>CM057449.1:1232390000-1237327500 GCA_016271365.2 Neoceratodus forsteri
TAATACCTTTGCAACTGGTTGTTCAATTTTCCATAAATTTGCATAGTGTACCCACCTATAATAGGTCTTTGGATCTGGAATTTCACATTCTGGTCGGATGTATGGTTGTGGAACTGTAGCGTGCTCCAAACTGAAATTTGACACTTGTGCATTCTTTGGTAAGCCATAATGGACTGAAGAATGCATTTGAGTGGATTCAAATTTGTTGATCTACTGTACATGTGTCCTGGGTTGAACTGGTGTCTATTGAAGATTTGGTAAAATATTGTTCGCTCAAAAGTTATTCAATTTTTTCATGTTCCATTATAGCCTATGGAAAAATTTATATGTGCACCGCAAAACATTCTCGATCAAATTTTGTTGTGGAGCTCCCCAAAATTGTTGTCATGCTGCTGCCATCTTATTTTCAGTTACAGAGAGAGTGTTGTAATTCAAAAACAGTGCACTTTGGTAAACACCAACAGTTGTGTTTACCTAATCGGGCCCTGAGGAACGTGCCCTGGCATTCATTTGTTACTAGGTGGCCTGGAAAGATGTTTTTACATTGTATCCATATTTTGATCGTGGCAACATTTTTGTTTCCATGCAAAGAATTGCGCCGCGAGGGGAAAATTAAGCACATAACATTTTTCTGTTCGTTAACATTCTCATTATAGAAATAGTAATCGTGGTACCACTGCATGAACACATTTTGTCACTTCATTGTGGCAAGGTGGATTGTACTATTGGCCTGAACATTTCAGGGTGGCAAGTCCTATTGCCACAGATGTGCCTTTTCGTAGTTTGGTACAAAAACATTGAACAGGCCCATTGTTACAGCATTCCAAAGTTCAGACATTTTCCCATAGGATAACACTGTGGTGCCCATGACGCATTTTGGAGCCTGTATCTTGAAAACAGTTTGAGATACGGATTTTTCATCACAAAACTTCTTAGCCCATCTATAGGGGGAATATGTGCAGAAGTAAGTTGGAAAGCCATGAATAACATGAAATTTGAATTTTTTTCAACCTTGTATGGTTACTGAGATATTTTGGAATTAGTATTACAATTGCTCATTTTCATGACCGTTGGCCACTATTGCACCCACAGAGTTAGCATTCACAGTGCTTTTCAGTGTCCTTATCTCAGAAACAATGCAAGGTGCAGATTCAGGTGATTTATGCTGCGTGGACATCTCACTCTCACAGTTACAATGACACTTGAATTTTCTGCCTAGCTGCTACGGTTCCTGAGATAATGGCAAATTAGTGTTACAAGGGTTCCTTGCCTTATAGGCCTACTGCATGGCTCCATAGTTAAGGGTAAGTGGGAGCACAGGGCCCAGAGGGCCTGCACTCCCAGAGACACATATCATTATGCATTAATGGGTAGCTTGGTGGGTGTGCTGGGCCTAAAGGGCCCCTACTCCCACCAACACATACCATTTACTACCGATGTTACACTTTTTCAAAAGAAAGGAATTTTTGCAAAACTTCATTAATGCATCATGACAAAAGTGTGGAATTCAACCTTAGGGTTACCACCACCACCACCCCTCGTCCATTCTCAAAACCCTAACCCACATTCCTCAGCCCCACCCCCATTCACACATGCAAGACACATCCAAGACTGTAAGACACTAGATGAGTCAGTCACATGTGTACGCACAATAATCACTACACTGTACTCATTTCACATAACACTATGTATGTTTTCTAAATATTAATTTTTATGTGTCATAATTCCACAATTGGCTCACTGCAGGTATTGCTTCTACTACGTAAGCATGTGGTAGCAGGAAAAATAGAGCTGACACATACATAGTACTTTTCAGATACTGCTCAGGTATGAAACTAGCCCCATCACATGTTGTTATACTGCTGTGTTACCTGGAAATTCTCATTAGCAGCATGCTATGGTTAGCTTTGGATGTTACAGCTGTTGCTGTCACATGTTGCTTGTAAGCTATACTACAAATAATTACTTTTATTATTACTACCATTTGTTATTAGGACTGACTCACTCTATCAGAAAAATATGCAAACATCCAATAACTGTTGCTGGGGTTATCGAACTCTTATTTCCAATAAAGCTATCTACAGATAACATACTATGTGCTTCATCATTTCTTAACAATTGAAATATAGGCGTTTGTTAAATCTTGTTATTGATGCTTGTAACAGAAAAATGCTTACTGTTGGCCATCTCCCAAGGTTGCCCAGTATGTGTGTGTATACCCCAAGGCACTCTGATGGCAGCAGAACTCATACAGTTGCTGGACCATGAAGATGGATGTGTCTTATACTACGTTTAGAGAGTTATATGCAGGGCCCCTGGTGTTCTGTGGCAGAATTTTCTGATTTCTGTGGCAGGGCTCCTTGACTTCTGCGGCAGCATTTTCTGATTTCTGCAACATGATTTATTTATTTCTCTGGCAGAATGCAGTCTTGTCATTGGCTAAATATGATGTGATGTCATCGATGACATCTTATGCTGAGCATAGAGGAGGGGCTTCAGGATAAACGAGGTGGGAAAGAAAGCCTGACACTATGGAATAACAGTATATTTATATGAAAATTTACCAAAAATAATGAATTCTGCGGCACTATATATATTCTGCGGTATGATGCAAATTCTGCGGCAAATTCTGCAACCGCAGAACCGCAGAATTCCAGGGCCTTTGTTATATGTTATTTCTGTATCCTAATGCTGATTGTCTCAGTTTGGTTGTGTTGCCTCTGCTTCCTTGCTTGCATGTGTGTGTGTGGGGGTAGGGTGGGGGAATGCAGAGTTAGGTGGAGGGTGTAACCCTAACATTGAATTTCTACACTTTTATCGGTGTGGAAACAACCCTAACTGATGCATTAACAAAGTTTTTGCAAGAAGATATATATATATAAATATATATATATAATATATATATATATATATATATATATATATATATACAAAAATATGTTTAATCATCAGTTAGTATTAAAATAACAAAAGTGGGAACTGAGATGTTAGGGTTGAGCCTAACCACCCCACCCCCATCCTCTACAGACAGACATATGCTGGGGTGTGCCACCATGAGGCCACAAGGCCCAATCTCACCCAATTCCATGTAAATAGGTTTACATGCTACAGTAAAGGAGAATGGGGTGAGAGTTAGGCTCTCATGACTCAATGGCACACCCGCATATGTCGATCTGTGGAGGATGGGGTGGAGGGTTAGGGCTCATCCCTAACATCTCATTTCACCACTTTTGTCACTTTAGCCCTAACTGATGCATTAAACAATTTTTTTGTAATGAATATATATATATATATACTGTGTATATATATATATATATATATATATATATACACACATATATTTCTTATTATGGTAGCACGGTAGTGCTACCATAGTTAGGGTTGAGGAGCCATTTCTATGTTAAACCCAAAATTTTGCACCTTAATAACTTTTCAACTGTTTGACAGATTTGCCTGAAATTTGGAATACATGATCAAGACTCATACAGCTTGGGATCTGCCAAGTTTCGTACCAGTCGGATACATGGCTGCGGAGTTATTAAGCATGATCTGCGCGTGCATTTACACATTTTCTGGAATTCTATGGTCGTGCCTAAAGGTCGCACGGTTTGCACGATCAGCCCAAAATCTTCAGGGAATGTGCGGCCAGGGTCCCCAATGTGCCTTTCAAAGATTTCATGAAAAAATATTAAATGGTTCAAAAGTTATTCAAAAAACAATTTCCCATTATAAGTCAATGGGAAAAGTTAAAAAGTTTGACAGTGTCGCAAATGCATTTTTACTTTTGCAAATGGCCCTGTTACTTTCGCAAATCTGCCATCTTGTTTTCAGTTAGTGATCATAAAAATGCTTGGCATTTAAATTTGGGACCCTCTAGCAACCTAATTCTTTTTGTATTCACCTAGTCGGACCCTGAGGATGCTAGCCATGTCTTTCTTTTGGGGTAAACCACCCCAGAAATATGTTTTTAAAATTTCTGGAAAAAGTACTTTTGTAAAGTACTTTCGTGCTCACGAAAGTGTCGCAAATTTTTGTGAAAGCTTTCGCAAATTGCGACAGTACTTTTCTAGTCTGTGGGAAAATGACAGCAATTCTTTGGCACTCTGCTGCAAAAGAACGGTTTAGAGTTTTGGGCTGAAATTTGGAGAGAACGTAGCCAACATCTCACAGATGTGCCTTTCAGTGTTTTGTTGAAAAAATATTGCATGGTGGCAAAGTTACGATACTCCAAAGTCGACACTTTTTCCCATAGGATAACATTACGGCGCCCGATGCATTTCAGGAATCCTTTGGCACCCTGCTGCAAAATAATGGTTTGGTCTTTTTTCCTGAAATTTGGAGAGAACACAGCCAACAGCCCACAGATGTGCCTTTCAGTCATTTGGTGAAATAATATTACATGGAGGCAAAATTATGGCACTCCGAACTTCTCTTTTTTTCCCATAAGATAACATTACAGTGTTCTTGGAAAAATGCTTAGCCCCTTATGGGGAATAAGTACAAAACTAGCCAGGACAGTCGTGAAATCGTATGACTTTAAAATTTTTTCTACGCCATACGGTTCCTGAGATATAACCTATTTAGTATTCCAAGTCCTCATTTCTGCTCCGATACCCATTATTATGCATACATTCTTTGTATTCACTGTCTTTCTCTATGCAGCTTTTGGGGAAAACCAGCCGTGCTTACATTACTGTTACCATTGCCCTTTCTGCTTTGCGGTTCCATTTACCATTTCACTTACCGTTGGCGTCTATGCCACCATGTCGTTACCTTTCTGTTCTCATTCGTGCTTGCATTACCATATGCGCCACACTGTTTAGCACTTCTGTTTGTGTTGTTGTTCCTGTTACTATGCCACAAGACATCACGTGGCCACGCCTCCCGCGCTGCATTACATTCACTATTTCTCATTATCATTCTCAAAGAAGGAAATTAGAGTAAAAACTCCATTTAATGAATTAGTTAGGGTTGTTCCACAGTGACAAAGTGGGGAAATTGATTATTGGGGTTAGAAACCCTTGGACCTCAACCCACTCCTATCAGACAAGTGAGTGTCAAGGGTCCTAACTTTCACCCCATTCTCCTATACTTCTGCTGCTTTACACATGTAATGGGGTGAGAGTTAGGGCTGACTACCCCAATGCCAATTCCCAATGCTGGTTGTGTGGGGTGTGGTCCAAGGGGTTTTCAACCCTAACACTGAATTTCCTCACTTTGTCACTGTGGAACAACCCTAACTAATGCATTAAACAGAGTTCTTTGGCTTCTAATATATATATATATATATATATATATATAGAGAGAGAGAGAGAGAGAGAGAGATACTGTAGATATATATATTTATATTCATTGCAAAACAACTCCGTTAATGCATCAGTTAGGGCTAATAGTACAGCAACAAAAGTTTGGAAATGTGCTGTTAGGGTTCAAAACCCTAACTCTGCATCCCCCCCCACACACACATATGCAATCTGGGGGAAAAGCAACACACCCAATCAGAGAAAACCAGCATCTGGTAACAGAAGTAACATACAACTCTAAATGTACTACAAGAGACATCCATTATCCGGGGTCACTAACTGTATGAGTTCTGCCACCATCATAGTGCCTTGTGGGTAGACACGCATGCTGGGCAACCATGTGTGATGCTGCACAGTAAGCATTTTTGTGTTACAAGCAGCAATAACAAGATTTAAGCAGATGCCAATATTTCAGCAGTGAAGAAGTGATGTAACACAGTATGGTATCCACAGATAGTTTCTTGAAATGAGAGTTAGTATAATTCTACCAAAAGTCACTGGATGTTTGTATTTTTTTTTTTTTTTGTATTATCTTCCCCTTACTCACTGGGACCTGCTCCTCCTTCAGGTCACCTAGTACCACCAGTGGCCCCTCACAACTCCCCCTCCAGAGCCTCCTACCTCATATTGCAGCCACCTACGGGTTAGCCTGGAGTATCCCTTTGCCGGGTGGGTCCCCTGCCTCTGAGAGAAAGGGCACCAGTTGGGGCAAGCCAGCACACTCTTACTGTCTTGCCCGGGCACTGCTAAGGCAGTCATTGCTCTGCTGGGGGTGCTTGAGGGCATCGTCGGGGTTAGACACCATCAACCGGCTGATCCTAATGCAGTTTCCGCTTGTGTTCTTGTGGAAACATCGTTCCTCTGCAGTGCTCCCGCTTCCACCGGGGCCACTGCAGAGTGACATATCATGATTCCATCTCAGGAGAGAGAGCAGCCCAACAGATGCTCAATCCTCTCCTTTCCTGCTGACCCACAGCGCCCTGGTCCGCTCCCAACCGAGTCGCCAGTGTGGTTTGAGGTAAGGCGCCAGTGCCTCAGCCCCCATGCCACCATATGCATTTATTTTTCTGATAGAGTGAGTCAGTCATAATAACAAATGGTAATAATAATAAAAGTAATTATTTGTAGTATAGTTCACAAGTAACATTTGAAAGCAACTGTTGTAACATATCATAGCTAACAATAACATGCTGCTAATGAGTATTTCCAGGTGACGAGCAGTACAACAACATGTGATGGTGCTAGTTTCATACCTGAGCAGTATCTTAAAACTACAATGTGTCATCTCTATCTTTCTTGCTACCACATGACCATGTGGTAGCCTGCAGCAACACAATTGTTGAATAATGACACATGTAAGTCAATATTTTGAAAATGTGTACAGACTAAGTCTCATTGTATGAAGAAGATATGCCAGCAATAATGTGTCATCATACTGTACTGGCAGTATAGAGTCAATGATACTATATTTAGTTTTTCAATACATAGTGTTATGTGAAATAAGTGCAGTGTTGTGATTATTGTGGTTACAGATGTGAGAGAGTGATGTAGTGTCTTACAATCTTGCATGTGTCTTGCATGTGTGTGTGGGGTGGGATGGGGAATGTGGAGTTAGGGTTTTGAACCCTAACAGCACATTTCCAAACTTTTGTTGCTGTACTATTAACCCTAACTGATGCATTAATGGAGATTTTTGCAATGAAAGTGTAATTTAAGTGGTATAGTAGTGGGCAGTGGGCCCTCTGGGCCTCTGCGCCCCTTTATGTTGTCCATTTTTTGCATAATGGTATGTATGTGTGGAGCATGAGCCTTCAGACCCTGCACTCCCACTTAGACATAACTACAGAGCCATACAGCAACCCTATAGGGCAAAGAACCCTTATAATACTAATTTGCTAATATCTCAGCAACCGTAGCAGCTAGGGGAAAAACTGAGTGCTGTTGTAATCATGACAGTGAGTACTTCATGTGAGATATATCAATTGAATCTATATTTTGTATAGTTTCTGAGATACGGGCACCAAAATGCATTGAAAGGGCACCCTTGGAACCATTGGAACATGTTTTTGCCAATATCTCTGTAGCTGTAGCAAATAGGAAAAAATGTATACTGCAGATGTCATCTATGATTTCAAAACTTGTTTCTGCAAGTTAGTTCATGTGAACTAAGCTACCAGTAATGAAAACTCTGTATCTTGCACTCAAAAAGTCAATTTTTTGGCATTCTGTAGCTCCTCAACCATACATCCAACTGTAACGCAACTTACCACATCCAGAGATCTATTGTACAAGATCACGCATGCAAAATGTCAGGCAAATCTGTCATATGGTGGCAAAGTTATTAGGGTACAAAATTTGAGATTTAACATTAAAGTGCTTACTCAACCCTAACTATTATACTGGCCCAGTAGGGATGGTATAGTTAGGGTTGCCCAGTCACTTCTATGTTAAACCTCAAAGTTTGCACTTACTACCTTGCAACTGTTTTCTAATTTGCCTGAAAATTGGAATGCACAACATCTACCATAGATCTCTGATCTGGAAAGTTTTGTTCTGGTCTGATGCACAGTTGCGTAACTGTGGGGCACTCAAAAAGTGAAAAATCATGCTTTTTTGCACATTTTTTGGTAAGCCACAATGGACCAAAGAATGAATTTGAGTGGCTTCAAATTTGTTTGTCTACATGTGTCCTGGGTTGATCTGATACCTTTTGAAGATTTCGTGAAAAAATATTGCTCTGTTCAAAAGTTATTTCATTTTTTCATGTCCCATTATAGCCTAAGGGAACATTTATATGTGCACTGTGAAAATGTTCACTATCATATTTTTGTTGTCAAGCTCCCTGAAATTGTTTTCATGCCGCCATCTTGTTTTCAGTTAGCAAGAGAGAAACATTGTAATCTCAAACATATCGCCTTTGGTAAACACCAACAGTTGTGTTTACCTAATCAGGCCCTGAGGAACATGACAGTGGCATTAGTTTTCACCACCTGGCCTGGAAATATGTTTTCAAAGTTTTCCACAATTTTGCCATTTTCTGATCGTGGCAATATTCTTTGTTGCCACGAAAATAGCTGTGATCAAAACAAAATAACCGTGGTAATATTTTTGTTTGTGCTACAATATTTCCATTATAGAGATAGGACTGCCATGAAAACATTAAAGTAATCGTGGTAAATGCCCAACACATTTTTGTAATGTGTTGTTTTATTTTGTATGATTTTATATGCTTTATTAAGTTTTAAGCAGTCCATAGTACAGAGCATGATTGAATGACATAAGTAGGCTGCATATACACTCACAATATATACAAGCATGCTAACAGAACAAACAATCCTCCCTCCCCCAAACCTCCATCCCAATACCACTCCCCTCTCTCCCTTCATCCTCCCATAGTGCCAGCACCTGGAATCATCAATAAAGAGGGGTATAAAATACTGGTAGAGAGAAAGTAATAAGTTATGATTTCCATAATGGTAACAGGGTATAGAGGGGCTCCCAAGTTATCTGGAAGGCCTGAGGTCTATTATACATGCAGGCTATATGCTTCTCAAGTTGAATGGTGAGTAATGTTTCATGGTACCATTCCATCACAGGGGGGAGGGAGTCTTCTATCCAATGCCTCAACATGGTCAATTTTGCTGTGGCCACTATCAAAGCAAGGTGGGCTTTCTTTATTCAGGGCATTGCAGAAGTGAATATATTTAGAAGGCAACTCTCTGGGATGAAAAGAGGTTGAAGGCCCAAGAGTGGTCAAGCACCTGTTTAATAGAATTCTAGAAAGTTTGAGACTTGAGGCAGCTCCATAACAAGTGATATAATGTTCCAGGGGCATCTCCACAATGGGGGCATAATGGAGAAGGAAGCTTACTCATCATATTGAGCTTTGTCGGGGTATAGTAAAGATTGTGCATGATATTAAACTGGATAACCTGTTTAACAAATTTATAAACTGAATGCCAGGCCTTGCTCCAGATAGTCACCTCTGCAGGGAGGGACAATTCTTGAGCCCAGTAGTAGCAGATACCAGAAAGGAGGTAGGAGTCCATAGCTTGCAAGCATTTATATATCTTATAAACTGAATATGACTGATCATCTATCTTGAGAAGTGAGGATAATTCTTCCCTGGGTGGAAGGGCCAAGGTTTCCATCCCAAAAGGAGAAGATTGTCTCTTTAACTTGTAGGGATTTGAAAAAATCTCTATTGGGAACCTGTAGTTGGAGCTGGAAGGCAGAAACGGAATTATTTCATCCCCAATCAGGAATGACGAATGAGTACATGCCCTCAGAGGGTGCCAGAAGGAGAATGGGATAGGTCAGTGGCCAACCCAAAAATGAGGGTTGCCTGTGGTGGGCTGCTCACAAGACCCATGCCAATTCACCGAAAGGTGGACTTGGATTTGGTGCAGGGCCTTTAATGACCATCCAATCAAGGAGTTTCTTGAAGGCTGGGGAATTTGAGAGGGGGATGAGTAAGCAAGAGATGAAAGGGAACAGTGATATTTGTTTGCTAAGGATCTTTCAATTACTAACCTCAGGGGAGTATGCCCATGTAATCCCTATGGGGCCGTCCTAGTTATCCAGAGTGCTAACTTGGTAATATGCTGGGCTCCAAAGTAGGTGAAAAAGGAAGGAGCACTAGGCCACCTTGTAGTTTAGGGGCAGTAAGCTTACTATAGGCCTTGTGAACCCCTTTTTTCTTCCACAAAAAAGCATTGAGGTGTTTGAAGCCAAGTAAACCATATTTTAGGGAAGTAGAAACACAGCATGCCCATTGGGTACAGTAGACAGGGAAGCACATTCATTTTAATAATGCTGATCCACCCCACAGAGAAAGGAGACTAGCATCCCACCTGTCTAGATTCAATTTTAAGGTATGTAGCAATTTGGTGAAGTTTCCTTTGACCATAGCGGAGACACTTTGAGAGACTTTAATACCCAAATATATCAATGAGCTAGGTTCCCAGGAAAGGCCTAGATTACTCAGGTAAACTCAGATAATTCAGTTATTCAAGGGCAGAATCTTAGATTTGGAGAGATTTAACTTTTAAAATGATACTTTAGAGAAGTCATTTATTTCTGTTAGTAGGATGAGGATAGTAATTTGCAGGTCTTCCAAATGTAAGAGTAAGTCGTCAGTATAAGCTGAGAGAGTGTATTGTTTGCCTTCTACTTGAATACCTGTCAGAATGGGGGAGTTAACTAGTCTACGGATCAAGGGTTCCAGGTAGAAGTTAAATAACAGAGGGGGGGAGTGGACAATCCTGCCAGGTGCCACATTGGAGAGCAAAGGGAATAGAAAGACAACCATTGCACCAGACCCGAGCTGCAGGTGAAGTATACAGAATTTGGACCTATTTAATATAATCAGAAGGAATACCAAAGTGATGAAGGGAGGCAAAGGGAAGTCCGAGGAGACCAGGTCAAATGCCTTTTGGTATCAAGGGAAACCAGGGCTGCCGTTTATTGACTCCCAGACACCGAGACAAGATAAAGCAGTTTCCTCATGTGGTCTCCTGATATTCTCCCAACATGAAGCCCGCTTGTTCATGGCCAATAATTTCCATAATCAGGGCAAGATGGTTAGCCAGGATTTTAGCTAGGATTTTTACATCAGTATTTAATAATGATATAGGACGGTAATTTTCAGGATATTGAGGATCTTTCCATGGTTTAGGGATAAGTGTGACTAGTGCTTCTAAAAAAGTAAGGTCTGTCACCCCTTCCTCAAACCAGAAATTGAAAACATCCACTAAAAGGGAAGCTAATTGAGAGAGACAGGACTTATATAGATTGTTGGAAAGGCTGTCTGGTCCAGAGGCCTTGTACAAAGGTAACTGTTTGATGGCCTGCTGTACTTCACATAATCTTATCTGGGTGCCCAGGGACACAGTAGAGGTGGGGCATAGTCTGAGAAAATTTGCAGAGTTTAAATATGTGGCAATAGAATGGGCAAGAGGACAGGATGCTGCATCCACTGAATAGAGATCCTGGAAATATTTCCCAAAAATGGAGGCTATTTCCTTGGAGTCGGTGATTACAGCATCACCTCTTGATGGTTGGAGACCAGATATAAACCTTGTGACTTCCACTTGCCGTAACCTGAGTGCTAAAAGTTTGCTGGCCCTTTCCCCAGATTCTAAATATTTTAATTTAGTACGATGCAAGGCAAGCTCAGTCTTCTATGCCATGATATCAGAAAACTGTGATTGCAAATGGTGTAGATTAGCCTAATCTGAGGCATTGGAAGAATGATTAAGAGAATGTTCCAAATGGGTGATTTCGATAAGCAGTGAATCTAGTTGGTCCCGGGCTTAATGGGTCTGAGTTACTGCCAGATGTATTAACTCACCTCACAAGGTACACTTGAGGGCAGCCCAAATGGTATCTATTCTAGCCACTGAACCCATATTAGTCTCCAGGAAGGAGGTGATAAAATCTTGGATATGAGTAAGGACACAGCAGTTTGTAGAAGTTGGGTATTTAAGCACAGATAGAATCTCATTTGATCCCAGGCTCCAACAGATAAGAAATACTAATGGGGAGTGATCTGACAAGATCCTAACATGTATTATGGCAGTCACAATATCTGGGAGATCAAAGGAGATAATGAGGAAGTAGTCAATCTGGGAAAATGTGTTATGTGGGGGGGGGGAGAAATAGGTGTATTGTCTTTCTGTGGGGTTTAAAATACACCAGACGTCTATGGTTCCTGTACCCTTCATGAGATCTCTTAGGACCCGTTGAGCTGGGGTTAGTCCTAGTCTCCTGTGGTCTGATCTATACAGGTCAGTCTGGGGAACCAAGTTCCAGTCTCCTCCCAGAATAGTTAATTTATGGGGTCTGAGACAAGCAAGGTAAGCAGTTTGGTGAAAAATTGGGGATAGTCCGAGTTTGGTCCGTAAACAGAGCCCAAAATGACTGGGTATGATTCTAAGATACCCTGAAGAATTATATAGCGTCAATTAAAATCCCAGCTTTCATGTATTAATTTAAAAGGGACTGTTTTAGCAATTAAAATTGCCACCCATCCCCATTTTGAGTAGGAATCAGAACTGAAGACCTGTCTCACCCAGTTTCTCCTGAAAAGTGAAACATCTTCCCTCTGAAGATGCGTCTCTTGTAAATAAGCAATTCCGGCTTTGAGATGTTGGAGATGGTGCAAAATTACTAGCATCTTACACCTGTCTTGGGCCCCTTTAATGTTTTAGCTGTTAAGTATAAAGGCCTCCCATTTAGCTATCTAGAAAGTAGTATTGAGGTTCTGCAAACAAGAACCACCAGCTGTCCCAAGGAGAATCATAACTGACTGAGGAGTTACACTAGCGTGGCACTTATTTCTCCCCCTCTCCTGGCATTGGTAGTGCAGTGTGATATGATGTTAATAGTAGAGCACCCTGTCCCATACTCCTCCCTCCTCCCCATAGAAATCCCCAATATGAAAATCATTGAAACACACAAAGATCTACTTTATCTAATCCCAATTCTGATTAACCGCACAATCTTCAATACACCGTCAGGCGATGTTTACAAAGCTAGACTAAGAGAACCAACAATCATTATATCCCACTTCCCCACCAAACAATTTAGTGTAAACAGCAATATAACCATTAGGTAACAAGTACTAAGTAGACTTTACTTTAAACAAATATCCAAAGGTAATGAATTTCCTAATGCTGACACAATATCTATTTAAACTAAATTTATTAAGCATCGTATGCTTAGGATAGTCCATCAGCATATCTTCTGGGTAATAGTCCTTTTTAATTGAGTTTGCTTCAAAGAAAAATAAGTGGCACTTCACATCAACAGTCTCGGATTAATTAAATTCCGAGTAATTTAAATTAAATAAAAAGAGGCAAGTCAAAGTTATTTATCAAATTAAATCCAGTTTCTCTATTAAGAATCAAGGAAGACTCAATAGGAGGAACGTTGAGGGAAATCATAAACTTCCTTAGCTACGTAGAAAGTAAGAAGAAAAAAAGGAGAAACTTGTCCATCTTTAATTGAATGGAGGTCGGAGAAATCACTGTTGTTACTAAAGGGCAGGTTTACTAACCCCTGATAATGGAGTAGGAGCAGGATCAGACATGCAGGCCTAGTTCATGGTATCTAGTAGTTAGGACCAACCCTCATTATTGTGGACCACGTTAGTGACAAAACAGGTATCTGCGACAAGTGTACTTCGCTCAAAACATGCCCCTGGATGATAGCATAAGAGATCAACATCCCAACATGACAGGATCACCGAAGGACAAAACTAATCCCTCTGGGCTGGAAACAACAGTTAAAAGTCACCTTGTACTCATTGTGCTCCTGGGAGGATAAATGCCCCATTAGATCTGCTAGGGGCTTCACTTGAACAAGTCGGGTAGCAGAGTTTTAAATTCAGTGACTGCTTGCTCCCGCATGTCAAACAAGACCCATTTTTCAGCATGTTTCACTTGTAGCATGGCTGGATATCTGGCTCTAAATGGTTTCCCAGCCGCTATCAGCTTAGAGACAGCTGGATGAAGTTCTGGTCGTTTAGCCCAAACAGCCTGTAGCAGATCCTGAGTAATCCTTATTTTATGTCTCTCCCATTGCAGTTCTTGGATCTCTTTCATTTTTGCTAAGATGTGCTGTTTGTCTTGAAAATTTAGCAACTTAAAAATCAGAGGCTGAGGTGGGCACCCTGAGGCAAGAGGGGGCATAGAGTGCAACGAGCCCTCTCAATAACATAGGTGGTGCCATTAGGTGATGGTCCAGCAATTTTATCACAAACCTCTTGGAGAAATAAGATTAGTGCATTGCCTCTTCATTCTCAGGTAGGCCAAGAATCAGCAGGTTGTTGCACTGACTGCACCCCTCAAGAGCCTCTAATTTTTCCTCAAGTTTCTTTAGCCTATGTTTCATATTTATACTGTATTGATCAGCTGTCCCTTGCCATTATTCTACTGAAGTAAGTCATGCTTCTGAGACTCACCCACATTGAGAGCGAGTCAACTGAGGAACTGGAGCTGCTGGAGATCTGCCTAGATGACAAAAATGTTCTCCTGCCTCGTTTCATTATTTCGAGGAACTGTTCCTCTGAGAGTGCTGTGTGACTGGATGGATTCTTAGGCAAACTGGATGCCTGTTGCTTAGGCCTCTTTGTGGGCTTGTCCTTTTCTGGGCGTGAGAGGGAGGAGAATGGCATGGAGGAGCCTTTTTCATTTCTACTTCCATAATCTGGGCGCTGATTCTTGCACCGCAATGTTCCTACAGGTTAGAGTGCTGTTTTTGGGTTCAGTTAAGTCAGTTAGGGAAGGCAAAATCGAAGTTTCTTTGCAAGTGAAATGAGGTGTGATGGAGGCATGCTGTTCTCCCTCAGATGGCCATCATGTGACCCTTGTAATGTGTTGTTTTCCTTGTCACTTCATTGTGGCAAGGTGGATTGCGCTATTGGCCTGAAATGTTCAGGGTGGCAAGCCATAGTCCCACAGATGTGTGTTTTGTTGGTTTGGTATGAAAACATTGAACAGGGACATAGTTACAGCATTTCAAAGTTGAAAATTTCCCATAGGATAACACTATAACACCAGTGATGCCTTTTAGTGCTTATCTTGAAAATGGTTTGAGATATGGATTTTTGTTGAAAATTTTTAGTCCTCCTACAGAGGGACTAAGTACAGAAGTAGATTGAAAACCATTAATACCATGAATTTTAATTTTTTATACCTTGTACGGTTACTGAGATATTTGAAAATTAGTATTCCAATGGTGTATGCATATGATTGTTACAAGAGTTATTTGCTTTATAGAGCTTTTGTGTTGTTCTGTACTTATGTGTACAGTAAGTGGAAGGAGAAATTCGGAGGGTATATGGCAAGAGATGCATATAATTATGCACAAATGGGCCTCATGTTACCACTTACACCTGTTTGTTTTGGGAGAGGTGCTTGTTTGCTACAGATGTGTACTGTATGATTATGCACAAATGGGCAGCTTAGGAACGTGGAGCCAGAAGGGCCCCACACTCTCATTTTCTATAGTTGTGTATGATTCTGTAGAAATGGGCAGTTTGGTGGGGCCCTACACTCTCATTTTCTATAGTTGTTTATGATTCTGTAGAAATGGGCAGCTTGGTTGGAGGGCCCCATGCTCCCAGTTAGACCCATTTGTGTTTGGAGAGGTGCTATCATTTCCTTTACCATGCAATGTGGTCCCTCTCTCATAGCAGTCTGTACCCCCCTCCCCACACACACACCCAGCCCACGTACCAGTGTGATTGCCTCTCCCCTCCCCCAGCCCCAGACACTCCTAGGTACATGTTATTGCCAACCAGTAAACTTAATATTGTGGTAGGTACAATTGGAAGTGAGGGCATGTATGGTCCCTGTTTGCATTTGAACATATTGTATGTGTTAATACATTGCACAGAGCCATTAGTTGTTGAAAATGAGTGTTTCACGCACATTCAACTGAGCGAGAACAGAGAACTGAGGCTGATTTATCCTGTTTTAAGCTGACGGCAAATGAAACCACTTGTTTACAGGGACGAGTGGTGATGGGGGGACGTATTAATATATTATTGATTGAGATTGATTAATTATATATTTAAAAAACCCTTTCCAGAACTTGCCTGTTTCCATTGCATCTGTACGTGAGATGCTCTTCACAGAATAAGAGTGTCTCATGTGCAGGGGAAAGGAGCACTCCGATTGGCTCTGTTGTTAGGTGAAAGTGGGAATGCAGTCCTTGGAGGGCTCATGGTTTGACATACTGTATACATAGAATTATACGAAGTAATATGACTATGGATGGAGTGCAGATCCTGGAGGCCCAATGGTTCTACAAACACATACCACTAATAACTTGTTTAATACTTTATCGCCAAAATAAAGCACATTGATTGAAGCTAAATATGAGAATGCATTCATTTTGGATGATAGCAGAGCAACTGATGTTTACAAATTGTATCTTAGGGTTAACCTCTCCTTAGCTTCTACCACCCCACCCCATTCAGACAAGACACTCTACAAACACTAACATTCGCCCTCCCCACCCCCCATCTACTTGCTAGGCAGACACACACACACACACACACACACACACACACACACACACACACACACACACACACAGATGATCTCCTCTTGGTTCATGTTCTTGTTATGCCATTAACATGATGTGCATACATTTAATATAATACATAAGTAACAAGACACTGTTGGATGGTTTTGATGTTTTTACTTGTTTTCATGAAAATGTGACATATGTATACATAGTATATCTTGAAATTAAATAAATATTTTTTATACAAAAACTTGTGTGACACAAAAAACAAAATAAATTATTAATTGTTATTAAACATGCTGTGATGTCTCACTTTGGGCTTCACATAAATCTTTAAAATATAGATTTCTAAAGTATTTATCAAAACTATAACATATTTTATATAAAAGAAAATAAATGGTTATATATACAGTATATCTATCTATCTATCTATCTATCTATCTATCTATCTATCTATCTATATTTATGATGTATTAAATGCAAAAAAGATTTGTTAACTGCAACTTAAAAGAAAGGTTTCTTAACCAACAAAAAATACATTGTCAATGTCATAGAACAACAACAAAAAAATATTATAACTTAAAACATTCTGCTACTGAGACACTGGGGTGTCCCGACTGCCACTGCTGCTAGAGACTGTGAGGAGACCTGAATGGGGTGACTAGGTAGAAGGGTGCAGGGGAAAGTGGAAGCTGGTTTTACTGGGGAAGTTACAGAAGAGGGGGCAGAGAATGGGACAGAAGATGTGGCTACTGGAGACCAGGACCTTGCTGTGCTGCTATATGGTGTGGTTCTTCCTCAGATACGATCTTCTTGATGCTCTTTGTGAGTGTTTGGACAGTCTGATTTTGATAGATTATTTGCTTAGATAGCTTTTTCAATTTGAGATAGGATGAGGGTGTTGTATTTTTTTTTATTTTATTTTGTTCTTTCATTAATTCTACTGGGTTTGTTATGTTTTCATTAGTTTCTCTTTGGGCCTGAATCAAACTGTCGAGGAGCTTATAAATTGCTCTGGTCTGCGTGCTTTCCGGTTCTGTGAAAAAAATACACAAATAGAGATCATTAGTATTACAGTGTTTGTGTATTGCTTTTATGCTAAATGTGCTACTTCAGTGTTCTCCTACTGAGCCTTTGGATCTTGCAATTCATTTTACCAATTACTGTATTATCTAATAAGGCGATATGGTACTTTTTGGTATGTGAAAATAAACTCTAAGATTTGCCTGTAATGATCTTAGACTGTGTCTTCTCTTGTGCTGAATATGGTGTTTGCCTATTTGACTTCACACTGCTTTGTTGTGTGGTAGTATTATCTCATTACTCTGTCTCCGTGTACATGTGTACATTGTTTATAGAGTTGCATGATTACGGAGCCAATAGGAAAATGTTCAAAATTAGTTACTTCATTATTTTCGCAATCCCACGAACTCTTGACATTCACTCAATCATGGAAGGCTTGAGAGAAACATTACTATGGTGCCTGCACTCTTACACATGTTTTCAGCTACAGCTGCTTTTCGTCCTGTGTCGCTTTTTGCAACTCGGTACAGATCTTGTTTGTTACCTACTCTATTCTTTTACCCTATGTGCCTTGTCAACTGTGACAAAACCAGGGCTGAAAGTCATAATTCCATCACCCAAACTTAACTGCAGATGTACTATCTAAAACATCAGCACAATGTAGGGATATAAGTTTAGAGTTGTGAGCCAGTGAGCTGTTCAATATGGTGTGTGATATTGGAGATGCTTGTTGGGCTTTTTGTAAGCAAGAAAATGTCACTATTAGCTAGATAGATAACATTTAATTGAATACAAATTACAAATATGTTTATGTGTGTGGGGGTGCTGTAGTGGGGGAGGGTAAGTAGTAATGACATCAACTGGGTGAGTATAATATTCAGTATGCTTTGATTACTATGTAATACATAGATAATTATTCTGTGTTTTTGACCTTGCACAGTTTCTGACATATCACAGTTGTTAAAATACATCTAACATTTGATTTTTTCCCCAAAATAATATATACGTCTTTATGATATTTTGTAGCTATTACATGCAGTGTACATACAGTGTGATAGTTGAGGCTCTGTCTGTTCAGTCTTAATTGCAGGCAAGGTCCTGGTCTCCAGTGGTTCTGTAAGAAGGGAAAAAAAAACATGAACAATAAATATGGGTTTAATAATATCAAAAACAAACAGTTCATAACTCTGATTGATTTGTTGTTGATAAGAACAGCAATGGTACGGTCTTGTTTGTATTGGTTGTAGCAGGAGATATTTCTGCCTAATTATGAAATGGCAAGGATACATCCTGGTAGCTGATTGGGTGAAGTAGACTTTGACACGTGATGGTATCTCACAATATTATCATGGTCCAAAAAGTGATTACCAAGATCAGCCATGTACTAACACTTTAGGACCATTGTATTATTGCAAAAATACACTCCAGGGTGTGGTATATCATGGGATATCATCACTTCTTGGATGCATGGTACACTTGGCCTGTGGCCTCATGCCTCACATTGTACCTGAGGCATGACAATACTGAAATTATTATGAAAAAGTTTTGTTACTTAACATAAGAATGACCTTTTGTATTATAACAATAAGTCAACACAGGCTGTGTTTTATTGTTTTGTTGCATCATTTCGTGTGTGGTGGAAGCAGTTGCTGTTGCCTTCTGCTGTAACCCAAGCCACAGGTGACATCATTAAAATGGTATGACATTGGTGCAAAAAACAAAATCGAGTGATATGATTGGCTGAGAAGCTCAGAAACCAGTGCTTATGCTCTATGATGAGATAGCTGGAACAAGGGCTAGCAGCCTGTTCACAATGAAATCAATACTACTGTACTAGCCATTCATAAATGCCGTTACAAGTGCCAGCCTTAGCTTTACTCACTAAACACTCTCAACTAGTCTCTCAAAATATAAATTTCTTACACCTAAAAATATTGCATTTGGAACTGAATTGCTCTCATGACACTCTTGTAACACAGACACACATAACTTAAATAGCAAAGTTGTGCTGTGGTTACAGTTGTCATATATAGTGTTTCTTTGGTCAGTATGTAGAATCCCGCTACTATTCTCACCTGCTTAGTGACATACACAGTACTGTTTAAGCTGTCACAGTTAACAGGAAAAAATACAGTGGTTTCATCTAAGTTGTTCTGTTGTGTGCTGGTGGGAGTTAAGATTCTTTCAGCAGAACTAAACAGAGGTGTGATTTTTCTCTATTCTATCAGTTGTTGTATTCCCTGTCTTTAATGTTGACAAGACAGAAAGTACACAAGAATAATAAAATAAAGGGAATATTATAAGGAGAAGAAAGAAAGGTGACGGTACTGTGTGAAAGGGGGTGGGTTGGGGGACAGCACGGGGTGTAAGAGCTAAGTAAACATATATGACTTCTGCAGTGCATAGTGTTTGAACCTGAGATGTCATGTTACTGAATGGATGTGGTGAGGTATGTAATAAAAGTACTGCAATATGTTATTATTTTTTTTTTTATTTGCAGCATCCCCCACCACTACCACCACCATAGCCTCCCCCATGCCACTATGGAAAAAAAAGTCTTTGATCTATTTTTACTATCAGTGTAAGACAGTTCTGGGTGTATGACATGGTGGTGTGATGGCACGTCTCAGGTGATTCGAATGAAGGTAGTCAGTTATGACTCCTGCCACAACTGAGGTGTGCTAGTGCCTAGCTGTGATGGATACCCTGTTGTAGTTTGCAAACTGACTTTTTTCCCCAGATTGTTAGGATACTGTTCAGTACTGTTAAGATGCCATACTTCATATAGCTGTCTTGTGTGGTGGGTGAAGATTTGCTGGTACTTACGTTGTGTGCTGATAATGATAACATCATCATCAGCCACTTCTTCTGTCCCCTCCTCTGTAGAGACTGGGCCTGGGGTAACTGGTGTGAACTCAACTGTGGCTCCAGTTGCTTTTGACAGGGAAGGAAAAAATACTGTGAGAAGTTTGTATTTCACCATATGACATTCCGTACTCTTAAAGTGAGGATGATATTTTTCTTTTTTCACTGTTATTATTAAGACACATTTTTAATTGCATTATTAGTCAATGTGATAGTAGTTATTCCCATTGGTACATTCCCATTGTTGTATGCTGATATGTTGCATTAAATGCATAATACAAGTAACCAAGAATACACAATTGAGTATATGTTGCAGAAGTATATAAAATGGACAAAGCAATCCTTGTGTCCTGACTGGCTAAGACTTGGTTGTAGGTATTGCAATAAGAGAGGTACAGCACTAGCTAAAACAAGTGCCTGCCAACCACAGAATCTCACTGAATTCATATGCCACCTATTTCCTAGTTTCCATCACAAACATGGCAGCAGCCTTTACTCAAAAAAAAATCAGGTAGGCCCTGAAAAATAAAAGTCTATTACATAAAATAAAAGCTAGTAAATAATTATGTTTTTTTACTGTCATTTGCCCCCTTACACACATACATCAATTTAACACATAACAATACTAGTCAGAGTTTGCATTCCTGACATTTTTTTGATAAGTATGAAAAGAAACTCCTCCTACAATGACTACCACATTGTCACACAACTCTCTGCTCCTTATTTGGGAACAAATAACATTGAGGTTCTGGTTTCACTTCAGGAGGTCTCTGTATGTTTGTTTGTATACAAGTTGAGCTCTGTAGAATGTTTAATTCAGGTATTACATGTTTCCATTCTGTGTGTGTGTGTGTGTGGGGGCAGGGGGTGGACATTGCATTGTTACAATACTCTTCAGCTCTGAATTCCTCTACCTCAAGGTAAACAATCACACAATGTATTGAGTGGGAAGAAAGTCAGATGACTGACAGTTGTAAATCATATGTGTAATGACTATTTTACTTTGGGAAAATTTTGGCATATTTTCTTGGGTGACTTTGATAACTTTTACAATGATTTTCTTTTTAGAAATCACCTATGGGGCTATTTTATGTAAGCGATAAGACATGGTTGGGTGTTCATAGTACTGAGATGCCTGCACAGCCAGAGGCTGAAGGCAGTTGAACTGTGGTCTTGTGGCTAGCTGCACCTCTGGGTGTGTGGGTATTTCAGTACTACCAACACCCAGTCATGACTTATTGCTCATAGTGTATAAGCACCACCATGCCCCCCCCTTCCTTGTGACATTCTATATTATTTAATTGCACAATGGAATTTATTTATTTATTTATTTGCTTTTTTAACCGGGTAAGCACACTAGACAAACAAGTGCCTATTTTTCAGGTGCGACCCAGGAGATTACAGGGTACATTCATGAACATCAGGCAAAAATAAGTAAAGGTTACATTAAAGTGCATCATGCCACAAGGTCAATACAAGCAACAACTGGGGTTAACAATGCAAGCAGCAGGTCAATTACCAGTCTGGTACTCTCATGATTGGCAGTGTCCAACAAGAATTATTTTATTGCAATACAAATTTATACTTATGGTAAAGAACTCTCTCTCCAAAATTGGGTTTGCCTGCCTGGAGCCTCAGCTGGTATGCTTGGTCATACCAAGCCCGTCCTTCTGTGATACCTTCCCCAGCTTTTTAAGTTTATAAAACTTTTGTCGGAGAAGCTCCCACTTTCCCCTGCACATTCTCCACCTTTTGTCTTGTAGACCCTTTTTGTTTTGGAGGTATTTGGCCGTCCCCAGCCAGGTCTCCTTTAGGGGCATATTGGTTGCTCTCATAACTATCTTTGCAGCCCCTATTTTTGTTATAGCCTCCAGCAGCAGAGACAGCTGATCATTTGTCCAGTGTCTTGGTAAAACAGGCAGATATAATGGTAAAAGATTACAATATAATAACATTAGTATATCTATATCTCTAATACATATAAAGTACTGATAGCATGTATGCTTTGATGATTGCTGGAAACTTCTGCATAACTCACAACTAAAGACTGTGACTTGATTATACTATGTGTAGTAAAATAATGGTCTATGACTGGGTAGCTGTCATCATGTACAACTTGTTTATCGTACTATCATAACATGGGACAGGCAATTGCTAATCTTCATAGGAAACTTAGATGGCATTGGCTGTTATATCTTTTTACTATGAATTGCTGGGGGACTCGAGAACAGAAATGGGAAAACATTAAGTTTAATGATATTTATGTAGCAAGACAGCATGTCTTTGACAGGTAGCACTGAGCTATGTTCTATACACACCACAGACAGCACTACTGTTGGTTTTGCTACCTAAATGCACTGAGGCTTGCAGTTCTATATAATAACAATGACCACTGAAAGGGTGTTCAGAGAGTTATATCTGTAATATTTATGCAGGTGCTGTACTTTTCATAACTCCCCCCTCCCCCACGCAGAGACCCTAAACTAGCAGTACTGTAGCTGAGGCCTGCAACACTTGCATCATGCCACAGGGCAGGTTGACACCCTGTCACTGGAACACAGCACACAAACCATCTCTCCCATTCTGCTGTACTCCCCCCTACCCTGTTCCCCCATACATGTATATATAGTGCCAGTATGTCATTATGCATACAGGGACCCAGCCCATCTAGTACCCTGTGATAAGGCATCGCTATTAAGCCAGCATTTTGGGTGTGCGCTCAATAGCAAGCACCCTTATTATAGGATATCCAAGCCTGTACTACCCCAACCCTTACTCTGACACCCACAGATCTCCCTCAGAGACCCTAGTTACTCCCCCATGCACACACAGTCATCTGTCTCACCCCACACACACATGTATATATAGCAACAGTGTGTCACTATGTCTGCATTCACCCAGCCCATCTAATACTCTGTGATAAGGTGTCACTATTGAGCCAGTGTTTTTGGGTGTGAGCTCAATAGAGAGCACCCTTATTACAGGATACACAGGCCCACCCCCACCACCTCTACTCTAGTACCAACAGACCCCCTCCCAGACCCTAGTTACTCCCCCATGCACACACAGTCATCCATCCCACCAGCCCCACATGTGTATATATAGCAACAGTATCTGACTATGCCTGCAGTCGCCCAGCCCATCTAGTATCCCTGTGATAAGGTGTCACTATTGAAACAGCATTTTGGGGGTGTGATCAATAGTGAGCACACTTATTACAGTGTACACAGGCATGTACTCCCCTGCCCACCCCTACCCTGACACCCCAGCCCCCCACAGATCCAAGTTACTCCCCCCATACACACACAGTCATCCATCCCCCTGCACACGTGTATATATAACAACAGTATGTCACTATGCCTGCAGTCACCCAGCTCATCTAGTAGACCTGTGATAAGGCTTCACTATTGAGCTGGCATTTTGTGTGTGCGCTCAATAGTGGCTGCACTTATTTTAGGATACCCAGGCCCGCACCCCCCTCCACCCCTATCCTGACAACCCCAGACCCCCGTTACCCCTCCCTCCAGGCACACAGTCATCCATCCCCATATAACAGGGTGTGGTTGATGGCATTGTGCCCAACCAGATGAGTCATGATGTTATCAAGTGTGAGAGACAGCCTGTCATGCACTATTGCTTCGTAGATTGAAATTATTTCTGTGTGTGTATTTGTTGTTCTATTTTTTGACAAAGAAAGTTGGCTCTTAAAATAGCTTTTTGTTGGCTTTGTCCACTTTTCCAAGACACACTGTTCTTCAGATCACAGAGAGGATGCCATGTCAGAGGTCTCCCAAGAAAAGGCAATTGCCAGTGTCTGAGAAGTACACACCGTCTCTTAGATACAGCCAATTTTTAAAATACTTGATTTCAGGATGATGTATTGTGTGCATGCCCAGATCACGTAGAAATGCAAAGATGTGTATGTTTACTTTCTTCCTTGCCCTGTCGAGCAGATACATATGTTGATCTGCATGCCAGAACATATGCTGTGTAACATCTGAGTATATAATTTTACAGGTGGGTAAAGTCTCTGTAAGTGAAGCTAGGTCCAATTTTGCTTCAGCTACTAAATCTATCCACCTTTTGTCGCCTAAAACATTACCTCCTACGTGGATCAGCAGTATGTCTGGCACAGAGGGGTTGCTCAAGAAGTTTTGCATGGTTGGCATGAGCTGCTCCCATCTCATTCCTCCCTTGCCAAACCAGTGAACCTTGCAATTGGGAAGGTTCAAGTCACTTACAAAGTGACTTCTCTTGGCATATTCACCATCTTGATGAATTAAACTGCTGCCTACCATCCACACTGTGATTCTGGAGTTTTCTGCCATGCTCCAAGTTTCTTTAAAAACAGAGTGACAGAGATCTCAATAAGACAGTCTGAGTCTGTTGCTGGCTAGTGGCATATGAACAACTGCAGCAGCAAATTTCTAATAGATTTTTTTATCCTTCCTGAGACAGATAGCAACAGTGATAAACTAAATATTTATTGGTTGTTATTACTTCTAGGGTGCCAATAGAAACATTACACTTCATCTGTGCCAGAAAATATTTTGTTATTGGCTCTGGCACAGATGAAACAATCTTATTTTGGTGGAAATTAATGCCTTTCTGAATGGATGCTTTGAAAGAACACAACAGAAGATGTATTCTGATTTGCTGCTAGCTGGCTTGATATACACATGCTTGCTCTGTGGGACTCCCGTTTGAACTGACATGTGTGGTGGTGAGTACTGTTTCAAGGTCTGTCTTAAGCTGTTAAAATTAACAATGAAATCAATAATTTTACATTATGAGACTTACACAACTGAAGATAGGAAGATATTGGGGTGGGGAGGTGAATCTAGAAGCCCAGCCAGAAGCAGCTTATTTCTGGAACTCCTGAGAGAAGCTCTAATACAATACTAAAACTATGAAAATCAACATCCAAATTGATATATGATACATTTCAGCATCCTCAATACAGAATTTGGCACCTCTGGAGATAAAAATTAAGCTACTATGGGACAAACAAAGCCAGTGAAGCAAGATTTCTTCCAGTCGCATGGGCCCCCACTTAAACAGCCAGACCATGTGGAGGAGGCAGCCGCTTCGACTAGCTCACAGCCACCAGCAGCCTCACTTAATTCTCTACAAACTTTGGTCAATGCACTAACTAAAACAGTGCAACAAATAGACTAGAAGTTAGATTCTTTCTCCCAATGATTTCAAGCAGTGGAAACATGTCTAGATACTATGGAAGGAACAACTAAAAATTCAGAGGCCGTTGCAGGGAAGGCCCTGACAGCAACTGCGACATCCATTAAAGAACAATCTGCCTTCAGAAGCTGAGTAGAAAAACTTGAAAATACAGTTTGATCGGCTCATATAGGAATCCTGGGCCTCATTGAAGGGATTGAGAGGGAGAATCTCTCGCAGTATCTGGGTCCATGGCTAACTGATCTCACTGGACTGTCAGAATTTAAAATTGTGTGGGCATATAGAATCACCCCTCGCCGGGCCTAATATCAGCACCAACAATCTGCACACTGTGTTGCTTACCCTTGCCTCGGTGACAGAACAAGACTTGATCCTCAGAGCTATCAGAGCCAGAAGTCCTGTGTTTCAAGATGAGAACCGAGTACTCTTCTTCCCAGATCTAGCATATGCCACAAGGATGAGAAGAAAAGCCTTTGACTGGGTAAAACAAAAACTGTGAGACTTGGGGATTACATATTCCATGGCTTTCCTCACTCATCTGTGTTTCGCAGATTCACAGATCCAAAAGAAGCAGGGTTGTGTGTGGAGAAAATCACCGCACATCGAATGCATGAAGAATGGCTCTCTGATGACGATTCAGATGACGCCTGAACTCGGGACCTGCAATGAACAATTAAAATTCTGACCATCAGACTGGTTTGCTGATTTATCATTGTTATTTACTTTATCTAATCTGTGCAAATAAGTTCCAGATCTTATGGAAAAGGGAACTTGTCTTTCTGAGAAATGTATTTCTTTGCTAAATAAGAGTATAATGTGATACATATATTTAAGTAATAGAAAAACTCTCTCCAAATGGACACTTTTTTTTTTGCGGTTTCACCCGGACTTTGCATAATAAACAGTATAGCAGGATCTACAATCGTAATGGCAGGCTAAGAGTTCTGATGTTTTTCTTGTATGCCCATAAGTAAGAAATACCCAAAGTTAGCCAGATTACTCATTTAAATTGCAGTTCTAAGGGTTTTGCTGTTTACAAAAGTTAGATGCATTATCACTAATCCTTAAGTCAGTAACTCAAGTATAAAAACTTTAAAGAAATAGGATTTTTATGTCATAGTCCCCTTTAAACCTACAATTTCTCAAAATGGTGGTCTGGAGCTGGTCTCTAGTCCCTTAAGACATCTTGCTTCCTCTGAAAGAAAAGGGGTATCTAGGATAATTACTATTAAGTATGCAGTTACCAAATTTCTTGGAACTGAGTTTCTGAAGGATTGTCCATCTTTTGCTCTAAATAAGGGCTTTGAGGAGCTCTAGAATGGGAAAAGTGTTTTTTATTAATGTATTTGATTCAAAATAAAGGACCTAAAAGGTTGGTTACAAAATGGAGATTTACTAATAGTTTAGGTGTAAAAAGTTGGGCATTGGCTGCAGATATAGCTCCTGGATGTTGTATAGCTCCTTCTTTTTATGCTGTTACCTTTGGAATCACCCCCTAAAGCTATATCAATTGTAACCCGTACTCATAATCCTTAGTAATGTACAATGATTATCCAATGTTGTTATATATGCTCAAGAATGATGTGTTTTATGCATATGTATGAAATGCTAAATAAAAGTATGAAAAAGATAGGAAGATATTAGCTTTAAAACAGTACTGTTTTTAATAGTTAATATGTGGAAGTTCAGATTTTCAATAAATGCTTAGAGTATGTATATACTTTTAGTAGTGTCTTGGCAGGCTGTTTTGCTGGAAATGGTGGTATTTCTTTCTTCTTGATTTTTATTGCAGTATGATTGACTGTCAAACTATTTCCTGTTGTGCATAAAAAAAATTTAAAATATTCATTTGTTGTATAAATTAGTGGTGTGGTATAATTTGCTATTGTGGAGTGTCAATCTTCTCTCATCGGTTTGTGTTTGGCTAGATGTGGTATGTGGGTGTTTTTTTCAGAAAGAAAACACATGGGCATTCTTAGTGGAGCAAGTTCATAATTGGATCTCATTTTCACCAATTTAGTAATTAATATGATGTATTTGTGTGATTTTAGCAGTATATCACAGGTGTGTTACTTAAATGTGTCATTTGTTCACCATTTTCTGGTCGCTAGCATTTTTAGAAACAGATTTTACCCACTTCCTGGTTGCAAAGCATCATGGTAGGCAAAGGTAGCAGGTCACAGAAGCTTGACAACACAAATGTTTGCACAATAACATTTTGTTTGATTGTGCATATATTCTAATGTTATGTATGGGAGACTAATAGTAGGTCGAAAACATTCACACTTACATTTTTTAACCTCGACGACATAATACATTTCAATGGGACTCATCCATGTAGCTCGAAAACTTTCTTGGTAATATTTACTTACCTTGAGAAACATTATGTATTTCTAGCAGCATTTCTATGGAGCTCAAAAACGTTCGTGGTTATTTTTTTTTTACCTTGAAAATATAAAGCTTTTTAATGGGGTTAGTCCATGAAGCTCAAAAACGTTCGCAGTTACAGTATATTTTCTTACCTCAAGAACATAACCCATCCTATTTCACTCCTCCCTGCCCTCGCAAAACTCCAAGAACACCTCGTGCTCTCCCAGCTCTCCAATTTCCTTTCTAACTCCAACTTCTTCAAGCCCTATCAGTCTGGATTTAGGAAGAACCACTCCACTGCCACCTCACTGCTAAGACTCTCTGACACCATCCTTTCCAGGATGGACAAAGGTCTAATCACCTCTGCCATCTTTGTCAACTTAGCTAAGCTTTCAACACCGTCTCTCATCCTCTCCTACTATCCAGCCTCTCTACTGCTGGACTAGCTGAGTCTGCCACAAACTGGTTCAGTTCCTTCCTGATAGGCAGAACCCAATCAGTCAGAATTGCTGATTCCACCTTTCCTCCTCTCCCCATCAATACCGGTGTTCCTCAGGGTTTGGTACTTGGCCCAATCCTTTGTTCTATCTTTCTCAATGACCTTCCACTAATCTGTTCATCTTCCTCCTTACACATGTATGCAGATGATACAGTTCTATTCCCCACCGGCCGCACCCCTGAGGAGGTGACTCCAAGCCTTCAAGCCAACTTTCATAAATTCCAGCTCAAGTTTAGCTCTCACCAACTCTCTCTCAATGCCAAAAAGACAGTCTCCATGACCTTTGGCACCAGGCAGAGACTATCCAGGCTGACTGCACTCCCAAACTTCCACACCCTCAATGGGACAGTCCTTGAAGACACTACTACCTTCAGGTACCTAGGGGTTTGGCTTGATCAACACCTCTCATTCTCTGCACACATTGATTATATCCTGAAGAAACTGTGCCTGAAGCTTGGTGCTCTGTACAGGAACTGCAGTAGCCTCCCGTTACCTGTGCACCATGAAATTGTGTAGAAGATGATCTTACCTACTTCTGACTGCTGTGATGTAGTCTACAGTTCCGCTCCCAAGTCTACCTTATCCAGGCTGGACCCTCTCTTCAATGCTTTCTGCCACTTTGCTCTTGATGCCCCCCCTTGCTCACATCACTGCGAGCTCTACCGCTCACTGGCATTTCCCTCCCTTGGTAACCAACGTCTTCTCCACAGTGCTTAATTCATGTTGAAATTCTGGCTTGGCACATTCCCGCTCTACATTACCCCCTCCCTATCTTCCCCACCCATCCCCTACCATGCCCTCAGATCAACTGACTCCTGGCTACTGTCAGTCCTTCGTGGGTGGACCTCTGCTGTCCAAGCCACTTTCTCCTACCACCTCCCTCAACTCTGGAACAACCTCCCGCACCAAATTTGGCACTCCTCCTCCATGCATTCTCTATCCACCACCCTATCCAACTTTCTCATGGTAAACTGCACCTGCACCTGATACCATCTCCCTACTTCCTTCCCACCCCTACTTATCCCAGTCTCCCTTCCTTTCCCCAGTACCATTGTCCCCCACCTACCCCCATACCCCCAGGGCCTGAACAGAGGCTTTGTTGCTGGTGTATATCCTCAACAGTGGCACTTCTGCCTCCTACTGCACTTAATTTTGCCATCGTGTTGCCTATGTTCTTGTTTCCAAATGTCTGCCTCAGTTTGTGTAGCATGATACTACATCCAGTGTAATTAAACCATTTTATACTGTACTACTATAAAAAATGTAACCAAAATGTTTATGTAACCAAACTGTCCTCAGATATGTTGTGTTCAGACTGTACAATGCAAAGCTCGAATTGCATTTCTGTCCTCCAGCTATACTCTCCCCCCAGGTCACACTGTGAGATGAGCATCTTGTAGGTCAGTGTGCCTTTTCTGGTGAAACATTTCAATAAATAAAACAAATAAATAACGTTTTTCAATGGGACATGTCTATGGAGCTCAAAAAGTTTCAGTCTTGCATTTTTTTTCCTCAACAATGTGATGCATTTCAATGAGGATCATTCATAGAGCTTGAAACCTTTTGCAGTTATATTTGTTTGACCTTGAGGGCCACTCTCCTCTGTGGTTGTTGGTTGGGGGATCTCAGCGGCTGGTGGGTGGTTGAGATCTCAGGTTCCCCTCCTGGTGTGGCCTGCTTTTTCTGTGGATCACATTCCTGTTGGGGCTGGGGGGTTCGCATTCTCCTTTTGGGTCCTTCCAGATTACAGCCCTCTGACCTGATTTTTGCCTAGGTGTTTGGGCCTGGGTTCTGAGGATACAGCTTTTTGGAGAAGAGCCGGTTTTTAAAGAAACATTTTCAGTGATCAGATTAAGAGGGGATGAGAGCCCCTCTTGCTGTCAGCTGGATTCTGAAATGCACTAGTACTTAGTTTGAAAGTCTGCTGGTTTCTCGAACCTCCACGACTCTTGGATTTAATTGGTTTATTTAAAGCTGCGGTTGGATTCGGCATGACTTCTCCTACCATTGGTTGACTTCTTTCCCAGATCTTTAATTTTTTGATCTCCCGGTTGGTGAGAGGACCAGGACACCTGTATTTATTTTTCTTTTGTTTCATTGTGTTGTTTCTGTTTATTTTAATTTTTCTGTTTGATTATTGTGTGCGTTTTGGGTAGTGGGAGTGCCCAAATTTCTCCCTTTCCCTCGGCTGTGAGAGGGTGGGGGGGTGAATTTATATTTGTATATGTATTTTATCCTGTGAGAGAGGATTTTTATTTATTTTATTTATTTTGTTGTTCTGGGTTTGAAGTCTATCTAGTTGGGGAGGAGGGTGGTTTTGTAGGTTTTGTTGGGTTGGGTTTATTGTTTAAGTTATTATTGTTTTGGAGGATTTTAGGATTTTAATTACAGGCATTCAGAGTTTTAGATTAGTTTAGTTAGATATTTGTTTTATATTGTCTAGTTTGATCTAAATCATGTGTTGGCCGGCAGGCTCCATGGTGATGTGCTATTCATCCTCCTCTCTTCATACCCTCTGCCCTTTTTATACTCATCCCCTACAGTTCGAGACATACTAGTGCTGTAGAGTGCTGGGGATTGTCTGTAGGAGAGTGAGGAGGGCGGGGGTGGGTGAACAGGAGAGGATGAAAGAGTGGGGCCACCGTATTGGGGTTATTAAGTCCAGAAGGCACCCTGGGGTGAAATGGAATCCAGACCGGGGTTTCCCATGTCTGGTGCCCATACCCAAGGGCACTACTGAATTTAGTGGGCAGATAGGCCAGACAGCTTCTGAGGTTTGTCCAACTCGGGCGGTGTTATGCAATGCCAGGTCTGTTAAGAATAAGACTGATATTTTAGCCGATCTTATTGGTTCGACTGACCTGACTTGCAGCACCGAGACCTGGCTGGATGAAAATTTGGGCCCCATATTGGAGGCCATGATACCGGCTGGGTACTCGGTGATACACCACCCAAGATTGAACTGCAGGGAGGTTGCAGTCTGTTTTAAGACTAAATTGAGCCTCACGAATGTGGTAGTAGGTGAGGCTGAATCCTTTGAGTGCACAGTTGTAGCAGGTGTAGGCGTCCGAATCGTTCTCATCTACCATCCACCCAGAGATGGGAAACACTTCTTACAGGAAGTAGCAGACTTCCTCATTGATATGTCATTTCAGTCACCCAGATTGATGGTTCTGGGTGACTTTAACACCTGGGTCGACGATGAACTCTCACAATTTGGTAATCACTTCCTCCAACTTATGTCTTCTTTGGGCCTTACACAGGTAGTTTCCACTGCTACACATAAATCTAGGCACTCTTTGGATTTAGTCTTCCTCTTAGGGATTGACTCATCCGATGTGGGGGTGGAACCAGTCACCTGGTCTGACCACCACACCATGAGGTTCAATTTTTACACCCCCCCCGAGAAGGTCTTCCCCTGTGGAGATGGTCAGGTACTGCCCATTATGGAATATTACTTCCTAGGGCCTTGTGGTGGTCCTTGACCTCTCATCCCTCGTGTTAACTAGCAGTAACCCAGAGGCACTGGCGGTGGCCTATAATATGGCCATTACTGGCACCCTGGATTCTATTGCTCCTGTTCATGAGTGCCCCCTATCCCTTCACCCCAGGTCCCCTTGGTTCTATGGGACATTGAGGGAGTTGCAGAGACAGGGGCAAAGGTTAGAGCATTGTTGGTGCAAATCTGCCCTTGATGCCGACCACCTTAGATTAATGGAACATTATTCTATCTATCAATCTGCAATCACCCATAAGAAGGCAGAATTCCTGTCCAGGGAGATTGCAGTTGCACAGAATCGACCGGCTCAGTTGTTTCAGACTGTAGACAGACTGTGCAACCCAGCCTGTCTGCAAGTCCGAAAAGCCTTTTCACAAGTAGAGTGCGAGGAGCTCGCTCGGTTCTTTACAACTAAGGTGGCTGACATCAGGGTGGTCTTGCGTCCGGCAATCTCTAAGGGTGATGTTGTGGAACAGCGCGAGTTCACAATACCTCAATTCTCTTGGAGTTCCTTTCACCGACTAGAAGACGTGGATATTATGATGATCATCCATAGTGTGTGGCCTACGAGCTGTAGTTTGGACCCTGGACCAACTCCCCTAATTTTGGGTTGTTTTGAGACCATCGGTCCAGTTATGGTGCAAATAGTCTTGTGTTCCTTAGAGTCTGGGGAGTTTCCTAACTCCCTGAAAGAGGCGGTGGTGACACCCCTCTTGAAAAAAGCTACTCTGCACCCAGACTGTTTTTCAAAATACAGACCTATCTCTAATCTTCCCTTTATTGGAAAGGTTATTGAGAAGGTAGTGGCAGCCCAACTGGAAGACCATTTAACCATCCATAATGCCTACGAATCCTTCCAATCCAGTTTTTGTAAAAGACACAGCACCGAGACTGCGCTGGTTCGGGTGCTTAATGATCTTCTGAGGGCTAGATATCAGAAGAGAAGTTCCGTTCTAGTTCTTCTTGATCTATTGTCAGCTTTGGACACTGTGGATCACTTGGTGTTGTTAGCACACCTGAGGTCAATTTGTGGAATGTTGGGAACTGTTTTAAAATGGTTCACTTCATTCCTCCCTGGGAGATCACAAAGAGTTGTGTCAGGGGTTTATTCCTCCGGCTCAACTCCTTTGTTGTGTGGGGTGCCTCAGGGTTCAGTGCTGTCACACATGTTATTCGCAGTGTATATGCTGCCCCTCGGAGACATTATAAGACGATATGGGCTGAGGTTTTACTGCTATGCAGATGATACCCAGCTATACTTGTCTTTTGCACCTGACCAGGATGGAGCACTCTCGGTGTTTAACAACTGTCTGGAAGAAATCCAAGGGTGGATGGATTCTAGTTTGTTAAAGTTGAACTCAGAGAAGACAGAGGTGTTAGTGGTGGACCCGGGTGGTCAGATAGCGAGTTCACATGGTGGCACGCCTTCTGGAATTTTTCTTGGCGGGGTGTCACTTCTGACCTCTGAACAGGTGCGCAACCTTGGGATTGTCCTGCACGATAGGCTGACCCTTCAATCTCAAGTGTCGGCCATTGTCAGGACTTCCTTTTACCATCTTAGGAATATTGCCAGGGTGCATCACCTCGTTCCGTCTGACTCCCTACCAACGCTGGTCCACGCTTTTGTGTCCTTGCGCTTGGACTACTGCAACACCCTTTACTTTGGGATTTCTGGGGTTGAAATCCATTGCCTTCTGCTGGTGCAGAATGCTGCAGCCTGGGTGTTGACTGGGACAAGGAGATCCAATCATATTACCCTGGTGCTGCGGAAACTGCACTGGCTTCCTATACGGTGGCGGAACACCTTTAAAGTCATTTTATTGACTTTCAAAGCCCTTCATGATCAGGGTCCAACATATCTGAAAGAACTTCTGGTGCCTTACTGCCCCGGCCGATTGCTCTGCTCGGCCGACGAGGGGTTGTTAGAGATTCCAAGAGTGAATTTAAAATCTTCTGGTAGCAGAGCATTTTCTTATGCCACACCCACTCTTTAGAATTCTCTACCATGCTGGTTAAGGGAGTGCACCTCCATGGAGGTATTTAAGAAAGATTTAAAAACCTACTTATGGGATTTGGCTTAACTGGATGATTAATAGAAACTATTTATAAATATCTGCTATTGTATGGATGATAGCATGGTTTGTTTTAACTAAATGATGTTTTAATGTATTTTATATGTTTTAAACTGATATCGTATATTGTGTTTGATGTAAAGCACCTTGATATTCTTGAAAGGCACTTTAAAAATAAAGTTATTATTATTATTGTTATAACATAATACATTTCAATGGGACTCGCCTATCGAGTTCAAAAACTTTCGCACTTACATTTTTTTAACTGCAACAACATAATGCATTTCATTGGGACTCATCAATGTAGTTTGAAAACTTTCACAGTTGCATTTTTTTGACCTTGATAACATAATGCTTCTCAATGGGAGTTGTCCATGGAGCTCAAAAACTTTCTCAATAACATTTTCCTTACCTCAACAACATAATGCATTCCAATGGTACTTATCCATGTAGCTCTGAAAACTTTCACTATAACATTTTCTTATCTTAAGAATATAATATATTTCAATGGAGATTGTCCATTGAACTTGAAAACTTTAGCACTTACTTTTTCAGACCTCAGTAAGATAATGCATTTCTATGGGGATACTGCATAGTGCTTGACAACTTTTGCACTTACATTTTTCAAAGCTTGTGAACATTAAGGATTGTAATTGGCATTGGTCACATACCTTGAAAACTGCAGCGGTAAAATTTTTTGACCTTGGAACACACTGTATTACAATGCTTCTCAGTGACATAGCTCAGAAACTTTAGAAAAAACACATCTTTGGTATGTAACAATATATAACATTTGAATGCTGATTTTATAATGAAATTGACTACTGGTGTGGTAAACAAATTTAGGCTTTACAATCATTATGCATTTCAATTGCACTTCTTCACATATGTAGAACACTTACTTTAGAGATTGTAGTTGTTCATTATAAGCTTAGTATAAGAGAATGACAGATTACTGTGATGTTATTTATTTAAATAGTTTCTTGGCAAATATTTTTGGGTATAGTAGACTGATACAATATTTTTCTATTGTTTTATAGATGTTTGATCCTGTATTGTTAAATTGGCTGAAACCTGTGTTTTTTTTTTTGTAGAGAGAATGCCTACAAAACACAGACAATAGAGTAAGCATAGAAGGGATAAGTATAACAGTGATGTTAATTGATGAAGAGTACTGTAGGTAGAAAAAAAGCCACTAGGAAAGTTAAGGACAGTGCAAGGTCTATCAACAGGAAAAGGTTGCCTGGTGATTGTGAGATGCCTGCCTCAGTTTCTTTCTTAGAAAGAAATGTACAATGCTCGCACCCTCAATGTGATAGCAGAGCATAGCAGAGCTGCATGGGTTGGAAACATTTCTATTGCAGCCTTTAAACAAAAGCACAGTTCCGTTGTAAGTGGCCATTTTAGCAAGTTGAAATTTTTCCAAAAGTTAGCTTCAAAGGCTAAGGTTGATTGGATTATTTCTACCTTAATGAGATATCAAGGCAAATGACTAAAAGTAAACTGTCCTTGATGAGACTATGACTTCGAGCTCGTAGAATTGTAAATATGGCACTTGCTGTTCTTTCACATTTGTCGAACAAAATGATGAGAGAGATTGAACGCTTCACTGCAACAGTGCAGTCTGTTCACAGTAGATTGCAAAAGGTTGACACTCTCAACAGAGACAACTTTTGTGAAGTCTTCCAAGGCATATGGCTACATAAACAGCACTCAGAGGCTTTTTTTGGTAAGAGTCTTACAAACCAGTTTCCAAGGAACTTGTAATTTCTGTTGACAAAGTTGGTAAAGCTTGTAATGTGTTGAGTGTGACACGTGGTGAAGAACCAAGTGTCTCAGATGATGAAACAGACTCAGCAACTGAGACGACAACCAAAAGTTGTGCATCATTTTATTTATTTATTTATTTATTAAACTCTAGGATTACAAATACCTTTGAGCAGGAACTGCTCATTTACAAAGGTTCCATGTTAGAGTATGGAGGGTAAATATACATACAAAGGTTGACAATGATTGACAGACTTTAAGCACAGGGAAGGCTAGGCTAAGGATATAGTCCTACTTGGAGAGAGACAACAACATCAAGATAAATGCAGGTTAACAGGTGAAAATAACATGTGAGCAATAGAGTTAGTGAGGGTAGAGTCAGTGGGGTAGAGAAAATAGTAGTCTGGCTGAGGAGCCATTGTCTAAGGGGAGGGGGGGTAGTAGAGATGCATGCCTGATAGTAGTAGGAGTGGACCCACATCCAAGAAGTGCCAAAGGAAGAGGGGGCGAACATGGAGAGGAGGCACAGGGAGGGAGGGATGTAAGAAGAGGAAGCAGGAGCCAAAATATTGCAGAACATATGAAGATGTGATGACACTTGCAATCTGAGGCAAGCATCATTTGATGATATTGCACAGTTTGTAAAGAACTTTCTTGCAGTGAAGAAGAAACAGAGATGCAATTTATTATGTAAGATTGATCTTTGTGAAATTTGCAAGCATAAGGGGTTGTTGGAACATTCCTTGGCTTGCTAAGATAGTGGTGTGTGCAAGAGTGTATTTCATCACATGTGTATGATTGCTGTACACAATCCTGCAATGCTCAGCTTTGTGTGCAAAATATACCAGGTGAGAAAAACTGTGTCAATATACAAACAGCTTGATGAGTCATTGACAGCAGGAGACATGGAAGCTGCAAAACTTGTGATACAGGATGTGTGATGTAACAGTAAATGTTATGATGTTCCCTGTGACAACACATCTGCCACTGTATCATGTAGCCTCACTCTTTGGGAATCCGAGATACTGAAAACATTCAGAAAACTCATTGCCAAGTTTGAAATGGCTAAGAGAGAGAAGTTTGACTTTGTGTGTGTGTTTCATGTCACGGACCACTTTACAGGCCACAGTCTGTAACAGTTGATCTGGAAAAGATTAAATCTTTTATTGACATGTGGGCATGATTGTTGGCCTACTTACTAGTAAAGAGTGACTTTGACTTGGACCCAGTGGTCATTATGTGTCACTACTCTTTGTCAAAGGTGAAAAGTGGGGGGCACTTCTGAGCAGCACTGAGGAAGCAGCACTTCTCCTAAGCTTTAGAGGTTTTATCTAAATAAATATAAAATCTGTTATTTTAAACTACGACCACTACAACCAAAAGTAGCTGACTGGATATGTGAGGTTTCCTAGAGTCTCAATATAGGGAAAACTAAAGGGCATAATGCCTCCTTGACCAACTTGTTTGCATCCAAAAAGCAGCTAATGCAATAGGAGCAAAGGCCTAGTTCACCTGTGGAAGCCTCGATGTCTGCCAGAACTGAGACAGAAGGTGCAATGCTCACATCTATCCAAACCATGCTAATCCAACTGGTTCACTCCATGCAAGATATTGATAAAAAATTAGATAGTCTGACACTGAGAGTGTCTGCTTTTGAGACACAGATGGACAACTGTGAACAACAAACCCAGCATGCAGAAGGTTCCATTCTCAAGGCCTGTGATGCCACCTCACAACTCATAAAGGAAAATGCGATGTTTCGGCAATGACTGGAGCAAGCCAAAAACCAAGCCAGAGAGAGGAGCCCAAGAGTGATCGGGCTTTTGGAGGAGGCAGAAGGGGAGGATTGCTTGTTTTTTATCCAGACCATTCTCCCAGAATTACTGGGACTATTGGAGGACGATACACCTTTATCCATTGAGAAGTCTTATCGGATTACCCCAAGACATGCGACCACGGATGCTGAGACTCCTAGGACTCTGATAGTGGTGTTTACGGGTGTTGGAGACCATGATTGGGTTCTGGTTACTGTTATAGGGCGGTGGGCCCTCAAATATGGAAATTACACTGTGTTTTTGTTCCCTTATTTATCCAACAGTATGAGGCAGTGCCGTAAAAACTTTGTTTACACCCGCACTCGACTCCACCAATTTAAGATTCAGCTGTTATTGCCTGCAAAACTATGAGTATCATGGCAGGAACTGCAGTATATTTTCAATGAGCCCAAGGATACAGAGAAACTGCTGAGTTATATTGAACAAGAACTGTGGGCTGCTGAAGACCATGGCGACTCATCAGAGGAGGACTGATTGGGGTGGCAAGTTATGTCTCTATTCTACACTGATGCTTCTTTATTAGTATTTGGGACTGGTCATATATTTGGCCTCGTGTAATCTTATTATTACTGCTTTTCTGCTATACAGAACAATAGGGTCATTGTTAAACTGTAATTATTTTTTGGAGCTCAGGGATCTTACATTAAAATGATTATGTATCAGACTCATACGGGAATCTAATTTACCATTGGTGAAGTGATTTACTTTACTTTTCTGATCCAGTTTGTTTGATTCCCTTGTCCTTCCTTTGCTGCATGCATTTTTGGGACTTACATATGGAAGCTAAAACATGTATGGTAATTCCCTCTATGGAGTGTCTAATGGGAAGGGGTTCTTATTTTTGTATTGTATTGTTTTTGTTGGAGTGACAAATGTGTGTAACCATTCTATGCAATGTAACATTTGCAAAGTTTTTCTTTCAAATACTCATAAATAATACAAAAAAAAGGTGAAAAGTAACACTCTGCCACCAAGATCTGTTTTGAATAATATGGAGACAGATGTCCCACCTATTGAGATTGCTGCATTGAATATGTTTGAGCGGATGCTGATACAAACCATGAATTCTATGGTTGAACACAAAAACACATAAAGTACCCCAAAAAGAGCTTGTCAAGTCTCTGAAAGGTGCTGTGAAATATTTACTACTTCCTCTGAACAAGAACATGGAAGCAATCTCAAAGGAAAAAGTATGATTATACTAGTAAATGGTGTACCTACAAAGTCCAAGGTCATTTGGCAAGATGTTGTCAATGTACAGAAAGTGAAAAGTGCTCTACACTGTTTGAAGAGCAATAATCCTTTCTATGATGATCTTGACGTACATGAACTGTCAGATATCAGTGCTCAGTTTGTACTAGTAGACACTAGGAAGCCAAGCATTGAGAAGGTCGATGTTGCAACTCATGAAGATGTTTATGAGCAGTACACAATTCACCCTCAACATGGCAGAGCTTTCACTGGTGGTAACATTGACCTGCATCAGATGAAACAGGTTGAAAATAGCTCTGTCAGCATGTGGGAGGAACAACTTGAAGCACGATGTTGTCCATATCTAGTTCCTAAAGGAAAAGGAGGTTGTCTGGATCAATGTGAGGTTCATGTTCCAGGTACTGAATACTGTACATCGACGATGTTAAACAAGCATGACAAATTTCATAGGAACATACAATATTTGTTTCACCTGTTGTGGGAGAGTGAGTTTAGTATCCTCTCTGCATCCATTGCACATACACTCTGATTGACTAGCTCATTGGAAGATATCACATTGGTTCAGTTTCTGCAATGGCTGACTGAAAAGGACGAAACACTACAGGCGAATTTGACATCTATACTCTTGAGTCTACATGGCATGAAGGAATACTGTTATCGTAGACACTCAGAGGTCATCACTATGCTGCGTGAGTATGGTGCAGCTACTTGGTTTGTAACTTTAAGCTGTGCTGAGTACAGCTGGGATGAGTTAGTTGAACTGTTGAGGTGGGCCAATGCTGATGTCCATGGCATTTCATCAATGACACTTGGTGAGATGATCTCACTTGATCCAGTTTCTGTGTCCCAACATTTTCACCATTGTTTTCATGAGATATTGACATTCATTTTGTCAGAGGACAATCCTCCTCTCGGGTTAGTTGAGCACTACTTTTGGAGGACAGAATATCAGGCATGAGGTGAGCCACACATACACATGCTGTTGTGGATTAAAGATGCTCCTTATATTGGTGAGAATGAAGTATCTGAAGGGCTGAAGTTCATTCAATGTTATGTGACTTGCCACATCCCAGATAAGTATGATAGTTCAACACTCTGGATGCTGGTGCAAAAGTTTCAGTGACATCTTTGTGGGAAGTACTGTCACCGGCTAGTCAAGAGTCGTAATGAGTGGTACAACAGGTGTCAATTTGGTTTCCCTAGATGTGTCTGCCAGCAGGGCCGTATGAATGACTTGTTCTCAGCCATGCATCACCATCTCAAGGCAAAGTCCACTAAGACAGTGTTTGAGTTACCCAGATAGGAGAATGAGGTGTTCATCAATGACTACAATCCTACTCTTCTCCTGATGTGGCAGGCAAACACTGATGTGCAGTTTGTTACAGATAACTCTCTGTCTCTTGTGAGGTACATCATGTCATACATCACAAAACATGAGCAGACTAAATTGCTTCAGCTTTGGGAAGATATTGCAACTTCCAGCTGATCATTGAGCTCACAGCTGTGGTCACTGGGACTAAAGACACTGTCTTTCAGGGAGTGTGGAGCATATGAGGCCAGTGATCATTTGATTGGGACACACTTGTATGGCAAGTCTGATGTTGTACAATTTTGTAATGTCAACTACAAAGAGAAACTAAAGCATGTTTTGAAGTCTCATGATGAGATTGAAGAACTGGCTGTGAACTGACCCTCTTCAAAAAAATATTTTGAAGAATAGCCTGATCAATATGTACTACCCAAATCAGGCTAATGTGATGGATGACATGTGCCTGTACCATGTTGCTAAGTGGTATGACTACAAAACTGATGCAGCACCTGATGAGACTCAAGAGATTTACAAAGTCAGGGGCTTCAATGGGTTCCTTGCTAAAGGAAAAAACCATGGCTGATTGACCATTGTAAATTGAATCTCTCTACCACTGACAGCAAGGAGCATTACTACTTCACTCTAATGTTCCTCTTTAGGCCATGGAGGGATGAGAGGACACTGAAAGGAGACTGTGAGACATATGAGGAACAGTTCTACCTCACATATAAAACATACATTTGTAGACTGGAATTAGAGAAGGAGCAGATGGAACAAGCAAAGAAACTGCTTGAGGAAGATATTCCAGGAAATTCTCAGGAAAACATGGATCCCAAAGAAGAGGGTACTCTTGGAGCTCCTTTACCAATGAATGATCCTGTGGTTCTCATGAGTGAAATCTACAGTGCTGTGGAACATTCATCTCATGTGATAGAAGATCCTACTGTACTTATTGACCAGTTGAATAGGCAGCAGTATGCTGCTTAGGATGCTGTCACTGAAGCTGTCAGACATGGCATCCTTCATGAGAGGAAACAATGTGCATGTGGAAAGTATGAGCCATTGCTAATGTTTGTTAGTGGTTCTGCTGGCACAGGCAAAAGTTTTGTTATCAAAGCTATCACAACGGAGATAAGGAGACATACAGGAGAAGTGATGTCTGTAGCTGTGACTGCTCCTACAGGTGCGTCGGCATACAGTATTGGCGGTGTAACTCTACACTGGTTGTTTATGCTACCTGTAGAGCATGGCTCAACAGGAGAATACCAGAAACTTCCCCATGAGGTGGCATCTGAGCTGTGATCAATGTTTGTCAAGATGAAATGTCTCATCATCGATGGGACTAGTATGGTCTCAAATGTCATGCTTGCATGTATCCATCTGCGTCTCCAAGAGATACTTGGAACTGATGATGGTCAGCCATTTGATGGGAAGAGTGTTGTGTTTGGTGACCTTCTGCATCTTGCACCTGTGAAAGGAGAGCATGTCTTTACAGCACTGACTGTGAGGCAAGCAAAAAACACAATAGGGTGCACTGGAGGAATAAATCTTTGGGGGTTGTTCCTTTACATTGAGCTGTATGAAAACATGTGACAGAGCCATGACCTTGGGTACAAGACACTTTTGGATCAGGTTTGCATTAGATCATTGTCACAACAGAATGTTTCTCTGTTGAACACACAATGTATCAGCACTGAGTGCAGTTCTTTTACTGCTGCATGTGATGTTTTCACTAATGTGTGCTCAGAATCTGCTTGAATTGTGTGTCTTATGCCTTGACTGAAGCAGTGTGCTGAATTTAACAGTATTATGTTGCAGAGACAGGGTCGAGAAATCATTACTCTGCATGCTGTTGACACTGTTGATGGTGCAGTCTTGAGTTGGAATCTGGTAGCAAAGCTGACTGAATGATTGACTGATCTAAAGTCTGATGTGTCTCGCACAGCTGGATTAGAAGCAGTTCTAACTGTGTGCATGAATGCATGCATCATGCTATGTCAAAATATTGATGTCAAGCGTGGCATGGTGAACAGTGCAATAGGACATATAGTTGACTTTGATAAAAGACTTTCATAGAGGCACAGTTTCCTGTGTGTGTCGCATATGCTGTGTCTATACACAAGTTGCAAGGCCTGAGTTTGGACTCAGCAATGGACAACATAGGCACTGGCATCCTCAAAGATGGCATGAGCTATGTTGAACTTTCATGTGTATGGACTTTTGCTGGCTTGTATATCATCTCTATAGCATCACATAAAATTTGTGCAGACAGATGATGTATTGCTGAGTACAACAGACTACGTACTCTGCACCAGCTGACATTACCTCTTATACCACTACCCATGAATGTGGCAGACCGCAATGCTACAGTGACAGTTTCTGGCATGAAAAAGAGGTACCAGACAGATAGACTAATATTGAATGCAAACAGCACAAAGAAGGAATCCAGAAGTCAACAACAGACAAGCTCTCCTCCATGGAAGAAGGCACTTGGGCGGGCTGTTGTCCTTGCATTTGACAATAGCATTGAAGTAAACTGCTATGCAAACTCTGCAATGCAAGCATTTCTCCACATGTCTCACTTTGTTGCCACTATCAAATCTTCGCATTACACACCACTTTCTCAGTCCCTAAAGAAGGTTGTAAATGATAGTGATAAGCATGACAATAGCATACAGACTCTGAAACCCTTACGGATTGTCTTGGGTGAATATGATGGCCATCAAACATTCTCTAATAATATTCAACAAGATGTGACTGAGTTTATGATGGCTGTCATTAATAGCTTGGAATCAGATCAGATTTCAATGCAACAGTACTTTACTGTCAAGTATGTGACAAATTACACTTGCCTGTCTTGTTGACATTCACATAAGTAAATAACAGAAACATTCTGTGGATTTCATTGTATGTTCCACAGGCACGTTCTGTTAAATTCAGGCAACTGGTCAGGAATGCAGAGTGTGGCTGGAGGTGTACCTGGTGTGGAGGAGAGTGTGTTCAGTCCATACAACTTAGAACCTCTTCTCAATATCTTCTTTTAGTCTTGCAGAGATTTGTTGCAAATGTCTATAAGTTGACACACCAATCACTGATTTTGTGGCTGGAAGAGTACAATTCATGGGAGCATGTTTTGGTACTCAGGCTGTGATATTCCACAATGGAGCATCTGTTCATTCAGGACATTATGTTACATGGCTCAGGTACAACAATGGCTGAATGGAATGCAATGACTACATGAGCACTTTTAAACAAAGATTGCCTCTTAATCTGAAAGATGCTTATGTCCTGGTTCTCAAAAATTACAATGATCTTCACCTGGCAGAAGAGTGGTACATCGAAATCTTGTTAAGCTCTGTTTGACACACTGTTGTAGTCATAAGGGTGTTACACATAATGTTTACTGGAGATGTGCAGCTCTTTTCGTATCACTTTATGAATATTTGCAGTAATTTAGTATGCAGATGTAGGTATTTATGATGCCAACAGTCAAAGTAGGTGTTGCTGTGATTCTAGTGTCAATGCAGCCTAAGCAGGGCCTTAATCAGTGCGGGCTGTCTGCTTGGTCACATTACATACAACAATTGCTTTGACTATGGAGCACTCTTATTACCTGTACATAGATATCTCAGTACCATGCAATTGTGCTTTACTGATCTGTTATTTATGCATTGCTGCAGCATGTTACATAGAATATGGTTTGATAGCTGTCACACCATTGTATGGCAATACTGTGCACATTACATACATTTACAAACGTGCCTATACTTGTTGTTTGGCAATGTTCTGTGATCATAGTGCACTATATACATGACTCACATCTGCCTAGTAATGCATGATGAGAGATTGAGCAAGAAAGCTGACACTTCAGCTTTCTATGTGTTTGCACACATATACTGTTGTGCAATACTTTCAAAGCACGGTAAGGAAATGCCTAATATTCTATGTGTACAGCTTGTCTTTCACTGATACCTCTATACTGTCCAGTTTAGTTGGCATGTTTTCTGCCAATTTTACTTACCTGTGACAGCAAAAGACTATATGTAGATCTAAGATATGGATAGTTAGAGAAATAGTTATTGTTCATATTGTGTATATATTAAAAGTTAAACAGATTTGGAACTATTATGTATATCTATGTAAAGTCTCAGTACTGTTTCTTTGTGTGACAACTGTAATATGAAAGTTTCTAACAATGGTAAAAATTATATAGCACCTCACAGGTATGTTTTTTTTTTGTGTTCTACATAGTTATAGCAGGACAGTTTTTTACATTTTAATGCAGTGTCGGAATACCATGTATTCTAATGTTTAATGGAAAGGTTTATATGTTTGATACTTTGCAACCATCAAACATTTTTACTAATATCTGACTTATGACTATTTCATTACTTAGATTTTCTTATTCACAATTCTTATTATACACTGTTAATTATCAGATTACTAAGAAGACATGTTTAATTGAATAATAATATTATTGCTGTTACCATTATATGACTGTATTTAAAATGTTCATCATATGTAGTGAAATATTAATTGATTGTTTATGGAATATTATTGTGAATCACACACTCTGCTCAATATCAGTTGATGGTCTGTTCCTGATTTTTTTCTGATTGCTTTTATTAAGGGGTTAGGAGAGGAATTTTTCCAGATGCTCGTAATGTCAAAATATTCTAACATAGTAAAGCACTATTGCAGCAATGTTATCATTTGATGCTTTGGTGTTCATAAATTTTTGCTCACCCCAGGAACATTGGCTTGTTCAGTCTCATATCACATTTGTCCCACTTTTATACATACTTCTGTGATGCAATTACACAATAGTGGTATGAAACTGAGTGAGTTGTACAATTTGGCCTTCTTTAAAACAGAATTGGCACTTAATGATTAATAAATATTTTTTAATTTATTTTCTGTCTCTGTTGTGTTTCTGGAAAACTGTATATAAATGATTTATGCCTCAGGTTTGAAAAGAAGTGCTAATCAATATACTGAGAATGTTAGTATGCATAGATGTGTATAGAAGCTATAGCTTGACATGTCAAACAAAGGGTTTCATGCTTGTTATCTGTTACTGTGGCACATGTGTACGGTATGGTACAATGTTATTGTAGAGGATTTATGCTCTCACTGGAAAAAATATGCTTTTACAGCTGTGCATTTGTTTACTTTATTACACTGTTAGAAAAAGTAAGGATATTCTTTGCACAAAACTCGATTAATGCAACAGTTAGGGTTGTTTCTACAGTGATAAAAGCAAGGAAATTTGACTTTAGGGTTTACAACCCTAACTCCGAATTCCACCCCCCCCACACACAGATAAAATCACACAACACACAAGCAAGTGAGAGACAGTATAAGGCAACATAACCAATCAGAAATTGACATGATGAGGTAACAGAAAGAACATATAGCTTCATAAACATACCACAACAGGCATCCATCATCATGTTTTACCAACTGTATCACTTCTGCTACCATCCCAGTGTCTTGGGGGGTACACCCACATGCTGTGCAAAGATGCAGTGAGGTGTTAAGAAGGCAATGCTTAACATTTTAAATGACATTTATTTAGAATAGGATGATTATGAGTATTTCTTATTATTTTACTGCATGTACTCATTACTTTATGAATTAAACTATAGGGCTACACTGTACTGCATTTGCTCAGATACTTGTGTTTGCCTATCTGAGGAGGTATAACAGTGAAGGGTGTAAAGCACTGCTCTGCTTGACTGTGACACATACAGACTCTCATTCTATATGGTTAGAGATACATAACAGCAACATCTGAAGTATTATTCAGTGCTGCTATTAGGTAATGTGTACTGTTCTGTGTGTAGATATGTGACAGACCATCAAATAATCCTACAGTCTAAAGATCATATATGCAGATTGCTGTAGTATTTACATGGATGAATACTATTCTGAACATAGCATTTCAACACTGTTGTATTCTTTGTGAATGTAGGGCTGGGAGTGCACCATGTTTTGGAACATGTACTACCATCTCTCCATTCACATAGTATGTCTCAATTCATAGAGCACAATATTGTCATATAATTGTGGCATGTTGCTCATCTAGTACTAAATAGACATAGAGGAGTGGTACTTATATGACATTTTCTCCATATGTAACACTTAAAAGATAGGATGCTTAGGCCCATGCACCATCATACTTGTACTGGAGTAGCACAATACAATGCATCTATCACAGTACCAATGTGTTCCACTGTTCACACTGTGAAAAATAGGTATTGTACATTGCATTGTGGTTTGTGAAAACAGAAAATGAGAATACAGAAGAGAAACCACCCTGTACTGTCATTGTGATATATAGATTGGCTTGTACTTACACCTTGATGAATGAATGGTACTACAGTATTTTAATAACATCTTGTGGCAATGTAACATATGGACATACTGACATACAGTATAGGCACTGGTGTACTTTGGTGATGCAGGTATGGTAGTGCAGAGTACATAGTAGCTTGGCATAACAGCATAATGTATGCACAGTGTTGTTCTAGCTCAATGGAGAGATGACATGCTATGGTTAAACTCACCATCTGGTAGTATGAGGAGTTATCTGTACTCTTGCAGTACCTGCATGTAGGTATACAGTTCATGCAGTGACCATCTCACATGCTTGCACAGCATGTGGGTGTACCACCCCCATGACACTGGGATGGCAGCAGAAGTGATACAGTTGGTGAAACATGATGATGGATGCCTGTTGTGGTATATTTACAAACTTGCATTTTCTTTCTGTTACTTCATCATGTCTATTTCTGATTGGTTGTGTTGCCTTCTACTGTCCCCCACTTGTATGTGTGTTGTGTGTGTGTGTGTGTGTATGTGGGGTGGGGGAGGAATTATAGTTAGGGTTGAAAACCCTAAAGTTGAATTTCCTCACTTTTGTTGCTGTAGAAACAACCCTAACTGTTGCATTAACAGAGTTTTTGCAAAGAATATATATATATATATATATATATATATATATATATTCGTTTGTGTGTGTGTTTTGAAAATGAAGGTAAACCTTACAGATGCAAGATAAAATAGATAAACAGTCTTGAGCAAGTCAATAACCTTTAGATCTGCTGTATTCAGTTTGGTATTCAGTTTGGAGAGACCTTCAGGGAGTCCAGCTTGGAAAGAGCAGCCCTCCAGCATGAGTGTAGCATCCTCTACAGCACCACATTTGCACAAAGGACTTTCTCTGATGCCCAAGGCATGGTCAGTCTTGGCACAGTGGACCACTCTACATGTAAAACTTTTTAGCTAGCACCAGAGGTGGTGAGGGAGCCCAAAGCCAGGTATTCACTCATCTGGTCTAGCTTATTTCCACGTGCAGTTGGGAGGGTACATGGGCCTGTTTTATTGATGGGGAATGCATGCCATGACATAGGGGAAACTCCCATTCTCTTCTTCGATAAGTACCGTGGGATAATTAACTTCCACCTGAGAAGTGACATGATATGGGCAAAAGGGACCACCATCTCCTTTGAAGAACAGCACCTCAACAGTGCAGCATCCCCATTGTACTGCAACTCATTGCAACTTATGGGTATTACCTCAAGTACCTGGTATGGGGGCTAGAAACCATGATCTTCCCATTGTCTGGCCATTATGAGTGAATGCAGACCCCCAGTGAAAATGAAAAGTACAGCTATGTAAGAACTTACTGTAACAATAGATCTTTGAGAGGAGCTCTTGTAGCAGGTAACACCATTAGGACTATGTCACCAGGCACTAGAACCCCACAGAAAACTTCTAGCCAGAAGTCCATGTGGGGACCACCCCCTGATGTCAGCTCCTCCCCAACATCCCCTGTGGTATAAACTGGGAGGTCCCCCAGCACCACCTCACTTCTTCCACCAGAGACCAGGATGATGTATTAGATGGGGAATGGAGGAGGATGTCCCATCTCCCAGAGAGAAGTACAATTACATAACCCCAGGGGTAGGTGGGTGGGAAAACCACCTGCTGCAAAAGCTCCTCTTGAAGATCTACTGTTATGGTAAGTTCTTACATAACTGTACTATCTTACTTCGAGGGGGAGCACTTGCAGAAGGTATCACCATTAGGACTGAGTCCCTATCAGTACAAAAAAGAGACCCAGGTCAAAAGGGTGGAGGACTATAAACAAAGCTCTAGGCACTCTCAGGAGAGGAGTCCTTGGAGAACTGCTAGGCCAAAACCTGCTCTCCTTCTAGAAGCAATGTCCAGACTGTAATGCCTAACAAAAGTGTGGACTGAACTCCAAATAGCAGCTGCACAGAGATCTGCTGCCAAAATGTTTCTGAGGGAAGCAAAGGAAGTAGCAACCCCTCTGGTGGAATGATCCTTAACTGGTCCCGGTAAGGGTTTTCATACTTCTGGTATTAGAGACTAATACAGTTGACTAGCCACTTGGCCAGCATTTGCTTGGTCACAGGGTTTCCCAGTACTCTGTGAGCAAAAGAGACAAACAACTGATCTGTCTTTCTAGAGGAACTAGTACTGTATGGTCTACATAGTACTGAAGAATCCTATGTACATCCAGAGTATGTCACAAGGCCTCCCCTCTGTTGGACTACTCTGGGAAATAAATTGGTAGTTGTACATCTTGGTTTAAGGTAAACTCAGACACTACCTTCAGAAGAAACTTAGGGTTTGTGCACAGGGCTACTCTGTCACTGTGAAAAAAACAGATAAGACTCTTTACACATCAAATCCTGAAGCTCAGAAATCCTTTGAGCTGAAGTAATGGTAATTAAAATCAGTCCTTTCCAAGAGAGAAAGCAAAGATCACAACTTGTGGCAGGCTCAAAGGGAAATTAAGCTTCTCTAAAACAAAAAGAAGGTCCCAAAGAGGAACAGGGTCCCTTCTAGGGGGTTTGATATGCAAGATACCTCTTAAAAAGGTCTTGCACAAGTCCAGTTGTGCCAGAGCGTTCCCATCCTGTGGTGCTTGATAAGCTGAAAGTGCACAGAGATGCACCTTAATGGATGAGTAGCTGAGACCCATATCTGACAGGAAAGAAGGTACTCCAGCACAGATTTTACCAGACAGCGGAAGGGATCTAGGGAACAGGGGGATGCCAACAAGCAGAAATGCTTCCACTTCTTGGCGTATGCTGCCCTAGTAGAGTATTTTCCTGCTGCTACTAGAACCTCTGCCACTCTGGGAGATACTCCAAATCTGTCTCTGACTAAGTCTGTAGGAGTCATGCATACAGGTACAGAGACTGAAGATCCAGATGTATTAGGGTGTCTTGCTCCTGGGAGAGCAAGTGTGTGGACAGGGTAAAGGAGTCAGTGGCTCCAATGCCACTTGTTGAAATAGCAGAAACCAGATTTGACGAGGCCAGAAGGGTGCTATCAAGATCATACAAGCACCTTCTGTCTGCAACTTGAGTAGTACCCTATGAAGAAGTGGAAAGGCGAAAGGCATGCAGAAACCTCCATGTCCAGGAGAGAGACAATGTGTTGTGACAGAAAACACCAGGCCCTGGATGTAGTGAGCAAAATTTGGACAGTTTGGCATTGAGTGGGGACGCAAAGAGATCCAGTTCTGGATGGCCTCATCTTTCAAACAGGTCATCTGTGACCTCCTGTGGTAGCTGCCATTTGTGACTCTGAGATCAAGAGTGGCTTAGGTTGTCTGCGAGAACACTGTGGATCCCTGGAACATGTGCTGCTGTGATTTCCAGGTTGTGATCCACCTCCCAAAACCAAACTCTCATGGCCTCCCTGCAATGAGGGTAAGAATGAATGCCCCTTTGCTTATTGAGGTAGAAGACTACCAGAGTGTTTTCCAACTGGACCAGCAGGGGAATCTGGTGAGAGTATCCCTTGGAAGGCCTCCAAGGCAGTCAGAAAGGCTCTCATCTCCAGGACATTTATATGGAGAGCATGTTTTACCAAGGTCCAAGAGCCCCTCACCTGATGGGATGCCAGATGGCTCTCCAGCCCATCCCTGAGGTGTCTGTCATCAGGATTTTCTGAGGACTCAGGCATTGAAAGGGAACCCCTGTCTCTAGTTGAGCTGTGATGACCCACCACCCTAGGCACTGAAGGACAGCATTGGAGATTCTGATTGGATGATCGAGATTGTCCATGTTTTGGCCCCGTTGTACTCTGAGGCTCCACTTCAAGACCCTCATATGCAGACAAATGAGGGGAACTGTTGCAATGGCTGCAGCCATGTGGTCCAATAGTTGAAGCACCACTCTGGCCAGAACTGGATTGGAAGTCATTATCCTTTAAGCGACTGCCCTCAATTTGTCTGCTCAGTCGTCGGGAAGGAAGGCTTTTCACTGGACGGTATCCAGGACCACTCCTATGTATTGCAGTCCCTGGGTAGGCCAGGGGCATGCCTTGGGAAGATTCAGACTTATGCCCAAAACTTGAAAAAGGCTGAAAGTTTCCTTTAGTGACTGACACAGCTGGACCTCTGAAAATGCTTGTAAGCAGCCAGTTATCCAGGAAGGGGTAGACATAAAGTCACTGTCTCCTGAGGGTTGCCACCACTACAGCCAGGCACTTGGTAAAGACTCTCAGTGCTGATGAAAGGCCAAATGACAGTGCCCTGAACTAGCAGTGCTCTCCTTGGAAGGTGAAATGGAGGTATTTCCTGTGGGAAGGCAGGATTTTGATATGCATATAAGCATCCTGCATGTCTAGGCAACAGAGCCAGTCCCCTTGGTGGATCATGGGCAATAGGCCAGGCAGTGTCACCATCCTGAACCTTTTGTATTCAATGTAAGTGTTCAGCTGGCTCAGATTTAAGATGGGACGAAGATCTCCAGTCTTCTTCGGGACTAGAAAGAGGTGGGAGTAGTATCCCCTGCCGATTTGGTTGGGGAGCACCACCTGAATCACCTTCTTTTCTATCAGGGCCATGATATCTGCCCACAGAAGAGTGGCATGGGATGGGGAGAAGTGGAGGGGATGGGTGGGCTGTCCAGTGGGATCTGGGTGAACTCCAGAGAGTACTCACTTTGGATAACCTGGAGAACCCACTGATCTGTGGTGGTACTGGACCATCCTGACAGGTAAAGGGAGAACCTGTCTCCTACAGCCTCCCCCTCGGCCTCCATCCGGGGAGGGAGGACTGTCAGGGAGTCATGCCGAGGAGGCGGGTTGGGCAAGATGGGTCTGACTGACTTGACATTTTTGAGACCCTGGGTACCTGAAGTAAGGGGAGGGCCTCTTCTTTTGAATCCCCCTTTTGGTTGCTGGTGCCTTCCCTGTTGACGCTGGTTTTTACGAAAGAAGCGGTGCCGAGCAGTGACTTGGTTCTGATTTGTCCATTCTATGAACATCGGAAACCACTTTTCCTGAGTCTTGAAGCCCTGTAATTAGTTATTCAGCATCTGAGCCAAAGAGAACAGACCCTTGAAAGGGTGAGTCTAATATGGCATCTTGTAGGTCCTGATGGTACCCCAAGACCCGCAACCAAGCATGTCTCCTGATGCACACCCCTGTAGCAGCTGCTCTGGCAGCCATGACTGCTGAGTCATAAGAGCTATGCAGAACATGTTTGCCAACATCTCTCCCTGACTGGATGACAGCCATGAACTCTGACTTGCCTTCTAAGTCCAGTTGGGCCTTGACCATGTCTAAGGCCTTACTCCATAATGACTTTTGCTACTTGACCATATGTGCCAAGAAGTTTAGTGACCTGATAGTGCAGGTGGCCAAGGAGTAGACCTTACAGCCCATTTGGTTCAGCCTCTTTGATTCAGGGTCTGGAGGCTGTGAACTCATATGTCTGGACTGCTGTACTCTGATATGTGCTGCAGCGAGCTCCATGGAGTCTGCCTTTGGTTGTTCACTCAGATGGGGTTCCCCTTTTGGGGTTTTGTACAGCCAGACCAATTTCCTAGGCATGGCTGACATAGTGGATGAGTGCTTCTAGGCCAACTTTGTTATATCCTGGAAAAGTTCAACTAGTAGAGGAATGACCAGAGATTTGGGGTTGGTCAACCCAAAGAACTTGGCCAGGTGGCAGCACTCTGTGTCAAGCTTCTTCATGTCCCATTGGTTCAAGGCCTGGATGTGCCTCATCACATCCAGGAAGAATGGATCATCTGGAGGAGACCTTGGGGAGTCCCTGTTATGATCCGGAGATGGCAAGGGAAGTTCATCTTCTGATGAGCAAAAACAGGAGTCCCCTGTGTCTTCCCCTGAGGAAGAGTGTGGTCATCCCTTGGAAGAGGAAACAGATGATGGGTGCCTTCTACGATCACTGGGAGCAGGCAACCCTCGGTCGTCATCCCCTGATGATGGGTGATCTGGCACTGGGGGAAGTCGTCTAGGCCTGTAAGGTGAGGACTCCCTCGGCGGTGCTAGTGGTGGGAGTCCTCTGTGATGGGGGATGGTTCCCTTGGTCTGGGAAGTAAGTCCCCTTTGTTGGTGTTCTACCACAAATTGAATAGTGCCCCTACTTCTGCCAGTGGGCTGAAAGGTGGCTGCAGTGGCGGGGTAGGGACATTCAAGGGTCCTGGTGGTGGCCCATGCGGAGCTTTGGGTGCCTTTGCCTGGTCCTCAGGCTATTTATCTTTGGGCATCAGGGCTGAAGGGTACTTGTCCTGTGGGCTGATGTCCAGCTCCTTGGGGGAGGAGGAGACAGAGGAGTCAGCCGACTGTCTATGGGCCTGGGCATCTGATCTATAGGCTTGTCTAATGCCTGATCAGATGGCCATTCTTTTGGAGCAGATGGCCACTTTGAGGGGTGGCTGGTCCATCTTCAATACTGAATCAGATGGTCCTGTGGTCTGATGACCCTCCAAAGGGAAATGTCACCCTTTCTTTAGGTGGAGGAGGCGCCCAATGCTTGATGGCCTCCTGGCATCTAGAGGAGTTGCCCAACTCCTTGTGCTGGTCGGATGACCCTGAAGATTTTTGGGTGGGAGCCACAACTTTGCTGCTCAAAGAGGACACCTGTCCCTCTGTCATAGACCCAAGCAATGGCTTGTGGGGCCTAAGAGCCAGGGACACTGGGGTGGACAAACACACATGGCTGGAAGCCTCTTTTCCCTGTGAGTGAGAAGGAGCTGAGGCCTTCTTAGAAGTACCTCCAGTAGCAGCCACTAAACTGGAGGGAATGGATTCCGAGCTCCCACCAGAGGTGGAAAAAGCAGAGGTCTTGTAAAGGGACCTAGGGTGGGATTCTTACCTGGCTCTCTCCTTTTCTTTGTGGTGGTGTTTCCCACCGGATCTCTTCCTTTTGGGGGAGGGGTCCCTGGCTGAAGATGAAGAGCTATGCTGAATGGGTCCTCTGCATGGCGGCCACTTGTTGTTCTAATAAGTAGACATTAAGAGTCTTGAGGTGGTGAATGCACATTTTGTTATTAAATTTCTGGCAATGCGGGCAGTCATCCACCTTGTGGTTCGGGCCCTGGCAGATCAGGCATGCTGAGTGGCTGTCTCTTGCCCAGATCTGCTTGCCACATGCAGACTTCAACTTCCACATCTGTGTAGATGTAGAAGACATGCACTAACTTTGATAATTCAGTGAAAAAAGACAAAACAAACGATAACTGCGTGAGGTGCAAGATGGTGGTTGACTGCGATAGAGGCATCTGTACAGTCGATACTAGTGAGTCAATGACAGGAAAAGAACTCAGGTGGTGCTGGGGGACTGCCCCTTTATACCACAGGGGACGTTGGGGTGGAGCTGACGTCAGGGAGTGGTGTCCAGCATGGACTGCTAGATAGAAGATTTCTGTGGGGTCCTACTGCCTGGTGGCATAGTCCTAATGGTGTCACCTGCTGTAAGAGCTCCCCCTCGAAGTAAAATCACTGCATTCATTTATTGTAAAAATGGATGAATCCAATATATAATTTTTACTGAGGTCCTGCATTCCCATATTTGTACAGTAAGTGAATGCAAGACCCCAGTAAAATGAGATACTGTATTCTCCTGGGCTGTGCTATCCTGGATATAAAAAGCATAAAAATGGGTGAAAGCAGGACCCCACTGAAAATTAGATGTCACATCTTAGCTGGACTCTTCTGGGTAACTATATTGTAAAAACGTGTGACAACAGAACATTACAGACAATGAGATGCCTTAATGCATCTCATCTGGGCTAGGCCATCCATGTTATGCACAGTAGAAAATGAATAACAATTGCACCCCTATGAAGATGAGATGTTTCGATTTAGGCAGATTATTCTGTGTGTAGCGACAGTCTAAAAACTGGTAAAGGCAGGACCCCATTAAAAAAAAAAGTTATGGCATCTCAGCTTAGCTACACTAAGATGATTTTGTGTAAAAGTGGTAAAAGCAAGACCCCAGTGAAAATGAGATTTTTGCATCTCACCTGGGTTGGGCTATCCTAGGTAAATACAAAGCAGCATATTAGAACTGAGCACTAACTTGAGTTCATAGACTGTGTGCTATTGCTAATGTGTGCTACTCACAAGAAGGAGGTATATAGGAAATCTCTTGTGAACAAGTTGGCTAGTGCAAATATACTGTACCTCCTTCCAGACCACCCCACACAGAAGTTAAACCCATTACTGAGTATAAACTGGAGACTCGTACCACAGTAACACAACTCATAGAAGGCAGTTGGCATGGTATAACCACCAGAGCACCTAAGCCTTAACCTGCAATATGCAGAACAGAAATGTAGATTACTATCTGAAAGAGCTTTTGCTTCCTCACTGCCCTGGGTGATTGCTCCGGTCAGCCAACTAGGGGTTGCTAGAGATTCCAAGGGTGTGCCTGAAATCTTCTGGGGTGAGGGCATTTATGTATGCTGCCCCTACCCTTTGGAATTCTCTACCCCATCGGTTACATGCATGCACAACCATGGAGGGGTTTAAGCAAGCACTAAAAACTTATCTGTGGAGCCAAACTTTTGGTGATTAACTAAAGGTGCTATCAGTTTGATTTTACTGTCTGTTATTGAGATGTTTGTTGACATTTTGATTTTAATTAGTTTTTGAAAGGTGCCATACACATAAAGTGTATAATTATTATTATTATTATATTACCTTAATCAATATGCTGAGTGCTCAGAGGTACTCACTGTATCATTATGTTGCCCTTAATCCTTTGAATGGACCACACTGCTCCCATTAGATGCACTGATGACCCTCAGTCTGCATGGACTGATGCTGTCAATCCTTTCAGCTGTCACCTGACAGCACGCATCAAACCAGCCCACACTCAAATAGAGTCTTCCGATAACTGTGCTCCCTGGGATCAAGGGTGCTTCCTGGTGTCAAGTGTTTCCTCCTGTCTAGTCCTACCAGTACAATCAGTGTCAACCTTTTTCCAACCAGATATTCCCAGTAATACAATCCTTGGCATCTAGTGACACTCCCCACCACCCAGTGGCCTTGGCAGTAATGGACACATCCTTTAGTAAGAAGCCACCTCCCACAGTCATTTCCCATACTGTCGCTATAGACATGTCCCCAGTCTCCATCTGTACCATCCTTCCTCCCAGTCCTGGTCCTATTGGACCTTCAGTAAATACAGTGCCAACCCTCCTGTACTCTAATGGCAGCCATAAACAATTCTTTGCATGCCCCCTTATCTGGTGGCCATCTGCCCCTGCATGTGCTGAAGCAAAATTCTCTGAAGTATCACTGCAGTACTTGTGGATAGTCTATGCCAGTAGTTCTCAACTGGTGAGGCGCGCCTCCCTAGGGAGGCGCGAACTGCTTTCAGGGGAGGCGCGGAGGCTCAGGTGAAATACATGCAACCAAAACATAAATGGAGCCGCGGTACTCAAAAGCGCAGATTCTCCTGAGCCATCCCATCAGTCACATCTTCTCCCCCTCCCCCGCTGCTTTAAACAGGGCTGCAAATGCTTTAATTGTGTCCAGGCACTTATCCCCTGCAGGCAAGATAACTGATGAGATGCAAATAGCACCTTGAAGAGCCGGCGCCCAACTTCCTCATCGCAGTGCCCAGACAGAATAGGTCCAGAGCAGCAGAGCTATAGGGGCTAGGAAGGCTTGCAAGCCAACCAATAAGGGAGCAGGAGAAGCTATACACTGCACCAATGAGGACAAATGCGTACACCAGCCAATTAGAAGGGAGGTAGAGTGCAGCCAATCATGTGCCACAATTTCCCAGCCAATGAGTGCCGGGCTGCTTCAACCAATCGGCTGCCACTCACGCAATGTTGCTGAGGAGTTCCGGTACTAAAGCAGCATGCCCGATGTGAGTTTTACTTATTTTTTGCTGGACAGGACCTGCCACGTGAAATGACCAATTTTACAGATTCTTCCGGATCCGCCACATACTGCTACTGCCAGACCCGTGAAGCCACCTCTCGAGCGATCATCTGCGCTACCTCCGATATCGGACTTCCAAGTCGCCACGTGGAGCATGTGAGTGCAGACTACCAGTCATCTTTTGCTGAAGGGGCTGGTAAGGATGTTTTTTTTTTGCTGACAAATGGGGGGGGGTTCCTGCAGAAGAGGCTGAGAGGCTGGGGTTATAAGGGAAGGACTGCTAAGTCAATCTGGCAAAAAGAATGTTTTTTGATCCCCCCCCATTGTGGACAGACTGTATTAAGGATCATCACAGAGCTGTGATTCTTACTCATTTATCTGTATTTGAGGGAGGGGATCTGGTTGAAATGCCACAAAATGAACTTATGTGATGGTGATGGGACGGGACTGCAACGATGGACCTGCATCTTGGGAGTAGGGGCAGTGGGGACTATTAAATACTTATATTTTATGGGGTTTATGGATCAGAAGATGTGCAGTTGTTTCTGTGATTGCTTTTGGAGTGATGGAGGGGGGTCTTTGGCACTTGAGGGGGCTTGTATAACAATTGTGATTTTGTTTTGTGAGTGAAGGGTCTGCTGGTGTAGCGGTGGCCCATATGTATAATGGATCTGTGGTGTTAAAAATGGTGCCCTATTTTTTTGGGGGGGCCACTGGTCTATCTTGGGGGGGATGAGGGACTTCTTAAGAAGCGTCCCCTCAACCTATCCAAGACCCTTCGCTGCAAAAGCATTATGTGCCTTAATTGTGTGTGCTGTGGGGATCATGAGGTACTGACTTTTTTGAGTGAAGGGTCTGCTGGTGTGGCGTTGGCCCATATGTATAATGGCTCTGTGATGCTAAAAATAGTGCCCTATTTTATGGGGAGGGCTGCTGGTCCATCTTGGGGGGATGAGGGACTTCTTAAGAAGCGTCCCCTCAACCCATCCAAGACCCTTCGCTGCAAAAGCATTATGTGCCTTAATTGTGTGTGCTGTGGAGATCATGTGGTACTGACTTTTTTGAGTGAAGGGTCTGCTGGTGTGGCATTGGCCCATACGTATAATGACTCTGTGTGGTGCTAAAAATGGTGCCCTATTTTTTTGAGGGGGCTGCTGGTCTGTTTGGGGGGGGGGATGAGGGAGTGTCCCCTCAACCTGTCTAAGACCCTTCGCTGCAAAAATATTATTTACCTTACCTGTGTGTGCTGTGGGGCTCAAATTGTTTGTGGGTTATTGGAATGTTGGGGCTGCATATTTGGGTGGGGTGGGAGACTTTGAAGCAAAGGGCTCATATATTTCCCCAAAGGATAGGTCTGACAATGCTGGAACTAACAGATAAGAAAATCATAAGTATGAAGGAGTTTCTACTATGCCCGCCCCCCCCCCAAAAAAATGCCTTGGCTTGGGGGTCTTGCCTGTGTGGTGGACGGTGTGAAGTGAAGGTTGCACCCAGATAATTTTACATAGGGTGCATCAGCCCAAGATAGGCTTAATGAAGATGTGGGGGTCTCTTAGTATTCACATCAGGGCCCTGCTGTGAAGTCACCCAGCTACCTTGTTGAGGTAGACCTCCCATCAGCCTGGTTCCTACTTTACACTGCATCTGCCTCAAGAGTCTCTGACTCAAAGGTCTTTCCGAATATTTCTCAATAAACAAAATAGGCTCAATGGAGGAGTGGGGGTCTCTTGGTATTGACCTCAGGGCCCTGCTGTGAAGTCACCCAGCTACCACGTTGAGGTAGACCGCCCATTAGCTGGGTCCCTACTCTAAACTGCATCTGCCTCTGAGCACAGATGAGCACTCAATCCAGATCTGCATGCCCTTGGATCCAAACCACCCATTTCCCAAGGCCCTTTGCATACAAATTTATGCTAGGATTGGCTGAGGTGCACCTCAACCCTTTTGTCACTGCATAAGTGTTTATGTGCACTTAAAATGAGACATTGAGCTGACTTCACAGTTACAGTACACTCTCTCTGTGGGTCCCTTTTGCTGTGCAGATCAGGATGCAAGCCGACAAGAGTTGCCATGTTGAGGTCAATGAAGGTGAATGAAATCTGTGGTGTGGTGTGGTGGTCTGGCTTGAGCTAGAGGAGTGAAACACAGGACTGCCTAGCTTGGGAACTGTGAGTGAAGCAGTGTTGGCCTGGTATGCAAAGTGACAAATGGGAATGTTTGGTTCTGGATAGAAATGGATTCTGAATCATTCTTTAAGAATCTCATTGCTGGGTTTTTGGTCTCATGGATGCACAGTGAAACTATCGTAGGAAGCAGTGTTTTTATCTGTTGGTCTGTTTATGATGCTCGTCTTCTTTTCAAATTACTGCTTCTGCTGGTGCTGTTAAAATGATGTGGGCCAGAACTACGATGCCACTGCCCCTGTGCACACAAGCATAATTATTTGCTATAGCTATAGCCATTATTAACTGGTCAATATAGATGTTGCCTTTTGTTTTAAGCAAAAAAATGTTAGTAGGGATATGTTGCAGACTGCAACCTGTAGGAACATGTCCAGTAATTCTTGTGACTGTTGACATGCAGTTTGGGGTGCTGCATTTTCTGTAATAATTTTTTTCCTCTTTTTGGAATGCCTGATTGTTGTTGGACATGCAAGTATGTGCATGTCCAGGATGATTTTGGTTACATTGTTTGACAATTTCCAACATTGGTGTATCGTAGATAATGGATCGCTTTCTGGTGACCAGAAGAAAATGCGTGCATGGAGAAGTAGCTGTTGCTGAAGCCAACGAAGGAGCTCCAGGCCCTCAAGCAAAACACAAGGCCAAACGGTATGATGATGAATACTTGAAGATGGGATTCACCTGGACTGGGACCAGTGAAGCACCTTGGCCACAGTGTGTGGTATGTGCTGACGTTCTGGCACAAGACAGCATGTGACCCTGCAAGCTTCGACGGCATTTGGAGACAAAGCATCCCAGCCTAGTTTCCAAGCCTCTGGAATTCTTTCATTGAAAGCTACAAGAACTGAGGGGCCAAAAGAAACTGGTGGAAAGGCATGGCACTGTGCCTAGCAAAGCTGTGGAAGCCTCATATTGTGTGTCATTGCGAAATTGCCAAAGCAGGAAAACCGCACAACATTGGTGAGCAATTACTTCTTCCTGCTGCAAAAGAAATGTGTTCAATAATGCTGGGAGACAAAGCAGCAGCACAACTAGATGTCATCCCCCCCTCTCCAATGACACAGTTTGCTGGCGCATTGAGGAGTTGTCTGTTGATGTCAAGAAACAGATACTGGACTCTGTTCAGCAAAGTCCATACTTTGCATTACAAATTGATGAGTCCACTGACATTGCCCATGCTGCACAGCTCCTTGTCTATGTCCGTTATGCCACGGAGACTGAAGTCTTGGAAGAATTCCTGTTTTGCCAACCGCTGCCTGCACGAGCAACTGGGGAGGAGCTGTTCCACATGCTTAATACATTCATTACAGAGGAAGATCTTGCCTGGAGCCAATGTGTGGGAATTTGTAGTGATGGAGCACGGGCAATGACTGGCAGACACAGTGGCATGGTGACAAGGTTGCAAGCAGTGGCTCCTAGTGTTGTGTGGAATCATTGCATGATCCACAGGGAAGCACTAGCAGCCAAGAGGATGCCAGCTGATCTTCAGAAAGTCTTGGCAGATGCTGTGAAAGTAGTGAACTTTATCAAGGCATGGCCAGTAAATGCAAGACTCTTTGATGTGCTGTGTGAGGAGTTGGGAGCAAACCACAAACAACTACTGCTGCACGCAGAGGTCCGTTGGATGTCCAGGGGAAAAGTACTAACACGTCTCTTTGAATTGCATGATGAAGTGTGTATTTTCCTTGCTGACTGTGGCTCTGCACTTGTGGAAAATTTCCACATTCACGATGGCTTGCATTGCTAGCATATTTAGTGGATGTTTTTGAAAGACTGAACACACTCAATGCCTCACTTCAAGGTCGGGACACCAAAATGTTCATTGTAAGGGACAGGATTGAGGCATTTTGTCAGAAACTACAATTATGGTCTTCAAGACTGCAGCAGGGATTGGTTTCCTCCTTCCCCACACTGGAGGATTTCCTGCAGGAAAATGAGCTTTCCATTGACAGTGCCCAGATGCCAATTTCAGAACATTTAAGTGGACTGCAGGAAAAGATCTGTGAGTACTTCCCTGAATACCAGCAGGAGGAGTGTAACCAGTGGGTGAGGAATCCGTTCATTTTTAAACTGAGGTCTGTGGACAACCTGTCATTAAGAGAGTAGAAAAGCCTTATAGATCTGGCTACAGACCCAGCACTTAAGGTCTCTTTTGGACGGTTGCCACTGGCTAAGTTTTGGCTGTCACTGGGATGTGAATTTCCAGAATTAAAACAATGAGCTCTTAAAGTCTTACTGCCTTTTGCTTCAACTTATCTCTGTGAGTCTGGGTTCTCTGCACTGGCTGGCATAAAGACAAAGTATAGGTCCTGCCTCAGGGTTGAAGATGACTTGCGCCTCTTTCTCTCAACAGTGCAGCCACGAATCCAGCAACTGACTGCCAAAAAGCAGGCTCACAGGCTCCCTTCAGCTGACTGATTTTTAAAAACATTCAGATGCTAGATTTGGTAGTGGGGGTGCCTTTTAATGACTGCGAAAAACAGGCTTACAGGCTGTCTTCAGCTGACTGACGTAAACAGCACTGGATGTACAGCACATTTTTTATCAGTTGACTTTTATTGCTGCATTGCATGGTATCTGTGGTGTGCAGTGGTAAACTGCCTTTCAGTTGACTTTTAATTATTCATTTGCACAGTATTTAAAATGCACAGTGCTTCACTTTGTAAATAAAACACTATTCACAGTATATTTTGCCTGTTTCGTGATTGCGCATGAAATCGCGTATGAAATTCCATATCCTTTTGAGCGTATGCTACTGTACTTGAGACATGGGGAGGCCCAGGCTTGTCCAAGGTGACATAGGGGAGGCTCAACCTGAGAAGGTCTGAGAACCCCTGGTCTATGCAATATCACAGAGCTTGATATCTCATGGACATCCCACAAGTACTGTAGTAATATACTTCAGAGAATGTCACTAAAGTACATGCAGGGGCAGACTGCAGTCTGCCATGGAAGTGTGTGGAGGGTTGTTACTGTCCAATCACAGGAATGAGTATGGGAAGGGGGCTTTGGAGTGAAGGATGCCACTGCACTTAGGGAAGCTCAACAGGACCATGACTTGAATGTGGGATGACACAGATGGAATCCAGGGATACAGAGATATATTCCAGGGAGAGGGGGTGCATCTGCAAGCAGCAGTATGGGAACAGGTTGCAAGATGGAGGGCTTATTACTAAATGATATGTCCTCTACTGGCATGGCAACCAAGTGGAAGGGGCCACTATCTGCTAGTCATCACATTACTGGGGGTATCTTGTGGGAGGGGGTTTGACACAGATGGTATCTGCTGGATTTGGTAGACGTGGATAAAACTTGTTGCCAGGGAGCACAGTTATGTGGAGATCATGTGAGGGAGGAGGGTTGACAGTATATACAGATGTACTGACATAAATATGTACTGTCAGGAGACAGGTGAGGAGGAAGGGACTCCTGCACTCATTGTACCACTTTAAAACAAGGATTTTGGAAGAATTATCAAGCAGTGAATTGACAGCTAGTTAGTGATTCCCAAAATTTTTAAACATTTCAGGTGGCACTGTGTGATTTTAATTTGCACCTGGATTTCTTTACAGCTCTCATGCTTATGACTTAGAATTTGGCTAACTGTGCCTTTAAATATGGCACTGTTAGCACAAACTGCATTTCAGAAGTGCAAAACACAGTTAGCATGCCACTAATCATTTCAATTCACTGTTCACAGTGTGCAAATGGATAAAGCAAGACCCCCCCCCCCCAAATTTGATTTTGCATCTCAGTTGTTTTTTTCTGGATAAATACACCATACAAATAAGCAAAAGCAGGACCACATTGAGAATGAGAAGTTGCATCTCACCTGGGCTATCCTGGGTAAATTCACTGTAAAAGTTGGTGGAATCTGGACTCCACTGAGGAGATATAGTGTATAGTCAAGCCTTTTTGTGCATGGAAATCAGTGGCTTTCAAAATGTTGTTGTATCATCATTTCAAAAGGTCATGGAAAACTATTGTACCCTACTGTGGTACAACAACATTTCAAAAACCTCTAGATGTTCCACGTACTATCTTGTAAACAAAATACCTGCGATCAGCCACAGCATTGCCATGCACTCCTCAAGCAGTCAGCGAAACGCAACTGTCACAATGGCGGTGGTGGTATTTTCGAAAGCAGCTGATGTGAGGAAGAAATTCATTGAAGAGCAGGAAAACAGAAGAATGGCACAAAAACAGTAAATGAAAAGCAGGATCAAGCAGATATTAAAATTTACTCACAAAATGAAAGTCTATTCCTCACAGCCCATGTCCGCTTGCTAAGTGAGACATGGCTGCCATATTTTGTTTTTGAAAATTTGTCCCACAGCCAATTGACAGCCAAAGAAGGCTACACTACAAATGTAGGGATGTCTGTCCCTAGCAACCACTCAACACACCCTAGCAACCAGCCCTAACTCCCAGACTACGAAATGGGCACAAACATTTTTGTTTTGTATTTTAAAAATAAAAAAGTGTTAAAACCCCATTGGCAACTCTCTTGGTAAAGGTTTCAATTATACACTAAAAATAATAATGCATGGGTAAATCATATGCCCAACCAGTCTAGTATAAACACCAGGGAGCTTGATTACCTCAGACCTCTCAAGCTTTGCTCTTGAGGTCTGAGGTAATCAGAACCCCTCTGAGACACAATAGGCTGGTTGTGTGTGGTTGCCCATGCATTATTCTCTATGAAATATCGCATCTCAGCTGAGCTATCCTGGATAAATAGAGTTAAAATGGGTAGAAGCAGGACCTCACTGAAAACAAGAAATTGCATCTCAGTTGGGAAATCCTAGTTAAATTACTTGTAAAAATAAGTAAAAGCAGGTCACACAGTTCCCTTTTCCTGGGTGAATGCACTGTAAAATTGGGTGAAAACAAAACCCCACTGAAAATGAGATATTACAGTTTGAGTTGACTATTCTGGTTAAATACAGTGTAAAAATGGATAAAGGCAGGACCTGTGGAAAATGCATTACTGCAGTCATTTGAATCCAGAGTAAATGCAGTATAATGTATTTTTTATTTATAGAATATTGAGGCACCTCTCCAAACTCAGAGCATCAATACAGAATAAATAACACAAATACAGAGTAAAAATAAATACTGTATAACAAACCATCAACATTGGTGACTGAATTACATTAAAATACATTTTCTGTGGCCAGGTCTGTGGCACTAAGTGATTGCTCTGGCACGCTGGAAACCTGTATTCATGCCCCACTACAGGAGCAGAGGCCAGCATAGAGTGGGGAAAGAGTGTCCTTTTTGAGCTTTCTTCCTTGGGGGGGGCTCTCAGAGTCACTCTGTAGCAGCTCCTGGTGGTGGCTGGTGAAGGTGCTAATGATGGCATGCATGATTACACACTATCAGGCATCCCCCCCCCAGGCTAGCTGTGTATGTGTGTGAGCAAATGGGGTGGGGGATGGGCAGGACTCAAAAATGTGAAAGTGCCCCTGATGGTACCGTGGGTGGCAGTCACTCTGCCCTCCCATTCCTAGACCTTTCTCAACAATGATCTCGACAGCCACACCCACTCTGGATGCTGCACACACCCTCCTGCACTGGACTGCAACATGGCCCCTGGTAGGGAAAAGTCAGCCAATGGAGAGGGAAGTACAAGAGCTCTCAAGTGCATTCCCCATGGTGATGGCCAGGGGAGTCCCCCAACAGGGACAAACCAGCCCTAGAATGCATTCTGAGATCTGGACTAAGAGTATGACCCAGTGGGGTGCAAATTGAGGGGTGAGTCTGGTGGAAGAATGAGGTGGCGATGTGCGTGTCTGAAGGAGGGGGTGCAAGAAGGCACAGTGAGCTCCCAAAAAAATTTCAAAGAGATAAAAAAAAAGAATGCTACCTAAAGACTCAGAGAAGGAAGTGTTTATTCAATTTGTTTTTAAAGAATGATACATTCCTGGTAGTGCATATTTCATGTGGAAGCACATCTCAGAGGTGGTCTTTGGAAAAGCTCAATTTTCTGCAGATCTCATCCTTGCCAGTGGCACCTGAAGGGAGACCCCATCCACTGGATCTCAGATCCTTGGTGGGCATGTAGGGAGTCAGGTGCTCACTGAGCTACTAAAAGATCAGTGTATTCAGTGCTTTATGTGTTATCAAAAGAACCCAGAAGTTGATGCACCATCTAATTGGCAGTCAGTCTAAAAGAAGTAGTGGAGGTTAGAAACTTTGTTGCCTCATTCTGTACCAGCTGCAGATGGCACAAGACTTATATAGTGCACAGCAGTAGGTGAAACAGGAAAACACAAAGGTATTTTACTAAGGTGATACGATCTGCAGAATCAAGTAGGGAGTGCATTCTGGTAATATTGTTTAGATGATAAAAAGAGTTTCTGACAACAGAAGACATCTGTGACAAAAATGCAAACTGACTGTCAAGAACCATTCTCAGGCTGCACACCTCATCTGCTGCCAGAAGTCTGACCCCACCAAGGGTGGGTAGAACCAGATCCTTTTTAAAGGACTTATCTGCTTGTCATTGTCCACTACTAGTAACTTTGTTTTAGAGGGATTTAACCAAAAATGTGTAAAAGCAGGACCAGTACAGAAAATGACATGTGGCATTCTTTCTGAGTTCGTCTGGGTTAACACACTGTAACAAACTCTGGTCAGAGCCAACACAGCTGCTTCAGAGCAGCGAGTCCAAGTGAAACATACTTGGCGCTCCCACCACAGCTGACACCGTACTTGCATGGTACTCACACAACTGCGCATACATGAGAAAGAGCCTACGGTGGCCGCTGTGACAGAAGTGTGCATGTGCGATACTTGCATATGTGCAATAAGCACAAGGCAGCCATCTTGAGTACAGTGGGCTCTTTTATTTTGCTCGCAACCGCGGAAGTGATGGGTGGAAACAAAATAATGCCCCTTTGGGGGGGGGTGTTGTGTGGTCTGCAAAGGGAGGAGCAGCAGAAAACTAACCCACCAGCACTGATGGTAGCACTGTGGACACAGGACCATAGCACTGTAGAAGCACAGGGCTGAGGTATCTGGTCACATGCTTCCAGAACCCTTTTGACTGTGCTAGCAAAACGCCTCTGCCCATGAAGCCATAAAAACAGTTGAAACCAGGACTCTTAAGTCAGAAACAAGCACTCTCTTCCAAATGCTTCCCAGGGTGGACCTCCCTATTTTCAAATGTTTTAGAAAACCTAGGATAGAGTAGAAAATGGCAAATGGTCTGACTATAGAGTATTACTGAACCATACATACACATATGCCAGCTGAACTCTTTATAAAATAAAAAAAATAGTATTAATTTAACTAAGTAAGGAACTACAGAACCAAGAAAGGAAGACATTGTTTTGATATGCAGGTCATTTCTAGGCAACACTTTGGGGAGGTGGTGTACTGGATTCTGACTTCTGTATGTGTGGCCACCAACCAGAAGTCCCCCTGTAAAGTATCGTTATCATTTATATTTAAAACTTATGTGGGGGCCTAGGTAGAATTTTTTACTTTGCAAGTGAAATCAGGACCCTACTGAAAATAAGATTGTATTTGAGCTTAGTTTTCATGCTTGCCTGCATTTTAAAAAAATGGTGAAGGCAGGACTGCACTGAAACAAGAGCTTGGAAAAATAGTCATTGTTATCTGCTGCCAATATTTTTATAAAGTTGGCACTGCAATGACAACTCCCATTGCATTGCTTTGCAACACTTAACCAGCTTAAGTACTTTTTATGGCTGCATAGCAGGAGTTATGCAACTAATTACTAACAAGAGGAGAGACAGCAGGGCGGAGGAAGTATGCAAGAGGAACTAGTGCATATTACCTTCTGTTTCCACAATGGAAGTTCATCACCTCATTAGTATGCATCAGATCCCTGTTCTTCTGTGTCTGTCTGTCTGTCTGTCAATGACACCATACCCTCCACTCCACCACCTACCTGTGGCCTATAAGATCACCAAATAAAAAGTGGCTAACAGGCTGTTGTGTATATACTCATAAAAGAATTCATAGTTGTTCTAGTTTAAATATTTATTTGCTTAAAAAATCACAAGAACTCACCCCACCAGCATTCAATTGTTTTTGTGTTTTTCTTAAGCAAATACAGCATTTTAAACTAAGAACCAAGCTGTGGCTTCTTTTCTTGCCAATATGCACACTAGTGCCTGTAGCCACTTTTCATTTGGTAATCTTATTGTTTTTTATCAGAGTGTGCTACAGGCGTGGACTCCCTTAGCCACTTTTCCTTTTGAGGGTACCTGTGGCCTATCTAGATTTTGGTTCCCAAGGAATATGAATATGAATAGGCATATGCACATGCCCAGTATCACGGCCCCACTTTCCGAGCAATTGTAGAGCATTTTTTAGCCTCTGTTTCTAAAAACTGCCTACTTGTCCGAGTTCAGCTTTTCTTCTAGTATAAGAAATATAACATGTAGCTGAATTTGGGCACAATATTGCTCACACGAGCCTCAGGATCCACCATAGGGAAGTGCAGCACTGGCAAGCAATCAGGATCCCCAAGGGTGTGGCGAGACACTCCGGGATCGATTTCAACTCTGGTGTGTAAAAGCACACCCTGCAGGAGTAACACAGAGCAGGAGTGAGTGCAACAAAACTGTTGTGGTGCAGTAGGGCACCGTGTAAAAGCACCTTAAGATTGATCAGGTAGAACTTTGATATCAGCATGTCAAATCCCCATCATCATGAACTGTACCAGTGCAAGACCACAATACAAGCAATGACACTGCTTTTCAATAGAATAGATTAAAAAAACAAATACTTTATGTTGCAGGTGATACCTTTTATTGGACAAACAAAATAGTTTTTGAGACTAGCGTTTGAGAGCTAAACTCCCATGAGCATCTCAGTGGCCACTGACCTGATGGAGGGAGTTAATCTGTCTAAAGTTGGTCTCAAAAACAATTTTGTTTGTCCAATAAAAGGTATCACTTTCATACGAACATACGAATGTGTCAACAGAAACAGATCACCCAGTCTATCTAAGTCTGCTCGAGTGTGCAGCTAGCACCCCTAGTTTTCAGCTGCCCCACCCCCCTCCCATTTGTCATCCCACTGCCACCCCCACCTCCCCAACCCTCACCCTCCCCTGTTCCCTGTCCCATGCCCTTTTGAAACTGTTCACAGATTTACATGATATCACCCATTCTGGTAGGGTGTTCCATTTGCTACCACCTTTCTCTGTGAAATAGTGTCTCCTCATTTCCTTCCTAAATCTTCCCTCTATTCTTAGCGCATGCCCCTGGTGACCCTTCCCTCCTTAACTTAAAGACCACATCTGCCCCATCCTTATTGATTCCCTCAGATACTTGAATGTCTCTATCATGGCCCCTGTCCCTTCTATCCTCCAGGGTGTACATATTCAGGTCTCTCAGCCTGCTGTCATAGTCTGCCCCTTCCATTTCACATATCATCTTTGTTGTCCTCCTCTGCACCCCCTCCAGTAGCCTGATATCACGCTTTAGGTACGGCCTCCAAAACTGCACACAGTACTCTAAGTGTGGCCTTACCAGCAACCTGCAGAGGGCAAGATCACTTCTCTTCGCCTGGATGAAAAACCCCTCGCTATGCACCTCAGCATTTTGTTCACTTTTGCATCCACTCTGCTGCACTGGGCAGTGTTGTCCATTGGCCCTGTTATCATTACTCCTAGGTCCTTCTCCTCCTCAGTGCTCCCCGCTTAAACCCTCCCAGCCAGTATTCTCTCCTTGGGTTCTTCACCCCAAAGTGCATAACCTTACACTTCTTTGCATTGAACCCTAGCTGCCGCCTTTCTGACTACTCCTCTAGCTTGCTTAGGTCCCCCTGCAGCTGCTTCCATCCCTCCTCTCCATTCACCACTGCTTCGATTTTGGTGTCGTTAGCGAACAGATTTATCTTGCTTACCACCCCATGTGCAATGTCTGATATGAAGAGCCCGAACAATACTGGCCTCAACACAGAGCCCTGTGGCACCCCACTCATCACTAGCCTAGGAGTTGAGAGCTCCCTTCTCACTACCACCTATTGCAGCCTCCCACTCAGCCAGCTTGTAATCCAGTTCATCATTTTTGCCCCTGCCCCTACACCAGTTAGCTTCCCCACAAGCCACCCATGAGGCACAGAATCGAAGGCCTTGCTGAAGTCCAAGTAAAGAACATCCACCACATGAACCTTATCCAGCTCAACTGTCACCCAGTCATAATATTGTATCAGATTAATTTGACAAGACTTCCCTGAAACAAACCCATGCTGCCTCACATCCTGGTGGCCATTGTCCTCCAGGTACGACACCAGTCTTTTCTTTAGTATTGTCTCCATGAGTTTGCACACTATGGAGGTGAGACTTACCGGGAGATAATTACCCAGTTCATCCCTTGGTCCACTCTTGTGCAATAGTACCACATGTGCCATCCTCCAGTCCAGTGGCACACATCTCAACTCCAGTGAGGTGCTGTACAGATCCGCCAGTGGCTCCGCTAACACTTTCGCCATCTCCCTCAGCACCCTGGGTTGGATACCATCCGGTCCTGGTGCCTTGTCTACCTTCAGTGTCCTCAGTCCCTCTAGGACTCTACTTGCCTCAATTTTTCAATCTGTTGCCTCCTCTCCCCCTGTCCCCAGTCTCCCAGCCCATGGTGGTAGCGGTCCCCCCTTTTCTTCAGTGAACACTGAGCAAAAGTATTCATTCAGTGCTTCTACCTGTTCCTCACCCTTTTCCTTCCACTCCCCACCCTACCCCTTTTTATGTTGCTTGCACACATGTGCAAGAAACATAGTGCCATCATCTGAGTTTTCGGAGGTGTGGCACCCATCTTCCAATTCAGTCAGTGCATTTGCAGGCGCGGCCCCAGTTCCCCAATCACTGCTGCAGCTGTCTATGACAGCAGCTGAAAATGCAGTGGTCGTACAGTTGAAAGGGAGAGCTCCGCTTCAGTGAGCAGAGCTCCCCCCTCCACACACACACACACGCATGCACGCATACTGCGTGCTCATGCGCCTTCCCCTTCCCCCCATGCACATGCTGTACAGGCAACGGGGGTGCCCAATCTCCCATCAGCTCCATGCCCTCCCCAAAGCTTCAAGGGCTCCCAGCGTGGCAAAATTTGTTATGGCTGACGGGGTGCCCTAACTCCGCTTCGCCCACTCCTCAAGATCCAGGTGCCACGCGAGCCCACCCCAGCATGGCAAATGTGTTATGGACAACGGGGTGCCCAATCCCTCAGCACCAGCCCCCAAACAGCCTTCCAGCTGCCACACTGGGAGCCCACCCCAACGTGGCAAACGTCCTCATCATCTTATTAAAAACCCTGTAAATGCAAAACTGTCCCTCGCTTCTCCCTGCTCCTCCCACAACCCGCACCCACCCATTGCAAGACCCTACCTCCCACACCCCTCACCCCATACTTACTCCGGACTCGGCGCGACGGTCTTTGGTGGACCGGAACACGCCTACACTCTTTCAAAGCCAACAACGAACTGAGGAAATGCCGGTAAGCTGTATAATAGGATAGATAGGGTTTTTTCAACTATGTTGCATATCTCAGACACTTTTTTGAATTTTGCACCAACCAAACATGGGGTTTTTGGGACCCTTCCTCATGAATTCTGTCACTGTCATGGCGGCACTCGGGCCCAAAGGGTGATTTCGCGGTCACTGCACAAAATCACCTTTCGGGACAAATTAATGAAACAACAGTGCCAGTGTTGATAAGGTAGGTTCTCAAAAAGCCTAAGTTGCAAATCTGGTGGAAAAATTCAAAAAATGACTGTTTCTGATGTGCGTTGCGGTTCCTACGCATGCTTTGTAAGTTCGCGAATTTTAATATTTGCACTCAGATTTTCAATATCACATTTTAACACACCTTCTTATGAGCAGTGTAGCTGTCATTTTTCACATCATGCCCAAAATGTGTTTCCGCGCATGTAGCGCACAATGGTGCAGTTGGTGTGTGAAATCAATGTATGGGACAGATTAAGAAAATCACAGTGACACTGTTCAAGAGCAGAAGTCTTAAAATGGCTATGTTGAAAATTTGGTGAAAAAATTCCTAAAATGACTGTTTACTGAGCATCGTTGTGCAGTTCATACGCATGCTCGTAAGTTCGCTAATTTTTAATATTTTCATTCCAAATTTTCAGCATTGCCATTTTACTACACCTCCTTATGAGCAGTATAGCTGTCATTTTTCACATGTCACTCAAAATGTGTTTGCATGCATGTAGCACACAATGGCGCAGTCGGTGTGCGCAATCAATGTTTGGGACAGATTAAGAAAATCACAGTGACACTGTTCATGAGCAGAGGTCTTAAAATGGCTATGTTGAAAACTGGGTGAAAAAATTCCCCAAAATGAGTGTTTTATGATCTTTAGTTGCGCTGATCCTACACACGCTCGTAAGTTCACGAATTTTCAATATTTTCACTCCAGATTTTCAACATTGCCATGTTATCACACCTCCTTATAAGCAGTACAGCTGTCATTTTTCACATCTTGCCCAAAACATGTTTCCGCCCATGTAGCGCACAATGGCACATTCAGTGTGCGAAATCATTGTATGGGACCCATTAAGAAAATCATAGTGACACTGTTCATGAGCAGAGGTCTTAAAATGGCTAGTTTGAAAATTTGGTGAAAAAATTCCTAAAAATGACTGTTTTACTAGAGCGTTAGTGCTATAGTTCCTACACGCTGTAAGTTCACAAATTTTTAATATTTGCACTCCAGATTTTCAACATTGCCATTTTACCACATCTCCTTATGAGCAGCATAGCTTTCATTTTTCACTTGTCGCCCAAAATGTGTTTCCATGCATGAAGCGCACAATGGTGCATTCGGTGTGCGCAGTCAATGTTTGGGACAGATTAAGAAAATCACAGTGACACTGTTCATGAGCAGAGGTCTTAAAATAGCTATGTTGAAAATTTGGTGAAAAAATTCCCTTCAGACATTCTGCAATGTTACTAATGAAGACATTGAACAGGACTGGCCCCAGGACTGATCCCTGCAGCACCCTACTGGTAACCCCCTCTCCCTAGACTGCACACCATTTACCACCACTCTCTGCCTCCTGTCTGTTAGCCAGTTTCTAACCCAGTTTACCACCCTTTCCCCCATGCCCAGCCTACCCAGCTAGTTTATCAGCCTCCTACATGGGATGGTGTCAAAGGCTTTGCTGAAATCAAGGTAAGCGTTGTCCACTGCCCCACCCTGATTCACTTCCTTTGTCACCCAGTCAAAGAAATCAACCAGATTTGTCTGACATGATGTCCCCACTGTGAATCCATGTTGTCTATGGTTCTGGGCTCCGATGGCTTCTAGATGCCCCACTATCCTTTCTTTAAGCAATGTCTCCATGATCTTCCCCACTACTGAGGTGAGGCTGAACGGCCTATTGTTCCCTGCCTCTTTCCTGCTGCCGGACTTGTGTAGAGGGACCACATGTGCCCTCCTCCAATTCACTCATGTTGAATGACTCAGTGAACATGGCTGCCAGAGGTACTGCTATCTCCCTTCACAGTTCTCTTAATATCCTTGGGCGTATGCCATCTGGTTCCATAGCTTTTTCCACCTTCAATTTAGTGAGCTCCTGCAGGAGTCTTTTGTCTTTGAATGGACTATTGTCCAGCTCTTCATCCCCTTGGCAACTGCTGTACTGCTGTGCCCCTTGTCCCTCCCACTTTTCTGTGAATACTGAACAGAAAGACACAGTGGATGTCTTGGGAGGAAGGCATGGAACTATCACTTCCAAATACCTAAACAGCACATACAAGTAAGCAACATTCGGCATTGACAAATGCTTGTTATCCTCACTATTGTCTCCTTGCACTTCCTTTTCTCCCTGATGTATCTGAAAAAGTCCCCCCAGTTAATTCCCTGTGCTAATCTCAGCTCCCTCTGGGCCTTGGCTTTTCTCACTTTTCTGGTCACCTCCCTTGACAGTCTTGCATACTCCTCCCTGCCCACTTCCTTCCCTATCCTTCTATACCTCTGGTGTGCCTCTTGTTTTGCTCTCACCACCTCCACTACCTCTCTGTTCAACCAGCATAGTTTTCTTGCTCTTCTTCTCTTACTCTGTGACTTGGTGTAGGCTTCTGTTGTCTCTGTAATCCCCCTTTTAATAATATCCCATTTCTGCTCTGCATCCATCTCCCACCTTATGCCATCTAGTTTCCCTTTCAGTACTTCCTGCATCCTCCCAAAGTCTGCCCCCCCTAAAGTTTACTACCTGAGTAACTGATTTCTCTGGCTCCCCACACATCGTGATATTAAACCATATTGTTTGGTGATCGCTGTCAGCTAGTGGGTCATCCACCTTTATTTCCCTTACTGCCTCCCCATTCGACAACACCAGATCTAAAGTGTTCTTTAGCCTAGTAGGTACACTAACCAACTGTGTCAGGAGACCCTACTAGATTGTGTCCAGGAGCACTTGATCCCTAGTAGTGGAGGTGACTGGAATGCTCCAGTCAACCCCCGGCAAGTTGAAATCCCACACGATGACCACCTTCCCTTTTCTACATACCTTTCTGATTTGCCCTGCTAATTCCCTGTCAAGCTTCTCAGACTGGGCCAGTGGCCTGTATACCACCCCAAACCTCAGTTTCCTACCCCTTGAGTCTAGAAGCTGCAGCCAGATTGCCTCTGTTCTCCTTTTTTCCCCCTCGTCCCTTGTGCATTTGATCCCATCCCTCACATATACTGCCAACCCTCCGCCCCTCCCTTCATTATGGTCCTTCCTGTATACTTTGTATCCTGGGATTGCCAGATCCCAGTCCCGGTGCTCAGTTGCCCATGTTTTTCTGACAGCAGCAATATCCACCCTCCACACAGCTTAGAGTGCTTGCAGCTCAGCAGATTTGTTGCCTAAGCTTCTTGCATTCAGTGAAACCACCCTCCATCCTACCCCCTTCCCTTCATTGGTCTCCATTTCCTTCCTTCTACTTCCTCCTTTTTTGGCCACCCCGAGTCCTTCCCTGCTAGCCTGGGTGGTAGGCTGTGACTCCACTCTATCAGATCCCTGCCTACCTGCTGTCCAGTTGCCACCACCCATCTAGTTTAAATCCACCTTTGTCGCAATATACCTCCCCAGTCTTTGCTTTAATACCTCCTTCCCCTCCCCACTCAGGTGCAGCCAATCCCTTGTAAACAGATTGTTATTATCCCAGGTACTGCCCCAGCTGCCACAACCCCATATCCCTTAGTTTGACACCATTCTACCAACCATGTGTCCAACTCCCTAATCCTCTCCTTTCTCACTGTGCTTGGGCAGGGTACTGGGAGTACATCGGAGAATGCCACAGACTCCCCAGTCTCCTCACACAACCCTCCCACTTCCTCAGTCCTTTCCTTTGTTACCTCCACAGTTTCCCCGCTAGGTCATTTGTCCCAACATGTACCACAATGTGTGGTTTTCTCCTACCCCTTCTTATGCACCTTAGGATTACATACTTGTTATTTTTTTGTTCTACATCATAGACTGGACTAACACTGCTGCCACATTTCTGTATTAGAATTAGGGTTGTCAGAACCCTCTGAAGTTCTGGATTCTAGTTCTAGTCTAGAATGTTTGAAAAAGTTCTAGGGTTCTAATCTTTTTAAGAACTTTTTAGAACTCGAACCCTATTTTTTTTAATTGTGATGCCAAAAATGAAGATAATAATAAAAAATGTGAACTTGAAGACATTCTGCAGTAACACTCACTGGGTAGGGTACAGTACAGTCAAAGGGCACACAGCAGCAGGGTGATGGGTTGACCACAGGAGATGGAGTCACACACAGTCACACACAATACAGGGAAAGAGATTTTTCTGTCTCTCCTCCCAACAACGTAATGTAGTTCTAGCCTTCTGTCATGTATTTAAAGATAATGTGGTAATGCCACGACACAACTAGCCACGGGCTTCACACAGTAACACACACTGGGGAGGGTACAGTGCAGTCAAAGGGCAACACAGCAGCAGGGTGATGATGGGCTGACCAAAGGAGACGGAGTCACACACAATACAGGGAATGAGATTTTTCTGTCTCTCCTCCCAATGTAATGTATTTCTAGGCTTCTGTCATGTATTTAAAGATAATGCCACAACACAATGGCCACTGGGATTCTCACAGTAACACACACTGGAGGGAGGGTACAGTGTGGTCAAAGGACACACAGCAGCAGGGTGATGGGCTGACCACAGGAGATGGAGTCACAAAGAACACAGGGAAAGAGATTTTTCTGTCTCTTCTCCCAACCATGAATTATATTTCTAGGCTTCTGTCATGTATTTAAGGATAATGCCACCACACAACTGGCCACTGGGCCTCTCACAATCAACACATTCTGGGTAGAGTACATTGCAGTCAAAGGGCACACAGCAGCAGGGTGATGATGGGCTGACCACAGGAGACAGAGTCACACATACAATACATGGAAAGGGATTTTTCTGTCTCTCCTCCCAACACCATAATATATTTCTAGCCTTCTGTCATGTATTTAAAGATAATGACACAACACAACTGGCCACTGGGCTTCTCACAGCAACACAGACTGGGTAGGGTACAGTGCAGTCAAAGGGCACACAGCAGCAGGACGATGATAGGCTGACCACAGAAGATGGAGTGACAAACAGTCACCACAATACAGGAAAAGGGTTTTCTGTCTCTCCTCCCAACACTGTAATGTAGTTCTAGGCTTCTGTCATGTACTTAAAGATAATGACACAACACAACTGGCCACTGGGCTTCTCACAGCAACACAGACTGGGTAGGGTACAGTCAAAGGGTACACAGCAGCAGCAGGGTGATTGACTGGCCACAGCACAGAAGACGTAGTGAAGAGAAACACACAACACAGGAGTACTGTGTCAAAAAAGAAAAGTGCCATAATGGGTCTTCTATCAGGAGCTGTTTTTAGGGTGAAAGCACAGACCTGACTGAGACTCCTGTCCTCCAGACAATTTTTTTCTCTTTTGTCAGACTAGATTATTTTTTTTTTCTTTTTGTTGGCTTTGAACAAGTTTCATCACGCTCAGTAAAGTTTTTTAACTTTTTTTTTCTATCACACAAGGGAAAAATCTAAATATGATCTCCTTCACCCTTCCCCAAGCAAGTGTGATCTCTCCATCCTCCAAACAGTGCCACGAGTGTCACAGGAGATTGCCTCTCACACACACATGCAGGCAGCAGTCTGCAGGTTAAGTACTGTGCAAGATAAGTTTACTTAAACTTTTATTTTTGTTTGTTAATTTTTTTTAACTCTTTTTCCCTCTGGTCACGGCCCGCAGAGCCTCTCTCAGGCATCCTGCCTGTTCCTGCCCACCTGAGGTCCCCTTTGACCTGAGCCTCCTCTTTCCCCCCATCTCCCACAGCCAGCACCCCCAGCTTAACCCCTCCTCTTGGGTGCTGTTACATACATAGACTCTGGCTGTGGGTGAGGGTGGAGGAACTGGAAGGCCAGGCAATGTGGACCCAGCTGTTTGCATGGGGGACAGGTGCTGTCGCCTACCCCGCAGAGCCAAGCTTTTCCATTTTCTGGTGCCCTCCCCTTTATGTGGTGCCCTGATGCAATGGTGCATGGCAACCCTGCCTTTGCGTCAGCCACACTGTAGATGTTCTGCCTGCATACTTGCAGTGCCCTGATCTCCACCGGAGCCACTGGTACGCTGGGCCAAGCCCCAACCTCCCCCCCAGGGGAAGGGAGAGAGCAGCCTTCGGGTGCTCAACTTGCCCCATCCCTGCTGACCCCTGGCACCTGAGCTGCTCCCAAAGTCGGGTCACCGGTGTGGCGCGAGGTGTGGCATCCAGCGCCTCAACCCTCAGCGCCACCAGGCCAGTGTAACCTTTTATTTTTTAACCCATTTTTTTCCTCCCTCCCGAGTCCAGACTCTCCAGGTCCATCATCCACTCCTCCAGACAGTCCCTCAACTGCTCCTTCAGTTCCCGCCCTTACCCTTTCCTTCCTTTCCTCTGTCCCTCGGCCCGACTCTCTCCTCTTCCATTTCTCCAACCAACTACCCTGTATTTTAATGTTTTCAGTTATTTAATGGCACACCCACAGAAATTCTGTGTTTTATTAACAACTTGTACCAGCCCACAACTTCAAAAGTAACAGTGAGCCAGTGATGCTGTCACTCTGAGAGCGTAAAGGCTGCGGCTTCCTCTTTCTCCATTCTCCACCAGTGACTGAATTCTCCGCCAGTGGCTAAATGAAGGAAGCCACAGTGGTGCAGCCACACTTCAGCCTCTTCTAAATCCCGCTAGGCTCACTAACTCCACCTGACTACCACCTGACCACATAGCAGATGGTCAGGTGGTACACTCTGACTGGGAGTGAATGCGCAAGCGCATCGGCACCGAGAACAGCTGCCCTCCCCTGTGGCAACAATAGTACTGTTGCAGTCAGGATGTCATGGAAGGGGGATGGAGTGAATTCAGCTGCATTCTTCAGCTGTTGCCAGGACTGGGGACTGCAATGGGAAGTTGTGAACGTGTCAGGATGGAACGGGACTCTCTTGGTGAGTCAGGATGGTAGTTGCAGGTGACAATTGTAATGATTCAAACCGTTTTGCGAACAGTGTAGTGTTCAAGTTCTAAATTAGAACTCAGAACACCAGGGTTCAAGGAGGGTTTGAATCTTTATTGTACTAGTTCTGACAACCTAACTGTTTTGCTCTGCTCCCATTAAGACACTAATTCTGAAGTTACACATTCACTTGGATCCACATTGCTATGTACAATGTCTTCTGCAGAAATCACTGGTAGTGGAGGAGGGGTGAAAAACAGATAAAAAAATTAGAGCAATAATTGTATTTTAGGAAAGTTATTTTCGGCACCTGCTTCTTTATAGAAGCAGAGCAAACCCCAGTTTAACCTGCTGCAAATAAACAATCTGAACAAGCAATGCAGGGGGAAAAATGTTGTTCATGGCCCCTATGGCAAAACCTGGCCTTAAGGTAGACAGGTAGGGTTCCACCCATGGAGGTGGTAAAGTTGGCCTGTCAGCAGTCTAGGGGCCTCCTGCAGGGTGATGGCATCTGTCTGGGGGAGGAGACTGAGGGGTTAACATGAGCTACAACTGAGGTTTTCCTCTCAACCTCTCCCTCCAGATTTGCAGCAAGACTTCCAGAAGGATCTAAAGGCTGCAGAGTTTTCCCTTTCACTGCCTCATAAGGTTCCGTCATTCTGGGAAGCCTTCTCATTCTGGAGCTTTCGAGCTTACAAGCTGGCTTTGGGCTATGAATTTCCTGATAGGAATTTTTTGATGCACTGTGAAATTGAGATGTCTTTACTGTTCTTGTGCATCCTGGTTCAAAGACTGATTTGGGGACTTCCGGTTCTGCCACGGAGCAGAAAGCAGCTTAAGAGTGAACTTCCGATCCCAAGGGACATTTTCTTCCACATCGACTTAACAAAAATAACCAGTATGTCAAAAGAAGCTTGAAAAAGAGATAGAGGACCACCCTCCTTGCTCAGAACCCCGACAAAAAGAGAAGGAAGGGGCGATTTGCTCCCAGCTAGATCTGGGCACAGCAGAAACCATTCACAGAGCAGCACACGAGGCTCAAGTTATGACACAGAGGCCAAGGCAGATCTCCTCTCACGTACCAGATATGAAACTATCCTCAAGGAAATCAGAGACTCTCGAGCAGATTCCAAAAAAGAGTTTCAGTCTTTGGCACAACAGATCTCTTGTATTGATTCCAAAGTACAAAAAGCAGAGGAGAGAATTAAGGTATCTGAAGAAAACAATAAATACCTTATGACTGCGATGGAAGCACTTGCCCAACATGCGGCAGCTTTACAAACTAAATGTATCGACTTGGAGGGCTGATCAAGATGTAGTAATCTAAGATTATATGGTTTGCCAGAGGGTTCGGAGGAGACTCCTGTGACTGTGTTTATTGAGATCTTACTGAAAGACATACTTGACTTGTCACCGAACTATGCTCTTGATGTTGCAAGGGCCCACCATTCATTAGGCCCCAAGCCCGTTGGAGTAGATGCTCGCCCTTGCTCCATTGTGTTCAAACTCAGCAGTTTTAAAACCAAAGAGGACATCCTCCATACAGCATGGGCCAAAAAAAAGAGCTAACATACCTAGCAACAAGGATTTCCTTGGACCATGATTATGCACCTGAGGTACAACAAGCCAGACAACTGTACACTCCACTTCTTAAGATACTAAGGGTGAAAGGTATTAAATTACAAACCCCATTTCCTGCCAAACTCCGTGTACACTGGGAAGAGGGCCCTCAACTCTACCTTAATCCAGGGAAGGCCCTAGAAGCCTTGAGGGAAAAAGGAATTTCTGTTCCTGCATCTGAAACAGATCGCTTGCTGAAATACAACCAATCCACTCAGATATGACCTCTCAACGCAAACAGGCGCGATGGTGTTTTGCCACTGAGGAAGGCACTAGAAGCCATGCAACTACGAGCTGTGCGATTAACAGATCCAGTGGTAAAAGGCACTTCCTCAGGCAGTTGATGGGGATATGGACAATCCATTGCTGCTGAGTAATTGTAACACATTTTCTTGATCCATACCTTCTTAAAACGGGGTAGAGTAGCCCTGAAGGTGGTGGGGAATGAGGAGAAGCTGGCAAGCTTGCATTGTTTAGGTGTTTCTTGCATGAGCCAGGACACTCTAATTAGTTGGAGACTGAAAATGTCTTTATCTCTGATACATTAAATAATGTTTTGCTTCCCCATGAGCCCTTAGGTTTTCAATAGGCCTAACTACCAACACATGGCAAATATGAGGGTGCCTTTAGTATGCTGCCTAATTGTTGGAAATTTGGGTCTTAACTATAATTTCATATGTTTAACCAAAATGCTTCACCCTCTTTTTGTGGGGACATGTGTCGATGGGAAAGAATTACTTTTTGTTGTATATAACTGGGTTTAGCTAAAATTATGTAGGGCTCTGGGGAGAATGGGTATAATTATTACTCTTTCCTCACATAACTACCTACTGCTTGAGCAGGCACGTGGCGATCCTAATACAAATCTCTGCCTTGGAGATTTTTGTTGAGGAGGACCTGTAGATTCAGGGTAAAATCCTCCTCTACCTCTCCCCTGAAGTTTCTTCCAACACCCATACGCTAGGGGGAGGATAAGGGATCCTAAGTTTTTTTTGGATCCCCTACCTTGGAAGCCAAGCCCTATCTTTAGGGCACAGAAAGTGTTGTTTGTTGTTTGATGTTTATGAATTACATTACTGCTGAAATAGACATTGTTTTAGTTGTATTATAGACTCTCCAACTGTCTTTTCTCAACTTTTTATTTTTGGTTTTCTCTTTCTGACTTTCTTTTTTTGCCATCCACTTTTTGCCACCTTTTCTAGGTGCTGAGCTGAACCAACTTATATAGTGGTATACTACTTTTCCTTTTTTGCTTTTACCAAGTGCTAGTATTTAATTTCTCAAGAAACTGACACATAGGGATTGCTGCAGAGGAGGAGTCCATTCTATTTTGCAGACATGGCGGCTAAGCCCTCAACTATTTGCTCAGTCAACGTAAACGGCCTAACTAACCCAGTTAAGCATAGCAAAATATTATTGTTCCTCAAGAAAACAGGTGCTGATTTTTTTCTATTACAGGAGACACACCTGTCCTTGCAGGAAAATCAAAACTTGGCAAAAATGGGTTTTTGTGCTGCGGCCTGTGCAACGTATGGAAAAGGCCGTAGGAGAAGGGTAGCTGTACTCATCCCTACTAAAACTTCCTTTGAGCAGACAGCACAGCTGGTAGACGGGGAGGGTCATTTTGCTTTTCTTAAAGGCCATTATTATGGAAGGAATCTGACCCTCGCCTCCATCTATGTTCCACCGGGGACTGATTTTCAAACTTACAGATGGATTTTTTTAAAGTTACAGGAATGGGTGGAAAGTGAAGTGATTATAGGAGGGGACCTTAACTTGGTTCTCAATCCATCATTGGACTCTTCCTCTGCAGGTACTTGCCGAAATCAGTCTCTTAGTAAAAAAGTTGTTAAACTCTTCTCTGAATTAGGCTATGCAGATGTGTGAAGAGCCACACATGGAAAACAGAGAAATTACACCTTTTTTTCGGCTCCCCACCAGTCACATTCCAGGCTGGATTATTTTCTACTCCCTGTAGAGACAATGGGACAGGTGGGGGACAGCTGGATAGGGGGATAAAGCCTTGTCAGATCATGCTCCAATTTTTTGCCAACTCCACTTAGGAGATTTTGTCAAAAAAAGTTTTGGAGACTTAACACATCTTTCCTTCAGGACCCAGAAGTGAAAGAGACAATCATAGACATGGTAAAGCAAGTGGTGGCTGAGAATGCCTCCTCAGAGATACCAACCCCTTTGTCATGGGATACCATAAAAGCCATAGCACAGGTTAAATTTATATCTATATCAGCCTTTAAGAAAAGGCAGAGAGAAGCTAGAAAGGTCACACTGAGGAAGGAAATAGATCTTTGTGAAGCACAACTTAAGATCAAATACGAGATTGCAACTAATAAAAAACTTAGTCAACTTAAAGCAGAGCTGAACAGGCTATTAGACTATCAGGTAGAGCAGAAGGTCCTTTTCCTCAGGCAGAAATATTTTGAAGGTGGCCCTAGGTCAGTTTGTTTGCTGGTGGCATGGCTGAGATCTCAGAGAGCACGGGCCTTGATTCCTACACTGCTACACCCGGTCACTAAGCAAAAGTTGAATCAGACCCCATAGATTGTTTCGGCTTTCAGGGATTTCTATACTTCATTATATACTGCCCCTTATCCACCCCCACAAGATAGTAAAGTGGAAATGTTTCTGAAACATCTATCTCTGCCTTCCCTCCCTCCGCAGACAAAAGCGGGACTGTTGGACCCCATATCCAGACTGGAACTGCAAGGGTTTCTCTTGAGTCTAAAAGTTGCCAAATGCCCGGGTACAGATGGCCTCCTGGGAGAGTTTTATAAACACTTGAAGGGTCGGTTGGTCCTGCTGTTATTAACTGTCTCTAATGAGGTAATGCAAGACAAGGGGTCCCCTCCAAGTTCCTGGGAGCAAGCTATCATTTCGGTTATCCCAAAGCAAGGAAAAAAATCCTACATTATGTCCCTCCTGTCATCGATTTCCATCTTAAATACTGACTACAAACTTTTTATGTCTATTCTTAGTAAGAGATTACAGAACCTAGTGCCCCAACTGATTCATCTGGACCAAACTGGATTTATTCCTAACCGCGAAGCCCAAGACAACCTTCGTTGAACCACCCATCTGATTGACAATTTAAATTACACCCACCAACCTGCTATCCTATTAAGTTTAGATGCCAAAAAGGCTTTTGATAAAGTCTCATGGGCCTTTCTCCAGGCCGTGTTAGTTAGGTTTGGTTTCCCCATCCAATTAATTAACACTATTTTTAAAATATATAGGGCACCAATTGGATTTATTAGAGCAAATGGCCATACTTCATCCTCATTTAAATTAAGCAGAGGTACAAGACAGGGATGTCTTATGTCCCCTGATCTTTTTGCATTGTATTTAGAACCTTTTGCTCAAAGTATTAGAGAAAACATACAGGTAAAAGGAATTAAAGAGGAACACAAATTAGCTTTATATGCGGATGATATCCTGCTTTATATTACGGAACCTGAAACATCTCTCCCTTGCCTATTTCAACATCTGGAGGAATTTTTGAAGTTATCTGGGTACTCTCTAAATACCCATAAAACGGAGACAATCTCTTTTAATTACGAGCCTTCCCAGGCTCTCAGGGGAAGGTACCTCTTGAAATGGAACCTCCCCGCTATGAAATATCTTGGCATAAAACTATCATTTAACAATTTGTCTTTTTACCAATTGAATTTCCTACCTTTATTAAAACAAATGCAAACAGATATTGAAAGATGGTCCATACTGCCGCTTCCCTTTCATGCAAGAGTCCAGACTACTAAAATGAAACTTTTGCCTCGATTCCTTTTTCTATTTCAATGCGTTCCCTGTTGGATCTCAAGAGGAAGATTGGATTTGTGGTAAAATACTATCCTAAAATTAATATGGCAGAGACAATGCCCCAGAATCAGGAAACAAACCCTTGTTTTGCAAAAGTAGCTGGGAGGGTATGGAGTACCATGTCTGGAAGGTTATTGGGTGGTGGCCCAGACCAGGGTAGTCCTTCTGCTACAACACTTGAGATACCTTTCTCATTGGAAATCATTGGATTTGGCCATCCCCCACTCTCCTGCATTAGTCTGTCATCTTTTTTCCTCTAAGTACTCCAAGATATGATTCCCTTCCCTTATTTACAGGTACAGAAGCTGCTCTTAGGGGGTGTAGGAGAAGTTTTGCTAAGGAAGCCACCAGGGAATATCTCTGGAAGTACTGGACATGGACCCTTAGTTCAAATCACATAGAGGTCCATCAGGACCCTTGGTATAAGTGGTAAGAGGTACAGAGATGCTGTGCACCTTGGCAATTGATGAAGGGAGAACAGGTACTAACCTTTGAGGAACTGAAGGGAAAATTCCACTGGGGCAGAGGGATCTCCTGTTTTACCATCAGTTGAGGGACTGTATAACGAAGCAACTCTGAAAGTCATTACTTAAACTCTCGGGATTTCTTGCAGCCGACAGTGTTTGAGCAGATCTGGGCCACTGAGAATGGAGGGAAGGCTATTTCGTCGCTGTATAAAAATTTCCTTTGCAATTTACAACACTCAACAATATATATCAAAGAGAAGTGGGAAAGGGACATGGGGTAAACTTAAGTGAGACAAGATGGCTGCAATCAATAAAAAATACATGGCATTCCACTTCATCACTGGGTTGGTGGGAGTTCTTGTGGAAATTTAGAAGTAGATATTTTTGAATGCCTGAACAGGTGGGTAAATGGAATCCTGCAGTTACCTCCGCATGTTGGCAAAAATGTGGGGCTACAGTGGCCTCTCAGGCTCATATTTTCTGGCACTATCTAGTGTTAGAATGCTTCTGGTCCAATATACAACAACAACTGTGCAAGGCTTTTAACATTATGACTCCTTTAGGACCAGAACATTTTATTCTGGGCCTACACCCTATGGAGATAAGGGGGCGTGAAGCCCAATTTCTCTGGAATATCCTTGTGGCAGCAGCTTGCAAGGCGATTATCAAGAAGTGGCTGTCTCACTCTTCACCATCTGTAAATGAGTGGAGGGAGCTGGTAGAGAATATAAAAACTCTGGAAAGAATAACCTTTTCTTTGGCCCTTAGGTCCCCACAATTTATAAGTAGGTGGACCAGATGGGATGTGCTTCTGTGGGACAAGGAGGGGGAGGAGGGTTAAAGGGAACCAATAGACTAGATGCTGTTCTCAACGAATACAATATCTGAATAACAATAGTTTATTTATCCTATACAGAAGCTGGGTCCTGGATGGAGTTGGAACTACATGCTATATGAATTTATACAACTGCCAGTAAGACAAGGGTGAGCTAAATTGTGTCTTTTATAGGTTTTGCTCCTTCCTTTTTTCTCTATTTTCTTTTCTTCTTTTTCTATAAAATCTCCTTTTTCTTAATATTAGCACTTGGCAATTTTTTAATGATATGGACTGGTCCTATGTATTTATGTTCCTAAATAACCAGATAGAAGTCTATATATGTATTAATAATAAGTTAATTCACCACTAATTGTAAGAGGGGACAAATGATAGAGACCTTATCTGTTCCTTTGTATAGTGATAGTATCATTTGTTTTAATGGCTTTTAATTTTCATTATTTATAAATCTACTGTCTGTAGCTTAAGCTAAAATATAGTGAATACTATAGAAAATGCTGGGAGTATCCGATACGCTGTAAAATGGAACTCCCAGATATGAGTTTTCTTTGTATGTTTAATATAATACATGCATAAAATTTCTGATGCTGATATGTATCAAAATAAAAAATACCTTTAATAAAGATGAAGTATAAAAAAAAAGACTGATTTTGTCTTTCTTATACTGCCTGCAATGAGTTGGATATTACTAGCTTTTCTTCTTTGCCTTTGCATTCTTTTTAAACTCCTGATTGGCTGACATGCTGTTTTCACCTTCATGTCTGGTGGACCATCACTCTGCTGGCTGCCTTGTTTGCTGCCCCCCACCTTTTAATTTTTTCAATTGAAATGTAACTGCTACTCTCAGAGGATATGACCATGATAACAAGTGCAGAACAAACTGACAAGAGGACATGTTTTACCCATACCTGGTGTAAGGTGGGTTCCCCACCAAATGCATGGTCAGAAGCATTTCAGCTGCAGCTACTGGGGCCAATTGTGAGTCTGAGTATGGGAGCTGGTAGATGCAGTTTTGTAGACTCCCTCCTCTAGGGCTCAGCATTCTTCAACAGAGGTCATTCTGAGGGGTTAGTGAAAGGCTATAACCACCAGACCCAGATGAGAGTTTCAGACTGGGACCACACCAGCAGCTACATGGCCCAGACCAAAAGCAACATTCTCAGCATGAGCCTGGATTCTCATGCAGTAGTGGCTGCATTGACTCAATAATCAAAATAAATGTTTAACAGGCCTGTGAAAAATGTTCCATCTCAAGTTCTGAAGAGGACGGAGGGAAGTAAAAAGGTGTAGTTGACTCCCTTGATGGGTCATTTGGTCATTCGATGTGGTGGGGAGCACAACCATGTGGCTGTGGTGTATTCTGCTCCCTTGAACTGCAGTCATTCCTTGGGGTCACTCTGGCAGTCTCACATCACAGAATTAGACAGATATAGAAATCCAGTTTCCCCACAATTGCACTGTGAGCTAGGCCACATCTAGGGTTACCTGAGTATTATCCACTTACCTGCCCCTGGTTAGGTATGCTGTTGTCAGTCAAGGTGACAGAAAAATGAGCAACTCACTGTAGATCCTGCCGAGTGGGTCTAGTGGCCTTAGACCTCATTGTCTCAGCAGGCTGATCCATGGAATCAGAGTCTGTTGGCATGCTGTACATAGACTGCCACTATAACTGGTATGTTCAGGCAGGCAGCAGGCCCTAGGTGTGGTGGCCACATGGTTTAGCATCTCAGAACCCTCTTCCAGCCATTCAGCAAGGCATCATGAACATGTTTTAAAAAAATATCAATGTTGGGGTGAAGGTAATCTGGAACAGCATTTCCACACTCCCATCCGGGACAGAGAGATTCCAAGTTTGATATTATTTCCTCTCCTGGGTACATTTGGAAAACAGTCCTTGGTCTTTCTGAGAAGACATACTAGAGTCACAGTATTTTGAGCTGTGGGTAGAATCAGACATTGTTAGTGTCCTAAAATCCTGCTTCCACTGATCTAGTTTTAAAAGGTAGTGACTTATAAAATAGGAATGGTGGGAAGGAGGAATAGGGGTATGCCGCAGCTCTGGTCCTATTACAAAGCAATCTGCTGCCCAACCCCCACAGCACATTCTCAAAAATGTATATACATGTACATTAAATAAATAAAAGTATCAAAAAAAGGAGATAGAAGGTATCCTGCTAGGCCAGCCTACTTGGGCAAAGGTATTAGGTCTTTCAGCTGGTTGAGCAGCAGAGACTTGTATCATAAGCTTGATTTATGTACACAACATAATTTAGCTGCAGTTTTTGGGTTAATCTTGGACACACAGGAGGCAACCTGCAGACTTCTTGGTCTGAAGAGTCCTGGCAGGCTGCACTTCCAGCGTAAGCAAGTGGTCATGGTTAGTAGGACTGTTCAGATGCTGAATTAGACAGGTGGGTAGAGATCCCATATTTTGTGTTTACCTCGCTGGTGCATTAACCTACCAACAAATAAGTTGACCAGTTGGTTGAACAACAAGCTGTCCACTGGTTATCACCTGGTGGGAGTGTTTATTCCACAACTGAATGGGGGGGGGGGTAGTTGCAGATCTGATAAGCAGTAAAATCTCCAGGATATGCAGTCAGCTGGGTCAGTCAGACATATACTTAACAGTGAATTTATATATAATGTGTATAGATTTATAATATGTACATGGATGGGAACTTTTCCCAATAGAAAATGCCAATATTTATTTCCCTGTATACCTGTGACTAATCTATTATTTAAATGTATATACAGTGGAACCCACTTGTAACGGACACCCTTTTAGCGGATGTCCACTTATAACAGATGGACCTGCCTTGCCAGAAGCCAAAATATATGTCTGTAATATTAAAAATCACATTTATACCATACTGTGTAGCCCTTGTATAGTGAGCACTGTGAGCTCCTCTGTGCCCATGTTACATGCTACAAACTACCTGCTAACCGTCATTGGATCACATTTACTGCTCAGCCCCCTGATCCCCCAAACAGCGCATGTACTGTACAGCAAAATCTTTCCAGTCTTTTCACTGCTCAGTTCCCAATCAGCTACAAACAGCAGTTCCCCATACCCTTGGTTGGCACAGGAGAGGGCATGTTCTGATTTTAACTCTTGTATGTGAGTTATGGTAGAGGAGAGTTACATTTTAAGACTTTAAGATATAGCGGACCGGACACCCCTTATAATGGACAAAACCTGCTTGCACAAACTTGTCCATTATAAGAGAGTTCCACTGTACCTGTTCTAATCAAACAATTACAGCTATATGCCTGAACTAATCAAACAATCACAGCTATATACCTGTACTGTGGAACAAAAATGATAACACAATAACCAATTAACAAGCAGCAAAAGATCCTGGAAAAAATGTACGTACAGCCCTCACAAACCCAGAAATTTCCCAAACTCCTACCTGTACTTACTACACACCATTCCCTCCTTGCTGCAAGAGACCTTCAAGTACCATAACGTGATCACAGATGCAGTCTCCATAAAAATAACCATCCTAATGTATTATATTCAGCAAACAAGGGATAAGGATGAAACACTCAGAAATATATCCATCTCAGGGGCTAATTAGGGCAATAAAGCATTCAGCCACTGGGTTCATGGCCTTATAGCCCTAATTAGCCCCCTCAATGGGTATATATCCTTGTATACCACCCTTACCCTTTATTTATTCTATAGATAAAAAATACAGATATATAAATTAAACAGATCATACAAATAAACATACAGTACAAAAAAAGTTAAAAGTAAAAGAAAGGTGCAGTTCAAGGTCCTCAAGGGTCGAAGAGTCTGATGAGACCGCCTCAAGGTTACTTAATGCTGGTTGAGTCTTCTTTAAAAAAAAAAAAAGCAGAAAACTGGGTCTGTGAAAGGAACAGCAGGTTAGTCCCAGGGTATCATGGGGATGATTGCACTGTGGTGTACAAGACCTTTCCTTGATGAGAAACTGCTCTTTGTGTGCACACATCTTTTGCAGCTCTAGTACAGCTGCCATGCAGAGGTCATTGCTCCTGATTCAGTTAATTCTCCTTTCATTTATGAATGCACCAAAACCTTGCAGTTTTCTACCTTGTTTCATGAACAAATCATCAATCCCTTCTTTGTGATAGATAGCAATGTCAGCAGCTCCCCAGTTGCCATGGAGGCACAGCTGGTAGCTGAAGGGAATGGTATTCCAAGAAACCTTGTTTCAAATCCCATACAAGGCACAAGTACTGTATTTCTTCCTTCTGTTTGATTCTCATATGCACATTGCACCCTTGTAATTAAAACATGTTTCCTTTTTCGACATGTTGAAGGGGAAATATAGAACTGAAACTTGTGGTTATATGGTTTGTCCCAGAGGTTAAGACAGCAGAGCAGGAACTGTTACAAGCTGCTTGTCTCACAGTTCATCGCTTGAACATTCAGTGCCTTGCTATTCTGTACCAGTCAGAGCTGAAGGGAGTAGAACTACATCTGAGAACCCAGTCAGTGATTAAGTTCATTGTAGTTATCTTATGGAACGTTTTACTAAATTTGAGATTCATAGCAAAAAAAAAAAGAAAAAGAAAAAAAAAGCCATAAGGAAAAGCAATACATAGTGATTGGCCGGACAGTGCTAGGCAGAATGGCAGCACACCCTGGCTTAAGAGCAAGCAGCCACCTTGCCAAATTAGATAGACTACTGGTGGATGTGTATCACAATCCCTACCTGCCCTGGTCAGGCCACCTAGCTCCTTGGCCAACAGGCCAGCATATCAGAGGTGGTGCGTTGTTTGATTGGGTATCCACTAATAGCATATGTCTTGCAAAGCATTAGAATACCCAGTAATTTCACCCCTCCCTCAAATAAAATATTGGTCTAGTTGGAGGTCCCACTTTTTCTGGCCCCTTAAACCTGTACTATAGAAAGCATGTGGGAATGGGGCCATGCTGATTCCAACAGAAACGGTGTGAGCACCCCCCCTCACATTCACAGCAAATTGGATGCATGCTAACACTTGGCAAGCATTCAGCAGTATGTGTTGTGTCAAGTCAAGTCAGACTTTATTTTTAAAAAGCACTTTTCCAATACCAAAGTGCTGGTACATCATAAAAACATTAATATTCATAGCTAAAACATGCAAATTAAAACAGGCAGTGCAATAAATTATCCTCTAAACAGTATCCGCAAACGCTAAATCAAATAGAGAGGTTTTCATTGTAGAGTTAAAAGTCTCAGTAGACAGGCGCTCTCTAATTCAACAAGGTAGAGAATTCCACAGGGTTGGGGTCACATAAGAAAAAGCCCTGGCCCCAGAGGTCTGAAGACAGACCCTGGGAATCTCTAGCAGTCCCTCATCAGAGGAGTGGAGTGGGTGGAGAGGGCAGTAGGGTCAAAGGAGGTCTTGCAGACAATGCAGTCTCTGTCCTTGATGGTCCTTGTAGGTCAGCAAAAGTGACTCTGAAGGTGAACCTCCACCACACAGGCAGCCAGTGCAGTTCACAAAGCACAGGTGAGACATGGCTAGATCTCAACAAACCCATCAACAACCTGACTGCTGTGTTCTGCACCAGCTGCAGGTGACGGATGTCTACCCCAGTAGCCTTAGATATAGACTGTTGCAGTAGTCAAGGCATGAGGTCACAACGGCATGGACCAGCATTGGAAGATCATCAGGCAAAACAAGGTGCTTTTTCCGGGTGATGTTCCTCAGATGTTAGAAAGAGGACTTGACGACTGCTGACACCTGAGATATTAGAGTCAGCTTGCCAACAAGCACAATGCCCAGATTCCGCACCCATTCAGAGTATCTTAACTGGTTGCCCCCAGCATAAGGCCGGATGGCTGACTGGGAGATAACCCCTCTACACGATGACCTGGGTCCACCACTAACACCTCAGTCTTATCTGGATTCAACCTCAACCAGCTGGCACTCATCCAGCCCGGAATGTCGGCTAGGCAGTTGTTGAAAACCAAAATAGCATCATACTGTTTAGGTACAAGTGACATGTACAGCTGAGTATCATCTGCATAGCAGTGAAACTCAGCCCGTACCATCTTATAATGTCTCCCAATGGCAGCATGTATACCGCAAACAACATGGGGGACAGCACAGAACCCTGCAGCACCCCGCATAGCAGGGAGAGAGGGGCAGAGGAAAAAATCCCCGACATTATCCTCTGTGTTCTGCCTGTGAGGAAAGAATGGAAACATAGAAACATAGACTTTGATGGCAGATAAGGACTGCTTCACCCATCTAGTCTGCCCATTTCCCTACCTACAGGATAGGCTGCAGATCCTAGTTAACCAACAGCCTATTTCTCCCTACCCTCCACAAGAATTGCCTTATGTCTGTCCCATGCATTCTTGAATTCTCTCACAGTTTTAGACCCCACAACCTCCTCAGGAAGGCTGTTCCATGCATCCACACCCTCTCTGTGAAATAATACTTCTCACATTGCCCTTGAACTGCCCTCCTTCTATCTTTAAATTGTGTCCCTTGTTCTTGCATGTCTCTTTTCTGAAAGATGCTACCCTCTTGGACTTTGTTGATTCCACTGAGGGTACTTAAAAGTTTCTATCATGTCCCCTCTCCCTTCTTTCCTCAAGGGTATACATATTAAGCTCCTTTAGTCTCTCCTCATACGGCTTCTCTTGCAGACCCTGCACCATTTTAGTTGCCCTCCTCTGGACTACCTCTATCCTGTCTATGTCTTTGTGGAGATGGGGTCTCAGAACTGGACACTGATACTCCAGATGGGGTCTCACCAACTGTCTGTACAGAGGGATAACAACTTCCTGTTTTCTGCTGCTGATGCCTCTCCCTATATGTCCCAGTATACCCCCAGCCCTCCCTACTGCCTTCTCACATTGCTTGCTAACCTTAAGGTCATCTGATATGATTACCCCTAGGTCCCTTTCCTTTTTTGTTGTTGTTACTACTTACCCACCCATTGTGTATTCTTCCCCTGGGTTCTTGTTTCCCAGGTGCATTATTTTGCACTTCTTTGCATTGAATCCTAGCTGCCATAGTTCTGACCATTTCTCCAACCTTGCCAAGTCCCTTTTCATCTTTTCCACGCCTCCTTGTGTATCAACCCTGTTGCAAATCTTTGTGTCATCTGCAAAGAGGCTTACTTTTCCTTCCAGTCCCTCTGCAATGTCACTGATGAAGACATTAAAAAGGACTGGACCCAATACTGAACCCTGCGGTACCCCACTAGTAACCCCTCTTTCTTCAGAGTGGACTCCATTTACAATTAAATTCTGTGTCCTGTTGTGCAGCTAATGTTTTACCTCCTGAGGACTGTCCCAGACTGTCCACAGAATAGCTGCAGGCATTCCAGCAACACCCCATGGTCCACAGTGTCGAATGCTGCAGAGAGGTCAAGAAGCATCAAGATCAAGTGGCTCCTCCTATCCCTCACTATCAGGAGATCATTAAGTACCCAAACCAGAGCTGTCTCAGTACTATCCCTCTTCCTGAAATCCGACTGGAGAGGATCATAGACCTACTGGGTGGTAAGAATGTCCTCGAGCTGCAACACGATTACCTTCTCAATAACCTTGCCCACAAAGGGCAGGTTAGAGACTGGTCTGTAGTTTGCAAGACAGTCTGGGTTGAGGGAAGATTTCTTCAAAAGGGATGTCAGCACTGCCTCCTTCAAGGGGCTCAGAAACACACCCTTTTCCAATGAGCACCAGACTATCTCTGCCAGGACTGGACCGATAACCTCCACAAACCCCACAAGGAGGTGGGTTGGACCAGGGTCCAAACTCCAGCAAGTCGGTAGCAAGTCCTGGACAATCTTCATGATTTCCACAATCGCTGGCTGGTCAAAGTTCATCCAGGCAGACTGTGGTGTCTGTGATCTCCCACCGGCCTGTATAACACTCATTTGAATGGGTCAGACAGATCTCAGACCTGATGGTGGCAACCTTATTCGCAAAGAATTAAGCAAACGCATCACACATAGATTGTGAAAAATCTCTCCGATTCGTAAGATAGGTTGGATTGCACAGCCTCTCAACAGTCCAGAAGATTTGAGCTGGTTGATTCTCTGCTGCAGCAATCTCCCTGGACAGGAACTCTGCCTTCTTATGGGAGATGCTGACTGATAGTCTGAATAGTGGATGATCAATCTAAGCCTGCCATCCTCCAAGTCAGATTTCCACCAACACTGTTCCAACCTTTGTCCCACTTGCCTCAACTCCTTCAAGGTCCCATCAAACCAAGGGGACCAAGGACGAGGAGTGAGTGGGCAAACCCGGACAGGAGCTATAGAATCCAGGGCACCCAATACTGCACCATTATAGTACAATACCAGATCCTCCGGATCCGATCTTTCCCACGGGCTGCTCGATAGGTGCAGCACCACCATTAGATCCTCAGGGGTTACACCCCTTATAGGGTAATACCAGACCATCTCCAAATGGACAGGTCTATTGGGGACAGCCACAAAACTGCACCCTATAGTGTGATGGTTGGACCATCCAACTGGTTCCACCACCAGGTGAGAGACCTCCATCCCCAGTAGGGTGTTTCACCACTGGGAATTTCTTTATTTGAGATCTTGGATTACAAATACCTTTTAGCTAAGAACTCTTGAGAAAGGTTCTGCGTCATATAAAAACAATACACACATATAAGAATAAATGAATGCAACAAATGAAATGACAAAATCAATACAATGAGTAATAGGTTAGGAGTAGAACATGGTTACATAGCATTCACCAATAGTGAAGCAAGCTCTAACAATCACAGGTTTTAAGTTAAATCACAACATTGTTGCAGAATTAAGAAGACAGAGGGATCAGTCCAATGGGCCTTGTCCAGAGGCAATACCACAGAGAGAGGTGGAGGGTTACAAGGAGAGGGCAGGAGAAGGCTGAGAGGGGTAGTAGGGTGAGGGTAATTAGGGAGTTTTGGGAGGAGGGGGTAAGAAGGGGTGGGGTCTAGCCCAGAGGCAATACCACAGAGAGAGGGGGAGGGTGATGAGGAGAGGGCAGGAGAGGGCTGAGAGGGGTAAGATGGTGGGGGTAAAATTAGAGAATATGGTGGAGGAAGTGGGGGTGAGAAGGGGTGGGTAAGTCGGTGGGTTTAGTAGAAAGAGATAATGGGCAGGCAGGCTAGCTGCTATGTACTGAGGTGGACATATCGGTGTGACTTTTGGATTTTAGGGCAGAGTATCATACACCAGTTAAGTGGGATAGTCACAGCCACAGAGTGCCAAGAGGTGTTCACGTAACTTGCGTTTGAAGGGTTCAATCTTTGTTTCAGACAGAATGTCACAGCGAAGAGTTGAGCCAGAAGGGGCACGATATGCAAATGACCTGTTCCCCTGTGAGGTACGGCAGAAGGGGACCTTGAACAGCTGTCTGTCAGTGCCTCTGGTATGATGAGGCTTGGACATGTGATATAGTAAGTTCTGGACACTAAGGGATATTTAGGCCCAGGAATTTTTTTTAGCCAGCAGGCAAGTCTGATGCTTCAACCTGCCCTTCAGCTTAAGCCAGTCAGTTTGCACATACAGATCACAGGTATGCATGAGCCAATGGGCTCCTGTAACTAGCCTGCAGGCTTTGTTTAAGTTTATTGTGACCCTTTTGAGGGTTGTGTCTGCTGCAGCACCATAGACTACCAGGCCATAGACATTTTTTTTTATTTATACTTTCTTTATTAAGTTTTAGCTTGTTTTATTATATTTAGAGGTACAAATAATGCATTATTTGTGCAGTACATTGTGATCAGCCAAGGTCTTTCATGTTGAAACTGTTCAGGTAGGTCTTTCACATAAATATAGGCTGGTTAAAGCCCTTCAGCATACATAACTTTTCAAACTTGTGTTAACAACAACATACATAGTACAGAAATTACAAACTAAGAACTAAAGTTGGGTGCATGCCTAGTTCTTTTCTTAGAACACATTAGGTATGTGACAGGCATAGTTGAAACTGATTTCTCCTCATATGCCTGAACACCAGACTACAGCCCCCTAGCCGTGCACCCACTCCTTCATATCCCATTCTTCTGTAATTCCACCCTCTTTTTCTTTATTTAATTTGCCTCTTCCTCCCTTATATCCAGGGATTCTTCATATAGGAGCCACCTTGTCCACCTGTTTTGATACATGTGGTACTGTTGTCTGAGGTTAAATGTTAGTCTTTCCATTTGATGAATATTTCCTATCACCATCTGCCAATCTCTAATTGTGGGCAGCTCCTCTTGCCACCACCGTCTCATAATAGCCTTTAATGCAGCTATGGTAAGGACCAGCCACAGGTACTTCATCTGTTTGCCCTTCATTTCCCTTGGGGTGACTCCCAAGAATTAATGTTCTGGACCCAGTGGAACTTGCACTGTAAAAAGTTGGATGAGGTGGTGCTGAATTTCAGCCCAATAGTGTGCTATGGCAGGGCAGAACCAGAAAATGTAAGCCTGAGAGGCATATCCCTCCCTACAATGTCACCAATAAGTTGGCTGAACCCCTGTATTTTGGTATGCCACCTAGACCAGAACCAGGAAAAATCCGATCTTCAGCTTTCAACTGAATTCCTGCCATGGTGGGGAGGCTGAGGTGGTCTACGTGTTCCTCCAAATAATGGACTATTGTTGGTCTGTGAGTGTGATGGTGAGGTTCCATTCCCATCTAGTTTTTAAATATTGGGAAGAGAGCTCTAGGTCTGAGATGCAACCCACATAGAGCATGGTTATGAAGTGCTCGGCTCTATCTGCGCTCCGTATTGTTTGGAAAGGTAAGTCTCCTCCTCAGCATGCAGATCAGGGCCCCTCTTATGCATTTGTTTGTTTAAATAATCTCTCAACTGATAGTATGTAAACTTATCTGACAGACTAAGTCAAGATTTTTGTTGTATTACTTCAAATGACAGAATGGTATGTCTGGTCATTATCTGGTATGGGGAGAATAGGCCCCTCTTGGCCGGCTTCCAAAACCATTTATCGTGGACCGCCAGGGTAAACTAGGGGTCGTATGTCTTCCAATTAAATCTCCATAGCGGTCTTCTGGTGTGTCCCCTATGGGTCCCTTTCTTCCAGTCCTCTTGGACTACCAATGTGCCCGAGAACCCCATAATATCCTGGGTTCCCCTTTCCCAAACAAGAACTGCCTGGCATGGTGGCTCTACCTGTTTCAAGAGGTCTACCTATTTCCAGTAGGAGTCATACTTCAGGATCCCCCATAGAAGGGCAACACTCATCTGGGATGCTACCCAGTAACCTTGGAGGTGCAAGAAGGCCAATCACCCCTCTCACTTAGGGGCAAAAAGAAGTTCCCTTCTCAATCTAGGTCTCTTCTCCCTCCCCCATAGAAATGAAAGAAACATTTTCTGCCAGATCTCAAGTTCTTTCTGTGGTACAATACATGGTACACATTGAAACAAGTAAAGAAACCGTGGTAAAGCATTCATTTTTAGGGTTTGTTCTTTAGCATATAAAGATATGGGAAATAAAGACCACCTTTGAAAGTCCACCCTCAGTTGCTTGACCATGGGGGTATAATTCAGCCCCCATAACTACGAGGACTCCAGACCCACCTTAATTCCTAGATGTTGCATAGTTGAGAGGTCCTATTTCATAGGGTGTCTTTGTTTTATCTCCTCACTCAAGGCTTGATGAAAACATAACACCTCAGTTTTACTTTGGTTAAGTCTGTACCCTGATAATGAGGCAAATTCATCAATCTGTTGGAACAGAGCAGGCATGGAAGTCTCTGGATCAGATTCATACAAAAGGACATTGTCCGCATACAGTGCTAACTTATGTTCAAAGACTCCCACAGTTATCCCTCCAATCTGTGCACTCTGTCTTATGCTTTGGGCAAAGGGTTCAATATAAAGCCCAAATAACAGCAGGGACAGTGGACATCCCTGCCTCCTTCCCTGACCTAGTCCCAGAGCAGCAGAGATATGACCATTTGCCCAAACATATGCAGTGGGGGAGTCATATAACTTAGAAAAGACCTGTGCAAATTCCTTCGGGAACCCAAACTGGGAAAGGACACCACCTAGAAAAGACCACGCCACCCTGTCAAATGCCTTTTCTGAATCTAAACTCAGTTCCACCTCATCTGTATGTACTCATGTGATGATAAACAACTGTAACCTGTTATCCTGTAATAATTAATGTCCTGCTTGTTTGTTCTCATCCTGACGTGGAACCTTTGTAAAAGAGCCTTGACTCAAAGGTAATTGTAATCCTAGACTCTAATAAATAAATAAATAAATAAATAAAATTCTGTCGCTAGCCTGGTTCAAAAAGGCAAAATACTTTGGCGATGTCAGGTTGTTTTTTGATCAGGACTTCACCCCCCAACTTTTAGTAAGGAGAAGATAAGTCCTAAAGATTGAGAGACTTCTACAACAAAAGGAGCAAAAAGCCTTTGTGGAATACCCAGCCTGACTTAAAGTACTCACCGACAAGGGCCTACTCAGGTTCCAGGAGTTGAAGGACGTGGAGGTCTTTCTGAATCCGTTTGGAATTTCCATTCCAGATCAAGGGATAACCCAAAGGTAGCAGCAATTGATCAGTAGGAGCTGGTCAGTAAGCAGCCGAGGGTGAGGGCAAGCAGCTTGAGATCAAGAGAGTCTCCACTTGACCTGGACCTAGCAATAGCTTTACTGATGTAGTTGCAAGCTTCGTATGGTTTGACTGATTTAAAGTAGAATGGAGGCTGGTTTGAAGAGAGGGTGGGACTTGAGGGGAGAGTTTGGGGCTTGGCTTAGTTGAAATAGTCAGCTGAAAGAGCAGAACTGAGGTCAGTGAAAGCTGAGTTGAATGAATTTGCTATGGTAATTGGATCCAGTGTTGTGATACCATCTACTGCCAGCATAGTGGGTGAGGTTTTTGTCTGCTTTCCGGTAATTTCTTTAATATTGCTCCAGAATGAATTCCCCTTGCCCCAAGTGTTTGTCAGGGCATCCTTATAGTAGTTACTTTTCTGCTGGCTGACTAATTTTGTGCAGTTATTACGAGCTTGTTTATAATTCTGTATGTCAATTTGCTTTCCAGTTTCCCAAGCCCATACCTAGAGATGGTCCCTGGACTTTAGTTGTGCTAGTAGTTCAGAGAAGATCCAGGGGTAGCACAGGCCTTTGACTTTCTGCTTTTTGAAAGGGGCATGAGAGTCACAAGCAGCATTAAAGGTTTTGATGAACAGGTCAAGGGCAGAGTTGACATCCAGTGCGTGGAAGATTGGGGACCAATTTTGCAGTCTTAGGCAGGATTTTAGGTGTTTCAACTGCCCACGTGGAAGGACTCTGCTGTTGACTAATTTGGGGGTGTCATGGTAAATTTATTTGTTCAGGCGCAGATTACAGGGGAATGGTCGCTTAGGGTGTCAGGAAGGACAGAGACATTTGAGATGCAGGATGGGTGACTGGTCAGTATCCAGTCCAGGAGAGTACATTTGCCTGTTTTGTAATTTTGCCCAGTGGGGGAGGCAACCAGTTGAGCAAGGTTTGCTGAGGAGATGGCATCTATGAAGCCCCCTGATTCCAGAGCAAGCCAGTTGATATTGAAGTCGCCCATGAGGATTGTCTCAGAGTCAGGTGGTTGGGATCAGATGAGGTCAGGGACTGAGTTGAGGCCTTTTTCTTGTTCTTTAGGGGGCATGTAAACTGCGGCAATTGACAGGGCTTTATTGTGGGCCCCTAGTAGAACTTTGAAAGTGAAAATCTGGAAGGGTCAGAGATGGGTGTTTTTAAAGGGTGGCCTTGTAGAGAGTGTTTCAGATATAAGCTGCAGCCACAACCTTTTAACGATTCTGTCAAAAATGTGATATCCTGGCAGGGTAATAGTCATGTCTGAGATTTTTGGTGAGAGCCAGGTTTCAACAACTTCAAGGATGTCTGGCTTGTGCTGATTTACAAATATTTGTAGGGCATCAAGTTTTGGCAGGAGACTGCAAATGTTCACTGTAGCAAGGGTGAGAGTTCCGGAGTGACTCATGGTGAGCTATTGGGGACCAGAAGACTGTTGTTACTGTAAATCAAAGACCCAGACTGTGTTAAATTCCCGAAGGTGCTGAACATTGGCCTGGGGCATATGCAGGATGTAAAAATCCTATGTTAGTATCTTCCTTTTGTTCTCTAAAATGGTTGGGAATGGACCTCAAAGACAAGCACACACCCTTTGAGAACAAATCAGACAGAAATGTAGATTCAATGCAGCACTTCACAACTCAGAGCTTGTATGACAGAATTACTGACCTTACTTTTGCTTTTGATGGCTTCCCAAAAAGTTGATTTATGATGAGAATGCCAATACCTGCTGGTGAAGTTTTGCAGGAAAGGTTCATAGATGTTATGTCCAAGAATGGTCCAGTTCTTCCAAGCAGAAACACATGAGAAACCACAAACCTAAACTTCAGTACTGACAGAGACAAACACATACAGCCAGCCACACAGGCTCTGGTGATATTAGAAAAAAGTCTCCTCCAAAGGAGAATCTCCTTCTTTGATCTGAAGTCTAAAAATCTAAATCTAAAAAGTCTAAAAATGCCAGGGCTATTGATCGGGGCTTAGCCTTGGGGTCTTTTGGTCTGGGAATTAGTGATCTATGTGCCCTTATTATATTTAAGTTTTTGTCTAAGGGAAGATTGAGGATTTCATGTAAAAATGAATTGATGAATGCAACCATGTTCCCAGTTTCAGTCCCTTCAGGTAAGCTGTGTAATTCTCAAGTTATTTCAGCGATTGTGATTTCCAACTCCTCTAATCGTTGTTTCAGGGTGTTAGTGTGATAGTGTAGGTCCTAAAGGGCTTTATTGTGGGTATCTGTTGTGATTGTTGTGTAGTCTGTCACTACCGTTTCCAGTTCTCCCGTTCTTTGTGCAAAAGTACCAAGATCTCTGCACTGTTCTGAAACCTTAGTTTCCAGGCACTGTTGTGTCTCATTAATTTGTTGTAATGTCTGGCAAAGCTGTTTTGATGTAATAATGCACTCCATCTCCTCTGGTTCCCCTTCACTTGTGCTGGCTACTGGTGACTCTTTGTGTAGGTGAGCCGCAGCCTGGTGATTTAGATCTGAACCTATTTTGGGTTGTTTTGCAGTGGAGTTCGGTGGATTTTCTTTCCATTTCTGCTTCGGCGGCATCAGGTAATCTGTAATGTGTCACTTGGAAGACAGGATGGTAGAGTTTTTGTGCGATGTCCACAGATTCTGTTTTAGCCAGGTTGGAGCTAAGAGCTTAAGCAGCCATGCAGCTGGTGTTGCGACCAGAAGTCCAGGCCATAGTCAATTATGGGAATAACCGAGCTGTCCACTGCAATACAAAATGCCTCAGTGGTCAGACAGAGTTTATGTCTATATAGGATACCTGTTCTTGTATTGACAGCCTTAGTGATCTGTTCAATATGGTTTGTATAGGAGAGGGTACTGTCTAGGGTGACCCCTAGGTACAGTACTTGAAAGTGTGAATCAGGTCCAAGGGGATATTGAGGCTATTTAGAATTGTGAGCTGGAATGCTCTGTGTCTGTTGTGGGTGTTGACAAATGTCATAACTTTGGTCTATTTGTAGTTCATGAGCAGCTTTTGCTTCAAGAACCAATTCTCAATGCTAGTAAAATTCAGTTGAAGTTGTTTTTCCAGAGGTAGTGGGTCCGTGTTACAGGTAGAGATCACAGTATGACCCACATAAAGTAGAATTATATCCAGGCATGCTAGGGGGAGTCAGTTGAGGAATATGCTGAAAAGTAGGGGACCCAAAATGGAATCTTGTGGGATACCAGTGTGCACTTCCCGTCTATCTGAGAGTACACCATTTATCTGTACCTGCTGCACTCTGTTGGAAAGTGGCTTTTGAACCAACTAGCAGTGCTGTCAGAGAGTCCAATAATGGGCAGTTGGTCAAGCAGAAGTTCATAGTTGACTGTATTAAATGCCTTGGTGAGGTCGATAAAGGCCACCCCCACCATCTGACCATGGTCAAGAGCATTATGTATATAGCCAGTGAATTCAATGAGTGCAGTGGTGGTGCTGTGTGATTTTCTAAACCCATGCTGTTGGGAATATTGAATCTGATAGAAACATAGAAACATAGACTTTGATGGAAGATAAGGACCACTTGGCCCACCCAGTCTGCCCATTTCCCTACCTACTGGATAAGCTGCAGATTCCAGTTAACCAACAGCCTATTTTCTGCAACCCCCCACTATAATTGCCTTATGTCTGTCCCATGCATGTTTGAATTCCTCCACTGTTTTAGACCCCACAACCTCTCCAGGAAGGTGGTTCCATGCTACCACCACTCTCCGTGAAAAAGAATTTCCTCACATTACCCTGAGCTGTCCCCTCTAACTTTAAATTGTGCCCCTTGTTCTTACATCTCTTTTCTGAAAGATGCTACCCTCCTGGACTTTGTTGATTCCCTTGAGGTACTTAAAAGTTTCTATCATGTCCCCCTGTCCCTCCTTTCATCAAGGGTATACATATTAAGCTCTCTCAGTCTCTCTTCATACGGTTTCTGATGTAGACCCTGCACCATTTCAGTTGCCCTCCTCTGGATTGCTTCCATCCTGTCTATGTCCTTGCGTAGATGAGGTCTCCAAAACTGCACGCAGTACTCCAGATGGGGTCTCACCAACTGTCTGTATAGAGGGATAACCACTTCCCTTTTTCTACTTGTGATGCCCCTCCCTATGCATCCCAGTATCCCCCTGGCTTTCCCTACTGACTTCTCACATTGCATACCCACCTTTAGGTCATCTAATATGACTACACCCAAATCCCTTTCCATTATTGTTGTTGTTAGTACCTCCCCTGCTATTGTGTACTCTTCTCCTGGATTTTTATTTCCCAGGTGCATTACTTTGCACTTCTTTGCATTGAATCTAAGTTGCCATATGTCTGACCATTCCTCCAACCTTGCCAAGTCCCTTCTCATCCTTTCTACCCCCCCCCTTGTGTATCAACTCTGTTACAGATCTTTGTGTCATCCGCAAAGAGGCATATCTTTCCTTCCAGACCCTCTGCAATGTCACCTATAAAGACGTTAAAGAGGACTGGACCCAGTACTGAGCCCTGAGGTACTCCACTAGTAACCCCCCTTTCTTCAGAATGTGTTCCATTCACTATTACCTTCTGTGTCCTGTTGTGCAGCCAGTTTTCTACCCAGGCTACCACCCTGGGACCCACTCCCAGGCTGGCTAACTTGATTATTAATCTTTTTGTGCGAGACTGTGTCAAATGCCTTGCTAAAGTCTAGGTAGGCCATATCCACAGCCCCTCCCTGGTCTATTACTTTGGTCACCCAGTCAAAGAAATCGATTAGATTTGTCTGACATGACCTTCCTGCCGTGAATCCATGCTGCTTTGGGTCCAGTGCCCCACTGGCCTCTAGGTACTCAACAATTCTTTCTTTCAGAAGTGATTCCATCATTTTCCCCACCACTGAGGTCAAACTAACAGTTCTGTAGTTTCCTGCTTCTGCTTTGCTCCCACTTTTGTGAAGGGGAATCACATCTGCCCTCCTCCAGTCCTCAGGTACCACCTCATCTTCCCATGATTTGTTAAAAAGTGTGGTTAGTGGTGTCACTAGGTCCTCCCTTAGCTCTTTTAGGATTGTAGGGTGAATCCCATCAGGCCCCATTGCTTTGTCCACCTTGAGTTTTAGAAGTTTATCAAGATATTCTACTAGTTGGTCTGACGCAATATGCTCCAATGCCTTGGAGATAGGGGGAAGAATGGAGATGGGGCAGTAGGTAGTGTGCTTGATTCTGTCCCCACCTTTATGGACAGAGATATCTACAGCATTTTTCCATCTTTGTGGGAGTTTGGCAAAATGCAGCTACAAGTTCAAGATTTGTGTTAGCTGAGCAAGTATAACATCGAGGGTAAGGGAGATAAGTTTACGGTCAAGTAAGTCTCCACTAGACCTAGATTTCCCTAGGAACCATAGCAGGTACTTTTTGACTTCCCTTCTGGAAATTACTCTAAAGTAGAAAGAGGGAGATCTCTGGGGTTGGTTTTCTTCTGTACCATTATTGTTTTTGCTAGCTGCTTCCTTGAAGTAGTCTGGGGGAAGGACACTGCTGAGGTCAGTGAAAGCTGTGTTGAAAGCATCAGCAATCATTTTAAGGTCTTAGGGTATAACACCATTAACTAAAAATACCACCAACAGTTTAATCTGGTTCAAGGTCAGTTGGCATTCATCTGGATCCCCATCCCCTTGGTAGTGCCTGAAAATAGGCAGAATTTGTCCAGTGCACTTACCCGGTCAACAAAATCTAAATAAATAAATATCTAACATGGATGGTGAGGCTTTTTTGGTTTTCCCCATGAGTTCCTTTAATTTGCCCCCAAATTGTCTCCCATCCCCCAGTAGTTAGAAAGCTGTCTTTACAGTGACAACTTTTGGCTGTGCAGATAGCATGTGTACAGGCATTCCTGGATTGCTTATATTGCTGTTGATCTGCCTGTTTGCTGGAGGCACGCACCAAAGTGCCATAATTTATTCCTATCAACCATAAGTTTGAGAAGGGGCGGCATGATCCATGAATTGCAAATGCCCTTGATCTTGCATTTCTTGATGGGAGTGTACAGTATATTTCACAGGCCGCATTGAACACCTTGATGAAATGGTCCAGGGCTTGGTCAACATCATTAGAGGCATTAATAGGGGACCAGTCTTGTTGCCTGAGGTGGGATTTTAATGGTTCTTGATGCCCTTTTTTTAGTACTCTGCCAGTCATAGTTTTAGCAGGGGGTGGGTGTAGCAACTTTGCTGGACCAATGATACACAATGGGGGAGTGGTCTCTAAATGAGTCAGGGAGAACCCGAGGTGTTCGAGATTCTCTGAGGATTTGGTAAGCAGCCAGTCCAGTAGTTTACTTGTGCCAGTCCGATAGATGATCCTAGTAGGGGAGTCCATCATCTAAACTATACTGATGAGGAGATAGCATCTTTATGTGGAGCCGCTTTCAGCGACAGACAGTTTATATTAAAGTTACCAACCATTATTACTTCAGATTTGTTGTGAAGGTTGCTTAGGTAATCTAAGACCCCTCTGAAGCCATTAGCCTGATCCTTATGGGGAATATAAATTGACACCACAGTGAGTGCCTTGTTGTGGGTGCCTAGCAATAACTTGACCACCAGTGCTTGGACTTTACTTCTGATGCATGGGTAGGGAACAGAATGACCTTGTAGGTTGTCTTTAAGATAAACAGCACAACCTCCACCCCTCTTGCTGAGCCTGTCCAATCTGAAAAGGAAATATCCATCTATATTGCTTTCCAAGTCAGGGATTTTTGGCGTATGCCAAGTTTCCACAATAGAGAGAACATCTGGTCTGTGTTGCATAAACCAGATTTGGAGAGCATCAAATTTGGCTAGTAGGCTACAAATATTGATGGATGCAATTTTGAGGGCACCTTGCTTGGTGCTGTAGCACATTGACTGGTGCATAGAACCAGGATTGGGGTGAATATTGCCTGACATTCAGAAAAAGCATTTTGATTCTTAGAGCTTGAACCTTTAATGATTTGAGAGTAGCTAAGCATTTCCATTTAGGAGCTCTCCCCAATTTAAGCATACAGTGGACTACCATCAGATCAGGGAGGAGGGGTAGATAGGATGCATTTGCATGACTGAGCACAGGTAGCCACTCGAAAGAGTAAGAGATCCTACAGTACAAGCCTGGGAATGTGCTGATAGTACCATATGTAATGTTCCCATTTATTACTGAGGTGTTTTGGTTGTTAAGCTGAGCCATGGCATGTACTTGGTTTTGTCAGACTATGCCAGTACCTGTTTAGGATAGCATTGTTAGCTAGATTTATATGAGTAATATTATGTGATTGGCACTCATTTACTATTATGGGATGGGTTTGGTCACAGAGGTTCAAGTTACATAGTCAGACAGCAACATACAGCTGTGTCCTTCCCTTGGAGGGGAGTGGGCAGGGTAAGGCACTGATGTGGGGGTCCTTAAACTTAAGTGTAACAAACAAGTATTGAGTAATGTCTCTGCTAGGATACAGTAGTGAAAGGGTCACCGCCTCTAGTGTAAAGGGTCAGGAGTTCGATACACAGCGATTACCATTGTCTAATACAGTGGGAAACTAGAGAAAAGGTAGTGAGAAGTACCCGAAAAGCAGGAGCAAGTTTTGGGTATAGAGTAGCTGTGACAGGTAGAGAGGAAGGAGGTGAGAGGGGGATTGCTAGGTGCTGAAATGACTCCTAGTGGTCAAATGAGGTAGTCTGCAAATGGAAAAGTGGGGAGTTAGGCTAGAAACTGTGGCATCATATGACAGGTCACGTGACCAACCCCAGCAAATAAAGAAAAGCACCACCTGGGGGGGGGGCCAGTTGCTCCGCAAGCAGCGCTGGGCCACTACAGTAGTACTCTGCTGACTGGAAGCTGGAGGGAGATCACTACCTTAGTTTCTTTGGCTGCATGGCACTCAATGCTTCAGAGAGGGAGGGAGGGAGGAGAGGGGGAATTGGAAGTGGAGCAGCCTTAGTTTCTTTGGCTGCATGGCATTCCCTGCTTTAGAGAAGGAGGAAAGGGAAATTGAAAGTGGAGCAGCCTTAGTTTCTTTCGCTGCATGGCATTCCCTGCTTTAAAGAGGGAGGAAAGGGGAATTGAAAGTGGAGCAGGTTTAGTTTCTTTGGCTACTCGGCACTCTGCTTCAGAGAGGGAGGAGAGGGGAATTGAAAGTGGGGCAGTCTTAGTTTCTTTGGCTGCATGGTGTTCCCTGCTTCAGAGCCAGAACAGAGGGGAGTTAACAGCATTGTTGCAGTGAATCACAAATGGGCCTAAAGATGGTTACCATGTCTCAAACCCCTCGTTGACAGTGTTTAATATGAACTATGGGGAAAGTGTACATGGGAGGTACCATGGGACAGCAAACTATTGGCTCTGCCTGGGGGTGGTAGTGTAGGGTGGCCAGTGCAAAAGTCTACTGCTTACATATGTGCAGACCAGTAATAGTCCCAGTACCTGGTTATAAGCACTATATCACAGTGTCTGCTCAAACATTAATAAAAGAAATTTCAATTCACATCTAAACAAAAAGGGCAAACTACAGTAATACTTCAAACCCTTGACAGGACTAGGAACCCAATGACAGTCATTTGGTCCTAAGTTCATTGGTGCACACTTTACTACAGCTTCATAGTCCCCCTCACTATAGGTGTTGAAGGCTGGCATAGTATGGTGTGCAGGGTAGCCACTTGGTCAGTGGGGGTCTCCTGGCTGCCAGTCCTTGCAATGTAAGAATTAATTGGAGTACAGCATACTCATAATGAATAAAAAAATAAATAATATAAAATAAACATAAAAGGAGAACTAATACAAAAGGAAACTCACAAAAAACAGGTAGGGAACCCAGGGAGAGCATTAGTGAGAAGTTGGACCGCTGCGACAAGGCTCTTCCATGTCAGCCCAGATTAGACAATAAAGCAAAATGGTAGTTAAAAGTTCCCATAAGACCATTACTAAAATGACCTTTCCTGTGCACATCAGCCTATTCTCATTTCAATGGGTCCAGTAGTATGATGGCCAGCAAAAAAACAGGCATCCCTCAAGCTGAGATCAGAGGGGGTGCTCAAGAAATAGCTGCTGGCATTGTATGAAATGAAAGGCTGGGCATGGATAGAAGCTTGCTTTGCAGAGACCTTGTCGCCAGAGGAGGCTATGGACCCCATGGGTCAAGCAATCAGGAGGCTAGAAAGCCCCTAAGATAGGGCTTGTACGGGGAATAGTGCTTCTCTCAGAGGAGAATGCAGCCAGAAGCCCTGGATAACTGGGCAGTTCAGTCCACCAGATGAGGGCCACCAAGCCAAGACCCTTCCCACAGCCTGGGAGCAGAAGGGATGAGCATCATGTGTTCCTCTCTATCTTTTCAGTTTCCAGGGACTGGCCCAGTAGACAAACAGGCACAACTAGATGTGGTGGCCCTGCTGGACCCTCCAGCAGGTTTGCTCTCACTGGATTGGTTGGATGGGTTTCTCCCCACTGCTACTGCCACATGTAGGGTAGCCCCCATGGCGGGCACAGGGTTGTATAAAGAACAGCACAGGATCAGGTGTGGAAGTGGATCAGGGCAGCCCACCCAGAATGGCCACAGGGAGCCAGCCATTGCTGAGCCTAGCAACAACAGCAAGGGTGAGTTGGCCAAGGCATAGCCCCAATCGCTGCCAGGGCTAGGGCAGCCACCGCCAGGTGAATGGCTCAAAGGGAGCCCCTGAAATACTTGAAGGGTCTCTAGGCCACCCAGGGTGTGGTTCTGTTTTTTCTCATTGCCTTTGTTCTTTTCAGGTCACCTGATGGAGCCCGAGATAGATAGTAAGCAGGGCTAACAGGACCCCTTCACTCAGGTTAGTCTATGTTATGAGCTATTGTTCATGTTTTCAGATTGTCCTTTCTGTCTTTCAGGACTCCTTGATGGACTCTGGAGTAGAGACCTGGCAGGCACTGCATAGTCTAGGGTTAGCAAGGGGAGTGGCAAGAAAACTGCACACTGGCAATAGCAGTCTGGAGAGCAGACTGGGTGTCATGGCTTGGTGGTGTTTCCAAACCTCAGGTGTCTGCATACCTCATTGGAATTTGAGTCCATGACTGGACACTAGGACTGCAAAGCGGTCAGATACAGACTCTAGGAAGTGGGGGGCCCAGGGGTTGCAGTATTTGAGACACCATATCCTTTACCTTGTCCTTTGTGTCTTCTAGGTCCCGTGAATTGATCCAGTGGATGGAATGGAGGACACTCTTTCATGCACTGCATGACAAGGAATGAGGCGATGGCCTGATTGGAGAAACCTGGTGTCCTCACAAACAAGCAAACGTATGGTAGCTGAGTCAGCAACTCACATGCTGAGGGGAACCTCTTCTCAGACTGGAGACCAGGGCCCTCTAATGAAGTGCTTAAAGCAGTTCCCAAGAGATCATCAGGGCGGAATGCTCAGGGACTCGGACAGGTGGTGACATGCTACTTTGGGGTGAAGGAGGGCCAAGACTTATTTGTAGGTTGTGACTAGATGTTGCGATGGAAGTGCACTGTTTGGTGTCCATCCAGAATCTGCAACACAACATGACATAATCAGCACAGTGACCAGGGTGGGACACCAAGGCTGTAGTTTAATTGATGGGCAATAGTTGGGACTTACCTTGGTCTCAATATTCTATCTCTTGGAATCAGTGTGCTATGTCTTTAAGGTATCTAGTGTGAGCTGCTTGGTGTGTTGGACTGCATCCATACTGTGTGGCATGACAGTTTCTCAGGAAAATAATACACGGGGAAAGGGAGGGAGTCAATTTCCTCTGAAGGACTCCTCTTCCCAGTTGGCATGAGGTGGAGGAGTCGCCGGACCTGGTTCCTAGATTGGGGGTCACGGGGAACCTCATTGAGCTTGCCTGCAGGTGCAGCACAACCAGACAGGAGTTGGTCGCCTGCCACCTGACCACTTCAACTCTGCCCTCTGAGGTTTTGGTTCCACTGCGGGGAGGTACATCATCCTCCTAGTCCACAAAGGAGTATGGCCATTCCTGGAAAGGGGTGCAGAGGTTCCAAGGTTGACTCGGTGAGATTTCTACATGCACATCACTCAGATATGGATCATGTTGTTAATTTAATAAATGGCTGTGGCTCTTTTCTCCAAGACTGGTGTTGTGTGTGGTTTGTCTAGGGTAGGATAGAAAGGAAGTTTCTAAATTGGAAATAAAAATGATTGAAGGCCAAACCTTAACACAGCCTGGCAATATGGTGGGGTCTATCTTTATAGACCTCACTAAAGCTTTTGATACTTATAACCAGCAACTCCTCCTCAGCAACCTACTCACCATTAGTCTAGCTCCATGTTGCCTGGTTTAGCAGTTGTCTAACTGGGAGATCGCAATGTGTATAAATTAAAGGCATGCTCTGTGACCCTAGAGCTATAAACCTCAGAGTCCCCCAAGGCTCCACACTCGGACCACTACTATTCTGCCTCTTTGTCAACTCCCTTCCCATAGCTTGCCCAGCAGACGTGGTTCTTTATTCTGATGATGCGGTCATCTTGGTAACTGGCAGGGCTTTCTCAAAGATCAAATTAACTTCCACTTATTGGAGACCTGGTTTGAATAAAACAAACTTCTACTCAACAACAAGAAAACCAAAGGAATGCTCATCACTATGCCACAAAAATAGAGGAAGTATGGTCCAGTCCTCATCAGTAGTCAAAAAAGGAAGACTCTTGAACAAGTGAACACTTTTAAACACTTCGGTGTACACATTGACGACTCCCTCACCTTCTCTGTGCATGTTGACAATGTTGTAAAAGCTGCAAATATAAAGCTTGGCTTGCTATATCGACATAGGCATGCTATGACATCTAATCCACTGAAAGTGGTCATGTGCAGTTCTGTCCTGTCTACTATTGGTTACAGACTGGTGATATAAGGGGCCAGATCTGATACCATACTAAAAAGAATCAGAACCCTCCTCAATAAGGCCTGTAGGTTTGTACTTGGTGTGCATTATCTGACACATACTTGTGCACGCTATGAAAACATGGGCTGGCTCCCTCTTCATCTCTGTATCACCTACTAGGCCTAACTAGTTGGAATAAAATCACTCCTTGGGCTGACTCCTGAGTCAACATACAACCAGTTCAAAAGTGCAAATGCTGCAAAAAATACTAGGAGTGCTACCAGGGGTGGGCTCTTGGTGCCCTTCAAGCGCACCTTGCTTGCCCAGAGATTCCTATCACATAGGGGCCCTAAGTGGATCAATGAAATCCCTGCTCCACTTATAGAATGCAGCAAGCTTGGCCCATTTAAATCAGGGCTATGCTCATACCTTACACTTTAAAACCACTGCTGCTGCCCTGGATAGAATTCCAGACCTCTCTTGTACAATATCAATTCTCTCTGATCTCTGTCACTCCTCTCTCCACTCCTCAGTCCCCATGACCCTTTTCACATCCTCCATTACTCCCCCCCCACCTCACCACTCTCTACAATCATAACTAAGCCTCCTCAGGTGGCTGAATCTTGGTTACGAACCTCTCACTTCTCCTTAGCCCCTAGCTCCCTATTCTCATTTCCTCATACCCCGCCCACCTTGCCTTTGCCTCTCACCTGAAAACTATGACAAAGCCTCCATAGTTGGCTGTTAATAGGTTAGCAAGGGCTATTTGTTAAGCATGCTCATACACTGTAATCACACTCTTTTTATGTTTGCTTGCACACACAGTGCACAAGAAACATATTGAGATAGTACAGCATTGCAAGGGTGTGTCCATGTTGTGGCCAATGCAGCAGACACTCAATGGGAGCATCCCTTGGCCAGCAATCAACTGGGAAGCTGCCGATGATGGCAGTTTCAGAGTGAGAGCCACACTTGAAAGAAATATGCCGCTGCAATCAGGGACAGTTTCATCACTGCAGTGGCAGCTCCTCCCTCCCTCCCAACCAGACACACAGACATCCAGCTGACAAGAATCTGGCCATGCACATTACAGTGCACAGTAATGTGCACGGACAGAGTTTTGGTTCTTCTTGGCTCCTGTACCCAGTTTGTTCAGTGTGCCTTTCCTGGTGAAACAGTTAAATAAATAAATGAGCCACAGCACAGCTTACCACATTGGTGGCTCCTGCCACCCCCCTATGCACACACTCTCTGGAAAGCCGACATCAGGTGCCCAATCCCTGTGTTGGCAGATATCTCCTTCCCTCCCATTAATGTGGCATACTGGGAGCCCACCTCAGTGTGCCAAAATACTTCTTTATTTTTCCAACACCAGAATGCTCACTCCCAGTGTTGGATGTACCGGACCCCCACATGCCCCTATTATCTCAGCCGACCTTGGGGTGCCCAATCACTGGGTCAGCATTGATTCCTCCCCCCCAACACTAGTCTCAAACACTAGGAGCCCACCTCAGTGTGCCGAAATCTGTTTTAATAATATTTCACCTGTAAAAAAGAAAACCATCTCCTAGGGTCTTTTTTTTAAACCTGAAAAAAAAGAAAATGGTCCCTCATCACCCCCACCTCCCCCTCTCCCAACGTGACCTTCCCTCTGTGGACCCTCCTCCCTGCACCCCACCTCACCCCATACTTACTTGCAGAGGTCAGGCGCAGTGATCTTCGGTGGACCGGGAACACATCTGCACTCTTGAAATCCACCATGGTGCAAGCCCCCTTGTGAACAGCTGCACCACCATGTTCGGTGCAAGGTTAAGACAGGGACACTTTGGCTCAAGGGGTCCCAGGTGGGACGCAGCCACCAATAGAAACTTGGGAATGGTTTAAACTGTGATGCAAGGAGCCACTTGCATCACTTCTGATTGACACAAACTCCTTGCATCACTCTGGGGGATTTGAAAATTGAGCCCCTCATCTCCGAAAGGACACAGACAGAGTGGAGGCAGTCCACAGGAGGGCACCTGAAATGGTGCAGGGTCTGCATAATAAGCCCTGTGAGGAGAGGTTGGGGCTCCTTTAAAAAGAGTTAGAACCAGGGGTCAAACTAATGAATGGATCTCTACCAATATTATCAGACTTATGAGAACCAGGGGCAAAGCCTGGGCCTGTTACCAAAAGCACAGAGACCCTGCCCAGCTGTCCCTTTACAAGTCACTATGAAACAAATGCAAATTGACTATAAGAAAAGCAAAAATAGACTTCCTACATGATAAACAACTCAGTGATCCCTCAAATCCCCGTCACTTTTAGGGTACCCTTAACTCACTGCTTGGAAAGACCAAAAATTCAGATCCTTTTACATTGTACTATGGAGGCAAACAGATCAATGACCCAACAGAGGATGCAAACATTTTCAATGCTTTTTTCAGTGACCTCGAAAAATACAAACCTATCCCCCTCCTCTCTCCTGCCCATGTCTCCCCCCACCCCCTCTGCCCCAACCCCACGGGTAGGCCTATCCCCAGTTTCTACTTTAAGACACTAAAACCTGTAGACACCATCAAGATCATCCATAGGAACAACCCCAAACCCAGTAAAGGTGCCAACAGCATCGACTACAAAATTCTTAATCTCTCCATCAATGACGTGGTGGTCCTTATCACCAACCTACTAAACTGCTCCGTCTGCTCTGGCCACTTCCCCACCATTTGCAAAACAGCTACCACCAGGCCATTATTCAAGTCTGTGTCCAGAAATGAAGTTGGAAACTACCATCCTATTTCCCTTCTCGCCCCTCTCTCAAAAATTATCGAAAAAGTTGTGCATACTCAACTCACCACCTACATTGAATCCAACAATTTACTCTGTAGTGCCCAGCATGGGTTCAGATCCAGGCACAGCACTGAAACAGCCCTTGTCAAGTTCACCAGTGTAACTTGGTAATAAAATTACCTTTCTTGGGTTCTTGTTGGAATGGCACAAGGGAAGAGACAACAGACAAGTGGAGCACAAGTAATAAATATAATTTATTACTGGAAAATAACAATGATACAGGCTTACTACCAACAGTGAATACACCGGGAGAGCTTCCAGTTTCCTTATCTATGTAGGCTGCAGTCTCTAGTCTCTGAGAAACTATGTGCTGCAAAGGGTCTTATACCCTGATAATTGTTATGGTTACTATAAAAGAAGATACATAAACAGTATATAATTGGGTAAATACAGGTGGCATGAGTAACCATCCTAACTAGCATGAGAAGTTGCATAGCTAACAGAGATAGCATGAACAATGAGATCTCTATAAGTCCAAGGTCCCTTGCAGTTACAGTGATGCACAAGCAGTAAAGGTGGCACTGTTGCCTAACTTATGATAATACAGTAAAAATACAATGGATAGCATCTCCCAGGACTATGATACATTAGGAAAATATAGTGAAGCATAATATGCATTAGTAGAATACAGAAGAACATAGATCCTGACACTTATGCTTGTATGATAAGTGTCTCTGCCCTAAGGTTAGTACATATACCTACATATATATTGCTGCCTGCGAGGTAGAGGTACAATCAGGGGTGCTGGACTGTGTATAACACCAGTGACATCCACAAAGCTAATGACAAAGGCCAGTACACCGGCTCCATTTTTGTTGACCTGACCAAGGCATTCGATCTTGTAGATTACACCCTTCTCCTAAACACCCTAAGAGGTATACATCTCAATTCAATCCAAAGTTTATTTTACCAGGATAACACCATTGAGACAACTCATTTGTGAGGAGGTCCAGGGGGTACATAAGTACAATACAAAATACAGAACAGTTACAGTGGTACAATACAAATACAGCTGAAATACCATATACAAAAAAAGCAGACAAAAGGAAGTTAACTAGGTACAATACTGAATAGCAATATGTTTCCAAGTCTAATACAGGTGCTTATACAAGTAAAGCTAGTTGAGCATGACAATTATGAAAAATGATAGGTGCATAAAGTAAACTGGAACAATAGAAGAGGACATAGAGTGCAAGTTCAAGAGATTTTATAGCAATAGAGGATGATCAAAGGTGGAAAAAGTAATACAGATTACAGAAATATAACAGGGGGGAGAGGAGAGCAGGTGTGGGGGAAGGGAGCGGAGGGGATGAAGAATGCAGAAAACTAATATTTCTGGTATTATGTCATCAAATGTGTCTGAAGCTGCCTCTCTGGGAGATTCCACAAGACCTCAAATGAAGGCCACTTCTCTGCCGAATGTCTGATCAAATACGGGGTCCCACAGGGAACAATTCTAGGACCTCTTCTTTTCTCACTCTTTATTAACAACCTCCCCTCTATCTGCCATTCCGCTCAACTTGTCCTCTGCGATGATGATCTGGCTCTGTTCTGCAGCAATAAAACCCCCAACACTATGTTCCACAGTCTGCAGTCTGATTTTAGGAAGCTACATTCCTGGTTCTCTGGTAATGGCCTGGTCCTCAATTCCAAGAAGACCAAGTTCATGATCTTCTCAGGCCTCAGGAAAGACCCTGTCTTCAGCTTTAAACTTTTTGACAGTGCTGGAAACCTCATTGGACAAGTTCCAGAATTCAAATACCTGGGTCTCCACCTTGTCCCCAACCTCTCCTACAATCTCCACATTAGTAACCTCATTAAGAAGGTCCCTGTCAGGCTCGGTCTTCTATACAGGATTAGAAAGTTCCTGATTCCTGCATCCAGACTTCGCCTAGCCTGCTCTCTATTCCTGCCTCTTATTGACTATGGATCCATTGTCTTTTCTCCTCCTACCTCATCCCTTCTCTACTCCATACTCAGAGCATCATTCAACAGCATAGCTTGTTTCATCACTGGTCTCCCCTGGCAAACACACCGCTGCACTCTTTACTCCTCCCTCAGCTGGCCCAATCTAGAAGGGAGGTTTCATCTAAAGATGCTATCCTTCCTTCACAAGATATACCTTAATATCCTCCCCTCCTAGTGTTAACTCCCTATTCCCATTCACAGCCCCTAGGCAGTCAACCAAAGGTACCTCCAGCCTGGCCTTCGACACTTCTTTTTGCAGGACTAAGCAGGCCCAGAACTCTATCACCTACAGGGGCACCAAGCTGTACAACAAACTGCCCCCTGAAATCCAGGCCTGTGGATCCTTGTACTCTTTCAACACCTCCCTCAGAGAGCACCTCCTCATATCATTCTCTTGCCACTGCCCTGATAGGCCCCCTCCCTGGCCAACACACTGAATCCAGCAGTATATTTTTTTGCTGCAACACCTGCACTTTCACAACACACTTTTAGCACTAAAACCGTCGCTTCAATACATGGCCCATCTCTGCTGTTTTTCTTCCTCTTCTGCTTTCTCCTTGCCTTTCCCAGGTAACCACTTCAGCTATGAATTAATCCAGCTCACCTGTTAACATTACTGTTCTCTTGTTGCCATCTGTTTGCCTTTTGTTGCATCCACTAATTACCACACCTCACTTTTTCACCTCTACTTTTCTCTTATTGCCTTTTGTTTGCCTCTCATACTTTAATACCCCTGTAAACACAATGGCCCAGATATTCAAAAGGGTTACTCATGGCGCAACAGTGTTGTGTCATGCACAACCAACTGATGCGCCCCGGTGCAATATTTAAAAGGGAAAAGTGCGCCTGCACAAATCCTGATGTGCCGGGGGCGCATCAGTAATGTATGCAGGCACAGGTGGGGGGGGCGTGCCATGCATAAACTGCACAGCCCGATATTCAGCCAGGCCATGCAGAGTTATGCAGGCGCAACCCCTACCTATGCCTACACAACTTTTTGCTAAAAAAAAGGATCAAGTTGAGGGCCACCCACAGGTGAGCTGCTGCATTGCAGGGCACAACACAGCAGCTGCCACCTGTGGGTGGCCCTCTGATCCCGCCACACCCTGGCGGTGCCCCTCCATGCCCTGATCGCGGGCTGAAATGTAACACCCCAGTAGCCCAGTCGCGGGCATAATGTAATTCCCCCTCCAGAAGCCCGATCGCGGGCATAATTTAAACTTCCCCACCCCGAATAGCCTGATCACGGGCATAATGTAAACTTCCCCATCCCGAATAGCCCGATGGTGGGCATAATATAAAGGTCCCCAGTAGCCCGATTGCAGGGCATCCTCCACCGTGCAGACTTCTTGGTGATCTAGTGGCCCCCACCCCTCCACCCGCGGGCCACCACCCCCTCCTCCCTGTCAGATGGCAGGCAGCAGCACCTGCCCGCCTGCACTTCCGCACTGACAGCTTGGTGAGCTGCATGCCAATTGGTTCAGAGCATGAGACAATGGGCATGCAGCCCCTCTCATAAAGCCAGTCCGGATATGTGAATGAATGAATTCATTCACATATCTGAACTACACCCTATGATATAGGCTACCCATGGCTCATGCTCTGAACAATGGGCGGCAGCCCTACCGAGCTGTCAGTCAGTCAGGCGGTGGGGCAGCAGGTGGGTGAGGTGCTGCTGCCTGCCAGGTGATGGAGGGCCGGGGTGGTGGGGCTCCATGGGCTGGAGGGGTGGGGCCACTAGATCACCAGGGGTCTGGACGTGGGAGGGGTGAGGATGCTGCCCGCGATTGGGCTACTGGGGGACCTTTATATTATGCCCACATTGGGCTATTTTGGGGTGGGTGGTAGTTAACATTATGCCATCATTGGGCTAGTCAAGGGGGTGGGGGATGTTAACATTATGCCCATGATCGATGACTACGGGGACCTTATATCATGCCCACGATCGGGCTATTCGGGGGTGGGGAAGTTAACATTATGTCCGTGATCGGGCTACTGGGGCGAGGAGTTTATTATGCCCGATCGGGCTGCGGGGGGGATTGAATACTGTTCTGCGCGCGATTGGGCTGCAGGGGGCGTTGGTCCCCGACGGCTGCTGCCTGGCAGGGCACCAGGCGCAAGTCGTCGGGGATTGGCACACATGCATGCTAATGGCATGCAAATGGAGCCGTAATTAGATGCAAATGGCCCCCTCTGTGCCTTGCATAAATTATGGCCCCATTTGCATGTCACCCTTTGAATATCGCAGGTGCTGCGTAAGGTGTAATGGAACTTGCGCCACCACATCTCAATGCTCCACTCTGACCACTTGCGGTGGCGCAGTTCTACTGCACCATGCACAGTGGGTGTGGCTAGGGGGCGATATTCAAAGACGTTGCGCCATAGCGCAACTCCATTGACTATCACCCTGGCCACACCCCTGCGCAACTTTTTTGAGCGGCACAGGTGCTTGCGCCTCACAATGGCGCAGTTTGAATATCTGGGCCAATGTCTATAATATGTACCTATTAGTTTTTTCTGTACTTTTATACCACTGTAAATACAATGTTTTCTTTTGGACTCTGTAATGTTTATCTGTTGTTTTCCAACACTGGACGTTTGTGAAAACAGGCATTTTTGCTCATATACCCTCCAGTATACAAATAAAATTGAAACTGAAATTGAGTCCTCAATATGTACATACTAGAAGAAAGGAGGGAAAGGGGGGCATATGATACAGACCTTCAAATACCAGAAAGATAAAAATAAGGTAGAAGAGTGAAGCATTTTTCAGAAAAAAAATGCTCAAGAGCAAGGAATCATACTATGAAGTTGGAGTGGCGTAGACTCAGAGGTGATGTGAGGAAGTACTTTTCACAGATAGATTGGTGGGTGCCTGGAACAGCCTCCCAACAGAGGTAGTAGAGGCAAAAACTGTAGTGGAGATCAAGAATGAATGGGATAGGCATAAGGGAACCTTAGTGGTAAAGCAAGGAAGGGGGTAGGGCCAGAGATCAAGTACTGTAGGGTCTGCGGTAACAGAGTAAGTAGTGAAAAATGGGCAGACTAGGTGGGCCAAGCAGTCCTAATCTGACGTTAAATTTCTATGAAGAGTAAAGCAGACAGTAGTGGAAATGAAAGGCAACCCAGGAAATTCAGTTCCAGGAGTGAAATTAAAAGTCTAACTCAATTACGAGTAAAATGAGGAAGAATTGCTTCTATGTAAAATGTACACCCATAAAGGGCATAAAACTGGTTAAGACACCAGTGAGATATATGAGATATTAGATCAAAAGCGATTGGTTCTCTTAGTGAATTCTTTCAATTTCCAGCACTGAAAGCAGACTTCTTGTTAGTGGTCAAAACTGGAAAAGATTAATGTTGCTATTTTAAGTTCTCTAAGGAAAAAATCACCATGGTGACAACTACAGTAAAGATGTAATGCAGTGATATTGATCATGTGGGAATCTATAAAATGTCATTAACAGCTGATTGCCCCTTCCCATTTCAAGTACTTGCCAGAGGGTAGCTGAATCCATTTTCTCTAAACTTTTTTTTCCTGTTGTTCAGTAAATGTGAGATTTTTACATCACAATAATACAAGCAGTTTACAACTAAGTCACACATTATAATGCGTTATCAAACTACAGCTTGTTTAAAATGCTTTTGAAATGCAACTGTAACACATCTGCAGTTTTTCCACAATGTAATGTAAATAAGTTGCAACTCTCAGGCAACAGTTTTTGTGAGGATTTGCACTGTGGATCCTGCAACACGTATGCAACTCATTGCTTCTGCATGAAGGACTGAGTGCAAAGAACATCATCAGTCTGCCTGGCGTCCACATGGGTTGGCTGTCAGCCAGTCATGCTGCACCAAAGACAGTAAGTGCCCTTCACCTTATTGGTCTCTGGTATCACTTGGAAATCTCCCGTGCTGGGTCACTTTTGCTTACTGCTTTCCCTCATAGACACCTGCTGCTGGACATTCACATTGACGAACTGTATATAGTGTATGGGTATAGTCACTTGTGTATGGAAATACATGCACTTAAAAAGTGGTTCTACTGCAGTAGTGACGTAACTACTAGAGTACAATGACTTTTCATTGTGCTGCAATAGTTATGTCATTTAACGAAAGGCAGAATTAGCGTTGATTCATTCTGCAACTGCTTGCATGAGTAGTCAAATGTTCATGGCATGAACTGCAGGTGTTCTGGGGGGGTAGTAACTGAATTTATTAGGCTGGTAGGAGCAGTATCAGAACTAATCAGGTGGGTATCAGTGAGCAGATCAGTTGACCATGTTGTCTAGCATATTTTCAGGTGTGTAGGTCAGCAGTAGTGGCAGGCAAGCAGAGTGTCAAAGATGGGACCAGTGAGAGACATCAAAAAAAAAAAATTAAAAAAAAGTTTCTGTTGTTGGCTGCCAATACACTATACAAAGTAAGGTATGGGCAGCCAAACACTCCAAGGCTGTGTTTCAATCTCACGGTCACCATGATGACAGGGACCTCTCGAGGTTAATCTGTTGTAATGACAATCCCTCGATGGAAATATAGCCTTGTTGTGTATGGTTGCCCCTACATTATTCTATAGATTGCTCTCATAACTGTTTGTTGCACATCTAACCTGTCTGCCTTAGAATGCACTTGTTGTCATCACTCCCTATCTGGGTGTCCTTAACATTGTGTACTCCTCTTAGCTATCAGCAGCCATTTGTTTGCACAGAATAGCTGTACTGTGATCTCCCTAGCTAATTATTGCACAGCCTTCCCATCCACTTTGCTACTGCCTATTGACGTTGTACCCTTTCTGAGTTGCCTGACATACAGTGTTCCTCTTAGTAACCTGCTACTGTATATTTGATCTGCTTTGCTGCATTTTCTTTTGCACAGTGTAGCCAAATTTGTGGCACAGTCCAACCCACTACTGAATTAACTGTTCACTGCACAGATTACTTTTCTCCCTTAGAGCTTATTGTAATCATTCCCTATCTAGGTGCCCTTAACATTCTGTTATCCTCTTAGCTACCTACAGCAATTTGTTTGCACAACCTTGCAGTATTTTATTGCACTATGTAGCCGAATTTTGCATAGCCTAATCCATTTGCTTTGATACTGTTTAGTGTGGTTATTCCCTAACCTCTACAGTCTGATGTACATTGCTGTGTCTAGGTATTCTTAACAAACCTCAGCTCAGTGTGTCTAGGCTCATTTCCAAGGTTCTGCCTTACAGTTTCTATCTGCCTCTATCCTCCTGTCTGTCATGCTCCCTGCACTCCTCTGCCTTCTACACTTATCCTCCTGCTCCCACCCCCACCTCCTTCCCTCATGCAACTCACTTTCCCTACTCCCCTCTCTTCCCTTCCTACCCATTCTTGTCTCTTCCCTTCTCCATTGCTTAACCTGAAGTTTCTCCACCATGCCATCCTCTCCTCTCCTCTCCTCTCACTGCCCTTTGCTCCCTTGCTCTCTTCCCTGTTACAGAGTAGGAAGTCACACTCCATACTTCTCCTCATTCTCATGCTCATCCTGCTATCTGGCAGCATGGACACTAACCCTGGTCCCTCCCCTCCATTCAGCCTCAGCCACTGCTAAGTGTCTTAGCATATTTCACCTAAATGCTAGGAGCTTTGCCATGAATTTGACCTACTGTCTGTCTGGGTCCAACAACACTCTCCCAATTGTCCTCTGAATTTCTGAGTCTTATATCTCCTCCAGATTTTTGTATTCTAGCCTGTTCCTTCCTGTATTTCACCTGTTCCGGCAAGAGAGGGGGAAAAAGTCAAGGGAGCTACTGCCATCTATGTTTGCCAGAGCCTCTCCTGCACCATGTCACTCAGAGAGGCTGTAAACTCCTTCCATGAAATTCTCCTAGTCAGGGTCTCCCTCCCCTCCTCTGTATACCTTCATATTGGAGTTTTCTACACTTTGTGCAAGATCGCACACTTGTCCTTGGTTGAAACTCTTTCTATCATTTCCACTCCTGCTTCTGCAGGTGAACTCATCCTTCTTGGAGACTTTAATATAAATTGGCTATACCCTTCATCCAAACTGACCATCCTTAGGAATGAGTTACTAAGCCTGTCCCAGATCATCACTGAACCCACCCTACTCAATTACCACACCTCCAGTTATGTACTCGTGGACTGGGTTCTCTCCTCCCACCCCACTGAATTGTTGTAGCAAGGATATTGCTGGATTCACTCAGCAACAATTAAAGCAATATACCCCGACAGGGTGTGGGTACACTGGAGGATTTACCAAGGCTGGTGTGGTTCGGTCACGTGGTGCAGCCGAGGGACTTAACCACACCAGTAGTGGTAAATCCTCCATTATACCCACTCCCTGGAGGGGTATATTGTGATTATACAAAGGCCCTGTTTGTTTCTGTACAAAAAAATATTTACAACGTCCGTTCATTTTTCAAAGTTGCTGCTCATTTGTTTTTTACTGCGGATGCACTGGTTGGATTTTTTTGTGAGTTCTGCGCATGTACCAGAGGATCACTGATTGCCACCGCTACCATTACGATTTTTTATGTTGGCTTGCCGCGCTTGTGCGCAAGTCAACATCTTGGGATAGAGCAGATTTGGGGGCGCGGCTGCTGTTGGGCGAATGCAGGGCACTCATCAGTAGGTGCGTCCCTCATTCCTCAATCAGCCTGCATGCCGGAACCACACCATGCATGCTAAAGTGGTGAGCACATCTAAGGAAAGGTCTGCTGCAATCCGAGCAAAGCTCGTCAGTGCATAGCGGACCCTTCCTGTGTCTGCCACATTAGCAACATGTTGGTGACTCCCAACTGCCGACTTTTGGGGTGCCCAATCCCCCAGCTGGCTTCTGTGGCACACACAAATTTGCCGACAGGGAGCCCACTCCCAGTCGGCACAGAGCAGCCTCCCCATTTCCTATATGCCGAGTGGGGTGCCAATCCCCTCGGTTCTTGCCCTGCTTTCATTGTGTGCCGATGGGGAGCCAACTCCCCACCGGCATAAATCAACCCCTTCTGCACTTCTTATAACAGGGGGTGCCCAATCCCTTGGCTCTTGCCTCCCCTCCCACTGTCGTTGTGTGCGGCGGGTGCCAATCCCGTCGGCATATATTCACCTCTACATTGTCTGCCGACCAGGGTGCCCAATCCCCCCGGCTGCAGCACCCCCCAAAACAGTTAGGTGGCATGCTGGGAGCCCACCTCAGCATGCCAAGTTCCCTGAAAAACAAAAACTGTCCCGCGATGTAATTTTTTTTTACTTCCCTGTAACAAAAAAAGGTCCCTCCTAGTCTCCTGCCCCCCACTCACAGCCACCAACTGCGCACCCTGCCTCCCCACACCCCTCCCTTACCCCATACTTACCTCTGGAGTCTGGCACGAGGATCTTCGGTGGACCGGGAACACATTTGCACTCTTCAAAGCCGACTGCGAAATGAGGAAATGCCGGTAAGCTGTATAATGGAATGAATAGGAGTTTTTCAACTTTGCTGCATATCTCAGGCATTTCTTGGAATTTTGGCACCAAATTTTCAACATGGGGTTTTTTGGGCCCCTCCTCATGAATTCTATCACTGTCATGGCGTTAATCAGCCTCAAAAGGTGATTTCACAGTCACTGCACGAAATTACCTTTTGGGACCCATTAACGAAATGACAGTGCCAGTGTTCATGAGGTGGCCTCTCAAAAAGCCTATGTTCCAAATTTGGTGGAAAAAATCCAACAAATGCCTGTTTTATGAGCATGTGTTGCGCAGTTGCTACGCAGGCTCATAACTTTGTGCATTCACAATATTTTAATGCCAGATTTTCAGCATTGTCATTTTTGTACACCTCCTTGTGAACAGTACAGCTGTCATTTTCCACATCCTGCCCGAAATGTGTTTCTGCACTTCTGGCGCACAATAGCGCAGTCGCTGTGGGAAATCAGTGTTTGGGCCAGATTATGAAAATGACAGTGACACAGTTCATGAGCAGAGGTCCTAAAATGTCTATGTTGAAAATTTGGTGATGATACTCCACAAAATGACTGTGTTACGAGTGTGCGTTGGCAGATTGCACGCACGCTTGACCGTCGTGCATTTGCGATATTTTCACTCTGGATTTTCACCATTGCCATTTTTCCACACCTCTTGATGAACAATACAGCCGTCATTTCACATACCCTGCCCAAAATGTGTTTTCGCACCTCCGGCGCAGAATAGCGTGGTCACTGTGCAAAATCACTTCTTGGGACACTTTGAGAAAATAACAGTGACACTGTACATGAGCAGAGGTGCTAAAATGCCTATGTTGAAAATTTGATGCCGAACGCCCATAAAATGGCAGTGTTGCAGCGTGCATTGCATATTTCCACGCACTGCTTCACTTCGCAAATTTGCTATATTTACATGCCACATTTTCAACACTGGCATTTTTTTACACCTCCTTATGAACTGTACAGCTGTCATTTTTCACATCCTGCCCAAAATGTTTTCCTGCACTGCACTACCAACACCCAAAGGGACACCTCAATGCCTGTCAGTCTCTGCAGGGTGGGGTTGGGTTGGTATCAGTTCAATTCTTCACTGCCATTCCTATTATGCATCTCTCTAACTCCTGCACTACCAATGCCAATGCCAGCAAGCTAACATTCGGCATTGACAAATGCTTGTTTCAGCTTATTTGCTGTCGAGAGAATGAACTGGATTTTCTTTTCTTTTTTTCTTTAGGGTGCGTCGTTTTTCTGGAATGGTGCAGCACTTTTTGTGAAGTTTTGAGGGTAGTGACAGAGTATGGGATGTCGGGTTAATGGCTAAGTAATCTCACCATGCATCTGTGTGCTTGGCAGTGGTGTGTTTGCGAGGAACGGAGGGATTTGCCAGGGAGTTCCTGATGCAGCTGGTGGGTACTCTGGAGGATTTACAACGCTGAAAAGGTGCCAGCCAGCCAATCAAAATGCAGGATTCTGTCTGTTTTTTTGTGCCCATTGTATAATGCATGATATACTGCTTCAGAAAAATCAGGCAGCCTCCCTCCACCACAAAATACATCTGGTCCAAGTTCCTCCGCTTACTGAACATCAGTGCTCTACTTAGCAACCTTGCTGCAACAGATTGGTCAGCAGTCCTCTCCGCCACAAATATTGATATGGCCATCATCCTTTTTCACTCCAAATTCTCCTCCATCTGGGTCAACCATGTCCTCCTCGGGAAATCCAGAGTCAACGCCTCCTACCACCAGTGGATTATCCCCAAGATTATCGATCTGTGTGAGTCCCAAGACCTCGCTTGGGCTTGTAATAAATTATCCCTCTTCCTCCCCAATCACTTTACTTAAAGGGCCCTGAGAAATAATTGTACAAAGGATGAATGGGCCAGGAAGTCACACTGTTTCAAGGCCAATCTCAAGAAAAACCTTAATGCTCCAGTGAAATTCTGGAAGTTAATTCATTCCCTTTTTAACCCCCTGCCCCATCCACTCCCCCTATCCTGTTGGTCAGTGGTTCACCTGTTTCTGATCCCTCCTGTGTTGCTGCCCATCTCAATGAGTTTTTCGCTACCTGTACCATCCCTTCTTCCCCCTTGCTCTTCTTCCACTCCTGTTCCCGTTTCCCCACCCTTCCATCCCTCCACAGGCTTCCATTTTTCCCCCATCAATATCCAGGAAATCCTACATGCTCTTTCTTCCCTCAAGCTATCAAAATCTAGCCTCAGCAGGCTTGATCCTAAGTTCCTCCACCTCTCAGCTCCTTCCATAGCAGCTCCTCTTATTCACTTGCTCAGCCAATCATTTTCCCTCTGCACTGTTCCCCAGTCCTGGAAGATTGCCAAGGTAATTCCACTTCACAAAGGAGGAGATCCTTCTGCACTCTATCCCTTCCTGTCCTCCCTCTCAAAGCTACAAGATAAATTGGTCTTTTCCAGACTTTCTGACTACCGCTCATCCTCCAGCTTCCTCTGTCCCTTCCAGTCTGGCTTTTGGAAGCACCATTCCACCATCTCCTATCTGCTGCATGTTACTGATTCTAACCTGTCTGGGATGGATCGGGGCACATCACAGCCACCATTTTCATTGACCTGGACAAAGCCTTCAACTTGGTTTCCCATCCATGCCTCCTGCAGAAGCTGTTAATAGAAACATAGACATAGAAACATAGACTTTGATGGCAGATAAGGACCACTTGGCCCATCTAGTCTACCCATTTCCCTACCTACAGGATAGGCCGCAGATCCTAGTTAACCAACAGCCTATTTCTTCCTACCCCCCACAAGGATTGCCTTATGTCTGTCCCATGCATTCTTGAATTCTCCCACAGTTTTAGACCCCACAACCTCCTCAGGAAGGCTGTTCCATGCATCAAAGTTCAAACACTCGTGCTGCGATCAAGGCTAAGTGGGGTGGTGCTGAGTACAATCAGGGTTGCCAGCCCAAATTAAATCAAACCAACAAAATCAGCACTCTGCAACCTGTCTTTTTAGGATAACATCCAGGTCCGGGACACAATGCTTTATGTCAAATGAACATTTATTCGATCCCACGGACCACAGGTAACCACACAAAACAGAAGAATAAGCGCAAACGCTCCCCAGCGCTTCGACTCACTAATGAGTCTTCATCAGGGGTCTAGCTGCCATACTTCTTACCATTTCTCCAACCTTGCCAAGTCCCTTTTCATCCTTTCCACGCCTCCTTGTGTATCAACCCTGTTGCAGATCTTTGTGTCATCTGCAAAAAGGCATACTTTTCCTTCCAGTCCCTCTGCAATGTCACTGATGAAGACATTAAAAAGAACTGGACCCAATACTGAACCCTGCGGCACCCCACTAGTAACCCCTTTTTCTTCAGAGTGGACTCCATTTACAATTACCTTCTGTGTCCTGTTGTGCAGCCAATGTTTTACCCAGGTTACCACCCTGGGACCCACTCCCAGGCTGGTTAATTTGACTATTAAACTTTTGTGTGGGACTGTGTCAAATGCCTTGCTAAAGTCTAGGTAGGCCATGTCCACAGCCCCTCCCTGGTCTACTACTTTGGTCACCCAGTCAAAGAAATCTATTAGATTCATCTGACATGACTTTCCCACTGTGAACCCATGCTGCCTTGGGTCTTGTGCTCCACTGACCTCTAAGTACTCAACTATTCTTTCCTTCAGAAGTGACTCCATCACTTTCCCTACCACAGAGGTCAGACTGACAGGTCTGTAGTTTCCTGCCTCTGTCTTGGTCCCACTTTGTGAAGGGAATCACATCCGCCTTCCTCCAGTCCTTGGGTACCACACCATCCTCCATGATTTATTAAAAGAGTAGCCAGTGGTTTCACTAGTTCCTCCTTAATTCTTTTAGAATTCTGGGGTGAATTCCATCAGGACCCATTGCTTTGTCCACCTTCAGTTTTAGGAGTTCTTGCAGAACCCTTTCTTCTGTGAAAAGGACTGGGATCATTCCTATCAAAAGTGCTTCTGTTAATTGGATTAGGCACTTCTCCCTCCTCTTTTGTGAATACTGAGCAGAAATATTCATTCAGTATCCCTGCTTTTTCACTGTCCCCCTCTGCCCACCCACCGTTCATTCTATTCAGCCTCACTATCCCTCTCTTTGTCTTTCTACGCTAACTGATGTACCTATAAAAGGTTTTATCCCCCTTCTTAACTGAGTTGGCTATCTTTTCCTCAGTTTCGTCCTTTGCTATTCTGACTTCCCTCCCTGCTTCCTTCTGCCTTAACTGGTACAGCTCGCTGTCCTGCTCCTTCTGTGTTTCCTTATACTTCCGGAATGCTATCTTTTTCTTCTTGACTTTCACAGCCACCTCTTTTGAGAACCATAGTGGCTTTTTCTTTTGTTTTGATTTGCTTATTTGCTTCACACAAAGGCTTGTTGCCTCTGTGATGGCAGTTTTGATGATTCCCCATTGTTGCTCCACACCTCCTTCTAGCCTGTTTGCTAGCGCTTTTCTGAGGCACTCTCCCATTTTGCCAAAGTCAGCCCTCCTGAAGTCCAGTACCCTCACTTTTGTATGGCTTGACTCTGTAGCTGAGTTTAACATGAACCACACTGCTTGATGGTCACTTGTTCCCAGATGGCAACCCACTTCTAGATCTGAGATCCTCTCACTGCCCCCGTTTGAGAGTACGAGGTCTAAGATTGCTCCCTCATGAGTGGGTTCCGAAACTAGCTGTCTGAGGCCTGCCATCTGTAGGGCATCAAGAATGGCCGTGCTCTTGGATGTGGCTGCAGCAAATGTGCTCCAGTTAACATCTGGCATATTCAGGTCTCCCATCAACAATATCTCCCCTTTCTCTGCCATTCTAAGAATGCCTTCTATCATATCTTTGTCCATTCCCTCCTCCTGACATGGGGGTATGTATACAACCCCTGTGCAGATTGTGGTGCCCTTTCCAGTCTCCAAGGTGACCCACAGTGTCTCCTCTCCTCCATGTTTACTCTTTTGTTCAGTTGCTTTTATCCTTCCTTTACATAGAGAGCTACTCCTCCCCTCTTCTCCCTTGCCTGTCTCTCCTGTAGGTTATGTACCTTGGTATGTTAACATCCCAGTCATGGTTCTCTGTGTACCATGTTTCTGTGACTGCTATGATATCAGGCATCCCTCTTCCATCAAGGCCACCAGCTCAGGGCTTGTCACCCAGACTACGGGCATTGGTACTCATTACCCTCCATTTCTGATGGCCTTACTCCTTTTGCCCCATCCCTGTCCTTCTTGCCTTTGTCACTTTCTCCATTTACCCCTGCCCTTCTCCCTATTGACACCTCTATGTTGGTGTTTGCTGCACTTACTACCATGATTATTTGGGGGCTAGGATTTCCCTGCTCCTTTCCAGTGCCTCCCCCCTTGGCTAGTTTAAATTCTTGCCAATGAAGCATTTAAACCTATCACCTAGGATCCTGGTTCCCCTCCCGGACAGATGCAGCCCATCATGCCAGTATTGGCTTGCATCACTCCAGGTGGACCCCCAGTCCCCAATGAAGCCAAATACCTGAGCTCCACACCAGTTTTTCAATCACTGATTGAATCCCATGGTGTGGAACACCCTAGCCACTCCTATGCCATAGATGGGCAGCACCTCGAGAAGGTTACCGTGCACGTGCTACTTGACTAAGGCCCCTTACCAATTCCACAAACTCTTCCTGCACTTCTCTAATCCCTTTCTTAGCCAGGTCATTTGTCCCTAGGTGGACAATGACATCCAGCTCACTCCCTTGTGCAGCTGCTCTGGCAATCCTGAGGATTCGCTCCCTGTCCCTCCAAGCCATGGCACCAGGCAGGCACCTTACCTCCCTCTCCCCTTCCTCCCCCAGTTCTACCTTCCTAACAATGGAGTCCCCCACCAGGAGTTGTTTCCTTCCCCCGCGGGGTCCCCTGCCAACCTCCTGTGGGTCTCCTTTGTGGAGGTTCCCAGCATCCTCCTTGGTCTCCACTGCAGGTGCCTCCATAGAGGAACCACACTTTGCCAGAATGGCATAGAAATTGTGGAATGTACAGCTGGAGGAATGCCTCTGTTCCACCACTCTCACCTCCCTGAGCCTACTGTGGTCCACACTCCTCTTTCTTGGCAACCTCTGAGGCAACGGCAGTGGCACTGGTGGTCCCTGGATGGAAGAGGAGGTCTCACAAATCCTGGCCAACTCAGCCTGGAGATGAGCAACCTCCTCCCTCAGCCCAGAGAGGTGCCTGCAGATGGGACAACACTGCATCCTCCAGAATGTCTCCTGGAAGACTGCTGCTCCACAGCCACTGCACTGCACCACTCCAATCATGTCTTATTTCTGGCCCCTTAACTGTTTGCAATCCTTACTCTTTCCTCTGTTTTTTTTCTCTCTCTCTCCTTACTTTCTGCTTGTGATCCCTTTAAGCTCCTGATTGTCCTGTTCTGAGACAAGAATATCCTATATGTCTCAGTAGACCACTTACTTGCTCAGAGGCAGACCTCCAGCAGCTAGATGGGGCCAGAGAGCTACTCTTGCCCTTCTAGGATGGTGGGTCTTTGGTGGTTCTGTGATCACTCACTTCCTGCTCCCAAACAGGAAGTTCCTGTTGTCAGTCAAATCCTGTGCCTATAAAAATAGAACTAGCTTTGGGTGCGGGGGTGGAGGGGAGGGAAGGAGGGCAATATAGTCCCAGTAGAGAAGTTCAGTCACACAACAGTCCTTTTTCCTGGTGTCTTCTGCCAAGCTATTAGCAGAATCTTTCTAAGGCAGTCTTTAAATGTAGCTTCCATCTAGCTAAGCCACTCCCCCTACTTACTAGATCTTTCTACAAGTAATTTAAACCTCACAGCTATTAAGTCCTTTCAATCACCTGAGATTTACACCTAGATAACTGTTCAGATACCCATTCAGTTCAGTTAACTCAGACAAACACACTCTTTTTTTTTGTTTTGTTTGTTAGTGTTTTTTTACCCTAAATTAAAGGTCCAAGTACAAAAGTTCTTCTTCTTTAGTCCCAGCAGAGAAGTCCAGTCACACAGCAGTCCTTTTTCCTGGTGTCTAATTGGTTCCTTCCATACCTCACAGGCCATCAGCAGTCAGTGCAGGTTGCAGGTGTCCTGGCACTGTGTCTTCCCATCCAGGCTTGGGTCCCACAGAGTCTCAACCTCTTATCCATTTTCCTAAATGACCAGCCCTTTTCCTGTGCCAACTGGTATCTACACATGAACGTTGATGACACAGTCATCTTCACCGCCGGTCCTCCCACCACAGCCGTGGAAGACCCACTCCAGCAGGATGTCCACAATAGTTTGTGCTGGTTCCAATCAAACTAACTCAAGGTTAACACTAAAAAAACAGTGTCATGATCTTTGGTCCCTGCCAAAAACTAGCCAGACTTCTCCTTTCCTAGCTTTCTCCACATTGGACAGCTCAACCGGTGAAGCAGTGCAGACCTTCAAGTACCTCAGTGTGTAGCTGGACAGCAAGCTTGACTTCTTTACCTACACTGATGCCATCCATGCAAAACTCTGCCCCATGCTTGGTGCCTTTTACTGCAATAAAGGCTACTTATCCCCTCATGTCCACAGTGACCTTCTTACCAAAATGGTGCACCCTGCCTTTGACTATGCAGACATGACCTATGGCACCTCCCCCACCACTTTTTTTGCCAGACTGGACATCATCTGTAATGCCTTTTACCGCTTTACAATTGACTGACCACTATTCCCTCTACTACTCCTTATCCATCCTCCTTCTTCCTTCACGTCATCAGTTTCATTTCACCTGCTTCAGCACCAAATACTTTTATTTCTCCCTTCCATCATACCTCTCCTCCCTCTTCTGTCCAGTTCTCCCACCAAATGCTCCCTCTGCTTCAGAAACCATTGCACATTCTCTGTTCCTCACCCCTACTCCTCTGCTGGGCAAGCTGCTTTCTCCTACTGTCTTCCCACACTCTGGAACCAGTTACCCTCCACCATCTACTTCTCTCCCTCCCTTGGATCCCTCAGACACCAGTTGAAACTCCTCTCTCCCAACCTGTTCCTGTTCCACTTCCTGAGTCCTGTCTCCATCCTTGCCTGGACCCCTAACATCCTCCATACAGGGCCTTCACCTATTTCTCCACTCTACACCTTCTGGCATCATTTCACCACTGCCACTGCACTTCTTTCTACCACTGTGGTTGGCTGGTACCCCGTATTCAAGTCTCCTGTCAGAATCAGATATTTTTGCTATCAACACTGTGTACAATGATGCTTTTAACTTAGCATCACCTGCATTTGTGTTGCTTCCCTAACACTGAACATTGCTTCTGTATTTACTTGCACCTGTAACATTTTCCATTGTATCGTGACTGCACTTTACCTATACTGAAACAGTCTTGTACTTGTGATTGGCTATGGGTCACACTGGAAAATGAGCCTAGGCTCATCATGTCTTTCCGGGATACCAGTTTTGAAATAAATAAATAAAAATGCCAAAGCATCTTGTTGTGACAGTTTCATTTGCATTGCATTGTATACTGTACATAATACTAATTCTTACTTTTACACCTGTTCTATGATCAGGGCTAATGCTCAATTTGTGAATCTTCCTTAACAGTGCCATCAAATGTAGAATACTGTAGTGCTTTCTCAAAAAAAGTCTAATTTTACAAAATAAGGTAAACAAACAGAATGCAGTAGTTGTAGTATTAGTTTTTCATTATCCAACCTCTACCTCATTTTTCTAATATTAAGGCCCAGCAATGGATGTTTTGGAAGATGAGGGAGTCTGTAATGACTATGTGTTCATAAAATAAGGCTTGCAGCAAGAGCAAACCCTCAGGGTTTCAACAGGGATTTTTTTTGGGGGGTGGGGGTATGTCCAAGGCAGGAAGTGGGCTGGGGAAGGGGATAGTGGACCTTAGTGAAGTAGAAGGATTACATGCATAACAGAGAGGTGTTTTTACTTATTTCAAATTCAAGAGACTGCAAAGGACCAGACAATTAAGGTACAGAGCTGGAGGAATAGGGCTGATAGTAGGAAGTGGTAAATATTTTGAACTTGGGGAAAGTTCAACTTTGTAGCAGCATTAGGTGTTGCATTAGATATCACGTGGCTATGGTCTCCTTGAGGTGGTAGAACTCCACTGAGTAGTACATGTGGTGGATAGGGCAGAGTAATGCTTGCTGCAGGGGATTAGTAAGGAGGACAGTATTACATTTTGGGGTAATTTGACTTGTTGCAGGAATAAGTGGGAGTAGTGGAGTAATGCCCATATTGTACCTGAAGGTTAGGGCCAAACTGTTTGAGTACTGGACATTGAGGTATGCTGTAAACCATAGTTTATTGTTTCAAGCACAAGTAGCAATCGTTAAATGCCACTACCACCACTTACAGTGGGACCTTGAGTAAATCATTTTTATTATGATAAGCCTTCATAGGCGTGGAACTAATTGCAAGGGCAACAGATAAGGCACTTGCCATGGGGTGGAGGGATCACACTGGGGAGGAGGGACAGTGCTGGAGGTACTGACTGATATATTACTGTGTAACTTTACTGAAAACCTCAAGAGATCAGAGAGAATATTTAATAAAGTACCTATGTACTGACTAAGCTCAGATGCCAGTCTCATGTGTGCATCCTACAAAGTGAACATGTGAAACAAGAAGTATACTGAGTAGCAGTAATATTCTGTAGGCAAGGATTGCTGATGGTGTAACTTTACTGAAAACCTCTATGGAGAGCAGAGTGGATTATTAATGAAAGTAAAGCTGTACTGATTAAGTACGCGCTGAGACGCAACAGGGATTATAATTGTGGGCTGATAATTGCACAACACACGTGTGTTGTTAGGGACAAGGTTTTGTGGCATGCATTTTAACAATGTTTGAAGTACAATTCTTTGCCATAACTACTGCACACATCCCTAAAGTGGCTGATTTCACTTATGAAATGCTTTTAAAGCAAACAGAAAAAAAGAAATACATTCAAAAGTGCTCCCATGAAATTATGGTGAATGATTCCATGGTCACTTCTTTTAGCTAATAGATGGTTAAAATTATCCAACCATGCCAAGCCAGCCCAATGGAGAAGCAGCTGTGCTTCTGCCACCCTCAGGCCATTGACCCTGGTTCGGGAACAGACCAGAGTTGCTTTGTGTGCTGGCAAGTTGAGGGAGGATCGAGAGCCCAATGGCAGCTCTTCTTCCTTGGGGAGGGGGAGTACCAGGTCATGCTGCAGAGACTACCACCTGGTGGAGGCCAGGGACAACACAGTGGGACTGCATGAGGGGCAGGGCTATAGCATGATGTGCTTGGTGCACACATCCCAGTGTTACAGCACAGAGGGATAACATGGAGGAAGAAGATGCTGGGAACCCACAGCAGGCACTTCTTAGGCTGTCGTACAACTGACATGGCAGGCCACCCACCCATAGAGGTTCTGGGCAAGTCTTGAGAAAGTCGGTGATGGAGCTGGGGGTGCCATCAGGCAGATCAGAGTGGAAGAAAACTACTGATTAAAAAAACAAACATCCATGCCATTTTATAAGATCAAATATCTGTCTCACATGAGGAGTGTCAAGAAGAGCCTGAAGGTTGGAATACATTTCCTGCAGGATGCTTTCCTTAGGCAACTAGTCAGAGAACCCACTCGTGATGGGGCAATACTGGACCTGGCGCTTACTAACAGGGACAATGTTGCAGACATTAGGGTGGGAAGCCATCTGGGGACAAGTGATCATTGTACAGTGTAGTTCAATATTAGAACAACTACACAATTCAATCACACAAAGGTGAGGGTACCAGATTTCAGACAGGCTGATTTTACACAGATGCGAGAATGCCTCTGGAACAAACTCACAGGGGGTGAGTATCGGGGGGTAGGTGGAAGAAAAGTGGACCAAACTAATGGATGGCATAGTAAAGGCAACAAACTGTTGTGTTAAGCAAGTAAGCAAAAGTAGGAGACAGAGAGGACCATTATGATTTGCCAAAGAGGTGGCAGAAAAGATATGAGCTAAAAGAGCAGCATTCAGAAGGTTCAAGGAGACCCAGAGAAATGAGGATAGGGAAGTGTATCAGGGAAAACAGAGAGGCAAGCAAAGCAGTAAGGAGAGCAAAGGCACAAACTGAAGAATAGCCCAGGGAGTATCAAAAGGGGATAAGGCAGTTTTTATGTGTGTTTGTGAAAAAAGGAGTGAAAAAAGGAAGACAAAAGGAGGGACTGTGCATTTAGAGAGGGAAGGGGGGACTGCACAGAGGATGATCAAGAAAAGGCAAACATAATGAACAAATACTTCTCCTTAGTTTTAACAATAGAAGGTAAATGGGAGGGACTACAAAGAGACGCCAGAAATGTGGAGGTGAGAGAAACAGACAGTAGCCCATTTTAGGTGGGGGAAAGTCTGTGAAGCATTTGACAATTTGAAAATAGACAAAGCTATGGGGTAAGATGGGGTTCATCCAAGGATACTGAGTGAAGTTAAGGAGGAGCTCACTGCACCTCTGACAGATCTATTTAACAGAACACTGGAGACTGGTGTGATCCCCGCAGACTGGAGAATGGCACATGTAGTCCCTCTTCACAAAAGTGATAGCAAGGAAGAGGCGAGTAATTATAGGCCTATTAGTCAGATATCAGTTGTCTGTAAGTTGATGGAAACTCTGTTGAAGGAAAGGATTGTGGATTATCTTGTTTCCGACAGATTGATGGACCAGAAACAGAATGGTTTCACAGAGGGAAGATCATGACAAACAAATCTGATAGACTTTTTTGATTGGGAGACCAAGGAACATGACTAGGGAGGTGCAGTGGACGTGGCCTACCTGGATTTCAGCAAGGTTTTCAACACCATTCCACATATCAGACTGGTGGACAAGTTGGGTAACTTGGGGTTAGATAATAAGGTAGTAACCTGGATACAAAACTGGTTAGCAGATAGGATACAGAGAGTAGTGGTAAATGGAGTGTGCTCAAAGGAGGGGAGGGTGACCAGTGGGGTTCCTCGGGGATCAGTGTTGGGACCAGTCCTATTCAATATATTTATAAGCAAAATAGCAGAAGAACTGGAGTCGAAGGTCTGCCTCTTCTCAGATGATACCAAGATCTGTAACAGAGTGGACATACCTTGGGGAGTGGATAGAATATGCAGGAATGTAAATAGACTGGAAGAATGGTCAAGGGTATGGCAGCTAGGTTTTAATGCAAAAAAGTGCAAAATAATACATCTAGGCCATAGGAACCCAGGAGTGGCATACAAGATGGGTAGAGTGATACTAACCAAGAACAAGCAGGAAAGAGACCTAGGGGTAATCATTTTGGATGAGCTGAAGGTGGCAAGGCAGTGTGATAAGACAATCGGGTGAACTAGTGGGATGCTGGGGTGCATAGGTAGGAGTATCTCTAGCATCAAGAGAGATGTGATTCTGCCCTTATATAAATCACTTGTAAGAGTACTGTGCACAGTTCTGGAGACCGCATCTCAAAAGAGACATAGAGCAGAGACGATCCTGAGAAGGGCTACCAAAATGGTGCAGGGTCTGCATCAAAAGTCCTATGAGGAAAGACTTAAGGAGCTAAATAGGTACACCCTGGAGGAAAGGGGGGTGGGATATGATAGAAACCGTTAAATATCTTACTGGGATTAATAAGGTACAGGAGAAGAGTATCTTTCAGAGGAAAAGCTCTGAAACAAGAGGACATACCAGTAATATGAATCTGAAGGGAGTAAATGTGGGAGGGATGTGAGGAAGTACTTTTTCACAGAAAGGGTGGTGGATACCTGGACTAGCCTTCCAGAGGACGTGGGGGGGGGTGAAAACATAAATGAATTCAAAAATGCCTGGGATAGGCACAAGGGAATCATATGAGTATGGTAGAGGGCATAATATAAATTTTATTTCATTTTTTCTATTTTATTTATTTAAATTAATATATATATATATATATATATATATATATAAAAAGAAGACGCAGAAGAAGAACACATGTGGGCAGACTGGGTGGGCCCAGCCGCCCTTATCTGCTGTTACATTCTATATATCAATCTATGTTTAGACAACACTTATTTCAACAAGCTTGTCTGGAACCTGGGGCCCAATTCCAGAAGGATGCTTGGAGTGACGCAAGTTGTGCCGCTCCAAGGGCTATGGTAATGCAGGGTGTGCCAGGAACCCTGTGCCATATTCTGAAAGAAAGTAGGGTTCTTGCACCAAATACCCCATGATTGCTGCAAGTGTGGGACTGTGCCCAACCAATGGTGCACCGGCAGCACATGTCGCAAGGCTGTGGCACCCCTTACACCAGGGCAGTGAGGTGCGGCCAGCACTGGTGGCAAAGGTGTGGGGGGACACAGGTGCCCAGTGGGCATGTGGGGGTGTGTGGGGTCATAGGGAGGATTGTTGTGCCAGAAGGGTGGTCAGGTATAACTGTGGCACCTGGCATTGTGCAAATGCCCATGATAAATAGAACCAGTGGCATTTTCACCACTGTATGCCACAGCAATCCTGCACGTTCTGGCAGCCACAAAGACCCACCCTATGCCCCTCTGTGTCCCACCTGCCCACGGACCCCACCTGTAGCCCTTGCTTTACAGGGTGTTAGTCAGTTGCAAGGGGCTTGGACCATCTCCTGGCAGGTCTAAGTGGAGCCCCTTGCAACATCCATGGCAGGACTCTTGGAATCAGAATTGTGAGCCCCGCCATGGTGCAAGTCCCCTTGCAACCTTGTGTACCCAGTTGCAGGTCGCAAGGGTGGCACAGTGCCTGTTCAGCGCAGCGGATTCCCCATTTTGGCACAGACTGTGTTTTGGAATGGGGAATGCCACAATGGGGGATGGAAGGTGTGGCTTGCGATATTGCTCTTTTTCGAAAGCACCTTTCATCCGCCATACCAGCTTCTGGAATTGGGTCCCCTGTCTCTATCAAAATGCAGAGAAGGTATTGGGAAAAATGCCAGCACTATCACAATGCCATAATCATGAGACCAGGAAACCTGCATCAAACCCTTTCTGCAACAACCTTGGATACACTGGCAGAAATATATTGTAACCCCTCCCCCATGAGTAGGTGAAAAAAATGGGCCTGATTTTCAAAGGGCTTAGAGGGATGCAAGGGGGTTGTGTCCCAAGAGTTTGACACAAGTGGTGACTTGCATCACAACTACATTCAAATGCAATTTCCAAAGGCAGCCTGCATCCATTTTAGATGCAGCTGTGGCAATGCCCCTGCACCAATGGTTGTGCCACACAGGCAGATGCACCAGGTCACAAGTGGGCTTGCGCCATGGCAGGGCTGCAACTTCTCCTTTTCTGGGATTTTCAAAGCCCCACCATGGATGCAGCAAGAACACCAGTTTGACCAGCCAGGAGGTGGTCTAACTGGGTTGTGCCAGTGGGCTGCCATACTACAGGGGGCAGGAGGTGCGCAATAGGGGCACCAGAGGTGGCAGATGGGGTGTAGGGGCAAAGCTGGCCATCACCCAGCCAGGTGCCACTAAGGCATGTGGAAACATCATTATAATTTTTTATAGCAGCCCCCATAAGGGACTTGCATCCCTGGTAGTCTAGTGCCCTCCCTGCAATCCCCACAGTGTTATATAATCCATGGTGGTATACTGCCCTCCATGCTCCCTGATCTCCCCTGAATATGAGTATAAAATGCTCCAGTCCTATTGCTTCCACCCCCGATCTCTGATCTCACCTGGTAAAATGTATAACATTCAATAGTGGGCTAGTGGGCCCTCACCCCCCATCCAATCTGGCATTGCGAGACCTCGTGCTCCCCGCACCACACTGACAGTACAATCCTGTGGCCAGCACAGCCCTCTGCACCACCACCATGTCCAGCATGGCAATGAACCTCTCAGTACTATGCCGAAGTACAGTACCTGAGATGCGTCAGATGCATTCTGTGGCTGACTACTGAAAATGTAATCTGGGATTGCTACTGTCAATAATGAAAAGGAAGGAGTAGGAGGATTTAGTGATATAAACAAGTAGGAGGTAGAAACTCCACTAACCACTAGAAAATATTATGCTGTTCTACCGGTGAGATTGGAAGATTTGGGGTGGGAAGGATAGGACCAAGGCATTTTTGTACCATACTTGGGGACATCAGGAGCTTGGGGGCACTATGCCACCAGAGATTATATGACACTGGGAGGATTGTGGGGGTGGGGTGCACTAGACTACCAGGGATGAAAGTTCCATATGGGCGGCTGCTGTCAACATGTATAATTACATTCCCTCATACAGCTGGGTGCCATGTCACTGATGGTGATGTCCAGCTTTACCCTGATACCACACCTGCAACCTCCCATGCCACTTATGCCCCTGGCCTCATCCTGGCATGGTGTTTACTTCCCCCAACACTATCCTGGCCACTCAGGTGTTGCACCGGGTGGGGGTGGGGGTTTGCTTCCTGTGGCAAAGTCTGCAGATGTGCCAACTGTTTGCTGCAGCTAGTCCCTTGTGGCAAACCCAGGGAGTTTGGTGCAGAGACCTTGCTTTTTGTAAAATCGGGTGCAGGGTCCCTGGTGCACTTGGAGTTTGCTGTAATCCTAAGAGCGATGCAAGTTGTGTCACTCTAAGGTTACTTTGAAAATTGGGCCCAATGTATTCTCTTGTAAACCATAATTGCTGAATCAGTTATATATATGACATTGAAGGAAATTTTTAACTTATGAGTTGTCATCAGAACTAGCGATCCATCGAGGCCATCCCTTGTCCTCGAGATGGTCACATTCCTAAGTTAATTTATGTATTCTGGCTGAGCACATGAGGTTATGTTACCAATCCCTGTTAGGGATTCTGATTCTGAGGAGAGGAAAATCCCAGGGAATCTGAGCACCAACAGTTCTTCCTGCTCTTTAGGAAGTACTTTTTCATGGAGAGAGAGAGAAGTGGATAAGTGGAATAGCTAATGAGGCACAGTAGTCTATGCAATAAACATCACTGAGTTATGAAATGGTGGAGATGGCTAAAAATAGCTTATTAACCTGGGGGTGGTGATGAGGACCAGGAGAGAGAGGAGAATTCTCAGAGTAGCTTCAGGTAGTGTTCTCCAGGGCAGATTGGATGGACTCTAAGTCCTTTTCTGCCCTTATCTTTTTATGCTTTAGTTTTATTAGGCATATGTCTTCATTTTAATCAACACAACCCTAATGAGTAATGACCCTCCTCCTCCTCCTGTAATTCCATATCCCTCAGATCACATATCCCAGTGTGTTATTATCTAGTTGCAATTTGTCTAGATTTTCTTTACAAGCATCAATGTCATGTGCTTTTAAATTCTCCAGTATTCCTATATTTAATAATATACAATGTAAAAATGCAATCAAAAAAGCCAACACAATCCTAGTATGCATTAAAATCTATTTTGTCAGTAGATCAGCCAACATAATCCTGCCCTTTTATAGAACATATTGTGGGCCACATGTGGACTATTGTTCCCAGTTTTTATTTTATTTTATTTCAAATTTTGATAACCGGGAAAGGCACACTGAGCTGGGGCTCATTTCCCGGTACAAGCTGGGAAAGTGGAAACAAAATACAGACAAGGGTAATACATTCAATTAAAGTCAGAATACAATATCTGAGCAGTAGTAGAGGCATGGGTAGTTACAGGCATACAAAATACTGCATTGCATATACTTTTGAGTTAATGCAATGGACAAATAATAATATATAGTCAGTACAGGGAGGCTGCAACTCAATTCTCTGTTTTAACACAGAAACATAGAATTTGACAACAGATAAGGACCACTTGGCCCACCCAGTCTACCCATGTCCCTACCTGATAGATAAGTTGCAGGTTCTAGTTAATCAACAGCTTACTTCCTCCTACCCCCCACTAGAATTGCCTTATGCCTGTCCCATGCATTCTTGAACGTACCCCCCTCCCCCGAGGAGCCCGGTGGTCGTGAGGGCTAACTTGCTGAAGCCCTCCCTGCTGGATTTTGTCCCCGAAGCTGCCCAGGTAAAGACTCAACTCCTGGGTGCAGTCGCGACCATTGGTCCCTGTGAAGTGAAAGCGCAGGCTGAGGACAGTTTGAATTCAGCTTCTGGCGCCTTTTTTGCTTTATTTTTTTAGTAGCTCCCTCTCTTAAAGGCAGTAAAAGAATTTATTTCGGTGTACGAGTGGAGATAGAATTATTTACACCTGCATTTCTCTGTCCTGTACTTGAATTCTGTAATACTGTGAAGCATAATTTTAATTCTGTACTGCTGCTAAATTACACTGTATCACAGCCTTGCCTTGAATGAATTGCAGTTGTGCTGTCTGAATCCCTGTTTCAGTGAAGCCATAATTTTAACTCTGTGCCACAGCTTAGCCTTAATTGATTGCTGTTGTGCTGTTTGAATTCCCTGAACCTGCCCGCCCCCTACTCTAAGCTGATCTCCCCCACAACCTACCTATTTAATCTGCATCTCTCACCCTTTCCTGCAGAACATACCCCACTCCCCCAAGGAGCCCGGAGGTTGCGAGGGCTAACTTGATGAAGCCCTCCCTGCTGGATTTTGTCCCCGAAGCTGCCCAGGTAAAGACTCAACTCCTGGGTGCAGTCGCGACCGTTGGTCCCTGTGAAGAAAAAGTGCAGGCTTAGCCCCACAGAATGCTACGCGTTTGGCTCCCCCACCGCCTCCACCACCACCCTTGGTAGGCACTCAGCTTTATAGTCAGGATTGGTCACCTGACTCTGGAAATAACCTATCAGCCCACTTTACCAGCTGCAGGTTACACCATATCAACACTAGTGGCCACTACTACCTACCACTCATACCTTGCCCTACCTATATAAACAATGCTATCCCTGATACTAGCAGTCCTCCTTATTTCTATGAACCTACCACTGGCTCACCCACCCCCCCCAGAGAAACCTAACCTACATAAGAACACTTCCATTCATCACAAAATTAACTATTATGACACTAATCAATGTACCTCCCAGCCCTCCCACACAGGCTTAAATAACCCCACCTACGTCTACACACTCACAGCCACTCTAACTCTCTCATTCACACACGATACACACCATACCTCAGCTCTTCCTCCTTCCAGACCATAGCCCCCCACCACTCCTGTTAGCTCCAAATCAGGCACCCAAACTCACATCACCCTGTTAACCAGCGTCATATTCAGTCTCCCTGTCCCCACCACCCATGTTAACAGACCTACAGCCTACCAGTCCCTATGTCACTCACCCAAACTTCATAGGTTAGCCCTTCTGTGGCACACTCTTCTCCTACTACTACTATCTGGCAATATTCACCCCAACCCGGGACCACCCAGCACAGTGGTCTCGTCTAACAGCCCACTTGGGAATCTACTGCTGGTTACTCTTAATATATGCAGCCTACCAAAGAACCCCCCCCCCCAAGGGTGGATTGCCCAGCAAGCACCCGACATCCTAGCTCTATCTGAGACATGGCTCTCGGATAGAATACCTAATGGAGCTGTCTCCCTCAGTGACTATTCTATCTTCCGTGCAGACAGGACTAGTAAGAGAGGCGGTGGCTGTGCCATCTATGTTAGATCCTCACTAAACGCCACAGAAGTACATACTCCAACACCCAAATATGGTGCCCAGACACTCACAGTCAAACTTAGTCTGGGCACCAAAACCCTCCACATCACAGCAGCCTATATCCTCCCTAGCAACCAAAAACTCGCATTTGAATCTATCCTCCACAGTATCTCCCACCTCCCTCCTAGAAGTGAAGTCATCCTACTGGGAGACTTTAATGTAAATTGGCTATCACCTGCCTCATCCAGCATCAAAGACACAGCCCTTGCATATGATCTTACCCAACTCGTCACCTCTCCTACCTGAATGGATCATAGAACAGGGATCGCTACCCTTATAGACCTCATCTTCATTAACAAGCCACAGAACCTTTCCCATGTCACTGTGCTCCCTGACTCTATTAGTGACCATTCCCTGGCAACCTGCCAGTGGTTGGCTAAAATACCTCCTGCCCCCCCCCAAGTCACCATACAAAGGCGACTAAAAAAAGGAGGCCTAGCGCGTCTCAAAGCACACTTAGCTACCAGCAACTGGTTCCCCATTTACACCACGCAGTCTGTAGACATGGCACTGTCCCACTTTCTAGCCACTTTCAATGAGGCCTGTGACATCTACGCTCCCTTCACTAAACAAGTAGTGAAAACCAGATACACACCATGGATCTCACAATCACTACTTAAAGGGGCACTGTCAGCTTTATAAACTATTGCTGCCATGTACCGCCAAAAACCAAGCACCGAGAGAAGAGCAGAACACGTTTTAAAAACAGGACTGAAATCCCGCCAAGAAGTGCAGCATAAGTAAAGATCCCACACATGCGCAAGAACATACTGCAATTGTGCATGCATAGGATTCAGTCCATTTTTAAAAAGTGTTTTGCTCTCCTCTCAGTGCTCATTTTTAATGATACATATGGCTAACAATTTACAAAGGGCTGCTCTGCGGATTAACTTCATTTTCACTACTTTTGTATGTCCAAAAATGACACTTGGGACTATTTAACATGTGAACACGTGGTTTCGTCCTGCATATGCTTCCAGTTGGTGGGGGAGTTTAAGTCAGGCTGAGTAACCAACAAATAACTCAAAATTCGGGTAAACTACTAACATTCATTAAGTTTTACATACATAAGGGCATATTAGGAGCATTCTGTGGTATGTGTGTGCCAAGAGGCACACTGCTGACATACAGTGAAAGATAGATGAGCAAAGCTGACAGTGCCCCTTTAATCAGCTACAACACAGGGACAACCTATGGCATAAGGCCCTAGACTCCCAACACACACAGGATAGACAACTTTACAGGGAGGCCTGCAACAAATGCACCTGGGCCATACGGCAAGTTAAAGCTACATATTATCAACAAACCCTCACCTCCTCCTGGGGCAATGGTAAACAATTCTGGAACAATATAAAAGAACTCAGTGGGAGATCTTGCTCCCCTACCCCTACACAACTCACAGTTAATGGGGATACCACTCAGGACCCTACTGCTATGGCAGAAGCCCTCAACTCCTCCTTTTCGGACCTCTCCCACCTACTACCTCTGAACTTCTACAACCCCTCCACCTTCCCCCCGACACCTCAAACTACAACAATACAACACCCTTTAGACTAAGAATCATATCTTGCCACGAGGCAAAACACTACATTTCCAAAGCTCTGGCTAATGCCCGATACAGCAATGACTCCCTTGATCTCAAACTCATTCAGCTGACCCTGGATGTTACACTACCTCATCTCACAAAAAATTCTCAACCTGGCACTATGCCTTAGTCAATTCCCCACTGCCTGGAAGAGAGCCATAATTACACTTATTCTGAAGAGCGGCGACCCTACAATCACAAGCAACTATAGACCGATATCGATACAACCACCCCTCTCCAAAGCACTTGAAAAAATAGTATCGGACCAGCTTACTGAACACCTAACTAAACACAACCTTCTTTGCTGAGAACAGCATGGTTTCCAGAGAGGCCACAGTACCGTCACCGCCCTTACTTAGCTCACCTCATTTATCCATGAGGCCCTTGACCAAGGCTCCATGGCTGGGGCGATCTACGTGGATCTGACCAAGGCATTTGACATGGTCAGTCGCGAGCTACTGCTTCATGTCCTTCCTCAACTCAACTTGGTCCCAGAGGCAACCGCCTGGTTCAAAGACTACCTCTCAGGCTGGTCACAACAAGTCAAGATAAACACTACCCTCTCCTCCTGCAAACTAGTATGCTCTGGTGTCCCACAGGGGTCCATACTTGGCCCCCTACTGTTCGTCCTCTTTTTAAACTCTCTCTCCCCAAGTCTTGCAGTGGTCACCTGCTACTCTATGCTGATGATGCAGTAGTGTTTTGGAAACACCCACAGCCTAGCGCTCTCCAACTAGCCCTGCAGGACTTCTTTAGGGAGCTAGAATCTTGATTCACCGAACACCACCTTATTATCAATTATCAAAAAATGATGTCCATGATCTTTGCACACTGGCAAAGCCCACACAGTCATTCGGCACTACCAATAAAAAACTCACATGGCTCCCCACTAGAACAGGTTTCATGTTTTAAATATCTTGGAATCACATTAGACACTTCCCTCTCCTACCATAGTCATATACAACTTCTCTCGTCCGCTGTCAACACTAGAGTGGGTATCCTCTACAGACTTATACACTGCTTACCTACACAGGTCATGCATCTTGCGGTCTCCTCCTCCATCATCCCTTTGGTAGACTACGAGATTGTCATTTATGGCTCTGCAGAACCAACTGCTCTACATAGCATCAACACTGCCTTGGATAAAGCCTGCCACCTAGTCACAGGCAATGACAGGTTAACGCACACCTGTGAGCTCTGTGCTTTGGCTGGTTGGCTTAAGTTCCAAGAAAGGCTGAAGTACCACTCCTGCGCCTTGCAAAAAAGATGCATCTCCAGCTGGCCTCCATCAGCCTCCACTCAATTATTAGCACAGCCCCCTACAGGCGTACTAAAAGACTCGCAGCCAACACTTCATTCCTTGTCCCCCACTATGGATCATCCCTTGGGCAAAGATCTTTCTGCTACCACGCCCCACTTTGGCTCAACAGTCTACCCCCCCCCATCTCCCAGGCCCATAGTCTCTCCCTATTTAAAACAGATATCAAAGGACAACTCTTTGACTCAGCAATATGTGACTGTGGATAACACTCAGCTCTCTGCAAGTCCTTTCACTCCCTCTCCCCTGACCAAATATCTGACAGAGGGTCACCATAGATCGCACAAAACGGTATCCTGCACTTATCTAATAAGGGGCATTTTGTATGCCGCCAACTACTGTCACCTTGTAAATAAGATAAAGCTATGACTGCATAACCCTGTACTGTTACACTAATACTGTTTGTATATGTTTTTTTCTGTAAATGTATTCCCTCCATTCTTTGTAACTGACGTGGAGCCTTTGCAAAAGAGTCTATGACTCAAAGGATTGTAATTCCAATTATATTCAATAAATAAATAAAAAAATAAATTCTCTCACTGTTCCTGACTCCACAACCTCCTCAGGAAGGCTGTTCCATGCATCCACAACTCTCTCTGTGAAAAAATACTTTTTAACATTACCTCTGAGCAGTACCCCCTCTATCTTCAAATTGTGCCCCCTTGTTCTTGCACATCTCTTCTTCTGAAAGATACTACTCTCTTGCACCTTGTTAATTCCCTTGAGATACTTGAAAGTTTCTGTCACGCCCCCCCCCCTTTCCTCAAGGGTATACATATTAAGCAACTTTAGTCTCTCTTTGTATGTCTTCTGGTGTAGACCTTGCACCATTTTGGTTGCCCTCATCTGAACAACCTCCACTCTGTCTATGTCTTTGCGGAGAAGGGGTCTCCAGAATTGCACACAGTACTCCAGATGGGGTCTCACAAACTGTCTGTACAGAGGGATAATGACTTCCTGTTTTCTACTGTTGATGCCTCTCCCTATGCATCCCAGTATCCCCCCAGACCTCCTTACTGCCTTCTCACATTGCTTGCCCACCTTTAGTTCATCTGATAAAATTACTCCTAGGTCTCTTTCGATTTTTGTTGTTGTTGTTATTAACTCACCCCCATTGTGTACTCTTCCGCTGGGTTTTTGTTTCCCAGATGCATTACCTTGCACTTCTTTGTATTGAATCTGAGCTGCCACGTATTTGACCATTCCTCCAACCTTGCCAAGTCCCTTTTCATTCTTTCCACCCCACCTTGTGTATCAACCCTGTTGCAGATCTTTGTGTCATCTGCAAGAGGCATACCTTTCCTTCCAGGTGCTCTCAATGTCACTATAAAGATACTGTATTAAAGGCGGCCGGTCCCAGTACCGACCCTCTCGGTACCCCACTAGTTACCCTCCTTTCTTCACTGTGGACTCCGTTTACTACTACCTTTTGTGTCCTGTTGTCCAGCCAGTTTTTTATCCAGGCTACCACCGTGGGACCCACTCCAAGGCTGGCTAACTTGTATATTAATCTTTTGTGTGAGACTGTGTCAAATGCCTTGCTAAAATCTAGGTAGGCCATGTCCACAGCCCCTCCCTAGTCTACTACTTTGGTCACCCAGTCAAAGAAATCTATTAGGTTCATCTGACATGACCTTCCTGCTGTGAAACCATGCTGCCTTGGGTCCTGTGCCCCACTGGCCTCTAGGTACTCAACAATTCTTTCCTTCAGAAGCGATTCCAACATTTTCCCTACCACTGAAGTCAAACTAACTGGTCTACAGTTTCTTGCCTCTGCCCTGCTCCCACTTTTGTGAAGTGGAATCACATGTGCCCTCCTCCAGTCCTCTGGTTCCACTCCATCCTCCCAAGATTTGTTAAAGACAGTAGTCAGTGGTGTTACTAGTTCTACCCTTAGTTCTTTTAGTATTCTTGGGTGAATCCCATCAGGCCTCATTGATTTGTCCACCCTCAGTTTCAAGAGTTCTTTCAAAACCCTTTCTTCTGTGAATGGACTGGTATCCACCCTCTTATTCAGAGTTTCTCCCTTGTTTGGTTTAGGCACCTTTCCCTCCTCATCTGTTGTGAATACTGAGCAGAAATATTTGTTCAGTATCCCCACTTTTTCACTGTCACCCTCTCCCCACATTCCTTCCTCTTTATTAAGTCTCTGCATCCCTCCCTTGGTCTTTCTTCACTCCCTAATGTACCTATAAAAAGTGTTATCCCCCTTCTTAACAGAGTTAGCTATCTTTTCCTCAGTTTGTGCCTTTGCTATTCTGACTGCCTTCCCTGCCTCCTTCTGCTTTAACTGATAAACTTCTGTGTTTTCTTATATTTCCTAAATGCTATCCTTTTCTCCTTAACCATTCCTGCCACCTGTTTTTATGTTATACAGAGGAGTCTGATGGGAAGGGGGACATAGCAAGGCAGGAGCAAGGGGAGAGAAAGGAGGCATAAGTACTGTTTGAGGGAGGGGTAGGAGAGCGAGTTACAGAGTTGGGGGGAATATGATTCCAAAGGGATGGTAGTCTGTAGGAGAAAGTTGATTTGGCAGCCGACATGTGTGGGTGGGGAGGGAGAAGGAGTGGGTGTCCACGATGCATAGATCATAGGAGTAGGGAGCCATGCGGGACAGCATATCAGAGATATAGGGGGGAGCAGACTGAACCAAAATTTGGCTATGAGGGTTATGGATAGAGTGTCTGTGTGATTGAGGCGGGATGTCGAGGGAGGAGTAGAGGTTGCAGTGATGAGTTTGAGGGAGGGAGTTAGAAGCGAAACAACTGAATGAATTCAGCAGGGTATCTAGTCTGGATAGTGAGGCAGCAGAGGCTGTGCCATAAACAACGTCGGCATAGTTGAAAATGGGAGTTATCATCTTTGTCACTAGTTCCCATCGGATAAAGAGTGGGAGGGAGTCTTTGTTATGGTAGAGTATACCAAGCATGGGGCAGAGCTTGGAGATGATGGCATCTATATGGAATAAAAAATCCAGGTAGGAGTCCATCTAAACCCCTATATATTTGTATGCTGTGACATAGTCAAGTGGGTTACCATCTAGGGTGGTGAAAGCTGGAGGGGTGGGGTTCTGGCCAATTTTTAGGCAGAGCCAAAGACCATGGTAATGATCTTTGAGTTGTTGGCTTTCAATTGGTTTGTGAGGAACAAAGATTGCACCATATTTACATTCTATTGGTGAGGGACGTGGATGTCCGAGAAGGTGGGCCCAGAGGCAAATAGGATAGTGTCATCCACATACATACTGTATGTATGCAAGAGCTGGAACACATGGGGGGAAGGTCATTTATGAACACTGAACACAGGATGGGGCTTAGGATGGAGCCATGAAGTACGCTGCTAGAATGGGATGGGGAAGGAGGAGTTTCCTGCCCTCACAGATTGCTGCCTATTACTGAGTCTTAAACAGGGACTTCCCTAAGAATCACAGGTGTCGATGTAACATTATGGTCTGAGCTGTGCAACAAAATTAAATGATCGAGGAAGATATTATATCTGGTATCAAGTTAGGATAAAGTACTAGATTGAGGGGCATTGGAACTAGGTAAGTAAAAGAGTACGGGGTACCACAGATTGGGCAGGCAGGCTTCAAGGGCAGTGGCTGGAGTGGGAACAGGCATTGGGCTGGGGATGATGAGCAGGAACAGTGCAGGAGGGAATGTAGGAAGGATAGTTAGTTGCAATGAATGCGGAGCTGCCATCTTCTTAAAGATTGCATGGAGGTCAGGGGGGTGCTTGGTGTGCAAGCAGCTTATGCAACTAAAGGAGGAAATTGCATGGCTGAGGAGGGAGCTGTGCTGAAGAGAGGAAAGAGGGTGGAGGAGCCAGCTGGGAACAAGGGACTGAAGGAAGACATACTCAAATGACACAGACTGCAGGTACAGAATGGAACAGGTAGGGGGAGCAAATGGGCCAGCACCACCGTACCCTCATGAGCCACTTGAGGATGTGGCAAAAGGGTGGACAATGGTCCAAGAAAGGGTTAGACATGGACCTGGGAGGAAACAGAACTGAAACACTCAGTACAAGGGATCAGTGACAATCCAAGGAGAGATGAGAGAGGAGAGCATCAGGTTCACTCTACTGGCTAGTCTGAAGGAGCTGGAGGGCAGGAATTTCAAGGGGGAGGGGAAACACAACAGAGGCCATCAGCCTGGCTGATGGCAATGTCAGAGTGTCAGAGGACACAAGTAGTATAGCATAAGCTAAGGAGAGGGGTGGGATGAATGAGGCATAAGGGAAAGGTGAGCAAGCAGATGGTGGGCAGAGGTTGAATGACAGTGGAAATGTTGGTCATGACGGGGGGCAGACAAGAGGGGTGGGCAGTAGGGACGACAGTGAAATAGCTGGTGATATCACATGGTGGGTGTCAGGGGGCATCAGAATTTAAGAAGGCTTCTAGGGGGAACAAGGAATAGGTAGAGCAGAAGAAAACGGGGGCATGGGGAACGAGGATCCACATGGGGACTGTGGTCTGCAAAGGGGAGGCCAGTGAGGAGGAAAGCATAATGGAGTGGAAAAGTTCATTGGATTGGGGGACTGGGATATAGGAGAAGGAGGGGATCATGGGAGACAGGAGGGAGGGGCAGAAATGATTTGCCAGTGAGAGAAAAGAGTCTCTCCCTGGAGAAAGCATAATGGAGGAAGTAGAGACAAAAGGGAATGATGACAGTGCTGCAAGGGTGGGACAGTGGGGTAAGAGGCAGATTATGGGTGAGAGAATGGGGGGTGGCTGCAGGGATTAGAACAGAGGGTCATTATACTGGATGACTCAATAGTGAAAGGTATCTGGTGGGGGGCAAAGGAGTCAGGAAGAGTTCTAACTGAGTGGAATGCATGCCATGTATGCCATGTATGATGGTGGGCAGAATAGGACAGCATGTCATTAAATGTGTGAGAAGACAGGAGGTGAAGCCCCACATAGTGTAGCACTTAGGCACTAATGATCTGGAGGGCAGCAGAGTGGAGGAAGTGCAGGACAGTTTCAGGGAGTTGGGCAGGCTGTGCAGCATGGAGGGGCAAACAGCTGCATTCTCTGAGATACTACCAGTACCCAGGGCAAGCACAACCAGGAAACAGAGGAACATAGAATTTAATGCATGGCTGGAAGAGTAGTGTAGAACTATGGGGTTTGGTTTAGTAGCAGGTTGTGTGGCAACATGGGATAACAAGAACCTCTACTAACCAGATAGGCTTCACCTGAGCAAGGAGGGTTCCTTTGTCCTGAAACAGAAACTGAGGAAGTTCATTACAGACAAGTATAATTTAAGCTAACTAAGGAGGGGGAGGGGCTTAGCACTGGGCAGCAGCCAGAGCCAAAAGGAAAGGGAGGCAATGCACCTCCTCCAGCTAGCAAGGAGGGGAAGTCGGTGCAATCAAAAAGTGGAAGAGGTAGAGGGAAGGGGAGTGCTGGGGTAAGCATGGGATCCAGCTGAGAGTGGTGTCACTAAATGCAAGGAGCTTGGGGAACAAAATATCTGAGCTCCAAGCATTAATTGCAGAAGGGGAAGTAGATGTAGCTGCCATCACCGAGATATGGGCCAACCAACACCGTGACTGGGACATCACGTTACCGGGGTACAGACTGTATCTCAGGGATAGGATAAAAGGGAAAGGTGGAGGGCTGGCTTAATTTGTGAGGGAAGGGATAGTGAGCAGTAGGGAGGAGGGAGGCGAGGGGAGACCGGAAGCATTATGGTTTCACCTACAGAACAATAAAGGTAAAAGGGTCAGACTAGGGGTTGTGTTCTGACCACCCTCACAGACAGAGGGCATTGATAGAGAATTGGTCGATTAGTTATGGAAACACTGTGGAAGTGGTGGCACTGTGGTGGTCGGTGATGTCAGTCTACCAGGGGTGGATTGGAAAACCGTGTCTAGCTCAAGTACTAGGAAGCAGGTCATTCTGGAAGCCTTCCAGGATGTATTCCTGTCATAAAAGGTAGAGAAACCAACAAGGGAGAGGCACATCTTGGATCTTGTGCTGACTGATGGAGACTACATGCAGGGTGTATTGAATGAGGACCCTCTAGCTGGTAACAACCACTGAACAGTTTGGTTCTCCCTGGATATAGGTAGGGAGGGGACGTCTACAAAAACCTAGACAGTGGTCTTCAAAAGGGCTGACTTTTGCAGGATGGCTGACATCCTCAGGGGGCATTTGACTAGCATCACCCCGACATGGATACCATCCAGAAATGGGCCATCCTGAAGGAAGGCCTTTTAGTGGCCACAGACACCTGCACAAAGAAACACAGTAAGAAGGCAGGGACAAAGAAGCCATGTTGGTGGTCAAAGGAGGTGCAGATAAGGGTAAGGGAGAAAAAAACTGCCATCAAAAGATGGAAGGGGTCCAAGAGAGAGGATAATAAGGAGGAGTACACGTGAGAAAACCAGGGAGGCAAGCACAGCTGTGAGGGCTGCCAAGGTTTCAAAGGAGCTAAAGCTAGCAGTGGGGATTGAGGAGGGGGACAAGAGCTTCTTCAAGTACATAAGGAAGAAGAAGAACTGCAAGGAGCAACTCACCAGGATAAAGAAAGATGGAGGTTGGGTAGAGACAGGGGTTGAACAAGCAGAGGTGCTCAATGAGTACATCTGCTCAGTTTTTACCAGGGAGAGAGATGGGCCAATACAGCAGAGGAAGGCAACACTGGCATGGGAGGAGATAGGATAATGAATGGGGAGATCCCTGTGAGCAGAGTGCTTAAGTGCCTTACTTCACTGAACACAGAAATGGATACAGGACTGGATGGGCTGTACCCTAGAGTCCTGAGGGAGTTGGCTGAGGTTCTAGCGGCACCATTGACAGATTTGTTAAATATCTCCCTGCAGATGGGGTGCATGCCTCAGGACTAGAGGATGGCACATGTGGTACCTCTTCACAAGAGCAGTCCCAAGGATGAGCCTGGTAACTATAGACCAGTCAGTCTGACATCCATTGTGTGTAAGCTTATGGAAACGATCCTAAAGGAAAGGTTGGTGACCTTCTTGGAGGTGAATGGTCTTATGGATGACAAACAGCATGGGTTCGACTCTGGGAGATCATGTCAAACAAACCTGGTTCACGTTTTTGACTGGGTAACAAACAAATTAGACACTGGTTGGGCCATAGATGTCCTGTATCTGGATTTCAGCAAGGCCTTTGACTCAGTACCACATGGCAGATTTACTAGCAAATTGAGGAACCTGGGAGAAGGTGAGAAACTGGTTAAGTGGGTTGGTAATTGGTTGGGGGCCAGACATCAGAGGATGGTTGTGGTGGGAAACTTTCAACTCATAGGGCAGTCACCAGTGGGGTCCCACAGGGGTTCAGTGATGGGGCCAGTGCTGTTCAACATCTTCATAGCCAATATAGCAGTTGGAGTTAAGAGCAGAATCAGTCTATTCATGGATAACACCAATATAGGGGAAGGTGTAGATGGGATAGAGGGAGGAAAAGTCCTCCAAGAAGATTTGGAAAGGTTTAAGTAGTGGTTAGACACTTGGCAGCTGGGTTTCAATGCTAAGACGTGCAAGGTCATGCACTTTGGAGCAAGGAATCCTGGGAACAGTTACCATCTGGGAGGGGTTCAGCTGTTCGTCTCTGAGAAGGAAAAGGATTTGGGGGTAATGGTCACAAAGAATATGAACCACTCATCTCAATGTAGGAAAGCAGCAGCAAAAGTCAATAGAATGCTGGGGTGCATTGCTAGAGGAATCACCTCCAGGAGGCAGGAAGTCATTCTGACACTGTACAGGACACTGGTGAGGCCACACTTGGAGTACAGTTCTGGTACCCATTCTTAAAGAAGGACATCAGGTTACTGGAGGGGGTACAGCAGAGGATGACTAAAATAATCAGAGATATGGAGGTGAAGCCTTACAAGGATAGGCTGAGGGGCCTCAACAGGTACTCATTGGATGAGAGAAGGGAAAGGGATGATATGATCGAAACCTTCAAGTACTTAAAGGGAATCAACAGGGTTAGTACAGAGGGCATGTTTTGATTAAAGGGAAAAGGGATTACTAGGGGGCACAGCCTGAAGTTGGTGGGTGGTAGAGTCAGAAGGGAGGACGAGGAAGCATTACTTCATGGAGAGGGTGGTAGGGGGATGGAATGCACTCCCTGAAGAAGTGGTATCTCTTAAAACAGTGGAGCATTTTAAAAGGGAATAGGATAGGTTTAAGGGCAAGATACTAGGCAGTGGGAAGATGAGAGGGGAAGAGAGGGGAGCAAGGGGTGGGGGGCAGCAGGAATCTAATCTCTGTGCTGCACAATGGAGCAGACATGATAGATCATTTGGCCTGTATCTGCTGGCAGTTTCATATGTTCATATGACTTAAACCAGCTAATAGTGGAGGGGGGGTCAGGCTGGCTGCTCTGAGCTTGATGAGGAGCAGGGGATGGGTGACAGAGTCAAAAGCCTTTGCTAGGTCCATGAAAATAGCAGTAGTCACATGGCCCTGGTCCATAGCTGAGTATATATGGTCAGCGACTCATAAGAGGGATGAGACTGTCAAATGATGTTTCCAGAATCTGGGCTGGAATTGGGAGGTGAAACCAGAGGAGGTTAGGAAGTTAGACATTGTGGAGTGGACTAGGGATTCTTGCAATCTGGTGATGGCAGGGGAGGAAGAGATAGATCGATAGTTTGATGGTATGGAGGGATCACCACTTTTGTGTAGGGGAGTCACACTAGCAAGTTTCCAAGCCTGGGGTATGGTACCAGTGGAAAAGAAAAGGTTTAGGAGATGGGCAAGAGGGACAGCAATTGTATGGACTGACAGGTGAAGGAGTTTGGGGTGAATGCCACCTGGTCTAGATTTGTTGGTATTTATAGAATAAAGTGCCTGGAGGACTTCCTGTGGGGAAACATCCTGAGAGGGGACAGGGGAGTAGTCCAGGGTGGCAGGGGAGGTGTGTAGGGGATAAGACACAGGTAGTAAAAGAACTTATTGAGGATTTCAGCAATGCTGAGAGGGTCAAAGATTGATAGGCCATTTTGCTTTAGGACTGGTAAGATCGAATGTGCAGGTGGGTCAATAAGAGAGTGTATTACTCTCCAGAAAGAGGTGGGAGGTGTGGGATTGGTTTGCAGGTGCCTTTTAAAGTAGTCAGACTTAGCTCAATGGACTGCCTTGGTGCAGGCATTTTGGAGGGATTTGTAGTGTTGCTGAGTTTGCTGGGTCAGTGTGGATTTGTAGTGAGACTAGACTTTGTCATGGTCTTTAACATTAGTCAATGAGTGAAGCCAAGAACCAGGAATGATGACTTCACCTGACCCTGGTTTGAACCTTGGGAGCATGACAGTTCCAGGTAAGAGTAAGTATGGTTAAGAATCAGGCCAGGGATGAGTCGACATCAGGCTTGGAGTAGACTAGAGCCCTGTCAGCATGACTCAGGTTGTCTAGGAGAGCATCTGCGTTGATCGAGCATAGCGGGCTGATGTCTATGCATTTTGGAGCAGATTGAGGGAGGTGGGTCTTCCTGATTCAGTAAGTGATGCCATGGTCATTAGGGTATCTGATAGTACACCAGCAGCAGTAATTCTGTGAGGGTGGGAGGTAAGAATCCAGTCTATAAATGAATGGTTTGGGGAGTGTAAGTTGTAGTGGGTGGGCTCTAAGATCAGCTGGGTTAGGTTAAGGACTTCTATTTTAGTGAGGGAGGACTAGGCGGAGGGGGAGAGCCAGTCAAGTTGGAAGTCTCCTGTTAAAATGAGGTTATTAACATTGGTCAGTGGTACTAAATTCAATAAACGTGAGACTAGTGAGTCAGGGGAAAGCCGAGGTGAGGTGTAGCTCACACTAAGACAGATGGTGAGATTAGAAGGAAGGGGTAGGAGGGCGAGCATTAGTTCATGGGAGGCAGGGCAATATTCACGCATGGAGATGGAGCAGGATAGTGACTGCTGGACATAGACAGCAACCCCTCCTCCCTGCTTTCCACAGTCTTGGCAAAAGACTGAGTACTAGTAATCAGGGATAGTTAGGGAGGAGTCAGTGGTCTTTGCCGAGAGCCATATTTCAGTGACACATAGTATGTCTGGGGAGTGTTGGACTATCCAGCATTTAACAAGGCCCAATTTCAGAAGCAGGCTTCTTGCATTCATATGGAAAATTCATAGACATTTAGGGAGGTTGGCTGGTTGTGGAGTCACGGGACACCAGGGTTTGATTCTCTATCCCCTCAGAGAAGCAAGATGCGGAGTAGGAAAGAGAGGATTATAGGGTACTTATGCTCCCAGGGCTTAATCATGAAGTAGGGAGATGAGTGGAAGCACCAGAGGAAGACTTTATTTCCAGATATTTGGGGGGGAGGGTTAGGACATTGATGTGGATAAGAGGAGTTGGGGCATATGCAGCAGGAAAGAGGAGGAGGAGGGTATATGAGGCAGGAGAAAAGGGGATTGAGCCGATGGGCTAGGAGGTTACTAATGTGAGGAAGTAAGAGAGTCAGAGGAGGAAACCCAACATTTTGTCTGAGGGCTGGAGGAGAGATTCTAGAAACTCCTTAGAATGATAGGGTATATGGCTTGCAGATAGGGGTAGAATGGGAGATGCTGGGTGTACACCAAGGAGCTCCCAAGAAAGGAGATAGCAGTGAGTTTGCTGCCTACAAGGCTGGTTACAGCTGGGTGGATCCAAGTAGAGGAAGGGTGTGGGTGGATGGGGAGGAGTGAGCTGATTGATTCACACATGGTTCAAAAGCAGCAACACCCTGGGTAAGCGAGGTGGGGCAGGTGGGAAGGAAGTACTATGCAGTGCCACGAACACCATTTTGTGCTGTTGCTGATAGGTGAAAGTACCTTTTGCAGCTGGTACTGAGGGCTGAGTTCAGGGAGGGTGAGAAAGCAACCCTCATGACCCTGCTGCTGTCCTCCAGAGGCTGGAATGGGGAATTACTGCTGGAAAAGAGGAAATTAAAATGCAGTTGTAGTGGACTGTACAAGAGAGAAATATGAGCTGCTCAGGGAGGCAAACTGCACCAGGGATGCTAATGCACAAGGTAAACAGGTATGCTGGCTAAGAATGTGCTAAGCAAAGCAAAGCAGTAGCTCCAGCTACACTGTTTTAACTTATCACCCTAAACTGTATTAATATTAAAATTTGTAGAAATGCTTAGTTACAGAGTATCAGAATTAAAGAGACTGGGCGGAAAACAATATAATCTGTAGCATGCAATTACAGGAGCAGTGCTTATAAACAATCAGTTGTTGGCTAACATGACGAGATAGAATTCAGAGGGGTTAAAATGGCGCAGGACACCATTGACCTGTTTGTGCTGCTGCTGAGAGGTGAAAGTACCTTTTGCAGCTGATGCTGAGGCTGAGTTCAGGGAGGGTGAGGGAGCGATCCTCATGACTCTGCTGCTGTCCTCCAGAGGTCGGAATGGGGAATTCATGCTTTTGTGGCTGGTGCTGAGGGCTGAGTCCAGGGAGGGTGAGAGAGTGACCCTGGTGACTCTGCTGCTGTCCTTCAGAGGTCAGAATGGGGGATTTCTTTTGCAGCTGGTGTTGGGGCTGAGTTCAGGGAGCATGAGAGAGTGACCCTGGTGACCCTGCTGCTGTCCTCGAGGTCAGAATGGGGGATTTCTTTCACAGCTGGTGCTGAGGCTGAGTTCGGGGAGGGTGAGAGAGCAATCCTCATGACTCTGCTGCCGTCCTCTGGAGGTCAGAATGGGGGATTCATGCTTTTGTGGCTGGTGCTGAGGGCTGAGTCCAGGGAGGGTGAGAGAGTGACCCTGGTGACCCTACTGCTGTTCTCCAGAGATCGGAATGAGGCAGCATAGAAAAAGTTGACAGAAGAGCAAGAAACCTCATCTGAGATATAAGTAGCCTTTCAAATAATGTGACACTGGACAGATTAGGGATGTACCACCTCTGAAAGAAAAGATTACATGGTGATTTATTGTTAATGTATAAATTAATACAAGATAAATTATTGTTCACTGAACTCTGAATGTTAGTTAAAAACAAATAAAAAACCACCAGATGACAGAACAGAGATGAGGGCATACTTTTACACGCAGTGAATTGTGAGGTTGTGGAACATCTTACAGGAGAAAATCTTTGATTGTATAAACTTCAACAAGATAAATTGTTTGAGGAGGGCTATGCTGAATACTAAAACCACTGTTATATTAGGGAGGTGGCCTTGATGGGCACTAGAGCTCTCTTTCATCATTGATATACTTGTATACTGTATTTCCTATAGCAATTCACCACTATTTGAGTAAATAATGTGTTTATTTAAAATGCCCCATATCCCCCATTTTTAGTCTCCAGGTCTCTATTGGGTGGTCAGTGATGTGGGCAAAAATGAAAAAGGTGACACCCAGAATCATACTGCAAAAAGGGTAAAACCAGAATGGCAACAAAAGTTTAACCCCTTCCCCTAAATGCTACAGTCTTGGAGTTAGTTATATTAGTAAGGGGATGTGGGGTGCAAAGCACCCCACAAAGTGTGTGTGTGTGTGTGTGTGTGTGGGGGAGAAGCCCCTTGAAAAAACCAAAAAAGTCAGCATTTTGGTTTCACCCTTTGATCCTTGCCATTCCGGGTTCACTCTTCAAGTTTCACCCTTATCACATAAAGCCCTTTACTGTGATCACCCACAGATGCCGGCATCATTCTTCACAACTCAGCCGCTCCAACCCCTAGTCAGTTTGGGTGGCTGTGCTGCACCTTTTCTATTTTCTGAATGTCTTTTTTATTGTGAAGACTGCAATTTCCCCCAGTTGTATGAGATGTAGCCTCAGCAGTGCCTTATATAGTGGTAAAATCACTTCCTGGATTTAATTTACACTTTTTATACATGGTCCACTAACTTAGACTTATTTTCCCTATATAGCATATTGTACTGATTGGAAAGTTTCACATATTCATATATAATGACTTCAAAGTCTCTGTTGTGGTGCATCTCTGCAAGGTGCTTCCCATACAAGTTACAAACAATGCTATCTTTTTTTGCACTTAGGTGAAACACCTTGCATTTCACTTGCCAAGGTGCTGCCCCTTCCGTATCATATCCACATCTTTTTGCAATACTATCCCCTCTTCCACAGGTCTATGGATCCTATTGATCTTGCTACATTTGGGTCATATACAAATATTGGTACAGGACAAGGGCACCCATATCCAAGACATTAATAACAAACTCTGGCCAGAGCTGATAGGGCTGCAGGTGAGGAATTTGGTGTAAAAATATTACAAATTACCAAAGTATGCACCTGCATTAGTAAACTGTAATGTAGGCTCATGAATTTGTTGTTTTATAATATTCATACACCATATTTTCAACATAGCTTTGTTATGACCCTGTCTCAGGAAGAAGGGCAGAGCAGATATTCAGCTCCTGCTCAAAAGGTGATATGTTTGTTCCTGTTCACCTTGTATTACCAATGTCTGTTTATCTGCTGTTGTGATATTGCTGGGAAGGGCTACTTGAGGAGGGAAATGGTGAGGGACAGCTTCTCAGAGGGTTGTACCCCGCTGCCATGTAACCCATCACCATTCATTCTCTTGCTGGAGGCACCGTGATATACAAGATTAATCATCCTCAGACCAGGCCCCCACCTAAGGTTAGTCAGCTATGACAGCATGGAGTATGGTGGGACTGTACCCCACAAATACACCTTACATCTCAATTTGAATTGAGTCCTGTAAATCAGTTCATAATTATAACACATTTTTGGAGTGGATAGACTAAAGTGAAAGACAAAAGGTAGTAAAATCAAAATGTGGCAGCAGAAGGATGTTTACAAAAATATGCAAGTTCTGGTCAGAGCTGATATGGCTGCTTAGAGCGAGGGGAGTGTGGCGAGTGAGTAAAAGAATACTCGGAACTGCTGCCATCCTCTCGCTGCACCAGAGTCAATTGCGCATGTGTGGAAGTAAATGTAGAAGTAACGCATTAAAGTAGTATAGTGCATGCTGACTATATAAGGGAGCTCACCAGTGGTCACAAGCATATTGTTATTATAATGTATCAAAAACTAAAAAGTGGCCATTCAGTTAATTATGGAACTAAGAAAGAATATTCACACATGACGCTGAATTATTAGTAAGAAAATAATCTGAAAAGTATTATTATAAAGAAACATTGAAAACGTTTTAAAACAAATGACTATGGAGAGTCAGGCTCAATAATTATAAACATACTGGCATGTTTTTTTACTCCCTATGAGCTGCCATGGAAAGAAGTCTGTAGGAGCATAACCCTGTTATATTAAGACCATGGGAGTGGGCTGCAGCTACCTTTGATGCCATAATTAAGGTGGCTTCCTGCCTGCAACAAATTTGTATTTGCTTTCTCAAAGAAAAGGGTCCATAATGATCTTTTCAACTACTGTTGGCCTGTAAATGGGTGTTGCAGGCTCCCCAATATGAACAGGTACCAGTTTTTCCCTCTATCTCCATCAGCAATTTGAAGTGAGATCCACAGCCCTAGCACCTGGTAGGCAACAAAACAAGCAGTTCTCTGGATAATGCCTGAATATCTTTCAGTCTGTAAATCTAAAAACGGAGTCCTATACCATCAGAACCTGATGCTAGCCGGCACGAGACTCAGGCATCCCAGTGTTGAATCCATGTCTCTTGGTGCGTCATTGCCCAGTTGCCAAACCTCTTCTCCTGCCTGTCATTGCCAGGCTCTGTCAAAGGTGCAAACCTGTTGAGGTAGGTGAAAGTAAGAGGAAAAAAGAAACGATGGGAAAGGAAGGTAGAGTCTAAGTGCTTTAAAAATAGCTTATGTAGTTTGTAAAAGCACATGTATTAGAATCAGGTAGACAAGAAGAAATCAACTTCTGTGACACAAAAATCTACTTTCAGCTGTGCAAAACAACTGCATTAAGGACTATTTTGTTGACTGGTTGATGCATCACATCATTATGTATTGATTAATAAAAACAGTTATTAAAGTTATGTTCTAGTGTTTTTTACAGCTGAGTCCATTTTATTATCACAATAATTCACTCCATGGCAAAGGTTGTTATGGGATTTATCCATTTCCTATGTGGTTTAAGGCACATGGCTGCATCTCGTGCTACACCACAACAGGAGGCACAGGTAACTTTCCCACTGACTAACACTCAGTGATATCTTTTTGCTTACACATCTATTATTAGTTCCACTCCTATATCTCCTGGTGGCAAGTCTATCTGGACTTTTTCCACTGGCACTGGTCCCATAATCTGGCACACCACCTCAGCAGTAATTAGGCAACTCCTTCCTCTGATGACATGGCTAACAACTTTCACATTGTCATCACCAACAAGCTCCAAATGATCTGGTCTGTCACTGAGAAGACAGAGCACACATAGTTGGTATCAGTTAATGAAGACCCCTCATATGCAATGTAATGCCGTATATTTAATATCTTTTAATTTTTAGGGTTTTTAATGCATAACTTGCGTTTTATTTGGGGGGTTATGTTTACATAATATGAAAATCAATGTAGTCAGAAAAAATATACTGCAGAAAGTGGCATGCATGTAAAGCAGAGACTACATGGGAGTATACAGTGGCCTGGATATTCAAAGCGGAATTGCATCATGGAGTGATATTCAGTGGGAGCAGTGCACCAGTGCGCAACCCAAATAAATGCATGCAAAAGAGCAGGGGGCGTTCCCATGAATATATGGCACAGTGTGAAATTCAACCCCTGACACATGGCACAAGTGTGGAGCAATGGCCAAATGCGCTGAGCAGACTTGAGCCTATAAATACAGGGAGCAAGCAGGGGGGCAGCACTTGCACCAGAGGGGAGAGAGACAGAGAGAGACAGAAACACAGAGAGATAGACAGGGGATGGGGAGAGAGAGAGAGAGAGAGAGAGAGAGACACCAGACCCTGAAGGGAGTGACACAGGCATCCACAGGGGTGTGGGGCAGAGGTGGCAGGCATGTGCAAGCCAGGAGCAGATGTCACTAGAGGGGAGCCTGGCAGAGTGACAAGCACTGCCCCAGGGTGGCAAGTGGACCACTGTTGACGGACGCCCAAGGGGAGACAGGACAACAGGGGCCATGACCAGTGTAGCCTTCCAGATGGAGGCCATAATGAGGGCTGTGAGGAGGCAGGAGACAGAGCGATGTTGCTGTGGAAGAGCCTGTCAGCGATACACCCAGAACAGGCGGTTCCGTCCCCACATCAGTTTCGAGAACCACACTGATACGGAGATCGTGGGCTGGTATCGCCTGAAACAGGCGATTCTGTGGCAGCTCTGTGAGCTGTGCAGTGAGGAGATGTTTGCTGATTGCTTCTGCTATATATGCTGAATAATTATACTTTATATGCACCTTGAATTGTATTGCCTATAAACACTGATACTGATTTTTAACATTGCGAGGAGCCCTTGTTCCAAGTATACCATCAAGCGGAACAAGGAAGAGAGCCTGTAGTTCACTACGTTTTCATTGCGAACTACAGACTAATTGATTTTATATACTTTGTGTATTGGGCTCTGTTATATACATTGTCTCTCAGTATATCACCTTTGTGAGGCACTATTGTGCTTTTTAAGTACATATTTAATCATTTGGGTTGTCAGGAATAAGATGCACTTGTGACCTCCTACAATCACTTCCGGGGTCTAAAAACATACTATTTAAACAGTAGCTTGGCGAGCAGGGCAATCTGTGCAGGGCACGTGTGGCATTGTGTGTGGAGATGTGCATAGAGACACGTGCATCAGCGCATGTTTGGCGTGTTCTGTGTGAGTTGTGTGAAGTTTGCACTACAGGTAATTATCAAGCGATTGTTTGCTTCTGTAATCTGTGTGTAACTATATTGTTGGCACCAGTTATTTTGTTTTGCTAGGAAAAAACTTTCATTATATGTAATATCAGCAGAAAGCAATCACCCAGTCAGGAACTACATCTACAGTGTTTGAAGGGGTTCAATGTATTACATGTCTTATGTTTAGTACAACTGTTAGTGGGGCTATACCTCAAAGGCTCATCTGTCAAAAGTGTGAAGAGAATTTATCCTTGAAACAGGAAGTGGCTTTATTCTATAGTAGACTTTCTGAATTAGAAGCTAGCCAGAAATTAATGTAGGATAGATTCAACACGCATTAAATCAAACATCGTCAAAAGATTCTGGCAATACACCACTAATTGATTCTCCCTGTCTACAGTCTCATTCTCTCAAGCACTGTCCTTTAAGTCCAAGTAGTAGGAAAAAACATCCAAGAGAAACAGATATTACTGATAATCCTGATGAACAGTGGCATGAGGTGTAAAGTCAGAGGGTACATAAAAAGGGACGAAAGATCTCTCATTTTTCTTTAACGACCAGTAACAGGTTTTCTATTTTTAGTCAGTCTGAGGATCTTTGTTTAAAAGATCATGTGCAATGGTTTTTACATTTTTTTTATAAAAGCTTGAAAAGCCAAAATTCAAGACCCTGTGTCATGATTGGTGTTTCCTGAAAATTTCATGCTGTTTGGTTTTGTGGTTTTCTTTTAATCAGCATTTATTAACTTGCTCTACAGTGGCTGAAAACAGTGGAATTATTTCTGCCCTCTCTGTCAAACTTAGAGTGCAATGACATTATTTTGGAGTAACTTGTTGTCTCAGATTCCCAATCAGAGCAGTAGTTTGTAGAATTAATGGTTTGATGAGCTCTCCAAATTGAAACCAACTGTCTGATTTGTGTTTAGATAGATTAGCTTAAAATATATCATTCTCTTTTCATAAAAAGCTGATAATTTCAGTTTCAATGCTGATTTGAAGAAGTGGAAATCTTTCTCTATGAGAAATCAGCTTGTCTGTCACAGCTTTTAGTTCTCTCTAATCAAAACTCTGATTTTTTTTTCTAACTACAAAACACTGGACTATTAAATGACTATAAAATAAATCTAAATTTTGTTTATTCACAGGAACAGTCTGTCTTTGATGTAGCCTTCATAAACACATTAATGTAAGAACATTTTTTTTCACGTCAGATTGGCAAACAGTACATCTGCTTGAAATACTGTAGCAGAGTGTGACAGGCACCCGTCTGAACTCAAAAAGTTCAGTTATTTGGTGGTTTCCGTGTGAAAATACATCATGTATGTGTATAACTAGAAACACTATGTGGCATCCCAATGCACCATGTCTCTGCCCCACTGCTGAGGCAACTGCAGTCTACTGCCACCTGTTCCTGCCCCACAAGCCCCCTGCCTTCTGCTCCACATTTGAGGCTGCTGCACCCTCCTGCACACTGTCTTCTCCCACACAGTTGAGGATTGTGCACCCTGCTGCCTCCATCCCCCGCCTAAAAAATAAGGGCTGCTGCACCCTTCCATCCCCTGCCCAAACAGTTGGGGCTGCTGCACCCTGCTACCCTCTCTCCACCACCCTCACAGGTAGAGAAGCTGCACCTGTTGCCCCCTGTTCCTGTCTCCACAGACAGGGCTGCTGTGCTGTGCTAAGCCCTAGAGTGTCAGGCTCCCTGTCTCCACAGCTGGGGCTGCTGTACCATGCTGCCCTAGCCACCAGAGGTGGGACTTTACTACACCCTGCTACCCACTTCCATTGCCCCAAATAGGCAGGGCTGCTGCACCAACTGTACCCCATCTCACAGTCAGAGTTGCTATACCCTGATGCCCCATGTTCTTCACCACAGTCAAGACTTTTGCATCATGATGTCCTCTATCCCCTGTCACCAGAGACAGGGCTGCTGCACCCTGCTCCTTTCTACACAGTTGGGGTTGCTATGGCCTGCTGTGCTCTAGATCCCCTTGTCTCTGCAGTTTGGGCTGCTGCACCATGCTGTCACTGGCCACAAGATTCAGTGCATTTGCTGTACCCTGTTGCATGCCTCCACAGTTGAGGCAGTTACACCCTACTCTCCCCCTGCCACCAGAGTCAGATCCTTTGCTACACCCTGCTGCCTACATCCCTTGTCCCAAACAGGCATGGCTGCTGCACCTGTTCGACAGTTTGGGCTGCTGTATCCTGATGCCACCCTTATCTCCTGCCCAAACATTCAAGGCTGCTGCACCTTGCTGCCCTCTCTCCCCACCCCCACAACCAAGGCCATGGCACCCTGTTGCCCCTTGTTCCTATCTCCACAGTCAGGGCTGTGATACAGACAAGCTTATTTCTCACAGAAAAAGATTTCCACTACTTCAATTCAGCATTGAAAATTAAATGATCAGCTTTTTAAGGGAAGAGAATGATATATTTTAAGCAGATCTAAACACAAACCAGAGATTGGGTTAATAAGAAACCTAGAGAGCTCAGCAAACCATAAACTCTACAGAGTGCTGTTCTGATTGGGAATCTGAAACAGCAAGCTACTCCAAAATGATGTCATCGCACTCTAAGCTTGACTGAGAGGACAGAAATAACTCCATTGTTTTCAGCCACTGTAGAGCAAGTTAACAAATGTTGATTTAAAGAAAATCACAAAACCAAACAGCATGAAATTTTCAGGAAACACTAATCATGACACAATGATTTGAATTTCTGCTTTTTAAGGTTCTATAAAAAATATGTTAAAAACATTTCACATGATCTTTAATAGAGTTTAAAAATGAAGCAGCTGAAGCTCATAACATAGAGTTACCTAATACCTTAGTTATTTTAGGAACTTTTTCTTCTCCAACCACTTCACTTCTGGATAATCCATCATTGCCTCCTGCTGAACCTCCCCTCATCCCGTCCCCACTTACTGATCATATGCTATTTACTTCTCATACTTCTCGTATTGAACCAGTACTTCTTAGACACATTTTTTTACTAGGGGAGTCTATGGTTAAATACCAAGATAGAGCAATCTGTAACCCCGACAAGGAATATCGTACCTTTTCAAGTTTTTGGGGAGCCAAAATTTCGGACATTACTAAGATGTCATGTAACATTTTGGCAGATGGGGGTGAAAATCCACTTGCAGTCCTTCATGTTGGCACAAATGATTTTTTACATTCTAGTGACTTAGAAATAAAGAAGGATTTGGTTGCACTCTCAAATGTTTTAGTTGGTAGAGGATGTGAAATTGCCTTTTCTGAAGTCTTTTCAGTCCCATGAGAATCTACTGAATACAATAACAGAATTCATTCTTTTAACAATTGGCTATGTGCCAGATGTCTGTCACAAGATCAGACATGTATTATCCATTAGGAAGACTTCCTTGGTAGACCTGATTTATTCTGCAGGGATGGATTACATTTGTACTATCAAGGAAATCAAGTATTAAGTACTCAGCTTTTAAAGTATATTAATAATCATTTAAAGTGTCAGACTTGGGGGAGAGTTAATTTTCTTCCCCAAGTATATCTCCTGTAATATTATTCACACTACTAACTTGAAATGCTTATATTTAAATGCTAGGAGTCTGCAGAATAAACTTGATGATTTGAAAGTTGTCTTAGCAGCAGATAATGTGGATATAATCTTTATTACTGAGACATGGGACGACGATCAATCAAATTGGGATTCCAACCTCCCAGGGTTTATATCATATAAGCTGAACAGAAAGGAAAGAAAAGGTGGTGGTGTTGCTATAGTCCTTAAATGTTCCTTACACATGATTGACATCTCTAATAAAATTTAAAAATCAAATAGCTCTGTAGAAACACTCTGGATTAAACTATTGACAGACCAGTCTAAGTTTATTGTCTAGGGTGTTTGTTACCGGCCCCTGGTACTTCTGCCGATTATTTGGACACTATCATACAAGAGGTTGAAATGGCAAGCTCACTTGGTGAAGTCATTCTTACTGGTAACTTTAATTTACCAAATATTGATTGGGAGAATATGATGGCTTCAAATAATTTCGTTAAAAAACAGATTAACATGTGTGAACAGTGTGATCTTGTGCAAGAGGTTAGATTACCCACTAGGGGTACTAATTTATTAGATTTTGTTTTCTTTAGTAAATCAGTATTACTATCAAACTTTGTTATTTTAACACCTATTGGAAACAGTGATCACAGTTCTATCAGTTTTACACTACCACATATACCCATCTCTCCTACTTGTACTGCTAAGATCTATCTATATGACAAGGCAGATACTAGTAATATAAAAAAAATTTAAATACTGTTGACTGGTTAACCATTTTCAACAGTGTTAGCACAGAGGAATTTTTCAATATACTTGTAAATAAGATTATTGACTTAAGGAACAAATATGTTCCCTTTAGAAATAAAACTCCTCCAAAAAAACCTAAGCCTAAATGGTTGTCCAGGGAAATAGTTAAATTATTAAAGAAAAAGGATAAATGTTATGTGATATATTTAAAGCATTACACTCCATCTAATTGGAATTACTTTCTGTGTATTCAAAAGAAATGTAAATATACTATACGAAAGGTGAAGAGGAGGTTTGAGATGAATCTGGCTATAAATGCCAGAAAAGACAATACCAATTCTATTTTTTTCTTATATCAACTTTATGAAGAAAACAAATTGTAAAGTTGGCCCCCTTCAATTAAATGAAAAATTGATTTGTGATCCTTTGGAAATGGCCAATTCTTTTAACAGTAAATATTGTAATGTATTTCAAAAAAATCAATGTAAGTGCCCTATTAATCTGCCTCAAGGTATTCCCATCTCATTATCCGAGTCTGATATTCAAGCTAAATTAATCAATCTCAAGGGTAAAATAAGTGTTTCCCCCGATGACATTCCTGGTCATCTTTTGTATCTACTAGCAGATTGCTTAATCACCCCCTTCAAATTATTATTTGAGTACTGCCTTAATTACAACTATGTGCCTGAACTTTGGAAAGTTGCTTTTGTAGTTCCTATTCATAAAAAAGGCCCTAAAAGTGAATGGGAAAACTGTAGACCGATAAGTCTTACTTCATCCATGGGCAAAATTTTGGAAAGTTTAATTAAGGATTTGATTACTACATCATTTATCAGTTCTGATACTGAACAACATTGATTCAAAAATGGAAGGAGTTGCTTAACTAATTAGTTGTGTTTTTATGAAGACTTGAGTCATCAGCTAGATAATAGACATCCTTATGATGTAGTTTATATAGATTTTAGTAAAGCCTTCAACTATTTACTGCATTGGGCACTTATACATAAGCTTTCTTTTCCAAATATTAATTCAAAATTAATAGTTTGGATAGCTAACTGGTTGTTTAATCATTCGCAAGATGTTCTTGTAAATGGACAACTTCTTGTAAAGGGCATGTTACTAGTGGTGTTCCTCAGGGGTCTTTCCTGGGACCTTGTTTGTTCCAATTTTTTATAGCTGATGTTACACAACAAAACTGTTCCAAATCAGTTAAAAATGCAAGTGATATTAAGATTGGGGGGGGGTCTGTTGAAAATCTAACCCAAATTATTGCTATTCAAAATAATTTAGACAAAGGCCCAGATATTCAAAAGGGTTGCGCATGGCACAACAGTGTTGCACCATGCACAACCCACTGATGTGCCCTGGTGTGATCTTTAAAGGGGAAAAGTGTGCCTGCACAAATTCTGATGTGCCAGGGTGCATCAGTAATGTATGCAGGCACAGGTGGGGTGTGCCCATGCATAAACTGCACAGCCCAATATTCAGCCCGGGCCATGCAGAGTTATGCAGGTGCAACCCCTACAGGTGCCTGCACAAAGTTACGCTGAAAAAAAAAGGAACAAGTTGAGGGCCACCCACAGGTGAGCTGCCGCATTGCAGGGTGCAACACAGCAGCTGCCACCAGTGGGTGGCCCTGAATATTCCCACCGCACCTGGCAGCACCCCCATGACCCTGATCATGGGCTGAGTGTAACCCCCCATTGGCCTGATCGTGGGCATAATAGTATTCCCCTGACCCCCATTAGCCCGGATCGTGACATAATAGTAGTCCTCTCATTAGCCCGATCACGGCATATAGTATTCTCTCCCCATTAGCCAATCATGGCATAACTGAAACTTTCCTCCCACCCCAAGTAGCCCAATCGAGGGCATCAGACCCCCAAAGTCCAATATCTGGTAGTCCAGTGGACTGCTGTTTACCCGATCGCGAGGCATCAGTAAAAAAATAATAATAATTCCAATATCCCTGGTGGTCTAGGTGGTACCCCCACCTGCCCACTGAGCCCCACCCCCACTCACCCCAGTCAGCCAGTGGGTGGCCACACCCCACCTGCCTGCCGCCCGTGTTAGCAGCGACCGACACTAGGCTGCATGCCCTTGGTTCACAATGTCGCCATCGGTGTGTAGTTCTATCAGATAACACATTCTAGATATGTGAATGACATATCTGGAATGTGTAGTAATAGTAGGGTTGCACGCACCATTGGCTCACATCAGAACCAATGGGCATGCAGCCGTACCGAGGTGTCAGTCGGTGGGGCGGGCTGTAGGCGCAGGGGTGCTGCCGGCTGATTAGGGAGGGGGGCAGTGGAGCCCAGTGGGCAGATGGAGGGGTACCACTAGATCACCAGGGATATTGACATTTTTTTTTTTTACTGATGCCCGCGATTGGGCAAACAGCAGTCCACTGGACCACCAGGGATATTGGACTTATCTCGATATTACAAATGCCTGCGATCGGGCAGATAGGATCCACTGGACCACCAGGGATATAGGAATTCATTATTAATAAAAATGCCCACGATCGGTCAGATAGAGTCCACTGGATCTCCAGGGATATAGAACAAATATTTATATATTTGGACAGATGCCCACGATTGGGCAGATAGCGGTCCACTGGACCACCAGGCATATAGGATGAATATTTCTATTTTTGGACAGATGCCCGTGATCGGGCACTTAATGGTCCACTGGACCACCAGGGATATAGGACGAATATTTCTATTTTTGGACAGATGCCCGCGATCAGGCACATAACAGTCCACTGGACCACCAGGGATATTGGACTGTTTTCTATTTCTGGACATATGCCTGCGATTGGGCTGCAGGGGGCATCGGTCCCTGATGGCTGCTGCCTGGCAGGGTGCCAGGCGCAAGTTGTCAGGGATTGGCGCACCTGCATGCAAATGGAGCCATAATGACATGCAAATGGCCCCATGTGTGCCTTGCATACATTATGGCCCCATTTGCATGTTAAGTTTTGAATATCATGGTTGCTGTGCATGGCACAATGGAACTTGCTCTAGCGCATCTCCATGCTCCACTCTGGCCACTTGCGCTGGCACAGTGCCACTGTGCCATGCACACTGTGGGTGGCCAGGGTGAGATATTCAAAGCTGCTGAGCCATGGCGCAGCTCCGTTGAATATCGCCCAGTCCACACCCCTGCACAGCCAAGTTGCGCTGCACCCAAGCTTGCGCCACAGCCTGGCGCAGTTTGAACATCTGGGCCTAAGTGTCTTAGCCACATAACAATTGTCCCATGCCACGCTCCCCCCACACAGACATGTGTACATACACCACAACACACACACACACACACCCCTGCACACCACACACTACCACAACACACAAATATAACAAACACAAGCCACACATACCACACCACACTGCACACACACAAACAAAACACACACACACACCATACCCACAACACACAAAAACACAACACATGCAAAGCACACACAAACACACACATACATACTTACATCAATACACACACACTCGCACACACTCACCACAGTGTTAAGGTAAGAAGTCAACATGTAGATAACCATAAACTTACAAAATCAAAGGCCCGCTGAAGAACTAAATTATTTATGTCCATCTTTTAAAGTAAAGGTCTATGCAAGTTTAAGTGGAATCATGTGTCATATAACCAATATCAATGTTCAATCCATCTGCCACCATATTGAGAAGTAAAATAAGTCTAATTTCAGAAGCCCATCTCTGTTGTGTACTGTTGAAATGTCCTTTTAAGACCATCACAGACATATCTGAGATTGAGTGGCCATCCTGGAAGAAGTGCTGGGCTACTGGTTTCTTAGTCTTCTTGTGATTAATAGAATGTCTGTATGAATTCATTCTAGTGTGGAGTTGTTGGCTTGTCTCCCCCACATAACCTGTGTGAGAACATTTCTTGCATTGGATAAAATAGACCACATTACTTGATGTACATGTATAATTCCCCTGTATCCTGAATAGTCTGTTTTGTGATGTAAACACACAGTCTGAAGTGGAAATGAGGTTACATGTCTTACATATGCATTGATGACAGGGTCATGTACCATATGATGTCATGATATTCTGTTCCCGTTCAAGTTGACTCCTAATAATCAGGTTGGCTAAATTACAGTCGTGGCCAATCATATTGGCGCCCTTGCAGTTTTTTCTAAGAATGCACCAATCCTTCCAGAAAATTGTTGAAATTAAAAAATATTTTGGCATCCACATATATATTTCTTTGGTTTGCAGTGGAATAAAACACAAAAAGCAGAAAAAATTACTAAGTCTTAGCTTATTCCACACAGAAATCCTTAAATGGCCCGGACAAAATTATTGGCACCTTTTAGAAGTAGTTAGAAATAATTAGATTTCAAGCAGGTGATTCTCCTTCACTTTGGAACTGAACTCACCTGTGGTGAGTTGCAGGTGCCTGCAATATAAAAATCACTCATTCAACCAGTTTGAATAGAGAAAAGGACTCATTCTCCTGTTTTGTGTCACTGTGTGTACCGCAATGAGCATGGAGAAAAGAAAGACAGCCAGAGAATTGTCTGAGGAGGTTAGACAGAAGATTGTAGCCAAGCATGGACAATCTCAAGGCTACAAATCAATCTCCAGAGACCTTGATGTTCCTGTTTCCACTGTATGTAATGTTATCAGGATGTTTAAGGCCCATGGCACTGTAGCCAACCTCCCCTGGATGTGGCCAAGAAAACTTGATCGAAGATTGCAGCGCAGGATTGTTCGAATGGTGGAGAAAGCACCTCGATCAACTTCCAAACAGATTCAAGCTGACCTTCAGACACAAGGTATGACAGTTTCAACTCACACCATCCGTTGCCAACTCAATGAAAGGGGGTTATATGGTAGGAGGCCCAGGAGGACCCCACTGCTGAGAGAGAGACATAAGAAAGCCCGACTAGGGTTTGCCAAAAACACACTTGAACAAGCCAAAATCCTTCTGGGAGAATGTCCTGTGGACAGATGAGACCAAATTAGAGCTTTTTGGTAAAGCACATCATCTCTATGTTTACAGAAAACAAAATGAAGCCTTCAAAGAAAAGAATACCTTACAGTCAAACATGGAGGAGGTTCAGTGATGTTTTGGGTTTGCTTTGCTGCCTCTGACACTGGGTGCCTTGAACGTGTGCATGGCATCATGAAATCTGGAGATTACCAGGCCATTTTGGAGCACAATGTTGAACCCAGTGTCAGAAAGCTGGGTCTGTTTTGAAGGTCATGGGTCTTCCAGCAAGACGATGACCCCAAACACACTTCAAAAAGCACCCAGGAATGGTTCACGACAAGATGCTGGACTGTTCTGAAGTGGCCATCAATAAGTCCAGATCTAAATCCCATTGAAAACCTGTGGAGAGATCTGAAAACAGCAGTTGGGAGAAGGCACCCTTCAAATCTGGGAGAACTGGAGCAGTTTGCACAAGAAGAGTGGGCCAAACTGCCAGTCGAGAGGTGCAGGAAGCTCATCCATGGCTATAGGAAGCGGTTGATTGCAGTTATTTTGACAAAAGGCTATGCTGCCAAATATTAAGTCTAGGGTGTCAATAATTTTGTCAATGCAATTTCTTTTCATTTTCTGATTTAAAAGGATATATTAACTTCTGAATCAAAAACAAAGGTTCTGTAGTATTAACAGAGAAATAAAGAATTGTGGAGACCAAATACTGTACTGTTTTTAATTTCAACTTATGTTTAGAGGAAATTGTGAGTTATTTGAAAAAGTGCAAGGGCACCAATATTTTTGACCAAGACTGTAGGTGGTTGTTTAAAAGATAGTAGTGGTAGTTCTTGAAAAATACAATTAAAGGTTTCATCCTCACTAATTATTGGATGGAAATCCTTAATAATCTTACATAGAAGTTCAAGGTCAGGATGTTATGTGACTACTAAGGGTATTCTGTTGGTAGTCATCCATTCTAGAATGAATTCACATAGACATTCTATTAATCACAAGAAGACTGAGAAACCAGTAGCCCAGCACTTATCCCAGGATGGCCACTCAATCTCAGATATGTTTGTGATGTTCTTAAAGGACATTTCAACAGTACACAACAGAGATGGGCTTCTGAAATTAGACTTATTTTACTTCTCAATATGGCGGCGGATGGATTGAACATTGATGTTGGTTATACGACACATTATTCCGCTTAAACTTACACAGACCTTTACTTTAAAAGATGGACATAAATACTTTAGTTCTTCAGCGGGCCTTTGATTTTGTTAAGTTTATGGTTATCTACATGTTGACTTCTCACCTTAAAACTGTGGTGAGTGTGTGTGAGTGTGTGTGTTTGTGTATTGATGTATGTATGTATGTGTGTGTTTGTGTGTGTTTTGCATGTGTTATGTTTTTGTGTGTTGTGGATATGGTGTGTGTGTGTGTGTTTTGTTTGTGTGTGTGCAGTGTGGTGTGGTATGTGTGGGTTGTGTTTGTTATATTTGGTGTGTGTTGTGGTTGTGTGTGGTGTGTAGGGTGTGTGTGTGTGTGTGTGTGGTGTGGTGTGGTGTATGTGCACATGTGTGTCGGGGGAGCGTGGCATGGGACAATTGTTATGTGGTTAGGACACTTAGTTTTCACATTTACTTCCTTCAACTAGTTGTCAGTGGTTGGATTACACACTGTCACATTTTTAAATCTGCTCATATTAAGATGTGTATCTCATTTACTTGGGGGTTCATAAAAGGTGTGATTCCTATGGGTAACGATTAATATTGGTGTGAATGATGCTGTGTTATGACTCTTGCACATACACTATGTCTCATTCCTACTAGTTACAGTATCTTTCCCAGGAGAGAGAGAGAGAGAGAGAGAGAGAGAAAGGGGAAAAAAAGGAGGAAGCCTGGAGGATTTCATCCTTGGAAGTTTTCATGTAGATTCCTTAGACTGATTCTGTGCATTTTTGTTATACACTGACTCTGTGTTGAAATCTGCACTTACCAGGCTCATTGTCTCATTTTCTTGGGGGTCCTTGACAAGTATTTTTATTTGGCACTTACACTTACAAGTGATACTATCATGCATCATGTATAGATGTGTATTTTTAATTTGGGGCTCTTTTTCAATTTGCAGTTATACCTAATTTCAGGATTTTGTCTCTCATTATCTGTTCTTTAATACACCAGGACACTTGGAATGTAAGTTGTAACCTCATCTTACATGTATTAGAGAGAATGATAGCCCAAGGTTTTTTTATCACTCGAATGCTTTCTTAGCATACTGAGTCATTTTAAAATATATGTGAGAAGAACTCTCTGGTTGAGATTTCTTGATAACCTTTGTACTTCTGAGGCTTCTCAGTTAGAAGCATACTGGTGTTAATTAGCTTCTCTGATGTAATCTTCTTTATGTTTTAAATGTATATGTTAAACGAATGAGAATTATTTCTGTTTTTTCAACATAATCTGGTGTCAATAGTACGGGATTTTCAAAATAACTGCCATAAAGCTTCTGAAGAAGGACCGAGTAGGTTTGAAAGCTACAGCAATTTATTCTTTTCTGTAACATCCATGTTGGTCCAATAAAAGTTATCAAATCATTTGTTTCTGGATCTGTTCTTAAAAGGAGCAATACGGCACCTACAACATTTTTTTGTATTTGTAGGTGAAATAGTTTTGCTGAATTCTGGATGTTGAACCAAATGTATGGGTTTAAAGCAAAACGGAAATTGCCAATGGCCTATTTCTCTAACCCTTAGTGATAAGGCTGTTTATAATACAGTATGACCATACTTGTGTACAACCAGTTAAATGTGTCGACTGGCTGCAGCTAATTATTTAATTGACTCAAAACTATTAACATTATTTTTATGTTTGCTTGCACTCATGTGCAAGAAACATTGTGCGATGATCCAAAATGCAGTGCCGTACAGTTGAAAGGGAGAGCTACGCTTCAGTGAGCAGGGATAAGATATCGAGTGCTCATGCGCACTCCCACACACACACACACACACACACACACATATACTGCGTGCTCGTGCTTCCACCCCCATGCACACACTGTATAGCCGATGGGGATGACCAATCCCCCATCGGCTGTGCTGCACTCCCCCCCAACAGAGTTCCAGATGCCACGTTGGGAGCCCACCCCAGCATGGCAACAGATCGTATGGCTGATGGGGGTGCCCAATCCCCTGTCGGCTCCACTGTCCCCCCCCAAGAGACTACAGGATGCCACGCTGGGAGCCCACCACAGCGTGACAACAGATCGTATGGCCGACGGGGGTGCCCAATCTCCCATCAGCTCCACAGCCCCCCAAACAGCCTTCCAGCAGCCAGGCTGGGAGCCCACCCCAGCGTGGCACAAGTCCTACATTGTCTAAGTTAATAAAAAAAAAAGAAACCTGAAAGAAAAAACCTTCCCTCGCTGACTGTCCTGACCCAATCTGCCCCCACCTGCACCCACCCTCTGCACACCCTGCCTCCCCACACCCCCTCCTCACCCGGTACTTACCTCCGGAGCTCAGTGCACGATCTCTCAGGACTGGAACACGCTCTGCACTCTTCAAAGTCGACTCATAACTGAGGAAATGCCGATAAGCTGTATAATGTAATAAATAGGGTTTTTTCAACTTTAGTGCATATCTCAGGCATTTTGGGGAAGTTTTTCACCAAATTTTCAACTTGGGGTTTTTGGGACCCCACTTCATGAATTCTGTCACTGTCATGGCGGTCACTGTGTGGAACCACCTTTCAAGACTGATTTATGAAATGACAGTGTCACAGTTCATGGGGTAGGCCCCCAAAAACCCTAAGTTGAAAATTTGGCGAAAACATTCCCAAAAATTACTGTTTTACAAGCATGCGTTGCGCTGTTCCTACGCACGCTTATAAATTCACGAATTTTCAATATGTTCACTCCAGATTTTCAACATTGCCATTTTACCATACCTCCTTATGAGCAGTACAGCTGTCATTTCTCACATCTGACCCTAAATGTGTTTCCGTGCATGTAGCGCACAATGGCGCAGTCGGTGTGTGAAATCAATGTTTGGGACAGATTAAGAAAATCACTGTGACACTGTTTATGAGCAGAGATGTTAAAATAGCTATGTTAAAATTTTGGTAAAAAAATTCCCCAAAATTACTGTTTTACAAGCATGTGTTGCGCTGTTCCTACACACGGTCGTAAGTTCACGAATTTTTAATATTTTCACTCCAGATTTTCAACATTACCATTTTACCACACCTCCTTATGAGCAGTACAGCTGTCATTTTTCACATCTCAGCCAAAATGTATTTCCACCCATGTAGCGTACAATGGCGTTGTTGGTGTGCAAAATCAATGTTCGGGACAGATTAAGAAAATCACAGTGACACTGTTCATGAGCAGAGGTGTTAAAATGGCTATGTTAAAAATTTGGTGAAATACGTCCATAAAATGACTGTGTTATGAGTGACCATTATGCAGTTTCCACACACCCTCGTAACTTCATGGATTTCTAATATTTTCAGTCCAGATTTTCACCACTGGCATTTTTCCACACTTCCTTATGAACAGTACAGCTGTCATTGTTCACACCATGGCCGAAATGTGTTTTCGCACTTCCAGTGCAGAAATGCATGGTCGCTGTGGGAAATCACTGTTCGGGACAGATTAAGAAAATCATAGTGACACTGTTCATGAGCGGAGGTTACAAAATCCCTGTGTTGACAATCTGCTGTAAAAATTCCCCAAACTAATTGCATAACGGGTGTGTGTTGCGCATTTTCTATGCACGCTCGTGACTTCATCAGTTTTTTTAATATTTTCACTGCAGAATTTCAACATTGCCATTTTTTGCACCTCCCCATAAACAGTACAGCTGTCATTTTTCACATCCTGTTCAAAATGTGTTTCCACACTTGTGATGCTAAATGGCATAGTCGCTGTGCAAAATCAGCTTTTGGCTAACAAACTGATATTGCCACTGTTCATAAGGTGGGGGTCACAAAAAAAACATGTTGAAAGTTTGGAGTGAAAATGCCAACGAATGCCTGAGGCGTTAGGGTTTCCGACCATAATGCCCCAGCCTGTAGAGATTGAGAGGCATCAGGGGTGTGACTTGGGATTCTCATCTGTAATGCTCATACCATTCCACACCCTGCTGCCAGTGAGAGGCATTGAGGTGTGCCTTGGACTCTTAGGCCCCAAAGTTCACCCCACTCTTCTATACAGGACCCATCTCACCATATTTCCTGATGGAGTGGGGTGAGCATAAGGGCCAAAGACCCCAAGGCACACCGTGACACTCGTCAGTGTCTGCAGGGAAGGGTGTGGTGAAATGATGTGACCATTATGCCTGGCAACCCAAAGGCACACCACAATGCCTGTCAGTCTCTGCAGGGTGGTGGTGGGGTTGGCTTCAGTTCAATACTTCACTGCCATTTCTATTATGCAGCTCTCTAACTCCTACACTACCAATGCCAATGCCAGCATGCAAACATTTGGCATTGACAAATACTTGCTCTATCAGGGCCTGTAGCTGATGATTCAGTTTTAAACTTTGTCCAGTGGCAGTGAATAGAGTAGAAGATCATATTTCTCAGTTACCTGGAGGAAGTGGGAATTTGGTAGAAAGGCCCTTGAATTTGCAGCGTCATATACAACATGTATTTTGCATACTTGCCTTTGTGGTGTGAAGTGCATATGTCTGCATGTGTGTGTGTCTCACAGGAGCTCCCGCTGTGTCTATGTGGACCACATACCTTGAGGTAGATGACAGAGCCACAGCCACACAGACACCACTCGCAACATTTCACTGGCATTGACTTTCCTGAGCGGTGCTGCTATAGGGAAAGACAGAGAGAGAGAGAGAGAAAGAGACACACACACACACACACACACACATACACACACTTGCAAACACTAGCTTCATTTCTTCAAAGCACAGAACAGCTGAGTCTCTGTCTGTCTGTCTCTCTCTCACTCTCATTCTCTCCCTCAGCCAGTGGAAGCTTTTGCCCTGTTTAGGCCCATGAAAAGCTCAATGGGAGGGCCCCCAAAAGACAGTGTTGCCAGTGGGGGGAGGGGTTGCAGCTGGGCCATTCCCTCCCAGCCCGAAGGGCAAATCACCACCACTATCCTTTTTTTTTCTCCTCTCCCATGTCCCTAAGAGCTCCCCTATCTTCTGCTGGGTGCCACAGTAGGTGAATTATCACAGGCCTACAAGTTCTCACGTGACTATGTCTGCTATGATGCATTAAAGAGCCACAGCATGCAACCTGTGGCTACTGCACACCAGAGAGACCAGCATTACACATCTAAAACCATTCGGGTTCTGATCTGATCTGCATACTATAAGTACTGAATCAGACCTTTGTCCCAGTCCTTTTTGTTAGATAGTTAAGGCAGGACTGGACTGTCTCTTTTGGGAGTGCCGAGGTAGAAGACCTGCATTTTGACCATTTGACCTTGTTTTGGATTACAAATAGTGAATAGGGGAAAAGAGAGAGAGAGAGAGAGACACACACACACACTTCATTTCTTCAAAGCACACAACAGCTGAGTCTCTGTCTATGTGTGTGTGTGTGTGTGTGTGTGTCTGTCTCTCTCTCTCTCTCACTCGCTCCCTCAGCCAGTGGAAGCTTTTGCCCTGCTGGGACTCCATGCAAAGCACAGTAGTAGGGCTCCCAACAGACAGTGTTGCCAATGGGGGGGTTGCAGCAGGGCCATTCCCTCCCAGCTTTAAGGGTAAATTGCCACCACTATCCTTTTTGTTCTTCCTCTCCCTTGTCCCTAAGAGCGCCCCTGTATTCTGCTGGGTGCCACAGTTGTTGAATTATCACAGGCCTACAAGCCTCTCACGTGACTATGTCTGCTATGCTGCAGTAAAGTGCCACGGCATGCAACCTGCAGCTACTGCACACCAGAGAGACCAGCATTATAAATCTGAAACCTTTCAGGGTCTGACTTGAGTTGCATACCATGAGTACTGAACCAGACCTTTGGTCCAATACTTGTAGTTAGATAGTTAAGGCAGGACTGGACTGACTGTCTCTTTCGGGACTGCACAGATAGAAGAGCTGCATTTTGGCCATTTGGCCTTGTTTTGGATTACAAATACTGATCCCTTTAATTTTAAACTTAATAACTGTGCAGGTTAAATAGCCGCATCTACGTCAAACATTGGGCCTATGATGATTCAACAACTGTGTTACCCAGTAGAATACAGGGGGCTGTTAGGGACTGTGGGGATAGTATAATTGCTATGCCTGTTAGCTGGGACTGTGAGGGACTGACAGGGATGGGGGGAGGTGGAGAGGGGATTGCAGGAATTCTCAGTTATTTGTTTATTTTTTAACCCTTCCCTTTCCTTCCGCAGAGCTTTGTTCCTGCCTTCCCTAATAAACCTTATCCCATATCCCTTGTTTGTGTTTTACTCCTGTGTGCTGTTTTCTATTGCTTGGTCATTGTGTTATTGTATTGTGTAGTGGGACTGTGTGGGCTGTTAAATCACAGCATAGGACTGGCAGAGCAGCCTAAACATTAGAGTAATGATCTGTGTATGAGCTTGATACATACAGCAGAATGGGGTTTGGTACCCACAACCTCCTCTTACATATTGTGTGACCCTGAGTAAGTCACTTAACCTTCCTAGTGTCCTTGGGTTCCCCTGAAAACAGACCCTGTGCCTAGTGAGACTTACCTTGTTACCAAAAAAATAACTAGTTACAGAAGAGACTGACTTGATAACATTGTTGTAGTACTGACATTTGGAGCTGCATGGCATAGCACAGCATTCATTTATCAAACAGAGCTCATACACCTATAAACGGATATTTATTTTGGACCAGTAATAGAAAACAAACAAAAAGAAACAAATAAAACAGTAACTATTCAAGTCATTATACCCTCTGTATGACTGGTTTTGTAGTTCTAATTTATTTTTGAACTACATGACTTAGACACGTGGGAGTGTTGACAGCAGTAGAGAGTAGAAATTCCTACATGAAGACGCCCAGCTTCAAAGCTGAAATGAGATATGTAAGGATTCTAAGGAGGGGTCCGGGTCTACTTCTTAATAGGGCTGTGCAAATACCTTATTTTTAATATTCAGCCGAATATTCGGTATTCGGCTGCCAAATATTCATTATTTGGTCAAATATTCATATTTGGCACAGCCCTAAATAGAAAAAACAAATGTTCTCCCCGGCCTTCCAAAAAACAGTACTATTTTCCCCTCACCCTCTAGTTGCTGCCAAATCCCACCCTCCTACCCACCCAGTGCCTGCAATTTTGTAATTTTTCTTCAGAAAAAACTTTTAATTGGGACCAGCACAACCCTCCTGCCTCCACGGTAGGCCTCCATTTTATAAACTAAAAGACAGGTCAGACAGCACGAAGAATTAAAAGTATAATCCTCCCCCCCACTGCCTGCAGCTCAATTTGCATCAGCACCTCATAACCCTGCTCCTTCCCTTCTCCATGTTGCTATTCTCTCATTTGAGCGACACCACCACCAGCCGTATACCTTCCCTCCACTGCCGAGTGTCTTTCTACGTAATGAAAGATACTGCTTGTTTGTTGCTATAGTAAACTAGCAGGTCACATGATCTGCTGGTTTTACTATAGCAACAAGCAGTGCGTGGGCTTTCATTCATAAGAGGAAGGCCCTTGGCAGTGGAGGAGGGAGGGTTTTGCCAGACTGGTGGTGGTGAATGCTTTCTTCAAATGAGGAGAACTGGGTGCTTGTGGGGAAGGGGGATGGAGCAGGGTCACGGATGGTGCTGATGCTGAAATTGAGCTGCAGGCAGTGGGGGGGACTTGTCACTTAGTTTATAAATTGGGGGCCTGCCATGGAGGCAAGTGGGTAGTGCTGGTCCCGATTAAAAGTTTTTTCTGAAGAAAAATTACAAAATTGCAGATGCTGGTTGGGTAGAAGGGCAGGATTTGGTGGCTGCTAGAGGGTGGGGGAAGGCTGTACTTTTTTCTTGGGGGCTGAGGAAGAGATCTTTTTTTTTTTTAGTGCTGTGCAGTGGTGACAATGCTGAATACGAATACCTCCTGAATAGTCCTCTATTCGAGAAGGGCTTCCGAATATTCAGAAGCCCTAATGTTAGTGGTATTTGGAAATTATTATTTGGCCCCTGCACAGCCCTACTTCCTACATTGCTGTGTCTCCCACATAAGACATGTGCCTAATTAGCCATGTGTTACTGTGTCAGTATTCAGTCAAAGTAAGGAGATATTGAGTTAAAAACTAGGCTGCTGAAAGAACTAGACAGAGTCTATTTGATTGAGCTGGACAGATGCTCGTTCTGCAGCCCTGCAAGGGTTAAATAACAGCAGCTTCAAAAGGTTTTTTTGTTTATATCCTGAGAAGTTGGGAGGCACAGTAGCATCCCCCCTGCCTTTAACGCAGAGCAGCCAATAGCAAAAATCAGAGGGGGAGCACACTATTTTGCAGTTGTGAATGGATACTTATAAATGTCTAAAAAGGAACTTCCACGATAAGCCGTTTTTAGAGCTGATGCAATAGGGCTACAGGCTCCGCCTACCTGCAGCCCTAAAAATGTTAAACTGGGCTAGTTAGTAAGTAGTAAAATCTTTATTTTTATACAGGAAAACAAATCTTTAGGCCGGTTGGCCTAGTTTACAAGATTGTCCTGTTTTCTACAAGTTGCCTAAACATTTAAAAACATTAAGTATGAAACACAAAATAGGTACTAACATTCACAATAAATATGTAAATCACTCAACACGATTCAATAACATTCCCCAGACTTCTAGTTGAGCTCAGACTCTAGGTGATCCTCTTCAGTATCTGAGTCAATCAGTTCTTTGATCTTCCCCATTATATTGTATTTTCTGACTAGAACTAATTTACAGATTCTGCCACTTGATCCATGTGAAATAACAGGTGAGAAATGCCCCTAGAATTGCTAGCTACTTTGCTAAGAGCAAGTTGAAAAAGTGGCCACACTCCAAATGTCCAGATTATCTTGCTAAAAATGTAAGAACAAGCTGTTTCTCACACCTCAGAGGGACAGTGCCATGATAGAGCACTTGAGCTTCGCTTTCATGCATTATGTCATCACTGTCCCTCCTCAATGTGTGAGAACCAGATTGTTCTTCATGCCAGTGGATGAGTTATTCTCTGTCTTCTTTTTGATCCATGCATTACTCGGTATTACTCAGTTTTAAAGAGTGGAAGGAGGCACTTGGCCCATTGAGGCCACTCTCCTCCCCATAACCAAAAAGATAAAAATGTCTCAAATTCTAGCCTCATCTCTGATGTGTGTCCCTTTTTGTGATTATGTTGCAAACTGAAGCAGATGCAAAATGAATTAATATGATAACTTTATCATCTATAACGTTATTGGCAACATTTATTTCCAAATCATCACTGGGAAGAATATTTTGACTGTCATGGTTCTCTTCTTGGGACAGTGTACATTTTAATCATAAATCACAGATTCTCTGTTGGGAGTCCAAATATCTCACACACCACATGATACTGTGTATTTAACCCAACTCTCTCTCTGATTTTATAAATGAATAGGGAACATTCTGTGTCTTGATTAGTTGAGAAGATTCCAAAGCCAAGTGTTTCTGTTTGCTGGCTGCGCTGTTCTCTCAAGGCTAAGTATAGTTCCATATATATATTTATATATATATTTATAAAATGCTTGTGACAATCATGGTCAGCAGCACCAACAGCACTGGACAAACACCATCACATGACCGTGCATATATCAGTAGCGCCCCACACCTGCACTTTTACCCCCCTCCAAAACAATTTTGACATTTTATAAGATAGATACTACATTTGAGGTCGCGCCTGACATACGCATGCCTTGGGTGGTTCAACCACCCAAGGCATGCGTATATCAGAGCGCGACCGCACACCTCAGAGTGGTATATCTATTACATATATACATGTATATATATGGTTAAGTATAGTCCTCTATATAGTATAGTTATTTAGTTTTATTCTTTGTTTTATTTCTTGAATTGTTCAATTGTTATGCACCCAGAGCCTCCAGGAATGGGCACCATATAAATAAAAGTTGATTTGCCTCTTTGTACTTATCCCTGGGAGGACAGCAGCATGAGCAAACAAAAGATCAGACCTTATAACACTCTAAGATGCATTGGATGCTATTGAATCTCCCACTGCTGCAGTCCTGATCTGATGTCAGCTGCATAAAGATTCTGGGATTTCTGGTTACAGCAAATGTCAGCTTGGATTCCAACAGAATCAGCCTGATACAATCTGTTATACTGCAGTAAACAGTGAGTAACAACATATGTTTTTACACACAAAGCGCAGTATGGGACCAGACCCACACTTGGCTGTGGGGCTCTTAGTGCTGACTGTTCTCCTTTAAGCAAAAAATATTATAGACTTTATTTACATGGGAGTCATTTTATAAGCATGATAAGACATTCCAGAGTGTGGGTTTCTTTTCCTGAACCACACTTTCAGATGGCTGAAGGCACTTAGAACTCACAGTGCACTTGGGCATGTGGTTCAGAGAAAAAACAAAATACACCCTGTAATGTCTTATTACTTACTTAATGCATACAGTATCAAGAGAGACTTATGACCATGACTCAGGTTTCCATTTAATATTCCAGATGTACTTAGAAAACAGGTTAAATGAAGCAAGTATTTAGATTTGAGTTATCAACTACTACTCAGTTTATTTAGGCAAATGATACAGCATTTGCATTCATGAATCCTGGATGTCAACATGAGACTAAAATACTATCCAGATAAACTCTGGGATAGAGCTGTAATTTTTTTTATATGGCCAGCAAAGTGGGCATGATATGACCCAGTACACCAATAATGCTACAAATTTCAAGGAAACTGTTGCAAACTTCATCACTCCTGATGTCACTGATAACTTGCCAGCCAATGCCACCCTTCCCACCCCAAGTCATCTCCCACAATCCACCACCGCCACTCTTGTACCCTATCCATGGTGTCCAGACACTTACAGGTAAGCCATAAGACACATTCTCTCTGGAAGGAGAGGATCCGCCCAACAAAGGGATACGTTGGGTTACCCTGGTGTGGGGGGGCTGCAGTATGGGAAAGCAGTTGGTGATGGGGGTTGCCTGGGATGAGTAGATCCTAGGCGGCCAGCAGGAACGGCCAGCTGGGATGCAGGGTGTGGCTAAAAAATAAAAAATAAAAATTTCAGGTACCTTGCAATGTGTCAGTACTCAATAGCATCTTTTCAGTTCAAGCCTCCCCCCAGTCCAAACCCAGGTCCCAAAAGGTACAGCACCTCAGTTACAAGTTTGGCCTCTGTTTCACAGCCAATCCATGATTTGGGGGACCTGTGGTCCACATTTCCAGGCCCACTCATTCTCTGTAGCACCCCACTCCATTTACAAAATACAGACAGATGTCTGTAAACTCTATATCACTGAGTGGTGACCTAAACCAGAGTGGGAGGGTGAAAGAGCAGTCTGCCTAATTGGTGACATTGCAAATTGATGAGACACAGTATGACTTGTATTTATCATCCATGGCTAACACGTTTGTGACATGTCTAGCTTAGTGAATTATTTCCTCCATATAGCATACTAAACAGATCCTGTGATCTACTGTATGATAGGGTACTGGTAATGCAGACAAAGAGTTTATTGTGAAACAGTAATTCCCAAAGATCCTGACCTCTCCATTGATTTAGGGTATACACACAATGAGTGCTGCCCATAAGTTGTAAGCTGCAGGTGAAATCATACCCTACTTTTCCAATTCTTTTTCAGTTGCTGTTATATACAGTAGCTTCCTATAATTCATAGGGCAGCACTATAGCTTCACAAGATTTAGCACACTTTTCAGATATATGTAGCTTCAACACCTTACGTCAACCACATGACTGTTTTCAACACAGAATTATATTTTGAACACAACAGTTTTACTTCATTAGTGACATTTTGTACTTTAAAATCAATCTAGCTTTGACATCTGAACCCAAATATGACCCATATGTGCAGGACCATTCCCTTCTGTTACTGGCAGTTCTAAACAGACCATCAGATCATTGCATTTTATATTAAAAAGGAGTTTGCACGAAGAGTTGCAAAACTAGATCATTGTGAGTTTTTAAACATATCTCAGTGGCAGCAGCTTATTTCTTCATGTCTGATGGCCTCAATGTGGTGAGACAGTGCAGCAATGCAGTAGGAAGGGCCAGTGGGTTGCTGGGGTGCATAGGCAGGGTAATCACCAACAGAAGGAGGGAAGTGGTGTTACCACTATATAGATCCTTGGTGAAACCATATGGAGTACTGTGTCCAGTTCTGGAGACTGCATCTCAATAATTACATAGACAGGTTGGAGGTTGTCCAAAGGAGGACAACTAAAATGGCGCAGGGGTTACACTAGAAGCACTGTGAGGAGAGACTAAGGGAAATCAATGGGTACACCCTGGGAGAGAGGTGGGGAAGAGGGGATATGACAGAGACCTATGAATACATCATGGAGTTGAACAAGGTACAGGAGAGGAGTATTTTTCAAAGGAGAAGGTGGTCAAGAACAAGGAGACATGCCAAGTACTTCTTCACTGAAAGAGTGGAGGATGCCTGTAACGTTCTTCTAGTGGAGGTAGTGGGGCAAAAATAGTGCTGAGTTTCAAGCATGCATGGGATCGGCACAAGGGAATCTTAAATGGGAAGCAGGGGATAGCCAGAGATAAAGTAGGATCTGCAGTGAAAGCATAGACGGGGAAAATGGGCAGACTGGGTAGGCCAAATGGTCCTTATCTGTTGACAAATTCTGTGATTTCCAAATTTATGTTTGTACAGCTTTTTGGAAGCAGCCATCATGGCTGCACCTGTGCACAGTTCCATTCTTATTTTCCCACCATTAATTTTACCAGCGTATATCATTTTATGAGTTCAATAGAGTGCAGTCCTATTTTTTCCCCTGACTGATTTTTCTTAGGTTGTTCAGTACTGCAAGACAACAATATCTGGGGAGGGGAATTCACAAAACAATCTAAAGGTGCAAAACCCTCCCTAAGACCCCAAATGTTCTGTAGCTGCAGTAAAAAAGGGGAAATTGCTTTGAGTGCTATACACAAAACTTTCACAGCTGTGGAAAAAATACACTACGGACTGTGGAAAAAAGTGCAGCTGTGGAAGTTCCTGAGGAAAAAAGGCCATTGATAAGTATGGCACATCCCCTTAAAGGCTATCCTCAGCCACTGTTTTTCCGCAGTTGCGGAAAAAATGTTGCACACATGAGAGTGAGGCGTAACAATCCCTGAGCAAAATGCAGTGTCCCAACAATTGAAACACAATTATAGTGGAGGTCTGGCACAATTAATAGCACACCAGTGGTTGTATATCAGTTGCAGTTGTTACAGCAACACTAGCACACCATAGTCATTGAAAGACAACAAACAACCACCAGACCCAGTGCAGCCCATGAAGAAGCTCTACAGATGGTAGAGGCTGAACAGCCTGCAGTGATTACTACTGCAGCAGGCAACATAAACACTCCAGGGAGAGAAACAACCATCAGTTACAGACAACCACTGTGGTGCATGGTTTTGCTGGTACCAGTAGTGCTGCAGTGGTCCCAGTTGAGGGAATGGTTGCTGGTGTCTCTGTGGGTACTTTCAGCTACATTTATGGCAAGACTGTCAAAGTCTGCTGCTCCAGCTGATATGGATCACTGTTGTTGTGCCTCCTAAGCCTTTTTCACAGCTGCGGATCTGCACTTACGGATTTTCAGCACTTGCGGAATTTCCACAACTGCTGTTTTTTACAGATTTCCACACGTCGCAATTTTTCTTTCAGAATATCCCGCACTAGGCAGCTTGGTAGTATGCTATTGGCTTTTTCACACAGTTGCAGGAGGTTTGGCTGTCTTTAGAATCCAGCCCCTTTGACTCTCAAAGACAGCCAAAAATCCCGCAGCTGTGGGAAAAAGGCCTGCAGCATGGCCAAAACTCTCTCTTGAACCCCTCACCGTCGTTTGATTGATGTCCTCAGAGGGGTGTTGATTCCACTCAGACACCATGCCTTCTGTAAAGAAATGTCTCCTTACCACTTTCTTGTACCTTCCCAACAAGCTTGTAATGGTGCCCCTTGTGGTTTTGTTTTTGCTGAGACAGAAAAGTTCACTGATATCTACTTATACTTTTCAGGTACAGTACTTGAAGGTTTCAATCACATCTACTCTCTTCTTCCTCTCTCTAGTGGCTACATGTTGAGTTGTCTCTACCTTTGTCATATACACTGCCTCGCTGTCTCTGAATCATCTTTGTCATCCTCCTCAAAACTGCTTTGAGCTGGTTAATATCCCTTTTCAGGTAGGGGTTCAAGTACTGCATGCCATACTCCACGTGCAGTTACACCAAAGTCCTTAACAGTGGTAATCTAACCTCATCCGTTCTGCTTGTTAACCTTCTAGCAATACTGCTTAGCATTATGTTTACCTTTGCTGCTGCCTTCCTACACAACATACTGTAGCTTGTTTAAGGTCACTGGTGATGCTTTCCCTAGATACTTTTCCTATTCTGATTCAGTGACCTTGATCCCCCCAGACTGTATTTGGCCCTTGGGTTATTCTGTCTTATGTGCACAACCTTGCACTTCTTTACATTGAACCCCAGTTGCCAGATACCTGACCACCTCTCCAACTTTGACAGAACCTCCTTTAAGTCCTGCACCCCTTTGTCTGTCTCTACTTTCTCTCAGAGCTTGGTGTCATCCACAGAGAGGCATATCTTGCCTTTAAGTCCATCCCCAGTGTCGCTAATGAGCACATTTAACAGCACTGGGCCAAGTATTGACTCCTGCAGGACACCAATTGTAACTTCCTTTGCACTTGAGAGTTCCTCCACCACCACTACCCTCTGAGGCCTACAGCTGAGTCAATTTGCCACCCACCTGGTTCATTTACTCCCTGTCCCTGGGTCCTCCAGCTTCCTGATCAACCTGCTGTGGGCCACTGAGTCAAAGGCCTGAATCCAAATATAGAAACATAGAAACATAAAATTTGATGGCAGATAAGGACTGCTTGGCCCACCCAGTCTGCCCATTACACTACCTAATGGATAAGCTGCAGATCCTAGTTAACCAGCAGCCTACTTCTTTCTACCCCCACCCCCTAGAATTGCCTTATGACTGTCCCATGCATGCTTGAATTCAACCACTGTTTTTGACTCCACAACCTCCTCTGGAAGGCTGTTCCATGCATCCACAACCCTCTCTGTGAAAAAATACTTCCTTACATTACCTCTGAGCCGCCCCCATCTTCAAATTGTGCCCCCTTGTTCTTGCACACCTCTTTTTTTGAAAGATGCTACCCTCTTGGACTTTGTTGATTCCCTTGAGGTACTTGAAAGTTTCTATCATGTCCCCCCTCTCCCTCCTTTCCTTGAGACTATACATATTAAGCTCCTTTAGTGTCTCTCTTCATACGTCTTCTGTTACAGACCCTGCACCATTTTAGTTGCCCTCCTCTGGACAGCTTCCATCTTGTCTATGTCCTTGCAGAGATTGGGTCTCCAGAACTGCACAAAGTACTCCAGATGGGGTCGCACCAGCTGTCTGTACAGAGGGATAACAACTTCCTGTTTTCTGCTGGTGATGCCTCTCCCTATGCATCCCAGTATCCCCCCAACCCTCCTTACTGCCCTCTCACATTGCTTGCCCACCTTTAAGTCTTCTGATATGACTACCCCCAGGTCTCTTTCCATTTTTGTTGTTGTTAGTATCTCACCCCCCACTGTGTACTCTTCCTCTGGGTTTTTGTTTCTCATGTGCATTACCTTGCACTTCTTAGCATTAAATAAGCTGCCTAACATCTGACCATTCCTCTAACCTTGCCAAGTCCCTTCTCATCCTTTCCACCCCACCTTTGTGCATCAACTCTGTTGCAGATCTTTGTGTCATCTGCAAAGAGACATACTTTCCTTCAGTTCCTCTGCAATGTCACTTATAAAGACATTGAAGAGAACCGTCCTAATACTGAACCCTCGGCACCCACTAGTAACCCCTTTCTTCAGAGTGAACTCCATTTACTATTACCCTCTGTGTCCTATTCTCCAGCCAATTCTTTACCCAGGCTATCATCTTGGGACCCACTCCCAGGCTGGTTAACTTGTATATTAATCTTTTGTGTGGGACTGAGTCAAATGCTTTGCTAAAGTCTAGGTAGGCCATGTCCACAGCCCCTCCCTGATCTACTACTTTGGTCACCCAGTCAAAGAAATCTATTAGATTCATCTGGCATGACCTTCCTGCTGTGAACCCATGCTGCCTTGGGTCATGTGCCCCACTGGCCTCTAGGTACTCAACAATTATTTCCTTCAGAAGTGATTCCATCATTTTCCCTATCACTGAGGTTAAACTAACAGGTCTGTAGTTTCCTGCTTCTGCCCTGCTCCCACTTTTGTGAAGGGGGAATCACATCTGCCCTCCTCCAATCCTCAGGTACCACCCCATCCTCCCATGATTTATTAAAGATGGTAGTCAGTGGTGTCACTAGTTCTACCCTTAGTTCTTTTAGAATTCTGGGATGAATTCCATCAGGCCCCATTGCTTTGTTCACCTTCAGTTTTAAGAGTTCTTTCAGAACCCTTTCTTCTGTAAATGGGCTGGTATCAACTTCTGTATCCAGAGTGTTTCTATTGTTTGTTTTAGGTCCCTCCCCCTCCTCTTCATTTGTAAATACTGAGCAAAAGTATTTGTTTAGTATCTCTGCCTTTTCACAGTCACCCTCTACCCACCCCCTCCCCTTTATTAAGCCTCACTGTCACTAATTTAGAATGTCAACTGCCTGACTCTTGTCCATGCCTTTGTTATCCAGTCAAAGATGTTGATCAAGTTGGTTTAACAGGACCTCTCTGACATGAACCTATACTTTCTCCTGTCCTGTAGCCCATTGTCTTCAAGAACTCAACTAGTCTCTCCTTCAGAATGGTGTCCATCAGTTTACCCACAAGGGAATTCAAATTGACCAGGCCTGTAATGTCCAGAGTCATCCCTGGCCCTTGCCTGTGTAGTGGTACCAGATGTACAGTTCTTCACTCCTGCAGTACCACCACCCATATGTAGAGATCTCATCTGCTTGCTGATCCACCAGCTCTACTGTCAGTTCCTTCAATACTCTAGGGTGTATGTCATCTGGGCCTAGGGACATGTGAAGAACAAAGATGATCATTTCATTGAGTGAAGCTGAAGGCAGGATTAGCCATGAGTCTGAGATGAAATTACCACTGAGTTATTCACAGGCACCAACAGTATATGTAATTTCCAATACTATATAATAAAGAAGTTACTTGGTTACTTGGTTTAAAAGACAGAAGAAGGCTATTGTCCATTGAGTCTGTCTCCCACTCCTAGTGAGTTTTAATGTTCCCCATTCTCTTTAAAAGGTAAGTATCTAGTCTGCTTTTAAATACTGTGAATGAACCAGGCTTGACCACTTCCTTTGGGGAAGTGGGCTTTTGTTTGTGTAGACTTTCTATGTGGGAATGTGTCTCGGAGTGTTAACTGAGAGTGATTGATACATTCCCTTGTGCTAAAAAATTTGTAGTGTTATGGTTGTTTTGCAATAAGTGTCATCTGTTGCTACAGTAATAGCAAATGACATGGTCAGATATTTTCAGAAATTACTGTAATATTTCTAGAAAAATTCCCAGCCTGCCTGCGATACCACTATAGGGTCACAAGAGATAATTTCTAGAGAAATATTGTGAAATATCTGCAAATATCTGACCATGTCTTTTGCTGCAACTATAACAGTGAGCAATGGATTCTTTGTTTACATTGCCACCCTTTTTCCATGAAACTGAAAGAAACAGGATTAAAAGCAGAATTTGCCAATTTTAAATACCACTTACAATCAATTTTTTTATATCAAAAACATTTACATTTGGTGCCAAATGTTTGTAAACCCCCATTTTGTGCCACATTTTTAGTGCAAAACATGCAGATCTGCACTAAATTTGACAACTTTTTTTGATAACATTCAAGATTTTGTCAAACAGAACTGTCTCTTTTTTTAAAACAGAAAATCAGTAACCCTGTTTACATTTTGAGATATGAACAGTACCTTATTCAGACTGCATTATTCACACCACAATATTCACACTCTGTTATTCATGGCTAGCAGTGAAAAATGGCATTTCTCAATCACTTAAAATCAATGAGTTCTAGCAGTCAGCCATGTAGTATAAACTCATCTTTCAGTTGTTCACCAAGGCTGGTTCCCAGTTTTATTTATTTTACAATTTTTGGCCAGGAAAGACGTATTAAGCTGAGATTTGTTTCCAGGTGTGTTGTGGGAGCACAGATATGTTAAGTGACTTGCTCATGGTTTGGTCACACCGTATGAAAGTGGTGGCTGTGTGATTCAAGCCAGTTGTCCAGGTTTTCAGGTTAATGCTCTTAACCACTCCACTATACTGTCTGAGCTTGCAGGTAAAAGTCAGTTTCTTCAGACATGAAAAATATAAATATTTCTCTCAGCTGCTGCTTCTGGCTGCAAAACCTAAACCATTCATCTGTCTCATTCATCTTTGGCAGATCATATTCTCTCAGTGTTGCGAGAAGCTTGTAAATGCAGTCACACCTTTTTCCTCTGTAAGGGTAAGAAAAGTGGACCAGAGCCAGTTTAGGCTCAGCTTCAAGTTGTGGCCTGAAACTTTGGTTCAGCATCACCAAATCAGCCTAACCACTTCAGCTCAAAATGCAATAAAAGAAATGGATTAAAACAGACTACTAATAAAGGGGAGAAAAAGCATTAAACCAGCAAAGAATATAAATTACTGCACCTTACTTGTGGCAGGTGTTATTGGTATGTTTCCGCTATGTATTACTGCTTGTGGTATTATGCCAAAGTCTGCAAAACCCACTAAGACCACCATGGCACAGCGTGAACAACAGTAATAGTTACTATTCATTGCTGACCTCAAGGTCTATACCTCCTGTAGGCTCCAACTCTTTGCTTTACCTCATGCCACTTGCTATACTCTCACTTGCAGCACCATAGATATTGCAATGCTATTTTATATTATCTCTTCTATTATATTTATGTTGTGTTTTATACAATGGTACCAGCTAGGATGCAATGCAATTATGCTGCGGTGTATCACAAAATGCTGCAGTATACTGCAGGAAACAGAGTAATTCAATAGAAATTAAGCCCTTTTGTCATGTAATATTTTGTGACATGTAATTTACAGCAAGTTACTGTGTTGCATCATGACTAGCTATGCTGTATATTAGATAGTATTTGATAATATGATGAAAATAGTAATATAACACAAAATTCTTTCTTATTAATTTCCATGCATTGTTTTTAGGTGTCTAACAAAACAACATGATTTGTGATAAAGAATGTATTGTGTTTAGAAGTAGTCAACTTCTGTTTTTTTCTTAAATGTAATTTTATTTTTATGTATTTATTTATTTAAAGTTCGGTAACTGGGAAAGGCACACTGTGCCAATGTTCATTTCCAGGAGTGACCTGGAGTAGGGACAGGGAAATAGGTAAGCAGCCAGTTACAAATGTAAGTACAATAACAGCAATTACAAGTGTGAAAGCTCAGTTGGTAGCAATTTATAACAGCAAATATCCACAGGCTGCTCACATTGTACATGGGTAGGCAGTACAAGATCTAGTGGATGAGTTAGGGTAAGATGAGCCTCCCATGAGAGTGGACGGAGGGCCCAGAGTATAGGGAAAGGGAACAGAGGAACTGGGGGGGTGACAAGTACATGGAGGGAAGGAGTGAGCCTTAGTAGGTGTTTTAGTGATAGTAGGGAGGGGCTAGATAGAGAAGAGAGGGGAGCAGGTTCCAAAGCAAGGGGAGTTGGTAAGAGAAAGCAGCTTGACCGGTGCATCAGCAGGGGTGAGGAATAGAGAAGGTGTGAGTGTCCCACAGGCATAGTGAGTAAGAGGGTGGGAGGGGGAGAGGGAGAAGATAGACAGGAGGAAAGGGAGCCAAACCAGTATTTGGCAATGAAGGAGGAACAGTGGCACTGGTGACGTAAGGGTAGGGGGGAGATGGAAAGGGAGGAATACAGGGAACAGTGGTGAGTGCAGAGAAGAGAGTTGGAGGCAAAGCAACAGAAAGCATTTCAGAGGGTCTAGCAAGAGATGAGGGAGGGGATGAGCTATAGACCATATCCGCATAGTCGGAAATAGGGAGGATCATTTTGGTTAGCAGAACCTGGCAAACGTCAATGGAGACGCAGTCCTTATTATGGTATAGGATGCCAAGCCTGGGGCAAAGTTTGGAGTGTATTGTGTCAATGTGGACTAAGAAATCTAATTTACTATCCAGCCACACACCAATGTATTTGAATGCAGGACAACCTCCAGTTGGGTACCATCCAGGGTGGGGAAGACTGGGGAAGACAAAAGTCTTGCTAGTTTCTGGCTGGTGCCAAAGGTCATGGAAACTGTCTTTTTGGTGTTAAATTTGAGTTGGTTGGCATGGAACTAGTGAAGCACATTGTGGAAATCGCTCTGGAGTGAAGCTTCAACTGTGGGCGTGGAAGGACCTGATGATTAAGTGACCATGTAATCAGCATACATGTGTATATGCCAGGAGATGCAGGTGAAGGGGAGATTGTTATTAAAAATGGAAATGAGTATGGGTCCCAGGATAGAGCCCTGGGGGACACCTGCCAGGATGGGGAAGGGGGGATGACATGCCACCCACCTGAACATACTGTTGGTGGTCCGCAAGGTATGAAAGGAACCACTGTACTGCAGGAGCAGAGAGATCAGCTGAGGACAGTGTGCTCAAGAGGAAGGGGTGGAATGCTGAGTTAAATTCCTTTGCAAGATCAATGAAAATGGCTGCAGTGATATGTCTCTGATCCATCATGTAAGGATGGAATCTGTGACATGCAGTAGGGGAGAGATAGTGAAGTGGTTTCTTCTAAAGCAAGACTGGAAAGGAGAGAGGAAAGATGAGGAGTCAAGAAAATCAGCAAATTTGGAGTAAACTAGGGACTTTTAGAGCTTAGCAAGGGAGAGAAAAAGTGAGATCAGCCTATAGTTTCCAAGGGAGGCGGGATCACCCACCTTGTAAAGAGGGAGTACTTTGGCTACCTTTCAGGCATGAGGGGCTGCACAGAGGGAGAAGGGTAACATCAGGAGGTGAGTGAGTGGGTGGATGATGGCAGGAGTGGATATATGAAGAAGTTTAGGGTCCAGGCCATCAGGGTTATATTTGGAAGGGTTAAGGAACATGACGGCAAGGAAAACTTCCTGGGGGACAAAAAAGAGGGAAGCAAAAGCCTTCAGATGAGATGGAGGAAGAAGAGAGAGAGAGAGAGAGAGAGGGATCATTTGAGTGCTGATAGAGTACACACAGGCAGTGAAGAAGTTGTTAAAAAGGGAAGCAACAGCAAGATGGTCAGAGATCAGTGAGCCTTCAACTTGTGGGGGGTTAGGCAGGGCCGGTTGGTCAAAAAAGGAGTGGATCACTTTCCAGAATTTAGATGGGCAATTTAGATTAGACTGAAGGCTGTACTTGAAGTAGCAGACCTTAGAAGTGTGAATTGCCTTAGTATTGACTTTCCTAAGGGACCTGTAATGTTGGTGGTCAGACACGTAGTGGGAAGTCTTGAAATGAACCCATGCAATGTTCTGAGACTTACACAACTCAATAAGGTCAAGTGTGATCCAAGGATAGTGGGAGCGTTTCACTCTGGTCTTTCAAAGGGGAGTATGTGTGTTCCAGGAGTTGGTAAAGATGTCCGAGAAAAGTGAGAGGGCAGTGCAAATGTCTTGGGCAAAGTATAATTGGGAGTAATCTGAGGAGGCAAGGTCCCATAAGAGGGCATCAGTGTTGAATGACCTGAGAGAACTGTGCTAGATGTATTTGGGGGTGGCTTGAAGGGGAAATGCTTTCTTAACACATTAAGCTAAGCAGTGATCACTGAATGTGTCAGGGAGAATGCCAGCAGCCATTATGTGATGGGAGTGGGAAGACAGCATCCAGTCCAGGAGGGAGTAATTTGGGGAGTGAGGGTTGAGTCTGTAGGGTTCATTGACTAGTTACATTATATTCAGGGAATCGATAATGTGGAGGATTGGCTTAGAGGCGGGGGAGAGCTAGTTGACTTTGAAATCTCTGAAAAGGATGAGTTCACTGGAGGCGGAAAGAGAGGTAAGCAAGGAGAAGAAGTTTAGGAAAGAGGAGTGAGAGATCTCAGGGGAGGTGTATTGGACACTGACAAAGTGAGAGAGGGTGGAAGGGAGGGAAAATGTTATTAGTAAGAGCTCGTGAGAGGAGGGGAGGACCTCCTTGAAAGAGATGGAGCAGGAGAGGGTTTGACAGACGTATATGGCAACTCCATCACCACACTTGCCTCTGTCCTGGCAAAAAAGGTGGAAATCTAGGAGGGCTACGTGTGAATATGGGACCCTAGAGGAGGGCTAGGTTTTGGAAATACACAGAATGTCAGAATTATCTATAAAATAGTTGTATGTTAGTATAACAATATGCTTCATTGGGTTGTTGTAGAAGATTATCAATAATGGTGTGTGTGGCATTTAAAGAGCAACTGCCATGATTTTCTGTCCTCAGCAGGCAACTCGTACTAAGGAGTTGCCTGCCCGAGGAGCAAATTTAACCCAAAATGAAATTTTTTTATTCAGTAGTTAGTCAACTACTTACATTAGTATACCTGGCTCATTGCTTCCGACTAGGAGCTGAGCAGCTGCCAAGCACTACAGCCCCACCCCTAAAAATTGTAGTTTGATGATGTGAAGTAAATACTAGGGAAACTTTACACTTTTAGGAGACCAGCAATCTGAAGATGGGGGTGTCACTAGACACCATGAAAACTTTTTGATTTTTATGGGGCAGGCGATCATGGGGGTGCCACTAGACATGAGGGAAACTTTAAACTTTTATGGGGCCAGCAATGTGGACTGTCTCCATGACTACCACACAATATAAAGACTAAGAAGGAGTGAGCATGCAGTTGCAAACTTGTGACAGGCACTTGAACTACTCGAAGAGCAGGCACATCAGCAAATATAGGTCCGGTGATTGGGGGGGGTGCCACTAGACATCAGGGAGGTGTTACATTTTATAGGGTGGTGCCACTAGACACCAGGGAGAGGAAAATATTAAACTGCTGAAAGAAATTGCGCAGAACTGATGTCTGACAGTAAGCAGTTCTGTGGAATTTTTTCCTGCAGTTTAATACATTAAAGAGTTAGTTCACTGAATACTATGTTTCTTCTAGTTATGATAGCTAAACCTTCATAAACAACATAATGTTTAATGCTGTAATTCATTTCCGATTGAGAGGAATCAATTGGATGTTTTTTTGTACTTTTTTTAACAAATGAAGCCATCTCCAGAAATGTACAGTGCCATACCTTGGCCTCTTGACCAGAAGTGTCATAGTGGGGGGAATCAAGGTAATTTTGAAGCATTAGGCCCCCATACAGGTAGCACTGTAGCCCATCTCAGTAAAGAAACAAAAACTACAAAGATTTTGTTTTAACTCTATAGTATTCCCAGTCCTTATTATCAAACGAACTGACAATCTGTTTTACAGTACACAGCAAGGCACACACAGAAAAGTTTCCCCAAAATCCTGAGTACTCTCCTACCTCCTTTCCATCTCCATAGTAGCAGTCTTTTTTGGTGCTGTACAACACAGGCTGAAAGGAAAGAGAGGTAAGGCAGAATGGCATTGGGGTTTTCAATCTGAGTTCAAGAGGCAGCAAGAAATGGGGGGGTGAAGTGGAACTGCTAGGCAGTGATCGAGCACTCCACTGTTTTTGTAGAATAAGCGCAGAAGAAAAGAAATGCTAAGAAAGGGAATCATGAGGGTAGGGGGAACCTGACAAACTAAGCTTGAGAAATGGGCAGGGCAAAAAGCGGGACTGCAAAGTATAATAGTAGTGCTAATGAAGATTAAGTGCCCTAGTGCTGTGAAGAAAATGCAACTGCAGTTAAAACAAAGAATTGACATTATTTATTTCTACATATACACACAGTAGCACACTATCTGCCAGTGTTTCACTTCCCCCAGTCTTCCAATCCACATCCATGCTGTGCTGTCTGACATGGCTTGCTGTCTCCCTTACTCCCCCACCAAGAGACATTTCATTTATTTTTTGTTTGACTGTACAAGAACCCGACTGCATGTGTCCTGAACTGACAAGGATGTCACTGTGGCCAAAGCTGAGAAGTGGCACTGAACTGCTCACCTGCTTGCCAGTCCTGTGCTTTCAGTTCCCTATAATGTTACCTCAGTACATGACTGGTTATGAGAGATGGTACTGAAAGTTGTTGGTAACCCCCCCTACCCTCATGATTCCCTTTCCTAGCATTTCTTTTCTCAAGCACTCATTCTACAGAAACAGTGGAGAGCTTGATCACTGCCTAACAGCCCCACTCCACCTCCTCCCTATTTCCTTCTACCTCCTGAACTCAGATTGAAAACCGCAACAGCATTCTTCTTCACTTCTCTCTCCTTCCAGCTCGTGTTGTTCAGCGCCAAAAAGGACTGCTACTACAGAGAGGGAAGGGAAGTAGGAGAGCACTCAGGATTTTGGAAGAATTTTTCTTTTTGTGCCTGGCTGTGTACTGTCAAACAGATTGTCAATTCATCTGATAATAAGAACTGAGAATGCTAGTGAGTTTATTACATCATTGTAGATTTTGATTCTTTACTGAGAAGGGCTACAGTGCTATCTGAATTGGAGCCTAATGCTTCAAAATGACCACATGTTCCCCCACTATGTCACTTGTGGTTGGCACGAATGCATCTAGCTGCAGTCCACTTGCTGAATTCAGAGCCATCAGGTACAACTTCAAATGGATTTTACAGTTGCCTCTGGGTATCTGTAATAGACATTTTGATTGTATGAATATGAAACATCCTCATCTTAAGTGTGCCCCAGTAATAAACAAACAGAAAAAAAAACAGTGGAATCCACTTTAATCCACACTTTGTGCATTTATTCTGTCTTTCTAAAGTGGAATTTCCGTGAAAGTTGCCAAAATGATTTCCAAACTTTTCTGGAAGCAAAAGTCTGACTTTCTTGCAAATTCCACCAGTGGAATTTTTTTTTTTCCTACACAACTCTATTCCTGCCACAGTTTCTTTCCTTATAAGTGAGTTGAAAATGTCACTTAGATGTGTTCAGCTTGCAGAGTGCTTAGTCTTCAGCATTGCTGATTGGCTGCTGCAGTTCATGTGGCTTGCTAACAACTTGGACATGCTCATTGTGTGCTCCCAGTAAAGCTTTCTTCCTTCTTGATGGTGAAGTGCTGAAATGCTGATGGGAAACCAAGATCCTTCTGATCTGCTTCACTGGTGTCTGGTGCATTCACCGAATACAAATTTGGCATTGGCTCATACCTAATCCTTTACAGACAAAAGCTCTCTAAGCATGAAAACAGCTTTTATCCCAACCATTAAGAGCAAACTGCCTCTTTTGCATTCATCCTCAGTCTGGTTTGCTTTTAGAAATTGCTATAATCTTTTCATAATTTAAAGGAGCTAGGAAATGTTTTTTATATTGTTAATTGCCCTTCCATCTTCCTCTCCATGCCAGTTATGTATTCTGATATGCTTTGTCCAATTTTTGATAAATAAATAATCTAGTTTTGGGATGCCTCAGATCTACATAGAGTTCCACTGTCCTCACCAGCTACTGCTCTTTCTTTTCATATTTCTAGGACATTCTATGATATCAAAAACTCCAATTCCATGCTATTCATCTGAATGCCAAGTCCAGAAGTAGTGCCTGTGATCAACAATGCAGGGCCAGTGCTCACTATGAATGTGGTGGCCATGCCCTGACTATAAGAAGACCAAAACAAAATAGTTGCACTCAAGACAAAGGTAGTGTGAAGGTAGTGATTTTTAATGACAGTGTAATGCAAAACAAATTAGCAAACTACCCAAGTCTAACAGCAGTACTATTGCTGTTAGACTTGGGTAGTTTGCTAATTTGTTTTGCATTTCAATGGCATAAAAAATAGTTACTTTCACACTACCTTTGTCTCAAGTGCCAATATTTTGCTTTTGGTCTTCTTATTCGCCTGAATGGCCTGGAATGGTGTTATTGACGTCACAGAATGTTCAGGCAGTATGAAAAGAGAGAGACAGAGCAGCAACTGCTGAGGAGAGAGGGACAGGGTAGTTGCAAAGGCAACAAAATTAGATTATTAATTTAACAAAACAGGGCAAAAACATGTCAGAATACTGGGCAGCCAATAAAAGAACAACTGGAAAGCATCTAGACATGTAAAAACAGTTTCCTATCACCTTTAAAATGCTTTCATTAGCATCATCATAGCTTATTTGATGCACTTCTGAAGCTTGTTACTTTTTTCTCTTGCTTCTGTCCCACAATATCTCCAAATATCGATGTACATGAAGAAGAGCCATTGTCCATTCTTGCACAGCAGAATTAGTTATTGGTCTCATAAGTACGTTAAAATGCTGATTACATCACCTCATTCATGCTAGAACATTTCAACAGGTTACTCTCATTTTTAAAGACCCGTATTGGCATCTCATTCACTTTAGAATTCACCCTAAAACTGCACTATTTTTTTTTAATCCTCCATAAAAGTGCACCAATTATTTGAACTCATTCCTGTGTACTCAGCCTCATAATTTCTTTGTTTCTTCACCATTTGGACAATTTTTTTTCATTGTCTTACACAGTAGTTCCCATGTTGAAACATTCCACAGTCAGTGACATACCCTCTCCCTCTGCTGCACCTCTAATCTTGAAAAACCTTCCTACATATATCCATTTGCTTCTCTCTGTCTCTCACTTTCTCTCTCTCTCTCTCTCTCTCTCTCACTCTTCAGATCAGTGAGATTTAACTCATCCACTTTTTTTCTTTCTTAGATTCATATCTCTTCTTGTATTGATGGAAAAATGAATACAGAGTAAAATACAAACAAGGGCATCAATTAAGTTTATACATTATACCTTATAAAGGATGGGACAACTTTTCTAAGTTGGGGATTAGAAAAGGTTAAAAAAAGTGAAAGGAAAATGTATCACTAAGTTGCAATAACTAGTAAGGTCAAGGGATCTTAACATTTTCAATGCAAATTAGTATATTTATTCAGTTTAAGGAGATCAATCTCTCCTTAAATTACACCTTGAACTGCCATTTTATGTATTGGCTAAATGGTTCCCAAATCTTATGAAATGCACCAAGTTGTTTATTAAAGTAATAATGAATGTTTTCCAATTCATGGATTTCTGCATTGATAGGAGGGTCTTTATCTTTCCATTTCATCAAAATACATTTGTTTGCCAAGATAAGAGCAATTAATATCAATTTAATTTTTGGTTTTATTATTGTATTCACTGATTAGATGAAGCCTAAGATTTTAAGTTATGTGGGGTGTTTGCCAGCTGAATTCTCATTACAAAAGGCAATGGGCTTGATTTTCAAAGAGCCCTTAGACTACTGCAATTTGCAGTGATCTAGAGCTGTGCTAAACTCCAGTTGCGTCAGAGACCCTGTGCCCAGTTTTGGAAAATTAGGGGGCTTGCAGAAAAGACCTGGGAGTTGCCACAGCTGCAGGTCTGTGCCAAACATTGGGTGTACCTGTGAAGTTAGATGTAGGGATCTGTTAATCCCACCAGCACAAGCCTATGTGAGCCACGGAGGTGGGGGGTAACTCTGGCTAGAAGGTGGGGAACAGGGGCTGCTGGGGCAGTGAGGGTGCCATAGGGTGCTAGGGGGGCATGGAAGCAGGTACCGGGAGCAGAGGATACAACTTGCAGAGGTGCCAAGTGGCATATCTGACAGTCAAGGGGACCAGGTAGTTAGGGTTGGAATGATAAAACTATTATGACACAGCCCCAGGTGGAAGCAGCTGTAACACCTGCCCCACAGGACTGTGGGTTCTGTGGGGCAGGTGCCAGGGCTGCTTCCACCTGAGGCCATGAAACAATAGTTTTGCCATGCTACCCCCCCACCTGGTCCCCTCGGCTGTCAGATACACTGTATGGTGTGTGTGCCAAGTTCCTCCTCCACTCCCTGTAACTGCCACCATGCCCCTCCCTCATGCTCAATGGCACCCTCACTGTCACAGCAGCCTCTGTTCCCCACCTTCCTGGTTCCACAGCTCACTCGCTGCCCTGCCACGCAGTGGCGCAGGGCCCTTAGACCACCTCCTTGCTGGTCTAATGTGAACTCCCTGTTACAGCCACAATGGGGCTTATAGAATCCCAAATAAGGAGATGGTACAGCCCCACCATGGCACGCCCACCCTTGTGACCTGGTGCATGGGTGCTTTTGCTGCAAGGGTAGTGCAGGGGGGGTCTTTTCTGCACGACATCCTAATTTCACCACAGCCAGCATTAGAAAATTGAGAATGGCGCAAACTATGATGCAAAGTGCCACTTGCATCATGCAACTATGGTGCAGGCACCTTGCATCATAGTTCATACTTTGAAAATTGAGCCTAATATATTTAAAATGTGGCTCTAAAAATTGGAAAGGCACGGACTTTAGTGCAAAAGATGAATTAAGATTCCATAGGATGTGGGACATGTTAAACATTAGGTATAACTTGGTTCACTTTATTGAGTTTTTATGGGTAAAATAAATGCCATGTAAACAGTTAAATTGGCTCTCCTGGCGTTTCGGTGCCTTTCACCATAACATATGCATTGTGAAGAATAATGTTCCATTCTTTGTCCTGTATGATAATTTCCAAATCTGATTCCTGTTTCACTTTTTATGGAATTAGATCTGGGAACTTTGCCTGTAATAAGACATTATAGAGTCTAGACATCAGCCTAGATTTATTTCAATAGTCAATCAGGATTTTTTCTGTGGTGAAATACTAAGGAGGCATGCTTGAAAACTAGTATTTCTAGACAAAATGTCTTGATTGAAAATATCCGAAGAGATGAGTAAGTGGGACATTGTAATTATTTTGCAGTAGATTGAATAGGGCAAAGCCAAAGTTTATAAAGCAATGTGAGATTTCGACTAAACCAAGTGATTTCCATATCGCAAAACTACTGTTTGACAACTATGGCAGAAATCTAAAATGATAGAATATTAGCATTGAAGCTGAACTATGGTCTTGTTCCTGAAGATGTTTCATGGTTTTAATCCAGTTATTACATGATGCATGAGTGGCTATATTATTAGTAGTGTGGGATGTCTGTGTATAGAAATCAGAAAATAATATATCCTTAAGATGTCAGTATGGATGCACGGCCAGTTTTATTGCTCTAGATTGTTAAGAGTATTACTGTTGCAAAACCAATCTCAGACTGCACTGAATTATGCAGCTAAATAATACATATATAAATCTGGAAATCCTAGGTCCCTCTTTGGTCTGTGAAGCATTAATTTATCATTGTTTAATTGAAGTTTCATTTTTTCTTCAACGAAAGTTAGTGATTTCTTTTTGAGGAGATTTAAAGAAGCTATCCGGAAAGAGTTTGAACAGAAAAAGAAGCTGAGACGATACATTAATTTTCGCAGTTAATCTTTTTATTGGCATATTTCTTTTATACACAAGTACAAAGATAGAAGAATGTATGGATAAAATATGAATACCAAACAGTAATTATGCATGTTTTTACAGGATATTACAGCCATGTGAGATGTGCAATTAAGAAAAGGATTCAACAATTTACTGCTCCATACATGGCCCACCCAGGACATAGCACGGCTTCTAAGTGAACATGTTAGGTACATCCAAAATACATCATTTTGAGCTGGAGTTGCTGAAGCAATAGAACATTACAACATAAACATAAAATTATAATCATTACCATAAATACAACTAGAGATGATCCATGCTGCCTAAGAGAATGCTCTACCCTTTAACCTATGAATACTGACAGGGATGTGCCCCACATCTTGCTCCTCCTTGGGATGCCAGGAACTGCAGATAGGATTGCCAGCAATTGAGGTACTGTTTCACGGTACCTGCTGCCAAATGTGACAGGTGGTTCATAGTGGCAGTGTGAGCTACATTATCCAGCAATTCTTGATTGATAGGAGGGTATCTGTCTGTGAGGTGCACCATCTGCAAAGTAATATTTTTTTCACCTTGATGGCTAGAATAGCTATCCTCTTCTTCTTTGCTGTGATACATATGGGTGTCCTGGGGTAGTCCCTGGAATAGCAGGAGAGCAGTGAATGGTATTGTGACACCCCATACTTTGGAGCTGTGAGGTGGTAATAAATTACCTTTCTCAGGTTATTGGTGGAACAAACAAAACAGTCCCACAGGTAATGGATAAATGTCCATATTCAATATTCAATGTTGAGTAGCTGCCTCTCCGATGTGTATGTACTATTGTTGTTGTCTTCTCCCAAATTCAGGAAGACGAACTTGTGAGGGCGCTTTTTTTTCTTTTTCACACACAAATCCACAGACAATCTTCTCTTTTTGTGATCAAACTTCTGTTTATTATTTAAAACGTGGCAATCCTCAATGTTTCACCAAGTGTCTTGGCTTTATCAAGAGATGCCTTCATTAGCTTAATAAAGCCCTTCAGTATTAATTATGCCATTTGCATGAAATTCTGATCCTGTTCAATTCTCAATCATAGCTTTAACCATATGGTAAGTCCTTTTATACAATATCAGATGTTTGTGTCTTCATATCCCTTTTATAACGTATCTTGTACTAGTGCGCTAAACTTTCTGCCAGACCATATGTTGTAGCTTGTCCGTTCTTTGTAATGCCCTCTTCCAGCATGCCACGTGTCGTGCTGGAAGAGGGCATTACAAACAACAACTTTATATGGTTTGGCAAGTTTAGCGCAATATCTAAGATAGATATAAAGGATAATGAACCTGATATTATATAAAGACTTACCATATAGTTAAAATTGAGTGAACAGAGATAAATCATGCAAATAACATAATGTACTGAAGGAGCTTTATGAAACTAATGAGCATCTGATAAGCAAGACACTGAATGGCTGCCAGTAAATTAAACAGTTTAATCAAAAAGAGAAGATGTCACAATGGTGTGAAAAAAAAGGAAAAACTCTAAGTTCATCATTTAGGAGAAAACAACAACACAAGAACAATAAAGTTAAAGAGACAAAGACAACAAATGGTGTCATGTAATAAATGAAATTTTTTACAGGCAAATGATAAAACAGACTTACTACCAACAGTGAATACACTGGAAGAACTTCCAGTTTTCCTTACCTAGGTATGCAGACTCTCATCTCAGAGAAGCTACAGTATGTGCTACACAGGGTCTTATACCCTGATAATTACTATAGCAACTACTAAAGAAGATACATAAAAAGTATATAACTGGACAGTAGCAGATGGCCTGAGTTACTGTCCTGACTAAAATTAGAAGTTGCTTAGCTTGCTTAAGATAACACAAACAATTGGATCTCTATAAGTACAAGGTCAGTTGCAATTATAGTGATGGGCAAGCACTAAAGATGGCACTATTGCCTTACTTATCATTATACAGCAAAAATAAAATGGAAAGCATTTCCCAGGACTGAGATACATTGGTAAAACATAATGGAGCATAATATGCATTAGTAAAGTACAGTAGAACACAGATCCTGACACTCATCCATATATAATAGCGTCTCTGCCCTAAGGTTAATACATGTACCTACATATATGTTGCTGTCCACCAGGTGGGGGTACAATCAGAGGTGCTGGACCATGGATAACATTCCCCCCTTGTTGCCTCAGAAGAGGCAACAATCCCAGGAAAATAGTGGGATGGAGCTAAAAAGTTATTTACAAGCCCGATGCATGAGCCTTGTAAAGGGATTCAAGTTGTTCTTAGTGTTGTCTTAGAGTACGTTGCAGACAGCAAAGGGTTAGTATCAGAAAACAATCAAAAATGCTTGGATAATAACAAAAGCTTTGAAAGTCAGTTCTAACCAAGTATTGAATAGAGCAGTGCTTAAATCACCATCATGAATAGAAACATAGAAACATAAACTTTGACAGCAGATAAGGACAGCTTGGCCCACCTAGTCTGCTCATTTCCCTACCTGCTGGATAAGCTGCAGAGCCTAGTTAATCAACATCTTATTTCTTCCTATCCCCACAAGAATTGCCTTGTGTCTGTCCCATGCATTATTGAATTCTTCCACAGTTTTAGACCCCACAACCTCCTCAGGATGGGGGTTCCATGTGACCACCACCCTCTCTGTGAATAAATACTTCCTCACATTGCCCCAATCCGTCCCTCTCTATCTTCAAATTGTGTCCTTGTTCTTGCACATCTCTTTTTCTGAAAGATGCTAACCTCTTGAACTTTGTTGATTCCACTGAGGTACTTAAAAGTTTCAATCATGTCCCCCCTCTCCCTCCTTTCCTCAAGGGTATACATATTAAGCTCTTTTAGTCTCTCCTCATATGGCTTCTCTTGCAGACACTGCACCATTTTAGTTGCCCTCCTCTGGACTGCCTCCATCCTGTCTATGTCCTTGCAGAGATGGGGTCTCCAGAACTGGATGCAGTACTCCAGATGGGGTTTCACCAATTGTCTGTACAGAGGGATAACAACTTTCTGTTTTCTGCTGGTGTTGCCTGTCCCTGTACATCCCAGTATCCCCCAGCCCCCCCTACTGCCTTCTCACATCATTAAGAGCATCACCAGCCTTAGAAATATTATTGCTAATATAAATCAAATGCAGATCTTTTCTAGCTAGAAGAGACTTCAAAGAAAGAGTCAAAGGGTCAATGTGCATGTTAAACATGGGCAAATATTGAGACAAAGGCAAGCAAAGTATTGCGGGATCTGTATCAATAACATCTAGTTCAGGAAAGGAACAGAAATAATTATGGTGTGACCAATTAATGTTTTCTGGTTTGGAGTAAAACAGAAGTTAGGAACTGAAATATCACAAGATTTTTCACCATAAGCAAAAGTTTATGATTTGTCACTACACAATACTGCCCATCGAATTTGTAAGTAACTCTTACAGTAGGAACCCTCCATTGCTGTAGATGTACAGGACAGGCAAAGAGACTGGTTGGTGAGCCGTGAAGTGAAGCAATGTACCTTTGGGATGCAGCTGTTTGGCGACAGGCGCTGAAGATGCAGCTTGCAAAGATTCAGATTCGTCATCCTCATCAGGATCAGTCAAGTTGAACGGCAAATCATCACCCAGTGTAAAAGACCAGTCAAGATGTTCCGGCAAGTATCCGCATACAGTTTCCACGATGTCAAAAATGTCACAGTGGCACAAGCGGTAATATTCCTTCTTGGTGCAACAGTTCATGTGGGGCGCCACCCAGGTTTGGGGAACAGAATGGTAGACCAATAAGGAGGGTAAGTCAGTACGTTCAAGATAGATGTTGTTATCAAGATATCCGATGGAATTTATAGCAGCAAGTTTGTCAAAGACAGAAGATTGTGGGTCAAATTGGCATAGTGACACAGTGAAAGTAATAAACATATTGTCATGGATTGAGCATTTCTTAGTAAAGTAACAAGGTGCTTAATTAGGATATTGTGAGACATACCCAAGACTTCTAGCAGTAGACATAGAAATATTGATAGATTTTGACATACACATAGTAATGCAGCCACTGGATTTGCAATGAGGACAATATAATTTAGCCATTCTCCTATCAAGAATAGGATCTGGAATGCGTCCTGTTTCCAAGTCTCTGAAGAGATTGGTAACAGTGGCAATTACATAAGAACCATAGGCAGAGCGTAGAAGTTCACGGGCAATATATTGCTTGTCTGCCTCCTTGTTATTTTGAAAAATTAGTTCATTAATCTTATCCTTAGTATCATTAAACCCTTTGGCAATTTCCTGCATGTTATATACAGTAAAACATTCTTAGTTACTTAAACCATCTACACCATGTAACAGTGGGGGTAGGATATAATTTTAACAGCTTGCTGAAAATTAAGTGTTTGTGCTTTAATAGCAGCTATATCTGCTCTATTCCCAATAGACATGCAAACCAAAAGGCCAGAGTCATGCCTGCTGCACTGGTAACATCTGCAGTGTCACGTCTAGTGCATGGTCTAGTTTTAGCATTAGGTGTGGGTCTAAAAACTCCTACATGATCAGTGGTATGAGGTCCACTAACTGGATCATTTGTGCATGTTTGGTACACAGCTGCAATATCTGCAAGCATCATACTGAAAAATTTAGAAATATTGGTCTTGTGACAGAGACAAATCTTAGCCATATTCCTATGTGTTAGATTGAAAATAACTAGGACATGCATATACTGTACATTGTTAATCAGGGTTCCTGGAAGGGAAGTGGTGGTCAAACCACTAGAAGGACCATTCTCCTGGGGATGGCAGTCAGTCATTTCTTCTTCAGTCAGTGGGACTACAGAAAGAAAAAGAGCTTCAGTAGCTACATAGTTATGAAAACAGAAAGCGTGTGTCTACTCAGGGTGAGGTGCTCACTAAAGGCAGGATCTATTAGAGAGTAAGGTTATAGCGACTGGAGAAGTCTGTCAAATAGAGAGTGTACCATTGTGTGAGATGCCTGTGTTAGGCCATCCATAGAAAGTACCTCTGGATAAATGAGCTACAGGGAGTATGTAACCATTAAGATCAGTTTCCCATTGTATTTGCAATGTGGATTTGTCTGGAGCTACTACCATGGAATTAAGATAGGTGGCTGAGCCTTCCTTAACAGAAATCATTTTGTTGGTTACATTAATATGAACTCCCATTGGGGCTGAATGTTCAAGTTTGCTAGGCAAGTGTTCTACACATTGTTTGTGTGCAGTCGATAGGGGTTTGTTCTGAGAATCAGTCAGAGAAAGTAGTCCCACCAGGATGGGGAGGTGCAAGATAACCATCTTGCTAAAGTACATGAAAGAAAACAGAAAAGGACTGTTAAGTGAGGGGTACTATTCCACCCTAAGTGGCTTAGGAAAAGTAATTAGTCACTTTTATACAACTTTAGCTGATTAGCATGGAACCACTTGTCGGTGGTCTGTTTTTGCTGTTTAACTCAGACCTCATTGACAGCAGGGCTGAGTTTGTTGACAATGGGATATGCTCCTTCTCATTTGTTGGAAAATGAATGAGTTAATGGTCTGCATTGGGGAAACTTGCCAGTTGATTGCTTGGCATGCTTACCAAAATAGGCCTTTGCTTGTTGTTGAGCCTTACCCATCTGATTGGCAGTGAACAGATGTCTTCATGATGTCATCATGAAGTTTACAACATACTTGTCTACAGATACTCTATCTGCAGTAGAGTGTGGAGATCAAATAACAAGTGCTCAGGTAATCTCATGGCTCTACCAGTCATAACCTCATAGGGTGTGCATTGGGTAGATGCTGCAGGAGTGCCCAGATTGCCATCAGTATAGTGGCAGAGAGAATCCCAATCCTTGGGATTATCATTGATGAATTTTTATTTTAATTTTCTCTTTTCCATGGCAGAACCCGTCATTAATCGGCCCTGGTCACGGCCCTGAAACCTCCACCACCATCTATGGCTGCGAGGGTCCCCAGTCACCCCAGCTTACCCCAGAGTGCGGGGCCGTGGCACCTTCTCGGTGACCCGCAGACCAATATCTAGTCGAGAGCCAGCAGCGATGGTGGTGAATCGAAATCTTCGGGAGGGCTTCATGTACTATGGTGGTCACTTGCCCTCTATTTTTCTGCCATTTTCCTTATGGAGGCAGGGGCGTGCAATAGCGCCAGTGTCTGACCCACTCCCAGAGCTGTGGCGTCGGTTGCCTGAATCCCCGGCCTCCGCCAGGAAATCCTCAGATGCACCAATTGATTTCCCCACCTTCCCCGGAGAAGGAGAGCAGTCCTTAGGATGCTCCATCCTTCTCCCCAGCTGGCCTTCTGATGATCCAAGTCCATTCCGAACCCAGGTCACCAGTGTATAAGCAGAAATCCACCGCTCGCCAGCAGGGCGACCCATGAATTTTATAACATCTGTTTGATTCTTCTGTTTGCTCTTTCTACCAGACCTGAGGATTGAGGATGGTAAGGGATGTGAAATTTCTGATCTTCTCCAAGTAGTTGGGTGTCTGCTTCATCAGCTGAGCTATAAAACTGGTTCCCTGATCTGAGTCTACCTTTAAGGGTAGGCCCCACCTGGAGAACAATTGATCCACCAGGATTCTGGCAGTTGTCTTTGCTGTGTTATTCTTAGTGGGAAATGCTTCCATCCACTTAAAAAAAAATCTGTGACAACAAGTGCATACTTGTTGTTCTTGCTGGAGTTGGTAAGGGGGCCAATGAAATCGATTTGTATCTCATTCCATGGACCAGTTTGCCTTTATGGCAACAATTTGACATTTCTTTTCACCATAATTGGATTGTTCTGGGCAAACACTGTGCAGTTATCCTCATAGTGCTCTACATCTTTCATCATGTCAGGTCACCAGATGACTGTTTTGAGTCTCTGGAGGATGTTGTCTGTCCCCTGGTGTCCACGAGTGGGAGTATCATGAACCATGTGGATGAATTCAGTTTGCAAAAATTGTGGTGCAACCCATAGTTTGTCACCTGTATCTTCTTTTCGATACCATATAGAAACATAGAATCTGATGGCAGATAAGGACCGCTTGGCCCACCTAGTCTGCCCATTTCCCTACCTAACAGATAAGCTGCCGATCCTAGTTAACCAACAGCCTATTTCTTCCTACCCCGACAAGAATTGTCTTATGCCTGTCCCATGCATTCTTGTATTCCCCAACTGTTTTTGACTCTACAATCTCCTCAGGAAGGCTGTTCCATGCATCTACTACCCTGTATGTGAAGAAATGCTTCCTCATATTACCTCTGAGCTTCTGATCACTAGACAAATGTATATTGTCTGAGTATCTCTTGTATGGACTACCAGCCGGTAGTTCCTGTTCAATTCCCTTGTCCAGGAATTTGAACACATCTATTAACTCTGGATCAGATTTCTGTGCAACAGAAAGGTCCAGTGGAGGTTCTGGTACTGGTTTCTGCCTGGTATTAGCTGCTAACAAAATAGCTGCTACAGCTATTGGGTGAGTCATTGTCCATGTCTCTCCCCATCGGCGCCTGCTTTGGCAAGTGAGTCCACTCAATCATTGAATTCATGGTAAGGGTTAGATTTTCAGTAATCCTTCACCTTGTGGATGTACAGTTTATGAGTAAACTGTTGTGTCAGGGTGTGTATATACACAAACAGATCTCTGTATTTGACAGGTGTGCCATCAGAGGATGTAAAATTATTTTTCTCCCAGAATGGCAGGAACTCAGTAAGAGATAAGCAGACCCACTTGGAGTCTGCAAAGATGATGGCATCCTTGTCACCATGGGCCATGACCTCCAAAGTACAGGCCACAGCTGCCAATTTGACATACTGTGAGGAGATTACAGTGCTTTTCTAGAAATACACCTGAAATCACCATCTTGATCTAATATGAGCTCACAAATCCTGCTACCTGCTCTCCATCTACATAAGAGGTGGAGCCATCTGTAGACATGATACATGGTGGTATCTTTTAAAACATCTGGTGTAGCTGGTAAGAATGGTCCAGGCTCAGATAAATCAGAGGTTGGAGTGCACAATCATGGGGCTTACCTGTGTAGAGTAGGCCATGGCTCAAGATGGATGGCATTTTTGCAAGTAGTACTTTGATGTCCCTGTCCTGCAAAAGCAAAGACTAGTGGATAAGTCTGGTGTGGGAAACTGAACCATCTTTTACTTCATGTGTAAGCAGAAAGTTGGTTGGGGTGTGACAGGTATGCAAGACAATAGGTGCATACCCAATGATGTCTAAAGAAATGTTTAACAGCCCAGAAAGTTGCCAAAGTGTTCTTTCACATATGATATACTTTCTCTCTACTTGGGACAGCATCTGAGATGCATAGGCAATGGGCCTGAAGTACCTATTGTACTTTTGTGACAGAACTGCAGATATGGTCACATCAGATGTGGCATTCATTCTCCAAATGGAATGGCAGATTTGGGTTAGGATTGATCAATGCTGGGGCTGAGGTTAAGGCCTGCTTGAGCTGTGTGAGACTTCAGTATGAGTGGGGCCCCATGTCCTTGGGACATCCATTTTCAGAAGTTCATACAAGGGAGCAGCCTTCAAGGCAAAGTCAGGAATAAAATCCCTGGAGTAGTTTACCATTCCTAAGAAGCATCTGAGTGTTGCCACACTAGTAGGAAGTGACAGATCTTGCAAGCCCTGGATCTTCTTTACAGCTGGGCTTCTGCCTTGGTCTGTGATACGTAGGCCAAGGAAGATAACCTCTCTTTCACACAGTTGTGCTTTGGAGGGGTTGCACTTGAGGCCTGCTCTCTTGAGGCCTGCTCTCATGAGGAGAGACAAAAGTTCACCTAGAAGGGCCAAATGATCTTCTTTCGTGGTGGCTGCTAGAAGCAAGTCATCCATGTACTGCAAGAGACACTGGGGTATTCAGAATCCCTGCAGGGCATCCATCATGTGTACATGGAAGAGAGAAAGGCTGTTGTGGAAGCCTTGGGGAAATCCAGGTGTACTGGCATCCATCAAAGGTGAAAGCAAATTTGTATTGGCTTTCCTGTGCTAATGGGAGTGACCTGAACCAATTAGAGATGTCAAGAGCTGTGAAACACTTTTTGTCAGGTGTCAACAGCTTGAGCACATCAGGTGCTGATGCTACTGTTGGGGTGCAATGGGGGAGTAACTTGATTAAGTTTCCTGTAGTCAATTGTGAGTCTCCAAGCTCCATTTGGCTTTTTCACAGGCCAATCAGGTGAATTAATTGTGGAAATGCAGGTCCTAATCACTCTTTGTTGAAGCAGTGATTGGATGATCTCCCTCAATGATGGCAAGGCTCCAGCAGGAAATGGGTACTACTTCTGTCTCACAGGGTTGGATCCTGTGATTTCCAATGGTAGTGTGCTTCCTACCACAGTCATGCTTGTTGGTGGCAAATACATCAAGGTGTTTTGCAGCAAAGGTGCAAGTTCAGAAAACAGGTCATGACTTTTGAACAAAGCCATGATGTCATACTACTTGTTGTTATGGGAGATGGCTGCCTCCACATGCGAGTCTGGAATGGTGACAGCATGACATTGTCCTTTGATCTGAAGGAGTAGCCTGTTGGCTAGGTCCACTACACAGCCATGTACTGCTGAGAAGTCTATTCCCAATATGCTGGGGTGATGACATAATAAAATGAGGCCAAAAACAAAATCAGTCTTGAGGTGGCATACCACCATAGGTAGAGGAACAGATCGATAGGTGTGCAGCTGGGTACCATCTACACCCTGGGCACTGGTCTTCCAGCCAGTAGACAAGTCAGATGAGACTGGGTCCTCGTCATGAAGGACTGACATGGCTGCTCCTGTATCCAGAAGCATGGTAAGTTGGCAGCTCCAGCTTCAATAGTACAAGATACGTATATAAAAGGGATATGAAGACACAAACATCTGATATTGTATAAAAGGACTTTACCATATGGTTAAAGCTATGATTGAGAATTGAACAGGATCAGAATTTATGCAAATGGCATAATTATACTGAAGGGCTTTATGAAGCTAATGAAGGCATCTCTTGATAAAGCCAAGACACTTGGTGAAACGATGAGGATTGCCACGTTTTAAATAATAAACAGAAGTTTAATCACAAAAAGAGAAGATTGTCTGTGGATTTGTGTGTGAAAAAGGAAAAAAAGCGCCCTCACAAGTTCATCTTCCTGAATTTGGGAGAAGACAACAACAATATTGGTGGAACAACACAAAGGAAGAGACAACAGACAAGTGGTGTCATGTAATAAATGAAATTTTTTTACAGGCAAATGATAAAACAGACTTACTACCAACAGTGAATACACTGGAAGAACTTCCAGTTTTCCTTACCTAGGTATGCAGACTCTCATCTCAGAGAAGCTACAGTATGTGCTACACAGGGTCTTATACCCTGATAATTACTATAGCAACTACTAAAGAAGATACATAAAAAGTATATAACTGGACAGTAGCAGATGGCCTGAGTACTGTCCTGACTAAAATTAGAAGTTGCTTAGCTTGCTTAAGATAACACAAACAATTGGATCTCTATAAGTACAAGGTCAGTTGCAATTATAGTGATGGGCAAGCACTAAAGATGGCACTATTGCCTTACTTATCATTATACAGCAAAAATAAAATGGAAAGCATTTCCCAGGACTGAGATACATTGGTAAAACATAATGGAGCATAATATGCATTAGTAAAGTACAGTAGAACACAGATCCTGACACTCATCCATATATAATAAGCGTCTCTGCCCTAAGGTTAATACATGTACCTACATATATGTTGCTGTCCACCAGGTGGGGGTACAATCAGAGGTGCTGGACCATGGATAACATTCCCCCCTTGTTGCCTCAGAAGAGGCAACAATCCCAGGAAAATAGTGGGATGGAGCTAAAAAGTTATTTACAAGCCCGATGCATGAGCCTTGTAAAGGGATTCAAGTTGTTCTTAGTGTTGTCTTAGAGTACGCGAGACAGCAAAGGGTTAGTATCAGAAAACAATCAAAAATGCTTGGATAATAACAAAAGCTTTGAAAGTCAGTTCTAACCAAGTATTGAATAGAGCAGTGCTTAAATCACCATCATGAATAGAAACATAGAAACATAAACTTTGACAGCAGATAAGGACAGCTTGGCCCACCTAGTCTGCTCATTTCCCTACCTGCTGGATAAGCTGCAGAGCCTAGTTAATCAACATCTTATTTCTTCCTATCCCCCACAAGAATTGCCTTGTGTCTGTCCCATGCATTATTGAATTCTTCCACAGTTTTAGACCCCACAACCTCCTCAGGATGGGGGTTCCATGTGACCACCACCCTCTCTGTGAATAAATACTTCCTCACATTGCCCCAATCCGTCCCCTCTCTATCTTCAAATTGTGTCCCCTTGTTCTTGCACATCTCTTTTTCTGAAAGATGCTAACCTCTTGAACTTTGTTGATTCCACTGAGGTACTTAAAAGTTTCAATCATGTCCCCCCTCTCCCTCCTTTCCTCAAGGGTATACATATTAAGCTCTTTTAGTCTCTCCTCATATGGCTTCTCTTGCAGACACTGCACCATTTTAGTTGCCCTCCTCTGGACTGCCTCCATCCTGTCTATGTCCTTGCAGAGATGGGGTCTCCAGAACTGGATGCAGTACTCCAGATGGGGTTTCACCAATTGTCTGTACAGAGGGATAACAACTTTCTGTTTTCTGCTGGTGTTGCCTGTCCCTGTACATCCCAGTATCCCCCAGCCCCCCCCTACTGCCTTCTCACATCATTAAGAGCATCACCAGCCTTAGAAATATTATTGCTAATATAAATCAAATGCAGATCTTTTCTAGCTAGAAGAGACTTCAAAGAAAGAGTCAAAGGGTCAATGTGCATGTTAAACATGGGCAAATATTGAGACAAGGCAAGCAAGTATTGCGGATCTGTATCAATAACATCTGGTTCAGGGAAAGGAACAGAAGTAATTATGGTGTGACCAATTAATGTTTTCTGGTTTGGAGTAAAACAGAAGTTAGGAACTGAAATATCACAAGATTTTTCACCATAAGCAAAAGTTTATGATTTGTCACTACACAATACTGCCCATCGGAATTGTAAGTAACTCTTACAGTAGGAACCCTCCATTGCTGTAGATGTACAGGACAGGCAAAGGACTGGTTGGTGAGCCGTGAAGTGAAGCAATGTACCTTTGGGATGCAGCTGTTTCGGCGACAGGCGCTGAAGATGCAGCTTGCAAAGATTCAGATTCGTCATCCTCATCAGGATCAGTCAAGTTGAACGGCAAATCATCACCCAGTGTAAAAGACCAGTCAAGATGTTCCGGCAAGTATCCGCATACAGTTTCCACGATGTCAAAAATGTCACAGTGGCACAAGCGGTAATATTCCTTCTTGGTGCAACAGTTCATGTGGGGCGCCACCCAGGTTTGGGGAACAGAATGGTAGACCAATAAGGAGGGTAAGTCAGTACGTTCAAGATAGATGTTGTTATCAAGATATCCGATGGAATTTATAGCAGCAAGTTTGTCAAAGACAGAAGATTGTGGGTCAAATTGGCATAGTGACACAGTGAAAGTAATAAACATATTGTCATGGATTGAGCATTTCTTAGTAAAGTAACAAGGTGCTTGATTAGGATATTGTGAGACATACCCAAGACTTCTAGCAGTAGACATAGAAATATTGATAGATTTTGACATACACATAGTAATGCAGCCACTGGATTTGCAATGAGGACAATATAATTTAGCCATTCTCCTATCAAGAATAGGATCTGGAATGCGTCCTGTTTCCAAGTCTCTGAAGAGATTGGTAACAGTGGCAATTACATAAGAACCATAGGCAGAGCGTAGAAGTTCACGGGCAATATATTGCTTGTCTGCCTCCTTGTTATTTTGAAAAATTAGTTCATTAATCTTATCCTTAGTATCATTAAACCCTTTGGCAATTTCCTGCATGTTATATACAGTAAAACATTCTTAGTTACTTAAACCATCTACACCATGTAACAGTGGGGGTAGGATATAATTTTTAACAGCTTGCTGAAAATTAAGTGTTTGTGCTTTAATAGCAGCTATATCTGCTCTATTCCCAATAGACACGCCAGAGCCAAAAAGGCCAGAGTCATGCCTGCTGCACTGGTAACATCTGCAGTGTCACGTCTAGTGCATGGTCTAGTTTTAGCATTAGGTGTGGGTCTAAAAACTCCTACATGATCAGTGGTATGAGGTCCACTAACTGGATCATTTGTGCATGTTTGGTACACAGCTGCAATATCTGCAAGCATCATACTGAAAAATTTAGAAATATTGGTCTTGTGACAGAGACAAATCTTAGCCATATTCCTATGTGTTAGATTGAAAATAACTAGGACATGCATATACTGTACATTGTTAATCAGGGTTCCTGGAAGGGAAGTGGTGGTCAAACCACTAGAAGGACCATTCTCCTGGGGATGGCAGTCAGTCATTTCTTCTTCAGTCAGTGGGACTACAGAAAGAAAAAGAGCTTCAGTAGCTACATAGTTATGAAAACAGAAAGCGTGTGTCTACTCAGAGGTGAGGTGCTCACTAAAGGCAGGATCTATTAGAGAGTAAGGTTGTAGCGACTGGGAGAAGTCTGTCAAATAGAGAGTGTACCATTGTGTGAGATGCCTGTGTTAGGCCATCCATAGAAAGTACCTCTGGATAAATGAGCTACAGGGAGTATGTAACCATTAAGATCAGTTTCCCATTGTATTTGCAATGTGGATTTGTCTGGAGCTACTACCATGGAATTAAGATAGGTGGCTGAGCCTTCCTTAACAGAAATCATTTTGTTGGTTACATTAATATGAACTCCCATTGGGGCTGAATGTTCAAGTTTGCTAGGCAAGTGTTCTACACATTGTTTGTGTGCAGTCGATAGGGGTTTGTTCTGAGAATCAGTCAGAGAAAGTAGTCCCACCAGGATGGGGAGGTGCAAGATAACCATCTTGCTAAAGTACATGAAAGAAAACAGAAAAGGACTGTTAAGTGAGGGGTACTATTCCACCCTAAGTGGCTTAGGAAAAGTAATTAGTCACTTTTATACAACTTTAGCTGATTAGCATGGAACCACTTGTCGGTGGTCTGTTTTTGCTGTTTAACTCAGACCTCATTGACAGCAGGGCTGAGTTTGTTGACAATGGGATATGCTCCTTCTCATTTGTTGGAAAATGAATGAGTTAATGGTCTGCATTGGGGAAACTTGCCAGTTGATTGCTTGGCATGCTTACCAAAATAGGCCTTTGCTTGTTGTTGAGCCTTACCCATCTGATTGGCAGTGAACAGATGTCTTCATGATGTCATCATGAAGTTTTACAACATACTTGTCTACAGATACTCTATCTGCAGTAGGGGTGTGGAGATCAAATAACAAGTGCTCAGGTAATCTCATGGCTCTACCAGTCATAACCTCATAGGGTGTGCATTGGGTAGATGCTGCAGGAGTGCCCCAGATTGCCATCAGTATAGTGGCAAGAGAGAATCCCAATCCTTGGGATTATCATTGATGAATTTTTTTTTATTTTAATTTTCTCTTTTTCCATGGCAGAACCCCGTCATTAATCGGCCCTGGTCACGGCCCTTGGAAACCTCCACCACCATCTATGGCTGCCGAGGTCCCCCAGTCACCCCCAGCTTACCCCCAGAGTGCGGGGCCGTGGCCACCTTCTCGGTGACCACGGAACCAATATCTAGTCGGGGAGCCAGCAGCGATGGTGGTGAATCGAAGTCTTCCGGGAGGGCTTCATGTATATGGTGGTCCTTGCCCTCTATTTTCTGCCATTTTCCTTATGGAGGCAGGGACGTGCAATGACGCCAGTGTCTGACCCACCTCCCAGAGCTGTGAGCGTCGGTTGCCTGAGATCCCCCGGCCTCCGCCAGGAGTCCTCAGTGCACCAATTGATTTCCCCACCTTCCCCGGAGAAGGAGAGCAGTCCTTGGGATGCTCCATCCTTCTCCCCCCCAGCTGGCCTTCTGATGATCCAAGTCCATTCCCGAACCCAGGTCACCAGTGTCGGAAGCAGAAATCCCACCGCTGCGCCAACGGGCGGCCCATGAATTTTTATAACATCTGTTTGATTCTTCTGTTTGCTCTTTCTACCAGACCTGAGGATTGAGGATGGTAAGGGATGTGAAATTTCTGATCTTCTCCAAGTAGTTGGAGTGTCTGCTTCATCAGCTGAGCTATAAAACTGGTTCCCTGATCTGAGTCTACCTTTAAGGGTAGGCCCCACCTGGAGAACAATTGATCCACCAGGATTCTGGCAGTTGTCTTTGCCGTGTTATTCTTAGTGGGAAATGCTTCCATCCACTTAAAAATCTGTGACAACAAGTGCATACTTGTTGTTCTTGCTGGAGTTGGTAAGGGCCAATGAAATCGATTTGTATCTCATTCCATGGACCAGTTTGCCTTTATGGCAACAATTTGACATTTCTTTTCACCATAATTGGATTGTTCTGGGCAAACACTGTGCAGTTATCCTCATAGTGCTCTACATCTTTCATCATGTCAGGTCACCAGATGACTGTTTTGAGTCTCTGGAGGATGTTGTCTGTCCCTGGTGTCCACAGTGGGAGTATCATGAACCATGTGGATGAATTCAGTTTGCAAAAATTGTGGTGCAACCCATAGTTTGTCACCTGTATCTTCTTTTCGATACCATATAGAAACATAGAATCTGATGGCAGATAAGGACCGCTTGGCCCACCTAGTCTGCCCATTTCCCTACCTAACAGATAAGCTGCCGATCCTAGTTAACCAACAGCCTATTTCTTCCTACCCCGACAAGAATTGTCTTATGCCTGTCCCATGCATTCTTGTATTCCCAACTGTTTTTGACTCTACAATCTCCTCAGGAAGGCTGTTCCATGCATCTACTACCCTGTATGTGAAGAAATGCTTCCTCATATTACCTCTGAGCTTCTGATCACTAGACAAATGTATATTGTCTGAGTATCTCTTGTATGGACTACCAGCGGTAGTTCCTGTTCAATTCCCTTGTCCAGGAATTTGAACACATCTATTAACTCTGGATCAGATTTCTGTGCAACAGAAAGGTCCAGTGGAGGTTCTGGTACTGGTTTCTGCCTGGTATTAGCTGCTAACAAAATAGCTGCTACAGCTATTGGGTGAGTCATTGTCCATGTCTCTCCCCATCGAGCGCCTGCTTTGGCAAGTGAGTCCACTCAATCATTGAATTCATGGTAAGGGTTAGATTTTCAGTAATCCTTCACCTTGTGGATGTACAGTTTATGAGTAAACTGTTGTGTCAGGGTGTGTATATACACAAACAGATCTCTGTATTTGACAGGTGTGCCATCAGAGGATGTAAAATTATTTTTCTCCCAGAATGGCAGGAACTCAGTAAGAGATAAGCAGACCCACTTGGAGTCTGCAAAGATGATGGCATCCTTGTCACCATGGGCCATGACCTCCAAAGTACAGGCCACAGCTGCCAATTTGACATACTGTGAGGAGATTACAGTGCTTTTTCTAGAAATACACCTGAAATCACCATCTTGATCTAATATGAGCTCACCAAATCCTGCTACCTGCTCTCCATCTACATAAGAGGTGGAGCCATCTGTAGACATGATACATGGTGGTATCTTTTAAAACATCTGGTGTAGCTGGTAAGAATGGTCCAGGCTCAGATAAATCAGAGGGTTGGAGTGCACAATCATGGGGCTTACCTGTGTAGAGTAGGCCATGGCTCAAGATGGATGGCATTTTTGCAAGTAGTACTTTGATGTCCCTGTCCTGCAAAAGCAAAGACTAGTGGATAAGTCTGGTGTGGGAAACTGAACCATCTTTTACTTCATGTGTAAGCAGAAAGTTGGTTGGGGTGTGACAGGTATGCAAGACAATAGGTGCATACCCAATGATGTACAAGAAATGTTTAACAGCCCAGAAAGTTGCCAAAAGTGTTCTTTCACATATGATATACTTTCTCTCTACTTGGGACAGCATCTGAGATGCATAGGCAATGGGCCTGAAGTACCTATTGTACTTTTGTGACAGAACTGCAGATATGGTCACATCAGATGTGGCATTCATTCTCCAAATGGAATGGCAGATTTGGGTTAGGATTGATCAATGCTGGGGCTGAGGTTAAGGCCTGCTTGAGCTGTGTGAGAGCTTCAGTATGAGTGGGGCCCCATGTCCTTGGGACATCCATTTTCAGAAGTTCATACAAGGGAGCAGCCTTCAAGGCAAAGTCAGGAATAAAATCCCTGGAGTAGTTTACCATTCCTAAGAAGCATCTGAGTGTTGCCACACTAGTAGGAAGTGACAGATCTTGCAAGCCCTGGATCTTCTTTACAGCTGGGCTTCTGCCTTGGTCTGTGATCGTAGGCCAAGGAAGATAACCTCTCTTTCACACAGTTGTGCTTTGGAGGGGTTGCACTTGAGGCCTGCTCTCTTGAGGCCTGCTCTCATGAGGAGAGACAAAAGTTCACCTAGAAGGGCCAAATGATCTTCTTTCGTGGTGGCTGCTAGAAGCAAGTCATCCATGTACTGCAAGAGACACTGGGGTATTCAGAATCCCTGCAGGGCATCCATCATGTGTACATGGAAGAGAGAAAGGCTGTTGTGGAAGCCCTGGGGAAATCCAGGTGTACTGGCATCCATCAAAGGTGAAAGCAAATTTGTATTGGCTTTCCTGTGCTAATGGGAGTGACCTGAACCAATTAGAGATGTCAAGAGCTGTGAAACACTTTTTGTCAGGTGTCAACAGCTTGAGCACATCAGGTGCTGATGCTACTGTTGGGGTGCAATGGGGGAGTAACTTGATTAAGTTTCCTGTAGTCAATTGTGAGTCTCCAAGCTCCATTTGGCTTTTTCACAGGCCAATCAGGTGAATTAATTGTGGAAATGCAGGTCCTAATCACTCTTTGTTGAAGCAGTGATTGGATGATCTCCCTCAATGATGGCAAGGCTCCAGCAGGAAATGGGTACTACTTCTGTCTCACAGGGTTGGATCCTGTGATTTCAATGGTAGTGTGCTTCCTACCACAGTCATGCTTGTTGGTGGCAAATACATCAAGGTGTTTTTGCAGCAAAGGTGCAAGTTCAGAAAACAGGTCATGACTTTTGAACAAAGCCATGATGTCATACTACTTGTTGTTATGGGAGATGGCTGCCTCCACATGCGAGTCTGGAATGGTGACAGCATGACATTGTCCTTTGATCTGAAGGAGTAGCCTGTTGGCTAGGTCCACTACACAGCCATGTACTGCTGAGAAGTCTATTCCCAATATGCTGGGGTGATGACATAATAAAATGAGGCCAAAAACAAAATCAGTCTTGAGGTGGCATACCACCATAGGTAGAGGAACAGATCGATAGGTGTGCAGCTGGGTACCATCTACACCCTGGGCACTGGTCTTCCAGCCAGTAGACAAGTCAGATGAGACTGGGTCCTCGTCATGAAGGACTGACATGGCTGCTCCTGTATCCAGAAGCATGGTAAGTTGGCAGCTCCAACCGTGGCCTTTACACAAGGCCATCCATTTGTGTCAACAATCAAGTCACTCACAATCTGCATCCCTTGCATGACAGCTTGTCATCAGAAAGGGTGTCAGGTTTCTGGTTGTTACCCTCCATGGTGTAGTGGGTAGATGTATCGGAGGTGGGCTGTACTGCAGCCACTTGTGCTGTGGCAACCTTGTTGGCTTTGCTGGAAGCAAGGTTACAGAGGTAGACCTGCTAGGCATGCCTAGTTTTGGTGAGAATATTCACAAAGGTGTCAGCACTCGGGTAAATATTGAGTTCAACCTTTTCCCGCAAGGCTGGAGTTATGTTCTAGATTTACAAGTCCTTGTACTCAATTTGGTCTCGGTCTGCAAGTTTCCCTGCTAGGCCTTTGCCAGTGTAGTATGCGAGCCAAAACCATTGATGGTAGGCTGCAGGACTTTCTTTCACATTCTGCTTAACCTTGTAGACCAAGCAAGCTCCTATGACACCCGGAGAATTGGTGGCTATGAGGGCCGCAGCAATGTCATAATAGACTAGAGCATCTGAGTTGCATACTATCTCTGGAAGTTTGACCCTGAGGGTAGGTTTGATCATCTGTCACAAGACTTGAACCTGGTATTCGGGTTGGAGAGAAAGCTTCTTGCAGAGGGAGTGCATCTTCTCCAAATGGCAACTTAGATTGTCAGTTGGGCCCATCTGTCTAATACTTTGGGCAGTTTGCTGGACAGAGTGAGTGACTTGTAGGGGATTGGCAGTATGCATAGTTGCGTTCAATTCAATAAGTTCCATAGCACCATGAAGAGCATCTTCCACTGCTGCATTGGTAACTGCCTTGTACGCATGGTCCTGATTGACCGTTTCTTTGAACAGTTTGTCAGTTTGGTCCTGGATAGCTCTCCTTTGGTCCTTCTGTACGGTGATGTTACTGATGGCTTCCTGAATTAGGCTGCGAACCTCCGCTGTGTCTCCTCTGGTGAGAGGAGCTATTGGAGGAGCACCATGGAATACAGGCCCTCTGCCTGTGTCATGGGGGCTGCCATCTTGAGAGTGTACATGACTTCCACCATGTCTGTGTACATGTGGTGATGCAGAGCACATGCTGACATAGGCACCATCTTGGAGATGACTGGTGGGAGTTGCTCCACTATGGGAGTTGGACTTGTATGTGACATAGCATGCCTCATCATCAAAGTCAGAGTGGTCATTGCTGGATGATGCAATCTCAATGGACGTATACTGAAACCCATTCATAGCCTTTACATGGCCAGCAAGAACCTCCCGTTGATGGCGGAACTTCACCATATTTTCTCTACACTTCTTGTGACAAATCTTGCAGTGCCCAGCTCAATACCTTTTTCAACCTCACATTGCAACACTCTATATGCACCGCCCAATTCAACGTTTTCCCTAAGTTCTTTGTCTAACTCATGATTCAACCTCTGATACTTCTCTTTCAACTCAGCATTCTCCTCTCTCAAACCCTCATTTGTATCAATCAAAATATCATTCAAATACGCTGTTTCTTATCACATTTCAACCTTTCACAATCATCTCCCAACATACAAAATTTCATGCTCAGTGTCTTGAGCAGTACAGTGCAACAGTCAGTTATTGGCATTGCAGAGTGACTGTGTCTCCTTCGCTGGTATCTGTTCCTTTTTCTGTAACTTCAATGCCTGCAAGCCCATCTCTCTTTTTAGAGATGTATTTTGCAGTTCAAGGGAGGCACACCTCGCCTTGAGACTCTCAACAGCGGTATGTAGAGCTGCAACCAAAAGACCTCTAAGGTTGCATTTCTTGGTTGTTTGTTTGGACTCTGTGCGTTGTTCTGATATTAGTAGCGAAAGACTGTCTGCAGACTTTGCATCCAGTGTGAAATCTGTCCATCCTCCATGGGAGGTGAGGTCATTTGAGATGTTGAGTCTCAATTCAGTGCAAAGTTCAGGCATGACAAATGAGGGGTAGACAAACAAAGAAGCAGTTGAAAAACTGGACAAAATCCCTTGCGCCATCACCAACTGCTTTCCAGTCCCTGGTGGATGAACGGTGATGCCAAGGTGATACGCTGTCACTTGCAGAGGGAGTGTAAAGGGGTCCAGTGTGGGTCTGCCACCCTGAGACCAGGATGGTATGGGTCCACCACAGATGTTACCACTGTAAGTATGAGTAGGTCCAAGTAGGTGAAAATCACACTACACTACACTACTCGACATTCAAAATAAATTGAATGGAATCTTCTTTTGTACCTTCCAACCTGCAGACAGTCATCAAATGTAAGGTGGTAATAAATTACCTTTCTCAGGTTCTTGGTGGAATGGTACAAAGGAAGAGACAACAGACAAGTGGTATCAGGTAATAATTTAAATTTATTACAGGCAAATTATAAAACAGACTTACTACCAACAGTGAATACACTGGGAGAGTTTCCAGTTTTCCTTACCTAGGTATGCAGCTTCTCGTCTCAGAGAAGCTATGTGCTACACAGGGTCTTATACCCCAATAATTACTATAGCAACTACTAAAGAAGATACATAAAAAGTATATAATTGGACAGTAACAGGTGGCCTGAGTAACTGTCCTAACTAACATGAGAAGTTGCTTAGTTTGCATAAGATAGCACAAACAATAGGATCTCTGTAAATCCAAGGTCAGTTGCAATTACAGAAATGCACAAGCACTAAAGATGGCACTATTGCCTTACTTATTATTATACAGCAAAAATAAAGTGGAAAGCATCTCCCAGGACTAAGATACATTGGTAAAACATAATGCAGCATAATATGCATTAGTAAAATACAGTAGAACACAGATCCTAACACTCATGATTATACAATAAGTATCTCTGCCCTAACGTTAGTACATGTACCTGCATATATGTTACTGTCATTGAGGTGGGGGTACAATCAGGGGTGCTGGACCATGGGTAACAGAGCCCAGGTAGCACAACTGTCACCAGAGAGGCTGGATCTTGAGGCATGTTCAAGGGGTGTGGAAGAGGTCTCCCCCTTGGGTCTCACATCTCCAGCATTTATTAGTGGGTGTCAGTTTTAGCCTATGTAATACTGAAGTGGTCCTATACCAGAAATAGAATATCTTGTTTGGGGCAAGATGACTGCAAGTGTCTTTGAAAGCTTTGTGAACAAGGAACCAGCAGGAACTCCATTCCAGGCTCAACATTAACATGCAGAGCATTGCCTCCCATTTTGCTTTAGACTTAAGGGATTGACCTGATGTGCTATTCCTCTGGGCTTATTGTTAGTTTCAGGTATTTGGTGATTAGGGAAGAAGTACCAGCAATGGCCTGTGCTGTCTTCAGACATGGTTGCACTGAGCTGTGAATTTGCAGGAATTTAAAGAACTCTTGTCTGGGGACACCCCATTTACACTGTATCACCTGGAATGTGTCCAGGGTCATGGTGTGGTCCATTAAGATATCTCCAAGAAAAGGAGGCCCTTGCATCTCTAAGAGGTCCAGTTAAGTGGTTTATCATCTACTCTGATATCTGGGTTGCCACACAATGAGTTGTACGTTGGGGGTTTAGGGTTAGTACCCATCCACTTATACATTTTAAACCAAAAGGTGAGTGTGGGTATAATAGTGTGGTGTGAACAAAATTGCTTAGGTGTAGGGGAGTATATAAAAGAGTATAGGGTTTGTGGTAGAAGCTGCTTTTGTTACATGCCCACCCTTTGAACCATCTCTGGGTTGGGAGGTCGGAACCACTGCAAGGTCTGTACTGCATGAAAAGCCAGTAAGTATCCAGTTAACTAGAAGAGGTTCCACACACCTTCAGGCCAGGGGGCACACAGTTTGTTGCGGCTGTACCTGGAGATGGCCCAATCCCAACTAAAACCCCCTATAAGTTTGTCTAAAGAGGTGAGCCACTTATGTGGGCAAGCAAGCAGAGGGTGGGAGAAGACATAGAAAACATTTGGTGCAACTACCATTTTGATGGAGATTTTCCTGGCCATTGTTAGCTGTAAAGATCTCCATCAGTCACATTCAATTTTTACCTCAGCAAGAAAAGGGCTGAGGATGGTGTTGTGCATTTTATGAATGTCTGGGGTTACTTTAATCCCCAAGTGGGTTGCTGCAGTAGGTAACCAAGTAAGGCCTACAGTTGTGAAAGGGGGTTGTGCACAGACAGTTTATAAGCAGAACCTCTGTTTTGATTTAGTTTACCCTGAGCCAGGAGAGGGAAGTGAAATCTGTCAAGAGAGACATCAGGGGCTGAATGGAAGTGTCTGCCCTCCCTAGGGTAACTAGAAGGTCAATTGCATATGTCAGGGTTGAATATGTGGCACCTCCAATTGAATTGTTCATAATACTTTGATGTTGGTGGACTGCTGCTGCTATTGGTTCCACTGCAAGCACAAAAAGAAGTGGAGAGAGGAGACAGCCCTGCCTAATACCTCAGGCTAGAAGGAAGGAAGCTGACAGCAGTGAGTTTGTGAACACCTTGGCAGCTAGGGAGGAACAGAGGGGTTTGACACAGGATCAAAATCTGGTACCTCATTCCAGATAGGTCAGGACCAGATGTAGGTAGCTCCATTAAACAGAATAAAAAGCTTTTTTGAAATCTATCACAATTGCAGCAGCAGGTGTCTTTAGGGATTTAGCTACATGCATGAGATTGATCAGAGATCAGATGTGGTTCACACTTACCCTACCCTTGACAAACCCTGTGGTCCACTCTAGCACGACACCCTGGCAGCGAAACCCAAAAACAGACCATTACAGCGACAGTCACTGCAATGGTCAGTTTTCACTGATGCGGTTTCTCTTGGTGGTCTGCCCCCTCCCTGAAACAACTCCGACCTGGAGTTGATTATATTTAAATGCGGAGAGTGGGGGGGGGGGGCATAGCCCCCTGCAAAAAACACTGTATTTTGTGATGGCACAATATCGGTGTCAGTATTCTGCTGTTGCAGTGTGGGATGTCGGAGAATTTGGTGTTGAGTACAAGTGGTGCATCCGACAAACCCCACCTGAATGGTGTATATAAGAGTTGGCAGTAGGGGATAGAATTATGCTGCCAAAGCCTTTGTGTTAATTTTGCTGTAAACAATGATGAGGGAGAATGGACAGTAGCTGGCAGGGAGGGTGGTAATTTTCCCCTTCTTGAAGATAACCATGATGGCAACATCATGGAGTGTGGGAGGCAACTCTCCTTTAAGTTCTGCTTCTGAATTCTCCTGGCATAACAAAGGCCAGATAAGTGAGGCCAGTGGTTTTAGCAGGTCTGCTGGGTAGCTGTCCCCACTGGGGGCTTTGTGAGAGTTTAGGGATAGCAGGGCATCTCAGATTTCATTGGTTGTTAGTGGTTTGTCCAAGGTTGCAGCTTGTTCTGAGGTGAGTTTTTGGAAGTGCCAGTTGTTCGGGAATTCCTCGATGTGTCCCTGGTTTGGAGGGTTGGGGAGGAGTAAAGAGTGGCATAGAAATGTCTCCTAGAGTTTTCCTTTTAGGAAGAGATTTGGGCCTATCCTCAGGAGTCCTGGAGACCAGCTATGAATCTATCCATTTGTTTCTTTTGCTACCACTATGCCAGGACTTTTGCACTTCTCTCTCCTCCTTCCCAGTACTTATGTCTTAGCCTCAGGATAGCAACCTCAGCTTTCCTTGAGAGGAGTGTATTAATCTCTATCCTTAACTTAAGGATGGCTTTATAGAGGTCTGATTGTGGGCTGGGGTGAGAGTCAGCTTTGAATAAGGTTTTTTTGAGTGAAGGTCCTGCTCCAAGTCTTAGAGCAGCTTTTCTTTCGGCACCTGTGGTGGGCAGCAAAATTTATGATTTTGCCCCTTAGTGTTGTTTTTATCATCTCCTTAGTGGTCCCTAGAAAGTTTTGCAGTGGGTTGTTTTCTCTGAGGAAGTCAGTAACTTCCTCTCTGACCTAAGGTAGGATATGGGTGGTCCCTTAGGAGCAGGGCATCCAGCCTCCATGAGGGAGACTTTGGGGATAAGGGGCCCCGAGTGAAGGACAACTGAACTAGGGCATGATCAGAGATCACCAATGACACAAAGTCAAAGCTAATTGCCACTTGAACTATATGTAGGAAAGAAAGACAGAAGTCAATGCAACTGTATGAGTTGTGTACTGAGGACTGGCAGATATAGCCTGTCCCTATGATGAAAAATATGCACACATGTCTGCCAGACCATGATCAGTCCAAAGCAGAGAAATTGCCTGAGAACTTTTGGTATGGGGTTCTGTGTGAGAGATACTTCTAACCATATGCAGAACTAGGGTGAGATTAAAATCTAAACTAGTTTACACTAAACTTTTTGACTACCTCACTGCTTTCTGTTTCCTCTCTCCCTTTCAGTCTGGCTTGTGGAAGTGTCACTCCATCATATCTTCCTTGTTGCGTGTCACTGATGCTATCTTTTCTGGGCTGGATCAGGGGTATATAACAGATGTTATTTTTACTGACCTTGCCAATGCCTTTGACTTGGTGTCCCATTTGATCCTTTTGGATAAGCTGAGCTTGGCTGATTTCACTGCTTCTGTTACTGACCAGTTCTGATCCTACCTCACAGACTGGCAGCAGTCAGTTCAGCTGGTCTGTTATCTCCTCCTCTCCACATTCAGGTCGGATTCCCACAGGGTTCTATCTTTGGCCCCATTCTGTTCTCCATTTTCTTGAACAATCTCCCCCTCTGCTTGTGTCAATTCACATATACTGTATACACGTATGCAGATGATACAGTCGCCTACTCCTCTGGCCATTCTACAATTTCAGTGCAAAACCTTCTCCAACAGGATTTCTAGATTGCATTGCGCTGGTTCCATTCCAACCATCTCAAGATCAACATTAAAAAACTGTGTGTATGACCTTTGGTACCAGCGAAAAACTGGCCAGACCCTGGAGACCACTGCTCTTCTCTATGCTGAATGGCTCCCTTCTTAAAGTTGTTTCATCCTTCAAGTACCCCAGCATATCGCTTGACAGTAAGTTTGACTTTTTTGCCCACACGGATGATATCCACACAAAACTCCACCCTAAACTTGATGCCTTGTACTGTAATAAAGACCATCTATCCTTGCCAGTCCACTGTGAGCTGATCAGCAATATGATTATGTATATATGGTCTATTGTACTGCCCCTCCTCCTCTCTAGCCAGACTGGACACTCTCTGCAATGCCCTTTGTCACTTTGTGAATAACTCCCCTTCTCATACACATCATTGCTCCTGCTATTCCTCCTTTTCCATCCTCCCCCCCCCTCAGGGCACCAGTTACACAACACTTTCTTCATCTCCAAGTAATGATTTGGCTCTGCCATCCTATCTAGCCTCATTCCTCTCTCCAGTCCCTCAAGCTCCATGCTCCCTTTGATCAAGGGACCAACAAACTTTTTCCTACTCCTCACCCCTGTTCTACTGCTGGACAATCTGCCTTCTCCAATCATTTGCTGTATCTCTGGAACCAGCTCCCACATTCTATTCATCATTCCACCTCATTTGGGTCCCTCAAGCATCATCTGAAACTCTTCAACATACCCACGTGCACCTGTTATGACTGACTTTATTTTGCTTGATGACAATCCAAATTGCAACTTGCAGTACTGTAGTTCTTATTCAACATATTTTGCACTTTATCCTGTTCAATGCTTAGCTTTCTGTAATTCTATACCTGAAGAAATATCCAACTGTGCACTACCAGAACATTCAAAATCAGATTACATCGGTGGCTTATTCCAATGAATGAATGCTCCTGTATCTAATGTTTAATGTGTGTTATTTAATGTTATTACTTTATATTGTATTTTATTAAATTTGTTTGTATTGAATTTATGGTGTATAGCCTTATAACTTGTCACTTGTGAAAATGGGCAATTTTGCTCATCAGCTAACAAGTATAAAAAATATAAAAATGAAAAATAAAAATGTTTTTTACCAATTATGTATGTGATGCTTATTGTCTGCACCTTATCAGATTCATGTAAGTACTGTGCTGGTATGCTGTTTATTCTTGTAACCACTTTCCTCGAGTCACACCTGGAAATGAGCATTGGCTCAGTGTGCCTTTCTCAGGTACTAATTTTCAAATAAATATATATAAATAAATAAAATCTCCACCCATAAAAACCAGGATGGATATACTGGTTGAATTCCTGTCTTCTGTGAAAAAAGAGAGGTTGTCCTCATTGAGTGCATAGATTTTGCATGGAAGGATAGGGCCAAAGGGGGTGTCCGTTATGGCAAGTATCCATCTGCCCTGGCAGTCTTGTTCCACCAAGGTAGGTTTCAAGCCAATGGACTTATGCAGCAAGATGGCCACCCCTCTTTTTTGGGTGGTGGCCAAAGCAGAAATTACTTGCCTCACCCAGTCTCTGTGTAGATGACAGTGGTTAGCTGCTAGGCACCTTATCTCCTCCAGGAAGGTTAGTTTGGTCTTGAGATGTTTGAAGTGTGACAAGATCTGTTTCCTGTTAACTGGAGAGTTCAGTCCATGGATGGTCCAAGTGTGACTGGTTACTTCACCCATGATCTTGCTTAGTGAAACATTTACTTGGATGCATGTGAGAAATTATCATACAAAATCATATATGTCTGGGAATAAGCTCTGCAGTCTGAGGAACACAGAGGGAAGGGACCAGACGTGAAGGGATCAGAAGTGAAGTTCAGGGGTAGTCAGTGGGGAACTCTAGAATCCATAAGGGAGTAGAAACTATATATTAATGTTAGCATATAATCACCTCTATCAACAGCAAGAAATAAAACTATAGCTCTAGTAACAACATAGAATACATAGCTTAACTCATTCTATCCTATTGTCACTTAGAATGTTCAGGTACCCTCTGCCTGCTGCTAGAACACCTGTATTCCGGAAGGGGTTTTATATCTGCAGCATTCATATAAACACACTGTGCTTAAACCTACATATCTTAAAAACCATACGTCCAATTTTAAAACTATAAAAAGTAAAGTTTTTCAGGACAAAAGGTTTTTGAAAATGAGTGAAGTTTGGTAATGTCTATTTAACTGAATTTAATGTTGTGTATGGTTGTTTTCATATTTTAATAAATTCTGATGGCTTTATCTAAATATAATTATAATTATGCTCTGTTTACCTAGTCATGCAAAAATATAAAATCTCTGTAAAACTGTTGGTTAAAATTGTTAAAAATATACAATAAACATCTGTCATTGTCTAAATGTAAAGTTTTTTTACCATTTTTTTAGTCAGAAATCAATATCTGAATCTCTTGTTATTACAGTTTGAGTTCCACTGGTTGGAATTTTTGCAGTGTTTAATTTTTCTTACCCACTGATTTTAGTTTATGAATCTGATTATCATTTTTTTTGTTTTTCCCCTAGTTTAGTAAGAACATATTTAAACAGTACCTTAGAAGGACATATCAGGAAGTGATGCAGGATGGAAGTGCTTTGCGAGGTCAAGTGATGTAAATAGGAAGAACACTTCCAGTGTAGGTCAGTGAGCTGACACAGGAAATGGATACATTTTTTATTGCCGGAGGTCATTCTATGATTAATTGCATATCTGCTGTAGTTAAAATGTGCAATTTCATTGAAATAAACTATTTTATTGTATTTTTGTAATGAAATCCCATAATAAATATAGGAAATTGTATTTTATTTGTGCTGTTTGCGTTATCATACTGTAAATGCAGCATGATGTTGCTCATATAAAGGTTCACAGTCGTCCAGTAAACATCATGTTACATAAATATGTGTATTATTTAATTTCCTAGCATAGTTTATTTTTTGGGGGTTGCATTATGGGATGGTTTAAGGTGAGGGAATGACTGTATGATGAAGCACTGTATGTTAGTGGCGGGGGTGTGTGCTGCATTCATAATACATGCTCAGATGCACTTTACGTGTTTTAGGAAAATGAGAGGGGCTGTATGCATATAATAATGGTGCTAACAGACACTGTAGATACATTATGGGCATACATATTGGATAATGAAATTGCTGAAAAGGCACTGGTAATTTGGGGTATACTGTGTCATGGGGAAGGGGGTGACTGTATCAAGGAATGATGTTCATAGGCACTGCAGTCATTTTGTGTCATAAATTGGCACCTGTCCTTGGGGTATACTCAGTTGTAGGGAAGCAGGTGGGGCTGCTTGCATCTGGTAATGCTGTTCATATGCCATGCAGAGACATTGTGGGTTCACATACAGGGTGATGACATGGGCACCTGTAAATGTTGTGTACTATGTGCTGTGTCACATGGTTTGCCTGCATTCACATGTGATATGTTGCAGCATTCAGTATGGCACACTGTGTGGGTGGGAAGGAGTGTGGGTATGCCTGCACCATGGAGTGATGCTCATTGGCACACATATGTACTATGTGTTATGTTTCATTTGAATGGGCTGCATAAGTCATACATTGGCACTGATCACATCAGAATGCATCTGAGGTAAGGGCTGGTCAGAAGCATTATGAGCACAAGGGACTAAACAAGTGGCTGTGGAGTGATTCAAACTTGAATAGAACATTACAGTGCATCTGAGGGTAGTATTGGAATGAATCTTGATCTGCACAATGGACTACACCATGATGACTGAGGAGGGATCCATATCAGTAATCAGAGTGTCAGAGATAAAGGTTGGACTGAAGACTGATGAACAGATGGACTAAATCAGTGACTTTGGTGGGATTTGAACCTGAACAGCATTTTACAGTGCAGTAGAGGTTGGGGCTGGACTGACACCAGATCAGTCAATGGACAACAACATTGGCTGTGGAGGGATCTGAACCTGAAATACACTTCACTGTTCACTACAGTTTGGGGCTTGACTGATGAATGATAAGGAGATAGATTTTACAAGTGGCTGTGCAGGCATTTGAGCCTGAAGAATACTTTACAGTGCATCAGAGATTGGGGCTGAACTGATGTCATATGAATTGATGGACTACACCAGTGGATGTGGAGGGTTTTGAACATGAAATGCACTTCACAGTGCATTATGGGATTGGTCTGGACTGATACATGGTAAGTCAATGGACAACACAATCAGCTGTGGAGGGATCTGAACCTGAAATGCACTTCACTGTTCACTACAGTTTGTGGCTCGACTGGCACATGACAAGGAGATAGATCTTACGAGTGGCTGTGGAGAGATTTGAACCTGAAGAATACAGTGCATCAGAGATTGGGACTGAACTGATGTCATATGAATTGATGGACTACACCAGTGGATGTGGAGGGTTTTGTACATGAAATGCACTTCACAGTGCATTATGGGATTGGTCAGGACTGATGCATGGTAAGTCGATAGACAACACCATCAGTTTGGAGGGATCTGAACCTGAAATACACTTCACTGTTCGCTACAGTTTGGGGCACGACTATGCATGGTAAGGAACTAGATCTTACAAGTGGCTGTGGAGGGATTTTAACCTGAAGAACACTTTACAGTGCATCAGAGGTTGAGTCTGGACTGACGTAATACGAGTCGATGGACAATACCAGTGACTGTGGAGGGATTCAAAACTGGCTTGGCCTTTACAGCGCATCAGAGATTGGGGCTGGACTGATGCCAGATGAGTTGAAGGCAACACCATTATTTTTTCATTTTAAACAATCAGCAACTGCGTATTAGGGAGAAAACTCAAGTGCAGAGCATGAGACAAACATGCTACTGACCCTAACCCACTTATCATCCATAACACAGGGAGAAACATGCCACATAGATTTTAACATAGCCATAATCCGAACATAAACTCTTTAAAAAGTAACAAAAGGTGCTGAATTCATGTGACCTCATCTAGCACATGCACAAGAAACTCTCTCTCTCCCATCAGGAATGCCAGCCTGATCCATAAGATGTGATCACACAGGATGACCAGAAGTTATCCCAAAATGAACAAAGTGACAACTATGAAAACTTTTATCATAAATAAAAATAAAAACAAATAAAGTAAATGCAGATTACAAATCGAGGTTTTGGCACCTAAATGAAGAGAGTATTTTAGGAAAAGAGCAGCACTTCCATCTTGAAACTAAGTTTCCAGTCACCATGCTCTTCCTGCACCAGTGTGTGCTCTGATTGGTTAATGGAAATAGTGATGTGTGCAATAAGCATACAGGAAGCATGGCAACAGTGAGGATCAATATGACCAAATGGTGACGCACTACAGAGCTAGGGCAGGTGCAGGTGAGGGCTGTGACCCCTGACTGAAACATCAAAAAAAAAATCACTGTACACTCCAGAGCCCGGAGAGCCACTTTCCCTCCAGTGATGGTTGTGAAAAATACAAGTCCTTGCTTGAATGCTAAATAAGGATTTAGTCTAACATTTCAGGCACACACATTGAATAGAATAGTGGAAGGCACAACAAAAAGATCTGCATTCAGGTTCCCTGGTGCTTCGAGAACTAAGGCTTCATCAGGGGGATGGTGCCTGCATCTAAGACAATCCCTTTATACCAATTAAATTCAGAATTGATGATGTCAGAAAATCCGACCAGCCACAGAGCTCGATTTTTAAATACAAAAATATTCAGCTCACTAAGTGGTATAAATATACTAATAGTTATAACAACCATGATATCAGTGACAACATGTTATTGTAGAAAAATGCCCCAAAAGACATAAAAAAAAATACACCAAAAGTGGTGACAGCCAATCGGATTGGTCGAATAAAAAAAAATATAAGTTATGAAATTAATTATAGTGTCAACCTGAGCAGCTTAACATGTTACATTAAAACAAGATGATTTGTTGTTATTTATTTAAAATTTGGTGACCGGGTAGGCCCACTGAGCCCTGAAGGTCCCTTTTTTTCAGGAGCGACCTGGTATAACAAAACATATTTTCATACAGAGAAAGACTTGGGTTACAGAGTAGTTTCAGGTGTGTGAGCAGGTTACAGTCATGGTTATCATCATGCATCAGTCTTTGCAAATATGTTGACAGTAGAATTAACAAAAGGTGCAGGAGAAATGTAATTTTACGTGGTAAGCTCATTGTTTACTACTGGCATGGTTAAGTGGAAAGTTAGCTGTGGTACTATGCCTAGAGGGAAGCACTGTGGAACCTGATAAGGTGCTTGGATGATCTGGATATTAGGAGGATAGAAGCAAGTGGGGGGGGGTCATGAGCCGAGGCAATGACAAGTGCTAGTATCAGACATATAGGCTTTGAGTCTGGTGCGGAAGTTCATCAGTGACGAGGCTTCCTGCACTGGGGTGGGAGTTTGTTCCACAGGTAGGGGGGCTGAGTAGGAGAACGACCTGCCGCCAGCGTTAGTCCTGAATCTGGGAACTTCAAGCAGTGTACGTCCAGATGTCCGTAGGCTCCTGGGGTTATGTCTGACTGCGATAGTTCCAGTGATGCTGGGTGGAGCTGAAGGGCTGAGTAGCTTGAAAGTCAAGCAGAGCAGGGAGTAGTGGAGATGAGAGGTCAGCGAGGGCCAGTGTAGCTGGGCAAGTGTGTCACAATGGTGCCTTCGCGAGTGGTCCTGGGTAGCAAACTGGGCTACCTTGTTATACAGGATTTGCATCTTGGTGACCTCCTGCTTGGCCATGCCCTGTAAGATCGGGCAGCGTAAGTCAGGGTGGGAGGAGAACACTGGTATGATTGAGGTCCTGGCCTCAGGGATGAGCTGGTCTTTTAGCTGGTACAGAGTACCAAGTTTGCGGTGTATGGTCTTGGTGACCTGATACATGTGGTACTTGAAGGTAAGGCAATGGTCCAAAGTTAGACCTAAGTATTTTAAGGAGGGCACAACCTCAATGTCATTTCCCAAGAAAGCAGCGAGTTGCAGAGATTTAGACCTGTCGTGTCCAAGGGCATTGCATCCGAATAGCACCACCTTAGTTTTGCCTGCATTTAGGACCATTCTATCTGCTCTCAGTCAGGCCTCTAGAGATGCTAGGTTGGCTTGGAGAAGGGGACCTAGAGCTGCAATGTTATCCAGGGATCGGTAGATGATGGTGTCATCTGCATACTGAATGATCGAGCTTCCCCCACAGTGGAGGCTTAGGTCATTAGTAAATATGGAGAAAAGGAGTGGGCCGAGGATCGAGCACTGCAGTACTCCCTCTGTAAGGGGTAAAGGACCCGAGGTGGCACCCTTTCAGATGACCCTTTGGGATCGGCCCAATAGATAACTCCCAAACCATTTGAGGGCGAGGGGGTCTAGGCCAATTTTATCCAGTTTTAGTAGCAGAAGTTTGTGATCCACAAGGTCGAAAGCCTTGGACTGGTCTATAAAGACGGCACCAGTGGGTGTCCCATTATCCATTGCTCTGAGCAAGTCATTCAAGAGATGGGTGAGTGCTGTGTCAGCCCCATAGTTAGTTCTAAAACCATGCTGTGAATGTGCAGTTAGCTGATGGGACTCCAGGTAGTCACGGAGCTGACCATAGACTAACCTTTCCTGTAGCTTTGCAAGTGTACTGAGCAGGGAAATAGATCTGTAATTGCTTATGTTTTCCCTGGAGCCACCTTTGTGAATAGGGACCACATTGGTCTGTTTCCACTAGTCCGGAACAGTCTCTTCAAGTAGAGATCTGTTTATGAGCCAGATCAGGGGTCTGGTGAGAGATGGGGCGCCTGCCTTAAGTAGCCGAGGGTTTATCCCATCAGGACCTCCTGAGCCTTTGTCTTTCAGAGCCCTTAGGAGGGATTGGACCTCTTTTGTCTTCACCAGTCTTAGATGGAAGGAGGGACGGTCAAGGCAAGTAGGCTTGATAACATTAGGAGCCGAGGTTCAGCGAGGGCAGGCCAACCTTTTAGGCATCGAGGTTACCAAAGTGATTGTTGAGGGCAGTAGCAATTTTGAGGGAGTCACTCACTGGCTGACCATTGACCTCAATGGGGCCAGGTTCAGTCTCAGTGTTACCCCTGATCAGGTTGTTGACGTGATACCAGAATTGTTTAGGGTTGCCCAAATTGGTTTTTAGTAGGTGAGTGACATACTCCCTTTTTGCAAGTTTGATGGCTCTCTTGCATTTGTTTCTTAAGACCTTGTATGACATGAGGTCAGCAGGAAGGGAAGAGAGCTTGAACTTCTTCCAGGCCTTGTCTTGACTGACCATCAGGGTTTTTAAGGATGGAGAGATCCACTTGTAGCAGCTACCCTTTGTTCTACATTTTTTCAAGAGGACGAAGAGGGTAGCTGCTGTACATACTGATCTGTGCTCCAGAGCCTCAGCCAAGGTGGGGAGGAGCTTAATTGGGCTTCAGTCCAGACTGTGTTCGTAGTCATTAAACTGCACTGCTGAGAAGTTTGTGTAGTCATGAGCAGTGAGTATTCTGGGTTGGATCTTGGGTGTTCTGTTCTACCAGATGCAGATTATGGGGGAGTGGTCACTTAAGGAGCCCGCCATATTGCAGGCTTTCTGAATGTTGGCGGGATTGGACACCAGAGCCAAATCAAGGGTGGTGTGGTTCCCTGATTTGTAGTTAAGTCTGGTTGGTTCTAAGATGACCTGTACCAGGTTTGCTTCTTGGGTCAATGCCATAAGGGCATTGTTAGGGTCCTGGGCCCAGTTCAGGTTAAAGTCACCCAGAATAAGGAGCTCCAAAGAAACAACTTGGGCAGTGATTTTTGTTATTGCTTCTAGGGATTGAAGAGCTGATTTGAGCGGGTGGTAAATGCAGCCAATAGCGAGTTGCTTGTTGTGCCCTAGGGTGACTTGGATGAATATAGATTCACCATCAGGGGAGGTGTGTTGCTGCAAGGTGAGGAGTGATACGGTTAGGGCTATGTTGGCGTAAATGAGTACACCGTCCCCTCTTTTGGGCAACCTGTCCTTACGGTACATACTATAACCTTGGGCCAGTAGCTCGTGATCAGGGATGTGTGCCTTAAGCCATGTCTCAGAGATGGCAAGGGTATCAACCTTGTAGAGATCAAGCCAGGCTTGTACCTCTTGCATTCTTGATCTTAGGCTGCATACATCCATATGCGCTATCTTTAGCCCCTTTGTGGATGCCCAGTGGGGGTCATGAGGGGATGTTATTGAGAAGTTGGTGGTGTTAGGGCCAGGGTTAGGTTGTATGTCACCTGCCAGAAGTAGTAATGCAGCTAGAAGGCAGAGTAATTTTGGGCTGGCCGATGGGATTCGGTTACCTCGGCACATCCTGCTCGCAAAGTGGAAGATATCGTAGCATATCCCCTTTCTTATGAGCTCGTGGGCTGAGGAGAGGGCAAGTAAGCTGGAGCGGGGCATTCCATTGTAGAGGCTGACAGGAGTGGTGTCAGTGTACCTTTGTCTCCTTATTTCTGGATGCCCTAGGCCTATGAGCCTGTCCGCCCAGAGAAGGGACAGTATATAGACTGTCATCAGTAGTACCCCCCTATTGGAGAAAAGGGCCCAAGGGTTGTGTGCCCCATGTGGCATGTGATCATGGGTAAACTTCTAGAGAGGCATGCTATGCTAGCAGAGGTGCCACTAACAAGCTCTTTTGTCCTGTCTTAGGTAGTTATTCAGACATAGGTTGGGTACCTTGTCTATGGAGGAAAGTCAGGTGAAAAACACTAAATCTTCCGTAATAATCAGTCGTAGGGCCGATTATCAGGTGTGAAATGGTATCTTGTTTCTGCTGGAATTTCAGATGATACAATATACCAGTATGGATTTTCTAAGGAATTGGTAGTCAGTAGGAGAAAAACCCTGTCCCGCTAGGATGGGGGGGAGCAGGAAAATAAAATCCCCCTTGTAAGCATGCCGTAGTGATCAGAGCAGTTTCTGTCCCTTATATTTTCCAGATGCAGGACTTAGGCAGCAAACACAGTAGACTGCAGGTTCTAGGACTGCCCACAGTTATGTGCCACGCCCCTTTATCACCAGAGGCCAGTCAGATAGGGTATAGAGCGGAGCAAAGGAGTATTTTATAGATGGAGGAGGTGGGGGATGGGGGCTGGGTGTAAAATTTCAGCTTGAAGGAGCACAGCTAGCACCAGGTAAATGCAAGCAGCTCCCTCTGAATAGCAATGAAATTTAATTGGGCTACTGCACCACAAAAAGTGGCAAATTCGAAAATTTCGGTGCACACAGTGTACTCAGGGCTCCTCCGTGTCCGTACTTGTGAGGCAAATTCCGGTGGCAAGCTGTCCTAGGTTGGGCTGGGAAAGGCTGCAGAAACAAGCCCTCAGACCCTGCGAGGCAAATTCTGGCAGCGAGCTGTCCTAGGTTGGGCTGGGGAGGGCTGCAGAAGCAAGTCCTCAAACCCTGGGAGGCAAACTAATGGCAGAATGAACATAATAAACATTTTTCATAGTACATGCAAAAAATAGTAAATTTATTTATGTATTAAGGCGTGTTTTCTCAAAAATAGCCAATGGGAACGCATATTATATTAGGTAAAATCAGTAAGGGTACGATGTCCCCTATTGGCTGGTACAACTCAGTTCATCAAATGTAAACAAATGCTCAAGTTGCACCAAGAGAAAGAACATGGACGCCAATCGGTGTCATCAGGCACTACAGCACATGATTTAGGACGCCATATGGCGTCATCAGGAAGAAGAGGTATTTTTTTATGACGCCATATGACATCATCAGGACAGAATGATGCAAAACAGTCCTTGAAGACATGGGATATAAGCTGCTGGAAATTCCTGTCTGGGGCTGTCCTTCTGCCCTCCGGAGGCATGGAAAACTTTTGTAGTAATGTAAGAACATTGGGCCCTATGCCCCCCAAAAAAGGATTGCCATAGGCCGCGTATCTGAGACTTGCAGGCAGCCCTAAGTGGGAATGATGCACAGTGGGGGTCCTGCAGCCCCCCAGCAGCATTCATGGACAGTGTGCTAGCCAGTTGCACAGTGGAGCCCCTGGCCATGCAAGCAGCTATGCACCACGGGTGGTCAGGGGGGAGTGTCAGGGGTGAGCCTGCACTATGCACCATTCACTAATGCACATAGTGCCTGGCACAGGGGGTGCAGGTTATAGCAGCTAGGACCCTGCTGTAAACCAGTGCATGCCCCCAAGATCAATACCCTCTGGCCACAGCAGGACCGGGAGATGACTCTCCATGTTGCCCCAGCCCACTAGGCTGAAGGGGGAAGCTGGGGCAGCTGTTCAGGTGAGTGCCTGTACTTCGTTAAATGTGGAATCCGTGCCTTGCCATGCACCCCCACTCCCAGGAGGGTGCAAGGGATCCACTCTAGGACCCGGATTGGGCATCTGATTAAATGCCTGTCCAGGTCCACTCCTCCACCCGCTGTAAATCTGTGCATTTGGGGGGCAGGGCTGTGGGCAGGTGCCCTGTGGGTGCTTGTGGCTGTGCATACCATGCATCCTGCGCCTGTCTGGGCTGTGGAGCTACATGGGCAAGTTATGTGCCTTTGGCATGTACCTTGTGACCCATTAGTGCATAGGCACCAATTTAAGTAAAATGTTCAGTACAATCCATTCAAAGAAATTCTGCCCTAGGCAGCCCACACCCACCCCATGACAACACGTACATAAAAATAAGCAGTTGAACCATATCACTTTGTGTGTAAAGGGGCCTTTTTAAGCCTAAATTCATATGTTGACCTATCTGCTGCAACAATATCCTGAATCCTGCTTGTATTCAAGGCAGAATCTTCCACCAAGCAGAGGTAACTAGCTGCATGTATGTAACATAGCAACATAGAAACATAGGATTTAATGGCAGATAAGGACCACTTGGTCCACCCAGTCTGCCCATTTCCCTACCTACTGTAACACCAACGACCTTACTTGGTCTCTGGCTTTACCCACCCCCTCATTAAGATTCCCTTCTGCCTATCCCATGCATTTTTGAATTCATTACAATTTTTGCCCCCACCACCTCTGCTGGGAGGCTGTTCCAGGCATCCACCATTCTTTCTGTGAATAAGTACTTCCTCACATCTCCCATGAGTCTACCCCCCCCCAGCTTCATAGCATGACCCCTTGTTCTTGAGCATGTTTTTTTCTGAAAGATGCTTCCCTCTTGAACCTTATTTATACCCATGAGGTATTTGAACATATGAACATATAAATCTGCCAGCAGAAACAGGCCTTATGGTCTAGCAAGTCTGCTCAAATGTGCAGCTAGCACCTCCACTTTGCAGCTGCTCCACCCTCCTCTTGCTCCCTGACAGTTACCCCCCTCTCACACTGTCCTATCCCCTTTTAAAACTGCCCACCATCTTACAGGATACCAACTCCTTGGGCAGAGTGTTTCATTTAGCCACCACCCTCTCTGTGAAAAAATGTCTCCTTATCTCTCTCTTAAATCTTCCCCCCTCCAATCTGAGACCATGTCCCCTCTTGTCCCTCCCCTTCTCAACTTAAATACCCCTTCTGTACCTGTCTTGTTTATCTCTTTCAAGTATTTAAAGGTCTCAGTCATATCCCCCAATCCCTTCTCTCCTCCAGGGAGTACAATTTTAACTCACCCAGCCTGTCCTCATAGGGTTTGTCCTCCAATCCCTAGATCATCTTTGTTGCCCCGCGCTGTTTTCCCTCCAGTAATCTGAGATCCTTCTTCAGAATAGGTGCCAGTACTTCACACAGTACTCTAGGTGTGGCCTGACCAGTGACCTGTACAGAGGCAGGATCACCTCCCTCCTTCTGGAGGAGATTCCTCTTGCTATACATCCCAGCATCCTGTTGGCTTAAGCTACCGCCTTCCTGCACTGAGAAGAGTTGTTTGTACTCCCTATTATAACCACCCCTAGATCGTTCTCCTCCTCGGTGGTAACCAACTGTACTTCTTCCAGCTGGTAGCTCCTCCCTGGGTTCCTTGCTCCAAAGTGCAATAACTTGCACTTCTTAGCTTTGAACCCCAGCTGCCAGGTTACTGACTACTCATCCAGCTTAGACAGGTCATCCTATAGCCCCTGCCATACTACTATGTCATCCACCATTGCACCCATCTTGATATCATCAACAAATAGACTGATCTTACTCCTGATGCCATGTGAGATATCCTCTTCGAAAAGCCCAAACAGCACCAGGCCCAGTACTGAGCCTAGTGGAACCCCACTCGTCAGATCTCTTGGGGATGAGAGTTCCCCCACCACCACCACCCGTTGCTGTCTTCCCTTTAGCCAGTTCACAATCCAGTTCACCATTTTTGTCCCACCCCTACATATTCCAACTTTCCCCCCATCTGCCCATTAGGCACTGACTCAAATGCCTTGCTTAAGTCCAAATACAGGACATCCACTGCATGGCCCTTGTCTAGTTCCCTCGTCACCCAGTCATAGTACTTGACTAGGCTGGTCTGGCAAGATCTTCCTGAGATGAACCCATGCTACTGCCCATCCTGGAGTCCATTGTTCTCCACAAAGCTCACCAGCCTCTCCTTCAGGATTGTCTCCATTAGTTTTCCTACAATGGATGTGAGGTTTACTGGTCTATAATTGCCTGGTTCATCCTCTGGGCCACTTTTATGGAGGAGCACCCCGTGAGCCATCCTCCAGTCCTGTGGTATGCATCCTGTGTCCAGGGATGTATTGAATAGGTCTGCCAGTGGTCCCGCTTGGACCTCCACCAGCTCTTTAAGTACCCTGGGGTGAATGCCGTCTAGTCCCCTGTTGCCTTGTCCACACTCAGTGTCTTTAGACCCTCCAGTACTCCATCATCTTTGATTACCCCATCTGTCACCCCCTCCCCTTCCTTGCCCATCTTCATCATCCCCTGAGGTGGCCACCCATCCTTCTCCTTTGTAAACACAGAACAGAAGTACTCCTTTAGTACTTCTGCCTGCTCTGCCCTTTTTTTCACCTAGCCACCCCCATCTCTTTTCTAATCCTCATAATCTGGTCCTTGCAGCTCCATCTCTCCTTTATGTACCTGAAGAAGAGCTTTTCCCCATCCTTGATGTCCTTTGTCAGCCTCAGCTCTCTGGAAGCCTTGGCCACCCTGACTAGTCTGGTTACCTCTCTAGACTTTTTCACATACACTTCCCTGTCCTCCTCCCTCTCAGATTTCTTGTACCTCCTAAATGCTGTTTTCTTAGCCCTCACCCCTTTCAAGGCCTCCTGATTCACCCAGCTTCACTTCTTAGCTCTTCCTTTTTTGCTTTGTGCCTTGGTACATGATCTGGTAGTCTCCATCAGCCCTAGTTTGATAATTTCCCATTTTTGACTGCATCCAATTGTGTATGAATTTCTTCCAGGTGCCTTCCCAAAATGTCCCCCATCCTGTTAAAGTTAGTCTATCTGAAATCAAGCACCCTGGCTCTTGTACTTACAACTTCCCTACCCATGTTGAGCATGAACTACACAGAGAAGTGGTCACTCCCAGCCAGCAGGTCCTCCACCACCAGTTCCTTTACAGCTTCCCCATTCATCAGTACTAGGTCCAGAGTATTTCTCAACAGAGTTGGCTTGCTCACTATCTGTGTCAAGAAGCTGTCCTGGAATGCTTCCAGGAGGACCTGCTCCCTAGCACTCGAGGGGGCAGGGGTGCTCCAATCCACTCCTGGCAGATTGAAGTCCCCCATGTTCACAGTGTTCTGCTTACTGCAGACTCCACTAATCTATTCTATTAATCCCTGTCCAAGTCCTCCATTTGAGCTGGTGGCCTGTACACCACTCCCATCCTAAGTGACCTGTGTTTTGAATCCTGGAATTGCATCCATAATGCCTCTGTCCTACCCTCCTCCCCTTCTTTCCTTGTATACCTTATCCCCTCCTTTACATAAATTGCTGTCCCTTCCCCTTGCCCCTATCCTTTCTGTATAACCTATACCTCTGGGATCATCAGATCCCAGTCCAGGTATTGAGTGGCCCAAGTCTCTGTGATGGCTGCAATATCTACCTTCCCTATTGCCAAGAGATCCTCTAACTGAGCTAATTTATTTGTTGGGCTTCTTGCATTCAGGGTGACCACCCTTCAATTTGTTCCCTTCCATTTCCTGACCCAATTCCCACCATCCTTAACCCCCCACACGACCCTTCCCATGTACCATTCCTCTTAGCTTGGGGGGGTAAGCTTGTTTGGCTCCCCTCTCTGGTGGCTCTGCATTTCTGCTTCACACTCGCCTCCCCCCACACCTAGTTTAAATCCACCTTAGTTGCTATGTAGTCCCACAGTCTCTTTTTCAATACCCCTTGCCCCACCTTACTCAAATGCAACCTGTCCCCTGTGAAGAGTTTGCTGTTTTCACAGATTTTCCCCCAGCTAACCACTAGCCCATACCATTCAGTTCCACTCCACTCCCCCATCCACTTGTTGAACTCCTGTATCATTACTTTCCTCACCGTACTTGCTCTGGGTACTGGGAGCACTTCAGAGAAGGCCACTGATCTCCCTGCCTCCTCACACAAGTTCCTCAGTTTCTTGAACCTCTCTCTTAGCAATTCTACCGTATTCCCCCATAAGTCATTTGCACCCAAGTGCACTACTCTATGCAGCTTCTCCCTTCCTCTCCTTGCACACTTTAGAATAGACTGGCCCACCTTACCTGCCATCAACCTGGGTAGTGATTCCACCCATATTTGACTATGCTGCTCCCCCTTACTTCCCCATCTGACCCCCTTTAGGACTGAGTCTCCCAGCACCAAGACCCCACCCCCCTTCTCAGAGTTATGTCCCTTCACCATCCTACTGTCCTTGCTAAGTTGCTCCTGCATTGACCATACTCACTTTCCTGCATATTCGTGGCTCGACCTACCCCCACTGCTATTCCCCCCACCCCTACTGGCCAATCCGTCCCCTCTGCTATGCCCCAACCTCTCCTTATATGCGCCTTCTACCCCCAATACTCCCCCATCCTCATCATCCTCCTTCCCCACCTTTCTGTCCCTTCTCCCTTTCTGCCTCCACCCTTATCCCCTTGCCCTCCCTTTTACCCCAATCCCTTATGTCCTTACTTCCATACCCCTGCACCCCTCTTCTGTCTGTTTCCCCCTGGCCTTTTACGACCCCCTCTTCCTCATGCTCCCTCCCGGAGAGCCTCTCCCTCCTCATCTAGTATTGACGCCAGCACAGCAAACCTATTGCCTGACCTTGTACTTCTACTGTTCGCTTCTCTCCTTTTGTAATCCTGAGATTCCCCTTTGCTGCTACTATTTTTTTCTTACCCTGTTCCCCATCCCCCGTACCCTCAGTCTCTGTACTCCTGGCCCCTCGAGGAGGAGGCCATCCTGTTCTAGCTCTCTTGCACCCTCCCCCAATCCTCGCTAACTCCCCTCCTAGCCACTATACCTCTGCCACCAGTTTCCTCAGCTTGTAACAAATTGGACACCCCCCTAGCTTCCATAACATGTCCATAGCCACCCCACATCCATTGCATCCCACTATCCTGCCCATCCTGGTTTGTCCATGGTTCTCCTGACCCCTGTACCAGTTTCCCTCCTTTTGTCACCACCCCCTCCTCTGCATCCCTATTCTGCCTGTAACGTACCCCTCTTTATTCTGCCACATTGGTATTCCTTTGGTCCCCACACTGGAGCTCTAAATGTCTTTGCTGGGACTCCCCTACACCGCAGTGTCAACACCACCTCACAGTTCTCATTCAAACCTTTTGCAATTTAGAATATTTATTACTCCCCTTCTTTCTCAAGATCCCCTGTGTTATCCAATTTCTAGACTGTGAACAGCTCTCCCTCTCAACTATTCAATATTGCATAGTATTTCAACTCCTCAGACATTTACATTTTAGTCTTTTAGAGCTCACTGTCCTAGAGCTATATTCTATATAAGCTCTCCCTCTAAATCAAGTTTTATCCACTTAACAATCAGACATTAAGACTTATAGTACTCATCCAGTTCAGTTCTCCTTGCTCCATTAGAAGAACTTCCCACAAATGTCTCTCCACCTCGACTCATTTTCCACTGGATCAGTCTTAGTGGATAGTGAATCAGCCACTGGATCAGTCTTTTCTAGTACTGAATTAATAGAGGAGGTGCGGGGCTGGAGAAGTGGGAAATTATTCCCTGCAGACACTCCAGCAGCTTCAGTTGGCTCCGCTTTTATAGTGAAGCCAGGAAATTCAAACTTGGCGCCCTACACCTTGATTGGCTCCCATGTGCAGGAAGCCTGATCTCAAGTCCTTCTGTGGCTATGGCTGCCTCATTTCTCTGTGGCTATGGCCGCCTCTTTTCTCTGCAGCTATTGCTGTCTCTGTGCCCCTTGGCTATGGCCACCTCTCTGCCCCATGGCTACAGCTGCCTCTCTGCCCCACAGCTATGGCCACCTCTCTGTCCCATGTCTACAACTGTGTCTGTGCCCCATGGCTATGGCTGCCTCTCTGTCCCATGTCTAGGGTCACCTCTCTGCTCCGTGGCTATGGCTTCCGATTTCTCTTTTGTGGCTATGACTGCCACTGCTCCTTCACTCCCCAGTCCCAGCAGACATTCCAGCAGCTTCAATTGGCTCCACTTTTATAACGGTGCCTGGAAATTCAAACTTGGTGCCGTGCACTGTGATTGTCTCCCCCTGTACAGGAAGCCCAATCTCAAGCCCTTCTGCAGCTATGGCTGCCTGTTTTCCCCATGGCTATGGCCACCTCACTGCCTGTGGCTACGGCCACCTCTCTGCTCTGCGACTAAAGCCGCAGATTTCTCTTTTGCAGCTATGGCTGCCACTGCTCCTTCACTCCCCATCCCAGCAGACATTTCAGCAGCTTGTTAGCTCCACTTTTATAGCAGAGCCTGGAAATTCAGTCTTGGCACTCTGCGACGTGATTGGCTCCACCTGTGCAGGGAGCCCAATCTCAAGTCCTTCTGCAGCCACAGCCACCTCTTTTCTCCACATCTATGGCCGCCTCTCTGCCTCATGGCTACAGATGCCTCTCTGCCATGGGACTGATGCTGCCTCTCTGCCCTGCAGCTATGGATGCCTCCCTGCTCTGTGGCTATGGCCACTGATTTCTCTTTTGTGGCTATGGCCACCACTGCTCCTTCACTTCCCAGTCCCAGGAAACACTACAGCAGCTTCAGTTGGATCCGCTTTTATAGAGGAGCATAGAAATTCAAACTTGGTGCCCTGTGTCACGATTGGCTCCCCTTTTGCAGGAAGCCTGATCTCAAGTCCTTCTGCAGCTGTGGTCACCTCTATTCCCCATGGCTACGGCTGCCACTCTGCCCTGCAGCTATGGCTGCCTCTCTGCCCTGTGGCTACAGCCACCTCTCTGCTCTGCGACTATGGCTACTGATTTCTCTTCTCTGGCTATGGCCGCCGCTGCTCCTTCACTCCTCCATCCCAGCAGACACTGCAACAGCTTCAGTTGACTCTGCTTTTATAGTAGAGAATGGAAATTCAAACTTGGTGCCCTGCACCATGATTGGCTCCCCCTGTGCAGAGAGCCTGATCTCAAGTCCTTCTGTAGCTATGACTGACTCTTTTCTTCATGGCTACAGCCACCTTTCTGCCCTGCCACTACAGCCACCAATTTCTTTTTTATGGCTATGACTACTACTGCTCCTTCACTGCCCCATCCCAACAGACAGGATTTTCCCACCTCATATCATATCCCTCCCTCTCCATTCGTTCCTCCAGGGTGTACATATTGAGGTCCTTTAGTCTCTACTCATAGGGTTTTTGATGCAGACCCTGTGCTATTTTAGTTGCCCTCCTTTGGACCACCTCAACTCTGTCTATGTCCTTCCAGAGATGTGGGACAGGATTTTCCAATGCTTGTGAATGCCGCAGGCCCCTGGTATGCCGTATACATGGTGCACAGAACTTGCAATATTCACTCTCTGACAATCAGGATTTTCTAACTCATGCGGAAATTGCCACAAGCAAACCAAATTTTTGTGATTTAGCTTGTAGCAATCCCTGGGACTTTTTTTACAGAACTTGCACCTGTTATGTGGTGCAAGCTGCTGTAATTAGTGAAAACTGTCACAACTGCACCCGAGACTGTAAAATTAGATGCAATTGCAGAGAATGGGTTTGGCGCATCTCCAGAACCTAAATGCCATGGCACAGGGCTTGTCACAAGCCTGCAGCATGCTTTGAAAATCCTGCCTGTGGTCTCCAGAACTGGACACAATACTCTAGGTGAGGTCTCATCAGTGACATATACAATGGCAACACCACTGCCCTCTTTCTGCTGATGATACCCCTCCCTATGCACCATTGCATCCCACTAGATCTTCACACTGTCTGGCCACGTTTAGGTCATCAGATGATTACCCCCAGGGCTCTCTTCTGTTTGGTGGTTCTCAATAACACTCCCCCCATTTTGTACTCTGCCCCTGGTTTTCTGTGCCCAAGTACATAATGTTGCACTTTTTTGCACTGGCACTTAGTTGCCACACTCTTGACCACTCCTCTAGCTTTCCTAGATCTCTGTTCATTTTTTCCACACACACCCCTGGAGTGTCTACGCTATCACAGAGTTTGGTGTCATCTTCAGAAAGGCATTTCTTCCCTTCTAGCCCGTCTGCAAAGACATTAAAGAGGACTGGTCCCAGTACTGATCCTTGTGGCACTTCGCTGGTCACCCTCTCTTCCTCAGTGTGAATTCTGCTTACCACCACCCTCTGTCACCTATTCCCTAACCAATTTCTTACCAGTTTACCACCCTTGGTCCTGCTCCTAGGCTGCCCAGCTTGTTTACAAGTTTCCCATGTGGAATGGTGTCAAAGGCCTTACTGAAATCTAGGTAGGCCACATACACCTCTCCACCCTGATCTAATTCCCTGGTCACCCAGTCAAAGAAGTCTATCAGATTTGTTTTACATGATCTTTCACCAGTGAATACATGCTGCCTCAGATTTTGTAAGCCACTGTATTCAAGATATTCCACAATCCTTTCCTTCAGTACTGATTCCATTTATTTCCCCACCACTGAAGTCAGGTTGATTGGCCTGTAATTGCCAGCCTTCTCTCTGCTACCACTTTTGTGAAATGGAAGTACATCTGTCCTCCTCCAGTCCTCCAGAACTACTCCCATTTCCAGGTAGGTGGATGAGATTACCTACCTATCTTGCTACATCTAAGTGAAGGCTTCTCTATCCCTATCCAGTGAGAGAGAGAGAGTGCTGTTGGTTCCCCTTGTGTGCTAGTGTAATAGCATTCCAGAGTAGCCCTATTTCCCAGGCCACTCAGACTCTGACTATCAAAACCCTTCATGCACCCTGCCTGTCTTAAGGCAGAACCAGTTATAATGTTGCTGTGGCCATCACATCCTCCATCCAGCACAGTCCCATCCTCCATCTAGTAAAGCCCAGACATGCAAGGGAGGAGGAGATGTAAACTCATGATGTCAGTCATCTGATAGTATGGAGATATACTCTGGGCAGCCAGAACCTCGCATGGAGAGAAAGTGTCTTTTCTGACAGACCTTATTGCAGGGTAGACGAATCTGTTTGTGAACTGGTGGTCAATTTGACCACTGGCTTTCAAAATCTGATAACCAAAATAATATTTGAGTAGCCATCCTTTTTAAGGGCTCAAAAATCACTTTGTAGGCAGGTGGCCAAATTGACCGTTAACTTTCAAAATCTGACAGCTAAACACATTTTTTTAGCAGCCAATGGCCACTTGGCTACCTAATTTGTACCACCCTGCCTTATTGTAGGTCCCCATGTTTGCCATGGCAGTGCTCTTCAAGGATCAAGGTTGGGGTAACACAAGTAATGTTGCCAGTGCACTCTGGCAAGATGGACCATGTCAGAGGTCTTATAATGTGATGTATGGCTTATATCCATGTGCCAGTGATAACAGATGCACTCTCGCATGTGGGATGAGAGCAATTTTATAGCCCTTCCTTGAAACAATATGCAGGCTGGTTACAGTGGGGTGAAAAGATTCTAGTACGTGTACATGGAGTGTCAACAGGTTATTAATGTGGGTATCCACTGGTAATAATGCAGATTGACTGCAGCTGTGAGCAACAGCAGAGTTGGCTGGTGAGTACCGATTGTGATGGTACCCAGCACTGTTTTGTTCTACCCCTCTGGTGGGATTGACCCCACACTGATGGGGAGCATACTTCCTTGTGGGGTAAGAGATCATGGGACAGTGTTGGTAGCAGGAGGTCAGACCTTGTGTCCCATGTGACCAACCAGCAAACATGGATATACCCCCCCAACACTGCCCCACTGTACAATCACATATGTTAGCAGATATACATGGAAAACATAGTTTATTATAGAAGGAAGTCTCACGCCATGCACTTCCAAGACACAGTCATGTTTTTCTATAGGTGAGCTGTACTTTGTGGCACTCACCAACTCTGGATATTTTCAAAGCCAACACTTTAAAAGACAAGCTCTAGCCAGAGCTGATATGGCTGTGTCGAGCTTGCGATGCTCCAAAGAGAGACTGCTGCTGAGTGCCATCCCCAAGATGGCAGCGGTGATGCAACTGCACATGCGTGGCATTCGTGCATGCACAGTTGCAGTGAATGGCAATATGCTATTCACAACATGGTGGCACCAGCAGAACTGTGCATGTGTGTGAGGCGTGCATGCACAGTTCTTGTCCTGAAATGCAGACGCAACAGCTGAAATAGTGTGGCTGTTACTCTGTAGCGGTGATCGTAGTGGAGTGTTACAAGCTCCATTGGACTTTCAGAAGGATACTTCCAAAACTCCAATGGATGGTGCCACGATTGGTTATTTTGTAAGCTACAAAAGCAAAGTGGCTGTAGGCTCCACTGACAGCCGTAAAAAGTGGTGCTGGCCCAGAGTTGTTGGTCTGAGATGTGCAAAGCTAAAGGTATTGGGGGAAGGTGGCAGCAATGCAGGGGGGTGAAGGAGTAACTACAAGGGATAGGCACATAGTGTAGGAGTTTAGACCTACTGTAAATGACCAACCTATGAGGAGTGGCTGGTAGATCCCCCCCCACACACACACAACCAGGTCCTCTTCCCCTAGCTCCAGCACAAAAGGTACTCACAGTTCTGGGTAGAAACTTGGTGCAGTTCAGGTGATAACCCTTGCTGTGCTGCAGACTGATATATCAGTCCAGAATTCCTGTACACTCTAATTTTGTTGGCAGCCTGAGGGTTAACTAGGATGGCAGATGGGTGGGGGTTGAGGACGTTCTGCGCATGTCAGGGCTTTTTTGTTGAGTAAACTGCATGTCGGAGAACACCGGCACCGCTGACTGGGATCCCTTTATTAGGTTCACTTAATGGCTTAAGCATGCTTTGGTTTCATATATTTCATTTATTTTTGTGCTTTTGTGAGTGAACTCACTGGCCATCCTCTGTTTCTTCCCCTTCCCCCCCCCCGGGCATCCTGGCTTCCACACCTCTGCTCTAACAGTAATTTGTTGGGTAAATAAATAATGCCGAAGGCCCACTTTAAAAAAGAAAAATACATGCCTTTTCTCGTGTTACCTCTGGCGGGTTATGTCCAAGCTCTACTGTCGAGTTGCAGAGGCCACTCGTTTGCTTCAAGATCTTGCTGCACAGCATTCCTCCTCATCTAGCCCCCAAATGCCTACAGGAGAAGAAACTCGCAGAAGGAATCACCATTGGAATGGTCCCCTGTCTACACTTTGGAACTTGATGGTAGTAAACCCTTCACCTGGAAACACCAGGTGAAGGGCATTTTTGTATTTGAAGGTCTTAATTCATGTAACTCAGAAGCTGAGAGTACTATATCAGAGACAGGGCCCCTACAAGATTCCCAGGTATCCCACCTGCCCAATACACTGAAAAGAAAGCAAATTAATTCAGCTGGGTTGAAAACAAAAAAAAAAGTATCAATATAAAAAGCTCAGTGCTTTGAACCTTGCTATTTCTTATCCTACCACTGCTATCATAGACTCCTTGGTCTGTTTTTACAACATCTTTCTAAAAACCAAAAGAGAAATACCCAAAGAATATGCTATGGCCTCCTCTGTTAAAACTAGAGGCACAAAAAACCAAGGTAAGGATAAGGAAGTGGTGGGGGGGGGCTTCTGTGGACAAATAAAAAAAAATGGAGGTCACTGAGGATTCTTCGGGGAGGGAGAAGAAAACATCATTTGCTAAAAGAAATGAAACAGGGTTTCTCCACTTTAAATCTCGCCATTACCACCTTAACCTCAAAGCTTTCAGAGGTGGTTGAAAAGTTCAAAAGTTTAGCTCTGCGCACAACAGAATATGAAGAGCGAGTAGGTAAGATTGAAGATGCTATTCCTAGAATGTCAAATAATATTGAAAACAACAGTAAAGAGCTTGAGCTGCTCAAATTCAAAATTGAGGACCTAGAATCCAGATCCAGGAGGGTGAATTTGAAAATTGGAGGCCTTTCTAAAGGTATTTAGGGCTTGGACCCTTTTAGATACTGTGAGGAACTTTTATCAAACATCATGGGTCTCACCTACCCACAATAGAAAATTGAACTCAATATGGCTCATAGAGCCTTTGGGCTGAGGGACAACTTGTCTAGACTCAGGTTCATGTATATAAAAACTGTCCAATATCAAGACAAAGGAAAAATCTTATCAAAGGCTCAATAGAGAGGGGAATACATTATAAAGGTTTAAAGCTCCAGATCTACCTTGATATCCCCCCTACAGTCCTAGCAAAACATAAAAGCTTTGACACCATCAGGGACAAGCTTTGAAAGGAAAGCATCTCCTTTATGCTATTGTATCCAGCTAAGCTTAGAATTAATCTGGATGGCAAGATGATGTTCTTTCACTCTCCTTTGGAAGTAAAGGAAGCTTTGGCTAAACATTCCAAATATCCATCAGATCTTTATGATCCTAGGGCCCATCCATCCACGTCTATGGTTCCTAATACTTAGAGCAACGGCCGCATAAAAAAAAGAAAATAGATCTAAGTTTGGGCTAACTCGTTACAGGGAAACTAGAAGCATCACAAAGGTTTTACTGAGCAATATTTGGTAATAGGATGGTGGGAGGACATGGATTATAAGATTATAGGAGGAAGCTATTTGTGGAGGTCTCTATCTGATATCCAGGTTTTCCTTAACCTGTCGGGAGCGGGGGAAGCTGTGTTTTCTTTTTGGGATGGTGATGTGTGGATCCCAACTCAGAGATAGCCTAGGTGCTATTCTCCATTTTTCAGAACTACACATTCAGTAGAGGTTCAGCAACCTCTTTGGGGGGCAGTCCATTTGTTTTTAGGATGCCAAAACAGCTCAAATCAAGACAGCCCTATGGAGAGATGGAACATACAGTTACAAGGTTGGCTGCTAACGTTTGTCTTATTATTTGAAGGGGGGGTTTGCTGTTTTTTCTTTTTTCCTTTCAAAAAAAGAAAATAGTTTAAAAAAAATTGTGTGGGTGCTTTAGCTTTTACTTTATTCATATAGAAAAGAGCAACATTCTAAAGAAAATGATTTTTTGTAAGGACACATTTTATATCTTAAAAGACAACAACATTTCTATAGGCCTCATTTAGTTTTTTTGTCCTATCTGGCAGGCCTTTAAAAATCTGGGATCAGATGTTTATAGAAAGGGGGTAAATGCATATTACTATGATTGATTTAAACATTCTTTCCTGGAATCTGAATCAGTGTAAAGACAGAGTTAAAATCCGAAAGGTGATTAAAATTGCTAACAAAAGGAAAATAGATGGTTTACTACTACAAGAAATTCATTTCAATAACAGGGACACACCTATTTAGGGAATCTTTTTAGGGCAACAATGTATTATACTTTATTCTCAAACCAAGCCAGGGGGGCTGCTATCTTTATTAAAAAACATCTGGACTATAAGCTTAACAGAATGATTGTGGACCAAGCAGGTTGATATGTCATAGTAGAAATTATTTTTTCAGGTTAATCTTTTACATTGGCTTCAATATATGGCCCTAGTTCCGAAGATTTAATGTTCTATGTAGAATTCATTATGGAGTTAGCACAATTCAATTCACCTCTTCTTATTGGAGGTGACTATAATTTCACTTTACATCACTTAGACAGAGTCCCCCCACCAGAAAGGAAAAAAAATGCTGTAGCATTATTAAAACAATTTATTAGGGACTTCCAACTATTAGATCCCTTCAGACACCTATACCCTAAGCTGAAGGAATACTCCCATTTCTCCAAAGTTCATAATACATATTCAAATATAGATTTTTTTTCTGGTATCTCATAGCCCAGGAAGAACATGCTAATACAGGCACAGAACAAGCTGAAATGAAAGTATTATTAGCCAGAGATAAGTTGAAAACAATTTTACAGGATCAGTCCTAATTGAGAAATGTATAGGGCAAGGGCAAAGTATTATTATTCTGGTGATCTTCTGGGGAAAACTTTGGCTTACCAGCAATGTTGTGAGTCCAAAAAAACCCTCAGTGCACTTTATTAAAGGGGAGAATGGGGATTTGTTGACATCGGAAGATGAGATTAATATCACCTTTAAGAAATTCTATGAAAAGTTATATGTTCTGGAATCCCTGGCACCAAATACATAGATAGCCAACTATCTGGCTGGTCTGTGTTTGCCAAAAATATCGGAACAAGAAAAGGAATTTTTAAATAAAGAAATTACTTTGGAAGAAATTGCCTCCAGTGTAAAAAAACCTCCCTAATGGATAAAGCCCAGGTCCTTATGGACTGCCATTTGAGGTTTATATGAATCTTTCTCCTATTCTGGTGCCTAGGTTGCAGGAATTATATAAAGCTATTCATTTAGAAAATAAACTTCCATAATCCTTTAATCATGTTGATATTACTTTGATCCTTAAGAAAGATAAACCAGCAGATCATTGTGGGTCATATAGACCCATCACATTTCTAAACTGTGACTATAAAATCTATACAAAAATATTAACAACTAGGTTAACTAAGGTTATACAGAAATTAGTACATCCAGATCAGGTGGGATTTTTAGAAGCTAGGAGACTACATTTAAGATAGTGCATGCCTCGTTATACACAACAAGGTTATTCTCAACCAAATGGTTACTATGCCGACTGGATGACCTTGAGAGTGAAGCTCAACAGGTCCCATGGTCGTCATAGTAACCACGAGGGTGAAATTAACCTTGTTGTGTATAGAGAGGCATACACTGTTTTATATATGTATGAACAGATGTTGCACCACCATAAAATAAAACATGAAACAAATGGGTATCTTGCACAAACACAGATACTTTACTAAGTTCTTTATGCCTAAAAAACACATTCATTATTGACTGAATATGGTGCAAACAAAAAAAAATGTCCCAAGTGCTGTGCGTTCAGTCAGTTGCCATGGATATGTCCTGTGTCTACCACCGCAGTAGCCTGGAGTTGTGGAGACACAAAACTGGAGCAGGGAGGGAGAAATCACTTTAGCTTTTCACTTACAGCAGCAGCTCAATATACAGGACACAATATGAAACTGGAGCTCCAAATCCTCTTATTGCTCATTCTAGTAGAGAATCCTGACCACACCGCCACATTAACTGAAGGGGAAAGTCTAAGAAAACAAAAAAAGGGGTTCCCATTTCAGATTGCACTTCGATATCTGACATTTCAGGACGTATTTCCCACACCCTGACCAATTCTTCCACATTAGCATACATTAATCAAACTGCTGCGCGCGTATGGTTGTGACTAGAATCGGAGTTTTTTTTTTTTAACACAGGAATGTCAGTTGTAAGTAGTAGACTACTGTGTCAGGTAGAACAAACTGCCTACTTGCATTGTAGCTCACGGTCATTCTGCTGTGATGTCCATAGTGCAGCAGAATGAAAAGTCATTCTGCTGCACTACAGACATCACAACTAATGCAGAACAACGTTTTAGACCTCACTTGATTTCTGTCGGTAACAACGTCTAGTCATACACTATAGCACCATACAGGATGAGCATATGACATCATCCAGGCTTATTCAGGCACAGATACTGCCCTTCTCTCACTCGGCGCAGAAAAGGCATTTGATAGGGTACAATAGTCATTTCTTCTGGAACTCCTAAAGGCCTTTGGGATAAAGAGTAATTTTTTAGGTCTAGTCCAGTTAATATATACTAAGCCCCAAGCTAGGCTCAGGACTAACAGTACTTATTCATCTTTCTTTCCACTATTTAGAGGAATGAGACAGGGTTGTCTCCTCTTCCCTCTTCTTTTTGCTCTCTTTTTAGAGCCATTAGCAACTAAGATAAGATCTCAAGAGTCCCAATTGGGGCTTGCAGTAAAGAACAATTTCATCACTATTATGCTATACACTGATAATGTTTTATTATTGCTTAATAATTCCAATTTTGCTTACCCTATTATAAATAACACCTTGAGGGAGTTTGGTGCCTTTTCTGGTTATAAGGTCAACTGGAAAAAAGCAAACTTCTTTATTTAGGTAACCACAACAATCTCATCCACCCAACTTTATTAGCTATAAGTAAAAATAAAATCAAATACCTGGGAGTAGTGTTGGCCCAAGACCCTCATAGAGTTATCCAAATTAATTATGATCCATTACTGCATATACTTAAACTGGAGTTGGAAAAATGACAGTATCTTCCACTTACATTAAAGGTAGAATTTATACTAGGATTCATACTAGGATACTGTATGAGGCAACAAAGGCTGCAATGCCCATAATGGCCTCAGGCCTATAGTTAACAATTTCGAGACTTATTCAAATTCCTAAAATCATCAAGTCTATTTTTAAAAGTTAGGTTATTATCACTAATTACAGCAGTAGTTGGTAGTTTATTCCATGGTGCTACAACTCGTTGGGAGAAGAAATAAGGTCTTTTTTTTGTATTATATTTGTTTCTGGATAATTGAAGTGGATGACCTCTCGTATTAATCTTAATCTGTTTAAAGTCAAGACCACTTTGAACAAACAGATGTTCATCATTATATAGATTCCATAAAAGCAAGAGATCACCTCTTGTCCTTCTCTCTTCCAATGACATTAAGCTGAAATTTAATAGTCTATATGGATAGGGAATTGTTTTTGAGGATACTAGATGTTGAGTTATCCTTCTCTGTACTTTCTCAATTCTGGCCACATTCCTTTTTTTTTATATGGACTCCACAACTGTGAGCCAAACTCTAAATGCAATCTAACATAAGCTCTGTACAAAGGAAGTAACACATCTGGATCATTTGATGTTATATTATGATGTATAGCCCACCATATCCTATTTACCTTACTTATAGTATTAGTGATATGTGTGTCAAATGTCATCCCTATATCAACAGTAATACCTAGATATTTTTCGCTGTCCTTACTGACTAACATCTCATCATAAAGAAAATAATGATGTTTAGAGTTCTTTTTTCCAAAGTGCAAGACACAGCATTTTAAAGTGTTGAAGTAAAGATTCCATTTTTGAGAGCAAGTTTCAAGCATCTTTAGGTCTTCCTGAATTAACATAACGTCATAATCACTACTACAAATATTACAGATTTTACAATCATCTGCATATTTGATGGAAATACTTTTAATATGTGTAGATAGGTCAGATATAAAGACCTGAAAGATAAGAGGAGATAAGACAGATCCTTGCAGGACACCACTTTTTACATCTTTCCAACTACTGATATGGCCGTCTATTATGACCCTCTGCATTCTATTAGAAAGCCAGTTTGTAATCCATCTAATAAAGATTGGTTTGATGTTATAAAGCTGTAGTTTTTTCATCAGTGCCCAATGAGGAACAGAATCAAAAGCTTTTTTAAAATCCAAAAAAATAACATCACAAGGAATTCCCCTGTCCAGGTTTTGACTAACATAATCATAGAAACGTGTCAAATTTGTTATACATGATTGCCCCTTAACAAATCCATGTTGGGTTTGATCAAGTCCTGAAATAACAGAAGATAGTTCATCCTTAATGATTCATTCTAAAATTTTACAACAGATTGGGGTTAAACTAATGGGGTGATAATTTTCTGAGTTACTTTTAGAACCTTTTTTGTATAATGGTATTACATTGGCAAGTTTCCATCCAGCTGGAACCTGTCCAGTATTTAAACTTGTATCAAAAAGGATTTTTAAAGGGATACAAAGATGGTCTTTCATTAAATGAATTAGGTCCCCAGAGATTCCTTCAGGGCCTGTAGAAGATCCTTTTTTTACTTCATTTAATTTAGATTTGATAGTCTCTAATGATATATCAACATCCTGAATTGATTGGACGTCTAATTTGGCAGTACTACTTCCATTATTGTTAAAAAAAGCCTTACAAAACTGTAAATTAAAGAATTCAGCCATATCACTAGGATGGTATAGGGTTTTTGTACCAGAATTAATAGGGCCAACCTTACACGTTTGTTTTTTTTTAAGGAGTTGATGTAGCTAAATATTAATTTACTGTTTCCCATATGTGCCTTTTTAGCTAGTGATATTTCCGTAGATATTTTGGCCTTTTTAATTTCTCTTTTGCAGAGTTTTTGAACTTGCCTAAATGCATTTAAAGTTCTATCACATTTATTGGATCAATATTTTTTATAGAATTTATTTTACTTTTTTATCAATTTATGTAATTTTAAATTAAGCCATTTTGGTTGATGACTTAATTTCTTTTTTGCAACCTTGAGAATGAATTTATTGGCAGCATTCAAAATTGTTGTGGTAAAAAGATTCCAAAAACATTGATGTTATTATTATTATTTAGCAAAGCAAACCAGTCAATAGCAGCAAGATAGTTATTCAGGGCTTTAATGTTAGTTTTATGAAAAGCAAATATTTTAGTAATATTATCTACTTCCCAGTGAACAAAATTAGATTTGAAATTAATAGTACAATGATCACTATTACCTAACGGAGCTGAAGAATGACAATTATAAATAGTTATAGGTTCACTACCTAAGACAATGTCCAACATATTTGATTCATGGGTAGGATGCTTCAAAGGAAGGGTGCTTCGAAGGAAGGAGGAGGGGGCCACTAGAGGGCATGGGTGGAAGCTGGAGGGGAGAAGATTCAGGGGAGAAAGGAGGAGGTGCTACTTCACTGAGAGGGTGGTGGAGCCATGGCATGTGCTGCCTAGGGGGCTGGTGGAGGCAGAGACGGTGGAGGGGTTCAAGAGGGGGTGGAACAGGTACAGGGGAAGGGTTCTGGAAGCAAAATCCAATGCAGCGAGAATATCCGGAACTGGGAAGGGAGAAGCCAGAGAAGGCGAGGGGGGCAGCAAGGTCAGCTCCCAGGGTGGGGGCTGACCAAACAAGCAGATGCAAAAGACCGTTAGGCCTATTCTGATGTCATTTTAGTATGTTAGTATGAAATGAAATATGCTGAACCAAATTCAATTCCAAACAAGACTTAAAAAAAGATTTTGATACATTTGTTTTGGCAAAATTATTTAACCAATTTATATCGCCCAAATTAAGATCCCCCATAAACAAGATACTTCCTAATTCTGCGGTAGATGACATTTCCTCAATAATATCATTTAATATTTCTGGTTTTGAGTCTGGTGGTCTATAGCAAAGTCCTAAAAATAGATCAGTATTTGGTTGTTTTAGCCTAAGCCAAACAGATTCAACCAATGAATGATCTTTTTTTAATTTTATGCAAGATATCAATTGTGCATGCAGATGAAGCAATGAAAAAAGCTACACCACCACCTCTCCGATTTGATCTACTATGATGGAATAAAGAGTAGCCAAGAATACAAGTTTCCCAAGCTTGCTCACTAGACCACCAAGTTTCTGTGATACCTATAACATTGGGCTTATCAATACTGACTCTTAAAAGTATACTTAAGATGAATATACTTCCTAGATTACTATTCTTATTTGAAGTTATTCCTATTACGTTAAAGACATGTTTTGTTTTTGAATCTGGATAAAATAGTAAGAAAATTTTTGTGGCAAGGGAAACATTCCAGAATAGCTCTCCAAAAATTAAACCAGCCAAAGAATAAAGGAGGTTTGAACTGCTCCAATTTTCAACTATATTATCTGGCAGCACAGTTAGAAATGGTCTACTTTTAGTTTTATCTACTGGAGTATCCCCTTATTGGCAGGGTTATGTCTAGAACAAGAGATTCTTGAGGGAGTCGAGTTAAAAAGTGCTTTAGCAACACACTTTCAAAATGCAGAAATCTTAGAAACAACTATGTCAGTTAAATATACTTAGGTGCAAGCTTCTAAAATTGTTTAAGCCCCTGGTAACTAATCTCGGCTGACACCACTATTTAATAACAAGTGTTTTCCCCCATCTGCAACAGATGAAATATTTAAAGTGTGGTATTTTTCTAAGGAGATCCACACTGTAGGGAATTTCTACTATTATAATACATTAAGATCATTTAAACAATTCAAAGCTGAGTTTGATATACCTAATATGCATTATTGGAAATATATTCAGGCTAAAAACTTTATTTATAAAAAAAGAATCATAATTCTCTCCTTCTGGAGCCTTCACCATTAGAAGATGTCTTTTTAGGGTTAGAATCAAATAAACATCTGACTTCAATAATCTATAAACTATTATTGGAGGGATCACCTTCACCCTTTACCCCACTTAGAACTTCCTGGGAACAAGAACTCAACAGTCCCATAGCTGAATCTGATTGGTCATAATGCATTGATTTAGAAGCTTTCGGGATTAACTCAAGACTTCCTTTTACCATTTTAGGAACATCACCAGGGTTAGGCATCTTGTTCCATCTGCCGACCTTCCAACTTTAGCCCATGCCTTTGTGTCCTCCTGCCTGGATTACTGCAACTCCCTCTATCTAAGGCTTTCAGGGGTTGAAATCCATCGCCTGCAGCTAGTGAAGAACACTGTAGATTGGCTTTTGATGGGTTCTTGCAGATCCTGTCATATTACTCTGGTGCTGCACGAACTGCACTGGCTACCGATTCGGTGGCGGATCACCTTTAAAGTCAGCTTGCTGACTTTCAAAGCCCTACACGATTTGGGTCCAGTTTATCTGAAAGGACTTCTGGTTCCCTACTGCCCTGATCAATTGCTCCGCTCAGCTGATGAGGGGTTGCTAGAGGTTCCAAGGGTGAATTTGAAATCATCTGGTGCTCGAGCTTTCTTGTATGTTGCCCCCACCCTTTGGAACTCTCTACCCCATCAGTTACGGGAGTGAACTTCCATGGAGGGATTTAAGAGGGGTCTGAAAACCTTTCTTTGGGAAAAAGCATTTTTGGAATATTGACTGACATAATGTCTTGGTCTTGTTGAATATTTTTAATGATTTTTTAATTGTTTTAACTGTTGTTTATGTAATGCGCTTTGATATTTGAAAGCCACCATATTAATAAAATTATTATTATTAAAAATAATAAATTACTGCAGATACATTTTAATACATTGCATAGAGCATACCTGACCTGAGCTAGATTATATAAGATGGACAGCTCTCTACCTTTGACCTGTCAGAGATGTACAAAGGCTAAGGGAACTCTCTCTCATATGATGGCATGTTGCCCCAAGATTAAAATCTACTGAGAGAGAATCTGGTCTACTTTAGGTACAGTATTAGGATATGATGTCCCTTTTGACCAGGGTATTACTATTTTTTGGATACCAAATAAGGTACCAGGACTATGCAAGGTACCCCAAAACTTTTTGTAATATAGGATTAACTGTAGCAAAAAAAGTAGTTTTAAAACACTGGAATGACACAGAGGCTTATGAAGTTGGCTATGATGATGTGTGTGAGTCTTCATGAGTAGCAACAATGATTGAAGCACCCATGTGCTAAGCTAATAATAAGAATAACAAAAAAACAAACAAACAAAAAAAACAAACTAGTGTGTCTGCAGATTTGATGAGCAAGTCAAGGCAAGCATTCTCAGTTCCCAAAGAGCTGGAGGTTGGCAGAGGGGCTTCAGCAATGATGATGGCAGCCCAGTAAATGTCAGAGGCTCCAGTGGTGCAAGATGAAGTAGCCAGAGTAGTCAAAGGAGGGTCAACAGGTGATGGCGTGGCTCTCAGCTTCTTGGTCGACTGGCTGGGTGGAAGGGTGTGAGGTGAAGAAGGTCTGAGTGATGAATTCACACCTTTATATATTCATTTTTATCAAATGAACCCTTCCTACTACAGTCTGTGGAAGAGTCACCCATCTTTTAAGATAATTAATAACTGCATTCAATAATGGTTCATAATTTGCTTTATGTAAGTCCAACAGCAGCAAAGTAATGACAATTGCTAAGTATTTTATGTTTATTGTATGTCTCCAAAGACAATCATTTGTGATATTAATCTGATGTTCTTGGCTTAATTGCAAAAGTTTTATTTTGGTCCAATTAATCTTGCACCCAGATGCAGCCCCAAGAATATGTGTGAAATTAATCACTTCTGATAAGATAGTTGATGAGTTAGTTTTGACAAGAGATCATCATCTGTATATAATCTAATTTTATGTTCATCCTGACCTATACTGATACCTGTTATTTTTGGATTAATACAGATGGCTATGCAAGTGGTTCAAAGATAATTGTGAAAACTACTGGAGATGGAGGGCAGCCCTGATGAGCGCCTCTAATGAGATGAAGACTCCTTACTCTGACCTTGGGGGAGTGATGCAAAAGTTTAATAATGTGGTGAAAATTGGGTCCCACTCCAGTGCATTCCAGAACTTTATAGTCATAGTCTCATTTAATGCGATCAAATGTTTTTTCAGTATCGATAACTAACAGTGCAGCATCTGGGGAGGAACTGTGGTTAATCATATTGATGGTTCTTCTGATGTTCTCTTCTAGTTTTCTGCCTTTGGTGAAACTCTCAAATCATTTAGAATTAGTAAATGTGTATTTTTTTTCCAATCAAAGGACAAGAATTGTAGTGAGGATTTTAAAGACGTTCCCTGGTGTTTCAAAATCTCTTTTTTGTGATGTACTCAAAAAAGTTTTCAAGGGTTTTTTTTGGCACAAGCACATCCTTAAATATATAGAAGCAGTGTTAGAATAATGATTTATCCTATTATGTCATGTCCAGCTAAAAATATGTACAGGATGACAGCAAGGAAATTAAGTCCCACAACTGCAGCAGTTGTATCATTCAAGGAGTTTTACCTACATACCTGTCTGTCTTTGGTTACACTATTTATTTTATGTTGAAGCCTTGCCATTCTGCATGTACTTTTGAAAAACTTTCTTACAAGATTTATTTTTTATTGGTATGTTTTTATTATTTTTGTCCTGAGTCAACCACATCTGAAAATGCAACTTTTAAATCAGATATAACCAAAAGAAGCATGGCAACTCCCATATTTCTTTCTTATTCTAGATTCATAACCATATTCTACATCTATCAAAAATGTTTTATAAAAATAACATGGGTTTGAAATGGTTTTATGTATAAAAACATACAAATATCCCTCCTCCCCAATTTTTGGGAATATCAGTTTATGAGGGTGTCATAATATTGGTAATTTACTCATTCTGCTAGATGTAGATTGGAGCAGCAGACTGCAAGAACAGCCAAAAGCAAAGACATCCTGACCGCACTGCAGGGGGCATACCTGAGACAGCTTGTGGCTGAATCCACCCATGAGAGGACTATACTAGATCTGGTGCTCACCAACGGGGACAGGGTCAAGGATGTTAAGGTAGGCAGCCACATAGAAACCAGTAACCACAGGATGGTATGGTTCAATGTAACCACAGTAGAAAAGGCAAACCACACAGAAGTAATGGTCCTGGATTTCAGAAGGGCCAACTTTGACAAAATGGTGGAACATCTCAGGGGAGCCCTGGCAAAAGAGGATGGAGGGAGTGGAGAAGCAGTGGTCTATTCTCAAGGGGACCATAGCAGAAGTAACAAACTTCTGTGTTAAACAACAAAGCAAGAGTAAGAGAAAAAAAAAACAACCACTTTGGTTCTTGAGGGAAGTGACCAGGAAAGTGAGAGAAAAAAGAGGGGCCTTCAGGAGATACAAAGAAACACAAAGGGAAGAGGACAGGAAGCAGAATCTAGAGAAGTAGAGGGAGGAAGGGAAGGCAGTCAGGAGTGCAAAGGTGAGAATGGAAGAACATATAGCACAGGCTATAATGAAAGGTGACAATACCTTCTTCAGATACATCAGCAAGAGAAAGAAGACCAGGGTTGGGACTGTCAGGATAAAGAAGTAGGGAGGAGGGTGTGCAAAGGAGGACATAGAAAAAATTGCAATACTGAACCAATACTTCATTCAGTTTTCATGAAGGAAGGGAAAGGCAAAGGTCCACAACTCAGCAAAAAAAAAAAAAGCTATCAGGGAAGGGAGGTAGACACCACTCCATTCATAGTAGAGAGAGTCCTGGAGGAAATTGGGCAACTGAAAATAGATAAGGCAATAGGGCCAGAAGGAATTCATAGCAGAATATTAAAAGAGCTGAGAGAGGTGCTGGTGGCACAGCTGACTATCCTATTCAACAGATCACTCTAGATGGGGCAGTCCCAGAAGACTGGAGGGATATACTATGATTTGCTGGAATGCATCAACTCGATGCTCTGTATACTGACCCCGGGCACCTGAAACACAGTTGCCTGACATCGGGATTTTACCCCCATCAAGTGATTCAGGGGACTTTGCCCCTGTACCTCCCACACTCCCATACTTAAGGATTCTCACTCCACTGAGGATAAAATCCCGATGTTGGGCAACTGTGTTTCGAGCACCTGGGGCCGGGATATGGAGAGTCGGGCTGATGCATTTTAGTAAACCAAATGGATCCCAACTGGAGGAGGGTTAATGTGGTCCCTCCCCACAAAAGTGGGAGCCGAGAAGAGGCAGGCAACTACAGACCAGTCAGCCTGACCTCGGTGGTGGGGAAATGAATTGAGGCACTGCTAAAGGAAAGGATTGTGTCATTCCTTGAATCTAGCAGGGCACAGGATACAAGGCAGCATGGATTCACAGTGGGAAAGTCATGCTAAACAAATCTAATAGATTTCTTTGACTTGGTGATCCGGGAGGTAGATCAGGGAAGGGAAGTGGATGTGGCCTACTTAAGATTTCAGCAAAGCCTTTGATACTGTCCCACATAGACGGTTGGCAAACAAGTTATGCAGCATGGGGGTGGGCCCCAAGATGGTAAACTGGGTCAGAAATTGATTGAGAGGCAGGACACAGAGGGTGCTAGTGAATGGTGTTCAATCAGACAAGAGGGAGGTGATCAGCGGGGTGCCACAGGGATCAGTCCTGGGATGAGTCCTCGTCAATGTCTTCATAAGTGACATTGAGGAGGGGCTGCAAAGGGGAAATTATGTCTTTTTGCAGATAACACTAAGATCTGCAACAAGATTGACACTCCAGAGGGGATAGAAACAAGCATTTGTGAAAGCCGAATGTTTGCTTGCTGGTATTGGCATTGATACTGCATGAGTTAGAGAGGTGCATAATAGGAATGGCAGTGAAGTATTGAACTAATGCCAACCCCCATCCCCACCCTGCAGAGACTGACAGGCATTGGGGAGTGCCTTTGGGTCATTGGCCATAACGCTCATGCCATTCCACCTAACCCCACCCTGCAGACACTGACAGGTGTCATGGTGTGCCTTGGGATCTTCAGCCCTTATGCTCACCCCATTCCATAAGAAAATAAGCTGATATGTGTGCAGTATAGGAAAATGGGGTAAACTTTATTGCCAAAGACCCCAAGGCACATCTCGATGCCTGTCAGTGGCTGCAGGGTGGTGGAGTAGGATGGGTTGTTATGGTTGGAAACCCTAACACACTGGGCGTTATTGGTATTTTCACTCCAAATTTTGAACATGGGCTTTTTGGGACTCCACCCTATGCACAGTGGCACTATCATTTTATTACTGAATCCCAAAAGGTGATTTCACACAGTGAATGTGCCATTCAGTGCAACAGGTGCAAAAATACATTTTGGGCAGGATGTGAAAAATGACATCTGTACTGGTCATTAGGAGGTGTGAAAAAATGGCAATATTGAAAATCTGGAGTGAAAATATGAAAAAGTGTTGAAGTTACAAGCATGCGTAGAAATTGCATAACACACGCTCATAATGCAGTCATCTTTTGGAATTTTTTCAGCAAATATTCAACATGGCTTTTTTGGGACCTCCCCTCAAGAACAGTGGCACTGTGATTTCATCAATCTGTCCCAAAAGTTGATTTCGCACAGCGATTGTGCTATTCTGTGCCACAGGTGCAAAAACATGTTTTGGGAAGGATGCAAAAAATGACAGCTTTATTGTTCATAAGGTTCAAAATGGCAATGTTGGAAATTTGGAGTGAAAATATAAAAAACTGGCGAAGTTACAAGTGTGCGTATAAACTGCGCAATGCACACTCATAACACAGTCATTTTATGGAGTTTTTTGCACCAAACTTGCAACACGGGCTTTTTGGTACCCCACCTCATGAACAGTGGCACTGTCGTTTTGTTAATCGATCCCAAAAGGTGATTCCGCACAGTGACTGCGAAATCGCCTTTTGGGACCGAGAAACAAAATGACATTGACAGTCTTCATGAGGTAGGGTCCCAAGAACCCCATTTTGAAAATTTGGGACTAAAACACCGCCAAAAATGGCTGAGATATCAACCTAAGTTGAAACCCCCCCATTGATTGCCATTATAGGGCTTAATGTAATTTTCTTCAGTTTGCGGTCGGCTTTTGAAAAGTGCAGATGTGTTCCCAGTCCACAGAAGATTGCAGTGCCAGACCTCTGGAGGTAAGTATGTGTGGGGGTGTGGGGAGGTGGGGTGCGTAGAGGGAGGGTCAGGATGGGGTAGGGGCAGTGAGGACGACGAGGGACTGTTTTCTTTTTCTGTAGGTTTAAAAATAAAAAAGACCTCTGGTGATAGTTTTCTTTTTTACAGGTGAAATACTATGAAAAATAAATTGCAGCACACTGGGGTGGGCTCCCAGTGTGCCAGCCTAGTGGAGGGGGATCAATGCTGACCCAGGGATTGGGTACCCTGAGGTCAGCTGAAAAAAAAAAGAGGGTGTGGGGGGGCATCCGACACTGGGAGCGGGCATTCCAGTGTCTGAAAAAGATAAGAATTACTTTAGCACACAGCGGTGGGCTCCCAGCATGCCATAATAGTGGGGGGGCATGCCAACACTGGATTGGGCACCCCTTTGTTGGCTTTGGGGGGAGTGTGTGGTGGGTAGCAGGAGCCGCCAATTAAGCAAAGCCCAGGTGAGGCTCATTTATATATTTTACTGAGAGTGGCACACTGAGCAAACAAGATGCTTGTAAGTGCAGCCATGCACATTACTGTGCATTGTAATGCGTATGGCTGGAATGTGCCTGGTTGCTGGGGTTGGGGTGGGAGATCTTCTGCTGCAATGATGAAACTGTCCATGATTGGAGTGGCAGATTTCTTTCAAGTCTGGCACTCACTCTGAAACTGCTGCCATCGGCAGCTTCCCTGTTGATTGGTGGGTGAGGGATGCGCCCCTGAAAGCGTTCGCTGGATTGATCAAACACTGCCACACCTCTGTAATACTCTACTAACCTCAATATGTTTCTTGTGCGTTGCGTGCACCAGCAAACATAACAATGATAAAAGACCTAAGCAGATTGGAAGAGTGGTCAGAAGTGTGGCAGCTAAGATTCAATGCAAAAAAAGTGCAAAGTCATGCACTTGGGAAAGCATGTGTACAAGATGGGGGGGAGGTACTGGCTGCCACCAAGCAGGAACAGGATCTTGGAGCACTCATATCAGATGACCTAAAGACAACCATGCTGGGCTGCTGTCTGCATGGGCCCTGAAGGAGCCAATTTTCCTCTTTTACTCACATCCACTTTATTTCAGGAGAGGCTAGGAGAATTTTTTGGTGCTGTGACTTTACGGTCACTTATTGCGTCCAGAGTTCTAAATTTTAACCTTATTTTTAGTTAGACTTCAGGATCTGGACAAAGACCAAAAACTCCAATCCAGCCCAACCTCAGAGAAGTAGACAAAAAGGAAAGCATACTTTGAGGGGAGTGGCCATAGTCCAATCAAGAGCTGAAGCACACTAAGCAAAGGTTGGAAATAATGGCTCACTCACCCAGATTTTCTTCATTACAAAATAATTTTATTTTCATACCATCCAGACCAACAATGTTCTACATTTCGGGAATACCCTTCATCAAGGAGTCTGGTAATCAAATTATACTCTTTCTTCCTTTTATTTTAGATTTACCATCAATGTACTTTATAGTTTGTGCTTTCCCTTAGGTGCTATATCAACTCATCTTGGAGATGGCACTCGGTGGCACTCACTCTTCGGAACTTCGCAAGCTCACCACAGCCATGTCAGCTCTGGCTAGAGCATGTCTTTCAAGGTGCTAGCTCAGCACTAAATATTCAAAGTTGGTGAGTGCCACAAAGTACAGCTCACCTATAGAAAAACATGACTGTTTCTTGGAAATGCATGGCTTGAGCACCCTCTTTGAAAAAGATGCACTTACTAAAGGAGCTATTTAAAGACAGGATACAGTTTCAAAATATGAGTTGATACAGCACCTAAGGGGAAGCACAGACTATAAAGTACATTGATGGTAAATCTAAAGCAAAAGGACGAAAGAGTATAACTTGATAACCAGTCTCCCTGATGAAGGGTATTCCCGAAATGTAGGACATTGTTGGTTTGACGTTATGGAAATAAAATTATTTTGTATTGAAGAAAATGTGGGTGTTTGGGCCATTACTTCCAATATTTGCTTAGTGTACACCAGGATCAGGGCAAAAGTGATAGGTAGGGACAGGATAGTGAGTTTAGTTTGAGAAGCCAGCTTTTTTGTTTTCAGTGAGGACCTGAAATAGTGCTTCAGAACTTGTTGGAGGAGGGGAACTGGAGGATTGACTACAGTCGAGTGCTGTGGTTTTTGAAGTGATCGACTGATATGAGGCTTTGATCAGGGATGTCGGCACTTGGAGGACTTTCCATATGACTGGAGAACCACCCTCCACTGGGTTCGACTGGGGAGGTTAGCTGCAGTCGAATGGATATCAACGACTCAATCCTGAGATTAACTGTCCACTGAAATATACTTTTGGGTGCCCAGTACTGTGAGTGTTTTATTGCACTCAGAACATCTTGTTTATAGGAGTGCTTACCACTGGCAGGTGAGCCTTGTGTTAACAGCAGCGTGTGTTGTGACCTGGATATTCTGGACTGTTTGCTGTGGCTGTCCGCTGTTGGTCATGGTGAGTGTGCCATAGTGTGGAACTTTCAAGCACGGCTTCTTGATTTGGAATCTGATTACTGTTCTGTTAGGATTTGCAGCTGCAGGTCCTGGTTTGAAGAAATGTCCCCTTTACTTTAAAACTGCCCACTGCAGACTTCACTTAGCGCCAGTGAGAGTGGTTCTGGGTGGCACCTTGGACACCCTGCTTTTCGGCCATATCCTGCCCACCACATATGTCTGCTCAAACCAGTCAAAAGGGCGGTTGTGTTTGATGGCATTGTCGACATCAGGACAGCAAATGCAGGCAGTATGTTCAGTGCTGGCAGATGGGCGAGTGACAAAAGCTTGCGTATCTTGATGCTGAAGTTTGGGTCGCTCCCATATTGTGGTGCAAGGCCAAGGCTCTGCACCTTATGCCACATGATTTGCCCAAAGTGAAACAGGTATTCCTTGTTCATGGTCTGGGGGAACTTTGTCTTGCACACATTGATTGCAGCCTGCTCGAAGATCGTTATGATGGTTGCTGGCTCGAGGGTGCAGGATAGTGTACCAGTGTACTTGTTAAGCTCCTGAAACAGGGTAGAGTAGCATTCTAGGCTCTTGGTGGTCATTAGTGTGTACACCAGTGGCATGATGCAGCTGTTTGGTCCAGTCCCCACAGGGGCATGGATCATGTACAGCTGTCTGTACAGACAGAGCACAGTCTTGAAGGTGCCATCCATCACCCAGTAGCCCACCTGGTCCAGGTCTCTGACATTGTTCTCAGTTGTCAGTAGCAGGACCTTGTGTGTGTCACTGCCTGCCATCCTGCTGTACCAGGGCTACCCGTTCACTGTCTGTAGCTTCTCGGGTATGGCAAGCTTAGCCAGTGTTGCTGATTCATGTTGGAGATCTTTTTGCCTGGTCCTGTTCACGACCTGGAGCAGTTCCCTTTTGCTTGGCGACTTTTGCCTCACCTCTTGTGTCATAGCTGGCATCTCACTCTGCAGCAGCTGAGTGGGTGTGGCCATGGTGGTGTGTGCCTTGTCCTTTGTGCCTGCCAATGCCTCTGCAAGTGGGGCATCTGTCACCTCAGGGGTGTGGTTATGCTTGTTCTTCTTTTGAGGTGGTGCTGGCCATCCTGCAGCAATGTGAAGTCCCTACCAAGGCAGGACTTGAAGCTCAGGTGACATCTGTGGTCTAAAGTGATTTTTACTACTTAAGAAATAGCACCAGGATAATACCCCTAGTTCAGCCTGAAGACCTGCCATCACTGGTACATGCCTTTGTTACATCTTGGCTGGATTACAGTAATGCTCTATAGTTTGGAGTCACTGGTGGGACCCTCCACCAGCTGAGCTGTTGTAGAATTCAGCAGCCAGGTTGCTGACAGATGTGTCTAGGTCCAGTCATATGACACTGGTCCTGCAGGCTCTTCACTGGCTGCCTGCCTGTCAGGTGGAGGATCATCTTCAAGGTGGGCTTGCTCCCCTATAAGGCCCTATACAGACTGGGCCCAGGCTATACGGCTGATCTCCTGACACTTGTCACCTCAGTTCATTCCCTCTGCTCCTCGATCAGGGGCCTCCTTGTTGTTCCAAGGGTCAGATTTCAGTGTCGCTGAACCGGCACTTGGGAACTCTTTTCCAGCTTGTGTCAGGAAGGCCTCGACAGTCAAGATGTTTAAAATGGGTCTTAAGGCTCACTTGTTTTGCTTGGCCATCCCTGATGAAGGTGACTGACCAGTACTTGTTTAAATCCAAGTTTAAATTCTAGTTATTTTAATATCTGATGTATTGTTTTAATATTCATGCATGCAATATGTGTTGTGTATTTATGTGTATTACCCTACCTGTTTTATGTAAGGGTCTCAGAGCCCCAGGGATTGGGTACCATATAAATAACCTTGCCTTGCCTTGCCAACCAAACAATGTGAAAAGGCTATGGGGAAAGCCAGTGGGATGCTGGGGTGCATAGGGAGAGGTACCTCCAGCAGAAAGAAGGAGGTGGTTATGCCACTGTACAGATCGCTGGTGAGACCTCGGCTGGAGTACTGTGTCCAGTTCTGGATACCACATCTCCAGAAGGACATAGACAGATTGGAGGCAGTCCAGAGGAGGGCTACAAAGATGGTGCAGGATCTGCATGAAAAGCCCTATGAGGAGAGGCTAGGGAACTTAATATGTATTCCCTAGAGGAGAGGAGAGGAGAGAGGAGAGGAGAGAGGAGAGGAGAGGAGAGGGGAGAGGGGGACATTATAGAAATGTTCAAGTACCTCAGGAGTATAAACAAGGTACAGGAGGGTAGCATCTTGCAAAAAAGAAGATGTGTAAGAACAAGTGGGCACAAAATGAAGTTAGGGGGAGGTTCAAGGGTAACACCAAGATCTGTTTGCAGATGACACTAAGATCTGCAACAGAGTAGATGATCCAGATGGGGTGGGCAGAATGAGAAGAGATCTGGATAAACTAGCAAAATGGTCAGAAGAGTGGCAACTGGGATTTAATGCAAAGAAGTGCAAGATCATACACATAGGGAAGAGAAACCCTGAAGCCACCTATAGGCTGGGAGGGGAGTTGCTGGCAGTCACAAAGGAAGAAAGAGACTTGGGCATGATCATCACCAATTACCTGAAATCATCCAAGCAGACCCCAAAGCAGTAGGTAAGGCTAGGGGGATGTTAAGGTGTATTAGTAGGGGTATCACAAGTCGTAAGAGGGAGGTAATAATCCCTCTTTACAAGACACTGGTTAGGCCCCATCTGGAGTACTGCGTGCAGTACTGAAGGCCACACCTTCACAAGGACATTAACCAAATTGAGGCAGTCCAGAGAAGGGCAACCAAAATGGTGCAGGGACTGCATCAGAAGACATATGAGGACAGAGTAACGGAGCTCAATATGTATACCCTTGAGCAAAGGAGGGAGAGAGGTGATGTGATCAAAACATTCAAACACCTTAAGGACATTAACAAGGTGAAAGAGTCTAACATGTTTAAATATAAGAAAAATAGCAGGACAAGAGGACACATAATGAGATTAAAGGGAGGCCAATTAAGGGGAAATGTGAAGAAATTCTTTTTCACAGAAAGAGTGGTAGATGCATGGAACGGCCTACCTCAGGAAGTGGTGGCTATGAATACAGTGCAGGGCTTCAAACAGGTATGGGATAGGCATAAGGGAGCAATACAGATGAGTATGAATAGATAGGCCACTGACAGAGCAAAGGCCGATGGCACATTTATAAGGTAGAAAACGAAATGGGCAGACTGGATGGGCCTTGCGGTCTTTATCTGCCGTCAACCTCTATGTTTATATGTTTCTATGTTTCTAACACAAGGAAGTACTTTTTCACTGATAGAGTGGTGGATGCTTGGAATGGCCTCCCAATGGAGGTGATAGGGCAAAAACAGTTAGGGAATTCAAGAATGCACGTGTTAGACATAGGCTTACCCTAGGGACAGGAAAGAAAGGGTGAGCTGCAGATCAACTAGGATCTGTGGTTTGTAATAGGTAGGCAAAATGGGCAGGCTGGGTGGGCCACACAGTCTTTATCTGCTATCAATTTCTTTTTTTTTTTCTGTTTCATTATTTTTGCATTTGTAGAAATAATTAAGCAAGTATAATGACAAATGATGTGTCCTTGTTTCACTTTTTCTTTTACACTCATGTTGACATCTAAAATACTGATGTTATAACCACATAAAACAATTTGACCCCTTCTGAATTTTTTCTATAATGAAGGATTAAATCTCACCAATGTAACTTAAAAATAAGCATGCCGACACATGTTTTTGTTGTGGAATTTAAATGTTTAAATGACCATTATGTACTGGGCAAAACATTATGACTGCTGAAACACCAGGCAATGCCCTGAATATCAGAGTTTAAAAGATAAATGCTGCAATATGATGCACACTGTACAGGGTGTTTTTCTTTTTCAAGGAATAGTACCATAGTTTCAACATAGAAAGAAACTGGGAAAGTGTCTTTAAGTAGAAGTGAGGTAAACAATTCTTTCAGGTGTGGAATAAGCAATGTATGAAAGATTTTATAAAAAGCAATAGGGATACTATCGGGCTCCGGGGCTTTACAAGCAGGGAGGGTACAAATTGTTTTAAGTACCTCATCCAGTGAGCTCAGTAGTTTTAGTAGGTCAGTCATTTCTTTTTGGGATAGATAGGTCTGGAATGGCAAATGGAATCTAATGATCATTCAGAGGTATAGTGTGTTGTAATATGTCAAATATGAATAATTGATTTCAGCAGGATTTTGCATCGGTCTTCCATTTGATGTTGAGATTTTGGGGACTAGTGTTTGTTTCCTTTTTATTTTCAGCTGTAATGCTAGCATACCATTTGATTTTTTCACAGTATTAAAAGATTTTGATCTTGTTATTAATATTTGCCATTCTGCAGATTCTGAAATAAGGTTGCTATACATGTTTCTTTTCTGTGTGAAGGTACTGAACACATTGGAGATAAATTACTAGCATTGGTTATTTTCCAGAATTTTTATATTTTTTTCCAGTGTGTTAACTACTTTATTACATGCCTATGATCTATGTGAACTGTATGAAATGATAATGCCTCTTACAAAGTCTTTCAGTGCATCCCTTACTGTAGAATGTGAAATATCATTTATGGTATTATTAATAAAATACTGGATAATCTTGTTCCTCAGTTAGTTAGATTACATTCTATTAATAGAATTGGGGCACGTCATCAATAAAAGCTAGGGTAGTTCATCTCCTGAAGTGATAGGCTCATAACAATTGTTGAGTGAACTGCAATCAAAATACCAATGTACTGATTAGATTTAAGATAGAATTGTATTGAGTCTGAGACTAAAAATTATCTAATTGGTAATACAGTATGACTGATGCAGAGTGGGAAAAAAGGATACTGAAGAACATCTGGGAATTCCTCACACCATGGATCCACAAGCCTAATGTCTTCTACAAGATTTGTCAGTGTATTGCAGGCTGTACAATTGTGGGAGAAAATGACAGATGAGTAGTCCAATTGTAGGTTGATGACCAGATTGAAATCCCTGTCAGAAATACAAAGCGAGGTGCAATGTGCTAGCCAGGTTAAAAAATAAGTTTAAAAAAAACTGTGGGTCATTTTCATGAGGACCATATAAAAATACTATTACTAACTGTTTCCCCTCCAACATGCATTCTAATATTGTAAATCTCCCTTGAGTTTCCATGTATCAGTTAGAAACCTGGTGTCTGATTTTCAAAGGGTGATGCAGGGTTTGCAGCAAGCCTTGCATCAAATCCTCTTTTTTGCAACAACTACGCCAAAAACCTTTACCGTAACTGATTTTGGTAGATTGGGTGCAGCTGCAAAACTTTTGCCCAATTTATGGCAGCTTGCACCAAATATTTAGCACAAGCCCTGTAAAAAGGGTACCTGGGATTGTTGCAAACTAGACCAGAAAAAGTTGATCTAATTTCGATAATTGGCACATGAGAAAGAAAATCCCAATCACAGGCTGGAAGAATGATTCAAGCCCCGTGTGCCATATGTTCGGTGCACTTGGGGATTGCTGCATTTGTGGCTGTTTGAAAATCTGGCCCCTGACCTGTTTCAATGCTATTAAACAAATTGTGATGCCTCTATAAATAGGATGAAAAGGTGAGTGGTCCCCAGGTCCACATAGTTTACAGATCCATTCAAAGTCTGCTTGTGTAAAGTGAGTTTCTTGACAAAGTATGCATGTGATATCTTTTTAAATTGATGTAGTTAAGGATTGTTTTGATTTTTAGCTTATTCTTCAGCTCTTTGACATACCAGCTAATGAAGCTTAAAGAGCCACCAAAGTGAAAAGTGCTGCATTGCAGAATCCGAATAAGCATACCCCCAGTAAATCTCATACCCAAATCTAGTTTGCTACATTACTTCATTTTAAAGTTATTAACCATTTTGTAACCCTGATTCCACTACCTGTTCAAAACAGCCTGTTTCAGTAAAGAGCTACTGTTGATGTTATCTAGGGGACTCACAGTCTAGTATTTCCTGTCAGCAAGCTGATAGGATGTGTATTTCCAAAGTTTTAAAGATCATGGTCTCGATTGTACAAGGATGGTGTAAGTTGCCACCAAATGCAGCTTGCATCATTCCCTGTTCTGCCAAGGACCCTGTGCCCAATTTTGCAAGGGGCAGGGTCCCCACGGCTAAGTTCTGCAACTTTCGACATGCCCACAGGTACACCTAACACAGGGTGTACCTGAGGGGCATGTTGCAAACCGCATTCAACTGTCCATAGGGCACAGGTGCCCCCCCAGCCCTGGTTCCCATGCCTGTGAAGCCCTGCAGGGCTATCGGACCCCTCCTGCCCCCAGTCAACCATGGTGTGAAATGTTGAGCCCCTCAGGGCTATCAGAAGCCACGTCCCAATCCCCAGAATCTAAAAGCCCCACAGGGCTGCTCGCGACCCCCATCTGGCACTGCCAGTCCACCCCTCACCCCCCCAACCTGTACGGGGTCAGTGACTGGCACAGCCCACCACTCACCACCACAGCCTGCCGCTGACTGAGCCCCATCTGAGTGCATACTAGATATATGCACTCAAGTAATGAACTGTCATTCATACATTAAGCGCATATATACAGTATGCACACAGATGGGGCTCAATCAATGGCTGGTCACAGTGGTGAATGGTGGGTTGTGCCAGTCACTGGCTGGATGGGGGGTGCGGGGTGGTCTGGCAATACCGGTTGGGGGGCCACTAGACTATCAGGGATTACGGGATAGGGTATGGACAACTTATCTGGTTGAACAGGAAGTGCCATTTGTGCACAGCTGCCATTGGAAATTGGGGCTTTGGGGGGGCTGATGTATACCTGTGGGGCATTTAGGTATGGGAGCAGATGTAGCCATGTGGGGCATTTAGGTATGGGGGGAGAGATGTAGCCCTGCAGGGCTTTCGTGTATTGGGAACAGGGCAGTGTTAGGGGGAAGGGTGGCATACCATGGGAGGGATGAGAAGGCTACACATGCAGGCAACCTCCAGGGGAGTAGGTACAGTTACACCAGCTAAATGCTGGTGTAACTTACATTGATGGGTTCCCCCAGAGGTTGTTGTAGAATAGCACCCTGGGGGACTTTGTTGCTGCCCTTCCAGAATAGGGTGCAACTGCTGCTGTAAACCCTCTAGCGCCATGCCTCAGAGGGGTTTAAGGTGTAACTGGTGGCGTAAGTCCACTTTGGTGCAAGCAGTCTGCGGCATGCCACAGACCACTTTGCAGAATACCGTACGTCATAACTGCTGGCGTAACTTGCTACTTGCACCATTTATTTTGGTGCAAGTCAAGTTACGCCACATGTAATCTTTTGAGAATCAGGCCCCATGTGAAATAGTCATCAAAAGTAAACAGGCAACACCATGAACAAAACATTGCAATACAAACTATATGTGTTTCAGGTTTTGTAACAAAGTTGACAAAATTGTATTGTTTAATGCCTTATTGGTGTGGTCCATTTTCTAGGCTGCTGAAGCCGTTTGGAGTGCTACTCTACTATGCCTGTTAGGATTTTGTGTTGCTCCTAGTACTGTAATATTGGTAACTTCACTGCACTTTGTCAGTGTCTTCTTTACAATATGTTTTAATAGGGGCCTTATATGTGTTAATTCCTACTAGGGGTGGAAGTGTTAGCTCTGGTACAATTATCATTTTTATTTATTTATTTTTATTTATTCTTTATTCAGATAATACCTTTAAGCAAAAGCTCTTTACATAGGTTCCAAGTCAACAATCAAGACAATAACAAGAACATGAACAAATGAATGAAAACAATAGCTTGACAATACAGCGATTAGAATGACACTATTGCACTGCTACAAATTTACATAAGAACAAGGGTCATTATAAACAGTGAAAATGTACAGTGGCTTAAGGACATTGTAAAAGGTATGTCCATTAACTAAGTGCAATAACAGAGAGTGAGAATGTTGGGTAATGACTGAAAGAGCAGTGGTGGCAGTGATAGATGATCTAGCTCAGGGGAGAATGTAAGTCAGTCCAGGGGCCTCGTCAGGTTGCTTAACTGCATGGAAGAGCAGACTAGTCACAGGGGCTGTGCCAAGGTGACCTGGGGCAAGTTGGCATGAGCAGTTAGTGGGTGCAGTCACATGTGGAGTCAGAGACAAATTGGGGTTTAAGCTTCTGTTTGAAGGTTCCTAAGGTAGCAGCAGATGAGACATCACTAGCAAGCAAGTTGAACCAAAGCGGGGCTCGGTCGGCAAAAGACCTTTGACCCTGGGAGGTATGGCATTGACGGATCTTGACATATTGGCAGACTGAGCCTCTGGTTTGACGTGAGTTGGTACTAGGGGTAAGAAGCTCCTGAACCCCAGGAGGCATCAGCCCAGAGGTAATCTTCTTAGCTAAGAGACAGATTTGGTATTGAAGTCTATAATTGAACTGAAGCCAGTTTGCCTGCGCATATAGGTCACAGGTGTGGGTTAGACACCCTGCACCTGTGAGGAGCTGGCAGGCCTTATTTAGTGCTATTGTAATACATTTGAGGGACGTGGCAATGGCTGACCCATATATGATAAGACCATAGACCACAAGTGAGATCACTGAGCTGTGTATAGTGGTGCTGAGGGCTTTGGGAGTCAGACTATGCCTATGTCTGTAAAGGAGCTCAATTAGCATGTTGATGGCTTTGGATAAGTTATCTATATGCCTGGCATAAGAGATAGTGCTATCAACCATGATCCCTAGATATTTAAAATGAGGTACTAGCTCCAGTGATGCTCCAGCATCATTTAGGATAGTGAGTGGGTAGTATCTGTGTTTGCTTTGGGCAGTTGCAAACAGCATGGTTTTTGTCTTTTTATAGTTCAAGACTAATTTATGGTTGTTAAACCAACTCTGTACTGCAGCAAAGCTTTGTTGGAGGTCATGTTCAACTGACTTGGGATCAGTAGCACTAGTAAAGAGGACCACATCGTCCACATAGAGAGGAATGCATCCCCAGCAAGAGAGGGGAAATGAATTCAGAAAGACACTGAACAGGAGGGGACCCAGGATTGATCCTTGTGGGACTCATGACTTGACAGGTTTGTTGTCCGAGAGGATGTCAGCAATATTTACTTGTCGCTGTCAATTCACAAGGTAGCTTCTTAACCAAGCCACAGCATTGGGGGAGAGACCAAGGTTAGAAAGTTGCTACACAAGGAGGGCATGGCTAACCAGGTCAAATGCCATGATTGTCAATGTATCCAGTACCAACCATCTGACCCTGGTGCAGGGAATTATGAATGTAGCTCGTGAACTTGAGCAGGGCAGTGGTGGTGTTGTGTCCAGTCCTAAACCCATGTTGCTGAGGGCATAGAAGCTGATACTTATCCAGATATTCAGCCTGCTGGTCAGATACAATTTTCTCAAGGGCTTTGGATAGTGGAGGTAGGATGAAAATATGTCAGTAGTTATCATGAAAGGCATGGTCTCCACCCTTATGGACTTGTATCACTACTGCAGATTTCCACTTTTGAGGAAAGTGGGCAAATCTTAGGGAAAGGTTAATTATATGTGTAAAGGGTGCCAGTAGCTCCTCCAGGGTAAGACTGACAAACTTGATGTCCAAGGTGTCTCCGCTGTAATGACCTTTACCTAACACCTTTAGGAGATACAGTACTTCCTGGCTTCTTTAAGAGTAACAGTTCTAAATAGAAAGGCTGATGGGTAGGGGGCTGGACAGGATTGTTAAGGCCAGCAGTGGGAGAGGTAGGGCTGAAAATGTCTTGGGGGAGAACTCCACTGAGGTCAGTGAATGCTGTGTTGAAGGAGTTAGAGATGGTTTTGGGGTCTAATGTAGGGACCCCATCTATGTTAAGCATAGTTGGGGCAGATTTAGGATCCTTCCCAGTGATTTCATTGTGATTCCTCCAGAATTGCCTGCTATCATTCCAGGCATGAGACAAGGCTTCTTTATAGTAAGAGTTATTCGCGGCCCGGATTGACCTGGTACAATAATTTCTAGTCTTTTTATAAGACTTCACATCAGACTGATTACTCGAGCAAAGTGCTTTATACCAGAGGAGGTCCCTGGCCTTTAGGAGATCAATAATGTCAGAGGAGATCCACGGATTGTTATGACCTCTGACTTTATGCTGTCTAAGAGGGACATGCTTGTCACACACTTCGTTGAAATAGGAGATGAGGTGGTCAAGGGCAAAGTCAACATCATTAGATGAGTACATTGCAGACCAGTCAGTGTGCTGAATGTCGTTTTTCAATAAATCAAGGTGGCCATGAAGAAGGACCCTGTTAGTTATTGTTCTGGTGGGTGGTTTAGAAAACCTATTGGACCAACAGAAAGTTACAGGGGAGTGGTCACTCATGCCATCAGGGAGCACAGTGGTGTCTGTTATATGTGCAGGGCAGTTTGAGAGTACCCAGTCTAATAAGGTACTTGTGCCCATCCTATAGTTTATATGTGTGGGACCTTCAACGAGTTGGGAGAAGTGGAGTGCCATGACAGCATCCTTGTAAGGATTTGTTTTATCAGTGAGCCAGTTTATATTGAAGTCACCAAGCAGAATGACTTCAGAGTTGAGACTCAGATTACCTAGGCAATCGCTGAGCATGTCAAAACCAGTGACAGTGTGTCATGGGATTTTGTATGCTGATATGATGGTAACAGCCTTTATAGTGAGCCCCAAGGAGAATGTTTACAGCAATTGCTTGCATGTTATCCCTTGGGATGGGTAGCTGCAAGGTAAAACCTTGTGGGTTGTCCCTCATGTAAACTGCACACCCACCTCCTCATCTGGTACATCTTTCCTAGCAAACCGCAGTGTACCCTAGTATAAAGCTGGACGCATCATGGACATTGAGTGAAAACCAGGTTTCTGCTACTGATAGCACATCTGGGTTGAGCTGTGCTACCCAGGCCTGAAGAAATTCAAGCTTATCAAGGAGGCTGCAGATGTTGACTGATGCAAAAGGTTAGTGAACCAGCATTATTTTGACCCATGCCATATCTTGAAGGAGGGCCTGGTATGGGATGGATGTTCCCAGAGAGCAGGAGAAGTAGTAGTAGGGCTATTTTACTGAGATACTTCCTCAGGAGTTTGTTATTGAGCTTGTGACAGCTGCTGGTTAACTAGGATCTGCAGCTTATCCATTAGGTAGGGAAATGGACAGACTGGGTGAGCCAAGCGGTCCTTATCTGCCATCAAATTCTATGTTTCTATGTTTCTGTGGGAATGTCGCCCCTTTTGACCTGACAACTGAGAAAAACCCAGGGAGAATGTGATGTGAGAACCCCAGCAGGAGTAAATCTTCCATGACTCCGAGCAGTTAGTCAATTGGTGGTCACCTGGCTTAGTAGGTGCAGCATGGTATGCAATAACAGATGTTATTATGATGCCATAAGCACACAGCAGGTTCCTGTCACTGGACAGGTGAGGTGGGGTGGGGCAGGAGCATCATCATTTTCTTTTAAATGACAAGGTTGATAAACCAGAAACTACCAGCAGTACAGTGAGAAGGTAATAGTTGTGGGGCATGTTTCAAAGATAACTAGGCCAAGTAGAAATGTATATATAGTGTCCTATGGGGGACAGACGACAGTAGGGTCAGATTGGCAGGTCCTTGTCCAGTTAGTTTAACAGGACAAATGGGGGGGGGTGCTGCCCTTGTAAAAAGATTGGGAATATCTGTAAGGAAAGGAGAGGAGAGAATCACAGTCTGGTGGTTGAGGTTGGCTGAAGGTGTAAAGGGAAGATATCCCTTAAAGGGGAAGTTCTGCCTGTGGTAAGTTCTCCAATAATGAATTGCTGAGGAGGGAGGGTGGAGATTACTGTGGGGGAGGATGTGTATTTAATAAGAGCTGGAGGAGGTGTTGGGGAGGGACATGAAATTTGCTAGGGGGCACAAGCAGACAACAGGCTTGAGCTTGTGAAGCAGCCTAAAAATTAGCTGGGCTACAAATAATGATCACAGAATTAGATAGAATTAGCTCATGCTCAAGCCTGGCCTGGGAAGCTGTGAGTCAGCTGAAAATTAACTAAAGATATTACTCATAGCTTAGGGAGTCAACCAAGTTTAATTTGCATGGCTGGCAAGCAGTCTATGCTTCTTATAACTTTAAATGCAAAAAAAAATTAAGTCATGCAGAATGGTGGTTGAAATTAGCAGTTTGGCTAGGCACAGGGCTAAACTGTTGAGTGCCTGGAACCCACTGGCTCAAAACAGCAGGGCTCAGGTATGCTGAGGCAGGCACCCAAGGTACACAAGGTACCAAATTCAAAATCATGGTGTCACTGATTGCTGGTACTGGGTGGTCGATAGGGTCAGTGGGTGGCAATGCCTTTAGGAATACAGCAACTTTGATCTGTGTTGGCAGATCGAATTGAAGAAGAGCACTGCTCATGGGCAACTCAAACCTTTGGCAGTTGATAGGGTTGGTGGGCAGTGATGTCTTCAGGAATGCAGCAACTTCGATCTGCATTGGTGGGTCAAATTGAAGAGGAGCACTGTCCATGGGTAACACAAACCCCTGGTGGTCAATAGGGTCAGCGGGCAGCAATGCCTGCAGGAATGCAGCTACTTCGATCTGTGTTGATGGGTCAGAGTGAGGAGGAGCACTGATCATGGGCAACTCAAACCCCTGGTGGTCAATAGAGTTAGTGGACGGTGATGCCTTCAGGAATGCAACAACTTTGATCCATGTTGGCTGGTCAAATTGAGGAGGAACACTGCCCATGGGCAACTCAAACCCTGGCAGCCGATAGGATATGAGGGTGGCTAAGCCTCCAGGAATTCAGCAACTTCAGACTGTGTTGGTGGGTTGAATTGAGAAGGAGCACTGCCCGTGGGCAACTCAAACCCCTTGCAGGCAATAGGATTGTTGTGCGGCGATGCCTTCAGGAATGTAACAACTTTGATCCATGTTGGTGGGTCGAATTGAGCACTGCCCGTGGGCAACTAAAGCACCTGGCGATCGATAGGGTCAGAGGGTGGCGATGCCATTAGGAAAGCATCCATTTCAATCCACATTGGTGGGTCAAATTGAGGAGGAGCACTGCCCATGGGCAACTCAAACCTCTGGTGGTCAATAGGGTTGGTGGGTGGCAATGCCTTCAGGAATGCAGCAGCTTCAATCTGTGTTGGCATGTCAATTTGAGGAGGAGCACTGCCAATGGGCAACTCACCCCTGGCAGTCGATAGGGTTAGCAGGCGGTGATGCCTTCTGGAATGCAATAACTTTGATCCACATTGGTGGGTCAAATTGAGGAAGAGCACTACCCATGGGCAACTCAAATAGTAGCCTGAATGTAGGTTAAAACAACCTGATGGAGAAAAAAATGTGCTGACTAAATTAGAAACTACTAGTAAGGTTTCAAAATAGCATTACCTTTCCCACTTCCATTTACAAGGATATGGAATATTTGTTTTAAGGGGACACTATCAGCCTGTTTTTCATCATATTATTTCTAGTTAAAAATCTATATTTTATGATTTCTTGCCTTCTCTAAAATTTATTGATGTTGCTGTTTGTTTTGTCTGTCTCCTTGTTTAGTAGAACTGAAATGCATGCTAATGTATATTTATAATAATACCATGAACATAAGTGAACAGCCAATGAAATCAACAGACTGGCAGTTTACACTGGCAATTTACCACCGGTGTAAATCCTCTGATAATCAATGGCTGTTGATCAGCAAATTATTCTGCTCCAAATCATAATCATCTGCAGTATAGGAATACATACAAAAAAAATAAAAAAAACAAAGCAACCTCTTTAAAAGTTGTATTTTATTATAGTAAAAAAAATGAACCTCAGATATCTAATAGTTACCTCTAGGATGTGGGTTATCCAGAGATTTACCAACTGAGAGGATTTACCCACTTGGCTGCACCTCGTGGGCAAACTACTCCAGCCATGGTAAATCCCCTGATAACCCACACCCCCTCATGGCTTATTGCTTAAATAACCTTGTTTTGTTTACAATCCTGGATCTGTTCTTACTGCATGCTTCCTGAGCATTAGAACACACCAAAGCAGTGCAGTCACTCATGAGGCAGTAGCCTCCTAAACTCCCATTGCATCATGAGGGGCTAGACTGTGTTGTGGGTGTTCCCAAGTCCAGGAAAGATGCAGTTGGAGCTGATCAAAGAATGTAAACAAACCTGCATTTGTGTGTTAACTAGTGCTGTGTGGAATTTTCAAATTCCAGCAGAAAGACATTCTGCAGACAATTCAAAATTCTACCTGAATTCCATTGAATTCTGATGGAAACAGAATGGTGGAATTCCGCCAGCATAAAACAGTTGCAGAATGATTTTCCACAGAAAAATTATTGTTCCGTGGAATATTATTCTGTGGATCTCAATATTTTCCACAGAAATTGTTGTGGAATACTTTTCCGCAGAAAAAATACTGTTCCATGAAATATTATTTGGTGGATTACAGTAGGCAGAATACCACAGGCAAATTAGTTGAATTCCAATGGAAATTCCATCAGCGAAATGGTAATTCTGCACTAATTCTGTTGGCAGAATTCCACATTCCTCACAGCACTGGTGGTAGCACACCAGTATGATGGGCAGTATGTTTTTCACTTTTTAAAATAAAAAAAGAGTCAGAATCAAACTACCAGCTACATCAGCAATCTTTACAGAATGTTGGCAATCATAAAAAAGTGTTTTTTAAACTAGGGGACACTTTTAGACCTAAGGGGGTTGACAGCGTCTCTTTAAAGTGCCATTTTAGAAATTGCCTCAATTGAATGTTAGGTGTGAATGATCTCCGCCGGTCACCACATCAGGCACTTATTCAGTCTGCAAACCTTACAACAGTGTGCTATGACACGGCATCCAGCAACCCTGGAAAAAAGGACCACAACAAAAAGGAACCCAAACAAAATATTGTCAACTTTGTTACAAACCCTGAAATACACATAGTTTTTAAACCAATGTTTACTGACTGGTGCTGCCTGTTTTACTTGTGAAAACCATTGCACATGATCTTTACAACTTTGGAGAAACATGTCATATAAGCTAGCTGACAGGGAGTACTAGACTGTGATTCCCCAAGACAACATCACCAGCAGCTCTTCGCTGAAACAGGCTTTTTTGAACAGGTAGTGAAAGCAGGGTTACAAAATAGCTCATAACTTTAAAATGAAGTAATGCAGAAATCTAGTTTTTGGTATGAGATTTACTGGTGGTATGCTTATTCTAATTCTGCAATGTAGCTCTTTTGGCCAGAGTGATGCCAGCTGCTGTTTAAGTTATGCACCGTAATACAACATAAAACAAAAGCTTAGTTTCATTTTTCTGTTTGTTTGGGACCTATTGAACATGCATTGTGCATATTGTAAAGGTTTTTTCATACTTTTGTATGAAAGATGCAATATAAAAATAAAGTGTATTTCATTGTATTGTACAGTATGTCAATAGAGCTATGTATAGAGAGCTGCAATCTGTTGGCATAGCTCCTTCTAAATTCACTCTAACATAGACAGTGTTATTTCATAGCTGTGCACAAAGGAGATAATGTACCCTAAATGCACAGTAAGCATGGGGTCCTTCAGCAAATGGAGCTTTCCAAAGCAAAAACTAAGTGTCCTGTGCTTTTAACCTCTTCAATCTCTAAAATACGTATAATACTTGTTTACTTTTTACAGACTGGCCGAAATATTTTTGTGGTAATCTTATTTCATGTGTTGGTGATGCAGCGATATTGTGTAGTGTATGGCTGACAACTTTTCTGCTGCAGGAAACAGTGCTATTACAGCCTTGTCATACCATTTTTAGACACCAGGATTCAATTGTAAGACTTTTTTTTTTATGTCAGATCTATGGTACAACAGCATCCTAATGTCAGCCATGGTCATGTGAACATTTAAGCTATCAGTTTTATTGACTGCAAAGAGCATGCATAAAACAATTTACTATTCAAAGCTATGTTCCCGCTGAAGAAATTCTTATGGCATTACTTTCACCGTACCATAAAGTACAAGACTTAAGGCACTAGAAGCATATTTTTCAGTTCTTCATGTTTTAAATCTGATCTATTTCACAGATCCACACACACCTAAGAGTGTCACAGGAGAGAATCTAGTCAGTTGTTTTATAACTTCTTTTTCATGGCCAGGCAATGCCATTACAACCTTATTATGTAATGTTGGGTGTACCTTATTTTATGTATAATATTAGTGATGTCCTATAATATCTTTTTCTAATGATTCTACATGTCATTCGTCAGTTTCAGACTAAACATTGTTCCCTGTCCCGGAAAAGGGAGCTTCTTGTTTTGTGTAGTTGAACATTTACTTTTGCCTTATCTGATATGAAACTTTTGCATTACTTCTGCCCTGTTCTACACTCTGTTTTCAGGCTCACAAGGCTTTTCTAGCTTTAGGTGCTAGGAATGTTTCTTATAACTGTTAAAGTGTCTTCTCTTGTGTTCTTAAGGTGAAAGAACCAGGTACCAATGTAGAGCCATTCTGTCACAGTAACGACATAAGAGGTAACTCTCTTGCAGTCCATCCCAGTTCCCAATTCAGTTTCAGTTCAGTTTCGGTTTATTTATTATACTGGAAAGGCATGTGAGCAAAAGTTGACCATTTTCACAAGCATCCAGTTATGGACAAACAGAACATGTTGTTACATAATTTAAGTGCAGAACAGTCAATGGTTCACAAATTTGGAGATACTAGCACAAAAGACACAAAACAGTTTAAGTACATACAAGACGCTGAAACAAATTTATATAATCACAGAAGCCAAAATAAGTGCAGTAATGGGATAAAGTGCTTGGGGATTCTCATACCTGGTGATCCTACCACCTTAGAATATGGGGCAAGAGTCAGCTGATTCAGTGGGAGAGAAAAGAGCACACTGGCAGAAACAATCACATCTGAGGACACCTGCAGGTAGCAGCCTGAGAAAGGTGTATCTTTAGATTATACTTAAAAGAAGATGAAGAGGGGCAGTGGATGACAGCAGAGGGAAGACTGTTGAAAAGTTCAGTGCCCTTGTAGGAGATAGTGTTTTGACCTTGGGTGGTGTGACAGAATGGTATTGAGAAGGAGATGGTGGAGGACTATCTAGTAGTTTGAGAGAGTGCAGACTTAGGGAAGAGGAATATAATGCTGTCATGAGGGGAGGTCCAAGGATAGTTTGTGGAAGAAGGTGACAACGATGCTATTGAGTCTGTCCTCAAGAGGGGTCCAATTATTGAGTCTGTAAAGGTTGCAATGGTGTGTAAATCTGGGGAGACCGGTGACAAATCGGATGATGTTACATTAGGTGATCCGGAGCTTGTTGAAGTTACTCTGTGTTAGTGGTGGAAAATAAACTAGAGTGCCATAGTCAAACAATGGGACCAGAAAACTAGAAGGCAAACAGGGTCTTGGATTCAGTGGTTAGGAATGGAATCACCTTGTACAGCATGCCAAGCTCTTGGTGGGCTTTCTTAATTAGTTGATTAACATGAAAATCAAAGTTGCGGTGAGTGTCGAGGTGCAGGCCAAGGTATTTAAATTTGCTGATTCTTTCAATTGAGTTCCTGTCATTGTCAAGCAGTGTGAAATTGAAAGATAGCAGTTTCCGTGGGCTGGAGAAAATCATGTTGTTGTTTTTTTTGTTTTTTTTTTGCATTAAGCACAAGCCCTTTCGATGAGAACCAGGTGTAGAGGCTATGGAAATCACACTGTAGTTTGTCATGTAGGGAGGAGAGGTCTTTGTCCTTGAAAAAGGCAGCTTCATTGGCATATAAGACAAGTTCAGTGTTCATACAGATTTTGGGAAGGGAGTTTACAACAAGGGAGAATAGAAGGGTACCCAGTATGGACTTATGGATCCCTGAGATACTCCAAACTTTATGGGGCTGGGGTTAGAAAGGACCCATTGATAATAGTCTGATGAGACCTGTGGCTAAGGTAGTTATGAAACCATTTGGTGACTTCGGATGAAAAGTGAAGACTGGAAAGGGTGGAGAGTAGGAAAATGTGGTCTACAAGGTCAAACACTTTTGTGAGGTCCACAAAAACCAAGCCAGTGTAAAGGCCTTTGTCATTTGCTCTATTGATGAAACTGGTGAATTTAATAAGGGTGGTCTCAGTGTTATGGCCAGCCCCAAAACCATGTCGTGCTTCAATCTGCAGGTTATAATCCTTGAGAAATTCAGTGGTTTCCTTGTGCACAATTTTTTTCCAAAATTTTGGATAAGGGAGCCATGAGGAAACTGAGTCTATAGTTGGAAACATCATCTTTATGTCCAGTTTTATGGAGGGGTTTGATGATGTCACATTTCCATTTAAGCGGATAAAATCCTGTGCAAAGGGAGTAGTTGAAAATATTGGTGAGGGGAACAGCACTGGATTCGCATACCAGTTTGAGGATCCTGTAGTCAATGTTGTCAAGCTCGATGGGGGGCCTGGGTCATGATCTCTCATAAGTTTAACCACTTGAGCGGGTGAGATGTAATGAAAAAAAGAAACTGGGGTGGTGTTGGGGAGGGGGGGTGAGATCTCAGTGGGAGAATGGATAGGCTTGTATTTATCAAGATCGCTGAAGCAGTGATTAAAAAGAGAGGTGACAGCCATAGGATCAGTGACAGTAAGTCCACCGGTGGAGAGGCTGAACTGCTCATTGGTCTGCCTTCTACAGATAAGGTCATTAAGGATGTTTCATGTGTAGTTTGGGTTACTTTTGGAGCTGCGCTGCTTATCAGTGAGGAAGGTGATTTTGACAGGTTGGACTACGGATTTACAGCAGTTACAAAGAGTTTTGTATTGTTGAAGATGGTGGGGCAGCTTCAGTTTCCTGTATTTTGTCCATTCTTGGTCTCTTTCCCTCACGAATTTGAGGAGATCAGAGGAGATCCATTCTTGGCTGCTACCTTCTACCGTAATTTTTTTCAGTGGGATAAGGGAGTCACACAAGACAAGGAATTTGCTGCTGAACTCTTCGAGGGCAACGTCAATATCCTTGATGGATTCTGTAAAAGACCAGTCAGTGACAAGGGCAGCGTGGTGAAACTGTAATGGACTGAGTTTTTTGTACTGACTGACTTGGATGTCTTTGTGCTCACAGGGAGGGGTTTTAGAAGACCAGCAGCAGTAGACCACGCAGTGGTCACGAATGGAATCAAGTCAAACCTCCATGGAGATGATGTGTGAAGGGTGAGAAACAAGGATCCAGTCAAGCAGGGAGTCAGTGCCTTTCCTGTAGTTAGTACGTGTGGGGGAGGTGATGAGCTGATGGAGGCCTTGGCTGATAACAGCTTCCTTGGCAGCAAAGGACTGAGGGGACTGTCAGTTTACATTAAAAATCACCAAGGATTATTCATTCCTTTCCATGGGGAAGTGAGTTCTTGATGTTAAGAAAATCATCTAGTTCTTTTGGGGGGGTACCAGGGGGAGATAGGTGAAGCTGACTGTCATTTTCTTGTTGTTGCCAAGCAGGAGACTGATTAATAAGGATTCGAGGTTGGGGGTCATGAGAGGTGTTACACGCTCAGAGGTGGTAAGGTGACTGGCTACCCAAAGGAGGCAACCACCTTCTCTTTTACCAAGTCTGAAGGCGGGTGCCTGCTGCACAGTTTGAGCCATACCACAAGGAGATGGCAGGAGGATCAATTAGCCCACTATATTAAAAATAATCAAATTATATTTGGTGACTTATAATATGTTTAAAGAGTAGAAAAATGAGGTAAAAGGAAACAGACACCCCCATTTCAAAAGTGAAAATTGCCATGTTTTTAAATGACGCACAAGAAGCCCACTTACAGTATGTTTATAAAAGGTCACTACATGCAGGTAAATCCTCAGCATTGATTGAGTCAGTCAACGCTAATGATTTATATTGTGGAAAGCTGTGAATCAGAAGATGGAAGATGGAAAAGTTGTTGCAAATGACAGGTCTTCAGAATATTCTTTATGAGATATTTTGTATAAAATGCACACTTACCATCAGCAGATGCAGTTTAAGAGATTTTCTGCATATAATTCACAATTAGAATCAGCAGAGCTCTGTTGCACAATTTTCCCCATACATATGAATCTCAGCACCTTAATTTTTTAAAGGCAGTTTTATGAAAAAAAAAATAAAGAACAGGAGCTTTTACCCTTAGAAGTTATCTGTCTTTGCTTATACCTACCATGAAGTTATAATCATCTGCTTATGGCATCATGATCTGATTCTGAGGAAATTATTCTGATGTCACAAGCCAAGGATTATAACTTCAGGGCAGGAAAAGCAGAAGGATCAAAGTACTGGAGGACTTTCTTCTTGCAAACAAACAAATTAACAATAGAGCTTTGAAGGCAAATAGGAGTGCCCTCACAAGGGGTGGACATGAGAAAAGAGACTCACCAACAAATCATAAGTTTGTAGTCTGATTAGCCTCTCCCCTTGAATGAGCAAGCCAACACAAGTTTATTCCAAAAGTACCACAAGAGTAAGATGCATCAGGCATCAAAATATTTTGGTGAGAGGTTAACTGACTCCTACAAGGGTGTAGTGAAGAACCTTTCCATGTTTAAGATACCCTGTATGTGGTAGTTTTTAAATTAATATATCCATTAAAGCTTGGCAGCAACAACATGCTAATACTGAAAGGCTGGCAGCCTGTGCTATATGCTGTACTGGAGGAGGGGTGGAACTACTGGAGTATCTAGTGTATTATGAGGAGGCGGGAGTGTTAAAAGAGTGCTACTAAACAAGAGACTACAGAATAATACTTAGCCAGCTGGTGGGGTGGAGGGCTGAGACACTGGACACATTATCTTCTGCCACATCAGTGACCCAAGATCAGGAACAGATCAGGGTTGCTTAGGGGGCCATCTGGGTGAGGGAGGATTGTGCATCCTAAGACAGCTTTCCTCCCATATGGGGAGGGGGGATTCTGAGCACTGTCACTTGCCTGCCACTTGATGGAGACTAGATCACAGCACCGGCAACACCAGCAGACATGTGTGTGTGTGCGTGTGTGTGTGCTAAGACAGCACACATGTGGTCAACATGCATAGGCACACACATCACATGCAGATGCCCAAGGGAGAAAAATGAAAAAAACAAGCCTGGCTCACTCATCATCTCCCGCAGGCATGGCATTACCTACATGGCCAGACACCCACCAATATGGCTCTGTGTACGTGGCAGTTAATCCATATTTCCATGAGATGGGTGAGTGATGGGGCTGGTGGGATGCCTTCAGGACAAAGGATGGACACAGAAACAGCATTAAAAAAAAGAATAATACTGATCAGATGCAGGGTGTGTTTTCTGTACTGTAGGAATTTAAGTACAGAAGAATCTGTATAATATATAAGGAAGTGAGAAAAGGCAAAATCTTACTTGGAGGCACACTCTCAGATACTCCTACATATTTTATTCTCTGCACCAAAGGTGGAGGGTTCCCTCAGGGATTTTCTTTTTCTTTTTTTTTTTTTCAGCACTGGCCAGTACAAAAAATTCTCTTAAACTGTAACTCTGCTTAGGAGAACCTATGGCTTTCATCCTGATGTTGTTGATGTATTTGATAACCAGGTGAGTACACTGATCCAAAGGATTGTTTTCAGGTACGACCCAGGACAACTACAGTAGGTGGAACATGGTACAAAAAAAACATGAATAGTATGGCAGTACAATAATTTTCAACAAGGCTCGAACTAGTCCAGAAGGGATTTAAGCTTCAGTTTATAAAGAACCAAAAGTTTTATTGTTCTAGAATTCATTTTAATATCAGACTAAAGTAAGACATACAGCACATTTAACACGCAATTCCATTATTGCTATAGATATTTTCAACACACAGTGTATTCTAAATACCAAACACTAACTTTCAAAATCCTTAGTTTAATTAGAACTTTGTACCATTGTCAGTAAAAATGATCTACTTTTCATATTGAAGTGTTAAATGTTTACAGTACTGCATCATACTTTAGAACTTGTTTTTAGCAAAAATGTTTTAAAACATTGAGAAACGGTTGATTATTCAACAGGAACACCACCCATATTTATTTAAATTGTGCATGCTGGTCATTGCTCAACACATACAGCATGGAGGCCATGTTCTGTTCATACTGTATACAGTGTTCTTAAATATGATCAGCCACATTAAAAATAGTGAACTCATCTGGATTGCCAGAAAGAAAAAGCTATTTAAGCCACTCATTTTTTTAAAAACTACATAGTTCTTGTTCCAATCAAGAGTGCATGTAATGCTTTACAATAAGCACACAAATCACATGCAGTCAATAACCCATCACTGACAAAACAATTGTCTGTCGTTTCCTCGGCAGACACATTTATTACAAGGCCCCCAAGACTTATGACTTTCAAATTGCCTGCTTACTCTATTTCATTTAACTTGGGAGTCAAATATATTCCTTCACCTTCCTGAGAACACTAGTTAAGTAAACTAGAACACATACTGTATACTAATGCTTCCTAACATCACGGTAGAGTACATGGCAGCTGCTGCATTTAGAACAGAGTGTCTGTTCCCTAGTCGTTCTGCAACATATTGGACTTAATGATGAGTATGCAGGATAAATGTCCGCCTGGACTTGGCCATGAGTATGCATGGGAGTGTGGCAGAGGCAAGAAGCCAGATGTGCATTGGAAACTTGCAGGCATGTTTGGTTGTACATGGGAGCGAAGCAAGTGGGCTGACTCAGCAAGATGTACATCAAGACAATCTTCGCTGGGGTCAAGCAAGTACAAGGTGGAAAAGGAAGTGAAGTAAAGGGGTGTATAAACTACACAATGTGTGTCATAGTTACCTCTGAATTGTATTATCATGACATTAACTGTATTTAATATGCATTTAATGGGCTGTTGATGATTTAATTGTCTGTGCCTTTGTCTTGTTTTTCTTTTCTTGACCCTTCAGTGAGGTTCCTTTGTTTTGTCTTAAAATGCTGTATTTTTTGTTGTTTCCCTCTTGTTCATGTTCAAATTCACTTTCTTCTGTACCTGTTAGAACAACCACTTCATTTTTGTATTTTTAGTTGACTCTGATCTTTAAGTATTTCTACCTCTACTCTTGGTGAATTTTAGCTGTTACCATTTTGTCTACTCTGTGTTCTCCTTTATCTTTGTGATCTATTTACCTGTTGCCATGTAAATATATTTTTTCATAGTTCTCCTGGTGTCTTTTAAATGTTCTTGGTTATCATTCAATAAGTTCCTGTTACACCTCTTCCATTTTTTTTGTATTTACTTCTCTCTCTCTCTCTCTTTTTTTTTAAATCCTGGCTGTTGTTTGACCATTTCAAGTCAGACTGAGTCTTCTTTAGTTTCCCAGGATATTTTTTTGGCAATAGTGAATACCAACCAAGATCGCCTTTCAGTGCACATCTAGTCGACTTGTATTGATGATCGGTTGTTTAATAAACACATGGCTGTGGCCATTTTCTCTCCATTCCTTGGTGTGTGCCTCAGTTTGTTCAGGTGGAGAGGGGGGAACTGTGCCCTATAAAGCAATAATACATGTTCTCTTTGATTAGTAGAATAATCAGTTGTTTGAATCTTTTTCAAGCATTGCCAGCCACTGGACTTTATAATGGAAATTTTCCATTACCACTGATGTTTTTTTTATCAAATCTCGCTCCTCTAGGAAAAAAGCATTCTCTTTATAAGCTGTCAATAAGTCCCTTTTGTAGTGCATTTTTAATTCTTGTAACTTAAGTCACTCATATTTAACAAATAATTCTTTAATATGCCCTGCTGCTTATGTATCAGTCATTTCATTACTTTGTAATATTGTGTTCTCGGTATCTCTTCTTTTAACTACTTGTTCTGTGTCCTCCAAACAACTAGCAAGTCATGACCCTGTATTCCCATGTCGGACTCACTTTCAATAGACAAGCCACTCATTGCAATAATGAGCTGAAGTCAGTGAGAAGACTTCACAATATCATTTTACAAGCAATGAAAAGGCTAAAGGAATACATATGATACACCTCACTGATCACTGATCCACTTCTTGTCTCTTTCCCATGTTACTATCAAATCCATGTGGAGCTGACACTGCTGAAACATTTTGTCTGCTTCTCCACTTATCACCTTTAAAGTGAACATTAGCAGTTCACAGTTGTACTCTTCTGTTTTGAAAAATTTTTACACAGTCTCTATTAGGTATCCCATATTCAGTTCCTGCTTCATTGAAGAATTTGATAGGGAAAAGCTGATTTTTTCCAGTCTGAACTACTGTATAAATCCAGAGTACTACCCTGTCTGCAGCTGCACCAGCTGAGTTCAGAAACCCATAAAATAGTAATCACAAACAAAAATATTTGCAGTGATGTGGTTAACCTAAACCATTTTAATAAATATCAAGTTATACAAATGTATGAGCATTATCAAATTATGTGACTAAGCCCCCAGTGCTTTGTGCCATTCTGCCACTTCCTTATGGGGGTGGGGTTAGTCCATGTAACAGCAGATCATTTAACCAAAGGATTTAAGGGAACATTGTCAAAAATGTCAGTATCCTAAGAGCTGCATTTATTTACAGTAATAGCACTGTCAGGAAATAATATTTTTATTTAACAATAGAGTTAAAGCTGTGCTCTGATAAATGGTGAACATGTGCAAATCAGTGAAAAGTACTCCTAGAACTGATAGAAAATACTAAGTGCTAAAATATTACTGTATACCATTACACGACACAAGGCATATCTTTATTTTAATCCAAAAGCTGTAGCAGAAGTGACAACGAGGCAAAGCCTGATGATGTGCTATGAATAGAAAACAACAAGCCTGCATGACGGCAGAAGTGCACAGATGAACACCACTGATGGCAAAAAAAGAATGATAGAAACATAGGATTTGTTGGCAGATAAGGGCCTTCAGCCCACCTAGTCTGCTCCCATTACACCTATCAACTGTGCTCTTTCATGCAACTGCTGGAATTAGGTTGTACCCTTCCCCTGACTACCAGTAATCCTTTATGCCTATCCCAAGCATTTTAAAAACCTTTAATTGTTTCTGCACACAACATCTCCCTCCTCTCCTCCAAGGAGTACATATTCAATTCCTTCAGCCTATCCTCGTAGAATGTAGCAGGCTCTGGAGTACATTGGTGAACATAGCAAAAACTGTGAAAGGAGCATCAATAAGACAAAGACTGTTGATAACCGGTGAGCAGCAGGTCTGTATGAAGACCCAAGCTAGAGGCCACAGTTTTTTTTTTGTCAGGAAGACAGTCAGAGAGGCAGAAGTGTGTCAATATCAAGAATATATATACAGCAAAACATAGAAGCAGTCAGAGTGTCAACAAAGGCTGAAGAAGCAGTTGGAAATGACCATCAGGAGGAACCAGCAAGGAAGTCAGTCAGCATCCATTTTTTTAAAGAAAGATGCTGCACTGAGGCAGCAGTTAAGGTAAAAGGGAGCCTAAAGCCAGCCTGGTGGCAAAGAGGTGCTTAGCGCATAACCTCTCCCACACTGACAACCTGAGTTCGGGAACGAGCTCTGGCCACAGGGGGTCATGGGGGGGGGCTGGGAGTAGGATCAAGCAGCTGTCAGACAGCTGTCCTCTCCTGTATCAGGGAGGATAGTCTTCCCGGCACTTGGCTGACACCAAGTGGAGGCATGTTGGTACTGTTGGCAGATGGGGGGGCAGGTACTAGTCCAGGGTGGGTGGAGTGGGACCATCAGTTCCAACATGCATGTGCATCTTCATGGTCAGGCACAACTGAGTTTGCTGAGGCCCCGGGGAGTAGTTAGTGGGAGAAAATGGGGAGGAAAAAGGATGGACATGGTGAGGGCATATGATGCCCACTGGCCACACCTCCATCTGCCACATCACCAGGTGGCCTGCAGTGAAGCACAGGATCAAGGCTTCAGGGAAGGAGGGAGGATAGAGCTCCCTAGCCTGACCAAACCACTGGGGATAATCCAAGGGGGTACCCTCACTGCTTGGGTTCTGGGGAGATGATGGACAGTGGAGGGGAGTGGCAGCCAGAAGATGGGAGCATGCCTTGCTGTGGCCCTTAGGGCAAAAAAAGAATATGAAAAAAAAAGATAACAGGGAGCCTTCAAAGTTGATCACACTAAAAGAAAATTCAGCAAGAGACAGATAGCCAATATTGACTTCCAACAGTGGCTCCCCATGGATGTGAACAACAGCAGTCATTGTTCAACAAAAATAGATTATAGCAAGCTACAGCAAAGCAAAGACAAAAAAGTGCCAACTGCAGTGATAGAAAATATACATAATTGTAAAGAAAGTTGATATATGAAAGAAAACTTCAGTGATGAAAATTGATGAAGGCTTTTCAGCAGTCCAATGTAGAGTCAATTGTGGTAGAAAAGAAAACTGAGAAAGTATGGACTGAAGATATTGTTTACGTGCTGAAGATGTACATCAGCTAGGCAAAAGTTTCTGAGTGGCCCTGATGATGATGGCTTACAGTTCAATAAGTATGACTCTATGGAGGAAGATGTCCTTAAAGAGATCTTCCTATTTCTGATCCTACTGGAAATTATTCCAAAAATGTAAAAAGGCAGCAAGTGTAGAAGTGAATTGTCTAGATTTCTGTCAAATTGCTGTAGTACCTTTTTGCAATAATATGCTGTTAAACTTCTGTTTGCCTGACATTTCACTGGAAACAGCTTAACAGTGAACAGCTTAACGCTGCTAGCCATATTTCCCTGTAGAAGCTGATTTTTAAATACTGGTGCCAGTTCACTTATTCTTCCATCTCTACAGACATTCTATTTACCTAGTGGGTGTTTTTCATTCACACATTGGTAGTACAGTGTAGTCAATGCCACCAAGAATGATGGTGCACTATCACAAGTCACCACTTCTGCTGTCAGGAGCCTGATGTCACAAAAGCTGCATTCAGTTGAATGGGGCTTTTACAAATGGTATCGGAATGTATTAAACCATTGCAAGCAATCTGCATCAAGATGACATTGGCTACCACTGTAAGCACCATTTTAGAACTGAGTGAAGTACAGTAGTTTATGTCCTTGCTCTGCTCTTCTATTATTGGCTCAGTTGATCCATGTTCTACTATAGAACTCTGTCGTGCTGAGTATGATATTGACACCAACAAAGACAGTCGCCTAGCTCTTGACCTCTCTGGTACCTCAACAAAATCCATCACAATCCACCTCCTCAGTTTCCCTTTCTAAGTGCTCTTTTCACATCCATGCATACTACAAGCCTTATTCGGTACTTTGATTACCAGTTTGTTGGTAACTTTTGTTGCATGGGTGTGATCCAAGAAGGACCTCTGGCCTTGCTGTCAGCATGTTGACCCTTGCTCAAAATGCATCAGCCCCTGCCGCCTCAGGCTCTGACTTGGCCTGGGTAGAGAGGCCTTTGTTGAGAGTATGCTTGCCCGCCTCCTCCCTGATATTGTGGAGATCAGAACCATCTGCACCCAGACCACCAAAGATGTCACTGCTCTAAAGCAACGGGTCTCCACCACTGAGGTAAAAATTCAACAGATCAATGACAGCTTCACCTTGGTTGACAGTCATCTCAGAGAGCATGATCACCTCATCCGATATCTGTAGATAACTTGGAGGAACTCAAAAGTAGGGGCCAAGGAAACAAAATGTGTTTTGTTGGCTTCCCAGAGTGATGTGAAGGCCACAACTGCAATGGTTTTCTTCAACAGGTGCTGCCCATATTGATATACTTTCAGGGCCCTGAACTGTATGAAATAGAGTGCTCCCACTGCTCCTTTGCCCATTACCCAAATACAGTGAACAACTTTATTCTATCCTGGCACACTTTCTTAGATTCACAGACAAAGTGGAAATCCTCAGTCTGTCCCTTAACATGGCAGTGGAATGATATTCAGATTTTTCAAGACTTTTCTAAAAAGCTATCCAAGAAATGGCAGGCCTATGTGGCAGTGAAAAAATGTTTTTTCCGCCTAGGATTTGAGTACAGCTTGTGGTATCCTGCTACACTTAGCATCATCATAAATGGTGTCCCCAAGGACTTTCTATCACCTAAAGCCACTGAAGTTTCATGGCTTCCCACTAGCCTTCTAATTCAGCCCACACTGTAGCTCTTCACAGACCCATGCCTGCCCTGATGTACACTGCAGAGCTGCAACCGGACCTAGACAACTCAAATACCAATATACAATGGCTAGAATATGGTAACTCGTGGTTGCAGCTACAAATTCAGACCTAAGGACCAGCTCAAGGCTCACTTCGAAAAGACTGAAGATCAGTCCTCCAGGGCCACCTTGGTGTGCAGCCATAGCCACAACAGAGACTTGCAGTAGTCATCTGAAGACTACATCCTCATCGTAGAAGCTTACAAGTTTGCTACCCTAAGGGGTCTGTCTCCATCCCACCTTGCACACTTTCCCCCATTTTCTTCTGTGACTGCATTCTTGCCACCCCAGCCACTTCCAGTGATAACCTGAGCTGAGATCTCTGCCTCTACTTCCCTTCCAGTGGGCAGCTCATCAGGGCCAGAAGAAGCTCAGCAACCAGGCACCCAGCTGATTGCTGAAACCGCCAATGGTGATCCCAACAGCTGAAGACCTCTTTGGACTATGCAGACTCATTCTGCCCTATACTGGTTTGTTTGTCTCTACTACTCTCTCTTAGCTCTGGACAAAAGAGGATCACATTAACTCCCTTCCCCTTCCCAGACTCCTCTGTGCATGGCTTGACCCTCTACATTAGTAAACCATACCAATTTGGGCAATTTCTCACGGGTTTTATCCTTATGTTGTGTGTAGCATTTTAAATATTTGTCCTTACTATGGGTTGGGGAAGCATGCTGTTTCGAGGGGGGTTTTGGTGAAGCTTGGTTTTGTGCTTGAACCTTTCCATTTATTGTGTTCCAGGTGCTTTCTTCTCCCCTCCCAAGTAACAGTAGTGAGGAGCAACATGACAGGATGCACAGTCCTTCACCACTGTGATCATGCGCATGTCTGCATTTTTTCATATTCGCATGTTTGAGATGGCTTCCTCTCAATCACGCGACCTACACAACCCTGTCAAAGTTAAACTCACTGTAGTATCCCCCAAGTTTTTCTGGCCTGCACTACTCTATGCTGTTGTCTTTTCCTATTTTTGTCTAGAGTATGCTCTGTGATCCCTTTCCTGCTGGCTTTCTCATTTCCCTTGCCTTTCTGCATGGAGTTGAGACCACACTGCATGACATTCTGCTGGCTTGCACCCAGTGCTGAATGTCTTGCCAAGTACCATGGGATGTTTTTTGTGCCGCTCTATCTCTGATATGGCCTGCCAGCAATGTGGGAGTTGGATATGTTTGAACAGGGAGGTGGGTGTGTCTGAGGTGGAGGATTCCTGCTTCTCCGCCACCTGGTTTGCCTACTCAGCAGTAGCTCGTGGGAGTGGGGGAGTGCTGGAACTGGATGCATCTGGTCAATACTTTACAGCACCTCACCCATAGGTTCATCTTCCCATGCACCCACAATAGCCCCCCTTGTACATGCTGCCTTCCCAGCTCTCCTGCAGCTATTTGTGTACTCACAGCCTATTGATGTGAACCCACCCAACAGTTGCCTCTTCAGCTGTCCACTTTTCAGATCCTATTCTTGGGACTACTACCACCTCTCACAGCTATATTGGGAAGCCACCCATAGAAACATAGAATTTGATGGCAGATAAGGACTGCTTGGCCCAACTAGTCTGCCCATTTCCCTACCTAACAGATAAGCTGCAGATCCTAGTTAACCAACAGCCTACTTCTTCCTACCCCCCACTAGAATTGCCTTATGTCTGTCCTATGTATTCTTGAATTCCCCCCACTGTTTTTGACTCTACAACCTCCTCAGGAAGGCTGTTCCATGTATCCACAACCCTCTCTGTAAAGAAATACTTCCTCACATTACCTCTGAGCTGTCCCCCACTCTATCTTCAAATTGTGCCCCCTTGTTTTTGCACATCTCTTTTTCTGAAAGATGCTACCCTCTTGGACTTTGTTGAATCCCTTGAGGTATTTGAAAGTTTATATCATGTGCACCCTCTCCCTCCTTTCCTCAAGGCTATACATCTTTAGTTCATTTAGTCTTTCTTCATATGTCTTCTGATGCAGACCCTGCATCATTTTGATTGCCCTCCTCTGGCCAGCCTCCACCCTGTCTATCTCTTTGCAGAGATGAGGTCTCCAGAACTGTACACAGTACTCCAGATGTGGTCTTACCAACTGTCTGTACAGAGGGCCATGATCCCAGTCTGGGGCCAGCCTATAAACTACTAGTTGCTGGGGAAGGGGGACACAGTGTGAAACACACACTGGACTTTTTTATACCTTCATTTTTCATCTGTGGAGCTTCAACTACCCCCTCAAATATGCCACCGTCCTGTGCATTGCCAGTTGTTGCAAACCAGTCAGCATCTCACACCCAGAGCATTTCTCCATGTGGTACTGCCAGTTTTAACAATATGGGTAAAAAGTGGTCTACAGGCCCCTTTATTACTGCATCTACTGGCATAGGTCTTACTGGCATAGGTGTTTGATCTCTCCCACTGCTAACAGTCAGCCCTCCTTCTTTGGACCAGCTTACCTCTCAGACTTTTTCAGGGGTCCTCAAGTAACTACATAAAGACCAGCAACAGGTCATTGGGGTACCTACTCTAATTGCTCCCTTTGGGCATGGGTTTGGATTACACTTTCTCCATATGAGAGGCCATACTTGGCCTAATACCTGTGCTTGGAAACACCCCACCCAAGCACGGGCTGTAGAAGCTGCTCTGACCTCTCACCTGATGCTCTGCTCTTCCTACTGAATTCTATAGTCTGCCTATGCTAATATACTGTATTAACCTTTCCCCCTCTTCTCTTCTACTTCTTTCCCTCCTCTGTGACTACACTCTTCATTGCCGAGCCAAAGAACCCGGGGGGAGCACCTCTTTCCCTCATCACACCTCCAACCCTACTCTGAAGTTTTTCATCTGCATAGCACTGGAAAACCTTCTCCAATGGCCTGAAGAGTAGTACATTTTCTTTCTATTCAATTTTTCTGTCAATCTTCTGACTTCTTGTACCTATATCTGTATGCCACCCTTTCTTGGGCACCCCTTTTGGGTCGGCCCCAGATGGCATCTCGTAAGGTTACTCTTGGTAGCAGGTGAATGGGTGTCAATCTGTGCCCTAGTCTTGCACTTTCTTGATATGGTAGGTCACAGAAATGGTCCTGTCTGAATTGGTTTCCAGAGCCACTCTACAGGGGGACTGCAAAAGGAGTCTTATTCTATGGGGTATGCAGAAAACTATGGCTTTGTCCATCTAGTTTCAGTTTTTTTTTTCCTGCTCTACTTGGAGCACTTTTGAGTTCTCCATGGGTTCAGAGATGAATACTCAGGGTGTTGTTGGGGGGGGGACTGGAACTTACGAAGTCAGTTTAAGTTAAAGGTTAATGTACATAGGGTTTCACGGGGGGTTTATCCCTGCTTGCACAGTTTATCTGTTGTTGTCCTTAATGTATGGATATGTTAGTTATCTACTAAATTGATTATCTACTGTACTATGTGGTGTTTTACTTTTGATGTGCCTAGTAACTACACGGGGTGCTTAAGGGGGACATTCTGCATCTCTTATGACTGACCATTACTTCCCTCTTTTCAGACGTTTTACCATCCTGCCTGATTATGGCTCACTTAGCAAGCATTACATCACCTGGAACCTGAAGGGCTTACATCACTTCATTAAGAGAATGGTTGTTCTTCTGCACCTTTAAAAGGTTAGGTCCTGCAGTAGCTATTCTATAAGAAACCCATCTCATGTGAAATGAAGCACCTAAACTAAAGAAAAACTGGGTCAGAATGAAACTTTATGCCACCTTTACTAGATGCAAATGTGGTATATCAATTCTTTTCTGCAAGCATCTACACTGGCAAATAGTATGCCTCAGGTTGAAGCTGGATGGTCGGTGGGTGCTGGCCATAACCAAGATCCCTGATCTGCAGTTTGTAATAGGTGGTATCTACAGGACCAATGAAACTGACTCTAGCTTTTTCACTTCTCTGGCCCAAACCATTGGAGAAATCAGACCTAATAACTTCCCACTCTTACTAGAAAGTGACTTTAATACTATTCTAGAGTTCAGGACAGAAGCTCTCCTTCCATCCTGCAGTCAGATCTGGTTCTTCAGATGCTGCACTCTCTCATGGAGGAACATGCCTTAATGGATAGATGGTGGCTGCTTCACCCCACATCATAAAATTACTAATTTTTTTCACCAGTACACAAACAGTACAGTCAAATATGCAGACAGACATTGGGACTATATAGTTCTTTCTGATCATGCCCCAGTTACAGATGCTATTTAACTTGCCCCATCCCAGCTGAGACACCCCCCATGGCATCTTCACCCTTTGCTGCTACATGACTCCAAATTCCGTGAATGTCTCCGGAAAGAGGCTAAATCCTACTTCCACCTTAATACCTCTCCGGATATCACTCCTGCTATGCTCTGGGAGGTCTACAAGGCCTACCTAAGAGGGATCATAATCAACTTTGCATCCCATTGGAGGAAGGAATGAGAAAAAGAAGAAAAACAGCTTACTGAAAGGATGCCTTTAAGTGCAGCAAGGACATCTCCTAGCAAAACCTGTCATCCAGTACTTTCCTAAAATGCCATTAAACATCCTTATATCTTGTAAAGCCAAACTAGCCCTAGTTAGATCCAAGCACCGATACTAGGAATGTGGAGAATGAGCTGGGAAACTGTTCACCACAGCCTACAAGTGCAGCAAGAGAGGTGACGTATAGTGTTGCTTTGAGATGACCAAGGCCAGATTTGACACACCCCAGTTGAAGTCAACAAAATTTTGAAACAATTGTACAAGGCTCTGTACAAGGTTACTAAGCCTCCATTCAAGGAGGAAAGCCATATGTTTCTGGTCTACCTATGCCTTCCCCATCTCACTCCCATAGGTCAACAGTAACTGGGAAAGGCCCCCACAGTCCTCGAAGTGACACAGGACATCAAAGCTCTTTCCTCCTCCAAGATACCAAGAGAGGATGGAATCCCTGCAGATCTTTTTCAACTCATCGCAGAGCTGGTAGCCCCATACCTAAAAGCCGTATATGATCAGGCCTACTATACTGGTGTACTTCCTTCTTTCCTCAGAGGTGCAGTTATTACTGTTGTTCCAAAGAAGAGTAAAGAACCCACCCTCTGCACTGATTATTGCTCCATCTCCCTCATACAGTGGTAGCCACAGACATTGCCAGCTATTTCCAGATATTTCGCAAAATTTCTGAAGAGTTTCTCTCTGCTGCCCCTATTGTTTAAATGCAAAAAGCATCAGATATTTCTGGAAATATCACAGAAATTTCAGGAAATAGCTGTCAGTGTCTGCGGCTACTACTGTAAATGCTGACTGTAAAGTACATGCCGAGGTTCTAGCCTCTCTGCTAGAGACACTCCTGCCTCTGGTTTTGTTAAGGACAGACTGGGATCAGACCACACGTGCTCGCACTTCAATCTCATGACAGTGGCACAATCAAATGGTACCCCTGTGCATCTGTCTCGGCTGACATTTAAAGTGCTTTCAATTCAGTGAACACACCCATCTTATGTGCTGTCCTGTCATGCTTTGGATGCAACCCTCAATTTCTGAAGTGGACTCAAGTGCTGTAGAGTTCTCTGATGGCCAGAGTATCCACCAATGGCTGACTGTCATCTCCATTCCCCCTACAGAAGGGCTTAAAACTGGTATACTCCATTCCCCCTACAGAAGGGCTTAAAACTGGTATACCCTCTCACACTGCTTGTTTTTCTGTTAGCCATTGAGCCACTAGCAGTAGCTATTCGGTCCCTTCTGGACATTCTGTGGATTCCTGTTGGCCTGGAGCGGTATTCCCCATTGCTACATGCCTACAAACTACAGTTTTTTTTACCTCACCTGCCACATCACCAACTGCTGTGATGCAAACCCTACAGTAATTCTCAGCTCTCGGGCCTCCGGGTAAATAAAGGTAAAACATGGGTTCTCCCCATCACTGACTTCTGTCCTGTTGTCCCTCTACATAGGCAAGCCTGAAATGAGTGACACATGACATACTTGGGACTAAATATTAAATTAGATCTTCTATCTATTCCATGCACTAACCTTGAACCTCTTCTTCAGTCCTTGTGAGTGGAGTGTGATCACTGGAGGGCACCTAATTTATCTCTAGTGGGCAAAATAGAAGCACTATGAATGATTACTTCCCCAAAAATTCTCTACTGGAACAACAATCTGCCCGTATCTATCCCCAATGTGTGATTTTCCAAAATAGACAAACATATGGGCTCCTTTCCCTAGGAAGGTAGACCCCTGCACCACAACAGGACCAAACTATGAACCCAATGGTCCTCAGAGGGATGGGCACTACCATAGATCAGGGTTATCATAAAGCTTTTCAGGGAGCACAGACTCTTCATTGGTTCCAAGATGATGCATAAGGCTTTCCCTTATGGGTCAAGATGTAAACACAGTTCATGTTGGGTGCCTCTCACAGCACAACTTTATACAGTCCACCTCCTAAACAATGCCACACTCTATCCACTATGTCCACTTCCAAAACTAATTGGAAGTCTCTCAGCAAACTTCTACACCTTGACTTCTGCCCATTGGAATTTATTCACCTCTGGAAAAACCTTCTCATTGTGTGGACAATAAATCTCTTTACTGAAAGTTCTGGCATGACTGCAGTATCAGATGAATACAGGGTCTCCTAATCCCTGGTTCAAAACATCTCCAATCTTTTAAACAATTACACACCCCTAAGGGAATACCCAATCAGGAACACTGGAAGCTTTTATAATTAAGCAGCACCCTTACTTAGAACTAGCACCAAAAGTGTCATACCACCCACCACCTCCCCACCACATGTTTGGTCCCAAATGAGAGTGGGTAGAGCTGGCACCATCTACAGAGCCATCAGAGAAGCTCAGACCAACCCTACATTAGCAGCCAGACAACACAAGGAGAAGGACCTAGGCTTACCCATCTCCCAAAAAGACTGGTACATCTACTGGACCCTGGTACATGTAGCTGTTAGAGACTCAGGAAGCTGAATAATACAAAACAATATTATTGGTATAGAACCCCACAGCTCCTATCTAAGCTTACTGTTCTACCCCAATGGCATTTGCTGGAGATGCCAGTCCCCAGGTGCCTCCCTAGTATGTATTCTGTGGTCCTGCCCAGCAATAATGGATTTCTGGAAGGGAATACATAACACCTGTCAGACAGTTCTACGAATCCAAATACCTCACTCCCCTCTGATATTTCTCCAAGACTCCCCTTCTGTGGCCTCACTTCTCCACAGGGACCAGATTAAATGGCTTGCCTTTTTTTCTATAGAGGCCAAACATCTCTTCTTACAGAGATGGAGATCCCAAGACATTCCCTGTCTCCTTGTATGGAAACAGGTGATGGGGACTCTAGTGCATAATGAAAGACTTAGCCGTTTTGCTATTGCCAAATATCATGCATATACAGTGAAGCCCGCTGGAATCAAGAGCAGTGTCACAGTTTTCCTGCATGACAAAAGGGGTTAACTCCCATTGAAATTTCATTCTTCCCTGTAGTAACTCTACTGCAGAATTCTACAGAGGTGGGCTGGATCCTAGTGAGCTTCACAGTACCAATATTTGGAGCCCCTTGCTGTCATACATCTCCAGTGCAATTACATAATCCAGCAAAGTGCAACTTTGGGCACTCAGTGCTTGCCCTCATATTCTCTTGATGCTTCTCTACTCCCCCTTACATTCCTGTCAGATGCCACTAGACTTTTGTAGCTTTCCTGTTCTATTAACAGTGTGTTTTTAAAGAATGTTTAAATGGTCTGTTGTTTTGTTACCTGCATTGTTGTTATTGTGGTTACTAGATCTCTCCCTGTGTGGAATGACCAGGCAAAAGACAGTTCTATACTTGAAAGACTGCCTGTAGTTCAGTGGGGCAAGCAACCAGCCCCCTTACTAAGCTATATAAGCAGTTCCTCCCAGCCTCCTTCTGAAGCATTTTTTTCTTTGCTGGACAGAGCCTCTGTTGGTCTGTCTTCTCCCTTGGGGCCTGCTGGGGCTTTGCCCCCCCCTTTGCTTGTGCTTTGGGATGTGCTTCACTTTTGATGGACTACTGTGTTTATGTGTTCTCTTGCTTTTGGTTTCTATTGCTTTGCCTCTGGCTGCTATGTGCTTCCTTGTGTGCTTGTTTCCTTCCTATTTCCTGTACTTGTGTTTGCCTTGTTTGTTTCTTTGGGGCTTTTTTAGTTCTCTAGCACCCTGTGTATACATTGTTTATTTGTGCTTCAGGTTACATATTGCTGTTTCCTTACCTTAAACTGCCCTGTGCCTGTGCTCAGGCTCGCATTTACTCACCAGATTTTGCCAGCCCTCAGTCAACTGCATTATTATTGTCTGTTCAGCTCCCACTGCTGTTTTCCTGCCTGCTGTCTCCTGTGATTTCCACTTTAATTAATTGCACCTGATCCAGGTTTTACCATGCCACTCCCTGTTGAGCTATGTGTGTTCAACAGCTCTGCTCTTACTTCACTCAGTGCTAGCTCAGTTCACTCAGTATTGGAGTTCAGTGTGCTCTGCTTAATTTATTCAGTGTTTGCTCAGCCAGGCAGCTACTACTACCCTGCTCACATTACTCTGGCATCTTGACATGCTATGGCTCTGTCCTTTAACCAGGACCTTGCCAGTAAAGGCCCCTCTTTTGGGGGTTCCTACCCTACCATCATTACAGTTGCTGTTTGGTCTCATGGTGGTCAGCTTGTGGCTTCCCTGTTATTCCCACAGCAGGGGACTACGGTATCACAATGAGGCATTGTGGCTCCAATTAGGAGGAGCATGCTTTTATGTAAGCTATATGATTTTGCAATCCTCCTTTGCCTACATGGCTTTTCAGCTATCCATGCATAAATACATTAACCTTGAAGTCTACATGGCATTCACAATATTCATTGCATTCCATTACTGTGTTGCAAATGCTCCTTACTGGAATGACCTACCTCCACCATAAAGACATTTCAGGTATTTATGCCAATCATATCAATTCACTGTTCATGCTGAAACCATAGCAATCTTCTGCTATACCTTGTGATTCAGTTATGCTAAATCTCATTGATTCAGTCTCTGACATCACAGCCACTCACTGCCTAAACACCTGCCTTCTATGTCACCATCAATTCTGCTTCTGTAATGGAACTGATTGGTTTGCTTTCCTCTGGTTGCTACTACCATCAAACCACTAAATGCTGGCTCACACTGCAGCCTGCTACCTCACCCAGGCCCCACCTTGGTAGTTCTCATTGTTGCAGAGTTCACTCACAACCTTTCACAGTCTCTGCCTTGGTAGTTCTCATGTTGCAGAGTTTGCTTGCAACCTTTCAAGGCTGGCCTCCTCATCAATATCCGGCATCCTCATCAATAATCTCCTACCTAATCTATGGCCACTGGCTTTGCCTGGCCTCTTCCTATTAAGCACTCAAAGCTCATTCATGCTCTCATTCATAAATTGGAGGCATGGCAACCATGTACATTAGTGTTTCTGGCTCAGGGCATGTCCTGTAATTCAACAGTCTCACTCTGCACTCATGAAGTCTGCATCTTGAGCATGTGAACCTCAGGGCAGGGTCCTTCTCAATTGGCCCATAATGGGAATGTCCTCACTCTGGGCAGAGCTTTAGCATGCAGTTATACAGCACACCACTTGATGCTGAATTTAAGACTTCAGTTGCCAAGGGATGGGGCAGTCACAGCCCAAGAGTAATCCTTTGGCAATGGATATACCATGGTACCTTTGAAAAGCTACTCTTCCTATGACCTCTTCTGGTTCATCTGGTTTGTTTTAGTTAATTGGCCAGCTGAGTTTCTTAGCGGTTGTTATACTCCTCCTCCCACCTTGGGGTTCCACTTATGCTTCACAGTACCTGTTGTTGCAGAAGCCTCTCATAACCCTTTACAGCATTCCTGTTAGGGGTATCATGAGAGGTTTCCACCAAAATTGGAGTATTTCCTCTCTTGAATGAGTTTCTAAATTGCAGCAGCAGAGCCATCACTAAATAAACTACCCCTAGCCTGGAGGAAAAGCGACCTAGGTCTTGGATCCCTAGAGGTTTCCTCCTCTTAAAAAGGGATTTTTTTCCTCTCCTTTGTGCCAAAGGTCATAACATGTAGTTAGTTGTTCATCGTATATTCCCTAGTTTCCTTAGGCAAGTTTCTGCTGTTGGATGGAGATGGATGGTGGCCCTACTCACCATTCTCTCTCTCCTTAGGAAGCCCCCTAATGTCATAAGTGCAATCCATTTTATCAGTGCTATCCTGTCAACCTGTACATCTCATTTGTGTCTCATCAAGCTGACTCATTGCTGTCAATCTGCATCTCTACCTTGTGTCAATGTTTACTGCTTAATGTTCTTTTGGGGGCTCCTTCCTAAGGTACCTTTAGCCAAGGGAATCTTCTGGTGGCACTTCTAGGGGTGGAACCCTCCTTGAGGGTTCCTTGGCTTTGGTACCGCTACAGAGTGGTAAATCCCCATAAAATAGAGAGTGTGAATGGCCAAACAGTTATTACAGTTGCACAAGCATAACACTACTCTGGTTGCATAGGCCCATTGAATTGAAAGGCCATGCCTGTAGTTCAATGGAGTGAGCAAGCAGCCATGCCCCCTTCCTGAGCTATATAAACACTTCCTCCCAACCTCCTTCTGAAGTATTTTTTCTTTGTCCCACCATCCTCCCCTCCACCTCCAGTGGCATGCCTCTCTCCTTAGGGGGCTTCTTCCTAAGGTACTTTTAGTCAAGGAAATCTTCCCACAGCACCCCTAGGAGTGGAACCCTGTTTGAGGGTTCCTTGCTTTTGGTACTCCTATAGGGTGAATATCCCCATGGAAAAGAGAGTGCAAATGGCCAAACAGTTGCACAAGCACATCACTACTCTGGTTACACAGACCCGTTGAATAATATTAACTGAAGATGAACTCATTCGCATACACCCTATGCCCCTGTTTGGTATGGCTCCCTTTCTCCTTTCAATGTCATAATTTTTATGCTTGTAAGTAACTTGTATTTTACACATTCCTGTAGTAATTGCTTGGTTAAGTTTTATTTCTCAATAATGTGAAACATTTTTAATAGAGATTAACTACTGTAGAACTCAGCAGTGGAGGACATGAACTACAATGTACAGTTCTAGAATGGTACTTAACACCAGAGTATAATCCAGAAACACCCACTTATGTTACAGATAGGCCCACATAGATGGAAAAATTACAGGACTGGAACCAGTATTTGAAAAGAAAGCTTCTACTGGGAAAAAAATTGCTTCCAGGTTCAATGGAGTTCTTCTTTAAAGCAGGTTCTTGAACTGAGCAGAAGTCATTTCTTTTTAAGTTACTACTGTATCCCAAATGTGGGCTTTAATATTTAGAAGTAGCACAATCTGGGGAAATCCATTCACATATATCATGACTCTTCACCAGAAGTAAACTTGTAAGCAAGGACATTAGAAATCCATAGGTGTGAGCAAACTGGTTATGGAGATTCCATCACATGCTGAAAGGGATGGATGTTAAAAAAAAAACATTAAATAAAATGATCTTCCCCTCCAGTTCTAAAGCTGCATGTTCCTTATGCTACACCAGTATTGCTGATTTATTAAACTGATACACTGTCATACTAGGAATCATACTAGGAATGTGAAGAACCACAGAAGGCAGAAGCCCTTGAGTAGCTTCCATAAGATCCCAATTGTCCCTTAATTATGATTCATTATACAGTGTCTAGGCATTTTTTTGAATTCCAGTTTTGTTTTACTCAAAACTACATATTCAGGAAGCATGTTCCATGACTCCACCATCCTCTGAGTAAAAAATGTTTCCTGGCAGAAGTCTTAAATAACTGTCTCTTTAACCATAGTGCATGATCTCTTGTTCGTATATGGCATTGCTTTAGGCAAAGATTTTATTCAGTCATCATGTATGGATCATAAATGATGTTGTACAATGCTAGGCGGTCACCTCTTAGACACCTTACTGTACGTTCAATGACATTAAATTCAAGGAGTTCACCCTATCAAATTCAAGGAGTTCAGCCTATTAAAAGAGGATAGATTATTTAGACCATTTATACTGTTTGTAATTCTCTGCTGTATTTCCTTTAGCTTTCCATCATATTTGTTTATGTATGGAATCCACAGTTGGCTAGCATAGTCCAAGTGGGGATGTACATAAGATATGTAAAGTGGGATGATAACTTATGGCTCCCTGCTGCTTGTGTGTTTTTATTGACCTCTATATCTTACTGGCCCTTGAGATTACTGATGTACATTGTGTGTTGAATTTTAGGGAGTTGGAGATATTAACCCCCAAACCCCTTTCCTCAATCACAGATTTTAAGGTAGTGTTACATAGGATGTACTTACCATGTTTATTATTTTTACCTAAGTGCATAACACCACATCTGTTTAGATTGAAGGTTGTTCCCCATTTGTACATCCATTCAGTGATCTTGTCTTGACTCAGCTTCCAGGGAGTTACTACAGGGTCCACCCAATTTACTATCATCCATGTACTTGGAGCTCCAATTTTGTACATCTACAGTCATGTCAGATATGAACAAGAAAAAAAATTATAGGACCCAGGACAGTTCCCTGCAGGGCTCCACTCTTAACATCCCCACTAGTAGAAATGTATTGATTTACAGAAACTACCCAAGTATGATTAGTGAACAACTGTAGTACCCAATTTATTTTTTTAACATTTATATTCAAATGAGCCATCTTTTCTATGATGGCCCAGTGTAGCACACAGTCAAAGGCTTTGCAAAAATTAATGTATGTGACATCTTCTGGAATTCCACACTCAAGGGCCCTAATAAATGTTTTTTCATGGCATCTATGTTCTAATTCAGCTTTTCTGTTATTCATGCTTCTATTTTGCAAGTTTGTTGCAGCAAATTTCCTTTCTGACCTGGGCAGGATCAGTTGGCAAGACCTTTATCTAGCCAAAGATGTCAACGAGGCAGTCTCCGTCCTTAATGTCAACCTTACTTGTTTGGTAAATAAGCATGCCCCCTTCATCAAAGTTAGGGTACAAAACAGCTCTCACCCCTAGTTCACCCCAGATCTTAAGGCAGCTCTCACAACCCGGGACAAGCTCTGGGCGAAAGCAAGACATACCAAGAAACCTTTGGATTGGCAGGCTTTCAGAACAGCCAGGAATACCTGCATGAAAAGCATTTGTTCTGCCAAAACTAACTTCTACATTTCTACCCTTGAACAAGCGCAAGGGAACCCACACAAAATATGGAGGACACTTAAATCTATAGAAGGGCGGCTTACTGACCCTTCCATTCCAGCAAAGATAGTCGCAAATGGCAGGGTAGTGGAAAATAAGTCCTTAAAATCCTCGAAGAACTGAACTCCCACTTTGTCACAGCTGGACTAGCTTTTGACTCTTCACCTTATGCTGGTACTGCGATGAGCCAACCAAGTCCCTCTCCAATATCTAGCACCACATCTTGCCTATTTCAACTGCGTGAGCTAAACTTTAAAGAAGTAGAAGATTCTTTCCTAAACTTAGATATCAAAAAAAGTGCAGGGGACGATGGCCTAGAACCCTTCTTCCTAAGGTTAGGATATGCCCGTCTTGCTGCCCCCATTCTTCATATCTTCAATCTCTCCATTACATCTGCTACTGTGCTGTCCAGTTGGAAATCCACACATATCCTCCCCCTGTTCAAATCTGGTGACCCTTGCGATGTGAATAACTACAGACCTATCTCCATCTTGCCTATCATCTCTAAAGTTTTTGAAAAACTGATCCACAATCAATTAAAAACTCACTTGGAAACTTTTTCTCTCATTAACCTAGCTCAGTCTGGTTTCTGGGAAAATCACAGCACAATCTCTGCTTTAGCAAAAGTAACCAACGACTGGGTCTCTGCTATAGATGCTAAGAAAATAACTGGAGCAGTCTCCTTGGATCTTAGTAAAGCTTTTGATACTGTTGACCACAACCTGCTAGTCAATTGTTTCACTAATTTGGGTGCCATGTACCAAACTACCCAGTGGTTCTCTAGTTACCTAACAGGGAGATACCAGAAAGTAAAAGCAGATAGCTTTTTCTCTGCCTCTTTGCCAGTTGTCAGAGGAGTCCCCCAAGGCTCCATTCTAGGCCCTATCTTGTTTTCATTATACATTAATGACCTTGATTCCAATATATCAATGTCCAATCTGCATTTCTTTGTGGATGACACTGTGTTGTATACCTCTGGCTCAACATTATCCAAAGTTAAGGGGGTGCTTCCTGTGGACTTTGCCCAACTTGAACATAATCTAATAAAGGCAAAGCTTCTGCTTAATGCAAAGAAAACCAAAGCTATGATATTCTCTCGTAGTGCCGCCACAGGTGCCTCCCATACACCGCCTAAAGACTTTATTGTTACCATGTTGAACAAACCATTGGAAGTCGTCTTCAGATTCAAATACCTCTGTATCTGGATCGACAACAAGCTCTCTTTCAATGACCATATCAAGGACTTATCCAGAAGGCTCAAAGCCAGATTAGGTTTCTTCTTTAGAAATAGGCCCCTCTTCCCTGTCGAGACTCGAAATAGGCTTGTTCAGGCTACTTTTCTTCCCCTTCAATACTATGGCGATGTAATTTACTCCTCCACTACTCTCGCAAACCTAAGTAAACTGAACATCCTTTACCACCATGTGTTACGGTTTATTACCAACTCCCCTTAGCGTTCACACCACTGTGACCTATATGCAGCTGTTGTCTGGACATCTCTCACCACTAGACACTTGCTCCATGCTGGTCTTTGGACCCTTAAGCTGCTCCTGCACGAATTTCTGAGTTACCTATCATCTCTCATTTGTATTTCTCATAGTGCATACCCTCTCAGGAAATCTGACTTCATTCTGCTGGACATACCTAGGACACGGACCTCCTTTGGTAAATGTGCTATTGAGCATGCCCTTCCCTCTATTTGGAACCAACTCCAAACTGTGCTGAAACTAACTAGCACAGTTTCAATTAACTTCTACAAAGTGCTAAGTACAGCTAAGATAAAAGATATCTGCAACTGTTATTAAACCCCTTCTCATCCCTATGTGTGCCATACACATTTAAATGTAAGACCTTTATCACCCTTATGCATGCTAATTACTTATTGTTCGCACTATCATTTAACCAAGACACTATTACATTCTCCTGCTTCTGACTTTCTAGCTGTTGCCACTACTGCAAGCATCTCACTCCTGCTCTCCTTCCCCATCTGATTCTTGGCTCTGTCTATGTATATATTGCTCCTCTCACTCTTCTAAGCCTCGAATACCTTGTTTACCCTATATTCCCTGCCGCTGCTCAATTTACTAAATTATATGTATTGCAAACACCAGTTACCATGCCTTGTACTGTTAACATGCTACCTTGAAGTATTCTCACTATGTTCCATTTGTCTTTTCACCATCTATTGTCATCCGATGTTGTATCCTTTTATGTAATATCCTGCTTGTACTAAGTGTTCACATGAATACATGTTATACTATTGTTCTATCAAGTATTTTTATTTATGTATGTTCTTTATCAGTGTACATGTCTCAGGACCTCCTTGTGAATGACCTTGTTCAATGGAGTTTCCCTGCAATAAACTTGAACTTGAACTTACCATTAAGCACCTTAATTCTTTATTGTTATATCAAAGTGCATTTAAGTTCAAATTCTTTTTTGGAGTGATTAGGTTTGTTTTGCTAAGCCCTTTCCCTGTCTTAGGCAGTTTAAATGTGGTATGTCCATATTACAGTGAATGATGGTACCTAATTTAGCTGTCCCTTTTTGTTCAAGTGAAGTCTATCATGAATGAATAACCGGTGTTGGTGATGAAACATTTAGGTCAGAGCTTGTGGGAATGGGAAAAAAATAGTTTTCTTGTTTGGCTCTAGTTTCCTAGCATTAGAAGCAAAGGCATTAAGAAGGTTTTTTTGGATATATTCAACCTCTTTACACCTAAAAGTCATGCTTCAATAATACTTTTTTAATCGTATATTCTGACCTGGTGAGAGCAGTTCTCATTTAATCAGAATTTATGAAATTCTGAACATGGATTTATTCTGAAACCTGCCCATTATTTCTCATTAACTTGCCATTGAATACAATCATTAAAAAGATTGTATGTTAAATAGACATGCTATTTTTTTTACTTGCACAATAGAATAATGTATCTGATAGATTATCTTGTTCAGAACATGTGCAGGATCACTAATGCTCTTTTGTTTTGGAACATAAAACAGAAAGACCCTTGATGAGATTAAAAAAGACAGTGCGTCCTAGTGATGAGATTAAAAAAGACAGTGTGGCCTAGTGATTAGAACAATGAAGTGTGAAAAAGGGGATCATATCTTCTGGTCCCACCACAGTCACATAAACACTGTATGACCTTGAGCAGGTCAGTCAACCTCCCTGTTAAAGGTGTTCAGACAATGCATTGGTCATTCCATTCACAATATGTGCATAATGAAATGATACTCATCTGAGTAGATAACTGGTCATTTTGGTGAATAGTGGTGGGATAATATAAATAATTCAGAAACTAAATTTGGATAAAGGCCAGGATACTGACTGGAAAATCTGGACAGAGCAAATGACATTTTCCAAGTTGTTCAAAATAAAGACTGAAATATCTAACCATGTCTACTCCCTGTGCTTTGTTCTTCCCTGCAATGAAACTGGGAAGACCAGCAACCTGCATTTTGGTCCTATTGTAAAGGTGTTAAACGGTTGAGCATTTCTCCTGTACTGCTCTGGCCATATAGAATAGTCTTCATACTGAAATGTAGTCCACTGATGCCCTTGTCCAGTTCATGTCCTTGCTAAAAAAAAAAGATGCTTTCTCAATTAGCTAAAACTGCTGTGGTTAATTTGTTATTGCTGTGTACCTTAAATAGGTGTACCAACTCCAAGCTCTGAGGGATATTTATTTTTATTTTACAATTTACCCTGGATACCCCAGCTGAGATCAAGCATCTTGCAGGGGCCCTGCCTCTACCCAGTTCCACAGCTGGATGGATTTGAGCACTGAGGGGGTGATGTGACTATTCCACAATCAAGTGAGTATTTGGCTCTAGTGAAGCTTGATCCTGTAATTGCCTTGTTGCCAAGCCACTGGTATAACCATTAAACCAGACTGCCTTCATACTCATACAGTGGTGCATTGGCTATGGTATGCATTTGGCTGAAATTTCTCTGTAACTGATTTTGAATTGACATATATTTTTCCTTGTCTTGATTTTTATTGTAAATATACATCAGGCTGAGATGCATAGTACAAAATAATGTAAAATAACACTGAACCGAATTGAAGGACAAGGACCCAATTCAGAGTAAGGTATCTTGGCAAAGTAATCTTTCTTGCCTAAATAAATTATTTAATACTACTATAGAAACAATTACCTTGAGTCTCAAGAGCTAGAGCTATAGTATGCTGATAAAGGGGAAATTCCCATTATCTAGCTAGAATCTTTGATGCACACACTGTAGAGATGTACAAATGCCATCCTCTGTTAATCAAAAATAAAGATCGAGAATAAGAGGCTTGAACTAGGGTGGGGGTAGTAAGTTTGGAAGGCCATCAGGGATATTCATTCACATCACGCTATGCACATTTTTGTTATGTAAGAGACACATACTATACAGGTCTTGAGCCTACGTGTAAGGTTTACAGATGAGTACCATACAAGAAGATTCCCATCTTTGCCAGCTGCATGGCCTTTAATGTTTCAGTTTTATCCTGCTGCATACTGGTCCACAGAAAGTGTGGCTAGATGTCCACATGCTGTTGCTCCTGCATAGACACAAAGCTAAATGGCTATATATTGTTACCATGTTACGCACAAACTGGTGTTTCCCCAAGGAAAAGCATAAGGCCCAGCCTCTGTGATTCATTATCCACTTATTTCTTAGACTGTAAATGATACCTTGGCACACAGTGTTTGGCACAGACACATGACATTTTAGTTGTTGGGTTTTTAAATACAGAATATTCACTGATGTTACATTACGTGCAACAGTAGTGATTTAAGCAGCAGGTATACAGACTGAAATACAGGTCTTGCAGACACTATGCCAATAGCACAAGACAGTGTCACCTAAGTATCACCACCTTGTTGCTGGAAGCAATCATTTGCCTTGGATGTCAGGATGATAAGTCCCTGGTTGCAACATTTTTCAGGGAAAATCAGAACTACTGCCTCCTGATCCCCATGTCTAGGATCCATCACCTCCTTCATGGGCACCACATTAGGACCCTCCTGCAGACACTGATGTTGTCTTCCCTTCCATTATCCCACTTCTAGCCACCTGCACCTTGGTCCTGAGTAACAGAGAACCAGGGTAGCCACTGATGCCTGTACTACACCCTCCAAAACAAGAGAAGGGACCAAAAGCATTCCACTGATGAGCTTTAGGTATGTGTGAATTCTAGCACATGTACATCCCTACTCACTTTGTTTTGATATAGCACATCCCAGTACTGGGCCTGTTTATCCCAGTAGAAATGTCTCCCTCTTTTTAGGGCCATGGGCAAGGTAACTGCTATCTGCTTTTGCTGGCTTCAAGTGACCCTCTGAGCCTAGCTGGGCTGTTGCCAGTTTGTTCCAGCCTGTGGCCTGCCCCTGCCCACTCTCCATTGTGAGATTACTGATTTGCAGTGGCTATCACCAACTGCCCATCAACAGTTACAGAGAACATGGTCATGTCCACACTATTTCCACTTGTTAAGGTACATATGGTAGAGCAAATCAGAAAGGAGTTCAGCCTGAATAGCATGAGCTGTGCAGCAAGGGAAAGAAGAGTATGGTCATGATTGAAAAAGGCTCTGTCATGACTGTAATCCCAGCTGTGTAGAGGCTTACAATCTCCACACCTGACTCATGGGCAGGACAACACAGGCCAGATATACATTCAACTCAAGGTGTCTCAGTGCATCAGCCATTTTCTGGAGACCCTACCACTTAGCTGTTCTACTTCCCAGAGACAGCAGAGTAACTATGCAGCATAAGGGAATGCTTTTACTGCATTTCCACTTTACAAATATGATGGGCACAAATAGACTGTTGCCATTGCTATCCTTGCCTAGTAACAACAAGGAAGTGCCCCAGAACAGAAAGAGATTTCACAGTGTAAGCTGCTAAGTAAAATGTGTTGCAGGCGATATCACAAATAGTTGCCCACTTCCCTAGTTCCTCCAAAGATCCTTTCATCTTCACAGGTAGTAGTGTGAGGTGATTATTGCTTTCCATGCCAGCTGAAGCTGTATTGCTTCTTGGTAGGTTACAGGGAACATATATTGTGTGTGTACCATTGCACGCATGTTATGGGTGTGTTTGCAATGTTCTTAGTTGTCCTTACAACAGGAGACAGAAGCCATATCCTCACTCCATTCCAGAACCCTAGTAGCCCGGTGGAGAAAAGTTGCAATGTAATATACAACTAAACCAAGATTGAAGCACATTTGGTGTCCTGAAGATGCAGTTTCAGTGCCTGGACTATACAGAAGGAAGCATGATATTGGCATCTGAAAGGGTGCACAGGGCTTTTGCCACATGCTGTCTGTCAGTAAGGCACAGGCTAGGGCCACTGAAAGATATCATCAGCCATGTGGAGGAGGAGGAAGAAGCAGAACCATGTACAGAGTGAGGATATGCCCGAAGATCAGCTTGAGGTTGACCAGACAAGTGAGTCTCATGCCTGCAGAATGCATGCCAGGCAGACACTGGTGGATAAGTTATTTCAGTGGTCTCCTCTATATTAGAGTAAGAGAAGGCTACAGACTACAGACCTACAGTGAAGATAGCTGTGGTATATACACCAACACACAAGCCCTCCTCACTAACTTGATGTTAATGCATGGCCTAGTGACCTGCTGCCTGAACCAGTGCAAATGCTGTCGATGTGTTTTATGAGTACTGCACTGTAGATTTGGAAAGCCCCTTACAGGGAATCCACTGTGCTCCATTTGCCTGTTGTTATGCCAGACAGCTGCAAGTGCCATGGCTTCCTTGCAGCTAGTACTAGAGACAACAGCACAGTGTACTATGGAAGAGGGCAGTCATGTATTGAGTGGTGGTCAGCTTATAGATATCTCATGTAGGTCATCCCATTTCCTGTCAAGTATTAGGACATTTTCTTTATGCCTTTGCCATGTTTAAAATGTGCATATTGGTTGGGCAAAAATATTTGTTTAGATGGTGTTTCTGGTTAGTTTGTGCATAGTAAGGGTGTATAGCACCGCTTAAATTTATTTATTTAGTTTTTCTTGACCGGGTAAGGTGCACTAGCCATGGCAATGACTATTTTCAGGCATGACCCGGGAGTTTACAGAGACAAAACATTTGATTAACAGAGGCAGAAAGAATACTATACAGTAAAAGCTTAGACAGTAATAATACTGTGTAGGCAGGAAAAAAAAAGTACAAATTGAATCAACAATAATGTATAACATAGAATGTATAAGAGAGCAAATACAATAAATAAAACCTTTTGGCAGCAATTCAGGAAGAGAAAATGGGGTAAGTTAGTATAAGAACAAATACCAATTATTATAGTTGTATTAAATGGATCTAGTAGAGTCAGGAATTGAATGTGGTGGGGATGCAATAAAAGGGGGAAGAGGATAGGATAGGATAGGAAAAAATAAGGCAAAGATAAGGGGATGGAGACTAGGTATACAAAAAGTAAGGGCAAGGAGGTGACTGGAGAAAAGTACAGTGCTTAGCTGTTGAGGTGAAAGGGTGCATAGATCAGGAGAAAGATAATGGACTGGGGGTTTGAAGCAGTAGCAGGAGCTCCCATGTACTTTATACTTTCCCATACATTTTCAACCAAATTGGGAGGGGCGGATTCCATATGTAATACATGTTCAGTTTGCCTATGTGCACACTTCCATGTCACCATCTGATACATATAATGTCTAGTTATGGATGTGTGTGTAGTTTCATAGCATAGTGTGGGGATTAAACATAATCTTGTTACATATGACATGGGTGACATTTACAGTATGTAAATCTTTCAGATTTGAGTCCTGAGAAAGAGGATGGATAACACTGTATAAGTCATAAAACGTTCATATGCCTTTTTGCAAGTCTATTTTAATTTCATAATTTTTGCCAGGAGACACACACAAAGCCAATACTTAATTCCAGGTGCATCCTGGGAGCACAAGGAAGTTCAGTGACTTGCTCGTGGTGACACAGTATGCAAGTTGTAGCTGTTGGATTCAAACCTAGTTTTCCAGGTTTGTAGCTTAGTGCTCTTAACCACCATACTGCACTATACCACACCCCCAAAAATACCTGTTCTCACTGGAAAATGAACTCTGACCCTTTGCTAGTAAAGCCAAGCCACATTCAATGTATCACCTGAGGCATTCTATCTGCTGTAGTAGTTTATATTTATTTGGGTCCATACAGGGTAAGGAGAAAAAAATATTCTTTGCATAAAAAGCAGCTAGAAAATATTTTCCAATTGGATAAATACCCCCTTTATTGCTCACAACCTACTCTACACATGTAGTAGAATTTTTAATGTGGGGACTAGACCCTTTCAGTGTGGGTATATGTTTGATTCTCCTGTCTGGCTCTGTAACCCCAGAAGTCATCAGCCTCATCAAATTTATAAAATAATCAGTCTTTGGCTTTTCTCCACCTTTGCTTTCAACTGCTCTCTCTCACCTTATCCTGTACCTACAGACTCTGTAGCAACATGGCCCATATCTACTGGCACTTTTTGCCATCTTCTCCTTCATTTCCTCCTTCTTCTGGGCTTGCTCTTTGTTATCTAACACATATTTGAAACTTTCTCAGGCAGACCACATTCTTAATATGTACCATACACTGAAACAGAGTAGCTCTTAGGAGTTATGAAATTAAATTCAAGCCTCAAGCTGTATTGTGATAAATACCCCATCGCTTCTACTGTACCTAAGTTTTCATCAGGGAGCCCCCTGACAATGACTCAGTAAGAGTCAAAGCACAGGGGTACATTGCTGGATTTAGCAGGTAGGAGTTTCTTGTTCAAAATGCTGTGCTTAATGTGGATTGATTGCTGCTGCTGTTAAGTCTGCAGCAAAGTCAGTTGTGGAGCACACAAATACATTTTACAGCATCTATCACAATACAGCTTGAGCCCTGGATTCAATTTCTTAAGTCCTAGGAGTTATTATGTTTCTGTGTATCCTGTAGTCCAAGTTTGGGGAGTGAGTGCTCCCCCAAGGAACATCATTCTCCTGCACCTGATAGTGTGGCTTCAACTTGGTGGAGTGGGTGTGTCAGACCACATTCTTGACCTGTTACAGTTCCCAACCATTACTCAATTTATATCACTTTAAACTATTCTACATGACCTACTGTGACTTTATGACTGTCTCCTTTTCACCGTCACCTCTTTTCTGCTGCTGTCACCAGACTCTCTAGCTCTCTCTCTGTTTCCCTCCTCAGGATGCGGTCACATTTATATGTTTAACAGCAAAGAAAAAAAAATAATATACTGTATGTGACAGACACTACGGCCCTGCCTTGACCTCTACCCCGCATCCATGATCGGTCAGTAGAGGTCCCATTAGCAAATGTAAAAATGCTTTTCATTGTACATAGATGCTTCAAATTCTATATGGATGATGGATAGTGGAACATTTTAGCTGGATGTATTCTATCCTATCCAGCCTTTTCTGAGTGCATCACAGAGACAGCAAAAAATGAAAACCACTGGCAAGTGGCCCTCAGAGTATCACCTTTAGAAAGAGCACAGGACAGGCACTCAAAAATGTTTGGTGTTCTTTGGGAGTAACTGCTCCATTTTTAACAATAAAACTTGGTGTTTTGAATCAGACACCCAAACACTTTGGGTATTTATTTCAATGAAGCCTGAGCTTACTTCATTCATTTCTGATCCTCAGAGTGTATATTTCACTCTGTCCATTTCATTAGTTGCAGCCACTACTTGTAGAAAGCATCCATTAGAGGAATGTCTCACATGGGGCTGCTTTTTCACACCAAACATAAATCACTTGGAAAGAGATCTACCTTACTGCTATGCACGTATGATGTTCTAGAAGAAAAATTGAATTAATGGTCAAATAGTATTTAGCATTCTACTGTATTAGCCTTTCCTGTTCTTAAGATTTTACCTTTGTAATGCAGAAGAGGGAAAGACCATTTCACAATTTAAAAATATAGTAATAATATGGAAAACGTTATGAAACATGAGCTAACAGCATTTTGAAGGAAGGAAATATAAAGAGCTTGCCAAACATTTCCATGGATATCTACTGTTCTTGCTTTGCAACTTGGCAGTCACCATGTGTGCTTCTACATAATATTTCAAAACAAATGTGGATGACTTTTCTTCTCAAGTCCCTCTTTTTTCACATTTCTTTTATAAGCAAAATTCACAAAGCAGCTGACAGTTTGCACAGTTTAATCCAATTTTAGTCACAAAATATCACTGAAGCATAAGTCAGAGCAAACAACACAGGACAGGTTCATTTCAGATAAAGCTTGGCAATTGCATGAAGAGGGTTTCAAATAAGATGGATTAAGCAAGCTAGGAGGAACACACTAGTCTTAGAAAAGATGATTGTAAGGCTTTGCTGTTTCAAATTCGTATCTTCTACACCAGATGCAGGATACAGTTACCTTCTAATAAATGATAACTCATTAGCAATTATATGAGAGGAGAGGCTTCCTACATTTCTTTTGAGGACATCACTGAGTTTAGGTCTGTTTTGGCTTTGTTTGATTTTAGCACTACATTTTTTTCATTGCATGTTTTTAGGGTTTGTAGGATTAGTTCAATTTTACACCTGAACCATATGCAACTTGCACCAAAGATTTTCCATCTGTGAAATACAGTTATATATGAGATCAAATCATGAAATATAAAGGCTAGAACAAAGAGTGCAAAATGAAATGAAAGAAATGTTAGACATAGGGGCAGCCACAATTTATTTTTGTAAAATGTGAAGGTAAAAAGTAACTCAAAAATGGAAGAGAAAAAAATGCTTCTTGTGAAATACAAAATAAAAGCAAAGCTGCATGCTGGCCAATGGCATCAAGGGCTGAGATGCTTTCACCTTACCTCCTGCAATGCCAGCAACCCATGTCTTAGAATGGGCTCCAGTCATTGGGGGATGGCCGGGCTGTGACAGGATTGAGCACCCAAAGGACTGCTCTCCTCTCTGGGATAGAACAGATATGGTGGTCTGGCCTTAGACTGCCACCAGGTGGAGGCGTGATGGCAGTGCAGTGCAATGTGGGCAGCAAAGAAGAGAAGGCGGAGGAAATGTCAAGGTGTGTGTGCCTTCATGCATGTGCCTAATGTCCTATGGCAAGGGGTAGGGGAGAAAACCAGGAAGAAAGAGACTTCAGGGGCTTAATGAAGCCTTGCCTGCTCATCCTCGAGTCCACTCCACCACCTGGGAACTCACCATCAATCCATCCTGGATTGTTGTATGGGTGGGGATGGCCCTGCTCCCTCCAAACCTGCCATGAAGGGGAATCTGTGGGAGAATCCAGACTGAGGTAAGTCCAGGGGAGATGGAGGATCCCTCAGGGAAGTAGAGACAGGGCATGTTAGCCACTCCAGAATGATGGTGGCATAAAAAACTACATAAAAAACATAAAGGTGTAGAAGACAAACCAGATGAAACAATTTAAATAGGAAAACTAAACTGTGCAAGGAAAGGAAAATTTGCTTATCGGAAACCCTTGGGAATTGCCAACAAAACACAGCCAAAGGGATAGATTGCACTTTATTCTTTATTGGCACTGTGGGAATAGCATTTGAAAGGTCTGCAGGCTGAAAACATAATGATAAATGACATGAACTGGGCAGGGGTTAAAGAAGCGATAGCAGTGCTTGAAAAATCAAACATATTTACAATTGCAAACACAAACAGGGAGTGAGAAACCCATGGCATAATTTTCTGGCTTTTAGTTACATTGATACATTACTTTGAATTCAAGTCCTGCCTTGTTTTTCAAAACAAACATTAACATTTCAGCATTATTATTATTATTATTAGTAGTACATTAAAGAAGGGGGTGCATACTTTGTATGGGTTTGTTCAGATTTACAAGGCAGCACTAGATGCAATAGCAGTACTCAGTTAAGAAAAATATGAACCTGGCCAGTAATAATAGTACTGTGGCAATAATCTCCTCGCCAGGATAAATACTTGTAATAAAAAAGATTCTCAATGACCAACTTTACCCTGAGCACTTGTGAAGTAAAAATATTCATCTTCACTGAGACAAGCTGTTAGCCTGTTACAGTAGCGGTATCAGCGGATATGCTTCTCCCAAACAAGGCTATTTATAATATTGTAAGGAAAGCCTGTTTAGAAAATGGTTTTCTCTGACATATCCACATTTCAAGTTGCTGTACACAACAATGAACTTCAAATGTGCTTAATGGCAAGAACAGAAACAGAAGTATGAAACAGGCAAAGTGAAAAAGCAGAAACATGTAACAGTTGCTATTTAAGCACCCATAGCCTTATCACAAGGAATGAGATGCTCAAATAAGTCTGCGTGAATGCCACATCTCTATAAATGAACATGCTCATCCAGCCAGCTTCCTGTAGCCTTAGACAACAGTAACCCCACCCCCTTGGGTGCCTGTAACCTATGCTGATGACCTCTTTGCAAATGCTGCTATGCAGGACTTTCCTGCAGACCTCTGGATGAGATGTACCGTAGTGCGTGAATTTTCAGGGATCTCCTGGTTTGTGCAGCTACTGTCCAGGCAACCTGATCTTCTTCCCTCCAGACTTTGAGTGACTTAGGCTTGCATCTGAGCCATCGGCAGGGGTGAAAGGGTACAGAGGTCCATACCCATTGTTGTTGTCAAGGAACACACACTGAAAGTAGCGCATATGAGCTGTGGAAAGCAAAGGCAAAAAGTCATTTGTTTGTTGATATTACTTGAAGAAGTCTTGTTGAACCAGTCATGCTTACAATGGTCAGAACTGAATTTTGAATAAACCAGTCTGGCATCCAAATTTATGCATATTTTCATTCCAGGTGTGAGCAGCTCCAAGTATTCAGATGCAGATTCAGGATATAGGGATATATTCTTAAATTGATTTGGATGCAACTCTGAAATATTTCTCTCTGAAAAGTCCCTAAGACCAATGAACAACCCTTAATAAAAATACAGTGGCACAATTTACAAGATGCACTGTATATCTGGATTTATACCACTGGGGTGAGAGCTCCCCCAGTGGAATAAATAGTGATATTTTCTCTGGAGTGAGGATAAATCCTGATGACAGGAATATCACATTTATCCTCACTATGCTGATGTCATTGGAGTGAGAACATCACATGTATCCTCACTCTGGTGATGTCACTGGAGTGAGAATATCTGCACTGCAGATAGCATTCTAAAGGAAACTGCTTCAAAAACAGTTTCTTTTTCTCACTAAAGCTGCAACTTACTCAATTAGCTTTGCAAAACACTCTCAGCTGTATCCTACTGAGTTTCTAACACTCCTAGCCCAATACCGTGCTGATCTGAGCTCCAACACAACCTGAATTCTAAATGAAACTCTTTTATAAAGCAGTTTCTGTCTCTCACTGCTACCTGCAGCAGTTTGTCTTTCTCACTGAGCCTCTGACTCGCTCAATTACCTCTGCAAATCACTATCAGCTGTGTCCCACTGAGTTTCTAACACTCCTAGCCCATTACTGTGCTGATCTCAGCCTCAAAATAACCTGAATTCTAAATGAAGCTTTTACAAAGCAGTTTGTCTTTCTCAGTGCTACCTGCAGCAGTTTGTCTTTCTCAGTGAGCCTCTGAATCACTCAGTTAGCTTTGCAAAACACACTCACCTGAGTTTCTCACTCCCAGTCCATTCAGAGCACACACACACACACACAGAAAATGTTCCTAAAGCTCTCACCCCAGTGGTATAAACCACACACGTGATGTGCAGATTGTAGGATACGGAAAATATTCTCACTCTTGCATCGTGAGCTGTGCATTCTCACTCATGCCTTTGGCACTTGTGAGAATACAGAGCTTACTCTGAAAGAGTGAGAATATTTTCCATTCCCACTCCTGCCCATCCTGTATCCCGTATATATCAGGACACATTACAGATACCCATTTGAAATTAATGGGATATATCCTAACATATCTGGATATTCTGCATCATATCATTGGCTAACACTGTACCGGCTAACCTTTATTAAATCATACTCATCCCTAACCCCCCTTTTATTCCTTACTTCTAGGCATTAAAGCAGCAGCACAATGAAACTGGACAAAAACATTTGACACTATTTTTTTTTCACTACAAAAGATTTCAGGCATCTTCCAGTTTTATTTGGTGGTAAAATAATCCATTTCCACCAAAATGTGAGTATTTCATTAATTTTTTAATTTAGTTTTTTGTCACGAAAAAAATATGGCCACCACATTTTGCTTAGAAATAGCATTGTAAATCTGATATGGGCTAGAACTGAAAAAAAAAACAAAAAAAACTTGCTTTACAGGGAAAGGGGAAATTGTTTAACCAGGAAAGGCACACTAAGCTGGAACTTGTTTCCAGGTGCAACCTGGGAGCACAAGGAAGTTAATTGACTTGCTCAGGGTCACACAGTATGCAAGTGGGGGCTGATGGGATTCAAACCCAGGTCTCCAGAGTTGCAGTTCAGTGCTCTTAACCACTATGCTATACTCAGGGCCCCTGGTGTTCTGCAGGACAATTTTCTGATTTCTGCAGCAAGGCTCCTTGACTTCTGTGGCAGAATTTTCTGATTTCTGCGGCATGATTTATTAATTTCTCTGTCAGAATGCAGTCCTGTCATTGGCTAAATATGATGTGATGTCATCGATGACATCATATGCTGAGCATAGAGGAGGTGCTTCAGGATAAACGAGGTGGGAAATAAAGCCTGACACTATGGAAAAACAGCATATTTATATGTAAATTCACCAAAAACAATGAATTCTGCGGCACTATATATATTCTGCGGCATGATGCAAATTCTGTGGCAAATTCCACAACCACAGAACAGCAGAATTCCAGGGGCCTTGGCTATACTGCCTCCTAAAACAATAAACACAGCATAGAAGGCACCTAAAAAGTAGCTTTGACAAGTATGCAAATTTTTTTTAATTAACTGTAGCAGAAACTAGCTTGTTTTGGAAAAACATTTTTTCGTTGCACTGCTGCTTCAAGGTGTCATCTGGGGTTGAGTTACCATCAGTTACTGTAACCCTAGAATGGGCATGAATGAAGCTGACTGTAGTATCCACCTAGAGTAGGGTTTCTCAAAAGAAACCACCATGACCACAAGCAACAACCAGCACAGTTTTCTGCAGCCACAGAGATCTTCAGAGCACCAATTAGAAAGGCAATCTAATTGACAATTTCTCACTTTAACTTTTATTTAAAATATCTTTTTAAAAATCAGAGCTACATTTTACGTGAAACTGTAACATGAGTTGATGTATATAGTATGACAATCATTTTCTTGTATTAGGGAGTTTGAGGTCAATCTGGGCAGGGTTGGGGTAAGAAAAATAAGATGTGAGGCTACAAGTATAGTAAGTTCTGGTGGCCACACTTTGAGTCTGTTTGAGGCCACCAGGATTTGAGGCTTGAGAACTGATCCACTGCCATAGAGTTAGATTAACAAAGGTAACCCAATCCCTGGAATGCCTCAATGCTATCATTAGCACTGGGCACATATTTTGTGTACAAAAAAAATCACACACAATGCAGTTTTCATTTATTTGTTATCAAGAATATTAGAAGGATTTGACCATTTTACTCCTTCATGAAAATCATATGACAATCACATATTTTTAAGCAAAATCACCTATTTTTGCTCCACAAAACTATTTGGATTTTTGCTTAAAAATTTTGATTCTTAACATGATATTTCTTCTGATAGTTTTCATAAACTGTTGCTCTTTTCTTGATAATATCTTTGTGAAATGCTTGAGTCATTTTCACACTACTGTAGCTACAGTATAACTGAACTAGCACATTTTTATTGTTTTAAATGTTATGTTTTTGTAGTTTATATTATTATATTGTACATGAAAGTTTCTTCAGTTAACATAACCCTTTGAAAGCAGTGAAACTAATCAGAATGCTGCATTTTCAGACATTGTGTTACAGTACAGTAACAATAAAGCATTTTTTTGGTGGGGGGAGATCATTGGTGCCAATCCCTTTTGTATGTGTAAGGTAGGAAGACTATCACATCTCCACCTATTTAATAAACACAATTAAAATAATGCCTGATTTTCAGGAGGTTCACAATATTGTCCACACTCCATATGTTGCTGTCTGATCCTCCAGATCTCCAATTATTTATTTATTTATTGAAATAGTTTCACCAGGAAAGGCACACTGAGCAACAAGATGCTTGTCTCCTGGTGTGACCTGGGGGAAGGGGGTACAAGGGGGTTGGATAACACACAGGTTATCAACTGAGCAAATAACAGAGGCAAATAGCAGCATATGGATACAATTGCATTAAACTACAAGCAACAATGCAAGGAGTACATTGGATATTGTATGGAACATATAACAGTTACCTGACAGATAGCTGCAATACAAGGGAAAATTTAGCACACAGTAATATGCAGGTATAAGCAGCAGGAGACATAGAACACATGATGGTGCAGGACAAAAAGGCACAGGACAAAAATGCATAGGTTGGGGTTATATGCCAGCATTTATAACAAAGCTAAGGCCACTGGTCAGGCAGTGGGGAGAGGAGCAATTGGTGCATGGCCAAATCAGGTACAGGAGCAATTAGGGGTGAGGAAGTTAGCTAGGGTGGTAGAAAGAGAGTGGGCAGAGGAGGAATGCTGAATTTGAGGTGGGAGATCATTCCATAGCTTGGGTAACCTGTGTGAGAAGGCAGCTTGCCCAGCAGTAGTCTTACACCTAGGGATTGATAGTTGGCAGTAGTCGCAGGATCTAAGATAATGGGCAGGGAAGGGGGCAGCTGAGAGCATGGAGGAGAGGTAGGAAGGGATGGTGCCAAGCCATAGGTTAGATACATATTTAGCACAGTGTGAAATGCAGTGGTTTCTGAGGGATGGTAGTGCCAGGGAACAGTAGAGGTTGCAGTGGTGGGTAAGGAGTCAGGCATCGAGAGCAAAGTGGCAGAAGGCATTAAAAAGTGTGGCCAGCTTAGGTAGGGTGGACTTAGGGGCTGCATCATAAACAATGTCACAGTAATCAAAGGAGGGAGTATCATCTTCTGGACCAGTTCACATCGGACAGGGGGAGGGAGGCTACTGCGGTTCCTGTAAAGTGCACCAAGCATGTGGCGTAGTTATTTTTGAAATAGCATCGATGTGGTCTGAGAAGGAAAGATGGCAGTCAAGCCATACCCTCAAGTAGTGGAATGAGGAGACATCTTCGAGTTTTTGACCATACAGGGTGTGGAAATATCGAAGGGATGGGAGTCTGGACAGGCGTTGTCGTGTGCCAAAAGTCATCGTGACAGTTTATTTTACATTTAGGGAGAGCTGGTGAGAGCTGAACCATTGCTGTACTTTGCTGGAGTTGGCTTGGAGGTTAGTTTGTACCACTTCAGGGTCAGAGCCTGATGAGAAGAATACAGTGTCATCTGCATACATGTGGATTGAGGTAGTAGAGCAGATAAGCAGTAAGTCATTTAGGAATATAGAAAACAGTATGGGTCCCAGAATTGACCCCTGGGGGACACTGGTAGTTAAGGGAAGGGGGAGGAGATAGCATTTGTGACTCTAACGGACTGGGTTCTGCCAGATAGGTAAGATCTGAACCAGTTGGTGGCAGCAACAGAGAGACCTGATTCAATGAGACAAGAGAGCAATATGGGGTGGGAGATGGTGTTGAAGGCTTTCGCAAGGTCGACGAAGACAGCTGAGGTGATCAGCCCACTGTCCATACCAGTTAGGATGAAGTCGGTAAGCCTTATCAGGGAGGATGCAGTGAAGTGTCCCTTTCTGAAACCTGACTGGTAGGGTGTGAAGAAATTAGAGTCGGTGAGGAAGGAAGTAAGTTGGGTGAGCACAAGGTGCTCTTGTAGTTTTGCTAGTACTGGGAGGAGGGAAATAGGGCAGTAGTTGGAGGGGGAGGTGGGGATACCTCCTTTTGGGAGGGGGATGACAGTGGCCTGCTTCCATGCTTGGGGGACGGCAGTGGCAGCAAAGGATTGGTTTAAGAGTTTGGCAAGCAGAGTTGCTATGGTGGTGACAGAGAGGTAGAGGAGTTTAGGGTCCAAGTCATCTGGGGATTTGCCTTTTGAAGGGTTGAGAGAAAGTAGTGCATCTAGAGCATCCGCTACAGAGATGTCATTGAAGGAAAAGGAGCGAGGCTTAGTCAGGTTTATTACATCTGTAGAGGGTGCAATAGGTGCAGGGTTTGGCAGGTCAGAGAGGAGAGTGGCAGCACAAGTGGAGAAATATATGTTGAACTCAGTAGCATTATGAGGTGGAGGAGCAAAGGGGTATCCTGTAAATGTGGCCAATGGTTAGGGCAGAGTGACAATAATGTTGCAGTTTGTGAGCTAAGTGTACATACAGGCAAAAAGAAGAGGAAATCAGGGGTGTTCTTTTAAAAAGAAAAAAGATAAAAAAGAAGGGGTGTATTTGGGAGAAGTCTGTGGCTCAGCAGTGACAGCAAACATTGAGTAGGCCAGTATATAACCTTCAACCCTTCTTTGTTACTGTTACTGGCAGTAGTATTTCTAGCCCAAGTATACAGTACTTTGGGAAGTAGATCAGAAGAAAAAAAATACTCCACTATAGTAATGTTGTTTCTTCTAAAGGAATCCCTCACTAAGTTTAACAACAGCAATCAGTCCCCTGTAATGAGCAGCTCCAGAGCTTTAGAACTTAAAACTAATTATGGAATTTGGAACTAAATTCAAACTCTGATCTGTATGGTCATGCTCACCCCTGCACTTGGATGTCAGATTTATTTCTAAGGTTAGGGTGAGCTGTGACCACAGAAACTAGCTAATTGGCTACCAAAAAAATGTTAAAAATGTTTAAAAAAAATTAGAAATAGTAAAAAAGGTAGAACAAGTTTATTTGTTATATAGGCAATAATACCCAACAGGGTGGGCAGTACTGGGGAATACTGGACCGCAGAGGGACATACTGAGGGCCGACATTGCAGATGGAGGGCCTTATAGCCCTTGGAAGGTTTGGTATTCCCCAATACTACCCACCCTGGAGGGTATTATAGGGCTTAGAAAATGGCCCATAGGTTACATTTAAAAAAATGTATAAAAATGATAATGTATCCATAAAACATAAATAAAAAACTATTAACTTTAAAGTATAATGTAAAGTAGTTCCTGCAGTGGTAGAATCACCAGTGGAGGTTGCTGCGGTTTGTTTCTTAAAAGTTTCTTTTCAATGTGGATGTGCTCTATGTTGTGGTTGCTTACTGCGTTGTCCCCCCCCCCAACACACACACACACATATATATACAACAGTGGATTTATTTAATTTTATAAGTGCTGAATTGGGACATGTAAATGTACTGCTGCGGTACATGTGAAGTGAGATAACTTTGTCTTTATTTACATTTGCCTTTTGAAATGTGCGGAAAGTGTGCAGCGGTACTTTCAAAGCTTGAGATGGAGCTCAGTCAATCAGCTACTAAATAGTTTAGGGAAACTGACACTGTTTAAAATAAAATAACTATATTTGTTTTTTTTTAGCATTTTTTTATCTTTTCTTTTATGGTGATCCATGTGGTTGAACAGAGGAATAGTGTGAGTTGCTCTACCATAACACTGTGAGGAAACGTTCTTTGTATCTTGGCAGTATCACAGTGTCTGAAAAGGTTTCATTTTATTATCAGAGGGTGTTTTTTACTTAAAACTAAGGGACTGGCTATTGGGAGTGTGGGGGAGGTGACTTCTCTTGCTTGGGGGGAGGGCTGCCCCAGTTGGATGTCTGCTTAGTAAGTGGAAAAAAATGGCGGCTATTTGATTTTAAATTTGTAACTGGCACAGGGATACCAGTTTTCTTTTGGGGAATGGTGCTGGCACTTGCTTTTGACAGGGTCCTATTGAAAAATAGACACATGGGAATTGAATCCTGGTATCCAATCAGCAACCTAGGATTTTCTTTGCCATTTTCTAAGAAAAAATAAAGTCAGACAGACCACTTAGCAACAATTGAAAAGACACTGTAACAAGTAATGCTCAAGCAAGTAGAAAATAAGTGATTCTTGCCTGAACCCTTTTCCAGATTCTGGAAGGGGAGGCAGGGATTAGGGATCATTAAACTTAGTGAAGGATCCCTTTGGAAGAAACAATATTACTGTAGTATATGGTTAGGGCTTATTGTGTATGGAAACGGTGGCTTTCAAAATGTTGTTGTAGGACAGTTCAAAGGTCACTAAAAATTGTTTGTAGTATTGTTCTGATATCACAATGATACTACAACTTCTTCCCCCTGACCTACTACCTGATTGGTGGAAACACGTTTTCGCAATAAAATACTGACAAAAATATTGGCACCGTTTAGCAAGTGGTAAGGCAAGCGGTTCATCGAGATAGTTCGGACATGGACAGCCATAGTCGGCTCTGTGTTTCCAAGCTATCAATTTGTCCATTTTTTTACATCACTGCCACTGTGAATCTTCAGGTCTGGGAGCAGAATGGGACTGCATTGAGGACTGGGATCTTCGGGGCCAGGAGCAGAGTGAGACTGCAGTGAAGACCAGGAGCAAGTGGGAACATGAACACAAGATATGAAATCTTGTGAAATTAAACTTTCTAAATTTTGGGAAACCATATACTATATAAAACATTGTATGTGTGACCATGCACAACAAGTCTATGTTTCCATCGAGGGGATGTGATGCCATCACACAGGCCTCTGGAACTTCGCTCTCAAGGTCTGCATGTCATCACATCCCCTCAATAAAAATATAGCCTTGTTGTGTATGATCACCCATATGCTATTCTATATATGGTGAGTAATTTGTTCTTCAAACCCCAGGAATCCCTCACTTAAGTTTAACAACAGCAGATTCCATAACAGTACCTTGGGTGGCCAGGTAGAGAATCTATATAAGGAAAAGGTTCTGCAAGACAGCAGTGCCAAAACTGGCATACCTTCTGGACTGCATGTCTAGACAGTAGTGCTTTGTAAAAGTATATACCGTCTTCCAGGTAGCTGCTTTACAAATTTCCTACAGGGGTATACTTCTCGATGCTGCAACAGAGTGAGAAGCACCTCTTGTATAGTGTGCCCTGAGGCCTCTGGGTGGCAAATTACCAGCTTTGTCATAACAGAACTGAATGCAGGACACTATCCAGTAAGAGAAGGTTCTCCTGGATGCTGGTTTACCTTTTCCCCACTTCACCACAGGTGACAGTCGAGTGCTAGTGGGTCTAACATCCATTGTGTGGTCCAAGTAGTAACTGAGTGCCCTTTTCCCATCCAGACTGTGGAGCTTTTGCTCCCTCAAGCTGGATTTTGCTCTGAAGAAGACTGAGAGGGCAACTGACTAGTTCAGATGGAATTCAGACAGCACTTTGAAGAAGAATTTCTTTTTTGTCCTTTTGACTACCTTGTCCCTATGGAAGTTTATGATTTTAGGATCTGTGCTGATGGCTTGTAGTTCACTTACCCTTCTGGGAAATGTTATTGCCACCAGAAAAACTGCTTTCCCAGTGACATACTTCAGTGCAGTAGTTGTCATGGGCTTGAAGGAAACCACCATCAGCTGGGCAATGCACACATTTAAGTCCCAGGGAGGAACAGACTCCCTCACTGGATGGTAAAGGTGATTAAGGCAGTTGAAAAACATTTTAAAAATGGGTTGTGAGGTCACTGACCTGTCTTTACCAGCTGATGCATAAGTTAACACTGCTGCCAAGTGTACCTTCAGTGTTGAAGGTCTTAGGCCAAAAGAATGGACGTGGACTAGATAGTCCAGGATTATAGACAGACCTGCCTGGATAGGGTAAAAGTAATCTGTCTAGGAGTACACCACAAGGAAAATCTTTCTATTTTGAAGCATAAGTTTTCCTTGTTGCTGGTTTTCTGAAAACGTTCAGCACCTTTTTCAGAAAGATTTAACCCAGAGAACTCAAGCTCTTCAAAAACCATGCTCTGAGCCACAGAGTTTATTTATTTATTTGTTTATTTGATTAACTGGGATAATGGTCTAGATCAAAGACCTGTTTTCAGCCATGCCTGGGGAAGAGGGGGATACACAATAAGTATCATGCAATAAAAAACAAAATAAAAAACTATTCAATATATACCTATGTACATGAATACAGTAATAAACAGAGGAACAAATGAACATGATATGAAACTCCTCAAGTATTGACAAAACAGTTCTCAGATCAGGAAATGTTATCCTGCTCTGGGACAGTGTCAGCAGATTGTACCTCAGGGGCAGGTTGACAGGAGGTTTGTTTGAGAGGGACAGGAGCATGGAATAGCCTGTCTGCCTGGCCCAGTCTGGTGCTATGAAAGTCATTGTTGCTGACTGCCTCGCCAGTTTTATCAGTGCTCTTAGTAGATGTGAGACTGGGAGGAAGACATACAGAAACTTCCACAACCAACTGAGGACTAGAGTATCCTGTGGGACCAAACCTACTACTTGAGGTTTGTCTGCAACAAAAAGTGGGAACTGGTTATTTTTCCAGGAAGTAAACTGACCTATTTCTGATATAACCTACCTTCTGAACACTAATGTCAGCACCTGCCGATTCAGGGTCCCTTCATGATTTCACGGGCTGATTCTGCTCAGAAAGTCTACCAGTAAATTGTCTTTCTCTGACAGGTGTACTGCAGATAGCTGGAGTTCCCGGGAATAGGCTAGGTTCCAGATCTTCATGGCATCTGTGCCCAACTTTGAAGAACTTGTTCTTCCTTGCTTGTTTATGTAATACATACTTGTGGTCTTGTCTGTTCTGATCTAGACAGACTGACCACTGATCTGCAAGGGAAGAGCCTGCATTGCCAGGTACATTGCCCTGAGCTCCAAGGGCTTTATGTGCTCTTGAGCCCCCTTTGTACTCCAGCTGCTACTCACAGTGAGGTCCTCCAGGTGGGTGTCCCAACCTGGGAGGTAGGCATCTGTTGTGAGTGTAGCTGTAGGAGATTGTTGAATGAAAGAAATTGTCTCTCTGAGGTTGCATTCTTCCTCCCACCATTCCAGTGCCTTTAGCAAGGTTTTTGTGAGAGGCATCACTTTGGACAAAAGATCACACCTCTGAGACCAATGTTCTCCTTGGTGATACTGGATGGCTCTCATTTGGAACTTGGTCCCTGGTACTACTGGAGTGGACGAGGCCGTGTGCCCCAGTAAGCACAGAATATCCCTTGTAGGCCTTGGATGATCTGCTTAAAGGATTCTACAGTTAAAATCAGATTTGCTACCCTTGCTTGAGGAAAGAATGCCTTCCCCTCCAGGGTATCTACAGTAGCTCTGTACCGATAAAGTCCAGGATTTGAACTGGTTCTATCTGGGACTTTTAAAGGTAAATGAAGAAGCCCAGGTCCTCCAAAGTGCTTTGTGTCAACAGTATAGAAGACTTTGCTTCCTGATGCATTGTTCCTGAGATTAGCAAGTCATCCAGATAGGTAAAAATCACCACCAGTTTCCTTCTCAAATGTGTTGCCACCATAGGTAGGCACTTTGTGAAAACTCTTAAAGCTGAGTTGAGACCGAAGGGAAGGGCTTTGAACTGGTACTGGCCGTTCCCTAACCTGAACCTGAGGTATTTAATGTGACTTAGCCCGAATGGTATGTGAAAGTAGGTGTCCTTCAGATCCAGTGATCCTAACCAGACTCCTACTTGCAGAGAAGGAATCATTGAACCCAGTGTTGCCATCTTGAAATTCTCTTTCTTTAAATGTCTGTTCTGGTATCTCAGGTCCAAAATGGGTCGCCACTCTCCATTTTTCTTATGGGTCAGGAAGTATCTGGAATAAAGTCCCTTGCCCCATTGGGTGGTGGGTACTTTCTCCCACTGCATCTGCTTGCAACAGTTTTTTCACCTTCATTTCCAACAGGAGTTTTTCTGTTGTAGTGTGAGTTTGAAAAAACTTTGGGTTCTGCAGTTTTGGAAATGTTATCAACTAAGGGTACAAAACTTGACCCACTACTTTCAGAACCCACTTGTCTGATTGCTGTCCATTTCTATACATAATAAGCCAGTCCTGCCCCCCCCCAACAATGGATAGGCAACCTGCATTGATTTGTCAGGGGTTTTGTTTTGGTTGGGGTTTGGCAGCTGGTGTTACAGCTGCACACCTAGTGAGCCTCTTACTCCTGCCCCATATTAGTCCCTTTGTGGAGGGTATTCATAGAACATACAAGCACAAGGGTAGTATCCCCTACCCCTACCTTATCTTTCATACCAGTAGGAAGTGGAGGCCTTTTTTTCTCAGTATTGCTCTGGTAGGTGGCTTGTACTCATCTTTGTCACCAAATAGTGAATTTCCCTAACAGGGAAACTCCATTGCTTTTGCTTGAGTGTCCTGGGTTAGGTTTGAAGTTCTAAACCTTCTTAAAGATATTGCATAGGCCATGACCCTAGATGCAGTATCATTTCTGTCCACTGCCATATGGATCTGGTATTTTGTGGCATCTATGGCTGATCTTGCTGTGTCAGCCAGTTTCTGAGCCAAGTCTCCAATAGCTTTTTCATTCAGTGCCAGTACAGAATTCCCTAAGGCCCTCTGGTAACAGACTGTGTAGGCTAAAAAAGCTGGCACCCCAAGGGTGAGTGTGCTCAGCAGTGGTGGGACTCCAGTACTTGGTGCGGGGCTGCTAACCCCAGACACAAAAGAAGCCAGACACTCAAAGAGAGAAACCCAAACTGGTAAACATCCACAGTACTAGGAACAGTTCAAGAAAGTGGTTTCTTTACTCAGGCATAGGAGCACATTATGAAAACATGAATGAATGAAACTCAGCCACACAAACGTCCCAGTGTCAGGCACTGTTTTTGTTTCACACTGCACACCCATTTCCAGTTTCCTAGAATCTTTTTCAGGAGGCTGGGATGAAAGAGGCACTTTTACTTTATCACATGGCAGTCTGGACCACTCCCTCAAGATCAGGGTGGGAGTATTGGTACTCAATGCTCTATTGGCCCACCTGCTATTTTTCTTAATTTTCTTGTCAGTTTTAGCAGTTGAGGTTGGAGCTGACATGACTTTGAAAGTGACTTTTTTGAGGGATTTGTGAATGGGCAGCATCACTCTCCTTGTGGGTGCTAAGCCCATCATATCTATAAAGTCTACCTCATCTTTATCTTCCTCAATCGCATGGGAGCAGATGCTGATGGTATTTACCATATGCCTTAAAAGTGTATAGTGTGAGATATAGTCCTCTGAAGGCCTAGGATGAGAGTCAGATTTCTGCTCAGAAGAATCATCTGGGTTCTCCCTCCTCTTCATCATAGTACATTTCAACCTCCTCCTCCACAGACACTGGAAATGAAATCAGAGCCTGAGAAGGGGGCAGGTATAACTGTGATGTTCTCCTTTGCTTGGAATGTCTGGAGAAATTGCCATGCCTTTGCCATGTCCTCTAGAGATGGTATTTGTTTTGTGTCCACTGGTGGATCCTTTCCTCCTTCAGCAGGAAGGACAGCAACATGTTTTTCTTTTTGTTTTTTTTTTCTGAGCAGGCACTCTCTCCAATGTCTGCTCAGAGACTCTTTTATTTTTTGTGGATTCAGGGTTCTCCCTTTCAGGCACCCTGAGTTCTGAACCATCTTTAGCAGCTTTATTTTAATCTTCTGTCCTTTTTGACAAGACTGATGCTTACTCTGAGGGTCTAGGCCCTCGCCCAAGCCTTTTGGTGATGTTGTGGATGACTGAGAAGCCATAAGGGCATTTAATTATTTAGCCCTTTCCTTTTGTGTTTAGGGTAAAACGTGTTACATAGATCACAACTGGCAACATTGTCATCTTGAGCCAGGTACTTTAAGGACAGTTCATGGCAGTCTGCCTTTGCCAAGAGCTGAAAACAAACAATTCTATTTTGAAATCTGTACCTCCTGTCTTCTTTTTGGGTCCATCAGTCATGTCAGACATTGTTGACCCCAGAAGAATGTTTCCAGTCCACAAAAAATGAAACCAAAAAAGCAGTATGTCCAGTAAACATAAAAAGGAGCTTTGTGAACAATAAATGTGGTTTGGTTCCTTGTAAAAATAGACCACAATTGAAAGTTACCTCAAAGAGGTTGCAATAGACAAAGTCAGTTAAATTTCATCTCAGTTCTCAGAACTGTGGAACTGAGACTAATACAATTTTAAAAACATCTAAGTGGTTGTGAAAAAATAGTTATTCAATAAGCTTTAAATGTTTCAGTTAGTGGTTCTCTTAGATAGGGATAGACACTCCAAACACCACCCTCTGTGGTTCCTGGGAACTGATCAGGAACTGGAGAAAAACAGAAAAATAAATTAAATAATACAAATGGCACCATAACTAATGCAGAGTATTGAATACCTTAACTAAGATACTTAAACATTCTAAATAAATAAAATGTAAACCATAAACCAGCCAGATGTGAATAGATGGTTAGGGACAACTGCTCACTCAAGCAGAGAAATAAATCTGATGTTACGGTGCAGGGCTGAGCATGATGACATAGAGCAGAGTTTGAATTTCATTCCAAATTTCATCATTTGCATAAATTCTAAAACTCTGGTACAGCTCATTCAAGGGGAATTGTGTAACTATAGCTGCATGGACATTATCTGCTTCATAAAAGACTCCCCCCTATCATTTACTTGAACACTTTTGAATTGAATGTCCAGCAGTTTGTCTGGAAAGGATTGCTCACAATGTAATTGATGTGGTGTTACAGTGGGGGTTAGTCACTGGGGGGGAAAAGTACCAGCTATAGTGTAGGTAAGGACAATTGGCAGACTGGGTGATGCCAGTGGTCCTTATCTGCCATCAAATTCTAGGTTTCTATGTCAATGTTTCTATGTCGAAGAAGAAAAATAATAATTTGACTTCATATATTATAATGCTTTTCATGCATACTGTATCTCAAAGCATTTTACAATCTGTGAACAGTTGTAGTAGTGATGTGCCAGTAGGGAGGCCATGAGATTGAGGGAGGTTATAAGAAGTCCATATGGATTATTAGGCACATAATAATCCATCAGTATGAAAAATGTCTGAGATAGCCAAAGAATGGGCCAGTCAGATAATCTAATCCTGGAAAAAAAATACCAATTGACAATACTAGTATCTGCCATTTTATATAAATGTGTTGTTTAACAAGTGAATTCCTATGCAGCTACATTTAAAGTGTAGGTCATTTTGGATACCCATTCCCTACTGTCAGTATGTTGCTATTTCTGATACAAATACTTAGAAAATGATAAAAGGTGCCTTGAAAAAAGGGAGAATGTTAATGAAGTGATTTAGTTAACTTACATTTGTCTTTCCTTGGTGGGGTTGAAACATCAGAGTCTTGCGGGGAAAAAAACCAAGAAAAAACAAATCAGTACAATGTACTTGGAATCAACTGCAATGAACAAGTAAAGTTAATGACTCCCTTCCCCAAAGAAACACCAAGAACTGCAAATTATTTATAATCAAAATGTTCAGGGAATAAGCAGAGGAAGTGTAAGATGGTAATTCAGAGAGGAGAGTGGAAGTATAGGGCATACATCGAAGAGGAGGCATTACACTGTTGAGCACTTGGAGAACCAGATTTAATTATGTATCCACAAGTTGATGATCAAAAATGCACCCTGAGCCTAGGCTTGTTAAGGTGTGATCTGGAGGTAGGGCTTATCTTCTAACTCAAGAGCAACCTTTATAAATGCAAGACTGCACCCACTAGAAGCACTGAAATAAGGGATTTAGGACTTGAAAAACTCCCTGGAGCTACCCTATGAAAATTACACATTATACAAGCTTTATAAACTCTAAACAGTGGCAGTTGCATTCCACAGGGTCAATTGTAAAGCCCTTGAGTACCCTGTAGTCAGTTAGAAAACATTATTGACAACTAAGGAGAATTAAAAAATAACATTGTAGATGAGCTTATGATAAACTAGGAGAAATGGAGTTAGCAGCAGAAACAGCAATGGAAAGTGATGAGGCATGCTTGGAAATGTACAGTAGGGTGCAACCTACACTACTTCCTTCAACACAAATCTCTTTAGGAATAATAGATGGAGAATACTGTATTGTAGGTTGTACAACATAAGGAATACAAGACATATGTGGAATCTGAGATATTATTTGGGGAGCAGGGAATACCAGATAAGATTAAAACAGATGCTTTTCCTGTTCTCATTTGACTTTAGCCTTTTTTCTTACAAATCCATGTTAATCCTTCCATGTTAATCTATGAAGGGAGTGTATCTTTTCTTCTGGGACTTCTTTTAACCCTTTTGCACTCACTTCACTTAGTGAATGGAAGGATAAGAATAGAATACAAAAGGCATTTCTAAAACTGGTTGACAGCACTACATGCTAATGTGATATCTTGTATTTGGGAAGGACCCTTCCCTTAATGTCCGCTGAGTAATGTCAGAGTTTCCTATGGTTAAGAACATAGGTAAGGGCTCTATCCATAAAGCATGTTGTGAATGGAAAGCCAGCATTTTCTCGTATATGTCTCATACACTGACCAGTAATGACAATCAGACAGTTGTCCCTGCAAAGCCTGAAACTTTTCAGCAGATATGTACTATAAATACAGAATAATTCAGAATGGGAAAAATTGGTAAGCAACACCAGAAATATGGGGGGCATATTCAGAGCCAGCTGGATGCACGCACATAACAGTGAGCCACACAAAACAGATATGTCAGCCAGCTCAGTTGCCATATTCACCCAGAATTCACAATCAGCACAGATCGCACAAGCTGTGTCAATATGGGACCCTGGATGCACAGCACAAAGCAGTCAGCAGCCATGTCTTGGCAGTGCATCCAGGGTTCGGGGCTGATGACCGCCAATGGGAGATGCGTGGTGTATACCTGGATGCGCTCTATCCCCCTTGGGTGATATTCAGCCAGAATATGCTAATGAGCTTATTGGGCATGCATGGTGCAACGCGGCCTCATGCATGCCCATTATGGGTTCATTAGCATGGCTGCACCCAGTGGAATGTGTCGGGCCAGCCCCCTCACAGACCTGATCACCGATCACAATAGTGAGTTCACCATACCCGTTCTCCACAGTGTAGTGGTTCCCCTTCCCCAGTGCTGATCCCCAATCACACGAAAACCAGGCACCTCCCCATTTTCCATAGTGTAGTGGACCCCCCACCCCTGCCTTGAACCCTGATTGCTGAAAGTAAACATAGTTCCCCATGTTTCCGTAGTGCGGTGGACCCCACCCCCACTGCCCCAATCTCTGATCACTCTAAAAACAGTCACATCCACATTTTCCATAGTGTAGGGAACCCAACCCCAGCCCCAATCTCTGTACCCAATGAATGTACACCTGTCATCCATTTCCATACTGTAGCGGCCCCCGCACACTACCAACCTGACCTGTGCTGGTGACTGGCACAGCCCTCCTCACCCTGCCATGGCCAGCCACCAACTGAAATTCACCCAAGATGATACACTGAATAGCATGTGCTCACGTACTATTTAGTGTACTGGCTCAGGTGCATTTCAGTTGGCTGCTAACCTGGCAGGATAGAAGGAGCTGTGCCATCTACTAGAGGCAGAGTTGGGGTGGAGTGGGGGCATTCTGGGGTGGGGATGGTGGTTCAGGGCAGGGTTGGGGGAGTCCACTACACTATGGGTATTGGGGATATGTTATGTTTATTATGGCTGGGCTCTAGGCAGTGGGGATCACATGCTCTGCCCTGGCACTTGTGCAGGTCACCACCCAGCATGGGACAAAGTTAGGGCTGGATTTTGGTACCCTAACTTTGTGCCGGGGCATCCAGTGGTGTCTTCATCAGAGCACAGCTGAATATTGTTGTGCAGGGCATATGCATGAGGAACCCCTCATTTGCATGCCTATATCCCACTATTCTATGCCACAGTGCACTTGGGTTTGTGGGGTGCATCGGGGGCTTCTGAATACTGCCACACCCCTGATGGCCCTCTCAAGTCAGGGACGCGCGGACACATCTAGGGGTGCACTGTGCATCCCATTTGAAAATGTTCCCAATATTGTTAATTTAGAACTTCACTGAGAATGTCTAAAAATTATATATATATATATATATATATATATATATATAACTATATATATTAACAAAACTTCATTTAAAATAAAGTTAGGATTCTAGACATAGGTCTTCAACCAAAGTGATACAGGTCAGGAAACTGGATGTTAGGGTTTACAACTGTGTTATACTCCTCCCCCACCCAAACCCACCATAGCAACACCACCCCAACCCTCCACACACCAACAAACATCAGGGTGTGCCTTAGGGACAACAGCCCCACCCAACCCCACACCCAATCCTACCCAACCTTCCACACACCAACAAACACTGGGGTGTGCCTTAGGGTCATGGACCCTAATGCTCACCCCAGTCAATCTGTAAGGAACCTGACATGGTACAGTATAGGAGAATGGTGTCAGAATTAGGGCCTATGACCCTAAGGCACACCCTGATGCTTGTTGGTGTGTGGAGGGCTGGGGTGGTGTTGCAATGGTAGGGTTGGGTGGAGGGTGGAATGGGGCTGTTGACCCTAAGGCACACTCTGATGCTTGTTGGTGTGTGGAGGGTGGGGGTGATGTTGCTATGGTAAGGTTGGGTGGGGTGTGGGGTGGGACCCTCGACCCTAAGTCACACCCCAATGCTTGTTGGTGTGTGGAGGGTGGGGGGAGCAGTTTCAATGATAGGGGTATAACACAGTTGTAAGCCCTAACATCCAATTTCCTGGCCTGTATCACTTTGGTTGAAGACCTATGTCTAGAACCCTAACTTTGTTTTAAATTAAGTTTTTGTTAATTAATAATTAATATCCTTACTGTTTTGAGATAGTATAATAGTATCCCAGTCTTGTGAGATTGTTTTCGATATTTTTGCTGCAAATTTTCAACATGGCCTCCTTGGGACCCTGCCTTATGAACACTGACACTTTAATTTTGTTACTCTGTCCCAAAAGGTGATTTCGAGCAGCAACTACGCCATTTCACACCACTGCTGCGTAAACACATTTTGGGCAGGATGTGAGAAATGACAGGTGTACTGTTCATGAGATAGTGTGAAAAACTGGCAATGTTGAATATTTGGAGTGAGAATATTAATATTTGTAAGACGTATGCACATGCGTCATGAAATTTCAATGACTGCACATAAATCGGCCATTTTTGTGTATTTGTGCACCACATTTTCAACATGGTATGTCTGGGACCTCAACTAATGAACAGTGGCACTGTTATTTCATTAATACATCCCAAAAGTTGATTTCACACATTCTGCACCAGAGTTGTGAAAACATATTTTGGGAAGAATGTGAAAAATGACTGCAGCACTGTTCATGAGGAGGTGGGAAAAAATCTCAATGTTTAAAATCTGGAGCGAAAATATTAAAAATTGGTGAAGTTACAAATATATGTAGAAACTGCCCAATGCACACAGTCATTTTTGGGAATTTTGGCACCAAATTTTCAACATGGGTATTTTGGAACCTCCCCTCATGAACACTGGAACTGTCATTTCATTAGTCAGTCCAGAAAGGTGATTCTGTATAGCGACCACAAAATCACCTTCTGGGACTGATTAATGAAATGACAGTGACAGTGTTCATTAAGTGGAGTCCCAAGAACCCCGTGTTGAAAATTTGGGGTAAAAATCCCAAAAAATGGCTGCGACAGCAACCTACTGTATGTTGAAAATCCCATTAAGAGCCATAATACGAGCCTACCTTGATTCCTCAGTATGCGGTTGGGCTTTGAAGAGTGCAGATGTGTCCCAGTCCAGAAAATATCACTGCTCCTGACTTCCAGAGGTAAGTATGGATAAGGGGGGTTGCGGGGAGGTGGGTGCTTAGTGGGAGGGTGGAGATGGGGAAGGGGGGACTGGGGAAACGACGAGAGACCATTTTGTTTATTACAAGTGAAAAAAACATGGGGATAGTTTTTGTTATTCACAGGAACAGCACAAGTGAATCTGGACACACTGGGGTGGTCTCCCAGTGTGCCACATAAGTTGAGGAGATACATTATGCTGACAGGGGGATTGGGCACCCCATCAGCAATGGAAGTGGGCTCGGGGAGACATCCAACACTGGAATTCGGCATCCCGGTGTTGGAAAAATATTAATTCAGTTGTGCTTGCACACCTGGATGAGATGATGCTTGTGAGACTTGATTATGTTTGTGGCTTTCCACCTCTCTATCCATGGGATATACCACCTGTTAGGAGTACAACCCAAGGAACCCTAGAGGAGGGTTCTCCCCATAGGTGCCGCGGGAATGATTCTGTTGGCTTAAGGTAGCTTAGGAAGAAGCCCCAAAATAATACCCAATTGGGCATTGAGCATCAAAGAGGCAAGGATGATGAATCAATGAATTCTGAGAAGATGATTAAGGGTGGACTTCCTAAGGGGAGAGGGGAGGGCCGGGGCCACCATCCACCTCCATCCAACAGCGGAACCTAACTAATTAACATAAGAAAGCACTAACCCTAACTAATATTATGACCATTGGCACAGAAAAGAGGAAAAAACCCCTTTGAGGAGGAAGCCTCTGGGGATCCAAGGCCTAGGTCGCCATCCCTCCAGGGTGACGACGTTTGATTTAAGGACGTATGTCACTAAATAGAAGGATATGAGTAGGGAAGATAATGATGAGATAGGGAAAAAAAAACAAAAGAAAGCACAGATCAAAGAAGGAACATGAGGCAGCATGGACCCAAGAAGGGCATGCTCGAGCAGTCGATGTGATGCAACAGATCTACATGAGGGTGGAGGAGCAGGCCATTAGATGAGTGAGGGATACCCAGAGACAGGCATGAGAAGTTTGAGGGAGGAGGTCAAGTTGCAGTAGCATGGAGTATTCAATGGGAAGGAGTAGATCCATGTAGAGGTCAGATGTGGAAACAATGTAAATAGATGAACCATGAGGAAAGGATGAGGGAATGATGACTGGAGTCATGAATCTGAAAACATGTGGCAGGAGTGCCATGGTTCAAGGCTGGCACAGCAAAAGTGAGGTATGAAAGGATGAAGGACAATGATGGAGGGAAATTCCAGAGCAGAGGAAGCGATGAGAGGTAGACTGATAAAGCGATGGAAATAGATGAGCAGGTTGAGGTGCGGTATTGTGGACTGAAGAGGGGTAGGGCTGACGAGACACCAGACTGAAAACTAGGCATGAATTGAATGAAGCTGATCAGGAATGGACAAACAGAGCCACCTTCTGGTCAGTAGGAGAACCAGCCTGTGATAGAGTAGGAATCCTCCCGAGTTAGTTTTGAGTGTATTGTACCAGACTGGTAGAGAGATCATTCAGGCAGAGATGCACTAATAGACATATTATAGAAGTCCAACAGAGTACACCAGATAACTGGAGATACATTTGGGGAGGTGAAAGAAAGTCAGGGCTAAGCTGAACCGACAGAGGTTTAAAAACAGAAAATTGCATTGTGACAGAATCGCCTTAAAGAAAATACTAGCAAGAGTTAACTGAAAGGATGTCTACAGAGCTAGAAATATGAGAGGAGGAAATACTCATATTGGGGAATATACTCCACTAGAATTGATGTCGTATTCTCCCAATCTGTACTCAAACAGTCAACAAACAAAATATAGTTTGAATTTGTTGTTAGTTACATTCATGTGCCGAACAGATGAGCTGAAAGGAAACGTCGCTAGGGAAACCAGAAAAATGAAATGAGGACATACCTTTAACTGGAGCCAAACTGAGAGCGAGGAAAAAACAAGACTGAAAGCAGCAGGGAGGAACCCGGAAAGGAGGTCCTGGTAATGAGGCAGGCAATGATGGGTATGAAGGAACAAACAAACCAGGGATGTAAAATAAAGAAATTCTCAAGGCAATACAATTAGAGTACCTCCGGTGAGGTACAGCTGGGTGCAGCAAGTGCAATGACAGCTACCGACAGGAGGCGATGCATGCCAGAGGTGAGGAACGGCCAGGGCGAGGTGCAGTCAATAAGGTCACAGGAAAGAGACAGAGATATTGGAAGCTGCCTACATTGCAGGAGTGGGCCAGAAGTGCAAGAGCCGAAGCCGCAGGATAGAACAGAAATGTCAAGCACCCCGGTGGGTTGGAGACTGACGACAGCTGGATCCCAGCTCAGTGAGTGCTGAAATGCATGGAAAGCCAGTTATGGTGGTGAGGAAACACTGCAACCCGAGCAGGCCTGAACCATTCCCATGCGGCCTGCAGGAACAAGGAGGCTCATGCACTGACTGAAGGAGGAGGAGGAGGAAACGCCTATAAGGGGTGGCTGGGAAGCGGGCATGCAACCAAGGGGAGTTGGAGGAAGCATGAACTAGAGATGAGCTGGGGAGTTTGCAGGCAGTGGTGGCAGGTGTCGGAGTTAGTGGGTACCAAAAACAGGCAATGCACCAGAGCCAGAAAGCACGCAAGTGTAAACGAAGAATTGGGAGGGCAGCGCAGAGGACCGAGCCTCCAGCAGCAAAGAGAAATGATACTGGGAAGGCGCAGTGTGAGTGACGTGATAAAGCCTGATGGGGGAGTGATGTAGTTGCTCCACCCATCGAACCTCAGGCTTACAGCTTTCCTATTAAATTATTTCGGCACACTGGGAGTGGACTCCCCAGTGTGCCACAGTAGCGGAGGGCAGTATAAATGCTTAACCAGGGATTGGGCACCCTGACATCGGGGAAAGCTAATACTTCAATGCAGGGTTCTGTATCAAAAATGGCAGGATGCAGGATTCTGTATCCAAGTTTAAAAATTACATTGGGGGACTGTTTCCTTTTTTTTAGGAGAACGAAACAGATTTGGGGACACTGGGAGTTGGCTCCCCAGTGTCCCACAGTCGTTTCTGGGGTTGGGGATGCTGACCTGCACCTGTACCCTTTGGCATACAATCCTACACCAGACAGCTGCTCTGACATAGATTCATATGCCCATTGCTAAACTTCAGCATAAAATCCTATGCCGGAGTGCTGCTCCGACTTAGAATCCTATGCCACCAGGGACATCTATTTTATGCCCATAGGAAATAATGGGAAAAATAAAGATTAATAAATTTTGAATGGATTTGTATTTTTTTCACCAAACCTTCAAAAGGCACATCTGTGAGGCCAAATTGTTCTATCCTGAAAATTTCATACCTGTAGCTACAGCTAATTGTGAGATACAGGTTGACAAGAAAAACAGCTAAAACATAAAAATCTCTTATTTTTGAACACTCTGTGTCTCACAAACCACAGAAGGGATTCAAACCACATTTGGAACATCAATAGACATATCCCTTCCAATGATGCATGCAACATTTCAAGCAGATCTGTTGAACCTGGCCAAAGTTGGTACCCTGCAAAAATTGTCCTTTAACATTACATGCTCTCATTAACCCTAACTCACCTGGCCCTACTGCGCTAGTATAATATAGCCCACCAAGATGAAGTTCAATGTTACAGTTTTCTGCATGACAAAATGGATTAACTCCCATTGAAACTGCATTGTTTCCTGCAGTAACTCTGCTGCAGAATTGGATTTCATCCTGGTGAACTTCACTATTTCTACAGTATATTGATATATAGATAGATGATAGATAGATAGATAGATAGAGAGATAGATAGATAGATAGATAGATGGATAGATAGATGGATAGATAGATAGATAGGTAGATATTTTTCAGTCTAAGAAATTGTAAAACAAATTTTTTTTCATTCCTAGGCTAGGGTGTCCCTATCCTATCCCCCTCCCATCAGCAATAATTTGTTCACCAGGACCTTCCCCAATAAATTATTCCCAAGGGGATATGGCGGTTTTGCTAGCAACCTACAACAGTCAGAGGTGAATGACAGGTTCCTTTTCTGACATGTGTTATCATAACAGTTAAAAGAGAAAATCATAGGTCTGGTTTCCTTTGTTATATGCTGCAACTGCTGGGCTTGGTAAATCAAGTAAATTGGCTTACCTTCCATATGAATGATCAAGACATTTTATGTCAAAACGTTGTGGCATGAGGGTAGTCTGAGAGTCTTTATAAATGCAATACACTTATTCATCTTTGGCTGTTTTCTAAATTTTTGCTCAGTGAGTTTTTTTCAGGCACAACTGAATTTTCTTGGGAATCTACACATGTCAGTAGAAGTCCGATTGACTCCAGGATGATTGATCAGTGTTTCTTTCAGGTACTACCTGAAGCAGGTAAGCTGATTTCCATGTATTAGATCAAGTCAGAACTCCACCTTATCCATTTACTGTGTAATCAATAAAACACAATGGGATGTGCATTGTGCTGAGATAACTGCATGCCCAGGGGCATAGTGAGGCAGAAGGCTGCAGGCTGAGAGCCTTACGCTCCTGGAAGTGTGGTTATACCAGTACAATGCATGATCCTGAGTTTCCTTATTGTGCTTATAAAATGGACTTTCATTTTTAAAATAGGGTTAATTATTAAAAGGTACTCCCCCCTCATAATAGTTGAAATAATGTGTGGTGTTCAGGCAAACTAGTCCTTCCACTAACTGGGTCTAGATTCAGTTTATTTCTTTGATTTAAGTACTTTGACCTAATGTAGATTCCATAGTTGCAGCTTTGTAGTCCCCTCCTTATAACCAATGATCCTATTTGTTTACAAAATTTTAAAATGAGACATAGTGATAACTATTTAGACTTTCCTCAGGCAATTATTTTGGCTTTTGTTGTTTGTTTTTTGTTAGTAAAAGGCTTGTTTTAGACACAGATGCAAACTGTTTGCAAGGGATAGAGCGATGCATGAGAGAGATGGTTTCCAGCATTGCCAGGGAGGAGGTGAAAGTGGCTATGAGGGCTGCTGTTGCGAGCAGGTGTTTCTGCATTTTTATTACTCTCTACTGCCCTGATGAGGAGTATTTTGTTAGGTAAAAGATGACAATGGACTTCAAGTGAAAGAGCCGTGTGGGAGACAGAGATACATTTGAGTGTCATCAGGGAGAAAAGTGAAAGTTGCTATGAGTGCTACAATTGGGTTTTTCTGCACTTTCCATGTTTAAGTTAAATGAGCTGCAGTTACAAAGATGGTTTTGGTTAGCTTCAGTGGACTTGTATTTTTTTTTAAATACGTTAAAATGGATTTCTTGGTTGATGGAGGCTGGAGGGACACAGTAAGTAGAAAACATACATCTCACTATTGATTTAGTCAGAACGCTGCTTTGGTTGTTGTGTACTGTGAGCAGCAATAGAAAGTGGCTGCCACAACAAATCTGAGACACATAAGAAAATAGCAAAGGGAAAATTACATTTAAGCAGGCTTGCTGCTTTATTCTGTTTTGTGCTGATGCACGGTTACAAGTGCTGGGGTTGGGGAGAGGGGGACATCATCTCAGCTTTTAGGAAGAAAAAAAATGTGGCTAAGTATTTTAGAAAAATAATATTACCTGGTGCAGTGATTTTTTTAGAAGTCCAGGTACCAGGTTGTCTCTGCACTGTTGGGGATTATAAAATGGAAAGGAGAAATCCAGGAAGCTGATTGGTTAAAACAGTCTTTGACCAATGATAATATTTCAGTATATCATCATGGTCCAATACTGATTACCAAGATCAGTAATTTCCTAACTTTAGGGACATTTTTTAATTGCAATACTACACTCCAGGGTGTGGTATATTGTGGAATATCATCACTTGGGTGGTTGAAGGTCCTTGGTGTTGCCTTGTGTCTCACAATACATGCAAGGTGTGATGATATCTCATGCTATACCACAGCCTACTCTACATTACTGCTTAATTAATGCATGGCCATCTGATTCATTTTGTTCAGTTTAAATCTGTATTTTACTTGCGCATTTTGTAATATGCGTCCATTAGACTTATTGATATTAACACAGTTCATATTGTTGAAAATACACAACAATTTGGAAGACCCATTCTTTTGGAAGTCAATAACTTTCTCCAGCTTTCAAAAGTAGTTGAAACTTTCACAACCAGAGTCTACAATCCAGTGGTGCCAAATGACACGCATCACAATAGCATACCATAATGGCAATGTAATACACTGGAATAACAAAATGGGTCATTACTAGAGTTGGGAAAAACCTGAGAAATAGTGGAACAGGAGCTAACCAAACCATTCTTGTGCTGGTGGCATAGATAGGATTGGGTGTGGTGGGGGCACTCATCTAGGGCTGGAGATGAGCAGAGTTCTCTGCATGGGCAGAGCAAGATTTCTGTGCACCACCAGCCACCGTTATGTAACTCTCTGATGGTATTCAAGGCCTCTTTGACATTTGAGGCTAAGACCCTGAGAACAGAGCAGTGTGGCAAAGAGTACACCCATACTGACTTGGATCTAACTGTTCATAACTGGGAATGCAAAAGATTGTGTTGTATTTTAATTAGAATGGAATACTATGATTATGAGACATCACAGTTCTATATCCTATAAAAATATCAATGTTCATGAAACATTAGAGTTTGTGGACAAAGCAAAAAGAAAGGAAATTCATAGTTAGAGCTGCATGTTTGTGGTGCATTGTTCGTCTGTGGAAAGTCCAGAACATGTGTATTCTGGGTGATGGTGTTTATAACACTAACTGAAGAATGTTTACACAAACATTTGGGATGGCTGAGGTCACACTACCAGGCACAGAGGGAACTAACATTAAATAACATGTATGAGAGGATTCTGATCACAGGCTGTTTAATAAAAGGAGAGGGTGAAGAAAATAACATTTGATATGATAAGGGTGGTTTTTGTAATGTCCTATAATTAGTGTGACATCAGGCATTCTAGGCCCTATTGGTTTACTACAGTACTTCTCTTCTGTGACCATTTGCATGTCTGATAATCCTTCTTCTGTGGGACTTTCAGAAACTGTTGTATTTGTTTCTGCATCTCTATGTATAGACTCCTAAAACTCCCTGCTGTACATTTTCTTTTGCATGCTATTAGACAATCCTATTCTTTATTCTTTGCATGATCACTTGTTGATGTTGCCTTTTACCCAACATGTATCCATTTTTGAATTACTAATCAGTTCTGGAACCTAGGGACATCAGGTGAGTGGAGGTCCTACAATTTCATTTGTACTGTCTGACTTTCCACTTAAATGATGTCACTGAATTCCAGAACTCACCAGTGATTATAAATGAGTATTAGATGGAGAAAAAGGCAGCGTCAATGAGAGACCTCAAAAGCACAAGATTATTATAAAGTGAACAAATGAAAAAGCACAGAAAGGAGACTGGGGAGGCTACACACATACCAAAATGGGAAATTACATTAAAGAGAGATAAAGAAAGGTTTAAAAGATGTAACATTTAATAATGTGTATCAAACCTTACTTTAATATTATCACAAAACAACTACAAAGGCATAATAAAACACGTGGTGCTTGATTCGCAAAACTTTGCCCTGGCGCAAACCCAGTTTGCGCAATACAAACCAGGTTCTGCACCAAGTTGGTATTCACAAAAGCCCAGTTTGTGGCAACAAAGTAGCCTTGCACTGGAACTAAGTGTGGAGGGGGTCCCAATACAAATGAGGGGGAGGAGAACTGTATATCAGCACTGCCTGAGTCACAAAGCTTTTGCTCCACAGAAAGGCCTCTTGTGTTGTCCCCTTGCATGGAGCAAATACTGCCGACCAAGACCTGGGGGTACTGTGCCCCCCCATGACCTTTGATCACTGACCTGAGTACAAAAACAAAAGAGGAATCCCTGTGGTGGTCTAATGGTCCCTCCCTCCTCCCCTGATCACTGATCACTGTCCAGTTATACTGACACAAATGTCCCTGGTGGTCTAGTGGTCCCTCTCCTGATCACCATCCTGTTATATTAATACAGGTGTCCCTGGTGGCCTAATGGTCCATCCCCCCTCCCCACCATTTGCTGATCACTGGCCCAATTAAAAAAACAAAAGATAAATCCATGGTGGTCTAGCAGTCCCTCCCCCACCCAGTAACCCACCCGATTTACAACAGAATGTCCCCTGGTTTCCAGTGTAACCCCCCCCCATCTCAATATAGTCCTGTAAAACATTTCCCTGGTGGTCTAAAGATCCCCATCCCTGTTCCAAATCCCCTGTACATTGAATGGAACCCTGTCCTTGGTGGTCTAATGGACCCTCCATCCTGGCAGGTAATGCCCCACCACCCTGTTCCCACATCCTGAAACTGAACCAGTGACCAGCACAGCCCTCCTCTCACCACCGTGGTTGACCACCCACTGAGCTCTCAATGAGTACATTCTGTATACAGTACCTGCTCAGTGACATTGATTGACAGCTCATATGATCTGTCATTCACTGAGCATGTACTGTATACAGTACATGCTCATTGAGAGTTTAGTCAGTGGCCAGCCATGGTGATGAGAGGAGGGCTCTACTGGTCACTGGCTCAGTTTCAGGATGCAGGAACAGTGTGGTGGGGCACTATCTGCTAGGGTGTGGGGTCCACTAGACCATCAAGGACAGGGTTCCATTCAATGTACAGGTGGTTGAGAATAGGGAAGGGGATCCTCTAGACCACCAGGGAAATGTTTTACTGAACTATACAGGGGATCAGGATTAGGGGGCAGAGTTACATTGGAAACCAGGGGACATTCTTTTGTATATTGGGTGGGTGATTGGCGGTGGAAAGGAACCACTAAACCACCGGGGAAATCTTGTTCTATTATAATAGGCAAGGGATTGGGTTGGGGGAGGGACCACTAGACCACCAGGGATTCATATTTTGTTTTTTTAGTCTGGCTGGCAATCAGCGAATGGCAGGAAGGGGCCACCAGGCCACAAGGGACACTTGTATTAATATAACGGGATGGTGATCTGAGAATGGGGAGAGGGGGGAGAGACCCCTAGATCACTGGGGACACTTGTATTAATATAACAGAGTGGCAATCAATGATCAGGGGATGGGGGGACCACTCGACCATCAAGGACTGTGGCATCATGTGAGGCAGGGGCTGGGGGGTACACTAGGCTCCACGCAACCCATGTAAATGAGCTCATAATGGATATGCAAATACATACCTAGTGCCTTGCATGCCCAATGGGCTCATTTACATAGGTGCTTTTGAGAACTGGACATAGTGAACCTGTGCTATCTGTTGTGGGGTCCTTCACTTTTCTGAGGGTTGGGGCAGCACCAGTGGGTTAGCGCTGGTGGTACTGGAGTTACCACCAATGCAACCTAGCCCTATTTACAGTCAGATAGCACACTGAATAGCAAATTTTGAATCCTGGCCAATCACAAATTGCAATGCAAATTTTGCATTGCCTTTGCAATTGTTTGTGAATCAGGGTCATGGAGTTATGTTTGTAAGCAATAGTGTTAATGTGGGTCACAAGCCTGCTACTTTCTTGACATTGTCCACAGACTCCCAGCAGTACTGTAATGTTTTATTTTTTTGTATGTGGCTAAGGATCTTGAATTACCTTGGGCACCTTTCTGAACATTTTTTATTGTTATTTTTTGCCTGAGTAGCTACCAGGGAGTCCTTCAGCTGATTGGAGGCCTAGTTTCAAGTCATACTCTACCCATTTGTCATACCCTCCTATGCAAGAGGTGGGGCAACAGCTCATGCATTTTGCCTGCTAGTGCTGCTCAAATATCAGCAGTGAGCAGTGGAGCACTGTGGTCTAGTTACATGTAAATCACATGTATGCAAGCCTGCTTTGTAAATTTAGCAAACAAATTCCAGTTATTACGCAACCACAAGCAATAGGTTTTGACAAAGCACATGTAGTGTCACAAGATTTTTAACCTTTTCATATAATACTTTATTATGTTTGCAGAACAGTTGCCTAAGCATAATAACACATGGTGTTATGTTTGTATGGAATAGTGTAAACATGGTCCACAAGCCTTAAAACTAACTTTGTACTTACTTTTCAGGTGGCAAGCAATAGCTTCCATCTATTGTAATGTATACTATTTTGCACATATTTTAAAGATTATTGTTACATTTAGTATACGTGATGTTGCTATAGTGAGATCTGGGTAGTGACATGTTAAACAGAATGTAGCACCAGTTAAATCAGCTTCTAGTTAGCTTACCTTCCCACCACAAACAAATATGGATTTGCACACCCATGATCCTTTGTGCTGGGTTTGAGGTTTTTTGATTATACAATAGGTGTGTTTACAGAATCCACACAGATTGGAAAATACCTGGCTTCTTGCATCATTTATGCATCTTACATATTGTTATTTTTATCAGCATTTAAATTACTTCACCTCTTTCCATTCACTATGACAATAAAAAGAGAATTTTAAATGTATTCACTTTCAGGCAAAAATAGCAACAGTAGCTGCCTATCCATATGGGATTCATTTTGTGGGAAAGGGGAGTTGTTAGTTATTTAGGAGTAGTTTTTCATTCTGACACTGGAATGATATTAACTGTTGTTAGGAGTTGGTTTACTATTACCAGGTGTTATCATTTTGATGGTAAAGGTGGGGGAAACATTGGTGTATCCTTATATTGCCTTATGTAGTGTACTGCACTCAGCCAGATCAGTTGCATGTAGCCAGGGCCGCATTAACTTAGATGCCTCCCATAGGCTGGAAACTTCATGTGCGCCCCCCGGAACATGGCTCAATTCAGGGGATGGCAACAACGCATACAGTACCATCTTTTTGTTGTTTACGTGACTCCTGAACAAACCACCTTTTTTCACTGCACCACTTTGGTCACAGCTTTTGTTCTTGTAGTGAAGTTTTGTTTTGCTTATGGATCAAGTCTGATATTGCAACTCCATCTCAGAGGACAAGTACCGCACGTTTTTCTGTGTTACAGACTTTGGGTATTTGACGTCTCAGCTGCCAAATCAAATGCCATTACAGTGGTGTCTGCCTACCTACTAGTTGCCTAACTGGAGTCCAGCTGGTCGCCTTTGCACAGAACATAGTTCAGTTTTATTGCTGTGGTGTTTTGGTGGTTTCTTTACTGATTTGTTTATCGGCCAGTAGTCTCTTCGATATTTTACTAGTCATTACCACTCCCTTGTGTGCAATGGTTGTTTGAAAAGCCATCTGTACAATTTGCATTTGGACTGCTTTATTTCTTCCATTTTTTGAGGCCTGCCAAGGCATGAGCACCGACTCCATCTTAGAAACAGAATTTGTGGATGAAACATAACAAAACAAACCCAGACTACAGGCAGAGACTTTGAAAGGATGGTAGCATCTATTACATTAGATGGAGTGAGGACGTGGGATTTTCTCTGAGCATTTCTAAGTCAGCCTCAGCCCTGAATTGCATAAATCAGTGAAAGATAAGTTTCTTCAGACTAAAAAAGCTGAAAATAAGTGAAACTAACTTATTACAATTGTGTCTCACTAAAGAAATTAATGGAAAAGCAATGGATTCCCACTCAGGTCTGCACAATAACAAAGGACCATTGGGTGGCCTTCGCAAGGATAGTTAGTACAAACTAAGGTGGAAAGAGGCACTTAAACTTTGTTCATTAGCTGAGCCTGATCCAGGATGTTTACACAAGGAATTAGTAACTTAGTGGGTTAACTCTTCAAAGCATTCGATATTTTCACTTGCCCGAGGGAAAACCCAGCAAAATAATCAAACCTCTTCATTCTGCTTGGTGCTCCCAGAAAGCAGAAACACTGTGGTCGGTCATCAGTGCCAAGAATTATATTTCTGAGTCCCAACAGTACTGATGTGCCGCAGCCCATCCGAACTGAATCAACGCAGAGTCACTGTCCGAAGGAAAGGAAAGCTGCCTGAAATGTGATCTTCTTATATATCGAGCACACCCGGCCTAGCATTCCCTGGCTACTCTAAACAATTTGGTGCCAGTAGGATTTTGTAATCCAAATCTGCCGCTGATTCTGGAGATTCAATACCACAACAATGAATGACGGAATGGGACTGGGAAGCAGGGACATTTGCTGTGGGGGGGACAAGAGACAACTCAGCATAAGCATTTTTCAGCAGACATGGAGAGGAAGGGAGGAGGGTACAGAGGAGGGAGGGGAGCCAAAAGATGGCAGGGGGTCACAGCAGGAGTCAGGATGGGCTTTGTAGTTTTTTGCTGGGGGCAAACTCTGACTTATCACGCTAGTTAAACCTGCGCTGTGTGTGTGTGTGTGTGTGTGTGTGTAGTGTGCTACTAGGCCAGGCTCACAGCACTCGGTAAACTCAGACAGTGTCAGCACAGACAATGAAAAAGCAGTCAAAAACCTACATCTTACTGCCTTATTCACAGGTGCCCCCTAAACAGCAGGTGCCCCTAGGCTGCAGCCTACTTAGCCTGTGCATAAAAACTGCACTGCCTGTAGCTGGTCTCCTCACTCCTGCACTCTGTATCTTATTCTTGTGGATCGTACTTGGAAAAAATTTCAGTTCTTCCTATTCAGATAACCCCCACCACACACACACACACACACACACACACACATATTGGTATACCCATTATGTTTTATGCTGGGTCTGAGGCTTTTGGTAGTATGTGAGTTTAAAGAAATTACACACATTAAAGTATCTGTCTTTGTGTATCATTGATGCATCCTACATATTCTTTCTCATTCTTATCAACATTCAAATTACTTCACCTCATTCAACTTAACACCACAACAAAAAGAGGAGTTCAATGGCGTCTGTTTTTGGGAAGCTAACACAACAGTAGCTGCCCATCTTTATGGGATTCACCTTGTAGTAAAAATGAATTGTTAGCAATATGGGAATAGCTTTTCATAATAGTCTGAGCCTAGATTCCCAGGTGTTGGCTATAGTAAAAGTAGATGGAACTTTTACCTCTGACAGATTCCACCTTTTTCTTGAAGATGTCTTTTCTTGTTGATTTTAGTAGAAACAATGATTATGCAATGTTTTAGTGTGCAGGGGCCAGCTATCATGCAGTCTGCATAGTGACATGTTCTATGGCACATCTCAGTACCACTGGTACTTTGATTAACTGCTGGCACAGCCTGGACTGAAAACGAGTATATCATTTACATATACTGTATGTACAGGGGCCAACTGTTACCTTTTTTTTGCACTACCCAGCAGGACAGGTTGAATAAAAATTGCACTAGCCCGCCGATGGTTGCACTAGTCCACAGTTACAATGGTGAATATTGATCACTTATACAAGAAAAAATACAAGCCAAGAAATACTCTGATTATTGCTTATTTATCCTGCTCCCACATTGCTTCCTGCTGCAGCAAAAGAAAAAAGAAACTACTATGCCATCACACACAGTGTGCTCCCCCATTGTTTTATAAAATGGCCCCCTCTCTTCCTTTTTCTGCCCCCCCCGTGTCAGATCTAGGATTTTACAATGGGGGGGTGCTGGGTGGTGTACACATTTGATATGCAGTTTTCCACACCTTTTTAATGCTTTATATTGTCTGCTACTACCTTTTTCATTGCATTTTTTTTACAGAAAATTCAAATGTCATCTATAGAAACATAGAAACATAGAAGTTGATGGCAGATAAGGACCGCAAGACCCAGCCAGTTTGCCATTTATTTTTCTGCCTTATGAATGTGCCATTGGCCTTTGCTCTGTCAATGGCCTATCTATTCATACTCATCTATATTACTCCCTTATACCTATCCCATGCCTGCTCAAAGCCCTGCACTGTATTCATATCCACCACTTCCTGAGGTAGGCCGTTCCATGCATTCACCACCCTTTCTGTGAAAAAGAACATTCTCACATTACCCCTTAATCAGCCTCCCTCTAATCTCATGCTGTGTCCTATTGTCCTGCTATTTTTCTTATATTGAAACATGTTAGACTCTTTCACCTTGTTAATGCCCTTAAGGTGTTTGAATGTTTCGATCATATCACCTCTCTCCCTCCTTTGCTCTAGGGTATACATATTGAGCTCTGGTAATCTGTCCTCATATGTTTTCTGGGGCAGTCCCTGTACCATTTTGGTTGCCCTTCTCTGGACTGCCTCAATTTGGTTAATGTCCTTGTGAAGGTGTGGCCTCCAGTATTGCATGCAGTAATCCAGATGGGGCCTAACCAGTGTCTTGTAAAGAGGGATTATTACCTCCCCTCTTCCAACTTGTGATACCCCTACTAATATGCCACATCATTCCTCTAGCCTTACCTACTGCTTTGGTGGTCTGCTTGGCTGATTTCAGGTCATCGGTGATGATGATGCCCAAGTCTCTTTCTTCTCTTGTGACTGCCACCAACTCCCCTCCCAGCCTATAGGTGGCTTCATGGTTTCTCTTACCTATGTGCATGATCTTGCACTTCTTTGCATTAAACCCGTTTCCACTCTTCTGACCATTTTGCTAGTTTATCCAGATCTCTTCTCATTCTGCCCACCCCCCATCTGGATCATCTACTCTGTTGCAGATCTTGGTGTCATATGCAAACAGACAAACCTTACCCTCCAGTCCATCTGCAATGTCACTGATGAAGATATTGAAGAGGACTGGCCCCAGGACTGATCCCTGAGGTACCCCACTTGTGACTTGCATCTCTTCTGACTGTATACCATTTACCACCACTCTCTGTTTTCTGCCTGTCAACCAGTTTGCCACTCGGTTGACCAACTTCTGACTCACCCTAAGCATACCCAGCTTATTAATCAATATTCTATGTGGAACACTATCAAAAGCTTTTCTGAAGTCAGGGTAGGTGACATCAACTGCTCCCCCTTGGTCCACCACGCTGGTTACCCAGTCAAAGAAATCTATTAGATTAGTTTGACAGGACCTTCCTTTTTGAAAACCCATTCTGTCTTTGATCCTGTGTTCCTATGGATTCCAGGTGGTGCACTATCCTTTCCTTAAGGAATGCCTCGATAATCTTGCCCACTACTGAGGTAAGACCGACTGGTCTGTAGTTCCCTGCTTCCTCCCTTCTACCACTCTTGTGGAGCGGGATCACATGAGCCCTTCTCCAGCCTTCTGGGACCTCTCCTGTGCTCTGAGACTCACTAAACAGTTCTGATAATGGCTCTGCTAGCTCCACCCTTAGCTCCTTTAGTACCCTGGGATGTATGGCATCAGGTCCCATTGCCTTGTCCACCCTGAGCTTATCGAGCTCTTGTATGACCTTTCTTTTGTGAAGGGACTAGTGTACACCTCCCTCCCCCCTGTCCATGGTGCTGAGCAGTGGGCCCCGCCCTACCTTCTCTTAAGTAAATACTAAGCAGAAGTATCTATTAAGTATAGATGCTTTTACATGGTCCTCTCCTCATATGCCCCCTTATCCCCTTTGATCTTAGCAATACCCCCTCTGGACTTTCTCCTTTTACTAATCTATCTATAGAAAGTCTTGTCACCTTCTTTTACTGTTTGTGCTAGTGTTTTCTCGGTTTGGGCCTTTGCCTGCTTTACTGCTTTCCCTGCTTCCCTTAGTGAAATGTATTACACCTCCCTATCTTCATCCTGCTGCGTTCCCTTATATTTCCTGAAGGCCAGCCTTTTAGCTCCGACCTTTTCTGCTACTGTTTTTGAGAACAAAAGTGGTTTCCTTCTTCTTTTGCACTTAATTTTCTCTCTAACACAATGGGATTTTGCTTCAAGTATTGTATCTTTAATGCTTGCCCACTTTGCCTGTACCCCCTCACCTGTATTTCTTTTTGACAGGGTTAGCTTAACTCTGCTGGCCATCTTATCAAAGTCAGCTCCTCTGAAGTCCCATATTTTTGCCTTGGAATGATACAATTTAGTTCTAGTGGCCAAACTGAACCAAACCACGTGATGGTCGCTGGCCCCCAGGTGACCTTCTACCTGAAGATCTGTGATCCTTTCCCTATTAGTCAGTACTTCATCTAGGATAGCCCTGTCTCTTGTGGGTTGTTGTACCTGTTGTTTGAGGCCATCTCCTGCAGGGAATCCAACATGTGTCTAGTTCTGGCAGATGTTCCTGCTGGTATTGACCAATCTGTATCTAACATGTTGAAGTCTCCCATTATCAGAACCTCCCCTTTAGCTGTCATGTTTTGCATATCTTCTAACAGTAATGTGTCTATGTCCTCCCCCTGGTCTGGAGGCCTGTACACAACCCCAGTTCATATAGCTGTCCCATTTCCTGTTTCGTGGGTGACCCACAGTTCTTCTGGCTCCTTATGTGTATTCTGAATTTCTGTAGCTTTGATATTTTCATTGACATAAAGGGCCACTCCACCCCACCCCCTTTTGCACCTCGGTCTCTTCTGAACAGTACATAGCCAGGTACTGAAGTCGCCCAAGTGTGGTTACTGGTAAACCATGTCTCACTAATGGCTACTATGTCCAGTTTAGCCTCTGTCATTATTGCCGGCAGGTCTGAGATCTTGTTTCCCAGACTGTGAGAATTTGTGTACATGAGTTTCCATTGGCCAGATTTCAGTGTGTTAGTTGTTGGGCGAGCTAGCGTTTCCCCCTGTGCATCATATGGGGAGCCAGACCTTTTTCCTTACCTGATGATGCAAATGAACTACAAACATGCTGAACTCCTGTTTGTCCACTAGCTATGGGGTTAGGGGTGTTCTTCCCATTCGACGTATGGGATGCTGCACCCCTCTCTCCATTTGCTAGTTTAAGTATTCTGTAAAGACATCAAATTTCTGCCCCAATGCACTTACTCCCTCCTTAGTCAGATGCAGTCCATCAAATTTAAAGAATGTTCACTCCCAAAACTGTTGCCAGTTCCCTACAAATCTGTGTCCTTTTTCCTGGCACCAGCCCTTTAGCCACATGTTTAGCTCCCATATCTCCTCTTCTCTGACCTTCCATCCATCTGCCCCCATCTCCCAGACTGGCAGGATCTCAGAAAAGGAGATGCCAGATGAAATGGATGTTTGTCACCCAGCCTGGTCAGATATTCCTTGGTCTCCACAACTGACTGGCTGGTGAGATCAATAGTCCCTATGTGTACCAGGATGTCAATATTTTCTCTTGCTTCCTGAACAATATTAGCAATGTGGTCAGTGTCTCTCCATGCTGATGTACCTGGGAGATATCTGACCATTTCCCCTGGCTGAAGATACATATCAACTCCCCGAATCATGGAGTCTCCTATGATCAGAAGTTTTTTGAATTTCCTTTTTCTTTTTTTGTTTTGGTTCCTGTTTTGGGTGAGTTTTATTGTGCTAGCTCCTGTGCTGCAGTGTCCTGCTCTGCAGTGTCCTCTGACCCTTTGTTTGATTTCGGAGATAGAGGCAGATGCTTGCTTGTAGTTTTTATATGGTTTGTGGAGGTGATATGTTGGAGAGCACCGAGTGATGGGGCACCTGATTTGCCCCTCCTAACCACCTGTCAACCTCCCAGACCAACTACCCTCTGCAGTTGAAGTGCTTCTGTTGGATGTTGGGGAAATGGCGAGCAGTTCTTATAATATATTTCTTCTTGAATATGCAATTTGAGGTGCGCAATCTCTGCCCGTGCTGACTAGAGCTGAGCCCTTAGATCTCCAATGGCCTAGCATATAGGACAGTGTCCCAAATCTTGTAAAACTTCCCTTCTGAATAGTGTTCCACAGTATCTGCAGTTAATGATATCCATTCCAGATAAGTTACTGGGTTTATAACTTGGTCGAAGTAATTAGAAGGAAGAAAATGAAAGCAAAAGTTTGATTTTGTGTTTTGTTTGTTTGTTTTTGTATAACTTGTTATAAAAAGTTAAATTACTAGTGTCCCTGTAAGTGAGGTCACTCTGTGGATACTTCTCTGATCTGCCCCTTCCTGATTTGCTACAGGACATGTCACAACTGTGCTACCCTATAAAAGGAGTGTAGTGTGGGGTGGTTGGGGATGGGGGTGGATGGCTTGGCCCTCCCCCTGCCGAAAAAGAAGAACCATGGACAAAAGAAACAAGGAGTTAAGAGCAGAATCAGTCAGCCAGCAATAAATGCAGTAGCCCTGAAAGCTTATCCTAAGGATAGATAAAACTGTAAAACCTGTAAAGCACCACCTGTAATAATTTCACAGAAGATATCCCCTGTAAGAAACACTTTACTACAGAGAAAAATAAAACAGTAACAGAAGATATACCTTGCAAAAGTAAATTTGAATAAGAAGCTTACAGCAGTAATCTGTAAGCACACACCTGTAGGCACATCCTGTTACAATGCAGCAGAAGGTATACCCAGCAACAACAATTTGAATCAGAGAAAACTAAAGCAACAAAATGTTAGCAAGAAACAGTAACAATCCCTGTGAGTACAAAATAAAAATAAAACACACAGTAAATCTGCCTAGCCAAAAGAAGTCTTAATCCTTTTCCTTGTGCTGGTAAGGTTCTTTGCTCTGTCCTTTCAAGCAACCTAGAAGAAAAGAGCTCAGGTGAAGCTAGGTGCCTTAGCTAGCAAACCTAGTTTTCCAGTTTCAAGCAACCAAGAAGAAAATAGCTCAGGTGAAGCTAGGTGCCTTGGCCAGGAAACCTAGTTTTCCAGTTTCAAGCAACCAAGAAGAAAATAGCTCAGGTGAAGCTAGGTGCCTTGGCCAGGAAACCTAGTCTTCCATAGTTTTGAATGTAAATTTTCTCTACAACTAATATATTAGACTTCTTCAACAAAGTGACATGCAGCAGCAGCAAGGAAGTCACAATGGGGGGGCATCCCTTCACTCCCCCAGAACTGCCACTGCCCCTTCCCCACTCAACCAAATCAGAGAATCCCACAGCTTCAAATTTTCAATCAAGCTGCCCTAGCTATGCACTCTCAACTGATATCATCATGCACCTCACCACACTCTCACCCTTACCCACAGGGCATTGAACACAGTCAGGCAGAAAAGGACAGAGAAAGACACTGTTAGCCCCTACCACTGTGATTAACCAGAGACCTGCTCTTTTTGAACTTTGTACAGTGTCAAGTGAGCCACAGGCAGATCTACGATTTCTTTGGGAAGGAGGCCTGAAAAACCTAGGGGGGTTTGGAAATAGAACATGTTGCAATATTTTTTTATTTATATACAATACCAGTATTCAGACATGAAGCTGTATCACCTCTATTTCTATTTAGGGGGATCTACGCACCCTAAAAATGCGTATTTTAAGCTTTTAAATTATATATTTTATTAAGGTTTATTTTTGTACAATACATGTTCCAAAGCATTGATTTCAGAATAAATGAACATGCTAGGTGGGATAAGAGTGTGCAGCATAGATGGCACTGACTGGTGTGTTCCATTGGGAAGAGCTGGGGACCCCTACATCTACTAGTAATGGCAGCCATGGGTCTGTAAATGGTCATTTCAGAGTCTTGTCTGCAGTGGTGTCCTGGGAAAGTACAGAGATGTGAGGAGACAGAGAGCAGCTATAGTGAGGCTGGAATAAAACCCACTACCAGCAGGGCAAACCATATGTGCTTCTTAATATTTTGTCACTGAAATTATTAGGGTTGCCACCTTTAGATGAGGCAAAAAAAGGATGCTAAACTCCACCCCTAGCCCCACCCCTTTTCATGACTGATCGTGCATTGCTCCTCCTCCAAAGCCATTTGTTATGTCAGTAAAATACAACACTTAAAGCACCAGTTCAACAAGAATTTTAACATACTATACCTGTTAAAGTTACTTTCCTAGGTTCTTTCTAGTTATTTACTTATTTATTTATTGGTTTACTAGATAAACATATAGAGATAAAAGAAATAAAATAAATCCCATTTACAGATATGATCTGGGGGGACACAGGAGAAACACTGTAAATAGCATACAATAGTATACCTGTACATGGTACATAGTGATATATAATGAAGAAATTGTTTCAATCAATCAATCAGTCAGTCTTTATTTAGCCAGGTGAAACTCCATTGAGCAAGCTCATTTTCAAGGAGGGCCTGGAAGATACAGAATAAATAATACAGTAGTACAATAGAACATATAGCACAAATGGGCATAGTAATATAATACATAGCAATAAAAACAAGGTACAAGGATAATCAATGAGGCCCAGTTATAAGGTGAAGCCTCATCCCTGTAAACAGTACAGTAGAGAGGTAGAAGTAAGTCAGCCATAATGTGCAGAACCAGTGATTTTAGACACTGATAGCTCCAGTAGAGCAGAGTTAATGCTAGCGACAGTGCAAGCTGGGGGCTCAGCAGGAAGTAGAAAGCAAGGATGAATCCAGGAACATGGCTTAGGGTAATTCTAATGAGTGGATAGAAAGTGTAGAGGATTGACTGTAGGAACAGCAATGTATGGCTGCAGTTTAACACCAGGGAGGACATTGACAAGGCTCCGAGCAGTATCTCAAATACAGTGACTTGAATTCCTCAAAACCAATAGGATGCAACAATTTTATGGCTTTCTAGATGTTGTTCCACAGCTGTGGCAGCACATAGCTGAAGGAGGCTCTGCCAAAATGGGAAAAGACTTTAGGCACAGCTAGTGAGATGTACGAATGGCTTCTCAAGGCATAGTTTCATAAGGTGCAGGAGGGCAGACAGTCAGAAATGTAGGAGGGTAGCATCTTAGATCTAGATCTACAGGTCCATAGTATAGCATTCCTTTGCCTCCTGAATGTAAGTGAGGTCCATCCTACCATGGACTAGAGTACACAGTGATGAATATTATATGCCGCACCTGAGATGAAATGTAAGACCCTATGTTATAGGGTGTCAAGCTTAGATAGGGTGGTTTTTGGGACTTGGCCATACCAGAAGTCTGCATAGTCCAAGATAGCTAGGAACGTGGTTTGTACTAAGCTTTTTCTGGCCTCCTTGGTAAGCAGATGCTTGATTCTAAAGAAAAGTCCAAGCCTCTGTCTAAGTTTTTTGAGAGCTTGTCCATATGATCAGCAAAAGAAATCCTGTTGTCAATCCACATGCCTAGGTACTTGAACTTGGTCACATAGTCAAGTGACTCACCAAGCAGGGTGGTGATAGTGGGAATATTGTCATGCTTAAGGGAGTTTATCTACTTGGTTGTTGTGGATAACAGCATAGCCTTGGTCTTTTTGGCATTCAATAGGAGCTTTTGACTCAGGAGGTTTTGTTGCAGTGTAAGGAAATCCACTTGCAAGTCCGAGCAGTCACTTTCGGGAGTAGGCCTGGCAGTGTAAAGGACCATGTCATCCACAAAGAGATGTACACTGGAAAGTCTCATTCCACAGTTGATATTGTTGATATAAAGTGAGAAAGTAAGGACCCCAAGATGGAACCTTGAGGTACACCTCTGCTAATCTGTTTTAGAGTGGAGAGATCTCCTACTGCTTTTACTTGCTGAATCTGCCCTGCCAGGTAGCATGAGAACCATTTTAGGGAAGGTGCAACCAGACCAATGTTGTGGAGAGTAACTAAGAGCAATGCATGGTCGACTGTATCGAAGGCCTTGATTAAGTTAAGGAAAACCTGCATACGTGATTCTTTAAGTCAAGGGCTCTCTGCCAGTCATTTGTGACTTTAGACAGAGCTGTGATTGTGCTATGGCATGGCCTAAAGCCTGATTGAACAGGGTTTAGCAGATTTAAGGCATCAATGTAGTTTCTAAGTTGGCAATTCACTAATTTCACCAGCAGTTTTGATAGGGTGGGGAGTAAGGAGATTGGCCTATAGTTATTTGGGGTCTCTGGGGTCTCCTGATTTGAAGAATGGTAAAACTTGGGCAGTCTTCCAGACAGAAGGGAGTTTACCCAAGCTAAGGGACATATTAAAGAGGTGCTTTAATGGAACTGCCAGCACTTGGTGACCAATCTTTAGGAAAAAAGGGCCAATGAGGTCCACTCCTGCACTTTTTCTGGCATCCAGCTGAAGAAGTGGGTCATCCACTTCCTTGTAAGTTACCGGTTGGAAGGAGAAACCCATGACAGGGTACTGTGGACAGGGGAAGGGCTTGCTGGTCCTTGTGATGAGAACTGGGTATGTAGGTTATTTGCAGGTGAAATGTCAAAGGCCATACCTGCAGTAATAAAATGATTATTAAAGCAGTCAAGGATTTCTGCCTTCTCGTAATGAGGAATCCTTCGTATACAATTCTGACAGGGAGAGAACCTGACGAAGCATGACCTTGAATATCTCTAAGGGTTTGCCAGAATTTGGTAGGGTCCTTGGTGGAGGAGTCCAGAGCTGACTGGAAGTAGTTAGCCTTAGTGTTTCTGACAAACTTTGTGCAGAGGTTTCTGGCTGCCCTAAAATCAGCTCAATCGGACTGAAGCATTGATTTACTCCCTTTCTTCCAGATCTTGTCCCCATTGAGCAAAGTTCACTTCAGTTGACGTGTAAACCAAGGGAGAGTCTTTTTCTTTGTACGTGCTTTGATCAAGGAGGCATGTCTGTCTATAGCTCCATGGACAATAATATGGAAGGTCTTGTATGCTGTCTTTACTGTCTTGGCTAGGTAGAAGTCCTGCCATAGCAAGGAGTTTTGTAAGTCCAAAAGGAAGGCTTGTGGTACTAAATTATGTAAACATCTCCTGATTGTGAACCTGGAATTAGAAATAGGCTTGGGTGCAGTTCTTATGCAAGCAATAAAGCAGTGGTCACTGAGATTAGTGAAGAAGACTCCAGCATGTGAGAAGAGGTGTGGCTTGTTTATTAGAATAATGTCTAGTAGGGAGCTTTTATTTGGGTTCTTTTTATTTGGATGGGTCACTTCTGAGACAATTCAAGTAAGTCAGAATGAGTCACATAGAGTTCTTAAGGGTTTGGAGGAGTCTGAAAGCCAATCTAGGTTACAGTCACCCAGGATTATGACTTTAGACTGCAGCACACTAAGAGAGTGGGAAAGGTGACTTAACAGTTGAAGCCCTGCAGAGGGAGGCCTGTAGCATCTTATGATGTGCAAGGCCAAGGTGGCTGAGAGTTGGACTTTGATCATGAGGCTTTCAAATTCTTTCATCAATGATGAGGTGTTGGTAATAGAAACTTTATATTTTTCCAATACGTAGATGGCAACACCCCCCCACACACCTCTAGTCCATCTGTCTGCATGAAAGATATTGTATTCAGGTAAGTTGACCTCAGAGTCCAGGGTAGTGCGCTTGAGCCAGGTCTCAGAAACCACCAGGATATCAGATTTTGTGTGTGTAATCCAAGCCTGAATGGCATCTAACATACTTAGGAGGCTGCTCACATTAATATGAAGGATACTCAGACCTTTTAGGTTGATAAGGTCGCAAGGAACTGAGATAGGAATTGTTTATGTGAACTTTACATCTTTTCTGGCTCCATTTCCTTTTCACATCCATATTACTACTTCAAAGCCAAAGAAGTGACCACATATTTTTTTCTTAAGGAAAGAAAAATAATTTAAAACATTTAAAAATGCCTAAATTTTGTTAAAGATGAAAAAGTTTACCAGCAAATGAAAGTGGAAGACAACTGGATCTTTTACTGTTGCAAAAGGTGGGGACAGACTTTTTGCCCAGCTTTGCTGCTATGCCACTTTAAGATGCAGAGTGGAAAAGATTAGGTTAAGTAATTGCTAATAGTCTTAATGGCCATACTTTACACCTCCCAGGTTGACTGCTTTCACAAACAAAGGGCTATATTGACAACAGAACTTGCTTGTAACCTGAATATGCAGCTGAAACAATGAATGATATGACAAAATCTGTTTCAGAAGTATGTGAGCACGCACAATGGCTCAGAAACCTAACCAGCACTGAGCAAAACCAGATTACTGGATAGGGACCCTGAAAACCTGATTACCAGGTAAAAAAACAGACAGGTGGCAATCATAGAAATGATGGATACAAACAATCAAAATGTAGGGAAATTAGGGGCACTGGTGTTAATAATGTGGGACAAAGGCATATAAAGACAAGTTCAGAACATTGGATGCTAGTAACTTAACAGCACTCTAGCCTTGATCACAGCCTCAACACTAGCTGAAAGCCCTATCAATGGAGTGATAATGACTCACATTATGTCTTTTATGGGATCCCTCTTTTGTACTGTCAGATAATTTCAACTCTTAAAGAGCTGTTAATCATACCAGACCATTTGAAACAATAAGAGAAACTAGCTTGAGGACTACAGCCTGCTAAATTGGGGACTTTTTTAACTTCATTGACAGCCATGAAACCTGCACCAGTCAAGACAGACAAGTAGAGGGTTAGCTGCACTAGGCCTGGTCAATTTGCACTAAAACCTGGGCTGGTAAAACAGTGTTAAAATTGACCCCACGTATATGTAGTATTGTTTATGCATTGCATAACAAAGTACTTTACAGACAGATTATTTACACAGGATAACAAGACTGAGATGCCACATCTCATTTCACGTTTCCCAAGCTTCTGCTTGGGATAGGATGCTGCCTCTCATTATCAGTAGTACTTTGATTTGACCTTGTGCACATAAACTAACAGTACTTCAATGTCTTTTTTTATGTGACTAAGGATCCTGAATTACCTGGGGTGCCTCTCTGAACACTCTTGTTTGCCTTATTTACTACTAGGGGCCCTTGCAGCTGATTGGGGGGCCCAGTGTCAAGCCATGTTCTGCCTCTGGCCATACTCTTCTATGCAGGGGTGGCAATAACCAAGGTCTGTGCATGTTACCTGTAAGTGCAGCTCATTTAATGGCATGGAGGAGCACAGCAATGTGGGCTGATCATTTGTCAGTCACATGTATGCTGGCACTCCTCATGTATTTAGCAAATGCATTTAAATTCCATCCTGACCGCCAGTGACAGACTTTGACAAAGGCCCTGGAAGTTCAACATGATTTCTGATCTAGAGTTTTAGTATGATTAACCATTGGAACATGCCATACTAAGATTCCCTTTTCTTATCCTTAATGTACTGTATTCAGGTCTACCATGGACTTAGCCCTTGCTGTGCAGTGGACTGATATATCAGTCTAGAATTACTATGTGTTCTAATTCTATCAGCACCCTAAGGGTTAAGGCACAGCAAAGCAAGACCAGGCATCTTCTCTCTCCACTTAGTTTAGATTTGTTTTATTTGTTTGACCAAAAATCTTTACAACTGTTAAAAAAATTATATGTTATTGAAAAAAAAATACAAATAATACTGTACTTTAAACAAATATGTATATAGTACAGGTATAAAACATGCTAGAATATCACATAACATTCCTGTTATGATTAAACCCCCCAGATGTTTACAATATTGCTGTACATGTTCAACTTTTCAAGTCAGTACACAGAATAAAAAAATGAAGTATATCATTAATGCACGAAATACCACACTGCCTGGTATCTACACTATATCTTTGGATATTTCTCACCTTTTTCTATCCCTGAGATTTCAGTAAGTCACTGTGGGAAGAGGACGATTATTTTGGACCATAGGGTAACTATCCCTGCTGAGAGTCAGAGCTTGTTATCAAACAGGAGATCCTAGGTCAGCCATGTACCCGCAGATGTACCCACCAGACTAGTTCTTTTTTTTCTAGTCTTTGGTAACTGGATAAGGTCCACTAGGCACAAGTGCCTGTTTTCAGGGCAAGCTGGGAGCACGGTGGGGTGGGGATAAGTGACTTGCTCAGAATCACGCAGTACACAAGTGGAGGTTGTGGGAATCAAACCAAGGTGTGCTGAATGTACAAAGATCATTCAAGCTTGTTATTCTAACCTCTAGGTTATACTGCAAATCCATTTGCACCCTCTCCACCTATTACTGCATTATAGGCAATATTCACATAGTGCTAACAGTTAGACCAAACTGGTTAAATCCTAGTGCTGCTGTCACTCAGCTGTCCTCTACTGTCTGCAACCTGAAATTCATTCTGGCCTTTTTCTTCTTAGAATATTAAGCTTGTAACTAATTAAGCAGTGTCTCATTCATTTGTTATTCTGATTGCAGTCTACCCTTTTTACTAACTAGATGGCTGTATTCAAGCAGCAATCATCCCAGCAAGAGTCCTCCCTCTGGTAATGAAAAATTGTAGCAGTCAGAATAAGTAGACCATGGACTGATCAAGGGAAATTAGAAAAAGTGCACTGAACAACATGAAGTTTAGTTCTACTGGCACTAGGAACACGGAGCTGGAACGGAGCAGTCCCATTAAGATATGCTTAATGGAGTTAAAACAAACCTATTGAAAAAACAAACAGAAAAAACAGAGCTTACTGAAAAATCATTACTGATGACTTCTGGATCAGCTAGCAGCATTACAATTACACACAATATTGGAAGACTGTTACACAGTGTACTTTCCCATTAGTTTTTAGCAAAGTGTTGACTAATTAGAATGTAAATGAATGAAGTGATCAGTGAACAGGTTGCACATAAGTGCTGCTTTCAAAAGGCTTTGTATGGCTTTCTGCAATCACAAAGCTCTTGTCCTTCCTCACATAAGAGAGCAAAGAAGCTTTATATTCCAGTTGAAGCCCTCTTTTGTGTAGGCCTTTGACTCTACAATGTAAAAATACCTCTCTCAAGAGTTTCAAAATGAAAAATGAATTCTTCCAAATGACCCAAAACTAAACAGACACTGTCAATCCCATTTAATCTCTGAATGGCGAGTCACAATTCAGAATTCCCTTGATGGATGGATTTAATTTCTGTGCTTTTTTGACAACCTGTGTTTAGCCTTGCTAAATACTGTATTTTTTAAAGTGCTCTCATTTTTTAGATTATCATACAAAGTCTAATACTAGTAAAGAGTGTTTAGCCAATTGTGGCATCTCACATAGAGATCTTCTGTCTGACTTTCATGTGGCACAGTAGCAGTGAAAAGGGACAGCAATAAGCAACAGAAACTGGGATAGGAATATTCCACTGTACAAATCATGAGTGTGCCTGGGCATTTTCAAAAGTGGAAAAGTTGCATGCATGCAGAAAAAAGGTAATGCAAGGAAGGGCTTCCTTGTACAACTACATCTTTTTCCACATGCACATAATTTTCAAAAAGGTGCTGAATAACAGCTAAACTATTTCAGCTGTTACTTCCGCATTCTGGTGCATGAACTGCGCATGCATGTGACTTGTGCACATGCACAGTTCTGTGGGTGCCGCCATGTTGCAAATGGCAAAATGCCAGCCTCCAGCTCTGCGGCATTCTGTACCCCCTTACCAACTCAACTAGCACACTGGGAGCTCACACTAGTGTGTGCAAACAGTTTTCTGTGCCCCGTCCCCAAGTCATGCAGCACACTGGGAGCCCACTCCAGTGTGCCCAAACATGTTTCCGACACTGGGGTGCCCAACCCCCATGTTGACATCCTGTATGACTCCTCCATTTATGTGGCACACTGGGAGCCCACCCCAGTGTGCTGAAATGTTTTTTTTTTCTTTTTGTCGTTTCTCTGTAAAATAAAAAATGGTCTCTTTCCCTTGTTGTCACATTTTCTTTTCCCTGTAAAACTGAAAATGATCTCTCATCATCGCTGCAGTCACTCTCTCACTGAGCACCCTCCTCCCCAGACCCCCCTTACCCCATACTTACCTCCGGAGGTCAGCGCTGTCATCGTCTATGGACTGGGACACATCTGCATTTTTCAAAGCCCAACCACAAACTGAAGAATCAAAGGTAAGCATGCTATACTGTCATTCAATGGGGTTTTCAGCCATTCTTTTGGAATTTTTGCCCCAAATATTCAACATGGGGTTGTTGGGACCCCAGCTGATGAACACTGTAATTGTTATGTTGTTACTCGGTCCCAAAAGGTCATTTCGTCGTGGTCACTGTGTGGAATCACATTTCAGGACTGATTCATGAAATGATAGTGCCACTATTTGTGAGGTGGGGTCCCCAAAAGCCCGTGTTGCAAATTTGGTGAACAAATTCCAAAAAAGGACTGCGTTATGAGCGTGCATTGTGCAGTTTCTATGCACGCTTCTAACGTCATCAAGTTTTAATATTTTCACTCCACATTTTTAACATTGCTATGTTTGCACACCTCCTTCAAAACAGTGTAGCAGTCATTTTCCACAACCTGCCCAAAACATGTTTTCACACCTGTGGCACAGAATCAAGTCTTTATTTATTTAACCAGACGTTCATCATTGAGCAGAAGCTCATTTGCAAGATGGACCTGGGAATAGCGCATTTGCTCTGCAAAATCACCTTTCGGAACAAGTGAACAAAATGAGACTGGCACTGACCATGAGGAGGGGTCCAAAAAAGGCCATATTGAAAATTTGGTGCAACACCTCCAAACAAGCATTTGTCAATGCCGAATGTTGCTTGTTTCTATGTGCTGTTTAGGTATTTGGAAGTCATTGGAGTGTAAATATTGAAAATTTGCGAACTTACGAGCGTGCGTAGGAACTGCGCAACGCACGCTCGTAAAACAGTCATTTTTAGGATTTTTTCACCAAATTTTCAACATAGCCATTTTAAGACCTCTGGTCATGAACAGTGTCACTGTGATTTTGTTAATGTGTCCCATACATTGAGTTTGCACACCGACCATTGCGTTCATACGGGCGGAAACACGCTTTTGGGCAGGATGTGAAAATGACAGCTGTACTGCTCATAAGGAGGTGTGGTAAATGGCAATGTTGAAAATCTGGAGTGGAAATATTGAAAATTCGCAAACCTATGAGCTGCTGCGGGAACTGTGCAACGACACTCATAAAACAGTCATTTTTAGAATTATTTCATCAAATTTCTCAACATTGCCATTTTAAGATCTCTGCTCATGAACAGTGACACTGTGATTTTCTTAATGTGTCCCATACACTGAGTTCAGACAACGACTGCGCCATTGTGCGCTACATGGGCGGAAACACGTTTTGGGTGAGATGTGAAAAATGACAGCTGTACTACTCATAAGAAGGTGTGGAAAAATGGCAATATTGAAAATCTGGAGTGGAAATATTGAAAATTTGCAAACCTACGAGCGCTAGGAACTGCTCAACGACGTCAGAAACAGTCATTTTTAGAATTTTTTCACCAAATTTCAACATAGCCATTTTAAGACCTCTGCTCATGAACAGTATCACTGTGATTTTCTTAATTTGTCCCGTACATTGATTTCGCATACCGACTCCACCATTCTGCTACATGGGCGGAAACACATTTTGGGTGAGATGTGAAAATGACAGACATACTTCATAAGAAGGTGTGGTAAATGGCAATGTTGAAAATCTGGAGGAAAATATTGAAATTTCATGAACTTACGAGCCTGCATAGGAACTGCGCAACGCACGTAGAAACAGTCATTTTTGGAATTTTGCAATTAATTTTCAACATGGAGGTTTTGGCCCCCTTCTCATGAATGATGTCACTGTAGATTCAGGCCCAAAGGGTGATTTTGCAGTCACTGCACAGTCACTGCGCAAAAAATCACCCTTCGGGCCCGAATAACGCCATGACAGTGACATCATTCATGAGAAGGGGTCCCAAAAACCCCATGTTGAAAATTTGGTGCAAAAATTCCCAAAAATGGCTGAGATATGCAATAAAGTTGAAACCCCCCTATCTAGCACATTATACAGCTTACCAGCATTTCCTCAGTTCACGGTCGGCTTTGAAGAGTGCAGACGTGTTCCCGGTCCACCTAAGATCATCGCCTGGAGTCCGGAGGTAAGTATGGGGTGAGGAGGGGTGGGAGGCTGGTGCACAGTGGGTGGGTGCGAAGTTGTGGAGGGGGGTCAGAGACACACCGCTGGACCGCTTTTTGTCTTACAGGTAAAAAAAAAAAAAAGACGTTATGGGACCGTTTGCCACGCTGGTGTGGGCTCCCAGCGTGGCACAAGGACGTTGGGGGTGTTCAGCCAATGGGGATTGGGCACCCTGTCGGCAAAGGACTGATTGCCCGCTGGGGTGGGCCCCAGCGGCACCAACTACTGGGGAGACGACGCAGCTCAGCCGATGGGGGATTGGGCACCGCTGGCATATACAGTGCGTAAGGGCGCTGTGACGCTATGGGTGAGGGAGGGGAGCTGCCAGTGAGCAGCTTCATCGCTGCTCACCAAGCGTAGCTCCCCCTGTCAACTGTATGCCACTGCATTTTGGAGCGTGTCATAGACAGCTCCAAAATGCATTGGCTTACAGGGGCCGCGCCTGCCAGCACACTGCCTGAATTGGAGGAGGAGGTGACACACCTCCGAAATCTCCGATGATGTCACTATGTTTCTTGCACATGCGTGCAAGAAACATAAAAATGGTCAAGTTACACCTAGGTGTTGAATAATTTCTGCACACATGTGTAACTTTGGTCACTTGGTAGCTTTTCACAGCTCTATTGGCTCTGGCTTGAGTTTGTTTGTATATAGCTGTGGAAAAATACTATGCCTGGTATCGCCATGTATAGCATGTTTCCACAACTGTGTGAACTAAAATAAATTGCTGCCTAAGGGCCCTATGCATAAATGGGTGGGTAATGCATCCTGGAAGCACGTTACTGACCCGCGGAGTTCCACACCTGCAGACAGGTGCACACCTGACGGTATTCACTACCGGCTGTCACCTGTCCATGGCCCCACTCCCCCGGCATGCAGACACATGGAGGGCATTTCCCCAGACCAGGAAAGCATCCAATGGGATGTCCGAACCTGTTCCATTAACAGGCCCCTTGTGCCTGTGAGGCGCAGATCACATCAGAGGGTATGATGTGCATCCACAACTTGAGGCATGTGGGTGCCCAGTCAGCCACCCCCAGCCCACCTTGTAGAGCCATGGGCTGGGGTGACATGTGGGGGGTCTGCAGTGCCCCCACTTCAGTACCGTGGCCAGTGGCAGCATCCGGAGGAGTGTGTATCCCCTATTGCTGAGCATTACCCAGTGTAAGGTGCACCTCCTGCACCCAGCACTCCAAACCTTTGTGAATGGTGCAGATTGTGGGTACACCCCGGCACACCCCTTGTGTGCCCTGGTGCATTGCTGTCAGCACAGCTGGGGGATTGGGTACAGAAATGCCACACACACCCTGTGAATGTCATGTGGGGTCCATGGGAACCCACTCCATGTCATTCTGTCATAGCAATGCAAACATGCCCAGTGTACACAGCGCATTTGCATCCTGCATAGGGGCCATCATGCATAAAATGCAAAAAATAGAATTTTCTCAGGTTTGGGGATTTTTCCTTGCACCAGGGAGTTGCACACAGAGATTTAGTCCCTTGGCCATGTCAGGCCCTTACAAGATCGTGCCCCTGGAGTACAGTGCAAAGTTCTGCACTCCATACCTGAGGAAGGACTGTGAGATGGTGGAGTCCGTGCAGAGAAGGGGAATCAAAATGATTGACAGAATATGAGAAAAAAAATACAAGAAAAGACTGTAGGATCTCAACATGTACACCCTAGAAATTTGAAGGGAGGGAGGACATGGTAGAGACATAAAAACAAATGCATGGGCAAAACAGGGTGGCATGCAAAGGCATATTTCTTATAAGCACAAAAGTGGATATGGGGAAATTCATTGCAAATGGCTGGGGTAAAAACTTTGGAAGGATGCCCACTAACACATTTTCACAGAAAGAGTGGTGAATAAGTGAAACAGACTGTCAAAGTAGACAGTGATGATGAAAACAGTAGGGGAGCCAAAACAGGGTGGGAAAAAGCATATGGACATATTTAGGGAGCAGGAGACAAATTGTAAAATGATCTCAAATCCAGTGCTTCTCAGGCCCGACTTGTTCCAAGGACACAAACCCTCACGGGTGACCAGGCCTTCTCAGTCCATGCGCCTAAAATGTGGAACTCCCTTCCCACACTAGTGCATACCTCGCCCTCCCAGCACTGCTTTAAAACATCCCTCTGGAGCTTTCTCAAGACTTCTGCGGCCTGCCTATGCTCTGCCTAGGCTCGATGTACCCTCTACCCCTCCTGACCCCTGGGGGGGAGCTGCTGCACAACCCCTTTGCATATGCCTATCTGTACCCTCCGCCAGTGTAGTACTTACTACCCCCCCTTGTTGTGCGCTTAATATATATTGTCATTTTTATCTATGTATTATCACGTACTGCCGTTGAGTTGTGTTCAGTCTATAGAAATATTAGAATTCGTTGACTCCCTACGTTGTTTTGTATACTATAACTTGTCTGCTTGCCTTGCCTTGCTTGAGCTTGACCTGTACCTCTCACCTATGTAGAGCCTGCGGCTCCTGACTGTAATCCTTTACTTTGTATTCTATTTCCTTGACTTGTATTTTGTTTCCTGTATGCTCTGTAACTCTCCCAGGTCGCACCTGAAAATAGGCACTTGGTTGTCTAGCGTGTTTACCTGGTTAACAAAAGCAAATAAAAAAATAAATAAAATAAAAGAAAGTGAAGGCCACCAGGGTCAATGCATGATGGGTATGGTGGGCAGACTGGATGGGCTACTAAGGCTTTTTTGCTTTCATGTTCTGTTTTTATGTTGCAGTAAAGCAAAACAAATTGTAACTGGCAAGATAAACAAATAATAGTCTTCAGTTACAATTTAATGTGGCTCTGGCAGTACAAGGGGAGCGGTGAAAAATAAATATGGACCAGTTCTCAGTTGTAAAGTCCTGAGTCACTGAATAGAATGAAAACAAGCTTCCCATTGGGCAAAGCAAGGCAAGGCAATTTTTATTTATAATGCACCCTATCCAAAGGCTCAGGCTGCTGTACTGTACATATAACAAAAAATGCAGAGCAAGCTAGACATAAAATCAAAATGTTTTAAATATAGTCAAATATGATGAACAAGATGCAGATCTAAAAATTGACTGGCTGGGGAAAGCTTGTTTGAATAAATAAGTCTTCAGAGAGGTTTTGAAAGTCCCCACTGTGCTAGTCATGCAAATGTTCCCAGGAAGTGAATTCCACAGTATTGGAGCTGCCATTCCAAAAACTCTGTCCACCATGAGTCGAGACTGGAAGTGGAGATGATGAGGAGACTCACATTGGTGGAGCGGAGGGGTCGGACTGGTTAGTGAGGGACCAGGAGATCTTTCAAATAGTCTGGTCCCAAACCATGTAGGGACTTGTATGTTAACAAGCATATCTTGAAGGTGATGGATCACTGTAAAGGAAATCAGTATAGCACTCACAAGACTAGTGTGATGAGGTCACTCTGAGAAGAACTCACTACTAGCCAGGCTGTAGCATTCTGAACCAGCCGCAGGCATCGCACCAAACCTCCAAATTGCAATAAGTAAAGACTGTTACTGTTGTCCAACCTAGAGGTGACAGAAGCATGGACAGTGATCACCATCTCCACAGGAGCCAGGTGTGGTTTGGTTCTGGTGAAGTTTTAGAAATGGTAGAAGCCAGATGAAATCACTGCTGACACCTAGAAACATAGAAACATAGACTTTGATGGCAGATAAGGACCACTTGGCCCACCCAGTGTGCCCATTTCCCTACCTACTGGATAAGCTGCAGATTCTAGTTAACCAACAGCCTACTTCCTGCAACCCCCCACTATAATTGCCTTATGTCTGTCCCATGCATGTTTGAATTCCCCCACTGTTTTAGACCCAACGACCTCCCAGGAAGGTGGTTCCACGTGTCTACCACTCTCTCTGTGAAAAAAAATGTCCTCATATTACCCCTGAGCCGTCCCCCTCTATCTTTAAATTGTGTCCACTTGTTTTTTCACATTTCTTTTTTCTGAAAGATACTACCCTCCTGGACTTTGTTGATTCCCTTGAGGTACTTGAAAGTTTCTATCATGTCCCCCCGTCCCTCCTTTCATCAAGGGTATACATATTAAGCTCTCTCTCAGTCTTTCTTCATATGGTTTCTGATGCAGACCCTGCACCATTTTAGTTGCCCTCCTCTGGACTGCTGTCTATGTCCTTGTGTAGATGAGGTCTTCAAAACTGCACACAGTACTCCAGATGGGGTCTCACCAACTGTCTGTATAGAGGGATAACCACTTCCCTTTTTCTACTTGTGATGCCCCTTTCTATGCATCCCAGTATCCCCCGGCTCTTCTTACTGACTTCTCACACTGCTAACCCACCTTTAGGTCATCTAAAATGACTACCCCAAGGTCCCTTTCCATTTTTGTTGTTGTTAGTACCTCCCCTGCTATTGTGTACTCCTCCTGGGTTTTTGTTTCCCAGGTGCATTACTTTGCACTTCTTTGCATTGAATCTAAGTTGCCATATGTCTGACCATTTCTCCAACCTTGCCAAGTCCCTTTTCATCTTTTCTATCCCCCTCTTGTGTATCAACTCTGTTACAGATCTTTGTGTCATCTGCAAAGAGGCATACCTTTCCCTCCAGACCCTCTGCAAGGTCACCTATAAAGATGTTGAAGAAGACTGGATCCAGTACTGAGCCCTGAGGTACTCTACTAGTAACCCACCTTTCTTCGGAATGTGTTCCATTCGCTATTACCTTCTGTGTCCTGTTGTGCAGCCAATTTGCTACCCAGGCCACCACCCTGGGACCCACTCCCAGGCTGGCTAACTTGATTATTAATCTTTTGTGCGGGACTGTGTCAAATACCTTGCTAAAGTGTAGGTAGGCCATATCCACAGCCCCTCCCTGGTCTATTACTTTGGTCACCCAGTCAAAGAAATCAATTAGATTCGTCTGACATGACCTTCCTGCTGTAAATCCATGCTGCTTTGGGTCCTGTGCCCCGCTGGCCTCTAGGTACTCAACAATTCTTTCTTTCAGAAATGATTCCCCATTTTCCCTACCACTGAGGTCAAACTTACAGGTCTGTAGTTTCCTGCTTCTGCCTTGCTCCCACTTTTGTGAAGGGGATTCACACCTTCCCTCCTCCAGTCCTCAGGTACCACCCCATCCTGCCATGATTTGTTAAAAAGCATGGTCAGTAGTGTCACTAGGTCCTCCCTTAGTTCTTTTAGGATTCTGGAGTGAATACCATCAGGCCCCATTGCTTTGTCCAACTTGAGTTTTAGGAGTTCTTTCAGGACACTTTTTTCTGTGAATGGACTGGTGTCAGCCCCCCTACCCAGAGTGCTTCTATTGTCTGGTTTATGTAACTCCTCCTCATCTTCTTTTGTGAATACTGAGCAAAAGTATTCATTCAGCATCTCTGCCTTTTCATTGTCTCCCTCTGCCCACCTCCCCTCTTCTTTATTAATCTTCACTATCCATCCCTTAACCTTTCTATGCTCCTTAATGTACCTATAAAAGGTTTTATCCCCCTTCTTAACTGAGTTGGTTATTTTTTCCTCGGTTTGGGCCTTTGCTATTCTGACTGCCTTCCCCACTTCTTTCTGCTTTAATTGATACAGTTCCCTGTTGTGCTCCTTCTGTGATTCCTTATACTTTTCAAATGCAGCCTTTTTCTCCTTAACCTTCCCTGCCACCTCTTTTGAGAACCATAGTGGTTTTTTACTCTACTTTGTTTTCTTTATTTGTTTCACACAAAGGCTTGTTGCCTGTATGATGGCAGTTTTGATTTTTCTCCATTGTTCTTCCACCCCTCCTTTTTGGCCATTTGCTAGTGCATTCTTCAGGTATTCACCCATTTTGCCAAAGTCAGCCCTTTTAAAGTCCAGTATCCTTGTTTTTGAATGGCTTATCTCCATGGTTGTGTTTTGTGAAGCACACTGTGCAGTGGTCGCTTGTTCCCAGATGTCTACTGACGTTAATTTGTGATCCTCTCCATTTGAGAGTACCAGGTCTAGTATTGCTCCTTCCTGAGTGGGTTCCAACACTAGCTGTCTAAGGTCTGCCTCTGCAGGGCATCAAGAATGACCCTGCTCTGGATGCGGCTGCAGTACATGTCATCCAGTTAACATCTGGCTTATTCAGGTCCCCATCAACAGTATCTCCCTTTTTCAGCCATTTTGAGAATGTCCTCTATCATTTTCTTGTCCATTTCTTCCCCTTGAGATGGAGGTCTGTATACAACCCCTGTGTGGATTGTGATGCCATTTCCCTGTCTCCAAGGTGACCCAGAGTGCCTCTTGTCCTCCCCCTTTACTTTTTAGTTCTGTAGCTTTGATCCCTTCCCTTATGTACAGAGCTACTCCACCTCCTATTTTACCTTCCCTGTCCCTTCTGTAGATTGTGTACCCTGGTATATTGACATCCCAGTCATGGTTCTCTGTGTACCATGTTTCCTTGACTGCCACAATATCCAATTGTTCATCTTCCATCAGTGCTACTAGCTCAGGAAGCTTGTTTCCCAGACTACGAGCATTGGTACTCATTGCCCTCCATTTAATGTTGGCTTTATCCTTTTCCCCCCATCCCTGCCCTTATTGCCCTTGTCTATTTTTCAATTTACCCCTGTTCTGCCCTGTGTTGAGCTCTGTACCTCGGTGTTTACCTTACTACCTGCCATGTTTTGTGGTGGGAGACTTTAAATTTCCTGCCTCTTATCAGCACCTCCCCCCCTTGGCTAGTTTAAAAGCTTGCCAAGGAAGCATTTAAACCTGTCACCTAGGAGCTTGGTTCCTTTCATGGACAGATGCAGACCATCGTGCCAGTATAGACCTTTATCTCTCCAGGTGGACTCCCAGTCCCCAATGAATCCAAAGCCCTGTGCTCTGCACCAGTTTTGCAACCATTCATTAAACTGCATGGTGCATTCATTAAACTGCACCTGTTGTTCTAGTGTCAGTCTGTAGTCCAAAATGACCTAAAAATCCCTAACCTCATCAACAGCTAGGAAAGATTGGTCACCCACTGAAGGGAGAGTCATATCTTCCACCACTTCTGTGCCCCAGTGTCCTGGTTCAATCACCATGACCTCTGTCTTTCCTAGGTTGAGATATAGCCAGTTTGAGGCCATCCCATTGTTGATCTTGGCAAGAAATAATCCCAAAACCGAAGTTGCATGATCCACACCAGGAGAACAAGACATGTACAACTAAGTATCATCTGAATAACAGTGAAACACAACACCATACTACCTGATAATCTCCTCCAAGGGCAAATATGTGCACAGAGAACAACACAGAGGTGAAGAGCAAGCCTTGAGGAGCTCCACAGGATAGCACAGAGACCACAGAGATGAAATTACCTAGGGCTACCTGCTGTGTTCTCCTGGTTATGCAGAACTTGAACCAGTATAAAACTGTGCCAGTGAGATCCACATAGTTCCTCAGGCAATCTAATAGCACCCCATGGTCATTTGTGCCAAATGCCAGTGAGAAATACAGGAGGATCAAGTTGGAACAAAGTCCATGGTTACTTGCTAGGAGGAGATCATGAGTCACCCTGATGAGTGCAGTCTCAGTACTATGACAGTGCTGAAAACCTGACTGGAGAGGTTCATGGATTGAAAAAGTCTTCAGGCGGTCCACAAGTTGCTACACAACCTTCTCAGTAACCTTCTCTAAAAAGGGAAAGTTTGAGAGAGGTCTGTAATTTGCCACAATGTCAGGGTCCAAGGAAGGCTTTTTTAGGAGGGGATTAACTACAGCCTTTTTCAGGGCAGATGGGAAAATCACCCTCCCTAGATGAAGCACTGATGATCTGAGCAAACACTGGACCCAAGGATTCAGTACAGATAAGAAGTAACCAGGTTGGCCTTGGGTCCATCATACAGCGGGTGGGTGCAAAGCAGAGACTACCCAGACCACCTCATCCTCAGAAACAGGCCAAAACTTGTCTCAGGCAGGCAGCTCAACATCATTGAAGAAACAGCCACTACTGGCCTGTGACAGGCCACTCAACGAAATACTCGATCTAATAAAGGACAACTTGTCAGAGAAAAAACATCCAAACTACTCACACTTTTCTGCAGAAAAAGTTCTCGTTAACTGAAAACAGGAAGGATTCAGCAGCCTGTCAATGGTGTGAAAAAGATGAGCTGTACAATTTTTCCCTGCAGCAAGACTTTGACAGGAACACTGTCTTTTTCAGATTGACTGCTTGTTGATACTCACCTTAATGAGTTCTCAGTGCCAAACTGTCCTCCTGAAACTGGTATTTTCTTGAAGAATGCTCCAATTTCTGTCCCTTAGTCTTCAACAAATGCAACTCATTGCAATACCATGGTAAACTACAATGGGATGTGAAGGGACAAATGCAGTAGGCTGCAGTAGAATCTAAGGCAGTCATGAGAACCACATTATAGCACTCCATGGACTTCTCTGAACCCTGTGCATAAGCAAGCAACATGCCAGAGACATCCAATACCTCCTAGAGCTTGCAAGGCTCCAAATTATGTTTTGAATGGTGCCAGATGATCTCCACAGATGGAGTAACCAAACAGGGGACCCTACAAAGGAACAACAGTGCATGATGATCTGACCCAAAGACTGTATCAGGTTTGACCACAGTAATGTCAAGTCCCATTGCGAACATCAGGTCCAAAATGTGGCCATGTTCATGAGTTCCAGACGCAACAGCTTATGTTAGCCCCAGTGATGACTTCAACTAGAGAAGTTTCTGTCTGAGATATGAGATTGAATCATTAATACAGGCATTGAAATCCCCCAGCACCAACAGTCTAGGGTGTACAATACATATTCGGCCATGAAGTTGGCAAACTCCTGCAAGAAATCACTCCTATAGCCCAGAGGTTGGTATATAAGAATGATCCTGCCACTAACAGCTGGCCCACATCTAGCCACCATATATTCAAAGGACCTGAACATTCCCATGGAGAGTGCAGTGAGTCCCAGAATGGATTTAAAACAAATGTCCACCCCACCCCCTCTGTGATCCCTCCTTGGGCAATGCAACACTGGAAAAAAACAGGCAGTACAGATGCCTCCAAAACAGGTCTGGAGTCATCACCAATCCAGGTCTCCATGATGCAAAGTCAGCTGAGGAATCAGTGATGAAAGTCTCCATTACTGCTGTCTTATTCCTCAATGACCTTGCATTAGAAGGAATGGCCCAAAGAGGAGGAGTAGTTCTGGCTGGACAGACCACTAACTGCTCAGTGACATTAGGCATGGCCCTGGGGAGAGGAGTCAGGCATGGCAGGCCTTGATCCTGATTCCAAATCCTCCCTGGGTGTCTTCTGGTTCTCACCACCCCAATGCTGCCCCCTTGGCTATCATACCTGGGACCTTCATGGTAGTTCTTGCCCTTCCTTCAGAGAATCCCAAGTCCCCTACAGCAGCTAAGAACCTCTGCAGTAAGAAATAATGGGGTTCCCCAAAAAGATGGCACTGCTGCAGATGGTCACCAGTGTAGATGTGCATAACATCATATATGCCTCTGCACAACTTGACCCAGTGCTACACTGAAACCCCAAGATAGCCACCCTAACCACCCTAAACCCACAGGCAAGCACCAGTTTGTTCAATAAACACAAATTTCACTCTCTAATCATTCAAACTCCCAACTCATACTTCAACAATACACAAAGGATAATAAAAGGGGAGGGAAAAATAAATGAAATAACAAAGCAAAACAGTTGCCTCTGGAGTGTATTTGGAAAAACAGTTTATAGATCATCACAGGTTTGTGGTTCCATACACACTGCCACTATGCAGGGAGAAGTTATAGATGTAAATAACAGCCAACCCCCAGAGACACAGCTGTGAAACACAAATTCAGAAAGGTAATGCTCCAGCATGAGTCCACTCTCATTACACTACAGTAAAAATAATATGAGTCAACAAAATACACACGTCCAGGGGGACAGCATACTCTTCCTGTGTCTAACAGACCTAGAACACTCTCTCACAATGAATGGACAGCTGATCAACAACTAGCTCCAACCCTGTATTGGGGACACTGTGATCCCTGGGATGAGGACCAGGATTCCCACCACCTTGACTGCAGAGCAGATGGACTTAATCTGGGATACACCACAGCTTATATGGTTATGGATGCTACCCAGAGGGAGGCAGCAACTCCAGGTTTCTCAAGCCCCCCCCCCAAAAAAAATGAAATAATATATGAAAAATAGTACTTCCCTTAGTTGCAGAACAGGAGCCTTGGGAACTCCATCCCACTCAGGGCAGAATATTACTCAACCTTCTAGGCAGAGAATTCAGCCCTCCCTCTGGGCCAACCGTAATACCTAGTCACCTCAGATGAATAGGTGGAAACTGGATGGGGGTGTAGTCTTTTTTTTAAAGCTGTGTCTCTTGGTGGCAAAATCTCCATCTCAGTAGTGCAGATAAATTTTAAATCTCCTCAATGGAGTTGCAGACACCCAACCGCTCCTTCACCACTTGCTCCTCCACTCGCTTCTAGTGACTCCAGGTCACCACTACCCTCGGCTCAAACTGAGCAGGACAGGTGCACACCAGTCAGCACCAAGACCAACAGCTGACTGGAGCAGAGATCACAGTTTTCCCCTACCTGATGATGGGTCAAAGATAATTCCTGAACCAGTGAGGAGACAGAATGAGCTGCTCCCAGCATGCTACCAGGTGAGAATGCTGACACACCTCTCCACCAGAAAAGAGGTACAGGGGTATACTCAAGAATGTAAAAAATAATCAAGTGGCAACAAACAAAATAAAAATAGAGCCTATACTCATAACAAAACCTACTATTTTAAAATGGACTGCCTACCTCAGTGAGATCCCTAATCTAACTATAAAACTTCAGAATACTAGCAATTACCAAACCTAGCCCTTTTAGGCATTATGGCTTCATATTTTGTAGTCAGTTGAGGGAAATGAAGCACACTCTTCTCCAGGGTTACGCTCTGGAGTGAAATGGTCAGATGCCTTCCTGGTGCCTCAACCATTGGGGATATACATAGGATAAGGAGGATGGTGCAGAAGGCGAAGGAAGAGCTGGGGATGCTAGTACACTTGGGTACCAGTGATCTGGTGAACCAGGCTGCGGAAGCAGTAAAGTGGAATTTTAACAGGCGAGGGGACAGACTGCTGGTGCACTCGACTTCCATGGCCTTTTCCAAGGTCCTCTCTGTGTGCAATAGGGGGCATGGGTATGACAGAGTAAGGGAGGAAGAGACTGAGGAGTCTAATGGGTGGTTGAAGGAATGGGGTAAGGATAGGGATACCACTCTGGGGGGGGGACTTGGGGCAGGAGGTTCTTCAAGGATGATGGCCTTTACCTTATGAGAGAGGGGCACCAGTGCTCTGGAGCAGAAGTTTGATGTTTACACTGGACAGTTTAACTGACTGTGGGGGGGGGTGACAGAGGCTGGGGAACCACTGGAAAGGTTGAAGTTCAAACTAGGTTAGGGGAAGAGGCCAATTAGGGAGGGCTGACAAACCCAGCATTCAGCATGAAAAATGAAAAATAAGGAGACTAGGGAAGAATAAGGGAAAAGGAATAGGAAAAAGCAAGAGGGGATTAGGAGAAAGATAGAAAGGGGTGTGCCTTAAAGGAGATAGGAAATGATTTATTTTTGTGTGTAACTCCTTAATGAATCATTAACAACAAGCAGTGGCCTCCCTGTGTTTTTGTCATTGCTGCAGATGATTTTAATGCATGTTTACATGCAGCTCCTTCATGTTTAAAACCTCCATCACTTTTGACAGCTATTTTTTAATTCGGTAGTCAGAGCACATACCAGGCTCTCGTCACTGACTTCTGAAATATCTGCGCTGGAATGCCGTTACCTTTAAACAGTAGTTTCAAAGAAGCACGATGCCATGATCCCAGCACATGCAAAGAATGACAGCTGCCAGGCTCAAAACAATAACCATTTTCGGTGACCGTTCCTTACCCCTCCCCCACACACACACTATACATGTGCCCAGTCCCATTTCTATTAACAGATTAAAACAGTTAGGATATTTATAGTGCCACATTGAAATCAGCTAATGTTTTTGTGTGACCGGCTCATTCTAGCAACTGTCCCACCCCCAACACACATACTCGGTCGGGGGGTAAGTAACAGTCACTGAAAATGGATATCGTTTTGAACCTGGCAGCTGTCATTCTTTGCATATGCCCCTGGAGTTGAGAATCCATTAGTAGGGGGGTGCAGGGGGCACAGGCCCCCCGCATAAAAAATTAATCCCCATGGCAAGTATTTACCAGTGAAAGGGTTTGGAAAAGGCTAGCAGCCCTAAAGATAAATAAGAAAAATCCACTCCCAAACCTGTGTGCACTGCCCGAAAAGCCTGGTGCAGAGAGGAAGTAGCAAACTCCCAACACAACAACTGAAGACACTAGTTACTTTGCACTCTTCATGTGCAAATCATCACCACAGACAAATAGATTTCCAAAACATTTGACTTTTATTGTTGCCAATAACAAACAATTAGGGACATACTCCTTCCAGGATTCCCTGAGGAAGCCCACACCTTGGTCAAAGCACTGGGGAATTCATTCAGTAGTGAGCGGAGGTAGAAGGAGTATGTCCTTACCTGTTTGCTATTGGCAACAATGAAAGTCAAATGTTTTGGAAATCTCTTTGTCTATTGTGGTGATTTACACAAGTCTAAAGATAGATAAGGCCTGGGATCAGATTAGATGCATCTAGGGGTACTCAAGGAATTGCCTGCAGAACTTACTAAACCCCTGGTGGGGCTATTCAGTAGTTCAATATAGACAGGGGTAGTTCCAAAAGACTGAACGACAGCAGATGTACAGTAGTCCCATTTCATAAGGGGGGGGGTGACAACTCACAACTGGGTAACTACAGACCTGTCAGTAGTACAGGGTGCCAGACACCCCAGTGCTGTGTGGCACTCTGCTGCTTCATCAGGGGGTGGAGTTTGGTCAGCAATCATATGTTTAAAGACATTCCTCTTTAGAGAAGAGTGCTAGTATAATCAAAACATTTGTAACAGAATATTTAGACAGATAAATATATAGGCCCAGATATTCAAAAGGGTTGAGCATGGTGCAACAGTGTTGCGTCATGCACAACCCACTGATGCGCCCTGGCGCGATATTCAAAAGGGAAAAGTGCACCGGACAAATCCCAATGCGCCGGAGCGCATCAGTAATGTATGCAGGCACAGGTGGAGGGGCGTGCCCATGCATAACCTGCACAGCCTGATATTCAGCCCGGGATGTGCAGAGTCATGCATGCGCAACCCCTACCTGCACCTGCACAAAGTTACACCCCAAAAAGGAACAAGTGATGGCCACCCACAGGTGAGCTGCTGCATTACAGGGCTCAACACAGCAGCTGCCACCTGTGGGTGGCCACCTGAGTTCCTGCCGCACCTGGCGGCGCCCCCCCATGCCCCATCACGGGCATCACTATAGCCCTCCCTCCCAAGTCCAATATCCCTGGTGGTCCAGTGGACCACACTGGAGTCGATCACAGGCATCATTAATAGGGAATCCCCCAAGTCCAATATCCCTGGTGATCTAGTGTACCCCCCCACCCCACCCACCCACTGAGCCCCACGTCCCCGCCTCCCCCTATCAACCGGGCGAAGGCAACACTCCCACCCACCTGCTGCCCCGCCCGTCCACCGACTGACAGCTCGGTAGGGCTGCACGCCCATTGGTTCACAGCATGAGCCAATGGGTGTGCAGACCATACCGTACTACTCAGTCCCGATATGAAGTCATTCACATATCTGGACTGAGTAGTACAGTCACAAGATTACAGCTTCTCGAATCTCCTACTACTTACTACCCCTTGCTATGACCCCTCCCAAATACTACTAAATTGGGCCTGGATCCATGTGGTGGCTCATGACAAAAATAAATGTTACTTGCATCTGCATGCCCTACATCCCTTCCTGTGTCGCAAGCTTTGGTACCTCCTTCTACTTGCTATTTTGCTCTCTGGCAATGTTCAACTAAATCCAGGACTGACTAGTGTTTTACCTGACTCTGTTAGTAACACTAAAGGCCTTATTATAGCACACCACAATATCAGGAGCCTTGCATATGATCTAGTTGAACTGGAATCATGGACCTCTCTCTACAATCTTGATATCATATGCCTAACTGAAACCTGGCTAAAACCATCCACACCTGACTCTCTGTACTCCCTTCCATCCTATAATCTCTTGAGACTGGATAGAGCTGCACCCAAAAGAGGGGGTGGTACAGCTGTCTACTTTAGAGATCATCTCCATGTCTCTGTTGTCAAATCATCCAACACACTCCAATGTGAAACATTTTATGTCCTTCTCACCTTTGGTACCAAAAAATTACACATTGTGTGTGCCTACATTCCCCCATCCAGCTGACTGAAAGGACTGAATTAATTCATGGAACAGACCTTATGCCTGGTTAGGAGAAACAAGGTCCTTATACTTGGGGACCTAAACATTAATTGGCTGGGCAACAACCAATCCACACTAATTACCAAACTGCAGAGTTATAACCTACACTAGCTGATATATGAACCTACCAGAACCACCCCTCACTCAAACACAAACACGTTACAAGACTGGATAATGACCAATCACCCTGAAAATGTAATTACCTGTGACGCACTACCAGATGCCATCACTGATCACTCCCCAACATACTGTACCTGTGACAAAAACAGGCCTACCCCATCGGGGCCTTGTTTAATTTCCTTCCGCAACTATGTGAACTTTGACTCACAGCTTTTCCTGCATGACATTGCCACTACTGATTGGTCCACCATGCCATATTCAAAGATGTTCAGACTGCCCTCAATCTATTCCTGACACACTTTCTAGAGATTCAGGATGAACACTGCAAACTTTTAACCTGATGGGTAAAAAATAGGCAAACACGCTGGCTAAGATCTGACCTACTATCTAAACTTAAACAAAGAGACAAAAGTTGGCTCCGTTACAAAAGCTCAGGACTCTCCTCTGACCTTAATATGTACAGGGCTCTGCACAATTCCTGCAAAGAAGACATCAAAAAAGCCAAGAGCTCCTACTGCAAAGATCTATTAACCAACTCCTATGGTGACTCAAAAAAATTCTGGTCCCATATTAAATTCTTTCTTGGTTCGAATCCGGCATCCACCCCTAATGACATGTCACTTAATGGGGTTCACTGTACTAATCCCAGAACCATTGCCAACTTTTTCAACAACAAATTCTCTGACTTAACCAACTACACCTCTTCTTTCCCTGCCCAACTGAACATATCCACCCTACCAGTTGTAGACGGTCCTCATTTCTTTTTCAAGGCAGTCTCAAAATGTGATGTGCTTAGACTGCTGAACAATATCTTGGACTACAATGCTGCTGGCTCTGACAATCTAGAACCAAAGCTCCAAAAGTTAGCTGCCCCCTACATTGCTGATCCCCTAGCCAAGATTTTCACACTCTCCGTGTGCCAGAGCTACATCCCTGATATACGGAAGGTAGCCAGGATTACCCCTGTATTCAAAAAAGGAGATTGTAAAGATCCCTCAAGCTACAGTCCCATTGCCATCCTGTCAGTCCTCAATAAAATTCTTGAGAAACTTGTAGCCACACAGACAATTGACTTCCTGCAGAAACATGATCTACTTACCTCTACCCAGCATGGCTTTTGCAAGGGTCATAGCACCACTACCGCCCTTCTCAAATTTAAGTCAGATACATTAGTGGCTATGGACTCTGGGCTTCTCACTGGAGCCATTTTCATTGACATAACTAAGGTGTTTGATTTGGTTAATCACTCCATCCTCCTAGTGACCCTTTCATCACTAGGTTTCTCGACTAACGTTGTAAGGTGGTTTGGGAACTACCCATCTGATAGGACTCAAACTGTGAAATACAACTCTACCCTCTCAGACAAAGTCACTATAAACATTGGGGTGCCACAATGGTCCATTCTTGGACCCCTGCTTTTCTCTATCTTCATAAATAACATCTCCACCAACCTCCATAGGACAGCCTCCCTGCTGTATAGAGATGACATTGTTCTGCATGCTAGCACTAAAAGCATTGATGACATAAACAATCTACTCTCTCTTGACTTTCAGCTAATACAGCAGTGGCTAACAACTCACAAACTTGTGCTAAATGACTCCAAAACCCAAGCTATGCACTTTGGATCAAATGCCAAACTCAAACACGCCTATCTTAATTTCAAAGTCTCCTCCTTAAATGGTTCAACAGTTGGGGTAGTAAATTCATTTAAATATCTGAGTGTCACACTTTATACATCACTAAACTTTAACCTCCACATCCAACAGACCTGTAAGCTGGTCAACTCCAAATTTGGGAATAGCCTACCAAACCAGCCATGGGCTCACTCCCTCAGCAAGGCTTGCTATTGTCCATGGCATACTCCTACTGTCACTTACCTATGGTGCTGCTACTTATACCTTTTGCTTGCCAATCAAGTCTTTGGAAGTGGGATGTCACATATAACAACATCTGTCGCTATGCGTCCTCCTCTCACCGGCTGAAACACCACTGTCTCCTCTATTCAGACCTGGGATGGCTTCCTCCTCCTGGGCTAAGGCTTCATGCTTATGGCTCTGTCATTGACAATATTGTCTGACTACAAATTTCCAAACCCCTGGCAGGCTTCTTCTAAAACCTGACACCTTGCTACAGGTTGCGGTCTGCTGACCAAGCTCCCCGTCTTCATCCTCGGATATAACACCTCTAAAGGCACTAGTGTTTTCTCCTGCTATGCCCCCAAATACTGGAACTCCCTTCCACTAGCCTTGTGCCAAGCACCATCCCACGCATTATTTAAGAAAGGACTGCGTAATTATCTCGATACTAATTGTAAATGGAGTCCACTCTGAAGAAAGAGGAGTTACTAGTGGGGTACCACAGGGTTCATACTTCCTTCCTAGCCTCATCAGGACAACAGGACACAGAAGGTAATTGTAAATAGAGTCCACTCTGAAGAAAGAGGGGTTACTAGTGGGGTACCGCAGGGTTCAGTATTGGGTCCAATCCTTTTTAATGTCTTCATAAGTGACATTGTAGAGACTGAAAGGAAAAGTATGTCTCTTTGCAGATGACACAAAGATCTGCAACAGGGTTTAGACACAAGGAGGCGTGGAAACGATGAGAAGGGACTTGGCAAGGTTGGAGGAATGGTCAGAAGTATGGCAGTTAGGATTTAATGCAAAGAAGTGCAAAATAATGCACCTGGGAAACAAGAACCCAGGAGAAGAGTACACAATGGGGGGGAGGTAGTAACAACAACAAAAAGGAAAGGGACCTGGGGTAATCATAGCAGATGACCTTAAGGTTAGCAAGCAATGTGAGAAGGCAGTAGGGAGGTTGGGGTATACTGGGATGCATAGGGAGAGGCATCAGCAGCAGAAAACAGGAAGTTGTTATCCCTCTGTACAGACAGTTGGTGAGACCTCATCTGAGTACTGTATCCAGTTCTGGAGACCCCATCTCCACAAGGACATAGACAGGATAGAAGCAGTCCAGAGGAGGGCAACTAAAATGGTGCAGGGTCTGCAAGAGAAGCCTTATGAGGAAAGACTAAAGGAGCTTAATATGTATACCCTTGAGGAAAGAAGGGGGGGGGACATGATAGAAACTTTTAAATACCTCAGTGGAATCAACAAAGTCCAAGAGGGTAGCATCTTTCAGAAAAAGAGACATGCAAGAACAAGGGGACACAATTTAAAGATGGGGGTTCAGGGGCAATGTGAGGAATTATTATTTCACAGAGAGGGTAGTGGATGCATGGAACAGCCTTCCTGATGAGGTTGTGGGGTCTAAAACTGTGGGAGAATTCAAGAATGCATGGGACAGACATAAGGCAATTCTTGTGGAAGGGGGGTAGGAAGAAATAGGCTGTTGGTTAACTAGGATCTGCGGCCTATTCTGTAGGTAGAGAAATGGGCAGACTAGAAGGGCCAAGCGGTCCTTATCTGCCATCAAAGTCTATGTTTCTACAGTATGTTTCTCTCTCTCCTTACCACTTCTGATCTGCCCTTCTAAATTCAAAGCACTTCTCCTCTACCTGTCTGTCCCACCTCCCACCTTGTCTCATCCTCAACCCTTTTCTGTCCTCCTACTCCTATCACTTAGTACTATTCCTCCTCTGAACTGCCTATTTTCAATCCCATATTAGCACTAAAATATTTGCAATCTTTGTGTTTTTTCTCAAAACAAATGGTGATGTAGTTTTGGTTATTGAACTGTTTCTGTATATTTTTCTACAATGTTATTGCAACTACCTTGTCTGTAGCTACTTTTTTTCTACTTGCTCTGTATTCTATTGCCAGCTATGTTTGAACTTGTACTGGAATGTTGCCTTATTGTGTATTGTCAGCTGTGTTTGAACTTGTACTGGAATGTTGCCTGATTGTGTATTGTCAGCTATGTTTGAACTTGTACTGGAATGTTGCCTGTGTTGTTGCACTGTGCCCTCCCGGGTCATGCCTGAAAATAATCATTGCTATGGCTAGTGCACTTACCCAGTAAACAAAAACTACATAAAATAAATAAATCACAAAAATTGAGGACAATTGTAGGCCTGGGGTAGTTGACAGTGTTGACAGAGTCTGTCCAAAATTTCTAGCTTCAATATATTCAGAATTTTGATCAGCACATCCCCAATTGATCTCATACCACAGAATGAGATCTCTAAGTTACTTTAAAAGTTGCAAGTCATTTTGTGACACTAATTTCACTACCTGGTCAAAAAGCCACTTTCAGTGAAATGCTACTGATGATGTCATAACCAGAACTCACAGCCTAGTCCTCTCTGCAAACTATCTTATATGACTTATTTATTCCACATTACATACAACTACAGTTGTAGTAAACATTTGACAAAGGGAAACTGATACTAGGTTGGCACAGCCAGACATGCATTTCCATAATGGGCAGCTACAAATTACTTAAGAATGTGCAGGGGTTCAGTATGCAGCGACATACATGCCTTTAGAATACCAAAGTTCTGTGCAATATTTTAGAATATCGCAAGGATGAGATTTCAGAATGCCACCAGGCTACAATTGTGGAATGTAGCAATGACATAATCTCAGAATGTAGTTTGGACATACACATTTGGAATGTTAGAGGGGTGCTGAAATTCAGAATGTGGAGGTGTCATATATTTTTAGAATATGGTAGATATATGCAATTTCAAAATACGGGAGACACGTAGTTGTGGAATGTGGCAGAGATATGCAATTTCTTAACATGTCATGGATGAGTAATTTCAGCATGTGGTGGTGATGCACAATTTCAGAATGGTGTTGGGATGCTTGATTTCAGATTGTGCTGGCAACATGGAATTTCACAATGTAGCATTGACACAGAATCTCAGAATGTGGGTGAGGTGCACAGTTTCAGAATGTGGTGGTCGTATGTAATTTCAGAATGTGGTAGAGACACATTTTTTGAATGTGCTGAGATGAGTAATTTTGGAGCGTGGCTGGGAAATTTATTTCTGAGTGTGACAGATATACACAATTTTGGAATGTGGCAGGGATGCACAATTTTAGAAGGTGGCTTCAACATGCAATTTTAGAATGTAGCAGGGACACTTATTTTCAGAATGTGGTAGGGAATGCATCATTTTGGAATATGGTGGGGATGCACATTTTTAGACTGTGATGAACATGGGAACATTTGGAATGTGGCAGTGACACCCAGTTTTGGAATCTGGTAGGAAGGTACGCTTTCAGAATGTGGCTGGGACAAACAATTTTAGAATGTGGGGGTGCTTAGTTTTGGAATGTTGCTGGAAAACAGTTTCAGAATGTGATTGAAATGCATAATTTGGGACGAACATTTTCAGAATGTGAAGGGATACACAGTTTTGTGATGTAGTGGTGACACAATTTCATAGAAACATAGAAACATAGAATTTGACGGCAGATAAGGACCGCTTGGCCCACCTAGTTCGCCCATTTCCCTACCTAAAGGATAAGCTGCAGATCCTAGTTAACCAACAGCCTGCTTCCTTCTACCCCCCGCTAGAATTGCCTTATGTCTGTCCCATGCATTCTTGAATTCCCCCACTGTTTTTGACTCTACGACCTCCTCAGAAAGACTGTTCCATGTATCCACAACTCTCTCTGTGAAGAAATACTTCCTCACATTACCTCTGAGCCGTCCCCCCTCTATCTTCAAATTGTGCCTCCTTGTTTTTGCACATCTCTTTTTCTGAAAGATGCTACCCTCTTGGACTTTGTTGATTCCCTTGAGGTATTTGAAAGTTTCTATCATGACCCACCTCTCCCTCCTTTCCTTGAGGCTATACATCTTTAGTTCATTTAGTCTTTCTTCATATGTCTTCTGATGCAGACCCTGCATCATTTTGGTTGCCCTCCCCTGGACAGCCTTCACCCTGTCTATGTCTTTGGGAAGATGGGGTCTCCAGAACTGTACACAGTACTCCAGATGTGGTCTTACCAACTGTCTGTGCAGAGGGCCAACCACTTGTTTTCTACTGGTGATGCCTTTCCCTATGTATCCCAGTATCCCCCTAGCCCTCCTTACTGCCTTCTCACATTGCTGGCCCACCTTTAGGTTGTTAGATATGACTACCCCCAGGTCCCTTTCCATTTTTATTGTCAGTGTCTCACCCCCCCCGCCCCATTGTGTACTCTTCCCCTGGGTTTTTGTTTCCCAGGTGCATTACTTTGCACTTCTTTGCATTGAATCAAAGCTGCCACACATTTGACCATTCCTCCAACTTTACCAAGTCCCTTTTCATACTTTCCACCCCACCTTGTGTATCAACCCTGTTGCAGATCTTTTTGTCATCTGCAAAGAGACATACTTTCCCTTCCAGTCCCTCTGCAATGTCTCTTATAAAGACATTAAAAAGGACCGGCCTCAGTATTGAACCCTGTAGTACCCCACTATTAACCCTCCTTTCTTCACTGTGGACTCCATTTACTATTACCCACTGTGTCCTGTTGTCCAACCAGTGTTTTACCCAGGCTACCACCATGGGACCCACTCCCAGGCTGGCTAATTTGTTTATTAATCTTTTGTGTGGGACTGTGTCAAATGCCTTGCTAAAGTCTAGGTAGGCCATGTCCACAGCCCCTCCCTGATCTGCTGCTTTGGTCACCCAGTCAAAGAAATCAATTAGATTTGTCTGACATGACCTTCCCACTGTGAATCCACGCTACCTTGGGTCCTGTGCCCCACTGGCCTCTAGGTACTCAGCAGTTCTTTCCTTCAGAAGTGATTCCATCATTTTCCCTACCACAGAGGTCAAACTGACAGGTCTGTAGTTTCCTGCCTCTGTCTTGCTCCCACTTTTGTGAAGGAGAATCACATCCGCCCTCCTCCAGTCATCAGGTACCACCCAATCCTCCCATGATTTATTAAAAAGGGTAGTCAGTGGTGTTACTAGTTCTTACCTTAGTTCTTTTAGAATTCTGAGGTGACACCAGCCCATCAATGCAGTGGTTGGATTTCTGCTTGTGACGCTGGTGACCCGGGTTCAGGAACGGACTTGGGTCACTGGAGGACTGTCCGGGGAGAAGGAAAGAAGTGTCCCAGGATGGCGTGCCTTCTCCAGGGGAGGGATGGGGATGCACCTCAGTGCATGCTGGCCCCTGGTGGAGACCGAGGGCACAGCACTGACACCTGAGATGGAAGCACTGGGGAAGTGATGAATGTTGGCATGTGCCTTGACGTCAGTGGCACGTCACTCCCCGGGGAGAAACCAGAAAACTGCCCTGGCTGACCGGATGACAGTCTCTCTGATCCCCTACTGCTGCCAGGCCTCCTAACTGGCACTCAGTGACACCCCAGGGCCAATAGAGATGTGCTGGCCCACCCCCACTGGCACCTTCCCCTGGGAGGAGAGGGACCCGTACAGCAAGGGGATACGCCGGGTTACCTGGGAGGGGTCACAATATGAGGTGAGTGGTAGCTGGGGGTAAGGGAGAGCATGCGATCCAGGACAATGTGAAGACCCAAAGGAGTGACCAGGCAGGGGTGGCAGGAGGGGGAAAAAAAAGAATTCTGGGGTGAATCCCATTAGGCCCCATTGCTTTATCCACCTTCAGTTTTAAGAGTTCTTTCAGAACCCTTTCTTCTGTGTAAGGACTCATATCAACCCCCCTATCCAGAGTGCTTCTACTGACCTGCTTTTCCATTGTGAATACTGAGCAAAAGTATTCGTTCAGTATCCCTGCTTTTTCACTGTCGCTCTCTGCCCAACCACCTTCCTCTTTGTTCAGCCTCAGTATCCCTGCCTTAGTCTTTCTGTGCTCCCTAATGTACCTATAAAAGGTTTTATCTCCCCTTCTTAACCAAGTTTGCTATCTTTTCCTCAGTTTGGGCCTTTGCTATTCTGACTGCCTTACCCGCTTCCTTCTGCTTTAACTGGTACAGTTCTTTGTCCTGCTGCTTCTGTGTTTTCTTATACTTCCTGAATGCTATATTTTTTCCCTTACCTTCCCTGCCACTTCTTTTGACAACCATAGTGTTTTTTTCTTTCATTTTGATTTGTTTATTTGCTTCACACAAAGGCTTGTTGCCTCTGTGTTGGCGGTTTTGATGTTTCCCCATTGTTGCTCCACCCCACCTTCTTGCCTTTTGCTAGTGCTTTTCTGAGGTACTCTCTCATTTTGACAAAATCAGCCCTCCTGAAGTCCAGTACCTTCACTTTTGTGTGGCTTACTCTACAGCTAAGTTTATCATGAACCACACTGTTTGGTGGTCGCTTGCTCCCAGATGGCTACCCACTTCAAGATCAGAGATCCTCTCTCCATCCCCATTTGAGAGTACCAGGTCTAATATTGCTCTCTCCCGAGTGGGTTCCAAAACTAGCTGTCTGAGGCATGCCCCCTGTAGAGCATCGAGAATGGCCTTTCTCTTGGATGTGGCTGCAGCAAAGGTGCTCCAGTCAGCATCTGGCATATTCAGGTCCCCCATCAGCAATATCTCCCCTTTCTCTGCCATCCCAAGGATGCCTTCTTTCATTTCCTTGTCCATTTCTTCCCCCTGAGATGGGGTCTGTATACAACCCCTGTGAGGATTGTGGAGCCATTTCCAGTCTCCAGGGTGACCCACAGTGCCCCCTCTCCTCTCTCTTTACCCTTTAGTTCTGTTGCTTTTATCCCTTCCCTTACATAGAAAGCTTCTCCTCCTCCTCTTCTTCCCTCCCTGTCCCTCCTGTATATTGTGTACTCTGGTATGTTGACATCCCAGTCATGGTTCTCTGTGTACCATGTTTCTGTGACTGCCACAATATCCAGGCAGCCCTCTTCCATCAAGGCCACCATTTCAGGGAGCTTTTTACCTAGACTATGGGCATTGGTACTCGTTACCCTCCATTTTTTATGGCTTTATTTCTTTTTTCCCCATCCCTGTCCCTACTGCATTTGTCTTTTTCTCCATTTACCCCTGCCCTTCTCCCTATCGACTGCTCTATTTTTGTGTTTACCTCGCTAATTACCCTGGTTTGGGGGGGGCTAGGATTTTCCTTCTCCTCTTCAGAGCCTCCCCCCTTGGCTAGCTTAAATGCTTGCCACTGAAGCATTTAAAGCTGTCACCTGGGATCCTGGTTCCCCTCCAGCATAGATGCAGACCATCGCACCTGTAAAGGCCTGCATCCCTCCAGGTGGCAATAAACAATTTTTTAATGTGTTGGGTCCATACATGGTCCCTCAGGGATGCACAATTTCAGAATGTGGCCAGGGCACAATTTCAGAATGTGGCGGGCTATGCAATTTTGGAATGTGGTGATGACATGAAGTTTTGGAAAAAGGCAGGTATGCACAATTTTAGAATATGGTGGTGACAGTTTCAGAACATGTCATTGACACACAACTTCAGAATGTGGTGGGGATGTGCAGTTTGGAATGTGGCAGAGACGTGCACTTTTGAAACATAACAGAAATGTACAATGTTAGAATGTGGCAAGGACACACAATGTCTGAATGTGTTGGAGATGCGATAAACAATTTTTTAATGTGTTGGGTGCATACAGTTATGGACTGTGGTATGGAAAAGCAATTTCAGAATAAAATGGTGTGTCTTGTCACATTCCAACAGTGTGCATCCCCACTATGTTCTGAAACTTTCCATCCCCATCAGATTCCTAGAAGTGTGTTCCTGTCACATTCCAAGATTGTCCCCACCACATTTCAAGACTGCACGGCCCTGCCACATTCTGAGACTGCATGTCCCTCCCAACATTCTGAAGCTGTGCACCACCACCTTGACATTCCATAACTTTGTCCAGCACTGCATCCCAAAACCACCTCCGGATGCATTTTAAAGTACAGTACTATGCATCTGAACATTCTGGAATACATACACTGCACTCAACAGTATGTAATGTTTTATTTAAAAAAACATTACTACAACTACAGTGTTTTAAACTTTGGAGAAATAAGTCCTATAAGGTTGCTGACGCAGTAGACTAGGCTGTGAGTTGTGGTTATGCCACCATCAGTAGCACTTCAGTGAAACAGGCTCTTTTGAACAGAGAGTGAAATCAGGGTTACAAAATGGCCTGTACCTTTTAAACAAAGTAACTCAGATATCTAAATTGTGGTATGAGGCTCATTGGGGATCTGCAAATTCTAATTCTGCAATGTAGCACTTTTGGTCGGACTCCCTCTAAACTTCTGTATCCTCAAATTTAGTTGCATGTTGCAGACCTTTGATAGCAATGGTTTCATAAAATGGTGAGGAAAACTACTACTGAAAAGCCATAACACTTCAATTTTTTTAACTCACAGCCATGGTCAGATTCATTCTGGCAACAGTGTACATTTGGTTAAGGAGTTTTCAACATCTGATAATAAGGAGACATACTTAGAGCAAGACTGCTGACCTCTGTCTGGCTGTGTTAATCATTACACAAATGCTAATACAGTACATCCAATAAATTTGCCTTACCTCCCTTGCACTTCTTCTTCTTCTTAAAAAAAAAATCAGCTTCTGCCACATTTGATTCTGTATACCACATTAGCTGTCACTGTCTCAACTCAGTTCAGTTTACCTCAGTAAAGAAAATGAATGGGGTGGCAGTGGCGAAAATGATAGAATCAACGTCATCCAAAAAATATGACAGCCTAGTTACTTCCTTTTTGGCATCCTAGCAGTTGGAAAATTAACTATGATTGTAATGTGCAGAAATGCAGGAGATTTGGGGAGTAGCTGGTATAAACCAAGTTATCTTCTTTTCCCCAACTGCCACGGCATCTGTTGATGGGCACGCTGACTCAAAGCTTATTTTAGCAGGGCAATGAAGTTATGTGACACTTTTGAATATGGGCAGTGCAGAGCACCTATAAATCATGGGAACTTGACAAAAGATGTACAGTATATAACCCCCTCTTGTCAAAATGTCAGGAAATGGAAACTAATATGATGATATGACTATTCACTCTAGTTTGGTGTGTGGGAGGAAGAGGGGGCAGTATTATTTAAAAATAAAAGACCCTGACCATGACCATGTCTTCTGGCACATCTAAAGTGATAAGAAAAAACTACCCGCTGATTCTGAGAACCTGTAGCAAATACTAACAATTGAACACTTTTTCTCAGTTTGTGTAAGATTAGCAAAAGTAGAGGAGATGAACCCATTGACCTTCCCACATAAAAATCTCCATGCAAAGTGGCAGGCATCCTTGATATGGTGATTTTGTTAAACTACTATGCTGTACATATTTAAATATCATGAATGCTGACCTTTTAGCATTCCAATTAGACAGAGCTTAAAGGCCAAGTGGATTACCAATATGTATTTCTGCTTGCAGGGATGTAGGGACAGTTCATTGTCTGTGCTGCTGGATTTTCTGAATGGTAGTGCACATATCCATTGATTAGTCTTTACTGTTTAGACCTTTCATGTAGTAAAAGGCATTTAAAGGAATAAAGTCTTAACCCCTTCTTCAATCCAAAAACAGAGTTCAGTGTCACCCCTCTGAGCAGATGATACCCAGACTCAGAAGAGATCACCCGTCCCCTGCTACTCTCTCAAGCCATGTCCCCTACTGCCTGTCTATAAGTAAAACTCACCACCACCACAGTCTGACACCAAAGGTTAACAGGAACAAGCCCATGCTGGACTTCTCAAGACCATCCCCAAATAGCAGAAGCTGGAGTTGTACTTTTTTAGGTTGCCCCATGTCCCTCTTCCTCTTTTTCTGATCCATGTCCATCAGACAACCAAGGCTGGATTTTCAGCCCTGCATTGGGTGACTTGCAGCATGATTCCGCACCATCTCTGACATATGCAGCATTAGGTTAGACCACCGAAAAGGTGACCTAACTTATTTGTGCATAGTTGCACATTTGCCATGACTTTTGGCAAAATGGGGGCCCTATAATGACATATGCAGCAATATTTGATGCATGCATTATTATTTTGCTATGAAGTGGTGCCAACTGCCATAAATGCAGTAAAACATTGGAAAATAGTGACACAATGTTTTGCAACTACTCTGCTATGGACACACACCAGAACTGGGACTTGCTCATGAACTCCCTGGAGGATAGGTGCAGGAGGGGGATGTGATAGAAACATACAAATACATCACAGTAAAGAACAAGGTACAGGAAGGTAGCATTTTATAGAGGAAAAGATGCTCAAGAACAAGGAATCATGCTATTAAATTAGAAGGGGGAGGTTCAGAGGAAATGTGAGGAAACACTTCTTCACTGAAAGAGTGATGGACTAGTGGAAAAGCCTTCCAGAGGAGATGGTGGAGTCAGAAACAATTACCGGATTCAAGAAGGCATGGGATACACATAGCGGGTTCCTAGTTGTATGGGGGCAGGAAACAGAACAGGTCAAAGTGATAGAGTAGATTGCAGACAGGGAATGGATAGGGTAAATAGGGCAGACTAGGTGGGCCAAGAGGCCCATATCTGCTGACACCTTCTATGTTTCTATGTTTCTGAGGCAGGACCATTCAAAATCCAACCAGCTGCATTTTTCTAGCTAAGTACTTATCTAAATCACTCATTATATACCATACCATACCTGCAGTGGTAGTCAGTTTTTTACATGAAGCTGGTACTCCATTAAATAAAATTACAATTCATCACTGGCATGATAAATGCTTGTGAGTACCACTGAGAAGGCATAAGTCTAAAAAAAGCCTTGTTAAAAAAACCCACACTAGGCAGTGTTGCTACTAATGGGATAGGCTTTCTGCTTGCCACATGCATGGTTTAGCTGCTGCATGCCCTCTTCTCCATTTAAGAAAGGGGAAGCATACAAGGGACAGGTGCTCAGGAGATCAATGAGAGGTATTAATTATGGTGTTCTGCAGCTCAGAGTTGAGCACCTCTGGCTGGGCTGTATGGGTATGCCTGAAGACTTGATAGATGGAAGCAAGTTTAACTGAATTCCAGTTTGGTTTCAACATTTGAGGCTCAAGTTCAGATCATACCTGTAACAGACTTAATAATTGCTATCCAGTTTGATCTGATTCAAACGGAGCAGACAGCACTGGATAACAAATTATCCAGTCCTCTCTAGAAAACTGGATAGTGTCACTGCTTGCTGTCATGCAGAGAGTATTAGCATGGTACTAATGTGTAGACTGTTGTAGTTTTACAGACAAAAATAAAGCATTTATTTCTAAGTTTTCTGATGTTTCTGCAAAACATGCATTTATTTTTTTGATGTTTCTGTAAAGAAGGCATTCATACGCTATCTAAAAGAGGTGTGGGCTCACTCCACTTGCTCCAACCCTCACCAATAACTTTACCATTCTTTTGCTACTATAGATGACAAGAACAGATTGGAAAAAGATCAGGGGCAATATTTTCTTTTCATTTTTTTACTGCATATGGTCCCTCTGTCTCCTGCATGTCCCCTTCCTCCAGTACCCCAATCTAAACCTATCACCCTCATCTCTTGAACTTACCCCATCTTCATACCTCCATGGCATATCCCCATGGTGGAGCTCAGTGTACCCCAAGCCCCTCTGGAGTCTGTATCCATTTTAGGAGGGCACCTTGGGCGGCACTGCAAGGCATGCAGTGTGTTGGAATAATCCTACATTCCTGGAGCATTTTCCTCCATTTTTCCCTTTCCGTTGGGATGCTAGCAACAACTGTGGGCATGGACATACCCTCATGCAACCATGCTGTCATGCAGCATCACCAAGCATTCACCCTCCCCTAGGCATGCCTGCCGCAGCTCAGATTGTGGTTACTTAGGGATGCTCAGTCCACATCTTCCAGCTGACCTACAGCCCCTTGGGCTCAGTTCTGACCCATATCACTGGCACTGGAGAAACATAATGCTACCACTGTGCCAACAGGACAGTTCCAAGGGGGAGGGGACAAGATCTGCCCACCCTATCATCAGAACAGCCTTCAGGGCACCCTATTAGACCATCCAATAATATATCTAACTGCATCAGCTGGTCAAACACACAGTTGCATCTGAAATGTTAGCACTCGTAAAATACTAACACATGCACTATTATTTTAACACCAGCTGCTGCAAGTCATGGTGATTGTCATAACCACCTGAAGCATTTAAAAAAGCTGTGGCACAGCATCAGAGAATTTTTTCCAATGCAGAAGTAGGTAGATCTCATGCTTGTGTCTGCAGCCGAGCCCCAGATATCTACTAAATTGTTTCAAACCATTAGATTAATAACACTTGTAGTTACTTAAACATTTTCTGGGTTCATGTCTTCCTCTCATTATCAGTCTTTTTAATATTTTGCATTAACGTGTGCTTATAAAATGGCAAGGACAAATCTTGGAACCTCACTGGCAGAAAGACATTATATTATCATGTATTAAAAAACTAGTGATGCATGGTCAGGTGCTGGATCCCATTGCAAAGGTCAAATAACCTAATTACAGTATATAAATGATCAGGGACTATTTTGTGTATATAGTTTTTCAATTAATATATATTTAAGCAAATTATTTTATGTACCTCTCCCAGCTGCGAAGTAGAGGAACACTGAATGAAACTAAAAGGAACCATAGTGAAGGCAACAGTCCTCTGCATCAGACAAATAAGCAAAAGCAAGAGGAAAAAAGACTGCTATGGTTCTCAAAAAGGTGCCTGGGAAGGTAAGGCCAAAAAAGTTAGCATCTGGGAAGCATAAGGAGATTCAGAGGAGGAGGAGGACAGCGAAGTGTATCAAGAGAATCAGAGGGAGGCAGGAAAAGCAGTCAGGAGCTCAAATGTGGAAACAGAGGAGGAAATAACCCAGGTAGTAAAGAAAGGAGACTAGGCATTTTTCAGGTACAAAAGTGAAAGGAGAAAGATTGGAGGAGGGATTCTAAGAATAAGGAGGGAAGGAGGGGAATATATTGAGGGGAACCAGGAAAAAGCAGAAATCCTGAACAAATATGTTTGCTCAGTATTCACAATAGAAGGGGAAAGTGAGGGTCCACAGACACAGTAAGTGACAGGAGCATCAATGGAAGGGAGGTGGACACCAGTCCATTTATGGAGGAGAGAGTCCTGAAGGAACTCGCTAAACTGAAAGTGGACAAGGCAGTGGGGCCATATGGGATACAGTACATCCAAGAATATTGAAGATGCTTAGAGAGTTGCTGGTAGCACCTCTGACAGTCCTGTTCAACCACATGCTTGAGACAGGAGTGGTTCTGGAGAACTGGAGAAGGGCAGATGTGGTCCCACTTCACAAAAATGGGAGCAGGGAGGAGGCTGGTAACTACATGCCAATCAGCCTGACTTCGGTGGTGGGGAAATTAATGGAATCACTACTGAAGGAAAGAATTGTGGAATGTCTTGAATCCAGTGGCTTACAGTATCTGAGACAACATGGATTCACTGGGAGGAGATCATGTCAAACGAATCTGATAGATTTCCTTGACTCAGTGACTAGGGAATTAGGTCAGGGTAGAATGGTGGATGTTGCCTATCTTGACATCAACAAGGCCTTCGACCCCTAAACAAGCTGGTCAGACTGGGAGTGGGTTCTAAGGTGTTAAAATGAGTGGGAAATTGGTTGAGGGATAAACAATATAGGGTAGAGCTTCAATCACTTAGAGCGGAAGTATGCCTCTCATATGTTAAATCTCAATTTATGGGCTAATGCTAAATGGAAAGCCACATATCTCGGACAGGGGAAGAAAGCAGGGAAGCTATTAGCAAACAGACTTAAACAGCAGAGGGAGGCAAGGTGGGTGTCGACATTAGAAGATAAAAACACAGGACAGTTGACCTCTGACCCGTCATTAATTTCCAAGATTTTTAGGGATTATTATCAAGGTTTGTATACAGCTCCAGACTTACCTGGAGATTACTTAAATAAGTTGGAGAAATTTTTACAGGATGTGATGTTACCAAAGTTAAATATAGAACAACAAAAATGCTTGGTAGGCAGTATCAGTATACAAGAAATCCTAGCTGCAATTGATAGACAACAAGCCCCAGGCCCTGATGGCTTCCCTCCCACCTTCTATAAAACATTTAGAAATGAATTAGCTCCATATTTACAGGAATTATTTAATTATCTATTTTCGGCCACAATAAAAGAGCCCTCTATATTCAAAGCCAGAATAGTGGTTTTACCAAAACCTGGGAAAGACCCCTCTAGTCCAGGTAACTATAGACCTATTTCGTTACTCAATATAGAGGTCAAGCTGTTGGCAAATATTCTGTCATTTTGATTAAAACAGGTTTGGGACATCTTGATTGGACCTGAACAGGCAGGTTTTGTCTCAGGTAGACATTCCAGTGACCTCTTCCGAAAAATTTGTCATCTGATGTCCGCGTCCGGGGAGCCCAATGCTGATATAGTGCTGGTCTCCCTGGATGCGGAAAAACCTTTTGACAGAGTCAATTGGAAATTATTTGACCTCTTGCCCCAATATGGCATACCTTCTGATTTTATTCAATGGGTGGGGATTCTTTATCGTTCCCCATCAGCAAGAGTGCTTTGTAATGGGGTTATTTCCGATAGCGGCAAATTGACTAGAGGTACAAGACAGGGGTGTCCCTTACCCCTATGTTGTTTAATTTATATTTTGAGCTGTTAGCCCTGAAAATGAAGGTGGTTAAAACCATCAGAGGAATAAGAATAGGTGCAGAGGAATATAACATTTCAATGTTTGCAGACAATATTCTTTTACATCTATCCTCTTGGCACCTATCTTTGCAGTCTGCCATGGATATCTTGCAGGATTTTAGTGCCCTGTCAGGAAATAAACTGAACTCAAATAAAACAACAGTATTAGCTCTAACTTCATTGTGTACAAAGGCCATGATAGAGGAACTAGGATTGTGCTGGACCCCCAGATCAGTCACCTTTTTAGGTATAGAACTCCCAAAGGACATGTGTAAATTAAAAACTCTAAATTTAGATCTGGTAATTTTGCAAATGCAACAAGACCTGAAGAGATGGCAAAAATTACCTCTGTTTCTGTGGGGAAGGGTCAACATCCTTAAAATGGTTATCTTTCCTCAGCTGATGTATCCTTTATCTATGTTAAATTTAGCTCTCCCTCAGAGATGGTTTAAAATGGTGGACTCTATATGGTCTGATTTTTTATGGCAGGGAAAGAGGCCTAGAAGAGCCCTTCAGAAATTAAAAAGACCGAAGAAGCGGTGAGCAGTATTCCCTATCTTTTTCTTTATCATCTTGCTTTTCAGGGGAGTAAATATTTTCATTGGCAGGAACCACAAAATAACAGTACACCAAATGTAGCCAGGCTACTAATAGAGAGACACTTAACTTCCATTTATAAGGTATCTCTAGCCTCCTTGTTGTTTACCCAGGGTAGGAAAAAAGCACAGAATTGGCAGAATACGCCCTTGGCATGGTCAATGAAAGCTCATGCTCAACTGTGTAATTGCTTTAAACTGGATTATTTCCATGACCTGGGGCAACCAATATAGTTTTAGTTTTTATGTTTTAGTTGTGCTATTATTGACATTGAAAGGCTCAATGCATCTGTATGAGTACTGTATGTCTTTAATTTTGCTTGTCTAATAAAGTTTATTAAATTGCAAAAAAATAAAAATAAACAACAGAGGGTGGTGGTAAATGGAGTTCACTCTGAGGAAAGCAGTGTGACCAGCAGGGTGCCAGAAGGATCAGTACTGAGGCTGGTCCTCTTTAATGTCTTTATTAGTGACACTGCACGGGGGTTAGAAGGGAAGGTATGACTTTTTGCAAATGACAAAAATCTGCAATTGGGTTGACACTCCAGGGGATTGGAAAAATGAGGGATTTAAGTAAACTTGAGGGTGGTAAAGGGTGTGACAATTAAGATTCAGTGCAAAGAAGTGCAAAATCATACACTTGGGGAACAGAAACCCGGGGACAGAGCACATGATGGCGGGAGTGGTACTGATGACCACCAAACAGGAAAGGGACCTGGGGTAATCATATCTGAGGACCTAAAAGATGCCAAGCAGTGTGACAAGGAAGTGATGAAAGCCAATGGGATGCTGGGATGCATAGGAAGGAGTATCACCAGCAGAAAGAAGGAGGTGGTAAGGTGATACCACTGTACAAATCCAGAGAAGGGCAACTAAAATGATGCAGGATCTGCACAAAAAGCCCTATGAGGAGAGTTTAATGGACTTCAGTATGTGTACCCTGGAGGAGAAGAGGGAGAGGGGGATATGAAAGAGACTTTCAAATAACTCATAGGTATAAATAAGGTACAAGAGGGAAGCATTTTTCAGAGAAAAAGATGTTCAAGAACAAGGGGTCATACTGTGAAACTAGAGAGAGAGATAGACTCAGGGGAAACATGAGAAAGTACTTCTTCACAGAAAGAGTGGTAGATGCATGAACAGCCTCCCAGTGGAGCTGGTGGGCAAAATGGTAACAGAATTAAAAAAAATGCATGGGATAGGCATAAGGGAATCTTAGTGGGTTAGAAAGGCTGGATAAAGCCAGAGATCAAGTAGGGTCTCTGGTATTAAAATAGGCGGGGAACATGGGCAGACAGGGTGGGCTAAGTGGTCCTTATTTGCGTCAATTTCTATGTTTCTATGTAAAAAGATCACATTAAACAGGTTTCAATTTACATATAATACAAAAGAGCAGTGAATCATTTTATAAGTGCAATATGCCACTCCAGGGTGTGCACTAAAGCATTTGACTGTACTTCCCAGGGCAGTAAGAACACTTGGCTTTCAGCCTCGAGCCTCAGTTCCCAGGGGTGTGAATTAAAATTATTTAGTACACACTCTGTAATGGTTTATTGGTTACTTTTTCCATTGCCTTTGTCAAAATTTTCAGACTATGCCCAGTTGACCACAATTGCTGTAATCACTATGATGCTCTAACAAGTGCACCACGAAGTCAAATCCTGATGAAAGCTTTGAATGAGAACTTCATGTATAAGCTGACAGACATTAACAATACAAACAACAAAGGCAAATAACACTGAAATCAGGTGTTCTTTAGTAAACTATAACAGCTGACTAAAATATGTTTATATAATTATGTACTATAATAAAGTGGATACCTAGGGCCACATTTTCAAAACTCCCTTTTTCATTTATGATCCTTATTGTGGCTGGCTCCCTTCAGCCCGCAGCCCATCCAGCCCCATCGCCCCCCATTCCTAGAGCTTGCCAAGTTCCTCAGGTCCCCCACTGATTGCCCCTCATGTTGGGGCCCAGTGAGGAAGGGAGATCCATCTTTCTCACCCCCAGTGTCCCAAGTCAGAGCACTGGAGCCAGTGTGAGTAGGTGGTGCAAGGTCCTGCAGCAAACTGTCTGTTATCATCCTGCTCGGGGTGTGCTCCTGGGTTACCTCCCTGATCCTAGGCTGGCATGGATGCCATGGTGAACATGTACTGCATGAAGATGCAGTATGCTTCAATATCTATGGCTAGCCAACTAGATCGATGACTGCTGCTGTGCCACTCAGCCTCCACTAGGTGGCAGTTGAGTAACTGTATGTGCTGCCCCCTCTCCCCAGACAGAGGAGAGCTGTCTATGGATGCTCAATCCTCCTTCCCTCAGCCAGCTTACAAGTGACCTTGGCACATTCCCAAACCCAGGTCATTGGTGTGGCAGGCGGTAAGGCACCCAGTGCCTCAGCCTGCCATGCTGTCAGGCTGGTTGATTTTCAAAACTCTTGACATAGGCCTAATTCCCGCTTTTAGACTGCATCTTCCTCAAAATAAATGTTCCAGAATGTTCTATTGCTCTTAGTAAATGTTTGGGCATTTTCATGACAGTTGACTCAATTTGCGATGAAACTAATGACACATGGCCCAGTGATGCAGAGGGCTGAGGCACCTTGAGCACCTTACCTCTCCCACATCAGTGACCCAGGTTCTGGAACAAGCTCGGGTCATCAGGGGGGCAGCTGGTGGGAGGGCTGGGAGAGAATCAAGAGGTCACTTGGCAACTTGCCTCTCCCAGATTGGGGAGGCAAGCCTTCCCAGCTCTTGGCTGCCACTGAGCAAAGGCTCAGTGGTAGTGTCAGGCAAATGGGGGACTAGCATGAGGCCAGGTGAGTAGAATGGCTTGCCAGTTCCAGGGCACATGTGTGACCATGTCGCTGAGGCCCCAGAGAGTTAAGAGGAGAAAACCAGGAAAAAAACATTTCCCCCTATCGCCATATGTGATGGTCATCGGGATTCTCGGGTTCCGCACCATATAGATCCTGGCCAGCCCGATTGCTGAGGGAGCAGCAGATGGGACTTGGGGTCCTGAGCTATGGCCCAAAGACAGGAGTAGGTGGACAAACAGCTGGACAAAAAACAAACACAGAAACTAATGACACATGCATCTTTTTTGTGACATATGTGTCACTTTTTGTGCACAAGCTGCAGCCACTGCAATAAGAAGTACCTATTTTTTGTGGTCTACCTATTCATCCCAGAAAGAGCAATTGTGCTACAGTTGTTCCTCAGGTGTCAGGAGTGTTGCCTGAACCTCTAAAAATCCCACCTCTGCTTTTCCATTCTATGGCAACTTCATGCTTCTGAGGAGGTAATGATAAATCGTTTATCTTCTGTGCTGTCATCACCAGTTCAAATTTACATTGGAGATTATAGTCCCGTGCATCATAACCCCAATATGTAAAACAGTTTGGTGCAATACTCCACACATCAGAGACATGCAGCACTGCTTTTAACATTTAGATCCATTAGCAAGACCCACAGTCACCTCCTGTCCTTTTCAGTCTGCAATGCATTTGACCAGTGTTTGCAGAACTTTCAGAACAAGCTAGCTTCATAATATTTCATCAAGCAAAACATATACAGTGGGAAACTGCACATATACTGTGTACATAACATTAAAAATGGGACTCTCCAGTTGGCCTTTAAGATGAAATGTGTTTTGTGAAAATAAAGCAGGAATAAAATTCATCTGTGCAACAAGCAAAGTGTGATTTGAGATGAGAATATTATAAAGACGTAGGGAATGAGATTCAGTGCAGAGTTTTATTAGTTTCTGCTTTTTGAAGAGTGGAACAATGGTGTGACATGACAGGTTTTGCACCATCTGAATACCTTAGACATCTTGATATACAGTATTATGGAGATCTCTATTGACTGATTCTGAGTGCCATCATGTTCAGCTGGTGTAATAACAGAAAACACATTATAGGGAAATTATTGCCCTCTGACATGTCACCAAGCACCAATGTAGCATCTAGCAAAATAGCACTGTTACATAAAACAAGTCGTACTGTCTAAGCAGACTGGTCTCATTGGAAGCAAAGAGAAAGCATTGCTAAAACAGACTAGGTGGTTGACTAAGCTAAAGAGGGAATCAAGCTGAACTGAAAGCTGCACTAGAACAGTTGAACATAGGTCAGACTGAGGTGGAGGTAAAATGAACAATTAAGAAATTGCACCCTTGTTCGCCAAATCCCCAAACTGAAATTATTGTAACACAGTAACAAAGTAACATAGTAGCTGATGGTAGATAAGGACCACTAGGCCCACCTAGTCTTCTGTATTCCCTGACTGTATCAGCAGCTGCTGACCCTACTTGGTCATTGGCTTTTGCCTCTCCTCCCCACATTTAGAGTTCCTTTATGCCTAACCCATGCATGCTTGAATCTCCCCACTGTGTTTGCACCATGAAGAAAAACTTCCTCACATTTCCCCTTATCCTGCCCCCCCAATCTCATATCGTGCCCCCTATTGCTATTATAAAGTGTGGTATGATGCTTGGCTGTGTTATAGTTTAGGAACAAAACAAATGAATGGCAGCTGCTCTCTAGAGATCCCAACTTCACCCAGTGGTTATGTAAACTGAATTCCACGTGCTATTCCAATAGTTCTCAGTCAATCAGAATCCTTGATTATTGGGTACAGTTTTATAATGTAGTACTACTTATGAGTTCCACTAGGATTAGAGTACCTCATAAAAGAGGTCTGGCCAGTATTTGACTTGAAAGAAATGAGATACGAATGGGTGTGGGATATTATCTGATAATTGCATACCTAAGTGTGTTGTTAGGCAAAAGGCAAGTACGCTGAGTGCCTTCAGTACCAGAAAGTGCAGTTACCACACAACAAACTACACCCTGGAGTGTCTTACTGAGCTATTAAAATGTGGATCTTATATCTGTCCCTCCACAACTGTTCCCACTCTGCTGGGTGGGGGATGGCAGGATAGAGTGGGTGCTCCTGGATGACTGGTGCCCCCTCTTGCACCCCCATCTATCAACCCAATACTATATAGCAGACTGAGAAGAGATGTGGGTTGCACATCTGCACCATCATAAACTGTCTCCACTTCAAACAGTTTCACACACAGGCTAGACTGGGGTCCAGGATGGTGGCCTCTAAGTGACTGTCCCCCTCCTTCATCCCACCTCCACATATGGGGAGCATCCTCCCCCTCCATTACACATTTGCACATAGAGAGCACTCCTCCCCTACATGCCTTCTTTGCATATGGGGAGCAATTCTCCTTCTCCTGCCCTCTTCCATATGGTGGACATAGTGTCTTATGTAATCATATTTGGTCTCAATCCTTGTTGAATTCAACCTTGTACATATTCTGCTGAAGGAGGCCTCCTTGGAGTTCCCAGGGATGGGTTGCAGCATTCTGCGGGACAGGGCATTTTCGGTGGCTGCGCCAACCCTGTGGAACTCCTTTCCTGTCTATTTAAAAGAGGCTTCCTGAGTAGAAGCCTGTAAGAAGGGCCTAAAAACATACCTGTTCAAGCAAGCTTTTATTGATTAATTGTTTGATATTAGTGGGATAGATAGATGCATTTTAAATTTGCTCCTTGTTGAATTTTACATACATTTGTGGCATATGATTTTATATTGTTGTTTGCTGTTTTTATTGTACAGCTCCCAGAGTCCCAGGAAATGGGTGCTTTTATACATCAATATCTATCTATCATTTGTAAACTAATGTAAAGAAAATTGCTGCATTTTAATTTATATTATGTGTCCTTACTTTTTGTATCTCACATCGTGTATTGTCTTTATCATTGCTTGTACAAGGGACCTCCTTGCAAATGAGCTTGTTCAATGGATCATTCCTTCAGAATAAACTTGAACATGGAGAGCACTCTTCCCTCCATTCCATCTCCACACATAGGTATCATTGCTCCACCTCCATCCCACCTCCATACGTTGTGAGCACTGATCCCCTGGCCCCCCAGTGCTTCTCCCGCTACATTTCACCTCCCCCACATGGAGAGCACTTCTCCCACTGCATCCCACCTCTGGCACGTGGGGAGCACTCATCCCCCTCCATTCAGCCTCCACACATGGGGAGCTTTCCTCCCACTTCATATCAGCTCTGTACATGGGGATCAATCCACCCCTTCATCCCACTGCCCCTACATGGGGAACATTGCTCCCCATCCATCCCACTCCTACACATGGGGACACCTCCACACATTTGCATCACTTCTCCTCTACTACCATCCCACCTCTGCATATAAAGAGTACTCCTAACCCCATTCCACCTTTGCACATGGGAGCACTCTGCAAAAGCCAGAGACAGAGATGTCAGTCAGGCATCTGCCTTTCCACACCTATTCCCACTCCACATGGTAAGCTCCAAGTTGGGCAGAACATAGGTGGGGTTGAGATGTAATGAGTGGGTTGCCCTGGGAGATGGTGCCAATACCCTCACCACCTCTCTGAATGAGAAAAGTCCCTTCCCCTGAATCAGTCTTTATTGTTTTCTCCACTCACCACTTTCTGCAGATTATTCTCCTGCTGGCTTGCCTTAACAGTCACTCCACTCCCAAGACAGGACTACAGGCCACTAGGCCAGGGCAGATTTTTCCTCTACCGCTCCTGTCTTCTCTTCAGACCACACCACCAATCCAGCCAGCGTCCAACACAGTCAAGAAGATGCACCATGTGTTACTTGCAGCTCAGCCTCAGATGAGTCTGTTCTTTCTGTTGTAGACCATACTTTAAGTTCTCCCACAGTTCAACTGAGGCTAGGGGAAGAGCAGCACACAGTCCTACTCTACCACCACGACAGTCAACGGGACACCAGAACTTGCTCAGCACTATACAGATGACACAGCACAGCAGCATGCTTATGAATTTGTCTCACCAGGCTTCTCCCGCTCTCTCTGTTGATGTCTCTATCTCCCCTAGCCATCAATGGTCCCATGCATGCACATTGTGTTGCAGCTAGCTCCAGCCACAATGGAGACTGCTGAGACACTAAGTGTTTTAGCAGCTGAGCCTGAGCCAACCCAAAAATAAAATACAGGAATTTGAACATTTCTGAGATAATTTCAGGGGGGGGGTTGAACACCCTGAGCACCCCCTGACTATGCTCATGCAATCCACAACAGTCCAGACACATGACATCCTTACACTTAAAGGCACTCCTCCCAGCCCAGCTAGTCTCCCTGCCTGGCCTGGCACACAAATGAACACCAACTGCTACCCCCTCCCACTTCCTTTGAAAGCAGTGAGGATCCCTTACTCTCAAGCACTCATTCCTGTACAAGTAGCAGAGCTGGGGGTCCAGGGCTGCAGTCGGACCTGTTGCTGTAAAGGAGCTTGAGCCTGCCTGAGTACAAGAGGACAGAAAAACTGAGTCCCCTTAATCCTACAGATTGAGGGCTGCTGCACATATGATTTCTACAGCCACTCAGGCACCACCAGGGATTTAAAACAAGAGCTGAACTATGGCAGGCAGCCTGCCATCCACCTCCTCCTCCTACACTGACTGCTTGCAGCACTTGCTCAGCTCCTCCTCTGCTACCAGTGCCAACCAGTGGTCAGTAGTGTTGGTGGGTGGCCCCCGTTGGAGTGGTCAAGCAAGCTCCTTGACTTGTTACTAGCCCCCCACAACCGATACTCTCTTTTGACTTCCTTCCATGTCTGGTTGCATTTGCCTGTTTCCAAACACCCAATAAACTTTTTTTTTCTAGTGTCCACTTAGATACAGAATATTAAATATAACAAATTAAAATATAATTGCTTTGAAGACGATAGAAGCCTTTATTATGTCTCGGCTTCAACATATGGTTGGAGAACGCTGAAATCTCATCTTGATTGTTTTACTTCCTTATTGCTATTTTGTATTTTCAGGTTAAATCAAATATAATAAAATACATATTTTTTTTTGAGAAGATAGAAGCTTTTATTATTATGGCTCTTTTTGGTTTGATCCATGCACACAGAAGCACTGAAGCAGTGAGATCACCACGTTTTGGCAGCCTTACACCATTCCTCTGATCCTAAAATATGTATCACAATGGTTGTATAATTGTAGATCTATATTCAAATGTCTTTAATTCATTATAATTACACACTGAGAAGAATGGTATTAATGAGTGCATTTAAGGTTTCATAATTTGACCATTTGCAATTTTAATGACCACCCAATCCAGGAGTGATCAATTTATTTTATCTAAACATTTCTTTGCTCAGCTCATCAATAGTCCAATATGATTTAGAAAAAAATTACTTTAGAACAAAACCTGTATAAACTTGGGTTTGATTTTGTGCAAATATTAACTTCTCTCAGAGTTGAAAATGCACAGATTAGTTGAACATACTGTTGTATTTCTCCACACTTTTACTTTGGAAATTTGTAAGAAAATATGAAAAAATAACACTCAACAGTCCAATAATATTTAAAATAAAATAACTTTAGAACAAAACCGTATAAACTTCGGGTCTGATTTTTCACCAATATTAACCTCTCTCCGAGTTGAAAATGCATTAGAGATTAGTTGTACATACTTTTCTATTTCTCCAAACTTTTACTTTGGAAATTTGTAAAAATATATGAAAAAATAACACTTGACCTTTTGCACAGGTATTGACCTCCCATGAAGGGAAAGGCTTAAAACGTATTTAGGGGTCATTCAAGAGTTATCGCAAGGTCAAAATTTAGTAAACTATGCATTTAATGCATTTTAATAGTAGAAGCTGCCAAAGAGGACATAATAAAATATAAAATTAGTGGTGCAGCATGGATGCCTGAAAGGTATCAAACCATTTGCCTCTAAAAGTTTCACAGACAGCCAAGTCTTCTTTATGTGTGTGAGCATTTTTTTCTTCTGTGTCTTCCTTCTTCCCCCTATTTGGTCAGTGTCAGCTTCACATAGAGATATTGCTGGCTAATAAGTACTAAAATTAATCTACTGCTTTTTTCCTGAAAAGATTTAACATGATCTCATCCTGAAAATATTTAATGTGTCCCCAATAAGCAGATCAATTTGTTTCAAGCTGTTTTTTTCTTCATAGTAAGAACTATGAATTCCATTGAAGTGTTCTACATTCCTAGACTAACTTCATGATCTGCTGTTAAATTAGGCATGACAAGATATAAATCATATGTTCTGGTCTCAGTATAGTGGTTTCAGAAATCAGTCTGTCAGAAATTCAATAGGAGTTATGTCAAAGAAATGTAAATATCTCTAAAAGTATAGGAGTTACTCATAAACCATCAGTGTGAAAGTTGTCCAGGACAAAATACCTTTCAAATGAGCCTATTCATTAATCTGCACTAATTTTATTTTTTAAACTATGGCCATCTGATTACCTGAATTTTCATTTTTCTTCACAATTGTAACCTTTTGGATGGCTATATTTAAAAGAAGCTACTGAATTCAGATTAGTGACTGTCCTCATTTGAAAGGTCATTTTGTCCTGAATAACTTTCATGTTGGTTGTATATTGGTAACTTCTATACTTTCTGAGATATTTACATTTGTTTGGCAAGACTCCTATTGTGTTCACTCAGACAGGAAAAAAATGAGGTCATTTGGAAGACCATACTTTACAAAATATAAAGAATTGAGATTAGTGACTACCCTCATGTGAAATGTCATTTTGCCCTGAACAACATTCACACTGGTTGAATAGTTCTAAAGATATTTAGATTTGTTTGGACAGTGTGTATATTTGTTCTGTATCCATCATTCTAAACAGAAAGAAGGGAGTACTTTTTAACTGCCATAGGGATTTGCAGTGTTATGGAAGGATACACTGAAAACTACTAAAAAATGTGTTCCACAGAAACCACTTTTCAAGCTAAAGTGTTATGGCTGTAGACTCTGCCCACAGCCATAATAATACATGAACAAGTGTGTACAATGAGAGTTTTACACACCCTCAAGGTGATGGATGCTATACCAACTCCAACAGCAAAGCTTAAGGGGTTGATACAAGTATCCAACTCTGATGGAGTGTGTGTAAAATTTGAGTTTTTATACACTATCCCATACGTTGTTTTATATAATTGCTGTGGAGCATTTATTTTTTGCCACAGGAATGATGTCAATAGAAATCAGTCTCCGTGGCAGTCAGTTTAAAGGCACCGAAGAAGTGTATGTGAAACAAGCAAGAATGCAATGGAAGCATGTGAGGAGCAAGGGAAACCTAGCGCATGTTCAGCTGGCTATAATGACAAATTATAACCAGGTTTCCCTATGGGAAAAAAAACTTTTCTTAGTTATTCTAACTCTGCTCTTTATAGGCAGTGGTTTATTATTCTATATACAGTATACTGCATACCTGAAACTCTAGTCACTGTGCACACCTTTCCACTTTCATGTCTTAGACACCTGTGGTCACAGTGCTGAGGTGTATCCCAGGGCCCCATACACAGTCATACTTAAATGAAAACTATTGTTTTCCCAAACTCCTCACCCCTAAAACAGTACCCCTGATTAGTGCTTTTGCAATGAAAGACACTATTTTGAAATAAGTGCAACTTACTTTATTTTAATTTTCCAAAGATGGTGATCAGTGAACATGGCGCATGCTGTGCGGTGCCATCTCAGGTTACAGTGTGGCTCCATACCACTCAGTTGTATTGAAAAGCATACAAGTGAGCATTGAAGAGCCACACCATAACTAGAGATTGCACAATATGGCATGCACCATGTTCCCTGATTGAGGTCTTTGGAAAATAAAAATAAAGTAAGCTGCACTCGTTAACAAAAAATGTCTGTCATCGTAAAAACGGTAATCAGGGGATAAGGTTTGGAGGGTGAGGAGTTTGTAAGTGGTCCATTAATATGCGCACTGCACCCTTGTGACTGAAAATGTAATTATCTGTGCAGCATCTGGATGCGCATTAGAGATGGAATAATGTGCTCCAGGACAGCCCAGTTTCTAGTTGCCTTGATGGAACAGCTGGTAGTGCAAACAAAATGGTATTCTGGGTGACATGAGTTCAAGTCCCAGCTGAGACAATTACTGCTTTCTTGCCTCTGATTGTATGTGTTCCATAAATAATGCACACCGCACTGTTTTGATTGAAAGTTTAGGAAAACAACAGTTTTCCTTAAAGTGGTCACAACAACCTCTTTGCTCTATTGTTCTACCTTCAACCCTGTGGCACTATACACAAAGTGGTCATGAGCCTTTCCTTGTGTTGTTTCATTAGACTTTCCCTGTGTTGTTGCAAGTGGCATTGCACTGGAACAGAAAAATGAGTGGTGGCTGACATTCTAATGAATGCCTGCGATAAGCACAAATGTTTCTTGGAGCCTCATATATTCAGTTTTGTACCTTAGTGCCTCTGACACCAGTAGAACTGTGTAAAGCAGCAGCAACAGGGTGTGCTGGGGGAGAAGAGCCCCCTGCAAAAGCAAAGTGTACATTTTGCTGTTTTAGCCATGATATCGGTCATTGGTGTAGTTTTGGACCACTACCATTGGTGCTGTTTTGTCCCATGGTGTTTTAGAGTGGTGCTGTTCTTGCTGGTACTGTTTTAGCTGCATGGTTGTTGACTGTGCACTTCTTGTTTTTGGCATTCTGACCTAGTGCTGTTGCATTAATATTCAAACTGTAACAGTGATCATGGAATCCAAAGGATTTGATGTGGGACCAAGACTGCTGAAGGACTGCTACTGTATTCAATTCAATTCAATTCAATTCGTGTTTATTTATAAAGCGCCTTTCAAAATCAAGGCGCTGTACATAATAATAAAACAGAAACCAACATTAAACAATCAAACTATAAAGAAAAAGCCAAGTTAAAAAGATATGTTTTTAAAGCAATTTTAAAACTGTCAACGGTTGGGCATTCTCTCAACCAATGAGGTAGAGAATTCCACAGGGTAGGAGCTGAAAAGGCAAAAGCACGAGATCCTGATAACTTCAAATGAACCCTGGGAATCTCTAGCAATCCCTCATTAGGCGGAGCGGAGGGGCAGAGGGGCAATAGGAATCAGAAGATCTTTCAGGTAACCGGGTCCCTGATTGTGTAGGGCTTTAAAGGTTAATAAGCCAACCTTAAAGGTGATTCACCACCGTACAGGCAGCCAGTGCAGTTCGCGAAGCACAGGCGTAATATGACTGGTTCTTGGAGTCCCAGTCAAAAGCCTGGCTGCAGCGTTCTGCACCAGCTGCAGGCGGCGGATATCAATCCCTGGTAGCCCTAGGTATAGGGAATTACAGTAGTCCAAACGGGTGGTATCAAAGGCGTGAACCAAGGTCGGAAGGTCCTCCTGGGGAATCAGATGTTTCACCCGGGTGATATTCCTCAGATGATAAAAAGAGGATTTGACAACAGCTGACACCTGTGATTTCAGGGTATTATAAATGGCACACAAAGGGGTGAGTGGCAAAGGGGGATTCCATGGAACATCAGGGATATGATTATAAAAAAGCAGCAGTTGAGGGCACTGGACCATCAGGGATGATCAGTGGAGATGTGAAAAATAAACTCCATAGCCCACAAGATAAGTTACAGGGTTAAGAGAATAGGGGAACAACTAAGGAAGTAGTGTTCATGTCTTGCATATGATCATGGCATTGTGCCATGCTATTGGTGCAATGCCATGATCAGAAGTCTGTGGTAGTCACAAACAGTGTCTCTGTAGTTGAAAACCCCTTTGCAACCCCAAACCTCTAGTGACTATGATATGCATTGCAACTTAGCTGTTTGGTTAAACTGCTCCATGAGGCTATGTCAGGCAATATGTTTCACAGTTTTATGTTGGGGAAGAAATGGGACCCTCTGTGTACCCCTAAAGTTAAGCACCTTTGAATCTGACTGTCTACAAGGTCCCATTTGTCTACAATAATGCCTATGGTTTTAAAAGTCATTCAATTTAAGCAAAAGGACATTTATTGTATGTACCCTAGTAACAGACCTTATTAGATAGCAGAGCAGTAAAGTATTGGGCACTAAATGATGAGGTGGTCCTTATAAAGCTTCTGATGTCATAGTGAAAAACTTTGAAAACAATATTTAGATGAATAATTCAAGCTATAATCTAAATATTTCCTACATTTACTTTATCCTCATGTTTTATTGCTATTAACATTTGCTTGAAAACAGGATTCTCTGTTCCTTGGTCTCAATCTGCCTTGTCTGTTTGTTTACAAGTGCTAAAATCATCTCCTGAGATATCAAGATCATACTTACAGTAACCAGCTGTGACAACACAAGAGAGGGTTATTTTGCGGTAGCCAGTGATGATAGCGATAATAAATGAGTGACTGTAGAAGCAGCGACTCATTTATAGCGCTATCATCAACAGCTACCCTGCTAGGGTAGCGATTTCACAGTGAGGAGAGTGACCAGAGGGGGAGGGATAGGGAGGTGGAGGGGAGGGATAGGAGGGAGGGTTTGAATGAGTAGGGGAATCCTGCTGCAGCTGAGCCAGCCCCGTGGTATGGTGGTGAGGCTGGCTGGCTATGGTGCAGCAGGCATTGGGTTTGGGGCCCTTTTTGGGGTTATTGTTTTTGCCACTGCTTGGGCTCTCTTTTTTTCCATCTGTGTTTCTCCCCTCTAGAGCATACCCCCCTGGAATAACAATCTTTATTCAGGGGGTGGTATGGGAGAGGGTAGGGCCTCTAGCACAAAAAAACACTCTGCAGTAGCCAGAAGTTGATCGCTTTGGTTTGTATATCGAATGTTTTCACCGATATACATTCGCAGTGATAGCAATCACTGTATTGCGATCAATATCATGACATGGAACTTTATATTACTTGTAGACAAGGAGCCAGAGCAGATGAAAAAAAATCATGGTTCTCCTGGTAAATTGAAAGTTTCACAAGTTTTTTGGTATAATGTGAGTAGAAAGTACAAATATAGTGGAGTGGTATAGCCACTATAATTAGGGTTGAGACCCTTATAACTCATCCTTTTCTTGACAAAATGTTGTTAAACTTATACAGCATATATTCTGGCACAAGATCACAGGAGCTGGAAATTTGTGCAGAAATTTGGATAATAAAAACATAGAATTTGTCAGCACAAAAGGACATTTCATCACACCCAGTCTGCCCAGATGTTCCCTGCCTATTCTGTCTCCACAGACCCTACCTGGTTTCTGGCAACCTTCCCCCACTCCCTGCTTATTTACAAATATTCCCCTATGCCTATCCCATGCATGCTTCAAGCTCCCCACTGTTTTAACCCCTGTTTCCTCTGCTGGCAGACTGTTCCAGGTAATCACAACTCTTTCAATGAAGTAGTACTTCCTCACAGCCCTTTCAAAGTTCCCGTCTTCCAGCTTTATTGCATGCCTTCTTGTTCTGGTGCACCTCCTCATTTGAAATAGATCCCCCTCTTGTACCCTGTTCACCCCTGTGAAGTGCTTGTAGGTATCTATCATGTCTCCCCTCTCCCTGCCCTTCTCCATAGTGCACATGAAGAATTCCCTCAGTCTCTCCGCATAGGGTTCCTCATACAAGCCCTGTACCATTTCAGTTGCCCTCTTCTGGACTGCCTCCACTCTGTCTATGTTCTGTTTCAGATGCAGCCTCCAGAACTTGACACAGTGCTCCAGGTAGCATCTCACCAGTGAGCTATACAGTGTTAACACCACCTCACTCCCTCTGCTGGTGATACCTCTCCCTATGCACCCCAGCATCCTACTGGCCCTGCCTACTGCTTTGTCATACTGCCATGCCACTTTGAGATCATCAGATATTATTACACTAAGGTATCTTTCCTGTTTAGTGACCATCACTACCCTCCCCCAACATTTTATATTCTGGTCTTAGGTTGCTATCTCCTAGGTGCAAAAATGTGCACCTTTTGGCATTGAACCTCAGCTTCCATACCCATGATCACTCCTCAAGTTTGTTAAGGACACTACTCACTCTCTCCACCCCCTCCTCAGTATCCACCTATTACAGATGTTGGTGTCCTCTGCAAGAAAGGCATACTTACCCTTCCAGTTCTTCTGCAATGTCACTTCTGAAGACATTGAAGTGGACTGGTCTCAGTACTGAGCCATGCGGTACCCAGCTGGTCACATTCCTCTCATTAGAGTTAGTGTCATTACCACCATCCACTACCACCCATCCATTAACCAGTTCTTTACCCAGTTTACCACTTTGGAACCCAACCCTAGACTGCCCAATTTTTTTATCAGTCTCCTTTGCGGCACAGACTCAATGTCCTTGCTCAAGTCTGAGTAGGCCATGTCCACTGTCCTTCCTTGATCTATTACCCTGGTCACCCAGTCAAAGAAATTGATCAGATAAGTTTAACATAACCTCCCCCCCCCCACCATGAATTCATACTGCCTTTGGTTTTGTAACCCACTGGATTTAAGATATTCCACTAGCCTTTTTTTAAGTGGGTTTCCATTAATTTCCCTGCCACTGATGTGAGATTGACAAGTCTATAGTTGCTAGCCTCCTTCTTACTGCCACTCTTATGGAGCTGGACTAAGTCTGCTCTCCTCCAGTTCTCTGGAATCGCTCTTATTTCCAGTGAGTTGTTGCATAAGGCTTTCACTGGTGCAGTAAGCACCTCTCTGAGTTCCTATAGCACCCTTGGGTGTACCTGTTCAGTCCCATGGCCTTGTCTACTTTCAGATTCCAAGTCCCTCCAGGACTTTTTCCTCTGAAAGTGGACTTGTGTCCATCCCCCATGTTCCTGCTGCTTCTTGGTGGTCTGCCCCTTCTCTCTCCATTGATCAGTGATTAGTGTTCTACCAAGTGGCAAAAATGTACAAAACATCCAAATTGACTCTGATAAGGACAAATCACATCGCACTCTATTCACCAACTGTTGCTGGGTCATACACATCTAAGCTGCTTTTCTCAAAAGCCTGTGACAATGGAGCACATGTGAAAAAAAGAGTCATGCTGACATTGGGGGCCTAGCCCTGGTGTCACAGAAGAAGGCCCCCACCCATTTAAACCCTGGCTGCCCAGCCCCAGTGTTGGAAACGTTAATAAAATTAACACTTTGCAGTCACTGGAAGTCTAACTCCACTGCTGCTGATAAAGACCTCCTCCCATTCTGACATTAGTTACTTACAGTATCAAACACAGGGATTGGGCACCTAGTGTCAGAATGGAGTAGGCACTAGTGAGTGGGGCACCACTGGATGTCAGGGTTCTTGGACATTTGGCAGGGAGTAGGAGGGTAGTGTCACTGGATGCCAGGGATAATCGGACATTGGGCAAGGTGTTGGTGGTACCAGAGGACACCAGGTATATGTGGCAGTGAGTGGAAGAGTGTAGCACTGGACATCAAGGATATTTTTAAAATGGGGCAGGGTGTGGCAGGGGTACCACTGGACACAAAGGACATCTTGATATATGGATGAAATGAAAATGTGCATGTCTGTGTACCACTGAGAGTGTTTGGCACAGGATGGAGTAAGGGCAGGGAGTGGCACTGTGACCAGATACTGCTTGCAAATAAAAGTACTGACAGTGTTGGCAAAAGGGAGGCACTGGCAATAAAAAACAAGTGTGAGTCTGTTATCAAAATTATTTTTTTTAAATGAGGAAACTCATTTCAAAGAAACTAAGTTGAGGCATCTGTTAGGGTTGCTTCAACACTGGCATCATCTCTCCAGGCATTGATATGGGAGTATTTTTCTCTGCCTGGAAAGACAGTGCCAAAGTTAGGGGAACACAAGAGCTGCATTAAAGAATCACCCTAACATCCCATATCCTTATTTAGGTGTGGAATTAAGTCACAACTCTAACTGATGCCCAAATGTATTGTTCTGCAATGAATATGAACTTTAAGCTAAATTATTTGTACTTATTATATTTTGTTAAAGTTGTTACTGATTTCTGAGGCTCTTCAACTGATGAAGAACTATTACATATATTCTCTTGGTTTTTATAAACCTCCTTACATCATTCAACTCAAATAATGCAGACAAGTGTATTATTTTCATATAAAAACTGGCAAGACGCACAGACACTCACACACACACACACACTGTTCTGTTTACCCCATTGGCTCTATGTCTGTGAACAGAGGACCACTAGTCAGAAAATTAGAAGTCACCATTTGTAATTGCAGTGTTCTGAGGTTTATAAAGTACTCCTTTGCACCCACACCTTCAGTTCTTTTACTGCATGGTATGAAAGAGCCAGCAGAAGAAGGCCATTTGGTCTATCAAGTCTGTTCATTATTATGGGGTCCCTAGCTTATGCAATTGATCCTGCCCTCCCCTCATTTTCCCTTCCTCCTTGACTGCCCCTCCACGGTCCCATGGGTTCCCCTTATGCCTATCCGGCCCTCTTTTTGTTATCATGTAAAATTTTTATTGTTATTCCATTTTACATAGATATGCATCTCAATAACCATACAGAAAAACATGAAATTTGTGTAAACATATATAGATCACTCAAATAAATCTCAGATAAGCTATCCCATGTGACATGTACAATTAGATCTTAAACACAATAAGATAAACCCTATCACATCAGGTCATTTAAACACTCGTGCTACACTGCAGTGCTTCAGTCAGCTGTTAACATCACACGGCACAAAGAGCGCTGTGTAAATATTTGTGCTGTTGCTCCTTCACCTACTGGACCATTACCAAAGCCCAGCTGAGAGGAGGTGGAGACTGGAGAACTGTGTCATCCAGAAGGAGGGGCAGGACTGCATTTAAATGCTTGTGCTACACTGAGCAAGGGCAGTGGTGTGAGCTTGAATGGCATGAGTGCCATTCAGTAGAGAAAACTGCTTGTGAGTAAAAGTTTGGTAAGCCAAGTCTAAATAAAGTTGGGTAAACAAATACAGAGATTTGGGAAGTGAAACTGAGATTAAGTGGAGTCTCTTTTAAAAGTGATAAGGGGTACCTCAAGATATTTAGTATTAGCCTAAAAAATAGAATATTCATATTACAAAATGGAGTTATATGCTAGGCTAATGTTTAATGGTTGTTTTTTTTTTGTGTGTGTTACTTAGGAAGGTCTCAACTCCCTGATTAACTGAAACCTTGAGTGCTATGGCACTAGAGATAGGGTCTGTTTTAGATTCTAGGAAAAGATTAATTAACAGAGGAAACAGGGATAAAATAAATGGTAGAAATTCCTTTGCAAAAATCAGAAGCCAATTAACAATGGGTGCACCTGTAGCATTTGTAACAGGTTTTGATTAACAAAAATTGACAAAATGTTTAATTATCACATTGATAATGGGAGGGGACATTGAAATAAATCCAGGTCCTGAAAATAAAAGTGAGTTCAAAATTATATACGATAATGCCTGAAGCTTGAAGAACAAACTGGACTTATTTCAAACCTGGACAATTACAGAGTCCCCAGATTTGGTGGCTTTGACTGAATCCTGGTTAATAAATAATATAAACACTAAGGAAACAGAGCCAGCGGAATTTTTTGGACATTGATTAGACAGGATAGGGAGAAAGGGAGGGGATGTTTTATTATTTATTGATTGCCTACTGGTAAAGATTCATAAATTGGCCCTTATTGTGGGTGTTATTTATGCCCCACAGAAATCCCCTATTAGTGAATTTGAAAATTTAGCTTTGGTTATACAGACTTGCACTATGGGACTTGATTTATTATTAATAGGGGATTTTAATGCGGCATGGGAAAAACCTCGTGGGATTGCATTACAAAAAAGTTTTAAAGCTCTACATGTAGACCAAAAAAATAATACTTCCAACTAGGAAAACCTCTCAAACCAGCATTGGTATTGTATATGGACTAGCTTCAAAAAGTTTGCTTTCTAAGATAGATGTGATGTATAATCGTTTGGCTCGGTTTATATTAAAAAAGGATCACTACGAACATCACTGTAAATTATATGAGGAGTTGGGATGGATGACTCAGGATAATAAAAGGAAAATTATTTGGGCCCAGCAGGTTTATAGGGTTATAAATACAAATCAACCTTTGTATCTTTACAAAAATTGGAAAATAAAACTTATAATTATAATATGAGAGTTCAATTATTAGGAGTTTTAAGTCCCTAAATTAAAGAATAAATTTAGTTATATAAGCTTCTCTACAATTATGAATAGGTTATGGAATTTATTAAAACCATATATAGTAAATCAATATGAATCAGTTAAAGATTTTATAATTATTCTAAAAGCTGGACTAAAGGTAAAATGTGAATGTTTGGGATAAATTCGGTTTTATTGTAATATAGTGTCTTTGTCCATTTTATGTTATGTTATATAGTTTTGTAATGTATGGTTGTTAAATTAATATTTTGTGGAATTGTATGTATATGTATGTGATTTTGCTTTATACACAGGACCATCTTGAAAATAGGATTCGTCCTAATGATGTGAAATTGTCACCTACTATCCTGTATAAAAATAAAGGTTTTTACTACTACTGGTAACATCTTAGACCTAATCTTTGTCACAGCAGAAATTTCAGTTCAAAAACTAGAAGTAAAACAACCAATTTTGGGTGACCATAGTTCAATAAGCTGTACTTTTAAACTGAGGGAGAAAAAAATTACAGGCCAGATTCCTTTAAAGGTTAAAAGGAGATGTTTTAAAAAATATAACAAAGATTTTTTTTTGGCCAGACTAGCCTCTATAAAGTGGCACATAGTATTTTTAATTCCCTCTGTAGACCTGGCAATCCAGGAATTTTCTAAATGGTTCCTTGATGTCTGTAATGAATTGGCCACCTTTAAAATAATTGTGCAAAAGAAAACTATGTTCCTTGGGTAACAGAAAAATTAAAAAAAAAACAGATACGAGGGAAAGACAGTTTATGGAAAATTGCAGGGAAGTCTTTAAGACCAGAAGACTAGGAAAAATATAAAAGAGCTAGAAACTCATTAAGACTCCAAATCAGAAAAACTAAACGAAAATATTATGAAACCAAGACAAAGGAGACTACAGACGCTAAAAAATTTTGGATTTTGATGAAATCATTTGACTCTCCTTTAAATTTAAAACCTCCAGTCCAAATGGTAAGTAGGAGCATTCTTCAGCCCATTAGGCAATCTGCAAATATTTTAAATAATTATTTTGTAAATTTGTCGGATTTAAATATTCCACATTCCATATTAAAAAAATAATGCTTCCACAAAAGAAAAGATTGATGTTCCCGAATTTAGATTTGAATATCTCTCATGTAAATAGATTAAGGATGAAATAAGAAAGCTTAAAACAAAAAAAAGCCTTTTCCTGGATTATATAGAAAACCGTTTCCTTAAAGATTCCCTACAGATTATTGCCCTGGTTCTAACCAAACTTTTTAACTGGAGCCTAAGAGAGGGAATTTTTCCCTGTACTTGGAAAAATGCAAAGATTGTTCCTATTTACAAAGGAGAAGGGGATATTTCTGTGTCTACAAATTATAGGCCTATTGCCCTATTATCGGACCTTTCAAAGGTTATGGAGAAACCTGTACAGAAACAACTTGTTGATCATCTGGAGCAGTATTCCTTATTGACAAAGTACCAATTAGGCTTCCATAAAGGTTTTTCCATGGGCATCGCACTCACTGACATGGTAGGTATTATAGCCTCAAAACTAGAGGATGTCCTGTTGGTGGGTGTGGTGTTCTTGGATTTATCAAAGGCCTTTGATACTGTGGCTCATGACCTGTTGGGGGAACTATTAGAAGAGACAGGAATTACGGAAAGTTCACTGGATTGGTTTAGATCCTATTTGGAAAATAGAACTCAACAAGTGTATATTGATGAAATATAATCTGATAGAGCCCTGGTAAAGCAAGGGGGTGCCCCAGGGCTTTATTTTTGGTCCAACTCTCTTTCTTATATATATAAACCAGTTAGTTGATAGTGTACAATACTCAAACATTTGTTTATATGCAGGTAATACTATCCTGATCTCTGGTAGAAAAACCCCAGAACTCATGGAAGTGCACCTGCAAGAAGATTTTACAAGGCTCTGCACATGGCTATCGGACTCAGGGTTGATAGTAAACAGTAACAAAACACAATTTATGGTATTTCAAAAAGGGGGAAAAGTTCAGGGTAAAAGTAAGAAACAAGCACAAATTATAACATCACAGAATGAAATATTAGCCTAGGTCTCTGAATATAAATATCTTGGGGTATGGATTGATAACTCCCTAAAATTTAATTTCCCTATAACTGATACAATATTAAAGATTAATAAAAAGTTGGGGGTGTTTAGGCGGTCCAGCGTTTATATAAATAAGTTAATGAGGGAGACCATAATAAATCAACTTCTTCTCCCTGTGCTCGAGTGTGGTAGTCATGTGTACAGCCTTGCTGTAAAAGGAATGTTGTCTAAAATTGATGTAATGTATAACCGTCTGGCTCGATTTGTATTGAGAAAGGATTATCGTGAACATCACTGTAAATTACAGGAGGAACTTGGTTGGTTGACCCAAGAAAATAAAATAAAATTAGTCTGTGCAAATCTGATAAACAAGGTAGTAAATACAAAACAGCCAATTTATCTTTATGAAAAATTAGAAAAGAAAACATATGCCCATAATATGAGGTATACATATTAGAAGTTTTGAGTTCCCAAAAATTAAGAATAAATGTAGTAATATGCAATTTCCCTTAATCATGAATAGATTATGGAATTCCCTAAAATCAGTTACAGCAAAGCAATATGAAAGTATTAAGGTCTTTTTAACCAGTTTGAAAATTGAATTGAAAACTAGATGTGAGTGCTATGGGTAGAATTCTCTGTAGAATTCTCTGTTTATTAAAACATGTTTTATTGCATTGGATTGTAGGATCAAATTTAACATTTATTTGTCTGTTGGGGTATTAAAATGTTATATGACATTTAAATGATTATATTTATATTGTGTATCTGTTTTCTTTGTTGAATTGTGTTACTATTTGTATGTCTTGAGTTTTTAAACTTTTTTAAATAACAGCACCATCTTGTAAATAGGACATACAGTCCTAATGATGTGAAATTTACCATCTACTATCCTGTATAAAAATAAAGGTTTTTGCTTCTACTACTACTAGAACTACATCCAGAGATTAAAAGCATTATTAATAGCATACTAAACATCCATCCATTAGTTAATTAGCACTAATTAATTCAGTACACAAGTTCACTGCGAGCGCTTCTAAGAAGGGTGTAGAAGGGGTTACTCAGGGTAAGTGGGTCCGAAAGCTATCTTTCTTACAGTGGGGGACTGGCCAGCAGCAGGGATGGTGTCGAGCATAAATGCGACCGTATGTACGCACCTCATTTCCTCCAAAACTTTGCGGTTGTCCCAACTGGGAATAAGAGAGCCTTTCAAGTGTAGCAGCCTGTGCTAGGGCCGATCTCAATGCTGTCAAAGGAGGGGGGAGCAGTTTCCTCCAGTACATCAAGATAGCTTGTTTTTCCTCGAGCAGGGCCACTAGAATCCACTTTTGGAGAGGGAATGGCAGTCCGCCCAGAGAAATAGGATTACCAAAAAAGTAACATTACATTAGGGCTCCCAATATGCTGGCTGATGACCTAAGAACAGTCTTCAAATACTAAGCTACAGAAGGGAGTGAGAGTTGAACGTAGCCAGAGAATCTGCAGAATATTGGCATAGGGTTGTTGGCACCTCCAGCAGGTAGCCTGAAGGAGTAAACCCATAGATTGCAAGACCATAGGGGTCCTGTACCATCTAAATAATATTTTCGGTTGAATACTCTGACGTTTGGCATCCCGGTAAGTGGTGTGTGCCAGCTTGAGGCATCGGCTCCAGGTGTCAGGAGAGAGAGGCATCCCAAGATCAGCCTCCCTTTTCCTCCTACAGGGCTCAGTAGGGTCAGGCTGAGCATCCCACATGGTCCTGTAGAACCCACCTGCAAGGCCCTGCTGGGAGGTTGCCTTGTGGAAAGAACATAGCCAGAGCCACTTCTGGTCCACCGAGACCTGGGTTAGGTATGACTTGATGGCACTGCAGATTTCCAGAAGTCCTTGTTGGGAAGGAGGTAGCATGCCCTCAGTTGCTCAAAGAGGTCTTAGAGAACCCTGATGCCACATGTATCCCAGTCAAGCCAGTGTACCAGTCAGTTGTCAATAGGTATCTCTTTATTGCACCATAAAGAGCTATATTCTAATGGGGGACTCCTGGCTTTAGGCTACATGTGGGACAGAGACATACATCTTGTCCACACCTTCACGGTCTCCAACATAACTGGAGTAAAACTGTTAGCCAGTGATGAGTTAGAAACAAGAAGAGACCAGAGTGGCATATCCTTGATCAGGCTCTGTTCTAGTTTAACCCACACAGGTGGTGAGTGGGAGGGGACAAACCATTTGGTGGCATGGGCTGCCAGGTAGGCTGTCTGGTATCACTGAAACCATGGAAGCCCCATACCTCCAGAGGACCAATGTGCCCACAGTTTTGCTCTCCCCATCTAGGCAACTTACCTTCCCAGAGCAGAGACAAGATAAGTGTATTTAGTGACTGAAAAAGTCAAGGGGAGAGCCAAATAGGGAGATTATTGAATAAATATGACAATCTAGGAAGGGCAAACATCCGAATAGCCTCCACTTTACTGCAGAATGAAAGGTGAAGCTTACTCCATCTGTCAAATTCTGCCATGAGAGAGGTGAGAAGGAGGGAAAATTTGACACTCTCAAGATCCTGCCATTTGGCAGGGATTGTTACTCCCAGGTATGAGAAGCTCTGGGAGACCCAGGAGATCTCTGTCCTAGCCAAGCTGTCTTTGGGTCAGGCCTTGTTCAAGGGGACCAAGACAGTATTCTTTTGATTGAAAATAAGGCCAGAGAGGTCCGAGAAGACTTGCAACATGTCCAGGGCCTTAGGCAGAGAGTGCTCAGGGTGGGTGAAAGTCAATAGGAGGTCATCTGCATAGGCATTTACCAGATTGGACTGACCATTAATTTCAATGCATGTGATATCTTTAGATCTTATGAGATTCCTAATTAGTGGGTCTAGGACAATCAGGAAAAGTATCGGGAAAAGAGGGCATCCTTGACGGGTGCCCCTGTGAAGAAGGAAAGGGGGGATATGTCCTTATTTGTCAGTATCCTGGCCAGATGAGAATTGTATAAGGTAGAGATCCAACCCCGCAAGTATGGACCAAAGCCACGAAGCTTCAGCACTTCATGCAGGTATCCCCATTCCAAGGAGTCAAAGGCTTTAGAAAAGTCAATTGCAAGGACTGCCATTGGCTCCGGGGAATGTGAAGCCAGCCACTTAAAATTGAGGACTTGCCTGAGGTTGTCCGCACTGGATTTCCCCTTAGTAAACCTTCACCTGGGAGGGGTGCACTAGAGATGGGAGGACTGAAACAACCAATTGGCAAGGATTTTAGCCTTTATTTTGGTGTCGACTGACAGGAGTGAAATGGGGTGGAAAATGAAGCAGTCCAGAGGATCAGTGGATTTTTTAGGAAGTAAGGTGACTAGAGCCTCCCTCATAGTTGTGGGAAGGAATTGCACATGTGAGACTCCTATAGTGCCTCTAAGGGGGGGGATGAAATCTCATCTATCAGAAGCTGGTACAGCTGTATAGTAATCCTGTCAGGCCTCAGAGTTTTCCCCTTGGCCATCTGTAGGAGGGCCACACGCAACTCTTCAGTGGTAAAAGGCTTTCCCATCTATTCCAAAGAGTCTCAAGAAATCTGGAATATTTTTGCTGAGGCACAGAAATCTCAAAGTGCCGTAGAAAAACTATCGACATCCATAGAGGCCCAAGACTGATACAGAGATTGGTAAAATAGGCTCATGACCTTATTAATACCTTTGGAGTCTGAGACAGTCGAGCCAGAGGCATTCCTCAGCATGTGAATTCTTGAGGCAGCCTGTTGTTTTTGGAGTTGATAAGCTAAGAGCTTACCACCCTTGTCACCTCCCTCCCAATATCTGTGCTTGGTTCTGAGAAGGTGCCACTCAGCTCATCTCTGGAGTAAGCAGTTGATCCGATACTTGAGACCTGTGATGGATGCAACCAGAGGGCTGTTTTTATAAGCTATGGGTGATGCTTTGAACTGAGCTTTCCGGGGTAGTGAGCTTGGCCTGGAGGCTGTCAAGTTCTTCCTTCTTATTCTTGTTTTTTGCAGCAGAGTAAGAAATGATCCTGCCTCTTAACATTGCCTTAAAGGCAATACTGTGCTCGAGCTTACCTCCCCATCTGGATTATTCAGGAACTATGCCTTAGCTTCTTCCTTAATAACCACCTGGAATTCTTTTTCCTGCATTAGGAGAGGGTTACACCACCACCTTGTACTTTTGAGGCTCTGTCCATTGGGGGGATAATTTAAAAGCATAGGAGCATGGTATGACATTATCAAATTTCCTATCTTGGAGTCACTGACCCCACAAGCAGCCATGCAGTTGGCCAGCCAGAAATCTATGCAGCTGTGAGAAGTGTGTACTGGTGAGAAGAAAGTATAACCCCTGCCATTAGGGTTGTATCTCTGCCATGGGTCAGTAAGGCCCCACTCCTCAATTAGTACTTGCAGTGCCGCCCTGGCCTTTGGGTGTGTTTAGGGGGTAAGCTTAGACTTGTCTAGAAATATGCCAATATACGGTTAAAGTCCCCACCAAGTATGACTGGTATATTGGGATAATCTTTGGTGAGAGAGGTGAGGGCCTGGCTGACCCGCATTAATGCATCTACCGAATCTGTGTTTGTACCATAGAAATTAGCAATCACAATGTGGCCCCCCATATGAGAGAAGCGAGCTATCACCCATCTGCCCTGAGTGTCAGCTTTAACCTCCTCCACAGTCTGGGGGCACGTCTTGTGCACCAGTATAACCACCCCCTTAGATTTGGTGGTGGCAGAGCTAGCCAGAACCCTGCCTACCCTCATCATTAGAAACCACATGACTGTCTTGGACATGAGGTGGGTCTCCGGGAGAAGTGCTATATCTGCCCTAAGGGAATGCAGATGTTGTAAAATCTTCGTCCACTTTACCGGATGGTTTAGGCCTTTGACATTCCAGGAGACCCACCTCATGGTAGTGGGTCTGGTGGTAGCCATCACCGGTAGGATATAGGAGAGTAAAAGCATCTACCTGTGAACTGGACCCCCTGGGGGGAGAGGGGAGCTATCCTGTTCTTATATAAGCCAAGGAGGTATGGACCTTCCCACTCCTTGAAGGGGGTACCTAGAAGGTCAGAAGCAAATGTCAGCGATGCAGTAATATACAGCAGCACTTAGTGAGGAATAAACTGTTTGAGAATAGAGAAAACACAACAATAATATGAAATACAATGCAAATAGCAACAGTAGCTAATCTTTGAAACAGTACCGTAATAGTTATCAATAAACACTAACTTGTGTAACCACTAAGGGTGAGGAGATAAGCATGTTTGGTGCTGCCTGAAAAATGCAGGCAGACCCAAGCAACGTTGGCTCATAACACCCAATGGGGGTAGCGAGAGGGTCAAACAAAACCAACAGTGACCCATCCCTATCCAGATCTGCACACCCTAGAAGGTGATCCAGAGTGAGTTAGGGAGAAAAGGAGGTAGGGAGGAAAAAGTAGGGGGAAGTAGAGTGTTGGATGGGGGGAGGAGGGGGGAACATGACTGCCACACACCGGGGCAAGTATGCCCTGCAAGAGGACGTTGAACTTTCTAGGACCAGGTATCTAAAATAGAGGAGAAATTGTCAAGTATACGAGCCAGCCATTGGGGCACAGTACCTATAGTGTGGCGGGCCGCAAGTGGTGCTTACCGTCCCAGGGACATCCTGGATTAGTTAACATTTGAGGGGGGAGGGAATAGAGGAGAACCAGGCATAGGTACTTCATAACAGCTCACCAAGATATAGGGGAAAGAGTCTGACACATCTAATCCCTACACACAATGTTGGGAGAGGGAGTATAGAACCTTGGCAAACCACCAGGGGTGGTCACGTTGGGGGTGAAATTAAGGGTGACTTGGCATCAAGAAACTCCACCCCACACACCCATTCCTGCCACCCTGGGGAAGGGGAAATAGCACTCCCTTGTCCTTTTCCGGGAGATGTAGCCCTTATACCCCTATAAACCAGTAGTTGGGGGGGAGGCTCTATAGCCCTTATTAGCCCACATAACTCAATTTGCATAAAAAAAACAAACAATGGTAAGTAGAAATACTGAACCCTGTTCAGTCCAAGTCAATTCAGCCTTCTGGTCCTGCAGGAGCAATACTGGAGGGAGAAGAGTCCTGAGATGCTCGCTGCGGGAGGCCCTTTACCACAGCTACTGCAAATGAGATATGTCCAGATCTAACAGGAAAGGGCACACTCTCCTTCTCTTCAGTCATGAGATCTGATTCTGCCACTCAATCTAGTGGGAAAATAGTGTCCATGTCTTCCGAATTCATTTCTTTGTGCAAAGACTCATCCTCGTCAGGCGTAGTATTGCCCTTGAGTACCTTGGCCAGAGGGGAAGCAGCTGTCTGGTGCTCGACCTGCCTCCTGTCATTCCGGGCCCTCTGTTGAGATCTGTTTGGTTAGAGTGCTAGTAGTAGGTCAGGAACTGGCTCACGTTCCTTAGGGAGTGCTTGAGGAGGTTGATCTCCAGTGGGGGAAGAGTCGGAGAAATGCAACCAGTTTTTCTGGCCTGGCATGGGGGGCACAGTTGCTTGCTGGATGTTCCTGACAGAAATAGGTTCCCCATGGATCTGTATCCCCTTCCTCTGGTTCCTCCTCCCTTGGGCTTTCCCTCCTGGCACCCAGAGCCACCTGGGAGAAGTAGTCTTTTGCAAGATATTGGGCCAATATTTGGCTAGCCAGTCCTCCAACTCCCGGGGATGTTGTGCAAGTGTCTCTCTTCTATTCTTAGTTACAAAGAGGAAGGTAAGTCATTTAAAATTATATTGGAAACCATGTTCTTGGAGTACCTTTTTAATAGGAAGAAAGGATTTGCACCTGAAAGCCACCTCATGGGAATAATCCTGAAAAAAGGAGATCTTGGAGCCCTTCCATGAAATGTCCCCCAGGTCCATGGCCACTTTTAAGATCTGTTCTTTGGTGGAATATCACAAGATGTACACTATGATGGGCCAGGGAGGAGAGGTACAGGGGCTGATTTAGAGATGAGCCTGTGAGCCCGTTCCACTTCCACAGGATCCCTCCAGTGCTCTCCTAACAGCTTAGGTAACAGATCATTTAGGAATTTCTCCATGCTAGGACCCTCCGCACCCTCCGGGATTCCAAAGATCCAGATGTTGTTCCAGTGTCCCTGGTTCTTCTGATCCTCAGCCCTCTCCCATAGCCTCACCAGCTTCTGCTCGTGTTCTTGGAGGCACCTCCATACCTGGCTGTAACTGCTCTCCAGGTTGTCAGCACACTGTTCCACCACATGCATTCTGTCTTCTAACTCTCAAATGGTGGAAACGTTCCCAGTGAGGGGGGTGCTGATTCCATCTATGCAGCTCAGCAGCACCTCTAGCATTTTGGTAATTTGTGTGAGAGAGTCACCAACTTGCGGCTGCTGAACAGACCAGTCTGGGGCATAGCCAGGAATGGTGGTGGCCTGCAGGGAGGGTGATTCAGCCATGGGTCTGCCAGAAGGATTTCCAATAAAGATATCATTGCCAGCGGATAGAGAGGGTGAAATACTACGAAGGTTAATCCAATGCCCAGCAAGCCCAAGCATGAGTGTAGGTGCCTGAGGTCGTAGTCTACATGGCCTATTGGTGAGAGCACTTGTGATGGGACACGCTGATGGCTTGTGGCTAAAATACCTGATCTGGTGGCAAAAGAAATGACATAAGCAGTCAGGGGGAGTCTACTCAATGTTGCCCTGACATAGGTGCGAGGGGAACGCTCAGATTCACATTAGATGCCTGCGGATTGTACCTGGTGTGGGATGGAGCTAGGGGACTAAGTTGCCATCTTAGCTTCATGCAGGCCATGCCCCCATTCTGGGCCCTCTTAAAGCCACCCACTGTCTTGTCTGAGATAACTTCCTCCAGCAGTGCATGCCATGTGGCCACCACCCTTCCACTAAAGAAATGCTTTATAACATCCCTCCTAAACCTCCCCCACCGGCCTTAAACTGTGCCCCTTCATGATTCAGCTGTCTCTTAGCTTGAAGTGGCTTCCCCTAGCCACTCTATTTATCTCCTTCAAGTATTTGAAGGTCTGCATCATATCCCCACACTCTCTCTCTTCTCTCCTCCAGTAAGTGCATTCTCATGCTTCTCCTCATATGACTTCCTCTGCTGAACCATGATCATTTTGGTTTCCCTCCTCTGGACTTTCTCTAGCAAGCTGATGTCCTTCTTAAGGTATGGACACCAGTATCTTACCCCATATTCTAGATACAGTCTCACCAGTGACCTGCATAAGGGCAGTATGACCTTGCTCCGCCTACTGTTGATTCCCCTGGCTATACATTCCAATATCCTGTTTGCATTCGCTGCTGCCTGTTTGCACTGTGAGGAGTGTTTCAGATCACTAGTAATCACCCACCCCCAGATCCTTTTCTTCCTCCCTTGCTGCTACACAGATCCACCCCCACCAGGTAATACTCAGTGCTAGGATTCCTGGATACAATGTGCATCACTTTGCATTTTTTGGTATTGAAGCCAAGTTGCCAGATCCCTAATCCTCTCTAAAGTTTTCTGAAGTATTCCTGAAGAGCCTGTATCCTTTCCACTGTGTCCACCCTCCTACAGATTTTGATGTCAGCTGCAAAGAGGCACATCTTGCCCTTAATGCCCTTACCAATGTCATTTATGAAGACACTGAATGACACCAATCCCAGCACTGATCCCTGCGGGACCTTGCTGGTGACCTCCCTGGTGCTGGATAAATCTCCCCCCACCACCACTTTCTTTTTACTCACCAGGTCATTTTCTCTCCAACCCCTAGAGCCACCAGTTTACTGATCTGCCACTTATGGGGCACTGAATTGAAGGCCTTGCTGAAGACCAGGTAAATGATGTTCACCCCCTTTCCCCTATCCACCACCCTGGTGACCCAGTCAAAGAAGTCAATCAGGACCATTTGACATGAGTTTCCTCCCACAAATACATGCTGCCTTTAATCTTGGAGACCAGTCTCTTCCATGTACCTTACCAGCCTCTCCTTACGAGGTAAGACTGATTGAACTATAGTCCCATGGGTCATACCTGGCTCCACTCTTGTGGAGAGGCACCACATGTGCTGTTCTCCAGTTCTGCGGCACCACATCTGACTCCAGGGAACTACTGAAGAAGCCCACCAGTGGCCCTGCTAGCACCTCTGTCAGCTCCTTTAGCACCTTTGGGTGTATGCCATCTGATCCTGGGGATATGTTTACCTTCAGTGCCAGCAGCCCCTCCCTCCCTCACTCCATCCACTTTTATTATGACATCTGTGCTCCCTTCTTCACTCACTATCTCCTTGCAGGTGGCACCAGCCAGTCTTTTTCCCAGCAAAGACAGAGCAGAGGTAATCGTTCAAAAGTTCCACCTTGCTCCCTTCTTCCTCCACCCATACATTCCCCTTCCTAAGCCTTACTATCCCATCATTGTTGTCCCTCTTCTTGTTTATGTACTGAAAGAAGGCCTTCTCCTCCCTCTTAATCCCTTCAGCTATTCATAGCTCCTTTTGTGTCTTAGCTTCTAAAATAATTGAGTTCTGAAAATTATTAAATTCTGAAAATTGCTAATTAGTAAGTTCTGCATTCATTACAAATTGCATCGGGATTGGGGTACTTAAAGAAAACTGCAAACTGTTAAGTTTTGCAAGGTTGGGCTATTGGAAAAGAATTGCATACCATAATCATTGACTCAAGATGATGGAGAGGAAAGGGGCATAGGTCCGTTTGGATGGGGAGGGAGGTTCTAGTGAAAGAGAGGAGGGGGAGCAGAATAGTGAGATGCAACAGATGTGGGGTAGCAAAATTCATGGAAACATTGTGGAGGCTGGGGTACTATCCAATATGTGTCAGACTGAGGTAATTAGAAGCAGACATATGGAGTGGCACGTGATGGCTGCCTGAACAGTCGCTTTCTCCTTGGCTCCCGCTCCACTCTCGGACAAAACAAGTTTTAAGTCGAATTTTAGGACTCCCACGGTTAAAACTGGCCTACCCTATCTTTAAAAAACTGCAAGGAACATTGTAACATTGTAATCTCTTTAAAATGGATACTGATATGTGAGAAAACCTACCTCACCATACACCGCCACCAACCCCGACTCGGGACAAGACAGCGAAGCGCTCAAAGGTATCCCCGGCAGCGGCAGCAGTTGACACTAACCTCCAGGCCGCACTCACTGAAGAAAAATTCCTGGAAGGTAGCTCCCCTCTGAAGGAATCCCTTGAGACCTTAACTACATCCATCTAGAGCATTACTTCTTTGCTGGCATTACTAACTCAACGTACCTCAGACAACGAATTATGGATATCTTCTCTTGATGACTGGAGGGGAAGAGTAGACCCAGAACTGTCCCAATTGCAACACCGAATAAAGGCCATGGAGCTCAAAATGGAAGACCTACAAGGTAGATCCAGAAGGAATAACCTGCTAATTCTGGGTCTTCCCGAAGGGGAGGAGGGCTCGTTGCCTGTGCTGTTTATTCAAAAGTTGTGTAGCAAATTGACAGACCCGTCCCCTAATGGCCTGGAGTATGTAATTGAGTGAGCTCATTGATCCTTAAGGCCTATCCCTCCACCAGGGGCTCCTCTGCATCCTATAATTTTCAGGTTACTGAATTTTAGGGACGTGCAGCACATCCTCAATAAAACTCGGGACATCAGTGAGCTGCTTTGGGAGGGTAGAAGAATCCGGATGATCCAGGACCTGCCAAAGACTGTGAGGCAAAGAAGAATGGAGCTTCATCCAGTAGTTACGAAGCTCATTGTGGCTGGAATTCGTTTTAAAATGAAATATCCCACTACGCTGCAGGTGCTTAACAGGGAGGAATGGCATAATTTTGAATCGCACGGCCAAGCTGTTGAAAATTGAAGAAGTTATATCCCAACTTGTTTAAGTGAGAGTACAGGGAAGAAACGTACTCTTGGGCACCAAGTTGGTTACTGGACTGTGATGTGGTAACCGCAGCTTCTAACGTCCTGATTTAATAACATACCGCAAAAACTTGCAGCAAGGTACGTATACAGCAGTGAATAGGTCATTAAGATAGTGTGGAACAATTTACAATTCGTTGCTCTACGTTAAGCTGTTACTTCGTTTTGAAAACAAGCACGTTGGGTTCAGTTTCAGTCAGCTCAACGGTGATCAGCATGTTTAAAAGGTGGAAGGATTGCACACAGTGGAGCGTTGCTTATTTTGTTTGCTTAATTTAAATTTTTGTCCCTAAAGACGCCATCTAAGCCCTGATGGAGTCAAGACTAAAAGGGGAATTATAATGTGTGACCTTCCGGACTGTTTGATTTAGTCAATTAATATCAGTATTCAGATGTATAGTCCAATAATGTTCTAATTAAGAATCTGGTCTTCTTTCTTTTAGCATTACCGATAGGAGCACTATGTATTGCATGAATGTAATGCAAGAATCAATCCCTAAAAGGGTTCTACGATATACAGTATTAGTTATGGAGTTTAGTAGAAATCCTTCTTTGTTTTGGACTATATCGAATGAATAACTGCTAGTTGTGTTTCATAAGAATTGTACATGGAAACATAGAAACAGAATTTGACGGCAGATAAGGACCGCTTGGCCCACCCAGTCTGCCCATTTCCATACCTAATGGATAAGCTGCAGATCCTAGTTAACCAGCAGCCTACTTCTTCCTACCCCAACCCCCTAAAATTGCCTTATGACTGTCCCATGCATGCTTGAATTCCACCACTGTTTTTACTCCACAACCTCCTCCGGAAGGCTGTTTCCATGCATCCACAACCCTCTCTGTGAAAAAATACTTCCTTAAATTACCTCTGAGCTGCCCCCCATCTTCAAATTGTGCCCCCTTGTTCTTGCACACCTCTTTTTTAGAAAGATGCTACCCTCTTGGACTTTGTTGAGTCTATGTCTTTGCGGAGTTTGGGTCTCCAGAACTGCACACAGTACTCCAGATAGGGTATCACCAGCTGTCTGTGCAGGGGGATAATAACTTCCTGTTTTCTACTGGTAATGCCTCTCCCTATGCATCTCATTATCCCCCCAGCCCTCCTTGCTGCCTTCTCACATTGCTTACCAACCTTTAGGTCATCTGATATGACTACACCCCAGGTCCCTTTCCATTTTTGTTGTTGTTAGTATCTCACCCCCATTGTGTACTCTTCCCCTGGGGTTTTGTTTCCCAGGTGCATTACATTGCACTTCCTAGCACTGAATCTAAGCTGCCATACATTTGACCATTCCTCTAACCTTGCCAAGTCCCTTCTCATCCTTTCCACCCCACCTTCTGCATCAGCTCTGTTGCAGATCTTTGTGTCATCTGCAAAGAGACATACTTTTCCTTCCAGTCCCTCTGCAATGTCGCTTATAAAGACATTGAAGAGGACCGGTTCTAATACTGAACCCTGCGGTACCCCACTAATAACCTCCCTTTCTTCAGAGTGGACCCCATTTACTATTACTCTCTGTGTCCTATTCTCCAGCCAATTCTTTACCCAGGCTATCATCTTGGGACCCACTCCCAGGCTGGCTAACTTGTATATTAATCTTTGTGTGGACTGTGTCAGATGCCTTGCTAAAGTCTAGGTAGGCTATGTCCACAGCACCTCCTGATCTACTACTTTGGTCACCCAGTCAAAGAAATCTATCAGATTCGTCTGGCATGACCTTCCAGCTGTGAATCCATGCTGCCTTGGGTCCCAGCTCCTCTGGCCTCTAGATACTGACAATTCTTTCCTTCAGAAGTGATTCCATCATTTTCCCTATCACTGAGGTTAAACTAACAGGTCTGTAGTTTCCTGCTTCTGCCTTGCTCCCACTTTTGTGAAGGGGAATCACATCTGCCCTCCTCCAGTCTTCGGATACCACCCCATCCTCCCATGATTTGTTAGAGGGTAGTCAGTGGTGTCACTAGTTCTACCCTTAGTTCTTTTAGAATTCTGGGATGAATCCCATCAGGCCCCATTGCTTTGTCTACCTTCAGTTTTAAGAGTTCTTTCAGAACCCTTTCTTCTGTAAATGGGCTGGTATCAACTTCTGTATCCAGAGTGTTTCTATTGTTTTGTTTTAGGTACCTCCCCTTCATTTGTAAATATTGAGCAAAATATTTGTTTAGTATCTCTGCCTTTTCACAGTCACCCTCTGCCCAACCCCTTCCCCTTTATTAAGCCTCACTATCCCTTCCTTGGTCTTCCTTCACTCCCTGATGTACCTATAAAAGGTTTTATCCTCCTTCTTAACTGAGTTGGCTATCTTTTCCTCGGTTTGGGCCTTTGCTGTTCTGACTGCCTTCCCAGCTTCCTTTTGCTTTAACTGATACAGTTCTCTGTCCTGCTCCTTCTGTGATTCCTTGTACTTCTTGAATGCTTCATTTTCTCTTGAACCTTTACTGCCACTTCCTTTGAGAACCATAGTGGTTTCTTACATCATTTTGTTTTGTTTATTTGCTTCACCCAAAGGCTTGTTACCTCTGTGATGGCAGTTTTTATTATTCCCCATTGTTCTTCCACCTCCTTCCTGCCCATTTGCTAGTGCATTCCTTAGGCACTCACCATTTTGGCAAAGTCAGCCCTCCTAAAGTCCAGTACTTTTGCCTTTGTATGGCTTGACTCTATTGCTGTGTTTATTGTGAACTCATACTGTTCGATGGTCGCTAGTTCCCAGATGGCTACCCACTTCTACATCTGTGATCCTCTCCATCTCCATTTGAGAGAACCAGGTCTAAGATTGCTCCCTCTCAGTGGGTTCCAATACTAGTTGTCTAAGGCATGCCCCCTGTAGGGTATCTAGAATAACCCCACTCTTGAAGTGGCTGCTGCAACTGCACTCCAGTTAACATCTGGCATATTCAGATCACCCATCAGCAATATCTCCCCTTTTTCTGCCATTCTAAGTATACTTTCTATCATTTCCTTGTCCATTTCCTCCCCTGAGAGGGGTTTGTATACAACCCCTGTGCAGACTGTGGTGCCATTGCCTGTCTCCAAATTGACCCACAGTGCTTCTTCTCCTCCCTGTTTACCCTTTTGTTCTGTTGCTTTGATTCCTTCCCTTATGTAAAGAGCTACTCCTCCTCCTCTTTTACCCTCCCTGTCCCTCCTGTAGATAGTGTATCCTGGTATGTTTACGTCCCAGTCATGGTTTTGTGTGTACCATGTTTCTGTGACTGCCACAATATCCAGATGTTCCTCTCCATCAAGGCCACTAATTCAGGAAGCTTGTTACCCAGACTATGGGCATTGGTACTCATTGCTCTCCATTTTTTGATGGCTTTACCTTCTGTTGCAGCATCCCCCACTGACCTTTCTACCTCAGTATTTTTCTCATTTAGTACCCTGTTTTGTAGGGAGAGGCTGGGATTTTCCTGCTGCTTATCAGTGCCTCCCCCTTGACTAGTTTAAAAGCTTGCCAATGAAGCATTTAAACCGATTGCTCAAAAGACTTGTTCCCTTCCTGGACAGATGCAGACCATCCTGCCAGTATAGGCTGGTGTCCCTCCAGGTGGAACCCCAGTCCCCAATGAAGCCAAATCCTGTGCTCCACACCATTTTTTCAACCATTCATTAAACTGCATGGTGCAAGTACCCTCGCCTCACCCATGCCATTGACAGGCTGCACCTCTGAGAAGGATACTGTGTGTGCTACTTGTCTTAGGCCCCTTCCCAACTCTACAAAGTCCTCCTGCACTGCTCTAATCTCATGATGAGCCAAGTCATTTGTCTTTAGGTGGACAATGATGTCCAGCTCAGGCTCCCGTGCAGTTGTTCTCGTGATCCTGAGGATGCGTTTCCTGTCCCTCCAAGCCATGGCACCAGGCAGGCACCTTACTTCAGTTTTCCCTGCTCCCCCCCAGTTCTATCCCACTAATAATTGAGTCCCCCACCAGGAGCTGCTTCCTTTCCCTGTGGTGTCCTCTGCCTCCTTCCTGTGGGTCTCCCTTGTGACAGTTGTCCTCAGCCTCCTTAGTCTCCTCTGCGGGTGCATCCTTAGGGGAACTGTGCTCCCCCAGAATGGTGTATGGATTGTGGAGTGGAACAACTGACTGGGTGTGCCTCTGTTCCACCATCCTCACCATCTCTGAGCCCACTGTGGTCCAACTGCTGTGTTTTCTTTGCAACCTCTGAGATAATGGTGGTGGCTCTGGTGCTCCCTGGATGGGGGAGGTTCCCTTCCTACTGTCCAGTGTGGCTTGGGGGAAGGTTCCCTTACTACTGTCCAGTGTGGCCTGAAGATGGGCAACTTCCTCCCTCAGGGCAGAGAGTTGTCTGCAAATAGGGCAGCATCTCAGCCTCCTGAAAGACTCCCAGAAGACTGCTGCCCCACAGCCATTACATTGCACTACTCCCCACATGTTTATCTACTTTTTTTGTGTGTGTGTTTGTGTGATTGGTTTGTTATATAGAAATATATATATTATACAATGTGTATGATTATATTGTCAGTGCAGTGTGCTAGAGAGGATATGACAGTGATATGCACCTTGCACTCTTGAGGAAATGATGTCAGAACCCCAGGTATAAAGGAACTATTTCCAGGGGTGGGTGAGGTGAGGGTGGGCAGGGTTGGCCTAAACTGTAGCCCCCATGAAACAATCAGCTAAAAGCTCTGACCCACCACTGGATGAGTGCCTTCCTGTCAGCAAGATGCCCTACACAATTTGACAGAGAAAATACCCTGCTAATCAAACAGAGAAAAATCCAGACATCCAAGTCAGACACAGGTAAACCTCCACAGCCCCAAAACAGCCTGGTGATTTGTGCTCTGAAAGCAGTCAGCTCCAAAATAAGTCAGCTGTGCACCAGGACAGACACAGTAAACAGTATTCCATCCCTCAGGGTTTAAACTCTTCCTGCACTGAAAATCTTAACAATTGTAACAAAAGTAAAGCAAGATCCACCTCCCTCTGTTGCTTGAAAGACTGTCTTTCTTGATAATTCTAAGTTCCTTATTTCACCTTTCAGTTAGAAGTAGCCTCCACCTGCAGAATATCTCCTACAAAACAAAGACAATTGTTAGGTTCACTTCCCTCTGTTGTGAGCACTATTCACTTTCTTGCAAATCCTATGTTCAGTATTGCAGCTTCCAGCCAGAGGTAGCTTCACCTGAAGAACATTAACTGTTCTGATGAGTTTGCTATAAAACACTTGCTTATAATACTGTTGTTATCAGGTCTGTACGACTCTTCCAAAGCTATTGGCTGATAAGTAGCTATGATGTAAGCATTTCCTGACACAGTCTGGCCTGGCCTTTTAAGGCACACACTGATAAACACAAAAAACAGTTTCCACCCCTTGGGGCACTGTCTGTCAATACACAGCCTGTACCGGCACTTACTTCAGGACTTATGACAAATTCTTAGCCCAGGGTTTAAACTCTTCCTGCACTGAAAATCTTAACAATTGTAACAAAAGTAAAGCAAGATCCACCTCCCTCTGTTGCTTGAAAGACTGTCTTTCCTGATAACTCTAAGTTCCTTATTTCACCTTTCAGTTAGAAGTAGCCTCCACCTGCAGAATACCTGCTACAAACCAAAGACAATTGTAAGGTTCACCTCCCTCTGTTGTGAACCAACTCACTTTCTTGCAAATCCTATGTTCAGTATTACAGCTTCCAGCCAGAGGTAGCTTCACCTGAAGAATGTTAGCTGTACAAAGTTAATACATAGTTAGCATGCATTAGAATTCTGTTATGTACCTGTTGTTTTAGTATCCAATCAAGAGTGCTTCCTATTCATGAGGAGTGGGTTGGGGGGTTATGGGTTGTTTAGGAGGAGGGCACATCACAGCCCAGATCTGAGTAGTACTCTGGTGTATAAACCAGAATGAGAAGAAAACAAATTTTCATTTTCCTTTTATTGTGGGAGATTGGGTTTATTTTTGTTGTTGTTTTGGGTTTCTCTTTTTCTCTTGGGAGGGGGGATATATGGGAAGATAAGATACCAAATCAGGGGTTAAAATGGGTTTCTTCAACTTCGAAAGACCTGGGGATAATATGTAAAGGGCCGATACAGGATGAAATATATTTCATGGAACGTTAAAGGGATACACACTAGTATTAAACGGCACCAGGTACTAAGACACTTGCAGACACTACAGTGTCATATACCGTTTCTCCAAGAGACTCATCTCTTGACCTCAGAGAACCTTTTCCTCAGATGCCAATGGGTGGGACAAAGCCATACAGTGGGAAATTCCACTAATCAGCGGGGAGTTGCCATCCTTCTTCTGAAGGGACTAAACTTCCAATTAAACATGGCTATTGTGGACCCTGATGGGCAATATTTTTTTCTCTACAGGACCCTGGACCATATAGAATTGCTTCTGTGGTGTGTTTACGGTCCAAATGCCCCGTCTCCTAATTTTTTTACTGGACTAATAAATGTGATTTCTCGATTTATACACCTCCCTTTAATTTTTTCAGGTGCCTGGAATATTACCACTACTTCTAACTTACACAAATCGAACAGTTGGGTCACTAGACCATCTTTGACACAACAAGCTCTACAGGAATTTATAATCATGGGAGGTCTCTGCAACCCCTGGAAAACTTTTCACCCAACTAATCGCAAATATACTTTTTATTCCCCAGTACATAAATCTTTTTCCTGGATTGATTACTTCTTAGTTAGTACCAAAGCCCTGCCCCATATCCCAGATGCTGGTATAGCTCCCAGGGTATTGTCAGATCACTTGCCAGTATGGCTTCTATACAACCCCAATCCAAATGTTAGGCAGGATAAAATCTGGAAATTAATACACAACTTCTCAAAGACCCTTGGGTCATAGAGAAATTACAATCTCTTATCCAAAATTTTTGGCAATCTAACTTAGGTTCTATCACCAATGTAGATAAAATATGGGGGGGCGCTAAAATGTGTACTCAGAGGGGAATGTATTCGGATTGCTTCGACCCATCAAAAAAAGAGAGAGGCTTCTTTACGCATCCTTTTATTGCAAATTGAAGTGCTTGAACAAAGTCCAACCCTAGAAACCTCTGAATGAGAGCAAGTTGAATTAACCAAATTAAGACATCAATATGCAGACTTATTAAGGGATAAGTCTGAATATGCATTGCTAAAGACATGTTCCACCTATATAGACCAGGGAGATAAAGCAGGGCATTTGTTGGCTATGCGGCTCAAAGAGCAAGAAGCCTCCCATTTGGTAAAAGCTATTTCCTCCCAACTCGATGGTACCCTTAAAACTTCCTCAGTAGAGATTACCCAAGAGTTTGACAGTTTTTATTCACAGCTATACAGTCCTCCCCTAAATGTTCCTTCAGATAAGGATATTCAGGATTATTTGGGGAATATTCCACTCCCGCAATTATCCCATGACCAACAAATTCTCCTAACATGGCCTATATCTCAGTCAGAAATTTTAACTGCCATCCAGGCTCTGGCATCAGATAAATCTCCAGGCCCAGATGGATTTCCTGCTAACTTATACAAAAGCCTAGCAGACGATTTAACTCCCATTCTTGCTCAAGTTTTTTTCTTCCTTTGTGAAAAGGGTATATCTGACCCCTCTCTTCTGCAGGCTCTTATAATAGTTTTACCTAAACCCAATAAACCCCCAGACAAAATCACCAACTATCGGCCCATACCTCTTATGAACTGTGATATAAAAATCCTGGCAAAAATTTTAGCTGCTAGGGTAATGCAAGTTTGGGAGGGACTTATAGGACCTGAGCAGGTAGGGTTCATGACAGGGAGATCCTCTTTAGACCATCTGCAGAAGCTGGAACACATCTTCTCCATGTCCAGGGATTCTCAGGATCCAATGGTTTTGGTGTCCCTGGACGAGGAGAAAGCTTTCGACAGGGTACATTGGGATTTTCTTTTTCTAGCAATGGAAAGATCTGGTTTCCTACCAGGTTTATTGCATGGGTAAAGATTTTATACTCCAGCCCAAATGCCAAAGTATACTGCAACGGTATTCTCTCAGGAGGTTTTCATCTTCACTCAGGAACTCGTCAGGGTGGCCCTCTATCCCCATTCTTGTTTAATATTTACTTACAGCCCTTAATTAGACTTCTGAATTCCTCCCCACAAGAGCAAGGTATCACATTAGGCCCTCTTGAGGTTAAACTCTCAGCTTATGCTGATGATCTTTTATTGCACCTGTCACATCCTGTCACTTCACTACCAGCTGCTCTCCATATTATTTCCCATTTTGGACTGGTTTCGAATTATAAGCTTAATTTGGATAAAACTACCCTAATGCCCTTAAATCATCATGTACGCCCCACAGATTATACACAACTAGGGCTGAAAGGGTCATCTAAACTTGTCTATTTAGGAATAATTCTCACACAAAGTACTATCTTGAGGAGAAGGTTGAACCTGGAGAACTTAGTGGTAACCATTGCAAGGGATCTAAACAGATGGAGCATACTCCCAATGTCACTACAAGCCAGAGTGAGAGTTATTAAAATGAATATCCTCCCCCACATTTTTTACCCTATTCTTATGCTTAATCTCTTTATCCCAGTCACATGGTTCAAAAAACTTTATGCACTAATATCCTGTTTTCTTTGGCAAAAGAATTGCCCATGTCAATCTTATATAAAATTGGGTGCTCCAAAACATCTGGGGGGACTCAGGCTACCAAACCTCTATTTATACTGTTTAGCCAGTCATATCTCAAAATATGCCCGATGGACTCTAGGTCCGGGGCCTATGAATCCTTTAATATATACACCCATCTGGTTACAGGTTGAAAGATATTTGATTAAGACAATGGCAATATATCTAGAGTCTATGTATTTTGTATCTTTAAATAGATTACCTTCACAATTAAGATGTACAGTTATAGATACATCAGTCAAAGTACATACTCAACTTTGTAGATCTCTGAAATATGATAACACAAGGGATATTTCCCAACCATTATGCAGAAACCCAAACTTTAAACTTCAGGGCACAATTATTTGTATGTCAGAGCTATGGGGGAAATATATTTCTGACCTCATACTGAAAGGAAAAATACCTGAAAACCCAACACTACTTCATGAGCTGGGGCTTCCACGGTCACAAATTTTCAAGGTATACCAGATCCGCCATATGCTGATGGAATGGTTTGGTACACTAAACTGGGACATTAATCAAGGAGAGTTTCTCTCCTGCATGCAATCCCTTGCTTGGTTACCCCATTCAGTCTCATGTTTAATGACCTTTATCTTCCCCTATATGTATATCTTACAATATCTAGGGAATCTCATTACTGGAGGAGGACACTACCCACGTTGCCTAAGAAATGGAATCGCATTTGGCTTAACCTTTACCAATATTCAGCAAATGATAGGTTACGCCTTACCCAATTCTATATTCTCCATAATATATATTTTACCCTAAAGCATTTGCTTAGAATGGGAAAACTTCCTACAGCAACATGTTCTAGATGTGCATCGGCAGATGGATCATTGTTTCACATCCTATGGGAGTGCAATAAAGTAGCCTCACTATGGGAGAAAATTAAGACAGCAATAAACCCCTTATTAGGGTTAGCAGATCTTTTTTCTCCTGAAATTTGTATTGTGGGAGCTCTTTCATCGATTCCTGTTAGGGAGAGAAGGTTCCACATTTCTTTAGTCTCCTCAGTGGTAAAGCGATTGGTCTTACGTCACTGGCTAGATCAGGAAGAACTTTCATATTCGGAATGGCTAAATGAAATTCTGTACAGCCTAAGGATTGAAAAAACAATAGCCACTCTTAGGGACCACCCTCAAGGATATGACAAGAAATGGGGCAAATTGGAGACTTTGTTAATGGTGCAAACAACTCCTTTAAATGACGATTGAATAAATAATAACATATACTATGGATATATTGTGATTAAAGTAGCAATGGTTAAAGTTGCCTTGGTAGAACTTTCAAGTTTATTGTATACCCATGATATGGAACCCCCCTTGTTTTTATTTTTAAGCCTTGGTATCTTAGGGAAGGGAAGGGTTAATAAGGAAGGGGGAGGGGTGTATGTATTGCTTGTGTAACTATTTCTAAATGATGTTTGGTCTTTACATGTCAAGTAATTTACAATTTGACTGTACAAGTTCAATAACAATAAAGCTTCTTAAATTTCAAAAAAAGAAGCAGAGGTATGTAACCCAAAGGAGGAAATGGTTAGGAGGTGGAAGGACATGAGTGAGAGGGGGTGAGATCCAATAGCAGCAGAGGGTGAGGGGGTCTGATGAGATTGGAAGAGGAAGGGAGTAGACTGGCTGGGGATCTGGAGAGACAGGGCAGGACAGGAGCGGTCAGGGAAGAAAGGGACCAAGACCAGATGGAGGGGGACATAACGGCTAGCAGGTAGTGAGGAGTAAGGAAAGGGGGACTACAAGGACTCAAAAAAGGGCACATACCTCACCAACAGGGGGGAGTAGAGAGTGCATTGGAGGGGGTATTTCAGTGTCCAACAGGTACTTACCTTCGGCAGACAGAACAGAGGAGGGAGTTCTGAAGTGATCTGGGGAGCAACAGGTATGGGCTAAGAAATGGGGGTGGTCAGTAGGGAAGGGGGGTAAAGGCATGAGTAGGAAGGTAGACGGGGGAAGGGGAAGATGGAGGAAGGGTGAAGAGAAGGGAAGGGATACAAACTCAGTGAAGGAGGTGGGGAAGATGTGCAAGGAAGGAAATTAGGAGATGCTGGGGAAGCAGAGAGGCAATGAATGTGAGGAAAAGGTAGAGGATGCAGCAGAGGGGAATCTAGAAGGCAAGCAAGAGACCCAGGTGAGCACTGGTCAAGTGGGCCATACTAAAGAGGTGAAAGATGAGGTAACCCACTCAACGAGGAAATCTGATGAAACACCAGCAAGAGAAGGGCAGAGGGGAGGAACAGAGATCAATGAAGAAGAGAAGGGGGAGAGTAGGAAAGCAGATAACACCAGTGTGGGGGTATGGGGAAGTAGCACAGGGGAGAGGTAGGGCTCCAGGTAATGAGATAGCAAAGGAGATGTTGGAAAAAGGAAGGTAGAAGGGATGCCAGGAGCTAGGAGAAGGGTAAATGAACTACAGAGCACACAGAAAAATAAGGGAGCAGGGTCCTAGTCATTGGGGACACAATAATAAAGGGAATAATGCATTTATTTATTTAAAAGTTTTACCAGGAAGGCATGCTGAGCAGGCTACTGCTCAATTCCAGATGCATCCTGGTGGTAGGGGGTATGGGAAAATACATATCTAGAGTACAATGTACAATAACAGCTGGCAAGACAATTCAAGAGACAATATTGCATTCAAGAGACAATATAAGAGCAAAATAACCATTACTTTGTTCCAGTTACATAAAGGAGAAGCTAGGCCATAGTGAATGGTCATAATTTAGATGCATGAACAGATGAAGGAGAAATGTGCTTTGAGGAGGGTACTGAGGTGCTGAGTGGGGGGGGCGCGCATACTGAATGTACTTGGGAAGGGAGTTCCACAGTTTAGGCATGCAATATTTAAAGGCTGCCTGGCCTGAGGTGGTGGACATGTGTGGAATGGCCAAGGAATGGGAGTCGCAGCTCCTAAGTGAGTACACAGGAATGGTTGGGGTAGTGAGGACTGAGGTAAGGTAGGGAGGGAGGGTGGAACTTGGCCCAGAACTTAGCTGTGACCCTAGAACAGTGAGATTGTCTCCAGTCCTGAAGTGATGGGAGGTCAAGGGTCCAGTAGAGGACACAATCATGGGCAGAGGGAGGACAGTCAAGAGCAAAGTGACAGAAGGAGTAGAAGAGGGGATCCAGTCTGGCTAGGGTGGACTTGGGAGTGGTACTGTAGACTACATCTCCATAGTCAAAAATAGGGAGAATCATTTTCTGCACAATTGCACAGTGAGCCAGCAGCGGGATGCAACCGCAGTTGCAGTATAAAGGCACCCAGTCTGGGGTGCAGCTTTCTGTGGATGGCATTGATATGAACAGAAAAGTTGAGGTGTTGGTCAAGCAAGACCCAGAGATATCTAAGGTTGGTGCAAGCCTCTGGGGTAGTTCTGTCCAAGGTGTGGAAGGAGAGGGTGCAGGGGAGTTGAGAAAGTCTCTGCCTTGTGCCGAAGGTCATGAAGACAGTTTTTTTGGCATTGAAGAAGAGCTGATTTGAGCGAAACCAGTGCTGAACATCATTGAAGTCCTACTGGAGTCTAGTCACCACTTCAGTGGAAGAGGGGCCGGATGTATGCAGTACTGTATCATCCACATACATGTGAATGGATGTGTGTGAACAGGCTGAGGGCAGGTCATTTAGGAATATGGAGAACAGGAGCAGGCTAAAGACCGAGCCTTGTGGTACACCGGTAGTGGCAGGGAGGGAGGCAGAGGTGGTGTTGCCAATTCTGACAGATTGGGACTTGACTACCAGATAGGAGTGGAACCAGCTGGTGGCCTCTCTGGAGAGCCCTGCAAGAGCTAGCTTGGACAGGAGGAGAGAGTGTGAGACAGTGTCGAACACCTTTGCCAGATTGACAAAAATGGCTAAGGTGATGTGGCCATTGTACATACCAGCAAGAATGGAGTCAGTGAGCCTTAGGAGGGATGTGTCGGAGGAGTGGTTCTTCCTAAATCCAGACTGGTAAGGGGAGAAGAAAGAGGAGGAGACAAGATAGGAGGAAAGCTGAGAGAGGACTAGGTGTTCCTGAAGTTTTGCTAGTATGGAGAGGAGAAATATAGGGTGATAGTTGCCAAGAGAGGAGGGGTCGCCGCCTTTGGGAAGGGGAATGATTGTGGCATGCTTCCAATCAGATGGAATAGAAGTGAGAGAGAAAAAGAGGTTGAAGAGTGAGGCCAGGAGGATGGTGATGGTAGGAGCTGACAGGTAGAGCATTTCGGAGTCCAGTCCCGAGTGGCATTTACCCTTGGTAGGATTTAGGATGAGCAGGCAGTGAGTACCTCTGATGGGGTAATCTGGAGGAAGGAGAAGGAGGCATTGGAGGAGAGGCTTGGTCAGGGCTAGTCGTGGTAGTGGGGGTTTGCTGGGCAGGTGGGAGAGTGGACAAAAGAGATGAAGTACAGTTTGTGAAGAAGGAGCTAAATTCAGAGGCCACTGCAAGGGGTTCTGAGACAGTGGAGCCACCTGCATTTAGAACGGGTGGGGCTGGGATGGAGGGGAGAATAGAGTTTTCACCACCTTCCAAAATTTAGCAGGGTGGTTTAGGTTAGAGTGGAAGAAGGCCTTGAAATAATTAACCTTAGCCTGTCGGATTAATCTTGTGCAAGCATTTTGTAGTGTGCGGTTCTTTAGGTGATCTGCAGGGGTGCCTGAAACTTTGTGGGACTTCCAAGCATAGTCCCTGGGTCTGAGGTGGGCCAAGATATCAGTGGAGATCCAGGGCAGGTGAGCACCTCTCACCCGAGTCTTTCTTAGTGGGGCGTGGTTGTCCCAGACAGCGATGAACCTGGACTTGAAGTACTCAAGGGTGGAATCAATAGAAGTGTCCTTGGAAAGGAAAGACCAGTCGATATTTGCAAGTCATTTAGGAGTGAAGCAAGGTCAAGGGATTTGTAGGACCTGGTCAGGAGGGCTTTGGGGGGGGTGGAGCCTTGGGCTTAAATATTTTCCTTACTGAGTAGATCATGTGATGATCACTTAGGGAGTCTGGTAAGAGGTCAACAGTAAGTATCCAATGTGGGAGTGAGGTAAGGGACCTGTCCAGGAGCGAGTAGTTCTGAGATTTGGGGTTCAAGTGGGTGGGCTCAGTGATCTGTTTATACAGGTTTAGTGTAGCTACCTAGTTACAAAACTTGGCACTAGCACTGGACAGCCAATTCAAATTGAAATCCCCAAGGATATGGAGCTCTCCTACCACTGCTTGAGCTTTTAGGGTACCCACGTAATCCATGATAGAGGGCAAGGGGGAGTCAGGGGGGCAATAGGATCCTGATATAAATATGGGGATTGAGTGGGGGAGAGAGAATTTTATCAACAAGGCGTTGATGGACTGCGTAGGCAATGATAATGAGATAGGGGAAATCTGGAGTGAGGATGAGATGTACATGGCTTTGTCTCCACCTCTTTTGTTCCCAGAACAGTCATGACAAATGACAGTGTAGCCTGGAATAGAGATTTCAGCATCCAGGTTGTGAGGCTTTAGCCAGGTCTCAGAGATGATCAAGATATCAGGTCTTATGGATAGGACAGGCAGTCGTAGCAGGGTTAGTTTATGTAGGAGGCTGCAGATATTCAGGTGGGCTAATTGTAAACCCTGAGGGAGTTGAAGAGGCGGGAAAGGGTTTTGTCTGGTGGGTGGTTTGGTCCAGGGGGGGTTGGTCCAGGGTCTGGCTCGACATCTCCAGCTAGTAGGATCAATAATGTTATCAGAAGTTTGGCTTTGGGTATGGTCCACAGAAGCTTCTGGTGAGAAGTAGGTGGTTGAAAGGTGTGAGTTGAGGTACCCTGAGCAGTGAATTTTAGGGCTAGTAGCCCAGCATGGAAGGCACGTGGAAGGATGGCGGGTACAACCATTGGATTGTAGGGGAGAACTACAGGTGTCAGTCCACCCAAGGAGGTAGCGGAGGAGGGTGGGAGGGCAGACAGGGTGTTATTTGCTTGAAAGCAAGTCTGTGGCTGAGCGTAGGTGGAGGGTGGGAGGCATGCCAGAGGAGCAAGAAGATATAGTACTGCCATGCAAAGAGGCAGCATGCTAGAATGCAGGATTTGTGCTTGTAACGGCAGCTAGTGGTGGGTGAGGATAAGCTACAGAGGAAAAAATAGGCTGATTGATTCTGTGCAACACATAATCCTTATTATGTAAAGGAAAGTTCACCAACAGTGATGGTGGGGGCAGTGGGGCAGCTGACACATAGCATTGGCAGGGCATCCACAGCTCCATTTGAAAAATTTGGCCGCTCCTCAGGCTAGAATGGCATACCTGTTTTGGGGGGGGTCTTGCAGCTCGGGGGAGGGAAGATTCTGTCTAGCCCTCATGATCTCCTCTTGGGGAGAGCTGGGGAGACAGCAAAGAGGAGTGTTATGAAGAGATAAGATGGAGGAGGGGCTAAGCATAAGGAGGGGAACAAGAAAACAACTGGTTTCAATTTTAGCAGCACCTGTAGTTAAACAACAAGGGTCTGTGTGCCTAAAAATGAATTCATCACACTCTTCTGTTTGTGAAAACAGCAAGCAACTTCATCTAAGATTAAAGTAATTACAGTCTCCTTAAACAGCATAGGTCTGTGCATAACATTAAATTAATCTCACTCTCCTGTTACTGAAACAGAAAGGAACTAAAGTAATTTCACTCTCAGAAGGTTTAAAGTAAACTCACTCTCCTGGGTGTGAGCAATAAGAAATTAGATTCTGCTGGATTTTTAACTCTGGCTAAAGCAAAGGGCTAGGTCAGATTATGCTACCAATCGCACTACTGCAGAGAGCTTAAGGCAGACTGAGCTTTAACAAGGGTTCTGTATCAGAGGAGCTTTAGGCTAGAAATATGTATTTAAACAGCACTCTGTAGCAGAGGGACTTTAAGGCAAAAATATGTATGAACAAGCTTGAACTAGCACTTCGTAGCAGTGGAAATTAATTCAGAAAGGACTAAAGATAACCAGAGCTAGAGGCAAAAACATCCAAACTTCAGTAATTAATTAAAGTACACTTCACAACAGAAGAAAAATCAACAATATTAGCGAGGAGGACAGTTGGCAAAAAACTATCTTCATTGATCTGCCAATGGATAGTTTTAGAGAAATCGGTTAGGACAGTCCATATTTATTTAAAGTTGGCACCAAAAATAACATCCACAGCTCCGTTTGAAAAATCCGGCCGCTCCTCAGGCCGGAACAGCGTACCTGTTTTGGGGGGGAGGAGTCTTGCAGCTTGGGGCAGGGCAGATTCTGATAAGCCCTCATGACCTCCTCTTTGGGAGATGGGAGGCAAGGGACAGGAGTAGTGTAGTTTGGATGGAGTGCATGCTCGGTATGATGGCACTAGAGGTAATACACCATATTTCCTCATAGGGTAAACAACAGGATGAGAAAACACACCTGATGTTCCACCTGGGAACAGATGATTTGAAGGGGAATAGTCCGTTGGAGGTGCAGGCAAGGTTCAAGCAGCTTTCTAGGTTTTATTACGATCTGTGCTTCTGATCTATAGCTTTTTCAGAGGTGTTGCCAGAGCCAAAAGCAAGTAATGTAAGGAGTCAGAGGATCAGGGAGTTTAATCAATGGCTAGTGTGATTTTATGGACAGATGGGTTATGGGTTAGTGGGGGACTGGGGGTCAACATGGAAGGATGAAAGCCTTTTTGCCTCAGACAGATTGCTCCTAAAGGGGGAGGGAACAGCTGTACTAAAAGGCAAATTAGGAGCGTTCGTAAAGAACAATATAATTTAAACTAAATCGGGGGGGAGGGGTTAGGAAATAAACCACACCAAAAAACAGGAGAGAAGAGGAGCTTTAAGCCTCCCCCCTAAGAAAGAGATGAAATGTTAGGCACCAACATGCCCAAGAGTACGGGAGAAAGGGGGAATTTGGTGGGAGGGCAAGCAGCCAATGCCAGGAGCTTTGGGAATAAGATGCTGGACTTGGAGGCCATCACGGCGGATAATGGACTGGACATAGTAGCAACAAGTGAGACTTGGTGGACAGAACATCACACCTGGGAGACAGCTATTCCTGGCTGCAGGCTGTTTAGAAGGGACAGGGCAGGTGGGGGGGAGTCACTCTATACATCAAGGACAACATATGGGTAACAGATGGGCACAAGGAAGATGTGTAGGCAGAGCTGCTGTGGGTAACACTGGACAAAAAGACAGGGGAATCCTTCAAACTGGGGATGGTATGCAGACCACCTATGCATGGGGAGGAATGGGATAGACAGCTGATATAGGCAGTTATATGGATGGCTACCAAAGGGGAATTACTCCTGGTGGGGGACCTAAACCTCCCAGATGTGGACTGGGCCATCCCGAATGCAGTACTGGCTAGAAGCAAGGAAATACTAGAGGTGCTGCAGGGAGTATTCCTTCAGCAGTTGGTCAGGGAGCCAATATGGGGCAACAACCTGCTGGATGTGGTCCTGACAAATGGGGAGAGTGTGGAGAAGGTAGAGGTGGGAGACGTGCTGGGCACGAGTGATCACATGATGGTATGGTTCAGTGTAAGGACTGGTAGGGAGGCAAACTGAACCAACACAACAGTTATGGACTTCAGGAGCATGGACTTCCACAGGAAGAGAAGGTAGTGAAGGAAGAGATGGCAGTAATGGAGAATATCAAGGATGTGGAGGAGTTATGGAAACTATTAAAGGTAGGGTGCCGAAAGGAACGCAAATATGCTTAAAGAAGATAAAGAAGTGCAGAAAGAGGTGGAAACCGCTATGGATTACAAGGGGGGTGGCATGAGTGGTCAGAGACAGGAGGAGGGCTTTCAGAAATACAAGAGGACTCAAGGGGAAGAGGACTGGGAGGCTTACAGGGAAAAGAGGAGGACAGCAGGGCAGATGTAAGGAGGGCAAAGGCAGACACTAAGGAGAGACTAGCCAAGCAGACCAAAAGGGGGACAAAACATTGTTTAGATACATGGGGAAAAGAGGAGGGCAAGACAGGGGATTGTAAGGCTGGGGGGAGGGAGGGATAAAACTGGAAGGGACTGTGAGAAAGCAGAAGAGCTAAACAAGTACTTTTGCTCAGTATTTATGGAGGAGGAGGAGGAGGGCAGGGGGCCGAGCTTAGGGGAAGAAGGAGGGGGGACAAAAGGGTGGATCTGAGCCCATTCAGTGTAGAAAGAGTGAGGGAGAAATTAGGCAGGTTGAAGGTGGATAAGACAATGGGGCCAGACGGGCTACACCCGAGAGTGATCTAGGAGCTGGGGGAGGAGTAGGCCACCCGATTAATGAGGATATTCAACTTGTCTCTGGATATAGGGAGCATGCCAGCAGATAGGAAGAGGGAGCATGTGGTGCCGCTGCACAAAGGGGGTAGCAGGGAGGTCACAGAGAACTATCGACCGGTCAGCCTCACCTCAGTGGTGTGAAAGGTCATGGAGTCACTCATAAAGGAGAGGGTGGTGGACTACTAGGAGGAAAGTGGCTTGCAGGATGTCAGGCAGCATGGCTTCACAAAAAGGAAATCTTGCCAGACAAATTTGATTGCGTTCTTTGTTTGGGCGATGCAGGTGGTCAACCGGGGATGGTGTATGTAGCCTATCTGGACTTCAGTAAGGCCTTCAACACTGTCCCCCACAGAAGGTTTGTGAGAAAGCTGGAAAGTGTAGAAGTAGGTGGGAAAATAACCAGGTGAGTGGAGAACTGGTTGGGGGCAGAAGACAGAGAGTGGTGGTGAACAGGATGTACTCAGGGATGGGGGGAGAGGGTGATGAGCAGGGTGCCCCAAGGGTCAGTACTGGGACCCTTCCTTTTTAATATCTACATCAGCAATATAGTGGAGAGCCTGAGGGGAAGGGTGTGTCTGTTTGCTGATGATACAAAAATCTGCAATAGGGTGGACACTGCAGGGGGTGTGGAGGACATGAGGCAGGATCTGAAGACTCTGGAAGCATGGGTAGAGACTTGACAACTGAAATTCAATGCCAAAAAGTGTGCAGTGATGCACTTGGGGTGCAGGAACCAGAAAGCAAAATATACCCTTGGTAGGGAGGTCATCAAGGATACGGAGCAGGAGAGGAATCTGGGGATCATAGTGTCATGTAATCTTATGGTGGGAAACCAATGTAGCAGGTCAGTAGGGAAGGCTAATGGGATGTGTACATGCATTGGCAGTGGCATCACTAGCAGAAGGGGGAGGTACTGATGCCCCTCTACAAAGCCATGGCATGCCTGTATTGGAGTACAGAGTCCAGTTCTAGGGGTCACATCTACAGAAAGACATAGACAGGATTAAGAGAGTTTAGAGAAGGGCAACCAGGATAGTGCAGGGTATGCAAGGAAAGACATACGAGCAGAGATGTAAGGAATTGGATCTGTACACATTGGAGACTAGGAGGGAGAGGGGGGACATGTTTGAAACTTATAAATATGTCAAGGGGATCACCAAAGCAAAGGAAGCATGTTTATTTAAAAGGAAGGAAGGGACTGTAACAAGACGGCATAGCCTAAGACATCAGTGAGGAAGATACAGAGGTAATGTGAGGTGACGATTCTTCACGGAGAGGGTGGTGGAGGCATGGAACAGGCTTCCTGAGGAGATGGTGGGGGTTGAAACAGTGGAGGGATTCAAGAGAGCATGGGACAGTCATATGGGGCTGTATAGCAGGGGAGGAGGGGTCCCAGAGGGGGGAGGGACAAGTAATGAAGGGTAAGATTCTAGCTTGATGCACCTCCATGCCTGCCACTTTTGTCAACTTTAGGTAGTATTCCTTATCCACCCCATTTCAGTCATCCTGTATCTCCTGTAGGCCACCTTCTTGTCTGTCATAGCCCTGGTAACCTCAGAGTTGAACCAGATGGGTGATTTGTCCCCCAGTTTCTTACCCCTAAGCCTAAAACAGTCCGTTGTGGCAGCCAGTATTGCATCCTTGATGATGGTCCATTTTTGGTCCACCTCCATGTTCATTCTGACACCCTCTAGGGGCAACCTTAGCATCTCACCAATCTTCTTAGAATCTGCCCTCCTGAAATCCAGGATTTTGATCTTGGTGGAGATGCTTTCCCTGCCCATATCCGGCCTGAACCACACTGTATTGTGGTCGCTACCCCTCAAGGATTCCTTGACCATTATCTCTTGTTCGTGATCTCCAATTGTGGATACTAGATCAAGGATTGCCCCCACCTTGGTGGGCTCCATAATGACCTGGGTCATGAACCCACCCTGTATCACACACAGGATCACCTGACTCCTGGTGCAGGATGTGGTCGGTATACCCCAGTTCACTTTGGGCAGATTAAGGTTTCCCACCACTACCACCTCCCCCTTTCCTGCACCTTCCAGCAATTGTGAACACAGCTGCCTGTCTCATGCCTCCTCCTAGTTGAGCAATCTGTAAACCACCCCCAACCTGACCTTCCTCCCTCTATTGGGCTGGAGCTGAATCCATAGCATTACCACCTTCACCTTTTCATTGTCCTCCCTCATGCAAAATCGCATTATTTCCTAAGTTTCCCAAGCTCTTTAGGGACAATGCATACAGTATTAGGGAAATTCTGATACTGAAGATGTTTTCTGTGGTCCTGACTATAGTTATTTAATTACCATGCAACCTGCATGTTAAGGAAACCCTAATATTAAGGGCAGACTCTGGTATTTGCTATTAAAACAGTTGCACTGGCTCTTTGGTCCACATAGTTTTCTTATTAAAACAAATTGCACTGTAGTTTACTTAGACTTCTGCATAAGTCATAGCATTTGCTTGTCCAAAACGCATAAGAGCTCGTCTATAAATATAAAACATGGAGGATAATTCATAATGATAATAGTTGTTTTCCTGTCTCTTCAGAAAAGTAAGACTCCAGAATGCAGGTTGAATCCTCATGAGAGCCAGCTACTCGCAGTGGACACTGAGCATGTCAGATACCTGCTCAGTGCTGTAGTTCACCCAGCTGTGGAAATGGATAGAAGCTAGATCCCTCTGGAAAGGGAGAAGTTACATTTTAGTTGGGCTATCCTTGTTAAAATAAATTGTAAAATAAAAAAATAGAAAGTTGGACTTGTTTTTAACTGTTTGTCTTGAGCCAGACTTTCAAACCCTTGCACTAAATCTGCCTCACAATGACAATACACCACATTTTGTCGCAATGTGGCAATACCCAATTTCTAGTGCTATTTTTTTCGGGCAGCAGATTTGGGATTTAACAGGATTTTTTAGGGCTTTTTAAGGGTAGAGGTTTCATTTTTAACTCTAGTACTGCACCCTTTTTTGACCATGCCACAAAGGCCATAAACAGGTGAAAACATCACAGATACTGAGAGTTAATTTACACTGGCAACATGAAGCAGAACCATTGCTCCAGTGAAAATGTCATTGATTATTTGGCTGCAGTATGAAACTGAAAGTCTAGCCTAATTAGTTGTAGCTATCAGGAAACACCACTTTTCCTGTCATGTAGAAAGTATATGCAGCCCTGCTTTGACAGGGGAACTCTACCCCTTGAAGATAGCAGTTCCAGGCTATGTATGCCAATTTTGATGAGTGATAGCACAATGAACTCTGTCTGCCCTCTGCATATAGGGCTCCTGATATCTCAACCAAGGGAGAGGAAGGACCCTGCATCATGGTCTTCTTTTTATGGTCCCTGGTAAACCCAAAAAAGAAAAACAATTTACAAGACAACTAACGTGCAAAGCAGTGAAGCAAGATTTACCCTGGAAAGGTATTGACAAGAAAGTCAAGTTTCAAACAAATACCACATTGCACATACAGCAAGGCAAACAGGATGTTGGGATGCATCGTAAGGGGGATCACCTCTAGGAGCAAGGAAGTGATTCTGCCGCTGTACAATGGACTGGTTAGACCACACCTTGAGTACTGTGTACAGTACTGGAGACCACACTTGAAGAGGGACATACAGCTCCTGGAGAGGGTACAGAGGAGGGCAACAAAGATGATATGAGGGCTAGGGGATTTGACTTATGAGGACAGACTTGAGGAGCTCTGCCTGTTTTCATTGGAGGATAGGAGAGACAGGGGACATGATTGAGGTCTTCAAGTACCTCAAGGGAATAAATAGGGTAAACATGGAGGGGATCTTTAGACTAAAGCAGGGAGGTATCACCAGAGGGCATGGTCTGAAGTTGGAAGGTGGAAGGGTGAGGGGGGAAAAGAGGAGGAGGTTTTTCATCGAGAGGGTGGTGGACCCTTGGAATGCACTGCCTGGTGAGCTGGTTCAGAGATCCACAGTGGAGGGCTTCAAGAGAGGGTGGGACAGACACAGAAAGTGGATGTATCAGATGATGGCCTGTCCCGGGGGGGTGGGGATGGATGATAGGGGTTTCTGGAGAACAAGGGATGGGAGGGTCTCGGCATCCAACTAAGGATCTAGGTTCGAGCAGACTCGATAGACCATAAGGCCTAATCTGCTGGCAAATAGTATGTTAGTATGTTAGTACCTCACTAATACAACGCATCATGGAAAGTCTATGTATGGTGATTTACATATACTTCTCTTGCTGCATTGCATTAGTGGGTGTGTGTTATTTGTTATACTATATTCATCTTTATCTGCCATCTCTATGGGTATATCCTTGGGCAGCCATGGTTACTTGACGGCACATACTGTACAAATTTGATCCATGAAGGAAGGGTATATTTGTGATTGCCTAGTAGTACATTTCTGTCGCACCCCTTAATGCTAGACACAAAGGTGTCACAAGTATTTCCCTATAATAGTACATAGGTCAGTGTGTCAGCACAGGAAAAAGGGGTGGGGGCTTCCGTCTTAGTAAAGACACTAGTACGCATGAAGGTACTGTGTTATGTACAGCATTTCCCTGGCACCCTCACCACCTGTCACAAGGTGCAGTGGTCCCTGTCACATCGTGCACTAGTCAAATGTCAGCAGTGGGAGGGACTGCTGACAACAGTTACAGTATACAGTTACAGTGTAGGCCTAGGGAGGGGGCGCTGCTGCTAGATGCCATTGACGTAGCTTACTACCTCAAAGGATTCTCAGGCCACAGGAACACCAAGAATAGTAAGGAATTTTATACTTTATATAGATATTGGCATGACCATCAAGGTGGGGTGTGTGGCAAATGACTTTGGTGATAGTGCCATGTTCCTGGGGTATATGCCATGGGCTGACCACTGCATCTGTCACAGTCCTAGTATGTTAGTGATCGCATGGCCTGCATTTAACTACTGACATCTGGACAGATGATTTACATTAGTGTAAACTGCACTGCTTTCACAGGGGAGAATCTACCTGCTGCAAATGGTGACATCCACTTGTGTATGGCATTTCCATTCCGGTGAAAGTACAGGGATCCCTATGCACCCTCTGAATAGCACTACCCTCTATTTCTTAGACTGGTAATGAAAAGATAGATGGATAGATAGATAGATAGATAGATAGACAGACAGACAGACAGACAGACAGACAGACAGACAGACAGACAGATAGATAGATAGATAGATAGATAGATAGATAGATAGATAGATAGATAGATAGATAGATATAGTAGACAAATAGATATTCTTTGCAAAAAAAAACTGTGTTAATACACCAGTTAGGGTTCAAGTTAACACAGCAAAAGTAGGAAAATGTGGTGTTAGGAGTTCCAACCCCAATTTCCAACCCCACACCACCCCAAGCAGCAAAAGGAAAAAGCATTAGGGTTTTGGGTCTCCAGAGTCTTGAAGAATCAGTAGTGGGGTCTTCCCCGGGGTTGCCAACCCTAATGCCCACCTCCTCTCCCTTCCATTATCAAACAAGGTCAGATGTGCTCTCTTTCTTCATGCAGAGTCCACAGGGCCCTGTATGAAGAAGGCTACAACAGATTTTGTTAGCGACATGTGATGAGACATACTTCTCTACCTTTAAAGAGTACATAACTATGAGGCACTGACTTGGAGCTGTACCTTGTGCTTCACACAGGAGGCTATATGCTGGTGGGGGAAGGGTGAGCATTAGGGTTGACTATCTCAAGGAAGACTACAATAGTGATTAAACAAGACTCGGGGAAACCCACAATCCTAATATTTTTTCCTTTTGCTGCTTAGGGGTGGGGGTGCGGGGGATTTAGGATTGGAAACCATAATGCCACATTTCCCTACTTTTGTGGCATTATCTTGACCCTTACTGGTGCATTAATGCAGTCTTTTTGCAAACACGTTCCTTTCTTTTTGAGATAGTGGATTTGAATCTTCATTCATTACAGATACAGATGCACAAGGCCCTCTGGTCCCTATACCATGGGAAGACTCCATTCACCTGTGGCAGTGTAGGCCCCTGCACCTCAGTGCAACAATGGATGTCAAGAATTCATGGGGCTATCTGGAGGACTACAGAAGCACAGGGCTGCCTGGGCCCTGCATTTCCAAGTGGCCACAGACAGGGCAAAAAAATCTATCCTTCAGCTGAAGCACAGGGCCCTCTGGCACCCATGGGTGCAAAGGTACAAGGCTGTATGCCAAGAGAAAAGTTACCATCACTATATGGCACTGTGGACAACCCTGCACCTACCCTTCCCACGCTGGGAAGTGCTCATCCCTGCAATTAGCTCACTGACAGGTGAACACAAAGTACTACCTGCTGGGATAAAGGCTGGGACTACACACAGGGTGGGATATTCAAAGCAGTTGCACATGGTGCAACTGAGATGCGTGTGCGCAAGTGCAAAAATGCGCCAAAGAGCGATATTCAGTGGGAGCCAAGGCGCTGCACAAATTGCAAAGCACCAATGCACAACCCTAATGAATGTATGCACAAGTGCAGGGGGCGTAGCCATGAATAAGTGGCGCAGTGTGATATTCGCCAGCAAGCAAACAGCGCATGTTTGGAGCAACAGGGACAAGGGTGGAGCAAACTTGAGCCCATAAAAAGAGGGAGCAAGCAAGGAACAGAGGCTTGCACCACAGGAGAGCACTACAGAGGAAGAGCGAGTGGGCAGGCAGGACAGCCGGAGGGGTGCAAGACAGAGACAGAGGCAGGCATGAGGTGCAACAGAGTGTGGGACTGGGCATGTGACACTGATTGTGCCTGCGTGTGTGAGCGACTGTGTGTGTGTGTCTGTGTGTGTGTGTGTGCGTGTGTGTGTGCATGCATGCGCGCGCATGTGTGTGTGTGTGTGTGTGTGTGTGTGTGTGTGTGTATGTGAGACAGGTGTGGGAGCAACAACAGCAGTGTCAGTCTGCAATACCGGGCATAAGAGTGGCAGAGCAAGTGCCCGGATGGGTAGGAGGTGGAGACTACAGCCAACAGGCCACCAGCTGGGAACTCCGAACACAGGTGTTCACCCAGTGCAGGGGAACACGCAGCGGCACACAGCCAGGGGTGACTGGTGAGACAGCCACTTAGGGGGGCAGGACAGCCCAGGCCATGGCCAGTGCCATCTTCCAGATAGAGGCAGTAATGAGGGGTGTGAGGAGGCAGGAGGCAGAGCCACGTGGTCGTGGAAGGGCCCATCGGTGGTATGCCTGGAACAGGTGGTACCGTGCCTGCACCACCTTTGAACAGTACAGTGACACAGAGATTGTAGGCCAGTACCACCTGAACTGGGCAATTCTGAGGCAACTCTGTGAGCTGTGCAGTGATGAGATGCAGGCACCCACAAAACAGAGCCATGCTCTGTCGGTGGAGACCAAGGTCATGGCCGTCATGTGCCTGCTCACCACGGGTACCTTCTAGAGACCAACAGGGAACACCACAGGCATAACCCAGTTGGCCGCATCATGGCTTCTCACACAATTCCTCAATGCACTGCTGCCACATGCTGCAGAATACGTCCATTTCTCCAACACACAAGCAGAGCGTACAGCGAACATGCAGGAGTTCCACAGGGTGGCATGTATGCCTGGCATGCTAGGGGACATTGACTGCACCCATGTAGGCATCTGCACACCACCTGGCCTGGAGGAGGTAGCCTACATCCACAGGAAGGGCTACCCCAGCGTCAACTGCCAGGTGGTGTGCGATGCCAGGAGGCGCATAATCAATGTCTGTGCAACACACCCTGGTGGAGCACACAATGCATTAATCTGGCAAAACTTGCTCGCCTTCATCTGGCAAGACTCGATGGACACTAAAGAGTACATCTATGCACTGTTTCTAGACTTAAGCAAGGCTTTTGATACCGTTGAACATGGCCTACTTTTGTCTGCCTTGCCTCACCTTGACCTCGATACTATCACTGTAAAATGGTTCAGTTGCTACCTCACTAACAGAATGCAGCAAATCAAAGCTCAAGGAGATTTTTTCCCCACTCAAGATTCTTCCACTAGGAGTGCCACAAGGATCTATCCTGGGTCCCATCCTTTTTGCAATCTATATCAATAATCTAGACGCCAAGGTTCATGTGGCAAAGATGCACCTCTCTGCAGATGACACCGTGCTATACACGGCTAGTCCGTCCCCTGAGGCTGCATTTAAAGAGATACAGAATTGTTTTGATATTCTGCAACATAACCTTCTTCATTTTAAATTGCTCCTGAATGCTAAGCAAGCAAAAGCTATGCTGCTCTCCTCCCAACCGTATTTACAAACCGCTCTTACTCAAAACCTTATGTTACGTACCCTACTTGGTGAACCACTTGAAACAGTGGACCGGTTTAAATACTTGGGTTTTTGGCTATACAGTTAGCTTAACTTCATTGTTCCCTTGGACGAGCTAGCTAAAAAACTGAGGTAGCGCCTAGGGTCTTCTACCACATTAGACACCTTCTCAACTTCGAAGCAAAGAGAAGTCTAGCTCAAACAACATTTCTTCCCCTCTTAGATTACGCAGACATTCTCTATAGCCACTGTCCTAAGTCGACCCTATCTAAGCTTGACTCACTTTACCACCGGGCTTTGAGATTCATCACTAATACTCCTCAAAACACTCACCATTGCTTGCTCTATGAAATGATAGGCTGGACCTCCCTGACAGTCAGAAAGCAGAGAAATGCATGCCTTTGGATCCACAGAGCAATTACTAGCAAACTACCCACGTATATCACCAATCTTTTTACTCGAAGTTCGGGTTTCTACAGCTTGAGGTGCTACTCACTTGTAATGTTTAAAGTCTCTAAAGTCAGAACTCGATATGGCACTGCATCTATCACTTTTGCCCTTCCATCCTTTTGGAATGCACTCCAGAAGTCACTAAAGCTCTGCACCATTCCAGGCATAGCTACCTTTAAGACCCTGTTATCTTCTGCGCTGAAAGAAAATTGTGTATGCCATCAATAATGGCCCAAATCTTACAGTCTGCAACCCCCTGCACAGGAGCAGTTATCCTGTTCCCCTCACTTATCCTACAACCCCTCCTCTGCCTCTCTCCTGCCCCTCCCATATACCCCCTTCTCCCCCCGCACACCCTTTTTCTACTACCCCCTACCCCTCTCTCTCTTCACTCACTCCATCTCCCAGCACTAGATACTGCTTGGTACTTTTTGGGTTGCTATGTTTTTATACAGTTGTGTCATGAATAACTTTGTATCCATACTGGATTGGATATGTATCCTGTATTAGGCATGTGCATGTTGTCAGGTGTTGCAAAGTGGCACATAAACGGATAAGAAGACTTGACCTTCTTACTTGTTAGATGCACTATTGTGTTTATGTATCATCTATATAAATGCCATTGCATTGGTAATGTCCTCCATGTCTTCAGGGACCATTTTGTAAACAAGCCTGCTCAAAGGTGTATAACCTGGTTAAATAAAGTTTGATTGCTTGATTGATTGATTGATTGGCATCAGTCAGCACTGTGCCACAGGTTCGAGAGTGAGGACATCCCCAACGGCCACCTAGTAGGTGAGTATACTGTTGGAACGGACAGCCTGGCACAACAGGGCAGGGTGTGGGGATGCTAGGCCAGGGGCATCAGAGGGTGTGGCTGGGAAGGCAGGGGGTGCAACTACACAGACTAGCATGTTAACCACACATGTCAACACACAGGTGACAGCAGATACCCACTCCGGCCCTGGCTGCTCACCCCATACCGTCTCCCATCGACCCCAGCGCAGGACTGATATAATGAGGCACTAGCCACACACGGAACATCATTGAGCATGTGTTTGGGCTGCTGAAGGCCCATTTCAGTTGCCTGGACAGGTCTGGTGGTGCCCTACAGTACAGCCCCTCAAAGGCCTGTGGCCTATTCCTGGTCTGCTGTATGCTACACAATATGGCTACTGACCATGGGATAGCTGTCGAGGTTGAAGAGGGGAACAGCAGTGGGGATGACACTGCTGCCAGGCCAGGTGGTGGTGGGCAGCCCCCCCCAGGATGAAGGGAACCCTGACTGAACAGGATGGCCCAGCAGCACCAGGACAAAGTTGCAGAGGAGCACTATGGTGCACACAGGTAGGTGAACATGACCACATGCATGTCCCAGGGACCAAGGCACAGTATTCAGGCATGCAAGGGTGGGCCCCATGACAGTAATGGCTGGATGGTAGCTTGGATGAGCATGGGAATGGACTCCATGGAAGCACCCTGTACAGCACTGAACACCCCCCCACACCCCCACCACACACACCCGTACACACATGCACAAACCTACAGCCACATGCCCAGAGGCCGCCCACAGCGGTGTGAGATACTGAACACTGGTACTGTAGTGGCAGTCGTGCAGCATCAAGTCAGTGGGAGTGGTGCCTGTGATGTGGATGACACTTCCGGAATGCACCGCACACACACAATGTGCACACAGGGCAGCAGACAGTGGACAGGAGGATTGGGGTTCAGGACTGCTGCACGGTCGCACAGCTACTATGGACACATGGACGGCCCCGCTGAGACCGCCCAGCAGACAGGGGGTGTCTCTGATGGTCCCCCAGGTGTGTCACTGCAGGAACATGACCGATCCCTCACAGGTGTCTGCAGGCTCCCGAACATGCCTGCTCCAGGTGTGCCCGGAATGCCCATAGTGGATCCCAGCATCAACACTGAGGGGGTCGCATGACTCCGTAACTGAGGGGTGGGGAAAGCACTCTGTGGGGTCTACAGTGGACAGCCATGCACCAGGGTGGCTAGTGGTGCTAGGCCAGCCGTGACTGCAGTGGTAAGCCGATCCAGGGCTGCAGTCATGTCCTCCCGCATACATGTGGTCTTGGCCAGGAGCTGCTCATAGTCCCTGTCACATCTCCCTGTGGACTGGAGCAGCTCTGTGCAGAGTGCATGCACCCCTGCAACGACCAGCACCTGTTGCTCCATGGAGGCCCGTAGCAGATGGGTGTGCTCAGTTAAGGAGTCGGCATCCTGGAGGGCATGGGCATTGTGCCAACCCACATGTGGTGCTTGACCCTGCAGCCCAGCCCCTTGTGCTGGTGGGGGCTGCAGAGCGGGGCCCCCTTGGGGCTGATCATTCTGTGGTGTGCCGTCAGCGGCCACTGCACCCGGCCCCCCTTTGACCTCATCCCTCTGCCGCTGCTGTCCCTCTGGCCACTGTGCATGGGTCAGTGCCAGTGCAGCTGCACCACCACCACCACCCCCTTCAGACTGCACTGCACTGATGGTGGCCACAGCATCACTGGCTGTGGTGGCTGGTGGGCAGACGACCGCCACCGGGGCACCATCCGAGCTGCTGTGGCAGGTGTGTGGTATGGGTGCCTCCCTCAAATGGCAACACCACTATCCAGGATAATGACCATGTTGTCATTGGTCCCAGACCCCGCCCCGATCTGTGTCTCAGCATACAGGATGCCATGGCTGGCATCCTGCTGAAACACAGTCAGGGCCTTGTCCGCAACTATGCCATAGACATCTGGATGGACAGTGGGGTTGGGCTGCTTGTGGTCCGGTCCCCAGACACCAGTGGAGGTGGATGAATGGTCCTCCAGGTCCAGGACTGCCCCCACAGTGGACACCCCCACCCTTGCCACTGCATGGAGGTGCTCCGGAGCTGAAATGGAACACAGACACATTAGTGCCACTGGCACACACCCCTGTTCTCCTGCCCCAGGCGCTGCCGTACCTACCATGCAGTGATGGTCTGCCCCCCATCTGGAACCAACCACAGGGCACTCCCTCGATGGTTCTACGCCACATGGACACCACCACCAACTCCTCCTGCAGCAACAGCTGTGGTATGTCAGGCTGTCCACTGCCCGTAGCAGCAAGTGTGGCCCAGATGGCAGCCACCTTCTCCTTAATCTTCCGCCGGTCCATGCCGACCTTCTTCTTGTGTGCCTGTGCAGTCCTTTGATGGATGCCCTGTTGGTTCATGGCCCTGGCCACACCCTCCCATGCTGTTGACCGGACCTGTGGGGTGCCTGTTGAGCCACTCAGGAGAGGCTCCTGGTCCAGGTAGGCATTGAATAGGGCATTGTTCTCTGCCCCCGTGAAGTTGGGCCTGCGCTTCCGTGCTGGCCCATGCTCCTCAACCTCCTCATGATCTGTCATGCTTAGTTCTGTGGGAATAAGCATATGGTCAGTGATGGCTACAACCCACACCGCCCTCCCATTCAACTGTCCCGACAGGCCCACAGCCTGGTGGCTTACCTCGGAAGGATGCAATACCGGTCTAGAGCCTGTGCAGTCCAGTGGTGCCTTTATAGTGCATCGCATGCAAATGAGGGAATGTACAACTGAAATTAGATACAAATGACTCCGATGCGCTGCAGATATGCTGATTAACTATCTGCATATGCTGGCTGAATATCAAGAAATTGCGCATGGTGCATTGGTGTTGGCATGCACAAGCCATGGCACAATAGTATGACGTGCACAGTAGGCCCGGCAGTGTGCATGTACTCAGCGCCATTGTGTACATCAGTGGTGCATCCTACGCACATTGCACCATATGTGGTACAGTGCTCTGCTGCTATTGGGCATGTGGCTGTTGTGCACATTATGCCCTATGGTGCCCGTGCACGATTGGCCTATGGACCATGGGGCCCACATGCTCCATTGCGCCCCATGCATGGCGTACCCAATCGCACTGTTTCACACGTTGTGTGTGCCAACCTTTGACCCCACAAGTGCCCTTTGACCCTCCGGGTGACCTGTGGCATGTGCCAGTGCTGCACCAGCTGTGTCGTGCAGCACCGTGGCTGCGCGATTGGAAATGGCAGCACATCACCAAGCGAGTCGCACACCCACAGCACATGTGGCTTATGTGCTACTGGGTGCCATTTGGGTTGTGCAGCTGCAGAAATGACCATGCCATGCCACAACAGTGCAAGGGTACCCAACTGGTCACAGGTGGAGCTGGTGAACCTTGTGGCCCTTGTGGAGCCACATGCTGGCAGTCTCCTTGGCCAGGTGCCCCTGGATCAGCCATGAACAGAAGTGTGGCAGAAGGTGGCTGAGGGGCTGGAGGAGGCCACAGGGACACAGTACAGCAGTAAGCAATGCCACCACCACTACTGAGACCTGCAGCCAAGGGACCCTGAGATGCTATGGGCACTAATGGCACATGTCCAGAGGGGGCGCATTGCCACGTCCAGGTAAGTGCACTACACCCATGTCCTTGCCAATCCAGTGTTCTGTGGGGGCCAGCAGGGTGGCACACCATGCTGTGAGGGGCCGTGGCTGCACACTCTGTTGATGGTGGCAGTGCACCATGGGTGCACTGTGCCACCGCACTGCCACTGCACTGGGCCAGGGGCATGCTGTGCTAGGGGGGCATGTGGTGTTGCCAGGTACTGATGTGTCTTTCACCATGTCTCCCTACTAGGCCCTGAGGATAGAAGAAGAAGAGCACAGCTGGCTGGTGCTGCTGGTGGGTCAGGGCAGACCACCACAGGGGCATGGGTGCAGGATGCAGGCTGCATGGGCGGTGCTGCCGGACAGGCACAGGGTGCACCGCACCAAGCAGGTAGGCACTGTTCCAAGGTATGATGTGCAGGGTGGGGGTGGGCCACAGCCCCCTGTGCACATGGCCAATCCAGCTGTGCACCGCCAGCAGTGTCCATTGCACCATGTCATGGCTATTGCACATGTGTGTGGCCGCTGAAGGTGGGCTGTGGGTGCACTCAGATTCCAGCTGTGCCACTGCCATCCCACCGCTTAGCCATGTCACCTGTCTTCCATGGTTGTGGTGTGCGGCACATGGGTGGTGTTGGTGTGCAGTGCTCTGCATGGCTGGGGCTAGTTGGGCTGGCAGCTCATGTGGGTGCACATGCTGCGGGAAGCTGTGTGCCATCTCAGGGGCACATGTCACCACTGTCTGCTGCGCACAGTGGGTGGGCTATGGACATATGGCCATGCACTCACACCATGTCCCCTCCTTTGTCCTAGGTGTCCATTACCCTGATGTCAACACCAGACTCCTGAGGCAGATCCTTTGGGTCACCACTGCCACACTCCAGGTGGCATGGCTGATACAGCAGGCACTGTGCAGCCACAGTGTAGACATCAGTGTCAGGCACTGGTGGGGCGTGGAGACCCATAGGGCCCATTGGCTTGCAACTGTTTCCCTTCCATGTCCCCCCTCCCTTGTCCTCCCTTGTACCCTTGTCTAGCCATTTCCCCTTTCCCCCTTTCTCCCTTCCCTGGCCTCCCAGTTTGTTTGTGACCTTTCCATTCCTTGCTCCCTGAACCTGTTAATTATTGTTCTGTATATAGTTGTTTCTTGACTGATTTTAATACACATTTCTATGGTTAGCCATCTGTGTCTGTGTCTGCTTTGCAGCTGGCGTGTGGAGCCATGCTGCAGTGGTGTGCATGGTGGCTGAGTGGCATGTCTGGGGTTGATTGGGGATTGTGCCTGGTGGTCTCTGCCCAGTGCCTGGTGGTGGTGTCCTGGGGTGACTGTGTGCTCTCTGTTCATGTTGTGTGGTATGTGTGTTGTGTGCTGTTGGCCTGTGTGTTGCCAGCTGTGGTCGAGGGTGTTGCCAGTGTCTGTTTGCCAGTGGACATTGGTGCCACCCTGCCTCCATGCAAAACTGTGGTGTGCATGGTCAGGGTCTTGCTGTCGTGTGCCTACCATGCCTCCCTTCTGGCATCTTCTGCACCCTGGTGGTGGTCTATCTCACCCTGGTGGCATGCTCCCTGCTGTGCCTGTTGTCCTGTGTCCTAGCATATGCACCTCTGCCCCTTGTGCAGCCCTGGTTGCACTATGGCACATCCCTGCAATATTCAGCCATGTTGCGCTGGTGCATGCCATCTTGCACATCCTTTGAATATCACGTTCGGTGCACCATGTTGCAGTGTACTTGCGCTGTGCCTCTACTGCACCTACCTCTGGCGCATTTCTGAATATCCCACCCAGAATATTTTTAATAATAATTTTTTGTTTTCTTATAAATTTTGACCCCACATTTTTGAGAAGTTCATTTTATGACTCCCCCTTATAAACATGATATGTGGTATTTTTAGAATACTGGGTAAAATGTCATTTTGCACCACATGTGCTGAAACAGGATTTGAAAAACAACACCTGCCACGTTTATAAGGTTGTGTAAAAAAATGTCTATGTTGAATGTTTGGAGACAAAATATTGACAATTAGCAAAGTGGTGGGTGAACTCTGAAATATTTTAATGTTCAGTCATAGCTTGGTCATTTTACAATAGTTTCACACTAAATTCTACACAAAGTCTTATAATCCAACTCATGAACCTGGTAGGTAAAAATTTTCAAATCTAAGCTAAAACATGATTTTGTGGAGGGACTGCAAAATCACTTTTTGAGGTGGATTTGAATAAATTCACCTGCTTTATTCATGAGGCGGGGGTCCCAAAAAGTCAATTTTGTGAGGTTGGTGAAAAAATAATTTAAATTAGCAAAATTATGAGTAAACATTTAAATATTTCAATGTTCACTCATAATTTGGGCATTTCAACATATTTTTACACCACATTTTCAACATAGCCTTCTTATGACCCAACCTCATGATCCCAATGGGTTAAAATATTCAAATCCCACCTGAAAGGTCATTTCATACAGTGATCATGAAATTACCTTTTAGTATGGATTTTGAAAAATTCCACCTACCTTATTCATAAGCTATGGTCTCAGAGAGGCCATGTTGAAAATTTGGTGAAAAATATTAAAAAAAAATTACAAAGTTATGAGTAAAAGTTCAAAATCCATTAAAATACATTAAATTGTTCTTAACTGATTTTCTCATATTGCAGTCACCAGTTCCAGCAGCAGGATGTGTCTTTGATCAGAGAGTTGATCTATGTTATGAGACATATTCTGGTGAGTGAGTAATGGTGTGTGTCGGTGTGTGGTGGTTGGTGCTGAGTGTGGGGTGAGAGTGGGGGGTGGGTGGGAAAAAGATCGATGAGGGACCATTTTTTTGTTTACAGGTTTATAATTGAACAATAAAGAAAGATCTACATGGGATGGTATTCTTTATTTGCATGGGAACATTGTTAACATAGGGGAGTGGGCACCCCAGTATCAGGATACTGTTCAGTGGCACTGGGAGTGTGTACCATGGTGCCACCAACTATATTTTGGGGGATGGGAGGGCAACCCGAAGGAGAGGGAGGTTAGAACCAAGTGGTACTGGGGGTGGACACCTCAGTCTGCTTACTATATTTAAAAAGTAGAACAAACATTGGGGCGGGGGGAGGAGACCTGGAGGGAGGGGCAGCAACCTCAAAGGAAGGGGAGTTGGCATGCAGTACTGAGATGGGCACCCAAGTCTGCTTTTATAATGTACATAATCAGGAGTTCAGAAGATTTGGGATTTCATTCAGTTTCATGGACACTGCAGATCATGTTTATCAGGACACCCTCCCACTGTATAGCCAGTCACGCATGTTTACCCAAAACACAGAAAATCTGTAAAAGCTATGTTCTCAATCATCTTTCAATATCACTGGCAAAACCATAATGCAGAAAAGCTGAAAAGTTATAATGAAAGTGGGACCGTGTAAGACGCTGTTACTTTATGCTTACTGAACACTGTAGTCACTTATAGAACATGGATGTGGAAATCAAGAGCCACTGAAAGATTTCTGCTTCAGCTTAGACTATGTGTGTGTGTGTGTGTGTGTGTGTGTGTGTGTGTGCCACAAAAATACTGTACAATGGTTTAACATTGTTAAAATCCTCTGATCTCCCTGCTTGAACTGACTAATTTGAGTTTGTTTGTTCTGGTTACCATTAGAGCTGGGCAAAATTAGAAAATTCCAAATTCACAGATTTTTCATGAAATTCCATGAAATTTCATGAAATATTTTGGAATTTTCTAAAATTCTTCAACTGGCCATAACTTGGTCTGTATTACAAATAGAGGTCTGGAGTTTAGCATGTATATTGTCTGGTATGGACCCTAAGAGCTCACACATTTGAGTAACATTTAAATTAATGGTGGAGAAGTTATAGAGGCTCAAACTACGGCAATTTAATATTCATGTGAGCATTTCTGAAAATATGTCTGTTCTTATAATTTAGCCACCTGTGGAGCTAGATAATTAAAAACATAGATGCATACTTTCATGGAAGAGACATAGAAACTGCTAAACAGAGAAGTAATGGTTATACAGATTGTATGTTTTAGCCGTGGCCAGCATCCTGATACAACTTCCATGACTCACTTCCAAACCCTGTCGTCAGTATGGCAGCATGATGTTCTGATGCTGGGCAGTGGGGGTTGACATAAAATATAATATTTAGGGTCAATGAACCTAACAACATTGGTGATTTTCTATTCTCTTGTTTTAAATTTGTAGTGGCTTACAATTCAGCATCTTACAAGGCTTTTAACTCAGTCACCTTTACATCTAGAGATTTGAAACTTGATACACTTACTGTATGTATGGACCTTGGTAAAGTCACCATATCATTTGGTGCAGTTTGGACACATACGTTTAGTTTATGTAGTAGTTTACTGTAATTTTAAAATGTCCAAAATGTGGAGGCTTATAACTCAGACATCTTTAAAGATACAGCTATGAAACTTGGTACACTGCAGCATGTGCACTGGCAATGTAGCCATAACAAATGCAATTTGGACAAACACCTTTTAAATTAGATGGAATTAACCAACATCACAATTTTGGCAAAACGTCATGTAATTTATGTGAAAATTTCACAAATCTTCACAGAAGTCAAATTAGCATTTCACCAGAATTCCATTGGTGGAAGAAAATGTTCACCAAGCCCCACTTGCCACTTTGGACTCTTAATATTGATTATTATCTACAGTTTCTCAGTATACCAGATTAGCTTTTTCACCAAGCTGACAAAACAGTGTGATAATTTTATTTTACGTCCTGCAATTCCTTCAATTCTTCTTCTGCCTCAGTAGCCTCAAATGCCAGATACAGTACAATACAATCCTGGTATAATACAAAGTCAGTATATTGGAATTGCACTGTAGAAGGGATCAGGGTGGAATGAAGGAGGGTTGGCTAAGTTGAGAGGGGAAGGGGAATAAAATGATAAAAGATAGATAGACAGATAGATAGATAGATAGATAGATAGATAGATAGATAGATAGATAGATAGATAGATAGTGATATTGCCAAATCACTGCTGGCACACAAGCCAGCAGTACACCTCTATCTGTAGCTGCAGATGTCAAAAAAAGTGCCACTGAGAACACACATGAAGAGCTCATTTCACTAAGGTGAACACTCTGGATGTTGAGGTGCCCAGAAAAAATATTTCAAGCATTAAAAAAACCCACCAGACTCTATCTGTGTCCTGTTTAGCCAGGTTCAAGTGTTTTTTTTTTAAATACATAGTTTTTATGTAGTTTCAATTTTTTTTTAGTTTTGAAAAACAAAAACAAGATGGCAGCTACGATGATCAATATTGTTTCTCATGATGGATAAGCAGTGAAAAATAAACCCTCAATGTTTTTTTTTCTCATTTGTATCAGAGGGTTATCCTAAAACCCTACTGAACATGCTCAGAAAAAATGTAAAATCCTCATAACTACGGAACCATTTAATATGCTTTCATGGAAATGTCAAAAGGCACTGCCTCAGCACAAGCTGCTTTTACTGTGAAGGTTTTGTGAAAAACTTCCTTACCATCTAGGCTGTATGTGAGAGCTATGTTAAGTATTGTGGAAAATGGAATTTTATTAAAAATCGACTTTCCATATTTCGTAAACTGCTCAAGATGTCATGACAGAAAATTTCACGTCTTGCAACACTGCCAGACAGACCTCACATGCAAAATTTGGGGCTATTTAGTCAAACACTTCCAAAGTTATTAAAATGCAAAAAATGAGATTTAACATTAAACACCTTACTGAACTCTAACTATACTGGTGCTACTGCACCAGTAATAAATAAATATATATAAAGTGACAAAAGTGTGGAAATGTGGTAACTCTGCACAAGCACAAAGCCAATCCACAACACAGGTGCAAAAACACATTTTGGACAGGATTTGAAAAATGAGAGCTGTGACATACAAGAGGTGGTGTAATAAGAAGGCTGTGTTGAAAATTGGGATCAAAATATTTAAAATTCCCAAAGCTAGGAGCAGACATAGTGAAATCACAACAAATAGTCATAACTGTGCCATTTTTAATAATTTTGACCCCACATTTTTAACATAGCCTTTTTATTACTTCACAGCATTTACTCAGTACAGAAAATGTTCAAATCCCTGCCAAAACATAATTCTGCACCACAAGTGCAAAAACACATTTTGGCCAGGATTTAAAAAATTACAGCTGTCGTATACATGAGCTGGGTAATAACAAGTCTATGTTGAAAATACAGGGAGAAACTATTAAAAATATCCAAATTTATGAGTGTGCATAGTGAAAATGCAATGAATGGTCATAATGCAGCCATTTTAGGAAATTTTGACCCAAACTTTCAACAGAGCCTTCTTATGAGCCCATCTCATGAATAATACAACTGTCATCACACAAATGCCGCCAGAAAGATGATTTCACCAACTGACAAAGAAATCATCCTTCTGGTGGGAGTTGCCTAATGACAGTCATATTGTTCATGAGGTGGGGTTCCCAAAAGGCAATGTTGAAAATTTGGGGTCAAAATAACAAAAAACAGCCAAGTTATGCATAAAAGTTGACCCCCCATTGAAATACACTGAAGCACATTTACTGTAGTTCACATTGCAGTCACCAATTCCAGCAGCAAGATATGTCTTTGACCGGCAGAACAGGTCTCCAACCTGGGACCTCCATAGGTGAGAGGCAGTCTGTGGGGATGTCACAGGGAATGTGGGGAGGTGGGTGCAGAGTGGGTGGTCAGGTGGGGGTGTGGGGGTGATCAGCGATGGACTTTTTTTTTACAGGTATAATACAAGTTAAAAAAAGACATTGAGGGACTTTTTTATTGCAGAGAAATAAAAAAAGGGAGGGTGGGAGGAATACCACTGCCACCAATGAAAAAAAGGGCATTCAAAGGTGGGGGTACCACTAGATGCAAGGGATAAAAGCTAGGGACATTGTGACCCCCCCAAAAAAAGGGACTGAAATTAAACATACAAAATATTTATATAAAAAAATATATATTTACAGGGTGGGGGTGCCACTAGACACCAGGGATTTTCTGGTTGGGGGGGTCGCATAAAATTTAAAAAAGCAGCAAACAAAAAGAAAAAGATAATTTTTCACCACACAGAATCCTTTTCCACTAGGCGGAATCCATTTCTGCCAATCCTTTCCTGTGGTGGTGGCAAAGGATTCTGTCTTGCAAAAACGATCCTTTTTTTTGACCAGATGGCTATGATTTTCAGGACCAGATGTCCCACAAATGTTTTGCATGACAAGATCGATGTGGCAGTAATCCTTTTTTGCCACTCAATGCCCTTATTCACCACCCTTTTTCATCTTGGTGAATAAGGAAATCAGTTGGTAAAAAAGTATTTGCCCTTTTCCCAACCAGGGGCAGGATTCACAAAGCTTTGCCCAGGTGCAAACCTGGTTTACCCTGGGAAAACTGGGCTTTGTGAATAACCACTATTCAAAAAGTCCAGTTTGCCCCTTCAAACTGGGTTTGTGCCTGGGCAAAGAAGTGAGATGGGAGCAATGCAAATGAGTGGGAGGGGACCTGCATATCCCTGCAATCCCATTCACAAACATTTGCTCTACACAATGGCCTTCACAAAGGCCATTGCATGGAACAAAACACTGCCTGAAAAAAATGGCATTACTCCCCTACAAACCCTAGAGGGTTGTGGAGGTACTGCAGCCCCCCATCCCTGATCCCTGTAAAAATAAAAAATAAATGCCCTCTTCCATACTATAGTGGTCCCTTCCCTCACCCCAGTCCTGCTCGCCCTTATAATAAAAATAAATTCCCTTTCCCTAGTATATTATCCCACCCTCCTCCCTGGTCCCCAATTTCCACCTGTACTGTGCTTATGCATTTTCCATAGTCTAGTGGTCCCCCCAACCCCCCTCACCCACTCCAGTAACCACATCCCATCTGTTCCCCCTGCCCCAGCATGTCCCGCCGGTCGTTGAGCAGCACAGCCCTCCTCTCACTGCCACTGCTGCCTGCCGACTGAACTGTCACTGACAGTTTACAGAATACACTGCAAGCCCAATGGCTTGACACTTCATCCAACAAGCAGCCATCAAGGAACTGTCTAGTGCAAGGGGAGGTGAGGATAACTTTGGCTGTTGCACCAGGTAGAGGTACAACTCCTATGCTGTCACAGTCCAGCATGTTAATGGTCGGGCAGCCTATGTGCTATCAATAAGTAGCAAGACAAGTAATCTGCATATGAGAGCTGTGAATGCCATAAATGAGGCAAAATGCCTGGCTCATCAGAGAAAACTGTGATGTTGTTCCACAAGGGGGAAGGTTCTCTAATTGTTCTGAAGACTGCAGACATCATGCTGTGAACTACATCAAAGCTATGAAATAATAGTTTCTGTCAATGACTGTGAAGGGCAAACCCGGCTAGTTTTCTTTTCCTGTCACATTAATTTATTCAATGACTGCATATGCTGTGTTGCAGAACAAAGCGTACAAATACATCTCTATAGCTTGTAGCTTGTCTTTCCCACCTTAAGAATGAAATTTCATGGACAGGGTCAATTAACTTGTCTGGTCATAATTTTTATGTCAGGGATGGTATGACCCTGTCCATTGTTTATTGTGAAAAATTTCAATAAACTTTGAATTACAAAAAAAAAAAAGAATGAAATTTCATAGCCAAAAAGACATGTACAACAGTATAGACATTTTCTTAGCTGCAGTGTGGTTAATAAACAGTTTACAATTCATATGAAAGACATTGCCCCCCTTCCACACACACACACCCACACATACATTCTCACCCACTTAATTAAATTTGCTTGGCAAAACAAGGTATTCCAGAATACTGTAGTTAATGCGTGATTCAGCAGAGGTTTTGCTGAAGGCATTCATCTTCCATTCATTATTACTTTCTTTTATTTTTCAAAGGATTCATAGTAATATACATGCACAGTTAAGCTACTGGAGCCTTTATAGTACTCGCCATTTTAACAATGGTTGCATACTTGGATGCAATTCACATCCAGACACTTGTCCAGACTAGCTTTAAAGCATTTTGTAGTTTTACCAAGAACTACAGAATCAGGAAACAAATTCTACATGAAGACCACCTTCTGTGAAACAATTTACCCTTCTTGTTTTATATATGTCTTTATTTGCCTACTATTCTTCCATGCCAGAAACTGACTAACCTTCATTTGTAAGGTTATTTATTTACTGGGTTTCCCCATTACATCCAGCAACAGACAAGAAAAATAAATTCAAATATGCTCAAAAACAATAACATGTTTTCAGTGGTAGAATCAAGTTACAAAAAAGGTATAAGACTCTATTGCAGCTACATTCATCATTCTTAATCAGATGTACAATAGTAGTAAAGAGCTGTATTTTTATACAGTGTATAACTGTTAGGGCTAGAAGCATGTTCTTGGCATAATGCAGTCTTAGGGGAAGGGGGTGAATGGACTAGAGATGAAGTAGGATCTGCAGTGATACTATAGGCAGGGAAAATGGGCAGACTAGGTAGGCCAAGCGGCCCTTATCTGCCAGCATATTCTATGTTTCTATGTTTTACAAAGTTGTCCTGTAACCTATGAACATACAAACATATGAACATATGAAAACGCCAGCAGAAACAGGCTTGATGGTATATCGAGTCTGCTCGATTGTGCAGTTAGCCCCTCAACTTGTTGCTGCCCCACCCTCCCCACCTCTCTTCATCATCACCCCCCCTCACTCTGTCCCATCCCCTCTTAAAATCACCCACCATTCTACAGGATACCACCTTCTCGGGCAGAGCATTCCATTTGTCTACCAGCCTCTCTGTGAAAAAATGTCTCCTGGTTTCCCTCCTGAATCTTCCCCCCACCAGTTTCAGCTGGTGCCCTCTTGTATGCCTCCCTCTTCTAATCTGGAAAATCCCTTCTGTATTAGTCTTATTTATCCCCTTTAAGCATTTAAAGATTTTGATCATGTCCCCCCCATCTCTCCTCTCCACCAGGGAGTACATGTTCAGTTCACCCAGCCTATCCTCATAGGACTTTCCCTCCAACCCCTGGATCATCTTTGTTGCCCTATGCTCCACCCCCTACAGTAATCTGATATCCTTCTTCAGGAACAGGTGCCAGTACTGCATGCAGTATTCTGGGTGCAGCCTGACCAGTGACCTGCACAAGGGAATGATCACTTCCCCATTTCTGGAGGAGATTCCCTTCACTATACACCCTAGCATCTTGCTGGCATTTGCCGCCACCTTCCTGCATTGAGCTGAGTTGTTCATATTCCCCGTTATAAGCACCCCTAGATCCCTTCCCTCCTCTGTACTTTCCAACTGTACCCCTCCCAGCTGATAGTTCCTCCCCTGGTTCCTAGCTCCAAAGTGCAGTACCTTGCACTTCTTGGTGTTGAACCCCAACTGCCATGTTTCTGACCATTTCTGTAGTTTGATCAGGTCTTCCTCCAGCCTCCTCTAACCCTCAATGTCATCTACCACTGCTCTCATCTTAGTATGGTCTGCAAATAAACTGATCCTACTCCAGATCCCGAGTGAGATATTAGCTATGAATATCCCAAGCAGCATTGGCCCCAGTACTGATCCCTGTGGTACCCTGCTTGTCACCACCTTCGGGGATGAGAGTCCCCCTCCCCCACTACCACCCTTTGCTGCCTTACTTTGAGCCAGTTATTGATCCATCTGACCCTCCTTGTTCCCACCCCGATATACTCCAGCTTCCCCCCAACCTCCCATGTGGCATGGTAGCAAAGGCCTTGCTGAAGTCTAAATATAGAACATCGACCATATGGTCCTTGTCCAGCTCCCTTGTCACCCAGTCATAGTACTCAATTAAGTTTGTCTAGCAGGATCTGCCCGAGACATGCTGTTGACCATCCTGGAGTCCATTATCCTCCAAAAAAAGTCACCAGCTTTTCTTTTAGGATCATCTCCATGAGCTTACCCACAATTGACATGAGGCTCACTGGTTTGTAAGTGCCCAGTTCATCCTTAGGGCTACTTTTGTGAATGGGCACCACAGGGGCCAACCTCCAGTCCTGTTGTATGCATCCTGTGTCCAGGAAGGTAGTGAATAGGTCAGCCAGTGGTCCTGCCAGGATCTCCGCTAGTTCCTTACATACCCTAGGGTGAATGCCATCTGGTCCCGGTGCCTTGTCTACCCTTAGTGTTCTCAATCCTTCTAAGACCCTGTCCTCTGTCATCCCTATATCAGTCACCCCCTGCCCCCACAGCCCACTCCACCCCTCCCTTGTGGTATCTGCTCCCCTTTCTCCTCTGTGAACACAGAACAGAATTATTCATTTAATTCCTCTGCCTGATCCAATCCCTTCTCCATCCACCCTCTATCTTTTCTAATCCTCACAATTTGATCTTTGTTCTTCCTTCTCTCACTTACGCATCTGAAGAAGTCCTTTTCTTCATCCTTACTATCCTGGGCCAGTCTCAGCTCTCTTGAAGCCTTGACCACTCTGACTAGCCTGTTAATCTCCCTGGACTTCTTCATATGCTCATCCTCATCCTCTTCCCCTGCTGATTTCTTGAGTCTCTGAAATGCTTTTCTCTTGATTCACTCCCTCCACTCCCTCCATGACCTCTTGAGTCAACCAAATGGGCTTCTTTGCCCTTTCCTTCTTACTTTGTGTCCTTGTACATGTTACAGTAGCCTCTGCCAGCACTTTTTTAATAATGTCCCATTTTTGACTAGCATCCATGCTTAGTTGAATTCCCACCAGATGCCTACCCAAATTTTCCCCATCCTTTTAAAGTCTGCCCCCTTAAATTCAATCACCTGGTTCCCATACCCCTGTTTCCCTACCCATATTAAGTGTGAACCACACCGAGTGGTGGTCACTCCCAGCCAGAGGGTCCTCTGCCCCAGATCCCTTACAGCCTCCCCTTTTGATAGTACCAGGTCCAGAGTGTTTTCCAATCTAGTCAGCTCATTGACCAACTGCACCAGGAAGCTGTCCTGAAATGCTTCTAATATGACCTGCTCCTTTGCACTCGTGGTAGCTGGGGTGCTTCACTCCACTCCAGGTATGTTGAAGTCCTCCAACACCACTGTGTTCCCCTTCCTACAGACCCTTTTAATTTGCTCTGCTAACTCTTTACCTTGGTCATCCTCTTGAGCTGGTGGTCTGCATACTACCCCCATCCACAGTGTCCTATCTTTTGGGCCTTGAAACTACATCCATAGGGCCTCTGTTCTGCTTTCCTCCCCCTCCTTCCTTACATACCTTATCCCCTCCTGTACATAGATTGCCATGCCCCCACCTTTCCCCTTACCCCAACCTTCCTGAATAATCTATACTCTGGGATCACTATATCCCAGTCCTGGTACTGGGTGGCCCATGTTCCCATGATGCCTGCAATGTCCACCCTCCATACTGCCAAGAGGGCCTGCAACTCAGCAAACTTGTTACCTAGGCTTCTTGTGTTCAGTGAGACCACCCTCCACCCTGTTTCCTTCCTTACCCCTTCCTACTTTTCCCACTTCTAATCCCCCCCAATGCCACTACTCTGATTCCTTCTCCTTTAGCTTGAGGGGTGAGCTCTCTTGGCTCTCCTCTATGGGATATCTGCCTACCAGCTATCCACTTGCCTCATTATAACACACACACAAGCAACACGTAAGCAGGACTAACTGTTTCCATAGCATGTACATCCACAGAACAAATCACCCTCTGCCATAATCAGAAGGATATGGATAAGTATCTGTACAGTGCTTTCTTCCTTAGTTTGTTACCACTGTGTTTTTATTGATAAGTTACTTCCGAGACTGATTTGGAAAAAGTTTCTAGAGCAAATTAATGTTAGTGGAATTTTATGTGTGATTAGTACCTCTGTTAGTTTCTTTTTAAACCATGAACTTTAGGGATGGATAAAGCAGGGTCTGGAATCATAGTTTAGATCACTCACATTTAAACTCCAAACTCTGGACATAGAGCCCAAAGATCTGTTTTCTGCCATTGTTGTCAAGTGCTATAAAATGGAATAGGAAGTTCAGACTAAGTGAGTAACTTCCCAAAGCTTCTACTGTATACCCGATAAACATTACCAACATTTCAGATCAAGGAATTAATATCTGAGTCCCAGGTATTCAGTTGCATTAAGAGTCAGGGAAAGCTCCTCTGCCCAACCCTAGTGAACTGCAGTATATGTACACTCCACCTTCAAAACCATTCCCATTCTCACAATATACTATATGGCTACTGTACCTGGGTTTGCTCTAATCTTGTAGAGCCTTTACAAAATATAAAGGTCTGCTGCAGACTAAAATAAATCTCTTAACATTTGCTGGCTTCCCCAGAAATTACAAATAGCAGCCCTGGTGCCAGTTTTCCATATTGAATGAAAGTGATACTAAAATTCTCCTATGTAGTCCCATCCCCAGAATCACATGTTGTAACATCTTTGCCTGATCAAGTCCCACTTATGTCACTCTTGATAAAACACTTATGTAGTATTCCCAAAAGCACCATGATAATGAGGGTGGAGTGTATTCAGTATGTAGATGGTATATCTTAAATACGGATTGCTCAAGAAACCTCTAGGGATTTCATTAGAAGCGGCATCAGAAATATTGATTACCTGCAGTAGCATTTTGGAATTGTAGAGTTTTCCGGCTCTTGGAACTGCTTACAACAGTATTTGATGTTTAATGGTTTGTTATAATTTTGAGACTGCAGAAATATATTTTCTTTTGAGCTATGCAGACCGCCAACATACACATCAATCCTCATTCATCTCCTGCTTCATATTATCATAAAATCCTCTTACAGCGATACCAATATGGCATGGGGTCAAATTTTCTATTTTAATAACTTTCAGTAGTGGTTTCTGTATGTGTGGCAAAGCTGAAGAGAACCTTTAGTCAACGAATCTATAATCAGTTTGCCTGCAAAGTTACTTGCATTGATATTTCATAAATTTCTCCCTCTCCCCTCTCCCCCAAGAAAGCTTCTGGAAATTAATTGTTTATGGTTCAGTATGTCTCTCCTGGTGAAACTTTTGAAATAAATAAATCAGAAAATCAATTTGGTAAACACTATGAAGTGGAACAACATGTCAGTAAACCAACAGACTCTGAAAATAAGCATCCGAGATATTGGAGTATGAATCCAATGGAAAGTCTGTCTTTTCACAGATGATACTGAGGCCTGTGGAAGAGTGAATAGTAAGGAAGGGTAAGAAACATGAGGGAGCACCTGGAAAGACAAAGAAGTGGTCAAAGGTCTGACACTTAAAATTCAATACTAAAAAACCAAAAAGAATCAGAATATAGAGTACAGAATGCCACCATTCTATACTCTATTTTTTTTCTTAGTATTAAAAGTCGAACTTGTAACCAATGAAAAGAAATTGGAAGCAATACTATTAGACAATCTAAAAATATTAGCACATTATAAAAGGGCTGTAGGGAGGGTAGATAAAATGCTTGGATGTACAGGAAGGGGGATAAGATGTAAGAGGAATGAGTGGATTCTGCCACCACACAGGTGTATGATTTGTCCTCACTAAAAGTACTGTAGCTCTGCCATCGATAAGTTATTGTCCTACCCACTCATATATGAACAAAATTGGCGTATTCTGAGTCAGTCCATTGTTTATTTATTATATATATTATGGGGAGAAAATTAATTATGTACTGTACATAAGATAACTTATGCTAAAGCAGAATACAGAGGGTCCTATTTTGCAATGTTCTGCTAGTGTAAATGATTCCTTAATATTATTTGAATGATGCTACAGTATGAGTGACTAGGACTCCCATGTTTGTAAAGATAGGTTATCTAAATGCAGAAGTTTACTTAATTGATGTACTATTATTGTTCTGTGTCTCATTGTTATAGTAGGTTTTGTATGTTTATATTCAATTGACTTCAAGTCGTATCTGAAAAAGGAATGTATATTCCAGTGTACCAACCTGCAACCTCAAATAAATGAAATGAAATGAAATAAACCTATCTCCACTCACCAGTGTGCTGGATATGTGGTTTACAACAGTCTACTTAGTATTTCTTTAGCTGCAGAGAACAGTGCTTTCCCAAGAATTTGCTTGCCCTGCCACCAGCCAGGGATGACAAGTCACATCATCATTGTTTTTCATTTTCCCCAGAATTCTTCATCTCTAAGAGAATATCCCCCTCTCCCAATCACTGTATTTTCATGATCAGTCAAATCTCCATGCCTGGTTAAGAGGCGAAGCTTTACAGCTCTTTTGGAAAATATACCAACTTGCATTGGAACATATTACCTAGAGCGCAGCTGAGTGTAACACATTAACACATTAGACAGCGTCAAATGTCAGTTACACAGAATTATGGATAAACATTATGATTTGCAGTGACTAGTTCTGTGAGACCAGACAGACAACTAATAATTTAGCCAATTTTTGTCTGTAAATAATAAACTACTGTATGTACTGTAACTATGGAACCTTGAAGTAGGAGACCAGTTACCCTATGCTCTAGTGCAGTCAGGGCCCTTAAGTTCACAAGATCTTTTTGCTTCATAGTCAAACAAGCCCTTTCCTTTTGGGGGGGGGTCTCAACTACTCACTTTCAGTTGTTTCTTTCAGCCAAATATGGCACATTGAATGTAGAGACTCCTTAGGGGTACCATCTGTACCAGGAACCTCACAGACTGGATGGCAACAAAAAGAAAACAGAGGTACTAGGCACACAACAAGGTAGTTGTGCAAAGTTTTAATGCTCCTCACAGGGTGAAATACATCCCCATGCACATTCATCCACCCAGGCTTTGTCAGGGGGAGAGGAGCAGTGCCACCTATTTTGCAATTTGTTTAAGTACACTTGGTAATGAATATTCATGAAACTCAGTGCTAATTTAAATACACATAGTAATAAATATTCATAAAGCAGAAAAAAAAACCTGTAGTTCCCTGCAAAATGGAATGTGTGCAAACAATAAACTGCTGGTATTATTACAATATAATTTCATGACTGTAATAATCATAAATTTAGTGATACACTTACTTTTAAAAACATGACATCAAAAAGGATGAAGCCTAAACTTAATCATCCATCACATATTAATAGATAAAGATGCCAACCCCTATGACTGGGGTTGCAGGCAGTGAAGGGGCCTTATGATTTATTGGGCTATGTATCCTATGCCCCAAACACAGCCATAAACCCTGGTAAGGAACTCTCAAATCCCTTGGGGGGGTCAAGAAAAACATTGCATTCTAGACATTGAAATGGTATATCTCACACTTAATAGAGGAAGTGGAAACTTGTTTTTTATTATAAACAGTGCTTGAATTACTCAAGTTACCACTAGAAGACCTTATGTACTTATGCCATGAAACATTTATAGGTTTCCTTAATCTTTGCCAGGTCGACCTGGAGATGGGCAACCTTCTCCCTCAGACCAGAGAGATGCCTGCAAATAGGGCAGCATTACAGCCTCCAGAACATCTCCTGAAAGACTGCCATCCCACAGCCAGTGCATATCACCACTCTCCACATGTCTCTCCCCCTTTCTATTTAGATTTTTTTCCTTTTTTGTTACTATGTGTGAGTGTGTGCATGTGTCTACTACCTATGCAGCATGCTGGGTTGTTAAGGTTATGACAAGTATATGTCCTTTGCCCTTTTGGAGAAGTGATGTCAGAACCTCTGGTATAAAGGAAATGATGCACTTAGGGTGGGGTGAGGGCGGGAGGGTGGGACCAAGCCTGTGCCTCCAGAAACAATCAACTACAGCTCTGACCCACTACCCTGGTGAGTGTTTTCCTTCTTTTCAGCAAGACAACCTGCACAACAGTTTAAAAGAAAATATACCCTGGAAAAAAACTGTTTCAATCACAGAAACATAAAGCAGTGAATTGTACTACGTGTAAGCACAAAGCAGTAATAAAACCTGTAAGAACAACCTGTAAGCACAAAACACAATAGTAACACAACAGTAACTCTGCTTAACCAAAAGAAGCCTTAATGTTTCTTCTTGCTCTGCTAATGTTGCTCCTTGCTCTGTCCTTTCAAGCAAATCCTAGAAGAAAAGAGCTCAGGTGAAGCTAGATGCTTTATGCCAGCAAACCTAGTCTTCACCAAATATATTTGATAGATGGCAAATATGTTCCCTCACTTAGAATTGAACTTCTGACCCTTTGTTTGTAAAGCTAGCACACACTCAGTGTGCTTCTTGATGGAAAATGATGGAATCACTTCTGAAAGAAAGAATTGTTGAGTACCTAGAGGCCATTGGGGCACAGGACCCAAGGCAGCATAGAATCACAGAGGGTTGGTCATGTCAGACAATATAATAGATTTCTTTGACTGAGTGACCAAAGTAGTAGACCAGGGAGGGGCTGTGGACATGGCCTACCTAGGCTTTAGCAAGGCACTTCACACAGTCCCACACAAAAGATTAATAAATAAGTTAGCAAGCCTGAGAGTGGGTCCCAGGGTGGTAACCTGGTTAAAAATTGGCTGGACAACAGGAAGCAGAAGATAATAGTAAACAGAGTCCACTTCAAAGAAAGAGGGGTTACTAGTGAGGTACCGCAGGGTTCAGTATTGGGACCGGTCCTCTTTAATGTCTTTACAGGTGACATTATGGAGGAACTGGAAGGAAAAGTATGCCTCTTTGCAGATGACACAAAGATCTGCTACAGGGTTGATACACAAGGGTGTGTGGAAAGGAAGAGAAGGGACCTGGTAATGGCAGAATGGTCAAAAGTATGGCAGCTTAGATTAAATGCAAAGAAGTACAAAGTAATGCACCTGGGAAACAAAAACCCAAGGGAAGAGTACACAATGGGGGGAGGTATTAATAACAACACACATGGAATGGGACCTGGGGTAGTCATATCAGATAACCTAAAGGTAGGCAAGCAATGTGAGAAGGCAGTAAGGTGGGGCTGGAGGGATGCTGGGATGCATAGGGAGAGACATCACCAGTAGAAAACAAGAAGTTGTTATCCTTCTGTAAAGACAGTTGGTGAGACCCTGTCTCGAGTACGGCACACAGTTCAGGAGACACCATCTCTGCAAGGAAATGAGAGGATGGGGGCATTCCAGAGAAGGGCAAGTAAACTGGTACAGGGTCAACACCAGAAGCCATACAAAGAGAGACTAAAAGAGCTTCATATGTATACCCTCAAGGAAAGGAGGGAGAAGGAGGACATAATAGAAACTTTCAAGTATCTCAAGGGACTCAACAAAGTCCAAGAGGGTAGTATCTTTCATAATAAGAAATGGGCAAGAACAAGAGGCACAATTTGAAGATAGAGGGGGGGAATGACTCAGGACCAGGCAGTACAACAAGTCAGTTGGGAGGGCTAGTGGGATGCTAGGATGCATAGAAAGGGGTAGCACCAGCAGATAGAGGGAGGTGGTGTTGCCTCTGTATTGATTGCTGGTTAGTCACACCTAGAATACAGTGTCCAGTTCTGGAGACCACATCTCTGGAGGATATAGACAGAGTGGAAGCAGTCCAGAGGAGGGCAACTAAAATGGTGCAGGGTCTGCATCAGAAGCATTATGAGGAGAGACTTAGGGACCTGAATATGTACACAATGGAAGGAGGGATATGATAAAGACCTTTAAATACCTAAAGAGGGTAAAGAAGGTACAGAAAGGAAGTGTTTTTCAGAATCTAAGGTGCGTAAGAACAAGGAGGCAAGATATGAAACTGGGAGGTGGTAAATTCAGGGGAGATGAGAGGAAGTACTTCTTCACAGAAAGAGTGATGGATTCCTAGAACAGCCTTTCAGCAGAGGTGGTGAGGGTGAAAACAGTAGTTGGATTCAAGAATACATTGATAGGCACAAGGGACTCAGAGGAAAAAGTTGGAGGGATAATAGACAGGAGATCACGTTGGATCTGCTGTGATACTGTAGGTAGGGGAAAAATGTGCAGACTAGGTGGGACAAGCAGTCCTTGTCTGCTAGAAAATTTTATATTTCTATGTTTCTATGGGATATATAATTTAAGTGACAATAAGGCAGTATTTTTTTCAAGACCCCCCCAAGGAGATTGAGAATTCTTTACTATGGTTTATGGCTGTGTTTAGGGGCAAATGATATATAGCCCAATAAATAATTAGGCCCCTTGACTACCTGCATCCCCAGCCATAGGGGCTGTCATCTTTTATCTATTAATATGTGATGGATAATTAAAGTTCAGGCCTTCATGATGCGTACTTTTTAAAGTCATGATTTTAAAAATAAGTACATCACTAAATTTAGTATTATCACTGTCATGAAATTATAATGTAATAATGGGGCTTATTCATGAAGGTGCGGAGTGGGCTACATGATGTGCAACTTAGATGTTACTGGACATACTGTGGGACTACCAAAAGCGGTGATACAGGGGTGCTTGGACCGACTAGTGTGCTGCTCGTGTGGACTGCACTGAAATTGCTAAATCACTGTACTGGAGGAGTGAAGCATTGTAGCTGGAAGCCCTCTGTTTGTTTAACAGAGGGATTTATATTCCTGCTACTGTGTGGGAGATTTTAAAAGGGGTAGTTCTGATTGGAACTAGTGCATAAGCACTTTAGTAATTGGCAGGTGCAGCTGATTGTGTGTGAGAGCTGTGGACCGCTGAACATCAGGTCCTTAGGCTATTTAAAAAGATCTCACATGAGCGGCACCTAAGAGGTTACTGCATGTACTGTGGGACTGCCAAAAGTGGCGAGACAGGGGTGCTTGGACCGACGAGTGTGTTGTTCATGTGGACTGCATTGAAATTGCTAAAGCACTGTGTGTGAGAGCTGTGGACTGCTGAACATTGGGTCCTTAGGTTATTTAAAAGGTGCTCACGTGAATGGTAGAGTGTATTGCAGCCCGCATTGGTGCACTGAGACACATGGAGACACGCGTGTCTGTGAGCATCTTAGCGTGTTTGCAGGGAGAGGGGAGAAGGAGAAGGGGGGAGAGAAAGCATGACTGCAATCAGTAAGATAGGAATATCTGAAGTGGATGAACTGGGGCCAAGAGAAGGAAATGGGCAAGAAGGTACTGTATCGTTAATGTCAGAAGAGGATTTGATAATAGGTTGTAGAAGCTGTTTAATGTTCATAGTTGCTGAATTAGGAGTCAGCTATGTCTCCTTTGAATGTAGCAAATGTAAGATAAATAAAGAACTAGGTGAAAATGTGAAAAAGGTCACTGAAAGTTTGGGAATGCTTAAGAGGAGCCAGATGGAGTTAACAGAGAGATTAAGGATTATGTCTAGTTTGAACAAAAGTGATGGACCTGGGGTAGAGGGTGGGCTTAGATTGGAGATTAGTTTGGGAAAAAGAAAGATAAATGAGGAAGAGGGATGTAGTAATCAGGGAGATCAAAGGGTGAAAAGTAAGAATAAAAGAAAAAGAATGGGAGGCAGCCCTTTACAACCAGTCCCAGGATATTTGAGAGAAGAAGAGGAAAATAATATGCTGATTGAGAATGAGGAAGGTGAGGACACTGTAGACCTGGAGAATGTAAGAAATGGGAGAGCTGTTGTACATGAGGGAATTCAGATAAGGAATAGTTTTAATATATTGGGAGAACTTAATCAACAAAATGGGGGTCTGTGGCTGTGATAGAATTCAGGTAGAACAAGTAGAGAGACAGGTAGTTATTACTGGAGACTCAATTATAAAATTCATAAATCAGTATATTTGTAGAAATGACAAGAAAAATAGAATGGTTAGCAGTTTTCCTGGAGCTGGGATTCTGGATTTAAATGTGATGATTGATAATATATTTAAGACAGCAGGGGAGCATCCCATAGCATTGATTCATGTAGGAATAAATGATATTGTAAGAAAGATCTTGCCTGAAATGCAGAAGGATTTCAAGAAGCTGGTAGAAAATTTAGTGGATAAAGGGAGTGAAATAATAATTTTGGAAAAATTACCTGAGGCCAGGGCATCTGCTTATAAGCAAAAAAGAATAGCCTTAACAAATGTGTGATTGATGAAGTGGGCAGCATTAAGTGGGTATAAATTTATCAGGCATTGGGGGACATTTAGCAATAGAAAGGAACTGTTTTGTAAAGATGGACTCCACTTAAATTCCAGAGGTAGTAGGATATTGGGAATGAGGTTATACATAGATATATAGACAGTGTCGGCAGATAAGGGCCTATGGCCCACCCAGTCTGCCCATTTGAGTTTGTAAGTTCAGTTTATGTTTTCCTAGAAGTCTGTTGCCCCTTTTACCCCTGACCTCCAGAATTCCTTTATATCTATCCCATCCCATCTTTATGTCTATCCCATCCCAGGTTGAAAAATGAGATTGAGAATAGTTTAAACTAAAGGGGAGGGGGACAATGTTGGGTAATAAAGAGGGAAGGATTTTTAGTAAAAGTAAAGTTAAAGGGGTAAAATCTTTACAGGTTATGTTTTGTAATGTGAGGAGTTTAAATGAAAAATTAAAAATTCTAATCAAAGATGGAAAATTAGATATGATAGGGGTAGCTGAAACCTGGTGGAGGAATGAAAGTGGTTGGTCCCAGCATATACCCAGCTACAAATTGATTAGTAAGAATAGGGAGGGTAGGGGGGGAGTTGCTCTTTTTGTTAGAGAAGATTTGGAAATTAGGAGGGTGGAGGAAACAGTTGGAGCTAAGTAAAGTAGAAATTATAACAATTGAACTTTTGGAAATTAAAGAAAAGAAATGTGGGATATCAGTTTTTTTTATCAGGGCAAGGCAAGTGAGTTATTTTAGGAGCCAGCTTTTTTGTTTTCTAGTTAGGTCCGAGAACTAACAAACTTCATGTGAAGTGAAAAACTCCTGGGAGGGGAAGAAATTTGGGAAAGCATAGAGGGAACTACCAGTGTGCAGACGATAGCTTCTGCAGAGAGTAGTGTGCCGTAGGACCGTGGAAATGTTTTGAACTTGCCAGTTGAACTTTATCTTCCATTGCCATAGCGGTGAAGATTTATTGAGGTCAGTTCTGTCTGGGGTGCTGGAGGGTCTTCAGCTTCTGATCTACTGGCATTCCTAGAACTTGTTTCAAGGACTACTATATAGAGGGAGTCCATGGTGTGGCAACACGAGCCCCATCTTATTATACCCAGATGCCTGTTTTTGCAGTGTATCTAATCTCTGTGGACTTTTATTGGCAGGTGACGTTCGAAGTCCAAGGAAGATCTGTCCAGGCTGCCCTCTGCACTGGAGAGAGTAGTGCAGAGGAGTGAAGTTGGATGAAGAACCAGATGAGTTTGCTCCATTTCTGCTTTGACTTTCTTACCCCAGCAGAAGTGAGAGTTTTGTTGGGGTTGGCCTATGTCATTTTAAGCCTGTCCCTCCAGGGAGAGAGTTTTCTCCTTCAAATTTAGCTTCAGTGGATATTCCCTAAAATTTCTGGGACTATCAAACATCTTGGTGAGAGCAAGCTGTCTTTGGGAATTGAAAAAGATGTGGTGGTGGGGGGGGGGGTTCACAAAACATTTTGAAGGTGCACAACCTTCCCTAAGTTCCTAAAAGTTCTGTAGCTGCAGAAGAAAAGGGGAAATTGTTCTCAGTGCTATATACAAAACTTCTGCAGCTGTGGAGAAAATACACTATGGACTGTGGAAAACCATGCAACTGCAGAAGTTCCTGAGGAAAAGAAGTAATTGATAAGTGTGGCACATCCCTTAAAGGCTATTCTCAGCCATGTTTTTTCTGCAGTTGTGGATAAAATATTGCACACATGAGAGTGAGGAATAACACTCCCTCAGCAAAATGCAGTGCCCCACTGCTTCAAAGGGGAATGGGACAGGACAAGAGGGAGGGTTAATGAAGGGGAATGGTGGAAGGGAGGGGCAGCAGCAGAATAAGGGGTGCTAGCTGCACATTCGAGCAGAATTGATAGACCTCTAGGCCTTTATCCGCTGGCAAATGTCATATGTTTGTATGTTCTTAACAATTAAAATACAATTATAGTGGAGGTCAGGCACAAGTAATAGCATCCCAGTGGGTGTATATCAGTGGCTGTAGTTACAGCAACAGTAGCACACATTGTCACTGAATGACAACAAACAACAACCAACAGACCAAGTGCAGCCCATGAATGAGCCCCAAATGCAGTAGAGGCTGAACAGTCTGCAGTGAATGCTACTCCTGCAGGCAACAGAAACACTCGAGGGAGAGACACGACCAGCAGTGACGGACAGCCACTGTGGTGCATGGTATTGCTGGTACCAGTGGTGCTGCAGTGGTCCCAGTTCAGGGACTGGTTGCTGGTCTCTCTGTGGGTACTTTCAGCTACATCTATGGCAAGACTGTTAAAGTCTGCTGCTCCAGCTAATTTGGTTCACTGTTGTGCCGATTTCCGCAGCTGCAGATCCGCAGTTGTAGATTTTCAGCACTTGCACAATTTCAGCAGCTGCTGAATTTCCACAACTATGGGGATTTTTGTGGAATTCCGCACCTGTGAAAGTTTTTTTTTTCAGAATATTGCACAACTGTGTTTCCACAATGCTGCAGGCCTTTTTCTCATTGCTGTGGAATTTTTGGCTTTCTTCGTGAATCCTGCCCCTTGTTTCCTTCGATGCCTTAACATCCACTAAACTTTCATCTTTTCTTTGTGCTGGTGACATCTTTTGGACTTTACCCTTGGAAGGAGTATTATATTATTAGTTAGTACTCATTTCCTCTCCTGGACTACAAAAAGTGCTGGTATCTTTTGGGTGGGGGTTTTTGGGGTATAAGTTTGGGTTAGTTAGTGTGTGTCTGATGAGTATTTGTGTAGGGAAGTTATTGTATTTATTGAATGATTGATGTGTGAGTGAGTAGTTAGGATTGTTATTTGTTATCATTTTGTTTCGGTTTGTTAAATTGTCATTAGTTGGTTGGCTAGTTAGGATTTTATTTCAACTTTAGATATTAAGTTAATTGGGATTGGTGTTTGATTGTCTTGCACTTAAAATCTAGTGCTAAACAGGGTTTTCCCTGTTTTCTGGACCCCAGGCTGAGACGTGTTGGAGCCACAGCACAGCACAGCTCGGATTACCCACACTGCCACTTGGCTTCATGACCTATGCCCCTTCACCAACCTCCCTATTTCTGCCACCGCAGCTATGCACTGCAAGCAGGTTAGGATTACAAGGAGTGGCTTGTCGATGGCCGAGGGCAGCTGAGGAGGAGGTGATGTGCAGCATTAATGTTGTCCAGTGCAGGAGACGCCCTGGGTTTAAATGGAGCCTAGGTAGATGCCAGACATGTTTGGTCTCTGTAGCCAGGGTTCCTACCAGACTGAGTGGGCAGGTAGCTATGGGACAGCCACATCCTCTAATCCTCTTCAAGCAGTGTTATGCAATGCCAGGTTGATTAGGAACAAGACTGTCATTTTTGTGGACTTTATTTCCCCTGTTGATCTGGCTTGCATTATGGAGACCTGGCTGGGTGATGATGCAGGCCCAGTTTTAGAGGCTGCTGTCCCTGCTGGATATAGCATTGTGCACTGCCCAAGGAAAGATTGCAGGGAGGGGGAGGGGGAGAGGCCATTGTATTTCGATCCAGCTTGGGCTTCATGGTGCACCCAGCTGGCAATACTCGATCTTTTGAATGCATTGCTATGAGTGGGGGTGCAGGTGTAGGTAGCAGGATTCTCCTCGTTTACTGCCCTCCTGGGGTGGGGGGAGAATTTCTGCAGGAGGTAGCAGACTTTGTCATCGACCAAGTCCTGGAGTCTCCCAGGTGTTTAATCTTGGGGATTTCAACACCTGGATCGACGACAGTTCCTTGTGTTTCAGTTACGACCTTCTCTGGTTGATGTTATCACCAGACCTGTCACAGGCTGTTGCCTCTGCTGCCCACCAGCATGGCCACATGCTAGATCTGGTGTTCCAGCTAGGTCTTGAGATTGACAACCTTAAGATTGATCAGGTCTTTTGGTCCAATCATTGTACCATAGAGTTCACATTTGGGGCCCCCAAAAGTCCCTCCTTTGTGGAGATGGTCAGCTACCACCCCTTAAGGGGCTTGCACCCAGATGGACTGTTGGTGTTGGCTGATCTATCTAGGGTTGATGTGACATGTGTGATTGGTGCTGGAGAGGCAGTGGCCACCTATAACAGGGTGGTCTCTGCAGCTCTGGATGCCTTTGCAACTGTTTGTATATGACCCAGATCCTCTCACTTGAGATTCCCCTGGTTTGATGGGGATCTCAAGGAGATGAAGATCAGGGGTCAGAGGTTGGAGCATTGCTGATGGAAGACCAAGCTAGATGCAGACAGACTGGCCCTGTGTGCCCACTATGTTGTGTACCAGGGGGCAATTTCCCATAAGAAGGCAGAATTCCTGTCCAGGGAAAGTGCTGTTGGGAAAAATAGACCTTTTTAGCTTTTTCAAACTGTGGACAGACTTCTTTATCCTGTCGGTCCACAGCTGAAGAAAGCATTTTCATCCACTTTATATGAAGAGTTTGCTCTGTTTTTCTCTGACAGGATGTCGGCTATCCTGTCAGAGATTTTGCCAGTGAGGCAACTGCCTCACAGTGGCTGGATGGAGAGGTTGAGAGGCACTCCATCTGTATGGGAGGAGTTTAGGCCAGTTGGGGTGGCAGAAGTGACTAAGGTGAGCTTAGAACTGAAGCATACATCCTGTGAACTGAACCCAGCGCTGATGAATTTCTTAATGGGATGCGTAGAGGCTGTAGGCCAAGTGTTCACCAGGACTGCCAGGTGCCTGATGGTGGAGGGTGTTTTCCCGGTGGCTGTGAAAGAAGTGCTGGTGAGGCCCCTTCTCAAAAAATCCTCCCTCGACCCTGACGTCCTGGCAAATTACCGTCCAGTCTCCAACTTGCCTTTTTTGAGCAAGGTTGTACAGAAATTAGTAGCACAGCAGCTTGAAGAATGCCTGGTGTCCTCTGACATCTACTGTATGAGCCATTTCAGTTAGGTTTTCAGGCCAGACACAGCACAGAAACAGCTTTTGCGAGGGTGCATAACGATCTGCTCAGGGCTAGAGATAGAGAAGACAGGTTAGTTCTTGTGTTTCTCGATCTCTCCTCAGCTTTTGGCACTGTGGACTACGTCATGCTTCTTGATCAGCTCTGTGAGTTTTGTGGACTCCCAGTACTGTCACCAAGTGATATGAGTCCTATCTCTCAGACAGGGTGCAGCAGGTGGTGATGGGGAACTTCTCCTCCCCAATGCCTCTGTCCTGTGGGGTACCACAGTGCTCGATCTTGTCACCGATGCTGTTCATGGCATACATGCTGCCCTGGATGAGATCATTAGATAATACAATGTGGAGTTTCACTGCTATGCAGATGACGTCCAGCGGTAATTGTCTTTTGCCACTGGAACATCCAGAGCAGTTGACGTGCTCAACAACGGTTTGACTAAAACCAATTATTGGATGGCTTCCAGCTGGCTGAAACTAAACTCAACCAAGATGGAGGTACTGGTGATCAAGCCTGGGCATGGACATGATGGTTTGCTGTCGGGAGCAGACACAGGCCTTGTCCTGGGGACTGCAAAATTGGTGGCATCCTCAAGGGTGTGAAATCTAGGCGTGATCTTGGATAGCAGATTTACCTTTGAAGCTCATGTGTCATCTGTGGTTAAAAGTGGTTTCTACCACTTATGGAACATTGCCAAGATCAAGCCCATCTTTCTGCCCGAGGATCTGCCAACACTAGTGCATGCCTTTGTTACCTCTAGGCTCGACTACTGCAACTCTCTGTACTTTGGAGCCATTGAAGGGAACCTTCACAGACTGCAGCTGGTGCAGAACGCAGTGGCCAGGTTGCTGATGGGACTTTTGAGGTCCTGTATTGTAACCCCTGGTCCTGCATGCCCTACACTCACTACCAGTCAGGTGGAGGATCCTGTTCAAGGTGAATCTTCTCACTTTTAAGGCCCAGTACAGACTGGGTCCTGGTTACCTGTCAAAGCTTCTGTCACTGGCGACCTCTGCTTGCTCCCTCCATTTCTCTTTGCAGGGCCTACTGGCCATTCCCAGGGTTTGGCTCATGACCTCAGAAGATCGTGCTTTTAGTGTCTCTGGGCTGACCCTGTGGAACTCACTTCCACCTGCTGTCCAGGAGGCCCCCTTGATTGAGGTGTTCAAGTGTGTGCAGAATGCCAACCTTTTCAGTCTGGCTTTTGTAGACTGCTGAATTCTATCAGTCTTGTCCAGTTTATTTATCGGCAAATTGAAGTTTTTAAAGTTAAAGTTGCAGAATTTATTTTTATATCGCTTATTTATGTGGATTATTATTCTATTTTAATGTGTTTTCTTTGTATTGAATACTGTTAAGGCACTCAGAGCCCCCAGGAATGAACACCCAACAAATAAAATTGCCTTGTCTTGCCTTAAACAGATTACTATTTCACTTAATTCCTTTAATAGGAATTATGGTGGAAATTCAATAAGACCATTAATAACACCCATCAAAGTCAAATACAATGCTTGGGCAGCATATAATAGTGAAATCTGGTTTGTGCAAAATGGTTTACTGAAGTCCAGTATGGGCCTTGGCAACTCAGTCCCCTCAGCTATTATTAGGGCAGAACTAGGTTTAACTAATCTTCAGACTATTTGGGCAGCTAGGAAAATAAATTATTAGATTAAGCTGCTACAATGTGATCAGAAATGGATTTGTTATCTCGCATTAATGGAAAAACATTTTTGGCTTAATTTAGGCCACTTACAATCAAATTGGCTTACTTGTATTTTCCATATTCTTCATGATGTTGATTTAGAATATTTAAAAACTTATCAAACTAGAGGAATAAATATTAGTATTATATATCAGAAATATGTGGCCAATAGAATTTCTACCAAATATAAAAATCAAGATCTTTATCTTATTTTGACTCTTACTGTTTCACCTTGGTTAAGAGCAAATTACATTTTTCATTACTATTGACCTTATCTTGATATGATTACAGATAATAAATTGAGAGTATTATACACTAAATACAGGCTAGAATTTTTTCCAAGCAATATATTAACTGCAAGATACTAATCAAAAGAGTACTAATTTTATAGATACTTCTCAATTTCCAGAGTATCTGTTCCATGTGTTCATTGACTGTACATGGTAAATCAAGCTTAGGGAAAAATGATTAAAACCTATACATGATTTAATACAAACTGATGAAAGGTTTTTACTGCTGAATACATTTTTTACAACAAGTGATACCGTAATTGTTCATACAATTGCTAGGTATATTGATGCAATTTGTAGATTACGTGCTAAGGTCTATAAGCCAGGTTGATTTTCTATAACTTGCATGTGTTTTGTTATGTCAAAACAACTTACAGTACAGTATTCTTATTTGACTGCTTTCTGGAGATAGTATTGATATATTGCACATGCCTAAAAGGATTTTATTCTCAAAGTATTGACTGCAGACTGTGTAAGTGCTTCTCGGGCTTTACATGTTTATCTATGCTGATATATTCATGACACCTGATCTGTACTTTATTGTCTATTTGATATACTGAAGTGTGCTATATATCTTATTTATATTATTTTTGTTTTTAAACTGCTTACATGTGTGTATGTTCAGATGTGTAACAGTCTTTAGTCCGACCAATAAAAGACTGCTACTACTACAGCCCCTGCCAATACTGGGTAATGTTAGAAAAATGTAAGATTTTGACACAATTCAGTTTATATTTGATATATTTTCTACAATTATACTCCCCTTTATTACTGAGGACAGTTTCATGAAAACAGGATCACTCTCACCAAGACTTCTGCTCTGGCACCCAGTCTACACCTGACATCATAATCTCTTAGTCATGACATCATAAGCATGCTCCACAGCAATAGTTTGTGATGTTATAAACAGAACTGTGATGTAAAGTGTAGACAAGCAGCCAGTGCAAATAGGGCTTAAATTTCATTTTCATGCAAATGTCCCTAGCAGTATAGAAATGAAGGTGAGAATTACAAAAAAAATATATGAAATATAAGCTGAATCGTGTCTAAATTTTACATTTTTCCAAAGTAGTCCTATTGGGGTCAGGGGCTCTTAAAAGCACATAATTCAAAACACTTTTTTATTCCAATATTCCAGTGAACAGTACCTTTTGCTTTATCCTCTTTTAATTGCCTCTTGTCTGCCACAGCTGTTTTCCCTAAAATTGTCACATAAACACAATGCAATTAAAAACAAAACTACCCTATTTAAAGTAAAATAACAGTGCTCTAATGTAGATTTAACACAATTTCTTCTCTCATTACATATAAAGCAGAGTCCGTGTTATATAAGTGTCTGTAATAGCCCATTAAAGTCATCTCATCAAAGATCTAAGACTTATTTTTGCACTGATCAGCTTAATGTGAGAGTTTTCTAAGTGGCACACCTTGTTGGATAACACCATTTCATTAAAACAAATTGTCTTTTACCGAAGTTAAAGAACATTTTTCATATATGAATTGATCTCTTCTGCTTACCTTCTATTTCTTTTGCTTCCTTTGTTGGCCTCTTCTTAGCTATAAAAACATAAAAGTTTACTGAAGATCCACTTTGCAACTACAGTACATTACAGAAAAAATTTCTCGTTTCTTTTTAAAATGTGACACCTTAATCAAAATACAACAAAATCACAGGTGACATGCTTGCATTATACAAAATAAAGGCTGTGTTTTTCTTTAGTCATTGCCCAGTTCTTCTCTACACAGATACACATTATAAATGTACTGTATATGGCAAATAACACCAACTTCTGAAACAGTAGCATAGTAATTTAGTAATACTAGGATTGAGGGACTCTGGGTCAGTCATGTTTACTCCTCCAACCCACGCCATTTCATTAGCAGGGATGAATGCTGTGTAAGCATGCACTAATTTAATGATTTCCTGCCCATGCTACTACCCAGGGTATATTGTGATTCCTGCATAATGGCAGGTTTGGTCAGCACTGGAGGTGCACAAAAAAAAGGTGCTCTTACCAGTTAATTTTGGTACAGTTCATTTATTCCATCTCCCAGGCACATGGCTACCTGCACTTCACTAAAGTCAGTCTAGCTGTTTCAGGTGGTATGGCCATCTCATTTTTGTGCACCTGCAATACTGACTAAAACTGCTTCTGTGCGGGTAGTGTTCTCGTGTACTCCAAGGTAATCTGCACAATGCTTTATTTGAGATACTAGTTATCTGTGTTTTTGTTTTTATCTTATGGTTCCCTTTGTAAGCAGATATAAGTGCTGGCTTGCAATGAAGCCCTGTACTGTCTTCCTGTCCATAATCTGGACTTGTAGGCTATTCCATAGGTTCACAGCCCTCTGGGCAAACAAGTATCTCCTAATATAATTCTTGAATTTACCACCTCTGAGCTGTAGAGTGTGTCCCAATGTCCTGCTGAAGGACACCATATCAAACATCTCTGTTGGTTTGACCTTGTCCACTCTCAGCTTCTTATTATCAAAGGTAAACATGTAAATGTCCACCAGCCTCTCCTCATATTGTAGCTTTTGTGTTACACACCTTTGATGATTTTTTTTTTGTTTGTCCCTATATGAACACTCTTGACTGCCTCAATGTCCTTTTTTATTGAGGATACCAAAACTGCATGTAGCTCTCCTGGTGGGGCCTGACCATGGGCTTCTAAATTGGCAAGATTACTTCCCCTGTCTTTTATTTATAGATTTTGTCACATTACTATACAAAGCAATAGCTAGCATGGAATATATAAGGGATATACAATGGTGAGCTGTCAGATAAATGATTTATCTCCACAAGTGCTGTTTGACCTCAGTTAACCTCAACTAGTGGTGCAGCCACGAATGAGGTGTCCGAGGAGAAACAGCACAAGTGTCGATAAATCATTTACCTGACAGCTCACCGTTGTATATTTCATTTATGCAATAGGGATGCTTTCTGCCAGTGCAGGGACATTTGCTTTTGACTGTTTATCTTTTGGTTAACCTTCTCAGTGTATGTCTGCCTAGTGTAGTGGTTGCCATTAAATAAAACATCACTCATTTTGTAGAAAACCTTGAGCTGAATAAATGGCATGGTCACAATACCATGCCACTTTTTTCATTTTAAAGTTATTTGCATTTGTTTGTCAAAAAAGTGGATAAAAAATGTATTTTTCTGCTGGGTTTTTTTGTGCTAATTATAAAAAAAACTACAAGGTATCTATAAATGAAACACTGCTCATTTTGCAGATATTTTTGTGCTGAACACCTTCTGTGCTCACAGTACTATGCTATTATTTTTCATTTTAAAGTTATTTGCATTTGTTTGTCAAAATGTGAACAAAAATGGAATTTTCTGCTGTTCTTTGCTAATTATAAATAAATCTATATGGTCTCTATAAATGAAACACCACTCATTTTGTAGATAATTTTGTGCTGAACAACTTTCATGTTCACAGTACTATGCTATCATTTTTCATTTTAAAGTTATTTTCATTTGAATATAGTTAGTACAGGTACTGAGGCCGAACATGTTAATTGAATTCCGGAGTGCTTGTGACATATCTACTATGGGTATAAATCTGTGATGATGCATCTACTATGTGTATAAATGTGAAATTTCACATTTATACACATAGTAGCTCAGATTTACCACATAAGATTTATGTTCACGCCTATTACATAAATAACAATATGTTAATCTATTTGTGATACATGCAGTATTCCATTCATATACTATACAAGTATATACAAACATATGAACATGCAAAATTTGCCAGCAGATAAAGGCCTAAAGGTCTATCAAGTCTGCTCGAATGTGCAGTTAGCACCCCTTATTCTACAGCTGCCACTCCCTTCCACCCTTCCCCTTCATTGACCCTCCCCCTTGTCCTGTCCCAACCCCTTTTGAAGCAGTCCACTGTTCTACTGGATACCACTTCCGCAGGTAACACATTCCACCCAGCCACCACCCTCTCTGTAAAAAAGTGTCTCCTCATCTCCCTCCTGAACCTTCCTCCCTCCAGTCTCATATCATGGCCTCTGGTGTCCCTCCCCTCCCTTACTTTGGACAGCCCCTATGTACCTGTCTTGTTTATTCCTTTCATGTACTTAAAGGTTTCAATCATGTCCCCCCTGTCCCTCCTCTCCTTCTGTGAGTACATGTTCAACTCCCTCAACCTCCTCTCATATGATAAGTCCCCCAACCCCTAGATCCTCTTTGTCACCCTGTGCTCCAGCCCCTCCAGTAACTTAATGTCTCTCTTCAGATATGGGTGCCAGTACTGCATGCAGTACTCCAGGTGTGGTCTAACTAATGACCTATACAGTGGCAGAATCACCTCCTCCCTCCGCGAGGATATACCCCTTGCAATACAACCGAGCATTTTGTTGGCCTTTGCAGCTGCCTTGCTACATTGTGCTGAGTTGTTCATTGACCCTGTAATGAGCACCCCCAGATCCTTCTCCTCCTCTGTCTGGGCTAGCTGCACTCCCCCCAGCTGGTAACTCCTCCTTGGGTTCTTCATCCCAAAATGCAGCACCTTGCACTTTTTGGCATTAAACCCAAGTTGCCAGGTGTCTGACCAGGTTTCAAGCTTTGCCAGATCCTAGGTCATCCACCACTGCTCCTACCTTGGAATCATCAGCAAACAGGCTGATCTTCCTCTTGATGTCCAATGATATGTCTGCAATGAATATCCCAAACAACACTGGTCCCAACACTGAGCCCTGTGGAACACCACTTATCACTACCTTTGGGTGTGAAAGTTCCCCACCCACCATCAACATCTGTTGCCTTCCCTGAAGCCAGTTCTCTACCCATCTCACCTGCTTTGCACCTGCCCCTGTGCCTACTAACTTACTTCCCAGCCTTCCATGCAGCACCGAGTTGAATGCCTTACTGAAGTCCAGATACAGGACATACACTGCATGGCCCCTGTCCAGTTGCCTAGTTACCCAGTCATAGAACTCCACCAGGTTGATTTGGCAGGATCTGCCCCATATGAAGCCATGCTGTCTGCTGTCCTGTAGTCCTTTGGCCTCTAGGAGGGCCACCAGCCTTTCCTTCAGGATAGTCTCCATTAGCTTACCCACAATGGATGTGAGGCTCACTGGTCTGTAGTTTCCTGGTTCATCCTTGGGGCCACTCTTGTGGAGGGGCATCACATAAGCCATCCTCCAGTCCTGAGATACACACCCTGAATGTAGTGAGGCATTAAATAGGTCTGCCAAACATCCTGCAAGGACCTCTACCAGCTCTGTCAGTACCCTGGGGTGGATGCCATCTGGGCCTGGTGCCTTATCCACCCTCAGTACCTTCAAACCCTCCCAAACTCTGCCCTCCATGATTTCCCCATCTGTCACCCCCTCCCCCATGTTTCTGCCATTTCTCCCCCTTGGGTGTTACCCCCCTCTTCTCTTTAGTAAATACTGAGCAAAAGTACTCATTTACTGCTTCTGCCTTATTGCACCCTGCTTCCACCCAACCCCCCCTTCCTAATCCTTACTATGTGGTCCTTACCGCTTCTTTTCTCTCTGATGTACCTAAAGAAGTCCTTCTGTCCCTTCTAAATGCCTTGTGCCAGCCTGAGTTCCATAGATGCCTTGGTTCCCCTTACTGCCCTTGTCACCTCCTTCGATTCCGTCAAGTACTTCTCCCTGTCCTCCCCTCTCCCTGCTTTCTTATACTTCCTAAAAGGCAGCTGTTTTCCTCCTTACCTTTTCCATGACCTCCTTGCTCAACCAGCTTGGTTTCTTCACCCTAGCCTTCTTGCTCTGGGCCTTGCAGCAGGTTTTGGTTACCTCCACTATCCCCAGCTTTATGAGCTCCCACCTCTAGTTAGTGTCCATACTAGATTGAATTCTGGCCAGGTACCCTTTTACCACTTCCCCCATCCTCCCAAAGTTGGCCCTCCTGAAGTCCAGCACTCCTGTGTCAGATTCCACTCCTTCCTTGCCCATATCCAATGTGAGCCATACTGAGTGGTGGTCACTCCCTGACAACAGTTCCTCCACTGTAAGTTCTCTCACAAAGTCCCCATTTTCCAGCACGTGGTCAAGGGTATTCCCTAACCTGGTTGGTTCACTGACCATTTGCAGCAGGAAACTGTCCTGGAAGGCATCCAGCAGTACCTGCTCCCTTCTGTTTCTGGTTGTTGAGGTACTCCAGTCCACTCCTGGCATGTTGAAGTCCCCCACAAGCACCACACTACCCTTCTTTCAGGTCCTCCTGATCTGTCCTGCTAGTTCCCTGTCTAACTTCTCCATCTGAGATGGCAACCTGTACACAACTCCCATTCTAAGAATCCTGTTCTTGGAATCCTGGATTTGCATCCAAATTGACTCCATACTACCCTCCTTCCCTTCCTGCCTTACACACTTCAGTCCTTCCTTCACATATAGTGCCACACCACCTCCCTTCCCAATCACCCTGTCTCTACGAAATAACCTGTACCTTGGTACAGACGGGTCCCAGTCATTGTATTGGGTGGCCCATGTTTCTGTGATGGCTGCAATGTCCACCTCTCCCTCTGCCATGAGCACCTGTAACTCTGTAGATTTCCTCCCAAGGCTCCTAGCATTAAGGGTAACCACCTTCCACCCTTCCCCCCATCCTGTCCTCCTTTACTAGTATCACCAATAGTACTTGCCATTTGTCCTTTGTCCTGTGGCATAAGCCTCTGGCATCTCCACTCCCTAATCACATTCCCAAGTCACAGAACTTTCATCTTGGGGTGAGAAATGTTATATATTAAGATATGGGAACAGACACATTCCATACTGATGTTACTAGATAAGTGAGGATCCTGTTGGAAAAAAAGTGTTTTCTTTCCATACTTAAAGTAGCAGTGTAAGTGGGAAGATGGAGGAAAGATATTTTAATCAGTGTTTTGGGTACTTTGAGAATTGTCTTTAAATGTGTAACAGATAGTGTGGGGTACCTAGCTCAGAAAATTAATCTTGGGGGTGAGTGGATTAAGAAAGTTCTGTCACTCGGGTATGTGATTAGGGAGTGGAGATGCCAGAGGCATATGCCTTCTAATAAGAACACTACAAAAGACTCCCTTGCCAGGCATGTCCCATCATGCTTGTGTCCCAGCTCATGAGTGGAACAGCAAAGGATTGGGGCATCTGCCTAAGTGTCTGCAGGAGCCTGCAGATAGTCTGCAGTCTGCAGGAGACTCTGCAGGAGGAACACCAGATCAAGATATTAGGTAGCACAATATTGTGTTCTAGTATACTGAAACAGTCAGCTTCAGGATAGCTAGATACAGGTAGTGTGTTACCATCAAGTGGATAAGGAGTAGTGGGCACTAGGATAAGGCAAGTATGGGTAGAAGGGTTGAAAAGGGAAATTGGGAGGTACCCTATCTAAGTTAGGGTAACAAATAAAGTTTAGCCAATGGGGCAAGAAGTATTAGACATCCAGAGCAAGTTAGGCATAGCTATGTGGGTTAACAAAAGGGAAAACAAGGGACATACTATCTAGGGTAGGGTACCAAATAAATTTCAAGTAAGCAATGGGAGACGTAGGAATTCAACAGGCATTGAAAAGAGGCAGTATGGTATAAGGAAGTTTCAACAGGCAGTATAGTAAAAGATCCCCTCCATATTGCCATGCCAGAAGGCAAATCTACAGGGGCAGAAGTTGGGAGATAGGTGGGATTGGTGACAGCAGGTGGGGGGTAGCGTAATGAGGACCAGTGCAGTGATAACGAGGTGGGAGGGACTGGCAGTGGGTGATGGGAGGTAGTTCATTGGGGACCAAAGCAATAATTTAGATTTGGCAGCAAAAGGTAGGGGAGTTCAACTTGGACTTTTTTTTTACAGAGATGGAGCAAAGAGCTATGGTGAGTTAGGAATACATTTTTTTTTCAGATTAAATATGCTTTATTGAAGCTATAAAGGAAGAAATAAAAAAACGAATACAGATAAATATACGTGATCACATGCAGTCCGAACAATGTGACTTAGATATAATTATTTCCTATCTAACCTATACCATCCCCTTCCCCCAATCCCACAAATCCCCTTCCCCCCCAAGGAGGTACACTTTACAGGTGTCAAAAAAGATCTTGACAGAGAAAAGTTTTTCCATCTGATTTAGATCAGTCAAAACAAAAATAAAATTACAATAATCACAAGTCAATTCTTATGTGGTTAACAAAACTTTAAATGGTTCCCATATATTTTGCTATCTTCTATTGTTACCCAGCATACTAGCTAAAATATATTCAGCCTGCAGGGTAATCGAAATTTCTTTATACCACCCATGGAACTGTGGAGAGTATTGGTCCAGCCAGTGCCAAAGAATGACCTTTTTAGCACATACTGAAATTAAAGCCATATGGGGTCTCTGACTTCCAATGAGGGAGTCTTGATATTCACCCAGGATACAAATTGCTGGAGAGAAAGTATCAGATAGCCCCAACAAGGGATTTAAATGGGTTTGTATTGAAGACCAAAATGGAACAACTTTTTCACAGGACCACTGGATATGAAGTAGGGTGCCCGGTTCTTTACCACATCTAGAGCATAAGTCTGTGTGCAGTTTACCAACGTTATGCAATTTGATTGCAGTGTAGTAAAGGTTGTGAATGATGGGGAATTGCATGAGATGGTATCTGTCCCATTTGATGAATTTATACAGATGCTGCCAGATAGTGGTCCAGTTTCTTGTGGAGTTATGGGTTGGACGGGCTTGGTCCCAATAAATGAATCTGGGTCCCTCACTGGACGTCAGGTGCTCCTGCATGGCTTGGTAAAAATAGGAGATGTGGTGAGAGGTGGGAGTGTTATGTAACATAAGAAGAACAAAGAACTTGAGCAGAGTAGACCATGGTCCTCTACCAAGGTGATGAAGAAGCATATGAGATATTTGAAAATAATGAAAATTACTAAAGCTGGGTCAGTGGTATAAGGCACAAGCTTCTCAGAAAGATAGGAGCTTTTGGTTACTGGTGAGCTCTTCAGCCATGTCGATGACCATGTTAGGCCAGAAATTCCTTGTGAGAGGATGTCCTGTCATTCTGAGATTGGGGTTCCCAAAGAGAGGTTGGGAGAGATCTCTGTATGGGCATACTTTCAAGAGAGAGCAAAATTGTAAGTATATAATGGCTGATGATCCCAGTGGAGTATCCCTAAGTGAGTGAGGGATTTTTTTCTTGGGAAAGTAAAGGAGGTCCAGTCCTGGGGCTGAACACACTGAGTGCTCTATGTCCAACCAGTGTGGAGTGTAGGGTTCGAGATGGGCTGACCCCGTCCAGTAGGAAATTCTGGTATGGTGCACAGCTAAGTAGTATATAAAGAAGTTGGGGACCTGTAGTCCCCCATCTTGTTTGGTACATATTAGCTTGGCTAAGGCTTGACGAGCAGCCTTACCCTGCCAGAGAAAGGAGGTAAGGGTTCCATGAATCTGGTTGAACCATGTCTGAGGGAGGACAGAGTTAGACATTTGCAGGGGATATAATAAACAAGGAAGAATATTCATTTTTATAATATTTAAATGCCCCCATAGAGATATGGAAAGCAGGTACCAGTGATTTAAGTCCACTTTAACACAGTTTAGTACAGCGTCAAGATTAATTTTTTTCATCTGGGAATGAGAGATACTGAGGAAGACCCCCAGGTATTTCAATTTGTTCCATTTCCACACAAGGCCAAGTTGCTCAATTTCGGTCTTAAAGGTATAACTGTTGAGGGGCATGATTTTGGTCTCTGAAAGGTTAAGTTTATAGTTACAAATGGTTCCAAATTGGGAAACGATTTGCAGAGCAGCTGGCAGTGATGAAGCGAGAGAAGAGATGTGCAATAGAATGTCATCTGCATAGGCCAATAATTTATAATCAGTGGAACTGATTAGGATGCCTTGAATTAGGGGGGAAGAATTTAATTTAAAGATCAGGGGTTCCAAAAACAGACTGAATAAATAGGGAGATAAAGGACATCCTTGCCGAGTACCTTGGGGAAGAGGGAAGGGGGAAGATAGTACTCCATTACAGAGTATTTGAGCTGATGGAGAGAAGTAGAGCACCCTGATCCATTGTATGAAGTTTTGAGGGATATGATATAAAGGTAGAAGTGTAAACAGATATTTCCATGAGACTCTGTCGAAGGCCTTTTCTGAATCCAGGGACATCAGAGCTGCAGGGGTAGAGGAGTCCCTGGAGGCAGAAAAAAGGTAGGAAAGTTTCCTAAGGTGGTCAGCAGAGAGTTTACCTTTAACAAAGCCTACCTGCTCTCTACTAATGAGCGGTTCCCAAACAAGGTCCAGTCTACAGGGTAATATCTTAGCCAGAATTTTAAAATCAGCATTGATAAGGGATATGGGTCTATAGTTAAAAGTCAAAAGTGGGTCTCGGCCAGGTTTGGGGAGAATTACAATGGTAGCTTCCATAAAGGAGAGGTCAGATGTGCCTTTTTCAAAAATATAATTAAAGGTGTCCAGGAGAATGGGTGCCAGTTGAGTTTTAAAGATTTTATAAAAATTGTTAGTGAAACCATCTGGGCCCAGGGATTTGTCTGGGGTTAGGGAGTCAACTGCATGAAAAATTTCATCCAGAGTCAAGGGGGCCTGCAGCGTAACAACTTGTGCTGCTGCCAGATGGGGGATGGTTATGTCTTGAAAAAAGTTGTTAAAAGGCTTAATTTCAAACGGAAGCATACAGCTGCTTGTAAAAAACGTTGAATGCATCAACGATATCCCTTGGGGATGTGAGGAGTTGAGCAGAGTCAGTGTGGATGGAGGGTATTATTCTATCCATGGCTTGTGCCTGCAGATGCATAGCTAGTGACTTTCTGGCTTTCTCGCTTTGGTCAAAATATTTTACTTTGGAGCATAATTGTAAGTATTCCACCTTTTCTCCCAATAAAGAATCATACTGAAGTTGAAGTTTTTTGAGTTGTTCCCAGGTGTGTGTGTGTGTGTGTGGGGGGGGTTGGTAGGACACCACATTCTAGGGAGCATATACGCTCCAATAGGGTAGAGAGAATGGCCTAAGTTTGCTTCTTCCTATTTGTGGCAATATGGATTATTTCCCCACTTAGAGCTCACTTCAAAGCACCCTATAAAGCATCTATCTTAGCCGTGGATGAGGCATTATATTCCAAAATATCGGCAATATTAGACTGAAGGGATTTTACTATGTCCTCTGAGTTTAGGTTTGAAACGGGTGGGAATAGAACCAGTATTTCTTGGAAACTGTGAACAATATGCTGCTTAGAATGATTCATAGAAAGCTGGGTTATACAGTAAGCAGGGGTCTTGATTGGCATGTGGGGTGTTAAAATAGTAGGGAAAATAAAAGCATAGCAAAAGTGTGCCAACTAAATGTCCCCATAGCAGCCAAATCATAAAGGGAAATAGTCCAAGCTGTATGCAAACTCAGAAGTGAGTATAAAGTACTGTACCAGCATTATGGAAAAAAAAAAGGGAGCAGAAAATAGAAGTTGGACTAAACTAGTCAGGTAAACTTGTCCATTGCAATATCCGCAGACATCTTGTATGCCAGTTGGAGCGAAGATCTCAGGAGGTCCTCCAACTATAGCCTGTAGTGCCAATTACATCAGCAGGTATATGTCCAGCCAATGGCCATATCAGCCTAGCTTGAACAGATCTGGAAGTAGGCATTTGAAGTCCTGGACAGCATGCTCATTGGAGTCGTAGGAGGGCCACTGGTCCTGAATTCTGACCTGTGGCTTGGCAGGGTATAACATCTGGAATCAGATGCCCGAAGGGATGAGCTTGGCCATGGTCAGGTGGAATGAGGCTCCCTTTTGGTGCACTGAAGCAGGTAAATCCAGTGTGACTCTCAATTTGTTTCCTTCCCAAGATAAAGATTGTATATCTCTTAGTCTGTTTAAGACATGCTGCTTGTCTAGGAAGTTCAGCAGCTTTAAAGTAAAGGGTCATGGTGTGTCTCCTGAGGGGGTTAGGATGCAAGGCCCTGTGAGCTTGCTCTATGAAATATAGTGTGCCACTGGGTGAAAGGCCAGCCAGGTTCTCCAAGAGGCGCTGGGTGAAGGTCACAGGAGCTGGACCCTCTGCTTCTTTGGGAGCCCACAGATGACTAAATTATTTTGGCAACTTTGTCTCTCCAGGTCCTTGAACTTGAGTTCTGTTTTGTGCAGCCATTGGCGGAGGTTGGCAAGCTCGGGGTCTGCTTTGGTGTACCATGTGTCCAGGAAGATAGTTCGGATTTCGGTGTCACCAACTCTCTGGGAAGTAGTAGCAAGGACCCCCGGAATGGAAGAGAGTTCCGAGATAAGCATCCCAAGTGCATCTTTCATGGGTTGCAACTCCAGCAAAAAATGATCCTCTGACAAAGGGATCACAACCAGTTTGGTAGTGGATGGCTGGCCAGGTTTAGCAGGTTGGCACTTCTGCTTTTTTGCGGCCTTGTCGGAGGTTGAGGGTGGGTGTATGGTGCAGGACTTCTAGCCACATTTCTCCCTCCATGGCTCAGGAAACAACTTGGTCTGCACAGTAGAGGTGTCCTGAGGGTGTCCAAGATATGAAGCATTGCAGGTAGGGGTAAAATATTAATTTTAGTTCAACGAGATAGTAAGTTTAGGTAGTCGATGAACAGCTGCACATGCCCCAGCACCCAGCACTTACAATCAGTCTTTGCACCCCTAGCACCTTACCTGTCATATTCCCTTGACAAGCCCCCCTGGCTGGACTGTCTCCCGCCCTCGCCCACCTCCCCCTCGTATCTCCACTCCTGCCCCCACCCCAACCACCTCCTGTACTCCCCTTACCCCCTGCACCTCCTTCCCCTCAATCTCCTACCCTCACTCCCCCCCTTCCCTTGTCTTGCTTATAGCTCAAGTCCTTGTACTGGTTATTACATGTCTGTAAGTCAATGACTATATGTTTGTAACTAAAAATGATGACTGTTGCACACGCTGATGTGGAACCTTTGTAAAAGAGCCTTGGCTCAAAGGTATTGTAATCCTAGATTGAAATAAATAAATAAATTAATACATAAATACATACACATACATACATACATACATACATAAATAAGGAGAGGTGCAGGAGAGCTGCTTCCTTCAGCTAGGCATCACATGACTTTGAGTTGGGAAAACATGCAGAGGGAGGGAGAGGAAGGGGATTTTTATAGCTGCATTGCATATTTCAAGATGGTGGTGAAGTAGAGCCAGCAACATAGAGCAGAGGGAGCTGATGCATACTAATGATGTAACCCACTTCCACTGCCGATGCCGAAAGTTATGCTTTGGCTCCACTTTCCTTTCTCAATTTCCCTTCTTACTGCATTACATCATGCATACTGTAGCTATGCTATGCAGTCATAAAAAGGCATCTCATTTGGATTTTAGGTCTATAAAACTTTTTTTGTTGTTTTCATTTTATTTATTTATTTATTTATTTCAATCTAGGATTAGAGAATACCTTTGAGCACAGTGTAGCTCATTTACAAAGATTCCACGTCAATATTGGGGGTGTTTATAAGACAGACAAAAGATAAAGCACAATATCATGTACGAATAATATCACATACAGAGAACAGCAGTAATAACACAATACACAGTAAAAATAGGTGATTGCAATTAGATACGTAGTTGGCATTCTGAGGACACTATAGTCGAAACATGGGCTGTTAATCCCAATTGGAAACAGTAAGGGAAGGAGGAGTTAGGAGATGAAGAGTCGCAGAATGACAGAGAACAAAGGGGTGGGGGAGGAGATGCAGCCAGGCGGCATTGCCAAGCATATTGAGTGTGGCAGGAAAGGATAGACAGGTAACAAGTTGTTCTGTTTTTGTTCTTTTTTAAATTATTTTCGATTAGAATGGGTCCTGCCTATCCTTACATTTGCTGCTGGAGACTAATGCCAGCTGCAACATGGGTAAGAAAAATACTGAATCCCAATTGGATGAGTGCTGCTTTCAGCCGAGCTGTTATCCTAGTACAACAGCTAGCTGAAAGTAGTTCCACATTGGCAGGACTCATAAGAGATGCAGAGCCATTTGTATTTACTGCACTCCTGAAATGCCCACCAAAGACATGGCTGCCATGGCATCACCTTGTACTCTCCAAACACTTTTCTTTACCTTCTCTGACTACAAACTGCCACTGACAGCTTTTCTAAATGTCCCCAGTGTGGCTCCTGAAATGCCTCTGACCACAGCTCTTCTCTGTGTCACAGTAATGTCTCAACAGGGCTCACAGACTTGACACAGATCACAGGTACAGCCTTTCAAATGACCATAGCTTCTCAAACCAAAACCACATCTTTCTTTAACTGCCTCTGAAAATGCCTTTTGTCTTAAAGCAACAGCACTTTTTAATAACCATATAGTTTTACTTTTCAGCAATTATGTTTTTTCTGGCAAAAATATTGAAATACATATTTTCCTTTTTGTTTTCTTTCATTCCTGAACCAAGATACGAGATTCTGAAGTTTTTAAAATTCCTGCTCCTGTGCCATGACTGCCATGAAAAAATATATATATATATATATATATATTGGCAGAGTACTGTGCTTTTTATAATCATGAACATGTGGAAGAATCATCCTATTTCATCTGCATTGTGAATCAAGCATGTATATTCAACAGGTAACCTCAGTGAGATTTTTTTAAAATTTTGAGTGGCGGCCATCTTTAATGGCATGAGTCATTAGTTACAAAAGTAGTTATGAAATAGAAAATAATGCCTGTTCAGGTGTGTGTTATGAGAATTTTTCACACACCCAAGGTACGTGAAAAAATCCTCCTAAAACAAACCTTGCACAGGCATTATCTTTTACAGTAACTGGTGGAAGGTGTTCAATACATTCAAGTATTTCTGCAAGTGAGTGTGTCCTTTAGCCTCCACAAGGAGAACATAAGGAGGAAAATGCTGTAATAACCTGCTATTGAGTTATTACAGAATTCAGTAGGTTATTACGTTTTTTTATCAGTAGTGCATATCCAGTCATAATGGTGGTGGTGGGGGGGTTACCAGTTATAATAGCTGTTTTAAAAATGTCTGAAAGAAAATAAAAATACACTGAGGATGAATCTAGGGATGTCAAAAATAAATTTTTGTAAAAAAAAATAAAAAACTATATGATAAAATGTTTTCCCAACTAACAAAAACTGCTGCTTTATTGGGCTGAAATGTAATGAGTTGAGAATGACAAAAATCTGCATGCATGCGTCTCTGCTGCCAAAACTGTCCCAGACTGTGACAACAGTAAATATACCACACCATGTTCAGTGAATCCACATACTCTCATGCTGAGCAGTGCTGCCCTCACTTGCTACTTACTGCATAGAGAATGTTTTAAAAATCTTTATTATATTTTTCAGTTTTTTGCTAATTCAAATGCTTTATCATTTTTTTTTCTAAAAAATCGATTTAGTAGTGGAAGTGGACCCACTTCATAATCATAAAAAGGCACTCCATGAATTGCATGTTGGTGAGATGATGGCGCTTCTCTGGCATGGAAGAACTTGGTCTTCTGCCTTGTGCTTCAAGCAACCCTAGTTGTGCCATTATCCCACCACAATAAACCCCCTGTAATGCTATATTGCTTAACTGACTAGCCTACTTTAGTCTAGTGGTCTCAGCTAGGAATGGGCCAGTAGTGTATTCATGTCAGGGGACATTTACTTTTTAGTGTCATGCATCATCTGCTGACCTCATCTACTCCATTTCCAGTATAAACATGAGACAGTATAGTTGTTATCTGGTTACTGAGGTTGCATGTCTGTCAAAGAATAACTGTCAAATGAAGTTGTCCCCTGAACCCCTCCCAGGAATGAAGAACACCACAACTTTGTTAACTTTCTGGTTGCTCGTTGGCAATATTTATTTTGGCACAAAGATATTTACACTGTCACTTGTCATCTTTCAATCTGTACAACATAAAAATTCCATCCACAAATTATTCTTGGTTCCGGCCTCCTCCTTCTTCTGGTTGGTTATTCATCTTGCCTTTTTAGGGACTGGACACTGTGAACCTGGCCCCTCCTCCATCACCAGAACCAATCCGGTTCCACTTACTCTGGGCCTTCTCCCTCCAGGCCTGGACACTTCTGAATCTGGTGCCTGGACCTATCCCCCTCCCCATCTTAATGCCACATCTGGGTTCCTTGTCCCCAGCCTGTGTAGCCTACCCCATCCCCCCTTTCTGGACCCCCCTTCCCCCCATTCCTCCTTTTCCTTCTTCCACTGCCCCACTGCCAGCATGTGATGGGCAATGGGGCTCCCCACTTGCGGGTTAGTAGCACAGGCCTTTCTTAGCTAACTCCCCTACTAGCTCCCCAATAGGCCTCAAAAATAGGCACATGCTGAATTCCTACAAGTGTATCCCATCGGAACTGTACACTGCAGCCTGGTTAAAAGAGATGTCATTATGTGGAGGTGTACCCCCCCCATTTCAATCACAGCCCTTGCTACCCTCCTATTCAGATGCTTCCTGGCTTTTTCAATCAGTGTGACATTCTGGACTCCTCTCCACACCCTGTGCGAGGTGATGTCGGACCAGCCCATTATCACCCTAGGCCACCATTTCTTACTCATCTCCAAATCCCTCAGCATGTGCTGCCCCAATAGCCCCCAAGGGATACCCCCTAAGTCATTACCCCCCCCAGATGTATGATAATGCAATCTGGCCTACCCCACTGGACCCTTAACTCGTCCAACAGTGGCAGCAGTTGGGCCCACCTCATGCCCTTAATGCCTTTCCATAGCACCTTGGTGTGCTCCGTGTTGTAATGTAATTCCGTGACTCTGGAAGTAGTGACCACAAACCTCTCTGCCCAATAGATGAAGGAATGCCCCACTATCCAGACTTTTCCTTTGGAACCTGCCATGGGAACCTCTGCCGCCTCTGAGGCAGCCCAATCTGGAAGGAGTGGGGGGAAAAGTCCCCTGGGTCCTTGCCCAAGAATGCCAGGGCCTTCTTGAGTACTGTCTGCACCAGGAACCCGGTAACTGGAGACCCATCCCTGTGGTGGAAAAATACTCCCTCTGCTACCCCCAGATGCTCTCATATGCCTCTAGCGCTCCCACCACGCAGTTGGCAGACTGAGGCTGCCGTACCAGCAAAACTGTTGTCCTTGTCCCCCCCTTGGTTGGTTTTTGACCTAGCCAGCCTAATGTCCACTCCATATCACCCCCTCATACCAGGCTTTTCTGTTGCAACACCTGCCCCGCTGCAGACTTCTGGGGTGCCATCACTTCCCATACCCAGAAGACCCCAGCTGACATGACCACAAAAAAGGGCCCTGAAGAGGAGCACCTAGTGGGCTGAAGAGCACACCTTTTGTGTAGCCCCCAATACCCTGGTCAGTAGCTGTCCCTTAATGAGACATCTCCAGTCTTGCTTAGTAACCTGTTCTCTCTGCCAACCCATTAAAATCCACTTTATTGCCCTGCTGGCCACGACATCCAAGCATCCCCAGTCCTGGCATACCCAACTTATGCCAGCCAAGTGCACCATGACTGTGGAGTGGGTCATACCCTCTTCCCACTTCTCCACTACAAACCTTCTTACCTGTTCGTCCCAGGCCATTTCATCCATATCCTACCCGTGCTTCCCTCTAAATTCCTGGAATCTTGTCCACCCCCCTCGTAGGCTGTCATGGTGTTGGCTGACCAGAACCCACAGTACAGTGCCTTGGCCCTGTCCCTCCAGTTTCCCACAACTGGTCCGGGACCCTGGTCCTGTCTGCCGCTGCCTGTGGCCTCAGCTCCTGACCCCTTCCAAGCTGTAAACGTGAAAGACTGTCAGCCACCTCATTCTTAACTCCTTTAATGTGCTGTGCTTTGAAAGACAGATTTAGCTGTAGCCCCAATAACACCATGCACCTGAGTATCTTGCCCACCATTTCAGTCTTCCCGCCCTGCCTACTAATGACCTCCACTATGACTTTACGGTCGCACCAGAAGAGAATGCGCTTACCCTACATCCTGGTGCCCCAGACATCCAACTCTGCCCATATTGGGAATATCTCCAGGAAAGCAATGTCCCTCAATAGGCTACTTGATTTCCAGCGCTCCAGTCATGCTTCCGACATCCACTCCCACTGGAAATATGCCCCCATCCCCAGGGCGTCCGAAGCATCCCTAAACAGCTCCAGATCTGTGTTCCATTCCCACTCGTCCTGCCAGAACGTTACCCATTACACTGTAGCTGTCCAAGAATTCCTCCCACACCTGGAAATCTTCCCATACCCCTTTGGACATGTCCACCCAATGGTGCAACCTCTTGGCCTTCCCTGTGACCCTGCCCCACCTCCTGATAAAGGCCCTGTCGGGGCTAATCACCTTACAGGAAAAATTAAGGTGCCCCAGCAGTTGCGGTACCTGTACCAGCGGTACCTTTCTCCTCCCTGTCACCCCTGCCAATAGGCCCTTCAGCCATGCCACTTTGGCTGTGGGGAGCCTAAAACATCCCATCTCAGTGTCCACTTCTATGACCAGGAATTCAAGCCTACAGGCCGGGCCTTCTGTCTTGCCCTGTGCCAAAGGTATCCCTATGTGCCGGCACATGGCCTTGAAGTCCCGTAACATCCTGAGTGCCTCTCCTCTTGCCTCACCAATGAGGAGGAAGTAATCAAGATAATGAACTACCCTCCTGTGTCCATACCTGGCCCCAAAGACCCATTGCACCCAGGTGCTGAATGCCTCAAATGTGAAAAAAGCCACTGAGCATCAAATTGGCATGGCCTTGTCGAAGTAGAGCTTCTCCTGGAATTGAAAACCTAAGAGGTCTCAATTCTCTGGGCTGACGGGGAGTAGTCAAAATGCTGACTCAGTGTCCATCTTGGCCAACCATGCCCCTTTGACCACCCTAATCAATATTATGGCCTGTTCTAAAGAGGCATATGATACATTCCAGAGGTGGTCCAGGATGCTCTCATTCACTGATGAGCCTTCTGGGTAAGACAAATGATGAATCAGGTGAAACTCCCCTTCCACCTTCTTTGGCATGATGCCCAATGGCGAGACCCAGAATTGGGCACATGGGGGGCCTCCCTGCCTCGATTTTCTTCAAACTTTTTGGCCCACACCTCTCCCTCCTTTCCTTTCATGGACCTGAGGTTCTTGACCCTCACCCCTATCCTCCCTCCTTGAAAGCCTAGTGGAAAACCTGCCCTGAAACCCTCTTTAAGCAGTGTCACAACTCCCTTGTTCAGGTAGTCAGCCATCCACTCTTTCACCACTGCTAAGGAAATGAGCATGCGTGCCATCGCGTAGCCCCAGCTCCCCACTCCCCACCCCCTCCTAATTCCAGCCATAGGGGATGGTGTGCTGCTCTCTGTGGTGCCCCCCTTGTCCCCTGTTCTGTCTGCCCCTGAGCCCCTCAAAATGACTGCTCATGGGATGGACTCCCACTCTGCCCCCCCATCTCCACCTTGCCAGCAACTGGACACTGGGTGCGACCCACCGCATTTGGAACATGTGTGCTGGAACTTGCAGTTGTTCCATGTTTAGGTGGCCTTGTTAAAACCCCAAGTCTTGGCAACTATGGCCGAGAGACTCCTCTTGGCATGTTCTACCACAGCCCCACTCCCAACCCCTGAAAGGGTCCTCACCCACAGCTCTGAGTGGGTGCAATCCCACCTCAGATCCCCTTTTACTACCATTCTCTTTAGGAATGCTTCATCATATTTCAGCCACCCATATCCCAGCTTTGCTCTGTACACATCCCTGATGAGAGACATGCATGTCAGTAATGGGATGGCTAACTCTGGCTGCTTCTCTAGTAACAGCACACTGTAAATAATGAAACCCCCTTGCCAATTCTCTATGGTTTAACCCTTGTACTTGGTCTCTTTGGCCTTGTGTCCTACGACTGCCAAGGCCACAGCCATCTCCGACTTCCCCACTGACTCTTTCTGCTCATATTTCTTGGCCATACAGCTTTTTGTTACCTGATGGGGAGTCAGCTGCCCCTGTGCTGCCCCTTTTCCTTTTAGGACCTGAACAGCCCATTCCATTTTCTCAATCCCCGCATCCCCCACATTGCCCAGCAACCCCTCCAAATAATCCTTAAAACCATTCTCGTCAGATATATCTATTCCAATCTTACCCTCAACTGAATTCTCCCCATCCAGTTCTGGTGCCAGCAGTGATGCCAGGATTGGTGTGGAGTGTGGTACTTCCCACCTGGGCCTCTTCCCTATCTTCCCCCAGTTTGGGTGCTCCTCTCTGTCTTTCCTCTTCCTAAGCACCTCCTCCTCCTCTGCCTCACTGCAGCCACCAGCTCTGACATCTGCCCCATCAGCTTCATCGCCTCCTGCATCATCCTGTTGCTGGACATAGGATTTTGCTTGGGCACCATCGCTGTTCTCGATCTCTGCTGTAGAATAAACAATACGTAAATGCCCCGGTCCTGTGACGCCTGCTGTCTGACACCGGCCATAGTCCCCAAGGTGCTGTCCCAGCCCAGCTATGGCCAAGCACCGGGGCTTCCTCCAGAAGGCCTGCTTCTATGCACATTCATATATCCAGCCCAGGGGGAAAGAGCCCCTGCTGGTGCATGCTGGAGGCCTACCTGCCTCCATCAGCCCATTTTGCCATTCGGGCAGCCTCCTTCTGCTCCCCCACCCCTCTGTGGCCTGTGCGTGAGAGGCCTCAGTCCACCAGCCTCTCCCTCCACATGCACGGAAACTGCTAGAATGCCACAGTGTAAAACATAACAACAGAGCTCTCACACTCGCCAAAAGCATATGAAAGATTACAAAGACCGGAGACCTCCCCTCAATGCCCTTAGCTCTCTGCCATCCCAAGGCATTACCCCTGGAAGTGGCTTATTGAAAATAGGACCGTGAGCTGCGCCGTTGTATAGATGTGCTCAATCAGCAGCACCCCCCCGATGTGAACAAGGCCCCTTTGATCCTCGTGATCCCTAGATACATCCCCCTCACCCGGTGCAGTGTCCTCCTTTTCCTGGGGGAAATCTGGAATTTACGCATAATGCTGACCACGATGCTGCTTTGAGCCCTACCCTTCATGCAGTCCACCACTAGAAAGAATACTCCCCCTCATCTCAGAAGACAGTACCCTCCACAATGATGCAGATGTCTAAGCCCCGGAGGTGCTTCTTCACCCTCATGGCCTGGGGCTTTGCTCCAGTGCAGGACTGGCCACCCAGGCAGTAGCGGCTCTAGCCACAAATGGTTACCAGGGCACAGCTGGGGCACAACCAATGGCAGCCAGGGCACTGATATATTGTTACTATGGGGGAAACTCTGCACCATATGGGGCACCGACTGGGGCACAGCATTTCTTTACCGGGGCACATGCCCTGGTGGGTCCTGGTGTAGAGCTGCCACTGCACCCAGGTGATGGATCTGCTGCGATGATCATTGGGGCAGCCAGACCAACGCATCCCTGGACTCTACCTCATCTGCCTGCTGAAAGGGGCACTGCCAGTTGCAGGTGGCCTCACTCAAAGCCTGCCCCTGCCCAGGAAAAAACACTCCTCAGCCTTGTGCACTTGCGCTTAGAGCCCCCCCCAGGTAATTGGCTTCCCATGCCGCTGCTGCCTTGCATTCGCTCTCCCATCACTCTTGCGAGGTATCCTTCCATAGATAGATGCACTCTATCCAAACCCCCACAGCTCTTGCCCTGGAGGCACTCCCCCCATCATCCTCCCACAGCTGCATCACTTTTTTTTTACTTTTCCCTTACTTATTTGTTTCTTTTTGTGTTGCTGGCCAGACCGCTCTGCACTCCCGTGCCTGCTCCACCCAGCCTCCTGCTTACATGGCTCCAAATTGCTCTGTCCCCACTCTGCATACCACCACACACTGAAACGGCCCCTGCACGCTGCCCCTGCCCCTCCAAGCCCTGCATTGCTGAAGCTCACTTTCTCTTCTTTTTTTTTTTGTAAAACCCCCGGTCCAGTCCTGCTCAATTCAGACAGAACTCACAGGCACCACCAGCTCACCATGCTGCCGCCCCCTTCTGCTGAGCCTGTCAGGAGGAAAACCTTCACTTCCTAGCAGGCATCCCCTGTCCCCCAGATCTTGTCACCACATGGGCCCATCCCATCCTATGTGTGCCCAACCATCCGGTGCTGGGGGAACACCTCCAATTCAGGACTGCATGCCCATGCTAAACAGCACCAACTCTCCACCACATGGCCTTGTGAACGTTTTACAGCCCTTGCCTGCTAATACCTGTACAGCCCCTCTCAAGTTGGGGTCTCAGTCATAGCCACCAGGGCCTCGGGACCGTGCCACTCTAGCCTGGCTCAGTCCAGGGTAAAACAACCTCCAGTGCTCATATTTCCAGGCCATCACCCTATCCACTGCCTCTCTGGGCAGCACATTGCATGTTCCCCACCTGTGGGAATCTACAAACTTTTTTCTCATTTTCTATCTTTTTTTTTTTTTATGAACCAAGCAAACCACACCTGGCCAGCTAAATGCCACCACAACTTAAAAACCAGATAGAAACCAACACTAAAACATGCCCAGCTGTGCTTCCAGTCACCCTCTCACCCTCGTTTTGGCCTACTGCCTTCTCCATCAAATACAGCTGACACAAACCGGCTAGAAACTCCCTGGGCTGTGCAGCCTGCTAGGCTGAAACTGCTCATTTGCCTTATCTGTATGCCAATGATGAGCTGGTTCCAAGGTCAGTGGATTTTTTCCCAGCAAAAGAGGGAAAACTGAGGTTGCCTTGGCCTGATATACCCCTTCAGGACCCCTTCTCAGGACCCCTGTGACTCCACCTCCCCAGCAAATCCCTGGGGATCTGGCTTGCCTTGTCATTTTACCATCTACCTGGCCTTATGATGTCACCACCAAGCCCCTTCCCTTCCCCTTTCCTGTATTCTTTCCCCACTCTCCTCCCTCCCTCCCCTCCCCTCCCCCCTTGCTCCTTCCTGGCAGTGGCATCAGACAACCTGGCCTGCCTTTTAGTGGCAAGCCTCATTATCAACCATACTCTTTTAGGCTGGATAGTCACACTTTAGATAAAAAAATTACTGGTCAAATCATGTACTACACTGGGCAACTAGAGACTAGCACATGGGAAAACCAAAATCCAGATATTGTTATCCGATTAAACATGTATTATCTGTGGTATCCATTTTTGTCTCGACCCAGTTTCAACTGGACATTATCACAGAACCACCATTCCTACAAGCTGATACAAGTGGCAGTTGTAAGTCAAAGTGGGCACAGGCACCTTTTGCCATTTCTGGTCTGGTTTGAGGTACAGTGACAGCCGATATTAATCATGACATCTCTAAAGAAAAGAGTGTTTCAGTACCCCTACACCATCAATCCCTCTTTCAAAAACATTACATTTACAAGAAGACAGTGATATGTTAAAATTTTACCCTGTTCTAAGGTCTTTAAAGGTTCTGCAATGAAATATGCAAAAAAGGCAAAAATTTATGACCGGATATTTACAAAGTGAAGAATTTGACACAAGTCAAAAAGGTTTATTTTGTTTTGCTATATCACTTTGATTTGCAATTTTATAGCTAGCTGCTTCATGAACAAAGCTCTTGAGTTTTTACTGAAAAAAAATGTACCTTTTGGAGTACTTATTTGAACTCATGCAAAAAGCATGAATCATACAGTACATTACCAACTTCTGTACATCTGCATTCCAATGCAGCTTGGATTTAGATAGGTAGAGACTGTGGGTATGTAACTAAAATCTTTATTTTTATACAGGAATTGAGCTTATTAGGGATAATATTGCCCTATTTTCAATGTTACCATGTTTATAAATAATTATAGATTCATTATAGTACAAAAGACAGTAGAAATTAAAACAATGCAGTACCAAAATTTATAATACAGCTTATTTTGAGACTAGTTTAGAAAGGCGTCTGGGATTTTCAGCACCATTTTTTTCAAATATACTTGAATCTTGCATCCTTCATCAGAGGTATTAATGGATGCATCATTTTTTGGGACTAACGTGGCTGGCAGCTGTCAGGAATCTGAGGTGTTGGGGGGGTTACTCCTTAGTTTCCACTTGCCCCAGAGGACACTAGCACAAGGACCTATGTCCAGGCTAGTGGCATGCTGATGTACTTCTCAGTCAAGTGTCTAATGGCATCTTTCCCTCCTTTACACCACTGACCATGTACTTCACCCGTGCACCAACAGTAGGCAATGTCAGTGTGGTGTATTGTCCCTCCCTCCCTCCTTCCCTAGGAGGAGGAGGAGGACAGCATCCCCTGGCATGCCCAATGCTCCTCCCTTTGGCTGGTCCCCGATGATCTTGACTCGTTCCCGAACTTGGGCTACATGTGTCTTGAGCAATAGCACTACTGCAGAATTGATAGATTGGCTTTAAAGCACCACTGTTGTGCAACTGTGAAGTCTGCAACAAAAAGTTACAACACATAAACAGTGGTCTAACTTTGTATTGCAATTTCCATAAGCACATAAAACATTGCATGCATAATTTTAATATGCAAACTGGTGCCAAGCAGGGAAATGGTTGCAAATGTATCAAAATGTTAGGAGATTGTTTTGAAATATTTTAAAACACATCAGATGATGCAGGCATACCACAAAATTTGGAATTACATCCACATCATATCTTTTAAAAATCCATTGTATTTCAGTCTTTAAACAATCTTAGAAATGTAGCTTTTGTTTATCTGGAGAAGACACCTCACTTCAATAAAATAAAAAGCTGCTAAATGTGTAATACTCTGTTCATGAATCAGAAATGACACATATAGTAATGCCACATAATTTTACTCATGCATCCTTCTGCTCCTTGGTAGCCTACTGCATTCACAGCACAAAAATCCTCTCAAAAATCCAGCCACTAAAGGCCTAAGGACATACAAACATAAGAACATACTAATGTGCCAGCAGAAACAGACCCCCCAGTCTATCTAAGTCTGCTCGAGTGTGCAGCTAGCACCTAGTTTGCAACTACCCCACCCTCCCATTTGTCATCCCACTGCCAACCCCACCTCCCCACCTCACACTTCCCTGTTCCCTGTCCCATGCCCTTTAGAAACTGTTCACAGATTTACATGATACCACCCATCCTGGTAGAGTGTTCCATTTTGCTACCACCCACTCTGTGAAATGGTGTCTCCTCAGTTCCTTCCTAAGTCTTACCCCTCTATTCTTAGCACATGCCCCCTGGTGACTCTCCCCCCCTTAACTTAAAGACCCCATCTGCCCCATCCTCATTGATTCCCCTCAGATACCTGAATGTCTCTATCATGTTCCCCCATCCCTTCTATGCTCCAGGGTGTACATATTCAGGTCTCTCAGCCTGCTGTCATAGTCTATCCCTTCCATTCCACATATCATCTTTGTTGCCCTCCTCTGTACCCCCCCTCCAGTAGCCTGATATCACGCTTTAGGTATGGCCTCCAAAACTGCACACAATACTCTAAGTGCGCTCTTACCAGCGACCTGTAGAGGGGCAAGCTCACCTCTCTTTGCCTGGATGAAAACCCCCTCACTATGCACCCCAGCATTTTGTTCACTTTTGCAGCCACTCTCCTGCACTGGGCAGTGTTGTCCATGATCCCTGTTATCATTACTCCTAGGTCCTTCTCCTCTTCAGTGATCCCCAGCTTAACCCCTCCCAGCCAGTATTCTCTCCTTGGGTTCTTCACCCCAAAGTGCACAACCTTACTCTTTTTTGTATTGAACCCAGCTGCCACCTCTCTGACCACTTCTCTAGTTTGCTTAGGTCCCGCTGCAGCTGCTTCCATCCCTCCTCTCCATTCACCACTACTCTGATTTTGGTGTCATCAGTGAACAGGCTTATCTTGCTCACCACCCTATGTGCAATGACTGATATGAAGAGCCCAAACAATACTGGCCCCAACACAGAGCCCTGTGGCACCCCACTAGTCACCGGCCTTGGAGTTGAGAGCTCCCCTTTCACCAACACCCGCTGCAGCCTTCCACTCAGCCAGCTTGTAATCCAGTTCATCATTTTTGCCTCTACCCCTACACCAGTTAGCTTCCCCCCAAGCCACCCATGAGGCACAGAATCGAAGGCCTTTCTGAAGTCCAAGAAAAGAACATCCACCGCATGACCCTTATCCAGCTCACCTGCCACCCAGTCATAATATTGTATCAGGTTGGTTTGACAAGACTTGCCTGAAACAAACCTATGCTGTCTCACATCCAGGAAGCCATTGTCCTCAGTCTTTCCTTTAGTATTGTCTCCATGAGTTTGCACACTATGGAGGTGAGACTTACAGGGAGATAGTTACCTGGTTCATCTCTTGGTCCGCTCTTGTGTAATGGTATTACATGTGCCATCCTCCAGTCCAGAGGAACACATCCTGACTCCAGTGAGGTGCTGTACAGATCCACTAGCAGCTCCACCAACACCTCCACCATCTCCCTCAGCACCCTGGGGTGGATACCTCCTGGCCCTGGTGCCTTGTCTACCTTGAGTGCCATCAGTCCCTCTAGGACTCTCCTTGCCTCAATTCTTCCATCTGTTGCCTCCTCTCACCCTCTCCCCTCCCTCCCAGCCTATGGTGGCAGAGGTCCCCCCCTTTTCTTCCATGAACACTGAGCAAAAGTATTCATTCAGTGCTTCTGTCTGCTTCTCACCCCTTTCCGGCCACTCCTCACCCCTTTTTATCCTCACTATTGTCTCCTTGCACTTCCTTTTCTCCCTGATTTATCTGAAAAAGGCTTTCTCCCCCCTCCCATTAATTCCTGCGCTAATCACAGCTCCCTCTAGGCCTTGGCTTCTCTCACTTTTCTGGTCACCTTCCTTGGCTGTCTTGCATACTCCTCCTTGTCCACTTCTTTCCCTGTCCTTCTATAGCTCTGGTGTGCCTCTTGTTTTGCTCTCACCACCTCCACTACCTCGCTGTTCAACCAGCATGGTTTTCTTGCTCTGCTCCTCTTACTCTGTGTCTTAGTGCAGGCTTCTGTTGCATCTGTAACCCCCCTTTTAATAATATTCCATTTCTGCTCTGCATCCATCTCCTGCCTTATGCCCTCTAGTTTCCCTTTCAGTGCTTCCTGCATCCTTCCAGTGTCTGGACCCCTGAAGTTTACTACCTGAGTAACTGATTTCTCTGGCTCCCTGCACATTGTGATATTAAACCACACCGTTTGGTGATCACTGTTGGCTAGTGGGTCCTCCACCTTTATTTCCCTTACTGCCTCCCCATATGACAACACCAGACCTAAAGTCTTCTTTAGCCTAGTAGGTACACTAACAAAATGTATCAGGAAACCCTCCTGGATTGTGTCCAGGAACACTTGCTCCCTAGCACTGGAGATGACTGGAATGCTCCAGTCAACCCCCAGCAAGTTGAAATCCCCCACGATGACCAACTTCCCTTTTCTACATACCTTTCTGATTTATTCTGCTAATTCCCTGTCAAGCTCCTCAGACTGGGACGGTGGCCTGTGTACCACCCTAAACCTCAGTTTCCTACCCCTTGAGTCTAGGAGCTGCAGCCAGATTGCCTCTGTTCTTTTATTTCCCCCTTGTCACTTATGCATTTGATCCTGTCCCTCACATAGACAGCCACTCCACCGCCCTTCCCTTCCTTACAGTCCTTCCTGTATACTTTGTATCCTGGGATTGCCAGATCCCAGTCCCAGTGCTCAGTTGCCCATGTTTCTGTGACAGCTGCAATATCCACCCTCCGCACTGCCTGTAGCTCAGCAGATTTGTTGCCTAAGCTTCTTGCATTCAACGAGACCACCCTCCATCCTGCCCCCTTCACCTCCTTGGCCTCCATTTCCTTCTTTCTACTCCCTCTTTTTTCAGCCACCCTGAGTCCTTCCCTGCTAGCCTGGGGGGGTAGGCTCCAATCTATCAGATCTCTAACTACCTGCTGTCCACTTGCCATCCCCCATGCTGAAAGGAGAATACACAGGGTAGAACAATAAGGCTATGGGCTTCCAACTGACAGACTTGCTATAATCCCTTTATAGATCTTTCTTTCTATAATTTTGATGGTTATTGTTTTGTAGGACTGTTAGAACACAATTAAAGTTTACTTTTATGTAATGTTTCTTCTTAAAAAGGCTTTATTTTAATGGTATTCTGTGATAAGGGTGTCCACTATTGAGCACTTTCAAAAGGGTGACTCATTAGCGATGCCTGTTCACAAGGCTACTGGATGGGGGCGCAAAAATTAATATAACAACATCCTGTCACTATATAAACATGCACGTGGGGGTGGGGAGTGAGCACACTGTGCAACTGGCGGAAGGGCACTGAGGGTTTGTGAAGTGTAGTGTGGCAGTGTGCTGCTGTGCTGGCCATGTGGCATGGTGAGTTCATGGCAGGTTAGGGTTGTGAGGGTGCCAGGTTCGATTCTGGGTGCATAGGTATTTTTGCACTGGTCTGAGATTAAATTTTATTGTTTGTTTTCACCCCCACTATGCACCCCCCCTGGAGTTGAGAATACTTTAGTAGGGGGATGCGGGGGGCACATTCCCCCACAGAAACAAAAAAAGATATGTTTTTGGCACCCTTTTGGGCTGCATCACAAGTGTACATCGCAGAAACTGATTTTCACTGCTGTGCACTCACCCTAACGGCGATCACCTTTTTGCGATCACCGTTATTACATAGAACCCATTTTAATTTGGTGGAAGTGTGGTGAATTTGGCAGAGGGTGGTGTGTGTTTCATTTCTTCTCCATCAAGCATAGATAATGGCCTACTGCCAACAGCTCAAGTACCTTACATAACACTTTGGGCTATGCCTTAATCTAGCAGTAGTGCAATCTAGGATTAAGATTCCAAGTGGTTGGCCTGAAAACAGGGACAGGGAAAGGGGCAAAATGAGAAATGGAGGGAGGGAGTAGTAGCAGACGCAGGTCAGGAACAATGAGACAAGAACAAAAATAATGGAACAGGGACCAGGAACAAGATTTGGAGTCTAATGCATACAAACGCCTGAAGTCTGGGAAACAAACTCCCCTATCTAGTGGAGTTAATGAGGGAGGCAGAGGCTGACATAGACACAGAGGCCATAACAGAGACGTGGTATAAATAACCACTCATGGGACACGGCAATACCAGGATATGCCTTGTACAGGAAAGATAGGGAGGGAAGGAAGGGGTGAGGGGTGGCACTTTACATCAAAGAGACAATCAAGGTGACAGAAATCCTGGCCAAAAATGAGGAGACAGTGGAATAGTGGGTCACCCTTGGGCCAGATAACAGTACACCTGTTGGAACAGGAGTGATCTACAGGCCACAAGCTCAGGGGGAGGGGCAGACAAGTTAATGCTGGAGTCAATGAACAACATGATGGATAAGGGGGGAGGTTCTCCTTATGGGCGATTTCAACATGCCTAATGCAGACTGGTCCATCCCAGTGGATATACTATGATATCCCTAAACTCAGGATCCTGAGTCTCAGGATCCCAAGTTTAGTGGTCCAAAGTGCACACTCCCAAATCAATCAGATTCCGACAATACAACCTCCCTAACTTAAATAACTAACTCCAAGAGGGAGTGGACATTGGATTTAAAAAAAAGGTTAGTTACGGTGGTAAAACAAGCAAACAGATGCAGCGCAGAATAGAATCCAGTCCTCTCAGGGCATGCTGGCAAAGCTGCCAGTGGTTTAGGCCTCAACACCACTGGGGAAGCTCGGCCAGCATCTGGATCCAACCAGGATTTGAAGACCATCAACACGGGTAAGGTAGCAAGCCATCACATCCGCTACCTTACCCCTGTAAATGTCCATCGGATTTACTACTGCCCAGATTCTCACTATCCGTATACTGAACCTGTCAGGCAATACTGCACGGGCAGGTCAGTGTCAGTATAGTGAGTCTTGGCACAACATAAGGTACCATCCCAACAGTAGTCTTGAGCAGGACCAGGTACATTGTGGAGTCCCTACAGGGAGCAGGCCTAAGACAACTGGCACAGGAGTCCACCAGGGACAGGAATATCCTGGAGCTAGTGCTCAGCAGTGAAGACAGGATCCCAAATCTCCAGGTGGAGGGGGACCTGGGGTCCAGTCACCATCACATGGTTTGGTTCAAGTTGGACACAGGAATATAGGCTACACATGCAAAAGATAAAATCCTAGATTTCAAATGAGCTGATTTTGCAGAGATGGGAAGGAGGGTTAAAGAGGAGTTGGCTAAGGGGTGACTGGAGGGAGCATGGAGAGGAATGGATGCACAGAAAGGAGTCCATTATCAGGTTAAGAGAAGGAGAAGGCCACCCTGTCTTTCTAAGGTGGTGGCAGATAAAATTAGGGCCAAGAGGGTAGTCTTCTGAAAATACAAGGGGACACAAGATGATGGGGACAGAAAAGAGTACCAAAAATGATGGAGAGTGGCAGGGTCAGTGGTGAGAAGTGCTAAAGCATGGACAGAAGAAAGGCTAGCACAATCAGTGAGGAATGCAGACAAGACATTCTTTAGCTACATCAGTGAGAAGAAGTGGAAGTCAAGAGGAGTATAGTCAGACTCAAAGGGGACAATGAAGAGATGGTAGAAAGGAACTAGAGAAGGCCACAGTCCACAACAGGTACTTCTGCTTGGTCTTTACTAGAGAGGGAGTTGGTCAGGACCACAACTAGAAAGCAGATGTGCGGAGGGGGAAGAATTGAGCTTCACAACATTTACAGAACAGAGGATCCTAGAGGAACTTATAAAACTAAGGTGGGAAAAGCCATGAGGTCAGATGAAGTACATCCAAGAATCCTAAAGGAACTGAGGATGGAGCTAGCAGCACCTTTGGCAGCCCTGTTTAGTGAGCTGCTGAACAGGGGGGTTGCCCTGCAGGACTGGAGAAGAGCAAATTTGGTCCCTTTTCACAAAAGCGGTAGCAAGGAGGATGCAGGGAACTACAGACCAGTGAGTCTCACCTCAGTAGTGGAGAAGTTCATGGAGACGCTGATTAATGAACATATTGTGGATCACCTGGTATCCGTAGGAAAGCAGGATCCAAGACAGCATGGGTAAATGATGGAAAGATCCTGTCAAACAAATCTGATAGATTTCTTTGACTGGGTGACCAAAGTGGTGGACCAGGGAGGGGCATTGGATATTGTCTACCTTGATTTCAGCAAGGCCTTAGACCCAGTCCCACATAGAAGGCTGGTAAACAAGATGAGGAGTCTGGGGGTGGGACACAGGATGGTGAACTGGGTCAGAAATTGGTTAGTGGAGAGATGGCAGAGAGTGGTGGTAAATGACACACAGCTGTAAGAAATGTGAGTCACCAGTGGGGTGCCACAGAGATCAGTCTTGGGACCCGTCCTCTTCAATATCTTTGTAGCAAACATAGCAGAAGGGCTAGAGGGAAAAGCATGCCTGTTTGAAGATGACGCTAAGATCTGCAACAGAGTAGATACTCACGGGGATGTAGAGAGAATTAAAAGAGACCTGGAAAAGCTGGAGAAATGATCTGAGGTATGGCAGTTAAGGTTAGATGCAAAGATGTGCAAGATCATGAACATGGGGGAAAAAACTCTGGGGAGAGCAACATGTTGAGGGCGTGAGTTGTTGATGGTCACCAGGGAAGAGAGAGATTTAGGGGATCATTATATCAGATGACCTGAAATACACCCAACAGCCTTCAAAAGCAGTTGGGAGGGCTAGTGGAATGTTGGGGTGTATAGGGAGGGGTATTTCAAGCTATAAGAGGGAAGTGGTGATCCCACTGTAGTAGACAATGGTTAGACCTCACCTAGAGTATTGTGTGCAGTTCTGGACGAGGGGTGGAAACAGTGCAGAGGACGGCAACTAAGATGGTGCTGGGTCTGCATGACAAGGCATATGGAGATAGACTTAGGGACCTCAATATGTACACATTGGAAAAGAGACAGGAGAGAGGGGCTATGACTGATACCTTTAAATATCTTAAGGGCATAATTAAGATGGAAGGGGATAGCATCTTCCAGTATAAATAGTACAGTAGAGGGTATGACATGAAATTGGAGGGGGGGTCACATAAGGGGTAACTTGAGAAAGTTATTTTTTTACAGAGAGGGTGGTGGATGTGTGGAACACCCTGCCTCAGGAGGTAGTAGGATAATGTTCGGTGGAGGGATTCAAGAGGGCATAGTTTAGGCACAAGGGAAGCATATATATGCAGGGGCATAGCTGAGGCCGCTGACTTAGTAGAGGCAGCGGGAGCAAATTGGTAAAATGGGCAGACTGGATGGGCCTTACTGTTCTTTTCTGCTGTCAACTTCTATGGTTCTATGTTTCTTTGTTTCTATGTAGGTGTTATTACCCCACCCTCTTATAAAAAACTCTCTAATCTCATACCGAATTTGACAAGACTTGATCAAAGTCTCCTTGAACAAGTTTCCATACATTTTATCATTTTGGAAAAGAAATTCAGTATTCACCCTTTCCTATTTTAAGCTTGTTCCCTAGTGCAGTGTTGCCCCATATTGTGGTGTGGCACATGGGGTAGATTAAAAAAGTAGACTTGGTGCTAATGTGGGTTAAACTTACTTTGGGGAATAGTTCATGAAACTCAGTGCGCTTAAGACCAAATACAGTTAATAAAGATGAAAAGGCTGAAATTGAACTAACAGCCAAATCAGAGAGTATTGTCTTATACTATGCCTCCTAGATATCAAGTGATTTAGTAAATATTGGTCTTACTTGATCAAGTCCCTTGACATGCTCAGTTAAATACTTGTTATTTTCCATAGACCGTAATACTTCCTTAGAGGGAATTTAATCTGGGAGGAAGGAGCTAGTGCTTCGGTGGACAAAGTGCTATCTCTTGTACTGGATCCATTGCTGGCACACACAAAAGTAATATAAAGGAAAGATAATAATGGTGATGTGAGGCAGACAAAGAATGATCAGGTGTTTAATTGGACAGACACAAAGAACTTAGGACTTAAATTTAGAGACAATGAAAGACATGCTTTCAATCTGTGCACTTTCAAAGAGGAGGACAAAAAAGGGGGACAGCATGGAAAAAGCGACTGGAATGCTTATTAGTACAGCAGGCCTTAAGTAATGCAAATGCATTTTCCAGGCCATGTCCCCCCCATTTCTACCTTTACTTCTACAAACATGGACTTCATGGACTCTGGCAGCAATACTGTTCTTGCTTCAGTTGTTAGCAGTAGCTGTGTAGGTAATGTTAACTTAATGCCTATTGTCAATCTTTCTAATCATGATATAATAGCAGCAGAATCATCTGTTCTGAGTAAAAGTTTTGGCATTTTGTCCTTCTACAGATAATTGTTTTGTCACATTTTTGAAAAGGTATAAATGTTAGCAATTATTTCAAAAAAAGGGGGGGGTCCATTGGATGGAATCCTGCTCTCTGTGACAAAGTTTAAGTGCCTGGAACCTAGATGGAGCATGTTTCCATAAGGAAAAGGACCTCATTTTAAACAAAGTGCATAAGATGCTATAGTAGCCTGAAAAGAATAATATAAGTAATGGGGGAGTGATTAAACCTTTTAAGCCTGGAGTGTAAAATAAAATGAGAAATGCTATAGGCTGAGGTTTAAAAAGCTGAAGAAAATACAATTGAAGAGAGAAAAACAACAAAAGTAGCATAAGGGTCTGTTAAAAAGAATATAATATAACAAAATGACTCCATCAGTTCCATGATAATTGTGATGTTTAAAATAATTGATTTGCACAGGATTCAATGTGAGTTGTTTAATTAATTATATAGATTGATTAATGGCACTACTCACTTTATAGGAGGTGATAGGTGTGTGAGCAACATGTGATGTGAACCTGTCTGTTATAAAAAAGCACTTGTTTTATATACCAATTTACTCTGAAGAAACCTGGCAGCATGCCAGGAGAAACGTCAGTGTATGTGCTAGCCACTTTGGCCAGTGTTTTATTTGCACTTTTTAACATAAAGGAATAATTAAATAAATCCATGGAGTCCTAGTTCTCTGTCTGGAGTGTGGGTGCTGATCTAGTTCACTTTAATTCTTGGATACATTTGAATGCAGAATAACACCACACTGTTTTTCCAGGTGCTCACATATGTTTTTCTGAGCTGTCTAATTAGATCTGTAGCAACAGTTGGTACAATTATTCCTGCCCTGTTCTGACTACTCTCTCTTCTTCTTTGTGAAGCCAGTTTGAATCTTGGCGAACTCTTCTCTGTTTTACTGTCCTAATAATCCCTCCCTTTCTACCCTATTTGAAAACCCAGGCTTAAACTTGGTGCTGTTTTTAACTGTTTGCTTAATCTTTTTCTTCTTTCTTACCCTACCTGACTTATTTTTCCTAAGATGCTCACAATTTGTAGACTAAGCTTGGCACTCCTTTTAAATTGCCTGCTAAAATAAATTATTTTTTGCCCTGCACAACTTTATTCTTATTTTTCCCAGATGATCTGCATTTAGCCTAATCCCCACATTTGTTTAATTCTCTTGTTGTGCACTAGCTCCTGCTGGCAACCTGACTCTGATTCTCTTCAGCCTGCCCTTCCCTGCCCGCTTTCAATAACTACAGCTCCTTTGTGAGCTGTATCCAAAACACCGCTGGCAACCTGTCTTTGTTTTCCCTTTGCCCGCCCCCTACTTGAGTAATCACAGCTCCTTTGTGAGCCTTCTGCTTAAATTTAACCTCTGTTTGCTCTTTCTTCCCTTGCCCTTGACCAGGTGCTGTACTGTGGACTGCTCCCCTTCAGCAGCTCCACCTCCTCCGACCTGCAACCCTGCAATCATTGAAGCCACAAGGTAATGGACTCACTGGCTCTGCTCCCAAGAAACACTGAAACTGTACTAAACAGAATTTTCTTCTCATTTAAAACTTGGCTTTCTCCTTTTTTAAACCTCTCCATTGTGCTGAAAAATCCTAGTACATACTTCCCTGCCGGCACTATGCTTTGGCTCTCCACCCACTCTAGCTGGTCTTTTTCTGTGTTATAGCTATCAAGGGGACACATGGTTACACCTGAAACAGTCTTTTTCCCCATCTGCAACTTATACTTGCTGCCTACTAGAGGTGCTAGTCCTAAGCACTCTAGAGAGATAGGGATTCAAGCCCTTCTCATTACAGATACTCCTTCTAATCCTTTCTACCAAGCTAGCCTATAATGGGTACTTCTAAGGGTTCATGTCTCCCCCTACCACCCTCTTGAATCATCCTCCTTCTATACTTCTTCTTATCCCTACCCCCTCAAAAGCCTTACACAGGTAACTCACTAGGACATTACCTTGCTCTTATTATAATACAAAACCTGAACATCTCCCATCTGAGTACAGTTACCTCCTCACCTTATTTTCTCAATGTGACACACTCCTCAACAAAACCCTGTGCCTCACTTACTCCCCCCCCCTTTGCTACTTTAACCTCCTTAACTATTCCTGTCACTCAGGGGTGTAACCAGAAATTTTCATTTTGTACACACAAGCTCCAACAGTTATACCCCTCCATTACAAAATGTACGCATCCTCTCCAAATGGTACCCCCTTCCAAGCAAGTTGGATTATTGTCAGATGATTCCTCTAATCTCTCTCTGTCTCCTCAACAACAGAAGTTTAAACAAAGACACTACTCAGTGGCCTACACTAACCCAAATACTACAGATTAGAATGAAAATGTTAACAGAAAGGCATATTGTTTGTGACAGGCACTTAACAAAACTGTACACAAATGCATTATTAGCACCCATCCCATTCAAGGGCTGCTCCCTGGATGGTCTTGACCCAAAGCTCCTGTACCTATCTTCTAATGCTATCGCTTCCCCCATTTCAGAATTAATAAACCTCTTCTTCTTAATGGATATGGTCCCGCACTCCTGGAAACATGCAGTGGTTCTCCCCTTACCTAAGGAAGGTGAGCCCTCCTCTCCAGGGAACTACAGGCCCATATCGCTCCTCTCAATACTGGCCAGCTTCAGGAATATATAGTTCTTTCCCAACTCTCCTCCTACCTCCCTGACTCCACCTTTTTCTCCCCTGACCAATCTAGTTTCAGAAAAAAATGCTCTACCACTGCCTTCCTGCTTAGGCACACTGACACCATATTTACAAGTATGATAATAGGTTAATACCCTCAGCCATCTTTGTCAACTTTGCCAAGGCCTTTGACACTGTCTCCAACCCCCTTCTGCTAAACAATTTGGCCTCAGCAGAGTTATTTGACACAGCCTGCAGTTGGTTCAGTTCCTATCTAACATGTAGGACACAATCAGTCAAAACTGGTGATTCCAGCTCCCCTCCTGATACAAAGAGGCGTGCCTCAAGGTTCAGTCCTTGACCCCCTGCTCTTCTCCATTTTCCTGAATGACCTTCCGTCAGTTTGTACTTCCTCATCTATTCACATATACATGGACAATACTGTCCTTTTCCTGACTGGCATCTCTCCCTCGGATGTTGCTTCCAGTCTCCAGCTGGGCTTCAAGAAAGTTCAGCTCTGGCTAAACTCCCATAAGCTTTTCTTCAGTGCGAAGAAAACAGTCTCCATGACCTTTGGCAGTAGGCAGAGACTCTCTAGGCTACCTAAATTGCCCTCCTTCCACACCCTTGATGGTACTTTGCTAGCGGATGCCACCTCCTTTAGGTATCTTGGGGGTCTGGCTAGACCAGCACCTCAGCTTTTCTGGCACATTGACTCTATTCTGAAAAAACTACGCCCCAAATTAGGCACCCTATACAGAAACCGAAGCTGCCTAATCCTCCTGGCTAGGCGTGAGCTCATGCAGAAAAATGATTTGACTTGTCTTTGACTATTGTGATATAGTTTATGGTACCATTCCACCATGTTATCGAACCAGATTGGATTCCCTCTTTAATGCCTTCTGTAGTTTCACCCTTGACCCCCCAACTCACTCATCACTGTTCCCTCTATCGATCCCTTAGCGTTCCCTCTCTATTTGACAGGCAACTAGTCTACTGCATGAAATTCACCTCAAAAATTCTGGTTTACTACTCTACTCCCCTACCTATCCATTACTATGTCTCTTTGTCAACAAGGAACCATCTCCCTCCACTCCTGTGACTCACGCACCTTGGCTATCCCATGCCGCTCCACTACTATTGGCCAATCAGCTTTATCCCATAGATTCCTGAAGTTATGGAACTCACTACCTCATCAAATCAAGCACTTCTTCTCCCCTTGGTCTAACTCATCCTCCTTCAACAACTTCTTTTATCATGCCTGCAGCTGCCCCTAGTCACTTCACTCATTCTCCTACTCCTGTACCTTTCAGTTCTTAGTTCAAATCAAATATAACTCCTAGCTGCTTGATTGTATGTTTGTACTTAGTTGTTAAGTATATACAGTGCAAGCCACTTAATGTGGACTCTTTCATGCGGTGCTCTTTTGTCTGCGATATGCGATGTCCATAGTTGCCGGTAGGTGGTGTTGTAGGACAATCAGAGCAACTGGGTCAGTGTACACGATAAGGTGGTGAATGCTACAACCGTAATTACATTCCTGGTGAGCCCGCTTTTGTCCTGAGGTCCAGTTTGGTTCCTTGTCTACCTTGTCATTTGGCTCTACCACCATTCAGCTGTTGTTGTCTGTTCCTTTACTTTGCCCTTACATGCTCCCCTGTGCTTGGCACACACTACCCTTGCTTGCCTCCTCGACCTCGTCCCCCATCGCTCATCTTTTCCACCATGCTGCCTCTCCTTTTGGTGTGCTCTGCTCCCTTTCTCTCCTGTTCTCTCCCTAGCAGTTCCTGGACAAGCGCATTGCAATCTTCTTTGGAAGCTTGATCTTACGAGCTAGAGGGAAGCCCGGTCTCTTAGACATGTCTGGTTGAACAAAAACAGAAAAATAAAACCCCCAAGATCTTCACACAGCACAACAGACTGAAAGGTGATAAACTGTTGCATTTACAAGGTTAGCTTAGTACTATGACAATTAACACCTTCTTTGGCAGTGCCCTGCTATGGAATGTAGCACCTAATTATCTTGCAAACTGTCCGCCATTGCCGGTCTGTAATGTCCATGTAAAACAGTGATTTTAACATTGCTAGAACTGGCTTTGGTTTCAGTCGAGACTTTTTGTCCATGTAACCCAATTGTCCATGTTACCCGTGTCCATCTTTGGTGGAGTGCACTGTAATGGTGGTGGCAGTATGAGCTTATTGTCAGTGCCCCTAGTCCTTGCTCATTGTTATATCACTTAGTGCTTAACTCTAATTGTACTCCATGTACTTGTTATTGTTTTGCTATTCCTTCTGCCTGTATGTTGTATTTATGTTGCTGTATTTTACCAAGGCTAGCTGTGCTTACCTCCAAAGTTCTTTGCATTATATTGTTGAATGTTTTGTTTAGACTACTGTACTCCCATTTCCCTTACTCCCACAGGATGCTCCATGAGATGAGCAATTTAATATTATTCAGTGTGCCTTTCATAGTGAAACTTTTCTATAAATAAAATTTAAAAGAGGCCAGCCAAACCATAGGGAAGGCAAAGGCAGATATAGAGTTGATAGCTGAGGGAGTTAAAATGACAAGGCTTTCTTTAGGTACTGTGTATCAGACAGAATAGGAAAACTAAGGAGATTGTTGAGAGATTAAAATCAGGGAGGGACAATCTGTAATGTGAACAGGGAGGGTATGACAAAAACTAGAATTAGGTTCAGTGCTAACAGAAAGGGTGTTTAAGGGACTAAGGGCACTGAGGGTGGACAAGTATCCTACACTGGATAGGTTTCACTCCAGAGTGTTGAAGGAACTTTACAGAAACTATTAGTGCCTCTAGTGGATCTGTTCACTTGTTCCCTGGAGACTAGGCTCATCCCAGTTGTTTGGAGGGTAGCAGACTAGGGCTGGATGAAACCTGTCTTCTGCCAGTAATATTCTGGTGAAATTCTAATTTCACTTGCATAAAATTTAAGAAGATTACCATGAAAATTTCATGAAAGTTGCCAAAATTGTGATTTCAGTTATTTCTGTCTATTTTAAATGTATTTGTCCATGTATTGTATAGTGCCCCCCACCCATTGATCACCCAGCTATATAAAAAATAAAATATATCCTTTCTTCATTCCCTAGTGTCTAGTGGATCCCTCACCTCCCACCCTGACAGGTAGTCCATCGCCACTCCACTCCCTTCCATCCCAACCCTGGCTGGGTGACCAAAACAGCCCTCTTCTCTCCTCTGTGGCTGGCTGGCAACTGAACTGAATGAATGAGCATACACTGTCATTTTACAGCACAGTTTTCAGGGGGCAGAGAAGGAGGAGGCTGTTCTGGTCACCCTTGGGGTGATGGGATGGGGAGGAATGGCATTGTGAACCCCTCTGGGGTTCACAGTGCCATTCCTCCCATCCCATCCACCCTGCAGGCAACTGGAACAGCTCCTTCCCCTTCTCTACTGCCTGAAAACCATGCTTACTGCTGTAAAATGACTGGGAGCTGCAATGAATGAGCATGTGTGCTCATTCATTCAGCTCAGTGGGTGTCCAGCCAAGGAGAAGAGAGGAGGTCTGTGCTGGTTCCCCACTCAGGATTGAGATGGGGGAATGGTGGGAGTGGGGTGGTACTGCACTACCTGCCAGGGTGGGGGGTTCACTAGACTCCAAAGAATTAGGAAAGGATTTTTTTATTTTTTACATGGAGGGATGATCAGCTGGTGGGGGGCACTAGACACCAGGGAATGAAGGTATTTTAATTTTATATCGATGGGTGATCAGTGAGTAGGTGGGGGGACTGGACACCAACATTTTTTTTATATGGGGCCGGCAATCAGCAGGTGGGGGGGGCACTTGACACTAGGGATGAGGATATTGTTAGTTTTATTGGAGGGCGATCGGAGGGTGGTGGGTGGGAGGACTGGGCACTAATAATTTTTCATGTAGGGTTGGTGATCAGCATTGGGGGCACAAGAAATCAGGAGTCAGAAATTGGTGGTGGGGGCTGTTTCTACTAAATAATGCATTAAACTGTGGATTGAATAAATTCTGCACTTTAATGTATTGTTACATAGTTCAGCCCCAAAATTCCACAGAAAACAGTAAAAACCAGCAAACAATAATCGGAAGTTTCCAATCTCACCATAGGCGAAAGTGCGAAAACTTTTACGGAATTTCCAGAATTCCACGAATGTTCTGTCAAGATGGAAATCGCAACTTTCACCCATCGAGAAAGTTGAAACCATAGAAATATTTTCAGAAATGTTCACATGAATAATAAATTGCCAGATTATGAGCCTCTATAACTTCTCCAACCCTAGTCCGAATGTCATGTAACCTGACATATTTTTAGGGTTCCATCCAAACAGTAGGCATGCCAAATATCAGATCTCTAGCTTTAAGACTGACTGAGTAAGGGCCATCTAAATAAATTCAGAAAATTGTACAATATTTTACAAAGTTTCAAAAAATTGGGGAATTTTGTGAGAATTCCATGAAATCAGAATTTGCTAATTTCATCCAGCCCTACAGCAGACGTGTCCATCCCCCATAAGAGCACTAATAGGGAAGACCTGTGGAACTGCAGACTGATTAACATGACCTCAATTATGGGGAACCTGCTTAAGGCCATAATTAATGTGCAGATGGCAGACTTCTTTTTTTCCATATATATTTTATGCCCCATTTTTTCCCTGTTTTTCACCTGTCCCCTGTACCTTGGCCACACATGTGCATGTGGAGGCATGTGCATGCCACGCTTTGAGGTGCCCTCCCTCAACTTACTGCCCCCTCCTGCCTATGCTAGCCAACAGACCTTCACCTGGTGTCAGTGGAACTAAGGTGGATGACAACCACCCCAAGAGAGAAGAGCTGACTTTTGGTCCCTAAATCCTGCTCTCACCCTTCCCTGTGCCAGATCTCCGATGACCCGAGTCTATTCCTGAACTTGGGTCACTGGCATGACATGAGTTAAGGCATCCAGCACCTCAGCCCTCTGCATCTACAGGCCGAGATGGCTGACTTTCTGGAGGCAGATGGGCTCCAGGACAGATGGCACTACAGCATCAGAAGGGAAGGCTATGAAAAACTAACCTAAATGAGATATTTGACTCCATTATGAGGGCAGTAGATAAAGGCCTGGAAGTGGATATCCTCTATCTGGATTTCTGCAAGGCCTTTTAATCATTGCCATATATAAGGTTATTAAAGAAGCTAGGGTACCAAGGGGTGGGAGAGAAGCAAATTGGTTAGGTTGGAGGATGCAGAGAGTTGTACTAAATGGGGAGCCCTCCACAGTCAGAGAGGTGCCAAGCAGAGTACCACTGGGGACTGTACTGAGATCAATAGTGCTTGTTATGCTTATCTGTGACATTGGTGAGGGGATCAAGGGAAAAACATGTACAGTATCTTTGCAGATGATCAAAATTGGTAGGAGGGTAGACACTAAGCAGGGAATTGGGGACATAGGAAGGGACCTAAAATGACTAGAGCAGTTGTTAAAGATTTGTTAGCTAAAGGAAAATATTAAAATGTGCAATGTTATGTATATATACAGGAGTAATGTGAACACACAGAATATTGGGTAAGGGAAAAACAATCAGCCAGACCACAGAGAAAGGGGACCATATGGTCATCATAAATGATAGTCTCATGCCAACTGCTCAGAGTACTGCAGCATTTTGGGAAAGTAAACAGGATATTGGGATACATTTTTTTTTTTTGAAATTTGCTCTTTTTGGTTCCACACCCCTCGTCCGTCCTCAGCCTGGTCACGGACTCCTGGGATCCCTGGTCACCGGACATTTGCCGACTCCCCAGTCATCCCTGGCTTTCCCCCCAGAGAGTGGGGCCACGGTTCCGACCCCCGGTTATCGGACTGCGGAACTAGTAACTGGTCGGGGAATGGCTCCGGTGACCAATCAGGGCATCCCAGAGCAAGCGTCATATAGACGCTGGGTGTGGCTTTTGTTACCCCCATTAGCCCATTCCCTGAGGGAGGCGGGGACGTGCAATGACGCTGAGCGTCTGCCCCACCTCACTCCCCTCGACGTAAGCACGCTAATACGTGGGTGGTCCTAGCTCTCCACTAGGGGTCCTCCCTATCGCGTCGACTGCTACCCCAGCCCTCCCCGAGAAGGAGAGCAGTCCGTGGACGCCGATCCTTCTCCTCCCCGCCAGCCCTCCGACGACCTGAGTCCATTCCAACGCTGGTCGCCGTATCGCAAGTGGAATCTAACCGCTGCGCCGACAGGCTCGGAGGGATATTGGGATACATACTGTAGGGAGGGATTTTTCTAGCAGGAGGAAAGAGGCACTATTGCCCCTGTATGAATCCCTGGTGAGACTGCACCTGAAGTACTGCGTCCAGTTCTAGAGCCCACACCTTAAAAGGGATAGGGGCCATAGAGAGACAGTACAGAGGTGAGTTACAAAGATGAAACGGGGACAGCAGTGAAAAACATATGAGACCTGTACTTATTGGAGTCCAGAAGGGAGAGGGGTGACATGTTTGAAATGTTCAAATTCCTGAGTGGAATAAATAGGGAAGTTATGATTGTTTTTCTTGTTATACATCAATAAAGTATACCTAATTTCAAAGAAATGAAAAAAGAAATAGGGAAGATTATCAGAACCTGTTCAAGTGAATTGAAGGGCTGAAAAACAGTGAGTATCATTATCAACTAGTGGAGGCAAGATTCAAGGTGGATTAGACAAAGTACTTCTTTATAGGAATAGTGGATAGATGGAGCAGCTTGTCCAGGGAGGTGTTAAATGCCTTGACAGTAACAGATTTCAAGAGAGGGTGGGACAGCAACAACGGCTTGATGAGAGCAAAAAAGGGGGAGAAGGGCAGCAGACAGCTTGAATGGGACCAAACTGACACTCATTAGGGCACTTGGTCTACGCCAGACCAATGATATGTTGTAGCAGCTTAGGTAGGAGATGGGCAGCCATGATAGCTCACAAGTCTTTTTCTGCCAGCAGCTTTCTATATTTCTGTAACAAACTCCTTAAAATTATATACTTTGGTTTCCCTGATGATTTTTGTTTGATGTATAGTATATTGTTTTGATTCAAATTATTTTACTTAATGAACTCTATAATGTTTCAATGCATATTTAGAAACCATAAGTAGTGATTTTGCCAGTAACAGGTGGTCTTGGATGGGGTGTATTATGCTCTTATTGCCTTCAAAGATGATTTCCCATGAAAATTGACAGCTTACTAGAAATAATAAAGCAAGAAAAGAGAAAGTTAGATGGAGTCTGTGGAAGACATGAAAATATAGAAAGGAGCAAGACAGGCTTAGGCACTGAGATCTAGAAGATAGTCTTCAAAACAGAAAGAGTGGAAACTGGACAGCTGAAGAGGTAAATTCTGAATATGTTGAAAGCCTAAATAAATCAATTATTTTCTGTTGCAGTTTAGTGCCTGGGAGTGTTTGCTATTGTATATAAATTTCCGCTTCCTGACTTATGAACAAGATTTCTTCCTTTCTAGTGTAAAATCATTCATTTGAAATTGCAGAAGATCAGCATATTTTGCCGGTGTCTAATATTTACTGTCTTTACAGCAATATGATATGCGACAACGAAGAACACCCTTGCATATAATGTATTCTTACATTTAAATTTGTGCCATTGATAAACTGTAAAAATCATTTACCTTGAGTAACAGAAAAAAAATTAAGACTCAATTTAGAATAAAGAACAGAGTTTGGAAGAAAGCAAGAAAGATCAAAAGAAAAGAAAATCAGAGTCCAAAAAATGGTGTAACAGGTGTTTAAAATAACAAGTGTGCAACACTAATCAGATTGGCCAAAATGCAATATGACAAAACAAATATTGGTCAGGCAAAGGACCCAAAGAAATACTGGTATTATGTGAAACAGTTGTAAAGCCCAGTAAGTTCCAGGTCACAGATAAAACTTGTTGAAAATGGTGCCATAATAGATGATCAGCTTAGGGTAGCAGAAATTTTAAACCACAATGTTTCTGAATTACCAGATCTGAGTTTGGACAAGTTACTTTTTCCCATTCTTTTTTCCTCCTGTCACCTCTGACTGGTGCTCCATCAGTTGTCCTGCCTGTTCACCTCCTACCGAGACCCTCCCAATCCATGATCTCAGTCTCCCTGATCCACCCACAACACTCCCTAGGGGAACCCCCCCAGTCAATGTCCCCCAGGGAGAGGCAGCTTTCAGCTCCACAGTGCTTACTTCATCTAATGCCCCATTAGGTGGAGGTGGAGGGTGAGTCAAGATCTGGTAGGCAGGGTCCAGTGTTGGAGGTGGAGGCAGGCAATGTCTTCCTCTCAGCCAGTGGGTGTTTTTGTGGTGTTCAAGTGTGAGCCTGAATTTCCCCCAGGCAGCGCAGATGTGCAATGACATCCAGCATGGGCTGAATGCTGCTCCTGTACCCTTACCATGGACATCCACCAATGCTCCCAACCCGTCGTCCAACATGACCCCTGGCTGTTGCACCTCCAACCTCTGCTGGGAGTCAGTAGTGCCAGGGAGTCACTCATCCACCCTCCCTAGGAGAGAAGAGTTAACTCCAGATGCTCAATCCTCCCTTCCCCTCCCCTTCCCTTCCAACCCCTGATGTCCCATGCATGGTCTTGAGCGTGGGTCACTGGTGTAGTGCAAGATGTGGCACCCAGCACCTCGACCCTCAGTGATACCAGGCTGGCAGGTTTGGACAGTTTTAGAGGCATGGTTTCAGATAGTTTTTTGGATGATAAGACAGGTGCTACAGTGGTAGAGATTAATGTGGCTGACTGGGCTATTCTTAGACCTTTATTTAGGTTTAAGAAAATTACTATCAAAGAGGTTTTGAAAGAATTGAATAGTTTGAGGGTAAATAAGGCAAGGTGTTTGGATGAGACTGAAGACAGATTCTTAAAGATGGGTGCAGATATTGTGGCCCCATTTTGTTAAACTGGAGTTTGTGCTTCTCTGCTTTTACTGATTTTTGGAAAATTGGGAACATTTTCCTGACTTTCAAGGGGGGAATACTTCATTACCCTCAAACTATAGACTTGTTGCCTTATTGTCTATATAGTCAAAGATTTTGGAAAAGATTGTTTATGGATAATTTTATCAATATTTGGAAGAACATGACTTGTAGTCTGGACACAAGCATGAATTTCAGGCAGGAAGGTCCACAGACACTGCCCTCATGGAGTTTAACAATCTTTGGGATTGAGTACAGGGATTGTGTTCATGGACCTCAGTAAGGCATTTATTTTGGTGAACCGCCAGATTTTACCAAATAGAATGTATAAAATTGGTATACATGAGGAGCCTTTGCAATGGTTTAACTCATATTTATCAAACAGAAGGCAGTGTGTCACCCAGGGACCCATTGTATCTGCTCAAAGGAGAGTCAGAAGAGGAGCCCCAAAAGGTTCAGTCTTGCACCCACTGCTCTTTAACATCTAAGTAAATACTTTGCCAAAAGTATTGGAAAACAGTGAAGTCCATTTGTACATGGATGACACTGTTTTCGTGGCATCCGCAGACAGTCACACCAAGCTGAAATATGAACTCCAGACTGATATTCAATCAATGGAAACATGGTTTACTGAGTCGGGCCTTTTGTTAAATGGAAAAAAAACAAACAGTGCATTTACTTTTCTCCAGGGAGAAAAACTTATCAAACTGCGACTTGGCCATTAAATTTAAGAATGAGTACAATGTGTCTAATGTAAATAGTTACAGATACTTAGGTGTCCATGTTGACAAAAAATTGTTTGCCAAACATAGAAACATAGAAAGTGATGGCAGATACGGACTGATTGGCCCACCTAGTCTGCCTCAAAATTTGCAAAGGACCCTAATTGCGCCTTTGTTTATTACGTCTAAGTGTCATGGATTTGTGTGTTTATCCCATGCGCTCTTGAATCCCCTAACAATTTTTGCACCCACCACCTCCTCCAGGAGGCTGCTCCATGTATCCACCACCCTTTCTGTGAAAAAGCACTTTCTCACATTTCCTCTGAGCCTGCCTCCCTCTAGCTTCATTACATGTCCCCTAGTTCTTGTACATCTTCTTTATTAAAAGATGATAACTTCTTTTACCTTGTTCATACCATTTAGATACCTGAATATCTCAATCATATTCCCCCTCTCCCTCCTCTCCTCCAGGGAGTACTATTTAGTTCCTTTACCCTTTCCTAGTAGGGCTTTCCATGCAGTCCATGGACGATTTTGATAGCCCTCCTCTGGATAGTCTCCAGTTTGTCTATGTCTTTCTGAAGATGTTGTCTCCAGAACTGGACACAGTACTCCAATTGTGGTCTCACCAGTGATCTGTATAGTGGCATAACCACTTCATTTTTTCTGCTGGTGGTACCTCTCCTTATGCATCCGAGCATCCCACTGGCTTTCCGCATAACCTTTTCACATTGTTTGGTCACTTTAAGGTCATTAGGCATGATAACTGCCAGGTCACATTCCTGCTTGGTGACCAACAGTACCTCTCCCCCATTTTGTCCCTCCCCCAGATTTCTGTGCCTCAAGTGCATGACTTTGCTTTTTTGTTCATTGAATCTAAACTGTCACACCCTGACCACTCCTCTAGTTTGTTTAGGTCCTTTCTCATTTTTTTCCATCCCCTCTGGAGTGTCTACCCTATTGCAGATCTTGGTGTGTTCTGAAAATAGGCATACCATCCCTTCCAGCACCTCTGTGATGTCACTTATGAAGACACTGAAAAGAACTGGCCCCAATATCAACCCTTTCGGCACCCCGCTAGTCACCTCCCTTTCCCCAGATTGAACACCATAGACTATTACCTTTTGTGTTTTGTCACTCAACCAATTTCTGACCCAGTTTACCACATTGGGGCCTACTCCCAGGTTGTCTAGCTTATAAACCAGCCTTTTACTGTATGTTGGATAGTGTCAAAGGCTTTGCTGAAATCTACGTAGGCCACATCCATTGATCTTCCTTAATCTATCTCCCTGGTGACCCAGTCAAAGAAATCTATTAGATTTGTTTGATAAGACCTTCCTGTTGTGAATCCATGCTGCCTTGGATCCTGTGCTCCAGTGGCTTCCAGGAATAGCATAATCCTCTCTTTAAGAAGTACCTCCATTAGTTTACCCACCACAGAGGTTAGGCTGAATGGTCTGTAGTTTCCTGCCTCCTCTATACTGCCACTTTTGTGGTGAGGGACCATGCGTGTCCTCCTCCAGTCCTCAGGAACCTCTCCTGTCTCCAGTGATCTGTTGAATAGAGTGGTTAGCGGGGTTGCTAGCACCTCTTTGAGCTCCTTTAATGTTCTGGGATGAATCCCATCAGGCCCCATTGCTTTGGTATGTTTTCATATTCCCTAGTTCCTCAAGCACTTTCTCCATCATGAACTGACTGGTGTCCACCTCGCATGCATTGTTTTTTGTATTCTTTACTTGCGGTACATCATCTTCCCCATCTTTGGTAAATACTGAGCAGAAGTATTCGTTTAGTGGGTGTACCAAGTGGAGAACAAAACCGCCACCCTGAAGACCAGAACAGCGACAGATTTTGTCTGGCATTATGGGGTCACTGTGCTGGTCTCTGCAGACACTGGTGGTATATCTCTCAGTGGTGCACCCACTCCCCGATACAACTCTGATAAACACCGAGACATCTCAGACAGTGCAGTGCCAACACTCGGTATTATGACTGTTGCTGTTGGGGATGTCGGCAAAGTGGTTGTCTTACCGCTATAGGTAAACCCGTTCAGTTTTTCTGCCTTTTCTATACCCTCCTCTGCACACTTCCTCCCTCCATTTTTTTTTTTCTTTTCTTCTTTTTCCTGGCAGGACCCTGTCACTTTCTGTCGGCCCTGGTCACGGCCCCTGGAAGCCTCTGCCACTATCTATGGCTGCCGGGGTCCCCCAGTCACCCCCGGCTTACCCACCGGAGGGTGGGGCCATGGTCATGTCTTCCGTGATCACGGAACTAGTATCTGGTCTGGGGGCCCGTAGCGACAGTGGTTATGCGAGTCTTCCGGGAGGGCTTCATATAGGCAGTGGCCCCCACCCGCCTATGTTTTTCTGTCTTTTTCCTCACAGAGATGGGGACATGCAATGACACCAGCAGCCGCCCTGCCTCCCAGAGAGATTAGCGTCAGCAGCGTGAGATCTCCTGGCCTCCGCCAGGAGTCCTCAGTGCTCTGAATGCTTCCCCTACCCTCCCGGGAAGGAGAGCAGTCCATAGGATGCTCTATCCTTCTCCCCAGCCGTCCTTCTGACAACCCGGGTCTGTTCCGAACCCGGTGCCCGAAGGCGTCATAAGCGGAAATCCCAACGCTGCACCAACAGGCCGGCTCTCCCTCCATTTTTATCCTTAGAATCCTACTTCCTCTTCTCCCTGATATATCTGAAGAATGTCTTGTTGCCTCTCTTTATAGCATGCACGGTTTTCTCCTCATTTTGTACCTTTGCACACCTGGCTGCCTTCCCTGCTTCTCTTTGGCTTGGCTTTCTTGATATTTCTACCTGTCCTCCCCCTTTGTGTTTGCTTATATGTCATGAATGCCCTACGTTTGGCTCTTACTTTCCTTGCCACATCCCTAGAGAGCCAAAGTGGTCATTTTCTCCAAAGAACATAAGAACATAAGAATTTGACGGCACATGGGGACCAAGTGTCCCATCTAGTCTATCCATTAACCTAACCCCCTCCTCTATATTTTACTGTTTTTGTTTATACCATAATGCTGGTCCCATGTGTATTTAAATGCATTCACCATCTTTGCTGCAACCACCTCTGGGTGCAGGCTGTTCCATGTGTCTATTACCTTCTTTATAAAAAAAGTACTTCCTGATATTGCCTCTGAGCCTTCCCCCTCTGAGGCGTAGGATGTGCCCTCTTGTACATGCCTCTCCTTTTGCATCGGAGAGTTTGTCTACCTGAACAGTGTTTATACCCTTGATGAATTTGAACATTTCTATCATATACCCTCTGTCCCTTCTCTGTTCCAGGGAGTACAAGTTTAGGTCTTGGAGTCTAGACTCATGACTTGTGATGGAGGCACTGCACCATCTTTTTGGCCCCTCTCCGAATTGATTCCAAGCATTCTATGTCCTTCTTTGGGTGGGGTCTCCAGAACTGGACACAGTACTCCAGGTGTGGCCTCATCAGGGATCTATAGAGTGAAATTATCACTTCTTATTCCCTGCTATTTATTCCCCTGCCAATGCATCTGAGGATGCTGCTGGCTTTTTGTGCCACTTTTTCACATAGATTCCCTGCTTTAAGGTTGTCCAATATAATTATGCCTAAGTCCCGTTCAGTCCTGGTCTCTTCAAGTCGATGCTCATCTAGGAAGTATTGAGTTCTTGGGTTCTGTTTTCCCAGGTGCATCACTTTGCATGTTTTAGCATTACATCTAAGTTGCCAGTCACTGGACTACTGTTCAAGTTTCTTGAGATCCTTCTTCATACTGGAGGCTCCACCCAATTGTACACCCTATTACATAGTTTTGCATTGTCTGCAAACTGGCAGACTTTACACTCAAGACCATCAGCAATGTCACTGATGAATATGTTGAAAAGGACTGGACCTAGCACTGATACCAAGGGATTCCACTGGTCACAAAACCATCTTTAGACATGGCACTGTTTACTGTGACTTTCTGAGTTCTATCCTACAGCATGTGTGCTACCTAGCTTACTGTCTTATGACTGACACCTGTGTGTTCAAGTTTACTGATTAGCCTCCTGTGTGTGGCGGTGTCAAAGGCCTTGCTGAAGTCCAGGTACACCATGTACACTGCCCCCGGGTCCACTGCTTTGGTCACCCAGTCGAAGAGTTCAGTCAGGTTAGTCTGACATGATCTGCCTATGGTAAATCCATGTTGTCTGTGGTCAAGTTTTCCTGCCTCTTTTAGGAAGTTTACTATCGTTTCTTTAAGGAGTATCTCCATTATTTTACCCACCACTGAGGTCAAGCTGACCAGGCGGTAATTTCCTGCCTACTTTCTGCTGCCATTTTTATGCAAGAGAACTACAATAGCCTTCTTCCAGTTAAGGGGCACCTTGCCGCTTCCAGAGATTCATTGTATTACTCAGCTAATGGTGCAGCTATTTCTTCTCAAAGCTCTCTTAGTATTCTTTAATGCTGGATCTCATTTTCTGGAAGTCAGTTTTTTTGAAGTCAATAACCTTTAGTCTGGTGTGTCCTTAAACCACCATATTATTGATCTGTAGCCAAACAGATGTATGATCGCTGGCTCCCAGATTGTTGCTGACATGGACGCTGGATATTCTGAGGCTATTAGTGAAAACCAGGTCCAGGATTGCTTTATCCCTGGTGGATGAGTCCACTAGTTGGTTCAACCCAGCTTCCTTAAGAGTGTTGAGAAGTTCTCTGCTCTTTTGTGTGGAAGCTGTGCAGTGGAAGAGCCAACATCTGGTAGATTTAAAGTCCCCAACCAGAAGCAACTCCCCTTTGTCAGCCATTGAGTGAATAGTCTCAAGGAGCTCCTTGTCAACTTCAGAGTGGGCTGGGGGCCTCTACATGATGCCCAGGCAGAAAGGAGACCTGCCCCCAACTCCAAGAGTGACCCATAGGGCTTGTGCATTGCTGTGTCCCTGTTGAATCTTTGTAGTTTTTATTCCTTCCTTGACATACACCGCAACCCCCCATCCCTCTTATTTTTCTGGTTCTTGTGGAAAAGTGCGCAGCCTGGTATACTAATATCTCAGTTGTGGTTATCAGAGAACCTTTTTTCAGTTCCCCTCATGGGTTAAGTTAGAGGTGGAGTTAATAAAGGAAGCAGGGTTTGATCCGACTGCACTCCTTTATGCTTCACCGAAGTCCCTATCTGGGGATTCATTTCCAACCCCAATCAAAACATCTTTAAGAATCTATGCACAGCTGTGCTAGTTTTTAAAATATTCCCCCAGTAAAGATAGGCATCAACCCCTGTGCCGAAACTCAAATTTAAAACTTGGGGGAAAAATGATTCAGGAATCTTGGCTTCCTGAGATAAAGGATCTGAGGATTTCAGACTTCTTTCAGGAGAGGGAATGTCTCTCTGTTCAGGCCTTAATTAATAAATTTCGTATTGCCCCTGGGCATATGTTTAGAGTTTATCAGCTCCGACATCTGCTGGTACACTCTCTTAGGAAACATGTCGGGTCTCAGCCATCCGACGAATTTTTTGAGATCCTCGCTAGGACTGTTTGGGAGCCGCATGTAGTGTCTAGATTCTATAAATGCTTATTTGATCAAGCATTTCAACAGCTCGATGACACTCCCCATTATTGGCATACTGTTTTCGGGGACCCAGGGAGGGACTGGAATGCAATCTGGCTGCATACTTATAGGTACATATCTCAGGATAGGCTGAGAGTCATGCAATTTCAATTTTTAAATAACATGTTCTGGACCCCACAAAAGTTGCATAAGATTGGTCGTATTTCTGATCCAAAGTGCAATTATTGCCATCAGCAGGACGGGACACTACTTCATATTTTCTGGGAATGTCCTAGGGTCAAATCACTGTGAGATAAGATTAGAGAACAGGCAGACCCCTTGCTGGGGCTTGATCACCTATTTAGTCCCGAGGTTTGTTTATTGGGGGATTACTCTGGAATTAAGGTTAAAGCCAGATGGTATTATATGGCCATCATATCAGCATCACTCAAGAAGGTAGTTTTGAATCATTGGGTGGATGGAGATGTAATCACTTACACAGAGTGGTTACAGGAGTTGCTTTTTAATCTGAATATGGAAAAATTCAGTGCAAATTAAAAGAATTGTTTGTCAAGGTATGGTAAGGTTTGGGAAAAGCTACATGAGTTGTATCTACTTCAGATGGGTACTTTTTCCCCTTGATTACCTAATTTCATGTTAAGGATGTTTATTGATGTGGTGCATTACTATATGGTTCTGTCTGCTTGGGGCTGGGGTGGAAGGAGGGAGGGAAGGGAGGGAGGGCAAGGTGCTTCTGATAATGTACCTGGATATGTTCACATTGTCATGAGTTTGTATTGATGCTTGGAATGTCCTGTATTGTTGCATCTTGCACTGTACTGGGAGAAAACTTCAATAAACTTGAATTTCAAAAAAAAAGAGAACCTTTTTTCAGTGATTGCTACTCAATCTAGTTGTTCCTCTGCTATAATGGTGGGAGAACGAAGGGATTTTTTTGAAAGACTGCTTGCATTGATGCACATTGCCTTCCACTCCTTTTTTTTAAAACATCTCCTTATTCAATTTTGGAAAAGAAAACCAAGACAAACATACAACAAAACCTTGCGAACCAGGCACACAGCCCAAAAAACTGACTGTGTAAACTATGTACAATAACTATATACATGCTCAGGAATAATGTCTCCCCCACCCAAATTATCTTTGATCAAACAGGACCCCTTAATAAAAGCAGTATCCTTATGCGAATTGCAAATCAGACCACTTCCCTCCAGTCCTATATGGCTTTCTCCACCTAATAAGTGTCCCTTGGCCCCATTTTATAGATATTAAATCCTCCTCAAGAGGTGACACCTCCCTGAGCCCCCCCGAGAGAGAGAGAGAGAGAGAGAGAGTCCCCATACCCCCTATCCTTATAGCTGGCCCAATATTCTTATCTCCCAAAAAAGTCCCCAAGACCCCTCCAAACCCTCTTCCTGTATAACTTAGTCCTTCTACCCCCTTGGCTTCTCTATCATCTCATTCCGACTCAACATAAGCTAGACACAGCCTGACAGACAGACCTGAGCCCAACCAAGTGGCCCCTTTTGGGAATAAATTACTTCCAGTACCACCCATCTTTTGTCATATAACCCTTTCTTCCCCTCTGAACATAGCTGTCTCTTAATCTTAGATAGGGCTCCAATAAGATCCCCCACCCAATGGTTATAACCATATAGTTGGTCATTCTTCCAGTGCTGGACCACGTACACTTTAATTACCATTACCATCAGAGATAAATGATATTTAGGTGTAGCCCCCTCAATTTGCAAAAATTCCCCCAAGACACATATCTCCGGTGTTATAAACTCCTAGTAGTCCAACAATGGGTCCATCCGCCTCATAATTTCATCTCACAAGGGCTGAATTCTGCAGCAATCCCACAACACATGTAATAGGTCTCCTCTCTCTGCTTGGCATCTAAAACAGCGGTCTGTCTGTCTAAGGCCTCGTTCATATAGTTTCACAGGGGTAAAATATAATTAGAAGCAATAAAAAATTGTAGGCTCCTATATTTGGGTATCACTATATATTTAATACTCTTCCATACACTAGCCCAGTCAATGCGTCGAGGCACCAACTTATTGTCCCAATATGGCACTGCTATAGGAGAGCTCGACCCATAAAAACCTAGCAAGATTCTATAAACTTGCGACAGAGCTCTGGTTTTCAGGTTAATTCCTCGCAGCTCGCCCCAGTTAAATGAACGATCTGAGAGGCCCCCCATTTTCTTTAATGTTCCCTCAAGTGCCCGCGTAAGCTGCAATCTATGAAAAAAGGGCATTCTATCGCACTGTGCTGGAAGGACCACCCTGCTGTCCTGGATGACCTCCTTGAAGCTTAAACCCGACACCCAGTTAGTCCACTTCCCCTTAATTACCCCATTGCCTATGGTTACGTTGGGGTTGCCCATAAGTGGTTGTGCTTGGGCCCTCATTTGCTCTTTTCTCTGGGCCACAGATAAACATTGCCTTCCACTTCTGAACTATTGAACCACCTGGGTGGTTATTTTGCCTATGCTGAGGGAGGCCCCTGGCGCTTTGTTTGTTGTGGGTTTTGTGCAGCTTTGTGGGCTGAGATGCTGCTGGACAAAAATATGATCCCTGGTGTTTCTGTTGGAATGCTGACCTGTTCCTGTACCCAATTGGTTGACAGTAGAGATGGGTGAAGTCAATAAAATTTGCTCCATGAAATATTTCATGGAATGCACTCAATTGAGGGAGCTCAATTCACAAAATTTTCCAATTTGAGGTGTCAGAGCCCAAAAACTACTGTTTGCCCCAATGCCGATTGCCACCATAATATACAAAAGTAATCTAAATCCCTGGTGCCTAATGGACCCCCCCACCCTGCTGATCACCACCCCAAATAATAAAAAAATAATCAAAATCCCTGGTGTCTAGTGGACCCCCCCCCACTGATTGCCAGCCCTAATAATAATAAAATAATAAAATCCCTGGTGTCTAGTGGTGGACCCCTACCCCCTAACCATTCAGGTGGTGCCCACCCCCTGCCACCACTCCGCTCCACCATGGTCCACACCATGACCTTGAGTGGGCCACTGGCACAGCCCTCCACTCACCTCCATGGCCAGCAACCCACCCGACTGACTTCTTCTATTATGAAATGAATGAGTGCGTGCTTCAGTCAGCCAGCTCATAAGTGTCGGGACTTTTTCAGGGGGCTAGAAAAGGAGAGGGCTGCTTCTGTGATCTGCTCAGGTGGTGGTATGGGGTCCCACGGTGCTAGAACACTTTCATTGTCGCCCCACAGACAATAGAGAAGCCCTACTCCCTTCTCTAGCCCCCTGAAAAGTCCACACACCGATGATGAGTTATAACTGATTGAATGAATGAGTGTGTCCTCATACAAGCACACACTCATTCATTTCATTACAGAAGAAGTCATTTGGGCTGCCGGACATGGAGATGAGTGGAGGGCTATGCTGGTGGCCCACTCTAGGTCGGGGTGTGGACCATGGTGAAGCGGAGTGGTGGTGGTGGGGGGGCACTGCATGAATGGGTGGGGGAGCAGGGGTCAACAAATATTCACCAGGGATTTTGATTATTTTATTATTATAGGGGCTTGTGATCAGCAGGGTGGTGGTGGTTCACTAAACACCAGGGATTTTGATTATTTTATTATTATTGGGGCTGGTGATCAGCAGGGTGGTGGTGGTTCTCTAAACACCAGGGATTTTGATTATTTTATTATTATTGGGGCTGGTGATTGGTGGGGTGGGGGTGTCCAAGGGATTTTAATTAACATATATATATATATATATATATATATATAAACTGGGACTGGTGATTGGGGGCGCACTTGACACCAGGAATAGATTGGGGTGCTGTTGGGGGATTCCCCATTTTTAATCTCTACTTGCTTTGGGGTTTTTAAGTGCAATTTGCACTTTAAAACTTCCAAAGCAAGAAGTCACAAATTATGTTTTTTGGGTAATTTAAAAAAATTATGCAAAGTGCAAGGCAGGGCAAATTTGCTGACTTCATGGCATATTCGCCTGCAAATTAAAACTTCACTGCATCACTAGTTGACTGGGACTGTTGGTGTTGGTACCTGCTGGATGAAAATATGATGATTGTTGCTCTTGACAGTATGTTTATATTGCTTTACTGATGGATTGCTAGCTGTTCAGTTCAATTACATCTCTTTCCCTGATCATCTGCCTGCTACCCCTCTTTTCCCACACAGGCAGGATCTCTGAGAAAGAGATGTCAGATGAAATGGAAGATAGTTTATCGCCCAGCTTGGACAGGTTTAGCTTTGTCTGTTCTAGAGTTCAACTGGCCAGTTCATTTGTTCCCACGTGGAGGAGAACAAGTGTGTTCTGTAGTGCCATGCGTACAACCTTTTATATACAGTTTGTGTCCCTTCATGCCGACATCCCAGGGAGGCACCTGACTGTAATCACTGCTCAATCGTGCTGCTAAATGTGTGACTCTGCTCCCTGGATCATGGAGTCACCTAGGACAACTATGGAATTTTTCCCTTTGTGGTTTCTGTAGCGGGGGGGGGGTGTTAGTACATCTTGCTATGTGTCACTCCCTCAGTTCGTTTTGGTTACACTTAACGATGCAAACACTAGTGCAGCAAATTTGTTAGATGTTTGAGTACTCTCAGATTTAGATGCAGCTTCATTGGGTATTTTGTGTTTTGTGACTACTTGCCACTCTCTGGGTTTATTTGTTCTTTGCAGTAGGGGTGCTTGCGCAGTGTTGTCATGGTTAGGAGGGATAGTATTAGACCACCGCAGGGTGTGGTGTAGTTGTGATCTGAGGTAAAAGATTTCATCATGTGCAGCCCTTAGTTGGGCACTTAGGTCATTGATAGTTGTGCATCTACTGTCTGGGAAAAGCCCTGGTAGAGAGGGTTTCACAGATATTGCAGCTGACAAAGTTGATCATTTTGGTTATTTTATTATGCGGACGAAAGGTAGAAGGTGAGAGGTTATTGTAGTGATTAGTGGATGAAAAGATAAAATAATTAGTTTTTTGTCTCCCTAGTGTGATGCCATAGGGAGCGGCCTATAAAGGTAGAGAGAACCTAGGGCTGGGTGGGGTGAGGGACAGGGTCGCAGGGAGTTACCCCGTATCTCCAGAAACAATCAGCCATGTGCCAGAGCTGAAGCTTCCTCCTGCCTTCTCAACATGGAAGGACAGGAAAGTAAAGTAAACAGCTCCTTATGCTGAGAGAGCAGCTGCTGGCTGAGTCTGAACAGAGTGATGAGAGAAGCCGCCTCAGTGGAGAAAGGAGCTCTGAATGTGCACTCCAAGAGGATTCACCAAGGTAGAACTTCTGTCAAGGAATCCCTGTTTCTGCACCTGTGAGATTCTGCCTTCTCTCTGTGATTGGTCTCTCTCTCAGTTGGTGAAGATCAGTGAAGCTCAGCAGACAGTAAGTCTAGGGGCTGGACTGCACTTGGTGTATGTCTCCTAGGGGTGCCCTTTTTGACTGAACTGTTGCTTCTGGTTGTTTCTGGCTCAGCAGATAGTAAGGTTGGGGTGCCCTTTGTGTCCTCTTACTCTTCTTTAGCAGTTTGACACAGGTGCTTGTTGCTTCTGCTATGGGCCCTTTGAGAGCAGCCCATTGCTTTTCTGCATTCCCTCTTCCACCAAATTTCCCCCATTTTGATAAATTCATCCCGTTTGAAGTCCAAGACTTTTATTTTTGAGTGGTTTGCCTCTTCTACTGTAGTCATGTTTAACCACACCATTTTATGGTCGCTAGATCCTATGTGACTACCCATCTTGACCGCGTTCATCCTATTTCCATTTGTGAGCACCAGGTCTAATATAGCCCTCTCCTGGGTTGGTTCTTCCACTAGCTGTTTTAGGCATGCACCCTGCAGGGAAGTCAGGGTGTTTCTGATTCTGGCAGTACTTGCAGTCTAGCATCTCCAGTCTATGGCCAGTAGATTGAAGTCCCCAAGCAGCAGCAGCAGTTCTCCTTTGGCTGCCATTTTATGGATGACTTCCAGTAGTGTTTTGTCTGCCTTCTCACCCTGTGCTGGAGGTCTGTAGATTACTCCTGTGTGAATGGTGGTCCCACTTCCTGTCTCTAATGTGACCCACATCGTCTCTCTTCTGTCCTGCATCCCCTGAATCTCCATTGCTTTGATTTCTTCCTTCATGTACATAGCCACACTGCCCCCCTTTTTACCTTCCCTATCCTTCCACAATAGTGCATATCCTGGTATGGTTATATCTTATTCATGGTTTGTCATGCACCATGTTTTCATAACAGCTACCATGTCCAGGTCTTCCCCACCATCAAAGCCTCCACATCTGGGATTTTATTTCCCAGGCTGTGGATATTTGTACTCAATACCTTCCATATACAGTGTTCTCCCTGTCTTGCTTTCTTTGTTGTCTGTTTTCCCTTTTTGCAGTCTATGACATTTGTCTTCCCCTTCTGCTTTTTATCTGTGCCTTAATTATCTTTCATCAGTGAACTTTTATCCCATATCTCCTTTTTATGGCTCCCTTATCTTGGGGGGGAGGGCAATATGATGATTTATTCTTGCGTTTACCACCCCTCACTTAGTTTAAATGCATTCCAAGCAAACATTTAACATTTTTACCAAGGATCTCAGTGTCCCCTCGGATGGATGCAGGTCAAAAGCATGTAAAATTGTTGGTCAGAAAACAAATCAAAAACTTGGTGCATTGTGAAGGGTATCCTCATGGCTGTCAAAGAAGTCTAGGGCCCCAATTTTCAAAGCCTGGGGGTGTGCGTGGTCATCTAGATGTACTGCCCAAATAAATGGACCGGTGCAAAAAAAATGCAATATTCAAACATGATGCGCAATCCCAACAGATCATACATCATGTCTGAATATAGCAATCCTAGTGGGCAGCGCAAATGGGGGTGGCTGAAAATGCACCAGCGTATCCCAGGAGATGGCCTGAATTCCGGGAATGGGGATGCATGGTGCATTCCCAGATGCCCCTGTCCCAAATTCCCAATATTCAGCCAGAATATGCAAATGTGACTATTAGGCATGCAAGGCACTAATGGCCCATTTGCATGCTCATTATGGTTGCATTTGCATACACTTAGAAGGGATGCACCTGGCAGGATGTGCTGGGATATCCTGCCCCCCCTAGCCCATTCCTGGTCCACCAATGCCAGAAACCCCATCCCTTTTCCACAGTATAGGGACTCCCCCACCCCATCCCTAACCCAGTCTGAATATACTTCATATCCCCCAGCCTTTTCCATAGAATAGGGACCCCCACTTCCCATCCTGAATCCCATTCAAAATATTGTTCTGTCCCCCAATCCATTTACATAGTGGAGGGACCCCATCCCCATCCTGAACCATGTTTGAATAAAAAAAAACATTTCTCCATCCCTTTTCCATAGTGTAGTGGCCCCCCACCCCATCCCGATCCCCGTTCACCATCGATGTAAAATAATTAATCAAACATTTTCCGTAATGTAGTGGCCCCCACTACCCCAGCAAACATGAACCTCTCCCTGCACTACAACCCAACCTCTGCTGGACCGGCAACAGTTTATACCTCGTTATGTTCAGGTTATTGACTGATCAGTCCTGATCTTGTACTTTGTACAGTAGAAGATCGGGACCCGATCAGTCAGTGGCTGACTGTGGTAGGTGGTAGGTCAGCCTGCTGCCAGTCTGCTGGGTCTGGGGTGTGAGAGTGGTTTATGTCTGCTGGACTGGTGTGGGTGGGGGCCACTACACTGTGGAAAATGTTCTATTAATTATTTTACATTGAATGGTGAGCTGGGCTTGGGATGGGGTGGGGGTCCACTACACTATGGAAAAGGGAAGGAGAAATAGTTTTTTTTTATTTGAATGTGGTTGGGGCTGGAAGGGGGAATCCCTACAATATGGCAAAGGGATGGGGGAATCATTATATTTTGAATATGGTTCGGGATGGGGAGGGGGTCCCCACACTATGGAAATGGGTTGGGGGACAGCACAATATTTCAAACAAGGTTCAGGATGGGGAAGGGGTCCCTACATTATAGAAAAGGTTGGGGATATGAATTATTTTACATTTGGACCAGGTTTGGGATGGGGTAAGGGGATCCCCACACTATGGCAAAGGGATGGGGGGCTCATTATATTTCAAACATGGTTTGGGATGTGGAGGGGGTTCCTACATTATGAAAATGGATTGGGGGACAGTACAATATTTCAAACAAGGTTCAGGATGGGGAGGGGGTCCCTACACTATGGAAATGGGTTGGGATTTGTTATGGATTGGGACTGGGCTGGAGGGCGTAGGCTGCTGTGCTCCTGTGTGCAGTACAGCAGCCCCAGAGATGCATGACACATTTCCTCCCTTTGAATATTGCGCTGTGGTGTATCTCCTTTGAAAATGTCTCCCTAAAGTGAAATTAGTTAAACAACTATTAATCCCAGTTTTAGAATATGGTAGTCTGTTAAACAGGAATGCCACCAACTCAGCACTAAAGAAACCTGAAAGTATGCACTGTAGATTGGCAAGATTTGTCAGTCTAAGTAAAATTGGTACTCATCATTGTGTTGTCTACTTGGCCCTAAATTGACTAAGGTCAGAGGACAAAAGAGAGCATAATTGGTTAATGTGGTATTTCAAATTATTGAAACCAAAAGTCGTCAACCCCTTGAGATATTTGATAATAACTGAACCCCATAGGGAGAAAAGGTATCAACTGAGAATAAACAATTGGAATTTGTCTTATATACTGTACATTTGCACAATAAATATGGGGACATAACACTACAGATGAGCGTTGCCAATTCCTGGATTTTTTTGCCAATTGAACTAAAAACAAAGAAATCCCTCTATGAATGTCAGTCTGCATTATGGAAATCTTGAACAAACTTGAGACTGCTTCACTCAATAATTATAAGAATATTTTACTGTAGTGTTTGTAGTTAATTTTTACTTTCTGATTATTTATATTGTATGTTGGTTTATGTAATGTTTATAATTGTGGAGAGCATTTGTTGTAAATGGGAATTTCATTTGTCACTAATAATTGTTCCTGTATACAAATAAAATGTTATCTATCTATCTATCTATCTATCTATCTATCTATCTATCTATCTATCTATCTATCTATCTATCTATCTATCTGTCTACCTATCTATCTGTCTATCCATAAAGAAATGGAAATTTTAAAATCTGGTTTCTATCTAGGTGAACATATTTGTGGCCCTGATTAGGAGTCTATACCATAAAACGCCATAGATTTCCAAAGGTGCATCACACTAATAATCTTAATTTATGTTGTCAAAATTCTGAGCTGTATTTGCATTCATATGCTGCAGAACCTACTCAAATCAATGGGCTTGATGGTCTAGTCTAAAATTAGTATTGGGGAAATACTGACTTCTTAGGAGTGTTTCAACATTTCTGCTGCTGGGTGTGGAATTTTGCCACAAGCTCTGACTCCACTGGAACTGCACCAAGTCATGTTTCCATTTCTGCTATGATTTGCAACAAAATATACTTTTTAAAGCTTTGTGCAGAAACATTTTCTACCAGCTAGTGTATTTGTGAGACATAGCCCAGCCATTGAGTCTACTGTTGGTACTTGTGAAGCATGGTACACAAAACAACAAGCTTGAATGTAGACCTTGACCAGCTTTATGGAACTATTACTACGATCAATTTCCTCAGTGGCGACAGACTGTAAAGAGCTTGCTCACATGTAACAACTACTAGACAGCTCCCTCAGAGCTGATTTTCTGAGGTTCATAGGTTTGGCATGGGGCTATAATGTCACAAGACATTAGCCGCAGCAATATACCATGCTGCCAGTACAGCACAATATATTGCCAGGTGCATATGTCTATGTTTTGCTGGGGGCTATGCCCCCATTATGGGGGACTGTGCCCCCAAACCTCCCTAACTAAAATAAACAACTCCGGGGGGGGGACACTTAACCCTTAAGCTGCCAACATACTTAGAATATACAGGAATTTTGGACTGATATATCAGTCCATGGCCATGCAAGGGTTAAATTCACACAGAGTGTAAAAATTTAAAAAATTCCATGTGTCTGGGACTGGGAATTGAATCCCAGTCCCAAACACACTGCCTGCCTCCCTTTCTGCCTGTGGCTCATGCCGTCGAGTCACGGCAGCTGCTCGCTGGCCCCTCCTCCTAGCAGAGTTCTTATCCTCTACCTAGGAAAAATGAGAGGGTGCACTACCATGCATACACCCATTCATGGTTTTGCACCCTCTCGCTCTGCCCTACCACACTGTTCCTGTTGTGTGGTATTGAAGTGTGCTATCAAGTGTGCGAAATAGTGACCCAGTAGGCATAGGTTCATAGGTAATTATGAATTCAGGAGACCATATGACCAATGAAGGTGGATTAAGTAACTCACTGTGGGAACTGTATTTTTTTATTTCCCAAATATTGGTCTAACCTATGTTTAAAAGTATTCATACTCTTACATTCCACTACCATTTCTGGGAGTGCATTCCATGGTGTTACCACTCTCTGAGTGTACCATTCATTCCTCTTTTGGCCTTATTAACTTCTCCTCTGAGCTTCTGATTATGAGTTCTAGTACTAACAGTGGTTTTGTTTTCACTAGTCCTACAGTCTCCATTAGGTGGGCATTCTGCATAGTACTATATGTGAGGCATAATTCAATTCAATTCAATTCAACTTTATTTTTAAAAGGCGCTTTTCTTAAAACCAAAGTGCCTGTACATTTTGAACAATAAATACAATAAAATTAAAACTAAAATAAATCATTAAAAGCTATGCTAAAAAGGTGGGTCTTCAAAGCTCCTTTAAAACTAAGGACGGTCGGGCAATTTCGCACCTGACGAGGTAGAGAATTCCATAGGGTCGGTGCCATAAAACTAAATGATCTAGCACCTGATGTTTTCTAAACGCACTTAGAATCTCTAGCAATCCCTTTGTCAGTGGATCGGAGGGAGCGGGAGGGACAGTAGGGGCAAAGGAGTTCTTTCAGGTAGGTAGGTCCCAGGTCATGTAGGGCTTTATAGGTCAGCAAACCGACCTTGAAGGTGATTCGCCAAGCCACTGGCAGCCAGTGCAGTCCGTGAAGCACAGGCATTATATGGCTGGATCTAGAAGATCCAGTCAACAGCCTGGCTGCCGCATTCTGCACTAGCTGCAGACGGCGAAGTTCAACCCCCGATAGCCCTAGGTATAGGGAGTTACAGTAGTCAAGACGGGAGGTAACGAAGGCATGGATCAACGTTGGAAGGTCCTCTGGAGGAACCAGGTGCTTCACCCTGGCAATATTCCTCAGATGGAAAAAGGAAGTTTTGACCACCGCTGACACCTGAGATTTAAGCGTCAGACGGTCGTCAATTATTACGCCAAGATTCTGCACCTGATCTGAGGTTGCCAACTGAACACCTCCAAGCCATAATCCTGAGGGTGATCCATCCGGCAAACCCGCCTCACATCGGCCTTTGTCCGCGACCAACACCTCTTAGATGTCTATATTCCAATGAATACAGACCTGGATGTTCTAACCTCTGGCCGTAATCCAGATCATGCATGTTCTTCACTCTTTTTGTAATTCTTCTTTGCACTCCCTCTATAAGATTTTTTCCACTCTTAGTAGTGGGGGCACAGAAGGGAGAGCAATAATCAAGATGGGGTCTGACTTAACTGGTGTACAAAGGAATTATTACTTCTTTGTTATGACTTTTGATGGTTTTAAAAATGCACCCAGCGATTTGTTAACATTTTTTTACCATGAGTTTGGTATGGGTATCGAAAGTCAGTTTATTATTTACTGTGATACCCAGATCTTTTTCATTTGTTGTTTCCTGTAACTGTATATTGTTGAGCCTATATGGACTTTTGAGACTGTTATGCCCTAGATGTATAACCTTGCATTTTGTTTCATTAAAGCTCATTTTATTTTCTTGAATCCATATTTCTAAACTGTTTAGGGTATTCTGAAACTGTTGTGCAGACTGAATGTTGTTAATAATACATCTCATTTTACAGTCATCCACATAGTGGAAGACTAGGTTTGCTGCCAAAGGCACCTAGCTTCACCTGAGCTCTTTTCTTCTAGGTTGCTTGAAAGGACAGAGCAAAGAACCTTACCAGAGCAAGGAACAGGATTAAGGCTTCTTTTGGCTAGGCAGATTTACTGTGTGTTATTATTTTCTTTTTTACTCACAGGGATTGTTACTGTTTGTTGCTAACATTTTATTGCTTTATTTTTCTCTGATTCAAATTGTTGTTACTGGATATACCTTCTGCTGCATTATTACAGGGTGTGCCTACAGGTGTGTGTTTACAGATTACTGCTGTAATCTTCTGATTGAAATTGTCTTTTGCAAGGTATATCTTCTGTTACTGCTTTATTCTTCTCTCTAGCAAAGTGTTTCTTATAGAGTACATCTTCTGTGAAATTATTACAGGTGGCGCTTTACAGGTTTTACAGTTTTATCTATCATTAGGATAAGCTTTCAGGGCTACTGCATTAGTTGCTGGCTGATTGTTTCTGCTCTTACCTCCTTGTTTCTTTCATCTGTGGTTTTTCTTTTTCGGCAGGGGAAGGGCCCAGCCACCCACCCCCATCCCCAACCACCCCACACTACAGTCCTTTTATAGGGTAGCACAATTGTGACATTTCCTGTAGCAAAGCAGGAAGGGGCAGATCAGAAGGGTATCCACAGAGTAACATCATTTACAGGGCACAAGTGATTTAACTTGTTATAACAATTTATATAAAAACAAACAAAACACAAAATCAAACTTTTGCTTTCATTTTTCTCCTTCTAATTACTCTGACCAGGTTATAAACCCAGAAACTTATCTGGAATGGATATTATTAACTGCAGGTACTGTGGGACACCTTTCAAAAGGGCAGTTTTACAGAATTTAGGACACTGTCCTACGTGCTGGGCCATTGGAGGTCTAAGGGATCAGCTCCAGGCAGCATGGGAAGAGACTGCGCTCCTCAAATTGCATATTCAGGAGGAAATACATTATAAGAACCACCCGCCATTTTCCTAACATCCAACAGAAGCACCTTGACCACAGAAGGTAGTTGGTCTGGGAGATTGGTAGGTGGTTAGGAGGGGCAAGTCAGGTGCCCCATCACTTGGTGCTCTCCAACATATCACCTCCACAAACCATATAAAAACTACAAACAGGTATCTGCCTCTGTCTCCAAAATCAAACAAAGGGGCAGAGGACACTGCAGAGCAGGACACTGCAGCACTAGAGCTAGCACAACAAAACTCACCCAAAACAGGAACCAAAACAAAAAAGCAAAAAGGAAATCCAGAAAACTTCTGATCATAGGAGACTCCATGATTCAGGGAGTTGACACCTAGCGTCAGCCAGGGGTAATGGTCAGATGTCTCCCAGGTACATCAGCGTCGAGAGACACTGACCACATTGCTAAAATTGTACAGGAAGCAGGAGAAAACATTGATGCCCTGGTACACAGAGAGACTATATTCTTACCAGCCAGTCAGTTGTGGAGACCAAGGAACACTGGACTATTCTGGGTGACAAACTATCATCCATTTCATCCAGCATCTCCTTATCTGAGATCCTGCCAGTCTGGGAGAGGGAGACTGATGGACAGAAGGTCAGAGAGGGGAGATAGGAGAGCTAAACATGTGGCTCAAGGGCTGGTAAGAGGAAAAAGGACATCAATTTGTAGTGAGCTGGCAACAGTTTTATTTTGATGGACTTCATCTGACTAAGGAAGGAGTCAGTGCATTGGAGCAGAAGTTTGACATCTTTGCATAATATTTTATCTAGCAAATGGTGAGAGGGGTGCAGCACCCGAAACGTCACTCTGGAAGAACACACCTCCCCCCTCACCTAGTGGTCAAACAGGAGGTCAGCATGTTTGTAGTTCATTTGCATCACCAGGCAAGGAAAAAGGTTCAGCTCCCCATACAATGCACAGGGTAAATGCCAGACCTCACCCAACAACTAACACACTGAAATCTTGACAATGGAAAATTATGTAGACATATGCTCGCAGTCTGGGAAACAAGATCCCAGACCTGCAGGCAATAATGACAGAGGCTAAACTGGACATAGTAGCCATTAGTGAGACATGGTGTAGCAGTAACCACACTTGGGAGACTTTAATACCTGGCTACGTACTGTTCAGAAGAGACCGAGGTGCAAAAAGGTGGGGGAGTGGAGTGGCGCTTTATGTCAATGAAAATATCAAAGCTACACAAATTCAGAATACACATTAGGAGCCAGAAGAACTGTGGGTCACTCAGGAAACAGCAAATGGGACAGCCATACAAACTGGGGTTGTCTGCAGGCCTCCAGACCAGGGGGAGGACATAGACACATTACTGTTAAAAGATATACAACACATGACAGCTAAAGGGGAGGTTCTGATAATGGGAGACTTCAACTTGCCAGATACAGATTGGTCAATACCAACAGGAACATCTGCCAGAACTAGACACATAATGGATTCCCTGCAGGGGGAGGACCTCAAACAACTGATACAACAACCTGCAAGAGACAGGGCTATCCTAGATCTAGTACTGACTAACAGAGAAAGTATCACAGATTTCCAGGTAGAAGGTCGCCTGGGTGCCAGTGGCCATCACATGGTATGGTTCAATCTGGCCACTAGAACTAAAACATCCCATTCCAGGGCAAAAATATGGGACTTCAGAGGAGCTGACTTTGATAAGATGGCCAACAGAGTTAAGCTAGCCATGGCAAAAAGAAATACAGGAGAGGGGGTACAGGCAAAGTGGGCAAGCATTAAGGATGCAATACTTGAAGCAATATCCTATTGTGTTAGTGAGAAAAGGAAGTGCAAAAGAAGAAGGAAACCACTTTGGTTCTCAAAAACAGTAGCAGAAAAGGTCAGAGCTAAAAGGCTGGCCTTTAGGAAATATAAGGAAATGCAGCGGGATGAAGATAGACAGGCATACCAAACTTTCCTAAGGGAAGCAGGGAAGGCAGTAAGGCAGACAAAGGCCCAAACTGAGGAAACTCTAGCACAAACAGTAAAATAAGGTGACAATACTTTCTATACACTACCGGTCAAAAGTTTTAGAACACCCCCATTTTACCAGTTTTTATTGAAATTTACGCAGGTTAATGTCTCAATGTACTCTGAAATTAAAGCATAGAACAAATAAACAATTGGAGATAAAAAAGAAATAATAGAATCATTTTGTTTAACAAAATTTAATCTAAATTTTTGACTCATCAAAGTAGCCACCTTTTGCAGATATACTGTAACCGCCGAACACACTCGTGGCATTCTTCCTACAATGGACATCAAATATTGTTCGGAACATTCTTCCCAACATTGTTGCAGAAGTTCCCACTAATGTGTTGCACTTGTAGGTTGCTTTGCTTTCACCCTTCTGTCCAGTTCATCCCAAACCAGCTCGATGGGGTTTAAGTCTGGAGACTGTGCTGGCCATTCCATGATTTGAAGCCTACCGTCTTGTTCTTTTCCTCAAGGTAGTTCTGACATAGCCTGGAGGTATGTTTTGGGTCATTATCTTGCTGTAGGATGAACCCCTGACCAACTAGGCATAGACCAGAGGGTATTGCATGGCGCTGCAAAATGCTGTGGTAGCCTCTTTGGTTCAGGGTGCCAGTCACTCTGTGCTGTTGTCCTGTGAGCGCCTATCACGCAAGCTGTTGACTCTCAGAAACTTGTCTTCTGATTCTGTTGTGGTTTTGGGTCTGCCAGACCTCTTCCTGTCAGAGTTTCTTCCAGTTTCCAAGTGCCTTTTGATGGTGTAGGAAACTGTACTCACTGACACCTTGGCTTTCTTTGCAATTTCTCTAAAGCAGTTTTTGCTAACGTAACCTTTTTTTTAACCTCTAGCAGTTTACCGCTTACCTTTGTACCATTTCAGGTTATTCACTGGACTGGAATTGCTTAAATTTCAATAAAAGCTGGAAAATTGGGGGTGTTCTAAAACTTTTGAATGGTAGTGTAGATACATTAGTGAAAGGAGAAAGTCCAGAGGGGGTATTGCTAAGATCAAAGGGGTAACAGGGCGTGTGAGGAGGAGGAGGACCACGTAAAAGCATATATCCTAAATAGATACTTCTGCTCAGTATTTATTGAAGAGAAGGTAGGGCAAGGCGCGCAACTCAGCACCATGGACACAGGGGGGAGGGAGCTGTGTACTAGTTCCTTCACAAAAGAAAGGGTCCTACAAGAGTTCGATAAGCTCAGGGTGGACTAGGCAATGGGATCTGATGGCATACATCCCAGGATACTAAAGGAGCTAAGGATGGAACTAGCAGAGCCATTATCAGGACTGTTTAGTGAGTCTCTGAGCACAGGAGAGGTACCAAAAGACTGGAGAAGGACTCATGTGATCCTGCTCAACAAGAGTGGTAGCAGGGAGGAGGCAAGGAACTGCAGACCAGTCAGTCTTACCTCAGTAGTGGGCAAGATTTTGGAGGCACTCCTTATGGAAAGGATAGTGCAACACTTGGAATCAATAGGAGCACAGGATCCAGGACAGTATGGCTTTACAACAGGAAGGGCCTGTCAAACTAATCTCATAGATTTCTTTGACTGGATAACCAGAGTGATGGAACAAGGGGGAGCAGTTGGTGTTGCCTACCTTGACTTCAGCAAAGCTTTTGATACTGTTCCACATAGAAGATTGATTAATAAGCTGGGTAGGCTTGGAGTGAGTCAGAAGTTGGTCAACTGGGTGGCAAACTGGTTGACAGGCAGAAAACATAGAGTGGTGATAAATGGTATACAGTCAGAAGAGATGAAAGTCACATGTGGGGTACCTCAGGGATCAGTTCCGGGGCCAGTCCTCTTCAATATATTCATCAGTGACATTGCAGATGGACTGGTGGGCAAGGTTTGTCTGTTTGCAGATGACACCAAGATCTACAACAGAGTAGATGATCCAGATTGGGTGGGCAGAATGAGAAGAGATCTGGGTAAACTGGCAAAATGGTCAGAAGAGTGGCAACTGCAGTTTAACTCAAAGAAGTGCAAGATCGTGCACATAGAGAAGAGAAACTCTGATGCCATCTATAGGCTGAGAGAGGAGTTGCTTGCAGTCACAAGAGAAGAATGAGACTTGGGCATCATCATCACAGATGACCTGAAATCATCCAAGCAGACCACTGAAGCAGTAGGTAAGGCTAGGGGGATGTTGGGGTGTATTAGTAGGGGTATCACAAGTCAGAAGAGGGAGGTAATAATCCCTCTTTAGAAGACACTGGTTAGGCCCCATCTGGAGTACTGCGTGCAGTACTGGAGGCCACACCTTCACAAGGACATTAACCATATTGAGGCAGTCCTGAGAAGAGCAACCAAAATGGTGCAGGAACTGCATCAGAAAACATATGAGGACAGATTAATGGAGCTCAATATGTATACCCTAGAGCAAAGGAGGGAGAGAGGTGATATGTTCTAAACAGTCAAACACCTTAAGGGCATTGACAAGGTGAAAGAGTCTAACATGTTTTAGTATAAGACAAATAGCAGGACAAGAGGACACAGCATGAGACTAGAGGGAGGCCGATTAAGGGGTAATGTCAGGAAGTTCTTTTTCACAGAAAGGGTGGTGGATGCATGGAATGGCCTACCTCAGGAAGTGGTGGATATGAACATGGCGCAGGACTTCAAACGGGCATGGGATGGGCATGAGGGAGCAATACAGATCAGTATGAATAGATAGGCCATTGACCAAGAAAAAAAGGCCGATGGCACATTCATAAGCTAGAAAAACAAATGGGTGGATTGGATGGGCCTTGCGGTCCTTATCTGCCATCAACTTTTATGTTTCTATGTTTCTATATTTTGACATCCATGCATTACCGGTTATTTGCATGGAAGAAATTAGTACGTTATATAATGTTGGTCCTGAGACAGAACCCTGGGGGACCCCACTCATCACAAAACCCCATATAGAAAAGTATCCCCTGATAACCACTCTCTGTCACTGATTTGTAAGCCAGGAAATTACCCAGTTTATGATATTATTATGTAACTTAAGCTTGGTCATTTGCTCATTAATATGTTGTGGGAAACAGTATCAAAGGCCTTAGAAAAATCCAAAAATATTACATCCATTGGCAGGCCTCTGTCTAGTGCAGCACTAACAGATTCAAAAAAGTGAAGGAGATTTGTGAGACAAGATATGCCGTGGAGAAATCCATGCTGAGTAATATCCCACTGTTCATTATGTTTTATGTGTTTTTCAATACATTGCTGTATCCGTTTTCTAGTAGTTTACCTACAACTATGGTTAGGCTGATAGGCCTATAATTGGTATGCCACCCTTACGGTGACACCAACACAGTGAAATACACACCTGTCTACAAAATCGACACTTTGCCAACAGGTCACTGTGTTGGTGTGCCCGAGACAGGGGAATGATGTTTCCTGGTCCTGCACCCCCAACCAGAGTCAACTCCAACTGGAGTTGAGAATCCTAAAGATGGGGGAGCAGGGGGAAGAACCCACGCACATGGGACATTCGGGCAGCAAAGCCCCTCCAATAAAAAAACAGGACTGGGAGACACACAAGAATCACGTAGACCACAACCTGCTGTTGACATGATTCCTGGCAGCAGAGATGCCAGTCGACATAAAGGATGTTGAACTGGCATGGTAGAGCCCCTATAATTAGCTATGACCTTCTTATTTCCTGACTTATATGTAGGAGTGACATTCTCCTCATTCCACTCTGCAATAGTTTTTCCTTCATTCAGGGATGCATTGAACAAGATCGTAAGTGGTCCTGATACCTGTAATTCTGCCATTGTGTCCCTTAAGAACGTAGGATGAATCCCATCAGGGCCTGCTGAAGTATTTATTTTTAAGTTTTGGAGTACTTCCAGGATTTCTTGTGAAGTGAAATGACTACATTGATCTGTAGTACTGTGAGTGCTTACTGGAAAGTGGTGATTTGGATTAAAAACACTCAGAAAGTAGTAATTAAATTCTCTTGCCATGCTGGTCTCATTACTGACAATAATGGCCGTATTGTAGTATGACCTCCCCTGAGGGAACCTACATAATTATAGAATTTCATCTTGTTCCCCTTTGTGTTTGTAGCTAGTTTAAGCTCTAAATTTTGCTTAGCTCTCCTAATGGCAGCTTTAACTTTGTTTGCCATTGTTTTATAAGTGTTTTAGTTTATATTAGTTTGATGACTCTTGTATTTTGCATATGATTTTTTTTCTTTTTAAAAAGTTTTTTGATATTATTATTCCACCAAAGTGTAACTCTCTGCTTGTTCTTATATTTAATACATTTGGGGACCCAGGTGTTAATATAATAATATATTTTACCACAGATACTGTCACAAATATGGTTCAAACTTTGGTTACTTAAGTCGGTCTCCTCAGTCCCAAGTTGACAGGTGTTGTTTGATTTTGCAGTAATCTGTTTTAAGGAAATCTTTGACTTCAGTTACACCCATTACCTGTGTGTTATTGAAAAATATATTCCAGCTTACCATATTGTGGTCATTGTCACCTAGGGGTCTGTCATTATTGGTGGAGTTATATTTTCCTGTATATTATTCAGTGTAAGATCTAATATGTTCTGTTCTCCGGTTCCATTTATGACTAGCTGTTCTAGGTTATGTTGAACTGTTATATCAATAAAAATTGTTTTCATGCTATTTGAACTCTGTAGAGTGGCCCAATGTATGGTTGAGAAATTGAAATCCCCATTAAAATGTATTCTGAAGATGACACCGTATTATCTATTGCTTCAGAAAGTCGACATTTTGTTCTGGATTAAAATCAGGGGATCAATAACCCAAGCCTATCAGCAATTATTTTAGTAGGTAATATTATTTCAGCCCAGATAAGTTTGGTCTCCATGTCCATACCTGTTGGTGGGGATACCATGTGTACTTGATATTTTTCTGATATATATATATATATATATATATATATATATATATACACACATATATGTATATATATATATATATGGCAATACCACCACCTCTTTTTTAAGTATGATTTTTAGATAATTTCATGTAACTAGGTATGTCTGTATTCCAGTCAGTATCCTGGAACCATGTTTCAGTTACTCCACAAATATGTATATCCTCAGTCAATAGAATATATTTTAGTTCATCTATTTTGTTAGATAGACTACAGGCATTAAGTAGTAAGAAATTCAGTTGTCCATACAAGCTTTTGGCATTGGAGTCTACATCTATGTGTTCAATTTTTCAGTTATTGCTTTGTTTTGGTGCATTTTTTACACTCTGATCATGTAAATTATAAGAGGATGGCTACTGATGGCCCGGTGCTAACACTGCAGCACTTTGATGAAAAATCCCAAAGTGCTACAAGTAGAGCTAGGAAATTTTTTTTTGTGCTGGCAGAATTCACACAAAATAATTTCTCAGTCTCGAAATTCTACAAAAACAGTTGAAATATATTTACATTTCAAAGTGTGACATTTGTATGTTTTTTTCTCCATATATTTTGAACAATTTGCTGGAGAAGATGCTATAATTGTCTTTGTAACTGATCTGCAGAATTTTTGTTCTGCAAGTAAGACATTTAACAGGGAATAGAGTTAATAGGGTATAGAACCTACAAATCCCATGCATGTTCATTGCTTTTGCAAATATGTTTGCCACATTTAAAAAAGCATGCAAATACGAACAGTTTGCTCAACCCCAGAAACAAATTAGACCTTGTGGGCAGCTGTGCCCTGGGAATATCTGACTTTTTGGTTCTTGCTGGGGTTTAGATTTTGGCACACACTGTACACCACTGCTTGGATACTTGTTCTACTTTATTCATGAGCAAAGAATTATCACCACAGAGGCTTCATAACATTTGTTCACCAGTTTGCTGCTGAGAACAGTGATATATTAACATCAGTCTATATTTCAGGCAAAAAAAAAAACATTTATATAGTGGCTTTCATACACACTGTATCCCAAGGTGTGTTACAGTCCATGACCGTTTCATCAGCTATTAAGTGAGCAGAGGTTGGATAACTGAAATTCAGGTTGGTTAAAGAGCCCCTTAAGTCACAGGAGGTATTTGTAGACACATTGTACATGTTCTGTATGTATTGTTTCTCTTTTATTTCATTAAAGGTACACTGTCAGATAATTTAATTACAAAATTCCCCATGCATCATACTGTCTATGCATTTATTACAGTCACAAGAATTTTCCACTGATATTGTTTCATACTATACCATAGTTAGAGTGATTTAGGTTTTGTTACATTTTCCTTTTCTTTTTTCATTTTTGATGGTCTGTTTGTTCAGTGCTCTAGGATGTTGTCATGCACATTGTGTCTAGCAGGGTGTAAGAACTGTCTTCATTATTTCCCACTCCTCTGACTGCTATAAACATGCATTGAATAGAAGGGTGCTTTACTGAGCTTTGTCTATTCTCTAACAGCTGTCTCTGTCTTCATGTAAGGCAGCACAGGAAAAACTAATCCCCTACTCCAAGATGAGTATCATGAAGAAAATAAAAACACCTAAATCCTCTAAAGGGTCATCTGTCCAGAAATGTGATAGGATGAAGGGTCACATGCACACTCACCAGCATTTTTTTAACATACTCATTCATCCATAGCATCTTAGTAGAAACCGTTTTCCTTATCACACTATTCCCCCAAAACACACTGTACTGTAAACACAGAAAATATCTATTTACCTTACAGCAGATTATTTTTAAACGATGCCACAGAATAAAGAAGTAGAAAGGTAAAGAAATATCTTATTATATGAAATTTATAATTTTTTAAAACATTTTTCTTCAGCACAGAACGTTTTGCAGGAAATAGTTGTAATGAGATGATGCTATGAAATAATGAGTTTTTATATATCTGTTAGTGTATATGTATCTCCTTTGTGCAGGCACATTCCTTGACTGATGACCCTTTTGACAGTTTTCCTTATTTTTTGTATCTTTACACATCTTATATCAAGAGATTAGTTATTTGTATACTATGGATGAGCCAAATCTATAATTTTGGAGACTGTAGAAGCAGGTCCCAACCTCAGTTTCCATTTGGCATTTCAGCACTTTAACATCATGACAAGCAACCTTTTACATGGAGCACACTCTGGGCAAATCAAAGCTGTTGGCAAGCCACATGACCTGCAGCAGCCAATAAGTGACATGAGACAGAGAACTTCTTGTGCACATTCCATTGCCATTGGCAGCTCTCTTTCTCTTACATGGAAATGTGTGGCTACTTAAGGAGCTCCTTTTATGTGAAAGAAGAGTGATTTTTGATCAGAAAATTTTCCATATAATGGGGACTATGCACTAATGCAGGTCCAGTATGCATGTACCCAGCCTGCCTAGTTACGCACCTGGAGACAGGTGTAGGGTGTATGGTATGCACAACTGCACATGTGCAGGGTTCATGGTATGCATAAAAGCATGCACCTGCAAGGTGCCTGTCTATGGCACCACTCCTGCCATGCAGTTGTGGGGGCAGTGGATTGAGGGACACAGACAACCATTCATTGGACGCCTGTCCTGGGTCCCACAGTGGATCCCCATCTGCATGAGCATGGGATTCTGGGTAGGTGTGGGTCCATTGTTTTTAAAAGTATGGGTGAGTGCCCAAATGGATTCCCCCAGCCCTCCCTTTCAGCCCAGTGGGCTGGGGCATCACAATGGAATATACTCTTTTCTGCCTCAGCTGGCAGGTTTCATTGGGGGAATGCACAAAAGATACAACTGGGTCCCCACTGCCATGTCCTGCACCTTCTTGCCTGGCACTCTGCTCCTTGTGTGAATGGGACTGAGTGTGGGCATGCTCCCAGACATGTCCGTGAACCAGCCACATATGTAGCTGCATGAATGGCTGAGGGATCAGGTGTAGAAGGGATGCACATATCTTCTGTGCATGCTGCCAGGGATCTGCAGGACTGTGGTTTTAGGCAGGCATGCTAGAGAAATCAAGCAGAAGAGGAAAGAAGAGGAAAGGAGAAGTAAAGGGAGAGGAGGAGGGAGGGGAGGAGGGAGAGGAGGGAGTGGTGGAGTGGAGAGGAGAGGAGAGAAAGGGGAGGGAGAAGAGGAGAGGAGAGGGGAGGAGGCCTTCATGTTTATTGCAGGAAAACTCCATTGAGTAAGTTCATTCACAAGGAGGCCCTGAAGAATATATACAGACAAAGGAAATTACATACATAAGATCTTGGTACAAAATGTATAAGATGCATATGGTACATAGTGCTTAAAAAAGAAAACGAGTATTTGTCAATGCCGAACGTTCGCTTGCAGGTGTTTGCAGAGGTGTTTGGCATGTATGGTGCTTTACCCTAATGCCCTGTGTGATTGCTGGTATTTGCACAATAAATTGTCAGCATGACCTTTTTGTTACCCCCATTGTGCACTACATAGGCGGAAACACGTTTTGGGCAGGATGTAAAAATGACAGCTGTACTGCTCATAAGGAAGTGTGGTAAAATGGCAATGTTGAAAATCTGGAGGAAATATTGAAATTCGTAAACCTAGGAGCGTGCGTGGGAACTGTGCAATGCACGCTGGTAAAACAATGATTGTTAGGAATTTTTTCACCAAATTGTCAACATTGACAGTTTAAAACCTCTGCTAATGAACAGTGACACTGTGATTTTCTTAATGTGTCCCATACACTGAGTTCGCACACCGACTGTGCCATTGTGCGCTACATGGGCGGAAACACGTTTTGGGTGAGACGTGAAAAATGACAGCTGTACAACTCATAAGAAGGTGTGATAAAATGGCAATGTTGAAAATCTGGAGTGAAAATATTGAAAATTCGTGAACTTACGAGCCTGCGTAGGAACTGCATAATGCTGCGCTAAATAAAACAGTCATTTTATGGAATTTTGCACCAAATTTTCAACATAGGGTTTAGGACCTTTTCATGAATGATGTCACTGTCATGGTGTTATTGAAGCCGGCGAAGGGTGATTTCACGCAGTGACTGCGCAGTGCCTGCGAAATCACCCTTCGGGCCTGAATAACACCATGATAGTGACATCATTCATGAGAAGAGGTCCCAAAAACCCCATGTTGAAAATTTGGTGCACAAATTCCAAAAACTGACTGAGATATACAATAAAGTTGAACCCCCCCCCATCTAGCCCATTATACAGCTTACCGGCATTTCCTCAGTTCACGGTCGCCTTTGAAGAGTGCAGACGTGTTCCCGGTCCACCGAAGATCATCGTGCTGGAGTCTGGAGGTAAGTATGGGGTGAGGTGGGGTGTGGGGAGGCTGGGTGCACAGTGGGTGGTCTTGGTTGTGGGAGGGGTTGGGAGGCCAGCGCCATGAGTTGATTTTTGTTTTACAGGTTTGAAAAAAAACGACATGGACGTTTGCCACACTGGGGTGGGCTCCCCAATGTGGCAGAAGATGGCTAGGGCGGCCAAGGAGACCGGTTAGGCACCCCGCTCGGCAAACTACGCTGGGGCTCGGCGAGCTGACGTGGGGATTGGGCACCCCGGTCGGCAAAATAAAGCAAATGTTTGCCACGCTGGGGTGGGCTCCCAGCATGGCATCAGGATGGCTTTGTGGGGGGCCGTGGAGCCGACGGGCTGTCATACGGAGCTGCTGCACCCATTGGTGCAGGACCACCATGCCTGCTCAAGGGAGCAGTGCATCGGGTGGGAGAGGCACACCTCTAAGTGTGCTACTCTCCCAAAACGTTCCTTGCATATGCGCACAAGCGAACGTAAAAAAACACACTGGCAGCTGCAGGCCTAGTAGTAGGAGCAGGGCAGAGTGACTTTAACAAACTGTGAATGGCGTGAGGGAATTTTGAAAGATTTGTTTGGTAAATACATTTTTACTGAGTGGTGGTGTTAGACAGCAAAGAATTCTATATTTGTTTTTCCTTTTTTTTGTTTGCTCTTGTAGAAAGGCATGGTGAATTTAACAGACTGGGAAAGGTGCGGAGGAAATTTTAAGTATTTATATGACAAATAATTTGGCTGCTAGTTGGTGCCAGCTTGGCTACAGAAATCTATATTTACATTTATTTATTTATTTATTTATTGAGTGAAAATTATGTGGATTGCTGCAATAAGACATCAGGTCTGTCAATGAGAGTGAGGAGGAAAATATATCAGAGTGAGTAACATGCTTGTGTGTGTTGGTGTTTGCCAATGTGTCAGGTACCAAAAGGAAAATAACTGGAGGAGAAAGGCATGCAGCAGCAAGGAAAGAATCAGGAGAAGATTCCACCATACCAGCTTCACCAAAAGCCAGATCTGGAAGTGTTGGTGGTGATGGTGGAGAAGGATTCAGAACAAAGACTGGAAGTCATTGTGGTGGTGCAGGGCCTGATAGGAGGACTAGGGCTGGGTGCATGTTGACAAAGCAAAAAAAAAAATGACCCATTGGTCCCTAAAAGTCTACTGGCTCCATCCCAAAAAAGGCAAGTTGTAGACCCCGCAGCTGGTGTAGGGAAGTAATATAACCCAAGCAGCCAGCTACACTTCACATAAGAGAAACACCAAACCAACAAAAAGAGGGTTTGCATTCAAAGGGAGACACGGGACTCTTGTCTGAAAGATATGTCAATAATTTATTTTATCTTCCAAAATGCAATGCTGGTGCCACAGTGCAAAATACCACATTAAAGTGCACAAAGAGTATAGAAAAAGATCTAGCACAATACCAGCACTTATTGAGCCTCACTAGACTCTGCCCACAACCTGGCTCAGCCCCAGCACTTTTTTTGGCAATTAGTTTCATCAGGGTGTTATACTCTACAGCCCTGCAATGAAACATATTACCAAGTGAAGTGCCAGGGTTATTAGGCTGGGTTATGCCAGAGTCAAGCGAGGCTCTATGAACTTTTGTACTGTGCTGTATGTTTGATACTCATTGTTCACTTTGATGAGATATTTTGTGCTATGGAACTAGCTTTGGCCTTGAAAAGACATATTAAATAGTTGATATATCTTTCCAACTAGAGTCCAGTGTTCCCCTTTAAGTGCAGACCTTTTTTTGCACTGGTTCCACCCTTACTGCGAGCAGCTTTTCCAGTTGGTGATCCAGTAATGAACCAAACTGCGCAATCTAAAGGCAGTCACCTCCTCTCTTCCGCATTTCAGTTCTTCCAGTTTCCCTACCTTGGATAGAATAGATGTATCCTGATTTGTAAAGGCAAGCCTACCTCTGACCATCTTGCATTAACAACAAGACAACAGCTGCTGCCACAACCAGCTGTGCATGTCTGTGTATGTGAATAACTGCCAGTCCACCATGAAGCACTATATGAGGCCCCCATTCCCTAATCATTCATTCATCAGAAGCAGTACCACTCAGCCTAGTCCTGCTGCTCACTTGTCACATTGGGAAGGTGACAGTGTGATTCTGGGTCTGCCACAAACACTACAGTTATCTTGTCACTAGACAAGAAAAGTACTGTACAGTTGTTCATGGTAGTACAAGGCAATATTGGGGCAGGGCAAGGTGTACCATCCAACAGTTCTATGAAAGCAATCCAGTAGCACCACCACCAATGCAGATTATGGAGGGTGCTAGTAAGGAGGATATGAATGTGGATCTGCCAGGTCAGAGGCATGTGAGAAAAGGAGGCACTGAAGGGGGAAGCACATAAAGAGGAGAAGGAAGAACAGAGAACAGCATGCAATCTATGCATGGAGAAAAGAGGCAGGGGAAGAAGAACACCAAGAGGAAGAGAAAAAGGAAGATGCAGAAGAGGAGGAAAGGCATGAGGAAGCAGGTGCAGGAGAGGAGTATGAAGAACAAGAGGAGCTGGAATGTCTTGATGTCTGTTACACAACCAAACTGTGGTGGTGATAGTGAGTTTGTCAAGAAGGAGTGGAGGCTATCAAAGGAAACAGCAGAATTAAAAAAAAGATCATGAAAAAGAGAAAAGTAAGAAGCAAGTATCTCAGGCTGGTAAACCTAAAGACTAGCCACCTACATGATCAGTCTCATAGTACTGTACCACACACTGCTGCTACACTGCCTGGCCATTCTCTGTCGCATCATACCACAGTAGTGGTAAAAAGAAATCTTGTTGTTGCTTCACAGTTCATGGTGAAGCCCCCACACCAGGAGTCTACTCAAATAGTGAAAAAATCAAAGAGATCTTCTGCAGTGATGGAGTATTTTACAGATAACACCAGAAAGACCCTGAAGGTATGTTGCAATCACTATGGCTGAAAGATCAGTAGGGGCCAGTCTACACAGACATTGGGAGACTGTGTTCTTTTTGATCATTTAAAACATGAACACAGCATCTTCCTGCCAGTCACATCCAATCCCAATCCCAATGTCAGATGGGTCAGCAGCAGCAGCTATAAGCGTAGTCAGGTATGGGAAGCAATGATGTTATATGGTTTGTTCAACTAATTCAGCCACCATGGCAGGCATTATAGTCAACTGATGCATCCTCAGGTATCAGTGCTGCTTCAAAAGCACCATTTCAGTCACCACTTACAAAACACACTGCACTGCCCAAGTCATTACATGCTGTCACTAAACTACAACATACTTGATCAAGTTCTGTCGAATGACGGAACTCATTGGAGAGAGGATGGTCTTTGACTTTCAGTCATTTTCTATTATAGAAGACACCAGCTTTAAAAGACCATTACACAAAGTGAAGCCCCAATAAAAACATCACACTGTGCTTCACATATTCCAGCCATGTTCTAGCTAGTATGCATCAGATAGTGTACATGCAGATTGTGACACTTCTGAAGGAGTCAGATGTAGTTATATGCATTTCACAAGGGATAACTGAAGCTATTGTGCATAAAGTTTCTTTAGTTTCACTGCCCACTGGGTTGTGTCCATGGCAAGCTATGCAACCATTGCCATCTCACTTTCACTATGACTAGCTCCTTTAGGGGTGATATTAAAGCAGATAGCCTCACAGAAGCACTTCAGCAGAGGTAGTGCATTTCCTAATGTGTTGATCCTGGAGAAAAAGTGGGGAAAGCATTCTGTGGATCATCTCATCACTGCTAGATATCTGAATATTTCCTCTCAATTTTAACATGGGAATCATTATCATGGACAGTGGCAGTAGCATGCTGAAATCAATGAATGATGGGGATTTCCCACAGGCACTTTGTTTTACACACAAACTAAATTTGTAACGAGTCACATGCTTGACAAACATGCACAGTCAAACACATGACATTGCACAGGACATCTCCAGCTATTTTCATTACTCCCCCAAACATGATAAGCTCCTCTGCCATTGCCAGCAGAAGCACAATGTTCCTCAGCATAGCTTGATTTAATACATTTTCACAAGATGGAACCTTGTCTTTTTATATAGTGAAGAAGCTCATGGAACAGAAACTTATGTTCTAAGCTATGTAATTTAATGATGTGCTGTAGGGAATATATATATCATGGGTACAGTTGTGTGTTCTGCACAGCTTGTTTCACATTTGCAACCATACGAACAGGCAAGAAAAGATTCCAGTGCTGAATCAACAACATTTAGCATGGTCATTCTCATGGTGAGTCTACTTTAATGCCACACACTGTATTATTTATGATCTTCTACTGCAACCTGTAAAAAGCAAGACTGGTGGTGGTGGTGGTAGCTGTAGCAACACTGATGGAGGGGATAGAATGACAATGATGATGGTAGTGGAGGAATGGGGTGGTAACACCACTAGTTCACCTGAGTGATCACTGTAGCAGCATTCATAAACAATACTCATTAAAAAACATGGCAGAGATGCATCTGAAACAACGTGCAAACAGGGTTGAAAGCATTACATCCCTTATACTATGTGGCATGACAACTGAACTGGATCCAAGACATAAAGAGGTGTTAATTCCCCCTGGATGCGTAAGAGCATATCAAACAGAAACTGTTGTAGACATTTGTTATGGATCACAAAAGCCAGCTTGAAGAAACTGGCAAGAATGTGAACACACAACCTCCTTGCCATACTGCTCCTACTGACTTCTAGGTGCCAGTACCAGGTATCAGTATGACACTGGTGAAGAAGAAAACTTGGATAGTGATTATTCTGGCCTAGTTAAGGGCATTTGGGAGCTCTTCAATACTGAATGCAGGCACCACTTTGACACGGTAAGTAATTTGGCATGCACTAGCTAAAGTTTGTTTGTATTCTCTTGAATGCTCTCAAACATGGGTCAATTTGGAAAGATGTTTCAGTACAACTGGGGATTTTGCCTTACCACATTGCTTAACATACAGTGTCAAGCATCAGCTTTAACTAGCCATTCAATTACTCACATGTCTAACAAATGACATCTGCTATTATTCCTGCCCCTACCCTACACATCCTGGTGACAAGTAGCCCTGGACTCCTCTCACTAGCACTGACACCACTGTTTGGCTCACCATTCTCAGCAGTAGTAGCACAACCCTTCCTTCTGATGACACTACAGGACCCTACTCATTGTAACTGCCAACAAGCTCACTATGATTAAGTGTGCCACTAAGCTCAAAGAGACAGCATCTGTTGTATGAGACTTGTCACCCCACCCACCATGAATTGGACAGTGACAGAATAAGTGACCTGGCTAGCCATGCACAGGAATGCATAGTTATCCAGTCTAATCTCTACTCAATAGTTATTTACTACAGCTTTTGCTGCCAGTGGGCAGTATCTCTAAGTTCAATAAATGTAAAAAGAAAGCAGAAAAAAATATATATCCTTTAATGGATGGAAAATATTGTGAATTTAATGCATTTTCATATGTTTTGTGGTGCACAACTTTTTCTTTGTGGAAGTGTTGCTAGATCATTTGAAAATGTCCAAAGCCAGAGAAAATCTAGTGATTGACATGATGGCAAATCAGGGACTACAGAGGGTATACACCTTGAGGTAAGCAATGAAGAGTTATGACTATAGTAGCACACTAGATTAGACTGGTCTTAGTGGGCTTTGATGACTGTCGCAACAGCACAACCAGTAATCCATAGCAGAGGCCTGTAACCCACAGCACCACCTGCTGTAACTACTATGCATTCATTAGTATTACTTGCTGGCTTCAAGGCTTTTTACCTCCATTCATAGTCTGCCACATGGCAGTTACTGCTTTGACAGTCAAAGTGGTTCAGCTCAATTCTTTTTTTATAATAAAGATTTTTATCCTCCATGTCTAAGGGCAGCTTATCAGCCTTGTCCCTGTGTCCCCCTGAGTTGGCTACCACCTCCCCCAGGACTCACCTGCTGTCAGAGTACTTCCATGCATCATCCCCTCATGGTGGGGCCTGAGGGAGAGCGATATTCTCCAACCCAGTACTTGAATCTAGTGTGGACTACAGGTGAGCTCCTGTTTGGCGATGTTGGCTTAGGACATATGGGCAAAGCTTCACAAAGCCCCTGACATCCTCACCTCTTTTCTCCCACCACTTGCTGTAGGTGGTGTGCTCATGTGTTGAAGTGCATGTGCCTAATGTAACCTTGGCCCATCCCATTCTTGCTGTCATGCTGCACTGCCTCCAGGCCTCCACCAGGTGGCAGTTGCAGACCAGGGCAATATGCCTCCATGCCCCTGGACAGTAGAGCAGTTATTCAATCCTCTACCACCTGGCTGACCTCCAGTGACCCGAGTCCATTCCGGAAGCTCTGTCACTAGAATGGCAAAAGGTAAGGCCCTAGTGCTAAAGCCCTCTGACCAGTGGGCTAGCCCATTCAGTCAACATCTTAAAGCCAAATTTAATTTTTCAAGCTCAAACATAATGCCAAGCTGAAGCTGCCAGTTGCCAACTTCTTTTACCCTTAGTATCCCTCATACTATATCCAGACTGAGACAATTATTACTTAACAGGCAGAGCTCGGAAAAGCACAATTCCATATGATGCACACTCATAACAGCTGATTAATCAGGAAACCCATGAATTCAGTTCTGACACCCTGCAAAGCATGGCTACATCCAGGAGCACTGAACAAACAGAGTGCCAAAATTAAAAATAAAATACAGTAAAAAACATTGTAGATGGTGGGAGTACTTCTGACTAATTAGAAAAGCATTTTTCCCAGTCCATGGCAAGGTAAACTCGTGCTTCACTAGTGTATGGAGTGGGATGCTGCTGTGGGCTGGACAGCCCAAACAAACAGTAGAAGTTCAAGGCAGTGCAGCACTCATTAATATAGCACTCAGACCATGACTTGCACTAAACTGACAATTTATTTTACTGAATTAGTAGCGCTTACACAAATAGTGGTGCTAAGATAAAGACATGTTAAGAAGTATTACTTGTTACCACACCTCTATCTTAGCACCACTACTTGTGTAAAAGCTGCTAATTCAGTAAAATAAATGTCAGTTTAGCATAATTCATGGTCCGACTGCTGTATTAATGAGTTCTGCAGTGTCTTAAACTTCTTCAGAAAATTACTTCTCCTGTGCATGTGACACACTTATTTTGTAAAGAGTGTCTCACATGCAGACGCCTTAGAAATGGAAATGTTTGTGGAAGATTTTTAAAAAAATATATATATATTACTAATTGAGAAATAAAAGAAAATGCAGTAAAAACTAAAATCAGTCTAACTATGGTATGACACAATAAACATCAATGGAAAATACTTGTCACCATGATTAAAGTATAGGCAATATGAAGTATAGGAACATGTTTTAACTAAATTAGCCAAAGGAGCCCTAAGCTCAGACACATTAACACAAAGATTGGGTCATTACTGTCTCCATGCTGTCATCTGCTTTGACTTCTTGACTACATCTCATATTTCAGTCCCCTCTTTTTGACATTATAGTTGTTTTACTAGAAACAAATTGTACAAGCAGAGAGTTGTGATGTCTGGTGAAGACAGTTGTGGCAGATAAAACCTCAGGGGCTGGGACCCTGTTTTTATATTCATATGCATACGAACATATGAAGAAGCCAGCAGAAGAAGGCCATTTGGTCTATCAAGTCTGCTCATATTGCAGGATCCACAGCTTGAGCTAATGTCCCTGCCCTTCCTCCCCACTCCTCCTATCCTCCCTACCCATGATCCTTACCTTCCCCCTATGCCTATTCCAGCCTCTCTTAAAGCTGCCCACTGTCTTCAATGAGATGACCTCTTCGGCAGCGCATTCCAAGTGTCCACCACCTTCTCTGTGAAGAAGTGCTTCCTGACCTCCCTCCTAAACCTCCCACTCTCCAGCTTAAGACTGTGCCCCCCTGTGATATGGTTGCCACTCAACTTAAAGAGACTCTCCTTATCAATCTTATTTACCCCTTTCATGTACTTGAAGGTCCCAATCATGTCGCCTCTTTCTCTCTCCTGTCTTCCAGGGAGTACATGTTCAGTGCCTTCAACCTCTCCTTGTATGCCTTACCCTGCTGACCGGCTATCATCTTGCAGCTCTCCTCTGGACCTTCTCCAGTAGGTTAATGTCCTTTTTGAGGTGTGGGCACCAGTACTGAACTCCATACTCTTGATGCGGCCTTACCAGTGACCTGTACAAGGGCAGTATAACCTCCTCTGTCCTACTACTACTCCCCCTAGGTATGCACCCCAGCATCTTGTTTGTCTTTGCTGCTGCTTTCTTGCACTGCATGGAGTGCTTCAGGTCATTAATGATCATGACTCCCACGTCCTTCTCCTCTTCTGATGCAGATACTCGGACTCCACCCAGGTAGTACTCTTTCCTGGGATTCTTGGCTCCAATATGCATTAACTTTGCATTTCTTGGCATTGAAGCCAAACTGCCAGATCCTGGACCACCTCCCTAGCTCTTCCAGATCTTCCTGTATGTCCTGTATCCCTTCAGCTGTATCCACTCTCCCACAGGGCTTGGTGTCATCTGTGAATAGACACATTTTGCCCTTAATGCCATCCCCAATGTCACTGATGAAGACTTTGAACAACACCGGCCCCAGAACCAAGCCCTGTGGGACCCCATTGGTTACCTCTCTGGTGCCAGATAACTCTCCCTCCACAGTCACCCTCTGGGTTCTGTCCCTCAACCAGTTTTCCACACATTTGGCCATATTTTCCCTAACCCCAAGATCCACCAACTTCCTGATCAACCATTTGTGGGGCACAGAGTCAAAGGCCTTGCTGAAATCAAGATAGAGGATGTCTACCACTTGGCCCCTGTCTACTGTCTTAGTGACACGTCAAACAACTCAGTCAGATTTGTTTGACACGATGCCCCCCCCCCCCCCCCATGAACCCATGCTGCCTCTCATCCTGGAGACCATGTTCCTCTAGATATTCCACAAACCTTTCCTTTAGTATGGTCTCCATAACCTTGCCCACAATGGAGGTCAGACTGACTGGTCTGTAATTCCCTGGGTCATCCTTGGGACCACTTTTGTTACAGTACACAGAAAAATGGGCCTCTACATGCATAAAATATATGAGATAAAATGTATCTAAAATATTTTTTTAAAGGATCCACTATAACTTGAGTGGCTATTTAAGAACAGTTTTGTAAGGTGAAGCACAAAGTGAAGAAGGGCTAGAAAATGAGAGAGGGTATTATTCAGAGTGAGATAAGTGACTTGCTCATTGAGGGTAAATGGCAGTGCTGGGATTCAAACCTGGGTCACAAGGTTCCCAACTCTACACTGTAACCACTAGGATATGCTATCTCCATAGCTCTTAAACTTAATGGAAATCTCCAAAGCATGTCACACAATAAAGAGCTTCAGTAATAGTATTGTTCTTCTGCAGGTGGAAGAACACCTTAGCCCTGAAACAGTCAGTCTTGAAAACAAGAAAAAGCAGCTGAAATGCTTTACAGAATAACAAGACATGATAGCAGAAATCACAAATGAACAGCATGCTTTTCCTGCAAGCTGAAAGTTGATTAACAGTCCATGTATCACATACTAATGGCTTTCTTCTGGGCCAACGAGGTTAATGTAAGTTACAGTGTGATGTTCATCATGATACTTCATTATCAAAAGAACTGTCACAGTCAAGTGTAAATGTTTATTTACGTTTGAAGTGCTTGAATGTATGATTCTAATTAGCAATGAGTTCTCTATATAAAATCCTCACCATGTAACTGTTTTATTACAGTGCCTGATGTAGTAGTAAGTAATAGTAGCAAAAACATTTTTATTTATACAGGCAAAAACAATTTGACAATGCAAAAAGTTTACACCATAGGTCTTATACAAGGCCTGTTTTCATGTTGATCCTGTTATTGATGTTTATGTACAAATTGCAAAAGGTTCCAAACATTTTCAACATTGCACATATTACATAAGATACAAATATTATATCATACTAAAAAGGAAAATTTTATAGCAACAACACACAGACATATTAACGACAAACTAGTACACATCACATGTGATAAAAACAGGTTTATGTAAAAACCAATATGATCCAATATCCTATGTCTTATACTAATCTAGTAACCCCTCATTTATCTTTTGGGAACTACCAACAACAAGGTGTTGCTCCAAACATATACATACATATTCAAGGTCCTGTTTCATTCTTTGTCCAAATTCCTTTATTGTTAAGTTAATTTCTCTTAAATCCTTCGATAATCTATTCCAAGAACTAGCAGCTCTATATTTAAATTTAAATGTGCTGTATTTGTTTTGAATCCTAGGTAATTTTATTGTACTATCCATATTTCTCAAACAATAATGATAATTTACCCTTTATAATTGTTTCAGGCATTACCAATTTCATAATTTTATACAGTAAGATATTCCATACTATTTCTCTTTTATGGTACAATGGGATCTAGGACAAGGCATCATACAGGGAGCAGTGATGGACTGTGGGACTACATCATAATACATATCTAGCTATTGTATGATATAATACATCCAGTTTATGTAAAGATTTTTTTGTAGAAAAACAATAAACGTGATCCATACTCCAAAGTAGGAATGACCAACTGATTTGCTACCCACTTACAATCATTTTTAGTCATACAAAAAGTAACCCTTCTTAAGGCTCCCCATTTCATTTTAGTTTTCTTTATGATACTATCTATGTGTTGATTAAAGGTAAGGCCAGAATCAATTTCAACTCCCAGATATTTATATATATCTGCCTGTGCCAATATCTGCCCATCTATAGTCAAGATCTGCATAGCACTATCCACGCTTTTATTTTTAGATTTAGAAGTTTTAAACAACATCGTTTGTGTTTTTTTGTTTTTATATTCATCAATAAATATTTAGTCTTAAACCAAATTTGCATGGCTTCAAAATTAGACTGGAGCTTTCTTCTACTTCCTACCTGTTTATCCCATCTGTGATTATCACCGTATCATCAGCATACAATATGATGTTTGAATGTTTTATACAATTTGGAAGGGCAATTATATAAACAAGAAACATCAAGGGGCCTGATATTGAGCCCTGTGGAACACCACGTTTCACAGGGGGCCAACTCTGAGCTAACACAGGCAAGGAAAACAAGCGGAGTACGATCTTTTAAATATGATATAAACCATTTCAATGACTGATCAGTGACCCCTATATTTTCAAGGGATTCCAACATCAAAAGGTGGTCCACCAAATCAAAGGCCTTTGACAAGTCCAGGAAGACCATACCCATGGATCTCTCATCCCCTAAAGGAGAAACTATTAAATCCAAGAAGTCCATGAGCGCAGTCTCCATGCACTAACCCTTCCTGAACCCATACTGAACCGGAGTAAGTTTTTTATATTTTTCCAAATATAGCATTAATTGAGAATGAACCAAATGCTCCATTAACTTGGAAATAACTGATAGAAGAGCTATTGGCCTATAATTTGTTGGAAGTGAAGCATCCCCACCCTTGAATATTGGAATCACCTTGGCTCTTTTCCAGATACTTGTAAATTTACCCTGACTTAAACTCAAATTAAATGATGAGGCCAAAGGCCATCCCACAACTCTAATACTATCCTGTAAAAAATGCATTTCTATATTATCTAAGCCCCCAGCTTTATTACTTTTTAATTTCTTTATTTCTTTCATTACCTCTCCTGTAGTTACCTTTCTAAATCTAAAACTAGGCAAATTAGTAGCTTGAGATTTTGTTCTATCTTTAGGGACTTCCTGATCATAGAGGTTATTTTTCAAGTTCAAATCTGGTAAATTAACATAATATTTATTTAAAACTTCCACAGCTCTTGCTTGAGTTATATTTATACCATTTTTAGTCATTGCCAAATGTCCACTATTCTTTACTGGATTTACCAAACTTTTAATTAAATTTCAATGGTGTTTTGGATCATTGGTATTTTGAATTTTTTGCCTATAGTATTTCCTCTTCAGTTTTCTAGTTTCACTCTTTATTCTGTTTCTTATGTGTTTAAATTGCTCCTAAATTGTTTTATCCAAAGTTTTATTTGCTTTTTTTCCACATTCTATCTTTTTCTTTAATTAATTTTTTATGGTCCTTGTTATCCAAGGCAAACAGTGAGATGGTACATGGATTGCATCACAAGTCCTATGAGGACAGGTTGAAGGAACTGAATATGTACTCCCTGGAGGAGAGGAGAGGAGGGAGAGAGGGGACATGATAGAGACATACAAGTATCTTACAGGGAGGAACAGGGTGCAGGAATACCATTTTTTTAAGTGAAAAAAGATGTTCCAGGACTAGAGGGCATGGGATGAAGTTGAAGGGAGGACAATTCAGAGGAAATGTAAGGAAGAATTTCTTCACAGAACAGGTGGTGGACAAGTGGAACACCCTGCCAGAGGAAGTGGTGGGGGCTGAAACAATCATGGGATTTAAGAATGCATGGGATAGACATAAAAGAAATCTGGAAGTCAGGGGTAAGGGGCAACAGAGTTCTAGGAAAACATAAACTGAACTTACAGACTTAAATGGGCAGACTGGGTAGGCCATAGGCCCTTATCTGCCAATGATGTCTATGTATCTATGTATCTACCTGTTCGTTCTTTCAACAGAGCACACTTGTCACAGGCTTTTAAAAATTTTTTTGTAAAACTCATCTGCTTCCAGATCAATATCTGGAATTAATGTTACTCTTTGTAAACTTTGTCTTTCTAATTCCTCCATAAGGGCTTCTGGGCTATAATTAACTAAAGATCTCTTTAAGACCTTTGAGGGGATTATTTTAATTCCTTTTTACATGCCAGATTGATCTCATATGAAATAACACTATGATCCCCTAAATTAGGTGGGTAGACTTTCTTCATTTTTACTTCCATACCAGGGGTTACAAATATTAAATCCAATGTATTTCCAAGACCTTTCAATTTACTTTTCTGAGTGGGTATGTCAATTATCTGTTTTAAGTGCAAATTAAAAAAAAGCCTCCTCCAGCTTCCGACCCCTTGACCCATTCCAGGCTACATTAAAATCATCCATCAGAATTAAATCCTGGTTTCTAACAAGTTCTACCAAATGGTGGGAAAAGGGTTCAGAAACTGCAGGTTTTATGTTAGAATGAGTATATACTGCACCTATAATTACTTTCGGGTTTTGAAGACCAATTAATATACACTCTGTTCCTTCAAACACCCTGGAATATATCTGGGTAGATGGTCCCATACTGTGTTTTAAGTACAGTAGCGGACACAGACACTGCCAGCTATTTCCCCAAATTTCTGTGATATTCCCAGAAATATCTCCTGCTTTCTGTATTTCCACAGTAGGGGCAGCAGAGAGAAGCTCTTCAGAAATTTCACGAAATATCTGGAAATAGCTGTCAATGTCTGTGGCTACCACTGTACATCAATATCCCCCCCGTCTTCATATCAAATCTATAGTGTAAATAGCCCTCCAATTCTATTTCACTCGAGTTTATATTTGCATTCAACCATGTCTCTGTTAAGACAATTACTTCAGGATCAACAGTCTCCACCCATAACCTAGATTGGTCAATCTTTTCAATTAAGCTCCTTGCATTGTCATGATACAGTGCAAGTTTATTACTTTCAGGGCCAGGATTCATCTTGATATCACCACAAAGCACTAAGGTAACCCACAATACCTTATGCGGGTGCTTCACCACCATGCACCTGACACCAAGCATCCTGGCCTTCAAAGTTTCCCTTATCAGAGCAAAATAATTTCTTTCCCGCTAACTTTCAAGCAATCTATAGTTATTGCCCTAAAAGACCCTGAAGCCACTGACATCTGCAACTTTAAATTTGGAGTCTCATTTTCTATAATGGCACACATTTGAACAAGGCTTACTAGAAATAGCAAGGTTGTCAGAACATACATTGTTTTAGAATTCATGGTTGCAAATTTCCACAATATGTGAGGTTGCCATAAACAAGTTAAAAAACTCCCTCTACTATGAATCTTAAAAAGGACCTAATTTCAAATATAAGTTCCTGTAACTTTTACTGAGCTCAAATCTACTATATAATCTTTCCCTAAGCCAACACTTAAACTATTAAGACATCAGCTATTTTTTAAAGGCAGTTTTTTGAGTTAAATATTTACAAACCCAACAGATCTTTACATAACACTCCAATTTCTGCCTCTCTCCTCCCGGGGTGGATAAGTGCTGGACTTAGGCAAAGTGCCACAGCTAAAATTTCTCTGGTGAGTGATGTAAAGGCATACGTGTCATCAACGGCTTGTATTAAGTTTGTTAGTCAAATAAAAGGTATTACGATATGTCTTTTTATAGCTGCAGTGGACAAAGCCCTGCACCTTTTTGCTATTGCAGCAGAAGGGACCTGTCAAGATTCCTAATGGACTAGATAAAATTAGAGGTTTTGAGCTATCACTCCACTGTACTGTGTTTATTCAGCTGAGCTTTGTCTGCACTGGACTATTTTGTGTGATAACTACTAGCTTCAGTTTGGCTAGTATTCTCTTTCAAGAAAGATTCAGTCATAAATATGTCAACTTAGTCAGCCTTTCCCAGCAAGGAATCTTGTAAAAAAATTTACACTTTTTTTAACCTCTTAAGACACTGTTTGATTAGCACTGTCTCAGACATTGTTTACTGTAACAGAACACATCCATTTCTTTAGCCACTAACACAAGTAAAGAACTGTTATCTTTTGTTACTACTTTTACTATGCTTTTGGAAAAAAGAAAATATTTTGATCTTTAGCCAGCAAACACATTATGAAACTTTTAGCCCTCAAAACAGCCACCTTTTCTGGTTTCAAATCTAAGTGCATAGCACACCCAATTACAGTATCTTAAAGTTGTTACTGCCTTCAGCAGTGTCTGGAATGCATTTATTATAGCAGAAGACAGGTGCATCTTTAAATCCTAAGACAAGTAAAAAAAAGTATATTTGTTTACTCCTTTTGCTATGCTTTTGGAAAAAAAACATTTACTGTATATTAAGCTACAGTATGGCTGGTAAACACATCCCGTATTTTGTATCCTAGACAGCACAGGGGAGATGCTGCATCTCATTCTCATAGGAATCTTTATTTTACATATTTTTGCACTGTATTTACTCAAGATATCCCAGATGAGATGCAATATCTTATTTTTAGTGGGGACATGATTCTACCCCATTTTTGCAATGTATTTATCCAGGGTAGCATAATACAGATGTAAAATATTATTTTTAGCGTGTTCTGATTTCACACAATGCAGCATAATAATGTGTAGATGTAGAACCCCACTGAAAATAATATGTCACATCATCTGTCAATGATCCACGCTAAATATATAGCAATCAACAGGCATAATCTAGGAAAACACATTTAAAAAATGTGTAAAAGGACGACTACATTGAAACTGCCTCTCAGCAGATCTGTGTCGTGCAAATACATTAGAAAAAAATGGATACAAGCATGACCACATTGTAAATGACATCTTGAATCTCAATTGGCATATGCTGTAAAAATTCAATATTTAAAATGTGTAATCTCATTCACTCCAGAGCATTTCTTTGAGAGTTCCTACCCTTCTGTCCTGTATACTCTTAATACTGCATTCTGGGCCTTTCTAAGTAAACTGAAGTCATACAGTAATCACCATACCACAAACAAATGTGAATCCTGCTTGAACCGTAAGTGCTACATACGAGGTATAAGTGGCAAAGTTGTTCAACACAAAATTACCCTTCTAATGGTACTATGCAATGAATTCTAAGTAGTTCCATTTTTCTTTCTATACTAGCCAAAATACCAGAAAAGTTTTTTTTAATCAAAAAGGCAACATATCAACACCAAATTAAGTACCCATAGATTAGAAGCAGGCACTAAAGTAATTTTGTATTAAAAAGCATTATTTCCAATATAAAACATGTATTTATTTGACTTTTTATTCAAGGTGCTTTGGTGAGACTTCAGGGACAAAAGTCAACCGTGCAGACCACACCATAAACAAACACAAATACCTCCTAAACTGTAACTGATACACACAAAGTATGAGCAGCAAAGTTGTTCAGCACATTACCTTTCTAAGGGTGCTATGCAATCAATTCTAAGCAACTCAGTTTGTTTTTAATATTTCAGTAAAAACTGCTGACATCCTTAGGTGTTTCCAGACCTGAGTGAAAGTCAACTGAGTACGTCTACAGTCATTATTGGACTGAGTGGCTATGCTTTCAGATGCCACCTGCAGGCATATCCAGGCCTGAATGAGTTAAATGCTTTACTCAAATGAAATTAATATTTTAAATATTGGCATGACTAATCTTTCCTCATAGGTCTTATCCCATAGGCCCTGCACCATTTTAATTTCCTCCACCCTGTCATTGTTCTTTCTCAGATAGGACCTCTAGAACTGGGTGCAATAGTCCAGGTGCAGTCACATGAGTGTCTTGCACAGGGGCAAGATGACTTCCCTCTTTATACTCTTCATACCACTCCCTATGCATCCCAACATCTGACTAGCCTTTCCAGCAGCCTTATCACACTACCTAGTTTCTCTTAGGTCCTCTGAGATGATAACTGCCAGGTCCCCTTCCTGCTTCATGACTGTCAGTACCCCTCACCTAGTTTGTACTTTGCCACTGGGTTCTTGTGCCTTATTTGCATGATCCTGCACTTCTTTGCATTAAATCCAGCTGCCATTCTTCAGACTATTTCTCCAGCTTTTTATGGTCTTCCCTCATTCTTTCAATACCCCCTGCATACCCTCCCTATTACATACCTTTGTATTGTCTGTGAAGAAGCATACCTTCCCATCAAATCCCTCTGCAATGTCTCCAATAAAGACATTGAAGAGGACTGGCCCTAACATTGACCCCTGCAGCACCCTGCTCATCACCTCTCCCTCTCAAGAGTACTCCCTGTTTACCACAACCCTTTGATTCCTGCCATTCAGCCAGTTCTCCACCCACATAACTATTTTAGGATCCACCCCTAGGCTGCACAATTTGTTACTCGGTCTTCTATGAGGGATAGTGTTAAAGGCTGTTCTAAAATCCAGGCAGGCCACATCTACTGTACCTCCCTGGTCCTCTACCTTAGTTACCCAGTCATGCTGTAGATTAGTGCAATGAGTTAGTGTAAAACACAGTGCTTATTCTAAATACAGTAAAAGTTAGGGTTAGACATATAAGTAAATAAATGCCATATAAGGCAGTGTATGTGTGAAAGTGTGTGAGTGTGGCAATGCTCTGTGTGTGCAGACAGTGCACTGCTATGTTATACTGGAATATATATGCAGATATGTATTAGTCAGTGTGTGTGTATCTCATCAATTAGAAAGTGCAGTTAGGTGGCTCAGTGGTTAGTGCACAATTGCTAGTCTACATTCCCCTGCTATCTTGATCAGCTTCAGTCTTATGCATGCCAATGCTGATTTAAATGAGGTGTCTAGTGGCACTCCCTCCACCTTCTGATGTCCCTCGGAGCCTGAAAAGAAGATAACAGTCCCTCAATGTCTTTTTTTTAATCTATAAAATTGTATGTAGACAGTGCACTGCTATGTTATATTGAAATACATATGTGTATATGTATTAGTCAGTGTGTGTGTGTGTGTGTGTGTGTGTGTATCACAACGATTAGAAAGTGTAGTTAAATGGCTCAGTGGTTAGTGCAAAAATTGCTAGTCTACATTCCCCCACTATATAAACCAGTTTTAGCCTTCTGCATCTCACTTATGATTTAAATTAAGTGTCTAGTGATAACCCTTAATCCTCTGATGTCCCTTGGAGATTGAAAAGAAGAACACAGTCCCTTGATGTCTTTTTTTAATCTGTAAAAATGTGTTTAGACAGTGCACTGCTATGTTATACTGGAATGTGTAAGTATATGTATATGTATATGTATATGTATATGTATATGTATATGTATATGTCAGTGTGTGTGTATCACACCAATTAGAAAGTGCAGTTAAGTGGCTCAGTTGTTAGTGCAAAAATTGCTAGTCTACATTCGCCTGCTATCTAGATCAGTTTTAGCCTTATGCTTGTTATTGCTGATTTAAATGAGATGTCTAGTGGCAAGCCCCCACACTTCAATGTGCCTCAAAGCCTGAAAAGAAGAAAACAGCCCCTCTATGTCTTTTTTTAATCTGCAAAAATGTGTGTAGGCAGTGCACTGTTATGTTATACTGGAATATATATGCATATATGTGTATATGTATTAGTCAGCATATGTGTATCACAACAATTAGAAAGTGCGGTTAGGTGGTTCAGTGGTTAGTGCAAAAATTGCTAGTTTTTTTTTGCATTAGTTCTGCACTGACTAATATGGCAGTACAGTTCTTCTTTGTACCATCATAACAAATGAATGAAAAAAATATGATTTCAAATTCTTTTTCTGAAAAGGATATATATACCAAAATATATTTCTTAAACTATAACTGTATTTGGTTTGTTCTACCTTATTTTCAAAGCTGGGTAATAGTTAAAACAAACATATAAAATAGTTCAAGACAGCCATTGCAAATACTGCTCTCTGATATGACAGCCTGGTCACCTGTCATTCCAATATGTACTCATGAATGTGCCTATATGTATATGAATGCACAGTTCTACACTTTTTAAGCTAAAACTTTTAATAGTGTGTCTTTTTGTAAGTACAACGTCACACTTCAGGGGGATACATTTGCTGGAATAGAAAGGTACTCCTCTAGTGTGTGCTTAGAAGCACTCGGCCTACAGCCCCATCCCTCAGTAGATACATCAGCAGAGTGCCTAAATATCCCAATGAATACGCACTGTGTTTTGTACAGTAGTATTGCTTACATATACCATAATTGTACAAACCTTTGCCAATATATTGATTTCGGTTTGCCTGCCAGCACATTGGTAGCACTACCTCTTGTGGTACCAGTGACATGGATTTGGGAAGAAGCCCAGAGCATTGGAGAGCAATTGGGAGCAGGAGGGTAGAGCACTGATGGACTTCTCTCTTCCTCCAGGGTGGATGGGTTGAGGTGGTCGGCAACAGTCCCACTCCTGGTGATGGCTGGGAGTCAATGCATCTGACACCTCAGTACAAGCCAGGACTGGTGGTCTCACTGGACATCAGCACAAACACTCATGTGAGCATGCGTAGCTTCCCTATGACATAATTTCATGTCCAAACCACTAGGGGAAACAAAAGAAGAAAATCCAAGACTATGGCCTCTGGTCCAGCCTAAAAAAATGCCAGCATAAGACTTGGCCAGGGTTCAGTGGTTGATCTTGGTATCTTCCTTTGGGGAGCCCTGCTGTGAGGTGTAGCTCAAGGGCTTCCTGACCTGAGCAGCTTAGGGGATGCTAGCTGGGGGAGCTGGGGGCTGTTGGCTAAATCACAAGTAACTACATTTGAATATATCTTTATAAATTCACTTTTATTTGCACTGATCAGTAAATCAAGATAATGTTTTACCTGATTTTGAAGGAGGAGCAGCTTGTTCATGTTTTACATCTTTCAGTCCTTTAACAAAAGTAAAATGTTACATAGTGTATATGTTTAATTGCTATTTTGCAGCAATAACAAAGCATTACATTATGTTATTTTATTTCTTAATGCCACACAATGAAATCAAATTTAATTTGTCTTCCAAATAAAATGTACACAAAATACTTTATAAAAAGCAAACCAGAATCAGAATAATCTGACTTACCATCAAAGAGCAAACCATTATCAAGTAACACTAGGCAGCAGTACACAGCAATAGACAAAGAAGCTATCAGGAGGACAAACAGTGAAACCGATACCATTTGAATCAAGCTACTGGACTGAATAGGCAGGAACTTGTCACCACTGAGGGGTGTACTGCAGGACTCCAAACCACTCAGCAGAGTTTGTTGCCCACTTAATTGGGAATAATAGGTGAGCAGCCAAATCAGATACAATGAGAAATAAGAGTGTTGAGTAAATAAGATTCCAATATCGCAACCAGTTCCTGGAGACAAAAAAACTTACTCAACAGGAAAGGTATCTTATTTTTTAATTTTTACCCATGAAGCGAGTACTGTATTTACAGTAAATCAGCCAGTGTTTTAAGGAATGGTCCTCTTCTTGACCGAGTTGATAGAATTTTACCAGTGGAATAGTGATGGAATTGCATACTGTGTTCTGCTTCCATGTAATTTTAAGAAAGTTTCAAAAGTCTTCATGAAGAGAAGTAGTGTAGGGAATCTATTATATATGTTTGTATGTAAGCAGTAAGACATAACAGGGTGTGCACTGTGCTAAGATAACATGCCCAGGGGCTTAGTGAGGCATAAAGTTGTAGGGCTCGTGCCTTCAGCTCCTGGAAGTGTGGTTATCTCAGCACAGTCCACATCCTCCAAAGTGTCTTACCATGCTTAAAAATGGGTTTTATTGGTAGAATATAGTTAACAATAAAAAAGCATGTTTTCATTTGTAAAATTTTGGTTTTTGTATGACTTTTTCAGTAAAATAGTCCTTTTGCCTGCTGGAAGTGTTTTGGTACTTGTTTGTATTTTCAGCTTTGCCTTTGTATTTTCTCCCATTTCAGTTGCCATAGTTGTAGTTTTTTTATGTATTTCAAATCTGAGTGTGCCTGTCCCACATGTAAAACTTTGTCTGTGAGGGAGAGCTTTGGTATGTTTGTGCATCAGTTCCCCTTTTATTTGCCACAGGCTAGATGCCCTATTGTAATGGCTACTGTTGGAGGGAAACTGTCAGCTTTTTTGAGATAACATTTTATAATGGTTATAGCTTATGGGGATGGTAAACTGTCAGCAGTTTACTCAGCAGCAGACCCGAGTGCCACACTGGAGATTGCCCAGTGATCTTGCCAGCAGCATGATACCATACGTGGTAGCAATATTAATGAAAATACCATATGTGTGTGTGTTTGTGTGACTGACTAAGCTGAGCCTGTGGAATAAGAGGTGGGTGATTGAGTTCCATAACTAGTACAGAGAGAGAGAGAGAGAGAGAGAGAAAACACACTAGTGGTTTATGACACTAGCATCTGTTTTCTGTAGATCTGTTTTTTTCTTCTTTTTTTGCCAAGGGTAAAAAAAAAATGGCTGCCAAACACTGTTCTAAAATACTTGTCTTGTGAAATGATTTTAAATGAGGCTAAATACCAAGATGACCATGTATTACATAGAGAATAATGCATGGGGTGGTGTGCGTTAAAAGAATTTAATGCACACCCGAGGGGTGGGATGCTACTTAAACCCAGAGAGCAAAATTCGAGGTCATATAAAAGCATCCCACCCTGAGGGTGTGCATTAAATTTCAGTAAGCACACTACCCCATGCCTCATATTTTATATAATATCTGGGGAGCAATTTTTTCCAACCAGATTTCTATGATGTGAAAGGGGTGCCAGATCAGTTTATTACAAATACATTGTAAATGAGGTACAAGGGGGTCCCCTACCATCTTTACCTTGGGTTCTCAACAACAAATTAAAGAGTCTTACCAGCTGGGCAGTAACACTTCACAGTCTCTAACCCTACTAGCTGATAAGGCCTCTGTAAGGCGCTACATGTGTGGGTTGTGGTAGTGTCCATCACAAAATGGTGGCTCCCTTCTCTTCCTCCCACCCTGCTACAACACAATGCTGTAAAGATGTAAAATCCTGGGTGGGGTGGACAGGGTGGAAAAGTATGAAAGACTCCCTGCTCCTGCTATACTCCAGGACCCAACAGAGATGTTTCAGCAGCCGGCACAGAAGATAGTTTTTTTTCCTTACAAAGGGAAAGTTTCTCACAGCTGCAACAGGAATCATTGCTCAGAGAAGCTGCATGGCTGTGAGAATGGGATCACACTCGGTATGAATGTGGTGTGTGTTTGCTGTAATAACCAGATGGTTATTACAGTAAATAATAATTGGATGTGCCCATTCAAAAAATTGCTCCCCAGTTATTATGCTACCTTAATGCACAGTGAGGTGACTGGTTTTAGCCATTAAAGATTATAGAATTTTCATACCCATTTTATAAGTACAGCTCTGGCATCTCTTGTGGTTATATGATTGCCTTCTTGAGTTCTTTGGGTGAAAAAACCGTGATGCAAAAACTAGCACTTCTGGCACAAAAATGACTTGACAAGGCACTCTTAAAACAATAAGAGATGTCAGAACTGTATATATAAACATATAATAAATCAAGTTAAAGACTTCTGTTTTTAAAAAATGGAACTCAAATTTAAAATCAAAATGCTTTACTTTGTAGAAAATAAAAGAAACCCCTGAGTAAAAATGGACTATTCCAACAGAACTTACAACTTTAGAATTTTAGAGTTGTTTGCAAGAGAGACCATCTTATACATCATGAAAGAACTGTGTGATGACATTGGCTTATCACAGCTTATAACTGATGTTACCCATCCCAATGCTAAAAACCTGGTGCATAGTACTTTTCTGGACCTTATTCTTGTAAACAAACCCTACAAAATTTCTCACATTGGGATTTTTCACAATGATATTAGTGACCATAGGGTCATTGAGTGCGTAAGGTTCATTCCTAAACCTGTCTCCTCTGCTACGTTTTCTTATAAAAGGAGTTTCCAGAATTTCAATGCCTCTGACTTTCTAGCTGATCTAAACAGGATCAGGTGGCAGGACTTCTATCTTGCCTTTTTGGTTCCAAAGGCCTTTGACCTATTTCATGAATCTTTTTTAAAAGTCATTAACCTACATGCCCTGCTGGTTAAAATTTGGACCAGAAAAAGATCCTGCCCATGGTTCACTACTGCCTTAAAAGCAGCCTTGCTAAACAGAGACGCTCTTTGGAAGCAGGCATGTAAATCAAACATGCCATCTGATTGGGCAGCCTTCAGAGCTGCCAGGAACAACTGCACAAAACTAATTTGTGCTGAAAAAGCAAAATATTTCAAGTCTAAACTAAACTCCTCATGTAAGAATGCAGCTAAATTCTGGCAAGTTCTAAAAGAAATTGAAGGGCACAGCTCCTCATCGGCCTTACCCAATAAAATAACTGTTGGTACTAACACTTTCACTAGTAAAGGCAGTATCCTTGATCAACTAAACAATCATTTTGCTTCTGCAGGGCTTGCCTTCAACACCTCTCCTGTTAGTAAACTTTTTTAGTCACCTGACTACATTAGCCCCTTTATTCTCCTACTAATGCCTCCTCCTGCTTTACCAAATTTTCTTTTACTTCTATTATCCTTAAAAGGGTAGAAGATCTCCTGACTACCCTGGATATTAGGAAAAGTGCAGGAGCTAACCTCCTAGAACCTTTCTTTCTGAAAGCTTGGTTACTATTACCTGGCACCTCCCATCACTCATCTCTTTAATCTCTGTCTCTCTCACAAGGGGTTCTTCCATCCTTGTGGAAAACAGCACACATTCTCCCTCTCTTTAAATCTGGAGACCTAGCGATCTTAACAACTACAGACCCATCTCACTGCTACCTATCCTTTCCAAAGTATTAGAAAAAATTGTTAACCTTCAGCTGAGAGAATATCTTGAGTCCTCCAATATGCGTAACCCTTTTTAATCTGGATTCAGATCAAAGCACAGCACTGTATCTGCTTTGGACAAAGTTACAAATAATTGGCAATTTGCCCTTGATGCCAAGAATCACGTATGTGTGTGTTGTTCTTTGATTTAAGCAAGGCATTTGATACTGTACATCATGATCTACTTTTACACATACTACATAACATTGGCCTCTATGAACCTGCCATGAAGTGGTTTTCCAGCTACCTACTAGGTCACAGTCAACAGGTTAAAACCAAGGATGATTTCTCCCCCTTAAAATGTGTTCAGAGAGGTGTGCCACAGGGTTCTGTCCTGGGGCCATTACTATTTTCTATATATATCAGTAACATTGATCACAACATTAGGTCGGCAAGTGTCCATCTCTTGCGGATGACATTGTGCTTTATGTCTCCCGGCCCTTCTTGGAATCAGCATGGCTGGAGCTACAACATGAATTCGATCTACTACAACAAAACCTGATCCAACCTAAGTTGTTGCTTAATGGCAAAAAGACAAAAGTTGTGTTTCTTTCTCCGCATACATAACAGTTAACAACCACACCCCTACTCAACCTTTCGCAAATTAAGACTACCTTAGGAGAGAGGTTGGAAATTCAAATACTTAAGTTTTTGGATTGATTGCAAATTTTCCTTTTCTGTTCACATAGAGGAGCTGGCAAATAAATTAGGACAAAGGTTGGACTATTCTATAGGATTAAGCACCTTCTAACCCAGGATGCAAAATTAAGGCTGGTGCAGGCAACTTTTATGCCCTTGCTTGACTATGAGGATTTCCTTTAAAGTGATAGCTCTAAATCTGCATTAGTAAAGCTTGATACGTTGTATCATCAGGCTCTTAGATTTATATCTAATGCTCTTACAACACCCATCATTGCTTCCTCTGTACTCTTATTGGCTGGACATCTCTAGCTACCTAGAGATCATGGAACGCCGCACTCTGGGCTTATAGAGTCATCTCAAATAAACTTCCCCCCTACATCTCCACACTCTTCAAATGCACACCTTGTGTCTACCGGCTCAGATGGTTTATCTATCTCACTCTAGATGTCCCTAGGGTCAGATCACATTTTGGCTCAGCTGCACTTACCTATGCCATACCCAGCCAATGGAATACACTTCAAAATTCATTAAAATTGACTATTTGGGTTGGGCCACCTTATTTTAAGGCCCTGCTGAGTTGCCATGTTAACAATGAATGCCACTGTTATGCATAAATTAGCATCATTATACAAGCAACTTTTCCTTCTCTTTTCCTTCTAGCACTTACCCACTCTACTTCTTCTTTCTTTCCTTTTTTCCACTCCCCTATGTACCCTTCTCTGTCACTCTCTCCTGTTTCCCTCTTAGTCCTTACCAGTACCTTGCTTCACCCAGCCTTATGTAGGCTTATCTTTTAATGTACTATTAGAGGTAGTTTGTTATTGTCGAATGCAATGCTTGTATAAAAAGTTAATGACAAGACTGTATATTTTACTGTTTTATTTTCTGTATATTTACTGTATCTGTATTGTTGTTCTCCCTGTATATGTGTCCTCCCAGGACCACCTTGAAAATGAGTTCTCCTCAATGGTGTAATTCCTGGTAAAACAAAAATTGAAAGTGAAAAAATTGAAATACTTTACTTATAATAGTGCTTGGAATATTTCAAAATAAATACTCCTGATTGGTTAAAAATGATGTCATGATTTATAATACTAAATATGTCCATGTTCCATGATAATTCCCTAATGCACAAAGTCTTAATGCTATTTTAAAACAATCAAGGCACAATGGGCCAGATATTCAAAAATCTGCCCCATGCAAAACCCAGTTAGCCCATGCAATCTGGGTTTTATGTGTAAGTCCCATATTCAAAAGCCCAGCTTGCATGGGCACAGTGGGATTGTGCTGGGGCAACCAGTGGTGGGTTGCGCAAGGCAAATTATACCAAATCTGGGGGCGGGTACCTCAATGGCATTGTCAAAATTCAGAGGATTTGTCCAATGCAAGGGTGCTTTGACGCAGTCCCCTTGCATGGAGAAAATAATACTGACCAAAATCAACTCTTAATCTAGTGCAAACCTAGCGGTTGCCAGAGGTAGTGCATTGGTGCTCCCCCATCCCAACAGAGTACTTCCTGGTGTCTAGCGGTGCCCCCCCTTGGATCTCACTCCTGGTAGTGTAATTATACAACCCTGGTGTCCAGTGGTCCCTCCCCCCTCCTGACACCCGACCCTGTATCAGTAAACTACATTCCTGGTGTCCAGTGGTCCCTACCCCCAACACCCATTCCCATAATGTTACATTAAGTCCTGGTGACCAGTGGTCCCTTCTCCACCTGATTCCTGTCCATAAGTGAGCCTCCCCACCATGATGTGTCACCCCCCTACATAGTCGCGAATGGACCACTACAGCAGTGAACCTCAGACGTCAAGTAGCCACCCCCACAACAACAAAGCCCCAGCCCCATTTCCATTACATAGCAGCAACTGCAGCCCCAGCAAACACCTCATTGGTGGTAGTAGTCTCGCCCACCCAACTGAGGCACCGACAACCCACCCCATTCTCCCTTACCATAAGTCAGCACCACACCAAGTTGAGGGCAGGTGACACAGCTATACCACACACCTCCAGAGTTACCAGCTGTCTGACAGTAGCAGGGAGTACACTGCTTATTGATTGTGTGCTCCCTGCTACTGTCAGATAGTGGGTTGCTGAGGAGGTGTGTGATGGGCTTGTGTCACCTGCTGTCATTGTGGCACAGCGCCCACTTATGGTAAGGGGACCAGGGGATGGGTCATCGATGCTACAGGTGGGTGGGGGACCACTACCACCAATGGGGGGTTGACTGAGTCTGTGGGCACTGCTATATAATGGAAATGGGGCCAGGGCTTTGTTGTTGGGGGAATACTTGACAATGGAGGTTCATGGCTGTGGCAAGCCAGCTGTGGTCATGTGGTGTGGGGATTGTGACACACTAGGGTGGTGGGGCCATGTATGGCTAGGGATCAGGTGGTGGAGGGACCACTGATCACTGGGACTTAATGTAGCATTACAGGAATGGGTATCATGAGGGAGGGACCACTGGACACAAGGGAAGTATTTTAACATTACCGGGATGGGTGTCAGGAAGGGGGAGGAACCACTGGACACCAAGGAATATTTTAACATTATGGGGATGGATGACAGTGGGGAGAAGGGATTGCTAGACACCAGGATCTTGCTATGACACTACAGAATTGGGAGTAGAGGGTGGAGGGCACTGCTAGACACTAGGGACTTATAATTACACTAATGGGATTGGGATCAGAGGGTGGGGGCATCACTAGGCACTAGGGACAAATTATTACTATAGGAACTGGGATCAGAGGGTGGGGGAGGCCACTAGCACCATGGATAGTTCCCAGGACCAGGTTATTTGCACCATTAAATTGCCTTCCTCCACATGCAAATGAGCCCATAATGGGTATGCAAATGGCTGCTTTACGCCTTGCATGCCCAGTTGGCTCACTTGCATGGTGACTTTTGAACACTGAAAATTCTGTCCCTGCGCTAGCCATTGTGGGGTCTCTATTTCAGGGTGCTATCAGGTAAGGCTAAGTGGCTTAGTGCTGAGCATAAATGGACATATATTCAGACAAACAGAGCCCTGCGCTATTCCTCTGCATATAGCACATTTGCTCAGCAGCGCTGTTGCAAGACAGAGTGCAAATGCTTGTGCTCTATTTTGCACTTTTCAGAATTTCTGGTCCAACATTTTTTTAAATAATTTTATTTTCTGCTATTGAGGCTTCAGGATGATTATCTTGGAGTATGGACTTATTTTCAACCAAGTAAGATGTAAGTTTCAGATCATTAATAGGCTGATGATGTGTATTATAAGATGGGTACTAAGAATTCTGCAATGTGATTTATTGAACCTTGTGCTGAACCACTGGACTGATACAGCACAGTTCCCCAAAACAGGCATATCCTGAAAACATAGCATTGTGGGACCTTGTATTACCAGACACAAACTTAATTAGATCCCCTCCTACTCTCACTCAGACTACCTTACTTGCTCAGCCCAATCAGACACAGAACAGCCCATTGGCAGATACATTGTTTGTAGAAAAAGTGGTACTGTAGCTGGAAGTGTGTTGCCTGCATATGGTACTTTTACTGCATCTACCAACTGTTACCTGCCTTTCACTCACTAAATGAGTCAATCTCAGCAATCCACTACAAATTATGTAAATGCAATCTTCTGCTCCTTTCAAAACAGAACACAATAAAAAGAAACATATTGTTTGTAATAAAAAAACTAACAATAAAGAAAAAAAAACTACTTAAAGCTCACTCCACCAGTACAATTGTATGATCACCACCGTAGCAGCCACTGGTGACAGACCTTCAGCAGATGTACAGTGGAGTCAGCCAGGACACAACACACTGTCTTGCAGTATTACTGAAGAGTGTTGCGGTATACTGCAGGGAATAATGTAATTCAATGGCAATTAAGCCCTTTTGTCATACAGTATTTTGTGATATGTCACTTATTGCATGTTATTGTGTTGCATCATGGCTGGCTCCACTGTACTATATAATGATAACATTTAAATAAAAGCCAATTTTTACTTTTTTAAAATGTTTTTTTATTGACATAAAACACATTTCATAAGCACAATAAAACATGACATGGTGCTAGATGTGGTGTTACAACCTGTGTGCCAAGGGGTTAAAAGTTACTCAGCCTTTGGCCTCATGCCTTACCATTCCCCTGGGTGTGTGGTTGGAACTCCACAGCTAACACCCTTTTGTGTCTTATTGCCTACATATTATACTAAAAAATATTCCTTGTAGCCTATCATAACACAAAGCTTCTGTCCCATGATTCTGCAATAATCAGGGCGTAGACTGAGTAATAGAATTGTTGGCTGATCTCTGTGTTTTGATTGGCTAAGACTGTGCTGCTACAGGGCATCTGTGAAACAAATAATTTCAGATTTTCTCACAGATGCAATTTACCACTAAAGAAAGAGCCGTCTCTACTGTATTCCAAAAACCCTTTTCCCCTTTTATTAATGTAATAGTGATAATAATTTAGTAGTCTGATTTTACGACAGCCTCAGTGTTTATTCTCGCTTATAAACCCTGACCAATACACCACTATACCATCATCGCTCAATTAAACAATAGATGCAACACAGTAAATTGTTATAGAAGAAAAAGTCAAAGAAACTGCTAACTGAGGCAGTAGTGAGCATAAGCTGGTTTTCAGTTTGAAGCTGAAGAAGTAATTGCTCAGCACTTTGATAGGAGTGGTAATGTAGATATGTGGATGTGTTTAAAATGGAGGATTTATGTGAAGGAAAATTAGACTGTTTGGAGATAGGGATTCAGAAGTTTGAGGGGCAGAGGTTGGTCTTTAGGAGTATCTTCCAGTGATCATTTATTCCTGTTACTATTTTTACTGTGCTTACTTAATGCTTGGGCTTTAGCTGGCTTGCCTAGCAAAATAACAAAATAAATATTGTATGTGTTGTGCCACAAAACTGGTCAAGTAAAATCAGATTATCACAAATCATTTTAATTTTTCTATCAAGCACCCATGTATCTTTGAAATTATACATAACCTACAGCACAAAGATTGATATCCACAACATTGTGCTTTTCCACAATGCACATCACAATCTGCTAGATCTAAACTTACTTCAACTATAATACCCCATAAAGCCTTGGAGCAACTGGGAAGGATTCAGTAACATTCTTAATCAGATAGTAATGAAATGAATAAAAATTTCATGCCATGCGACTTTCCAGCACTCATCATTTAATGTCTTTCTGCATCTCTAGTTATAGGCTATTGTACCTTAAGGCAGAAGTATGACAAATTTGTTTTACTGATACAATACAGTACTTCTCTAATGGCAGTAATGTATATATTAAGGATGCTGCTGGTTTCCACAATATTCAGATGTCACTGTTTTCACAAAAAGATTTCCAAACTGACAAGGGCACTTTTAAGGGTCAGAGGAAACAATTTTAAATCATTGTATGTAACCTTCCCTCTAAATGGAAGGGGGTTACCAGGACTCCTTTGCCTTGAACTGCACACAGCACTTGTACAAAGAATGGATGCTGGTCTATTGCTATAATGGAAACAAAACAAGATATTAATGGGCTAAGTTGCGTCATTAAGCATGTGAAACACAAGGGGGTTGATTTACAAAAGTGCTGGGAATGTTGCAGGCCCTGGGTGTGCCAAACATCTGGCACATGGGACTTGAGGCATTCCCCAGTAAACAATTGGGATTCTCAATCCTGTGTGCTGATTGCCACAAGCTAGACCAGCTTCTTCTGGTATAACTTGTGACAATCTTAGGTATCTTTTTTACAGGGCTTGTGGCAAATATTTGGCACAAACTGAAGTAAATCATGAAAAGTGTTGCAAATGCACCCAGTCTCTTTTTTTTTGACACTTTATTTTTATTTTTGTTAGGCACATGAAGTATACATACATGATATCATCATTAAAAGCAGTAGCATTACAAAACAATATATTATTATTAAAGGAAAAGAATGCCCTTATGTTCATGTTAGAGGTAGAAGGCAACATCTACCATGCATAGTTAATTAATGGAACCTCCCATCCTATATTGTAATACAGAGGTTATATTGTTATCAAGTCTTTCTTCTCAATGAAGGGGAATTCCCATATATAGGCTGGTCAGACCCATCTCTAAAAGGTGAAGCTTAGGAAAGGGGTACAAAAAGGGGGGAAGGGGATCTCCACCTCTATATGACCAAAAGATAGTCTCTCCTCTCTTTCTTGTTCTGTTTCCCAATCTCTGTAGGGCACAAACTCAGGTCATTTTTGGGAGATTAAAAGAAACCAAGGGGTCCATCTGTTGCTTAATATGGGGATTCTGTTATGTAACCTGGCTGTGAGATGCTCTATTTTATAAATGTTGTATATAGTAGATTCCCATTTAGAAATTGCTGGGGGGGGGGGTGGCTTTAGCCACAGGCACATGATAACTTTCTTTGTTGCAGCCAGCAAAACAGAAATCAGATAAATTTATTGTTTCCCTCAAATTTGTTTAAGAATGTGTAATAGTAATGCCAGGTCCAGAGTCAAGGTGTCCAGAGTAGGCAAAAGTTGGCATAAAGTCTCCCCTACGTCTGCCCAAAAAGGGGCCAATATCGGGCAAAACCAGAAAACATGAGAATGTGTTGTCACTTCACAATTGCATCCCCTCCAACAAGAGGAGTCACCTTGGGCTGTGTATTTAGCTGTAATTTGGGGTGTGCAGAAATATCTCATGGCCACCTTCCAAGAGAACTCCCTCCACTGATATGAATTTGTTGTTTGATGTTGGTGATGTCCAACAAAAGTCCAATTTTGTGGGGTTAATTGATCAATAGTTAGGCCTCCCAATTAATCTGTATATTAGCCATTGCATCAATAGTGGTGCTGAGTATGGCTTTATAAAATCTAGACACCAGGGCCCAGATATTCAAAAGAGTTGCGCCATGCGCAATAGGGTTGCGCCAGCACAAAGTCTAATCGCCATTCTGCGATGTTCAGCAGGAGGCAGTTGGCCCCTACAAATCACGCTGAGCAACAGCGCAATGATAATGAATGTATGTGCAACTGAAGGGGGAGGAACCATGCATAAATGGCGCAGTGCGATATTCAACAACATGCGCCATGCGCAATAGGGGAGCAAGCGGAAGTTGCACCATAGCGGAAATGAGCCCAAATAAAAAGGAGCAAGGGAGAGTTGCAAGAACGCTACAGGGAAGGCACATGAGGCTGAACTCTAGCCAGAGAAACTGGGCAGGAGGGACACACAGGGCAGGCCAGGGAAAGGGCACCTGGAACCCACAGGCTCAGGGGAAGGTGTGGGGAGCAGCAGTGCAGAAGGAGAAAGTACTTGCCACACAGCAGTGAGGCCAGCACAGTCAGGTGTTCCCAGTGCAGGGGAAGTAGCAGCCAGGACAGCGGGGGGAATACAGAAACAGCTGCTGGGGGGGTGAACACAAGCCAGGGACATGGCCAGTGCCACCATCCAGATGGAGGCAGTAATGAGAGGAGTGAGAAGGCGGGCAGCAGGGGGGCTGCCATGGAAGGGCCCGTCGTCGGTATGCCCCAACAGGCAGTACCGAGCCCACACCAGCTTTGAGCTGTATAGTGATACGGAGATCATGGGCTGGTACCACCTGAATCGGACAATTCTGAGGCGGCTCTGTGAGCTGTGCAGTGATGTGATGCAGGCACCCATACAACGGAGCCATGCTCTGTCAGTGGAGATGAAAGTGACAGCTTGCATGTGCTTGCTCACCACGGGTACCTTCCAGAGACCAACTGGGGACACCACAGGCATAACCCAGTCGGCTGCATCACGCCACCTCACCCAACTCCTAAGCACACTGCTGCCACATGCTGCAGAGTACATCCATTTCCCCAGCACACCGGCGGAGTGCACAGCAAACATACAGGAGTTCCACAAGGTAGCACGTATGCCTGGCATGCTAGAGGCAATAGACTGCACCCATGTGGCCATCCGCACACCACCTGGCCCCGAGGGGGCCACATATATAAATTGCAAGGGCTATGCTAGCATCAACTGCCAGGTGGTGTGCAATGCCAAGGGGCGCATAATCAATGTCTGTGCCACGCACCCTGGGGGAGCACATGATGCCTTCATCTGGCACCAGTCAGCACTGTGCCACAGATTCGAGAGAGGGGATATCCCCACTGGCCATCTAGTGGGTGAGTATGCAAACCACATGGACAATCATAAGGCCTGGGGGAGCGTGATCAGAGGTGACATGGGTAGTGGCCTACATGGCCCGGGGCAGGGCAATGCTGATCACCAAACTAACCTCCACCCTCTACACACAGGTGACAGTGGATACCCACTCCGTCCAAGGCTGCTCACACCCTACCAGCGGCCTGCGACACCATCACAGCAACGCTACAATGAGGCACACACCACCACATGTAATGTCATCGAGCGGGTGTTCAGGATGCTGAAGGCATGTTTTCGTTGCCTGGACACCTCCGGCGGTGCCCTACACTATAGCCCCTCAAAGGCCTGTGGGCTATTCCTGGCCTGTTGCATCCTGCACAACATGGCCAATGAATGTGGGATAGCCGTACAGGTCGAAGAGGGGGACAGCAATGGGATGATGAGGACGAGGTGACAATGGTGATGGGCAGCCCCCCTCAGGCGACGGGACCCCTGACTGCTCCGGCTGGCACAGCTGCACCAGGACACCATCATGGAGGAGCACTTCAGCCACCCAGGTAAGTCATGGGGCCATGTGCAACCACCAGTGCAAGGCACAACCCACAAACATGCATGGACACACACAAGGGGTGCATGCCATCAAGGGAACTGGCCGGGCATGGAACCACACACACCACCAGGGATGGGTGAGGTCTAACATGGCACGTGGACACACACACACACACAATGCACCAGACATGCACAAAGGGTAGGAGGCACGCCGACCCAGAATGTCACCCCTAGCCACACACATGTCCACAGACTACCACGTCCACTGCCTGTCATTGTGCATGTGTCAGATGCTGAGCACCATTGCACATTGGTGTACAGAGCAATGCAGGCATCATCATGCACATGCAACTGCAGACAGCAGCTGGGAGGGTGTGCAGATGGACTGTGTGTCCGCGTGCAGGGCCAGGTACCCACCCATGCATTGTCCACTGAATGACACAATGCACACAGGGCAGCATCAGACAGTAGCCGTGTTGGGAGACAGGTCAGTCACATGCCACAGTGCCCCGGCCACCACGGATGAGTGGGTGGCCCCGCCAAGACCCGCCAGCACTGACAGGCTGACCACTGGCCTCATGGGGTGGCATCGATGGCCCCAAGGGGTTCCACTGTGTGAACACGACCGTGCTCATGCAGGGGTCTGTAGCACACCAAACATGCCTGCGCCAGGCGTGCTCGGGATGCCCACAGCTGAACCCGGTGTCGACAAGGATGGTGTCGCTCAACGCTGGGAATGGGGGTGGACAGTGCACTGCGTGGTGTCTGTGATGCATGGGCAAATAAATGTGTGCCCATTGTGGCCATGACAGCAGTGAATGCCTGTGTCTGCCTGTCAATGGCAGTGGTCACATCCTCCTGCAACCGGTCCATCCCTGCCAGGAGCAGAGCGGTGTCTCTGCTGCGACACTCCTCTGCCCACTCCAGAGCTGCATGCAGTGCATCCACCGATGTCACAAGCCACATCTGGTGGTTGACTGATGCTTGCAGTATGCGGGTGTGCTCATCCAAGAGGTCATCTGCCTGATCAGCATCCTGTCCCTCAGAGTGTGCATGGTCCTGCTGACCAGCACCCCTTGAGGGTGGGCACTGTATACCAGGACCAGGTCTGGGCATGTCCACAGGTGGTACACTGATGCCACCCCCTGACACTGTACCCCCAAGCCCATTGGCTGACTGCTGATGCTGCCCCTCTGGCTGACGCTCCCCAGGGCTCACTGGTGCCACTGCAGTGGCTGCAACAGTCCCACTGTCCTGTACACACACCAGTGCTGCCCCACTGGTGCTGACAGGCACAGGCTGGGACTGTGATGACACGCAGGCCTCCACGGCGGCACCACCCACAGCCATGGCCATATGTTATCTGCTGTGTGACCATCCTGTGGCACACACGTGTCACTGCCCATGACGTTAGCAGCATCATCATCGGTGATGGACCCGGCACCAGCCCGAGTCACAGCATGCAGGCATCCATGGATGCTGGCATGCTGGGACATGGGCAGGGCCTCCTCCGCACCTGTTCCAACAACATCAGTCTGGACAGCCAGGCGGGCCCACTGTCACACTGAGCTGCATATACCTGTGGAGGTGGATGGGCCCTCCTCCATCTCCATCTGACTGGCCTCAGTGGAGAGGCCCACCACCGCTGACCCTTGCAGATGCTCAGGATCTGTAAGGGAAAACAAAGTCACGTTACTGCATGTGACCTACCCTGCCCCCCCAATAGACAGACCATGACCTACCATGCAGTGACGGGCTACCACCCGTCTGGAAGCCACCACCCGGAACACCCTCAATGGCACAACGTTGCATGCTGCCAGCAACCCTCTCCTCCTGTGGGGTCAGGCGTAGCACCTCCGACTGTCCCCCACCTGTCATAGATCGTGCTGCCCTGATGGCAGCCACCTTCTCCTTAATCCTCCTCCTGTCTGTGCTCATCCTCTTCTTGCACTTCTGCACAGAGCACTGGTGGCTGCCATGCAGGTTCACAGCATGCACCACTTCCTCCCATGCAGCAGCACGGGCCTGTGGTGTTCTCTGGCGTCCGCTGAGAAGCAAATCCTGGTCCAGGTAGGCCTCAAATAGGGCATCTGTCTCGGCCTTGGTGAAATTAGGCCTCCTCCTCCTCCCACTACTCTGTTCCTCCTCTCCCACAACTTGCTCGGTCATGATCCAGCCTGTGAGAATGAAAGTTGTTACCTGTGACTGTACAGTCCCATGCATGTCCCAAAATCCACAGTCCACACTCCCAAACAGCATGCAACTCACCAATAGACTGCAGTAACCGACTATGGCCAGTGCAGCCTAATGTCGTACTTTTATAGCGCAACCCATGCAAATGAGGCGAGGTGCAACTTTAAGTGGATGCAAATTGCAGTGCTGCACCATTGAATGGCAGATTAGCTGATTTGCATATGACGGCTGAATATCGCGCTTTTGCACTTTGTGCAATTTGTGTTGAACGTGCTGAGCCAAAGGCGCAGTTCTGTGACATGCGCAGTACACACCTAACTGTGCATGCCCGGGTTGATGACTCAGGAACCTGCCACACTGTTGACATGCTGTGCGTGGGAGGCAATACAGGGCATGGCCACCATTGTGCCAGTGGCACTACAGCGATGTTCACCTATATGGCGCTGTGGCACTGGGGCATCATAGGTTCACTGGGGCAACAGCGCGGTAGGCCGCTACTGGAGGTGGCACACAGGCATCCAATCGTGCTACACGCATTGGGTTCCAATTGCACTGTGCCTGTCCGTGTGCCAGAGACCATTGACCCGGTGCCCGACCTTTGCCCCCTAGGCACCATGCATCAGGCATGGGTGCACCACTATCATGCTGATTGGTGACAGCATGATAGGGAATGGCAGCGCTGTGCGGCGCAGCATCTGCATGTGGCAGAACCGCGCTACAGAGCACCATTTTGACCCTACTGAGCAAGGGAGATGGCGTGGAGGAGAGCTGCTCAGTGGAGCCAGATTGAGATGGCAAACCTGGTTGCCATTGTTGAGCCACTGGTTGGCCCACTGTTTGGGGAGGCACACCTGGACAGGTCCAGGAGCCAGGTGTGTCAGGAGGTGGCCGATACCCTGGAGGAGGCCACAGGGATGGGGCAGATGGTGGAGCAGTGCTGCCACAGGTATGGGGACCTGAGGCGGAGGGACCCAGACCTGCTTGCCTGCCTGCGGGCATGTGCCAGGAGGGGCATGGTGCCACGGCCAGGTAGGTGTAATGTCTATACACTTTTATCTTCCATATGGGTATCACGGTTGCATGTGTCCAGAAATGGGGGGGCCATCCGGTGTTGGCTGTGGTGGTGTTATCAGGGCGTGGGGTGGGTGGGTCTGGCTGGGTGGGATTGCACACACATGGGGGCAGGGGACTTTGCTACAGGATTGTATTGATGTTCCTCTCTCCATGTTTGTACCTTAGGCCCAGAAGAGAGATGGCTGGTGAGGGAGCAGAGGTGCCAGCTGGAGGACCAGAACAACAGGAGGGGTGAAGGTCCACAGCAGCAGAGGGACCAGCCTGATGATGGTGAGTGCCTTACCTCCATGATTTCTATTGCATGCTGTGTAACAGGGCAGGCAGCGGGGCATGGCTACCATCCATTGACACCACTGCCATGCACGCAACTTGTTACAGTCAGCACTGTCCAGTGGCACTGCATGTCTGAGAGTACGTCAATGGTGGTCCATGCGTGCACCGGGTACATGGCTGTGCCACTGCCTTCGCACCACATAGCCATGTCACTAAACAGCCATGGTGGTGCTGTGCAGGACTTGGTTGGTGGGTGTGTGCAGCGGTCCGCATGACTGTGTGTGCCTGGGTGGGCAGGTCTTGTGGACACGATCACTGTGGGTGGTCACACACCATCACAGAGGCATGTCCCATGGCCGTATGCCATGCACAGTGGGTGGGCTGTATGGGGCTGTGCATTCACACCTATTGACTCTGCTCCCTTGTCCTAGGTGTCCGGCAGCTGCACATAATATGGGAGGCGCTGCAGGAAATCCTTACTGTGGCCAGGGCATCGCCGGACATCCTGCAGAGGCTTGAGCGGCTGGGGGTCAGGCAGCGGCATGGAAGGAGGAGCAGCCGGAGTGGGGAGTGAGGCTCCCACTGATCATCACACTGCCCCTGATTTCCTCTACCCCCTGGACCCACCCTTACACCCCTCCTTTCCTGTACCATTTGTTCACCCCTGCCCCTTACCCACCCCCACCTTGTTTGTGGCCCTCCCCACACATTTGTAAATAATTGTACATAGTTTTCTTGGATGTTTTTGAATACAATTCTTTTGATATGACTACTGTGGTGGTCTCTGATTTGCAGCAGGCTATTTGTGCTCAGCTGCAGTGGTGTGCATGGCGTCAGGTGTGGTGCAGTCATGGGTATGTCTGTGTGTCCATGGGGAAGTGAGTATGGTGTGGGAGTAGCTATCAGTCACTGTCTGTAGTGTGTGTGTTGTTCCCTGTGCACTGGATGACTGTGTGCAGTGGTCCATGGTGCATGTTCTGTGTCCATGGTGCACCTGTCAACCCGTCCATGGCCTGTGCAGCTGACACCCTTGAATGTCTGTGATCTGCATGGTCTGCTGGCATGTCAGTGATGGCTGTCCATGCAGGGCAGCCACTGTACCCGTCACAATGCTGGGTTGCCTTCTGTCACTGGTGTGGTGCATGTCTGCCTTGGGTGACACTGTGGCCTCCGCTGTTGTTGTCCCACCTCCATGCTATGGCTTGTGTGTGTTGCAGGGGATGTGCACCACTGTCTGTGACCTCTGCTCTGGGAAAATGCTGGTGGCATACAGATCCACAGTGCCTGCACAGGGTGGCTGGCACTCCTGTGCCATAGAGGACTGCTGGCCGTGTGTACACGGTTTCCATGGCTCCACGCTGGGGTCTTGGTTGCTCCACTACTGCGTCCCTGTGTTGGTGCATCCTTGGGTATGGGTGGGTGTTTGTCCATGCACTGTGTTGCATCCGGTGTGGTGCATGCTTCCATGCACCACTGTGGGTGTATGAGCTGGCTGTTGTGGCAAGTGCTGGGTTGGGGTGTGTCCTTGGGAGGGTGTGCAGGGTGCTGTACCACTGGTGGTGGGGTCCGGGGCATGCTTTGTCATGTGTGGGGTATCTCGTGTGCCAACACATGTCAGTCTCTCAGCTGTACCTCGGGGGGGCTGTGCGTGGTGGCACTGTGTATGCCATCATTGCATCTCTGTGTGCTGCCACCCACTGATGGGTGCTCATGGTGGGGCTGCCTTGCATGGTTCTGTGGTGCACAGGATTGCATTGTCACAGTGGGGGTGGTGACATGCATGGGGTATCCTGCACTGGTGGACGCTGCTCCTGGGCAGGGTGTCTGGGGGTCACGGTGCAGGGTGCTCTGCATTGGGGATAGTGTGGAACGGGGTGGTCGGCCCTCCTTGTGTGCCGGTCACAGCTTGCCAGGGGGTGTGATGGGGCACCATGGCCCAGCTGTGGATTGGTTGCTTGTCTCCATGGGCCAGTGGTTATTCCAGCCCTCCCCCAGTTGTGCAGTGCATGGGGTGTGGGGGGACGATGTCTGTTCTGCTGTGTGTTCCTCTGCCCATCTGTGGCATTGGTGGTGGGCCCCTGCATCCCTGGTTGTGCTGTTGCATTGCTGCCCTGCTGCTGGGAGGCATCCCTGTTTGCGCTATGGCGCATCTGGACTGCTCAGCTGAACATCTCTTGTTGCGCTATGGCACATCAGATATGCTCAGCTTCCCCTCCCTAGTTGCGCTATGGTGCAGGTGGTGTGATATTCAGTTGTTGGCTGTAGGCGCATCTTGGCAAGTGCAGTTTTTGAATATCACACCTCTTGCGCATGGGCTCAATGGACTTGCACTTGCTCCTGCTGTTGCACACTTTTTGGGCACAGTTTGAATATCTGGGACCAGGTGTCTCAGAGAAGCATCCTCCAATAGCTGGGTAAGCAAGAGGAACAATGGGGGAGGAGAGGAGGTCAAGTCCTCTGGTCCTATCTCCATGTTTAAGAAATGGCAGATTTGTAGGTAACGATAAAAGTCCCTAGATGATATGTGGAATTCTTCTTGCAGTTTCTGAAATGTTTTAAAAATGCCTTTGTCATAAGACTGAAATGTTTGTGTGAGTCTTGACTGCTGCCAATTCTCACACCCCCTATCCAGTCAGGAAGGGACAAACTCTGGATTGCATCCCAGGACCCCTATCCATTTAGCCCCAAAGCAATTTTCAGGGTGCTTTAAGTATCTAATCCACTCTTGGAGCAGTGCCTTGGTGAACATGGAACTTCAGTCCTTATAAGATGCCATATTTGGCTGGAATAATAGCTATTTTGACAAGGAAAAGGTTGTTAAGGCATGTTCTATGGATACCCAACTTGGGGTATTAGCCGACGGTAGGAGCCAGTGCATCATATGCATCAGAGTAGTCACTATTGAGTATTTTGCAAAGTCCTTGAATGAAAGTCCACCCCTGTCCTTGGGCATACGTAATTTTTTAAGGGCCAGGTGTGGTCTATCCTCTCCCCAAAGATATTTAGTGATAAGTTTGTTCCAACGGGAGATATCTCTTGGGGGAATCGGAAGTGGAATATTCTGCATTATGTATAAAAATCATGGGAGAACTATCATTTGTATAGATTGAACATGATTTAAAAGTGAGATTAGAAGCTGTGTCCATTTTTTCAGTTTCTCATGTGTCTAGGAGTAAAGAGGGTCGAGATTCAAGTTATATATTTTGTTAATATCTGAGGACAGGTGAATTCCGAGGTAGGTAAGATTAGAGCGATCCCATTTAAATGGGTATTCATTCTGAATCACCTGTGGGATTGACTGTTCTACTACCAAAATTTCTGATTTATCTGGGTTAATTTTGTATCCCACTATTTGGTCAATTAAGAGAAGTTTATCCTATAAGGCTCATAAGGAGGTCTCCAGATGTGTTATATAAAGCAGTAAGACATTGCCATAGTAAGCCAACTTATGCTGGGTCCCACTGATTGTGTATTCTTCCAATTGTTTGGATTTCTTAAGAAATTGTGCTATTGGCTTGGCATAAATGGCAAATAAATAGGGGGGATAGGGGGCATCCCTGATGTGTTCTCCGCTGGAGTGGAAATCTTGTGGAGTGAGATTCATTGATTTTCACTATCGCTTGAGGGTATGTGGAAAGTCCTTTAATATTATCTATGAATTCAGGTGGGAAATCTACTGTAACTGTGTGAGATTGTGTTGCAAAAAATGACAGGAGACATGGTCCATTGCTTTTTGGGCATCTAAACTGAAAATCAACAAAGGGGGAGTCGGTGGTCTGGGCATTTTCAATCTTAAATATCATACGCCTAATATTATCTGTAGTCTGCCACATCTTAATAAAGCCTGATTGGTCAGATGTATAAGGGTGTGGAGAATATCATTCAAGTTACGGGCTAGTGTACTCGTGTAAATTTTATAATCTTGGTTTAGGACTGAAATGGGTCAATATGATTCACATAAAAGGGGAGGCTTCTGGGGTTTCAGTATCGCAGAGACAGCTGCTTGTCTCCATGAGACAGGGTATTCTGCTGTGGCATGGCTTGTTTTGGGGCCACCAGCAGTGGGTCAAGTATCCAGGTCAGGGCTCCCTTATAAAATTATGTGACAAAGCTATCTGGGCCTGAGCTTTTCCCATTTTTTAAATTTCTAATTGTATTTATCAGCTCTAGAGTTAATATCAGGGACAGAAGCTTGTCCTTTTGGTCTGCAGAGAAGGTGAGGAGCTTCAAACCAGTAAAAGCACCCAATCATCTTAAATTGGGCACTTATTGCAGCTGCACCAAAAAATGGGTTTAATACAGCACTTGACGCAAGCCCTGCATCCCCATTTGTGAATTGGGCCCAAGAAGTTTAAGTCCTAGAAAGCTAATAAATTATGTTTAACTTTCCCAGCTAACACCAAGGGCATTATGGCTGTCACTTTGAGAAGACACAGAGGAATATTTACTATATTAAAGGAAGAATTCCACTTAGTTGTGTTTAACCAAATAAGCATCTTTTCGGTACTTTTGTTTGGAATATGACATGATTGACATCATACTCTTTGGTCCTGTGCTTTTCTGTCCTAGGAGGAGGAATAGGAAGAGTAAAAACTGCTAATCCCTAATTCAGCTGGAAGGACAGTCTGCCATTAACTCCTGCAGAGAGAGGAGGACTTGTGGGGCTACTGACCCAAGCTATCAAAGGAAGCCTTCCCTGGTTTCCACAGCCACTTTCCTGGAAAGATTTTAAAGGTTTTTACAACCTTTAAAGTACAAAACCTGAACTGTGTGTTGCTGAATATGTCAGAAGGACATCTTTTTGAGAAAGAGGTTGTTCCTGTTTTTTTCTGTGAAAGCAGACAAAAACCTGCAGACCCACTAAGTGTGCTCCAGCTGCAAGCTTGTGGGAACCAGAAACCGTAAGATAAATACCTGCATGAATCCTGCAGACATTCTGGGAGAAGAGCTGGTTGCTGTTACTGTCCAGTAGTAGTTAGCACACCACACAAGGGTTCAGAAGTCTAGACTTGTGTGTGTATGTGGGGGGGGGGGTGTGGCATGTGGCCCCTGACCCATAGACTACTCTGTCCTGTGGAGGAAGAAAATGGAAGCCAGAGAAATCCAGATGACTGTGGGCAAGGCAGCCTGATCTACGTATGCAGAGTAGACTGAGATCTGCATCTTCTAGTTGCCCCCCAACTGCACAGCTGCATCAGCAGCCTGAGAGGACCTGCAACTGCAGCATGGAGGAAGAGGAGCTCAAGTTGACAGGGAAGCTGGTAGATCAGAACCTTGAGTACTCTCAGGGCTTGCCCTGCAAATGGGAAAGTTTATACAAAGTATTGCCATCAAATCAACAGATTTGGTCAACAGGTCAGGAGCTACTGTACAAATACCTATTTGGAGGTTTGCCATTTAAGCTATTGCATAGACTGTGGGGTTTAGGATTTAACTGTTTTGCCTATTTTAAAGTGCACCACCACCAGCCAACCAGCTGCAAGATCACCAGGCCTGCTACGTTCCTACTACTGGGTACCCAGTGAAGAACAGGGAGCTCCCTTAAAGTTTTAGGAGTTTAAACTGGTACCAGAGGGTAGTGCATCATTCAGGTGGGCTCATAATTAAAACGTTTTCAGCATTTACTCTGCCACTGTATTGTCTTGCCTGGTAGGGAGTAGGCACTGTAATGTCATTGTTACCATTACTGTTACTGTCACTGTTACTGTTACATTTACTGCTGTTTTAAAGTGTTTTACTAGCTAAGCTTCATCAGGCACTTAATTGCAGTCCTACAACCAGAGTTAACACGTTTCTGCCAAATACAGTTCTGTTTTGCATTCCACCTCCCTGGTAACCAGTGAACACGGCAACCGCAATTGGGTGCTTACAAAAACAGCGACTCAGTTATAGCACCTGTGTTCAGGGATACCTGGCAGGGTAGCGACCAGATACCTGGGTGGGTGAGGTAGGGTGATGGGAAGTACACACACGAGTGAGGGAAAGAGGAAGAGGAGGGGAGGTATGTGGGAGAGAGTGTGGTAGGCAGCTACCAAGCTGGTTGGCTAAGCGTGGTGTGGAGGTTGGTCAGTTGGGGTGTGCAGGGTTTGGGTTTGGAGTGGTGCTTTTTTTTGTGCTGGCAAGCATTTTTTTTAAAGAATTTCACCCCCCCGACATGCACCCCCTTGGAGTTGAGAATCCTTATGTAGTACTTGCAGTTCACCGTGAGTGTACATCGCCGTAATTCATTTTCGGTGATGTACACTCATCCAAAAGGTGATCACTATTGTGTGATTGCCATTATGACCTAGAACCCCCATCCCTTATCCCTTGTGAATATTCAAAAATAAATATTTTACTGATATTTTACATTTTGTTTCATTGACAAATTATTAGTGGTAAATCACTAATTGCAGTTTTGTTGAATTTAAGGTTGCACTGTGATTTTCCATGTGAAGGAGGAACCTGTGAGGAGGTGTGGAGGTACTGCATCCCAGGGTGTTGTATCTGTCTAACACTAGGCCCACTTAATTGTTTTTTTTTTGTAGACTTTGTTTCTCTCCAGGACAACGGGCAGGGATATACCCCCTATTCCGCACCTGGACTCAACCTCCTGGCATCCCCCTCCAGGCTGCCTGGCTAGGTGGCCAATAACTTTCCTCCTACACCAGGGAGCTGGGGGAGAGTCTGAAATCCACCAGAGGCCCAAGTCAAGGTTTATGCCTGGGGTGTAATTTGGGGTGGTGGTCCAGGGGCTTCATGGTGCTCCATGACCAGGGGTTTTTCTGCTTTTGTTTCACCAGGAGTGCAGAGTGCAGTGATGTCAGCATGGGCGGGTGTGCTCCCATACCCATCCCGCAGATGTTCACTGACTCTGCAGTGCCAGGTGGTTCTAGTTGCAGGACACCCAGTCTCCACTGGGTGTTACTAGCATGCTGGGAACCCACAACCCTCCCCCCCGGATGTGGAGAGCTGTTCATGGGATGCTCATCCAGCTTCCCCCTGGCTTACCCTCTGAGGCATTGTGCTTGCTTCTGAACATGGGTTGTCAGTGCTGCAGGTGGTAGCATTATAGTTGCACTGGTGGGCTGGCTGGTCAACTTAAATTTTACTCTGGGTGGAGGCATCACACTAAACTTAAAAGACTGGGATTCAACCCCCACAATCAGGAAAATCAGAACCCAGGCCCCTCAACCTTGTTTGAGCCCATCAGTTGTAGTAACCACAACATTCAAAGGGATCTAGTTACAGTGTTGGAGGCACTGCTGGGACTTCCTGTTTTACCAGTTGAACCTCACATGAAGTCATGTGCAACCAAGCACAATTTGGTTCCCTCAACCCCAAAAATAGTACCAGATGCCATGACATGTGAAAGGCTGATCAGTTGATGTACAGGTGAAGATTTTCATCCCCTGAAAGCTATATTGCTCCTTGGAGTCCCACTGGGGACTGATATCAATTGAAATGAAGATGTGACTTTCAGAGTGAAGTGACATGGCAAAGTAGCTGCACAAGGATGTTCCCTGGATAACAACACCCAGAGTCTTTTTTTGTATTATGCTTTTTATCTCCCACACAGACCTATCTGCCCTCTCCTTCAGGCAGCCAAGCCAACATACCACTGCTCTGTTGCTCCCTCCAGGTCACCATCCACTGCCCCTCACTGCGCCTTCCCTCGACCTATCCAACATATCCCTTTGTCAGAGAGACCTCCCTCCCTCCCATGGTCATGACCGGGAGAGGAGACTATTGTGCACTCAAAGACACACTCTTCCATCCTTGTTGAAGGAGGCAAGGGTGCAGCATGGGTTATCCCAGGCTTCGCGATGATGGAGAGGTGAGCTGCTGTCATCCAAGCAACATAGGCTGCCATTCTTTTTCTCATTTTCTGACCCACCCACCTCCCAATCCCACCTATCAGGGATGCCCTGGGGTGGAGACACACATTGGCACATTAAGGCAGCACACGAACAAGTATGTCTCCAATACACCACCAGGAGTCACAGTTCTACCAACCACCCAGGAGGGAAGTGTCCAATGGGCACTCTTTACTCCCTCCCTGATGATCTCATCTCCTGGTACCTGGGTTCGGGGCATGAACCCGGGTCTCCAGCATGCCGAATGAACCCCTTCATTTGGCACCATGGAGCCGGTTTACATCTAGAGTTTAATGGTATTGGTATAGTGCCACAATGCCATGGTTGCCACTAGGATACCTGATGTACTGTGTCCAGATGGGGACAGTGCTGGTTGGAGCAAAATGATGCATGCCAGTGTGACCCCACCAATACTAGAAGCCCAGCCCAGGAACAAAAGCTTTGAAGAAAGATTCATCAAGTGGCTACAGGCTGAAGGGAAGTCAGCTAGTGAAATCTGGATGCCGTAAGGTGACCAAGGGTGTAAGCCACCTTGTAACATAGGAGCCAGACTTACCTGGGTGCCATCCACATCCAATTTGTATAGAAGATTGAGAATCTTTTCATGTGTGAAGCCCACCCCTGCAGGAGAAGATGACCTAGAGACTTGGATGGACTATACTACTCCAATGCCTCTAAGCCTCTAAGGTCCTGCATTAGAGACTATTCACTCTTTGAGATCCACAGGTCCAGATGCTCCAGCTTGAGTATCTGACTGCATTAGAAAATGTCTTCAGAAACAAAAAATCTAGTAAAGATCTCTTGTGGAAGTTCAAGATGACAAAGCAATGGAAAGGAGAACAATTGTCAGCCTTTTTGAACTGCCTATAAAGGGCCTTGCAAAGAGTATTTCAGAAGGGAAGTGTAGCATCCCAGGACCGGAACAGGATGAGACTGGAACTGGTGCTCAAAGCTGCCTGCCACTCCACATTGCTGATTCTCAAGTTACACCTGGCTGACTGAAATGACAACCCCCATCTCACAGAATGCTAATCAGAGAAGTCAATGAAGCCAAGGAAGATGAGGAACAATGGTGATTCCTACCATGCCTCAGCTGCTGTCACACAAGTCATAGAATATGTACCTTCTACAGAGACTCAGGAGTTTATAGAACTACTGAAAGAATACAAAGAAGTAATTGTAAAAAACAAAATAGCTCCAGTAGTGGAGAAGGCACCCAGTGAATCAAACAAGTTTCTCCAGTTAACTATAATCAATCTGTCATGATTGCAGATGTGCAAGTATAGACACCATCTGTGAATTTTGGCCTCCAAACTGAAATCAATGAGTTGTGCAGCCTGATAACTGAGTTAATGAGATACAACATGCAGTCCATGGTCTGGCAGGGGGACAGAACCCCAGAGTGAGGTCAAGCTTCTGTCAGTGCCTCATCAGAGCCATGAATACATATCCTCCAAAACAAAGTAACGAAGAACAGAGACTACCTCCTGAAGCACAACCCAGAGCACAATATTGCAAAGAAGGTATATTCTGTTACAACTCTGGAAAAGATGGACACCTGAAGAGATTGTGAGGCACAGGAAGGTCTGCAGAGAGTCAACACTACACTGCTCAGAAGAATTCAGAAGCAGGGAAACTTCCCGGGAGATCAGTGAGGAAGTCTCATCTGCAAGATGCTTCAAAGCTTCTGTGAAACCCTCATAGACCACATCCACTGTCAAACAAATGCAAGAGACTTTACCAGAGCACCTTGATAAGTTAGTCAATTCTTCAACTGAGACAACTGTCCCCATCAATGGAGTGCTAACTCGAGCTATTCTCAACAGTGGTTCACAAGTCACCATCATTTTCAAGGACTGGTATGAAAACATCTAGCAGAGAACTGTAAGCTACAGCCTTTGAAAGGTCTGAACATGTGGGGATTGAGTGTCAAGTCTTACCACTGCCTTAGTTACTTGAAAGTCTGAATTCCTTTTCCATCAACAGTAGCTGGAGTTGGTGATGCAGCTGAAACATTGGTATTGGTCTGCCCATAGTCTGGAGTGTTTGACAAAGTGCCAGTCCTCATCAGAACAAATGCACACATGTTTGTATGCTTAGCCCAACTTTGCCAGGTGTGAGAGGTGCAACAGAATGGAAGAGCACTGCACATGCATTGACTGGTGAAGAAGGCCTACTAAAAGCAGACACAGATGGGACCAGAGGACAGAGAATAACCTGTTGGCATTATCTGGTGCCAAGAGCCTGAAGAACTTGTCTTACCCCTGAATGCTGAGTGTTGCATCAGTAGAGTGATGAGACTGAAACAAGACATGAAAAATCAGATCCTGATGATACATGCCCCTGAAGAGCATGGATTGCCATAAGGACTGCTGGTCAAACTGAGCATGCTGCCTGTGATATCACATGCTTATGTGAGAAGAATCAACATCCCAGTGAAGAATGTGACTGATTAAGACATCATAGTAAGAAAAGATGAAACATTGCCCTGGGTGTTGGCCGACTTTCCTTCCAGTTCAAAGAGGGCTTAGCAGCCAATCTCCTATTGCCTCTTCCTGCCCCTCCTCACAGAACAGAAAAGTGTGGGACAAATGAGCATGATATCATAGGCAAACAAAAGTACTGAAAATATGTCTTCTTAAAGAAAAACAGAGAAGTGGAATTCCTCCTTTAAGATAGTAAATACTCCTCTGTGTCTTCTCAGAATGACGGTTATATTTCCATTGGTGATAGCTGGGGAAGTTGAACATAATTTATTAGCAATACAGGACTTAAACACCTTGTGTTTCATATGCTTACTGATGCATTGAAATGGTCCTGGGACCTTAACCCATTAATGTTTTGTTTCCACTGCAGCAATAGACCTGTGTAGATTCTTTTTACATGTACTGTAGGAAGTCTAGGTCAAAGGAGTCCATGTAGGCCCCTGCCATTTGGTGGGGTGGGTTACATGTATATTAAAAGGTTCTTTTTTTCTTCCTTTCTGTTATAGTTGATCTTCAGATATGATTTGGCTGTTTGTTTTCCTTCAATAAATGCTTTTTTTGTTACTTTGTTAATGCGTTGCAGTTTGCTTCTTCACTGACAATATTGCTGGTCTTCACGTTTTGTGGATATTTCATGATTTAGTTTTATACTGTTCCACACTGTTATTCTCTCAGGGTGGAACAGTGGATGTTAAAAATTATGTGATAACATTCAGTTAGCCGGAGCATATAAAGGAACAACCAGCTGTTGATGATGATTTGGTGATTGAACGCTAAAGCAGAAGGCTGAGACTTTTAATCAAATGCAGAAGCCAATTATGCTGAGTAAAGTCCAGCTAACTAAATGTTATTATTATGATATGACTAGATGTTTTGAAACAAGGATTTTTAAAAGCTCTGGTAGTTGAAGTGGATGGTGCCCTTTCTCCTCATTAGAGCTGAGCAAAAGTTGTGAATTCTGCTTTAGTGGAACTTCCGTAAAATTTCACAACTTTCATGGAAGTGTCCGAACTTCCACCTGTGGCAGATTGGAAATCTTCCCACTGTTTTTGTGGATTTTTGCCCTGTTCCACTCAGATATAAAAGAAATAAAAAAAAACTTTACTTGGTGTCAAGTGCCCTCCCCCACCTTCCAAAGCTCTGCCCAAAATAGAAATAAAATCCCCTGGTGACTAGTGGTCCCTTCACCAACCCAATCACCCACCCAACATGGACATCATATGCTCTGGTGTCCAGTGCAATCCACCATCCTGATTCCCCATATAGAAGTTATATAAACATTTCCATGATGATCTAGTGACCCACCCCATCCCCGATCCCCAGTAAGTGAAGCTATTTCCTGGTAGTCTAGTGCACCTCCCCCCCCCCAGCAGATAGTGTCCCACCACTCCGCTTTCCCATCCCTAACAAAGCAGGTGATCACACAGCCCTCTGCTCTCCACAAGTTGAAAGCAGCTCACTGAGTTGTCAATGAATGAGCACATACTTGTACAAGCAGGCACTCATTCATTGACAGCTCAGTGGGTAGCCGGCCATGGTGGAGATTGAAGAGCTGTGTCAGTTGCCCACTCGAGTTTGGGATGTGGGGAGTGGGGTGACATAACACTATCTGCTGCGTTAGGGGATGCACTAGCCACCAGGGAATAACTTCACATACTGAGGATTGGGGATAGGGAGGGGATTCACTAGACCACCAAGGAAATGCTTATATAATGACTATATAGGGGATCAGGATAGGGGGGGTTACATTGGACACCAGGGCATATTGATTTCCACATCAGGTGGGTGATCAGGCATGAGGAGGGAACACTAGCCACCAGGGAAGTATTTTTTTATATATAGGATGAGTGATCGGGTGGGGAGAGGGACCTCTAGCCACTAAGGAATTTCATTGGGTGGGGGGCTCGGGACACCAGGGAAATCTTGTTCTATGTTTCATATTGGATGGTGATCAGTGACCAGTGGGAGGTGGTGCCACTAGATACCAGGGAAATATTAAATGGTAGGTTGCTAGCATAAAGTCAAAATTTCCATGAAAGGTGGTATTTTGATTTCTGATCTTTTGTGGAAGTGAAAGTCTGACTTTTGTAGAAATTCCACTGGCAGAAGTTTTTTTTTCACACAGCCCAACTCCTCATTTTTCTATAGACTAGGTGTAAGTAAACTATCATAGGCATAGCATAAATGTGGATAAACTATCATGGGAGGTCTAAAATGTGGTAACACTATTGTGGGTGTTTCTTAAATGTGGATTAACTACAGTGGACATGTCTAAAATGTGGATAATTGATTAAACAAGTGGTTGTAGTAATCTGTGGGTAGTGAATGAGGGTTTTCCTTTATTTTGATTAGCTTATAATGGATACTTGTCATATAATATAAAATATCCAAAAAACACTGGAATGGAAATTCATAACCAGAAATGGCTGTGCTTCTGATGCACACCTAGCAACATTTGTAAAGTAATGCAAAACCCTTTTCTAACAAAATAGCCAGTACGTGTAGTGTGGATATCATTTAAAGTAAGAATGTGCAAGGTACAGTAAGAAATGAAAACAATAACACACAGTAAGGACTATGTTTGTCATAAGATAAGAGATACAGATACCTAGGGTGCATTGTGAGGTATGAGGCAAAGCTGAGTGCCTTTAACCATGCAAGATCCTGCATAGCCAATAAAAAAATGAACACATTGGAGTGTGTTATTGCAGTTACTGTATAAAATGTCTTTGGAAGGAAGAAAATTGATTAAAAAAAATTCTTAGATCATGAAGAGTTGAGCTGTGTATTTGCTCTGGTGGAATCACAAATCTTTGTAACATTGTTGACCAATTAGATTTCTTCAGTTTCAAGTCATTTTATAATTGTAATTGTTTTCTGTCACCTTTAAAGCTGCTTTCTAAAGTTGTAAATGCACTAACCTTCACCCACATGCACTACTGTAAGAATTCACTGGCTCACTCAATGAATCCAGGCTTAGCTATACAAATTCAGAAGTTCCAAGAAGTTTGGCTAATTACTGTGCAAAAATGTTTCATCAGACGCCAACAGGTGCAACTAGTGAAATGTATCAGTGTTTCACTCCTTAATGAAAAGTTTCTTTGGAACAGTTAAACAGCTAATATTCAGTCATTTTCCAGTCAGACATTTCTGAGAAGAGACTAAAAGTTAAATATTCAATCTCATGACAAGAGCTGCGAATAAACAGTTCCACATTAAGTCAACACACATTGTGCTTTGTCATAAGTGACTCATTATCTTCCCAGGCACAGTTTCTCTCCTCTGATTTAGATTGAATGGAAATGTACACTTTTTGGTTTTTCCCTTCTGTGACTGAACACATCAGTGAGTTTTAACAGATCTTTGAATCAGAAATTCTGATTTCTTCTGCTTAAGTAATGCATGATCTTGCCATCTCTACCCTGACATGCCTGCTGCTTTATTCTTGACATTTGTTTCACTGCATTACATTAATTATATGGAAACAAGCTATTGTTCCCCTCTGGTTGGCTTATGGGGATTGCTGTGCTGCACAGAGTGTATCATGTCCATGACAAGTGATTGCCTACTGTTACTGTTCCCCAGTGCTGCATGCTCTCCCTGATCAGTTACCCTGGCAACTCAATGCTTCATGCTTTGAGCCATCCTTTATTCAAACCATGCCACCGCCCCCCCCCCATGATTGGTGATGGCAGCCCAATTTGGCAGGGCTTAGGTTTTGAAAGAAGTCAGCTGTTAGGCATGATGGTGTCTACAGTGGCAGCAGCTCTGTCCAGCTCTGTCCAGCAAAGTGCAGGGAGTCTGTGGAGTGTGGGAGGCTCCACTGGTGTTCCCTGAGTCAGCATTTCTCTCTGCTTGCCTGACATCAGAAGCCTTTGTTTCCCAGACACTTTTGCTGTTTCTCAGACTTTATGCTGTATTACAAATTGGTCACTTAACAAGGGAGAGACTGACCATTTGCCATTAGAACTGAGCTGTGCATTTATCATACTGAGCATAAGCTGACATTACTGCAATAACGGTGTATAGAGAACGTATGTTTACTGTGTTCACAGCAACTACTTTGTTCTCTGTGTTGTGCAGCTTGTTTCTATCAAGAGTAGTGACTGTATTAGAACTGAAAAGCTGTTGTTCCTCTGTGGTTAACTTATGGGGATTGCTGTCCTGCATAGAGTGTAATGTGTCCATGACAAATGATTGCCCGCTGATACTGTTCTTCAGTGCTGCTCATTCTTCCTGATCAGTTACCTTGGCAATTCATTGCTTCCTTCTTGAGCCATTCTTTATTCAAGCTGTGCCCTCTCTTCCCAATTGGTGGTGAGAGCCCTGTTTGGCAGGGCTTAGGTTTTAAAAGAAATCAGCTATTAGATGAGGTGGTGTCTACAGTGGTGGTAGCTCTGTGCTGTGAAGTGCAACAAAGTGCACAGAGACTGTGGGAGTCCATGGAAGCAGTGGGACATGGGCTATAACACTCTGCCAGTTTGTGAGGTGGTTGTATGTTGTATTACTTTGAAGTGATTTGTATATTGTTATAATGGGGTTCTCCTTTTTATTTATTTGTTTTGTTATTTTGGAGTGGGGAACTAATTCATTTGACCCACGATGCATTGTTAACAGTGATTAGAGAGGTTATACATTAACAGCCAAATACATGGTCAGATATTTCTTGAACGTTCTTTCATTTTTCTAAAGCTATCTCCTGCTTTCTGCAGTTCCACAGTTCACCTAACCATGTCTTTGGCTATTACTGTACAGTGCTAGGAGAAATGGGCATGTGCTTGTAAGATGGGATGTACTTTATAGGTTTGAAATTTAAAAGGATGATGGATTACCAGTGTGTGTTTGCATTTGATATTGTGAAGCTGGATTCATCTGATGGGAAAGTGTTATGATTGATACCGAGGACTGTTGATTGTATTCAATATCATTTTGTTAGGATCAAGAAAATTATTAGGGAAAAACAAAGATTCAGAGCAAGGTTGCTTTCTTTGTTGTTGATGTCCAATGATGTGAACACCAACCCTGGCCCTGACCATAAAATAGGTACTCCCCATTTGAAGAGGCATGGTTCATATTTTTTTCATTTAATTGTGTGTAGTATACCTATAAAGTTTGCTAAATTCAGTGCCTGAGTTGAGGTACAGGGACCAGACATTATTTTGTTAACTGAAACATGGTTTTCCCATAAAATAAATGATACTAAGGTAACCTTAAAACATTATTCGTTAGTGGGTTCGGCTAGACAGGAAAGGAGGGAAGGGGGGTGTATGATTACGTGAAAGATCACCTGTTGGCTGAAAAACGTATTATTCTGAAAGTAGACTGTAGTTCAGAGTGTGAATTTTAAGCAGTTACGTTGATTGTAGGGGTGTAAAAAAATTAGTTGTTGGAGTAAATTACATCTGTCTGAAATTTAGTGAATCGGGTTTTAATCATTTTAGTGATCATGTATTATGATTAAATACTAACCATGAAAAATTGCTTTTTGGAGATGTTAATACTGATTAGTTGAAATATGTTAATAATTGGATCAGTGGTAAAGTAGCTGCCCTAAATTTGGTGCAGGTGGTAAACGAGTCTGCTAGATTTACTTATAAAATGAATGAGGGTACTTTGTTGGACTTGGTCACAGTGATTAATAGTAAACATATTTTAAAAAGTTTTAATTCTTCTGGATGTCCTCAGTGACCGTTCTCCTATATAGTGTAATTGAGATGTTACAATGGTTAAATCTAAACCAGAATTGATTAGTTTTAGAAAGATCTCAGCAAACAAAATACCTGCTTTTAAACAGGCACTAAGTAATGTCAGGTGGTCCTTTATGGATTGCATTCCCTCCATTAATATGGCTTTGTTTTTTTTTTGTCACCGAATATACTCAAATATGAGATAGGTTTGTACTTGTGAAAACTAAAAATAAAAAGGGGACCTTCTTATTCTGGCTAAATGAAGACATAATACACTTGATGAGGGAAAGGGATAAAGCTTGGCTGAGGTTTAGAGAGACTAGGCTAGATAGCGATAAATGAATATATACACAGTTATGGAATACATGCAAACTGATGGTTTGGAAATCAAAAGCTGATTACTTCCAATATAAACAAAGGGAAGAATATCCACTATGAGAGTGGTGGAGTCATTGAATGCATTATCCGAAAATGTGGTTGAAGCTTAGAATAAAAAACTGTTGGATATCTATATGCTTGAGGTTTCGACACATGAGGATACCGCTAAGTAGTGGAGGAATATGCTTGAATGACCATTAGGTCTATTCCTATTCCAAATAAAACCTTAGTAAACCTCAGTAAGAAGTTAATAACCCTAACAAAATTCTGGGAGAGTATAGTTTTGGGCAGAGATAAACAGTCAATTCCTAGATTTATTCAAAGTGAAGGTGGCTTGCTAGTAAACACCGTTGAAATAGCTATTGAATTTAATATCTTTTTTAGTTCCTTGTCTTTTAAAACTAATAATTTGAATGATACAGTACATTTGATAATGGAAGGTGTATCTTTAAGCTTGAACACAAAGAACCTTAGTGCACAAGCACTGAGGCAAGGGTGCCAACAGAAGACACAGACATGTGTTTCTCATCCTTCCAAGACTCATCAGTATGACACCCCAGTGGAATTAACCAGCTACCCTAAGTTGGTCTATCTCAGTTGGGTTGTGGTGAACCCAATAAAACCAAAAAATGAGCTAAAACACAAAGAACCTTAATGCACAAGCACTGAGGCAAGGGTTACCCCAATGGACATTGGCTGGGAAGCCAAGTTTCAAAGAAATACAAAATCACACATACCCGCATAGTGCAAAGCATCATGGGCTCTACATGCAAAACACCACAAAATATTATGCTGGTTCAACTTTAAGTAGACATGCATGATGCCGAAAGGCCTCTCACACAGTCTGCAAAGGTCTTTTTGTTTTTATTGGGCTCACCACAACCCAACCCAGATAGACCAGCTTAGGGTAACTAGTTCATTCCACTGGGGTGTCATACAGATGAGGCACACTGATGGGTCCTGGTAGGACAAAACACGTGTCTGTGTCTTCCATTGGCACCCTTTGCAGACTGTACCAGAGGCCTTTTGGCACCATGCATTTCTGCTTAAAGTTGAACCAGCATAATATTTTGTGGTGATTTGCACATACAGCCTATGATGCTTTGCATTATGGGGGTATGTATGATTTTGTATTACTTTAAGCTTGGTAGAGTATTTCATTTTAGCCATGTCTCTAGAAAGGAAGTAATTAAATATCTAGGTAAAATGAACACTAACACCGGAATAGGGAGCAATGGCCTGGACACTAAATTATTAACTATATAGTAGCTATTGATGAAGTGGCAGAGCCAGTAATGAAAATGTTTAATTTATCGCTTTGTACTCAGGAAGTACTAGATATCTGGAAACAAGCAATGGTGGTCCCTGTTTATAAAGGGGGAGATGCCTCCATTATGAGAAATTATAGGCTGATCTTGGTCGTGCCCCACTGTTCAAGGCACTAGAATACTTTGTGACAAACTGATGGAGTATTTGGATAAGGCTAACAGCTTAACAAGTGCACAAAATGGTTTTAGTAAAAAACCTAGTACCATAACAGCCCTGCTGGAATACAATGATTTTTTCGTTGGGCCTTGGAGAGTGATAACATGGCTGAATTGGCCTATATTGATTTGTCAAAAGCATTTGATTTAGTGAATCACCAGTTGCTTGTGGAGAGTCTTTTTGAGTTAGGTCTAGCTAGGAATGTATGTCAGTGGTCTCAAAACTATTTATCAGATCAGTCTCAAAAAGTGAAATTGGGTAATATATCTTTACAAAGAGAAATTAAAATAGGTGTACTGCAGGGGTTAATTCTGGGTCTTTTACTTTTTAGTCCTTTTTTAAATGGTTTGCCTACTGTGTGCCAGGGCTGCAGAAGCTTTTTGTATGCTGATGATGCAGTCCTGGAATCCAGAGGCAAATCTTTTCCTGATTTAACTAAAACATGACAGGATGATTTTAGTAAAGTTGAAGAATGGTTCTTAAGAAGTAGACTGGTTATGAACGTTAAAAAGCCGAAAACTATGTTATATTATACTTATAAAAGGATCCAGAATTACAGCCCACTGAAAGTCATGACTACTACTGGTGATGTTTTGGAGCAGGTATCTAATTTTAAGTACTTAGAAACAGACTTTGATGGCAGATAAGGACAACTTGACCCACCTAGTCTGCCCATTTCCCTACCTACGGAATAAGCTGCAGATCGTAGTTAACCAACAGCCTATTTCTTCCTACCCCCACAAGAATTGTCTTATGTCTGTCCCATGCATTCTTGAATTCTCCCACAGTTTTAGACCCCACAGCATCCTCAGGCAGGTGGTTCCATGCGTCCACCACCCTCTCTGTGAAAAAATACTTCCTCACATTGCCCCTGCGCTGCCCCCCTTCTATCTTCAAATTGTGTCCCCTTGTTCTTGCACATCTCTTTTTCTGAAAGATGCTACCCTCTTGGACTTTGTTGATTCCACTGAGGTACTTAAAAGTTTCAGTCATGTCCCCCCTCTCCCTCCTTTCCTCAAGGGTATACATATTAAGCTCCTTTAGTCTCTTCTCATATGGCTTCTCTTGCAGTCCCTGCACCATTTTAGTTGCCCTCCTCTGGACTGTCTCCATCTTGTCTATGTCCTTACGGAGATGGGGTCTCCAGAACTGGACACAGTACTCCAGATGAGGTCTCACCAACTGTCTGTACAGAGGGATAACAACTTCCTGTTTTCTGCTGGTGAGGCCTCTCCCTATACATCCCAGTATTCCCCCAGCCCTCTGTACTGCCTTCTCACATTGCTTGCTAACATTAAGGTCATCTGATATGATAACCCCAGGTTCCTTTCCATTTTTGTTGTTGTTACTACCCCCCCCCATTGTGTACTCTTCCTTTGGGTTTTTGTTTCCCAGGTGCATTATTTTGCACTTATTTGCATTGAATCCAAGCTGCCATACTTCTGACCATTCCTCCAACCTTGCCAAGTCCCTTCTCATCCTTTCCACCCCCACTTGTGTATCAACCCTGTTGCAGATCTTTGTGTCATCTGAAAAGAGGCATACTTTTCCTTCTAGTCCCTCTGCAATGTCACTTATAAAGACATTAAAAAGGACAGGACCCAGTACTGAACCCTGCGGTACCCCACTAGTAACCCCTCTTTCTTCAGAGTGGACTCAGTTTATTATTACCTTCTGTGTCCTGTTGTCCAGCCAATGTTTTACCCAGGCTACCACCCTGGGACCCACTCCCAGGCTGGCTAATTTGTTTATTAATCTTTTGTGTGGGACTGTGTCAAATGCCTTGCAAAAGTCTAGGTAGGCCATGCCCACAGCCTCTCCTTGGTCTACTACTTTGGTCAACCAGTCAAAGAAATCGATTAGATTCATCTGACATAACCTTCCCACTGTGAATCCATGCTGCCTTGGGTCCTGTGCCCCACTGGCATCTAGGTACTCAACAATTCTTTCCTTCAGAAGTGATTCCATCATTTTCCCTACCACAGAGGTCAAACTGCCAGGTCTATAATTTCCTGCCTCTGTCTTGCTCCCACTTTTGTGAAGGGGAATCACATCCGCCCTCCTCCAGTCCTCAGATACCACACCATCCTCCCATGATTTGTTAAAAAGGGAAGTCAATGGTGTCACTAGTTCTCCCCTTAATTCTTTTAGAATTCTGGGTTGAATCCTGTCAAGCCCCATTGCTTTGTCCACCTTCAGTTTTAGGAGTTCTTTCAGAACCCTTTCTTCTGTGAAAGGACTGGGATCGACCCCCCTATCCAGAGTGCTTCTGTTAATTGGATTATGTACCTCCTCCTCCTCTTTTGTGAATACTGAGCTGAAGTATTCATTCAGTATCTCTGCTTTTTTACTGTCCCTCTCTGCCCACCCACTGTCCATTCTATTCAGCCTCACTATCCCTCCCTTTGTCTTTCTATGCTCCCTAATCTACCTATAAAAGGTTTTAGATTTATAACTATGTCCTTTACTATGCACATTGAACAGATGATTAAGAAAATCAATATCAGGCTGAATTTATTTATAGAATTAAAACAAACTTTACAATGGAATCTTGAAAGTTAGTGGCTCAGAGTCCACTGCTTTCTTTACTAGATTATAATATCCACATTTATGCAATGGCACATTGGAAAGGTTGAGAATTGCTTATAATAGAATATGTCACTTTGTGTTAGGTGTAAAATGAGATTTCCATCATTTAGATTTCTACCACAGTCTAGACTGCTTTTCTTTGAAATCTAGAATCACTCATTTTGACTTTGTTTGGACCTGAAAATTGTGAATGGTCAGAGTACAAATGCATTATCGGAATTGTTCCCTAAGTGTTATAACTTATATAATACAAGAAGTACACATAACTTACAGCTGGTTATCCCAAATTATACCAGATGTATCAACTCTGAGCCAATCAGAACACAGGAAAACTGTCAATTATTGTCCTACAAACTACCACCAGTATATTTTGTACACCCCCACAGTAGGTTATCCACATTTTAGACACACCCACAGTCAGTTATCCACCTTTTAACAACACCCACATTTGGTTATCCATATGTTTCAAAGACACCCACATAATCAGAGCACAGCTGCAGAAAACTCATTCATGAACAAGTTTTTCATTTTCAAACTTTAGTTGCACATTTCACCACTACCTTCTCTTCTGAGTTTTTTTTATTGGACTGGTAAGAAAAAATGAGTGTTGCTACTGGATGAAATCAGCCTTTTGAAAAGTAAAGCAGTGGCTCCAAGAATGTGCTTTACCACCAGCAATGTCATCAAATACTGTTCATTTTTCATTAGCAGTCTGATAAACAAACCAAAAGACTATGTAACGCCTAGTGGTATAATATTAATAACGCTCACATAGCTGTAGCTTACTCATAATAACCGGCTTCTATGGGGATTAAAAGCCACAGCCTTTAATTCCCCCATAAAAGCTGGTTGTATACTACAACTAAACGAATGTTATCACTTAATTGTAAAACTTCTTTGAAACAGAGGTCTTTTAAATCTAGATTTGTTAATACTTGGAATACTTTACCTTTGAATTGGCTGCATAGCGAATGTTTTGGGGACTTTAAACCTGGACTAAGGCTGTATGTCAAGGATTTGGCACATGCAATTGTTTTAATTAGTTTTGTTTTATGTATGATAAGGTATTTTATACTGCATTTATTGTCTTGTATTATTTTCTTTTTATAACTTTGACTGGGTTACCTTTAAAAATAGGCACTTGTGCTGAAAATTATTTACCCCAGTATTAAATTAGAAATTCTAATTTCATGCTGGTCCACACTGGCTTGAAAGTCTGTACTGAAACATGAATTCTTCAAGTATCATTGGACCCTCTCAGACCAAACTAAATTATGTGGAGTATTCCTTTCTTAAATTATTCAATTTCAAAATGCTTGTATTATAAGTCTTATTAAATATTCATGAAGCCAGAGAGTGCTGTGATGGGTGCCTTTGTAGGGCGGATTGTGCACTTCTGCTGGTGGAATTTATGTGGAATGGCAATTCTGCTTCCAAAGCGCTTTTCAGAATTTCTTTCTTAAACTCTGGTGAATTCCAAAAAGCATTTCAGTGAAAACCACAGACATTTATATGAACTGCAGATTATTAATCCACAAAAAACATTTTGTACATGAAATGTCAGGATTTCATTACCAACAGAATTCCTCTGAACTTTCTGAAATGCTGCAGAATTCCAATCTGTCAGAATCTGAACATTCAACAGAGCACTACTGCCTTGGCATTATTCCTATAGAATTTTTTAGTACAGCTCAGAGCAGTGCATGTATCTGTTAATTGTCTTTTTCTTTTTAAAGGGACATTTTCAATCATTTTTGCTTCATATTATTTCTAGTTGAAAATTCACATTTTTGATTGCTTATTTTCTCTAAAATTCATTGATGATGCTTGTTGTTTTATTTGCATCCTTCCTAGTAGAACTGACATACATGCTGATGGTGCAATTATATCCAACCTTGTTTTGTTTCAAATCTTTGATTTACTCTTCTTGCACACTTCCTGAACTTTAAGAACACCCCAAACAGTACAGTCACTCATGATGCAACAGTCTCCTTTCTTCCCATGCCACCGAAAGTGGCTAGACTGTATTGGGGTGTTCCTAAGTCCAAGACAGATGCAATGCATGTTGATCAAAAATGTAAACAAACATGTTTTGTGTGGTAACACCAGTATGGTGAAGTCTGTTTTTTTACATTTTAAAAGAAAAAAGAATCAAAAGTAAACTACAAGGTACTTCAGCAATGTCTGTAGAATGTGACCAATCATTAAATGTTTTTTAAACTAAAGACATTTTGAGGCACACCTTTCAACTGTCCCTCATTAGGAGAAACAGTTTTTCATTTTGCCTCACAAAAGCCCTCTGTTCAACATTTAAATGGTCCGTCCCACATTGCACGCTAAAATTTTAAAGAAAAATCCAAACAATAAATGTGAAAAATGCATTGTTCAATGAAAAGCAAACTTTGTGAACATGAAAACATACATTCCTACAGTGTTTTAGGCTTCTGTTTCCATGATTTGACAATGTGTTCCACATTTTGACTTTTTGTTCCACATTTTGAGAGGCAGTGTTACACATTTGGGGGAGGAAAGGTTGAGAGCTATGTTTTGAGGCTTCAGGGGGTTGACAGTGTCCCTTTAAAACAAGGTTGTTTGTTTTGAAAGTAATGAGATTACATTTATAATTGCAATAATGTCCATACAACTGGGCATTTCTATGTGATTAATGCCCTTGCTGGGGTAATGACCCCCCACCTGCTGTGAGCCATCAGCACGCACCAGCTGGGCATTAATCCAATGAAATGCCTGGTTTGGGGCATTATTTTTATTTTCTCTTATTTAGTTGTTTAACCAGGTATAGCACACTAAGCTGAAAGCTTTTTTACATGAGTGACCTGGGAGCACAAGGAGGTTAAGTGACTTGCTCAGGGTCACACAGTATGCAAGTGGAAGCTGTGGGATTCAAACCCAGGTCTGGTCTGCTGGATGTCACCAAATTTGCAGCTCAGAGCCTCAGACCACTGCGTTATACTGCCTCCCTTGCTTAATCAGAGTCACATTAATGAGACATTTTTTAATTTGTATACTCATATCATAAATAAAGCACCTCTTTAACAAGTGCAATTATTATTTTTTTAGGTAAAATCTATTGCACTTCATAAGCTTGACATGGATGATGAGTTCCTCAATTCCACTAATATGCAATTTGTTATAATGTGCAAGGTATAGGATTTGACTCTAGTGTTACCATATCTGTTCTCTTGTGTGCAGAACTCACAACCAGCTGCCATCATTAGGTCAAATGCTATCAGTTATTGACTCTGGTGACTGTTTACCACATCCATGCCATTGTAAAAGTCAAAACTGGAGATGATCTGTAATTCATTTTCTGAAAATAAGACACTTTTTTACAAACTGCTAACATTGACATTATTTTTAAAGGCAAGTAATGCAGCAATAAAGCAAATACTTTGTATATATATATATATAACTTGCTTGAGTACTTGACATTTTTGCTGCTTCCTCTAAGTTGTTCCAATCCCCTAATCTTTTTGTTGAGTTCTCTGACCGGCTTTCTTTGCATACAGTACTGCACTTGTATCATGTTTTTCCATCTATCCATTCCCCTGAGTCATACCTGGAAATGAGCCCTGGCTCAGTGTGCCTCTTCCGATTAACAACTTTTAAATAAATAAAGTGGCACCACTATTATTAGGGTTGAGAAGGAACTTTCATATTAACCCCAATTTTTGCACCTTAATCATCCCTGTACAAAATATCTTAAAATTTGGTATGCCTGCAGTCAGTATCATTATCACCAGATTTGATAATGATCAGTAGGGTGGCTTAAATACATGAAAATATGTTTTACATTTTTTGTTTTGCTCCCAGATATCACAAAAGTGTCTTTGAGATGAAAGCTGAAAATTCAGGTTCATTAGAGTTTGCTCCAAGGATAATTCTTTGAAGGTGGCTTTATTGGAAAAATGTGTAACTTTAAAATTATTAAGAAAATAAAATTCATTTTTTGCGCATGTGCAGTTAATTTTTTTTCATAACTTTTTTATAAAGGATTTTTTGCAAAAGTTACACACATCACTTTTGTGAATAATAACCTCTGCTTTTGTGAGCCTTAGTAGTCACCAGTCATGAAAGCTGGAAGAACATAAGAAACCCTTGTACATCACAAACAAGAAAATGTGTTACAAGTTAAGTCAGAAACTTGTATGGTCAAAAGTGTAGAGTGTAAGGTTGATTCTTCAAGTGTTCTCTGTAAATAACATTTTTTTTTAAATATTAACAAAATTAGTCTGTTGTGAGTCAAGAAAACACATCCTGCTTTCAACGTGTTATCATGATTAGCAAATTCACTTTCATGAGTCTTAACAGTTAGGGTAGCTGGAAAAATAATCTAAAACCATGTTGCTTTTGCGAAAAGAAGACATTATCACATACCATGTGTGAACCACAATCTCTGTGTCAGTTATAGTGGTGGGCGAAGTGGCCAAAATCTGCTATGTGAAGCAATTCTCGAATTAAGGTAGATTCCGTGAAGTAATCTACAACGTGAAGCGGAGTACTTTGCCTCATAACAAGAATCACAAAGTCCATTGGAAACAATGACTTTGTGTTACTCTGCCTTTCCCCAACCACTTCTACACCAGTTTTAATCCGAAGTACATTGAGATCAATGTACTTCGCATCACTTCACCTTGTTGGTGAGCTCCAAGGAGAATTTTGCAGTGATTCATGGGACTGCTGGTCAGATGGGCTTTAGATTGTTCTGCACAGCCTCAGTTCTGTGTAGTGCATGTAGTGGTCACTGGAGACAGTTTGCTCTTAGAGCTGTGAGATTAAAACCCTTTAAAAACTGTTCAAAAAGTCATTTTGAGCCATTGTTTGCTCAAAATTTTGTTCATCAATTGTAGGAAACCCTCTTGTGCTCATTTCATTGAGGGTTTATTGTTTGTGTGTGGATTTTGAATGTTAATTTAGAACATCCAGTTTGTGTAGTGACAGACACTTGAAGTGTGCTTGGGGAGGGGTGTATCTGTGGTGGAGATAGATAAACTGGGAGAAATTCAGTCTTTCTGTTTTGGTTATATTTTTCTTGTATAATGTGTTAATGTACACACAGTAGTATTTTCAGTAATTTTTGACTTTTTTTGCTGATTGTTGTGGTGCAGTGCATACGTTCAGTTTGTTTAAAAGATTTGGTTTTATTACTGAAGTTTTCAACTTGCTGTGCATTATCTATAGTGTGTGTGTGTGAGAGAGTGTATGTGCAATGCATGCCATCAAATCAGACACATTTTATTGTGCCACACAGTAATTGCATCACTGTGAACATGCTATCCATCTGCATTATTTTGTATTGCTTTGTGGTACCTTGGAATTGGACTGTTACTGCAGTGCACTGCCACCCCCAAGCAGCAAAAGCTATTCTTTTCCAGATTAGGATTTGTCACTTGAGAGTACTGGTTAAGGTGTTGTTGTGCCTTTGCTTCTGCATCTCTTAAGTGTACAGCACAATCTTAATCTGTCTGTGCATTTGCATCTGGCCCAATCTCCATCTGCAAGCCACAGTTGTTGTTTTTTGGCTTCCCATCCACTGGCCCAGATTGAAAGTTCAGAAATCTAAATTTATTTAGAATTTTCTTGGTGATCCCCCAAAATGCCTGCAAAGAGATATGCAAGCAAAGCTGTTACTAGCCATGGTACTGCTGCCAGTGGTAAGATTGGCAGTGGGTGTGGTAGTATACAGAATTGCATAGCTGATGTCAATAAAGGGATTTCTTCATCAATGTTTCTTACAGTGCAGTCTGTTGCTTCACTGATAGTTGGAGGATATGATGTCCCCACTGGTGGTGTTAGTGCACTTGCTGCTGGCATGAATATTGCTACCCCAAGTTCCACTTCTGAACAGTTAACTGTTTTAGAAAATATAGTTGAGTCTAAAGCTGTGACTGATAGTGTAGATGATGTCATACTCCCCAACATCCCCATGGTAGTTGAACATGATTCTGATCCTGACGATGATAACTCACAATGTCACATTACTTCCAGTGCTGTTGAAGTCATGCCATTGCCATCCAATGATTTAAAGTGTAACTCAAAAATATCAGGTGATGATAATGATGCTGTGGTTGGAACATGTTCTCCACAGGACAGCATCCATGCTGAAATTGTGGATGTGGATAATGCTGATGAATATGATGATGATGTCAGTGACCCCTGTTGGGAACAGGAGAAAAAGAAAGTCAAGGTGGCTGTATCTAGGTCTGTTGGCATTAAATCCCTCTCTCCTCAAAAAGGTTGTGATTTAGCAGTTCCTGTTGATGATGATGATGACTACCCAGTAATAATCATAGGTAGCTGTGGTGGTCAGTCAGAATCCAAATGTGTCCAGCAAGAAAAATCATGTAGTACACCCCCATTTCAGAGGTTAAAAAAATAGAGTCCAATAAGCAGCATCAGGGACATGTTAAAAATAGGGGATCACAATCCCTTGTTTGTTTTTTATCCAAGATGCAAATGATGAGTCAGTTGCAATCAGCCAGCTTTGCTATGCACGTGTGAGTCAAGGTAAAAAGGAGAGTCATCTTGGCACAGGGAGCCAACATACACATCTTAAGAACAGGCACATGGCACTGTAAACTCGGCACCAGAGGACAGCTAATGCCATAATGGGGCGTTCACCCTCATCATCAACCTTATTAAGCATGTTGTCCCCTTCCATCAGTGTAAGACCAAGTAGCAATGTCTCTATTAGCATTGAAATAACACCAGAGGATTACTACAGGCATGATGAGGGGGAGGATTATGATTTAGAAATCTTATCAAGTGGTGGTCAGAGTAGCAGCAGTGGTAGTGGTGGTCTGTGCAGTATGTCTAGTACAAGTGGTACATCAACCCATGTACTTAAAATGGAGAAAATAACTTAATTTGTGGACTTGTCACCTATGCACCCCCCTTCCTCACACATCCACACTCCATCCCTGGCCATTTGCAGACCAGATCCATTTGGCACACCCCATGCAAAACATGTAACAACAAGTCAGCCCACATTGCAGAGTGTTTTTGCCCATAACCTGAAGTACCCACCCAATCATGCAGTGTCACGTGAACTTAATGCTGCTGCAGCTGAAATACTGGAAATTGATCTTTTGCCCTTCTCCTTTGTGGAGAATTCAGGATTCCAGCAGTTTGCAGCACGCACCTGTTCAAAATTGAAAGTCCCATCCAGGACACACTTTTCCACCTGTGCTGTCCCTGAGTTATACCGGACTGTGGCCGACTCTGTAAGACATGCTCTTCAACATTCCTCCTCTCCATTCATCCATTTAAGTATGGATATGTGGACAAGTGGCAAAATAGTGAGGAGTTCATATCTGTGTATTACTGCACATTTGGTGCAGGTGCCGGGGGTTGCTTGTGCTAGTGGTAGTGTGAATAATCAGTGTAGTAAGGCAGACTGTCATGGTAGCAACCATCCGGGAATTCAACAGTATACAACACTTGTAATGCACAGTGTAGCCTGTTCCCACACCGGAGAAAACATGCTGGACTTGCTACTGACCGAAACTGATGAGTGGCTGAATCCCCTGTCCCTGAGAACTGGATTTATAGCAAGCGACAATGGCTCCAGTGTAGTTAAATGCATCAGGAATGGTGGCTTTGTTAGGGTTCCATGCATGGCCCACTGTTTAAATCTGGTGTCCCAGGAGTTTCTGCAGCACACTGACATAAAGGAAATGTTGACAGTTGCACACTTTATCTGTTCGCACTTTTCACACTCTGCAAAGGCCTGTGACCAGCTTCAGCAGCTGCAGATCCAAAACAGCTTCCCACAGCACTGCCTTATGCTGAAAGTTGTCACCCGGTGGAACTCAACTTTATATATGGCAGAGAGGTTGTATGAACAATACAAAGCAATCTCTGAATATCTCATCATGCACTCTAGCCGTGACACTTCCAGGGCCTCCATGTCTCTCATGAGTGAACAGTGGTGCCTCATGGACTCTGTTATAACAATTATGAGGCCTTTTGAACACACTACACAGGCAGTGAGTGACAAGTCTGCCTTCATCAGCCAATCAATTCCACTGCTACGGGTGTTGAGGCAGACATTGCTGAATCTACAGCATAGCCTTGATGGTTCCGGAGACTGTGTTAGCAGTGTGTTGCTGAAACACATCCTGACACAAATTCAACTGCAATCAGCACATCTTCAGCATTCAGTAAAGTGATGACTTTGCAATAGCAACAATGCTGGATCCATGACACAAACATGGAATTGCATCATTACTGGAGGGAGGGCCTGAACAGGTTAAAAATGTCAGTGGGCAACTGGTACACTTGGTTCATGGGGCACAGAAGTCACATGCCAAAGTCAGCAAACCTCAGCAGCATAACCAGGCTGAAGGTCAATTTGGAGTAGTAGCAAGCACATCCTGTAAGGCGGCTGCGGTTCCAGGTGGTCTGTCATCAAAACCAGTGTTCATTAACCCACTTTGGTGTGCTTGTTCCAAATTGAGATTTATGACATCAATGAATCCAGAGAACAGGATGATGAGTCACTCACCGGACTTCATACAGCACAGTGAATGGTTGACTCATATTTGGCTGAAAACACATCTGTCAGGAATTGATGATCCTCTTTTATACTGGAGTGGAAAGGTCAGTGAATGGTCAGAGCTGACCTCAGTGGCACTGAAGTACCTGACCTGACAACCCTCCAGTGTAAGTGTTGAGAGGGTATTCAGTTCTGTGGGGGCAATAGTTCTGGATCATCATACAAACCTCTCTCCTTCAAATATCAGCTTGTTGACATTCATAAAAATGAATCAGGGGCACATACCAGCTCGAACTGCAACCTCTGTATTCATACCCTATCATGGTCATGGTTGTAGTGATGTGAGAGAAGCAGACCATCCTGGTGGCAGCATGGAAGGGCCTACCATTGAGGTAGATGATGACATCATGGAGAAAGAATTCCCTAGTGGGCACAATTCAGACATTAATGACTGCGAGGGCAGCCTCCTGTATGATGATGATAATGATGATGTTGAGGTTGATGTTGGTAGGTTTTAAGTTAGGTGGTTGAAGGGCTGTCACATTTTTTCAGTGGTACATGTTTTATTTTTCATAACGTAAAATCAGTGTCCCACTCTGAATGAATCTCATTCCATAATTTCATATTGGCAATTTGGCACCAGTAGATTCACAATCCTTCTATTTTACCTTCCCCGCCTTGGTATTATTTCTGATTAGACTTAACAGAATGTGTGCTGCTGTCATTAGCAAATGCAGTCAGCCTCTTAAACACAACTGTCCATTTGTAGTACTAGGTGTTAGCTACTTAAAACCTGCTGATTCAAGATATCTGCCTCCTGACTGGAAGTGAAATACTGTAACACAATACACATTATATCCAGCTACCCACCCATGTGTGTCTAACAATGAGAGGGAATGTGCTGCAGCTCTTCCCATGACCACCACCACCACCACCACCAGTAAACTGCTGTCAGCCAAAGCCACCAAATAATGAGAGGGAATGTCATCATGTGCCCATGACCACCACCAGTAAACCGCTGTCAGCCAAAGCCACCAGATAGTGAGAGGGAATGTCTTCATGTGCCCATGACCACCACCACCAGTAAACTGCTATCAGCCAAAGCCACCAGATAGTGAGAGGGAATGTCATCATGTGCCCATGACCACCACCACCACCAGTAAACCACTGTCAGCCAAAGCCACCAGATAGTGAGAGGGAATGTCATCATGTGGCCATGACCACCACCACCACCACCAGTAAACCACTGTCAGTCAAAGCCACCAGATATTGAGAGGGAATGCCATCATGTGCCCATCACCACCACCACCACCAGTAAACTGCTGCTAGCCAAAGCCACCAGATAATGAGAGGGAAAGTCATCATGTGGCCATGTCCACCACCAGTAAACCGCTGTCAGTCAAATACGCCAGATACTATCTCATTCAGAGTGAATGTGATTGTTTTCCATCCTGTGCCCTGCCCATGCCATGGCAGATGGAGACCATATCCAGTAGCCACAGCCGCAGGGCTTCTTACTATCAATACTTTATAGTGAGTATGTGTATTAATTGTTCATACTATGGAACTTCCTTGAGCTGTGTTATGCTTCCTGTTGCATTTCTGGGATGCAGTTGGGAAACACATACAGTCAACTTATTTACTTTTTTTTGCAGGTTAACAGTTTCAAGCACTCTCCTGGACTGGAGGACTGTAGCACTGCAGGACTGTCTACAACCACCTATAGAATATCCATTTCCGGTAAGTATGTCAATTTTATTTCACCAGTTCTTTTTTGTAGTTCATTTTTTCAAGACGGTGTAAATCATATAAAATAGGTGACATGTACATCACATAATATATTTTTCTTGCACATCAGACACTATATTGCTGCAGCAGGCCATGGCAGTATTGAACAAAGTTTTATCCAGGTGGTGACAAGACCTCTTTTAAAATGTAACTTAAGTTAAGATATTGGGATGGTGTATGGGTTACCTGTACTAAATTTGTGATTTGGTCTTGGTGTGGCTTACTGAGAGCTTGGTATCTGTTATGCTGGATATATAACAGACAGTAACAGCCACACTTTAAACAGAATGTGTTACTGCAATCAAGTACTAATAATTTTGTGTTCATCTGTTTTTGCAGGAAACATTTCGGTGCTGTGTGCTGCCATTAGTGCTTTCTCCAAATAAGAAGTTCAACATCACACCCGGGCTGCAACAACTGTATGAATCCTGACCATCGGGACTGGACTGGAGGATAAACAGAAAACCTGTGAAGAATTCACAAAAAAGAAACCATTAATGAAACTTGCTTACAAATGATAACCCCTTAAAAAAAATACTTACCTTGACTGCCTTGACAGTATTCCAATGCCAAAATTCCTCATCAAGCCACAAAATGCACACCCCAAGTTCGATTATATGACCTGTAATACAAAACAAAGCAATGACTACATATATATATATATATATATATATAAATATTAAAGGTCAGGTTCTGTGGAAAACCCTGATGGTGCCAGGTATGTTAACTTACCAAGGGTAGTATGAGTGAACACACACAGGGCATCCTTCTTGTTTGGGTCAGTGCAGCAGACTTTGGGCAACCAACAGCATCATCATATCATTAGGGTTAACTCAATGGTGGGGTCATCCTTTGCTATCACATCATTTGGCAACACACCGTGCATCAGCCCAGTCAGGTCAAGAAACATTACATGAAATTCCAACAGCAGCAGCAGGTGACATAGTTTTTATTGGAGTGTGTGCATGCAAGAATGATTGCGGCATGAATTAATCGAGACTTTTCATTCCATTTTATGCTCTCATTTCTGTTCATCTGGAGTCTGGAATTTTCTGGACATAAGACAGCAGTATTTTGGGGTGTACAATTATGGAAACTGGGCGCACTGCATACATGAATAAGTGCAGCATGAATTAATGGAGGCTTTTCATTCCCTTTATGGTCTTATTTCTGTTCATCTGGAGTATGGAATTTTCTGGACATAAGACAGCAGCATTTTGTGGGTGCACAATAATGGGGACTACATGCACTGCATGCATGACTGAGTGTGGCATGAATTAATGGAGAATTTTCATTCCATTTTATGCTCTCATTTCTATTCATCTGGAGTCAGGAATTTTTGGGACATTAGAAGACAGCAGCATTTTGTGGGTGCACAATTATGGGGACTGGGTGCACTGCATGCATGACTGAGTGTGGCATGAATTAATGGAGGCTTTTAATTCCATTTTATGCTCTCAGATCTATTCATCTGGAGTTGGGAAGACAGCATCCTAAGATTTGTATGAACACTGGCCAAAAACATTCTACAGAAAATAAGCTAAAAAAGTGGTTTCCTTCCCTTCCTTGTTATATTCTGACTTAATAATCTCTGTTTCCAAAAATACATTATTTTAGTGGTCTCAGTAATGTTTTATTTCTGTCTTGCTGTGTACGTGTGTAAAAGCAGGAGTGAGCAGTGTAATAATCTGCTAAACAGCATGTGCGCACTGTCAGGTGAACACTGCCCAGCCCCTTAAAAACATATATGATAGCTGGCTTGTTCCACTGTTGATGGTATAAAGGATAAAGAATATATAACATGTATTTTATTTGTACCATCATCAACAGTGGACCAACTCATGTAATATGTTTTCAGGGGGCTCAGTGGGCAGTGGCAACCTGACAGTGCACACATGCTGTTTAGCAGACTATTGCACTGCTCACTCCTGCTTTTCAGCAAAGAAAGCATGACAGAAATGAAACATTTCTGAGGCACTAAAAATATTTCATGGTAAACAGACATTATTAAGTAGGAGTAAAACAGGTCCAGAAGCATGCTACGCTAACACTGGGGACGGGTGCTGGTGGAGAGCAACTAGCTGCAAAAGTGCAAGAAAAAAACAGAAAATCACCAGTCCAGATGAATAAATGCCAAGAAAAATGTTTCACTGCTAGTGCAAATTTATTGATGGCAAAACAAGCCACACATAAATGACCCCTGTGCTTCAGTGGTTAGGCCTTCATTAGGGGGCCACTTAATAAAGGCCTAACAGCTGAAACGCAGGGGTCAAGTGAGTAAAATGTGTAAATGTTTCTGAATGGTACGGCTGACCAGATTACTGTCTCTGCAATATTCAGTAATGAACACAACCTCACCAGGACTAGCCATATCCTATGTCTTATACTGCAACAGTTGGTCCCTAGAAATATCTGAGACTTGTGCTTGTACTGTTTGTAGTAGGAAAGTGGAATATCCCCTTTCACTAAAATGTCTTTCACACGCCTTCTCAGTGAGTGAGATTGTTTTAATCTGGGCTGTGTGCTCTCTGCCTCAGTTGACTTGGCCAGGTGGCAATAAATTCTGTCATCAGCCACCTCTGACCTCATCTGTCCTCCAATGGTCATGCAGTTGTAATAGGTGTTTCCACAATTGAATACTAGTTGGTCTCAGCAAGCCAGTCAATTGAGAATGGCACACAGAACACTGACACCTTTAAGTGCACAGCATAGCCAGCCAGAGAATTAGCTGTGTAGCCACAGACACCCAGCTCATGTCTGCCCCATTGCCTAAAATGATAAGTGACCAACTTGTAAAAAAAACAAAAACAAAACAAGAAAAAACAACAACAGAAAGTGGGATAGCCCACAAGTGCATTTGTTTTTCTGAGTCCTGATCCTTCTCTTCAACCAAAAAAATGACATTAATTTTCCATGGAAAAAAATATCCACCTAAAAAAACAAGGACTTTTTGGGCAGTTGTGGGCAAGAGTTTGGGGGGTACATGTCCTCCATGCCCTATGGGTATGATCCTATTGTGAGCGTGATGATGCAGTGGCTTCTGAGTACAGGGCCACTTATGAAGTCTGCTACAAGTTCAGCACACTGTGACTGATGATGCTTCTGCTTTGTATGCCACTCACATACATGCCTGTTCCTGTACTGACTCATGGATCTCTTTGCTGCTGCTGTCTGATGGGGGCCTCTGGTGTATGGACTGGTGCTTTTTGGAAGGAGGTGCCCTTCAGTGTGAAGGGGCCGGCCTGGATGAATTCTCATGGACCATGAAACCTGGACTTCTGTGTGGATCCATCTGCACCGGCCCATCTGGTTCTATTGGAAGGTGCTTCACTATCACCTTAATGTGAGGGCTGACTGGACCAGTTGGAGCCATTTTCTCGTTGGACTCTTTTCCCAGGAAACAGAAGTAGAGGGCATCTGACGTGGGTATCTCCAGGTGGAAGACCGAATTTGCTACAGTAGCCTTGTTGTAGTGACCTGGGTTTTTTTAATTTTCTCCAGTCTTGCCTTGTTTTACTGATTGCCTGAAGAGTGCTGCTAGCCTGAGGTCCCCCCCCATTGTATTATCATTGAAGAGCAGGGGGGTTGGATTGGATGGTGACTGTGTGGGTTTGGACTTGGAATGTATTCCATCTTTGGCATGGAATATGATTCTTGACCCCCGTGCCTGGTGAGAGTGACTGAGGGGGTGATTCTCCAGATCACTCTTGCTCCAGCTTTTTGAATTTTTAATAACTTCATTATAATTTCTCTCCTAGGGTGGAGATCAGTGAGAAGGCCTTCCATCCTTATCTATTTGAGCAGTGAAGAATTTTTCTGCTTCAAAAATTGTTTGACATTGACAAAAACTTTGTGTTATTCTGCTTGGCCTTATAATAATGGGATTGATGGTCATTTCTCTCTTGGATTAATTTATCTACTCTCTGTTGTTTCTTGCTTTCTTTGGGAGGTTGGAAGGGGTTGGTTTGGGGCTTGGGGTTTTAGAGGTAATTGTGTGGCTGTGTGGTGTGAATGATTAGGGTTTGTTCTGTATTAGTTTTGCAGCTGTTTGTGTGATTGGTACATAGCTAGTAATGTAAGGGGGATATCCTGGGGTATAACATGTGTCTGGGGAGACTTGTGGGTCTGGAACAGGCTAGAATTGTGTACAGTGTGTCCAAGCTTCTCGATCTGGGGCCCTTTACCAACCTCCCAGTTTCCATCACTACAGTTTGATGCTGTCGGGTGGTTGGGATTAAGAGGTCTTGCATTGATTGGGAGTGGTGGGGTGCCCTGTGCCAAACAGATGGGGGTAGGATTGAGGTCATTGGGTACAGAAGGTTCCCTGGTTGTCAACAGACCTTAGAGAGAGGCCAGACATGTCTGGTTTCTTTCCTTAGGGTTCCCACCAGACCGAATGGGCTAGTAACCAGTAGGGCGACACTATCCACCAGTCCACTGAGGGCAGTGCTTTGCAATGCCAGATTGATCAAGAACAAGACCGCAATTATAGTGGACTTGATTTCCTTAGTTAATCTGGTGTGCATCACTGAGACCTGGGTGGGCAACGATGCTGGTCTGGCTCTAGAGGCCACTGTTCCCCCTGGGTACTCGACAGTGCACTGCCCCAGAGTGGAGCACAGGGGCAGGGGACTGGACATCTGTTTAAGATCTTAACTTGGCTTTACCATGCACCCAGTGAGAAAACTGGGATCTTTTGAATGTGTGGCCATTCGTGGTGGACTGGGCAAAGGCTGCAGGATTCTCCTGATTTACCCCCCCCCCCAGGGTGGCAGGAGAATTCCTGCAGTAGGTAGCCAATTTCATCATTATCAAAACATTAGAGTCTGTGGCCTATCCTGTAGGTAGGGGAAATGGGCAGACTAGATGGGCCTAGCGGTCCTTATCTGCCATCAAAGTCTATGTTTCTATGTTTCTATGTTTCATCCAGATGTTTAATTCTGGGGGACTTCAATGTTTGGGCTGATGAAGAAACTCTAGGCTAAGTTATAACCTCCTCTAGACTATGTCATCTCTGGGCCTGTCACAAGAAGTTTCTTTCGTGACCCACCAGGGCGGCCACATGTTGGACCTGGTTTTCTCACTGGGGCTTGAGGTTATTAACTTCAAGACTGATCGGGTCATTTGGTCCAACATTGCACAGGGGAGTTCTCATTTGGGCCCCACCCTGATAGCCCTCTTTCTGCAGAGATAATAAGCTACCACCCTTTGAGGGGTTTGACCCCTGAGGGTTTCCTGGTGGTGGCTGACGTATCTAGTGTGGGTAGTGCATGCATAGGGGGTCAGGCAAGGCAGTCATGGCCTATAATCAGGTGTTGTCAGCAGTGCTCGACTCTCTTGCACCAAGCTGTGTACGACCCAAATCTTCTCACTTGAGGTCTCCATGGTTTGATGGGGAGCGCAAGGCAATGAAGATTTTGGGTCAGAGGTTGGATTGCTGCTGGAAGAAGTCTGGGTTGAAGGTGGACAGTCTGGTCCTGCATTCCCATTATGGTGAATACCAAGGGGGCAATCACCTGTAAGAAGGCAGAGTTCCTGTCCAGGGTGATTGCTGCTGGGAAGAATTGACCATCTGGACTGTGGACAGGCTACTAAACCCAGTCTGTCTACAGCCAAAAAAATCCTTTTCACATGTTCTATGCGAGGAGTTTTTTCTCTTTTTCTCAGATAGGATGTCCACCATCCAGCAGGGTGTACCACTAGTGTGCCATATTCTGGCCAACAGTTGTCACCATGGGTTTCCAGAAAGTACTCCACCTGGTTAGGGGGAGTTTAAACCAGTGGAGGCAGTGGAGGTCAGTCGGGTTGCTCATGAATTGAAGCACACATATTGTGAACTGGACCCAGTGCCGACATGTTTCTTAATGAGATGTATTGACTCCGTAGGCCTGGTGTTCACCTTGATTGTCCGATGCTCTCTCTCAGAGGGGGTCTTCCCAGATGCCTTGAAGGAGGCACTGGTCAGGCCTCTTTTGAAGAAACCATCCTTAGATCTTGACATCAAGTTGAATTACCATCCTATTTCCAACCTCTCATTCTTAAGGAAGGTTGTTGAGAAGGTTGTGGCATTTCACCTTCAGGAGCACCTCAGGACCTTTGATCAATATGAACCCTTCCAGTTGGGTTTTCGTGCGAGGCATAGCATGGAACCTGCATTAGTTCGGGTGCACAACGACCTCCTCAGGGCTAGAGATCAAGGGGAAGAGAAAATTCTTGAGCTCCTCCACCTCTCCTCAGTTTTTGATGCAGTAGACCATTGTGTGTTGCTCGACTACCTAAGGGGATTTTGTGTACTCAACAGAACTGTCATCTGCTGGTTTGAGTCCTATCTCATGAATAGGAGAAAATGGGTAGTGATGGGGATTTCCTCTTCCTCCCCAGCCTCCTGTTGTGTGGAGTACCTCAAGGTTCAGTCCTGTCACCAGTGTTGTTTGCCATGTACATGCTATCTCTGGGAGATTTTATTAGGAAGTAAAGCTTGGGTTTCATTTCTATGTGAATGATACCCAGTTGTATTTTTCCTTTGTGCCAGGGACATCCAATGCAGTGGAAGTGCTAAATAAATGCCTTGCTGAGATCAACAACTGGATAGCCTCCAACTGGTTATGACTGAATCCCAATAAGATGGAGGTACTGGTAGTGGAGTCAAACAGAGGGCATGATAGGATGGCCTCTGGTGCAGAGACAATTTTGTTCCCGGGGTCTGTGCCATTGAAGGCCTCCTCTAGGGTGTGTGATCTTGGCATGACCATTGACAGTGGATTGACATTTGATGCTCGGGGTTATCCATTGTTTGGACCAACTTTTACCATCTGAGGAATATCGCCAGAATGAAGCCATAGTTCCACCTCTAGATCCACCCCTGGACCTCCCCGCCTTGGTACACACCTTCATGACATCAAGGCTTGACTACTGTAATACGCTGTATCTCAGGGTCTTAGGTTGATACCTCCACAGACTGCAGCTAGTGCAGAATGTGGCTACCAGGTTATTGATGGTACAATTGAAATACTGCCATGTCACACTGGTGCTGTGTGAATTGCACTGGCTACCAGTCAGGTGGAGGGTCCTCTTCAAGGTGAGTTTGCTCACTTTTAAGGCCATACATGGGCTGGCCCCTGGATACTTGTCTGACCTTCTGACCCCCGCTACCTTGGTCTGATCCCTCTGCTCCTCCTGTAGGGGCTTCCTTGTGATTCCCAGGATGAGGGTGAAAACTGCCAGTGAGAGAGCATTTAGTACCACCGGCTCCATCCTGTGGAATTCAATTCTACCATCTGTACAGGAGACCCCTTCAGTTGAGGTGTTTAAAACCCACCTAAAGACTCACTTGTTTAGCCAGGCCTTCCCAAATACTCAGTATTAGATCTTATCCTTGGGTTGGCCCCTCCTAGCTACAGTCCTTAATTTTATGCCTTATTCATTTTCTTATACTACATATTTAATCTATTGTTGTAATTTTACTGTTTCATTTTTAGTATTTCTGACTTGTATGGCACCCAGAGCCTCCAGGATTGGGCACCTAGAAAAATAAAATGTGCCTTGCCTTGCCGCTACAGGTTCCTGTGCAATGCAAGCTACATATCTGGGACTATGCACCACAGGTCAGCTACTTTGCATTAGGCCCACATGAGTTGTGCCACAAGTATCAGCTGCTTCATTTAGGAGATGGAGGTATGGAGGTCTGCACTTTGATAGGCAGACAGACTCTACCCTTCGTGCAGGGCTTAGAAGGCCCTGTGCATCAGCTTCTGTTCAAGTAGGTCCCCTTGGGACTTGTACAAATGAGGATACAATTCCACTACTTCAAAAGAAAGGAACTTATTAGCAAAACTGCAGTAATGCACTAGTGAGATTCATCTTCACACCACAAAAGTAAAGAAATGTGGTGTTAGGGTTTCCAGCCCTAATCCCCCCTTCAAGCAGCAAAGGGGCAAGACCACACAAGCAACCACAGACAACCATCATCAGGTAAGACAAAGAACATGCAACTGTTTCCAAATGACACAAATGCAGTAGCACTTATGTGCTACCTTTGTGGATTTGTATCTGTGTGTGCAGGTCCTATATGTGTATGTTGTATAGTGTCCATGAGTACCTCTAGCTGCAAAGTGCAGGCCCCATGGAGACCTGTGCCTCTGCAGACATAAGTATTGTTGCAATGTGGGTATCATGGTTTCAGGAGAAAATCTAGACATTTTTCAAGGGGGTAGTAGTTTTGTCTAGGGTGTGTAACTTTCCCTTATCTCATTGCCTTCTAGAAACATCTGTAGGCATCAACAAATCTAACTACAGTGTGTCCCAGAACGCCTACAGAAGTCACCAACAGACTTCCTGTGTGCCCTAGAAATGTCTGGAGAAGTCACTCACATATTTTAATATTACCTGCCAGCCAGAATTGATTAGAATTGACTGCATAGTACCATTAGAAAGGTAATGTTGTGCTGAACAACCTTGCCACTGACACTTTGTGTGTAACATGTTCACTTTAGGAGTTATTCAAATTTGTTTATGACATTTTGTCACTCTAGAACCACCTAAGCACTTTTAAAAAAATACACATTCTGGGTATCTTAGCCAGTATAAAAGAAAAACCAAATTGAGTACAGCTGATTGCATAGAACCATTGGAAAGGCAATTTTGTGTGGAACAACTGTGCCACTGATACGTTGTGTTTGTCGTGTATACTTTAGGAGTTATATGCATTTGTTTATGGTATGGTGTGTATGGCTGACATTTTTTCCATCAAGACTCACCTAAGCAGCTTGAATAAAATGCACTTTTTTGACACTTCAGCAGGCATAAAAAAAAACTGCATTGATTAGAATTGATTGCATAGCATCGTTGGAAAGGCAATTTTGTGCTAATCATCTTTCATGCTGATACTTTGTGTGTATTATGTATACTTTTGGAGTTATATGCATTTGTTTATGATATGGTGTGTGGTTAAGATTCGTCCCTCAAATCTCACCAAAGCACCTTGACTAAAATGGGGAAAAATTATGTTTCATAGTAAAAAGATATCTTTTTTTAACAAACATAATAGTAAAACACCATCTAATGTCTGTATGCTTAATTTGGTGTTGATATTTGACATATTTTCCAATAAAAAAATGGCTTATGTTGCCTTTTTTTAGTGAAAAAATATATATTTTTTTCCAGTTTCGACCAGCATTGAAAAAAACTAAATTGATTATTATTACATGCATACCACCATTGGAAAGGCAATTTTGTGCTGAATAACTCTGCCACTCATACTTTGTGTCTAGCATGTGCGGTTATTGAGCTATTAGCATTTGTTTGTGACATGCTGACTATGGCTTGATTTGCTTTGCTTAGAAAGGCCCAGGATTCACTGTTAAAAGTATACAGGAGATTCAGGAGACAAGTGGTATAATCTCAGAGTGAGCCTGTGGAGGCAATGAGTTAAAATAAAACTGTTACCTTTTTAAGCTGAGATTAGGTTAAAACAACTACTTTTTGCTGAACTAAAGCAGTAACAGGTGGTAATTCACTACATAGCTGAATCTGCTACAGCATGGTTTTCTATATGCAACTGCATAAGTGCAGGCACTACAGAGGCCTGTGCTTTTGCAACCAGAAGTCAGAGTGTGTTTAATACTATTGGCCATACAGGTGCAGGCCCCTCAGGGGCCTGCAGTTCCGCAGGACGAGTACTGTTGCAATTTCAGTATCTTACATTTTGAGGCACCTGTGCTTCTGCAGCTAGCGGCCAATGTGTATGTTTTATACCTGTGGCTGCAGAAGCAAGCACATGCCCCTTAGGGACCTGCAGTGCTGAAGACAGAACTGTATGTCTTTTTTACAGTGTGGATGAGAACATATGGCTACAGAAGCACTGGTCCTATAGGAGGTTGTGTTTCTACAGATAAAAGAACTCTTATAATTTGGGTATACATGGATGTGTATCTGTGGCTGCAGGGGGCTGTGCATCTGCACATAAAAGTAGTGTTGTGATTTGAGTATTGTGGATTTCTATCTGCAGCCAGAAATGTGTGTATATGTTGTGTGGTGTGCATATTGCAGATATAAATCCATGAAGGTAATGCATCAATGCAAGTGCATTTGTGTCATCTGGAAACAATTGTGTGTTGTTTGTCATACCTTTTTTTTGTTTTTATGGCTACGTCAGTGGAGCTCCACACACATTTTGTGATCACTGTAGGAGGTCAAAGGGACCTTGACTGGAATGCTTCCCTGTGTTCTATTACAGTGATGCAGTGAGCTCCCCACAGTGCTCATTCCATTGTTGTGTGCCCTCCACTGATGGAGCTCCCCTCTACAGCACGGTCGGCCCCCTCACGGGTGCACTACTTCATTGCAGCACTTCCGCATTACTTCTGGGTGGTGGAGTGTAGCACTTTACAGAGCTGCAGTGGCATATGCTGGCAGATTGGAACACCACTGGAAGATGCTGCTGAAACTTTTAAATAAAATAAGTACATTAAAATGCTGGTGCAGTATGCCATACAACAGAACTCCACATGCGTGAGTGCCATGCATACACAGTTCTGTCATTGCCACCATCTTGTGAATGGCATACTGCACTGGCATTTTTATTTACTTATTTTATTTAAAACTTTCAGCAGCATCCTCTGGCAGCACTACAATCTGCCACCATAGGCCTCCACCACCATTCTGAAACAGCCTATACTCTGCTGCTGCCGCACTGATATCTATGAGCACTGCTCTGTGCAGCCATATTGGCTCTGAAAAGAACATGTTTTTTATGTTTCAATAATTTTACAACCTTAAAGCATATATATATATATATATATATATATATATATATATACCTAACATGAAAGTATTACCTGAATTGCAATATCCATTACAATTAGTGTAATATTATAAGCATGCCTATAACCCGAAGATAAAGTCCACAATTCAGGAGGGAAAGCCAAGTGATCTTTAGTTTAGGCTTTTAACTGAGCTATTCTTAAGTTAAATAAAAAAAGAAACATATAAAAGCTGCTTAGATTGGGGGAAAAACTATAAGTCTTTTACAATACTAACAGTGCATATTACTCTGGGTATTAGCCACAAGCTTACAGAATATAATACCTGAAAGAACTTCACCCCTCAATACAAGCCATCAATATGAAAATACACTTTTTTTATACTGCAATGGATCAAAATTCAATTTATATAGTCTTTATATGCACTTCATTGTTAATAGGCATGTCCAAGAAAAAAATCATTCTCGTTTCTCATCTTCTAAGAGAGGCATTTCTTCTTCACTGTCAGCTTCTCTTCTCTGTTTCTCATCCCTTTTCTGTATTTTTTTCTGCATAATATACGCCTTCAGTTGTTCTGGTTCAAAAAAGAGTCTTTTATCTTCACCACATGTGAGCCAGCATTTAGCTGGGAACAGAACTTTAAAATTGGCTCCAATTTCCTTGAGTTCCTCTTTATATTGTAGAAATTGTTTATAATGCTGCAGTGTTACTGGATCTATATTGGGGAGAATATGGCAAACTATTTCCTTGAAATGTACAGCTCCAATTTTTCTGGCTGTGTTGAGAACTAGGTCATGAACAGTGTGAAAAGCTAGTGAAAAAAATAATAGTATTTCTTGGACCTGAAGTTTATCTGAAAACATTAGAAGAGCTCTGAGCCTGATTAAACACAGCCGCAGAATAAGTGGAAAGCAATGCAAAACTCGCATCTTGATTTGTAGCTTTTTTTGAGAGATAGAATAAGATATCCTCATTGGAACTCTAAAAGCTATAGTAACAAAAGGTAAATTAGACTCTGGTAGCTTCAAAACAGAAACAAAGAGATCTTTCAATAGTTCTCTTAGGGACTCAAAGCCCTTATTATCAGAATTTGGAACCCCCACTAAGTTTTAGTAGTGCATAGAGTCTTCCCTCACTTCGGTTTTCCTTTGCAGAGCCATCATTGCCTTTAAGTTTGTGGTCGAAAGGGTTTTGTTTGTAAGTGTTTTTTGCTTTAGATCTGAAACCTCATTTTGAATATTTTTCTGGACTTCTTGCACCATTTTCACTTCAGACCTAATAGATGTGAGCTCCATATCTAACATATCCGATTTCTTAATTAACAAATCCACCTTCTGATCAAATGACAACAAAAAGTTAAAGAGAGCCAAGAATGAAGAGGATGCCTCTTTTAGACTTTTAAATTCAACTTTAGCCGGTTGAGGCAAAGGTGATAAGTTCAGGGGCATCAGTCACATTGAAAAAGAAAAAGTAGTTTGTTGTGAATTCATTGCGAAATCTCCCCTACATTTACCTTGCCCAAAAGCATAGAAATCTCACCTGTGTTTTAGTCACAGGAGTTTCCAGATTTCCAATATCAGGTGATTTTTTTTTCACCTTCAGCAACTTGGCAATTGCAGGGACTGACTGTGTTTGTTTAAGGACTTCTTTGGACATTGACTTTGATGGTTCTAGTGAGGCAGGGAGTGAAAATGCAAGTACTTCCATTGTTTCCAGATTGGTGCTTCTGCAGCCCTCCAAGGCTAAGGGTGAATTCCTCACACAAGCAGTTAAACTTCGCTGGGACCAGGTATACAGGTAACAATGTGATCCAATAGTCCTTTGTGGGTTGATATTTCCAGATCTGAAGATGAAGAATCCTTATTCCTCTTCTGCTGCTCTGCTTGTAGATAGTTCTTAGTTATCTTAGATATCTGCACTGTGATTTTTTCATGATAGGGTAAAGTAAAAGCTTTGAGAGAAGACGACCAATAGAAGCTCTATAGTGTGGCTCCAAATCCTTCACCATCTTGGTGGACAACTGTTGTTTGTCTTAGCTGATGATGGCTGTCTATAGTTATTTTTGGTCTTGTACCTTTGCTGCTTAGGGAATGGGGAGTTAAGGTATGAAACCATAATGCAACATTTCCTTATGTTTGTGGCATTAAGTTGAACCCAAACTGGTGCATTAACACAGTTTTTTGCAAAGAATATGTATATAACTGGTGCTCATTTTTTTCCCATAGGGAAACCCGGTTGTAATTTGCCATTATAAGCAGCTGGTTATAATGTTAAACATGCACCGGGTTTCCCTCAAACTGAGCATGCACAGCCACCACTCTTCCTGGGTGCCATCCAGCTTTTTGCCACTTTTCAACAGTTTGCCACACTCAGACTCATCAGTGGCGGTAAGTTATTAAAAAACAAACAAACAAGCATATTTTTTAAAAGTGGCTGAATTAAGAGAAAAAAAGGAAACTTTTTTTTTAATTACGAGCTTCGGACCCCTTTATTTTATATAATTGCTGTGGTGAAAAAAAAACTATCACCAGCAATTATATAAAATAAAAGCTAGATAGGGGGTGTAAAACTCTTATTTTACACACACCTTCAGTGTGGAATGCCTTTTATAACACTGCAAGCTTCATTCGAGGAGTTTATGTTGCAACCCACACCTCGCGGAGGGGGGTGTAGAATTCTCATTATAACCCCCTACCCAGCCATTATTCCCTATACAATATATGGTCGAGATTTTTGCCCCACAGGAACCATTATCATCTGTTTCCTTGTATACCTCACAAATCAAAGTTATATGCTGCCCAATTAAGAATGCAATATCTCCCAATTAAAGTTTTATACCACCTAGTTAAGGCTCAATATCTCCAGAAGGATGCCCGTGTACTGTGAGAAAAAAAGTCAGAGAGCACCAGTAAACACTGTCAAAATCACATCGATTCCTCTCCAACACCCTGATACGTACCATGGAAATTGATGGAAACACAGGACATTTGAGAAAGCCACAAAGATAAACTGCAAGGAGAAAGAACACCAGAAAAAAACTACAAAACAAACAAATTGTCTGGGGAACACACAAGAAAAGCTCTGCCCATTGTTTATGATTTCTAATATTGACTGTAATTTGGGGCATACTGTATGTGAAGTCAGTTTATTCAACCCAGTGTAGTGTTTTATGTATGTTTTTGATTTGAAATAATCTTATTTTCTCCCCTTATGTAGGGCCCTATACTAATGCAGATTTTTCTAACCAATATTCATTTTGTAATTCCTTAACAGTTCTGGCATCCTGTGACATCAGTTGAGCTGAAGAAAACAAGGAAGCAAAATCCAGTGACTTCAACTCAGCTGATGACACTGGGTTCTGCTTTAATGTAATCTCCAGCACAACTGCTGTCACAGTGTTCTGCTTCTTTGCAGTCTTCAGCTCAACTGATGTCACTGGGTTCCAGAACAGCTAAGTAATTAAAAAATTAAAGAGCTAGCATACTACCTAAAACTAATATTAGTTTTTTTAAGCAGTCAACAATTACCTTTTATATGTGAGGTACTTTTTCTTTTCCCTTTTTTACAGCTGCAGTAGGCAGAGCCTGCAGACATTTTGCATGTACAAACGGAATTATGTCATGTTTTCTGCCTGTGGAACTGACCAAAGGTGTAAATAGTCTCCTCTGCCTTACACTCCCCCCAAAAATTTTTCTGCCATCAAATAAATATGCTTTCATGTTAGTCAATGGTTGCAGGGTATGATTTGGTTTCTTAAATGGGTGGTACAAGAACTGGAATCTGAGTAGTGGGAGGCAGCATTGGGTTTTTATAGGGGGTAAGATTCACCCCACCTCCACCCTAGAAGCTCCTAAAGATCCACCTCCACCTTTCTTTGATTCATGTGGGAGGGGCATGAGGTGAATCTATCATGTTGAAGCAAGATGCACTAGTTTGGAACCTGGACCAAGGAACAGAACAAATCTGTGGAGTTATCGAGTTGTAGAGACCCTGAATTTTATTAAGGACTAAGAGAACAGAAGTTACTTAATGCCTTCAAATTGACTTAAAAACCCTTGGAACAAATGATTATCAGAGCCACCTGGTGTCTCAGAAAGAAAGAGTAATTGAGGAGTGTCTGAAACTACAGCTCCCAAGGAAAACAATAGACACAGCATTCTGTTTCAAGTTGAAGGAGCCACAGGTTTTTCTTAAACATTTATATACTAAAAACATACAATTCAGCTTTTGGGATTAACAATATTTGTTTACCATATTCAATATGTATGTGTATATATATATATATATATATATAGTTTGCCTTTTTAGTAGTTTCAAAACTTTGAAAGCATTGGTGTTAGTAATGCATTTAGAAATACATTTTTAATTGTCTTAACAGTTAAACATGCAGTTTCATGTAAGGGCACATTTTTGGGGGGAGGTGGTTCAAATTATTTTAATCATGGGCACGGTACTTGGTAAACATAGTCCTCTGATGATAAATTGTATTTTTTCTTTTAAGTTTCAGAAGTGGAGTTGCCTTGCACATGTTAAAAATACCAGCTGCAATTAACAACTACTTGTAGAAGCAAAAGGCTGGGGCCCTGATTCTCAAAGCCCTGCATCTGATGCAAGGTGCTTGCACCAAACAGATATGGTGCAAGGTGCACATTGCATCCAGGGCAGCCTCCACGCAATTCACTAAGGTGGCTTGCATCGACCACAGTCCACGTGCCCTGAACAGGTCCTGCACCACCCTTGCACCCAGTAACGGGCTGCGACATGGTGCAATGGTGCCCTGCACTAGATTCAAGCAGCCACAGCCCCGAGAAGTGTTTCACAGACAGTGCCCAGAGAAGCAGAAACTAAGAACCCATAGACCAGCCTGGGCTGGCATAAGGGGACTTAAAAACTGCTGCCCTGTGTGCACCGCTGGGTGCATAGTGGTGTGGGCACCTGCGCCCCACTCTCTGATGTGCCCCACAATAGCAATTGTGGTGTGAACCCCCACTAAGCCCCCTGATTATACTGTCAGTGGCATACAGTGCACTCCTCCATCAGTGGTCCAGTGCCCTCCAACCCCCACCACCTGTCTGTAGTGCCCCCGTCACCCCCCAGTGTCAGGCAGAGCCAGGGACCAGCAACATGCTCTACACACCTCCATGCCCTGACTGGACTGCATATGCAACAGTCCGTCCCATGTGATGTTTGCCCCCCACGCAGTATAGGTCCCATAGGTTTGTGGCACATCTGTACCAGCATACGGCACACTGGGCAGAACGCCACAAAGGGCCTGTGGCAACCCCTATCCATGTGTCATGCATTCCCCACAAGTGCAGGGTTGCCACAGGCATGGGGACTTAGGCACCAGTACCCCTCCTGTATGAGAATCAGGTGCAGGGTCTTTGGTGCATGGGGCATTGATGCAAGCTTCTGTTTGCCGCAGCTTGTGCCAGATGGAGGCCCTTTGAGAATTGGGCCCTGGGTGGGGTTTTTTCCTACTTTCTTTTCACTGATATTATAAACTGAGCCAGGAAAAAAGTAAGACTGAACAGATCAGAGCTGACATTAAAAAATGTGATGTTCCTAAGGTCTGTTGCATGCACTATACTTTCATTTTTGTGGGAGGGGCATGAGGTGGATCTATCATGTTGGAACAACTATCAGAGCTGCCATCCCCCTGGACATGCCATTTATCACTCATTTAAAATAACACAAATGTAGTTTCAAATTTTTACTATGAGAGAAGCAAGAAGATGAAGCAGCATAGTTAAAAAATACATTGATTGACACCTGTGAATGAGTGGGAAGGGGGAGTTTTTTCTACCATTCCTGATGGTTTTATACGACATACCCACCCAACAGTGACAGTTTGGCAGTGAGGTCCTCCACAGTGACTACAGTGCCATGCCACTGTAAGGGACCCGCTGGAACTGGGCACTGTCTGTCGGGGGGTCTTGCACCCCCCCATCGAATCAGCTCTGACTCAGAGTTGATAATCCTTAGTGGGGGTGTTCGGGGGTGAAGAACCCCAAAGAAAACACTTCAGTAGTTGAGAAACCAACAGACAACTGCTAAATTCAGTTGACCTGCCTGTTTTGCTGTTGGGGCGTTCAATGTGAAAATTGTTGAACACCTGTCCTGGATCCATTTTATACTCCCTGGAACTTGCTATTCAGGTTTTTTTATTGCATCTTGTCGCAGGTAATCTTCCCAGAGTGCAGTTTGCTCTATTGTTTAATATCTCTGGTGGAGGCCATTGTCTTGTTACATTGTCTTTTGTTTCAAATTAACCACAGACCTCATGGCAGCCAAATGAGACACACTTTGAGTCTTAGGGTATGTACAGCATAATTAATAAGTTTTCATATGCATAATCTTTCCATTCATGTTATTGCTAGACATACTGCAGCTAGCTTGGCTTGCGGAAGGGTGAACATGGTCAGGACCCCTTAGCAATTGAGATGCATATGCAGCAAATAAGTCCAGATGTGCTAACTTATCCTATAACTGTTAAGTGTCACAGTTTGCATTTTCTTCTTGAAATGGTTACTTTTGCATTTATGTTTATTTTAAAATATTTAATATTCTGATCATGTGGCTATGTCATGGACCATAACTGATCTCCAGCCTTAACCCCCCCATGCTCCAACTTGCATAGAAGACAGTGCTTGTAGACAAATCTAATAATTTTGCCACTGTGTTCTGGTGTGTGTGTGTGTGTGTGTGTGTGTGTGTGTGTGTGTGTGCCTTTGATCCAATTGCTTGTGTCTTGCATGGAAAACAGTGCTTGTAGACAATCTAATAATTTTGCAGCTGTGTTCTGCTGTGTGTGTGTGTGTGTGTGTTCCTCTGAGGCTCTTCATGCAACCTAGGAAAGGTACTTCCCCTGACATAACTGCAGTACATTACATAGCAGATATAAAATGTCAGATGTGCTAAGCAGTTACTGAAGCAAGAAATGTACAACTGTCATTTTTTGCATCCTGTTCAAAATGTGTTTTTGCATCTGTGGTGCCAAATGGCACAGTCGCTGTGCAAAATCTCCTTTTGGCTAATGAACCGAGGGTTAGTTGGCGTCACTCTTCATGTGGTGGGGCCACATGCTGAAAACTTGGAGTGAAAATACCAAGAAACACCCAGGGCATTAGGGTTTCTGACCATAACACCCTGCACTGTAGGGACTGACAGGCATCAGGGGTGTGACCTGGGATTGTCAACAGTAATGCTCACGCCATTCCACCCCCATTCCCACCCTGCAGCCAGTGACAGATATTGAGGTGTGCCTTTGACTCTTCAGCCCTAAAGTTCACTCCATTTTCTTAAACTGTACCCATTTCAGCATGTTTCCTTATGAAATGGGGTGAGTGTAAAGTTTGAAAACCCCAAGGCACACTTTGACTATTGTCTGTGTCTGCAGGGTAGGCTGAGGTGAAATGGTATGAGTGTTATGGGCAATGACCCAATGCCTGTCCATGTCTGAGGGGTGAGGGTTAGGTTGGCGTCACTTCAGTACTTCACTGCCATTCCTATTCTGCCTGTCTGTGTCTCTCTCTCTGTCTATCTATAAGTCTATGTAATTCTCTTTCTTTCTATTAATTGCATGAATCGCTATTTTTACCTATTTCTAAAACAAACCTGTATATCACATTTGCCTGCACTCTGAGCACATACTTATGAAACTGTGCATATTTGTACTCCATTTCTGCATAGACCTCATACTTTCCTAATAGTCCCATTATCACAAGCATAACTACCTTGCCTTATCAAAAGCAACCCCCTCTGAAAGTTAATATCACATTTTCTCTGACAGTCCATCATCATTACACCTAACATCAACACATTGCTTAAATATAACTTACATCAGCTCATGGACAAAAACCTTATTTCTCTAAAAAACTGTGTAAATAATCCCAAGGCTGAACATATACCAGCCTTTACTTTTTGATGTACTGCCATCTTCTGTACCATCATGGGGATTTGCATATGTTTCCTTTGGTGCTTTGCACTATTGGGATATGTGCAATTGTGTTTTAAAATTTGGCTGTCTGGTCAGTATCATCCAGTATAATACATGCACCAGTGGCATTTGCTCTGGGGTTCTTGTGTAAGCTTCCTATTCCTTCCATTGGAATGTACACCTCCATATATTTTCCTAATAATGAGTATGCCTTCCTTAGAACAGAAACTAAAACAAATCTTACTACTTACAAATCATTGTGTTGTTTCTCCATACCTCCTTAACAATCCCACCCAACTTCACTAACTTCATTATGCAGTCGTGATGGATCTGACCATATTTTGTTTAATGTGAAGATTGTTTACCTAATGTTAGTAGGTATGATGTGTGGAACAGAACTCTGCCTGACAGCTGACATTTCTATCTCTATCCCCCTCCCAACTACATCATCAGCATTATGACCTCACTGACTGTCACATCACTGCTACTAATGAACAGCCAGTCACTGGCTACCAGGTCAATCACCCATGATGTCACTCTCAGTGAGATCACAATGCTGATGATGTAGTGGAGGGACAAAGAGAGATATGTCAACAGCCAGGCTAAGAGCTGTTCCACATAGCTAGCACAATATTATCGCATAGAAGACTATCTCTAATGAGCAAATGGAAAAAGAAAAATAATTAAGAAATAAAGTTACATCTGACTACTGCTTAAAATTTGTACTATATTCTTGTCTGACTGTTTTGGTTCCACTAACTCTTTAATAATGGGTGGAAAAATGTTGCATTCATATGGGTCCCTACATAAGGAAAAATGGGACTATTTAAAAACAAAAACATAAAATAATACACTAGGTCCCAGATATTCAAACTGTGCCAGGCTGTGGCACAAGCCTGGGTACAGCACAACTTGGCTGCACAGGGGCATCGACCGGGCGATATTCAACGGAGCTGTGCCATGGCACAGCATCATTGAATATCACACCCTGGCCTCCCGCAGTGTGCATGACGCAGTGGCACTGTGCCAGTGCAAGTGGCCAGAGCAGAGCAGGGGGATGCACTAGTGCAAGGTCCGTTGCGCTATCTGCAGCCACTGCAATATTCAAAAGTGCACATGCAAATGGGGCCATAATGTATGCAAGGTGCAAATGGGGCCATTTGCATGTCAGTATGGCCCCATTTGCATGCAGGTGCGCCAATCCCTGGCAACTTGCACCTGGCGCCCTGCCAGGCAGCAGCCATCAGGAACTGATGCCCCCTGCACAGTGTGGCAATGTGCCCCACAGCCCGATCGTGGGCTTCAGTAAATAGAAATTGCGTCTTATCTCCCTGGTGGTCCAGTGGACTGCCATCTCCCCGATCGCAGGCATTTGTAAAATAATAGAAATACCTATCTCCCTGGTCCAGTGGACCGCTGTCAGCCCGATCGCGGGCATTTGTAAAATAATAGACATTCCTATCTTCCTGGTGGTCCAGTGGACCGCTGTCAGTCCGATCGCGGGCATTTGTAAAATTAACATACATTCCTATCTTCCTGGTGGTCTGGTGGACTGCTGTCAGCCCGATCACAGGCTTCAGTATAAATACAATCAATTCCTATATCCCTGGTGGTCCAGTGGACCACCGTCAGCCTGATCACGGGCATTTGTAATAAAAAAAGAATTACGTCCAATATTCCTGGTGGTCTAGCGGTACCCCCCTCCCCACTCGCCCACTGAGCCCCACCGCCCCATTCCCCCCCAGTCAGCAGCAGGTGGCAGCACCCCACCCACCTGCTGCCCCACCGCCCACCGACTGACACCTTAGGTAGGGCTGTACACCCATTGGTCCACAGCATGAGCCAATGGGCATGCAGCCCATACCGTACTACACATTCCAGATATGTGAATGGATGGGGAGGAGGGTATCACTAGACCACCAGGGATATTGGACATAATTCTTTTTTTATTATAAATGCCCATGATGGGGCTGACAGTGGTCCACTGGACCACCAAGGATATAGGAATTGATTTTATTTATATTGAAGCCCGTGATTGGGCTGACAGCGGTCCACTGGACCACCAGGGATATAGGAACTTATTTTATTTTACAAATGCCCACAATCAGGCATGGGGGGTGTCACCAGGTGGAGCCGGAGCTTGGGAGGCTACCCACAGATGGCAGCTGCCGTGTTACGCCCTGCAATATGGCAGCTCACCTGTGGGTGGCCAGCTATTGTTCCTTTTTTTTTGGCTCACCTGTGTGCGGCGCAAGTAGGGGTTGTGCATGCATGGACTCAGCATCCTGGGCCTGAATATTGGGATATGCAGAATATGCATGGGCATGCCCCCCCACCTGTGCATATACATTACTAGGCGCTCCGTATCGAGTTGTGCCAGGCACAATCGCCATTTGAATATCACACCGGGACACATCAGTGGGTTGCGCATGGTGCAACAATGTTGAGCCATGTGCAACCCTTTTGAATATCTGGGCCTAGGATGATTAAACATACTGCATGTCCAAATTTACATTTATATTAAAAAATGTAAACAACAGGGTTATATTCTCTTTAAGACCTCTTTTATTTCTTTCTTTTTTTTTTTTTTTGCTCACTGATAGCACAAAAATGGCTGCGATGCAAAACCTGAAACTTTCAGGTTTGTTAGGGTTTGGTCAAATGATGATTCCTTAATAGATGATTTTTTTCTGAACAATGTTTCAGTTTTGAATTATCTGACAAAATGTATTGAGTTTTTGTGAATGAGCAGTCTAAAAACTGAATGTTCTAAAGATAACTGAGTTTCTGTGATACTGACACTACATCAGTTTTGTCATTTGAAATCTGTTGATGTGACCTGATGCTACCATTGACATGATCATTAGTGATCACAAAACATGTGGGGAAAAATACTTTAAATATGAAAAACAACAAAATGTGTTGAAGGATAAGCCTGAAACTCTTGTGATTGACAATGTAGGGTGTAAAGTTGATTGTTCCTCAGATTCAATGTAAAACAAATAGTATGTTTACCAATTATAAATTAGACTGTTTTGAGAGACAAAACCAGGAACTAAATTTGTCACTTATGATTCTGTTTACATTACTCATGAGCCTGGCAATGTGATTCTTGTCTATCATGCAACCAGGGCAACAACATATTAGCTACTCTGTCTGATTGGTTGTGGGTTCCAAGCCCCCCCCACCATTCCCTCTCCTCCTGCCCAATCCTGCTGGCAGGTAAATGACAGACTGTGGGTCCCCCAATCCACTGCCAATGTTCTCCTCCTGCCTGATCAAGCAGCCAAGCAAATGACTGGCAGTGAGTGCCCAACCACCGCCCCTGTGTTCCCTGTCCAGACTAACCCATAAGTGAAGTTGATGAGTGACAGTGAGTGCTCAACCTCATCATCTGCCCCATTCTCCCTCTCCACCCAGCCAGTATGTAAATGACCAGTGATAAGTGCCCAATGCTGCCACCAGTCTTCCCACTCCTGTCTGACCCAGCTGTGAAGTAAAGTACTGGTAGCAGGTGCCCAACTCCACTGCCCATGCCCTCACCTGACCCACTTTTCAAGTTAATGATTTGCATTGGGTACCCAATCTTGCTGCTGATATCCCCCTCCTGCCCAACTCATAAAAAAGGACTTCCCATCCTTGCCCATCCTCTAGCACCCACATCACCGTCCCCAACACTGGTACCCACATTTTTTGGTCCCTCATCCTGAATCCTCCATGTCCCTCATCTGGATTCCTCAATGTCCCTTGATGTGTTCCTCTATCTTCAATAAGTAGAAAACTGGCAAAAACCCTAAGTCTAGAAATGCATAGATTATACATGCATGTGAACTTCTATTTATTGAATTATTGCTGACCTACACCCCTGTGTGCAGACTCGCTTCTTTTGCTCCATTGTCATTTATTTTGCAGTATTTACTATTTTAATCATAACTTGGTCAATTCTGGCCATTTTAACCCGAAATATTTAAGATGGCCAAGTCACCACCCTTCCTCATGACCTCATAAGTGGCCCCTTGTAAATCTGACACAAAATGTGCTTCAGGTTCAATACCCCAAAACACATTTTGGGTCAAATTTACAAATGGCACTTCTGTGATTGTCAGATGTTGTGGCCACTTGGCCACCCTGAAAACTAAGACCCAAAATAGCCATAATTACCCAAGTTATAACTGAAAGAAGAAAAACTGCAAACAATGACTCAGTCCATGTGCATACGCAATATTCAATTCATTTCAGGACTTAGGTTTTTTCCACTTTTTCTTTCTCATAACTAGCCCTTTTTCAACCATTTTTGACCCAGATTGATATAGTTGGTGTCAGCCAATTAGGTGTTGCTATACGATAGGTGAAGACGTCATCGTTCATTCACATTCAGCATTCATTCATTCATTCATTCATTCATTCTATGGGAGGAGAGCAGGACAGGGAGTGGTGATGGCAGCTAGCAGCTCAATCCAAGGCTAGATGGTTTTCCTTTTAACAGGTGTTCTATCCTTTAAATTTTGGACTAGAAGGGGAGGATGGACCTTGGGTACTAGAGGTTGGGGGAGTTCATTGTAATCCTTCTGACTCAGGAAGGACAGAAATGGTGTGGGGGTGGTGGGTGGTATACCTTTTAGCTGCCATGGCAGTGTGGGGGAAGGGAGGATCTCTACAACTATTATAACATATGTTTATTATAGTAAACTTTATTGGGACTGTGTGGGGAATAGAGACTGGCAAACTGGCCTCAATTCACTCCATGGAGTGTTTCACGGAGTGAAGGTGGATTCGCAGAGTGCTCCACAGTGCAAAGCAGACTACTTTGCATCACAATGGGTAACACGAAGTCCACTGAGAACAATGACTTCACGTTATTCTACCTTCCCCAAACAGCTATTCCACAAAAAATAAGGTGAAGTACATTGAAAACAATGTATTTCACCTCACTGCACCTTGGTTTAAGCTCCAAAGGTGGATTTTAGAGTGATTCATGGGATTTCAGGTCACATGGGTTCTAGATTGTTCTGCACAGCCTCAGTTTGGGGTAGTGTGTGTAGGAAGCTGTTGGAGACAGTGTGCTCTGAGAGCTCTCTGTGATTCAAACCTTCTAAAAGCTGATAAAAAAGCCTTTTTGAGTCATTTGTTTTTGCTGAAACTTTGGTTCATCGATTGTAGGAAACCCTGCTGTGCTCATATCATCGAGCGTTTATTGTTTGTGTGTGGATTTTGAATGTTAATGTACAACATTCAGTCTGTATACTGAGAGACAGTGGAAGTGTGCTTTGGGGAGGGGCATATCTGTGGTGTACATAGACTTAAGTAGGAGAAAAAGGGAGTTATTTGTTTTTTGGTTATATTTTTCTTGTATAACTGACTGTGTTAATGTACACACAGCAATATTTTCAGTAATTGTTGACATTTTTTTGCTGATTGTGTGTGTTGTGGTCTGGAGGACCTGGTGCAGCAGTCATAATTTCAGGTTGTTTAAAATATGTTGTATATTACTGAAGTTTTCAATTTGCTATGCATTATTTGTAGACAAATTGTATGAGTGTGTGTGGGGTGTGTGACATAAAATAATACACCTCTTATTGTGCCACAGTGTAACTGCAGGTGCAGCAGTGTGAACCTGCTATCCATTGCACCTGCATGATTTTGTACTGCCATTGTGATATCTTTTCTTGCTTTTTCACTGCTATAATCTGCAGTCAGTGCTCCCTCCCCCACCGGCAAAAGGTATTCTTTTCCAGATTGGATTGTTTGTGACTTGAGAGCACCACTGGTTAGTTATAGGTGTTGTTGAACTGGTTATGACATTGCATCTGTATCTCTTGTTGAAGCCACTGTTTTTATTTTTGCTTCACATCCAGCATCCCCCCAGCCCCCACCCAAACTGAACATTCCAAAATCTAAATTTGTTTAGAATATTCTTGCTGATCCCTCAAATTGCCCGCAAAGCTGTTTCTTGCCATGGCACTGCAGCCAGTGGTAAGATTGTCTGTGGACGTGGTAGTACAGTCATAGAAGTGCATTGCTGGTGTGAGGAAAGGTATTTCTCCTTCAATGTTTTTACAGTGCAATCAGTAGCTTCACTTACAGTTGAAGGAGATGATGTTGTCCCAGCTGGTGCTGTTAGTGCAGTTGCTGGTGATGGTATGAGTATTGCTGCCTCAAGTTCCACTTCTGACCAGTTTACCATGTCCAAAAATATAGTGAAGTGTGAAGCAGTGCCAGCGAGTGACAGTGTAGATGATGTCATACTCCCCAGTAACATCCCAGTAACTGAACAAGAGGATTCTGATCATCATGTCAATGATAGCACAAAGTGTCACATTTCTTCCACTGCAGTTCAGGTCACGTATTTGTCATGTAGTGATTTACAGCATGGTGAAAAGTTTTCAGGTGATGGTGGTGCTGATGGTGATGTTGCTGTGGTTGCAACATGCAGTCCACGTGCCAGCATCCAAGCAGAAGATGTGGATGATGTTGATGAATATGATGATGGTGTCAGTGACTCCTGTTGGGAACCGGAGAAAAAGAAATTCAAGATGGTTGTGTATGGGTTTGTTTGCATCCTCCCCTGTAAAATGTGATTTCCCAGTTTCAGTTGATGTTAATGACCCAGTAATAATGATAGGTAGTCATGGTAGCCAGTTGCAGTCCATGTGTGTCCTGCCTGAAAAATCATGTAGCACCTCCCCATTTCCTGGCTTAAAAAAATGGAGTTCAATAAGCAGCATCTGGGAGGACATGTTAAAACTAGAGCATCACAATCCCTTGTTTGGGATTTTTTTGTGCAAGATGCAAATGATGAGTCAGTTGCAATCTGCTAGCTTTACCAGGATCGTGTGAGTCAAGGTAAAAAGGGGAGCCATCTGGACACAGGGGGACAGCACACACATCTTAAGAACAGACACATGGCACTGTAGACCCAGCACAAGATCACAGCAAATACCTGTACCACAGTGGGGTATTCACCCTCGTTATCAACTATAATGAGCATGTTATCCCCTTCCATGACTGTAACATCAAGTAGAAAATTAAATGTGTGCAGTAGTGATGAAATAACAGCAGATGATTACTGCAGGCATGATGAGGTGGAGGACCTGAATGATTTTGGAATCTTGTCCAGTGGTGGTGAGAGTAGCAGTTTTGGTGGCAGTCAATGTGGTACATCAACCCCTGTTGATAAATGTGGGAAAATAACTGCATTTCTGGGTTTTTCATCATCTGTGCAACCGTCTTCATCACACGTCCACACTCCACCCCCTGCAATTCACAGAGCAGAACCATTTGTCATCACACCCCATGTAAAACATTTAAGTCAGCCCACATTACAGAGTGTTTTTGCACATAAGTTGAAGTACCCATCCAATCATACAGTGTCACGTGAACTTAATACTGCTGTAGCTGAAATTCTGGCAATTGATCTTTTGCCCTTCTCCTTTGTGGAGAATTCTGGGTTCCAGCAGTTTGCTGCATGTGCCTGTCCAAAATGGAAAGTCCCATACAGGACATACTTTTTGAGCCATGCTGTCCCCGAGTTGTACTGTACTGTGTCCAACTCAGTAAGACATGCCCTTCAACATTCCTCCTCTCCATTCATCTATTTAGGTATGGATATGTGGACAAGTGGCAAAACAGCGGGGAGTTCATATCTGTGTATAACTGCAAATTGGGCACAGATTCCAGGGGTTGTTTATGCTGTTGGTAGTGTGAATAATCAGTGTAGTAAGGTGGAGTGTCATGGTAGCAATCTTCCAGGAATTTGACAGCATGCAATGATTGCTTTGAGCAATGTGACCTGTTCACACACTGGTGAAAACATGCTGGACGTGGTACTGACTGAAACTGACAAATGGCTGAACCCCCGTCCCTGAGAGCTGGGTTCATAGCAAGTGACAATGGGTCAAATGTGGTGAAATGCATCATGAATGGTGGCTTTGTTTCAGATTCCTTGCATGGCCCATTGTTTAAATCTTGTGATGCAGGAGTTTCTGCAGCACTCTGATATAAAGGAAATGCTGACAGTTGCATGCCATATCTGTTATCACTTTTCATCCTCTGCAAAGGCCCGTGACCAACTTAGGCAGTTGCAGATCTGAAACAGCCTCTTGCATCACGGCTTGAAGCTGTAAGTTTTCATCCAGTGGAACTCCACTTTATACATGGCAGAGAGGTTGTATGAACAGTACAAAGCCATCTCAGAGTATCTTGTCATGCACACTAGCCGTGACAGTTCCGGGGACTCCATGTCTATGACAACTGAACAGTGGCACCTCATGGACTCTATAATAACAATCTTGATGCCTTTTGAACATGCCACACAGGCAGTGAGTGGCGAGTCTGCCTCCATTAACCAATCAATTCCACTGCTGCAGGTGCTGAGGCAGACATTGGTGAATGTACAGCATAGCTTTGATGTTGCCGGAGGCAGTGCTAGCAGTGCATTGCTGAAACACATGCTGACAATATTTGACCAGAATCATCACATCTTGAGCATTCAGCGTAGTGACAACTTTGCAATAACAACAATGCTGGACCCACGATACAAACGTGGAATTGCTTCAGTACTGGAGGGTGGGCCTGAACAGGTAAATACTGTCAGTGGGCAACTGGTGCACTTGGTTCATGGGGCACAGAAGTCATGTGCCAAGGTCAGCAAACCTCAGCAACATAATCAGGCTGAAGGTGAACCTGGAGGAGTAGTATCAAGCATATCCTGTAAGGGGAAGGGGACTGCAGTTCCAGGTGGTCTGTTATCAACAACGGCTGGCATTAATCCACTTTGGGAGGCTTTGTCCCAAGACAGGATTTGTGACATAAATGATTCCGGAGAAGTGGATGATGCATCAAACACTGGACATAGAACAGCACAGAGAATGGTTGAGTCATATGTGTCTGAAAACAGGCATCTGTCAATTGCTGATGATCCCCCTTTATACTGGACTGGAAAGGTCAGTGAATGGCCAGAGCTGACCTCTGTGGCACTGAAGTACCTGACATGCCCACCCTCCAGTGTGAGTGTTGAGAGGGCATTCAGCTCAGCAGATGCAATAGCTTGGGATCACTGTACAAGCCTCTCTCCTGCAAATGTCAGTTTGCTAATATTCATAAAAATGAATGAGAGGCACATACCAGCTCAGACTACAACCTCAGTATACGTGCCCTGGCATAGTCATGGTTTAGCTGATGCTGCAGAAAGGGACCATCTTGGAGGCAGTGGCAGCATGAAGCAACCTACCACTGATATAGATGATAACACAATGGAGAAAGAATTTCCCAATGGTCAGAATTCAGACATAGAAGACTGCGGGGGCAGCTTTCTTTATGAGGATGATGATGAATGATGATGAGGTTAATGTTGGCAGGTTTTAACTGAAGTGGTTTAAAGGCTGTCACATTTGTTGTATGATACATGTTTTCTTTTTCATAAAACCACATTAAATCAGTGTCCCACTCATAGTGACTCAAATTCCATATGTCATGTCACATTTATAACACAGAGCACAGTATATTGTGGCCCTGGACTACCACCAGCATAACACCACTGTTACCTGTTCACCACTGCCAGCATAGGGAATGTGACTGTGTGTCCCCCTGGACTACCACCCGTCTACCACCATAGGACATAAGACTGCTGTTCACAACTGCTAGCATAAGGAATGTGATCGTGTGTCTCCCTGGACTACCACCCATCCAATACCATAAGAGATAAGACCACTCTTTGCAACTGCCATCATAAGGAATGTGACCGTGTGTCCCCCTGGACTATCAGCCATCCAACACCATAAGAGATAAGACCACTGTTCGCAACTGCCAGCAAAGGGAATGTGACCATGTGTGTCCCTGGACTATGACCCATCCAACACCATAAGATATGAAACCACAGTTTGTAACTGCCACCACCACCACCAGATGCAGGAAGATGTGAGAGAGAATGTCATCATGTGCCTCAGCTATGACCACCAGTCCACCACCACCCACCACCACCATTGTGACAATGTTTTCCATTACATGTCTTGACCATGCCAAGGCAGAGGGAGTCAAACAGGAGATCACATCCATCAGTCACAGGCACAAGGCTTCTTACTATTAAAACTATAAAGTGAGTATGTGTACTAATGTTTTTCATGCTACTCAAACTTCTTTAGCTGTGTGTTTTGTTTTCTGTTGCTTTTCTGAGCTGCAATGGTCAAACACATACGGTCAACTTAATTTGTTTTTTTACAGGTTAACAATAAATGACTCTCCTTCGCTGAAGGTCTGTATCAACTGTACAGCAGCAGTACTGTCTACAGGAACCTATGGGATATCCATTTCCAATCCATACTGGTAAGTATATTGATTTTATTTCATCTGTTCCTTTTTTTTTCATAACAGTGCAACAAATCCAACTGATGATTCATGAACTAGGTAACATGTTCATCACAAAATATATGTCTGCAACATATCATACACTGTATTCCAAATTTGTATCTGTGCAGTCATGGCAGTATTGAAAAGGTTGGACCCAGGTCATGTTACTTGACAAGATGTGGTTTTGAAATGTAACTTTAGTTGAGATGTAGGGACACTGACACAGTGTATTTGTTATACAGCCTGGTACTAAATTTATTTGTGATCTGATGATTGCAGTGGGACAGTTTGCTATCTGTGTTAATCCGGATACTCGTGGTGGAACAGCCATAGCTTAAACATAATGTCTTATTGCTGCAATCAAGTTGTAATAAGTTCTTCATTTCTTTTTTTAGGAAACTTCCAAATGCTTTGTTGTGTCATAGCTGCCTTATCCAAAGAACTTCTAAAACATCATGCCCCCCCCCCCGGGCTGGGGCAGACATGCAACAAGCAGAAATCATTTCAATTGATGACCATAACCATCATTACTGGACTGGAGAAGAATACAGATGAAATCTGTGAAGAAGTAACCACATAATAAACCATTAATGAGACCTACTTGCAAATCTGCCCCCCAAAAAAATACTTACCTTCATTGGCTTGAGAGCATTCCATTTCCAATTTCAATGCCAAAATTTCTCATCAAGCACTGTAATGTGCACACCAACAGTATGTAACCTGTGATACAAAACAATTCAATGAGTACATGTATATATGTCAACCCCCCACCTAGAAAACACACACACACATATATATATATATATATATATATATATATATATATATATATATATATATATATATATATATATATATCAACTCACCAAGGCTACTATTAGTGTACACACAAAGGGCACCCTTCCTTCCGGTTGAGGTGATGGCATCGAATTTGCAGGAATCACAGCACACTTTGGACCAGCAACAGTTCTCTCATGGTCATAATTTTTGATGCAACACTGAATGGATTCATGTCATGTTATCCCTCCTTCACATGGTTTGGCAAGACACTGTGCATCATGACACCATCATCACAGTATGTTTAATTTTTCTGGACACAAGACAGTTGCATTTTGGGGATGAAGAAAAATTCTGGGGATTCTGTGTGACCACTGCGCACATGACTGACTGCACAATAAATTCTGGGGGACTTTGCATGTGGTGTCATGCTCCCATTTCACTTCCTCAGCACTTGGGAATTTTCTGAACACAAGACAGTTGCATTTTGTGTGTTGTAATTGTGAGCACATAATGTCATAATTAAATTATAAATTAAAGCAGCAGTGCAATAGTGTGGTACAAATTTTCTCCTATAGCTTTTTTATTCTATTTTAGATTGCCAGCCACTAGTTACCTCCTGACTTGTATGATACCCTTCTTTTCACAATTTGTGTCTGCTTTAGTACTTTTTCTCATGTTTGAAAAATTAAAAACAGCACTACTTTTAATATGGCTTGGACCAGATTTTCATCACTATTTGCAGCTGTTTTTGAACAAATATTGTTCTGTGAGGTCAGAAAATACTGCCTGCTGCATAATTGTTAATTTTACTCACAACAGAAGTGATATATAAACAACTGACAGACAAAAACAGCAGAAAATACTGATGAAGACCTGGTCTGCACCGTATTAAAAGGAACGCTGCTTTTATTATTTCAGACATGAAAAAAGTACTACAGCAGACTCAAATGCTGGAAAGAATGTATCATACAAGTCAGGAGGTAAGTAAAGTGGCAATGTAAAATAGCATGAAAAAGTATAGGTCAAAATATTCACCAGATTGTTGCACTGTTGCTTTAATGTCTATTTCAAAAAAAGAAATATTTCTGGAGCCTCTGTAATGTTTATTTTGTATCGACACTTATGAAGTGTTTGTCAAAAAGCAGGACTGAGCAGTGCAAGTATGCTGTGCTAAACTGCATGTGTGCCATCAGTGTTCTTTCCTGTGTGTGCAGACATTATCCAGCTTTGTGCAAACATATATATGGTGTGACTTGTTGCAGTATGTAAAGAATAAAGAGAAGAAAGACTATATGATGTATATTTTATTTGTACCATCAGCACCGGTGCATTAAGTGATATAATATTTTTTTCAGAAGTCTCAGGTCACTGTGCACCTCAGTCACTCACAGTGCACACATGACTTTACGGAGATAATAGCACAAAAAAACACTTGTTCTCCTAAGGTGCGTCGCGGCACCTTTACACATAATGGAGCCTCCATAGCATTCACCATACATCTGGATCACGACTTTTCTCTATTAAAATAAAGTATGTTGCAGCATGAGAAAACCGTGCAACATACTTCAAAGGCTTAACCAGAGGGTAAGCCTTGCAGGGGGCGAGAGCTGATGTTGCTGACTGCTTCACTTTAAACTACTACTGTGGCCTTTCCTCTGTCTGTTATTAAACATAAACAAAAGACAAAACACTACAGCGGTGGGGGATGCTGAAAAAAAAAGCTAATGGGGGAATCCCATGATGGTCCAGCAGCAGATGGAGCATCGACACAATCTGTAACTGGTGTTGCTCTATCTGATCCAACTGCTTCTGAACAGCACCCACCATCTCATTATTCTCTTCCACTGTGGCCCACAAAAGTCCTATGTCTGCCTGAGTTGCAAGCATTGTGGGGTCCACTGGTGGGGGAACACGAGATAGATGTGGAGGTGTGAATGGAGCTGGTGGTAGTACTGGAGCAACTGCTGTTGTGGCCCTCCTCCAGCTGTGATGAAGCACAACAGCAGCACTCTCTGCCACTGCCACTGCCACAGAACAGCCAGCAGGTGGAGACCTAGCCCATTCTGTAGTAGCCTGCCACTCCACCTTGTGGTGGTTCAACATATGCATGAGCTGGCCCCTGGTCCCCAGATGTATCCCCTGGGGCCATGGTGCACCTGCACCCCACAAAGCAGACACACCACAAGGCTGCTGTCCACCCAAACACAGTTAAAAAACTGCCAAACTGGGGGAGCTACAGGGGGGACCAGGAGGGGAAGATGCACTGCCGGCAGCATGTTCATGGACCTGGGGCTTCACCTGCTGCTGTGGTGGTGGTGGTGCTGCTGGAGCTCCTGCAGCTGCCACTGGTGGTGGTGGTGGTGGAAGACTTGCTGAACATGGCACTGGTGGTGCTGCAGCTCTTGCTTCCAGAGGGGGGTGACCAAACACTCTGGACTGGTCCAACACCACCCTGCTATGCCCCCCATGCGTGCACACTGCTCCCCTCCTGCCATGGGCGACATTCTGTCCCTGATCCTCCATTACAAGAAAAAATACTCCTTCCCTCTCTGATGAGTCCCGACTGCACACACACTCACTAAATACAGGCACACACAGTCTCTCACACACACACACACACACACACACACACACACATACAAACACACACCCCAAAACATAAAACCAAGAAATCAGTCACCAAAAAGAAAAAATGAACTAACAAAACAGTACAAAAAAAATGAAACAATGAATTTTTAAAAAAGCTTTTGGGTTTTGAATCTGATCAACTTTCAGAACAAGCAGCCAAGAGCTGTCCTCTCCACAAAATGCTTCCTCTCTTTACCTCTGCAAAGGAGAAAGTGAAAGTATCTGCTTCTATGACTCACTTCTTTCCTGCCTGGCTAAAGCATGTGACATACAGTACTGTAAGCCATGTGATGTGTGGGGAGGTTGCCTATATTGTTGTCATTCTGCCTTACTTCATGTTTAAGGTGCAATGACAACACAAAGTCATAATAACAAAGTGAAGTGAGCACTTTACAATGGTCACTATATGTAGCACTGGGACAACATGAAGTGGCCACTCCGAGTTCACTTCGCCAGTGGAATTTAATTTCTCTGCATCTATAGTGGGGAAGGGGGATGTTAGAGGGTGGCAGGGTAGGGGAACATGATTTCCAATTGTCTGGGTGGTGGGAGTGGTACTGTATTTCAGAGAGGGTGGGTGTGACTTTAAACAGTCTAAACAGGCTATTTACAGTATTTAAAAAAATGAACACTTTGCATAGTTTTTTTGCCAGCAAAATATTACTTTGCTCACCATAAACCACATGTAGTCACAGTTCACAGATACTTACAGCAGTGAAGCATCACTCTGCTCTGTTCTTATTGGGCAGAGGAGGGCACTTCACCAGGAGGAAACTATGAGAAGTGTGGCTACTGGCAAAGCAAAGTTGGGACACTGTGGAGTACTTCATAAAGTGAAGTTCTTTCACTTTGCCCACCTTATCAAAGTCTTTGATTTCATCCCTCATGCCTATCACTGGCACCATGAGAAGGCAGCAGAAGTGGTGGAGGGGTATGAGCAATAGGGTGTGTATGCACATTCTTACTGGTTCCTTCAAGATGTCTTTGCTGCAATAGTATAAGTGTATGCAACAGTTTCTGTTTGATATTCTCTATACATCCAGGGGGACTGAACACATCTTTTTTATCAAGGATCCAGAAGTGTTGCCATGCCAAATTGTGTGTTTGCTCTAGTGCCATCAAACACGTTTGCATGTTATGTAGGGGACATCTCTTTCAATTTATTAATGAGTGTTGTATACTGTTACTACTGTGATGATTCAGAAGAACTGGTGGTGTGACCTCTTTCTCTCCAACACGATCATAGCAGTCATCGTCACCACTGCTACCAGTGCCATCGCCAAGGCTACCTCCACCTCCAGCCTTGACTCATTAAATTGATGCAGAAGGTCATAAATAACAGCATGTGTGGGGTTCAGGTAGACTCAGCTTGGGAAGGACCATGCTAAAGGTAGAAATTTCTACATTGAAACCTTTGGTGGACTGTTCATATAGTCAAGGAAGTGAAATGAACTTCTGCAGACACACCACTACTTACATGACAGATATTCAACACATGCCACATTCTTGAATTCCATTGCCCAAAGCACAGGTTTCTATTTCATGAGTATCTACACCATGCAAAAGATGGAGTTCACCAATTTAATAAATCTTTAATTAAGCAATGCTGAGGAACATTGTGCTTCTATTTGTAATGGCAGAAGATTTCAAAACATTTTTGGGAAGGTCCACAATATCTTGTGATGTCACAGAGTCTAATGTTTCTTTTAACCACACATGTCTGTCACGCGCATGACTCACCACCAAATTTAGTGTGTATGCAAAACAAGGTGCAGCACAGAAACCCCTATCAACTATTGCCATCAGCGTGTTTCTGCCACTATCCATCACAAATATGCACATCTTCAGATTGTGAGGGTACTGTATATCCAGCTGTTTAGAAGCCATTGGATAAAACTCAGAGAGAAGGATTTTTAGAAGGATCCACCCAAGATGCATCTGACCCTATTTTCAAAGCAGAAATGTGTCCAGATCTGCTAGACCATCTATTAGATTGCCTGAGAAAATTCACTGTTTGCATCCAAAAAAAGGACGTAATTATGAGTTGCATCTGATTTCAATATGTTGCACCTATTTTCTGCTGCAAATTGTGACTTTTTGTCATAAATGGATACAGCTTCTGAAAATAGCATTAGAACTGCTGGGATGCAAGTGGATGAATACAGACACGGTCACATTTCATCCCTGAATGTTCTCCCTAGTGTGCTTCCCCTCCATGTTTGACACATTAAGTAAGGCACTTCCACAGTTTCTGTTCCACTTGAAAACTGTATGTTTCAAAATAAATACTTCTGGAGCTGGGAGCTTGCCAGATGGGACAAGAATGGTGAGGCTGCTTGCTTTGGCACAACCCAAGGGTAAGCAAAACTCAAGATGTTTTTTTAGTTTACACTAGTGCTCCAGATATCACTAAAGAACTGCATACAACCTCCTCAGACTCCTTCAGATGTGTCACTATCTTTGTGCATACTGCCTCATACATAGCAGGGAGAGTATGTCGAGCATGTTGAGAAAATATGCAGCATGATGGGATGTTGTATGTGGGTGACATTTCATGCAGGAGTCTTTGAAAGCTATAGTCTTCTATTACGGAGAATGGCTGAATATCAAGGGCAATCATCTCAATAGGATTTGTGATTTGACAGAACTTGGGTGAGTAGGTGTCAGTTTAGTGCAGACATGTAATTGTGTAGCCTGTTTAGCTGCAACAAATTCAGGAGCAGTGCTAGTTGTGCATACACTGATCCTGGCTCTGTCTGGTGGTGGCTGGGGTGCTGGTGAAATAGTGTCAGTCCCTGGGGATGCACAGTTGGCTGCTGTGGCTGCCAAGGAGTCTGGATTACCTGAAAAGAAAAAAAACTGTCTTATTATACCACATCCCATCCTTGACTGTCCCTGCTGCTGCTGCTGACCCATCTGACCTGAGTGGGAATTGGGAATGGACATTACTGTTAGGAGGATGTCATGTTTATGTTTTATATGATCAGACAGAACAGTTTTCCAAAAATCAAATAGACTGACTCTGACTGATCTTTCTACCATGCTGATTGCAATATGCTTTCAGTGGATTTGTGTTGTCTTATTCAAAATACTTCCACACTACAGAATATATCTTTTCAGTTTTTGCAACAGTAGACTGGTGGGGGTACTTTAGGAGGAATTGGTTGTAACTGAGATGATTTCTTCTTTTTTTTTTACCACTGTGGAATGATGTTGCTTGGGATGGCAGGAAAGGCTGCAGAAGCTGGTGGTACAGTGCAATGGGGCTAATCTTGTCATGGGGGTTGGTGTTGAGGCTTGTCGTTATGCTTCACTACCTGAGAAATTTGCTTTTTTGCCATTCTGTTGATCATTATCTTTTCTAATTTTGCCATCTCATCTCGTAATGGCCTCCTCTCCTCAGTATTACACTCATCGCCACTGGTCATTGGTGTAGCATACCTCAGACTTTTAAGCTCCTCTTGTTCTTCATCTTGCTTCTGTGCATGTACTTCCTCCTACCCCTTCTCCTTGTCTCCTGCTTCTTTCTCTTGCCCCATCTCTTGTATTTCTCTTCTTCTTCCCATATCCCCCTCTTCTCATCTTCCTTTTATGCTCCTCCTTCTTTCTCCTGGCACTATTTTTCTTCATGTAAATAATGTACTTTACCCTTCCCCTTTGTTTCCTCTTCTTGTGCTTCCCACTCCTCTACAACTTTAGAATCATACCCTGCTATGACAAGTCCACTTCCATATACTCTTTACTGACACACTCCATTACAACCTGCTTTGCTGGCAGTGCTTTCTCTTGTAGAACTGTGGGGTTGGAATACCTCAGTCTGTCCCCCAACCCTTCTCCCATGAACACCTGCACTTTTTCTTCTGGTGACAGCATATCAGCAGTGTCCATGCCAGACCCAGACTCAGTGTCCTCTCTCTCACACACAGTGACCGATAAGCAGCACTAGGCTGTGTGGGACTGCTGATGACTGATTTAGGGGCTTGGGTATCATACAATGGTTCAAGGTAGACTGAAAATTGTTGATGATACCCATGCACAAGTGGCTGTGGCAGTTTCATGTTGTTCACATGAGACAGACAAGAGAGTAGGGGTGTTTGAACTTTCACAGGTGAAATTCAAGCAGAAGTTGGACTTTTGCTTCTTCGAAAGTTCGGAAAACCATTTTCAAACTTTTGTGGAAATTCCGCCTGCAATCGCTGCCCAATGGCCAACCCAATTCCCCTCAAAACTAAGCTCTGGAGGCTAGTGGTCCCTCTCCCCAACTGCCCCACAAGTACACAAAATATTCCTGGTGGCTAGCGGTCCCTCTCCCCACTGGATTGCCAGACCTAAAAAGAAATACCCTCAGTGATCATGATCCCTCCCCCTACCCCATTACCTTCCCAACAAATCTGTCCAGGGGCTAGTGGTCCCTCCCTCCTCCCTCCCTCCATCATGACCAAAGTGCCCAGTAATCCCCCATCCCTATCTTGTCCCAACCATTCTGTTTTGAAAAAAATCCTGGTGGTTTAACGATTTCAACCCCCTCCCCATCCATGATCCCCAGTCCCTGAATACATTCCCTGGTGGTCTAGTGCCCCAAACCCCTCCCACCCCAGCAGTTGTCCCACCACCATTCCACTCCCACCCCATCCCATACCCCAGAGAGTGGACACAGAACAGCCCCCCTCTCTGCCACAGCTAACCCACTCACTGAGCTGTCAATGAATGAGCATGTTAGAACATGTTCATTCATTGACAGCTCAGTGAGGAGCTGGCCATGGCAGAGAGAGTAGAGAGAGGAGTATCAGCAGTCTTTCACTGGGGTTTGGGAATGGGTGGAGTAGGTGGTGGGACACCTGCTCGGGTAAGGGCACTAGACCACCAGGTAATTTATTCAGGGACTGGGGATTGGGGATGATGGGGGGGTTGAAACCACTAAACCACCAGGAATTTTTTTTTATAACAGTATAGACGGTTGAGACAGTGATAGGGTTGGGGAGGTTACTGGACACTTTGGTCATGGTAGAGGGGAGGTAGGGAGGGACCACTAGCCTCCAGGGCAGATTTTTTTGGAAGGTGATGGGATGGGGAGGGATCATGACCACTAGAGGTATTTCTTTTCAGGTCAGATGGGTGATCCAGTGGGGGGGGAGGGACTGCTAGCTACCAGGGATATTTTGTGTACTTGTGGGGTGGGTGGGTGGAGGGACCACTAGCCACCAGGGCTTATTTTGTAGTAGAAATGGATGAAATTTCACCCATAACATTCACAGACATTTTCCACTCCAACACAGACGGAAGTTCAAAAACGTCCATGAAAGTTCTGAGATTTCTGTGGAAGTTCTGTGAAGGTGGAAAACACCACTTTTACCCACCCCTAAAGAGGAGGGATTACTTTTACATTTCTGGACAACTCACTTGTAGCCTGGGTAGAGGAACTAGAACTGGAAGCACTTGATGGAGAAAGAGGGGGTAATTAGTGTGCTTCTGCATTGCTCTTTGTGGTTACATCACCAGATGACCTAGATGACCAGTTACAAAGGCTTCTTGCAGTGGAAGTGGAACCAGAGAAATTGTGGATATTAATGAACCATGGTATCTTTAGTCATGCTATCACACACCCAGCCCTAGTCTTCACAGTTATATGATTATGGTTCACAGTCTCTGTCCCAATATAATCACTTTTTCTGCTTCCCTACTGCTGGCAAAACTTCTACGTGGTGGAACTGGCATGTTATTTTCATCCCCTGTACATCCCTTTTCCTCCTGTTCTTTTCATCATATTTTCCATGTGTGTCTATGACACACACACATGATAGATGATAACACCACCTAGCTATCACCATACATTAACCATGAGGACTCAAAATAGTGATACCACAAGTACGCACCCTAGCCACACTGACAGATGGTCACTTCACCCACCCCACTGAGAGACCTAGTGTCTCACATAGCAACCTTCTTCACTTTGTACTTACTGACTGGCAGGTTCACACACAGGCAGAACATAAAGTGATGAACTTATTTGCCTTGCCTATATCACCAAATTATTTGTTAAAAAAAATCCTTCAAAACTCCCCTCTGCCTCATTCTAAGTTTGTTAGATTCACTCTGCCTACTGTAGAGGCTGCAGCCATAGGCTTGCAGCAAGCATTCTGTACTCTGCTGTCTCCTTCTTTCCCCCACAACAGTACATGATTTTAGTGACCTGCCTGCATGAAACTATAGATTGATGTTGTAAACTAGCTAATGAGAATGATTATGCATGATTTTCTGATGATGAATAACTTTTTATCTTAACAGATTAGTCTTTCTGCAAAGAAATGCACAGCTCCCAGTCAAAAGTCCTTATCCTCCAAAGAAGAGAGAACTGGAAATGGTACTAAGACATGCACATTGTGAAGAGTTCTTAGTCTTCAGCATAATTGATTGACTGCTGCAGGTCATGAGGCTTGCCAATAACTTGGACATGTTCAGATTGTGTTCCTTGTAAAAAAGGTTGTGTCATGACATTCAAGTGCTGAAGTGAATCCAAATCCTTCCAGACACACTTGACCAGTGACAAAGGCAGGGTTGCCCACAATCCACCGAATGGATTTGAACTCCTTGGATTCTGATCCAATTTTTAGAGGGATCCATGATGCCAGTGTGACATCCCACTCAGCAAAATCCCCAACACTGACAGAAACCACCGACACTGATGCATCCTCACAATGACTGGCACCACTCTGACACCAACAGCCACACTTGATCATGGCAATTTAGCTGTACCTCCCACACCCCTCTAATTTATATATCTAACTCTACAACATGCAGACAGTGAAGTTAGATATATGCCCCCCATCACCACAAAGTTCATTGCAGTGAAATCCTATCCTTGTCGCTGCAAATACAGCCGCTGTCAGGTTTTCGCTGTGAGGGGTAAGCTGTGTGGGTGTCACGGTCATGGATGCATACCTTTTTAGATGTAGGATTTTCAGATTTGCAGTCTGAAAATCCTAAATCCTTAACTGAATCCTAAAAATTATTGTTACATAGCAAAGGTGGGCAAAATTAGCAAGTTCTGACTAAGCTGAATTTTTGTGAATTTCGGCGAACATTCGTGAAATTTCATACAATTTTTAAGGAATTTTCTGAAATTCTTGAATTAGCCATTACTCGGTCCATATTAAGGCTAGGGATCTGATGTGTGGCAAGCATATAGCTTGGTAGAGGCACTAAAAGTGTTTCAAGTTTCATGACATTTGGATGAAGGCTAGAGACGTTATAGGGAGCTCGCAGTCTAGCAATTTGATATTAATGCAGAAATTTCTGAACATACTGTATTTCTATGCTTACAACTTAGCCATCTTTGGAGCTAGATAATTGAAAATTTAGATGCATACTTTCTTGGAAGAGTCATAGAAACTGCTAAATAGAGAGTGTAAGGTTTAGCTATGAACTGCCTCCCAACACGACTTCCAGGGCCTTGCTTCTGAACCCGGGTTGTCAGTATGGCAACATGACATTCTGATACTGGATCATAGTGGGCTGTCCTAAACCCTAATATTTAGGATCAGTGTACCTAACAACATTGGTGCTATTCTGTTCTCTAGCTTTAAACATGTAGGGGCTTAACATTCAGCAGTTTACGTAATTGAAAAATGTAATTTTTAAAATTTCTGAAAGTTTGAAGGCTTATAACTCAGTCATCTTTAAAGCTAGAGATCTGAAACTTGGCAAACATATGTATGGGTTTGGGGAATGTCACCACTCCAAAGTTGGTGCAATTTCCAGAAATGCTTTTAGTTTACATAGGTAACTGTAATTTTTCACTTTTCAAATATTTGGAGGCTTGTAACTCAGTCGTTTGTAAAGACAGAGATCTGAAACTTGACAAACCTCTGTATGGGTACTGTAACAGCCAACACATCAAATGTGGTGCACACCAGACAAATACTTTGTAAATTAGATGGAAATAACTGAAATCACAACTTTTGTGACATTTTGTGACATTTTCAGACATTTCGTGAAATTTCACAGATGCAAAATCAGTATTTCACCAGAATTCTGCTGGCAGAAGACAAATTTCACCTATCTCTAGTACATAGGCATTTAAGATTTCAAATCTAAATACTAAATCTGATTTTTAGGTCTTTCTAATGTTTTAAATGGAACTGGATTAGGATTCAGAAGTTCCTATAGCCCTGAACAATAAAAATTGGATCAGAATCAGGTGATTACAAGCATCCCTAGTCAAAAGTGTTGAATTTCAGCACTGCAACCAAGTGCCAATACAGCACTGGCATGCCCTTACTCCAGTGCCATTTATATACATGTTAAAAAGCTTCAGCTACAGTACAGACATAGAAACATAGACAGTGATGACAGAGAAAGACCAATGGTCCATTCAGTCTGCCAGTGGTACCTTATCTAACCACAGGACCTTTTGTCCATCCAGGGTCCTAACCTTCCTTATCCAGCCTCTTTTCTCCTCCCAATTTCTGTTATCCTGAGCAACCACTGTACCCTTCACTCTGTCCAAGACATGTTTGAAATCATTGAAGCAAGATGTGTACTGTGGTGGGATAACAGCACACCTCGGGTTTGTTGTGAGGCACAAAGCATCACTGAGTGCCTTAAGCCACCCTAGAAAGTGCCATTATTCCACCACAAAGCACACCCGGCTGTGTCTTATTGTGATTATAAAATGGGTCCAATAATTTTTATTGGGGTGGGTAAAAAAATACACAAAAATAAAATAAGAAACATTTTTATGACTTTTTAAAAAACATTCATCCACCACAGCAAAACAGTCCCAGCACATGCCAGCACTGACTTGCCATCTCAGGTTCATATATTATGCATAGCAAAATACATTTATTTTTAATAAGCCCTTGAACCCACTGTCTTGCCCAACCCACCTTCATTTATCTGCTTCTTTACCTTTTTTCTTTGTCTTTACATTATTCTGCCCATTTTCTTCAGCTTGTTTCTTTTCTGTCTTTCCTACATTGAAGAGCTGGAATGTTTACCATGGATGGAATACAAAAACTCAAATCTCTGCTCAGTTCTACTAGCAGAATGCTCACCCCATCAATCACACAACAGAAGCCATCAGATGAAATCAGGGGCTAGATTAAAAAAAAGTTGCAAAGCACAATGCAAAAATTTGTATTGTGCTTTGCGATTGCCAAGGTATCAAAAGTTGCTATTTACAGTTGGATAACACACCTGCACTATCCAACTATGAATAGGGCTCAGACAAGTCAGAGATAACCCCATTACTGCTACCTCCTAACCCCACTAGTGTTGCCCTAACATGCAGCCAGGAGTATGGCTGTGCAATCAATAACACCGGTGTGCAATTTGGAATTCACAAAAGCAGCCATGTAAATGAGTCCATTGGGCATGCAAGGTGCTATGTGGCTATTTGCATGCTCATTATGGTCCCATTTACATAGGCCACCCCAGAGTTTAGTGCATGCACACCCCCACTGATTGGTGGACCGATATTATATATAGCACTTTACATGGTGCTAGTGACCCCCCCCCCACTGATCTCTGGCCTGATATTACATACAGCACTTTCTGTGGTGCTAGTGGTCCCCCTGCACTGATTGATGGCCTAATATTATATGTAGCACTTTTCCTGGTGCTAGTTGTTCCCCCACAGACAATTTCTGGCCCAAGAACAAAAATATGTAGTGCCTGGCACCTAATGTTGCCCCTCACCAATCACCATCCCAAGAACAAAAATATGTTGTCCCTGGCATCTAGTGTCCCCCTTCTCCAATTGCCAGCCCAAGAACAAAAATATGTAGTTCCTGGTATCTAGTGGTCCCCCCAATGATCACCAGCCTGATATTATATCTAGCATTTTCCCCTGGTGCTAGTGGTTCCTCCAACCTGCCAATCACCAGCCAGACAGCAAAAATATGTATTCTCGGGTGTCTAGTTTCCTGACGCTGATTGCCATCCCAAGAACAAAAATATGTAATCATTGGCATCTAGCGTTCCTCGGCCTGATATTATATATAGCACTTTCAACGGTGCTAGTGGTCTCCCCACTGATCAATGGCCCAATATTATATGTATTATTTTCCCTGGTGCTAGTGATTTTCATCCACTGATCACTGGCCTGACAATGAAAATATGTAGTCCCTGGTATCTAGTGTTCCCCCCACTGATCGCCAGCCTGAGTACAAAAATATGTAGTCCCAGGCATCTCATTTTATCCCCCCTCCAATCACCGGCCTGAGAACAAAAATATGTTGTCACTGGCATCTGTTGTCCCTGGCATCTAGTACCCCTCCCGATCACTGGCCCAATATTATATATAGTACTTTCCCTGGTGCTAGAGGTCCCCTCTATCAATTGCCAGCCTGATAATATATATAGAACATTTCCTGGTGCTAGTGGTCCCCTTGCTAATCACTGGCCCAATACTACATATAGCACTTTCTCTGGTGCTAGTTGTTACCACCTGTGCCAATTGCTGGCCTGAGAACAAAAATATGAAGTCCCCGGTGTCTAGTGTTCCACCCACTGATCACTGGCCTCAGAACAAAAATGTGCAGTCTCTGGCATTTACTGTCCCCCCCCACCAAGCACCGGCCTGAGAAAAAAGTAGTCCTTGGAGTCTAGTGCCCCCACCCCCCTCTGATCACCAGCCTGAGAACAAAAATATATGGTCCCAGGCATCTTGTGTTCTCCCCTCTGATTGCCATCCTGAGAACTCAAATATGTTGTTCCTGGTAGCCCCCCCACTGATCGCTGTCTTGATAATATATATAGCGCTTTCCCTGGTGCTAGTGGTCTTCCCCACCGATCGCTGGCTTGATATTATAAAAAGCACTTTCCCTGGTGCTAGTGGTTCTCACCCCCACCAATCACTGGCCTGGGAACAAAAATATATAGTCCCTGGTGTCTAGTGATATCCCCACCAATTGTCAGCCTGAGAACAAAAATATGTAGTCCCTGGTGTCTAGTGATATCCCCACCAATTGTCAGCCTGAGAACAAAAATATGTAGTCCCTGGCATCTAGTATCCCCCCAGCCAATTGCTGGCCTGAGAACAAAAATATGTAGTCCCTGGCATCTAGTGTTCCTCCCACCAGTCGCCGGCCTGAGAACAAAATTATGGAGTTCTGGCATCTACTGTTCCCTCTACCGATTACTAGCCAGAAAACAAAATTATGTAGTCCCTGGTGTCTAATGTTCCACCCCCCACTGATCGCTGGTCTGAAAACAAAAATATGTTGTCCCTGGAGTTAAGTGTCTGCCCCTGCCGATCACCAGCCTGATACTGTATTTAGCATTCTCTCTGGTGCTAGTGGTCCCCCCTGCTGATTGCCAGACAGATACTATATGTAGCACTTTCCCTGGTGCTAATGGTCCCCTCCTGCCATTTGCTGGCCCAAGAACAAAAATATGTAGTCCCTGGAATTTAATGATGCCCCCCCCCACTGATCGCTGGGCTGAGAACAAAAATATGTAGTCCCTGGCATCTAGTGTCCCCCCCCCCGATCACTGGCCCAATAATAATAAATATGTACTCCTGGCATCTAGTATCCCCCAAAATACAAACCTGAATGACAATGACATAGTTTATTCTGTCTTTGACACTGGCACGCTAATCAATGTGGATATAAAAGAGCTTGTAGTCCTGGCACCTGTTTTGCCATAACTAATTGACTGTAGAAGCTGCACAAGACACCAACAAGCTGCAGTAAGGTTTTAAAAAAAAAATTTAATTGTGAGAACACTGCAGTGAAGTGTCTATTTTACAGACAAGAGTGCTGAAATCTTTCATTTAAAACCAAGGTTACAAATGAGCAGCGTTATACCAAGCAAGAAAGAATATGCTCACAGAACACTGTTTTTAAGGTGCGTGGTTGTACTCTCACACTCTTTAGGGGTGCAAGAGCATAATTTAGACAATTTGGATACAAAATTACCAATAGAAGAAGGAAGCATCAAAGAAAATAACAACATGGGGTTTCCAAAGGCATAATTTTTACATCGGAAAGCAAGTTGAACAGTGATTAAGAGTTATAATAAAGACATATATAACTAGGTTATATCAAAGAGAACTCCTATATTTTAAATGTTTCTCTGTAATTACAGAAAAGAGAACATTGTGCTGCATGAAAGGCAGATATTGTAAGCGCTGAAGTGAATCAATTTAAAAGTAAGCTTCCGGTCACTGTTGCCTTAATAAACAGTGTGTTGTTAGGAATGTGGGAAAGATTTTATGACATATTGGTTTATATTTAAACTAAAGGAAAAGTTTTTATTGCAGACAACAAGGTTGTGAAGAGCCCTAAAAAAGAAAGAATGAAATGAATTCAGCAAGTCGGATTCTAATTTTCTAAAACATTGAAAGGTGCATACGCTTGTTTTATAATTTAAATAGAGAATATTGAGCTGTTAGTAGTCTGTGTTAGCATGAGAAAAAAAAAAGATTCTGTTAAATAGAGAATAAATAAATGTTACATGGGCTTAGGCCCATAAGGAAACAAATGTGGAATTTGAATTACCATTGGCAAAAAGGTAATGACTGGACTGTTTAGGAGTGAAGAAGATTTATGCACTGATAAGATTAAGTAGGGTATGAGCTAATAAAAAGAGCATGCTGTAATTAATATAAAGATTGAAGGAAATATAAAATATTAATATGGTTTGATATTGGCAGGTTTTACTAGTGAACAAGGATAAAAATATAAGAAAATATATATATGCCAGCCCAAGAACAAAAATATGTAGTTCCTGGTGTCTAGTGATCCCTCGCTGATTGCCAGCCTAAGAAAAAAATATGTAGTCCCTGGCATTTAATGATCCCTCCCACTGATCACTGGGCTGAGAACAAAAATATGTAGTCCCTAGCATCTAGTGCCCCCCTCCGATCACTGGCCCAAGAAAACAACCCCGAGTTGGTGACTGGCACAGCCGTTCTCTCTCCACCATTGCCAGCTGCTGATTGACCCATCAATGAGAATATACTGTATTCAATACATGCTCATTGAGAGCTCAGTCGGTGGCCAGCTGTGCTGAAGAGAGGAGAGCTGTGCTGTTCGCCAGCTTGTGGTTGGGATGGGGGGATTGGGGTGGTGGGGTGCTACCTACTGAGGTGGAGAGGCGTGGGGGTCCACTAGATGCCAGGGAGGGAATGTACAGCTATTTTACAGGGGATTGGGGATAGGGATAGGGGTCCACTAGATGCCGAGGAATGTTTTTGTGTCATTATACAGGGGGATCAGGATGGGGGAATGGGACACCAGGGAATATTGTATTAGACATGGGTCAAGGGATCAGGTGGGGAAAGGACCACTGGGCACCATGGAATAAAGATTCCTATTGTGAGCATGAATGTGGGTGGGGCAGGGATCACTGGACACCAGGAAAACATAATGTTGTTCTTGGGCCAGTGATTCACAGGGGGGAACACTAGATGCCAGGACTACATTTTTTTTTCTTGGGCAGATGATTAGCTGGGGGGTGGGGAGACACTGGCACCAGAGAAAGTGCTATGTATAATACTGTGACGGTAACTGGGGGGGACAACTAACACATGGGAAACTGGGTCAGTGATCGGCAGGGTGGGGGATCCACTAGCACCAGGAAAAGTGCTATATGTATGTCATATCAGGCTGGCAATTGGTAGGGGCCCACCACAGTACCTCTGCTAACCGCTAGGGTTGTGTGGATTAAGGCAAGGTTTCAGTTGGGGATATTTGCTCCACACAAGTGACCATGCAAAATGCCCTTGCATGGAGCACATGCTCTGTGTATCAGACTGCACCAACATTTACGGCCTTTTCCCCTCATTTGCATTGCAGCTCACTCCACACTTTGCCATGCACAAACTGGGCTTCTATGAATGGTAACACAGTGCACCAACTGCAATATGAGAAACTAAGGTAAGTACAGTTCAATGTATTTCAAAAGGATTTTTGACTTTGCTGCATAACTTTGCAATTTTTCCATATTTTGATACTACATTTTTAATGTGGCCTTTTTGAGACCCCACCTCATGAACAATATCAGTGGAATTACACAAATGCAGTTCAAAAAGTGATTTTGCAGTCACTTGGTAAAATCACCTATTGGGTGGGATTTGAACATTTTCACCACCTTTGTTCATGAGGTGGGGTCATAAGAAGGCTATGTTGAAAATTTATGGAAAAAATATGTAAAAATGGCAACATTATACAGTACATATACATTAAAATTTTGCTATGTTCATTCGTAACTTTGGCAATTTTAAATATTCTGACCCCAAATGTTCAACATAACTAACTTTTTACACCACCTCATGAATGTGACAGCTGTCAGTTTTTAAGCACTGTCCAAACTGTGTTTTCACACCTGTGGCATGTAATGGTGTTGTGGTGGTATGAAACCAAGTTTTGGCAGGGATTTCAACATTTGCATTCTGGGGTTCATGAGGTGAAGTAATAAGAAGGCTATGCTGAAAATGCCATTCCTGTTTTGCTACAAATGGAAGTGTATCCAAATGGAGATACAATTATACTAACTCAGAAAGTAGTGCTGTGCTGAATTTTCAAATTCTGGAGGAATGAAATTCCGCAGAATTTTCTAAATTCTGCCAAAATTTTGCCAAATTTCACCAGAAATGGAATGGTGGAATTCCACTGAAGAAAATAGCTGCGACATGATTTTCCATGGGGAAAAAAATGCTCTTCCACAGAATATTATTCTGCAGATCTCAATATTTTCTGTGGAAATGGTTGTGTCCCCCTAATAAACAACATATTTTGTTTAAATTGCAATTTATTGTGTTTTTCATCTTGTTATGTTTGCATGCATAGAATACAAGTTGAGGGTTTTGTATAATCATAAAGGTTCCCTGTCACAAGAGTGGGGGCCGCATTAATTTCCTTTGGGACACTACCCTGGAAGCCATCTGTTAAAAGGATTCCCCATAGGTGGAGGCACTGCAGCACTTTTTATTACCTCCAGTACCAACTGAGCCCAGGTATCTTACACCTGAAGGCCTTATGATTGTGCCCAGGTATCTTTAGACAATTATAGTCTCATATCTTGCAGGTGGTTAAAAGTATTAAACATGGCTGATCCACCAAGCCTGTCCCCTATACATTGATTTTCATCAACATCTCTTTATTTTCTCCCCGTGTTCTTCTATCTTTTTTCACAAGTCTCAAATCTATTATCTGTCTATCTGTCTGTCAATCTATCATCTATCCATCTCTGTTAAAACTGCATATATTTATTTACTTCAAAGGCATTCGCTGAGAATATAGTCTAAGAATATATTACCTTTTGTGCAAAAATGTTCTGTCTAAACACATTATTTGTTCTTGACTTCCTTATTTTAATTTATATTGCTTACCATTTTTAAGGTAGCCTGTGATGATGGTGACCTCTATTGAGTGCTTTCCAAAAGGGCGATTCAATCATAGTGTCTGTGCACTGAGCTACTGGGCAGAGAGGGTGACTGGATGGGGGTCAGTGAATATAGCGACATCCTGTTATGCGTGGGGGAAGGGACCACACCATATGATGGGTGGAAAGGCAGGGAGAGTTTGTGGGGTGCAGTGTGGTGGTGGGCTGCCAAGCTGGCTGTGTGGCATGGTGGGTTGGTGGTACACTAAGGTTGGAAGGGTGTTGGGTTCAGTTCTGGGCATGCGCTCATTTTTTGCGCTGGTCTGTGAATTTTTTTTGTGTGTTTTGCAACCCCGACATGCACCCCCTGGAGCTGAGAATCCTTTAGTAGGGGGGGTACGAGGGGGCACAGCCCCACGCATAAAAGAAATGGCTAAGTCTCTGGCACTCTTTGGCTGTGCGCTGCAAGTGTACATCACCAAAACTGATTTTCAGTGATGTACACTTGCCCAAATGGTGATCACCTTTCTGTGATTGCCATTATGACATGGAACCATTTTTAAGGTTTTCACCAGAATGAACAGTGTTTCAAAAACAGCTTGATCAATTTCCATCACACTTTTTTTCCTTTTTTCTGGCCATGCTCCCTTCATGCTGGTCTGCCCAGATCAGTCATGCAACTTCTCATGGGCTTACCGTGCAATTCCATCCTCCATGGTCATTCCCTTCTCATTGCAGGATTGTTGGGGAAGCCATATTTTTTTGATTAAGCATAATTTATTAAATTTCCATACAACCAACAACAATAAACAAACACACAAGAAACACAGTGTTGTATACTAACAAAAAGTGAACAAAACAAACACACACAAACTAACAGGAACCCCTCCCAGATCCACCCATAACCCCATTACCCAGGCAAGACCCCCGGCAATGTCCACCAAACAGATGGGGAATCCCTTAGGAAGATAAAAATAAATATCTGAGAAATAATATAAGACACAGCATTGATGGATGTGGTCCCATTCAGTGATTAATAAGTAATAAAGTATGTAAAGTCCCCTAGCAAGATCTGTAAACATGCAAAGTGTGATAAGTTTTACTCATCTGAAATAGTTTCATGGGTGAAAAACAAAGATTGTGGAAAATATTAAACTGTTGCAACTGATGATGGTCTTGCTTAACATATTTATATAAACCTGCCCATATCCTTTGCCAGTGTTTATCAGAATAAGCCAAACCTAGACCCACCTCCCAGTAAAAGGCCTTAGGGAGGTAGTGTCCCAAAAGTGTTGATTAATGGCCTTATAAACATTTGAAATAGGGTGAGGCTGAGAGGCTATATTGAATAAGTGTTCAAAAAACAAACCTACCTTATTGGACCATGGGGAAGGGTCTAGGAACTTAGAAATACAATGTGTCAGTCGAAAGAATTTAAAACAATCTTTAGTAAGAACCCCATGTTCTTGTTGAAATGAGATAAAGAACTTGACAGTATAGTTTGCAGATAACATTTCTAAGGAAGGGATATCAAGCCCTTGCCAAAAACTATAATAGACTTTTTCACTATTAAAAGTTGGGGTTTAAGAAATAACGGTTGTCGAGTATCTTTGTGCTAAGAAAGTTTCAGGTGATGACAAAGTTGTGTGTGAACTTGGATAGACCATGTGATTTGAGTATAACAAAGTGAAAACGTAGGCAAGAAATGGAAATAAATAAAAAAGAACGAAGAGAGTAGTAATATACAGCTGCTAGTTCCCACTGAGTCCTCAGCTGGGTAGGGATGTAAGTGGCATATAGCTGAGTACCACCATTTTGTCCCCACAAAAATATTTAGCCCCATGTAAGGCAAAATAATACAGAGTAAAATGTGGAAATGCAAACCTCCATAAATTTTAGACCTCATTAATTTCCTGTAAGCTCTTCTAGCTGGCTTATTTAATCAAAGAAACTGACTTATAATGTTGTGAAGCTCTGTAACTGAGTGGACATGCCAGAGGGTGTAGACAGAATAAGTAGGGACCTGCGGAAGCTTGAAGAATGGTCAAGGGTTTGGCAAATGGACTTCAATGCAAAGAAGTGCAAGATAATGCATATGGGGCACAAAAACCCTGGAACAACATATCAGTTGGGGGGGGTGAGGATATAGTATGCACCAAGCAGGAAAGGGACCTTAGAGTTATCATCTCTGATTACCTCAAGGTAGGGAAACAGTGCAACAAGGCAGCAGGTAAAGCAAATATGATGCTGGGATGCATAGGCAGGTGAATCACCAGCATGAAAAGCGAAGTCATAATTCCACTATACAAGACATTAATGATGCCCCACCTGGAGTACAGTGTACAGTTCTGGAAACGTTACCTACATAAGGACATAGACAGGGTAGAGAAGGTTCAGCGGAGGGCAATAGAGATGGTACAGGGATTGCATCACAAGTCCTATGAGGTCTGGCTGAAGGACTTGAATATGTACTCCATGGAGGAGATGAGGGAGAGATGGAATATGTTAGAGACATACAAGTACCTTACAAGGAGGAACAGGGTGCAGGAATACACTATTTTCCAGTGAAAAAGATATTGCAGAACTAGAGGGCATGGGATGAATTTGGAGGAATGGTGATTCAGAGGATACGTGAGGAAGAATTTCTTCACAGGAAGGGTGGTGGACAAGTGGATCACCCTGCCAGAGGAAGTGGTAGGGGCAGAAACAATCACAGGATTTAAGAATGCATGAGATAGACATAAGGGAATTCTGGAGGTCAGGGGTAGGGCGCAAAAGACTTCTAGAAAAATGTAAAGGGAACTTACAAATAGAAATGGGCAGACTGGGTGTGCCATAGGCCCTTATCTGCTGACAGTGTATATGTATCTATATATAAGCAGTTTAAACCAGATTACAGGGAGTACAATGTTAAGCATTCCCAGTGGATACAGTAACCTCAGCAAAACATTCATTTTAATGATATTAGTTCTGCCCCATAACATTAAAGGGGTTCCACCATCAGAATACACTCATCTGAGTGCACTTGTCATTGGGGTGCACAGATTTGAATTCACTGACCTGTGCTCATGTAGGGGGCTGCACCCCTCCTGTGTGTGTGCCTCCACCCCCAACTAAATACACCAACTCCAGAGGGTCCAGACTCAGGGAGGGGTGGCAATTCAGAAAGTTGGATGCTTAATGACGCGTGCATTCGAATGGTGCACGGATGGCAGAAAAGGCATTAAAGGCAACAATTTCCAATTGGAAAGGCCTTGTTCTATTCACCTGAGTAGGAGATGGATTTTAAGGGATTTCAAAAGTGCTGGGTATAGGGCAAGTTTGATGCCCAGATAATTAAGATGTTCAGTTTCCTATTGCAGCCGGAAAGGCTCTGTCACATGTTTTCTAATGTGCAGTGAGAGAGGGAAAACACTGGATTTGGATATGTTAAGTTTATATGTGGAAAATATACAAAATTCTCATATTACCTTAAGAACCTTGAGCATGGAGGTTTGAGGATCCATAAGGTGTAAGAGAATATCATCAGCATATGTTGAAATTTTATGTTCTTGTGAGACAATGTGAATGCCTCTGATAGAGGAGGTAGCATAAATTTTCAGGGTCAAGGGCACTAGGTACAAATTGAAAAGCATCAGGGAGAGGGGACAACCCTTCCTGGTCCCTCTAGTAAGAGGTAAATATCTGATAGAGCTCTGTTACAGGTAAGCATGGCCAAGGAAGATTGGTAAAAGATTTTTAGCCAATGAATATATGTATCAGGGAAGCCATGCTTAGACAAAAGTGAAAACAGATATTTCCACGACACTCTGTTAAAAACTTTCTCCACGTCCAAAGAGATTAAGACCATGTTGGTGTTGGCCACCCTGGATGCAGAGATCAAGTGATGCATTTTATGAAGGTGGTTGCTGGACAGCCTCCTGGCCCTAAAACCAACCTGTTCCAGGCCTATCGGAGTATCCTAGACTTTACTCAGCATGGCAGTTAAGACCTTGGCTAAGATCTTAATGTCAATGTTAATGAGGGAAATAGGCCTATAGCTGTGAGGACAGGTTTCATCTTTGCTGGGATTTGGTATTAGAGTTATTTTGGCCTCTAAAAGTTGGGGTTCTCTCAACTCATGTTCATGTAAATAATTGTACAACTGTATTAATACAGGGGTCAACTCTTTCAGGAAAGATTTATAAAAAATTGTTGAAAACCCATCAGGACTGAGAGCTTTGTCAATGAACATACTTAAAACAGCCTTTCAAACTTTGTTGTCACTAATTGGACCCTCTAATAATTGTTATTGATCAGCTGACATTTAGGGAATGGGAATATTTCCTAGGAAGTTGGTTATCATAGTGTCTATGGTAGAATTATCCAAGTCGTCAATGTAAAGATTTAAAAAATAATCCTTGAAGGTCGCTACCATTTGCCTAGGCTGGGTAATCAGTTCACCTGAATTGGATTCTTGCAAGGCTTTAAGCCATCTACAGACTTCCTCTTGATGGAGATGGAAAGCCAATGCCCAACTTGCCTTCTAACCTTGCCCCAAGTAAGTAGCCTTAGCCTTAGCTATAGTTTTCTCTGCTTGTTCTAAGAGGTATCCCAAGTACATGGCCCGTAATTGAGATAAGTGAGTACGTTATCTCTTCTGGGGATGAGGGGTGGAGGTGTTTTTCAATTTCCTGGATCTCAGAGATGAGTTGGGCAGCCAGCCTATCCTGATTCCCCTTACATTTTGTAGCTAATCAGATTAGTTCTCCCCTCCAGACACATTTCAAAGAACCCCAAAGCTGATGCAAATAAGGAAATGAACTCATATTTTCTTGTATGGAAAGTTGTATCAACTGCTTTAATTTATCAACTGGAGTAGTATCCAGTAAAAGTTGGGCATTAAGAGATGAAGTGCGATCCCTAACAGTAAGCTGTGTTATATATTGGTCAAGGGAAATAGGGGCATGGTCATAGAGGACCTGAGCCTCAATTTGACTTGCATATAAAGTGGAAGTAAGCTTCTTACTGATGAGAAAGTAATCTAAATGGGAGTAAGAATTGTGGGTCATGGAGTAAATTGTGTACTCCTTATCTATTGGGTGTAACAGCCTCCAGGGATCTATGAGGCTAAGATGGTCCTCAAACTCTCTAAGGGCATATTGTTCCGGGGAAAGCCCCACATTCGTTCTGTGGGTTCAGTCTGAGTTATTCTGAAAAATTAAAATTCCAGTCCCATCAAATATAATAGGTATGTGAGTGAATTGTGCCAGTGCAGAGGCCAGTCTGGGAAAAAAGATGGACAATCATTATTAGGGCCATATATTGAGCTCAACAAAAACATCCAGCTTGCCCAGTCAACCATGAACCAAAACATAGCAGCCCTCAGTCACCAGTCTCAGTTATAACAGAAAAAGGAACAGTTCTAGCTATTAATACGGCTACCCATGTTGTTTGGTACTGTTTCTGGTTCCATATACAAGGCCAACCCATTCATGCCTGAACAAGGAAACTTGTTTGGTGGGTAAATGAGTTTCCGTTAAGAAAACCAATCATGCCTTCAACTGGTGCAGGTATTTTAGGAGACAGTGATGTTTTTCCCTTGATTGCCCTCCCTTGATATTCCTGCAATGCCATCCTCCATAGCCCACTCATGGAGCAAAATATAACAGTAGTAACACAATGGGAGACCCCACCCCAGACGTTCCAGGAGTCCTGCCTGGAGGTAAAACTCCACCCTCCAAAACATGCAACCCAAATAAATGCCACTGTGTAAAAAGGTTAACAATACTGCAACTCCAGCATTCATTCCCAAACCCAAAAATGCAAGCTACAGTTAACAAAGAACACAAACACGCTCCCCCAAGTCAAAAGTCAGTAAAACCAAAAAGTACTTCCCAGTAGCATATTACAAACTGGACAATCCCTAACCCCTGAAACTCTCTCAGTGCAAAAAGACTGCCTCTCCAAATTCCTTCAGAAGTGATGAATTCCTACCTGCCTGCATATCAACTGCTCCAACTCCATATAGTGACAAATCAAAATAGAGCTCCAAAAAACAAGGAAATCCTCAGTAAAAACTGCCTTTTGTCACTGTGTTAGCCTACAGGAAGAGATGGTATCTTCCAAGTCCTATGAGCCTTAGAAACACAAATTGGTGAGACTAAGAAAGCCTACAAAACTTCAGAAGGGAAGATGGGGGGGTGAATACAGAATGCTATTTGGTGCATAAATGCACAGGACAAAAAAAAAAAACCCATGATGGCAACAATGTCAGTATCACTCTAATACCCTCCAGCATGAGACATTCCTCCAGGAGGGTACAAAATTAAAGAATATGATTGAAGAAATGAGCAGTAGAAACCTAGTACCCTACATGAGTAGTTATTCACTCTATACAGCAACAAAGGAAACTTAAGCCAGGGAAAAAAGGTAGAACAAAAAACAATCAAGTAATATCCCAAACAAGGCTTTGTGTAGTACAGTGGCAAAAGGACTTCCTGGTGGGTCAACATATTGCAGTCGAAATTGGGGAGAGAAAAATCTATACCATCCACAAAGGGGTTGTAAAATGTCCAAAATCCTACCGGGTCAATATGTTGTACACTTAATAGCACATGGCATTAGCGTTAACCCGAAATAGCGCTGTAGAGAAGAGTGAGAGGTGCAATATTTTGAATATTGCTGTACGTGGTATTGCACACTCTCACTATTCCAGGCAAAGGATTAGACCTCTGCTTGGATGGGGTTCCACTGAGCAGCTGCCATGGCATGGTGGAGTAAACCACTGGCAGCAGGGAACCCAAGCACTGCATTTGGGACCAGATTTGATTCCCAGTCCCAGACGCAAGAGAATTGTTTTATTTTTCACACTTTTATGCAATTTCAATGTTACCCCCCCCCCGGAGTTGAGAATCCTTATTGGGGGGGTTTGGCCCCCTGCAAAAAAAGGACTTATGCTGCATGCAAGAAATCACACTGTATTGGCAGCATGATTTTTGCATGCGGCATAATGTCTTGCGACATTATAACCCTGTGCCTCTAAAATCATACAAATCACACAACATGGGCAATGTCTCAATCTTTATGGAAGCAGGCTGGTACTGCAGCAGTTAGGACCCCCAGAATAGTTATCAACTCATTAAAATAGTGAAGCATAATGGCAAAAACTGGAAAGATAAACAAACCTACAGTTTCAAACCACCAGGACACAGTAATACTTGAGTATCATGGACAAGTTAAAGATTAAAGGGTCTCAAGGACAGTCTGACAATTCAAAACACAAGTGCAAGTCAATAAAATAGAACTACTTGAACTGTGAAACAGAAGGAAAACAAATTTGACCTGTGTGCAAAGTACGGTGTGCAGAACATAAACTAATAAAATTCTAGAAACAAAGGTCTGAGATAAACTAGTACAAACATGGTAAAAAAGCACTACAAACAGTAACCAAATTATGCAGCAAGTGAAGATTATGGCTCTAGATGAGGTGTGGGGTGGCTTGCATAAATAATATGAAAGTAGTCCAATCCTTCTAACTGAGAGTAATATTTAATAAATCAGGTAATACCAGATCTGATAACTGATGGGTTGGTGCAGTTTTGACTGAGAGTCTGTGGTGAAAATCCAACAATTAAATAAACTGACTAGGTCTTCTACAGATGAGTCAGCCCGTATTGAACTAAAATAATAACGATGAACCGATGCAGAGAAGTTGAAATGAGTATGTCTGAACAATATTGGTAGAGTCTGGATTCTGTAAAGAGAAAGCAAATGGGAAACCTTTAAGAAAAAAAACCCAGCTTCAGAGAGTAAGTAAAGCTGCTGAGCTTACTGCTGATATGGACAAGAACCTCTCTGGTGCATGTCCCACTGCTGTAGTATAACGAGATTGGTGACAATACAAAACCTGTCAAACTGTTCTGAAGAATGTAGCTAAAGTGAGTTCAATCCATGATGAAAACAACAAAGTTAATTGCACTCTGTTCAAAAACACGATCAGGGTACAATCTGCAACTTTCCCCTGGGGGAAGAACGCTGGAACAACCAGAGTAGTGGAGAAAACTAAATCCTTGCAAAATAAAATGAACCAGTATGAGCCACAATCTAAAAATTTGGGATTGAAATGAGCTAGTCAGCCCCAACAAACAACAATGCCATTCAAAGGAGTCAGAGTGAACAACAAGAATAGAAGCTCTAAGCATGTTAAATTAGCAAAGTCAACAATCAAGAGACTAACAGCCAGACCAAAAAATGGCATGCATCAGTCTGCTTTAAACTGATCATGGTACAAAGAGGACAATTCTCGCCTTGCCTGCTCTAAGGACTTGAAGCTCTGTGTTGCCCCATTACAAAAAATCTGAAGTTTAGTAGGGTGCAACATCCTAAAGGTAATATGGGTTGCAATCAGCTTTGAAATTAGTGGTCGATATACTGTTCTCCAGTCATAGACCGACTGTGGGAGATCCTGGAAAACTCTAATTTTGGTGTCCTCACACATCCTTCTTGGAGAACCCTTACTTTACCCAGGAGATGTTAGCACTGTGCAATGGTGGGTGTTGCATCTGCAACCAAAGGCAAATTTAGCTATGTAATAATAAAGAGTATGTTTTTTTGTAAAGCAAATTTACCGGCAGGGTTGATAACTGACGAGACGAAATCAAGTATGGGAAGGAGATTTGCCTGAGCAATTTTGACCTTGGTGTCAGGAGTCAGGAAGTGGTGGACTCTGTAGAGTTATCCCAATTTTTGTGGACTGAGGAAATGGTGTGTTGTATGCGGCCCCATTGTCCTGCTGTCACTGTTTCTGCCTCTTGTACCCTGGACTGCTGAACTGGGACCAGAGGCCTTTGTTCAGAAGCCCTGGTGGGATTCAGGCCAGGTTTTTCTTCCGATCTTTGTGGTAGTCGCTGACAGATTCTTATGTTCCTTGGTCCCATAATGGGAGCAGGATTGAGGTCTGTGTGCTATCTTGCACCTCTGGGCGCTGTGGAGACTCCTTCGGCAAGCTGTTCTAAAGCAGAAGCAGGATGTAAACAGTAATGGCCTCACATGCAGTGTCTACACATGCATGGCCAATGACTTTAAGGCACTGCACCTTCTGTACATGTGTTTGGCCATGCGGCCACTGTTTAAAGAGATTCCTGGCTTGAGGGCAGACAGAGGAGCCTGTATCAATTGGGAGAACACCAGCAAGCACAATATTTGTGGACTGTGACACTAAAAAGGGCTCATTATAAGTAATTAAGACTGCTTGGTTAATGCAGCAAAAGGTAAACAATCATGGTGGCCCCCAATAATCTCACTGCAGCAGGAGCCACTGAGAAGTGGTAAAAGGGCACCATTCAGAGCCCAGAAACAGAGTGAACAATGAGGTGGAGAGTTTTTGAAAGTTATAAAAAGCAGGCTATGCACTGGGAGAGGGGTTTTCCAAAAAGGAGATAGACTGTGGGAAGGGCTATATCAGTCTGAAGGCAAGCTTGGGTGCAAAAAGGCCCCCCTGAGCCCTCACAGGAGGTATTGGCAGAGTGCTTTCAATTTCAGTTAGTAAGCAATGAAGAAATTGGACTGCTGGCCTGATTCCCTGGAAACTGAATCTGAAGTGCTGTTTTGAAATTGTCAGCCTGCAAACATAAGTAGACTGTGTAGACTGTTCTACCATCCAGAAAGAAGAGTATTTTGGGGCTGGATCAGAGACTGTGTAAGAGCCCATCTGTGCTTGAGTTCCTATGTATGTCCAGGGTGACTTCAAGCCTGCCAGAATACCCTGGTCTGATGAAAAGCCCAAGGTGCAAAGACGATGAAAGACTGAAGTGGCAAAGATGATAAAAGTCCAAAGGGGTGAAATCAATGAAAAGCCGAAGGGGCAAAGATGATGAAAGGCCTGTCAGGTGAATGGTCCAAGTTTGCTGCACATCCACAGCTGGCAGAAGTGATGCATAAAAGGACTGCCTGCTAATACCAGAGCGGTGCCGATGATCTGTGTTTTCCAGCACCCTCTTGACACCTTCAGAGACTGTAAGCCCAGAGGTGTCCTTTTGCGATCTAGTTAGACAGTATTAAGGGGTGAAGTCCTGGGCAGGACTTTGTAATCTGCAGGATAAGGCCAAATAGAAACATTTGTGAAAGTTCTTATGTGTTTTGGGTCCTATTGGGGCCCTAACCCATGTTACATTCTGCAGTTCAAGTTTACAAACTATTCATCTGACTGTGTGCCAAAACTCAAGGTGCACCAAACTGGCATACTCTTGTTGGCCACCAGCAGCTCGTTGAGGTACCCACCACAACAAACTGCTTCAATCCTTATCATCGTAGGGGTAAAGACGTGTGCTCTGGTGGAGTGGTACTGGGACTGAGGGATACAACTGTAAACAAAAGTTATTGCCTGTTGTTTTTTCTTCCCTTGTTCCCCGTCCCTGTAATAAATCTGATGTTAGTTCATGTTAACATTGCTGTGCATGGTCATTGCCTGGAAGTGTATTTCTACTGTGTGAGGAAATGATTACTGTGTGTGGGAGGAAATGAATACTTATTCCTGGGGGGTGGTAACCTTGTGTTTTATCCACCAGGTATCATCTACCACTACCCAAGGTGGAGGCACCATGCCATTTTGCTCCAGTGTATCACACCCATCAGTGAACTCAGGCCAGCCCCCTCAGGAGGTGTGGTGAGGTGAGACCCTGAGGGCCCCAGAACAGCCAAGTTGTAGGTGGGAGGCTGTTACAACTTGAGGCACTGGTGAGATTTACTGCCCCACAAGTCTGTTCCCCATACTTGAATTCTGAATAAAAAGTTTAGTACCCCCTCCCCCAAGTTGTGAACGTCGGCATGGAGAAACATGATTTAGAAGACTAGTGCCTAGGGGAGTGCCTGGACCCAAAAAAGGCAATTCTGGTCACAGGGATCCTGGAGGGTACTGGAATGACTGCTGTGCTGGAGTCCTTAGATAATGAACAATGCTTAGGAAAATTGAAAATGCATGGTATGAGGTATGACTGTGCAAATCAAAGCACCACTGCTTTAGTGGAAAGTGATATGGAAACAGATGTGAGCAAACTATTTGCTACCATTAAATTAGAAGGGTCCATGGGTGTATGGAACCTGTTTGGCAAGGGGAGCAATTCACAGTTCAATCCCCCTCCCTCTCCAGCACTTGGAGTAGACTGGATGGAAAAGATTAATTTGTTGCTAGCAGCTGAGGGAAAAACTATCCACGATGGGAAAGCCTTGTTTAAAGAGGAAAAGTTGTGCTGTCTGGTGGATAAAAGAGAGTGGGATCTGATTGGACCCCTTATTTGGTTGTGCCTTTTGAGCAGTATAAATGATTACAAACCTTCTCAGGAGCCATTCCCACTCCCAATAGAGAAGATGATTATGAGAGTTGGATGAGCCAAGCTTCACAGATAGAGCAAGTGTGGAAGTTCTCAGATGATGAGAAATGCAAAAGAATTGTGGAAAGCTTGAGAGATATGGCCTTGGATGTAAGTCACTCTTTATGTGCAAGTCAGTCTAACTGTTCTGCAAGTGACCATCTAGCTATGCTAACAAGTACATTTTGAGCTATACAGATGAAAGAGGACCTCATTTTCAAATGAGTCCACCACACAAAGAGAAGGAGAAAAGTTGCCTCATTACATTACCTGAGTAGATACAGTGACACAGAAAATTGCTGAAGCTGGTGGGGTTACCCCTGCTCAGATTGCACAGATGAGACTTGATCAGATATTGAGAGGTGCTACAGTATGTGTTCTAGATGGATTTTGATATCCCTCAAGTTGAGAGATAGCAGAGCAGATCCCCCACATTTCCATCAATTACTGGATGAAGTACAGGGGGAAGAAGCACAAGAAGACGTTGCAGATTCTCTCTGGGTGCTCATTAGGAAAGCTGCACCTCTGCAGCCACAAGTAGATAGCCACAAAGAGTCTAGTACTGTCCCTGACCTGGGTACTGATCTCATACAACTCAAAGGGTGTGTTAAGGCCCTACAGATGGCACAGGCACCTTATCCAAGACCCAATGTATCAGTGCTTGAAAGGGGATGCCCGTTGAATCCTGCCTCTGTCCCAAGGGGCAGGCCCTGACTCTCCACCTTGCCCAGAAAAGGAATGTTTTGTTATCACTGTGGGGAAGATGGACATTTTACACATGGGTGTGGTATTCTGGACAATCCACAACTGGTAGATGAGATAATGAGAAGACATCATACCCCACAGGAAATGACAGCAGAGCCAAGTGAGGGAGTGACCTGGGTCTCCGAGCATACCATGCTCCATGAAATGGATTGTTGAGTCTATGATCCCTCCAGAGAGCAACTTGCTATCAGGGTTGTTGGGCCTTCAAGTAGATGTTCAAAATTTTGTTGAAGGGCACCCTTCTAATGTGCTGCAAAACAGTGAGTCACAAGTCACCATCATCCACCATACTTTCTACAGTTGCTACTTGAGACACCTACCACTCTAGCCATTAAAAGAACTCTCACTGTTGGGTCTGCGTGACTCCAGCTATTCCTATGATGGTCACTGTGTTGTGCAATTTAAGTTCTCTGGCATGGGTAGGGAAATGTCACACAAAATTGATGCTATAGCACTTATCTGTATGGAATCCAAAGCTATGGATGATACCCTTGTGCTGATCAGAACCAATGCAGACATGTTTGGCAGGTTGGCCCCAAAGGTGTTAGGAAAGAGGAGGAGCCAAAGGCTTACTAAGCCTGCCTTTACAAGCAGCAGTGAAGTGAGTGAGTCTGAAACTGAATGACCCACTAACTGTGCAAACAGATGAACCCATTGGGGTGACTCGCAGACTTGACGGTAAAGAAATGGTCCTGCCACCCAATTTGCTGTGCTAAGCAGCTGGTGTTGCAGAGTTCACTTATCAGCCAGTTGGACCGGTGTTCATCATTGATACTCCCCTGAATGTAGTTTGCCAGAGGGACTGATGGTCCAGAGAGGAGTGATGCCACCCTGTGGTACCCCCTGGACCTCATGAGTGACTGAAAGGGTGAATAATAAAAATGGAGAAAGCCACCACCATGAGAAACGGGCAAGTGCTGGCATACATTTTCCATGCTGACTGTGTGACAGGAGTGAACCCCACTACAGATGTTTTGTAAAACATTACTCAGTGGTTGTTGGCCTCTGAATGATCTCACACAGGGGTACCTGCATACCAAGAAAAAAAGAGTGTGTTCAGGGGGGAGTAATCCCCGAAAAGAGTACTGGAAAGTAAATGAGCCCTTTGGTGGCTGATGGACAGATCAATGTGAAACAGGTTTTAGATAGATCATTAAGCTTTTGAGTGAAGCACCCATGTTAGCTTTTGCAGACCCCACCAAGCCATATAAATTGCACACAGTTGCCAATTTGAGTGGTTTAGAAGCTGTCCTGTACCAAGAGCACCCTATAGGACTTCACCCTGCAGTGTTTGCCAGTAGCAGTCTGAGCCCTTCTAAGAAACTGTATCCTGTGCTCAAACTTGGGTTCTTAGCCCTCAAGTGGGCAATGACAGAAAAGTTTCAAGACTATCTATATATTGCCCACTTCACCATCTGAATAGACAATAATCCCCTCACGTATATGAAAACAACTGCCAAGTTAGATGCAGCTGGACATTGGTGGTTGTCTGCCCTATCAACCTAAAACTACAGTTTGGAGTACCAAAGTGCTAAGAACAATACTGATGCTGATGCTCTATCCAGACACGGTCACCCTGAGCAGCTAGATTCAAATGTGCAATTTTTAAACTCCACAGTGAAGGCCATGTGTGTGAAGTTTGATACCATTGAAAGTTTCACCCCAGCCAACCACGACAGAGCCATTGACATGTTGGGAGCCTCCTCCAGATGCCATTCCCACTGCCTACCTCAATTTCACTAGGTTGGACCTGTTATCCTTGCCTCAGTCAAGCAAGCCAGAACTGTAACATACTCAGAGAGAAGACTGTGTGTTGCGGGAAGTAATCTGGGTATTAGAGCAAGGCCGTGACCCAAACCAAGTATGCATAACTCATCCTGATGTACTGCTGTTACTGAGGGAATGGAAAAAATTACCATTGAAAGATGAACTTTTAATACACACTAGCAATAATAGTGTCCATCCTTATTTTCCTAGAAAACAACTGGTACTGCCCTGGAAGTACTGGAAAAGAGTCATCAACTCATTGCATGATGATATGGGTCATTTGGGGTTTGAACACACTTTGGACTTAGTAAGAGCCCGATTCTATTGGCCGTGAATGACAAAAGACATTGAGAAGCATTGTAAAACCTGCATCTAATGTATAAAAAGACAGACTCTGCCCAAGAGAGCTGCACCTCTAGTGAACATAAGACAGGTGGTCCCTTAGAGTTAGTATATATGGACTTACTTTCTTTGAAGTCTGGCTGTAAAAACATATCCTATATTCTGGTGATAACAGACCACTACACATGTTATGTCCAGGTGTACCACACTAAAGATCAGAAAGCAGGTACAGTGGTGAAAATGTTGCAGTAATATGTCAGTCACCATTGAATCCCCCAGAGGATCCATTCTGATCAAGGTAGAGACTTTGAAAGCAGAACAGTCAAAGAGTTTCTGGCTTCCTATGGTATAAAAAAGTCCCGCACAACACCATACCACCCTCAAGGGGACACTCAACCTGAATGTTTTAACAGAACTTTGTTGGACATGTTAGGTACTTTGGACACTGCTAAAAAGTCAAATTGGAGCCAGAAAGTGAGCTCACTGGTGCATGCATATAACTGTAAGAAAAATGATGGCATGCAGCAGTCACTTTTCTACCTCATGTTTGGGCGAGACGCATGACTGGCTGCAGACCTATGTTTTGGAGTGTCAACTGATGAGGTCTCTGAGGAAACTGATCTAGAATACACAAGGAGATTATGGCAACATTTGCTAAGAGACTATCAACTTGCATCTGAAGTTTCAGCCTAAAACATCTAAGCAAAAAATATAAATGCGATAAAAGAGTCAGACAACTGGTACTACAAGTGGGAGATCGTGCCCTTTTGCAGAACCTGGGTCTGTAAGGAAAGCACAAAATATAGTATTATTGGGCACCAGAAGCTTGTATAGTGGTGGAACAAATGCCAGACCTGCCAGTCTACAAGATTTGCCATGAACATGGTAAAGGCCCGGAAAAATCATAGGAACCATTTCCTACTCATTGGAGAAATCAATCAAATCAAATCAATCAAAATCTTTATTTAATCAGGCGAACATCATTGAGCGTAGCTCATTTACAAGATGGACCTGAGTGGTCAAGAAGTGCAAGTATTATTACATAGACAAGAATAACATAAACAGTAGTACAATGACATAAAGTGCTAATATATAACAATTTACATATATACAAGGCACATTAAAACCATTTAACCTGTAAGAAAAGGAGGCAATGGGTATAGCAGGCATAATATATAAATTATAGGTCCTAATTGGCTTTTATGAGAGTATATCAGGTGACTGGAAAAGAAGTAGAACTAGCATAATGGAACACGGAAAAGGGGTGTGGTGTAGGGTCGGGATTAGCCTTGTGAAAGCAATTGCAGAGTTCTGGAAATAGGGTGGAGAATAATCTTTTGAAGGATGTTAAAGGTAAGAGGCTATTTAGCGTCATGGTTTTTGGAGTGAGTTCATTCAACTGCTAGTGAGTGGCTGATAGCAGCCCTCCCAAACTGGGTGCAGGCATTGGGACCTTTAGAATGATAAGTTTGCTGATCCTGTTGTATGGCCTAGAAGTAATTAGGGTAAAACAGCCTGTGATATAGGTGGGTAGTTTGCCTGATAAAGCTTTGAATATCCAAATTGCAGCATTCCTTTCTTCTGTGTTGTAATGATGTCCAGTTAACTGCCTTATAAAGGGAGCAGTGATGGGTGCTGGAGGGAAGGTCAGTAATAAATCTGATGGACCTGTGATATAGGGTGTCCAGTTTATTTAAGAGGGGGAGTGAACAATGGCCATAGAGAAAGTCAGCATAGTCAATGAGGGATAGGAATGATGCCTGGATTAATCTTTTTTTGGAGTCTCTGTTGAGGTAGTGCTTTATTCTAAAAAATAGACCAAGCCGTTGTCTCAGTTTTTTTAGTAGCTCCTCAATATGGACAGTATAGTCAAGTTTGTTATCAATCCAGACTCCAAGGTATTTGAAGTTATCAACGAATTCCAGCTTCTCTCCAAGTAAGGTGGATAGTTGTAGGGTGGTGGGTGATGGGGTAGTGGCAGAGCAACTCTTGTGTCAAAGAACATAGCTTTGTTTTTAGGCATTTAGAAGTAGCTTTTATCCAGTAGATTGTGTTGCAGGATGGAGAATTCAGATTGTAGCAGTTCACAGGCTTTAGGTAATGAAGGATTGCTGACATATAATACAGTATCATCAGCAAACAGATGAATGTTGGAATGAGTGAGGCTGGCATCAATATTATCAATATAGATGGCAAAGAGGATGGGGCCAAGAATAGAGCCTTGCGGTACACCTCTTAGCAGTGGTTTTAAGGTGGATAGGTAATTTCCATTTTTTACCAGTTGTGACCTATCTGATAGGTAGCACTTGAACCAGTTGAGTGAGGGAGAATCCAGCCCTAGTGAGCCAAGGGAGGTGATTAATGATTCATGATCCACTGTGTCAAATGCTTTACTCAAATCCAGGAACACAGCACAGGTACTGTTCTTCTTATCCATGGCAATCTGCCAATCGTTGGTTACTTGGCTAGGCCGAATGGTGCTATGCCTTGATCTAACCTGATTGTGCTGAATTTAGGAGGTTATTGTTATCCAGGTAGTCCCTTAATTGTGAGTTTACTAACTTTTCGAGCATCTTGGACAGTACTGATAGGATGGAAATGGGCCTGTAATTATTGAGGTCCATGGGATCACCAGATTTAAGTAATGGAACTACTTGAGCTGTTTTCCAAGTGGAGGGAATGGATCCAGTGGTGAGGGAAAGATTGAAGAGATGAGTGAGGGGGCAGATAAGACGTGGTGATGCAATTTTAAGGAAGTAGGATCCAGGGAGTCTGTACCTGCACTTTTAGAAGTATCTAAATTGAGAGGAGGTCTTCCACTTCTTTCAAGGATATTGGGTTGAAGGAAAAAGTTGATGTAGCCTTTTGTCCCACAGTGGATTGAAGGTTCAAGGAAGATCTCAGGAGATTTGCAGGTGATGAGTCAAATGCTAGGCCAGCAGTGGTGAAGTGGTCATTGAAGGTATTTAGGATTTCTTGTTTGCCCGTAATTTCTGTATCATTTAGTAGCAGTTTGGAGGTTAAAGCAGGAGTAGAGTTTTGGCCCAGAATTCCTTTTACAGTTCCCCAGAGTCTGGTTGGGTTATTGTAGGAGGCATCCAATTCAGCTCTATAATAGGTAGCTTTGGCAGTTCTTATTTGTTTTGTACATGAATTTCTTGCTTTTCTGAAATTTAGCCAGTCTCTGGTATCCTTTGTTTTTCTTGCCTTTTTCCACAGTTTGTCTCTGGTTAACAAGGCTGCTTTAAGATCAGTGGTGAACCAAGGGCAGGATCTTGCTTTAGTTCTGATACTGGTGATTGGTGCATGAATATTGAGAGCATTAGTGATAATGTCCTTAAGGTCTGAGAGCTGTTTCAACTGAGGTTGTAAGGTAGAAATCTTGCCAGTATATTGTATTACTCAAGTCATGGAGGTATCCTGGGATGTTGAACTTCTTTTGACCTTTGAGGACAAATTCTGCAGGGTTGGGTGGTTTGAGTGTAGATCTTATGCCAGCTATGGGACAATGATCACTTACATCATTCGTAGTACTCCTGCATGCGAATATAAGTGAGGCTTGTTTACCAACATAATATCCAGGGAGTGAGCTGTTGCTAGAGTTTTTAGGTTAACCCTGGTTGGGTCTTTAATTAGTTGTGTAAATCCATAGGTGTCACAAAAGGTTACCAATGGTGCAGATACATTAGATAGCCAGTTTAAATTCAAATCACCAAGGATGATGGTATCTTCAGGGCCTAGATTGAGTATTGACCCCAGGTGAGATAGTAGTTTGAGGCCTGCAGAGGGGGGCTTAGCAGCCAATCAATTTAAATGATGACAAGTTAGGAAGGGATATTTTGATTGACAAACATTCAAATTCCTTTGGTTCGGATGTGTTGATGAGGCAGGTAGCAGAGATGGTGTCCTTAATGTATATGGCCACCCCACCACCCCTGGAAGGGCGATCTGCTCTGAAGAGCTGATAGTTGGGAAGGTTTACAACACTGTCTTTTGTTGAAGGTCTGAGCCAAGATTCAGAGATGACCAGAAAGTCAGGCAGAGTATGTGCCACCCAAGCCTGTATTAAGGAGAATTTTTTTAAGAGGCTGCAGGGATTGAAATGTAGGAAGCTTAGGCCATTTATGGAGGATAGATCAGCAGGGGAAAAGAAACTTTCAATGGTGCCAGGATTTATTTCAATAGTACCAATGCAGATCAGAAGGAAGAAGATTAATTTGAGGAGGGCACCAAGGGACAGGGATAGTGAGTGGTCAGAGCGTTTCCTCTTATTCCTGGGTGCCTGCTGTGTGATGGGAGATGGTCCTGATATATAGGTGTGAATTTTATCATAGCATAATAATCTGATGGACAGGCATAGTGGGTTAATATAAAGCCAGGATACATGTAAGGTGCTTGGGGAGTGTTGAATTGTTAGAGAGGCTTTATGTGGGATACCCCAGGGGTTGCAGTGTAAAAGTGGTTCGAGGTGAATAAGGAATCCGTGGTTGTCCATTATGGATGGTAGGAGTGGGCAGATCGTATTCACTAACTTATTCATCATGACAAGGGGTATATCATAAATATCATAAAGGATTGGGGGAGATGCGAGGCTCAGGAGCAAAAGGAAGCAAAGTAGCATTGTGGAGGTTAGGTATGGGTTAAGGGAGGAAGGGAAATAGATGTGGGCGTGGATTAAGAAATGGCGGGAGAAAGTGTATAAAAAGAATCAACCGAGAGGGGGGGCGGGCAAAAATTTTGCGGCTTGCCGATACCTTCTGCCTGCTCTCCCGGCCTCCTGGAACCCGGTCGGCTATGCAGGTGCCGCCAACCCGCTGGGGCTCGAGCCCTCCCACCCCTGAACTCCGGGGCTGCGCCTGCCATGGTGGGGACAGAGGAGAAGGCAGTCAGCAAGGGTCCTTTATTGCAGTAATCTGCAACAAGGTGCTAAAATTTAGGATTTACACAACAACAGACTGGGAGGGTATGGGGGGTTAGGCGCCTAAGCCGCCTCAGCCCATACAAAATTTCAAAAAGACTGTAAACACTTAATTTAAGTACAGCAAAACAACCCTTAAGTCGGCACAATACAAGAGAAAACAGCTCTTTTAGGTGGAATTAAAAGATATTTAAAAAATGGCAGAAACCGCCAGAATAGTGTAGCAAGCCCAGTTTAAGTCTATGGGGAAGGCGAACCAATCGGAAGCAAGGCACAGACTGCGGTCACTTTCCGATTGGTTTGCGGCTTTGCCCGTACCTTTCTGCCTGCTTCTCCTGGCCTCCTGGAACCCCGGTCGGCAATGCAGGCACCGCCGACCCGCTGGCGGCTCGGAGCCCCTCCGCTCCCTGGAACTCGAGGGCTGCGCCGGCTTTCTGCCTGCTTGTGCCTGCCCTTCAACCAGAAAGTGAACACCCAGTGGCAAAGAGACCAAAGACCAGAAGTCAAACCTCCCAGCAGCAAAATGAGAAGGCAAACAATGATTCTAGTCCTATGACTGCGGTGCCTGCTACAAAGCATGTGATTGGTCAGTCAGATGATAGTGATAATGAAGTCTTGAATGACACTCCAGTGCCTAATCTGACCCAATGTGCTCCTAACCTGCAAATGGAATAGAGAGACTCAGAACCATCCACTAGTACTGCCCCTGTTGAGGACTCTATAACTGTTGAACTGCCACATCCGTTGAACCCTGAAGCTACATCTTTTGTACCTGAGCAAAGGCCCAGTGAGCAAATTGAACAGTCTATGATGGACAATGGAGGTTGCACCAATAAGATCAACCCAGATTGACAGGGGATCCTGGAGAGGAATGAAATAGAGATAGCACAAAGGAAAAGATAAGGGAAGGGGAGGCAGGACAGGCAAGGAGACAAGGGGGGAGGTTTGGTGAGGTCAGAACAAGGGTGGAGCTAACCAAATGAATGACAGGTAAGGTGATCGGGCCAGCTAGGGCTGGAGAGGTGGCTAGGAGGGAGTATAAAATGAGCTGCACAGGATAAGAGACCCTCTCTTTTCTGCAGCTTATGAAAATTCCCTGCCCACCCAAAAAAAGCAGAATGCAATTCTTGAGCAGAAAAGGGGGGTTGGGAGCATGGGGGTTGCCAAGTGAGGGCAACAGGTGATTAGTCTGCAAGGACAGGGATTGCTGAATGCGAACAATGTGGGGAAAATGGCCTGACCAGGTATGTTTACCTGGTGAGGACTGGGGGCCCCCATGGAGCATTAACCCCAGGGAGGTCAGGGCTGGGGATCAGGTGGAACACCCAACCCCAGACAGACAACCATCAGGAGGAAGTGTCGGGATTACACCTGAGCCATAAGAATGACAAGCAACATAACTGTAAATATTAACACTATGGAAACTATTGTAAATAAAGGGATGACCCCAATGAAAGTGATGTAAAGTGAAGATAATGGTGATGTTTTATGATGTATGTTGAATTATGAAACTATTGGATGTTAAAGTTGATTGGAATTCTGCTCAAAATAAAAGGTCATGTTTTCAACCAAGAAGTGGTCAAACTGTATCCTTTCAGGGAGTCCCAATGACAATGAAATAGACCTAAATTGAGATAAGAAAATCCCAGCGACTGATGAAATTTCTGTTATTCCTAACAATGCTTATGTGGTGGACACAGAGGCAGAAGTGGAAGGTGTGCTGCCTGTTCCTAAGGAAGACACAGTATTGCCAAGAACGTCTGGAAGGGAGCCCAAACCCATTATTAAGATAACTTATGACACCCTCAGTGCCTCCTCTGATATTCCCTTTCATGTAGTTCACAAGCACATTGTCCCTGTGCTATACCCTCCAATGTGCTGTAAAATGGATAGGGTGGGAAAGTGTAGCTGTCAGCCATTGATTACTGTTGCTAGATAGGTACCAATTGTCAAGCAAAAAAATGTTAGTTGTGTATGTATGTGTAACCAATTTGGATAGTTAGGCGTCAGGTATTAGTTAGCAATGTATATAAAGCTGTATTGAATTTTAGTCCTGTACCAAAGGGACTATATGGTTAATTTCTTGGTGAGGATGCCAAGAATTTGGCAAGGGAAGTGTGTAAGCCCCCTCAAATCTGGCAGCTTACGTGTTGGCTGGGGCTCCATTGTCCTGCTGTCAATGTTTCTGCCTCCTGTCACCTGGACTGCTGAATCAGGACCAGAGTGCTTTGTTCAGGAGCCCTGGCAGGGTTCAGGCCAGTGTTCCCTCCCAATCTTCACAGCAGCTGCCGCAGGAGTCCTGCATTCCTTGGCCCCATAATGGGAGTGGGGCAGAGGTCTGTGTGCTGTTTTGTGCCTCCAGGCACTATGGGAGACACTTTTCTGGTTTGGCAAGCTGCTGTAAGACCAAACCAGGATGTAAAGAGTAATGGCCATGCATGCAGTATCTGTGCATGTGCAGCTGACATCTTAAAGAAACTGTATCTCCTGTACATGTGTTTGGCTAAGCGACCACTATTTACAGAGTTTCCCAGCTCCAAGGCAGGCAATGCAGCCGGGGTCAATTGGGAGAATGCCAGCGGGTGCAATATTTGTAGGATCTGGCACTAATAAGGATTTGTTATAAGTAATTAAGGCTGCATAGTTAATGCAGCAAAAGGCAAACAGTCATGGCAGCCCTCAGTAATTTCCCTGCAGAAAGTACTGCTGGGAAGGTTTAAAAGGGCACCATTCATAGCCCATGAATGGAGTTGCCAATAGGGTGGATAGTTTTGGGAGGCTATGCAAACTAGGCTGTGCTCTGGAAATGTGTGGTGTTCAGCAAAACAGGAGACAGAGAGACTGTGAGAAGGGCTATATCAGCCCAAAGGCAAGCCTGGGTGCAAAAAGGCCCCCTGAGCCCTTACAGGAGGTATTGGCAGAACACTTTCAATTTCAGTTAGTTAGCAGGGAAGAAACTGAACTGCTGGTCTGATTCTCTGGGAATTATATCTGAACTTCTGTTTTGAAATTGGTAGCTTGTAAACATAAGTAGACTGTGTAGACTGTTCTCCCATCCAGAAAGAAAAGAAAAGTACTTGGGCTGGATCAGAGACTGTTTAAGAACCCATCTGTGTTTGAGTTCCCACTGTATGTCAAGGGTGATTTCAAGCCTGGCAGTATACACTGGTATGACAAAAGGCCCAAGGGCAAAGACGATGAAAGGTCAAAGGGGCAAAGATGACAAAAGGCAAAAGGAGTGAAGATGACAAAAGGCTGAAGGGGTGAAGACAATGAAAGGCACATTGAGCTGGAGCTCATTTCCAGGTGCAACTCCAGCGAGAGGGAGTGGGGGGGGTTACATACAGATAGTTCTAACAGATTGTAAATACATCTAAATTTTTTTTTTACACAACAATGTACAGTCACAAAATAATTTATACATGGAGGGTTAAACATGGAACAAAAATGTATTATTACAAAATGACAGGTTTCAGAATGAATAAGAAAGCAGTGAGATTTCAGTGTACAATAAAAATACTTGGTGACCACCAGTAGGGTGGTACATGCAGTGCTTAGAGACGTGAAGTCTACAAGTGGACATAGTGGGGAAAAGGAGATTGGTAAAAAAATAGGGAGAAAGTGCTAATAATTGAGGGGGGTTGAGAGCAACTTAGAGAAAGAAAAGAGGTAAAGTTAGAGGGGCTGTAGAAAGGCAGGTGAGCAGGAAGTGAAAAATAAGGGCAGATGGCAGGAGATATAAGGGGAAAGGGAAAGAAAGGAGGGTGAGAGAAAATGTAGATGAAGAGGTTAGCAGAGGTGAGAAGACTTCAGAAAGTTAGAGCTGTGATTGTACTTAGGGAACAAGGGCTACAAGTTTGATGGTATTACAGGGGAAACAAACTTAAATTGAGGGGGAAAAGAAATTGAGATTAACATTTACAATGGCAGGCACTGGGTAGGTCAAATTCTCAAGCCAGAGCATGTTTTAAGAGAAGGGCAGAAGGAGAGTGTCTGATATGGGAAGGGATGGTGCTCCAGTGTGAGGGCAGTCTATAGATGAATGTCACTGAGCAAGAACAGAAAGAGGGCCATGGTAAGAAGAAAATGCAGATGTCCCATGACCGAAGAGAGTAGGCGACTTCGGAGGAAGGCGACAAAAGGGAGGAGAGGTAAGAGGGTAAAGACCCAAATCAGTATTTAGAGTTGAAGAGTGAGGAGTGTAGTAGGCATCAGTGGTGGAGAGGGGTAAGGGATAGTGACAAGTAGTGGGAGCAGTGATGTGAATGGGGGGGCAATTAGGGCAGAATGACAAAATGCATTGTATAGTGAGTCCTGCCTGGTTAGAAGGGAAGCTGAGGTGGTGCTGTATACAATGTCTGCATTGCCAAATGAGGGGATAATCATGTTGGTCAGGAGCTGTCATTGAGTAGGTAAGGAGAGGGCATCACTGCTTCTATACAGCATACCCAGTTTTGGGCAAAGTTTAGCATGGATATGCTCAATTTGCTTTGTGTAATCTAGTCCGGAGTCTAGTCAAGCTCCTAGATATTTGTAATGGGGGACTGTGTCCAGTAAGGAGCCATCCAGTGTGGAGAAAGTGAGGGCGCAGGGAAGGGTGGCTAGCTTTTAGGAAGAACCAAAAGTCATTGTCACATTGTTTTTCTAATATTTACTTTTAGTTGTTTTTTTGTCAAAATACTGAAGGACTTGGTGGAAATCAGCTTGGAGCAGGGATTTAACTATAGCAGTGGAAGGACTGGATGTGAAGAGAACTGTGTCATCCACATACATCTGTACGTTTGCCACAGAGAATGCCATTGGAAGGTGATTAAGAAAGATTGAAAATAATATAAGATCTAAGGTGGAGCCTTGGGGTACACCTGCATGGATTGGAAAAGGGGGAGAGAGCTCCACCTATGCAGAATTGTTGGGATCTGCCAGAAAGATAAGAGTTATACCAATGTATGGATTCTGAGGAGAGGCCTGTGGAAGAAAGTTGCTTAGAAGGAGCGGAAGGGAGATGGAGTCGAACACCTTTTCAAGCTCAATGAAAATAGTTGCCGTTAAGTAGCCTTGGTCCATGGTGGAGAGGATGGAGTTAGTGACGTGTTGAAGGTAGGTGGTGGTAGAGTGAGTAGCCCTGAAACCAGACTGAAAGGTAAAGAGGAAATCTGTTGTGTTTAGATGGTCAGTGAGTCTTGTAAGGACAAGGGATTCTTGAATTTTGGCTGAAGCAGGGAGAAGTTATATAGGATGGTAGTTTCCAAGGGTAAGGGAATTACCCCCTTTGTGAATGGGTAAAGCTTGGGCTATTTTCAAGGCTTGAGGGGAAGTGCATTGGTAGAAGGAACAGTTTAGAATGTGAGTGAGGGGGAGGGATATTGTGGGGCAGAAATACAGAGGTGACATGGATCAATAGAGTTATGGCTGGATTTATTGAGGCTTAGTGAGGCAAGGGCTCTTTGGACTTCTTGTACTGGGATGGGGGGAGAATAGCCATGGAAAGCTATGGTGTTGAGTGGGGGGGGCAGGTGACTGGAGGTAGGTGGGGGCAGGGCGCAGGTAGTGAAAAATGAGTTCAGGGCAGTTGCAACAGCTGCTGGATCTGTAACCATAACGTAGTTAATAGATAACGTACAGGTTGTGGATTGAACAGGTGGTCAATAAGAGTGTAGAGAGTAGACCACAAGTCAACAGGTGAGGTTTGAGTTGAGCATAGAAGGGAGTGGAAATAGGTAACTTTGGCTGATCTGATGGCCTTTGTGCACGAGTTGTGCATTGCCCTGTACATACTTAGATCTGGAGGTGCTTGGGAGGCTTTATACTGATCCCTGACTTTGTCCTGAGATTTACATAATTGGATGAGGTCCGCAGAGACCCAGGGGACATGTCAGGATTTTACCCTGTGGCTGCTGAAAGGGACATGTTGATACCTAACTTTGTGAAGGGGGAAAGAGAGTTGGGAGACGGCTGAGTCTACATCTGGGCAGCATATATTGGTGTCCAGTTGGAAATTTGTAGGTTGTGTAGCAGTGCATTTAGGCTGAGAGAACGGGAGAAAAGGATCCATCGCTATTCGGGAGAGAGTGAGGAGTGTGGACTTAATGGATGCAGTACTTTACTAGGTGGTTGCTAAACACATCAGGTATAACACCCACAGTTAGGATTCAGTGAGGGTGTGTGGAGAGAACCCAGTCAAGGACTGAATGGTTTAAGGTGGAGGGGTTTGGATGGGTGGATTTCTTTATTAGTTGAGTGAGATTTAGTAATTGAATGTTGTCTGTGAAGGCTTTATGTCAGGGGGAGGCCCAGTTGAGGTTAAAATCTCCTAATAATATATGTTCATTCAATGAGGCATGGGAAATTATAGAGGAGATAAGTTCGACTTGGGAGGGGATAAGTTTTGGTGAAGCATATAGTACGGTGATCAGAACTGGGGTGGATGATGGGTAGTTAAGGGAAATACAGAGGTATTCATGGGAGGAGGGATGTGTTTCCAAGGAGGAGATGGTGTAAGGTAGCTTTTGGCAGGTGCAGATAGCCACGCCACCACCTCACTTTCCTTGGTCCTGGCAGTAAATGCAGTATTCACAGAGGGCAATGAGGGTATCAGGGGTGTGGGATGAGAGCCAGGTCTCGGTTATATACAGGAGGTTGGGTGAGTGTCAGTAGATAGTCTAAAGGGGATGAAGTCCTGGGCAGGACTTTGTAATCTGCAGAATAAGGCCAAGTAGACAAATTTGGGAAAGTTCTACTATGTTGTTTTGGGTCCTGTTGGGGCCCCAACCCATGTTACATTCTGCAGTTCATGTTTACAAACTGTTTATCTGACTGTATACCAAAGCCCAAGGTGCACCAAACCAGCATCCTCTGGTTGGCCACCAGCAGATCAATGAGGTACCCACCACAACAAACTGTTTCAATCTTTATGGATGTAGGGGTGAAGATGGGTGCTCCCATGGGGTGGTACTGAGACTGTGGGGTAGAACTGTGAACAAACATTATTACGTGTTGCATTTTCTTCCCTTGTTCCTGTCCCTGTAATTCATGTTAACATTACTGTGCATGGTTATTGCCTGGAAGCGTATTTTATGCTGTGTGGGGAAACAATCTTTGTGTATGGAAGGGGGTTAATACTTATTCATGGGGGGTGGTAACCTTGTGTTTTATCTACCAAGTATCCCCTGCCTCTACCCTGATGAAGGCATCGCACCATTTTGCTTCAGTGTAGCACACCCATCAGTGAACCCAGGCCAACCTACTCAGGAGGTGTGGTTAGATGAGGCCCCTGGGGCCCTGGAACAGCCAAGTGATAACTGGGCAGTGGTTACATACAGTATATCTAGTAAAATGATCCATGAGGCCAGTGTACTTTCTGACTGGCTGCTGTACCAGTGGTTACTCTCTTAGAAATGCCTGATACGGCTTGCAATATGATGGCACATGCTTGTCTAAAACGTGTCTTTCTTTTTTAAACTGCTGTTGCTTTTCTAGTAAGAATCTGATTAGATTTATAATCATAAAAAAAACCCTCACGAATGAGAATTTTCAGGGATTATCACCTGGACAGGGTTTACTGGCCCTCTGTTGCATCTCGGGCCATCACCACCTCCAGCCAGGTGTTAGTCACTAGCTAATGCCTATTTTGGTTAGGTAACAGTAGTCCCTTTTGATAATGAACTCCAGAGCTAGCCAGTTTGTTCACTGTAAAGATTAAGAATTTATTATCATGAAGTGTTACTACTGTGGTTGCTACAGAAAAGTTTAACAGTACCCCGGTATGCCACTTGTTATTGTAGCAGTACCCCCAGTATCCCACTTGGTACTGACACGGTGGAGTTGTAAATGTGGCATTACAGAATATGCTTTAATGCATTTCTTCATTTGGTCACTAGATGACAATCATGGCTAATTCCACTGTGACTGCCATCCAGGAGTGTGATTTCACTGTTGTTTTAAAAGAATACTGTTTTCCACTGGCAGATGACATAGCAATAAACCCCTTTCCATTGTTGTTTAGCCTCCCCTTCCCAAACATCTCACTAATTAATAAAAAAAGTTTCTGTTGTAGTCCAGCAGACCCTGATCCCCAGTGCCACCCCAATTATAAAAAAAAAAACACTTTCACCATTCCTGATATCGCCATGCTATATTAATAAATAACACTTTCATTCATTATGTAGTCTAGTGTAGTCTAGTGACCCCCCATCTGTTCCACACATCACCCAGTTGCGGCAGCACTATGTGTGTGCAAAGGGCTCTAAACACATTACTTGTGCCTGACATACTGTACTACACATTGATTTAGTTCACACAACTAATGGAGTGATGTCAAAAGTGTATATGTGTGTAAGTTGTATCAGTGTGTACTAGCGATTTCACTCCCCCCATTGTGAAGTTGATTTTTTTAAGCTGTCATTCATTTTGAAATTTTGTTTACCTGAGTAAGTATAATGTTACTGAATGCCATGGTCAAGTGCTTTGCTTGCTAATTAGCCACAATACTAGTTCTGATGTTGCTGCAATGGGAAAAATAAATAAAAAGAAATGGGGTGAGAAAGTGAGCATCTTATTGTAATTAAGTAGTTCTCTCCACTCCAGTTAGTCCTGTGCCACACTATAGGACTGACAGATAAAACGCTGGTAGTCTAACTTGGTGGATTTTCTTGTAAATGATTAAGGATGCTGCCTTTGGCTTAGCAGATGTTTATCAGTTTCAACCTTCGAGGGGCGCCAGTGAAAATGAATTTGAATAAGCTTCTTTACAATTACACATTTGCGCTCCTCATAATAGAGTAGAATATATAAAAAATTAACAGGGCAAAATCAGACCTGATATGGCAGACCCTGAATTTGTACCTGCCCCTGCCCCGGTCCTCACAATTGCAGTATTGGAGCTTTGCTATTTAATGATTGCCACAGCTGCAGTGCTTATCCATGTTCATGTTCTGCCTGTCTCCCATCACACACACCATCACCCACACTGAATTTTTTTTTTAACACTCCACTTCTTACCAGGTGGCCTGGATGTGACCAGCATCAGTGGCATATTTAGAACTGTAAGTTTGATGTCCAGCCATAGCTGTTGTGGCTTAGCAAAAAGTCAGAACTGGGAAAGCTGATTAGGCATGCTGCAAGAATTCAGACAGCAGGAGTAATAGAGGACATCAAAGGAGGAGTAACTGGAAATAACAATTATGTGTGAAGTAAAATAATAAAGCACTAAAAGTACCTTGGATAACAAGGGATTACAATTCAGGTTGTCTGCCATCTATATCAACACTCATTCAGGCCCTTCTTTTGATGTGCCAATCCCAGCCCGATTTGATACTTGCAAGCAAATCTGCATAGAGTAGCACTGTTCTCATCATTCCTCTATCCACATTGTTAAGTTATGTGCATACTTATTGTTGGTCCATTGTTGTATGTTGTGGTGGGGATGGTGGTGGTGTGTGTGGGGGGCACATGGTGGTTGCATTCATAGAATGCAGTATTCAAGTAGTGCTCTTTTATGACTGTCTGAAAAACACAGATTATTACACATATAGTATGTTTTGCCTTTATTCCATTACACACCTCATCACCCACCAGCAAACTTTTTATTTAAATGCTTTGCTTCTTCCCAGGTGGCCTGGATGGTACCTTAGTCAGAAGCATATTTAGAGCTGTAATATTTGCCCATGAACTTAGATGCTCAGATGATATTTTAATATTTACAATAAGCACTGCATATATATCTCCACACAGTGCTGATACATTTGCAATCCAATATTTAACAAATGCTGCTGTACTCAGATGGATATTTTATTTATTGCGGGGTAGGGAGGGTGTTAGAGACTGGACATAGTTTGTGAGGTCTCCACTGACACTCAAACAGTACATGTTCTTCTGATACCTACAACTCATTATATTTATTAATCTGTTTAATTCCATGTTTGTCTTGTACAGTAGCAGCCACAGATACTGCCAGCTATTTCCCAAAATTTCTGTGATATTTCCAGAAATATCTCCTGCTTCCTGCATTTCCACAGTAGGGACAGCAGAGAGAAACTCTTCAGAAATGTCACAAAATACCTGGAAATAGTTGGCAATGTATGTAGCTACTACTGTACCCCCTGCCCCCATCCACCCCATCAGCCACATCAGCAATACAGATATATGTGTTGTATTAGTGATAGTTTCCATTATCCCACCATTTGGTTTGCACCTGTTATTTTTCTTTATTGTTCAGTCACAGATCTGGATTATTATCATAATACTGTGTTTGAATACTGAATCATAATATAGTACTACTACCTAGATCTTAATGAGATCATGCTTTTGGTTCTCCAAAATCAACAAAGAAAGAAAAAAAATTGTCCTTAAAAATAACTGTGTATAGTTGTGTAGTCAAGTACTCACAGTGGTTATGGATGTAGACAAATACTGCTATCCAGATAAATAGTGTCTGATTAGTGTTGTTATGTAATAACCATGAAGAAATAAAAGTGCAAATTACAGTTTGCAACACTATATTTTTTTCTCATGGAATGAATTATTCGTTTTCGTTACGGGTTATTTGATTTACTGACTTTCATAATTTATTTTTACTATTTTTTGCATTGCCTCTATGTTCAGACACAACAGTTGGATTATCATATCACAATGTGTGGCATATCTTAGAGTGGATTGACTTGAGCCTCCAGGTTCAGTAGCCTTTTAAATGTTAAAAACAGCACATCATTTAAGTAATGAAGTTGCAAACAATATACACTGTTTAAGAAAATTGTTGTGAATGCAATGCTAATGAGTACAAACACTGAATTCATGTATAAACGCAACTCATGTTTACATATAGCATCCCCACTATCTGGAAATGTTAACCTTGTATACAATGTCTGATGCCATGTTTAACATACTGTAAAAGTTGATGTATTTTATTCAGTATTGCAAACAGTACTAAACTATATTACTTGCTTGTAGAAACGTTAGGTGTTGGTAGAAAAAGATTTGTTTCCACATCAAGTCTCCCATAACATTCCCTATACTTTCTGTGTTACTGCAGACCCTACTCAATCTGTTATCATACCACTGCCATCCTTTCATTACTATCACCACATATTCTTTAACAAGTCATTCTTGAATTTTTCAAGACTCTCGTTGCCTTATCACACTCCGTTGCTGCCTGTAATTCATTAGATATGATGACCCACAGTTCCTTTCCGTGCTTTGTTGATGTCAACAACCCCCTCACACACCTCAGCTGGTATCTTGCCATTTGTTTGGCATAAACCACGAGCATTGTTCTGCACTGTTTTGCACTGAAATGTAGTTACCATACCCTAGCCTGTTTGTCTAGTGGTCTCCCTACCCTATTGATGTTCACACCTAGTAGTAAAATACCATCTCTTCCATATATTATTTAAGGCTCCCTTCTCAAACCCCGAATGAAATCCTATCATTATAAGCGAAATCCCCACCATGGTGGTATACTCACTCCCCCAATCACTGATGCTACCATGTTTTTGTTTTAATAATACAATGTCAGTGTCCATGATCACATATGCCACTGGTACTACAGGTATGTACTCAAAACAATGCCCCCCATCCCCAATGCTCCCTGTATAATATAATTAATAAAATACCACCTTTCTGAATCCTGATGCAGCTCTTGTTCTACTATTATGAAATGACCCCAACCCCCTTTGATCCCTGAAGTCGGCTATTAATAATTAATAACAGGTTCCCCATGGTGGTGGATATGTCCCCAGAACCATGTCTGGGGAGGTAAGAGGTGGACTGTTCTGGGTGGCAGCTTATTTTCTGGTATGGGGAGGGTGGACTACATGCTGTGTCAGATGGCCCTGATACCATGGGGGGGCATTTTATTAATTAGTAATAGTTCAGCATCAGGAACTGGGATGGGTGGGCATTGTATTATTTTTAAATTATTTTTGCAGCTTCAGGGATCAGTGGGGTGGATTGGGACCCCAAGGTAGGGGAAACTGCAATAATAATGGGCCAAACGAGAATCAGTAAGTGTCCAATCTATGCCCTAATGTATTGAAAGTTATTAAGAAAATACAGATGGCCACCAATGGGGAAGGATTTTTTTGGGGGGGGATCATCATGTAAGGTTTATTATGTAATGTGCTTTGTGATGAACATTTGTGAAGGCCACCTTCACTGCCCCTCCCTGGTACACCACTCCTGTCATCCATTAAAGGAACCATATAAAGTTGGTTTGACAGCATCACCTTGTAAGTAGCATGTGATGTCTATGATCTGCCATTTGATTACCCTCATGTTAGTCCATCTGTCAAGTTTGACACCTTTGCCTCCTCAATCCACTACTTTTTTGGCCCCTCCACCTCCTCCATACTATCTTTCTACCCAATTAGACTACCAATGTTTTATCTGTCTGTCCTTTAGTGCGGCACAGACTATCTGGAGTGGAGAAAACTAATTCATTACAATAAGATGCTCACTTTTTCACTGTTTCCATTCATTCATTCATTCATTCATTCATTCATTCCATTGCTGCAACATCAGAACTAGTATTGCAGCTAATTAGCAAATAAAACACTTGGTCATGGGACTCTTACCAAGATGTCATTCAAGCAGTTTACAAAATTCCCTCGTAAATGTAACTGGATCACAAACAGTCTTTCTTTGGGGAATTTTATAAAAAAAACACCAACTAGGAAATGAACTGTGTGAAGTGTGAATTGAACATAGAACTAAGATATCAGCAGGCAGCAGGTACTTATAATAAAAAAAACAATAATAAAACTTATAGAGCAGTGTTTAGAAGATCAATTAAAAAGAAACCATGTAAGTAGTAAGAACTGCAATGATCCAAGCCCCATCTCTGCACTGGTACTATTTAAAATATCCCTCCCACTGCCTCCCATTGCATGCTGCCTACCTTCACCCTATTTATGCTGATTGTTAAGGTAATGCATTACTTCTGTACTCTTTGCCCCTACTTAATCCCTAAAAGCAAAACAAGTCATCCAATTAGCATGAAAAAGTCAAATCCTCAACCAAGTTGCATTAGGATAATGATCCAGTGAAAGGCTAGCACTTATTACTGTTCAATTCTAAAATCTTTGTGCCCAGTTCTGATGACTTCTCATGGACATTGGCTAGCTCCTTGCATGGCCTGAAATCCCACCTCAAAACATATGACTGGACAAGTCTTACACTTACCATATTATCATAAACAGTCTTCCCAAGAAAGGCACTGTTTACTGCTAGAACTGCAGGAAATCTTTTCCATGGTACTAAAGTGTTGCTTTTCAAAATATATCAGACATCTTTACATATTTTCCTATATATTTACCAAGGATATTCTAGTTGAGAGCCAGTATCTCATTTTTCAAGACATCATGTTTTTACAATGTTTTATAGTATATTTACTTGTGATGGGGTGACCAAGCTGAGATGCAATATCTCTTTTTCAATGGAGTCCTGCTTTTATCCTTTTTTCACAATGTATTTACTCATGAAAGGCTGGCTGACAAACAATATCTCGCTGGAGTCCTGTTCACACTTGATGATACTACATTTATCCAGGACAGAACAACAGTGATACTACATCTTAGTTTCACTAGAGTCCTGCTGTAACAGATTTTCACACTGTATTTACCCCAGATAGGCCAACTGAGATGCAGTAACTCATTCACAGTGACATTTTGGCTTCATTCATTTTTTCAGTTGTGGTATGTATAAATTATCCTATCAGATATATAAATATACCTTATTCGTTTAAATGGGTAGTGCTGATTATGGCTATAGCCATGGGGAAACAAAAGACTGAAAAAAATTGGACTGGCCTCTGATCGCCCTACTTTAAAAAAAAAGCAAAAAAAAACCTTCCCCTGGCAGTCTAGTGGTACCTCATCCCTCCACCGTTCCCCGGTCCCCATTCCCCTACTATCTTAATTATCCATCACACTCCTCTCTACGTGCAGATCATGCTCTTTATCAAGTACCCAAAATTCACAATAACGGGTCATGTTCTATAAGCAATGCAAACATTTATTTTCAAAATAGCAGTAAAGTGAGCTTTTCACAAGAGAGCTTTTCCATTATCCACTATTTGAAACCTTAATGCTTTTTCATACAAAAGCATATAGAGCTCTGCTCCACTTATGCTATGCATACATCCCAAATTTAGAGGTGAAGTGCGTAAGTACTATGAAAAAGCATTAAGAATTAATGATAGTGGAGAAAGGGAAAGCTCTAACTTGAAAACCTCTCTGTGCTACCATTTTGGAAATGAAATGTTTGCATAGAGTAAGATACATGACTGCTAGCTGTGAATGTTGTTGCAGTTATATCTAGTTGTAATGCTACAAAAATGAAACCCCTTCATAATAAATATCTTTCCATCACATACTACAGCTTTTCCCAATATGCTAGAAGGGATGGACTTGGGGGCACACACTTAGTTTCCAATAATGATCAATATGTATATATATATATGCATTTTTTGTAATTGTTTAACCAGGAGTGACACACTAAGTTGACAGCTTATTTACAGGTGCAACCTGAGAGCACAGGGAAGTTAAGTGACTTGCTCAGGGTCACACAGTATGCAAGTGGGGGCTGTGGGATTCAAACCCAGGTCTCCAAAGTTGCAGCTCAGAGCCTTATACCCATGCACTATACTGCCTGCCTATTTAAACACACTGAACCACATGCATTAAAAAAGTTGCCAACTCAGTGTTATCATTAAGTCCCATACATTCTCTAACATGTATAGTAGTTCAAAATCCAGAAACTTTCCCTCTGACCTGCAGTGTAATCTTTTCAAGATTACGACCACTTGGACCAATACTCACTCTTTACAACACCACAGGTGTGATACCATGTAGTACACCACAGGCACATTGCCCATTGATGTGGCAGCTTTTCAGTGCGTTTAAATAAACTGTAGATCCCATCTAGTAACTAAGTGTACCTCCAACTCACTTTCTTTCAGCACATAGTGCAAAACGTCAGCATGTGGTGGAAATATATTTATTATGACAGGTTTTAAATATTTAGTAACATTATAATATACAGTAACTCCAACATGGAGGCATTTTTGATCATATACAGTAGATGCAATCAGATGTATTAAATAATATTGGTGTGTTTAAGTTCAGATTTTATCTTACTATGTGTGCCCCCCACTCCCCTTTTTTCAGGTGCATGCATATTGTAAGATACAGTACATCAGTAAGTCATGAAATTAAATTTAAAATAATGCTTTTTTATAGTATGTACCATTAATTCCGAAGTTATTTAAATGATGGCGCAATGCATTTTACAGACTCCTAATGTTATAATGCATAATGTCAGCCACCACCCCACCTCCCAACACTCACACAATCATACACATTTCCAGTTGATCCTGTCTGTCATGTTCAGGACACATACCCTGCCCAGGAAAATAAAAAATCAGATTACAAGCCACAGTATGCCCCTCTTTCTACTGACAGTGTGAAATTGCTTTCATCACCACATAAAAGCCCCCAACCCCCACCATAGTCAGGCAAAATGGAAGAAAGTAAGGGGACTGATTTGAAAACAGTACGCTGTGAACTGCTATCATTGGTAGACATCAGTGGTGGTTATTGAGTCATGTGACGTGGTGGGGGAGGGTGAGATCATTTCCTCACATACAGTAGGCTCATGTTTTCATTCCACCCCCACTATCACTGATTTCTGCAGAGTACACAATTGTTGCTTTGGAAGATTTTCAAAATCTCTGGGTAATGTGCAGGTGTGTGTGCTGTGATGCACCTGTGGCCAGGTTAATAAAATGTTATGATGATGATGATGCACATGACTTAACCATCTGTCATCAAATAAGACACACAATTATAGAGAAAGGGAACATTGTTTAAACAGGAGTATCACAGTAAGCCAAAGCTTGTTTCCATATGCGACCTGGGAGCACAAGGAAGTTAAGTGACTTGCTCAGAATCACACAGTATGCACCTAGGTGGCTCTGGGATTCAAACCCAGTTCTCCAGATCTGCAGCTCAGAGCCTTAACCCACTACACTACACTATACTGCCTCCTGCAATTATGCTCATATTAAAACAAGCTAAAAAGAGTCTCTGCAATGCTTTAAATGTAATCAAAATATTTTTGTTTTGCTTTTAAGGAAATTATTAAAGCTCTGAAGTATTTAAAAGCAATACTAGAAAGACACAACAGTGTTGCATTGCATCCAAAAAGGTTTTAAGTCTGTCATAGTTATAAACACTGACACCCTAATGTTTGTAAATAGGACAGATGAGGTGAGATGCAATATCTCATTTCCAGTGGTGGCCTAGCTTATACACCTTTTCTGCAATGTATTTACACAGGACAGTGTGAGATGAAATGCAATATCTTGTTTTTAGTAGTGTCCTTCTTTTACAAAATACATTTTTCAGTCCAGATTGTTTAAATGCAGCATCACCTTTTTAGGGAGTTTGCTGTAGAGTCTTGCTTTTACACAGTTTTACAACATATTTACCCAAAGCAACCTACACTAGTTGAGGTACAATACCTTGTTTTCTGTGGGGTCCTGTTTGGACTCATTTTACACTGTATTTACCCAAGATAGCACAGCAAAGGTATAATTACACATTTTTATAATATATTTATACCAGTTAGCCCAGGTGAGAGGTACTTTTTCAATTTCCTTGAGGTACATATAGAGGCACATTTTCCAATGGGGTCTTCTGACTTTGTTCTACTTTTACACATTTTTTACAATACCGTATATTTACCATGGACAGACTTAATGAGATGCAATATTTCATTTTCAATGGCATCCTGTTTCTATGCATTTTTACTGTGTATTTAGTCATGTCCTGTCTGTAAGGTGAAGCTGAAAACAAATATCTTCAACAATTGGGTCAACATTAAAAAATAAACATTTTTAACAAGCATCAAACATTTGGCATTGACAAATGCTTGTCTTGACTTTGAGATGATGTTCTATAAAAAAAGGTTCTTTTGGAGAAATGCATCTGGAGACACATGATATTAAAACAATATTTTTTTTTTACTGTCTGCAACTTTGGGTGCTTTTGGTGCTATGCGAGGAGGAGGGAGGTGGGGCTTGTGGGTGATGGTGTATAGAATCTTAGCCTGCACTTTTTTCTAATTATGTGTAGTGTGAATGAAAGTATAAGTGAAAAGACACCCTCCTATAGAAATATCTGACTGGCCAACAGTCAGCCAGTCAGGTGTTACTACTATAGGAGGACATGTTTTCATTCATACAGTACAGCAATTGCCAACATGAATGAGTGCAAACTGCCACCCAAACTGCTACCCATATATTAAGACTTTTTTTTACTGTCTGCTATGAATGTTTGTTTTTAGCTTGTGCTCTTCCTCATTGTGTTTAGTGTGAATGAAAGTATGAATGAAAACATGTCCTCCTATAGAAGTAACATCTTACTGGTCAAGAGTAAGTCAGTTATGTGTTACTACTATAGAAAGTTGTGTTTTCATTCATACTTTCCAAAAGGAAGGTGTTTAAGCCACCCACTCACCTCCCCCATCTGCTACCCATTGGCAGTATATCATATATGAGGATACCAAATCAGGAATGTAATTAGAGGCTATCTGTGTAGCAAGCTCTCACATTGAAACACACCAAATGTCAGGCAGTACCTGAATAAACCTAATGATTATGGACAAAATAACATTTGAACATAACGCATTACATGCTTTTTATATCTGAGCTTCAAATTTGACATGTTTGACACACTACCTGCAGGACAACACATTTAATGCTTGCCAGGGCCCATGTTACAACACTGTGAGAAAGAAAGTACTGTGATAGGTTATTCATGGGACATAATATTTTTCCAACTACAAACACTCATTAAGTGATTTTGTGTCTGCACAATTAACAGGGCACAACTTCATGGTGTTACCTTATAGAGGAGGATAAAGTGCATTGGAAATGTAGTGTCTGTGTCGCAGTCTCAAGGAAATGTATTAAACAAAATACACAGAGCATCAATGTCAATTGAGAAACTCGATGTTTGAAAAAAAATGATCTAACATTGATCTAACATTGATCATTGAATTTTTCTCAACTTTTTATAAATGATAAGAGCAGCCAAGATGAGACGCACACCATGGGACTGTAACAATAATTAAGAAAAGGTCCAATATGATAAAACCAAAATTTATTACAACAAATTTTTTTATACCCACTGCAAGCCTGCAAGCTTGTTTTGCACCAGAAGTGCTTCCTCCATGGGACACAGCAAACTTACTCCAGAACTGCTTTGAATATGCTGCACTGGAGACACATTACTTTGGGTTTAATGCTGGCCCAACAGAAAATGGAAGTGGAAAAAAAAGAAACAATGAATGTAACAAAATTGATGGCTAAATAAATAAAACAGGCACACAATGTGAAAGTAGATGTGGATTGGAAATCCCAAGAATGTTTGGCTGGTTGCTGATGTTTAGAATTCACATCATGCAAGGTTGATGAATGGTTGATAAATGCTGACTCATTCTGTGTATTTCTTTAGAAGAAGTTTATAATTACAGGATCTAGAGAAAATTACTAATAGTTTATATATTTATTTACTGGAATATTTAGTTTTTTTTTGCTTTGTTGGACAAATAAAAGTTTGATTACGTTGGCATATGTTTCCTCTAATAATTTTAATTATTCTTTTTGCATACAACATCAGAACACATAATACATAACAAGGATCAAATTATTATGATATGCAGGATAAGTCAGAAATATGAGAATATTTACTGGAGCACCATGCAGTACTTATATCATGTCAGAGCACTAGAGCTCTTTGTGTCAGCTTGTATCCAGTTTGGGATCTAATCATAACTTGCATTGGGACATCATTACCAACCAATTATGTTAGGTAAGCTGGGCATGGGCAGTGAGCACTCCACTCACAGAGTAGTCCTCGATCTGCTAGTAGGTGAGTACATGGTAAAGAAGCAACAGTAGCAGTAACTGGAAGAAATGGGCTGATTTCAAATATAAAGTACTCTGTAGTACACATTACCTATCTTCATTTTATGCAGAAAAGCAGCAGGCAGAGTGTGTGAGACAGATGCAAGTAACTGATATGCAGAGTTGCAACAATGACAGTATCAAAATTCACACTCTCAACTGGGAGCAGAGCTGAGCATATTTGCACATGATTCTTTCAGAAGAATGTGAAGAGCAAGATAAGAGGCTAGGATATGAGTGATCCATATCTGCTCCATTGTGCTAGGGCAGTTTACTGCTCTGGACTGACAGAAAAGAAGGTGGTTGACCCCCTGCACACACACTGTGCTAGATCAGACTGTCACTATTTGTTAAGGAAAAAAGCAAATTGTCTCTCTGCCATGTGTTTACAGAATTTAACCACAGATGCTGCTTTTACAACAAAGCATGGATCGCTGTTATACTGCAACCTTCATGGCTGCAGTGGACATGAATGACTGCATAAAATGATGGAGGGGGACGTGTCCCCAACATCCAGCAGGTGAATGGGCTAATGGCGGAAAGTGACATGAAATTTGCATTACCTAGAGTGACATGTGATCTGAATTCTGAATTGGCTGCATAGATTTGTGGATTGAAATCTACAGTACCCTGTATGTATTGGCATTTGGTATTGAGATATGCACTGTATGCCATGCCTTACGGTCTGAGATCTGAAGTGTGCCTAATGTTCAGAATCTATTTAGCTAAAACAAGAATCAAGTTATGTAAAAAATAATTAAATAATGTAAACTTCAGTGGTCCTGAAATCTGACCATTACATAAAACATAATTACAATGGAAAATGTTTAATATAGTTTGCTGGTGCACACATCAGCAACACTACCCATCACTATGCCATTCAGGAATTCTCTATTGGGCTCCCAACACCAAATCACACCCAAAAATGAATGATCCAACAACAGACTGCATCCTTTTGTACTTAACATCACTAATAGAAATCACCCTGGTAAGCTAAATGCCATGCTTTCTGCAAGTATCCCCACTAAACCACAACATCAATATGTTTTACATACTGTAGCTGCTCCATATTGGTGTCTGCCTTGTGTGTGTGTGTGTGTGTGTGTGTGTGTGTTTCAAGAGACAGCCATCTGCACTCAATAAGGTAACTGAGATGAGTGTATTTGTTTTCTTTTTCAAAATATGCACAGAATTGCAGTTGGCAAAAACAATGAAAAAATAACAGACATTTCATTTTTTTTTTAATTAGGAGCAAGCTGCATAATGATCACATTTGGCATATCCTAATCTACTGTATGTCCCAACATCTGACACTGAGGAAATAATGACATTCATAAAATGAGTGCATATGAAATAACATAGATGGCAATATCAATAATTTTTTTCATGTCCCTTTCATTATCCTCAGTGCAAGTACATAATTAGAATGTGTGTAGAAGGCTGCATTTTTACTGAGATCCAAGTTTAGCTGGCAATTACACAAAATGTGTGAATGAAAATGGACAGTAATAATAGTGTAGTAGTATAGCAATAGTAATAATAATATTCTGGATCCACTTCCATTCAATCTTTCATGCTTTCTCAGAACGTTAGGTATCATTACAGATTTGGCTGTCAAAACTATGAACACATGTACCATAAATGGAATAAATGACACAGAACCCAAGTAAAAACATGTTTATTTCTAATATTCATGACTAAAACCGATCACAAAAATGACACAACTGATCCCCTTTAACTTTTGCCAAGTTACCCATGGAATAAAAAAAACTAATTTACTGGTAGGGAACTTTCTATTTTTTTCTAGTGGACCACCTGGATTGGAGACTATGAGATAGATTGACTGTTAACTTTGTGTATGCTGGGACAGGACTAGTAGACATGTACTGCTGATTGTGGGGACACCTGCTGGAGAACTGAAACTCATTGCAATAAATGTAACTGCAAACAGCACCACCTGGTACATTTCAGCTGCTGATGATGGGGATTAATGAATTACCACACTATCACATACTTACCGCATTCCTTAGCGGCAACAAGGTATTTCTCGGTACCGGTCTGGTGTACCGCACCCACCATGGAATACCTTGTTACTCTTAAACTTTTCTGTAGCAAGCACTGTATGCCTACTTAGTCAACAATGGGAGCCATCATAGGTGTTCACTGTAAAAAAGATACCTTATATGGGGTTTCACTGTAGCAAGGGAGTACTATATCTTGACCCCAATAGTTTGAAGCTGTATGCAGGGCAATACTTTTTTCACATAGCAGAAAGTGAAAACAGAGGTTGAAGAACACAAGGCACTAGAACAAACAGCTGCATTTTCTAATAGAAAAGGTGATGTTGGATAATGGATTAGATCAGTAGTGTGTTAAAAGGTATATATCTCAAACACTGGTACATACTTCAGTTTGTAGTTTCTTAGTCAGTTACTGCAGCCATACTGAACTGAGAGGCCTACAGTAGCATTAATCAAAGTCTTAATTGAACTGTGTGTGGTGGAGGCAGTGTATATAGGTTTCATATGCCAGCCAATGCGGTACAAAGATACAAATGAGCTGATCTCATCAGTAACCATACAACTTCAGAAAGTACATTCAATTATGTTTTAATCCTTCATGCAACCATTTTAATTCTGCGGCGTTATCATGTGACTCTGTTTTCATAACTTGACATTGTGAGGAGAGATTTATTAGGATTACAATGGGCTCATCTTCCCTCATAAATATTAACATGGCAGCTCTGAGGAATGTGTTCAGTCTCCCTTCAAGTGAGTTACTGTTGACAATTCTCCACCACCTTGAATTTCAATGCCTCTAAAATCTCCCAACACTGAGTTGCTTCACAGGGCACCTGCAGGGTTGGCCTAGTGGTGTGGTGGTGGCACATTAATATAGATTCCCCAAAATCCAAATCTGTGATCAACTCAAGGTCATCATGTTGCGATGATGAAAGCAATTGGCACATGGAAAGGAAGGGTGCAGATTGCCAGGCATTCACACACTCAGTGCTGACCAAGCAACAAATGGCTAGGGGTATATGAATGCCTTACTTTGAATATCTGCAGAGTATTCATATTCGGGGTCATATGTTTGGGCATTCATTGTTTGGGAATTCAATTTTTTTATGCAGATTAGAAGATTTAAGAACCCATTTTAAAAGCCTAGCTCCATCTCCAGGTGATTAGGACTAGTCCCTGAGTCACCTCTCACCCCAACATAGTCTTTTTCCACTCACCTTCCCCCTGTGTCATTGTTTAACAAAAAAAGTGATGTCTTTCTGTATGTACTATGCTTTCTTGCCTGACCCCCTCCCCTAGATGCTATAATATCATAACTGAAGAAGTACCCCCTCCTGAACCTGATCTCTGATTTCATGGGGCTAGCAGTAGTAGTTGAAATCTGTTATTCTAGTTGCCCATCCCAGAATGCCTGCTGTGTAGTAAGTATAGTTAGACACTGGAGTGAACAGGCGTGTGACTGGGGGACAGAGAGAGAGAGAGCAGAAGGAGGAAGAGAGGGGTAGAATCACTGCATTACTGATGATCAGTTTGTCTAAGGATAATCAGTGATGCAACTGCTCTACCCTGGCCTTCCAGTCAAGCGTTTGCATGCTCCAGTGTTTAACTATGCTTACTACAGAGCAGACACATGGAGGGAGGGGGACAAATGGGCTAGCTGAATTTCATCTAAAACTGCCCCATCCCTAAAACCGTGCACTAGGATCAGGCTCAGGAGGGAGCAACTACCTAAATTATGATAGTTTGGTAACTGGAGGGGTTGGGCTATGCAGGAGGCATATGGTAAAAATATAGTATCAGCCAGCTCCTGGCATAGTGCCAGGAGCCAACACATACTTTTTTTTGTTAATTATACAAGTGTGCCACAATGAGAAAGGGGAGAGATGGAAGGGGAAAGACTGTGATGGGTAGGAGGTGACTAAGGGACTAGTCCATACCACCTGTGAAGATTTTTTTTATTAAACTACTAAGTACCAATACCACAAATAATGGATCATATTTGCTATTCAGTAGAGGAAAGATGGGAGAGGAAGGGACAGGACTGAAACTTTCAAGTACCTTACAGCTATTAACAAGATGGGACACAAGAGCTTCTTCACCTTGAGTATGAACAGAAACACAACGGGACACAGCCACAAACTGGTGTGGGAGGATGTTCATGAAAGAGGTTAGGAGACACTTCCTTATGGAATAGATGGCGTTGGAGGCGAATCAACTGCCAGCAGATATTGTGAGCCAGAAGGCAGTCAACAATTTCAAGAGAGGGTGGGATAGATCAAGGGGGAGGGTCAGAGAAAAGGGAGTGCAGGACCCACTATAATTCAATGTACAAAGAGCCCACTTTGAGCAGACAAGATAGACCATATGACCATCTTGTGCTGGCAAACTCATTTGTTTGTATTTGTAAATAATAAATAGTTTATTATTTCCAGAATTCTGGAAATATTATTCATTATTTGCACACCTCCATAAGCAGAATTGGTATGGGTCATGAAGGCCAATGCTCACTTGCCCTCCTGGAGAGAAAAGATAGCCACAGTAACATCAAACAGGAAAAAAAAGCAGTTGCAAGGCTATGCCTGTAGTTCAATGGGGAAGTAACTGGTCACACCCCTTCCTGAGCTATATAACCAGTTCCTTTCAGCCTCCTTCTGAAGCACTTTTTCTTTGCCAGCCAGTGGCTCTGTTGGTCTGTCTTCTCCCTTGGGGCCTGCTGAGGCTTTGGTTCCTTCCCCCACCCGCATTGCTGTGCTTTGGGATATGCTTGATTTGTGTTGGTGTCTGTTTTTTTTTTGTGTGTTCTACTGCTTTTGGTTTGTATAATTTTCCCTCCAGCTGCTGCTGTGTGCTTTCTTGTACATTTTCTTTTCTGTTCTGCTGTGTTTGTATGTTTCTTTTGTCTTCTCTTGTTTGGGGGGGTTCTAGTTTTTCTAGAATCTTGTTGCCTTCTATTTGTACTACGTTATCTTGTGCCTTTCCTCCAGGGTCCTACCAAACCTCTGATTTCTTGCAATTGTTATTATATGTTTCAGCTCGCACTGCAGTTTGCTGCCATTAATTGATTGCACCTGGTCCTGGCCTGCAGCTCTGCTAGCAGCTACTCCCTGCTTACAGTTCTGCTTATGATTTACTCAGTGCTAGCTCCACTAGGATAAATGCTGCATTGCTATACTGACACTTTCTGCTATTTTGTGGCTGCCTGGTTTCATGGTGCCTTGCTCCTGACTCCCTGTTATTCCTACAAAGGAGGACAATGGTGTTTTGGCAGTGCATCATGGCCCAGGTAGCAGGAGCATGCTTCAAGTAAGTTAATTACCTGACCTCACTGCTCTTGCCTACATGGCTTTCAGTTATTCATTGCATACATAGATTTACCTCACAGACTAATAATAATAATAAAACTTTATTTATACCATGTCTTTCTTAAAACCAAGGCACCTTTACAGCAATTACATAAAACAGTAAAATAAACACAAACCCAATAACAACTGAATTTATAAAATACAATAAAATTATTAGGGGTAAGCCTTTGACCATAAATGGGTTTGAAGGTTTTTTTAAATTCCTCCACTGATGCACACTGCGGAAGCGGATAGGGTAGAGAATTCCAGAAGGCAGGGGCTGCGTACATAAAAGCACGAGCCCCCAAAGATTTTAAGGAAACAGTCAGAATCTCTAGCAACTACTTGTCCACCGAGTGGAGTGATCACCTAAGGCAGTAAGGTACCAGGAGCTCTTTCAAGTAGTCAGGGCCCAGTTCATGTAGGGATTTATAAGTCAGAAGACTGACTTTAAAGGTGATAAACCTCTGTATTGGCAGCCAGTACAGATCACGCAGAACCGGAGAAATATGAAAGGCATGAGAAGTACCTGTCAATAACCAGGCTGCATCGTTCTGCACGAGCTGCAAGCGGTGGATATTAACCCCTGGTAGCCCTAGATAGAGGGAGCTGCAGTAATCAAGGCATGAGATCACAAAGGCGTGGACCAATGTGGACAGATCACCAGATGGAACTAATTGCTTAATCCTGGAGATATTCTTCAGATGGTAAAAGGATGATTTGATAACTGCCAACACCTGCGATCGCAGTAACAGCCCGTTATCAAAAATCACCCCCAGGTTCCGCACCCATTCAGACATAGGGAGCTGGATACCACCCAGAAAAAGTCCTTAGGGCAAACCAGCTCCCATCCCCTCTATCCAGTGACCCGGGTCTACAATCATAGAAACATAGACTTTGATGGCAGATAAGGACCACTTGGCCCACCCAGTCTGCCCATTTCCCTACCTACTAGATAAGCTGCAGATTCTAGTTAACCAACAGCCTACTTCCTGCAACCCCCCACTATAATTGCCTTGTGTCTGTACCATGCATATTTGAATTCTCCCACTGTTTTAGACCCAACGATCTCCTCAGGAGGGCTGTTCCATGTATCCACCACTCTCTCCATGAAAAAAAAATGTCCTCACATTACCCCTGAGCTGTCCCCCCTCTATCTTTAAATTGTGCCCACTTGTTCTTACACTTCTCTTTTTCTGAAAGATGCTACCCTCCTGGACTTTGTTGATTCCCTTGAGGTACTTGAACATTTCTATCATGTCCCCCCGTCCCTCCTTTTATCAAGAGTATACATATTAAGCTCTCTCAGTCTCTCTTCATATGGATTCTGCTGCAGACCCTGCACCATTTTAGTTGCCCTTCTCTGGACTGCTTCCATCCTGTCTATGTCCTTGCGTAGATGAGGTCTCCAAAACTTCACACAGTACTCCAGATGGGGTCTCACCAACTGTCTGTACAGAGGGATAACCACTTCCCTTTTTCAACTTGTGATGCCCCTTCCTATGCATCCCAGTATCTCCCTGGCTCTTCTTACCGACTTTTCACATTGCTTACCCACCTTTAGGTCATCTGATATGACTACCCCCAGGTCCCTTTCCATTTTTGTTGTTGTTAGTACTCCCTGCTATTGTGTACTCCTCTCCTGGGATTTTGTTTCCCAGGTGCATTACTTTGCACTTCTTTGCATTGAATCTAAGTTGCTATATGTCTGACCATTCCTCCAACTTTGCCAAGTCCCTTCTCATCTTATCTACCCCCCTTGTCTATCAACTCTGTTACTAATCTTTATGTCATCTGCAAAGAGGCATACCTTTCCCTCCAGACACTCTGCAATGTCACCTATAAAGATGTTAAAGAGGACTGGACCCAGTACTGAGCCCTGAGGTACTCCACTAGTAACCCCCCCTTTCTTCAGAATGTGTTCCATTCACTATTACCTTCTGTGTCCTGTTGTGCAGCCAGTTTGCTACCCAGGCTATCACCCTGGGACCCACTCCCAGGCTGGCTAACTTGATTATTAATCTTTTGTGTGGGACTGTGTCAAATGCCTTGCTAAAGTATAGGTAGGCCATATCCACAGCCCTTCCCTGGTCTATTACTTTGGTCACCTAGTCAAAGAAATCTATTAGATTTGTCTGACATGACCTTCCTGCTGCAAATCCTTGCAGCTTTGGGTCCTGTGCCCTGCTGGCCTCTAGGTACTCAAAAATTCTTTCTTTCAGAAGTGATTCTATCATTTTCCCTACCACTGAGGTCAAACTTACAGGTCTGTAGTTTCCTGCTTCTGCCTTGCTCCCACTTTTGTGAAGGGGAATCACATCTGCCCTCCTCCAGTCCTCAGGTACCGCCCCATCCTGCCATGATCTGTTAAAAAGCATGGTCAGTTGTGTCACTAGGTCCACCCTTAGTTCTTTTAGGATTCTGGGGTGAATCCTGTCAGGCCCCATTGCTTTGTCCACTTTGAGTTTTAGGAGTTCTTTCAGGACTCTTCTGTGAATGGACTGGTGTCAACCCCCCCTACCCAGAGTGCTTCTATTGTCTGGTTTAGGTAACTCCTCCTCATCTTCTTTTGTGAATACTGAGCAAAAGTATTCATTCAGTATCTCTGCCTTTTCACTGTGTCCCTCTGCCCACCTCCCCATCCCTCTCCTTTATTAATCTTCACTATCCCTCCCTTAACCTTTCTATGCTCCCTAATGTACCTAGAAAATGTTTTATCCCCCTTCTTAACTGAGTTGGCTATTTTTTCCTCAGTTTGGGCCTTTGCTAGTCTGACTGCCTTCCCCACTTCTTTCTGCTTTAATTGATACAGTTCCCTGTCGTACTTCTTCTGTGATTCCTTATACTTTTTGAATGCAGCCTTTTTCTCCTTAACCTTCCCTGACAACTCTTTTGAGAACCATAGTGGTTTTTTACTCTGCTTTGTTTTCTATATTTGTTTCACACAAAGACTTGTTGCCTCTATGATGGCAGTTTTGATTTTTCTCCATTGTTCTTCCACCCCTCCTTTTTGGTCATTTGCTAGTGCATTTTTCAGGTATTCATCCATTTTGCCAAAGTCAGCCCTTCTAAAGTCCAGTATCCTTGTTTATGTATGGCTTATATCCATGGTCATGCTCATTGTGAAGCACACTGTGCAGTGGTCACTTGTTCCCAGATGTCTACTGACTTCTAAATTTGTGATTCTCTCTCCATTTGAGAGTACCAGGTCTAGTATTGCTCCCTCCTGAATGGGTTCCAACACTAGCTGTCTAAGGTCTGCCCCCTGCAGGGCATCGAGAATGACCCTGCTCTTGGATAAGGCTGCAGTGCATGTTATCCAGTTAACTTCTGGCATATTCAGGTCCCCCATCAACAGTATCTCCCCTTTTTCAGCCATTTTGAGAATGTCGTCTATCATTTTTTTGTCCATTTCCTCCCCTTGAGATGGGAGTCTGTATACAACCCCTGTGTGGATTGTGATGCCATTCCCTGTCTCCAAGGTGACCCTGAGTGCCTCTTGTCCTCCCCTTTACTTTTTAGTTCTGTAGCTTTGATCCCTTCCCTTATGTATAGAGCTACTCCACCTCCTCTTTTACCTTCCCTGTCCCTTCTGTAGATTGTGTACCCTGGTATGTTGACCTCCCAGTCATGGTTCTTGGTGTACCATGTTTCCATGACTGCCACAATATCCAATTGTTCATCTTCCATCAGGGCTACTAGCTCAGGAAGCTTGTTTCCCAGACTATGGGCATTGGTACTCATTGCCCTCCATTTAATGTTGGCTTTATCCTTTTTTCTCCATCCCTACTCTTATTGTCCTTGTCTATTTTTCCATTTACCCCTGTCCTGCCCTGTGTTGAGCTCTGTACCTCAGTGTTTACCTTACTACCTGCCATGTTTTGTGGGGGGAGGCTTGAAATTTCCTGCCTTTTATCAGTGCCTCCCCCCTTGGCTAGTTTAAAAGCTTACCAAGGAAGCATTTAAACCTATCACTAGGAGCTTGGTTCCCTTCATGGACAGATGCAAACCATCATGCCAGTACAGACCTTTATCTCTCCAGGTGGATCCCCAGTCCCCAATGAAGCCAAAGCCCTGTGCTCTGCACCAGTTTTGCAACCATTCATTAAACTGCATGGTGTACAGTACCCTAGCCTCACTCCTGCCATGGACTGGTAGCACCTCTGAGAAGGTTACCGTGCTTGCTACCCATCTGAGGCCCCTCCCCAACTCCACAAATTCATTCTACACTGCGCTGATCCCATGCCTAGCTAGGTCATTTGTCCCAAGGTGGACTATGATATCTAGTTCCCTCTCCTGTGATGCTGCTTCTGCAATCCCGAGGATTCACTTCCTGTCCCTCCAAGCCATGGCACCAGGCAGGCACCTTACTACCTTCTCCTCTCCCTTTCCCAGTTTTACCCCCTAACAATAGAGTCCCCTATCAGAAGCTATTTCCTTCCCCTGTGGTGTCCCTTGCCACTCTTTTGTGGGTCTCCCTTGTGGATGTTCTCAGCATTCTTCTGGGTCTCCACTGAGGGTGCAATCATAGAGGAACCTTGCTCTGCCAGAATGGCATATGATTTGTGTAGAGGTACAACTAGGGGGCTTCACCTCTGGTCCACCACCCATACCCTCCCAGAACCCACTGTGGTCCAACTGCTCTTCATACTTGGCAACCTCTGAGGCAGTGGTTGTGGCAGTGGTGCTCTTTGGAAGGGGTAGGCCTCCTTAGTCCTTGCTAGTTCAGCCTGGAGGTGGGCAACCTCCCTCAGAGCTGACAGTTGCCTGCAATAGGACAGCAATGCAGTTTCCAGAATGTCTCCTGGAAAAACTGCTGCCCCACAGCCAGTGCATTGCACCACTCCCCACATGTCCCTCTCCCTTATAATATACAATATGTAATATATATATATATATATATATATATATATATATATATATATATATATTATTTATTTGTGTGTGTACCTACCCTTTTGCACTGTGCTGGGTTATTAAGGATATGAAAGTTCTGCCCCAAGACCTGTTGAGGAAATGATGTCAGAACTGTGGCTATAAAGGAAATGCCATGTCTGGGGGTGGGGGTAGGGTGGTTGGTAGTCAACAGCCACTGGTGACTGTTAGAAACAATCAAATACACAACTGCTCCACCACCCTGGTGAGTATTGCCCTTTATAGTAATTCAACTAACACCACAATTTACTAGACCAAGGCTCCTTCACAAACCACTCTACTGAGTCCAGGGATAAAAATTAACTCACTCCTCAGCCAGCAGGACACTTTTAAAATGTTGCAAAAATATCCTTCCAAATCCTAGGTCTCAACCCCAACAATCAAGCAAATTCAGTTGTATCTCACTCCCTCTGGTTATAAAATTACTACACTTTTAATGGAATCCTGCAATTCTCTGCTTAATGCCAATTAGAAAAAAAAATGAAACTTTTTGTAGAAAGTGTAGCTCCTCTTCTTAACAAGTATTTTGCCTTACCAGGTTTCCAGGTCCTAAATTGAGTAATAGTTTGTTCTTTGCAGTGTAGCAAGGTTCTCAGCTTCCAACAGACAAATCAAAGTCAGTGTGACTGGCTTCTAACTGCAAAGGATGTCATCACTGCTGTCTTTTCCCAAGTTCAACCTCAGCCAGCTAGAATTCATCCAGTACTGGATTTCAGTGAGGCAGTTGTTAAATACTGAGACAGCTCTATCTCGGTCGGGTGCAAAAGATAGGTAGAGCTGGGTATCATCAGCATAGTAGTGAAACCTCAGCTCATACCTTCCTACAATGTCTCCGAGGGGTAGCATATACACTGCAAACAACATGGGGGACAACACTGAACCCTGAGGAACCCCACAGGACAGAAAGACTGGGTCAGAGGAATTAATCCCCGACACCACCATCTGAGTTCTGCCTGTGAGGAAAGATCTCAACCTACTGAGAACTGTACTAGTCAGGCCACAGATGAACCTCAGGTGTTCGAGAAGTACCCCATGGTCCACAGTGTCAAATGCTGAAAAGAGAACAAGAAGAAACAAGATGAAGTGGCTCTTTTGATCTCTTGCCATCAAGAGATCATTGAGTACCTGAACCAGTGCCGTCTTGGTACTATGCCTCTTTTGAAAACCAGACTGGAGTGGTTCATAAATCTCATGGATGGTCAAATGGTTCTGCAGTTGCATGGCCACTACTTTCTCAAACACCTTCTCCACAAAGAGGAGGTTAGAGATTGTTCTATAGTTAGCATGGCAGTCTGGGTCCAGAGAAGCTTTCTTCAGGAGGGGAATTACCACCACCTTCTTCAGGGAGCTAGGAAATTCACCCATCTCCAAGGAGCACCAGACTATCTGTGCTAGGTCAGGCTGATAATATCACAACTCTTTATCAGGAAAGTTGGGCCCGGATCCAAACTACAACATGTAGGGTGCATTCCCTGAACAATCCACATGACATCAATGAAATAGTCAAAGAAACTCCAGGAGAGCCTAGGGACCATGACCAGGCACTGATCCACAGCTTCTCCCATAGATTATGTAGGCTGGAGTGCCACCCTGATGTCAACCACCTTAGCCACAAAGAAGTGAGCAAGCTCTTCACACTCAACTTGTGAAAAGGCTCTTCGAACCTGCAGACAGGCTAGGTTGCACAGTCTGTCTACAGTTCAAAAGAGCCGAGCTGGTCAGTTCTGAGCAGCTGCAATCTCCCTGGACAGGAACTCTGCATTCTTACTGGAGATTGTGGAATGATAGACGTGGTAATGATCCATCAATCTAAGATTGTCAGCATGAAGGGCAGATCTCCAAAATCAGTCCTCTAATCTTCGTCTATGTCTCTGCAACTCCCTCAAAGTCCCATCAAACCATGGGGATTGAGGACAAATGGGGAAAGGACAAACACGGACAGGAGCAATTAAATCCAGAGTCAAGGAGATGGCTTTATTATAGGCCAAAACCAAGGCATCTGGATCACTGTCCACTCCAGAAAGCTCTAATAGGTCAAGCACCGCTGCTAGGCCCTCAGAGCTTACATCTTGCAAAGAGCAACCTGACCATCTCCACAGGGATAGGACTGTGAAGAGGGGTGCAAAAACTGAACTGCACAATGTAATGATCAAACCGTCTGACAGGTTCCACCCACAAACCAAAGGCTTCGATCCCCAGGAGGAATACTAAATCCAGAGAGTGACCTCCTTTATGAGTGGCAGAAGTAACAACTTGCGTAAGGCCCCAAGATGTCATCAGTTAGAGGAAGTGTTGTCCAAACTGCGAGAGTTTGTCATCGACCCAGGCATTGAAGTCGCCCAGGACCATCAGCCTGGGTGACTCGAAAGTCATGTTGATCACAAAGACTGCTACTTCCTGCAGAATCTGCTTCTCATCACCTGGTGGATGGTAGATGAGAGTGATTCTGCAACCCACACCTGCTACTACAGTACACTCAAATGACTCAGCCCCCTCAACTGGTATACTTGTGAGGCCCAGTTCAGTCTTGAAACAGACCGCAACCCCCCCGCTGCGGTCCAATCTTGGGTGGTGTAACACCAAGTACCCGACTGGAATAGCAGCCTCTAATATAGGGCCTGCATTTTCATCCAGCCAGGTCTCACTAATGCAAGCCATATCCACCAACCCAACAAGATCTGCAATAACTGCAGTCTTGTTTTTAATGGATCTGGCATTGCACAACACTGCTCGGGTAGGACAGGCCTATGGAGCTGCACAGACTGCTTGCCCACCAATACTGGTGGTGCCCATGGGTATGGAAACCAGACAGGAAGGACCCCATTCCAGATTCCATTTCGCCCCAGGGCTTCTTCTGGATCTCACTACCCCACTATGATGGCCCTTCTCATTCAACCTCCGCTGTTCACACCCCTCAACTTCCCTCCTCCCTCTACAAACAATACCCAATACTCTACAGCATTGGTATGTTGATAGTTATAATGGAGGAGGGGAGAAAGGGTGGAGGGCATGAAGAGCGGATAATGAATAGCACGCCACCATGGGGACAGGCCTCCTACACATACTAAGACCCAATAATATCAAAACATCCCTGAACAAATTCCCAATTAAATAACTAATTAAACTCCCAAATAAATTCCCAAATTAAAACAAACCCCAACCCACTCAAACAATAAACTACAATAAGTTAAAATTTATAAATGGCAACTCAAAAATTTGGGCTGCCAGGCCAGTCACCAGAGTCCTGGATAAAGATAGATCTGCTTAAGGAGTCCAAGTCACAGGGGAAAAAAATGTACTTGCATAGACTGTAACTAAAACCAGTTCCAATGTAGAAAATAAGATTATAGATACACCTCCTCTCACTAAGGTGAAAACATCAAATGATAAAAAAGGTGGCAAATGACTTCAGACCCCCACAGGCTCTCTCACTACCTGGGGGTCTAAAAGAAACAGGCACTCTCACTGCCTGATAACCAAAACATACAAATCACTAAAGTAAATAAAATGTGAGATCTGACCGTTTTTGCAGGCAAACGTTCTTTGGAAAGAAATCCTCCCCATGATGTTCAGGGTTTACTAGGCAACGTGCAGATGGGCCTGAAAAACCCCATCCATAGGGAATGCAGCCAGAAATGTTCACCACTGCAACCTAGATAATCCACCAGTGCCAGTCCAACATCTGGCCCCCTGTAGGACCTGAGAGAGCTACAGACCTATTAGTCAACTACCTGGCCAATCCAAGGTCCAGGTCCCCTGTGCAGCAATGAACTCCGGCCACAAGCCCCCGATGGTAATGGAACCTCCCGCTGCACCAGAGCCAATCTGGCAAAAACAGTCAATGTTGGCACAACCTCCTGTGCCTGCTGGAAACTCTGTCACAGGATAATCCAAAAGGCCAGCAAAACAGTCACACAAATGCACAGAACCTCAGGTGAATCCTCTCGGGCTCCACACAGGCATCACAAATTCATCTTGCCCAGGTAACTCACTTCCTCTCCTTAGCTTCTTCTCCACAGGTACAGCCAAATCAGGAAAATGGTAACAATTCTAGCTTGTGCACTAAGTGCACAAGGTACAAAACTAAAAATAGGTCCTTTTTAATCAAGACAGTACTAGGACCAATCAAGCAGCCTCAGTGCACACTACAAGGTTGATTGCCCTCCAGGCGAAGTTCTGCGAGGTCCACCAGCCAAGACGCACCGACACTATTCCGGTTTCCACACCTCCTCTGGTGGAATTCCCCACACACCTCCTCAAAAAGGTCCCTGCACTGTTTTCTGCTCACCACTCATTGCTCGATGTTCCACGACAACATACAGAGCCACTGGCAATTCCACCATGATGTCCCCAGGCTAATCGGTAAGCAGATTGTTATTAGAGTTGTGAACAAGTTTTAGAAGCGGCTTAATTTGAACTTCTACATGGAAGGGCAGAATTGTACTGCAACATTATGCACCATTCAACAAAAATCTTATTCTAAACTATCCAACTCAAAATGCTGAATGGTAACTACCTCTCTTGGGTCCCTGTCTCACTAATTTACTGCCTAAAATAATCAAATAAAAAAACAATATAAACAGAATAAAATAAAATGACAAAACTTCACAATAGACAGTAAATAAAAATATAAAAACTCAAAACCTTAAAATAAATTAAAACAGCAACAACTCTAAAAACTGCTGTTGCTGACAGCTAGCCCAGCATGGTGGCCATCTTGATAGATACATGCCTTTTGAGAACTTGTGCATTTCATTACTGCATTGCAAGATTTACTGCCTTGCCACAACCTGACTGTGTCTTAATGGTGCTTAAGGGACTTATGCCAGTACTGCTGCAAATACTTACTGCTGTACATCATACCTCTCAACTGTCCCTGATTTTCAGGGACGTCCCTGATTTTGCCTCAAAATTTTACTCTGTCCCTCCTAAAAATTGTGTTTCCATGGCCAAAAAGTAGGAATTGTAAGCACAAAATAATGTCAAGCATTAAAGCTACAGACTTGTTCTTCCTTATAAAATGCATTTTACACTAAGCCACTTATATGCTTACAGGGAATTTGAAAAAAACTATAAAGTTATCCATCTCAGCCTCTTTATTGTGTGAAAGCACTCTGAAATATCTAAGGTACTTCATCCCTGCTAATAGAATATGTTCCTTTTTATATTATATCAGTTAAGGTCATGCTTAGTATATTATAAAATACTGATGGGGTTCCAACCAAGCCAGTTGCAGCAGGAAGGATATTTGTTTTAGACTGTAAACTCATTGTTATCTTGAAACACCAGTTTATATCATTAAAAAACAGTAAAATCATCACTAAACAGTAGGTGTCTTGCCCATCTAAATCCCTACAGCTGCCATGCTCTATAATCTGTAGTATTCTAAAAATGTTATTGTCTATTTATGCCCATTAACAAGAAGATAAGGGACTCTTGAGGGTGCTATAATACAAGTTTCAAGGTACAGCTCATGACTTGCAGCATGGGATGAACATCCAGTTACTGTTGCCATAGGGGTTTGGACCCTGGTTATGTCACTAACTGTTACAACCCCAGAACTCATTCAGATTTCAAGATGGTGCTGGGTGTGAGCACCCTGGCACTGGTGATGGTCTTTGCCCCACTCCATGATGTCACCCAATCCAGATGTCAACTGCCATGTGTGAGAGTCAAGGGGATCTTTTGACTTGAAAGACTGTGGTGACTCTGGGAAGGGGACAAGGGTGCAATCTATTGGGCATGGGGATGGAGTAACAGGATAGCAAATTCTGATTTAAATTATCTCCTTAATGTGCCAGAATGCACCAAATTTTAAACATTTCCTGGGGGCCTAGGCAGCCCCCAGACCCCAGTCCTGTACTTTACAATATTTGTGCCATCATCAGCACCCCCATCTATTTCATGAGGGTCCCAAATCAACATTGTTGCCTGAGGCCCAACTGGGACTCAGTCCACCCATGGCAATGTCTCATTTTCAGTGTTGCCCTGCTTTTACACATTGTTAGATTGTAATTAACCAGGATAGTAGTGCTGTGCAGGATTTTCAAATTCCAGTGGAATGAAATTCCATGGAATTTTCAAAATTCTGCAAACATTCCACCAAATTTTGCCAGAAACTGAATGGTGGAATTCCATGGAAGAAAATATAATATAATTTAATATATCAGTTGGGGGGTGAGGATATAGCATGCACCAAGCAGGAAAGGGATCTTGGGGTTGTCATCTCTGATGACCTCAAGGTAGGGAAACAGTGTGACAAGGCAGCAGGTAAAGCAAATAGGATGCTGGGATGTATAGGCAGGGGCATCACCAGCAGGAAAAGGGAGGTCATAATTCCACTATACAAGACACTAGTGAGGTCCCACCTGGAGTACAGTGTACAGTTCTGGAGACCATACCTACGTAAGGACATAGACAGGGTAGAGAAGGTTCAGAGGAGGGCAACAAAGATGGTGCATGGATTGCATCACAAGTCCTATGAAGACAGGTTGAAGGAACTGAAAATGTACTCCTGGAGGAGAGGAGGAGAGAGGGATATGATAGACATGCAAGTATCTTACAGGGAGGAACAGGTGCAGGAAAACACTATTTTTAAGCGAAAAGATGTTCCAGGACTAGAGGGCATGGGATGAAGTTGGAGGGAGGACGATTCAGAGGAAACATGAGAAAGAATTTCTTCACAGAATGGGTGGTGGACAAGTGGAACACCCTGCCAGAGGAAGTGGTGGGGGCTGAAACAATCACGGGATTTAAGAATGCATGGGATAGACATAAAGGAATTCTAGAGGTCAGGGGTAAGGGGCAACAGATTTCTAGGAAAACAAACTGAACTTACAAGCTCAAATGGGCAGACAGGGTGGGCCATAGGCCCTTATCTGCCGACACGATCTATGTATCTATGTATCTATGTAAAATAGCTGTGGAATGATTTTCCATGGGAAAAATGCTTTTCCACAGAATATTATTCTTCTGATCTCAATATTTTCTGTGGAAATTGTTGCAGTATAATTTCCATGTAAAAATGCTGTTCTGCATAATATTATTACTCTGGATTACAGAAAGTAGATTTCTGCAGAAGAACCAGTGAAATTCTGCCATAAATTCCACCAGCAGAATGGTCATTCTGCACTAATTTTGCCGGCAGAAGTCCGCATTCCACACAGCACTACAAGATAGGGCAATTGAAAGACAATATCTAATTTTAAGTGGGCTCCCACATTTTGACCCCAAATGTCCAGCAGTCTTTTTATGAGCTGATGTTATGATTGAGACAGGTGGAATTTTTAAAACACCATCCAGAAGGTGATTTTGCAGTGAAACCGTGAAAACAAATTTTGGAGGGGATTTGAGAAATGACACCTGCCATGTTCAGGAAGTGAGGTAACACAAGGGATATGGTGAACATTAAGGGCCAAAATCCTCAAAAATAAAGTTATGAAGAAATGTTAGAACAATTAAACATTTCCTTATACATTAGTTGGTTTTTCACATTTTGCTGCAAATTTTCAACCTAATCTTTTTATGACCTCTTCTGAGCATGGCAGGTGTCATTTATAAAACAATGTCCAAAATGTCATTTTGTGCCACAGATGTGAAAACACATTTGGGATAGGGCTTGTGAAATGGCAATGGTCACATTCAAAAAGTGGTGTGAAAAAAAATGACTATGTTAAAAAGCTGGGGGCAAAATAATGAAAATTGCAACAATTATTAGAGTGCATTGAAAAATTTCAATGTACCCACATAACTTCATTGATTTTTAATATTTTTACCCCAAATGTTCAACATAGCTTTCGTATGACCCCTCCTCATTAGCATGGTTGGAGGAAATGTTCAAATTGTTCCCAAAAGGTGATTTTGTGCCACAAGTGTGAAAACACATTTTGACCAGGATCTGAAAAATGGCATCTGTCTCATTCATGAGATGGTGTGAAAAAAATGGCTATGTTGAAAAGCTTGTGTCAAAATATTGAAAACTACCACAGTTATGAGCATGCATTGAAAATTTTCAATGTAGGTTCATTGCTTTGTTGTTTTCTTATATTTTTACCCCAGATTTTCAGCATAGCCTTCTTATGACCCCACATAGATTTCTTATGACCTCACCTCATGAACAAGGGCAGAGACAATTTTCAAATCCTGCCCAAAAAGTGATTTTTGCACTACAAGTATGAAAATACATTGTGGCCAGGATTTGCAAAATGACAGCTGTCACATTCATGAGGTACTATGAAGAAATGGCTTTGTTGAAAATTCAGGGACAAACTATTGAAAATTACCAAAGTTATGTGCCTGCTTTCATAAATTTCAATGCAGGCTGATAACTTTGTTGTTTTTTTTAATATTTTTACCCCAAATATTCAACATAGCCATCTTACGTATATACTGTACATAGCTGTGCCTTTTGCTTATCAGATTACTGCACTTTGCTTACACTATGTATTTATTCCCACCCCCAGTCCCCAAGGACACATCTGGAAATTAGTTTTATGGCTCAGTATGTATTCCTGGTAAATCTCTTTCAATAAATAAATAAATGACCCCACCTCATTAACAAGGTCACAGAAAAATTTCAAATCATGGCAAAAATGTGATTTTGCCCAGTGACCACAAAATTACCCTTTGGAACAGATTTGCCTACTTTCACTGTCACTGTTTATGAGGTGGGGTCCTAAAAAAAGGCATATTGAAAATTTTGAGCAAAAATATTTTGAAATAACCAAGTTATCATGACAAATTCAAAGCCCGCTGAATTACATGGAACAGCATACTTGATTTTGTCACTTCACAGACCAGTTCTGAAGAGTGACGAGGTGTCTCCAGGCCAGAGAGGATTATGGCATTGGACCTCCAGTTGGTAAGTATGGATGTGGGGATGAGTTGGTGGTGGGAGGCTCAGATGGGGGGAGAGTAATGGTGGCAGTGGCAACAGACATCGATTTCTTTCTTACACATGTACTTGACTTAAAAATAACTATGAGGAGTGGTTTTCTAGTCAGGTACTGACACTGGGGATTGGGCACCCCTGTGTGGTATTATGATTGGCAGTACTGGGGTAAGCTCCCTGGTGTTGCATAATAAAAGAGGCAGTGTGTGTTGAGGGTAGCAGCCAGCTGAGGGTATTTAGCACCCCTGTGCTAGAATAATGAGTTGGAAGTGGCAGGAGAGATTACAGAAGGGTTTTTGTTATTCAGCATGGAAGATTGGGTACTGCCATGCTAGAATATTAACTTTGAAGGGGCAGGAGAGATTGAGGGTGGGTTTCTGTTATGTTTTATGGCACTGGGGGTGGGCTACCCCATGTCCACAATGAAAATGGGTAAGGTTGGGGGCCGTGGCCAGCACCAAGGATGACGTTGGTTGCAGAAACTATAGCAGGTTGAACATGACAAATCAGCTGTGCTTGCTGATTGGTGCTATGTACAGCAAGGGAAAAAGCTGACATATGATTAGGCTTGCTCTCTTCTTTGAACTACACAAAGTTTCCACCCAGCAAGCCAAAACAGTGTCATTATCAACCTGCCTGATGATTGGTGTGACACTGACAAGCCCCTTCCAGACTGCTCTGTATTGGACTGACATTGTCACACTTCTCAAAACCCATTCTCCTAACAACATGTTCACTGCGCATATGCACAGCAAACATAAAAAGGGGAAATAATTTTAAATACATAGTTCTGGCTGAATGGTACAGAGGGTAAAAGCACAGATCTGTAAAACAGTATGTTCTAGTGTCAGGCCCTATTAGGGCCAAAATAATATTGTCTAAGAAAATCAGAGATTCAGTATACCTGTACTTGGTCCAGTGGTGTGGAGGGCTAAGGAGTTGGATGCCTCATCTCCCACCATACCAGTAACTTGGGTTTGGGAAAGGACCATGATTGCTTGAGGCTGGTGGGGGAAGGAGGATTTAGTGTCCATCAATGGATCTCCTTGTTTAGCGGTGGGTGCAGTGTACACTGCTGCTTGGTTTCCAGCTAGTGGAGGGTAGGAGGCACAGCAGCAGTTATCAGAATTGAAATTTGGAGGTAGGCATTGAAAGCATGCATCAACTTCACTGTCTACGTGTGTGCCATTGTGCACCACCTACTCTGACTCAAAGGAAGTAACAGGTGGAAAAGAACCCCTGTCTGCAGGATGTTGCTGTGACCCTGAAGGTACTGCACCACAACCATCCATGGACCCACTCACACAACGAGGTAAAAAATAGATGGGGTAATTTCTTGAAGGGGCATAAAGGGGCTGAAGGTCAACAGCAGAAGGGAGCTGGTGGGGATGGGAAGTAGGATAAAGTCCATATGAAAAAATGGAATGTAAAAATATTTGAACGATAAACTGAATTGTGTCTGTCACATTTTCTAATGTTATACAACTGGTATCAGAGGCTGTACAAAAACAAAAGTCATGGCACTCACCATGCACACATAAAGAAAGAAAGAAACAGAGACTTGAGAGGGTCCATGTCATAAGAGTGAATACAAAAGCACGATCACTATTATGGCAAGTGTATATCACCAAAAAGCAATTCGGTGATATACACAAAATGGTGACACTACATCCGACCAGTAGTTTTCAATGTTTATGTGGGGGAGGAGCTGTGCACCCTTACCCCCCTTCACCCCCCACTGAAGGATCCTCATCTCCAGAGAGGGTGCATGTCAGGGAGGGGGTGAGACTCCCAAAAGAAATTAAAAAGAAGAAGAGCCGCAGGCAGCAGCAAAATATTTCTCCCCATCCCATCCCCAGAACCTCCTAAGCTGGAGCCAGCTACCTTCACCACCACACCACATGAGTTGGCTCAGCAGCACCAGGAACACTGCCCCACAGAAACCCTCTCTCCTATCCCTTCCCTTCCCTTCCCCTCGCTATCCTACCTTCCAGTTGCCCTTCTGTATGGTTACCATCAACCAGGTCGCTACCCTTGCAGGGTAGCTGTTAACCATTTTGCTCAATATAACGCACTCATTTGCAAGTCGCTCATATATGATCACCCTTTTGACATTATACCACTTGAGAAAGTCCAATACATGATATATAGGAAGTTTGTTGCACCCTACTTCCTGTTTTTTACTGGCTGAAGTAAAGATAAGAGACATTTTTGAATTGAATCAAGTCTCTGTATTTTTCTTTCTATGCACATGGTGAGTGCCATGACTTTCATTTTCTACAAATGGATATTGTCACTGAGCACCCCACAACCCCTGTATGGCTCTGTTTGTGTAGGTATCAGAGGCTATTTAAATGGAACATAAAAATGTGTAATTTAAATCAACTATTGCTGTTTAGTGTTCATTATTTACATGATGTTAACATAGGTAAAGCTATTATATTTGAATTCTGCATGCAGTTTTTTCCCCAACTCTGTTTAGTGCTTTCAAATAAGCACTTCCTATCCGTAACTAGAGGACAACACACACACATACTGTGAGGCTTGATGTTTATCTTCAAAGTCTGATGATATCTGATAGCTGGCTAATGGGCAGAAAACCATTTTGATTGGTGGAGCTTTTCCTTTGAACATCAAGAGGTTGATGTGCATCAGCCAGCTGGGCACTGTCATCATCAGCCTTCTCAACATTGGCTTTTGAGAGGCATACCTCCTGCATTTCAACATCAATTGGTTTATACAGTACACACCTACACAGCCCCTACACTACAGTAACAATATGTTCACTTTGTGCATGCACACCAGCAAATGTAATAATTTCTGCCCAGAGCTGGTACAGCTGCAGCTGAGGTCATGGCAGAACACAATACTGTCCACCATGTCCAAGACAGCCAATGGAGTTCTCTGCGCATGCGTGACAACTCGTGCATGTTAACTGGTCTCCAGCATCCATCGTAGACATGGCGAACTGTGCTGCCAGAGTTCCATCTGCATGTGTGAGTCACCGCACATGTGCACTGGGCTCCAATGGCCATCTTGGACATGGATTGTGCTGTGTTCCACAGGCAAACAAAGTAGTATGGTGGATATGCAGTGATTGCTGCTCACCTCCACTATTTAAAAATCTGTTTGGCATCTGGTAAGCTCCCCTTTTCTACTGTCATCGCAACACGTCTACAGGGCTACATCCACTGTATCCATAAAAAGGGGGAATATAAAAGGTGCATGCATTTCTTCTTAACAGAAACATGTAATAGTTCGTTCTTTACTCATGTTTTTTTTTTGTACTGCACATGTTCCCTGTTTTTTAGCTGCCTTGTCTGCATGTTGCTGTTATGGATGAATACACATCTGTTTCCTCTGGAATGCTCATGACAATTAAAAAAATTGCATCAAGTCAGACTGTCCCAGAAAGCAAACATTTAGGTAAATAAATGCATGGTAGGTTTAAAGAAAACAAAAAGGAACACAGTAAAAACATTACACCTACTGCAGGTTTGACTGAATTGATAGACTACTATATTATTTATTTATGTTTCATTTCAACTGAATATTTCACTGACTTGAAAAATCTGTAATTCAGATAAATTACTCAGACCTCATTAAAGTAACATGGTGTAGGAATGATCAGGTGTTTAATGGACAATTTTAAGGCAATATAAAGTAACAGGGATAAGAGAAGAATCGGGTGTAATTATTTTGTCTTTGACAATGTAAAACATAGATAGGGGTCTGATTCTGCTCAAACCCTTCAGTCAAAGGCACACTGGGTTATGCTTTTGGTGTCTGATTCCATCCACAAAGATTCATTTGGAACTTTTCTTACCTTCAAAAGTGGTGGCAGGAAGTGGAGAGATTGGTTTGCCTGTTGTCACCTTCTCTGGTTCTACAGATGGTACAAAACCCAGTGCAGACAAAAAAGACAAATTAATGCCTAATGTGATCAACAACTACAAACACAATATCCTAACAGAGAGATAGTTATTTTACTTTCATGCACGACTTCAGAAAAATGAATGCAATTTCCAACTAAACATATGTTATTCTGCAAACAAAAGCTAAGATGATGCTAGCTTTGCTGAAGCCTTAATTAAAACAGTAGGCATTATTAACAGCACACACCCTCTGTCTTGCTGAACATTTTCAGTGGAAAAGCATTAACCAAGGTTTTCCACTTGGCATGCACTAACAATAGTAGGAAGTCTGTGGTTAATCTTCAGATTAGTGTATTGCACTAGTAAGCTATTTGTCAGTAGTTGTAAATCTTTACTGTACCATCAATGTGGCATTACCATTGTAACTATTTATCAACACTGTTATAAGGCTTCATTAGCAGAATGCTTTAAAGCTTAAAGAGCAGCTAATAGAATATGCTACAGAACGCATTTTTCAAATGCTAGTTCTGCTTCCAAGGGTGTACAGTATGTGTGTGTGTTGTCCCCTAATTACAGACAGGAAGTGCCTATTTGAAAGCATTAGTTATTCATGATGTCTGTAAGTAAGCATTTGATGAAAATCTTATGACCTCGCTGCATACTTATTTTCTATTTATTGTATGACTTCATAGTCCTTCTCATGGCAGTAGACTACAATGTCATAAGCACAGAAACTGTGAGGTTAGTTGTCAGGAGTCAACAGTCCTTGAAACACACAGATAACTAGAGTATTTAATGTATTTGACTGATCAATACAGGAGCATAGTTAAAAAAGGTATTCTGTAGTAAATGCTACTGTTTCATTAATAATGTTTTTTAAATTAAATCTTAGGTGTTTGCTTTTTAAGGGATTTCTCCAGCAAATATAGTCAAGATAGTCTGCATCCAAGGGTTCTAAAAGAGGTGGTGCAAGTTATCATAGCACCACTTACAAACCTCTTAAATTGGTCACTGGTGTCAGGGGAGGTATCATGAGACTGTAGAGTGATTGATATGGTGTCACTAAATAAGAGCAGAAGTACAGACAACCCAGATCACCACTAGCCTGTCACCCTGATTTCAATGGTGGGCAAGTTGTTGGAAGCAGTTATTAAGGATTATACAATGGTACACTTAAAACTAGGGTGCTGATTGGCCAACTGAGTCTTTTATCCATGAGTAAATCCCAACATAACTCACTAATAAAAACCCAGTCAGCTGCACAATAAAAAAAGCAATGCAGTCCCTAAAGTCACAACATTACAGCCGCCATGTTAGATCTTCGCTAAACGGCAACACAAAAGTTCAGCTGTAATTTTCATTGAAAAAGCATAAAATACTACATAAACAGTCCCCAAACCCACTTCCAACAGAACAACAAACAAGTTTTATTTTAGTTCCTTCCACCCTTGAAGCGGCCTTACTTCCCAAATGTATTTCCATATGCAGGTCTCTCCATCTCCATGATTGGCTGCCTGCCACCTCTACAGAAGTTGACACCTCCAGACATCACTAAATGTCTGATAGCCTCCAGTTAATGCCCAATAGACTTCAGTAAATGCCTGATAACCTGCAGTAAAAATATCACTTTTAGGCAGCATAAAAGAAACTCCCTGGAGTCACAGTGTTGCATGTCCTTAGAGAACCCAGACTCATAACCTCTCACAGGCAACCCATTAGTTCTAACACCACGCACACATCCCATAAAAGGAACTGAGCAGGAACTGAAAGTGTACCAGGCTGTTAGTCTATAAAAATAAATATAAGAAAAAGAAACATATCCCCAACATTGTCTCTAGCCATCTCAATCTCGGGGGGGAGGGGCATTGCACCCACACCAGCTATAATCTGCATAGCAACAAGGAACTATTTAACACTAAAGAAGGATATTATGAAAAAAATCAATTAAAAAACTTAAAACCAGTAAGCTAAACATGTTTTAAAAATTATTTTTTTTACAGGACATTGTATAATCACAATAAACCACTCCAGGGTGTAGGTTATGCTGGGATTTACCCACTTCTGGTGTGGATTTGGTCACTCACCCTGCAGCCTTGTGACCAAACCATACCAGGCATGCATAAATACCAGCATAACCCACACCCTATCATGGTTTATTGCTTAAATAACTGGTGGAGCTCTTGGAGGCAAACAGATCACAGGGTAGTAGACAGCATTAGTTTATGGGGGAAGATCTTTCCAGACAAACCTGATTGACTCTTTTGGATTGGGTAACAAGGGTCATTAATGAAAGTCAGGCTGATGACATACTGTAACGGAACTTCAGTAAGGAATTCTCATTTGTGCCACATAGAAGACTGGCCAAAGAACTGGAGGATTTTCACATTGGGAGAAGTTAGTCACCTGGGTCAGTTGTCTCAGAGGGAGAACTCAGAGAAAGGTACTAAATGTGGAATTCTTGGAAGTGCAAAGATCACCTGTATGGTACCACAGTTATCAGTCCTGGGAACACTGCTTTTTAACATCTGCATATGTTACATGGAAAAGGTACTCATGGCAAGGTATACCTTTCCATGGATGACTCAAAATTCTGCACAAAAGTGTACACGGAGGAAGGCATAAGGACAGTGAAAGAAGATTTGGCAAGATCAGAGCGATGATCCAAGATATGACATTAACATTCCATGTGAATAAGTGCAAAGGCATGTTCACTGGAATAAAAAATAAGATCTTAATACAGGATGGGTGGTGTGAGGAAGGAGCAGGCAAGGGAGGAATGGGATCAGAGGTTTAGCATACCTGATAACTTGAAACAATCTGCTCAATGCAATAAAGTGGTTAGCAAGGCTAACAAACTGGTGGTATGCACTGGCAGGGGAATGAACACTAGACATGATGATGAGATACTACCCCTTCACAGATATAATAGGGTTTTAATAGTAAGCACCAAAGTACAGACAGGCACTAAGCTTACTCACAGTAAACACAGACCATAAACTCAGTTCCCATCTCAATAATAACCCAGCAACAAAGTAAAACAAACAAATAACACGTATAGTAGCACAACCAAAAGAAAAAAGTTCTGGGCAGTCACAAAGCATGATAATGTTCTTCACTCACTTTGCATCCCAGGCTATGCGTACTGTACTATACCAAATTCTGTGGTACCACACCTATACCACATTACGTTATTTATTTCATATCGAACCCTGCTTATATGCAGGAGGCAGTATAGCGCAGCGGTCTAAGGCTCTGAGCTGCAAATTTGGTGACATCCAGCAGATCAGACCTGGGTTTGAATCCCCCAGCTTCCACTTGCATACTCTGTGACCCTGAGCAAGTCACTTAACCTCCTTGTGCTCCCAGGTCGCTCCTGTAAAAAAGCTTTCAGCTTAGTGTGCTATACCTGGTTAAACAACTAAATAAAAAAAAAAAAAATAAATAATGGACATAAGTGATAAGCACAAACTAGTCCATTATTAGCAGGTTGCACTGTAGTGCTGTTGTGCAGGCTGTGCAGTGCAGAAATCACTCAGTTCTACTGTAAAGCACATCAGCACTAGCATAACCAATGTCCCTGATCCTAAAAATGTATGGGATACATATGTTTAGTGTTGGTGACTTCATTAACTCTACAGTGAGAACCAAACAAAAGTTTCTTGCCCCTTTAGAAATTATAGATGGTATAGCAACATGCCCATTAAATTAGTACCCTTGTTATATAATCTGTTTCATAACCCTGTTTTACCTTAATAAAAAGCAATACTTGATATCGTAGTTTGGGCATTGGAACTCGTAAGTCTTTCTTCATGAACAATAAAGAAACTGCAGGCTAGCGACCGAACAATCGGTGAAACTACACAGGTACCCAAATCAATAAAAAGAAAAGAAAAAAGTGGAGCTAACACCAGTGTGACTAAAATAATCATTTCAAACTCTTGGACATCTGATTCGAAGAGTATTTATTGCACGATAACAAGAGCCATAACACTGCTACCAACAGTCGAACGTTTTCGAGTTCCACTGAACTCCTTCTCAAGGCTTTTCTTTCTGCATGACCATGGACTGTGTTATTTTGTCAAGTAGCATCCCACTATAAATACAGTAAAGCAGAGTTATGATATCAGCAAGTGGCCACTGTTAGCAAATCAGATCAGGGGCTGTGCAAATTTGCTGGCCAACAAAAGTGGGACACTTGGAAGGGATTCATGAAAGTAATATTACAATGGGAAATGGGGGAATGTTATAGACAGGAATAAATATGCCCAGGTCATGACAATGCCTGGAAAAGTGAGAGATTCAATCAAATACACTAGGGCAGAGCACCCCTACCAAAGCAGTACTGTATATTTTGTGCTCCCAGGAATCATTTGACAGAGGACCAAGGTCTGCAAACTGGGGATTTATGGGAGTCCTTCTTGTTACCTTTTTAGGTCTGCAGTGCATGGAGCCCTGCAGTCTTTTTATGATCATTGAGACAAAGGACTCAACATTCTTTCCAAATGAACAACATGTTGTATTGCATCACAGTCGCCTTTGTGTCTGTGAAGCAGTTCGCCCATGTTTTCCCTATTGACCGGAGCACTGCACTATTTCACAGTGCTGGTGGTCAGTTTTGTAAACACTCTAGCAGTTCAAAGCATGTTTTTTTCATAGGGCCCATAGGTCTTTCAGTGCCTATGATGCACATTTTAACTATTCCACAGTGCTGGCAGTCAGTTTTGTAAACACTCTAGCAGTAGAAAGCATGCTTTTTTCATAGAGTACATGAGTGTTTCGGTGCCTCTGATCTACATGTCAAACTAACCATGGGCCTTATGCACAAATGGGCAGGTTATATGCTCTCAAAGCGCATAATGCACCTGCACAGCTAAGCACCTGCAGACAGGTGTACACCAGCTGGAAGTCACTACCGGCCACCACCTTTCTGCAGCCCCGTCCCCCCGGCACACAGGTCTATGCAGAGCAGCCAGGGCAGGTGCTAAGGAGCCAGCCAGGCTGCCTGCCCTGGGGCTGGGATGGATCACTTAGAAACATAGACTTAGATGGCAGATAAGGACCACTTGGCCCACCCAGTCTGTCCATTTCCCTACCTATAGGATAAGCTTCAGATTCTAGTTAACCAACAGCCTACTTCCTGCAAACCCTCACTATAATTGCCTTATGTCTGTCCCATGCATGTTTGAATTTCTCCACTGTTTTAGACCCCACAACCTCTCCAGGAAGGCGGTTCCATGCTTCCACCACTCTCTCCATGAAAAAGATTTCCTCACATTACCCCTGAGCCATCCCCCCTCTAACTTTAAATTGTGCCCCCTTGTTCTTACACATCTCTTTTTCTGAAAGATGCTACCCTCATGGACTTTGTAGATTCCCTTGAGGTACTTAAAAGTTTCTATCATGTCCCCCCGTCCCTCCTTTCATCAAGGGTATACATATTAAGCTCTCTCAGTCTCTCTTCATATGATTTCTGATGCAGACCCTGCACCATTTTAGCTGCCCTCCTCTGGACTGCTTCCATCCTGTCTATGTCCTTTTGTAGATGAGGTCTCCAAACTGCATGCAGTACTCAGATGGGGTCTCACCAACTGTCTGTATAGAGGGATAACCACTTCCCTTTTCTACTTGTGATGCCCCTCCTATCCATCCCAGTATCCCCTGGCTCTCTTACTGACTTCTCACATTGCTTACCCACCTTTAGGTCATCTGATATGACTACACCCAGATCCTTTTCCATTATTGTTGTTGTTAGTACCTCCCCTGCTATTGTGTACTCTTCTCCTGGATTTTTAATTCCCAGGTGCATTACTTTGCACTTTTTGCATTAAATCTAAGTTGCCATATGTCTGACCATTCCTCCAACCTTGCCAAGTCCCTTCTCATCCATTCATCCACAAAGAGGCATACCTTTCCTTCCAGACCCTCTGCAATGTCACCTATAAAGATGTTAAAGAGGACTGGACCCAGTACTGAGCCCTGAGGTACTCTACTAGTAACCCCCCTTTCTTCAGAATGTGTTCCATTCACTATTAACTTCTGTGTCCTGTTGTGCAGCCAGTTTGCTACCCAGGCTACCACCCTGGGACCCACTCCCAGGCTGGCTAACTTGATTATTAATCTTTTGTGGGGGACTGTGTCAAATGCCTTGCTAAAGTCTAGTTAGGCCATATCCACAGCCCCTCCCTGATCTATTACTTTGGTTACCCAGTCGAAGAAATCAATTAGATTCGTCTGACATGACCTTCCTGTTGTGAATCCATGCTGCTTTGGGTCCTGTGCCCCGCTGGCCTCTAGGTACTCAACAATTCTTTCTTTCAGAAGTAATTCCATCATTTTCCCTACCACTGAGGTCAAACTAACAGGTCTGTAGTTTACTGCTTCTGCCTTGCTCCCACTTTTGTGAAGGGGAATCACATCTGCTCCTCCAGTCCTCAGGTACCACCCCATCTTCCCATGATTTGTTAAAAGTGTGGTTAGTGGTGTCACTAGGTCCTCCTTAGCTCTTTTAGATTCTAGGGTGAATCTGCCAGGCCCATTGCTTTGTCCACCTTGAGTTTTAGGAGTTCTTTCAGTACTCTTTCTTCTGTAAATGGACTGGTGTCAACCCCACTATCCAGAGTGCTTCTACTGTTTGGTTTAGGTAACTCCTCCTCTTCTTCTTTTGTGAATACTGAGCAAAAGTATTCATTCAGTATCTCTACCTTTCACTGTCTCCCTCTGCCCACCTCCCTCTCCTTTATTAATCTTCACTATCCTCCCTTAACCTTTCTATGCCCTAATGTACCTAGAAAGGTTTTATCCCTTCTTAACTGAGTTGGCTATCTTTTCCTCGGGTTTGGGCCTTTGCTTTTCTGACTACCTTCCCCACTTCTTTCTGCTTTAATTGATACAGTTCCCTGTCGTGCTCCGTCTGTGATTCCTTATACTTGTTGAATGCAGCCTTTTTCTCCTTAACCTTCCCTGACAACTCTTTTGAGAACCATAGTGTTTTTTTATTCCGCTTTGTTTTCTTTATTTGTTTCACACAGAGGCTTGTTGCCTCCATGATGGCAGTTTCGATTTTTCTCCATTGTTCTTCCACCCCTTCTTTCTGGTCATTTGCTAATGCATTCCTCAGGTATTCGCCCATTATGCCAAAGTCAGCCCTTCTAAAGTCCAGTATCCTTGTCTTTGTATGGCTTGTCTCCATGGTTGTGTTTATTGTGAAGCACACTGTGCAGTGGTCACTTTTTCCCAGATGTCTACTGACTTATAAGTTTGTGATCCTCTCTCCATTTGAGAGTACCAGGTCTAATATTGCTCCCTCCCGAGTGGGTTCCACCACTAGCTGTCTAAGGCATGCTCCCTGTAGGGCATCGAGAATGACCCTGCTCTTGGATGTGGCTGCAGTCCATGTCATCCAGTTAACATCTGGCATATTCAGGTCCCCCATCAACAGTATCTCCCCTTTTTCAGCCATTTTGAGAATGCCCTCTATCATTTTCTTGTCCATTTCTTCCCCTTGAAACGGGAGTCTGTATACAACCCCTGGGCAGATTGTGATGCCATTCCCTGTCTCCAAGGTGACCCAGAGTGCCTCTTGTCCTCCCCCTTTACTTTTTAGTTCTGTAGCTTTGATCCCTTCCCTTATGTAGAGAGCTACTCCACCTCCTCTTTTACCCTCCCTGTCCCTTCTGTAGATTTGTACCCTGGTATGTTGACATCCCAGTCATGGTTCTCCATGTACCATGTTTCTGTGACCGCCACAATATCCAAGTGTTCCTCTTCCATCAGGGCTACTAGCTCTGGAAGCTTGTTTCCAAGCCTATGGGCATTGGTACTCATTGCCCTCCATTTAATGTTGGCTTTATCCTTTTTTACCCCATCCCTGCTCTTATTGCCCTTGTCCATTTTTCCATTTACCCCTGTCCTGCCTTCTGTCAAGCTCTGTACCTCAGTGTTTACCCTACTACCTGCCATGTTTTGTGGGGGGAGGCTTGAACTTTCCTGTTTCCTATCAGCACCTCCCCCCTTGGCTAGTTTAAAAGCTTGCCAAGGAAACCTTTAAACCTATCACCTAGGAGCATGTTTCCCTTCCTGGACAGATGCAGACCATCATGCCACTTGTGCAGTTGGGCACAGGTCCTGGTGTGTAAATTGCACCTGCAGACACCCAGACCAGCGTGGCACTGCCCCTTTGGGTGCTGTGTCATTGCCAGTGTCTCTGGTGCATGGGGGCCTTCTTAGCCACACTCGCCAGTGTGCAGTATCACCATTGATACACAGATCAAACTGGGTGATTTGCAACTGACTGCTGTAAAGTGGCTAAACTAGGTATGGCAAAAAACGGATGGCAAGCCAGGGAGATTGTACCCCTCAATGTGCTGTCACCTGACTGGGAGTGATAGGAAAGCATGGGACACCTGTGGTGCCTGCAGCTCTCCACGCTGTCATTGTGGTGTTGTGTGCTTCCAGTGTACAGTGCATAAGCTGACCTACTCTGTGTGTGTCATCTGGTTAGTGCATGCTGAGCTGCCAGTTGATGATTTAGACTGCATTGTCAGGGTCCTGAGGAGACATCCCTACACTTGGGGGAAGGTTGAATGGTGGGGGTTGTACAGTGCTTTGCTATATGTGCAGTCCCCAATTCATGTTCCCCAACAGAGCCAGCTATGATCAAAGGACACTGTCCTTGATACCACACCTGCTGTACCTCTGGTCCCGTTGGTATCAGGTACATATCGGACAGGGTATATCCTGAACAGTATGATCTCATCATACCACTGGTTCCACCAGCAGCACTGGGTATTGTATGGTGTCCCCTCTCTCCTGTACCTGCCAGTGGTGACTAACATCCTTATAACATGAAGTATGCAACCAGGGCAAAGTACTGGGCATACCACTGTGGGGTAGTGCACTATAATGCAGCCACATCCTTCACTGGGCATATCATATACATTGTATTAAGACCTTTCTGCATCTCCTGGCGTGCTCCTGCCCTGCAACCTCCACCACTGGTTCTTACCTTTTTAGCATAGCACTTTCATCACTTCTCTTTCCAGCTTGTGCTACATGGTCTCTCTGGCCTTCTATCATCCATAGATATGAACACACATGGAGCCATTTGACCAGCTTTGGCTGGTCTAACCATGGCCAAGACTTCAGCCACATGCTGGGCTTTGAGAATCGCACTGTTAGGGATATGGCAGCTGAGTTGTGGCACAAGGCACCTCAGTGCCATTGCTCAGCTGTGTCTCACAGCAAACCTGATGAAAGCCTGCCTGATGCCAGGGTTCTGATGCTACTGCAAGCACCATCTTGAAATCAGGAATGATGCAAGATGTAGTGCAGTATACCCTTTCATCATGTCTCTTTGATGCAGGCACCTTGCATCATTCCTGACCCTTTGAAAATTTAGTCTATTGTTTGTATTTAGCTTCCACTATTTCATTTTCACAATGAAAATTAACATGGAGACAGACATCTGTCCTGTTCTGGAATTCATCCTCTCTGCTTGTCTACACCAGACACCATAGTACTTCACCTGTGACATCATAATCTTTTGATAAGGAAATGACTCTGATGTCATAAACAGAGGCTTATGCTTTCAGACGTACACAGGCAGCTTGAGTTAGAGGAGCCCTGATGGCAGTAATCCTGTTTTCAGGATTATTTATTTTATTTATTTTTTTATTTATTTATTTCAATGTTCTGAAATACACCTTTGAGCAGAAAGGCTCATTTACAAAGGTTCCTTGTTAGAATAACAATTTGTTTGGGGGCGTGGACTCTCTCCATTCCCTAGGGACGCAGCTGCAGAGCACTACCCTAAGGGCTACCGTTCGGGGATGTATGGTTTATAATTATGCAGAAAAAACCTGAGTTCTAAACTCTGACATATAAATGTACTATTCTAGGCAGAGGTTCTACTATATATTGTTATTGAATATGGTTATGGAGAGGGTGATTAAAGGTTTGCAAGGCAGCGGTGTAGGTATATAGTTAAATGCTGTACATAGTTTCCTCACTCAGTTTTGGGATGGGGGGCCCAGACTCAACTTGGGCGTCTGTGTATGTCTGTCTAATGCTTAGTGAAAAACAAAAATGTCAATAAAGAAGGCTTTAAAAAAAGAATAACAATTTGTTTACACCATGTCAAAGACAGTATTACAACTGATTAACAAAGGCTGGGCAATGTGATTATTTGCTTAGTTATAATGAAAAAGATGAAGAAACTGTACATACCGTACTGTATATAGAAAATAAATCAAATATAATCTGAAAAGTAATGAACAATTCTGTTTTTCCAAAGCCTACTTTGTGGTGTCCAGTAGTGTTTTGTGTCATATAGAAATCACTGGATGTTGTATGGGAGGTAGGCAATTCCTGGCAATTTCTTTACCAAGTTGCACACTTTGCTATAGTGCCAATAAGTTCTAATCATTATTTGTTAGAATGTTCTAAATTCTTAAAGAGCATGCAGCTACTAAAATAAAAGGCTTAAAGAGGAGAGTGCTAACATTTACAATTGCAACACTTTTATCATACTGAACTGTAACATGACCGAGCATTGTTGGTCTCCAAAAGTAAAATACAGGCACATGTTTAAAGTAAGTCTGTCTTAGGTGAAATGTAAAGTAAAGTGTGTTTTTTCCCCATTTTAGCTCTAGTTTGTAGAAAACAAGCCGCTGACTGAAGTGTGAGGAGAGAAAGCACAGAGCGAGCAGTTGGTGACTTCAGAATGACAGATGCAAGATATTGCAACTTTTGTAGCACAAGGGTTACCTGGAATAGCTCTAGGTCTGCACTATGTCTCTACATTTTTGGGTACAGACCCTGCACTCCCACATATGGTTCCCATTATAAAATAATGGGAGTGCTGGGCCCTACACTACATAGTACTGGGAGTGCAGGGCCCAGAGGGCACTGCAGTCTCACACAGAGATGCAATATCATTAAAATATCAGTACACTTGTGTAGAGATGGGAACTCAATATCCAGAGGGCCCTGTGCTGCCACATAAAAATGAGAGACAATTGCAAAATGTATGCCTGATGAGAGCACAGGGCTTGGCCACAACCACATATGAGAAATATTACACTTTCTCAAAAAGAAGGGAAATTCCTTGCAAGAAACTCTGTTAAAGATCAATGGCAACCATTTTGCACATTATTTAAGAAACCCTTAAAACATCAGAATTCAAGTCCCTGTGTTTTGAGTAGTGTTTCCTGAAAATGTCATACTATTTGGTTTTGTGGTTTTCTTTAAATCACCATTTAATAACCTGTTCTGCACTAACTGAAAACAGGATGTTTCTGTCCCTCTGACTGAGCCTGGGGGAGTAATGCCATTATATGGGACTAGGCTACAGTTTCAGCAGTGTACTGTAAGTGCCTGCTTGACTGATGAGCTGTTAACTTCCCAATTAGAACAATCTATGAGGTAATTGTTTGCTGTCCAGGGTTTTTTCAAACTCAGTCTCTGGGGTATGTTTAGATGAATCAGCTGAAAATCCACATTTTGTTCTTCTAAAGAGCTGATCATTTCATTTCAGTGCTAAATTGAAGTGATATGCATTTGAGAAATCAGTTTATTCTTAGTATCTAAAGAACATGCACAAGGAAAAGGTGGTGCTCTCAGCTCCAAATAAACTATTTTTCCAAAAGCTGTGACACATATCCATCCCAATAAAATGAAGAACAGAGCTACTAAAAAACTCTTTTATTGCACCGACACCAAGCCACTTGACACATTTCGGACACTCAGTTCTTTATCAAATAAAGGACTGGGTGTCCAAATTGCATCAAGTGGTTTGGTGTTTGTGTCGGTGCAATAAAAGAGTTTTTGAGTAGCTCCGTGTTTCATTTTATTGGGATGGATGTGTGCCACAGCTTTTGGAAAAATAGAAATTAGCTTATCTCTATCACAGCTGCCACCAGTTCTTTCTCATTAAAACTGTTTTTTTTCCAGCTATATAACACTGGCTTGTTTATTTAATGGATATAAAATAAATAAATCTAAAGTTTGTTAATTTATACAAGTAGTTTGATGTAGCCTCAACAAATGGGTACATGTAAGAACAATTTATATTCTTCTCAGACTGACAAACAGTTGCCTTCCACACTCCACTATTTCAGGCACATGTACAATATGAACTCACAAATTTCAGTTCTTTGATGATTTCTGTGTGAAAATATATAATGTATAACTAGAAATAGTGTATAGCATCCTGATGCCCCTTGTCTCCTGCACCATATTTGAGGCAGCTGCACTCTGATGCCCTGTCCTCTGCCCCACAAGCCATCTGTCTCTTGTCCCACATTCGAGGCCACTGCACCCTGCTGCCCACTGTCTTCTCCCACACAATTGGGGTTGTTGCACCCTGTTGCTCACCATCAGCCTGAACAGTCAGGGCTCCTGCATGGTGCTTCCCCATGCCAGAACAGTTGGGGTTGTTGCAACCTGCTATCCACTGTCCCCCAAACCCACAGTTGGGGACACTGCACCCTGTTGCCCCTTGTTCTTGTCTCCACAGTCAGGGCTGCTGAGCTCTGCTACACCCTAGTATCTTGCCTCTACAGTTGGGCCTGCTGCACTATGCTGCCCCATGCCACCAGTGGTGGGGCTTTTGCTTCACCCCACTATCCACATCCAATGTTCCAAATGAGCCAGGCTGCTGCACCATGGGCACCCCATTCCACAGTCAGGGATGCTGTACCCTGATGCCCCCTGTGTTCTGCTCCACACTGAAGACTTCTTCATCATGCTTTCCACAGTCCCCTACTACCATAGCCAGGGCTGTTGCACCCTGCTCTGGACTACTCAGGCAGGGCTGCTGTGGCCTGCTATGCCTGGAGCCCCTTATCTATACAGTTAGGGTTGGTGCACCATGTTGTCACTTGCCACAAGGGTTAGGGCATTTGCTGCCCCCTGTTCTCTGCCCCCATATTTGTGTCAATTCCACCTGGCTGCTGCATCCTGTCCAACAGCTTGGGCTGCTGTACCCTAATGCCACCCTTGTCTCCTGACCAAACAGTTGAGACTTCTGCATCCTAGTTCCCCCTGTCCTTCACCCCCAAATACAAGATGAAAGCATTTTTCTTTTTTTTTCTTTTGGACAGTGCAGCAAAAAAATTTGACTTTGGTAGCAGGGGGCAGTATGGTGCAGCAACCCTAACTGCAGAGTCATGGGGCTGTGAAGGAATTGGACTGTAGGGTGCAAGAGGGTATGTCAGCCTTAACTGTGTAGACAGAGACAGGGTGCAGCAACTCTGGCTATGGTGGCAGGAGACAGACTAAAGCACGGTGAAGAAGCCTTGATTGTGGGGCAGAACATGGGGGGTAGCAGGGCACAGCAGCCCTGACTGTGGGATGGGATGTGCATGGTGTAGCAGTCCTGTCCATTTGGGAAAATGGATGTAGGTAGCAGGGTGCAGTAAAAGCCCCACCTCTGGTGGCATGGGCATCATGGTGCAGCAGCCACAAATGTGGAAGCAGGGGACATAGGATTCTAGGGTATAGAAGTGCACAGCAGCCCCAACTATGGTGACAGGAACAGGGGGAACAGGGTGCAGTGACTCTGACTGAGGGGGTGGGGTACAAAGGGCCACACTAGGGTGCAGTAACCTCAGCTGTTCAGACAGGGGGAAGCAAGGTGCTGAGGCCCTGATTGGTCAGGCAGGACATGGGGCAACAGGGTGCAGCAGCCCTGATGCTATATGACAGGAGAGTGGACAGAAGGGTGCAGCATCCTCAAATTTAGGGCAGGAGACAGGGCGCATGTGGGGCAGGTGACATGGGGCAGAAGAGTGCTGCTGCCTCAACTGTAGGTAGGTTATGTGAGCATCAGGATGCCATGTAGTGTTTCTAGTTATACATATGCATGATGTATTTTAGCTCATAAACCATCAAAGCACTGAAATTTGGGAGTTTAACAGTACATGTGCCTGAAATAGCAGTGTGTGGCAGGTCAATCTGAAAGGAAAATAATGTTCTTACATGAACCTATTTATTAAGACTACATTAAACGGACAAACTACTTGTATGAACTAACACACTTTTGACTTATTTTATATACATTAAATAAACAACCCATTGTTATAGCTAGAGAAAAACATAGAGTTTTGATCAGAAAGCACTGGCAGCAGCTGTGATACAGATAAGCTGATTTCTTAAATGCATACCACTTCAGTTCAGCACTGAAACTCAAATGATCAGCTCTTTAGTAGAACAAAATGTGGATATTCAGTTAATTGATCTGTACAAACACCAGAAACTGAGTTTGTAAAAATCCTGGACAGCAAACAATTACCTCACAGATTGTTCTAATTGGGAAGTTAACAGCTCATCAGTCAAGCAGGTACTTGCACTGCTGAAGCTGTAGCCTAGTCCCATATGATGTTATCACTCTCCCAGGCTCAGTCAGATGGACAGAAACAGCCTGACTGTTTTCAGTTAGGGCAGAACAAGTTAACAAATGTTGCTTTAAAGCAAACCACAAAACCAAATAGCATGTAACTTTCAGGAAACACTACTTATAACACTGGGACATGAATTCAAGCTTTTTAAGGCTTTTTTTTTACAAGGTGTAAAATGGTTGCCATTGATCTTTAATGCATCAGTTAGGGTTGTCATTACAGCAACAAAAGCTTGGAAATTCGATGTTAGGGTTACCAACCCTACCCCACCTACTTCCCATACCATCACTCTCCACAGACCAAGAGGCATCAGAGTGTGCCTTGGGGTCATCGGGCCTAACTCGCTCTCATTCTCCTATACTGCACAATCTCAGCTTCCTTACAAATGGAATGTGGTGAGAGTTAGGAACGATGATCTCAAGGTACACCCCGATGCCTGTTGGTGTATGGAGGGGTTGGAACCCTACCTTCGAATTTCCAAACTTTTGTTGCTGTACTATCAACCCTTACTGAATCATAATCAGAGTTCTTTGCAATGAAGATATATATATATATATATATATCACAGTATATATAGCTATAGTGAAGCCCGCCAGAATGAAGCACAGTGTCACATGTTTCCTGCATGACAAAAGGGATTACCTCCTATTGAAATTGCATTGTTTGCTGCAGTAACACTACTGCAGAGTTTTGCAGAGTTGGGCTTCAGCCTGGTGGGCTTCTTTTTATAGACATATAATATAGTGGCACAGTAGTGCCACTATAGTTAGGGTTGAGTAGGGACTTTAATGTTAAATTCTAAATGTTGCACTTCAATAACTTTGCAAGCCATTCATCCAATTTGCCTGAAATTTGTGGATCTGTAAGTGTTGTTCCAGTTGGATTTGTGGTTGCAGAGCTGCGGAGTGTCAAAAAGTGTGACAAATCCTCAACTTTTGGCAAAGTCTTTGCTTGTCTTTACAACCTGAATGGTTTGTCTGTTTGATCTGAACTTTTCAGAGTACATGGGGACTTTGTCAGGGAAGTGCTTTTTGAAGGGTTGGTAAAAAAATATTAATCCATTCAAAAGTTATTAAAGTTTAAAGTTTCCCATTTTAGCCGATGGGAAAAATATATGTCACCCTTGAAAGCATCTTTTGCTTTTGCGAAAGCACTTTTTACTGCCACAAATGGGTATGGTACTTTCATGCTGCCACCATCTTGTTTTCAGTTAACGAGGCAGAAAAAAACATTATAGCTCAAAAAATACTGCCCCATGGTAAACACCAACAGTTGGGTTTACCTAATCTAGACCCTAAGAACACAATCATGGCATTACAGTAGTTTTTTGCTACGATGCCTGGAAATATGTTTTTAAAATTTTTCCGGCATCTTAGGCATGGAACTTTTGAGAAAGGTCTGCTGGTACTTCTACAAAAGTCCCGCATCTAAAATGGTAGGACTTTTGCGAATGTTCTGCAGTACTTTCGTGAAAGCTCCCTTGGCTAAACCAATGATACTTTCACGAAAGTCCATGAAACTTTTGTGAAACGTCCACAGGTAAACAGCCCCCCAAAAACAGTTTCTTTGCCACTTTATAGCAAAAAAATGGTTAGGACTATTGAGCTGAAATTTGCAGGGTGGCAAGCCCTTGCCCACATATGTGCCTTTTGCTGGTTTGGTGAAGAAATTGTCACCGGTTCCATAGTTACAGCACTCTGAAGTTTCAAATTGTCCTATAGGATAAGATTGTGGTGGTCACAGCACCTTTCGGCAACTACTGTACATCTTGAAAACAATTCGAGATACGGATTTTTTGCAAAGCACAGCTTAGTACACCTTTAGGTTTACTAAGCATGCATGGAGGTGGCCAGGTCATGAATACAACTGCGAAGTGATTTTTTTCCAAAGTTGCAATGGGTACAGAGATATTGCCACTTTTGTAGTACAACAGTTACTTGGAATGTCTCTAGACCTGTGCTATGTGTCTGTACTTATGGGTAGGTGGGAGCGCAGGGCCCACACTTCCACCTTTGCATACCATCTATGCTAAACTGGGAGCACAGGGCCCTCCTGCACTATGCCTCTAAACTTATGGATGGGTGGCAGTGCAGGGCTTAGAGGGCACGCACTCCCACCTATGGATCCTATTATGCAAAACTGGGAGCACAGGGCCCTCCTGCATTATGTCTCTATACTTATAGGTGGGTGGCAGTGCAGGGCCCAGATGCCCCGTACTCCCACCTATGTATACTATCTTGCAATACTGGAAGCACAGGGCCCTCCTATGCTATGTCTCTATATTTATGGGTGGGTGGGAGTGCAGTGTACTGGGTCATAATGTCGTATGCTTAATAGCACATGGCATTATGCCAAAACCCGGACCTGTACGCTGTCCGTGTTGGACCCCCCGGAGTTAGAATCCTTAGTGGGGAGGTCCGGGGGGCACAGACCCCCATAACAGGGGTGTGGGGTGGACCCCCCGACAGAAGAAAAGTTAACACCAAATCATGCAACACTATTATGTCGCACAACATTCTGCCATGCACTGTATTGACCCTGTGCTGGAGCACAGGGCCCAGAGGGTCCATGCTTCCACATATGGATACCATTATACAAAACTGGGAGCTCAGGGTCCTACTGTGCTGTGCCTCTAGGCTTATGGGTAGGTGGGAGCACAGGGCCCAGAGGGCCTGTGTTCCCACATACAGTATGGATATGAGTAACATTATGCTTTCTTAAAAAGAAGAGAAATTTATTGCAAAAAACTCAGTTAATGCATTAGTTAGGATTGATTTCACACCAGCAAAAGTCAGGAAATTTGATCTTAGGGTTACCAATCCTATCACCCAACCCGCATACACCAGCAGGCATCAAGGTGCACCTTGTGGCCATTGGGCCTAACTCTTATCCCATTCTCCAATACTGTACCATTGCAGCTTGTTTACACATGGAATGGGGTGAGAGTAAGGCCAACAACCCCAAGATACACCCCGACTCCTGTTGGAATGTGGAGGGTGGGGAGGAGGGATGTGGTGGTAGGGTTGGTAACCTTAACATCGAATTTTCTGACTTTTGTTAGTGTGAAATCAACCCTAACTGATGCATTAATAGAGTTTTTTTACAATGAAAACACATATATATATAAACACACATACATGCCCACAGTATATATGTTTGTTTGTTTGTTTGTTTAAAATTTATTTTTATACAGGTTTATCTGTTGGGGAAAAAAATCCCCATTTACAACAAATACCTGTGGTATTTTACAAAAACAACAAAACATGACAAAATACACACAATACAAAAATACAATAACCTAAAAACAATTACAACAAACATTTAAGTAATCATACAATTCAAGTTTTAAAATATGCAGGTCAGAAATTTGAATAATTTGGCAAGATAATTCATTCCATATCCTTGCTACACTATTCTGTAAAACCATATCCCCCATACGATTTATAATTTGGATTGTAGGCAATTTTCTAGTTGTACTCCTAAACACATCTAAATACTTTGAGTCTGAATTCAAACATATCAAGTGTCTTAAGGAATGCATTTTTGAATGTATCAAACCATGACATATCGTTAACCATAAAAATTCTCTTCTGGCTGTCAGATGTAACCAACCAAGTTCCTGATAAACTAAACAATGATGAACTCGGGATTTATTATTCAAAATATAATTCCCCAATCTATAATATGTCTGATCCAACTTAAGTAAAGATTTTTTATAAGAATGTTTATATAGTGGAAGACCATAATCTAATACAGGTAACAACAATTGTTTTATCAATGTAGTCTTTATATCCCTAGTCAAACATCCTGACACCCTTCTTAATGCTCCCAATCTTTGGTTCACTTTTTTTGTTTGTAACAAAATATGTTCAGAAAAAGAAAAATGGTAATCAACCAAAACTCCCAAATATTTATAAGTATTAACCCCTTGTACCTTTGTCCCATCCAAAAAACTAATCCTCAAATCAGTAAAATCATTTTTTGTATAAGGTCCCACATAAAAAATCATACTCTGAGTTTTCCCAGCACTTATTAAAAGTCCAGATGTATATATATAGTGTGGGCATGTGTGATTTTGTATTTTCTTGAAACTTGGCTTCCCAGCCAAATGCCCTTTGGGGTAACCCTTGCCTAGAGGTTCTTTGTCTTTTAAATCATTTTTTATTTTAATGGGTTCACCACAACATAACCCAGACAGACCGTCTTAAGGTCGCAGGTTCATTCTACTGGGATGTCAAACAGATGAGGCATACTGATGAGTCCTGGTAGGATGAAACACGTGTCTATGTCATCTGTTAGCACCCTTTGCAAACTGTGTGAGAAGCCTTTCAGCACCATGTAGGTCTGCTTAAAGTTGAAACAGCATAACATTCTGTGGTGATTTGCATATGCAGCCCATGATGCTTTGCACTGTGTGGGCATGTGTGATTTTGTAATTTCTTGAAACTTGGCTTCCCAGCCAAATGCCCTTTGGGTAACCCTTGCCTCAGTGTTTGCACATAGAGGTTCTTTGTCCTATATATATATATATATATATATGCGATATCCACATAATATATATATCCACATTATATATATATATATATATATATATATATATATATATATATATATATATATCAAAAACATTGTTAATGCATCAGTTAGGGTTGATGTCACAGTGACAAAAGTTTGGAAATTCCTCCACACACTACAGAAGTGGAGGTGTGTCATGGGATCACCAGACCAACTCTCACCCCATTCCATGTGTAAGCAAGCTGACATGCTACAGTATAGGAGAATGAGGTGAGAGTTAGGACTGATGACCCTATGGCACCCCAAACATCTGTGTGTGTGTGGAGGATGGGGGTTGGGGTGGGATGGTAGGGTGGTAACCCTAACATTGAATTTTCAAACTTTTGTCACTGTGACATCAACCCTAACTGATGCATTAATGAAGTTTTTTTGCAATGAATCTCCTTATGTTTTGAAAAAGTGTAATGTAACAAGTAAATGGTACCTGAAGGGCCCCACGCTCCCACCAAACTGCCCATTTGTGCATAATGATATATGTCTGTGGAAGTGTGGGCCCTACGGGCCCGGCACTCCCACTTACACATAACAACAGAGCCATACAGTAGTCCAATAGGCCTGAAAAGGAACCCTTGTAACACTGATTTGCCAATATCTCAGTACCCGTAAGACCTATGAAAAAAAATTCCACTGCAGGTGTAATCTATGACTTTGAAACTTAAGATGTAGGTAGTGAAAAATCCTTATCTCGCACCGTTTCTGAGATACAGGTGCCAAGAGGCACCACAGGTGGTGCAATGTTATCCTATGGGAAATTTCTTAACTTCGGAATGCTGTAACTATGGGACCATTGAATGTTTTGGGACCAAACCTCCAAAATGCACATCTGTAGGACAAAGGCTTGCCATCCTTCAAATTTCAGCCCAAAAGCACAATCCACCTTGTTACAATGAAGTGACAAAGAAAACAACACATGGGAAAATGTGTTCATGCACTGTTTTGGTGATGACTTTAATGTGCTTGTGAATGTTGTCACACACAGAAAAATGTAGTCCAGGTTCATTTTTTTTTATTGCGATCATTGCGGCAGCAACAAAAAATGTTGTCGCGACAACAAAATGGCAGAATGGTGGAAACAGTTTAAAAACATATTCCCAGACCACCTACTGAAAAACTAATTCCAGGATCATGTTCCTAAGGGTCCACATAGGTAAACACAACTATTGATGTTTACCAAAGGACATAATTTTTTGAGTTACAACATTTTTTGTCTCTCGCTAACTGAAAACAAGGTGGTAGCAGCATGAAAACTAATTTAGGTAGCGCAACAAAAATGTGATCACAAAGGTCTTCACAATGCACATATACATTTTCCCATAGGCTACAACAGGACATGAAAAACTTGCATAACTTTTGAACAGATTAATATTCTTTCACCAGATCTTCAAAAGGCACCAGTTTAACCCAGGCCACATCTAGACAAGCAAATTTGAATCCTCTTGGATGCATTCTTCAGTCCATTATGTCTGACCGAAAAATGTGCAAAAGTTGGCTAATTTTCATTTTTTTGATGTTCCACAGTTTCATAACTGTGCATCCAACCAGAACAAAACTTTCCAGCTCCAGAGATCTATGCTTGGTCACCATGCTTGCAAAATGTCAGGCAAATCAGAAAACAGTTGCAAAGTTATTAAAGTGCAAACTTTGGGGTTTAACATAGAAGTGGCTACACAACCCTAACTATACCTGCCCTACCAGGTTATATATATATATATCAGACATTGGGCTGTTTCTTTGGGGGGGCTGCACCCACCTGCAGCCCCCCTTCTAAATGATTATTAACTCCAAGTCAGAATTGATTTAAAGGGCCACACACAGCAAAAGGGTGAAATTTTGCCTCAAGGTCCTCCACAGCAATAATTTCAAAACTTGTCAAAATTGTTGCTGTGGGGATTTCACCATAGGGGTTCGACGTTCAGTCAGTGCACTATATATATATATATATATATATATATATATATATATATATATATATATATATATACATTAAGGTTGAGTTGTAAACATTTGAAATGAAACAATGTATTCTTACTGGAGTGAAATAAATATTGCTGACGTAGACACTGTGAAAGATATTTACATTTACACACACAGGGCCAGATATTCAAAGGGGGGCACTGGGCGCAAATCCATTGCGCTGAATTAGCACTGAATTTGCACCCAACTGCAATATTCAAAACAACATTTAGCGCCGGCACTAGGTGTTAGCACCGAAGCTAAATAGTAGTGTATACAGGGGAGGGACTGAGGGGAGGGGCCCTGAATGCCGACGCACCAGCATATTCAAAAGTATAGCATCGCACTACAGGTATTAGCGTGACCTGTAGTGCGGCGCTAAATACTGCCAAGGAAAAGCTGATGGTAATGCAGCGGTGCCCCCCCGCCACACACACACACACACACATATGAATCCCAAACCCCCATTGTCCATAAAGTAAAATATGATACCCTGGTAGTCTAGTGGTCCTCCCACCCCCAAGCATGGCTCCCAACCCCCATAGGAATTAAATATAATGTCCCTGGTAGTCTATTGGTCCCCCACCCCCAAGCATGGCTCCTGATGCCCATAGAAATGAAATATAATTTCCCTGGTAGTCTAGTGGTCCCCCCACCCCAAAGCATGGCTCCCAATACCCATAGAAATTAAAATAATTGTATTTGCCCTGGTAGTCTAGTGGTCCCCAACCCCCCAGCATGGCTCCCGTCCCTCACTGAAAGTCAATATATATATTCTCCCTGGTAGTCTAGTGGTTCTGGCAGTGATGCCCACGCTCATCTCAATGAGACTCCAAGAACGGAGCCAGCAACTGGCTCAGCCTTCCTCTCACCACCACGGCTGGCCGTTGACTGAGGTACAAATGAGAGCTAGCAGTTTTTAAAACAACGTGTTAAATGTGCTCAGTCGGTGCTTAATTGTAAGTGCCTGTTTTATTTTCAGATTTTTTTTTGTTTTATCTCAGTCCAACAGTTATATTGGAATTGAGAGGATGATGTAGCATGTGGGTGCATTAGTGACTGTGGACGGGGGAGAAGTGCAGGCATCTATCGCTATGGTTTTCTCCTACCGGCAATGGGTCTAGAAATTATGGAGATGGGAGGCAGACTGTACACCGAGTGGGTCCTGCTGCAGAATGACTTGTGGAGAAGAACTGAGAGAGGTACTTAAATACATATAACAGAGAAAGTAAAATTCAGCAAATAAAATGCTCTGTTGTGAGGTGGTAGGCTCATGAAAGAGCTGAGGAGACCAGCAGTCAGGCAGACAGGTGAGAGAGGAGCAGGAGGAAATACATCAAGGACAATTGTGTACTGCTTGTACGAATGTAATCTAAATGTAGTGCTGGCAGGTGAAGGAAGGGAGGTGATCGATGATGTAGTCACTGTGTGGATAAATTGGTGACGATGTGATCACTGTGAGAATAACTTATTCCCACAGTGATTACATCATCACCCATTTATCCACACAGTGACTGAGATAATTGCATTTATGCACCAGTTTTTAGCTTGACCTGTTGCATATATGTGTGTGTATATATATATATATATATATATATATATATATATATATATATATATATATATCGGTACAATAGTGCCCCTATAGTTAAGGTTGCGTAGGCACTTCAATGTTAAACTCAAACTTTTGCACTACAATAACTTTGCAACTGTTCAATGGATTTGCACAAAATTTGGTATGCACTGTCCTGAGGGGTAGATCTCTTGATGTTGCAGGTTACATTCCAGCTGGATGTGCAGTTTCTGAGTTATGGAGAGATAAAAAAAAAACATGTTTTTACTCATTGACTTTGCTGGGATTTTTCTTTGAACTTGCCTACAACCCAGATGGTTGGGTTTTTTGGTCTGACATTTTCAGGGTGGAAAGGGACTACCTCACAAGCCTTTTGCTAGTCTGATGAAAAAATAATAAACCGTTTTTAAGCTATTGCAATTTAAAACTTTGAAAAAATTGTTTCTGTGCATGCTCAGTAAGCACTAAAATATAGCTGTATGAAACAAAAGAGGAATGCTGCGTTGCATGAGAAAATTCCTCTTTCATATGGAAGCCATCTTGTTTTCAGTTTGCCTGAAATATTCATATTTGGAAACCCTATAAAATGATGACCTGTGTAGGAACCAACAAATGTAGCTTACTTATTAGGACCCCTTAGGTGCATTTTCCACGTTAATACTCAAAAAATGCCCTTAAAATGGGCTTTTATTTAATGTTGAAATTCTTCTTTTGTATCCATGTAATACGAAGTAGGATCTTACTTTGTATGATGAGATACGAAGTAAGATCCTACTTTGTGAGCTGAAAATAGAAATATTGCTATAGAAATATGTTTTACTGCTGACATCAGGTGCCCATTCCCCATGTCTGCAATAGACAGCTCTGAGCCCACTCCCAATGTACCCAACACAAGAAACTGTCCATTTCTGACAACAAGGTACCCAATCCTTGTGTTGGAAGTAGCCCCCCCAAGGCAGGACACTGTGGAGCTCACTCCCATTGTCCCCAGTTATATCATATCCCCACCACCACCAGTATTGTGCAACACTGGGAGCTCACTCCCAGTGTCCCAAAATGTTTATTTATTAAAATTATACCTGAAAATAAGAAAACAGTCCCCCGTGTTTTTATTTTAAAAAAAGTCCATCCAAAAGCAAAACAGCCCCTGATCGTCTTCCCATCCCCCTGCCCCATCCCAACCCTCCCACTGAGCAACCCACCACCCCAAGGAGATCACATGATGCCTCGCTGAGACTAGCAGCCCTAGGGACTAGCTCCTGCTCCAACGCTCACTACATGAATAAAATAAAGTAATCTACACTCAACTTCCAGCTTACCTACGACGGATCAGGTTCCTGATAGATCGGTGTGCTGATCACAAGTTGCGGGGTTGATAATTACATGTAAGCCTTCTAATTTCTGACTTTCAGTTCGGGGCCTAATATTGCCATGGAGGCCGAAATGCGCCAGGCTCTACCGTACCACATGCCCCTGCAGATCCCGGAGAAGGATCCGAAATGACCTAAAAGCCAAACCGGGGGCTCTACAAAATCCATGGTGCCTATTGTAACCCAGCAAGCCTTATCTCTGTTATCAGAGTAGAAATTCATGGAAGAACTTCAGCCATTCAAAACTGCATTGCAAGATATCACAGCAGAAATTAAGTCACCCAGAGGGGAGCTCTCAGATACCTATAGGGCCATCTCAGATGTTACAGCTCACACTACATCTCTGGAGAGCTGGAAGGGCAAAATAGAACCTGAAGTGATGAGCCTTAGGCAACGAGTGCACAAAATGGAAGTCAAATTGGAAGATTTGGAAGGCCAAAGTCACAGAAACAATATTATAATCCTCGGCCTTCCAGAAGATGCAGAGGGGTCCTCATCCATCATATTCCTACAAAAAATGCTTACAAAAATTGCTGGACCCTCTTCCAATAATACCACCTACATCATAGAGAGGGCTCATCATTTGCTCCATTCAAAATCTGCAGTTGGAAAACCCCCAAGACCACTTATAATAAAATTCCGTAATTATCTCGATAAATCCCATATTCTTGAGCAGTTCAGAAAAGTGCAGCAAGTTTTATGGAAGGGTCAACAGTTGAGACTGACACAAGATTTACCAGCCTCGGTGAGGCAAAAAAGATTGTATTACCATCCCCTGGTATCTAAATTTATAGCAGCAGGGATCAAGTACAAGGTACAATACCCATCTCATTTGGCTGTTCACCACAGTGGCACCTAGCACTCCTTTGACACAATGCAACAAGCTACTCCTGCTCTACAGGCTCTGTTTCCAGATCTATTCTCCTCTCGCTGATGCCCCATGAAGAGACTTGCCCGGGGTTTTCTTTTGCTTCCTTTCCAGGTCTTGGAATAGGAGAGTGTCTCAGCTCACTCTGTAAAAACTCAGCAGGTACCATTGTTTGACCACAGGAGGGGGACAGAGACCCTATTAATGAATATGTGAGAACTTTATATTCATCCTGCATTAGAGACTTTTTTCCTTTTTTGGTCTGAAGGTGATTGATAACTGACACATTGACTTTTACAGACCCAGTCCAAGACAAGGTTTCAACGCAGAATGTCACCTACTGGTAAACCGGGCTATTAGCAGAATCAGCTAATTTAATCTATGCCCTTTTTGAATGCTACATAGCCTGTCATTCTTAGTTTTCTATATTGAAGTGGCTGCAAAAGAGTAGTAAATTCCTACCGTATAGGTTAGGAGCGTTACCTGGTTCTCAATAATAATTATGAGAGTTTGGAGTGCTTTTAAACTCCAATAGATGGGTTTATGTTTTAAATATGTATACGAGAGCCATGATAAGCAAATAGTTGCTCCCAGAGCTGATGATTTGTAGTTTCTTCATTTATAAATCTCATTGTTTTACCTACTGCATTCGTGGGCATTGCTGCTATGTTATGGCTATTACGAATATGAACCTGTCATTATAATATTTTAAGCTGTTAATGGGTTGGGAGTTGGGCCGGGAGGTACTGGTTCTTGGTTTACCCTGCAGTTTACTCAGGGCAACACGTACTGGCATAGGGAGTGGGGGTACTTCTACAAATGCATTATGTGTAATGCTTTGGATGTTATTGGTTGCAGGGGCTGTCAAGGGCAATAGTCTCAGCAATAACTCAGCCCATTAAGGGTATCAACTATATTGTTGTAGAAGAAGGAATTGGGGTAAAAATAGGGGGGGGAGGATATGTTGGGGTTACTTTTTCCTTTCTATTGTTTTTTTTTATATTCCAACTTTCATTATCTGTAACATGTTACTGGGTGGGATATGGGTTGTGGGACGACACGGTTGATTGGGAACCAGAACTAGCTGTAAAGAGGGGGGGAGAGAGAGAGGGAACTACACTGGTCGCCACTGGAATTACACAAAATAGGTGTTTTGGAAAATGGTATTTATCACTTGGAGATTATTTTATTCTTGCAGAGCAAATCTCGTCATTGTGAGTGGTCAATGCAGCATTTTTAAAATTTTGTTCTTGGAATGTAAAAGGTGCCTGGTCCCCCACCAAAAGAGCCAAGATACTATTACATCTCCATAAACTCAGTATTGATGTGGCCTTTCTTCAGGAGACCCATCTGCCCACTTCACAAATGCCTTGTTTATGAAGAACATGCATAGGGGAAGTATTGGGGGTAGGCATCGATACCTGGAAGTGTGGAGTCACAGTGTTGGTAGTACGCTGTGTACCTTTTAGGCTGCTCCAGTCGATCAGTGACCCCCAGGGCAGATATATACTTTTAAGAGTCATTTTGGGTCATACAGAATTAATATTAGGATCAGTTTATGGCCCTGTTGGGGAGGACCCACAAATCTTTATCACACTTATGACTAGCTTAGCCTCTTGTTCCTCTCTCCCTATATTACTTGGTGGAGATTGGAACATAGTTCTTTGTAATACATTAGACAGGTCTAATCCCCAACACTCTCCCCCTACTCCTGCACAAATGGACCTGAAGGATTTTATGGACACCATGGGTTTTGTAGACCCCTGGAGGGCCCTTTTTCCCTCAGCAAAAGATTACTCATTTCATTCCCTGCCACACAACACATTCTCACAGATTGACTGCTTTTTGTTGGGGACTAAGCATCTAGCCAGGGTTCAAACTTGCACTTATTTAGCTAAAGTGATCTCTGATCATCATCCAACTCTTTTACAGTGGTCCCTACCTGCTTCAATGGGCTATGATAAAATTTGGAGCTTCAACCCTCAGTTACCGAAATCCCAGCAATTGGCAGAACACTTGCAAAACTATATAGAGAAATTCTATGAGGAGAATGCTTTCTCCATACCAAAACTTGATGTGTTATGGGGAGCCTTAAAATGTTCACTAAGAGGAGAGATTATCTGCCTGGCCTCCATCAGGAAAAAGAAAATCTCTCAAGAAACTTCTGTATTATTACTACAGCAAATCAGGACCATAGAAAAATCATTGTCCTCCTATTCCGATATAACGGAATTCGAAAAATTAGAAAGTCTGTATTTTTAGTATAATATTCTTCTTAGTGTCAAAAGTGAACATCTCCTTTTTAGATCAAAAGTCACCTACTTTGATCAAGGGGACAAGGCTGGAAAGCTATTTGCACTATGGGTCAGAGCACAAACAGCTGATAGAATTGTATCAACTATTCGAGATGCTGCTGGCAATATCCATACTTCCCCAGAGACATTGCCTCCTGTTTTAAATTATATTATCAATCTCTTTACTCATGTTCTCCTTTACCTCTTAATAGTTTTGATCTAGATCATTTTCTCCAGGAAGTAGACCTTCCATACCTGTCCCAGCCTCGAATAGCCTTTCTTCAAGCCCCGTTCACTTTAACAGAGATTTATGAGGCCATTGATGCACTCCCACTAGACAAAGTGCCGGACCCTGATGGTTACACATCAAATTTTTACAAATCTTTCAAAACTCAACTAGGTACAATATTGCTTAATACTTACATTTATGGGCAAGGCCTCTCTGATCACAGTCTCACTGCTGCTATTATTGCGGTGCTCCCTCAACTGGGTAAGGACCCAATGATGTTACCAAATTACCGCCCATATCATTAATAAATGTAGACCTGAAGATTCTAGCAAAAATACTTGATAATAGGATGGCTCAGGTCTGGCAGACTCTATTAAGTCCTGAACAGGTAGGCTTTGTGTCTGGACGCTTATCAGCGTATCATCTGCACAAACGTTCTTATCTTATTTCTGCATCCAGGGACTCCCATATTCCAATGGTTTTGGTGTCCTTGGATGCAGAAAAAGCCTTTGATTGGGTGTCCTGGGACTACCTGTTTAATCTACTTCCACGGTATCATATTCCGACACAATTTATACAGTGGATAAAATTTCTCTATTTACAACCATCGTATACTATGTAATGGAGTTATTTCCCATCTTTTTTACTGCAACAGGGTACACGACAGGATGTCCCTTCTCTCCATATTTGTTTAATTTATATTTAGAACCTCTTATCAGGAAGATTAACAACTCTACACTAAGTTTTGGTATTCCAATCAACCATTCCCAATACAAATTATCAGTGTATGCCGATGATATTATGCTTCATATTACCCACCCATCTAAATCCATACCTGCTGCCCTAAGCATCATTCAGGATTTTGCTAGATTATCCAACTATAAATTGAATTTGACTAAAACAGAGGTAATGCCCTTAAATAATCAGACCCTAAAAGTGAATGTTCAACATCTTGGGCTCTCTTGGGTAAGAGATAGAATAAAACATCTGGGCATATACCTATCTCAATCTCATTCCAAAATGAAACAATATAATCTGGACCAGTTAATTACACAGATAAGGACATATCTGAACAGCTGGGCTTTACTCCCCATTTCCCTTTGAGAATGTATTAATATAGTTAAAATGAATATCCTGCCTCGACTGTTATACCCCCTTCAAATGCTTAACAAATTTCTCCCTAAATCTTGATTTAACCAGGTCCACGTTATTATCTCCAAATTCATTTGGAAAAATAACCACCCCCCCCCCATAGGGCAATCTCTAGATTACAGAGATCCAAAGAACAAGGAGGGGATACTGGTTCCCAGTATTTACCTTTATTATTTCTCGATTAACTGCTCGGTTGTTTCACATTGGCTGAGGTCTATATCAGATCTTGGTTCTTACCCTTACTCCCCATTGTGGCTCCAAATAGAAAAGTCACTTTGTGCATTAATGGGTGTAGACCTAAAAGGACTAATTTATATTCCCCTTAACAAGGTCCCCAATCAGCTGAAATCCACACCCATCATGGCATCTCTCCAAACTCACATGCAACTTAATAAGACCTTAGGCCATTCACTGGAGAAAGACTCCTCCCAACACATTCTGGGTAATCCCAATTTTAGAATTGGAGGTAAAGTTATTAAGCAATCCTTTTGGCCGGATGGTGTGGGGGGGAAGATTGATAGACTTAACAGAGAACTATAAATTGCTTTCCTTCTCAGATATAAGAGTAAAATACAATTTACCAACCTCTTTTTGTTTTAAATCCATCCAAATTTCCCAAGCTTTAATACAGCACCTTGGTAACGGTTTCTGGGATCAATATATGATTGGACCAGTCCTAAGTACAATTTCAATGAAGCCTACCTCTCATTATATCTCTTTTTATTATAAGGAGCTTCATGCTCGATATGGGGACTTAGAGGATACCCCTCATTATGTATGGGACAAGACTATTCCCCCATCTACTACGGTCCCTTGTCACTGGACACAGATCTGGAACAGATTGTATAAGGATGTCAAGTGGGACATCTACAAGTTACTTCAGTTTCATGTTTTACAAGACCTATATTACACGCCTGTAAAACTTAAAAAATTGGGGAAACACCAGTCGGATGGGTGTACCAGATGTGGGTGTCAACGGGGTACATTTATCCACATTCTTTGGGAATGTACTAAAGTATCCCCCTTCTGGGAATGTATCCGTTCTAGACTTGATCCCCTTCTGGGACTCCAAAATGCTTTTCAACCAGAAATTTGTATTATTGGTGACTCAAGGGATGTTCTATTAGGGAACCAATGGAAACACATGACTTTGATATCCCTTTGTGCAAAAAAAAAATAATATTATGTCACTGGCTAGATCAACAAATCCCTATGTGTATAGAATGGCTTCAAGAAATGCTTTTCGCTTTATAAGCAGAACATCTCCTGGCAAGCATTTCCAAATGTAGTAATAAATACCAGCAGATATGGGCCCCCCTTGCATATTCTATTGTCCATTTAATTATTCTCAAGATTATCATACTGACTGTATCATTGTATTAATTTGTGCTCTGTAGAGGTTACAATAAGTACCTATATCATTGTTTATTATAACACAAGAAGCAGATTTTTATGTTTTTTGTTTATTACTAATTCATAGTGGTGAAACAGGTGGGAAGGGGTGGGTAGTAGGGTGGGTATTCTTTGTTTTTTATTTTAAATTTTGGATGTTATAATTGATAATTTTTCAAACATCATCTGATATTTACGATAAAGTATAGGTATAATCATTGTTTAAGGAAAAACATATGTATTTTGTCTCAAAATACTTCATTTTTTATTTCCATAGAAGCATGAGAATATACAGGATCTGTCATGTGCATTACTGCTTCTTAACTCTTGTACAAAATTGTTTTGTTTACAATATGTAAAAGTGAAAACATAATAAAGCTTATTAAATTTGACCCCACCACCTCACACCCCCCTTGCCCAATACTTACCATTCGAGGTTGATGGCTGTCATCTTCTGTGGACTGAGACACATCTGCACTCTTCAAAGCCAAACCACAAAACTGAAGAATCGAGGTAAGTGCCGTATAATGACTGTCAATGGCATTTTGAACTTATGTTAATATCTCAGCCATTTCTAGGTATATTTGCACCACATTTTCAACATGGGCTTTTTGGATCCCCACCTCATGAACACTGTACTGTCATTTCATTACTCTGTCCCAAAAGGTTATTTCATGGTCACTGCAAATAATCACCTTTCGGGATCACTAATGAAACAATAGTGCCAGTGCTCATGAGGTGGAATCCAAACCATGTTAAACCATTTCTGAAAATACCCCAAAATACTTGAGTTACACGTGGTCATTGAAATTCTTCTACACACGCTCATAATTTCAGTAATTTCTAATATTTTCACTCCAAATTTTCAGCATTGCCATTTTTTTATTCCAGCTCATGAACAGTACAGCTGTCATTTTGCACATCCTGCCCGAAATGTGGTTTTGCTCTGTTGCACATAATGGCATGTATGCTGCAAGGAATCACCTTTCAGGATCAAGTAATGAAATGACAGTTCCAGTGTTCATGAGGTGGGGTCCCCAAAAGCACATGTTGTAAATTTGGTGACAAAATTCCTAAAAATGCCCAAGTTTTGTACGTTCGCTAACTTTATTCTATGCACATGAATAACTTTGCTACTTTTCAATCTTTTGACCCCAAATTTTCAACAAAGCCATTTTTTCACACCACCTCATGAACAGTACAGCTGTCATTTTTCAGATCCTGCTATAAATGTGTTTTTGCACCATGGCGCAGAATGGCGTTGCACTTGCGCACAATTACATTTTGCCTTGCATTTACAATTTCTCTGTACCGGGATACATGAGGTGGGATAATAAGATGGCTATGCTGACAGTTTGGTCTCTGTTGTTTGATACTTGGATGAGCAGGACCCAGAGGGCCCTGCACTTCCACACTTACATACATATGCACATCTATGGAGGGACTGGAGCACAGCGTCTGAAGGACCCTGTGCTGCCACAAACCCTGTGCTCCCACAATAAAATAAGCATACAATTATACTACCTCAGAAAGAAAGGACATTCATTGCACAAAACTCTGTCAATGCATCAGTTTGGGTTCATATTACAGTGACAAATGTATGGAAATTTGGCATTACGGTTTCCAACCCAACCACCCAACCGCACCCCCTCATCTTCCACACACCAACAGGCATCAGGTTGTGCCTTGGGGTCATCGGGCCTAACTCACACACCATTCTCCTATACTGTACCATCTCAGCTTCCTTACACATGCAATGGGGTGAGAGTTAGGGCCGATGACCCCAAGGCACACCCTGATGCTTCTTGTTGTGTAGAGGGCTGGGGGTGGGGTGGTAGGGTTCGGAACCATTATGCTGAATTTCCATACTTTTGTTACTGTAATAGGAACCCTAATTGATGCATTAATGGAGTTTTTTGCAATGAATAGATAGCTAGATAGCTAGCTAGATAGATAGATAGATAGACAGAGACAGACAGACAGACAGACAGATAGATAGATAGATAGATAGATAGATAGATAGATAGATAGATAGATAGATAGATAGATAGATAGATTATATGGGCACAGTAGTGCCCCATGTTAGGGTTCAATGATCATTTCTATGTTAAACCTCAAATTTTGCACTTTAATAACTTTGCAGCCATTTCACTGATTTGCATGACATTTAGCATGTGCCATCAGGGACCAAATATAATTTGATATGGCAAGTTTTGTTTCTGTCCGATTTACAAATGCTGAGATGTGGAATGTTAAAAATGTGAAAATAACCACTTTTATGCAAAACCTTTCTGACACTATTTCCCAGAAATGGCTTTGGAGTTTGGTCTGAAACTTTTAGGATATATCAATCTTGGGTTGCAGATGTGCTTTCTAAATGTTTGGTGAAAAATATTAATCTGTTCAAAAGTTATTAAAGTTTAAATTTTCCCATTATTTCGTACAGTAAAAATCAGGTGTGCCATGCAAAAGTATTGTTCTGCTGCTGCAAATATGGCTTTTGCTTTTGCAAAGTCCTGCACTCCCACATGCAAATGATGGACAATTACAATATGCAAGCATGGTGCTCCCACATGCACATATGGATACCATTATGGACTGATGGGAACAGAAGGCCCATAGGGCTCTGCACTCCTACATGTAAATGTGGACTGGATACCATAGAAACATAGACTTTGACAGCAGATAAGGACAGCTTGGCCCACCTAGTCTTCCCATTTCCCTACCTATTGGATAAGCTGCAGAACCTAGTTAACCAACAGCCTACTTGCTCCTACTTCCCACTATAATAGCCTTATGGTTGTCCCATGCATTCTTGAATTCCCCCACTGTTATTCACCCTAAAGCCTCCTCAGGAAGGCTGTTCCATGTGTCCACCACCCTCTGTATGACAAATAATACTTCCTCACATTGCCCCTGAGCCATCCCCCTTCTATCTTCAAACTGTGCCCCCTTGTTCTTGCACATCACTTTTTCTAAAAGATGCTACCCTCTTGGACTTTGTTGATTCCCTTGAGGTACTTGAAAGTTTCTATCATGTCCCCCCCTCCCTCTTTTCCTCAAGGGTATACATATTAAGCTCTTATAGTCTGTCTTCATATGGCTTCTGGCGCAGGCCCTACACCATTTTAATTGCCCTCCTCTGGACTGCCTCCATCCTGTCTATGTTCTTGTGGAGATGGGATCTCCAAAACTGTATGCAGTACTCCAGATGGTGTCTCACCAACTGTCTGTACAGAGAGATAACAACTTCCTGTTTTCTACTGCTGATGCCTCTCCCTATGCATCCCAGTATTCCCCCGAGCCCTCTTTACTGCATTCTCACATTGCTTGTCTACCTTAAGGTCATCTGATATGACTACCCTCAGGACCCCTTCCATTTTTGTTGTTGTTAGCACCCCCCTCCCCATCGTGTACTCTTCCACTGGGTTTTTGTTTCCCAGGTGCATTACTTTGCACTTCTTTGCATTTAATCTAAGCTGACAAACTTTTGAGTATTCCTCCAACCTTGCCAAATCCCTTCTCATCCTTTCCACCCTCTTGTGTATCAACCCTGTTGCAGATCTTTGTGTCATCTGCAAAGAGGCATATTTTTCCTTCTAGCACCTCAACAATGTCACCTATAAAGACATTAAAGAGGACCAGTACCAGTAATGAACCCTGCAATACCCCACTAGTAGCCCCCATTTCTTCAGTGTGTATTCCAATAACTATTACCCTGTTGTCCAGCCAATTTGTTACACAGGTTACCACCCTGGGACCCACTCCCAGGCTGGCTGACTTGTTTATTAATCTTTTGTGTTGGACTGTGTCAAATGCCTTGCTAATGTCTAGGTAGGCCATATCCACAGCCCCTCCCATGTCTACTAATTTGATCACCCAGTCAAAGAAATCTATTAGATTCATCTGACATGACCTTCCCACTATGAATCCATGCTGTCTTGGGTCCTGTGTCCCACTAGCCTCTAGGTACTCAACAATTCTTTCTTTCAAAAGTGATTCCATTATTTTCCCTTCCACTGAGATCAAACTAACAGATCTGTAGTTTCCTGCCTCTGCCTTGCTTCCACTTTTGTGAAGGGGAAACACATTCACCCACCTCTACTCCTTAGGCACCACACCATCCTTCTATGATTTGTTAAAAAGGGTAGTCAGTGGTGTCACTAGATCTCTCCTTAGTTCTTTTAGAATTCTGGGGGGAATCCCATCAGGCCCCATTGCTCTGTCCACCTTGAGTTTAGGAGTTCTTTCAGGACACTTTCTTCTGTGAATGGATTGGTATCAACCCCCCCATCCAGAGTGCTTCTATTGTTTGGTTTAGGTACCTTCTCTTCTTCTTTTATGAATACTGAGCAAAAGTATTCATTCAGTATCTCTGCCTTTTCACTGTCACCCTCTGCCCACTTCCCTCCCCTTTATTAAGCCTCACTATCCCTCCCTTGGTCTTTCTTCACTTTCTAATGTACTTATAAAATATTTTATCTCCCTTCTTAACTGAGGTGGCTATATTTTCCTCAGTATGGGACTTCACTATTCGGATTGCCTTCCCTGCTTCCTTCTGCTTTAACTGATACAGTTCTCTGTCTTGCTCCTTCTGTGATTCCTTATATTTCCTGAATGTTATAATTTTCTCCCTAACCTTCCCCGCCATCTCTTTTGAGAACCAAGTGATTTTTTACTTTTTTTTGTGTTGTTTATTTGCTTCACATAAAGGCTTGTTGTCTCTGTCATGGCAGTTTTGATTGTTTCCCATTGTTCTTCCACCACTTCTTCCTGCCCATTTGCTAGTGCATTCCTTATGCACTCTCACATTTTGTCAAAGTCAGCCCTCCTAACATCCAGTGCCCTCACTTTTGTATGGCTTGACTCTACAGCTGTGTTAATCATGAACCACACTGTTTGGTGGTTGCTTGTTCCCAGATGGTTACCCACTTCTAAACCTGTGATCCTCTCTCCATCCCCATTTGAGAGTGCCTGGTCTAAGATTGCTCCCTCCCAAGTGGGTTCCAACAATAGCTGTCTGAGGCATGCCTCCTGTAGGTCATCAATAATGACCCTGCTCTTGGATGTGGCTGCAGCAAATGTGTTCCAGTTAACATCTGGCATATTCAGGTCTCCCATCAACAATATCTTCCCTTTTTCTGCCATTCTAAGAATGCCTTCTATCATTTCCTTGTCCATTTAATCCCCCAGAGATGTGGGTCCGTATACAACCTCCTTGTGGATTGTGGTGCCATTTCTTGTCTCCACGGTGACCCACAGTGCCTCCTCTCCTCCCTATTTACTCTTTGGTTCCATTGCTTTGATCCCTATCCTTATGCAGAGAGCTTCTCCTCCTCCTCCTCCTCCTCCTCTTTTACCCTCCCTGTCCCTCCTGCAGATTATGTACCCTGGTATGCTGGCATCCCAGTCATGGTTCTCCATGTACTATGTTTCTATGACAGCCAAGATATCCAGGTGTCCCTCTTCCATTAAGGCCACTATTTCTGGAAGCTTGTTACCCAGACTATGGGCACTGGTAATCATCGCCCTCAATTTTTTGATGGCCTTACCCCTTTTAGCCCCATCCCTACCCTTACTTCATTTGCTTTTTTCTCCATTTACCCCTGTCCTGCTCCCTATTGACCTCTCTTCCTTGGTGTTTACCTTACTAACTACCCTGTTCTGTGGGGGGAGGCTTGGAATCCCCTGCTTCTTATCAGTGCCTCCCACCTTGGCTAAATTCAAAGCTTGCCAATGAAGCATTTAAACCTATCACATAGGAGCCTGGTTCCAATCCTGGACAGATGCAGTCCATTTTGCCAGTATAGGCCTGTATCCCTCCAGGTGGACCCCCAGTCCCCAATGAAGCCAAAACCCTGTGCTCTACACCAGTTTTTCAACCATTCATTGAATCACATGGTGCAGATTACCCAAGCCTCACCCATGCCATAGATAGGCAGCACCTCCGAGAAGATTACCATGCATGCTACTTGTCTAAGGCTCATGCCCAACTCCATAAACTCCCCCTACACTGCTCTGATCTCATGCCCAGCTAAGTCATTTGTCCCTAGGTGGACAGTGATGTCCAGCTCCCTCTCCTGTGGACTTTATTGACCGATGGCAGTGCAGGGGCCAAAGGGCCCTGTGCTCCCACAGAGAGATGAGGGTTAATTACAATCTCTCTACACTTATGGATAGATGGGAGGGCAGTGCCTGGAGGGCCCTGTGTTCCCATAAACAATTACAGCTAAAGTGATATTTTAGCAAAAAGTAAGGAAATTCACTGCAGAAAACTTCCTTAATGCACCATTAGGGTTCCTTATGATTATACTTTCTCAAAAAGTAGGGAACTTCTTTGCAAAAAATGTTTTAATGCACCATTAGGGTTCTAGTGACAAAAGTTGGGAAATGAGATTTTAGTGTTCCCAAACCTAAGACCCTATGCCCACCCTTGGCTTCCAAAACTAAGACACCATCCCCACCCTGCATACAGGAACAGGTGTGAGGGGTGTGCCTTGGGGTTGCAAACCCTAATGCTCACCCCATTCTGTTATTTTGTACCCATCTTAGCTTACTTACTCTTGGAATGGGGTGAGTATTAGGATTTGCAACCACAAGCCATACCCCTCCCACCTGTTCCTGCATACAGGGTGGGGGTGAGGTGTTAGTGTTGTAAGCCGAGGACTGAGGTAGGGTCTTAGGGGTGAGAACCCAAAAATATCACTTCCCAGCTTTTGTTGCTAGAATTTTAATGGTGCATTAATGCAGTGTTTACAGAGAATATACAGTATCTATATATGTACAGTATATATGTGTATATATATATATATATATATATATTATATATATATATATATATATATTTATACAATAGAGGTGAGTGATAAATGAGTGTGATAAAGGTACCTATTTCCACTAGAGTGTGATAAATGCTGATGACATCACTAGAGTGTGATAAACAACATTTATACATACTGTGCTGATGTCATCACTCACTCACTAACCACAGTGTGCATTCTATATTGAACTCTTTCACAAATCTGTTTCTCACTACTACTTGCAAGTAACTATTAACATTGCAAAGGACACTCACCTGTTTCCCATAGTGTTTCAACAACTTACAGCCCATTACTTTGCTACTCACAATTTAAGAAAGACTGCATTCTAAATCACAGTGCTGCAACACACAGTTTCTGTTTCTTTCTGCAAATTGACTCTAAATCACAGAGTTGCACCACACAGTTTCTGTTTCTTACTGCAAGCTGAACCTAAATCAGTTAGCATTGCTAAACACATTCACCTGTTTCCCAAGGTGTCTCACACTCCCAGCCCATTCAGAAACACTCACACACACTGAGAACAACCACATACAGGGCTCTCAGGATAGCCTAGAGGTTAGAGTAATGAGCTTTGAACAACCTTGATACATTCAGCACACTAGACCTGGGTTTGACTCACTCCACTTCCACATTGTGTGACTCTGAACAAGTCACTTGATTGCCCAGTGCCCCCAAATCACCACTAAAAACTTACCCAGTTACCAAACACTAAAATAAAAGAGCAAACAAAAAACATAACTATATTTCTGAAGCTCTTACCCTATTGTATAAATAGCACACATGATGGCCAGATTGTGTACGATTGAAAACATTCTCACTCCTGCATCATGAGCTCTGGATGATCTCACTCATGCCGAATGAGATATCGAGATCTCACTCTGCAGGAGTGAGAATATTATCCATAACACACTCCTGCCCATCATGTATCCTATATATCTATATCTATATCTATTATCTATATATATATATATATATATATATATATATATATATATATATATATATATATATACATGACAAACCCACACCTGTGACCTCTATGCACAGGCCAGCTGGCTACCCCTACTCAGCAGAATTCAATACCACACATGCTTACTTACCAAAAAGATTCTCCTCAGTCTCATGCCACCTGGTGTTAGCTCACGCCTTACTACTTACAGTGGCACTTAACAAACACATTGTGCCCAATCTCTAACCTTTCAGGTTCCTAGATGTCGTACCTTCATGGGTCAGCGGTCCTTTATCTATAGAGCCGCTCAATCGTTCAATTCCCTCAATAAAGAAGCACTTTACTCTACTACACTTGGACCCTTCAAAAGGAATCTCAAACTTTACCTCACCTCTACCACTCAATGTGACTGCTTCTCTGAACAGAGATCTCTCTAAACACCACCCAGCACACTCATGTCTCACAGCCCACCCTCTCCTAGTCTCATTCCCTCTGGCACCGGGCCTTCCTTGTGACTCCTTTCCTGCTACGCATCTCCACTGGTACAAGACATTTTCCACCACCATCGGACAGTGGCCCATTAGCCTGCCAACTTCCTCTCCAGGTCGCATGCCTGCAATACTAACTGCCTATGGTGCCCTTTATCTCCTATTGTTACTTCAGCCAGCTGCCTACTCAAGCTGCTTGTTATATGAATATTATCTCAAAGTATGTTATAACTGAGTATCTTTATTTTTTCTTTTAGTTGTTTTGGTTGTTTATTGCGCATTCTTTTACTACCTCTGTATGTATGTTGACCCTCATCCTTTGACGTGGAACCTTTGTAAACGAGAAGTTTCTGCTCAAAGGTATTTGTAATCTGAGAATTTAATAAATAAAAAAATAAAAAAAAATAATATATATATATATAATATATATCTATATATATATATATATATATATATATATATAGATATATATATCTATATATATATATAGATATATATATCTATATATATATATATATATATACATATATATATATATATATATATATATATATATATATATATATATAGATAGCATTAGCATCCCTATAGTTAGGGCTGAGCAGGGCTTTCTATGTTAATCCCCAAATTTTGAACTTTAATAACTTTGCAACCATTCAGCAGATTTGCATGAGATTTTACATGTGTAGTCTTGGTGGTATCTCTTGATGTGTCAAGTTTCGTTCTGGTGGGATGTGTGGATTCCAAGATGTGGATAGTGCAAAAATGTAACAAAAATTTGACATTTTTGCAATTTTTTCTCATCGTCTTGTACCCAGATGGTTTTGAATTTTAGTCTGCAATTTTTAGTGTTGAAAATGCTTGCATCACAGATGTGCCTTTCACTTGTTTGGTGACAAAACATTAATCCATTCCAAATTTATTACATTTTAAAGTTTCCATTATTTTTTATATTTACTCCTTTTTCTGCCCTGGCTCTGGTTTGCCAAAGTCCTCTGCGCATCCTAATCTCTGGCCACCATCTGTTGCCAGCCAGCTCCCTCGGGGACCCTCGTCTGTTACTCCCATGGATTACCCCCCATGGCAGGGTGGCAGAGAGACACCCTCAGTCTCCACCTGGTCAGGATCCAGTGTTCAGTGATGTCAACCCGAGCCAGGTACCCCGTAAGATGGTCATCAAGCTGCCATGACCGATCGCCAGATTTTTTTCCCCTTTTTCTTCCTTACCCCACATGAGTGGGGCATGCAAGGGCACTAAGGGAAGGAGCGTGCATGTGTCCACACTCACTTGCTCCCAGCACTGTGCCCCAACTCAGCCCCAATGGATGTTGCCAGTGCACCACCCCCAGCCTCCACTAGGGGCCAAAAGTGCACTGACAGCTGGGAACCCCCCACCCTGGAGAGGGAGAGCAGTCACTCAGACACTCCATCCCTCTCCTACCCCTGTTGACCCCTGGTGACCCGAGTCCACTCCTGAACCTGGGTCACCAGCATGGAGCATGGTGTTGTGACCAGCGCCTCAACCCTTAGCCCCAGCGGACCGGCTAAAGTTTCCATTATTTTCAATGGGAAGTACACTTTCCTGAATAGCTTCCTGGAATGAAAAAGAATTTGGTCAACTGAAAATGATTTTTTCATGAGGGGACAATCCTTTTTGTGAGAAAAAAAATATTTTTTTCATTTTCTGTCATCTTGTTTTCTGTTTTTGTCAAAAACAAATGTTTCACAAACCCCCTCCCCAAAATGACACTGTGCACACATTAAGGCATGTATCTTGCTCATATGGGCTCCATTACCTAGATTCTGCACTTATCTGTTTCTAAAATGACCTTATAATGTCTTTTTTAATCATTTTAAATCCTTTTTCATGATTCACTCCTGCTTTTTTCATCAGTCCTTTTTTTGTTCAAACAAAAAAGGATCTTGTCTCATGAAAAAGGATTTCAGACTTAGATTTTGGCCTTTTTTTGTGAGTCCTTTTTCATTTGAACAAAAAAGGATCCCTTTCATGGAAAAGGATTTCAGGTTTCGTCATTTTTCCCATTCCTTTTTCATGAGAAGGGATCCTTTTTCATTTGATATTCTAGTTCAAACTAAAAAGGAGCCCTTATCATGAAAAAGGATTTTGGACTTAGTTTTTCTGCCCATTCCTTTTTCATGACAAGGGATCCTTTTTCATTTGATATTTCCATTCAAACAAAAAAGGATCTATTGACACAGAAAAGGATTTCAAACTTAGTTTTTGGCTGATTTTTTTTTCCTTTGGAAGGAATCCTCTCTTGTTCTGTTTTTTTTTCATTTGAAATGGGAAATGATTCTTTCAAATGAAAAAAAAGTATTTTCTATGTCTTTCCCCTAATTTTCATGTGTTTCCCTGGTGTCTAGTGGCATCCCCCAACCTTCCTTTTAAGTCCCCCTATTTTTTAGGTATTTAATTTATATTTATTTTACATATTGTTCCCCGGTGTCCAGTGGCACACTCCAACACCCCGATTGCCTTGCCCATAATAATTTTTGCTTCCCTGGTGTCTAGTGGCATCCCCACCCTCCAATTATCATCCATGTACACATTTTATATATCCCTACTGTCTAGTGGTGTTTTCACCCTCTGATGTCTGACCTGTCAAAGTCCTGGCCATCCAAGTTGATGCTGGTTGCCCTGGGCTCAAGTGGAGCCCTGTTCCAACCATATGAAATGTCTGAGACCCTGAAATTAAAAAAAAAAGTCCCTCAATGCCTTCTTTTTTTATATGAAAACATAAGTCCATCAGAGAAGTGACCCCACCCCCATCATGAACTCACACTGAGCACACACACCCTTACACACACTCTCAGACCCCCTAACACACCCTCACTCACCTGAACAGGTCCCAGTTTGAAGATTCACCCTCTTAAGGAAAACACATCTTGCTGCTGGAACCAGCGACTGCTATATGAGAACTAAGGTAAGTGCGGTTCAACGTATTTCAATGAGGATTTCTACTTTGGTGCAAAACCTGGCCATTTTTATATATTTTGACACTAAATTTTCAACATGTCCTTTCTGACACCCCACCTCATGAACAATGTCACTGGAATTTTTCAAATCTGGCCTGAAAGGTGAATTCACAGTCACTTGGTGAAATGAACTTTCAGATGGGATTTGAAAATTTTCAGTGCTCTTGATCATGAGGTGGGGTTATAAGACGAGTATGTTCAAAATGTGGGGTACAAATATGTTACAATTGCAAAGTTATGCATATCTATTAAAATTAAGCTAAACTTGCTCATAACTTTTATCATTTTCCATACTTTCACCCCAAGTTTTCAACATAGCTGTCATTTATCAATTTTTTGGAAAAATGCATTTTCATGCCTCTGGCAGGAATAATGTTGTGGTGGTGTAGAATGACATTTTGCAGACATTTAAAAACTTTCAGTACTGGGTTAATGAGGTGGGATAATAAGAAGGCTATGGTGACAGTATGGTTGCTGTTGCTCTACAAGAGAAAGCACAGGGTTCTGTGCTTCCACAGCAACAGCTATATACACATCTATGGAGGGATGGCAGTGCAGGACCCAGAGGGCCCTGTGCCCCCACAGCCAAATAAGGATACAATTACACTATCTGAAAAAATATGGATGGATGGAAGTACAGGCCACAGTCAAAAAAGGATACAATTATACTATCTCAAAAAGTAAGGAAATTCATTGCAAAAAAAAATAAACTTAGTTAATGCATTAGTTAGGGTTAAAGTGAAAAAAGTAGGGAAATGTGGCATTAGGGTTTCCAACCCTAACACCCCACCCTTACCCTGCAGGCAGCACAGCTGCTGTGGGGTGTGCTTGAGGGTTATCAAGCCTAAATTTTGTTGGACTTCTCTGCAAGGCATTAATACTGCCATCATGCCTGGATAATGTTAAGACCACTGGGGATACATGGTGGGCAAAGGTGGTGAATGTTTTCCCTACTCTGAATCCCCTGATTAAAAAAAAGTAATCACAATAGCCCCTACCCAATATTCACCTCCAAGTAAACTCTTTAGGGCTAGTACTCATTTTTTTTATTATTATTCTTTCACATAGCTGGTTAATCCTGCCATTCTGTGAAGTTTCAGATTCTAAAATGTATGCAGACTCACAGTGCTCTACTGTTCCAGCAGTTCAGTAAATTGCAGCAGGTGGAAATTGAGCACACAGTCAAACCACATTTCTTTTAAAATCATTTTTTCCAGGGTTGCTGTATCATAATCATGTAATACAAAAATTGTCAGGTGCTTGCATAAAGTTGATAACATTTTTTTGTTTCTTAACTCTATACTCATGTAACACCTTGAATGTTCATGTAAATATCACAGACAATGGTTTTATGTAAATGAAAACATATGCCCCTAATGACTTCCCTCTAAAAAATTAGTAAATTAGCTCACTTGGATTGGATTCCTATGTGGACATTATTATGTATATTGCCAATATCTTAACTATGTTTCTCGAACTGTTCAGTGTATGTTTTGGTAACTATATGAAACATACTGACAGGGTTGTCTTGTACATGAGACACATGATAGCATTTAGACTAGTATCATGCATCATTTACTACTCTTTACCCTTTCTGTGTTTGTTTGTATTATCTGGGCAGGAGGAGTGGGAGGAAGCTACCCTTTGAGAAAACAGCTGAAGCTGAAATTTTAACAAATAGTTTCTGAACAGATTGCAGTGTGATCCTTTCCTGTACTTCAACCACATTGACATATGTTGTTTTGAAAAATGGTATTTAAATTGATTTGGCTGGATTAAAGTCAGTTATGTTGTATTCAGCAATGTGTGTCAGTATTAGCAATGGACTTTTAAATAACATAAAGGCACAACATTCACAATTTAAAGAACTTTCCTGTTTGTAAAAGGATCTAGTTCTGTATTATTTACCCCCACTGCAAACCAAGGCATGGTCTTTATTATGGTAGAGTGTCCTTTCTAGTTATATTTTAGAGACTCTATGTTCAACACTAAATTGTCTAAGAAACATGGGAAACTATACAATTAATTCAACTTGAAGTACATTGTCTGAATATTTGATTAATAATACTACTGAAAGAAATATGTATCTTGAGACCTGCTGCATGCTTTTCTTTTAATTTTCAGCATAAGATGGAAAAAAGATTAAAACTGTGAAACTCTATTATCTCTGTGATCCTTCTCTATCTCTCTCTCTCTCTCACCTCTATCTTTCCCTTTCTCTCCCATCTCCTCTCTCTTTCTCTCTCTCTCTCTTTCTCTTTCACTCGCTCTGTTTCCCTCTCTCATCTGTTTCTGTGCTGTTTGACTTTCCCTTTGTGCCTAATAGCAGCAATATTCCCTGCCACTCCTTCCATTGTAAAGCAAGTTGAGGGAACAGATTGTATATAACCACTGTATGTGACCAAATCGCTTTCCTTTCCTAGCACTCATGAACTGAGTCACCACAATAATTAATCCTTACTGTGTCCATTCCCAGTTGTTCTTCTTTACTTTTTTACTGCAGTACTTGTTTTCTCAGGATTACCTAAACTGAGATGCAGCACCTCATATTCAATGGGGTTCAACCACTACATAACTTCTCAGCTGGAAGTAGTAAAGTAGAGATCGACAGAAAGTAGATTATCTGCTCAGTATAAACAGATGAATGCCTGCATCAACATTTTTATCATTATCCATATCTATCTCTATTTATTTATTTGCTTTTGGTTACTGTTTAGTGCATTAGGCAAAAGACCTGCCTATTTTCAGGCATGACCATGGAGAGTACAGATTACAACAGTAAACAAGCAATCATATTTGGACACTGTACAGTGAATAAACAGGTATCCATGCAGGGATAGGCAGTAATTACAGATCAGAAGATTGAAACATCTACTCAGAGATGCTAAAATTAGACAGTGACAATACATATAAAATTAAATGTTAACAGCATTGGAACCAGAAGAGGCAGGCAGAATACAAAAGGCAATGCCAAACAAAATAAGTGCAATTACACACACACACAGTGCATTTAGGTTAGATAGCAGGGCTTTCTTGAATATAAGGTTAGATTTAAAACTCCTAACATGGTGAAGTAGGAAATTCCAGAATTTGGGAACAAAGTGGGAGAATGCTTGCTCTCCCATCTTAGTCAAGCAAAGTGGGACTGATAGCTGGGGAGAGGCTGATGATCTCAGAGGTTGAGAGCACATCATTGCATTGAGCATAGCTCCCAGTGAGGCAGGACAGGCATGTCACATAATGGAGTCAATAAAACACCATAGGGTACACGAGTGCAGGTCAGAGGGGTACAGCCATTGCAAGGCAGAGTAAAGCAAGCAGTGTTGGGTAAGGTGGGGGGCTGACAGGGCAAATCTGCAAATATTGTTATATGTAGTGCCCCACTTGTAGAGTACACCCGCTTTGGCCTAGGCAAGGAGAGGGAGAGCTTAGCTGAGTCCAGGGAGCTGAACACCCTGGTTGACTGATATCCTGGCAGCATGGGTATGGGAGTGATGAACCCTATAGGCCACACCAATCTTGGAATTGACTGAGCTACAAATCTCACTTATGTGAGAGGAGAAGTCAAGGGCAGGGTCAAGTGTAACTTCAAGGTATTTAAAAGAGTTTGTTACAGTAACAGTGGACCCCTCAAGGCATAGGACCTATAGCTTAGGGTACTCAGCACAGGCTTTTCTAGAGGCCCAAAGAGCATTGCCTGAGTTTTGCAGACACTAAGAATTTGATAATTAGAGGTCAGCCAAGACTGGATTTGTTGAAGAGCAGATGATATGTGATTATTGATGTCATTGGTGGACCTTGAGGCTGCAAAGGGGACCCATCATCAGCGTACATAATGGTCTGACAGTGATATGAAAGGGTGGGAATGCCATTTAAAAATGGGGAAAGAGCAGGGGCTGAGCATAGAGCCTTGGAGAACACCAGAAGTGATAGGGTCAGGGAAAGAAAGGACCTTACAGAAGGAGACAGATTGTGACTGGCAAGCTAGCTGCTGAACCAGGATAAGGTGGCTTCTGAAGCACGAAGCGCTTGATGTTTGCATTGGAGTAAGGGTGATTTACCAAGCTGACATCTTTGATAAGGTCAATAAACACAGCTCTAGTAAGTAGGCCATTATCCATATTAGACTTAACCTCACTAGTGAATTGAGTAAGAGTGGTTGTGGTACTATGCCTGGCACAGGGATAGTCCTGGTGGTTTTCCAGACTGATGGTGGAGAAATAGATGGACAGGTTAAAGAGCCTAGTTACAGGAGTAGTAAGAAGAGAGGCAGCAAGTCTTAGGATTCTTGGTTCCAGTCCATCAGGCCCAGGCTGCCATGAAATGGAATGGTTCTTAGTGAACATAGGACCTCCTGACTGGAGACAGGAGCTAAATCGAGGGAAGGAGTGGCATCAGAGGAAACTGGGGAAGGAGTCAGTGACCCATGAGATAAGGGAGGACAGGTGTTGGGAAGTGTGGCAAAGAGGGAGTTAAAGGCATTGGCGATAGGGGAAGGGTTGTTACAGTTGACATCATTTATGAATATTTCACTGGGAGTTTGATGTCTATTGTTCCCTATGATCTCATTAATTTATGACCAATGCCTCTTAGGATTAGAGGCAGAAGAATGAAGTAGTTCTCTGTAGTAATTGCTCTTTGTGATATGAATCTCCTTCTTAAAGTGTTCTGCAAGGTGCAATACACCTTAAAGTCTGCAGGAAGAGAGGAGGATTTATATTGAGTCCATAACTTATCCCTTTGCTTGAGCATTTGTAAAAAGGGCCACTTAAGCCACTTGGTAGCTTTGCCCATGACCCTATGCATAGTGAGTGCAATATGCCTTTTATGCAGGGAGAGTAGGGTTTTGTTAAAGTATTCAGTGGCATGGTTGACATCGCACGTTGTCAATAGGGGAGACCAGTAATCAAACCATAGGTCATGACAGAAGGCAATTGGGTCAAGGGCAGAAAAACCAGAGAGAGATAAAACTTTAGGAGGGTAAGAGGGAAGGGAGGCATCCCACACACAGTAGTCAGGACAGTAATCACTGATTGAGTCAGCTAAAACCCCAGCAGTGGAAAATCTGTTGTTCCTGTTGGTGAGTATCCAGTCGATACTAGGGGTGTGTGAAAAGAAAATTCCACCAGCAGAATTTCCGTGAAAGTGCGACTCACTTCCGCGAAAGTTAGGAAATCATTTTCACAACTTTCACAGAAATTCTGCCTTAAAAGGGCAGAATACAGCTGGCCTAGTGGTGTGGAGGGCTGAGGCATCCATGCCTTACCTTCTGCCATGCTGGCAACCCGTGTTCGTGGTGCGAGTGGGCCACTGGGGATCAGCTGGGGAGGGAGAAGAATGAGCATCTGAAGGACTGCTCTCCTCTTCCAGGGAGGGGAGGAATGGTGTCCACTGCTTGACAGAACCCTGGTGGTGGCTGGGGACTGGCACAGTGGACCCACAATGTAGGGGGCGTGTGCGGGGCAGGCACCAGGTGTGCCATGCGTGGAAGTGTGCACAGCTCAGCCATTGGCATCATTGCATGCCTTCTCTCCATGCTCAGGGACAGGAAAAAGGAAACAGGAAAAAGGAACCCTGACCGGTGGGATGATGTCGACCTCCTGCAGGTGCCACTGCTAGCCAGCCGACACCTTGAGACAGAGATGAGTCAAGTGGATGTGAGGTGAGGGGGCTGGGGAGGCCAGTTTCATGGGACACTACAGAAACTGACATCCACAGACCTCTTCTTCTTCAGACTGGCATATTAATGGATTTCAGCATATGTGGGATGTGGGTGCATGTGTGTGTATGTATGTGTGTGGGTATGTGTTGTGAGGTACGTGATATAACAGGTGTGGGGCTTGCCGTCACATTGAGGTATGCCTCTATTTAGATACATGGAGTTACAGTGTGTTACTATTCTTACTTCACACACATAATGAATATTAATTCCTCCTTACTTTTTATCTTTGCCCTGGAATGGGGTTGATTACATTGCACCATATTCAGATTACCTAGCCTGTTACTGTACATACAGGAGTGTTATCATAGACTGTCACATATTTTTTTTAACTCTGTACACTTTGCGCTGTGAGATCTCATTTGCATGGGTGTCCTGGACAGATCTTTTTACATTAGGCTAATATTGTAGTAATTTGTGGAAATGTAGGTATGTTAGACTCTGGCCTTACACACATACTTTATATTTACTTCTAGTTACCTTATCCCAGGGAGGGTGGCAGTTTTATTTCAATTTAGTTCTATCCAGAATCCTTGGAAATGTTACTATGCAGATAGTAGTATGGTTAAATAGTGTCACATTTTTGCTCTGTAAGTATTAGGATACATGAGCCCTTTTACTTAGGATTTTATGACAAGTTGAATTCCTTTGGGAAACAATTGCAGTGACTGATGTGAATAAAGGTTCATTAGGAGAGTGTGTGTGTCTGTGAGAGAGGGAGAGAAAGAGAGAGAGAGAGAGCCTCTCCAGTATCCCCTCCCCACATTATGGTGATGTGGGGTGAGTGTATTGTTTGTGTGAAAAGGAGGAAAAAAATTAATTTTTTTATCTCTTTTTCAGATTCCTTAGACACTTCTGGTACATCAAGTTGTTACATTCTCAGTGTATATTGACATCAGTACATATCAGGCTACATGGTCTTCATTCCTTGGTGGTTCTTGAATAGAGTTTTTTGTTTGACACTAATGCTGTCAATTTATATTTAAATTATCATTTATAAAGTTCTGTCACTATAATAGAGGTTTTTGAAATTTATGGGGCTTGATATCTAGCTGGAGAGTACAGCTGGGTGACAGGTCCAGCTAGGTTTTACACATCATACAGTGTGCACTGATGTTTTTAAGACAACTTTACTAGTAATTTCTTGTCTATATTGCATGCATTGAAACTTCTTGGAGTCCTAAGACAATCTTAGTATGTCTTTAATCTGGGTAGGGGTTGCTTTTCAGTAATCACATCCTTATACAAACTGTGACACACATAGCTTGATTTAAGAGTCATCTGCTCCAGCAGTGTTATCTTATGTCAATTAAATTTATATGCAGTTGGAGTCTTTGTATGTGTGTTTCACCAAGTACCTTTGACCCGGGGACCCTCCAGGCTGAAGGTAATATGGTACTGTTAAACTTCTCTGACATCATCTTCTGTATTTTTTAAATGAGTATTTTAAACCAATGGGGATTTTTTTCTGTTTTTTTCTGCATGATCTAGCTGTTAAAAGTATTGTTTTTTTCTAAACAACTGCCATTAGCTTCTGAAGAAGGACTGGTTGGTCCAAAAGCTAGAGCACTTTGTTCTTGTTGTTACATCTATGTTGGTCCATTAAAAGGTATCAAATCATTTGCTTCTGGGTCTATTCTTGCAAGGACCAATACGGCAACTACTAAATCTTAATTAAAAAGACATTCCATATATTTTACATCCTGTAGTAATCTCTGGTGTCTAGTGGACCCAACTCCCTATCCCCGATCCCTAGTAAAAGAAAATGTAATCCAAATTTCCTGGTTTCTAGTGGGTGGGGAACCCATACAATTAATGCCCCACCACCCCACTCCCCCCGCATTTTGACCCCAAGTGGGCTACCAGCACAGTTCTCCCCTCTCTTCCAAGGACAGTGGCCCACTGAATTGTCAATGAATGAGTGTGTGCATTGAAGCACTCTCTCATTCATTGAATCATTGAAAATTCAGTGAGCCATGAGTCATGGAGGAGACAGGAGGACTGCACCAGTGGCCAGTATCGGGTTGTGGTACCAGGGGGAGTTTGGTGGAAGGGGAATAACTGTCTGGGTGGGGGGCATAGGGATCCACTAGGCACCAGGAAATTGGGATGACATTTTTTTACTGGGGATTGGGGATAGGGAGGGGGGTCCACTAGACACCAGGGAATACTATGGGATGGAAAATGGATGGACTGCCTTTTTATTTATTAAGGGGATTCTGGATTGACAGTGGTCCACTAGACACCATGGAATAATGATTTTTTGGGGGGCCATGATCGGTGGATGGGGGAACCACTAGACATCAGGGACTCAGGAGCTGATTTTTTTTATATGACTGATGATTGGCAGGTGTGTTTGAGGGGGGCACTAGAAAACAGGTATCAGATTATCTTTATATGGGACCCGCAATCAGCAGGGGATGGGGACCACTAGACATCACCATGGTATTTATATTAGGAGTTAGGATATGAAATAATACACTAAACATCAGATGGAATAAAATCCGCAGTTTAATGCATTATTTCACAGCTCAACAAAAAAGTCAGTGGAAATGGGCGAAAATCCATGGAAAATACCAATTTCACTATGGCGGAAGTTCTCAAATTTTTTTCGAAATTTCATGGAAGTTCCGCGAAAGTGGAATTCAGAACTTTCGCCGATTCCTAGTTAGTAAGAGTGAAGCTAAGACCATTCAGAGACAGCCTAGTTGGAGACAAGATTATTTGTGCTAGGTTGGCGTTACTGGTAGTGGATGCAAGGTGGGAAGAGTTGGGGCCTAGCCAGTCAAGGTTAAATTCACCTACACAGATCATTTAATTTTTCATTATTACAGATGGAAGTAGATCAATAAATTCCGTGAGACCTTGTTTGCAATTTTTTTGGGGGGGGGATTGTAAACACATATAATGTGAAGTTTCTTAGCCCCACCCAGTAACAGGAGTGAATGTAAAACCTTGCAATATTTCAGTGGGTTGCTGGGGAGGAGAGAGACGTTTAGGTGAGTCTTATAGAACAGAACCAAGCCACCACATCTTTTGGAGGTTGGACGGTTAGCATGAAGCATGTTATGCCTGCAAGGGAGCATAGGGAATCTGGGACAGAGGGCTTCTGCCAGGTTTCAGATATTGCTAATATATCTGGGTTGTTGACTAGTTCCCAAGCTTCCAGCTCAGAGAGATTGGAAATTAAGCTTCGGATGTTCATGTGGGCAAAGGTTATACCTAGGAATTGGGACAAGAGATGGGAGAAGTAAGGTGGAGTGATATTAGTAGGGACATTAGGGCCAGGGTTGGTCTCAAAGTCATCAGCTAGGGAAAGGGATAGAGTTATAACCCATACTGTGGCAACCACAACAGCATGAGATACACACCATGGGGAAGTAAATTTCCTACAAAGAATGTGCTTTAGGAACCCCCCCAAGAGGTTAGTCTTATTACTCAGTTATAATATATTTACAGTAGGTCAGATAACCAACATTTGAGTTACCTGAAAGGGGAACAAAAGCACTGCAACAGGCTTTTTTTCCCAATGTTTTACTGAATTTTAAAGAAATATTTGTGGTCTCCAGCAAAGATTGTCAGTTGGTATCAGCAGAACTCATTTACACAAAATCCTGCCCCAATTTGATTTTCAGTACTTTACATTATGGCTAAATGACATGACCACATATCAAAGAGCAGCATTGGCAAAAGATGTGCAGGAAAGTCAGTGGCAAGCAGTATTGTGCTGAGGAAACATGCTGAAAGTAAACACAGCACAACAAAATGTGCGAGCGCACAATGTCGACCTGTGGGGCACAACATGTCACACGCAGCAAATGAGGACTGTGTGAAATTCATGGGCAGAAGAGGAGCAAAAGCCCAGCACTGGCAAATGTAGAATGGCGCCCCCCCCACACTGAAGCCCAAGACAGATGGAAGGACCCATCTGGTGGCAGCAGTGGCACCCCCACAACAGTCACCTCATATAGAATACAGCACACCCCACATGCCCAGGTGGCCAGTGTTCCCCCACTGTACCCACACCTGCATGGCCAGTCCAGAACAGCATGCCCAAACCGCCAACCCCCAGCATACACAGCAGGGCAAATGAAAGCATTAAGCAGCACAACACTACCCTACTGGTGGACATGTGATCTGCCGTATACCCACTTCGTGACCAACAAACAACACTCCCAGTGGTCCAGTGTGACACCACCCTTCCAGCCTGCACCCCAAATCCCACAGCAAACAGCGGGCAGCCAGCACAGCCCTTTGCACTCCTCCATGGCTGGCAGCCCACTGAACTTGTAATGAATGAGCGTGCTTGTCATGCACATGCCCATTCATCACTAGTTCAATGAGCTGCCAGCCATGGAGGTGTGCAGAGTGCTATGGCAGTCACCAGCTTTCGGCTCTGGGATGAGGGTGCGGGCTGGGGGGACATACCACTGGGAGTGGTGTCACACTGCACCACCGGGGGTGTCATTGCCAGTAACATGACCACCAGCGGGGTACTGTAATGTTGTACCAGGATGTCTCCTTCCCAGTAAGGCATGTGATGGGAGGGGGATGATAGGGTGTGATGTGCCGGACTGGACATGTGGGTGGTGGTGGGGGGGGCTACTAGCCACTGGGGTGTATGGGGCCAAGGCACACTGTCTGGGGAGGTGAATGGAGGGATACAAATCACTTGGAGGTCATAATGTGATGCCAGGTGGTCTGGAAGGCACTAGACAGCATAGCTGACTGTAGTCTGATTTCACCATCTCCTGGTGAGTGGGACAGAGTGATATCAACCACAACCAGCTCAGAGAGTGTCTGAGGCAGTGCATTTGGATATGCGGTAATGGCAGTGAGGTCTGCACAGTAACACCCACTGTCACCTGCCTCCACATCTACAGAAATAAACTGCAGTACAATGGCAAGGTGAGGGCTGCAAACACTTTAATGCACAACTCATCCACACATCAGACCTGCAGCTAAATGTTATGGGTTATACCACATAAATAATCATACTTAGAGCACTTGCCATACCCCTCCACCACAATAATGATACGTTTGGCCGTGTCCCTGTATTTCCTACGTGGTGGGGGTGGCTCCTGTCCAGACACAAACAGTTCAATTCTGGCCTCATTCATCCCTTGCTCAACATGTAGCCCTGTGATTAGCTTCAAAATGGAGGGATGGCTGACACCCATAAAGGTATTGAAGCTGCAGTGCCATCCTTCTATGGAGTTTATGGTACATGGCATGCCAGATGCAATGGCATTTTAACAGTTCCAGAAATCCATGGCATACAGTGACCTTCACGGCCCAAAGGATGACAGATCCAAGTTTCCTCAAAGTAGTCCAGCAACGGCTCCATAACATCCTCATTCCATATGAAGAATTCCCAGGAACACATTGTCTCTTACACTGGCACAACACCCATTGGTGGTACATATGCTAGGGCAGGCAGCATTTGTATGTGTAAGGTGAACTCCTCATTAACATAGCTGTGATGTATGTCCAGTACCTCCTGGACCTTTTGCCAGATGTCTGGCACAGATGGAAAAATATCCCCTGCTCACAGTCTCCGGGACCACACTCTGGAACCCTTTTATGGCAGCCCGTTCATAACCCATTATGATGGACCGGAGGCACAGGTTCGGTCTCAGAGTCTTGAGCTCCGTGAAGACACGTGTGTAGATGGACATTTTCCAATTGGACATCAGTATGTACACACTTGGTATCTTGACACTATACTCAACAGCATGTACCATTTAGACCTAATGGAAAAGAGGTGAGAGTCACCTTAAATGTCACATCTGCAAACCAATGTGGACACTTTTCCATCAGTGCCAGGTTACGGTGTGTGTTCCGAAAATCAGGAACATGTCACTAGACATTCCACTGTCGTACAGCAGGAGCCATTCCCCTGTGTTCATCAGGGTATACTTTCTGAATATCACAAGCTCAGCCTGTGATGTTGGTGTGATAGGGGTATCACTGGTAGCTCTTTGCACACACTGCACCATCTGCTTCAGGGACGATACAGATAGCAGCTGACCAACTATCATGGCAGACACATTATTCATTGCAGATGACACTATTTGTTGGGTCATCTCCATGGTCACCACAGCCTTATCCTTCATCTCCTCCATGACCTGTCATGCGGCAACAACCCCAGCATCTGCCACATGGTTGTGCTCCCTCAGCACAGCAACAACTGCCTCCCCCACTGTATGGCATCCAGAGGGGCACTTCAGTTTGTCATATGCTGTGCATTTCCAATATTGCTTCCCATTACATTGACACTCCCTGCAATACAGGTAGCCCTCATGTAGCAGAAGCCTTCGGCCCCTCTGGCTTATAATGAAGTGTAATGGCATGACTTCTCCACTCACCTCTTGCAACTGCCCACACACACCTCCACGGCCCCAACACACTTTATAGTCCCCCACACCTCCAATAACATCATGGAACCCATGCACACTGGTGTGGTAATTACCTCGCTATCACTTACAGGACACATAGAATTACTAGGGCGATCACAGGAGTCACCAGGTGGGTACTATGAGGCATATTCTGGTGTGATCCAGCAGCCGCACAATAGGTACTCATTAGCCTTTGCCTCTCCAATGAATGTGTAATTGGTGCTATACCTATTTGTGATCAGCATACACCTGTGGGTCCCAGTGTCTTCTGCTACAACCTCTACTGCCCTATTCATTAGTGCTGCTGCTGTCCCCTGTAATTTGCCAATGCATGTGCTTGCACTTACAGGCTTCACTGTGCTTGTTTAGCCTTAAGCACATCTCAGTGCAGTGGACAATGCAGATGTCTGTCCAGCACGTACTACTATACTCAACTTGGTGTGTGGCTGCTGCTAGTCAGGGGAGGTCTTGGATACCTGTACCTGGCTTCTTGGCTGGAACATGGATGGACCCCCTCCTTCCGGAACCCAGGATGCTCCTGGTAAGTGTGAGGGGGGAATCAGGTCTGCAATGGGATGTGTTGCAGATATGTCCTCCATTGTTATCTCGTTACACCATTGATTCCTGGGATGGGGGAGTACCTCTGCAGGGTTTGCTGTTATCTGCATTACTACGCTTGTTGAAACACTATTTCTGTTTCCATTCCAGGCACACATTTGCGGGGCATGAGATTTGCCTATGGGTCTGTATGGGATAGGTGAGTATACAGACTGCATCCAGTGGACATTTTGGGGATGTGCAGACACTCTATCTCAAGGGTACACATTCCTATATGTCCTGGAACCCTGCCAATTCCTTTCCCTCATGGTCCACTTGGCTGCTAGAGCATACTCCAGCTTCCTCCATATGGTGCCTTCCTCATGATGAATTTATTGTGATGGTAACACATTGCACCTATTCACAATGCAGCCCTGTTCACACAGGTACACCACTGGGGCATGTGACTCCTCACTGGGACTGAAGTAGCCCCCCCCCATGTAGCAGTACTGCCACAGTTATCACTTCAGTACACTAAATAAGAGGAAAGGGACTGGGCAAGGGAACTGCAATGGTATGTGTGCACATGGTGCATTGTTTTGCTGTGTCCGCCTTGTGCGCAAATATGTGCACAGCCTATGCACTCTTCTGGTTCCCTGTGTGCTGCACTGTGATGGTCCTGATACTTAATGGGGCAACACATGCTTGAACCACTTTGTTGGTTTGCCTGTACCTGGGACTTGGATCCCTGATTTATAATTGTCCATGTTACCCTATCTGATCTATCTTAATTGCTCATTATAGGCAGCTGACTGTGAATAATCCACAGGAGCGTATCTCACATTTAATTATTGGGTTACTGTGTGCCCATTGTATTCTACAGGGGCTGTGTTCTATGGCAGTACACACAACACATTGCTCTGCAGTTCTTCATGCCACTGATGCTCTCCACAGATATTTGGTATTCTGCATCTGTACTCGAACCTCACACCTTTTGTTTCCCCGGTCTGCGTCTGCTTTTACACTTGGTGCAGAATCATGATTGTGGTCCCTGAGATTGCCTTTGCCATGCTTAGTGATTCTGCTGGTGTGCATTACATGGTGGGACACATTCAGTTTCTCCATCTCATAGTGTGTTTTCTCTCTTGAATTCTGTGTGTCACACTATGCTAGCTCATCCTAAGATGTTGTTTTCTTACACTATATGACATGTATGGTTCTATCAGTGTTGGGACTGTGTGTCATTTCTAGCATTTACATTGTATCACCTAGTGTTTTCCACATGCTGTTCTTACTTGTAGTGCTACTTAGTGTTTTGCAAGTCACTGCTCTGTAATACATACGACTGCCGTGACAGGCTTCATATGGTAGCAGTATGGATATTTCATTGTTCTGGTCTTTGGTATGTGCTGTTTCATTCTACTTGTGTGTGGCTTTGGTATTGGGACAGCTGTGGATGGGGGCAGGTCAGCATGGTGGCCATGATGACACTTCATGTGGGACTGGCATGCATAGAGTGGTGTTTTACATTCTAATGCCTGCAGTCCTGACTCACATGTCTGTTTATTTGCATTGGCTACTGTCTGTTTCAGTAGGGTTTTCATTTCATCAGTGTTGCTTATTGTTCGGACTTCTGCTGTTGCTCTGTGCTGTTGCTATTTGATTTATGCTTTCCACATTGTCTACTCTTGCTTTCTTTTCTGTTGTTTTCTTTCTACATTGTCCTGTGCTATGTGTGGACCTCTTCACTTGCTGGGCTACTATATGCTTGCCTTTTCGGGAAGGGGGGGACTGTGTCCCACTGATTGTTCCAGCCTGTGTCTTGGCTGTTTGCTCTTTACTTCTGCTCCTACATGCAGCTGCGTGCTGCCAGCATGTGCACTTATGGCTCCCCCCATTCATTGTCCTGGCTCGCACTGTTCTCCCGTCCGCTCAAGACAGATATTCGCGGTGTTCCCCACGCTATTTTCACTGCATGGTAATAGTTCTCACTGGGCAGTCATGGAGCCTTGCATGATTTACAGTAATACTAAAGTCATTTTAATTAAAACAAGATAAGTTTTCTTTAGACTTTATCTTTTCACATTGCTTATGCCTTCTATAAAGTCATAATCATTTGCTTGTAACATCATAACCTGTTGCCAGGGACATGACTCTGATGTCACAAGCAGATGATTATGACTTCAAATGAAGAACAGCAATAGTGACAGATGAGGCTTAATGGGCAAAGAGACTGTTTGCATGCAAATGTCTTCAATATCAGAGAATACAATGTCCAGAAATTCAAATTTATTTGAACACTTATGAGATCTGAGTGTTGCTGATGCCTGCAGCAGTTTTACTTGCAGAAATCTGGAAAATTGCTTTAAAATACCAAAGTAATTTAAAACAAAAAGAAACAGGACTCATTCATTATGAAGCCCTGGCCTAAATACCAACTTTAGACAGTCAAATATATGTTGATAAAAATAAAACAATACGGAGAGTAAGCTGCCTCAGCAGAGGATGATGTTAAGCGATAGCACAAAAGCATAAAGCATATAACATGAGTATAAGCATTTTAACTCAGATGGTGCATACTTGCAGTTTCTGATTTCCTTGCCTTGGCTGAAAATAAATAAAATATAGGTTTCTATTCTGTATTAGTTAGCAGCAGCAAATGTGCTCTGATCCTACAGGTACCTTATGAGTACTGATTGTAGTTTAGCAATGAAATACAAGTATTAATGAATGTCAGAACCAGCCCAGGCTCACTATTTCTGGAAGCCTGTTGCACTGCAACAAGATACAGTACCTATCAGCTTTATTTGGTTAGGGATCTCTGACTGAAATATTTATTTTTATCCCTCATTGTTAAAAGGCAATGTACTCCTGTGCACTGTTTCTCAAATGAAGCTACCATGGCTGCATATGGACACCAGCACAGTTTTCTGCAGCCCATGGACTCTTTGGAGTCCCAGTTACAATTGTACTGGAATAAACAATTTCTTACCTCAAGACACATGGGAGATTCACATAAAGCAAAAATATATTAGGGACCTGACTTCTTTTATACTGTGTGAGAAGAGATTTGTTACAGTATATTGGGGGATGGGGTGGAAAAATAAGAAGTAAGGCCACCAGCATTTTCTGGTGGCCACACTTTCAGGCTCCGAAGATTTGGGGGTTGATATGAAAACCACTGATTTAGCAGTTGTAGCACTGAACTGTGATAGAAGAATCCCCCCAAAGTCACTGATTTACTTTTTTGTTAAGCCGAGCACTCAACTTATCTTTGATTCTTTCATTCAAACTGTAAAGTTGGGGGTTATATTAGGACCACACCAAGAAGGAGACTTTGCTCCACTTTTACCATTTTTTTGTACTTTCTGTGTTTAATCATTTATCTTTTAAGCACTATGCATTTGCTGAAAAATTCTTCCCCCATGGCATAAAGAGACACCATCCACAATGACAAAAGTTAGGCATTCTGGCTGTACTCCTGCAAACTCTCAGTGAGGGACTTTCCCTCTACTTGTGCAGTTCTTGAAATATAAATAATTATACTTAGATGACTCAAACAGGCAGGCAAGTCTGAGCTGTCTTTGAAATCTATGCCTATGATGCCATGTCAGTTTTATAATGGGCTGTTTAAAGCATAGAGAGCATCAAATAATAATGAATCCTCAACAATTTGTCCCATATGCTGCAGAAGAAATGTGGCATCAGCAAAAGAGGTGTTTGTTGCTGTGCAGTGGTATTTGATGTTATACTCATGGAAGTATTATTATTAATCAAACAAATGAGGAGACAGCCAAAACAATTCAATGATTTGAGTTCATCTATATAATAAAACAACTGTTGATATATAAATTATAGAATGTGAACAGAATAAAGCTTTGACATTATGTCTAATATATCCTTGCATTTGTTCATGTCTGGTTGTCCAGTTATAAATCCATGTACAGTGAAACCCTCCAAAAGCACACTCTGATGTAACAAATTTCTGCTTACAATGATGTTCCTATATCCCAAATAATAGATTCTAATGAGAATTTCTCCTGAAAATCATAATACTAATTTTGGTTCTTCTGGGTTTGTATTTCAAATTATTAATTAAATAAAAACAACATATTTGCACTGTAAGGACTGCAATAATTTAAAGAAAACAAATGAATGCTCTGGGGTTTCAACATAGCCAGAGAGTGAATGAGAGGGAGACAGCAAACAGCTAAAGGGTGAAAACAAACATGAAAGGCCTCAGCTGATTTTAAAACCCTTCAAGAAGGGTAACTCTGCTCCTGGGAACTTTTTCTGGACAATTTTTAGCAGATTTGGGATTATCTTTTTCTAGTGTTTTTAGCTGCCACACAATGCTCTTATACCCTGACTTACTGAAATTGTAGGCACACATTTGCTTTTTTGTCTGGTATGGATAAGTAGGTACACAGACAAACAAAGGAATGAATCTGCAACTCATGGCTAAACATACAGACAGTCCAGAATGTGGATGCACATGCTATCATGAAAACACAGTATTTCACACCACTCTGGGCAATTTAATAAAGTGCTGGTTTATTTCCCATAATATGGTGCAAACATGCAGACAAGTGCAACACAAAGGCATAGCTCTGTAGTCAACAAGGCTACACACCATAGCACTTCACTCATTAGATGCCCCCTCAATGGCACTCTAATGAGCAAAATGCCAGGGTGCGAAATAAACTAATACTTTATTGAATTACCTGGAGATAGAAACATAGAAACATAGAGTTTGATGGCAGATAAGGACCACTTGGCCCACCCAGTCTGCCCCTTTCCCTACCTATTGGATAAGCTGCAGATTCTAGTTAACCAACAGCCTACTTCTTGCAACCCCCCACTATAATTGCCTTATGTCTGTCCCATGCATATTTGAATTCCCTCACTGTTTTAGACCCCACAACCTCTCCAGGAAGGCAGTTCCATGCGTCCACCACTCTCTCCATGAAAAATAATTTCCTCACATTACCCCTGAGCCGTCCCCCCTCTAACTTTAAATTGTGCACCCTTGTTCTTACACATCTCTTTTTTGGAAAGATGCTACCCTCCTGGACTTTGTTGATTCCCTTGAGGTACTTAAAAGTTTCTAGCATGTCCCCCCGTCCCTCCTTTCATCAAGGGTATACATATTAAGCTCTCTCAGTCTCTCTTCATATGGTTTCTGATGTAGATCCTGCACCATTTTAGTTGCCCTCCTCTGGACTGCTTCCATCCTGTCTACGTCCTTGTGTAGATGAGGTCTCCAAAACTGCATGCAGTACTCCATAAGGGGTCTCACCAACTGTCTGTACAGAGGGATAACCACTTCCTTTTTTCTACTTGTGATGCCCCTCCCTATGCATTCCAGTATCCCCCTGGCTCTCCTTACTGACTTCTCACATTGCTTACTCACCTTTAGGTCATCTGATATGACTACACCCAGATCCCTTTCCATTATTGTTGTTGTTAGTTCCTCCCCTGCTATTGTGTACTCTTCTCCTGGATTTTTATTTCTCAGGTGCATTACTTTGCACTTCTTTGCATTGAATCTAAGTTGCCATATGTCTGACCATTCCTCCAACCTTGCCAAGTCCCTTCTCATCCTTTCTACCCCCCTTGTATCAACTCTGTTACAGATCTTTGTGTCATCTGCAAAGAGGCATACCTTTCCTTCCAGACCCTCTGCAATGTCACCTATAAAGATGTTAAAGAGGACTGACCCAGCATCTGAGCCCTGAGGTACTTCACTAGTAACCTCCTTTCTTCAGAATGTGTTCCATTCACTATTACCTTCTGTGTCCTGTTGTGCAGCCAGTTTGCTACCCAGGCTACCACTCTGGGACCCACTCCCAGGCTGGCTAACTTGATTATTAATCTTTTGTGGGGGACTGTGTCAAATGCCTTGCTAAAGTCTAGGTAGGCCATATCCATAGCCCCTCCCTGGTCTATTACTTTGGTCACCCAGTCAAAGAAATCGATTAGATTCATCTGACATGACCTTTCTGTTTTGAATCCATGCTGCTTTGGGTCCTGTGCCCCGCTGGCCTCTAGGTACTCAACAATTCTTTCTTTCAGAAGTGATTCCATCATTTTCCCCACCACTGAGGTCAAACTAACAGGTCTGTAGTTTCCTGCTTCTGCCTTGCTCCCACTTTTGTGAAGGGGAATCACATCTGCCCTCCTCCAGTCCTCAGGTACCACCCCATCTTCCCATGATTTGTTAAAAAGTGTGGTTAGTGGTGCCACTAGGTCCTCCCTTAGCTCTTTTAGGATTCTAGGGTGAATCCTGTCAGGCCCCATTGCTTTGTCCATCTTGAGTTTTAGGAGTTCTTTCAGGACTCTTTCTTCTGTAAATGGACTGGCATCAACCTCCCTACCCAAAGTGCTTCTACTGTTTGGTTTAGGTAACTCCTCCTCTTCTTCTTTTGTGAATACTGAGCAAAAGTATTCATTCAGTATCTCTGCCTTTTCACTGTCTCCCTCTGCCCACCTCCCCTCTCCTTTATTAATCTTCACTATCCCTCCCTTAACCTTTCTATGCTCCCTAATGTACCTAGAAAAGGTTTTATCCCCCTTCTTAACTGAGTTGGCTATCTTTTCCTTGGTTTGGGCCTTTGCTTTTCTGACTGCCTTCCCCACTTCTATCTGCTTTAATTGATACAGTTCCCTGTCATGCTCCGTCTGTGATTCCTTATACTTTGCAGCCTTTTTCTCCTTAACCTTCCCTGACACCTCTTTTGAGAACCATAGTGGTTTTTTATTCCACTTTGTTTTCTTTTGTTTCACACAAAGGCTTGTTGCCTCCATGATGGCAGTTTTGAATTTTCTCCATTGTTCTTCCACCCCTCTTTTCTGGCCATTTGCTAATGCATTCCTCAGGTATTCACCCATTATGCCAAAGTCAGCCCTTCTAAAGTCCAGTATCCTTGTCTTTGTATGGCTTGTCTCCATGGTTGTGTTTATTGTGAAGCACACTGTGCAGTGGTCACTTGTTCCCAGATGTCTAACTACTTCTAAATTTGTGATCCTCTCTCCATTTAAGAATACCAGGTCTAATATTGCTCCCTCCTGAGTCGGGTTCCACCACTAGCTGTCTAAGGCATGCCCCCTGTAGGGCATCGAGAATGACCCTGCTCTTGCATGTGGCTGCAGTCCATGTAGCCCAGTTAACATCTGGCATATTCAGGGCCCCCATCAACAGTATCTGCCCTTTTTCAGCCATTTTGAGAATGCCCTCTATCATTTTCTTGTCCATTTCCTCCCCTTGAGACGGGGGTCTGTATACAACCCCTGTGCGGATTGTGATGCCATTCCCTGTCTCCAAGGTGACCCAGAGTTCCTCTTGTCATCCCCCTTTACTTTTTAGTTCTGTAGCTTTGATCCCTTCCCTTATGTAGAGAGCTACTCCACCTCCTCTTTTACCCTCCCTGTCCCTTCTGTAGATTGTGTACCCTGGTATGTTGACATCCCAACCATGGTTCTCCATGTACCATGTTTCTGTGACTGCCACAATATCCAAGTGTTCCTCTTCCATCAGGGCTACTAGCTCTGGAAGCTTGTTTCCAAGACTATGGGCATTGGTACTCATTGCCCTCCATTTAATGTTGGCTTTATCCTTTTACCCCATCCCTGCTCTTATTGCCCTTGTCCATTTTCCATTTACCCCTGTCCTGCCTTCTGTCAAGCTCTGTACCTCAGTGTTTACCTACTACCTGCCATGTTTTGTGGGGAGGCTTGAACTTTCCTGTTTCCTATCAGCACCTCCCCCCTTGGCTAGTTTAAAAGCTTGCCAAGGAAGCCTTTAAACCTGTCACCTAGGAGCATGTTTCCCTTTCTGGACAGATGCAGACCATCATACCAGTATAGACCTTCATCTCTTCAGGTGGACTCCCAGTCCCCAATGAAGCCAAAGCCCTGTGCTCTGCAACAGTTTTGCAACCATTCAATAAACTGCATGGTGTGCAGTACCCTAGCCTCACCCCTGCCATGGAGTAGCACCACCTCTGAGAAGGTTACCGTGCTTGCTACCTGTCTGAGGCCCCTCCCCAACTCCACAAATTCATCCTGCACTGCACTGATCTCATGCCTAGCTAGGTAATTTGCCCTGAGGTGGACAACGATATCTAGTTTCCTCTCCTGTGATGCTGCTTCTGCAATCCTGAGGATTTTCTTCCTGTCCCTCCAAGCCATGGCACTAGCCAGGCACCCTACTTCCCTCTCTCCTCCATTCCCCAGGTCTACACCCCTAACAATTGAGTCCCCTATCAGAAGCTGTTTCTTTCCCCTGTGGTGTCCCTTGCCACTCTTTTGTGGGTCTCCCTTGTGGATGTCCCCAGCATTCTTCTTGGTCTTTAATGAGGGTGCCATCGTAGAGGAACTTTGATTTGTCAGACTGACATATGATTTGCGTAGAGGTACAACTTGGGGGCTATGCCTCTGTTTCACCACCCTTACCCTTCCAGATCCTACTGTGGTCCATCTGCTCTTCACACATGGCAACCTCTGAGGCAGTGGTTGTGGAACTGGTGCTCTTTGGGTGGGGGAGGCCTCCTTAGTCCTTGCCAGTTCAGCCTGGAGGTGGGCAACCTCCTTCCTCAGAGCTGACAGTTGTCTGCAAATAGGGCAGCAATGCAGGTTCCAGAATTTCTCCCAGAAAATTGCTGCCCTACAGCCAGTGCATTGCACCACTCCCCACATGTCCCTCTTCCTTATAATATACAATGAATAATATATAATTTTTTTTGTGTACTTACCCTTTATTCACTGTGCTGGGTAATTAAGAATATGACAGTTCTGCCCCAAGACCTGTTGAGGAAGTGATGTCAGAACCTTGGCTATAAAGGAAATGCCACGCCTGGGGTGGGTGGGGTGAGGGGAAGGTTGGGTGGGTAGGCCACAAGCACTGGTGACTGTTAGAAACAATCAAATACACCACTGCTCCACCACCCTGGTGAGTATTGCCCTTTATAGTAAGCCAACCAACTCCACAATTTACTAGACCTCTGCTCCTACACAAACCACTCTACTGAGTCCAGGGACAAAAACGAACTCACTGCTCAGCCAGCTGAACACTTCTAAAATATTGCACAAATATCCTTCCAAATCCTATGTGTCTAGCACAGAAGTCATGCAATTTTAGTTGTATTTCACCCCCTCTGGCTATAAAATTACTACACTTTAATGGAATCCTGCAATTCTTAATGCCAATAAGAAAATAATGAAACTTTCTGTAGAAAGTGTAGCTTACCTTCCTAACTAGTCCCCCACAAAATTATGTTTTACCAGTAGATGTGTGCAATACATTGTTATGTGATAGCACATGCATCTACCTTCTGGACTATCTAGATAACAAGATAGTCTGGTAAATTATATAGGACAATTTGGGACTAATTGGCTAGAATTATCCATTATCCAGGGCATGTCTACTGGATAGGCTGGATAATAGTAAATCTGGAAATAACAATTTAGGATATCTAGATGTAGAGCTCTGGCTAAATAAAATCTAGGTGTATCCAGAAACATCAACAGATCATCCAAGCAATGATAACTTTTACTATAGGTTGAGGTAGTGTCTCTGACCAATCAGAGCAGTCCTTTCCTCTGGCTGTGAGACTCTAATTTTCTAAAGAGTGTCTCATGAGCGTGTGCCCTAGAAACTGGCTATTTTGGTTAAGGGTTTTTAAATTGTTAATATATTACTGATCAACCTCAATCTCTCAACTATTTGCCGAGGAGACTACTTTTACAGTTGTTAGAGTGGTCTCACTTTCTTAGGTAACCAAAACAACTCACCCTTTGTTGTAGTTCTCATACTCTAAGAATTCATCTAAGATCACTCTTGCCACCATAACAGTGATTTCTGGGGTAGTAATAACATACATATAATGTTTGCTATTGGTACTGAATGGGAGAAAGCCTTCTGAGAATACAGCCGTGCTGTGATGCCATCTCTAAGCTATATTAATGCTATCCTACAGATTCTAAAAAAGTATTTCCTGTCCTGTCTGATGCCATGATGAGAGGTGCTGCCTTCAAAACTGGTGTCCTGGGTTCATGCCCTGAGTAGTAGTTTGCCAGAAGGACTGGCAGAAGAGGGACCAATCATGTAATCAGACGCTGTTCTCTTCTACAGTGGATTGGGATCAACTCTTTCTACAAGGCTATAACCTTGGTTACCATAGTGTAGGTGACAAAGCAGCTGGAGTGTGTCTATGGATGAGGGAGGGTGTTGTATGGTTCAGCAGAATGCAAACTGGTAGTTTACCTGGCAAAATGATTGTGTGCACTCCAGTACCTTACAGACTGGGTTATGTTTAGCTGCTAAGCTGATGATGCATATGTGACCTAGGATCAAATTTTAACACCACCTCAGCTCTCTGGGCTCCCATAATCCTCTGTTAGATTTTTTCCTGAGCTGTTCAGTAGTATCTTGAATACCTGAAGAGTGAACCTTGTCATCTACATAAACAGACAGAAAGCTGTGGCCAAAACATAGTGATAACCACACCATACCTTCCTTTATAGCATTTATCAAAGGTCAATATATATAGTCAACACCTGATCATATGGCATGCTTGTTATATGTCTTTTAGTCTTTATCTGCTCCAGGCATGTCATCCTCTGTGTCAGGGTGGACTCTGGAGTGCCTTGGAGATATATTAACACAATCACCTTTACCAGATAAGTAAATTACTGTTGTGTTTTGTATACAGTATATACATGGCACTCCAATACCCTACAGAGTGGGTTAATAAAAAGTAGTATCCTTGAAATTGGGAGAGGGGGTAGAGCAATTGTGCATGGAGCCTGTAAAGGTAGCTGAGGTCAGTAATTCACTAACAAAATTGGCTTTTTGGTGAATGGATTTGTGCAGTTTGTAATGTCTCATGAAAGTATGGATGCTGGACCATGTGGTGGCTGTGCTTATTTCTGCAGCTAAAGCCTGATTTCTCTCTACCCAACAAATGGTTACCGCTCTATTGGAGTAGGCTTTAATGTCCTTATGTGGTGCCAAGTTGCGAGACTTGCACACCTCCAGGATTGCCCTTTTCAGCCAGCTTGCTATGGTGGGTTTTGCTGCTGTCATGTCTTTCTTGTGTCCTTGAGCAATAACAAAAAGTTTTCCAGACTTCCTGAAGCTGATTGTCTTGCCCAGGTGTGTTGACAGTGAATGCTTCACGTCTAGGGTGTGCAGTGCTTTTTCTGTGTCATTTGAATGTTGTGTATAGAATGCTGGCAGTTCTAGTGTTTGATTCTTATGGGATGGCGATGACATCTTGGGTGTGAATGCCTGCACCGTTCTAAGAGTGACACCTTCCTGGGTTAATCTTTTGGGACTGGGTCACCGAAGTAGTGGATCAGAACAGAGCCATGGATATTGTATATCTAGATTTCTGTAAGGCCTTCTACTCTGTTCCACATAAAAGGCTTATCAACAATCTATAGAATACAGGGGTGGGGAGCAAGATAGTAAACTGGGTAGAAAACTGGCTTCAGGGGGAGGACTCAGAGAGTGCTAGTAAATGGCACATTATCAAGTGAGGGAAGGTGACCAGTGGAGTCCCTTAGAGCTCAGTTCTGGGACTTGTACTCTTCAACATATTCCTCAGTGACATTGCAGATGGATTAGAGGGGAAAACATGCCTGTTCACAGATGACACAAAGCTCTGCAACAGGGTAGACACAGACGAAGGGGCCGCAAGGTTGGAGTCTGACCTAAAGAAACTGGAGGAAGGATTCAGAACTTTACAGTTGAAGTTCAATGCCAAGAAATGCAAGGTCATGCACCTAGGAAGATGCAGTCCATGGACAAATTACTTCCTAGAGGAGATGTAACTAGCCATAAGAAAACACGAACGTGATCTTGGGATGATCATCATGGATGATCTGAAAGTCAGCAAGCAATGTGAGAAGGTGGCACAGAATGCCAGCAACATCTTGGGATGCATAGGATGGGGCATTACCAGTAGAAAGAGGGGGATAATTATGCCACTGTATAGGTCCCTGGTGAGGCCACTCCTGGAGTACTGTGTCCAGTTCTAGAGGCCTCACCTAAAGAAATACAAAGATAGACTAGAGACGATACAAAGAAGGGCAACAAAAATGGTGCAGGGTCTGCACCGTGAGCCATATGAGGCAAGGCTAAAACACCTCAACATGTACTTCTGAGAACAGAGAAGGAATAAGGGGTATATGATAGAGACATTTAAATACCTGAGGGGGATCAACAAGGTACAGGCACATGATCTCCTGCAGGTAAACAACTGCACCTGGACCAAGGGCTAGAATTTTTTACATTAATTGCATTATAGGTTCAAGTGAGAAGGGCCCTATCCTGTCAAAAAGGCATCCTGTTCTGGCAGTCTCTTCAGTACAGTGGCAGCCTTGCCACTCCCAACACCAGCAACCAAATTCATGGTCTGAGACTAAAGTTTTACATGACCATCAGGAGGATTAAGCATTCCAGTTGATGTTCTTCTCCTCCAAGGATAATGAGCAATGACTCTGGTATGCTACCACCACCTAGGTGACCACAGGTGATAGGGCAGCAGAAAGGAGGAAGGATGACAACTGGCTCTGATTGGCACACCTGTGCATGTGTGCACCTCAAAGCTCTTACTGTCAGCATCCTATTGGAGAAAAGGGGAAGAAAATAGAAAAACCCAGCCCAGCAGGATGATGCCTGAAGACGTTCTCAGGCATCCCACCACCACCTGGAATGTTCAGCTGCATTTGGACTGGGGGGGAGGCAAAGCTCTGTCATGGAGGTAAGCTGCAGGCATAAAGGCCCCAAAAGTATGACAGTATTTAGGTTGGGAGGTGAACTTAAGAAGGCAGAAGGGGGTAAAGGCTAGTCTAGGAATAGAATAAAGAGTGACAAAAAAATGTTCTTCCATTGTCTGTCTATGTAAAACATTCTTTGAAAATAAGTTTCATCTGAGTTTACATAATTGGACTCAGAGCAAGAGGTTCAGCTAAAGTTTTTTTTCTGCTCTCTTTAAGCTTCTCACCTACTGGATCAGTATCTCCTTTGGCTGATTTCCAAATTAAAATCTTCTGGGAAACAACCCAGCTCTCCTGATGTAGTAGTCCATTGCCATACCCCTGCTTGCCCTCCAACTGAAATCTCTGGCTTGCTTGACCCTCCCCCAGTTGCAGTGCCCAACTTAACTCCATGATGCAAAATATCAACTGTGAGGAAGGGAAGCATCAATTGCTGGATTTCCCACACTGGACATGGAAGCGCCTTCTACCTCATCTGTCCAATTAGGGTCCTTTTTCTCATGGTCTTCCTCTCCCCTCCCATCTAGAAGATATGCCAGTGTGCATCAGAAACCTCAATGCCTTGTTCATTGTACTCTACCTGTTTGCATTCCTATACTCCTTGGGACTGCTGAAGGACTGGGCTTTCTCCCACCCCAGAAATGGAGACTTCCTGTGGCATGCTTCCACAACTTTGTGCCAGCTTAGTGTGGTGCTGTTGAGCTTGGCTACAAAGCTTTGTCAACAGCATGGACAGTGGCACCATAGCTGCTGCACTATTCAGCCAGTCTAGAAGTGGATCTGTTTTAATTTAATCTCTTTTCTCTCATTGTGCCATTCAATGTTGCTGTTTGCAGTGATTTAGAGATGGGAAAATCTTAATCTAATTAGTTCTGTTCAAAAGTGAGTAGACTAAGAGTAGTAGTAAAATGTACTGATACTAGTGGAAAACAAAATAAAATCTGGGTAACCAGTGCCATGGCATTAGTAACACAAGCCTAATTAAAGGGACACTGTCAACTATTTTTCATAATTGTATTTTTAGTTATAACCCCACAATTTATGATTGTTTACCTTCTCTAAAATTAATTGATGTTGCTGGTTGCTTTATCTGCTTCCTTTCTTAGTACACCTGAAATGCATGGTAATGGTATAATTATACCCAACAATCTTTTATTTCAAATTCTTGAACTACTCCTATTGCATACTTTGTGAACATTATGGAAACTCCCAAACAGTGCAGCCCCTAATGATGCGAAAGTAATTTTTCTTCCCACCATATCATGAGTGGAGAGACTCTGTTGGGGTGTTCTGAAGTCCAGGAAAGATGTAATGCAAGCAGATCAAGGAATATAAACAAATGTGTTTTTGTGTGGTAACATCAGTATGATGGGCAGTCTGTTTTTTACTTTTAAAAAGAAAAAAAAGAACTAGAATTAAACAACCAGCTACATCAGCAATCCATGCACAATGTCAGCAATAATAAAATGTGTTTTTAAACAAGGGACAATTTGAGGCCTAAGGGGGTTGACAGTGTCTATTTAAATTACTCTGATATAAACTAGGGGTGCCCAGGAGGTATTATTTTCTGAAAATTGGAATAACCCTACCATAGCAACACCACAGAAACTCATTGTACATTGGTATGCTGTAAAGCTGTAAATCTGTGAATCTGTGATACCAAAAAGGCAAACTTTTCCTAGTCTTATTAACATTACTTCAAACTTGACTTTAGTCTTCTAAAGAGAAACACATACTGTACATAGCATACATCTAATGTTATTTCTTAAAATATTTAACAAAAAACAATACCTGTTTTTGCTGGTTTCTCCTTCACATCTTCAGATTCTGTTTTAAAAGATTGAAAAAAATAACTTAGAAAAAAAAAACTTTTCATGTTTTTTTCAAAGCATATCAAACTTTAGAAGCCAGTAGTTAGATGCTCACATTATTAAACCAGTTTTAGGTTTCTCACTTTGTTTTCTTACAGATGTGTGTAGTGGCATGCTCAGAATTCAGACTGTTAAAACAGGAGATCAGCAACAGTAAAAAGCTAAAGGAAAATTAATGGAATACTGCATGTGCCTTCAGTCCAGTTCAACTGATGCAGCATTGTAATAATACAGTATGACTGCTAATACTTTCCATGAAAAGTGCCCTGCGTAAGTCTGGTATGGATGTATGTTGCCTAACAGAGGTGGGAATGTTAAATATTCACTGGGGGAACCAACACTTTTAATGTAGAATGGAACTTCTTTTGTGGGTTTCTGAGAGCAGGTTTCTGAAATAAATATTGTGTTTTTACACTTTAAGTAATGATTCAAAATATCCACATGGAGCAGTATTGCACTGGTAACACCCTATATGGGCAAGCATTATTGAGTGGCTCAATATGAGCAACTTAATAATATCGTTAACCTGTAGAGTGACTGGAGAAAAAGAGCACCAAATGATTATAGTGAGTGTAGCACTGAGGGACACACAGTACACTCACAAGAAAGGAGATAAATAGATCAATTTTGCCAAGCCCTGCCAAGCTGGCCATATGGTGTAGTGGCTTGAACCACTGCCCCTGGAGCCTGTTGTGCTGGGTTCAGATCCTGGTGCAGAAAGCTATTTTGCTTCCTGTAGGAGTTGTTATTTTCTTCTATGTCCATTCCCCCTGGAGCTGACAATCTTTATTTTGGAGGGTGCGGGGGGATGGGGGCTTGCCCCTGCATAACATCTTGTTTTTCTTGTTCAATAACTGATTGTCGCTATTTGCAATGGTCGGCGCTGTGTGGTTCATCCTTTTGACATTGGGCATTTGTTTACTCGTGTTATGGGATCGGAGGTCTTATAGACTCACTCTTATCACATGCCACCTCAGAGTGGCATTTAGCCTGTGTCACAGTAAAAGGATAACTTCCTGTGTTTTAGCTGTAAAGGTAAGCCATTGAGCTAAACTGTGCTTCCTAAATCTCTAATCAATCCATGATTAAAAGTAACCATCCACAAATCATTCTGATTTATTCCTGTCAATTAGAGCTCTAAGCAGTTGATAGGATGTATAGTGGGTGGCTTTATGCTAAGAAGTTATAGAAAAAAAGTGTTAAATGAAAGGGACTTGTTACGGGTTGGGAGAAGCTTATTAAGTCTGCCTTTTATAGTTATGTGCAATAACAAATTATAAAGTACTTCACTTGAGTTTTGTGTTTATTTAGAATGCTCTGCAAGGAAATAAATACATCAAATTATGAGACTCAGCAGTATGTTTGACAGCAACCACAGTACTAGAAATATAGTGAAAGGTGTACAACACTGGGTTTCATCAGGTTTGCTTATTGTGCTGTATAAAATATAAATGCATTATACACTAAAATAAATACTAAATCAAACATCCTGTGTTTTCACTGTAGAGGATATCAAGAATATAACTGTTGCTAATTACCCACATCTAAGAATCTGAACAATTGATTATTCTTCTAAAACTTTAAAACACTAAACTGTATGCTGAAGTGAGTATGAGGTTACAGCTCAGCCATACTGGGGAAGGTAGCCTTAAATCTCGTGCAGTGACTCAGATGCAGGTTTAGATAAATAGCACATTATTCTTCCAGCACTGGAACGAGGAGTTCAAGGGAACCAAACCAGAATGGCGTGTGGCCAGTCCTCCAGCATTCCATCACTAGAGAGGACTCTAGCCTTTGAGACATTCAACTCAGAGTGGATCTCAGTAACCAACAGAAATGGGAGTGAGAACTGTTATCCTTATAACTGGTGGACTCTGTCAGGTCTGACTTGCAGATCTGCTTGGTAAGGTTCTGTGTAAGCAATTGTAATGAAGTAGTATGTTTATATGAGATGCCTCAAAACAGTGCTATAACTCAAAATTCACAGTGTTTACTAGTCATGCAAACATTTAACTTAGGTTTCAAATAAAAAAATAATATTATGTACTGCATTTATCAAATCACTACCTGATCAGTATTGTGTGAATTATATTGAGTGTAAATTAACCAGATACAAAAGAGCAACCATAAATGTATGGAAAACTATAAGTGCTAGCCAATGGTTTATCCCATCCTGCTGAAGTGTGCAGAAAATTCTAAAACAACATTGTATTCCTGCTGTAATGTCCAGTGGTGACAGGATGCAGGATCACAGGAAGATACCCAAATACAATCTACATGGGCTAGGCAGTTACCACCAGGCCCCCTAGTGTCCCCATTTGTTTATCAGTACCACTCTCAAGGTGCTATGAGTAAACACGGGCGTCGGCAGGCATACGCAGTGTACTCTACCGCATACAAAAAATTCTGCCACGGGACATCTTTTTTGAGAGCCGCCAGCACCATTTTACCTTGCTGTTTTTTGTTCACTTCAGCTATTCCTCACCACCTTTCCCAACCTGACTAATCTACAGTAATCTCCTTTTTCCAGTCAGCTTCTACCTGGGCAATGGATGCCTGTAAAAGGATAGCGGAGATGGTGACTTGCTGGTTAGAAGTTCCACATGGTCAGTAGCTGATTGATAGCTGCAATGGCAAAGAGGCATGAATATGATGTATGGCCAACCTATTGGTCATTGAGGAGGGGATCAGAGGAACAGCTGCTTTTTAAAATGGTCCAACTTCTACTTGGGCAGTGGCAAGAAAGCCTCAACAACTCTGGGATATCTACCACACTATGATCTATGCTCGTGCACTCACAAAGATGTTGGTTAAAGCAGGAGTTGAATGAATCCAGGTGGAACATTTCAGAGAGGTATCAGAACCTGACTCCTGTTGGATCTGGAGCCTGTGGCTCTGTCTGGTAGGTGATGTTTTAGCAATGGGCACCAGGCATGGCCCTGCAAATGCTAAGCATGGTTTATGTGTCTGTCTCTGTACACTGCATAAAGGAATCTCAAGTGGGAACAAAGATGAATATTTTACAGATGCTAGGCTGTATGGAAAAGTTTAATTTGCTTCCTTAATAGCTGTGAGACAGTATAATTGACTGGGTATTGATTTGCATCAGTGAGCCTTATCTTAGGCTGTTTCCAAACTGCAGTATACTCCCACATTTTGTTCATTTGTGGAATCATAATGATAGTGTATTATTACAAATAATTATATTTATCACTTATAAAAAGTACAGAGATGGATTTATTTCCATGTGAGCGTGACTGCTGCTCTTCATGAGGTTTTGATATACTGTTAAGAATACCTGACATGGAGTTATTGCTGTCTGTATGGAAATCAGTTTATTGTGCTTATTGGGCCTATCTTACTGTATATATTGGGATTATGATGTCTGTGTACAGGGTGTGCACAATACCTTTGTCTTGTATAGGATATTGTATTAATAACTAGTAAAACATTTCCTTGGATAAACAAACATGTACCTCCAACAATAAACCAGGGCTCCTAGATCAGTTTTTATTTTTTCCTTGTAACCAAAAGATGATTATTCTGTAAATCACATTATTTCTTTTTAATCATGAGTAGTTCAATAGTCCTGTTTTACAAAAAGTAAAACCTATAGGTGACTTCAGGGTTTCCCTTCCCTATGTGCATGATCTTGCACTTCTTTGCATTAAACCCCAGGTGCCACTCTTCCGACCATTTTGCCAGTTTATCCAGATCTCTTCTCATTCTGCACACCCCATCTGGATCATCTACTCTGTTGCAGATCTTGGTGCCATCTGCAAACAGACAAACCTTACCCTCCAGTCCATCTGCACTGTCACTAATGAAGATATTGAAGAGGACTGGCCCCAGGACTGAACCCTGAGGTACCTCACTTATGACTTACATCTCTTCTGACTGTATACCACTTACCACCACTCTCTGTTTTCTGCCCACCAACCAGTTTTCCACCCAGTTGACCAACTTCTGACCCACCCCAAGCCTACCCATCTTATTAATCAATCTTCTAAGTGGAACAGTATCAAAAGCTTTGCTGAAGTCAAGGTAGATGACATCAACTGCACCCCCTTGGTCCACCACTCTGGTTATCCAGTCAAAGAAATCTATGAGATTAGTTTGTCAGGGCCTTCCTGTTGTAAACCCATGCTGTCTTAGATCCTGTGCTCCTATGGATTCCAGTTGTTGCGCTATCCTTTCCTTAAGGAGTGCCTCAATAATCTTGCCCACTACTGAGGTAAGACTGACTGGTCTGTAGTTCCCTGCCTCCTCCCTGCTACCACTCTTGTGGAGCAGGATCACATGAGCCCTTCTCCAGTCTTCTGGGACATCTCCTGTGCTCAGAGACTCATTAAACAGTTCTGATAATGGCTTTGCTAGTTCCACCCTTAGCTCCTTCAGTACTCTAGGATGTATGCCATCCAGTCCCATTGCCTTGTCCACCCTGAGCTTAGTGAGCTCTTGTTGGACCCTTTATTTTGTGAAGGGACTTGTGCACACCTCCCTCTCCCCTGTGTCCATAGTGCTGAGCTGTGGGCCCTGCCCTACCTTCTCCTCAGCAAATATTGAACAGAAGTATCTGTTTAGGATAGATGTTTTTCCTTGGTCCTCCTTCACACACTTCTCTTATCCCCTTTCATCTTAGCAATACCCTCTCTGGACATTCTCCTTTCACTAATGCATCTATAGAAAGTCTTGTCCCCTTCTTTCACTGTTTGTGCTAGTGTTTCCTTGGTTTGGGCCTTGCCTGCCTTACTGCCTTCCCTGATTCCCTTAGGGAAGTTTGGTATGCCTCCCTATCTTTCTTCTTCTGCATTCCCTTATATTTCCTGAAGGCCAGTCTTTTGACTCTGACCTTTTCTGCTACTGTTTTTGAGAACCAAAGTGGTTTCCACATTCTTTTGCTCTTGCTTTTCTCCCTAACACAATGGGATGTTGCTTCAAGTATTGTATCCTTATTGCTTGCCCACTTGCCTGTACCCCCTCACCTGTATTTCTTCTTGCCAGGGCTAGCTTAACTCTGTTGCCCATCTTATCAAAGTCAGCTCCTCTGAAGTCCTGTATTTTTGCATTGGAATGAGATGATTTAGTTCTTGGGGCCAAATTGAACCATACCATGTGATGGCTACTGACCCCCAGGTGACCTTCTACCTGGAGTTCTGTGATCCTTTCCCTGTTAGTCATTACTAGATCTAGGACAGCCCAGTCTCTTGTGGGTTGTTATACCAGTTGTTTGAGGCCCTTCCCCAGCATGGAATCCACTATGTGTCTAGTTCTGGTGGATGTTCCTGCTGGTATTAACCAATCTGCATCTGGCACGTTGAAGTCTCCCATTATCAGAACCTCCCCTTTAGCTGTCATGTTTTGTATATCTCCTAACAGTAATGTGTTTATGTCCTCCCCCTGGTCTGGAGGCCTGTACACAACCCCAGTTCGTATGGCTGTCCCAGTTCCTGTTTCCATGGTGACCAACAGTTCTTGTGGCTTCTTATGTGTATTCTGAATTTCTGTAGCTTTGATATTTTCATTGACATAAAGGGCCACTCCACCCCCCTTTGGCACCTTGGTCTCTTCTGAACAGTACATAGTCAGGTACTGAAGTCTCCCAAGTATGGTTACTGTAAACCATGTCTCGCTAATGGCTACTATGTCCAGTTTATCCTCTGTCACTATTGCCTGCAGGTCTGGGATCTTGTTTCCCCAGACTGCAAGCATTTCTATACATGATTTTCCTTTGGCCAGATTTCAGTGTATTAGTTGCTGGTGAGGTCTAGCATTTCCCCTATGCATCATATGGGGAGCTGAACCTTTTTCCTTACCTGGTGATGCAAATGAAATACAAACATGCTGAATTCCTGTTTGACCACTAGCTGAGGGGGGAAGGATGTTCTTCCCATCTGATGTATGGGGTGCTGCACCCCATCTTCATTTCCTAGTTTAAGTATTCTGCAAAGACATCAAACTTCTGCCCCAATGCACTGACTCCCTCCTTAGTCATATGCAGTCCATCAAATTTAAAGAACTTTCTCTCCCAAAACTGTTGCCAGTTACCTACAAATTTGTGTCATTTTTCCTGGCACCAGCCCTCGAGCCACATGTTTAGCTTACCTGTCTCCCCTTCTCTAACCTTCCATCCATCTGCCCCCCCAAACCAGCAGGAGCAGAAGAAGATGCCAGATGAAATGGATGACAGTTTGTCTCTCAGCCTGGTCAGTTAATCCTTGGTCTCCACAACTGACCGGCTGGAGAGATCTTTAGTCCCTATGTATACCAGGACATCGATATTTTCTCATGCTCCCTGCATGATTTTAGCAACGCAGTCAGTGTCTCTCTATGCTGATGTACCTGGGAGACATCTGACCATTAACCTCAGCTGTAGGTAGGCATCGACTCCCTAAATCATAGAGTCTTCTATGATCAGAAGTGTTTTTTGTGTTGCTTTTTTTTTTTGTCCCTGTTTTGGGTGAGTTTTGTTGTGCTAGCTTCTGTGCTGCAGTGTCCTGCTCTGCAGTGTCATCTGCCCCTTTGTTTGATTTTGGAGATAGAGGCAGATACCTGTTTGTAGTTTTTATATGGTTTGTGGAGGTGATATGTTGGAGAGCATTGAGCGATGGGGCACCTGATTTTCCCCTCTAAACTACCTGCCAACCTCCCTGATCAACTACCCTCTGCGGTCGAGGTGCTTCAGTTGGATGTTAGGGAAATGGCAGGTGGTTCTTATAATATATTTCCTCCTGAATATGTGATCTGAGGTGCGCAGTCTCTGCCCATGCTGCCTGGAGCTGAACCCTTAAATCTCCAATGGTCCAGAATGTAGGACAGCATCCTAAATCCTTTATAACTGCCCTTTTAAAAAGTGCCTCACAGTTCCTGCAGTTAATAATATCCATTCCACTTTAGTTGCTGAGTTTATAACCTGGTCTGAATAGTTAGAAGGAGGAAAATGAAAGTAAAAGTTTGATATTTTTTTTTTTTATAACTTGCCCCTGTGGGCACTGTTTGAAATAAAACAAACAGGATGGTGAGACAACCATTACAGCTAAAGTGTGTGGCTTGGAAGGGTGATATATGTGTGCTGAAAGCTTGCTGAAATGATGCCCTGCATCCTTTGGGATGCAAGATATTACTTATTAGTTTGTGTTTGTATATCTATTTCTGACTATGAAATGAGTGGAAAGAATGCTGGCTGCTGGTTAGCCAAGAGGTACTTTCAGCTGGGCTGTTATCCCAGCACAACAGCCTGGCTTAAAGTAGCTCAACAAAAATATGTTTAAAAACTACATCCAATTTACTAAAAAATAACCCATTTTATAATCACATTAAGGTACTTTAGGGTGTGTGTTATGGTTGGGTAATGCCCCTTTCCGGGTGGTGGAAGCACTCGGCTTCACCTCATGCTTCAATCCACCTGAGGTAGGCTGTTATCCCAGCAGAACATATCCCCGTCATGCCTTATTGTTTAAGTGTTCTGTTGACTGGGTGTATTCAGGTACTGAGGGCATAAGTGAGCTGTACGTGAATGATTTTTGGTGGGGGGGTGCTCAAATTTAGGGGCCATGTTTGTATGAGTGAGCAGATAGTGTGTGAGCACACATACTCGTGTGAGTGGATCTCTGTGAGGCTGGCTACTTTGATATGGTACAGAGGCTTGTCACAATGTAACATTATAAATGGGTAAGAGAACAACTGCTCTGTGATTGGTGGAATCCAGTCAAATGACTATGCTGTTATCCCAGCACAACAGCACATCAAAAATGCTTCACTTTCTGAACCTCATTACTTGGTCCTAAAATAAAAAAAAATCAAGAAAGCCATTTTATAATCACAAATAAATCATTCCAAGTTGTGCATAATTGAGGGATAATGGCACTTCTTGGGTGCACAAAGCCCTCAGCTTCACCTCGGGATTCCCTTCCTGAGGTATGCCGTTATCCCACAATAACACACACCTTGTCATGCTAAAAGCTACTCTTTTAATCTGACACTTTTATTTAAAAAGTAGTCTTACTATATGAGTGTCTGTGTGTGTAATATATTTTCATTTTGAGTATAGCCCACTGATGCTGCAATGATGGGGGAGGTGGGCTCGACGAGTAACTGCAAGGGGGTGTAGCAGTGTGGGCAGCTCTGTGAACAATTTTGAAATTCCCAGCTACACCTCTATAAGTAAATACTATGAAAGGGGAAGGGGGATGGTAATGGGAAGTATAGATATTGCTAGGATACCTGTAACTTAGTTAAGTGGACCACATGATGAAAACACTTTAGTGGCAGGTCACTATAATACTCCCCCAGAAACCTACATGCCTATTCCCCCATTAAGTCTATCCTTGGTGCCAAATAGCAGAGAAGATTCGGTGACCAGTTTAGCAAAACCCAGTAATGGAAGGGCATTACCCACTGATTAGCCATTGACGCATGATCTACAAGGATCAGTGCATTTCTCTCAATGTCTAAGGGCAAACTGTCCCATGAGTGCCCAGCTGGTAACACTTACCTCAAGTGACCAGTCGAGGAATGCTTCCTCCTTCTGTACATCAGCTCCACCATATACCTTCACATCATCAAACAAATCAGCCTGTTCATATGCAATTGCCCTTGAAGCAAGCAATAAGACATGACAAGGTGTGGGTTATGGCCTGATAAGAGCACACCCCAGGTGTATTATGAGGCACAGAGTTCTTGCGCCAAGTGCCTTTAGCACCTGGGAAGTGCTCTTATCAGGACATAACCCACACCTTGGAGTGTTTTATTGTGCTTATAAAATGAGGCCTCCAAGTAATTTTTTTAAAGATCAAAAACCAAAAGTTAAAAATATAAAAATGAAGGTTTTAACTGATAAAATGATAAAAGATAGTCCCCCTATTATAGTAGTTTCACAAGTGTTTCATCTGAATACAGTGCAGGGCTTCAAACAGGCATGGAATAGACAAGAGTGAGCAATACAGATGAGTATGAATAAATAGGCCATTGACAGAATAAAGGTCTAAGGCACATTCATAAGGTAGAAAAAATGGGCAGACTGGATGGGCCTTGTGGTCCTTATCTGCCATCAACTTCTATGTTTCTATCAGCAGTAGAAGGCTCCATATATATTATTGAGGTTATCTATCATTGCTGCTTTTAGTAGCATTATATCCCTTCCCACAGTCTTTTTTTTTTGTGGTGTTTTTGGTAGGTACAAATGCTGATGGCGTTTGTGTCAGACTAATCATCCAGTCTCAGCAAGTGAGCATGTCTCACTGGAGCCAACATACTTTGCCCTTTTCAGACAGCTCTTACTGGATCACAGTTGTAATGTCCCATTGTCACTCTTATTGGAATTTTTAATTTTTTTTTATTTTATCAACTTTGGATGAAAATAGCAGCAGATGAGTGGGTCTACTGTTTTATTTCTAAGCTACTGCTACAATCACTCGATCAGTAAGGACGACTGTGTTGGAAGCCTCATTTGAAAGCCACAGGCTCTTTGTTCACTGTCTTTATTGCTGTCCACTTTAACCACAGCAAGCAGCACAGAGCAGGTCAGACTTCAGTTAAAAAACTGTTCTAGCCAATTTTACAAAGATATATTTTGTGTGTTGGGTGAGAGCTTCACATCGAACAGCAGTTCTGCTACAATGGTTTTGGAGATTGTGTGAGTTTGTACTGAGTGGGATAGGGTGGTACAGTGATATCTGAGGTGATGGGGAACTGCTTGGTATAAGAAGTGCCAGTTCGGAAGTTATGGTATGATAAAGACATAGCTGAAATAAGCTGTTAGCCAATGAGAGTCAGAGAAATATTCTGCCCATTTTTTAAGACATATTATACTCAGTTGAAGAAAGCAGGATGATAATCACCCCTATCCAGATCAGCACTATAAGTTAAAGTGGCAATTTATGAGAGGCTTGTAGGATGAGGAGGTTTATCAGAGATGTATCTGAGGCTTGCACCTATGAAATCCAGGTTAATGAGTTTTTGGCAGCTACAGGGGGACCTCAGAGACCTATCAAGGGAGACTGTGAAATTATCACTTCAAACAAAAGCTAAGAGACACAAGAATGTTGATGAAGCCAGATCCAGTACTTGGCATAAGCAAACATCTGAACATTCTGAATCGATGGAGCTAGTAAGAAATGTAACCACAGGACAGGATGAGCAGTCAACCAGACTGTTACAGCTAGAGGCACAGGTTACCACTTTTACCCATTTCAAAGCAGAACTCACAGCCTGTATCTTCCATGCCTGTTAGTCAGTATCAGTGTTCACAGAACAGTAGATTTTCTGCCATCAATGTGGTCAGCAAGAACACATTGCCAGGGTATGCCAAGCCAGTTTGCAAGATGGTACTGTGACTAATATAGCAGACAGACTGTCTGGGGGAAACTTTAAACTATAATAACCCACAGCCACTGGGGCAGCTATGAACATTTCCCTACAATTAAGTCCTCACTCTAAAGAGATTGGACATGGAAGTGCAAAGCAATGAATTAAGCAGAAGACAGATGGCACACCATTTGTAGGCCCAAGTAATGAAGGATTAGTAAAAGTAAATAGGTCTGAGTGCAGAGCCCTGACAGATTCAGACTCTCAGGTAACCACAATTACTGATATATTTTGGAGGTAGCATTCCTGTCAGAACAAACAAGAACTGACACCCACAGATGTCCCTGTTAAAGCTGCCACAGGACAGGAGGTCCCACACCATGATGTACTGGACTATACAATGCTGGTTCAACAACTATTTCATCGACCGGCATCACAGCGTTGGATTTATGTTGACCGCAAGTCTTGGTTGACATAAATCCATAAGGAAACCTGGCACATTTTTCTATAAGGGGGCCTTCGTCCCCTGAACCCCGCCATGCGGGGGGCTCTACCCCCACACACCCCTCTGGACTAAATATAATCAACGCAGAGTTGCAGTTGATTCAGGGAGGGTGTGCAGTACTGGGAGACAGAGAGCCAGGATCTTGGGTTCACCACTACAGCAAACTATTGATGTTGCCGGCATCAACATTGTTCACTGTAATGGTGTCGCTGTCGAGGGTGGGGGGGCAGACATATCGGTGTACTGCAGCTCACATTAAATTTTCTTGGCCAGACACTTACAAAAGTGCCCACATTTGATGTTACTGCACCAGAGTACTGAATGGATGTTCCTTTGCTTATAGGCAAATGTTATTAGAGCTAATCAAAGATATATTTGAGCTACTAATGGGAAAGGATAACCAGCCAGAGTGAAACAGCAGTCCTCAGAATGGTATGCAGCTTATTTGGACTTTGGAAAAATTGAGTTTGGAGGAGCTGAATAAAAGATGGGCTGGGCAAGATATACAGGCCAATGTACTCATGTCATTTCTGATGGTTAGGAAGAACATATTGAATGAAGGATCCCAAGAGAATCAGGTAGGATATCCTATACTGCACTTGCTGAAGGACAGCAGTAAGCATTTATTCCTGGAAGCCCAGCCATTGATTGTGTTTTGATGGATGTTACAAATTGACATGTACCAGTCCAGATGCGAAACCTGTCTGCAAGACCAACAGTTATAAAGTCAAATAAAATAACTTGCAGATCTCTTCATAGTAACAGCCATTGAGGAAATTGCTGGTGTGGGAAGGCCAAGCAGTCCAGATAATTTACAAGCTGGGAACACTCAATAGATCAGAGGGGATCTTCATCCAGAAGTGAGGCTGTCTAAAGTTTGCCGGAGTCAAAAAGTAGTCCCACCAAGCCCAGTGAATGCTGAAATATCCACTGTGGATTTATCTAAGTGTGTGGTGGTGAATGAGGAACAACTCAATCAGTGTAAAGTTTTAATTAAAAACAGTACTGACGTCTTCACTCATCACCCTCTAAACTATAGTTGCAACTGAACAGTTCAGCATGAAATTGCACTAGTAGATCCAATGACATTTCGATAGCCTTACCAAAACATACCGCCTTCTCAATACCAGGAAGTAAGAAAGCAGACTGCTGACATGAAGGCAGCTGGAGTCATCCATCCCAGCAAGAGCCAATTAACATCTCCCATTCTCATTGTCACAAAGAGGGATGGGACCCCTGAAGATCTGTATTGACTACAGAAAGCTTAATTCCTGCAGTGCCTCAGATGCCTTTCCTCTCCCCCAAATTGAAGAGGCACTAGGGCAAGCTAATTATTTTTCAACACTTGAGCTCACTTCAGGCTACTGGCAGGTGGAGGTAGGTGAGAAAGACAAAGACAAAACTGCATTCACCATATCTATGGGCTTGTATGAAGCAAACAGAATGCCTTTTGAACTGCAGAATGCCCCTTCCACCTTCCCACAGTTTATGATATGCTGCTGGGGAGATCAGGATTTTTCCACCTTGCTGATATTTTTGTGTTTTTGAGAACCATTAAAGAACATTTGGAGCAACTTCAACTTGTATTTTTTGTAGGTTGGGGCAATATGGCCTAAAGTTAAAGCCCAGCAGTGCCATCTTCTGAGGGAGGAGGGTACAAAACCTAGGTTACATCATTTCCACTAACAGTACTGGGACAGAATCTGAAAACGTCAGACAGGTAAAAGATTGGAAAAGATCAACCAACTAGAAAGAAGTTCTACAATTTCTGGAATTCTCTAGGCATTAGAGGTTTCAAACGATATGTGGGAATTGCAGCACCTTTGTACCAAATGACATCCGGCAACCCTCACTTAAAGAGAAGAGGATAAGAAAACTAATGCACTTGCAATTCCCTTTCTTTCAACAGATGAGTGTGAAAGTGCATTTCAAATCATCAGGGAAATGTTGTAGGTGCCGTATTGGTCCTTTTAAGAACAGATCCTGAAACAAATCCAGGGCATGGAGGATTTCATCCTTGAAAATTTTCATTTAGAGTCCTTAGACTGATTCTGTGCATTTTTGTTATACACTGACTTTGTGTCGAAATCTGCACTTATCAGGCTATGGTCTCATTTTTTTGGGGGGTCCTTGACAAGTATTTTTATTTGGCACTTACACTTACAAGTGATACTATCATGCATCATATATATATATATATATATATATATATATATATATATATATATATATATGTGTGTATGTTTAATTTGGAGCTCTTTTTCAACTTGCAGTTATACCTAATTTCAGGATTTTGTCTCATTATCTGTTCTTTAATACACCAGGACACTTGGAATGTAAGTTGTAACCTCATCTTACATGTATTAGAAAGAATGCTAGCCCAAGGTTTTTTTATCACTAGAATGCTTTCTTAGCATGCTGAGACATTTTAAAATGTATGTGAGAAGAACTCTGTGGTTGAGAATCCTTTTTTTTTTTGTATTATCTATTTTTCCGCCCCGTGCTCACTGGTCCTCTACTCCTTCAGGCCCTGTCAAGTTCCCCCTGACCTCACCTGTCCTTGCCTGGCCCTCCTGTAGTCCTCAGATCGTAGTCGACCCCCGGGATATCCTGGTGTATCCCTTCACAGAGCGGGTCCCTCTCCTCCGAGGGGGAAGGCACCGGGGGGGAGGATAGCCCCAGCACATCCTTCTAGGGCCCGGGGATGCTGCTGGGAACAGGAGGCACTGGGAAGGTGCTGGAGGCCCTTAGGAACAGAGAGCCATCATCCGGAGGACCAGCGAGCGATTTTTCCTGGCTTTCTGTTGGGGGCAGAGTAGTGACGTCATGGCATACACTGACGTCCGCTCCTCCCCCAGTTAGTATTGGGCCATGCATCCTGTGATACTCCCAGCCTCCACTAGGAGTCTGCAGACGCTGGACAAGTCCCCTACCCTCCCCCCAGAGAAGGAGAGCTGTCCCTGGGATGCTCAATCCCCCCCCCGGCCGGCCCTCCAGTGACAAGGGCTCGTTCCTGAACCCGGGTCGCTGGCGTCGCAAGCAGAAATCCAACCACTGCACCGACGGGCTGGCCGTTGAGAATTCTTGATAATCTTTGCCCTTCTGAGGCTCCTCAGTTAAAAGCATACTGGTGTTAATTAGTTTCTCTGACGTAATCTTCAGTTATGTTTTAAATGTATATGTTAAACCAATGAGAATTATTTCTGTTTTTTTCAACATAATCTGGTGTTAATAGTATGGGATTTTCAAAATAACTGCCATAAAGCTTCTGAAGAAGGACCTGGTAGATTCAAAAGCTAGAGCACATTGTTCTATACTGTAACATCCATCTTGGTCCAATAAAAGGTATCAAATCATTTTTTCTGGATCAAATCATCAGGGAGACACTTACTGCTGCTCCAGTGTTGGGATAGCCCAATTACAGTTTATCCTTTGTATTGCAGACTGATGCCTCTGGTGAGGGTCTTGGAGCACCACTGATGAAGCTCTGGTGGGGGTGGACTGAAACTTTAGGTAGTTATAGAGGAAGCATTTTACCATTTGGCAAGAGTATCCAATATATCTGCTGGAGACTGATGTTTTGCATTGTATTTGGTTTGCACAAATAAAATTAAATCAGAGACATGAAGAACCAGCTGCAGTGCACTTTATTGACCAGAACGTCCTACAAATGCACTTGGGAGAGTGATGACTTTTTTTCTTTCATATATGGTGCTTGCCCAAGTTCAGAATGGAACTGAAAGGGTGCTAGAGTATATGATAGCATATGCTAGCCGGTGCTCAAGCCCAACAGAGACATGCTACTCTGCATGTAAGTTGAAGTCATTGTTCCTTAAATGGGAGCCACAAAGAAGTTTTATCACCATATCTTTGGGCATAAATTCATGATTGTAGCAAATAACAACACAATGAATTATGTGATGACATCTGCCAAACTGGACACTACAGGGCAGTGCTGGGTATCTCTGCTGGCCATGCTGGACATTGACATTCACTACAGAAAGGGAAACAGCAATGCCAATGCTGATAGGCCATCCAGAATACCAAAAAGGGAAGTTGTCGAAGCCCTTCAGACACATGCCTCCAGCATTCATCTTTATAAACAAGCAAACCCTCTCTTTCATATCCGCAGCAGTCGTCAGCAGCAGAGCACTTAGGATTCTCTAACCAATCTATTTTCAGCCCTGAAGAAGTGACTGTAGAAACCAAGATGGGAATCCAAGAGCCATTTACAGCTGCTGGACCTGATATTCCACCCTCATTGACCAAGTAGGAAATGAAGGCTGGACAAACAGAGGATCCTATAGTGGGAAAAGCATTATTCTTCAGGAAGCATGGACAAAAGCAAAATGAGAAGAGTGAATCGGTGAGTCTGAAGATGTCCTTTTCTTTGCAGGAAGGAGTGACCACAGTTACAGGTACAAGATGAAATCTTATATCGTAGAACTAGAGACAATCAGGGAATGGTGATAAAACAGTTGGTTCTCCCAGAAAATTTCAGAGTGGTGGCCCAGCAAGGACTTCATGATGATGATGATGATGATGATGCATGTCATTTTGGCCTAGAAAGGACGTCTGCCTTGATTTGAGGGAGATTTTATTGGCCCAGAATGCATCAAGACAGAAACAATTTATGTAAGAAATGTGATTGATGCTGCCTTCATAATACACCTACCCTTGGGATTTGAAGAGCTGAAAGGTAAAGTGAAGAATCTACTTGTGGTAACTGATCATTTCACTTGGTTTCCACACGCTTACCCTACATGGGACCAAAAAGTCTGTAAAATGGCTAGGGTACTTTGGTGCAATTTTCTATGCCACTTTGGACTTTTTTGTAGGTTTGTAGGTTGCAATTTTGAAAGTGTATTGGTAAAGGAGTTATGCAAAGTTGCTGGGATCTCTGAAAGCCACATCACACCATATAACCCACAAGGGAATGGAACCGAAAAGAGATTGACTGTATGAATAAGGATATGTTAGGTACCCTTGCCCCTAACATGAAAGTTACCTGGCAAGATTATGTTGATATTTAATGTTTAGGAAGCTCATCCCTGGCCAATACATAAAGATTGTTTATCACATTTATAAGACATCTTACATATTGTAATGTTTTCAGTGGTGCATCAGGTGTGTGACCAATCAAAAGCAACCACTTATAATACCAGTGCCCCCAAAGAAAAGCTGCTTTAAAGCCCACAATTCATTCAAATCAATTCAGTTAACTCACTTGCTTTTTTCTCATTATTTTAACATGTTAGAAGGGTTCTTGGTCTACTCATTCATTCGAATTATGCTCAGCCTGACCGCCAACAACAAGGTGACCCACTCATCTGTCAGGAAAAAATGTCATATTTTAAGTTTTACCATGCCATTTAGAGCTGAGTTCCCCTGCTTTCTCTCTATCATGTGGGCCAACCACTCTCTGGCTTCATTTCTTATATAGTGTGCTCTGTGCTCTGGAGGCTCAGAGGTGATCGTTGGAAGCTCATTAATTAGGAGATGGTCACAATTCTCCTATTTGCAATTCAGTATTAAAAGTTTAGCAAGTTCAACCCTGGCCAATACATAAAGACTTTTATCACATTTATAATACATCATAATTCTTTTTATGGTGTTCAGCGGTGCACCTGGTGTGTGGCTAAGCAAAAGCTAACAGTTATAATACCAGTGCCCCCCCACAAAAAAGCTGCGTTAAAGCCTGAAATTCATAAAATCAATTCAATATTCTCACTTACTTTTTTTCATCATTTTTAACATGTTAGAGGGGTTCTTGATCTCATTATTCAACCAAATTATAATCAGACTCACCACCAACGACAAGGTGACCCACTCTGAGTCAGACCTGGAAGTCGAGGCTGTTGTTTAGATGTCATGTGATGCATCCCAGTTTTACTGAAGTATAATAAATTGAGTGGAAGCAGAGACTGTCTGCCCTGGGTTTGTTTCTGCATTCCAGATAGGTAAGTGGATATTTTATTAGGTATTAGAGCAATGTTTGCAGAAGTTTTGATGATGATATTGTGTAGAACTATAGTTTCAGAATATATAAGGAATACATAATGGCTTGCAGCAGAATAACATACAGTATTTATCTCTGCTAGTGAATGGTTAGACCCATAACTCATGAGTAGCAAAGCCACAAGTTAGTTATAAAGGTCTTACCACTCCTGTGTGGTGATAAATGTGTTAATCTACTGCAAACCATTATGTATTTGATATATACCACACCATCTGTAATGTTTTTACTGGTGTTTTACCTTATTTTAGCTTACCACTGCCTTTCTTTTCATTGTAAGTTCTCTATCTGGTCCATTGTTCTCTGTGTTCTATGCCCAGATTCTAAGTGGAAATAACATGTTCTAAGTTAAATAAATTATGTTATAAGTGAAGATAAATATTTATCTCAAAATAACATGATTTATTTTCACAATGTATTTACCACTTGTGTGATATAAGATAGGGGATACATGATGGGCAGGAGTGTGTTATGGAAAATATTTTCACTCCTGCAGAGTGACCTCTGGATACTCATCAGTGCCAAAGACAGGAGTGAGATTATCCAGAGGTCATGATGCAGGAGTGAAAATGTTTTCCATAGCACATGACTGCACATCATGTTTCCAATTTATACAAAAGGAGTTTCCAGAACTTTTGGTTTTTTATTTCACTTTATCTTGTGGAATAAACGAGGGAGTCACAGGACAAAAAAAGAAACTTCTGCTAAAACAAGATGAAACACTAATTTGCCATTTGGGATGAAGCAGGCTGTATTCATTGGTAGTTAAAGTATTCATGGATGTGGAAGGCTTTGCTCTTTTTTGGCTTTGTGTTAGTATGAAATTGACTGCTGTTAGCTTACTTTGGTTCTCTGCAGGAACTCAATGTGCTTTTCTAGGGCTAGCAGGGTACTTGAAGGTGGAACTGATATACTGATTAGTTTCCTAGGCTACTGAGGGTTTGATGGAGTTCTTGATTGCTGTGTTAGAGAAACCTGCCTAGAGTGATGATAGCTACATTAGCAAAGTCCAGCTCAGTTCTGACTGGTCAGAATGTAATTAAGAGATCAAGACAGTGATTGTATTAGGCAGAGTTCCAGCCTGAAATCAACACAGTGATAATATCTGCCTGTGAGGTTAGCACAATATGTATAAATGTAAAATATTATCACACTAATGTTTTACCAAGATTTATATGACTGTGTATAAGACACATGGATTTATCCACTACTCATTTGTCTCAGTCCATTGTGTGTGTGTGTGTGTATATATACAGTATATATATATATATATATATATATATATATATATATATATATATATACAGTATATATATATATATATATAGACACACACACCACACACACATACACACACACACACATATATATTATAGCAGCGCAATGGCACCTCTATAGTTAGGGTTGAGCAGCAGTTTCTATGTTAAACCTGAAATTTTGCCCTTTAATAACTTTGTAACTGAAAAATGGATTTGCACAAAATGTGGTATGCACTGTCGGTGGGGTAGACCTCTTCATGTGGCAAGTTTCATTCTGGTCGGATGTGTGAATTCGGAGATCCAGATAGTGAAAAAAAGTAAAAAAACACCCCTTCTCGCTGTTTTTACCTCATCTTCTTGTGGACAGACAGTGTAAGATTTCTGCATGATTTTTGTAGGGTGTAAAGAACTTTGGTAGCAGAACAGACAGTGAACATGTCATGTAATAATGTTAATATGTTACAAAGTTATTCAGTTTTTTAGTTCCCATTGTATCCTATCAGAGTTTTCTTAACATTCCAGTCTTTTGGGTAGATGTCTTTTTTCGAAAAAGGATTTGTTCTCAAGAAAAAGGATTGTCTCATGAGAGCATTCCTTTTTCACAAGATCACAAATCCTTCTTCATGAGAGAAAATTCCTTTGTTGTAAGCCACCATCTTGTTTGCTGTTTTTTTCAAAACGAAAATTTTGAGAACTCACAAAAATGCAGTTCATCAGCTACACCAAGGCATGCCTCTTGTTCATTGGGACTCCCTTACATGGATTCTGTAGCCATTTTATGGTAAAGAAACCTCAGAGGGTGTATTTTTAAGCTTTTAATATTTCTTTTTCATGACTTGCTATCTTCCTTTTTTGCAAGTTGTTCCATTTTCACGAGCCGATTCCTTTTTTGTGAGTCACAAAAAAGGAATATAAAAGCTTTAAAAACACCCTCCAAGGTTCCTTTAGTTATTTGTTGATATCCTTGGTGTCTAGTGGTACCCTCTGCTCTCCAATCACCATCCTCTGCTCACACTGTAATCAGTATGTTCTCCTCTCCCAAGCAGGGTGGGACACTGGGAAGCCCACTCCAAATGTCCCAAATTAAGTCCCCCATTGGCAAATATTTCCCTCTTCCCCTTCCTTTACAGTTTGCAGACAGTGGGGTGCCCAATCCCTATTTTGGCAGTAGCCCCCCCTCAGTGTGGGGCACTGGGTAGCATACTCCTAGTGTCCCTAACTAGGTCTTACCCCCCAGAAGTGTTGTCAGACACAGGGGAGCCCAGCCCAATGTCCCATTGCTTTTATTAAATCACCTGTAAAAAAAAAGTCCCCTGACGTCTCTTCTTTCCTTTCCCCTATGAAAAAAGAAAACATCCCTCATCATCTCCCCTGTCCCCTTTCCCCATCCTGATCTTCCCTCTGTGCACACACCTCTCCACACTCCCCCTTACCCCATACTTATCTCCAGAGGTCAGTGGCTGCTATCACCTCTGTACCAGGACACATTTTCACTCTTCAAAGTTGAACTGCAAACTGAAGAATCAAGGTAAGTGCCATATAATGGCTGTCAATGGTGTTTTGAACATATGTTGATATGTCAGCCATTTTTTGGTATATTTGCACCAAATTTTCAACATGGGCTTTTTGGGACCCCACTTCATGAACACTGGCACTGTCATTTAATTACTCAGTCCTGAAAGATGATTTCACAGTCACTGCTCAGAATCACCTTCCAGGACCAATTAATAAAACAACAGTGCCAGAGTTCATGAGATGGAGTCCCAAAAAGCCCATGTTGAAAATGTCATGCAAAAGTACCAAAAAGGCCTACGTTACATGCAGTCATTGAAAGTTTGCTACACACATGCATAACTTTGGCAGTTTTTAATATTTTCAGTCCAAACTTTCAACATATCCATTTATTCACACCACCTCTTGAACAGTACAGCTGTAATTTTTCACATCCTGCTCCAAATGTGTTTACTGTATAATGTAGGGCCCTGTGCTCCCATTATTGCATAATGGGATCCAAATGTCACCCTATGTGTTCCCATGTACCCATAAGTATAGAAACATAGAGCATGCCTAGATCCATTCCAGCTAACCCTTGTGCTGCAAAAGTTGCAATATCTCAGGAACATAGGAACTTTGGAAAAAATTCCTTGCAGTTATATTTATGGCCTGGCAACTTCCATGCATGCGCTTAGTAAAACATCCGTATCTTAGACTGTTTTTGAGATATAGTCTCCAAAAGGCACCATGACTGCTACAATGTTATCCTATGGGAAAATTCACAACTTCGGAGTGCTGTAACTATGGAACCTGTGTCAATTTCTCACCAAACCAGCAAAAGACACATCTGTAGGGCAAGGGCTTGCCACCCTGCAAATTTCAGCCCAAAAGTCCTAACCATTTTATTGCTATGAAGTGGCAAAGAAAGGTTTTTGGGGCTGTTTACCTTCTTTCACTTTTAGGTCATATATTTTTTTCCCATAGGCTATAATGGGAAACTTTAAAGTTTAACAATGTTTAAATGGATTATCATTTTTTCACCAAACCTTCAAAAGGCACATCTGTGAGGCAAATTTTTTCCACCCTGAAAATTTCAGACCACCACCTAAAGCCATTTCTAAGATCCAGGTGGACAATGAAATGTCAAAAACACAGATTTTTCTGTTTTCTCAATACTCTATAACTCAGAAACCACACATCTGATTCACAAAAAATTTGGCAGGTCATGAGACCTATGCCTAGACATTATGCATGCCAATTTCATGCAAATCCATTGAATGGTTCCAAAGTTATTAATCTTCAGAAATTTGGGTTTAATATAGAAGTTATCTTTGATTCTAACTATACTGACACTACCGTGCCAGTATAAGATATATTTTTATATGTTGCAAAAAACTTAGTTAATGTATAAGTTAGAGTTAAAGTGACAAAAGTAGACATGTGGCATGAGGGTTTCCAACCCTAACACCTTACACCCCAACACCCTGCACAGATGAAGAGATATTGGGGTGGCTTTGGGGTCATCAGCCCTAACACTCACCCCATTCCATTAGAAAAAAGCTGTTTGGGTGCAGCATAGTAGAATTGGTTGAGTGTTAGGGCTGATTATGTCAATGCTGCTCCCTCAATGCCTGTTTATCTGTGCAGGGTGGGGGTGATAAGGTTGGAAACCCTTATGCCACAGTTCCCTACTTTTGTCACTTTAACCCTAACTAATGCATTACCTAAGTTTTTATGCAACTTATTTCCTTACTTTTTGAGATAATGTGGTCATATCCTAATGTACTTGTCTGAGCACAGGGCTGGCCCTGTGCTCTAATTCATCCATGGAACATATATGTATGTGAGACCCTGTGCATCCACAGTATCTCAGGCAGAAGTGCAGTGCCACATACACCCTGCTTTATGCTCTCCCACAGTATCTCAGGCACCAGCACAGTGGCCCACAGACCCCACACTACAAGATCTTTAGGGGTAGGAGTACAGGGTCCTTTAGAACCTGCACTACCACAGTATTGCAAGCATGAGCACAGTGGCCAACAGACCCTGCACTACAGCATCTTAAGGGGTGGTAGTGCAGGTTCCATTATTATCTCAAGCACCAGCACAATGCCCCAGAGACCCTGGTCAGAAAAGTCCTAATCCTTTTTCATCATAACAACTGAGGATTTTGTTGTCTCACAAAATAGGAATCATCTCATGAAATAGGAGTAGGGAATCTCATGAAAGAGGATTTAAAAAATAATCTTTTTTCATGAGCTGTAAAAATCCTTTTTTGTGAGACAATTCCTTTTACGTGGGATGACAAAATCCTTTGTCATCATCATAAAAGAGGATTAGTGGCTGGGCCATCTGGTCAGAGAACCCTAATCCTTTTTTGTGATGATAACAAAGGATTTTGTAATCTCATGAAAAAGGAATCATGTGACCAAAAATAATTTTGACATCGCATGAAAAGGGATTTAAAAAATAATCTTTTTTCATGAGCTGTCAAAATCCTTTTTTCGTGAGATAATTCCTTTTTCATGAAGTGACAAAATCCTTTGTCATCATCCTGAAAAAGGATAAGGGTTCTCTTAACACATGGCCCTGCCACTAATCCTCATTGGTGATGATGACAAAGGATTTTGTCACCTCATGAAAAATGAATCGTCTCACGAAAAAGGACATGATAAAAGATATTTTTTAAATCTTTCCTCGTGAGCTCTCAAAATCCTTTTTCATCAGATGATTCCTTTTTCATGAGACAACAAAATCCTTCATCATCATCTGGAAAGAGGATTAGGATTCCCTGACCAGATGGCCCTGCTGCTAATCCACTTTTGTCAGAGAAATTATTTTTTTGTGAGCTGTCAAATCATTTTTTTTTTGTTATGATGAAAAAGGATCAGAAGTGCATCACTACAGAGGATTTAAACAAATAAAAAATAAGCAATCTGAGGCCATATAAAATTAAAGTAAAGGAACACAACAATAAAGGACATCCTGATGAACAAGATACATACTTGGATGTCTGCAGAAGACATCCCTGGGAAGAGTTATGGCAGTTTGTTTGGGCTAAAAAAAAAAAAACAAGGTGGCGGCTGATGAAAAAGGAGTTTTTACTCACGAATAAGGATTCTAAGGATTTTTTTGTGAGCTGTCAAAATCCTTTTTCATCAGACCAAAATCCTTTTTTGTTCTATGCAGCTTTCCAAAGACTGAGCTGAGCATGCTCAGAACCCAAAATTTCAAAATGTAATAACTTTGGAAGGGATTAATATTTTTCACCAAACCAAAGTGGCTTATTCTTTAGAGCAGGCTCTTTCCACCATGAACATTTCAGACCAAAATTCCAAATGATTTGGCTGCAGCATGATGAGGAAAAAATTGTCAACAAAGGCTAATCTTAGCATTTTTTCACAACATGCAGCATGACATCTGTCAAGCTGACCAACACAAAACTTGGTACATCAAGAGATCCTCCCCACAGAACAGTGCATACCAAATTTTGTGTAAATCCAATTAACAGTTGCAAAGTTATTAAAGTGAATAATTTCAGGTTTAACATTAAAGTGCCAACTCAACACTAACTATAGGGGTGTGATTTGTTAAATCCCAATTTTTGCACCTTAATAACTTTTGCATTTTTTGGATAAAATACCTCAAAAATTGGAATGTGCTGTCATTTTGTCAGTGTCGCAAGATCTGGAAAGTTTCATGACAGTAGGTTGTACAGTTTTTGATTTATAAAGTGGACTAAAAGAGAAGAAACAACATTTTTTTCTACATAGGATAATGTAGTATTTTTTATCATCATCTACAGTCCACACAAAATTAAATTATTCTCTGAAATTTTAAGGAATGATGTGATGTATGCCAAAGGTGTGCCTTTGGATGGTTTGATGTGAAAATGTATTACCATTTTTGAATTAAAATGATTTTTGTGATAGCCGCAAGACAGGCTGTTTGAACAGTAAATAACCATTTACTGTTTGAACTGTAATGTTCATACTGTAAATAACCATTTACTGTTCGAATGGTAAATAATCACTTACTGTCTGAATAGTAAATAACTTGATTTTATAATAAATTGTATAGGAACTTTGATACTTCTGTGAATTGCACTTTTTATAAATTGTTGATTGAATGTTAAATTTACTGTTCAAATTTTACATTTTAATAATGTTGCAGTTTTTGTTGCAATTTGCAAGAAATGTGGCACGTTCCCTCTGAGACTAATGGTCTCTTGATGTGTCAAATTCCATTCCAGTTGGATGTGCAATTCTGGAGATATGTAATCCCAAAATGTGTACATCATCTTTTTGTCAAATTCTTTCTTCACTTTTATGTTAAACTTAATATTTTGTGCTTTAATAACTTTAAAACAGTTCAGGTGATATGCATGAAATTTGACATGCCTCATCATGAGGCAAAACACTCATGAACTTGTAAGTTTTGTTTCAGTTGGATGTGAGGGCTTGGAGATAAAGAGTGCCAAAATGTGTATTGTACATCACCATTGTCAGTCAAAATGTTTCTCCACTTCTGTGTTAAACTGAATATTTTGTGCTTTAATAACTTACCAACAGTCAAGTGAAATACATTAAATTTGGGATGCCTCATTAGGAACTAAAGAACTCTTTATATTGTAAGTCTCATTCTAGTTGAATGTACAGCTGTGGAGATATAGAGTCCCAGAATGTTTAAATCAGTTTTTTGTCAAATTCTTTCTTAATTTCAATGTTAAACTGAAAATGTTCTGCTTTAATAACTTTGAACCATTCAAGTGATTTGGATGACACTTGTCATGCACCATCAAGGACCAATGATATGTTGATTTGTCAAGCTTTATTCCCAGTTGGTTGTGCAGGTGTGGAGATATGGTGTCTCAAAAATGTGTAAATTACTGTTTTTGTAAAATTTTTGTCATGTCGCTGTGCAAAAACGGCTTGGGGGTTTGGTCAGAAATTCTCAGTGCAGGTTAGGGTTCCTAACCTTAACACCCCACCCCCCACCCTTGGTTTTAAACCCTAACACCCTACTCCTACCTGTCATTCAGGGACAGATGATAGCGGTGTTCCTTGGGGTTGTGAACACTAATGCTCATCACATTCCAAGAATAAGTAAGCTAAGATGGGTACACAATAAGAGAATGGGGTGACCATAAGTGTAGAGACAATGTAATTAACCCTCATCTCCCTGTGGAAGAGCAGGTCCCAAACCCTGTGCTACCGTCAGTCCATAATGGCAGAGTATCACAGTCACCTTAGCCCCATTCATACAAATTTCCCCCACAGCTGTAAACAAGGCCTGGAGACATGCAAAACAGCTTAGAAACATAGAAACATAGAAAAATAGAATTTGATGGCAGATAAGAACCGCTTGGCCCCACCCAGTCTCCCATTTCCCTACCTGATGGATAAGCTGCAGATTCTAGTTAATCAACAGCTTACTTCCTCCTGCCTCCCACTAGAATTGCCTTATGCTTCTCCCATGCATTCTTGAACTCTCCCACTGTTTCTGACTCCACAACCTCCTCAGGAAGGCTGTTCCATGCATCCACACCTGTCTCTGTGAAAAAATACCTTCTAACATTACCTCTGAGCCGTTTCCCCTCTATCTTCAAATTGTGTCCCCTTGTTCTTGCACATCTCTTCTTCTGAAAGATACTACCCTCTTGTACCTTGTTAATTCCCTTGAGATACTTGAAAGTTGCTATCATGTCCCCCTCCCTCCTTTCCTCAAGAGTATACATATTAAGCTGCTTTAGTCTCTCCTCGTATGTCTTCTGGTGAAGACCTTGCACCATTTTGGTTGCCCTCCTCTGAACAGCCTCCACTCTGTCTATGTCTTTGCAGAGATGGGGTCTCCAGAATTGCATGCAGTACTCCATATGGGGTCTCACTAACTGTCTGTAGAGAGGGATAACAACTTCCTGTTTTCTACTGTTGATGCCTCTCACTATGCATCCCAGTATCCCCCCAGCCCTCCTTACTGCCTTCTCACATTGCTTGCCCACCTTTAGGTCATCTGATATAATTACTCCTAGGTCTCTTTTGATTTTTGTTGTTGTTATTAACTCACCCCCCATTGTGTACTCTTCCCCTGGGTTTTTGTTTCCCAGATGCATTACCTTGCACTTCTTTGCATTGAATCTGAGCTGCCACGTATTGACCATTCCTCCAACCTTGCCAAGTCCCTTTTCATTCTTTCCACCCCACCTTGTGTATCAACCCTGTTGCAGATCTTTGTGTCATCTGCAAAGATACATACCTTTCCTTCCAGGTGCTCTCCAATGTCATTTATAAAGATATTAAAGAGGACCGGTCCCAGTACCGAACCCTGTGGTACCCCGCTAGTTACCCTCCTTTCTTCACTGTGGACTCCGTTTACTATTACCTTTTGTGTCCTGTTGTCCAGCCAGTTTTTTATCCAGGCTACCACCTTGGGACCCACTCCAAGGCTGGCTAACTTGTATATTAGTCTTTTGTGTGAGACTGTGTCAAATGCCTTGCTAAAATCTAGGTAGGCCATATCCGCAGCCCCTCCCTGGTCTACTACTTTGGTCACCCAGTCAAAGAAATCTATTAGGTTTGTCTGACATGACCTTCCTGCTGTGAAACCATGCTGCATTGGGTCCTGTGCCCCACTGGCCTCTAGGTACTCTGCAATTCTTTCCCTCAGAAGTGATTCCATCATTTTCCCTACCACTGAAGTCAAACTAACAGGTCTGTAGTTTCCTGCCTCTTCCCTGCTCCCACTTTTGTGAAGTGGAATCACATTTGCCCTCCTCCAGTCCTCAGGTACCACTCCATCCTCCCATGATTTGTTAAAGAGTAGTCAGTGGTGTTACTAGTTCTACCCTTAGTTCTTTTAGTATTCTTGGGTGAATCCCATCAGGCCCCATTGCTTTGTCCACCCTCAGTTTCAAGAGTTCTTTCAAAACCCTTTCTTCTGTGAATGAACTGGCATCGACCCCCCTATTCAGAGTTTCTCCCTTGTTTGGTTTAGGCACCTCCCCCTCCTCATCTGTTGTGAATAGTGAGCAGAAATATTCATTCAGTATACCTGCTTTTACACTGTTACCCTCTACCCACATTCCTTCCCCTTTATTAAGTCTCTGTATCCCTCCCTTGGTCTTTCTTCACTCCCTAATGTGCCTATAAAAAGTTTTATCCCCCTTCTTAACAAAGTTAGCTATCTTTTCCTCAGTTTGTGCCTTTGCTATTCTGACTGCCTTCCCTGCCTCCTTCTGCTTTAACTGATAAAGTTCTCTGTCCTGCTCCTTCAGTTTCCTTATATTTCCTGAATGCTATCCTTTTGTCCTTGACCATCCCTGCCACCTCTTTTGAGAACCATAGTGTTTTTTTCCTTCATTTTGTTTTATTGATTTGCTTCACACAAAGGATTGTTGCCTCTGTGATGGCTGTTTTGATTATTCCCCATTGTTCTTCCACCCCTCTTTCTTGCCCATTTGCTAGTGTTTTTCTAAGGCACTGTCTCATTTTCCCAAAGTCAGGCCCCATTGCTTTGTCCACCCTCACTTTCAAGAGTCATAAGGCCATTCTAGGGTGTGGGGGTAGGAAGAAGTAGGCTGCTGGTTAACTAGGATCTGCAGCTTATCCAGTAGGTAGGGAAATGGGCAGACTGGGTAGGCCAAGTGGTCCTTATCGGCCATCAAATTCTATGTTTCCTAAAGTCCAATACTCTTGTTTTTGTATGGCTTGACTCTATGGCTGTGTTTAGTACACTTAGTACACCTAAAAGTGTACAAAGCTGCGAGTCGCTGTGAGTCCATATCTCAAAGCATTTTGGAGATATTACTATTGAAAGGTACCCCGACCATTACAATGTTATCCAATGAGAAATTACTAAACTTCAAAATCTTTTAACTGTGGCACATCTGTGGAGCAAGTAATTTGGGCCTTGAAAATGTTGGCCTATAAGTCTAAACCATTTCTTTGCAGTGATATGACAAAGAAACAGAATATGTTACATTATAGGGGCGCAATAGCTCTCCTATAGTTAGGGTTGGTACTGCACTTTAATGTTAAATCTCAATTTTGCACCTTAATAACTTTGGTATTTTTTGATGAAATAGCCAAAAACTGGGATGTGCTATCATTTTGTCAGTGTTACAAGATCTGGAAAGTTTTGTGATGGAAGCTTGTATTGTTTTTGAGATATAAAGTGGTCAAACTGGGAAGAAATTATGTTTTTTTTCAGCATAGGATAACATGGGAGTTTTTGCCATCATCTACAGCCCGCACAGAATGAACTTTTTTTCTGAAATTTTTAGGGATGATGGGATGTGTGTCTAGAGTGTGCCTTTGTATGTTTTGGTGTTAAAATGTATTACCATTTTTGAATTAAAATGATTTTTGTGATGGCCACTAGACAGGCTGTTCGAATGTTAAATTACCATTTACTGTTCAAATGGTAAATAACCATTTACTGTTCAAACTTTATGCTTTAATAACTTCACAGCTTTTTTTGCAATTTGCATGAAGTTTAGCATGTGCCCTCAGAGACCAAGGGTTTCTGTATGTGGCAAGTTTCATTCCAATTGGATGTGCAGATCTGAAGATTTGTAGTCACAAAATGTGTACATCACCATTTTTTGTCAAATTCTTTCTTTGATTCTTTTGCACTTTAATAACTGTACAGCTTTTCATACACTTTACAGAACATTGGGCTAATTCCTTCAGAGACTAATGATATCTTGATGTGGCAAGTTTCACTCCACATGGTTTTGCAAGTCTGGAAATGTGTAGTCCCAAAATGTGTACATCACCATTTTTTGTCAAATTCTTTCTTCACTTTTATGTTAAACTAATAACTTCGAAACAGTTCAGGTGATATGCATGAAATTTAGCATGCCCCATAAAGAAGCAGAACTCTCATGAACTGGTAAGTTATGTTTCAGTTGGATGTGAGGGCATGGAGATATAGAGTCCAAAATTGTGCAAACCACAGTTTTTTGTCAAAATCTTTCTTCACTGCTGTGTTGAACTGAATATTTTGTGCTTTAATAACTTCATAACTGTTCATGTGATTTACATTAAATTTGGCATGCCTCATTAGGGACAAAGGATTTCTTGATATGGTAAGTTTCATTCTAGTTGAAAGTGCAGGTGTGCAGAAATAAAGTCCCAAAATGTGTAAATCAGTTTTTTGTCAAATTCTTTATTCATTTCTGTTAAATTGAAAATTTGGTGATTTAATAACTTTGCAACCATTCAAGTGATTGGGATGACATTTGGCATGACCATCAGGGACCAATGATCTTTTGATTTGGCAAGCTTTGTTCCAGTTGGATATGTGGGTGTGGCATTATGGTGTCTCAAAAACTGTGTACATTACCATTTTTGCAAACATTATTTGCCATGCTGTTGCACAAAAAAGACTTGGGGGTTTGGTCTGAAATTCTCAGGGCAGATTAGGGTTCCCAACCCTTACACTCCACCCCCACCCTTGGTTTTCAACCCTAACATCCCACCCCTACCAGGCATGCAGGATCAGGTGTGAGGGGTGTGCCTTAGGGTTGTGAACTCTAATGCTCACCCCATTTCAAGAGTAAGTAAGCTAAGAAAGGTACACAATAAGAGAATGGGGTGACCATAAGTGTAGAGACAATGTTATACCCTCTCTCCCTTTGGGAGTTCAGGGCCCTTTGGGCCCTGTGCTGCTATCAGTCCATAATAGTAGCAATCCCTCATTTATGTGTGGAAGTGCATCCTGCGCTCCCATCAGTCCCTAATGGCACAGTATTACAGTCACCTTAGCCCCATTCATAAGAATTTCCCCCACAGCTGTAAACAAAGCCTGGAGACATGCAAAACAGCTTAGTACATCTAAAGGTGTACTAAGTTTATGAGTCTCAGCGAGTCTGTATCTCAAAATGTTTGGAGATATAGATGCTGAAAGGTACCCCAGCCATAACAATGTTATCCTATGGGAAATCACTAAACTTCAAATTCTTATAACTATGGAACAGATGTAAATTTTCTCATCAAACCAGCAAAAGTCACATCAGTGGGGCAAGCCCTTTGTACTCTGAAACTTTCAGCCCATAAGTCCAAACCATTTCTTTGTAGTGAAGTGACAAAGAAACAGAAAATGCTATATGACAGAGCCCCTATAGTTAGGGTTGTCACAGCACTTTAATGTTAAATCTCAATATTTTCACCTTAATAACTTTGGCATTTTTTGACAGAATAGCCCAAAAAGTGGTATGTGCTATCATTGTGTCAGTGTCACAAGATATGGAAAGTTTCATGACAGCAGCTTGTATGTTTTTTTAGTTATAAAGTAGACAAAAAGGGAAGAAACAATTTTTTTTTCAACATAGGATAACATGGGATTTTTTGTTGTCATCTACAGCTCACACAAAATTAAATTTTTCTCTGAAATTGTTAGGAATGGTGGAGATTTTGCCCAGGGTGTGTCTTTGGATGGTTTGGTGTGAAAATGTATTACCATTTTTGAATTAAAACTATTTTTGTGATAGCCATAAGACAGGCTATTCAAATGGTAAATAACCATTTACTGTTCGAACTGTACTATTCGAATGGTAAATAACCATGTACTGTTCGAACGGTAAATAACCATTTACTGTTCAAACTTTACTCTTTGAATAGTAAATAACCATTTACTGTTTGAACAGTAAGTAAACATTTGTCATTTCTTAAAATGGTGGTTTGGAATTTTGGACTGAAATTTTCAGAGTAAAAAAAGGCTCACCCCACATATGCACCTTTTGGTAGTTTTGATGGAAAAATATTACTGTGCTACATAGTTATAAGACTTTGAAGTTTGGGCACATCCCATAGGATAGCACTGTAATGGTTGGGATACCTTTCTGCAGCTATATCTCAAAAATGCCTTGAGATATGGACTCACTGTGATTTGTGACTGGTACTGTGGCATGCGTTCTCAACATATCAGCAGTACTGCTTTGAAGGGTTATCTGCTCCCACCAGTCACTGTGTACTTGGAGAGCCCTGTGCCACCACTTGGAAATGAGGGACAATTACAATAGGCATTGATGGGAGCACAGGGCCTGGAGGGTACTGTGCTCACAGTATTCACTATGAACTGATGAGAATGCAAGGCCCTCAGGTATGGATGGAAGCACATGGCCCTCCTACCACTCACTATGGACTAAAGGGAGTGCAGGGCCCAGAAGGCACTGTGCTTTCACATGGAAATGAGGGACAATTCCACACAGACATATGGATACCATTATGGAGTGATGGCAGTGCAGTGCCCGGTGGGCCCTGTGTTCCCACAGGGAAATGTTGGTCAATTACAGTCTATGTACATTTATGAATAGATGGGAGTGCAGGACCCTCTGGGCCATGCACTCTTATAAGCAAATAAGGATATGATTATACTTTCTCAAAAAGTAAGGAAATTCATTGCAAAGAAATATGTTGATGCATCAGTTAGGGTTGTTATTAAAGTGTCAAAAGCTGGGAATTCAATGTTAGGATTTCTAACCATAACTCTCCACCCCCACCCACAAGCAGCAAAAGGACCAGACCACACAAGCAACCACAGACAGCCATCAACAGGTAAGAAAAGAACATACAACTGTTTCCAGATGACACATATTCAGTAGCACCGATGTCCTACCTTTGTGGATTTGTAACTGAGGCATGTGAACTGCAAAAGATACACACTCAATTATTTCTACAGATAGGAATCCACAGTACTGGTGGATGCCTGGAACATCCTCACAGCATAGGTGGTGGGGGCAAAAATGATAACAGGATTCAAGATGCATGGGTAGGCACAAGAGAACCTTAGTGGTAAGGAAGAGGGGGAGCAAGAGATAAAGTTGGGTGTGTGGTGTTACACTGTGTAGGAAAATGGCAGACTGTTTCTGTGTTTCTATACTGAAATCACCACATTGCTTCTGTATGCAGAAGCACAGGCCCCACCAGCCAGATACAAACCCATTATATCCAAAGTACAAGACTTCTTTTCTCTATGCCTATATGGGGCCAGCCTTTCTGTAGAAAAAGGGTCCTGTGTCTCTTCAGCCAGAGGTGAAGGACCCTCAGGGGACTTTTCTTCGGCAGACAGAAGTACTGCTGCACTTTTCATATCATGGATTTTGTGGTATCTGCGCTTCTGCACCCAGAGGTTGGTGTGTATGTCTTACACCTGCAGCTGCAGAAGTGAAGGCCCATCAATTGTGTGTGTTTTATGATGTTCATGGCTCCATGAGACCATAGAAAGGCTGAAAGGACCACTTTGCCCACCTAGTCTGCCATTTTCCTCCATACTGTAACACCTCAGATCTTACTTGATCTATGGCTCCCCCCTCACTTTCCTTACCTCTAAGATTCCCTTCTGCCTACCCCATACATTCTTAAATCTCGTTACCATTTTTGCCCCCACAGCCTACACTGGGAAGATGTTCCAGGCATACACCAGTATCATGGATTTCCATCTGCAGTGAAAAAAAATTGAATGTTTTTTGTCTTACCTGATGATGGCTATCTGTGATTGCTTGTGTAGTTTTGTCCTTTAGCTACTTGGAGGGTGGGGTGGGGAGTTGGGGTTGGAAACCCTAACACTGAATTTCCCAGCTTTGACATTTTAATACCAACCCTAATTGATGCATTAATCTATTTTTTGCAATCTATATATATATATATATATATATATATATATATATATATATATACACATATATATACACACACACACACTGAGGGCCAGATATTCAGACTGCACCAGGCCGTGGTGCAAGCCTGGGTGCAGTGCAACTAGGTTGCACAGGGGCTTTGACAGTGTAATATTCAATGGAGCTGTGCCATGGCACAGCAACTTTGGACATCGCACCTTGGCCACCTGCAGTGCACATGGTGCAGTGGCACTGCGCCAGCACAAGTGGCCAGAGTGGAGCAGGGGGATGCGCTAGCACAAGATCCATTGTGCTAGGTGCAACAACTGTGATATTCAAAAGTGCACATGCAAATGGGGCCATAATGTATGCAAGGTGCAAATGGGGCCATTTGCATGCGGTGCGCTGATCCATGGCGACTTACGCCTGGCGCCCTGCCAGGCAGCAGCCGTCAGGGACTGACGCCCCCTGCACAGTGCAGCAAAGTGCCCCAATGTCTGATCACGGGCATATGTATAGTGCAGAACACGTCCAATATCCCTGGTGGTCCAGTGGACCGCTTGCAGCCGAATCGCGGGCATAAGTATATCTAAAAATAGTTAACTCTCTTCCTGGTGGTCAAGTCTGCTCACAGCCCAGTTGCAGGCATTTGTTATAAAATAACACAGTCCAACCTGGTGGTCAGCGGTACCCCTCCCACCCGCCCACTGAGCCGCACCGCTCGCCCAGTCAGCAGCGGGCGGCTCCCACCACTTGCTGCCCTAGACTCCGTCGACTGACACCATACGGTAGGGCTGTAGCCCATAGTCAGCATGAGCCAATGGACGTGCATCCTGTACTGTAATTAATAGTCCAGATATGTGAATGGATCCATTCACATATCTGGACTGTGCAGTATGGCATAGGCTCCATGCCCATTGGCTCATGCCAGGACTAATGGGTGTACAGCCCTACTGTACATGCGTCAGTCAGTGGGCGCGGGTGGCAAGGGTGGGTGGGGAGCTGCTACCTGCTGCTGACTGGGGGGAGCGGGCTGTGGGGCTCAGTGGGTGGGTGGGGGAGGGGGTACCGCTTGACCACCAGGGTTGGATTGAGTGTCATTTTCTATAACAAATGCCCATGATTGGGCTGTGAGCGGTCCACTGGACCACCAGGGATATAGGACTTTTATTCTACTTCAAATGCCCACGGTCAGGCTGCAAACAGTCCGTTGGACCACAAGAGAGAGAGTTAACATATTTTAACATACCTATGCCAGCGATCGGGCTGCGAGTGGTCCACTGGACCACCAGGGAGAGAGTTAACATTTTGAAATATACTTATGCCCGTGATCGGGATGCAAGCAGTCCACTGGACCACCAGGGATATAGGACTATTATTATTCTTCTTAGGCCCGTGATCAGGCATGGGGGGGCACCACCAGGAAGGTGCAGCCAGAGTGCGGGTGGCCACCCACAGGTGGCAGCTGCCATGTTGCGCCCTGCACTACGGCAGCTCACCTGTGGGTGGCCAGCTGTTGCTCCTTTTTTTCTTTGGCTCACCTGTATGCAGCGCAGGTAGGGGTTGCACATGCATGGGTTCAACACATCCTGGGCTGAATATCGGGATGTGTGGAGTATGCATGGGCATGCCCCCCCACCTGCTCCGCATATATTACTGATGTGCTCTGGTGCATCGGGATTTGTGCAAGGCACTATCCCTGTTTGAATATCATGCCAGGGCACATCAGTGGGTTGCGCATCATGCAACTGTGTTGCGCCATGCCCAACCTTTCTGAATATCCAGCCCTGAGACTTTGGGGTATGTATTTGTGAATAGGAAGTATGTTTTATCAAAGTTGTATGAATTTCTTTTGCAACTTGTGATTCATGAGTAGTGTTGCTGTGGAGAGGCATGTGTTGTTTTTTTATTTGCATGATTTTGATATTGCTGTTTAATTTGCATTGTGAACATTTTAACTCTGAGGGTATGTAATTAGTATACTGACCTTTTAACACTGACAGATTGTATTCTCAACTAATGCACCCCTATCATGTCATCTGACCAGGATATTCACCACGTAAATCTATTACCATGTGACAAGGCACCATGTGACAGGGTCCTTGCCAGTGAGGAGTCAGAACTGACCAGAACCCATTTTATAGTAGTCAATAATACATTTCACAGTTACTTAAAATCACTAGATAGACATACCTCAATACAGAAAATTGAAATTTGTGAACAATCAACATGTCACATATCATACAAGGGAATGTTACTGTGGGGGAAAGGGGGTCATGAGTATTTTTATTTGCATAGTTTTCTTTTGATATAGCTGGGTTATTTGATTTGCATTGTAATCTTTTTGACCCTGAAGATAATTAATTAGCATATTGTTCTTTTGACACTGACAGATTGTGCTTTAGATTAATGCACCTCTTTCATGTCAGGAGAGTAGGGGTATATGGTAGGTTAATGCAGTACCATGCCGTGGGGTCTTGACTAATGAGGAGCCAGAATTGACAAGATCCTATTTTATATAAAAAAAATAATACTCCAAGATAGTTACATATGTCACAGGACAATATAGTTTAAGACTATGGTGAAAACAACATATCTACAGAGATAAGAAAGAATTTATTTTGGAAACAGAAAACACATAGAAAAACCTAACTCAAGTTCTATCTACAATAAATACTGAGTAGAATAGACTGTTACCCAGATTACGAACCTGGTGAGTAAAGGCAGAACCCTTTTTTAATGCTCATTCAGAGTCCCAATCCTTGCTAACTTGGCTGGTCTAACCCCAGACCCCAGATGTCTGCAACTGACCAGCCCACCATGCTGCATCATCTTTTTTTTGTTGACTGTTTCTCTCCCACTCGATGGATGATATCACCCTATCAGTCCCTTGATTTGTCCTCCCCCAGATGACCGGTGTGGGTGGCCCGTACCCTACTTTCTATGGTGGGGCTCCCCTGGGGGCTGAAAGAGAAATTGAGATCAGCCGAGGCTGACACCTATGGCATCATTTGGGAGGTGGTCCAGGGACATTGCAGAGTTCTGTGACCAAGGTTTTTTATGCTTTGTTTCCCCCTGGAGCATGGATGTGTGATGACATCAGTGTGGGATGGGTGAACTCCCACACCCATGCCACAGATGCCCGCCAATGACTCCATGTGCCAGGTGGTCCCAGCTGCTGGACACCCAATCTCCACTGGTTATCACTGGCATGTGGGGGATCAACAACCCTTCTTCCCAGAGGTGGAGAGATGTCCATTGGATGCTCATCCAACTTCCTTCTGGCCAACCCTCTGATGCACCGTGCTTGCTTCCAAACACTGGTTGTCAGTGTTGCAGGCAGTAGTGCTACTACTACACTTGTGGGCTGGATACACTGCCTCATCTTGTGTGTCACTCTGACATCACAGGTGGAAAACTGATCCAAACTGCATTTTGTAATTTCCAGCCTAAGTGTGCGGATTGTAATTTCAGCATTTTATTCACCTGGCTGCCCACACCATGGGATGCGGTCTAATTTGAACCTGGCTTTATTTTAATTCAATAGTTCCTTTGACATGAAAAGAGCTAATTTTCCTTTAAAGATTCCCAAAACAGTCACCCATTACAGGGAAAGAGGTCCTGCTGTGATACAGAACAAAAGACATTTAGTTGACAGGAATTCCACACCCAACCTCTCTGAGAACCCAGAAATGGCTTTTCAAAGTAAATTCTCGTTCCCCCTCTGCTGAATTACTTACAGATTCCCAACTGTTTCAATGAAAATTAAAACAACTCATAAAAAATCACATAGTAAAAACAATACATTATGTGTAGCTACATCTCCATCCCATGGGAACATGAAAAACACATCTTTTAATTATTCTAAATTATGTCTTCTCATGTTAGAAGTTTTTCTCCACCTGCTATGCCTCTGTTTTCTCTCTGTCTCTGACAAAACAGTAATTATTTGACGCACCTTTCTTTCTTTACTTGGTTGCTAGCTATTGCCGAGACAAACCATCAGCATTGCCATGCTGTGACCCGTTGTGCTTCCTGATGTCCCTATTATAGAACTTCAGCATCAGGCTCCATCTTAACAGTTAGGGTTCTGTCCATTGGTCCTATGCAGCCAAGTGAGGGGGTTGCTGTCAGTCACCATTGTGAACTCTCTCCAATTCAAATATGGTTGCAGCTTCTGCAGAGCCCAGACGATACCCAGACACACCTTCTTGATCATGGCATAGGTTTCCTCTCAGGGCAGCAAGATCTTGCACAGGTACACAACTGGGTGTGCCCCCCCATGTGCGTGACCTGACTCGGAATGGTGCAGTGCCCATGATCAAATGCTTGTATGTGCACAGTGAACCTCTGAGAATAGTTAGAACTCACAAGCATATTGAACTTTTTCTGGCATCTTCTTCCTTGTGAGATCAGTCAGGGATCTGGCCATGCTGCCAAAGCTTGGCACAAACATTTGACATTACCTTGCCATCCCTAGGAAGGCCTGTACTTTTTTCTTGGTTGTGGGTATGGCCCATCCCTGTATGGCCTCTCTTTTTACTGGTTCAGGTCAGATGTAACCACTTCCCACCCTAGCCCAAGGTATGACACCTCTGCCATCCCTATCTGGCACTTCTCTAACTTGACTGTCAGCCCAGAAACTTTCAGTCAGTGGACCATGTTAATTATGTGCCCAATGTGATCCTCCCATGTCTGGCTGTGTATGGCAATATCATCCATGTACACCAGAGCAGTCTCCTGCCCCAGACAGAATGCAGTCCATGAGCCACTGAATGGTGTCTGGCACATTCTTCCATTCCCAAATGGCATTATATGGAACTTGAACAGGCCAAATGGAGTGATAAAGGTTGACCTATCTCTGGCTTCATGGGTCAGGGATACCTACTAATAGCCATTTGTAAGGTCTATGGTGGACAGGTACAGGGCTCCCTCTAACCGCTCTATGATCTCATCTGTCCTGGACATGGGGTATGCATCGAACTTAGTATAGTTGTTGAGTCTGCAGTAGCTGATGCAGAATCTTGTGGTCCCATATTTCATGGGGATCAGTACCACTGGGGAAGCCCAGGACTACTAGATTCCTTATTTACCATAGGAGCCTCCATTTACTTGTTCTCCCTCTCAATGGCATGGTTCAATCCCTCAGGGACTCTGTAGGATGGCTGTTGTGGTAGGGCTTGGAACCATGTATTCACTTGGTGCTCTACCAACATTGTATACCACTGCCTACCCATGATCATTTTACCAAATGTATGCAGCACCCCATGCATTTCAGCAGCATGGGCCAGTGTCAGCCACTCTAAAAAGGTGAGAGCATCCACTTTGGATTATCCCTTAACCTCTCCCAGGAGATCCATCAATGAGTCTGCTTCTGCCTCCTCTGGATTGCTGCTCATAGCTAAATCTGCCTCATCCTAGTCATGGTAGGGCTTCATCATGGTTATGTGGTAGATTCACTGCTTGTGTGTCCTGTCTGGTAGCTCCACCACATAATTAACTTAATTCACTTTCCAGACCACTGAGTAAGGACACCACAAGCCACCTGTAACTTTTTCTGTTGAACAAGGATGAGTATCATCACCTGTTGTCTGACATCATACTCCTGGGCTGTAGCCCAATGGTCATAACACATCTTCTGTCTCTGTTGTGCAGTGGCTAGGTGTTTCTTGGTGAACCCCATGAGCTTCATGAGCTGTGACCTGAAATTCAGGATGTTCTCCACAACAGATTCCCCTTGGGAAGCAGATTCACTCTCACATTCATCCCTTACCAAATCAAGGGGACCCCTTTCCCAATGGTCAAACAGGAGATCGAAGATCAAGACTCTATAGACTACTGTGGGACTTCTCTGTAAGTAAATAAGAGATGAGGTAAGTACTTGTTCCACTCTCTCTTATGCTGGTCAGTCAATGCCTTTAACATGTTCTTAAGATTTGCATTAAATTGCTCAACCAAATCGTTAGTCTGGGAGTTGTGTGTGGAGACCCTGAACTGCCTCACCCACACGTCTTTCAAATCTAACCAACAGGACAGACATGAAATTGGTGCCCTGGTCCAACAGAATATCCTTGGGAAACTCCTGCTACCTCACTGAAGGAAAAGGGCACTGCTTCTGCCTACATCATGATGTAATTCATGACCACCAAAATGTACCTCTTGCATGTGCAACCTGCAGTGTTGAGTGGCCCCACAATGCTGAAATGGTTGTTCAATTATAGGCAGGGGAATTAAAGCCACCTTAGACTTGTCTCCAGCCTTTCCCATCCTCTGGCACTGCAGACAAGTCCAGCAGTAATTTACCACATCTTTAAAAATACTGGGTCAGTAAAAATTGTTAGTCAGCTGCCTTTTGCATGGATAACTCCCTATTGTCCCGAAAAGAGCATTTTGCGGGTTAAAGTCAGATGCTCCTTCCTATATTCCTTAGGAACTACAATCTGCCAGGATATCCCTTCCTACTGTTCTCCCTTTGAATCCCACTCATGATATAGAAGTCCAGTCATCTAGAAACCTCCCTTTTATCTGAACACCGAGCATCACCTTCCACCCTGGTGGCTAACTCCCTAAATTTCATAATGGATGGGACAGCCTGCAGAGTTCTCCCTAGTTCCACACGCATGACATTCCCTAAAACACTCTCATGTGGGAGAATCACCAATAGCTCGGCTCCGCTCAGTCTGTAGCTGTGGCTGGGCTCTCCTCAGTCTGTAATTGTGTCTCAGAACTGCTGCACCATCTCATTCATCAGCTACAACTTCTCCTACTACTGATGGAGGGGTTACTTCTAGCTGCACTGCCCCTTCCATGTCTTCAGAAGCCAGTTCCTTAGCCTTACTATGAATAGTGAAACACACATTGTTGGGTCAACTATCAAAGTCATTATCCATAAAAAAATCAACAGGCAGGTCCAGTACAACACTCCCTTCCCATATGCCCTAGCCACCCTTCCAACTCAGAAGGATCCAGACCATTGGCACTGAGACTGCAGGAGTCAGACCCATCAATCCATAAATTCTGGGAAACAGGCCTGGTAGGATCTGTTCCTTGTGAATAAAATCCTGCTACACCAGTGAAATGGAGGCCTCAGTGTCCCTCAATCCCAGGATTAACATCCCATTTATCAACAGTGTGTACATGTGTGCAGTGGATGTATTAAGAACTGAACTCTGGGTGAAGGCAAATAGCTACAGGAAAATTCCAGAGCTACCCACTCCAAATGCATTCATACCTTTTGACATATTTTTCAGACAGTCATATGATAGGTGTCACAGTTTCTGGCAGATATAGCTCCTGCATTCTACTGACTCATTATTTTCCACATCATTTGACTTCCCATTTTGTTCAGGCATAGGCTGGCTTCCTTTAGGTTGCCTCTACCTGGTGTTCCCTTAAAACTGCCTGATGTCCTTGCCCCATTGTTTTTGCAAAGACTGGATAATCAAATAGATATAAACTGATCAGTCCTCTCAGCTACCTCTTTCATACAGCTCAGAGTCCTATCCAGCTACCATATTCTCAACTCCTCTGGTACAATCTTTATAAACTATTCCATGAGGAATAAATCCTTTACCAGTTCCACAGAACTAGTCTTTGCACCTACTAATCATCACTCTAATTGATTGCCTAGTTGTACATACATTTCAGAATAGAATGTCTCCCTGTGCCTTCCTTAAACCTCTAACTTTCTGTCTATTAGCCATGGGAGTGAATTAAAAACACTTCAACAATGCATTTCTCACTTTGTTATAGTCCATACATTTATCATTGTCCATACTGGTGAAGGCTTCTAATACCTTGCCCATAACGAGTGGCCAAAAGTAAGTTGCCCAAGAAGCCCAGTCCAGTTCAAATTACCCACAAATTGTCTCAAAAGATTTTACAACTCAAGATCATACCCTTCCTGATACTTGGAAAACATTTTGGAATAAATTTTGGCTTCTTGGGTTGAACCCCTGATACCAGTACTTATATTTTATGGCACTGTCTTCTGGTGCAAAATCTTCCTCTTATGTTCATGTTAGCGCTCCTCTCTCAGCTGGATCTCATGCCACCACTGCCTTCCTCTCTCTCTCTCCCTCTCACTCTCTCTCTCACTCTCTCATAGTCTCTCAGCTGGATATCATGCTTGCATTACCTTTCTCACTCCTCAGCATCCAGCTTTGTTCTCTGCAGCTCCACATCTGCCTTCACCCTAACCAGGGTGAGCTCCAGCTACATTATGTCCATCTGCACAGCTGCACCAGTTGTAGGCTCTGGCTCATTTGCACTTTCCTTAGCCTCAGTCCCACACCTCTGGCTAACAGTGACCATTTTTGACATGGTTCCCTAGTCACTTTTCTTGAGGATGTTTCTGAGTTCTTCCCATGGCTGACCTTCCTCAAATGCAAGTCCTCTTCTTTTGCAAAGCTCCTCAAGGTCTGACCCTGTGTATCTCCCATATGGCCCAGACATGGTGTCTTGTAGCTATCTACTTTTACTTATAACAAAATGAAACCAGTAGACTATACAGTCTCTCTTTTTATATATCCTGTTAAATGACTGGACAGATAATCATTTTATACACAAGCTGTTTTAGATCCCATCCGCTGCCTCCAGTTTGTAACAGATTGGATCTCTCCAAGAAATCAGCTTGCGATTGCTACCAGTTTTCTCAACCCTTCAGATGGGGGGTATCTCTAGGTCCAAATTCCACCATAACCACTGCTGACACAGTGCAGTGCTCATTACCACCACTCTGTCACAGAAGAGAACACTTCACTTTAAAATATGGTAACCATAGCCTTATTCTTCATGAATGGATCATAGCTTTTGTCTGTTACTCTCTTTATGTGTATTAGAAATGACTCAGTCACAGAAAGCTTGAGGTATGTAAAAATAACATGTAATACTCCAAGACATTTATGTATTTTACAGGAAAATGCACACTAAATCTATGGGGAATTCAGTATACCTACATAGATAAAAAGGAAAGGTTTTTGGAAACAGAAAACACACAGAATAACCTAACTCACTTCTCTCTAAGTACTAAGCAGAGTAGGTTCTCACTCAAAATAGGAACTTGGTGAGTACAGGAATACTCAAACACTTGATGTTGCTTGCTCAGAGTCCCAGTCCTTACTGACTTGACAGGTCTAACCATACACCCTAAAAGCCTTTGACTGACCAGCCCACCAGCCCACCACACCACATCATTGTGTATGTCACTCTGACATCACAGACTCAGCCAGGTCTTTGATCCCTACTGGACCACGGCTTTGGAAAACTAGTCCTAACTAGATTTGTCATTTCTCAGCCTAGTTATGTAGATTGCAATTTCAGCCTGTTGTTCTCCCAGCTGCCCTCACAGTGGGATATGGTCTCATTTGGACCTGGCCACGTTTAACCTCACAACAGCTCCTTTGATATGAAAAGAGCTAATTTTTCTTTGAAGATTCCCAAAACAGTCACTCATTACTGTACAAATGGCCCTGCTAACTGAAGAATATGAAAGTTTGTAGCTGAAGCTGGATCCCAGGTTCAAGGCTAACAGAATGGATTGTGCATAGGCATACACAAAACAGGGCAAAGTGAAATGTCAGGAACTGTAATTCTGAATCTGAATACAAAATTATTGTTTCAGTATTACAAAAAATGATCCATTTATTTTAATTATATTTCAATATTTCTTGTTCTGTACAGTAATATATTTTACTTTATGCAAGATGATACCATGTACTGAGTGCTAGGCAGCACACAATCAATACATAACGGTACAGTCAAAGGGCACACAGCAGGATGATGGCCAGTAGTACTCTACGTAGGAGTCACACGCACACACACACACACTGGGTACAGTGTAGCAGACAAAGGGCACACAGTTGAATGATGGCCAGTACACCACAAAGGAGTGCACACACACTGGGTACAGTGCAGCAGTCAAACAGCACATAGCAGGATAATGGCCAGTACACCACATCGGAGTCACATACTCTGGGTACAGTGCAGCAGTCAAAAGGCACACAGCAGGATGATGGCCAGTACGCCACATAGAAGTCGCATACACTGGGTACAATGCAGCAGTCAAAGGGCACACAGCAGGATGATGGCCAGTACACCATGTAGGAGTCACACACACACTGGGTACTGTGGGTATGGTGCAGCAGTCAAAGGACACACAGCAGGATGACGGCCAGCATGCCACGTAAGGTGACAGTGAAAAAGCAGGGATACTGAACAAATACTTCTGCTCAGTAGTCACAAACAAAGAGGGGTGGGTACCTAAAAGAAGAGGAGGGGAAGGGGGAAGTACCTAAACCAAAACAATAGAAACACTCTGGATAGGGGGGTTGATACCAGTCCATTCACAGACGAAAGGGTTCTGAATGAACTCTTAAAAGTGAAGGCGGACAAAACAATGGGGCCTGACGGGATTCACCCCTGAATTCTAAAAGAAGTAAAGGGAGAACTAGTGACACCACTGACTACTCTCTTTAACAAATCATGGGAGGATGGGGGGTACCTGAGCACTGGAGGAGGGTGGATGTGATTTCACTTCACAAAAGTGGGAGCAAGACAGAGGCAGAAAACTACAGACCTGTTAGTTTGACTTCAGTGGTAGGTAAAATGATGGAATCACTTCTGAAGGAAAGAATTGTTATGTGCCTAGAGGCCAGCGGGGCACAGGACCCAAGGTAGCATGGATTCACAGCCAGAATGTCATGTCAGATGAATCTAATAGATTTATTTGATTGGGTAACCAAAATAGTAGACCAGGGAGGGGCTGTGGACATGGCCTACCTAGACTTTAGCAAGGCATTTGACACAGTCCCACACAAAAGATTAAAAAACAAGTTAGCCAGCCTTGGAGTGGGTCCCAAGGTGGTAGCCTGGGTATAATATTGACTGGACAGTAGGACACTGGGAGTAATAGTAAACAGAGTCCACTTTGAAGAAAGGGGGGTTACTAGTGGGGTAACGCAGGGTTCAATACTGGGACTGGTCCTCTTTAATGTCTTTATAAGTGACATTGCAGAGGAACTGGAAGCAAAAGTATGTCTCTTTGCAGGCAACACAAAGATCTGCAACAGGGTTGATACACAAGGTGGGGTGGAAAGGATGAGAAGGGACTTAGCAAGGCTGGAGGAATGGGTAATGTATGGCAGCTTAGATTCAATGCAAAGAAGTGCAAGGTAATGCATCTGGGAAACAAAAACCCAGGGGAAGAGTACACAATGGGGTGGGGGGGAGATACTAACAACAACAGCAAAAATGGAAAGGGACCAGGGGAAATCATATCAGATGATCTAAAGGTGGGCAAGCAATGTGAGAAGGCAGTAAGTAGGGCTGGGGGGATACTGAGATGCATAGAGAGAGAGGCATCACTAGTAGAAAACAGGAAGTTGTTATCCCTCTGTACAGATGGTTGATGAGACCCCATCTAGAGTACTGCATGCAGTTCTGGAGACCCCATCTCTGCAAGGACATAGACAGGATGGAGACTGTCCAGAGGAGGGCAACTAAAATGGTGCATGGCCTGCACCAGAAGCCATATGACGAGAGAGAGACCAAAGGAGCTTAATATGTATACCCTCGAGGAAAGGAGGAAGGGGAGGGACATGATAGAAACTTTTAAGTACCTCAAGAGAATCAACAAAGTCTGAGAGGGTAGCATCATTCAGAAAAAGAGATGTGTAAGAACAAGGGGCACAATTTGAAGATAGAGGGGGGACGGCTCAGTGGTCAAGTGGGGAAGTATTTTTTCATGCAGAGGGTTGTGGATGCATGGAATGGTCTCCTTGAGGAGGTCATAGAGTCAAAAACAGTGGGGGAATTCAAGAATGCATGGGACAGACATAAGGCAATTCTAGTGGGGTGTAGGAGGAAGTAGGCTGTTGGTTAACTAGGCTTTGCAGCTTACCTATTAGGTAGGGAAATGGGCAGATGAGCTGGGTCAAGTGGTCCTTATCTGCCATCAAATTTTATGTTTCTATGTTTCTACACACTGGGTACAGTGCAGCAGTCAATGGGCACAGAGCAGGATGATGGTCAATACAACACGTAGGAGTCACACACTGGGTACAGTGCAGCAGTCAAAGGGCACACAGCAGGATGATTGTGAGTATGCCACTTAGGAGTCACACATGCACTGGGTACAATGTAGCTGTTAAATGGCACACAGCAGGATAATGGCCAGTATGCCTCGTATCTTGACCACTGTAAGTCCCTGTACCTACGGTTCTGGTGGTTGATACCTACCACCTGCAGCTGGTGTAGAATGCATCGGCCAGGTTGTTGACTAGGCTTTCTCGCTTGAGTCATATTACTCCTGTGCTGCGTGAACTACACTGGCTGCCTGTTCAGTGGCAGATCACCTTCGAGGTTGGTTTCCTGACCTATAATGCCCAACACAGATAAGATCATGGTTACCTGCAGGATCTTCTGTGTCCTTACTGCCCCCTCTGACCATTCTGTTCAGTCAACAAGGGATTGCTAGAGGTTCCCAAGGTTCGGATGAAGACAACTGGGTTGCAGGTGTTTATGTTTGTGGCCCCTACTCTGTGGAACTCTCTACCTCATTGGGTAAAAGAGTGCTTGACAGCAGACAGCTTCAAAACTGCTTTAAAAACATATCTATTTGAGCTCGCCTTTGGTGATGATATCCGAATTGTTTATGTAATAATGCTAGTTTTATATATGTTTTATTTATTTATTGTAATGGGTGCTATGCTCTCTGAAATAGTGACTTTTTAAAAATAAATTTGATTGAGGTGATTGAAGCCATGTAGGAGACAGAGTCACACAAAACACAACACACAGATTTTTTTTTTTAATTGAGTAAGGGATTTTTCTCTCTCCCCAAAGTCCCCAGATACCACATAAATGTGTGCTGGGCTGCACATGGCCACACACTTGGTAGGGTACAGTGCAGTCAAAGGGCACACAGCAGGATGATAGTGGCCAGCATGCCACATAGGAGATAGATTCACACAACACAGTGACACACAAATATCTTTTCTTTTTTGGTGCTAAGTATGGGATTTTTCTGTATCTCCTTCTAACAGGGAAATATTTCCGGAAAGCATTAGTAGATACCACAGAAATGGTTGCTGGGCTGCACATGTTCACAGACTGGGTAGGCTACAGTGCAGTCAAAGGGCACACAGAAGGATGATGGGCTGGCCAGTACACCACATAGGAAATAGAGTCACACAACACAGTGATACACAGATATATTTTTTTGTCTTTGTAATGAGTAAGGGATTTTCCTATCTCTCCTCACAAAAGGGAAATATGTTTGGCATGCATCTGAAGATACCACTCCACATGGTCACACATAGTGGGCAGGGTAAGTGCAGTCAATGGGCACACAGCAGGATGATGGGCTGACCAGTACGCCACTTAGGAGATGGAGTCACACAACATAGTGAAAGGGATTTTTCTGTCTCTCCTCCCAGCAGGGAAATATTTATGGTATGCATTTAAAGATATCACACAAGGTGGTGCTTTGTTGCACATAGCCACATATTGGGGTAGCGTGCAGTGCAGTCAAAGGGAACACAGCAGGATGATGCACTGGTCAGTATGCCATGTAGGAGATAGAGTCACAGACACAACCCAGTGATACACAGACATATATTTTTTCTTTGCAATGAGTAAGGGATTTCCCTGTCTCTACTCCCAACATGAAAATATTTCTGGCATGTACTTAAATTTACCAGACAACTGGTTGCTGGGTTGCACATGGTCACACACACTGGGTAGCATGCAGTGCAGTCAAAGGGCACACAGCAAGATGATGTGCTGGTCAGTATGTCATGTTGGAGATGGAGCCACAGACACAACACAGTGACACACATACAGTATATATATATTTTTTCTTTGTAATGACTAAGGAATTTTTCCCTCTCTTCTCCCAACAGGGAAATATTTCTGGCATGTATTTAAAGATACCACACAACTGGATGCTGGGCTGCACATAGTCACACACACTGGTAGGGTATCTGTAGTCAAAGGGCACACAGCAGAATGATATGCTGGTCAGTACGTTATTTAAGAGACAGTCACATGACACAGTGAAATGGATTTTTCTCTCTCTCCCTTCCAAAAGTGAAAATTTTCTGGCATGTATTTAAGGATACCACAGAGCTGGCTGCTGGGCTGCACACGGTTAACTCACTGAGTAGGGTAAGTGCAGTCAAAGGGAACATAGGAGGATGATGGGCTGGCCAGTACGCCATGTAATAGACAGAGTCACACAATGCAGTGACAGGTATGTATTTATTTTTCTTTTATTGTAATGAGGATTTTTCTGTCTCTCTTCCCAACACAGACATATTTCTGGCATGTATTAAAAGATATCACACAACCGGCTGCTGGGCTGCACACAGTCACACACTGATTAGGGTATAGTGAAGTCAAAAGGCACACAGCAGGATGATGGGCTGGCCAGCATGCCACATAGGAGTCACACACTGGGTACAGTGCAACAAAGTGCACACAGTAGGATGATGACCTGTACACAGACACCCCTAAGGCTCCCAGTCAGTTGAGCCCACACTATTCCACCCTGCCTGCCTATAATGCCCTACACAGACAGGGTGCTGGCTACCTGCAAGATCTTTTGTGTCCCTACTGCCCCCTCCGACCACTCTGCTGTTGCTCCTGTATCATGCTTCTGACTGGTTCCTGATGACTGACTTGCCCTGCTGCCACCACCTATGCCAACCAGATGACTCTGCCAACACTACTCTGCTGACCAGATAGCTCCTTCCCTGGAGGGGATATATTACTAAATGCTGAAACTCAGTCTCCAAAGTTTCAGCAACCCAACATGAAAAGTCCAAAGCACGGTTGCCCGACAACTGAAAATTCCCCACGGCAGAGTTTATTTAATGTTTAATGTTTGGGGGGGCTTCACCCCCCCACAACCCCTTACTTTTATAACAAACTCCACTGCAGGTAAATGTGGGGTGTCAGGCAACCATGTTTCATGCTTTTTGTGTTGGACAAATGTAACTCGTGAAACCGAGTTTCAGTGTTTTAAATGGATCCCCCTGGAGGGGACCATCGACACTGTAGGGACCAAGGGGAAACTGCTAAAAATTGTGCCACTGACTCACAGACTGAACTAACAGAGAAATAAAAATAAAAAAGGGTCAACTATGTTACTTTCCACCAGATGTAACTCGTTACCTTTGGTAACACAGAGAGGTACCCTCATGTCTAAGGTACTATAAGACCCTCCTGCTGCTCCTGGCAGGCGAATCACTCACAGTCAGTTTTGATGCTTCTTTTCTGGTTGACTACTGCTCTCAGCTGACATTCTAGATTAAGAAGCATAAGAGTTCTATTTTAGAACTGTCTCCTTGAGTCACTCCTAAATGTTAATGGTGAGAAGAGATGCAGCAAAGTTTTAATTCACCTGCATAGTGAATGCAAAGTGGTCCACTTCAAATTTGAATATCACTATGCAGAATCTGCATTAAAAAGCCAAGATTCACCCTACTTCGCATTGTCCACTTCGAGTTCCAATTTGATAAGGTGAAGTTGGTAAGAAACAGGCTACTGATTACATGTATGACTGTCTCTGCAGGTCTGCAGGTCACATGATTCAGGGAGGCTGTTAAGTAGGCAGGAAGTCAGTATTTTACTCTCACTTTCTCTTTTAGAAAGAGGTGTTAGCAAGCAGCTCAGCTTCACTGTGGTAGTTAGCTTATATTGCTAAAATTAGTTAGCTTATACTGTTAAAAACTTTTTGGGCTACATTGTTTAGTGTTTTGCATGTGGCATGCCAAATGGCTCTCTTTTGAAAACTGACATAGATGGGGTACCTTTGGCGTGTGATGGTGGAGGCACAGGTGACAAGCCAATAATTGTGGTTATTTTGCATTTTTAAGCACAGGGGTTGATGTACTAGAATTATTACATGGACCACTGCTACTCTGACCACTGCTTGAACAATCAAAATCATCCTCCTCCTCCTGCCTGTAGTAATCCTCCTGTGTTATTTCATTACTTTTACTGACAAGGCTACGTGTATTAAAGGAAGGGGATATCATATTCACTAAGGTAGATGAGGGTGAATGCCCCTCTACAGCATTAGCTCCCCTCTGGTGCCGAGTCCACAGTACCAAGTGCCTGCTCTTGAGATGAGTATGCTGGCCCCCAGTGCCCAGATGGCTACCCTTTTTATCACACTTCACACATGCTTGGCAAAGCTGGAAGATTGCCACTGTTTTATTGCTACCATCTTGTATGAAAAAATCCTAAACTAGGGATTTTGATGCCCTACTCTTTATGTGTCACTTCTGGGGTTGCATATGAAATAGCAGTTTTGTTGGCGATTAAATGGGGGATGTATTACATGATTTCTGGTGTTGTGCACACTTGGACTTTGACTCAACATCACAATCAATGACTATTACTTCAGGGTAAGCAACCCACACAGCAACATCAGAACCTGGTGGGGGGGGGGTTGATGAACAGACTGTTTACAAACAGCCACCTTCACTTTCTTTTTGTTCAGTTCCCAAATAGGGTTGCTAGCATCATTCTCATACTCATCATCCACAAATTCACTTTAGATGCTGTCCTCCTGTGGAGATATTCCACACATAGCCTGTATGCTATCATCCACACTTTTTTTGTCAACATCTGAATGTTTGGATGGCCTAACCTCAAGATCAGTGGAAACATGAGACTGTGAGTCATTAGCATGATCAGAATTATATTCAGCTACTGTGGGGAGTGAGTCATCAACTACATTCAAGTCTGCAGATTCAACAACATTTTTCCCACTTGAAAAGTTTGCCCAGTTTGAACTGGTAGCATTACCCATGCTGTTATCAACCATGCCATCACTAACTTTACTACCAGCAGGGACAACAGAATCCCCAACCAGCATTGAAGTGACTGATTTCACTCAGAAAAACTGAGTCAGAGAAATCCCTTTACTTGCAGCAACTGCTACCTTTCCCTTCTGCTGCGTGCTACCACAGCCACAACCACCACTCTTAACACTGCTAAACTTGCTACTAGCCCCTGATGAACCTGCCTCATCATCACAACTTCCACTGCTAATAGTCTTCTTGGCAGCAGCACCACAGCCAGAAACAGCTTTACATGAATGTCTCTTAGTGGGCATTTTTTAGGATTACACAGACAAGTAACAGCAACTTATTATTTCTGCTGTTTCTGGGGAATGGCAAGCAAAAAACAAGAGAGATGCAGGTGCACAGGCACAAGTAACACAAGACCTTAACCAGTCTTCAAAAATCCAAAAGAAAAAAAATACCTTGTTTTGCGGGGGTGGGGGACAGCTTTAGCTACACAGACAGAAGCAGTGAAAAAAATTGCAGAGAGGCTGAGAAATTCAGAGTACTGATATTATAGTGCCACAATAAAATGTCTATCAGTTTACATCACTCACAGAGATTAAAGGTCAGGCACAGAAACTTTAACTGTTCAGTAAACTACAATACAGACAGTCTTTAAAATGACTGAAAACATGGCCAGCAAAGAGAAAAAAACTATAAAAAGATAAGTAAATGTAACCCCTCTATTACCCGGGGTTACTAGAATCTCAATAAAGCCTAGTGGTAGGCAGGGAAGGCAGCTTGTGAAACTCCAGTTAAATGGATTTCACACTGTCTCACTCTGTTCTCAGTCTCAGCTGAGACTGAGGGATGACATCACCATAGAACTATCGCAGCTGCATGAGCCACATTGGAATCTGCAGATGGGAGTTAGGTTAGAATGTTGGGAGTTGTTGAACAGTGAGCTGCAGCAGTTGTGAGTGAGCAGTGAAGAAGAGATGAGCACAGCAGTCTGTGCACAGGCTCTTGGAGCCTAAGCTCTGATATAGGGCTACTTTTAGGGAAAGGTGCGTGTTTCTGCCTAAAGAGGAACACAGTAAGCTGTTCTTGAAGTGGTGGAGACCGCTGATAATGGTCTCTGTGCCCCATCCCTGAGGGGATGGGGGTGGAAGGTTTGCCTGTTATTCCAGGGGCAACCTCCTGGTTCCGGCTAGGGAAAAAGCTGCCTTATTTTTTTCCATGTGTGTTGTGGTACCAGAAGCTGTCAAGATTTGCCTGTGGGGCACCTGCAACCAAAGGGTGAGTTATGCTCTTGTCAAAGGGCCTATGTTTCACCTGAACTGTGTTAAAGTGGGGATTGGACTGCTGAATTAGTGGGAGGCCTAGAGGAATAGGCTTAGCCACAGTAAAAGTATGTTCAAGTCCAGCACAAGGGGAAAGCCAAGACATGTAGAGGAGATGTGCTATACATTTACCCTTTAATCTACATTGCCAAGCTTTTCAAGAAGAGATGTTTAAGTATGTTCGAATTTAGTACAAGGGGAAAGTCAAGACAAGTAGAGAAAATGTGCTATATGTTTACCCTTTAATCTGCATTGCCGAGCTTTCAAAAAGAGTTGTTAATGTCCAGAGAAATGGCTGGGTATGGATTGTGGAAATTGGAGGTGGGAGACCCCCCATCTTTACTAACCAGGTTCACCTCTACGGATTTGCTCTGTGGCTCTTTTACTTTGCCTCAGGCACTTGGCCAGTGCTGAGGGAAGTACCCAGACATGGGATTGAAAGGAAATTTCCCTTAAGAAGTCAAAGGCTCTAAGGTGGTTTGGGGAGCCACCAACTGAAAATGTGTCCATTGCCATATGGACAGGGATCAGGTGGCCGGAAGGGAAGCTGGGCCAGGAAAAACCCACATAGTTTACAAGTCGGGCTGTGTACCCAAAGCAGCGTGCAAGTCCGGGCTGTGTGTCTGGTGGGTTCAGAGCCTGAGGGCTGAAGTGTTGAAGAAGTGTTCTGTTACTCTTATCTGCATTACCAGGAATGTAGCCCCGTGGGGGTCCATCTATGCTTTGTTTGTTCAGTTTGGATGTGAATAAAAGCCACACTTTAGAATCCCATTCCTGGTATTGGACATTACAGTTATTGCTTCCTGTGTTCGGATTTACTTGGGTGCACCTGTGCAGAGCAGCCAAACCTAGGCCCCTTGTGCCGAGTAACCTAGTCCTTCCCGAACCCAGTCCCCACCTGGTACTGCTGTCAGCTTCAACAGCATACCACCTGTCATTTGCAAAAAGGCAGGAGTGAGGGGTCATATAAAGTTGCACTGTGTGTACCTGAACACACAAATAATCAAAAACTAGGCAACAAAAGTTGGAAAACCTGACTTTCTCACTAATCTCCCTTCTACACTACAGATCCGCTCCTCCCCTGAAGCACACTTCAACAGTTTTTGTCAGTACAGAGACGGAATGTACTAAATTAATATTAAATATTCACACAAAATCAATCAATGCTTGATGATATACACACATAAGGGTTTTCTACAGTTCATGGACTAAATTCTGACACATTTTATGGCAAAAATGCATTATTAAAGGTTTTTCAATGGTTTGAATCTCAGAGCCCTGAGAAAAACTGTCTCCAGCTTTCCACTACACACACTACACTGAATTGTGGCTGTGCAAAACAATATAGAACCCATGTGACCTTATATCCCATGAATAACTGCAAAATGCACCTTAAAGAGCCAAAACCAAGGCAAAGTAACACACAGTCCATAGAGAATAATGGAAACTTCATGTTACTTCGAGATGCAATGTTTTTCACTTTGCTATGTGGAAAATTAAGAAAAATTCGAGTTCTAGGTGAAATACAATGTATAGCTAATTTTAAGCACTTAGCCCACCTTTGATGATGAGTGTCTTCATGTGCTGGGAAAACATACCCATGTTTCCAGAATATGACTGAAGACCGTGTTCTTGTTTTTTTACTGGGGAGTAGCAATGAAAAAAAATATCTACAGCTCATACACATATGTCCTAAGCAGTCCAAAGACACAGTTTAACATTATTTAAACACCAGGGCTGGGCACACTGGAACCGTGTTATACTGTGTAAGTGCTGGTACTGGGGCATTACAATTCAACTTGACAAAGGTGGGTACCAGTGGGGAGGAGAGTGAGTATGTATGCTATGTTGGCTGGGGTGATGAGAGGTATATTTTACTTGGTAGTGGGAGAATGATTTTGTACACCTGGTGCTGAAAACACAATGGGGAGGTAGTTCTGTTGTGAGAAGAGCAGTCTGCAACATTTGTAATGAGTAAAATGATGAAGCTGCTTCATGCCACAAGTGAAGTCTGCTACAAGTCTGGAACAGTGTGTGCGATGATGTAACTTCTGCTTAGGCCACTAACCTACAACTCTGGTGCACTTGCAGTGAGCATCACTATACAGTGGCTTCATGATTGTCCAGTAAGGCCCCATCACAAAGCAAGCTACAGGTACAGCATACTGGGCATCACTATACAGTGTTCATCATGGGGTATACGAAAGGCTAAAGGAGTCAGTTGTTATACATGTTGTTTAGAAAGTAATTATACAATGGGTAGGGACAGATCTGTATTCTGATTGGCCTAGAGGATGTTCCAGCAAGCTTTTTTTTATTATGGCACAGGGAAAAAAAGAGCCAGTACTAGTGGCGTATTTACTAACTGTAATCAAGCAGCTGCTGATCTAGTTCAAAATCATGAATGTGGCCGCCATTTTGTTACTTAGAGAGTGCCCCCCCCACTTTCCTCCATTACTCTTGCATAATACACAAATAATTTGCATCTTTGTTAAAAAGACAATAACATCATGGCATTTTAAAATAAAGATCCTTTATCTCTCTGTCAATCTGCAGTCATCACTGTACTCACTGGCACTGTCTCAAGTCTCTGGCCTGACCCACAGAGAGTGAGACCACTGACATTTTTGTAAAAGATGCTGCTGCAGATGGTAGCAGGCTGCCAACAAGACCCTAATACAATCTTGGTCTTGACAGCGGCCAAGCAATCCACCATGGTTGCTTTTTATAGAAATCTGTTTAGGTACCTGGAAGTGGTGAAAGGGAGTGACGGATGGGAGACAAGACATTGCAGAATAAATACAGAGACAGGTTTTTATCAGACTTGTTCCAAGATTCTGCAAAATAAATAGACAGCTCACTATGAGATTGGTTCCCTCCCATGCCAATAGTCTCGCTCTCCAGCACCGCTGCTGACATATAAGCAGAGTATTGTGCACCAGAAAAGAAAAATGTCAAATAATTTTCATTTTTTTAAGTTACAACATTTCTAAACATTTACCCATTTTATAAGTGCAATAACAAACCAGGATGAGGGTTATGCTCTGATAAATGCACTTCTAGGTGCAGTAAGACATGCAGCCTCAAGCCTCACTATGCCCCTAGGTGTGCGCATGTCAGAGCATAACCCATACCCTGTCTTGTGTTGCTGCTTATGTAAACTAATTGCAGAAAGTACACTGATGCATCTATTAGGGTTGGTACACAATAATATAACGCCCCCTCTGACATTCTACTTTCCTGTCTGTTCAACCTTCTGCCGATTAATTTATATCTGTTCAGTGCACTTATTACCTAATGCTGTCCACAAATTGTATATTTACTTTTCTACATCTTTTTTTTACTACACCGTGTATAAATTGCTGCTGATATTTGACCCTGGCACTTTTTGGATGTTGTATTGAGACAAACTATCAATTTGTATGTGCCATTCACTGTTTTTGCTTTTGCTGTATGTTATATTTTGCATATTTTGTTGTATGTTAATTACAAGGGACATCCCTGCAAATGAGCTTGCTCAGCGGATTTATCCCTTCACAATAAACTTGAACTTGAACAATGCATGCAAAGCAGGGAAACAACACATCTGGATAAAAGGCCCTGGAACCTTTGTGAATCTGTGGTGCAGTGTTAATTGGGGATTACTGCTAAGTAATTAAAAAATTAATACTTGGCAGGAAAATGTTACATTAATATGGGACCCTAAATAAGGAAAAAATATGACTAATTCAGTACAAGCTAACAAAACAGAACGCTAGGCTGATTAAATAGACTTCAGTGGGAGATATACATTTGGTACATTACACAAATATATGGCAATAAAAAAGCTAAAAAGTTAATCACTTATTGAAAATAGCGTTGGATTCGATGCCAGAAGAATTGAATGGGGGTTTTCTGAAAGGCAATGTAATAAGGTCCCAGTGAGGGTGTAGTCTTCAGACTGAGACTATAAACCACAACCCCCAGTTTATGCAACATAAAGTGGCTATTCTTAGCATTTTGAGCTATTTCTATAATTTTAATGACAGTTGTTGGCAGGCTTCTGTTTATGTGCGCACTTTGTAATGTATTGCTGTGCCTGATTCTCTTTGATGTACAGTGCTGATAGAATCTTGTCAATGACAGATGGCATATATAAAGTGCATACCAATATTCTATTATATCACTTCATACTGTATCACTTCATGTCATACCATAATCACATCACATCTCATCACATCACATCACATCACAGCTCTTGTCAGCAAACAGTCTCTTTAGTAAGGTTAGTTTCAGGGAGTCATACAATTGTGGTTCTTACTGTGAAGTATTGTCGATGTATGTCAAGAGCAATCATAATGAGTCATAAAGCATAACACTTTGACCACAAAACAGACTTAGGATTAGTCTTGTTTTCCTCTCCTGCTGCACAAATGGTTTGTAGTGTTTCCTCTTTTGCTGCTCCCTCAGTATGAGAGCATCTACTCTAAGTGTGCTTTCTCCTACCAGCACAAACATCTTTGTATACTTCACCCAGCATGTCCCTTTTAGTATTTAAACAATCACAATCACATCCTGGCTCAGCCCTCTCTTCTATAGGTTGAATAATTTGAGTATGTTTAATCTATCCGCAGTGTTCTTCCCCATGTCAGATGTTAATCAGCTCTGCAGCTCTTTGCTGAACCCTCCTAGTTCCTTCAATGTTCTTTCTGTACTGCAGTAACCAGCACTGGATGCAGAGTTCCAGATTGGTCTAATAAAGACCTTATAAAGGGGAGGAATAATGAAAGTGGGATGCAAGCTATAGTAGCTTATATCTACAGTAGATAACAAGTGTTGCAGCTCACAGATCTAGCTTGACCCATGAACGAAACATACAGTCTAGTGCTCATTCTGGTGTGGGAAAACTATCAGTGAACAAATGTAAGCTGCATGATGGTTGTCAGTTTGGCAACTGCATAAAATAAACTAGTCTTTTACTCTTTTCGAAGAGGAACTTGGTACTTTTTATGTTTTCTTGTGTGTGCAGCACAAAGCAAACATTTTGTGACAAAAATGCAATTTCAGAGTGTGTCACTGTTGGGTCCAGTTTAGCTCTGACTGCAAGGAGCTTGGCAGTGACAGCCCAATTATCAGGTTGATCCTGACACATTTTTCTTTTGCAAATGTAAATTTCTTGTGGTTGAAAAGAGCCAACCACTGAATTCACAGAGCAGCTGTTTTTTTTTTATCTGTATAAATACACCCAGGCTGGTGTGGTGAATTTCCTCCATCCAGTCCATCTCTTGAATCATCTGTGTCCCCCATCACTGTGTCTGTGTCAGGGGCTGAGACTAGCCAGCCAGTAATCTACCTGCAGTGCAGTACCAACCCTACCACCTGGCCGCCAAGGCAAGCCACCACTCTTACTCTGGGCTGGCAGGCCTATTCATGTCCATCCTCACCAAGCCTTGCTCAGAGTTGGGGCAGTACCTGCTGTATACCATACCGAATGAGCTTTTCACACACACATGCACACATACACACTTACACACCCACACGCACACACACGCACACACACACACACACACCTTAGTGAACTAGCTCAAGGCAGAGTGATTGTCCTTATGGAAGCACAAAGACCAGTGGTAAATGAAAGACAGTCAGTGCAGGTTAAAGAACAATACTGAGGACAGCACAGGAAACTGTACATGGATATTACTCAGAAATCATATATAAAAGAAAATATTAACTGGACAGAATTGCAACTTACAGTTTATAGCAAAACATCATTGGGGAGCTCAGCACTGGTAGCCTTTGTGTACGGGTCTGCAGCATGACCCAAAGAACAAGGATTACAGGTGACGTACTCTCGATTAATGTTTCACAATAAACTGTGAGTTACATTTATGTCCAATTTGTTGTTTTCTTTTTTACATGACTTTTGTAGTAATTTCTGAGTGCAGTTGCCTTTGGTGTATACTGACTATCCAATTCCTGACCCCGTTCCCGTCTGAATTCCATGCTGCATTATCTGAAATTTGCAAAGGTACAGGAGGATCATTCTGACAGCTCAACTGGTTAAGCAATTTAGCCCAGTTTAACAGTGAACAGTCCATTTTTTTACTTCCAGAACTCATAAATTAGGTTTGGATTAGGGATTTTTATTAACCTATGTTTATGCTTGCTGCAAGAAGATTTCCACTATCAGAGCCCCTTCCCTACATGCCAGATGAATCCTGCTGATGGCAATCGGCGTTGTCCTCCTCTCTGCACATCATCTGGTCACCATCAGAGTCACAAATTAATCCACAAAATTAATAAATCCCAAAGAGTTTATTAATGTAATGCCTCAATGCACAAGCATTACATTGATAAACTCTGTGGCAGACCATCATCACTAAGCCCTCTCTGTGCCTGAATTTCTTCTTGTTCCAGGAGAAGACAGGGCTTGGCAGACAGAGCTCCCTCTCCCCATTGCCCTCGTAGATACAACAGATTGTGACCACAAGTGTGCCAAACAGCTTTGGTTTTTGGTGCAGGGACGGTCTTAAACAATACTGACATAGGATGATTGGCTAACAGTCTGTTTTTTTGCTCACAGACAAAATAAAAGAAACACACCACCAAAACTATGTTCTTTTATTTTAGAACTGACTTTGGCATTCTTATAATGTAATAATTATTTTTTTATTGCAGCACAACATGCTAAGCAGACTTCACTTATGGTTGCTCAATTCCATGCTGCATTGTCTGAATTTTGCAAAGTTAGGGGAAGATCTTCTCACAGCTCAACTTCACTATAGTATATATGGGAATATGGACAGTTCACAGAAACAGATAAGGTATTGATTTTATTATTATTACCCGGCTTGTGACTTTCAGTCGATAACACCAGGGGCCCAATATTCAAAAATGCACAAAGCGGAGTGCAAAAATGTGCACTGAGATATGCGATAGCATGAGTGCAAAAAATGCTATATTCAGAGCAATAGCATATGGTGCTATTTGCCAGAATATAGATAAATTTTTACCCAGTGCTACTCCACTTAGCGCAGCCCAATAGCTCCCCTGAAATAGGGCAATGCAAAGGATTGTACTCAGGCAAAATTAACTATATTCAAAAGTCCCAATGAAAATGAGGCCATTGGGCATGCTAAGGGGCCATTAGCATGCCCATTATGGCCTTATTTGCATAGTAGCCCAGGCAAATTAGCATGGCACCACTCTAGCCCAGTCCCAGAGAGCTATCCCTGTTGTTAGTGTCCCCCCTTGCCAACTTCTATCCCCAAAGTGTACTTGTAATGTTTTCATGATCTCTAGTGGTCCCCTCCCCACTGATTGCTGGTCCAATAAACAATATAGAGCTTCCCTGGCAGTCTAGTGGTCCCCCTCGCTGATTGCTGGCCCAATATAAACTATACATTTCCCCTGGTGGTCTAGTGGTCCCCCCTCACTGATCACCAGCTTAATATAAACTATACAGTATTCCCCTGATGGTCTTGCAATCCCCCCTCCCTATCCCTGACCCTTCCATCCAATACATTGCAGGCATCGCTGGTAGCCTAGCAGACCCCCTTCCTACTCCTGAACTGTATATATGTCCCTGCTGTCTAGTGGATCCCCTCCCCCACCCCAGAAGATAGTTCCCCACCACCCCACCACCCCATCCCCAAGCCAGGAACTGGCACAGCCCTCTTGTCTCCATGACAGCAGGCAGCCAATTGAGCTCTCAATGAGTGCATACTGTGTACAGTACATGATCATTGACTGACAGCTCACTCAGCTGTCAATCAATGAGTGCATACTGTATACAGTATGCTATCATTGCGAGATCAGTCGGCGGTCAGTGGTGGTGAAGAGACGAGGGTTGTGCCGGTCACTGGCTTGGGAATGGGATGGGGGAGCGGGGTGGTGGTGGGGCACATCCTGCTGGGGTGGGGGGGTTCCATTAGACACCAGGGACATAGATACAAATCAGGGATAGGGAAGGGGGGTCCACTAGACAACCAGGGATGCATGCAGTGTATTGGATGGAAATATCAGGGATAGGGAGAGGGGACCACAAGACTACCAGGGAAAATGCATTATTTATATCAAGCTGGCAATCAGTGAGGGGGACCACTAGACCACATGGGAAGATCTATAATGTTAATCTGACCAGCCATCAGTGAGGGGGAAGCACTAGACCTCCAGTGAAGATCTATAATGTGTACTGGGCCAGTGATCAGCAAGGGAAGGGATCACCAGACCACCAGGGAAGATCTATATTGTTTATCATGCTGACAATCAAACAGCTCCAGAGAAAACAGTAGGGGATTTTCAGCCCTTCAAGGGATTAAGGCAATAGCAGGAACAAGGCCTTTGAAAACTGGAACACTTTGGTAAGTGCATTTTAACTCTTGGGCTGGCCTTGATTTCACTCTCATGGTGCAAAGATCCTATGGGGACAGGTAGTTCCTTTGTTTTTGTTGGCTGTCTGGGTTTATTTATTTATTGGATTCTCAGATTAAGACCTTTTTTGCTAGCAAGCTTGTTTACTAAGGTTCCACGCCAAAAAATGGTGCAGACAAAATATAAATAGTTAACAGTTAACAAATATTAAGTAGTACACAATTACAAATTCTGGCAAAGAAGATTGCAAATCATCAAGTACGTACAAACAACTAGTAGGAGATACAGGATATATAAACTGAGACCCATGTTCTAGTTATACCAGTGGAGGGACTGGTGGGAGTAGTTTGTAGCAGAGCCTAAAGCTGCTGAGACCAGGAGACCATGGATAGGTAGGACTCAGGAGTGTGAATAGTTTTGAAGTTAGAGAGAAAGAAGATAGTGAGCAGAGATTACAAGGGTGAGGGTATGAGCATTTGAGAAATCCACCTAGAGATTTCATAGTTGAGGGCTAATGGTGAGGACTGGATAGAGTTATATGGTGATAAGGGGTGGGGGTGAGAGAAATATGTGAGGGGGCCCCTGAAAAGTATGTGAGGGGGAGCCACAGGGGGGTTATAGTTGCAGGTGTAAGAGGAGAGGATGGTCAGGATGAGAGAGGGGGTAGAGAAGGAAATGTTTGAGGGCCAGAATAAATAATTGAAGAGGAGGATGTTCCAGGAGGTGGGGGAAGGAATTAAGTAGAAGAGGAGGATATAAGGGAAAGGTGGGGGAAAAGGCTGAAATGACATAACTTTACAGATTGCAGTCACATACACTGGTGGCGGTTAGATATTTATGCAATTTAGTTTTAAAGGGGCTGAGTTTTGGTTCTGAAACTAGCTCAGTGTTGAGTGAGTTTAGCCAAAGGGGGGTCCTATACCAAAATGAATGCTGCCCCAGCTTCCCCAGCAGGGTTTGTTGCTTTGACTGAGTTCCTTGGGGGGATATTTGATTTCTGAGGTTGTTTTGTAACTGGTTAGATAATTTCAGCTTTAAATAGACTTGGGAAGGATTTTTCCATAGCACATTTCACAAATTGTTGATTTAATTAGTGTTGTTTGTGGTTGCCTGTTACAGGTTTTTCTGGTTTGGAGCTGTGACCCAACTCTCCACCCCCACTGCTTTGTCTATCCAACCATGCACTTTCTAATCTCCATTATTTGGAATCACATAGAGTTTTTAAGTTTGGATGGCAATTGTTTGTGTTTTTATCTTATGGCCATGTGACCACTTGCTGGAAATACTGTATCTGTAACTATATAAAAAAAAGAGAAATAAATTAAGTATGTGCTTCAGCGGATGGCAAGGCTTAAAATATAGGATCAATAACTGACAAAAAAAAATGTGTGCAGGCCTTTCGGTTAGAGACCTACCTGGAAATGTAAGAACTGTAAACTGGCAACGTTGTGGACATGCTTGTGGATTTAGAGGACTAAGTGGGAAAATAGGATCTGTGACCGGCAAATGTTTTTTTTTCTTTGTGTAGAGAGAAGTTTTAAAACATGAGATTTGTAACTGGGAAATTTTTTTGCCTTGGTTTAGTGCTCCACTTTTGCATGTTGTCATGTAGAGGAAAGCTCTTAGGTTTTAAAATGGTACACAACACTATTGTGGGTAATTTTAGTGAATGTTTTAAAAAAAGGTTTTGCCAGTGGCATGAGGGGCTGCTTAACTTAAAAGTCTATCATCTGTTAAATAGGGCTGCTAAGCCTTAAATTCCCTCCCCTGCTGGGTTTGCATCTCTTTCTGGAGGCAGCATTTGAAGTGTTTGTTTGAGGGGGGTAGCACAAATGGGATTTTTCACCTAAATTCTTAAGAAACATGAAAGGGCATGCAAAGGGTTCAAATTGCATTTATTTTCCCAGCAGAATAAATTTTTAAATACATGTGAATGAATGTTGGGTCTGAAGATACAAGATGCTTGAAAGTCAGGAAAACAAACATATGGGGCTGTCCAGTCAAAAAAAAAAACACATTTTTTTTAAATCAGCCCTTACATTCTGGGGTCTCCATGTCACTATTTTTAAACCTTTCAATGATTGCTTTAAACTACACTCTCACTTCAGTGAGGTAGAATTAATACAATAGAATTTCATTGATAAAATAATTTTAAAAGATGGTATATATTATAAACATCCTTACTTTACAGTGGCTAAAAAAGATACAGTACCCAACCCCTGGTGCTACACCATTTCATACTGGGATGCATACTGGCTGCCATTTCAAACTGGAACTCATACACTGCTTTTGCTTGGTAGGGTGATGAAGTTGATTCAGGCTTTTGGGATGGGAATAGGTCATAAGTATAACTCAGCTTTGTGTTCTTTGTGGACAACGCTGTGCAAGATGCAAAGGGGAAAAAAATGATAAATGGAAACGAAACAGACTAGGCCTCCAGCATTCTGTGGCTTGGACATACTGTTATGATTTTTCTGCATTACTATGTTTGGTTGCCAATATAAGAATAGTATTTTTAGCTACTTCAAAAGGAAACCTGTGTGGCAACAATATGTTCAGGAAGAAAATTATAATACAGATGCAGCTAGGAAGCTTTTTAGGAGAAGAAATACCTCCATTCAGTTGTCCTTCCTATTTATTTAGTTTTAGTGGGTGCACAGCAGTAGCACTGGTACATAAAATGAGCACACTGCCATATGGTCTGGTGAGTCATCCAGTGGTTCTGTGTATAGTCATAGTTACAGAGGTCAGGGGAATGGGTTGATGTAGGTCTGGGAGTATAGAACTCTTTGTAGGCAGAAAGGAGCTTAAGGGCATGTTTGCTCAATCTGCAAGCTACAAAACTTTAAGAAACTGAGATGTAGCAAGGGCAGGGTCACTTGTTCTAATTTGTGCCTTCCAACGGTATACCTTGTTGTGCAGTTACAGTGAAGAAGGCTATGACAGCAGACAAGGTTTGTCATGTGTGTAGGTGTTCTCCTTATCATTTCAGTCTGTGAAACTAAGATGAAGCCCAGGCCCATTATGTGTGGGGAAGTCAAGCAGCAGATAGCAGCCATGGTATGGGCAAAAGGACCTGCATGGTGGGAAGCAGTCTTCATCAACCAATGTGGAACTGATCTGGTGGGCCCAGCAGGAATGCTATTTACTGCAGCCTGAGACATTGATCCTGTGCCAGCAACTCTGTAAGAACAGTGCCAGTGCCAATGGGCAAGCAAGGGAGGATGTGGAACGCAGGCAGGACCCTCCAGCTCCTGCACTTCCTCAACCAGGTACGCCTGATTTTTGAAACATGTCTGATGATAAGCTGGGGGAATTGTTAAGGAGAATATTTCAGGGTCCCACACATGGGGTACCTATGCCTATGCCTATGAAGCTGTGGAAGCCTCTTAAGGGGATGCTGGTGCCAACAGGTCCTGGAGGGAAGTCTGCTGCTGATGCTGCCAACACCCCTGACTCTGAGTCTCATTCTTTGCCCATACTGGATCCGGCTCCTATCCCACTGGCCCTGCTACCAGACCAAGACCACTGCTAATGAATGGTACAGGTCATTGGGAACCAAGCAATGTCTGGTTCTAACCAAACCAGAGCTATAATACTCACCAAGCAAACTTGAAGAAGTCACTTGACTTACCAGTGCCCCAGTCCACCCAGCTGCAGATATGTGTGGAAGCAGAACCCCACTTACAACAAGATGCCGTAAATCAGCCGGAATATCCTGGGTGAAAAATGTGATGATTTGTTGGAAACTATGTCAGAAAGGTAACTGATTTGGATATTGCATTCTTTTTCTCCCCTCCATTGGTGGCCCCCTTGGGCCCTTGCGGTTCCCCCAACCCCATCACCTGCCGTCTCTGGGACTAACATTAGGCCACAGACTGATTCACAGTTTGCCTATAGTGTAGGGTCAGCAGGTCCCCAAGCCTCATTCTGGTGCCCACATTCAGATCTGTAGTCCTGAGCCCAGTAGGCAGCATGGGGTCTGCAGGACTCCACTGTGTGGTATCCTGCAGTCAGCAGTGATTTTCTGTGTTCTCTCCCCAGTCCCACAAATGCTCCATGGAGGAGGCAGCATGACATGTACAAGTCAGAGAACATGTTTACGTCACCTGCCAGGGAGTGTTCCCCACCCAGAACTGCTTGTCTTTACGCTTTCCATCCCTGGTACTGTAATGTTTTTCCATGGTGTGTAGTGGCACCCCCACCATCTATTACCCATGCCCATTCATTTTCCTGGTGTCTAGGGGCCCCCCACCCTCCAATGTCTATGTTCCCAGAATATTTTTCTTTCCCTGGTGTCTAGTGGCACCCCCCACCCTCTGCTCTTTATTCCATGATTTTTATTTTGTTTCCTTGGTGTCTAGTGGCACCCCCCACCCACCAATTGTGGTCCCCAGTTAAGAAGTTATATTTCCCCAGTGTCTAGTGGCCCCCCACCCACTGATCACTGTCTCCCTTCATTAACTATATTGCACTGGTATCTAGTGGTACCCTTCCACCTGTAGATGCTGCATCAGTTACCTGAAATAAAGAAAACTGTCTTCAATGTTTTATTTTTAACACATAAAATGGTCCCTTGCTGATCAGCCCCACTCCCCCACCTCCCACTCAGCACCCACCATCCCACACTCCCCAGTACACCCAAAACACCATCACTTATCTGAACAGGTCCAAGGTTCAAGATCCACTCTCCAATTGAAAACATGTCTTGCTGCTGGAACCGTGACTGCAATATAAGAAACTAAGGCAAATGCGGTTCAATATACTTCAAAGGAAGTTTCAACTTTTATGCATAACTTAGCAATTTTTTGACATTCTGATGCCAGATTTTCAACATGGCCTTTTGTGGACCCCACCTTATGAACAACATGACTGTCATTACACAACTTCTGCCTGAAAGGTGATTTCATGGTCACTTGGCAAATTCACCTTTCAGGTGGGATTTGCATAATGACAGTCATATTGTTCATGAGGTGGGGTCATAAGAAGGCAATGTTGAAAATTTGGGGTCAAAATATGTAACAATGGCAAAGTAATGACCATTCATTGCAATTTCCATACACAAGCTCATAACTTTGGAACTTTTTAATATTTTGACACCACATTTTCAGCATAGACATCTTATTACCCTACCTCCTGTATGTCACAGCTGTCATTTTTCAAATCCTGACCAAAATGTGTTTTTGAACCTCTGGTGTGGAATGGCATTGCAGTTGAGTAGAATTACATTTTGGCTGGAATTTGAAAATTTTCTGTACCAGGCATATGTAATAACATTGCTATGCTGGCAATTTGGTCACTGTTGTCCAATAAATGGAAGAGCAGGGCCCTTCCAGAGTGACATACATATACACATCCTTTCAGGCCCTGCACTCCCACAGGAAAATAAGGCTACGATTACACTATCTCAAAAAGTAAGGACATTCTTTGCAAAACAAAAACCTACGTTAATGCATCAGTTAGAGCTGATATAAAACCATAAAAAGGGAACTATGACATTAGGGTTTCCAGCCCTAACAGCCAACCCTCACCCTGCAGACACCAACAGGCATCAGGGGTGTGCCTTGGGGTCTTCAGCCATAATGCTCAGCTCATTATCCTATATTGTACCCATCTCAGCTTATTTACTCATGAAATGGGGTGAGCGTTATGACTGATGGCCCCAAGGCACACCCTGATGCCTGTTGATGTGTGTAGGGTGAGGGTGTGGTGTTAAGATTAGAAACCCTAATGTGGTATTTCCCTCCTTTTTATGGTTTGATATCAACTCTAACTGATGCATTAACATAGCTTTTTTTGGGGGGCAAAGAATGTATGTATACAGAAATGGACATCACTGTAGAGTACCAACATATGCTATGAGTAGATTATAACAATAACCCACATAGTACCTGGGTTTCTTTCTATGGCAACAGAGCTGTGGGTGACAAGAAAAGTTGATCACATCCATTCAGGTTGGTGTATAAGCAGTGATTATTGTTATTTTGTCAGTGAAAGCACCTATGTGGAATATGCCAGTCACTAAATGTTTAGCATATAGTAAGAAAACTGCCCTATATTGCAAAATACATACTGGGGGTCATTAAACTGTATAAAAAAAGGGGGGAATGGATATTCATTTACTGTCTGTATGTTTTAAATACATAAGAAATTCAGAATTTTGTATATCAAGTCACATTTTGCATGGGAAAGTCCAGTCAGTATTCATGATCAAATGGGGTTCTAGTTGCACATCAGAAGACCTCTGCTTTAATAGTAGGTACAGTATCAAATTTCAAGTTTATTCTTCTTCCAAGAATTTAAATAACATTTTTGGACATTACAAACTTCACAAGTTAAATACATCACAACATATAAATACATTTTAATTTATCTAGTGTCTTCAATAGTTTAAAAACACATTGTTACAGTGTGTATTTCTCAACAAAAATATATATATCTTGATAAAACAAAGAGTCATCTGGAAACCCATTTGGTTAATCTGTGCATTTACATTGCTCATTTTTAACCCTCATAACATAGGCTATTTTTTTTACTTATTATAGATGTTATAAATTTTGCAATCATTACAGCCTCTTCTGGTGTCCTAGGGTGCATCAAGATAAAGACTGGATCATATGCTAAATCTGCATATCTGATCAAGAAAATCCTTAAAATTTTAGTTTGCTGATAATTGAATACAGGGCACTGTATTATAACATGTGACAATGTCTCATTATAGCCTTTATTACACAGAGATTTGGCCTCTTTTGGGTTTCCTTGAGTCAATTGACTATTAAAATAAATAAATTTTGAGGTAATTAACCCAAATCTTGCCCAGGTAATTGCTTTACGAAGATTAGAAGCTAATGAACATTGTAAGTAATCTTCAAGATTTGAATCAATTTTGTACTGGCTAAACCAAAGAGCTTGCCTTTGAATGTGAACTTGGGTTATCCGAATATCTAATGCCTCTGCAAATATTTTCTTTTTTAATCTATCTTTATAAGAATCATAAATCATTATATTTGCTTGCTGGTGTAGGTAAAGTCAAAAGTTCTAATTGATGATAGAGAAGGAACATCTAGATCCATTGCTGTCATTCTTATAGACCCAATACATCAAACTAAAAATAGAGTATCCCTGGTATACTTACCTTATCCTGAAGCTCACTATCCCAACAACCAGTATCCTGGTCAGCATTGCCCGATAGACGGGATATCCTGATGGTAGTAAGCTTGATGGTATTGCTCCTGACACAGTAAGGTAGTGGATGTGATGGAATGCTACCTTAACCCTTCTATAGTACGGGAAAGGATGGCTGGATGGGGTTGCTGGCCGAGATGCCCCAGTGGTGTGGAGGGGTATACAACCGGTAGGTCAGCCAATGTGCTCTGTGTGACCCAGGTTCTGGTCTGGGTCACATCATTTTACACACTGCAACCCTGTAGCTACTAAACATTTTACTCTGAGGTCTGCTCTCCCTTGGAGTTAGATGGTGTTGGGGGCACAGCCCCCCACATTGTAACTCATGGAGTATGTTGCCATGTTGCCTGACATTATTTTATTTATTTATTTAGTTTTTGTTGACCAGGTAAGTGCACTAGACAAATCCTGCCTATTTTCAGGCACGACCCGGGGGAGAGGGATATAGATGAATGCCAACTGACCTTGAACCAGATTAAGCTATTGATGGTATTTTTAGTGAATGAGGGGAATTTGGCCAGGACACCAGGGAAATTCCCTTACTCTTTTCGATAAGTGCCATGGGATCTTTAACATCCACCTGAACTACCACCAATCCAGGCAGATGGGACCTCGGTTTAACATCTCATCCGAAAGACGGCACCTTAAAAGTGCAGCACCCCTCTCATGCTCCACTACAGTGTCAGTCCTGGGATATTAACCCAAGTGCCAGATGTGGGAACTGAACCCACAGCCCTCTGATCTCCTGGCCTCAGAGGCGAGTGTGCTACCTACTGAACCACTGACACTGACTATTACTATTATGTTGGGCAAGTGGTGCCATCAGATTTCTGGATTTTGGCCATCTGGACTTAGTATCCTGAGCATCACGATAGCAAGTTTCCAGATAACATAGTATATCCAGATCACTACCCATGGTTCACCAAACGCTCTGCTTAAGACTTCAGTAAGTCATCACTTATCAATTACTGTTTTCGGACAGTAACAACATTTTTAAAAAATTACCTCTAAATGCTTTTTTAATGATTTAAACAGTGACCCAAAACTTCGGCTTTCTATTGCTGGCAACTACCATCTCACAAATAGCCATGTGCTTCCCTAGCCCACTTTATGGTAATATGTCCTGCCAACCTTAACTGTTCATCAGCAGGATATATTAGCATACTGTGAGCTAGGGAAGTTCATGGTTGCTTTTGAGATGGTGGCTGCCAGCAATGGAAGACAAAAGTTGTGGGTCACTATTTAAATCATTAAAAACTCATTTAGAGGTCATTTTAAACAGGAAGTTGTTATTCCTCTGTACAGACAGTTGGTGAGACCCCATCTGGAGTACTGCATGCAGTTCTGGAGACCCCATCTCCACAAGGACATAGACAGGATGGTGGTTGTCCAGAGGAGGGCAACTAAAATGATGCAGGGTCTGCATCAGAAGCCATACGAAGAGAGAATAAAGGAGCTTAATATGAATACCCTCGAGGAAAGGAGGAGGGGACATGATAGAAATTTTCAAGTACCTCAAAGGAGTCAACAAAGTCCAAGAGGGTAGCATCTTTCAGAAAAAGAGAAGTGCAACAACAAGGGGGCACAATTTGAAGATAGAGGGGGAACAGCTCAGAGGTAATGTGAGGAAGCATTTTTTCATGGAGAGGGTTGTAGATGCATGGAATAGCCTTCCTGAGGAGGTCATGGAGTCAAAAACAGTGTGTGGGGGGAATTCAAGAATGCATAGGACAGACATAAGGCAATTCTAGTGGGGGGTAGGAGGAAGTAGGCTGTTGGACCTAGGATCTGCAGCTTATCCATTAGATAGGGAAATGGGCAGACTAGGTAGGCCAAGCGGTCCTTATCTGCCATCAAATTCTATATTTCTATGTAATTTTAAAAAATGCTGTTACTGTCCGAAAGCACTAATTGGTTGTAGAGATGCAGAGAAGTTTAAATACATCAACAAAATCAGCAAATTCACCTCCATGAAGCAATCCATAAAGTTTTACTAACTGGCTCAAAATTTGCCTATGTAACTTCGCTATTTTTTCTTTGCAGAATTTTGTCATGATATGTGGAATTTTGCCCGCAAACAGTGGAATTTTGCCTGTGAATGGTGAAATTACACCATTTGCAGTGAAATTCTGCCATTCACAGGTGAAATTCTGCACTTTGCAGGCAAAAGTTCTGCACTTTTGTGAGTTGAACTTCACAGTTCTCATCCACAAATTAATCTGTGAATTGCGCTAGATTCATGGATTAATTCACGGAGCAACATTTCCCAACTTTGCTCATCTCTAATTGGATGTTTTTGTAGTGGCTGGGGAAAGCTTTGCCTTTTCCATTGTTTTCCTCTAAACTCCCCTCTCTTTCCTTATATTAAACAGGAAGTCCCTTTGTTCCTTTTATTTAAAGAGATGGCAACATGCCTTCAAATGCATAAGGGGCACATTTCTTTAATCACTGATCATATTATGTTTTACAGGGAACCCAAAACTAACACACTACTGGAAAGGAGGACAAGAAAGAAGTACAGAATATATGATAAGCAGAGGCAAAGGTGGGGGCATGAACCCAAGGAGTAGCCATCTCACAGGTCAGGAAAATTGTGGCTGTGCAAACAAGGATGGACAGAAAAGTACAAAGTCAAAGAAAGAAAGAAAGAAAGAAAGACACCCCTTTTACTGGGACAAGGATCTGACACTGTCTTGTTGTCATTGTAAAATCATGAATATTTTAACTGCACGTCTTCATTCAGTATTATACATTGCATCTGTCACCTTTTTTTAATGATTTTTTACCACCTTGTAACCCCCTTGTAACCCCCTTCCCCCAGGTCACACCTGGAAATGAGTTTTGGCTCAGTACGCCTCCCCAGTCCACTTATTTTAAATAAATGAAAACTAAGTAATAGCAGGCAATGCCTAATAATGCAAGGCTGTACAACACACTGTAATGTACAACAGATCATAAAAAAACTTTCTTTTTCAATTTAACATGTACTTTTTTCCTGAAAATTCTAAAGTTAGGGACAAACTGTGTGAAGCTGTAATTTTCATTTCATGAAAATGTGAGATATATGTAATTTCTTATTTAGTTAATTATTAAAGATGTTTACCAGAATATAGTAGCATGCCTAGCTGCAAGCAGCTCATTTCCAGATGTGTACTGAGGAATGGGACAAGTTACTATACTAGTGCAATGAAATACAAAAAGGTGGGAAAAAACAATCACTAGCAACTACATACAAACACAAAGTAGATACTGCATCTAAAGCTACAAAGTTGCAGAATAAATAATACAGCTGAGCAAAAACTATACAAGAAGGCATAGGTGCGTGCAAGAAAGCTTTGCAAAAAACTCAAACTGGTGACAGTTCATAATAAACATAATGGCATGAGAGATACTACAAAAAGAGATTTGTAACAAAACTGCATGATTTATATAAGGAAGATTAAAAATAGGAACAGGGGAGCTGTGGGTCTTTACTCCTTATTTTCTCCCTATGATTCTCCAGGTTTAAATATCAATCTCTTGGTAGTCTCTTATACCCACTATCTGTACCTATATGTTCTCCCTATCTTACTACCTAAAGCCATTGAGGAAGATTAGCATTTTCATAAGTTGTTCGTTATTAGTACTATTTAAGGGATCCCCTCATTTCTCCCTGCTTTCAACTACGCTGACATAGTTTTCAGTGCTGCCCCTGCAATACCTTGCTTCTCTCCTCAAACCTGCCACTCCCTCACCAAACAACTAGCGGTCAATCAGCACTCGATCCTTTGCCCTACCAAGAGCCTGCACCTTGGCCAGCAAACTTGCTTTCTCTTATAGGCTTCCTTCCCTCTGTAACTGCATTTCCCCCCAAACCCACCTCACTCCCTCCTTTTCTGCTCTTAAACGCTTACTCAGATCTGCCCCCTCCACTTCCTGCACCTGCCTCCCCCACTAAGTCTTTTCGCTGTCTGCCCCTGTCTTGCATCTCCTTACTCCTGTTCCAAGACAACAGGCTCTATATTGAGTTCTTGTACTTTATAGCTATTATCTACTATCAATGTATGCAACTCTATTTTGTAAATACTGTAAATACTCACTGCACCATATATGTAATTACCCTATGTAAATAGCTCCCTTATGCACTACTTTTTTTTTATTTCTGTATTGTATTTTGCATACCCTCTATTGTATTTTACCCCCTTTCCCTGGGTCACACCTGGAAGTGAACAATTTCTCATGGTGCCTTTCCTGGTTTTCAAATTTCAAATAAATAAATAAAATAAAATAAAATTCCTGTTATTCTGGAATATATGGCTTCTATGTTATGTGTGTCACAATTCATATATTGCAATGTTTTTGTAAAATTGTATTTATTGCCATATGTGAGTCTACTGATTGTAGTCATGTATGCTTACTGCAAACTAATAAACATAAAATAATAATAATAAAAAAAACAGTCAGCAGGGTGGAGACAGGCCATGGCAAAGAAGTAAAAATGAAAAAGAAAAGGGGGCAGCAAAAAGGGAAGCAGTAGTAGTAAGTAATCCACAAAGAAGAAGGAGAGGAGGGGGAGGAGGGCGCAGGGATCTTAAGAGGTACATACCTCCCTAATGCATCATGCTGCACGTCATGTTGTATATATATATATAATGGCTAGGTGGGGGATTATAATGAGAATTTTACGCACACCCGAGGTGTGGAATGCCACATAAACCCTGAGAGTGACGCTCGAGGGGTTTGTCAGAGCATCCCATACCAAAGGTGTGTGTAAAAGTTTAGTTTTACACACCTACCCAGCCTTTATTTTATATAATTGCTGGAATTGTTTTTTCACCACAGCAATTGTATAAAATAAACAGCTACCTATATGGAGCCGCAGACTGGTCCTGTTTGAAGCGGTTGATGTTCAGAGGTGGCTAAATTAGTAACTTTTTTGTTAAAACAGCCCGTTTAAGAGTAAAATGGGCTTTTTTGCCCAGTTATTTGTTTTTTTTTTTTCTCTTGCACTTACTGTTGAGTTCAAGTGGCGGTATAGTGTTGAGCACGGGGGATCAGCAGCCGCTGCAGAGAAAGTGAAGAGTAGCAGCTGCCACATGCAGGGAGCGATGGAAACCTGGCCTATGTTCTCCATTATAACCTGCAGATTATAACAGTGAATTATAACTGAGTTTCCCTATGGGAGAAAACACTCCCCAGTTATTATAATATATAAAATTCAACTTGACCTGGAATGTAACTGTTCACTAACTTATCACTGTCTGTACTTTTGTATTTTTCATGCTATGTCTGGGTTGCTTCTGAAAATACAGTAGGCTTTGTACCAGTAGGCTCCACACAGTTACCAAGGTCTAAATAAATAAACTTCATGCTTTATTTTTACTACTACATACTCAATGTATAGGTTTATTTAAAACCCTTCTCAGGTAATATGTGTAGTTCGTTTTTGTGATTAGTTTACCCTCCTGTTTTCCCAGATTGCCTTCCTTATCAACTTAAGACCTAGCTGGTGACATTTTAGATATAATTTACACAACTTTTGTACATACAAAAATGGAAAGGAAAACTGGTACATACAATTGTGTATAATGTTTTTCCAGATAGGGCAATTAGTCTTATATATTGTAGAAGTCACAAGATGGTCAATCTAACTAGACAACACTCTTTATCTCAGTCTCTGTCTCTGTCTCTGTCCTTCTCTCTCTCGGTCTCTCTCTCTCCCTCTCTATCTCTCTCTATCTCTCACACTCCCTCACTTAGAAAGGAGAAATTTTGTCTGGGCTGCCTGCCTTATGACACACCATTCATCTTAGTTGAGAATGAGAGGAGTAATGAGGCGAAGCACAGTGCAGCAATGCTCAAAGCAACATTGCACATTGGGGTTACACTCTCCTGACAGGATGTCAATGTCCTGTCACACAAAGTCAGCATCAATGTGAAGGTTTCACATTTTAGTGTATGCTGTTTTGGCTGCTAACTGCATGAAGGGCAAGTGACTGCCTGTAAACCCAGAACAGCTAAACGTGCCAGGCTTAGAACTCTCGTCTTCATACTGAATTGTCTCAAAAGGTTGTGTGGAATTACTTGTGGTACAGAGATACCTCCTATCCAGAAGTGGAGCTAAGGGGGGCCGGGGGGCAAGTGTATCCCCAGCACCACTGACTGTGGAGTGGCATCCTTCTGAGGTGTGAGCAACTAACAAGAGAAGTCATGGTTGCAGAGATCAGCTGTTAAGAGACAAGATAAAAACCTTCATTTACTTCATATTATTGAAGTTCTCAGTGACGTGCACTCACTAGCTGTCAGTCTGCATTCTCCAAGTGCCTGAATTCACTGACAAGTCGGGCTTTGACACAATTCTTTCTATTTACTGCTGCAGAGACACTTAGCGGGTACTCAATTAATGGCCCAGGCTGCTTGATGAGAGAGTCATAAACCAAATGGTCTCTTCATGCTGGTCACTTCCCACTGACCAATCTCTGACTGCCCTCGCATGCACAAAGTCAGTGACCTCTGACCTCACCTTTTATCAGACCCTGTGGGTGGTACTGGCTTTCTTGTAACAACAAAAAAACACATCTAGCCAAACCCTCAGGCAGCCTTTGATGTGAGATGCAACAGCAATCAACTGTGATTGTGCTTGACCAGTCCAGTCACTCCCTTCTCACAATCTGCTGAGACTAGTAAAACCTTTTGACCTCCTCTCTACAGTACGTTAGGACTGGAGCAGTGAAGTGAAAGAGAACTCCAGAGTAAAAGGACATTCAACACTGTCCCAAAGCAGTCAATGCACCAACAGTAAAAAAATCCTGCCTGTGAGGAATTTAATACACTTCTGGGCTGACACTGCATGGACTGTTTATGGGACCTCTGCCTCTGTAAGCACTAAGGAAGGTCCCCTTGCTTCATAAAAGCAATAGGTCTTCTGTGCACTTTCAATTTCTTCCTGGCTGGCACTGGACTACCTGACTGAAGAAAGACAAAGTGACTTCTGATTGGACCCACATCAATCTGGTTCCATGCTCCTGTCTTTAAAACTCTGCAGTACAGAACAGAAGATAGGATCTACAACCTGCTGTGCATGGGTTCTATGTCAAAACCCTGAAAAGAAAAACACTGCAGTCATACATCAGTGCCATGAAAATAAATGAATAAAATTCACATGGAGGAATTTGCAAAGGGTTTTAGCAAAGTTTGTTAGATAAAATCCTCCTGAAATTAATTCTGCATTGAAAACTGGAAGTTTTTAGAATAATGTTGTGAAAATAGACACCCACAACTAGTTTATTTGACCACACAATTTTTTGGAAGTGTGGTCTTGACAGAATATGCTGGGGAAGCACAAACTACTAATTTTCTGCCCTCTGACCAAGGCCTCAAAAAGGAAAGAGGTTACAACTGTGGACTTATAATACATTTTTTAATCGGGGTCTTATTTTTGTATTTTCCACATTTCAATCAAAATTTGTATCTGAACATAGTTTGTTGCTGCTGTAGGTTCATTCTAATCCACTTTCAGTGTCACTATAACTGCATCACTGGACCTTTCTCTGGCTCTTTTAAATATTATTAAAGTTACTGTCTGCCATTGTGCTAATAATTTTTAGGGCTGGGGTGTTATTTTGCAAATTGTTTAGCAAGCTTTGGCTTGTATTTGGAAACAAGAAAAGCACACATATAATGAGGAAAACTGGACTATGCAAATTAGAGTGTTTTATTTCCCTTTCAGTTGCATTGCATTTGAAGTCTATTAGCTATACATGGCAGTTGTATACCACCCTCAATGAGGCTACTAGCTCAAGGCATTATGCAGTACTGGACTGAAAATGCAATGCTGCTTTCCATAACTATGTTTGATTCTCCTTTAAAAAAGTTTGTTATGAATATAGCTTTACAACTGATTTCTCATGGGGTCTTTTAAGTATAAAATGTTGCAATATTCTAGTTGTGCTACATATTTTATTCAGTTTAGGTAAACAAATACACCAAAATGGTACATCACAGGGTCAGGAGCGATGTATGCTGATACTGTATGTGGGCATTTTTAATATTGCTGTGTATTGTTAAACTGCATTTGGTAATGAAAAGATAGATGCTGCATGCTACTTTGGTGTACGTACTTCCAAAGTAACACTGCAAGGGCAAAGGGATATAGAGAAGCTGTGGTTAAGTCCCTTAGTAACTGGTCAAGATATGTTTGCGCTCTGTGGTGTTGGCTATCTGGTGCAACCATGGGGATAGCAGCCCCAAAACCACAAGTCCAAAGCAGAGAGTGGTGCTCTGAAAAGGAATCAAATAAATTAATAAAAGCATTGGAGGCTCCAGAGTCAAACCTCAGCTGAAGTTTATTGTAAAGTGACTCAAGGATCAAATAAAGTAACAAGTAGAAAGCAGCAAGGTGCGCTGGTGCTTTGTTCGCTTAACTTTGCTAGTGCTTCATCAGGGGGTGGGTGTTTAGGTAGCCAACACCTCTTAAATACCATTGAAGCAGCTGACAAAAATACTATACATGCATGTAGCATTTTACCATTTTAAACAGCAGCAGCACTCTCAGTGGTTTGGGGGGACTAAAGTAAAGACACATAACACAATACAAAACAATGAAAAAAGATTACTTTCTTAACTTACATGATACTGTGTATCAAAGAGCAAAAGATCTACTACACAGTGTATACTACACTAATATAACATACATAAAGGGTAAAAGAAATGCAGAAAACAAAAACAGATGAGTGGTTGTGAAGCTGATTCTAAATTACATAAAGTGGGTTGTTGGAGAGCTGGAAAGGCAGGAACCAGCATTTTGCGATCAACCCTTCCTGACTTAAAATAGCAAATTTAGGGGATCAGCTGCTGCAGTAAAGGTATCTCTCTAAGTCACTGATAAATGCCTAAGAAACTATCACTTGTGAGAACCCAGCACTTGAAATCATCAAGTCAGATATGGATAAGTTTGGTTGGGGGGAGAAATATAAGTATTACAAAATAAAGAAAGGAAACATCCTTTAATATATATCAGCCCCCAAAATAGAATTAATGGAGAGGAAAACTACAATAAAAATAGATAACATTGCAATACTCTGTACTTATAGAGGACCGATATTTGGAAGAGAGAACCAAAATGGTTACGATTTGTATTGTAGTAAGTAAAGTTTATTTTTGAGTGCCTCATCCCAGAGGCTCTGAGCACTGTACAAGAAGATAGGCAACATACATCGAAAAATAAGCAGAAAAACAGAAAAACAAATAAGAAATTACACCTATTTGAAAGATCAAAATTTAAATAGAATAAAATATTGCAGCATTTAACCAATTTAACTATAAACAATCTGAAAATGCTTTCTTAAAAAAGACACGCCTTTATGCCCCACTTAAAAACCTCCACCGATGAGGCCTCCCTCAAGGACCAAAGTAATGAGTTCTGCACTATCGGGCTCGTCAGCTCAAATGCATGATTTCAAGAGGATTTAAAGTGGGCCCTGGGAACCATTAGGAGGACCTTGGTGGAGGAGCTAAGTGAGCACACAGGACAGGCAGGAGACAGAGGTTATTTAGGTAGCCAGGGCCCAGTCCATGTAGGGCCTTATTGGTGAGCAAGCCTACCTTGAAGATGATTCCCCATCTAACAGGCAGCCAGTGCAGTTTGTGAAGAACCGGGGTCACATGACAGGAACTTGGAAGGCCTGTCAGTGACCTGGCTGCTGCATTCTACACCAGCTGCAGGTGCCCGAGAACCTCTCCAGTAACCCTGAGGTACAGAGCGTTGCAGTAGTCAAGCTGCGATATCACAAAAGCATGCACCAGTGAAGGAAAGTCATCTGGTGGAATCAAGGCTTTAATCTGGAAACATTTCTCAAGTTATAAAAAACACTCTTGATGATGGATGACACCTGAGCTTCAAGTGTCAATCCATCATCAAGGATGATGCCCTGTTTTCTCACCTTCGTGAATGCCACCAAGGGGAAGGGGACAAGAACTGACCCTATTCCAACTCCAGCAGCATCCACATCCTGCTGACTATCAGGCTCAATCACTAGAACCTCCATCTTCTCAGGAATGAGTCAAAGCCAGCTAGAGGTCATCCAGTCCTGGATCTCAGCCAGCAGGCACTGCATTGTGCTAGGTGTCTTAACTCAAGTCACCCAAAACCACTGATAGCATTGCTTTTGAAAACAGTAACATGCAAAACTCATTTATAGTATTGATGTCTTCTGCCTCAGTGCTATTTAAAAGATGTTCTACTATCTAGGAGCCTGTCTCCTGACAAAGTTTTAGTGGGTAAAGCACCTGGATACCTAGTCAGTCTGTGACTGTTACTTTGCCACCTTTACATTAAATTTTAATTGAGATTTGACTCTGGAAACTCCAACTATGTTAATCATGTATTTTATATATGCTCTGCCCTTTGGCAAAGGTACAAGAGAGGCTGCTTTATAACCAGCTCCAAGAATAATTTGAGCAGCATCACTTGCTCTCTGACAAACAACATGACTTTAAGAAATTCCACAGCATGGACACAGCACTTGTAAAATTTACAACTGATAATCTGAGCACCTTGGACACAGGGTCTCTGACAGGAGCATATTCACTGACCTTACCAAAGTATTTGATTTAGTCAAACACAGGATGCTTCTTAATAAATTAGCACTACTGGGGTTAGAGAGTCACTCCCTTTCTTGGTTCACCAACTACCTAAAAGATAGGTCACAGGAGGTTAAATGGAAAGGTGCTCATTCAAGCCACCTTACCATCACCAATGGTGTTCCCCAGGACTTCATACTAGGACCACTACTCTACTCAATATTCATCAGTGATATTAGCAAGAACTGTGGTGATGTGAACCTGCTGTTATATGCAGACAATGTCATGCTATATTGGAGCGACACTGATGTCATTGCAATTCTTTCCAGGCTCTTGGCTAACTTAAATGTGCTTGAAAAATGGTTTGCTACCAACATGTTGCTGATGAATGAAAGACAAACCAAGGCAATCTTATTTGGGCCCAAACACCTAGGCACAACTATGCTACACTTGCTCACACTAACCACCTCCTCTGGAGCCTTAGTTGAGGTGGTTGACATGGCAAAATATCTTGACGTCTACACTGGCTACGATCTCATGTTAAAATCTCATGAGGACCACATCATAAAAACAATCCATCAGAAATTTGGCCTGTTGTACAAATTGGAAAACTCTCTGTCTGCTGAGTCCAGACTTGCCACTGCAAGTGTTACCTTACTCCTGACATTGGTTTATGGTGCCTCTTTACTACAGTTCCTCAGGACTTCCAAGACCAATAAATTAATTATCTTGTATAACAAGATCAGTTGCTGTGCATCTGGGTCTCCCCCTAGGATCATCATTGTGAGGTTCTCTGCTTGCTTAGCTGGCCTACTCTTGAAGGCAGATTTACTTATCTCCTCCTTTGCCTCACCTATAAACTGACCAAGCCCTATACCCCCCCCCAAAGCATTCATGGTCTGCTGACACCTAAGCCCTTTAGACAAGCACTGCATTCCTTGAATAGCAACCTACTCAAAATCTGCAGGGTGTGGACCAACTTTAGTAAATGGTCCTTTACCCACTCTGCTCCATATTACTGGAACTCCTTCCCTGATATACTTCTAAACTCCACCTCTCTTGGAGACTTTAAAAAAAGAGCTTAAAACCTACTTCTTAGAGAACTATCATTGCAGCTGTTATTGTTGATTCTACTCTACCTCCTGTAGTATATTTCAGCTACTTCCTCAATCTATCAACACAGTGTATGCTGTATTGTTTGCTGGTGGATTAATGTTTCTTCCAGTTACACTGTATATCAGGATCACTGACTGTATCACACATACCATCCTATTTATAAGCTATGATTACTGTATCCAATTTAGAACCAACATGCTTGTTTGCAGTTGTACTATTGTCCAAATCATAAATGTTTCTGCAGTTGTAACTGTATGCAATTAAATCCTATTGTCCTTGTTTGCAATTGTACAATTGAATGTGTCCTGTTGTTTGTGTGTTTGCTTGTGATTATTGCACGTAACTAATTCCAGGTTGCCCCGGAAAAAGGGATCCTTGATCTCAGTGAGTCTACCCGGTTAAGAAAATTACATAAATAAATTTATACTTTTTGAGTGCAACCACTCTCTGCTTTGGGCTAAGTGCTTAGTCACTGCTCCACCTATGTCCCACTGATAATGCAGCAGGTAACACCACTGATTATGCCGCAGACCACACCACATGTTTAAAGTGATTTCTGACCTCCAAGAAAACATTTTAAAATCAAATAGTCAGACTCAATTCAATTGGTAGGTCATTTAGTTGCTGTAGGGATCTCTACTCAATCATTACTACTCAGAACATTTGCATGAAAACAGGATCTTTGTTGCCAGCCTTTATCTCATCCTGTTTTTCCTTCATAATGCACTGTTTGTTACATCAGGTAATTCAACAGCAACTGATTGTGATGTCACAAACAGTGGATTTTAAGGGAAAAGCAGGAGGGTGAGATGAAATCTAGAGATAAAGATTTTGGTTTACACCAGATAGGTACAGTTATTGAGAATGAGGCAGATCAATACAAAAAAATAATGAAACATAGGCTGTTTAGTAATCAAATATTATATTTAAAATTTCTTTAAACCGAAAGTATTTGTTAGTCACCATTTTTTTGTGTCCTGGTGGTGTAGATGGCTGAGGTACTGGTGCCTTACCTCTTACCATGCTGATGACCCGGGGTTGGGAGCGACCTCGGGTGTCGGAGGGTCAGCTGGCAGGAGGAGGACTGAGCATCCCATGAACTGCTCTCCTCCTCTGGGGAGGGTGGGAAGGGTTGACCACTGCAGTACTGGCTCCTGGCAGTGGTTGGGGGCTGGTGCATGCTCAGGGTCCAATCTGTGGGTCGGCATGGGCCGATGTCAGATGTGCAGTGCATGGAAGCATGCATGGGAGCGTCCCTAGCATCCTTGTATGCCTGCACCATGGGGGTCTATTTCAATAAAAGGAATTCTCCAGCACACTCATGAAGGTTGGCTCCAATGGCTCAGCGATGGATGCACTCAAGTCAGCTCCCCCTGAAGCCCGGCTGCCAGGTCTCCTCAGCATGCATAGTAAGTACCCACTGTGAAATTGCCTGGGGATGGTAGAATGAGGGGGCTTAAGCTCTGACTGTAGTCAGGGCAAGGGTCCAGGAGCCGTGCTGGGTGGGGGAACCATAGGTACAACCCCCCCAGCCGAGGAATTCTTACAAAGAAATAGGCTGAAAAAAAACACACTAATGTTTGTCTGACAAAAATATTAAGATATCTTTTTCTTTTCATTGTCTTTAATCCTGAACCAAGATATGTGATTGGGAAGTTTTCAAAAGTTTCCACTCCCTTACCCACCAGGAAAAATGTTAAACCTTAGTACAGTGTTGTGCTGTTTATCATCAGAAACATGTGGTAACACCATCCTAATATTGTGCATTGACACTATGAATCTGGCATGTAGATTGAATTGTAACCTCAATGGAGGAGATTTTTAAAAATTTAGAGTGGTGACCGTCTTTAATGACATGAGTCACTAATCACAAAATAACCTATAAAACCTGTTTTAACAATATCTGACAGAGCTAAAGGCACATTCTCAGCATGAATCTAAGGATGTCAGAAATACTGTATATTTTTGCTTGAAAACTTTATGATGAAAATGTTTGCAGACTAGCAAATACTAATGCTTTAAACTGGCACTTGCTTGCTGCTATTTTGAAGCTCCTGCTTGACTGAGTTGTTCCTTCCCCCCGACACCCAGTCATGGCTTCTCCACTGCTGTTATCAAGAGTGGAGTTGAATCCAGTAATAATCATGCTCTTTGTTAATGTCATAAAGTTGCATGGACAGAACAGATTTCCTTAGAAAACGATGTGGTCTCTGATGATTTTGAGAAAAAGCAATCTGTGAAAAGAAGCACCATCTAGACGTGAGCAGCTGTAAATGTCCTAGTGTTGATCAGTAGTAACAGCAAATGGACCTCCAGTGGTGGTTAATGAGATTGCAGTTCATGAGCTCAAAAGATCAGTCTGACATCCCAGCTATGGAGTATTGCTTTTTAGCTTGATTGTTAGAGCTGCTGCTTTTAAGACGCAAGGTACCAGGTTTGATTCCAGCAATGGCTGGATGTGCATCAGTCCAAGTACAGGTGACAATCATAACATTTTCTTCCAGTAACACTGTATCCCCATCCTCCATTATTTTCTGTAGGAAAATAGGTGTGTATAATGTGTGTAAAGTTATTCTGGATAGGGTCCAGCACCCATCTCACATCAACACCTGAACTATGTCCAGCACAGCATAGCTTGCATATCTGCAAACACACACACACACACACACACACACACACACACACATTGCTAAGTAAGCACAGCATTTTAAGGTGAACCAATGACAAAAATTGGGTTCGGTGGACCCACCAAGAACAGACAGTTTGGCTCTGGTAAGGGGACAATGTTTTCTTTCCAGCCTTCCCTTCTGCACTATAACACTTCGATGGCATGACATGGCATTTTTTTTGCATGAATCACAGACTGAGCTTATGCAAGCCACATGACCTAAAGCAGCCAATTAGCAATGTTGAGGATCGCAATCTTGCACTGTGTATGTCTCATTACCATTTACATCTCTAATTGGTAGAGAATGACCTGTGCATTCTCTCACTGAGAGCTCTTCAGCTCTGTGAACATAGACTAGTGCTTGATCAAACAACCCTTTGAAAACATCACAGAATCATTAGGTACTAGTATATAACAGCTAGCTTGTTATCTGTAGATTCTGTGCAGGGCAGGCCACTTTTAGCTGCTGCTACAGACAGTAATCTCAGACTGATTGCAATGTGTTCTTGCTGCAGCTTCAGCATGGCCATACAGAGCAGAGGGTCACAACAGACTAAGGGAGGAGGCCTGGAGGTGGGAGAGTTACAGAGAGTTGGGGCAGAGGAATTTTTACAGGTTTGGTTCTGTAATTGACGTTTATGTCACTGACTGATGGTGATGACGGGGTGCAGGGAGTTGGATGATCATGGGCACTGGGGGGGGAGGGAGGTGATGGAGGGAGTCTGAACATGGGACAGGATGAGGATTTCTGCAGGTTTGGTTTTGTATTCAAGCTTTATTTTGCTGGCAGATGGTGGAGCTGGTTGCCCATTGTGCAGGACACATCTTGTTCTTGTTTTTTTTCCTGTTTATTAATTGTTTCTCTTTGCTTTTATCATCAAGTTACTGAAATGTGAAGAGAGTCTAGTAGCCTGCTGCTTTCTCATCTATGTGTGAGTATGTTACAGTAGGCCTTTGGAGCAGTCACTTGGTGGGGTGCGGTGGTAGTGATGGTCATGACTCTTACCTCACTTCTTGTTGTCTCCCTTTTTTTTTTGTTATGTTACATGTGTGGGGCCTTAGTATGAGTTAGTGAAGTGACTGAGAAGAGGTCATTTTGGACCACTCTCTAGTCTCTAGACCACTGTCACACCATGTGAGTGCAAACATGGCAACAATGCATCATTGAACAAGGAAGTGCAACATACCCAATGTGCACTGAACACACATTGCACTTATAATAGCTTGTGTTGCATCCTGCTGAATCTGTGTGGGTGGGTGGGAGGCTGGGAATGAGTATGTGTGTGTTGTGGGGGTGAGGTGGGTGTGATTGTTATGTAGAAAACATGCACAGAAGAACCATCAGGCTATGTCTACTCTACTCAAACGTTCAGAACAGCTGTTCAGGCTGATCTTTTAAACATGAACATGGCATACTCTTAACTGGCATTCCTCATTCAGGTCAGACTCATGGCCAGAAGCAGTAGGGGATGGGAAGTGTTTATTCAAATTATCCAGCCATCATGGTGGCAGCACTTAACTCATGTATCTCTAGCACTGGTGCTACTTCACAAGGAATCTGACCAGCCTGAGCATGCAGTGGTAATACATGTTTAACAAATAAACTACAATACATCGCTAAAGTCATTCCAGGCCCAGAATAAACTGCCACATAATTCTCCAAGTGTCATACAAATGTCACAACTCATTAGTGAGATGCTGGCCCTTAATCTTCTACCATTCTCCATGGTGGAAGACACTGGCTTTCAAGACACTTGGAGGAAGCCAAGCCTAAGCACTACATTTCATCATGATTCATGTTTTTTCAGGCATATTTTTCCTCCCCATTATATACAATACAGTCTGTATAATGCAAGTGACAGTTCTGATGGAGGCAGACTGGATCATTCACTAGTGACATCTGGACCAGTAGTGCAAACTAAAGCTTCCTGTGTCTATCTACCCATTGAGTTGTCTCCACATCAAGCAAGACCACCATTCGTATCCCACTACAGTCACCACCACCTTCCAGAGTTGAACAAAAACAGCGAGTCTCACAGAGGCCTCTTTAGTAATCTGTTTTATAGAAAATATAAATAAAAAATAATGACCAGTGTTCTACTTATCACTGTTATACAACAGCCAATATATGTCTATGTCTCTTGTATGACTCTGTTCTGTGTAAACTATAAATAGAAATAAAATATAAATAAAAAACAATAAAAATATTGTCATAGAATATCTTTTATCACTATTTCAGTACATCACAACTGATATATACCTCATCTTCTATGAAACTTGTTTATATAAACTAGATATATAAACAAGATACAAATATAAAATTATTATGACTATAGAGTACTACTTGTCATTATTATGATACAGGTGATATATACCACCTCCTGTTCTATAAATCTGTTTTACATAAACTACAAATATATATGTATTTATTTATTTGTTGTTCAAAAGTACACCTTTGAGCACATGTGCTCATTTACAAAGGTTCCATGTCAGGCTGATAGTACATAGATACAATAACATAATTTACAGAGATTAATGACAGAAATTGATCTAAGTAGCATGTAATTACAAACAGGCAGTGTTTTGGCCACTTACAATGAGCATTTTCAGATGATGAGGTTCAAAAATATTTACACTTCGAAAGTACTACGGTAGATATTACACCTCAGTACTGGTGGCAATTTCCTTATAATACATTAGGCTTAGGTATTACATCCAACAGGTGTGTGCAGTCAATTCGGAGTCATCATAATGTGCATACATACAAAGCAGAGCCGTTTCTTGGGAGAGTTGAAAGGAGTCAGAGCAAGAGAAAGATCAGCTGTGGCAGTCACAATTGGCACCATGTAAGAGAGCTTTTATTAGTTCAGATTTGAAGTGGGCTGTTTTTGTGATTTCCATCATGGATGCAGGCAGTTTGTTTAGCCACTGCTGGGCCCCTCCTGCAAAGGAACATGTGGTTAGGCTTGTTTGGCAGAAGGGTGCTTGTAAGACAGACTGGGCCATGTTCCTGGTGGTGTGTTGGTTGTGAGTTGGTTGCAGTAGGTTTTTGATAGCTGGTGATGCAAGGCCTAGAAGAGTTTTTTTCCTCAGGACGTATGTCTGATATTTTATCCTGTCCTGGAGGGGTAGCCTTTGAGTTTGGTGGTATAGGGAGCATGTGGGGTGAGCCTGCCTGCCCCTAGGACAAATTAGCAAGTCTTGTTGAGGACTATTTTTACTCTATCAAGAATGGAGCCAGTGGTTGCTCCATACACTGTGAGGCCATAGTCGATCATCAGGAAGCTTGTGGAGGCTAAAACAATGATCTTGGCAGCAGAGTTGAGGTTGTGTCTTTATCAATAGAGGGCTCCCAGTTTTTTGTTAACAGAGTTTACTAGGATGTCAACATGCAGTCCAAAAGAGAGGGCATCATCAATGGTAATGCCTAGATATTTGAAGCTGCTAACCTGCTCCAGGGTAGCCCCCTCCTCATTTATTATTGTGAGGGTATAGATCTTTTTCCTCATCTTTTGTCCAGCAAACAACATAGTTTTTCTTTTCTTATGGTTAAATATTAATTTATTTTGCTTAAGCGCTAAAGGCATTCTGTAAGGTACAGGTGAGTTGCTTCTGGGAAGGGCCACTGTTATAGATGACAGTGTCACCTGCATAAGGTATTAGTTCTGAGGAGGGACAGGCTTCTTGGAGGTAATCTGTGAAAAGACTAAATTGTAAGCATCCCAGTATAGATCCTGGGGGATCTATGGTTGAGACTTTCCGGGTATCTGCTAGGACCCCGTTTATCTTTATGCACTGTGTGCTGATGGCTAGGTAACTTTGGAACCATGATACTGTGTCTGTGGAGAGACCCATGAGTCAGAGCTTTGTTCATAGTAGAGAGTGGGTAACTATATAAATTGCTTTGGTGAGGTCTATGTAGATGGAGCCCACCAAAAGGGTATGGGACTCATACAGGTAGTTAGTGAATTCTACTAATGCAGTATTGGTGCTGTGTAGCTTCCTGAACCTATGTTTTTGCTGGCATTGAAGGTTGTCTTTACCAAGGTATTCAACCAGCTGGTCTGAGATGATTCTTTCAAGTGCCTTAGACAATATGGAGAGGATTGATATAGGTCTGTCATTTATAGGAGACAGTGGCACGGTCGCCACTTTTGTGGACTTTTGTGGACTGGAGTGACTAGCAAAGTTTCCAAATGCTGGGGAACTGGGAGTATTGTATACAGAGATTGAATATTTTACTTGGGGGGAGCAAACTCATTTAGGGACAAGGCAAAGAGCTTCATGTCAAGGGCATTGCTACCCATTCTAGTTTTACCCAGAACTATTTGACGTATCTGATTGTGTATCCTTAACTGAGACAGATTTGAAATAGAACATAGGGTGGTTGGAACTGTAAGAAGAGGGAGCGCTCCGCTCCTTATGTATTGGTGGAGTAGGGTCTAAATCATTAGCAACAGGAAAAACTGCACTAAGATCAGTGAAGGTGTTGTTGAAAGTGTCTGCTTTCTCTGCAAGATCAAAGGTGACTGCTCTATTTATGTTCGGCATAGTTGGTTGTATTTTATCTGCCTTTCCTATGAGATTCTTTAGGTTGTCCTAGAGCTGTCTTCCATTGCCCCATCTTTTGGCCAGCTTGTTTTTGTAAAAGGTTGCCTCAGCTTGCCTAATTGCCTTGAGGCACTTGTCCTGGGCAGCTTTGTATACTTGTTGGTCCACAGGGGTCCTGGTGGCTCTGGTTCATGCTCATAAATTGTCCCTTTCCTGCATTTGGGCTATGAGGGTGGGGGTGCTCCACTCAATGGATGTACCTCTAACTTTATGTTTTTTGATTGGTGAAAATCTGTCACAGGCTGCCTTAAATTGGGTGATGAGATAGTCTACAGCCTGGTTAATGTCTGAGATTAAGCCGTGGTAACTCCAGTCTATTTGGGCTATGTGTTTCTTGAACTCTTCAATTTGGCTTTTGCTGAGAACCCTACTGTAGATCATATTAGGAGGGGTCTTAGGGAGTTTAACGGACCAGGCGCACATGATCCGGGAGTGGTCACTAAATGTGTCTGGTAACACTCTAACTTCAGATATTCTTTCTGGGTGTGTGGCCAGAATCCTAGCTATAAGTGTACTGGTCCCAGTTCTATAGTTGGTCCTGGTACAATCTTCACCACTTGTGTGAGGTATAGGCTTGCTACTAGGTCTTTGTGCGCACACCTAGAATTGTTGGCCCAGTTCGTATTGAAGTCCCCTGTGATGGTGGATTCCCAATTGCTGTTAACTTGTTTATATACTTTGGTGAATTCCTCTAGTCCCATGTGTTGCTTACCTGAGGGAATGTAAACCATCCAAATAACCAAGTTTTTGTGACCATTCCCTAGCATGGGCTTCACAGCCAGACCTCCACAGTCACCTGATGGGTTGTCTAGAGTGAATTTTTGGCCCTGGAGGCTGTCCTGTATGTAGAGCAGACAACCACAGCCATGTTTACTTTACCTGTCCTGTCTGATGTGGCAGTAGCTAGGTAAGAAAATAGCAGTGTCAGGGTTTCTATGAGAAAGCTAGGTTTCAGAGAGTAATATGATATCTGGCTGGGTTTGTGATACCCATGCTTCTAACTGGACAACTTTTGGGAAAAGGCTGCCAATGTTAATAGAGGCAATCTTCAGCTTATTTAAAAGGGCCTTATTAGTTATTAAGCTGTGAATTATTCCTCTGTTTTGGGGGCCTGTATTTGGAGACCTGTACTTTGATATAGTTAAAAGTATGATTAGGAGTTGTATTGAACCCAGCCAAAGATAAATAAAATATGAAGAGTAATACAATATTGTATAACAACATTACATAGTCTTCAACATAAGGCTTATCAGCTTGCAGAGTCTTACCCAGGACCTAACCCCCTGTTTCTAACTAGCTATCTAGCTGAATAACAGCTCCTCTGCACAGCAGCCCAGAGGTACTTACTGTTCTATGATCAAAAAGAGGGTTTCAGCTGTTTGAATTTGCACAGTACCACAGAGGTATCTTGTTGGTGGTGCACCACAACAGCAGCAGCAGGGCTGACTGTAGAAGCTGGATCACACTGGTCTTCACCTGTCTGGCCTTGCCAACTTCACTTCTGAGGCCTTTGTGGACAGTGTTCACCAGGTAGACCTGTCTCAGTCTTCCTCACTGGTACTCTTCTCCATCGGTCTAGGGACAGGGCAGCTGATCCCCTGGACTTGCAGCTTGGTGCACTTTCTCAAACCATACTGTAGCTGGGCTTTGGCTCAGTCTCTAGCCCCAGCATTAACAGTCACTCTTGCTTGCAGAAATAAAGCAGGCTTTTACACTTACCCCACCAAGGGGGAACACAGGTTGCTCAGGCTTTTCTCCCTGCAGCAGAACTCCGGTATTCTGAGGCTGCAGAACTTACAGTCTCTGCTCACACGCTCACAATCTTTCTTTCTCTGTCAGTAGAACCTCTGAAATCTCTCTCTGTCTGCTGCCAAGCTGCTAGAGTCTCTTTCTCTTGAAACACACTCTACTTTCCTCTCTCTGCAGCAAGCGTTTAGGTTTCTTTTCTCTACAGTAACTCCAAAATTTCTCCTTCGGCAGCATGGTTCTCTTAGGCACTCTGCCTATTTGACAAAACTGGGGCTGAACAGGTCATGGGCACTGTGTACAGGCCTTGAGCTGGAGAAGCCCACAGCAGTCTTTCCTGCTCTCCTGCACTCCCTGGACTCCAAAATGAATCTCTATTTGGCAGGAAAAACAGTACCTCAAATTACTTTTCCAAAGCCCCCCTCTGATCGGTTGCTGCAGTCCCAGACTTTCTGATGCCCCTAGACATTTTTACCCAGCAGCCCCCTCTCAGCCACAGTCCATGGGGGCTGCCATCTTTATTTACATTTTCCCCTCAAAACAGTGCAGCCCTTCATTTTTATTTATTTGCCCTTTATAAGGCAAACAACCACTCCCCCTATGACCGGAGGCATTCCAGTGTTGATCCCAGACTCTGCTGCCTACCCTGGAGCCAGGAATATTATGATTTTGTGGCTGTATGACCACAACACATTTGGAGCCACAGATCCCTTAGTTTTCCTCACCCGGCAGCCGCAGATGCATAGGGAAGTACACCCTGCCATATTTGTTTATCTATGGCCAGTCTGGCTTTTTGGAGCTCATCAGACTGCCGTATCACCTCTCAAACCACCTAAGATGTGGGGAAACCACTTTCAGACCTCACCCCCCTTCAGTGGATGGGTCCAAGGAGCTGGATATTGGCAGCCACAGCCTGGAGCACAAACAATGTTGCCAGGCCCGAATCCCACTAGAGCCACTTGAGGAGCCCCTGTAGCCCTGACTACATAAGCCCCCACCCTAGAGAGGGGGTTACATTCTGTTTATCATTTTTTCAGATCTAGGGCCATCATATAAAAGAAGTTAGCACAACACTAAATGGACTAGTGCTGTGCTAACCGTAAGTAGTGCTGGCCAGTTTTGTGGGGGGCATATTCAAAGGCCTTTGATACACTGCACAGACCAAACAGAATGATTGCACAGAAAATACTGCTGCACACATTCAAATGAGGGATCCCCATTTATACTGGGTGCAGCAGTATATTTAGGGGTTTCAACAGCACTAAACAGTCTCTGTAACAGTGCTGATTAACTCTGCAAAAACCTTGCCATTTTACCTACACATGGTGGCCCCTATCACCCATACTGTAGCTGCCTTGAATATTCAAGATGGCCTAGTTGTCCCCCAGCACCCCCATCACCTGCCATGTAGCTGTCTTAAATATTCCTGGTGGTCTAGTGTTATCCCCCCCGCCCTGAACACCCATCTTGTACCTGTCTTGAACATTCATTGTAAGGATATATGACCCCCCTCCAGATCCACCCACTCAGAACCCACCTCCCCACACCCTTCTTGACCCAGTCACCTAAGCTGAATTACTGCAATAGTGATGGTGATCAGCACAGTCCTCTGCTCACCACCTCAGCAATCTGCTGTCTGGCTGTCAGTGAGCAATTGAGAGTATTGTAGAAACAGCTGTATTCATGATTGCTCACTAACAGTCAGATGGTGGCTGGCCATGGTGGCAAGCAGAGGGTTGTGCCACTCCCAGTCACTATTTTATAGTTTAGTTTAGGTGACCGGGAAGAGGGATGGGTGCACGGAAAGGGGTCTTGGGCAACCAGGTCAGAAGGGGGGGGACAGTAGCTCACCAGCAATATTCAAGACAGCTACAAGATGGTTGATTAGGGTGGAGGACCACTGCACTACCAGAAATATTTAAGATAGTTACAGGACAAGTTATTGGGGATGGGGTGACCACTAGACCACCAAAAATATTCAAGACGGCTACAGGATCAGCACTTGGGGAGGGGGGTGCACACATGCTAATGACCAAGTAAACACAGCATCATGCATGCCCAGTGGGTTCATCAGCATGTTAGGGCTGAATATGGCCCACAGGAGCCCTGGCACTGTCCTGTTTGCACTGTCCTATCTCTACTGGTCTCCTGTGGCCCATATTCAATTTGAAGCTGCATCAGAGCAGTGCACAGTCAACGTGCACTGCACTGTGACAGCACCATATTCAGTAAACACACTCCTGTTAGAACAAACTAATTCTCTAAATATTGCCCTCAAGCAGGCCAGTCACAAAATTCCACTTATTGTTTCTGTCAGTGCACAATACATGGCCTGCTCTAAATATGGGGCCAAGACCCCTTAGCCCAGTGCAATCCAAAGTCCACAAGACAATGGCTACTGGGCACAAGAAACGTCTGCCTGTAATCTCAAGATGCTGTTGTTCTAACTTGCAACAGCATACAAGCAAACATGTTCGGCACTGACAGATGCCTGTTTTAGGATGGTTTTAATATCCTGAATTTCTTCCTAAATAGCCATGAATAATGCAAAATATGTTCATTATTCATGGTATTTGGCAATTAACATTCAGGACATGCACAGCCTCAGCTTGTTACTCTTTAATGTTATTTTTCTCACCTTTCATGAATGGCTATGACGGCATTGCTGAGTTCCAAGCTAAATGAAAGCAGGACTGATAAGCGTCTCTTCTGCTTGACTAATGGAAAATTATACAGTAACTTTCACCTACTGAGTCATAGTAATTGTGGAAGGACCCTTCTATAAGAGCTGTTACATCCAGCAATTCTCCCCCCCTCCCCCCCCCCGAACTTCAAAATTCCAGGGGTAAGAAGGGTTAAAAACTGATGTGCTCTTGCTTACTCTGCTCTTGACATGTGGAATAAGCTCCCCAAATGCTTCAAAGCTACAACCACCTGGACTGTCTTCAAATCTAACCTCTTTCTATACATTTAGGAACTGGACACCTGCACATAATGAAGGAAAGTATAGTGTTAATATATTTATTATGTACCAGGGACAGCCAAATGAGATGCTACATTTTAAACTGAAAAGTCCCCTGAGCAATGGTGAATCTGTGGCATGGTGTTTCTTGGGGTTTAAATAATTAAGTTGGATGATTGTGAATGCAACATTGCACTGGCCTATCTTTGGCACTGTCTGTCTTGGCAAAGAAAAATACTCATACACCAAAGTTTGGAGACAGGGGGCCAAAGTTAGGGCAATAGCAACTCTGTCTCACATGATTATTTAAACCTTGAGGAATACAACACCACATATTTACCAAGGCTCGGGGGACTTTTTACCCAAATATCACATTTCCCCCTCTTTTGATGCTTTGGGTCTGATTTTCTAAAGACTTGCAAATGCCCAAATGCCGTGAGCCCCTGGTGTGCCAAACATATGGCACAAGGGGCTTGTGACATTCACTTGGCACTGATCGTGATTTTCTGTACAGCTCCCCCCCCAGTCTAACTTGTGTCATGTGGGGGACCTTTTTGCAGGGGTTTGTGCCAAATGTCTGGCACAAGTTGACATAAACTGTGGAAACTGTCGCAACTGCACCCAATGTACTAAAACTGGGTACAGCTGAGTTAAAAGAGTTTGGAGCAGTTGTACCAAACATCGAGGTTGATGTAGAGCTTGATGCAAGTCCTTCATCAGCCTTTGAAAATTGGGCCCTTTGTGTTTAAACCCTAACTGATGCATTAACGTACTTGTTTGTAATGGATGTGGAATTTTCAAAGAGCCATGCAAATTTCTGGCTGTGTCTGCTGAAATCCATCCTGGGAGTTAGATCATGAAAAGCTGGTCTAACTACTGGGATGGAATTCTGCAGCTGCATCTGAAAAATGGATGCGATTCCCAGAGCTGTGGCAAAAATTGCCATAAACTGTGGGAATTGTCACTAATGCATCCAAATGTCTGTGAATGAAGTGCAGACATTTGGATGCATCTGCATGGATACAAGTGCTTTATTCTGGTCTTGGAAATCCTGCCCATACTGTATAACAAAGCATGTCCACATGGAACATGACCTGCATTTTTGTGAATGAGGACTACATTTTTAACCCTCACCCTAAGGGGGAGGGGTATACCTTCTGTATCCCTCTGTAGCCATTGCTGCTGCTTTACCCCCAAATACTCCTTGGGTTTCTTCCCCAACTACAGCTGTAGCTACAGACCAAGGCCACACGTGACTGCTTGTCTTTCATTCATTGCAGGCTGAAACCTGAACTTCTCAGCTGGAGCCACATGCTTTTCCTCACTCTGCGAATCCTGAGGGCAGTGGCAGTGGGGCTGGGAAGCAACACCAAAATACTAGTCACTGAAAAAGGTAGCTCACAGTGGCACAGACTGGTGCCAAACGCAAACTGAACACTCACTGTCTCTTTAGAGCTCAGCTTTTCAGTCTCCACTAGTGCAATGAGAAACACACAATGTTGCATTCAAGATAACACTTTTGTTGTAGAAAATGATAAAAACTAGCAGTAGCAGATGAATGGACTGCACACTCTCTCAGCTGCATGTTTTCACACCTCATCAAGCACTTTCTCAAAGCTGACAGGCATGAGGTGGGTGAACATTCAAAAAGTTCCCAGTTAAAGTGAAGGTACACATTTAGATACCAAACCCACATAAGTACAATACAACAAATGTGATAGAATAGACCAAAAAACCCATCACATTGCATATAAATCCCAAGCTTAATCACAACAAGTATACATAAAATGTCAATAAAAATCACTCCAAAAAGAGGAAGGGGGAGGGGACAAATGGGGGAGTGAGTTAAAGGGAAAACAAGGAATGGGGTAAATGGGAGCAAGTCAAAATATATATATATAACAAAATATTGTTAAGTGATAACACTCATTTAGTTGGAGCAGACGAAGCAATAACTGGCTTCAGTGGATGATTAAATGCCAAGGCAAAGCCAAGGCATTTAATCCCCACAGAAGCTGGTTATTGAGAGTATACTCCAACTAAATTATTTTTTTTACTATTATACTACTAGGAGTTACATAGATTTTTTATGTAACTCCTAATAAAAAAAAAGCAGTATTACATGTTGAAATCAGGCTTTAAAAAGTAAAGCCAGGACTCTGGGCATGTGCATTTGTGCCGGTGGTAATACTCATGCCCAGAGTCACAGCTTTACCTTTCAAACCCCAATTTCATGCTGTAACAGCAGTAGTTTGTGGAAACTTTTTGCTGTTGAGATGTTTTTGATCAGCGCTCTCTAAAAGTTGTCAGACTAAACTTCTGTTCCAGGAACAAGCCACACCCTCAGAACATGTTCTTAAACTTCAAAAACAAAATACTGTACAGTAAGTAAGAACTGCCCCCAAATTTCACCTTTACACTTCAGTAATTTTTATGTGGAGTAATAGAAATTTCACGGTTGCCGTTTCATTGTTGTGACAGTCCCAACACTCAATCGTGTTCAAGTGTATCAGCTGGACAGTGCTCTTGTCGCCTTTTGCTCGCACCGGCATACTTATGAGGAGTTCCTTCAGGAAGGGCTGCATGTACCAAAGCTGGGAGAGTTGAGTGTGAGCAAATGGGCAGTGTGAACAGCAGGCATCAGAATAAGGATAACCTACTATGGGCATGGTTAAAATGTGGACAACCTGCTGTGGGTGTGGTTGAATATGGATAAACCTATTGTGTGCATCTAGGTAGTAGTTTCTGGGATAATAACTGCCAGTTTTCCTGTATTCTGATTGGCTAATACTAGATATCTGTGGTATAATAATATATAAACACACCATGTTAATCACCATAAAATCTTGCTACATATTAATGTTCATGAAACTATTGAATATCTAGAAATGAACCATAGTGAAAAGTGTCATATTTCATCTCTTCATTTTTTCAAAAATGGAGTCAATTGAAAATGGTAATTCAAACCAGGATATTCATATGATTTTAGTTTAAATTGCCAAAATGTTTCTTTTTGTAATAATCATGAATCCAAATCTCCACCTCTGAGATTTTCCTAGACTCTTTCTATAGTTTGGAAACTGAATACATGTTCCCTGACCTTTTTCTGGCAATCTTGAGCAAGTGCACTAACTCCATCAAGTTTTTGGATGCCCCTAATATGTTCTCCAATACATTCTTTTTAATTTCCTTTTAGTTTATCCTACATAAAATGTAGGACATCTATTGCAAGTAACCAGATATACAACATTTTCTGTATTGCATGTTACAAAGTCTAAAATAACATATTCCTTGTTTAATAATGGAGTTTTAAAAATATTACCAGTTATAATATACTGACAAAAAGAATAATTTATGATTTCCAGTGGGCAGATATTTATGCTTTGTTCTGCCTTCTTGTATTTCCTAATAGGTGCTATTAACCCAATGACCTTGTATATTTAAGCCCCTTTTTAAAAATCATCCTCGGTGTGTTTTCCACCACTTTTTTAAGTTTTCTTTCACTGCCAAGTAGATGCCAGTTATTACTAGTGATGGTATTAAACAGATGTGCCTGTGGGGTAAATGTCATGATGAAGTCTGGCGTTTTGTTTCACCTGTAATTCCTTTATGTTTTTCTGCCACCTGATCTTAACAAAGTATCTCTGGGAAGAGCGATCTACTCTCTTCCTTGCTTTTAAACTAACATCTACATTGTAACCTCTGGTCAAATTACCTATGCGTAAGGATATCTGCCTGTGCTGTGTAGTCTGAATCCAAAGTACAATTACACTTCATTCTCATAAATTGATCCACTGGTATATTTTGCATAATATGTGCTGGATGACAACTGTCATAATGTAAGATGGAATTTTTATCCATAGCTTTCTAATATAGATTAGTCAAAACATCTCCTTCAAGGGTTTTATTGATGTCTCGTCTTTCGTTCAGTGCAGGTTGTAAACTGAACCTCTCAGCAGGAACCACGTACTTTTCCTCACTCTGCGAACCCTGTGTACAGTGGCAGTAGGGCTGGAAAGCAACTCCAATGCCGCTCCTTTTCTTCAATGCATCAGTGTTATGGATTCCATGGTCACTACCACACAAGACATTGCTCACCTGACCCCCACAGACTGGCACAGGGGAAGCCAGCATCAGTTTTTTCAGTGACTCTCAAAGCTGTACACACAGCCATGCAGAAGAAACCACTCCCTGATGGAGCACAACTTTTTGGTGGCTTGAACAGTGTGCCTTTGCCACCAGTGCACCCCCCAGGACTCACCAGCCTGTGGCAGGGAACTGAAGGTATCAATCCAGATGGCCATAAGAAAAACATTATTAGCATAGTAATGATATTTATTTAATGGGTCCAATAGTGAGCAAATAAAAAAACTACATCATCTGCATATTGAGATGTTGTCTCATGGATTAGAACAGTGTTGTTGAATCAGAACTCCTTTTAAATGTTGCTTTGAGGTGATGCTACCTCTAGTGTTCTAATGTCAGATTTGGGCTGAGGAGCAGAAAGAAGCAGTACTAACTAGTTAAACTGCAGTGCTAAAAGCAAGCTAAATAGCAAAACTAAGGAGACTGAAAATGTGAAATTTGTAAGTAACCATACCAAAAATATAAAAAAAAAAAACATTTAAAGGGACACCGTCAACCCTTTCTGCGGCATACTATTTCAAGTTGGAAATTCACATTTTATGATTGCTTACCGTCTCTAAAATTCATTGGTGTTGTTGGTGGTTTAATATGTCTCCTTTCTTAGAAGAACTGAAGAGCACAGTAATTGTGTAATTATACCAAACATTGTTTTGCTTCAAATTCTTGATCTGCTCATATTGCTTACTTCCTGAACATTAGGAACACCCCAAGCAGTGTAACCAGTTATGATGCAATAGTCTTCTTTGCCCCCACTGCATCTTGAGTTGCTAAACTGTGTTGGGGGTGTTCCCAAGTCCAGGAAAGATACAGTGGGAGTTGATTATGGAATGTAAACAAAAATATTTTGGTGTGGTGACACCAGTATGATGGGCAGTCTGTTTTTCACTTTTAAAAAGAAAAAAAAAGAAACTACCAGCCACACCAGCATATTCTACAGAATGTGAACATTCATAAAATATGTATGATGCATGACAGAGGGTGATTACCAACTGAAATCGGCAAGTTTACAATGTTGTTATGGTATTGTTGTGACATCAAGAGGTTGTTAACCCCTCTTGAGTATGTCATAACAATAACATTACAGCATTGGCTTCTTTACACATGCGTGTCCCCTTTTCCAGATTTTTTTTTCCTGGCTAATCATATTTTTTCCCCTCCTTGTTACTTATGGTGGATCTCTATCCATATAGGTAGTGATACAGAACTCTTGACGTTTTAACGGCAGTGATCTCTTGCGTACAACACCATTGCGGCTGTTCAGGAAGAGCGTGATTTGTGGGACAACTCATGCCTGCGTGTTTCTCGGACATGACAAAAAGCTGGGGGGAAGAGAACTGCATGAAATGGAAACTAAGGGTGCAAAGCAAGATAACAAAAAAAAGTAAGGCCATATCTTTTTAGACTTGGTGCCATACACTATAAAATATAATGGATGGCCATCGGACAGTAACCTCACTGTAATCACTTCTCGAGGTTTCCATCACAACAATAAACCTCTCAAGCTATGCTCATTAGGTTTAACATGTTGTCATGGAAACCTCTTGAGGTGATTACAGCGTAGCTATTGTCAGATGGCCATCCACTGTCCTCTACATAGTGTATAATAGAGCATTGTTCCATATAGGAATTCATCCTTTTCAAATTGCTATTGTACCACAGAGCAAAGGTCATGAAATGTGATTGTACCCGTCTGTGGCTGAACAGCATTTTAGAACCTCTAGAGACCGCACAAGCCAGTTTCATTGCGACAGAGAAAAAAACAAAATGCACACAGTTCACATAATACTATACACTATGACAAATACAGGATGAGCAACTGGATGCATAATCAGTGTGTTCTGCCACCTCAGGGTTCTGATTCCCACAGACCTCTCAAGCTTCGCTTTCAAGGTCAGAAGGTCTCAGAACCCTTCTGTGGCAGAACACACTGGTTGTGCATAGTTGCCCATCCAGTATTCTCTATTTTTTAAACTAGGGTAATTTATGGCCTAAAAGGCTTGACAGTGTCACATTAAAATATAAAGTGTGTAAACATATTCAAATGCTGAAGCAAAAAAAAGAACTGTACATAAACCCATATTGTATTTAGGAACCTTTTTCTGATTAGGTTCTACAAGGAGAGGTAGGAATGGGATTTTATTGGCTGACTACTGGACCCATAAGAAGAAACATTATTACTACAGTGAGTATTTTTTTCTTCTAATAACAGCAGTCCAATACTGATATCATACAAAAACAGCATAGAAACATAGAAGATGATGGCAGAAGGGGACCTGTGGTCCATCAAGTCTGCTCAAGCAAGGTATCCCAGGATCTATTGTGCACCGGTGTTCTGTCCTCCTAGACACCCAACCAAGCCCTTGCCAGTGCCATGTGTTTGTTCCCAATACTTGTCCCACCCATGCTTAAAGCTTGATACTGACTTGCAGCCACCATCTCGGGAGATAATCTATTTCAAGGTTTCACTACCCTCTCTGAGAAGTAATATTTTTTGATGTCCCTCTTGAACACTCCACCCTTCAATTTAAACTCATGCCCTCTTGTAGTAGAACAGACGGTCCTGGTAAAAAGCTGCACTTCTGGCATGTTGTTGATGCCTTTAAGGAACTTGAAGGTCTCAATCATATCCCCCCTCTTCCTCCTATTCTCAAGTGAGTACAATTTCAGAGCCCCAAGCCTCTCTTCATAGCTGATTTTTGAAGGCCATGTATCATTTATTTGCCCCTCTCTGGATCACTTCCCATCTATCAAAATCCCTTCTTAGGTGAGGCCTCCAGAATTGTACACAGTACTCCAGATGAGGCCACTCTAATGACGGGTAAAGTGGTAGTATCTCCTCTGTCCCTGCTGTCTATCTCCCTGCCACTGCATTCTAATACCCTGCTAGGCCTGCTGTAAGCCTTATTGCACTGACTTTTCTGCTTGAGGTCATCTCTAATGATGGCTCCCAGATCACGTTCCTCAGCAGAGGAGCTCAGCTGGACTCCGTTTAACCAGTATTCTTCCTTAAGGTTGGCTCTACCCAAGTGCATCACCTTACACTTCTTAGCATTAAAGTTTAATTGCCATATTTGTGACCAACTTTCCAACTTCTCAGGGTCCTCCTGCAGTTGTCTAACCATACTATCCACTCTTCCACTGAGTTTTGTGTCGTCTGCAAACAGGGTGATGTTGCCATTTATTCCCTCGCTGATGTCACTAATGAATACATTGAAGAGGACTGGCCCCAGTACTGACCACTGAGGCACCCTACTAGTGACCTGCCTTTCATTAGATTTCACCCCATTTACTACCACCATTTGTTTTCTGCCCCTCAGCTAACTCCGTACCAACTCTGCTATCTGTTCTGCTACCCCTAGGTCTTCTAGCATTTTTAAGAGGCATCTATGCGAGACTGTGTCAAATGCCTTACTGAAGTCAAAGTAAAACAAGTCCACCACATGACCCCTGTCCAACTCTTTGGTCATTTCATCAAAGAACGTAATAAGGTTCATTTGACATGACCTGCCCATCACAAACCTGTGTTGTTTGTAGTTCTGCAGGTGATTTACTTTGAAGTATTCCACTAGATCCTGCTTGATAAGGGCCTCCATAAGTTTACCCACTACTGATGTGAGGCTGACAGGTCTATAGTTCTCTGTATCTTCCCTGTCTCCACTCTTGTACAGAGGCACTACATCAGCCACCCTCCAGTTACCTGGAACTACTCCTGACTCCAGTGACCTGTTCAATAGGTGCGCGAGAAGTGCCACCGGCTGTTCTGCAAGCTCTGTGAGCACTCTAGGGTGTAAACCATGAGGGACAGGTGTCTTGTCAGGTCTGATATCTAAAAGGCCCTTCCTGATCCTGTCTGTGATGAACTCCTGGGTGCACATTCTCTGAACCCCTCTGATCTTGTCTCTGATACCGCTGTCAGGCAGTGGGCCCTGATTCTCCCTCATGAATACCAAGCGAAAGTATTCATTTAGGGCCTCAGCTTTTTGTCCGCTGTCCTCCAGAGCCTCATCCCTTACTTTCAACCTTACAATGCCTCCCCCTTTCTTCCTTTTTTGCTGATATAGCAGGAAAAGGTTTTCTCCCCTGATTTGACTCCACAAGCAATTTGCAGCTCTTTTGCTGCCTTGGCATCCCTCACTGTTTTCCTGGCCTCCTTACTTTTCTGAGTGTAATCCTTCCACTCCCTGTCCTCTTTATGTTGCCTGAACAATTTGTATGCATTCCGTTTGGCCCTGATTGCCTCTCTTACTGGATGGGAGAAAAACAGTAATCTTTTAAACCTATTTTTCTTTGTTGTAGTCCTGATGCAGATTCTTGTTGCCTGTAGAACAGTATCTATAATATTTTTCCATATTTTCTCCATGTCTGGTTTGTCTCTGATTTTTGTTAACTTATCCCACACTATCTGCCTCAATCTACCAAAATCAGCCTTCTGAAATCACAGCACCTCTGTGCTTGAGGTGGTTTTAGTAGCGCCTGTGGTTATTTCAAGCCAGACTGTATTGTGATCGCTATTGCCAAGGGTTCTTCCACCTTCATGGATCTAATTTCTTTAGAGTTTGTGAGGATCAGATCCAAGATGGCATTCCCCCTGGTTGGGTCCTTCCCTAGTTGAGACAGCAGGCAGTCCTGGAATGTGTCCAGTAAAGTCTGACTTCTGGAGCTCTTGGCTGCTGGGATATTCCAGTCCACATGTGGAAGATTATGGTCCCCAACCACCACTATGTCCCCTTTACCAGCCATCTTTTGTAACTCCTCAGCTAATTGTTCATCTTTCCTCTCCCTGCCGAGGGGGTCTGTATATCACACCCATGCACAATTTCTTTCCTGCATTGGTGTCTAAGTGGACCTAGAGTGACTCCAAGCCCCACCCTCTAGCCTTGGTGCTTTCATCCTCTGTTGCTTCGATGCTGTCCCTCACATAGAGGGCAACCCCTCCACCTCTCCCCACCTGTCTGTCCCTTCTAAACAGTGTGTAGCCTCGGATGGCCAGATCCCATTTGTTGTCCATGGCCCAGTTTTCAGTAATAGCTACCAGATCAGCCTTTGTGTCAGTCACTAGATCCTGGAGGTCACTGATCTTTTTGCCCAGGCTCCTGTCATTGAGGCAGACTTATCACCATGAGCTAACATCATGATTCTTGTTGGGTAATATTGTTTCCCTTTTTCCTGCTGGTTGTTTCTTGTGTCATTTTTCTGATGCTGGCCCTTTGTTGTATGCTTTCTTTACCCTAATGTGATTGGTGCACTTAAGTTTGCTCTCAGTTTTCCTGTTGGGGAGGATTTGGCAAGGCACACTACCTGTTTCTATGCCTTAGCCTGCCCTCTGATTAGTTTAAATGGTCCAAGTATACTTCCATCTTCTGGGCCAGTGTGCTTGTTCCCTCCTGTGTGAGGTGAAGTCCACCCCATTTGAAGAGTGATCTATCCCACCAATTCCCCCAGGATCCAATAAAATGGAAGCCTCTTATCTGGCACCAGCTGTTCAACCAGTTGTTGAATTTGTCTGTTTTCTCCAGTCTGATTTTTTTCATGCTGCAATCTTTATCCCATATAGGCAAGACTTCTGAGAAGGCTACTGTGGTTGCAGTTGTTGAAAGCCTATCTTACAGCGTCTTGATACTCCATTTTGCATCCTCCATCATCTGGTCAGCTAGATCGTTTGTTCCAATGTGTACCAGTGTTCCCATGTCTCCTTCCTCCCTGTCCTCAATTCTCCCGATGCATTTGCAGTGTCATGTTGCTGAGGAACTGGGAAGGTTTCTGACTGTCACCCTCTTCTGTGACTACTTGTGCATCCTAGATTCCATTCCTCCGATGATGGAGTCACTGACTACAAGGATCTTCTTGATTTCTTGACAGGCCTGCTGAGGTCTGCTACTGGTTGCTGAAGTTGCTGCACTCTTCACCTCCTTTATGGTACCTTGACTGTCTTGCTAAGGTCTGCTGCTGTTTGTTGAAGTTGCTGAGGTTGCTGCAGTCTTCAACCCCTTGACTGGACTAGCATCCCCCCTAAGCAGAGCTGAATTATTCCCCTTCTGCTAGTAGCTCAAAGCGATTTGTTGTCCTAATTGGGGTATCTTGAGTTGTGTTGTCCATGCTTTTCTTTACTGGTTTCCCATGTCCTCTTTTCACCACTTTCCAACCTCCTGGTTTTGTGGATCTTTGAGGTGGGGGGGATGGAGTGCTCCAAATCAAATGTTGCTGAAGCCTTTCAATTTCATTCCAGGCTGCTACCAGCTGGGATGGCAGGTCATGGATCTTCATGCATACTGGGCAATGATCTGTCCTCCAGAGGTGCTCCTGGGAGATGAGTACTCCACAGACATCACAGTGTAGTATCCCCAAGTTGAACATTCTGGCAAGGTATTGGCTATATGATGATGAGATTTTGTGAGATTGGTGCTCTTTGTTTCAAATGCAGCTTATTTGAGCTATTTGCTTACTATTTTTTTCTTTTTATTTTTCTTGTTTTTCCCCTTTTTTCTGTTTTCTTTTATGCTATAGTGACAGAAGATGACCTTCTCTGTCACCAGGAAATGTTCAGGAGAAGTGATGTCACAGGTCCTGCCTATAAAGGAAATATGGAGCTAGGTGTAGGTGGGGTGAGGGACAGGGTGGGTGGGACTGACCCACTGCTGCCAGAAACAATCAGTCACATACAAAAAGAAGAGATGTTCCCCCTCTTCCTCTCCAAAATAGGGTACTCTTAAAAGCAAATGCTGTCTTCCTTTTAGCTGCTAGCTTCCCTCTCCAAAATGAGGTGCTTTTAAAAAAATACTAGCTCCCTTTCAGCTTCTAGCTGCTGCTTCTAAAAACTGAATCAAAATATAGCTCAGAAAACAGTAATGCTAGGGACTGAACCGCTGTTGGCATATGCCTCCTAGGGTTGCCCTTTGTGTCTGAGCTGTTGCTTCTGGCTGGGAGCTTTCTATTAGTTAACCAATATTTCATTAGAGGGTACAACAGTACAAATGCTGATTTACAGCAGCCAGGAATTCTGGGTAAGTGTTCCAACTACTCCTTATGTTGAGAGAGCTGCAGCTGGCTGGGTCTGAGCAGAGCGAGTGAGGAGAGAAGTCACCTCAGCTGAGAAAGGAGCCCAGACTGTGTACTCCAAGGTGGATTCTCCCAGGTAGAGCTGCTGTCAAGGAATCCCTGCTTCTGCACCTGTCAGAGTTTGCCTTCCCTCCATAAGTGGTCTCTCTCCTGGTTGGTGAAGATTAGTGAAGCTCAGCAGACAGTAAGGCTAGCATACTACATAGCTGTACCTTGGGAGGCTGTGAAGACTGAAACTATTTAGGAAAATGGTTCTGTAAGACTGCTGTCCCAACTCTAGCATCTCTTCAGGAGAGAATGTCCAGACAATAGTGTATTGTGAAAGTGTAAACAGTTTTTTCAGGCAGCTGTTTTGCAGATATCTGCCAGAGGGATACCTCTTGAGGCTGCCACAGAGACTGCAGTGCCTTTTGCACAATGTGCTCTAAGTCCTAATGGAGGGATCCTTAATTGATTTTTCATAGCAGATTTGCATGCAAAAGATGAACCACCTTGACATGATCTTTCTTGCAGCAGTCTTGTCTTTTCTTGCCACCTCATAGGTGACAGACAGCTGGTTGTTGTCAGATCTTGTGTCTTTTGTTCTGTCAGGATAGTAACTGAGTGCTCTCTTGATATCCAAAAAGTGCAATTGTTGTTCAACTGGTCTTGAATGGGATGACAAAGTACAGGTAGAGTGATTGGTTGGTTAACATGAAATTCTGACACCACTCTGGGGAGATATGTTCTGTTTGTACTCAGAACACCTTTGTTCCTGTGCCTTATAATCTAGTTAAGCTCTGTGCACAGGGCTTGGAGCTCACTGACCCTTCGAGTAGAGGTCATAGCTTTAAGGAAGATTGTTTTCCATGACACAAGCTTCAGGTCCACAGAGGCCATGGGCTTGAATTGGGTAAGCACTAGTGGTCCCAAGCATATCTTTAGGTCCCGGGGGGACAGGTTCCATTACTGGGGGTTGCAGGTGAAGGAGGTCTTTGAAGAATCACTTGAACACAGGGTGCAAGGCTAAAGAGTTTGGCTTTCCTGCACATAGGAATGCTGATACTGCTGCCAAGTGAACTTTCAATGATGAAGTCCTTAATTCACTTATGTGCAAGTGTACTAAATAATCCAGAACAATTGTTAAACCACCTTCCTGGGAAGAAACTCCCTTACCTGTGCACCAAATTGAACATTTTTCCATCTTGAGGAATATAATTTTCTTGTGAACTGTTTCCCTTAAATTTTCTGATTTATTTAGCACTCTGCTTGACAGGTTCATGCTGGAGTACTCTAGGTCTTCGTGAACCTAGTCTTCAGCCTTAGTGTTCTAAGGTTTGGTAATTTTACCCTGCCCTAAGTTAGAGGGTTGTGTCTCACGAGGAGAGAGATGGCTGTCTCACCCAGTCTGGTGCCAGCAGAATCATGGCTGCTGACTCTTTCCTCAATTTCCAGAGCACTGTGAATTAGAGGGAATGTGGGAATGCATAGATGAATTTCTCCCTCCCAGTTGAGAGTAGGAACATCCAGGGGTAGAGTTCCCAGTTGAAGTGGCCTGAGATAAACAATTCCACCTCTGGTACTCTCATCTCATGAATAAGGTTTGAACCAGTGGTAGTCCAGTGACCACTTGTGGTTCCCCTGATTTATTCTGCTTAGTGAGTCTCACAGGGCATTGTCCTTTCCTGGCAGATTTGCAGTAGTGATTTCTGTGTTTAGGGAGTATGTCAGGTTCCAGATCCTCATTGCCTCTGGACATACTTTTGTGAATATGGTGCTATAATACCTTGCCTGTTTATGTAGTACATGGTTGTGGTGGTGTTTGTTATGACCAGAACTGACTGATCTTGGACCAGGTGTAAGAAGTGCTGTACAGACAGGAGTACAGACCTGAGCTCCAGCAGGGTTTCTGTGCTCCTGCTGCTCTTGTGGTGACCAGACTCCACTTACTGTGTGAACATCCAGATGCCATCCCCATCCTAGTAGAGAGGCATTGTTGTCAAAGTGAGTGTTGTGGGCACATTTTGGAATGGTATTCCTTCAGTGAAATTTCCCACTTCCTTCCACCACTCTAGAACCCTGACCAGGCTGACTGTGACTGTTGTTAGTGGCTCAGTGGATATGATATTTGATGCTAGTGCCTTCTGAAGTGGTACTGGACATCTCTCATCTGCAAGTGGGTCCAGGGCACCACAGCTGTTGCTGCAGACATGTGCCCTAGTGGATGCAAGAACTCCATTGTTGGCCTTGGTTCACATGACTTATATGATCTTGTACAGGACAACAGGCTTTTCACTTCCTGCCTTTGGCAAGAAAACTTTCCAATGAGTGGTGTTCAGCTCTCCTTCTATGAAAACCAGCACTTAGTTGGGATTTGCCTGGGACTTTTTTATGTTTAGTAAAAAGCACTGGCTTTTCAGGGTGTTTCTCACCACTGCAATGGAGCTTAGTGCCTGTGACTAGTCAGTCACCCAGGCAGGAGTTCAATGTTACCCCTTTTATGAATTGCAGCCACTGCTGCTAGGTGCTTTGTAAGCACCCTTGGAGCTAAGGTTAGGCCAAACATTAATGTGGCAAACTGATAATGCTCTTTTCCTAATCTGACTCTAAGGTATTTTCAGTCAGCATCTTACACAGGGATATGGGACTATGCATCTTTCAGATCCAGTGATCCCAACCACTCTCCTTTCTGCAAGGAGGGTATAATTGTTTCCAGAGTTACTTTTTTGAATGTTTCCTTTTTTATGTTCCTGTTAAGAATCCTAAGTCCAGAATGGGCCACCAATCCCCATTTTTCTTTTATTGTGAGAACATATCTTGATAAGAGGTGGCCTCTTCCCCACTGTGAGGGAGGAACATTTTCTATGGCCTTTATCTTCAGCAATTTCTTTACCTTGGGTTCCAACAGGAGAGTTACCTAAGTTTGGAGTGGAGGAAAAGTCTTTGGGCTCTTTAATTTTTGGAAACCTGTAACTGAAGGGCTAAACCCCAACTCACCACTTCCAGACCCCTCTTATCTGTGGTGATGGTTTTCCACTCCTGGAAGTAATGAGTTAGGTAACCACCCACTGGTAGGGTTCTAAGGCAGCCTGCACAGAATCAGGGATTTCATTTTTTCTGTGGTTAAGGAGCTGGTGTTTGCTTCTGCCTTACACCTCTCTTGCCTCTGCCTCTTGGGGCACCCCCTGAGAAGGGTAGTCATAGTAGGACTAGGGCACCTGATAGTAGGCCCTGCCCCTACTGCCCCTTCCATATGACTTGAAGGAAGTATCAGCTCTGCTCTTTCGAGTCAAATTCTTGTAGGTTGTTTTTGTTAGTCAACCTTTCTCATGTAGGCTTCTGTTTTATCTTCAAAGAGGGAGGGTCTTTTGAAAGGGAAGCCCACAGCATGCATTTGTTTTCATGTCCTCTGACATGATGGTTGCCCTGAGACAGGCAAACCTTCTCAGAGCTACTGCATGTGCTATTAGTATTGAAGCTATGTCATTTGCATCAACAGCCACAGTGTATCTTTTGCAGTTTCTGCTAATCACTGTCAGTTTTACCTCCTGCCTTTTTGCTTAGGTCTTGCATAGTACTCCACACTGCTTTCTGGTACTGTGCAGTGTAAACAACCTACCGTAATTGCAGGGTGGCTAATGTGTATACTTTCCTTGCCATATAATCTAGCTTTCTGGGATCCTTTTCTGGAGGCATGGAAGCTAGTGGCACTTTAAAGTTCTTACAAGCAGCTGCTTGCAATATGCTCTCATGGTCAGTGTGGAAATAAAAGAATTCTACTCCTGCTTCTCTACTTGATACTTCTTTTCCACTTTTTGGCAATGCCAGGAGTTGAGTATGGATGCTCAGAAATCTTGCTTGTGCCTTTTTTGAAGGATTTGATGGTGCCCACACCTCAAAAAGGACATTAACCTGCTGAAGAAAGTCAAAAAGAGGGTACAAAGATGATAGTGGGTCATCAGGGTAATGCATATGAGTAGAGATTAAGGGCATTGAGCATGTACTCCCTGGAGGACAAGAGAGAGGGGAGGACATGATTGAGACCTTTAAGTACTTGAAAGGGATAAATAAGGTGGATAAGGAGGGTCTCTTTAAGTTAAGTGGCAACCATAAATGAGGGGACACAGTCTTAAGGTAGAGGGGAGAAGGTTTTGGAGGGAGGTCAGGAAGCATTGTTTCATGCAGAGGGTAGTGGATACTTGGAATTCACTGCTGGAAGAGGTGGTCCTGTTGAAGACAGTGGGCAGCTTCAAGAGAAGCTGGTATAGGCATAGTGCAAGGCAAGGATCATGGGTAGGGAGGATGAAAAGGCTGGGAGGAGTTGGGAGGGGAGGCAGGGTTAGTAGCTCAAGCTGTGGACCCTGTAATATGAGTAGCCTAGATAGACCAAATGCCCTTCTTCTGCTGGCTTCTTTGTATGTTCATATTCGTAAATGGGCACTTAAAGCCTTTTAGATGAGGTCAGTCCTAGTATAATCATAAATTCTGCCTCTTCCAGATCCTCCACAGTCATGGGGAGATGATATCCAGAATAGAGGTGAACGAAGTGCTCCCACTTCGCTAAGTGGAGCACTTCACGTATTATACCCAAATCCAAGTAGTGCTCTGCAATGTGAAGCAAATTACTTCACCTATAAATTTGAACATGAAATGCATTGTTTCCAATGGACTTTGCATTACTTTGCTTTGTATTACAGCCTTTCCCTTAATTTTAATGTGAAGTGCCATTGATTTTAATGGTCTTCGCTTTGCTTCGCCTGTTTATTGCTATTTGAGGCAAATTTTGCATTGATTCATGGGATGGCAGGTCACATAGGCTCTAGATTGTCTTGTACAGCGTCAGTTCTGCTTAGTGTGTGTACTGGAAAGCTGTAGAGAGTTTGTTCACAGAGCTCTGATACTCAAACCATTGAAAAAGCTTTCAAAAAATCACTTTTGATCCAATTATTTTGTTCCAAATTTAGTACATCAACTGTAGGAAACTCTCCTGTGCTTAGATCATCGAGTGCTGATTGTTTTTGTGTGCATTTTCAATGTTAATTTAGAATATTCGGCCTATGTACTGACAAACACTGTTGAAGTGTGCTTCAGGGGAGGGGGGGGTATCTATGGTGGAGTGAGATTCACATGAGAAAGACAGTTCTTCTAACTTTTTTGTGCTAGTGGTGTGTGTTAGTATTTGTGTGTTTTTGTATACACAGTAATACTTGAAGTAATTTTTTATAATTATTTTCTGTTTGTTGTGGTGCAGTGCATATTTTCATTCTGTTTAAAAGATTTGTTTATATAGTGTACTGCACTGTTAAATTTTCTGCACATTACCTGTAGTGTGTGAGTGTGTATCAAGTCAGACACATTGTATTGTGCCACACAGCAATCACCGCACTCTGAATCGGCTATTCATCTGTGGTGTTTTTTACAACTTCCTTCTATCTAGCTAGTGGACTGCTACTGCAGCACCCTTCCCCCAACTCGCAAAAGGTATAATTTATTTTTCCAGTTTGGGATTTGTGTGACCACTGGTTAAGGTGTTTTTGTGCCTGTGTGGCTGCATTTCTTAATAGTATGCAATCTGCATCTGTGCATTTGCATCTGTTTAGTGCCAATTTACATCTGTAAGCCATAGTTGTTTTTTGGCTTCCCATCCACCCCACATTTCAGAAATCTCAATTTGTTGTAAATTTTCTGTGCAATCCCCAAAAATGCCTGCGAAGAGACGTGCATGCAAAGATGCTTCTGGTCATGGCACTGCTGCCAGTGGCAAGAGTGGCTGTGGGCATGGTAGTATGCAGCAGAAGTGTATAATTGATACCAGTAAAGGGATTTCTCTGTTTTTCACAGTGCAATCAGTAGCTTTAATCATGGTTGGAGATGTTGTTGTCCCCACTGGTGATAGCGAAGTTGCTGATGGCATTAGAATTGCCCCAATTTCAACCCATGACAGCAAGTTAAAAAGTTCCCAAATATTGTGTAGTCTAAAGCTTAATATGTATAACCACAAGGAAAGGGGAAGGGGATAGAAACTATCAAGTACCGAAAGGGAATCAACAATGTACAAGAGGGCAGCATCTTTCAGAAAAAGAGATGTGCATGAACAAGGGGCCAAAATTTGATGACAGAGGGGGGATGGATCAGGGCAACATCAGGAACTATTTTTTCATGGAGAGGGTGGTGGGTGCAAGGACAAAGAAAAACTAATGATCAATGTTATGGTGTGAGAGCAGCAGTTGAAGCATGCCGATTTTTTGGAGTTGGTGTACCTCCACGTGCTGCAACCACTGCTCCACATTGTCAATCCGCGGGTTCACATGGTACATCTCACTCCACATCAGGCCCACTTCAGCATGTGTGTCAGGTATTCATGCAGGGTTGCCACCATCACCTGCAGGTTGTGGAGCATCCGCTTGCTCCATGGCCTGCCCCCACTTGACACTACGTGCAAGTGGAGGCCATGCTGCCACCTGTTGTCCAGCAGGGCCTGCAGGCACATTCCTGCCCTGTTCAGCAAACTTGGCATGCCAGTCTGCATGGTGGTGGTTGTATAGGTGGGTGCACTGATCATCTGTGCCGAGATGACTTCCCTTGGGGCCATGGTGTACCACCTCACCACACAGATTGCTCTTCACTACACTGGTGTCCACAGGCAGTGTAGTGAAGAACTCCCACATTAATGTAGCAGATAAATAAAACATTGTTTTAATGCTAAAAGCCCAAATTGGGCATTTGTGCAGCAGCTGCTGCACTTTGCATGCTTGCAGGAGTTTCCGTTTAACATCAAAGTTGCCCCATCAATGCCTTGTGCTCTTTCTCTGAGTTAGATGATAGCTTGGCAGCTTTATCTATCTCTTTGATCAGATACTGTTGCCTTTCTGTCACCTTAGCTTTGCTTTGAGAAGAGGTACCGTACTTGAAGATGTGTGATTTCCACCATCAGAGGTACTTCCCTACATTTTTATGTTTGCTTGCACGCTTGTGCAAGAAACATAGTGCCATCATCCGAGTTTTTGAAGGTGTTGCACCCGTCTTCCAATTCAGGCAGTGTGTTTGCAGGCACGGCTGCAGTTCTCCAATGAATGCTGCAGCTGTCTATGACAGCAGTTGAAAATGCAGTGCCGTACAGTTGAAAGGGAGAGCTCCACTTCAGTGAGCAGCGCTCCCCCCTCCACACGCTCGCACGCATATTGCATGCTCATGCACTCCCCCCCACGCATGCACTGTGGGGCGATGGGGTGCCCAATCCGTCGGCTCCACGCCCAAAAGCTCAGGTGCCACGCTGGGAGCCCACCCCAGCAGTGACAAAAACTGTTACGGTCGACGGGGGCACCCAATCCTCCATCGGCTCCAGGCCTCCAAAACAGCCTTCCAGCTGCCATGCTAGGAGCCCACCCCAGCGTGGCAAATGTTCCGCATCATCTTCCTAAAAAAAAAAACATAACTTGTAAACAAAAAAGTTCCCTCGGTGGTCTCCCTGCCCACTCGCACCCTCCCTCAGCTCACCCTACCTCCCCACACCCCTCTCACGCCATACTTACCTCCGCAGCTCGGCGTGACGATCTTCGGTGGACCAGGAACATGTCTGCACTCTTCAAAACTGACCACGAACTGAGGAAATGACGGTAAGCTGTATAATGCAATAAATAGGGTTTTTTCAACTTTAATGCATATCTCAGGCATTTTTGGGTATTTTGGCACCAAATTTTCAACATGGGGTTTCTGGAACCCCTCCTCATGAATTCTGGAACTGTCATGGTGTTAATCAGGCCCGAAGGGTGATTTCGCAGTCACTGTGCAAAATCACCTTTTGGGACCAATTAACAGAACGACAGGGCCAGTGTTTATAAGGTGGGCTCTCAAAAAGCCTATGTTGCAAATGTGGTGAAAAAATTCCTAAAAATGACTGTTTTATGAGCATGCGTTGTGCAGTTCCTATGCACGCTCATAAGTTCGCGAATTTTTAATATTTGCACTCCCAGATTTTCAACATTGCCATTTTACCACACCTCTTAATGAGCAGTACAGCTGTCACTTTTCACATCTCACCCAAAATGTATTTCCGTGCATGTAGTGCACAGTGGCGCAGTTGGTGTGTGAAATCAATCTTTGGGACACATTAAGAAAATCACAGTGACACTGTTCATGAGCAGAGGTCTTAAAATGGCTATGTTGAAAATTTGGTGAAAAATTCCCAAAAATGACTGTTTTAGGAGTGCACGTTGCGCAGTTCCTATGCACGCTTGCAAGTTTGTGAATCTTTAATATTTGCATACCAGATTTTCAACATTGCCATTTTATTACACTTCCTTATGAGCAGTACAGCTGCCATTTTTCACATCTTGCCCAAAATGTGTTTCCACACATGTAGCGCACAATGGTGCAGTCGGTGTGCAAAAGCAATGTTTGGGACAGATTAAGAAAATCACAGTGACACTGTTAATGAGCAGAGGTGTTAAAATAGCTATGTTGAAAATTTGGTGACAAAAGTCCATAGAATGACTGTGTTATGAGTGAGCATTTTGCAGTTTCCACGCACCCTCGCAAGTTCATGAATTTGTAATATTTTCAGTCCAGATTTTCAACAGTGGCATTTTTCCACACTTCCTTATGAACAGTATAGCTGTCATTTTTCACAACATGATCGAAATGTGTTTTCACACTTTCAGTGCAGAAATGCGTGGTTGCTGTGGGAAATCATTGTTCAGGACAGATAAAGAAAATCACAGTGACACTGTTCATAATCGGAGGTCCCAAAATGCCTGTGTTGACAATCTGCTGTAAAAAATTCCCAAACTAATTACATTACGGGTGTGCATTGCACAGTTTCTACGCACGCTCGTGACTGCAGATTTTCAACATTGCCATTTTTTACACCTCCCCATGAACAGTACAGCTATCATTTTTCACATCCTGTTCGGAATGTGTTTTTGCACCTGTGGTGCTAAATTCGTAGTCACTGTACAAAAGCAGCTTCATTAACAAACTGATATTGCCACTGTTCATGAGGTGGGGTCACAAAAAACATGCTTGAAAATTTGGAGTGAAAATACCAACGAATGCCTGAGGCATTAGGGTTCTGACCATAATGCCCACCCTGTAAAGAATGACAGGCATCAGGGGTGTGACTTGGGATTCTTGCCTGTAATGCTCATACATTCCACACCCTGCAGCCAGTGAGAGGTATCTGAGGTGTGCCTTTAACTCTTCGGCCACAAAGTTCACCCCATTCTCTATACCGCACCTATCTCACCATATTTCCTGATGGAATGGGTGTACATAAGGGCCAAAGACCCCAAGACACACTGTGACACTTGTCGGTGTCTGCAGGGTAGGGTGTGGTGAAATGGCGTGGCCGTTATGCCTGATGACCCAAAGGCACCCCCCAATGCCTGTCAGTTTTTGCAGGGTGGTGGTGGGTTTGGCTTCAGTTCAATACTTCACTGCCATTCTTATTATGCAGCTCTGTAACTCTTACACTACCAATGCCAATGTCAGCAAGCAAACATTCGGCATTGGCAAATGCTTGTTTCTTTTAGGAGAGATTCTAGATGAATCAGATGCAGACTTGTATGACTGTGGGTTTTGCCATTTTATTTTGCAGTTTAGGGCAAAATAACTTACACAAATCACAATTTAAATAGTCATGGTCAGGGTCCAAACAATCAAAACACAGATCATGGTGGTCTGCCTTTACCAAGATCTTGTGACAAGAGTCATAATTTTTGAATCCTCTAGGCCCTGTCCTTTTCTTAGGCTTTTCAGTCATAATAATCGACTGAATTTACTAGAGGTAAAAAGTACTGATGCTTCCTTAAATAACAAAATTCATAAACTGATAAAGAAAATGTGTAAAATAATTGATTTCTATTATATTTTTAACCAGAATAACTGTTACCATATTTATACAGGAACCACAAAACTGACTTTTCTCTGGTTCCAGGGAATCAATCATGAACTGAAGAATACCGCTAAAATATCAAAGTTAGATAACATAACCTTGAGCTAACTAACGCAAATATCAAGAAATAAGAAGAAAAAGATAGGAGTGTTTATAAATTAAAATCAATTAAGGACTGAGTCAATGGACTTAGAGATTGCTCTGAGGCAACTCTTCTCTTCAACAGAGAAAACAAATCTGTCATTAGAACATTAGAGGGAGCATCACCTCTCAACAACATTTGAATGGAGTTTTGATTCTACAGCACCATTCTAATCTCAGAGGCAACATCTCAGCACAGAGATTAAGGTTGGGAGAACTCATTGAAGTTCTGACCCTTATTAAATAAGAAACAGAACAAGGTGGAGTTCTGATTTGTTCTGATTAGTTCTGAATATTTATAAATTTTTGAATAAAATGCATAAAAGTGGCCAAAGTCAGTCATATTCAACACAGAGGCTAAAAGGAAATAATTTAATACATGATTTGTTTCCAAAATTATAGTAAAACTGCTAAATAACAGAAATAACTGCTATCTGTTTCATGACTGGGTTGTGCTGGTGGCATATTTGCTGGGGCACATGACGTGAGTGTCCTGGGGGAGAGAGAGAGAGACGGAGGGAGAGAGACAGACAGACAGACAGATTCAAGCACTATTTTGTCTGCCTGCCTGCCCTGTACGGTGTACACATACTGCACAGCCACACTGAGGCCAAGATTAATTTCTTTATCTGTGATTTATGTGACTGTAAAATTTCTCTTTAGCCCCCAGTCTCTCTCTCTCTCTCTCTCTCTCTCTCTCTCTCTCTCTTTCTCCTCTGGATGGCACAAGTCAAAGATTTATTTTGCCAGCTGGTTCTTGCCCTGTGTACACACACAGCCACACTGGGGCCTAGAATAAACTTTATTTGTGATTTCCATCACTATAACATTTCTCTTTAGCCCCCTAGAGTATCTCTTTCCCACCTTTTCTCCTCTGGATGGTGGCATAAGTCAAATATTTATTTTACCAGCCTGCTCTTGCCCAGTGTAAACACACACAGCCACACTGGGGCCAAGAATAAACTTTATTTGTGATTTCTGTGACTATAACATTTCTCTTTGGCTCCCAATAGTCTCTCTCTTTTTCTCCTGTGGATGGTGGCACAAATGAAAGATTTATTTTGCCAGCCTGCTCTTGTGCTGCACACACACACACACACACACACACAGCCACACTGGGGCCAAGAATAAACTTTATTTGTGATTTCTGTAACTATAACATTTCTCTTTGACCTCCAGTTGTCGCTCTCTCCCACTTTCTTCTCTAGCACAAGTCAATGATTTATTTTGCCAGCCTGCCCTTGCCTTGGGCCTCTACACACAACTCTCCTCTCCCCTCTTTCTGGTATTCTGTATGTTCCAAACCCACATAGGATAGGCTACAGGACTAGGCAGTTTGTGAAGTATTACTTACTGATCTCAACTATGAGAACAAGATCGACAGATTGCCCCAAGAGTCACCGACTGACTGACCGACCACAGCAGCTGCAGCCCGCATTCACATCTCCACTACACTACACATGACCGTGATGTGTTGCCTTCCTGTTCCTGGGCTTGACTCCTCTCCTCAGTCTTTTTTGTCTGCCTGGTGCCATCTATTCCTCCTTACCCCCCTCCATGTGGCACCAGGCATGCAGAAAAAAAGCCCTGCTTTCCGTGGACCAAGAACCAGACTTCTGCAGTGAAGTCCATATTTACCTTGGTCCATGGATTCAGGGATCAATCCAGGGGTCCAGATTTTGGGTGGAACAGTCTGCCTAGCCCTAGTGGAGATGATGCAGTCTTTGCATGGCATCACTACTGTACTCATTTTGTTAGAAGCCAAACTGTGGTATGTAGAACTATTAAAAATAAAGGACTGAAATGGGGCCACCTTGTTTATTTATTTCAAAGTTCGGAAATACACCTTTGAGCAGAAATGCTCATTTACAAAGGTACCTCGTCAGAATATCAATTTGGTTACACCATGTCAAAGACAGTATTAAAACTGATTAACAAAGGACAGACAATATTGATTCAGTGACATAATAAAACAGAATGGATAACATAAGTACCATTTTGGTAATACAGAGTGAACAAAAGTTAACATTCAACAGGTCAAATAATACAAAGCATAACTTAGGCAGTAGGAGCTATACAAATGTAGCAGCCCATTTGGGCATTGTCAGAGGTTAAGTCTTGTGCTTTTGAGGCACACTAGAACGGAGGAGAGGCACATGCTTGAGGAGACCGTGTGGTGGGTAAGATGCTGGCATCATGTGCACGTGTAAGAGGGGACCTTAGGGGGCAGAAGCACCATGATCAGATGGTGCAAGGGTTGGGTGGGTAGGGGTGCAGTTGGCAATTGACAGTGCATGGGATAGGATTTCATTAGGAGAAGCAGCTACATTTGGAGACAGGTAGAAGTAAATTTTGAAGTTCCCATTTGAAAGGACTCAGCTCAGATGATGTATTTTGTATTACCTGAAGTTCATTAAGCCAACTTGGTGCCCTGGTTGCAAAAGAGCATTTGGCTAGAGCTGTTCTGTTGAATGTAACAACCAATGTACTGATAGTCATGCCTCTGGTTGGGTAAGGATTTTGGGCAGGTTGTAGGAGACCTTGCAGCCCGGGGGTAAGGCCCATGAGGGCTTTCATGCCAAGCAGGCAGGTTTCATATTTTCTTCTGTCTTGCAGGAGAAGCCAGTTTGTGAGAGAGTAAAGAGTGCAGGTGTGCATAAGTTTGTCAGTCCCAGTTACAAAGCAGCAGGCTTTGTTCAGGACTAACCAGACTCTGTTTAACACAGTATCTGTGGCACTCCCATAGACTGTTAGGGCATAGTCAACTATGGGGAGGATGGAACTTGAAACTGCCACTTTTTTGGCTTCTGGGGTAAGGTTGTGCCTATGCCTATATAGTGCTCATAGTATCCTGTTAATGTTGCAGATGATTTGGTTGACATGTGGTGCAAATGTTAGAGTCTGGTCGATGGTGAACCCAAGGTATTTGAAAGTTTCTACCTGTTCTAGAGGGTCGCCATTACTGTTGAAGATGTTGAGGGCTTGTACCTTACTTCTCTTCTGTGCACTTGAGAAGAGCTTTGTTTTGGTCTTCTTGTAGTTGAGCACAAGCTTGTTCTGCTGGAACCAATTCTCAAGGGATGAATAGTTGCATTGGAGGTCTCGAGTAAGTAAGTCCTGGCACAGGTTACTTGCACAGATGACTGCATCATCTGCATAAAGTAAGACAGTGAAACGTGGGCAGGCTTCAGGAAGGTAATTGATGAAGAGGCTGAACAAAAGGGTCCCCAGGATGGAGCCTTGTGGCACACTTGATGTGACATGCCTAGCATCAGAGAGCTCCCCATTTATCTTAACCTGTTGCAATCTGCCTGAGAAGTAGCTTTTAAACCAGAGCACAGTGTCTGCAGAGAGACCTAATGTGGGTAACTTTGTTAGCTATAGTGTGTAGTTTACTAAATCAAAGGCTTTGGTGAGGTCTATGTAGATAGAGCCCACCAGGTGTCCTTTGTCAAGAGCCTTGTGTAGTATGCTTGTTTATGCAATCAGTGCAGTGGAGGTGCTGTGCATTTTATGGAAATCATGTTGCTGTTCACACTGGACATTATACTGACTGAGGTATAAGATGAGTAGGTCAGATATAATTCTCTCGCGTGCTTTGAACAGTGGGGAGAGAACGGATAAAGGCCTGTAGTTTTCAACTAATGTGCAGAGTACACTTTTATAGACAGTGGTGACCAAGGCACTTTTCCATTCCTTGTGGAACTGTGAGAATCTGAGGGAGAGGTTAAAATCTTTAGCCAGGAGGATGGAAAGCCCATCCAGGATGAGGGCAACCAGTTTTATGTCAAGTGAGACACTTCCCATCCTTGTTTTCCCCAATACTCACTTAACATAGTGGACCGTGTCCTTTACAGAGACAGATTTGAAGTGGAATTGTGGCCTACATTGGTCTTTTTGATGTCGTCATGAGATACAGTGGTGGCAGTGGGTTTGCATTCAGGGGGATGGAATGACGGTAAGGTCAGTGAAGGCTTTCTTGAATGAACTGGCTATCTTAATAGGGTTGAGTGTGATGCTTCCATTTGAGTTCAGCATTGTTGGTGACAGTTTATCACCCCTACCCAGGAGATCCTTTAGCGATTCCCAGAACATCTTCCCCTTTCCCCAGCAGCTAGTTTGCTGCTCTTTATAAACATTAGTCTTAGTCTGTCTGATATTTTAAGTACACCTTTTCCTAGCTGCCCTGTATTCCTGCTGGTATGCTGACCACACATCAACACCACCACTGTGAAGATGGTCACAGCAACAGAATTTGACCAAAAGCGTTGGGTCGCTGTGATGGTCCCCGCAGACACCAGCTGTGCATCTCCTGGTGTTTTGCCCCCTCCCCGAGACAACTCCAACTCAGAGTTGTATAATTGGAGACCAGGGGGAGTGTGGGGGGTTTGGGGGGTGCAGCCCCCAAAGAAAACACATCGACATCCCCGACAGTACAATGCTGACACTTGGCATTGTGTCTGTCACTGTCAGGGATGTTGGTCCAGTAGATGTCGCAGCACTATAGGTAAACCATTCCTGCAAATGTGTTTGCTTGCCAGATTCCTTGGCTTTGTGCTATAGGTTGTCCTTGTTCCGCATTTGAGCAAGCAATGATGGTGTAGCCCATGTGGCAGTGTCCCCTCAGATAACCTGCTTCTTGAAAGTGGCAAATTTATCTGCAACGACATTATTTATTTGTATTTATTGAAACAATTGGATTACAACCTTTAAGTCAGGGACTCATTTCCAAAGGCTCCACATCAGAATACAAAACATACAAGGGGGGAGGACATTGAGCATAGTTACAGATGGGGGAGACAGAGACAAGAGGGTATATGCATTAAGAGTTACATATGGGCAGAGTACTATAAGTAAGGCAGTGGATAGTGCTGCTAGACCTATACAGATTTGATTTGTTAGACCTATACAGATTTGGTAGCTATACAGTTTTGTAGGGAGCGTAAGCACTTCAACGAGTAGTACATCAACAAATCTATGCAAGGCCTAATTGCTGGTAGGTGATGAGCTGTTGGGAAACCAACGTTGTCTTAGTACACAGTGGCGGAAGTGGATCAGGGTTATCTTTGCCCAGGGACTACTGTCTGTGGCTGATGTCTATAACTTTAGTGGGGGCAGAGGCAGTCGTGGGTGGCAATTAAGTGGTTCTTGAGGGCTGATTTGAAGGGGCCTAGTCTGGGGATGGAGGTGATGGCTAGGGGGAGTTTATTGTACCAGGAGGGTGCTCTGTAGGGGAAGGACCATTGTGCCAGTGTGGTAGAGACTCTGGGAACAGCCCATATTGATTTGTCTGCTGCGCGGGTTTTAGTTGTATTATGTGCAGCACAGAGGGAGGCTGAAACTCCAGCAGATGTAAGGCCCAGTTGGATTTTTTTAGTAAGGAGACATGTCTGATAACGTAGTCGTTTGTCTAGGGTGAGAATCTTTGTTACAACATATAGGGAACAGCTGTGGGTACGCCTAGCTACTCCAGCAATGAGTCTACAGGCCTTGTTAATGGCTAGGTGGATTTTGTTTAGCGCTGTGTGGTCAGCAGCCGAGTAGACAGTTAGCCCATAGTCTACAAGGGAGAGAACAGAGGAGGTAACAGCAATGTTTAGTGCTTCTGGGGGTAGGCTGGCTTTGTGCCGATACAGCAGCCCAATGCTTATGTTTATGGTGGAGGAAAGATTTTTTGTATGCGGGTGGAATGAGAGATTAGGGTCAAAGGTTATGCCCAGGTATTTATAGGTGTAGACCTGTTCCAGTGGGAGGAGATTTTTGGAGAAGACTGTAAGCTGGGCATTGTGGACTGTACTCTGTCAGTGGGCGAAGAGCATAGATTTAGTTTTATTTATATTGACCACAAGTCTGTGGTCAGTGAACCAGTGTTCAACTTGGTTGAAGGCAAGTTTTAGGAAGGACTGAAGGATTGCAGGATCTGAGTTAGAGGCATACATTACCGCGTCATCTGCATAGAGAAGAAGGTTACAAGGACAGGATTTGGGCAGGGTATTCCGGAAGATGCTGAATAGCAGTGGGCCAAGGATGGAACCCTGGGGCACCCCAGAGCAGACTGGTAGTGCGGGTAAGAGGGTGCTGTTTATCCTCACACATTGGAACCTGTCTGTAAGGTAGCTTGTGAACCATGCGATGGGTCCAGGGGACAGGCCTGTTCTGCAAAGAGTATTTATGAGGAGGGGGTGAGAGATTGTGTTGAATGCTTTTGACAGGTCTATGAATACAGCTCCTGTTAGCAGTTTTTTATCTAGTGCACTGTGCAGAGAGTTGCAGAACTCTACAAGGGCAGTGGTTGTGCTGTGTCCGACTCTAAAACCATGTTGTTCCCCACATAGGAGGTTGTGTGCATGCAGGTAGTCTGTGAGTTGGTCTTCAGCAATATTTTCCAGGGCTTTTGAGAGGGGTGGGAGTATTGAGATGGGTCTGTAGTTATTGGGCAATGTGGGGTCTCTACCCTTCAGTATAGGAGTGACAGTGGCCATCTTCCAGTTGCTTGGGAACTGTCCAAGACACAGGGAGAGGTTGAGGAGATCAGTTAAGGGGGCTAGCACCAAGTCAAGAATCAAATTAAGGATTCTCATGTCGAAGGAGTCTGCACAGTAGTTTGAGCCCCCTAGTGCTTTTTTAAGGTAGAGGCTTGCTTCATTCATAGTAATGACCTTGAGGTAGAAAGGGGGGTAGGTGTTGTTTGGTTACAGGGAGTTAGGGGTGGGATCAAAAAAGTTTCTCGGCAGGACTGCGCTCAGATGAGAGAAAGATCCATTCAGACTGTTAGCGATAGCGAGTGGATCCGTTGTAATATTATTGTTGACAGATAGCTGGGCAGGGGGAGGCGTCCTGGACTTTCCGTTTAGTTCCTTTAGGTTGTCCCAAAACAACTTAGCATTGCCCCAGGAGAAGGCAAGGATGGACTTGTAGTAGCAGGATTTGGCCATTCGAATAGCCCAGGTGCACTTGTTGTGAGCCATTTTATAGGCCAGCCTGTCCGCGTGTACCCCAGAGGCAGTTGCTTTGTACCAGAGATTGTCCCGTCTTTATCTGATTGAGCAGTGCAGGTGTAACCCAGGGGGCATTTCATTTTTTGGTTTGCACCTTCATAAGTGGGGAAAAAGCATCACAGGCTTTGTTGAATGTGCAGGTGAAGTATTTAAGGGCAGCATCTATGGTGGGGGCACGTCTGATGGGGTATCAGTCACAATGGGTAAGGTATCTCCTTAATTTAGTGAGGCCTCCATGTTGGAGCCTGCGTCAGAGGAAACTGCTTGGTCAGGGAAGTTTCAGCAGGCATGACCAGGCAAAGAGGATGGGGGAGTGGTCGCTTATTGAGTCTGGCAGTACCGTTACGTTTGTGATTCTGTTAGAGCGATTGGTGAATAGGAGGTCGATGAGGGTGCTAGTACCATTTTTGGGGTTAATCCTGGTTGGACACTGTTATGAAGTGATTGAGGGCTGCATCAGTGTTGGTGGTGGAATATAGCTGACTCCAGTTTAGTTGGGTCAAGTGGGCTTTAAATGCACTCAGTGCCCTTCTGAGGAGTACCCTATTGTAGGTTGTTTTGGGAGCTGGCTGGGTTAGTTTGGTGGACCAATTACACACAATTGGTGAGTGGTCACTCAGAACATCAGGCATCACAGTAACCTCCTTCAACCTATCTGGGTGGGTAGTGAGGATCCAGTCTATAAGGGTTGAAGTGCCTGTTTTGTAATTAGTTCCGGTGCTTTCTGTAACAACTTGTGTAAAGTAAAGATTGTGTATTTGGTCTTTGTAACCTTTGCTAGATTTTGTCTTCCAATTGACATTAAAATCACTCACTACTACAGTTGGATAGCCATGTCTCAGTTCTGGCTTACTTGCTTGTAATGCAAGGCAAAAGGGTCTAGTCCAACTTGTTGCTTTCCTGGGGGAATGTAAATGGTCATAAAGGTTAGGTTCTTCCTCCCATTCTCTAATATTAGGTGTACTGCTAAGCACTCACAGCTGTCATTGATCCCGTCTAGGGTGACTGTGTAACCTTGCAAGTTGTTTTATAGGTAGACTAGTCATCCACCTCCCAGTTTATCTATAAGGTCTACCCCTTGTAGGGAGATAGAGGTGTTGGGGGTTTTAGAGGATAGCCATGTCTCAGTGAGTGATATAATGTCTGGCTGGTTTTGTCTCACCCAGTCTTCAAACTTGGCTATCTTTGGTAGGAGGCTGCCAATGTTCAGAGAGGCAATTTTTTAAGGTAACCTGGGGGGTCTTGGCAAAGTTCACACCCTGGGGTCGACCAGAGTTGGGGTGGATGTTACCTGATCTTAGTAATAGGACCTGCAGTACCAGTCTGAGAAAGTACTGCCATTGCTGGTACCTTCGTTGTTTTAAGGTACACTGCTGTGGGCTAGGGCTCCTAGGAGGTTTAGCCCATACAGTGGTCGTGGCAGTGGTGCTGTCCCCACTAAGTGACTTGGAAGGCCTAGTTACAGTTGAGTAGCAGAGGGGGCTTGTCTGTAGCTCACTTGAGATAGCGATTCCACACACAAGGGATAGCTTTTAATTGGGGGTTTATTTTATTATTACTTGTTAGATCAGAGGGTCCCCTAACCCCTGTTGCTTGGGGTGACAGTATAGCAAGGAGTGTCACTACTAGGAGGGTCCAGGCAAGTGGGGGTTTCCCAATGTGGGTGTGCATGATAACCAGTTTCACCCTTAGAAAGTTAGGGGATGGAGAGATGCTGCAGGATAAGTCTGTGGGGGGATGCAGGGTAGGTGCATGTCATAAATCAGAGGCAGTTGGGTGAAGTAGTGCCACCTCATGTTAGGCAGATGAGCAGGTGAGGGATCAAGGGGTTGATACAGCTCTGTAGACTAGATGGTGAAGATGGGGTGCCCTCTAGTGTATGGCACCGACAAACTGCAGATGGGAATGTGGGCTGAAAAAAAAAAAATGCAGGCAATTAAGGTGACTCTAATGCAAATAAATGTAGTCACTTAATGTGATGCTCATAAAATCCACACAGTTAAGGTAACTCTGAAGATCTACTAAACGGTCCCAATCATCCAAATTAAATTAAGGCAGCATTGGTAAATAAGTAAAGATTCAGCAACAAATGGCAGAAAAAACTCAGGTGCGGAGACTATCAGTTGCAGTCTGTCGACTGCTAGTCCAATCCTGTATAAGACTGGGGACTGGAAGATTTAAAAAATGATGCCAACACAAAACACAGTCCAAGCGTAGGAGGGAGCCTGGAGAATGGCTGGCTCTGATGTCCAAGCCCTGTACCTGGAGAAGCTTGCACTGAAGTGGCGGCCGTGGCTCTCCAGTCTTTAGGGTTGTCCAAACAGGGGATGGCTGAGGATCCTGGTAGGTGCCCTCTTGAATCCTGGAGAAGCTTGCACTGAAGTGGAAGCCATTGCTTTCTGGTCCCAAGGGTTGTCCAAACAGGGGAGGGCTGAGAGTCCTGGTAGGTGCCCTCTCAAACCCTGGAGAAGCTTGCACTGAAGTGGCAGCTGCTGCTCTCCTGTTCTGAGGGTTATCCTAAAAGGGGAGGGCTGATGGTCCTGGTAGGTGTTGGATGTGCCTTTGGCCCCAGTACTTTTGCGTAGCGGTCAGACGACAACTCAATCACCCAGGAAATGTAACCTTTCCTGAGCATAGCATTGTAGAGCTGCAAGTATTAATCTGGCTCAGATTTCAGTGGACTTTCTGGGCATGATTTCCCTGTGAAAATGATTGTCGATGAGGGGAGAGAATTTTCTATAACTGAATACGGATGCCTTTGCTGCCAACCAGAATTGATCAATCAATCAATCAAAATTTTGTCAGCGCAATTCCATGAGATTAAAATGCTTCACATCTTACAACAATTTAAAATTAATACAAACATCAATAGATCAAAACATAATCTGAAGACAATCTTAATAAATATAAAACCAGAAAGTTGTACAACTAGGCCTAACTCCCATTGGAAAATACCTGGCTGAACAGGTATGTTTTTAATTCAGACATAAAGAGTTTGAGTTCTGGGGATGACATGTGAAATTTTGACAGATCAGCCTTTTAAAGAGAAAGAGACACATTCATTATTCTGTTGAAAAAAATCATTTTTTAGAATCCCAGCGTAGGGATTTCAGTTCAGAAACTGAAGCACACCAAAGTGGATTCACAGGGCCTTGGTGCAACAGAGCAGGTGTTGCCTTTCTTGAGCTCCAGTGCTTCTGGAGCAAGGGGTTGCTTTGCTTTAGCTCCAGTCCTGGGGCTGTGGCTCTCGAGACTGTAACACTGCTGCCCAGCTAAAAGTGAGATTCTGCCTGTTGCCTGTTGTGCTGCCCTGTGTGAGGTGGAGAAATTGATTTTTCAAGCCACCTGCATGCGGACTCCCCGAACTGTCGGAGAAAACATGGAAGTGAAACTGACTACTGAGCGTCATCAAAGGAGGAGGGGCTGCACCACATAAAGCCTGCGCTGTTGTTTGAACTGCCCAGGTACGCTGTGGCTCTCGAGACTGTAACACTGCTGCCCAGCTAAAAGTGAGATTCTGCCTGTTACCTGTTGTGCTGCCCTGTGTGAGGTGGAGAAATTGATTTTTAAAGCCACCTGCATGCGGACTCCCCGAACTGTCGGAGAAAACGCGGAAGTGAAACTGACTACTGAGCGTCATCAAAGGAGGAGGGGCTGCACCACATAAAGCCCGCGCTGTTCAAGCGCAAGCGTGAGTGGCGCGAGCGCCACTTGGTGATGAAAAGTAACGATCCAAAACAAACAGAGTTTGACTCAGAAATTGAATAAGCCTGTAAGAGTAACCTTATAGTAATTGAGAAGCCATATAAAAGTAGTATATTCTGCTTAAATAATATTAAGAGTTTTAGTATAAAGCTATTGATAGTAACTGAAAGCATGAAATTAAATTCACTTGAAGGGTAGCGACTGCATTGGGATACCATAACTTAGAGCTGTATTCTCTGGCCATAAAATGAAAGGTATTTTGTTAAATTAATGGTATTTCTGTTGTGTGTGACATATTTTTGTCACACAATGGCTCAAAATACCTAGGGACTGAGAGAATAAAACAGCTTATATTTGAAATGTAGTCAATTAAGCAAGAATACTTTAAGTACAAATAAGTCAATGAGAGGGAGAAATCATTTTAAGATAGTAAGGCAGCAAATTTTAAATACTTACAGGCCAGTTCTTTATGGAAAATTTTCTTCCTATGATCAGGTTGTTTTGATATCCCTAGTATTATGTGGGGACATAGAACTGAACCCAGGGCCAAGGGATGGGCCATTAGGATTATTTTAGATAATGCTAGAAGTTTAGTAAAAAAAAATGGACCTCCTTAGAACTCGGGTAGATCTAGAAAGCCCTGATATAGTAATTTTAACTGAGACTTGGTTAACAAAAGTAATTCCTCAAACAGAAATCAAACTTCATGATTTTTATTGTTTTAGACAGGATTGTGGGTCACGGGGGTATAATTTATCTAAGGCACAATTTAGGTCCCTCTGAAATAATTTACTCTGGGAAAACAGAAGGGATAGAATGCTTATTATTAAAATTTCAGATGATTAATTTGATTGTGGGAGCTGTATATTCACCACCGAAGACAAATACTAAGCATTCTGAAAAGTTCTCTCATTCTATCATGAAATATATAGGTCAGACAAATGTTGTGTTAATGGGTGATTTTAATGCTGCTTGGGGGTGCCCAAGAGGTCGGGTTTTGGAAAACTCAATGAGATGTTTGAATCTGTTACAAATTATTGATTTACCCACAAGGAAAGGGAAAATAACTAGTAGTGGGAATATACTGGATTTGTGTTTTGTTTCGCCAGAAATGGTTATAACAAGTAAGGGTGTTGGGGAGCCAAACTTGGGGGACCATAACGTAGTAAGGTGTACAATACATTTAGAATTAAGAAAGGTACCAGTAACCAAAACATTTGTTGAATATAAAAGAAATTATGCTCAATATGATGAACATCTGTTTTGTGAGTATTTACAGAGACAACCATGGCATAGAGTTTTCTTAATTCCCGACCTGAATTTAGCTATTCAGGAATGTACAACAATGTTTAATGAGGCATGTGATATGTTTGTGCCATGGAAAAAAGTTAATCAAAAACAGATTCATTTACCTTGGGTGACCGTAACCATAAGAAATTTAATTAGATCAAAAAATTGATTATGGAAAAAAGCAAATAAATCTTTAAGATCTGATGTATGGGAACATTTTAAAAAGGTAAGGAACAGAGTGGTTCAAGAAATAAGGAACTCTAAGGCCTCTTATTATAAACAGAGAATTAAAGAAGCAACAGATCCTAGGAACTATTGGTCACTGATAAAAAATTTGGCAAATCCTGTTAAAAGTGAAGTAGAGACAAAATTGAAATTTAATGGGAAAATATTAGAAGCTGATAAAGCTGCAGAGCACTTAAATAATTATTTTATTGAGCTCCCAGATTTAAATGTAGGAATTGAAACCCATTTGGGAAAAGTTCAGCTTGTGGATCAAAAAACTGACTTTGAAAATTGTCATTCACCAAAGTTCCGTTTTAAAATAGTTACCACATCCGAAGTATGTAAATTAATAAGAAATTTAAATATAAATAAAGCTTGTGGCCCTGACAAAATAGAAAATAGGTTATTAAAAGAAGCTGCCCAAGTGATTTCCCCAGTACTAAGGGATCTTTTGACTGGAGCCTAAGGAAGGATTGTATCCTGCATTATGGAAGAAGGCTAAAATAATTCCAATTTATAAGGGGTTCATTGGACACTTCAAATTATCGCCCAATAGCATTGTTGTCAACAATTTCTAAATTGCTGGAGCGGCTTGTCCATGGGCAATTAACTACATATTTGGAGAAATATCAAAAAATTACCCCTTTTCAGTCAGACTTCAGACAGGGTAGGTCCACAGCTACTGCACTCACCGATCTTTTGGACTTAGTTGCCACCCCTCTAGCTGAGGGGAGATCGGTGGGTGCAGTATATGTGGACCTATCTAAGGCATTTGATCTAGTAAATCACCATGTCTTGATTGAGAAGTTGAGATGCCTGGGAGTGGATGATGAAACACGTGGTTGGTTTACATCTTATGTAGAAGATAGAACTCAGTTTGTAACAGTAAATGGATACAGTTCTAGTTTGGAGTACGGTCACTAGGGGTACCCCAGAGGGTCAATCCTGGGCCCCCTCTTGTTCTTAGTATATTTGAATAATTTACCTAGAGTTATTAAAATTCGCAAATTAGATTGAGCACGACGATACTGTCTTGATTACATCTGGTAAAATGTGGGTGAATTGGAACAAAATTACAGGGTGATTTTCTAAATATGCAAAATATTTTACAAATCTTGGTTTATTGATTAACAATAAAAAAAAAACAGGCTATGTACTTTGGTTCAGAGAAGAAGGATAGTGTGGGCACAAAATTGACAATTAGGACACAGGATGGGGAAATATTAGAGCAAACCCAGTATTATAAATATCTGGGGGTCATAATTGACCAGGAATTGAACTTTAACCAACAGGTGACTGAACTTATAAAAAAAATTAACTCAAAACTAGGGGTTATGAGACCGATATCGAATTGCTTAACAAGGGAAATGCGACTGAGTATAGTAAACCAATTACTTCTTCCCGTGATTGATTATGGTTCCCATATTTATAGACACACCTCAAAAAAACAAGAACACAATCTGGATGTCTTATATAATAAATTAGCTAGATTTGTGTTAAGATGTGACTTTGGTACCCATCATTGTGATATGTATTTAAGGTTGGGTTGGAATTCTTTAGAACAGAGGGCAGAGGTTTCTTGGTTAACTCAAATAAAAGGTTTACATAAGAATAATTTACAAAATCATTTATTGTATAATCTGAAAAAAACAGAACATGGATTAAACTTACAGGAAATTCTGGAGGCGAGGTATATCTTACTCCAAAATCAAAATAGATATAGCACAATGACTCTTCAGTATAAAGTTTCAAAGAGTTGGAATAGGATCCCCCCAGGGACTCAAACCTGTCATAATTAGAATATAAGTCAGCAGTAAAAAAAGAGCTGCTTTTTAAATGTTTGTGTAACAGGTGAAGTTTGATTGTTATGAACATATGATGAATGGATGTATACATAAATGAAATGTCTGTACGTACTTAATTGTATGTTATTGTATTCTTTGTGTGTTCTGTGTATTATGTATATTTATATTGTACAAATACAGAGATGCCTTGTAAACAGGGATTCTTGAATCCCTAATGACATAATATTCTGTATAAATAAAATGTTACCTTTACCTTTACCTACCATTACTTTCCAGACTGCCATTAGAACTTTTCCTGCAAAGGGGATTCAACCTTCAGTGGGCCCTGAGTAACAGTCTGCTGTTTGGAAAACTATAGGTGAAGCAAAGTCCCTATTTGGAGTGAAGAGGACACTGGACATCAAGAATCATCTTGGCATGCACCCTTCACCACTAGCTTGCATCTGCTACTTCCAGAGGGAGATGTCCCAATAGAGTTAATTGGCTGCAAAGATCTTAGAGGCTGTGAATACTGGGTCAATGCCCCACTGCTTGCCCCTTATAGTCAGGGCTAGTTAGGCAACAAATTAGGCATACCTGTGCCACTTAGATCAGCTCTCAAAAAGAGACTGTAAAGTCAGGAGCAACTTCAAAAAAATCATCTGCTATTGTCACTAAATATTTGTTTTGGGATCCTGGATAGAGTTTTGTGAAATTGGAAAATTTAATCCAGCAAAATATTTTGCGTCATTTTCCCATTATGGGAATTTTTGCCTAGGTGAAACATAGTTTTGCCTGGGATGACACTTTCATGTAAGTTTCGCCAATGCTTTTCAATTTCACCTGCAAATTTGCAATGCATTGTGGATAAATAGCTGAAATATTATGTGCAGGCTGTTTCCTGCACAGTATATTGTTGGTTGAGTCGGAGAGCAGTTCAGTGTGGTACAATAGCCAATGAACCCTTCAAAAACATCTTTGTTATTTTTGAGAGCTAATTGTTCCCAATATCTAAATTGTGTTCCTAGTGCTGCTAGTGACAATTTTTTTTGTTTTGGTATCTTTGGATAATACTTAGTTAAACTTAGGTAGTGTTTTCAGCTTTCTCTGTGTCTGTGAGGGAGTTCAGTGGAGGAGAGTTGACCATGTGGTGTGTGTGTGTGTGTGTGTGTCTGAGAAAGCAGAGCAGGCTAGTTCCTAATATTTGACAGATTTCTCACAAGTAGTGAGTGAGTTTCTGTTATTTCTTTTAAGTCTTAATATTTTTGTTGGTTTGCTACTTATTTGCAATATATTTCTTCCATATTGATCCTTTTTTGGGTAATTTTGTATGAACAGTTACTCATTCTGAGTAGTTCTGTTCCTGTTTCCCTTTGTTTAATCACTTTTCTGCTTTATTTTTGTATTGGAAGTATTCGTGTACATTGAACAATTGTTCATACCCAGGTACACTGCATTGTTGAATTGCTCAAAGAATTTAATATTGTGATCTAGCCTCTTTATTGCAACGTTCCTGTTTTTCTGTTTAATTTGCTTACCATATTACCCCTTTCCTCCCTGTTATACCACTGGTGTTTACTGCCTGACCCGTACTATTTAAAAAACGACATAGTTTTTCAAGAGAGTGGTGATCCCTGCAAGGTTGTTGGAGGTGACTTTGTTTGTTCATTTCAAATCTTGTCCCTTCTGTCTGAAATATCTATAAGACAAAATTGTATTTAGTAAGTACTAACACACTGCAATACTTGCCTTCTCCAGACACCGCTTATCTGAACTGTAGATCATATTGTGACTGTGAGGTGTTCTGTGCAGTTGGTTTACAATTTAGTTTGCAAGAACATACCTGTATCTACCCAGTTACTATCAAGTTGTGTAATAGCCATTCCATTTAAAAACTGACATTTTATTAAGAACTACTTATTTGTTCAGAGTTGCTGCACATCCTTGTTGTGGTGGTGTTCTCTGTCAGTTTGGTATGTAATGTGTCTTGCTTCTGTCCTCCTGTTATCTTGTGTTATTTAATGCATGTTTTTGTAATTGAAAAAATAAAATAGTGTTTTAACACTCGAATAGGCTACAGTAGCAGTTGTAGGTAATTGTATAGACTACAGTTTTGCTACCTGTTCTGATTAATGTTTACCTTTTGCATATAGTACTGCAGGTATTAAATCACACTTATTCAATAGAAATACATAATCATATACTTCTGGAGGAAGGTAAATGGAACAAGCATATAAATATGCCTGCCAAGAGACTTTCCAGTTCAGGGAAAGGTGACCGGGCGGGAGGTGGCTCAAAACTGCTGGAAAAAGTAGAAATACAATTCCACTTCCAATGACAAATCTATTTCTGAATCAATGCCTTCTGTGGGCTCTGGTGCTGCTGTGGCAGCTAGTGCCAGTAAAATTGAAGTTAGAAGTGGCTTCAAGTCTGTGACTCATTTTTTACTGCCCAATCTGTAACTAGCATGCTTGTTGGGGATGATACTGGAAATAAGGGAGACCCTCACACCAGTGGAGGCACAGAAGTCCAGGGAGAAGGTAGAAAAAGTTGTCTGTGTGACTGTTGTTCCTACTCAAGGTGGAGCTGATGGTGGTGAGGGTGATACTGTCCAGCTTCAGTCTGTTTCTCCTGGAGAAGGAGATAAGGAAAGTCAGCCCCCCCCCCAACAATGTGGAGATGCCAGAGAAGGGAAAAGTTGCTCTGAAAGTAGACAGTGATGGTGAGGAGGAGGTGGAGGAGGATATAATATGTTTGGGTACAGATGATGATGAGGTGTTGGATCCCCTGTGGGAATCAGAAGTGAAAAAGCTGAAGGGTGATGATGTAGCCCATTTAGATGCCAAGCCTGAAGGTGAGGCTATCAGCAAGCCTATAACAAGTAGTCCAGTAACCCCCCCCCTCCCAAATGTAGCTTGGTGGAAGTCATGCAAGTGGCCTAAAAAGCAAAAACTTCCACACCTTGGGCTCTGCTGTCCAAGTCCCAGTGCCATGTCAAATTTAGAGGTGCAAAGTCCCTAGTTTAGAATTTTTTCATGCTTGATGCAGCTGATGACACCGTAGGTGATATCGCAGCTGTGTCAAGCATGTGTCAGTTGTGGAAAAAAGGGCAGTCACATAGGCACCGGTGGCCAGCATGCCCACTTGAAAAACAAGCACCCATTGTGCAGGCACCAACACCAGAAAGATACCAGAGCTGTTGATGGGACTTCCCTTGTCAAGCTTAATATTAGTGACAGCAGTGCAACAGAGCAGGAGGAGGGAGGGCTGAGTGGGTTTGTTGAGGATGAGTGTGAGGAATCCTTTTCTCTCTCTTGAGCAGTAAGCATTGTAGCAGTGGAGCTGCCACTCCCTGGAGTTGAGGTCCATGAGGTGGGAGGACACGATATAACAGAATGAATGACACCATATTTCTGTCTCAATTTACTTGAACATGTTTTGGAAAACATTTTTGGACTTCTGGGACATGTTTAGCAGTGGCAGCACCAAGATTAGGCCTGTAATCCTTGGTAAACGGTGGCAAAAGCTTCAATTTGAGGTCCTTGAGGTGGGCTCTGACTCCAAGTCTAGATGCTGCCTGCTTCCTCTAGAGACATGTAGCTCAGGAAATGAACCACTTACTTCCTGCCCATTTAGACTCAACCATGTGACCATCAGTAGAGAGAGAAGCTAAATTTTGCCTAATTTCACCTTATAGAAGCGCAAGGCGAAATTCAAGGCAAAACTGGATGGTGAAATTTCGCTGAAAGGCCAAAATTACACAAAATGTGTCGCCAGGTGAAATTGGTAATTTTGACAGAATTTTGCCAGTGAAAAAACATTTTGCAGATGCCAGCAGACTTCAAAACGTACTACATTGAGCCAAGATCCATGATCAGGCCAGTAACTGTCAGTTGCGTACAGTACATGCACTGAACTTTGGGAGTACTCACAAGGACTGTAGGGTAACTGGTGCACCAGTAAGGAAGTAAAAGCTAGTACTGTGGATAAGCACTGTAGGGTGATGGGATATTGCTAGGGAGTGTTGTTATTGTTTGAACATCTAACCCATTCCTTTACCCCATTTAGAAACTGTTTCTGTCCCCCTAATAAATATCCATTTAGTTTTGATTATATGTGTTGTATACTTCACTCCTACTGTGTTCTTCTTTATTTGCACACTTAAAATGCTACGTAAATAAATAATATTATTTGAGGTCCAAATCACTAACACTGTGGGTTGCATTTATTTCTTCTGTGGTGAATTCCTAACAGCACTATGTCAAAAGGACTTCAAATGTTGGTGGCACTGCTCCACATTCCAGTTACCTCCAAATCAAGCAATCCCAGGTGCAACTCTTCTGAAGTCCTAAAAGACTTGGCCCAGAGACCATAACACAGGCTTAGTCCTACATCTCACAGATGGGAGTGGCTACACATTCACATTTTGTTGGACAATGTAAAGAAATATGTTGTTGTAATATGTACTTTTTGGTATTCAGTGCTGAACTATAGAATGTGTACAATTGTATTTCCTGTGACAATGCATGCTATGAAAAATTCATAACTTAATTAAAAAAGACCTTTTTCTAGACAGTCTCTCACACACCCTTATGTTGCTGCTCTAACTTTTACGGATATGTACAGGAAAAAGTATTCAGATTCATTGTCAGGCCTGCAATATTTTGGTTCAATTTAGGTTGAGATTTGAGCCAGACACTCCAAATCCTAAGCTTCTTCTTTTGAAGATATGTATTTTAATACCCCTCCCACATGGGGTGCTTTAAATTCAGTGCCCTTGAATCTCTTAATTTTGTGCACCCTTCATTGGAAAATATTAACACAATGGCCTGCCCTCCCTGCAATGAGGGGACTCATAATTCAGTGAACTTCATATAGGGTACTACAAAATCTAACACTGGTCTTGATCAACATGTCCCATCAGATGCATTATTTACATCCACAAGTTTTAAATCAGTTTACATTACTTAGATGTTTACATTTCAGAAAAAAAAGGTTCTTGTCTTCCCCAGTTCATTATGTCTTACTTTAATTCTTTTACTATACCCACATCTCTTTCAGCTCTACATACTTCACTGGAATTCTTTGGGTGACAATTAATTCAGTGACCTCCAAATACATTTAGAAGGTTCCAGATTCAATGTCCCCCACTTTTACTGCAACCTGATTTGGAAGGATCATACTTGCACCAATATTTTCACTTAAGATGCTCTTAGTGTGCTGCAACACATGGGAAACTCAAATTCTCAATGCCCCATCCAAAGACTGACACATCCACCTCTCAGAATTAGATAGAGGGAATTAAAAATTCACTGGTGAAGTTGGTGCAGTCGGGAACTTTGTGCTATGCATAGTGTAGCCAACTTCATACTTTTTTCCCAGTTTTACTCAGCAATGTTTTGAGGTTTTTTTTTAACGTTTTCATATTCAGAACCAGTGGTATCATGCCACTGGGGCTCGGGGGAGGCAGGTGCCTCCCAAATGCTCCCCAATGCTGTTTTGCTAATAGTACTGCAGTGCTTAACAAGGGCGTTGGGACCTGGTTGCGCATGGTGCCGTTGTATCCTCAATTTTCCAAGACACAACATGTGCCTTTGAAGTTGCCAATGCATCTTTGTCTGCAAGGGTTCTCAAATGGTGAGGCATGCCTCCAGCTCTCTCAGGGGAGATTTGGCTGCCTGGATGGTAAATGCACTGTCTGTGCCCACACATATCTCTTCCCCTGCTCCCCATCCTCATAGCTCTGTGAGCATTGAGGCTGGGACCAGTGATGCAATAAACTGACCAATAAGAGGCTGCTGTCATCAGCCAGTTGTGCACCAGGGAACTCAAATGTTTCCAGCAAAGAAAATAGCTCCTTTTCTAGTGCTCCCTCTCTGGGATGCCGATCTGACCTGCACGCTGAACTGAGAGGACAGCATAAAGCCACATGACATGACAGATCTGCACAGAGCTGATTGAGAGATCATGCAAAAGCAGCCAATGTCCTAATCCTGACTGTTTCTGCTCTTCTCTGACTGCCAGTGTGCACCAGTGCCTCAGCTGACTCCCCCATTGCTGAGATCACATTCTCCCTCAAGTGCAGCTTTACTGTCTGAAGGACCATTTCAGCCATCACCCTGCCCATCCAATTCCATAGGGACCTCACTGACTCTGCCAGTCCCCTGCTGCTATCTCAAGGACTGCAGTCAGTATTTGAAACCCACCAAACCTACGCTGCTGACCAGAATGAAAACTCGACTAATAAGACATTACAAAAAAACCTAAATTAAAAATAGATGTTGTTCCTGCAATTTGGGCAATGTGTAATGATTCATCACAGCCCCCTGCATCCTAGTTTGTGTGAACTTTTGCACTGCCTATAGTTGGATGGGGTGGAGGGTATTCAAGGCAAAATGTGCATTTTGTAAAGTGGGGGTGGGTGTTGTGGTCACTGGATTTTTTTGGGGGGAGGCTAAGTTGAGACTACAGTGTAAACTGTTAATGTGGTACTGGTAACAGAATATACAAATTTTGTCTTTAAATCCCCAACCCCCAGTCGCTTCCTACTGTGTGGGTGAATGAACTTACATAGCAAATTAAAATGGCTTTGAGAGTGTGGGAGATTCAAGAAAAGGACAAAATGTGCAATTTGTAAAGTGTTTTTTTTAACACTGTTGTCATTGGATTGGCATCAGAAAATGTACATTTTGTCCTTAACCCTACTCTCCCTCATACAATGTTCCCCATACTTTGGAACTTTTAATTTTTTGGAAAGTGAGTGTGAGGATACAATGCTGAATATGTATTTTTAAGGGTCTGGCAACATGTGGGCATGTGGTACTTGGAATTGGCAGAAGGATTTTTTTTTTGGTGGAGAAGATGGTGGGGGAATATCGAATAAGTGAAGATAAAAGACAACTCATCCTGTGTCACTGTGTTTTTTTTCTTGTTTTCTCATGGTGGTTGCTCTTTAATAAATGATAACTTTTCTTCTCCTCCTCATTTACTGGCCTCTGAGAGTAAGGATGAAGGCCTGCCTGGAGCTCACTTAACACATCTTTCAAACATAAAATACAAACAAAAATTAAATTTGGGTGTGTGGTCAAGCCAAGGTCATATTTCAAGCCAGATGTGGTGATGAGAAACTGATCTATAATGCAAAAGTTATAATTAATGAAACAGGAACCACCATGTGAAGAATGAGTATAACTACACGTTAAATGTTAAATAAATATATATAGGTCACAATAAAACAAGAGCAAAATACAGTGACACAGGAGTTGATCCTTTTATCTTCACTTCCTCAGTATTTTCCTGTGAAGAATCCTCCAAAAATATACTCTTATAGTTGAGTACACAAGGGTATCCTGAGGTGTTCTGCATGGGGAGGTGGATGCTAAATGGCAAACTGGATTTTTGGAATAGTTAGGTGGGAGACTCTTGGGATAAATGGAGCAGTAATGGGAAATATATAGTAGAGTGATTTCTGCCTGCAGGGAGTGATCAGACTGTGGTGATGAGCTAGACAGAAAGAGAGTGTGGGTTTGTGGCAGAACATGGAAGAGATAGTGACTTGATGGCCTGTGGCTAGTAGGAGGTTGGGGTGGGGAGAACAAAAGAATGATTCACTCTGCACTCCCCCCCCCCCAGCTAACAACCATGCCAAGACTGACTGTTTATATTTTAATTAAAAAGTGTAAGGGAGAGTGGAGACTTAGGTCATGGTGGGAGGATAATAGGTAATAGAAACATAGATGTCAGAACAGAAACCATCAAAAATTTAGATGAAAGGAAGTATACAATTGCATACATATATGATAAAAATTAAAAAAAACTCAGCACTGAGAGTCAGAAATATAAATAAATTATTGAAGCAGCTTTAAACTCTGCACAATAAGGCAGTCGTACTAGTTTCCTTAGTGTTCTGAAATGCTTGGTATTTGATATTGCTTGTACTATAATATAACCCACTCAGAAAAGGAATATTGTATGATGCTCATGTATGCTAATGTAATACAATGCAAAACTACACAATATACAAAGGCAGTTGACTTGCTGTTCCCTCAGTGTTCAGACCTTGTCTGTGTATGTTTAACATAACAGTGAGAGCATATCACAGTATGAGGACTAGTGTCCCACATTTGTAAAGTCAGTGCCCCACATTTCAGTCACAATTTAAGGGGGCCAAAATGACAGAGTGCAGTATGTGCATCCCTTTCTTATAGGAATACATTATGCTAATGCTGCTGTTTACTTGTGTCCTGTATTTAGGCAGCTAGCGGCCTGCATTTGGCAGAGCTATATTATTTTAGGTGTCTGTAGTTAGCCATTGTTTAGTTTGTATTTGCAAATAGACCAAGTCAATACCATGTGTTAAATGAGTCATGCTGGATAATTTACAGCATTTGAATTTATTCTAGTTTGTGAAGGCTGGATTTGTTTTTTGTCCAATCTACTGATAGTGCCCAGACCCAGGGAGGAAAGTGAAAAAAGTGTGGGTATGTTTTTAATTATTACTTATACTGTGCGAACATTGCTGTGTGTAAGCCCCAGCATTCTGTCACCTTTTAGCAGGATGACAAGCTGCTTCACTACCTGCTAAAAGCCAGCAGAAGCCACCATTGTGATTGTCTTCCACAATATTCTGTGCATGACACACTGTTGTTAGTTGTTCTATACAATCATTACTATATGTGTATCTCCACATTCTTCTGTCTCTTAGCATGCTGTGCAAACACTTCACAGCCTGAACAGACATCAAAATGCATCAGTCCCATGCCATACTTCTACTGCCATTTAACAGGTTGTGGAACTCCTTTCCAACCTGCTAAAAGCCAGCAGAAGGTGTAATTTTGGTCTTGCTTTAATTTTTTTAATTGTTCTTGTGTAGCAAAAAGTGTAGGTCTGACTAGTATCATTACTTATGGAACACATTCTGTCTGTATGTGTCAGCATTCAGCTGCCTTTTAGCAGGCTGTCAGGAAGCTGTTTCCCAGCCTGCTAAAACTCACCAAAATCCACCATTTGGCTTCTATTTTTCAAAAGTTTTATGGGGGAGCATACCTCTGGACCCCCTAGAAAAGTCTGAACTTTGTGCTCCTCAGTAATTTTCTCTGTATGCTACCCCTATTCAAACCTTATCACCACCCACTGTGCGTATATCATCCATACACTACCCATATGATAGGTGATTTTTAAGCATATCCTCCACTCAGCCCACTGCTAGCATACCCCTCCCTCCTCTCCCCTAAGTCCCAGTAAAGTGGGTGTATTAAAATAAATTTGCAGATGTGCCATGTGAAATCCTGTCCCCCCACACACTCCAACCAAGTAACCTTCCCCATCTCCCACCCTGTCCCATCAACTGACCCCCATAATTCAACCATCCACCCTGACTCTATCTCCCTGTAGCAGCCAATCTCCCTCCTCCCCCACCAAGTTTTCCAAAAGTTGAATGATATATAGAGGTGCCAGCAATCAAAAACAAATGTGTTCCTTCACAGAAGTGGTCAGCTTGCCTTCACTATTCCATGTTTAACAATTAATGATAATAATGTCTGCCTGAGTAGTAATACTTGATTGGCTGAATTTTGTACCTTAATGCTCTTAAGAGCTTTACCTACAATATCTTGCCTCTCTCATGTAAGTATTTCATCATTTCCCTCAGTGGCTTTCCATCTCTGCTGCAGACCTGTTTCCTCCCCCCACCCGCTAACTTACTCTTTTCACCATACACAAACAAACCTGTCACAAATTATTTTTGAACAATATCATTTTTTACATACATTTAGCTTCTGTTAGAATGCCATTGCTCCAGATGTAGGGAGCTGTGTGGCCCTGAACACTTATTTATTTAAGAGTTTTACCAGGAAGGCATGCTGAGCAGAGTACTGCTCAATTTCAGATGTGTCCTGGGGACAGTACATGAGAATAAGGAGAACATCATAAATATAATAGTACAAAAATGGTAAAAACATGGTGACAGCAATAGAGACACAAACAGTACATAATGGTAAAACATGGTGACAACAATAGAGATACAAATAGTACAAAAATCGTAAAAACATGGTGACAACAATAGAGATACAAATAACACAAAATGGTACAAACATGGTGACAATAACTTGTACACTTTATGACCTTTGCTTGTGCAAGACATATGTTAGTGCAATAAAAGGTATCAAATTATTCAGCAACACATGCTGTTTACGTAAAACATATAGTACTTCGGACAGCTTTTTTGTCTAACAAGATCAATGCACGTATTTTTGAGGCAAACCCATGAAATTCCTTGGGTTGCTTTCTTGAATTAAACCACTTGCAACAATTATATCAAATGATCTGTTAACATTTTTTCTGAACCTTTTTTCCAGCAAATCAAACAAGCTCTGGCAGAGCCACTACGACTGTGAATGCATTAATTAGATAAGGGTGTTTCATGGGCTTAAACATAAACATTTAATTATTTAAAAAATATCAGATTTACAAACCTTTGAGTCAGAGACTCATTTACAAAGGCACCTCGTTGAAACGAATACAAAGACAGCACAGTTAACAAGTCCAAAAACAATGGCTCGGAGAGCAAACAGTTATAACAGTCATTCACTGGAGATACATGGGTAACAGTAGATAAACAGATGACATAGTTTAGCCACACAGGCACCACATCAAGAAGACCAAAGCAGTTCAAACAATATACAATAGCTAAAGCAAATAGACATCAGGAGTCAAAGAGAAGCCCAGAGTGTTCACATGATGGCTGTTGCATACACAAACTGAATGAAAGTATAGTACATTGAGAAAGGGCATATTTAAGCAATAAGGCATGACAGGGTGTGTGTTATCATGTAATAACATCACTCCTGGGGTGGGTTGAAGCACGAGGCAAAGCTGAGTATTTATTTGCATGTATTTATTTGACCCACTGGATCAGCAATATTTGCATAAGCTGTGCCCAGTGCAGATTTTATAGCACTGGTCCTGGTCTGGTGATCTGGGTTTTACCCATACTACACTGTATATGGCTTAGTGATATACTGTACAGATGGCTGCAGAGTCTAACCCATTGAAGGTTGAAGTTTCAGAAAACCATTACGCTACTAATATCAAGACTCACTCCCGCCCTCACCCCCAGTCACTATTAATCCTCTACCAAAGTCATGCTTAAATACTGGTGCCTCTACATCCACACCAGTAAGCTCTTAATGACAACATGCTTCTTCTGCTGCTCTGAGTTAAACTCTTTATTAAAAACATTTTGTTGAGAATTGTTTGTTTTAGTATATCTATGGTCAGGAAAAATGAATTTGTAAAAGAAACCAAAATCCCCATTTATTAGTTCATTGAATCACAATACAGCATGTTATGAATTTTTCAGATTCTATGTTGAAATCTAGATTTTAGTATTTGCCATATTGGTCCTTGCAAGAACAGATCCAGAAGCAAATGACTTGATACCTTTTAATGGACCAATATAGATGTAACAACAAGAACAAAGTGCTCTAGCTTTCAGACCAACCAGTCCTTCTTCAGAAACCTAATGGCTATTGTTTAGAAAAACAATACTTTTAACAGCTAGATCATGCAAAAAAATAGAAAAAATCCCCACTGGTTTAAAATACTCATTTAAAAAATACAGATGATGATGTCAAAGAAGCTTAACAGTACCAAATTACCTTCAGCCAGGAGGTTCCCAGGGTCAAAGATGCTTGGTGCAAAATACATACAAAGAATCCTACTGCATATAAATTTAATTGACATAAGATAACACTGCTGGAGCAGATGACTCTTAAATTAAGCTATGAGTGTCACAGTGTGTATAAGGATGTGATTACTGAAAAGCAACCCCCACCCAGATTAAAGACATACTAAGAATGTCTTAGGACTCCAAGAAGTTTCAATGCATGCATTATAGACAAGAAATCACCTGTAAAGTCATCTTAAAAACATCAGTGCACACTGTATGATGTGTAAAACTTAGCTGGACCTATCACCCAGCTGCACTGTCCAGCTAGATATCATGCCCCATAATTTCAAAAACCTCTAGTATAGTGACAGGACTTTATAAATGATAATTTAAATATAAATTGACAGTATTAGTGCCAAACAAAAAACTCTAGTCGAAGATCACCAAGGAATTAAGACCATGCAGCCTGATATGTACTGATGTCAATATACACTGAGAATTTAACAACGTGGTGTGCCAGAAGTGTCTAAGGAATCTGAAAAAGTGATAAAAATGTAATTTCTCTCCTCCTCTTCACACAAACAATACCCTACCCCACCCCACATCCACACATACTGCTGGGGATAACTTTAAGGAGATACTCTCTCTCTCTCTACACACATGCACACATACACACACTCTTTCTCCTAATGAACCTTTATTCACATCAGTCACTGCAATTGTTCCCCAAAGAAATTCAACTTGTTATGAAATCCTAAGTAAAAGGGCTCATGTATCCTAATACCTACAGAGTAAAAATGTGACACTGCTGTGAATAAAGGTTTATTACGAGTGTGTGTGTGTGTGTGTGTGAGAGAGAGAGAGAGAGAGAGAGAGACAGAGGGAGAGTATCTCCTTAAAGCTAGTTATTCTCCCCCCTCCGCATTATGGGGAAGTGGGCTGGGGTAGGGTGTATTGTCTGTGTGAAGAGGAGGAGAGAAATTAATGTTATATCACTTTTTCAGATTCCTTAGACACTTCTGGTACACCAAGTTGTTAAATTCTCAGTGTATATTGACATCAGTACATATCAGGCTACATGGTCTTAATTCCTTGGTGGTCCTCAACTAGAGTTTTTTGTTTGATACTAATACTGTCAATTTATATTTAAATTATCATTTATAAAGTCCTGTCACTACACTAGAGGTTTTTGAAATTATGGAGCATGATATCTAGCTGGAGAGTACAGCTAGGTGATAGATCCAGCTAAGATTTACACATCATACAGTGTGCACTGATGTTTTTAAGACAACTTTACGAGTAATTTCTTGTCTATAATGCATGCATTGAAACTTCTTGGAGTCCTAAGACATTCTTAGTATTTCTTTAATCTGGATGGGGGTTGCTTTTCAGTAATCACATTCTTATACACACTGTGACACTCATAGCTTGATTTAAGAGTCATCTGCTCCAGCAGTGTTATCTTATGACAATTAAATTTATATGCAGTAGGATTCTTTGTATGTGTTTTGCACCAAGCACCTTTGACCCTGAGAACCTCCTGTCTGAAGGTAATATGGTACTGTTAAACTTCTCTGACATCATCATCTGTATTTTTTAAATGAGTATTTTAAACCAATGGGGATTTTTTTCTGTGTTTTCTGCATGATCTAGCTGTTAAAAGTATTGCTTTTTTTAAACAACGGCCGTTAGGCTTCTGAAGAAGGACTGGTTGGTCTGAAAGCAAGAGCACTTTGTTCTTGTTGCTCCATCTATGTTGGTCTATTAAAAGGTATCAAATCATTTGCTTCTGGATCAGATTCTATGTGTAACCTACAGTAAGTCAAACAGAAATTAGACACAAATGCCTACCCATCTGCAAGTCAAGCAAAAGTGGTTATTGTCATTCAGTTGTAAACACCTATAGTCACAGCCAGGATTCACATTGCTAGACTTTGGGTAAGTATGACAAGTTTCCTAAATACCGGTACCTTATCTAGCTGTGTTCTGCTTGGTGTGTGTGTGTGTGTGTGTGTGTGTGTGTGTGTGTGTGTGTGTGTTTAAATATGTAACTTTCTATAGTATATCATATAGCACTATGAATCCTGGCTGCAGTGTTTATTTTATCTGCTGTGGCTAAGCAAAACACTGTAACAAGACACTGGCCTGCTGTAGGGGCTATTAGACATCAAACCAAAGGGTACGCTGTGAAGACTAACTTGGAGAAGATGCAATAAAACAAACTTGAATGACAGCCCCCAGACGTCATAAAACACCCATGGAAAATTAGAAAAACTCCTCTAACAGCCTAAGCAGAAACAAAACACTGGATTGAAGTGAGAACTCAAAACTGGTAGTAATACATATATTCCTGATTTTAACATGCAGTTTTCCTTTAAGAAGATTCAGTAGAATGTATACAGTATCCTAGAACTGGCTGCCTGAGAATGAAGTTGTATATTATTTGGAAAAAGGGAACGCTAGGCCTCTTGTTATGCAATGTCCTGTAAAGTATCACACTGACTACTCTTAGGATGTTGATGTCAAATGCTGTGAGGTGACATGGGGAACTTGTTATGCAGGAAGTTCCAGGAAGTGTTTAACCCATTCTACTTCTAATAGCTTTCTCAGACTTAAAAAGAAAAATACAATTCATCACAAACTGTGTTTACAAAGTACTGTGCCCATGATTAAAATAATTTGAACCCCATCCCCCAAAAAATGTGCCCTCACATGAACATGCATGATTTATCTGTAAAGACAATTAAAAAAATGTATTTCTAAATGCATTAGTAACAGCAATGCTTTAAAAGTTATCTGAAAAGATAATAAAAAAATATTTCTAAATGCATTAGTAACACCAATGCAAGATTTGAAACTACTAAAAAGACAAACTACTGTATATATGTAGATATAATATGGTAAACAAATACTGTTAATCCCATAAACTGAACTTTGTTTTTAGTATATAAATGTTTAAGAAATACCTGAAAGCTATCTATTTTCCCTAGTTTTTAGACACTTCTTAGTCTTTCCTTTTGAGACACCAGGTGACTGATAATCATTTGTTCCAAGGGTTTTTAAGTCAGTTTGAAGGCATTTTAAGTGTCTTCTGTTCTAGTCCTAAACAAAATGCAGGGAACTCCACACAATTGTTCTGTTCCTTGGTCCACATCCCAAACATGTGAGTCTTCTTTCAGGATAATAGATCCACCTCATGCCCCTCCCACATGAATAAAAAAAAAGGTGGGATGGACCTTTTGGAGCTTCTTGGGTGGAGGTGGGGTGGACCTTACTTCCCCCAAAAAACAATGCTGCATCCCACTACTCAGGTTCCAGTTCTCATACCACCCATTTAAGAAAGAAAATAGTACCCTGCAACCATTGACTAACATGAAAGCATATTTATTTGAAGGCAGAAAACATTTCTAGGAGGAGGGTAAGGCAGAGGAGACCATTTACACCTTCAGTCAGTTCCACGGACAGAAAATATGGCATCACTCCTTTTGTACATGCAATACTCCTGTAGGCTGTGTCCACAGTCATAATAAAGGACACTAGTACTAATACTAAAGTGCTAGTATAATTACTGAGAAACATGACCTAACACACTGCCATTCTGTAAGTTGCCTTGGTGAATTTGAATGCTATTAAACACAAGCCGTAAATAAGAGGTTTCCAGTTGCCACACTGCAAATACTTAACTGAGCAGGAACATCTACAAATCTGGGGCAACATTCTCAAAGAAGGAACAAAGCACAGGGCAAAGACCCCTGCTGATAAGCAAAGTTGCCTGACATACACAGAGCGGTATAATGGAAAAGGTGCAAAGTCACATTTGCCCATGCAAAGACTGTTCCATAATACTCCATTGGAGTGTAAGGAAATGAAGGAGAAAAGTGCATCCAAAGTCCACTCCTTACCTATGAAGGAGGAACTGCTGCTGGAAAACCATGGGCAGGTCACACAGTCACAAGAGCAAACAAGCGTTTGCACAGGGTAAAGATGTTTGCTTTATGAGGCACAATCATTTGTTACTCTAAACCACTTCTGGCTATATGCTCCACACTGCAGCCTATGGTCAACAATGGTACTAGTCAAACCATGAACCAAGGACATAGCACACAGTACTGGAGTCCCCAGTATCTTCCGATATCTCTGGTGTCTCATCGTCCCCCCTTTCCTCACCTCATCCCTGACTAAATGTTATTAACGATTTCTAGCATCCAGTGACTCCTCACTCAATCCCCACATCACAAATTGATAAAGCAGTGCAGATACCTTTGTGAGGTGCCTAATAAAGCTTTCATTATGGGCAGTTCAGTGCACCCATGGAATTGCATCACTGTGTGCATGCAGAGTCTGTGATAGCATAAAGGGTGCACATGAAGCTTTTGAAAGATTTTTTAGAAAATGGGCTTGGAAAATAAATGAATCTGACTGGCTGAGACGCTGAGTAGAGATTCATTTATTTTACAATAAAGCCCTGTTAAAAACAAGTGCTAATTCAGGGTGCCACATAACTTACAGTATTATTGGGCACCCCAAATTTTCACACTTGTCAATCAACATTTTTTTCTGTCTCGCTTAGTGAGACTGACTCCGTTAGAGACACATGACTCAAAGAGCCCCAGTTAACAAACAGCAATGTACTCTGTAAAAATTAAGGGTAAAAAAGTAACACAACGAAGAAAGAAATCCTTGTTTTGTTAGTTTGTTACTTTATTTCTAAACAAAATCAGCAGCGAGAACCCAGTCACTGAATAACCTGCCCACTCTCGCTTTGCTCTGCACAGTACCTTGTTGCTACTCTTTAAATTAAAAAAAATCAGTTCATCATAGCGCTTTTTACTTTTGCACAGGGGCATCAATTCTCAACCATCGATCTCCTGCAAGTTCATAACTGCAACCACCTCCTCTGTAACTTCAACCACCCGCTGACACATCTGTGTCACTAAGCATTTTTACTTCAGCTCTCTGTTATCCTTCCTGACTCTCCTCATAAGATGTCTGAATAAATATAATCCTGTACATACTGCTCTGCCACAACAATGCCTCTCTTGGTGATGACTTCCATGCTAACTAGATAAAGTTGGATTTGAATTGGTTTAAACCAGGGGTTCTCAAATGGTGAGGCCAGCCTCCCTGGAGAGGCCCCAACCTGTTCCAGAGAAGGCTTAAGCAAGTCTGAAAAAGTACTGTATTTAAATTTTGAGTTTTATATATTTTGTGTGAAGAGATGATGCAAACTGAAAGAGGATAACAGTAGGTGAATTTAATGTATTTATTTACTAATAGGTAACAAGGGAAGGTAAATGAATGGCTCATTTCAATAGCTTGGCAGAAGACACCAGGAGAAAGGACTGCTGTGTGACTGGACTTCTCTGCTGGGACTAAAGAAGAAGAACTTTTGTACTTGGACCTTTAATTTAGGGTAAAAAAAACTAACAAACAAAACAAAAAAAAAGTGTGTGTTTGTCTGAGTTAACTGAACTGAATGGGTGTCTGAACAGTTATCTAGGTGTAAATCTCAGGGGATTGAAAGGACTTAATAGCTGTGAGGTTTAAATTACTTGTAGAAAGATCTAGTAAGTAGGGGGAGTGTCTTAGCTAGAAGGAAGCTACATTTAAAGACTGCCTTATAAAGATTCTGCTAATAGCTTGGCAGAAGACACCAGGAGAAAAGACTGCTGTGTGACTGGACTTCTCTGCTGGGACTAAAGAAGAAGAACTTTTGTACTTGGACCTTTAATTTAGAGTAAAAAAAATAACAAACAAAAAAAAAGTGTGTGTTTGTCTGAGTTAACTGAACTGAATGGGTATCTGAACAGTTATCTAGGTGTACATCTCAGGTGATTGAAAGGACTTAATCGCTGTGAGGTTTAAATTACTTGTAGAAAGATCTAGTAAGTAGGGGGAGTGGCTTAGCTAGAAGGAAGCTACATTTAAAGACTGCCTTAGAAAGATTCTGCTAATAGCTTGGCAGAAGACACCAGGAGAAAGGACTGCTGCGTGACTGGACTTCTCTACTGGGACTAAAGAAGAATAACTTTTGTACGTGGACATTTAATTTAGGGTAAAAAAAATTACAAACAAAACAAAAAAAAATGTGTGTTTGTCTGAGTTAATTGATCTGAATGGGTATCTGAACAGTTATCTAGGTGTAAATCTCAGGTGATTGAAAGGACTTAATAGCTGTGAGGTTTAAATTACTTGTAGAAAGATCTAGTACGTAGGGGGAGTGGCTTAGTTAGAAGAAGCTACATTTAAAGACTGCCTTAGAAAGATTCTGCTAATAGTTTGGCAGAAGACACCAGGAGAAAAGACTGCTGTGTGACTGGACTTCTCTACTGGGACTATATTGCCCTCCTTCCTTCCCCTCCACCCCCTCACCCAAAGCTAGTTCTATTTTCATAGGCACAGGATTTGACTGACAACAGGAACTTTTTGTTTGGGAGCAGGAAGTGAGTGATCACAGAACCACCAAAGACCCACCATCCTAGAATGGCAAGAGTAGCTCTCTGGCCCCCTCTAGCTGCTGGAGATCTGCCTCTGAGCAAGTAAGTGGTCTGCTGAGAAATATAGGATATTATTGTCTCAGAACAGGACAATCTGGAGCTTAAAGGGCACACAGGCAGAAAGTAGGAGAGAGAAAAAAAACAGAGGAAAGAGTAAGGATTGCAAACAGTTAAGGGGCCAGAAATTAGACATGATTGGAGTGGTGCAGTGCAGTGGCTGTGGAGCAGCAGTCTTCTGGGAGACATTCTGGAGGATGCAGTGTTGTCCCATCTGCAGGCACCTCTCTGGGCTGAGGGAGGAGGTTGCTCATCTCCAGGCTGAGTTGGCCAGGGTTTGTGGGACCTTCTCTCCCACCCAGCGACCACCAGGGTCACAGCCGTTGCCTCAGAAGTTGCCAAGAAAGAGGAGCGGTTGGACCACACTGGGCTCAGGGAGGGTGAGGGTGGTGGAACAGAGGTGCATCCTTCCAGTTGTACCTCTCCACAATTTCTATGCCATTCTGGAAAAGTGTGGTTCCTCTATGGAGGCAGCCACAGTGGAGACCAAGGAGGATGCTGAGGACCTCCACAAAGGAGACCCACAGAAGGGTGGCAGGGGACCCTGCAGGGGAAGGAAACAACTCCTGGTGGGGGACTCCATTGTTAGGAAGGTAGAACTGGGGAGGAAGGGGAGAGGGAGGTAAGGTGCCTGCCTGGCACCATGGCTTGGAGGGACAGGGAGCGAATCCTCAGGATTGCCAGAGCAGCTGCACAGGGGAGAGAGCTGGATATCATTGTCCACCTAGGGAAAAATGACCTGGCTAAGAAAGGGATTAGAGAAGTGCAAGAAGAGTTTGTGGAATTGGGGAGGGGTCTTAGTCAAGTAGCACGCAAGGTAACCTTCTTGGAGGTGCTGCCCATCTATGGCATAGGAGAGGCTAGGGTGTTCTGCACCATGGGATTCAATCAGTGGTTGAAAAACTGGTGTGGAGCTCAGGAATTTGGCTTCATTGGGGACTGCGGGTCCACCTGGAGTGATGCAAGCCTATACTGGCATGATGGGCTGCATCTGTCCGGGATGGGAACCAGGATCCTAGGTGATAGGTTTAAATGCTTCATTGGCAAGCATTTAAACTAGCCGGGGGGGCACTGGAAAGGAGCAGAGAAATCCTAGCCCCACCCAAATAATCATGGTAGTAAGTGCGGCAAACACCAACATAGAGGAGTCGATAGGGAGAAGGGCTGGGGTAAATGGAGAAAGTGACAAAGGCAAGACGGACAGGGATGGGGCAAAAGGGAGTAAGGCCATCAGTAAATGGAGGGTAATGAGTACAAATGCCCGTAGTCTGGGCAACAAGTTCCCTGAGCTGGTGGGCTTGATGGAAGAGGGATGCCTGGATATCGTAGCAGTCACAGAAACATGGTAGACAGAGAACCATGACTGGGATGTTAATATACCAGGGTACATAACCTACAGGAGAGACAGGCAGGGGAGAAGAGGGGGAGGAGTAGCTCTCTATGTAAAGGAAGGGATAAAAGCAACTGAACAAAAGAGTAAACAGGGAGGAGAGGAGGCACTGTGGGTCACCTTGGAGACTGGAATTGGCACCACAATCTGCACGGGGGTTGTGTACAGACCTCCATGTCAGGGGGAGGGAATGGACAAGGATATGATAGAAGGCATTCTTAGAATTGCAGAGAAAGGGGAGATACTGTTGATGGGAGATCTGAATATGCCAGATGTTAACTGGAGCACATTTGCTGCAGCCACATCCAAGAGCAGGGCCATTCTTGATGCCCTACAGGTGGCAGGCCTCAGACAGCCAGTTTCGGAACCCACTCATGAGGGAGCAATCTTAGACCTTGTACTCTCAAACGGGGCAGTGAGAGGATCTCAGATCTAGAAGTGGGTTGCCATCTGGGGACAAGTGACCATCAAACAGTGTGGTTCACGTTAAACTCAGCTACAGAGTCAAGCCATACAAAAGTGAGGGTACTTGACTTTAGGAGGCTGACTTTGGCAAGATGGGAGGTGCCTCAGAAAGCACTAGCAAACAGGCTAGAAGGAGGTGTGGAGCAACAATGGGGAATCATCAAAACTGCCATCACAGAGGCAACAAGCCTTTGTGTGAAGCAAATAAACAAATCAAAATGAAAGAAAAGCCACTATGGTTCTCAAAAGGAGGTGGCTGTGAAAGTCAGGAAGAAATATAGCATTCCGGAAGTATAAGAAACACAGAAGGATCAGGACAGAGAGCTGTACCAGTTAAGGCAGAAAGAAAGCAGGAGGAAGTCAAAAGCAAAGGCCCAATCTGGGGAAAAGATAGCCAACTCAGTTAAGAAGGGAATAAAACCTTTTATAGGTACATCAGCGCGTAGAAAGACAAAGGAAGGATAGTGAGGCTGAATAGAAGGAGAAGGCATTGGGTGAGCAGAGGAGACGGTGAAAAGCAGGGATACTGAATGAATATTTATGCTCAGTATTCACAAAAAGAGGAGGGAAGTGCCTAATCCAATTAACAGAAGCACTCTTGATAGGGGGGTCGATCCCAGTCCTTTCAAAGAAGAAAGGGTTCTGCAAGAACTCCTAAAACTGAAGGTGGACAAAGCAATGGGTCCTGATGGAATTCACCCCAGAATTCTAAAAGAATTAAGGGAGGAACTAGTGAAACCACTGGCTACTCTTTTTAATAAATCATGGGAGGATGGTGTGGTACCCGAGGACTGGAGGAAGGCGGATGTGATTCTCCTTCACAAAAGTGGGACCAAGACAGAGGCAGGAAACTACAGACCTGTCAGTCTGACCTCTGTGGTAGGGAAAGTGTTGAAGTCACTTCTGAAGGAAAGAATAGTTGAATACCTAGAGGCCAGTGGAGCACAGGACCCAAGGCAGCACGGGTTCACAGCAGGAAGGTCATGTCAGACGAATCTAATAGATTTCTTTGACTGGGTGACCAAAGTAGTAGACCAGGGAGGGGCTGTGGACATGGCATACCTAGACTTTAGCAAGGCATTTGACACAGTCCCGCACAAAAGATTAATAGTCAAATTAACCAGCCTGGGAGTGGGTCCCAGGGTGGTAGCCTGGGTAAAACATTGGCTGCACAACAGGACACAGAAGGTAATTGTAAATGGAGTCCACTCTGAAGAAAGAGGGGTTACTAGTGGGGTACCGCAGGGTTCAGTATTTGGTCCAGTCCTTTTTAATGTCTTCATTAGTGACATTGCAGAGGAACTGGAAGGAAAAGTATGCCTTTTTGCAGATGACACAAAGATCTGCAACAGGGTTGATACACAAGGAGGCGTGGAAAGGATGAAAGGGACTTGGCAAGGTTGGAGGAATGGTCAGAAGTATGGCAGCTAGGATTCAATGCAAAAGTGCATAATAATGCACCTGGGAAACAAGAACCCAGGGAAGAATACACAATGGGTGGGAGGTAGTAACAACAACAAAAAAGGAAAGGGACCTGGGTAATTATATCAGATGACCTTAAGTTTAGCAAGCAATGTGAGAAGGCAGTAGGGAGGGCTGGGGGTGTACTGGGATGTATAGGGAGAGGCATCAGCAGCAGAAAACAGAAAGTTGTTATCCCTCTGTACAGACAGTTGGTGAGACCCCATCTGGAGTACTGTGTCCAGTTCTGGAGACCCCATTTCCGCAAGGACATAGACAGGATAGAGGTAGTCCAGAGGAGCAACTAAAATGGTGCAGGGTCTGCAAGAGAAGCCGAGAGGAGAGACTAAAGGAGCTTAATATGTATACCCTTGAAGAAAGAAGGGAGGGGGGACATGATAGAAACTTTTAAGTACCTCAGTGGAATCAACAAAGTCCAAGAGGTAGCATCTTTCAAGAAATAGATGTGCAAGAACAAGGGGACAATTTGAAGATAGAAGGAGGGCGGTTCAGGGGCAATGTGAGGAGTATTATTTCACAGAGAGGGTAGTTGATGCATGGAACAACCTTCCTGAGGAGGTTAGGGTCTAAAACTGTGAGTATTCAAGAATGCATGGGACAGACATAAGGCAATTCTTGTGGGGGGTAGGAAGAAATAGGCTGTTGGTTAACTAGGATCTGTGGCCTATCCTGTAGGTAGGGAAATGGGCAGACTAGATGGGCCAAGCGGTCCTTATTTGCCGTCAAAGTCTATGTTTCTATGTTTCACCCAGGGAAGGATAGGGAGTGAATACATTTCAAAAGGCAACTGTAAAACAATCAAGAAATACACAATAAACAATAGTGCAAACAAATATGAACAATAAACTAATAATGAGTGGTGGTAATTGATCAATTTGTAGCCTGATGGCAGACCAGCCCAAATACAAGGGTTGAGCACAGAAGCGCCAAGAGCAAACAGCAGGAAGGAGCAAAGTAATCCCTGAGAAGTTGCTTAGGAGCAGGGAAGGATTGGGACAGGCAAAGTATGTAGGAAGGTTATTTCATATAGAGAGGAAAAAGAGAAAGCAGTCTGACCCATGAAGGTTCTGCAACAAAGGGTAATAATCGTTCAAGAATTAAATAGCAGAGTACGTAAGTGGCCTGGGGGGGGTTACAATAAGCTGAATAATAATATTTGTTTATTTTATTTGTTATTCAGATAATACCTTTCATCACAGGAGCTCTTTTTAAAAGGTTCCATGTCAGTATAAGACAAAGAACTGAATGTGAGCCAAGTACTCAAAGGGGTTTCAATTTATTCATGGTGTACTGCACAAAGTACAGTATGTTATTTTTCTTTGGGGAGGCCCAAGATTATTTCAATTTTTAGGGGAGGCTCAAAATCTTTTCCATGGATTTGGGGAGGCTCACTGTGACAAAGTCTGAGAACTACTGGTTTAAACTAACTTCAACATAAAAAAAAACATTTAGACCGATGCCCTGCCACACTGAACTTCTCACTCTACTCTTCTTCCTTTTATGTGACAGGGGTCACGCAAAGTCAGGCACCTACTGCTGCAACTTCAAGCAGGGGGGCAACAGCAGATGGAACATCTCAGGGACTACTTTACAAAAAAATACTTTAACTTCCTTCTTACTCTATTTTTCTACTTTTATTTTTTTAAATCCCACATAAAAATGTGATAACCCATTTTCTAATCACAATAATATCCTCCAGGGTGTGCTTTATTGAGAAATACCAGACTTTCCAGGGGCTATAAGGCCCTCTTACTGTGGTGTTGAACCTCATTACTCCCTGGGCATTTCGATATTTCTCAATAAAGCCCACCCTGTCTGGTATGATTGCTTTCTTAGTTTCCTTAAGCACCCGGTGGTGCTGAGGGTTGAGGCGCTGGATGGCACACCTCACCCCACGCCAGCAACCCAGGTTCGGGAATGAGCCCAGGCCATCAGGGATCAGCAGGGAAGGGGGAAGATTGAACATCCGGAGGATAGCTGTCTTCTTCTGGGAGGGAGGAGGGATCCTGCTCGGCACTTGACCGGCCTCTAGCGGAAGCTTGAGGCTCGACAAGCGTACAGCTGATGCTTGGGGGGGTGACGTCAGGTAGTGATGTCTTGACATTGGGCACGTGCCACTGTCTGCAAGAAAAAGGGAAAACACCTCTTTGAGCTCCGGGTAGATGGAGCCCTGAGGCAGACTCCTGATTGCTCCCACCTGCCTGGTCCTGGAGTCTCCCGCCGAAAGTTGATTGTCAGGGTGTTCAGCCCCATCTCATACCCACCTGGGGGGATTATCCATGGCTCCATGGGGGATGGACTGCAGGATCAGATAGGTGGAGGAGTGGGGGCAAGTCCTTCATTGGGGCTCTGGAAGAAGCGGTGCTCGGAGAGCGTTGGAGGGATAAAATGCAATTTCAAAAAAAAAAAAATTTTTCCATATAGCTTTTTCTCCTGTGGGAAGAGTGTGGTGGTTTGTCAGCCTGGCCCCCCTCCCCACTGACTGTTGAGTGCCTCCCCTGAGCTCTTACCTTCAGTTAGGCACCCCAAGGATCCCCCTCCACCCCATGGCATGGTCAGAGGAGGGAAAGCAGTCCTTCACCACAAGACATATATCCAGTTCAGACCGAGGTGATCCCGGGTATCAGTGCAGGTCCGCTGATGGATGGGCAGGTCTTCATTAAGCCCCAGTTCCCTTTTCCACTTTTCTCCCTATTCCCAACTTTGGCTTATGTGAAGCATTTGTGTGGAGGCATGCATGCATGCATGCATCAGAAGGCCACAGCCGCTCACCTCCGTACACTATAACCTGCACTACCACCAGGCCTTCACCTAGTGTTGGTCAGAGGCTGGACAAGCAAACCCTCCCTCCTTAGGAGAGGAGAGGAGAGCAGTCCCTCAGATACTTGATCCTCTGCCCCACCCCCACAACAACCCAAGTAATTTCTGCACTTGGGTCATCATCATGGAGCAAAGTGTGGCGTTCAATACCTTAGCTCTCAGTGCTACCAGGCCAACTGAAATTTTTAGTAGAGATACTTAATTCAAATGCAGTCAGCAGTCCACAGTGGATGGCTTAACTGTTACTTTGATAAACATTTGAACTAGCTGAGGGGAGTAGCAGAATAAATGGGGAGGCAGTAACTGCTCCCCCTCACAGGCAAAAGTAGGATGTAGGAAGAACCTGAGAGGAAAGAAGCACCTTGGGGTGCAAATTAATAAGGGTAGTAGAAATGAAGGGGAATGGACATGGGAGGAATAAAAACAAATGGGTGAAAGAGGCAAGGCAAAGTTTATTTTGATGGTGCCCATTCCCGGGGGCTCTGGGTGCCTCACAATCAAGAAAGAAAAACCATGTAAGGGAGTACAAAGACATACATAAATACATCTTAAAAACAATAAAAAAAATCAACAGATGATATAATAAAATCAATAATCAGCTCAACTTACTAAAGCTAGTTGCATCTGGTCTATTAACTATGTCTGGGAAGGCCAGAGAAAATAGATAGGTTTTGAAGTGGCTCTTAAAAACCTCAACTGAAGGGGCCTCACTAATAGCTGGCAGTAGCGAATTCCAAAGCACAGGACTGGCGACACTAAATGCTCTGTCACCAGCAGTTTTTAACCTAGTCCTTGGAATCATCAGGAGGCCCCTAGAGGCAGAGCGGGGGGAGTGGACTGGGGTGGCAGGCATTAGGAGATCAGACAGATAGCCAAGGCCTAGTCCATGCAGGGTCTTAAAGGAGAGCAAGCCCGCTTGATGATAATCCTCTACCTAACCAGCAGCCAGTGCAGTTCACACAACACCAGAGTTACATGACAAAACCTCAAAAGGCCTGTCAGCAACCTCCTGAGACCCCGAAATAAAGATCATTACAGTAATAAAGCATGGATGTTACAAAGGCATGAACCAGAGCAGGAAGGTCCTCAGGCAGAACTAGGGGTTTGATCCTGGCAATTTTCCTCAGGTGGCAGAAACCACTTTGGACAACTGATGAACCTGAGATTCAAGTGTCAGTCTATCATCCAGGAACACGCTGAGATCTCACACCCCAGAGGAAGCCATCAATGGTGTAAGCCCCAGAAAAAGACCAGTTGCTACACTGGAGGCACTCCTATCACACCTTCAGCCCGGTTCCACTACCAGAACCTGTGTCTTATGAGGGTTTCATCACAACTGGCTGGAGAACATCCAATCATTGATCTCGGCCAGGCAAATATTTAGCACTTCCACAGCACTGGATGATCCAGGGGCAAAAGACAAATATAACTGTGTATTATCTGGATAGCAGTGAAAACCCATGTTGCACTTCCTAATAAACTCACCCAGGGGCAGCATATACACTGCAAACAACATCGGTGACAAGCTTGATCCCTGAGGCACTCCGCATAACAGGAGCCTCGGAGAGGAGGAGAAATTCCCCATCACTACCTGTTGCTTCCTGTTGGTGAGATAGGACTTAAACCAGTGAATTATGGTGCTGCTAAGCCCTCAGTACTCTCTGAGATGATCAAGAAGCACAACATGGTCTACAGTGTCAAAAGCTGAGGAGAGATCGAGAAGAATGAGAACTGACCCATCTCCTCTATCCCTTGCCCTAAGGAGATCATTGAGCACCCAAACTAATGCTGTTTCAGTGCTATGCTTGGCTTGGAACCCAGACTGGAGTGGCTTATAGATATCAAAGGTCATGAGGTACTCCTCAAGCTGTTGCACCACAATCTTCCCCACAACCTTTCCTAAAAATGGAAGGTTGGAGGATAGTTCGGTAATGTGCCATGATGTCTGGGTCGAGAGATGGCTTCTTCAGAAGGGGCCTCACCAGAGCCTCTTTCAAGGAATCCAGGAAGACCCCCTCTGACTGTGAGCACAGGACGATCAAAGCGAACACCATGCCAATGGAACCCAACACATCCCATCAGAAAACATGATAGAACCAGGTCCAGTTCCTCCATTTTCATTTTCATGACATTTTCAGGGCAATGGATCAGGGTGAGGCTACAGATGCCACCTTTGTGGACCTGAACAAAGCCTTCGACCTTGTCAACCACCAACTTCTCCTCACTAAACTCCATCAACTATGTCTTGACCCTGCATCTCACGCCTGGCTAAACAGTTACTTAACCAACAGGCTCCAGTGTGTAAAATGGTCTAGTGCCACATCCTCCCTCGCTCCTAAAACCGATGGTGTTCCAATGGGCTCCATATTAGGACCACTCCTATTCTCCATTTTTGTCAATGAACTCCCACACAACTGTGGGGCTGCAGCAGTTCAATTATGTGCTGATGACGCTGTTCTATACAGTTCTGCTAAAGATATCAGTGTCATAAATGCCAACCTTGAGAGTGATTTTCAGGCTTTGGAGGCCTGGTTCAAAGCCAGCCTGTTAGTACTTAACACTAAAAAGACTCAAACCATGTTATTCCACCACACCTCCTATAAACTTGATAACCAACCACCTTTGGTTGTTGAAACATCAGCAGGGGTGATGCTGGAATGTGTCAAAAGCTTTAAATACCTGGGCGTCACCTTAGACGAAAACCTATCCTTCGGGATCCATACCAATAAAATTATAAAATCAACTCACCAGAAACTACAGTACAAGTCACATTAAACTGTTTCCTCAACTCACTGGTGTAGCATTGTTCAGTGAGTTTCCTAATCTGTGCAGTGTTTAATTCAATTAATTATTGAAAGTTTAGTATTGGTTTGCAACTAGCTGTTAGGACTATAAGCTTTATTTTCAGCTGAGTGCTTATGAGTTTCATTGCAGAAGGCAGACTAAACAACTCATAAGGAATGCTGTGATATTTATAAACAATGCTCTTAAGGAATGATGTGATATTTATAAACAATGCTCTTAAGGAATACTGGGATAGTTATAAACAATGCCATGAAAATGCATTGCATAAACACTGCAAAACAGCTACTGCCATATCACTAAACAGGCACAAGTGAGTTGAATAGGCAGTGAAGAATGGTTGGAAAAGAATTAAAAGCTTCAACAATTCAAGCTGCCACTGCAGTAGAATCACAAAAAAAATGCTACACCAGTGAGTTGATGGAACAGTTTAATGTGATTTGTACTGTAGAGTTGCTATACTGTACTGTTCCCACCTCACGTCCCAATCCAGAACGATCATCTCTACTGCAGCCCTACTCCCAGGACTCCTCTATGGTGCATCCTTGCTTTCAGCAGTGAAGCCATCTATTCTGAACAGACTTAGGCAAGCATATCACCATATTGCCAGATTTGCTGCTTCAGCCCTGGCCTGAACTCACCACTGTGCTATGCTAAGTACATTAAATTGGCCAGGTTTTGAGGTGAAGCTGGACTACTCCTTGCTGTGTACCACCTTCAAATGAATTCACCTCCCTCTCTCCCTTCCAAGCCTGCCTAACCTACTGACCTGGAAACCATTCACCAGATCCCTTAGAACATCTCACCAACCATTACTAAGTATACCTAAAACTCATCTAGCAGTTGGAAAGAGATCTTTCTCGTATGCAGCTGCACATAAATAGAACAATATTCCAATAGGACTTCTATCCTGCACATCCCTCTTGCAGTTTAAAAAACAGTAGAAGGACCTATTCCTTGCCACTGGCATGTGTAACTGTATATAAACCCCTGTCTAGCAGGCAGGGGTTAATCCTATGTTCAGTATAATGGTGGCTGCAGAATCAGGACACACAAGGGCAAGGGTCCTTGATCTCAAGAGGGCAGATTTTATAGAGATGGATGAATGCCTCAGGGATGATCTGACTGGGTGAGATTACCTGGGTGGGGTGAAGGAACACTGGGCAAAAACAAAAGGCGGCATAGTGAAGGCAACATATTTCTTCATCAAAACAAGTGAGTAAAAATAAGAGGAGAAAGAGAACCCTATGGTTCTTCAAAGAGATAGCTGAAAAAGTAAAGGTTAAAAGGGTGGCATTCAGAAGATGAAAGGAGATACAGAGTGAGGAGGATGGGGAAGTGTATCAGGAGAAACTGAGAGAAGTAGGGAAGGCAGTAAGGAGTGCAAAGTAACAAACTGAAGAGAGACTAGCACAAGTGGTGAAAGTTGATAAGACATATTTTAGGTATGTAAGTGAAAAGAGGAAGATGAAGGGAATGATTGTACAGTTAAACAGGAATGGAGGGACAGTGCAGAGGGCCAGGAAATGGAAGACATCCTGAACAAATACTTTTGTTCAGTGTTTACAGTGAAGGGAGAAGAGGGGCCAAAAAAAGTAACAGGAGCTCTGACAGAGGAAGGTGGACATCAATCTTTTTTCCAAGGAGAGAGTCCTAAAGGGACTCACTAATCTGAAAGCGAGACCAGATGGGGTACATCCTAGGATAAAGAGGGAGTGCAGGGAGGTACTAGCTGCACCTCTGACAGTCCTATTTAACAGCTTACTCGAAACAGGAATGGTTCCAGAGGACTGGAGGAGGGCAGATGTAGTCCCACTTCTTAAAAGTGGTAGCAGGGAGGAGGCTGGTAATTAAAGACCCATCAGCCTCACATCGATGATGGGAAAGTTAACAAAATTACTGCTAAAGTAGAGGATAGTAGAATATCTTGAATGTAATGGGTTGCAAGACCTGAGACAGCATGGATTTATGGGTGGGCGGTCATGTGAAACAAATCTGATAGATTTCTTTGATTAGGTGACCAAGGAATTAGGTCTGGGTGAAGCAGTGATTGTTGCCTACCTAGATTTCAATAAGACATTAGACACTGTTCCACACAGAAGGCTATTAAGTAAGCTGGGTAGCTTACAAGTGGGTCCTAAGGTGGTAAACTGGGTGAGAAACTAGTTAGGAGATAGGCAGCCAGGGGTGCTGGTAAACACAGTACACTCTGAGGAGAGGAGTGTGGCCTGTGGGGTGCCTTAGGGATCGTTGCAGGGACTGGTCCTTTTTAATGTCTTTGTAGATGACATTGCAGAATAGCTAGAGGAGAAGGTCTGCCTCTTTGCAGATGACACCAAACTAGGGTGGATTCTTGTTTGTGTGCGTGTGTGTGTGTGTGTGTGTGTGTGTGTGTGTGTGTGTGTGCGCTTGTGCATGTGAGTTTGTAACCCCCCTGTGGGAGCTGACCTTAATTACCCCGTTTTCCAGATCTTCCGTTTGCCTGCTGGCATCCCCCATTTTCCCTGATTGCTCTTGGTGCCCCAGTAATTCCCCAGTGCAGCCCCATACTTTATTTTAGCCTGGTTTGGGCTTTGATGTTGATCGCGAGTTGCTGGCATGTTCCTGGGGAGCCAAGGACCACGCAGGCACAGGCGGTGCCTTGAAAGTGCAGGCTGCTGATTTTGCTATCAGGCTAGTAGGTGTTTCATGGTCCCGGCACCCTGATCAATAAAATAGGGGCCGGTGATCTGAACAATGCAGCTTAAAATCCATTTTGTGGGCTAAAAATTAAGTTTGAATCAGGGCATGAATGGGGGCTCATGAATCATTCATGAGCCATCATGAATATTAATAAGGTGCTGTCTGCCAGCCTGGGGGGACAGTGATTTAGCAGCAGCAACAGCCAAACACCTGGGGTTAATGGAGCAAAAGTGGGCTTGTTTGACAGGGGGCAGTTGGGGCTAATAATCGGTAGGGTTGTTAACTGAATTGAGTATTGTGTTGGGCTGCACTAGATCATGAAAATAGGGGAACTGTTTATTTATTTAGCTTTTGTTAACCAGGTAGGTACAATAGACAAAACATATGCCTATTTTCAGGTACGACCCAGAAGAGTACAGGAATTAAAAGAACATACAGAGTACAACTTGAAGCAAGTAAGGCAGATACACTGAAATCAAGTAAAAGCATAACATACGTAGAAGATAACTCAAGTTTCAACAGTGGCACAGTCAAATATAGAATCAGATACAGGGTCACAATAACAATGTTCAAAGCAGTATATACAGATATACACAACATTTTCACACTTAACACAGGGCCCCACCCAGGCAGGCAACCACGGCAGGACTGTATTGCATTGCATTAAGCAGACTGGGCGCTGACATGTTGATAGCCCTCTGACCTTTACCAGCAGCCAATCAGTGATCTAGGCGTCCAAAACTTGGACAGAGGGACTCCTGGGAAAAGGAAGGGACTAATTCAGGCGCCTAGGTCATGACCTAATAAACAAACAGGAAATATTGATCTCTATGGTTATCAGTTATTGATAGGCTTCATCAGCCAATCAGGATTCTGGATTTTTAGCTGAAACTTTGTGGACTTTCTCAAATTTCCTCAGTCTGTTTCTGGGCTCTGTGTGAGTCAGGAATATCCTATGAGAGTGGACTTTGGGGGCTTTTCCTAGGACCTAGTTGGAGATTGCTGTCGGCAGAGTTGGACTGAGAAGGGGACAGAGAGAAAGAGACTGAACTGTGATTCTGATTCCCCAGGTACTGAGAAGTTGCTTAAACATTGCTGAGACAAATTAGATGCTGCAGAAACCCTGCACTAGTTAGCTGGATTGGCCAAGAGGACCGTGCAAATTATCTGAAGGCTACAGATGCTACTGAGAGTTTGATTGATTGTTAGGGACTGCAAGTGTAATTTTGAAGAGGCCAAGTGTATCTGGTCATCAGGGTGCTAGCCAGGTGCTGTACATGGTCCTGAGTGAACTGGTTAAAATTGTCAGAGAGCTGTGTTCTAGCTGCAGCTGAAGACAAGGTTGTGGACATTGTTTAGCTGGAAAGTGCAGACTGGTGTGCAGGGATTTGTTGCTCTTAGATTCCCCTGTTGGATTGCACCTGCACTTCTTGGAACAAAGATTAGCACCAACTTCAAATGGCACTGGACCATATTGGAATAACTACCTGGGAACTTGTCTTGCCTCGAACTTAGTGCAGGGACTGCAGGAGGATCCCGACTATTTGAGAGTTCTCATCCAGAGCCAGGGAGGGAACCTGCTAACCCCTTCCAAGTGGGACTCACTGTCTCAGGAGGTCACTGACACTTGCTGGGGTGCTAGGGCACCTGCAACCCATTGAGGAAGCTGGGCTATGGAGCCACTCCTGGGTCTGAGCCTATTGGGGCTGATGCTGTCCTGCCACAGAGCTCTGCAATGGACCAGAAGTGGCTGAAGGTGACAAGTGGCCAGAACTACAATCAAGGTGACCAGTTGCAAGACCTTCAAGCAAGTCCATCCTGCCTGAGGGATCAAGCCAGCCTTTCTTCTACCCTATGCTGCAGTGAATGAGGAGCTCCATTCTCTTGTGTTTTGAGGTCAACAAACAGTGAATAGCCAGGACCTGGTTCCTGGAAAGGAAAAAGGGGAATCTGTGCTGTTTCCTTAAAATCAAGTTCTTTTCAAATATATTCAGGGCCCCAACAGCCAGCCAACCTTCAGCACAGTACTAGGCCTTCACCTAGTGGATACCCCTAAGAACATCCTGGGAAACACTGGTACCAGTGGGGATGGGGGTGGATTTGGCCTGGGGGCCCCAATGCTTGTAGTTGCTGCCTGTTTCACTAACTAGTTTTTCTATCCACAGCCATCCTCTGTCCCAGTATCCCTTCCCTAGTACTTATCCCAAATAAAGCTGTGGTTTACCATTTGAAATTGTGTGTGTGCGGGAATTCTCTGAGTCTGTCAAAGCATTACTGTTCATGATTTATGGTGGTATTGAATTGTTGGGCATCCAATGTGTGGGGTGGTTGGTAGGGAAGGTGGGGAGGTACATCATCCCAGGGGGCTGTGCCAGCCAGTCACCTGACCAACTTTTAATTCTCTCTGGGTGGAGACACTGTGCTATTTTTATTATCTGTGGGATAGCAGGCCCCAGGCCCCATAACCTGTTAGAGGACCAACAGGCAGGGGTAGTAGCCCACTGGCACACAGCTCCAGGGCTGTGTTTGTGTGTGTGTGTGTAAAGGACAAGAAGAGACCTGAAAATACTTGGGGACTGGTCAAGAGTATAGCAGCTGGGTTTCAGTGTAAAAAAAATGCAAAAGAATGTACTTGGGGCACAGAAACCCAGAAGGCAGAGTACAAAACGAGGGGTCTATTTTTGACAAACACCAAGAAAGAGAAATACCTGGGGGTAATTATCCTTGATGACCTACAGGTGGCCAGACAGTGCAGCAAGTCAGTTGTCAGGGCTATTGGGAAGGGGGTTGCATAGGGAGAGATATCGCAGCAGAAGGAGGGAGGTGGTACTGCCTTTGTATAGATCACTGGTAAGACATCACTTAGAATACTGTGCTCAGTTCTGGATACCACATCTGCAGTAGGACATAGACAGGGTGGAGGCAGCCCAGAGGAGGGCAACTAAAATGGTGAGGAGTCTGCATAAAAACCTCATAAGGAGAAACTAAAGGAATTCAATATGTACAGTATACCTTGGATGAAAGAAGAGAGAGGAAGGATATAATAAAGATTTTTAAACACCTCACAGGGGTAAATAAGATATCAGGGGACAGTATTTTTCAGAAAAAAGGATGCCCCAAAACAAGGGGGCATGCTATGAAGTTGGGGGGGTAGATTCCAGACAGATGTGAGGAAGTGCTTCACACAGAGAGAGTTGTGGATTCCTAGAATAGACATCCAGTCAAGGTGGTGAAGCAAAAACACTGGTGGGTTGAAGAATGCATGAGATAGGCATAAGGAAATCTCAGTGGAAAGGAATGAAGAGGAAGAGAAAGATCTGAAGATCAAGTATGATCTATTAATGATACATTAGTTAGTGAAAAATGGGCAGACCGGTTAGGCCAAGCAGTCCTTATCTGCCAGCAAATTCTATGTTTCTATGTTGTGTTTCTATACACCTACCTTTGATTGTGTAAATAAGATATTGATTACATAACTTTTCCTTATCTGAATATGTTTTTAAATAGTAGAAATAATAATAAATCACCAACCTTATCCCTTCTTAGAAGCGGGGAGTGGTGTAATGCACCAACAGTTCCTTATAGCATTAAATTATTATATTACTAAATTACTGTGTTAATATGTTATCCTGGTTATCCCTACTAGTAGAGATGAGCTACAAATGGAAAAACTATCAATGTTATAACCACCTGAGTTTCTCTGGGTGCTGCTTCTTACAGAATGAATCCATTCCTTCTGGTGGAGTGAAATGGTTGTTTTTTTTCACCTTGCAAAGGTTCACATGACACAGTGCTACTAAGGGTCTCAATGCACTCCATGCCTTCTTACCTCTCTCCTTGGAGACAGTGGTGGGCTTTGTCACTGTTTTCTTTTCAGTTCCTGAAGAGATATAAATAAATCAGTAATCAACATCTTACTCCAGTGATATTTATTACAGAAGGTGAAATTCCAGATGAAGACAATATTGCTGCTCATAGAAAACATGGAAATTATAGTATTCTCCTTTGACTTCCATAGTAAGTCCTTGTAAATGATTGTCTAACATGTCACTGGCAGAATTCTAGGAATATGCAATTTAACAGACAGAAAATTATGTTATCATATTGCTTGTCAGTATTGCCCCTGTTCTGTGTTATAACCTCCTTGGTCATGCCTGTAAACAGGCAGTTTCTGTCTAGTGTACTTACTCTACCTGGTTAACAAAATACAAATATAAATCAATCAATCAATTAATTAATTATTTAAATTAAAAAAAATAATAATCTATCTTGTCTGCCCCCTCAACTATTTTGGCATACAGTTTGTAACCATCACTGGATTCACTGTAGATATAAGGGGAAGGGGAAATTGTTTAACCACAAAAGGCACACTAAGGCAAAGCTTGTTTCCAGGTGCAACCTGGGAGCCAAGGAAGTTCAGTGACTTGCTCACATTCACACAGTATGCAGTAGGGGCTGATGGGATTCAAACCCAGGTCTACAAGTTTGCAGCTCATTGCCCTCAACCACTATACTATACTGCCCCTATGATCTGCTGTGATCTGATAATGTGAGCTATTACCAAGGGCAAGTGATACCTGCAGAAGTATTTGGTAAAAAATACAGACTATATAAACCAGAAAAGGGTGTGTTTGTTCTTTAATGGAATAACCGCCAGCAACTGTCACCTACATGTATTTACAATGTTAACATGTTAAAGATATGATTTTTGAAATTTCTTAATTTTCAGTCAAATTGTTGATATATTACAATGTTGGTAAAAACAACAGGATCAAAACACTTTTTGAACCATTTTGCATTTTCAGCATATTATTTCAATGTATCATCTTACTGCAGCTCACCCCAGACTTTCATTAAAAAAAGCTTCCTAGCCCTGATGGTTCCTTGGCAGCCAATTTTAAATACATTACCTTTCAAAAGATCTAACTTTTGAACCGTTGGTGCTGTAAACTTTTTTTTTTTTATGAAAGCTTATGGTTAGAATAACATGAATAGATAACATCAATGTTGTTTTTATGTGTTGATATTTATTCATGTCATTATGTGTTTGTAAAAACATGTATTATCAGTACTATTTTTTCTATTTTTCAGACAGTATGTACTGTGTACACCTAGATTCCCTCCTTTCTATTTCTCTCCTGCTGAGACCTGAAACTAACTGACCCTGCCATAACCTGACCACTACCAAGAGTTTTTAATATATCACTCATCTAATCAATTCTACTTGCCATCTAGAAGGAATCCCATGTTGTGCCGGTACCCAAAGGGAAAAACCCATCACTTGTCAAGAACTACCAACCAATCTCCATTCTATCTTGACTGAGTAAGCTTCTTGAAAAAAACTGCCTTTGCATAACTTCATTCCCATGTAAACCAACACAATGTCCTCACCCCTGAGCAGCATGGTGTCAATGTGAGGCACAGCACTTAATCACCATACTCTCTTAGCCATGGATGGTGGTAAATATACAGACACAGTATTTGTGGATCTGGCAAAAGCATTTGATTTCATTAACAACACTCTCCTTATAACTAAACAACCCTATCTTGGTACTTTATATCCCTTAAGGTCACATCCTTGATTGGTAACCATCTTTCAGATAGATTTCAAAGGGGTTTCACTTGGAAACATGCGCTCTGCTACTCAGACCATAAATTATGGGGTACCACAAGGATCTATCTGAGAGCCTCTCTTCTCTTTGTTTATAAATAACCTCCCTAAAGCCTGCAGCAACTGTCCTGTATGCTGATAATCTCATCATTTTCCATATCTCAAAGTCTTTCTCTCAGAACTTGATTAATGACTTTTTCCTCACTCAAAGTTGGTTTCTAACTAACAGATTACTACTCAAAGTCAAAAAGACAATCTATGCCATTTGGCTCTAAACCAAAACTCTCCAACTAGTCCTCCCCATTAAATCTTGCCTACTCTGATGGCTGGATCATGGAGCAGGTAAACACCTTTAAATACCTAGGAGTCACACTTGATCCCTTCCTCCCTCATCTACTTGGACCACACTGATTCTCTGAGTAAAGGTATTCACCAAAAATTTGGTTCAGCGTACAGACTAAAGAACTCAATGACACATGAAGTTCACCTCACCATTAGCAGAAGTAGTATGCTGCCTATATTGGATTATGTATCTCCCATTTAATTACAAGCCACAGCAGAAGACATCTCCCAGCTAGCCATAATTTACAACAGCATTTGCTAATTTGCCTCATTATCCCCTTTTAGAACACACCACCATGACCTATGAGAGCTATGAGCATAAGATCCAGTGAGTCACTGCCATGCCATGATTTACCTAAAACTTTGGTAAGGTATTTCCTGGCCATTCATGCTGAGACTGTTTTGAAGTAAAAAGGAGGTGGTTCAAGGGGGTTATTATCAAGACAGTATGTACTGGGCAAGCCATTATCCATGAAGAAGTCAGAAGGGAGGACACTGAATAGCTCTGTGAATGCATTGTTGAATGTGTTTGCTATGGTTAGTAGGGCCAGGGTTGGAATTCCATCAATATTGAGCATGGAGGGTGAGACCTTAGAATCTTTCCCAGTGACATCTTTATGTTGCTCCAGAAGTTTTTGCTGTTTCTCCAGGTATTGGAAAGCATTTCCCTATGATCTTTGGATTTCATGGTACAGATTTCATATGTACAGGCGTTCCTCGCTTACTTGTATTCCTGAACATCTGCTTGTTTGCCTGATGCCCTGGCACAGTGCCAGATGTGATCTCTGTGCTTCATTATAGCAATGAGTTCTGGTGTAATCCAGGGGTTTACAGTGCCATAAACTTTCATTTTCTTAATGGGAGCATGGGTATCACAGGCACTGTTGAATTGTTTTATGAAATAATCCAGTGCCAGGTTGACATCATCAAAGGCATCGAGAGGGGACCAGGCAGTGTTGCTGAGGTCATTTTTTAGATGTTCCAGATGTCCACATTTTAGCAGTTTACTGTAGATAGAGATGGGGGTTGCAGAGCTTATTGGACAAGCTGCAGGAAACAGGAGAGTAGTCACTTATAGAATCGAGATGTACTGCCATGTTGGAGATTCATTGTGGGTGGCTGGAGAGTATCAGGTCCAGAAGGGTACTTGTTCCCATCTTATAGTTAGTCCTTGTTGGAGATGTAACAAGTTGGGCAAGGTGGACTGACGAGATAGCATCTTTGTATGGAGAGGTACTAGCAGATAACCAGTTGACATTTAGGTCACAGAGTACTAAAATTTTGGATTTGTGGGTGAGGCTACAAATGTAGTCAATTAAGCTGTGGAAGCCTGTCCTAATGTCTTTTGGAGGAACATAGGCAGAGATTACTGTCAAAGCTTTATTTTGGTCCCCAAGCAGTATTTTAATTGTTAGCGCCTGGGCCATGCAGCCCAGATTGGCCACAGGCAGGGCATATCCTTTAAGTGTCTCTTTCGGGTAGATGGCACTGCCACCAACTCTCTTGATAAGCCTATCCAGATGGTAAAGGGTATACCCAGGTAGAGGAACTGCAGAGTCAGGAACCTTTGCAGAAAGTCACGTTTCCACCATTGAGAATATCAGGACTATGTTGCAAGATCCATACCTGGAGATTATCCAATTTAGTCTGCAAGCTGCAGATGTTGATAGTCACCAGCTTAATAGATCCTTTTTTAGGGTGGTTGTGTGTGGACCCATGCAAGGTAACACTCTTATGTCCATAACAGGCCCTCCAAAAGGACCCCTAAACTTACAACATAGCACAAGTTTTACTTCACCAGTATGATTTGACTTCCCTACTTGTTTGCCATGTAATCTGGGTCATCTCAATCAGTAAGTTCCTAATGATATCCTTCTGAAAAGAATGAAACTGTTGCTCCCATTGAGACTGCCCAAAAGACTGGAGCTACAAACAAGCACCATGTTGCAACAGTCAGATGGCAAAGCATGAGTGGGGATGAAAAATGAGACAAAAAAGTGCAGTATATACAAGGAAATACAAGAAATTTGCTGCTATAGTAATTATTAATCCTTTGCTTTTAATCAAGAATGCGTCTGCAATTACCAAACTGATTCATACAGTGCGTTAGCATTTGTTAGTGTGTTGGATACCAGCTTCCCCAGGTTAACAAACAAAGCACTATAACAAACTTGACTGATGGACCCCATTTTGATTTGTTTTAGTGAGGAAGCACTGTATAATTCTAAATATTTGTATAGTTGCAGTTGTATTTGTATCATTTGTGTAGTCTTTCTGCTTTTGTAATTTGTGAATTGTAATGATTTATACTGTACATTAGCCAGTGTCCTTTATGACTTGTAATTGTGAACATTTGAATAAAACAGAATCAAATCAAGTCAAATGCATTGATATGAATGTCAGAAACACACTCCTGGGGCCAGGCCCTCTGCTACCACAGTGCCTAACCTTTAAGTGCGATTCATGAACTGGGGATAAACAGGGTCACCCTCCTGTTTGTTTTGGGTCCAAGCAACTGCCTGTCTTGAGTCCTGGAGTCAATTATGAACCCTTTTTAGATAGCACACCAAGGTAACAAGTCCAAATATCACACCCTTTTCAGGAAAAGCATCACAATATGCTTGGCCCAGCAGGCATACAACCAACCTGGCTCACAACCCTCTTCCGACTCAATTGAGATGCTGGTATTTTTCTTACCTTGCTGGATCTTTACACAGATCCTTATTAGAGTGGCTGCATAAGGTGACACAATAAGCATTTAACAGCTGTGTTAGAATATTAAGACTGTTCCACCATGTATACACAAAATGAACACATCTCAGGCAGCGTTTTAAGGAAAAACAAAGTTTACTAAAATTAAAAATAGTAACTACAATATCAAAGCATAGAATATATATACATTAAGGGTAGAGTCAGAAAATAAATTTATAATTATGAACAACCCACCTTGTATTGAATAACTAATCCTACCCGAGTTTCTATTGGTAAATAGTGGTGCTGAAATTGCCTATTTTGGCAGAAGTGCCTCCTTTGAGTCCAGGAAACAGTGTTCCTTAGAAGTCCAGAACAAGAGTGTCAGTCCTTTCAGCTGGCTTGATAATATCTGAGGCCAAAATGTCCCTCCCATCCTGTGATGTCACAGCTCTGAGCTGCTAGTGTGAGGTCACACACAGTCCAGCATACTTAATTTGCAACATGCAGTTAAATAGGCAAACAGGTCAGATTACCACTGGATTGGTGTCTGCAAATACAGCAATATTTTTTAATTATCACAAGACAGTCTGTCTGCCTCAGAGTATGGTTTACGACACCCTTTGACACATAGATACAGAGACAATGTCGGCAGATAAGGGCCTATGGCCCACCCAGTCTGCCCATTTGAGCTTGTAAGTTCACTTTATGTTTTCCTAGAAGTCTGTTGCCCCTTACTCCTTACCTCCAGAATTCCTTTATGTCTATCCCATGCATTCTTAAATCCCATGATTGTTTCAGCCCCCACCACTTCCTCTGGCAGGGCGTTCCACTTGTCCACCACCTGTTCTGCAAAGAAATTCTTTCTCACATTTCCTCTGAATCGTCCTCCCTCCAACTTCATCCCATGCCCTCTAGTCCTGGAACATCTTTTTTGCTTAAAAATAGTGTTTTCCCGCACCTTGTTCCTCCCTGTAAGATACTTGTTTATCTCTATCACATCCCCTCTCTCCCTCCTCTTCTCCAGGGAGTACATATTCAATTCCTTCAACCTGTCCTGATAGGACTTGTGATTCAATCCATGTCCCATCTTTGCTGCCCTCCTCTGAACCTTCTCTACCCTGTCTGTGTCCTTACATAGGTAAGGTCTCCAGAACTGTACACTGTACCCCAGGTGGGGCCTCACTAGTGTCTTGGATAGTGGAATTATGACCTCCCTTATCCTGCTGGTGATACCCCTGCCTATGCATCCGAGCATCCTATTTGCTTTACCTGCTGCCTTGTCACACTGTTTCCCTACCTTGAGGTCATCAGAGATAATAACCCCAAGAACCCTTCCCTGCTTGGAGCATGCTATATACTCACCCCCCAACTGATATATTGTGCCAGGGTTTTTGTGTCCCATATGCATTATCTTGCACTTCTTTGCATTGAATTTCAACTGCCAAACCCCTGACCATTCTTCAAGTTTCTGCAAGTCCCTTCTCATTCTGTCTACACCCTCTGGTGTGTCTACTCTGTTACAGAGCTTTGTGTCATCAGGGAACAGGGACATTCTGCCTTCTAGGTCCTGTGCAATGTCACTGATGAAGATGTTGAATAGGACTGGTCCCAGCACTGATTTCTGTGGTACCCCACTGGTCACTCTTCCCTCTGTGGAGTGACAGCCATTTACCACCACCCTCTGTGTCCTGCCTCCCAGCCAGTTACCTACCCACCACACTGCTGTCCTGCACACCCATATTCCCCAGTTTGTGTAATAGTCTTCTATGTGGCACAGTGTCAAAGGCCTTGCTGAAGTCCAGGTAGGCCATGTCCACTGCCCTCCCCGATCCACCTCCCTAGTCACCCAGTCAAAGAATTCAACAAGGTTGGTCTGACATGACCTCCCCCTGGTGAAACCATGCTGCCTTGGGTCCTGTAGTCCACTGACAACCAGATGTTACACCAATCTCACCTTCAGTAGTGCTTCCATGATCTTCCCCACTACCAAGGTGAGGCTGACTGGTCTGTAGTTCCCCACTTCCTCTTTGTTCCCACTTTTGTATAAGGGGACTACATCTGCTGTCCTCTAGTCTTTGGGTACCTCCCCTGTTTCCAGTGATTGGCTAAACAGGGTTACCAGAGGTTCAGCCACCACCTCTCTTAGTTCTTTAAGGACCCTAGGGTGCACCCACCTGGCCCCATTGCTTTATCAACTCTTGTACTTCCAGTTCCTTCAGGACCTTTTCTCGTGTAAAGGGACTTGTGTCCATTCTGCACCATTCCACCCTTACTCCCTTCAGACTCATTACCTCCTCTTCCTCTGTAAGGACTGGCAGAAATACCTGTTCAATATGTCAGCTTTACTGTTGTCATCCTCTACATGGCCCCATCCTCCCCTTCAGTCTCACTATCCTCCCTTTTCATTTATTTTTCCTTATCTTGTAAAAGGTTTTGTCCCCTCTACCCACTGAATTTACAATGTGCTTTTCTGTCTGAGCTTTGGCTTCCCTTACTGACCTCCCTGCCTCCCTTTGCTTCTCCTGTTACTTCTTCCTATCCCCTTCTGCCTGTGTCTTTTTGTATTACCTGAATGCAATCTTTTTGACTTTCACTTTCTCCGCTACCTCCTTGGAAAACCATAATGGCCTCCTCTTCCTTTTCCCCTTACTAACTTGCTTAATGCATAATTCTATTGCTCTTGTAATCCCCATTTTAAATACTGTCCACTGTTCCTCAACCCCTGATTCCTGCCCCATTTCCCTTAATGCCTCTTTCAAGTATCTCCCCATTTTCCCAAAGTCTGCACCCCCAAAATCCAGGATACGTGTTTTTGTGTGGTTTGATTCTGCTCCTTCTGAGATTTCAAACCACAATGACTGGTGGTCACTGTTCCCCAGGTGCTCCCCCACTGTTACCCCCATCACACTGTCCCTATTTGTGAGCACAAGGACCAGTTGCTTGAGGAAGGCACCCTGAAGGAAGTCCAGGATAAATCTGCTCCTAGTTGATGCTGCTGCTTTGATGCTCCAGTACACGTCTGGAACATTGAGGACTCCAACCAGCACTACCTCACCCTTGTCTGCCATCCTTTGGATGGCTAGCATCAGCTCCCTATATGTTTCTTCCTCCTGGGCTGGTGGTCTATAGACCATATCTGTGTGGATGGCTGGCCCCATTTTCCTTTCCAGCTTAACCCACAGTATCTCTCCCCCATTTTGTTCCTCCTGGGTCTGTGACCCTTATGTCATTTTTCACATGCAGTGCCACTCCACCTCCCTTCCTACCTGCCCTGTCTCTTCTGAATATGCTGTATCCAGGTATGGCCATCTCCCAGTCATGGTTACCATTACACCAGGTTTTTGTGATGGCCACAATGTCCAGGTCTGACTGCACCATGACAGCCTCCAGATCCTCCATCTTGTTGTTAAGGCTCCTGGCATTGGCACACATGGCTTTCCATGATTTGACCTCCCTAGACTGTTTAACTGTTCTACTCCAGCCCCTTCCCTGGTTGTCCTTTATCCCTGGTTCTCCTTGCTGACTGCCCTTCTGTTGAATTTTGCCCCTTTTCTGTCTATCCACCTCTTGGGTGCTTGTCTCCATCTGTTGCACACTGCGTTGTAGAAATATTCACTGTGCCAGATCACTGGTTCCACTGTTAGCTGTGGGGGTGAGCAATTAGCTACCCTCCTTTTTGGCCTGCCATCCCCCTTGGCTAGTTTAAATGCTTGTCAATGTAGCATTTAAACTTATCATTGAGTGCTTGGATTCCCCTCCAGGAGGGATGCAGGCTGTCAGGCTTGAACAGGCCTCCATCCCTCCAGGTGGGTCCCCAGTCACCAATAAACCCAAACCCTTCCTCACAGCACCAGTTCTTCAACCATGCGTTAAAGTTCCTGTTGCATGCACCCCTATGCTCTCCCATAACTCTCACAGGTAGTACTTCCGAGAAGGTGACAGAAGTAGCTACTTGCTTGAGACCCCTCTCCAGTTTCCTAAACTCTTCCTGAACTTCCTTTGTCTCCCCATTTGAAGTTGCAGAAATATCCTGTAAGGTTAATTCACACATGCTTTCCAAAAAACATCTCCCTCTTGTTAGCCTATAAAATGTAACCTTTTATGGCAGTCTTCCTAAGTTCAAAGCAGTTGTCTGTTTACAACCTGGTTGTATAGCAGTTACCCAGGCTCTGACAGGTAGGTGTCAACAATGGAAGCTCTAACTAGCTCCTCCTCTAGGTCAGTGAGAGGGCAGATCATTTTTTCTTCTCTTTTAAAATCCAATGTCCCATGAGGCTCTGCTGCTTGGCCTGTTTCCTAAGCAGAACTGCCATACAAAACATAGATTTATAAAAAAATGATATACACATAATAACAAGCAGATGGCTATTGCCACAATGAACATGTGAGATGGTTTTAAAACTGAGTATTATTTTTATTTTACATTTTCTAATTTTTGGTTATACTGCACCTTCTATAAATAGGAACTATGCAATGTAACATACAAAACAATATTTATTCATTGAAAAGTTTCACCAGGAAAGGCACACTGAGCTGGGAGCTTGTTTCCAGATGTGTCCTGGGGGGGGAGGGAGTGGTACAAAATGAGGTTTTGCACTCAAGAAACAAATACAATTACATGCTAGCAGTCTAATTACAGCACAGAAGTGCACATTATATATTGATGTACAGTAGCTCATGAGAACAGAGTAGAGAAAAAACAGATAGAAATCCATTTACAGTGCTTCAGTTCAGTATTATTAGAGATAGTTACATTGTATGTCATGAAGTAGATTAAAGGAAACCGTTATACTAGTCACTAAAACATAGAGCAGATCGATCATAAGTTCCTAGAACAGTGGTATTACCACTTGGTAAGTGGGAGTCTGGAGTGTAAACTAGGGAGGAGGGGGCAGGTGAGGGTTGGGAAGTGGTGAGGAATCTAAGAGCAGTTGCACGAGAGGGAAGTGAGGCCCCTGAGGTAGTTTGAGAGGACCCAAGGTGAAGGGACATTTCAAACTGCAATATGGAGGGAATTCCAGATTTTAGGGAAATAATGGCTGAATGCAGATTGGACAATGGTCATGGAGACTGGAGAGACTACTAGGGTACAACCATTTGGGTGCCTGAGGATATGGGAGTAGAGGGGAGGACTGGAGAGTGTGGCTGAGAGGTAGGGGTGGAGAGTGCTGAACCAGAATTTACTCATGGAGTTTGTGCAGTGGACACGGTGCCTGTCTTCAAGAGACAGAAGGGAGAGAGATTGGTACATAGATCAGTGATGTGTGTGAGGGAAACAGTCAAGAGCATAGTGGCAGAATGAGTGGAAGAGAGTGTCCAATCTGTAGTGCCTGGGGAAGCACTGTAGACTATGTTGCCATAGTCAAAGATTGGGAGGATCATTTTCTGGATGATAGTTTGGCATGCCAACAGTGGGATACAGTCATGGTTTCTGTGCAGGGCACCTAGCTTGGGGTGCAGTTTTTTGACTATAGCATCCTGATGGCCAGAGAAGTTTAGGTGTTAGTCAAGCCAGATACCTAGGTACCTAAAGGTGGTAACTTCCTTGAGGGGGAGCTGTCCAGAGTGTGGAAGGTGGGAGGGAAGGGGAACCTAGAGAGTCTCTGCCTTGTGCCAAAGGACATGGAAACTGTCTTCTTGGCATTGAAGAAAAGCTGGCTACAGCATAGCCAGAGCTGAACTTGATCAAAGTCGAGCTGGAGTCTATGCTCCACACCACCAATGGAGGGTCCAGAAGTGAAAATGGCAGTGTCATTTGCATTCATGTGGATGGATGTGGATGAGCAGATGGAAAGGAGATCATGGAGGAAGATGGAAAAGAGTAACAGGCCTAGCACAGAACCTTGTGGGACCCCAGTGGTTATAGGCAAGGGAGGGGAGAGGGCATCACCAATTTTGACTGATTGGGACCTGCCCATGAGGCAGGAGTGGATCCAGCTGATGGTCTTGTAAGAGAGGCCAGCAACCTGGAACTTGGCTAGTAATAGGCAGTGGGAGACAGTATTGAGTGAGCCTGAGGAATGAGGTAGCTGTGGAATGGTTCTTCTGGAAGACAGACTGGTAGGGGGTGAAGAAGGAAGAGGAGTACAGGAAAGGAGAGCGCTGGGATAGGACTACACGTTCCTGTATTTTGAATAGGATAGGGAGGTGGGAGATAGTGCAGTAGCTGCTAGTGGCAGATGGGTCACCAATTTTTGCTGAAGAGGGATGACAGTGGCAGTATTCAAGTCAGCAGGGATAGAGAAGCAGGAAAAGGAAAGGTTAAGGAGGTCAGCAAGGGAAGAGAAGATTGCAGGGGCAGAGAGATAGAGGAGCTTGCCATCTCCAGGCCATCTGGGCTCTTACCCTTGGAAGAGTTAAGGGCAAGAAGGGTGTCAAAGGTGGATGGGGGAGATCCAGGGGAGAAAGAGAAAGTGAGGGTAGCAATGGATGGCAGCCATGAGGACTGTGGATGGGGGCAGGAGAGGGGGAGGGAGGAGAGAGAAGAAGAGGCACAGGTGGTAAAGAAGGAGTTGAACTCTGAGGCAATAGAAAGGGGTTAGAAACTGAGATTTCACCTTCTTTGAGGACTGACAATGGGGCTTGAGTAGGAGGGGAAAAGAGATTGTGGACTTCCTTCCAGAAATTTGATGGTTGATCAATGTTGGCCTTGAAGGTGGAATTGAAATAGTCAGCTTTAGCAAACCTTACTGCCAAGGTACAGGAGTTTCAGATGTAGCAATACCTCTGGAAAGTAGAGGAGATGGGATGCATTTATTTTCAAACCAGTCCATATTATGTGCACATAGGCAAGCAATGAGTCTGGCTGTGATCCAGGGGAGATGAGTACCCTTCACGACGTAGGGTGGCATGTTTCTTCCATAGCTCAAAGAATTTAGTTTTGAAGTAATTTAAAGGGTCTGAGAACATATGGGACCAGTCAGTGTGGCTTAGTTCACTGTGCAGGTGAGAGAGGTCCAGTGGTTTGAAAGAGTGACTAGGCAGGATTTGGGAGAGGGGCTTTAGGACTGTGAATCTTGTGTATGTAGAAGGTAAGATGGTGGTCACTTAGGGCATTGGATGCCAGCCTTGATGATGGGGTGAGGGTGGAAGGTGAGTGCTCAGTCTATGAGGGAGTGATTGGGCATTTTTGGGATTAGGCGAGTTGGTTCGTTTATTAGTTGAGACTGGTTCAAGGAACTGATGTGGGTGGGTGCGGATTGCAGGGGGGGACCGCCAAGGGGCCGTTTTTGGTTTACAGGTTTTAAAAAAAAAGACGTCAGGGACAGTTTCCATTTTCAGCTGGGATTTGGCATGCTGGGTGGGCTCCCAGCATGCCACCTCAACTCCCCGTGGGTAGGGGTGCTTTGTGACGAAGTTGGGCACCCCTGTCGGCATATAACAAATGGGTGGAGTGCATGATGCGAGAGGGTTGAGTGCGCCCCTTGGCAATCAACAAAGGGAGATTATGCCGACGTGGAGCTCCTCTGTCGGCATTGTGACAGGTAGTGACTGCCGCCATGTTGCCTGCACCGAGGGAGGCGTGTAACGGTCAATGGAGCTTTGCTCTCATTGCAGTGAACCTTTTCTTTGTTGTGATGGCCATATTAGGCATGCATGAGGTCAGTGCCTCCTGCTGCCTGATTGGGGAATGAGGGATGCACCTTCTGATGTTTGCCCAGCATTCGCCCAACAGTGACCGCACCTCCAAATCTGCTACTACTGCAATATGTTGGCTGCGCAAGCACGAGCCAACATAAAAATGGGGAGGGATGGAGGGATGGTAAGTTGAACTAGTAACAGCTCATTTGCAGAAGGGGATCAATATGATGTGATAGGAGTGACTTGAAGGTTGGAGGAGAGGTACATCACCATGCCACCTCCTTACTGGGGCAGTCTTGGTGAATAATGGAGTAGCCAGGGAAAGGGATGTTATTATCATGTGTTTTTGATGTGAGTCATGTTTGGTCCAATATTAGGATATCTGGTTTGAAGGTAGCCACAAGGGCCTGTATTTGTGTAAGTTTGGGGAGAAGGCTTCTAATGTTTAGTTGGGCTATGTTTAGTCAGAATTGGGTGCCTGGGGGCAGTGGACTTGGGTTGGTTTCAATATCCTCTGATAGAAGCAACAGCAGAGCAATTAAGCAAAAGGTGTATATGTAGTGCTTCTTCCTTAAAAATGAAAGAGCTCAGGTGGGGCAGCAGTGCACAGTGGTAGGAGTGGGTGGGGGAGGGCAGAATTCAGTGATGTGGAGGCAGGAGGGGGGTAGTATTGATGCATCAGGGATCCAGGGGAAGTGTGAGAGGAAGATGGAAGGGGGAGATGTGATTGAGTGAATAGGGGGACTATCTGATGATACAAGGTGTTGGGGGGGAGAGTAGGAAGGGTGGAAGGAGGGAGAAAGGTGAAGGAAAGAGAAGAGAAGGGGGAGTAGACCAAGGGTAAGTAGGAGCATGATAGGTGAGGGGAAGGATAGTATTATAGAATGGGGAATGTGGGAAGAGTGACAGGAGAGAAAGGGATGTGAGAGACAGAGAGACAGAGCATTGGCCACTTATGGGAGTCGATATTTGTGTGTGTGGGGGGGGCTAGGAGTGTAAAATAATATGGATACTTTCAAGAGGAAGGGAGCCCAAGAGTGAGATTAATGTAGGGGCTGGGTTGAGGCATTCTGGTAAGGTATCAGGAATATAGTGAGGGACTTAGAGCACAGAGAGGAGGGAGTGGACTGAACCAAGTGCCGAGGTAAGGAGGGGGTGAAAAGTTGACTGATTTTCACACACCCTATAAAAAGAAGACTACCTTAGGATGTTTCATCAAATGCCCTAATTGCATTGCAATCATTTTCACCACCCCTTCTAGTAACCCCTAATTTTCCTTACTTTAACAGGCTTTGTCAGCAAAAGCAATGAACGACAAAAATAGTTTATTAGGAGCTGGCCCAGTGACATAAAAGGCTAAGATGACACACCTCCTGCCATGCCATCAACCCAGTTCTGGAAAGAGATGGGGGTTACTCAGGGGCCACCTGGGAGAGGGAGGATTGAGTCATTATTGAGATTTTTAAATTTAATTTGAAAAACTAGAATAGTTCAATGCTGAGTAACAGTCTTGTGATATTCTATTTTGTACAATTTTGTGGTGCAATCTCTTCTCTGGGACCCAATAAATAGTCCCTTGTGTATTCCTCATTGCATTTGCTGCTCTAATCTATTGTACACTCTGACTCTGTATATGTTTTGGTTCTGCTATATATTTATCTGTACAGTTACTGTGTCTCATGTGATTATAAGAGCGTGTACCTGAGATCTTTGTGTGAGAAAACTGTGAAGCTGAACTGAGTTTTTCTGGAACAAAAGGGGCTTCACTTTCCTCCTGTCTTCATTCACAAGGCCAAAGCCTCACCGCCTAGTGGGGATTATTAAACCTTGCAATATGTATAGCAAATGGGTACTGAGTCATCCTAAGGCTGTTTAGGGCACCCATTAGAGTTGGATCTTTTAAGACCAATAGTTTTCCCAGGTATATTTTGTTTTCATGTGAGAATGATTTACTAAACAATTGGAGAAAGATATTAAAGCCAGATCATTTTGCCTATCAATATCCAAGATTTGAAATTTAAGGATTTAAGATTTACAAGTGCCATCAGATACACAGTACTCTGATCTAACCAAATATAGTCAAACCTGATAGCAAAAATGTAATCTTTCAAATTCCATAGTCAAGGAAATCAACAGGAATGGCGACTATAGATTAAGGCCTCAATAGTACACATTTGCACAAGTTTATAATCAAGTAAGTTAAATTTCCTGATATAGTTGTAATGTCTTTTGGGCAACATTTCTGCTTTACATTTTGTTGAAATTTAAAGTGCTCTAAACAGATTGACTAGTAGCCACATAACAGAAGTTGAGCCCCGACAGTAGTAATTGTGAAGAGGTCTGAGAATAGAAACCCTGCTTGGGCTAAGAGGTTATTCACCCTGTTCAGGGGCATAGCTACAAGGGAGCAGGGGGTGCAGTGGCACCTGGGCCCATGAGGTTTAAGGGGCCTAAATCATAATTTTGATGTTTATTCAAAACTGGGGAGGGGCCCTGTAACATCGCCTTGTGCCCAGGCCCTCTGGGAATTTGCTTCACTACTGACCCTGTTGTGTGAATTTCGTGCTAGAAATGGGAGATGTCAGCAGAGTGCATCCTTGACATGAGGCACAATGCTGAGATACCACCCATGTTTAGTGCCATGCCACTCTAAGATACCATAGGAATGACTGGAACAAAAAACAAAACAAAACAAGGAGGTTCTGCATCAGCGTGTGGGCTGAAAACAATACGAAAAGATAATATTAAATGCACTCTGACAATAGAAAATAGAGTTAGAATTGACAATTTCACCATATGTCTTCTTCATGAACTTTCTATTAAGAGAAAAAAGCATAATGAGTGGATAATGAAAGGGAAGTAAAAGACATATATGTGAGGAAAGAAAAGATGGGTGGATCTAGGAGAAAAAGTGATAACAGGCAAGATAAGAATAGAAGTTGGAAAGAAATGGTGATGATAGAGATGAAGATGCATTGTAGGAGTGAACAAGCTGAGGAGTTCTCAAATAGGGTCTCAATGACTTGGCATAGTAAGAAGGTTTAAAGATGACAAAGGTGGGAGAAAAAACCAAGGACATCTGAAAAAAAGGAAAATGGATATGAACTAGTTCATTGTTCCACTGGTATAATTTCTAAGTCCATATGCATGCCTAGCAGGTCCGCATTTGTACTAGTGGATTTACCAGATGCTACATGCAACAGATAGCAGTTGGCAGTGTCAGAGAGTGGTGGGTAAGTGGCAGCTGCCATCTTGGTGCTGAAGCAGGGTAGCAATAGCATGTGGATTGGGGGATTTAGACTACCAAGGCAGCACTAGCACATCAGAGAGTGGTGGGTGGGGCCCTAGAGTACCAGAGTTCTAGCTGGTCAGAAGGGTGGAACCAATAGACTACCAGGGCAGGACTTTCTGATCAGTGAGTGAGTGGAGAGGCTGCTAGGCTAACAGGCAGTGACTGTACAGCATCAAAACAGTAATTGATAAGGCACATGAGGGCCACTAGGGTACTGGCTTTGCGACATGAAAACAGTGACAAGGCAGGGGGCCTCTACACTACTTGAGCACTTGCTCTGCAACATTTGAACTGTGCTTAGGTGGGGGCCACTAGATTACGAGGACACTGGCTATACAATATCAGAACAGTGATTGGGCATGGAACCACCAGGGCATTGGCTACACAACACAGGAACTGTGTTCAGGTTGGAGAACACTAAACTATCATGGTACTGGTATACAGCATCAGAACAGTGATGCAGTCACATGGGGATCACTACAATATCAGGGCATTGGCTATACGGTACCCTTATGAATTTCCGTGGCTCATGATCTTGACACACACCTGCATGGGCACTATTGCCCAAGAGGTGTAGTGTCCCAATAGGGAGCATCCCGATGATGAAATATCCAATGGATTTTGACAGGGGTAAGGTAGCAGATGTGATGGGTTACTACCTTACCCCTGCTGGTGCATGTCAAGGAACAGTTGTTTTGGGGATTTGGCCTAGCTGCTCCAGTGGTGTACAGGGCTAAACCACTAGCAACTCTGCCAGCTCACTCCCTCAGGCCCAAGTTCTGGTCTTGATCACATCCTTATAAGGAACCCCCCCTGTAACTAATATTTTTTTACTCCAGGGTCCACTCCCCCTCAGAGTTAGTTATTTTAGTTGAGAGTTATCAGTGGGGCCCCACATGGTGGGTGCAGGGATCCTGCCCCCCCCGGCATTTTACACTTAGTTTATGCCGTAATGTTCTAAATTGTTGTGTCAGTCATATGATCTGTTCAGGGCTGTGGATTTCGGGCCAATTAACTTGGTATGCTGAACATCGGAATTCCAGACTTAGGGATAACATAGTATATCTGGCTATACAACACTGTACCAATGATTGAGTGGTAGTTCACTACACTACCAGGGCACTAGCTATACAGCATCAGAACAGTATTCAGTGGGGGGATCACTAGACTACAAGGGTACTTGTTACACCACATAGAAACTGTATTCGGAGGGGCACTAAACTACCAGATCAATGGCCATACAACATCAGAACAGTGATGGGGAGATACTACACTACCATGGCCTCCCTTCTGCATAATTGGCACACTGATCAAATGGGGGCACTATCAAGGGAGCACCTGGTTGCTCCTTGGCTTTAGTAAGACCATATTGTAATACTAGATTTGCTGGCAAAGGCATCTAGATTCACCTGAGCTCTTTTCTTCTAGGTTGCTTGAAAGGACAGAGCAAAGAACCCTACCAGAGCAAGGAAAAGGATTAAGATTTCTTTTGACAAGGCAGATTTATTGTTTATTATTATTTTCTTTTGTATTCGCAGGGATTGCTACTGTTTGTTGCTAACATTTTATTGCTTTATTTTTCTCTGATTCAATATTGTTGTTGCTGGGTATACCTTCTGCTGCATTATTACAGGGTGTGCATACAGGTGTGTGCTTAAAGATTACTGCTGTAATCTTCTGATTCAAATTGTCTTTTGCAAGGTATATCTTCTGTTACTGCTTTATTTTTCTACATAGCAAAGTGTTTCTTACAGGGTATATCTTCTGTGAAATTGTTACAGGTGGTGTTTTATAAGCTTTATCAATCATTAGGCTAAGCTTTCTGGACTACTGCATTTGTTGCTGACTGATTGTTTCTACTCTTACCTACTTGTTTCTTTCATCTGTGGTTCTTCCTTTTTACCAGGGGAAGGGCCCAGCCACCCATCCCCGTCTCCAACCACCCCACACTACACTCCTTTTATAGAGTAGCACAGTCATGACAGTTCCTGTAGCAAAGCAGGAAGGGGGGATCAGAGGGGTGTCCACACAGTGACCTCATTTACAGGGGCACAAGTAATTTAACTTGTTATAACAAGTTATACAAAAACAAATAAAACACAAAATCAAACTTTTGCTTTCATTTTCCTCCTTCTAATTACTCTGACCAGGCTATAAGCCCATCAACTTATCTGGAATGGATATTATTAACTGCAGGTACTGCAGGACACTTTTCAAAAGGGCAGTTATAGCAGATTTAGGACACTGTCCTACATGCTGGGCCACTGGAGATCTAAAGGCTCAGTTCCAGGCAGCATGGGCAGAGATTCCACACCTCAAATCACATATTCAGGAGGAAATATATTATAAGAACTGCCTGCCATTTCCCCAACATCCAACAGTAGTACCTCAACCACAAAAGGTAGTTGGCCCAGGAGGTTGGTAGGTGGTTAGAAGGGGCAAATCGGGTGCCCCATCACTCGGTGCTCTCCAACATATCACCTCCACAAACCATATACAAACTACAAACAGGTATCTGCCTCTATCTCTGAAATCAAACAAAGGGGCAGAGGACACTGCAGAGCAGGACACTGCAGCACAGGAGCTAGCACAACAAAACTCATCCAAAACAGGAACCAAAACAAAAAAAGGAAAAAGGAAATCCAAAACCCTTCTGATCATAGGAGACTCCATGATTTGGGGAGTTGATACCTATCTCCAGCCAGGTGTAATGGTCAGATGTCTCCAAGGTATATCAGCATGGAGAGAGACACTGACTGCATTGCTAAAACTGTACAGGAAGCAGAGGAAAACATCAACATCCTGGTACACATAGGGACTAACGATCTCACCAGCCGGTCAGTTGTGGAGACCAAGGAACACCTGACCAGGCTGGGTAACAAACTATCATCCATTTCATCTGGCATCTCCTTCTCTGAGATCCTGTCAGTCTGGGAGAAGGGGGCAGATGGACAGAAGGTCAGAGAAGGGGAGATATGGGAGCTAAACATGTGGCTCAAGGGCTGGTGCCAGGAAGAAGGACACAGATTTGTAGGTAGCTGGCAAAAGTTTTGGGAGTGAAACTTCTTTAAATTTGATGGACTGCATCTGACTAAGGAGGTAGTTAGTGCATCAGGGCAGAGATTTGATGTCTTTGCAGAATAATTAAACTAGCAAATGAGGAGAGGGGTGCAGCACCCAATATGTTGAATGGGAAGAACACCCCTCCCCCCCCTCAGCTGGTGATCAAACAGGAGTTAAGCATGTTTGTAGTTCATTTGCATCACCTGGTAAGGAAAAAGGTCCGGCTCCCCATATGATGCACAGGGGAAATGCCAGACCTTGCCTAACAACCAACACACCAAAATCTGGCCAGTGGAAAATCATGTACACAAATGCTCGCAGTCAGGGAAACAAGATCCCAGACCTGAAGGCAATAATGACAGAGGCCAAACTGGACATAGCAGCCGTTAGCGAGACATGGTTCACCAGTAACCACACTTGGGAGACTTCAGTACCTGGCTATGTACCGTTCAGAAGAGACCGAGGTGCAAAAAGTGGAGGTGGAGTGGCCCTTTATGTCAATGAAAATATCAAAGCTACAGAAATTCAGAATACACATAAGGAGCCAGAAGAACTGTGGGTCACCCTGGAAACAGGAAATGGGACATCCATACAAACTGGGGTTGTCTACAGGCCTCCAGACCAGGGGGACGAAATAGACACATTACTGTTGGAATATATACAAATCATGACAGCTAAGGGGGAGGTTCTGATAATGGGAGAGGTCAACATGCTAGATACACATTGATCAATATCAACAGGAACATCTGCCAGAAGTAGACACATAGTGGATTCCCTGCAGGGGGAGGGCCTCAAACAACTGGTACAACAACCCACAAGAGATAGGGCTACCCTAGATCTAGTATTGACTAACAGGGAAAGGATCACAGATCTCCAGGTAGAAGGTCACCTGGGGGGCCAGTGACCATCACATGATATGGTTCAATTTGGCCACTAGAACTAAATCATCCCATTCCAAGGCACTATATGGGACTTCAGAGCAGCTGACTTTGATAAGATGGCCAACAAAGTTAAGTTAGCCCTGGCAAGAAGAAATACAGGTGACAGGGTACAGGCAATCTGGGCAAGTATTAAGGATGCAGTACTTGAAGCAACACCCCATTGTGTTAGAGAGAAAAGGAAGTGTAAAAGAATAAGGAAACCACTTTGGTTATCAAAAACAGTAGCAGAAAAGGTCAGAGCCAAAAGGCTGGCCTTCAGGAAATATAAGCAACGCAGCGGGATGAAGATAGGGAGGCATACCAAATTTCCCTAAGGGAAGCAGGGAAGGCAGTAAGGCAGTAAAGGGCCCAACTGAGGATACACTAGCATGGACAGTAAAAGAAGGTGACAAGACTTTCTATAGGTACATTAGTGAAAGGAGAAAGTCCAGAGTGGGTATTGTTAAGATCAAAGGGGATAAGGGGGCATGTGGAGGAGGAGGACCATGTAAAAACATCTATCCTAAATAGATACTTCTGCTCAGTATTTACTGAGGAGAACATAGGGCAGGGCCCACAGCTGAGTACCATGGACATGGGGGAAGAGGGAGGTGTGCACTAGTCCTTTCACAAAAGAAAGGGTCCTACAAGAGCTTGATAAGCTCAGGGTGGACAAGGCAATTGGACCTGATGGCATGCATCCCAGGGTACTAAGGGAGCTAAGGGTGGAACTAGCAGAGCCATTATCAGAACTGTTTAGTGAGTCTCTGAGCACAGGAGAGGTCACAGAAGACTGGAGAAGGGCTCATGTGATCCTGCTCCACGAGAGTGGTAGCAGGGGAGGAGGCAGGAAACTACAGACCAATCAGTGTTACCTCAGTAGTGGGCAAGATTATGGAGGCACTCTTTAAGGAAAGGATAGTGCAACACCTGGAATCCATAGGAGCACAGGATCCAAGACAGCATGGGTTTACAACAGGAAGGTCCTGTCAAACTAATCTCATATATTTCTTTGACTGGATAACCAGAGTGGTGGACCAAGGGGGGAGCAGTTGATGATGTCTACCTTGACTTCAGCAAAGCCTTCGATACTGTTCCACATAGAAGATTGATTAATAAACTGGGTAGGCTTGGGGTGGGTCAGAAGTTGGTCAACTGTGTGGCAAACTGGTTGATGGACAGAAAACAGAGAGTGGTGGTAAACAGTATACAGTCAGAAGAGGTGCAAGTTACAAGTGGGGTACCTTGGGGATCAGTCCTGGGGCCATTCCTCTTCAATATCTTCATCAGTGACATTGCAGATGGACTAGAAGGTAATGTTTGTCTGTTTGCAGATTACACCAAGATCTGCAGCAGAGTAGATGATCCAGATGTGGTGGGCAGAATAAGAAGAGATCTGGATAAACTGGTAAAATGGTTGGAAGAGTGGCAACTGGGGTTTAATGGAAAGAAGTGCAAGATCATGCACATAGGGAAGAGAAACCCTGAAGTCACTTATAAGTTGGGAGGGGAGTTGCTGGCAGTCACAAGGGAAGAAAGAGACTTGGGCATCATCATCATCATCATAGATGACCTGAAATCATCCAAGCAGACCACTAAAACAGTAGGTAAGGCTAGTGGGATGTTGGTGTGTATTAGTAGGGGTATCAAAAGTTGGAAGAGGGAGGTAATATTCCCTCTTTACAAGACACTGGTTAGGCCCCATCTGGAGTACTGCATGCAGTACTGAAGGCCATACCTTCACAAGGACATTAACCAAACCGAGGCAGTCCAGAGAAGGGCAACCAAAATGGTGCAGGGACTGCATCAGAAAACATCTGAGGACGGATTAATGAAACTCAAAATGTATACCCTGGAGCAAAGAAGGGAGAGACGTGTTATGATTGCAACATTCAAATATCTTAAGGGCATTAACAAGGTGAAAGAGTCTAACATGTTTCAATATAAGAAAAATAGCAGGACAAGAGGACAGAGCATGAGATTAGAGGGAGGCTGATTAAGGGGTAATGTGAGGAAGTTCTTTTTCACAGAAAGGGTGGTGGATGCATGGAATGGCCTTCCTCAGGAAGTGGTGGACATGAATATAGTGCAGGGCTTTAAACAGGCGTGGGATAGGCATAAGGGAGCAATACAGATAAGTATGAATCAATAGGCCATTGACAGAGCAAATGCTGATGGCTCATTCATAAGGTAGAAAAAGAAATGGGCAGACTGGATGGGCCTTGCGGTCCTTATCTTCCGTCAACTTCTATGTTTCTGTGTTTCTATGCAAGTGACCTGATAGCGCCTTGACTGTGCTATAGGGTCAATTGCTTATGGAAGTTCAAATACAGTATGGCAGATTGCTCCACAGGAGAAATCAACCTTTTTGCTAACAGCTGTTTTTCCTCAAATCCCTATAACTTCCAATTAGACATATACCTGATGTGTCCAGTTGGGGGTTGTGGTTTGCAACGAGCAAATGGGTTAGCGCCTGCATTCTACAGCAGGTATATTGAATCATGCTTTTAGGACTCATGCTTCATGCATCTTCTAGTATATTTGTAATACGCTCAAGGCACTAATTTGCTTCTGGATCAAAGTTGTAGTATGCCCTATTCCTGGGCTTCAAATATTCTCGTCACAGGCTGCACAAAACCTTGAAAATTAAGACTTACTTTATACAACAGTAACAAAAACCTGTCCTAATATAAAACCTAAAACTTACAGGTTTGTTGGAGTTTTCCCCAAAATAGGGCATTTTGCTTGTTTCGGAACAAATACCTTTTTAGTTTTTAAAATGGTTTGTTCATTTTTACAGTTATTTTTTCCATCTCACATGTATACTGTAAAAGATGATTGTGATTTAATGGTTTGTTAGTTTTTTCAGCAATTGTTTTTCTAGTACATGTATACTGTAAAAGATAATTGTGATTTTCTGTCTCTCATTATACCTAGAAAATGCTTAAAGTCAGTTTGGATCATTTTGTTTTATAAAACATTCATAATTTTCTGTTCCAAACAACTTCAAAATTCAAGCCACTAAAGTATTGTTAAAAAACTTTTGATTTTTTTGTCACAGATAACTGAAAATTTAAATCACAACAGTAATGCTCAAAAACAATCATGATTCACAAATAGCTGACAACTTAAATCACAACAGTAATGCTCAAAAACAATCATGATTCTTTTGTCACAACATACTTTTTAAAGTCAATCACAATTGTTTTTTTACAAACTGAGCATGATTTTCTGTTGCAACTGATTGAAAATTTTAACCATAAAAGTAATGTTAAAAAAATAATTTTCGGTTACAAATGACTGAATAGTTTAAACACAAAAGTAATTCTATTTATTTATTTAAAATTGGCAACCAGAAAAGATACTCATTGAGCAGAGGGTCATTACCAGGTGCAACCTGAGCGATGGTGAAGGGGAGATTTTCTGTCACAAATGGCTTTGCACATTTTAACAACAATGGTAGTGTAAAAAGCAATCATGATTTTTCGGTCATAACTGACATTTTAGAGACAATCATTTATTTTTAAATGAAAGTGATTTGCTCTCACAAATGACTTTGACAGTTTTCACCACAAAAGTAATGTTAAAAAATATTTTTCATGTCACAGCTGACTTTGAGAATTTTAACTACTAAAGTAATGCTAAATACAATTGTGATTGTATTGCAAATGACAAAATTGTAACTACAAAACTAGTTAAATAAACTGTGATTTTTAGTCAGAAATGACTGAAAATGTTTGCCATAACAGTAATGTTACAAAAAAATCATTATTTGTCTGTCACAACTGTTTTTTAAAGTCAATCACGAATGTTTATTAAACACTCAGGATTTTTTGTCACAATGAGAATTTTAACCATATAAGGACTGTTATGTTTAGAACAAATTGTGATTTTCTGTTACAAATTACTTCAAACATTTAATTACAAAGTAATGTTGAAAAAAATTATTCAAGATTTTTCTGTCACAACCTGCTGGAAATTTTAATAAAAAAAACTAATGTTAAAAATCTATTGTCATTTGTTTTTTCACAAGTGACTTTTTAAATTGTTACCACAAAAGTCATGTTTGATGTGGCAGTTACTATATTTGCTATTGATGATATTGTCAGTCCAGTGACCATTTGCCAGCATCAATCAAGGCACTGTTTGAAATTGTCAGTCTAGACACTGTTTGTTATTGAGAGTATTGACAATGCTGGCCTTCAGGGAGTGTTTTTGCTGGCTAAAGTTTGGCATGCATTATCAATCCAGGGACTATTTGTCATTAAACGTACCAGTAGGCAATGTAAATCTCAATCCAGGGGCTACATATTTTTTTTAATTTAATTTCTTTATTTTTACAATTGGAGATAACATCGTTGAGCTCAGGAGCTCATTTACAAAGGTCCCACATCAAATGAAAGAAATTACAAACAAAACATAAAATGGAGGAAGTTACAAAATAAACAGGTATAGTACAGGAGCAGTATCAATTGAGCCTTGTCTTAATAGGTTACAGTGGCTGCAACAGCAGACATAGAATAATTGAATATATTGGTACATAAGGTACTAGTTACTGTGTATGTAGTCCATAATGAGAATCATTAAGAGGGTGCACTGTCAGGTCAGACTGTTTTTGTAATAAAAAATAAGTAGCTTAGAGTGGGAACACTGTCAGATCTGGTAGCAGACACAGCTGGAGCCTAAGGAGAGGGATTTTTCAGCCCAACTTTAAACTGGGCTAGATTAGGTAGGTGAAGCAGGGTGCCTGGTACCTCATTTAGCCAGAAAGGAGCTCTGTAGGCAAAGGAGTGTTTAGTGAAGCTCATCTTACAGAGAGGTACAGTTAATGCATTCTTTGTCGTTCTTCTTGTTAAATAATGGTTTTGGACAGGGCAGAGGAGATTTTGGATAGGGAGTGGGGAGACACCCTTGAGTGCCTTCATACCTTGCATGCAGACCTGGTACTTGATTCTGTCATGTAGCGTGAGCCAGCCACATTGGCAGTACAAGGTGCAGGTATGTGTTCATATATTTTTTTAAAAAGTAAGAACATCCATTGCAAATGCATTAAATTAATGCATCAGTTAGGATATATGCACAAAGTGCAAAAGTTTGGAACTGAAATGTTAGGGGATAAAGTCTCCGGAACCTTGTTGACTCAGTGGAATGGGGTACTTTGGGGTTTGAGTGATCATGTGACCAAGTGTTGGCACCACCCTGTCTTGAATCATTGATGTGAGTATTTTTTTTCTGTTCTCTGACAGAGATTTTTAAAGTTAGGATAAGGCAATGCAACATCAAACTAGAAAATAATGTGTTTATTCTTAGACAGAACAACTACTAGTATCTTCTGATCATTTCCAAAAATAATCTTAATTGAAATTTATAATGCTTGAAACTATATCTTGAGAGCTGTGACATTGAGACAATTAATCAAAAAAACTTACTTTTTAAAAAAATGAAAGCTTGGTGTCCAGTCATCGTGTCTATAGCTTACTAATACATTTCTCCTATGTTGCTACATGTCTATGTGTCAGCACATGTTGTTAAAAATGACAGGACTTTAACATTTTTGTGAACCATTTTATGTTTTTATATCAATATATTGTATTGCTGTAGTAGTATATCATCAATATATCTACCTTGCTGACTCCAAGCTCTCATTTGAAAAAAAATTAATCTTTAGCCCTAACAGTTACAAAGTTATCACATTTTAAAGAAAATCTATTTTGAATGGTCTAAGTCTGAAACTTTTGGGACTAGAAACTTAATTTAAAAAAAAAAAATTGGTGTTTAGCCATTAAAAAAGATTGCCATTATATTCTTATCATATAACAGTAATAATTATGTTATCACTATAGAAACAGGTGGTTTTCTATAGCTGTATCTATATATATTCACATAATGACAAAGGTGCTTTTTATGGAAAAATACATGATGGTTTAAACATTTTTTTTTTGTTTTCACTTTTTCTGAATTGTTATATGTCTCTGTAATTTAATTAGTATCTATATATGTCTAATACCCAGCAAGCTTAATCTTATGCCTTAAGTCACATGGCAAACATTCTAGTCTGCCCCCAGAAGTACCAAATCTTCCTCAGTTTCACAGGTTCACCTGCAAAAGCGTTAGAAGACAATAATCATTCAAACCCAGCAGAATACCATGCCAAAGATTCAACAAGACACAGGAGACCTTAGCCCCTAACATTTCATTATCCTACATTTTATACCTTGTGCTTAAACCCTAACTGATGCATTAATATAGTTTTATGCATTGAATATAATTCGTAGCCAGCCAATCACTGATTTTGTTTCTTAAAGAAATTCAACAAAAACCTTGTCTAAAGAATTAATAGGGCTGACTGGCCTGCAACTGGCAAGATCCTGATGTGAGCATTTTTTATAGGAAATAGTTCTGTGTAAGAGAATGATATTAAACAATTTAGTGATTATTTATACCTACCAATTCACATCAGTCAGGTAAACTTGTATATTAATAATATACTCTCTTAGTGCTTTATTCCAAGACTGGGAGAGGATTAGTTTAAGAAGCTTTTCTTTAGATAAAACTACCCTGGGGTGGAGAAGGCCAAGCTGAGAGTCTAGATTTAACAGTTGACCACCCAAGTTATAAATCACAAAGGATTAAAAGTGATGCAAAGTTGTGGTAGAATGTTTGAATCTAAAACAACCGTATAATTGTTAGCACCTTTTGCCATACAGGTTTATTTTGTAACAAAATCAATACTGATTACTTTAGGCCAACCTGTTAAACTATTCAGGTTGCTTTATTTAATTTTGTGTTTGTTTAAATACTGTAACTGCTTGTAACAGTTTTATCAAAGAAGTTATTAAAGTTCTCTTCTGAATCTCTTTTTCTGGTAGTTGAAAAAACTGTTGTATACCAGTCCTGGAAAACATGATGTATCACAATGCTACATGTGGCCTTGATGAATTCAGTACAAACACTGTTAAACACAAGTCATAAGTGAAAAGGTTTCAATTTTTTTCTACTAGAAATACATTACCAAGAAGGAATATTTGCACTTGCCACTGTTTAGGAAAAGAACAAACTCTGGCCAGTGCCGATAGGGCTGTGAAGCACTACCAAATGACGAAAGTTATACATGTGCGTGCATAGAAATTATTCAATGCCCAGGTGTAACTTGGCCATATGTTGGAGGTGTTGCATCAAATTTGCCAACATGGCCTATTTTGTACCCCTCCTCCTGAACAGTGCCAATGTCATTTTGTTCAATTGTCCCGAAAGGTGATTGTGCAGACCAAATACACTAGTCTGTGCCACAGGTGTGAAAACATGATTCAGGCAGGTTGTGGAAAATTATAACTGCACAGTTGTGAAGGAAGTGTACAAAAATGGCTTTGTTAAAAATGTGAAGTGAAAATATTACAAATTAGCGACATTAGGGACGTGTATAGAAACTGTGCAGTGCGCGCTCGTGACGTAGTCATTTGTTGGAATTTTTTCACCAAATTTTCAACATGGCATTTTTTGGACCCCTCCTCATGAACAGTGCCAGTGTCATTTTGTTTAATGTTCCCAAAAGGTGATTGTGCAGATCAAACACGTTAATCTGTACCACAGGTACGAAAAAAACCTTTGGGCAAGTTGTGGATAATAACAGCTGTACTGTTGTGAAGGAGGTGTGCAACAATGGCAATGTTAAAAATGTGGAGTGAAATATAAAAAATTAGCAACATGCATAGAAACTATGCAATGCTCGCTCGTAACACAGTCATTTTTTGGATTTTTTTCACCAAATTTGCAACATGGGCATTTAGGGACCCCACCTCATGAACACTGGCATTGTCATTTTGTGAACTGGTCCCAAAAGGTGATTCTGCGCAGCGACCGTGCATGAGCAAGAGAAACAGGATGAGGAGGCAGTGCATTTAGATTTAGTTTCTGTTACTGGCTTGGAGGAGCTTTTGGATGATGATAATGGTGAGACAGAAAAATTCCATGATGAGCAGTATCCCAGTCTTGAGAAACAACAACACAGTGGAAGTGACAAAGGAGGACAGTATAGTATGCCTGGTAATAAAACAAAAAAGGTGACATCTTATGTGTGGTCTTACTTTTCTCTGGTTGCCAATAATGAGTTACGAGCAGTGTGCTCTATATGTAAAAAGACCATCAGCAGAGGGAGCAAAAAAGGTGCTTTGGGTACCTCAGCATTAAAAAGACATTTAGAGAGATGTCACCCATTATGTCTCACATGTGATTTTTGTTCAGAGAGAAAGAAGACAACATGTAGGCAGAGTTAAGTCAGACTACACCTGCACCTGTTATATCAAGTGATAACAGCAGCCCTGCTGCTTCATTTGTACTGTCAGCTCTTTCTCAGTTTTCTTCTCGAATAAGTACGACAAACAGTCCCCTTTTGCCCTTATCATCATCCAGCACTCCTAATGTTGGCCATCTGAAAACTTCAACAGCTGGAAGACAGCTCACAATTTCAGAAATAATTGAACGTAAAGCTGCTAAGTACCAGCGTACTCATCCTGAGGCAATTGCTATAACAAAACTAATTTCAGAGATGACAGCGCTGAACTTACAGCCTTACAGAATTGTGGAGCATGTAGGATTCAAAAGGCTTTTGAATCACCTGTCACCATGATACAGTATACCATCCAGGAAATAATTCTCGACTGTTGCAATACCGCAGATGTATGATTTAGTAAGTGCTAAACTGAAAAATGCTTTAAAAGATGCAGTTGCTGGGGTTTTCCATCTGACTAATGACATATGGACAAGCTGCCAGCCAGAACCATTTATGTCACTGACTGCACACTGGGTATCATTTACTCCCTGTAGTGACACTGACAATTCCCCTCTGAAACTGACTTCCTTTGCATCCAGTATATCCCATAGGATCACACAGCTTCAAACATCCTGGAGGAGCTCAATAGAGAGATACAGTACTGGCTGACATCACAAGGGCTTTCTGTAGGTTTTATTGTGTCTGACAATGGTTCAAACATAAAGAAAGCAATGTCTAATGGTGGCTTTGTCTGCATTCGATGTTTTGCACACTGCCTAAATTTGATTGTGCATGCATTTATGGAAGAGGACAGAGATATAAAGGCTCTCACATATGTGGCAAAAACGAATATGCACACATTTCAGCCATTCCTGCAAAGCATGCCAATGTCTTTGGGCCATACAAGAAGAGCATAGACTGCCTCCTAATACACTCATCCAGGATGTTGCAACGAGGTGGAACTCTACCTTTTACATGTTCCAACAACTGCTGGAGCATAAAAAGGCTGTAAGACAGTATACACTAGAGAACAGCACAGGGGATGCTGATGTGTACATTAATCCTCAGCAGTCAGCTATTTTAGAACTTCTCATCAAGATCCTGCAACCCTTTGAGGAAATTATTAGGGAAGTGAGTTCCAACAGTGCCACACTCAGCCAAATAATCCCATTGATCAAGATTCTTAGATTTCAGCTGAATGCAATCAGGGATGAGTTCAAAGGTACAACAAGCCAGTTTCAGATGGCAGAGTCTAGTGCAACTGAAAGGGACTTGCCACCCAGAATAAAAAAAGACATAGTACAAAGAATGATTAAAAAAGTCAGAGAAGATGAGAAACTTGGTGAAATGATGGCACAATGTTTTTAGCATGTCCTAACAAACTTTGTTAATTTTTGGATTGCCTGAACCTGGTGGCACACATTTCACATTTTGTCCTAATAGACTTCTTTAATTTTTGGACCACCTGACGTTGTGACTTATGGCACAATGTTTTCGGCATGTCTTCCTCACGTGCTATGCTAATTATTGGATTGCCTGAACCTGATGGATCACTTTTTGCAGCATGTCCTAATGGACTTGTGTAATTTTTGGACTGCCTGAACCTGATGATGGCACACTTTTCGTAGCATGCCATGTCCTCATGGACTTGTGTAATTTCTGGACTATCTGTAGTTGAGACTGATGGCAGAATGTTTTCAGTATGTCCTAATTTCTAGATTGCCTGAACATGATGGCACACGTTTTTTCAGTATGTACTAATGGACTTGTCTAATTTTTGCATTTTGGATTACCTGAATGTAGGTCTCTGCCCACTCAGTAAAGGCTCAACCTCACAGCCACACTCCCCCTTTCAACACAGTAGCTAGGTCTCTGGATTCCTAAGGACATGCAGTTATATTTTTGGTAGGGGTTCCCTAAATGTGTCATCAATTTGGGTGGGTGGGTGAAGGGACCCCATGCCATAGAAAATAACTGCATGACTCTCAGTGGAGCAGAGAAGGAGCTGAAGCAACAATACCAAAGTGATATCTGTTAGGAGGAAGTAGGCTGTTGGTTAGCTAAAACCAGCAGCTTATCCAATAGGTAGGGAAATGGGCAGATTGGGTGGGCTAAGCAGTGCTTATCTGCCATCAAATTATATGTTTCTGTGCTTCTATGATATGTCTATTGTATAGTGTGTGCTACTAAATGGGAATGGGATTCCTCCTCCGAGGCCAGACAGGTCAGTTATCAGTTTACAGTTGCAGCACTAGTACTACTGACTCTGAGACAGGGAACAGACAGAGGTCAACTGCATGCCTGCCATATTCAACTGACCAGCACATCAGTGCTATAAACTCAGTTTTCATATCCTGAAATGCAGATTACAATTTTATGTGTGTGTCACACAAATGGCAGTGTTGTTTTATGCAATTATATAGCAGATTTGCAGTTTTCATCACATTTTACAAAAGGTTCTGATTCAAATCAGAACTGATCAGAACTTATCAGGACTTTGGCCTGGATCCTGATCCTGATAATAAGGGTCAGGACCTTTTTGGGTCTGCCCAACCCTAATGTGCAGTGCCGTCATCGGAATGCAGAAGTAACCACCAAAATAGTGTGGCTGTTCTTCCGTATGCCAATTGTGTCGTAGGGCTTTCAGCTCCATTGGGCTTTCAGAAGGATACTTCCAAAAGTCCAATGGAAGAGGTTGTAAGATTGGTCATTTTCAGAGCTAAAAAGCTCTCACAAAATAGCTGTAAGGTCCACCCATAGCCCTAAAAACATCTGTTATAAGTATGAGAGAGAGAAAAAGAGAGACTCTGATTTATACTCTTGTATTACAAAAGTGTGGGAATTCCAGGATGCCCTTTCCCCTGTTCTCATGGATACCAGCCAGTATAGATGGAGAAGTCATCTCTGTGACCATCAGTATCTAAGAAATGAAATAGGGATGTTCAGCTCCTTAGCTTTCCATTTCAATTATTTTTATTGATTTAGTTTTTCACAGATCACCTCAGGTAAAAGGAGGACCAATGTTTCATGACCCTCCTGACAGAGATGACTGGCCCTAGCTACAAAAATCCAGTTTTACTGTGAAACTGAGACAGAAGGAATACAATAGGACAGCAGTAGGACTGGCCCATAGAAATGCCATCTACAGTAGCTTTGAAGTAAGAGTATAGTATGAGGCTCAGTTTGACTTTCTGGCATATGGCATGCATTGAACTGTGAAGTGCCACAGGCATACCATCATGTGCCCAGAAAGAAGTGATTCAATGGCTACAAAACATTGGTCCTTCATTTTACTTGTGGTGGCCTGTGAAAATTAACAATAAAAATAATTGAAATGTAATTCTTTGGAGTTGAGTGTCCTGATCTTGTTTTACATTTTTCTGAGTAGCTATATTTAGCATCTTAAGGGTTGCACCTTGTCATGGCAAAAAACATTTTGCCAACATTGATTATAGCACTGGCAAAATGCCACCTGACATTACAACACCAGGCATTTCTCTCCCTTGGGAGGTACAGTGCCAAAGTACCTTCCCAGGTAACAGTTGTTTTTTGAGGGGGGCATCATCCCCCACCCCCTGGACTTTAAATAACTAACTCCGGGGAATGACTGTGGGGCAAAAGCTGACACTGAGAGCTAGCAATCTAAAATCACGATTGCCCCTGTCAGTGCTGGTAACTAGGAGTCACTCTAATTGCAGGGACAAATTTGTGTCACCCTCCTAATGGGATACCCAGTTTGAGTATGCTATCCTTTAAAAGTGAAGCTAAGATCTTGATTAATTAGATGTTCCATACTTAAATAATTGTTTAATACTAGAATAATATTATGTCATCCAATGAGCATGTTTATTTCCTTTTTGCACCATGTGGTTATGCCTATTGTGTAAGATGAATTTACAAGTGGAAAATCATTAACTTTATGACCACCTGGGTTTCTCTAGGAGCTACTCATTACATTATGAGTCCTTATAGAGGAGTAGAATAGTCGTTACTTTCACCTTGCAAAGGTCAACGTGACACAGTGTTAGAAAGGGTCTTAGCGAGCAGATCACGTGATGCACTCACTCTGAGAGGATGTGTGGCTGCTCTACTCCCTCTCCTACGCTCCTATAAATCTTCATTTAAACAATTGCCATGTAACAAAAACTCTGCTGACTGATATCGCAATATCCTACTGCTTGGGGATACTTGTGATCGACATTTCTTTGGGGAAAAAAGCGTAGTGAGACCTAATGTAGGTGGAAATGCATCAAGGCCTCCCTGCTCGTATGCCTCCTCACATGCCAGACAAAATGGCCAAGTGGTCGAAAACACATGCCGCAGCTGCAAGCAAAAACACAATGCCGGTTAACAGCTCTGCACCGCTATCGGAAGATAGATTCCTCGCTGAGATGGAACCACTTAAGCAAGCTCTCCTGGAGTTCGCCTCAGAACTTAAAGGCATGAAGACAGAATTAAAGGAAATCAGCATAAAGGTCTCCGACATTGCAGCAAGAACTACTTCACTAGAAGGCTGGCAATCACATTTAAACCCCAATGTAGTGGCAATCAGACAGAAATTAAACAAGGTGGAGGCTAAACTCGAAGACCTTGAGGGTCGAAACAGGAAGAATAATCTAATCATATTTGGCTTACCCGAAGAAGCTGAAGGATCTTCCACAGTGCTCTTTACACAAAAGCTCCTGTTGAAAATCTCCGGCCCTCCACCGTATGCTACCACATATCATGTGGAACAGGCTCACAGGTCACCAAAGCCCCGACCCCATGTTGGAGTCAAACCCAGACCACTCATAGTCCGACTGTTAAGTTATATAGATCGGCAACATATCCTATCTAAGGTCAAAGAATTGCAGGAGATCAAATTGGAAGAGACCCCCCCCTTAGAATCTCATAGGATCTACCGGTAGCCACCAGACAGAAGTGAGCAGAATACCATTCATCGGTAACCAAGCTGATAGCTGCCGGAATAAAATTCAAAATGATAAAGCCTGCCAAATTATCGGTTCTGCATCCGGGAAAATGGAAATCATTCGAAAATGCAGGACAAGCTGCAGAAAATCTTGCCGTCATGTTCCCTGACCTATTTGCACATCGTTGATCCTGCTAGTTCCAAATATTGAGTAATGTAAAGAACTGTCATGGTTCATAATTTAGTCAGAGAATCTGTCGATATATGTAGTAGATCTGATGATCCCTTCAAGAGCTGGGGAGGCTAAGGAATGAGAAGAATGAGCACAGCAGCTTTCCTAAACTGACCTCCGACTTAGCAAGCTGTAACAGCCTGGTGGGATCTGGGGGAATTGCTTGTCTGATGGCTGGCTTGTAAAATAAACAAGTTTGCCTATTTGGCTTGGTATTTTGATTTTCCGCTGGGTATCGAGGGTAATGAACTAATATTGGAGTGGTGGCCGTGAAGTGAAAATAGGAAGGTGCCCTTCGGTGCGGTGGCTGGACTGCTTGAATATGCACAAATTCGTGTGGGTTTCCCTGTCAACAAGATACCGTTATGGCAATGATCTGCCAGAACCCAGACTCAGCAATGATACAACAGCTGGCCAGTATCACTACAGATGAGTAAAAAGACACAGCTCTAGGTCTGGACTTAAACAATATGCATATGTTTATTTTTTAGTATTTCTCTCTCTCTGTGTTTCCTTTCAGACCTTTAAGTAAACCGGGCATGCTAAGTCCTGGCATATAATTTACCTATAAGTTTCGGAGTCCCCTAAGAAATGACGAGGGGATATGTTTTCCTTTTTTTTCATCTTGTATTACATATACATGGTTTAAACTGATTAAGGGAGATTTATGTTCCACATGGAAACAACTGAAACATTACATGTGTTAATTTCTAAACTGAAATTATTGTAGTTATGCATAGTAATGTGGTCTGATTTTATGTGCTGTTACATGCTATAGCTTATCCCTGGAGTTTTACCTGGGGATAGTGGTGTTGTGATGCAGGGGGTTTACTTTAGGGGGAAGGGGGAGGGAGTAGAGATGTGCTGCAGTATTGGGGCAGAAGCAGACACGTCATTACAATTGGGGAATGAGTTCTCACTCTAGACTCCGGGCTAGGGGTCAAGATTTTCTCCTTCCTTATTTTTATTATTGGGGGCTCAAGTAGTTATTATTTTGGGCTTTCTTCAAGAGGAATTGTTACGTTGAGAAGGGGGGAGGTTTTAAAGAACTGGGTGGAATGGGGATTGCCATAGGTAATTGGGTTTCGCTGGATACACTTTTGCTACTATTATATGCTCCTGCACATAAGGTTACTATTTTTCTGGATGTTCAACTAGAATGATGGGATATAATTTCTGTTCATGGAATGTCAAAGGGGATCAGACACCTGCCAAAAGAACTAAAATACTACTGCACCTCCGTAGTCTTCATGTGGACATAGCCTTCTTACAGGAGATGCATCTCCTGTCTTCTCAAATTAACCTTTTACGTAGATGCTGGGTAGCACAGGCTTTTGGCTCAGGTCTGAATTCTCGACAAAGGGGAACTGCCATACTTATTGCACGAAAGATACCATTTCATTTATTACAAGAGGTGTCGGACCCTGAAGGTCACTATATTATTATTAGGGTGATCTTGGGACAATCAGAAATGATTCTAGGATCTATATATGGTCTCAACTCAGAGAACCCTGATTTTTTTATGAACCTAGCAACAATACTAGCTACATGGTCAGTGTTGCCAATAGTTCTGGGGGGTGATTGGAACCAAGTCCTATCAAATAAATTAGACAGATCAGTTAACTCTAGACTCTTCCTGTCAACAGCACAGAAAGCCCTGTATGAGTTAATACATTCATTAGGCCTTATAGACCCTTGGAGAATAACCAATCCCGAGAAGAAAGAGTTCTCATTTCATTCTCTCCCACATCACTCATTTTCATGATTAGATTATTTTCTTATAAGTGTTGAACACCTCCATGGGGTGGTGTCAGTTTTTTACTTCTCTAATGTTTTTTTCAGATCATCAGGTGGCGCAGCTAATATTAAATGTCGCACCTAATGTTCAAAAGAACAAATTGTGGAAAATAAATAATCAACTCCTCAAATCTGAGGAAATTATCCGACGTTTGCAATTTTTCATTTCAGAATTCATGGCATTTAACTCCCCATCTACATCTAAAATGGATATTTTATGGTGCACGTTAAAATGTGCTTTAAGGGAGGAACTAATCCGTCTAGCCTCAAAATGCAAAAAACAACAAAACCAGACCCTTTCCTCCCTATTCAATCAGATCACAGTAGCAGAAGCTAACTTATCAGCCTCATCCCCAGAAGAGGTCTGGGAAGTAGCGGAGTCCTTGCAGGCACAATACAACCTACTGCTAGCTGAAAAAGCTGAATTTCACATGCTTAGATCTAAGATCTCTTATTTTGATCAAAGAGAAAGAGCTGGGAAATTTCTGGCCCTCCGGCTTAGGTCTCAAACATCAGACAGAATTATTACCTTTATTTACTCCCCATCAGGTAATATTCTCATCTCCACCAAGGATATTAGTAAAGCCTTCCGTGATTATTACAAATGTTTATATACGCCGCCTATCTCCCCCTTTTTGCACCATTGTTAGACTCCTTTATGTGTGACATTAATGCCCCAACACTCTCTGAATCCCAAATTCTTATTCTAAAGGCCCCTATAACAATTAAAGAAGTAATTGATGCCATTGAATCACTCCCCTTAGACAAAGTGCCCGGCCCCGATGGTTATTCCTCAAATTTTTATAAAGCATTTAAAAATATATTAGCACCTATTCTCCTGAATACCTTCCAATAGCTTTACGCTAATGGAATATCTGATTTTGTGCCTAATCCAATTAACAGAAGCACTCTTGATAGGGGGGTCGATCCCAGTCCTTTCACAGAAGAAAGGGTTCTGCAAGAACTCCTAAAACTGAAGGTGGACAAAGCAATGGGGCCTGATGGAATTCAACCCAGAATTTTAAAAGAATTAAGGGGGGAACTAGTGAAACCACTGGCTACTTTTTTTAATAAATCATGGGAGGATGGTGTGGTACCCGAGGACTGGAGGAAGGCAGATGTGATTCCCCTTCACGAGTGGGACCAAGACAGAGGCAGGAAACTACAGACCTGTCAGTTTGACCTCTGTGGTAGGGAAAGTGATGGAGTCACTCTGAAGGAAAGAATAGTTGAGTACCTAGAGGCCAGTGGGGCACAGGACCCAAGGCAGCATGGGTTCACAGCGGAAGGTCATGTCAGACTAATCTAATAGATTTCTTTGACTGGGTGACCAAAGTAGTAGACCAGGGAGGGGCTGTGGACATGGCATACCTAGACTTTAGCAAGGCATTTGACACAGTCCCACACAAAAGATTAATAGTCAAATTAACCAGCCTGGAAGTGGGTCCCAGGGTGGTAGCCTGGGTAAAACATTGGCTGGACAGCAGGATACAGAAAGTAATTGTAAATGGAGTCCACTCTGAAGAAAGAGGGGTTACTAGTGGGGTACCGCAGGGTTCAGTATTGGGTCCAGTCCTTTTTAATGTCTTCATAAGTGACACTGCAGAGGGACTGGAAGGAAAAGTATGCCTCTTTGCAGATGACACAAAGATCTGCAACAGGGTGGATACACAAGGAGGCATGGAAAGGATGAGAAGGGACTTGGCAAGGTTGGAGGAATGGTCAGAAGTATGGCAGCTAGGATTCAATGCAAAGAAGTGCAAAATAATGCACCTGGGAAACACGAACACAGGGGAAGAATACACAATGGGGAGGTAGTAACAACAACAAAAAAGGAAAGGGACCTGCGGGTAATCATATCAGATGACCTTAAGGTTAGCAGGCAATGTGAGAAGGCATTAGGGAGGGCTGGGGGTATACTGGGATGCATAAGGAGAGGCATCAGCAGCAGAAAACAGGAAGTTGTTATCCCTCTGTACAGACAGTTGGTGAGACCCCACCTGGAGTACTACGTTCAGTTCTGGAGACCCCATCTCCACAAGGATATAGACAGGATAGAGGCAGTCCAGAGGAGGGCAACTAAAATGGTGCAGGGTCTGCAAGAAAAGCCGTATGAGGAGAGACTAAAGGTGCTTAATATGTATACCCTTGAGGAAAGAAGGGAGAGGGGGGACATGATAGAAACTTTTAAGTACCTCAGTGGAATCAACAAAGTCCTAGAGGGTAGCATCTTTCAGAAAAAGAGATGTGCAAGAACAAGGGGACACAATTTAAAGATAGAGGGGGCAGTTCAGGGGCAATGTGAGGAAGTATTATTTCACAGAGAGGGTAGTGGATGCATGGAACAGCCTTCCTGAGGAGGTTGTGGGGTCTAAAACTGTGGGAGAATTCAAGAATGCATGGGACAGACATAAGGCAATTCTTGTGGGGGGTAGGAAGAAATAGGCTGTTGGTTAACTAGGATCTGTGGCCTATCCTGTAGGTAGGGAATTGGGCAGACTAGATGGGCCAAGCAGTCCTTATCTGCCGTCAAAGTCTATGTTTCTAAGTTTCTATGTTTCCCTTACCCAGGCCACTATAATAGTCCTCCCGAAACCGGGCAAAGACCCTCTGCTCATCACCAACTATAGACCCATCTCACTTATAAATGTGAACTTAAAAATCCTTTCCAAAATCATGGCACTAAGATTGAACCGAGTCTGGGACTCACTGATTGGTCCTGAGCAGGTGGGATTTGTTAAAGGCCGCCTTTCCTCTGATCATCTTCGGAAGGTGACTTACCTTTTCTGTGACCAAGGACTCCCTGACACCTACTGTTTTGGTGTCCTTGGATGCAGAAAAAGCTTTTGATAGGGACCCGTGGGACTACCTCTTTTCTTTACTTCCTAAATACGGTGTTCCTCAAGAATTTATAAATTGGGTTAAAATACTTTATTCTTCTCCCTCTGCAAGAGTCCAGTGTAATATTGTGCTCTCCACTCATTTTCTTTTGAAACAAGGGATGCGGCAAGGTTGTCCTCTCTCACCCTACCTATTTAATCTTTTTTAGAGCCCCTTATAAGGAAACTGAATTCCTCTACTTTAATTTCAGATATTAAGATAGGTGATATGGAATACAAGCTATCCGCATATGCGGATGACATTTTATTACACATTTCATCCCCTTCACAATCTCTCCCAGCAACATTCACAATAATTTCTCAATTTGGCTCCCTTTCTAATTATAAATTGAATCTAGAGAAGAAGGAAGTCTTTCCCCTTAATAAATATTCACAGAAAGCAGAAATTGCAAATCTGGGTTTACAATGGCACACAGACGAACTTAGATACCTAGGAATCAGTCTCCATTCTTCCCCCAAAATGATGAGGAAACTTAATCCGGACACTCTTGTTAACACTTTAAAAGAGGTCATCAAACGTTGGTCCCAACTACCCTTGTCCCTGTGGGGCAGAATGAGTATAATAACAAGCATTTGTCAATGTCGAACGTTCGCTTGCAGGTATTTGCAATGGTGTTTGGCATGTATGGTGCTTTACCCTAATGCCCTGTGCGATTGCTGGTATTTGCACAATAAATTTTCAGCATGACCTTTTTGTTACCCCCATTGTGCGCTACATAGGCGGAAACACGTTTTGGGCAGGATGTGAAAAATGACAGCTGTACTGCTCATGAGGAGGTGTGGTAAAATGCCAATGTTGAAAATCTGGAGTGGAAATATTGAAAATTTGCAAACCTACGAGCGTGCGTGGGAACTGTGCAACGCACGCTAGTAAAACAGTCATTTTTAGGAATTTTTTCACCAAATTTTCAACATTGCCATTTTAAGATCTCTGCTCATGAACAGTGACACTGTGATTTTCTTAATGTGTCCCATACATTGATTTTGCACACCAACTGCGCCATTGTGCACTACATGGGTGGAAACACGTTTTGGGCAGTATGTGAAAAATGACAGCTGTACTGCTCATGAGGAGGTGTGGTAAAATGGCAATGTTGAAAATCTGGAGTGAAAATATTGAAAATTCAAACTTACGAGTCGCATGAGGAACTGCACAATGCACAGAAACAGTTATTTGTAGGAATTTTTCACCAAATTTTCAACATAGCCATTTTAAGATCTCTGCTCATGAACAGTGACACTGTGATTTTCTTAATGTGTCCCATACACTGAGTTCCGTGACTCTGACTCTGATATTTAGCTACATTGGTGGAAACACGCTTTGGGCAAGATGATGAAAAATGACAGCTGTACTGCTCATGAGGAGGTGTGGTAAAATGGCAATGTTGAAAATGTGGAGTGAAAATATTGAAAATTCGCAAACTTACGAGCGTGCATAGGAGCTGCGCAATGAACACTCGTAAAACAGTCATTTTTGGGAATTTTTTCACCAAATTTTCAACATAGCCATTTTAAGACCTCTGCTAATGATCAGTGTCACTGTGATTTTCTTAATGTGTCCCATACATTGAGATCACACACCGACTGCGCCATTGTGCGCTACATGGGCAGAAACATGTTTTGGGCAGGATGTGAAAAATGACAGCTGTACTGCTCATGAGGAGGTGTGGTAAAATTGCAATGTTGAAAATCTGGAGTGAAAATATTGAAAATTTGCAAACTTACGAGCGTGCGTAGGAACTGCGCAACGCAGACTCGTAAAACAGTAATTTTTAGGAATTGTTTCACCAAATTTTCAGCACAGCCATTTTAAGACCTCTGCTAATGATCAGTGTCACTGTGATTTTCTTAATGTGTCCCATACATTGAGTTCACACACCGACTGCGCCACTGTGCGCTACATGGGCGGAAACATGTTTTGGGTGAGATGTGAAAAATGACAGCTGTACTACTCATAAGAAGGTGTGGTAAAATGGCAATGTTGAAAATCTGGAGTAGAAATATTGAAAATTCGCAAACCTACAAGCATGCGTAGGAACTGCGCAACGCACGCTCGTAAAACAGTCATTTCTAGGAATTTTTTCACCAAATTTTCAACATAGCCATTTTAAGACCTTGGCTAATGAACAGTGTCACCATGAGTTTCTTAATGCATCCCATACATTGATTTTGCACACCGACTGTGCCATTGTGCGCTACATGGGCGGAAACACGTTTTGGGCAGGATGTGAAAAATAACAGCTGTACTGCTCATAAGGAGGTGTGGTAAAATGGCAATGTTGAAAATCTGGAGTGAAAATATTGAAAATTCACAAACTTTCGAGCCTGCATAGGAACTGCGCAACACGCACTCGTAAAACAGTCATTTTTTGAATTTTGCCAAATTTTCAACATGAGTTTTGGGACCTTCTCCATGAAACGATGTCACTGTCATGGCATTATTCAGTCCAGAAGGGTATTTTTGACAGTGACTGCACAGTGACTGTGAAGCACTTCCGGACGAACTCATGCCATGACAGCGACATCATTCATGAAAGGGTCCAAAAACCCATGTTGAAAATTTGGTGCAACAATTCCAAAAATGACTGAGATATGCACTAAAGTTGAAAACCCCCTATCTAGCCCATTATACAGCTTACCGGCATTTCCTCAGTTCGCAGTCGGCTTTGAAGAGTGCAGACGTGTTCCCGGTCCACCGAAGATCGTCGCGCCGAGCTCCAGAGGTAAGTATGGGGTGAGGGGGGTGTGAGGAGGCTCGGTGCACAGTGGGTGGTTGCGGGTTGTGGGAGGGTGGATGGGAGACTACGTGGGACCATTTTTTCTTTACAGGTTTTTAAAAAAAAAAACAGACTACGTGGGACGCTTGCCATGCTGAGGTGGGCTCCCAGCATGGCAGAAGATGGCTTGGGGGGCCGAGAAGCCGACGGATTGGGCACCCCATCTGCAAAATCCATGCGAGGGGGCCGAGGAGCCGATGGGGGATTAGCAACCCTGCCGGGCAAAACAACGGAGGGTTTGCCACGCTGGGGTGGGCCTTGCATGGCAGAAGTTGATGGGTTTGGGGCCATGGGACTGGATGGGGATTGGGTACCCTGACGGCAATGCAAACAACGTTTGCCATGCTGGGGTGGGCTCTCAGCGTGGCACCAAAGCTTTGGGGGTGGCGATGCACGCTGGGGAGGCGGCGTGACGGGAGGGGCGGTGTGACACAGTGCTGATATGACAGCGGTGGTTCTTTGAAGCAGAAGACCACCACTATATACGAACTCCGCACCCATTGGTGCAGGACCACCCGCCTGCTCAACAGAGCACTGGATTGAATGGAGAGGCATACTCCAAAGTGTGCTACTCTCCCAAATGTTCCTTTCGCATGCTGCCAAGCGAATGTAAAATTGAATATTCTACCTCGTGTATTATACCCATTACAAATATACAATTGAGCCCTGCCGAACTCTTGGTTCTTGCAATTGCAAAAAATCATAAACTCCTTTTTATGGGCAGGTAAAAAGTCTAGGCGTAGCTATATTAATCTTACCTGTCAAAAGACAGATGGTGGTTTACAGGCCCCAAACTTTTATATATATTATTTAGCGATACACCTAACAAGGACAAGGTACTGGTTAGCTCCCTCTAACTCCTCTCCCAAGTAGCACTATCGTCCCCTCTGGTTAGATATAGAGAGTGCCTTATGTTTAGCGCAGGAGGTGAGTCCCAGGGCCCTTCCTTTCCTTACAAGGAGGTATTTCCCTAACACACTAAAATACTCTCCACTGGGTGCTGTGCTTGAAGTACAGTGACAATTTAATACCCTTCTTAAGACTGAGGGTCATAAGGATTCGGCACAACCTCTCTTTAATAACCCTAACTTTTTGATTTCCGGTAAACCTCTCAGAACTACCTCATTTTGGCCTAATATGGGAGTTGAGAAGATAGAGGACTTGGTTGCCAACCATAAACTTATGTTGTTTCAAGAAGCCAGCACTCTTTATAAATGGTCTTCAGTACATGTATTTAAATATCTGCAGATCTTCCACATGTTAATGAAGCACTTTGGTACAGGGCCTTGGTCTAGTATTCTGTCACCTATACTAAAGTCATATATTTTATCTCTTCCGACTTCCCATTTAATAGCATATACATATGCCTTCTTGCAGACCACATTGGCTCAGTTAGAAAACCAGAGATGTTACTGGTGGGACCAGGCACTGCCAGCAACTACGTACTATAGAAGCTGGACAAGACTACGGAAACATTTATATAGATATATTAAATGGGATAGGTATAGAGTTATGCAGTTTTAAATAAATCACAATTTGTTTTACACTCTTGTTAAGTTAAACCGGATAGGCGCCCATACCTCTGAGCTCTGTATCAGATGTGCAAAACTCCTGAGAGACTTGCTACATATGTTGTGGACATGTGAGAGAATTTCTCCATTCTGGGACAACATTAAATCCCACTTGGATCCGCTGTTGTCTCTGTCAGATAGGTTTAGTCTGGAGATATGCATCCTAGGAGATTATGCCACCCTTCAGGGCCCATCTCAGCGAGCATATATGGCACTAATCTCAGCATGTGCCAAAAAAATAATACTCCAGCACTGGAAAGATGCAGTCACTCCCTCTTATACTGAATGGTATCGAGAAATAATGTTTGCTGTACAAGCAGAACGGGTTGTAGCGGGAGTGTCTAATAATATGGAAAAATTCAAACAGATCTGGGACCCATTATTAAGTTTGTTGATGATCCGGAGTGAATAGGATAAAATTAATACTGGAGCTCCCGAATATCCGGTGATAGTTTAAGAGTTCTTGAGATGTATTATATGGGACATAAGAAAAGCAGGATTACCTATTGGCAGTCGGGGGGACTGAGGAGATACAGGCATCTGCTTACTTTGCTGTATCTTACTCAACTGGCAACAACACCTAGAGGCAAAATCTTTTCTTTCCTCTTTCTCTATGTAAATGCCTGTAATGTATGTAGACTATAATGTATGTTGGATGTCTGTAAACATTGTGGTGAAAAAAAAAGAAAAAGAAAAACCAATAAAATATATTCAATGAAAAAAAGAAAGGGTCTTAGCATGTTCCATGCATTGTTACCTTTCTCCTTGGAGACAACAGCAGCCTTTGTCACTTTTTCCTTTACAGTTCCTGAAGAAATATAAATTAATTTTAAATTATCAACATCTGGCTGCCGTCTTTCCACAGAGTAAAAGTGCAGATAAAGACAATACATGGTCTCCCAGAAAATGTGGAAATCTATTTTCCCTTGTCGCTAGCAATAGAATAATTGTCCACCATGTTGCTGTCAGAAAGCTAGGTACAACATGTGCTACCATGTATAGTGTCACACTCTCCCTACTTCTGGATGCTGGGAGAAGCAGAGCAACTAAATAAGATACCCAGTCCACTTTGAATATTTTTACATTTGGTAGCTATGGAAGCCAGACATAACATTTTAATGAAACAGAGTCAGCTTGAACCACCCACAGTGTCACAGTAGGAATTGGAGGTTACAAGAAAAGTTTCATACTTGTAGAGCTTACATAGCAACAGAAACACTAGTGTCAAGTTCTCAGAGGGCTGAAACCACTGGTTTTCACATATAATAATGGGTGGCATCCCCCACCTCAAAGTAGGAGACAACTAAAATAGGGAGCCAGTAGAGAAAGTGGGAACAGAAAAACTGACTTGGGCTCTTTTTCCCTCTGAACCATAAATTGGTATAACAGACAGAGGGACATAGTAGGGAGGAAGACAACATAATAAGAAAAGGGTAGGAAAAGGCAGCAGATATGTCACTGTAGGAGGCTGAGTTTCTTGACATGATGCATCTGGTCCCTACAAAGATGTTGTTTTTCCCTATTCCCAACTCTTTTAGGAAGGCAACACTAAAAATTCTACAAACTCTATCCTCTGCCCCTGGGGTTGACAAAAAGGTGGAGAAAAAATACCAGGTGGACAGATCTACTGCTGAATATCTGTATTCCCTCCCAGACCATGATGGAGTAGACCAGGCTGCAGCCTGTGACAAAGCAAAAGTTCCTCTCTCTTCTCGCTCCAGAAAGCTTGACAGCATGAGAAAGAGGGGCTACATGGCTTTTTCTTTTCTTCACAGACAGGCAGCTTACGTGGCATATGCTGCCCAGTACCAAAAGCTCTCTGAATTCTGTTTTGGTCATGACTGACAAATTGTCAGGTAACATTGCTCATGATTTGGCTGATACTGCCAGCATGGCATTGGATGCCACTAAATACCAGTTTCACATGGCTGCGGATGCCAACAACACTGCTTCCAGGCTGTTGGCTTTATTAGTTTCCATGAGAAGGTTTGCCCAGCTCCAGACAACCAGTCTCACTCAGGACACACAGATGAAGGCTATGGACTTTCCCTGTGAAAATAATTTTCTTTTTAGTGACAAAACTGAGGCATACATGAAAAAGGTGGGAGAATACAAAACCACCTTCAGAAGCAACTCCACAAAAGAAAAAGCCTCCACTTCTTTTAGATCCACAGGAAGGGGAGGTAGGGATTATTACCTTAGAGCTAATGCCCCAGTACCTATGCCCCAGGATTATTCCCAGGTGAAAGGCTACTACAGCAGCAGGAGTAGGAGGCCTTCCAGATGGTCTGGCCCACCCACAGCATCCAAGGCTCAGCTCAGACAGAACCCCTGACTGCTCAGAACAGGTCACCACCCTTCTCTTAGTGGGAGGCCAGCTAGCTCACTACCCCAAGGAGTGGAAAAACATTACCACAGGCAAGTGGCTTCTGAAGGTGGTGAGCCAGGGGCTCTCTCTACAATTCAAAAAATTCCCAATACTGCAGGGTTGCTGAGTTTTCTGCCCTTCAACCCCTGCAGATACAATCCTGCTGAAATTGGAGGTCAAAAGTTTCTGAAAGCAAAAGCAGTAGAGCCAGTCCCTGCCGCTCAAAGGGGGAAGGTATATATTCAAGATATTTTCTCATCCGAAAGAAAAATGGGGAACGGTAGCCTATTCTAGACCTTAGTTTCCTGAACAAGCACTTGGCAAAGCCAAAGTTCAAAATAGTCACCCTTGCCATAGTCATTCTCTGTATACATCAAGGGAACTGACTAGCATCTCTGGATCTAAGGGATGCTTATCTCCACATCCCAATCAGGTTCTGTCATAGAAAATACCTGATGTTCAGTCTACCCTCTGGGCACTATCAGTTTTTGGCCCTTGTCTTTGAGCTCACTTCTGCCAAGGTTGTTCACAAAGTGCCTAGCCATGATGGCAGCTCACCTCAGGAGGCAAGGAACTGTAGTATTTCCTTACCTAGATGACTGGTTAGTCATAAGGGACTCATACCAGAAGGTAAGGAAATCCATCAGGTTCACCCAAACCACCTTGGAATCCCTAGGGTTCCTCATCGACATTCAAAAATCACAGATGGAACCAGTTCAGTCCCTGAAATTCATTAGCACAGAACAGGATGCTCTCCAGGGCAAGGCTTTTCTCCCTCAAGAGAGGGTAAACAACTTGTTAGGTCTGGCAAGTTCCTTTGTCCTGCACTAGCCCAGGCCTGCAAGATAGTTCTTTGGGCTCCTAGGCCACAGGATATCAACCACCACAGTAGTCCCAGGTGACAGGTTCCAAATGAAGGACATTCAGTAAGACTTGAGAGCCTACCGGTCACAGAGAAGGGATTCTTTTTCCAGACTGGTGCCAGTCACAAGAACTCTGCTTCTGGCTCTGCAATGTTGGAAGGAGAGGGACAACCTCAGGCAAGGTATTCTTTTCCAGCAGTATCCCCATACGGTAGTCTTAACAACAGATGCCTCCCTCCTAGGATGGGGGCACACAGAGGAGACCACACAGTAAGTGGGACTTGGTCCCCTTGGGAGTCCATGCTGCATATCAATCTCCTAGAGTTGAGAGTAGTCCTTTTTGCCCTAAAGCCCTTTGTTCTTCAGTTAAAGGGTCAGTTAGTCCAAGTCAGGATAGACAACATCTCTACCATGTATTGTACTACATCAACAAACAGGTAGGCACAAGACCCTCAAGGCTGTGCACAGAAGCCATGAAAATTTGGTCCCCAGCATACCCCTGGGGGTTCAATTGTCTGTAATCCATATCCCAGGAAAAGACAATACCCTGGAAGATTAGTATCCAGTGATTAGGGTGACTGCATGTCGGTGATCCATCAGAAAGGTGATGGAAAAATGGCGCTGACAATTTGGGCAACCTGGGTTTTCCCCTTCCCCGAGTTGCATCCCCCACCAGAGTAGGAATCCTAATTAAGGAGGGTGTGGGGGCAAGGCCCCCCATGAGGGGAGGTGCAGGGGTGAAGCCCCCGTATTAAAAAACATTTTGCAATTTCATCACCAAGGGGTTTTTGCACCCTTCTGACAGATCGCCATCCTGCAGTCACCCTTATCAAGTAGAACCTAGAAGATTCACTCAACAGAATCAGCCAGGACAACCATGAATGGGCTCTAAACAGGCAAGTACTGGCTACAGAGTTCAGAAGGTGGGGCACTCCAGAAATAGACCTATTCACCTCAAAGGAAAACCATCAGCCTCCTCTATTCTGCTGCAGGCCTCCCTGTTTGGGCATAGTGCAAATGGAGGCACTATCCCAGAATTGGACGGGAAAATTCATGTATGTTTTTCCTCCCTTTCCCATGTAGCTAAGGGTCCTTCTCAAGCTCAGAAGTCAGCCTGTGACCTTGATACTGGTGGCCGCAGAAGGGGCCAGGCAACCCTGGCACCTCCTGTTGCTCGCCTAGTCCAACAAGCAGCAAATTGTCTCCCCCAGAAATATAGTCTCTATATACCTATATGCCCATGTAGTCCATTCAGTGGAGCAACCAGCTGTGGTGGTGTGTGGAGGGCTGTGCTGGCCGCCCGCCTGGTGATGGGGTATTTTGGGGGGATGCAGGGAGTGGGCAGCTACCTGCAGGGGTGGTGTTGGGGAGGGGGATCTGCTAGACACCAGGGCTGTTGTCTACCACATCACGGTGAGTTTTTTTTGGGGGGAGGAATGGCTATCACATTGTGGCTGGCTGCAGGTATGGTGTCTGGGGCACCAGTCGGTGGACTGGGGTCACGGTTGGCTCCTTACCAAGCCGTGCTGTACACTGTCCATGGGGTTTTAGTGGGCGATATATATCCATGCTGACATTGTTGTCGGCAATGTGGAGCCTGCTTTGTAATTTGCGGCGATATTTTGTCCACGATATTATCACCCAGTACCTCCTTTTGAGCCCATGACTACTGCAGATCTGAAATACGTCACCTGGAAAACAGTTTTTCTGGTGGTTATTACTTCAACCAGAAGGGTGTATGAGCTCCAGGCTATTTGCACTGACTCTAATTACATCATCTTCCACAAGGACAAGGTGGTCCTGAGGACCAACCGAAAATTCCTACCCAAGGTGGTATCTGAATTTCATTTAAATAAATTCCATTACCCTTCCTGTGTTTTTTTACAGATAAGTCTACCTCAGGTGAACTAAGATTGCATAGTCTGGATGTTAAAATGTCCCTTAGTCACTATATAGACCATACTAAGGACCTCAGGTGCTCCCACTCACAGCCGTTTCTCACATACGGTGAAGTGGGAAAAGGTAGGCCTGCATCAAAAAGATCTGTTGCATGCTGGATAATGTCCTGCATACAGTTATGTTACAGTAAAACTGAGAAAAAGTCATTTCAAGGCTTCAAGGCACATTCCACTTGTGGAACTTCTGCCTCTGTGGCAGCAACAAGAAACATTCCCCTGTTAGAAATCTGCAAAGCAGCTACATGGAAAACTGTCAACACCTTTACAAAGCACTACTGTCTGGATGTTCAGTCCAGAAGTGATGCCAGGTTTGGCACCATAGTACTGCAGAATCTGTTTCCTAAGTAGGTTCTGTACCCAACCTCTCAAGGTACTGCTTGGTAATCTGTATTATGTCTAATCATACTGGGAGATTCTTGGGTTTAAAGAAAAAAATTACTTACCATAGTAATATTGTTTCTTCCAGGGGATCTCCAAGTATGATTAGACCTCCCACCCTACCTCCCATCCAGAACATGCTTCAGGTTCTACACTACTAACTTCTTAGTGTTTTTATTGCTGTTAATTATTGGCTTGACCTACTGTTTTCATTACTCACACAAAGGTGACAGTTTCTCCCTTGTGGCATTTCTTCTTTTTTGGTAATCATGTTTCATTACCATAGGGTGGGTATTAGTGTTTTGGGATAAGATATGTTAGATTGGATAGTCTATCATTTTATGGCTACAAAAATGAATCTGACTGTCACTTGTAACACAATCAGCCTAGAGGCAACAGTTTGAACAGTGTTCTAGGTCTACTATTTGCATACATTCCACATTACATCAGTTTTGGGCCAGCCAGAGATTATGGGCTGATTGCATTATAACTAATCATACTGGGAGATCCCCTGGAAGAAACAATATTACTCTGGTAAGTAGTTTTTTCTTCTGTTACATTTCTATACACTTTCTTTTGATGGTGTAAATAAGATATTGATTACCTAGTTAGTTGGTATTTAAATATTTTTTTAAATAACAATGCTAAATCACCAACCTTATTCCTTCTTAAAAGCAGGGAGTTGAATAATGTACCAACAGTTCCTTATAACCGTAAATTATTATGTTACTAAATTACTATGTTAATGTTATCCTGGTTATCCCTACTAGAAGAGATAAGTTACAAGTAGAAACATTATCAACTTTATAACCACCCATGTTTCTCTGGGTGCTGCTTCTTACTTAATGAATCCATTCCCTCTGGATGAGTGAAATGGTTGCTTGTTTCACCTTGCAAAAGTTCACATGACACAGTGCTACCAAGGGTCTCAATGCACTCCATGCCTTCTTACCTTTCTCCTTGGAGACAGTGGTGGACTTTGTCACTTTTTCCTTTTCAGTTCCTGAAGAGATATAAATAAATTATTACTCAGCATCTTACTTCAGTAATATCCATTACAGAAGGTGAAAGTCCAGATTAAGACAATACTTCTGCTCCTAGAAAACATGGAAATGACAGTATTTTCCTTTGACTTCTATAGTAAGTCCATTCAAATGATAGTCTACCATGTCAACTGCAGAATTCTAGAAATATGCAATTTACAGTAATAGGCAGAAAATGATGTTTGTTTGTTTTATTTATTCAAAATTTCAGAATTACAATCCTTTGAGTCAATGACTCCTTTGCAAAGGCTCCACATCAGTACATACATACATACATACATAGCTTAAAGACAATTAGTACATTCCGTATGAGGAAGACATTACATTAGGACATAATTAAAGACAGATTGTACATTGCTTACTACGCAAATATTGCATAATGTCAAATTATTCCTGTTACTCTATACAATTTATTTATTTTGTATTGCTTTGTTAATTCTCTAGGGTTGTTTGTGGACCCTGGGTCATTGCAGTGGAGAGGGACTGTATCCCAAGTTGGACGCTAAGTCCAGTATGGGATTATGGGATGTTTGGTGACACTAGGTTTGATGTTGGCCTTGGTTTGGAGTTAAGGGAGACACTAGCTTACCATCCCCTACCATGTTTGTGAGGACTGGTTGTTACAGCCACAGATCTCCGAGTCTATGAGAAATCTCTTGATTCCATATTTGAATAGGCCAAGGCTAGGGGCTTGGGAGATGGTAGGGGGAAGTTTATTTAGCCAGAGTGGAGCACGATACCAGAAGGATCTTTGTCCTATGGTAGTCCTGCAGTGAGGGACTAGAAGCAGAGTGTTGGCCTGGTGCCTAGGGGTGCTCCAGTGGGAGATAGGTTGGATGAGGGGGTGAAGACCCTTAGGAGCAAGATTCATTTGGATATTTTTTGCTAGGAGGCAAGTGTGGTACATTAGTCTGCCTTCAAAGGTCAGCCAGTCTGCTCGTTTATAGAGCTCACACGTATGGGTTAGTCTATCGCTGCCTGTAACCAGTCTACAGGCTTTATTGAGAGCCATTTTGATGCTGTTTAGGCCTGTGTTATCAGCCATGCCATATATTATAATGCCATAATCTAGCACGGAGAGGACTGCGCTGGTTACTGCCAGCTTTAGTGCCTGGGGAGGGAGGCAGTGTTTGTGTCTATATAGTATCCCAAACCACATGTTCGCAGAGGTGGAAAGGTGCTTAATATGTGTGTCGTAAGTTAGTGATGTATCCAAGGTGATGCCCAGGTATTTGAAGTTAGGGACTTGTTCCATGTGTGTGCCCTGGGAGGTTGAGATTGATAGTGGAGCATTACTGTTAGGGTTTTGACGGTATGCGAAGATCATAGTTTTAGTCTTGTCATAGTTAAGCATTAATCGATGATCAGAGAACCAGGATTCTAGTTCTTTAAAAATGCCTTGCAGGAAATTTTGTAGGGAGTTGGAATTGGGGTATTTCCAGTATACTACTGCATCGTCAGCATAGAGCAATAGTTTACTACTGCAGGCCAGTGGGAGGGAGTTGAGATAGAGTGTGAAAAGAAGAGGGCCTAATATCAACCCTTGTGGGACTCCTGCTCGAACAGGTTGTATAGTTGAGAGGGTGGTGTTAATTTTGACTTGTTGCGTCCGGTCAGTGAGATAGTTTTTGAACCAGGAGATCATTTCTCATGCGAGATGGAGGTAGGGGAGAGAGTGGATAATGAGTGAGTGGCTGACGGTATAGAAAGCTTTGGTCAAATCCACAAAGATTACACCTGCTACTGACCCCTCCTCCAGCGCTTCATGAATATAAGAGGTGAGTTGGAGCAGGGCAGTGGTAGTACTGTGTCCCGCCCTGAAACTGTGCTGTTCTTGACATAGCAGGTTGTGTTTGTTCAGGTAATTGGTGAGCTGGTCAGCTACAATTTTTATGAGCACTTTGGGGGGGAGGATTGTTATGGGCCTATAGTTGCCAGGGTCTGTTTGAGCACCCTTTTTTAGGATAAGTGTGATGAATCCTCTTTTCCAGAGGGATGGGAATTGTCCTAGGCACAAGGAGCAGTTTAGGATTTTGGTGAGGTGAGGCAGAGTCACATCAAGAGTAAGTCTAAGTATTTTAAGGTCTAGGGAGTCACTACTGAAATGAGAATTTTGGAGGGCTATGGACAGATAGTGTTTAGCCTCATTGCAGTAGATGTATCTAAGCCGGGACGGAGGGAGAGTACTAGTGGTGGAGGTGATAGGGGGGATAATTGGGATGGGGTCAAAGAAGTTTTGGGGTAGAATGTGGCTAAGATTGGAAAAGGAGTTGTTTAGGACATTAACTATGGTGGCTGGGTCCTGGGAGAATGAGTTTTGGTGAAGAATTTGTGAGGGGGTAGGAAACAGTATTCCTGCAGAGTTCCTTTATATTGCTCCAGAATTTATTCCCAGATCCCCATGAGGAGTTGAGTGCTTGGTTATAGTAAGATGACTTTGCTAGCCGAATGGCCCAGGTGCACTTGTTTCTTGCCTCTTTGTAGACTTGCCTGTTGTGGGGAAGTTGGGAGTTTAGTACCCTTAGCCAGAGGTTATCTCTGTGGCGCATCTGTTCGAGGATGGCCTGCGAGATCCAAGGAGTTTTTCTATTTTTAGTAACCTGTTTTTTGAAGGGGGCAAATATGTCACAGGCAGTGTTAAAGATTTTGATAAAGGAGGTGAGGGCAGCGTCAGCGGACTTGGCCGTGTGAATAGGTGACCAGTCTCAGGAGGAGATATAGTGTTTACGGTGAGAGAGGGAGCCTTTTTAGAGGTGCCCCAGGATGGAAATTCTAGGTTGGTTGGTGGAGATTTTATTTGACCAGCAGCAGGACATAGGCGAGTGGTCACTTAGTACATCAGGGAGCACTATAACTTTGGAGAGATGGGAGGAAGATCCTGTCCTTGGATCCTGTCTGGTGGCAGACTGAACAACCTGGGAAAGGTCATAGGCCAGGGCTGCATCTTTGAATGTGGCAGCTGCTGGGGATAGCCAATTTATATTGAAGTCCCTCATTATAATCAGTTCACTCCTGGGGGGAGATGGGTGATACTGGTCAAGATAGAGTCAAAAGCTAGCTTCAGGTTAGAGGGGAGGATGTAAACTGACATTATGTACAGCGGTTTCCCTGAGACGCCAAGGGTGGTTTTGATAGTAATGGCTTGGGCACCACGCGTTGGCAAAGGCAGCGGTACAGAGAGGGGCTGAAGCACGGTTTTAGCGTAAATGGCACACCCCCCACCTCTCTTACCTGTTCTGTCTGCCCTGAAATGGAGACGTCATTAAGGGAGACTAAAACATCTGGGATTTTGTTGAGAGCCAGGCCTTGAACAAGGCCAGGATGTCTGGGGAGTGTTGGGTGATCCATGCTTGCAGCTGCATGAATTTCTTAGGCAGGCTGCAGATGTTGAGGGATGCAAGTAGTAAACCTGTCTGCCCATGATCCCTGGGAACATCAGGCGCTGTTGTTCTAGGATTTGGGTGTATGTTTCCAGAGATTAGCAGGAGGAGGAGGAGGAGGAGAGCATGCAGGTCTCCAGATCATTTTAGGGAAAGAGGTTCGGGAGCATGGAAATGTGGAGCAATTGCTAAGCCCAACTGGTATGGGGATAGAGTGGACTAGTTGGGCCAATAGGACATGTTTGGGGCTGTGTAGTGTGAACACGTGTGTGGGGGGCTGTGCTTGCACCTTTAAGGACTTGTTGATGGTGCAGCTTACATTGGAGGTGAAGTCAGTGAAGAGTAGAGCAGTGGAGATTGGGTTTGGGTGATAAGATGGGGTTACATGCCTGGGAGAAAGTGTGGTTAGGCAGCTGTAAATGTTCTTGGAGTGGGTTTTACCTATAGGGGGAGTGGGGTTATAGTTAGCATAGAGTGTTAGGATTATTGTGGTGTTGAATAGGGTACAGAGGATGTAATTCATGTTGTTAGTGTAGGGAGATTCAGTTTGAGGAACAAAATTAAAAAAAGGAAGTGAGCCCTCTGGTGTTCAACTGGTATAGGCTGCAAATGGCAAAGTTGGCTGGTTTTGCACAATCATGTGACACTAGCTATAAAGCCAGACGTCGACCAAGGGTGGTGGTGGGGGCGGTGGGGAGCCGGCGCATTGCCAGCAGGGATCACTAAGTGCAGAAAGTAACTGCAGCTGGGGATCCACAGTCTCCGTTCGTACCTGGTTCTAATTTCGGCTCCGATGTGGGAGGGTTGCAGGACACCCTCATGACCTACAAGGAACAGGGACACGGAGTTAATTATTTATAGCACCTGGCTACCTGGGACTTCACTAAAACAGATTAATTGTTCCAACTGCCATGAAGCGGGGTCCAAGATCAACAATTCGGTTTATGGCCCATCTTTTTCTATGCAGCCCGACCGAGGTTTACAGGGTGAGCATTCAATTTATTTAGGCAGCAGGTTTTAAGGCAGCAGGTCTAACAGGTTTAACAGCAATTACTTGATAAGGCAGTGGAGTAAACTCTGCACATGCACAACAGTTGCTTAACTGAAATGAAACCCTTTTTTGAATTTGGGGACTTGGCGCCAAAAAACCCAGGCATATTGCTGGTCAATATTGCCCCTGTTCTGTGTTATAACTTCCTTGGTCATGCCTGTAAAGAGGCAGTATCTGTCTGGTGTGCTTACTCTACCCGGATAACAAAATAAATCAATTAAATAAGTATATTAATTAATTAATTAATTAATCAATTAATTAATTAACTAAAATAATCACATACATAATCTATCTTGTCTGCTGCCTCAACTGTCTTGGCATACAATATGTAATCATCACTGGATTTGCTGTAGTTGTAACCTGCTTATGTGAGCTATTACCAAGGGCAAGTGGTACCTGCAAAACTATTTTATAAAAAGAAAAAAACAGAATATATGAAAAAGAAAATGTTGTGTTTGTTCTTTAATGGCACAACCACCAGCATCTGTCACCTTTGAATGTTATATATTTATAACTGTAATGTTAAAGATATATGATCTTTGAACTTTATTTATTTATTTAAATTTTGGTAACCAGGTAGGCCCACTTTCTTAACTTTCAGTCTAATTAATGATATACTACAGTATGTGGTGAAAACAACAGGATTAAAACACTTTTTGAACAATTTTGCACTTGCAGCATGTTATGTCAATGTATCAACCCCAGACTTTCATTTAAAAAAAATAAAGCTGGCCCGTTGACACAGTGGTTGTATTTCTGCTTACGACGCAGGCGACCTGGGTTTGGGAATGGACTCGGGTCACTGGAGGGCCAGCTGGGGAGAAGGAAAGGAGCATCCCAGGATGGCTCACCTTCTCTGGGGAGAAGGTGGGGATGCACCTCAGTGCATACTGGCCCCTGGTGGAGACCGGGGGCACAGCACAGCACAGACACCTGAGATGGAAGCACTGGAGGAGTGGCAGACATTGGCGTGTGCCTTGACATCAGTGGCATGCCACTTCCTGGGGAGAAAACCAGGAAACTGCCCTGGTTGACTGGATGATGGTCTCTCCAGTCCCTTGACTGCCGCCAGGCCTCCTAACTGGCATTGCCACCTCAGTGACACCCCCAGGCCAATACAGATGTGCTGGTCCACCCCCACTGGTGCCTTGCCCCTCAGAGGAGAGGGACCCATCTGGCAAAGGGATACGCTGGGTTACCTGGGGGGGTCATGATCTGAGGTCAGTGGTGGCCGGGGATGAGGGAGTCATCGCAAGCTGGGACATTGAGAGACTGGAAGGAGTGGCCGTCCAGGGGTGACAGGAGGGGAAAATAGAAAATAAATACATTCCTAACCCTAAAGGTCCCCCCAGAGTAGCCAATTTCAAATAAATGTAACTTTTGAACCATTGGTACTAGAAACTAATTTTTCTTCATGAAAGTGTAAGGTCAGATTAACATGAATAGATAACATCAATATGGTTTTTGTCTTTTGATATCTATTCATGTCATTATTATTTGTTTGTAAAAACATGTATTATCAGTACTATTTTTCTATTTTTCAGATAATATGTACTGAACACACCTAGATCACCTCCTTTTTATTTCTCTCCTGGTGAGACTTGAAACTAACTGACCTTGCCATAACCTGACCAATACCAAAAGGTTTTAATGTATCACTCTTCTCATCAACTCTACCTGCCATCAAGGAGTCCCGTGTTCTGCCTGTACCCAAAGGAAAAAAAACTCACTTCTCAAAAACTACCAACCAGTCTCCATTCTATCTCTATGGAGGGGTTGTGGGATAACAGATGGACCAGACACCGAATTTGAGGTTCAACACACAATCTCTGTGTGATGTTTATTGAAAATACAAGAAATAACCTCCTGCAATGGCATATTTCTTCTTCAGTACATCAGTTTGCAGCAACAAACTACAAACATCCTTTCTCTGTACTTAGACAGCACCTACTCACAGTAGTACCTGATCCAATCCATTAGCTAAACTGTACACATAACCCTTATGCAAGCCCTCATTTGCTTACGTAGTGGGGGCCCAAAAAGAAGAAAAACAAAACAAGCTATAAACAAAGAACCTCAATGCAGAATCACTGAAAGAACTGTTACCCCAAAGGGCATTGGCAAGAAATCAAGTTTCAAAGAAATGCAACATCATACATACTTCCATAATGCAATGCATCGTGGGATATATGCAAATCACCATGACATTTAGACTTTTTCAGTTTACATCAATTTTCATGCATTTTAAATAGCAAAACTAGTTTTATTGCTATAATGGTCACCTAATACTTTTTACCATTATTAAAAACACCTAGTGCCAAGGTATCATCAACATTTACAGGTTTCATAAACATAAGGTATATACATCAAGGTATTTTCTAACATAGTGCTATTACATACTAAATCCAACAACAATAAACATAACCTGTTTTACATATGCTTGGAGGTCACCACAATACCCTTCCTGTATGAGGATCTGAGAGGGAAAAGGAAAATTAAAGAGGACACTGTAGCATAAAAGAGAGGGGAAGGGGGTGCCCACAGGTGGCCAACCTTGTGGACTACAAATTGCAAAGCATAGATTAAGCTTAGAAACAGAAGAACTGTTGCAACAGATTTTAGAAAAGGTCGGTCCTCAAGAGTGGCAGGAGCTCCCGGTCACATATCTCGAACATATCTTGACTGAGTAAGCTTCTTGAAAAAACTGCCTTCACAACTTTACTCCCATGAAAACTGGCACAATGTCCTCACACCTAAGCAGCATGGTTTCAGTAAGGGGCACAACACTTTTTTTTTTATTAAATATGCTTTATTTATTTATTTAATACTAACATTCACCAACAGGAGGAGGCAGTATAGCGCAGTGGTCTAAGGCTTTGAGCTGCAAATCTGGTGACATCCAGCAGACCAGACCTGGGTTTGAATCCCACAGCTTCCACTTGTATACTGTGTGACCCTGAGCAAGTCACTTAACCTCCTTGTGCTCCCAGGTTGCTCCTGTAAAAAAGCTTTCAGCTTAGTGTGCTATACCTGGTTAAACAACTAAATAAAAAAAAACAAACAGTGCAATACATGTTAAGAGAAATAAAATACCTGTGAATACATTGCATTAGACACAGACCCGTACATCAACCAGTTCACCCCCACCAATCCTCCCCATTACCCCCATACATACCCCTCCTAGAAAACCTCCCTTCTCCCCATTACCCTCCTCCCCAAGCCACTACACAAATTGTAATGACATCATTATTTCCCTGTTCCCACTAGAATTAGGTCTAAAGACAACAATATAAAAGAAAAGAAAAAGATGGTATGAGAACATCATCCTATAGGGCACTAATACCCTACCACCACTATAAATTGAGTCTATGGCTTAACAACTGACCATAGGTCATGAAATTTCTCCCATTTGGCACTGAACCTAGGAACTGAATTTCTAAAACTAGCAATAGTTTTTTCAATCCTTAAGTTATATAATAACCCAGCCAGCCATTCCTGATGGGTAATAGCAGTCCAGGCTTTCCAGTGCCTTAATATCAGGGTTTTCACCGTGAGTGAAATTAAGTTAATAAAATATCTCCTTTGTCTCACATCAATCTTTGTGTAGTCTCCTAACAGACAAATCTCAGGGGTGAAGAGATCTTGTAACCCCAACAAGTGGTCCGCTTTAGCCCTAATTTCTACCCATAATGGAGCAACTAAAGGACACTCCCAAAATATATGAATCAAGGAGCCCTGCACCTGACCACATCTAAAACACTCATCTTTTGGCAATTTTCCCATCTTACACAGTTTCACCGTGGTCAAGTGCATAGTATGTAATATATAATATTGTGTCAATCTAAGCTTATCATTGGCACTATATATGTACATTCCTTTCCATATGTGTTCCCAGTTAACACAACTATCTGGAAGGGTATCTATCCAATATTGTGAATAGTCAGCTGTATTAGGGTACATTTTCCCATACAGGATCGCCACTAAACCAGATACCGCATGTGGCAGATCCGCAAGGGCTTGGAATTCCAAAAAAGTATCACTATGATTTATATTCCACCGACCAGGACCAAAGCGAGTAGTAAGCAAACGTCTAACTTGATAAATATAAAAAGCATATCTGGGTGATAAATGAAACTTCTCCATTATTTCTTGGACTGAGAGTATCCTCCCTAAATTAATTAGGTCACTGACTCTTGTGCTAGGAGGTATACCCAGTCTATGTGGTGAGAGAAAGGCTTTACCAACCTTGAAATTAGGGTTGCCAAATATTGGTTGAGAAACATCCCTAGTATGTGTAATACCCAGAGTCTTACACATATGGTTGTGAACCTTAACTGAAGTGTAAATAACCGTGGATCGAAGTAGCTTAGGCAAGTCATTGGAGAGTATATACCAAAGGCTGTCAAATGCTACTTTGGACCCTAGAATAAGATTCCTTTCTATTTGCAGCCATAAAGGATTATATTGGGATTGCATGACATTTGAAGGGACAGTCACCCACCACATATACTTATCAATATGGCTCACCCGATAATATTGATAAAAATTGGGGAGCTTCAGTCCTCCTAGTGCTTTCGGAGCACGTAGGCATTTATAAGATCTCCGTGGGGGTTTATTTTGCCACAAAAATTTAGTGATCATACTTTGGAGTTTCCGAAACCATGATAGGGAGAGATAAATATTTAACATATTTAAAGGAGAGAATATTCTGAGTAGCACATTCATTTTAACTACATTAATTCTACCTTGTAGAGAAATATATAAGGGAGACCATCTAGTTAAGTCTTGCTGAATAGTTAGGAAAAGGTTGTCCAAACTGAGTTTCTTCAAGTGAGAAACTGAGGTTGACAAAATAATACCAAGGTATTTAAGTCTGTTAGTCCAGGCCATCTTGAACCTAACTAAGTCTCCTTTATGAGTATGGACATTGAGTGGCATAATTTCTGTCTTGTTAATGTTCAACTTGTAGTTTGACAGTCTACTAAACTCATCCACTATATCCAACATTTTGGGAATGACCTCAGCTGGGTACGAGAGATGGAGTAAAATATCATCGGCGTAAGCTGATAATTTCAGCTCAAGTGGGCCCACTGAGATACCTGTTATGAATAGGGATAGTTGGAAACTGCAAATAAAGGGTTCCAAATACAGGTTAAACAACAACGGTGACAGTGAACACACTTGATGTGTTCCAGAACTGAATCGGAAACTGTTGGAAAAAATCCCGTTGCAATAAATTTTAGCCGTAGGGTTGGAATATAAGTGCTTAATCCACCCGATAAATTCTAGGGGAAATCCAAATTGGCTCATGGTATTAAAAAGGAAAGGCCAACTAACCCTATCAAAAGCTTTCTCCACATCCAGGGAGACCAGAGCCATTGGTACATTTGTCTCTCTGGATGCGGAGAAAATATGGGCAAGTTTACGGAAATTATCTAAGGAACTTCTACCACCGATAAACCCAATCTGTTCGGGGCTAATAAAGTTGTCCCAAACTTTGGTAATCCTAGAAGCCAAAATCTTAGCTAATATTTTGACATCATAATTCATCAGGGAAATCGGCCTGTAGTTTGCTACTTTATCTTTGGGTTTCCCTGGTTTTGGTAGAACAATGATAGTGGCTTCTAGCAAGGTAGAATCAACAATACCATGAGTACAGATATGAGAATATAATTCCTGAAGAATAGGAGTAAGCTCTTTCCCAAATGTATGATAAAAGTTTGATGGGTATCATCTGGTCCTGGAGCTTTATTCAGTGCAAGAGACTGAATGGCAGTAGATACTTCCATCTCTGAGATAGGGGAGATCAGCTGGGCTCTCTGGGCTTGATTGAGAGTAGGAAGGGAAAGTTTAGAAATATACTGTTGAATTTCAGTATCCGTGGGGCTATTCCTATAAAACATTTCAAATTTGTTCACTATAGCTTTAGGAGTTGTCATTATATTGCCACCATCTGCAGTGGCTATACAGGCAACTAATCTTGACTCTTCCTGCTGTCTCAACTTAAGAGCCAGGAAATGTCCAGCCTTGTCCCCCTGATCCAGATACCTAACATGGGTTTTAAACAGGGCATATTCAGCCCTTTCTCTTAGGGTGTCCCCATATTGATCTTTAAGGACCTCCAGTCGAATTAAGTCTTCATTTGTAGGGTAGGTACCCATCCTATTCTCTAAACTCTGAATGGAGTCCAACAGGGATTTTGCTACTGCCTCCCTCTTCTTTTTTCGGGTCATGGCCAGTCTGATAAATTCCCCCCTTAAAAAACATTTCAGGGAATGCCAAATTTGGTCATATGCTCTAATAGACCCCCTATTTTGTTCTATGTATTGATTAATTAATGCCCGGATCTTATTCACAATATCCTCTTGGGATAACAGTTGAATGTTAAGCTTCCACTGAGTGACCTTAGGAATTGTTTGAGGAATCCTGCCCTCAAACCATATCATGGAGTGATCTGATAGCACTCTAGGGAAAATTCCGCAATCCATTGGGCCCATCATCATGATCCTATTCACTAGAAAGAAATCTAAATGAGAATAGGATTTATAATAAGCTGAATAGAAAGTGAAAGCCTTCTCTTTTGGATGTAGGAGGCGCCAAGGGTCTATGAGGCCCAGTCCCTCCATCATTTCGTGCAGAGATTTCTGTGCAGGGGGTAAACTTTGGCTACTCTGTGTGGATCTATCTAGCTTATTCTCATATGTTAAGTTCCAATCTCCAGCTAATATTATTGGCAATTGTTTAAATGGAGCTAACCTAAGAGCCATTTGGGAGAAAAACTCAGGAGAGGAGTGATTAGGCCCATGTATGGTACCCAAAAGAGTTTCCCTATGGTTAACCAACCCTTTCACAAACAAAAATCTCCCTTGCAGATCTCCCATCTCTTGTAGAAGTTGGAATTGTATCCCTTTAGCAATTAGGATAGCAACTCCTCTCTGGGAAGTGGAATTGCCAGCTACATAAACCAAACCAATATGTTCTCTATGAAATAGATTACCTTCACCCCCTTTCAAATGTGTCTCCTGCAAAAATGTAATGTCTGAACGCACTAGAGCTAAGTGTTTAAGAATTTGGTGACATTTCACTCTAGCTCTTGCCCCTTTAATATTCCATGAGGTGATTCTCATACAAGTATATCAGTTTGATATATATTCCCCTAATTAGATCTCTAAGTTTTAGACCTACATATTTAACCTTTGATTTCAAATATGTCCTCAAAGACTGGCTCTTCATCCACCCCCCCATAGCCACTGACCACCTTAAGTAATGCAATAAAATTAAAATTACAACCCCCATCCCTAAATAAGCCCCTCCCAGGCATAGAGTCATAACTATAAGATATGCCCTTATAAGGTAATATGACATGAACTACCCCCAGTCCCTGAGACTGAACTCGTAACTGTTTGTTGGCGACGCCTATCATGCTGCTCTGATTACCCTCCCTCCCCTTATCATTGCTACCTTATAAACTATTAAACCTAACTATGTTCTCTATAATACCTTCAAAAACTAATATCTAGTTCCTACTTTACAAAATGAATAAACTTCTATAAATCTATAACATGCAACCTCAACAATAAAACATGGAAACCTGTAAACCTTGCCCCAAACCCTTTACTCCTAAACCATATAGCTATCAAACCATTCCTCTAAATCCGTGCATAATTGCTAACATAAATAACCAAAGACTCCCTACATCCCGTAGTCCACTAACCTTCTATTAGAGCTTAGAGGGTATAGAGATCGTACCAGAGAGACCTAGGTTTGCCTCTCCTTGGATAAAGAACAAAATATTTTAGCTGTTCCAAGCCTTCTTATATAACCTTCCAGTTATTCTATGGTACTAACTTAGTATCAGTAGGGTTAGGGAAAAAAAAAGAGAGCACCTATCCCTCTAACAAGAACCATTAGGCCCTTTTGAAAATATCCATCAACTAATATGGCAAAACATCAACGACAAAAGTAAATTAACAGAGCTCTGTATAAATTGCTGTACAAAGCTTTTCTATGTAGCTAAATGTCCACTAGAAGACAGCCTTCGCCATGATAATTCAGTATGCTGAGCTCACTTGATTAAATCTGGGTACCACTTCTTGCAGGTCTCAGTAGCCAAGTCCAGTGTGTTGAATGAATGCCAAAGACCTTCCCTGTTAATTTGCAAAGTAGCAGGGTAATGCACTCTAAAACGGATACCAGCAGTTATTAATTTGGACACTAATGGGTGAAGGGCTGAGTGCTTCTGACGAACTAAGTAAAGGAGGTCTTGAACCACACGAATTCTCTTCCCTTCCCACTGCACTTCTGCTACATCTTTGAGCTTCTGTAAAACGTGCTGCTTGTCCAGAAAATGTAACATCTGGAAAATAAAAGGGCGAGGGGGGACCCCACTGAAGGCATAGGGCGCAGCGATCTGTGGGCTCTTTCTATAGTAAACATAGGCCCATTAAGAGAAGGCCCTGCTAATTTCTCACACAGCCTTCGAGCAAATGCTATTGCTTGCCACCCCTCCTCTCCCTCTGGAAGGCCAAGGATTACTAAATTATTCCTTCTCGAGTGACCCTCGAGATCTTCTAGGCGATCCTCTGCTTTTTTAATTCGGTGTCTCAGAGTAACCACTTCTGGGTCCAGTCTCGCTCTTCAGTCGTGTAAAGAAGAAATCCGAGCTTCACTGTCATTTCTACGTATATTTAACTGCTCCATTGAAGTTTTTAGCCCTTTAAAATCTGAAGCTAGGGCTAGCAGGGTTTCTTTCATTGGTGCCAGTTCTTCTAAGAATCGCTCTTCAGAAAGAGCCACTTGCTGCTTTAGTAGGATGGGAGCTTCTGTTCCTCCCACTTTGGGCCTTTTTGGCCTTGTCCTTTGCTGGCGTTGGCGGGGGAGTGTGCCGGAGAGCTGGCATTTTCATTTCGGCATCCATTATCGGAATACATTCCGTTAAACTAGTAATTGAATTCCCCAAGCAGTCCAAAAGATTTTAGTAGCTACAATTCACCGTTTGGGGCACTTGTATAGAAAACACAGCAACTACGTGGGGGAAGGCAGGGGCGCTATCAGCAAGAGCTTCTCACCAGGCAGCCATTACACCCAAAGTCAAGGGGCACAGCACTTAATCAGCATACCCTCTCAGCCATAGATGGTGGCAAACATACAGACACAGTATATGTGGATCTGAAAAAAGCATTTAATCTCATCAACTACACTCTCCAAATTATTAAACTACCAAGTCTTGGTAGTGTATAGAGGTGTTTGAAAAAAAACTTCCACTGGTAGAACTGAAGTGAAAGTCAGACTTTCACTTTTGCAAAAGTCCGGAAACATATTTCCAAACATTTGTAGAAATTCCACCTGCCCTGCACCTTACAGTCCACACACACACCCCAGCAGTCACTGGATTCACTGACCAATGTTAAAATTTAATTTCCTGGTATCTAGTGGTCCCTCCCCCCACCTGATCACCTGCCCCATATGTTTAAATATAATACCTAGTGGCCAGTGGTCCCTGCCCCCAACCAATGTGAACATCTTTCCTGTGTAAGTCCCCCATCCAAATCCCCCATATAGTCCAAAAAATAAACATGTCCCATCCCTGGTTGTCTGGTGAATCCCCCTCCCTATCACCAATCCCCAGTCCATAAATTCAGAAAATATCCATGGTGGTCTAGTGCACTCCTGCCCCCCCGAACCTGGCAGGCAGTGTCCCACCACTCCATTACCCCCATCCCAAACCCGAGCAGGCGACCATTCATCACAGCCCTGTTTTCTCTGCCATGGTGGGCCACCCACTAAGCTGTCAATGAATGAGCACATGCTTGTACAAGCACATGCTCATTCATTGACAGTTCAGTGGGTGGCTAGCCGTGGTGGAGAGAAGACAGCCTGTAACCTGCTTGGGTTTGGGATGGGGAGAAGCAGGGTGATGGGACCCTGCCTGCTGGGGTGGGGGGTGGTGGTTGCACTAGATCAATAGGATATTATATGAATTTACAGACTGGGGATCAGTGATAGAGGGGTCAATAGGCCACAAGGGATGGGAAATGTTTATTTTATGGACTATACAGGGATCAGATTGGGAGGTTACACTGAGACAGATGTCCTCATCGGGTGGGATCGGTCGGGGAGGGACTGCTAGCCACCAGTTTTTATTTAAACATATGGGGCAGGTCATACCGGGTCATAATGTTGCACGCTTAATTGGTGTAAGGCATTATGGTGAAACCTGGACTTGTGCTCTCCATGGGTTGACCCCCACCAGAGTTGAGAATCTGTAGTGGGGGGGTCCAGGGGGCACAACCCCCTGTAATAGGGGGTGTGGGGGCATAGCCCCCCACAGAACAAAGACATGATGCCTCATTGCATAAATCGCGCAGCACGATAGTGCCATGCGGCATTATGTATTGTGACATAATGACCCCATGCCGGGGCAAGTGATTGGGTCAAAGGAGGACAGCTAGCCACTAGATATTTAAACATATGGGGCGGGTGATTGGGTAGGGGAAGGGACCCCATCCACCAGGTATTTTTTTAAACATATGGGGTGAGTGATCAGCTGGGGAAGGGACCGCTAACCACCAGGCAATAAAATTTTAACAATTGGCAGTGATCAGCGAGTCCAGGGATCAGGCCACTGGACAACAGGGAAAGTAACAGAGCAAAAATTCACCCAAACACATTCAGAAGATTTCTTATCCACCACAGGTGGATGTTTGGAAATGTGGGTGAAAGTTGTGAAAATTCTTGGAAGTTACACTAAGGTGGAAATCACAACTTTCACCCACCTTTAGTACTGTATATCCCTTAAGGCCATCTCCTGGATTGGTAACTATCATTCAGGTAGTTTCCAATGGGCTTCACTTGGAAACATGCTCTCTGCTACTCAGCCAATAAATTATGGGGTACCACAAGGATCTATCCAAGGCCCTCTCTTCCCTTTTATCTATAAACAACTTCCTTCAAGCCTGAAAAAATGTGCTGTACGTTGATGATCTCATCATTTTCCATAGCTCAGTGTCACTGACCAATCTCTTTTAGAGCTTGAATCATGACTTTTTGTTCACACAAAGTTGGTTCCTGAGAAACAGATTACTACTCAATGTCAAAAAAGACTAAATCTATGCCATTTGGCTTTAAACCAAAATGCTCCAACCAGTCCTCCCTGCTAAATCTTGCCTACTCTGCTGGCTGGATCGTGGAGTGGGTAAACAACTTTAAATACCTAGGAGTCACACTTGATCCTTCCCTCACCTATTCAGACCTGGGGTTATTAGAAAACACACGGACACCAGTGGTAGTGCTACATAGGAATAAATGACTTGGGAAAGAGAAATATGACAGAGACTCAACATGAGTTTGAGTGGGTAGGCAAAGAGCTTTTAAATAGAGGATGTGATGTGATTACTTCTGGCCTTTACCTGTCCCAAGGGCAGGGAGGCTCTTAGTTGAGAGCATTAGAAGCTTAAATGGGTGGCTTAGGAGGTGGTACTATAGGGAAGATTTAACATATGTAGATCACTGGGAGGATTTTCAGGCTTTTAGCAATTTCTTACAGGATGGACTACACTTAAATAGACAGAGGAAAAGGTTTTTTTAAATAAATTAAGACAGTTTATCTTTAACTATTTAAACTAGATAAAGGGTGGGCCCGGTGGGGGTGGGGGCGGGGGTAAAAAGGATTCTTCCAAGAATACAAAGCCTAACTGGAATTTTCTAGTTATAAATGCCAGAAGCCTTGTAAATAAAATGGATGAACTAAAACTAAAATTGCATAAGTCACATATCCATGTATGTGCTATCATGAAAACATGGTGGAGAGCACAGGATACCTGGGATAAGCAGATTCCGGGGTATACATTATATAACAAGGATAGGCTGGATGCTAGAGGTGGAGGAGTGGCATTATATGTCTTAAATGGTATTATATCTGAGAATATTGACTGTATAGCTTGGGGTAAGTCTGAGGTCCTATGGATAAAAATTACCCCTCCAAAAGCACCCAAGATTAATATAGGTGTAGTATATAGACCACCAGCAAATTTGATACAGAACGACAATATTCTTCTGGATTTTATAAAATGTATATCCCAGAAAGACAGGGTCATCATTATGGGAGACTGTAATTTGCCTGGAATTAACTGGGAAACTCTCCAGACTAGCTCTAAATTGGAGGCTAGATATTTGGAGTCCTTCCTGGTGGCTGGGCTAGAGCAGTTGGTCCTGGAAAATACAAGAGGAAATCATATCCTGGATTTAGTACTAAGTAATGTGGTAGATAAGGAGGCAGTATAGCACAGTGGTCTAAGGCTCTGAGCTGCAAATTTGGTGACATCCAGCAGACCAGACCTGGGTTTGAATCCCACAGCTTCCACTTGCATACTGTGTGACCCTGAACAAGTCACTTAACCTCCTTGTGCTCCCAGGTCACTCCTGTAAAAAAGCTTTTAGCTTAGTGTGCTATACCTGGTGAAACAACTAAATTAAAAAAGTTAACATCCATAAATGTTTAGTGGCAGTTCCCCTAAGTACCAGCGACAATTCTATGGTTAGTTTTAAGTATGATATGGTGCGAAAAATCAATGTTGGAAGTACAGTATTGCTTGATTATAATATAACTGACTTTAGAGCCATGAGAAAGGAACTGGCCAAATGGAACTGGGAACAGGAGCTTGAGAATATTTCAGTATATGAAATATGGCACAAGATTAGTACCAAATTAAATGAACTTATACAGAAACATGTGCCAGTTAGAACTAAATATCACAATTCAAGAAAGGCCCTTCCTCCATGGTTGTCTTCCTTGGTTAAAAGAGCAATTAAAAAAAAAGTATAGGGTTTTAAGCGGAGCAAAACCCAGTGGGGAGGATAAATCTTGGGAAAATTATAAATATTGTTTAAAAAAGGCAAAGCAAACTATTTCTAGGGCTAAAAAAGCATTTAAGTGTAAACTGGCTATAAAAACACAAGATAATTATAAGTCATTTTATGCCTACATTAATAATAAATGGGGAAATAGTAGAACAATTGGCCCCCTGAAAGATAACAGTAATAAGGCGAAATATTCAAAACTTTGCCCTGGGGCTAAATTAGCACTGCCCAGTAGGCAAACTTAGCCCAGAGCACAAAGCAAGCCATATTCAAAAGGAATAGCCCAGGGCAAACAGCCTCTGAATACAGCATGGGAGTGAGGCTGGGCAAATTGAGCTGGGAGTGCAGGGCAAACTTAGCCTGGGAATAAGACAGCTCTGAATATGTCAACCAGGAAGTTCAAACCACAACAGCAACACAGTGTGCAGCGATGTGTAGGTAGGTAAAGTTGAACTATGTGGCCAATGAGTGTACCAGCAATTGCGTGGACCCAGTACAGCTGCAGGCAGTAGCATATGTGAAAGTACAGTGTGCAAAACTGTAAAATATTCCCTGAACTGTTTGTGCAGCGCTAACACGTTGGAGCGGGTTTAGCACAGGGCTAAACCGTTAGCCCGGTGCAAACATGTTTGCCCAGTGCTAAACTTGCCATATTCAAAAGTGACATGCGAATGAGCCTACTTGGTAGTCTGTGGGCAAACATCCAGATTAGCATCTCATTATGCCCTGATTTGCATGCAGTTTTGTGCTGGGCTAACTGTTGAGCCTGTGTAAACACTGGGCAAACATGTTAGCGCTGTGCAAACAACAGGAATATTATACAGTTTTGAACACTGCTTCCACATGTGCTGCCTGCAGCCGTACCTGGGACAACACAGCATAGGCACAGATGGTGGTGGTGCTGTATGCAACCGTCACACTGTAGATCATGCCATAGCAGCACAGCAGACACTACAGTAGCAAGGGGGCCAGAAGTGTGTGGACCCAGCAATGCCTATGGTGTGAAGGGCAGTGATGATGACTGCACTATACACATTGAGAGGCCCAACCTGCAGGTGTTTACTGACAGTAAACATTACTGTTACACTGTTGTGTGACCCACAGATGCTGCACCTCTGCCATGGGATGCTCACAGTGACATATACATGTCTGGCCTTGTGTGCTGTGGTAGTTGTACTGCTGTGCGGTATGTGGTCGGGGGGGCATATATAATCTGAAAGGCACACTAGTGTTGGGGTATTCCCAATACTGGCCTATGTGCACTGCATGATGTGTCCCAGACTTGCGGCCACACCTGGTCTGTGGCAGCAGCCTGGCCACCCATACACTTTCCCCTTGACATCCTCCATGCCCACAGTGCTGCATGTGTGTGCTGGCATCTGTTGGTGTCCACAGAAGTGTGGTCCGCAGGTGTGTGCTGTATGGCCACTCTGCCATGCTGTCCACTGGTGGCAGGGTCACCCTCACTGCCTGGGCATGGCTGGACTGGTGGCAGATGATGGCATCATTGTGATGCCATCAGTTAAAGCATGCTCTCTATGTTGGGCTTTGTCTATGTCATATTTATTTGTTAGGGTCATGCAAAATCCATGAAACCCGCAAACACCAGCGCAAAGCCACAGTGTCACTCAAGCCGATTGCCCAGGTTAAGACAAGTTTCGCGGTAATGTGCACCACGCAGTGTCGCGCTAAGTGGCACAAAACCACTTTGCATGGCACTAGTCACTGAATATAGCATTGCACCTGTATTCATGTCAGTTTGCCCCTTGCATACATTATGATTTTGCCTGGCACTAATGCAGTTTGCTTGCGCTATTTGGCTTTTTGAATATAGCAGACCCGCGCTAATCCTGCTCTAAACCTGCACAAATGGTTTTTGCCCTGTTCAAAGTTTTGAATATCTGGTCCATAATCTCCTAACTGAGAATAAGGAGATGGCAGATAGTTTCAATACATATTGCTCCACGGTATTCACTGTAGGCCATAATGTCAAGGTTCCCATAAAAAACCTACAAGATATAAATTGCCCAAAAATAGAGGTTGAGGATGTGAAAAAGAGGCTAAGAAACTTAAATTAAAATAAAGCACAGGGTCCTGATGGCATGCATCCGAGAATGCTTAGAGAATTGGCAGACTTTTTAGCAGGTCCAACTACAGCATTATTTCAAAAAATCCTTGGAAACGGGACAGGTCATTGAGGCCTGGAAGCAGGCTGTAGTGATACCTATGCACAAGAAGGGATCTAGACAGGAGGTAGCTAATTATAGACCAAACAGTTTGAACTCAGTCCTCAGGAAGATTCTGGATGGCACAATAAAGGATTTGATTATAAACATGATCGAGGCTGATGGTGCCATTGATGAGACACAACATGGGTTTAGTAAGGGATGATCTTGTCAAACAAATTTATTAGAGTTCTATGGGAAGGTCAGTAAAACACTTGATGAATATAGTCCTGTCAATGTCATTTTCCTGGACTTCACCAAGGCCTTCGACAAAGTCCTCATGATCAGCTGATTAAAACCCTTTCAGATATATGGGTTCAGCCAATACTGGTGCAATGGATTGGGGCCTGGTTGACCAAAAGAAAACAAAGGGTTAGTGTGTTGGGGGAATTATCAAATTGGACAGGCGCTATTAGCAGGGTTCCTCAGGGATCCGTGCTGGGACCATGTTTGTTTAATTTATATATCTCAACCATGAAAACAAAAACAGAAACCTGGATCTCAAAATTTGCCGATGATACACGTATAGGTTTCCCGGTACATAATAAATCCGAGGCATTAAAAATCCAGGAAGCATTGAATGCACTGGAGACCTGGGCCCAGGAAAATGGTGCTATTTTTAATGTAGATAAGTGCACAATGATGCACATGAGAAGGAAAAACCTTGAGGTGGATTACATCTTGGCTGGGCAGGTGTTAAGGGTAGTGCAGGATGAGCAGGATTTAGGAGTAAGGGTTAGTAATGACCTTACATGTAATCTACACTGTAACCAAGTGATAAAAAAATCAGGGGGTATCCTGAGCTCTATTCTTAGACATGTTAAGAGTACAAGAAGTGAGGTACTGTTGCCCCTTTACACTTCCCTGGTCCGACCACAAACAGAGTATTGTGTGCAGTTTTGGGCACCAAGAAATAGGGGTGATATAAATGCGATTGAAAGGATAAAGAGAAGGGCAACAAGAAGAATAAGGAAAGTCCAGGGACTGAAATATGAAGACAGGTTAAAAAAATTAGATCTTTCTTCCTTGGAGTACCTTAGATTAAGAGGTGACATGTGCCTGGTGTATCGGGACTTGTCGGATTATAAATTGCTGGAATTACTGGGCCTTGATCTTAGAGAACAGATTTATAACACAAGATCACACCCGCTACAGTTAAAGTGTGATACAGTTAATAAACAAAATAGAAAGCATTGGTTTTCACAAAGAGTGGTGAGGTTATGGAATGAACTACCCACTGAAGTGGTAGACTGTCAATCAATGCTAGCTTTTAAACACTCCCTTGACTTATACCTACTTAGCAATAATGTTATGGGGCATTAGTTGATGATATGACGAGCCAAATGGACTTCAGTCTTTACAGTGCTCAGATTTACCTATGAAACCTATGATTCTCAGAGTAAAAGTACTCACCAAAAATAGGGTTCAGTGTACAGACTAAAGAACTCCACAGCACATGAAGTTTGCCTCACCGTTACCAGAAGTAGTATTCTGCCTATATTGGATTATGTCTCTCCCATTTAATCACAAGTCACAGTGAGAGACATCTCCCAGCTAAACACAATTTACAACAGCATTTGCCAGTTTGCCTCATTGGCCCCTTGTAGAACACACCACCATGACTTTTACAGTAACTTTGACTGGGCCTCCCCACAGGTGCTTAGGAACTTCATCCTCTGCTGCCTGATTGACAAGCTATTATGCATCCCTTTCCTCTCTCCCTTGTCAAGGTTACTAAAGTATAAAACAAATCCATGTGACCTGTGCTTTTCTGATCACCTTCTGCTTGAAGTACAGGGGTAAATTCTACCATGGAAAAAATGGTTTTCTCCTCTGCTTGCCCCCTTCCAGTGGGACATGGAACTGCCCCCTTCTACCCCTCTCTCTAAAGGAGACAGGAAATGGTATACCTAATGTTTTTTATAGAAATGACCATGAGGCCTGCTTCTGTGTGTGTGTGTGTGTGTGTGTGTGTGTGTGTGTCTCTTTTTATAGTTAATATTTACAGTGCATTTGTTATGTGCTCTTTACATTGCTGAACCATGACCAGCTTCACAGATTTTTTTGTCAGTATTGGGAGTCAGCACGTGTCATGTTTTGAAATAGTGACATCACTGACTCCCGATTCAGCATGAACATAACATATGCACTGGACTTCTAAAACTGGTTCAGACGGCAAGCAGTGTATAGTACACAAATGCTGATGACTGCTGTTGACATGGCCCGGTCTCATTCATGTGGCCCGGCAGCACCATCAGCCTCTGACAACTTCATTTATTCTCCAGCGGCCACCTGTCTTTGCTCACCAGCCCCCTCCAGACTTACACCAGGTGCCCCAGTATCCCCATTTCTCCTGCAGTGTGCTTTCCATTCAAGGAGTCCATTCTGCCCACAAGGAACTCTGAAAATTGAGGCCAGGAAACAGAACAGCATGCTGGCTGTTTTTGGCATATGTACATTTCATATGCTTCTGTTCCTAATTTTGACAGAGGCTGATGATGCTGCCAGCCACATGAATGAGACCAGAGGTAAGCTAAGCTTCCCATGGGGTGGGGGACCAATAGGACTTCAGGGAAAAAAATAAGGCTTCTGTACTGAAATATACACTGTTTGTAATAACAGCTTCTCAGGAATTTGTAAGGTGACTGCCGGGGGTGAACCAGTCACTAGCTGCAAAAATGATATTATTTTTTCAGTCGGGCATTTTTTAAGGATGTCAGGAGCAGTCATCAGCATTTGTGTACTATACACTGGTTGCCATCTGAAACAGTTTTAGAAGTCCAGCGCATACATTATCTTCATGCTGAATCAGGAGTCAGTGATGTCACTATTTCAAAGCATGACTCTTGCTGACAAAAAAATCTGTGAAGCCAGTCGTGGTGCAGCAATGTAAAGAGCATATAACAAATGCACTATAGACATTAACAATGAAAAAAAGACACACACACAGGCCATTGGTGGTTATTTCTGATTTATTTAACAGTAAAAAACATTAGTGAACCATTTCTTATCTCCTTTAAATCATAGCTTCTGGGTCACCTATTGAGTACATTCCACTGCAAATGGACAGATTAAGATGCTGTCTTGTCAGTCTGTAAGGGCTATATTAGCACTGCTTCTACACACTGCAACAATAATACCAGTATTGCATTCTTATGAAACAAATTGTTTCATTTATATTTTTGTACCACTTTTTAAAAATGTTATCCAAATTATTTCTTACTTGGTTTTTAGCTTTACTTTCAGTTACTCATAAAAATGTATTTCCCAAGAGCCAGCCCAGTTATGTGGAGGGCTATGGCCCTGGATGCCTTACCATCTGCCATGCTGGTGACCTGGACTTTGAAGCACACTTGGGTTGCTGGGGGTGGACTGTGGAGAGAGAGGATTGAGAGTCTGAAGGGTTGCTCTGCTCTCCCGGGGAGGGGCAGAAAGGGAAACTTGTTTGCCCGGTCTCTGACTGCCACCAGGTGGATCATGGTGGTCGTGCAAGATGTGGGCGGCACAAAGGAAGGGCCTGCACTTATGTGATACATTTGTGCCTCCACACACAGGCATCTCCATCAGGCCATGACAGGGGAGAGGAGAAAACAGAAAATGGTGGCTGAAGCTTTGTAATGTCCTGCCTGTCTACCTCCAGATCTGTGAAGCCACCCAGGACTACCTGGTATGAACTGGATGTGTGGATTGCAGGGAGGGTGGACTGCCCTCCCTCTCTGGCCTGCTAAGGGGAACACCATGAGCAGGTAGGTCCAAGGGAGGTAGATATTAGTTTGAGGGGATGGACAGGGCTGATAAGCTGCCCCAGCTGCCATGGGAAGAAAAAACCTTTATGGGAAAAATAAGAACATGTAGTTCCAAATTTGCTTGTAATCATGATTATGTTATCTCCACCTTTTTCTTTGCCTACCAAGGACCGGGTCATTGCTGAAAAGATCCCTTGGACCAGTGTACTTACCTGATTATAAATGCATACACACATACATTCATAAATAAGTAGTAGAATATGTTTTTTTTGTAATATGAGTAATAATGTGAAATGTAGGCCATTTTTAGAGTAGTGCAGGATATGGAATTCCACTGCTTAAAAATAAATCTGCACTTTAAGATTCTAGACAGGCAAACTTGTTACTGTTTAGTTTTGATAATGGGAGGAAATATAGAATTAAACCCAGGCCCCCCCACCCCCGCTTAGTCAAATTAGTGTATGATAAATGCAAGAAGCCTGAAAAACAAGCTTGATATGATGAGAACCTGGGTGGCTTCTGAAAACCCAAGCATTATAGCACTAATAGAGACCTGGCTGACACCTAAAATAAATGAGGGTGAAATTGAGCTACAAGAATATGCCTTGTATAGAAGAGATAGGGTTGGGAAGAGAGGAGGTGGATTATTGTTATACCTCAAATGGGAACTAGGCCAAAATAGTCTATTATTCACAGGAGAAGTGGGGATGATAGAATGTTTGCTGGTACATATTAGATACCTGAATCTGGTAATAGGGTTAATTTATTCCCCCACCCAAAGGTTAGAGTAGCCAATTTTGATAAGATGACACATTTGTTACAACAATATTCAATGGGATCTGCTTTAATTCTTGTAGATGATTTAACGCAGCATGGAATAAAACCAGAGGGAATGCCCTCAAGTTAGTTTAACCCCACTAACCTTGACTCAAAATGTTGCAATATCTACAAGGAAAACACATATATCAAATGAAGGGAATATATTAGACCTGATGTTTACCTCTGAGGGAATCAAAATTACATCTGTGGAGGTGAAGCATCCCATATTTGGGGACCGCTGCTCAATCACATGTGTATGTGAAACGCATTTAAATAGAGAATGGTCAATAAATATGGAACCTAGATCAGTAAGGTGTAGAAGTTTCAATAGATATAATAAAGAAGCATTCTTGTATAAATTAAGAAATGTTTCATGGAATAGGTTATTCCTAATTCCTGAATTTGACTGGGCTGTAGAAGAAGCCACCATATTGTTCATGCAGGTCTGTGATGAAATTGACCCTTTTAAAACAGTATAAATAGAAAATCTCATGTCCCTTGGATTATAGCTACAATAAAACAAAACAAAAGACATGAAAACAACTTATGGGAAAAGGCTAACAAAACCCTGGGCATAAATGATTGGGTGAAATATAAAATTGAACGAAATAAACTTAAATCTAGAATTCAAACTTCAAAAAGATGTTATTATAAAAATAAAGTAGAAAAATGCACAGACCCACAACAGTATTGGAATTTAATTAAATCCTTTGAAAACCAGTGGTGAACAAACAGCCCATACAGATTCAGGATAAAGGTATCCTATTGTCATCACAAAACTCAGTAAAAAGACTGAATCACTATTTTGTATCACTTCCTGATATAAATATACCACAAGAAAGATACATAAGGACTAGACTGAAAGAACAATGGCCCCTAAATATGACAAAATGTAGATTTAAGGCTATCACCTGCAAAGAGGTGAAAGAAGAACTTAGGAAACTTCACTCACATAAGGCTCCAGGATTGGATCAGATAGAAAACAGATTTTTAAAAGATTCTCTTGAGGCCATAGTTCCAATATTAGCAAAACTACTAAACTGGAGTTTAATGAATAAAAAATTCCCTACAATGTGGAAACAAGCAAAAATAATTCTGATTCATAAAGGGGGTTCTTCCACAGAATCTACTAATTATAGGCCAATGTCATTGCTTTCTGGGGTGTCGAAGGTCTTGGAGAAGCTGGTGCAAAAGAAATTAAGTGGTTACCTGGAAGAAAATTCTTTGTTGTCCTGCTACCAGTCTGGTTTCCATAAGGGCAACTCCATGGACACGGCACTCACTGATCTGGTAGATAACATCACCACTCATTTAAATGGGAGAAGATCCATGGGCATTGTGTTCATGCACCTCTCCAAGGCCTTCGACACCATAGACTATGGCATATTATTTGACAGAATGGAGGAGAAGGGGATAAATGATGAAACTCTTCCATGGTTTCAGTCATATTTGACTAAAACAGTGTAGCAAGGACAGGTGGAGGATGTTTTATCAAATCCAGTTGTTATTAAAAGAGGAGTCCCACAAGGCTGGATATTAGGGCCATTATTATTTATTATGTATATAAGTGAATGGCCCAAAGTAGTAGAACACACGGCACTAAGAATGTACGCAGACGATACAGTCATATTGGCTTATGGGAAAAAAATCAGGAAATGGAGAATCATTTTCAAAAAAGACTTTAGTAAGATGGAGAAGTGGTTATATCTGTCAAAACTCATATTAAATAGGAAAAAAACAAAAACTATGACTTTTTTTAGCAAACAGAAAACTACTAGCCCTCAACATGGAATCCATAAAAAACTGCAAATAATGAAATATTAAATCAAGTGGAAACTTACAAATACTTAGGAGTAACTATGGATGAAAACTTAAAATTTGATATCCATATAAAACACCCAGTAAACAAGACAAACAATAAACTGGGAGCATTTTGGAGATCTAGATATTGTATAAATCAAAACATGAGATTGGATATTGTAAACCAATTAATTATACCATGTATAGACTATGGAAGCCATGTTTATGGCATGGCTAGTAAAACAAATTTAAGAGCAATTCAAGTATTATACAATAATCTGGCTAGATTTATTTTAAAAAGTGAATATCGCACCCATCATTGCGACATGCAAATTTTATTACAATGGCCATCTCTAGAGCAAAAAAAAAAAGAACAAAAATGGCTAAAGCAAATACATGGGGAGGCACATAATCATAAACCAAATTATCTTGTGGTAAAAATGATATCAATGGAATATAGACATGATTATAACCTTGGAGATAATGGGGAAACACATTTGTGGTATCTAAATTATGTAACAGATTTGGAGGTATAACTTTTGGAGCAAAAGTTGCCGAAATATGGGGACCAATAAACAATAAGATAAAGCAAATCCAACAGCCAAAATAATTTATGAAAGCTATTAGATATGACCTTAAAAATGAAATGTATGTGCAATGATTGAGATGTTCTATCCATCTGACTGATTGACTAAAGGCAATTGACATGACATAATTGTAAAATGTATATAGAGGAGGTTGTAATCTAGGAGAGTCTAGTTATAGGGTTATATATGCACATGACACTTGAGTAAAGTTAGTTAAAAATGTTTATAACCTTAGTGTATGAGCATAGAGCGAGTGTAAGAATGCTGTAAAGAATGAAATGATATTGATTGGAATAAAGGTTGTTTGTATGATTTATGGGATATTGGAATGTTATTTAAGTAATAGTTTTATATTCTGTTATATGTTATTTGAAACAGGTCCATCTTGAAAATGGGTCTTTGACCCAGTGATGTGTTGTAAAATCTACCTGTATAAAAATAAAGTTTTACTACTACTACTACTACTACAACTGCTGGAATCCATGCAGAATGGCAATTCTGCTTCCAAAATACTTTTCTAAATTTTTTTGATAATTTTTTCAGAATTCTGAAAGTGTTTTTTTTTAAAGGGCACATTAGTGTTCTGCAGTTTACATATTGCAGACTGAGGGAGTGCTCCCGACCACTCAGAATACTCCTTTTCTCTGCACATGAGACATCCTTAATATATGAAGAGTGTCTCACACACAACTGCCCTGGAAATGGGCCTATTTGGATAAGGTTTTTTAAAAAATCAGTATATACAGTAATTGATCAAACTTGCTCCCTTTCGGTTTGCAGTCCTCTGGTCCTAAGAACATGCAAGGTAACACTCTTATATCCTAAACTTACAACACAGCACAGGTTTTACTTCACCAGTATGATTTGACTTCTGTGCTTGTTTACCGGGTTATCTGGGTAGTGTCAATCAGTAAGTTCCTAATGACAGCCTGCTGATGAGAATGAACCTGTTGCTCCCATTGACACTGCCCAAAAGACTGAGCTGCAAACAAACACCGTGTTACAACAGTCAGATGGCAAAATACTACCGGGGGATGAGAAATTAGATAAAAAAGTGTATTATTTACAAGGAAATACAAATCCGGAAGCAAATGATATGATACCTTTTAATGGACCAACATAGATGTAAAAACAAGAACAGAGTGCTGTAGCTTTTGGACCAACAAGTCCTTCGTCAGAAGCGTAATGACAGTTATTCAGAAAAAACAATACTTTTAACAACTAGATCACGCAGAAAAAAACATTGGTTTAAAATACTCATTCAAAAAAAAAGATGTCAGAGAAGTGTAACAATACCATGTTACCTTAAGCTGGGAGGGTCCCAGGGTTAAAGGTGCTTGATGCAAAACACATACAAAGAATTCTACTACATATAAATCCAATTGACATGAGACAACACTACTTGAGCAGATGGCTCTTAAATCAAGCTATGAGTGTCACAATGTGTATAAGAATGCATTTACTGATAAACAACTCCCACCCAGATTAAAGACATACTAAGATTGTCTTAGGACTCCAAGAAGTTTCAATGTATGTATTACAGACAAGAAATTACCAGTAAAGCTGTCTTAAAAAGATTAGTACACACTGTATGATGTGTAAAACTTAGCTGGACCCATTACCCAGTTATACTCTCTAGCTAGATATTATGCCCCATAAACCTCAAAAGCCTCTAGTGTAGTAACAGGACTTTATAAATGATACTGTAACTATAAATTGTCAGTATTAATGTCAAACAAAAAACTCTTGCCAAGGACCACCAAAGAATTAAGACCATGCCTCCTTATGTGTACTGATGTCAATAAATTCTTAGGCCCGGATATTCAAAGGGGTTGCACATGGTTCAACAGCGTTGCACTATGTGCAACCCACTGATGTGCCCCGGCGTGATATTCAAACGGGGATTGTGCTTGGCACAAATCCCAATGCACCTGAGCACATCAGTAATGTATGCAGTGCAGGTAGGGGGGGCGTACCCATGCATACTCTGCACATCCCGATATTCAGTCCAGGATGTGCTGACCCCATGCATGTGCAACCCCTACTTGTGCTGCACACAGGTGAGCCAAAAAAATAAGGAACAATGGCTGCCCACCCACAGGTGATCTGCCATATTTCAGAGTGCAACATGGCAGCTGCCACCCGTGGGTGGCCATCTGAGCACTGGCTGCACTTGGCGGTGCCCCCCATGCCCGATTGTGGGCATACGTAGAAAAATGATCCTCCAAAATCCCTGGTGGTCCAGTGGACCCTTGCAGCCCGATCGCAGGCTGCAGTTAAAATAAAAGAGGTCCTATATCCCTGGTGGTCCAGTGGACTGCTCACAGCCTGATCATGGGCTGCAGTATGAAATAAATAATGTCCTATATCCCTGATGGTCCAGTGGACTGCTCACAGCCAGATCGCAGGCTTAAGTAGAAATAAAAGCATGTCCTATATCTCTGGTGGTCCAATGGACCACTTGCAGCCTGATCGGGGCTGAAGTTCAATAAAAGAGGTCCTATATCCCTGGTGGTCCAGTGGACCACTGGCAGCCCAATTGCAGGCTGAAGTTAAAATAAAAGAGGTCCTAAATCCCTGGTGGTCCAGTGGACTGCTTGCAGCCAATCACAGGCTTCAGTATAAAAAGCCGTCAATCTCCTGGTGGTCAGCGGTGCCCCCACACCCACTGGGCCCTGCCCACTCCCCTATGGTCAGCGGCAGGCAGCAGCACCCCACCCACCTGCCACCCTGCTGCCCTGACGTGACTCCATAGGTAGGGCTCTACGCCCATTGGTCCACAGTGTGAGCCAATGGGCGTGCAGCCGTCCATACTACACAGTCCAGATATTGAATGGATCCATTCAAATATCTGGAATATGTGCAATGCAATGCAGAGCTGCATGCCATGGCTCACGCTGCCAGACCCAATAATGCAACCTATGGTGTCGATCAGCGGGCAGCTGGGCGGCAGGCAGGTGGTGCCTGCTGTTTCAGGGGAAGATGGTGATGAGCTGAGGTGGTGGGTGAGGGAATGCGCTAGCAGGGGAGATGAGATGCCATACTGCTGTTATGGCTTACAACGTCACTGGACCATCGAAGACATGGGACCTCTTTTATTGAACTTCAGCCCATGATCGGACTGCGAACGTTCCACTGGACCACCAGGGATATAGGACATGATTTATTTTATACTGCAGCCTGCGATCGGGCTGCGAGCGGTCCACTGGACCACCAGGGATATAGGACATTTCTTGACATCAACATATGCCCACGATTGGGCAGAGGGGCACATTGCCACGCTGTGCAGGGGGCATCAGTCCCTGATGGCTGCTGCCTGGCAGGGCGCCAGGTGCAAGTCACCGGGGATCGGCACACCTATATGCAAATGGGGCCATAATGACATGCAAATGGCCCATTTGCACCTTGCATACATTATGGCCCCAATACATGTGCACTTTTGAATATCGTAGTTGTTGCACATAGCACAACAGAACTTGCGCTAGCGCATTCCCCTGCTCCACTCTGGCCACTTGCACTGGTGCAGTGCCACTGCACCATGCACACTACGGGTGGCCAGGGTACGATATTCAATGATGCTGTGCCATGGCGCAGCTCCATTGAATATTGCCCAGTCAATGCCCGTGTGCAGCCAAGTTGCGCTGTGCCCAGGCTTGCGCCACAGCCTGGCACAGTCTGAATATCCCGACCTTAGTCTATAACAACTTGATGTACTAAAAGTGTCTAAGGAGTCTGAATAAGAGATAAAAATTAAATTCACTCCTCCACTCCACACACACAACACATCCTACCCCACCCCACATCCCCATAATGTGGTTGGTTAACTGGTTTTAAGAAACACACACACACACACACACACACACACACTCCTAATGCACCTTCATTCACATCAATCACAGCAACTGTTCCCCAAAGGAATTCAACTTATCATGAAATCCCAAGTAAAAGGATTCATGTATCCTAATATCTACAGAGCAAAAAAGTGACACTATTTAACCTTACTCCTATCTGCGTAGTAACATCTCCAAGGATTCTGGATAGAACCACACTGAAATAAAACTGCCACCCTCCCCAGGGTAAGGTAACTAGAAGTAAATATAAAGTATGTGTGTAGGACAAGAGTCCTAACAGACCTGCAGTTCAACAAATCACTACAATATTAGCCTAATGTAAATAGAGCTGTCAAGGACCCCCATGAAAATGAGATATCACACACCAATATGTTCAGATTTAAATAAATGTGACAGTCCATAACAAACCTGCTGTATGTACAGTAACAGGCTAGGGAATCTGAATATGGTGCAATGGAATCAGCCCCACTCCCAGGTGAAGGCAAATAGTAAGGAGGAATTAATATTCATTATGTGTGTGAAGTAAGAGTAATAACACACTGTAACTCCATGTATCCAAATAGAAGCCTACCTCAATGTAACAGCAAGCCCCACACTTGCTATATTTACATACCTTTGGGAGGCAGTATGGTGCAGTGGTTTAAGGCTCGGAGCTGCAAATCTGGTGACCTGGGTTTGAATCCCACAGCCCCCACTTGCATACTGTGAGACCCTGAGTAAGTCACTTAACTTCCCTGTGCTCCCAGGTTGCACCTGTAAACAAGCTTTCAGCTTAGTGTGTCTCACCTGGTTAAACAATTGGAAAAAAAAGCATATCTCCCAAACACACACACACACACACACACACGTGCTGAAGTCCTATAATATGCCAGTCTGAAGAAGAAGAGGTCTGTGGATGTTAAGTTCTGTAATGTCCCATGAAACCCAGATCTATGTTCATCCCATCTGCTACAATATTGAGATATATAATATGTTTAATCTCAAAAGCTCGTCTCTGTTGTGTGTTTTTGAGATTTCCTTTTAAGACCATTACTGACATATCCATAATTGAGTGGTCAGGGTGGGAGAAGTGTTGCCCCACTGGTTTTTCAGTCTTCTTTGTTTAAATAGTATGTCTGTGTGAGTTCATCCTAATGTGGAGCTGTTGGCTTGTCTCTCCAACATAACCGGTTTGTGGACATCTCTTGCACTGAATGAAATAAACAACATGTTGTGATGTACGTGTATAACTCCCACATACCTTAAATTGTCTGCTTTGTGATGTGACCGCACAGTCCGAGGTGGAAATGAGCTCACAAGTCTTACAGGTGCATTGATTGCAGGGTTGTGTGCCATTTTGAGTCATGGTATTCTGTTCTGGCAAAAGCTTGCTTCTAATAATCAGGCTGGCTAAATTTGATGGTTGTTTAAAAGATAGTAGTTTATGGGGCATAATATCAAGCTGGAGAGTATAACTGGGTAATGGGTCCAGCTAAGTTTTACACATCATACAGTGTGTACTAATCAGTTTAAGAGAGCTTTACTGGTAATTTCTTGTCTGTAATACATACATTGAAACTTCTTGGAGTCCTAAGACAATCTTAGTATGTCTTCAATCTGGGTGGGAGTTGTTTTTCAGTAATTGCATTCTTATACACATTGTGACACTCATAGCTTGATTTAAGAGCCATCTGCTCAAGTAGTGTTATGTCACATCAGTTGAATTTATATGTAGTAGAATTCTTTGTATGTGTTTTCCACCAAGCACCTCTGACCCTGGGACCCTCCCAGCTTAAGGTGACATGGTACTGTTACACTTCTCTGACATCATCTTCTGTTTTTTTTTAATGAGTATTTTAAACCCATTGGGATTTTTTTCTGCATGATCTAGTTGTTAAAAGTATTGTTTTTTTCTGAATAACTGTCATTACGCTTCTTACGAAGGACTTGTTGGTCCGAAAGCTAGAGCACTCTGTTCTTGTTGTTACATCTATATTGGTCCATTAAAAGGTATAAAATCATTTGCTTCTGGATCTGTTCTTACAAGGACCAATACGTCAAACAATAAATCTAGATTTCAAGGAAATACAAGAAATTTGCTGCTACACTATTTATTAATCCTTTGCTTTTAATCAAGTTTGTGTCTGCAATTACCAAACTGATTCATACAGTGCTTTATCATTTGTTAATGTGTCGGATACCAGCATCCCCAGGTTAAAGAACAAAGTACTATAACAAACTTGGCTGATGGACCCCATTTTGTTTTGTTTTAGTGAGGAAGCACTGTATCATTCTAGATATTTGTATAGGTGCAACAGTATTTGTATAATTTGTGTAGTCTTTCTTCTTTTGTAATTTGTGAATTGTAATGAGCATGAGACAGACATAAGGCAATTCTAGTGGGGTAGGTGGAAGTATGCTGTTGATTAACTAGGATCTGCAGCCTATGCATTAGGTAGGGAAATGGGCAGACTAGATGGGCCAAGCGGTCCGTATCTGCTGCCAAATTCCATATTTCTATGTTTCTATGTATGTCAACTAGTGCTTTGTGACTAGTAATTGCAAAAATTTGAATCAAATCAAATCAAATGTATTGATATAAACATGTGAGATGGTTTTATAACTGATTAGTAGTTTTTTTTTAACATTTTTTATTTTTTTTGTTATACTACACATTTTATAAATAGGAACACTGTAATTTACAATACAAAACACTATGCATTTACTGTATCAAATGCCCTAATCACATTGCAAATATTTTCACCATCCCTTCCAGTAATCCTCTTTTTCCTACTTTAACAGGCTTTGCTTGCAGAAGCAATGAAAGATAAACAATAGTTCATTAGCAGCTAGCCCAGTGGCATGAAGAGCTAAGATGACTCACTTCCTGCCATGTAGGTAACCCAGTTTTGGAAAGAGATCACTCTGGGACCACCTGGGAGAGGGATGATTGAGTGTCCCAAGGACAGCTCTCCTCCCTGGTGGAGGAGGTGCCTACATCTCACTAGGTGGTGTCACATAAGGGTTCTAGGTGGCAGTATAGCAGGAGTCCAGGAAATGGTGTCCTGCCCTGCCTGAAGCTGGGCAGTGCGTCCGTGTTTAGGCGGAGCTCCCACATGTTTCACGGAATGTGCTCTGGTCCTGGAGAGAAAAATGAAGGGAAACTCCCCTAACCAGAAGGATGAAAGGCTTGGTCCCCCACAGAATCCACACTGGCAACTGAGCTCCCTAGTCCTCAGGAACAGGATGACTGCACAATAGATAAGCTCCAGGGAAACCAGGTAATAGGGCTGAAGATAGAGGTCTGTAATAGGGCCCTTTGGGCAGACAGAACTCAGGAGATAAGCTACTGATTAAAAAATAATAGTTTATTATCAATGACTGTTGTCTTCTAAGCATTTAAATGGTAAGAACACATCACATCTCAGGCAATACATTATGAATGATAGAAATTATGTCAAAACAGAAAACATAGTGCATACTGAATAATGTGTGGGCAGTCATGCACAAGAAAGCTGTGTTTCCACTGAGGGTCAAGATGATAGCTAATGTACCTCAAGAGTATAGTTCGTGCCTCTTATTTGTCCCTGATTTTCTAGGATTTTCCTAATTTTGCCTCAGAAATTTCCTCTGTCCCTCATAAAATTGCATTTTTGTCACTGACAAGCAGGGAATTGGAGCATAAAATAGGGCCCTACATTAGTGCTATAGTCTAGGGGCTCACTTCTCAAAAGTCGGTGCAAGCCATGCCAAAGGTGGTTTGCACCTATTGGCGGTGTGCCAGGGATGGGTAGGATTCCAAAGGCAAAGTCCCTCAGCTTGCAGCAACCATAGCAGTGCACTGAACAGATGGTGCACCTGGACAGGTTGCCACAAGCCATAGGCAGGCATGCGGCAATATCCCAGGACATTCCCTGGTAGTCTAGCAGCCATCCCTCCAAGCCCCTATCGACCTTACAAAAAATCAAAATAACCCTGGCAATCTAGTGGATTAGCCGAGCCCTGATCCCCTTTACATCCAATATTACTATACCTTTTGGTCTAGTGGACCCCTCACCCTGCAGTGCCCTACCACCCCTGCCCCCAACCCATACTTGAGCCAGTGACTGGCACAGTCCACCTCTCACCACTGCGGCCAACTACTGACTGAGTTCTGAATGAGCCTGTACTGTACATAGCAAATGTTCAGTGCAGCTTACTATATACAGTACATGTTCATTCAGAACTCAGTCAGCAGCTGGCCATGGTAGTGAGAGGTGGACTGTGCCAGTCACCAGCTCTGATATGGGTTGGGGGAGTGGGGTGGTAGGGCACTGCAGATTAGTGGGCCCACTATACCACCTGGTATACTAACATTGGATGTTACGGGGGATGGGGACTCAGCCAGTCCACTAGACCACCAGGGTATTTTGATTACGCTCGGAGATCAGGGCTGGGGGTGGGGAGCAATGTATATATTCTAACAGGTGATCGGGCCCTGGGAGGGAGGGAAGGAGGAAGGAGGGCCCTTAGACTACCAGGGAATATAATGGGTACATTTTAAATGTTACTGAATGCTGTAACGGGAGATCGGGGCTTGGGCGGCACTAGATCACCAAGGTATTATGATTAAATAATGCTACCTGGGGACATCGGGGAGGGGTGATAGTGGTACATTGCCGCTACTAGGTAATCTCTCATGGTGGTGTAATTTCTAAGTACCCTTAGACCAGTCCTGACTGGTGTAAGAGTACTCAGAAATTTTACCATGGGGGGAGTGTTTTGTGAATCACTCTTCTGGGGACTTGGCGGCCTGTGTCTGCCACAAGCTCCTAGCACCAAGCCACATTCCAGTGTGTGGTGCAAGGGCAGCACATGCCCCGTTCAGTGCATGCTGCATGTGGTAGATGCATTCTGCCTTTGTGAATCTTTCCTGGGCATTGTTTAGTACACGAGGCACCATGCAGCAATCTTTGGGATGCAAGCACCTTGTCCCACTCCATGAGCTTTGAGGCAATATATTGTAGGCAGCACATCACAGTTGATTTCACCACATGCACATCATGGGCCACAACACCACATGTGCCTAGCCTGTGGTGTCCTGCCAGATCTCATGGGGTCCAGTCTGAAAAGGTGGCACCAAAGGATCCCTCCCAACTGTATGTTATCTGTATTGCTCTGCTGCTAATCTCAACTATTGTATGTATACCTGCATCCTCTGTAACCCCTCACCCCAGGTCACACCGGGAGACGAGCATCTTTTTGCTCAGTGTGCCTTTCCTGGTGAAACATTTTCAATACATAAATAAATAAATAAATCAGGCCCAAGTTCTCCATCATAAAATATATATTTTTTATATTAAGCCACACATTATAGGAGGCTTCATCAACTTTTACTGTTTTTTTAAGATTTGACCCGGATTTTGGTCCTTTGTCCTTGATAGCCCTGTCCTTGACTTGCAAAGCAGGAAATTAAGAGGTGTGGTGAAGCTCTAGAAGTCAATGCTATCATCTCAGCCCTGAGATTGAAATACTCACTGAGTTGTACCTGGTTAAGAAGTGTCCCCCACCAAGTAAAAAACTTGCAGTGTTTTTGATTATGAAAAAAAACTCACCCCTTACCAAACTACTTACGATCCACTTTGTGCCCTGAGTTGTATTTTATTAACTTGTTGAAGTTTTTAAATTTAATTTCTAACACAGAATAGTTCAGTGCCGTGTAACAGTTCTGTGATATTCTATTTTGTACATTTTGTGGTGCAATCTCTTCTCTGGGACCTTGTAAATAGTCCCACATGTATTCCTCACTACACATATTGCACTTATCCATTGCACTCTGTGACTCTGTATATATCTTGGTTCTGCTATATGATTATATGCACAGTTACTGTGTCTTTGGATGTAGAACTCTGAAGCTGAACTGAGCATTTCTGGCACACAAAGGACATCACTTTCCACCTGTTCTCATTCACAAGGCCAAAGCCTCACCTCCTAGTGGGTTTTATTAAACCTTGCAATATGCATAGCAGATGGGTGTTGCTTCTTACTAAGGCAGTTTAGGGCACCCATTAGATTTGGATCTTTTAAGACCAATAATTTTGTTTTCATGTGAGAATGATTTTACTAAACACGTGGCACTTCTGTGCATTAATACTGCCTGCATAATAAAGGGGACAATATATTGTAGGCAGCACACCACAGTTGATTTCACCACATGCACATCACAGGCCACAACACCACATGTGCCTAGCCTGTGGTGTCCTGCCAGACCCCATGGGGTCCAGTCTGAAAAGGTGACACCAAAGGATGGCTATGGCAGCAGACATGGTGCAATACTCAGTCAGCAAGGCACTGAAACATTACAACAGTGAAAGTAGTGCCACACAGACCAGCGGACAACAGCCACAATGCCACTGTGATGCCATGCCAACAGCCATAGAAAGGCACCAGCAGCCAGGCAACTGGGAGCTATCCAGGAGACAGGCACAGTAGGGGCACCACAGGGGACACTGTGGCTGTAGCCACGGAACCCAATGCTCGTCCCTGTGGATGGAAGTTCTGTCAGAGCTCCCCCAGTGCCTGGTTAGCCCCAGGAGAACATAGGCCCACCTACAACCCTGAAGCAGCCCACCTGACAGTCAGCCCACCCTAGCCAGGACATCACTACCTGTGCCCATGGTGCCCCTGCCTGCAGAGCAGCATTGTAGGAGACCGCCTACCTCATCTGCATCCAGTCCAGGTGTCCTGCTGTCTGCATTGTGTTCCAATGTGCTTCACACCAGTAATGCCATCCCCCATCTGAGTTGTTGTCCCAGAGTCAGCCCTGTGTCACAATCACATGTGCTGCATCCTGCAATGGACACTAAAACCACCATACTGCCCCACACCACCATCCTGGACAGCAATGCACACATGGCGGTATTGGGTGTTGTAAGCCTGAGCACACCAACATTGATTGCCACAGCCATACCACCGCAGCCAGAAAGCTCTGCCATGTTCCCCGCAGGCTGCATACAGTTCTGTCCTGCGATGTTTTGTCCCATCTTTATTTTGTTACACGATGTGTAGCCCACAATATTTTGTTCCATGAAATTTATAACTGTGATATTGACACATGGAACCCAAAACTTGGAAAATAATACTAAAGTCATAATTTTGTCTTACAATATGCAAGTTTTGAAATTTTAGGATATAAGATTTACAAGTTTCATCAAATACTCTGATCTAACTGAATATAGCCAAACCCAATAGCAAAAAGATAATCATTCAAATTCCATAGCCAAGGAAATCAACAGGAATGGTGACTGTAGATTAAGGCATCAATATTACACATTTTCCCAAACCCCTCACCCCACCAACCCCTGGTCAATTATTCCCTTTGTACTAGGGGTTCTGACATCACTTCCTCAAACAGGCAAAGGATTTGCACCTGTCATAACAGAAGCAGACATCCAGGAAAGGAACTGCAGCAAGTGAAGAGGTGACTGCTCTCTCAGTGGAAGGAGTAAATGCGAATCAGGCGCTTTCATTATTACTACTTCACATAGTTATTGCATTGGGTAAAGGAGGAGTAGGAGTTGAAGAAGGTTGTGCAATGGCTACTAAAGTATTTTGAGTGTGGATAGGAATATAAAAGCAGTTGCTCAACATATCTAAATGTGTGCAACAAAGGAGGTAAGGGACATAAAGAATGTTTTGCACTGATAGAGGGGAGATGGGGACTTGGGGAGTATTTGGTATCCTGCATCTGGAAGGGTGGGAGGTCGCTGGTGGGCAACCGACAGCAATGGGTAGGGTGGTAGGCTGCAACAACATGTGCACCAATCTTCTAAACATTGCCTGGAGAGTGGGAGGATGTTTAGTGTGCAACCACATAGAAAAACTTAGAAAGGAGATTGAGGGTCTGCAGGAGGAACTAAGACAGGCAAGGCAGATTGGGGTGGGTTTAGCCCAATACTGGAGGGAGGAAGAAGGGAGATGAGGGAGGGCAATTTAAGCCAACAGTGGTGAGGAGAGGCTCAGAAGAAGGAAGCAGAGACAAAGGGCCCAGGCCAGGAAGAACGATTGCAGGAAACCAGGTCAGAGAGACAAAAAGTCAAATGGAAGGAGGCAATAGGGACTTGTGAGGGAGGCAAAAGTGGCAAAAGTCATGGAGTGGAAAGGAGAGAACAGGTTACTATGCAGAGAGAGGAGCAGGCATTTGTGAAGGATCTTCAGAAAATAGTTTTGCACTGCTAGAGAGGAAGAAGGTGGAGGAGGAAGTGATGAAATTAGAGGAGTAATTGATAAATGCCTGGACCGAACTGGAGTGGGGAAGTTCTGCTGGGAGAACTGCAACAGGGGTAAAGGGCATAATAATGTGCAAGAGGAAGAAGAGGCTGGAAATGAGGGAGGAGATGAAAGGAAGCAAGCAGGAGTAAGAGGGTGGAATCTTAGTGCTGGGGACTCAATACTAAGAGGAGTTAGGTGGGTAGCAAAGAGGAGAGGCATAGTCGCATTTGGGTGGAGGCCATGCCAGGAATGACAGCGGAAAGGGTGGGACAGTCTGTTCTGAAATATGCTAGAAGGGTAGGGACAAGCCTCATTTAATTATACATCTTGGGACAAAAGACCTGGCTGGACAAGACAGTGGATATAGTCGAGGAGGTTTGAGGAACTAGCACAATTATGTGAGGGGGCAGAAGATCAGTAACTTTTTCCGAGATACTTCCGGTGCCAAAGGCAAGCACAACAAGAAAGCTGAGAATAGAGAATTTAACAGATGGCTAAGAACCTGGTGTTGTGCTAAAGGGTATGGGCTGTTGGGGGGTGGGAGGGACCTGGGAGGACAGTAGTCTCTATGCAGGACAGACTACACTTGGTGAGGAAGGAAAGAAAGTGTTGAAGCAGAGATGGAAGAATATATAGAGGAAGTTGGGAGTTAAACTAGGAGTTGGGGGTGGCAGTTGGGGAAGAGATATGCAGAGACCACAGGTTGGGAAATCATGTAGCTTCCCCCATAACAGTGACAAAGGACAAATGGCAAGTACTATTGGTGATGCTAGGAAAGGAGGGCAGGATGGGAGGAGGGGAAAGGGTGGAAGGTGGTTACCCTTAATGCTAGGGCCTGGGAGGAAAACTGCAGAGTTGCAGGTTCTCATGGCAGAGGAGGTGGACATTGCAGCCATCAGGAAACATGGGCCACCAATATAATGACTGGGACCTGTCTGTACCAGGGTACAGGTTATTCTGTAGGGACAGGGTGACTGGGAAAGGAGGGGGTGGCACTATATGAGGAGGAAGGACTGAAGTGTGTAAGGAGGAAGGGAGGAGGTAGTACAGAGTCACTTTGGGTGTAAATCCAGGATTCAAGAATAGGAGTCTTAGAATGGGAGTGGTGTACAGGCACCATCTCAGATGGAGGAGTTAGACAGGAACTAGGGGACAGATCAGGAGGACCTGTGAGAAGGGTGAGTGTGGTGATTGTGGGGACTTTAACATGCCAGGAGTGGACTGGAGCACCCCAACAACCAGGAACAGAAGGGAGCAGGTACTGCTGGATGCCTTCCAGAACAGCTTCCTGCTGCAAATGGTCAGTGAACCAACCAGGTTAGGGAATACCCTTGACCTTGTGCTGGCAAATGGGGACTTGAGAGAACTTACAGTGGAGGAACCGCTGTCAGGAGTGTCCACCACTCAGTATGGCTCACATTGGATATGGGCAAGGAAGGAGTGGAATCTGGCACAAGAGTGCTGGACTTCAGGAGGGCTGACTTTGGGAGGATGGGGAAGTGGTAAAGGGTACCTGGCCAGAATTCAATCTAGTATGGATACTAACCAGAGATGGGGCTCATAAAGTTGGGGATAGTGAGGCAACCAAAACCTGCTGAAAGCCCAGATCAAGAAGGCTAGGGCTAAGAAACCGAGCTGGTTGAGCAAGGAGGTCATGGAAAGGTAAGGAGGAAAAGAGCTGCCTTTAGGAAATACAAGAAAACAGGGAGGGGAGGACAGAGAGGAGTACTTGACAGAATCGAAGGAGGTGACAAGGGCAGTAAGGAAGCCAAACGATCTCGGAACTCAGGCTGGCACAAGGCATTGAGAAGGGAGAGAAGGACTTCTTAAGTACATCAGGGAGAAAAGGGTATAAGGACCACATAGTAAGGATTAGGAAGAAGGGGGTTGGATGCAGAGAATGATAAGGAAGCAGCACCAAATGAGTACTTCTGCTCAGTATTTACTAAAGAGAAGAGGGGTGACACCCAAGATGGGTGAAATGGCAGACGCAGGGGGGAAGTGGTGACAGATGGGGAAATCATGGAGGGCAGAGTCTGAGAGGGTTTGAAGGCACTGAGGTGGACAAGGCACCAGGCCCAGATGGATCCACCCCAGGGTACTGAAGGAGCTGGCAGAGGTCCTTGCAGGACCTTTGGCGAACCTATTTAATGCCTCGCTACATCGGGTGTGTGCCTCAGACTGGAGGATGGCTCATGTGGTGCCCCTCCACAAGAGTGGCCCCAAGGATGAACCGGGAACTACAGACCAGTGAGCCTCACATCCATCGTGGGTAAGCTAATGGAGACTATCCTGAAGGAGAGGCTGGTGGCCTCTTAGAGGCCAAAGGACTACAGGACAGCAGACAGCATGGCTTCATACGTGGCCGATCCTGCCAAACCAACCTGGTCGGGTTCTATGACTGGGTAACTAGGCAACTGGACAGGGACATGCAGTGGATGTCCTGTATCTGACTTCAGTAAGGCATTCGACCCAGTGCCACATGGAAGGCTGGGAAAGGAAGTTAGTAGGCACAGGGGCAGGTGCAATGCTGGTGAGATGGGTAGGAAACTGGCTGCAGGAAGGCAACAGAGGGTGGTGGTGGGTGGGGGAGCTCTCACCCCAAGGGCAGTGACGGCGGTGTCCCACAGGGCTCAGTGTTGGGACCAGTGTTGTTTGGGATATTCATTGCAGACATATCATGGGACAGCAAGAGCAAGATCAGTCTGTTTGCTGATGATACCAAGGTTGCCTTGGTGGTGGATGACCTAGGATGGCAGGGGTTGCAGGATGATCTGGCAAAGCTTGAAACCTGGTCAGACACCTGGCAACTGGGCTTTAATGCCAAAAGTGCATGGTGATGCATTTTGGGATGAAGAACCCAGGAGGACTTACCAGCTGGGGGTGCAGCTAGCCCAGACAGAGGAGGAGAAGGATCTGGGTGTGCTCATCACAGGGTCAATGAACAACTCGGCACAGTGTAGGAAGGCAGCTGCAAAGGCCAACAAAATGCTGGGTTGTATTGCAAGGGGTATATCCTCAAGGAGGGAGGAGGTGATTCTGCCACTGTATAGGTCATTAGTTAGACCACACCTGGAGTACTGCGTGCAGTTCTGGCATCCGTATCTGAAGAGGGACATTAAGTTACTGGAGGGAGTGCAGCGCAGGGTGAAAAAGATGATCAAGGGTCTGGGGGACTTATCATATGAGAGGAGGTTGAAGGAGTTGAACATGTACTCACTGGAGGAGAGGAGAGACAGGGGACATGATTAGAACAACTAAATACATGAAAGGAATAAACAAGACAGGTACAGAGGGCTGTTCAAAGTAAGGAGGGAGGGGCCACCAGGGGCCATGATATGAGACTGGAGCGAGGAAGGTTCAGGAGGGAGATGATGAGACACTTTTTACAGAGAGGTGGTGGCTGGGTGGAATCGTTACCTGCAGAAGTGGTATGCAGTAGAGACAGTGGACTGCTTCAAACGAGGATGGGACAGGACAAGGGGGAGGGTTAATGAAGGGGAAGGGTGGAAGGGAGGGGCAGCTGCAGAATAAGGGGTGCTAGCTGCACATTCGAGCAGACTTGATAGACCTCTAGGCCTTTATCTGTTGGCAAATTTCGTATGTTCATATGTTCGTATTTTCGCAAGTCTATAATCAAATATTCGTAACCCAATATTTCTGAACTTTTAAAATAGACAAGGTTTTCATATAACATTTTTCCATCTCTGTTCCAAGGAAGGAGTTTGAGAGCCCAAAACAAGTGCCAGGGGAGATATCTCATTAAATAATTTTAAGTACTTTTCATGCTAGCAACCTTGTCACAACCCTAGTACTTAGAGATACATACAGTAATTGTAAGTTAATCTTTGATATATAGTAGTTGTAATGTCTTTTGGGGACAGTGACACTTGGACAGCTGGTTCTGATCACTGTATGATTTTTATAAAATAAAAATGTGGTGTGATTGTCTGTCATGAGAAATCCTGTGCTCCTGGGATAACCCCCCCCCCAAGGTTTCAGCTACAAGATGTTAATCTGAAAGCCAGGAGATAATTAAAGACTAGAAAAGACATCAATTAAGAATCTCCTGTTTATCTGGTTTAATTGTAGCTGCCAGCTGGCAGGATAGAGATCATAAACTCTTATGACGTTTAGAGGAAGAAACCACGTAATGTCACTTTGGTGCTAAGTCATAAACGTTCTTTGATGTCTGTGAAGGGTAGGAAGACACACTAGATCAAAGGGGCATATGAGGAAATGAGTTTTTGCTGATGTCACCTTATTTAATTTACCTTCTGAATGATAAGACATCCTGGTTGTATGATTTTTAATAAACAGAGGAGGAGCAGGGTGACATCATGGATAAGGTAGGTTCAAGACAGTTTTTTAATTATGCTGTGACTGACCTCTAGAGATATACATGTTTGGACTCTGAAGAAGAAACATCTACTCTAGCACTGTTAGAAGATATACATTAGATAGATAAGTCTAATTATCTGGTGGTAGAAATGTGTACTTTTAAACTTATTATTTTAAGTGATTGTATGCATTGTGATATATTGTTCTGTATTTACATTTTTATTTATTTTAAAGTAAACCTCTATTTTAAAGAGACTGCTTGGCATGCCTTCAAAATTCTTTCTTTGACAAGTGAAGAGTATATTTGAAGCTGACACTGTGCATAAGCTTAATGATATACCAAACTGGGAAAAGGTAAGAGTTTATCCGAGGTCTTTCATAAAGTTTTTAAGGGTTCATTTTGTACACCTGGTTAGGTGCCCATAGGTGAAAGATATCTGGCATTTTCCCAAAGAGCAGAATTATCTGAGCCTGTACATTTGGGCACGCTAACAAGAGGTTCACAGTTTGAATCCATCCAGAACTTGAGACCAAAGGTTGATTCGAACCCACAAAAAAGACTGGAGGGTTATCCTGTTTCTGTTACCTGTTCACAAGACTGAGCTCAGAGGTTGGCACTGTGGGAGCAGAGGGCCTGACTGCTGAGAAGTAGGTTTGTGACAGATTGATTGGCAGCGGTGTGCATAATTTTGGTATTAGAAGCTTTTATTGTTCAGTGTGTCAGCTTAATACTGTACAGCTCACTTGCAAAAAAAAGGCAGTGATTTATTTTTAAAAGGACACAGAACTATATCACTTGGCTTACTGTCAAGTTCCTACCCGTTCAATTTTTTTTCTCTAAAGTGCTAGTTTGAGTAGCTGTAGTTAGGGAAGAAGATGGCTTCCAACTACATCGGGCACACTGTAGACTACGCAAAGCAGTTGTGCAGGGACAGAGGAGTCCCGTATGAGATGAATGCCACCAAACAGAACCTTATGGATGCCCTGATGGTAGCGAATACCCACAGCATTGAGTCACAGACAGTGACTGTAAAGGACCAAACCCTGAGTGTGGAAGGGCTAGCAGTCAGTGCAGTGTCCAGATCCAATGAGGAGGGCAGCAGGGCCAGTGCCAGCAAAGGACCACAGCAGCAGGGGAAGGTCACCAATATTCTAGATCCAGAAGTACTCAGACTGCAAATTGAGCTGTGCAGAATGGAGTTGGAGTTGCAGAGGGAGGCTGAGCTAGAACGCTGAGAGGTAGAGCAAGAACAGAGAGCTGCAGAGGAGAAGAGGGAATGAGAATAGCGAGCTGCAGAGGAGAAGAGGGACCGTGAACAGTGAGAGGTGGACCGTAAGGAGTGAGAGCACCAGAGGAAACATGAACTGGAGAAGCAACGATTCCAACCACCAGCACGAGAGCAGGTAAGAGGCTTGGGTTTAACTGGGACTACAGGACTGGGTTACAAACTGAATTCCAAATTGATAGCCGAATTTAAAGAGGGGGAGGATATGGATGCCTTTTTAAATTCTTTTGAAAAAGTTTGTATTCAGGCTGAAATTCCTAGGGAGTCCTGGAACTTGCAGCTATCCCCGCTACTTACCGGGAAAGCTCAGGATGCATTCGGTCAAATGGACAATGAGGACAGAAATGATTACAGCAAACTTAAAGCTGCACTGTTAAAAAATTTGAATTAACTGCTGAATCATACAGAGCTAAATTCCATAAGCTCAGGAGAAGCCCTGACATGAGCCAAGAGGAGCTAGCCATGAAACAACATCAGTTTTTAAAACATTGGTGGGAAAGAATTGTAGCAAACTCTGTAGATAAAACTGAAAATGTGATTTTGATAGAACAGTTTTTCTGGGCTTGCCAAACAGATTTGAAAATGTGGCTGGAGGACTGAGATCCCAAAACAAAGCAAGAGGCTGCTGAACTCTCGGACCACTATGTTTAAGAGCAGACTTGCTCTGAGAGTGAATGGGGCAGGTGTGGCAGTGCAGAAAGGGAAAAGCGCACCTTCAGGGCAGCTAAAACCCTCACTGCCTCCACCAAAACCAGTTAGCCCCAGGTTTCAGAGAAAATTTTCTCTGAAAAAAAAAATGAATGTTGGTTGTGTAAAGAAACTGGGCATATTGCCAGACAGTGTCCCTAAAGGGTGAGCAATACACAACCGGGGGCTAGGAAAGAAGTGGGTTGTTTGTGTGTCCGTGGAAGCATGCCTGTGAACATGAGGGAACACATGTACCCAGTCATGGTGAATGATGTACAGATACAAGGGTTGAGGGGCACAGGGCATCCCTGACATTGGTAAAAGAAGATCTGGTACAGCCTGGTCAGCTTATACCCAATAAATATGTCACTGTACAAGACTTTACTAGTGGGGAGAAACACTGCCCCTCACTAGTGTTCTTCTAGACTGGGGTGAAACAGGAGGAACTGTGCAACAGGTGGCTGTAGTCAAAACCTTAGCAGTGGATGTCATCCTTGGCAACAATCTTCAACAGAGGATGGTGTGTGCAGTTACCCATAGCCAAGTAGCAAGGGAAAACTGTAGTTCCCTAAACCCCACAGAAGCCATTGTGGAAACCACTGGGAGGCTGGTTCCCCAGCCTGTGTCTCCTGATATGGAGACTAATGAAAAGGGGGTAGAAATTTCCACAGTAACAGTTAACCACACAGCTATGGAGAGTTACTCCAAAGAGGGAGGGGTGACCCATGGTTAGAGGGTTAGGGATGACAGTGATCCTGAGTGCCCTGATGCTAGTGCTAGGGTCCCTAGTTTAGAGACTGAAGGGGACCTGTCCCATGCCTTGGGAATGTGTAAGGAATTTGCAGCTACTCAGAGAAGTGACACTAGTCTAGAGAAGCTGAGGGCTTGGGAAGACTCTGACAGAGCACAGGGAGGTGATGGTAAATATAAGATTTATTGGGAAAATGGACTGATGTATACTCAAGCTGTGCAGGCAGAGGGAGGGGTGATAGGCAGGCAGCTTGTCATTCCCCAGGGGTATCGTGAGCAGTTGCTCAAGATTGCACATGATATTCCCTTGTCTGGTCATCTGGGAATCATGTGCACTATGCAGCAGTTGGCCCAGAATTTCTACTGGCCCAACTTCATCCAGCAGGTGAAGGAGCATTGCAGGTCTTGTCACTGGTGTTAAGAAATAGGGAAGGTGGGCAAGAAAACCCAAGACACCCTGATTCCATTGCCTATAGTGGAGGAGCCATTCCAGAGGGTGGGAATGGATATTGTGGTTCCTTTAAATACCCCCAGCTCCTTAGGGAAGAGATTCATCCTGAATGAGGTGGATTATGCCACCCAGTACCCAGAGGCAGTCACCCTATCCTCACTGAGGACAGACAAAGTGGCAGATGCCATACTTGGGATTTTCTCCCATGTTGGGTTCCCGTAGGAGGTTATCACCGATCGAGGGGGTTCTTTCATGTCGGACCTGATGAACTGTTTGAGGGAGAAGTGTGGTGTGATGCAGAGATGCATGACACTGTATCACCCACAAGCCAATGGGCTTGGTGAAAGATTTAATGGTACCCTGAAGTCAATGCTCTGGGCATTTACTGAACAGTATGGGAAGTACTGGGAGAAATACCTTCTCCACCTGTTGTTTGCATACAGGGAGGTGCCCCAAGAGTCGATAGGAATTTCCCCCTTCCAACTCTTATATGGATGCTGGGTACATGTGCCCCCTAGACTTGATCCAGGAGGACTGGGAAAGCAGGCTCGCCACCCAGGGAACTCCCATAGTATATTACATCCTTAGGTTTAGAGAAAGGATGAAGGAGCTTATGGGGACAGCCCAGAGCAACCTGGCAGCTGCACAACAGAAACAAAAGGTGTGATATGACCACAGAGCCAGAGCTCTCTCATACAAGGTGGGTCAGGAAGTCATGATCCTTATTCCAGTCCAGAAAGACAAGCTGCAGGCTGAGTGGGCAGGACTGTACAAAGTGGTTAGGAAGGTAAATGATGTGAACTATATTATAGAATTGCCTGACAGAAGACAGACAGAAAGGATGTACCATGTCAACATGATGAAGCCATATGCTAATAGGGCTCACAAGGTGTTTGCAGTGTGTAGTCCTGGGGAGGGGAAGGATGAAGGACACCCCTTCTGGACTTGCTGGAAGAAAGCAAGCGGGAGTCCTCTGTGGAGGCAGTAAAATTGTCTCCCCAGCTGGACCCAGACAAGATCCAGGAAGTAAGGGAGGTTTTAGCAGACTTTGCCCCATTGTTTAGTGCCAAGCCTGGACTAACCCCCTTAGCAATGCATGATGTGGAGACAGGGACACAGACTCCCATATGACAAACAGCATATCTGCTGTCAGAGGCTGTCCAGAAGGACATTAGGAGGGAAGTGGAGGAGATGCTGGATTTAAGGGTAATCAAGAGATCCCACAGCCCCTGGGCCTCACCCATAGTCCTTGTGCCCAAGCCAGATGGCTCTATTCATTTCTGTGTGGACTATCATGGACTGAATGCAGTCACAAAGTCAGATGCCCACCCGATGCCCTGGACAGATGAACCCCTGGACAAGTTGGGAGGGGGTGACCTACCTTACAACCACTGGCCTGCCCAAGGGGTATTGGAAGGTAGAGTTAACAGACAGAGCTAGGGAGAAGTCAGCATTCATCACTCTGATAGGCTTATTGGAATTTAAAGTAATGCCTTTTGGAATGAAGAATGCCCCGGCCACTTTCCAAAGGTTGGTGAACCAGGTGTTAAGTGGTGCTGAGGAGTACGCTGTGGTGTATCTAGATGACATTGCCATCTTTAGTGCCAGCTGGGTGGAACACCTGTCCCACTTTAGGGAAGTGCTGGGCAGGTTACAGAGGGCTGGGCTCATTGTCAAAGCTGAGAAGTGCCAGGTGGCCATGGGAGAAGTGGCATACCTCGGGCATGTGGTAAGCCAGGGACAGCTCCGTCCTAACCAAATAAAAATCGAGGTGATCCAGGCATGGTCCAGACCAGAAATGCAGAAGCAGGTCAGGAGTTTTCTAGAGACAGCAGGGTACTATAGAAAATTTATACCCAATTACAGTGCCCTGGCTGCTCCCCTATCTGACCTGGTAAAGAAAAGGATGCTAAAGAAAATGACCTGGGACCCAGCCTGTGAGAAAGCCTTTACCAGACTGAAGGAGGCACTGTGCAGTGCTCCTGTTTTGACAAGTCCTGACTATAGCAAACCCTTTATAGTTCAGACTGACACCTCAGAGGTGGGTATTGGGGCAGTACTAAGTCACACATCCAGCCAAGGAAAGGATCACCCAGTAGTGTTCCTGAGAAAAAAGTTACTTCCCAGGAGCAGGCATACTCTACTGTGAAAAAGGAGTGTCTTGCCATAATGTGGACCCTAAAGAAGCTAGAGCCATACTTACATGGGCAGCATTTTGTGGTACAGACTGACCATAACCCCCTGGTTTGGCTGACGCAAATGAAAAAAAAAACAATGGTAGATTGTTAAGATGGATCCTTGTTTTGCAAGGTATGACATGACAATCTTACATAGGGCTGGAGAGAAAAATCAGAACTCAGATGGGTTTTCTCATGTCTATGAGGAGTGAACTGATTTGAGAAGCTCATCCCATGCAGGGGATAGAGCCCCCAAATTCAGTCTAGGTGGGGAGGATTGTGACACTTGGGCATCTGGTTCTGATAGCTGTATGATTTTTGTAAAATAAAAATGTAGTGTGATTGTCTGTCATGAGAAATCCTGTGCTCCTAGGATAACACCCCCCCCCCAAGGTTTCAGCTACACGATGTTAACCTGAAAGCCAGGAGATAATTAAAGACTAGAAGAGACATCAATTAAGGATCTCCTGTTTATCTGGTTTAATTGTAGCTGCCAGCTGGCAGGATAGAAATCATAAACGTTTATGATGTTTAGAGGAAGAAACCAGTTATGTCACTTTGGTGCTAAGTCATAAATGTTCTTTGATGTCTGTGAAGGGCAAAAAGACACACTAGATCAAAGGGACATATGGGGAAACAAGTTTTTGCTGATGTCACCGTATTTAATTTACCTTCTGAATGATAAGACATCCTGGTTGTATGCTTTTTAATAAACAGAGGAGGAGCTGGGTGACATCAAGGAGAAGGTAGGTTCAAGACAGTTTTTTAATTATGCTGTGACTAACCTTTAGAAACATACATGTTTGGACTCTGAAGAAGAAATATCTACTCTAGCATGGTTAGAAGATATACATTAAATAGATAAGTCTAATTGTCTGGTGGTAGGAATTTTCAGTTTTTAAACCTTATTCTTTTAAGTGATTGTATGCATTGTGATATATTGTTCTGTATTTACATTTTACATTTTTATCTATTTTAAAGTAAACCTCTATTTTAAAGAGCCTGCTTAGTGTGCCTTCAAAATTCTTTCTTTGACAAGTGAAGAATATATGGTTAAAGTTGACACTGTGCACAAGCTTAATGATATACCAAACTGGGAAAAGGTAAGAGTTTATCTGAGGTTTTTCAAAGAGTTTTTAAGGGTTCATTTTATACACCTGGTTAGGTGCTCATAGGTGAAAGATGTCTGGCATTTCCCCAAAGAGCAGAGTTATCTGAACCTGTACATTTGGGTACACTAACAAGAGGTTCACAGTTTGAATCCCTCCAGAACTTGAGATCAAAGGTTGATTCAAACCCACAAAACTGACAGGAGGGTTACCCTGTTTCTGTTACCTGTTCACAAGACTGCGCTCAGAAGTTGGCACTGTGGGAGCAGAGGACCTGACCTGCTGAGTAGGTTTGTGACAGGTAATATTTCTGCTTTGTGTTTTGTTGAAATTTAAAGTGCTTTAGACAGATTGACTAGTAGTCAAAGAACATAAGTTAAGCCCAGACAACAGTGATGGTGAAGAGGTCTGAGAACAGAAACCCTTCTTAGCTTACTGGTTATTCACCCTGCTGGGTGGATCCTGTACTAGAAGTGTGAGATGTCAGCAGAGCGCATACTTGACATGAGGCACAATGCTGAGATACCACCCAAGTTTAGTGTCACGCCACTCTAAGAATCCATAGGAATGATTACAAAAAAGGGGGGTACTGCATCAGTGTATGGGCTGAAAACAATACAAAAAGATAATATTAAATGCACTCTGAAATTAGAAAAAAAGAATTAGAATTGATTTCTTGACCATAGGTCTTCTTCATGAACTTTCCATAAAGAGAAAAAAGCAAAGTTAGTGGAGACATAAGGGGAAATAAAGGATATATATGTGAGGAAAGAAAAGAGGGGGTGGATTTAGGATAAAAAGTTATAATAGGCAAGGTAAGAATAGAAGTTGTAAAGAAATAGTGATGACAGAGATGAAGATGCATTGTAGGAGTGAATGAGCTGAGGAGTTCTCAAGTAAGGTCTAAATGACTAGGAATAGTAAGAAGGCTTAAAGATGACAAAGGTGGGGGAAGAAAACAGGGACATCTGGAGAAAAGGAAAATGGATATGCACTGATTCAGTGCTCCACTGGTAGAATTTCTAAGTCCACATGCATGTGTAGCAGGTCCACATTTGGACTAGTTAATTTAGCAGAAGCTGCATGCAGCAGACAGCAGTTGGCACTGTCAGAGAGTGGTGGGTAAGTGCTAGCTGCCATCTTGGTGCTGAACCAGGGGAGAAATATTATAGTGATTAGGGTTTTTTTAGACCACAAAGGCAGCACTAACACATTAGAGAGTGGGTGGGGAGGTGGGGCCTAGAGTACCAGGGCTCTGGCTGGTCAGAAGGGGAAACCAATAGACTACTGTATCAGAGCAGCACTTTCCGATTGGTGAGTGGGTGGAGAGGCCACTAGACTAACAGGGCACCAACTGTACAACCTTGGAACTGTGATCAGGCATGTGGGGCCACTAGGGCATTAGGCTTTACAACATCAGACCAGTGATTGGGCAGGGGGCCACTAGACAATGATGGCATTGACTACACAACACAGGAACTGTGTTCAGGTGGGGGGTACTAGACTATCAGGGTACTGGTATGTAACACCAGAACAGTGATCAGGCACTTGGAGTCACTAGAATATCAGGACACTGGCTGTACAACACTATACCAGTGTTTGGGTGGTGGGCCACTACACTACCAGGGCACTAGCTATACAGCATTAGAACAGTATTCAGTTGGGGGTGGTCACTGCACCACACAGGAACTATATTCAGGGGGGCACTAGATTACCAGGGCAATGACCATATAACATCAGAACAGTGATTGGGAGGTACTACACTTCCATGGCCTCCCTTCTGCATAATTGGCACACTGATCAGATGGGGGCACTATTGAGGGAGCACCTGGTTGCTCTTTGGCTTTAGCAAGACCACAATGGGATGCAAATGACCTCATAGTGCCTTACCTGTGCCATGGGGTCACTTGCTCATGGAGGTTTGAATACAGTATGGCAGATTGTTCCACGGGAGAAATCAAGCTTTGAGCTAAACGCTCGTTTGTTCCTCACAGCCCTATAACTTCCAATTAGACACATACCTCATGTGACCAGTCGGAGTTTGTGGTTTGCAAAGAGCAAATGGGTTAGTGCTTGCATCCTTTGGCAGGTACATTGAAACAAGCCTGTGGCACTCATGCTTCATGCATCTTCCAAGACATCTGTAGCATGCTCCAGGCACTAATTTGATCCTGGAGCAAACTTAGCATGCCCTATTTAGTGTGCCTTATTCCTGGGCTTCAAATATTCTGGTCACAGGGTGCAGAAAACCTTTATTTGTTTGTTTGTTTAAATACTAGAACCACTTGCAACATTTTTATCAAAGATGTTATTAAAGTTCTCTTCTGAATCTTGTTTTCTGGTAGTTGAAAAAAGGTGGTACTACCAGTACTGTGAAACATAATGTATCACAATGCTACATGTAGCCTTGATGAATTCTGTACAAACACTGCTATATGTAGCCTTGATGAATACTGTGCAAACACTGTTAAACACAGATCATAAGTGCAAAGGTTTCAATTTGCTGGTATTTCTACTAGAAATACATTGCCAAGAAGTAATATTTACACTGTTCACTGTTTATGAAAAGAAACAAACATCTGTTATAAGAATGAGAGAGAGAGAGAGAGAGAGAGAGAGAGAGAGAGAGAAGACTTCTGATTTATACTCCTGTATTACAAAAGTGTGGGAAATCCACAATGTCTTGTTCCCATGTTCTCATGGATACTAGCAGGTATAGATGTAAAAGTCATCTCTGTGGCCATCAATATCTAAGAAATTAAATCAGGATATTCAACTCCTTAGAATTCCATTTCAACAGTTTTTATTGATTTTAGTTTTTCACAGATCACCTCAGGTAAAAGGAGGACCAAAGTTTCATGACCCTGCTGACAGAGATGACTGGTCCTAGCTATAAAAATCTAGTATTACAGTGACATTGAGACAGAAGGAATAAAACAGGACAGCAATAGGACTGGCCCATAGAAATGCCATCTACAGAATCTATGAACTAAGAGGCACAGTATAAAGCCCAGTTTCACTTTCTGACAGAGGGCACATATTGAACTGTGAAGTGAGACAGGCATACCATCACATGCCAAGGAAGAAGTGATGCTATGGCTACAGAGCTTTGGTCTTTCATTTTACCTGTGGTGGCCTGTGAAAAGAAACAGCAATAAAATAATTGCAATTGAATTCTTAGGAGTTGAGTGTCCTAATCTTATCTTGCAATATTTTTTTCTTAGTAGATGTATTTAACAATTTAAGTATGCCTTCCATTGAAGGTGTAGCTAAGATCTTGGTTAACCAGATGTTCCATGCTTAAATAATTGTTTAATACAGTACTAGAATAATAGTATGTCATCCAGTAAGCATGTTTATTAGGGATCAATTGAGATACCTGAAGAAGCTCTGGAATATTGGAATTTTAGTGGCAAAAAACTGATACTACAGCATTGGAATGAAATAGAGCCCCCATCATATAGAGAATGGGTAGAAAAATGATAGATAGTAAAATGAACAAAGCACTCTATTTGATAGATGTTTATTTGAAATATGATTTAATATGGTTCCCTCTACTGAATAATTTGGCTAATCAGGCTTAAAATTTGGCATATTTAATAAAGTTAACTATGATGATGTGTAAAAATCTTCATGAGTGGTGATGATGACTGAAGCACCTACGCGCTGAGCTGAATTAAAAAAAAAGTGAGCATGTTTATTTCCTTTTGCACCATGTGGTTATGTCTATTGTGTAAGATGAAGTTACAAGTGGAAAATCACTAACTTCATGACCACCTGGGTTTCTCTAGGTGCAGCTCATTACATTATGAATCCCTACACTGGAGTGGAATAGTCGTTTCTTTCACCTTGTAAAGGTCAACATGACACAGTGTTACAAAGGGTCTTAGCACGTTCTGTGCATTATTACCTTTCTCCTTGGAGACAACAGCAGGCTTTGTCACTTTTTCCTTTACAGTTCCTGCAGAAATATAAATTATTTTGAATTATCAACATCTGGCTGCCATCTTTCTACAGAGTAAAAGTGCAGATAAAGACAATACAGGGTCTCCCAGGAAATGAGGACATCTATTTTCCCTTGTCGCATGCAATAGAATGATTGTCCACCATGTTGCTGTCAGAAAGCTAAGTACAAAATATGTTACCATGTACAGTGTCACACTCTCCCAGCTTCTGGATGCTGGGAGAAGCAGAACAACTAAATAAGATACCCAGTCCACTCTGAATATTTCCACATTTGGTAGCCATGGAAGTCAAACACAAAAATTTAATGAAATGGGGGCAATTAGAGCCACCCACAGTGTCATGGTGGGAATTGGGGGTTACAAGAGAGGCTTCATACTTGCAGATCTTACATAGAAACAGAGACACTAGTGGCAAGTTCTTGGAGGGGCTGAAACCACTGGTTTTCACTCAGAATAATAGATGATCCTCCCCATAGGAGATAACAAATTGGAAGGCACTAGAGAAAGTGGACCAGAAAAACTGACCAGGGCTCACTTTCCCACTGACCTCTAAATTAGTGTAACAGACAAAGGGACCTAGTAGGTAGGGAGACAACATAATAAGAAAAGGGTAGGACAAGGCAGCAGATATCTCACTGTAGAGAGCTGTACACACAGTAGACACCATACACCATGCCCACAACACTATTGCATACATGATGTACTTTGCATCCATTTATCAAATACCTATCAGATAAAGTAAAAAGACTCTTGCATGATGTGTTGCATGAGTTAACAGAATAAGCTGAATAGAAAGTTTTGTGTTGATATGTATTATACTCCTAAATATTTGTCGTTTGTGCATGAAGGTCACTATTCTGTAAACTTCTACTAGATTTTAGTAGTGACTATTGTTAAAGTGGTGTTACTACAGTACAGAGTACAGTACCCTAAGGGTTGAATATAATTTCTGGTACGTGTTAATATACAGTTGTTTGGCTGGAATACATGTAGTAAAATAGGAAAATATATGCATTGCTATCAAATGAATAGCTAAATCCAAGATCCTTAGTGTTGTAATTCCAAGGGGTTTGCCCAGGTTTGGTCTATTGTTGAATGTTTTAACTGTATCGTATATGTTAAAATCATAAAACTTTGACATGAAGAAAAAGGTAGGTGCATTTGATTCAGGAAATCAGGAAGGATGAAGTGATCCATCTAGTATGCCCCCCCCCCAACTATCATGACAGATGTATGCTTGTGCAAGCTATTACCAAGGCTAATTGACACCTGCATAAGTATTTGAGCAGAACCCATTGAATAATGTCCAGACTTTACATTTTAGCATGAAGCATTTGCTACTGCTTCCGATAAAGTGATGACATTCTTCTTTTATTACACCTGATTGCAAGACAATGAAATATAATGCTGCTATAATGCTGTTATCTATGGAAAAAATATTCAGGGGTTCTTTGTCCAACATGACAATCTACATCAAGGTACAGTAATAGACTAAAACAGTATAAACACACAACTCTTAACAGTATATAGTTTGCTCATAGAAACATACTGTAGAAACTGAAGGCAGATAAGGGCTGCTTGGCCCATCCAGTCAGCCCATTTTCATTGCGATTGCTTTTGCTGCAGTCTCTCCTTGGTCTATGGTACTGTCTCTTCGACTTCCTTACTTTTCCGTATAATTCTCTTGTGCCTATCCCAAATTTGCATTCTAGCTCTGCCCCTTTCTGTGACATGGAAAGGCATTTTGGCCCCCTCTTAGCATAGTTTGAGGAGTTCTAAAGCAAAGGACTGGTGCTAAATGAGTTCATATTGTAACTAAGAACTGGGCCCAAGATATTGGTGAAAACATATCCATATTAATAAATACAACTGGGCTCGATTTTCAAATGTCCAGGACTGATGCAAGGTGCTTACATTAAAACAAAAATTGCACATGGGGGACTGTGCACTGAATCTTACATAATCCTGATTTTGAAAGGAAGCTTGTGACCCAGTGGAACCATTTGCACCAAACCTGGTTGCACCAAGCATGCGCTGGGTCTGAGGATGTGCTGAGGTGGAGGGGGGCTTGCGACGGATGCAAGCTGCAATATCCCCAAGATTGGGATTTTGGAACTTGGACCGCCACCTCCAGCCTTAGAACAGCCTGAGCTGGTCTAACAGCAGAATGCCCTGACATTGGCCATACCAGCTGGCCAAGGTTATTGGCACTGGCACAATGTGGCACACCATGGGCCACAGCATAGGATGGGAAAAAAATATGCTCTGGAAACTGCCTACCAGCAATGCCCTGCACATGTCACACTGGTGATCATTCCATGATTGCCTGGCCAGAGGTCATTCGGGGACATCCACCTGGTGCTACACCAGGTCATGTCTTCAGCAGCCACACCAGGTAGGCCTGAAGCTCATGGATACCCCAGCTGACCAGCAATCCCTGGGCCACTGCAGTCATGGGGACACCATTAGCATACATTCCCCACCTGCCATAACTGGAGTGGTCCAATATCTGAGCCTGACGGACACTGCAGTGGAGCAGGGATTGTTGTCATGGACCAGTCCCAGGTATAAATAGTGTTCCGCAGTATGGCATGTTGCATTCTGGTGCTCTTTCAGGGTGCATTCTGCCCATGAGTTGTTCTGGGTAGCAGTTTGTGGCAGCTCAGTGATGGTTCTTTGTGCCTGGGTACATGGCATGGGCTGTACTTGCCATGGCACTACCATTAGTGGCCAGTGTCATGTCGGCACAGCACACACATCCGCTTGCCTGTGGTGATATCCTGCCCCCTCCTCCCTGTCTGGTACATGCCAGGGGTCCACTGTGGCACCTCCCAGGGGTCTGTGAATCTGCCATGGGGCACTGTTTCCCTTGGGGCACTGCTGGATGGGTGCACTGAAGCCTCCGTCAGACCCCTCCCATGTGCCACTTGTTCGCCATATGGAAACGGTTATGGCAAATCTACTGACTTTGGCACTGGGACCACTCCCATACTAAAATTGGGTGAAGAGGTCCCTGGAATCGTTCTATGGCTGGTTTTGAAAATCTGTATATCTATAATACAGTGGTAGTTAGTGACATACAGTGTATCACAGAATATCACAAGAAAACTCCATTCAGTGTAATGGAGTTTGCCCTTTAAGGGCAGACCAAGTTGTCCTGGCGCACCCCTTCCCTTTACCTGAAGATGGTGTGCTCAGAGTAAGGAGGGGGAAGGGGAGGGACAGGGAGACAGAACAATAGGTAGGCAACAGAAAGGGGAGGGGCTAAAGGGGGTACATAATAGTCAGCACAGGAGTGGCTCAGCCACTTTTGCTGAAGTTATGATCTAGCTTTGAAACTACAGCATGTCAGATTGGCAGCGATTAGAACAGATGTTTGTGCACAAGCTTACAGCAAGTAAGGAAAAAATGCAGCTATGGTTAAACAAGACTGATGTTTGAGAACAGATAGATAAATAATAATAGTAGCACTTTCTAAGGAAGCCTTTATGGTACAGCTCAATGGGAATCTTGTTTAAGAAGTTTGCACTTGAATGAGGTAGAATTTGTAAGGAAATACTGAGGAGAGCCAGATTAATAAAACCTGCATGTGTATGGTATCTTCGGAATTTGACTTCAATGTTTCGTTGAATGATTCCTGGGTTGGGGGTAGAATGTACAAGAAATGCTGAGAGGAACCAGTTTTAATGGGATTTGTAAGTGGATGTTTCATCCTGGCTTTGTTTGTCTTTTTTGTTGGATCGAGTGTAGAGGTCAATCAGATAGGCGCAGGGGAACTCGCTTTAATGAAACCATGAAGGGGATTTGCTCATTGTGAAGTTGTTATAGCTGTTGCTTTGGTCGGGGTTGGGGCAGACTGGGCAGAGTTTGCAGAACTGGGGCCTGGCAGCACAAGAAATACAAGTAGGGAGAAGAGAGCAGTCAGGGCCTCGGCCTAGTCGTTGGTGACTGGTAGGGCTGAGAAGCATGCTGTGGGGCGATGGGAGGCAGTGGGCCAGTGACCAAATCGATGGAATTCCACGGACAAAAGGGGGCAGCGCTTTGCTGTTTGGCACAGCCCAACATAGTGCATGGACGAGCAGGCAGCTCAGAGAAGAGAAGCAACAAAACTAGGCCAGAGAGGGGCTTACATGGTGGGGGAGTGGGGAAGCCAGAGCCTATGAGCAGCGGGAGGGCTTCTTGAAAGATAGAATCAAAAATAAATAAATAATAAACAGGAGATGATGAACGGGGGGGATGCAGGGAGAGGCCAACGTGGTAAGGCCTGGCTGGGGGATGACAATCGGCCATGTGGCATGATGTCACACGCCAAGGGGAGCAGGCCACAAAAAGATAAAACGAATGGAAGGACGAGCGGTTTGTAGTGCGGCAGTTGGGTTGCCTGATGGAGGGGCTAAGTGCATTATGGGCATCCTTGGAAGTTTTTTTTTTCCTGAAATTTAGCCTCTTTTGTGTTAAGGAGGGTCAGGCAGCCAGCGAGAGCTGCAGAGTGGGGCCTAGCCATAAGGCATGACGTCACATGCCATGAAAAGGGCACAGACAAAGGGACAGGGGGATGGGCATGATGGACATTATAAAAAACAAAAGAGAGAACGAGAAGGGCTGAAAAAGCCCAGAAGCAAGGGGGCAGCAGCAGATTGGGATCTCGACCCCATGGGGGTGGCAGACAGGCCATGCGGAGGTGCTGGTGGTGTGAGCCAGGGCACAAAGTGCCACAGAGCATGGGGGCCATCTAGGCCAGAGAGGCTACGAGGGAATGTCAGGGGCTGCAAGGTTTGAACAGGAGGCCTAGGCTGCCATGATGGGGGGAGGGGAGTTTAAAAAAAAAAGGGAGTAATAGGTAGGGGAGCTTGGAGAGTGTAATGGGGTCAGTCTCTGACTTGCAGGAACAGGAGCAAATGAAGAAAATCGGGCCTAACTATACAAATGGATGTTTACAACAAGGGTTTAATAAGAGACCTTTTTTCAGTTGTCTTTACAGTTCATTCTCAAGAAGAAAGGATACATGGCTCCAAAGAAGAACAGGCCTTCCAAAGAGGATGCCTACAGGGCTATTGTAGAGCTGGCTGATAAAGCCAACAGAACATGGCAGATGGTGGAGGGGGAGGAACCATGGCGATCTGGGGAGAAGCGGAGAGCGGAGAAGGAAAAAGGGGGCAGAGGGAAACGGGCAGCTAGGAGGCCACACAGCCTAACTAGGGTGCAGCCACTGAAGATGGTACCTCCCAGGGGAGCTAGTCCAGTACCTTTGCAGCCCATTGACCCAGTACTGTTAGTACCTCCCCAGGACCAGGTAGTGGTTCCCCCGGTGCAGCCCAGGCTGGAGCCCCTGAGTACAGTGGTTCCTCCATAGCCGCTAGGTTTACAACCAGCCATCCAGCCACAAGAGAGCATCCCAGGGTATCACGATGACAGCAGGCCACAAGGAACGAATAGGATCACAGGTAATGTCCCTGGTTTGGTGGGAGAAAGCATAAAGGAATATATAAGCCAAATCATTTCGGCACTCGGGACAGGGGGCTTGGGGCAGATGGAGGCAGTGCTGGCAGAAATTAGATCAGACAAAGAGCTGCCAAAGGAAGGGATATAAAAGAATGGAGAGTGAGGGAAAAGGCACAAGGGAAATAGTAACTCCAGGAATGAGAGAAGGGGAACATGTCCCACTGGCCACAAAGGAGAAAAAATGGAAGAAAGAATATGTGGATATTTTTGCCTTAGCGAGCCGAGAAGAGGCAGCCAAATATGATGAAACCGAGAATATAGGAAAGAGTGAAATGGCAGCAGTCGTGGTTTTGTTGGGAAGAAAGAGGAGGATAAATTTACAAAAGGGAAGACTTGGGATGGATAGTTTGTAGGTTTTGCCACTTACTTGGCGATCGTGATGGAGAAGAAGCCAGAGCTGGGCATCCCACTCATCAAGTACTCCCTGATAATAAGGCGGGCGAAGGCTAAGGGAGGGTTGGGATAGATATACTATGACAAATTCTTTTGACAAAGAATGGTGATGTATGGGGATGTAAGATGGGACACGAAACAATTAGATCTGTGGATGGATTACGTAACTGATCAGTCCACGCCAGAAGGGGAGATGGGTAAAAAGGGGGCGATACCACAGAGATCTTGTTGGGGCTACAATAGGGCCTTTTGTTCCTGGCCACAATGTCACTTTCAGCATGCATGCTCGAAATGTGGGGGATCACACCCAGCGAGCAGATGCAGAACGGCATGGGCCCAAGGGTCAGGGACACAAGGAACAGGCCAACAGTTTTTTGGGGAGGGGTAAGGGTATAAGGGACAGGCATGGAATAGAGGAGGGAGAGGCAGAGGGCATGCAGGTAGGGGTGTTTAGACTTACTGAATATCAAGGCTAGCGGATGAACAAGGTGGGGGTTTTGGGGGGAGAGGAAGGGAAGCGGGCAGGGGATAATTTGAAGATGCAAGAACTCCCATCAGGATAGATGCATGGGAAGATTGGTTGGGGAGTTACCCAAATAGAAAGGTGGCAGAGATGATCAAAAAAGGTTTTCAGACAGGTTTTTCATTACAGTGTGTGGGCCCAAGGCAAGCGAGAGAGGTGAGCAATCTGGGTTCAGTAAAGGAAAGAAGAAATCTTAAGACGGAAAATAGATAAGGAAAAGGCAGCAGGTAGGGTAGAAGGGCCATTTGACACTCCCATCCCGCTGCAGAATATGAGAATTTCTCCATTGGGTTTGGTCCTCAAAAAAAACAGGAAGATTACAGGGTGATTTACCACCTGTCATTTCCGGAAGGGAACTTGGTGAATGATTTTATCAGTGAGGAGCATAGCAAGGTGACATATACCACATTAGAAGAAGCAGTCCGGATCATCAGAGCAACGGCAGAAGCATGGGTGGCAAAAACGAATATAGAGTCCGCTTTCAGATTGCTTCTGGTTAGGAGAGAGGACTGGGAGTTTTGGGTTTTAAAATAGGGGGACAATACTATTTTAACAAGGCAATGCCTATGGGATGTTCCATAGCATGTGCTACTTTTGAAGTATTCAGCACCTGCTTACAGTGGATATTTCAGGAAAAAACTGGTTACAAGACTGTCATTCACTATTTGGATGATTTCCTTCTAATAGGCAGCGGGAAGGCAGAGACGGAAAAAATGTCCAGTTTCCAGGATCTGTGCAGAGAATTAGGGGTTCCTCTGGCACCAGAGAAGACAGAAGGTCCCAGTAAGTTTTTAAGAATTCTTGGGTATTGAAATAGATGCCCTGAGGGAGGTTTTTAGGTTGCCAGACAAAAAAGGGTCTAAACTGAAGAGCTGATTCAAGTACACACAAGTAAAAGGAGAGTACAGCTAAAGCAAGTGCAACAAGTTTTGGGACACCTGAACTTTGCGTGCAGGGCAATTGGCCCAGGGAGGGCCTTCACAAAACAACTAGCAAGGGCCACAGTGGGAGTAACCAGACCACACCACTGGGTAGTTAAGGAAGATTTTAAAGTGTGGGAGGAGTTCCTCAGTAGCTATAATGGGTGCTCCTTTTGGCAGGAGGACTGAGTTTATAACACAGACCTCGACCTCTACATAGATGCAGCTGGGGGCCTAGGCATGGGGGGCTATTTGAGGGGCAGATGGTTCACAGAACTGTGGCCTACAGAATGGGTGAGGGACAGGAAAGTAAAGGACATAACACTGTTGGAGATCATGCCTATTTGGGCCTGCACCCTGGTGTGGGGGGAACAGCTGCGGAATCAGAAGTTGACATTCTGGTGCGACAACAAGGCAGTAGTAGATGTTTTAAACAACAGAGGAGCCAGGTCAGAAATGGTCATACAGGTACTATGACAGTTGGTGCTAAGGACCTTGAAATTGAATATGTCATTCAGAGCCAAACACATAGAAGGGTTACACAATACCCTGGCTGACAGCCTTTCCCGTCTGCAGCTGGATCATTTCTGGAGGCTGGCACCAACAGCAGAGGAGCAAAAGACACCCATACCAACGAACATCTGGAACATTGGCCAGAGGGAGCAGAACTGTTGTTTCACAGCTCATGGGCACCAAGGACTCTGAGAGCCTATGAGGGGGCCTGGCGGGAGTTTCAGATATTCAGGGCAACACACCACATGGAGGGAAGTAGGCCACTTACAGAGGAAAAGTTAGGAAAATTTACAGTGGAGCAATGAGAGAGAGGAACAACCCACACAACAATGGGAGTCTATTTAGCAGGGATTAGTTTGGTCTGCAGCTGAAGGGATGGAAGGACCTGACAAGGCCAATGTTAATTAGAAGAATGATGCAAGGATGGGGGAGGATAAAACAAAGAGTTACAAATACTAGATGACCAATAGGGGAACAGTGGCTTACAAGACTAAAAGGGTTATTACCAGCAATCCATACAATCTATCTGGTAATGTTTGCTGGGGCCATGAGAATGAGTGAGGCAGTGGGTCATGGCAGAAAGGACGAAGGGGGGGGGTTGGAATGGGAGGACATAAGCTGGGGGATGAACGAGATAACAAATCATGATCAAGAAGTCAAAGATGGATCAAGATGGGCAGGGTTGTACGGTAACCCTGAAGTCTCAGGTAGACGCCACAGTGTGCCCAGTGAAGGCTTTGTGGGCTTACGCCACAGAGCGTGGGGATAGAACAGGGAGGTTATTTGTGCATGGAGATGGAAAAAAGGTCACAAGTTATCAGGTCATGGCTATGCTCAAGAAGGGCATGCAATTCCTGGGGGAGGACCCATGCAATTACTCATCTCACTGTCTACGAATAGGGGCTGCTTTACAGTAGGCAGCAGCAGGAGAAATGGTGACTAATATGTTGGTGAGCGGTCTGCCAGTTACAAGAGATACATTCGAGCACTGCAGTATGGAGACTAATGTATCACCTGTGTTTTCTTTTGCAGACACGGAGCCACAAGGGGGAGGGAGGAGCCATAGAGCTGGGGATATAGAAAGGAGCCAATGAACAGATATAAGACATTTATTTTGGTTAAATCCTATAGGAAGAGGGAGGATAATGGAAATATGGATCTGTGGCCACTCCTATATTTATTGGGTGGAAAAGAGAGCTGAGAAAAAGGCTGGGGGAAGACAGCTTCACCAGGATGTGAGGAAATGTAGGTTGGTGTGGCATGGCATCAGAGGGATGAGACGGGCACAGCTGCTTCCTACCCTGAAAGAGATGAAGGAGCGGCGACCAGTTCCCGACTTAATTATTTTACATCTACAGGACAACGACATCTAGGGGAAGCTGTGGGTGGACACATACATGCAGATTAAGAGGGACTTGGAAAAAATACAGCAGTGGTGGCCAGGGGTATGACTTGCATGGTCAGATATGATCCCAAGAAGGGTATGGAGGTACGAACACAGTCATATAGCCGTAGATAGGGCTAGGAGAAAAATGAATAGAAGGTTATGTACTCTGATAAGGAAAATGGGGGGACACGTAATACTGCGAGGGCTGGAAGAGTGGGTAGAGGATTTCTGTGCCTACTCTCCTGTCCTCTCCTCCTAATCTGACCTGGTTCCTGCTGCCCAACTTGTTAATTCTTTTCTTCCTGGGTTCTGCTGCCCTACTTGATATTTTTTTTCTCTTTTTTTCCTGTCCTTGTACCTGTTCTGCTCCTTGGCCTTGGCTCTATCTGTGGCAAAACAATTCTTTGTTGATGTCATTATAACGATTCTCACCCTCTACCCTTCAAAATCTGTTCTGCCTTTTCTTCTTGATTTCTTTATCCCCTTCCCTCCCACTTCTGATTCTGCTGTGGCTAACTAAGAACTTGTTGGCACCAGTTTAATGACCCCTGCCCCCCTTCACTAAGCTCTCTGTTTTTGTCTGCTTCCTCTGCCTTTTGTCCCCTGCCAGTGTTTAATCTCTTACCCCTCCCTGTTGCCTTCTGCCCTATAATTAATGTCCTCCCTTCTGCTGTTTCATTCAGGCTGCCCTTGATCATGCGCAACTGATGAGTGGCCAGGCTGGAGAAGCCAGCCGGCCGCGCCACCTCCTCTGCCAGCTCCTGAAGTCACTCTCTCAGGTATGATATTGACCTTGACTGGGGCTGAAGCTTGCACCACCGATTAGCTGTAGCTTTTAGTAACAGAGGGTGTTTGGCTGTTGCTCTTGCGTCTCACCTGTGGATTGGTCTGGCGGGTTGGTGCTGAATCCATGGCCTTTTTCAACTCCTTGTGGCGCTTTTCTTAGCCTGCCTTTGCTCTCTCGACCCGTGAGCCAGTTCTACTATTTAAATATTTTTGGCAACCCCAACCCTTTCCCACCACCAGTGCTCTTTAAATACACTTCTTTTCCCCTCCCTCCTACGGGAACTTGATATCATTGGTTGACAAGAACTGACCTAATTTAAAGTGGCAGCTCCTTGGTCCAGGTGCTTAGTACTTACATCCTTCTCTCTTATCAGTTAAATTGCAGCTTGGTGCCATCTGAAAACCCCAGGACTTGCACCTCTTATCCCTGTTTTTCCATCACATTACAAATGCAGTTCTGTGGCTTTTCCTAAAATTGCTAGGTGCTTAGCACTCGTGACCCTTTCTACTGCCAGTTTCTAATTCCATCACAGTGGTTTCTATAACTCCCCTGCCTGCTAGGTGTTGATGTAGCCCTGTGGCCCCTGTCCTTGCTCTGCTAATTACAGCTCAGTGATTTGTCTCTGTTCACAAGGGATCTCCATAAATCCTTTGTATGGTAGTTATTGTTTGCAGTCCTGTGGTTTCTGTTCTTGCCCTACACTGCTCTTGCTCTGCAGAGCCCTTAAGGATGCTTATTTCCCACTTAATTATATCTGCTCTACCCCACAATGCAGCTGCTTTTGTACTCCTATATCGTGTAGCAGGCCTGTCCTCCTGCTTCCCTGTCTCCTCTTCTGGACACCTCCCTGAGATCTCTCCCAATATATATAGTCCTAAGGATCCCTGTATGGGCATAACTACATGTTCTTTCCCTTGTCTGGATTTCTCTGGGCTAACTCCATGGTATCATGACACCCAATTTACCTATGACTTGTGGAGCACCCCACTCCCTTGGCCCTGGTTGGCATTCCAGTCCCACCTCTACTTCGAGGCAAGGGTGCTTCTTTATGCCTCCCTGGGTCCTCTTGGATCTCACCCCAGTTACTCTATATCCACTGCTCCATATCTCCACAGTAGAAGGTGGTTCCATCTCTTTAGGCTGCTCCTAAGCACTCTTAAAAAACTCCTACTGATGCTCCTCCTTTGCTCTGGTAATGTAGAGCTAAACCCAGGTCCTGTTGCCCCATTACTGTCCCATTAGAGGTGGCCCATCTTAAAGGAATCAGTATACTCAATGTTAATGCTTGCAGCCTCCTATGGAAGATTGACACCCTTCACTATTGGATTTGTCATACCAAGTTGGACATACTCGTTGTAACAGAAACTTGACTTTGACCCTCCACTTTGGACCATGCAATAAATGTACTATCCTATAATGTGTTCAGAGCTGATAGACCTTCCAGAGGAGGAGAGGTAGCCATCTATGTTCAGGACAAATTATCTGCCTCTATATTGGATTTTACCTTGGTACCTAAGGAATTGAATGTTTGTCACTTAACATTCAGCTCTCAACTTCTACATCCTTTAGTATTATAGGCTGCTACAGACCCCCATCATTGGGGTTTAGGATTTTGAATGACCTACAAAATATTCTTGATTCTCAGACCTCGGAGGTTAGAATTCTGGGTGACCTCAACCTGGACTGGCTTATTGCTAGCTCCAAACCCCTAAAGGACTTGTACGACACCTTCGGGCTCAACTAGCTCATTATGGAAGCTACCCATCCAAATGAGATAAACCCAGCCAACAGCAGTTTAATTGATCTTATCCTAGTGAATAAACTGCACTTCTTCACCCACTCGGGCATCTTCTTTAATGACCTTAGCGACCACTGTGTTATAGCATGTGTTAGATCTACGCCCAAACCAGTTTCCACCTCAAGGTTTATGTTGAAAAGAAGCAGATGAGACCTCAACATCCATGCCTTCCTCTCAGACCTTCAGTACTCAAACTGGCAGGCATTCTTCTTGGCTCCTACCATGATTGAGGCCTACGACATATTCAAGAGCATTTTAGTAGGTAAGCTAAATCGGCATGCACCCCTAACAAAAGTTCGTATGAAGAAGAAAAACTCTTGGTTCAAGATTAATCTAAGAAATGCATTATATAACAGGGATTCCCTCCGGAAAAAAAGCCTGGAAATCTAAGCTGCCAGCTGATTGGACAGCTTTTAGGGCTGCTAGAAATCTCTGCACTAAACTTATCAGGGCAGAAAAAGCCACCTACTATCACACCAAACTGGACTCCTCCACTAAGTGCTCAGCTAAGTTCTGGAAGACCCTGAGGGATCTAGAGGGTTATTCCCCTGCTTACTCCCTTCCAGCCAAAATCTCCTCTGGTAGCACCTTCATCAATGACAAACAAATGATTCTTGAATTACTCAACAACCATTTTGCAACTGCTGGGTTTGCGTTTGACTCCCCTGCCAATAACCTTTGCAGCCAGCTATGTGCAAAGAATACAGTCTGTGCTGCCCCGAAAACCACCACACCTGATTCAGTCTTTTACTTCAGGCCAGTCACCATAAAAGAAGTTGAAGACCAACTTTTGGAATTGGATACCAGAAAGAGTGCGGGTGCTGACCTAATTGATCCTTACTTTTTGAAACTCAGTTGCCATATCCTGGATGCACCTATTACTCACTTGTTCAATCTATCTTTGATGCAGAGAGTTCTTCCATCCATCCATCTGGAAAACTGCATAAGTCATCCCTCTCTTCATGTCCGGTGACCATAGTGATCCTAATAATTATAGGCTGATATCCTTACTACCCATCCTCTCTAAACTGTTTGAGAAACTAAATAATGTTCAGCTTAGGAACCATCTGGAGACCTGCAAGTGGCTGAATTGGATACAGTCAGCTTTCAGGCAGTCTCATAGCACTGTTTCTGCTCTTGCCAAAGTCACTAATGACTGGCAGAGGGAGTTGGATGCCAGAAACTACGTTTGTGCCTTACTTCATGATCTGAGCAAGTCCTTTGACACAGTGGACTATGAATTGCTCTGGCCATGCTTAGAAATATAGGACTGGACTCTGGGGCATTAAAATGATTCACCAGCTACCTAATAGAACACTATCAGCAGGTTAAAGCTGAAGGAGGGCTTTCTCCCCTAAAAGCTCTTCAGAGAGGTGTGCCAAAGGCTCCATCCTGGGGCCCCTGCTCTTTGCCCTGTATATTAACAATATTGACGCTGGCATCAAATCAGCTAATATCCACTTTTTGCAGATGATATGGTTCTCTACATCTGCTAGGCTGTCTCCTAAGCTCGCCAGCAAGGATCTCCAAGTAGACTTCAATCACCTGCAGGTCAACCTCCTGAACCTAAAACTATTACTAAATGCCAAAAAACCAAGGCAATGCTTTTTATGCCAGTGGTTAATGCACCAAATCCATTTGCCCATGGTCAAATTCCTCAAATGACTACACTTCTTGGCAAAACTCTAGAATATGTGGCAAAATTCAAATACTTGGGGATGTGGACTGACTATAAACTTTCCTTTGCAGATCATATCGATGAAGTATTGAAAAAACTCAAACAGAGACTTGGTCTCTTCTACCAGCTCAAGAACCTACTTACACGGGAAGCAAAAACCAGGCTTGTACAATCTACATTTATTCCACTTTTGGGCTATGCAGACTTTATTTATGATCATTGTTCTAACTCTGCCTTAATTAAACGCTACACCCTCTATCACCGGGCTATAAGATTTATAACCGGAGCTCCGTATTCCACTCACCATTGCACCCTCTACTACATGGTTGGGTGGACTTCTTTGAGGCTCAGAAGACAGAAAAATGCAACAGTCTGGACTCTTAGAGCTCTCATTAAGAAACTTCTGCAGTACATTACTGCATGTCTGCTGATTTGCACTGCAGGTTCCTTTGCACTGAGAAGCCTTTGATATGCCCTACTCTTTATTCCCAAGGTCAGTTCCCATTTTGGTTGTTCCTCTATAAGCTACGCACTCCCGTCACTGTGGAAAAAACTGCAGAACACTGAAATTAGTTATCCCTATAAAACTGCTAGCCTTCAAAACAATACTCACACATTCCTTCAACAAGCCCTGCAATTGTTTCCCCTGATAACTATATTGACCCTCAGGGATTGGAATACATTCCTTGTGCACCCCACTGGCTAACCTTATTAACTTTCTCCCTATTGGCCTGTAACCCTTTCTCTCTCCCCCTTCCCCTTCCTTCCCAGGCTCTTAACCCTCCCTTTCTCCCTTATCAACTCTCCTTCCTGCCTGTCTTGCAGCCACTCCTCTCTCAACCACCTTCTTTTGCCCCACCTTATAACCCTCCTTTACACCTCCATCCCTCCTCCTCCTCCTCCTCCTAGAATCCTGCTCTGCCCTTGGTCCCCCTTCGCTTTAATCAATGATATATATTGCATTGATATATTTTGCACTGCACAAGTATGTATATATTGTATATATCTAATGTAAATAACTGCTGCATGTAACCTCTAGCATGCTGTCCTCATTTCTGTGTATATTGAACACACTACTTGCTTTGTATTTTTGTATCATTCCTTGTATGTTACATTGTCCAGGTCCACCTTGCAAATGAGTTTTACTCAATGATGTTTCACCTGGTAAAATAAAGACTGATTGATTGATTGATTGACTGAATAAAGGCCTATGTTTTTAAGTCTTTCCCCATATGTCTAATGCCTTAGTGTCTTGATTTTTGTAATCATTCTTCTTTGAACATCTTCTATTAGTTTTTTCCCTCTTACACTTTAGGGTGCACAGAAGGCTGAACAGTACCCAAAATGGGGTCTCACAAGGGAAGAGTATAGAGATCATAACCTTGGGCTCTCTGCTTTTGATATTTTTAAGTATACTTGCTTGGATCCTGTTACATTTTGTAACCATATTTCTAGTATGTGTGCCAAAGGAGAAATCATTTGTTATAATGACACCCAGGTCCCTTTTGTTAGTTTTTAATCAAGATTTGATGCAATACAGAATCAAAGGTCTTTGAGTAGTCCAGAAAAACAATATCCACTGGAAGGCTTTTGTCAAGTTCAGAACTTACATTTTCTTTAAAGTGTAGCTGGTTTGTCATGCATGAGTGCCCTTGAATAAAACCATGTTGTGATATATCTTCCCACCCCTTTTCTTTGACATGTTTGATTATATAAACCTGAAGTATCCCTTCCAGCAGTTTGCCTAGAATGGAGGTCAACTTCTAGGGCAATAATTTTTTACATCTTGCCTATCCCCATTTTTGTAAATAGGAGAAACAGTGGCCTCTCTCCACTCAACCAGGGTATTTTCTTCATTGACAGCGGCAGAAAAAAGCATTGCAATTGGGCCTGCAAGTTCCTCTGATAGCTCAATTAATAATTTTGGTAGAATATTATCTGGGCCAGTTGACTTGTTGGGGTTTAGCTTTTTTATGTTGTTCATGACCTCCTCTTTGGTGTTTATAATCTCTATATTGTTAGACTGACCTGGTGTGTTACTACATAGAAGCTGTTCCTTGGATAAATATGTAATAGCAGCCCATAGTCCCTGGTAGTCTAGTGCCCCCTCTCCCTGCCCCGAATCCCTGATCAAATCAAAATACATACGTTAAACCTTCCCTGGTATTCTAGTGGCACCCCACTCCCTTCCCCAATACCCGTCCATACTGTAGAAATATTATTTCGAATAACCCTGGTGGTAAAATGCTCCCCCCCAATACCCGACCCGATCGTAGAGTAATAATAAAATCTCAGTATCCCTGGGTGCAGTTGGAGTTGCTTGATGCATCCCCAGGATTTTAATATGGCCCAGGGATGCACTTCTGAAGATGTGCCAGTGCAACTCAGTTGCGCCAGGCACATCTCCTTTGAATATGTAGGCCTAGAAGTAATTGTGAAATTCAATAGCTATTTCATGTTCTTTATTAATAATTCAATCTCAATTTTCAAGGGTTCAATCCTAGGTTGATTACCCCATAAAGAACCAATGTAACTGAAAAAATGTGTTTTCTTGTTCTTTATATTGGTTGCTAACTTGGTTTCTGCATCACTTTTTGATTTTTTTATTAGGTTTTTGCACTGATTAAATTGTTTCTTATATTCTTTCCGGATTATCTTGGATGTGTTTTTTCTATACCTGTTGTACAGTCTTTTTTCTCTTTAATACTCTTTTTATTGCCTTTCCAAACCAACCTGGCATGCTGCTTTTTTTTGTATTTCTTTATTTCTGGCACATAATTATCAGTACAATACTCCAATCTGTTTTATTGTTTTCCACATCTGTTGCATCCCTTTACTCTTTAGTTATTCTACTCAGTTGCAATCACTAAAATATCTTCTCATTGCCATATGGTCTGATTTATGATAACATTTAATTTGCGCTACACTCTTGACTGTTTCCCACTTTGTTTTTATATTAAGTCTTATATTACGGTCTGAGTCTGCCAAAGGTTCAAGTGTTGTTAGTTCATTTATATTTTCTGGTAAGGTAGTAAAAACGAAATCTAGTATATTACCACTTCTTGTATTGCTAGTTACTACTTGCACTAGGTTTTTTTGAATTGTGAAATAAATAAATCTATTTTTCAGTCTGGTTGGTTCCTTCCAGTATATTCCACTTAATTCTGGGGAAGTTGAAGTCACCTAGGAGAATATGTTCCCCATCTATTTCTAGTCGTTCAGCTGCTGTTAGAAACGTGTTGTTTTCTTCTGCAGTAAGATTTGGGGACCTATATTTATTTATTTATTTGCTTTTGGTAACCGGGTGGGTGCACTAGGCATAGGGATGCCTATTTTCAGGCACGACCCGGGAGAATACAGTTTTAGGAATACAAAGTCGTATATGTGTCGCAGCACATGGAACAGTACAATACATAGTCAAATAAAAAAACTCACAGATATAGGGAGATACATTCAGTAACAAGCGAGGAAGTAAAAAGCATGATAAGGTTGCAGAAACCAGTATGACAGGTAACACATTAAATAACAACATAAGTATTAAAATAAGGGCATACATATAGAACATTATGTACATTTTACACAGATATAACATGCACCTATTGTTATACAGTGGGTTGATAAATGGACCTTTACGCACAGTAGTTCCACTTCATCCTGAAGAATATCCTGAGGTGTTATCTCATGAACCCTAATTTCCACATTTTTCTTTCCTGTTTTTTTGGAACATGGTATAACCTGGGACTTCAATTCTCCAGTCTTCCTCCTTGTGCCAGGTTTCTGTTACTACACATATATCTATTTTGTTTATATATAGTTCATATTTCAACTCGTCCATTTTGTTTCTTAAGCTTCTTGCATTAAGAAGCATGACTTACAGCTCTTCCTTACCCAACTTAATAAGTCTATTATTGGTAGAGAGGGGCCACAGAGTTATTGGGGTTATCATGGTGGGTTCATCTGTTACCAAATGTTCCCTTTTTCCCCTAGCATCTAGTTTAAAGCCTTCCTGATGGATTCTGAGAAGTGGTTGCCCAGTAAATTACTACCAGCTCTACTAAGATGTAGTTTGTCATGAATGTAAAGCTGTGTGTGACCCTTGAACTTCTCCCAAGTGAGAATACATGCTATACCCTTAGTAAGGCACCATTGCCTGAACCAGTTGTTTATTTTAACAGTTTTTTTCTCCATCATTTTATTTGCTCTTGGTGTGGGTAATATTTCTGAAAATGTTTAATCACATTTTGATTTCTGCAGTATTGCATGCATTGTATTTCTTTAAAATATTAAATATATCCTCCACAGAGTTGTGCCTAACATCATTTGTTCCTATGTGAACCACACCAAGAGAGTTAGCTGGTGCTGGTTTTAATTAAGTCTGGTATAATGGTTAGCATGTCCCTGACTCCAGCACCAGGGAAGCAGCAACTTGTTATTTGTTCTTCACTGAGTTTTGTGGTGTAGTAATCCGTATATCTAATAACTGAATCACCTAGTATATAGATTTTCTGTTTACTTGTACTTCCTGCCTTCCTGTACTTGTATCCATTACTAGATCAATGTCTTCATTTGTGTTAATGCTACTGTAGGTTCATTAATAGTGTTTTTGACATTCTCTGTTGGTAACTGTCTGTCTATTGCAGGGTCTATGTCAGTGTTAATGTCGGCTACTATGTTTGCAAGATCATTTATCTGGTTTTCAATATTATCTGCCATTTTGGAGAAGAGGTGCATACTGATTATAAGATGGGATTGAAAAATCCATTGCACGCCTTACTTTTTTTAAGTTGCATGCCTGCTCATTATTCCAGTCCCCCCTTCTTCTTCTTGCTCTCTCTCTGCCTCTTTCCTATATTCTCCAGATTTGTTAACCCTGCCTTGACTTCGTCTTTTCTTGCTGTTGTCTCCTTTTGAGTTTCGGGTAAACTTTTAATACACTCAAGCTCTAATTCCAATCCAATTAGTCTTACTTTTAACTCTTGAAGTTCTATACATTTTGTGTAAGTGTATTGCTCAAAAACTTTTACTTCTTCCAGACTAAACTTTTTACATTCTGAACATTTTATTCCTATTTTGCCCCTCACCAGTGTTACAATTTTTGTTTGTTTGTTTGTTTGCTTAACGGGTAAGCACACTGGAAAAAATTAATTCTCTTTACAGGTGAGACTAACAAATTCATACAAACATTTACAATACAGAACATTACACAACATACAAAACAATACAGTTAGCCTAATGCTGACAGATGCCACTGACTTCTGCCCGTATCACCTTCGATCCATGCTTGCCTCCACTTGCAGGAGCCAAGCTAAATAGGAGCCCTTAATTGACAGCACCCATGTTGCTATAGCAACAGAAACTTTCTGTGTGGACGGTGGACTACGGAGTGGTCTGTCTTTAAAAAGACAGGACTAGAACCCCCGATGGCAGCTGAAATGCTCCTCCAAGTTACCTCTACATGGTGACCATCCAGTTCCTGCAACCTTCAGACTCAGGGGGGCAGGGCACAGGAACTCCATTCTCACACAGCACAAGTATCAGACACAAGTAAAAATTTTGCCTTTCCCTGCAGCTTTTTAAAACACGCTGTCCAGCCCTTCATGGATGTAATAGAGCCTTATGGCCTTATGTACTGTGTTCTGACTGTGAGCACTTTTTTCTACCATGGGTTGTGGCATTTTGCCATACTCCTGATAGTCAATCAGGATTCAGTATTTTTTCTACTCATAACATAACAAGCATCAAAATATTTAATGAATAAAGTTTAATTATTTTTAGACACCAAACAAAGTTCAGATCCTATTGGCACTGGTGTGACTATTTTGTGTCTGAAGTTGTTTGAAGTGGGGTGAATAGTACACCAGGTAATTTGGCTGTGTGGTTTGACCAGGTTTGAGTCACTGACTTCAGTTGTAGTAGTGATATGCCTTGGATTGTCTTATAGTATATGGTTAGGGCTTATTGTAGATTAAAATCGGTGGCTTTCTAAATCTTGTTGTAGGACAGTTCAAAGGTCAAAAACGTTGTTGTGCTATTGTTCTGATGTCACGTTGATAGTACAACAACTTTTAAGCCTTGTCCTACCTCCTGATTGGCTGACTCCACTGGCTGTAACAGCGAAAAAAAATTAAAACATGGCGGCGGGATTAGGCAGTCATGGAGAGGTGGATCTTCCTGGGGAATCTTCCTTCTACCACATGGCTTTGTGGCGCATAAACATTTTTTTATTTTAAAAAACAAACTGTTGCTGAAAGAGAGTGAGCGGGTGTGGGTAGAAGCAGCAAATGGCGGGAGTGCAGTGAAGCCGAAACGAGCTAGCGGGACGGGAAAAAGCCGAACTGAGAGCAGGACGAGTCAGAGCAGGAGCAGCATGACATAACAAAGGTAACCATCAACTTGGGGGCGGCAAAAAAAAAGACAAAAGCCAGGAACCATATACTATATAAAATAGTAGATGGTTCACCATCTACAACCAAGGCAGTTTTCCATCTCGGGAGTTTCACTCTCGAGGTCTCTATGATATCATCAACTCCCTCAATGGAAAACAGCCTTGTTGTGGATGGTCACACATCCACCATTCTATATGCTGTTTTTCACTGCAAGATTTTGCCAACCACAAGCAGCACTAATTTGGTTGCCAGCATGGATCCAGAAGCACACATTTCAAGCATGCATCACCCCCATGCAGCATTCAACCAAGCAAGGCCACCATTCCATGGGTTACCAAAGCTCTCTCTCGCTCCCTCCTAAGACCCATTCAATCTCTCTTTCTCTCTGTCTCTGTCCAACTCGCAAGCACCACTGCTGCCATGTATTGTTCTTCTGTACCACTGGTGGCCCTGTCAGAGTACTGTACACAGTCTGGGTACTAGAAAAAGCCTAACCAAGGCAAGTAAACAGATTGAGAATGATGGGTGACATGCAATGTCAAGCAGTGGGTGATGTAGGTTGTCCTATTCAGTGCTTATTTTTTCTTCCGCAAGTTTAGAAAAAAAGAAAGGAAAAATAAGTAAAACATCATCTGGTTTGATTTGCTACTGATTATGTTCTCACAGAGGAGCTGGACATTCATTCAGTTTCTTTCTTTCTTTCTTTCTTTCTTTCTTTCTTTCTTTCTTTCTTTCTTTCTTTCTTTCTTTCTTTCTTTCTTTCTTTCTTCAGCAGGCTTGGGCAATTTCAAATGTGTAGCAGGAGACAAAGTTGTTGCTATCATTTGGTTAGATTTGTTGCTGATCATTTTATCATGGAGCTGATAGACTTTCTGAAAAATGTATTTTGTTTATTTTTTAAGAAATACAGTGTAGCATGTTTAAATGCATACCCTCAAAATATATTTAATGCCCTCAGCCAGGACATCTCCGCTCAACCTACTCTGGGCCCCTTCAAGAGACTACTACACCAGCAGCTTTACACATCCAGCACCTGTAACTGTTACTAGTCCTTCTGCCTCAGGGCTCTGACCTACCTATACACTGCTCCCACCATGCATGCCCAGGCCATCTCTACCATTCCCTACCACTCCCTCCTCCACTTGGTGGCTCAAAACTTTGCTTGGCCACCCACCTCATGCATCCACCCCTCACATCTGTCTTGACAAGGTCCATGACTGCAGCAACTCTACTTCCCACCCTACTCCCCCTTCCCATCATCTCATAGCCCCCTCTTCCCTACCACCTACTTCTTCTTTCCACTAACTACTGCCTCAGTGAACTAACTCCAACCTTCTACTACCTGCAACTACCCTGTCCTATAACTTACTGTAAATGCAACCCTATGGGTGTCTTACCCTCTATAGTTTTTTTGTTCACTTAACCTGCTTGAATAATCCATTGTAATTATTGTAAATATTGTACATGTTTTATACTCTATGTTGTTTGAACTCTTGTAATGCTGTCTTCCCTCCTATTAACCTGGAACCTTTGTAAAAGAGCTCTCAGCTCAAAGGTGCTTAATCCTAGATCCGAATAAATAAATAAAATAAATAAATGTGACTGCCATTGACTGTTAGTAAGAAGGCTGGATCCAGATGGGTTGCTACAGTTGTCCACAGTGGGACATTTCTTTGGCTACTATGTGATGAGTTAGTTGGACTTGGTTGGTGGTGGGTGCTTGAGGGTAGGTAGGGTAGGCAACTTTGATATTTACTGGGGCAGGTAAAAGGTGAGAGGCCCCAGCAGGTCTTTGAATGTGGTTGTGGGGGGGAGACTTGTGTAGCTTACTATCTATACATTAATTCACTGAAACAAAGGAAAGAGGGAGGCTGGGGTACTATGAGGTGGGGGACCTTACTTTAAATGGTCATGGGTGGTGGGAGGAGGATACCATTCTAGGTGTACTCACAAGACAAGGACTACAATCAAGATACTAAGAACAGTGAAGTTGGTAGCAGTGTTTCTTGTTTCATATATTATGAAAATATGTTGATGAGAATATGGGAAAGATGTTTTTGAACATTTTAAGGTTTAATTCTAGGGTTAAACTGGGATGGAAACCGTGTGTGTGTGTGTGTGTGTGTGTGTGTGTGTGTGTATATTTATTTTTACTGCAGTGTTTGTTTTCAGTTGAGGCATGTCCTCTGATATTGCATGTGGTTGGTGCCTTTCATTAGCATTAATTTTGATTCAGTTCCATTTATGTATTTTACACCACTTGAGTCCCTCTGTCCCCATTGGGTGGACATGCCTGCACCCTTCCTCTTTCTGCTGGGCAGCTGCCAGGTTGCTCTGGGATGTCTCCATAAGCTCCTTCAGCCTTTTCATAAACCTAAGCACATAATCCACTATGGGTGGCATGTTTGCTATCCCAGTCCTCCTGGATCAAGTCTAGGGGCCCACTTACCCAGCATCCATATAAGATTTCGAAGAGTGAAAATCCTGTTGACTCTTGGGGCACCTCCCTGTTTGCAAACAACAGGTGGGGAAGGTATTTCTCCCAGTCCCTCTCATGCTGTTTAGCAAATGCCCAGAGCATTGACTTCAGGGTACCATTAAATCTTTCCACAAGCCCATTGGCTTGTGGGTTATATGGTGTTGTGCATCTCTGCACCACCCCACACTTCTCCCACAAACATTTTATCAGGTCCGACATGAAAGAACCCCCTCGATCAGTGATAACCTCTTGCGGAAACCCTACACGGGAGAAAATCCCAAGTAACGCATCTGCCACTTCATCTGTCCTCAGTGAGGATAGGGCAACTTCCTCTGGGTACCAGATGGCATAATCTACCACAGTCAGGATGAATTTCTTCCCTGAGGAGCTGGGGGTATTTAAAGGCCCCACAATATCCATTACCACCCTCTGGAATGGCTTCTCCACTATGGGCAATGGAATAAGGGCAGCTTGGGTTTTCTTGCCCGCCTTCCCTATTTCTTGGCACCGGTGACAAGACCTGCATTACTCCTTCATCTGCTGGGTGAAGTTTGGCCAATAGAAATTCTGGGCCAACTGCTGTGTAGTGTGCACAATTCCCAGATGATCAGAGAAGGGAATATCATGTGCAATCTTGAGCAACTGCTCACGATACCCCTGGGGAATGACAAGCTGCCTGCCTAGCACCGCTACCTCTGTCTGCACAGACTGAGTATACATCAATCCCTTTTCCCAATCAACCTTATGTCTGCAGTGACCTCCCTGTGCTCCATCAGAGTCTGCCCAAGCCCTCAGCTTCTCTAGACTAGGGTCACTTCTCTGAGCAACTGCAAACTCCTCACACATTACCAAGGCATGGGACAGGCCCCCTTCAGTCTCTAAACTAGGGTCCATAGCACTAGCGTCAGGCACTCAGGATCACTGTCAATCCCAACCTTCTGACAATGGGTCATCCCTCCCTCCTCAGAGCAACCCTCTGTAGCTGTGTGGTTAACTGCTACTGGGGAAATTTCTACCTCCTTTTCATTAGTCTCCATATCAGGAGACACAGGCTAGGGAACCAGCCTCCCAGTGGTTTCCACAATGACTTCTGTGGGGTCCAGGGAACTACAGTGTTCCCTTGCCACTTGGCTATGAGTAACTGCACACACCATCCCTTGTTTGAGATTGTTGCCCAGGATCACTTCCACTGCTAAGGTTTTGGCTACAGCCACCTGTTGCACAGTTCCCCCTGTTTCACTCCAGTCTAGGAGAACACTAGCGAGGGGCAATGTTTTCTTCTCACCAATAAATTCCTGTACAGTGATGTATTTATTGGGTATAAGCTGATCAGGCTCTACTAGATCCCCTTTTACCAAGGTCAGGGATGCCCCTGTGTCCCTTAACTCTTGCGTCTGTACACCATTTGCCATGACTGGGTGCATGTGCTCCCTCATGTTCACAGGCATGCTTCCAGGGACACACAAACAACCCACTTCTTTCCTAGCCCCCTGTGGTGTATTTGCCCTTTTGGGACACTGTCTGATGATATACCCAGTTTCTTTATACAACCAACATTCATTTATTTTCTCAGAGAAATCTTTTCTCTGAAACATGGGGCTAACTGGTTTCGGTGGAGGCAGTGAGGGTTTTAGCTGCTCTGAAGGAGCGCTTTTCCCTTTCTACATTGCCATGCCCACCTCATTCACTCTCAGAACAGGTCTGCTCTTGGCATAGTGGTCTGAGAGTTCAGCAGCCTCTTGCACTGTTTTGGGATCTCGGTCCTCCAGCCAGGTTTTCAGCTGTGCAGGGCATGCCCAGAAAAACTGTTCTAACAAAATCACATTTTCAATTTTATCAACAGAGTTTGCTTCAATTCCTTCCCACCAACGTTTTAAAAACTGACATTGTTTCGTGGCTAGCTCCACATAGCTCATGACAGGGCTTCTCCTGAGCTATTGGAATTTAGCTCTGTATGATTCAGCAGTTAATTCAAATTTTTTTAACAGTGCAGCTTTATGTTTGCTGTAATCATCACTGTCCTTATTGTCCATTTGACCCAATGCATCCCGAGCCTTCCCGGTAAGTAGCGGGGCTAGCTGGAAGCTCCAGGACTCTCTATAAATTTTAGCCTGAATACAAACTTTTTCAAACGAATTTAAAAAGGCATCTATATCCTCCCCCTCTTTAAATTCAGCTATCAATTTGGAATTCAATTTGTAACCCAGTCCTGTAGTCCCAGTTATACCCAAGCCACTTACCTGCTCTGGTGCTGGTGGTTGGAGTCGTAGCTTCTCTAGTTCATGTTGCCTCTGGCACTCACATTCCTCACAGTCTGCCTCCCACTGTTCACAGTCTGCCTCTCACCATTCTTACTCCCTCTTCTCCTCTGCAGCTCGCTGGCGCTCATGCTTCTCACGCTCAGCCTCCCACTGTTCCTGCTCTGCCTCTCATCTCTCTCATTCCACCTCTCACTGTTCTCGCTCTGCCTCTCATCTCTCTTGTTCCACCTCTCGCTGTTCTCACTCCCTCTTCTCCTGGAAGTCCAGCTCCATTCGGCACAACTCAATCTGCCCCCTGAGTACTTCTGGCTGCAGAATACTGGTGACCTTTCCCAGCAACTGTGGCCCTTCGCTGGCACTGGCCCTGCTTTCATCCTCACTGGATCTGGACACTGCACTGGCTGCTAGCCCTTCCACACTCAAGGTTCAGTCACTTATAGTCACTGTCTGTGACTTGGTGCTCTGGATATCCGCTACCATCAGGGCATCCACAAGGTCCTGTTTGGTGGCTTTCACCTTGTACAGGACTCCTTTGTCCCTGTACAACTGCTTTAAGTAGTCTACAGTGTGTCTGCTGTAGTTGAAGCCATCTTCTTCCCTAACTATGGCTACTCTGACTTGCACTTTAGAGAAAAAAAAATAAAACAGGTAGGAACTTGACTGTAAGCCAAGTGATATAGTTGTTTCCTTTTTAAAAATAAATCACTGCCTTTTTCTTTTTTTGCAAGTGAGCTGACAGTATCAAGCCAACATGCTGAACAGTAAAAGCTTGTAATACCAAACTTATGCCCACCGCTCCCAACCAATCTGTCATAACCCCACTCAGCAGGTCAGGCCCTCTGCTCCTACAGTGCCAACCTCCAAGGCAGTATTGTGAACAGGGGCAGAAACAGGTAACCCTCCTGTCTGTTTTGTGCATTTGAATCAACCTTAGGTCTCAAGTTCTGGAGGGATTCAAACGGTGAACCTCTTGCTAGCGTACACAAGTGTACAGGCTCAGAAAATTCTGCTCTTCAGGGAAATGCCAGATATATTTTGCCTATGGGCACCTAGCCAGGTGTACAAAAATGAACCCTTAAAAATGCTATTAAAGACCTCAGATAACCTCTTACCTTTTCCCAGTTTGGTAAACCACTAAGATTTTGCACAGTGTCAACTTTCACCATATATGCTTCACTTGTCAAATAAAGAATTTCAAAGGCACACCAAGTAGTCTCTTAAAATAGAGGTTTACTTTAAAATAGATAAAAATATGTAAAATGTAAACACAGAACAATATATCACAAAACCATGCAATCACTTAAAAGAACATGGTTTAAAAGTGAAAATTCCTATGAACCATACACTTAGACTGGTCTGTCTAATGTATATCTTCTAATAGTGGTGATAGATGTTTCTTTTTCAGAGTCCAAACATGTACATCTCTCTAAAGATCAGTCACAGCATAATTAAAACACTGTCTTGAACCTGCCTTCTCCATGATGTCACCCAGCTCCTTCTCTGTTTATTAAAAATCATACAACCAGGATGTCTGATCATTCAAAAGGTAAATTAAATAGGTGACATCAGCAAAAACTCACTTCCCCATAATCCTTTGATCTAGTGTGTCTTTTTGCCCTTCACAGACATCAAAGAAACCCCATGACTTTGCACCAAAGTGACATTACCTGTATTCTTCCTCTAAACATCACAAAAGTTTATGATTTCCATCATAGCAGCTGGCAGCTACAATAAAGCCAGATAAACAGGAGATCATTTGTGTCTCTTCTAACCTGTAATTATCTCCTGGTTTTTAGGTTAACACCTTGTAGTTGAAACCTGGGGGGGAGGTCATCCCAGGAACAAGCAGGTCTCAAGACAGACATTCAGTAACACATTTTTATATTACAAAAATAATAGATTAATCAGAACCCACTGTTCAAGTGTCACAATGAGCACTCAGGGATGGGGGGGTGCTAGACACCAGGAAAAAATTAGTATATAGGCACTCAAGGATATGGAGGTCCGCTAAACACCAGGAAAATGTTATTTTGGGTGTTACTAGACAACAGAAGATTTCTGATTTTGCCAGAGGCAGAGGTTTGGAAACTTTTGTGAAAGCTGTGAAATTTCGTGGAAGTTCTGCTAAAGTGGAATTTGCAGCTTTTGCCCAGCTCTAGCTGATACTCAAGTGCCTGTGGAGGCACACACAAGCAGTGTGTTATCACATGCTGGCAACTCTGGCAAGACTTAATATCAAAGTAAAACCCAACCAGTTAGATGACTCCCTGGCCCATTGGAAACCCCACACCACTGCGAGTGGACTCGGGATCTGGATGTGTGTGTCTGAGGGAGATGGCCTTCCTGTTGGTCTATACTGGGGGCAATATGTGTGGGAGTCAAGGATCTGTAAGTTCCAGAGAAGGTGTGTGATGGAACTAGGTGGGCCACAGATTATGGGGGTCAGTCAGACAAGGAGCATAAACACCTTGATAAAAACAAATATATACTGTATAAAGGAGTAACAGACCACTGGTATTATAAGAGCAGGTTGTGTTAATGTTTTACTGCAGATGTGTTTCAAAATCTCTAGCCACATGTACTGTATATAAAATCCCAATGGATCATTGTGAAATGACAACTTATTAAGGGGTATCATCCTTTTTTCTTTTGTCTCAAACATTTTCACTAATTTTGGTAAAGTATGTCCCATATCTCAGTGCTGTGCTAATAAATGAAAACTTGCCTTTTTGATATAGGTAAGCTGGTTACTGCTTAATGTTCTTTAGCTTACTTTAAGTCCCTGATTCTAGCAGTGTCAGTGATTCAATAGGTTGCACATTTTACCTGTGGCAGGAAGATCAGAAAGTCATGGGTTCTAGTCCCACACCAGGCTAATACCAATACTGACACCATGGAGCAACATTAGGCCAGAGCGGCACTGCTGATGTGCTGTCCTTCAAATAAGATGTTAAACTTCCTTCTGCCCATCTCTCTTGGCTGTCCAGCTGGAAAATTAACCTATAGCACTTATAACAAGAGATGGGGTTATTCTCCAGTGTCCTAGCTAGAGATGTTACAAAATTAAATTTTGCCATTCTGTGAAATTTTTCTTGAAATTATGGCAAAATGGTGACATTTCACCACAATTTCGCACCCTGCTATTCCCTATGTAAAACTCTCCCTGGTGTCTAGTGGTCCCTTCATGCCCCCCAGCCACCCACCAGCCCAAATTATTCTCCCTGGTGTATAGTGGGCCCCCACAGTTGATCACTGACTGTAATTAAATAAAGACACCCCCAGTTACCCTGGCCCCTTCATTTCCTTTTATTAAAAAAATAAATAAATAAAACCCACACTCCCTGGTGTCTAGTGGACCCTCCACTCTGTCATCAATGAGCTAGCACCCCCCCCCGCTCCCTCCAGTACCCTGATCAGGCCACCGTCACAGAACTCTACTCAACTCCACAGCCAGAAGCCCAAATGAGCGCTTGAATGAATGAGCATGTGCTTGTACAAGCTTCCTTTTTTCTTATTCTAATAAGAATTCACTGGTCTCCTAGGCATTTGCTGAAGCCACATTTTCAGAATACCAGTGGCAGACTATCTGACATCAGTGAAAGGAAATTCAGCATTTCCACTGATTCAAAATGTTTGCACAACAGAGGCAGAGACTTGGTGCCCAATTCAAAGTAGGGGATGATATTCAATTGATATGCACATTTCCAGCTTGGGAAGTTGTACCTCGAGCCCATTCAACAAAGGAAGGGATCATTAGTACTCAGCTGCCCTGATCCATGAGTGTTGAGTTTCAAGTGTGGGGAGGCAGGATGAGTTCCTTGTGACAGAGCAATCTGGAACATTGAATTTTAATAGAAAGCCTGGGTCTGCTAAAAAGCATATCCTCTTAAATGCAGTAGCAGGCAATTGTGGAATATGACAATCCCCTTGGAATTATATATTTCCTTTCAAATCTGCTGAGGAAATCAAACATTAAAGAAATGCTGCCATACTGCCACCCTGCTCTTCATGCTGGCTCAGAGTAGTTGGGGCAATTGCTGGGGGCTGGGCAAGTAGTCAAAGCAGCACATTTTGCCAGTCAGGAAACCTTTTCCCTCCGAAATCACCTTGCATGATACAGTGGTACCATCTGAATACAGAATGTGCCTGCATTTGTCCGACAGACTAGTTAGAACAATTCAGGCAATTTCTGAGAAATTGTGTTTTGCCAAACCATCTTTGCATTCTTACTGATCTAATAAACTTTTATGCAGTTCATATATCTCTTTATGCAATTTGCTTCCAGCAAAGTTTTGCCACTGTGATTGTTCCTCTGATGCAGAGCCTTCTCAAATTTTCTTAACTGATAACTTTTCTTTTGCAATCCTCGAAGCATCATTTTCTCCCGTAAAATTCAATGTCTTGGTAAATATCTCTCTGAAATGCAAGCATAACAGCATCCATGCTGACAGTGCTCCTGTTGAGACAGTGCACAGTTATGACACACCTGTTACAACGAATCTTGTACACATTTCAAGGATTCAATTGAATCCAGAATGTGCTAGCATCAGTTCCACAGTCTAGTTATAACAATTCCAGGTAATCTCTGAGAAATCATCAGCTTTGTCAAAACATCTGTGAGTTTCAGGTGATCTTATGAACATGTACTGTTTGTTGTTCATGAAACTCATTATGGCACAGTTTGCTTCCAGTGAATTTTAGCCACTGTAATTCCTCCTCTGAAGCAGCTTTCTCTATCCCTAAAGAAATGCTCCCACTATAAATAATTGGGTAGATGACATGAAGTGGAAGTGACTGTTGTTGGAAGTAGTTTTGCTTCCAGTTGTACATACTGCACTGTACAGTACTGCATATTTTTGCCCGGAAAAACCCTGAGATGCATCGTCCATGAAATATTTGATAGCTCAGAGATGTCAGTTTCAAAACTTCTACCAAATGATGCTGTAACTCCCAGACCTGCTTCTGCTTAGAAATATCTGTCATGTTGCTTCCCTAGGCACATGGGAGACAAAAGTACTGACTGAAAATGGTTCCACACTGGTTGATTTTTTTTCAACTAATACTTATGTTTGATATTTAACAAAAGTTAAAAAGCAAATACAAGAATTTTAGAGTACTGTCTCTTGCATGAATCTGGCAGGATTCTCAAATACATCTGAAAATGAATGCTATTCAAAACATATTTAAACATCCTACTTGAGCCTGGTTGTAACACATGAGGGACACTGTAAGTGCCAACTCACCTTTAGGATGTTATGACACTGACATCTTACATTAGCAGCATGCATCCGAATCTGGATATGTGCTGCTGAAAAGTGGATTGAAATGTCACAATTGTGATGTGGCTTCAAAAACGGTAGTGACCCACCTGATCAAGGATCTAGCTGATTGGGACTGAATGCATCAGAACTGTTTCTATGAGATGTGTTCTGATACTCCCTTTGTAAATCTGGCCTCTGGTATCTATTACAAAAGGGCTGCAATGAGTATATTTAGGGAAGTTATGTTTAACATTGAGGTTTTCAGGTTTGTTTCACTTCATCATTTTATTGATTTCCCAAATTGTTCATATAATGCAGTTCTTATTTCACTTTATTCTTCAAAAAGAATCCAACTGTCCTCAGTCAACTGACCCTATAATTGCCATGCTTGTGTGTTACATCACAAACTGTCATGGAAGGCAATATGATGCCACAAACCCAAGCAGTGTGTCGTCTCTTGGGGACACTGTTTTTTGCATGTGTGTTTGTGTGCATGCGTGCATATATGTGTGTGTGTGTGTGTGTGTGTGTGTGTGTGTGTATGTAAACATCTATGATATGTTAGTAAGATATGGTGCACATCCTGAAAAAAAATATGTACTGTATAGTAAAATTTCAAGTAAAAAAAATGAATATAAAACACCACATTCAATGATCCTTCCCCAGATGGTTGCTTGCACAGGTGTACAGACACAAGGTTGACACCACTGAGCAGAAGTCCAGCATAGTGACAGATATTTCACCAGAATGTGGTGAGTCACTGTGCTGGAACTCTGGAGACACCAGCAGTGTGGCTCCCGGTGTTGCGTCCCCGACCAACTCTGACTTGGAGTTAGAGACCAGGGGGTATGGGGGAGGAGCCCCCACATAGGTGGTTTAGGGGGCAAAGCCCTCTTTGCAAATGCGTCGACATCCCTGATGGTGCAATGCTGACAGTCAGCATTGTGTCTGTCGCTGTCAGGGATTTCAGCATGAGCACTGTCGAAGCGCTACAGTAAAACCGCTGGCACAAACCCTCCACTACCCTCCTTATCTCACAGCCACCTAAACTACATAATTGCAATTGTAATTAATGAAATAGATACTGTGTGCTTCTGTTTAATGATCTGCTTCATTATTGCAGTATTCAGATAGCAGTGGGAAAAGATGGAGGGTGGAAATATTGTGCCAGCTACGATCGGGGTAGGTGTGGTGGTTTTGCTGGACACCAGGTACAGTTTGGCTTTGGGCAGCGTGGGGAAGTGCCCCTTAATACCAGGGACTGGTTGACTTTAGGTAGGGTGAGGGATGTAGTGCCACTAAATGCTAGTGAATACCTAGCATGGGACAGGTTATACAAGAGGGTACCATTAAACACCAGGGACTGCTGGACCTGGAGTAGAATCAAGGATGGGGCCCCTGAATGACAACTGCTCAGCATGGGATCGGATGAGGGAGGGGATGCCAGCGGCTGTTTAACTTGAATAAGTGGAATTTAGAGGTGGAGTGCCATGGGATGCCAGGAACTGTTTAGTTTGGGGCAGGGAGAGTGAGAGTGGTACCACCAGATGCAAGGGCAGGCATTGCCTATACAAATTAGTATTAATCTCTTATTAAATACAGACTCAATTATAAAGGATAGAAATTCATTGCAAAATTACATTCAGACATCAGTGAGGATTGGAGCACAAAGCTTCAAGGGTGAGAAATGCAATGTTAGGGTACAATGCCCCCCCATCCCTGAATAATTAAGATTTTGTGTTGTAGTGTTCCCCAGTTTTTGGCACTACACTGACTTTAGCATCCTCCCTCAAAGCATTGGCACTATTTCCCCTACTTTTAAGGCCTTTTACTTTAACCCTACATAATGCTTATATGTAGATTACATTTTAATGCATATCTGTCATACCTCAAGATATGAATAATCCAGTCAGATTTGAATCTTATAGGCCAAAATCAGTCCAGGATGTGGTTATGAAAGTACTCACAGGTGGCCTAGCTAAAAGAATGGAGCGTCATTACTTGGGTTAATTCAAATGAGTGAGAAGATAAGGAGATTCCTCATCATACACAAGAAAGCACTAGATAAAAAATAAATACTGAATGGGTTCTATTGGCAGGATATCATGAATGCTATAAAGTGAGGGAGAAAATAAACTTTTCCACAGACTGTATGAGTTGGATAAAGACATTATGCAGTATACCAGTTCTATGGCTGTTGTACACATTAACAGAATATATTTGAGAGAAAGATATTTAGTAGTTCAATTACTTGGCAAAGATTAATACCCTATGTATGAGACAAACTAAAAAAGCTAAGGGCATAAAAGTAGTCAAAAGACAACACACTTTATGCTGATAGTGTCCTTTCATATGTAAGTGATCCTGGAAACTTGTTGGATAATTTCTTGAATGTGATTCATAAATATAGGAAAGTTATTGGGTTATAAGTTAAATGTAGCTAAAAAAAGAACTGTCAGCCAATGGTGTGGTGTGTGAAACACTACAGGCATGTAGCAGCAGTTCCTGAATAGAAATTTTTCCATACTAAAATATTTGGGAATCCACATAGCTTAAACTCCCCAAGGAAATCTGGAAGCACCACATTGGCACACTGGTGGTGGTTGGGGCTAAGTGCATCACAAAAGTGAATCATTTGAATCCCTAGAAAGTAGAGATCTGGTTGTCCTGAATCCAAGCACCACCTGCCAGCCTACCAAGAAGCTAAACTGACTTTGAAGGCTGCCACCCACACGCTCCTGGAAGGAGGAAGGGTTCAGCCTCTTCATCTTATCTGTAATGCTGGGAGTCCCCAAAGTTCAGTCCAGAATCCCCATCCATTTTTTTCTCTCTTCATAAATGGTCACCTTCTACTGTCAACATCTGCAACATCCATATGTGTGCAGATGATACTGTAATGCACTCTTTTTGGCCCTCTACATCAGATATTTAACTGAATCTTCAATGTGACTATGTCAGTGTCCTGAAATGGTTCCACACAAGCCAGCTGACAATGAGCCAAAAGAAAAAAAAGCCACTATTCTTTTTAACTTCAAACAATGGCTGAATATGTTACCCCCTTAAATATTTATTCTTGCAACTGTGCCACTCTTGATAATGTATTCCATTAAAAATATCTATACCTAGTGGTGCTGCTTGGCCAGCTACAGGACTGATCTGTCAATTCACATCAATAACCATATTACTGGTAGAGATGTGCGAAGCTGCTGAAATTCGTTCCGTGTAAAAATTAATGGATTTCCATAGTTCTGTGAAGTTTTCCACAGTTGGAAGTTGTACTTTGCAGACTATTGGCAGATTTGTGAATTTCAAAGTTGAAAACTGTGCCGCATGTTAAGTTAATAGTGATAGTGTTCAAGATGCACGAAACTGGAACTTCACCATCGAAGTGCAGCATAAGATGCGAAGTTTGCAATGTACCATTGAATAGGCGGTCACATGTTACTGAACAGACAGAGAAGTTAGTTTGGTCATTCTCTCAGTGTAGCATGTTGGAGAGAGATTTAAAGAGCAGAGCTTGCACTTGTTGCCTTGAGTCAAAATCTAAATACATTATATAAAAGAACATTTTGGTTGGTCAAATTGCTTCAAAACTGTTTGTGAGTGCCCTGTGCACACACAGTACTTTGTTGTGTTGATTTTCTCCTGTATTCTTTACTTGAAGCATTTAGTTTTGTTATAACAGAGAAGTAGTGGTTTGATGGCTTATGTGGAGAAGGGTAGGAGCAATTTAAAAGACACACTTGCCTTCACCCAAAAGTCAGTGGCCCAGTGCCCTGTCTTTTCTTAACAAACAAATCACTGTCTTGACTGCGCTTTAACCAGAGTGATTGTTGTGCATCTGTCAGTACACTTGTCTTAGGAAAAAAAATCACTGTCCTCCTGACTGCAACATTTTACAGGTCACAGCTGTACTGGCAGCACAGGCAGTTGCCACCTCCTTTGCACACCAGGGAACACAAGTCCAACAAACTAGCAAACACTCCACAGAGACTGGGCCATTCATAATGTCCAAGCAAGACTAGTGCAGCCGCTGTATGGTGGCACACACAGCACAAACAGAGGTGTGACCCTTAGAGCTGTATGAAGACAGCGGTAAAGAGGAAACCATCCAACAGAAATAAACAGAGTGAACAAAGGACCTGTCACACCAGCATATTACACAGATTCTATCCTGTGATACATCAGCTGGAGCAGGTCAGGCTGTGTGCTACAGAGAGAATACCATGCAACTATGTGTTCTGACCACCAAAGTACACATCACAAGAACAGAATTCAGGCATACTGTATAAGGCACATACTGGAGCACATAAATGTGAGTGTAGATGCCCAGATATTAACACTGCCACCACCAAACCATGTGATATCAAAGGCCACACAGTCCACATTTCCTGAGCAACAGGTGCATGAATCAACTCCCAATACCCCAACCACCATACTCCCTATTGGGACTATACACTATGTTGGGCTGGATATGTGTGATCCTTGTGTACCCGGCCAGTGTAGCTCCACATTTACAGACAGGCATGTAGTAGCTGGCATTCATGATTGCCACCCCCTCCATGCACCTCTCCACAGCCCCACCCCCAGTATGCAGCTATGTGGAGGCAAACTGGAGGACACAGGTGGGAATCCAATCGGATGCCACTCCTGATCCCCTAGTGGATCCCCTGCTCTGCATGGAGCAGAGGAGTCTGGGAAGGCACAGAATTTAAACTTTTTAGAAGGTGAGTGAGTGCCTGACTGGCTGCCTTCAGTTCTCCCTGACTACCCAGAGGGTTGGGGTAGCATGGTGGGGGGACATGCAATGGATATGGCAGGGTTCCTCCTGTTGTATCTATGCCCCTCACCTATCACTCCACGCCTTCATGAAAGGTGCAGAGTGTGGTCATGCCCACAGACATGCCCCTGGACTGACCGCACATGTAGCTGCATGACCAGCCAGGGAATCCAGTGTGGAAGATATGGCTTTTCCTTCATTGAATGTCACTGGGGGTCTCCCAGACCCCCGGTGTGTGGCGTTTGTCATAGGCTTGCCTACATGCCACGGATACATGGTACATAGGCAATCCACAATATAATGCATAGGAGCCCATGTGATTATGGTAGAATGGCTACCAGGAAGACACAACATCTTGGCACCTTTATATTAGCATATCAGTAAGCCCAGTGCTGAGTAGTAGTAGTATACATGTGCGACAGGTATTTGTGAAGTTCAAACACAACAGTACACAGACATTTACTGCATGATATATGTATGATCTTAGGAGGTTTCATCATCAGTGCAGTTCATAAACCAGCACCTGAAAACACACTTGTATACATTACACAGTCACATACACACATATCACAAATGAATGAGCATTGCACAAGCCTATGTCTCACTGCCCACCCTGACACACTGCCCATGTATGTCTTAAAGAGGAACTCTCAGCTCCCCTTCAGTATTGCTGCGAGAACTAGAGGTTCTGATTAAGCAAAACAAGTAAAAAGATCATCTTTTTCTAGACTTACTTGTTTGTAACATTAGAGTTTATCTGCTTGATCCTGTGTCTTCGGTAAAACAATGCATTTTGCTCTAATTCTACTGGTACAGATAGCACCAAGTCAGCGCTATCAGTACTGATAGAATAAACATGAAAATGCATTGTTTTACAGTGCTTAAATTACTACAGCAGTGCCCCGCACATTGACATCCACATGGCTTAGCCTGTTGTTCTCATCATCAGAGAGCTTATCAAGGGACATACTGGGAGTTTCAGTTCAGCAAAATGATGGGCAGGATGCAGAATCAACAAGAGTAACTCTAATGTCACAAACAAATAAGTCTAGAAAAAAATTATCTTTACTTGTTTTGCTTAATTGGGACTACTAGGTCCCGAATCATTCATGCATGGGAGCTGAGAGTTCCCCTTTCATCCTCTTGAACATCTGGTGTGTAGGCACCAGGTATACGATCCTGTGCATCACTGAGGAGTCAGCCAGAACACCCAGGAGCCCTGGATGCTTTGGGATTTATACTGGAGTGCTGTGCACTCGGCCATGGGCGTGTGACATCATGACATGAGCAGCATCATGATATCACCGGGTGGCGTATCACGAATGCATCAGCACTTTCGGGCAAGATGCTTCAAAAGGAATTGCTCAGACACCAAGACTGTATGTTTTTTTCTGGCATAGCTTCTGCCACGATCAATATCCTAAGACCTCCATGAGAGACTAATCATTATATGAAGGATGATTTTTGATAGACAATGGTACATAGAATTTACTAAAAGCTTAACTGTGGCTAGCAAAAACATACTCATTTGTGAAACTTTGCAGCTATGTCTAATAGAGTGTGACATGGCTAGTTTGAAAAATCTTACAGTTTTATAATATATATATATATATATATATATATATATATATATATATATTATAGTATTATGTTGAAACCAGCATTGGGAGTGCGCATTGGGGTCTTCAGTCCTACTCTCACCCCATTCTCCTATACCTCTAACTTCTTTACACATGTGATGGGGTGAGAGTTAGGGCCAATAGCGTAATCACTTCTCAATGCAGGTTGCTGGGGTGGGCTGGGGGTCCAAGGGGTTTTCAACCTAACACAATTTCCTCACTTTCATCGCTGTGGAACAACCTAACTGATGCATTAAATGGAGTTTTGCCTCTAATATATGTATACAGTATATATATACACTTATACAATATATATATATATATATATATATATATATATATAGATATAGATATAGATATAGATATAGCTATATTAGAGGCAAAAAAATCCATTTAATGCATCAGTGAAAGTTATTCCACAGTCACGAAAAATTCAGATGTTAGGTTAAACCACCATCAGGCCACCACCCCAACTGCCAATAGGGGTGTGCATTGGGGTCATCGGCTCTAACTCTCACCCCATCACATGTGGGGTAAGGAGAATGGCAAGGAGAATTGGACTGATGACCCCAATGCACACCCAGTTGGCAGTTGGTGGTGGGCCTGGGGGTGCAAGGGGGGATTTCAACTCTAACACCAAATTTCCTCACTTTTGTCGCTGTGGAACAACCCTAACTGATGCATTAAACAGAGTTTTTTGCCTCTAATTTCCCTTCTTTTGGAGAATGTGCAGTACAAATAGTGAATGGAATGTGGTGGTGGGCCCTGCGCTCCAGCCAAGTGATTTTTTGTGACATAGTAACGGTAAGTGCAAGGGAAACGCAACTGCTAATGGTTGCGCACATGGTGATGGAAACATAAATGGTAAAGCAAACATTAATAGAAACACAAGGGCAAAGTGACGCCAATGCAAACAGTAACGCAAACGGAGACGCAAGTGCATATGGAAAAGCAAATCGTGATGCACATGGTCATGATACCACAACAGGAAAAGTAAATGGTAACGTTAACAGCAGAAATAGTGCCAAAGGACACAGAAACAGAAATGCAAATGCAAACACGTATACAAACGAGAAAGCAAAGGGGAATGCACGATGGGTACACGGGAACGGTAAAGCAAAGGGGTATGGAAATGCAAGTGGAAATGCTGACTGTAACAGTAATGGAAGCACACATCCTGGTTTTGCCCAACAGCTGCATAGAGAAACACAGTGTGTACAAAGAATGTATGCATAATAATGGGCCTTGGAGCAGAAAATGAGCTGTTGGAATAGTAAATTGCTTATATCTCAGGAACCATATGACATAGAAAAAAAATTAAAATGTCACATGATTCATGAGTTTCCTGGCTAGGTTTTCACTAAATTCATAGCCCATAGGGCTACACTTTGTCGCAACAAAAATTCCTTATCTTGCACCGTTTCTGAGATACGAGCCCCAAAATGCGCGACGGATACCACCATGTTAGTCTATGGAAGAAACGTCAACTTCAGAGTACCACAATTTGGTGTCTGTGCAATATTTTTTCACCAAACTACCAAAAGGCACATCTGTGAGATGTTGGCTGCCTTCCTTCCAAATTTCAGCCCAAAAGACCAAACCGTTGTTTTGCAGCACGGTGGCAAAGAATTCCTGTCATTTTATTATAGCCTAGAAAAGTAATTAATAAATGATTTGCGAGCTTTCACAAAAATTTGCAAAAGTGTGTAAGTGCGACACTACTTTACTAACACTACTGTTCCAACAAATTTGAAAAACATATTTCTGGGGTGTTTAACCCCAAAATAAAGACACTGTCTGGCATCCTCAGGGTCCGACTAGGTGAACACAAAAAGAATTGTGTCCATAGAGGGTCCCAATTTTAAATGCCAAGCATTTTTCTGATCAGTAACTGAAAACAAATGGCAGATTTGTGACACTACTAGGGCCGTTTGCGACACTAAAAAGTGCATTTGCGAAAGTGTCAAATGTTTTAACTTTTCCCATTGACTTATAATGGGAACTGGTTTTTTGAATAACTTTTGAACTGTTCAATATTTGTTCATGAAATCTTCAAAAGGCACATCAGGGACCCCAGCTGCACATTCCCTGAAGTTTTTGGACCAGTCGCGCAAACCGTGCGACCTGTAGGAGCAAGCAAATAATTCACAAAAAAAGGTAATTGTACGCATGAGTGTCACTTAATAACTCCACAGCTGTATATCTGACTGGTACGAAAGTTGGCAAATCCCAAAGATCTATTTTCACTTCCCATACCTGCCAAATTTCAGGCAAATCCATTGAATGGTGGCAACCTTATTAAGGTGCAAAGTTTCACCATTTAACCTTAAAAGGGTACTCAACCTATATATATATATATATATATATATATATATATATATATGTGTGTGTGTGTATATATATATATATATATATATATATATATATATATATATATATATATATATATATGTATGTGTGTATAAGCTCAATGATGCCAGTTCAACAACACTTTAAATCAGTGGCATCTCAATGATAGGTTATGTTGACTACAAATTACGGGTGACATAAATCCCGATTGTCTCTATTTTGTTTTTTTATCGGAGGCTTCGCCCCTCAGCCCCCATGTGGGGGTTCTCCTGCACCCCCTTTACAAATGATTATCAAATCTGAGCTGGGGTTGATTCAGGGAGGGGGTGCAGGACCAGGAAACAGTGTGACCCTGTGTCAGGTGCACCAACACAACACCCTATCAGCAACCTGTCAGTGGAATTTTTTTCTATTTTTTGTGCATGATCTAGCTGTTAAAAATATATTTTTTTCTAAACAACTGCCATTAGGCTTCTGAAGGACTAGTTGGTCCAAAAGCTAGAGCACTTTGTTCTTGTTGTTGCAACTAAGTTGGTCCATTAAAAGGTGTCATCAAATCATTTGTTTCTGGATCTGTTCTTGCAAGGACCAATACGGCAAATACTAAATCTAGATTTCAGTCCTGAGCAAGATAGTTGAAAAACTAGTATCGATATAAGTGATTGATTATCTCACCAAATATAATCTCTTGTCACCAAACCAACATGGTTTCAGGAAGGGCCACAGCACCTCCACTGCCCTGATTCGACTAACAAATGACATGCTATGAGCTATGGATAACAGCCTTCTTACAGGTGCTATCTTCATAGACTTGACTAAAGCCTTCAACCTTGTTGATCACCCTCTTCTCCTGGAAAATCTCCTATCCCTTGGTTTCTCTACCCAATGTGAGACCTGGTTCCAAAACTATCTATCTAATAGAATACAGTTGGTAAAATTCAACAATGCCCTATCTGAACAAATATTTATTAACACTGGTGCTCCTCATGGGTCAATTCTTGGCCCTCTCCTCTTCACTATCTCTGTAAATAACATATCACTTAGCACCCACCCCTGCACCTCTATCCTTTATGTGGATGACCTGATCCTGTACTCTAGCAGCAGGAGTGTGTCTGATATCAACCCTAACCGCTCCACTGCCTTTCAGGAAATCCAATCCTTGCTAACTAGCAATAAGCTAGTTCTCAATGTGGCCAAGACACAGGCTATGCTATTTGGATCAGCTACCAAACTGAAAGAATGGCGTGAGCATTTTACTGTAACCTGTGCCAATGGCTCTTCCCTTTTGAGTGTTACCGCTGTGAAATATCTGCGAGTTCTACTTGATGCCATGCTCAGTTTTGACCTGCATATCCAGACTACTTGCAAGTCAGTAAACAGCAAACTATGGGTGGCCTACAAAACCTGCTATGCCCTCACACCCTCAGCAAGACTAGTGATTGCCTGTGGCATTCTTCTTCCATCCATAGCCTATGGCTCTATCATTTACATGAATGCATCCCTGTGCCAGTCTCCATAAGTGGGATGTTACCTACAATAACATCTGTTGATATGCTTCTGTGTTTCCATGCCTAAAACACCATTGCCAGCTTTATGCTGACCTCAGTTGGCCTTCTCCAGCCTCCCAACAGCTTCTTGCCCTAGGGTCCCTACTGGTTGCATCAATAGATCAAATACTCCCTTGTCACTTGCCTCCATGCTCACATCACAGACCTCCCATTATGGCCTGCACTCCTTAAATCTATCACTGCTACAAATTCCCAGATGCAATACTGTTAAAGGTACCAGGGCACTTTCCTATGCTGGTCCTAAATACTGGAACTCCTTACCACTTGATGTCTGTGAAGCACCTAATCATCACGTCTTCAAAAAGAGACATTGCACCCTGCTTGCTGACCTTGCCAGGTGCACCTGTTTTAACCCACCATAGTTTCCATGCCCTCAGACACCTACAAATCTACTTAATTTCCATCACCTCTACCCTGCTCTCTCTCTCTCTCTCTCTCTCTCTCTCTCTCTCTGCTGTTGCTCTTGAACTTCTTCCCCCCATTCCTACTGTCCATCTAGCTTTTACTGGGTCTAAGGTATCCTCATTTTAACAACTCCTTTCGTTTAACTTTCACTGCCCTTTCCCCAGTCTCTCCCCTTTTTCCTTTACCTCACCTTTCTCCTGAGCTTTCCTCTAGTCTATCTTATAGCTATATTGGCTAGCACCAGTCAGTTTACCTGTCCAGATGCATTGATTTGAATTTTTGCAATGCCTTGACCTGAATTGTATGTCTAAATACTGCTTTACATGTAGTGAATGCATCGTTCTGAATTATATGTTACTAATTACTGCACAACCTGTGTATAATAACCTTGTTTCATCCTGCTGTACACCTGTCATCTGCTTTACTTGTAACATTTGTATTGCTTTTTCCTTGTAACCTCCAAGGTTGTGCCTGAAAATAGTCATCTCTATGGCTAGCGTACCCACCCGGTAAACAAAAACTAAATGAATAAGTGGAAATAGAGCAGGTAAAGTTAAGGGACACTGGGGCAAGCTACATTTAGAAGCAGAAGGGAGTGAATTTACATTAGCAGATATGGGAGTGGTGCAGTGCAATGGTTGTGGAGCTGCAGTATTCTGGAACACTTTCTGGAAACTGAGATGCTGCCCCATCTGCTTGCAACTTTCTGTGTTAAAGGCAGAGGTTGCTGGTCTCCATGCCAAGCTGACTAGTATCTAGAGGACTTCTTGCCCCAACCAGGTATATCAAGTCTGCTGCCTTTGCCTCAGAGGTTGTCTAGGCAGAGGAGGGCCATCTGCACCCTGGTGGACTTTGGAAAGGTGGGGTGGGATAGGCAGGCAGGTGCACACTCCTAAGCTTGTGCCACTATAGAATTCTTTTGTCATTCTGGTAGGACAGGACTGCCAAGAGAAGATACCCATAGTGAAGGTGGGGGTGTATGTGGGGCTCCACTAAAGGGGAGGCCCTAAGGTGGGAGATGGAGGACCCCACAGAGGACAAAGCAGTTTCTTGTGGAGGACTCAGTTGTGAGGGGGTTAGGTTTTGGAGCAGGAAGGGATGGACAGAGGGTGGTTACATGCCTACCTGGTGACTAGGCTAAGAGGGATGGGCAGCTGATCCTAAGGATTGCTAGGAGAGCAGGGAGGAGGCTGGGATCTATAGGCTGGTCAGCCTTAAGTCAGTGGTGGGGAAGGTAAGGAAACACTAATAAAAGAAAGGATATTTGAATATCTCAAATCTACCATAATAACAAGACTCAAGGCAGCATGGATTCATGGGTGGGGGTAGTTATGTCAGATGATCCTGATTGATTTCTTCAACTGGGTGACCAGGGAGATAGATCACTGTGGAGCAGTGGATGTGGCCTGCTTGAACATCAACAAGGCCTTCGACAGCATACCACACAGGAGGCTTATAAGGAAACTGTAGTTTAGTAATGGGACCCAAGGTGGTAATCAGGGTAAGAAATTGGTTGAAGAATAGGCAACGGAGAATGGTGATAAATAGCACTGTCTGTAATTAGGGAGATTGTCCAGAGGGGTACCTCAGGGCTCACTGCTCAGAACAGTCCTCCTCAATGTCTTCATAAGCAACACTGCAGAACAGCTGTCAGGAAGGGTATGCTTCTTTGCAGATGACACCAAAATCAGCAATATTGTAGGTATTTTGGATTGTGAGCAGAGATCCGAGAAAACTTGAGGAATGGTCGAGAGTATGGCAACTAGGTTTCAGTGCAAAAAAGTGCACAATCTTGCACCTAGGTCACAGAAACCCCGGCGCAGTGTACGGGGAGGGGAGGTATTGATGGTTACAAAGCAGGAATAAGACCTTGATGTTACCATATATGATGACATGAATGTAGCAGAGCAGTGACACAAGGCAAAAGGAAGGCCAGTGGATGCTGTGATGCATTATGAGGGGAATCACCAGCAGAAGGAGAGAGGTGGTGTTACCACTCTATTGATAGTATGGTAAAACTCCACTTGGAGTACTGTTTCCACTTCTGGAGACCACATCTCAGGAAGGATATAAACTGGGCAGAAGCTGTCCAGAGGAGGGCAAATAAAATGGTCTAAGGGGCACATCAAAAGCCCTATGAGGAGAGACTGTGAAATCTCAGTATGTACACACTGAAGGGGGCATTATAGAAATCTGTAAGTACCTCACGGGGGTGAACAAGGTATGGAAGGGGAGTATTTTTCATAGGAGAAGGTGCACAATGGCAAAAGGGCATGCAATGAAGCTGGAAGTGGGGAAGTTTAGGAGAGATATGAGGAAGTACTTTTTCACTGAAAGAGTGATAGACACTTGGAATAGTCTATGAGCAGAGGTGGTGGGAGTGAAAACAGCGGTGGGCTTTAAGTATGCATGGGATGGGCACAAAGGAAGCTTAGTAGAAAAAAAGGGAAGAAATAACCACAGATAAGTTAGGCTCTGCAGTGACAGCATAGGCAGGGATGAACTGGGCAGAACAGGTGGGCCAAGGGGGCCTTATCTATAATAAATTCTATGTTTCTATATTTAAGGTGAGGGTTGATGATGTTGAGCTGGTGGGTGTGATACACCAGACACAAATGGATCTGTGGCTGCTGGATCAGATTAGGCTGGACAACCACAGCTTTGTGGATAAGCTGAGGATGCAATGAGTGGTGGTAGAGCCTTCATGTGTATGTATGGTTATATTGCCCTGTACATGATATTGTTCTGTATGTCTTTACTTGTTTAAGTCATGGCAGGTCTTGCATGTGGACCACTGTGACTAGAATATATTATCATGGGTTGGGGAACTTGGTATGTACAAGTGAGTAACTGAATGCATCCCTTGATGATGTGTCTTTCAGGCATACTATGGTCTATTTTGGGTGGTGGTAGCCTTTGAGGTGCCTTATTAGGTGTGCAGTCCACCTGGTTCTGAAGAAGATACCTTTGAGGACTCGGAGTCTGTTCGCAGAACTGCTCCTTCCTGTCAAAAGCAGTTTGGAGTCATTCCTTTATCTTGTTTCTGATTTACTGCACATTTTCTATCTGTTGCAATTCCAGTACAAGATTAATAGCATACAGATGTCCATTGAGTCTGTTTTTGTATGCCTCTCCCTTCTGCTGAGGTGATGGGTGGTCAAGTGAGGGAATACTCATGTCTGTGTTAGCCTCCAGATTGCCGGTGGTACTGTGCATCACACTGATATGGGGGGGGGGGGAGTAATGCCAGAGTCTGGAGTATGTTGCTTCTGACCTTGTCTCTGCTGTTCTGGTCTGCCTATGGCATTACTGTGTGTGTTGTCTTTATGGCAGGGATCTGTTCTGAGCATTACATCCATCCCATTAAGATCTGAAATAGCTCTGGTTGCTCTCCTTTGTAAAATGCTCGAGAGGGTACAAAAGAGACCAACAAGGGCTATTTCAGGTCTTAATTGGATGGACTAGGAGATCTAGGGGGGACATGTGCTTTTTGTATGAGACAGACAGATTGTGATTTATGGGATAGACTGGCTCTAAACTTTAGGGACCAAATCTATAGTATTAGAGCACATACTCTTCAATTACGAGGAGACACTTGTAATCTGCTAAAGAGACAAAAGTGGTTCAATCAGAGGGTGGTACCCATCTGAAATGCTTTACCTATGGAAATAGTGGGGAGCTCATCGGTAGATAGTTTTAAATCAAAGTTGGATATACATTACTGAACTAGTAGGCTGTCTAGCTAATTTGTTGCGAGCATTATGGATGTAAGTCTTACAGCTCTGATAAACCTATGAAACCTATGAGTCTAAACTGGCACTACCCTACTTTCTGTTATAATTTTCTTTTTGCATGGACGGCTTTGTCAGACTCCCATGCATTTACACAGCCATGCCCCCTAATCCATGCATATTACATGCACAGCATACCAAAGTGACTGTGTGTCTCATCTTTGTGCAGAATTTTTGCATGCTGCATCCATGTCTGTTACTTGTTTTTAGCATGTATCCGTTTACGCAGCAGTTTCTACACAGTGTATCACCTTACACACTTTCATGCATATGGTCCATCATGCCAACAAATGTAGCAAATTGATAGTGCCAAGAAACTTTCTAAGATTTCTATGGCACAGCACGATGGGGAAAGGAATACTGCATGATAAATGAGTCAACTGTCTTTACAGTGAAAAAGCAACCGTACTAGTACTATTGTCTTTCTTACTATCAAAACTGATTTGTTAAATGTATTTCTTTCACTCTCTGCTATGTACAGTGTTTGATCTGATATCTTTTCAAGATGAACAGCCACAGGATGAAGTACTGTATGATATTTTAAATTATTGGGCAACAAACCTCTGTGTGATAATGGGTTGGTTTCTTCTGGGTGCAATATGATGAATGTGTATGGGTTATGCATTGGCAGAACTTTAGTGTAGAATGATGACACTGGAGAAAACAACAAATTTGACTTACTTATTTCTTTGGTTTTTGATGGTTTCTCTGTAAGAAAAAACAGAGACCGGAACAGCCTGTTACTTTGAATCAGCTCTGTAGCCATACATTCAGTAACATGATGACATTGGCTGTTTTTTTTTTCATTTATTCACTTATTTAAAACATGTTAGCTAGTACAGCTCTATGAGATGTTGTGATGACTTTTCTTAATATGACAACTACGTTCACAAGACTTTATTAGTTTATTATGGAACTGACTCTCTTAACAGCATAAACACTGCAATTATTCAAATGACCAGTAGGTGGCACCAAGGAACCTTCAGTATTATTAATACAGTATGTCACAAATGTGCATCTCGTTTTCATAGGGGTCACAGTGAAGTAGCAGACTGAGACAAAACACAAAGCTAAACAGTTAACATTTGGATAATGAAAAACAGGCAAACACTTTGGACTCAATATTTTTTCATGGAGTGCTTTGTAAAAAATGTGTATATTATTGTCAGGTAGTAGTCACACATATACAGTATTATACAGTAACATCACACCATAACACTTCATGTGTACATGCTAATACAAAATAAGCCTGCAAATCCCTTAAAGCTATCAACTTTTTCTCAACATCAGTATAGTACTCAGTCTAACATTTTTTCCAATTTGTGTTCAGTAGCTATGTCTGGGGCAAGCCCTTGGTACTCTGTGCTACTAGGTGGAACTCATAGATTCACAGTGAAACTCTGATGTCTTTCCAGTGGGTGAGCAGGAGGTGTGGTGGTGCCCAAATGAATTCTGTCGTCATCTGGGAGTCCCTGGAGCTGCAGGTCAACACATTGATGAACCCTGGTAGCCCTGGGGTAATGTTCAGTGTGTTACAGCTACTCTTTTGGTGGGGGGTGGGGGATGTTGGGAGACAGGGCAAACTAAGTCCACTGGGTACTTAAGAACTATCTTGGCCCTCCTACCTGTCATGAATCACGAGTTGGAGGCTAAAGACTAGTAATCAGGGAAAATTACAGAGGTTGTGATTTACAAAAACAGTGTTGCTGGGGGAAGGGAAGGAGCAGAATAATCATAGATACCTCTAATAATGGTAGATATTTCTAACAATATAAGCAAAGATACTGCAGTGCTGAACAGTTCTCACTGTTGTAATGCTTCTCAAACCCAGAGACTTGCATATTGCTACATGTTATTTGGAAGGTAATTACATGTTAATAACTCTTTACAAAGCCACCACTGACACTCGACCAGACTACCTCCCTGCAGCTTATGCCTTCTCCATCTAAATATTCGTAGCCTAGCCCCTAAGCTCGATCAGCTTCAGGTCCTAGCTGCCCACCATGCCCCTGACGTAATCATCCTATCTGAGACCTGGCTAAATGCCAGCCTACCAGATAATACCGTTGCTATTCCTGGTTTCACTATCACAAGACAAGACTGGCTCACCAGAGGTGGAGAGGTGGTTATCTTCTTCAGATCAGCCCTATACTTCATTCTCTCTCTCTCTCACAAAAGCTGAACCCAAAGCTTACGAGCTTCTTATGGTAAAGCTGTCCCTTCCCTCCTCATTACCTATTTTCATGGCGGGTATTTATTGCTGCCCAGGCACACCAACCACAAAAATCACTAACTTACTGGGCCAACTCTCATCACTTGCCCAGTTGGGTGAACTTTATGCCATGGGTGACTTGAACCACAACTGGCTAGCACCACTTTTAAAAAAACCCAAACAGAGATAACCGCTCTTAACCTTTCCCAAACCATTACGGAACCCACCCGCTCAAACTATAAGCCCGGTAATCACTTGCTACTAGACTGGGCACTTATATCCCACCCACACCGCGTCATCAGTTCAGGCCTCCTCCCTGATTCCATTAGCGACCACCACCTAATCTACTTGGTCCGCAAAATCCACAGAGTTAAATCCCCTCCTAAATTTATATTCCAGCGCTCATACAAATCCCTCAACCTCTCCCCCCTCCTGGAAGATCTATCTCGCTCAAATTGGATCCCGAGTTCAAACTGGTCTAACATGGATTCGGCCTTTACGCATTTTCAGAACACCTTCCTCACCACCTGGGACAAACACGCCCCCCCTGAGCTGGGCTAGATTCCACGGGTCTCACCTACCCTGGATATCCCCTGAGTTGATAGCTTGCCAACAAGCCCGTGACAAGGCCTGGAGTAACTACAAATCTATGCCCTCCCAAGCAACCTTGTCACATACCGCATGCTCCGCAACAAATGCATAAAGGCCATCCACTTAGCCAAGGCTGAATATTTCAACAACACCCTAAATGCAAATCTGGAGAGACCTTCCAAATTCTGGGAAGTCATTAACTCCCTTTTCTCCCCCTAAACAGCAAGCCCCCTCCTCTCCTCCTCGTCCAAGAGACTCTCCTCACCGACCCCCTGAAGGTAGCCTCTGAGTTTAATTCCTATTTCACTACCTGCGCCCTAGCCCTCCTCAACTCCCTACCTCCACCAACCACACCCACCCCCCATACATCTATAACCACATCCACCCCTCAGTCATCTATCCCCCTACCAAGTGGTAGGAATCCCTTTTCTTTCAGACCCATCTCCCCCACTGAAACCTTAGATGCCCTTCACTCCATGAACCCCTCCAAAGGCAAAGCCCCTGATGGTCTCGATAACAAACTCCTCTTCCTTTCTGCCCCAGCTATTGCTACTCCCCTCACCGCCCTACTAAATCTATCTTTCACCACCAAGTCACTCCCCTCCATATGGAAGCATGCCACTGTCCTGCCCCTTCCAAAAGGTGGTTATCCTTCCTTCACTACTAATTACCATCCCATCTCCCTCCTTCCCGCCCTTGCCAAACTCCAGGAACACCTAGTTCTATCCCAGCTCTCCCACTTTCTCTCAAAAACTAACTTCTTCACCCCATTTAAGTCCGGCTTCAGAAAACACCACTCTACCACCTCCTCTCTACTAAGACTCATGGACTCCATCCTCACTGGGATGGATAAAGGGCTAATCATGGCTGCTATTTTCATTGACCTAGCTAAAGCTTTCAACATGGTATCCAACTCTCTCCTACTTTCCCGCCTATCAGAGGGCTGGGTTAGCAGCATCTGCCACAAACTGGCTCAGTGCCTACCTACTTAATAGAATACAATCCACTAAAATAGCTGACCACATCTCCCCCCACCCATCACCACCGGTGTTCCCCAAGGATCAGTTCTTGGCCCCATCCTCTTCTCCATCTTTCTAAATGATCTGCCTAATTCTTGCTCCTCCACCTCGATCCACATGTATGCAGACGACACGGTCCTTTTTACCTCCGGCGGACCCACCAAAGAACTCACTTCCAAACTTCAAACCTAACCAACAAAATCCAACACTGGTTCAATACCAACAAACTCTCCCTAAATGCCAAGAAAACTGTCTCTATGTCTTTCGGCACAAGACAGCGTCTATCCAAACTCACTCCCCCCCCCGATCTTTCATACCCTAAACAACACCATCCTTGATGAAGTGCCCTGCTTCAGGTATCTAGGGGTTTGGCTCGATTGCCACCTCTCCTTTTCCATGCACGTAGATGCCATCATTTCAAAACTGCGCCCTAAACTTGGCGCCCTCTAAAGGAACCGGACCTGTCTCCCTCTACCCGTCAGACGTGATTTAGTCCTGAAAATGATTCTACCCACCTTCGACTACTGTGATGTAGTCTACAGCTCTGCCTCAAAGACCACCCTAACCAGACTTGACCCCCTCTTTAATGCGTTCTACTGCTTTGCCCTCAATGCCCCACCCACTCACATCACTGCGAGCTCTACTGCTCACTGGCCCTGCCATCCCTGAGCAACCGGTGACTAATTCATAGTGTTAAATTCACTTCCAACCTCTGGCTCGGCTCTCTCCCGCCCTACCTCGTATCCTCCCTATCTTCCCCACCTACCCCCACCCATGCCCTCAGGTCCACTGACACTAGGCTATTAGCCGTCCCCAACCGAAGGACAACCGCCGGCCAATCGGCATTCTCTTATCTCTTCCCTAAACTCTGGAATGGCCTGTCAACTCAGATCTGCCACTCTTCATCCAAATACTCCTTATCCACTGCCCTCTCTAACTTCCTCGCACCAAATTGCAACTGCCCCTGACCCCCCCCTTCTTGATAGCGTCTCTCCCTCCATTGCCCCCAAGTGCCTGACCAGCTGCCTGGCTGTCACCTGATTGTCTGGCTTATATACTGCCCTATGCACTTACACTCACTCTTACTCCCTCTTCTCACCCCAACAACTCCCTTCTCTCCCCCCTTCCTATCTAACATACGCTCTTCTGCCCTACCCACAGCTACCAACAGCATTCCCCTTCCCTCCCACCTCACCTAATCCTACCTCCCTACTCACCTAATGCTTACTAGTCCTCCTCCTCTACCGCCCATCTTTGCACTCCAACTTCTACTGCCAACCTGGTGCATCCCACTGCAGCTCAAGTTGTTACTGGAACTCAAGTTCTGTTCTGGTACACTAGTTCTGCTACTGGCACTTATGTAATTCATGTATTGCCTCGTTGTGTACCCATGATATGTTACCCTGTCCCTGATGTGATGCTCTGTATTGTTTTTACCTTGCCCTATACCCATGATATGTATACCCTGTCATTGATAATCACTGTTCTGTACTGTTCTTCTTATGTAACAAGTTCAAATGTAATCCCTCCAAACCATGTACTTTATCTGTATTGCATTATTGCTATTCTCATCTATTGTATGTATATCTGCCTCCTCTGTAACCCCTTGCCCAGGTTGCACCGGAAGACGAGCATCTTTTTGCTCAACGTGCCTTTCCTGGTGAAACATTTTCAATAAATAAATAAATTTGCATTTTCAACAGCCTTAACAGTTACAAGACCCCAGAGTTGAATGACAGAATTGAATTAATTCAGTTTCTGAAGAAAGAAACCATTTGGTTTTAGAGGAGTGTACGGGGTTATGTATTTTGTGTAAACATTTTCTCCTGTAATTATTGACACATTGCCTTGTTTATATTTTGCTGCTTATGTTGGCAGGTGAACCCTAATGATGCAAAAGAGGAGGTAAAGCCAGAGATCAAGTAGGATCTGAGGCTTTTGTAGTAGGTAAGGAAACTGAGCAGACTGGATGGGCCTGTCGGTACTTATCTGCCATCAATTTCTATTTTCTATGTGATGTTGAGCTTAGTCCCACCCCTGCCCAAGCTACTGAACCTCTTCCATAGCTCCCCAAAGGACTGAGAGTAGCTCATCTTAGCATCTGCAGTTTTCTTCCCAAGCTGAATCACTTGCAACCCCTATTTGTCAACCTCCAATCTGATGTGTTAGTTATCTTGGAGTCATGGCTTTCCTTCACGATCCCTACTACAGTCGAAGCCACTTAATTGGGACACGGTTAAACAGGATGTCCGCTTTATTTGAATGTCCTGCCGGGAACCAATTAAGTGATCATTCAACTCAATGTATCCGATGTCCATTTATTAGGGACTGTGGCACCAGATTAATTGGACAATTTAGTCCCTCAACACTTGATTAAATGCCCCACTGTTACACTGTCACACACTGAATAAGTTGATAAACTGATGAGCAGGTGTTAATTTTGTTCCCTTACATTCAGCTACCTCCTCAGACTTGCCACCCAGACATGTTCATGTCAGAGTTTTGTTTCATTTAGAACACATACCCCACACCATTTTCTTGTGGCGCTTTACTCAGACTCCGCGCGGTTTCTAATTTCAATGCCCGCTGCAACTTGCAGATTGCAGTGCTTTTAGCAAAAATAAAACAAGAAGCCTTTCTTTACAGCCTACCGGAGACTCCATGCCACAATTCTGAAGGAAGGAGGGACATGCCAGCTCCATCATTAAGTGACTTCACCACAAATAAGCACCATTTTCTTGCAGCACTTTACTCTAATCTAATTTCAAATCCCACTGCACTACGTAGATTGCAGTGTTTGTTGCAGAAATAAAACAGCCTACCAGGAGACTCTGTGCCATGACTCTGAACGAATGAGGGAGATGCCGGCTCTGTCAGTAAGTGAATCCATCACTACAAAACACCGTGCTAAACGAAAAGGGGAAGGGCGCATTTCAAACTAAAGAAAGACTTACTGCAAATTAAACCTTGCCATTAGAAGTTTTATTCTGAGACAGGGTGAGCTCACAACCTCAGTGCTTTGGTAGTTCAGAATAAAACTGCCAAAGGGATGTCTCTTACCATAACTCAGTACTGCACAGTATTGAGAAGTGCTTGCTTCTGATAATTGGGATGGCTGCTTAATTGGATCATAAAGTCCGTCACAAGGCCCTCCCAACTAAACAGTTCTACTGTACTTCAGTTGCTATCCCCATTTTCTCAGTCATTAGGTAGGATCACGCTAAGACAGGAGGTAGAGTAGTAATCTATCATACTAAGGGTCATACTAAAAGCAGTAAGGAGCTAAGGGGCTTAGTGGCCCATAATTGCTCCTAAGTTAATAGTAACTCAAATGATGACCAGATAGAATTAATTTATCAAGTTGTTGCTTGAATTCAGTTGTGGATTTGCTAGCAGTGACATCAAGTGGCAGACGATTCCAAGGATTGACAATCCTAACAGAAAAGAAAAATTTGTGACTCACATGTTTTAACTTTCTACCAGAAATCTGGAGTGGATGTCCTCTGGTATTATGTATATTGTTTTTAAAGGAAAAACCTAATTCACACAATAAGGAAGGGTCCTGCATGATGTCATACATGAACATGAGATCTCCCCTAAGACAATGGGTAATTAAAGGCATGAGATTTTAGGCCTGTAGTCTGTTTTTATATGACTCATTGTACATGTTGGTTAGATGTTTAATAAACCTTCTTTGGACTCTTTCTTATAATGTGATCGCAGCTTTTTTGAAGGGACACCATAGTTGTGATGCATACTTCAGATGTTGTTTAGCATATGCCCTATACAATGGCAACATTACTCTATGGTCTCTTTACCTTATATTTCCTTTAATTGACCAACTTACCCGATTAGTTTTTTGGATAGACTCATTAATCTGCTTACAATGGCTGAAATCATTTGATAAAGAAATACCCAGATCTTTTTCACGGGTAGAAGTCGATAAGGGATGTACCCAAGATAGTATCCTGCACAAGGGTTATTTGGACTCAGATACATAACTTTACACTTGTTGGTATTTAGTCTCATTCTCCATGTATTTGCCAATAAGGTAATGGAGTCGAGGTCTTGTTGGATAGTGCGAATATGATCTTGGTCAACACAAGGTCCACCTATTTTGATATCATCTGTGTATTTTACAGATTGGAACATGCATTCTTTTGTTAGATCTGATATGAATGCCTGAAATAAGCATGGGACAAGTACAGACCCTTGCAGAACACCACTGGTTACCACTTCTATTTCTGAAAAACTGCCAGTGATGAGCACTTGTTGGGACTGATTACTTAGCCAATTCTGAATCCAGTTTTTTGCTATTCCTATTAATCAGAAGGTTTTGTAATTTAGTTATAAGAGCCCAGTGTGGAAGAATATCGAATGCCTTACTGAAATCTATGTAAATTATATCATAAGGTATTCGACTGTCCAGGTAAAGACTTACTTGTTCATAAATACAAATCAGATTGGTTAAACAGCCCCAACCCTTTTTAAAACCATGCTGTTCTGGATCCAGTTCATTCAGGACTGGAGTTACGAGATCCTTAATGCAGCTTTCTAGTAATTTACAGATCGATGATGTGAGACTAATAGGCCTATAGTTTTCCCAATTATTTTTATGGCAATTTTTATGGCTATCTATCTCTCTACTAGCATCCAATTTGAGCCTGTGCTCACTGCCTCATCCCCCTCTGCCTATGAGTTGCTCCTTTGCAAACTCTTCCTCCCCCTTTTCAGCCCTTATATTCAATGCAGGAGTCTACTGCTATCCTGGTTTGTCCCCTGCATCAGACATTGAGCTCCTCGCCATCATCTCTTCCCTCTCCACCTTGGGGTAGTTGTTAATTCTTGATTATTTCAACCTCAGTTGGATCTCCACTTCCTCACATTAATAATGCCAAAACATAAAAACCCTCCGACTCTCACAAATGATCACTGACCCCACCTATCTCAGTCATAAATCCCTAAACCACTCCCACCATGACTGGGTCCTCTCCTCCAATCTAAAATGACAATTGGACATATGATCCACTCACTGAAGCAGTTGTAAAATTCTGTTTTTATTGCATGCACCATCTGGCCATAGATGACAGTAGTACTACTCAATGCTAATACAGCAAAATAAATGTTTTGAGAATATAGACTTATCTTCATTAGGGCTGACCATTACTGTCCCATACTAGGTGGGCATACTTTGGCCTGGGGTTTCTTAAAAGAATCGATGTGCTCTATTTTAATCATTTTACTGAGCCTTGTTGGCATATCAGTTTAGTTTAGACTGTGTTCCTGCATCCTTCTGTCAGCAGATACTCTCCCATCCGAATGCACACCCCCCCCCAAAAGGGGTAAATGTAACAATAAACATATTTTTTCAGCCTGGATTGGCAACTTACTAATTTGATTTCAAAAGGACTGGGGGTCTCTTGGTTGTTACCTCAGGGCCCTGCTGTGAAGTCGCCCAGCTACCATCATTGAGGTAGGCCACCCATCAGCATGGTTCCAACTCCAACCTGCATCTGCCTCAAACGGCTTCCTTTATATAGGGTGCATCAGCCTAAAGTTGGCTTAATTAAGGTGTGGTCCCCAGCCAATGTGCAGGTAACTGCTGGGGCACTAGCTAAAGGAGAGAGCCATACTTCTCCATTTACAAACCTTAACCAATGTTAGCTTCTCACCCTTGCTCATTCACAAGCTATAAATGGGATTCTAAATGAGGAGTACTACTGCATATGGCATATATCAAAAAAAAAAGACACTACATACCCTCACACCCACACCTTAATTAAGTCAATTTTAGGCTGAGTTACTTTGTCTCTGATGCACTCTCTATAAAGGAAGCCATTTGAGGCAGATGCAGTTTGGAGTAGGGACTAGGATAGTGCCACACAGATCGCACAATGTTTCCCTGTGCCCATCTGTGTATGTCTCCAGAATGCACCATTGTGGGGAATTGGCCCATTTTGAATGCAGGATGCTGATGGAAGTTGATTGTCCATACTTGGTTTTGTAGCTCACTGGTCAGTAGATCACAGATGAGGGTCATTGTGTGTGAGGTAATATGCTTTGTCATACTTTTGACAGGGTGATGAGAAAACAGGTTCCCTAGTTTTTCGATGCTGCGCAATGGCACAACACACTGGGGACAATGCTACATCAGGCCAAGAATGTGCTGTTACCAATTTAATTTTTGCAGTGCATAGGGCATGTAACATGCTTCAAAACATGTATGGCTTGTGTGGTATATTCTACTAGGATAGTGCCACACAGATCCCACAATGTTTCCCCGTGTCCCTCTGCATATGCCTTCAGAATGCACTATGGTGTGAAATTGATCCATTTTGAATGCAGGACACTGATGGGAGCTGGGTGTTCCATACATGGCTTTGTAGCTCACTGATCAGATCACAGATGAGGTTCACTGTGTGTAAGGTAACATGCTTTGTTGTACTTTTGATAGGGCGATGAGAAAGCTAGTTCCCTAGTTTGTCGATGCTGCTTAATGGCGCTACACACTGGGGACCACCCTACATCAGGTTGTGAGCATTCTATGGCCAGTTTACTTTTGTTGGGTGCATAGGGTATGTAACATGCTTCAAAACATGTATGATTTGTGTGGTCTATTCCATTAGGATAGTGCCACAAACATCCCACAATGTTTCCCCATATCCCTCTGCATATGCCTTCAGAATGCACCATGGTGTGGAATTGGCTCATTTAGAATAGAGATTTCTGATGGGAGTTGGGTGTTCCATACATGGTTTTGGAGCTCATTTGTTTGTAGCTTGAAGTTGAGGTTAATTGACTGTGAGGAACTTTGTCACATTTATGAGGTGGCAAAATGTGTGCGGATGCCCTAGTTTTCAACAACAGTGCATTTCTGCAGAGCCATTTTAGGCTTATTATGACTGATAATGACAAGTGGTTGTAATATTCTATAATCCCAATGTGATCTGTGATTTGCCATCTTTCAAATGATATGCACTTTTTATGGTAATTAGTTAACTAGTATATATTTATTGAGTACAGTTGTTGCTCAGAGCAGATACTTCTAGAAGGGTATAAAAAGTGCTCAGTTTATGAAGCATTTCCAATAGGAAAATGCTAGTCTCCAAAGAGTTAATAGAAATTCTATCTTATGATTTTCTGTGTTAACTCTTAGGTCATCAAGCTCACAGTAGTGGTATTACCCCCAAGAAAGGGAATTTTCAAAATTGATATTAATTTGATAAAATGAATAACTAATCCAAACAAAAAAAATTATAAAACTAAGTATAATGAGTGGAATCTGTAATCTTTTTTACCTTACAAAATATCTCAGGGTTTATAAATGGATTCTTACATACAGTTAATTGCCTGAATATTGACCTTACTTTTCATACCCTTTTTTCCCCAACCTGTCACTGCCTTCCCTTCCCCCAATACCCCACCACACTCCTGTATTGTTCCTTCTCATTCTGTCTCTTCCTTCAGACCCACCTTTAGCCTTTTTTCTGTGTACCTAATTCCTTTGCCGCTTGACCTTTTGAACTCCCCATTCTTTTTCATTGCTATAGCACTTTATCTTCATTCTGGTATGATACACATGTTTGACATAACAAAGAATGTTGTGTAACAAAATTAAGTTGTTGATCTTGAACATATGAAATAATCTTCTTTTCTTGTGTATAATATTTTTGATTTTATTGAAATGTATGTATTGCTATAAATTAGTTCCTGTAAAGGTGTAATACTAAGTAAGCTTGGACACCCTTCCCCCCCGATGAAGGCTCCATTGTGGGGCTGAATCTGTGGGAGAGAGTGAATGTGGAGCTCTTTCAATAAATTATTTTTGCTTGCTAAAAGCCTGGTACCATAGAGTCTTTACTGGATTTGGAGTGCTTGCAACTTTTTTCTATTAAATTTCCAGCACCACAAGGGTCCATCTAAAACCCCAGGTATTTGTAATCCCCAGCCGTACTTCTTTATTACCTCACAGGGTGTGGATAGTCAGTTGTTTTTAGTGAGTCATTTAATTTGTTCAGAGCACATAAAAGCAGCACATTTGTCTTTGTGGAATTTAGTTTTAAAAGAGGATTTAAAGAAGGATTGTAACCCATCAAAGACTGACTGTAAACAAATGGTGCTACATCCATTGAGGCATCAGAGGTGTGGACCACAGTGTCATCTGCATAAAAATGTGGTCTGCACCTCTGACGTTCTCCCCAAAGCCTCGGAAATATAAAGAAAATAAGAGGTGATACAAACACGGACCCCTGGGGAACTCCTTTTGTTTTTATAATTAGTTCCTCAGATTGCCTCTAATTCATCACAGTTTTCTGTTTCTGTAGAGGTAAATTTCAAAACCAACTTACATCCCCAATATTTGGTCCAACCTTAAACCAGCTTCTTTAAAAGTACTGTATGGTCTTTCATGTGAAAGGCCTTGGAGATGTTAGCAAAAATGGCCCTGGTAACCTTTCCAGACTCCATAGCTTTACTGACATTTTCCAAGACCTTCAACATGGAGGAAATCATACTGTGTTTTTTATGGAAACCTGACTGGAATTTGTCTTGTAGCCCATCATTGTCCATAAAAGCCAGCAACTGTTAGATCACAGTTCTTTCTAGGAGCTTAGCTGCCACAGGGAGAAGAGAAATTGGTCTGTAATTGGTCATCTGGTCAGGGTTGCCCCCCTCCTTGAAAATGGGGACAACCCTGGCCAGCATCCATCCATCCTACAAGAATCCGAAATCTGTAAAGCTGAATATTTCAGACATTTTTGGATCAGGTCATCTGGCCCATAGATCTTTGAACCTCCTCCACCAAAATTTCCAAAAAAGTAAATAGTGCAACAGCCCTCTTGAACTCTTTAATTAAGTCCCACCTTTCCCCCAGTTCAGCATCTTCAAAAAAGCTCCCTGCATTTATAAAGAAATCATTATAATTATGTCCTCCTGTCCCTCACATTGCAAGAATAGTTGCTTGCTATCCAACCTGTTTATTCCCTTCAGATATTTGAATGCTGCAATCATATCCCCCTTTCCCTTCTTGGATTCCATCTATGGAATGGTAATCTAGTTGAGGGCACTAGCCTGCAAGTGAGATGTCAGTTTCATTTCCTCCAGCCTTGCACCACATGACCCCACCATGATCCTTTTTCTGCCGGGGGGGTGGGGTGTTAAAGGAATCTGGTAAGACTGAACACTGTGTACACTAATGCCTGTAGACCTGCATTACTGGCCCCTCTTAGTACCAATCACTGCTCCATATACTAATCCCTTGGCTGGCTTGCTGCACAGGCCCACAGCAAGTACCTCTTAGGCTGCCTTACAGACAAATCTGAGAAGGATAAGGAGCACTTGCCTCTTGCTGACCTGCAAGGAACTATTTAACATAAGTAGTGCATCAAGAACATGGGGACAAGAGTGGAAACTGATTGAGGGGAGGTTCAAGAGGGAATTGAGAAAGTTTTATTTAACAGAAAGGGTGATGGAGCCATGGAACAATCTACCATCTAATGTGGTTGGTGGCAAAACTATAAATTGTAGCCTATCCAGTGGCACTGAGGGTTGAGGAGCTGGATGCCACACTTCATGCCACCCCAGTGACCTGGGTTTGGGAATGGACTTGGGTCACCATGGGGTTGACAAGTGAGGAGGGAATTGAGAATCTGAAGGACTGCTCTCCCTTCCCAGCATGGGTTCCAGGGTGTACCCTGCTCTGTAGTGGCTCCTGGTGGAGACCGGGGCCCTATAGGCAGCAGGGCTTGATGCAACATTAGGAGTGGAGCAGTAGTGGCCAGGCTGCATGTATTTGCGCTGCTGGCATTGTACATCCATGCTCTGGGGGAAGCTGTGCGGAAAACCCTGGTGGCCTAGTGGAGGTGAAAGGGGCCCAGAGACCTGCCCACATCCCAATGCCGGACCTGCCTTCCTGAGCTCCAGCTCTACCGGGTCCCACAGCTGTCCCTCTAATTACAGATAGGCTGCCATGAGTGGGTGGACCCTTCCCCATGTGGTGTTCAGGAGTGCTGGTCAAGCAATAGAACCGAGTGGAGACAGCCCTGTAGGAGCCCAGCAGAGAAGGTTTTAGGCAGGGAGTAGAGGCAGAAGTTGAGTGGTACCCTGGAGAAATGCCCTAGGTCCCAGTGAATAATGAAAGTAAAAAAAAAAAAAAACTATAAAATTGTTTCAAATATGGCTGAGACAGGGTGAAGGGCTTAGTGGAGCCTAGGGTGGTAGCACTATGGTGTGGAGCATGGGGATGGATATTGCGGGTTATAGCCCTGTATGAACAATAGATCCTGGGTTTCTTAGGGTTTATGGGCAGACTGGATAGAGCAATGATAGTCTTCTGCCATCATTGTCTACGTTTCTAGGTTTCTGGCCTCCAGGGAGTACATATTCAGGTCAGCCAATCTTTCCTCATAGGTCTTAACCAGCTGCTTGTGCATCATTCTGGTTGCCCACCTATGGACTTAGTCTCAGCAGCCCTTTTTTTTAAGGTGAAGGTTTTAGAATTGCACATGGTCCTCTAGATGCTACCTCACCAAGAACCTATAGAAGGGCAGGATCACTTTCTCCCTTCTGCTAGAAACAGTCCTGCCTATGCATCCTAGCATCTTGTTAATTTTTCCATGTGCTTTATTTTATCGACCAGTGTTTTAAAGTGTGTTTTATGGTAACCCCCAGGATCCTTTCCTTGGAGGTCTGGTCTAACCTGACCCATCCCCCATCCAATACTGTGATTTGAAGTTCCTTTTCCCCATATATACCTGTTTTAAACATCCACATATCACTACTACAGTACAAGCAACACTAGTACTTAATTAAACTTACTGACATACAAATTTGCACTGACTGTGGTTCCTCCTAAATGCAATTAATTTAATTTACTCAATTTAAATTACATGATAATCCCCTATCTATCGTTGACTACTGGTTTATTTAGTGTAAAAGTACGTTTGGTTTTCTGATTCACTAGCAAATAGGTTTAACTATCCTGGGGTTATTTTCTGACTGGAGCTCTCAACATACCCACTGAAAGTACCAATGTTATTGAGAGGAGCCGAGCAGCCAAAAGCTGAGGCAGGACCCCACTGGAAATTAGATGTGGCATCTCAGTCAAGCTATCCTGTGTAAATGAACTGCTTATAAAGCACTTTGTGATGCAGTGCATAAACAGTTCTATGTTAGTATAAACTCTGTATCATTCCTCAGTCCTGGCTTTATCAGTAGTGAACCTATTAATGGCACTGAGATGTGGGAAAAAGGCCACGTCACTATACAGACCACACTATAGTCAGGCCATGCACACCAAAAGGTAGCATTCATATTTTTAAAATGCAGTCTTTTCTCTTAATACATCCACATGAATTCAGAACTTGGAAAATGGGGTAGAAATTAATATTGGTAAAAATCAGCCTCAAAGTATAACACCCCGCATTCCACGATCAGACTACTCCCTAATTGGTGAGAACTCCATTTTACCACAAGCTGAATCCCATATGGATGGGCAGGTACTGTTGCTTCAGCTCTCAGGGAGCAGATGCATTTAAATACATTTAATTGTTGTAATGACAAGATGTTAAGTAATTTCAATGATGATCAGGAAGAAGGACAATCAATAGGATACATAAATAATATAAGAAGGCAGATACTTGTTGAAGTTTCTGTAAACAGGCATACAACTGAAAACTGTAAACCCAACATAAAGCATCATGGCATGCAAATCCATGTATATGGTGTGCAGTGAAATTTCTGAACTTTTTTCCTAGTAAACGCCACAAAAATAAGATGCAGTAAGTTAGAAAAAGGAGACACACTACAGCATTTTGCACCAGCTGCAGATGTTTCATCTGGCCAAGTACAGTACACGCTCTATTATCTAACCCTTTTTTATCTGCTGACCTGACCTTCTATACCGTTCTCTCTGTGTGGAAGTTCCCTCTATTATCTGACACCCTTTCTAGCCACCATCTGCCAGCACCTTGTGGTGTACAGGCTGTATCTTTTCTTGTTATTTTTCCTCTATCATATGCCATGTCACTGGCACTGATACAGTGTATTATAGTCCCATCTTTCTGGGTTGCTGCAAATGTCTCAATAAAAAATATTTTACAGTACTCTGCTGAGGACTTACGTTACCTTTGAGAATGGCTGTGAGATTTTTAATAACATAATTTGTTGAAGAGATTATTGAACCTGTCATGGGTGAAGAAAATTGACCTGGGCTAGTGCAGCTAACCATTTACTTGTCCATCTTGATCAATGCAGGTTTTCTATGGCTGTCAATAAAGTTAAAAAGTCCCTACTTTAGCAGGCCCTAGTCCTCATGCTAGTCTTCCTCATTGATTCAGATTCTGTTGTATGATTAATTGCTCTTAAGCCCTGTTTACACTCCGGGCAGCGATTGAAAATATCCACCACTCCTCACTCTCTGCGCTGTCTGCAGATGCAGCAATTCATGTTTACACAGCCCCCCCCTTGCTGCGCCGCAAGTCATGCCGAGTGGTGGCTGTTCTTTCAGTCGAGGTGTGTTTCCTGATTCCAGAAATCAAGGACTGCAGTGGATTTAGTGCATGATTGCATTTACAGGACTTGAAAATGCACTTGATCCGAAATGGATAATCTCTCCTGCACCGGTCTAAAAACGACATTGGAAAGCGCCCTGAGCCACTCTGGTGAGTGTCCACATGGTGACATTTGCAGCACATCAATCACGGCACACGGGTTGATCCGCTGCAAATGGGGTGGTGCAAACAGGGCTTTGAAGAACTGCAATTTCCTGCCATTGCAAGATGGGGACCCCACAAAAGACTCAATGTGAGTCATTTTTGTCCTATTTTTAGGTTTTCCAACTAGTGTCCAAGCTGTTATCAGGAGTGGAATGCTGTTAAATCAGTAGCTCCCAGTGTTCTAAATTTGGATCTCTATGTGTGTGTTGCTGGAAGAGGAGTAAGGAGCAAGATGGCAGAAATGCTGAGCTGCAGCTTGCGAGCTCCTTGATGTGATCACTTGCACCTCCATATGAGTTTGTTTGCCTTTTGGAGAACTATATTGAATGTGTTTGTTTTCTGGCAGCTTTGTTGACCAGATTTCTTCTATTTATAGCATTGTTAGTTAGGGTACTAGATAGGGTCTTTTAGTATGAGGTAGGGTGGGGGAGTGAGCAAGTTTAGGTAGTGAGCTTCTTTATTTTTTAGTTAGGGATCTGAATGCAGCTTCCTTACCTTGCCAGCCCTGCAGGATTTGGTGTTGCCTGGGACCTGATGACTTTGTTGCTTTTGCTCCCTGGGCACCTTACTGTCCAATGCTGACCATCATGTCAGATGTCTGGTCCAGTCTTGCACTATTCTGAGGACTAGGAACTGGGCCAAGGATCAGGAGTGTTGTGGTGCAATTGGATTCCATCTTTCACCCAAGAACAGATGGTAGCAGAGGTCCCTATTTGTCCTGAAGGTGCTTCTTTGTTATGAGAGTGCCTATGGTGCACGGGAAGACAGTTGCTACCCAGATCAAATTTCTGGAAGAGCGTGGTGCAGAGGGCACTTCCACACATCATCTTCCAGGGTACTGGTAACTCTGTGTTGTCCTCAAGACTCTTGGTTCCTTGGCTGGTGGCCTATTGCATCTACGTGCTGGCATGGTCTATTTTAGGAACCAGAAACTATTCTCAGGGACCAGAGACTCTGCGGACTTTCAGTGGGCCCTTTGATTATTGGTTGGGCCTGTTTATCCGTGTTTTTCCTGGTGTGATTTACTCTGGGGAAGAAAGAGTTTTGAAGCCTTGGTGTGCCCCCAGGATTATTGTAGTGGGGCGGTCGTTGGTCCTTTGGCTTCTTTCCCAGGCCTCCAGATCTGGTGGGATCAGTTTTGGGGGACATTCCTGGGACCCATCCTGTTTAGCATTTTTCAAGTTGGTCTAGCCTGCTCATCTCTGCAGTAACTGGAGATGGTGAGAGGGCCTTCAGCTGTCAAGCAGTGGGCTGGTGACATTTTGCATCATTGCATTCTGATTGATATTTTTGCATTGTATCTGCTTGAACTGTCCTGTCTTGTAGGACTTGTTTGCTGAGCTGCAGACTATGATCTCCTTTTTTCTGAAGAACTCTGTACTGGACTTGCTCTTGCTCCCTTTGGGGGTGGGGAGTTGGGGGTTATTGGTGGGTCTGAGTTTTTAGTTTGAATGTGTGAGTGTATGGATGGTATTAGGTTGGTCTTGTATTAGTGTATGGTTGTTTGAGTGAGTGTATTTTTAGTTAGTTAAAGTGTAAGTTTTGGGGTTAATGTATTGTCAGACAGGATGTGTCTGGGTAAGGATGAGGGCCTGGGGTGTGCCAGGATCATGTGTGAGGCATCCCTGCTGTGTGATCTGTGGCCCTTTTCTTACCTCCCTGTTACTACCACAACAGCACGTTGCTGTCGAGAGGTCATAATACAGAGGAACCATATGGATCGATTGTGGCAGGGTGCCTTGTCCATGTCGGTAGAGGGCAGGATAGAGTGGTTAGGTGTAGAAGGTGCCTGGGGGTTCATTGGCCCAGAGGGAGAGGTGGGACGTGTTTGGTGCCCATCCCCAGGGCTCTCACCAGACCGAGTGGGCAGATAGCCAGAGGGGTTGCACTGTCCACCAATCCCCTGTGGGCAGTGCTATACAATGCCAGGTCACAGAAACATAGAAACATAGACTTTGACAGCAGATAAGGACCGCTTGGCCCACCTAATATGCTCATTTCCCTACCCACTGGATAAGCTGCAGGTCGATAAGAAATAAGACCACTATTATTGTGAATCTTGTTTCATCGGTCGATCTGGCATGCGTTATGGAGACCTGGGTGGGTGATGATGTTGGACCTGTTTTTGCTGCGAGCCATTCCCCCCCCCGGGTACTCTTTTGTACACTGCCCCAGAGTGGACCATGGGGGGGAAGTTACCATCTGGTTTAGATCTGAGCTGGGATTCACTGTGCACCCAGTGGAAAGACCAGGTTCTTTTGAATGTGTGGCCATGCATGGGGGTCCAGGCGCAGGCTACAGAATTCTCCTGATTTACCACTCCCCTGGGCATCAGGAGAATTTCTGCAGGAGGTAGCCAATTTCATTGTCGCAAGACGTTGGAGGCCTCCAAATGTTTAATTCTGGGGGACTTCAATGTCTGGACTGATGACGAATCTCCTGGGCTTGGTTACAACTTCCTCCAGAATATGGCATCATTGGGTAGGTCACAGGAAGTTTCCTTTGGGACCCATCAGGATGGCCACATGTTGGACCTGGTCTTCTCACTGGGGCTTGATATTAATAACCTCAAGACTGATCGGGTCATTTGGTTCAATTATTGCACTGTGGAGTTCTTGTTCAGGGTACCCCCGAAGAGCCCTCCCCCTGTGGAGATGGTCAGCTATTGCTCTTTGTGGGGTGTGACCCCAGAGGGTTTTCTGGCAATGGCTGATCTGTCTAGTGTGGACACTGCATGTGGGGGGGGGGTACATGCACTGCAGTCATTGCCTATAATAAGGTGATGTTTGAGGCACTCAACTTCCTCTCACTGGTCAATGTACGACCCAGATCTTGTCATTTGAGATCTCTGTGGTTAGATGAGGAGCTCAAGGTGATGAAGACCCTGGGTTGGAGGTTGGAGAGCTGCTGGCAGAGGACTGGTCTTGAGGTGGACAAGCTGGCCCTGCATGCTCACAATGGTGAATACCAGGGGGCAATCAACCGTAAGGAGGAAGAGTTCCTGTCCGGGGAGATTGCAGCTGGGAAGAACCAACCAACTGTGCTTTTTCGGACTGCGGCTAGGCTGCTAAACCCAGCCTGTCTGCAGCTGAAAAAAGCTTTTTTGAATGCTTTATGCGAAGAGTTTGTTCAGTTCTTCTCAGACAGAGTGTCTGCCATCAGACATGGAATTCCACCAGTGGGACATTATTTGGCTGACAGTGATCACCTCAGATGCCCAGAGAGCTCTCCACCTGGTTGGGGTGAGTTTAGACCAGTGGAGGTGGCTGAGGTCATTGGGGTTGCCTCCAGGCTGAAACACACATACTGTGAACTGGACCCAGTGCCAACGCATTTCTTGATGGGATGTGCCGACTCCATTGGCCCAGTGTTTGCCTTGATTGTCCAGTGCTCCTTGTCTGAGGGGGTCTTTCCTGATGCCTTAAAGAAGGCATTGGTGAGACCCCTTCTGAAAAAGCCATCTTTGGACCCTGACATCGTGGCAGATTACTGTCCAATCTCCAACCTTCCATTCTTGGGTTTTTGAGAAGATTGTGGTGCTTCAGTTTGAGGAGCACCTCGTGGCCTTTGATCTATGTGAAACTCTCCAGTCTAGGTTTCAAGTGAGGCACAGCACAGAAACTGCATTAGTTCAGGTGCACAATGACATTCTCAGGACGAGAGATCGAGGGGAAGGGACAATTCTCATTCTCCCCTATCTCTATTCAGCATTTGAAGTGGTGGACCATTGTGTGTTGCTTGACTGTCTGAGGGAATTTTGTGGACTTGCTGACAGTGTCATCTGCTGGTTTGAGTCCTTTCTCACAAACAGGAGACAGAGGGTAGTGATGGAGAATTTCTCCTTCTCCCCTAGTCCCCTGTTTTGTGGAAGTACCTCAGGGTTTGGTCTTCTCACCAATGTTGTTCGCCATGTAAATGCTGCACCTGGGTGGGATAGCTAGGAAATATGACTTGGGTTTTCATTGCTATGCCAGTGATATCCAGTTGTATCTTCTTTGCACCTGGGACACCCAACAACGTGAACATGCTTAACAGCTGTCTTGTCAAAATCTATGACTGGATAGCCTTCAGCTGGTTGCAACTGAACCCCAATAAGATGGAGGTACTAGTAGTGGAGTGTCATAGGATGGCCTTATGTGCAAAGACAGGACTTGTCATGGATTCTGTGCCTTTGAAGGCCTCCTCCAGGGTGGGTAACCTGGGTGTTATTCTGGATAGTGTCCTGACACTTGAGGCTCAGGTGTTGGCTGTGGTCCATGTTAGTTTCTACCATCTGAGAAATATCACCAGGATTAAGCCCCTGGATCCACCCTTGGACCTCCCTACCTTAGTGCATGCCTTTGTGACATCGAGGTTTGATTACTGTAATGCGCTGCTCCTTGGGGTCTCAGGAGGTATCCTCCACCAGCTTCAGCTAGTGCAGAACACAGCTGCTAGGTTGTTGATGGAGCAGCCTAAATACAGCCAAGTTTCCCCAGTTCTGCATAAACTGCACTGACTGCCAGTCAGATGGAGGATCCTCTTTAAGTTGGGCTTGTTCACCTTTAAGGCCCTACATGGCCTGGGCCCTGGTTAACTGGTGGACCTTCTTACACCTGCTACCTCAGTCTGCTCCTCCTCGAGGGGCATCCTGGCGATTCCCAGGATGAAGTTAAAAACTGCCAGCACTAGAGCTTTTAGCATCACCGGTCCCCTCCTGTGGAATTCGCTACCACCATCTATTAGGGAGGTCCCTTTGGTGGAGGTGTTTAAGGCACGCCTCAAGGCCTTCCTTTTTGAGCAGGCTTTTTCAGGCACAGTTATGTAAATATTGTCCTGTTTCTGCCTTGGTATATTGCTATTTCCCTGATTTTCTTTACCATTTTTAGTAGTCATTTTATTTATTAGTTATTGTGTTTTTGATAATGCTTATTTATTGAAAGTTGTTTTATATTAATTTTTATGTACAGCACCCAGAGCATCCGAGATTGGGCGTCTTTTAAATAAAACATGCCTTACCGTGCCTTGATGTGCCCTGCATTATTTAGGTCAGTGTCTCTCATTTTCCTACATTTTGATTATCGTTGCCCAACATTTCAGTGATAAAATCTCAACAGGTATTCAGTGTCTGCCATGCAGGTGGTGGCTTTTATCCCAGCCTCCTCATAATCACTTCCTTTGCTTCCCAATCTCCTAGCTCTGTACTTTCCCTGAACACCACTGCATGCCAATGGGTGAAGAGGACTCGGAAACTAAAATGAAATTAATCATGACACATAAAGCCAAACACATATAATTTACTGATTACTTTAAAGTTGATTGATGATAAATAAGAAATGAACTAAATTTTAATAGTCATACTCTGTTTTTTAAGTATTTTTGTTACCAAACTGTATAAACTGAATAATTAATACCTAAATGTAGTTCTGTGATAATTTTCTCATATTTTACTTTTGTAACATGACACACCTCTATTATCTGCCACCCTCTATTAACTGCCAAAATGTTGGTGTACCACAGTTGTGAACAATAGAGGGTGTACTGTATGCTACACTACTTGAAGCAACATAGAGCTACACCACTGTTTTTCCTGTTTTCACATTCAAGAAAGGGGAGAAATCTGGCAATGGTGAAAGCAAACCCAAACTACAGCCAAGATATGGGATTCCTGGGTCAGGCTTTTATGAAAAACTACTCCAAAGTTGCTGACAACTCCTTTTTATCAGCCACTTAATCCCATATGAATGGACAGCTTCTGTTGATTTCTTTTCCTGGGAGCAGACTCATTTCTCCTTTTTATTGTCATAGTGATTGGAAAGAAGTGAAGTCATTTAAATGTTGATGAGGAAGAAGCGTGATCAATAGGATGCATAAATGATACAAGAAGGCAGATACTTTCAAACTGCTGTGGCTTCTGCAAACACACGTACAATCAAAAGGCTCAAACCCAGCACAAAGCATGATGGGAATACAAATCAGTGTATGTGTGTGAGAGGAGGTATGGTGACTAGAAAAGTTTCTACTGGTACTACATTCTGCTTTCAAACTCACTACTCACCACAGCTGATGCACACACCACTTGAATCATCAACCCTTCCCCCATCTATTTCTGTTACCCTTCCTTGTGATACCACCATGGCAGAGCCTTAACCATCCTGGTAACTAGCTGCCTGGGTCCCTTTTCCCACCTTGGTTTAACTTCCACACCACCACAGTTTTCTCCCTCCATACTGAGGTTGGACAATAACTCGCCTCCTCAGGTGTATTGCCTGCTGTCAATACTGTTCTTGTTCATTGCTGCTACTTCTGAATATGCACTTGCTTGGCATTCTTATTGTGTTGTTCTGCACTTTATTCTCTGCACATACAATTGTTTAGTATTTATTCTAATTCTGTACCATTTTCTTTTACCGAATGTTAAAATGTTTTTCTTTTATGTATTGTGTTGCTGTTATTCCACTGTTGCCTTCGCCCCATGCTGCACTTAGAAATGAGCACTGGCTCACTGTGCCTCCCCTGGTTATCAGTTTTCAATAAATAATTTTGCTTTGTGCACATACGCACACACTAAATGTAACAATTGTCTTAGCTTCACTTGCTGCCTGAAATACAAAGTTATCAACTGTCAGCATAATGTAACAGCAAGGTTTTGACTGGAGTCAGCAACCTCGATGAAGCAGAATTTCTTAAAGCTACAGTGCATGACTGTAGTTAAAATTTTGACCTATACTTTTTTTCGATTTTAGATTTGCCTCTCATCTGCTGACTTGTATGATGCTCTTCTTTCCTTATTCTGAGTCTGCTTTAGCACTTTTTTCAACTTTTAAATAATAAAAGGAGTGCTCCTGGCTTGAAACAGGTTTTCATTAGTACGCTCAGCCGTTTTTGTATACTTGTTGTCCCATAAGGTTGGGGAGCAGTATCTTCTACATGGCAGTTTATTATAGTCACAAGAAAAGTGGTCTTAAACAATAAGTGTTAAAAAACAACAGCAAATAATGCTGAAATCCTGGTCCAAGACAAAATAAAAGGAGGGCACCTTTTATTATTTAAAATGAAAAAAAAAGGAGTAAAGCAGACTCAGAATTTAGAAAAATTATATTATGCAAGTCGAGGAGATGGGGGCAATCTAAAATAAATTATAAAAGTATAGGTCAGAATTTGTACTGCTATTCAGGCACTGCTGCTTAAAAAACTCTAAACATATTGGGCTTGATTCTTGCAACTCTGAAGTTGACGCAAGGTGTCTGCATCACTAGGGATGCAGCAAATTTAAATTCTGCTGACGAAGTGGCCAAATTCACCTGCCGGAGCAATTCATGAAATTTTTCTGCCTAAGATGGAATTTTGCCTAGGTGAAATTTCGCCTTCCATGGGTGAAATTTCATCTTCTGTGGGTGAAATTCCACCTTCTACGGGTGAAATTTCACCATGGAAGGGGGAATTATGCCATGGAAGGTGAAATTTTGCCATTCTGCTGGACAAATTTCACCACTCCGCCAGGTGAAATGGGTGGCATTTCACAGATTGCTCCACGAAGAGAATTTCACTCACTTTGCCCATTTCTATGCGTCACATAGAAGTGATGAAAGGGGCACCTTGCATCCAAACTTGAGAAGTTCCTGATTCAGGAAGGCTCCCTGCACCAAAGTGGGACTCTGTGCACCAGATAGTCCCTGTGCCAGGTCTGTGCCAAGCTGATGGGTGCACCAGTGCACTAGGGAGCTTGTGGCAGATGCAAGCTGCCACATTCCCAACACTGTGATTCAGGAAACCCTCCCAGAGGGCACATGGTCTGGGAGAGTTATACCAGCCAGGGCTGGTCTAACGATTGGTGTGCCACCCCCAGAGCCCTCCCTTGGTGGGAGGGAACATGTGCCACTGGCCTCTTGTGGTCTTCCATGCCTCCATGACATCTGAAGCCTTTTGTGGTATGGTGCCTGCAGTGGACCCCCCATGGTGCCTAGCATGTGGGCACCCCCAAACACACTGGAATGGCAGCAGCATTCTAAAGCCCCATCGGTGTGCTGGTGCCACCCCTCCATCACCCATCTGTGTCTCACCAACCCTCCCCATGCACTGCCACATTTGATACGACCTCAGCAGCCTCCTGGTAGATCTCTGTCCCTGAGCAAGGATGCCACCTGACCACCCTACAGCTTGTGGCAAACCTCTCATTTGCACCATTTTTTTGCCACGTGGCTATGTTTGCTGCAAGCTGTGGGACTTTGTCACCGGGATGCTACCTGATAGTGAACTGGATGCAGCATCCCTGATGCACAGGCAATCGGCGCAAGCAGCTGTTGGCACAGCATACACCGATTTTTGCGAATCGAGCCCATGGTATTGCCCATAAACATGGCAAAGAAACATTAAATGGCCTTTGTGCAGCAACTCCAACACAGCATACCCCTTTTAATACCTGCAGTGCACATACCCTATTATTGGTACAGTCCAAATATATGGAATCTTCAGACTGTTCAGAATACAAAGGCTAGAAATGCAGTTTAACATTAAAGGGAACTTAAACTTGCTTGTTACATATTAAATGTAATTTGATATTTGGGCATATGTGAAGCCTGTTTAATAGCGCTAGTGAATCATGTTGTTGTGTTTGTTTTGAAATAGCCCTAGTTTGTCATTATTTAGTCTCCTTTGTTATTGCTGCCTATTTCCCATTGAATATTATTTTTTTTAAATTACTTATGAGTTCTGTAACCAAGTGATATATTCCCAACCTCTGCACTTACCCCCTACTGCACTTCTAACCTTGACACTCTGTCCACCGCACTACCATAGCTAGTAGCTGACATGTATGGAGGCATATTTTACACCCTTTGTCATTATAATCCTTGTACAATCTCTACCCCACTACATGTAACAATGTGGTGAACAATGTGGACACCTCCTTGTGGCAATGTTTCCTATGTTACTCCTACCTCATGTTCCTGGGTGTTATACCTATGTACCACCATGTAATTTCACTCATGTAATATTGTTCCCTGTACAAATGTATACAGTTGCTCTCCTCTCTAACCCCCGGTTGCACCATGAGACGAGCATCTTTTTGCTCAGCTTGCCTTTCCTGGTGAAACACTTCAATAAATAAATAAATAAAGATATCAGCTGAGTGAAAATCTAGAGTGAAGCTTTCAATGCATGGCTTCCACTCAACTGATATCTCAGGGTATAGTAGCTCATAAGTAATGAAAAAAAAATGAATATTGGGGGAAGAACAAGGCAGGACTAACAAGAAACTCCTGAAGGAAAAAAACAAGCTATTTTGAAACAGACACTGGAAACAATATACTTAGGGTATTAAACAGGCTTCACACAAGTGCAGACTTCCAATTATATTTAAAAAATGCAAGAAACCGTGAATTCCCTTTAACAAGCACCTTCTTTAGAGCATTACTGTTTCATTCACAATGAGAAGTTTTTGTTTTCTGGAACAATTCAAATGGGTATTTACTGCACTAAACGTAAACCTTTTCTAGGTGTTATTGGTGTTTTCCAAGGAATGTTATAATACTTTAACTTATAACATTATTTTTCTAACCTGGTCTTGATATAACCTGTGTTGCCCAGCCTCAGCTGTTGTATGCCTTAACAGATTGTTTGTGAAACCATTTGGCACCACGTGATCCTGGTCAAAGTCAAGCCAGACTAAATTACTTTACAGAGATTTACATGTATGCACCTTGATACTTTCCTTTAGGGAGTGTGTGTAATAGTGTACTTCTGATCTAAAATCTTATTGAAGGGTATTGTAAGTATCATAGTCAGCTTGACATTATTAATTACTGTCCAAGGCCCCATTTATGAGAAATAATGGAACCAGAAGCATGATGTGTCTGTTTAAATGTTTAAAGACATCGTAAGTCTCCCACACCAGTGGTTCATTCCAGGATAGCCAGCATGTTTGCACATACTGTATGGTATACTTCATTTTGTACTGTATTCCAGATGCCAGCATCCATCTAACTCTACAGGCACTGCCCATGAGACTGCTGATCCCTTGATTTGCCAGGACAGCTAATGTCACCAGTAAGCTGAACCAAATACAATCAAAAGAGTAGGACCATTCCCGTGAATTTTAGCTGTAGGATGTAATACAAATTGATTCGATTATCAGGCACACTGCAATTGGGATTTGGCTATATAATATGCTATCTTGTTGCCATACTGCATGGTTTAATGACTGTGGCAAAGAGAATGGCTCATCAGTCCAATATAGTAGGTCGCTATTTCTTGGCCGCTGTTGTGATAACATACATAGGAAGTTACACTGAGAACAGAATCTAAGTCCATCATGTAACCCCCTGCTTTACAAACAAGAATTACTTGGGCATGGTTGGAAATGGGTCTTGAGCACCCAATCAACCTCCTGATTAAATTATATGTCACTTGCCATATGTTATCCATGTTACTTGAACCCCTTCTTACATAAATTCCAGGTGGATATGAAATTATTTGCAAGGTGTCTCAATCATGTTGTCAACTTAGTATGCAACTGATGTTTAAAACCCAGCCTAAGTTTACAGCCACTTTTTTGGTCCAGTCTATACATTTGTATTATATTATTACTGTTAACATACCGATCCGGGGAACCACATCTTAGTGGTCAATGTTTAGACATTTGTAACTTTTCAAACTATGGTTATGAAATTATAACTGTCATCTACTGTTGCACACCAGTGCTTGCACTTTGCACCTTTCGAATGTATTTTGCACATGGTATTGTTTAACAAATCACTTTGCACTTTGGGGTACTCAACAGGTGCATAAACCCACTAGTTCTGCCTTCTGATGAACCCTTATTGCAAGGCAATACATAAGGGCAGTGATCTGGCACTTTGGATCAGTTCTGGGACCACAATAAATTAATTATTGGGCTATTGTAATTTATCCTTGGTGTGTGTACACTGTTTTTTTCTCATACTTTCACTTCTGATTAATGACATAATAAATAAATAATAGTATGCTGTGCAAACATGTACCAACTGATAGAGATCCGTATTCACGCCAGAACCAACAGTACCCAATGATTCTATGGGTAAGCAGAAATGTGTCCAGGCTTACCTAAAGGTCTGTACTGTCTTCACATATAGTACTTCAACAGACCTACACTTCTTCAGCTAACTTTCTACATTTCTGTTTCTATCTTCATTTTTCCCTTACAAATCGAAGCAGAAGAAATACAAATGACAAGCATTTTTTAAATTATGTCTACAGTGCTGTTTTTCTACATTTTCCATGAGAGATGCAGCTGTATGTAACTAATGGAGCAATGAATTCAAATAGCATGTCTGTCTGAACGCAGTACTTATCTGCAATCCAATGCCTCAATAATGAAGATAATGTCAATGTTTTTTTTTGTTACCTTGCACTGCAGCTTTTGATGGCTTTTCTTCTTTCTTTACATGTCGATCTGTGAAACAAAGATAAGGGTCAATAAGACTTGTTGAAGGCAGGGGTGTTATTAAACACAGAGGGCTTCATGAATAATAAAATAAGACTATATTAGCTTGATAACTGGGGCTGGAAGCCAAGATTATGTAGCACAAACCTAACAAAAGATTTACATAAATGTGCTGTAACAGCATTGGGGAGGGATCAATAATTAGTGTCTCTTTTTTATGCTTTTAGCACAATGAAGGAATATACTTTCTATCGTACACTATATGGATGACAATTTTGCCACGTGGAATGCAGTTTGACCTACAGGTAAGCACACAAACCTATGAAACTGGAAACCTGTACTTGAATTTGTCACCTATTCACTGTGTTGCCTAAGTAAGTAACTTTTTTTTAACATGAAATATTTTATCTAAGTTTTCATTACAATGAGGTACTGACACAGTACATGCCATGCAAGTTAAGGATAAGAATCAGTAAGCAGCACAGTTCCAAATACTAATGCATAGGATATGTTGAAAAGCATAAACTAAGACACATTCCTGTTACTCATAGGAGGAGAAACTAGCCTCCTTGAACTATAGTAAGGACAGTATACAGAGGTGAAATACGTTTAATAACCCCTAACATGGAGTAACTATAAGAAAAGGAAAAGGGAAAAGGCTCAGACTCAACCTGTTAGGTGACATCCTGCAGTGTGATGTAGTTCTGGGTGTTTGTCTTGTGAAACGGTCAGCTAGCAACCATTCAAGAGGGTAAGGGAAAGACAGCCAGTGGATATTCTGTATTACAATACAGTCATGTGGGTGGGTTACCAGGAGGTGGGGGAGGCACAAGGCATAGATGTGAGTGGAGACATGTATCCCATTTCTGATGGTACTTGATTCCCTTACGAGCATTAAGGAAAGAGAGTCATTCCAGGATAGATAGTTGTGCTACTGCCGCATGCCACACTAACAAGGATGGAGGATTGGTTTGTCTCCACTTCATGAGGAGGCCACTCTTAGCCTTCATCAAAACTCATGCTACCCATTGCTTCAAGGGTGGCATAAGGGAATCCAGTATAGAGGTATCCCCTAATAATACAAGCGGGTTGGGGGGTCAGCGTGACATTTTGCCCTATCATTTTGGAACAGTATTCCTGTATGCCAACCCATAATGTGGTTATTTTCAGGCATTGCCAAAGGACATGAAGAAGGTGGGCAGGGTCTTGCTGACATCGCCAACACTGTGCTTTAGGGATGAGACCTATCCGAAGCTGCTGTGCTGGGGTGCGGTACCACCGATGCAGTATTTTCAGTTGTATCAGTTGGCTTCTTGAGTCCCTATAGCTGAGGTGAGCATGGTGTAGGCAGTTGGTCAAAGCTCAGGAGATATTGTGGTATTTAGTTCCTGTTGCCAAAGAGACCTGCAGTGTTCCAGGTTAGGTGGGCATGCATCCAGTAGAGCCTTATAAAAGACTCCAGCAAGGCCCTTTTGCTTCCTGGGTGCTTGCAGTCTGCTGACCCACTCTCTTTGAGGGGTTTCAGCTATAGACTGTCAGAGAGATTTCAAAGCATCTTGAAGCTGCAAGAATCTCCAAAATTCTTGCTTAGGTAAGGAGTAACATTCTTGGATCTGTTGAAAAGAAATTAGGACCTCGGAAGAGAGTACGCAAAGGTTGCCTTCAACCAATATTTCTTTCCCTTCCCAGGAGAGCCAGTGAAGAGGTGCCCTTTGAATTAATAAGGTGAGGTTATCCCATAATTTAATGTATGTGAAGGGTGGGGACCAAGTTCCTTTTGGAATGTGAGAAATTGACAGACCAGTCTGCCATGCTCTTCAAGTTTCAGTCAGAATGGGTCGGCTTGTGTCCCTTGGGGATTTCGAGGCTTGCAGCAATGCTCCCAGCCATTGACCACCAGCAAGGTCAGTCTCCATCAACACCCAAAAGGGTGTATTTTTGTCAGATGGTGAAAACCACTTAGTGGCCTGGGCCATCCTATATGCTAGTGACCAACCTAAGCACCAGGGCAGCCCTAGACCCCTCCTTGGTCCAGTGTGCCCTGAGCTTTAATTTCCCAAATCTTGGAGACTTCCCTTCCCAGAGTAAGTTAGATATAAGCTTGTCTATTGTCGTGAAGACCTTAGGAGGGACTCTCACTGGGAGATTAAGGAAGAGAAAGGAGAGCTTGGGAAGAGTAAACATTCTAACAGCTTCCACCTTGCCTCTCAGAGAGAGCTTCAATATTTTCCACCACTGAAATTCAGCACTGATAGAACCCAGCAGGGGATTAAAGTTTGTTTCCACCAAGTCTACCTAAGCAAGTCACTTAACCTCTCTGTGCTTATCCTCCTTATAATCACCAGTGTATTTCTATGTTCTTTGAATCTGTCCATGATCTAAACATTGCAATAATACCACCCCAAGGAATGCACTTAAGTATTCAGTTTAAATTAAAGTTACTATATAAAACACATTTCCATTCCTTAAATGGGCCCATAACTTCCATTAATAGATTATTAAGGGTTGGGGTGCATAAACAATTTGAAATGTTTCTGACACATGCCAGATATGTTTTCATTAAAAGAGAACCATGCTGAATTTGCAGGTAATTTTTCCCTGTGGAAGCTGTTTTAAAAAAAAAATATTGGTTCAAATTCTGTTTTTCTAGCTATACAGTCTTTTAGTTATCACATTGGGTGTTTCTAATTTACAAGCTGCTGTTAAGGACCATTTTAGAACTCCATGATTTTTATTATCCCCTTGCCCTGCTCCTCTATTGCTGGCACAATGTAGCAGTGCTCCACTACAGAACTAATGGATGAGAGGAGCTAATGAAAACATAAATGAAAAACAACCAGCTTCACATAGGAATTTAGGTTCACTAGAGAAATCCAAATTGTCATAACAAAGTTAGTGTTGAGTGGGTTTAAATGTAATTAGCTAAGTTAGAAAGGAGGGAGCTTTGACTACAGTGATTTTGTAGCTGAAGATATACCAGTGATGGAGTCTCCTGTTTGTGAGGGATGACCAGCCCACATGTTTGTAAAGAGTGCAATGATAAGTGCAAAAGGAGGAGCCAATGATTAAGAGAAGGCCACTGTGATACAGAGGCTGAGTAGAGAGAGTATGGTTTTAGAGGTGGTGCAATATATGACATCATGATAGTCAAGACTGGAAACAGAACTGGCACAATTTTTTCTTTAGTTGAAGGATAAACAAGCCATTGCATCTGCAAATGAAGTGCAGTTTCATATTTAGGTTTGAGACAAGTGAGGTAATATGATGCTGAAACATAAGCGTGCTTTCTAGGTACAGAAAATACCTCATTTTTATGTTTGCTTGCACGCATGTGCAAGAAACATAGTGCCATCATCGGAGATTTTGGAGGTGTGTCACCTCCTCCTCCAATTCAGTCAGTGTGCTGGCAGGCGCAGCCCCTGTAAGCCAATGCATGCTGGAGCTGTCTATGACAAGCTCCAAAATGCAGTGGCATACAGTTAAAAGGGGGAGCTATGCTTGAGTGAGCAGTGATAAGATATCGCTAGCCTGCTCTGCCCCATCACACTACACACGCCGGCGCACACGCGCCTCCCACCCCCGCACACACTGTATAGCCGACGGGGTGCCCAATCCCTGTCTGCTGTGCTGCATTCCACCCGCATCCCCAAAGCCTTCCATAATGCCACGCTGGTGCCCACCCCAGCATGGCAACCAATGATATAGCCAACGGGGTGCCCAATCCCCATCAGCTCCACTGTCCTCACCCCCAGTAGTAGTGCCACGCTGGGTGCCCACCCTAGCATGGCAATTGATGCTTAGGACCGACAGGGTGCCTAATCCCCTGTTGGTCGAACGCCCCCAAACCGGCCCTTGTGCCACGCTGGGAGCTCCACCCAGGGTGGCAAACATCCACGTTGTCCTTTTTTTTTACCTGGAAAGAAAAACGGTCCCACGTGATCTCCTGGCCCCCTCCACAATCCGCACCCACCCCCACTGCTCATCCTCCCCACCCCCTCACCCCATACTTACCTCCGGACCTTGGCGTGACGATCTTCGGTGGACCGGGGACACGTCTGCACTCTTCAAAGCCGACCGTGAACTGAGGAAATGCTGGTAAGCTGTATAATGGGCTAGATAGGGCTTTCAACTTTGTTGCATATCTCAGGCATTTTTTGGAATTTTTGCACCAAATTTTCAACATGGGGGTTTTGGGACCCCTTCTCATGAATGATGTCACTGTCATGGCGTTATTCGGGCCTGAAGGGTAATTTGGCACTCACTGCACAGTCACTGTGCGAAATCACCCTTTGGGCCTGAATAAATCCATGACAGTGACATCATTCATGAGAAGGGGTCCCAATAACCCCATGTTGAAAACTTGGTGCCAAAATTCCAAAAAATGACTGTTTTATGAGCGTGCATTGCGCAGTTCCTACGCACACTCATAAGGTCACAAATGTTCAATATTTTCACTCCAGAGTTTCAACATTGCCATTTTACCACACCTTCCTATGAGTAGTACAGCTGCCATTTCTCACATCTCACCCAAAATGTGTTTCCGCCCATGTAGCGCACAATGACGCAGTCGGTGTGCGAGATCAATGTACGGGACAAATTAAGAAAATCACAGTGACACTGTTCATGAGGTGAGGTGTTAAAATGACTATGTTGAAAATTTGGTGAAAAATTTCCAAAAAATGACTGTTTTACGAGCGTGCGTTGTAAAGTTCCTATGCACGCTCGTAAGTTCACGAATTTTCAATATTTTCACTCCAGATTTCAACATTGCCATTTTGCCACACCTTCTTATGAGTAGTACAGCTGTCACTTTTCACATCTCACCCAAAACGTGTTTCTGCCCATGTAGCACACAATGGCGCAGTCGATGTGCAAAATCAATGTACGGGACAATTAAGAAAATCACAGTGACACTGTTCATAAACAGATGTCTTAAAATGGCTATGTTGAAAATTTGGTGAAAAAATTCCTAAAAATGACTGTTTTACGAGCGTGCATTGCACAGTTCCTATGCATGCTCATAAGTTTGCAAATTTAATATTTTCACTCCGGATTTTCAACATTGTCATTTTATCACACTTCCTTATGAACCGTACAGCTGCAATTTTTCATATGTCACCCAAAATGTGTTTTCGCACATGTAGCGCACAATGGTGCTGTTGGTGTGTGAAAGCAATGTTTAGGACAGATTAAGAAAATCACAGTTACACTGTTCATGAGCAGAGGTCTTAAAATGGCTATGTTGAAAATTTGGTGACAAAAGTCCATAAAATAACTGTGCTACGAGTGAGCATTGTGCAGTTTCCACGCACCCTCGTTAGTTCATGACTTTGTAATATTTTCAGTCCAGATTTTCACCAGTGGCATTTTTCCACACTTCCTTATGAACAGTACAGCTGTCATTTTCCACAACATGGCTGAAGTGTCTTTTCACACTTTCAGCGCAGAGATGCGTGGTCGCTGTGGGAAATCATTGTTAGGCACAGAAAAAGAAAATCACACTGACACTGTTCATGATCGGAGGCACCAAAATGCCTGACTTGACAATCTGCTGTAAAAAATCCCCAACCTAATTATATTACGGGTGTGCGTTGCACAGTTTCTATATACGCTCATGACTTCACCATGTTTTTTAATATTTTTACTACAGATTTGCAACGTTGCCATTTTTTACACCTCCCCATGAACAGTACAGCTGTCATTTTTTACATCCTGTTCGAATGTTTTTGCACCTGTGGTGCTAAATGCCATAGTCACTGTGCATAAGCAGCTCTCGGCTAACAAACTGATATTCCCCCTGTTCAGAGGTGGGGTCACAAAACAAACATGGTGAAAATTTGGAGTGAAAATACCAATGAATGCCTGAGGTATTAGGGTTTCCAACTATAACGCCCAACCCTATAGAGAATGACAGGCATCAGGGGTGTGACTTGGGACTCTTGCCTGTGATGCTCATGCCATTCCACACCCTGCAGTCAGTGAGAGGTATCGAGGTATGCCTTGGACTCTTGGGCCCCAAACTTCACCTCATTCTCCTATGTTGCACACATCTCACCATATTTTCTAATGAAATGGGGTGCGCATAAGGGCCAAAGACCCCAAGGAACACCGTGTCACTTGTCAATGTCTGCAGGGTGGGGTGTGGTTAAATGGCGTGGCCGTTATGCCTGACGATCCAAACGCACACCCCAATGCCTGTCACTCTCTGCAGGGTGGTGGTGGGGTTGGCTTCAGTTCAATACTTCACTGCCATTCCTATTATGCAGCTCTGTAACTTCTACACTACCACTGCCAATGCCAGCAAGCAAACATTCGGCATTGACAAATGCTTGTTTTAGTGTAGGACACGATTAAGCTGGATGTTGTTAGCTGTTGACAGGGAGGAATGGGAGAACTAGAGGATGATGGGGGAGATATTTTCCTCAGACACATTCTCTCTGCAATGTGGGGTTCCCCAGGGCTTGATGCTGTCCCCTATGTTGTTCGCAGTGTAAATGCTGCCCCTTGAGACATTGTACAATAGTATGGGCTGAGGTTTCACTGCTATGCTGATGATACCCAGCTCTACCTGTCTTTTATACCTGACCAGGATAGTGCGATCTTGGTCTTTAACAACTGCCTTGTAGAAATCCAGGACTGGATAACATCCAGCTGGTTGAAATTGAATTCTGAGAAGGCTGAGGTGTTGGTTGTGGATCCAGGTCACCGGACAGAGGGGTCAGTGGCAGGGCTGCCCTATAGACTCTGGCTTGGAGGTGCCCAGCTGCCTTCCTCTGAACAGGTGTGAAATCTGGGGTGGTTCTTGATGATGGGCTGACACTGCATTCGCAGGTGTCGGCAGTCATCAAGTCTTCCTTTTATCATCTTAGGAACATCACCAGGATTAAGCACCTTGTTCCATCCAGTGACCTGCCAACACTGATCCATGCCTTTGTGACCTGACACCTGGACTACTGCAATTCTCTCTACCTAGGGCTTCCACTGGTTGATATCTGCTGCTTGCAGCTAGTGCAGAATGCTGTGGTGTGGTTGTTGATGGGGACCCCTCATTCACGTTACATCACTCCCATGCTGTGTGAACTCCATTGGCTGCCTATTCAGTGGTGGATCACCTTCAAGGTTGTGTTTCTGACCTATAATGCCTGCACCAACAGGGTCCAAGCTATCTACAAGAGCTCCTGAATCCCTACTGCCCCAGATGACCTCTCCGCTCAGCTGAAGAGGAGTTGTTAGAGATTCCCAGGGTACGGTTTAAAACTTCTTGGGCCCATGCTTTTATGTATGTGGCCCAGACCCTGTGTAATTCTCTACCTCCTCAGATTAGAGAGTGCAGGACTGTGGAGAGCTTTATGGTGGCCTTAAAAAAGTATCTTTTTCATCAAGCATATGGAGAGTAGATAGATTAATTTGACTGTATTTTAATGTAATGTTTGGAATTTGCATGTTTTATTATGGATTTGTTTTTAGTTTGTTTTAACTTGTACAGTCCTTTGGATATAGAATTGCACTTAAGAAATAAAGCTTATTATTATTATTATAGTATGGTGCAATGTTTACTATTAGATAACTCACCAACTGTGTGTTTTAGCATTGAGTAATAAGTATAAATCCAGCCAGACACTCTTTCTCCTGAGGAAGACTGACTGAAGGTGGGAGACAGCCATTGTGTCATATTTAAAGGTGTAGCAAACAAAGTCATACTCAATTTTTAGATGAGACAAATCAAAGAGAAGGGGAAGGGGTTGCCTATTCTAAATCTCTAAGCACCTGAGGGTCACTGAGTCCCCCTATGCACAAATTACTAGCACTTGTGATTTCCTCTTACTTAACATCATATTTGGCAAACATAAAATCCTTACATTTAGCACTATTTGTATCCCCCAGGTCATGCTGAGGGTCTAACTGCAATCTCTGACTTTGGCCTATCATTGAAAAGCAGAAAATGGCTCTAATTTAGAGCCTTTAATATATACTGGTCCACAGGCCAAGCAGAAAATGCCAAAGACCTTTTTCTGATCCTCAGCCTTAACGAAATTGTTAGTGACCCCACCAGGGTTAACTAAATCAGGTTATGAATCCATCTTATACTGGATCATAGTGTTCAACCCCTCAAATGTTTGTAACTCTCAGATACTCCAAGAGTCAATTATTGACCATAGTCCAGTTTTCTGCAAACAGTCCATGAGGCTCCCTCAGACACAGCCTTTCTTTGTCAAGCCCAAACAGCTTGACAGTTTGGACCTGGAGGCCTTTTCGCACTTTCCTCCAGTGATTGGTCTTTCCTAGAACATATCATGGATGTAGACACTGCCTACAGTAGTTTTTGCCAAAATGTCATTAGTATCTTTGATTGTCTCTGACCTATGAAACAACACAGAATATGTGGAAACAGACTGGATTGGGTCTCCAGGGAGCTTCTTAGGCTTTTCAAAGATAGAAGACAAGAAATGGTCCCTATATGAAAAAACTATGTACCCTGCCTAGCTACAGGACTATAAAGCCCTATGCAATAACTGTAAGTCAGTGGTGTGTAAAACTATATTCAGTCACTTAAATTGCTGCCTGACTTCTAAGAAACGGGGTCCAAAAATTGTGGAACAATACTAACAGCTTAACTGGTAGGTCAAAAAATGCACAATCTTAGGCCACCAATGGTAAAGACAGGGTAACTTGTGACCCAAAGACCATTGTCACTCTGTTCAAAGACTTCTTCGGTGACCTTGATAAGTATAGAAACTTCTACCCAGGCTCCCCCCTCCCCTGGCAATCACTCAGAAAGTTGTCTGGCTGCACCTGTCCTTATTTTTACTTCAAATAGCTAACCATCAGTCAGGTTTCCAAATACCTGGGCCATTCCAGTTTCTAACCTGTGCATGGTCCTGACGGTATTGACTAATACTTAATCAAATTAACCAGTGAGGCAATATATAATCCCATCTCTAAATTTTTTTACTTTTTCTATGCAGTAGTGCATACCCCAAAGTTTGAAAGATCGCCACAGTTATTCCCATAAGCAAGTCTGGTCCAGAACATCTCACCTTCAGCTACTGTCCAATGTTCCTTCTTGTTCCCCTGTCAAAAGTTTTTGAAAGAATAGTTTTCAAGCAGACTTCTGAATTTATCCTGCAAAATGATCTGTTGACCAATGGTCAACTTGGTTTCCATCCCGAGCAAACCACGGAAACTGCTTTGTTGAGGTTCACAGAGTTTGTTCACTGAGCATTAGATATAGGTAATCTTGTAGCTTTGGTGTTCGTGAACCTCACCAGAGCATTCAGCCTTGTACACCTCTTAGTTTTTCCTCTGATGTCAACAACTGGTACCAAAACTATATGTTGGACCAGGTCCCCAGGATTGCAATTGACAACCTCTCTCTCTCTCTGACTTTCATCAGATCAGCTGTGGTGTTCCCCAGGGATCTATTCTTCATTGTCTCAATGTTTTTGAATTCACTGCCAACTGCCTGCTCAACAAATGAAACCATCCTATATGCTGATAATACAGTCATCTTCTGTAAGGGCAGGAACATTGCTACCTTGAGCAAAACTTTATAGTAGCACTTTGATCTACACCAAGCTTGGTTCTTAAAGAATAGGATGGTCCTCAATACCAAATAAATCCATGGTTTTCACATGCAGTTCATAAAAAAAAATTAGTTCCTCCTTCCAACTGCATGCTTCTGATGGTACAGAGATGGAGCATGTCTCAGAGTTTAAATATCTAGGTCTGTAATTGGACAGCTAATTTTTTTGACACCCCTCTCAACACTCTGTTAAAAACAGTGCATTAGAGACTTTGTTTCCATTACCAAGTTAAAAAATTCCTAGTTCCAGATATTAAGACATTGCTTACCAATAGCCTCCTGTTCTCCATAATTGATTATGGTTCCCTTGTGTATGCTGTGGCTCCCACCAGGGTTCCCTCCAAGGTGTGCACTGTATGTAACAGTGTTTGTCATTTCCTCACTGGATTGCCATAACATGCCCACCACTGCCTTCTGTATACCACTGCCTCTTGTTCATCCTTTGAGGTTCAACTGGACCATAGGGGCCGGTGTTCCTACACAAGGTGGCACTTGGAAAAGTCCCCTCATTTATAACTGAGCTATTCCAATGCTCTTCAAACTCACTGGGGACTCACTCACAGTCTAAATTTTCATTCTAACTTCCCTTCAGGAAATCTGCCATTGGATAGAGGGTTTTACCCTTCAGGGCTATTGGTCCATACAACCTTTTTCCTTACTGTTCACAGATGGGAAGTCCCATTCCATCTTTCAGCTCTAAACTCTGCAAATTTGTTACAGAAAATATACACTGTGATTGTTTCTAATTGTCTTTACCTTGCATGTACAAATATTTTAAGTACGCTGTGTAGTCTATATTTGTATTGATTTTATTCTCAATTCTGTAACCCATTTAATTATGTACAACTGGTTGCTTGTGAAAAAGAGCTATGTAACTCATTTTTGTGCTCCAGTATAATTATAAAAATGAAATGATATGTCATTAGTGTACAGCAGAATAACAAACTTAAGAACAAAGTTGGAGAGGTCATTTATGTAGAGAGAGCACAGAAGAGGTCTCTTAGGACTTGCAGAACACCTTTATTAATAGTTGAGAAATTGATATGAGGTTAGAACTGTGAACACACTGGGACCTTCCTGAGATATAGCTTGCAAATCCCACAAGTGCCTGGAAATTTAAAACAATGGAAGTTAAGCTGTTGATCAGGATATTATGATCAAAAGTGTCAGATACTTTAATTAGGTTAAGCATTACAGCTAGGCACCTCCTTTTTATGTTTGCTTGTGTGCATGTGCAAAAAACATTATGTGGCAACTTAGGAGAGAGGTGGGTTATGGAGGTGTGGCACTGTGTCAGCCAACACCAGCACTGCATTTTTGGGCTTGGCACTGGTCACCCAATACAGGCCCAGTGTCCTGATGACACTGGTTCTGCAGAAGTGAGAAAAACTTGAAATGATTTGGCCACTGCAATGAGGGGCTGTCTTGTCATTGCAGTGTCAGCCATTCCACTACAATGAGAGAGCGACCTGTCATTGCAGGGCGGTACCTTGCCTAGTGTAACATGTCCCTAAACATAGCAGTGGCACAGCCACTGCCTCCAAGCCCCATGAAAGCCGACTGACTGAGGTACCCAATCCCCCTGTCAGCATGCCCTTAGCCCAGTTCATTTACTGATGTGGGAGCCCACTCCCCGTCTGCATAATGTCCCCCATTTTGTCATGTGAAGAGGGGGGTGTCCAATCCCCCTCAGCATCATGCCCCACAAACAGTTGTTCTTTGCTGACAGGGGGCTCAATCCCCATCGCCTTACGTGCTCCTACAACAAAAAGGCAGGTGGCACACTAGGACCCCATCCCAGTGTGCAGAAAGCAAGCCTGCAAAAAAAAACAAACCTTCTTGCGATGTCTTTTTTTTCTCCCTGAAAGACAGGAAATGGTCCCACACCAGTCGGGTCCACTCTCCCAACCTGCACCCACCCACTGCACACCCTACCTCCCCACACCCCTTTCACCCCATACTTATCTCTGGAGCCTGGTGCAATAATCTTCAGTGGACCAGGAACACAGCGGCACTCTTCGAAGCTGACCATGAACTGAAGAAATACTGGTAAGCTGTATAATGGCATAACAAGGTTTTTTTCAGCTTTGGTGCATATCTCAGGCATTTTGGGGAATTTTGGCACCAAATTTTCAACATGGGGTTATTGGGACCCCTCCTTATGAATTCAGTCACTGTCATGGCATTATTCAGTCCCAAAAGGTGATTTCATGGTCACTGACCAGAATCACCTTTTGGGACAGATTAATGAAATGACAGTGCGACTGTTTATGAGGTGGGCTCTCAAAATGCCTATGTTGCAAATTTGGTGAAAAAAATCCAAAAAATGCCTGTTTTATGAGCGTGCATTGCACAGTTTCCATGCACACTTGTAACTTCACGAATTTGTAATAATTTCACTCCAGATTTTCAACATTGCCATTTTTCCACACCTCTATATGAGACATTACAGATGTCATTTTTCACATCCTGGCCAAAATGTGTTTTCACACTTTCAGCGCACAATATCGCAATCGCTTTCGGAAATCAGTGTTTGAGGCAGATTAGGAAAATCACAGTGACCCTGTTCATGAGAAGAGGTCCTAAAATGCCTATGTTGAAAGTTTAGTGATGAAAGTCCATAAAATGACTGTGTTACAAGCATGCGTTGTGCAGTTTCCACACACCCTCGTAACTTTGCAAATTTGTAATATTTTCACTCCAAATTTTCAACATTGCCATTTTTTTATACCTCCTGATGAACAGTACAGCTGTCATTTTTCACATCCCGGATTAAATGTGTTTTCGCACTTCCGGTACACAATAGTGCAGTCGCTGTGGGAAGTCAGTGTTTGGAACAGATTAAAAAAATCACAGTGTCAAGAGGTGCTATGGAAAATTTAATGATAAAAGTGTATAAAATGACTGTGTTACAAGTGTACATTGGGCAGTTACCACACACCCTCATAATTTCACACATTTGTAATATTTATGTATTAATTTGTGTAACCCTCTTGTCACCCAGGGTTATTAGAATCCCACTTAGCTCTAGTGGCAGGCAGGGAAGGCAGCTTGTAAGACACCAGTTAAATGGGTTTCACACTGTCTCACTCTGTCCTCAGTCTCAACTGAGCTGGAGGGAAGACATAATATAGAATTCTTGCAATAGCATAAGCCACAGTGGAATGTTGCAGCTGTGAGTTAGGTTAGAATCGTTGGAGTTTTCAAAGTCAGTCTGGAGGAGTCGAGTGGGAGACTCAGTGGAGGGAGGAGGTGCACTGCAGTTGGCAGTCCCTCAGAGCCCCCAGTTCTGTTCAGAGCTACCACAGAAGAGGGTGTGTGTTCTCGCCCTAGAGAAAGACACAGAAGAATACTTGCTGAAGTAGTTCAGACTGTCTCCCAGTTATTCCAGTGTCCCATCCCTGAGAGGGATGGGGGTGGACAAGACCAGCTCTTCAGGGGCAATTCCCCTGGCCCTGCTGGAGGAAGAAAAGCTGCCTGAGAGAAGATTTGTGCTGAGGCACCAAGAAGTATGTTTTGTTTTTCCTGTGAGAGAAGCCCGTGGGCACCTGCAAACCATGGTGAATCCGCTCTGCCAGAGAGCCTATGTTTTCACCGAGACTGTTGTGTTAAGTATCTGCTACTGTAGGTCAGGAAAGGACAGCCAAGAACAGTACTTAAGTTTGTCTATGACTTAAAATGCATCTAATCAGTGGGGGTCTACAGGGATGGACACAGTCACTTAAAGAACATTGGAAGTCAGGACACCAGTTACCAGAAACAGTAGATTGTTAAATGTAACATACATTTTGAGATAGCATTCTACAACCAGAGAGTTTCAAAGGAAAGGTGTTGACTCCAAATGAATGGCCGGGTATGGATTTGGAGACAAGAGGTAGGAGACCCCCATCTGGAGTAACCAGATTTACCTCCACAAATTCACTTTGGGCACCTATAGCTTTTTCCCAGGCACTTGGCCAGTGTCCTCAGAAAGTACCCAGACATGGGATTAAGATGTGTGTTTTTCCTTAGAGCTTGGAAGTGTTCATGGGTGGTAGAAGGAGCCACCAGCAGAAGTGTCCATGCCATATGGAAGAGTGTACCAGTGCTGTCCAAGGGCCATGCCAGGGAATCCAAGACAGAGAGAGTACCAGTTCAGGCTGAGAGCCCAGTGTGTTCAGAACCTGAGGGTAAAAGTTGTTGTGATGATGAAGAAGATGTGTTCTGACCTTTATAGTTCTGTACAACCAGTGAGTGTAGCCCCGTGGGGGTCTATCCTGATTTGTATTCCTGTGTGTAAGTGAATAAAGGCCCCGCTTTAGAATCCCACTTCTGGTTTAGACAGTCACAGTTCTTGCTTCCTATGTCTGGAGTTACTTGGGTGTACATGTCCAGTAGTGCAAACCTAGTCCTGATGCCGAGTGAATGTTTTCTCCCGAATCCAGGCTCACCTGGTAATGGGTAATAAAAATGGAGACACTAGGCACTAAATAAATAACATCTTCAAAATCCTTAAAACTCGCACCTGGTTACATTAGCTTTTTTTAATCAGGTCAGCACACTAGACAGCCAAGTGCCTATTTTCAGGTGCAACTCGAGAGGATTACAAGGTACATACAAGAACATCAGGCGGAGTCACGGTAACATACAAGAAACTCAGGCATAACAGATTGATAGGTAGATAACAGCATAATACAGGCATTGTCAATAAAGCAAACAATATAGGGTAAGTTGTATTTTCAACATTGGCATTTTTCCACACCTCCTTATGAAAAGTATAACTGTCATTTTTCATATCCTGCCTGAAATATGCATTTACACATCTGGCACAGAATAGCTCTGTCACTGTGGGAAATCAATGTTCAGGACAGATTAAGAAAATCATAGTGATAGTGTTCATGAGCAGAGGTCACAAAATGCCTATGTTAAAAATTTGGTGAAATAATCCCACTAAATGACTGTGTTACGCACATGCATTATGCAGTTTCCACATATGCTCGGAAGTGCAAGCATTTTTAATATTTTCACTACAGATTTTCAACATTGCCATCTCTTCACACCTCCCTATGAATGGTACAGCTGTCATTCTTTACATCCTGCTCAATCTGTGTTTTCATACATCTAGTGTAGAATGGCATGGTTGCTGTGGAAACTCGAAGTTCGGGACACATTAACAAAATCACACTGTTACTGTTCATGAGGAGAGGTCCCAAATGCTTTCATGAGGTGGGGTCACAAAAAGGCCATGTTGAAAATTTGTAGTGCAAATACCAACAAATGCCCTGTTCGTTAGAGTTTTTAACCATAATGTCCCACCCTGTAGAGACTGACAGGCATCAGGGTTGTGCCTTTGGATTGCTGACTGTAATGCTCATGCCATCACACCCCCACCCCACAACCAGTGCAGGCATCAAGGTGTGCCTTGGACTCTTTGGCACCAGAGTTCACCCCATTCTCCTATACTGCTCCCATTTCAGCATATGTCCTTATAGAATGGGGTGACTGTAAAGCTGAACACCCCAAGGCACACCTCAACGTGTGTCAGTGTCTGCAGGATAGGGTGAGGTGACATGGCATGGACGTCATGGGTGATGACCCAAACGCATACCCCAATGCCTGTCTGTCTCTGCAGGGTGGAGGTGGGGTTGGCGTGAAGTTCAACACTTCGTTACCATTCCTATTCTGCATCTGTCTAACTCCTGCATTTCCAGTGCTAATACCAGCAAGCAAGCATTCGGCATTGACAAATGCTTTTTTTAAAATTAGATAAAAATGCCATTCACAACTTTATTAACTCCATGAGTAATACTGTGATTTGATTTGATCTAAATCCTGATTGATATTTTGAGTGATGCTTGTAGGAGATCAAATACAGAGAATACTGGATGGACAACTATGCACAATCAGCCTGTGCTGCCACAGAAGTATTCTGGTTCCCTCTGATGTCAGCAGTGATGCTTGAGAGATCTGAGGGAATCAGAACTCTGAGGTGGCAGCTCAGGCTGGTTGTGCACGGAGCTGCACATCCAGCATTTTATACAGTGTATAGTACAAACATAATTAAGAAATCAACCCTGCCATACTCTGGAACTGCTATTACAATCTTAACAGTTCACTTTCAACTGTGTGATATTTGCACATCAGTTCTAGAAATGAAAAGCAGGTGTCTCATGTATTTCTAAAATCGACTGGAATGCTGTTGTACCACAGAATGATACAACCTTGTTCCATGACCTTTAAACTGTGGTACAACAATGTTTCAGCTGGCATGACAATCTGATCACAGAAGGAGTTGGCAGGCAGCCATGTGCACCTCTCCTGCAGAGTGGAGGGTATGAAAACATTTTTAAGTTAAAAAACAAAAAGTGGAACTGATATTTGAGATACAAAGGAGTACATTCTGAGGTTGTAGAAATGAAAACTTTGTAAGTTAGAAAATTGGAAAAGGAGCAGTCATTCGATGCCTAAAGCAATGTATTTTGAGAATGAACAGAATGAAATGATGCAATAAAGTGACATAAAGCAGAAGGAGAAAAGTGCAACGCAGAGGGTCTGAGGAAGTGGCCATGCCACAAAACATTGCCCAGATGAGTGTGAAGTGAAAATAAAACATATCTAAAATGGAATATTCAATGGTGTTCATCAGATCATTTCTTGCATTTTATGGAAATCTATACAGAACAAGCCCTCACTATACACTATAATGCAGCAGTTGAGTAGAGACAAGTTTGTTTTAGAATTTTTGAGCAGGCAGGTAAAACAGCAACTGAGTGGTAGTAGTTGGGGTTAGGGTCAGAGACAGTGCCACCTTTAAAAATAAGGGGTCAGTTTCAAAAGTGCTGCATAGAATAGCGCAAGCTGAGCAAAAAGCAGCCTGCACCAATCACTGGTAAACCAGAACACTGCACCTGTTTATCAAGATGAGTCCCGGTGCCAGAGTCCTACAGCTTGCAACAATGGCTGCTGTACATCAAAGGCAAGGTGCACAGGACAGGTTTGCCACAAGCTGTGGGGAAGTCAGCTGGCAGTGGTACCAATTGAAGGAGGCCTGCCAGGAGGTTGCCAGGGCCTGAGAGATGGTACAGGGGATGAGGAGGGTTTTACAGTACAGCTAGGTGGTGGGAGGAGGCAACTGATCCTTGACAGTGATATTGCATGGCTGCTGCTGTGCCTGTGCTATCCATGGGGGGTACAGCCACACACCTGGCACCATGAGGGGAACCTGTGGGCATGTGCCTCACATGGCACAATGCCACCAGCCATTCTAGTGCTGCTCTGCCACTGTCCGAGTCTTGTGCAGCACAAGATGCAGCAGGTGACAGCTGCAGGGGTGGCTCAAGGCCCATTAGACCAGTTCTGGACTGGTCTAACTGTAGCAGACCATGCACCCTGTGGGGAAGTTTCAAGAATCCCAATTAAGGGGATGTTGCAGCACTGCTCGATACATGCCCCTTCCACAATGGTGCACTGGTGCGACCATCACAAGGACAGTGCAAGCCCGGGTGGTGAAGGCTGTCCCCCAACTGGCACAGGCTGCATTCCTGAATTAGGTATGATGCAAGGTGTGGCACAGTGAGCCCCTTTCATCATAGTTCTTTGATGCAAGCACCATTCCTGATGCTTTCTGAGTTGGGCCAAAGGACAACTGATGCTGCTTTCCAACCTTCTGGTTGTTCCTCCTCGGTGGTGGAATGATTAAACAAATATGTGAGCTGTTTGACTATGACAGGGGCAATGAGTTTTAAGAAGAAAGGGTGCATCATATCCCAAGCCAGGATCATTCATACAACTAAGACCAGCCAATGCCTTGTTGACATCATAGTCCATTTTCTGCTTGTAATTTTTATTTAATATTTGTATTATCCCTTTGATTTGAATGTAAACTACTACATTTGGTTTCTCTGTATCTCTCCAATCCCATACATTTGCACTAAAGCAGAAAGTCTGTGCACACAGCATTATGTGTATGCAAATCTTTTACACTTTTTCCAGCCTGCCTCTCAAGTCTACTACTTCCAAGAGCACTAAGTGTCCAGAATAGAAAAGTTAAATGTAGTTCCCCTTTAAGAGATGAAAATAATGTATCCTTTTTTAAATAAAAAGCTGGCTGAAAAAAATGGCAAACTATATCATACTAGTGATTGGCAGAACATCCCAACTGTAACCCAGACTGAGAAATTTGACATTTTGTCAATATGGTATAGGAAGCTTCTTTATAAAAAATAATAAAATTCAACCCCTGAAATCTCTTTGGTGATGATTCTAAGCTGTGTATTTAAAACTAAAAGACACAAAAAGTGGGTTCATTACAGATATTTTGTAGTTATTTTATGTGAAGGATGGATGTATCAGGGTATCTACACAATCCCCGGTTTTTGCAAAGTTGGCGAGAGAGCTTAGTGGTGCATATGTTTACACACTACATGACGGACATAGGTTCCCGTCCCAAACTCGGGATCCCAGCCAGCTTTGTGAAGACTGAATGCAGACCCCAGGAGACATACTGTGTCTACGGGGGTGAGTCTATCAACATCTGCCATTGCCTATCTGCCTCTGTTACCCCTAGGAAAGGAGTCATGAACTTCAGAACCTTTCTTCCTGGCCCATCTCCAGCAATCATCAGGGCAATGATGTGGGCTACACAGGCAGTTTACAGGCATGTCTGGCCTCAGTCATTGCTGTCACTGGTGGGTCTGATGCTATGCCACCCTGAACAGAAGAGCTGGATAGGTTCTTCCTTGTGTGTCCCTCATCACCTAAGGGGCTCCCTCCATGAATAATCTTTCTAATGGTGTAAGAGCAGCTGCCTGAATCAAAGCCCACTGTAAAGGTGCCGGGGTGGTGTTGCAGATGTGTAAGGGAGGGGTATGGAAACTGGAAGATGTTTAATAAGGTAAAAATCCAGGTAGCAGAATTGTACAATAGCAGTTTTAACAGCCCCTATTCATCTTGACAAAGCTAAAATGTAAAAATCGCAGGAACATTATAATATTCTCAAACCGGTGATTTAAGCACAGTAATAAGCTTTGAAGTCACTTGTTACGCAGATTCTTCTAACACAGGAGGCCAACTGGGTAGTGAGAATTAATGTGCACAGCATTAGCAATACAACTCCATGAAGTAGTGTTTCTCTGAAGTAATATTTAATGCTGCTCAGATTTGCTCTGAAAATTAAGCATTCTCCCATGTGAAAACAGTATCACTGTTAAGGGACCTAATTAGTCAAGCAAGATAGCTTGTGCCTTGGAGAGATATGAGAGTGAAACATTCCACATAGAAAGTGCCAGTAACTGTTTTTTTATTTAAAATATTACTTTCTGCCTAAACATGCCACTTGCCCTATCTTCTGGCTACCCTAATCACGCTCTGAGTCCACCAAAAGGACTTGAATTCCCCTCCCCATACCATACTGCTGCTTGAACTACTTTCTTAGGCACTTCTGTGGTGTGATTTGCAGAGCAACCAAGCCATCAAGGAGACCACTCCAGCATGGAGGGAAGAGGTGAGGGCAGATTGAATGGTGGCAGCTATATTTGGATGGGGCGATGGCACTATTATATGCCCAACAAGAACCACTAGTCTGTAAATTGTTACTCTCTTCCCTAGAGATGATTGGAGGGATGCAGCTATCACACGATGGATAGATGTACACTATGCAGGCCTTCTTGTTGTCAGGACTGCACAAGAGCAGTGCTCAGCAGAGCTGAGAACTGGAATGAATGTCAGATGCTTGGACTGCATTAGCTGTGAGGTAGCAGATTTATGCAAATGAGAGTATAGAGCTGAGAGTTTCCCCTGTGCTTCACCTCTGAAACATGATGCTTCATCGGGGGAGAGTCATCCCTTCTTTTACTGAAGCAACTATCTATCAGCACTGTAACCACTTGATGGATGTCAGGCAGCAGGACACTAAAGCCCCCCCCCCCCCATCTCAGATGCTCAGATCTCTTCTTACAGGTCTGACCAATAAAACAGGCTATAAACTTATATTGTCAAGCTCAGTGAATGCCATAGAATTGCATTTGTCACTAAACTACCATGACTTGAAAATAAACGAGCATACTCATGAACAAGCGTACTGAAGCTCCAGCACCATACACACAGCTGGGTGCATGGGATCAGTGAGCAGCTAGGAATTTAGTCGGGATGAGTAAAATACAGTATTTCACAAAAAAATCATCATTAGTCCATATTTTATTACTGTGGGATGCCCAGATGAGATATCAGTAGGAAGACTGGAGGCAAGAGGAACCAGCATGCAGAGGTACCAAAACACAATTGCCCAAAAAGCTGATAGTGTCCCTTTAAACCACAAAATGAAATGTACCAACATTTAATAACTATGTTGTTACTTCATCAAGGAACATTGACTCTGCCCTTGAGCATATTCCTTTTATTTGTTAAGGATACAGAGGTTTGCAGTTTCATCATTTCTTCTTAGCCCATTGTGGATTGCCATATTCCACAGTTCCCTGCTCCACATGGAGCTCCACTCTAGCACCGACCCTGGCATCTGATTGGATGCTCAGTGTCCAGTCGTTTGATAATCTATAATGAAGTTATACAGTTTTGTGAGCTACTGTTATCAGTTTCAGTTTCACTTCAGTGGTCTCCTTTGAAGAATGCACAGGACTACTCTTATATTGATAAGAATATTTCCTGAAGATGTATTAACACATGGGACTCAATTTTCAAAGAGCCCCTAGAGGGGGACTTGATTTTCAAAGAGCCTTAGAGGGGCATAAGTTGTGTCACTCTATGGCTGCGATGAACTCTGGGTGCATCAGGAACCCTACACCCAATTTTATAAAAGGGGGTGTCCCTGTGCCAAAAACTCAGGAGTTGCTGCAGACAAAGGCTAGAGCCAGACATTTGGCAAACCTGCGGGGATTGCCACAGGGATCTGGCCTCCTTGCCACCTGGCACAACATTAGAAGGGGCCACCAGAGTTTGTTGGGATTCTGCATGCCAGAATGGTGCATAAAGGGCACATGGGTACCCTAAGAAGCATTGTGGAGACAGCAGGCATGATGGTTAGTGAAGTGGTACCCAGCAGTGATGTCCTTTGCAGGGCCCTACAACTGCTGAGATGGGACTGCTTCTAAGGGGGTTGCCAGGGCCAAACAGTGCGATGGCCCCAGGTGGGCATAGCCCTGGCAGCTGTCCCATAGGTGAATAAATGCAGAACCTTGTAAGTGAGAGGCAGTGTGCTACATCATGGGAAGGTGGGCACTAGGAAACTGTGGTGGTAGCTAAAGAATGGTCTCCCCTACCACTGACAGCCCTCTACCTGCAGCTCCAGATTCCTGGTTACAGGGTTCTGCATTCCTTCACCTGTGGGGCAGCTGCCAGATCTGTACCCACCAGGGACTATGTCACTGTTTGACCCTGGCAACCCCCTTTAAAGTGGTTCCATCAGAGCAATTAGAGGGCTCTGCAAAGGGTACCCCTGTCAGGTGCCACATCACTTCCTGTCATGCCCACTGTCTCCACAATGCCTCCTAGGCATGTCTGTGTCCCTTCTGTCCCCAGACCCCACTTTTAGGTCCCCCTATTTTGTCTCATTGTGTGGTACTGGTGCAAGTCGATTAGTGCACCTCATGGCTGGTCTAGGTTGAGCCACTTGCCGTGTCCATGGTGGGGCTTCCAAAATATTAAAAAAGGGATGGTACATCTCCTACATGGTGGAAGATCTCTTGTGACCTGGTGCACAGGCACTGCTTTCTTAAGGGTGACACAGGGTGGCTTGGGTGCAAGGCATCTCAACTTCAACGAAATATGGATTGCTGCAAAGTTTGATGCAAGGTGCCAATTGCATCATACACCTTTTGGCAGAGGAACCTTGTGTCAAGCAGACACTTTTGAAAGTCAGGCCCTTAATATAAAAATATATAACTTCAATGAAACAACTACTGTTTATATAGACTAATGTATGGAAAGCTGTGTAAAACATGATATTTTCACACACCTTAGGTTTGTGATGGTATGCCCTCCCCGACAGCGACACCAACACAGTGATCTACCAACTCGTTGATCAAATCGATAGGTTGCTGAGTGGCCATTGTGTTGGTGCACCTGACACAGGGGCACACTGTCTCCTGGTCCTGCACCCCCTCCCCAAATCAACTCTGACTGGAGTTGAGAATCCTAAGTACAGGGGGTGCGGGGGGCAGAGCCCCCCCCGCACGGGGTGTTTGGGTGAACGAAGCCCTCCGCTAAAAAAAAAGGACTGGAAGACAAACAGGATTTATGTCAACTGCAACTTGAGGTCAACATAAATCCTATCAATGTGATGCCAGTCAACAAAAGTGTTGTCAAAACGGCATCATAGAGTCGATTGTGATGACCTCAAACATGTTGACAGCAGAACTCAAGTGGTTTGCACAATCACAACTAACCAAGGTTGTGATGATATGTCCCCGATATTTTATTTGTAGTAACTTTTTTTAGTGCTTTTAGGGGTATTTAGAAACACAAAAACATGTAATTTCTGTAAAAGAATTATTGTGTATATAAAATAATGTATGGGAGGGGCATCAATAATGAGATATTTTAACATACCTAAAGTCTGTGATTACCTCAAAAACTACAAAAAGGAAACTTGAGTGGTTTGTAAGGTCACCTCATCCTGAAGATGTGTAAAAAAATAGTGGGTTAACATTGTCCCCATGTTTTATTTCTTATAAAAACTATTTTTCAATGTTTAAAACACAAAACTAAAACAAGTATTAAAAAAATCAAAATTACTAAACCTCAGTTGTTCTGTAATCCAGAACAAAGTGGAAGCATTGGTAGGGGCTGCATTTAACAGTGAATGTGTGGGAAAAAGAGGGCAGGACAGGGTGAAGAAAAAAAGAAAATGCCAGCAAACATTTTTTCTAATATTCCAAAAATGTCATTATTCATGGATATGACATCACAACGGTGTACAACAGGATTTGCTATGTTATACCTGTTTATAATTACAATCTACAGCTTCTGAAAATTGGTTAGAAATACATCTGACTACTCTGAGTGGGTGTATACTGGTATCACATAACAACGATATTTAGTAAAAAAATGAGTTACGCAAATTTTTATAATTACTGTTTTTTTCCTCTGGTTAAGTAGTTCTGGTTTCCATCAGTTCTTGCCAAGTGATGGCAGCTCAAATTTCTATCAGTTCTCGGCTACAATCATCTGTATGTGTAAGAGGTTAATTAAGCAATAAGGCACAACAGGGTGTGGGTTGTGCTGGGATAAGCTCACACCTGGGTGGTTGGGCATGAAGCCGCAGGCCGAGTGCATCCAACATCCCAGAAGTGAGGTTATCCTAGCAACTACACTGATGTGCTATTATTATAATGGCTCGCTGTTAGACAAAATAAAAAAAAATGTTTTTAGTAGATTTTTAGTGTGACAATATAATGCAGTGTTGTCAGTTTCTTTGAACTATCCTCCCTGCACTCATCGCTGCATAATGTAGCTAGGAGGAAAAATGGACATCCAAATCAATACAGTGGGGCTGTGCTGGGATACCTCACTGTGCCAGGTACATACTGACCAATCAGAGTCCAGGAAATTTTCTTGCCATTGTATAATTGCCATTTTCTGCTTGTAGCTCACGCTTTGCTTAATCTGTGTATTTTGTTTTCTGGGAGGGAAGACTACAGCTGCAGCTGCAGAGCACATGTTCAGTTACCTAACACCTACTTAGGTATAATGTGGGTGTGCAACATGTTAAGCCGTGACAGTAATGACTGTAACTGTGTGTAGTCAGGTTGATAACAGAGATCAACCAGTAATTATGTAAATAATAACGTATGGAGAAGTGTGTATAATGAGGTTTCTATGCATACCTGAGGTGTGTGATGCCTTATAAACTCGAGAGCAAAGCTTGAGGGGTTTATGAAGGCATCATTCACTGAGGGCGTGTATAAAAGCTGCGTTAGCACATTTCCCTATATTTTATTGTTTTTTTTATAATAACCAGAAAAAAATGACACATTTTGTGATGTGCACTTTAATTTATTCTCATGTCAGAATTGGAGTTTAATAAAAAAAAAAAAAACTAAATTATTACATATTCTTCCCAGTTGATCCAGTCCTACTGTGTAACACTTGTGATTACTTCCCCAGATATCTGACATTTCATAGCACCCTCCCACTCATCACCTCCCAAAACTCCTTCAAAAACTCTGATCATTTTCAACAACTAACATAACAAGGATAACAGCATTTCAGCTGCCAACAGTAAAACAAATGTTGAACCAGTTTTTATATGTTGTTATGCTTTTTTAGTCTTTTTAATTGTATTTATTTATTTAAAGACTGATAACCAGGAGAGGCACACTGAGCCAAGGCTTGTTTCCAGGTATGACCGGGGGGGTGGGGGAGAAGGTACAAGGACAGTGCAATGATACAGAATTGCATGACATTGGCCTGGATATTCAAACTGCGCCAGGCTGTGGCTCAAGCCTGGGCACAGCTCAACTTTGTTGCGCAAGGGGTGTGGCCTGGGCGATATTCAACGGAGCTGCGCTATGGCACAGCAGCTTTGAATATCACACCCTGGCCACCCCCACTGTGCATGGTGCAGTGGCACTGCACCAGCGCAAGTGGCCAGAGTGGAACATGAAGATGCGCTAGCGCAAGTGCTATTGCGCCATGCACAGCACCTGTGATATTCAAAGGGGACATGCAAATGGGGTCATAATTTATGCAAGGTGCACAGGGGACCATTTGCATCTCATTATGGCCCAATTTGTATGCCATTAGCATGCAGGTGTATTGATCCCCGATGACTTACGCCTGGCACCCTGCCAGGCAGCAGCCATCGGGGACCAATGCCCCCTGCAGCCCGATCACAGGCATTCGTGTAAAAGAAACCCCCCCTGTCCAATATCCCTGGTGGTCCAGTGGACCTCTATGTGCCTGATCGTGGGCATCAGTATAGTACCCCCCCATGTCCAATATCCCTGGTGGTTCAGTGGATTGATCGCCGCCCGATCGCGGGCATCTGTAACACATAAAATACCCCTACTACCCTGGTGGTCTAGTGTACCTCCCTCCCACCACCTGCCACTGGGCCCCCGCCCGCTTCCCCCCATCAGCTGGCGGCAGCAGCCCACCTGCCTGCTGCCCGCCGCCCACCGACTGACAGCTCGGTGGGGCTGCATACCCGATGGTTCTGGCGTGAGACAATGGGCATAGCCTTCTCCGGCTCTCTCAGTCCAGACCGCCAGATTCATTCACATATCTGGACCGAAATAATACAATATAGACATCTGCACCCATTGGCTCACGCTGAGAACCAATAGACATGCAACCACTGAAACTGTCGGTCGACGAATAACGAAGCGTGGCGGGTGGCTGCTGCACCCGCCCGGCTGTGGGGGCGGTGGCATCAGGGCGGGTGAGAAAGCCCCTTTCGAAGCCAATGAGAAATTGTTCTGTGTTACAAGTGCCGATGATCGGCGATATTCCGTCACTGGACCTCAAAGGCTGCTCGGACGTGAGTCGCTCTTGTCGAGCACAGAATCCCTGGATCACCAGTGAATGAGATTTCCCCTGGGATGCCCGTGATGGAGCATGAGGGGCACCTCCAGTCTTGGCAGGAACTCGGGTGGCCACCCACAGGTGGCACCTGTTGTGTTGCGCCCTGCAATGCAGCAAGCTCACCTGTGGGTGGCCATCCTTGTTCCTTTTTTTTGGGCTTAACTTTGTGCAGGCGCAGGTAGTGGTTGCACATGCATGACTCTGCACATCTGGGCTGAATATCAGGCTGTGCAGGTTATGCATCGACACGCCCCCCACCCCACCAGTGCCTGCATCATTACTGATGTGCTCCCGGCGCATGGGAGTTGTGCGGCGCACTTTTTCCTTTTGAATATCATATCGGGGTGCATCAGTGGGTTGTGCATGGTGCAACACTGTTGTGCCATATGCAACCCTTTTGAATATCTGGGCCATTGTGTATAACAACAGCACATAAGCAAAATAGCAGCAGAAGGTTACAAGCAGATATGAAATTGGTACATAACATATGCATATCAACAACACATTGTGCAACATAACAGTGGTAGGTATTGTTGAGGCCTAGGTAGGCAGTAGGACACATGGGAAACTTAGGCAGATGCTAAGTTCAGAAAAAGCGGAGGATTTGGGACGCTGTGATACAGGTAACCAGGGATGGTTAGGCAAGGTATTACCTAGAGGTAAGTCAGGTTGTGGGCACAAACAAGAAGTAGGAGGGGAGAAGTACAGGGTTCATTTAAAGAGACTTGAGGAAGACAATGTGTGCAGTGAGGCAGGCAGCCTTACCAGAGTTTTAGTGAGGGTGGGGTAGGTCAAATGAATGTGGGTCACAGGAATGCAGACTATAGGATGTGTGGACGGTGAGGGATAGGAGGAAGGCTAGGTAAGAAGGGAGTGAGCCAAATCAGTATTTAGCAGTGAGAATAGAGGTGTGGCGGTTTTGGTGGGAAGTAAAAGAGGGGAGTTATAGCGAAGAGTAAAGAGTGCAATGATGGGTTCAGGAAGGGGGGGGCATTCAGGGTGAAACAACAGAAGGCGTTGAAGACAACATCCAGTCTGCAGAGGGTGGATGTGGAGGCAGACCTGAACATGATGTCAGCATAATCAAAAAGTGGCAGAATGTTTTTTGTAAGGAGTGTCTGGTGAACAGGGAAGGAGAGGGCATCTTTGTTTCTATAGAGGTCCCCAAGTTTAGGACAGAGACTGAAGCTTAATTACTGAGGGTATCTGAAAGCAGCAGCCATCTGCTTCGAAAAATTTGTCAGTTACATATGATTTGCTTGTTGAGTCAAAGTGTTTTCTCTGCTGCTTTTTGGGTTTTATTTCTGTTGCTTTGTCTCATTTCTTTTTGAAATGATTAACTGGAAGCATTGCTTGGCAATGTTTGAGACAAGATGCTTCTTGCTCAATCTGATCATGAGCAACTGACAGCACTACTGAACAAAGGATTTGTTCAATAGAAAAGATGTTTCTTTTTTTATTTTCAGATGTGTTTAATCAAACTTCATTATACGCAGTGCATTATACACAAATGTGTATAAAGAAGTTTGGCAAGTTCAGCAGACAGTGGATAATCAATGTCACCAGGCTGTTATAAAACAATTACTGCTGTTCTATGCTGAACCTATTCTGTACAGGAGTACTGTTCAGAGTTGACACAGTAAAAAAAAAAAAAAAAAACAAGAAATCTGATTTTAATAACCTCTACCTTCTCTTGATAGCTCCAATTGTATTGTCTTCTTAAGGGGCTAGGGACTAGGGGACCCATTTGTGAAAGTTGATATTTGCACCATGCAAAGTACCTGCTCCTAGTATGCTCCTAGTATGTCACTGTTTTCAATTGTTTTACTTCTGGTGTACTACTTTATTGTTACAGTATACTCGAGAGGATACATTTTTTGCTTCTATTCTGTACCCATTATTGTTTCTATAATCTAGCAGACTATAAACTATTGTAATTTATATTATTCTTCAGTCTGTACACTCATCAAAGCTGTACTGTCCTAACCAGGACCTCCTTGCAAATGAGCTTTGTTTAGCTGTGCTTTTCCTAGTAGAACAATTAAAATGAAAATGAAATTCCCTATCTAAAATGCTAATCAGTGTAAAGCACACTTTTCAAAACAGCTGATAGCAAACTTTCAGAGCCCAAAGCACGTTTAAAAATTTCCCCTATAGAACGGCACTACCGGAAGTGCTAACAGAAGCTCAGGCACAAAATACAGTATAACCCCACGCTGGTCATAGGAATGTGTCATGCTCAATAGAAATATTTGTGTTCCAAGAGGCAAAGTAGCAGTTAGGGTGTCCCAAAGGTGATTGCCTTATTGCAGAATCCAAATTACAGCAAGCAGCCATAAAATATAATTAGCATCTCATTAGAGGCACACTAGCATCTGGGGAGCAATGTATTGCTCCTCTGATTATGTGGAGGCCATGCACTCTTTTAGGAGCCCCACACAGTCCAATTTGGTAGATTTGCTGTCTGGATATTGTACTGTATGTGTTGCAAGCCTGCAAATATCTACCAAATGCAGCTCAGCTGATTTGCAACATACCATTGTGTTATGTTGTATCCATGGCACTCCAGACATTACCTCATGGGTTCCCAACCCTCCTGATAGGCTAGTGATGCACATGTGACCCATATCAAATTTCTCAGCATACCTAGGTCCCAAGAGTCTCCTCTTCAGTTCAACCTTTGCATCTGAAGGGGCTACAAGCACTCCAGGAGTGCCTGTATATCAATCAATTGAAGGTAGGCCATGAAGGAATTCTTTTGCAATTAAGGTGAGACTCCCACAACATGACTGTAATCAAGTTGTGTTTGCAATGGAAACTAGAAAAGACTGGTTAATGAAGTTTTTTGCTAGGCTGCCAGCTTGGGGCTTAGAGTTCTGTCTAACGTTAAATATGCATTTCAGCAGCTGCTGTTGATTAAGAAACCAGAAAGACTGGTTAATTAAGCTTGCTAAACTGTCTGCTTAGTGCTCATGGGTTTTGTCCTGTTTTAAATATGCATCTCAGCAGTTGCTGCTGTTTTAAATGATCTTGTTGGCAAAGAGGAGCAGAGAAAATAATTAGGATGTTCCCTGGATCTTTCAGTGTATTATTCTTGTTGAAGTATATGCTGAGAGTTTGCAAAAATTACCTTTTATTCTATACTTTCTGTGTACATTGTTTATTTGATGAGAAGCTAGAAAATCATTTACTTGCTAGAAATTGCACATATTAGATGAGAGCAATATCTTACAGGCTACATGCAGGTAGTGAGCGATTTCAACATGCATGCCTGAAAATCCTGTTTGAATTGTGAGTGTTAAAAGAGATAGAACATACATGCCATCTCCAGCTGATAGCTCCCCCTTCAAGCAGGAACCTGCTTCTAAAGCGCCGCTCAGTCAGCGAATGTCTCAGGCCTGCTCCCGTGGCCTCCCCTCCCAAGCAGAGCCCACGCAGTTCTCTGAGACATCCTACACTACCACCAAATCCACGGGTAGCATAGGACACAAAAATTCTCCACAGCTCGTGGTCCCACTCTCAGCGACTGGGGCCGGGACTTACTCCGATTACAGAAAAAAAGAAAGAAACCGTGGAGTCGAGCCTGGGAGTTCTCTCTCTTTCTCTTTCTCTCTCTCTGTAGATAAATCAACACGGAGAAAGAATCAGGCCCTAATTCTCTGGAAATTCATGTATCAGGTCCCTAGACCAGCGACCGATGCATTTGCTTCAAATAACACTACTTGGGTTCTCTTGTACTCCCCTTGCAAAAATTGAAGTGCATCTAGCGGGACCCACTAATATGCACCACTACCTCCTTCTGTTGCCATTTCAGCCTCCACCACATGGCCCTATCACCATATTGGTTGGCAAGAGTTGCAGGACAACACCCAGTCACCATTTTAGGCAGGCCTTTGCCTCATGGCCTGGCAGCCATCTTAATGGACCTCCCAATTCTTTCGGCCACCATTTCATGAAAGCGCTGCAACACGGCCTTCATTTTAGTATAGTCAACGCCACTCTGGCCAAGAGGCCTCTAGCCAGTGGCATTTGGTTTTAAATAGCATTGAATGTGCCTGGATACCTTCATTTATCTGGCTGTCTGCACCACGCACCAGGCATCATTACAGGCATAGCTTATCTGGAATTGGGCCTAGTTTAGGCTCATTCAGGATGTCGGACAACAGACTGATGCTAACCCCCCGTCCCCTTTTCTCCCTTTTCATACTGGTTATATTGGCTGATATATACTGTATATATATATATATATATATATATATATATATATATATATAACTGTATAGACTTATTGTGGTAGCGAGATACTTGAAATGCCTCGTAATTCTACTATCGCACTGGGTACCGTATATCTAACTTTACCCTTCTTTCATCTCCTAGATAGAGAAGCCCAAGAAGTGCATCTTATGCAGTACCACCTTGATGCCTCATAATCCAGGTCCTCAACATCCAACTTGCCTGATTGAGAAGGAACGGTCGGTGAGGAGCCAACTACCCAATCCTGACTTGGATGAACAAGGGTCTGGAACTTCCAGCTGGATGAATCCAGGAGCACTGCTTACCCAAACCCAGCAGGCGATAGTGGCTATGATGGAGAGAGAACAAAATTTTATGCTCAAGGTTATGGAAAAGCTAAAGTCTCTGACCAAGATGAGGTCAACTCCTGCACCCATGCCACTTCCAACTCCGGGCCCAGACTCCGTCCGCCCACTGGATAACATTGAGAACATCCTACTTCTTCACCAGATGATGGAGATGACGGTGGGGCACCAGATGATGGCGAGGATGTCGAGTCGGGCGAATAGGACATGGATGTCGTACTCAAGACACCCTCACTAACTTTGAAACTCTGTTCCTTTGATTTAATCCCAGGCCTTATGCGGGCCATAAAATCTACAATGGGTTCTGACAGAGAAACTGGAATCCAAACTTGATCCGATGATACAGCAGAACCAGAAATCAAAAGACACCTTTCCTAGCTGTCCCACAATTGATGATATTTTCCTAAAACAGTGAGAAGCAGCCGAGCCAGGTCACATGTCCAAGAAAAGAAATCTAGATAGAACATACCCGGTGCAGGAGGACAAGGTCAAGTTGTGGTGCATGGCACCAAGTTTAGACTTGCAGATCACAGCACTAAGCAAAAAGACAGTGTTACCTTGTGGCACCATCTCCCTTAAGGATCCCACTGACAAGAGAGTTGAGAAGATGTTAAAGAAATTTTTCGAGTTCTCAGAAACAACAGCTGGAGCTGCTGTCACAGCAGTGTACTCTGCCAGGGCTCAAATCAACTGATTGGAGGAGCTGCTAGAAAAAGCGGACCCCAAGTCCAGGGAAGCAGAACTTTTAGAATGTACCCTTGACACAGCTAAGTATTTGGGGGACATGGCGGTAGATCCACTAAAGCTAGAAGCCAGATCTGTTGCCCTGGCGAACAGAGCAAGACGAGCCCTATGGCTCAAACGTTGAGTCAAAGAACCTGTTACAAAACCTGCTGCTGAAAGGGGACAATGTGTTTAGCGAGGGCCTTAAAGAATTCTTGAAGCAGAAAGAAGATGGCAAGGATCTCGCTAAAGACAAACAAAGGATCACTTGTTCACCATCTGCTGGGTGCAGATTTAGGGGAAATAACAGGTTTCAACAAAACAGAAGGCAAGATTATTCAAACAATTCCTTTCGGGGTAGAGTCCATAACAACAACAGCTTTTGTGGTGCTTCGCAGGGCTCCTATTCAGCTCCCAGAAGTAGGAACCCACGCTTTGGAGGCAGAGGCAGAGGGGGAAGGCAAAACAGTACTGGCTATTCCCCTCTGACACCCCATCACCGATTCAACACCCACACTATCCTACCGTAGGCCAGAAATTGATGTTATTCCATCAACAATGGCAACAGACAACATCAGACAGATGGGTCCTGGAGATCATTTCCCAGGGCTACTTTTTTGAATTTTTAAGCAAGCCTTGCAGGGACAGAGTGGTACTGTCACCAGTCACAAAAAGGAGGCCACCACCAACCAGGTCCAGGAGGCCATCCGGTACATATTGCAAAACAATACAATTTGGCCGGTACCAGACTCCGAGGCCAGCTCAGGAGTCTACTCCATCTTCTTCCTGGTTCCAAAGAAGAACGGAGACCTCAGACCAATTCTGGATCTAACATTTCTAAACCGCTTCATAGCCACCCCACGGTTCAAGATGGAGACCCTCCGGTTGACCCTGAGGAACATACGGGTGGGGGACTACCTCACGTCCATGGATCTGAAGGAAGCATACACACACATCCCCATCAGATCCAGCCACCAGCGATTCCTCCAATTCCACATACTGGGCCAACACTACCAATACAGGCCCTACCATTCAGACTCACCTCTGCACCCAGGGTGTTTACAAAGGTGCCTATCATCCTAGCAGCCCGGCTGTGGAAACATGGGGAGGATATCATCCCCTACCTGGACAACTAGCTGATACGGGTATGCAGCCACATCAAATCACAAAGGGATGTGGACTTGGTTCTGTCAGCCCTATCCCAACATGGTTGGGTGGTCAATCAGGAGAAGAGCTCCTAATGTTCATCACAGTGCCTACAATGCCTCAGAGCAGAAATAGACACAGCCGAAGGGCTGACAAGACCCTCACAAAAATGCATCGATGCAGTGATGTTTATAGTTTGGACACTGCAGTCCACAGCAGAGCTCACCATGGGCCAAGCGGCCCAGGTTCTCAGCTGCATGGCATCGATGTCTAGATCTGGTCCCTTGGGCAAGGTGGAATATGCGACCACTGCAGAATTTCATACTTCAACAAGGATCACCCTCGGAGGACGACCTCAACAAGGTTGTCTACCTGTCAAGGAGAGTCAAGGACTCCCTGGAGTGGTGGACCCACTGCCAAAACCTCGAGAGGGCCTGCCCACTGGAGCTGTCTTACCAGGTGACAGTGGAGACCGATGCCAGTTTACTTGGTTGGGGAGAGTGCATGACGATTCCACGATGCAGGGCAAATGGATGATGGCAGAAGCACAACTGTCCATCAACATCCTGGAAATAAGGGCAGTGTTCCATGCTTTGACAGCGTTCAGGGACAGCATCACCGGCCAGGTAGTCTTAATAAAATCAGACAACCAGGTCACAGTGACGTATATAGCAAAACAAGGTGGAATGAGCAACAAGTTCATGATCAGAGAGGCTGCCAGGGTGTTAAACTGAGCCCAAGCCAACCTCACCCACCTTCACACTGTTCATCTAGCAGGGAAGTTAAACGTCAGAGCAAACTGCCTCAGCAGACAGCAGGTACATCTGGGGGAGTGGCAACTTCACCCAGATCTGTTTGACATGATTCAAAAGAGATGGGGTCGAGTCCCAATGGACCTGATGGCATCCCAGGTGAACACCCAGGTCAAGGTGTACTTTTCCCTATATAGGGAAAGACAGGCTCTAGGAATAGATGCCCTTTCCCAGACGTGGAACCAGGAATGGTCATACATCTTCCCACCAATTCCACTGATCCCACAGGTGCTGGCGAAAGTCAGAGTATCTCAAATACAGATTATTCTGATAGCACCTTACAGGCCGCGAAGGGCATGGTTTGCATCAGCGATATCCATGACACTGGACAGGTGGGCCCTCCCATATCAGAAGGACATGCTGTCCCAGGGACCATTGCTTCACCCAGCTCCCCATACCTTGAAACTGTCAGCCTGACTCCTGAGAGGCAGAGACTGCTGACTGCCGGTTATCATGAGTCGGTCATTGCTACCATTCTACAGTCCAGGAAGCCATCCACCATAGCTACATATAGCAGGCAGTGGAACATTTTCATCAGGTGGTGTAAGTCCACACACCTAGACCCTATGCAGGTAGACATATCTGTGATCTTACTATTTTTGCAGCAGGGCCTAGACAAAGGGCTATTCACTTCTTCCCTACGGGTGCAGTTGTCTGCCATAGGAATGGCCATGGTGAGGGTCTGTCTGTCACAACCTGGTGCTCATCCAGATGCCATCAGAATTCTCAAAGCAGCACAAAATACACACCCCCACATATGAGTGCCATTAACCCCATGGGATTTAACCATGGTGCTTGATTATTTTGGGAAGGCCCCCCTTGATCCGGGTGCCAGTCCCCACTTTACTGGCTGGGCATAAAGACCTGCTTCCTAGTGACAATCTGCTTAGCTCACAGAATTAGCGAACTAGGAGCCTTATCGTGTAAAGAACCCTACACCATTTTTACTACTTATGGACTCTTTATGAAGACAGTCCCGGCCTTTTGTCCAAAAGTTATGTCAACATTCCATATGGAATGGACCCTACAGCTACCAACCTTCCACAATCAGTTGCAGCAGGGCGAGGCAGGTGCTCCCCACCCCCTGGATGTAGGGACATTGTATTACAGTACATCACAAGAACACAGACAATTCACAGGTCTGAAAGGCTCTTTATCATAGCTCAGGGCCACAAGCAAGGAATGGCTGCTTCAAAGACCACCATCGCTAGCTGGTTAAAGAGAATTGTACAGGAAGTGTACAAAGCCAATGGCATTACACCTCTGGAAGGGATAAAAGCCCACTCAACTAGGGCAGTGGCCATTTCCTGGGCAGAAAGAGCCAGTGTATCCATTGAGGACATATGTACAGTAGAGTGGCAACATGGACCTCTGTCCATACATTCACAAAACATTATAGACTTGAGACTCTGTACAATCAAATGACTGACTTTGCCAGAAAAGTGTTGTCTTCAGCATGTAGTAAAGGTTGTCTGCCAGATCGCCCTGTCCCGCCCTGATGGATGTTCTGAACTGCTTATTATAAGTAACCCATGAGGTAATGTCTGAAGTGTCATGTATACAACATAACACAATGGGTGTTTACTCACCTGGTAAAGGTGATTGTGTTAGTTGTATCCATGACACTCCATGACCCACCCTTCAGGGCAACTGTGGTGAATGCTTCCATGCTATATACACAACAGTTAACAGACTTGGAATAATTTGAAATAATTATAGTTTGATTCAAACACACAAATGATATTAGTTGGCACCATTGTGGTACCGAATTAAAATTATAACTGTAGGGAATAAACTAAGGTGGTGGTAAAACTACTCTTGGTCCTCATCTGGTGTTTATAAGAGTTACACTTTACTATGTGAGATAGAGGTGGGAGTCATGGGAAGAAGGGTTTTTTTGGTGGCCTAAAGCCTTTGTATTTCAGCTATGGAAGAACCAAACTGAAGAGGAGACACCTGGGACCTAGGTATGCTGAGAAATTTGATCTGGATCACATGTGCATCACTAGCCTATCAGGTGGGTTGGGAACCCATGAGGTAATGTCTGGAGTGTCATGGACACAACTAACACAATTACCTTTACCAGGTGAGTAATCACCCATTTCCAGTGGTGACCTGCTACTGCCCTCTTCTAAAGATGGGTGTTTTGGAACTTTTAAAGGGTATATGAAGTGCACAAGGGCACACTGTGAGTTTTTTGTGTGCTGGGTTGTGAGCCATGCTGCTCACAGGTATCAGCAGTCCCTCCTCCCGCACCCCCAGTCCCAGTAGTAATACACAGGATAGAAATAAACCCATTCCCTGACAGTCTACTGTCCCTCCCCCTCCCAGTTCCAATAGCTCAATGTACAGTAGTGCCTTAAGACATTTCCTGGTAGTCTAAAGTCTCTCTCCCTTCCTATCCCAGTCAACCCCACCCCTCAGTGACCCCAAGAGAGCAGCTGGCACTTACCCTCTGCTCACTTCCACTGCTAGCCTCTAACTCACACAAGTCCATTTACTTTTTCTATCCAAGTCACTGTATCAATATTGTCCTATACTTGCAAAAGTATGTTATTTATACAGTGGCTTGAGTATGAAAAGTGAATGAACCTGCTTGACTTACAAAGCAGCTGGCAGTAGAGGTGAGCAGAATGTAAGTGCTGAATGCCATCTGGGGCTGTGGGGGTGGAGCAGAGGGACTAGAATGGGGGGAGAGGCACTAAACTGCCAGGGAATGGGGTATTATTTTAATGTAATATTTTGCTGGGCTGAGCAGGGCAGGGATCCACTGTTTTAGCTATTAGCAATGTGTCAACATTCTAGCTCTGAAGGTGACAGCAAGATGGGTTTCACTGGTGACAACACACTGTTATGTTCCCATCAGGAAAACACTTGGTGATAGGGTAGCTTAATGGGAAGATTATTATTCCTACATTTCCATGCATGAGATCATGCTGGGAGCCCCCCACACTGTTTGTGGAGCCAGAGTGACTCCCACCATGTTGTGACCTATGCAGGCACCTGTGGAAGCAATGTCAAGGCCATGATGCTGTGTTGACCTTGCCATTTGGTTCCCAAGGGATGCTCCCTAAGACAGCTAATTTTCACACCCCTAGAGTGAATGAAGCCTGCTCTGTGCCAGCCTAGCCACCCCCAAAGAAAAGAAGGGACCACAAAATGTGACCCTGGGACCATCCCTTGAATAAGCCACGCAGGTCGTTGAGGCCAATGCACAGCTCAGCAGTATCAAGGAGCATCCTCTGCCATTGCCATACACTGTTGCAGTAGAAATGGGAAAGCTCAGCCAAAACCCATGGTGAGGCTTATTGAGCCCAAATGTAATAATGGACAGCTTTCCAGAACCAGCTCCTCAGTTGTTCAAGAAAATTAATTTACATTCGCCAATTGCCTTTGATGTGCTGCTGTCACACTGCACAGACAAGCCCTGTTTTAAGCTCCAAAGGTGGATTTTGCAGTGAATCATGGGATTTCAGGTCACATGGGCTCTAGATTGTTCTGCACAGCCTCTGTTCGGGGTAGTGTGTGTAGGAAGCTGAAGGAGACAGTCTGCTGAGAGAGCTCTCTGCAATTCAGACCTTCTAAAAACTGTTAAAAAAGCCTTTTTGAGTAATTTTTTTGCTCAAACTTTAGTTATTTGATTGTAGGAAACCCTCCTGTGCTCATATCATTGAGCATTTATTGTTTGTGTATGGATTTTGAATGTTATTGTACAACATTCAGTCTGTGTACTGACAGACACTGGAAGCGTGCTTTGGGGGAGGGGTGTATCTGTGGTGTAGGTAGATTAACTTGGAGAAAAAGACAGTTCTTTCTGTTTTGGTGATATTTTTCTTGTATAACTGTGTTAATGTACACACTGTAATATTTTCAATAATTCTTGACTTTTTTTGCTGATTGTTGTGGTGCAGCAGTGCATAATTTTAGTTTGTTTATAATACGTGGTTATATTACTGAAGTTTTCAATTTGCTACGCATCACTTAGTGTCTGTGTGTGAGTGTGTGTGTGACGCGTGTCATCAAATCAGACATCTTTTATCATGCCACATAGTAAATGCAGCAATGTGAACCTGCTATCCACTGCAGCTGCATGATTTTTGTACTTCTCTGTGGTGTCTTTACTGGTACTAGTACTAAAGTGACTGTTACTGCAGTACATTGCCCCCCCTGTGGCCCGCCCCAACCAGCAAAGGCATACTTTTCCAAATTTGCCTTCACCTTAATTAGCATTAAGGCAGAGTGACAATGCAAAGTAATAATTACAAGGTGAAGTCAGCCTTTCATATGGGTCACTCCGCATAGCGAAGTGACAACATGGAGCGCCCACTTTGCAAGCACTTCACCGGTGGAATTTAAATTTGCTGCATCTCTACCAGTACCACATCACAACAACCCTTCATAAGATGTAATTAAAGCTGGAGGTAAATAGTGGCATCATATATTACAGCTCTTATTCAGGATAATGGAATGACAGCTTCAAGTAGCAGCAACATCAGTAATAGAATTCAGTTTCCCTTCTGTTAGAACCCATTCTGAATCATTAGAGATAATAAATGTTCTCATATCCTTGCAGCTGCAAACTTAGGAGGAGCTTTAGCATCACACTGGTGGCTAAAAAAGTTTTAATCCACATCTCTGGTGATATATGATGGCATAAGTAAACAGCAATTAACAGTCTTATGCTAAAAGAGGCTGCCCATGGTTGTGACATGCAAGGAGGATGCTGGGAACCTCCACAAAGGAGACCCACAGGAGGGTGGCACGAGACCCCATGGGGAAGGAAACAACTCCTGGTAGGGGACTCGATCATTCAGGTGTAGAAGTGGTGGAGGATGGGGATAGGGAGGTAAGGTGCCTGCCTGGCACCACGGCTCGGAGGGACAGGAAGCAAATCCTCAGGATCGAGGGAGCAGCTGCATGAGGGAGGGAGCCGGATGTTATTGTCCACCTAGGGACAAATGACCTGGCTGTGAATGGGATCAGAGTAGTGCAAGAGGAGTTTGTAGAGTTGGGGAGGGGCCTTAGACAAGTAGCATGTACGGTAACCTTCTCGGAGGTGCTGCCTGTCTATGGCAAGGAAGATGCTAGGGTATTCCGCACCATGGGATTCAATGAATGGTTGAAAAACTGGTGTGGAGCTCAGGGTTTTGGCTTCATTGGGGACTGGGGAGCCACCTGGAAGGATGCAGGCTTATACTGGTATGATGGTCTGCATCTGTCCGGGGGGGGACCAGGATCCTAGTTGACAGGTTTAAATGCTTCATTGGCAAGCATTTAAACTAGCCAAGTTGGGGAAGGCATGAAAAGGAGCAGGGAAATCCCAGCATCCCTCCACAAAACACAGTAGCTACAGAAGTAAACACCAAGGTAGAGAAGTCAGTAGGGAGCAGGACAGGGATAAATGCAGAAAAAAGGAGTAAGGACAGGGATGGGGATAAAAAGGATAAGGCCATAAAAAATAAATGGAAGGTGATGAGTACCAATGCCTGCAGTCTGTGCAACAAACTCCCTGAACTAGTGACCTTGATGGAAGAGGGATGCCTGGATATTGTGGCAGTCACTGAAACATGTTACACAGAGAACCATGACTAGGATTTCAACATACGAGGCTACACAGTCTATAGGAGGGACAGGGTGGGTAAAAGAGTAGCTCTCTCTATATAAGGGAAGGGATTAAAGCAACAGAACTAAAGAGTAAACAGGAAGTTGATGAGTCAGTACGGGTCACCCTGGAGACAGGAAATGGTACCACAATCCACATGGGGGTTGTGTACAGACCCCCATCTCAGGGAAGGAAATGAATAAGGAAATGATAGAAGGCATCCTTAAAATGGCAGAAAAAGGGGAGATATTGTTGGATGGGGGACCTGAATATGCCAGATGTTAACTGGAGTACCTTTGTTGCAGGCACATCCAAGAGCAGAGTCATTCTTGATGCCCTACATAGGGCATGCCTCAGACAGCTAGTGTTGGAACCCACTCAGGAGGGAGCAATCTTAGACCTGGTACTCTCAAATGGGGAAGAAGAAAGGATCTCATATTTAGAAGCTTGTAGCCATCTGGGAACAAGTGACCAACTAACAATGTGGTTCACAATAAACACACCCATAGAGTCAAGCCATACAAAAATCAAGAGTATTGGACTTTAGGAAGGCTGACTTTGGGAAAATGAGAGAGTGCCTCAGAAAAGCACTAGCAAACGGGCAAGAGGGAGGGGTGGAGGAACAATGGGGAATAATCAAAACAGCTATCACAGAGGCAACAAGCCTTTGTGTGAAGCAAATCAACAAAACAAAATGAAGGAAAAAAACATTATGGTTCTCAAAAGAGGTGGCAGCGACAGTTAATGAGAAAAGGATTGCATTCAGGAAATATAAGGAAATGCAGAAGGAGCAGGACAGAGAACTTTATCAGTTAAAGCAGAAGGAGGCAGGGAAGGCAGTCAAAACAGCAAAGTCACAAACTGAGGAAAAGATAGCCAATTCTGTTAAGAAGAGGGATAAAACCTTTTATAAGTACATTAGGGAGTGAAGAAAGACCAAGGGAGGGATACAGAGACTTAATAAAGGGGTGGGAATGTGGGCAGAGGGTGACAGTGAAAAAGCAGGGATATTGAATGAATATTTCTGCTCAGTATTCACAACAAAAGAGGAGGGGGAGGTACCTAAACCAAACAAGAGAGAAACTCTGAATAGGGGGGTCGATACCAGTCCATTCACAGAAGAAAGGGTTTTGAAAGAACTCTTGAAACTGAGGGTGGACAAAGCAATGGGGCCTGATGGGATTCACCCAATAATTCTAAAAGAACTAAGGGTAGAACTAGTGACACCACTGACTACTCACTTTAATAAATCATGGGAGGATGGGGTGGTACCTGAATACAGGAGGAGGGCAAATGTGATTCCACTTCACAAAAGTGGGAGCAGGGCAGAGGCAGGAAACTACAGACCAGTTAGTTTGAATTCAGTGGTAGGGAAAATGATGGAATCACTTCTGAAGGAAAGAATTGTTGAGTAGCTAGAGGCCAGTGGGGCACAGGACCCAAGGCAGCATGGTTTCACGCAGGAAGGTCATGTCAGACAAACCTAATAGATTTCTTTGACTGGGTGACCAAAGTAGTAGACCAGGGAGGGGCTGTGGATATGGCCTACCTAGATTTTAGCAAGGCATTTGATACAGTCTCACACAAAAGATTAATATACAAGTTAGACAGCCTTGGCGTGGGTCCCAAGGTGGTAGCCTGGATAAAAAACTGACTGAACAACAGGACGCAAAGGGTAATAGTAAACGGAGTCCACAGTGAAGAAAGGAGGGTAACTAGCGGGTACCCCATGGTTCGGTACTGGGACCGATCCTCTTTAATATCTTTATAAGTGACATTGGAGAGCACCTGGAAGGAAAGGTATGTCTCTTTGCAGATGACACAAAGATCTGCAACAGGGTTGATACACAAGGTGGCGTGGAAAGAATGAAAAGGGACTTGGCAAGGTTGGAGGAATGGTCAAATATGTGGCACCTCAGATTCAATGCAAAGAAGTGTAAGGTAATGCATTTGGGAAGCAAAAACCCAGGGGAAGAGTACACAGTGGGGGTGAGTTAATAACAACAACAAAAATCGAAAGAGATCTAGGAGTAATTATATTAGATGACCTAAAGGTGGGCAAGCAATGTGAAAAGGCAGTAAGGAGGGCTGGAGGGATACTGGGATGCATAGGGAGAGGCATCAACAGTAGAAAACAGGAAGTTGTTATCCCTCTGTACAGACAATTAGTGAGACCCCATCTGGAGTACTGCGTGCAATTCTGGAGACTCCATCTCCACAATGACATAGACAGAGTGGAGGTTGTTCAGAGGAGGGCAACCAAAATGGTGCAGGGTCTGCAACAGAAGACATATGAGGAGAGACTAAAGCAGCTTAATATGTATACCCTTGAGGAAAGGAAGGAGAGGGGGGACATGATAGAAAATTTCAAGTATCTCAAGGGCATTAACAAAGTACAAGAGGGTAGTATCTTTCAGAAGAAGAGATGTGCAAGAACAAGGGGGCACAATTTGAAGATAGAGGGGGGCGGCTCAGAGGTAATGTTAGAAAGTATTTTTTCACAAAGAGGGTTGTGGATGTATGGAACAGTCTTCCTGAGGAGGTCATTGAGTCAGGAACAGTGGGAGAGTGCAAGAATGCATGGGACATGATAAGGCAATTCTAGTGGGGGTTAGGAGGAAGTAAGCTGTTGATTAACTAGAATCTGCAGCTTATCCATCAGGTAGGGAAATGGGCAGACTAGGTGGGCCAAGCGGTCCTTATCTGCCATCAAATTCTATGTTTCTATGTGACCACAGTCATGTCAGACTCCAGCAGACAAAATCCATGCTTATTCCCTCAAGGCAGACATTCAATAGCTGGACCAAATTCCATTGCCTCTGCCACTTTACTAAAGCTTTAAGGGGAACATGGCAGTATGAAAGGAACAAGATACAAGGATCTCCCTCACAGCTCTGGTGTAGGTTTTTCTCCTCTAAACTCCAAACTGCCACTGATCCGAACTGAAGTGACTGATGCTCCCCTAAGAGGCATTTATGCAGCATACAAGGTCCCTCTCCATGCACATGCTCCAGAACATGTGGCAGCAGTAGCTCTCAACCTTAACCCCTGAGGCGCCAGTGAACAACCTCACTAAATTGTAGAAACCCAACTGGATACTCAGGGGTTACATATGCAGTCCAGGGTTGAGGTATCCCAAGATAACTGTGGCCTTCTTCTCCAGCTGAGCAGCCCAATTGTGCCTCTGAGGGCTCCAATGTCACAACAGGGGCCCTCTTCTTCCAAACTCAGCCACCTCCCAATGCCTCTAGTGAAGCTGTAGCCCCTGCTCAGCAACAAACCAGTAAAAGGAGACTAACCTGCCAGTGTGGGGAAAACACAAGTCACAGCTGAACCCCAGAGACTGATTGAGTCCCACCCAATGTCCATGTTAGAGCAGATGACAATGTAGAGCCTGGATGATATGTGAACTGGGACCAGCTGAGGGAAGAAATCTGACAAGGGACAGCCAGGCCAAACAAATGTATAAGTGTGGAGAATGATATGGGATGTATCGGGCTCTACCCGCCTGGGGCCTAGCAGGACTATGTGGATGCTTATCAGAAGGACTGTCTAAAGGAAGTGGCCTTCATATGGAAATTAAAAGGCAGCACTAATCTAGACCCTTGCTAATTCACTGAAGTGGTGCATATCATCCTATCTATAGTAAATCAATAGGAAGTAGGATGCAGAACTTCTAACATGTCATGATCCTCATAAACAGAAGTGTGTAGTGGAGTTGGGATAGAAAGAATAACAGACTAGGCAGGCCAACAATTCAGTGCATAAAAAGCACTGGTAAGGCACTTATCATTTTATTTTTGTAGAAAACTTTGAAGTCAGTTTTAACAGAAATCAGGAAAATAAGGTCAGTTCATTCACTTTAAAAATATCAACAAAATAACAAACAGATGAAATATACTCAGAAAGGGCCACTGCTCTGCCCTGCAGTGCCACCAGGCTATTTCCTCGCCTGTTTCACATGGTTGTGTGCACTCCAGAGGTCCACCACTTCTGGCAGTCAGCTCCAAGTGACTCCCCTATTTGACTACGGCTTGCTAAGGTAGGCTTTTTATACCCACCTACTTAAATCATGTGACCACAGCATCATCAACTTATAAAACTTTTTGTTTAGGCCCTCATATTATATTATATAATGCCAGTGGGCCTTTTAAACATAGTAATTAACTATAGAAACCTTCAGCCAACAAAACGTTCTGCAAGAAAAGAACATAAAAGTAAGAGGAGGTGGAAAACTTATCACTGAGCTGTGATTGACAGCATCATTAATATAAAAAGAGGACACTAGGGGCCACTGTCGCCCTATAGTGCACCTCATTTAGCATACCATTGTTGGAGTGGGCAGACACTACAGGCCTAAAGGCCTGATATTTAGTAATACTACATATGGTAAGTTTCTTTTTTTTTCTTTCTTTTATTTCAATGACTATTTGTACCATATTGCTTTTAAACCTCTCCAGCCTTGCCTGAAAGACATGAGGACTATCTGTTTTAAAAGAACCCACAGGCAGAGTCACACAGTTTTCCTCCAGATAGATTTTTATTTTTCAACACCCTTCACTTGTGTACACTCATGCTGCAGGGCAGTGCTTAGATAAACTAGGGAGGCAGTATAGTGCAGTGGTTTAAGGCTCTGAGCTGCAAATCTGGAAACCTGGGTTTGAACCCCACAGCCCTCCTTGCATATACTGTGTGACCCTGAGCAAGTCATTTAACCTCCCTGTGCTCCCAGGTTGCACCTGTGAACAAGCTTTCAGCTTATTGTGTCTCACCTGGTTAAACAACTGGGGAAAAAAAGCTGTGTGGGGGATCTTACAGAGACCTGGGGTGTCTTTTTATTCATGTTAGCTTTACTTTTTTATTTCATTTGTGCATTTTCATCCTGTAGACTTGCAGACCACCCTTATACTGAATGCTGCCACCATTTTACACTGTGTGATTTCACAGATATGTTCTTGTCCCTTTAAATCCTTAGCTTCTCCAGGTTTGCAGCAAAGCAGCAGTCTCTCTAAAAAGAAATTTAACTTGCTGCTCTGCTGTGGAGAACTGCAAACACTGGTAAGCCCTTTTTATGTTTGCTTGCACGCATGTGCAAGAAGCATAGTGCCATCATCGGAGTTTTCAGAGGTGTGTCAGCCCTCTTCCAATTCAGTCAGTGTGTTTGCAGGTGCGGCCGCAGTTCTCCAATGCCTGCTGGAGCTGTCTATGACAGCTCCAAAATGCAGTGGCATACAGTTGAAAGGGGGAGCTACGCTTCAGTGAGCAGCGATCAGATATCGCCTGCTCAGGTGCGCTCCCCCTACACACACACACACACACGCACGCATACTGCATGCTGCCCCCCCAAGCACAGTTACATAGGCCACACTGGGTGCCCACCCAGCATGGCCGCATTGTATAGCGATGGGGTGCTCAATCCCCCGTCGGCTGTACTCGCTCCCCAAGCACAGTTACATAGGCCACGCTGGTGCCCACCCCAAGCGTGGCCGCCCTGTATATAACCCGGCGGGGTGCCCAATCCCCGTTGGCTCACTGTTTCTCCCCAGTACAGGGTGCCATGCTGGAGCCCACCCAACATGGCAAACGTCCCACGTCGTCACCTAAACAAAAAAACACCTGTAACTAAGCGGTCCCTACGGGTCTCTGCCTCCACCGCACCCACCCACTGCGCACCTGCCTCCCCACACCCCCACTCCATACTTACCTCCGGACTCCGGTAGCGACGATCTTCGGTGGACCGGGAACACGTCTGCACTCTTCAAAGCCGACCGGGAACTGAGGAAATGCCGGTAAGCAGTATAATGTAATGAATAGGGTTTTTTCAACTTTGCTGCATATCTCAGGCATTTTTTGGAATTTTGCACCAAATTTTCAACATGGGGTTTATGGGACCCCTTCTCATGAATGCTGTCACTGTCATGGCGTTATTCGGGCCCGAAGGGTGATTTTGCAGTCACTGCACGAAATCACCTTTCAGGACTGATTAATGAAATGACACTGCCAGTGTTCATAAGGTGGGCTCTCAAAGCCTATTTTGAAAATTTGGTGGCATCAAAAATAAACTGTTCTGATGTGCATTGCGCGGTTCCTCATGCGCTAAGTAAGTTCGCAAATTTTCAATATTTTCACTCCAGATTTTCAACATTTACATTTTACCACACCTCCTTATGAGCTGTACAGCTGTTGTTTTTCACATCTTGCCCAAAATGTGTTTCCGCCAATGTAGCGCACAATGGCGCAGTCGCTGTGTGAAATCAATGTATGGGACAATTAAGAAACTCACAGTGATACTATTCATGAGCAGAGGTCTTAAAATGGCTATGTTGAAAATTTGGTGAAAAATTCCCTAAAAATGACTGTTTCACGAGCGTGTGTTGCGCAGTTCCTATGTACGCTCGTAAGTTTGCGAATTTACAATATTTTCAATCCAGATTTACAACATTGCCATTTTGTTACACTTCCTTATGAGCAATACAGCTGTCATTTGTCACATCTTGCCCAAAACATGTTTCCGCCCATGTAGCGCACAATGGCGCAGTCACTGTGTGAAATCAATGTACAGGACACATTAAGGAAATCCCAGTGATACTGTTCATGAGCAGAGGTCTTAAAATGGCTATGTTGAAAATTTGGTGAAAAATCTAAAATGACTGTTTACGGCGTCGTTGCGCATGTTCCTCGCGCGCTCATAAGGTTTGAATTTTCAATATTTTCACTCCAGATTTTCAACATTGCCATTTTATTACACTTCCTTATGAGCAGTACAGCTGTCATTTGTCACATCTTGCCCAAAACACATTTCCACCCATATAGCGCACAATGGCGCAGTCGGTGTGCAAAATCAATGTATGGGACACATTAAGAAAATCACAGTGACACTGTTCATGAGCAGAGGTCTTAAAATGGCTATCTTGAAAATTTGGTGAAAAAATTCCTAAAAATGACTGTTTTACGAGCGTGCGTTGCACAGTTCCTATGCACGCTCGTAAGTTTGCGAATTTTCAATATTTTCACTCCAGATTTTCAACATTGCCATTTTATTACACTTCCTTATGAACAGTACAGCTGCCATTTTTCACGTTACCAAAATGTGTTTTCGCACATGTAGCGCACAATGGTGCAGTCGGTGTGCGAAAGCAATGTTTGGGACAGATTAAGAAAATCACAGTTACACTGTTCATGAGCAGAGGTCATGAAATGGCTATGGTGAAAATTTGGTGACAAAAGTCCATAAACTGACTGTGTTACGAGTGAGCATTGCACAGTTTCCACGCACCCTCGTAAGTTCATGACTTTGTAATATTTTCAATCCAGATTTTCACCAGTGGCATTTTTCCACACTTCCTTATGAACAGTACAGTTGTCATTTTCACAACATGGCTGAAATGTGTTTCACACATTCAGCGCAGAGATCTTGATGGTCGCTGTGGGAAATCATTGTTGGGACAGATAAAGAAAATCACAGTGACACTGCTCATGATCGGAGGTCCCAAAATGCCTGTGTTGACAATCTGCTGTAAAACAATCCCCAAACTAATTACATTACGGGTGTGTGTTGCACAGTTTCTATGCACGCTCGTGACTTCACCATTTTTTTAAATATTTTTATTGCACATTTCCAACATTGCCATTTTTACACCTCCCCATGAACAGTACAGCTGTCATTTTTTACATCCTGTTCAGAATGTTTTTGCACCTGTGGTGCTAAATGCCATAGTCGCTGTGCATAAGCAGCTTTCGGTTAACAAACTGATATTACCACTGTTCATGAGGTGGGGTCACAAGAAAACCACGTTGAAAATTTGGAGTGAAATTACCAACGAATGCCTGAGGTATTAGGGTTTCCAACCATAATGCCCAACCCGTAAGAGAATGACAGGCATCAGGGGTGTGACTTGGGATTCTTGCCTGTAATGCCATACCATTCCACACCCTGCAGCCAGTGACAGGCATCGAGGCATGCCTTGGACTCTTGACCCCAAAGTTCACCCCATTCTCCTATACCGCACCCATCTCACCGTGTTCCTGATGGAAGAGATGCGCGCAAAGGCCAAAGACCTAAGGCACATCGTGACACTTGTCAGTGTCTGCAGGGTAGGGTGTGGTGAAATGGCGTGGTCGTTATGCCTGACGACCCAAAGGCACACCCCAATGCCTGTCACTCTCTGCAGGGTGGTGGTGGGGTTGGCTTCAGTTCAATACTTCGCTGCCATTCCGATTATGCAGCTCTGTAACTTCTACACTATCAATGCCAATGCCAGCAAGCAAACATTCGGTATTGACAAATGCTTGTTATATTTATGTATTTCAGAAAAGATCTGGGGTTCTTTATCAACTCCTCCTTTCCTGTGGAATCCTTTATCTTGACAGTTTTTACCAATTTATGTAGCATAAGTAATTCAACTGTAATTCTTCTTTAATTCTGATTTATTTTATAACTAACATCCAGCACAAAATGTTACATGGCAAGCACAGCTGCATTTTAATTTCTTTCAAGACAAAAACACTTTATATTTAAAGGCACAAACACACTTCAGTTTAAATCCGGTGAACATTTGTAAATGCCTCTCATGCACTGTATTTAAACTTTCAAAGTACTTTATTTAAACCATGAGCACCATATTGTTCTTACAGGCACTTATTACACTTTATAGGCATTTTATATAATCTATTTAAGCAACCAGCATCTTAATTACCTCAGCCATTTGGCATGCTGGACCTACATACCTGGTGATTCATTTTGGGGGGGGTTTAAGGGACCCTCATCGTTCCACCAGGGCACCATCCTTGACAGGGGTCACCCTGTGACAAAATTACCATAGATGGGTTCACAGTCCTGAAGCGAGACCCTCATTTCTACCTGTGAAAGACCCCAATCTCCAATGCCTAAAAGCTGAGTCCTGCAACTTCAATCTGCAGCTCCTGCAAGGAGAAGCTCTTTGAACTGCCCAGTTACTAATGATGGGCCCCATATTGTTGTTCAAGAGAGGACCCTGTAACAGTTGTTACAGGCAGAAGTGGGCCAAATGACATCTGTCCTCAGACAGGAGGGAGGTAAACTGTAGAGCAAGTGATGCCTGCCTCAGACAACAGGGAGGTATAACTTGGTCATCAAGTTAAGCTGACAAACTCTTGCTCCCTAGAGGTGACAGCATCTGTTCAATTTATTTCAGTGTTCCTGGTCCAGAGGATTCCACCTACAATAGATAGTGTTTCAAAGGTCTGATGTCCCCAGTGTCTCCAACAGCTCTAGCCAAAGGAGGGGTGCCAACTGAAGTACAGGTAGTCCGAAGACTGAAGATGTTTGATGATGAGGTGTCTCTATGAAAGCAATGGGATGTGTTGCCTTTATTTATTTATTTTTTCACATTCTGTTTTCCTCCCATCCTGGCATCTGCAGACAGCTAGCTACACCCTGCCTTGTCACCTGAGTCCATCCACTGCACCCCCAGCACCACTGAACCCCTGGCACCCCCACAGAATTCCCCCCAAGGTGGGGCCCGGAAGAGGAGGGCCATCCTCCCCCCCATCCAGGTCAACGCATCCAGTTCGGAATCTCTGGTGTTCCAGTGACTGATCGAGACACTGCATGGCAGACAGGGATCACAGAGCCTGCGGATGCCATCTTTTTTCTGTTTTCTGTCCCTTCCCTTCATGGCATGCACATGGAGGCATACATAGCACGTCGCCTCCTGATGAAGAGGTTTAGAACCTCAAAACGCTGAGACTGGATTTTTTCTGGAAATGTGAAGCCTGATTTTGCATATTTTTGTGATTTATTTTTTCTCTCACATCTGTAATTATCGATTTAATTTATTTAGTAAAAATACTCTAACTGAATTATTTGGAGTCTGGAATGCTGTATGTTTTTATAGTCACATTCTTGTGCATCATTGACTCCTAGAGCTGCTATCCAACCTCCAACAGGAGGTAGCCAAGTAGCGGGATGGCCATCCCTTTCTCCCTGGGAGAGAAGAGCAGTCTGTTGGATGCTCGATCCTCTCCCTTCCCTGCCAACCTCCAGCAACCCGAGCTCACTCCCGAGCCTGGGAAGCCATTGTGCAGTGAGGTGTGGTGTCCAACACCTCAACCCTCAGTGTCACCGGGCTGGCTCAATGTGTTGCCACTATTATTGCAGCACACTGAATATTAAGTATTAGACCTATGAGGTATTGTACGGGACTGTGATAGTGCTGGTGGATGAGGACCAGAGACATTTTATTATTAAAGGAGATGGACAAATAAATTGTTCTTTCCCTACTTGCATTGTAAATAAAAAGATAAAAAAATCAAAACATTGTTTGGAGACAATACGTAGAATCTGTGCATTTTTCTTACAGGTGGCAATGCAAACATGGGTATGCTATGCACAGTTAATTGTATTTTTACCTTTCTTGCACAACAAGAAAGCCACAGGTGGCATGCTATGTCTGAGGGATATAATTATCATAGAATATGTTAGTGTTATCCCTTTCAGGTGACTCAGGCTTAAGGGAGTCTGGCCTGGCAACTGCCAGGAGTAGCCCTGAGGTGTAATGATGACTGACAACTGGTCATGTACTGTATATTGGTGTATTGTTTATTGTGGGTGATGGATTGTTCCCTGAGTAAAGGTAACAATTGGTGTTGGGTGAGGAATAAATGACAGGTGTCACTACCAATGTGTCAAAGGTATAGTTGCATAGAACAACACAAAGTTGTACTGGGGGCTGGGTGCTCACGATTAGATAGCAGTCATATTGACCTAATCTAGAGCATTTTGCACATTATCTAATTCAGCCTCCAGCATCTATTTATGGGTGGTAACTGCCCAATTGTTTTCTGACTTTGTGTATCAGTACATGTTGGTCATCAATATCATCATTCTTAATTATTCCTTTTCTCATCAATTTCTATTATGGACCCCCTATACATTCCTATCTACAGCAGTGAGTTGGCCAAAAGTAGCTACATACTGTATGTTTCTATGAAGTTCTTGTCTGTGTGAAATGTCTACAAGGCATACAAGGCATCAAATAAAGATGAAGACAGGGAAACTTACATAGTTGCACAGAGGGAAGTGGGAAAACTAATAAGAAAAGCTAAAGCTCACACCGAGCTAAGAATACCACAGGGTGTTAGGGGGGAGACAAAATATTTTTTAGGTTCATAAGAGAAAGGAGAAAGACTAAAGGAGGAATAGTAAGGCCAGCAGTTTTGTGAGAGGGAACAGTAGAGGACAGTGAGAAGGTAGAAGTCCTAAATAAATAAATATTTCTGTTCCATGTTTACTAGTGAGAATGCAGGGGACAGCCCAAACCTGCAAAGCAGTTGCACTCAGGGACCAGGGGTAGACTCAATCCCCTTCATGGAGGGACAAGTCTTGGAAGCCCTAAATAAATTAAAGGTTTACAAGGCCATGGGGCCAGATGAGATTCAACCAAGAGTTCTCAAGGAACGGGCGTGTGGTAGCAACACTCCTGCTGGAGCTCTTCACCAAATCACTGGAAAGCAGAAGAGTGCCTGTAGACTGGAATAGGGCAACAGTGGTCCCACTTCACAAATCAGGGAAAAGGGAGGAGGCTGGAAATTACCATCCAGTGTGCCTCACATCAGTGGTAGGAAAACTGATGGAGACACTGCTCAAGCAAAAGAATAGTAGCACATCTGGAATCCAGCAGGCAACAGGACCCAAAACAGCACAATTTCACAGCTGGAAGGTCATCCCAGTCAAATCTGGTTGATTTTTTTGACTGGGTAATGAAGGCTGTGGACCAAGGGGGAGTGGTAGATGTGGTCTATCTGGACTTTAGTAAGACCTTCAACATGGTTACACACAGAAAGTTGGAAAAGAAGCTGCACCACATAAGCATAGGTAAGGACGTGATATGTTGGGTGAGCAACTGGCTGAATGGAAGAACACAATGGGTGCAGGTAAATGGAGTGGTATCAACAGAGAGGGAAGTAACTAGTGAAGTGCCTCGGGGGTCGGTGCTGGGGCTCTTACTCTTCAATGTGTTCACAGATGACATCAGTGATAGATTGGAAGGGAAGGTGTGTCTGTTTGCAGATGACACCAAGATCTGCAACAGAGTGGACACCCCAGAAGGAGTCAAGAACATGGAATCAGGCCTGAGGAAACTCAAGGAGCAGTCAGACACCTGTCAGTTGAAGTTCACTGCCAGAAAGTGCAAGGTCATGCAATTAGTCAAGGGAAATCTCAAGGTGGGATACTACCTGGGAGGGAAGCAGCTGGCATGCACCAACCAGGAGTGAGACCTAGGAGTCATTATATCAGATGATTTAAATGCAGGGAAGCAGTGAGAAAAGGTGTGTTAAAGACCAGTGGTAGACTAGGCTGCATAGGGAGGGCAATTACAAGTCACAGAAGGGGAGTGGTGGTGCTGCCACTTTATAGGGCACTGGTGCACCTGTACCTGGAGTACTGTGTACAGTTCTGGAGGCCGCATCTTAAGAAAGACATTGATAAGATTGAGACGTGCAGGAGAGAGCCACTGAAATAATTCAGGGTCTGCATCAAATGGCATGTGAGGATAGGTTGAGGGAGCTCAACATATACTCTCTGGAGCAGAGGAAGGGGGGGAATGATTGAGACATTCAAGTACATCAAGGGTATTAATAAGGTAAGGATACAGGAGCTCCTTCAGGAGAAAAAAAATGTCAGAACTAGAAGACACGATATGAGGATCAAGGGTGGGTGATTCAGGAGCAATATTAGGAAGTTCTTCTTCACTGAGAGGGTGGTTGACCCGTAGAATTGCCTGCCCCAGGAAGTGGTGGAGGCCAAAACAGTAAATGGGTTCAAAAATGCCTGGGAGAGGTACAAAGGGTCTCATTTCACAGAAAGGTTAGCAGGGTTGGTAGTTACCCACATCGGGCAGAGTAGATGGATCTTGCAGTCCCCTTTTGCCATCAATTTCTATATTTCTGTGTGTGTCACAGGCAGGCTGTTTACAGATCACCCTCTTCTGCAGGGACTCTGTGAGGACTAGCAAATTGTGTAAAGCCTTGACTAAGGACAGCAAGGATTTGAAGGAGTAGTACACCCAGAATTTGCAAAAACATATGTTGTGCAGAGTGTTTTGATTTGTGTGTGAAGTCCTAGTGTGTCCTTACCTCTGTCTGTTATTAGGAGTTTTTCCTAAATTAGACTGCAAGCTTTATGGTAGTTTTAAGACTCCTGGGGATCTCCATCTCAGTAAGGTTTATTGCTTTCCTTGTTCCCACAATGCATCCTGTCTCTGTGACAGTGATGTAGCCAGGACCATAGATTCAGCAGCAAGCACTGCTTTACAATCAGTTCACAACAGTAGAGGTGGCTATATTTTAAAAACTATACAGAGTTCAGCTTGGTGACTACCCTCATTGTAAAGATCTTTTTGTTGTGAACAATTATGATGGTGGTTGTGTATGTGTAACTTGTATTGTTTTCAAGATATTTACTGTACATTTGTTTGGAATGTCTGCAAGAGCGTTCACTCAGAGAGAAAAAAATGTGCTGTTTGCAAGCACATCTGCACACATGCCAGAACTGTCTAATCCTTATTTTCCAATCAGCAAAAACTAAGTAATAAATGGTAAGAATAAACATTATTGTAATGCACACAGTTGTCTCAGATCCTTTTCCCAATTCAAAACTAACTTGATTTCTCAAAATAAGCACCTAGTCTAAATCTACCAAAACTTCATATACTGTTAGTTTAAACTTTGCTTCCATCTCTAAAGAAGCAATACATGGCCATACTGGTACATGAATTATGCTATCTGATATAGCTCTATTCTTTGTGGACTTTCAAAGGCTACATGCCTCACAAACTTCACAGACTCTGTGCCTTACAATCTTCAAGGGTCCTATGCCCCTCAAGCTTCAAGAGTTTTGTGTCTCTGTACCTCACATTCCCCAAGGCCCATGCCTCATAAAATTCAATGAACCTAGTAGAGCTCTGCACCTAAAAACATCAAGGGCTCTAAATCATATGCTCAGCAAATGTTTAGTACCTCCATGAATATCAAAGGTTCCATGTTACCCTAACATCAGCAACTCAATGCCCTCTAAAAGACAATAGCCCATTGTCTCATGTCTCACAGAAGACAATGGTCTATTGCTTTATGAACAACTAGGACATAAATGTTCTTCAAACAGATCAGGGGCATTAACAATTCTAGACCACCAAGTGACATGTGCCCCACAAAGACAAAATGCTCAGTAAATCACGAAAGACTATGGTTAAGTGTCATGCAAACAGCAAATGCACCAACAACCCTCAAACAAAAGGGCAGAGCACCATATGAATGACAAGGGCTCAGCAACTAGCTTATGGATCCAGCACCCATCAAAAGGCAAGGGTATCAATATCCTTCAAAAGCAACAGTATGAACCCCTTTCAGCAGCATGGACAATGATGCCCCTTGAACAACAATGGTCCTGCACCCACAAATAACAAAGGCTGAGCACATAATGAAAGACAGTACCTCAGCATCTCAATAACCAACAAGATCATTGCTCAAGCAGCAAGGCCCTAGTACCTGCTGAATGATAAAGACTCATCATCAACAAAAGACAATAGTTTAGCACCTCATGGACAGTAAATGCCTTAAAACAACTTGAACAGCTACAATTCAGAACTCCATGAATAAGAAGGACTCAGCAAGAGGAAGGAGGTGCTGTTAGAACTTTACTACTCTATTGAGATTTAAGAACTAGAACTATACTACTGGGACCTTCAATGTAGGGTAAAAACAAACAAACAAACAAAAAAAGAAAAAAAGTTAGTATGTTTGTCTGAGTTGTGTGAAGGGAACCGTTATCTGTGCAGTTAGCTAGATAAAGAAAGGAACTGTTAATTAGTGGGAGTGGCATAGGCAGCAGGAAGCCAGGTGTTTGAACTTAAAACTGCCCTACAGTAGATAGCTTTTGGCAGAGAACAGCAAGAGGAAGGAGGTGCTGTTAGAACTTTACTACTCTACTGGGTCTATATAGCCCTCTGTCCATCCCCTCTACTCCCCCACCCTTAGCCAGTTCCACTTTTATAGGCACAGGATTTGACTTACAATAGGAACTTCCTGTTTGGGAGCAGGAAGGGAGTAATCACAGAGGCAGAAAAGACTCACCATCCTAGAAGGAAAAGAGTAACTCTTCACCCCCCCCCAGCTACTGGAGGTCTGACTCAGGGCAAGTAAGAAGGAGACTACTGAGGAATACAGGAATTTCCTGTCCCAGAACAGGAAGAGCAGAAACTTTAAGGCCACGGAGGCAGTAGGAAAGAAGGGAGAAAAAACAATTAAAATAAAATTAAAAAATAAATAAACAGAGAGAGGAAAGAGTAAGCATACAAAACAACAGTTGAGGAGCCACAAATAAGTAATGATGGGAGTGGTGCAGTGCAGTGGCTGTGGAATGGCAGTCTTCCGGAATACATTCTGGAGGATGTGGTGTTGTCCCATCTGCAGGCACTTCTCTGGGCTGAGGGAGGAGGTTTCTTGTCTCCAGGCTGAGGTGGCCAGGATTTGGGGACCTCATCTCCAAATCCAGGGACCACCAGGGATGCTGCTGCTGCCTCAGAAGTTGCCAAGAAAGAGGAGTGGTTGGACCACAGTGGGCTCAGGGAGGGTGAGGGTGTTGGAACAGAGGTACATCCCTCCAGTTGTACCTCTTCACAATTCGTATGCTGTTCTGGCAGAGTGTGGTTCCTCTATAGAGGCACCCACAGTGGAGACCAAAGAGGATGCTGGGAACCTCCACAAAGGAGACCCACAGGAGGGTGGAATGGGACCCCACAAGGGAAGGAAACAACTCCTGGGGGGGACTCCACTGTTAGGAGGGCAGAACTGGGGATGGGGCAGAGGGAGGTAAGGTACCAGCCTGGTGCCATGACTTCGAGGAACAGGGAGCGAATCCTCAGGATCACAGAAGCAGCTGCACAGGGAAGGGAGCTGGATGTCATTGTCCACCTAGGGACAAATGACCTGGCTGGGAAAGGGATCAGGGCAGTGCAGGGGGAGTTTGTGCAGTTGGGAAGGGGCCTTGAAGAAGTAGCATGCATGGTAACCTTCTCGGAGGTGCTGCCTGTCTATGGCATGGGTGAGGTTAGGGTGCTCCACACTATGGGATTTAATCAATGGTTGAAAAACTGGAACAAAGCTCAGGGTTTTGGCTTCATTGGGGACTGGGTGTCCACCTGGAGGGATGCAGATCTATACTGGTGCGATAATCTGCATCTGTCCAGGAGGGGAACCAGGATCCTAGGTGATAGGTTTAAATGCTTCATTGGCAAGCATTTAAACTAGCGAAGAGGGAGGCAATGAAAAGGAGCAGGTTAATCCTAGCCCCACCCCACAAAATGAGGGTAGTTAATGAGGCAAACACCAAGACAGAGAAGTCAATAGGGAGAAGGGCAGGGGTAAATAGTGAAAAAGGCAAAGGCAGTAAGGATAGGGATTGGGCAAAAGGGGTAAGGCCATCAAAAAATGGAGGGTAATGAGTACCAATGCCCATAGTCTAGGTAACAAGCTCCCTGAACTGGTGGCCTTGATGGAAGAGGGATGCCTGGATATCGTGGCAGTCACAGAAATGTGGTACACAGAGAACTATGACTGGGATGTCAACATACCAGGGTACACAATCTACTGGTGGGACAGGGAGGGTAGAAGAGGAGGATGAGTAGCTCTCTATGTAAGGGAAGGGATCAAAGCAATGGAACAAAATGGTAAACAGGGAGGAGAGGAGGCACTGTGGGTCACCCTGGAGACCAGAAATGGCACCACAATCTGCATGAGCATTGTATACAGACCACCATCTCAGGGGAGGAAATGGACAAGGAAATGAAAGAAGGCAACCTTAGGATGGCAAATAAGGGGAGTTATTGTTGATGGGGAACCGGAATATGCCAGATATTACCTGGAGCACTGTTGCTGTAGCCACATCCAAGAACAGAGTCATTCTCAATGCCCTACAGGGGACATGTCTCAGACTGCTAGTGTTGGAACCTACTCAGGAGGGTGCAGTCTTAGACCTGATACTCTCAAATGGAGATGAAGACAGGATCTTGCATCTAGAAGTGAGTAGCCATCTGGGAACAAGTGACCACCAAACAGTGTGGTTCATGATAAACACAGCCGCAGAGTCAAGCCATACAAAAGTGAGGGTACTGGAATTTAGGAGGGCTGACTTTGTCAAATTGGGAGAGTGCATCAGAAAAGCACTAGCAAACAGGCCAGAAGGGGACGGGGTGGAGGAACAATGGGGAAACATCAAAACTGCCATCACAGAGGCAAGAAGCCTTTGTGAGAAGCAAATAAACAAATCAAAATAAAAGAAAAACCACTATGGTTCTCAAAAGCATTGGCGGGGAAGGTTAGGAAGAAAAAGATAGCATTCAGGAAGTATAAGGAAACACAGAAGGAGCAGGAAAGAGAACTGTACCAGTTAAAGCAGAAGGAAGCGGGTAAGGTAGTCAGAATAGCAAAGGCCCAAACCAAGGAAAAGATAGCCAGCTCGGTTAAGAAGGGGGATACAACCTTTTATAGGTACATTATGGAGCGAAGAAGGATCAAGGAAGGGATAGTGAGGCTTAATAAAGGGGAGGGAGGGTTGGCAGAGAGAGACAGTGAAAAAGCAGGGATACAGAATGAATACTTCTCAATATTCAATAAAGAAGAGGAGGGGAGGTAACTAATCCAATCAATAGAAGCACTTTGGATAGGGTAGCTGATACCAGTCCTTTCACAGAGAATGGGTTCTGAAAGAACTCCTAAAACTGACGGTTGACAAAGCAATGGGGCCTGTCGGGATTCTCCCTAGAATTCTAAAAGAACTAAGGGAAGAACTAGTGATGCCACTGACTATCCTTTTTAACAAATCATGGGAGGATGGTGTGGTACCTAAGGACTGGAGGAGGGCAGATGTGAATTCCCTTCACAAAAGTGGGAGCAAAGCAGAGGCAGGAAACTACAAACCTGTTAGCTTGACCTCAGTGGTAGGGAAAATGATGGAATCACTTCTGAAAGAAAGAATTGTTGAGTACCTAGAGGCCAGTGGGGCACCCAAGGAAGCATGGATTCACAGCGGGAAGGTCATGTCAGATTAATCTAATAGATTTCTTTGACTGGGTGACCAAAGTAGTAGATCAGGGAGGGGCTGTGGACATGACCTATCTAGACTTTAACAAAGCATTTGACATAGTCCCACACAAAAGATTAATAAACAAATTAGCCAGCCTGGGAGTGGGTCCCAGGGTTGTAGCCTAGGTAAAAAATTGGCTGGACAACAAGACACAGAGGGTAATATTAAACAGAGTCTACTCCAAAGAAAGGGAGGTTACTAGTGCAGTACCAAGGGTTCAGTACTGGGTATGGTCCTTTTTAATGTCTTTATAAGAGACATTGCAGAGGGACTGGAAGGAAAAGTATGCCTCTTTGCAAATGACACAAAGATCTGCAACAGGGTGGATACACAAGGTGGGGGGTGTGGAAAGGATGAGAAGAGACTTGGCAAGGTTGGAAAAATGGTCAAAAGTATGGCAGCTTAGATTCAATGCAAAGAAGTGCAAAGTAATGCACCTGGGAAACAAAATCTATGAGGAAGAGTACACAATTGAGGGGGGGAGGTACTAACAACAACAAAAGTGGAAAGGGACCTGGGATGGTCATATCACACGACATAAAGGTAAGCAAGCAATGTGAGAAGGCATTAAGGATGGCTGGGGGATACTGAGATGTATAGGGAAAGGCATCACCAGAAGAAAACAAGAAGTTGTTATCCCTCTGTACAGACAGTTGGTGAGACCCCCATCTAGAGTACTGCATGCAGTTCTGGAGAACCCATCTCCGCAAGGACATAGAATGGAGGCAGTCCAGAGGAGGGCAACTAAAATGGTGCAGGGTCTGCAACAGAAGCCATACGAAGAGAGACTGAAGGAGCTTAATATGTATACCCTTGATGAAAGGAGGAAGAGGGTGGACATGATAGAAACTGTCACGTACCTTAAGGGAATCTACAAAGTCCAGGAGGGTAGCATCTTTCAGAAAAAGAGATGTGCAAGAACAAGGGGACACAATTTGAAGATAGAGGGGGAATGGCTCAGGGGCAATTTGAGGAAGTATTTTTTCACAGAGGGTGGTGGAAGCATGGAATGGCCTTCCTGAGGTGGTCATGGGGTCACAGACAGTGGAGGAATTCAAGAATGCATGGGACAGACATAAGGCAATTCTGGTGGGGGTAGGAAGAAGTAGGCTGTTGGTTAACTAGGATCTGTAGCTTATCCAATACGTAGCAAAATGGGCAGATTGGGAGGGCCAAGCAGTCCTTATCTGCCCTCAAAGTCTATGTTTCTATGTTTCAAAAAAGTGCTCACCACTCCTTGAACTGGAACATTGGATATATACTGTAGAAACATAGAAGTGTACCAGTGAAAAATAAGCCAAAGATTACTTGTTCTAGTTCATCCATTGCTACTTAGCGGGGGTATCCATAAATTTCCTTGGTATCTATATGCGTCTCTAACTGTGTGTCAAACAAATTTACTGTAATATTAATAGAGTGTATAGTGGAGTGTTGTTCCGTATAGAATTCCATCCCTTTCAAAATGCTGTTCTACCATAGTTCCAAGGTCATGGAATGTGATTCATAGATACATAGATACATAGACAGTGTCGGCAGATAAGGGCCTATGGCTCATCCAGTCTGCCCATTTGAGCTTGTAAGTTTAGTTTGTTTTCCTAGAAGTCTGTTGCCCCTTACCCCTGACCTCCAGAATTCCTTTATGTCTATCCCATGCATTCTTAAATCCCGTTATTGTTTCAGCCCCCACCACTTCCTCTGGCAGGGTGTTCCACTTGTCCACCACCCATTCTGTGAAGAAATTCTTTCTCATGTTTCCTCTGAATCATCCTCCTCCAACTTCATCCCATGCCTCTAGTCCTGGAACATCTTTTAGCTTAAAAATAGTGTTTTCCTCCCTGTAAGATACTTGTATGTCTCTATCATATCCCCTCTCTCCTCCTCCTCCAGGGAGTACATGTTCAGTTCCTTCAACCTGTCTTCATAGGACTTGAGATGCAATCCATGCACCATCTTTGTTGCCCTCCTCTGAACCTTCTCTACCCTGTCTATGTCCTTACGTAGGTATGGTCTCCAGAACTGTACACTGTACTCCAGGTGGGGCCTCACTAGTGTCTTGTATAGCAGATTATGACCTCCCTTTTCCTGCTGGTGATGCCTGCCTATACATCCCAGCATCCTATTTGCTTTACCTGATGCCTTGTCACACTTTCCCTACCTTGAGGTCATCAGAGATGACAACCCAAGATCCCTTTCCTGCTTGGTGCATGCAATATCTCACCCCAACTGATATATTGTGCCAGGGTTTTTGTGCCCCATATGCATTATCTTGCACTTCTTTGCATTGAATTTCAACTGCCAAACCCCTGACCATTCTTCAAGTTTCTGCAGGTCGCTTCTCATTCTGTCTACACCCTCTGGTGTGTCTACTCTGTTACAGAGCTTTGTGTCATCAACGAACAGTGAAATTCTGCCTTCTAGGTCCTGCACAATGTCACTGATGAAGATGTTGAATAGGACCGGTCCCAGTACTGATCCCTGTGGTACCCCACTGGTCACTCTTCCCTCTGTGGGACCAGTACCACCACCCTCTGTGTCCTGCCACCCAGCCAGTTACCTACCCACCACACTACTGTCCTGCCCACACCCATACTCCCCAGTTTGTGTAATAGTCTTCTATGTGGCACAGTGTCAAAGGCCTTGCTGAAGTCCAGATAGGCCATGTCCACTGCCCTCCCCTGATCCACCTCCCTAGTCACCCAGTCAAAAAATTCAATGAGGTTGGTCTGACATGACCTCCCCCTGGTGAAACCATGCAGCCTTGGGTCCTGTAGTCCATTGACAACCAGATGTTCCACCAATCTCTCCTTCAGTAGTGCTTCCATGATCTTCCCCACTACCGAGGTGAGGCTGACTGGTCTGTAGTTCCCTGCTTCCTCTTTGTTCCCACTTTTGTATAAGGGGACTACATCTGCTGTCCTCCAGTCTTTGGGTACCTCCCTGTTTCCAGTGATCAGCTAAACAGGATAGCCAGAGGTTCAGCCACCACTCTCTTAGTTCTTTAAGGACCCTGGGGTGCACCCCATCTGGCCCCATTGCTTATCAACTCTTATTACTTCCAGTTCCTTCAGGACTGCTTTCTGTAAAGGGACTTGTGTCCATTTCTGCACCATTCTCACCCCTTGTACTCCCTTCAGACCCATTACCCTCCTCCTCTTCAGTAAAGACTGAGCAGAAATACCTGTTCAATATGTCAGCTTTACTGTTGTCATCCTCTACGCAGCCCCCATCCTCCCCCTTCAGTCTCACTATCCCTCCCTTTGTCTTTCTTTTTTCACTTATGTACCTGTAAAAGGTTTTGTCCCCTCTACGCACTGATTTTGCAATGTGTTCTTCTGTCTGAGCTTTGGCTTCCCTTACTGACCTCCCTGCCTCCCTTTGCTGCTCCTGGTACTTCTCCCTATCCCCTTCTGCCTGTGTCTTTTTGTATTGTATGAATGCAATCTTTTTGGCTTTCACTTTCTTTGCTACCTCTTTGGAAAACCATAATGGTCTCCCTTCCTTTTCCTCTTGCTAACCTGCTTAATGCATAATTCTGTTGTTCTTGTAATCCCCATTTTAAATACTGCCTACTGTTCCTCAACCCCTGATTCCTGTCCCATTCCCCTTGATGCCTCTTTCAAGTATCTCCCCATTTTCCCAAAGTCTACCCCCCTAAAATCCAGGATACGTGTTTTTGTGTGGTTTGGTTCTGCTCTTTCTGTAATTTCAAACTACAATGACTGGTGGTCACTGTTTCCCAGGTGCTCCCCCACTGTTACCCCATCACACTGTCCCTGTTTGTGAGCACAAGGTCCAGTACTGCCTTCTGCCAAGTTGGTTCCATGACCAGTTGCTTGAGGAAGGCACCCTGAAGGGAGTCCAGGATAAATCTGCTCCTAGTTGATGCTGCTGCTGGGATGCTCCAGTCCATGTCTGGAAATAGAAGTCTCCAACCAGTACTACTTCACCCTTGTCTGCCATCCTTTGGATGGCTAGCATCAACTCCTATCTGTTTCTTCCTCCTGGGCTGGTGGTCTATAGACCACACCTGTGCGGATGGCTGTCCCCATTTTCCTTTCCAGCTTAACCCAGTATCTCTCCCCATTTTGTTCCTCTTGGATCTCTGTGGCCCTTATGTCATTTTTCACATACAGTGCCACCTCCTCCTTCCTGCCTGCTCTGTCTCTTCTGAATATGTTGTAGCCAGGTATGGCCATCTCCCAGTCATGGTTATCATTGCACCAGGTTTCAGTGATGGCCACAATGTCCAGGTCTGACTGTACCATGACAGCCTCTAGATCTTCCATCTTGTTGCTAAGGCTCCTGGCATTTGCACACATGGCTTTCCATGATTTGATCTCCTTAGACTGTTTCACTGTTCTACTCCAGCCCCTTCCTTGGTTGTCATTTATCCCTGGTTCTCCTTGCTGTCTGCCCTTCTGCTGAATTTTGTCCTTTTCTGCTTATCCACCTCTTGGCACTAATCTCCATCTTCTGCACACTGCTTTGCAGAGATAGCCACCTCTGGTTCACTGGTTCCACTGCTAGCTGTGGGGGTGAGCAAGTAGGTACCCCTCCTTGCTGGCCTGCCACCCCCTTGCTAGTTTAAATGCTTGTCAATGTAGCATTTAAACTTATCATTGAGTGCTTGGATTCCCCTCCAGGATGGATGCAGGCCATCAGGCTTGAACAAACCTCCATCCCTCCAGGTGGGTCCCCAGTCACCAATGAATCCAAACCCTTCCTCACAGCACCAGTTCTTCAACCATGAGTTAAAGTTCTGGTGCATGCTCTATGCTCTCCTCGCCTCACAGGTAGTACTTCTGAGAAAGTGACAGAAGTAGCTACTTGCTTGAGACCCCTCCCCAGTTTCCTAAACTCTTCTTGAACTTCCTTTGGCTCCCCATTTGCCAGGTCATTAGTACCTAGGTGGATAATGACATCCAGCTCATCCTCCCGTCTTGCCTTCCCAGTGAGCCCCAGGATCTTCCTTCCATCTCTCCATGCCGTGACACCTGGTAGGCACCTCACCTCCCTGTCCTCCCCCTCCTGTGTTCCTAACTGGATCCCTCTTATGATGGAGTCCCCCACCAGGATTCACTTCCTCCTCCTCTGGGGTCTACTGCTTTCCCAGCTGAGGTCACCTCCTTGGCTAACCTACACATCCTTTCCTTCCACTTCTTTGGGTACCTCTATTTGGTTGTCCTCATTTGCCAGTGTGGCATATGAGTTCTTGAGTGGAATAGGATCTGGGATGTGCCTCTGCCTGACTGCTCTAACCCTTCCCTGAGCCCACTGTCATCCAAGTGCTCCTCGTTCTCGGCATCCTTTGAGGCAGTTGCATTGGACTGGGTGGTCCCTGGGTAGGGGTGATGGTACTCCTGACCCAGTTTACTTCCACTCTGAGTCTGGCTACCTCATCCCACAGTCCAGAGAGATGCATGCAGATAGGGCAGCACCTCAGTGTCCAGAAGGTCTGCCTGAATATGGCTGCCCCACAGCCACTGCATTGCATCACTCCCCACATTATACTGCAATTCCACTACTTGTTTGCTACTGAAGCTCTCCTAGTTCCCTTTTTATTAATTTACTGTACTAAAAATCCTGCCACTGATCCTCAGATAATTTTTGGTTTTTTTAAAGAAAAAGAAACCAATAAATAAATAAACTGTGGTAGAACAGCATTTTAGAACCTCTAGAGACTGCATGAGTCAGTTTCATTTTGAAAGCAAAAGAACTCACAAAACACATATTCTTCACAGTACTATACACTATAAAAAATACAGGATAAGCAACTCTATGCCCAACCAGTGTGTTTTGCCACCTCTGGGTTCTGATTCCCATGGATCTCTCGAGCTTCACTCTCGAGGTCAGAGGGAATCAGAACCCCTCTGTGGCAGAACACACTGGTTCTGCATAGTTGCCCATCCAGTATTCTCTATATTACTATTAACTACCCCTGGTCACAAGCTGTTCCAAATTGAAACTACTACCTGGCTGGATATTCAAATGGTTGCGCATGTCGCAACAGGGATGTGCCATGTGCAACCCACCAATGTGCCCCAGCTCGATATTCAAAGGGGCAAGTTGTGATGCACAACTCCCGGTGCGCCGGGGCACATCAGTAATGTATGCAGCGCAAGTTCGGGGGGTGTGCCCATACATATGTGGCACATCCCGATATTCAGCCCAGGATGTGCAGGTGCATATGCTGGCACAAACCCACCTTGCCCCGCTTCAGGGGGGAGCAAAGTTGTGCCTGGTAAAACCAGGAACAAGTCCTGGCCACCCACAGGTGAGCTGCCATACTGCAGGATGCAACATAGCAGCCGCCAGCTGTGGGTGGCCACCACCCACCCAGAACATTGTCCATAAGCTCTCTGCCCTGGGAGCGCTGTGCCCCCCGCCCCATTGCCAGATCGCGAGCATAGGTATATATACTCCCTGGTGGTCCAGTGGATTACCCCTCCATCACCCAATTGCGGGCGTACATATAAGTGAAGTCCCTGGTGGTCCAGTGGAATCCTTACCCAGTGCCCGATCGCGGGCATATGTAATAGTAAACCCTGGTGGTCCAGGGGAATGCCCTCCAGCACCCGATCATGGGCATGAATGAATGTAAAGTCCCTGGTGGTCCAGTGGAAACCCCCCTATCACCCGATCGTGGGTAGATATAGCAAAAAAAGCCCTGGTGGTCCAGTGGTACCCCTTCCCACCCACCCACTGGGGTCCCCGCCACCCAGCACTCCCCAGTCAGTGGCGGGTGGCAGCACCACCGCCAGTCACCCAGCCAGCTGTTAACTGACAGCATACAGTACAGTCTGTATGCCTGTTGGTCACTGCATGGACCAATGGGCGTGCGAACCATACTGCACTACACAGGTCTGATACGTGAATGAATGCATTCATTCACATATAGGGCCTGTGTAGTACAGTGTTCTGCACGCCCATTGGTCCATGCAGTGGACCAATGGGCATACAGACCATACTGTACGCTGTCAGTCAGCGGGTGGCCGGGCAGCATGCAGGTGGGGTGCTGCCGCCCGCTGCAGACTGGAGAGGGGGTTGCTGGGTGGTGGAGGACCTCAGTGGGCGGGTGAGGAGGGGGGTACCACTGGACCACCAGTGCTTTTTTCACTATTTCTGCCCGTGATCGGGTGATGGGGGGGTTTCCACTGGACCACCAGGGACTTTACATTCATTCATGGCCACAATTGGGCACTGAAGGGCGTTCCCCTGGACCACCAGGTTTTATTATTACATATGCCCATGTTCGGGCAATGGGGGGGTATCCACTGGACCATCAGGGTTATAACAGTACTTCTGCCCACGATCGGGCATATGAGAGTGGGGAACTGCCATGGGACCACAGGGCAACGGTCCCTCATGGCTGCAGCCTGGCAGGGTGCCAGGTGCAAGTCGCCGGGGATCGGTGCACCGCATGCAATTGGGGCCATAATGACATGCAAATGGCCCCATTTGTGCCTTGCATTCATAATGGCCTCATTTGCATGTCCAGTGCTGAATATCGCAGTTGATGCACCTAGCGCAACTGCACTTGCGCGGGTGCATCCCCCTGCTCCCATTCTGCCACTTGCGCTGGCACAGTGCCACTGCGCCGTGCACAGTGCATGTGCCATCAGTGCCACATTCAATGGTCCTGTGCCATGGCGCAGCACCATTGAATATTGCCTGGTCCATGCCCTGGTGCAGCCCAGTTGCACTGCACCTGGGCTTGCGCCCCTGCCCAGCGCAGTTTGAATATCCAGCCCCTGTGTACAAAAATTTTCTTTTGTTGCTATTTACTTTTCCCCCATTTGTTGGAATGTATGACTTCTAGACTATGACATTTAATTAGTAATATTATTCCCCTGCGCCAGGCTTAATCATTTCTACTACGTCCCCCTATTCATGAAGGCTTTACACACAGGGTACCCTGCAACCTACTCCCCTATTGTTACCCCCCATCCAGTATATAGTACCAAATTCCTCTGGTGGCCTGCCCTGACTTTAACCCATATGGGTTGGCCCCCTTTGGTCTCATGTCAACCCCAATGTATGATGTATTGTGTCTCTGCTGTATTTTTTTATCCATGTTCTTTGTACACTGTTGTATTTGTCTCCTTTTTGTAACTAATTCCGGGTCGCCCCTGAAAAAGGGACCTCTGAGGGTCAGCGGGCTTACCCAGTCATCAAAATTAAATAAATAAAAAAATAAATAAATATTAAGATGGAGACCTTTCTTCCCATGACTGGAATCTCTTAAAGGGACACTGTCAACCAGTTTTTCATCATATTATTTCTAGTTGAAACCCCACATTTTATGATTGCTTACCTTCTTTAACATTCACTGATGTTGCTGTTTGTTTTGTCTGTCTCCTTGTTTAGTAAAACTGAAATGCATGGCAATGCATATTTATAAAGAACCTTGTTTTGTTTATAATCCTGGACCTGTTCTTACTGCATGCTTCCTGAGCATTAGAAACACACCCAAACAGTACAGTCACTCATAAGACAGTAGCTTCCTAAACTCCCACTGCATCATGAGGAGATAGACTGTGTTGTGGGTGTTCCCAAGTCCTGGAAAGATGTATCTGGAGTTGATCAAGGAATGTAAATAAACCTGTTTTGGTGTGGTAACACCAGTATGTTTGGCAGTCTGTTTTTCACTTTTTTAAAGAAAAAAAAGGGTCAGAATCAAACTACCAGCTAAATCAGCAATCTTTACAGAATTTTGGCAATCATAAAATGTGTTTTTTAAACTTGTAACACTTTGAGACCTAAGGGGGTTGACAGTATCCCTTCAATGTCTAGTAATCTAAGAGCATATCACCCCTTCATCCTCTTTTCCAAGTGAGCAAAGGTTTCAGGTTTTTAACTATTTCCACATAGTTTTAAATCTACCGTAGCCTTAACCATTTTGGCGAAGAGTCTCTGCACATGGTCAATTTCAGTTATGTCCCTTCTGTGATGAGAGGCCCAAAACTGGACACAGAATTTAAGAAGAGGCCAGAACATAGAACTATACAGTGGCATAATGATATTTCTTTCTCTTCTGACAAAGCCTCTCCATTTACAGCCAGTTAACTGCTTGCATTTTTAGCCACTCCTTTACATTGGCTGCCTATTGCAGGTCATTGCTTATTAAGGTGCTAAATCCCTTTCTCGTGTTACCACCAAGGGAATCCCACCAAGGTGATAACTCACAATTTGATTTATCATGCCCAGAAGCAACATTGTACAGTTATCCAAGTCAAATTTTATTTTTGAATTCTGATGCCCATCTGACCATTTGGCCAGATCTCTTTGAAGCACTACTTGTTAACAGCTGCATCAACTTCAATCAATATTTTTGTATTGTCTGCAACTTTTACAGATCTGTCCTAATACATTTTATGCATACCAGCAATGAACATATTTAAAAGTAAAGGTCCCAGCACATGCCCCTGAAGAACACAACTGGGTACCATCCCACAGTTAGATGAGTGTCCATTTATTTGAACTCACTGGTACCTGCTTGTCAGCCAATTAGTGATCCATTTAATGATACTGTTGCTAATGTTCTTTGATGTAATTAATGTGATAAACTCTACATGTGGTACTGTATCAAAAGTTTTGAAAAATCCAGGTTAATTATGTTTATTGGCACATTCTTATGTAGAGTTGTACTTATTGGTTTGGAAAACCTAAAGAAGTTACTCTTACATGATCTTGCTTTTCTAAATCTATGTTGTGTATTGTCAAATACAAACATAGAAACTGATGGCAGATAAGGACTGCCAGGCCCATCCAGTCTGCCTGTATATTCTACATTTACTTAGCTGCCACTGACCCTACTTGGTCCCTGGCTGCTGCCTCTCCTTCCCCCCTCCAGGAATCCCCTATGTCTATCCCATGCATGTTTAAATCCCCCCCACTGTGCTTGCCCCCACCACCTCTTGGGGTAGACCATTCCAAGTGCCAACACCCTTTCCATGAAAAAGTACTTCCTCATGTTGCCCCTTAGTCTTCCCCTTCCAGTCTCATGTCATGCCCCCCTGTTGTTTTAGAGCAGCTTCTCTTTTGGAAGATGCTGCCCTCCTGTACCTTATTAATCCCCTTGAGATACTTGAAGGTCTCTATTATGTCTCCCCTCTCCATCCTCTCCCCCAGGGTGTACATATTGAGTTCCTCCAATCTCTTCTCATAAGACCTGTGGTGCAGATCCTGCACCAATTTTGTTACCCTTCTTTGAACTGTCTCCACCCTGTCTATGTCATTTCAGAGATGTAGTCTCCAAAACTGGATGCAGTATTCCAAATGCAGTCTCACCAATGACCCATGTAGTGGCATTATGACCTATTTTCTTCTGCTGGTAATACCTCTCCCTATGCACCTCAACATCCCACTGGATCTCCCCACTGCCTTAGCACATTGTTTGGCCACCTTTAGGTCATCTGATATGATGACCTCAGATCTCTTTCCTGTTATGTTGCTGATAATATCTCCCCCTTCATTGTGTAGTCCTCCCCTGGATTCCTGTGTCCCAAGTGCATGATTTTGCACTTCTTTACATTGAATCCTTGTTGCCACACTCTAGACCATTCTTCCATTTTAGCTAGGTCCCTCCTCATTCTCTCCACCCCTTCTGGACTATCCACCCTATTGCAGATTTTTGTGTTGTCTAAAAAGAGGCATATCTTCACTTCTAGCCCCTCTACAGTGTTGCTAATGTTGAAATTAAACATCACCGGTCCAAGAACTGAATCCTGTGGCACCCCGCTGGTAACCTTGTCTACTCTGGATTTAGCCCCATTTACAACCACACTCTGCGTTCTATTCTTCAACCAATTTCCAACCCAGTTCACCACCTTGTATCCCAGTCCCAGGTTGCCCAGCTTGTTTACTAGGCTCTTATGTGGAACGGTGTTGAATGTGTTGCAAAAGTCCATGTAGGCCACATCCACCGCTCCCCCCAATCCACCTCCATATTGACCCAGTCAAAGAAATCAATCAAATTATTTTGACATGACTTTCCTGCTGTGAATCCATGCTGCCTCAGATCCTGTGCTCCATTAGTTTCAAGGTGCTGTACTATCCTTTCCTTTAGCAGAGTCTCCATAATTATACCCGCCACTGAGGTTAGGCTGAAGGTCTATAGTTTCCAGCCTCCTCCCTGCTCCCATTTTTCTGGAGTGGGACCATGTCAGCCCTTCTCCAGTCTTCCGTAACCTCCCCCATTTCCAGTGACTTGTTGAACAGGGCCACCAGTGGTGCCACCAGTACCTCCCCCTACTCCTTTAATATTCTAGGGTGTATCCCATCTGATCCCATTGCCTTATTCACCCTCAGTTTCATAAGTTCTTCTAGGACTCTCACCCCTTTGAATGAACTGTTGTCCATCTCCCCTCCAATCCTGATTCCTAGCTATGGTCACTCTCCTTCCTGTTCCTTTTTGAAGACTGAACAGAAATATTTGTTCAGAATTGATGCTTATAGGTTGATATAGATGAGATAGGTTATTAGATTAAATCCTTTTCTCAGTTTCATCCCTGATTATTGATTCTACTAGTATACAGCCCATCAGGGTTAGGCTAACTGATCTATAATTCCCAGTCTCACTTTTGCTCCCTTTTTATGCATGCTTGCACACATGCACAGCAAGTGAATATAATAACACAGCTTTGGGCAGTGTTAAGGCTGGGTAGGGGTGTCTGGTAGCAGCCAATGAGATGCAAATGGATGAGGCATGCAAGTCAAAGCTCAATGATTACAAGGCTGATGATGAAGCATTTGGGCTGGCTTATGGGCAGAAACTTCTTATTTGAAAGGATGGAACCACACATATCATAGTGTGGAAGCATCCTTTCATATGTTAGAAGCCTTCTAGTGGCCAGTTCAGCCACTCACATGTCTGGTGGTTGTAGTCTTGGAAAATAAAAGGATGAGCACAGCAACCAGCCTCAAGAATCTACAAGTTCTCCCCTACCCCTGCCTGAATGTCCCATGTATCCAACCTCCCCAAGAAGTGTCCTTGTCCCTCTCCCAACAGCATAAGACACCAGGGTGCCTTCCCCCAGTGCCACCAAACAACATATCCCCCTCTCACGAGAAGGGTCCAGCACAAAAACACACACCTCTCTCCTAACACCATGGGACACTGGGGTGATCACCCATAGTGCTGCCAAACAACACACCAACACTGGGTTGCCTAGATGCCAGTGTTGGTCCCTGAAATAAAAAAAAAAGCTTGTTGTAGTTATTTTTTTGTTTTACCCTGAAACAAAGAAAACCATCCATTATAGTCTACACTGCTCCCCACCTCCACCCTGACTCCTACTGTCAACACCTACCACCCCAGAACCATCCACCTTTCATTTACTTATCTGGTCCAGCACTGCCTCTTGAATGTCCTGCTACTCCCTCTTGACTGTCCTACTACTCTGGAGCTCCAGCACAAACTGACAGAAAACAAGGGAAATCTGGTGAATGGGTTTTAAATTTGTTTTGAACTTTTACACATAACTTTGTCATTTTTTTATATTAATACCCCAAATTTTCAATATGGCCTTTTTATGCTACTTCATGAACAAGGTACAGTAGTTAAACTTTTTCAGGTCTCCTCTTCCAGAAATGTTATTTCATAGTCACTCTCTGAAATCATGTTTAGGACATGATTTTAAAAAATTCACCAGTCTTTTTTTTTTTTGTTTGTTAATACTGGGTAAGGACCACAAGGCACAAGTGCATTGGGGAGGTTAAGTGACTTGCTCAAAGTCATACAGTATGCAAGTGGAATCATATCCAGGTCTGCTGGATGTATCAAGCTGATTCACAGTTCATTACTCTAGCCTCTAGGCTATACTGCCAGTCGTAATCAAAAGGTGGGGCAATAAAAAGACTATGTTGAAAATTTGGGGTCAAAAATCCAATAAATAATGTTTTAAAGAAACATCAAAATTCTTCAGTGTTTACTCATAACTTTGATATTTTTCTAGATTCTGATTACAAATTTTCAACATAGCTGTTTTTTTTGCCCCACATCATCAACAGTGCAGGTGTCATTTTTCAAATCCCCTCTGAAACATGTTATTGCAGTCACTCCTCAAAATCACCTGTCAAATGGGACTTTAAAAATTCCTCCAATCTTGATCATAAGGTGGGATTATAAAAACGACTATGTTGAAAGTTTGGTATCAAAATCTCAAAAATCAACAGTTACAAAGATTCTTCCATATTTACTCATAACTGTGCTACTTCTCAGGATTTTCTCCCCATATTTTCAGTGTACTACTATTGTAACACTCCTCATGAACTTACCATGTCATTTTTAAAATCCTGCCCTGGTCTCTTTTTTTTTTTTTTTTTTCCACTTGTGCCACAAAATGACGTTTTAGACAGAGGGCCCAATTTTCAAAAGATCTGTGAATACTGCAAGCCCCTGGTGCACTGATCATATAGTGCAGAGGGCTTGCGGCATTGTCTCGGTGATGATCAGAATTTTCATCCCTGTGTGCTAAATGCTGTAAGTTAGACTAGCTTCCCCCAGTGTAACTTGTAACATTTAGGGAACCCTTTTTATGGGGCTTATGCCAAATCTTTGGCACAAGCTACTGTAAAGTGGGGAAAGTGTCACAGCTGCATCCAGTGTACTAAAATTGGGCACAGCTGCATGAAACTGCACTACACAATGTGGTTGACTCAGGGCTAGAGGCAAGCCCTGCATCAACCTTTGAAAATCAGGTCCAGAATTTCATAAATGACACCTGACCACTCATGTTCATAAGGTGGTAAACTAAATACAGAATAATGCACTGGGAGATGTGGTAACAAACATTTATGCATACCTGAGGTGTAGGATAATAAGTAAACCTCAAGAGTGAAATATGAGAGGTTTATGAGGGTGTCCCACACCGAGGGTGTGCATAAGAATTGTGTTACCGCACTTCCCCATATTTTATTTTTTATAATTACTGGTGAAACATTGAACTCACTCTCTCCCCCACACACAAAATTCACCTTCCCCACAAATCTGCAGTTGCCCATCATATTGCTTGCCATCACAAATGAATCCGGTAAATAGCAGTTACTTCTTTCGATTTTTTAAAAACAAACCTACAAATTATTTAGTTTTAAGTTCAGTACTGCTCAGTTTTGAACATAGTGTGTTACATAATTTAACCATTTGGTAGCACTCAAGATGGGAGAGTTCCCTCTTAGCAGTTATTTTACAAACAGTGAGTTGTGCTAAGCATGAGCAGCTGAGAGTGCTGCATAATAGAACAGAAAAGACCAAAAAGTGTTTTGGGATTACAAAATTCCTTTTAATACATCCACAGTCAAACTCTATTATACATACATGTGTATAACATAGTTTTTAACTTCAGATTTCCAATTATAACAAATACCTTTTTTAATAAAACTATGTTGAACATGTGGGGTTAAAACTGCACAAAAACAACAAAGTTATGAACAAACATTGACATTTATAAATGTTTACTCATAACGTTGCCATTTTCACTTTTTGAACCAACATTTTCAATATAGTCATGGTTTCTACTCCATATAATTAATGTGGCAGGTATCATTTTCAAATCCCCCTACAAAACGTGGTTTAAGGTCACTTCAGAAATCACATTTCAAGTGACTTTTGATAAATCACGCCTGTCATGCTCATCTACTGAGGCAATACAAATGACTATCTTGAAAATTCAACCTCAGAAACTAAGAAAACAGCAATGTTTTGTGTGAACCTCTTCCATTCCCAATCAGTGTACCAACCAACCACCAGAGATGGACAGAATGGACCTTTGGTTTAACATCTTATCCAAAGGATGACACCTGCAACAATGCCCCCACCCCTACTGATCACCATACTAGATGGACAGAATTGACCTTTGTTTAACAGGTAATCTGAAGGCAGCCCTTCCAACAGTGCAACCCCACCAACCCAGAGAGAGACACAGAAGGGGTCTTGGTTTAGCATATCATCCAAAGAGCAGTACCGCCAACAGTGCACCCCTCCCAACCACCTGAGATGTACAGTAGGGGCCTTGGTATAATATCTCCTCTGAAGGATGGGCTCTCCAATAGTGTACCCCCTGACCACCATAGATGGACAGAAGGGACTTTGGTTTAACATCTCATCTGAAGGACAGCACCACCAACAGTGGACCCCACCAACACCCCTACTTGAGATGGATAGAAGGAACCTTGTTTAACATGTAACTTGAAGGATAGCACTACCAACAGTGTACCCCCCCAACCACCAGAGATGGATGAAAAGGAACTTGGTTTAACATGTCATCCAAAGGACAGCACCTCCAACAGTGCACCCGACCACAATACATGGACCAATGGGTACTTGGTTTAGCATCTCATCTGAAGGACAGCACCTCCCAACAGTGTACCCCCTTGATCACCAGAGATGGATGGAAGGGACATTGGTTTAACATATCATCTGATGGATGGCATCTCCAACAGCATACCACCCTAGGACCCACAGAAATGGACACAAGGGACCTTGGTTTCACATCTCATCCAGAGAAAGATGACTCTAACACTGCCCCTCCAATCACCAGAGGTGGACAGAAGGGACATTGGTTTAACATGTCATCTGAAGGATAGCATGTGACATAGTTCACCCCCTACCACCACATATGAACAAAAAGCACCTTAGTGAAACATCTCATCTGAAAGATGCACCTCCAGCAGCCCACTCCTCCTGAATCCACCAAAGATGGACAGAAGGTACATTGGTTTAACATGTCATCCAATGGACGGCAACTCCACAAGTACCCCAACCATCATGGATGGACAGAAGGCAGCTTGGTGCAACATCTCACCTGAGGGACAGCACCTCAACAGTGCAGGGTTTTATTTAACTCTAAAAATTGATTAGCATATTGCTCATAAAAGTGCTAAAACATTGTGCAAATGCATAGCACCTGCCTCATTGTGTTTAACAAATATAACACTTCTAGAAAACCTATATAAATACTTTCTGAACAGTCAGTATTGCCCCAAGAAAAAAACTGCTAATCAATTATTTAAAACCCTGCAGTGCAACCCTTTTCTGATCCACCAGATAGAGACAGAAGGTACCTTGATTTAACATGTCATCAGGAGGATGGCAACACCAACAGTGCACCCCACCTGACTATCAAGGTTTGACAGACGAGACCTCAGTTTAACATCTCATCCATTTGAAGGCACTTCCAACAGTGTCCTCTGACTACCAGAGGTGGACAGAAGGGACTTTGGTCTATCATCTAATTTGAAGTCTGGCACATCCAAGAGTGCTCCTTCGATCACCAGTGATGGACAGGAAGGACCTTGCTCTAACATCTTATCCAAAGATGACACTTCCCAGTGCATCCCCCTCAACCAGCTGGAGTTTATTGTTTTCAACAGTCCTGACCTGTCCAGGATAGTAGGAGCAGTGAGCAGGTGCTGGTGGAAGGTTCAGGGTTCCAGTACCTGCTGGTGAAAGTTTGATTTAGACCTGCTTTTAAGGTAAGAGTTAGAGAGGGGAGAGCACGTGGACTCAGATGCTGCTTTAGTATGTACTGTTTAAATTATTTTGTTTTGCCTTTATTTTGGTTTAGTTTCTGTCATTTATACTCCCCCCAACTGGCCTGCCCAGTAGCACTGAGGGCTAATGCACTGGACACCTAATCTCACAGCATGCTGGTGACCTGGGTTCTGGAATGAGCCTGGCCATCACAGGTCAGTAGTGGGGGGGGGTCCAAGCTGGATGGAGTTGCTGACAGGCAAGCTCTCCTCTCTGGGGAGGTGTGGTGGCAACTCTCAGCTAATGGCTACCACCAGGTGGAGGCTGGAGACAGCACAGGCCATGGGAGGAGACAGGCATTAGGCCAATGGGATGGGAGGAGGGCTGTTATCAAGTCATGGGACTAATGCGTGCCTCCACGCGCATGTGTATCTACTCCCGGGGCCCTTGGGAGAAAAAATGAAGGAGAAAAAACATCACCGGTTTCAGGATGGTGACCTACTCCCCACAGGCACCACTCCCAGGCTGGGCATAAGTTAAGCCCCAGTAATTCCAGGGGACGGGACTGGGAGGGTCAGTCAGATGTGGGCTGTCCAGGTGAAAATCATAGAAACTATGACATGATGAAAAAAATAAACTTCCTCCAACCAGCAAGGAGTTTATTTCTTCTATTAGTCCTGACCTCTGAAGAACAGGAGGTGTGGGGGGCTGCCAGTGGGGTGGATGCCCACCTTTGTAGCATTGCATGCACCACCTGTAGCCAACCCTAACCCCCTGACAATTAAAGAACATGATCTTCAAACAACAAAAGAATGTAAGTACTCTCAGAGTACTAACTAACATAATGCATAAGGCCCCATCATAAATTCAAGGGTGCCACTAAAAATCACAGAATTGACCTCTTGTGTGACATCCAGCAGGGGCTATTCCAATCAAGTGGATAAAAAACTTTATAATTCAATAAACTAATTTTAATTTTCTACACAACATAAAACAGGTGTATAGGTAATTGCATACAAGAAAGCAGTTATTTACAACATTATTGTGATGTTATCTGCCCAGTAAGGGTTGTTATTTGCATAAGCTCCAATAAGCTACTAAAATACTGGCTGGGCTTTTAGTACCTTTTATATCAAATGGGCTTGGTTCTAGTCCAATCAGGATGATGAAGGCTTTTCTGAAGGGGGACGTACTGTGGATAATTATTCCCAATCTGTAAGATGCTTATCCTAATTCTATTGCCTTTTGAGTTTTGGTTAGGACTCAATTGTCATGCTAGTACAAAAGTTGAATTCTTCAGTTGTTTGACATTACATTTCATGGGTGATTTCATTATGGAATTTTGTAACAGGCTACTCTGAGTTATTAGGCTAGTTTAGGTGGCACTTGGCTACTACTCAGAAATGGAGAGAAAGGTCTGCTCATAGCCTCAAGAACTATACTGTTGCTACATCGAAACATTCCCCGTGAAGACCATTACAGTGACAACAATGACAGTTCCCTGTAATGGTTGCACCGGACCAACGTGACTTCTCTAGGTCTTGTGCCCCCTCCCTGAAAAAACTCCAACCTGGAGTTGATTATATTTAAAGTCAAGGGGGTGCATGGATGCAACCCCCCACTAAAAACAACTGTTTCTCCTGACAGCACAATGCAGACATCAATTGCTGTCAACATTGTGCTGTCGCTGTAATGGTGGTCGACTGGATTTCTGTTGAACCAGCATTGTGGAACCGCCTCAGATACTGTTGTTCTGACATGCAACAGTATGCAAGCCAACATATTTGGCAGTGACAAATGCTTTATATATATATATATATATATATATATGGGTACTACTGATACCTCCCTCTAGTAATCAGGCACAATGTCTTCCCCAACTGAATGTGTAATTATGCCTGTGATTAGTCCAGCTAATTCATGGGCATATTCATACAGTACTCCTGGGTAAATATTATCCAACCCAGGTGTGTCTATCAGTAGTAATGTTTTGTACTATTTTTTTTAAATACAATATCCTGTTTGACATATATGACATATGATGATATAATGTTTTAGTCATCATCATTTACTTAACCAATATCTACCTGGCTTAGGTTAAAGACATAACAGAAAACTGAGAGGGCACTGATGTCCCTTGAACAGCATAAGCATTTATTCCCTTCAAACAGCACAGGTTCAGTACCAGTTCAACTGTAATAGCTCTGTGCCACATGCACAGTAAGGGCATAGGGCTCTTTGAATTAATCAAGGGCACTGGTTCTGTTTGCATAATAAGGGCTCAGAAATAACCTCCAAGGTATAGAGCTCAGTGCCACACAGACACAGGATCAGCACCTCACATACAGAAAAGGAAATGGCTTCCCTCAAAGAACAAGAACTCAGTGTACCATCACCAAAACCAGATTAACACCTGAAGAACAGCAAGACATGACCCTTGAACAGAATACCCTCAGCACCCATCAACAATAAAGTCTCAGTGCCTATAAGGTGCTCAGCACCTCTTGAATGTCAAAGACTTAATACCCCACAAACAACAATGGCTCAATGCTCCTCATAACCAAAATGCCATCCTGGCATGTACAGTGCTGTAGCCAGCATCTATGTCAGATATACTAGTTCACAATCTGTCTACATTAATTGCAGAAATTCAAAATTTGTTCTGACCATGGACATCCTAGACTCCAATTCCTTCATTCAAAGAACATACAGTATAATGATTTAATGTTCTACAGCACCAAGGCTTTCCATACTACCCAGAGGATGCTTCTCTTAAAATCCAGCCCACTATGGCATCATTCTTCATGCTCAACTCCCACATGGAGGACATGGCATCAGCCTCTAAAGGAGAATTTCTCCATTGTATCATCCTAGTGAGTCAATGGTCATGTTCTTGTTTCAAAATGTTATTCACAAGTCTTATATGAAAGCCCTGCTATGCTCATTAATTACTCTCAACTTAATATTCCTGAAAGAAAGCAGACCTAAATCCTTGGTGCCCCAGAGGTCTCCTCCATGTGTTTTTTTTTTTTTTACTTTCCTCTGTACCAAAGGTCTTTCTACTCTATGAGTAGGAGCAGAAAGAGCTCTGGTCATGTTCATTACTGTTTTTGTGGGGAAGGGTAACTTTTCACCTCAATCAGTTTCCATTAGCCTGAGAACAAACATCATCTAGCACCTTACAGGAATTGGAATAATCTTCTGCAATACTAGAGCCATGGCCAAAGTTACCATATGTATGCATATGCACAACCATACCCAACATCTGCTGATCCAGTGAATTGAAGAGGCTATGTCTTAGGTTTGTTAAGGAAGCAGACCCTAGTGCCACCCACTGATCTTATTTAAGTCATGGCTGCTAAATCTCAGAGCCCTAGTTCAGTTGCACAACCTTCCTTCCCCCCTCCTAAACTCTCCTCTGGGGATCAGGGGACATATATTCCATCCACACATTGCTCAGTTTTCCTTAGCTTGAGGACAGTGGACCTCATTCACCTCACAAGAAGATGAAATGTATTTTACAGTATCAGCAAGTCATGGGCAAATGCATTTATGCACTAGTAAGCAGTAAGACACAACTGGATGTGGGTTCCTATTCCTGAAATGCACACCCACGTGTATTGCCAGCATAACGTGCTTGCACAGACTGCCTTCAATCGCTTGAAAGTGCAGTTTAGGAATAGGGACCCACACCCTGAAGTGTATTATTGTACTTGTAAAATGGGTTTGCTGCAAATAACCAAAAAGGCCAACAAATATAAGTTGAAATGTTAAATAATACTTAATAATTCTGGAAAATATTTCAAGAAAACAATTATTTAACTTGAAAGGAGATGGCCCAAAAAGTAAAAACAAAAAAGTATCCATCCACTGTCAGGAATGGATAAATAAAAAAAAAAGAACACAATTCCCAATTTTTTTTTATCAGCAGACTGAAACTGTGAAGTTCATGTTACATTGTGCTGTTTCATTGAGACTGACTCTTTTTAAAAATTTCTGGTGAGAAATATTGGTCTGTGTGCAACAGAGCACTTATTTGTTCTCCACAACCCCCATTCAATTGTTTCTGCTGTTCTCTGTAGAGACAGCCAAAGAGAAATGGCTTGTGAGGATTAATAATTCCCTTTACACCAAACTTTTTTGTGGGTATGCTATTAAAGTTTGTTCATGGTCAGAAGTATAAGGGTTTTTTTGCTAATGTTTTTCTGGCTAGGTGAAGGAGGTGATGAAAACCAGTATATTTATGGTCTATATCAGGGATGGTTTTAGAATTCTTAGACAGTTGTGCAAAGGTATGATTTGCCCCCAACATAAACACACACACACACACACACACACACACACACACACACAAACTACCATGGTCTCTCCACCTATTGTGGAACTAGTATGGGCCAATGCAGTGTGGTACTTGTCGGGGCAAGTGTACACTGGGAGTCTTGCTGCTGTTCATGAGGTTGAGATGCTGTTTGAGGTGATGTATTCAAGATGGGATTGTAGTCAGGAGAATGAGGTGCCAGTTTCTGGTAACAGGAGAGCAAGGCCTGGCTTATTGCATGAAGAGGTCAGCAATAGCTGAAGTAATTTTGTACCACTTTAAATAAGGCTATATGTGTTGACTGATAATCAGTACAAGTACCAAATCTTTGTTTTGTCACTTTTTTAAAATATCCACTGATACTTTAATGATGTACTTAGGAAAGGCCTAGAGTGAAGTGATACATTGGGAAGCAGAAGCAAGCAGTGGGACACTTAAGAAAATACACATTGGAGGACTTAAGGCCTTAAACAATGCATGATCAACAAAATAACATGAAAGATAGAGGATTTCAGATTATAAAGGTTACTGTATTTATATGATGATACTGTGGCTGGGTTTAGGTTAGGACTGTACACTCAATGAATATTGTTTCCTGAATACTGTGAATAATACACTATTTATTATTCAGATCCCAAATAATGAATAGCAGCACTATTTGGCCCTACTTGGGAAGCACTGTCTTAAAAAAAAAAAAGAAAAGAAAAAAGAAACAGCCCCCACCCTCTTCCCCAGCCCAGATTGTTTCAATATAGAAGCCCCAACCCTCCACCCTCAGTTAGCATCCAAATTCCCACCAGCAGGCTCCACATTCTGATAAAATGTAAGTCAATGGGCAGCCGGCACAACCCACCCATCCCCATGGCCAGCCGTTGACTTTCATTACTGCTTCAGTTATGTAGCACCACTATTTGTAGAAGAAGGCAAGCTCAGGACCTTCATAGCAGCACTCCCTTCCCCCCCAATGCAACAGCAGCCACATGGAAGAATGGAAGAAGGTGACAGACACAGCCCACCCTCCTCAGTCCATGGCCCGCTGCCTTCCTCTGAATTAAGATACTATCATGCTTGGTTATATAGTGAAACCAGCCAATCCCATGATTGGCTGGTTTTACTATGCAACCAGTGTGGTAGTATCTTATATTTATATCTATATTGAAACAATCTGGACTAGTGAGGATTGGGGGCTGTTTCTTGCCCTTTTTGTTTTAATCCACATACCGAATATTTGTCTACATAAAAAATACCTAATGCCCGAATACCGAATATTCCTCCGAATATAAAGAAAAAGGTATTCACATAGCCCTGGTTTGGGCTGTAGAACGGTATCATTGTGTTGTTTTTAACTAATTAAGACAAGTAAGGGCGTCTGGCTTTTAAAAACATTTCACTAGGAAGATAGGATAGACCACAAAGCCTTCTTTTGACAGCAGTGTTCTATGTAATATTAAGATGGCTTGTAGATTACTTTTTCAGATACTGCCTTGGAGGTATTGATAAAGTATGGTAATGCACTCCATCCTGATTGCTGGAAGAAGTGAGACACAGCATATTTCCTATTTGTGAATCACACTGCTTTGGAATCCTCTCAGCCATTCATGATGCAAGAAATTCTCTGTCCACAAATATAACTTAGTCTACATACCCTGAGCCAGTGAATCTAATTTCTATTTCCTTTGTAACTACCTTAAAATCCCTCTCCCCTCAGCGGCTGCTGCTCTCCCTTTTCATACTGCTTCAACATGATATGACCTCAGTGACACCGTTTTGGCAGATTACTTGAATAGCATGAAATGGTGTCACTAATGTCATAGAAATGATTGGAAATGTGGAAAGAATAAACAGTAGGTGATGAGGAGAGGGAATCACAATGCTGATCAGAGGGAACTACAAATTTAGATTACAAATTTCCAAAAACTGGTCAAAACATATCGGAATACGTGACTGAACATGAAAAGAAAACAAAGTGCATTTAATACAGTAAAAACTATCTCCTATCACCTTAAGCATTCCTATGTTTACAGTATTTTATCAATTATCATTCAAAATACATCTTCCTAATACATTTTGAAAGTTTTCTTTTATTTTTTTATTGAATCTTGTTATGCACCAAGTGAAGTTGAAAATAAATGTGTGGTGGGTTACAGTTGTTAAGCCAGAATCCTTTTGATGAAAAATAGATTTGTTACTATGTATATTAGATTCCAGGTTAGGTGCAATCACTTATCATTAGTCTTAGGACAAAACAGAAAGTAAAGTAGGCTTTACGGCAGAACACTAAAAGTCTACAAAAGTAACCTGGGCTTAACTTAAAGCAGCAGTGCACAATCGGGTTAAAAATTTTGACCAATACTTTTTTTGTCTATTTTAGATTCCCCCTTATCTCCTAACCTGTATGTCATCATTCTTTCTCCCATTTTAAGTCTGTTCAGCACTTTTTTCACATTTGAAATAATAAAAAAGGAGCACTCCTGTTAATGAGTCTCAAACAATGTTGTCAATATTCTCAGCTCTTTTTGTTCAGTTGTTGTCATGTAAGATCAGAGAGAAGTGTCTGCTGCATGCTGGTGCATGACAGTCACAAGGAAAGTGATTTTTAGCAACTGATGTTTAAAATCAACACTGAATACTGATGAAAACCATGTCCAAGCTATTTTAAATGAGCACTACTTCTACTTTTTCAACAGTTAAAAAAAGTAGAGAAGCAGACTTAAAATGTGGAAAAAAGGGTATCACATGAGTCAGGAGATAGGGGAAATGTTAAATACAGTAAAAAAGTATAGGCCAAAATGTTCACTGCTATCGTGTACTGTTGCTTTAAGTTGTGGCGTACTGTGAGAACCCTATGGAAATTATATAAATGCAAACTGTTTTGCCAATAGAATAAAACCAAATAGTAGGAGTTCAAAAGTAAGAAAAAGTACAATAATACTATACAGTTTTATTTTTTACAGCATCTTTCATACAGACATTAGCACAACATACGTTACAGAAGGATAAAAAACAAAACAGGATTAAACTACAAGCACTATATTTGTATTATTTTTAATGGTCTGCTTTTTGTAAAGTGTTTAATTTATTTGTATTCAAACAGGTGGTTTCTCATATGTACTTTAATTGTGTCAGAAGGCCTGGGCCAACTCTGAAAATGGTGCTAATCCCAGTGGAAAAGAAAGAAAGAGAGAAAGAGAGAAAGCAAGAGAAAGAAAGACAGACTAACAGAGCAATAAAAAAAAAAGATTATGCATATTATGTAGAAAATAGAAAAATATAGAGTGTATTGCTCTGGAACAAAATAGTTTCATTTACAGGCACTAGAAACAATACCAGTGCAAGGCATGAGATGAGAGCAAATTGACAGGTAGAACACAGCTATGGTGTGGGTTAGGGATAAATGATGATGGGAAGTAAGAATTATAGGTTAAAAAGAACAGTGGGCTTCTGGATGGGACTTGAAGATTATGGGGGAGATAATAGAGTGGAGAGAGAATAATGGGTAAAAACAAAAGGGTTCTTGGTGCCACTTTGCCAAAAAGCACAGCAGTTTAAACACAAACTGAAAATTGCAAAAACAAAAACCACACTTTTAAAAGAAGAGCTGACAGGCAAATTTCAGGTAAAAAGTGTCTAGTCCTTTGATGAGAAACATGGAACAAACAAAACACAGAGGACAAAACCCCCCCAGCACTTTGGATCACACTGGTTCTTCCACAGGGGTCGGAGCCACAGTGATCAAACCCTTTCTAAAATAGTGAGATCTTAAAAGAGTCGGTTACTCACCAGTGTAAGGTCCTCATTAATAACAACTCAGCCATACAATTGTTTGTTCCATGTTTCTCAATAAAGGACAAGCCACTTTTTACCTGCAGTTTGAGAGAGAATAATGCAATATACCAGACAGAACAGAAGAGGAAGAGGAAGAGGAGGCTATGACATGACATTTGAATACCTGGGGACATAGAGGGGACCTGATATGGAAGAGCATCAGAAATTTGAATCAAAGCAGGTGCAATCAAGATCAGAGAGCTCGGCACGAGCAAACTCTTTCAGAATGTTGAAGATAAAAGGAATAATTTTGACATGGATCCAGTAAATGACTGGAACCAGCGAAGATCTCTAACGGTGGAGGTGACTTGGCTTTACCTGTTGGAGAATGTCTGGAGGTGAGCCACATCATTTTGAACAAACTGAAGATGAGTGTGCTCATGCTGTGTTTTGGAATGGCCATACAGAGTGGACCTACTGCAGTCAGGGAAAGAGAAGATGAAGGATCAGTGACAATCTGAACAGATGAACTGTTGACGATATGGAGATATGAAAAGTATAGGAAAGCTTAGTGTCAGAGAAAACTTCAAGATTTCATACACAGGAAGTAAAAGTAAGATAGAAGTTGAGATTAGTGACAGTTAATTGGGGAGAGATATCTGTCAGGGAATGTTTCTTGCTAATGAGCAACATTTCAATCTTTAAAACATTCACTTAGAAGTAATTAGAATACCATTGATGGTTAGCATGTTCATGAAAGAAAGACTGGCTAGAAAAGGAAGGGTCACCCAAGGATTCAGATGAGATGGGCAACTACGTGTCATCTGCATATATCCAGTAGCTTAGATTAGGTTTAAGATGATACTTACTAAAGGGGAAACAGTACAGTACATAAATCAGGATACTCATGACATAATTCTATGTACCCCCTGAAAAGGAAGAGAAGTAGATGAGACAGAAAGGAAAATATGCTATCAGATGCATAAACTCAGTGATGAGAGAGAGTGGAGCAGGATCATGAGAGAATAAAACCAGTACAACATAGTGCACTATGTGGTTAAACAGGGCAAGGTGATTGATGGAGTCCAAGTCAGAACCAAGGTCAAGGTGAATGATGGGAGAGGAGGAAAAGTCACTGTCAGCAGACAAAAAAATACATGGAGGAGTGCAGTTTCTGTGCTGTGTCTTTATGGAAGTGGAATTGAAATGAGATAAAAATGTTGTTAGATGCAACTTGTGAGGAAAAGATAACATTTTAATGGACTGTACAAAAGGAATATGGCATTGGCAATGGACATATACCATTGGAACGGTGACTGAATTGTGTTGCTGCAATTAGGATGCCGCAATAAGGGCTATGATAACGGGGTGATCTTGATTTTAGATCATTCCTCAGTCATGCTGCCCTTTGCACCCAAACAATTTCTGTCCCCTTCAGGACATGCCTGCCCCAGTGGTGATTATATTTAGTTCTGTGGGGTGTGGTGGGCAAAGCCCCCTCTCAAAATAAGACTGTTTCCTGGGACAGGGCATTGCCATCACCCATATCAGTGTCAGCAAACTGTCTGCTACACTGATATGGGTGAACAAACAATGGGACAGTGAGTGGACAGAGAATTAGGGTCACAAAAAGGTTTTTTGAGATTGCAATTTAGGTAGACAAGGAAGAAGCCACAGGGGAAAGAGTGATTGACAATCAATGTAATTTAAGGGAAAAAAGTTGAGAAATGAAAATATAATTGGTGACTTAACATAGTTGAGAGAGGACACATTCCTTCTTGTGGACTGAATGATGTCAGTGAGATCTGAAGAAAAAAGGGTGAGGATAGGATAAACTGGTAGAAACATAGAAACATAGACTTTGATGGCAGATAAGGACCGCTTGATCCACTTAGTCTGCCCATGTCCCTACCTAGAGGATAAGCTGCAGATCCTATTTAACCAACAGCGTATTTCTTCCTACCCCCCACAACAATTGCCTTATGTCTGTCTCATGCATTCTTGAATTCTCCCACAGTTTTAGACCCCACAACCTCCTCAGGAAGGCTGTTCCATGCATCCACCACCCTCCCTGTGAAAAAAATACTTCCTCGTATTGCCCCTGAGCCGTCCACCTTCTAGCTTCAAATTTTGTCCCCTTGTTCTTGCACATCTCTTTTTCTGAAAGATGCTACCCTCTTGGACTTTGTTGATTCCACTGAGGTACTTAAACATTTCTATCATGTCCCCCCTCTTCTTCCTTTCCTTAAGGGTATACATATTAAGCTCCTTTAGCCTCTCCTCGTATGGCTTCTCTTGCAGACCCTGCACCATTTTAGTTGCCCTCCTCTGAACTGCCTCCATCCTGTCTATGTCATTGCGGAGATGAGGTCTCCAGAACTGAATGCGGTACTCCAGATGGGGTCTCACCAACTGTCTGTACAGGGGGATAACAACTTTTTGTTTTCTGCTGGTGATGCCTCTCCCTATACATCCCAGTATCCCTCCAGCCCGCCCTACCACCTTCTCACATTGCTTGCCAACCTTAAGGTCATCCGATATGATGACCCCAGGTCCCTTTCCATTTTTGTTGTGGTTACTACCTCCCCCCTATTGTGTAATCTTCCCCTGGGTTTTTGTTTCCCAGGTGCATTACTTTGTACTTCTTTGCATTGAATCCAAGCTACCACACTTCTGACCATTCCTCCAACCTTGCCAAGTCCCTTCTCATCCTTCCACGCCTCCTTGTGTAACAACCCTGTTGCAGATCTTTGTGTCATCCGCAAAGAGGCATACTTTTCCTTTCAGTCCCTCTGCAATGTCACTTATAAAGACATTAAAAAGAACTGGACCCAGTACTGAACCCTGCGGTACCCCACTAGTAACCCCTCTTTCTTCAGAGTGGACTCCATTTACAATTACCTTCTGTGTCCTGTTGTTCAGCCAATGTTTTACCCAGGCTATCACCCTGGGACCCACTCCAAGGCTAGTTCATTTGACTAATAATCTTTTGCGTGGGACTGTGTCAAATGCCTTGCTGAAGTCTAGGTATGCCATGTCTACAGCCCCTCCCTGGTCTACTACTTTGGCCACCCAGTCAAAGAAATCAATTAGATTCATCTGGCATGACCTTCCTGCTGTGAACCCATGCTGCCTTTGGTCCTGTGCCCCACTGGCCTCTAGGTACTCAACAATTCTTTCCTGCAGAAGTAATTCCATCACTTTCCCTACCACAGAGGTCAAACTGACAGGTCTGTAGTTTCCTGCCTCTGTCTTGCTCCCACTTTTGTAAAGGGGAATCACATCAGCCTTCTTCCAGTCCTCAGGTACCACACCATCCTCCCATGATTTGTTATAAAGGGTAGTTAGTGGTGTCACTAGCTCTCTGCTTAATTCTTTTAGAATTCTGGGGTGAATTTCATCTGGCCACATTGCTTTGTCCACCTTCAGTTTTAGGAGTTCTTTCAGAACCCTTTCTTCTGTGAAAGGACTGGGATCGACCCCCCTCTCCAGAGTGCTTCTGTTAATTGGATTAGGCACCTCCCCCACTTCCTCTTTCGTGAATACTGAACAGAAGTATTCATTCAGTATCCCTGCTTTTTCACTGTCACTCTCTGCCCGCCCACCATCCATTCTATTCCACCTCACTATCCCTCCCTTTGTTTTTCTACGCTCCCTGATATACCTATAAAAGGTTTTATCCCCCTTCTTAACCGAGTTGGCTATCTTTTCCTCAGTTTGTGCCTTTGCTATTCTGACTACCCTCCCTGCTTCCTTCTGCCTTAACTGGTACAGTTCTCTGTCCTGCTCCTTCTGTGTTTCCTTATACTTCCTAAATGCTATCTTTTTCTCCCTAACCTTCACCGCCACTTCTTTTGAGGACCATAGTGGCTTTTTCTTTCATTTTGATTAGTTTATTTGCTTCACACAAAGGCTTGTTGCATCTGTGATGGCAGGTTTTGGTAAGACCATGAAGGGTAACGGGAATAAAATGAAAGAGTGGCTATGGACTAAGAGGTGATAACAGAGTTATCGTGGACCACAGAAATCTTAGAGTACTGAAGGAGACCTATTTTAGTTACTAGTTCCAGTTAAATTCATTAATTAAATCATGATGGCTGCTCAGTACTTAATCAACCAATTACATAAAATGCGCTTACTGATGTCTTGTCATTGCTATTGGTTTCTTAAACTGAGAATTGGATTTGTCCCAAATCTCAGCCCCAGTTCAGTGCTTTGGAATTAAAAAAGGTCTCTGTGCCCCACCCCAACCCCCCACCGAATCTACCAGTGGAAGCTATCTTCCAACCCCTACCTCCCCTTCTCCCATTAGTGATTTCCTTTAAGTTGTTTCAGAACAAAATCATCAATCAAGCTTTTCAAGACAAGTTCAGTCCTACTACCCTCTAACTGTGCAGTTCTGGCATTCATGAGAGGTGAGTGGAGCACCTGGGCCTGAGCAGACACAGTGCAGAACATACACACCATAATGTTTAATTCAGGCACCAAATGAAGAGCTTCTTTAGGTCTTCACTAAGTCTCAGTCTAGTAACAGACTGCAATGTCTGTAGCCAGAACACAGGCAAGGATCACCTGAAGAAATATATCACTGTTCCAGCTTGTTTAGTGAGTACAGTTGGTGAAACATTTGATAAACAAACATATTAGAAGAAACAACCTTAGTTTAATCCCTAAAATCCATCTTATAACATAAGACTGTTATCTGTTCATGACATTACAGAGGCCCACATCCTTGTTCTTTAATTTGCTGTGCTGCAAGACACATGAAATGGTTTGTCAGATGGCAAAGAGCAAGTGAGTTTTAGTTTTAGGACTATAGGATTCGAATATTCCCTAATGGGTCATTGGCAAACCATGGGACAGAGTTCAATGATGTTGAGGGTATTCTTTTTAAAGGGACTGTGGGATTTGGACAGATTTAAAGTGTTTAGAGCCCAAAACAGGCAAATGGTAGAGGTGTCTCAACCTGCAATTGACATCTGAGGGGCTTTGGGAAACAAATTATCAAGACTGCCATCACAAGTTAATGGGGCTAGGGAAAGGTGTCCCCCAGGACACCCATGGAGTGCTGAGGGACTGGAGTGCAGGTAGATGGCAAGATATACAATAGTGTTATAAAAAATGCTAAGACGTGGACTTAAAACTAAGGGTGGATATGGGTGGGAGAGGACACTTTCAGCAGCAGCACCAGTAAACACAGAATCACTACGTAGCATAGACCCATGTGATTGTCATTATGCCATGCTGTGACTCTGACTGAGTCATTCACCACCTTGTTAGCAGGTACAATCCTCATTTGCACTCACTAACATCTGGTGGACTGGTTTACTTTGTGACCTAGGTGTGGGGGAGGGGTCTAAGGATCACTTATGTGAATGGCCCCAAAGTATGGAGGTACAATGGGGTAGCTCTGTGCACCCTAATTTGGACCTCAACACTTTGTAGCTGCAATACTTGGTATATAAAACAAAAAAGGCATTCTGCCCATGTAATCTGCCTCCCATGTTATCGGGTCCACCAGTTGCCTGTATTCTCCAATAGGAATGTATCTAACTTAAGTTTAAATTCTATAAAGTAATCTACCTCTGTAATGTCCCTGGGGGTGTTATGCCAAACATTTACTACCTTCTGTGTGAGATAGTTCCTTCTGATGTTCTTCCTAGAGAAGGTTAGTTTAATTTGATATTTATGACTTCTTAAATTAATATCTCTATCATTAATTTGTAGGCCTAAGGTGTGTAGTAGTTTTTCATCATTCACTATTTTAAACACCTCCAACATGTCTCCCCTTAATCTTCTCCTCTCCAATGAATACAAAACCAGATGTCCTAATCTCTCATCATAAGAAGTGTTAGTCAGCTCTGAAACTAGCTTTGTTGTTCTGCATTGCACACTTTCTAGGTTGTCAATGTCTCGACACAGGTATGGGCTCCATAAGGGGGAGCTGTAGTCAGTATGGGGTCTAGTAAAAGTCTTGTAGATTGGCATTACACATTTTCTGTGTCTTGTAACAAAGGATCTTCTAATTCTAGCTCATATTCCATTGATTTTATTAATTATCTCAGTACAGTGGGAGCTAAAGTTTAGTTTGTTGCCTATTAGAACACCTAAGTCTCTTTCTTTTCAACAGTTTTTAAAGATGTGTTGTTGATGGTATATCTACACTTGTTGTTTTCTGTGCCCAGATACATTACTATGTATTCCTCTGCATTAAAAAGCGTCCCTTTTTTTGCCCAGTCTTCGAGTGTTTCCAGATCTTTTTTAAATTCTAGCACCTGTCTTTCTGTGTTAACCAGAGCCCCTAGCCTCATGTCATCTGCAAATTTAGTTATCTGTTTTTCATGTTTAAGTTCATACCTACTACAAATAGAGACAAGAGGGTCAGGGCAAATACCAACCCCTGTGGCACACCACTCGTCACCTTCCCCAAACTGGACATTGAGCCATATATTCACACTCTCTGGTCTCTGTCAACCATGATTTTATCTAGTTTATTTTCTTGTTTATTCCCCCAGCTCAGAATAGAGTCCCAATACTATACATTTATTGTGGCAGATTTTGCAAACAAGTTGAATCTTTTAAAAACTTCAAAACCATGTGTCTCAGTTTTGGAGTGGAATAAAATAGAAAGAAAATGAATATATTGATATGCTCATTCATGTTAACTGCCTAATATGTTGTCCTAATAACTAAGCTGCTGTTGGTTTAAATAGCCTTTTTTATTAGGCCTCAGTGTTTTTTTTATGCATCATCAAACATTGAAGAGAGTCAAAAAAGTTGTATCAAGCATACTTTGATATTAGATACTGTTCTATCTAACCAACAGGAGGTTGTTTTACTCCAAATGAAGCTTGCTACTGGAGTTGCTTTTGGCTCAGTTTTGAAACCAGTAGTTTCTATAATTTTTCTACTGCCATAAGAGGTTTCCAGTTCAGCTGAGGGATTTTCAACTGTACTGTGTATGGCAGCTAGTTACGGTATATTTCTGTTGAAAGCATTCTTGCATTAGATAGTTTATTGCTAAAGATTAAGAAGTAGAAGTAATGGACATTTTAAACTTAATTCTGCAAACTGAATTCATGCTATGTGGAACAAAGAATTGTTAAAAGAGAGTGGGAGAGTGGCCCCCGAAGCTATATCATACAGCAATCTGATTCATTTTTAAACCATATTTTGGGCATGCAATGTGGTGCAGAATTAAACTATTATTGTCATATCCATGCAATCTGTAAACATGTTATGAGAGATAAGGCATGAAGGGGGTGGGTTACCGTGAGGCAACTACCTCATACTCCACTTGTAAAACCGCATGACTGAAAGGCATACTGTTAAAGACAGTCAGCTGACAGCATTAATCAGAAAGCAGCATGGGCTTCAGATTGGGGGGGGGGGACACCCAACCACCCAGTATTTAGAATGTGAATCATGGTTTGGGGAATGGGGGTGCTGCTTGAGAAATAATGCCTTCTGGGGCTGGAGGTGTCATAAAGGCACACTCAGGAGTTGCCAGTATGCCAGCATGGCTTAAAAAAACTTAAAAAAAGGCAGTTTACATGAAGGAAAGGACAGAGGTGACTTGTAATTTGGGAGACCACGGTGGGTTGGGTAGGGGTGATGATGAGACTAGTTGTAAACACCTAGGTGGAAGGGGAAAGACTTTGCACAGCTTTTATTTAACCTTCATCACCCAAATAAATATTGAATAACTGATACCTGAATATTTGAGGAACAGAATATGAACATTTAGCTGAGTATTTAAATTAAGGTACTGTATTTGCACAATCATTCCTATTGGGTGGGGGAGGGTATCATGGTTAAAAACATGAAACCGTTAAGTCACAAGGTATGGAAGGTAGCAGATGGGTAACAAGCAGCTCAGTCATAATGACTAGATATATAAGTGGGATTCATGTTAGAGTGTCCAGTTGTAATGGACTTTCTTAAGTGAGTTCAGACCCCCACCCTCGGATTGCATCATTCTGACTAAGCTGCCTTTTGCCTGCCTGCTGCCTTCCCTACCTCAGGACACAAAGGGGGAGATGGAGAAGGGAGCTAAGGGCACACATTTCCCAAGGATATCAAATTGTAAGGGGGCTGGTTTATGGGGGTTAGTTTATTTACCCAAGACAGCTCAGCTTAAAAAACAATATCTCATTTTCAGTGGATTCCTGTTTCTATCCAATTGTATAATTGGATGGACTGAAGCTTGGAGACATTAAGTGACCTGTTCGAGGGCACACAGTAGCTGTGGTGAGATTTCAACCAGGGTTTTCTTGTTCCTAAATCTGTGCTCTATCCACTACACTACAGTACATCATTTTTAATAAACTTGGGGGGGAGATTAGTTTCCTAATGGTACCATAGGCAGGCATGCAAGAAACTGTGATGCTATAAACCTACTATCCAGCTCCCTACCTGACCATATCTTAAAGTTTTGATAAAGGCTTCCGATAGCACCCCCAATTCCAGAGCTACCCTGCTGCAGAGGATATCCCATTCATGTTTCATAGTAGGAGTCTTCCAGTTTACCTCAGAACTGCCCTGATCTGCTACTGCCTACATTAACAAGTGTAATGTCAACCCAATACCATACAGCCAACACCCTTTCCCATTCCAAGGAAGCCAGTCAAATGCAATTCCCTTCACACCCAGTAATAGCATTTGACCAACCACCTTGGAATTGATGGTGGAGGACTGCTAATTCCACAAACACAGGACTCATGTTGAACCTGAAATATATAAAAATTATGGGGCCAATGGCATATTTCTCTTACCCCTTCCCCCCCCCCACCGTGACATGAGAATAGGATTTCTGGGCAGTGCTGGACTCTGTAGCAGCAACTGGAAGACCCCACCCAAACAAAATGTCTCCAGGTTTATACAACCCCATTGTGGGTTGTGTGAGATTACAGTAGCACAAGAGGGGTGGAAAGCAAAGTTACTTGGTCCACTTCCCAACAAAAAATGTATTTAAAAAATAACTGGTTCACACTGACCTTTTGAGTGCAGTAGCTCCAGAGCTGATGTGCAACTTTTCTTTGTTTATTAAAGTCAGTATACCATTTCCATTTCCTATATATTACATTTTTGACTCTGGTCCTGGTTCAGATTTACCTGACTTAACTCAGCCTGACCAGTCAGAATCATAAAAGCTGACCTGCAAGCCCCTACAGGATCATGGATAACTGGCTCACACAGATCCTGCAGATGTCATGCCAACTGGGCATGAAATTGTTCCGGTGTATTGCTACACTGCTGAAATAGTCAAATTGTGACTTGTAGAGTTTAGCCCATCTCCCCTTTGATCATTACATTACATTACTTTGGGCATGCAGCACAATCTTCTTATCCTCCCACACATGCTTTTTTTACCTGTTGCCTGTTGCAGTGACCTGGCTAAAAAGAATCTTCAGGATCTTAACGATCTACTTGGTCCCTGTCTTCCTAAGAAGCCAGACACTTTCTCTTGATAAGACTAACATCAACCATGTTGTACTGCTTATTTTGAAAGGGGGCGGAGGGCCTTGCTGGTTCCAATTCCAAAATCTGTTTCCAAGGTCTGAAATAGTATGCACCAGCAGTTAGGCCACATTGTTATTAATACTGGGACTCTTCCTCATTTCTGCAGTAGGGTAGCATTATCTGAAACTGTGGTGTGGTACCTTCTCAAGGGGTTCTAATGGGGTGGAGGAAAGATGATATGCAAAAAGATTGGTAAAGGTGCCAAAGTATTACTGGACTGCAGATTGCTCAAGCAGATCATTCATTTCACTGACAACTGTGAGGCTGTTTTCCTTACTCATTTGCTGTGTTAATAATGGCCAAGTGTTAACTGACACATACAGTAGCAAGAGTGCACCCATAAGTGATGGGGCAAAAGGGCATATGCTAAATATGAAGGGGATGGACTCAATATGTGACACAGCCACTAAATAACTCTACACATGCAGACATGGGCCATCCATGGGCAGGGAGGTTTTCTGAAGCAATGATGCACTCTTCCCAGAAAGAAGCAATGTGTAAGTGCTCACTTATATTTTGTAGAAGATATGTTATTTTGTTTTTGATAACAAGGTGAACATACTGGAAACATAACCCTTTTTCAGGAGTAACTTAATACAAGTTATAGATACAACAGCAGGCTATAATTCATTTGACACATACAGCCTAAAACCCTGCCAAGTACTAACATTTGCGTTGTTTAAATAAGTGTGTTATAAGCCTCATTTTACAAGTACTGTAAGTCTGTGACAGTATCAAATGCAGGGAAAGAGAGTTCCAAAAACTCAGGAGCAGTAAATGCAAAAGATCTAGCTCATGCATATTCTCCTATCTGTTATACCAAGCAAATTATTGGGAGACAATAATAGATTCATTTGCACATGTCATGGTATTAATTCAGTTAAAACAAGAATGCGATCCACAATCAAATTTATAAATCATATTCCATTGGAAGTAAAAGCCTCTATAGGTAATGAGTTGGGGTCAGTATATAGCTGGCAATGGTGTATTACCTTGTTAGCATTCAGAGCGCAGCCCCCTATTGTGTGTGAAACCCTCAGCATTGATAGATATATACTAGAGACTGAAGCCAGTACAATGGGCCCGTACTCAAGTGTTGGAACCAAAGTTTGTTGGATTAATACCTAACGTGCCTCATTAGACAAGTATATTTTTATTCTGTCCAAGATTTTGATTAACTGATTTTGCTTTATTACAGTATCTAAGTATTTCACAAGGTAGAGGCAAGGATTAAACAATCTTAGATATTAAAAGCAATGCACCAACTGAAGTTTACTTCCTTCCAAAGTGTAAACATTAAATTTGTTTGCACATGTTTGTAGTTGATCAAATTCATTACCTAAACCATGACTGATGTCATTAAATGTCATAAGAAATTTCCATTTGTGAATCTAGCCCGATGTAAATATAAACGCCATCTACATAAAAACAGAGACTTTAGCTGCCAGAGTTGGGGAGCAACATTTGTATATATCTTTCAGGTTGTGGGAGGTCGGAGAATTGAATACAGTTCAAACTACTCTGACTGCAAACAGTCCTTTAACTATCACCGTGATTCAGATTTTGAGATTCTAAACTATGCTGACACTTACAAACTTCAAATTATAATCACAAATTAGATGTTCAGAGTCCCACTATATTCAAACAAACATTATTACAATATAATCCCAGCTGTTCATAGCTTAAACATTCAGCTAATAAAGCAAATGTACTCTATGACCTGCCAAATCAAAGCAATCCAAAGTATAGTTTTAAATTCATTCTGCAACTCTGCCTTTAACAAAAACTAGAAAATTGTAAAGACGGCATCCTGTTTTTGTCCTTTTTTTATTTAACTGGAAATTTGGAATTTGGAAATTTGTACTTTTTTTCTTCTGTAAATTTTTTTTTTCTGCTACCTTATCAAGCCATGAAGATTAAGAATCTGCCCTCCCCCAATAAAACTCTGCTCCAATACTTCTAAAGTCACTGGGCTCAATTCTCATAGGTTGACATGGGGCTTACACAAGCCTTGTGTCAAACCATGTGCTGTGCTGCGCCAACCACATTGGCACACCTTGTACCTGATGTGTGTGAGCTGCCTGTAAATTCTCACTCCACCCTTAATGGCTGGGTGAGCAACCAACACAAAGTCATTATCACCATCATCACAAGACGAAGTGGTAAAGTAGCACTTTACAACGGGCACTTTGCTTAGCCATAAAGTAATGCGAAGTGGTATAGTTTGTGTCTTCTTCGCTGGTAGAATTTAACTTCACTGCATCTCTAGCTGTAGTCCTTCCTGAATAAACTACATAACTGATAAAACTGTAACCTGAGTGAGTTACCTAATCCATAGTTTATTCTAATCATATCCCACTGCATCACACCATTTTTAAGTATCAGGTCCTGCCATCTATGGATTCCATGTGATTCCCAATATTTATTTTTTAACACTTTCCCAGTTAATTTATAGTTTGGATAACACCATATTCCTGCCATAGTATAGCATTGTCTAGTCCATTTTGATTTGTCAGCAAAGTAATAAAATATACAGGAAATGTTTTTTTAATTATATCACTGGTTGATTTTTTTAGCTGAAAATAAATGTTTTATATTAAAATTGTTTCCTATTATTTTGCGTATTGTAGATGTAATTACTTTAGAACTGTCATAGTCAGTTTGTGACCATTTAGTGGCCAGCTTTGTCATATAAGCAACATAGTAATTCCATATATCTTGGTGTGCCAAACCTCTGTAGTCCTTTGGTAGACATAGTTTATTCCATGCTATCCTAGGACTTTTGTAATACCATATAAATTGCAAAAATATTTTGTTTACCTTTTTGTACCAATCTTTTGGGATTTGTGCAATAATTGATTGTAGCCCAGATATGGGCTAGCTACCATCTTAATTGAATTGTACCCCAAAGAGACATAAGGCTTTTGCTCTACCCCTGGAATTTATCTTTCAGTGAAGTCAAAAAACTACCATAGTTAGGGCATAATAATTTTGCAATTGATTAGATATACTTATTCCAAAGTAATTCATCCCACTTGACTGTATCTTGGCAATAAAACTTTTATTTTTTACTTTCTAGTGAGATTGAACTAAAAATTGTCATTTCTAATTTATTTTTACTAACTCTATTTCCAGATACTTTTGAGAAATTATTTATAATTCTTTTCATTTCAGCTAGTCTTGTAATTGGATTCTGTAAAGTAAGTAAATGATTGTCCGCATAGGCATTAATTTTTATTTAATCTATTCCAATTTTTATTCCCTCTATTTTGGAGTTAGCTCCAATTTTGTTTAAAAATACTTCAAGAGTCAACAAAAAAAGTATTGGAGAGAGGAGGCAGCCTTGCATGACTCCCGTTTTAGTGTGAGGAAATCCATAAAAGTATTATTAATTTTGATTTTCCCCAAAGGTTCCCTATATAATGCTTGAATATAACTTATAAACTTTCCTGGAAAAAGATATCCCCACTCTAACATATCAAATGCATTGATTGCATCAAATGAAAGAAATACGGCACCTGATCCAGATTTTTGTAAATATTCTGTTAAACACTGTATTTTGTGTAAGCCCAATTGTTTTGATCTATCTGGAATAAAAAATTATTGGTCTGTATGTATGAGAACGTTGAGAATGTTTAAAAGTCTGTTATTTAATATTTTTGTATATATCTTGTAGCCTATGTTAAGAATAGCTATTGGTCTCTAATTTTCCTTCTTAGATACATCTTTTCCAAGTTTTTGGATAAGCATTATATAAGCCTTATTAAAAGATTTTGGTAATACCCCTAATTCTTGTATCTGGTTGAATAATTGCTTCAATAATGGTGCCAAAATGGGTTCCATAGCAATATAGTATTCCAGGGTATAACCATCTATCCCTGGAATTTTCCACTTTTCCATACTATGCATCTTAGGTATTATCTCTGAAGTTGAAATGGGTTTTTGAAGTTCCTTAGCTTCTAAAGAGGAGATGTGTTTTTATTGCAGAATTGTTTGTAGTATTTTAATTCCTCTATAGATGGTGAACATTCTGAACTATATCATTTTTGATCAAATTTAAAAAGTCCTTCTCTTATCCAATTTGGATCCAAAATATCCTGATTTTGGTCATTCTTAATTAAAGTTATTTCCACTTTAATTTCTGACGTATTAATCCTATTGGCTAATAATTTTCTTATTTTGTCACTATTATTTTTCCAATAACTGTTAGACATAGTGCATTTTAATTTAGTCATTTTTATTTCTGAAATTTGAATTAATTTTTTTAATTCTTGGTATTCTTCAGTTTTCTTTTTATCTCCATTTTTTACAGCTATTTCTAGTTCTTTAAGTTTCTTCTTTACTTCTTTTGAGGTTGTATTAGTTTTTTGTTTCTCCAAGTAGCCTCACAGACAATATAGCCACACACAGTCACTTTTAAATGTGTCCCAATAACTTATGATACTCCTTTGAGTTACTTGATTATCCTTAATAAAATTCTGGATTTAGAGCAGGATTTTTTTTAACAAAACTCTCTTGTATAAGGAGAATTTTTTCAAATTTCCCTTGGTTACTCCACTTTACAAGAAGGGGGGCAGGGGTAAACAAGAAAACTACAGGCCAGTCAGTATTGCTTCAATACTTGGGAAAATGCTATAGTCAATAATAAAAAAGAGTTTTGAGATTTTTCTGCACAGCACTGGGCAAGTGGATATTTTGCAGTATGGATTTAGAGAAAATAGGTCATGCCTTACTAACCTCATGAATTTCTTTGAGCCATTCAGCCAGGCTATAGAACAGGGAGTTCCTGTGGATGTGCAATAGTTAGATTTTTTTCGAGGGCTTTCAACTCAGTGTCTCACACAGAGTTTATGAAAATGCTGACTGATACAGGCATAGAATATATGTTGTTAAGATGGTTATGCTTTTGGCTAGAAAATAGAAGACAGAGCAAATGTGAGGGGGTATCAGTCAAGCTGAGCAAAAATCATGAGTGGGGTCCCACAGGGATTGGTCCCTGGGTCATTATTTTTCAACCTGTTTGTGACATCTCTGAAATGTAGTGGACATACATGGATGAGTAAGTTCACAGATGATGTTAAGATGGGGGCATTCATAAGCTTCAGGGACGATGCTGTGAAATTTCAACAGGAGATAGATAAGATAGTAACATAGGCAGGAGACAATAAACTTTCCTTTAACATGGACAAATGCACAGTAATGCTCTTGTAGCAAGAAATATCAGGGCCAAGTACAGCTTAAATGGAATTGAATTAAAGGTAACAGAGGAACAGAAACATCTGGGAGTATTTATTAGCAGGAAGTTGAAATTTGCAGACAATGTAGGGAGGTGATAAGTAAGGGAAACTGACCGATGGGACGTATAGCAAGAAACATCAGGATCTAAGATAGAGAGGTGCTGATGCCATTGTATGGAGCTTTGGTGAGCCCTCATATAAAGTCCTGTGTGCAACTTTTGGCCCCAAGTAGCAAGCTGTACATTCGAAAACTGGAAGCTCTGCAGAGTAGAGCAACCAGGATGGTAAAAAGTGTGAGGGAGATGAGCTATAAGGAGAGGCCGCATGAGCTAGACATGTAACTGACACTGTAGTGCAGCATGAGAGGGATGCTGCACTACTGAGGTGCCGTCTTTCAGATGAGACATTAAACCGAGGCCCCATCTGCCTGGATTGGTGGTAGTTCAGGTGGATGTTAAAGATCCCATGGCACTTATCGAAAAGAGTAGGGGAATTTTATTGAAAAGTGGACTTCTTTACAAGAAACAAACAATAATCCATAATACAAAAAAATACAATCAATATGAACAAATGTTAAATAGTAAATCACAGTTGCGTCACATCAAGTCAACTTGGTGTTTGTTATAAACATAATAATCTCATTTTTTTAATGGAACATAAAGCTTTATATATATATTGCTAACAACTTCCTGTTTGTGTATAACTTTTTGATGAAGAACAAGCATACACCTAGCTTGCCATAAGTAATACTTAATTAAGGCAAAAATTACATATAACGTTTCTAAATGATATTTGGCATTTAAACAAACATTTGTACAAAACATAATATGTTCATAAGACAAATGAAGAAAAGAAGGTTCTGACCATGTTTGAGCTAAAGTAAACCAAATATCCAAGGAAAATGGACACTCAGAAATAAGTGTTGTTGTGTTTCGGGAACATCAAGACAGTCAGTTCTAGGGCAATAACGTAAATTCAGAGCTTTATGTTTATGATAATTTTTAACCCCCAATCTATTGTAATTACTTAGCCATACCATATCCCAAATGTAGGGGGGTAAGCGAGGGTTACGTAGTTGTAAAAGAACCCAAGAGCGCTGACTAATAGGACAGAAGGAAATAGCACCTCTTCTTGGGCCTCTAATCTCCAGATTCTATCATATAAAGACCGCCTAGATAAAGTGCAAAATCTGAAGGAAAAGATTCCAAGATAGGGCCAACTTAAAACTTTCTTTGCCATACGAGGTATTTCTAAGGAAGAGAGAGTATGTTTTTCCCAGTAAGATTCCATGTACTAATACACAGAAAAAACAATCCATAAAATATGGTCTCCAAATTAAATCCCCAGGTTTAAGAGCATAACCAAAATTATAATGAAAAACAGACTATAGAAAAAGCAACTGGATGTATCATATTGATACCTCCTTCACTAATAAGGTCTATATGTAATGTTACGCTTTTATAGGGTTAAGCCTAGATCCCCAAACCTTTAAGAAACACCCAAACAATTTAGTAAAAGAGAAACAGGAGGTGGAAATATGTATAAGATATAAAAATAAAGGAATAACCAAAGATTTTAGTAAAACAACTCTCTTTTTTTTCCAATAAGGGTGGATTTCAACTTAGTACTAATCTGTCGGCTTTGTTCAAAACTGCAGTCCAATTGTGTAGTATATTTGGACGCCCAAAATAAATTCCTAGATATTTAAAGGCATCCAATGTAACAGGAATCCCTGCATAAACCCCATTTTCCGAAGAGAGTCATAGGCCAATCGGAACTCTGTACTTTTACTGAAATTAATGGTTGAGCCAGATACGGCTGAAAAGGAACTAATAACTGGAGAAGATCCTCCTGTGTCATGTTCTTATCTAATGTTAAAACCAAGTCATCAGCATAGGCTAATAATTTGATAGGTGGAGAGGAAGGAGAGCATAGACATACCAATAATTTGAGGAGAAAGTAAAATGGCTCTTATTAAAGTGTCAATATAAAAATTGTATAGTAATGGACTTAAGGGGCATCCTTGCCACACTCCTCCAGATAATGGAATAGGATTACCTATCCATCCATTAACATTGGGAAGTATAAGAGCATGTTTGTATAAAGAAAAAATCCAAAATAAAAACATTTCTGGAAAGCCGTAGGCTTTTAAAACACGAAACAGGAAATCATGAGAGACTTTATCAAAAGCTTTCTCTTGATCTAAACCTAATATCCAACCAGAAATTCATTTTTTCTCTCCTAAAACAAACAACTCTCTTACAAGAATAAGATTATCCTGCTGACGCCATCCTGGTATGCCACATGTTTGAACAGGGCTGATATACTTAGCAACTTTGAGGGTTCTAGCTAATAAAATCTTAGCCAGGATTTTGTAATCAACATTTAGGAGACTAATAGGTCTCCAATTAGAAATATCAGTGGAATCACCTCTTTTTTAATACAGAAAAATTAAAATGGCCTTGTATAGATTTTGATAGGGTTCCGGAAAATAACAATTCCCGAAATAATAGTGTTAAAGTGGGGGTTAATTCCCAGAGAAAGTTTTATAAAATTTTGCTGTAAGGCCATCAGAACCAGGAGCTGAGGTCGAACATAAAGAATCAATGGCTTGTTGTACTTCCCTTTCAGAAATGTCTGCAGACAATATTTTCATTTCAAAATTCGAGAGCTGTGGCAAGTTTAATGAATTCAGAAAAGGATCAGCATCCTTATAAACTGATGAACAACCAAAAACAGAAGAAACATGTTGTTCAACTATTGTGACCAAGGCTTCAGGGGAAGTCATAAGTTCACCCATTGGCGATCTTAGGGATGGAATTAGTTTAGAATCCACCCTACCTTTACAGGTTTTAAAAGGGTCCAGGAAACTTTTGTTAGACTGAGAACCAAAACGAGCTTCTTGGTCCAAAGAACTGGCTCTGTCATATTGAAATTGTCTCATTTGAGCGCAAATATTTTCAATTTGTGTACTATAATCTAAATGATTAGAATCAGCCAAGAAATCAAATGCTGCAACTGTTGTCGAAGAGACAAATAGGTCAGGTATTTATTATTTTGTACAACTGCAGCCTTTTTTTTAAAAGCCAATTTCCAACTCAACTTAGAGTCTTCCCACCAATCAATAATGGAGTAATATATGTCAAAGACTTATATGCGAGCCTTAAATTCTTTACGCCAAGAGTGTAAAAAAGATGGGATTTCTAATAAAGAGTCATTTAATCGCCACATATTTTTTTTACAACGTGGGGCAGAATCCCAAGTAAATGTGACTTGAAGAGCCACATGATCAGAAAATTCACAACCTACTGTCTGACATGAAAGAATTGACAAGACCTGAGACAAAAAAATAAAATCAATTCTGGTCCGTAGGGACCTTTGAAAAACGAAACCTCAGTTTTATGACAATACCTATACAGCTACTAAAGGGCTGTGGATGTGATTTCCGTAAGGCAACTGACTCACAAAAAAGCTTTGAGGTTTGTAAACCTCTATCCGATTGATGTAAACTACAATTAAAGTCACCGACCCATAAGAGTAATCTAGAAGTATGTAAAAAGGGCCTCACGGTATGAAAAAGGGTCACTCTTTATGCTTTAGTTTGTGGAGCATAAATACCTATTATGCGAAATCGTTCTTGTTTATAAGAAAAATCCAATAGTAGAGCTCTACCAGGTACAATATCTACTAGTCTAGAAACTTGAAATGCTGTGCTAGAAAACAGAATACCAATGCCATCACAGGTATCTGGGCAGTAGACCAAAAAAAGGGCCACTAGACCAGGCATGAGAAACTTGACGGTTCAGCACGGGTTTTCAATCTAGTGTCAACCAAACAATAAATATCATTTTAAGATCTTTAAGAGTCAAAACACACCTCTAGCTTTCTGCCTTTAATGCTGTTTACATTTAAAGAGCAAATGGATAGGGAAGCCATTTATGAGTCGTTTGGAGATTTACCCTCTGAGATTGTCGTGTACGCTACAATGGGGTCGTGTGTATGTGCCTCCTTCCAAATCTGGAAAGGAACGAACGGAAGAAGTGTCCGTGTCATCCCCACCAGAATCTTTATCAGAAAGGTCCATAGATAAAACAGCGAATTTATTATTGGATTGCCAGGTAGGGCCTACATTTTCTTTAGTTTGACAAAACACAGCCTGACCTTTCCTAGTCCTTTTATGGGTAACAGGAACAAAATCTGAGTCAGGAATAGAAGGTGGGGGAGGAGGGGGAGGAGGCATTATAACATCAGGTGGCTTAGCATTACTTTCCTTAGGAAGGTCATTAGGTTTGGAAGAGACAACAGCTACCTCCTGAATATGGTGGTCAGAAGTAGAGTGCGAGGTAGAATCTGTAGTTTCAGAAACAAGCATAGGAGGAGGGTCATCACGGAAGGTGGTCTTCTGTGCCTGTAACTGTTGGGCAATTGTAATTAACACATCATGTGGGGGGCAGTCTTCCCTGTTATGAGATGCCCAAGGACAGCGACCATAAGAATGGCCGACTTCTTCACATAAGTTACATTTAAAAGAGTTAGAGCACGTGGAGGAATTATGTCCATATTCAAAACAGTGACTACATTTTAAAATATCACAAGCTGAACTAAGATGTGTTCTAGAACCGCATTTGAAACAAGATTTGGGTTGGCCAGCGTAGAAAACAAAACCTTTATCTTTTCCCAAAAAGAAAAAGTTAGGTAAATGTCTCGGCCCAGTATTAGTGGGGAATAATTTAACCCGAACCTTCCAACTGCCATCCCAAATCTGTTTGCTATCTAATGTAGGCGTAGGGTGATTTAGAACTTCACATCGTTTATTAAGCCAAAAGAGAATATCTTCAATATTGACCCCCTCATTTTTGAAAACTATAGTGATATTTCTAATTGCAGGTTTAGTGAGGGGGATAGCTTGAAAAGAGGACCAAATAGGTGAAGACTGTAATTTATCATATTGAGCCCAGAATCTATCCAGACCTGAGATTTGTTTAAAACTAACATCAAAATTAGAGTTCCCTAGATGTATTAAAGCAAATATTTCAGAAGCAAAAAATTTCATAGACCCCTTTAATAATGTCCTGGCTATGTAAACCCTATCAGGAGGCACGTCCAGTCCACCTTTGTATATTAAGCGGACTGCATTCCTCCGTGGAGCAGGTTCACCTTTAGAGTGAAATAGGTCAGTCAGTTTAAAACCGGCTGGCGACCTGGAAAGGAATTTTGTCAGTGGCCAATAAGGAGTAAAAGCAGTAGAGGGTACAGCAAGAACAGTACCAGAAGCATTATTGACCTTATCAGAAGAAACAACAATAGTATCAGAAGTACCAGAATTAACAGTCTCATGTGTAAAATGCAGTCCACTATGAGAAGGTGAATGGTCTTCACCCCGGGGTTCGTTGGAGCTCTTCGAAACAGACTGCAGCATGTTAATGTAAACAGGATCCTGGGAGTCTGGAGACCAAGTCCCTCCGTTCCCTTTCTCCCAGCCAGCGTTTTTAAGGGCTATTTCAGGGGACCAAGAATCCTGGGGAGCAATATTCTTAGCAAAGGGGGTTTTTCCTAGAGGTTTAAACAAAATATCCCCGCGTTTGGACCAACCAGGTTTTTTGTCTGCCAAAAAAAGAAACACTTCAGCTGTAGAGGAAGTCTGTGGGCAAAACTGTAATTGTGAAGGAGAGAGAGCAGGACTTACAGTGTCAACGAGATGATTTCGATCCGTTAGACCTTCAGTTTGCAAGTCGGAGTCTGGCTTTTGGCACGACGAGGGAATCCCCGAAAAACTGCCAGCCTGTTTGTCTGAAGATGCTTGTCCTGGAGGTTCACTGAGTTCCGTCGCAGCAGTGACGTTTGCAGGGGTCCTAGCCGGCGTTGCGTCATCTTTTGGCTGTTCAATTATAGCCTGGCTGAGTTCTGCAAGCTGGGAGTCGATGGAGTGTAACTGAAGGGCAAGAGCAGAGCGTTGCTCAAGGAGCTCCAAACGTACTGGGGTGAGCGTATTTCTTTCTTCCGTCTCCGTTTCCACCACTGTATCAGCATATCCATGCGCTACCGCCAAACATTCCTCGTTGGCCTCTAAGGAAGTGAGCACTGGGGAGGAGGCCCACTCCCCAGAGCTACCGACGTCCATCTCATCCGAGGGATTGAGCAGACTGGCCATCATGAGACCAGCAGCAAGGCTCCACCTATGCAGAGTAGGGGAATTTCCCCGGTGTCCTGGCCAAATTTCCCTCATTCACTAAAAAATACCACCAACAGCTTAATCTGGTTCAAGGTCAGTTGGCATTCATCTATATCCCCCTCCTCCAGGTCGTGCCTGAAAATAGGCAGGATTTGTCTAGTGCACTTACCTGGTCAACAAAAACTAAATAAAAATAAATAAATATACTCATTACCATGCAGAAGATTAAGAGGGGACCTTTGTCTGGTATACTGAGCCTACAATAATAAAGATCTGTGGAAGTGCTTGGGCCTGGCTAAAAGGAAAGTAGCAGGGACATTAGAAGCCATGACTTGATGCTCAGGGGGAGGAATTATAAAGGGAACACAAGAGGACACTGGATCAACCAGAGGTTGGTCGCAGTATGGAATGGGCTGCTAGAGGAAGTGGTTAGCAGTCCAAACATGGATCAGTTTAAAAAATCATTAGCTACAATTATGAAGGCCAGGGGAAGAGTGAGATTTGTGATTTAAAGAGACAAGTCATTATGGCTAACTGCTGCTGACTTGGAAAATCCTATGAATTGTATATATGATGTGATATTTAAATATGAACAACTCGCAATAATTGTATTATTTCATTATGTATGACTAGCTGTAGTATAACTTTTATTGCTTCTGTAATAGTCCCGAATGACAATCATGAAAAATAGATGACTAACATAAATGAGGCTATCCTAGTGAGAGAACACCTAGATTAATCAATTATAACAACTATTTTAAGGTATCCCTTTCTAAAGGAAGTGTTGGTTCTTTGGAACATACTGGTAGTTTCCCACATAGAATAACTGCACCCTTTTTTTTTACAGCCATACAAGATTGTTACATTTCTTTGATGTAGCTACAGCTGCTTTTGTTGTTACTTCTGGTTCTGAAAATTACAAAAATATATTAATATATTAAACATATAGTCTACTATCCATTATGTTATGCGCTGTATACTATATAGTCCTAAAAAGTGAGGAAAACAATCTTGAAAACTCAAGGAGAGACATTCTTAAACTATTTACTTTCATTAAGGAAGACCCTACCCCGACTGGAGAAGTAATTTACTTGATAAGTAGTTTAGATAGTTTGAAACTGGGTAAATCTTTTTGTATCTTTGCATAAGTTACTTTCAAATCCTGATTAAATCCATGTTTTTTTTTCTATATATATATGTTCATGTATTGACCCTTGTGCTAGCTACATTAAATGAATGTGAAATATTTACTAATTTGACTTGAAAGGCCTGATGACCATTTATCAGACTGTGTGGAACACAGTTTAGCAGTATAATCTGATATACACTGTTGTTCTCACTGTGCTAATAAAATTAGTTTGAAATACCATCCCTGAATAACTAGAGCTAGTCAACTGGATTTCCATGATAAGGCCTTTATTCATGAAATAATTTTCCAGGGCATAAGGAATGTTATTTTACCTTACAATTCTTGAAGCCATTTTTTTATTCAATTTTGTTTTTCTTTGCAGTCTTGTTATGTTTTTTCTCCACTCCCGATTCACTGCAATCATTTAGGAGTGGAATAAAATAACAACAAAAGTAAAATGAAGTCAAATAAAGGAAAAAATAACACTACAAAAGTACTTTGTTGATAGTGGGAACAATAAAGATGCTGTACAGTAATAGGTTTTGCACAAATACTAACATTTCACAAATATAGGCCTACAGCAAGTCTACTGAAGAGTGAGAAGTGACTGACCCAGTAACAAGCAATGTTTAAGTGCTTATTTATATGTTGCCGAAGGTATTTTATTTTGCTATCAGTAACCAGGTGAGCATACTGGGATCATAACCCTTTTTCAGGAGTGATCCAATACAAGTTATAGATATGATAGCATACTGGGAACATAACCCTTATTCAGGAGTGACCCAATGCAAGTTACAGATAAGACAGTAGACTGTAACTCATTCGGCACATACTGTACAGCCTACCACATTACAAAGCACTTATATTTGTGTTGTTTAGAGAACTGTGTTTTAAGCCTCACTTTACATGTCCTATAAGTTTGCGATTGCCTTTGTTGGGGAAGAAGGAGAGTTCCAAAACTCATGAGCAGCAAAGACAAAAGATCTGGGGCTGATGTTTGTTGTCTATTTCAGTATACCAGGCAAATTATTGGCAGACAATTGTGGACTCTTTTGCACATGCTGTGGTGTTAATTCAGTTAAACCAGTGTGAGAGACAGATTCCAAACTTATGAATTATATTTCATGAAAGTATGTAAATCAAGCCTCTAAAGGTAATGAGTTGATTTCAAGATATAGCCAACAGTGGTTTATTACCTTTTTAGCATTCAGAACACAACACCCTATTGCGTGCAAAACCCTCAGCACTGATAATTGTATATTAGAGACTGAAGCCAGTACCACTTATCCATGATCAAGTACTGGGACCAAGGTTTGTTGGATTATTGCTAACATGCCTCATTAGACAAGCATATTTTTATTCTGTCCAAGCTTTTGATTAATTGATTTTGCTTCATTAGCTAAGTGTTCCACAACGTAGAAGCAAGGGTCGAAGAATAACCCTAGATATTCAAAGCTACAGTATGCGCCATCTCACATTTAGATCCTTCCAGGTCAGTCTGTTGGTGCTGTGGTAGTGCAACCACATGGGATACTGATGACCAGGGTTTGGGAACAAGCCTGAGTCATTGGGAGCTATCTGGGGAAGGGGGCTTGAGTGTCCAACTGGAGGTCTCCTCCTCTAAGGGGTGGAGGGCTGTTACACTGCTCTGTGCATGCCACCTGTGGATGCACAGGTGGTGGCACAGGATTTACAGTGTGGGGAGGGGAGAACACTGTTAGGTGCTTGGCTGAGAGGAGCACTAGCATGTCAATAGCCTGTACTCTGGTCTTTGTGCCAGCATCCTCAGGGGTCGGGTTTTGGGGGCCAAAGATAAGCAATACAAACATACCATAAAAATGCAGCCCCCAAATGGTCAATTTTGATTTCAGTTAAACGTTGTGCCCTGCTGGATGCTACTAAGCCAAGCCACTCCCAAGGGTTCACCAGACAGAAGGATACGCTGCTTGTTTCCTGGGGTTTAGGTGGTACTGTCAGCTGCCGGCTGACCACACTCCCCCAAGCTGACCGAAGAAAGCCACAAACTGAGAATGAAAGGTGCTCCTTGTGCCACATTTTCCTGCCCCAAATCCACACCGGTGGTTAGGTGAAAGTCTGCCTGTCATGTGAGGTTGTGCCCTGCTGGATGCCACTAAACCAAGCCGCTCCCACGGGTTTGCCAGACAGAAGGTTACGCTGCTTGTTTCCTGGGGTTGAGGTGGTACTGTCAGCTGCTGGCTGACCATGCTCCCCCAAGCTGACCAAAGAAAGTCACAAACTGAGAATGAAAGCACTCCTTGTGCCTCATTTTCTTGCCCCGAATCCACACCAGTGGTTCAGTGAAAGTCTGCCCGCCATGTGAGGTACATTTCTGCTGCAAGTCAGAGAAAGAAGAACAGTGATTTTTTTAGCCCTCCCACCCCCACTGACCTTAATTATATGCTCAAACCTTGTGGTAAACCCCTCCTCTCACTTCCTGTTGGCTTTCCCATACCAAGGTGCTGCTCAAGCCAAGGGGCATTACCAAGAGAACAATCTTGCCTCATAAAGGAGCTGTGTTCCCTAATCAAGTTCCAAATTCTAATCTCACAAAAATGCATACATCTGGGGCACTAACACTGATAACTGATCTACTGCTCACTATGCTTGCATGTCTTTTTGACCTCAATCATTATTATCATGCACCTGCTGACCTGACACTGTGTGGCCTGACTCTCAGTCCATACAGCAGTGTAACACTTCCTTATGGAAACTGCATCCACTCACTGCCTCCATTATCACCCACAAACACCCCTTGGTGGCATAAGTTACACAGTCTGGAGTAGCTGCACCCCCTTGCTCTCTTCCCAGGGATTTTCAACTCGCAAGTAAGAATTACATCTGCCAACAATAGGCGCAGGCAAAAAAATGATAGCTACAAACAACTTAAGGAATACCTCTTCCGCCTAGCACTCCTGCTGCTCCAGTTAGCAAGGAACATCCACCCTAACTCAGGCTCCCCACCTCTCTTCTCTACCCTATTACAACACAAGGGACAACTCATATTTGTCTCAATAAATATATGTAGCCTTCTACCTAAGATGGATTGCCTGAAGGCCTGGGTACTTCAAAACAACCTGGACATTCTATCAGTGGTAGAAACTTGGCTCTCCCCTAAAATAAAGAATGCAGCTATCACAATTCCATGATACACAGTTTACAGGCTTGATTGACTATCCAAACATGGGGGTGGTTGTGCTATTTATATCAGGGATAGCCTCCAGACATACACCCTTATGTTAACGGAAACAGTTGCTAACATGCAAACTATCACACTAAAATTACTTCTTGGGAATTTCAATAAAGCTCTGACTGTTCTAACAGTATATATTCCCCCTGATCAGAAAGGCCCTGGTCTTGACTTTCTAATGAAATGCCTAGGTGTGCTCAATCTCAACAATGAAACAGTGCTAATGGGAGACTTTAATGCCAACTGACTCTCCCCAGCTGCTAGACAATATAGAGATGCAGTATCTGCAGTGAACTTCACCAATTAGTCACCTCAACCACCCGGATGAACTACAAGTCTGTAACCTCCACCTTGCTGGACTGGGTCCTGTCCAACCAACCTGAGCATATCTATCAGACCATAGTCCAGCCTGATACCTACAGTGACCACTCACCTGTACTGGTCAGCTGGTCAAATCACTTCATCAAACCTCCAGCCAGAACAATCACAAATAGAGTCCTTTGGCCAGGGCACCTTGAGATACTAAAAACTGATCTCAGTCAACAGAAATGGGACAGCGTCTACTCCGCCAGATCTTTTGATGCAGGCCTTAATCAATTTATTCAGCTATTTAATGGCATATGTGATCGGCACGTGCCACTTAAGACATGGAAAGTCAAAGGTCATTGTAACCCATAGTGCTTTCCAGACCTCCTGGAGCAAATGAAAAGGAGGAATCACCTATGGCAGCAAGCCCGTGCCTCTGGCAATCACGTGGACTTCCAAAGGTACAAGAAAGCACGTAATGACTGCACAAGGGCCATGCAATCAGCAAAGAATAACTACTACAAGGAAGCCCTAAAAAACACCTGGAGGGACGGTAGGAAATTCTGGGCCAACCTCAGCGATCTACTAGGGAAAGAACAGAAGTCACCACTGACAATGCTCAACACTGATGGTGATCCCACCACGGATCACAGCAACATAGCAAATTCATTCAATAATGCCTTCACTGACCTTAGTGGTGTACTCCCTCCTGACTTCTTCCTCACTGCTCCCACCCCCATTACAACCAGATCTGATAACCAACCACCCTCCCACCCACCGTTCCATTTCAGAGCCATCTCCACTAGCAAAGCTAGGAAATACCTCCTTAAGGTCCTAGGCAAGACTTGATCCAGCGGAGACTTTCTAGATCTTAAATTAATCGAACTCACCATTGACAACCTTCTTCAACCTCTCACACACATCATCAATACCTCGCTTAGTCTCTCCCAGTTCCCACATCTTTGGAAAACTGCCCTAGTGACACCTGTGTTCAAGACTGGGACAGACCACTACAGGAAAATTACAGACCCATCTCAATTCTCCCTCCACTATCCAAGGCCCTTGAAAAAATAATGGTGGATCAACTAACTGAATACCTGGAAAAATACAACTTGCAATGCCCGCAGCAACATGGTTTTTGGAACAGGCACAGTACCTCAAGGGCCCTACTTAGAGTTTACTGGGTACATCCATAACTGCCTTGATAATGGAGCCCTTACTGGAGCTGTGTTTATAGACTTGTCAAAAGCATTCAATACAGTCAACCATGTTTTGCTACTTGAAGAACTAGCATCCATTGGACTCTCAAAGGAAGTAGTTCAATAGTTCAACAGCTACCTCACCAATCAGTCCCAAAATGTTAAAATCAAATGACAGTAGACCTGTTCCATGGGGGTTCCCTAGGGTTCAACCTGGGGCCCCTACTGTTTGGGATATTCCTAAATCAACTTCCCCGTGCCAGCTGCTGCCCTATACTACATTATGCAGATGACACAGTAATATTAACAAGTGACAAGATCCCCCAGGCTCTTGAGCGGAATCTCCAGGTTAGCTTCTCAATAGTAGAGAAATGGTTCAAGGACCACAAGCATGTAATGAACTACAAGAAAACCAAGACCATGATGTTCCATAGCCTGCAAAGTAGTTATCGAAATTTCCCTCTCAGTACAAATAATGTAGCTGGGACCCCACTAGAATTAGTTCACAATTTTAAATACTTGGGCATTAACCTTGACAGTACCCTGTTGTAGGCCAACCACATCGACACTCTAGCCAAGGTGGTCAACACCCTTATTGGTCTGCTCTATAGACACAGATGGAGCCTTACACCTGAAACTCTTAACCTGGCTATAATCAACTCTATAGTGACACTTGTGGATTATGGGCTAGTAGTTTATGGCTTGGCAACTGACTCAGCCCTTCATTGAGTCATTATCTCTCTGAACAAAGCATGCCATCTCCTCATGGGGGGCCACAAGGCTGACACATACCTGAGATCTATATGTCAGTCTAACTAGCTCCAGCTCTCAGGTAGACTAAAGTACCAAACCTGTCTCTTGGCTAAGAAGATTACACTGGGCCATGTACCATCCCATCAGGGGTGCAACTGCTCCTCTTCCCCTATGAAAGTAGCTGCCCTACAAGAAGTTTGGATGCCACTTCCTTTAAAATACCCCGCTGTCACACTGCCATGGGACAAAGAGCCTTTGCCTACTGGGCTCCCAAATGGTTTAATAACCTTCCAACAGCACTGTCCTCTGAAACCAAGACTGGCACATTCAAATGGGATCTCAGGAACCACCTTGTCTCCCCATCCACTTGTGACTGCTTCATCTAATCCTCAACTGACTGGACAGACCGTGGCTAATCATTTCTATGGATTAATTCTCTATAAGCTCCTCAATTCTCATTTTCTCTCATGACCTGTCTACTGTTTGGATCTGAGGTCCCTCTCCTCTGATTCAATACACCCTCAACCTACCCCTCCCTTCCTTTTCAGTACTCCCATGTTACCCTCCCATTCACCACCCCCCTGCAATCACTACCTAGAATGCCACCTTGACTCTGGATGTAGCTTGCCTATATAAACTTGACGTGGCCTACACCTGGCTGATATCACCCCATCCCTATTACTTGCCATTCCCTTGGCCCTAGTGGCTACCAACTCTCTCTTTCCTATAGCCTCTCTCCATACTCTCTTCTCTACCCTGCCCCTCAACTTACCCCAACTGTCTACTTACATCTGAATCATCACTCTCTTTGTAGGCCTGTTACTATCCTGATTAGACTGTCTCATACTGGTTAATCTACTGTAGTTACAATGATCTATATCATACAATAATCTCAGTGTTACTGTAATTTTAACAACTGTTCTGTAATGTACAAACTCTGATGTGGGACCTATGAAATTAGCTTTGTTTTTGCATTTATCTCAGTGTTTCTGTAACTTTATATCTGTTCTGTTCTATATGAACTCTGACATGGAAGCTATGAAATTATCTTGTTCTCAATGGTTTTCCTCGATCACAATAAATAAATAAATAATAAACCATTTCTGCAGTTGAGCAAAGTCATTAACTTAACTATGATTGCTGTCATTAAATGTCGTAAGAACTTTTATAAATTACAGCATCATCTATATAAAATAGGACACTAGAGCTGCCACAGTTGGGGAGCAACATTTTTACACATCTTTCTGGTTGTGGGGGGCAGAGAATTAAATAAAATTCAAATTAGTCTGACTACAAGCCTCCCTTACCCATCCCCCTGATTCAGGCTTTGAGATTCTGAGCAATGCTGGCACCTAAAACTGCAAAATGTAATCACAACTTAGATGTCCGCACAGATTCCCACCATATTCAGACAAACAGTATTTTACATCTTAATCCCAACTGGTCACAGCCTTGAACATTCAGTTGATTTCAACAGACATGTGCAAATTTACTTTACGACCTGCCAACATCAAAGCAAGCCATAGTATAAGTTTTAATCCACTCTGCAACTTTTCCTTTAGCAAAGGCTAGAAAACTGTGAAGGGAACAACCTATTTTTACCTTTTTTAATATAATTGAGAATTTGGGCATATTTGTAGCTTCATGAATGTTCCTCTGTACTTTTTTCCTCGGCACACTTTGACATAATTGTGTTTCTGCCATGTTATCCAGCTGTGAAGATTAAGAACCTGGCTCCACCAATGGAGCTCTATTCCAATACTTCTAAAGCCACTGGGCCTTCACACATCTATGGTGTAGGGTAAAAACAAGGTGGGCAGCAAGCAAATTCTGAAAGCTCAGTAAGGGGTTCATTGCAAGGGACTACAACTGTAAGCTATCAGGGAGTAAATTTAGGAGGGACATGCAGAAATACCTCTGCGTGGAGAGGGTGGCAGAAATGTGGAACTGTCTGCCAGAGGAGCTGCTCAATGTTATGATGGTTGCAAGTTTCAACAGGGGTGGAATAGACACATGGTATTAGTGAAAATGTGGGGGTTTGGGTTAATGGTGGTGGGGGTTTGACTGTGCTGAACTATGGGATGATTGATCCACTTACGATCTGGCCAGTGCCAGGCTAGAAAGGACCCAGGTTGGAACCAAACAAACTAAATGGATGACAAAGCCTTTCCCTGTCCATGAACATCTATGTTTCTATTCATCAACCACTTACACCTGATTTCAACTTAACCTTCTGTTCTCCCCTTCCTCTACCTACCTCCAAGCACCCATATCCTCCCTTCCCAACACTTAGAATTATTTCCACTTTTGTTTGTGATTGTTTTACTGTTTCTGTTATGATTGTATAAACAATGGTTTGTAAATATGAACAACTCACAGAAATTGTATTACGTCATTATCTATGTCTAATTGTAATATAATCTTCACTGCTGCTGTAACTGTCCTCAACAACAATCATGAAAAATAAATGACTAACCTAAGTGAGGCTATCCTGGTGTGAGAAACTTAAGATTAATTAATCAATTATAACAATGGTTTCAAAGGTATCCCCTTCCAGATGATGTTTGGATTCTCTGGAACATACTGGTAGTTTCCCACATAGTTTATTATTTGTTAGTATCATTATTATTTTATAGAAGAACCACACCCTTTTTCTTAGAGCTGTTCAAGATTATTACCTTTCTTTGATGTAGCTACAGCTGCTTTTCTTGTTACTTCTGGTTCTGAAAATTACAAGAAGACATTATTATAGTGGATATATAATCTACCATCAATTATAGTGCTGTCTGTTATGCAATGGATACTACTGTATGTATTCCTAAAAAGTGATAGAAAACATTTCTTGAAAACTCTAGGAGGAACATTCTTAAAGCAATTACTTGTATTAAGTAAGACCCTATCCCTGACTTGAGAAGTAATTTATTTAAAACGTAATTCAGATATTTTGAAACTGGGTAAATCTTTTTGAACCTATGCATAACTTACTTTCAAATCATGATTAAACCCTTATTTTTTTCTCTGTATGTTCATATATTGATCCATATACTGTATATAATGTGTCAACTACATTACATGGATGTGAAATATTTACTGATTTGACGTGGAATGCATGTTGATCATTCATGAGACTTAGGGAAACACAATGTAGCAATTTATTGTGATGTGCAGTATTCTTGTCACTGTGGTATGTAAATTAGCTTGAAATACCATCCCTGAATAACTACAGCTAGACAACCAGATTTCCATGCAAAGTCCTTTATTAATGAAGCAGTTTTCCAGGGTATAAGAAATGTTATTTTACCCTGCAATTCTTGAAACCATTTGTTTTATTTTATTTTTGTTTTATGTTTTATGTGGACACTAATTTTCCTTTTTTCTGCACTCCCTATTCACTACAACCCATTAGAAGTGGAATAAAACAACAAGGAAAGTAAAATAAAGTCAAATAAATCAAAAGTAACACTATGAAAGTACTTTATTAATAGGAGTGTAAAATAAAACTGCTGTGCAATATTAAGTTATACATGGATACTAAATTTTCACAAATATAAGTCTCCTGGAGACTGAGAGGTGACTGACTGGATATAATGAAAATATTTTTAAAAGTGGACATTAATGATTTTACAGAACAATCTTTGCTTAGCCACCATCACCTAATGACATGCATTTAGCAGGAGCCTGGTACTGTTGGCAATTAGCATTGAATGTTTTGGGCCAGATATTCAAAACTTTGCCCAGGGGCAAAATTAGCACTGCCCAGCAGGCAAACTTAGCCCGGAGCACAGAGCACTCTATATTCAAAAGGAATAGCCCAGGGCAAACATCTTCCGAATATGGCATGGTAATGAGGCCATGCAAACTGGGCTGGGAGTGCAGGGCAAAAATAGCCCTGGAATAAGACAGCACTGAATAAAGCAACCAGGAAGTGCAACCCCACAACAACAACACAGTACACAGCAACATGAGGGCAAGTACAGGCGAACTACGTGGCCAATGTGTGTGCCAGCAAATGCATGGGTCGCAGTACAGCTGCAGGAAGCAGCAGATGTGAAAGAACAGTGATCAAAACTATAATATTCCCCATACCGTTAGCGCGCTCAACACATTAGCGCCGAGCTGTTGTTACACGAGCAAACACGCTTGCCCGGGCCAAATGTGCCATATTCAAAGTGTTATAAATGAGCCTACTTACGTAGTCTCTGGGCAAACAACCGGATTAGTATCTCATTATACCCTGATTTGCATGCAGTTTGCCCAGCGTTACTGCAGAGTCCCACAGAGCCACCTGTAGGTCAGTCTGGAAGTACGGGGCTGACCAGGTCCAACCGCAGCTCCACCTGTAGGTCAGTCTGGCAGTGCACGATGATAGCTGCAGGCTACATGTAAACAGTACAGCATAGCATAGCATATTATACCCCAGGGGACAGGACAGGACACCATAGGCACATGTGGTGGTGGTGCTGCATGCAACTGTCACATTGTAGGGCATGCTACAGTGCACAGCAGAAACTACAGTAGCAAGGGGCCAGTAGTGCGTGGACACAGCAATGCTCTATGGTGTGTAGGGCAGTGATGATGACTGCACTATACACAGTGAGCGCCCAACTCTGGCATGTGTTTTCTGACACTGGACATTACTGTTACGCTGTTGTGTGACCCACAGATGCTCACAGTGACATGTACATTTCTGGCTTTGTGTGCTATGGCAGTTGTACAGCTGTGAGGTATGTGGCCGGGGGCATATATTATCTGAAAGGCACACTGGTGTTGGGGTATTCCCAATACTGACCCATGTACACTGCATGATGTGTCCCAGCCTTGTGGCCACACCTGGTCTGTAGCACAGCCTCGCCACCCATACATGCTCCCTCAACATCCTCCATGCCCGCAGTGCTGCATGTGTGCTGGCATCTGTTGGTGTCCACGAAGTGTGGTCCACAGGTGTGTGCTGTGTATGGCCACACTGCCCGTGCTGTCCACTGGTGGCAGGGTCACCACTTACTGCCTGGCATGGCTGGGACTGGTGACAGATTATGGCATCATTGTGATGCCATCAGTTAGCAGCATGCTTCCTCTATGTTTGGCTTTATCTATGTGTCATATTTATTTGTTAGGGTTGCATAAAACCGCTCTAAACCAGCGCAAATGCAGCGCAAAGCCATAATGTCGGCGCAAAGCTGATTTCCCAGGATTAAGACCAGCTTTTCCTGAAGCATTAATCAACTCTTGCTTGGCCTTTAAGTGTCGGCCCCTTCAAAGTCGCGCCAAAACCACTTAGCACAGCGCTAGTCGCTGAATATAGCATTGCGCCTGTATTCATGTCAGTTTGCCCCTTGCATACATTATAATTTTGCCCAGCGCTAATGCAGTTTGCCCGCGCTATTTGGCCTTTTGAATATGGCAGACCGCGCTAATCCCACGCTAAACCTGCGCAAATGGTTTTTGCCCAGCGCAAAGTTTTGAATATCTGGCCCTTTATGTTTAATGGTATCCATGGCTATAAAAAGAAATATGTGAGCAATAGTTGGTTGATATAATTAAATCACAGCAGCATTTGAAAATGTGTTATGAGCTTGGGCATTCTGCCTTTTCTCTTTTTATGTGCTTGAAGATTGCCAATATTTTCATGTCAGACTCGGAAAGTGAGCCCTACAACATCTGAACACCATTCTCCTGCACTGAAGTACAGGTCCCATCTCTGGTGATTGATCATCTAGTGACACCCATTCAGTGAGGGTAAAACATTTTCATTAAAATTAAATACATGTCATTGCAAACTGATTAGACCTGGGCAGACATATGGACTTCCATGGAATTCAGCTACAGAATTAAAAGCAAAATCTGCTAATATTAAAAATCCACAGGACTGATCCACATTGTACAATTTCTATTTCTACTGGGCTCTGCAGGATTTTATATGATTCCTTGCTGTAAAATTACTCAAGTCAAAGCACTTTTACTTTCATATGAGAAAATTTCCCACATCACATTGTGTTTGAGTCATATGTAACTGGGTAGAATAATCCAGTCTGTGGAAAGTACACCTGCAAAAGTAAAAACTGCATGATATACATAGTTCCTCCCCCAAAAAAAATCATCCAGAAAACCCCACAGAACTCAAAAGGAGTATGAAAATTCTGTGGAAGTTTTACAGATTGTGAAATGTACAGACTTCTGCCACAGGAAAACAAAACTCTGCACAGTTCTAAATGGATCATGCATCCCAAGGGAGAGAGAGAATATGCATTTTTTAAACATTAAAGAAGCAGTATCTGTTAGCAGTAAAGTAATCATCATATATTTTTAGTAATAATCTATATCTTGCTAAAACAATAATATATCTAGTTTCCTTTTATTATATTCCTGAACTGAGATATGGGGTTTGATGTGTTTATGTGTTTTTGCTTGCTTGTCATGCCCACACTGATTAAAGCAGCAGTGCAATGTATAAAAAATTGTGCTTTTTTGACAGTTTATTCCCTGTGCTCTGTTGAGCATTTCCCTGGTAATCTTTCTCACTGGCATTGTACTATAACCCTGTAATCTGCTCTGTTTTCCTTTGTCTTTATTTACATTTCTGCCACCAGCTACATTGAACAGGAACCCCCTCTGCTGCCAACTGCACATATGTATGACTGGCAGTACTACACAGGGCCATCGGGAGTGTTCAGCACAGGGCCCCACTGCTGTAATCAAAAGACCTAATGAGACGTGAAGGGGAAGCGCAACTAAAAGTTAGGCAGCTGACATATTTATTGTGGTGCCACAACAATTGAAATACATTTTAAATACATACCTAAAAAACTAAAGATCACTAGAAAAAAACATTTACAGATATGGAAACCTCATCTATGGCTGCATGGTTACAACCAAGAGAAAGAATTTTGATAATCATTTCCTGATTAGGTTGCACTACTGCTTTAAATTAAACATCCTGTTGTGATTTTATGATGTTTACCATCACAACATTGTGCCAGTACCTTCCTAATATTTCCACAGTATGAATCTAGTTTTATAGTCAAGCTTGCTTGCTGGTATTGGCATTGGTAATACAGGAGTTAGAGGGATGCTTAATAGGAATAGCAGTGAAGTATTGAGGTAATGCCAGCTCCCACCCTGCAGAGACTGACAGGCACTGGGGGTGTGCCTTTTGGTCATCAGCTATAACAGTCATGCTATTCCACCTTACCCCACCCTGAAGACACCGACAGGTGTCACAGTGTGCCTTGAGGTCTTCGGCCCTTATGCTCACCCCATTCCATAAGGAAATAATCTGAGATGGGTGCAGTATAGGGGAATAGGGTGAACTTTGGGGCCAGAGACCCCAAGGCACACCTCTTTGCCTGTCAGTGGCTGCAGGGTGGGGATGGGGGTGGAATGGCATGAGCATTATGGCCAATGACCCCAAATCACACTCGATCTCTGTCAATCTGTACAGGGTGGGTGTTAGGGTTGTAAACCCTAACATCCTGGGTGGTTTCAACATGGGCTTTTTGGAACCCCACTTCATTAACAGTGTCGGTATAATTTCGTTACTTAATCCCAAAAGGTGATTTCACACTGCAAGTGTGCCATTCAGCGCCTCAAGTGTGAAAATGCATTTCAAGTAGGATGTGAAAAATGGCAGCTGTACTGTTCATGAGGAGGTGTGAAAAAATTGCAATGTTGAAAATCTGGAGTGAAAATATAAAAATTTGGCAAAGTTACGAGTGTGTAGAAGCTGTGCCACACATGCTCGTAACACATTCATTTTTTGGAATGTTTTCACCAGATTTCAACATGGCCTTTTTGGGACCTCCCCTCATGAACAATGGCACAGTGATTTCATTAATCTGTACCAAAAGTTGATTTTGCACAGTGACCATGCCATTCTGTGCCACAGTTGCAAAAATACATTTTGTGAAGGATGCAGAAAATGACAGCTGTACTGTTCATAAGGGGATGTAACAAAATGGCAATGTTGGAAATCTGTAGTGAAAATATTAAAAAATGATGAAGTTATGAGCTTGCATAGAAACTGCGCAATGGACGCTCATAACACAGTAATTTTTTGGAGATTTTGCACCAAATTTGCACAAAGGGCATTTTGGGACTCCACCTCATGAACAGTGGCACTGTCATTTCATAAATTCATCCTGAAAGGTGATTCCATGTAGTGACCACAAAATCACCTTTTGGGACTGAGAAATTATATGACAGTGCCAGTATTCATGAAGTGGGGTCCCAAAAAACCCATGTTGAAAATTTGGGACCAAAACCCCAAATATTGGCAGAGATATCAACCTAAGTAGAAAACCCTCATTGACTGCCATTACAGGGCTTACCGTCATTTTTTTCTGTTCCTGATTGGGCTTTGAAGAGTGCAGACATGTTCAACAGAAGATTGCTGTTCCCAACCTCCAGAGGTAATTATGGGTGAAAGGGGGTGTGGGGAGGTGGGGTACGCAGAAGGAGGGTCCGGGTTGGGAGAGGGGGGCCTGCAGGAATGATGAGGGACTGTTTTATTTTTTTTTCAGGTTTCAAAAAAAATATGTTGGGGAACTGTTTTCTTTTTTACAGGTGAAATATTAAGAAAATGGATTTCTGCACACTGGGGTGTGCTCCCAGTGAGCCAGAGTATGGGGGGATCAATGCTGACCCGGGGATTGGGCACCCTGAGGTCGGCTGAGAACATAGGGGCATGAGGGGGGTGTATCTGACACTGGGAGTGGGCATCCCGGTGTCAGAAACATTGAAAAACTATTTTTTGGCACACTGGGGTGGGCTCACAGTGTGCCACATTAATGGGGGATACATGGGAAATGGGGATTGAGCACCCCGATGCCAGCAGGGGATGTAGAATGGAGGGTGTGGGGTGGGCAGCAGCAGTGGGAGGGAGGGTTTTATGCCAGTATGATGGAGAACAGAGGGTACAGGGCAGGCAGTAGCAGTGGGAGGAAGTGGGAGGGTTTTATGCCGGTTCGACAGAGAACAGAGGGTGCGGGGCAGGCAGCAGCAGTGAGAAGGAGGGGGAGGGTTTTATGCCATTGTGATGGAGAATAGAAGGTGCGGGGCAGGCAGCAGTAGTGGGAGGGAGTGGGAGGGTTGTATGCCGGTGTGACAGAGAATGGAAGGTGCAGGGTGGGCAGCAACAGTGGGAGGGTGTGGGATGATATTATGCTGGTGCAACAGAGAATAGAGGTTGCGGGGCAGGCAGCATCAGTGGGTGTGAGTGGGAGAGTTTTATACCAGTGCGGGGAATGGAGGCTGCGTGGCAGGCAGCAGCAGCAGTGGGAGGGTTTCATTATATGCCGATGTGATGGGGAACGGAGGGTGCGGGGTGGGCAGCAGCAGTGGGAGGGAGTTATTTAAATTTACTGTTCTGCTGTGTGCCTGGTTGGGAGGGAGGGGGAGCTGAGGCTGCAATGGTGAAACTGACCCTGATTGCAGCAGCAGATTTCTTTCAAGTGTGGCACTCACTCTGAAACTGCCATCATCGGCAGCTTCAGCATTAATTGGTGGCCGAGGGACAAGCCCATGAAAGAATCCACTGCATTGGCCACAACTTTGCCACACCTCTGCAATGCTCTACTATCTCAAATATGTTTCTTGTGCACTGTACATGCAAGCAAACATAACAAAGATGATAGTGGTGACTATCTTTATTGACTTAAGTCATTCATTGGAAAATTAGCAATAAACGCTGTTTTAAACCTAACAGAAGAAATTAAAAATATTTTGATAACAAGTCTAAGGGTGTCAGAAATACTTTTTTGCTAAAAAATCTATACAATGACTGATACTGCTGGACATACTCTGTTATGGTTTGTTATTTGAACAGCTTGACATTTTATGGGTTATAGTGTATTAGGTTTGTGCAGAATGTGAAATTCTGCCAACAGAATTGCTGTAGATTGGCAATTCTGCTTCTGAAATGCTTTGCTGAATTTCTTTTTAAATTCCGTGGAATTTTGAAAAGCATTTCTGTACAAACTGTGGAATAATTTTCCACTGATCATGTAAACCACAGAATAATTTCATGTGGATTGAGAAAAAAGAATCCACTCTTTATGAAAAGTGTGGATTATTAGTCTGCAATGAAATGTTTCACATGTCAAAATTCTGCAAATGATGCAAATCAGTGGAATTCTGTAAAATTCCATGGAATTCCATTTTGTTGGAAAGTCAGCATTCCCCACAGTCCTATACTGCACATTTTTGTGCACACATGGGAGGCACCACCAATGCCCTGACAAACTACTGTTCCATTTGTTTACTCCCCTATCATTCCAAAATATTTGAGAGGTTGATCAGTAAACAACACTTTTTTTTTTTATCATTTAACACTTTATCCTCCTTGCAGCCACGGTCCTGCCCACATCCAGCCACCGGCTATCTGCTTGCGAGACCCTGAAGCTCGCATGCACAGGTGGCAGATGCAGCTACACCTATGAAAGGGGCCCCTCCATGGCCCCCGTGTCCCGGCGAGGAAACCAGTACCGGCACATGCCTCCAGACATCATTGGCCAGCAGAGCTGTGGCCATCAAGCTGCCACAGACCCATGCTGCCATTTCCCATGTTCTCCCCATTTGGGATGGCGGACGTGCAATGACGTCTATGCACATACGTGCAGACGTCTGCCGCAATCCCTCTCTCAGTTTCACCATCGCTTGCGGTACCTTCAGGAGTCCCCAGGGGTCGACGCAGCACGGTGTACAGTTGCCAACCCTCCCCAGGACTGGGAGAGCTGTCTCCGATGCTCAATCCCAGTCCTCCCCTGCCGACCCCCGATGATCCGAGCTCGCCCGAACCCGGGTCGCCGGCATAGCAAGAGGTGTGGCGTCCAGTGCCTCAACCCTCAGTGCCACCAGGCCAGCCTAACAACTCTTTAATCATTTTGACAAATCAGGTATCATCACTCCTTTCCAGTCAGGATTCTGCCTGGTCCATTTCACTTCTGCCTCCCTGATCAGAATTACTGATCACATCCATTCACTCAGGGATGCTGGCCAAAGAACCAGTACAATTTTCATAGGCTTGGCTAAAGCTTCAGTATGGTTAATCACTCACTGCTCATAGCCAATTTAGCCTCTGATGGGGTCTCTGCCTCCTCTACATGCTGGTTCAACTCCTACCTTTCAGGTAGGACACAGTTGGTCATATTAAGGTCAACAGTCTCCTCTCAGTTCCCAGTCCCTATAGTGGTTCCTCAGTGGTCAATGCTTGACCCTCTTCTGCTCTCTGTTTTCATTAACAATCTCCCTAACTGCCTCAAGACGTGTAAATCACACATGTACCCAGATGATACAACAATTTTCTTCTCTGGTCTCTCCCTCTCTGGCATTGAACTTTCTCTTCAGTTTGACTTTGTTAATGTGCAGAAATGGTTCCTCACCAACCAGCTAGTGATGAATCGAGAAAACAGTTACTATGATCTTTGGCACTACCCATTAGTTCCATTCATTCCTCTCCACCCAGAAGTTGAGCTCCTTATCTGGGGACCTCATTGACTCTGTATTCACTTATAAGTACCTCAAAGTGATCATAACTAAAAACCATATATGATCCAATATTCAAATCCTATACTGTGCATACAGTAATAAAAAAACTCCAAACAGCAGTAAAGACATATGAAATGAATATTATCTAGGTACATGAAAACTGAATAGAAAAAATGACATAAATAAACAGAATACGGACTCCCAGCATTATTACCAATGTTTAAAATCTAGAAAATTATCCATTTACCAAACATTGTCTAAGCTCAAATCTTGTGTTCAGACCTGGTCTTTTGGTAGCTCCCAGTTGTAATATCCAGAAGGTTTCCCTTTTTAGCACCAGGCCATTGAAACGCCCCCCCTCTAGGACTCTGGCTTACTCTGTCTAATGCCACCGAGGTAAACTCATGTTCAGCAGTATTACCACATTCAGCCAAATGCATGGCTGTTGCATATGTGAGGTCATCTTTTTGCATCACCCTAATATGTTCTCCTACTCGAGTCTTAAAAGACCTCATGGTTTTACTAATGCACAGTAGAAAGTCTTACAATTACATTCCGCCATGTAAATGACACTGGCAGTGTTACAGGTTATAGGTTGATAGAGATCATATTTTTGTCCTTTATTTACACTGGAAAATTTCTTACTCCTTTATGTGATCAGTGTAAAAATTACATTAATTGTAAGCACATAAAAGTGTGTAAGGAATTTTCCAGTGTAAATACGGATGAAAATATGACATACACAGTTCAGCATATAGTTTATATATTGTCTGCATTTGCCTTCTCTGTGGTCATTAGTACTGTATAATTTACATTAAAATGTATCACCAATGAGTTGCTGTAGCATTTTTAAATGAGCTGCATAAGTGTTGATGGATCCAGCACAAAACATTTTAAAAAGGGTTAGCTAAGAGCTGCAAGCTGGTATTGAATTGCACTGTGAAAGAACTGCAGGGGACAGATTTTCAAAGGTGTAAGAAAACATGCTAAGGTGGCAAAAGTGGCACCAAATGGGGCTTCCCTTGTGCAACTACAAGTATTTCAGCATTTGCATGTGTTTCATAGTCACAGCTGTTTTGCGACTGTTACAGCTTGCAACAGAATCTATGTACAACTGCATCAGAAAGTTGTGCCTCGTATTAGCATTTTTCTGCAGCTGTACCCACCATGTGATTGTTGCCTCTGCACATAAAATGTGAAAACTGCATTTCCACTGAGGCAGAGATTTCTGCAGCAGCAGGTTGCACATTGGGAACAAAGACTCATTTACCCTGACCAAGCTGTTACACACTGGTGTGACTCAAACCAGTGTCAGTCTACACCTGGTCATTTATGAAGCCAAAGGTATACACCACATAAGGTCACATCAGCTTACACAATGGTGTCACACCAGTGTCTTGGGAGTTGCATTGTGGGACCTGTCTTACAAGTGGTTTCAGGAGCTGTGTAAACAGTGGCCACTTTTGACCCCACTGCCTGAGGGTAATTTAGCATCACAACACACAGGGAACTCCTTGCAGAGAGGGTCCCACAATGTAGTTCCCAAGACACTGTCCAGTTTAAATGGGTCTTTAGACATTGGGTCAGGTCAGACCCTTTGAAAATTAGGCCCCAGATGCATCCTTGCTGAGATGGAAGCACATTTTTAAAAAGCTGATGAAACTTTCAATGCAGATCAATTTACAATAACATTCACATTCAGCTATCATGCCAAATAATTAGTGTGGCATTGTTTTTTAAAGCTGGAAATGGCACTGACAACTCACTTTCTGTTGCTTAAATGCACTGACAACTCACACTGTTGTTTAAATACACTGACAAGTCACACTGTATTGTTTAAATGCACTGACAGCTCACACTGCTGTTTAAATGCACTGACTGCTCACTTTGTGTGCTTTTAAAGCACTGACAGCTCACATTGTGTTGTTTAAATGCACTGACAACTCTTGATGTGTTGTTTAAATGGACTGACAACTCATATTGTGTTGTTTAAATCCACCGACAACTCATACTGTTGTTAAATGCATTGACAAGTCACACTGTTGTTTAAATGCACTGACTGCTCACTTTGTGTGATTTAAATGCACCGGACTGCTCACTTTTTGCGATTTAAATGCACTAACATCTCACATTGAATAGCTTTAACATATGCTATGATGTTTATCTCTGTCATATTGTAATGTCACTGGTTTTTGTGGAATTCTTAACACTCTGTTGTTGTTATGTCCTGTCCTGAATGACGTGGAGCCTTTGCAAAGGAGTCCTTGACTCAAAGGTTGTAATTCCGAAATGTTCAATAAACAATAAACAATAAACAATAAACAATAAACATTGTGTTGTTTAATTGCACTGATGATTCACATTGTGTTGTTATTATTTTGCAATAAAAGTGTTTATTGATTTTAAATATAGCCATTACAACAATCATCAGCAAGACAACGGCCTACCAAATAAACAATATACAGGTAAAATACTGTACATAGGAAACTGAAAAACTAATGAGGCTAGAAAATTAAAAATAAGGAAATAAACAGCTATGATCTTATCCTAAAACAGAGCACTTCTCTGACAAGATGCAGTTAAAGAAGTGCATTAGTTCTAACTGTAGAGCAGTACATCAGTTTTGCAACATTATGCAATATTAAACATATACTGTAAGCATCGGGAAAAGGAAAAACATTCAACACGTAAATAATAGGCTGTCTTGCAGGGTTAGATGATCAGTTCTTGGCAATAGAACAAACAAAGACATTCTATGAGTGGAAAGGAAATGATGAGAGCAATGTTTCATTCCCATTGGAACACCTCTGATGAAGAGTGATCCACTCTAGTCAGCAAATAAAAGCATAAGGTACAATAATATTATCTCTTGCTGCAGTAGGAAGAGGAATTATCTTGGGGGTGGGAGGATGTAGTGGGAAACGTTTCCTGCTAGAAAGAGACTCTTAAGGGTTCATTACTTCTAAGGGTGTCTTAAAGTAAAAGATGAGGTTGATGACTGAGGTATAGGGGGGTATACATTGAATAATGGGTGACGGAATGGATAGATAGATAATTGAGTAGGGGATGGGGGTAATAAGAGAAGGGGAAGGCGGGACAGAAACAGTCAGGTCTGTTTGGAAAAAGGCATTGTCCAACAGAAGATCTAAAGATCTAAGAGATCTTACATTTTTGTGACTTTTGTCATTGGGCTAAGCAAAATTACTGTTTGACACTGTGTTTTATTTTATTCTTGTTTTTTTTTGTTTGTTGTCTCAGAGGTGTTTCTGTCTCCTTCTCACATTGAAGGAGCAAATCGCTTTCCTCCCACAGCTCTTCCAAAGGATTAGGTGTGTATGTGGGGGGTGGAGCTGGCAAACTGTCAGTAATTTCCAACAGAAAGAAGGGTTAAAAAGTCAGGTTAGTTGATATCTTGGAGGTAGAAGACTTGGTTTGCTGGCCAAGGCACCTAGCTTCACCTGAGCTCTTTCCTTCTAAGACTGCTTGAAAGGCAGAGGAGAGAAACTTACCAGAGCAAGGGAAAAGGATTAAGACTTATTTTGACTAAGCAGATTTACTGTGTGGTGTTGTTTTTTATTTATTTTTTACTCACAGGGATTGCTACTGTTTGTTGCTAACATTTCATTGCTTTATTTTTCTCTGTAGCAAAGTGTTTCTTACAGCATATATCTTCTCTGAAATTATTACAGGTGGTGCTTTACAGGTTTTACAGTTTTATCTAACATTAGGATAAGGTTTCAGGGTTACTGCATTTGTTGTTGACTGATTGTTTCTGCTCTTACCTCCTTGTTCTTTCGTCCGTGGTTCTTCTTTTTCGGCAGGGGAAAGGCCCAGCCACCCATCCTCATCCCCAACCACTCCACACTACACTTGTTTTATAGGGTACCACAGTTGTGACATTTCCTGTGGCAGAGCAGGAAGGGGTGGATCAGTGGGGCCTCCACAAGGTGAGCTCATTTACAGGGGCACTAATAATTTAACTTGTATAACAAGTTAAACAAAACACAATCAAACCATCACTTGCATTTTTTTCCCTTTTTTTTCCCTTCTAATTACTCTGACTAGGTTATAAACCCAGCAACTTATCTGGAATGGATATCATTAACTGCAGGTACTGTGGAACAATTTTCAGAAGGACAGTCTTACAGGATTTAGGACACTGTCCTACATGTTGGGCCTTTGGAGATCTTAGGGCTCAACTCCAGGCAGCATGGGCAGAGATTGCACGTCTCAAATTTCATATTCAAGAGGAAATACATTATAAGAACCACCCGCCATTTCCCCAGCATCCAACAGAAAAACCTCGACTGCAGAGGGCAGTTGGTCCAGAAGGCTGGCAGGTGGTTAGGAGGGGCAAATTGGGTGCTCCATCACTCTCTGCTCTCCAACATATTACCTCCACAAACCATATAAACACTACAAACAGGTGTCTGCCTCTATCTCTGAAATCAAACAAAGAGGCAGAAGACACTGCAGAACAGGACACTGCAGCACAGGAGCTAGCACAACAAAACTCACCCAAATCAGGAGCCCAAACAAAACAAGCAAAAAGGAAATCCAAAAAACTTCTGATCATAGGAGACTCCATGATTCAGGGAGTGGATACCCATCTCCAGCCAGGGGTAATGGTCAGATGTCTCCCAGGTACATCAGCATGGAGAGACACTGACCGCATTGCTAAAATTGTTCACAAAGCAGGAGAAAACATTGATGTCCTAGTACACATAGGGACTAATGATCTCGCCAGCCGGTCAGTTGTGGAGACCAAGGAACACCTGACCAGGCTGGGTGACAAACTATCATCTATTTCATCCAGCATCTCCTTCTCTGAGATCCTGCCAGCCTGGGAGAGGGGAGCAGATGGAAGGAAGGTCAGAGAAGGGGAGATAGGGGAGCTAAACACATGGCTCAAGGGCTGGTGCCAGGAAAAAGGGCACAGATTTGTAGGGAACTGGCAACAGTTCTGGGAGCGAAAGTTCTTTAAATTTGATGGACTGCATCTGGCTAAGGAGTGAGTCAGTGCATTGGGGCAGAAGTTTGACATCTTTGCAGAATATTTAAACTAGCAAATGGGGAGAGGGGTGCAGCACCCCATCCGTCGAATGGGAAGAACACCCTCCCCCCTCAGCTAGTGGTCAAACAGGGATTCAGCATGTTGCAGTTCATTTGCATCACCAGGTAAGAAAAAAGGTTTGTCTCCCCATACGATGCACAGGGGTAATGCCAAACCTCACCCAACAACTAACACACCAAAATCTGGCCAATGGAAAATCATGTACACAGATGCTCACAGCCTGGGAAATAAGATCCCAGACCTGCAGACAATAATGTCAGAGGCTAAACTGGACATAGTAGCAATTAGTGAGATGTGGTTTACCAGTAACCACACTTGGGAGACTTCAGTACCTGGCTATGTATTGTTCAGAAGAGACCGAGGTGCAAAAGGAGGGAGGAGTGGCCCTGTATGTCAATGAAAATATCAAAGCTACAGAAATTCAGAATACACATAAGGAGCCAGAAGAACTGTGGGTCACCCTGAAACAGGAAATGGGACAGCCATAAGAACTGGGGTTGTCTACAGGCCCCAGACCAGGGGAGGACATAGACACATTACTGTTAGAATATATACAAAACATGACAGCTAAAGGGAGGTTCTGATAATGGGAGACTTCAACATGCCAGATACAGATTGGTCAATACCAGCAGGACCATCTGCCAGAACTAGACACATAGTGGATTCCTGCAGGGGAGGGCCTCAAACAACTGGTACAGCAACCCACAAGAGACAGGGCTATCCTAGATCTAGTACTGACTAACAAGGAAGGGATCACAGATCTCCAGGTAGAAGGTCACCTGGGGGCCAGTGACCATCACATGGTATGGTTCAATTTGGCTACTACATCTAAATCATCCCATTCCAAGGCAAAATATGGGACTTAGGAGGCTGACTTTGATAAGATGGCCAACAGAGTTAAGCAAGCCCTGGCAAAAAGAAACACAGGTGAGGGGGTACAAGCAAAGTGGGCAAGCATTAAGGATGCAATACTTGAAGCAACATCCCATTGTGTTAGACAGAAAAGGAAGTGCAAAAGAAGAAGGAAACCACTTTGGTTCTCAAATACAGTAGCAGCAAAGGTCAGAGCCCAAAGGCTGGGCTTCAGGAAATATAACGGAACACAGCGGGATGAAGATAGGGAGGCATGCCAAACTGCCCTAAGGGAAGCAGGGAAAGCAGTAAGGCAGGCAAAGTCCCAAACTGAGGAAACACTAGCACGAACAGTAAAAGAAGGTGACAAGACTTTCTATAGATACATTAGTGAAAGGAGAAAGTCCAGAGGGTGTATTGCTAAGCTTAACGGAGAAAAGGGAGCATGTGAGGAGGAGGACCCTGTAAAGCATCTATCCTAAATAGATACTTTTGCTCTGTATTTAATGAAGAGAAGGTAGGGCAGGGCCCACAGCTCAGCATCATGGACACAGGGGGGAGGGAGGTGAGCACTACTCCCTTCACAAAAGAAAGGGTCCTACAAGAGTTCACTAAGCTCAGGGTGGATAAGGCAATGGGACCTGATGGCATACATCCCAGGGTACTTAAGGAGCTAAAGGTGGAACTAGCAGAGCCATTAGCAGAACCGTTTAGTGAGTCTCTGAGCACAGGAAGGTCCCAGAAGACTGGAGAAGGGCTCATGTGATCCCGCTCCACAAAGAGTGGTAGCAGGGAGGAGGCGGGGGAACTACAGACCAGTCAGTCTTACCTCAGTAGTGGGCAAGATTATGGGCATTCCTTAAGGAAAGGATAGTGCAACACCTGGAGTCCATGAGGCACAGGATCCAGAACAGCATGGGTTTACAAAGGAAGGTCCTGTCAAAAACTAATCTCATAGATTTCCTTTGACTGGGTGACAGAGTGGTGGACCAGGGGGGAGCAGTTGATGTACGCCACTTGACTTCAAGCAAAGCTTTTGAACTGTTCCACATAGAAGATTGATAAATAAGCCAGGTAGGCTCGGGGTGGGTCAGAAGTTGGTCAACTGGGTGGCAAACTGGTTGACGGGCAAAACAGGAGTGGTGGTAAATGGTATACAGTCAGAAGAGATGCAAGTCTAGAGTGGGGTACTCAGGGATCAGTCCTGGGGCCAGTCCCTTCAACATCTTCATTAGTGACCTTGCAGATGGACTAGAGGTAAAGCTTGTCTGTTTGCAGATGACACCAAGATCTACAACAGAGTAGATGATCCAGATGGGGTGGGCAGAATGAGAAGAGATCTGGATAAACTAGCAAAATGGTCAGAAGAGTGGCAACTGGGATTTAATGCAAAGAAGTGCAAAATCATGCACATAGGGAAGAGAAACCCTGAAGCCACCTATAGGCTGGGAGGGGAGTTGCTAGCAGTCACAAAGGAAGAAAGAGACTTGGGCATCATCATCACTGATGACCTGAAATCCCTCAAGCAGACCTCTAAAGCAGTAGGTAAGGCTAGGGGTGTTAGGGTGTATTAGTAGGGGTATCACAAGTCGTAAAGAGGTAATAATCCCTCTTTACAAGACACTAGTTAGGCCCCATCTGGAGTGCTGCGTGCAGTATTGGAGGCCACACCTTCACAAGGACATTAACCAAATTGAGGCAGTCCAGAGAAGGGCAGCAAAATGGTGCAGGACTGCATCCAGAAGACATATGAGGACAGATTAACAGAGCTCAATATGTATACCTTGAGCAAAGGAGGGAGAGGTGATATGATCAGGCATTTAAACACCTTAAGGGCATTAACAAGGTGAAAGAGTCTAACATATTTAAATATAAGAAAAATAGCAGGACAAGAGGACAGCATGAGATTAGAGGGGCCGATTAAGGGGGAATGTGAGAAATTCTTTTCACAGAAAGGGTGGTGGATGCATCGAATGGCTTACCACAAGAAGTGGTGACTATGAATACAGTGCAGGGCTTCAAACAGGCATGGGTTAGGCATAAGGGAGGAATACAAATGACTATGAATAGATAGGCCACTGACAGAGCAAAGGCCGATGGCACATTTATAAGGTAGAAAAAGAAATGGGCAGACTGGATGGGCCTTGCGGTCCTTATCTGCCATCAACTTCTATGTTTCTATGTTCTATGTAAGAGCCCAGTTAGGGGATATCAGTGGTGTATTGTTGTTGTATATACATCTATGAGGGTAGGTAAATACCCAACACTATTAGAAAACTTAGACTAAATGGAAAAGCTGTTCAGCATTCATCCATTGGGTTTATTCTGAAAGGTCTTTCTGGAGCAAACTTCTAGGAAAGAGCTCCATATTTTGTGGAAAACAAATAGTTTACCCACTATTTGGTGGGCAGTTTGCTCACAGAAGGCTGTTAAAACAAGAAGATTAAACCATTCCTCATGGGGGGGGGAGCTGGGTCTCTCCAATGTCCAAGCAGTATTCTTTTGGCAGTCACCAAGGCCCCATTGTTTCACAGAAGCTGAGATCTGGATAGTGTGGCGTTCAGCTGTGGCAAGCCTAGTAAGGCTAACTGTGGGTCTCTGGCCCCCAGATTAGGGAGAACACTAGTATAAATAGACCATATTTTTGTCCAGTGCTGGCCAAAGGTAGGACATGTCCAAAGGATGTGTGTTAAAGTGACTTGTAGGGAAGAACATCTCCAACAGTCACTGTGGTCTAGACGGCTCACCTGGTAGAGCCAGGAGGTGTCCAATATGCCCTATTAAGTATTTTGTATTACAGGGATTTCACTTGCAGTTCACGTGAGGCCTGGTATTTATTAGGCCACACTTGGGCTGACTCCTGAGGGACAATTGTGATGCCCAACTCTACTTCCCATTTTGTTCTAGGGCATATCAGGGTGGGGGGGAGGATGAGCACATTGCTTGAGAGTTTTAAGCTTAGCTATGAGATACTGAGTACTGTCTAGGGAAAGAGCCACTGATCAAGTGTTATAGACTGTGGGAGGACATGGTCCCTTGAGACTTTGTGTTTAAGGAGACCTTAGTTGTAGGTACCTCCAAATGTGGGATCTGGGGAGGTGGTAACTGTTTTGAAGGTTTTCAAAGGGGTAAATATAGCCTGTCTCAGGATCATAAATATCTTACAGCATAGTAATACCCCTTGCCTTCCAGTTTCTCAGTGGATGGGTTGACCATCAATCGACAGTCCTGCATTATTCCAAAGCGATCTTGAAGGGGCGATTAGGGGGTTCCACCCTATCTTCTCACTATATTTCTTCCAAATATGCTTGATATACTGTGAGTAAGGGGAAATGGCAGTATGGAGGGACCAATCTGGAAAAATCAGTGCAGAAGATGTTGATAGGTGTCCCTGTGCCAACTCCAAGGGGATCCACCCTGGGATGGGATTTACTAGATGTGGGGCATATATAATCACAGCCTGGCACAGGACAGTAAGGCCATGAAATACCTTCAGATCTGGCAGTCCAAAGCCTCCCTCTCTCCAGTGACTCTGGAGGGTCATAAGTTTTATTTTTGGTGGTTTGCCTGCCCAGATGAAGGAGGATATTTTAGCTGACAGGCTTTGAAAGAGATCTCTGGGTAAGGATATGGATAAACTGGTCAAGATACACTGGAGTTCAGGAAGGGCTTTTAATTTCCATGCATTGACTCTACCCCAAAGGGAGAAGAGATGAGATCTCCAATATTGCAAGTTAGTGTCCAGGGTATCTAGCATTTTCTGTGCATTAGTTGTTATAGTAGAAGGAACTGTAGCCTTAAGTATGATACTCAGAAAAAAAACATTCTAATTTAGTTAAAATGAACGTCTTCCCAAGATTGTTTTACCCTATTAGCATGTTGAATGTTTGGATACCACTTACTTGGTTTGGGAAGCTACATAACATGATTGCTAATTTCGTTTGGGGTTATAAGAAGTCCCGTATGGCCTATCAAAAGTTAGCAGCTCCCAAAGTGCTGGGATGGTTAAAGCTACCGCACTTTGCCCTGTATTTTTGGGCAGCTCAGCCAGTAAGTATCTGAAGTGGTTGAAAGGCACAGAGGGTCGGCGAACCACTCTTATATGCCTCTTTGGTCCAGATTGAATTGGTCCTGATCCGGAATCTGATTTGAGACCTGAGGCCCTCCTTCCATATTACTGAAAATGTTTCCCCAGTTGCGTGGTTCCCCAGTTGGGATCTCTGTGAGAGCCCATGCCCAACTCTGTTGCTTTCTGAAGTATGATCACCTGAGTGATTGGGTCCAACCAATCTGGGGTAATCCACGTTTTGTAATAGGTAGCAAAGTCCTTAGCCCAGCTTGGCTATCTCTACCAGGTGCATGTTGTCTGAAAGACTTTTACTCGTCTGATGGGGAGTTACTCACCTCTGGTGAGATTTTGAATAAGTTCGAGATGCCCGTTACGGCTATCTTTAAGGTATATCAGATTAGGCATCTCATAGTTGCAAAGTTAGGCAACGGGGTAATTGGGAGCCCTAGATTGAGTTTCTATGACAGGTTAGGCCTGGTGACGGGCGTGCCCCATGCAGTCTCTAAAATATATGCCGTGTTGTTTGAATGGGCGTATTCCTTAAATCCGTTCAAAACTCACATTGGTCCTCAGTTTTTCATGATTCTGCGCTCAACTAGAAAGTGTTATGGGCAAACTGTCATAAGTTTCTTTTGCGGGACCGTTTAAGGTTGATGCAGTTCCAAATTCTTCACAATATTTACTATTCTCACAAAAGCTGGCCAGGCTGAAAATTGCTCATAACTCTGAATGTTACAGGTGCCAAGCTGGGGTTGGGGATTTAATGCATATTTTCTGGAGTTGTCCTAAAGTAACACCGTTGTGAGCAGAAATTAAAAAAAGATTGAACCCATTACTGGGACTAGGGGACCTCTTTACTCCTGAAATATGTTTGCTTGGTGATTTCTCTCATATTCCTGTCAAAAATAGGAGGTATCACATAGTCTTAATTGCTGCTACACTTAAGAAAATTGTCCTTAGACACTGGAAGGATTCTGTCGTGCTCAGCTATACTGAATGGTTGGAAGAAATATTAGCCAGTTTGAGGGTTGAGAGAATGATAGCTATCCTTCAGAATAAGCTGCCTAAGTATGAGAGGATCTGGGGCCCCTTTCAGGCTATTTATTCCTCATAATAAGGTATAAAATGGCTACTGCAAGATGGCATGTTATGTGAATGGACTTGTGCTGGGAGGTTAGGGGATGGTAGGGGTGGGGATGGGGGAAAGGGTTATGGGGTTTTGCTGCAGATCTTATCTTATTTTATGTACAAATATGTGTGTGTATCTACCATTGTTTGTTAGTATACGAAGCTATCGGTGTATGCCTCTGTAACAGAAAATCTAATAAAATTTAATGGCAAAAAAAAAAAAGAAAAAAACATTCTGTTGGGTGACCATTGGTTGGGGATTGCTGAAAACAGGTAGGCAATGTAGGTTTCATTTAGGGGTAGGAGCCGGGATTTTGCACGGTTTAGTTTGTAGCCTGATAATAGGGAGTAACCCCCTATTATTTCCTGCAAGGCCAGTAAGAAAGTAGAGTGACAGGTCAGGAATAGGGTCTCATCATTAGCAAACAGGAACATTTTGTGTGGGAGGCCTCCCGCCACAATTCCTGGGAAACAGGGCTCCACCCTGATCTTTAAAGCCAGTGGTTCTACTGCCATGAGGGACAAAAAGGGGGACAAGAGGCAGCCCTGCCTAATTCCTCTGTGGAGAGAAAAGTAGGGGGATAACACTGAATTAGTTAGAACTGTGGCAGAATATATATATATATATATATGAGATGGACCAGGGAGATACAGTAAAGGATGGTGGAAAGTCAAATTGGCCTAGGACATCAAATAGAAACTCCCATTCTACTCTGCCAAATGCTTTTGCAGCATCTAATGACAGGGTTACAGCTGGGTGGGATAGGGAGCTGGCTTTCCAGATGAGATCCAAAGTTCTGCAGATGTTGTCAGAGCCTAGTCTTCTTGGAATGAAGCGTACCTGATCAGGGTGTATTAATGATAGCATAATTGGTTTCATGTGTTTGGCCCAGTATTTTTGCAAAAATGTCTGTGTCCACATTGATCAGCAAAATCAGGCCAAATTGAGAAAAAAGCATACTATCCTTTCCTTTCTTAGGAATAAGGAAATGATAGCTTGAGAAAAAGAGGGTGGAAGGGACCCCCGTCCCAGGCTTCATTAAATAGTGATGTCTGCCTTGGGGCAAGCAAATCACAGAAAGTGCCATACAATTCAGTGGGAAAGCTGTCAGAGCCTGGTGATTTTCCTTGTGCCATGTTTTGAATAGCTTGGGTCACCTCTTTTGGCTGGATTGGGGCTATGAGGGTAGAAAGATATCGTTCGGTGACTTGTGGTAAATTGACATTGGAGTAAAAGGTAGAGCATTGGCGAGGTGACTGGCTTACCTCAAGGAACATAAGGATAAGTAAAAGTTTTGGAAAGCTTGATTTATATAATTTGGGGCCATCAGCTTGAGTCCCTGGGGGTCATGAATAACAGGTATATATGTTTACATGGCCTGTGCCCTAAGTCTAGCAGCCAATAATTTCCCAGGTTGTTCTCCAGCCTCCCAAATATTTCTGATTATATTGTATAGAGCATAGTCTGTTCTGGATTGTAATATGTCCTTCATTTCAGTTTTCAATTGTCTAATTTTCTCTAAAAGATGGGGAATTTTTGTGAGATCTTGGGATGCCTCCAATTCAAGTTTTTTGAGATCCCTTTCCATGTCTCTCATGGTAATGTCCTGCTCTTTCTTGGCACCTGCTGAGTGGGCTGTCGGCTAGCCTTGAAGTATAGTCTTCAATGCTTTCTATTTGGTATATTTATAACAGTCAGGGTTATCATTAAAAGAGTAATAGTCCAGAATAGCCTGTCTAAGCTATTGTACAGTCATGTCTTGCTGCAGAATCGATGTATTAAAGCTCCATTTGTTACGTCTACTGGCTATGGAGCCCCATGCCAGTGAAAGGACAACTGTGGCATTGTCTGATATGAAAGTGTTCCCCTGGGAGACTTCCCAAAATTGCGAGATTAGATCAGCAGATGCCAGGATGACATCAATGTGACTGTAAGAGTCATGGGGAGGAGGATAGCAAGAGAAATCTATGTCCATGGGGTGGTGTACACTTGATGTCAAAGGGGCCATTATCTCATACTAGTGTTGTCACTTTGGTAAACAGGTTAGGTTTATATCAAGGGCCAGAGCCGGTTCTGTCAAGAGATGCGTCTAGTGCCGAATTAAGACCCCTTCAATTGAGATGGAGGTGGCAGTCTCAGGTTTTTGGAAAGAATGGATTGACAAAAATTAGGTTTTAGGATATCAGGGGTACAGATAGTGCCCACCACAAGTGGGGTTCCTGGTAGGTACCAGATAGGAGAAGTAATCTACCCTCAGAATCTTTATACTCATATTTTATGCCCAGTTGTAACTCTTTTCTACTCAGGATTGCTACTCCACGCTGTTGGGTTGGGTGGGCGTTATGTTAGTATAAATACAGGGTTGTGTTTTTCTAGAGTTGCCACATTTGATTCGGGACAAAACCTGATCTGATAGCCTCACCCCTTTCCAGCACTTGCCCCTCCCCTTTCACCATGGCCACACACCCATTGTCACATGACTCTTCAACATGTACTGCAAGAATTCAAACCTGACCAGTGATGGCTTGCTTGCCGTTAATGATAGTTCCTCATATCCTGTGTGCAGACTAGAACAGATCCAAATATAATAGGCTTTCAATTCAATTGACCTAACTCAACTGGTCACACAGCCTACTAGAAAAAACCCTAGGGGGGGGACAAGCACCCTCCTGGATGTGGTCCTCACCAACAGGCCAATCCGCATCCACAACATCCAAATCCTCCCTGACTGCCTCAGTGACCACTCCCCTGTGCTTTTCAACTGGCAAACCCCTCGGCCCTCATCCCGGTCAAAACCACCTCTCGGGGCTTAGGCCTGGGGACTCATAGACATAAGCGCTTCCTTGCCCACACTGATTGGTCCCCTCTGGCGAGGGCAACCAACATTGACTTGGCCCTGGCCTTCTTTGTAAGCACTTTCAACTTTGCCTGTGATATCTTTGCTCCATAACTGCTAGGAGGTCCAAAGTGAAACATGCCTTGGATCACCTGCCCCTACTGTGGCAGCTTAAACCAATGCGACAATCTTTGGCACCTTGCTGTTGCTACTGGCCGTTCAGCTGACAGGCAGTCCTATGATGCCGCCCGCAACCAGTGCACCTGGGCCATCCGCAAAGCAAAGGCGGAATACTACCAAGCCTCTCTTACCTCCTCCTGGGGAACCCCAGGTGCTTCTGGGACAACATCAAGCAACTGAATGGTCACTCCCAGTCCCCCTCTCCTTCTCCTTCTCTTCTCAACATCAATGGTACCATCTCCTCTGACCCTGCCCTCATTGCCACCCACCTCAATAACTCCTTTACCGACCTTAGCTCAGTACTTCCTGGTAACTTTTTCAGTCCACATCCTCCATCTGTACCACCACCCATTGCCTGCCCCTCTTTCCACCTGCGTCATGTCACCATGCAAGAAGCTAGGCCTTACTTGCTAAAGCCCTAAAGGTAACACCATCGGTAATGACTCACTTGATCCCTGCCTTTTACGTCAGGTCCTGGATCAGGTCCTCTTACCTATTACGTGCATTTTCAACAAATCACTCTGTCTCGGACAATTCCCCTCTGCCTGGAAGATTGCCACAGTTACCCCTGTCCATAAAGGTGGTGACAGGACTCTTCCAGGTAACTACCGACCCATCTCAATCCTCTCCCCCCTCTCTAAGGCGTTATAGAAAATTGTGGCGTCCCAAGTCTCTGACTACCTCTGTAAGTACAATGTTCTCTGCCCTGAACAACACGGGTTCAGAGCAGGTCATAGTACCAATACAGCACTCCTGGAATTTTCCAACTTCCTCCATGCCTCCTTGGACTCTGGTGACCTGGCTGGTGCTATATTCATTGACCTGTCTAAAGCATTGATGACTGTTTGCATCCTCTTTTGCTCTCCACCCTCGACCCTAATAGGCTTTGCCTCAGGACCTGTTTCCTGGTGCACCAGCTATCTCTCCACCGCTCCCAATGTGTGAAAGTCAGCGGTACTCTCTCTGAAACATGCCCCATTAGCTCTGGGGTGCTGAGGCTCAATTCTTGGACCCTACTATTCTCACTCTTTCTTAACTCCCTACCCAGCAGTTGTACGGGTAAGATGCTTCTCTATGCTGATGATGCTGTTCTCGTTGCCTCCCACAATGACCCCATGCTGCTACAGAACTCCCTCCAACTAGTCTTTGACTCTGCAGCTACCTGGTTCACTGAGCACCGACTTGTTATCAACCTTAGAAAAAAAAAACGATGCTCTTCTCCACCCCCAAAATAAGTACAGCAAGTTTCCTTAGCTGTTCACTCCACCCAATCTCGTCATTGACCAGGTGCAGTCCTATAAATATCTTGGTATAACCTTTGACCCTGCACTTTCATTCCATGGACATATATCTGCCCTAAATTCTGCCAACTCACGGCTAGGCATTCTTTACCGGCACAGAAATGCCTCCCTCCTGATGCCCCTCTGCCTGGCTGTCACCTCCTCTGTCATGTCTCTCATTGACTATGGCCTTCCAGTCTATGGCTCAGCAGATCAGACTGCCCTCAACAAGGTTCGCCTCACAGTTAATAAGGCCTGCAGACTTATCACTGGTGCTCCCAGACTCACTCACATGTGAGCTGTACCCTGGCACCTACTCAGCCTGGAAGAGCGACTCATGTATCAGACATGCTAGCTCACCTTTAAAACCCTCGTGCCTATCCCCATAGGCCTATCAACTCCATTAGCGTGCTGCACTGACCTGATCACGCGCAGCTCGTCAGAGCTACCCTAGTTATTCCGAGCCAGGACCTCTCAAGGTCAGAGGGCATTCCCCTACCTGCACCCCACTGGTATAACTCCCTCCTGCCAGTGTCTCAAACTCACTAACCTTAGCTTGCTTTAGGCCCAGACTCAGAAACTTCCTGCTTAGCTCTACTAAAATGCAACTGCCGCTAGCCTAGTGTAAAAAAATATATATACTCTGTTTAACAATGCTCACTAGGCTCCCCCCCCCTTCCTTTCCCTACTAATTCCTCCTCCCCTATCTCCCTCCCTTCTACTCCCACCAGCTCTCCCCCGACCATAAGTTTTGCACCTTTTGTTATCTTTTGCTTCGCTGGAGATTGTATTCTATTGAAACAAAATTGTAATTGAACTGTAACTTTTTTGTTTGTAAGTACTGTGTCCTTTGTACTACTTTTCTGATGTCCTCTTTGTGACGAGGTACCTTTGTAAATGAGCCTCTGGCTCAAAGGTTTCTAAACTGATGTTTAACTAAATAAAATAAATAAATAATAAGATGCCAGTCAAACTTAGTAAAATGTGAACATTTTATTTAACAATCCCTGTAATACTTACTGTGACACTTTAAAAATAAAATCCTTAATCACTATAAAGAAACTTCTGGAAAAACAGAAACATCAGTACTGTACAGCACAACACTGTGCAATTCATAATCTAAAACAGCAATTTGAAGAACCTACAATTCTTTAAGAATAAAATAAATCAGTATATCAAAAAATGTGTGGATAAAAAGTTCCACTATGCAGCACAGCACTGTTCAATACATCATCTCAAACTGCAATCTGAAGAAGTACCCTTACAAAAAAGAAATCCATTTTTTGGATTGCTTTCAGCTTACTTCTGTCTTAATGTTATTTTTCTGATGTTTTGCGGAATAATCTTATCTTCTTTTCTGAAAAGGATTTTTTCCCTGAACCACTGAAGATATATTTAGGATTAAAAAATGCTTCTAAACTTGTTTCAAAAAAGTAAAATTAAACACGGCTTAAAAATAGATTTCCTTTTTCAGTTCAAATGCATTTTTAGGCCTAACTGATTTACATATCTAACACCATCCCTGCAGTAATTCCTGCAAAATGTCACAACTTGTGAAACATAGAAACATAGAAACATAGAATTTGACGGCAGATAAGGACCGCTTGGCCCACCCAGTCTGCCCATTTCCCTACCTACTGGATAAGCTGCAGATCCTAGTTAACCAGCAGCCTACTTCTTCCTACCCCCACCCCCCAGAACTGCCTTATGACTACCCCATGCATGCTTGAATTCCACCACTGATTTTGACTCCACAACCTCCTCCGGAAGGCCGCCCATGCATCCATAACCTCTGTGAAAAATACTCTTGAATTACCTCTGAGCTGCCCCCGTCTTCAAATTGTGCCCTCTTGTTCTTGCACACTCTTTTTTGAAAGATGCTACCCTCTTGGACTTTGTTGATTCCCTTGAGGTACTTGAAAGTTTCTATCATGTCCCCCCTCCTTTCCTCGAGGCTATACATATTAAGCTCCTTAAGTCTCTCTTCATATGTCTTCGGTGCAGACCCTGCACCATTTTAGTTGAGTCCTCTGGACAGCTTCCATCCTGTCTATGTCTTTGCAGAGATTGGGTCTCCAGAACTGCACACAGTACTCCAGATGGGGTCTCACCAGCTGTCTGTACAGAGGGATAATAACTTCCTGTTTTCTACTGGTGATGCCTCTCCCTATGCATCCCAGTATCCCCCCAGCCCTCCTTGCTGCCCTCTCACATTGCTTGCCCATCTTTAGGTCGTCTGATATGACTACCCCCAGATAAGCATGTCCTCAACCAGTGGGTAAGTATTCTTACCTAAATTTGAACCAAATGTTGTGTGTGTTATTGCTATTCTTCTTATTACTATTACTGAAAAGAAAATGTTATCTTTTTATTTTGTTATACTTGTAAGCGAATGAGCATAAATGCCCATTGAAGTTATCCGTACAGATAGTTCCATATAACATAATACAGTATTATTTGTCAAATATGAATAAGTAAAATAATACAACTGAAAAAGCTATGTCAAAGAAATCCTGTAATATAACACTAGAAATCCCATAACAGTATCATTCAAGTCCCCTAATAGTGTCATTCAGAACTCATAGGACTATTGTTCTGAGCTCTGAACAGTAGTATTAAGAGAGTAACCTAGCATTGCAAGCTGACAAATTTGTTGTGTTGAGCAGGAGATGGCCTTTACTCTAACTTTTGTGCATCATAAAACATTGCTGCTGCTAAGAAACTGCCAAACTCCCTCAATAAGGGCTCTTTTAAAGTGAATTTCCAAGCTGTAGGTATGGGCTTTTGGCCATTATAACCCATTACAACAGAGCAAGTCCTAATATATGAAAAATAATTTTCTATTATGCCTGTAGGGAAGGGGTTGTAAATCAGGTGAGATTGAAAGGGATCGTAAATCAGGTAGCTCAGTGGGTAGCTGATCCCTTCTAGTTCCTGGTTTGCCCCAACAGGCAGACATTTTATGACGTCCAACCAGGAGGAGTGCAGGGATCTGCCCCATTGAACCCTATGTGTCTCAGTTTCAAATCTTTTTTTTTTAAATGACAAAGCAACCTCTGGTACATCTGAAAGGCACTGCAACAAATTGGCCCCTTTATTAGTTAAGTGTTTGCTTTCATATCTACCAGATATAGTTTCATCACTTAAAAAAGAAACCTTTTTTTTTTTAAACCAAGCCATACAGATTTCAATGGCTCACGTCACCATGTTCTCCCTGGTTATACGCCATAAAATGCCTGAGCATGGAGGCATTGCTGACAGATGGGGAAGTATAAGGGATCAGCTGGTGTTAAGATTGGCATGATTTGTGATCCAATTCTCTCAGGAGAAATAGAAAATGATCCTTCATGGATCATACACTTCTATAAGGTAATGTGCTTGAAAACTCAATACATCATGAAGTAAATTTTCCTTTGAATGAAGTAGTAATAACTGAAGACAGAATCTAATTTGTAAAATTTTCTACGAATGTGAGTACCAAAAAAAATAATTGCATTGATGCCTGGTTTACAACTTCAGTAAATGGTGATCCTGACTCTCAAAGCTCCTGGAATGGTGCAAGGGGCTTGCACCAGAGGGAATGGCACAAAGTGCCCCTTGCACCAAAAGATACATTGGGAGAGATTCTCAAATGCAGCCTGCATCAGCTGCAGGCTGTGAGCTTCAAACATGGCTTGTGCCATCCTTGTCACACAAAATGGGCTGTGGCAAGATGCTAGGAGACATGTGGAAGCTGCAAGCTGCTATATCCCCTAATTAGGTATTCTCTAACCCTTCCCAGAGCACAAACTTCTACTTGCCCTTCGATCAGGCAGGCTGGTCTAAGGGTACTTACAACATCATCCTCTGGGAGAATTTGGCCACTTGCGCCACTCTCAGAGCCCTCCGTCAATGTGTGCTGCCATCCTACCCAATCCCCTTTTAGTGATATTAATCACAGCCCTGGTAGTCTAGCAGCCCCCCACCCCATATGTACCCGTAAATAAAAATATTAACAAAATCATTCCTGGGCTGTCTAGCAGATCCCTTCCCTATCTCTGATGTGCCCTTATATTAGAATATTAAAAACCTAATTCCCTGATGGTCTAGTGGACTCCAACCCCCCACCGTGGCAGGTAGTGCCCACCACCCTGCTCCCCATACCGAAACAACTCCTCAGCTGCCATTGATGAAACAGCTGTAGCGGGAAAGTGGTGGCAATGACAGAGTAATAACTTCCAGTGTTCCCAGTCCTGCACAACCATCTTATTTCTTTACTCACTGCCCATTCTTTCCATAGTGGCTCCAGGCTTCTGTTCTCCCTCCCCCTACTCCAGACTGCAAACACCAACCATTTATTTGGCCATATTTGGGAATGGAGAAGGGGGGTTTGAATGATGTAGGTGTGATTTCCCCTGTAGTTAATTATTATCACGACACCTGGCCTTATCCAAGGGATTAGGATTACAAAAAAGTTCCCCTTTTTAAGGGACTTGAATTTGTTTATGTTTTGTGTTTAAATTTTCTTTTTGATTTGGTTAGGAAACAGATTGTATTATGTTTAAGGAAATTTAGTAATTTTGATTTATTTGTTGTAAGGTTTATTGATTTTGGAAAGGCTGGGCTAAAAGGGAGAGTGGTTAAATCAGTCTTTCTGTGTCTATGTTTATTACAATGTGGGGACATTAACCCCAATCCAGGCCCTGATGTTAGATATAATGCAGGAAAAGGTATTGTGTTTACACATTCTAACATTAGGAGTCTTGTACCCAAAATTGATTTTGTTAAGGATTTTGTCAACAAGGTTCATCCTGATTTTATGATATTTACTGAAACTTGGCTAAGTGATAAGGTGGTTGATGGGGATATCTCGGTTGTGGGTTATAATATATATAGGGCTGATAGGAATAAAAGGGGAGGTGGGGTTTTAATTTACACTTTGGATAAATATTCTTTAAAACAAGTACACTTGGGAGTCAGTGCTGATATTTGTGAGCACTGGAAATTGAATTTCCAATGGGAAAACCAATTTTACTGATAGGAGTGTATCGCCACCCGAAGAAGGTAAAGAGTAAAATGCAACAATTGACTGATGCATTGTCTAGCTATATTGATACACATGAAATTTTACTTATGGGAGATCTAAATGATAATTGGTTTAACTCAGCTGATACAGGAGTGTTAAAAAATATGGCTTTGTCATTGGGCCTAGAACAATTAATACAAGATCCTACTCATGTTAGTGTTAATAATCCAGCTGAATCTACTTTGTTAGATTTGATTTTGACAAATGCCCCATTTCAATATGTTAAAGCAGGGGTCCTAGAAGATCTAAATAGTGACCATAATGTTACATTTTGTGTTAGAGGTAAAGTTTCTTTGTTAAAACAACCAAGGGTTATTTCTTATCAAGCTACTAGAAAGTTTGACTATTTAGCGTTTATAGAGGATTTAGATAGGATTAATTGGGAAGAATGTGGATAATTCCTGAAATTGATTTGGCTTGGAATTATTTTCTCTCAGAGTTGATTCAGGTTATAGACTATCATATGCCTATGAAAGTGAGAAGGTTAAACAATCCTCTGCTCCGTGGTACTCAGCTGCTCTGAGAAGGCTAAAAGGAAAAAAGAGTCAAGCTTGGGTAAAGGCCCGTAGTACAAATTCTCTGAGAGATTGGCAATATTATAGAAGTCTTAGAAATTCATATGTAACAGCTGTTAGAAATAGTAAAATTAGAAAACTCCACAGGGAATGTTACTATTTTTTGGGATATAATTAAAGATATTAATGGTTATCACAAACAGGGTGGGAAAAGTAAAATTGAGATTTCAGATTTTTCAGGGGGGAAGTCTTTGGCAGATGGGTTTAATAATTATTTTGTTAATTCAGGAAATTTCTTTGGTGATTCTGATTTATGTGCTATTAATGATGATTCATTGGTGCATATAGATTCATCTAAGTTGTTTCTTATAAAAAAATTGGAGGAGTATGAAGTAATTGAAGCTTGCTGGGTTTCAAGACATCAAAGTGTGTGGCCCTGAGGGATTGACCCTTATTTATTAAAATTTCAGCCCTGAGATCGCAGCTCCTCTTACCTATCTGTATAGTTGGTCTATTGAAGAGGGAATATTGCCCTCTAATTGGAAAATAGCTAGGGTTGTTCCAATATATAAAGGTGGGAGTCGGGATCAATTTAATAACTATCGACCAATATCATTATTGTCGCGAGTATCGAAGATATTGGAGGGGTTTGTGGCTAGACAAATGATAGCATTTATGAATCAGAATGATTCATTTGACAAATATCAGTCAGGATTTCGTAAATCGCATAATACAATTTATGCCTTGTCGAGGGTCTTGGATGATGTCAACAAAGCAATGAAAAAGAGCCTTTTGGCCTGGTGCCATTTTTGTTGACCTCCAAAGTCCTTCCGACCTGATGGACCATCAGATACTTCTACTAAGCTTGAAGAATATTGGACTCTCAGGTAGTGCTCTTAAGTAGTTTTCCTCTTATTTAGAGGTGGGACATGAACAACGTTGTTAATAAGATTGTATCATCACCTTTGCCAGTGGTGCGGGGGTCCCTCAGGGATCAGTGCTTGGTCCCTTGCTCTTTTGATTTATCTTAGAGAACTGGGGTGTCATGTGAATAATATGCTTATCAATTATACATAGATGATACAATAATATATACTTCTGCTTCTTCTGTGGAAGAAGATTCAATTAAACTTACAGTTAAGCTTTGATAAATTACATGGGTATTTGTCTGAGCGGAAACTTAAAATTAATGTAAGTAAGACAAAATGTATGTTATTTGGATCTAATGTGAAACTTAGAACTTGTACTCAATTGTCAGTGCTGGATCCTGAAGGGACAGAATTGGATCAAGTGATGACTTATAAGTATCTGGGTTTCTGGATGGGTCCCTTGGCTACTGGTAATATACATATAGATGAGTTGGTTAAATTAGTGGGTGCAAGGGTGGGATTATTGTATCGAAATAAAAATTGTTTAGGTGGAATTATGATAAAGAAAATTGTTGAGTCCCAGATTTTTCCTCTGTTTGATTATGGTGATATACTGTATGATAATTCTCAGTCTGGTAGATTGTACAGATTAGATGTACTGTATAATCGCCTTGCGAGATTGATCTTACAGTGTCCTAAGGACACCATCATTGTTTAATGTATCAGAGATTGGGATGGAATTCGTTGACAGAGAGAAGACAGCTGCATAAATATATTTTGGCCTTTAAAAGTATTACTATGGTAATCCCAGAATACTTGGCTGAAAGGTTAGAAGTTAGGGAAATTAAACCTTCATTAAGAAATGCAGGATATAGGGAGTTGGTTATACCTAGACTAAAAACTAAACATTCTGATTCCTTTTTTAGTCAGTTAGTTCCTAGATTTTGGAATATGATTCCTGTAAGATTTCGGTTGTATAATCATAAAATACCTTCATGTAAAGCTGTTAAAATCTGGTATCTGGAATCACTTTCTGGGCAAAAGAAGAATTGTTGTGGTTAAATAAGTTTTGTTGTCCTTTAGGTTAAGTATGCTAATGTATGTTTTATTTTCTTTGTGTTTATATATTTGTTGTAACCATAATTTTGTATAACCAAGGGTCACCATTTTAAATGAGTTTTTCTCAATGGTCTAACCCATTTAATAAAAATGAAATGAAATGAAAAAAAATTTAATCTCCAGACTCCTCGCTGTGGACTGCAATAATTTACACCTACCGCGTGGCATGAGTTTCAAATGTTCCATTACTGAGCTTCCGAGCGTGGTACCAGCAAGCCCCTCATGTCTTATAACGCACCTGGGTGTGCTCTTTTCAGGCCATAACCCACATCTCATCATGTCTTATTGCTGGCTTAAACAATAGGGGTTTAGCGATATGCTGCTAAGTAAATAGTTGTATTATTACCGCATACTGATATCAGGAAGCTGACGTGTACACAGTGAGAAAATGCACCAGATAAATATACAGTGTATACATCAGCAAAAAATATCACTACTCTCCCTACATTAGCTATTCTAACAGCCAAATGCTATGGAAGAAAACTGGAAATGGGAAAAACACAGATGTCACAACAACTCTACAAATTAACTGAAGAAAACTTAACAGCGCCTATTGTATAAAATGGATACATGAAGGTAAGGGGCTTAATATGTGTAACAATTCAAGGTAAGTGAGCTCATAAAAAATCACTCCTGGCTCCTTCCTGAGCTCACTTGCTACTTGTTGAGATATTACACATATCAAACCCCTTATCATCACATAGCCCCTTAATATATACACACATATTGAAAAGGAATGGCCCAGGGCACCCCACTTATTACTCCCTTCTCCATGGAATTTACCACCAACTTATGGCATCAACTAGTTTTTCACCCACCTAGTTATTTTCTGTCCCACCCTAAGTTTTCTAGTTTATTTACCAGCCTTGTATGATAGTGTTGAAGGCCTTTCTGAGTTCAGATAGGCCACATCCACAGCACCCCCTGGTCAATCACCTTCTTCACCCAATCAAAAAAATTCTATTAAGTCAGAGGGCCAGCCAGGGGAGAAGGATTGTGCGTTCGAAGACTGCCCTCCTTCCCGGGAGGGGATAGTGTGTTTGGCACAGGGAGGCTGGGTGTGCCATGCATGCTGACCCCAAAGTGTTCAGTGGGGCGGGGTGGACACTGGTCCTCATTGCAAGTCCCCACCCCATACACTGGAGAGAAAATGCCACCGGCCACCTTGAATGAAACCTGCCTTCAGCTTCCATCACTCCCAGATTGGCCCGTCGACCTATCCCAATGTTGCAGCACCTTAGGGGTCGGTGCCGTGACCCTGCCCTGGGGGGGTAAGCCAGGGGATATTGGTGAGGTGCGACTGATTTGGGAGCAGAAGTGGGGGGTCCATGACTAGACTGAGGAACTGGGTGGCCGGTGGCAAGAAAAAAGTGTACTAAATAAAAAAATAAATTCTATTAAGTTCATCTGGCATGACCGCCCATTTGTGAAGCCCTGCTGCCTTTCATCCCACTGTCCACTGTCTGCAAGGTGTGTTGACCACCCTTTCCTTTACTGACACAAATGAATGATAAGAGCTAGATAAATATTTGTTTTACTATTTATAGTTAGTCTAATCAAGCTCCATTTTTAAGGCCACCATTTATCCCCATTAAATGATTATAACGAACATTACTTTTTAATCATTGAGTTTTTATTCATGCTTTATGGCTCCTCCGTGGGGCTGACAGGTTGCTCTGGTCCTCCCTTGGAGGGACTCATACTCTGACACGGAACTCGTTGTGTCATCATGGACCCTGACAGCTCCAGGATGTTTTCCGCCTGTTTTCTCCCCAGCACCTGAGCTGTACAATGGATGAGGCAGCTGCCTTCACCTCCACAGAAGCAGGCAGACACCCTGCATGGATGCCCTCCCCACATCTCGGTGACATGCCAGTGGCAACACCCAGCCACTGCCGGGTGTCAGTCCACAGTGTGCCGCACTGTTCCCCCCTCACCAATGAAGGAGAGCTGTCTATAGATGCTCAGCCCTTCCTCCCACTGCAGCCCCTGAGTGACCTGAGTCCATTTCCCAACCAGGGTCTCCAGCATTGCATGCGGTGTGGTGTCCAGTGCCCCTGATACTCTCAGGCCCATTTTACTATCCACAATGGTTTGCACCAAAGAGTTATTCAGAGGGTGTGGAATCCCAAAGGGCCCACCACCAAAAGGGTAAGACATGACAGGGTGGACATTATGTTGAGACAACCAACTGCCCAGGGTGTAGTGAGGCCCAATGCTGCATATAGAGGGTCTTACTGCCCCTAGAAGTGTGCCTGTCTCAGCATAATGCCCACCCAGGAGTATCTTATACTTAGAAAATGGGTAATATGTTGTTTTATTTTAAAAAATTGAAAGAATAAAAAAAATGTTTAAAAAGTAAATACAAAAAAGGTTTGATTTTAAAAATGAAATAGTTCCTGCACTATCTGTCACTAGGAAGAGCTGTGATTTTGTGTCTTGCGATTACCCGGTCCCCACTGCCTTCTATCAGGACCAGGAGGGACTGGCACACTATCTGTATAGTTTTATTTATTTTCCCTTCTTTTTTTAAACATCCTTTCCCCTCATTGCAACTTTTGGATGTTTTCTGTTGACAATTTCTGGTCCTCTCTGCCTGCTATGAAGACCAGGAAAGACTATATGCATGGTTTGACTTTTTATTTTATTATTAACATTAATGAGTTTGTCTCTTGTTGCGACTCTCAGCCTTTCTCTATCAGTTTTCCCAGTCTTCGCTCCTGCCCTGAGGACAGGGACTATGTGATTAAAAAAAAATAATTTCCTGGTCCTCCCTGCCTGCTCTGAAGATCAGGAGTTAGCATGAATCATTTCAGCAGTGTTTTCAGTGTAGCAACTGGATGGGTGGCAGACAGGTGATGGGGGATGGAGTGTGATTTAAAATATGCCAAAAATCCCTGATATAAAAAGTGAAAACAATGCCAAATGTGCTCTATCAAAGTGAAGAATGAAGAGAGAAAATTACAATGCAAGAAGTGGAGCTTTAGGGATGGGTACGTTTTTATTTTAAAAAGGTGTCCTTTTAAAACAAAATGGCTCTCATATTCAAATGGACCCGCAAGCACCTTGCAAATGCTTCCGCTGCACTTTTGCCTAACCTGGCAGCTGCAATATTCAGTTGGTTAGTGCATGGTGCAGTCTGTCTGAATATTGGGTTGTATTGTTGCAGGGGTAAGTGCAGTAATCCTGCCAGCTTGGATCTGTGTTGTATGTAACCCATTAGGAATCACGCAGCCCAAAACAGGATGGTGCCAAGACCCCTGAGGGCAATGCTCAGTCCCAACATGTAAATCAGCCCATTGGGCATGCAAGGTGCTAAGGGACATTTGAATGCCCAGTATGGGTTCATTTTCATGGGGTGCAGCAACCCCTTAGCACCACTGACACTGTACTGGAACCCAGCTAGAGGTACCCACCACCCTGCTTACCCACCCTTGTCACCATCAATGCTCCCCTGAGTCTAACTCACCTCTCACCTACTTAGCCAGCTACCATATAAGCTGTCAGTGGGTGTACATACTGTATCACATTTACTGACAACTCATATTGTGTCTGGCTGTGGAGGTGAATGGAAGGCTTTGCTGGTCACCGTATCGGGCTGCGATGATCTTTAGCCAGCCTGGTGGGGGGGTGTTGGGAAGTGGTTTGTAAGCAAGCAGATCAGGTGGGAGGTTGCTGGGCCACCACTAATACCTTGCATGTGTCGAGACAGATGATGGGGTACCACTAGCCACCAGGGAGCATTTATGGTGATTGGAATGGGTGACTGAAGACACAGTAGACCATCACGGAGTACTAAGACTGATGGGAATGGGTAATTGAGGGGACACACTAGACCACAAGAGAGCATTGACAGTGAAGAGAACAGATGATGAGAAGTGGGCAGCTGTAGTACAGTTGTATGCCGTTGGCATGCGGGCAGAGCTGTTGTGCCCCCATTTAGAACTGGTTTCTGGTGTATAGCACACTTTGGGGCTGTTTAGCACTTCCAGAAACCTCTGAAAATGCCATTGCCTTAATATGCATTAGGTGACCGTTTCTTTTGCACAAGAGGTTATTTCAGTGCCTGGGCACTGCTGGGTTTAGGGGGCCCTACAGGTCCTTTGAATGTGGCCCCACCCCAAGCACAAGCACAAACATGGGTAGTGCTGGTGCAAACCACTTTAGTGCTGGTGCTACCTTTTGTATATGAGGCCAATGTAATAAACTAGCACAGTTATATTTTTATGTTGGCGCACTTGTGCAGCCAACATCTTGCGGTAGTGAAGATTTGGAGGCACGGTCGCAGTTAGGTGAATGCAGGGCACGCACCAGTAGGTGAGTCCCTCCTTCCCCAATCAGTCTGCATGCTGGCACCACACCATGCATACTAATGTGGCATTCACATCAAATTAAAAGGTCTGCTGCAATGCGAGCAAAGCTCGTCACACACAGCAGACCTTCCTATGTGCTTTGCCAGCTATAAACATGGTGGCACAGTGGCTGCTAAACTGCCAACTTCGGGGGTGTCCAATCCCCTGGTCGGCTTACCTTGCCCCTCATGAACATGCCGATGGGGGAGCCCAATCCCCATAGGCATAATGTGTCCTATCCCCCTCTTTTTTTGCTTGCCAAGGGGGTGCCCAATCCCCCTCGGCTCATGCACCCCCACTTCGTTGTTTGCTGATGGGGTGCCCAATCGAACCCCCTCCCACTTTAATGTGCCGATGGGGAGCTCACTCCCATCATCATGATGTCCCCCTTTCTTCTGTGCTGAGAAGTGCCCAATCCCCGTCAGCTACTATGTCCCCAAAAAACACCTGTAAAAAAAAAATCCGTGATGTGTTTTTTTTTACCTCCTGTAAACAGAAAACGGTACCTCGTAGTCTCCCTACCCCCACCCACACCCACCAACTGTGCACCCTGAATCCCCACACCCCACACCCCATACTTACCTCTGGACTCCGGTGAGGTGATCTTCGGTGGACCGGGAACATGTCTGCACTCTTCAAAGCTGACTGCGTACTGAGGAAATGCCGGTAAGCTGTATAATGGAATAAATAGGGTTTTTTCAACTTTGATGCATATCTCGGGCATTTTTTGGAATTTCTGCACCAAATTTTCAGCATGGGGTTTTTGGGACCCCTCCTCATGAATTTTGTCACTGTTATGATGTTATTCAGTCCCAAAAGGTAATTTTGCAGTCACTGCGCGGAATCACCTTTTGGGACCGATTAATGCAAGGACAGTGGCACTGTTCATGAGGTGGGCTCTCAAAAAGCCTATGTTGAAAATTTGGTGATGATACTCCATAAAATGACTGTGTTAAGGAGTGTACATTGCGCAGTTGCTACTGAACGCTTGTTACGTCATGAATTTGCAATATTTTCACGCCAGATTTTCAACATTGTCATTTTTCTACACCTCCTTGTGAACAGTATAGCTGTCATTTTTCACATCCTGGCCGAAATGTGTTTCCATACTTCCAGCATGCAATAGCGCATTAGCTTTGGGAAATCAGTGTTCAGGACATATTACAAAAATGACAGTAACACTGTTTATGAGCAGAAGTCCTAAAATGTTTATGTTGAAAATTTGGTGACGATATTCCATAAAATGACTGTGTTACGAGCGTGCATTGTGCAGTTGCTATGCACTCTCGTAACTTTGCAAATTGGCAATATTTTCACACCAGATTTTCAACATTGTCATTTTTCTACACCTCCTTATGAACAGTACAGCTGTCATTTTTCACATCTTGGCCAAAATGTGTGTCCGCACTTCCGGCACACAATAGTGCGGTCGCTGTGGGAAATCAGTGTTCGGGGCAGAGTACAAAAATGACAGTGATACTGTTCATGAGCAGAGGTCCTAAAATGCCTATGCTGAAAATGTGGTGATGATATTCCATAAAATGACTGTGTTATGAGCGAGCATTGAGCAGTTTGCACGCACGCTCATAACATTGTGCATTTGTAATATTTTCACTTTGGATTTTCACCATTGCCATTTTTCCACACCTCTTAATGAACAGTACAGCTGTCATTTTACATATCCTGCCTGAAATGTGCTTTTTTTTTCTGGCACTGAATAGAGCGGTCACTATGCGAAATCACTTTTTGGGACAGCTTGAGGAAATGACAGTGACACTGTACATGAGCAGAGGTACTAAAATGCCTATGTTGAAAATTTGGTGCTAAAAGTCCATAAAACGACTGTGTTACAAGCGTGTGTTGCGCATTTCCCATGCACCCTTGCAACTTCACAAATTTGCAATATTTTCATGCCACAGTTTCAACACTCCCATTTTTTTACACCTCCTTATGAACAGTACAGCTGTCATTTTTCACATCCTGCCCAAAGTGTGTTTCTGCACTGCACTACCAATGCCAATGCCAGCGCGGCAACAATCGGCATTGGCAACCGCTTGTTCTGTTATGGAGCACTCTGGCACTCATACTTTTTCTTCAGTGTACATTATGCAGAGATAAATGCACAGTTGCCAGCCTATCACAGTCAATCAAAAGCATGGACAAATAAGGAGGGGAGCTGAAAAAAAGCTTCTTACTGCTCCTGTAAGAGCTCACCAAAAGTGAAATGCCTCAGTTTGGTTATTCTTGGTAAATAAAGGGTTAAAAATGTGGGTTCCCCAGTATAACCTTTCTATATCAACCCCCCCCATTTAATTTTCTATAATAATTAGTGTATCTTGTAAAACTGGCCTTTATTGTTAAACTCATTTTTATTGTGGAAAAGAACATCACATACATTACACAGGTTCTTATCTACCAGGAAGACCCACATAATTGTACAAGTTAGGCATCAGACTTTTAGTATGCTTCTTTCACTTTAAACAGCTAGTCATACAGTAAGAAAAACTACAACTCCCAAAATCCATTGGGGCATCAAGAGATGCATGTGACTGAATTCCTCATGTGACTTCCTGTCCTGTCCTGTCCTGTCTCCCATTTGAATCAGTTAACAGACATCTCAGAGCTGGGAACAATTTTTACATGGATAGCTTGATGGATTTTAACCCGTTTGCAGGTAAAGTACTATATTTGGAGAAAAAACGTTATAGTTTTTTATCTGAGCAAATTTGGAGTAAGCTGATTGAGAAAGAAAGATTTATTTACTGTAGGTATTTTACTGCTTGTGTGTGTGTGGAACAGGAGAGGGAGGGGCCTTTTTGCTTGCATTTGATACTGTATTTAGTTAAAAACATGTGCTTGTGTTTATTATATTAGTAATGCTGGAACCCTTGTGCTTGTTTTTGGTTCTGTTTTTAAAGCTGCAGACTGTTGTTTATAAAAATATCTCCTTATATACAGTACTTGTGGAGGAATGTATATTTGATTACATATCCTGTTTGTAAACTGCTGTGAGAAAGCTGTGCTTTTACATTTGATAATTATTTAGAACTTTAGCATATGTAAATCCATTACATTAAATAGTAATGCTGGGATCAGTGTGTGTGTGTTTTTTTTTTTGTGTGTGTTTTTTTTTTCTTTCTGAAGACTACTGCAAGTGCTGTGCTCAGTTTGAATTTTGGAGTACTGTATGTTTTTGTGTTAGTGTCTCACATTGTATTTGCACTAGGTTGAGAGGTATGAGGCCCCTGGTTGTGGAAGGGTAACCTGGGGAGGGGAGGTCTAGTTGCAGAGAGGGTGGGTCCAGGGAGGTTCTGCTGTGGAGGGAGGGTGGGTCCAGCTCCTGGGAAATATGGTCATCTGGGTGTCCAGCTCCAGGGAGGGACTCAGCTGGTGGAGGCTGTTCCATTGACTGGAATGATGGTCCCAGAGGGTCCAGCTGCAGGGAAGGTTGCTGCTGGGTGAGGTGGTCCAGGGCATAAAAGAGTGAGCCAGCTGTAGGGAGGGTGGTGGTGATGGTGGTGGTGAGGGTGGTGGTGGGGGGGCTAGTACAGGGATGGAAGAGAGGTCCTCCTGCAGAGCTGGTGGTCAGCTGGGTGTGCTGGAATGGGGCTTGTGGTAGGTCTAGCTCTAGGTAGAGTGGTTGGCTGGGGGAGTGCTGGTCCAAGGGCTTGGGGAGAGGGCAGCTGCAGAGACTTATCTGTTGGAGGAGAGGCTTGGGGTACTCCAGCTACTTGGTGGTTGTTTGCCATGTGGTTGGAGGTTGATCTGAATGCAGGGAGGTTGATCGGCTTGGGAAGAACCTGATCTGGAGACTTTGTGGTTCTCTAACTCCAGTGAGGTTGCTCATCATCAGGCTGTCAGTGTGGCTCAGTTTGTAGCACATCCGCCTCTGGACCAGAAGGTTGTGGGTTCTTGTCTCACACCGGGATTGTACTTGCACCTAAAACACTGGCATCTGAGTGTAGTATTAGGGGTGTGTTGTACTGCTGGGGTGTGCTGTCCTTAGGATGAGACAGTAAACCGAGGTCCCTTCTACCCATCCTGGTGCTGTCCTGATGGATGTCCAGGTGGAAGTGAAAGAACCCAGGGCACTCTTTGCAAAGAGCAGGGGCACATTCCTGGTATCCTGGCCAACATTCCCTTTCACCAGTTCATGCAATTGTCCAGGCTGTGTGTGGGTGTCAACGTGCGATATAGCCACCACCATACATTGTCACTTCACTACCAGTGTAGCATTGCTTGTAAAGCGCTTTGGGATACATTGTGTATGAAAAGCGCTATATAAATGCTGATTATTATTCTTCATCATGGAGAGGCTGTAGCTAGAAGGGTTGTCCAGCTGCATGGAGGGTGGTTTGGTGCCTGGAAGGGGGATCTAGCAGAGAGGAGGGTGGTTGGCTGTGGGTGGGAGGAGGCTGATCTGGACACTGGATGGTGGAGGTGGGGGTCGGACTGGAATTCTTAGAATATACAGTGTAATGGGAAAACTTGACTTCTCAGGATGAACTATTGACTTCCAGTAGTCAAAACAACGGTCTGTCAGTTCATCCATTAGTGTAAATATTTCCCCTCTGTAGCCCTCAACTGATAAGGCTAGTACTGTTGGCTCTGCACTGTGCCATGTGCACCCCCCTCACCATTATTTATATAGATGTGTGTGTGTGTGTGTGTGTGTATTGTACATAGAAACGTAGACTTTGACGGCAGATGAGGACTGCTTGGCCCACCCAGTCTGCCCATTTCCCTACCTATTAGATTAGCTGCAGATTCTAGTTTACCAACAGCCTACTTCCTTCTGCATACTAAAAGCCAGCAGAATAGGCCTAATTGTCTGTCATGCCTGCTTGGTAGCAAGCCACCTAGTGGGTGCTCGCTATCCCATCCCCCAGCCCCCCCAGAGAGTCTTCTTGGGCTTTAGTTTCCCCCGTACCTGTCCCATCCCTTCTTGCAGCCCTTCACTCTGCCCTCCTCCACCAGCCTCCCGGGCAGTGCATTCCATGGCTTCACCACCCTCTCAGTGAAATGATGCTTCCTAGAGTGCCCCCTGGAATTTCCCCTCCAGCTTCCACTCATGCCCCTAGTTCCCCCCCGTTCTTAAGCCTAAACAGCTCCTTGGTTCTGCTCTTGGTTATTCCTTTTAACACTTGAAGACCCTATAATGTTACCCTGTCCCTCCTCTCCACCAGTGTGTACAGCCCAAGCTCTTCCAGTCTCTCCTCATAGGGCCTTCCCTCCATGCCCTGAATCATCCTGGTCACTCTCCTCTGGACTCTCTCCAGCAGCACTATGTCCTTCTTCAGCTACCCCACACTATCATTGCCTTATGGCTGTCCCATGCATTCTTGAATTCCCCTACTGTGTTTGACCCCACAACCTCCTCAGGAAGACAGTTCCATGCATCACCACTCTCTCTGTAACAAAAAGAATAAAAATTTCCTTATGCTGCCCCTGAGCAGTCCCCCCACTATCTTTAAATTGTGTCCCCTTGTTCTTGCACATCTCTTTTTCTGAAAGATGCTACCTTCTTGGACTGTGTTGATTCCCTTGAGGTACTTGAAAGTTTCTATCGTGCCCCCCCTCCTTTCCTCAAGGGTACACATATTAAAAAGCAGCTGACACCTTTGGGAAAACATTGAAAAACCTATTTAGGCACAAGTCAGTTTGTATTCATATATCTTGTATAGATTTTTCCTCTTCATTATTTATTACTGAAGAAATTACCACAAAAAAATAAGATATTTATGCCTCAGAGTTCATCTGCCTGTATAGACTATTCCCAACTTGAAATCATAATGCCCTGTTGTTCCATCACAGTCTGTTGCCATGGGAATAGCTGTGATGTCACAAGCAGAGTATTATGACATTTGGTTGGGAAGAAGCGATAGGAGCAAATAAACCCTCAAAAAACAAGTATCTTGTTTTTGAGGCAAATAACCACAGTAATAAGTAATGGGGATAAGAAATATACTGCAGATGAGAAATATATGGGCTGCTTTGTGTCTAACTATTATGCTTTGGAAAGTTCTTTCGAGGTGTCGGTGGCTTTATAAGCTTTCTTAGTCTCTCCTTTATATGGCTTCTGTTGCAGACCCTGCACCATTTTAGTTGCCCTCCTCTGGACCACCTCCATCCTGTGTCATGTTCACTGCCACCACCTCACTGTTCAATACACACTACCGCCATTGCACTGTCACATGCATCACCATCTCTGTACAGTGCCATATGCCATGCTGACTCCGTGCTGTGCCACATACTCTGCCAACAACATGCAGTGACTCATGTATTGTCATCACTGCATTGCTGCATGCACTGCCAACTCTGTGCCATGTACACTGTCATCACCACACAGTGCCACTTGCACAGTTTCCAGCTTGCTGTTTATATGCACAATGCCACCACTTGCTGTGCCACATGCACCACCAATTCCACACTGAGCCACTTTAACTGCTATCAGTGTTGGGTGTCATATGCACTGGCAACTTCGCTGGAACTGTATCTGCTGTTGGTTCATTGTTGTACCTTTGCTCATTTGCCCTGGGCTGGAGCATGTATGGAATCAGTTATTTTCATCCAGCCACCCTTGAAGGCCCAACTGTTGATACATGCTGTGTGGGTCAGGTGGTATCCATGTGCAGCAGAATGAAGGCCTATTATGTTAAAATTATTACATCAGAATGAAGGCCTACACGCTAAGGCTACATCCTGGCTACTCCGCTGACCTGTTCACAATGACACCCCTTTTAACCCAGGGTATTTTTTTTTTGTTGTTTCTTATTCTTTATGCCCCCTTCCATCGGGGTCCTCAGTGCACCCCACAGGCTGTGTTGGGAGGACCCGAGAATGCCTGCCCCCATTAAGTGCTCCTCTCCAGTAACCATGCTTAGCATTGGATAACCCCTCCCCCAGGTGAGGCAGAGGGAACGCCCCCAATCCCTCCAGATCTCCAGGGAGCAGACACTTGGTGCTGCTTCTCAGGCTCCCCAAGTCACCAGCTCCAAGGCCAGTCTGCTGGCATGACCATGGGGTATTTTCCTGTGTTTCTGGTTCCTGCCCCCTGCAGACATCCGTGCTCGAGGAGGGCCAATGAGACTAAGGCATGCTGAGACGTGCCTTCACTCAGACCCTCAACTGACATCCGCCCCTCCCATGTTTACTGCTTCCTCAACTGCACCGCCACCCATGGTCACCGAGGTGGCTGAATAGCAGTGAGGGTTGCAGCCCACCCTCCCCAGAGAAGGAGAGCGGTCCTGTGGGCGCGTGATCCTTCTCCCCTATCCAGCCCGCCAGCAGCCCAGGCTTGCTACCGAACCCGAGTTGCTGGCGTCGCAAGCAGTAGCACTACTGCTGTGCCAGCAGGCCAGCCTTTAACCTAGTTTTAAAGCTGAGAGGTCATGTGACATTCTCAAGGTCATATCCTGAGCCAGTGACCTTGGTGGGATTTGAACCGGAGATCACCAGGCTCATGTATGTAATATTTATGTTCTCTCTGTAGCTCTTGTACCTCTCTGGAATGTTGTCTCTACTCTTACTTTTATTTTTTCCTTATACCAATCTTTTTTTTTTTTTTCTTTTATTTCTACAGGTCTGAGAGGATATTGACCCTAGTAAGCATTGCTTATATTTAACTTTCTCTATTGGTCCTATTTTGTTCTTGAAGAACTTTGGATCCTTTGTGACCCCATGGCTTTTTTTTTTTTTGTTTTGTTTTTAAACAGATATGATTGGACATCACTTTGAGACACACATCCCAGGCACCTCAGTACCAAGGTAAGAGATCTCTTTTCTCTGCTAGGTAGGCAAGCTATAATGATGTAGCCATAACTGTGCCTTACCTGTCTCCTTTACCCTTTGCATTACCTATACCCATGACCCACATATCAGGCTAATGCATTTGCAGTGGAACATCAGGAATCAGAATGTCGGATTCAGCAGGAATGCAACAAAATGAATATGGGTGCATTCAGGTTACCACATGGCATTTCCTAATCCTGTGAGAAGAAATGTTTTGAACTAAAACAGATCTGTCAGTTTAAGGGGCTTTCCATCACAGTGCCAACATAAATTTGTGGGACAGCCCTGAGCAAATTTTTAAGGATGGTAAGTCTTCACCTTCCTTCCAGGTTTAGGTCCTCTTCCAAGGTTTAGAAGGTCTGGCATTTCTCATTGATGAAGGCTAGCAAAAGCCGATTTTTCACCATGGGCAGAGGTAGCCCCTTGAGTAAAACTTTTTTTTATTTAATTTTATTTATTTAGTGATTTGGAAAAGACCTTTGAGCGCAAGCTCTTTTACAAAGGTTCCACATCATAGATTGCAAAACAAAGTACAATTGGAGAAAATGAAGGTATATCACAATGAACGATACAGCTTGGATTCAGAACTTACAGAATAATTCAAAACATAGGTACAAGTTAAATATCAAGGAAGACACTTCATGATGGTGGGGGGCAATAAGCAGCCACAAAGTGCCTTGTCAGAAGTTTAGAGGGATGGGGATAGCTGGCAGTGGGGTGAAGAAAGGAGGCACAAGAGAAGGTATATATATCAAGGTGGAGGTGAGGTAGGGAAGAAAGAGCGATTAAGGCCAGCAGAAGCTGATTTTCCACCATGGGCAGAAATAGGGGTGAGGAGGCTGAGCAGAGAAGATGCTAGAGTAAATGGTGGAGTGTGAGGGGCATGGTCGGGTGGCTTGCATTAGTAGTGACTGTTAGGGGAAATTCACAGGGACTGGGAGTTGGGAGGAAGGGAAGGTGGTGGGGTGCCGAAGGAGTATGCGCAAACGGATTGCTGAGGCAAGGCATGAGAAGGGGAGAGTGGACTTGAGGCTTGCCTAGTGCTTACTTGGGGGGAGAGAGTGGGTGTGGCTGGACTTAGGGGCAAGTGCACTTAGAATGTTATGAGGTGCTGTTTGAGGTATTGAATTGGGCCAGATAATTGGTGGCCAAGAGGTGCCCGGGGAGTTCATTCATCCACAGGGTGGCCCAGTAGGCAAATGCATGTTGCCCAAGTGAGGTGCGATGGAAAGGGATAGCCAAGGCCCCTCTAGTCCTCTCCCTGGTGATCTGTAACGAGTTAGCTGCCTTGATCAAATTGCCTACACAAGGTGGTGTTTTACCCAACAGAGCCTTCTTCCCTAGGATGCAACTCTGGAGTTTGACTCTGTTTCTTGATGACAGCCAGTTTGTGTGTTTGTACAGAGTACAGGTGTGTGTGCCATGCTCAGTATCCAGGATGAATCTGCAGGCTTTGTTGAGTGCAGTCTGAACCCTCTTGAGCACTGTATTCATCACCGCCTCATAGACCACTAATCCATAGTCAATAGTAGATATGATGGAGCTGTGGACTGAGAGATGGAGGGTACCTGGAGAGAGGTATTGCCTGTGCCTGTACAGGACACCAATCTTGGTATTGACTGTCTCGACCAGAGAGTCATCATGGTGCACAGCTGTGAGGGTATCATTTATTATGACCCTCACATACTTGAACAAGTGGACTTGTTCCAGCGGCTCACTGCATGAGTTGGAGATAATGAGGGGCGGTGCTTATTTTTTGTTGTGGTGGCTGGATAAAAGCATGGCCTTTGTTTTCTTGTAGTTTAGTAGCAACTTATGACTACAGAACCAGTCCTTGAGTTTGGAGGAGGAGTTCGGCAGCTCAGATTGTAGGGCAGCCTGAGATGTGCTGCTGCTCAGGAGCACAGAATCATCTGCATATAGTATGAGATTGGTGTCACAGGCTGTGGGAAGGTCATTTAAGAAGAGGCTGAAGAGTAGGGACCCCAGTATTGATCCCTGGGGTACCCCCTAATGATACCTCTCTTGCACTGTGTGCCCAATTGGCGTGATAGTAGGCAAGCTTTGTCTGTGACCTGTTTGAAGAACAGTATAGTATGATGCCAGGTGGCTGAGACACTGTGCTGGGTGTTGCTGCTCCAGGTGCACTGAGGGGGTTGAGTAGGGTAACATGCTGATAGTGACCCCTTGTTTATGCTGGAATGCTGCCTCTGAGAGGGTGTGCAGGCTATGGGCCAAGCCTGGGCTGGCACCTGGTTCCGGGCAACAGCACAGAATTTGGCCAGCAGGAAACAGGTTGGCCTCTTCGAGGGGGGGGGCAGGATTGGGAGGAATAGAGCTGTTGCTGGCATGCAGTGGCTGATTATGTAGTATCGGGGAGAACAGTGTCAACCTAAAGAATGCCAGGTGCAATGGGAGAAGCTGAGGGGCAGGTGAAGCAAGAAAGTGGAGGTATTTTCAGTGAGAGATGTAGGCTGCTGCTGTATCCCTGACTGTAAGGAAAATACAACAGGAAGCGCAAGTGGCGTTATCACAATGGTTGGGCAAGGAATAATGCACACACTTATAATCATTATATTTAAAATTCTCCTTGTGTCTATGTGTACATGCTGTAGCTTTTCAAGCAGGGAGCTTGCTCTGTGGCCCTGGGGAGGGAGACAAGCAGGTAGGTGTCTCATGGACTTTATCTAGAATTCACAACCCACACATCAGCTTGTCATCTGCAGGACCACACATCTAGAAAGAACATTTAAAAAAAAAAATTGTAATTGCACTAGTCCATGTAAGGGCTCAGCAGCAGTCATACTACAGATAAGTAACGCTTTCGGTTCTTATTGCCATTCACAACATGGCGCCACGCTCAATGTACTTGCACCTGGAAACATTAAGGGGCACTGCCATTCTAGTCATCTTTCTAGTTCTGTATAATCTGACATGTGGCAAGGTAGGTTAAAATAATCCCATGCAAAGAAGGAAAGTAGCACAAACCACAGTGAATCCAAGTTCAAGACACAGTTTGGTTGCAAAAAGAGTAGAGTGTTGCTTTGATACAAAACCATGAGTCCAGGGCATTTGCTCGCAACAAACTTGAGCAACTGCCCTGGCTCCATGAGTTTTGTATCAATAAAGCAACACCTCTCTTGCAAATGAATATTGTGTCTCGAACATGGATACATTGAGGTTTGTGCAACTCTGGTTCTTTGCATGGGATTTACTTCATTATATTTGTTGGCGCACCCTGGATCCGTAGTCATGAGTGCCAGCTACTTCCTGACTTGTAGGTCTTATGCTCTTAAAAATATATGGTCTGATCTCACTGCTCATGCATGCTGCTTATTTACAGCAGAGCATGTGCATGTGGTTAGTGGGTATGACAGCATGCGTGTGATTGGTGGATGAGACAGCATGAATAGGGGTATAGAATCATGAGGTGTTACATTGGGCATGGTGTTATGTGGTCAGTTGGTGTGACCGCATGTATGGGGAGGCATGGGGGTCATGAGGTGTGATAGCACGCATGATGGTATAGGTCAGTGAGTTTGACAGTGTGTATGGTGGATGATGAGTGTGATAGTATATATGGTCATTGGGTGTGACGGCGTGAATGGAGGCACATGGTCCGTAGATGAATGTGACAGCATATGAAAATAGCCAGTAGAAGAAGACCTCTTGGTCTATTGAGTCTACTTGAATTGCTGCAGGGTCCTGGTCTTGTATTTACACTAGTGACCCTGTCCCCCCTCCTGCCCACCTAGTCCCCCTCCCTTTCCCCTGTCTTGGTCACATAACTTCACTCTATGTTTGTACTAAGCTGTCTTGAAAGACCCCACAGTCTTTGTCTCAACCACCTGTTCTGGCAGCTCATTTCAAGCAGACACCACTCATTCTGTAACAAAAAAATAAAAATTCTTCCATGCATCCTTTCTGAATCTACCCCCATCAGTTTTAGGCTGTGTCCCATAGTGATGGCATTATCTCTCTTACTAAAGAGGCACTCTTTCCTCTCTCTTTACTCCCTTCATGTACTTGAAGGTCTCTATCATATCACCCGTCTCCCTCCTCTCTTCTAGGGAGCACATCTTCAGGGCTCCTAGCCTCTTCTCATATGACCTGTCCTGTTGCCCATGATCATTTGAGTTGCTGTCTCTGGCTCTCTCAGCATGTTAATGTCCTTCTTAAGGTATGGATGCCAATATTTAATCCCGTATTCTAGATGTGGTCTTACCAATGTCACTACACAATGGCAAAATAACTCCGCTCTGCCAAGCACTGAAACCTCTTGCATTACATCCAAGCATCCACGGGTCACAGCCTTTCAGCACTGAGCTGAATGTTTCGGGTCCTAGTAATTACCACCTCTGGGTACTTTTCAAGCTGCTTCCTGAATCTTCCCTATGTAGTACTCTGTCCCTGGGTTTTTGGCCCCAATATGCATCACTTTGCACTTTTCACATTGAACCCAAGCTGCCATATTCCTGACCATCTCTCCAGTCATGCTAAGTTCTCCCTTAGCTCTTGTATCCCCTCCTGGGTATCCACTCTCCCACAGAGTGTGGTGTCATCTGCAAACAGGCACATCTTGCCTTGCATACCTTTCCCAATGTCTCTAATAAAGATGTTAAACAATGCTGGCCCCAACACTGACTCTTGTGTGACCACACTGATGCCCTTTTTTTAGTGCATGAGAACTCCCCCTTCCCCCAGCTACCCTCTGTGTTTGGCCACTTACCCATTTTCAACCCATCTTACCAGTTTCTCCCCCACCCCTCAGCCTACCAAAGTTCAGGTAAATGGTATATTGCCTGGCATTTGTCCACTGCCCTTGTGACCTTATCGAAGAACTTAAGTTTATCTGATACCTGCCTGGAACAAACCCATGTTGTTTCTTGTCCTGCAGACAGTTCTCCTCCAAGTACCTGACTAGCCCTTACTTCAGTATATTCTCCATGAATTTACATACTGTTGAGGACAGACTGACTAGTCTACAGTTGCCCAGGTCCTCCTTGGGTCCACTCTTGTGGGGTGGCACTGCATGTGCTGTTCTCCATCCTACTGGTACTATTCCCATTTAACAAGAGACCTACTGAAGAAATTGTCAGTGGAGTTGCCAGCTCCTCTGCCAACTCTTTTAGCATCCTGGGGTGTATTGCATCTGGACCCAAGGATTTGTCTACCCACTTTCACTCTTTCTGCCCTATGATTCCTGTTAGGTACCCTCCATTCCCTACTTCCCTTATCCAGTTTGTGGTATTACTCCCTCCCTTTCTTTTATAAAGCCAGAGCAAAACTATTCATTTTATACTTCTGCTTTTATACTGTCTTCTGTAACCCATCAGTCCTTTTTTTTTTTTGTTGTTGTTGTTGTTGGACGATGCCATCTTTTTTGTCTGTCTTTTCCTTTATGTAGATCCTTACTGCCCCAGCCGTCCACTCCACTCAGCTGGCGAGGGGTTGTTTGTTTCCCAGGGTACAGATAAAGACTTCTGGGTCTCGAGCTTTTATGTACGCTGCCTCAACACTGTGGAACTCTCCACCTCATCAGATTCGTGAGTGCCTGACCGTGGGGAGCTTCAAGACGACCTTAAGGACCAATCTGTTCCACCTAGCTTTCAGGAATACTATATAATTGTCTTAATTTTATCGGTATGTATTCTGAAATTGGATTGTTTTATTCTATTTGTTTTAATGCATTTTTTATTCATAAATTTTATACAGTGCTTTGATTGTTGAATTGCATTATAGAAATGTTTATTATACAGAAAGAATGCCTTCTCACTTTTCTTTATTCCCTCTGCTATTTGGAGCTCTTTCTGTGCTTTTGCATGCTGGACTTCCCTTCTGGCTATCTTGGCTAGCCTCTGGTACTTTTCTTCATTTCTGCCCCCGTGCTGTTTTTTTTTTTTTTTTTTTTTTAATTTCTCGTAGGCTGCTTTTTCTATCCCTTACTACTCTGCCCACTTCCTCATAAAACCAGCATGCCAGTCTTGCCCCTCATCTTTATGCAGCTGTTTGTCGCCTTCTGAATGGCTTCCTTAATGGTGCCCCATATTCTGTACCCCTCTATGCTCCCTGGGTCCTCCTTAGTCTCTTCTCTACTCTTTTTTGAGTTTGCTTTTCTGAAATCTAGCGCTGATCTTAGTAGGGATGTCCTCCTTACCCATGTCTATACTGAACCACACTGTACTCTGGTCGCTTCCACCCAGGGGTTCTCTAATGTCCATCTCCTGTACATGCATGAGGGTATGGAATCCTGAGGTGTGACAGTATTCATGGGGGCATGGGAGGACAGCATTCATGGAGGTATGGGATTGTGAGGTATGACAGGGTACATGACGTTCTAGGGTCCATTGGCGCAACGACATGCATGGGGTTGGTAGATATGACAATGTAAGGGGGGGATGGGGTCATGATCTCTAACAGTTCTGGCCCCACCTGCAGCAAAGTAGAGGATACCATGCTAAAGGAAAGTCACTTTTCAGCTGAGCTGCTGTGTTAGTTGTTGTGTTTCAAGGAGATGTCACTGGAGTAACTCATGGTGGCAGTGCGGGGATTGACAAACTGTCTGCACTCCCAGGAAGACCTTTCTCCTACATCTGGGAAAAGGTAGAACCAGGGCCATTGACTTTATTGTTTTCATTTTTGTAGGGAGAAAATGTGCCCCACAGGGTCACTTTGTGCTTTCCATGTGAACTAGGAGGGTTACTGCACTAAGGCTACACCTTTCAGCACCATGTTGTGAGGCTAGGATAGACTGGGGCATGACTGGTGTATGGATAACTTTGGTGGGATTTCCAATGTATAGCTGGTGATAGGCTGATGTTGGATGGCACCAACATTAAAGATGTGTGGATGTCTGATCTTGTTGGATGTCTCTTAATTATTCTTTTGATCCCTCCACTGACAGGTTTCCCCCTTAAAATTTGGTCATTGTGATTCCATGCTGCAAGACCATTCTGGTACCACCAGCTTAAGGCATGGAATAAAACCATTTTATTAACACTGCAAGTGCTCCATTATGCTACCACTGACACGTGGTACCACGTTAGTCACCCTGATAGCTCAAAGGAATTGAAACACATCTGGATGCTGGTCCAGATGCAGGAAGGCTGGTCACCAGAGAGAAGTGGAAGGGCCATAGGGTGGTGTAGCTCCAGGGAGCATGCCCAACTTGTGGAAAGCTAGGGCAGAAAGGGTTTCAAGCTGCATGGAGGATTGTGGGCTGGAGAGGAGAGCTTGATCTGGTTCCTGGAAAGGTGATCCAGTGGTGTGGAGGGTGGCTGGCCATGTGGTGTGGCGGTTCATCCAAGCACCAGATTTTTTTTTTTTTACTTATAGTTTTTCTGGTTTTGTGCCTATTTTCTCCCATTCCCTAGGGCCTCAGCACACAGGTGTCATGAGCATGGTGGCGCACACATGCACAGCCCATGATGCCAGCTCAGCCCCTTTCCACCCCTCCCCATGGCCATCGTTGGATCTCTCGGTCAGTGCCCACTTCCATCCTCTACTGGCTGGTGGCCAGTGGCTAGGGAGCCTCCAGTCCCTTCTAGTAGGAGAGAGCTGCCTTGCCATGGCTTGATCTTGCTTCACTGCCTCCCCCACCTGGGTCACTGGCACAGTGCAAGGTGTGGCACCAGTGCTTCAACCCTCAGCACCATGGGGCTGGCCCTCCAGGCACCAAATGATGGTGGCTATGGTGGTCAGACCTGAATTTTTAGGGTATATAATGGAAAACTCTTGACTCCTCAGGACAAACTATTGAATACCAATAGTCATAACTATTGTTGGTTATTGTTAATCCATCAGGGTCAATATTTTCTCTTTATAGCCATCAACTGATGGAGCTTTTCACAGCTAGAAAGAAAAGACTACAATGGCAGTACACCTGTTGCAGGCATTGTGAGACCCATGTGCACTTTTAAGCCACAGTGCTGCAATACCACTGCTCCTATGTAAATGAGGCTGTCTACTCTTGAATACTTGTGCAGTGGGAAGTATTTCTGGTGGCACTGAACAACTCCCTAAGCAAAGTTGTTTACAGTTGCCAAAAGCCTCCACTTAATTTGGTGCATAGCTGTGCCCTTCCAAAGGCTGGGGGGGGGGGGCTGCAGCCATCCACCCTAATCTCCTGGTCCTTGTCATGATATAACATCCTGATGATCCACTGGGTCACTCTTCCCTTCCATTGATTGCCCTTTTCTAAAGTATACCCTGTTGGTCCACTGCCCTTCCCCAAACATACCCCTTCCTACCCTCTAATTGATATCTGATAACCCTGTCCCACACCCTTTTTCTCTAGTGTATGGCACTCTGGACTGCTAGGAACCAGGACTGGCACAGGCCTCCTATTAACTCCTGATCTTTACTTCTATCAGGGCTGGAGACTGGAGGGTGGGGGGCCACTAGGCACCAGGGATAGCGTTAATTTTACGAAGGCCAGGGATCAGAAGGTGATGGGGAACCTAGACAGCACTGGTCCTTATCTGGCATCAATTTGCATGTTTCTATGGTCATTCTTCTGAGAAGTTGGAGGAAGGGGGATCTGTCCCAAACTGTCTACTATGGCTTGATCTGCTGCAACTGGCTCCAACCCATTGATGTTACTCGCTCTGCCTTTCAACACCGTGGCCAGATCATTGCACTCTGCTTCCAAGGAATGAAATTATTTAAAAATAAATAAATAATAATCCAACCATACTTACTGCTGATGCCACCAGCCTGATTCCCCTCTGCCATTTGACCCAACTGTACAGGAACAGATTTGTCATGTATATCGTGTGGCAGTAGGGACAGCAAAAGTAGTCTTGCTGTGGCTACATGAATTTGAAATAAACTTTGTGTCTGAGTAATATATTATGATGTATGCTCTCTTTTAGGTTCATGTCTTCTTGAACCACAGATAAATCTGGACATGGCATACCAAAGCAACAGGTAGGTTACCATTTGTTTGCTTTAAATTGACAAATAGTATTGTTTATTGAAAAATCTTGGAAGACACTAATTGAGCTAGAATCTCTACATAGGTTCCATGTCCAGGAAGTTACGGAGAGGTACAGAGTATGCTGCTAGCTAGACTGATAGCAACATTTACAATGAATGGAGGTTATAAGGCAGTACATTAAGCCATCTATTCTGATAGGCAAAGGGCCAGGCAACATCCAGTTACAAATAACAGTTTCACACATAAGATGGGGACATACAGTGAACAATCCTTTACAGGCAATAGTGGCACACATGGGAGGTGTGTGGTAAGTAGGGAGGGACATACATAAGGAGGGAAGAGAAACCCACATGGCTCAGTGGGTAGTGGATTGATCAGCTAGGAGAGCTGGGGGGGAGGGGAGAGAAAATCAGCCCAGTAGGCCTAGTCATCAGGTGGGACAGTGAAGGGGAAGAGTAGGGACTCAGCCCAGAAGACTTTGTTGTAAGGGTAAACAGGGTAGAAGGGAGGGGAAGAAGAGAGGGAGTGACTGAGGGTGGAGCAGAGTGTGGGTGTCTGGGCCATGAAAGGAAGGAGGCAGAGGTAGCAGATGAGAGAGATTAGACGGGTGAATGTGTGAGGAGTATGTACGGAGATGAGGGGGAAGTGGTGGAGATATTGGAGGCAGAAGATGGGGTGAGTAGGAGTGGGGACAAAGGAGGTACAGGGGGTAGGCAAGAGAGCCGGGGAGAGATGTATGAGGGAGATGGGATCCGGGTAGGTGAGAAGGGAAGTGGGAGAAGGTAGTGGGGCTATTGGATGATGAAGTGCAGCAAGTCAGTGGGGAGGAGAGGTTACAGAAGGGTAGCAGATGCAATCTCAGTTAGCATTAGCAAATAGTAACTAAATGTTGCTGCAACTTCTTCTTAAATGAGCCCAGAGTAGTGGTTGCAGTTACTTCGTTACTGAGGGAGTTGAACCACAGTGGAGTTCTATGTGCAAATGACCTTTGTTTTTAGGGAGGTACAACAACGGGGAATCCTAAAGAACTGATGCTCTGCACTTCTAATTGTCAGTGGACTGTTTGTGAGAGAGCTGCCTTGAAGCAGTGTGCTGCTATCTGGACTGTAAGGCCTGCAACATAGTGCCCTTCAGGAGAGTGAGTAAGGAATGAGCAGCCTAGGGGGATCCAAAGTGGTGAATTTAATAGAAACTGGTTTAATGAGATAGCCCTTCAGCTCAGTGGTAGTGCTACTGCCTGAGGCACAGATCACCTGAGTTCAAGAATGAGCTCACATTGTCGAGGGCTCACTGGGGGAGGAGGAGGAGGAGGATCAAGTGATCTAGGAGATGCTCTCCTCTAGAGAGGGAGGACTGCCAGCTCCACTGTTGTATTGCCAACTGAGTAACCACATGTTAGCAGTGCAGTCGGGAGCAATTCATGGGTGGGAAGATGTTGTGGATGGCGGAGCGAAGCACCAGCCAGCTGTGCACATGCTTGTGTACCCTTGCTGCTCATGTCCTAGGGGATGGAAGAACATGTGAGACTATCCTGGCTACCCGGGCAGCTTCTCCACATACTGGATTCATTCTCCGGCAGAGCAAGTCCTGGTAGATGCCAGTGTGATGGTGCTGCAGTGCAAAAGGGAGCTGATCAGAGATACAGGTGAAAAAACAAAGTAGTAGCTGAGAGGGAAAAACTGGTTAACAGGTGGCAGAGGGTGATGGATCAGTGAGCAGTGTGGCTCAGTACTAGGACTGGTTTTCTTCAGTGTCTTCATAAGTGACACTGCAGAAAAACTGGCAGACAGAGATAATGCCTTTGCAGACGCACATACCAAGATATGTAAGGTGGGTACTAAGAAGGAGAGAGAGAGCGTGCACATGGCTCTTGGAGAAACTAGAGGAGTGGTCAAGATCATGGCAGTTGGTGTTCAATGCCAGAAAGTTCAGAATCGTGAACCTAGGGAATAGGACTCCAGAAGTTGCTTTATAGGGTTGAGGGGTGGTACTGATGGTCACTAAGCAGGAAAGGAACCTTGGGGTTATTGCATGATCTTAAAGTCGTAGGGCTGTGTTACAAAGCAGTAGGTAATACTAGCAGGATGTGGGGGTGCATAGGGAGTGATACGTTCAGCAGGAGGAGGAAGATGGTGGTGGTGGTGGTGGTGGTGGTGTATCACTCATTAGTAAGACCCAGAACAACCATAGAGTAGAGGCAGTTCAAATAGTAACTAAAATGGTGCATTGGCTGTACCAAAAGCCCCGTGAGGATAGACTGTGGGTTCTCAACATGTACACCTTAAAAGAGAGGAGTCAACAGGGGACATGAAGGAGACCCACAAGTACCTAACAAGGGTAAACTGGGTACAAGGGAGGTTTTCTTCAAATGAGAAAGACCACCTGGATCGGGGGGGGGGACATGTGATGAAGCCTCTGAGGGTAAGAGGTATGTGAGGAATTACTACTTCACTGAAAGGGTAGTAGACACTTGGAACAGACTGACAGCAGTAGGGGTGGTGAAAAAACAGTGGGGGGCTTAAAGCATGTGTGGCATAGACATGGGGGATATCTGTAAATAAGCAGGGAAGTGGGAGGGTCACAAGACCATTTAGAGTTTGCTGGGAAGGACTTGACGGGGAACATCTGGGCAGACTAGGTGGGCCAAGTGGTTCTTTTTCTGCTGACAGATTCCTTGTTTCTGTGGGTTAGTAACACTGCTTTTTGTACAGCTGTCATTGTTTTTCTTTTTGTTTTTGTTTTAAAATAACATAATTGATCTGCTTTTTGTTTTCTACAGTTTAGTTACTGGTGGTTGAGGAGAGAACAGAGTGCTGGGGGGAGTAGTGGCAGTTGTTGAAGCTTTGGGGAAACCGAGTGGAACAGATTCCTTTGTGAAGTTTGTAAGTAAGGGAAAGGTAAAGGGGAAATTGTTTAGCCAGGAAAGGCACACTAAGCCAAAGCTTGTTCCCAGGTGCAACCTGGGAGCACAAGGAAGTTAACTGACTTGCTCAGTATGCAAGTGAGGGCTGTGGGATTCAAACCAGGTCTCCAAGTTTGCAGCTCAGAGCCTTAAACCACTATGCTATACTGCCTCCTTAGGCAGTAGGCAGCTTTTTGAATAAATGTTTGTGTCCATTTTTGTTACTAGACAGTTCTGTGTGCTGGCAGGAGCCTCTGCTGGCAGTTGTAGTGAGATCAGGAAACCAAAGCAGAAATGTGAGAAAGGGAGTGAGGGGTCATCACAAGCAGGGTTTGAACATGCAGTTTTGGAAAAAAAGAGACAGTTTCCTAAATGTTGGGGGGGGGGGGGGCTCTGGTGGCAGTTGTAGCAAGGTTGGGAAACCAAGAAGGATTTTCACTTATCCACTTTTCAAAGAAGACATTTAAAAAAAAAAACAAAATAGGGGTCTACTTTGCTACTTTGTATATCAAGAGGTGCAGAGAGGGCACAGTGCAGCATACAGAGGAGTATGACTGCTGGAGTAGTTTGGAGCAGCCAGTTGAACAAAGCTTTGATGATAAAGGCAAACCAATATATATATACCCCCCCAAAAAAAAAAACTTGGAAAAAAATTACTACTGCATGGCAGTAGGGAGAATAGTTAGACATACTGATGACTAAGTGGCAGGTAGTGTGAGTGAGGGATGGGCAACCTGAAAACTGCAAGAAACAAAACTAAAGGCGAGATACTGGTATGTAGTGCCAGACAGCGGGGGTGGGGTTGTCTGACAGTCTACTATGTACATTACTGGAGGATAACATAGTAATAACTGTGTATAAATGTACGATTCTGCATTCATGCACACAGTTACACAGATAAAGGGATTTATCACACTCCATTTATGTCTACCCCTGTTGCATAAACATATTTATATTTGTAGCATGTCGGGGCTCGCTCTGTTTTCTGCTGTGTTTTTAATTATGGTGTCTCCTGGACCTTATGCTGTTCTTTTCCTCCATCCACCCAATCCTTTAGTTGGCTCCTGGTGCTCTGACATTAGCTGCTGTGCAGCTCTATTGTATGCAGTGCTTGCTGTTTCCATCCTCCCCCGAGGGAGCCCACCTGCCTGCCTCCCACCCACAGCTACTTTTAAGTCCAATACAAGCATTAGCTTTCAGCTGCAGTGCAGCTTGTCCTTTATGGCTCCCATCCTGTGTTTGCTTTCTCAGTCCATTTCTTCCAGACCCCTCTGGGCACCTACAGTCTGCCAACATGTGACTTAGCTGGCGGTTCCTGCCACCTACTGCTGACTGCCCACCCTCTGGACCCTCTTAACCAGCCCCTTGAGGGTCTTTACATAGCCACTTTGTGGCTGATCGGTAGAGGGAGGCATATTTGCCCCAACCTTCTCCCCCTCCCCAAAATCTCCATGTTCTTCACCACCCACATGGAGCAGGCTACAGCCTGAACTCTGTGTGGGCTGTGAGTTGAAAGTGCCTGCCAGCACTGTCACAGTTGCGCAGTAGCGCTAAACTGATGGCTGCATAGCAATATCCACAGCATTTCTGGTCAGCGGTTTTCTGACCAACCTACCTGCCTTCTACATATCAGGGCTCAGGATCCCCCACCACACACTGGATACCAGGGAAAGGTTAAATAGAATAACCCCCCCCCAAAAAAAAACACACCATTTGCCACTGACCTTGAGGCAGTTGGCCTACAACACCACCAGGGCTATACCAACACTGGCCTCCTGGGACAACTCAAGACCCCTCAATCACAAGTGTTCCCTTGTTAAATAATGCAGGGACCACTAGCCCAGGAGCATCCCTACTAGCCCATTAGGGCTACTGCTTAAATCTGCTGGCCACCAGCAGGCCAAGTAGGGATGCTAAGGGGGTTTTGTTGAGCCTTCAATATAAAACTCCCCTTCTTTAACTCCATTGTCGTACTGTACCCCTTATTTTATTTTTTTTATTTAGTATACTTCTTGGTTGTGGCCACCCATGCCATCAGACCCCACTGCTCCTCTGCACCCAGTCTGTCCCTTGCTACTATATGTTCTCTGTACTAATCTGTTTTTTCTCTTTAATTCTACAGGTCTGGCCAGACTGTATGTCAATCAGATAAGTATCTTAATTTAATTCTACCATCCCCCCCCAATCTCTCCTCTAGGACCTCTGACCTGTTGTGTCTTCTCAAACTTCTCTGTTCTTCCCTTTCAGGTCCTACCAAAATTCCCCAAACCGAGGACACCCCAACTCTGGATTCCCTGACTCTGATGGGCAGGTAAGTCCTATTTAATTACCTAACTACCCTGTAAGCTGAGAGGCATATAACAAGGTACCCACCTTTCTAATGTGTAGCAACTTGACTTGTGTATTTTTTGGCTTGAAGAAAAGATCTATTTTCAGCATTTTACCTACCTGGTGTTTGTTGGAGGACTCCACTAAACCGATCCGACCTTGTTTACTTATGACATTTTATAGTAGAAGGCTCCAAGGTGGTATGGCTGCAGGCACAGATAGAGAATACTGAACTGCACAAACTGTTAACCTTACACTTACTGAGGTTAGTGACATCATGAGCATGAGACTTGAGTGCCCTCATGATGTCACTAACCTCACGAGGTGCAAGATTACCAATGCATTCTGCAAGGAGACTGGTTCACTATGTGTAATGATATGAGCAGGCTGTTTCTAAAACATACGGGTGATGGGCAGACACTTTCATGAGTGCTGATTTCAAAACAGCACCCAGTACTTGAAAGTTATTTTTACTGGTTTCCGTTTTGAAATGTGCACTCTTGAGAGGATTTCCCTGTTACCTGTTCTAATCCAGGCCCTGTGTCTGGTTTGCTGGAGCATGTGTGATTAGGGCAGCTGTTCAGAGAAGTACTTCATGTTCTAAATGGTGAATTATTTTCACTGAACATTCCTAAAAGGTGGATTACTGGTTTAAGAAACCACTGCAGAAATTGGCTTTATATTGATATTCAAGCCCATTCGCCACCCCCAACCCACGGCATGTGACTACCTGCTCTATTAGTGAGCTGCTCAATACAGCGGGAAGGCACCAGTGAGTGAGAGGGAGTGTCCAGAGTGGTGAGTGTCATTGATAAGGCTAGGAAGATCGATTTATGCATAGCTTTGTGAATTACACACACTCTGCCTCCTCCCTCCCGATCATGCACGCTGTTACACTCTATCATTCAGCTTATGGACTGAAGGAGCTGGTGGCTGAATGTGCTGTGGGTTGGGGGGCAGGTTATCCTGGATATCTTGCTACATGTTTCCCCCAAATCATGGCTTGTGGTTCAGTAGGGCCCTAGCATATATAAATGATGATGATCTGGGGTGGGGGTGGGGGGTTGACTGGAGGGGGCTTTTAAAAATGGCAAGAGTATACAGAGTTTTTTTTTTTTATCTGTGTTGCAGAACAGGGAAGGTGTGATGGTGTAATTGAAGAGTGTGGCCTAGGGACTAGCCTTTGTCACCAGGAAAGGACAGGGTATTTTTTTAAATTAATTCCCTTGTATAGGTACTATGAATAGTGAATAATACTTGTGATGCTAGTTGGGATTTTGTGATATTTGGGATTATTATTCGGGATGTGCCCACTCATATCCATACCTGCTGGTATTTTGCTATCTATATGTTTACAGTTGCTCACATTTACAAACATTTTCTAATTTTGATTCTGTTTTATGGTGCTGACCAGATGTTGTCCAAATAATTATTTATTTATTCATTCATTCATTGACCGATTTATAGAACTTTGTTGACTGGGCTGGCTCACTGAGATTAGTGCCCCATTTTCAAGAGCAACCCAGAGTTATTTACAGTCTGTTCATAAACAAGTACAATTATACAGTTTTATGTGGTAGCAGAGATAATACATGGCTAGGTATTCATTAAAAACAATAAATCGTTGAGTATTGTTTCACAAAAAAAGGGACATTCAAAGATACAGCTACGCTTGTTTTTTGCCAAACTAAATCATAATGGATTATTTATGCCTTACAGTCGGCTGCATATACAGCAAAATATGTAAATCAGCAGGTTCTGGTTACAGTTGAATTTCTTTATAGGAAGATTCTGTTTATACTGAAAATGCATTAAATCCATGGATAATGCATTTCAGTGTAAATAGAATATTTCTAAAAAGAAATCCACATATAAGCAAAACATGCTTATTTACATATTTTGTTTCTTATGCAGCCAAGTATAAGCCATAGGTAATCCATTTAGAGTTCGTTTGGCTTAAAACAAAAAACTTTTATTTTACATTTATTAAAAATCCAAAGTAATACAGGATTTAATATTTGCATATTTACCTTCAAATTAAGCCCAAAATAAGTACAAATAAATCAGCAGTATGTTGCATTTTTTTTTGCAGCCCAAAATAATAGGATTGAACATTAGCATATTTTGTTGTGTATACAGCCAAAAGTAAGCCACTCATAAGATAAGAAATTACCACTAGGACTTCTGTGGAATAAATGCAATTTCAAGTGAATTTAAGGGGAATTTAAATCTGAAGAAATAAGTAAAAGTAAGCAAGTGTCAATCCACCCTTTTTGGTAAGGGTATGTTGTTTATATTCCTTAGATTTGAAGCAATATTTTTGATTAGACGTTGCTGCTTCAAGGAGCCTGCTATTGGTTTTAATAAATGAGAAAAACTGTGAACAGGTAAAGTTGTCATTCAATTTTACTTGTAGCTTTGCTTTCACCAAAAGCACCAGCATTCTGTTCCACTCGTCAGTACATAAATTCCCCATTAGTGAAAATACTCGCTCCACAAAGCTGTTGCTAACAGGGATGGACAAGACAAATTGTACAACCTTATAAAGCATTCTGCACTCAGATCCCTCCTCAAAAAATGCAATCCATCTCTCCCCAATAGATTTTTTTTTCATTTCTATCAAGAATGGCAATGCAGTGCATAATGATGAATAATCTGAATACAACAAGTCCATGTCCAGCCCATGCCCATCTTGTAGCTTCAGCACCTCCACAGAGTTGCATAGTTCATCCCAATATACAGTATTGGCTGGTGTAGTGAGAATATCTGCATGTCCCTGAGGGGCTATTATCGAAGTCAAACCATTTATTTTAAGTAATCTAGGGCCCGAATATAAAAGTTTGCCAAGTCTTTTGAAACTCTGTCTCTTAACAGCTGCTGTGACTTTGAATCCAAAGAACTTGTCCTGAAGTCTCTTTTGCAGTTCACTGCACAGATTATGCATCACACCATACACCTCTGGAGCAGTTAATGAATTGTATTCCAGCTTGGCAATAATGTTATGGAACACTTGCAGAACATAGTGCATGAAATTCAGATAGAATTCTGCCTCAGACATTTCATTGGGGTCGCTGTATCCATCTTCATAGGCTTCAACACATTTCCATATAGAAGGATGACATTCTTCTGCTCCTTGCATTATAAAATAGCTTTTGATGGTTGGCCGGCACTCTACCAGCCTGGCTACAGCGGGAAGAAATGAGAGCCACCTGGTCACCACATGCTGCATGATTTCCTTCCAGTCCTGGTCCACAAACACAAACATTTCTTTAAGCTGTTGAACCTTCTTTGCAGAGGAAGAAAACCCGCTGTAAATTTTTAAGATGAGTGTCTCCACATCAAACCGTGCCAGGGCCTTGCTAGCATTCCTAGTACAGTTGTGAATAATGTGGCATAAACAGTTTGCAGAAATTGTGTGTGGCACTTCGGATTTTAAGTGCTTTAAAATGGACCTGTGCTTGCTTGCTGTAGTTTACAGAGGCATTGTCTGCAGCATAGCTGGAAACATGTTGCAGCTGGAAGTCTTTGTTACGAAGGCTCTCTGTTATTTTTTTGGGAAGATTGCTTCAGAGGTTTTGTTGTGGTCCTCATAAAAATCAAGAAGTTTTTGTTGAATGCCACTTTTTGCTGTAAAGAACTGAACTGCAACAGGGAACATTTGTTTCCTTTGTTGGACACATCTGAGGCCACTGAAAAATAAGATGTTCCCAGGTCTTTCAAAAACAGTTCTTCTGAATATGGGGCCAGAACATTTTCCACTATGCACGCTGCCTTAGTTTTTCCACAGCTTAATTTTGATGCTATTCCAGAGTCCAGATAGAGGCTCTGTGCTAGTTTACTGCCACAATCCATGGACAGGTATGAGTGGTGATGCTGTACTCCATGGTAAACTGATGTGACCTCAGCAGCTGTGACTTTCATGATCTCTGCAGTTGGGATCCTTGGCTGGGCAAATTTTGTCATAAACATATTTTCTTTTTGTGCCTGGACAGTCTGCTGGTATTTCTCAGATTTCTGGTGGTTTTTAAGAGCCTTTTCTCCATTCCACTTCACAGTAAAGGTTGTGCCACAGGAAACGCATTTCGCAGAATTGACCACGCCTGGCACCGATCGCACCCAAGGACATTTTTGACTTCACTCTGTATTGTAACTGCAGAACCCCTTAGCCTTCTTTGCTGGTGGTGGCACTAGACTGGTGGTGGCATCATCTCCGTCTCATCTGAAGGCAGAACTCTTTTCTTGCCAAAAGCAATCATTCTCACTGACATCTGAAAGTCTCTGCTTCTGACCCGAACACTGCCCAACCGTAACAATTAAGTAAAAGACAAAAGAGAAACAAACAAGAAGGAGCAAAATTACAATTCTGCCAGCCATGTGCAGGAAAAGAAAACTACAACATAGATAAGGGTTCAGTCTATAACAACAAAGTGCACACTACCACCAAGTGTGACTTGCTAGACCAGGGTGCTACTGCTGGCAAAGTGCATAATACTACCAAGTGTGACTTGTTAGACCAAAGTGCCACTGCTGGCAAAGTGCACACTACTACCACCACCATCAAGTGTGACTTGTTAGGCCAGGGTGCCTTTTCAACAAGGTCGCTTGACGCTGACATGGACTTTATTCCAAGGTGGCAGCAAGACCACTTGAAGAAAAATGACTGGATCTATAACAGTATTTCCCTTATTATGAGCCGTATTGCAAAGCTTGATTAAACCAGTGGCCATTGGGGAGGACCTTGCCATGCTGGCACTGCTTTCTACCAATGCTCCCCTAGCCACTGCCATGACAAAGCCCACACATTTGCATTGGGTACCATCTCACAGTCACTGACAGACTACAATGTGCTGGGTGGCAGCAAGACAACACCACTTGAAAAAATGGCAGACATCAGATTTTAGTATCTTAAAACAGTTTTGCAAGATATTTGTATTACTTCTTTTCACCAGGTAAAAAAATAGAAAAAAAAGTTTCCTTGAGCAAGCCTATTTACAAGCATGGAGAGTTGTACATAGCATCACAGCTGTCTTATGATATATGGGAGTATAGGAAAAGAGGAATAATAAAATGAATAAAAATGGTTACAACAACCAATTTTGAGTGACTGACATCTGTAAGCAAATATTTTCAAATACAGGTATTGCACAGAAAACAGAAAACAGGGACCTTATGTGATGTTGGTCTGCAGCACAACTTGGTCACTGTTTTCTGTAATCTGTACACTATGTGCACTTTTTTTAAATATTTGTTTTTACAGATGTTGGATCAGTCACACTGGTTGTTGTAACTCTTAGGTAAACAACAGCTCAAATCATCAAGAAAGTTTAAGAAACAAGTCATCACCACATCAGTATAATTAGTTAACCAATTCCAACTTGGCAGCTTGGCTAAACAGAACCAGTCAGTGAGATTCTCAGTAGCAAACTCCTCTTATTAGTTAATAATCAAGTTAGTTACAAAAACATTATTAAGTTAACCAGCCTAAAGTACCTCATAAAAATGATTACATGTAGCCTAGCTGTGAAACTGAGCTGTTAGCTAAAGAGGACCCCAGATTTTCAGCAATCTCCTCCTGTTAGTTTAGTTATAAAAGCAAAACCAAGCATCATAATTTTACAATAATGACCACATAATAAAAACCAGCCTACCTTAAAAAAAGTGGTGCCTGTGGCCCTGTGTGTCTGTAGTCCTATGCTGGGTCAGTGTACTGTATGCCCCCTCTGTTCTAGCAGTTCTGTTGATGATGCCTGGGAATGCTGCTGCCTGCAAGCCATGACTGACCGTCACCATCCTAAGCTGCCAAATTAGACTGAAGTACTGGTTCTCTCGCTGGGTATCAGTAGCAGAGCAGTGGGGGTCCTGGCCTTTCTCCTCACTCCTCTCCAAGTCTCTGATTCTTTCCAGCAGTACAGTGTTGGTTATTAGTTGTCCTTCTCTCCATCTCCTCCAAACTCCAAACACAATGGGGTTTAAACTTTAAGAACCAGCCTTTTATAGGGCAGTAAACACAGTGTGGACTGGTGAGCCTTCTTTGTTTAATTTTTCCTGCTGCAGTTGTACGCGTATCCGGGCTTGTGATTGGTCTCCTGAATAGACCAATCACATCCTCCGAGTGGACCTATCAGAAGCCTGGGATCAGCCAGGATTTCGATTGGCCACCCTATCATCGTGTGCTCTGATAGGGTGGTTTCCTGAGCCCAACTCTGGAGACAATAAGCTCGCTGCTGCTTGTACTCTTTCTTTGTTCATTATGTGTAGGCAGCAGCGGGCAGTCGTGGGAATCGGATAGACTACCAGTCATGGTGTGGCGGCATTGCAGTGAAGTGATGTCTGGGCGGCATGGTGACAGTCACGGTGGTGGAAACGGCATGTGGTGTTCAGGCAAGCCGGGAAGCAGGAAGTGGTGGGATCAGTGGAAATAAAATGGAGCTGAAGGCAGGGAAACCGGAGAACCAGAGAGGACCTCAGAATACCGAAGGATCTGGGGAAAAAAATGGGTAGGTGGCAACCTTAGTTTTTTCCAATAGGGAAACCCAGTTATAATTTTGCCATTATAACCAGCTAGTTATAATGGCAAACATGCACCAGGTTTCCCTCACTCCTTGCATGTGCCAGCCAGCCATCTTCCTGCTGAACACTACACTCACCCCGACTGCCACTCGCTCTCAGCGATAAATAAAGTATTTTTTTTAAATAATCAAAATTGACCATAGCCCTGGATCCCTACAGTTATTTTACAAGGTGCCATACAAATTAAAAAAAAAAAAATCAAAATGTCTTACCAGCCATGGACTGCACTTCACCAGACTGAACCACGGCTGAACAGGAAAGTAGTTTTATTTTATATAATTACTATGGCAAAACAAACATGACCTAGCAATTATATAAAATAAAGGCTGGATAGGGGGGTGTAAAACCCGGATTTTACACCCCCCTTTGATTTTGGATGCCTGTATAAACCCCTCGAGCTTCACTCTCGGAGTTTGTGTCATCCCACACCTCGGGTGAGGGGTAAAATCCTTGTTATACCTCCCTACCCAGCCATTATTATCTATATAATAAAATAGGGAAGGGATTTCAGCTAATCTGATTGGTCAGTTCCCATGTGTTAGAAGTGTCTAATGCATGGGTAAAACGAGTCCTGAATTTCTGGACGCAGCAAATCAAAGATATACCTGAGCATCTCAGAATTTAAAAAAGTAGCAGCTGCAATTTTTTTTCTGTCACTTAGACTGCTACTCAGTGTACTCACAACAGGTCCCTGATGCCCTGTCTTTAAAATCTCACATAAAAAATGAAAAAATCCACAATTAACTTGTAAAACAGTATCTGTGAATACAAATACAGCAATGGTCCTCGACTACCAGTCCCGCTGACTTGCCTCATTTCTTAGAGTGGTATGGTACAATAGCAGTTCTTGAAAGATCCACTTCAATCTCACTGCAACCACTGCATTACTCCTACAGCATGATGAGATGGTATAAATCACTTACCCCAGCCTAACTGTTGGCATCAGACCTGTAGCGCCATGCCTTTCATCTTGTCCACCCGTCCACATGCTCACCATCTCATTCCCTTGCTCACTCGCAGCTCAATTGTCTTTCTGATCTTACCAATCTTGTTACACTCTCACTGAGCCCACTGCATTACACCAGCAGCACGATGAGATGGTATAGCTCAGCAGATTGTCACTTTTTATTAATCACTTACTCCAACCTAACAATTAGAATCAGACCTGTAGCACTGTGGTGCCCCTCCTGCCCCCCAATCCACCTGCTCATCGTCACACTCTACCTAGGACTACTGGGGGTTGAAATCCATCACTTGCAGCTGGTGCAGAATGTGGCGGCCAGTCACATTACACCTGTGCTGCACAGACTGTACTGGCTGCCAGTGCAGTGGCGGATCATCATTAAGGTCAGCTTGCTGACCTATAAAGCACTACATGAACAGGGACCTTGTTATCAGCAAGATCTCCTTTCTCCCTAATGCCCCTCCCGTTCACCCCAATCCACCAACCAGGGATTGCTAGAGATTCCCAGGGTGTGTTTGAAGACATCTGGGGCCAGTTCTTTTGCTTATGTGACCCCTACCCTGTGGAATTCTCTACCTCATTGGATAAGAGAGTGCCTGACCTTCACAAGCTTCAGGAGAGCACTTAAGGCCTATCTGCTCAGCTTGGCCTTTCCCAATGAAGTGAGCTGATAGGCCTGCCAGCTATAATGAACCTAATTAACACTGCATTTTTTTAATTTTTATGAATTGATTTTAAATGCTGTTTTATGTTTGCTATAATTGTTTTGTGTAGTGCCTTGATTTTGAAAGGCACTATATAAATAAAGGTTTGATTGATTGACACTTGCTCACTCACTCGCGGCTCAGCTGTCTTTTTCATCTTAACAGCAGCGCTATGCAGGTACCAAAAATAAGCATTTTCAGTGAAACTCAAGCTTGCCCTAAAAATGTTTGACTCTGTTATCAACATGTGTGTCTGTGTCTCTGAGGAGGGGGTGGGAGAGCCATGGCAACCAGATTAAGTTTAGCTACAGTGTCCATAATTGGCCAAAAATCATTGCAGGCAGAGGAACTATTTGACGTCCAAATACTGGGGAAAAATGTATTTTTTACTACTAAAACCTATTAATTTTGATTTCAAACCCCAGGTGGAATGCATACTTTCATTTTACAAGTGCAATAAGACACACTGAGATGTGTATTAGACAGTTCTAACACACATCTAGGGGGGCTGGACGCATTCAGCCTGTGGTCTTGTGCCTCACTACACCCCTAACCATGCATTAGAGCTGTCTAACACACACCCCATCATGTCTTATTGCTTACTTGGCTGGCTCACATATGGCACAAACACCCAGAATCCCCTCACAACAGATGTGTTTCCTGTAGGAGGACAATATCACACTGTGTATCACTGAGAAACTACAACACTTTCCTACATTTTTTAGGGCAGTTGAGACCCCTAACATTCCAAGAAATAATTTTCAAATGATTTGTAGTGGTCATTGTGGGCAACGTCACACACACAGTTTGATTACTGAAAATCACCCCCACCCCACAAGCCCCACCACCACACCCCACCCAAACCCAACAACTGAACAATTCACTCAACCACACAAGGACATAGACCTGCATGAATGGTGTTTGCTGTTTATGAACACCCAGGTGTACCCAGTAGAAGTCAATGAGAAGTCCTTCCCTTCCCAATGGGTATCCTTGGGAAAATATGTACAAAAAGAATACTGAAAAATACTAACTGTTGCTCTCAGAGCGGTCCCACTCTCAGTGGAGACACACTGGTCTCTTCCTTAAGGGGAAGGTATGGGGGGCTATTAAGCCAACACTCACATGGGTCCCAGTAACTCTAAGAGAAACACAACTCCTGCCACCCCTTACTCTCATCCCTGATAAAGAGGATGGGGATCAAATGGAAGAAAAAAAATGATCAGAAGGAATGGGGAGCAATAATGAGGAGGGTTGAAAGTTATCATGATGTTAGCTAGCTTGCAAACCTCAACTCTGGGACCCATTGTACAGGTAATAAAAAGAGCCCTTAATCCCAAAGTTAAGGGAGCCAGTTAACAGAGTAGAGGCAACGAGGGGCTGCATTAAGGGGTTAAAAACATAGTATATACAGGGGGTAGAGTAACTGAAGCAAGTACATGGAAAGGCAGCTACAAGATGTTTTATTGTTCCATATCAAATCCTTGAACAGATTATTAATTCTTTTAAGCCAGAGTGCTGATATGGGATAAATTATAGACTGAAACTTGTATGAAATAATTGGTATGACTGCCATTTTTATTAACTGTATTTCCCCCATATTAAGATTTGAAATTTACTCCAAATATTTAATTGATCCTTGATTACATTGTACATAGGTTCGAAATTTTTACTATGCCAGTCTTGAGTTTTTTTGGTGACAATAAATGCCCAAGTAGGACATCCCTTCAGGTTGTATTTTGGCCTTTATTACGTGTTGAAAATCTTCTGATTGTGGAATATTCAAAGTCAACACTTCAGACTTGGTTTCATTTATAGTGTATCCTGATATTTTAGAGAATCTTTTTATTAACTTCATAAGTTCAGATAAGCTTTGCTTCAGGTCCTGTACCATGACAAGCAGATCAGCATAAGCATTGTACTTAAATTCTAAGGAAGCAATTTTAATTCTGATGATCTGCTAATTAGCCTGTAATTCTTTTAATAGTAATTCTAAGCCTATTATGAATAAGGAAAGAGATAATGGGCAACCTTGTCTCATGCCGTGATGTAAGCCAAATAGTTTTGAAAGATAACCATTAATTTTCAATTGAGCACAGGGATTTTTGTAGATGGTCTGAATGTATTCTATAAACTGTGGAGAGAAGTTAAAAATCTTCATTGCCTGAAACAAGAATTCCCATTCCAACATGTCAAAGGCTTTAGTGGTATCCAGAACCAGTAATAAAGCCCGAACTCCTGAGTCCTGAAGGTATTCTATGGTGTACTGTATTTTAATAAGGCCTGTTTGTACATATCTATCTGGCACAAAACCGGACTGCTTTATGTGAATTATAGAGTTCAAAATGGTTAAGACTCTACTATATAGAATTTTTGTATAAATGTTATAGTCTGTGTTAAGTATTGCTATTGGTCTATAATTTTCTTTTTTTAGATGATTCCTTTCCTTGTTTTAGTATTAATGAAATGAATGCTTGATTGAATGAATCTGGAAGACTGTTTTGTGTGTGTATTTGATTAAAGAGTTTCTTTAGCCAAGGAGTTATTTCTGAAGCAAAAGCAACATAAAATTCTAGCAAAAACCCATCTGGGCCAGGACATTTGCCTCTATCATATTATTGATAACATCCATTATTTCATTTTCAGAAATTTGTGCCGACAAAAATTCCCCGATTGTCTTCTTCTTCAAATTTTGTTAGACAAAATTGTGCTTAATATGATACTTCTTCTGTAGTGGGGTTACATTTTGAGCTATATAAATCTATATAATAATCCAAAAATTCCCTCTGTATCTCCTCTTGTATCTGACATATATTGCAGTCTGATTTTGTTATTAGGGTTGTATCTGATTTGTCTTGGCTTTCCTTAAATCTTCTTGTTAGTGTTTTACCAATTTGTTCACTGTAGTGTTTTCAATTATTATTCTTTTTTTTCCCCAGAGGAATTTAGTTTGATATATTTCAGTTGAATCCATGAATTTCCTCAACTCGGCCAATTCATCTTTCTTTGCTGTATTTCCATTTTTAATCTCCAGTTCTAGATTTTTTTTTTTTAGTTTCTCTCACACCTCTTTTTGCTTTTTGGAGTCTTATTTTGTTTTACATGATGCAACAAATATCAAGATTCCACTAATTGTAGCCTACCAGGCATCCCAGCATTTTATGATATTTAAACTGTCCACTCTATTATCTATATAAAAAAAAGTCAGAAATTGCTTTCCTAATTTGATTTTGGACAGTTCTGTCTGATAACAGATAATTATTTGTTCTCCAAATGCTTGATCTTGGTCTTCTGGCTTCGAAACCCATGTCCATACAGATCATGTTATGATCTGATATTAGCAAAGGGTGTATACTGTATTTACTTCAATTAGTATACAGGAGACTAACAGATCTCTGGAGATCAAAAAATAGTCAAGACAGGAATACATCTTATGTCGTGCTGAATAAAAAGTATAGTCCCTAATGTCTGGGTTCATTTATCTCCGGATATCTACTAGACTGGCAGAGTTCAGGAAATTCCCCAACCTATTGGCTTTGTATCTATCCCAAGAGGAGAAAGGAGTCTATTTGTCCAATGGGTTGGTAACCAAGCAGTTCAGATCTTCTCCCAGTATCACATGAATACAGTCAGCATCATATATAATCTTATTGACCTCTGCCCAAAAAATCATCATACCCAGTGAATGGAGCATACACTGAGTATATAGTCAGGACCTCTACCTCCAACTTAACCTTGACCGCCACTATACGCCCTGGGAGTATGATACTGAGTCCTCAATAATACCTTTAAAGCATTTGGATATCAGTATCAGAACCCCAGCACTGTTCTTCTTAGATCCCAATGAAGAATAAATCTTCCCTGGCCATTTCCTAGCCAGTCTTTCTAGTTCCTTTTGACTGAGAAGCACCTCCTATATAAGTATTATGTCCAATTGTAACTTTTTAAGCCTAGCTAATATACGGATATCTTTTGCCCAGTCTAAACATCCCATATAATTATTAACATTCTTCATATTTATTCCAGAGAGTTAACATTCATTATAATGAGTACTACAAGGCAAATAGGCTACAACACTCATCTGAGAAAAGGTAAAAACTAAATCGGATAACGAGTGTCTAAGTGAAAAAAGATAAGTGCTGTTTGTCAGCAGTATTCTTAAGCAACAACTAACTGCAAACTGTAAGTGGGTAACAAGTTGAAAGCTGCCCAATTAGTACAGTCTCTGTAGCTACAGGCAGTGGTAGCCTGGGGCCAATAACAATGTACTGATGCACTGCCCTCTTCCGTATCCCTTGGTGGCTGTGATTCAAAATGTAGTCAGGGGAAAAAGTGATAATAGTAGCTGGTTCCCAGCAGACTCAGCCAGAGAAGCTGTCTGGATTAAACTGTGTCTCTGATATTCGCCAGGAGCTCACTGCTCCAATTAGATAGAACCACTCTACAGTAAGCAGTATTTGCCTAGTAATAAAGAACAAGTTGCTAGGCAAAAGTTAACTTGGCATTTGCAGTCTCAGGAGCACTAACAAAGAAGGATTGACATGGGGCTTGCCAAATCCATGCAGCACCCAAAGTAAGGAGGCAGATTGACCTGAATTGTACAAGGGTGCTTCATCCTGTCCCAGAATATCACACCACCAAGAGGTGGCACTAATAAGCCAACAAAGTCAAAGATAGGGGATTCCAGAACAGGACCCAGGAATGATTGGAGGAGGGGTGACCCACAACAGTCGGGGGCAAAGAGTCAAGCAAGTATGGACCCAATTCTGCATCCTACAATGTTTTGCCACAAGGAGGTGGATCAAAGGGCACAAAAGTTATTAAATGGCACCTCCAATGTTGTGGACGAATAGTAATCCTGCCAATGGCAATAGATGAGTCACCATATTCAAATTGCTTCAACAAAAGACAGTAAGTAGTGCATTTACAGTGGACAAGGCACAAAGCAGAAACCTCTGATGACCTCTGTTAACTGTCCCTTCAAGACAGGGTGTCTGGAGCTACAGCAGTATCAGGGGCTTGGGTGTCCATGGTTTCCGTTGCCATGAGGTTAGGTATTGGGTCTCTTGCAGGCATTCTTACAGGTCCCAAGTGTAACTGAAGATATTCGTCTGCTTCCTCCGGGGATTGAAACTGGATAGACTAGTCGTCCATGGTGATGACCAGCATAGCTGGGTAGAGGAGGAAATAAATAATCCCCTGGTTTCAAAGGCCCTGCTGCAGTAGTAGTAGTAGTAGTAGTAGTAGTAGTAGTAGTAGTAGTACAGTTAATTTCTTTCAGGCACCCTTCCCTGAGGGCTCAGGGCACCCTTACAGCAAAATATAAAATATACAGATAAAGCCATAAGGAACAGTAAAGATAAACGCATAAAATTCCACAAATCCATTAAAAATCTAAAAACAGACTGATTCCCATGCTGATTAAAGTCCCATAATAAATTCCTCGGATCCCAAAGGCCTGCTCAAACAGGAAGGTCTTAAGATGTTTTTTTAAAAACTCCATGGATGGCGACTCCCAGAGGTGCCCTGGCAGTGAGTTCCAGTGGACTGTGCCTGTCAGCATTCCAGGATCCCTCTCGGGTAGTCTGAGTAAAAAGAAATGCAAGTTCCTCCCACAATTACAGCCTTAAGGTCCTGGACTTTGTCTAAAATTAGCTCCTTGTCTTGGAATCTGAGAAGTTTAAAAATATGGGGCCACGGCCTGGTACTGGATCTGTTGATTTTTAGCTCATCTGATCCAGTGCACCTTTCTATCTCAAAGTCATAGTCCTCGGGCAAATGCAACCATTTGGGAGATTTTCATGTAAAACATCACCGAAAGTGACTGCCTCCATGCCTTGAGGGAGACTGATTATCTGGAGATTCTTCCTCCATTCTCAGCCCTCAAGATCCTCCAGTTTTTCTGTGAGCCACATGAGCTGGGCTTCTGTGGCCGTAAATGCTGACCCTGAGCACTGTTATACTGAACTACCTCTGACACTGCTGATTCTACTTTGCCAACATGGTCCATTAAACTTTCCAGGCTAGTCTGAGTATCCACCACCGTAACTGTGATCGCCTCCGCTGAAGCAGCGATTTGCTCTATGAGATTCAACTTGTCTCACTGGATTGGGTGTTTTGGCAGCGCGATCTAACATAGTGATAATCTTTTATTCAGGCAAGTCAGATGAAGGAGATTTTGAGATAGATTTTTTTCCTTTTTTGCAGGTATTGAGAGTTGAAGATGGGCACCTCTGCTGTTTCCATACTTCGATGATTCTCCCTTCCAGTAGGTAAAAAGTGGTCCCATGTTATGAAAAGTGTCTGATGGAGTAGGATGTATGAGGGGCAGCATGGAGCTAAATGATTAAGTTGCCATTCTTCTCCGGTGCTCACATGACCTCACATTGCGTTGTTTAAATGCACTGATTGCTTACATGGGGCTCAATTTTCAAAACAAAACTTTGATGCAAGAAGCTTGCACCACATGGGTATGACACAAGTAGCACCTTGCATCAAAGTTTGTGGCTATCCCAGTTTTTAAATACAGGCTGTATTGAAATAGGGATGCCTTGCACCAAAGCCACACTGCACCACCCTTGTGGCAGAAGTGCCCATGTGCCAGGTTGCAAGGGTGATTGCACCACAGTGGGGCTACACCATCTCATTTTTGCAATTCCAGAAACCATGCAGTAGTCTCAAGAGGGGGCTCAGGTTAGACCAGCCAGGAGCTGGTCAAAGGTTCCTCCCTGCTGCCTGGCAGGGTAGCAAGTGGGGTGTGGGACCTGGAAGGCAGGGACAGAGGACTGCTGGTGCTCTAGGGGTACCATAGGGTATGACAGAGGCATGATGGCAGTGACAGAGACCTGAGGAGGCAACTTGGCAGAGGTGCTACACAGAGCAGCACACAGCCACTCAGATGGGGGGGGATGGCACTGTCAGACCATCATGACCTGGACCCCAGGTGGAAGCAGCCCTGGCACCTGCCACACAGGACCCACAATCCCTGACAGTGTAGTTGGGCATCTGCTGGCTGCCATGCAAGGGGGCTGTGTACCAGGGGAATGTTGCAGTGCTGGGGCATGTATCAGTCCACCGCATGCACCATGCAAACTGCACTCACTGCCATCCACCCCATGTAGGGAACTGTGGGTCCTGTGTGGCAGGTGTTATGGTTGTTTCCACCTGGGGTTTGTGTCATGATAGTGTCACCATGTCTACCTTCCCACCTGGTCTGTTCTGCTGTATGCAACTCCATATGACATCTCTGCCAGGTACCTCCTGCACCCCCTATCACTGCCACCATGCCCTCATCATACTCTATGGTACACCCACTGCTTCAGCGGCTCCTGGTCTCCACCGTGCAGCCAGTGTAACTTCCCTCACCTCTGCTGCAGCTCATCTAGACTTGTGAAGGCCAAGGGGGTTGACGGATCCCTCCATCAAACCCTGCAGGTGTGCCACATGTTTGGCACAACCCTGCAGCTGTAGCAACTCTTGAATCTTTGGTGAAGGGACCCCCATTGTTATAAAATAGGGTGCAGGATCCCTGATGCACCCTGAATTTGTTGCAGCCCTAGATAACTGCAAATTGCGATGATCTAAAGGCTGTCTGAAAATCAAGCCCATTGTGTTGTTTAAATGCACTGACAGCTCACATTGTGTTGTTTCAATTTATTTATTTATTGAAATGTTTCACCAGGAGGGCACTCTGAACAACAAGTTGCTCATCTCATGGTGCGGCCTGGGGGGGAGGGGTTACATAAGGTTGTGAAGGATGATCAGTTACAATAGTATGAGGGTAGTACAAACAATACAACATTGTAAGATTGTGCAGCAGTTGGAACACAAGGTATTGTACAATAAACAGTAGTGGAACATTGGGTAAATTACAATACATGTCCAAAATCATACAAAAGAATATATAAACATAGAAAACAGTAATAATGTGATAGAACCATTTATAGTGCATGAGTGTACCAGGAGCAGGCTCGAGGTAGTACGCAAGTGCTGCTGGAGTAAAAAGGATGGGGTTAGGTTGTGCTCACTGGTGACCCAGAAGGGCAGGTGGAGAAGAGCGGGGGAGAGGCAAGAACTGAATATGAGGAGAAAGGGTAGCCATTTCCTGATTCCCCCTTCAGGATGTTGAGAACCCTGCTGGGGGGGGCCGTGAAGGAAGGCAGAAACTGGGGATAGGTATTAAGGTGGGTTAAAGCAGGAACAGCTGAGGGAAAGGTAATTGTGCAAGGCAGAGGTAAGGGAGTGGTTGGATGAGTGTTGTATTTCAGGGGGGAGAGAATTCCAGATTTTAGGGAAACGATGGGCAAAACCAGTCTGACCAATGAGGGTGGAGCGGCAAAGGAACCATCAAGATGCGGGCGTCATTTGATCTGAGAGTTGGTGGGGGGAGATGGAGTGGACAGAGAGGATGAGAGATAGGAGGGGAGCCCCCCGAACCAGAATAAATGCACTGACAGCTCAAATTGTGCTGTTTAAATTCACTGACTACTCACATAGTGTGGTTGTTTAACCAGCTCACGAGCAAACTTTTGTAAAATGTTTTTGCATATCAGAAGGAATACTGTCCATCTGGGAGGTTCTGGACATTTTTGTGAAATCTGGCATAAAGTCAAAATGTCTGCCAAACTTTGCCTAACGAGAAGCGGATAAGTTGGCCACGACCTTGCCGGTGAAGATTCTTTAATTCATGATATCGCTCTTCACAAGGTTTTCCTTGTTAAACATTTTAAATTAATACATTGAATAAAATGTATACAAATGCAGCTGGGGTGTTAACTTTTCTTCATGGCCCTTATTTTACCCTCGCCCCCACTTGAGTTATGTTTCTACTACATGTGTAACTGCAGGACATAAACAAATCTAGGACAGTTTTGAAGCACAGTTTTAGACAGTTTTGGTCTAACCCATTTAAAGAAAATGAATGAATGAAGCAGCCACAGTCTGCCAGGCTCCAATAAGAGGCTAACATGCATGAGCAGAATGGGGTGCATTATCCCTTTGTCATGCCCATTCCAACAGACTCTGCAACATGGCATCATTAAAGATAACCCCAAAGGCCACCCCCATCTTTGTCAAGTGCAAGAACACATCAGGTGATGGGAATGTAAACATGTTGTGTAGGTGGGTGTGTCTGCAGAACATCATTCCTTTATAGATATTTTCATAAAGAGTGCATACCTACTAAAATATAAAAAAATCTTAAAACCATTTTGTTTGCAACATTTCCATTTAATTTTTAATGTTCCTTCATTTTTTGAATGTGTTTCATTCTTTTGTGTTTTTAAATACTTAGATATCTATCTATCTATCTATCTATCTATCTATCTATCTATCTATCTATCTATCATATATATCTATCTACTGTATCTATCTATCTCATCTATCTATCTATATTATGTTAGCATTCACACATCTGTTTTAAAAAGATTGTCAGCAACTGATCAAACTGTTGCTGTTTGTTTCATCACAGTCTGTAATGGAGAGGGTTGTGAAGATGTCTTAAATACATGCGCCATTGGGTCAGAAAATCCACCATCATTTTTATACAGACTTTGTGGATAAATTGACAGACTGTATATACAGTTGTTAAAACAAATTATTTTAGCTGACCTGATGGTACAGCAGTTGGATTTCTGCTTGAGATGCCGGTGACCTGGGTTTGGGAACAGACCTGGGTCGTTGGAGGGCCAGCTGGGGGGGGAGAAGGATCGAGCATCCCAAGGACTGCTCTCCTTCTCCGGGGAGGGAGTGGTGTGTCACCGGATGCATGGGGGACCCCTGGTGGTTGCTGGAGGTGCCACAACAGCTGGCACCAATAAGGATCCAAGGGAGGGGGATGGACATTGCACATTCCTAACCTCCGCTCACGAAAAGGGGGGAAAAAAGAAGCCTGACCAGTGCCTCCATGATGGCCGCCCCCAGCTGCAATTGGCTCCCCAGGCCGACACCCACCCTATCCTGTCTTTCATGGCACCTTAGGCCAGATGCCATGATCCCACCCTGGGGGGCAAGGGAGAGTGGCTAATGTAGGGAAGCCATAGCCAAGGGGGTCCGTGATCAGGCAGATGTCCCGGCAGTAAGGGCGGGCACCAAAAAGTATAAATAAAATTAAAAAAAATTATGTTTACAAAAGTAAATTCTGAAGATAATATTTGCTAATAGGGAAAGGGTTAGACCTCCTGCCACAAAAAATAACTATGGGTTATATGGATAGTTTGATGTCTTTTTTATCATGGAAGAACTGACTTATAATAGTATATGTGTCCTTCACTGACATCCCCTGGTTATTGAGTGAAAAATTGCTAAATTAGGCAAAGCTCACTTATAATCCCAGTACATGTGGCAGGACTAGCTACAGGTAGCTGGGCACATGTGCATCACAGCACCAAGGGACAACCAAGCATCATACATCATCTCTCAAATGGCCCACATGGTGATGAACAGTACCTCATTTTACCCTTCAGAATCCCTTTCACATGATGAGGATGCCATCACATAATTTAAGATTGTAAAGCACACATTCATGGTAATTGATGATGTTCAGTCAGCGGCACATTTTATTAATGAGAGAATTTTTATGCCCACAGTGTTTTGAGGAGTCTGTCACTAAGATTTGAATGTGTGTCCTATAGTTATCTCCTTTTGCCTACATTGTGAGATGTTGTCCTATATTTGAGTGATGAAACATTATGAGGTTGCCAAACATTCCCTGTATGGTGCCTCTTTAATCCTCTGGATCTCTCCAGTTAAATATAGCTGGCTATAAAACATTGCTTTTGATAAATGTGGTGAACATGTTCCGATTCCTCAGACATGGTTAACTAGAACTTTGATGCCTTTCCATACTGAGATTGCAGATATCACAGTACATGGAGTAACCTTCAGAACCTAGACATATTCTAAAGTACTCCACTGATTTGAAGGCAGAGTCCTGTGTTTTTGTGTGCTACCCATGTTTAGCTGTAGATGTGGTGGTGCCATTCCTTCTTATTGAACAAACAGGGCATTACTCACAAACAGTAAGCTTGCAAAGCTACATTACCCGTATTAGTTATAGGGGAAATCGCCTTAAAGAGAACTCTACATGGCTTCCAAACCCTCTGAGAAGAATTCTGTTAGTCTAACAAAGTCTACTGTATTACTACCAACACTGCTGCATCAAAGGCAAAGTCCTTACATTATATGAACTGAGTATCACCATGAACACTTAGGAAAATCCCAGACGGAAACTAATTGCACTATAGTTCAAAGCAGAAACAAACAATATTCAGCACACCCCAAACAGGTTTACATATTGTTAAAATAAAAACTGCCATTGGGCACTACATTTAAAGATGTTAATTTGCAAAGGATACTCACCACACATTTGCTATTTTAAACTTTTGAGCTCTGGCTGACAAATTAAGAGATAAAGATATTTGAGGAAAACCTCTTTCAATGCATGAATATACAACTTAAAAGTAATGAAGTCTGCATTAGGTGCTCAGCTGAACTAAAGTCTGTGCTCAAATAAAGTTTTTTTTTAATTAACACTAAACATCGCCGCACATGCTTATGAAATTTACAGTGCAAATTATATACTTTGATAACATCACCTTTTTTCCAACGTTGTTGATATTTTTCGGTAGTGAAAACCATGCTTCATAACCCCAGTAATTTTAGTATACAGCACTAATCAATCCGGGAACCATATCACTTAGTGAATAATGCCTCAAGTCACAATGTCTATGCCCCACATTAGTACCACAGAGAGGAGGAACAGAGAGGCACCTGTGTCAGTTTCCAACCCCCTACTCCTAATTTTGGCTGTTCTATAGATTGAAACAGTCAACCAAGTTGAAGGCATGCAAGGGGAATAAGGATATTGCAACTAATCACTCTATTTACAGATCCACATACATGTGGCTGTTGGTAAACAGGGAGTACTTCCATTACAGTATGCCAAATGGACCCTGCCATAAGGGTCTACTCACTCCACTTTTTCCACTACCGCATCAAGTTCTAGGTCAAAGCACATTGCCACCACTGAATGCTGGCCCATGCCCAGTCCTTTTTCATAAAATAGAGGGCTTGGGATCATGGGCCTGGTGATGTTTGCTTTTTCTTTTGTTAAAAAGTACATGTTTAGAACAACTGTTGTAATGATAACAGAACACTGACATGTATCCAGGATCACAGCAAATGAATCAAGATACTACACCCCATCATAACCACAAAGCAAAGTAGAAACAGCATAGAATGATGTAAACATATGTTTGTGAAAACCAAACCAACCTTTATCGGCAAGATCTAGCTGCAGGACATAATGACAGTTTCTCATCCCTGATAGTTCTTTTTATGGAAATGTTTTCTGTATGTATTACTTGGATTAATTGGGGTATGAACTTCTGACGCAAGTGGACACCAGACTAATGAGCATAACACCATATATCATTGTTACAAATATGGACTTTCAAAACAGTGAACGCCAGTCTGAGTTTATGTATTCCTATGTGTGCATTATAAGGGATTTCCTTAACATGATATGTGCATTTGCTGTAACCCATGGCAGTCTTCTCCTGTGTAAGATGTTGGAATTTATGCTTCCTAAATACTCAATAACAAAAGTAAAAAAAAAAAAATCATTTTCTGCCTTGTGTAATACTGTTACCTTAAACTTCATAAGTCACCTTAGTGTTGGCTTGTTCTCTACCTACTACTCTTGCCTCCCTTTCATTTGCTATTTTGGAGTGTACTGTTCTGATATTCCTATGTCTAGTATCAGACAATCTCTCTGCCCCCACATACCTGCCTAAGGTTGCTGCCATGTTGGAACCCCATGATTTTATATTCTCTGACACCCTTGTAACTCGGGCGTCTTACTTCAACCTGACTCATCATGTTTCATTTATCAGTATGCAACCTGTAAGTCGCTTTCCTGTCTCATATCAATGTTTACCACCTGCGGTCACCCTATGTGGTACCCTTGTATGTATTTCCAGCCTGTATCATGTAACGTGCATTTCATGTATATACTGTTATTACCTATCTGTGTTTGTACTTTAAGTGTTTATGTCACAGGACCTCCTTGTGAATGAGCTTGCTCAATGGAGTTTTCCTGCAATAAACTTGAACTTGACCTTGACTGACTCCATTCTTGACCTCAGATCACATATGCCTACGTATGAAGTATGTGACTAAGTACAGCTCTTACTCACTATCTGAATGCCCCATTTTTTTGACAATTGTAGCCTATGGTATCTTTGCCTCATTAACATGTTCCAAGCTGGTGATGTTGAATTAAACCCTGGTCCCCCTGCACCACTCAGCAGCTCTGACCCACACTTGTTTGGTTCAAAGGGAGCTAAAAATTGTACACCTAAATACCTGCAGTTTATTGTGTAATCTCACTGAGTTAAAAGCCTGGGTGTCGTGGTATAATCCGGATGTTTTGTGTATTTCTGAAACTTAGCTCAAACCCTTCAAACCTGACTCTGCTTGCTCCATATCTAACTATAGCTTGGTAAAATATGAATGTCTCTCCTACAAAACAGGAGGCAGTATAGCCATTTATTTTAGGGAACACCTAAATCTCTCTGTGGTTCCCATTCCAGAATTGTCCCACTGTGAGCCTCTACACACCTTCCTCCTTCTTGGGGGAACAAAGAAACTCCACCTTACCTGTTCCTATAACCATCCCAGCAGAGGTGTTGCAGGTCTCAATGAACTCCTCTCACACTCTACCTCCTTAGTGGGTAAAAACAAAATCATCGTACTTGGTCATTTCAGTCTCGACTGGAGTGGTAAATCCTCAAAATCCCTTGAATTACTGGTGCACAAATGCTATCTATCTCAGCTTATCTCAGATCCAACCAGACTTTCTCTTACTTCTGGCAGTCACACTAAATGACTGGATCCTGACTAACAGAATGGACAGGATCCTAGGGGCTAGTATCCTACCTGATGCAATTTCCAACCACTCCCCCATCTACTGCATCTGGCAGGCTCATGCACCATCCTGACCTCTAAGGTAATCTCACTGCAGGACTTCTCAAACCTTAACCACACTGCTTTCCTTGCAGGGTTATCCCTGATTGATTGGAGGTCACTTTATGACACCAGTAATGTAAATGAGACCCTTAACTATTTTATCTCCCAATTCTGTGCTCTCCAAGACTTTCACACCCCTATTGTGAAATGTAGAATTAAAGGCACTCCCATCTGGTGGCTACACAAAGACCCTCATGCCTTACTAAAGGTGAGGAACAAGAGCTGGTCCAAATTTAAAACCTCTGGTCTCCAGGCTGATTTTTTGGAGTTCAGGACCAAGAAAAGATACCTTTAAAAAGGCCATATGCCATACAAAGAGGTCCTGCTGCAAAAACCTGTTGCTCAATGCTGCTTGTGACTCAAAAATATTTTGGAATCACATCAAAGGCTTTATGGGGGATAAGCACACCCCATCCACCAATGATATTGTGACTGACGGCATTCACTGTAACAACTCTGTTACCATTACCAATGCCTTCAACAATCACTTTTCTGACCTTCCAAATACACCTGTCTGACCTTTTGCTTCCCGCAGCCACTCCATTAATCCCTAAGTATAGTCCTAATAATTTTCCCCATTTCTACCTACACGTGATCACTAACCTGGAGGTACATAGGCTACTTGACTCCATCTCTTTCTGCTGTAGTGTAGGCTCTGATGGTCTTGAGCCTAGGTGGCTAAAACTGGCCTGCTTCCACCCTAGCTAGAATTTATCATCTATCCTTATGATCTGGGGTTGTTCCTGATATCTTGAAGGATGCTAAGATTGTCCCGGTCTTCAAGAAAGGTGACACCAAATCCATCACCAATTTTGCCTCTTAGCTATCCTTTCAGTCCTGAGTAAATTGCTAGAGAAAATTATCTCTGCTCAAACTATTAACTATTTCCTTAACTACAACCTCCTCTCTCAAATGCCCAGCATGGTTTTAGGAAAGGCCATAATACCAGTATAGTGAGCTGATTGTTTTTTTGAGCATGGCTTTATTCCAGCATTTACCAGCATTTCTGGGGTACTTTTAGAGTGCTTTAGCCAATTATTGGGAATTTCTATGTTTATTTGGGGGAACTTTTAGGGTGCTCTTAACCTGTACTTGAAGTGTATTTTCACCAGATCTTAGGGATTTCTAGACATCTTTGAGGGCTCTTTATATGAGATTTAGGCAGCTTATTTGCCTGAGGGTACAGAGCGCTGATTGCCATTCCATAGTCACATGCAGAGTGAAGTTTACTAGCCACCTGTACTAAGGTTTCACTTCCTCCCACTGTAGAGTTCCCTCCCCGTTTACCTCCTCTTAATTCTCTCACTCTCCTCCTTCCTCCTCAGACACCCTGAAGATCCTGCAGCTGCTAGGAGGGTTGGGACTCTCCCCTCGCCCCATCTGACAGCCCGACTGCATACATGGGTGGGAGCATTTGAATTTGGCATCATTTTGGAAGCCAGATTACATGGGACCATGCTACGTGTGGCACCATTAGTTCTTACCCACCCAACCCCCACCCCCAGCCAACCCACCCAGGGGTAGTGCTACTTTATACCTGTTGAAAGAATCCACCCATTTCTGCCCTCCATTACAGACTTAACTTGGTCTCTCCCACTCCCATTATAGACTTGAGTTGGTCTCTCCCACCCCCCATAGTAACATAGTTGGTGTTAACCACTGTCCACATTCCCCCCCACTAGGAACACTGTAACCTAAATGGTTGCACCCGTCACTCCCCAACCCCTCACTACACTAACTTCAGGAAGCCCAACATTACATACTTCTCATCAGGCAGCTCACACACTTGTCAATTTAGCTGGTCATCCTATTTCTCTGGTTGGCCATGCTTGGTTCTTGCTATCTGTGGCACTGAGTGGAGATTGTGGGAATTGAACCCATGACTGCACCTGCCTTTCGTGTATGTAGCCCGATGCTCTGGCATCTCTGCTATACTGCCAACAAGAGTTAGCAGTGAGGAATTTTATTAACACCCCATAGCTGGATACACCCTGTCCAAGGTACATCCTCCACCACTAGAGGTCACCCTGAGACATTCTTCCACCAATCTTCATTGCTGGTCTAATTCTATAGTAATCTGGGCATATCTAAGCATGCCAATTTTCACAAAACTCCTTTTCTCCCTAACCACACTGCTCCCACTGCTGCAAACTACAACACTGCAGAATGAGCACTCTAATAAGCTACCATCCCAGTCCTCTCTCAGTGAGGGCCCACAAACACACTTTAGTCATTTTAAGAGCACCCTGACCAATACACCTGATTCCAGCAGTCACTGTAACCCCCCCTCCCCCAGGCTACCTCCATCATCCTACATTCCCCTTGTCACCACGTACTGGATTGTGAGCCAGAAGTCAGTAGGTATATTCCCCAAACCTTCGCAGGCATATCTACAGTATACACAATGGAAGACTCCTACCACCCAAGAATGCCAAAAAGTGGTATTGCTGCTGTTGCTTTTGTCAGGCAGTATCCACCCCAATCCCAGCCCACCCCTCATTGCACACTCATACCACCCCCAATGGGCAGCTAAGAATAATGTCTCTAAATATCTGTAGCATACTTGCAAAATTAACCCAACTGGAAGCATGGGTTGGCCTGATCCAACCTGAAATCATATCCCTGACTGAAGTCTGGCTAACCCCAAAAATTATGGACACTGAAATAACACTCCAGGGGTACTCTATCAGGACAGGGCAGAGAGGCAGGGCAGAGGCTGTCTGCAATACATCCACACAGACCTACAGGTGCAAAAGGTACCCTTGACACACCCCACCACTGAATGTGAGGAGGTTAGTTACTAGACTGCACCTGGGAGGGGGTCGCAGAACACTAACAATCATGGCTATCTACATCACACCAAGAATGCTTCAAGCAGGCCTGGAGGCATTCTCGCAATACTACCAAGAAGTCAGCACAAACCACAAGACTCTGATGACCAGGGACTTCAACATTAACTGGACTGCAGGCTCCAGCAACTCTTACAGGAACACAGTCAATAACTTGTACCTCATGCAGGTGGTAGGTGAATGTACCCAGTACAATTACCGAATGGGAAAGGGTACTGTCATAGCTTGGGTTCTCACTACCAAGCCAGAGAGGATTACCAAAGTACAGGTACTGCCTGATGTGCTTAGTGATCACTCCCCAGTCCTAGTTGACTGGACTGTCAAGACCAATAGACAGCCGCCAAAACTCATTGCCTGCATGGTAATGTGTGAAAACTCCATAGAAGCCTTTAGGCAGCACTTGGCACATGTTGACTGAAGCTACATGGACTCTATTTCCAATATTGACCTGGCACTGGACTTTCTTGTCAAGGCATTCACACTGGCAGCTGACAAATTTTCCCCAATCAAAAGGTGTATGATCGAGAAAGCTCTGCAGATTGGCTCACCCCAGATTTGTGAGAACTAATGCAACTTCGAGACAAAGTCTAGGCTAGAGCTAGGGCATCTGGTAACCCCATGGATACCTTGGCATACAATGTGGCCTGCAACAAATGTATCTGCTTAGTTAGGGAGGGCAAAGCAAGCTGCTACAGAAAGAAGCAAAGCAAACTCTTGGGCAATGGCAACAGATTCTGGGGATCCCTAAAGAAACTTCTTGGGAGTCCTGACAAAGGCACACCAGAAATGATCACACACAATTCCCACATCTCAGACCCCAAGGAAATTGCAGACATCCCTAACACTGCCTTCACCGACCTCAGCTCCTACCTCAACACTATTGACTCTACTCTACAATAAGCCACTCACAACATCCCACTGCATGCCTCTCAAAACATTCCACCTACCAAGTCTGCACATGCCAACCACCCCAAGTTCTACTTTAGGGCACTAAGTGTCAGAAACCTATAAATATGTAAAACGTGTGCTTAACAAAACCAGGGTAGGCAGTGACAAAATAGACATGAGGTTCCTCGCCTCAGCACTGGACATCCTGGTAACCCCAGTTACCAAACTGTTCAACCACTCTGTCTGTTGCTCCAAATTTCCTGCCCTATTGAAAGCTGCAATAGTCACATTAGTACACAAGGGTGGTGATAAAGCATGCATCATAAACTATAGATCTATCTCCATATTCTCTCCTCTGTCTAAGGCATTGGAACAAGTAGTTGCTGACCTGCTGGTGCACTATTTGAACCACTACAACCTACTATGCCCACAGCAGCATAGGTTTAGATGGCTGCACAACACCATCTCTATCATCCTTGAATTCACCAACTCACTACATGAGTCACTCAATAAAGGCAAGATGGTCAGGTCAGTTTTCCTTGTCCTAACCAAAGCATTCAACCTTGTCAACCATACTCTGCTCTTGTGAAAAACTCATGGGAATGGGCCTCTAGAGACATACTGGGTTGGTTTGAGAACTACCTAATAGACAGCAGCCAAAAAGTGAAAGTCAGTGGAGTACTTTCAGAATGTAAGGCAGTGATGGTAGGGGTTCCCCAGGGATCAAGGCTCTGCCCACTACTATTCAGCCAGTTCATTAGTGACCTGCCTAAAGCCTGCGTAGGAGCCTGCATCCTGCTATATGCAGATGATGCAGTTATTTACTCCAGCAGTATTAAGCAGGAAGCTGCCAGCCAAACCCTGCAGTTCAACTTCAATGCCCTAGAGCACTGATTCTTACAGAATAAGATGCTACTAAACCACACACAAAAAAAATCCCTGGCATTCACTAGCCAGCAGATGAAGAATTAACTTCTGCCCATGTCCATCTACAACCAAGATAGTGAGGTACTAGAACAAGTAAATTCCTTTAAATATCTTGGTATTCATCTCAACAGTGTACTAACATATGCTCGACATATAGACCATGTCATTAGTACAGTAAACAAAAAACTGGAGGTTCCTTATAGACATAAGCACTCTATGGCACCAGAGACTAGGAAACTTGCTGTAGCTTCCTTGGTCCTCTCCACCTTGGATTATGGACTGGCAATTTATGAAGCTGCAACAATCACCAACCTCAACAGAATCAGGGCCATCCTAAATACAGTAAGGCATGTCGCCTCATCCTTGATGCGGTCAGGCTCACACACACATGCAACCTTTATATGGATACAAACTGGTTTCAGCTAGATCTCAGGATAACATTTCAAACCTGTCTAATTGGGAAGAAGGCCCTACTAGGACTCACCCCCATCTCCTATCACTGCTACATACAGCACCTCTTATAACCACTACTCTACCAGGAGTGCTGCAAGAAATATCCTTTACATCACACGCTGTAGGACCAAGAAAGTTATGAAGGCCTTCCTTTACCAAGCGCCAAGCTGGCTAAGTGAACTCCTCTCCACACAGTTGGAATTACCCAAACAGAATCAATTTAAAATATCCCTCAAAAAATACCTTGCTCAATTATTCTTATGCCTGTGCAATCACTAGTCAGTTTCTTCTAACAGTGTCTCCCCTGCATATGCCTCACTGGCATAATAAGATTACTGTAGACAAAGTTGCACCTTGCAACTACCCTAAGCTCTAATCATAGACTTATTGTACCTTTGTATCGTGCATGTACTTTGAAACTTGTTCTCTCTAAGTTTATGACTGATCTTTCTGAATTTGTAAATATACATTAGGACCTTGCATGGTCCTTCCACATGTATTACTGTGTAAATATATCTGTACCCTTACCTGTATTCTAACATAGAACCTTTTAAATGAGCTCTGCTGAAATATAGACTCCGAACATTCCAATAAAATAAAAAAATACCACCACTGCTCTGCTCAGTTTCACGAATGATACCAAGGTTGCCATGGATAATGAACTACTCATGGGTGCAGTATTCATTGACCTTACAAAGGCTTTTGATCTAGTCAACCATTCTCTACTAAAATCAAAAATGTTATCCCTTGATATCACACCTGACATGGTTTCCTGGTATGACAGCTACCTCACTAATAGACAATAATAGCTGGAAGATCCTGCCAGACCAACCTAATTGAATACTACGACTGGATAATGAGGGAACTGGATAAAAGCCATGCAGGATGTGCTGTATTTAGACTTCAGAAAGGCCTTTGATTCAGTGCCTCATGGGAGGTTGGGGGGAACATTGAAAACTGTGGGAACAGGGACAAAGATGGTAAACTGGATTGTGAACTGGCTGAAGAGGAGGCAGCAATAGGTGGTGGTGGCGGGGGGGGCACTCTCTTCCCCAAGGGTGGTGACAAGCGGAGGTCTGCAGGGCTCAGTCCTGAGCCCGGTGTTGTTTGGGTTATTCATATCAGATATCTCACATGGCATTAGGAGCAAGATCAGTCTGTTCACAGATGATGCCAAGATAACCAAGATAGGGACGGTGGTGGATGACATAGAGGGGTGGCAGGGGCTACAGGAGGACCTGATCAGACTTGAGGTGTGGTTGGAAAAGTGGCAATTGAGCTTCAGTGTGAAGAAGTGCAAGGTTTTGTGCAAGGTTTTGCACTTCGGAGTAAGGAATCCAGGGAGAAGCTACCAGATGGGAGGGGTTCATATAGAGGTCACAAAGTAGAAGGATCTAGCGGTGATCATAACAGGTAGAATGAACAACTCAGCTCTGTGCAGGAAGGGGGCAGCTAAGGCCAACAAGATGCTGGGGTGTATTGCAAGAGGAATCTCATCTAGAGATAGGCATGTGATTCTGCCACTGAACAGGTCACTAGTCAGGCCACATATGGAGTACTGCGTGCAGTTCTGGCGTCCCTGTCTGAAGAAGGACATCAGATTGCAGGAGGGGATGCAGCACAGGACAACTAAGATGATCCAGGGGCTAGAGGGCAAAACCTATGAGGACAGGCTGACTGAGTTGAATATGTACACCCTGGAGGAGAGGAGAGAGTTGGGGGATATGATTGAGACCTTCAAATGTTTGAAGGGGATTGACAAAATGAGCACAGAAGGGATATTTAAGCTGAGGAGAGGAAGGGACATCAGAGGACATGGTCTCAGGTTGGAGGGTGGAAGATATCTGAGAAAGATGAGGAGGCATTTTTTCACAGAGAAGGTGGTGGAGAAATGGAACACTCTACCCGAGGAGGTGGTATCCTGTAGCACAGTGGGCAGTTTTTAAAGGGCATGGGACAGGGTGCAAGGGGGGTGGTAAAGGCAAGGGGGGAGGAGGGTGGGGCAGCTGCAATATAAGGATGCTAGCTGCGCATTAGAGCAGACTAACTTAATAGACTGTAAGACCTGTTTCTTCTGGCAGATTCATATGTTCTTATGTAACAGTTTGTCGAGTATAACTTGGCTGTTTCAGACTGCTCCACTATTAGCAGTAGGGTTTCGCAAGGATCAATCCTGGGTCCCCTACTCTTCACTATCTTTGTAAATGACTTTTCCTCACATGCCATATCCTGCTCCTCTCTGCTCTATGCTGATGACCTAGTGAGCTACACTAGCTGTAAATACCTGTCTGACCTTAACTCTAACCTTTCCTCTGACTTCCACAAAATGTATTCCTGGCTCTCCGAAAAGCTAATACTCAATGCTAGCAAAACTCATTCTATGTTATTTGGCTCTGCACCTAGACTGAGAAAGTGTTATGAGCACTTATCCATCACCAGTAATGATGGTTCCCTCCTTGAAAATGTTACCAGCTTCAAATACTTTTGTATTTCCCTTGATCCTTCTCTAGACTCTGCCCAGTGTGTCTCCAATACTTGTAAAGCTGTTGACATCAAGCTTAGCCTGGCTTTTAAAACTAGATCTGTCCTCACACACTCTGCCAGGATTGCCATTGCACAAGGCATCCTTCTTACTACCCTCACCTATGACTCTATTACCTTCTCAGGTGTTGCCAAAGCTGACTTCCACAAATGGGACACCACTAACAATAACGTCTGTCATTTTGCTCTGGCATCAAACTGTCTTACCCACCACTGTCCGCTCTTTTCGGGCCTAAAGTGGCAATCTCCTAAGGCTAGCTGCTCCTATGCCCTTGGCTCCCTAACTAACAAAATTATTAGAACTGGAGTTCCCATCTCCTTTGCCTCTATTTTAACTCCCCTTGACCTCGCCTACCCCTTCCAGTTTGGTGATCAGCCCCTACTACTACTTGCTGAGGAACTGACTGACCTCTGGAACATTTATTTAGCCAATCATTAGACATGTGTCATTTCGGGAGATTGGAGAAGGGCAGATGTGGTGCCACTGCATAAGGGAGGGAATAGGGAAGAGGCAGGCAATTACAGACTAGTTAGCCTCACATCTATTGTAGGGAAACTAATGAAGACCCTAATCAAACAAGACAGTGGAATACCTGAAAAAAAACAGTCTTCAGGATAGCAAACAGCATGGGTTTGTGTCAGGAAGATCTTTCCAGACAAACCTTATTACATTTTTCGATTGTGTAAACAAGGAACTTGATAAAGGCCATCCAGTGGACCTCCTCTACTTCAGCAAGGCATTTGATTCGGTGCTGCAAAATTGCCAGTTAAGGAAGTTGGAGGACCTAGGTACCACTAACAGTATTGTCAATTGGGTGGGAAACTGGCGCAAGGATAGGTGACAGAGCGTAGTAGTAAATTTAGTGAGATCAAGTGAAGGAGAGGTCACAAGCGGATACCTCAGGGATTGGTCTTGGGCCTGGTCCTCTTTAACATGTTCATCAGTGACACTGGTGAAGGAATCCAGGACAATCTTGCACTCTTTGTAGATGACACTAAACTTGGAGGAAGGATGGACACTGTGGAAGGGGTTAGGTACCTACAAAAAGACCTCCTCGGGCTAGAAGGATGGTTAAATGTCTGGCAGCTGAGATTTAATGTGAAAAAGTGCAAGGAGTTGCACCAGGAGAAGGGATATCCTAAGACAGAATATTGTCTAAATGGGGTTAGGCTCAGTACCTCCCAAGAGGAGTGGAACCTGGGAGTCATCATATGCAGCTTACTAAAGTAATCAATAGAAACATAGACTTTGACAGCAGATAAGGACCACTTGGTCCACCTAGTTTGCCCATTTCCCTACTTATTGGATAAGTTGCAGAGTCTAGTTAACCAACTGACTACTTCTTCCTACCCCCACCAGAATTGCCTTATGTCTGTCCCACGCATTCTTGAATTACCTCGCTATTTTTGACCCAATGACCTCCTCCTCAGGAAGGCCATTCTATTCATCCACCACCCTCTCTGTGAAAAAATACTTCCTCACATTGCCCCTGAGACATGCCCTCTCTATCTTCAAATTGCGTCCCCTTGTTTTTGCACATCTCTTTTTCTGAAAGATGCTACCTGCTTGGACTTTTGATTTCCCTTGAGGTACTGTAAAGTTTCTATCATGTGCCCCCCTCCCTACTTTCTTCAATGGTATACATGTTAAGCTCCTTTAGTCTCTCTCTTCATATGGCTTCTGTTGCAGACCCTGCACCATTTGAGTTGCCCTCCTCTGGGCTGCCTCTATCCTGTCTATGTCTTGCTGAGATGGGGTCTCCAGAACTGCAAGCAGTACTCCAGATGGGGTCTCACCACCTGTCTGTACAGAGGGATAACAAGTTTTTGTTTTCTACTGGTGATGCCTCTCCTATACATCCTAGAATCCCCCCAGCCATCTTTACTGCCTTCTCACATTGCTTGCTTACCTTTAGGTCATCTGATATGAGTACCCTAGGTCCCTTTCCATTTTTGTTGTTGTTAATACCTCCCCCCATTGTGTACTCTTCCCCTGGGTTTTGTTTCCCATAGAAAGTCAATGCTGCAAAGCTTATAGCAAGGCAAACAGAATGCTGGAGTTCATAGGAAGAGGAATCGACAGTGGAGCAAATGGGTGATCCTCCCCCTGTAAATGTCCCTGGTGAGGCCTCACCTGGAGTATTGTGTCCAGTTTCGGAGCCCACACCTGATGAAGGATATGGATAGGCTCAAGGCCATAAAGAGAAGGGCAACAAAGATGCTCCAGGGCCTCCATGAGGTCTCATATGAGGAGCGCCTGCACTCACCAAACATATGCTCACTTGAGACTAGGAGGGAGAGGGGGATATGATTGAAACCTTCATGTTCCTGAAAGGTATAAATAAAGTGCCCCACACAGAACTATTCAACAGAGTCACCAGCTCAACCACTAGAGGGCACAAATGGAAGTTGAGGGGACGGAGCCTGAGGAGTGAACTAAGGATGCACTACTTTTTTGAAAGAGTGGTGAAAACATGGAACAACCTGCCTGATGAGGTGGTAGGTGCAAAGACAATAGCAGCATTCAGGCATGGGTGGGGCAAAGCAAGGGCTCAAATAAACATCATTAGAGTAGGGAAGGATAAAAACCACAGGGTGGTTAGGACCCAGGATCAGCAGTACGTCCTGGGTAGCTCACGGTCAGACTTGATGGACCTTTGGTCTCCTTCTGCCATCACTTTCTATGTTTCTGCATTTCTATGTTTACTAGCTGATCTTTGCTATATAACCAATATGGGGCTTCGGGCCTTCTCCCATTTTGTCCCAAATCGTGGGAAATCCCTGCATGTGGCCCTTCAGCTCTCCCCCTCCATGCCTGCTTCAAAAGGGAACTTTTTATCCATCTATCTGTCCCTGAGGCCCGTACCTGTTTCCTGTCTCCTTGACCACCCACCCTATGTTTTCAGACTAGTGCTTGTTATAACTGCTTAATTTATTTCACTTATGTAAGATGCTCTGTCTGTTTTGTTTTTTTTTTTTGTTTTTGACAATCTTTTTCTGGCTCCGCTTGGACCCCAGAGAACTCTCTTGGGCATCTGCACATCCTCGGCTCTACCTCCGGGCCTGAAACCTCCCAGCTTCTGGCACCATTCCGGCTATCCCCTCGGCTCTGAGCACTCACGAGGTGGGGCCACCCTATCCACCCAGGGCACTGTATCTTGTAATTGAGGCCAGTCTGGGCTCTGCCCAGGAGCTGGGTGGGTCCAGCTGGTGGAGTGTGGTCGAGGGGGTAGTGCCATCGCCTATCTCTGGGGGCGGGGATTTTTCTTGGCTGCATAGCTCGCTCCCTCCCCTCCATCCTCCCTGCAGAGCTCGGTAATGCAATGGCGCCAGGCATGCCCGCTGCAGCTCTTCCTCCCCTCTAGCAAGCCTTGCATGTTGCAGTGCCTCCGGTTGCCACCGGGGGCAGCTGCAGTGCCGGGCATGAGCCTGGATCCCCCCAGAGAGAGGAGAGCAGTCCTCCAGATGCTCGATCCTCTCTTTCTCCTGATGACCCTCGGCGGCCTGGGCTCGTTCCCGAACCCGGGTTGCCGGCGTGGCGCGAGGTGTGGCATCCAGCACCTCAACCCTCAGTGCCACCAGGCCGGCCTACTCTGTCTGTTTTTAAATTGTTTAATTACAGTGCTCTGTATATTTCTCAATTTGCTGCTATTGGACTGATTTATCCTTGCTACAGTGATTCCTCCCACTCTGCCAGAATTTTGTTTTCAACTGTTTTTTATTGTAACTACTGTAGTTTACTTTCTGCATTGTAAATTTGTACTATTTTACTGTACTATTTTTTATGATTGTCTGTAATTTTTACTTTCCCAGGTCGTGCCTGAAAATGGTCATATTATTGTCTTGTGCACCTATCGGTAATCAAAAACCAAATAAAATAAACAATGTTTTCTGGTTACATAGTAGTCCTAGTCAGAGACTGACATATTCCAGGATCCCCTGAACGAGCAGAGCAGGGCAGTCACTATGTGGCAGGACTAATCGTCTTACTAGAAGCCTGAAACAGCGCTACCTTCTTTTCATGAGGCACACTGAGCAGCATTACAGCATGTGGCTTCATGGGCCAGCAATGTGGAATTCACATACGACAATGTGCTTCATGAATCAAGCCTTTAATAATTAATCATGGGCAGTTATATTGTATCCACAGTGGTGGATAACTGTTAAGATATTATAGCCCACCATTGTGCCATTAGCAAAAAAACAAAAGGGGTTCCCCAGTCAGTCCATTTATGTTCAAAAGGCCACTGAGATGAGATTAGAATTGGGTTATTTCAGAAAGAAACAAGTGATGAGAAGATCCATCAGCAACCAAAAGTTCTTCAAAACATCATGGACCTGATTCTACAAGCACCCCATGCATGTCGCAAGTTGAGCAGTTGTGACATGGACCCTACACCTGAATCTGTAAGGGGCAGGGTCTCCACGGCTAAGTCCCGCAACTTGCAATAAACCTACATGTACACCAAATGAAGGGCATATCTGAAGGGTTTGTCACAAGCTGCAACACAGAATGTGAAGGGTGCAAATGCCTCCCCAATCCCTGATCCCCACATTGCGTTATTGAAAGCTCTGCATGGCTATACACCACTCCCAGCCCCAATCCCAGATGCCAGCCGCCTGCAAATGGCACGTCCTGTACAAAGAGAAAAAAATAGACAAATCTTGACCCGTAAACCCTGGTAGTCTATTGGCCCCCGACCCGGCATTGCCAGACTACCCTGCACCCCCACACCCAGCCGATGACTGGAACAGCCCACCTCTCACCACCACAGCACGACACTGACTGAGCTCCATCTGAGCGTGTACTATATGTATGAACTGTCATTCATTCATTGAGCATGTATATACAGTATGCGCTCAGATGGAGCTCAGTCAGTGGCGGCTATGGTGGTGAGAGGTGGGCTGTGCCAGTTGCCGGCTGGGTGGGGGGTGTGCGGGGTGGTCTGGCAATGCTGGGTGTGGGGCCACTAGACTACCAGGGATTAAGGGTCAGGGTGTGTCTATTTGTTTCTATTTTTACAGGATGTGACATTTGCGGGTGGCTGGCATTGGGGATCGGGGCTGGGGGGGCTGTGTGTAGCCCTGCAGGGCTTTAAATAATGCATTTGGGGATCAGGGCTTGGTGGGGCCTTGAGTAGCTCTGTGGGACTGTTTTTCAAGTACTGGGGATCAAGGGCATGTTGCAGCCCTGCGGGGCATTTTAGTATTTGGGGGCATTACCATGTTGGGGCATGGGTAGCAGAATTAGCCTTGTAGGTCTTTTGTGTTTTGGGGTCAGGGCAGAGTTGTGGGTGAGAGTGGCATACCATTGGGGAGATGGGCAGGCTGCACTTGCAGACAACCTCCAGGGCATAAGTACAGTTACGCCAGCTGTATGTTGGTGTAACTTACATTGATGGTTTTCCCCTGGGAGTTGTTGGAGAATAGTGCCCTGGAGACTTTGCTGCTACCCTTCCAGAATAGGGTGTAACTGCTGCCATAAACCGCCTAGCACCATGTTGCAGGGGGTTTATGGCATAACTGGTGGCATAAGTCCACTTTGGCACAAGCAGCCTGTTGCATGTTGCAGGCTGCTTTGCAGAATACCGTGTTACTCGACTGCTGGCATAACTTGCTACTTGCTCTATTTTCTTTGGCGCAAGTCAAGTTACACCAGACATAACCTTTTGAGAGTCAGGCACCATCTTTTTATTTTGCTTCATATGGCCGCTTTAAGGTCTGCCCAATGTTTCACTGCTTAAACTCCAGCTTTTTCAAGAATCAGTGGTCCTGTGATTAAAATTATATGTACACATGGTCAGTAGTGGCAATAGTACAGAACAAATGTGTTCCCTTCACCTTAACTTTTAGCAACATCAAGTACTGAATTTCATCAGCTGTGCACAATGTAAGTTTCATTCATTCATTTAACAAGTCACTTAAATTGTGCACAAATGATGAAATTGAGCATTTGGTGTTGGTAAAAGTGAAGGTGTCAGGAGCACATTTTTTTCTGTACTATTACTCCTGCTGCCCCTGGTTACAGTTGCAGTCAGGGACCATTTGTTTTCCTCTGCATGGCTGCTTTGGCAGACCAAGGCACAGCATAATTATGTTTGCTTGTACGCATGTGCAAGAAACATAGTGCCATCATCCGAGTTTTTGGAGGTGTGTCACCCCCTCTTTCAATTCAGTCAGTGTGTTGGCAGGCGTGGCACCAGTCTGCCAATGCATGCTGGAGCTGTCTATGACAGCTCCAAAATGCAGTGGCGTACAGTTGAAAGGGGGAGCTATGCTTCAGTGAGCAGAAATAAGATATCGCCTGCTCATGTGCAGCTCCCCTACACACACACACACACACACACACACACACGCATACTACATGCTGCCCCCAGGCACACGATAAATATGGGGTGCCTAACTTCACGGCTTTGCTGCGCCCCCCAAGCCTTCCACATGGCACGCTGGGTGCCCATCCCAGCATGGCAACTCCTAGTATAGCCAACAAGGGTGCCCAATCCCCAGTCAGCTCCACTGTCCTCACCCCCCCCGAGTACTAGTTGCCATGCTGGGAGCCCACCCCAGCGTGGCAATAGATGCTATGGCTGATGGGGGTGCCCAATCCCCCGTCGGCTCCACGGCCCCCCCAACCAGATGTCCTTGTGCCATGCTGGGAGCCCACCCCAGCGTGGCAAACGTCCCGCGTCGTTACTAAAAAAAAAAAAAAAAACCTGGAAATTAAAACGGTCCCTCAGAGTCCCCGGCCCCTCCCACAACCCGCACTCCACCCACTGTGCACCCTGCCTCCCCACACCCCTCACCCCACACTTACTCTCCGAGTCCGGCGCGACGATCTCGTGGACCGAACACGCTCTGCACTCTTCAAAGCTGCTGACTGCGAACTGAGGAAATGCCGGTAAGCTGTATAATGGGATAGATAGGGTTTTTCAACTTTGTTGCATATCTCAGGCATTTTTTGGAATTTTTGAACCAAATTTTCAACATGGGGTTTTTGGGACCCCTTCTCATGAATGCTGTCACTATCATGGCGTTATTCAGGCCCAAAGGGTGATTTCGCAGTCACTGCGTGAAATCACCTTTTGGGTCCGATTAACGAAATGACACTGCCAGTGTTCATAAGGTGGGCTCTCAAGAAGCCTATTTTGAAAATTTGGTAGAAAAATTCCAAAAAACGACTGTTTTATGAGCGTGCGTTGCGCAGTTCCTACGCACGCCGTAAGTTCACAAATTTTCAATATTTCCCAGATTTTCAACATTGCCATTTTACCACACCTTCTTATGGTAGTACAGCTGTCATTTTCACATCTCACCCAAAATGTGTTTCCGCCATATAGCGCACAATGGCAGTCGGTATCTTGAAATCAATGTACGGGACAAAATAAGAAAATCATAGTGACACTGTTCATGAGCAGAGGTCTTAAATGGCTATGTTGAAAATTTGGTGAAAAATTCCTAAAATGACTGTTTTGAGCGCATGCTAGCAGTTCCTATGCATGCTCGAAGCTTCATAATTTAATATTTTCACTCCAGATTTTCAACATTGCCATTTTATTACACTTCCTTATGAACAGTACAGCTGCCATTTTTCATATGCCTCCTAAAATGTGTTTTCGCACATGTAGCGCACAATGGTGCTGTTGGTGTGTGAAAGCAATGTTTGGGACAGATTAAGAAAATCACAGTTACACTGTTCATGAGCAGAGGTCTTAAAATGGCTATGTTGAAAATTTGGTGACAAAAGTCCATAAAATGACTGTGTTACGAGTGAACATTGCGCAGTTTCCACACACCCTCATAAGTTCATGACTTTGTAATATTTTAAGTCCAGATTTTCACCAGTGGCATTTTTCCACACTTCCTTATTTACAGTACAGCTGTCATTTTTCACAACATGGCCGAAGTGTGTTTTCACACTTTCAGCGCAGAGATGCATGGTCACTGTGGGAAATCATTGTTTGGGACAGATAAAGAAAATCACAGTGACACTTTTTATGATCGGAGGCACCAAAATGCCTGAGTTGACAATCTGCTGTAAAAAAAATCCCCAACCTAATTATATTACGGGTGTGCGTTGCACAGTTTCTATGTACGCTCGTGACTTCACCATTTTTTTAAATATTTTTACTGCAGATTTGCAACATTGCCATTTTTTACACCTCTCCATGAACAGTACAGCTGTCATTTTTTACATTCTGTTCGGAATGTTTTTGCACCTGTGGTGCTAAATGCCGTAGTCGCTGTGCATAAGCAGCTTCCGGCTAACAAACTGATATTCCCCCTGTTCATGAGGTGGGGTCACAAAAACCATGTTGAACATTTGGAGTGAAAATACCAATGAATGCCTGAGGTATTAGGGTTTCCAACCATAATGCCCAACCCTGTAGAGAATGACAGGCATCAGGGGTGTGACTTGGGATTCTTGCCTGTAATGCTCATACCATTCCACATCCTGCAGCCAGTGAGAGGCATCGAGGTATGCCTTGGACTCTTGGGCCCCAAAGTTCACCCCATTCTCCTATATCGCACCCATCTCACCGTATTTCCTAATGGAATGGGGTGCGCATAAGGGCCAAAGACCCCAAGGAACACTGTGACACTTGTCAGTGTCTGCAGGGTGGGGTGTGGTGAAATGGCGTGGCCGTTATGCCTGATGACCCAAAGGCACACCCCAATGCCTGTCACTCTCTGCAGGGTGGTGGTGGGGTTGGCTTCAGTTCAGTACTTCACTGCCATTCCTATTATGCAGCTCTGTAACTTCTACACTACCACTGCCAATGCCAGCAAGCAAACATTCGGCATTGACAAATGCTTGTTAAAAGAACTAAAGGACCTTTTGTTTCCTTTTTATACTTTTAATTATCTGCCGAGTCATCTGCGGCATGATCTGCTGCTTGGCCCCACAGCAGAAAACAGCAAGCCATAGGCCTTAAGTGTATATCACAGTACCACTGACCCTTGAAAAAGTGGCTGCTTCCTTAGCAAAATGTTGGGTAAAGCTTAAGGTGGTCATATTAAACAAAATAAAAAAAAAAGGTTTTGAAAAAATTCTAATTACTGGTGAATCTGTTCTTCACTTCTTTCATTATTTATTTATTTGTTTTTGTTAACCAGGTAAGCACACTAGACAACAAAGGCCGGATATTCAAAAGGGTTGCGCCATGCACAATAGGGTTGCACATGCGCAAGTCCGAAATTGCGCCATTCTGCGATATTCAGCAGGAGGCAGGTGCGCCACTGAAAACAGGCTGAGCAACAGCGCAATACAAATGAATACATGCTGAACTGGAGGGGGAGGAACCATGCATAAACTGCACAGCCCGATATTCAGCAGGGCTGTGCAGAGTTGTGCAGGCGCAACCCACAACCTGCGCCTGCACAACTTTGAGCCAAAAAAAAAAGGCCTAAGTCGAGGGCCACCCACAAGTGAGCTGCTGCATTGCAGGGCGCAACACAGCAGCTGCCACCTGTGGCTGGCCCTCAACCCACACCCTGTGCCCCCCCTGCAGCCCGATCGCGGGCAAAAGAGAGTAATATCCCCACCACCACCCCCACTGGCCCGGTCCCGGGCATAGCGTAAATTCTCCCCCCACCAGCCCGATTGCAGGCAGCAAAGTGTCTCCCCAACATATCCCTGGTGGTCCAGTGGACTTAAATCCCGATCGGCGGGATTAAGTATTAACCCCACCTCCCGATTATATCCCTGGTGGTCAGTGGACTGAACATCCGATCGCGGGATGGAGTGTGCAAACAACTCCCCAAAACATCCCTGGTGCCTAGTGTCCCCACCCCACCCACCGTGAACCTCCCCACCTGTTCCCATCCCGCGGCGGCGGCGGCAGCATTCACCTAATCTGGACTGTCTTATACGGTATGGGCTGCACCATTGGCTCTTGCTCTGCACCGATGGGCTGCAGCCCCTACCGAACAATCGGATGGTGGTAGCCGGGCGGCAGGCGGGTGGATGCTGCTGTCCGCCGGCGCGGGGGAGCGGGTGGGAGGCTTCACGGGTCGGTGGGGTGGGGGACACTAGGCACCAGGGAGGTTTTGGGGGGGGGGTTGTTTGCACACTCCATCCCGCGATCAGGATGTTCGGTCCACTGGACCACCAGGGATATAATCGGGAGGTGGGGGGGTTGTTAATACACAATCCCGCGATCGGGATTTACGGTCCACTGGACCACCAGGGATACGCTCGGGAGCCATTGCTGCCCGCGATCTGGCTGGTGGGGATTAAACTATGCCCACGATCGGGCCAGTGGGGGTGGTGGTGGGGATTATACACTGTTTCGCCTGCGATCGGGCTGCAGGGGGCGTCGGTCCCCGACGGCTGCTGCCTGGCAGGGTGCCAGGCGCAAGTCCTCGGGGATCGGCGCACCTGCATGCTAATGGCATGCAAATGGGGCCATAATCAGATGCAAATGGCCCCCCCGCGCCTTGCATGAATTATGGCCCCATTTGCATGTCACCTTTTGAATATGGGGATTTTGCACATGTCGCAATGGTACTTGCACCACCGCAAGTTGAATGCTCCACTCTGACCACTTGCGGTGGTGCAAGTTCCACTGCGCCATGCACAGTGGCTGTGGCCAGGGGGTGATATTCAACGGAGTTGCTCAAGGGCGCAACTCCTTTGAATATCGCTCTGGACACACCCCTGTGCAACTATTTTGTGCAGCGCAAGGGCTTGCGCCACAAAATAGCGCAGTTTGAATATCCAGCCCCAAGTTCCTATTTTTAGGTGCGACCCAGGAGGTTACAATACAGAAACAATAAACATGGTACATATTCAGGGTAGCATACAGGCCTGCAACTACATGTGGGCCAGAGAGAATACAGTACATGGATTCAATACATAGACAGGGAACAATCTCACCCACACACAGGTGGGGCCAGAGTACAGCATATAGACAATAGTACAGAGTCAGAGCTAATGAACATGAGTAGGACTACAAGGTCAGTACGATAATCCCATATTGTGGCAAGGGGTGAGGAGAACAACAGGTACAGGAGGCTGTAAAAAGGGAGGTGGGCCTGATACAGCAAACACTCCATGAGGCAGTCGGGAGAGACAGACAAGGGGTAGAGCGAACATTTGCAGTGGACAGCGTAGACCTCGTGGGTAAGGAACTCCAACCTGGGGGACCACCACGGCTAGAAGGGTAGGGGACCTCCGACAAGGAAAAAGGCACTAAGTGCTGTCCGGAGGGGAGGTGGGGGCCAGGAATGGCTTATAAGCTGGGGAGAGGGTGGCCACAAAAGCAAAGTAAGTGCGGGGGAGGGGAAGAGGCTGAGGTCGAAACCTACTTGGTGGGAGAGGTGTCGGGCAGCCACTGGAGATGGCTACTCATTGCCACAAGGGCAGGTGGAGGCCCCTTTGAGGAATTTCCAGAGGGACGTTTTGAAGCCAGAGTGGGAAGGGCCGGCACAAACTGGAGCAGGGAGGGAGTTCCAGAATCTAGGGGCATAGGCGGAGAAGGCCCGATCCTCGGTGAGGGAGCAGGTCCTAGGGACCTTGCAAGCGAGAGTCGAGCTGGGCCTAAGCTGGTAGGCCAGGGTGGAGTGTTGGAAGGGAAGGGCAAGTCCTGGGGGGGCAGGCAGTTCGGACTATGTTGTCAACCAAGCTACCAAGGACGAAGGCTCTGTGTTTATCAGGGGGAAGCCACTCCAGACGGGCATAGAGGGCACACCGATGTGTAAGGCAATGGGCAGATAGGGCAAAATGACAGATGTTATTATATGCCGTGTCCCATTTTGCTAGGGAGGCATTGGGCACTGGCGCAAAGCCAACAAGGCCATAGCAGAGCGTAGGTAGGAGAATCCCCCTGGCTATAGCAAGCCGAGCAGCCAGGGTAAGACAGTTCTTGGCCCTGTAAGCTAAGCCGAGCTTACTGTTCGATGCTTTGCAAATGTTCTGAATATGCTCAGTAAAATCAAGCTGGGGATCTAGGGTCACTCCTAGGTACCTGGCGGAGTTCAGGACAGGCAGGAGGGAGCTATTCCCCCCCCATTTATGGCGAGAGGGAGGGGCAAGATGCGGTTTTGGCTGCCGACCCAAATACCATGGAGTGTGTTTTGTCAAGGTTTACAGTAAGCTTGTGACCCACGAGCCAGTGTAGGATATGCCCAAAGTCAGTATTGCATTGGGAGTTGATGGTAACGGGGTCCTTGGCGCTAGATAGTAGTACCAGGTCATCCGCATAGAGTAGTAGACCCGAAGGTAGTAACTGAGGGGAGTTCATTTACGTAGATGGAGAACAGAATGGGACCCAGAATGGACCCTTGGGGTACCCTGCATCCGACTGGGGAAAGGTCCGAAAGAGCATGGTTAAAACAGGTGTATTGTTGTCTCCCCCCAAGACAGCTGGTGAACCAATCAAGAGCTCGGGGGGGAGAAGCCTTGCCCATGTAGGGTGGAGAGAAGGCAATTATGGTCAACCCGATCAAAGGCCTTAGAGAGGTCGACAAAGATAGCCCCAGTCAGTTTATCTGCATCTGTGGCGGCTCTGACCTGGGAGGTGACCACGGCGAGAGCAGTGGATGTGCTATGCCCCTTCCTGAAGCCGTGCTGAGCAGGGGAGAGAACTGCATACTCCTGCAGGTAATGGGAGATTTGTCTAGCTACTGCTTTTTCAAGTAGCTTGCTGGTAGCAGGGAGTATGGCAATAGGACGGTAGTTACTTATCTCCTTGGGATCGCCATGCTTAAACACTGGGACAACCTTGGCCACCTTCCATATATCAGGTACAATTCCGGAGGTGAGGGAAGAATTAAAAATGTGGGTAATCAGCCAGGCAAGGTAGGGCTCTAGGCTCCTAGCTTTCTAGGGCCTAGGGGTTGATCATATCCCGGCCCTGGAGTGGTGCGAGAGCCCACAAGGAGAATTTGAGTCTCTTGCAGATTTTCTTCAGGTAAAAAGGAGGCCAGGAGGGGGTGGGTGGCCCAGAGGTTCCGTGGTGAGGGAAGGAAGTGAGGGGGGGACCGGTAGTTCTGAGAGCTGACAGCTGAACGCCAAGGCTGTGGTCTGGGGGTTGCTGCAGTTAGTCCCCTCTAAGTTCATGTCAACAGCCAAGTGCTTGGCGGACACACCCACCACACTTTTGATGTTTTTTCAGAAACACCATGGGTTGTAGACTGACTTGAGCAGAGCTGATTTACAGAACTCGCTTGGTGGTGCATATAGAGGACTTGCAAGAGTTCCTGAGTCGTTGGTATTCAAGGCGAACTCTTGTGTCACCAGAGATTCTATAGTTGTTCCAGCACTTGTCTCTCTGCTTCATGAGAGCAAGTAGTCCACCATGCAGCCACTTAGTGACAGTACCCCTCACTCTTCTTTTAGTGAGGGGAGCATGCCTATTCTGCAGGGGGATGAGAATAGATAGGAAGTGCTCCAATGCAATGGTAGGGTTACCGTGCTGAGTAACTCGATCCAGTCGGTACGACGAGGTCATACAGGTAGTCGCTTAGGATAAGCTTGAATAGTCCCTGATCTGAATCACTCTACTGGGAATTTTGGGGCAGTGGACCCCATACACAGTAGATGGGCGAATGATCGGATATCACGCCCAGGAGAGTACCAGATTGTATGATTTTATCCGGACGGTTGCTCAGTAACCAGTCGATAAGTTACCCTTGTCTCTCCGGGAGGTAGGACCTGTGATGGTCTGGCGGAGAGTGAAGCCAGACAGGAGAGGCTCAAATAGTTTGATATTAGGCCCCAACCAGTTAAGGTTGAAATCCCCCAGGATTAGGACCTCATTTGAGCCTACCTTGCCTTTTAGATGGTCAAGAAGAAAGGAGAGTCCGGGTGGGCCAGCCTTGGGAGGATTGTAGGCACAGACCAGGTGCACCTTTTTTGAGTTACCAAGTAGCAAGAGGGAGTGAATGAATTTGCAACCTGAGGGGTTGGGTGGGGATAGAGATACCAGGGATACATTTAGGTGCCCCCTATAGTATAGAGTACCCCCACCACGCTTATTTTCAGTCCTGTCCCTTCGATGAGGCTGTAACCCGGAATGGCACAAGTGGAGTCAGGAATACCAGGCCTCAACCATGACTCCATGATGCCCAAGATGTCAGGTTCATACAGGGTTGCCCAAGCACTCAGTTCCGCAAGGTTATGTAGGAAACTGTGGATATTTAGATGGGCTATTTTTATGCCTTTTTTTAGCAGCCAGGCAGGGGGCTGCTTGGGTGAGTGACCAGGGTAGGAGGGTGTAGAGACCTGCAGTGCGAGAGGAGCCATGGCCTAGTTTAACAAGGCAGAGGGGAACCCTGGCTAGAGAGCAGCTTCAGAGAGCCAGCGACAATGAGAGAGAGCCTGACGGAGCCCCTTAGTATAGATGCAGTGTCCAGCGAGCCAGGGTAAAGGAGGGGAGATCCAGATAGACAGGGTCCCAATGGGAACACTCAAGGTAGAGGGAGTCCCAGGGGATAGCCAAGAAACAGGGGCAGGGATGGTGGCTAGGAGAGGTGTCCAGGACAGCTCAGGGCAAAAAGTGTGGAGCCTTATGTGGCACACAGAGAGCCAAAAGTTCACGATGAGAAAGAGTGCCTAGGTCCCAAAAAACCTAAAGATGTGAGAAAAAATGCGCTTAAGTGTCACTCTGAGGCCAGGCAAGCAGGGACATGCTTTGAGAGAGAGACAGCCTCTCTAGTAGCAAGCTGCTATAGCCTGCAGATGGTAAAGTGGGCTGATAGAATAAATCAGCACACGTGATGGCTGCATATATCCCAGAGTCCACCAAGGGTGGTGGTGGGGGTGGTGGGGCAGCCGGCAAAGCCGGTGGGGCTAGCCCTCTGCAGCACTCACACACCTTAAAGGTGAGGGCAGCGTGGTGTTCTCCGTGGAGGAGAAGGCAGCGTTGGTGTTCCCCGCACCAGCGAAGTATGCAATGGCTCTTATTTTTAATATTTATGAAAAAATTTAATAAATAATGTCCTAGTTTTTACCTTTTTTACCAGGTAAGCAAACACAGTACAAGGAGTGCTCATTTCCAGTTGTGTTCAGGGTGGGGGGGATACAGAAGGGTATGCAGGAGAAATACAACAGGGATATAACAATTTACAAACTGTAAACAAATAGGGTAATACCATTATGTTGGATGGGCATGCATTGAAATAAAGTAACATTTGCCTGGCCTAGTGGAAATGGCAGTGAGAGTATGACACACCCATGTGGGTGACCCAACTGGCCATGTGCTGGGTCTTAGAGGAAGGGAATGAGCATCCACCCACTACACAAGCATCTACTGTGATTACAGAGAGAGCTTCATGTTGTGGGTGACCACCAGACATGTGCCCTCAAACACCACATAATCTCAACCCGTCACTGTCACTGTCCCCAATAGGTAAAGAAATCTGCCTATGGACGAGGAGATGCTGGGTTAGCAGATATACCCCTCATCCTGCTGCTTTATGTGCTTAGGACAAAGTTGATATCCCAGCTGCTTACACTAACCTACCAGCAGTTCAGGCCACACCCTTATTACCGTTTGTACTGTTCACTTACTCTTGCAAGCCACAACTAGGACTTGTATGGCTTCACAACTGTATAGAACTAGTAGCACTGCTCTTACCCCTGTTGCCATCTTAGCTACGTCCTCACTGTTATACTGCTAACCTTATATATTGCCAATACCATGTCTGTATTCTTTTCTGTGTTATGAATACCTGTTGTTGTATATTGTACCTGACGTGGAGTCTTTGGAAATGAGTCCTTGACTCAAAGGTTGTAATCTGATTCTCTCAATAAATAAATAAAGACATGTGCCCTCTTTTGCATGGCTGGTGTGCAGCGCACAGCAAGGCACAATGCATGTAAGCATCAGTGACATAGTAAGGTGAAAACCTGGGACAGATATTGCCTCCAGACCATTAACGGTTGTCCCCTCACCACATTCACTTCACTGACACCACCCTATGTCTCCTACTTAATGCCAGCATCATGCAGATCCTTGTTCTTGGGTCAGGTTCCCACCACCTGTCTTGGGCTTTGCCAGCAGGGGTAAGCTCTGGGGCGTAAAGCTATCTTTGGTGGTATGTGTCAAGTAGGCTGTGGGGTAGCTTGTGGCTGAGCAGGAACAGACTGAACAGAACCAGCCTAAGCGAGACACTGGCCGGTGTCTGGATAGCAGGTAATAAATCTGTAAATTAAAAAAAGACAGTTGTCAAAAAACAACAGCTGAGTGGTAATGGTAAGTTACCAATAGGACAATGGGTGGCATGGTGCTTGAGGAACTTTCTTTAACCACCAACTCATTAGAATTATAAGATGTTTCTGACCTCTAACAGTCAGAGGAACTGTATGACATGGGAAAAAGACAAATGGAGGAAGGCAAAAGAGGATGAACAGAAGACAGTAGTAGGTTACTATGGCAGTTTTACCCCAGCTGTGAATATAGGCCTGTAATTTCTGATTGGCAACTGCAATTTCAAATGAGAAAAAGCCTTCCAGTGGTTATTTTCATGGGATAATGACAACCACATTAAAACGCATTGACTGATGTACTATTCCACTTTCATAATATTAGATTATGTTCTGAACTTTCAACTGATTTTATTTTCAAAATCATGTGCAAGGTGATTCTTCAACTTAACTTTTAAATTCTGAGAGTAAAAAACAATAGCAACTTGATTTTTTTTTTTTGCCAGTATGTGTTTTCTATTTACTATTCAATTAATACCCCAATATGTGCTTTGTCGATTGATACTCATATTAAAATGGCTAATTTATCATTCAAAGGCCAATGCACAAAGCATAAATCAGCCTCCATACCTTTGGGCTGCTGTTTTTCTCCTTTGGCTGCAGAGTGAGAAAAGATAAAGTTGTTATTAGATAACTAAGCAAAGTTATAGTCTTACTGTTTTTGCTGTGGCTCTCCAGTCTGATGAAATTTATATTTATCAAGTGGTGTTCATCCAATAAAATCAAGGCATGTTTTTGCTATACGCTATCTGTGTGTATTAAAAATTAATCCCTGCTGCTGATGAACTTCTGCATTCCTTTCCAAGACTGTAATAAATTAATATATACTGTGCCTTTAATGTGCATCATATTGCTGCCAAAAGCTGTAGGCAACACGCCTTTTTTTTGCTTCTGTTACTTAATGCCATGAAAAGCACATCCTCCTCTCCTTTACCAGTCTATACCCTACACTGTATTACATGTGTCTTGCAATTGTACATGGCAAATACTTTTTGTTAAATGTAGAGTCTAATGCTGTTTAATTGTGAAGATGCTACTCCAGGAATAAGCAGTCATTGCATATAGGCAAATAATTATTTTGCACCCTTAATGATAAACTGCTTAAAATAGCAGGTGTACAGCAGGTCACCAATGAGGGTTTTCTTTTGATGGTGCCAGTAAGTTGCCTATGAAGACTTAGTCCCTGTACCAGTCCTTGCCCTCTGGAAATTGGGCCACTGAAGACCCAATGCTTTAAACCTCTTAAAGGCTTTAAAAATTACTTGCACTCTAATCTGAGTAGTTTTCTGCTTTTTTTTTTCCTGTTTTCCATTTAAAAATTATGTTATTTAAAAGGATATAGCATTTTGTGGAATAGAATAAAAAGGGGAAAAAGTATATTTTTTATTTTGATATTATTTTCACTTGGTCATCAACATAAAGCTAAAATCATTAATGTAGGAGAATATAATTATGTTATTACATTCTGTAAAATTACTTTACAGTTTTCAGCTTTTTTATATTTTATTTAAGAAAAATAATTTTTATTTACAAACAATTGCAAACAGTAAACATGCAATACATTTCAGGAAACGTAAAATAACACATCAATATGTGCATGTTTCATCTCAGAGGAATATATATATATATATATATATATACAGTATATATATATACATATATACACACACACATATACAAACACATACAGTTCTGGAGACCCCATCTCCACAAGGACATAGACAGGATGGAGGCAGTCCAGAGGAGGGCAACTAAAATGGTGCAGGATCTGCAACAGAAGCCTTAAGAGAGACTAAAGAGCTTAATATGTATACCCTTGAGGAATGGGGGGGCATGATAAAAACTTTCAAGTACTTCGAGGGACTCAAGAAAGTCCAAGAGGGTAGCATCTTTCAGAAAAAGAGTTGTACAAGAAAAAGGTCAACACAATCTGAAGATAGAGGGAGAACAGCTCAGGGGCAATGTGAGGAAGTATTTTTTCACAGAGAGGGTGGTGGAGGCATGGAATGGCCTTCCTGTGGAGTTTGCTGGGTCAAAAACAGTGGGGGAATTCAAGAATGCATGGGACAGACATAAGGCAATTCTGGTGGGGGGTAGGAAGAAGTAGGCTGTTGGTTAACTAAGATCTGCAGCTTATCCAATAGGTAAGGAAATGGACAGACTAGGTGGTCCAAGCAGTTCTTATCTACCGTCAAAGTCTATGGACAGGATTCATGAAGAGCAATTTTTAAAGTTCCCATCCACAACTGCTGTTGCGGACTGGAATCGTCTGCAGCTGCGGCAGTAGCGATACACAGCTGCAGCAGTTGTGGATGGTGCTACAGTGGGTTCCGATGCCTGTAGCAGCCTCCTGCAGCTGTGGTGCTGTCCATGGCAACAGCATCTGCAGGCTGCTGTATTCCATGGAGCCAGTCGCATTCCGGCTCCAGCTTCATGAATACCCGCAGCTGCAGGTGACCTGGGCTTCGCAGGTGGATTCTCACTAGAGCTGAGGTTTTCCTTTTCCTTCTCCCACTTTAGTGAATCCTGCCCTATGTTTCTATTATAAATGAATGAATATGGAGTAGTACCCCTAGAGCTGACAGGGAGTGTTGAGTTACAATTGCAATTTCCCTTTATAAGGCAGCTCTGCCATTAACTGTAAATTGGATTTGGTCACAATTAATTTATTTTTTGTTGTATTTGTTTCATATTGTTTTTCTTTAAACAGTGACCTGTTTAAAATATGAGTTTGCATATGATGAGTTCTTATGTAAAAATAAGAAGATCTGTAAACAAAAAAGGAAAAAAGGGTGGACAGGCATGCGCTTCATATTCTATATGGCAGCAGACATTCTGAAGGAGAATAATCATTTCACTGCTCATTATTCATGAGCTACTGTCCACCAAATAAAAGCCAAATGCCTGATGAACTGTTCCAGGTTCATATTATTTGATTATTTTCAGAGATTTTATCAACTGACTTTATTTGTAAAGCCACTTGAGAGATGCTTCATCTAATACTTAAGATTTAAAATTCTGAGAGCAAAAAGCAATAGCAGATAGCAGCTCGATTTTTAGCCTTGTGTGTTTTCTATTTACCATTGAATAAATATGTGTTTTGTCTGACAATTAGTACTTATATCAAATAGCTGATTTATCAGTCAAAGACAATGGTACAAAGCATAAAATATCATCTATACCTTTGGGCTTCTGTTTTTCTTCAATGACTGTAGAGTGAGAAAAGATAATGTCAATAACACAAGAAAAAGAAGTAAAGTATGGAATGTGCATTATTACTGTGGCTCTCCAGTCTCATGACATTCACATTTATCAAGTGGTGTTCATCCAGTAACATCAAAGCATGTTTTCGATATACTGTTTCTCTGTGTATTTCAAAATTATCTGTGCTGCTCATCATTGTGCTGTTCTAAAGTTGTAGGCAACACTCTTTAGCTCCTGTTTCTTAACACCATGAAATGCACATCATCCCTCCTGTTTTAACAATTTATGCTTTATGCTATATTAAACATTCTTCAATTGTGCATGATAGATATTTATTGCTACTGTAAATTTAGAGTCTAATACCGTGTAATTGTACAGATGATACTCCTAGAATGAACAGGCATAGCATGTATGCAAATAAGGGAAATTTGCACCCATGATGCCAGACTGCTGAACATAGCAGGTATACTACAGGTCATCAGTGAGGGGCTTTTTGACTGTGCCAGTGAGTTGCACACAAGAACTTGACCCCTGGACCATTCTCTGCTCTCTGAAATTGGATCCGAGAATACCAAATGCTTTAAACATTTTAAAAGCTGTACAACATCTTTGCCTTCTGATCTGAGTGGTTTTCTGCCTTTTTTCCATTTTTATTTTCTTTTAAAAAGTATAACATTTAAATGGATACAATATTTTATGGAAATTAATAAAAAGTGGAAAAATTAAAAAATCATTTCATTCTGATATAAGAGAATATAATTATACCATTACATTCTGTAAAATCATGTCACCGCTTTCAGCATTTTTCTTATAATTAATATTTTATTAAGGATAAAGAACCTTTATTTGGAAACATTTTAAGCAATGAATATGAAATACATTTATGGAAACAAAAAAATTTAAAACAACACATCAATGTATACATGTTTCATCTCAGATGAAATATATATGTGCTATGAATTAATGAATACAAAGTAGTATCCTGAGTGCTGTCAAGGAGTGTCAAATTATGATTGCAATTTCTCTTTATAAGGTAGCTTTCCTATTGATTATAAGTTGGACTTGCTCTTTATTCATTTCTTTTTTTTATTGATTTTCTTGAAATAGTATTTATGTAAGATATGAGTTTGCATATGACTGGTTCATATGTAAAAATAAGAAAATCCATACATTGCATAAAAAGAAAAAATGGAAAACAGGCATGTACTGTACGTTCTGTATGGCAGCAGACATTTTGAATAAGAAAAATCATTCCACTTGTCATAATTTGTGATCTATTGTCCACTGGGTAAAAGCACATTGCCTGATGAACTGTTCTAGGTTCATAATATTAGATTATAGACAGAGCTTTTATCAACTGACTTGATTTTCAAGACTGCTTGAGACATGCTTCTTCTAATACTTAACATTTAAAATTCTGAGAGTAAAAAACAATAACAGCTTGAGTTTTGCTCCTGTGGGTTTTCTATTTAACAGCAAAATTACTATCATGATATGCATTGTGTCTGACAATTGGTACTTCAATAGCTCAGTTATCATTCAAGGGCTAAGGCACAAAGTATAAAACAGCATCTATACCTTTGGGCTTCTGCTTTTCTTCTTTGACTGCAGGGTGAGAAAAGATAATGTCACTATCACTGGAAAAAAGTGTTGACTGTGTATTATTGCTGTGGCTCTTCTGTCTGATGAAATGTACATTATTTTTGTATTAGTACATATGTGTTTTAATAGGAAAAATATCCATGAAGCAGTGCTCATTTACAGGGAGGTCCTGGTTAAAACAGACAAATGGTACAGAGAAATCAAAACATAACACTTTGTTAAGTGGTGTTTATCCAATAACATCAATGCATGTTTCTGCTGTAACTTATGTATTTAACAAATAATCTGTGCTGCTATTCAACTCATGTAATCCACAAGAGTGCAACAAATTTGTATATATCTTGGGTATGCGTCATATTTCTGTTCAAATGCTGTAGGCAACAATGCTTTATCTCACACTACTCCTGTCTCTCAATGACATGAAATGCAAATCCTTTCATTCTTTCCAGTCTATGCTCCATTATGTGTTAAACATGTTTTGCTTAACAGAAAACATTTCTTAGAGGATCCAGATAATCTTTCTTCAATTTTGGTTTTGATTTGAGAATTTTTGGTAACTTCACTAGAAGTCATTGAGAAAATATTATCTCCACTGGTAAAATTAATGGTTTACCTAGAGAAAAAAAACTAAATTCTCTTCTGCACAATCTACTCAGAGACCTCCTTCAACCCTTGTAAAATCTGCCTCCTTTTCAGATCAAAAAAGTTGTCCTGAAAGAAGCATGGGCTAAGAGATCTTATAATTTTAAAAGTAAAAAAAAATAAACATCCCCCTGATGTGATCCCTATAGCACAATCTAGACAGAGGTGTTTTATTTAAAGTGAGGTGATCAAACATGGAGAAACTTATTTGATTCCACATATCCCTGCAATGCCAGAGTCATTCATATAAAATACATCAAAAATCTTTTCAACACAAACAAACTTGCAGAATTTATTAAGCATGCATGAACATAAGCAAGCAGTAGGGAATGAAACAACTGAAATTGATGACTCATTCTGTCTGGCTGAAGTGTCTAGACAGCCAATGAAGTCTATCTCAGCATAGACAACAGTACAAGCTCTCACCTGAGGCAACTTCAGTACTGACTTTAAGTAATGCTGCATTTGGCTGCTAATAGGACATGATTTGAGATGCGAATGTTCTGACTGACAGCAAGGTCAGCATAGAGTTTTAGGTGGGTTTTGCACTTTTCGTTGTGTAGGCATTTTGTTATTGGCACTGCATTAGCATTAAAAGTGAACATTCTAAGAAACCTTTTTGAAACAACTTTTCTATTTGGGCTGTGAATAAGTAGATATATTTATTTCAAAATTACAGCACTTTATTGCACTCTGCACTGTACCTACAATTATGAAACGTTTTCTACTTAAACGTTCTAAATTCTGTAAAGTAAAATAATACTGTCTTTAAATACTTGAAGACCCAGCATTCAAAAATATCTCAAAAGTTGTAAAAAATGTGTCCCCTCTAATTTGAGGAATTTTGTTACCATCATGCCTTTTTCCTTTTTTGAAAAATTATAGTATTTAAAAGTATAAAATATATTGTTAGAAACATAGACTTTGATGGCAGATCAGGACCACTTGGCCCACTCAGTCTGCCCTTTTCCCTACCTATTGGATAAGCTGCAGATTCTAGTTAACCAACAGCCTACTTCCTGCAACCCCCCACTATAATTGCCTTATGTCTGTCCCATGCATGTTTGAATTCCTCCACTGTTTTAGACCACACAACCTCTCCAGGAAGGCGGTTCCATGAGTCCACCACTCTCTCCATGAAGAAAATTTCCTCACATTACCCCTGAGCTGTCCCCCCTCTATCTTTAAATTGTGCCCCCTTGTTCTTACACATCTCTTTTTCTGAAAGTTGCTACCCTCCTGGACTTTGTTGATTCCCTTGAGGTACTTAAAAGTTTCTATCATGTCCCCATGTCCCTTCTTTCATCAAGGGTATACATATTAAGCTCTCTCAGCCTCTCTTCATATGGTTTCTGATGTAGACCCTGCACCATTTTTGCCCTCCTCTGGACTGCCTCCATCCTGTCTCTGTCCTTGCATAGATGAGGTCTCCAAAACTGCATGCAGTACTCCAGATGGGGTCTCACCAACTGTCTGTACAGATGGAAAACCACTTCCCTTTTTCTACTTGTGATGCCCCTCCTTATGCATCCCAGTATCCTCCTGGCTCTCCTTACCGACTTCTCACATTGCTTACCCACCTTTAGGTCATCTGATATGACTACCCCCAAGTCCCTTTCCATTACTGTTGTTGTTAGTACCTCCCCTGCTATTGTGTACTCTTCTCTTGGATTTTTATTTCCCAGGAGCATTACTTTGCACTTCTTTGCATTGAATCTAAGTTGCCATATGTCTGACCATTCCTCCAACCTTGCCAAGTCCCTTCTCATCCTTTCTACCCCTACTTGTGTATCAACTCTATTACAGATCTTTGTGTCATCTGCAAAGAGGCATACCTTTCCTTCCAGGCCCTCTGCAATGTCATCTATAAAGACGTTAAAGAGGACTGGACCCAGTACTGAGCCCTGAGGTACTCCACTAGTAACCTCCCCCTTTCTTCAAAATGTGTTCCATTGACTATTGCCTTCTGTGTCCTGTTGTGCAGCCAGTTTGCTACCCAGGCTACCATCTTGGGACCCACTCCCAGGCTGGCTAACTTGATTATTAATCTTGTGTGCAGGACTGTGTCAAATGCCTTGCTAAAGTCTAGGTAGGCCATATCCACATCCCTCCTGGTCTATTACTTTGGTCACCCAGTCAAAGAAATCTATTAGATTCATCTGACATGACCTTTCTGCTGTGAATCCATGCTGCTTTGGGTCCTGTGCCCCGCTGGCCTCTAGGTACTCAACAATTCTTTCTTTCAGAAGTAATTCCATCATTTTCCCCCACCACTGAGGTCAAACTAACATGTCTGTAGTTTCCTGTTTCTGCCTTGCTCCCACTTTTGTGAAGAGGAATCACATCTGCACTCCTCCAATCCTCAGGTACCACCCCATCCTCCCATGATTTGTTAAAAAGTGTAGTCAGTGGTGTCACTAGGTCCTCCCTTAGTTCTTTTAGGATTCTAGGGTGAATCCCATCAGGCCCCATTGCTTTGTCCACCTTGAGTTTTAGGAGTTCTTTCAGTGCACATCTTGGAAGTACATTTTGGGACAATCAGAAATGTCCTATAATTAGATCGCAAGGGTAAGCCTGTATAGTTCTCCTAAGCATGTCGGCTAGGGTAGCAGGTGTACCTGTTCTGATAATATTAACAATGTTACAGCTAGCAGTGAAAAGGCAATAAGATGATGTGAAGAGTCAACCCAGACTCGAGTAAAGGGCACATTGACGGGTCAGCCTGGGCACAGAACACACAAAGTGACAAATGTTGTTGTAGCAGATGTTCCATTTATTTAGAACCACATTTGTTTGCCTTCAGGTAGGGTACCAGCCCATGGGAGAGACTAGGTTATAAGACACCTTGGGCTATGGCCAACCTGGCAGCTGAGGTTAGAGCTTGCCTGATTTTATACACAAGACTTAGCTTCATATTAACTGTCTTCCAGGTTGTATATAGGTGCAAATTAAAGTCAAGGGCAGGGTCTAAAGTGATTCCAAGGTATTTGAAGGATACGACTACAACTAGGGGGGGGAGTTATCAGAACAGTAGACATTAAGAGTGAAGGGACAGGCCCTAGTTCTGGGAGCAGAATTGAAAAGCATAGCATGTGGTTTTATTTTGGTGTTCATAAGGAATCTGTTGTGAGTTAAGCAGGTCTGAATACAACCAAAATTTACATTTAGCCTCGAGTTAACATCCGATATATCCACAGCAGTAGTGCTCAGTACCATGTCATCTGCATAGAGTAGAGCAGGAGGCAGCAGTAGTGGGAAGATTTTTATTGATAAATAAAGTGAATAGCATTGGACCAAGTATGGATTCTTGATGGACACCAGTATTAATGGAGGATAGGTCAGATTTGACTTGATTAATTTCTACAAACTGCTGCCACTCATTAAGGTAGCTCACAAAGTAGGTAGTGGCAATAGATGAGAAATGCAAGGTAGACAGTTTGGATAGTAGAAAGGTGTTGTCCACAAGGTCAAACACCTTGGTTAGGTCAATGAAAACAACCCCAGTGAACATCCCCTTATCCATGCCCATTTTAACATCATTTGTAAATTGGATGAGGACAGTGGATGTACTATGGGCTTTTGTAAAACCATGCTGTGCCGGGATAATAGATTATGCAACTGGAGGTGTTCTGTTACTTGGGAGAGTATGAGTTTCTCCAGATGGTTATTATGCACAGAAAGGATAGCAATGGCGCAGTAATTATCTATACACTTGAGTTCTCCCTTTTTGTGACTAGGCACCACTCTGGCAACCTTCCAGAGTTTAGGTACAATCCCAGTGGAAATGGACAGGTTAAATAGCCTTGAGACTGGAGCAGCCAAGTGAGATGCAGCAGTTTTGAGGAACCTAGGTATGAAACCGCCATGCCCTCCACTACTGCATGCTGGAATAGTCTGCAAAAGGCATACTACATCAGCCTTACTGGCAGTCCTCAGTTTAAGGGGAGGGGATCCTGGTTTCTCTTCAGGAGTGCAAGGTCAGGAGCCATGCCAGTCAGCATTCAGTACTTGGAGAGGTCAGTGAAATGTAAGTTGAAAGCATCTGCGATGGTTTCAACATTACTACAGTTAATACATTTCAGCGTCTTGTCAGATATGGTAGGATTTGTGCCCTGCCCCAATGAAAACCTTTATGTGGCTCCAAAAGCTATGTGAGTCCCTAACAGATGTCTGGAGGAGCTGTTTGCAGTAGTTATTTTCAGCATTATATATTGCTTTTGTACAGTCATTCCTTTCCCTCCTGTATTTGACCCAATCAGAGTTAGACTTTTTTTTCCAAATCTAGCCCAGGATTTGTCCTTGGATTTAAGTGATGCAAGTAGGTCACTGTGCAACCATCTTCTCACTGCTCCTCTGATTCTACACTTTATGAGAGAAACATGCTTGTCTTGTAGGGACTGAAAAGTGGAGACAAGGAAAGTGATGGCATTGTCAATATTGGATGTCTGATATAGGAAGAACCAGTCAGATGTAAGTCAGCACTTAGGGCTTTATGGTTCTATTTAGAAACATCACTGACTAGTTTCTCTTTTGGAGGTAGTTTCTGGTTACCAGCATTCCAGATACAGAAAACTGGCCAGTGGTCACTGATGGAGTCTGGCAGAGTACCAGCAATAGGGGCCCATTCTTTTCTCTTTGTAAGAATATAGTCAATAAGGGACTGGTGATTGCCACTTAGTAACAAGTAATACGTCAACTTAGGTGTAGCTTCGTATCAGAATTTTTCCCAAGCCAATCAAGATTGAAATCACCCAGGAGAAGAAATTTGTTTTTCCCCTTCAGGGAGGCCAGATATTGTATAATGTCAATTAGTCCATTTATCCCACTTTTAGGGGGATTATGGTCACATATAATAAGGTAATTTTTTCATGTGCCGAAAAACTAGTACAAAGTGGAGGGCTTCACAGGCACATTGAGCCTTGATAGTTTGAGGAGTGAGTTTCAGGTGCTCTTCAAAATATATAGCAACTCCGCCTCCCTCTTAGAGGAACGGCGATCTATCCCAAGGAGCTTGTATCCTGTTATGGCACACAAGGAGTCAGGGATCAGAGGCTTTAGCTAGGTCTCATTTAACCCTATGATGTCAGGGGAATAGTGAGACACCCAATTCTCAAGCTCAGCAAAACTAGCCATAAGGCTACATACATTGAAGGCGGCCCCTTTGAGTCCCTTTGCAGTAAACTATAGGGGAATGCTAGTGGGATTAGCAGAATGGGGAGAAGAGGCAGATTAGACTCTATATCCCCAGATAAAGAAATAAAAAGGGAGGTAATGCCAGATTTCAGTAAAGTTTTTTAACGGTGAACATCCCCAAGGCACATAAAAGGAGGATTTTGATAGGTTGTGTGGGTAGCCCATGATGATAGCGCTTATAAATAAGCTGCTGTAGAAACAGCAACTCATTTATAGCCCTATCATGATCCACTACCCTGCAAAAGTAGTGAAGGAATAGTGTACAAAGCAAACAGAAGGGGAAGGATGGGGAGCTGTATGGGAGGGATAGGAGGGAGGGTTAAGGAGGATAGCTGAGCCTGCTGCAACCGAGCCAGCCCTGTGGTATTGTGGTGAGGGGGGGTTGGCTAGTGTGCAGTACACCCCCGATGCCTGTCAGTCTGTACAGGGTGGGATGTTATGGTTAGAAACCCTAACGTCCTGGGCATTTGTTGGTATTTGTACTACAAATTTTCAACATGGCCTTTTTATGTGCACGCTCGTAACATAGTCATTTTATGGACTTCTGTCACCAAATTTTCAACATAGGCATTTTAGGGCCTCTGCTCATGACCAGTGTCACTGTGATTTTCTCAATCTGTTGCAAACACTGATTTTCCACAGCAACTTCACTATTCTGCACCGGAAGTGCGAAAACACATTTCTACCAGGATGTGGAAAAGTGACAGCTGTACTGTTCATAAGGAGGTGTGAAAAAAATGCCAATGCAGAAAATCTGGAGTGAAAATATTACAAATTCGCAAAGTTATGAGGGTGTGTGGAAACTGCACAATGCATGCTTGTAACACAGTCGTTTTGTGGACTTTTGTCACCAGATTTTCAACATAGGTATTTTAGGACCTCTGCTCATGAACGGTGTCACTGTGATTTTCTTAATCTGTCCTGAATGCTGATTTCCCACAGTGACCACACTATTCTGCGCTGTAAGTGTGAAAATTGGCCAAGATGTGAAAAATGACAGCTGTATTGTTCATAAGGAGGTGTGAAAAATGGCAATGTTGAAAATCTGGAGTGAAAATATTACAAATTCCCAAAGTTACGAGTGTGCGTGGAAACCTCACAATGCATGCTAGCTACAAAGTAATTTTTTGGAATTTGTTCACCAAATTTTCAACATTGGCTTTTTGAGAGGCCACCTCATGAACAGTGACACTGTTGTTTCATTAATCAGTCCTGAAAGGTAATTCTCTGCAGTGACCATGAAATCACCTTTCAGGACTGAATAACACCGTGACAGTGACTGAATTTATGAGGAGGGGTCCCAAGAACCCCTGTGTAGAAAATTTGGTGCCAAAAGTCAAAAAAATGGTGGAGATATCCATATAAGTTGAGAAAAACCATTTATGCCATTGTGCAGCTTACTGGCATTTCTTCAGTTTGCGGTTGACTTTGAAGAGTACAGACATGTTCCCGGTCCACCAAAGATCATCGTGCTGGGCTCCAGAGGTAAGTATAGGATGAGGGGGTGTGTGAGGAGGTGGGGTGCACAGAGGGTGGCTACAGGTTGGGGGAGGGGCTATGAGAGACAGCGAGGAACCATTTTCTTTTTTTACAGGGTTAAAAAAAAAAAGACAATGCAGGATGCTTTTGGCATGCTGGGATGGGCTCCCAGTGTGCCACCTGGGTGTTTTTTGGCAAGGGGGGCTGGAGCTGACGATGATTGGGCACCCCATCAGCAATACAGTGTGCTTGGGAGGGGCGCATAAGCTGAGGGGCACTGGGCACCCCCCTCAGCACACATCAAATGGGGCAGGGGCACATTATGCCAAAGGGGATTGAGCTACCCCATTGGCAAATGAACTGGGGAGGGGGCATGCTGACAGGGGGATTTGGCACCCCCTTCCACTTTAATGGGGAATGTGATAGGTGGTGGCTGTCCGTTGGCTTCCATGGGGACTGTGAGAGGCCAATGGAGAAGCCGCCACCTTGTTTATTGAAAGGGGACACTAGATATTGCAACTGTAATTGGCTGCTGCAGTCAGGGACTGCCCCACAGCAAAAACAGCTGATTGCTGATGACAGGGCACTCCCTGATTGCGGTAGCAAGTTTGTTTCAGGTTGGTGGCAAGCTACAATACTGCTGTCATGGACAGTATGATTCTCTATTAGTGCCACACAGACCAGCCCCAAAATGGGCTGCTGGCATTGACAACAACACTGCCACACCTCCACAACTCACTACTGCAGCAAGCTGCCCTAATATGTTTCTTGCACATGCATGCAAGCAAACATAAAAATGGTGTACTTATAGTCAACAGCACCTTAGAAGCAGAGAGTTTGCCCTGATAAAGGTGGACAAAGTTACCTACGCATTTAGCTAACTAGGAACACTAACACTAGAGAAAATGATCTGCATAACATACCAAAGGCATTGACAGCAGGGCATTGAGAATTTGCAAAACAAAATTGCATATTTATTGGTCAAACCTTTGCAAATCTGGAGAATTCGTACTTCGTGAATTAAATGAAATTTGCATATTAATTTTCAAAGTGAAGTTTAGCCTCTTTGGACATCCCTAGCCCACAAGCAGTGAACATATACCAGTATAATACACACCTACACTATTATAAAATGTGCACAAAGGCATAATGTGCTCTAGATCATGTTAACACAGACAAACTTACCCACTGCATGCCCAGACCCCACAGCCCATGCATATACACTTCAGTTGCAATAGAAACATAGAAACATAGACTTTGACGGCAGATAAGGACCGCTAGGCCCATCTAGTCTGCCCATTTCCCTACCTACAGGATAGGCCGCAGATCCTATTTAACCAACAGCCTATATCTTCCTGCCCCCCACAAGAATTGCCTTATGTCTGTCCCATGCATTCTTGAATTCTCCCACAGTTTTAGACTCCACAACTTCCTCAGGAAGGCTGTTCCATGCATCCACTACCCTCTCTGTGAAATAATACTTCCTCACATTGCCCCTGAACCGCCCTCCTTCTATCTTTAAATTGTGTCCCCTTGTTCTTGCAAGTCTCTTTTCTGAAAGATGCTACCCTCTTGGACTTTGTTGATTCCTTGAGGTACTTGAAAGTTTCTATCATGTCCCCCTCTCCTTCTTTCCTCAAGGGTATACATATTAAGCTCCTTTAGTCTCTCCTCATACGGCTTCTCTTGCAGACCCTGTACCATTTTAGTTGCCCTCCTCGGACTGCCTCTATCCTGTCTATGTCCTTGCGGAGATGGGGTCTCCAGAACTGGACACAGTATTCCAGATGGGGTCTCACCAACTGTCTGTACAGAGGAATAACAACTTCCTGTTTTCTGCTGCTGATGCATCTCCCTATACATCCCAGTATACCCCCGGCCCTCCTACTGCCTTCTCATATTGCTTTGCTAACCTTAAGATCATCTGATATGATTACCCCAGGTCCCTTTCCTGTTTGTTGTTGTTACTACCTCCCACCCATTGTGTATTCTTCCCTGGGTTCTTGTTTCCAGGTGCATTATTTCACTTTTGCATTGAATCCTAGCTGCCATCGTCAGACCATTCCTCCAACCTTGCCAAGTCCCTTTTCATCCTTTCCAGCCTCCTTATTGTATCAACCCTGTTGCAGATCTTTGTGTCATCTGCAAAAGGCATACTTTCCTTCAGTCCTCTGCAATGCCACTGATGAAGACATTAAAAGGACTGGACCCAATACTGAACCCTGCGGTACCCACTAGTAACTGCCTTTCTTCAGAGTGGACTCCATTTACAATTACCTTCTATGTCCTGTTGTCCAGCCAATGTTTTACCAGGCTACCACCCTGGGACCCATCCCAGGCTGGTTAATTTGACTAATAATCTTTTGTGTGGGATTGTGTCAAATGCCTTGCTAAAGTCTAGGTAGGCCATGTCCACAGCCCTCCCTGGTCTACTACTTTGGTCACCCAGTCAAAGAAATCTATTAGATCTGTCTGACATGACCTTCTTGCTGTGAACCCATGCTGCCTTGGATCCTGTGCTCCACTGACCTCTAGGTACTCAACTATTCTTTCCTTCAGAAGTGACTCCATCCTTTCCCTACCAAGAGGTCAGACTGACAGGTCCGTAGTTTCTGCCTCTGTCTTGGTCCCACTTTTGTGAAGGGAATCACATCCCTTCCTCAGTCCTCGGGTACCACACCATCCTCCCATGATTAATTAAAAGATTAGCCAGTGGTTTCACTAGTTCCTTCCTTAATTCTTTTAGAATTTTGGGGTGAATTCCATCAGGACCCATTGCTTTGTCCACCTTCAGTTTTAGGAGTTCTTGCAGAACCCTTTCTTCTGTGAAAGGACTGGGATCGACCCCCCTATCAAGAGTGCTTCTGTTAATTGGATTAGGCACTTCCCCCTCCTCTTTTGTGAATACTGAGCAGAAATATTCGTTCAGTATTCCTGCTTTTTCACTGTCCCCCTCTGCCCACCACCGTTTATTCTATTCAGCCTCACTATCCCTCCCTTTGTCTTTCTACGCTCGCTGACGTACCTATAAAAGGTTTTATCCCCCTTCTTAACTGAGTTGGCTATCTTTTCCTCAGTTTGGGCCTTTGCTATTCTGACTTCCCTCCCTGCTTCTTTCTGCCTTAACTGGTACAGCTCTCTGTCCGCTCCTTCTGTATTTCCTTATACTTCTGGAATGCTATCTTTTTCTTCCTGACTTTCACAGCCACCTCTCTTGAGAACCATAGTGGCTTTTTCTTTCATTTTGATTTGTTTATTTGCTTCACACAAAGGCTTGTTGCCTCTGTGATGGCAGTTTTGATAATTCCATTGTTGCTCCACACCTCCTTCTAGCCTGTTTGCTAGTGCTTTTCTGAGGTACTCTCCCATCTTGCCAAAGTCAGCCTTCCTAAAGTCCAGTACCCTCACTTTTGTATGGCTTGACTCTGTAGCTGAGTTTAACGTGAACCACACTGCTTGATGGTCACTTGTCCCCAGATGGCAACCCACTTCTAGATTTGAGATCCTCTCACTGCCCCCGTTTGAGAGTACGAGGTCTAAGATTGCTCCCTCACGAGTGGGTTCCAAAACTAGCTGTCTACTGCCTGCCACCTGTAGGGCATCAAGAATGGCCCTGCTCTTGGATGTCGCTGCAGCAAATGTGCTCCAGTTAACATCTGGCATATTCAGGTCTCCCATCAACAGTATCTCCCCTTTCTCTGCCATTCTAAGAATGCCTTCCATCATATCCTTGTCCATTCCTTCCCCCTGACATGGGGGTCTGTACACAACCCCTGTGCGGTTGTGGTGCCCTTTCCAGTCTCAAGGTGACCCACAGTGCCTCCTCTCCTCCCTGTTTACTCTTTTGTTCAGTTGCTTTTATCCCTTCCTTTACATGAGAGCTACTCCTCCCCTCTTCTCCCCTGCCTGTCTCTCCTGTAGGTTATGTACCCTGGTATGTTAACATCCCAGTCATGGTTCTCTGTGTACCATGTTTCTGTGACTGCTACGATATCCAGGCATCCCTCTTCCATTAAGGCCACCAGCTCAGGAAGCTTGTTGCCCAGACTACAGGCATTGGTACTCATTACCCTCCATTTCCTGATGACCTTACCCCCTTTTGCCCCATCCCTGTCCTTTGTCACTTTCTCCATTTACCCCTGCCCTTCTCCCTATCGACACCTCCATGTTGGTGTTTGCCACACTTACTACCGTGATTGTTTGGGGGGGGCTAGGATTTTCCTGCTCCTTTCCAGTGCCTCCCCCCTTGGCTAGTTTAAAAGCTTGCCAATGAAGCATTTAAACCTATCACCTAGGATCCTGGTTCCCCTCCCGGACAGATGCAGCCCATCATGCCAGTATAGGCTTGCATCACTCCAGGTGGACCCCCAGTCCCCAATGAAGCCAAATCCCTGAGCTCCACACCAGTTTTTCAACCACTGATTGAATCCCATGGTACAGAACACCCTAGCCTCTCCTATGCCATAGATGGGTAGCACCTCCGAGAAGGTTACCGTGCGTGCTACTTGACTAAGGCCCCTCCCCAATTCCACAAACTCTTCCTGCACTTCTCTAATCCCTTTCTTAGCCAGGTCATTTGGTCCTAAATGGACAATGACATCCAGCTCCCTCCCTGTGCAGCTGCTCCGCAATCCTGAGGATTCGCCTCCTGTCCCTCAAGCCATGGTGCCAGGCAGGACCCACCTCCCTCTCCTTCCTTGCCCAGTTCTACCTTCCTAACAATGGAGTCCCCACCAGGAGTTGTTTCCTTCCTGCAGGGTCCCTGCCACCCTCCTGTGGGTCTCCTTTGTGGAGGTTCCCAACATCCTCCTTGGTCTCCACTGTAGGTGCCTTCATAGAGGAACCACACTTTTCCAGAATGGCATAGGAATTGTGGAGGTACAACTGGAGGATGTGCCTCTGTTCCACCACCCTCACCCTCCTGAGCCCACTGTGGTCCAACCACTCCTCTTTCTTGGCAACCTCTGAGGCAGCGGCAGTGGCACTGGTGGTCCCTGGATGGAGAGGAGGTCCCACAAATCCTGGCCAACTCAGTCTGAGATGAGCAACCTCCTCCCTCAGCCAGAGAGGTGCCTGCAGATGGGACAACACCACATCCTCCAGAACATCTCCCGGAAGACTGCTGCTCCACAGCCACTGCACTGCACCACTCAATCATGTCTTATTTCTGGCCCCTTAACTGTTTGCAATCCTTACTCTTTCCTCTGTTTTTTTTCTCTCTCCTTACTTTCTGCCTGTGTGCCCTTTAAGCTCCTGATTGTCCTGTTCTGAGACAAGAATATCCTATATTTCTCAGTAGACCGCTTACTTGTTCAGAGGCAGACCTCCAGCAGCTAAAGGGGCCGAGGCTACTCTTGCCCTTCTAGGATGGTGGGTCCTTGGTGGTTCTGTGATCACTCACTTCCTGCCCCTAAACAGGAAGTTTCTGTTGTGTCAGTCAAATCCTGTGCCTATAAAAATAGAACTAACTTTGGGTGGGGGGGTGGAGGGAGGAAGGAGGGCAATATAGTCCCAGTAGAGAAGTTCAGTCACACAGCAGTCCTTTCTCCTGGTGTCTTCTGCCAAGCTATTAGCAGAATCTTTCTAAGGCAGTCTTTAAATGTAGCTTCCTTCTAGCTAAGCCACTCCCCCTACTTACCAGATCTTTCTACAAGTAATTTAAACCTCACAACAGTTAAGTCCTTTCAGTCACCTGAGATTTACACCTTGATGACTTTTCAGTTACCCATTCAGTTCAGTTAACCCAAACACACACTTTTTTTTGTTTTGTTTTCTATGTTAGTTTTTTTACCCTAAATTAAAGGTCTAAATACAAAAGTTCTTCTACTTTAGTCCCAGCAGAGAAGTTCAGTCACACAGCAGTCCTTTCTCCTAGAGTCTTCTGCCAAGCTATTACCTTGCATGCATTCTATTGCTACACACATACACACACATAGCACATAGACAAGAGTAATGTTATTTCAGCAGAACTTAAGAGGTTGTTAAGCTCCTCCACCTACCATATTTAATGTACACCAGTGCCAGCAAGGATGCATCACAGTATATTGCAGTATTGCTGCAGAGTGTTGCAGTATGATGCAGGAAACAGTGTAATTCAATGATAATTAAGCTTTTTTGTTATGCAATATTTTATGACATGTCATTCACTGCAAGGTATTGCGTTGCATCCTGGGCAGCTCTCCTGTAAATAGATGCTTGGGAATCCTTGTTTTAGGGGTTGCTAGTTGTGGCAATGGACATTATAGGGGTTGCAAAGAAATCATAGTGGACTTCTATGTTCTGCTGTTTTCTTCACCTTCAATAAAGTGAAATGTTTGTACAGATAATCCGGAGTCAACATGTTAATCAAAGGTTAAGGCTGTTTGTAGCCCCGTTTTTTGTTTGATGTACTCGCCTGTTACCCCTGACTAGTCTAAATGATGCCCTTGATACACATCCTCATCAGAAAGACATACAAAACAACACTCCACACTGGAAACACCTACTGCATCTTAGAATGCAAGTACACAGCACAGGCTGGATGCACATACTACAGCAAATACACACACACCCAAACACAGAGCACACCGACATACCACCCAATAACTGAAACCCTTCACACAGTGCACACACATTTTGTACAGTGTACACACACACATCTCACAATACACCCAGCATTGCACAGACTGGGTGTGAGCTGTAAGTGGGATGCATGCAAGAAAGTAGGACCTCCACCTGTCCCTCACAGATCTAGACACTGACAACAATAGAGATGTGAAGTTTTACTTTGCCGGCAAAGTTCCAGTGAAGTTGTGGAATTCACATTTGCAAATAACTTTGTGGATTGCCCACATCCCCACTTTGATGCTTCACATTGAGTTTTGCTTGGGAAATGGCACTTTTTGAGGTAAAGTTAATGCAACATTTCAACTTTGCCTTATTGTCACCTAAAAAAGTCCCAATTCGCCTGCTGAAAACTTTGTTAGGTCAGCAAACATCTCAAATTATTTCACAGACCACGTTTGCCAACTTTGCACATCTCCAGACAACAACCACCTTAGCAAGCATATATCTGGTACAGCTCAGGAACCTCACAGTGAAGCAGACCTCAGGGTCCCTTTGGTTCATCTTTGGTGGCTGTGCTGGTGGAAGTTAAAGATTTCATGGCATTTATTCGGAGTAACAGAGTTTCCCCCAGAGCCAATATTTTTATTGTCAATAGAACAGGTCCAATTTACTCACCACCAAAACCAAAAACAAAAAAAACAGCAGCCAACACAGCTCATTGTGCCTTTTCTGGTCAGAAGTTATAAATCAATAAATGAAATACAGAGAGTTTTTTTTTTATATACTGTTTTTTTTCCCACAGACACCTGCATCATCCCAGGGATATACCCGATTCTGTGCAGCAGCAGTGGTCACTGTGGTTTTAGATTTCACCTCTGACCCCCCCTGACTGAGGCACACTGTCATGCAGCAGCTACCCCAGCCCAATCTGCCTACAAATGCAGTGATCTGACCCACTTCTGAACTCATGGTGCCTGCATGGCAGCACAAAGTGCTGCCTCCAAGACAATCAGGGAGGATAGAAACTGAGGGTTTTAATCATATTGTAGTAATACACAGGCAGTTCACAATCTTCAGAGTCTCAGACTACAATTATTAGCAATCAGCAAAAGGAAACATTTGAGAGGGGAAAGGAGGCAAAAAAAATGAATAAGAAAAAGGGAAATCTAGATTAACAAATACCAGTCTCTTCCCATTAATGTGCAAACCATTTCTGTACCCATTTAGTGTACCTGACTGTCTTTAATTCTGGTATGTCATTGCTACGGCGACAACTTTACCATGACTGACACTACAGTGACAACAGCGCCAGGTCGCTGTAGTGTCGGCGTGGGACCCCAGCACTGCTTTCTGGTGGTATTGCTCCCCCTCCCTGAAGCAACTCTGATGCGAATTTGATTAATTTAGTAGTGGGGGATGTGAGGGACAGAGACCCCCACTGCATGGGGGTTCAGAGGAGGAGGAACCCCCTGAAGAAAACACAGTCTGAAATGACTCCCTTTATGCCTACCAGTCAACATAAAAGAGTCGTCATAATGTCGGTAGGGACTGACTGTCATAGATCCTTTTAATTCTCACTATCCCTCCCAGTTCTATTCATGCTTTTCTGGACAATTGGGGCCTGATATTCAAAACTTTGCCACATGAGCAAAGTGATTGTACCCATTTGCCTGGGGTTTGTGCTGGAGTGCAATATTTAAAAAAAAACAGTTGTACATGCTAAAAGAGTTAGCGTATGTGCGAAAAATAATGTTTGCAGATGGGAAGAAGTGGGCCAGGGCCAAGAATACCCACACAACTCAATATTCAACATGGTAGTGCTGCGCAAAGGAAATAGTGCAGGCCTCTTTGTGCAGCCCTATTACCATGTGCAAAACCCTGACTTACACCAGACAACCCCAGCAGCAACCAGAGCAACTGCAGCCAACAACCATGGTGGCACTTGGGGGAATATGCCTTCCCTCTGCTATCTAGTGTCTCTCCTGTTTTCTGATCACATCCCCAGTAAAGACAAATATGGTCCTGGTGCCCAGTGCCCCCTACCCTCTGATTGCCATCCCATATATAGTTTTAAAAGTCCCAGGTGGTCCATGGTCCTCCCACCCTCTGATCACGGACCCTGTTAAAAATATTGAAGTCCCTGTTGTCCAGTGGTCCCCCTGGTCTTTGATTCCCAGACCCATAAAATAAAGCATACTCCCTGGTGGTCAGTGATACCCCCAGTCTCCAATCCACAGCCCGATTTACACTACAATAACCCTACCTGTGTGTATGTTGATGTTATGTTGTTTTTTCATATACTAAAACATTTTATTGAACAAAACCAAAACTACAATATTCCCTAGTGTACAGTGGTACCCTCTCCCACCCTCTGATCACCCTGTCTGTGGCAAGCCAGTACTCCCTGGCATCTAGCAGCCCCCCCCTGCACTGCATCACTGACCAACCACCCTTCCAACCCCCCTTACCTGAATGTTGGTACCATGGAAGCCCATATGGTGACCAGCACAGCCCTCCTCTCTTTCTTTGGCCAGCTGCCATATGGAAAGCCAGTGAGTGTGCATCCTATGTATTGTACAGGGTACACATCTGTTTTACTGTACTGTACTAGGCTGGGCAACACAGTGTCTTAAAATTAAGAAGGAAGGGGTGGGAGGGATTGAAGAATGGTTTTCTTCATTTCAGGTACTGACACTGGGGACTGGGTCTCAAGTGTCAGTATTATGCTTGGCAGCATGGAGGGTGGGTTCCGCAGTATCACACAGTAAAAATGGGTGGGTTGGGGGGTACTGGCTGGTGCTGGGGACTGGGCACACTGGTGTCTGAAAATTATGAAGGAATGGGTGGTAGGGACTGAGGGGCATTTTTCTTTATTTCAGGTACTGACACTAGGGATTGGGCATCCCAGTATTAGTGCCATGTTTGACAGCACCAGGAGTGGGCTCTGCTGTGTCACACAGTGAAAATGGGCATGGTGAGAGGTTCTTGCCAGCACCAGGGATTGGGCACCCCAGTGTCAGAAAACTAAGAAGGAAGTGATGGGAGGGATTGTTTTTGCATTGGTGAGGGAGGACCACAGCAGGCTAATCATAACACTGATCAGCTTTACTTGCTGGGTGGCATTATGTGAATCAAAGAAAAGAGCCACCCTATGATTTGGAGAGCACTTTTCTTTGAACTACATGAAGTTGTCCCTCCAAGACTAGAAGAGTGTCATGATCAGTCCAGCTGATGATTGGTCTGACACTGTGGAGCTCCTTGCAGACTGCCCTGCATTGGACCGACAGTGACACACCTCTCAAAATCCACTGTCATACCAATATGTTCACTTTGTGCAAGCACAAGAGCAAACATAAAAGGAAAAAATATATATTTTATTTTTGATAATCTTTTAAGTTAATCAGTACAATATAGATAAAATAATTTGTGTAGGAGCACATGATTATACTATTGGGCTCTTTAAAATCACATAATCACTTTCAAGGTTTTAGTGTAAACAACAGCTGAAGAGAATACTTATGCACATTTTTCATCTCAGAATATACTGTATATGTTATTAATTAATGAATACAGAACAGTATCCAAGTCCTGCCAAGAAGCAGTATTAATATACTTGTGATTAAAATATTTTTTATATTTTGGATCCCCTACCATATATAAATTGGACTTGCCTTTATTAATTTCTTTTTTTTTCTTTCTTTCTTATTGCTTTTCTTTACATTGTGATCTCTGTTCTAATGCTTTTTGTGTAAACTAAAGAAAATCTATTTAAAAAGCTAAAGGAAATAAAACAAGCATGTACTGTAATTTCTCTATGGCAGTTAAAGTTTCAAATGAGAATAATAATTTTGTTTGCCACATTTCATGAGATAATGACCACAGGATAAAAATGGACTGGCTGATGGACTATTCCAGGTTCATTGTATTAGATTTTAGTATATGGTAGCCCTTGATTGTAGCTAGATTTCAGTGGCTTTCAATTTCTTGTTGTAGCACAGTTCAAAGGTAAAGAACTTTGTTGTACTATCGAGCTGACATCACATTGATAGTACAACAGCTTTTCTGATCCTTTGAGGTTGAGTGTGCTGTCATATGCTCTTCTAACTACTCATTACTGTGGCAGAACCATGCTTCAAAACAGTGCAGCATCTAAGCAGTAAAATCATGAAATGGATGGCGATGGCTAACTCAAAATGATAGTCTGAGTCTTTCTTTCTTACCCTCTCAGAAAGAACAGAATGACCAGAACTTCAGGCAAAGAATTAACTCCACTGTATCCTTTCTGAGACTTAAACTAACGGAACTGTTTTACGATTCCACTTAAGCATGCCGTTCCCTCACTTATTGACTCTCTGATTTACAGTTTTATGAATTTAGTCATTTCAGATTTGAAACTCAAAAGAGTTAGATCACTTTTAAGTTGAAGTTAGCTGGATAGATGTTTCAATGCATATTTTAACATTTGAAACAGACAGCATGTGTAGCAATGTGTGTAGCGTGTTGTTTCCTGCTTGAAACTAGTACTATTCTGACCAGTTTTTTTTCTGTATAAGCTTGACTAACTGATGTATGAATACAGTTTTTTTTATTGAAAACAATGTCTTAGTGTCTTTTTTTGTAGTCTTGGGCTGCCATATACTATATAAAACAGTATATGGGGAACCATACACAGCAAGGCTGCAATCCTGTCTCGTGTTTGTGATGACATCAGAGACCTGACAAGCTTTGCTATCGAGATCTCTAAGATGTAATCACAAACCCTTGATGGAAATACAGCCTTGTTGTGTATGGCTGACCATACACTATTATATATATGTTGAGAGCTTTTATCAGTTGACTTTATTTTCTAAACCACTTTAGAGATGCATATTCATATGTGCAACTTCTTAAATTCTAAGAGTAAAAATAACGGGCCCTATGCACTATTGGTCAGCAGCCCCATGCATCACAATACAGGGCATATAGGGCTGAAATGCTCTCATTCCACCTCACTGCATGTCCCTGCCAGGGCCCAACTGTGCCTGTAGCAGGATGGGGTGTATGCATGCCAGTAATGGGACTGTAAAGTGCAGCAGGCATGATGAAGATTCCACTGCACCAGGCCAGTGCCAGGGGGGTGTTTGTTACACAGCCAGTCAGATAAGGTAATGGGTGCCTACTTTGTGACACACACCCAAAAGACCCAGTGTCAGCCTACAGCCACAGATCTCAGCACTCCTCCTTGCCATAGTGGGCTAGAGATGAGATGAAGGTGAGATGAGGTGGAAGACTAGGTTTGCTGGCCAAGGCACCTAGCTTCACCTGAACTCTTTTCTTCTAGGTTGCTTGAAAGGACAGAGCAAAGAACATTACCAGAGCAAGGAAAAGGATTAAGGCTTCTTTTGGCTAGGCATATTTACTGTGTGCTGTTATTTTTATTTTGTATTCACAGGGATTGTTACTGCTTGTTGCTAATATTTTATTGCTTTATTTTTCTCTGATTCAAATTGTTGTTGCTGGGTATACCTTCTGCTGCATTATTACAGGGTGTGCCTACAGGTGTGTGCTTACAGATTACTGCTGTAATCTTCTGATTCAAATTGTGTTTTGCAAGGTATATCTTCTGTTACTGCTTTGTTTTTCTCTGTAGCAAAGTGTTTCTTATAGGGTATATCTTCTGTGAAATTATTACAGGTGGTGCTTTACGGGCTTTACAGTTTTATCTATCATTAGGATAAGCTTTCATGACTACTGTATTTGTTGCTGGCTGATTGTTTCTGCTCTTACCTCCTTGTTTCTTTTGTCCATGGTTCTTCTTTTTCGGCAGGGGAAGGGCCCAGCCACCCACCCCCATCCCCAATCACCCCACACTACACTCCTTTTATAGGGTAGTACAGTCATGATATTTCCTGTAGCAAAGCAGGAAGGGGCGGATCAGAGGAGTATCCACACAGTGACCCCATTTACAGGGGCACTAGTAATTTAACTTGTTATAACAAGTTATACAAAAACAAACAAACAAAACACAAAATCAAACTTTTGCTTTCATTTTCTTCCTTCTCATTACTCTGACCAGGTTATAAACCCAGCAACTTATCTGGAATGGATATCATTAACTGCAGGTACTGCAGAACACTTTTCAGAAGGGCAGTTTTACAGGATTTAGGACACTGTCCTACATGCTGAGCTATTGGAGATCTAAGGGCTCAGCTCCAGGCAACATGGGCAGAGATTGCGCGCCTCAAATTGCATATTCAAGAGGAAATATATTATAAGAACTACCCACCATTTCCCCAACATCCAACACAAGCACCTCAACCACAGAGGATAGTTGGTCCAGGAGGTTGGCAGGTGCTTAGGAGGGGCAAATCATGTGTCCCATCACTCAGTGCTCTCCAACAAATCACCTCCACAACCCATATAAAAATTACAAACAGGTATCTGCCTCTATCTCCAAAATCAAACAAAGGGGCAGAGGACGCTGCAGAGCAGGAGCTAGCACAACAAAACTCACCCAAAACAGGAACCAAAACAAAAAAAAGCAAAAAGGAAATCCAAAAAATGTCTAATCATAGGAGACTCCATGATTCGGGGAGTTGATACCTATCTCCAGCCAGAGGTAATCATCAGATGTCTCCCAGATACATCAGCATGGATACACACTGATTGCATTGCTAAAATTGTTCAGGAAGCAGGAGAAAACATTGAGGTCCTGATACACATAGGGACTAATGATCTCACCAGCCGGTCAGTTGTGGAGACCAAGGAACACCTGACCAGGCTGGGTGATAAACTATCATCCATTTCATCCAGCATCTCCTTCTCTGAGATCCTACCAGTCTGGAAGAGGGGGACAGATAGATGGAAGTTCAGAAAAGGGGAGATAGGGGAGCTAAACATGTGGCTCAAGGACTGGTGCCAGGAAAAAGGACGCAAATGTGTAGGGAACTGGCAACAGTTTTGGGAGCGAAAGTCCTTTAAATTTGATGGACTGCATCTGACTAAGGAGGAAGTCAGTGCATTGGGGCAGAAGTTTGACATCTTTGCAGAATATTTAAACTAGCAAGTGGGGAGTGGGGTGCAGCACCCCATACGTCAAATGGGAAGAACACCCCTTCCCCCCTCAGCTAGTGGTCAAACAGGAGTTCAGCATGTTTGTAGTTCATTTGCATCACCAGGTAAGGAAAAAGGTCCAGCTCCCCATACGACGTACAGGGGAAACACCAGACCTCGCCCAACAACTAACACGCCAAAATCTGGCCAATGGAAAATCATGTACACAAATGCTCGCAGTCTGGGAAACAAGATCCCAGACTGCAGGCAATAATGACAGAGGCTAAAATGGACATAGTAGCCATTAGCAGGTCATGGTTTACCAGTAACCACACTTGGGAGACTTCAGTACCTGTCTATGTACTGTTCAGACGAGACCGAGGTGCAAAAAGGGGGGGGCGGAGTGGCCCTTTATGTCAATGAAAATATCAAAGCTACAAAAATTCAGAATACACATAAGGAATCAGAAGAACTGTGGGTCACCCTGGAAACAGGAAATGGGACAGCCATATGAACTGGGGTTGTCTGCAGGCCTCCAGACCAGGGGGAGAACATAGACACATTACTGTTAGAAGATATACAAAATATGACAGCTGAAGAGGAGGTTCTGCTAATGGGAGACTTCAACATGCCGGATACAGATTGGTCAATACCAGCAGGAACATCTGCCAGGACTAGACATATGGTGGATTCCCTGCAGGAGGAGGGCCTCAAACAACTGGTACAACAACCTGCAAGAGACAGGGCTATCCTAGCTCTAGTACTTACTAACGGGGAAAGGATCACAGATCTCCAGGTAGAAGGTCACCTGGGGGCTAGTGACCATCACATGGTATGGTTCAATTTGGCCACTAGAACTACATCATCCCATTCCAAGGCAAAAATATGGGACTACAGAAGAGCTGACTTTGATAAGATGGCCAACAGAGTTAAGCTAGCCCTGACAAAAAGAAATAAAGGTGAGAGGGTACAGGCAAAGTGGGCAAGCATTAAGGATGCAATACTTGAAGCAACATCCCATTGTGTTAGAGAGAAAAGGAAGTGCAAAAGAAGAAGGAAACCACTTTGGTTCTCAAAAACAGTAGCAGAAAGGGTCAGAGCCAAAAGGCTGCCCTTCAGGAAAGATAAGGGAATGCAGCAGAATGAAGATAGGGAGGCATACCAAACTTTCCTAAGGGAAGCAGGGAAGGCAGTAAGGCACTCAAAAGCCCAAACTGAAGAAACACTAGCACAAACAGTAAAAGAAGGTGACAAGACTTTCTATAGACACATTAGTGAAAGGAGAAAGTCTGGGGGGTGTTGCTAAGATCAAAGGGGCAAAGGGGGCGTGTGAGGAGAAGGACCATGTAAAAGCATCTATCCTAAATAGATACTTCCGCTCAGTATTTACTGAATAGAAGGTAGGGCAGGGCCCACAGCTCAGCACCATGGACACGGGGGGAAGGAGGTGTGCACTAGTCCCTTTACAAAAGAAAGGGTCCAGCAAGAGTTTGATAAGCTCAGGGTAGACAAGGCAATTGGACCTGATGGTACTAAAGGAGCTAAGGGTGGAACTAGAAGAGCCATTATCAGAACTGTTTATTGAGTCTCTGAGCAAAGGAGAGGTTCCAGAAGACTGGAGAAGGGCTCATGTGATCCTGCTCCACAAGAGTGGTAGCAGGGAGGAGGCAGGGAACTACAGACCAGTGAGTCTTACCTCAGTAGTGGGCAAGATTATGGAGGCACTCCTTAAGGAAAGGATAGTGCAACACCTGGAATACATAGGAGCACAGGATCCAAGACAGCATGGATTTACAAAAGGAAGGCCCTGTCAAACTAATCTCATAGATTTCTTTGACTGAGTAACCAGAGTGGTGGACCAAGGGGGAGCAGTTGATGTCACCTACCTTGACTTCGGCAAAACTTTCGATACTGTTCCACATAGAAGATTGATTAATAAGCTGGGTAGTCTCAGGATGGGTCAGAAGTTGGTCAACTGGGTGGCAAATTGGTTGACAGGCAGAAAACAGAGAGTGGTGGTAAATGGTATACAGTCAGAAGAGATGCAAGTCATAAGTGGGGTACCTCAGGGATCAGTCCTGGGGCCAGTCCTCTTCAATATCTTCATCAGTGACATTACAGATGGACTGGAGAGTAAGGTTTGTCTGTTTGCAGATGACACCAAGATCTGCAACAGAGTAGATGATGCAGATGGGGTGGGCAGAACGAGAAGTGATCTGGATAAACTAGCAAAATGGTAGAAAGTGTGGCAACTGGGGTTGAAAGCAAAGAAGTGTAAGATCATGCATATAGGGAAGAGAAACCCTGAAGTCACCTATAGGCTGGGAGGGGAGTTGCTGGCAGTCACAAGGGAAAAAAGAGACTTGGGCATCATCATCACCGATGACCTGAAATCATCCAAGCAGCCCATTAAAGCAGTAGGTAAGGCTAGGGGGATATTGGGGTGTATTAGTAGGGGTATCACAAGTCAGAAGAGGGAGGTATTAATCCCTCTTTACAAGACACTTGTTAGGCCCCATCTGGAGGCCACACCTTCACAAGGACATTAACCAAATTGAGGCAGTCCAGAGAAGGGCAACCAAAATGATGCAGGGACTGCATCAAGAATCAGAAAACACATGAGGACAGATTAACTGAGCTCAATATGTATACCCAAGAACAAAGGAGGGAGAGAAGTGATATGATCGAAACCTTCAAACACCTTAAGGGCATTAACAAGGTGAAAGAGTCTAACATGTTCAATATAAGAAAACTAGCAGGACAAGAGGACACAGCATGAGATTAGAAGGAGGCTGATTAAGGGGTAATGTGAGGAAGTTATTTTTCACAGAAAGGGTGGTGGATGCATGGAATGGCCTACCTCAGGAAGTGGTGGATATGAATACAGTGCAGGGCTTCAAACAGGCATGGGATAGGCATAAGGGAGCAATACAGTTGAGTATAAATAAATAGGCCATTGACAGAGCAAAGGCCGATGGCACATTCATAATGTAGAAAAAGAAATGGGCAGACTGGATGGGCCTTGCAGTGCTTATCTGCTGTCAACTTCTGTGTTTCTATGTTTCTAAGGCTGCAGGGCACAGTTTCCCAAAGTGGAAAAATAACCCTGCGGCACCAATGGACCAGTTTGTCCTTCCATGGGCTGCCATATTCCATGATACCCTGCTGACATGGAGAAAATTACCTACTGTGGGACCAGCTGGGGTTTTCGATTGGAAGCTCATGGTCCAGACCAAGTGTGATCCCAAGTTAGCCCATCCCCTGATGCAGGACTATGCACCCATGTATCAGGTCTACCAGAGATAGTGAATACCAGCCCCATGTTTCTCACTGGGCCAAGGTGGGCAGCTTCCAGTTGAGTGGCTCAGAATGCACCCTTTTCTGTGTTACCAAGCCCATTCATGCATAGTATGCAATAGTAGCTTCATTTTTCCCATGGGGAGGTTCAGTTTACCATTGAGTAAATACTACAATTAGAAATATAGTGAAGTTCCAGTAAAGTTGCAAAAAACTTGCAAAGTTGACACTTCACCCATGTTCAATGAATCTTCTCTGAAAAGAGACACTTTTTTCAGGTGAAGTCAGGCACAGTCAGACAAAGTCATATAAAGTTGCAACTTTGCCAGTGAATTTGCAGCACTTCACTTGAAAAACATGTCCCTTTACCTGCCAAAACTTTGTGAAGTCGGTACTCAGCACTTTGTGTACTTGGCAAACTTCAACTAAAAATTTGCGAACAGAAGTTTGACAGCTTTATACATCTCTAACCCCGATATTGGATTTTTCTAAGAACTGATACACATGATCAAATAGCTAATTTATAATTCAAAAGTATAGGCAAAAAATGATAAAACAGCATCCATACCTTTGGGCTTCTGTTTTTCTTCTTTGACTGCAGAGTGAAAAATGGTGAAGTCATTAAAATACGGGATGAAGAAGTAAAGTATGGTCAATACAAAAGTGATGTGGTTCTCCTGACTGATGAAATTTTGGTTTATCAAGAGGCAGAAAAATCAAAGAATATGGCTCAACAGACATGGGTTCTACAAAAGGACCACTCTTATAGCCGAAGGATAATGTACAAAAAAGTTTGAGCAATAAACTGTATATTTACCACTGCTAGACCTGCCACCAGCATTTTCACACATGTACGTGTTTTCCCAAGGTATCATATAATTAGCAGCATGTGCCTCTAGTCTCTCACTCTTAAAATGGTAGTATGCATAAATAAGAAATACAAAATCACACATACCCACATAATGCAAAGCATCATGGGCTGTATATGCAAATCACCACAAATTATTATGCTGGTTCAACTTTAAGCAGGAATGCATGATGCCGAAAGGCCTCTCACATAGTCTGCAAAGGGTGCAAACAGAAGACAGAGTCATCTGTTTCATCCTACCAAGATTAATCAGTGTGCTTCATCTGTATCACAGCCCAGTGAAATGAACCAGCTACCCTAAGTTGGTCTATTAGTTTTGGGTTGTGGTGAGCCCAATAAAAACAAAAAACAAGCTCAAAGACAAAGAACCGTAGTGTGCAAGCACTGAGGCAAGGGTTACCCCAAAGGTCATAGGCCAAGAAGCCATGTTTCAAAGAAATACAAAATCACACATACCCCCATAATGCAAAGCATCATGAGCTGTATATGCAAATTACCACAAATTATTATGATGGTTCAACTTTAAGCAGGAATGCATGGTGCCAAAAGGTATCTCAAACAGTCTGTAAAGGGTGCCAACAGAAGACACAAACATGTGTTTCGTCCTACCAGAACTCATCAGTGTGCCTCATCTGTATGACACCCTAGTGGAATGAACCAGCTACCCTAAGTTGGTCTTTTGGTTTTGGGTTGCGGTGAGCAAGTGCCCTTTGGGATAACCCTTGCCTGAGTGCTTGCACATTGTGGTTCTTTGTCTTTATGCATAAATAGATGTGTTAGATAGTTAAAAAGTGAAAATATGCAAATCTGAAGGTGCAGCAAGTAAAACAAACCCTTCAAAACCATACCAAAAGTGCCAGCCCGGTGGTGCTGAGGGTTGAGGCAGTGGACGCCACACCTCGCACCATGCCGGGGACCGAGGGTCAGGAGCGAGCCTGGGATGTCAGGGGTAAGCTGGAGAGGAGAGGAGAGGACTGAGCATTTGGAGAACAGCTTTCCTCTCCTGGGGAGGGTTAGGGAATGAACAACTGCAGTACTGGCTCCAGCTAGTAGCCTGAAGAATAGTGTGCAATGGCGCCAGCACATGGGGTTGGCAGGGCAAGATACTGGATGTTCAGCATGCAGAAGCACTCGTTGTGATGTCCTAGACATCATAGTATGCCATCACTGACAAGAAAGGGGAACAAAACAGCAATCCTCCAGCGTACATGAAGCCTAGGCCTGCCGGTGACACATCGGATGCACCAAGACTCTCCCTCACAACCTGGCTCACCAGGAACTCCCCAGTGTGTTGGGTAAGTACCCACTAGGTTAGAGATCTGGGCTGCATGCAGGGAAGGAGGGTAGAGAATGGGATGCTGTGGCCGGTGGGGTGCTGGAGGACATCAGAGGTGGAGAACCATGGGATCCATAGGGAAAAAAACAGTTGAGGATGTAGTACCATAAAAGAATAAGTAAAAAAAAAGAAACCATACCAAAAGTAAATATATGTAACAGTATGTAATGCATATATAAAGAATAACAGGAGCAGAAGGAAGGTAGGGAGTGGAAACGGACTAAAGACAGAAAAAATTTGATTAACATCAAAATAAATTGAGCATAGTTCTAATTTGGGTGTAAATGCACACAAAGTGCTATTCTTATTTTTAACTTTTATTTATTTATTTTACAGAAAGCCCTTTAGGCAGGGCCTATTTTCAAAGGGTTTAGAGCCAATATAACAGAATACAAGAAGTACAGGGGGATTTGCATGTATACAAAACAATACAATGATAAAACAGCATCCATACCTTTTGGCTTCTGTTTTTCTTCTGTGACTGCAGAGTGAGAAAAGGTGAAGTCATTAAAATGCAGGATAAAGAAGTAAAGTATGGTCAATTCAAAAGTGATGTGGTTCTCTTGAATGATGAAATTTATGTTTATCAAGAGGTACAAAAATCCAAGAGTACAGCTCAACAGATACGGGTTCTACAAAAGGATCACTCTTATAGCTGAAGGATAATGTATCAAAAAGTTTATTTGAGCATTAAACTGTACATTCACCACTGCTAAACCTGCCACCAACGTTTTCATGCATGTAAGTGTTTTCTCAAGGCATCATATCACTAGCAGCATGTGCCTTTAGTCTCTCAGTCTTAAAATGGTAGCATGCATAAATAGCTGTGTTAGATATTTACAAAGTGCAGATATGCAAATCTGAAGGTGCAGCTAGTAAAACAAACCCTTCAAAACCATATCAAAAGTAAATAAATGCAACAGTATGTAATGCATATAGAAAAAAATAACAGGAGCAGAAAGAAGATGATAAGAGGAAACGGACTAAGAAGACAGAAAAAATGTGACTAACAGCGTAATAAATTGAGCATAGTTCCAATTTCGGTGTAAATGCACACAAAGTGCTATTCTTATTTTTTACTTTTTATTTATTTCACATAAAGCCCTTTAGGCAAGGCCTATTTTCAAAGGGTTTAGAGTCAGATACTGCAGAACACAAGAAGTTCAGGAGGATTTGCAAGTATGCAATACAATACAATACAATAAAATACAATACAGTGCATTATACAATGGCAAGAAAGAATCTTGGACTGTGATTGGTCAGTTTGGGTCTGGACCCATGGCGTTATCCCAGCACGATGCCACGGATTTACCCTCAGCACTGTAAACCAATGCAGATGAGCCTATGGCAAATGAGACTATGACAGATGAGCTTTATCTCCTCTTAAGAAATAAAAATATTTTTCCACACTAATAAAAACATTCCTTAAAATTATTTTTTTATTTTATATATAACAAAAAGCTATTGTATAATAGGAATAATGCACTCCAGGGTGCGTGTCGTTTGGGATAACGCCACACCTGGGCATTGGATGCACTCGGCCTGCGGCCTCGTGCCCAAGCCCCCTAGGTGTGGCGTTATCCCAGCACGACACACACCCTGTCATGCATTATTCTTTTAATACAATACAATACAGTGAAATTATAGCACAACTACAGTGAACACTTATGAGCACAGGTAAGAACTTGTCATACAGTTGGTGCTACCACAGTAAGTAATGCATGGATATTATGATAGTGTAACACAGCAAGTAAAGTGCAGCTTGCTTGGACACTTTGTTCAAGGACAAGCTAGTCAGCAATAGCAGTTGCAAGATCCATGTAGGGTGAGTGAGGAGAAAAGCTGGGATTTAAACATTTAAAGTGCAATCAGTTTTTAGGCAGAGAGGCAGGTCATTCCGTAGCTTAGCAAAATGGTATTTTAAAAGGGATTCTTTACTAGTCAGATTTCAATCTTTTAAAATGGTCATTTTTCAATGTTAATTACTGACTTCAGTGAAATTTTTTATTTATTTATTTAAACGTTGATAAGGGGAAAGCACCAATGAGCCAAGGCTCGTTTCCAGGTGCAACCCGGGGAAAGGCAACATGTGAAAATAATACATTTACATATGACAAAAAAAACAACATATCAGTAACAAGAAACAAGGGTCACAGTTACAAGACCCATATCAGTAGGTAACATCAAGGTACAGGAATGCAACATTAAACCAAAAAAAAAACCATTTTATCCACAGATAGCATCACAGTCCAGTTGCAGGACAGGCCATTGCACCAAATAATAAATAAGGGGTCAGGGCAAAAAGAAATACAGAGAACAAGACACAAACTACAACAATGAGGTTCCTATTGGACAAGGAGATATGGCTGTCAGGGGTTTGCAACTGTAGGTGATTGGTTAACTAACACTTAGGAGGTGGGGATAGGGTACACAGGGAGCACTGTGGGTGACGCAGAGGTCTGAGTAGCCCTTTGAGTGAGAAGGGGAGGAGGATAGTCTGAGGTCAGAGGGGAGTATATTCCAGAGGGAAGGGAAACAAAAGGAGAAAACCGATTGGCCAGATGCAGAGAAGGGGTTGGGATGACAAAAGTATGCAGATTCTGGTGATGAAGGGAGTACTGTAGGTAGAGGAAAAGTGGTTCACACCTGTACAGGGATGATACCAAAAACCAGGGATAGGGGACAGAAAATTAAAGAAGGGAGAGCAACTGGTGCAAATCAATACAGTATCATACAGTAAATACAGCCAAAACAAATAAGGGTCAGACTCAGCTAATAGACATATACAGTGCTATCCTACTTAAAAACACTTTTATAATTGTCAGTCTCCCATAATGATACAGAATACTTATTTAACTGTACCTGCCACCGTCTGACAGTCATGGAGTGTGATCATGTACATGATCGTGATCCGGGACTATCAGGCTTCAGCCAGCCAAGGAGATGAGCAAAGGGCTATGCCACACATGGGTCAGGTTTGTCTTAATGGTGGGTGGCAATTGGGATGATGAAAGTGCAAGGTGGGAATCCTCAGTGGGTGGGTGAGTGGGGGTGTTGGCAGCAGGTTGGGGAGTCACTAGACTACCATGGATATGACTACACAGCACCAGATGGGCAATCTGGAGGGTGGGGGGCATGTAAACTACCAGGGACATGACTACAAAGTGCTGAATGGGTAATCAGGGTGGACCACTAGACTACTAGGGACATGACTCTAAATGGCAGGATGGGTTACCAGGGGTAGAGGGAATGTGGGACACAGGGGAGGATGGCTACTGTACAGCCACCTTGCCTTTATGGGGTGGAGGCATGGCCTTAGCATGCATTAAGATGTGGTTTTTGGTGGTGGTAAACTGCACTGTTGTAGGGTTGTGTAGCACAACAAGAGAGCTTTGAATATAGTGCTGTGACAGTATGCATGTGGGACCCCCTCATTTGCGTAGATGCAGCTGTATGGTTAGCAAGATTACACTGCAGGGTTTGGGCACCACTCTGGGGGCCTCTGAATATGGTCCCACCCAGAGCATGGTGCTAACCACATTCACACTGGTGCTGTCCTTTGAATATGGGGGCCCTAAGTGCTCCTTGACCTTATGGGGCAATAGGTATGCGGAAATGTGAGAATAACGATGAAACCCAGGCCCAAGCCAAATTAAAATGAATGATTCTTTTATTATTTCAAATGTGAAAAATGCTAAAGCAGACTCAGCATTAGGAAAGAAGGGTATGATATAAGACAGGAGGAAAGAAACAATGTAAAATAGAATTTAAAAACATGTACAGGTCACAATTTTCACTGTAACATGCACTGTTGTTTTATTTTTTTTTAATGAATGCTTGGAATCCAGCCAGAAAGAATGAGTCTTGTTGATACAGTTATTATGTGTCTATACTATGTAAGGATTAAGCCACGAGAAAGCATGGGTCTACTGTGGTATTAATCCATGGTTGGGGGGGGTTGGACCACGAGGCCGAAGACTGAGTGGGTCCAACCAACCAACCATGGATTAATTCCACCGTAGACCCATCCTTTCGAGTGGCTTAATCAGTTTGTAACATGGCAGTGAGTATATGACTAATAGTCTTTGAATAAATGAGTACAATCACACTGATTTACTTTCAGAATACTATAAATTGAGCTATTAAAGATCATGTACATATACTTGAAAACAATTGGAACACACCTATTGGAAATATCGTGGCTACTATTTCACTTTTGTTAAAATAACTTTCATTACAAGCTTTAAGCTTTCTAACATCAAAACATATTTTACAACTTTTCAAAAACTTGCAATTCACTTTCTATTCTAGGTGCTTTGATTTGCCTCTCTATGTATTAGAAGATATAGGCTGCACTGCATGATGGGAGTGTGCTATGGTACATTTAGTTTTCTTTCTCCAGTTCCTTTGCAGAACCAATAGGTGGCTGTCACACAATCCTAGTAGCAAGCACCTTTTCTCCAAATGTACTGAACTAAGCCAATCTGAAAAACACTTTATTGAACAACTACTATTTTATGAATATTATTTTCACTTTTTTCCTTTAAACTACCTAACTCAGCAGGACATAGAACAACATAACGTTTACTGCTTTCATCTTTCAAATACTTGTTTTGACTACTATTGTTAGTCTGTTTTTTGATTTCTTTTGTTTCTCTCAATTTATTTTCTTTCCACCCACAGAAGTATCTCTCTTTAATTTTGCTTTGTTTATCTCGGTGTCTGTTATTTTTGCTTTCGGTTATAGAAGCTGCATGCTTATCTTTACCACTGTGTATTCACCAAGAAAAGGCTTGGCCAGATAATGTTATTCAGTCATCCACAATGCATTGCACCCACAGTTGCTTAGAAGCAGTAGATCAGAAGGGATGGTAACAGTATGTAACTGTTCACTTCTACAGAAATATTGCTGCAGCATAATTAACAGTATACTGTATGTGGAGTTTAAATGTACAATCTTTAGTAACTCATGAACTTCTGTTGTAGTTACAATATAGAACAGTCCTGAAAAAGTCAAAAACCTGTGCCAGGAAAATTGTTAGTAAATACAACTTGGGACAACTACATACTGCAAGCTATTTGCATATTGCTTTCACTTGTATACTGCTTCTTACCTGTAGTGGATTGCCAAGGTATTACAATGCAAACCATGATATACTATGGTATTAGACCGTGGTTTCTACTGTACCACATGGTGTGTTTGCACCTATCTGAGTGCTTCATTTCATTTTTCTTTTTTATGCCATGTTACAAGTTATATATAAATACCATTTGTAACTGTTTTTTGAGTATATTATCAAAACCTGTTTTTTAGTTGTGACTCAACCAAAAAATGGAAAACACATTATATTGTTACAATTTTTTTTTTACATCAACAAGCTGTATGGTAGAGCTGCAACTTTGGTTCTACAAAAGAACTGAACACCTTAGACTTTGGATGTTTGATTTTTATAGACTGTGGAGAACTTTTGGGGTAAATAGGTGGACTTTTGATTTGACTGATTACCCTGGTCTGAATGATGCAGATCAGGAGACCCAGTCAAATCACAAACTGCAGTTCACAGCTGAAACAGTTAACTAAGGCAGAGTGTGAGTCACAGCCTCGTTTTGGTGCTAGACTCATCTCGACAACATGGGCCAGCATGAAAACTCACTTGCGCACTCGTTGTCAAGCTGTTAGCTAGTTTAGACAGAGCTGTGATTCACTTCTAGTTAGACAGCTAGGACATTTTTCAAAACCCAAATGAAAATTTTCAAAAGTTTGACAAATAGTCCCGCAAACTGCAGGGCTGCTTTTTATGAGGAAAAGAAAAATTAAGGAGGAAAAGAAGAAAAAAATGAAAGTAAAGAGGCAGGCTGCACAGTCATTGCAAAGCAGCAGGTCTCCAGGACCATGGGCTTGCCTGAAAAACTGAGAGGGGAGGGACTGGACTCTGGAGGAGTATGGGCTGGGCAGTGAGCAGATGGGGCATGAGGTAGCAGTCTACCAGGGCCCAGTTGCCTAATCTCATCAGTAGTGTAGCACACATATTTGTATTCCATTATGTAACTGGCATCTTAGTGGGGCATACATAGAGACTGAGTAAAGCCCCTGCCTGAAGCCTGAGAGGTGATTTTTGTTCAGAAGCTACTTTTTCTGGGCAGTAAATGGAGGCCTGCTGGCAGCATGACAGTGCTTGGCCACTGACAGTTGCCACCATGGTGACATCCCATAAAAAAAATCTTATACTGCTGGCCCAGTGATGCAGAAGGCTGATGCACTGGACATCTTACCTCGATCTATGCTGATGACAGGGGTTCAGGAATGACCTCGGGTCACCGGGGTGCTGGCACAGGGGGGACAGTGGAAGCTGGATAGAGCATTCGCTGTCCTCTCCCAGGAGGGTGAGTCACCTGCCCGTAGTCATGCTGTCACTGGATGGTGGTCTGGTGACAGCCATAGGTAGTTCCCAGTGCAACTGGTAGAGTGGGGCATCCATCAGCATGCGTGTTCCTCCACACAAGTATGTTATGTCAGGACTCATGGGTGTGTGGGAGAAAATGGAAAATGCTGGGGCTTGACTGGCCAGGTGGCACTGAGGGTTGAGGCACAGTGCTGGACATCACACCTTGTGCCACACCGGTGACCCATGTTGGGGAATGAGCACAGGCCACTGGGAGTCAGCAGGGGTGGGAGCAGATCGAGCACATGATGACAGCTGTCCTCTCATCTCCTGGGGAAGGGTGGGCATGCCGTCCCACTCTTTGGCTGTCCCCCGGAGGAGGCTGGGGGGTAGCGCCAGAGCCAGAGAAACTTGTAGCATGGCATCTTGGTACATGTGTGCCTCCACACATGCGCATTCACGGCCACAGTGGAGGGACCTAGAAAAGTGGAAAACATCGCCTGCCAGCTCCATGGAAGCTCCTCCACTGCTACTGTGCCACAGCCTCACAGAGCTCCTGGGTCTGCTCCGGATATGTATTCAGGAGGGCCATGGATGGCCATCCCCCCTTCCTACCCACCATGGGGGATAATCCGTGTGGGATACAGTGCTAGGGCGGTACTGGGGAGGCAATAGTAGCTGGCAGGGGTAATTGGAGGAGGAGAGAGAAATCCCAGTAGGGTGAAGGAGAATAAACACATAATGGAAAAAAAGAAAATGTTGGGGCTCCACAGGACCCATGATGGCACAATTGCACTGGCGAGTCTGCCCCACATCACAAGATTTAACGTATCAGGCTGGCGGGGTAATACCAGCACCCCCCACCTGGCCCTGCCGTGGAGAGGGAATCTGCAGGGAACCTTGGGGGCAGATGAGCTGGGGGTCGGGCTGGAGGATGAACCCCTCAAAGGGAGGGGTCATAGCCCCTGTGGAGCCTGCAGAGGAGGAGACAAATACAATAAAAAAAGAATCATATAAAAAATTGATATATAGCTGTAATACACATTATACATGTCAGATCAGTGCTGTATCACACTCGCACTATCAGAATCACTGTTAGAATTGCACTTCAAAATGTGCATGGCACTTAAAATGTTCATCCATTACCCAGGGGGGGACCAAATGTCAAGGCTAGAACTGCATTTAGTGTTAACACCACTACTGTATCTTTGTTGCTCTGATGACATCATCCTCCAGCAACTTTGATGGGGAATTGGAGGAGAAACACAATGATAACTTCTGGGGGCTGTAGATTTTTTATTTACAAACCAGATTTGGACAGAAATAGGACTGCTGGCAACCAGAGGAAGCACACAACACTTACACATTAGTCAGGAAAATATTGCTGTGAAAAGATGTAAGACTTCCCCTTTAATCTCTTTTGTCAAATAGTAACTCAAGACACTGCATTGCATCCTGGTGGCTCCACTGTAAAAGCATGAGGCTGATGGACATCTCAATCATAAAAAGGTTTACTTTAGGCCGAAGAACCATAACTGTAATGGCCTTTTTTTCTGGCACTGTATGTGTTTCTAAGCAGTGTTTGTTTTCTCTCATTACAGACTCCCAGTTCTATGTCATAATGGCGACTGCGGAATAGCGATCACTGTTAGGGCAAGTGTACATTGCCAAAAATGAATTTCGGTGATGCACACTCGCAGTGAATGGGAAAAAGGGACCCAAGATTTACAGGTTTACTTTTCATGCTGGGGGCTTCACCCCTCCACACCCCCCTACTAAAGGATTCTCAACTCCAGGGGGGTGCATGTCAGGGGGATGAAATACTTTTTTTATCCTGTCATTGTTTATTCACCCTGCTGCGGTGCGATCAGCGGGGACATCCAGCCACTGGCTCGACCCACCCAGAGGGCAGCAGGCTCAATCGGGTTTATGTGATAACAGCGAAAGCCTAAAGGTGATTGCCGTTATCACAAAGTCAGAGTGCCGAAAATTTATTTTGGCCCTCTGACACAGCAAAACAGTGCCGGGGAGTTAGTATTTTTAATGTATTATGCCCGCTGCACCCCCATACTTAACTATTCTCAACTCCAGGGGGTGCATGTTGGGGGGGTGAAAAACATAAAAAAAAAAGGTTCAGGCTGGGCGCAACAAAAACACACCAGTGCCCGGACCTGAACCCAGTACCCGGCCTACCAACACCGCCAACCCACCCACCATGCCACGGGGTCGGCTTGGCAACCCACTGTGGCACCACCCCTCACATACCCTCCTACCCTTCACTGTGTATGCTCACTCCTCCCCCCGTGCAGGTAAGTATAGTGACATCCCACTGTTATATTTGCCGACCCCCCCCATCCGTCCACCCTACCCTACCGTAGCCCTGCAGACATGAGCCGGGAATTGGGTCATCTTTATTGTAGGTGCCCAATGGCTGATGCTAATATCTTGTTCTACCAGCTCACTCACATGATGAGGGGTTGGTACAGCCATTTCCCGACCAGCTTGGAGGCCCCTGTGCCTTTCCATACTGTGCCGAGACCGAACCCCTCCAGTGTGATTCCACGATAGAACCTCCAGATGGTACGAGTGCAGCTATCAAGCTGCTTTCTCGCATGCAGCCTTTTCCTCTGTTGTTTTTTTGGCCCTCTGGAGTGTGGACGTGCAATGATGTCAAGGCACTATGTGCCAATGTCTGCTGCACTCCACTCCTTAAGTACACCAGCCCTAGGTAGCACCCCTGATCATCACCGGGGTCCGCTACAGAGCGGTGGAGTTCCTCAGTGCTCCCCAGGGATAGGAGAGCAGTCTGCAGACTCTTAATCCTAACCCTCCCCTGCCAACCCCTGATACCCTGGGCTAATTTCTGAATCTGAGTCACAAGCATGGCATGAGGTGTGGCATCCAGCACCTCAACCATCCATGCCACTGGGCCAGTTTGAGGGGATGAAATACTTAACAAAAAAAACAAGTCACCTGCCAGCAAAAAAAAATAGTTTGCCATGCCTGACCCAAACCCTGCACCCTGCACCTCCCAACCAACCACCCTGCCCACCAAGCTAGCGGACCAGCTCAGCAGCTGCCCACCACACCCCCTCCCACATACCTTCCCTCCCTACCTCTCCACCCCTGCGCATCTGTGCGCACATGTACATGTTCGTACTTCCCGTCACCCTACCTCACCCACCCAGGTATCCAGTTGCCCCCTGCAAGGTAGCCCTGAACACTGGCACCATAATTGAGTTGCCATTTTTTGTAAGTGCTCAATTGTGGTCACCTTGTTCACAGGTTACCCAGCCTCCCACATGTTATGGAGTGATGCAGTTTGACTAGGTGGTCATTCATGTGTTTGCAAGGCAGCTGATCAGACAGCACTTCAACCTTACCATAAGTAGCTGGGTTTAACATAGAATTTGAAACATAGAATTTGATGGCAGATAAGGACCGTTTGGCCCATCCAGTCTGCCTAAACCAGAACATGTTATCCTGCACTGAACCAGAAGGGGTCATGTTATGGAAACACCTCGTATCACCTTTAAAAAAGCTGAGACAGTTTGCCAATTCTCCAACAGGCATGCACTGGTTGTACATCTGAATGGGAACAATCTGGTCAGGCCCATATCTGTTGATTTATTCCAGGAGACAACAGCTTACCACCACTGATTGCAGAAGTACCTCCCAGGCACAGCATTTGTCTTGTCTAAGATCATCCCACATAGGCTATGTAAAGGGAGCTGAGCTGTGGGAACCAGGAATAGTAGGGACGACCACATAAGACCAGAGTTGTTTTACAGAGGGATCAAGTAAGGGAGTGAGTGCCACCAGTTGCCAGGAATGGAGAGAAAATATGTCAGTAGAAGCAACAAGAGGCTGCTGAAATGTCATATCCCATGTGAACATGATGTGCACTGAAGGAGTACTTGATCTAATGAGATGGAAAGTTGCTCTGTTTACCATAATTTGTTCCAATATTGCACGTAAACACTAAAGCACTAAGGTGTTTTTCGCCATACTAATGGCCTTGTGTAGGGTGGCCTGGCAAGGGTGCCCAGGACACCAGGTTGCACTCAGGATTGGATTGCGAATTTGCTGTTGTGTGCACTCAATATAATTTAGAAGGCTCTTTGTGCAGTATAGCACAGAACATTTGCATGAGGTTTCTAATATACCTCCCTTTTGTGCTTCATGTACATTAGCATGAGCACACAGCCCTTTGCATGCTAGTCAGTGATGGTTTCCAAAATGTTGATTACAGCGTCTGATCTTCAAAGTGCCCCACGAGCATGTTATGTGGGATTGCCTCTTACTGTGACTGAGCAAGATATAGTAGACGTATTTGGCCAGGAAATATTCCTAACTCAAACATTATCTTTACTTCTCCAGTACCACTGTAGATGTAGGGCACCAAACACTAGATAGCTGTCAGGATTAATGTTAGCAGCCTGCAAAAAATGTATCACTAGAAAGTGGCTGACCCTGTAGCATCCAACAATAGATGACTGAAGGGAACAGTCAATCAAATATATAAAACTGAATGAATATGGCCGGCCTAATGGCAGAGAGGACTGAGGCGATGGATGCCTTATCTCATGCTACGCCGACAACTCGTGTTCAGAAATGGACTTGGGTCACTCGGGGGTCGGCTGGGGCAAGGAAGGATTGAACATCCTTTGACAGCACTCCTTCCTCAGGGGGTTTGGGGACTCAGCATCGCGCCATAGACTGACACCCAGTGGAAGCTGGGGGTCAGCACAGGTGTGTTGCTAGAACGGGGTGGACCAACATACAAGGCATAAGACTGCCTCCACGGAGGTGGAGATAGTCACTCTGCCCATTGCACATGTGTGGGTCCAGGGAGAAAATGAGAAAAGGGTTAGAATCTGGCAGGATCAATGATGGCGGGCTGTGCCCATGCCTTCCCCCAGCAATCTAAATGTTGGTTTCCAAGGGTAGGAGGAGGCCAGCACCCTTCATCACTGGCCCTGTCATGGGGGGGTCAAACCATGGGGGATGGCCATTTGGGGTAGATGCAGGCAAAGCCTCACCGGAGAGATGAGTCACCTCCGAGGGAGGGGTCAGAGCTGCCTGCCAGCACCAAAGGAGGCATAAAGTATGTATGAAAAAAAATGGAATCAATCACATTCACACTAAACAATGGGGATGAGGGGAGATTCAACCTGTAGTGCATCTCCCAGATACATTTTATAATAAACAAGAATAAAGATTTTATCTGGTAATTTTTTTTTTCTACTGAGCCTTATCTGGTCAATGCTGATTTTTCACCCATGCCCACTCCTCTCTTTTGCTTCCCCTATACCCCTACAGTACTTAACCACAGTTATACTTGCTAGGCATGGACCTGCTCCTATTTAGACTGGAAGTGGGCACGAACCTGGGTCAAGCACTAGTTGTCTGACCTGGCCCTGCTCATCTGGACCATCATCATGGATTTTTGCTTTTAAATTTGTATTAGTATGAGAGTACAAAACATGTCATGGTGTACCATTACTTTAAGGGATCAGTGTCAATTTTTATAACATATGAAGGCAAATTGCATTTTTATGGCTAACTCAGTTATGAGGCTATTAACTGCTTTTAAGAAATTGGATGATTGCCTATGGGCAAAGCATGTTTTCTTGTACAAATAATTTTGTGTAAAAGTATATATACAGTACAAAAAAATCAAAAGAATAAAATGGCCACAAGTTGACCTTTTTCATGAAACAGAAGATGCAATCATCTTTCTATGATATGTCTTATTCTTGTATGTATTCTATTTTTGTTATCATGAGAACCGGTCTATCAGGTTTATATTTGTTACAACCCCTCTCCCCCTGAGATACAGTTTCTTCTGTGATCTATCTGTAAAAGGTTGATCCAGCACTATTTTGAAATTTACAAAGCACAAAGAAATAGCAGCTAGCAGCTCAATATATATTTTTCAAAAAGATTTTCTAATTAAAGTCAGAAGGAATACTGCCCAGATGCATTGTGTCTGACAGTTATTGCTATGGTTACTGCTAAAATAATACCTCATTTATTAAGTAAAAGCAAAAACAAAAGAAATGATAAAACAGCAACCAACCTTTGAGCTTTGTTTTCTCTTCTTTGACTATATGATAGGAAAAACATTTAATCATTAATACTCTCAAAGGAGATATATGCCATTTATGTGGTTCTCCTGCTCAATGCAACTTTTTAGGTGTTCATCTAATAACAGTGAAACATATTTCTACTATATCTATCTGTAGTTAAACAGTCTGTGAGAACTTTGGAAAAACATTAAAAGAACACAATAGACACACACATCTCTGTTTAAACTGTGCAAAGTGTAGGTAGGAGCAGAACAAACTAGATAAACTGTTGTCTATTTTTCCTGTAAAATGTGTCAGGAAGCTGCAACGCTGGACTTAAGATTTGCAAGAAAGCGAGTTGTGCTCACAACAGAGGGAGGTGAACCTTACTGTACAATTTACAATTACCTTTGGTTTGAAGCAGATTCCTTAGGAAAGTTAATATTCTTCAGGTGGAGGATACTTCTAACTGAAGGGTGAAATAAGGAACTTAGAATTATCAGAAAAGGCAGTCTTTCAATCAACAGAGGGATGTGGACCTTGGTTTACTTTTGGTTTACTTTTGTTACAATTGTTAAGATTTTCAGTGCAGGAAGAGTTTAAACCCACAGGAACTGAATACTGGTTTCTGTGTCTGTCCTTCTGCACAGCTGACGTGTTTTGGGGCTGACTGCTTTCAGAGCACAAGTCACCAGGCTGTTTTGGGGCTGGGGAGGTTTACCTGTGTCTGACTTGGATGTTTGGATTTTTCTCTGTTCGATTAGCAGGGTATTTTCTCTGTCAGATTGTCGTGTAGGGCATTGTGCTGACAGGAAGGCACTCATCACAGTGGTGGGTCAGAGCTTTTATCTGATTGTTTTGTGAGGCACAGTTTAGGCCCAAACCCTTTCCACCCTCACCCACCCACCCTGAAAATAGTTCCTTTATACCTGGGGTTCTGACATCATTTCCTCAAGAGGGCAAGGTGCATATCACTGTCATATCCTCTCTAGCACACTGCACTGACAATATAAGCATACACATTATATAATATATATATTTATAACAAACCAATCACACACCAATAAATAAATAAATAAATAAACAAGGTAGACAGACATGTGGGGAGTAGTTCAATATAATGGTTGTGGGGCAGCAGTCTTCCGGGAGTCTTTCTGGAGGCTGAGATGCTGCCCTGTTTGCAGACAACTATCTGGAAGGAATACTCCCCAACTGCATTGTGTCTGAAAATTATTGGTATGGTTACTGCTAAAAAAACACCTAATTTATCAAGTAAAAGCAAAAACAAAAGAAATGATAAAAACAGCAACCAACCTTTGAGCTTCGTTTTTTCTTCTTTGACTATATGATAGGAAAAAAAATAAATCATTAATACTCTCAAAGGAGATATATGCCATTTATATGGTTCTCCTACCAATGCAACTTTATAGGTGTTAATCTAATAACAGTGAAACATATTTCTACTATGTCTATCTGTAGTTAAACAGTCTGTGATAAATTTGGGAAAACATTAAAAGAACACAATAGTCACACACATCTCTGCTTATATTTCACAAAGTGTAGGTAGGAACAGAACAGTCTAGACAGACTCTGGTCTATATTTCCTGTAAAACGAGTCAGTTTCTATTTTATTTGCATTTATCTTCCCAACTTTCCTAATGACTAAAGACAGCTGATTGAAAATAGGGATCACTGATAACCATTTTCAAAAACAGATAGGATATATGTTTTTATTATTTTAGACTTCTAGGATTTTGGTCCTCTATATCCTGCATCCTAAAAACCTTGATTATTTGCTTGGCAGGATATCCTAAAATCCTAAATCCAAATATCCCAAAATGTTAGTGTATTCTAAGCTGAATTTCATGATTTCTGATGATATCTAACACCCATACCCCCCTTACTTTGGATTCCTACTCCGGGGGGGGGTACAACTCAGGGAAGAAGGGGAAATCTCGGGTTGCCCAAATTGTCGGCACCGTTGTACCGTTGCCCATCCGACCAGTCACCCACATCACAGGCTACCAAAAACACCTCATTTATCAAGTGGTAACAGTGTTATTTGGGATATTTATTGCAGACATTTCCATGGGCATCAAAAGCAGCATCTGCCTGTTTGCCGATGACACCAAGATAGGAGTAGTGGTGGATGACATAGAGGGGTGGCAGGGTTTGCAGGAAGATCTGAAAAAGCTGGAGCCCTGGTTGAAAACATGGCAGCTGGGGTTCAATGCCAAAAAGTGTAAGGTACTGCATTTTGGGGCAAAAAATCCAAGAAGACACTACCAACTGAGGGGTGCAGCTGGCAGAAACATAGAAACATAGACTTTGATGGCAGATAAGGACCGCTTGGTCCATCTAGTCTGCAGAGACTGAGGAAAAGAAGGATCTGGGGGTGGTCATCATGGGATCAATGAACAACTCAGCACAGTGTAGGAAGGCAGCAGCAAGGGCCAACAAAATGCTGGGTTTCATCACAAGGGAATAATGTTGAGGAGGGGGGAGGTGATTCTGCCGCTGTATAGATCATTAGTTAAACCTCATCTCGAATACTACATGCAGTAATGGCACCCATACCTGAAAAGGGGCATTACATTATTGGAAGGGTTGCCGTGCAGAGCAACAAAGATGATCCAGGGACTGGGGGACTTATAGTATGAAAGTAGGCTAAAGGAGTTGAACATGTACTCGCCGGAAGAGAGGAGGGACAGAGGGGGTGTGAGCGAGACATTCAGGTACATGAGAGGCATAAACAAGACTGGTAAAGAGGGCCTATTCACAGTAAGGAAGGGGAGGGACACTTGAGGCCATGACATGAGATTGGAGGGGGAAAGGTTCAGAAGGGAAATGAGGAGACACTTTTTACAGAGAGGGTGGTGGCAGGGTGGAACATGTTACCAGCAGAGGTGGTAGCCTGTAAAACAGTGGGCTGCTTCAAAAGGGTCTGAGACAGGGGAAAGCGGGAGGATAATGGGAGGAGGTTTGGAGGGAGGGGCAAGTGCAGAATATAGCTGCTGGCTGCAACATCGAGCAGACTCGATAGACCTAATGGCCTTTTTCTGCTGGAAAATTTCGTATCTTTGTATGTTCATAAGTAAACGCAAAAACAAAAGAAATGATAAAACAGCAACCAACCTTTGAGCTTCTTTTTTTCTTCTTTGACTATATGATAGGAAAAAAAATTAAATTATTAATACTCTCAGGGAGATATATGTCATTTACTGTATGTGGTTCTCCTGCACAATGCAACTTTGTAGGTGTTAATCTAATAATAGTGAAACATTTTTCTGCTATGTCTATGTGTAGTCAAACAGTCTGTGAGAACTTTGGGAAAACATTAAAAGAACACAATAGTCACACACATCTCTGCTTATATTTCACAAAGTGTAGGAACAACAAAACAGACTAGATAGACTCTGGTCTATATTTCCTGGAAAACTTGTCAGTTTCTATTTTGTTTGCATTTATCTTCCCCACTTTCCTAATGACTAAAGACAGCTGTTTGAAAATAGAAGTCACCGATATCCATTTTCAAAAACAGAATATCTGTTTTTATTATTTTAGACTTCTAAAATTTTGGTCCTCTATATCCTGTATCCTAAAAACCTTGGTTATTAGCTTGGTAGGATATCCTAAACTCCTAAATCCAAATATCCCAAAATTGTAGTGTATTCTAAGCTGAATGTTATGATATCTGATGATATCTAACAGTTGGAATGGATATGGATTCGGATCTGACTGTTCTATGGTAGATTGAACTTTGAGACATCTAAGCCTCCCCTTTAGAAAATAGGATCTTTGCTCCGCTGACTTCATCTGTTCCTTCTGTCTGCCCTTAAATGATATTGAACAAAGCCACTCCAATGCTCTTTTTAAAAGCAGAATATAATTTTTATGTTTGCCGCGCACAAATGCACCTCAAACATGTTGTTTGCAGAGTGGCTTTTGAAGAGTGTGACACTGTCAATCCAATGTGTAGTGGTCTGCTCAATATTTATTTTTCAAAAAGATTTTCTATTTACAGTCAGAAGGAATACTCCCTCCATCAATTCCATTCTTCCCACCACTATCAGGCAATGCCTGCACAATTACAGCCCTTTTAGACAACATGCTTGAGGTTGTAGACAACTTCAAGTATCTAGGCATGTGGTTAGATTCAAAGCTATCCTTCACCACCCACATTGAATCACTCTCCAAAAACTAAAAATAAGATTAGGGTTCTTTTTTACGAAACAAATCTTTATTCCCTGAGACAATCAGGAAAAGGCTGGTTCGGGCTACCTTCCTACCACTCATTGACTACATGGATGTCATTTTCAAAACCAGTTCTGCAACCCACCTCCAAAAGCTCAACATTCTCTATCACAGGGCCCTTTGTTTCATAACTAAAGCACCCAACAGAATACACCACTGCACTCTTTACTTGACAGTAGGTTGGTCCTCTCTTACTACAAGAAGGCTGCTACACACAGGCACATGGACTCTGAAGAGTTTCATGGGAAAAACCCTCTGATATTATTATTATATGATGTTGGTATTATAAATACATGGTCTGTGTATGACATTTCAGTGTGTGAGGAATTTTGGCCTGTAACATCAAAGTGTCAGAGGCTGAAAACTACAGGAGGTAATAACAACTGACCAGGAACCATTTAATTAAGACTTCCTTAAAGAAATTGCATTGTATTACCTTTTTATGGCCTGCCTAGGCTTTTGAAGTGGAAACTAAATATACAGTTTATGACATCAGGAAAGAAAGGATAATTTGGCTGTTCCTATCAGGTTTAACACCCAAATGACAAATGCTGGGATTGCTAAAATCAAAGAGAAATATTTAATTAAAGGATGTCATATTTAGGAAATGTTTCTTTTCTGATATTCCATTAATTAAAGATACATCCTGGTAGAAAGTATGTTAGAAATAATTCTGAGGGAGGGTCTAGCTGACCTCATCCAAAAGGGGGTGGGGAAGACAGAGAAAAGACATGTAACATTGTACATGAAGGATATCATCTTGGGCTCTGAAGAAACAAAGTTCTCTCTCTAACTAAAAGAGCACTTAGGAATGTAATAGTTAGAAAGCAAGCAGATAAGAATATACCTAAGGTCTCTTATAGAGTTTTAAGGGTTCATTTTGGAGACCTGGCTAGGTGCCCCTGGCGAAAGATTGTACTGCAGTCCTGAAGAGGGTACATATCTGAACCTGTACATTGGGTATGCTAGCATAAGATTCACAGTTTGAATCCCCCAAGAACTTGAGGCTAAAAGGTGATTCAGACCCAAAGCAGACAGGAGGGTTACCCTGTCTGTTACCTGTTCACACTATTGCACTCTGAGGTTGGCACTGTGGGGGCAGAGGGCCTGACCTCCGGAGTGTGTTTGTGACAGATTTGGTTGGCAGTGGTGCAATAAAATATTAGTAATACAAGCTTTAACAGTTCAGTATGTCAGCTTAATACTGTACAGCTCACTTGCAAAATAAGGCAGTGATTTATTTTTAAAAGAGAAAACAGAACAGTATCATTTTGCTTATAGTCAAAGCACCTACCTGTTTTATTTTTTTTCTAAAGTGCAAGTTAGAGTAGCCATAGTTAGGGAAGAAGATGGCTTCCAATTACAGTGGGTACACTGCAGACTACTTGAAGCAGTTGTGCCAGGACAGAGGAGTCCAGTATGAGGGGAAAGCCAACAAGCAGAATCTCATAGATGCCCTGATGGCAGCAGATGCCCAGAGCATTGAGTCACAGACTATGACTGTAAAGGACCAAACCTTGGGCAAGTAGGGGCCAGCGGCCAGTGAAGTGTCTAGATCCAGTGAGGAGGACAGCAGGGCCAGTGCAAGCCAATGGCCACAGCAGCAGGGGAAGGTCACCAGCATTCTGGAGCCAGAAGCCATCAGGCTGCAGATGGAGTTGCGGAGGATGGAGCTAGAGTTCCAGAGAGAAGAGAGGCAAGAGCAATGAGCCACAGAGGAGAAGAGGGAGTGAGAACAGCAAGCCACAGAGGAGAAGAGGAAGTGAGAACAGCAAGAAGCTGAGCGAGGATGGAGAGAAGCAGAGCATGAACAGCGAGAGGCTGACTGTGAAGAGCATGAGCACCAAAGGCAACATGAACTGGAGAAGCTACGACTCCAACCACCAGCACCAGAGCAAGTAAGTGGCTTGGGTTTAACTGGAACTACATAACTAGGTTACAAATTAAATTCCAAATTGATAGCCAAATTTAAAGAGGGGAAGGATATGGATGCTTTTTTAAATTCCTTTGAAAAAAGTTTGTATTCAGGCCAATATTCCTAGAGGGTCCTGGAGCTTCCAGCCAGCCCTGCTACTTACTGGGAAAGCTCGGGATGCATTGGGTCAAATGGACAATGAGGACAGTAATGATTACAGCAAACTTAAAGGTGCACTTTTAAAAAAGTATGATTTAACTGCAGAAACATACAGAGCTAAATTCTGTAAGCGCAGGAGAAGCCCTGACATGAGCTACGAGGAGCTAGCCACAAAACAACGTCAGTTTTTAAAACATTGGTGGAAAGGAATTGAAGCAAACTCTGTAGATAAAATTGAAAATGCTATGTTGTTAGAGCAGTTTTTTGGGGCATGCCCAGCAGAGTTGAAAACCTGGCTGGAGGACAGAGATCCAAAAACAGTGCAAGAGGCTACTGAACTCTCGGACTGATATGCCAAGAGCAGACCTGCTCTGACAGTGAATGGAGCTGGTGTTGCAGCACAGAAAGGGAAAAGCATGCATGCATTCAGGGCAGCTAAATTCCTCACTGCCTCCACCAAAACCAGTTAGTCCCAGGTTTCAAAGAAAAGATTTTTCTGAGAAAAGAAACGAATGTTGGGTTTGCAAAGAAACTGGGGATATTGCCGTACAGTGTCCCAAAAGGAGGAGGAGCAATACGCAAGGTGGTGCTAGGAAAGAAGTGGGTTGTTTGTGTGTCCCTGGAAGCATCCCTGTAAACATGAGGGTACACATGCACCCAGTCACTGTGAATGGTGTACAGACACAAGGGTTAAGAGACACAGGGGCATCACTGACGTTGGTAAAAGGGGATGTGGTAGAGCCTGGTCAACTTATACCCAATAAATTTGTAATGGTACAAGGGTTCACTGAGAGGAGAAAACATTGCCACTCACTAGTGTTCTCCTAGACTGGGGTGAAACAGGGGGAACTGTGCAACAGGTGGCTGTAGCCAAACATTAGCAGTTGACGTCATCCTTGGCAACAATCTCAAACAGGGGATGGTGTGTGCAGTTACCCATAGCCAAGTGGCAAAGGAAAATTATGGTGCCCCGGACCCCATAGAAGCCACTGTGGAAACCACTGGGAGGCTGATTCCCCAGCCTGTGTCTCTTGATATCTAGACTAACGAAACGGGGGTAGCATTTCCCCTGGTAGCAGTTAACCAAACAGCTACAGAAGGTTATGCCAAAGAAGGAGGGGGTGACTCATTGTCAGGGTTAGGGATGGCAGTGATTCTGAGTGCCCTGATGATAGAGCTAGGGACCCTAGTTTAGAGACTGAAGGGGACCTGTCCCATGCCTTGGGAAAGTGTAAGGAGTTTGCAGCTGCTCAGAATAGTGACCCTAGTCTAGAGAAGCTGAGGGCTTGGGCAGACTCTGACAGAGCACAGGGAGGTTACGGGAAACATAGGGTTTATAGGGAAAATGGACTGATGTATATGCAGGATGCTAAGAAAGCGGGAGGGGTGATAAGTAGGCAGTTTGTCATTCCCCAGGGGTACTGTGAACAGTTGCTCAAGATTGTACACAATATTCCCATGTCTGGTCACCTGGGAATAATGCACACTACACAGTGATTGGCCTAGAATTTCTATTGGCCCAACTTCACCCAGCAGGTGAAGGAGTATTGCAGATCTTGTCATCGGTGCCAAGAAATAGGGAAGGTGGGTAAGAAAATGCAAGCCTTCTTAATTCCATTGACCATAGTGGAGGAGTCATTCCAGAGTGTGGGAATGGATATTGTGAGGCCTTTAAATACCCCAAACTCCTCCGGGAAGAGGTTCATCCTGACTGTGGTGGATTATGCCACCTGGTACCCTAAGGCAGTCGCCCTATCCTCTCTGAGGACAGACAATGTGGCAGATGCCTTACTAGGGATTTTCTCCCGTGTTGGGTTTCCGCAGGAGGTTATCACTGATTGAGGGGGTTCCTTCATGTCGGACCTGATGAAATGTCTGTGGGAGAAGTGTGGGGTGGTGCAGAGATGCACAACACCTTTTCACCCACAAGCCAATGGGCTTGTGGAAAGATTTAACGGTACCCTGAGGTCAATGCTCTAAGCATTTGCTGAGCAGTGTGGGAGGAACTTGGAGAAATACCTTCCCCATCTGTTGTTTGCATATAGGGAGGTGCCCCAAGAGTTGACAGGGTTTTCCCTCCTTTGGGCTCTTATATGGGCACCAGGTACATGGGCCCCTAGACTTGATCTGGGAGGACTGGGAGGGCAAGCACACCACCCAGGGAACTCCCAGAGTGGATTATATCCTTAGGTTTAGGGAAAGGTGGAAGGAGTTTATGGGGACAGCCCAGAGCAACCTGGCAGCTGCCCAACGAAAACAAAAAGTGTGGTACGACCACACAGCTAGAGCTCGCTTGTACATGGTGGGTCAGGAAGTCATGGTCCTCATCCCAGTCTGGAAGGACAAGCTGCAGGCTGAGTGGGCAGGACTGTACAAAGTAGTCAGAAAGGTAAATGACATGAACTATATCATAGAGTTACCTGACAGAAGACATACAGAAAGAATGTACCATGTCAACATGATGAAGCCATATGTTAATAGGGCTGACATGGTGTTTGCAATATGTAGTCCTGGGGAGGGGACGGATGAAGGATACCCCCTTCTGGACTTGCTGGAAGAAAGCAAGTGGAAATCCTCTGTGGAGGCAGGTAAATTGTCACCCAGTTGGCCCCGGACAAGATCCAGGAAGTAAGGAAGGTTTTAGCAGACTTTGCCCCATTGTTTAGCACCAAGCCTGGACTAATCCCCTTAGAGACGCACGATGTGGAGACAGGGACACAGACGCCCATACGGCGAGACAGCATATTGGGTGTCAGAGGCTATCCAAAAGGACATTAGAAGGGAGGTGGAGGAAATGCTGGATTTAGGGGTAATCCAGAAATCCCACAGCCCCTGGGCCTCACCCGTAGTCCTTGTGCCCAAGCCTGATGGCTGTACTCATTTCTGTGTGGACTATCATGGACTGAATGCAGTCATGAAGTCAGACACCCACCCGATGCCATGGATGGACGAACTCCTGGAAAAGTTGGGAGGGGCTACCTACCTTACGACTACTGACCTGACAAAGGGGTATTGGCAGACAGAGTTAACTGCCAGAGCTAGGGAGAGGTCGGCCTTCATCACTCTGATAGGGTTATTTGAATTTAAAGTAGTAGTAGTAAAATATTTTTATTCATTGAAATTCGTATGAATAAGGGATAGACTCGAATGAGCAAAGCTAATTTTCAACGAGGTCCCATACAATATTCAAAGTCGTACAAGAAATAATTTGCAATCACATACAATATACAGTATTTGACATAAAACATAGCCCAAACAACTATAGAAAAAATAGTACAATTCAGATTCTCACAGAACATCAATACCCTTATACAAGGATTCTTAGTTAATTCCTATCTATTTTACATTTAATTAAATTCCTAAAATATTATTCAAATCTGTCTAATTACCCTACACTGTATATCTACAAATACCCTTTATATATCTATACCACATTGTCTTTTTTGACGTGAACTAATCCGATGCCAGCATTGTATAAGGGGCCAGAAGTTCTTTACATTAGCCAACAGCAATGTCACAGGAATTGCATTCCATCCCAACATCCCTCTATAGTATATAGATTGTCGTCCAATTTCTAAGTTGCAGCTGGGCAATTCCAAGCTTGGCATTTGCCAATTTCTCAATGAGATCAATTTATTTCTATGAGTCAGCCTGTCTACAACATACCCTGGGTATTGCCCCATCAATCCTTTATAAACAAATGCCAGCAAATATTCATGGTTGCGCTCATAGAGCGTAGGCCAACCTAACCGATCATATAGCTGGCACTTGTGAGTTAATCTAGGGGCCCTCAGAATAAATCTAGCCAGGCTGTTGTAACTTACTTCTAACTTTTTTAAATCCTGTTTTCTCCTACAAGAATAAAATATGTCCCCATATTCGAACGTAGGGATAATTATTGCATTTACCACTCTTTTTCTTACTTCCATACTCATTGCTGATCTAACCCTATAAAAAGCCCCTATTCTCTTATTCACATTTTTAACCAAGTTACCAATGTGTATGTCCCAGCACAATAAACTATCAATCCAAAGACTCAGATACTTATATGTATATGTCTGTTGGATCGGGGCTCCCCCAGGAGCAACCAATCCCAGGGCTATGCCATCCAATGTGTCACTTTTTCGATGTAACAACATGGTCTGTGTTTTCTTCACTTTCAGAACAAGCCTACTGTCCATTAGAAAAGCCTGAAATTCATTAAAGGCTAACTGGAGCCTTTTTTGTATCACTTCAACAGATTTATCAGATGTATAAATGATAGTGTCATTAGCATAAAGATGGTACATTACTTTAGTATCCAGAAAAGACAGGCCATTTACGTACACATTGAACAGCAAAGCCCTTAGGATGGAGCCCTGTGGGACCCCTGATCAAACAGGCAGAAAACATTACTCCCGTCCACCCAATGATACTTTCTGTCTCCTGTTTGTCAAATACGATTCCAGCCACTTTCCACTCTGACCCACCACCCCAAGTGATGCTGCCCTGGACAGGAGGACACAGTTGTCCAAAGAATCAAAAGCTTTGGATAAATCCACAAATATTGCCCCCACTAGTGTCCTCCTGTCCAGGGACGCCTGCACATCCCCCACTACTTTGGCTAGTGAGAGGTTGTGCTATGTAATTTCTGGAAGCCAGACTGCATACTATTAAATAAACCAGAAGAATCCAAGTGCTGTCTTAATTGGACGGCTACTATTTTTTCTAATAATTTAGGTGTCTGGCTCAAAAGGGAAATTGGCCTATAATTATTCATCTCCATCCTATTACCTCATTTGAATATAGGGATAAGCTTAGATTGTTTCCAAGCTAGTGGATGCAATACTGTGATTAATGAATTGTTAAACAGGTATGTCGGGGGTAAGCTATGATTGGATCAGCATACTTCAGCAACTTCAATGGCATGTTATCCAAACCAACAGCCTTAGCAGTATTCAGGCCTATTAATTCTCTAATCACTGTTTCTACTTTTACTTCCTTAAATACAAAAGGTTTAGTGCACCCATAATCTCTTGACTGAAATGACTGACAAGATCCAGGGATACAGGATGGATCAGCTAAACCGGTCTCTCCCATTTTACTAAAGTACTCATTCATCTGGTCCAACGCCTGTAACATTTGTCCATCAATATTTAACACCCTTAGTTCGCCAGTCCCCTGACCCTTAATGAGTGTATTTATTGTTTTCCAAAAATCTTTTGGGTCTTTTGAACTATTTTTATCCAGCAAATGAGTATAATGGCGTTGTTTTTCCCCTCAAAACTTCCCTAACATATACATTTCGAAGCTTTTTAAATCTGTCCCAATCCTGTTTGTTACCTTTCTTTTTTTTTGGCCTGATACCATGCCTTATTTAATATTTTTATCTTTTTAAGCTCTTTTGAGCACCATAATGCAGAATTTTGTTTCAGAGTCTTAGTTTTAACTGGGGCATGTTTATTACAGACTTCCATGCATTCTCCAAGAAAGTACTCCCATATTTCATCTATTGATGGGATCAACTGCATACGTTCCCAATTAATAGCACTTAAGTCCAACATAAAATCAACATAGTCAAAATTCCTAAAGCTATGCCAACTAATACTCCTTTTCTCATCAAGCTTTTGACATTGCACCCTGTTATAAAATATGAACTGATGGTGCCCTTCAGAATGAAGTACGCCCCTGCCACTTTCCAAAGGTCGGTGAACTAGGTGTTAAATGGTGCTGAGGAGTACACCATGGTGTACCTGGATGACATTGCCATCTTTAGTGCCAGCTGGGAGGAACACCTGTCCCACCTTAGAGAAGTGCTGGGAAGGATACAGAGGGCTGGGCTCACTGTTAAAGCTGAGAAGTGCCAGGTGACCATGACTGAAGTGGAATACCTCAGGTATGTTGTAGGCCGGGACAGCTCTGTCCTAACCAAGTAGAAATAGAGGCGATCAAGGCATGGCCCAGACCAGAAATGCAGAAGCAGGTCAAGAGTTTTCTAGGGACAGCTGGGAGACTATAGGAAATGTGTACCTAATTACAGTGCCCTGGTTGCTCCCCTATCTGACCTGGTAAAGAAAGGATGCCTAAGAAAATTACCTTGGAACCAGCCTGTAAAAAAGCCTTTACCAGACTGAAGGAGGCACTGTGCAGTGCTCCTGTGTTGACAAGTCCTGACTATAGCAGACCCTTTATAGTCCAGACTGATGCCTCAGATGTGGGTATTGGGGCAGTGCTGAGTCAGACATCCAACCAAGGGAAGGATCACCCCATTGTGTACCTAAGTAAAATGTTACTTCCCAGGGAGCAGGCATACTCTACTTTGGAAAAAGAGTGTCTTGCCATAATGTGGGCCCTAAATAAGTTAGAGCCATACTTATACAGGCAGCATTTTGAGGTACAAACTGACTACAATCCCCTGGTTTGGCTGGCACAAATGGGTAAGATAAATGGTACACTATTAAGATGGAGTCTTGCCTTGCAAGGTTATGACCTGACTATCTCACATAGGGCTGGTACAGCGAACGCAAATGCAAATGGTTTCTCCCGTTGTTTTGAGGTATAAACTGAATTTGCAGAACTCATCCCATGTAGGAATAGAATCCCCAAAGTTCAGTCCAAGGAGGGAGGAGTGTCATGGGAAAACCCTGCTGATATTATTATTGTATGATATTAGTATTACAAATACATGGTCTGTGTATGACATTTCAGTGTGTGAGGAATTTTGGCCTGTAACATCAAAGTGTCAGAGGCTGAAAACTACAGGAGGTAATAAAAACTGACCAGGAACCATTTAATTAAGACTTCCTTAAAGACATAGCATTTTATTACCTTTTTATGACCTGCCTAGGCTTTTGAAGTGGAAACTAAAAATAAAGTTTATGATGTCAGGAAAGAAAGGGTCATTTGGCTGTTCCTATCAAGTTTAACACCTAAATGACAAATGTTGGGATTGCTAAGATCAAAGAGAAATGTTTAATTAAAGGATGTCATATTTAGGAAATGTTTTTTTTTTTCTGATGTTCAGTTAATTAAAGCTACCTCCTGGTAGAAAGTATGTTAGAATTAATTCTGAGGAAGGGTCTAGCTGACCTCATCCAAAAGGGGTTGGGGGAAGACAGAGAAAAGACATGTAACATTGTACATGAAGGATATCATCTTGGGCTCTGAAGAAACAAAGTTCTCTCTGTAACTAAAAGAGCACTTATAAAGGTAGTAGCTAGAAAACAATTGTGTCTGTTGTGGTAGGAGTGTTTGTTCTGAAACTTCCTTTTTGTTTTATAAGATTGTAAGCTGTATGATATATTGTTCTGTATTTTATCTTACTTGTTTTACAATTTTTTATAAAGAACATTTTCTTTGAAAGACTGCCTGGATGTCTGTCAGTTCTTTTTGCATGTGATGTATAGGTGGTTAAGTCTGACAACTGTTCAACAGCTTGATGGTGTTACTGAGCTTGGGAAAAAAGATAAGAATATATCTAAGGTCTCTTATAGAGTTTTAAGGGTTCATTTTGGAGACCTGGCTTGGTGCCCCTGGCAAAAGATTGTGCTGCAGTCCCGAAGAGGGTACATATCTGAGCCTGTACATTGGGTATGCTAGCATAAGGTTCACAATTTGAATCCCCAAGAATTTGAGGCTAAACAGTGATTCGGACCTAAAGCAGACAGGAGGGTTACCCTGTCTGTTACCTGTTCACACTATTGCACTCTGAGGTTGGCACAGTGGGAGCAGAGGGCCTGACCTGCAGAGTGCATTTGTGACAGAGAGTTTGTTGCACAAACTGCCCAACAACATCTCTTCCTTCTGCCAGGTTTTCTACAGCTGCTACTCCCTGTGCAAAAACAACTACATCCAGCTTGACATACCAGAACACGTACTCTCCACAGCAGAGCTGCATTCAGCTATACCATACCATACTACTGGAACAAAATACAAACCTCCTTTAAGCTCACTGAGCTTGTTTCTGTCAATTGCTTTAAATCTTTGTTCAACAAGATCTTCAGGGAAACCTACCGATGCCATGCACTTAGCTATACCCACAGTGGTGGGTCTACCCACTTTACTGCATCCAGCTCTGATGCGCTTATACCCCAGCCAACTCACACTCAACAGTTATCCACAGCCAATATTTGTACCAGCCACTTCAGCCCTCCTCACTCCCTATCCCCTGGCAGCTTACGTTTATGGGCTCCCCCTCCCAGCACTGGCCCCCAGCTTTTGGATCACCATACTCTGAGACCCTGACCTCTCGCTGTCTGTTTTCTGTCTATCCCCTCCCAGTACTGGCCCCCCAGTTTTTGGATCATTTTACTCTGAGACCCTGATCCTTTGCTGTCCGTGTTCTGTCTATCCCTCTTTCTTTATCACAGAATCTTTTCTGTTATCACCCACCTTTATCATTGCTCACTCCCTATCCCCTGGTGGCCTATGCTGATGGGTTCCCCCTCCCAGCACTGGCCCTCAACTTTTGGATCACTCTACTCTGAGCCCTGACCCATCATTGCCTGTGTTCTGTCTATCCCTCCTTCTTTATCACGGAATCTTTTCTATTGTCACCCACCTTTATCATTGCTCACTCACCAAACTATTGACTCATGTTCTGCTCAGTCACTGATGCGGCTGCTCCCGCAGCACTATTGTTCCATATACATAATACGCACTTAAGCACTCTGCTCTTATCTATACTGTTTTGATTGCTCATTGCTCATATTGTACTGTTCATTGCCAATTGTGCTAATATTAAGTGTTCTTACTGCAAACTATTATTGCAACTTGTTTTCATTTCAAACTTGTAAATTGTTTTGATCTTGTCTTGTAATTCATCATAATACCAGGACAGCCTTGTAAATGAGTATGCTAAATGATGTTTTCCTGCAAATGAACTTGAACTTGAACAAAGCAATAGCAGCTAGCAGCTCAATATATATTTTTCAAAAAGTTTTTCAAATTACAGTCAGAATGAATACTCCCCAAATGCATTGTGTCTGAAAATTATTGGTATGGTTACTGCTAAAAAAACCCACCTCATTTATCAAGTAAAAACAAAAATAGAAGAATTGATAAAACAGCAACCAACCTTTGAGCTTCATTTTTTCTTCTTTGACTATATGATAGGAAAAACATTAAATCATTAATCCTCTCAAATGAGATATATGACATTTATGTGGTTCTCCTGCCCAATGCAACTTTGTAGGTGTTAATCTAATAACAGTGAAATATATTTCTACTACAGTATGTCTATCTGTAGTTAAACAGTATGTGAGAACTTTGGGAAAATATTAAAATAACACAATAGTCACACACATATCTCTGCTTATATTTCACAAAGTGTAGGTAGCAACATAACAGACTAGATAGACTCTGGTCTATATTTCCTGTAAAACTTGTCAGTTTCTATTTTGTTTTCATTTATCTTCCCCACTTTCTTAATGACTAAAGACAGCTGTTTGAAAATAGGGATCACTGATATCTGTTTTCAAAAACAGATATTTAGGATATCTGTTTTTATTATTTTAGACTTCTAGGATGTTGTCCTCTATATCCTGTATCCTAAAAACCTTGGTTATTAGCTTGGTAGGATATCCTAAAATCCTAAATCCAAATATCCCAAAATTGTAGTGTATTCTAAGCTGAATTTTATGACATCGGATGATATCCAGCAGTTGGAATGGATATGGATTCGTATATAAATTATCCTACTGTGGCAGATTGGATTTTGAGACATCTAAGCATCCCTTTTAGAAAATAGGATCTTTGCTCTTCTGACTTCATCTGTTCTTTCTATATGCCCTTAGATGATATTGAATAAAGCTACTCTAATGCTCTTTTTAAAAGCAGAATATAATTTTTATGTTTGCCCTGCACATTTGCGCCACAAACATTTTGTTTGCAGAGTGGCTTTTGAGGAGTGTGACACTGTCAGTCCAATGCGGAGTGGTTTGCAAGAGGTTCGTCAGTGTAACACCAATCTTCAGCCAGGCTGACCATGACACTGTTCTGGCTTGCTGGGTGAAGACTTTGTGTAGTTCAAAGGAGGGAGTTGACCCAATCACAGGTTGGCTCTTTCCTTTACGCTACATAACCGCAGCCCAGTGAACACAGCTGATCTATTATGATCAGCTTGCTGAGGCTGAATTAAACCCTGTAAAAAGGAAAAACATCCCTCAATGTCTGTTGCTGCCACTGCCCTTATGGTCCCCACCCCACCCTCCCACTTAGCACCCACCACCCCACATCCCCACAAGCACAGACACTCGGGTTATATCTATCTATCTATCTATCTATCTATCTATCTATCTATCTATCTATTCCACCAAGCCAGTTCATCAGGACAAATGGTAACGGCCACTACAGTGACACCATAGGCTTGACCACCCTGAGACCAACAGCCGGCCAAGCGAAACACTGGCACATCAAAAACTACCATAAATATTTTGACATGCAAAGAAACATTGCACTGGAACTGTAAATTCAGGTGGCTACACCCCCCACCACACCCCCTATATATTTGGGTTAATACTCGGGATTTAGGACAACAGAAGGCTAATGCCCATTAATGTTGTTCCCACTTCTCAGTGGAGGTAACAAGTTTACCGTCTTTAATAAACATGTCAAGTCTTACCTTAAATAAGTTAAAACTAGGTGCATCAATTACATCTGCTGGTAGCTGATTCCACAGTCTAGCTGCTCTAGAGACATAGCCCTGCCTTCAGGATTCTGTTTTAACATGGTTCTCAATTATCTGATGACTATGCCCTCTTACGTCATATCTAATGTCCTTATGGGCAAGATGTAAGTCCTTTCTTAGTACTTCATCATTTAGGATTTTATACATTAACAGGATAGTCCCCCTTAGCATGCCTAGTCTCAAAACGTCATAGTCCCATACCAGATAATCTTGTTTCATATGGTTTATCTTTGTATTGAGATGTCAATTTTGTGAATGACCTCTGGGGTCTTTCAACCAAAACTTTATCTTTCTTAAGATAAGGACTCCAACTTTGGGAGCAATAGTCCATATGTGGTCGCATATAGGTTTTATACAACAGAAGTAGTACATCGACATTTCTGGAAAAGAAAGATATGCGGACACAGTTACAGAGGTGCATTGTTTTATTGGTGACATGTTTGCAGTGGGCATTACTCTTGAGGTCGGTAATGAAATATACTCCAAGGTCCCTTTCACAAGATGATTTTTTTAGTTGGTTCCCTTGGATATAATAGTTCTGATGTATATTATTCTTCCCAAAGTGCATAATTATACATTTATCTATGCTGAATTGCATCCTATTTCTTCTTGTCCATTCAATGATGTTCTCAATATCTTCCCCAAATCTGAGCCTGTCTTCAAAGGAATCCACAATACCCCCCAGTTTTACATCATCTGCAGATTTACTCAGCTTGTTATTACTCACAATACGTAGATTACTTATGAAGACATTAAACAAAAGCAAACCCAGTACCGACCCCTGAGGGACGTCACTAGTGACCCTAGTCTCAGTGGATGAATAGCCATTAATTCTTACTGATGGGGTTCTGTTCATGGGCCATTCCTTTATCCATTTTATCACCTTGTGATTGATCCCCAAGTCCACTAGTTTCAGGACAAGACCACTATGTGACACTGTATCAAACACCTTCCTAAAATCGGGTAGCACAACATCCACTGCTTTCCCCTGGTCTATATTACTCCCCATGTAACTGTAAATACTAACTAAATTGATTGTACAAGACCTTTTTTGTGTGAATGCATGTTGTGTCACATCCCCAAGACCTTTGTTTACCAAGTGGTTATGTAATATCCTCAGAGATTAGACCTTCTGTAATTTTCCCCACTATTGACATTAAGCTAATAGGTTAGTAGTCTGCAGGGTTGTTTTTACTACCCTTCTTGAATATTGGTACAACAGTTGCTTTTCGCCAATCTCTGGGGACATAACTTTCTTTTAATGATCTTAACCCTAAATCTGTTATGATTGGAGTGAGTTTTTCCCAAATCTTTGATAAGTCTGGGGTGCAAATCATCAGGACTGGATGACTTGCTCATATCTAGAGCCTTAATTTTACTATAAACCTTTCCAACTGAGATTATCTCTGTAAAATTTGGTATGATTTGATTAGATAAATAAGAGGAAACTGTATTTTGTTCAATACTGAAAACTGAGCTAAAATATGTATTGAACTCCCTAGCCATGTCATTAGGACAATTATATATTGCACCATTGCTATTAAGTGGTCCTATGACTCTGTCTGTACCCCTCTTCTGATTAATATACAAATAGAAACCCTTAATATTACTTTTTTTATATTCACTAACTTGTATTCAGTGTGCACCTTAGATTTCCTCATCTCACATTTTAATGCCTTCAAGGTTTTTCTATACCTGTCCCTATTTATGATTATTGTATTTTTTTTTTGTTTTTGATATGCTGTTCACTTTTGTTTATAAGTTTCTTGATTCTCCCACTAAACCATAGTGACTTTTTTTCTCTTGTGTTATATGCTGATGTTATAGGGATGTAATTCTAGGTTGTGAATTATTGTAAGGAACAGGTCCCAACATTGTTCCATGTTTAATCCTTCTGACAAGGTTATCCTGTTAAGTAGTAATAATTCCTGATGAATAGCACTGTAGTTAACTCTAGTGTAAAGTTTATGAATTGTTTTTCCCATTGTAAATTTCTTTGATTTATTTACTATGAACCTAATTATATCATGGTCACTGTTGCCAAGTGGGGGGGGGAGCAAGCTCAATGTCCAAGATGTTCTCACTCATGTTAGTCATAATAACGTCCAATATGTTCTGACCACGCATGGGTTTATTTATACATGGTTCAATCCCTGCTGAGGATAAGGTAGTTTGTACCCTACTTCCCACTGAATTAGTACCTAAATCTTCCCCCCAGGTTACTCGGGGAGATTCAGATCCCCTATTAATAATACATCAGAGTTCTCAGCTACAGATGCTATATTCTCAATAAATTGTTCAGTTTCATGTGCAGTTGTATCTGTTGGTCTATAAAAAAAAGCCAATCTGAATTTGTTCCCCTCTAAACCGGTAATGTCCACCCATAATGCTTCAATGTGGCCATTATCCTCATTGGTACTACTAGTTAAACTATCAATATTCTCGTTAATGTATAATGCAATGCCCCCACCCTTTTTATTTACTCCATCCCTACTTATTAAATGATAGCCCAGTAAATACTTGTTCCAATTACTATTTGCACTCCACCAAGTCTCCGTAATCCCACTGTTATCTACTCTATTATTATTGAGTAGAATTTGAAGTTCTGCCAATTTTGTCCTTATTCAAACTCCTAGCATTAAGATACATAACTGTGGCTTGTTTATTGATCCTTGTAGAGGGTCTCTTGTGACTAACAGTATTTCCCAGACTAGAAATTAGAGCCAGTTCCCTCATCCCCCTATTAACTAGTTTAAAATTTTTTATTATATATTAAAATAAACTCTATGGCACACACATCATGGAACACACTGCAGACAGCACCCCTGCAGTAGACCCCTCCCCCACACACAGTGGACACTGAGACCTCACAGCAACATCTGTTTACCCACTGAGCAAAACAGTGTCATCCATAGTACCCTCCCCAACTCCACTACAATGACACAACACGCATTGGTGCCACATCATTCAACCTAACACACCTGTTGGCAGCAGCACCAGCTTATCACAAGTACACTTTCTGTAACTGTGTCACTGTACTGCAGTCACTGTTACAGCATCACTGTAACACCGGCATATCCTATTTATCTATATCCTGTAAAAAAAGACAAATGTCCATTGATGCCTGTAGCTGCTGCCACCAGTAGTCCCCCAACCCGACTCTCCCACTCAGCACCCAGTACTCTACCCACCCCACAAACATAACTCTGACATTGTGGGTGTCCAATCCCTCAGTATTGCCTCCTGAAATAAAGAAAACTGTCCATAGTAGTTATTTTTCTTAATATACCCTGTAAAAAAGAAATCTGTCCATTGATGACTGTTTCTGCCGTTAGTCCCCCCCACCTGATCTTCCCACTCAGTACCCACAACCCCACTACCCCCCGCAAACATAACACCAACACCGAGGGTGCCCAATCCCCCAGAGTCACAAACTGGAATATAGAAAACCATCTCTTGTATTTTTTTTTTACAATATAACTTGTAAAAAAGAAAACTGTCCATCGACGTCTGTTGCGGCAACCGCCGTTAGTCCCCACATCCAACCCTCACACTCTGCACCCATCAAGCAACAACCCCCAAGCCCTTACCTACTGGGGGTACAACACCATATAATGCTGTCTGAACCACAGACACACCTTCACTCTTCAAAGCCAGACTGATAACTGAGGAAATCAGATATGCAGTTCAATGTATTTCAATGGGATTCTGAACTTAGTGGCATAACTTGGTCATTTTTGAATATTTTTGCCCAAATTTTCAACATGCCAGTTTTGGGACCCCACCTCATGAACAATGGCAGTGAAATTAGGCAAGTCTTTCCCAAAAGTTGATTTTGTGGTCACTGTGCAAAATCACCTTTTGGGCAGGAGATGAACATTATCTCCACCATTGTTCATGAGGTGGTATCATAAGAAGGCTATGTTGAAAATTTGGGTTAAAAATATTAAAAAACAACAAAGTCATAAGCCTACATTGAAATTTATGAATGAAGAATCATAAATGATAATTACTAATATTTTGACCTCAAAGTTTCAGCATAGCAGTTTCTTAATAGCATTTCATGAATGTGACAGATGTCATTTTCAAATCTTGAACAAAATGTGTTTTCCCACTTGTGGTGCGAAATCACCATTTGGGCAGGATTTAAAAGTTTTCTCTGCCCTTGTTCATGAGGTGGGCTCATAAGAAGGCTATGTGGGAACATAAAAAGGTTATGTTGAAAATCTGGGGTAAAAATATGAGAAAACAATAAAGTTGTGAGTCTACATTGCAATTTTTCAACACACGCTCATAATTGTGGTCATTTTCAATATTTTGACCCCAACTTTTCAACATAGGCATTTTTTCACACCACCTCATGAATGTGTCATCTGTCATTTCTTAAATCCTACCCAAAATGTGTTTTAACACTTGTGATGCAAAATGATGTTTCAGACATTGTTTTATAAATGACACCGGTCATACTCAGAAGAAGTGGTCATAGAAAGATTATGTTGAAAATTTGTGGAAAAAATGTAAAAAACCAACTAAGTTATGAGGAAACAAATTGTTCCAACATTTACTCATAACTTTATTTTTTGCAGATTTTGGCCACTAATGTTCAACATATCCCTTGTGTTACCCCACCTCCTGAACACGGCAGATGCCATTTTTCGAATCCCATCCAAAACCTGTTTCCACAGTTGCACAGCGAAATCACCTTTTGGATGGGGTTTTAAAAATTCCACCTGTCTTGATCATAACATCAGGTCATTAAAAGACTGTTGGGCATTTGTGGTCAAAATGTGTGAGCCCTCTTAAAAGTAGAATATTGCCTCTCAGCCACCCTATCCTGTGTAATTATAATCTAACAATGTGTCAGAACAAGACACCACTTAAAATGAGACATTGCATCCCATCTGGTCTATCCTGGGTAACTATATATTAAAAAACTTGTACAAGCAAGATCCAGTACAACAACAATACCAGTAGTGAACATTTGACATTGACAAATGTTATGAATCCCAACATTTCACCTCTTAGGCTTCTTCAGGGGAACATGCCATTTTACAAAAAGTCACAGTTTTTTTAACAACTCTTTGACTGCTTTATGGTTGCAAACATGGCTCCTCTGCTTTTATTAATTTCTTATATTAATTTCAAATTATGTGTGTTCTTCTTTTGTGTAAATGTACTGTATATTCCCTTTATGCTTCTGTGTATGAAGAATGCTGGCAGTTGGGAAACATTGAGACTTGTGGTAAATTAGAAAGATTATATTCTGCTTTAAAAAAGAGCATTGGAGTGGCTTTATTCGAAAGCTGATCAATCGGCCCTTTATCTCATTCTGGCATTGAACTTGGGCACACCAGGGGCCTGCTTCCATTACAGAGGAGAATTTAAATAATTTGGGTGATTACCTGCAACAATACTACACATTGCAATGTACACACATAATGTCATAATCCTCCATTAATGAATCACAATTTGTTGCTGTGGAAATGATTATGATGTCACAGCTATGAGTTTATAGTGTACATAGACAAACAGTAGCATTAGATGACATCAAAATAGCAAGGATATTGTTTCCATACATCCAGCATAATTACTTTATTTATTTATGAAAACGGGAGAACAATAAATATTGGTTGGGTTTAATTCGCATTTCAGCTGTCATCTGATACCAAGAAATCCTTTGAAAATTATAGAGTGAGAAAAAAAAGTAACAAAGTAAAACAGCAATAATGCATTGCAGGCACTTTTAAGAACCTTTTTGGTGGTGAGAGAACTGGATTCTGTTGATAGTAATTTATTTATACAAACACAGAAACATTGATATTTACAGACAGAAAATGTTTGCATTTTATCTAGTCTGCCTGGTTCCTAGGTCCCAACCAGTTTATGACTGGCAAGGCCGTATGCTGATTTATCATCCCTCAATGCAGTGTGAACTACCCAATACCCCACACCCTCCTCCTCATGTGTCTATCTCACCCTGTTTTGAAATTTGCAACCATCTTAACTTTGACCACCTCTTATGGCAGATGGTTCCATTTTTCTACCACCCTTTCCATGAAAAAGTCCTTCTTACATTTCCCACCTGCCAGCTTATAGTTTAGACCTCTAGTTATGGACCCCTTGCTAAAGCTTAAACAATTGATAGCTGTCCAACCTTTTTATACCCTTTAGATACTGAAAGTTTTCAAGTATATCCCCCCCCCGTTGTCCTTTTGTTCACTGTCCATGGAACAGCCTCTAGGTGGTCCTTGTCCTTTTCTAGGTGAGGGTTCCAGAACTGCTAACAGTGCTCCGAGTAAGGCCTCGCCCAGGACCTGTATGGGGGCAGCATCACAACCATTCTTCTGCTTGAAAAGGCTCTCAATGACCCAGCTTCAGAAGCAGACTCGGGTTGCTCAGAGGCTGGCTAGGGGAGAGAGGATGAAGTGTCAGAGAAGGGTGTCCTCCCCTGGGGGGTTCACATGGTATTCCTCTGTATGCCTCTCACCTAGTGGAAGCTGGACAGCAGCACAAAGGGGATGCACACATTTGGGGAGGGCCTGCCTTTAGATGCTGATAGTATACCTGCATGCCTCCATATGCAAGCATCTGTGCCATTGCATGCTGGTGGCTCTCAGGGGTGACACAATTGGAAGAAAACACCCCCAGCAACCTGATGAAGCCAGCACCCTCACAGGCCCTGCACTACTGACCAAGGCACTCACCCACCAGCACAGGTTCCTGAATAAGAAGTAAGGTAAATCATGAAAAAGGCAGTTGAGAATACCTACTCGAGATGCTGCAAAGTTTTACTTTGCTGGTGAAGTTCCAGTGAAGTTGCTAAATTCACCATTGTGAATAACTTCATGGAATGCCCACTCCATCACTTTGTCACTTTGCACTGAGCTTTCCTGGGGAGATGGCATCTTTACAGGAGAAGTCAGCTGAAGTCATGGTGGAGTTGCAGTCACCTAAAAAAGAGCATCTTCACCTGCCAAAAACATTGTGACATCGGCACGTCATAATTTGCAAATGTGGGCAACTGTTGTGAATTTATTCGCAATATGAAATTTGACAACTTCACACATCTGTAATGCTTACAGATAGGTGTTGTCTGGGACACCAGGAGAATAAATTCTTGAATTTAAAAAAAAATGGTCTGCCTATTGTTTTCACCACAGTGTCCTACAAGCGTTTCCATATGCCTTGTTATACTGGGCCAAGGTCTTGAGTCTGTCATTAATTATAACTCCCATATCACTCTCATCTGAGGTCTGCTATAGTCTTAGTCACATTCAATATTCAGTCCTCAGATTCACCCTCTCCAAGTGCATAATCTTGAACTTTTAGACGTTAAGTTTCTGTTGCCAGGTCTTGTGTCAGTTTTCTAACTTTCCCAGGTCCCTTTTATTTATTTTTTATTTATTGAGTAATCGGAATTACAACCTTTGAGCTCAAAGCTCATTTACAAAGGATCCTTGTCATAAAGGGAGGGGAGAATACATGAGTTCAGGAGCCAATAGCAGCTAAATAGGCAATGTCAGAAACATCATAATGTGATCAGCAGCAATCCAAAACATTGGTAATAGCAACACAAAATAAGTAACAAAGGCAAAAGCAACACATAACCAGAGTGTGGGTACAGGGTACATGGGATACAGTACACACAGCAGGGCAGACAATAAAGTGCATAAGTCAAGTTAGGTACTAGTTGGAGAAAATCAGAGGTTGAAGCTATACAAGAGCTTGTAGTGTGGAACAGGACTGAACATCATTCCTGATACCTTATTTGGTTACTAGGCTACATCCAGGGGAGTAAGCATAGCCATGGTAAACAGTCAGGGTAGTGGGAACTAATCAGGAATAGGTAGCAGAAGAGGGGAATGGAGGTTAGGCTCATGGGTAGGGAGGGTATGGAATAGGGAGGTGAGGGCTAACAGGGAGTAGGGAGGCTGCATTGTAGGTAGGCCAGTAGGGCAGGTGTAGAACAGGGAGCTTCAGGCCAATTTAGAGAATGCAAGACAAATCTTGGTAGGCCCAGGGTTTAGGGGTCAGGTAACAGCCAGGTTAAGAGTGTTGGTAGCAGTGAACAGATGGGGAGATAGTCTTTGTTGCTCATGCTTGCAAGGACAGTGGCATGCAGGGCTTGTGGGTTAAGAGTGGAAGTAACAGTATACGGGGGGGATAGACTTTCTTAGCTCAGACCTGAAAGGACCGAGGTGTATAAGGCTTATGGCAGCAGGTGGTAGCTCATTTAACCAGGCAGGAGCCCTAACTGTGAAGACCCACCTTCCCAATGCAGTTCTTCTGAATGGAACAGCTAATGCTTGCTTAGTAACACTTCTAGTGGCATGTTTGGCTGGAGCAGGATGAAATAAGGCTTAGAGGGTGGGAGGTGCAAGTCCAAGTTGGGCCTTATTTTCCCAGAAGACAGGCATGAATCTTAATGCGGTCTGCAAGTGGAAGCCATTCAGTCCTTATTTAAAGGTCGCATGTATGCGTTAGGCGATCGGCACCTAACACAAACCTACAGGCTTCATTTGGCAAAGTGTGCACTTGAAGCAGGCTTGTATCAGTGGCAGCCCCATAGACAACATTTCCTTAGTCCAGGATAGGTAGGATTGTACCTCTGACCACCTGTTCCCTGGCCTCGGGAGTAAGACAGAACTGAAGCCTGTATAGGGCCCCTAGTTTCCTATTGGCTGCATTCGTAATATTGTATATATGTTCGTCAAATGACAAGGACTCATCTATTGTGAGGCCAGGATATCAGAACAAGGACACCTGCTCCAAGGTGGTGTGAGAGTTGCAGGTAATTGAGAGGGGTATGGTATATCTCTTCTTTTGTTGTCTGGCAAAGAGCATCATCTTGTTTTTTTTTACTGTTGAGCACCAGCATGCTGTCCTTGAACCATTCCTGTAGTTGGTTAACGTTGTGCTGAACCTCCCTAGTAAGCACTTCTTGGCAGGAGTTCCAAGAGAATATGACTGTGTCATCTGTAAAAGCAGGATTTCAGATGAGGGGCAGGCATCAGAGAGGTGGTTCACAAAGAGGCTGAATAAGAGTGAGCCCAGTGTGAACCCCTGGGAGACCCCTACTGAGCCCTCATAGGTGTTGGAGATGGCACCGTTAATTTTGACTTTCTGAGATCTCCCAGATAAATAGCTGGAGAACCATTGGGCCATGACTGGGAACAGCCCCAGGCCACTTAGCCTGTGGAGCAGCAGTTGGTAATCCACAAGGTCAAAGACCTTAGATAGGTCTATGAAGATTGCCCCAACCAGCTGACTATGGTCGAGTGCCTTGTGTACATATCCAGTGAAGTTAATTTGGGTGGTGGTAGTACTATGCAGTCTGCAAAAGCCGTACTGTTGGGGGGAGAGGAGGTCATATTTGTGCAGGTGATCCATGAGTTGTTCAGCTATGATCCTTTACATTTAAAATCCCATATGCCCGTTTCCCTATCCACTCACCCTTATACCTTAGTGTCATCCACAAAGAGAGACATCTTGTCCTGGATCTCCTTGCCAATGTTGTGAATGGATGCATTGAGCAGTACTGGGTCCTGAACTGACTCCTGTAACAGCCTGCTCAATACTCCCATGACCTGGGAGTACCCATCATTTAATACCACCCTTTAGGTTTTCCCCTCCTAGCCAGTTATATACCCATCTTGTAACTTTCTTCTCAACACTTAGGTCCCCTAACATCTCCTCTAGACTTCTATGGGGCACACAGTCAAAGGACTTGCTGAAGTCCAATGACAGAATGTCCAGCCTTTGGCCCTTGTCCATCACTTGTCACATGGCACTGAAGTAATCTACGAAGTTCATCTGATAGGATCTCCCCTTCACAAAGTCATAATGCCTTTTGTCCAGAAGTGAAAGAGACTCCAGGAAGTTGACCAGCTGCTCCTTGATTATACTCTCCTACAGTGGAAGTCAAACTACCTGTTCTATAGTTGCCTGGGTCTCCCCTAGCCCCACACTTGTGCAGAGGGAAACTAACTACCAACATCCAGTCTCTGGGAAATATGCACATCTCAATTGAGCAGTAGAATAGATCTTCCAGGGGTACTGCCAAAGCCTGTACAATCTCCCTAAGCACTCATGGGTGGTGCAATCCATCCAGTCCTGGGTGTCCCCACCTCTAACCATTTCAGATAATTGGGCACCCTCTCCTCTCTGATATTCTTGATTGCCATACTTTTTACCCGCCCCCCCGCCAACTTGAATTCTTCACTCTAACAATGGCCAACCTCCTCTACTGTGAGGACTGAGCAGAAGTATTCATTCAGAATAAAAATCTTTTTATAGTTTAACTTTTATAGTCATCAACAATTAAAAATATCTAAAAAGGTAAATAATCCATACAAAGTTATCACATACGTTTACATCTCCACAATAAACTACATGAATTTACAGTTGAATACAAAACTCTATAAAAAGTGCAAAAACAGATAATTTACAGTATGTCATTGCATGATATTAATAGTAAAGTGTTCAAGTTAATGGTTCTATAGATCTATTGCACAACTTTTCATACATGCAAATTAAGGATTTATTGCACATTTATCAATCTTATCTTTTCTTTTCTTTTCTTTTCTTTTCTTTATTTATTACCATTAAATACTTTGCCACCCTTTCAATAGTCCAGGTATCTGCTGTGTGTAAAAGAATGTTGGTCAACAAGTGCAGATCATTCAGAATGTTAGCTTTCTGCTCATTTTCCTGCACCCATTCCCCCTTTCTCAACCTCTCTATTCACCCCGTGTTCTTTCTCCTTTCCCTGACATGCCTAAAGAAGACTTTATCATTTTCCTCACACCTTCTGCAATTTTAAGCTTCACCTTGACTTTGGCTCTCCTCACTGTCTTGAAAGCTTCATTTGCTTTGCTGAAGTAATGTTCCCTGCTTGCCTCCATCTCACTGGCCTTATACACTCTAATGGCTGCCTTTGTTGTCCTCAATGTTACTCCAGCCTCCTTGGAAAACCAGTATAGGCCACTTGTGCCTCCTCCCATTTTCCACTTGCTTGAGGCACACCTTTGATATGTCATGAATCCCTTGTTTAATATATTCCCATTTGCTCTCTGTTCCTGTCAGTTGGTGATACCCCACTAGCCTCTCCCTCAGCTCCTCCCCAGTCTTCCTAAAGTCTGCCCTCCTAAAGTCCTTGACCAGAATCTGGGCTATCTGGTTTTGTGCTTTCAGGGCTGTGTCATATTATAGAAACATATTGTATTAGCAGAAAAAGATACAGTGGTCCATCCAGCATGGCCGTTTACCTGCCTACCTTCATGTTCAGCCAAATGCCAGACTGGATTTAGAGATCAGATAGCCCTAGTGACTGATCATCACTCCTTCCCCAGATATCCTTTCCACTCTTCTGCCCGTAGGTTCCACTATTTCCTTGTATCTCTCCTATGCAAGTTTAAACCCAATCACAGTCTTGGCTTCAACTACCTCTCTGTGCAGTTTATTTTGTTCATCAACCACCTGATCCATTAAAAAGAACTTTATCACATCCCCCCAAACCTCCTCTCGCCCATCTCCACCAATGCCCTGTAGTTACTCTACCCTCATTGCTTGTAAACATGTACAATTCACCCTGTTAATTCCTTACAAAAACTTGTATCAGTCATATACTTATTTATTTTTAATTTTTTTAACCAGGAGAGACACACTAAGCAGAAGCTTGTTTAGAAGTGCGACCTAGGAGCACAAGGAAGTTAAGTGACTTGCTCAAGGTCACACAGTATGCAAGTGGGGGCTGTGGGATTCAAATCCAGGTCTCCAGGTTTGCAGCTCAGACCCTTAAACCAGTGCACTATACTGCCTCCAGATATACCTTTTTCCCTCTGTGACTCCACTGAAAACTTTCCTCCTAGGATCTCCTATGCTGCCCCTGGATCTTCTCTGTGTCTCTCTTTGTATGTTCTTTGTTTGGTTCCTGTCTTTTTTGAGGCAAGGACAACGTGTTGTGGTAGCTTGGCATGAGCAGATAAATCCTCTACTGTTGACCCCCACACTGTCTGAGCTGAAAAGAACTAGGTTGCATATGGTTCTGAACCTAGTCTGTTTCTCCACATGTTGAGTCAGGAAGCAGTCCTGGAAGGTATACAGTAATTCCTGGTGCTCCCTGTCACTGAATTGCTTCTGTCTGCATCTTGTTGGTTAACATCTCCTAATAGGATGACATTCCCTCTAGCTACCACCCTCCTGATCTCCTCGGTTAGGGCCCAGTTAACCTCCATTGACTGACTAGGGAGCCTGTAGATCACACCCAAGCAGACAACTCTCCCCCCATCCACTATTTGTTGTGTTCATACAAAATCTACCTTGCCCCTCCCCATCTCCTAATCCTTCAGCATCCTGATGCCTTCCCTAATCTATAGTCTGCAATGCATTCTCCTTTACCCTGTCCTTCCTAAATAGTTTTTAAAAGTTTAAGCCAGGAAAGGCACACTAAGTTAGTTTCCAGTTGCATTCTGGGGGATGGGTGCATGGCAGATAATTAGTAATAGTCATTAATAGTAGTAGTAGCCTTTTATTTATATATGGTGCACTTCCACAGAGGCTCAGGGCACCATTACAACAAAATAAAATAATATCAATAATTAGAATACATAGACCAACTTTAAATAAACCCAATAAATTAAATAACAGGGATTTTAGTAAATACTTAAATAATGACTTTCTTTACTATAGGATGGTAAAATAGAGATTAAACCCCAAAGGCCTGTGAAAATATAAAGGTTTTCAGACCCCATTTAAATACCTTCACCAAAGGGGCCTCCCTCAATGTCCTGGGCAAGGATTTCCAGAGGACCGGGGCTGGCACTTCAAATGCCCAGTCCCCAGAAGATTTCAGCCCCACCCTAAGAACTACCAGAAGGCCCTCCACAGTCGAGAGGAGAGGACACACAGGTATGTGAGGATGCAGGAGCTCCAGCAGGTAGCCTGGACCCAGCCCATGTAGTCTGCAATCCAACTTTAAAGGAGATACACCTTTAAAGGAGCAGCCAGTGTAGATCATGCAGTGCTGGTGACGCACGACATGACTTAGCAAGACTGGTCAGCAACCAAGCAGCCATGTTCTGCAGCAGCTGCAGATGTCTCAGCATACCTCCATTGACCCCAAGGTACAGAGCATTGCAGTAGATAAGTCTTGAAGTCACAAATGCATACACCAGTGTGGCCAGGCTATCAAGCAGGATAAGGGATTTAATCTGGCTGATGTTCCATAGCTGTCAAAAGTCACTCCGGACAACTGCCAACATGTCAGCCTCACGTGTCAGCCCTTCATCCAGAATGACTCTAAGATTTTTCACCTTTGTGGCAGACAATAACCTAGAAGGGCCAAGTCAAAGTCCAGTCTCCCTCCTGGTAGTCACCACTCCCCCTCTTCAACCCAGCTCACCCACAAGCACTTCAGTTTTCTTTGGGTTCAGTCTCAATCAGCTTGATGACATTCAGTTCTGAATCTCGGCCATTCACTTGTTTAGCACATCAACTGCACCCAGTGTCCCAGGTCCAAAGGACAAGAAGAGCAGGGTATCATCAGCACAACACTTTAACCCAAGGCCAAACTGCCTAATGATCCCATCCAGGGGCAGCATATGCACCTCAAACAACATGGGTGATAGAACTGACCACTGGTGTACTCCACAGGACAGAGCCATCAGGTGTGAAGAAAACTTTCCCAGCACCACCCTCTGAGTCCTGTTTCTGAGGAAGGACTCAAACTAGCAGATGATTTTGCCAGTGAGTCCTACATTCTTCCTGAGCTGGCCCAAAAGCAGTTCATAGTCCACAGAATTGAGGGCTGATGAGAGATCACTGAGAACAAGAATTGACCAATCACCTCTATCTCTCACCCTGAGTTGGTCATTGTGCACCCTGACTAGTGCAATCTCTGTGCTGTGGCTAGACATAAAACCAGACTGGAGAAGCTCATAGATGTCAAAGGCAGTGAGGTGTGCCTCGAGCTGAAGTGCAACAGCCTTCTCAATAACCTTTCCAAAAAGGGGAGGTTAGAGACAGGTAAGTAACTTGCCAAGGTATCTGGGTCCAACAATGGATTTTTCAGAAGAGATTTCAATGCACTTTTCACACTGGGAACACCTCCTCATGGTGGGTGGGCAGAGATGGACAGTGAAAAAGCAGGGATACTGAATGAATACTTCTGTTCAGTATTTACAAAAGAGGAGGTGGGGGATGTGCCTAATCTGATTAACAGAAGCACTCTGGATAGGGGGGTTGATCCCAGTCCTTTCACAGAAGAAAGGGTTCTGAAAGAACTTCTAAAACTGAAGGTGGACAAAACAATGGGGCCAGATGGAATTCACCCCAGAATTCTAAAAGAACTAAGCAGAGAACTAGTGACACCACTGACTACCTTTTTTAACAAATCATGGGAGGATGGTGTAGTACCTGAGGATTGGATGAAGGCAGATGTGATTCCCCTTCACAAAAGTGGGACCAAGACAGAGGCAGAAAACTACAGACCTGTCAGTTTGACCTCTGTGGTAGGGAAAGTGATGGAATCACTTCTGAAGGAAAGAATTGTTGAGTACCTAGAGGCCAGTGGGGCACAGGACCCAAGGCAGCATGGGTTCTCAGCAGGAAGGTCATGTCAGATGAATCTAATTGATTTCTTTGACTGGGTGACCAAAGTAGTAGACCAGGGAGGGGCTGTGGCCATGGTCTACCTAGACTTTAGCAAGGCATTTGACACAGTCCCACACAAAAAATAAATGGTCAAATTAACCAGCCTGGGAGTGGGTCCCAAGCTGGTAGCCTGGGTAAAACATTGGCTAGACAACAGGACACAGAAAGTAATTGTAAATGGAGTCCACTTTGAAGAAAGAAGGGTTACTAGTGGGGTACCGCAGGGTTCAGTACTGGGTCCAGTCCTTTTTAATGTTTTTATAAGTGATATTGCAGAGGGACTGGAAGGAAAAGTATGCCTCTTTGCAGATGACACAAAGATCTGCAACAGGGTTGATACACAAGGAGGCGTGGAAAGGATGAGAAGTGACTTGGCAAGGTTGGAGGAATGGTCAGAAGTATGGCAGCTTGGATTCAATGCAAAGAAGTGCAAAATAATGCACCTGGGAAACAAAAACCTAGGGGAAGATTACACAGTGGCGGGGGAGGTAGTAACAACAACAAAAATGGAAAGGGACCTGGGAGTAATCATATCAGATGACCTTAAGGTTGGCAAGCAATGTGAGAAGGTGGTAGGGAGGGCTGGGGGGATACTGGGATGTATAGGGAGAGGCATCACCAGTAGAAAGCAGGAAGTTGTTATCCCCCTGTACAGACAGTTGGTGAGACCCCATCTGGAGTACTGCGTCCAGTTCTGGAGACCCCATCTCCGCAAGGACATAGACAGGATGGAGGCAGTTCAGAGGAGGGCAACTAAAATGGAGCAGGGTCTGCAAGAGAAGCCATACGAGGAGAGACTAAAGGAGCTTAATATGTATACCCTTGAGGAAAGAAGGGGGAGGGGGGACATGATAGAAATGTTTAAGTACTTTAGTGGAATCAACAAAGTCCAAGAAGGTAGCATCTTTCAGAAAAAGAGATGAGCAAGAACAAGGGGATACAATTTGAAGCTAGAGGGGGGACGGCTCAGGGGCAATGTGAAGAAGTATTTTTTCACAGAGAGGGTGGTGGATGCATGGAACAGCCTTCCTGAGGAGGTTGTGGGGTCTAAAACTGTGGGAGAATTCAAGAATGCATGGGACAGACATAAGGCAATTTTTGTTGGGGGGGTAGGAAGAAATAGGTTGTTAGTTAAATAGGATCTGCAGCTTATCCTCTAGGTAGGGAAATGGGGAGACTAGGTGGGCCAAACAGTCCTTATCTGCCGTCAAAGTCCATGTTTCTATGTTTCTCTGACGAGGAGCACCAGACAGTCTAAGCAAACACTGGGCTCAGAAGCTCAACACAGCTCACTGGTAATCACCTTGGGCCTGGGTCCAGAATTCAAAATGTTGGTCTCAGCTCAGATATCACCCAACACACCTATTCCATTTTCACCAGTAGAAACTCTCCCCAAGATCACTAAACATGTCCCTTATTCCAAGGCTCCACTCTGCTTAGCTGTGACAGTCCATTTGAGGTGATCCCGGTCCTAATGGAGGACAGACTGTCTGAGAAAAAACTAGCAAACTCCTCACATTTCACGAGTTAAAATGCTCTCCTGGGCTTCAGGCAGGCTGAATGTAAAAGCCTGTCCACTATCCGAAAGAGCTGAGCCAGTTGTTTCTTCCCAGCAGCAATCTCCCAGACAGAAAATCTGATTTTTTACAGTTGATTGTCTTCTGATACTCATCATAGTGAGACAACAGAACCAGTTTGTCCTCCTGGGCCCTGGACCTTCTACACCAACCTTCACCCCCTGGTTTGTGTTGCCCTCAGCTTGCCATCAAGCTATGGTGAGCTGAGATGTGACACCAGTGGAAGTACACAGACTGGCACTTAATAGTCAAAGGCCTCTGTGATGGCCATATTATAGGTCTCCACAGCTGCCTCTGATCCCCCAGTGCATGCTTTCAACATGTCTGAGGTGTCCATCACTGCCAAAAGTCTTTCCAGCTGAAGCCCTCTCAATGGGCAAAACTCAACAACCTCCACAGAGGATGGACTACCATGGAAGTTGAGCCTGAAGTTGAGCCTGACAAAGTGACTGGATCAATCTCAAGATTATCAGTCTCGAGCCCTGTCCAAGACATGCTGTATTGATGGGCCACAGAAGTAATAACTTGTGTGAGGCCTAGAGATTCTATACTTTGGCGGAAATCTTGACCAAATTGCAAACTTTTATCATTGACTTGGGCAATGAAGTCCCCAAGGATAAGCCACTTTGGTGATTCTAACACACCATCAGTGATGAAAACTGTGATTCCCTACAGAAACTCATCTCATGCCCTGGAGGTCTGTACAAAAGAAGGATTCTGCATCCTTCACCTGGACCCCCGCACACAGCCACACATTCAAATGGCAAGATATCCTCCACTGGGTGCACCACCACATTCAGCTGAGATCTAAAATAGATAGCCACCCCCCCCTCCCCTGCGATCCTTCCTCAGGCAGTGAACAACCTAGAATACCACCAGCACTGCTGACTCCAGCACTGGACCAGAATCATGCCTCAGCCAAGCCTCAGTAATGCAAGCCAGAATGACAGAAGAAGCAAGATCTGCCATAATTGCAGCATAATTTCTCATTGCCCTAGCATTGCACAACACTGCCTGAAGTGGACAGAAAGTGGCAACTAGTCCCTCAGCTACCTGCTTACTCAGTCTAGTGAAATCCCTGGGTAGGGGACTATACACCTTTGGCCTCTCTCCAATCACCTTCTCACCATATGGCATCTCCTGATTCTCACAACCCCAGTGGGGGCCTTTCCATCAGACCTCAACAAGTCACTCATTTCACCCTACTCCTCTTTCTGATCCCCACTTCTCTGCACTGCTGATATGCAGCACCTGGTTGGGGGGGGTCATGGAAGGGGTGTAGGTCCCTAAGCAGGGACAAGAAGTAACTGAGACTCAGGGTCTGTTGCAGGGGACACTTCCTAATAAAGCTATCTTAAATCAATTTTAAATACTAAATGCCAATCACACCCTCCAAAACCACCCACCAAATATCCTTCACATACACTATCAAACAACTACTTACTCACCCACTTAAATATACAGGGCAGGATTCATAAAGGGGATGCGCCCAACGCACCTGAGATGCACCAGTGAATCCCCAAATTGTGCACTGGTGCGATTCTGGCAGGGGGCCGATGCCCAGGCGCATCCCTGATGCTCCAGCGCATCTCAAATGCACTGCATGCCACCAATAACGATATGTGGTGCATCTGGAGGGGCTGTGAAGGGGGCATACCCATGCATATGGTGCACAGCCCCATTCACAGCCCAACCAGGGGGCACAACTCTGGGGCAAGTCCAGAGATGCATCTCCCAGAGATAAGTTTACAAGTAGACTAAAGTTGCCTGCCACCCACAGGCAGGCTGCCATACTGCAGGCAGCAGCACAGCAGGCCTCCCATCCTAGCAGTCCAATGTACACCCCCTTCCCACTGCCCTTTTGGATATGCCCGGCAACACCCCTGGATGCCCAGTTGATGCCTTCTCCCTGACCTACACTCCTGCCATAAGCCGTACACTACTGTGGCATGGTAAAACCACCAGCACCCCTCTCTCTGCCCAGTGTCTCCCGATGGAAACCTCACACAGCGGCAGTACTGGGATGTGTGGAACCCCCCACCCCACCCTGCCTGACACCCCGCAAGCATGCCACACACAGTGGCAGTACAGAGGCACCAACGGACCCCCTCCCAGCCCAAGCGGCATACTGTCCCATTGTCCAGCTCCACCCTGGTGGTCCAGCAGCCCCCCCACCAACTCAGGAACCCCACTTGCTCCCCCATCCCAGCATGGGGACTGCAGGTGACAACCCAACCACCTGCATACCGCTCTGACTGCCCACCCGACGCATGGCACATCTGTAGATGGCAGCTTTTGTGCAACTGTAAGCTCATTGGTGGACCTTATTGACCAATGGGCTTGCAGTGTGTACTGTACATTGTCATTCACAACTTTGTGAATTACAGAGAACAGTACACACTGCAAGCCCATTGGTTAACAGGGTCCATCAGTGGGTTTACAGTTGTACAATAGCTGTCATTCACAGACAGCTCTGCTGGCAGGCAGCCGTGGCGGTATGCAGAAGGGTTGAACTGCCTGCTGGCATTCCCTACATGATGGGACAGGGGAGTGAGGTGGGGTGGGAGTGCCTGAGTGGGTGGGGGAGGGAGGATCACTGGGCCACCAGGGACTTATCAGGACTGCCAGCGATGTTGCATCTGGATGGGGCGGGGTTCTACTATACTGATGGGACTTCGCTGCACAGCATAGAAGTCTACCAGGGATGCGGAAAGGAAGGGGGGTTCCGCTTTGCAGATGGGACTTGCCACACAGGTTTTCAACCCATCGGGATGTGGGCAGGGGTGCCTATGGACTACCAGGGTACCAATATGGGCTTACACCCAGAGATGGCGGTCAGGCTGGGGAACAGTTGGGGGGTCCTCCGGGCTACAGTGCTCTATGTGCGTGGCCAACAGCCCCTGCAGGCAGGTGCAGCCCTGCATGAGACATGAAAATTGGGCCATAATGACATGCAAATGGCCCCATTGCACCTCGCATGCCTAATAGCCCCATTTGCATGTCTATGGCTGTGAATGGCAACTTTTAGTCCAGGGCATCGGGAGATGCATTGCCTCATTGTGTACCCAGCCCAACCACGGATTGCATTGGTGCATTATGGCTGGGTGAAATTGTGGTATCTACAGAGGGGATGCACCAGAAGTACCATAGTTTGTAGTTGGTGCACTTATTTGCGCTTGGGGCATCTGAGATGCACTGAGAAATCCACCCTCACTCCCAGATTTAGTACAGCAGTAAGCTGTAGAACTTTAAATTGAAGACAGACTGTCCTCTCTCATAGGAGAGGGTTCTTTATCGGTTCCCCAAAGACAATAAATAATAGTAATTACAAACAAATAATCAGCTGTAAAAAGATTGTATTTATACACCAATCCAGAAAACAGATGAGAAAACTGCAGTATGTAATAAATAATATAGTAAGAGAGAACGATGGGAAAAATATCTGGAAATATAAGAAATACAAATAGACCTGTTTATTATTTTCTAAGTTTTCCTAGATATTTTACATGTTCTTTAAAATAATTTGTGCTCCTAATTAAATGCTGTAGTATACTATCAGATAACAATGAATCAATGCACATTTTGAGGATGCTCAGTGTGTGAGGAAAAGGCTTGCAATTCACAAGTGTGGAAAGATTTGTTCTTACTAGTGGAGCTAAATATGTACATATGTATGTATGCATGTATTATTTATTCATTTCAAAGGTTTTACCAGGAAATGCATATTGAGCTAGTAACATGTTGTTCCCAGATGTGTTGTGCAGGAGGGGGAATGGAGAACATTACAGTGCAATGATAAAATTAATACAATATAGGTATACTGTGTGTCATATTTAAAACAGCAGTGGTGAAGTAAATATGGTTATTCTACTTCAGTCTATCACATGTGACACAATATACACCACCTATTTTTTAAGTAATAACTTTTAAATAATGTGTATATTCTAGTTTAAAGAACTACTGACACATTAAAGATATAATTTGCCTTTAGATACCATTTAGATAGAAAGAAAGAAAATGCATGAAACTAACTTTTTCTTTTTCTTTCTTTCTTTCTTTCTCTCTTTCTCTCTCTCTCTTCATTTCAACAGTACCATTTTTACATCACAATAATTCTCACAACAGTAGCCTATGATGCAATAAACAGAGAATTATTATGCAGACAAGCAGAAGCAACACTGAATAATAAAGGACAGATATCCTATTTTCATGCAAATGTTTAGTAAATATTAATAAGGAGGAGGTGAGAAAATATAACATCGCTGTCAGTGACAGGTCAGCTTTGTGATAATTGAATGAGAATGCCCATTGGTTTAAATATTACATTAATATCAAGGTTTTGATTGTCCTGAAATGGTATCAATCCAGTATGTAACAGCCCAACAACTAATAGTATTTCTAGATGTTGTCATCAGTGCTACACTTAGAAAGGAAGGTATCAGTTGCTAACGTACTTTGACTGAAAAGATCATGTTGATGATATATAGTAAAGTACTGCATAGGGAGTGAAAATAACCAGTTTTTTCCCATCCATGCATGCTATCATCCTGGATTACTTTGTTAATTTTCTGACATTTACTTCTAATCCCACAGTATATATAGAACGGAAGAGAAAGAGCAAGGGAAGAGAGTGAAATGGGATACATATGGGGTAACCCTGTGATACTCACATATACAGTACCTCCACATGTACAGATTAGACTCATTACTTATGGGTGATAAAGCCACAAGTATCTCATGGAGGCCCTACCCTTCCCTCTCAAAATGATCTAATGTGATTTTCACTTCATCCCTAGTTTGTATAAGCAGTAAGACACAACAAGGTAGGCTGTGTTGTTGGGTACCCCACACACACGGGGAATAGTGAGGCCAGAAGGGATTAGGCAGAAGGCCTTACTGCCCCTTGAAGTACAGGCATCTACCAACACTGCCTACACGGAACATCGTATTGCACTTAAAACAATGAGTTTTGTGTTACATTTGTAAATCAATAAAAGGAAAACAAATCAGAAAACATTAAAAAGTTTGAGGTAAAATCATTCCTCCATCAGTAGGCTGTCAATGCAGTACAGCATAATGACATATAGTACAGTATTTGCTTTCTGTCTATCAGATTTTTTAATGTGTATTTTTATTTTCATTTAAGTCTGTTGCTGGAAGCAAGTGAGAAGAAAATGTCCAGTAAGTGTTACAACAGTCAAATTACAGATTTGTTTTAGACAGAGGAAGCTGTTGGGTATTGCAGCTGTGAAGGAGTATGGGAGTGAGTTAGCAATTCAGCAGTACAGGTACAGTGGTGGTCTGAAGTCTGCCACAAAGATGTCAAATAGTGAGCAAGTGATAAGTGTTGGTATATGCTGGGCAAGTCACAGGCCTTGCAAATGATGCAGTTTCCAAGAGTATTATACTTATTAGCTATCTCCCCATTTTCATTCTTGAATCAACCTGGGAGCTCTTGATCATTTATTTAGAGATTTTCTTTGGGAAGGAGGCAAGCCTTGGCTGTCCTTCTTGAAACTAATTGCCCCTTGGACCAAAGGAGGGACTTCGGACCCCCTGGTTTAATGGCTATTATATTGCCATTGAAACATAGAAACATAGAATTTGACAGCAGATAAGGACCACTTGGCCCACCTAATCTGCCCATTTTACTACCTAACGGATAAGCTGCAGATCCTTGTTAATGAACAGCCTACTCTCCTCCTACCCCCCTACTAGAATTGCTTTATGTCTGTCCCATGCATTCTTGAATTCCCCCACTGTTTTTGACTCTACGACCTCCTCAGGAAGGCTGTTCCATGTATCCACAACCCCTCTGTGAAGAAATACTTCTCACATTCCCTCTGAGCCCCTCTATCTTCAAATTGTGCCTCTTTGTTTTTGCACATCTCTTTTTCTGAAAGATGCTACCCTCTTGGACTTTGTGGATTCCTTGAGGTATTTGAAAGTTTTTATCATGTCCCCTCTCCCTCCTTTCTCGAGGTAATACATCTTTAGTTCCTTTAGTGTTTCTTCATATGTCTTCTTATGCAGACCATGCATCATTTTGTTGCCCTCTGCTAGACAGCCTCCACCCTGTCTATGTCTTTGCCGAAATGAGGTCTCCAGAACTGTACACACTATTCCAGATGTGGTCTTACCAACTGTCTATACAGAGAGCCAACAACTTCCTGTTTTCTACTGGTGATGCCTCTCCCTGTGCATCTCAGTATACCCCCAGCCCTCCTTGCTGCCTTCTCACATTGCTTGCCCATCTTTAGGTCATCTGATATGACTATCCCCAGGTCCCTTTCCATTTTTGTTGTTGTCAGTATCACACCACCCACTGTGTACTCTTCCCCTGGGTTTTTGTTTCCCAGGTGCATTACTTTGCACTTCTTTGCATTGAATCTAAGCTGCCATACATCCCCACATTGGCCTCAGATATTGATGATGTGGTTGCACACGGATCAATGTCAGGGTAAGGCTTGATGGGTTGCCTTAGAGGAAGCCCTGGTGAATGATTTCCTGCCGGACATGACTCTTTGAGATTCAGGTAAGAGTCACAGGAATTATACTATCCATGGGCATATGTTGGGTGTTTGGAAAATAGCGGGGAAGGTTATGTCTGCTATGAGGCAGCCTCCAATTCAGTACTGGCCTATTTGGCGCAATCCTAAGTTGCAGATAAGAGGTCTGATGCTCTCTGGTGGAGGGGTTGGGCTGAGGGGGGGAATCAATCGGTTTGCTGACCTCTGTTGGGTTGATTCTGGTCTGTTTAATGATTTTGCAGCCTTAAAAGCACAGGCCTCATTCCCTTCATCTCATATGTGTAGGTATTTGCAGATCCACCATTTGGTGTCTTCCTACACTGGAGAGCAACTGTGTCTCCCAGGTAGAGGTATTTGGGAAGATTTGGTGGGGGGTGGCCCCTGCCTCTGGTTTCCCTATGGGTTCAGAAAGTTCCTTAACGTTGGTCACATTTATAAATATTTACTTGACAAATATGCCCCCTATCCTGTTAAGGTGCGATCAAAAATGAGAGAAGTTATTGGGGTTTCAGCTCCCGGAGGAGGATTGGGCACTATGTTGGGCCAACACTTATGGGGTAGGCAAGGATGTAGGGGGCCACTTGCTTCAACTAAAGACCCTCCATTTTTGGCATCGGACTCTGATTTTACTGAAAAAGATGAAACTGGTGGACAATGATGAATGGTGGATGTGTCTTCAAGTTGAAGGTTCCTTGCTTCCTATAATTTGGGAATGCTCTAAGTTGCTTTCTTGGTGGGAGTAACTTTGAGTCAAAATTCAGCTAGTTTTAATTACCCCATCCCTTGGGATCCTATTGTGTTTGTACTAGGGAATACCAATAGCTCCAGTAGCTCTCGAAACCCCAGCATCTATGGCTGATGGCAGCAGTTGTGGAGGCTAAACAGTTGATCTACAGAAATGGAGAATGGATAGTATTCCTTCTGTTGCAGAATGGGAGAACAGCTTATATAAACTGGTAGGATTGGAATGAGTGTCCTATTTGGCCACAGGCAAATGGGATCTGTATGAGAAGGTGTGGTCTCCATACCTGTCTTTGAGTCAGGGGCCTAGTTAGGTTTTGGCAGTGGGAACAATTTTATAGGTGTGCAAGGTAGGGGATGGGGTTGATCCCATTGTCCTCCCTCCCTGTCTGACCCTTGGATGGTGATTTATTTGTTGGTTAGGTAGTTTGGGCCTACACAAACACTATTTTTCCAGTTCTTCACTGTTTCTTGTTTGTTCTTTTTGTAGTTATTGCATTCTGTTCTCATGGTTGTGTTGTTAACCTCTAGCCAGGTAATTTGTAGATGTATACTCCCCTTTTTTGAATACTACCTTATAGTTTGGCTCTTATGCTCGTATTTGAATAAGTTGGGGATCTTGAACCCCCAAGGAATTGGAGGGACTTAAGTTGCCCAATTTTTTGCTATATTACTGGGTGAGTCAGCTTTCCAAATATTCTAGATGGTCTGATTCTACCGCTGCAATTGTCAATACTCACTACAAACCAATTTGGCTTCAACTGGAGTTAACATTGGTACAAGCAACTGGGCTCTCCTGCCCTAGCCTTTTTTATATAGCCCCCAAACAACTTCCCTGTTCACTTCACAGCACAGTGATTCACAGTTCACTGCGTGTGCATTCTCAAATGTGCCACCACATGTGGCACTACACAACTAGGGACTTGTCACAACCATTGTGTGCAAATCTTAACTTTAAGATGGGGGGGCTTATGCTATCAGCTAATTGGTTATCCCACATATCAGACTAGGTGGTCAGGGACCTTTTTCTAGATGGTTGTCTCAAATCCTGTTAAGCTATTTTGCAACAGCTACAATTACTGACCAAATATATTTTCAAGGTGTTCCAACTCCGTCATCTGTTACTTCATAAGATGGGGAAGGGGACAGACTTTTTAACAAAGGGAATCTCCTGTGGTCCTTCATGGAGCTGGCTGCTCCATACTGTATCTTGATTATATTCCCTCCTTTTTTCTATGATTTTTCCCAATGTTTCTGGGCGCTCCGAATACTGGACTATGGTCTTCCCATAGGCTTGGTTTAACTGGGACTGTATTTGAAGGGGGCTTTACAAATATTTGACGAATGACAAACTTTGATAACCCAGTTTAATGTCCTTCATAATTTATACTTTACACCTGTTAAGCTGGCCAACATGGAGAAATTGGCCTCCCCCTTATGTACCAGATGTTGGCAAGTGATCAATATTTCATATATTATTGGAGTGTCCTAAGATCATACCATTATGGGACCAAATAAAGTCATGGTCAGATCCCCTGCTCGGTTCGGAAGGGTTTTTTACACCCAAGGTATGCATAGTAGGTGACCTTTCCAGGATCCCGGTTAAGGAGAGAAAGTATCATATGACAATGATTTCATTGTTGGTGAAAAGGTTGTGCTCCGGCATTGGAAGGACCAAAACTGCATTTCATATCATGAATGGCTGCAGGAGCTTCTTTGCAACCTTCGTATAGAGAAGATGATCACTAGTTTCAGTCATAGAAAGAATAGTTTTAATAAGAAATGGGGTGGGTTGTATACACTGTATTCTCTCTAGGTTAATATTATAGTACCTTTCACTAGTTAATAGTTTAGTTCTCTGTAGTACTTGGGATACTTCAGCTACTCTGCATTATTCTGGTCCGGGCTACTCTTTGTGATATGTGGTATCATGTTCGTAGGTTTACTTTATGTGTGCTTTTATGTACAACTGTGATAGGTTTGATTTAACTGGTCCCATTATTACCTTTGTATGCTTTGCTTTAATATTATCTTGACGCTCCGCTGTGGGAGGTGGGGGGTGGCATGTTATGTCTTGGTGTCTTGTGTAATGTATTGCTGGAAAAATCTTAAATAAAGTTTATTAAATTTAAAAAAAAAGTTGGGGAACTTCAAGTAGGTATCCTCTTTTTGGGGATTTTTCCAGTGTTTCATGTTAGAAGAGCATTATTAAGGGTGAGGATTTATTATACCAGTGTTATTGTGGAATTTCTGTTATGTGGGGTTGTAGTAATTTTAGGTGGATGATTGTTCTTACTTATTTTTATTGTGGATGTACCTGACTGGACTATGCTACTGTTACTGTTCTTATCGTTACAAAACTTCTTAATAAACTATTAATTAAAAAAGTGTGGTATATGCTGTATTAAGTTTAGCAAAGAAAACTGGAAATTGTGTGTCAGGACTCCATTCTGACATACAGTTCGGGTAGTACTGTATAGTGCAAGAGACAAAGGGACAGAGGGAGGGTGGGAGCAATGGTGGTTGGGAGAGAGTGATCATGTGTGTGGAAATGGACTGGGAGAATAAAAAAAGTAACTAGCTTTACAATGCAGATTCTAACTGGAACACATGGATCTAACTGAACAGGAAAGGCTGGTAGTGGGTCTGTTTTTTAGGAATTAGGAAAGTTGTGTTGGGACATTAAGTATATGACACTGTAAATGCAATCAGCTAATCAGGAAGTAAGGTTTTCCTAACCAATTTTCTAAATGCTGTTTATAGAATTATAACTGTTAAATAAGTGATTCATTGGATTTTTTACAGCTTCTATTTGAATTCAGCTGCCGATATCTGTATGCTACACAATGTCCTTGTTTTACCACACATTGTAACAAGCATTTGTCAGTACTGAATGTTTGCTTGCTGGTATTAACATTGAAAATGCAGGAGTTAGACAGATGCAGAGTAGGAATGGCAGTGAAGTATTGAACTTCACACCAACCCCACCTCCACCCTGCAGAGATGGACAGGCATTAGGGTATGCATTTGGGTTGTCGCCCATAACGTTCATACCACCCCAGCATCCTGTTTGCCTTCGCTGTTGCTTCCTGGACTGGGCCAAGTTGTTCATGCTCCTGTTACCAACACCCCAGTCCTTCTCCCCTGTGATCCCAACCAATAGTCTGTCTTCTGGTTCTTAGCCTGAAGTGCATCACCTTACACTTTTGCACTGAATCATAGCTGCCCTCCACTGACCATGTCTCTAGTTTGGTTAGGTCCCCCTGAAGGTTTTACTATCCATCCTCTTCATCCACTACCGGCCCCAATTTGGTATAATGTGTGAACAGACTAACCCTGCTCCCCACTCCATGTGCTCTATCGGAGATAAAGAGCTCAAATAGCACCGGGCCCTGCACTGACCCCTGCGGCACCCCGCTTGTCATTGCTGTGGGTGCCGAGAGCTACCCCACCACCACCATCCTCTGCACCCTCCCCTGTAACCTGTTCTCTATCCATTTAGTCAGACAACCTTCCACCCGTACCCCTCCTTCTCCTCACTCTTCTCCTCCTTGGCCTGTGTCCCTCCTCCCAGTAGTCTGCACCCTTTCTCCTCCTTATTCTTACCAAGTGGTGGTGCCTTCTCATTACACTCAGACCACTCTGCCCGCCCCTCTCAGGGTTATTATGCTCTGCCTTTACCTATATCTAAGGGGGTGAGCTCATTAGGCTCCTGTCCAGACCTTTCTACCAACCTCAGTCTTTTGGCAACCCCTCACTAGTTTAAATCCACCTTAGTAGAGATATACCCCTCTAATCCTGCCTTTAATACTCCCCTCCCTTTCTTCTCAAATGTACCCTGCCCTCTGTGTACAAGTCACTATTCCCCCCAGACCCTACCTCAGTTAGTCACCAACCCATAATTTTTGATGTGGCACCAATCCCTCAGCCACTCAAACTCCTCAATCCTACCCTTCCTCCCCATGCTTGAACATGGTACCAGCAGTACCTCCGAGAAAGCACTCGACTCCCCCTCACACTGTCTGCCCAACTACTCGAACTCCCCACCCTCGCTGCACACTTGATCAGTACCTGCCCTGCAGTCAACCTGGGATAGCTTCAGCCAAATACGTGCAGCTTCCCCCTTCCACCCCATCACACCCCTTTCAGTAGAACTCTGTCCCATACCCCTTTCCTCTAATGCCCTCCACCACCCCAGTATTTGTTCTCCTGCCCCTTACCTCCTGCCAGCTGCACCTCTGTGACTTCTGTATCTGTCCCTCTGCTTCCGCCTCACCCTTTTCTCTGCCTTATTCTCCATCCCCTTGAACCCCTTCCAGCCTAACTACCTTCCTACTGGGCTTCCCATGTTGACCTCCCACCTCCCTCCTCCCTGCTGATTTCCAACCCTCTCCATCCCTGCTGTTGTCAATTTAGAGCCCCCATTTCCTTCTACCCCAATAGTGATGCCCTCCCATCCTTCCCTTCCTGTAGCCTTTTCTCCTCCAGTTACCACCTCCTTCCTTACTAGCCCATCTTCTACTCTTTCATCCTAGCTATCTCTTCCCCTACCTGTTGCCATCCCTCTCATGCCCCTTGTCCTCCCCACTTCAGTAGGTTCCTGCCCCTCTCTCTCCCATAGCAGAGGTTCAATTCCATTCCTAGTTGATACCCCTCCTACATCTCTTCCCTCTATCGGTTTCCCACTCCTACTTGTTCCCCTCCTGCCACCCATGGTCCCACCTCTGGTCCCACCCCTGGTCTCTCCCTGCCCGCAACCATTTGCTCTCTCCCCAGTACTTCTCGTGGTTTCTTCCTCCCCAATCAGGAGGCCTCCCCCTCACCTCAGGCACCCCCTCCCTTCTCCTCTCTTTTCTGTTAGTGGCTCTGATACTGGGGTCAGTTTCACTCCATAGTTGTTCTTTCTCCATCCCCCTTTGCATTCCCCTATTCCCCCCCAGCCAGGATGCCTACCATACTCACCTGCCCTGCCACTGAGACTCCTCCTAACGTCCACAGTTCCTCCTCAAACTAGCCAGTCATCTAGAGACCATACCCCCCCATCCTGCAAGCCCAGTCCAGGATCATGGCGGACCCACACTCTGTACACCCCACCACCTTTCCAAAGATGTCTGCCCTATTGACATGTGGCACTGCCCCAGTTTGGCCCCATCTTATGTTACGGGCTCTTACTCCCAGGTTCTGTACCCTACTACAATTGTTAGGCCCCTATTTACTCAAATTCCAGTTCTCCCCCCACACTAATCTGCCTACTGCTCCCTTGCTGGCCTAGTTTATTCAGTCTCAAATCTCATCCATTAGATACTGTATTACTGTAGGCAATCCTAAAGCCTCCTTGTCCGTTTTTCACCCCTCAGCTACCATACTTTATGTTCTCAGCTCTCATATAGTTTCATTTAGCCCAGTTAGAAATCCTACTGCACTCCAAGTATTGCTCAGCTCACTTAGAGAAATAAACAGAACAAATAAATATGTATTATTACAGCAATCCTAAAAGTATCCAATCATTGCTTTGTCTCAACTCCAGAGACCCTGCTGTAATATAGGACCACAGAGGACCTGGGCAGGAGGGTGGGCAACTCTAAAGTCCCGGCAGAGCTCCATTGAGCTCGCTCAATCCCCCACTCTCATTCATTCATTCTATTTCTCCCGGCACTGCAGGCTGCCCTTTTGTACTGGGCTCCTGCTAGCATTGGCACCTTTTTCTGCCCACAAAGAAATCCACAGCAGTCCCGGCAGAGCTCCATTGATCTCACTCACTTCTCCTCTCTCACTTGCTCGTTCTATTTCTCCCAGTGCTGAAGGCTGCCCTTTTGTACTGGATTCCTGCTTGTATCAGTGCCCTTTTCTGCCCACAAAGAAATCTGCAGCAGTCCAGACAGAGCTCCGTTGAGCTTGCTCACTCCCCCTCTCTCACTTGATCTTAATCTGTCGCAAACACTGATTTCCCAAAGCAACCGCACTATTCTGCGCCGGAAGTGCAAAAACACATGTCGGCCAGGATGTGAAAAATGACAGCTGTACTGTTCACAAGGAGGTGTTGAAAATCTGGCGTGAAAATATTACAAATTTGCGAAATTAAAAGGGTGCGTGGAAACTGTGCAAATACACACTTGTACACAGTCATTTTATGGGTTTTCATCACCAAATTTTCAACATAGGCATTTTAGGACCTCTGGTCATGAACAGTGTCACTGTCATTATCTCAATCTATCCTGAAAATGATTTCCACAGCGACCACACATTATTCGCGGCGTGCAAAACACATTTTGGCCAGGATATGTAAATGACAACTGTACTATTCATAAAGAGTGTGGAAATGGCAATGTGGAAAATCTGGAGTGAAAATATTACAAATTCGCAAAGTTACAAGCGTGCGTGCAAACTGCGCAATGCACGCTCGTAAAACAGTCATTGTTTGGATATTTTTCACCAAATTTGCAACATGGGCTTTTTGAGAGCCCGCCTCATGAACAGTTGCACTGTCATTTCGTTAATCAGTCCCGAAAAGTGATTCCACGCAGTGAATGCAAAATCACCTTTCGGGACTGAATAACACCATGACAGTCACTGAATTCATGAGGAGGGGTCCCAATAACCCTATGTTCAAAATTTGGTGCCAAAATTCCCAGAAATGCCTGACATATACACCACAGTTGAAAACAACCTTATTTATGCCATTATACAGCTTACCGGCATTTCTTCAGTTTGCGTCGGCACTGAAGAGTGCAGACGTGTTCCCGTCCACGAAGATCGTCATGTTGGGCCCGGAGGTAAGTATGGGGGGGATTGGGGAGGCAGGTGTAGAGGGTGGGCGGAGTTGGGGAGGGCCACCAAACTCAATGAGGGACCGTTTCTGTTTTACAGGTTTTAAAAAGAAAAACATCACGGGATGGTTTTTGGTTTTACAGGGACTTTTGGCACCCTGGGGTGGGCTCCCAGAGTGCCACCTGAGTGTTTTGGGGAGCTGTAGCTGATGGGGGATTGGGCACCCCCATCGGCACATACCAGGGGGAAGAGCTGAGGGGGATTGGGCACCCCCCTCGGCACATAACAAATCGGGGAGACATAATGCTGATGGGGAGTGGGCTTTTCCTGTCGGCAAATTGAACATGGGGGACTGAAGCTGACGGGGCCAAAGAAAGACTGTTGGGGGTGCATGACACTGAGGGGGATTGGGCATCCCCTCGGCACACAACAAATGGGAAGGGGGTAACAGTATGCCAACAGGGAGTGGGCTCCCCATCAGCAAATGAACTGGGGCGGCGGCATGCAGATGGCAATGTACCACCCTGCAATTCCGGGTTGCTCCCTCATTGCAGTGGAATGGCTGACTCTGCAATGGCGGGGGCAACCCCTGATTTCAGCGGCCGAAAATGTTTCATGGTGGTGGCATGCTGGCTGAACTAGTGTTAGCAGGCATGCCCACCGCGATGAGAAAGTGGGCCAAACCTCTGAAGGCACCGGGGATTGGCCACAACAGTGCCGCACCTCCACTACCTGCTTCTGCAGCAAGTCGTCGCGAACACGCTTATTGCACATGCACACAAGCAAACATAAAATGAATATTAAACTAACTCTGATTAACAAGGTAGGACTCTGTCATAGTAACACATGAACATCGAAAATGCCAGAAGATACAGGCCCTTAGGTCTAGCCAGTCTGCTCGAGTGTGCAGCTATCCGAGTTTATTCCATAGCTGCTCCCCCTCCCATTCAACCAGTTCCCCTTCCCCTGATTCTATCTCACACCTTTTTAAAACTGTTCACCAATTTCAATGACACCACCTCTTTGGGAAGTGAGTTCCACCCTCCCACCACCTTCTCTGTGAACCAGTGTCATCTCAACTCCCTCTTGAACTTGCCACCCTCCAGTCTCAGACTATGCCCCCTCGTGGCCCTCCCTCCCTTTAGTCTAAACATCTCCTCTGTGCTGACCCTGTTTATGCCCTTCATATATTTGGAGGTCTCGATCATATCCCCTCTATCCCTCCTCTCTTCCAGGGAGCACATATTGAGTGTTCTCAGTCTTTACTCATAGGGTTTCTCCTTCATTCCTATTATCTGCATTGGATTCCCTTCAGCAGCCTAATATCCTTCTTTTGGAAGGGACACCAGAACTGCAAGCAGTACTCCAGGTTCGGTCTGACCAGTGACCTGTACAGTGGCAGGATAACCTCCCTCCTTCTTGAGGTGAATCCCCTGGCAATACACCCCAGCATATTGTTGCACATCTTGTTGTCATGTGCTTTGTGAAACTGCATCTTAGTGTTTGTTTATGAAAAATACAATTACTCAGTGATGGTGAGTACCTCTTCATTTTTAGTTCTCAGATACTACCAACTGGCCAGTCATATGCAACAGTTTTAACCATTACAAATCACTTACATGTTTTCAGCCAATCAGCACACAGAGCCACTGTACATGTTATCGTGCACATAGTGATGTCCTCAAGTTCACCAGTCTTCCCACTTCACAAATCCGTGAAAAGACCAGTTTATTTAACTTTTGAAATTAAAAATGAAATACCTAAAATTTATTATAAATTACTCTAGCTAACTCAACTGATTTATAAAAAGCTGATAGGGTCTCCCAGGTGTCTTATGGTAGAAGAGACTCATTTCGTGAGATTTAGGCAGCAAGAACCTCTCAGCCTTGCAGTCCTCTTGCCCATATCTCAAACTCGGAGTCTCTTATACCTAAAGACACACACCATGGAGTCTCAATTAACAGACAGTATGTAGGTACAGCATGAACTGCGGTCAGGAAGTCAAAACCTGTATCCCTCCTTCCTCTCCTCAGCCAGTTACCACCCATGTCAGCAGGTTTAGTGCCCAGCTACAAAGCCAGGTAACTACAGCACAAGTACTGTATATGACAAAAAAAACAAACCTAAGCCGCCTTGAAAAGGTAAACTCAGATATGTATCACTGAGACTCATATTGGTATGTTCAGGCCCAAGTACAAAGTGGGACATTTTTCACCAGCTCCTTTGCTCCTGGATACATAGTATATTAATTAATTTGTTTATGTAGTAACTGGTTACTTGAAAGGCACATTGAGCCATTGCTTGTATCCAATTGTGACCCGGGGGTGGTATAAGGTGGACATATATAAGCAGTTAAACAATACAATTCAGTGAAGACAACTCAGTTCAGGGAAATGGCAAAGTCAATAGACGGTACACAGAAGGGCTATATTGGTAGCCTTGAGTCACAAGATAGACCTGTAACCAGAGTGGTACCGCAGGGATCAGTGCTTGGTCCAGTATTATTCAACATCTTTATTGGTGGCATACTGTAGCAGTAGGGGTCAAAAGTAAGGTCTATCTTTTTGCAGATGATACTAAAATCTGTGGGAGGGTGGACATAGAGAAGGGGAGACAGGACCTCAGGAAGGATCTGAGAAATGCTTTGAAATCTAGCAGTTGGGGTTCAACAACAAAAAGTGGAAAGTCATGCACCTAGGAGTTAGGAACCCAGGGACCAGCTACTGTCTGGGGGGGGTAGAGATGTCTGGCTCAAAGGAGGGAAAGGATCTAGGGGTGATAATCAGGGGTGACATGAAACATTCTCTGCAGTGTTGTAATGTGGCAGCCAAAGCAAATAAATTGCTGGGATGCATCTCCAGGGGAATCACCTCCAGGAGAGAGGAAGTCATTCTGCCCTTGTACGACCTGTTGGTTAGACTGCACTTGGGTTCTGGTGCCTTTATTTGAAGAAGGACATAAAGCTATTTGAGGGGGTCCAGCGCAGGGTGACTAAGATGATCAGGGGCATGGGAGACAAACCATGTGATGAGAGGCAAATGGAGCTTAATATGTATTCCTTGGAGGACAGAAGGGAAAGGGGATATGGTAAACTTCCAAGTATCTATAGGATATAGACAGGGTTGGAGTGAAAGGCATTTTCAGTTTAATAAAGGAGGAGACCACTAGGGGCCACAATCTGAAACTTGTGTGGGGTAGATTTAAAAGAAGTGAGGAGACACTTTTCACAGAAAGGGTGGTGTCAAAGTGGAATTAACTGCCTGAGGAGGTGGTATCTTTGGAAACAGTGAGAAGTTTTAAGGGGTGGGACAGGGCAAAAATGAGAGTGGCAATGGAAGGGAGGGGATGGGGAAGGGAGGGTCACTCTTGGAAGCAAGAGGAGGTAGGGCAGCTCCAGTAAAATAGACTGAGCTCACAATCTTGATGAACCTCAAGGCCTTTATTCTGCTGGCAATTGTTGTATGTTCATAAGATAGGAGGTGGGCCATCTGGCACTGACACTCTTGGGGTCTCTGTAAATGTACAGATTCTGTTATGTGGTTTAAACTAATAAGTAATTGGTATCCATAAACTTACTGGTTCAGCGGTAAGTGACTGCTGTCAGGGCAATGGACCATGCATGCATTTTATTACTGGAGTGGTTGATTTAGTGCCTCAGTTCCAGTGGGCTATGCTAGGAGAACAGGTATTTGGCTCTTAGGCTACTGCTACAGCACTGGTCCATAGTGCAGTTACCCATTCTACAGTGCAGTTCCAATTCACATCCTTGTCTACCTGATCAATGCCTGATCGCTACCATTCATGTCACAACAATTCTCCCACCTGCATTCTATGATATAGCCTCATATCTCTCTTATATTTTGTAGTATGGAGCACAAAGGGCATAATACCCTCACACTGCTTACAACCAACTGCATTGCCAGTTCTTCAAGCAAATATGCCTCTTCACTCTGCAGTACAGTTACGGCTGCATGGCCACGCAATAATTATGAGCACATCCAAGCTAATAATAACCCCTTCCTAAAACAGAGTGAATGGGTGCAGAATCATAGACATCTTTATTAGTGCACCAGGCTGTCATGCAGTGCTCACATATTTCATCCAGTATAGCATCAGTGAATGCTAAGGGTTTGCATCTGCTAAACCAAGCTCTGCACAGCCCACCTTAAAATGAGTGTCAGTATGTGATCATTTATTTGTGGTCAGTTTGGATAACAAGCTACAAAGAAACAAATGCTTATGTGGTATTAGGCTGTTATTTTTTTTTTAATTGAAAGGTTTCTTGAGTGGTATATGGCCAGACGAATGCTGTTTATATCAATTCACTGTACTCTGGTAGCCCTAGGCTAGTGAAAGTGCGGATGTGTGCCAGTACTAGTCTTCTTGCATTAGAAAATACTTAAAGTAATTGAGAGGTGTTTTGGCTCTTTTCCTTGCATCATTATCTAAAACTACCTTTTTTTAATATAGATAAAACCATTCATCCTTCTACTAATCCTAAAGGCAGCTCCGTAACATTTTAACTCAAAACAGAATGCATCCACTCAAACACTAAAGTCATTTAGCACACTCGCCTCTGAGGCCGGGAGATCAGAGGGCTGTGGGTTCAGTTTCCGCATCTGGAACTTGGGTTAATATCCCAATACTGACACTGTAGTGCAGCATGAGAGGGGTGCTGCACTTCTGAGGTGCCGTCTTTTGGATGAGACATTAAACCGAGGTCCCATCTGCCTGGATTGGTGGTAGTTCAGGTGGATGTTAAAGATCCCATGGCACTTATCAAAAAGAGTAGGGGAAGGTTTTTATTAATAAACAGAACAATAAATCAGAAAAACAGTAATACAATTCATGGAAAATAAGAAAAAAAACATAACAAAGAGAATATCAGCAATACTCAATTCTCTGACAGCATAATGATTCAACCAATTTTGTCTTTCAAAAAAGGAAACTCTTTCCACCTCATAAGCCATACATGTTTGGACAAACATATGTGTTCAGAATTACATTGTAACAACAAATCATGTTCAGCATGTTGAAGAACTTCAAGTGGTGAGTGGTATAACTGTTGTAGAGTAAGGTGACATCTGGCATGCCATAAATGAAAGCTTGAACATAGCAAACAGCAATACTACACAATCTGCATCCAACAAAGTAGAATGTAAGCAAAAACCTCCCACAACTTTCGCTGAGATATGTAACAGCCTCGCCAGAAAGGCTGGCTCCAACAGGCAGAATGGGTCATCCAGAATTCTTGCACAAAGGGGCAGGAAACAAAAAAATGGGACATTGTTTCCTCCTGATTAATGCAAGTATCCCTCGGACAAGTACTTTCAGCAACCATTTTATGCTTTAAATTCCCCCTAACACTGAGTCGCTCATGACAACTAAGCCATAAAACATCCCATAATCTAGGTGGAATCCATTTATCTACCAAACTTTTAAGGAGGTTATCAACATGACCATCCGTACATCCTTAAAATGGGGACTATGGAATGTCGTTAGATTGTAGGACATCGTAAATATATTTGCGGATTTGCAATACATATAGGCGGAGTAACTTCCATCTATTAAGTTTTATATCACAGGTCTGACATAAATTGGGTAACTAGAAGTGTGTAAATTTTTCTGGCTCAAACCTGGCCACTCTGAGGACAATTTAGGTAACCAACCATATGCATAAATCACCCATAACACAGAGTGTGGATGACTAAAGTCTAGTAAATTCCAATGAAAAAAAATACTATAGTAAAAAGTGATCGGATTCACACAATTCAAACCGCCCTGTGCAATAGGAAGACACAACACATCTCTTTTAATGGGATTTAGGTGACTCCCCCAAATAATTTGAAAAAAAGACCCAATAAAGTGGCTTCTAAACCAGAAGGAATGGGGTATAAAAATTGAGGGAGAAGTAAAGATTTAGTAATGATAACCTTTTTCTGTTTAGTTTGTTGCCAAGACTTCCATAATCTGATTCTGGACTGAATCGCCTCAATTTTAGCTGACCAATTAAGTAACGCATTATCACCTTTACCAAAATCAATACCTAAAATTTGGACTGGGCCCAGTACAACAGGAACGCCTTGCAACTCTGTAACCTCAGCAAGGGCAGTATGAAGAGGATAAAAAAATCTCTTAGATTTATTAAGGGAGGAACCTGCAACATCTGAAAAATTAGAAAAATGATGTAACACTTTATCTGCAGAGGTCAAATCAGCAACAAAGACACAGACATCATCAGCATAAGCCGAAATTTTTAACAAGAGGGTACACTATGAGGAAGCAATACCAAGAATCCACACATCCTGGAGGCAATTTTACATAAAGTGGATCCAAACTAAAACACAAAGCAATGGACTCAGAGGGCAGCCTTGTCTCACTTCCAGATAGGGATATAGGAACCCAAATAACCATTTACCAAGGCATAGCATAAGCATGACTATAAAGCAAAGCAATCCAGGTTATAAAGCAATCAGGAACTCCATAGGTTCATAAACCTGAAACAAATAACTAGGCAGGACCTGATCAAAGGCCCTTTGTTGATCCATGGACATAAGAAACCATTTATAACATCAACTTTACCAGGCTCTATTAATTTCCGAAGCAAAGGAGATTATTATAAATAGATCTGCCGGTACTGAGCAGGATTGGTGTAGAAATCAAGTGTGGAGCTATGGAAAACAATCTGGTATTCAATATTTTCATTAAAATTTTAAAATCCATATTAAAGAGACTTAAAGGCCTCCAATTGGAAAGTAAAGTTCTATCACCTTTCTTATATAACAAAATCTGAAATGAAGTACAAAATGGAAATCGAGTGTGATGTTGCAAAACCCAATTAAACACTTCTGTGAGCATATCACAAACCAAAGGACTACAGGTTTTATAAAATTCTGCAGGCAAGTCATCAATACCAGGTGCTGTGTTATTCTGTAAACAGGAAATTTCCTTTTAACCTCATCAACACTAATCGAACAACTAAAGCCGGTAATAGTATTATCAGAAAAGGGGCAATATAGAGAGAAATGGAATTGTTCTACCAGCGCTATCCACTGGAGATGCAGCATATAAGTCTGAAAATGTGAGGATACTGCTTGCAAGATATCCGAATGCAGTGTAACTAGTACCAGCAGTATCCACAACTTCAGTCAGAAGGCGATCCACAGAACGCCTATGACTACAATCCAAAACATCCCCCAAAGCAGATTTATTAGCAGAACAAACCCTATGTTCATGTAACAGGGAAGTAGCTCTAGTATACTGTAGTGCAGCCATTTCTTTTTTTACATTCTGTACCTGTGCTGTCAAAGATAAGCCCTGTGAGTGTATAGCTGAATATAAAGTTTCCAACTGCATAGGTAAAGACATATATCTCTTATATTTAGTCACTGCAGCATATTTAGACGTCCTCCTAGCCAAAGTAGAGATTTCAGATTTAGTGAGTAGCCACCAATCTAACAAATCCTCAGAAAGACCAGATAGTGACAGATGAGCTTTCAAAAAATCGTGAACTTGGGCCAAAAACCTGTCCTCAAGTAGCAGTAAAGAATTCAGTTTCCAATATCCCTGCCCCAGTTTAGCATGAGGGCCTACCCCTAATGTGGCAGTTACCACATTATGGTCTGAAATATCCACTGGAATGGTTTGAGCTTTAATTACCCTCAAAGCTGCAGAGACAAAAAGAAAATCAATCCTAGTGGATAAGGAGCCCTTAAAAAAAGTACATCCACCAGTAGGATGACAAACCCAATAAACATCCTGTAAATGACCCTGGACAATAATGTGATTGAGACAATGTGTATCACAGAAATCCTTATCAGTCTAGGCCCCCCGATCTGATTTATGCACTACACAATTCAAGACACCACGCCATATGAGAAAGCGTGACGTGAACAAAAAAGGCTGCACCTCATGAAAGAGATCCACTGACCTTTCTTTGTAACTGGTGCATAAATCACAATTAATCTCCAAGTGTAATGTAAATAAGCAAAATCCAATATTAAGGCCTGTCCCATAAGCAATTCAACCAACCTGGTAACATGAAATCCATCACTCCTAAACAACACCCCAACACCACTACATGTGTCTAATCCTAAAGAAAAAAATGAAGGACCCCATCGCCAAAGCTTTTTGGCCATACTGTATTAACCAAAGGAAGGGTATTGAGATGGATATCCTGAATAAGGCAAATATCACACGCCAAATCACTCAAAAGTTGAAAAGTAATCAGGCGCCTACGAGCATTTTTCACACTGTTCACATTGAGGGTGGCTACAGTGAGTTGAAATGCCATGGCCATGAAAGAGAATCAGATAAAGGGTTGAAATAAATATAAGCCAACATCAAGTAACCCTTCCCTTTCTAGTACTTCTCAGGGTCTCACCCCGATCGAGGTCAGTATCCATAGGCAGCTCCTTTGATTTATCATTCTCAGAATCAGAGGATACCATAGGTTGTGAGGAGGTGTCAGAATCAGCTTCCATAACAGAAGACTGAGTGTGATAGGACAGGACCTCAAATTTATTACTTAAGGAACAGAGCCACAGGAGAAGGCGCTTTAGCCAATTTTGCCCTACCTGTAGTCTGTTTTGAACCCGTTTCTTTGTCTGAACACTAGGCTCAGGAGGGGCATAATAATAATATCCAGAGGTTTGTCAGGGACAGGCACAGGTTCAGCAGGAACAGAGAAACAACAGAAAGAGGGGAGCGTAGAGGAAGGGTCCTGTACAACCGGTCATGGAACTTCCTGTAAAGGAGGCTCAGAGCAAGGTTCAGATATTGAAACCACTGACTGGGTAGCAGGCACCGCAATATCAGGGCATAAAGGGGGACCCGTGACTACCTTAACATGTGAAGAAAGGGACTTCGCTGTTGCAATATCCTTTTTCTGGGCATTAAGAAGGATCACATCCTGATCTGGGCTATCTTCCCTGTTATGGGAAGCCCAAGGACAGGATCTAAAACCATGACCTAGTTCTTCACACAGGTTACACTTTAGTTCAGAATTACAATCTGCACTAGAATGGCCAAAAGATAAACAAAGGGAGCATCATAGTCTATCACAGGCTGCACTGAGATGGGAAGGGGAGCCACATTTAAAACAGGTACGAGGCTGCCCCACATAGAAGCAATGCCCCCGTTCCCTACCTAAAAACAAACTATTAGGTAAGTGTATGGGACCCACATTCGTATTTCTAAGTCGCACCCTATAACGCCAACCACCAGTCCACAGGTGTTCAGAGTCAAATATAGGCTGTGGCAACCCCAAGACATCACAGCGTTTAGCTAACCAATGCGTAATATCACTAGCTGCTACATTCTCATTTCTAAACAAAATGGTGACAGTTTTAATATAAGGTCTAGTAAGTGGGATAGCCCAAAATGGTAGCCACAACTCAGTGTATTTAAGAGTATCATACTTTGTCCAGAATCGATCTAATCCTCTAGGGCTTTGAAAACTAAAGTCATATAAGGAAGAACCTGATACATGAATCAATGCAAATATTTCGTTTGTAAAAAAACTAAAGATCCTTTCAAAGTGACTTTCCACATAGAGATGGTCTGGAGCTACATCAAGACCCCAATATACTGAAGCGGACCGCATTCCATCGTTGAAGAGAGGGGAGTTCCTGAACGTATCCCTTCTATGAAATGCTTCCCAAGTAGATTTAGCCTTGTCCCCAGGGTCAGGAGAAGAGCCTGGAGGAGGGTCAGGAGCGGGACATCCATGTCCATTCTATCACCACACGCTGGTCACCTAGAGCTAGGGCCTTCATCACCCAAAGAGGAGGGAGGCAAAGAAGGAACTTTAGCCAGCAGAATAGTATCCAATGCAGGATGCTGAACATCCTCAACACATAAATCAAATCTCGGCTACCAGGCAAGGTGGAGCATATCTATCAAGGGGACTGTTGTCCTCCACAACCAAATGTCGGCTATGGGCAGGGTCAGGTATCCAATGCCCTGAAATGCCTGGTTTCCAACCCACACTCCACAGGGAGGCCTCTAAAGAGACAGGTAGTGGGCTAGAACAAGGCAACAGAGCGGGAGGAGGCAAAACAGGCGAGACAGTCTGCGCATTAGGAGGTGAAACACATGGTCTAGGATGCATAGTACTCACAAGTTCACCAGGCAAAGTCGCCACCGAGTTCAAAGGTGGAGAAGACACTGTTCGATCCAGATTTGTAGGAACCGAAAATTCCAATGGAGCATGGTGCAACACTGGTAGGACCGGTGCTACAGAAGATTGTTGCCGACTCTGCACCTCTAAAGAGCCCGAAGGTACAGCATCCGTAATGAAAGCAGGAAGAGCCTCCACAGCCCCTAGTTCTGGCGACAGAGTCCATGTCCCAGGAGAGACCGACTCAAAAGGGCTAACGGCATCAACAACAGCAAGTACCTGGTCCTGATGTGCAGCAAGGAGGGACTTCAACCAAAGTTCATCCGCAGGCAAAAAATCTAATGATGCAGAGGCAGACTGAGCAGGTAAAGATTCATCTGGTACAGCAAGATCCACAAGCATATCAACAAGACGGTCAGATGACCTCAGTACTTCAGGCTCCAAAGCTGGACCTACAGGAGCAGAGCTCTGATCTCCTGCAGGTACACCAGCAGAATGACTGGGTCCCACAAATGAATCCATGGTCCAACAGTGCCCCCACACAGAGTAGGGGAATTTCCCCGGTGCCCTGGCCAAATTTCCCTCATTCACTAAAAATACCACCAACAGCGTAATCTGGTTCAAGGTCAGTTGACATTCATCTGTATCCCCCTCCCCCGGCTCGTGCCTGAAAATAGGCAAGATTTGTCTAGTGCACTTACCCGGTCAACAAAAACTAAATAAAATAAAATAAATAAATTTCTGCACAAATGACACAAACCAAAGGAAGAGAAGGACTGTTACCAGCATTTTTTTTCCTTTGGAGGTTTTACTGAAAAAAAGAAGCACACAGTTATTGTAATACTCATCTGTTATAATATCATGTTACAATGAACTTGCCTCATTTCTGTTAGAAGTCTATATTTAAGCAAAAAAGGCATGACAGGGTGTGCATTATTGTGGGATGACAGCACACTTTGGGAAGTGAAGCCCGAGGCAAAGTCAAGAGCTTTACATACCCAAAAAGTGATGTTATCATTCAATTACACACACCCTGGAATGCCTTCTAGTGATTATAAAATGGCTCCCTGATTTTTTTTTTTATTTTAGAACCAAGTAATGAGGTTCAAAACGTTAAGCATTTCTGACATGTGTTGTTGTGCTGGGATAACAGTACAGTCATGTGACTGGATTCCACCAATCACAGTACAGTATTTCTGTTACCCATTTTATAATTAAGCAATAACACGCATTAGGGCATGCTTTATCATAGGATATTTGTACCCCTCGGGTGCGTTGTGAGGCATGAGAAGTGCAATACAGTGTCCTGGTTTGAGAATAAAGGTGTGCTTTCAGTTGATTTCAATTGAAATTCTATGCTTGCAGTTGCGGTCGATTTGCTGGGACCACTGTTTATGTTGCGATGCTGCCATTTTGATAGTGACTTCTTGGGGGCTGTGTCAAGTTCGGATCCCACATCAGAGGTTTTAGGAATTTGTTGCTGTGTTTGTTTGACTTTGCTGATATTGGGTTTAGTTATTTCTTTGCCTGTGAGTGCCAGTTGCCAGCTTTGGTCGGCATTTGAAACTTCTGTCTGTGTTCTGTTTTTTTCAGTTACTGACAGTGTTTTATTGTGCTCTAACATTGAATCTGTGGCTGCAGCACCTGGATAACTGCAAGACAGGCGAATTATTTGTGCTGCTCATACAGTAGCTGACAACAGAGCTTGTGGGAAACTTTCTGTCAGTGCTGCACTTGTAATACGTGAGCTTTCTGCCATCTGTACCGTGTTATGCTGATCCTAATGTACTATACATTTAGTCACAGTAATCTGTTTAAATGTTGGATCTGACCATGTTGCTGCTTTTTGGTTCATAGTGGTGCTTTGTTTCGGGTCACTTTTAAAGATGGTTGTGGGGAAGAATGCAGGATTGTTTTGTCCTGGATAGTTTGGCAGAATTGAAATAGGCAGCACAATTTCTGGCTCATGACAATTTGGGTCCCTGACAGCTTGAAGTATTAAGAGCCTTTTCGGTGCTTGAGGCAGGTAAAGTATTGCATGTAGGTTGATGCAGGATCTGGCTCTGTTTTTGTTTTTCTGGAAATGTGGGTTGCCAGTAACTTTGGCTGGAGGTTTCAGATTTATGCCCAGTTACACTCATCTCTTGCTTGGTATCTAGTCCAGCATTCAATAGGATTTGAACTGCTGTTGTACGAATGCTATGGTTAGTGTAGCTCATAGGAAGGTTAGCTTCTTTGCAAATTTTAGGTAGAAAAGATCCTAAGTAGTTTACTCCAACAGGCTCTCGACTGTCTGTCTGTCTAAAAATTGCTGTGGTGATCTGAGTGGATGACAATGAAAAGCTGGAGCATCTGGTGGTAGTTTCGATCGATATTTCCTCAGAGATGTTATTGGACACAGTGGATCTGGTGGTTGAGCAAACATAAATCCTCGAAGGTGTTGTTTCTGTCTCTCATGTGGGTCGCTGTGGTTTTTGCTGGGTTCATTAAAGGAAAAAGAGGCATACTCCACACCATTCTCATTTGTTTGAATTATGAAACAGTCTGGTTTTAACTTCCGTAGACCTTCTTTCCCATGATGAGTAAAGTGTAGCTGTATGTCAAACCACGTTTTTCTCAAGTGTCTTGGAACTGTTTCTGGTGACAGAATGTGTGATTTGTATAGCATTTCTAGGTTTTCTCTGAAATTGCAGGATGGTGCCTTGTTACATCCTTGCCTTCTCTTCTTAGTTGTTTGACTGGGCTCACTAAAACATTATTGCTGCTGTTAAAAATTGAATCAGTTATCAGATTGAAAGATCTGTTGAAGGGAGGCTCATTCAGAAATCTGTTAATTCCTGCACGTAGAGAAACATAACTGGATATTTCATATTCTTTTCCTTTACCAGTTCGAACTGTTTCATAAAAGTCTCTCAGGAGAAGGTTTAGGCCCTCTGATGTGATAGTATTGAAGTCAGTTTCTAATTTTTTCTCCTCAAGCCAGTCAGTCATAACATTGAGGTCCCATTTAGTCTGTCTCTTTGTATTTGCCTCATTTTTACTTAGCTCTAGATTCACAATAGAAGCTTCATTTATTTCAGCATGTCTGCTCATGGTTGTTTTCTTCTTTTTCTTTGATATTTTCAGACAGTCAACCAAGTCTTCAAAAGATTTCCTCAGTAAAGTTGAAAGTCACCTCAGGAAACTGGGGTTGAAGGTGCCTGACGCACACTTCATGCCACGCGGTGACCCGGGTTTGGGAGCGGACTCGGGTTGTTCGAGAGTTGGCAGGGGAAGTAAGCATCGAGTGTCCAGAGGACTGCTCTTCTTCCTCAGGGAGTGGGGAACATGTCAGGTGCTGTTGTAACAGTCGCTGGCACACAAGGGATAGGCCCCACATCCAGGGTGCCAGGCTGCCTCCATGAAGGTGGAAACAGCCATTGTGCCCATTGCACAGATGGGGGCATGGGAGAAAAGTGGAGGAAAAAAAATGAGGCCTGACAGGACCAGTGATGACCCAATCACCTTCGTGGCAGCTCCCAATTCTGGATTATGGCCTCTGGGGGATGGGAGTTAGCCAGCACTCCCAGATCCTGCCCCCACCATGGGGGGAAAGCCGTGGGGGAATGCTGGGGGTTGCAGGGCTGGGTGATTGGGTCCAGAGGATGTACCCCTCTGTAGAGGGGAGTCGTAGCCCCTGACTGGTCTGCGGGGGAAGATAAAGAGTTCCAATAAAAAAAATAAAAAATAAAAGGAAGCAGATCCATTACAAGGTAAGTGACTTCTGTGCTGCACTGTTTTAACAGGGTATAGGGATATTACTGTGAGAACTCAGGTTCTGTTCAGGGCTCTTGTTTTTTAACATTCCGTTGTCAGGGAATATAAGTATAGGCATAGAATACTGCTGACCAATCAGATCCCCAGATTTTTCCTGTCCCGTACATGACTGGTATTTAGAGCTGGGGTTAAACAAAAGGCTTGTATTTATCAAAATGTCCTCTATTTGCTAATAGAGCCCTGAAGCATTAGTAGATTTTGATTGCTTCACTTTCCTGTGCTCTGTGTGCTAAAAGTGAACCGTGTTAAATGTCACACATTTTCATATCTATGCCATCCTTGGCAGGTTTTTGGGAGGTGTATATATTATTTTATTTATTTCTGAGAACTACAGTATGCTGCAGCTTGTAACAGGAATCCCAGAACAGCATTTCCCCCAGCATGCTCCACAGCATGTATCTTTTTAGCAGGTGTGATGTTATTGTGTGACGTGTGTATGGAGAGTGCTGCAATGCAAATGCAAACATATATGATTTTTATATTGAATGATGTATGATATATGAATGCACTTACTGTGACCACTGTGTGGAGGCAGTGAGGAGGCAGAGTATGCACTACATACTTTCTACTCTGTGAGTAGAGTGAAGAAGCAGGGTGCAACGCTTTAAAATTATTTAAAAAGTATGCCACTGTTACCTTAATGCTTGCTCCCTTTCCAATGCATCTTTTGTGAAACTCGGTCATGCGGTGTTCTCCCAGTGTGTTCAGCGCCATTTCAGGAGGAAGAAGGCCCACTGATGGTGGTGTCTGGAGATCCTGGAGTTTTCCTGCAGTGGAGCAGGACCCGATCTGTACCAGACAGCTGGTGGAGAATGGCTGAAGCTACCTGCGTGGCGAGGAGAAGGTTTCCTCCGAGTTTGCATAGTTGAGAAATGCATCAGATAGCTTCTGACATTGGAAAACATTACAAGGGCTTTTAAAAACAAATAAATAAATATGCCATTTTAGAAACTCTAGAACTGTTGATGTCTATGTGTCTCTAAACAGAGGGCTGTACTGAATGAGTAACTATACTCTTGAAAGTGTCATTTTACTTTTTGAATGCTTTTGAATGCTTGTATACATTTTAGTGTTTATTATGTATACCATATATATAAGTAGAGTATTTGAGAATAGTAAAAAAAAAAACGCCATATGCTAATTAGGTCACGTGGTCCATAAGCATAAAAAGCACATGTGCGATAGCTTCAGCAGAGGTAGCAGGCAGTCGGGCTGAGAGCAGGGATGAGTGCAGACCATTGTCTGGTTACTGCACCGTGGATAGGACCTGCTGACTTTTATTTTTTACTGTTTGTTTATTTTTATGCTTGTTTGCTTCATAAGGCAACCTTCATTTTAAAAAGAAGATCTCCAGGCTAATTTCTGTTTCTCAAAGAGTGAGAAGTTAACTAAATTAATTTAACTCTTGCAGTAGGAGCCATATCTGCTATTTACTGCCATCTGCTCTGGATTAAATATGTTAAGTGCCAAAAAGTCAAAATATCCCAACTAATGCAGAAGGTTTACAGGTTTGGGAGCTGAGATATCTCATCTGCAGTTTTGGATGTGTGCTATGTGCTTGGAAAGCCAATCTGAAAAGTAAATTTAAGTTGAAACACTAAAGAAGCTTAGCTATTAACCTAAGATATATTTCTTGGCTCTACATTGGTGGTGCAACAACGGGAATGCCAACAGCCACAACAGCACCACCAGTGCAGTGAAAACCAGAATGCCACAGGCAGGACAGAGTGAAGGGCAAGACAGCGACAGCCTGCACTGTGACTGACGCATGGGGCATGCAGTGTGCAGATTGCAAACCTCGGCACACCCATCCCCAGGAGATACATGGGGCCTCGTCTGGCAACAGATGCCCCAGAGGTGAAGAGTTGTGTGACAGGCATGACTGCCCCCCCCCAGACAGATGGCATAGCAGTGGGCATGTGAGAGGAGAACCAGCCGACCCTCCATGGGTCACGGGGTCATGCGTCTGGCATGCAAGGGCTCCACAATGCAGACAAAGCACCACCACAGGATAGGGATACCAGGACAGGCAGTGCCACACAGGGATGGAGTGGCCCAACACCACACCCAGGACCCACAGTGGCAGGGACCCAGCCATGTGTGCATCCCTTCCCCCAGACAGCATACCCCAAAATAACACACAGAACATGGGAATGCTGCAGTGCAGATATTTATAGTGAGGGTGCAGTGTGAACAGGTGGCTACAGTGACATCAACAGCACAGCACACAGCCCACCCACCCATGCCACCCCCCACAGGCCCACAAAAGGTGACAGTCCAGCAGTACACAGGTCAAGTGTCCCATACAGGCCCCATGGCCAGGGCCAGTAAGTAGGACAGTTGACCCCTAGACCTGCAGGTGGATATTCAGGGCGATACCCATCAGGTGGTCCCGGAGGGTGTGCTGTTCATACTGCTCCACTATCTCCATGATCCTGGCACTGTTGCCCTGGTCATCGCGCCACTGGCACTCCAACCGCACCATGCGCACCTGCTGCATGCGCAGTTCACTGAGAAGCTGTTGCCCCCTGAGCACCTCAATGAAGTGCCACACTGTGGGGTGTGATGCCTCCAATCAGGAATTGAAGCCATGATGCCAGCTTTTTGATGTTGTTGTTGGTGCATGGCATTCCCTCCTGTGCAGCTGCATAGCAGTTCAGAAGTCCACGGGTATGGGAGGGTCCGACACAAACCACTGCGGACAGTGCGCCCCAGCCAGGTGTCCTCAAAGTAGTCCATGTAGGTTGCTACCTCTTCCTCATGGGCTAGAAAACCTCCCATGTGTGCAGCTCTTTGTAGGCGTTGCACATTCTCTAACAACAAGAATGCCAGGACTGCCAGCATCCTCAGATGTAGGGCTAATTCATTGCTAGTGACATATACACAAGGCCCCTGGAATTCTGCGGTTCTGCAGTTGCGGAATTTGCCGCAGAATTTGCATCATGCCACAGAATATATACAGTGCCACAGAATTCATTGTTTTTGGTGAATTTTCATATAAATATACTGTTTTTCCATAGTGTCAGGCTTTCTTTCCACCTCGTTTATCCTGAAGCCCTCCTCTATGCTCAGCATATGATGTCATCGATGACATCACATCATATTTAGCCAATGACAGGACTGCATTCTGCCAGAGAAATGAATAAATCATGCTGCAGAAATCAGAAAATACTGCTGCAGATGTCAAGGAGCCCTGCCGCAGAAATCAGAAAATTCTGCCGCAGAACACCAGGGGCCCTGCATATACATGCACAACTGTGCCATGCTGCTGCAGCTTCTGCCAGAGCTCTGGGAGAAGTGGAAAAAGCACCCTCATAGCCTGGCATGTGGGAACATGGCACACAGTGTTCTGTAGGCAGCCTGTTTGAAATCGATGAGGATGTTGAGCCGGTGTAGGCCAGGGCACAGCTCCAACAACTTGTGCAGAACAGCAGTGTAACATCCCACAGTCCTGCTGGACATAAGCACAGACACTGCTGGCAATACACTGTCCTCCTCCATGCCATCTATGCTATACAACTGGTGGAACAGGTGTGGGCAGCAGAGGAAGGTACCATCAGCAAATCACGAGGGGTACTGTGCCAGGAATTCAAGATTGCGGGTGGTGATGAAGATCATGAATCATGCCAGCCCCCACCAGAGTCATGCAGCATGAATGGCTCCTCCACATCTGTGGTCCTGTATTCCACAGGGATTGCGAGCTGCGACAGGGCGGTCAGTTCAATGGAGGTGTGGCACACCACCCACCTGGACCTCTGTATCACCTGCTTCAGGTTTCTCACAGCTGGAAGGAAGCCCCCCACAGCATTGGTTATACCACTGCAGCAGGTGGCCATAACCTGCTGGCTGCTCTCTGTGATCGTCATGGCCCGCTCTTTACAGCTGCATGGATCCGCCTCGCCTCCACCGTAGCACTGTCCGGCAGACGGTTGTGCCACCCTGACAGGAACACATCCTCAACATCGGCGACCGTCCTGGCACATCCAAGGCACCGACCACTGTGGTACTCCACACAATTCCAGTAGTACACGGCCCCATGAGTTCACTCCCATTGGTAGATGCACCCACGGTGGGTGAGTTGCTCCATCCCCCGGGTGCTTTTCACGTAGGTCAGTGGCATTTCCTTCCATTCCTGGTGCCTGCAATGATATGCCTGCCATCCTCCATGGCCTCCTGGCCCCCCTTTTGGATGCCCTCCAGGGACATTGGTGTGCTGCGCTGGCAGCACAGGTGCTTCCGTACACCTGGTTGGGTGCACACAGTGGCGCTGTTGTTGCCCATGGGCCTCCCCACTGGGGGGAGTGTGATTCAGCTCCCATCACTGTCCTGGCTGCTGTCTCACTGCAGCTGCCTCTGTCTGCCTGGTTTGGGCACTGTGTCTGCCATCGCTGTGGAGTGGCACACCCACCCTCTAGCTGCTGCATCACCCAATACGCTCCACGCTGACATCCCGCATTGCCAGACCTGCTATTGTCATCGGCTGCATCCTCCACTATTCCACACACAATGTCTGTCCTCTGTCGGCATGAGATGCCTGTCGGTTCACTATCTGTTGCTGTGGGGGTGTCGCTGGGTTGGGTGTCATGGTGGTGGTGTCACCGGGCGATTGGTAACCAGCTGTTATTTGTAGTTCCCAGCTTTCAATTAGATGGTGTAAATATATTTATTTATCTGTTTATCAATTTTTTTTTTGAAATCTAGTGACCAGGAGAGGCCCACTGAGCCATGGTCCATTTGCAGGTGTGACCCAGGGAAAGAGGACTACAGACCGGGCTCAAAACACATCATCAATCAAATAATGAAACAATGACAGATTAGTAGAACATGTATGGGCAAATACTGGCATACCTCATAGATAAAACGGTGCAAGCAAGATACCAAGTTATAGAGCTTGTGCAACAAATACAGTTGAAATGTAACAATTACTGTCTGTATGAATGGGAAAAACAGAGGCAGCATCAATCAGTAAGATCTGGCGAGAGTTGACAAGGCTGCAGCCACACTCGCCGAGCTCATGGTGAAACAGTCCACTGTGCCCAAGATGGCCATGGTGCAGTCATGCATACTCAACTAGTCGTGCATGTGCACTAAAAATCGGTGGCCATCTTGAGCATGGTGGGTGACTGGCAACGGAAATAGTGCACTCGTGGGGGGGGCAGGGACTAAGCGGTGCGAGGTCATTGTAGTGCAGATAAAACCATGCATGAAATACCATACATGGAATAGCACGAATGGCTGTACAGTGACAGGGGGTTTATAGCGTGCAGTAGGCTGCTACCCCAGTCACTCTATGCTTCCACGTGGGACAGTGAAGGATGCTGCCTGGATGGTGCCTGGCTGAGCTGCTCCCATAGTGCAGTGGCTAGAGCACCTGTCTCCAGCATCAGGGACCTGGGGCTGCAGTTCGATTCTCCCAGGTCCCACTGTCATGTTGCTTTTTTCTGCAGCAAACACAATTTTGCCCGCTACATGGTTGCTTCATTCCCTGAAGTCCATGACCCTTGGAGTTGATTATATTAAGTCCAGGGGTGAAGCCCCACATCGTGGGGTGTGGAAGTGAGAACCCCCACAAAAACAAGATCATCCTCCCTTGTAGCTGTTCTTTTCTGGTTGGTGTTGTGCAGACATTATTTTGCTGCACGCTGATTTGCATGCAGCATTCTTGATGTTCACAGTTTTGACTGTGACATTTTGACCCCATTCTGGATTAAGCAGAATATTTTGGAGTTGCTGGATCATCATACTGCAACTCCAAAACAGTTCCATTCTTTGGTGTTCATCTGTTGGTTCATTTTCAGAGCTACTGCAAGACGACTGCAGGCTCCTCCCACTGCAGCCATAAAAAGGAAGGTAAAGCACTGTATTATATGGTCAGCAAGTGAATTGAATGAAACAAACCACAGATTGTATTAGAAGCAAAGTCCACCATGAAAACAGTGAGGGGTTGTAAAATTATGTGAGGTTAAAACAGAGGGACAGGAACAGTAGAGACATGGGGCCAGCAACTGAAGTCTAGGGGCATGAACAGGAGGGACAAAGTGAGATCTGAGGAGAGGTTTGAGTGAGAGGTAAGATGGAGGAAAACAGTGGAGGGGAGAGTTCCAGAGAGAGAGGGCAAGTGCTCAGAAAAGGTAGTTTGGCCATTAGAAGTTTGAAAACAGGGAATGCTGCAGGAGTTGGAAACAGAAGACCACAGAGCACAGGATGAAGTAACTGAGGTTTAGAGTAGGTCAGAAAGATAGGAAGCAGTAGTGACTGAGGGAGTGAGGAAGCAGTAGCAAAATGACACAAAGAGTGTGAAACAGGGATGAGTCTGGTTAGGATGGTTCTAGGTGTGGCATCATAAACCATGTTCATATTTTCAGATATTGATAAGATCATTTTAAGTATGATTTCTCTGTGGACCTAGAGTGGCAGACAGGACATGTTACTGTATAGAGTACTAAGCTTATGGCAGAGGTTTTTAAGATGATGTCTATATGGGTGGATAAATTCAGGTCTCTGTCTGGGCACATACCATAGTTTCTAGTGGGATACCTCTTGGGGGAGCACCATCAAGTGTCTGAAATATGGGGCTAGAAATAAGCATGCTTAGACATTGCTTTGCACTGAAAAATGTAAGCAGACTTTTTGACAGTAAACATAGGTAGGTTTGAGCTGAACAAACGTTAGACATTTATCATAGTCCTCCTGAAGTCCTGCTTCAGGCTCAGTGAATAGGACAGTGTCATCAGTATGCATGTGTATGTTATATACCATCACAGTGTCACTGCCAAGCAAGCAAAGGGACACAGAGTAGGAGAAACCAGGTAAGTGCTCTGTTGCAATTTAAACTGAAAATAAATGTGTTGTTTGTGTTGTGGTGTCTGTGCGGGATGGGAGGAGGGAGGACAACAACACTCGCCAAGTGCTGAGGGTGGTTGCAGAGCCAGACCAGCCAGCAAGAGTGGTGGGCCTAGCAGACCACGTGGCTGCAGACCTCAATAGTCTGCTCTCTCTTTCCTGCATCAATTCTGAAGGAACTAGGGACATAGAGCAGGATCAACCAGGTAAGTGTTGTGATTTAAACTGAAAATAATATAAAACAAATAAATGTGGTGTTTATTTTGAGTGGGGACTGTGAGGGATGGGAGGAGGGAGGGCAGGTCATAAGCAGTGGGAGGGCTGAGGGCAGTTGCTAATCTGGAACAACCAATGTAAGTGGTGGGCCCAGTGGGCCACTTGGCTACAGATCTTCAACAGGAAGGATGTAGTTTTTGGTTTATAAGCAAGTTTTTAGTAGTTTCCCTCATTTCAGCATTGCTGCTAAGTAAGCTGAGGGATGCAGAGCAGGATTAACCAAATAAGTGCTGTATTGCAATTTAAACTGAAAAAAATGTGATATTTGTGCTGAGTGGGGACTGTGGTGGATAAGAGGAGGCAGGATGCAAGCAGTGGAAGGGTTGAGGGTGTGTGTGATCCAGACCAGAAGGTGTGAGTGGTGGGCCTAGGGTGCCATGTGGCTACAGATCTCCATTAGGGAGGCTGTAGTTTTTTGGCTTTAAAGCCAATGTTTAGTAGTCCTCTCTCTTTGTCCAGTATCACCGACAAATGAGCCAAGGGACATGGAGAAGTATCAACCAGATAAGTGCTGTGTTGTGATTTAAACTGAAAATAATAAAAATCAAAAACAAATGTGGTGTTTTTGTTGAGTGGGGACTGTGGAGGGATGGGAGGAAGGAGGACACCAGCAATGGGAGGGTTGAGGTGGGTGCTGAGTCAGACCAGCTGGCGTGAGAGATGGGCCCAATGGGCCATGTGGCTGCAGATCTCTAATAGAAAGGCTGTACAGTAGTCTCTATATAATATCCACCAAGCCTAGCAACCCCTTGCGGTGAAGCGACCCTGAAGCAATAGTGCCCCAAAGCAGAGCGTGGTTTCCAGCTAAGTGGTATTCAGGGGCCACACTGCCCAGAGGAGGTAGACAAGGCAAGGATGAGGAATTGGAGAAAGTAGTTCAAAGAGAGTTTTAGGGATTGAAGATAATAGGGTAGGTTGTGTTCCTTATCTTGGATAGTTTTAGTTTAGTTTTAGTTTATTGTTCTGGGAATTACACCTTTGAGCCAGAGGCTCTTTTACAAAGGTTCCACATCAATTAGGTACAGTACAAAAGGTTACATAGATAACACAACAATTTGTGTTGTGTCAAAACAAGAAAACATATACAAATACATATCAAATCATTTGTGCAAAAGGACATGAGATATCAATAATCACATTATTATTATTACAAGAAAGAGGTCATGCCAGATTAGGAGAAACAAATAGGAAAAAGTCCAGAACAGAGAGGGTAAGTGAAAGCGTGGGGAGCAGACAATAGCAGGAGAAAAGGTTTCCCAAACATGTCTTTGTCAAATAACAGAACAGGGTGGGTAGTGAGAAAATAGGAGGTTTAATCAGGGCAGTCACAGGAGCTGGAGGTGGCAAGGTGAGGGAACAGCCTTGATTTGAAAATACCTAGAGAAGTGGAGGCAGTAATATGACTGCTGAGGGCATTTAGCCAGCTGGGGGCACGATAGGCAAATGATCTTTGTCCCTGAGAAGTCCGGCATCAGGGGACATGGAGAGGCTGGTGTTCTGATCTTCTGGTAAAATGGGTGCTAGCACTCGGGCATAACAGGTCTTGGATACAGGGTGGAGTGAGGCCCAGAGTGGATTTTTTCGCCATCAGGCAGGTAAGGTACTTTATCCGGTTTGAGAGTTGCAACCAACCTGAGTCAACATAGAGTTCACATGTGTGGGTACGTTGATGTGCACCAGTGAGCAGCCGACAGGCCTTTTTAGGGATGTTGTAATCGCGACTAAGTGCTGTAGTAGTGGCAGATCCGTATATAACTAAGCCATAGTCAATAACTGAGATGATAGAGGACTGGATGGCGATCCTCCAGTGCAGAATGGGTAAGGAGCTGTCAGTTCGATACAGAATCCCAATTAGCTGATTAATAGCTTTTGCTGTACTATCAATTGACTTGCAAAGGTTAGGGCCTTGATCAAAGTTGATTCCAAGATATTTGAAAATTGGCACTTGTTCAAGGGTATTTCCAGGTATGTATTAATGGTGAGTGGGACTTGCCGTTTCTTGTTTTGCAGGTTAGAGAAGAGCATGGATTTAGTTTTTTTGTGGTTTAGAACCAGCTTATGTTCACATCTCAACTTTGGAAAAAGCATGCTGAAGGTTGAGGCGTAAGAGGTTCGAATCTTTATGAGTGGCAAGAATCACGGCATCGTTGGCATAGAGGATTATTTGTTCAGGGCAGGATTTGGGGAGGGAGTTTAGGAAAAGGCTGAAAAGGAGGGGGCCCAGGATGGATCCCTGGGGAACTCCTGAGCGAACCGGTTTTGAGTCTGAGAGAACTCCAGCTACTTTTACAGATTGAGGCTGAGCAAGGTAATTTTACCCAGTCACCAGGGCCCTGTGAGAGCCCTAGGGATAGTAGTTGTTTGATAAGTGAGGCCATGGTGTACTGTATCAAATGCCTTGGTTAAGTCAATGTAGACTGCTCCAGTTAGGTTTCCTTTGTCCATGGCATTGTGGATTGCTCCTGAGAATTCAAGTAGGGCAGTCGATGTGCTGTGCCCTTTCCTAAATCCATGCCGCTGAGTCCATAGGATGTTGTGCTTTTCAGGTAGTCTGAAAGTTGGTCCGCCACCAAGCGTTCAAGGGGCCTTAGAGAGAGGTGGTAGTATTGATATCGGGCGATAGTTACCAGGCGAGTGACTTATCACCACTTTTGTGCACGAGTGACAACTGCAGCCTTCCATTTTCTAGGAATTGGCTGTAGCAGAGGAGAGATTGAACATTTTTGTGAGGGCAGTACTTCCTCCAGAGTGAGGACAAGTTTAAGGTCAATAGTGTCGCTGCTTGCTCGGGACTTAGAAATAGCCTTCTTTACATATTTATAGACTTCATGTGCCTTTAATAGTTTGAAATGGAAGGGTAGTTTGGTTGGAGAGGCAGTAGAAGAAGTAGAAATTGGAGGGTCAGCATCAGTGAAGAAATCAGATGACAGGACACCACTAAGGTCCGTGAAGGTATCATTTAGGGTGTTTGCAATGATCTCTGGGTCTAATGTAGTGGTTCCATCCACATTCATTATTAGGAGGTTTGGACTGCTGACCCATGATATTTCTTATGTTGTCCCAGAAGGATTTCCTTCACCCCAGGAGCTGGAGGGACATTCTTGAAGTAGAGCTCTTCATCTAAGCGGATCTGTTTAGTACAGTGGTTGCGAGCCTGTTTATATTTTTGGATGTCGACAGAGTGCCAGTAGCTCTTGCAGTGGCCCAGAGGTGATCCTAATTTTGAGTTGCGTAATAGCTTTGCGTGTGAGCCAGGATTTGTGAGTGCTTTGATTTTGGCGCTTTTTACTGGTGCAAGGTGTCACAGGCAGTGTTGAAAGTAGTAATAAAGTAATCAAGGGCTAGGTCAACATCTTGAGTTTTGTAAATCAGGACCAGTCTATCTGCCTAAGACAGGTCTTGAGATGAGTAAGGTTGCTATAAGGTAGGACTCTGCTATAGATGTTTTTGGAGGCTGACTACGAAACTTATTTGTCAGGTACAAATTATTGGAGAGTGAACACTAGAAGCGAGTCAGGAGAACAAGGGTAGTCACATGTAGTAAGTGCATTGTGTAAAATATACCCGCTGGTAAGTCACTAGAATACACCCAATCCAGGTAATAGGACCATAGAACAGGAATGGGAGGATTGCAGTTAAACTCTATATAGGGTCAGCTGACAAAGGAATTGATGGGGTTTCACCTACATCCTGTCTGGGATAGGCAGGCGTAAGTTGTGGTGGGGAAGATGTTGTTAGGTGACTTGGGAGAGATTACCATATCTGTTCAAGATTTGACTAGGACTGGCAATAGATAGAATGTGGGGCTGGGAGCATGTACAGGCAGAGGAGGACAGGAGCAGGGTGGTGTGGGTAGAGGGTGTTGGGTGGGCGTATTCCTGGGTATGATGTAGGAGGTGGGTGGTTGTCCAGTGTGCTAGAACCAGAATCACCTGTTGACAGAGGTGAGACAGCTTAGATGGGAGTTAGGAAGACTTGTGAGGAAGAGAGATGGGGCACGGAAGAGGGTGGATTGTGGGGGCAGCCCAGGTTAGAGAGAGACAAGCAAGAAGGGAAGGGTGTAGGAGGGGAGGACCCAGATGTTGTGGGACCCAATATCGCAGAGGGTGAAGGGTCCTATGAGGAGGGGTGGAGAGTGGTGGGCAGTTGGGGTGTGGTCATGATGGCAGGGACTGGAGTAGGAGCACCTAGCAAGGTGCCAGTTTGGAATAGATTCCTCTCACTGACTTGGGGAAGGGGTGATGGAGGTATGGAAAGGGATCAGGCACAAGTCAGGGGCACCAAGGGTGTTTATTTATTTAATTAAGCGTTTTACCAGAAAGGCATACTGAGCGGTGCAACGCTCGATTCCAGATGTGCCCTGGGGAAGGGGGATTTAGGATAGACAGTATACAGAACAACATACATTACAAGCCTCAACCCAAATGCAAGATCGAGAGAATCACATTGTACAAGATACACCTGCATCTTGGCAGGGGAAGATAAATTTTGCAGCTAGAGCACACACTGAGGCTTATGTGCAGCAGTAATTGCATTGTTAACATGTCATAACTAATATACACACATGCAGTCAGGCATTAAACAGTCAGATACCTTGTGGGGCTAGCAGCATGTGAGCAGGTGGTGGCAAAATGCTGTTTGAGGAGGAGGTTGAGCTGCAGAGAGGATGAGGTGTTAGGTATGAAGAGGGTGGAGATGGTGCACAACAGCAGTAGAGGAAGGGATGATCATCTAGGGAGGGGGCCAGGTGCAAAAGAGGGGGACAGGAAGGAAGGAAGGGGATCAATGCAGGAGTTTAAGGGTTACAAGAGTACAGGTCAGAGCAGAAGGATGGAAGGCAAAAGGGTGACTGTGGAGAGCAGAGGAATGATGGTCAGTCTAAGTAGAAAGGATCAGGGGCTGGACCTGTGCAAGGTCAGACAGAGGAGAGAAGGCAAGAGGGTTGCTGAGGAAGGCAGAGGAAGGATGGTCAGACTAGGGAGAAGAGCAGAAGGGGTTGGAAAGCAAGGATGGGGAACTAGCTGGGCAGGGGAAGAGCTTGAGGATGGATAGAGTGGGGAATGGGAGGGAAGGAGATAGGGTTTGTAATCCTGAGGGACTTGATAGTAAAGGGTCTATGCTGGGGGGAGGGGGGATACACGCATGGGAAGGAAGGTGGTATGCATGCTGGGAATGAAGACAGAGCAGGTATGCCCAAGGATTGCTCAGTTTAAGCAGGGGGTTAGGGGAACACCATGTGATTATCCACTTAGGAACAAACAACTTATCTAGAAAAGAGGTGGGGGTGGTGCAGGAGAGGTTGAAGAAAGTGAGGAAGATCTGCAGGGGGTTGCCAGATCAGTAGCCTTCTCTGAGGGGTTGCCAGTACCTAGAGCCAGCATAGCAAGGAAGAAGATAGATGCATTTTATGGCTGGCTGCATGGATGGCATAAAGAGGAAGGTTACAGTTGCATTGTTGGCTTGGTGGAGACAGGGAGTGACAAATCCCTCTATGTACCAGACAGGTTGCACCTCAGCAGAGGGGGTTCAAGGGTCTTGGGGACAGACTGAGGGGGCATAACTGGGGGCCTAATTTTAAACTGATAAGAGGGCTGGAATGGGACTTCAGGCCCAGAGTCTCAGGAGGATGAGGCTGGAAGGCCCTCCCCACCATCTAGGCAGGGCGATATGGGAGTAAGGCGTTGGGGTGAAAAAAAGAGGGAGCAGTGGGGTGGAGGATACAGGTGAGTGGTGATTGGTCACATACTATGGATGATCACTGTAGAAATGCTAAAAGAAACTAAGGAAGTAAAGGGAATCAGACTACAGAAGGGATCAGACAAATGAGGGCAAAGAAGACAATAGGGCCAAAGGAGACAGGCCCAGATTCTTGCTGAAAGGTTGTGTCCCTGAATTCTTGAAGCCTTTGTAGTGTGATGGCTGATCTGCATGGTAGAGAGGAAGGTGGACATTGCTGTGGTCACTGAAATCTGGGCTACTACTAACCATGATTGGGACCTCTCAGTCCCTGAGTAAAAACTGTACAGAAGGGACGGGTAGTAGGAAAGGAGAGAAATGGTAGATATAATGGAAGAAATAATGTGCACAAGGAAGGTATCAGATGAAGTGACACCAGAGGTGCTGTTACAATCCACTAGAGGGAAAGGTAAGACTGGAGGGTGGTTTACAGAGCTCCTAGCCAGGAGGAAAAAAGAGAGAGGGAATTGGGTTCTGTGATAAGGGTGTCTGTGGGGAAGAGAACAGTGGTAATTGTGGGGGATTTTAACCAGCCTAAGGTGGACTGGAAGATGCCTGCCAAGATCTGTGCCAGGAGTCAGGTAATCATAGATGTGGTGCAGAGTGGACTTCTGACCCACAGTGTTATGGTTCTCACTGGGGATAGGTAACCCTTGATCTGGTACTGACAAATGAGGACCACATCCAGGACATGCAGGTTGAGAAGCCCTAGGGTGGGAGTGACCACTACACAGTGGGATTCAGGCTGGACACATGCAGGGAGAAGGTATCCACAAAGACCAGGTCCTAGACTTCAGAAGGTGGTCATTAGGATGATGGGGTAGCTACTAAAGTGTCACCAGGATGGCATTAACATAGGAATGATGGTGGATCAAAGTGGTTCATCATCAAAGAGGAATAACAGCAGCCACAAAGGAGTCTGTTGGGCTAAAGGGAAAGCGCTCAGTGAGGCACCCAGCTAGTTTAGCCATGATGTGGCCCAGGCAGTCAGAGAAAAGAGGACTAGCTACAGGAAGCTCCAGGAGGACCAGAGGATGAAGAACAGGGAGAGGATATGATGAAGGCAAGGGAAACAGGGAAAAGTAGTCCAGCAGGCTAAAGCTCAAAAGAACTACAACTAGCAGAAAGGACTAAAAAGGAGAACAAGCCTTTTAAATATATCGAGTGAAAAGTGATAAGAAAGATGGCATGGAAAGGTTCAAAAAGTGGAGGGTTGGTGGAAGATAAGGGGACAAGGCAGAGGTACTGAACGAGTACTTCTATTTGGTCTTCACAAAAGGAAGGGATGGCCGGAACCACAAGGGAGGAGGAGGAGGAGGAGGAGAGAAAGAAGGAGGGTGGTACAGATGAAATAATAGGGGAGAATAGGGTGAAGAATGGTTTGTTAGCCCTGAGGATAACCAAATTCCCAGGGCCAGATGACATCCATCTAAGAATGCTGACAGAACTAGTGGAGGAACTTGCAGGCTCCTGGCTGACATGTTCAGTAGTTTGCTAGAGTTGAGGGGTGGTACCTCTGGACTAGAAAACAGCGATGTGGTGCCACTCCATAAGAGCAGATGCAGGGATGACCTGGGCAGCTGCAGACTGGTGAGCCTGACCTCAAGCATATGCAAGCTCATGGAGGTCATACTTGAGAGACTGTTTGGAAGTGAATGGCCTCCAGGACAAGTGGCAACACAGGTCCATGGCTAAGAGATAATTCCAGGCAAACATAATTAATTTCTTTGACTGGGTCAGTAAAACAGTTGACAAGGGCCAAGCAGTGGATATCTGGTACTTGAACTTCAGTAAGGACTTTGATTCGGTGTCCCACAAGAACTTGGGGAAAAAGCTGGATGGTCTGGGGGTTGGAGAGACACTGATTAGATGGGTAGCTAGCTGGCTGAAAGGCAAGACCCATGGGGTGGTGGTGGCTCTCAGGTGCAACAGATGTCACCAGCGGGGATCCACAGGCGTGGTGCTTGGGCCAGTGCTATTTCTAGTTAATGTCTTCCTCAACAACATTGATGAAGGCATAAAGGCAAGATTTGCTTGTTCACAGATGATGAAAAGCTCTGTGGAATGGTGGATATGGCAGAAGGATACAGGACCAAAAGAATATCTGGACAAGCTCAACAGATAGTCTGAAATTTGGCAACTTGACTTTAATAATGCAACAAAATGTAGCGTTATGCACATTGGAGCCCAAAGCTCATAGATGGATTTGCAGCCTAGGAGGGTCCTGGTAACAAATCCGAGGAGAACAAGCATTTGTCAATGCCGAATGTTTGCTTGCTGGTATTGTCATTGGAAGTGCATGAGTTAAAGAGATGCAGAATAGGAATGGCAGTGAAGTATTGAAGTGATGGCACACCACCCTCACCCAGCAGAGTTGATAAGTCACTGGGGTGTGCCTTTGGATCATCGACCATAATGCATTTAACCTCACCCTATCCTGCAGACACTGAGAAGTGCTGAAGTGTGCATTGCGGAGTTCGGCTTTATAGTCACCCCATTCCATAAGGAGACACAATGAAATGGGTTCAGTATAGGAGAATGGGGTGAACTTTGGGGGCAAAGAGTCCAAGGCACACCTCTATGCATGTCACTGGCTGCAGGGTGGGGGTGGAGGTGGAATGGCTTGAGCATTACAGCCAGCAGTGCAAAGGAACACCCCGATTCCTGTCAGTCTGTATAGGGTGGGTTGTTATGGTTAGAAACCTTAATGCCCAGGGCGTTTGCTGGTATTTGCAGAACAAATTTTCAACATGGCCTTTTTGTGACCCCCTCCCCCCCACACACACACACACATGTTGGACCTCTACTGATGAACAGTGGCTCTGTGATTTTGTTAGTCTGTCCTGAATGTTAATTTCCCACAGTGACTGTGCCATTCTGCTTCACATGTGCAAAAACACAGTTTGAGCAGGGATGAAAATGACTGCTGTACTATTGATAGGGAGGTGTGAAAAGATGGCAATGTTGAAAATCTGGAGAAAATATTAAAATTCTCCCACTTTTGAGCGTACATGGAAACTTTGTAAGTTTGCTCCTAAGACAGTCGTTTCATGAACTTCTTTCATCAGATTTTCAACATAGGCATTTTGTGACCTCTGCTCATGAACAGTGGCAGTATGATTTTCGTAATATGTCCTGAACATTGAGTTCCCGCAGCAACCGTGCCATTGTGCATCAGATGTGCAGAAACACATTTTTGGGCAGGATGTGAAAAATGACAGCTGCAGTGTTCATAAGGAGGTGTGAAAAAAATGGCAATGTTGAAAATCTGGAGTGAAAATATTATAATTTCTCAAAGTTATGAGTGTGCATGGGACCTGCACAATGCATGCTCCTAGCTCTGTCATTTGTTGGAATTTTTTCATCAACTTTTCAACATAGGCATTTTGTGACCTTTGCTCATGAACAGTGTCAGTGTGGTTGTCATAATCTGTCCTGAACATTGATTTCCCACAGTGACTGCACCATTGTGAGCCAGATGTGTGAAAACACATTTTGGCCAGGATGTGAAAAATGACAGCTGTACTGTTCATAAAGAGATGTGAAAAAATGACAAAGTTGAAAATCTGGAGTGAAAATATTACAAATTCGCTAAGGTATGAGTGTTCATGGAAACAGCTCACTGCGCACTCATGACACAGTCATTTTAGAATTTTTGTCACTAAATTTGCAACATATGCTGTTTGGGAGCCCACCTCATGAATAGTGACATTGCCTGTACATTAATCAGTCCTAAAGGTCATTCCACACAATGACCATGAAATCACCTTTCAGGATAAAATAACAATATAACAGTGTCTGAATTAATGAGGTGGGCTCCCAAGAAACCAATGTTTAAAATGTGGTGCCAAAATTTGCAAAAATGACCGAGATATCCACATACGTTGAGAAACCCCATTCATGCCATTATACAGCTTACAGGCATTTCTTCAGTTTGCGGTCAGCTTTGAAGAGTACAGACATGTTCATGCGCCACCCAAGATCATTGTGCTGGGCTGTGGAGGTAAGTATGGGTGAAGGGGGGATGCAGGGAGGTGGGATGCACAGAGGGTGGTTGTGGGTTGGGAAGGGGGCACCCGAGACAGCAAGGGACTGTTTTCTGTTTTTTTACAGGTAAAAAAAATGACAATACGGGAGGGTTTTGGCATGCTGGGGTAGGCTCCCAACATGCCACCTGGGTGTTTGTTGGCAGGGGTGCTGGAGCCGATGGGAATTAGGCACCACCATTGGCCATACAATGTGCTTGGGGGGAGTGAATTAGCACACTGGGGTGGGCTCCCAGAATGCCACCCAGGGGGTTGTTGAGGGGCTGCAGCTGACAGGGACTGGGCACCTGCCATCAATCATACAGTGTGCTTGGGGGCACATGAGCTGAGGGGACTGGAACCTCCTCGGCACATAACATGGGGAGGGCAATATAGAGGAGCAGGGAGGACATTAGCAGAGGAGAAAGTGGTAGGGATTTCAAGCAGCCAAGGAAAAGGCTGATGTCAATATGCCAATTACATGCATTACCACCACTGATTGCAGCGGTGGTTTTCTTTCAAGTGAAGACTACGCTGCTGAACTGCTATCACAAACAGCTCAGCGTATATTGGGTGGTGGAGTCACCTGCTACACTGAGCATTGCATTCGATAGAAGGACACACACCTCCAAATGTCATCCTGTGACAAGCGTTCCTTGCTCATGCATGCAAGTGAATGCAAAAGAAGGAAGGGTGGAAAGGTTAAAAGATAACAGTAGCATAAGAAACACAACCACAGTACAGGAAAAGGCCACATAATTGGAGAGTTGAAGTGCAGAAGCATAAACTTTGATGTCAGAGAAGGACCAGTTGAGTCACCCAGTCTGCCCATTTCCCTACCGATTGGGTAAGCTGCAGATTGTAGTTAATGAACAGTCTATTTCTTCCTACCCCACCAGAATTGCCCTATGTCTGTCCCAAGTAACACAAAAGACCTTAAAATTTATATTACTACAGGCATAAGCAAAAGGCAAGCATCCAGGCATTCAATAAAGAGGCAAACTGTAGCCAATACAAGATGTAGCCTAAGGCCAATTCTGACATAATACACGAAAAAGCAAAATGAAATGTCAGTTAAATATACAACTATATAAATAAAGACCAAAAATTAAAGAGCACCATATGTAACAAAGGTATGCAGAAGGTGCATCCAGGAATATTACCATGTTAAAGAATACACACAGCTGAGCATAATTAGAACATATTGGAGGTTGTGCAAGATGAGGAAGGCAGAGCTGCGACTGCTGGACAATCAACAAAACAGTATAATGGATACCAGTACTATTAGCCAGCTGCCTGTGGGGAGAGTGGCCCCTCTGGCCCATAAAAAACATGTCCTGTACAATTAATTTTAGTACAATAAATGTTTGATTTTTCAATAATGATCAAACACCCACCCCATGTTGTCATGCATGTTGCCATTTAACAGCGGGGTGTGTCTAGTGCCAGATCTGGCATATTTTTGTCGTTTCCATTACCTCCAGGTATTTTCCTGTAGATTACATGAATTCCTTTGGAAGCCAAATTGCTCTGTTGTCCACTATAATAAATACAAGTATATGGGAATAATTTCCCTGTAGATGTCTGTAAATCACTGTAAATACAGGAATACCTGTACATCTGTGAGGCGTTGTGTGTCAGCCAGCATGCAGCAGTGAAACAAAACAGTGGCCCACCCTGCTAGCATCTCTGTAAATGGACATGCCACACTGGGCTCTGAAACCCCTCTCAGTTCATAGACAGTCACTGGACAGGACTGAGGATACCTTATAACACACTGATACAGATGTTATCATTTTATATATTATATTAATATGTTAAACAGCTAGTAGAACCACAAATGGCAGACAGGAAAATGTTTAAAATGTAAAAAAGTGGTCATAACATTATCTTTCTGAAGTATTTTCTGTGTTTTGCTGAGTACAGAGTTTTCTGTGTGATAGCATTATGCATCACCAGTGAGGTCTCAGTGACATCACAGGTGACTGTCATGACAGCTACTGAGTGACTAGCCACTTCCTGAGCAGCTGCTATGTCAGTAAAATAATAATACTGCTGATGAAATGGGAGGAACACAGCTAGATATGCCAGCTGCCAGACAGAGTGCTATACCACATCAGAGCTACTAATATAAGATAAACAAATCCACATAACCAACAGGAAAATAAAAAGTATCTCAGATATAAAATGTAATACTGTGCAACTTTTAAAAAGTAACATTACTTTAATTTTCTTTTTTTTGTACTTTTTGGGTAACAGATAAGGGACAATAGGTACAAGTGTGTGTTCTCAGTGGTGACCTGGGAGCACTTGAATAGTTAAGTGACTGTTGATCAGAGTTGCTAAGTCTGCAAGTGGAGTTTGTGGGAATCAAACCTAAATGTGATGGGTGGTATTAAGTTCATTCAGCGATTGTTACTCTAACCAGTAGGCTATACTGTCTGTCAACCCTATTCTGTTCTTATTACAGCATGTTAATTTACCAAATTTGTAAAACGAAGTAATTACTTTGCTCTAGCATCTGTGTTGTTCTGTCCGCACTAAGAACATTCTAGTCACTATATTTGTTACAATACTGCACTGAAATAAGGTGGTCAAAATGACAGTCCTGTACTTGGGTAGCCCATATTCTAGGTTTGGCTTTATCAATAAACTAAGGCAGTATAGCACAGTGGCTTAAGGCTGTGAGTTGCAGACCTGAGTTTGAATCCCACAGCCCCCACTTGCATCCTGTGTGACCCTAAGTAAGTCACTTCACTTTCTTGTGCTCCCATGTCACACCTGTAAACAACCTTTCAGCTTAGTGTGTCTCCTGGTTAAAAAGAGAATGCAACTATGTTTTTGCCTTCTGCAAATATTTCATACAGGAAAGAACATTTTCTAAATAAATCATAAAACAGTTTTTTCTTGTGTGTTTAAAGATACCTGGTGTAAGCACCTCACATTTAAAAACACACTGGATGTGTAATTACTGACCCATAACAACAGTTTCAATACATTATACATTTTCCATTGGATCACTGTCATTTTCTGTGGGCCAGAAATATTGATTCACTCATTGGCCTGATAACTGCATATGTGTGTGTGTGTGTGTGTGTGTGTATGGTGTTCTTAATGTAAAAATCAAATTTCCTCTTTGGTCCCATGGGAGAAGGAATCAGATGAATCCCACAGAGACTGAGGGATGTTCCTAATTTCAGCATTTGTATGCTTTGTAACGGCTAATTGTTGATGCCTTAAACAACAGAAGCCTCTTAGTAAAGCATAAATAGCAACTCTCCAAATGTCATGTTTAAAGCATATGAAATAAGTTAAAATTAAAGAATGCAGGCATCAAAATTCATCTTTCAAGTATTCATAAAAGCATGGTCTTGCATTTTTAAAACTCAAAACCCTGAGTGGCATGATTGGTGTAACCGTTGATTTAAGTACAGTTTTAAACGATTAAAGAATTCTATTGTGAAGCACACATTAAGCATGGGGCTTAATGTTTAGCTGCCGCCCCTTTAAGAGCACTTAGAACTGCATGTATCAGCTCTTCCCTTCCATGCCACAAATGTGCTTCCTGTGGACACTCCTTCAGCACTTCAAGTTGCTTTGCTGCTACCAACTGCCTGCTCAGAGAGACACACAAATCCTCAGTTACTACAAGCAGCTGAAGAGCTTCTCATCTCCTCTGCATCTGATCTGTCCCTGGCAACTGTTAAAATGCAACAAAGAACTGACACTCAATTTATGGACATCATCACCTACTTAGAGTCTGGAACATTACCGCAACAAAAGCAACATCGCCAAGATGTACTTTTCCTTGTTTGGCAGTACTTCCTCAATGACGGTGTGCTCTTTCGCATTTGGACCAAGGAAGGCAAGAGTCATCGCACGGATAGAACTCATGTACAGCTAGTTGTGCCAGCCTCTCTCATCCCTCAGGTTCTTCTCTCCACTCATGCCTCTCCACTCTCTGGAGGTCATATGGGAATTCACAGAACTCTGGAAAAAACAAGGCTTCACTTCTTCTGGCCACACATGAACAGAGACATTGTCCAGTTCATAAAATCCTGCCAGCCCTGCTCCCAGAGAAAGCCTCCGACCAAACCAACAAAGGCACACGTCATCCCAATGCCTGTAGCCACTGAACCATTCCAAAGAGTCAGCACTGACATTCTTGGGCCCCTGCCAACATGTTCTGACTCTGGTAACAAATACATCCTTGTCTTTGTGGACTACCTGACAAAGTATTTGGAACTCATCCCCCTAAGAGACATTAAAGCCTCCACTGTGGCAACTGCCTTTCTCACAACAGTCATTTGTCATCACGGTACCCCATTATACCTACATTCAGACAGAGGCACTAACTACCTGTCCACCATTGTCCGAGAAACGTGCAAACTTCTCGACATAAAAAAGACACACACCACAAGTTACCATCCACAATGCAATGGACAGAGTGAAAGAATGATGTCCACCATTCTTGGCACACTCTCTAAGTATCTGGATGAGACTCAAGACACCTGGGACTGGTTTGTTCCCTTTGTGCAGTTTACGTACAATATCAGTCCTTGTGTCGATAGCACAGAATACACCCCCTTCTTCTTAGTCCATGGACATCACCCACGAACTCCACTGGACAGGGATCTCTCATTGCTAGAGGTGCCTAAGTCAGCTTCTTCTTTTATTGTCCCTCTTCTGGAACAGCTGGAACTTGCCTGATGAGTTACAATCACCACGTTAGCCAGAGAAAATCAGCAATGAAGAAAATGTCTGCAGCCAAAGGCGCATGAGCCTTCATTCTCTGTTGGGACACTGTCTATTTGTACCATCCTGTTCTTGTTCAGGCCTACCAAGAAACTGCTTAGGTCCCTGGACTGGTCCCTTCTACATTGTAGAAAAGCTCCCTCTGGTCCATGTTTGTCTGCGATGCAAGTCAGATGGCAAGCTGGTACACAACAAAGTCCATATAAACTGACTAAAGCTTGGGTACCTCAATAACAACCTTCCAGATGACCCCAGTCCTCCCACAAATGAAGCTGCCCTTGAGCCTGCCATCCTCTTTGAAGCTGAGATTCCCCCAGATAACTTGCAGCCAGTTCCTACAGATCTTCCCACTCCTGACACTCTCCAGCCAGATTCCAGTTTACCAGATGATTTGCCTGGGACTTTCTCTTCTTCTCAATCTTCTTCTTCTTCTTCTTCTTCTTCTTCTCAGAACTCTCTTCCACACACCCCAGTGTACCAGATAGAGAAGATCCTAAGGAAGAAGTTTGTCAATGGATCCTGGACTTACAGAATAAAGTGGTGTGGATTCGATAGTGGGCAGAACTCCTGGGTGGCTTTTAACGACCTGACCCTCTCCTGTCAGGAACTGGTGCAGTCCATGCATGCATCCATTCCCACTGACCGGAAAAGTCAATGGAGGTCTTGAACTTTTGTTACCAGACTCAGTGAAATGTTTTGGGACAAATTAATTTTCTGATTTTCATTGTTGCAGTAAAAATCTTGTTGTACATCTTTCTTTGCACCTGTTGCCATGGTACTATTTACCTGCACTAACGTTTTCTTCCCTTAGAATGTCTCTTTCAATGGACAATCCACCTGTTTATGCAACTGTTATTAAGGTGTGAGCCTGCATTCTGGGTATCCTGCTGCTGCTACCCTTCCTCTCTTCCTTTTCCTTCCCCCACTTTAGCGCTTGTGGCATGACCAAGTCTCAAGTACTATTGTGTTCCCTCCTCTCTGGTGCTACTCTGACTGGTCCCAGTGTAGTCTAGGTTCCCCCCAACCCCCGCAGCGGAGTACTGTTCTGTTTTGGGAAATCTAATGCCTTATAATGTATGACAATGTGTTTTTTGCCTTAAATTATTTACTTAAAAATTTCTTAGAAATGTATAGATCATTGCTTGTTCAAGTAGTGCTCACATTCATTGTTCCAGCAGTGATGTGAAGCACACATTAAGCATGGGGCTTAATGTTTAGCTGCTGCCCCTTTAAGAGCACTTAGAACTGCATGTATCTAATTGTTGCACTGCCTGGCAGAGCCATGTTGGTCTGTCAGTCAGAGTTTTAGTCAGTGTGGGGCTTGTCCTCATGAAGAGAACACCTACTGAACTGAATAAACCTGCCTTATTCTTTATTTTATGCGTCCGACTAGTTATTCGCACGGTCCAGATGGGGTCCTCACCAGCAGCACCAGCAGCAACCAAGGGCTGACAGACCACAGAGAAGGTAAGGGGTCTTTTAGTAGTGAATCATACAAAAAACGCCACACTATATATTCCCAGAAGTGTAACATCATGTGTAAAGGAGTGCAGTTCACTGTTGTGCTTCATGAAGTACAAAGAACCACCTATATAAACAATGTAGAAGGCTGGAATTTGTAAATCTTAACCAGATGGTGTCGTAAATATCTAGTGACAGTTGTTAAAGTTATAGAGATATTTCACTTTAACGTGGCAACTGGCTGGCTAGAAAACATGCATTTTGATTTAATGAGCTGTTACATTGCTGAAGTCAGTTACAGGCATCAGCAAATGACACTTGCTGCACTTAAAAAATTATAGGAAGCTATTTTCTTTTAGAATGTTGTGAATAGCACATCGGAACTTTGAGCAGTCAGAACAGGAACTCTGAATTAATATCAGCAGTATATGCTGGTGTGACACATACACAGTAGGATTGCAGTCTTTGTAATTGTTCATATGAGTTCCTTATAAACATTGTCACTGAAAGATATGTGGTACAACTTTAATGACATTATATAGATCAGTCCTAATACCTGTACTGCATCCTGGCACTGCACATGAAAAAAAAAATAGGCTTGCAGTCCACATAATTGATGTTTGGAATACACTATCATTGTCAGTGAAAGGTATGTAGCACAAATTAACTTGAATTATATGGATATTATTTAAAGTAACAGAGAATTGGTGTGTCTGTGTGTGTGTACGTGCGTATGTCTCTGAGTGATGCATCTCCATACTGTGTTGGCAGTTTTGTTTTTTCAGCTCAGAGTGGTTGTGTTTATACATAATAAAGTACAATGGACATCTGTCCTCTTAGCCATGTAATTTTATATATATATATAGCTGTATTCTGTAGTACATGTTTCATTCAGAATGGAACATTTGTAGTTGCACCCAGGGATGTCAGTAGAAGCCCATTGTGACAACCCACCTCTCCCTCTGGGCTGAAACAGCTTTTAGAGAGTGTGTGTCCTTGGGTATTCGCTGCCACCAGCCGGACTTTCCCTCCGGCATCTCTTTCAAGTGTACAAACTTGAATAATCACACGGCAATTGCACAAGTTAAAGTCTGGTAGTGTGTCTCTTTCAGGTGGCGGATGCTACACAGAGTTTACCTTAGCCAGTGGACAACCAAATCTTACCTTAGAAAAATGACATCAGAGTCACAACTGTTGAGCAAATAAATAGCTTTTACTTAACAGAAAGTGCAATGAGCATTTACAGGAAATGTATTTACAACACAAGAGAATAACACTCATACAGGAAAAGTAAACAAATGTTTTTAAACAACAGATGGCAAAAGAAGAAGGCTATTACTGAAATATACTATCACTAAACTTACCCTTCCCTGTCCTTACAAGAGACACTGGACCCTGTTCTAACTGCCAGCTCCCACGGACATACCAGGTAGGCTCCAAGCTTATGTTTCCCCTCACAGCTTCCAGGGCAAGAGAGAGAGAGAGTTCTCTGTCTTACAGAAGCTTATATAGTCTATGGAGACTAGGTCATTCCTATTCTCCCCTTAAATGCACCAACCAGCTAACATATATCTATTTAATTGTCCCAATCAGAGTGAACACCTATTGGTGACCAATTATATTCCCTTTTCACCTTAAGTTTATATTTGAATGATCCAATCCATTCAAACTGCCCTGTGTCCGTGTCTGCAAGGTCTGTGTGTGTCTGGAGATGTCCACTCGAGATTTATGACCCAGCTCTTATCTAGCAGCTAGGAATTCCACAAGCTGGTTGCTGCTGGAGGATTTCAGCCTCAGTGTATTTTTCCACACTGCTAAAAAAATAAGGCATCTACAGAATCCAAACCATTAACTCTTTCCTTCCCATTTCTGTCACATCTCCCCCCCCCCAGATAATGAAGGCGTGTCCCTTGGGCTACCCCAAGTGACACAGCCGTTCATGCAATTACTGGGAAGTGCCCAAAAGTATCCAGCCTGGCCATTAGCCCTGCCTAGATAGCCCATCCGCATTTGCATTTTGTTTGCCACTGCGATGCTGTATGGTCATGTTGTATGCCTGCAGTACCAAACTCCAATGTAGTAGTTTACCATTTTGTCCACTGGACCTATGAAGCCAAATCAGGGATTATGATCTGTGACCATAGTAAATTCTCTCCCGTATAGGTAAGGCTGCAGCTTCTGAAGGGCCCACACTATTCCCAAGCATTCCTTCTCAAATGTGGCGATGCCTCCTCTCTGGGCAAAGCCTTGGCTGAGGTACAACTGGGTGCTCCTCCCTGCTGAGTAACTTGGCTCAGCACAGCCTCAGCCCATGATCTGAGGCATCCACATGAACCATAAACTTTAAACTATAATTAGGGCTAGCCAATACAGCTGGGCCACTTAAGGCCTTTTTTAGCTCATGAAAAGCAACCTCACAACCTTCTGACCACTTCACTGCATCTGGCTTTCCCTTCTTGGTTAGGTCTGTCAGGGGCTTAGCCAGATCGCTATAGCGGGGAACAAACCTTCGGTAGTACCCTGCAGTCCCTAGAAATGCCCTGACCTGTTTCTTCGTGGTAGGAGTAGGCCAGGCCAGGATGGCATCAACCTTGGCAGGCTCCGGACGGATGTGTCCACTACCCACCTGGTGCCCAAGGTAGGATACTTCTGCCATACCTATCTGGCACTTCTCTGCCTTGACTGTCAGACCTGCCTTCTTTAACCTGTGGAACACATCCCGCACATTCTTGATGTGCTCATCCCAGGTCTGGCTGTATATGGCTATATCATCCATATAAGCCAATGCAAACTCACCTACCCCAGACAGAATGTGATCTACAAGCCGTTGAAAGGTTGCAGGTGCATTCTTCATTCGAATAGCATTACCTTAAATTCATATAAACCAAATGGAGTAACAACGCTGATCTTTCCTGGCAGCAGGGGTCAGAGGTACCTGCCAATAGCCCTTTGTTAGGTCTATTGTGGTCAAATACTTGGCTCCCCCCAGTCGCTCCAGGGTCTCATCTGTTCTGGGCATGGGATAAGCATCAGACTCCATGCAGCTGTTAAGCTTCTGGTAGTCCATGCAGAATCATGTGGTGCCATCCCTTTTGGGGATCAGTACCACGGGTGATGCCCAGGGGCTACTAGATTCCTGGATTACCCCCAGTTCCAGCATCTCTTTGAGCTCCTCTTTCACAGTCTGCTTAACATGCTCAGGGACCCTGTAGGGGGACTGTTTCAGGGGATCCTGGGTCCCTGTATCCACATGGTGCTCTGCCATCGTGGTGTACCCTGGTTTCCCTGTGAACATGTCTTCAAATTCTCTCAGCACACCCCTAATTTCTTGCACCTGGGCTGGTGTCAGCTGTTCTGAGAGGGTAAGGCTGTCCACAGAGGATGCACCCCTGGCCTCCCCAAGTAGGTCCACCAGTGGATCTACCTCAGTTTCCTCCTCTGGAGCACTGCATACAGCGAGGACCATTTCCTCTCTGTCATGGTAGGGCTTCAGCATGTTAACATGATACACCTTTCATTTGCATCTCCTGTCCGGGAGCTCTATCATGTAATGACGCACTAACCTTTTGGACAATGGAGAATGGCCCCTCCCATGCTGCCTGTAACTTATTCTGTCGGACAGGGATGAGTGCCATCACTCGCTGTCCCATCTCATATTCTCTGGCTCAGGCCCCACGGTCATACAGACTTTCTGCGCTGTTGTGCAGTGGCCAGGTGCTCCTGAGCAAACCCCATGAGCTCCTAAGGCGGGTCCTGAAGTTCAGGGACATACTCCACAACAGACTCCCCTTGGGAGGCACGGTCACCCTCCCATTCGTCCCGAATCAAATCTAGTGGCCCCGCACCCTATGACCAAACAGGGCTCGAAAGGTGAGAACCCTGTGGACTCCTGTGGGACTTCCTGTATGCAAATAGTAGATGAGGCAAATATTTGTCCCAGTCTCTCTTATGCTGGTCAGCAAAGTCCTTAGCATGGTCTTAAGGGTTGAATTAAATCGCCCACTAGACCATTAGCTTGGGATGGTATGGGAGGTTTTGAGCTGCTTTACCCACACTTCTCCCACAAACTACTCATTAATCCTGACATAAAATTGGCACCCGGTCTGACAGTATCTCCTGGGAAAGCCCACCAGGTAAATATTTCCAACAGTGCATCTGCCACTGGTCCTGCCTCAGAGGATGTTAGCCACTGCCTCTGGGTATCTAGTGGCATAGTCTACAACTACCAGGATATACCGCTTGCCAGTGTGACTTGGGGTGCTCAATGGCCCTATGTCCACTGCTACCCTCTTGAAAGGGTTCATCAATAATGGGCAGGGCACCAAAGCTGCCTTGGCCTTGTCCCCATTTTCCTACCGCTGGCACTGTGGACAAGTCCGGCAATAATTTGCCACATCCTTGCCAATACCAGGCCAGAAGAAATTGTTGGTGAGGTGCTTTGTGGGCCTCACTCCCAAGTGCCCTGAAAAGGGATATCATGTGCAAGGGCCAAAAGTCTGTGACAGTGAACCTTAGGGACTACCAGCTGCTGGAGTACCTCACCAGCTAGCCCTTCCTCTGTTGTACATTCTCTGTACAACAGCCCATTGTCCCAGTAAATGGACTCTTTACCCCTGAGAATGCTCAGCCCCTATGAGCTATTTCCCTCAGTTTTCAGGGTAGGATCAGTTAGCTGTGCAGCACTCAGCTGCCCTCGTCTGACCCTTCCCAGTGCCCCTTCTGAAGGAAGTCCTGTGGGTTCCTCTATTTGTGACTGGGGTTCTGGACTGCAGCTTCTAGCCAGCCCCTCCCCTGTGCTGGACACTTCCTCAGCTGCTGAGGGTGTGGCTGGACCACCCAGAGTCAACCCCTCTTCCCCCTCAGAAGCTTGCCCTTGTGCCTGACTACGAGTTACAACACACACCAGTTTTTTACTGGGGTCCAAATCCTTCCCCACAATCATACTTACAGGTAGGTCCTCTACAACTCCCACCTCCTTTTCTACATGGCCCCCTTCCCAGCTCAGGAAGACTCTAACCATTGGTAATGGGACTGGTGGCCCTGTGAATGCCCGAACCTTGGAGTATTTCCCAGGCATGATCTGCTCTGCCCGAATGAGATCTTGCCTTACTAGGGAGATGTTAGCACCTGTGTCCCATAGTCCCTGTGTTACTATTCCATTAACTGTAATGGGACAGATTCTCATCAGAGGAGAGTGGTTCTTCAGACTGGACACACCCTACAAACACACCAGTGCCCTTTGAACACCCCCGCCCCAATATCTCTGCCCTTAACCAGTTTCTGAGGGCAGTTATATCTCAAGTGTCCCACTTGATTGCAAATATGACATTTCTTGGGACCTATTTCTTGAGTCCCCTTAGAACCAGAGGCTCTACTTTGGGCTCAGGTGCAGGCTGGTTTCCTTTGGACTGCCCCCTTGGGATCCTTATACCCATGTGCTGCCCCATACACATAAGACTTACATTGTGTGTGTGGCGGCTGAACAGATACTGCGTCAGCCTTCCTGCCACCTCTGTGGAAGAGGCGCATGCCCTGTCTATGAGCCATACACACATGTCCTCAGGTACAATTTTAAGGAATTGTTCTCTCACCAATACATCTTTAATCAGTTCCACAGTAGTTGCTTTAGCCCCCTCCATCCACCTATCAAGGTAAGTATACAGTTTAACCTGCAGTTCTGCATAGCTGTCTTCTGGGCTTTTCTTTAACTCCCTAAATTTTCTTCTATAAGCCTCAGGAGTTAATTCAAAACGTTTCAACAACACTGTTTTTACTTTATCATAATCAGCATAGTCTTCATTACTCATTTTAGCAAATGCATTCAGCGCTCTCCCGTCAGCAAGGGTGTGAGATAAGTTGACCAGGAAGCCTTATTTAATTGTAATTGATTACATACTCTCTCAAATGACCTTAAAAATAAATCAAGGTCATCTCCCTCTTTAAACTGAGGGAACAATTTAGAATTCATTTTGGCTTCATGAGGTAAACTCACTCCACCATTACTCACGGTTTGCTGACTGCGGAGGGTCATCATCTCCTTCTCGTGCTGTTGTCTCTGGAGTTCATGCTGTCATTCTTTCTCTCTGTCTTCACGTTCTTTCTCTTTGTCTTGGCTTCTTTCTCTCTGTCTGCCAGTCTCTTTTCTTCAAGTTCTGTCTCTGCTTCCTGTCTTCTTGCTTCTGCTTCCAACCTTCTTGCTTCTGCTTCAGCATCCAGTCTTTTCGCCTCCAATGCCTTGTCTTGCAGCAATAGCTGCGGTCGCAGTGCCTCAAGCTGGTTTGGGGGTCTGCTGCCTCAGTTCCTGACTCACCCCCAGCGACAGTCTGCTTCAGATCATGTGCCAAGAGAGTAGCTATGAGGTCTGCCTTTTTCTTCTGCTTTAGACTTTAAGGCTGAATCCCCTTTTCCTGGCACCTTTCAAAAAGCTGTGTTACAGTAAGTGAGTCATACTCCGTGGAGCTCATTCTCTACTGCTACACTTTACTGTGCTATCTAGAAACAAATAAAACTGTTGTACAAATGTATCCTCTTGTATATCCTGTTTTGCAATGCTAAGGTAACTGTTCCACTGGCAAACTCTGTATCAGTGTGCTACGCAGTCCGCTATCATCACCCCACCACTGCCAACTAATATGTGACAACCCACCTCTCCTCTGGGCTGAAACAGCTTTTAGAGGTGTGTGTCCTTGGTATCGTGCCACCAGCCGACTTTCCTCCGGCACCTCTTTCAAGTGTACAAACTTGAATAATCACATGCAATTGCACAAGTTAAAGTCTGGTAGTGTGTCTCTTTCAGGTGGCGGATGCTACACAGAGTTTACCTTAGCCAGTGGACAACCAAATCTTACCTTAGAAAATGACGTCAGAGTCACAACTGTTGAGCAAATAAATAGCTTTTACTTAACAGAAAGTGCAATGAGCATTTACAGGAAATGTATTTACAACACAAGAGAATAACACTCATACAGGAAAAGTAAACAAATGTTTTTAAACAACAGATGGCAAAAGAAGAAGGCTATTACTGAAATATACTATCACTAAACTTACCCTTCCCTGTCCTTACAAGAGACACTGGACCCTGTTCTAACTGCCAGCTCCACGGACATACCAGGTAGGCTCCAAGCTTATGTTTCCCTCACAGCTTCCAGGGCAGAGAGAGAGTTCTCTGTCTTACAGAAGCTTATATAGTCTATGGAGACTAGGTCATTCCTATTCTCCTTAAATGCACCAACCAGCTAACATGTATCTATTTAATTGTCCCAATCAGAGTGAACACCTATTGGTGACCAATTATATTCCTTTTCACCTTAAGTTTATATTTGAATGAACCAATCCATTCAAACTGCCCTGTGTCCGTGTCTGCAAGGTCTGTGTGTGTCTGGAGATGTCCACTCGAGATTTATGACCCAGCTCTTATCTAGCAGCTAGGAATTCCACAAGCTGGTTGCTGCTGGAGGATTTCAGCCTCAGTGTATTTTTTCCACACTGCTAAAAAAATAAGGCATCTACAGAATCCAAACCATTAACTCTTTCCTTCCCATTTCTGTCACACCCATTATTAATGTAATGTTCATATATTAATTATTCCGTCACATAGTGTAGTACAGTGTTTATATGTTTGTGATTTGCATAGCTATGTTCTAAGTTTCTCAGTCACTGATTTGAACAGTGACCTGTACCTTAGGTTTCCTAATGTGATAATAGTTATCCATGATGTTTTAGTCATTGCACAAGATATTCCTGCTGCTATATATGTTATTTGTCACTGCATAGGATGCACTGGCTCTAGAATGGACAGATTAGCAACAAGTTGCAATGCAAACATGTGCATAAGCACTCAGTATTGCAGCCACCAATGCGGTCTTGAGTCAGACAATTTACTGCACTTATTTTACAACAGGTTTACAGCATGGCCCCTTCTTGTTCCATGTATTTAGACAATGGTATTTGTATATGTCATGATAGCTGTCATTATGCTTGGTGTGACATAGTCCAAGGTGTAAAATGTAAGAATGTCATACCACTTTTTCCTCTATTTTTCTTTAATGTTGATTAATTGAAAGACAATAAAAATTATAAAAAAAAGTAAAAGCAAGAAGGTAACATGATTCACAAGCCTAGCAGAATAAATGCATAGTCAGTAGCCTCTAATTGAAAGATCCGACATTTGATTCCCTACATGGAAAAAATGAAGGTTTTATGACTGTCGGTCTTATAATTATTATTCTTTTTATTTTCAAGTATATAAAACTGAGGCTTCTTCAAAGATTTGCAATCTAATTTAAAAATACTGTAACTGTAACTCTCAGCCATATTCCCACAGTCCATCAATTCTGATTTATTTTCAGTGTGAAATATGGCTTGTAATTCACACACAACCACATTGATGAGCATTGTATGCACGTTGTAAACCAAATGTTTCAGTACAAGCTCAGAAGCATGTTACAAGTCTACCATTCATTCATGAGCACTCAAAAAACAAATGTTCTGCTGCTTGTTTATACAATGTGTCAATAGTAGCTGCCTTTTTTTCAAAGAACTGCAACTCTCAATCATATTACCTCTGTTCTTCCATTTTAATTTTTTTAGTGTAAAATATGGCTTTTAATTAGTACACAACCACATTGCTGAACCTTTTATGAATGCTATAAACACAATTTTTATGTACAAGCTCTGAAGTATGTTGCAAGTCCACCATTCATTGAAGTGTAGTCCAAAGAGGGGAACAAAAACCTTGTGCTGCATCCAAACCCCCAAAAAAATTCTGTTGTTTGATTGTGCAATGTGGCAAGATTTGCTTTTTTTTTTTTTAGCCCCACTACGTGTTCCTGAGGAGGTAATAACAGTATAAGTCTACAGGGCAAATGTAACCTTGCATAAGCAAACGTGGCATAGTAATCAAATAAAATCACATCAAAGTAATCTTTATTTATAAGAGGTAGCACCATTGAGACAACTAACCTTGGCAATAGAAACAAATGCCTTCAAAAGTACTCTGCGCATCTGGTAAAAAAATGAATTATCCAGTAGATTACCGGGTCAGTTATTTATTTTTCTTGGAATAAATTACATTAGTGTTAAATAGAACTGTGTCACTAGTTTTTGGAGGAGTATTTAGGTAGGAATCAAAGCAAGATATGTTCTTGATGAAAACCACATTGGTAACAAACCTGTTATTTTAAAAGACAAAGCACCATTGAGATAAGTAACAGTGGCAACAGAAACAAATGCCTTCATAATTACTCTGCACTTTTGGTAAAAAAAAAAAAATTACCCAGTAGATTACAGTCTCGGTTATTTAGTTTTGCAGGAATACAATTACAGTAGTGTTAAATGCAATGGTATCACAAGTTTTCTAAGAATACTAAGGCCAGAATCAAAATAAGAGACATTCTCTTTGATAAAAACCACATTGGTAACAGACCCATTGTGCTACTGCTTTCAGTGGTCTTCCCTATGCATTTGCGCATCACTGGACACTTTATCATCAGACTGTTTATTTATATCCCACGCAGTCGGAATTAGTACACGACAACATTGCTGAATCTTTTACTCTGCGTTTCTGGTAAAAAATAAAATAGAATTACCCACTACGTTACAGTCTCAGGTACGAATTTTTACAAGAATAAAATTACAGTAGTGCTAAATAGAAGGGCATCACAAGTTTTCTGATGAATAGTTAGGTTAGGTAGGAATCGAAATAAGAGAAGTTATTTTTCATGAAAAGCACATTGCTAACAGATCTGTATGCTACTACCTTCAGTAATCTTCCCTGTATATTTGGATATCACTGGACCCCTACCATCAGACTGTTTATACGCTATGCAGCCTGAATTAGTACACAACCAGGTTGCTGAACCTCTCATGTACGCTATAAACAAAAGTTTTATGCAGAATCTCAGAAGCATGATACACACCTATCATTCAGTGATGTGCAGTCCAAAAACAAAAACATGTTGCTGCTTGCTTATACAATGCAGCAAGACTTACTGATTTTTTTTAATCCCACCAAGTGTTGCAAGGTCACAATGGCATAAGTCTGCAGGGCAAAGGTAATGTTGCATAACCAAAACTGGCAGAAGTAGTCTGTATTTTATAAGACAAACCAAAATTGAGACAACTAACAGTGGCAATAGAAACAAATGCCTTCAGAATTACTCTGTGTTTGTGAAGAAAAAATGTATCCTCTAGATTACGGTCTTGGTGATTTATTAAGCACCATTGAGACAATGAAGAGTGTGCCCGTAATGATAGGGAATCGTTTCCACAAGACCTTCAACAGAACCGCACTGAAGATGTGTGTGTGCATGCATGCAAGTGTGTGCGTTAATGGTGTGTGTGTGTGTGTGTGTGTGTGCTGTTGTGCGGCGCACCTCGTGGGAGGACGAATGGAGTCCTGAGCAGTGTAGCAAAGGAAGAGGTTTTTATTTGTTTTTTGTTCACAAGTGATGGTCTCTCTTGAGGGCCCAGGTGTAAACCGGTTAATGAATTATCCAGGCTGTGTGTGTGGGTGTTGATATGTGATATGACCATCAGTACACACTCAGTCACTTCACTAGCAGTCTAGCATTGCTTGTAAAGCGCTTTGGGATACACTGTACGAAATGCGCTTTATAAATGCTGATTCTTCTTCTGCTTCTTCTTCTGAAGCTGGTCTGGCAACCAAGTAAGGGGTAATCTCCTCATGATGTAGTGGCGCTATCTTCGTGATTCTGGGTTACTGTGTTGGGCACTGGAACCTGCCTCTGAACATCTTGTCGCTTGGCATAAATTCCTCATCGCAAGTGCAGTAAACTGCCTACAGTAAAAATAAAATAGAAACAAAACGAGTATGCAATCAAGCAAATAAAAAGTACATTGTTAATACATGGGTAATTTTACAGGTTGGAACACAGAGAAGGGAGTGGCAGCCCCAGCACTTTGACCCTTAGGTGTATCAATAATTATTTGCTAGCAAAACATTCAAATGACCTTTTGTATGCTGTGACTGCCATGGGTTTAGTCTGCTGCTACTATTAATTAGGCAGTGTGCCATTCATCTGCCTAAAATAATGGAGAAGGTGCAAGTCATCTTTTCACGGACTCTCCCCTGTTGCGGTTAACTTTATAGAGGGGTAGAACACTGACTGTAGTTGTGGCCCCAGGTAGAATGGTGCCTTGGCGACTTAATAAGATGGCATCTCCTCTTGAAGCACTGGTAGGACTGATGAGGAATTATATTTTTTTCACACACAATATTGTGTCTTGTGCCCCAAGTAGAAGGGGTAGGATTCAGGAGAAGCAATTCAATTTTTGCTCTGGTGACCCCGTAACAGTGAATCTCCTTTCCTTTTGTATTCCTGTGGCAGTCTGTCACAGATTAGCTCTGCAGAGTAGGCATTTAATTTTTCTACACACATTGTGTCTCTTGCCCCAGCTAGAATGGGGTTCTGGCAGCAGTAACACAGCACCTTCTGCATCTCTGGGGTAGTCTGTTACAGATTAAGACTTAAGAGAAGGCATTCAGTTTTCACTCTGGTGACCCTGTAACAAGGCATCTCCTCGTGAAGTACTGGTGGCACTTTTGTATTCCTGTGGCAGCCTGCTACAGATTAGGACTGCAGAGTACAAATTTAATTTTTTTTTCCAGATGCAATCTTGTCTCTTGTGGCCCCAGGTAGAACTGAGTTGTGGGGAGCAGTGAGGGGCCATCTGCTAATGAAGTACTGCGTGCACCTTCCTACTCCAGGGGTACTCTGTTACACGCTACGACTGAGAAGGAGGAATTCAATTTGCGCTCTGGCGACCCAGTAATAGGGCATCTCTTCATGCATTCCTGCAGTAGCCTGTTACACATTAGGAGTGTGTAGTATGAATTTGATTTTTTCCCACACGTAAAGTCAGTGGTGACGGGCCATAAATAAATGGAGCAGAAAATGCTGACCGCTATTGAACTGCATCCATTTGGACCTCCACAAGGCATAAAACATACTGCCACAAAAGGAACACTGTGCTGCAACAGTCAGGGTCACTCCGCCATGGAAGCATCAGCTTGTGCATATGCCAGTATGTCCACAGCTACCTCCATGCACACTGTTCAGGGGAAAGGAGAGGCTGATGCTGCAATGATGATGTGCTTTCTGACTGGTGCGGCTATTTACTTTTAACTTCGTGGCAAGCTTCCAAACTAGCATCACAGCCAGCCTGCTCCTTTATTGATGCCAGACACACAAGCCCCCAAATGCAGAGGCAGCATTGGCTACAACAGTGACGCACCTCCACAACCTGCTTCTTCAGCAAGCGGTCGCAATATGTTTCTTGCGCATGCGCCAAGCAAACATAAAAAGACCGGAGGTGTTAATCACTAGTGACCTGAAGTACTCCTTACAGTGTAGGAAGGTAGCAATAAAAGCTAACAGAATATTGCACTGTATTGCTAGAGGGATCAGCAGCAGGTGGGAGGAGGTCATACTGCCATTATGAAGGTCGCTGGTCTGGCTGCAGTATTGCCATCCTTACCTGAAGAAGGACATTAACCTTCTGGAGGCAATCCAGAGGAGAAAAAGAAAGATTTTTAATTATCAGCAAGACAGGACATACGAGGAGAAGTTGGAAGCCTTGAACATGTACTCCCTGGATGAAAGAAAGGAGGGGGGACATGACTGAGACCATTAAGTATTTGAAAGGTATAAACATGGTGGACAAAGAGTGCCTCTTTAGGCTCAGTGGAAATTAAAACATGAGGACATTGCCTTATGCTGGGGGGGGGTCAAGACAGAAATCAGGAGGTATTTCTTCATACAGAGGGTGGTAGCAGGGTGGAACTGGCTCTCAGAGAAGTAGTATCATTTGAGACAGTGTAGGCTTCCAAGTTGAGTCGGCGGGTTAAAAGGCTTAGTCAAGGCCAAAAAAGGAATGGCTGGGAAGGAGGGAGGGCAACATTAGGGGAGGAGGGGCCAACTCCTTAGCTGCAACTTGGGACTCCGCAATATGAGCAGACACACTTCTGCTGCATGTCTTGTATGTCTGTATGAGGCACAGGTTGAGGGAAGGTTATTTATGGGCATGAATTGCTGCTTTTCATGGGCACATTATCCAACCACCATGCTGCAACAGCTGATTGACAGCTGAACTGTGTGTGTGTGTGTGTGTGTGTGTGTGTGTGATAGACGAGGTGGGGGCACCAGTACCACTTCTGTCACCAATCTGCTTCATGCCTGTCCCAATTCTAACCCTCATCCCCTACTCAAAATCCTGGTATGATATGAAAAAATGTCACTATACTGCCTTCTCAGCTGTGAAATCGAATCCTGAACCCTGTGCATGAGTCTTACCCCAGCTTGATGTGAAAATCCCTCTCGCATGTTTTCCCAGCTGTAAAATCACACTTCATGCCACTTAAATAAAAACGTCTTCCCTCTCCTTCTCATTGGAATAAAATCCCAGGATCTCCTTTTAACAATAACCTATTTCTGACTGATCATGGAATGAGGCCTGCAATAGCATGTTCCAATGTATGCCTTATACACCGTTCCAATGTGCTAGTCTAAGCCACACTCTCCACAGACAGAGACCAGTTTTCATGAAATGGAGGGCAAACCTATTCCCTTAATTCTGTGCTCTCTAACTTTGTCCTAGTTAAGCCCCCTCCCCCAAGCTATGGGAAAAATGTCAGGCCCTTTCACCTTAAAAATGACATACAGTACTTTACTCAGGGTGCTACATTACTGAGGGTACTATACCAGCAATAAAGTGACATGTCTTTGGATAAATGGTTTAGTTTATTCACCTGCTATTATTTATAAGTATATTCAGTTTTCCATATATATTCACTCAAAACAAGAACAACTTCAGTTTGTACAGCACAATGTTAGACTTGCTTGAGCCTCCCCAGTATGACCTGCTGTGATACTATAGGAAGGGAAAAATGGGCAGACTAGATGGGCCAAGCAGTCCTTATCTGCCAGCAAATTCTATGTTTCTATGTTTCTGTATGATGGCATCTCAGCAAGGAGACCACCTGCCTCACACGATGACTACCAGTAATGCACTGACAGCAGTCACCATGCCATCTGGTCATGGGCTATGGGGATCGGGAGCACCTGAAACTCATACCCTAGAACACCATAAACATGAGACTCCACACAAACTAGATTATTCATACCAGAGCTGGGATCAAGCATGATGGTATTTAAGTGGCTCCCAGATGATACACAGCTCTCTGGGCATCCCCTGGCCATAAATCTTCTCTTTCATGAACATATTTGACACGCTATATTGCACTCTTTTTCCTGGGCCATGTCCTGCACACATATCACTTCACCACATTCCTGGGGCTTTCAAGTCTCTCACCAGCACTAGTGTGCATTCAGTTTTATTGCAGCTACTATACACTGGACAAATGGTAACAAGCTGCCTGGGGGGCCTGTTTGCCCACCCATGACTACATTTGTTCCAGGTCTACCCACTCAGCTAAAGGAACATTATTACACGTTGTATAATTACTAAGTCTCTATGAACCCTACAAAACCCTAACTTCCCTTGTAGGGTCCTTGGAGTCCTGGAACTCCCAAGACCGTTTGCGAAGTGGCATACTCCTCAGGCAGGGGAAGCACTTACTTGAGGGGCAAGCTATGCTAGCACATCTCGACGTGCCCTGTAGGGCAACAATTATGGAAAGCATATCAGAATATGATAGCACTACTAAGTGCATAGAGCATGGTTGATTCAGCTGTGTGTGCCTCCCTTTAACACTACACTGATAGATCAAGTGGCCCAAAAAATAGACTCACATGTCTGGCCCTTCACACATGGGACTAACAATCCAGGCCCATGCCAGGCTCCATCCTCTTTGATTCCCATTCATTCAGCTGCATGCCAGGGGTTTCAGTTCAGACTGCCTAGGACTTTAAACAATGAGCATTCTAATAAGCAAGGTGAACTTAGGCTTGCTTTGAACACAGACTTCTCCCATTTCTTTCTGTGTCGGTCTCTCACTACTGCTACCTGGACTGAACCCACAAGGGTTCCGGTAAGACTCCCTGTGAGCCTTTCAGGGATAATGTCTCAGCTCCTCTCAAGGTGAGTCCCCGAGGCCTCCATCCCTCCAGTTGCTCCTGATGTTTTTCTTCTCTGGAGACCAGGGGAACAGTGCCACACCTGAACCCAGGGACCCTGCCATCATCCCTGGGACCTGAAGCCCCCAAGTCCCAGTCCCAGCCGGAGAGACTGGATTACTCCTCTCTCTATCTTTTCACCAGGAAAGCCCAAACTCCCCAAGCATAGAGATGTGTGAAGTTGGCAAACTTCGCTCTGCAAAATAACTCACAGTTTGCCAAATTCACAAAGTGGGAAGTGCTGATTTTATGAAGATTTTAGCAGAAGTGGCGTTTTTTCTGGTGAAGTTAAGGTGAAGTTGCAAATTCGCCTTCACTTCACTTCAAGTTCACCTGACTTTGCCTCAAAAACTGCCATTTCCCAAGGACAACTCAGTGTGAAGTGGGCAATTCGCAAAGTTACACATGAAGGCAGATTTCACAACCTTGCCAGAATGTTGCCGGCAAAGTAAAACTTTGTGACATCTCTATCCAGCTGGTTTTCCCTTATATAAGAGATTATACGGCTTTATCAATGCAAGTCTAGCATCAAGATTGATTCACTAGCCATGCCCAGCCCTGATGAAGAGGCAGAGCACCTCGAAGAACAGGGGAGTAGGCTTCTTGTGCCCATTTGCAACTTTGTGCTTTCTGGATTAAATAGCACCAGCATTTCTGCTTTTTTGTGTGCATTGACCTTTACGTTTTCACACAGTTGTTTTGCTTAAATCTGGTGGCACCACAGTCCATTTGAATGCACCCCCTCTGTGTTTTTTTCCACTTGCCCACCACTCTGTCTCTTAATAAGTGCTTGCAGACATCCTTCTTGAATTTTTCCATGGCCAGTTTAAGTGAATTCTCCCATGTTCTTGTGTTCTTGCTTAAAGAGCTACTGATGCCTCAAAAAAACTTTAAAAAACATAATTAGGTACGATTCTGCTTACATTCCATTTCTCCTCCCCATAATTTATTACTAAGAATATGTATATGAATATATGAAGATTGTCCTTTAGAGTTTATTTTGAGTTCATCTGCCGCTCTAGCTTACTCCCTACTACAAGTCATAATCCTGTATTGTGACATCACAGTCTGTTGCCATGGGAGTAACTGTGAGGTCACAAGCAGTGCTCTATGATTTCTGGTAGGGAGAAAGAAGCAAGAATAGATAAACTCTTCAAGAGCAGAAATCCTGTTTTCATACGAATGGCCTTGGTAATAAATAGGGGGATGAGAAATACAGAACTAATGGGAACTACAAGTTGGACTGTGTCTAAATATTACATTTTGTTAAAGTTCACCTGAACTTGTCACCAGCTGTTTAAGATAAACAGCTCCTTGCATGGCACCCTGTTGATCCCATACAGGTATTTGTATGTCTCTATTTTAATGTCACTCCTCTCCCTTCTAGTCTCCAGGGCATGCATGCTGGTCCTTCAGTCTCTCCTCATATGTCTTTTCCCCATCCTCTGGAACATTTTGATCACCCTTCTGTGTGCAGATTCCACCCTCTCACAGTCCTTCCATAGATATGGGTTTCACAACCTTGCACAGTACTTCAGATGTGGTTACACCAGGCATCTTTACTGTAGAAGGATCAGCTTCCATTTTCTCTTGCTGATTTCCCTTCCTATGCAACCCAGCATCTTGCTTGCCATCACCCACTGCCTTGTTGCACTGTGCCATAGATTTCAGACTGTTCAACATTGTCACTCCCAGATCTGTTTCCTCTACTGTACTTTGTTAAATCACTCCAACCATCAGGTGTTTGGTTTTCTGTGTTTTGTTACCAATATGCATTACTTTGCATTTTTTTCCCATTAAAATTCTGCTGCCAGATCTTGGACCATTTTTTCAGCCTTCTCTGGTCCTCTGTTAATGCCATGATCCCATCCTCCCTGTTCCCCCTTACGCAGATGTTGGAATCATCTGCAGTGAGGCAGCTATTGCCGAGAAAACCCACTCCATGTTGGAACTGGCTAGTACCATCGCAGGACAAAATATCATCAAACAGAACAAAGTGGCAAAAAAATTACTGCCCGAAATGTCAGCAGTAAAACACATTATAGGACAAAACAGTGCATGCCAGGGAACACGCAGACAGCAAACACCACCTGCTGCACATGGACCCTGACTGGCACAGCACTGCAGGAGGCACCAGTGCCCGTGACTAGCACTGGGGATCATGGGGAGGGAACACAGCAGAGGGCAACCACCACTGGGGTGAGCGGGACACAGGACATCCACCATGGGTGCTTACAGGCACAGCCACCCACACAGGGAGCAACCCACACATGGAACACCAAGAGGTGGCCACAGTGCACTGGGGTAATGGAAGTGTACAGGCAGACCAGGGCTATCAGTGAGAAAGTCGAGCAGCAAGGCAGTGGCCCCATGGGGATGGGAACCATAATGAAGTGTGCCCCCAGCAGCACACAGGACAGGAAACAAAGCCAGTGCAGGGATGTGCTGGGCATGGCCAATGGCTTGCAGCATGAAGGGACAGGAAGGAAAATTGCAGGTGGCCAGACACAGATCTGGATGATACACCTCTGCCTTCATATCAGTTGTCTGCCCCCCCACCCCACCTATACTTCTCTGCCCTGTCCTTTGGGCTCCTCATGCAGCCGTTGTCTTCTGCTGCTGTCCCTTGCTCAGTGTGCCCTGTCAGTCCCACATCCTCAGTTTGGCAGGGCAGGATTCCACCACCATGTTCCCTGCTCTGTTGCTGTTTGGGCCCTACTGTGTTTCTGCACTGCTTGTCTCCTTGCCTCTGCATTGTGAAGGGGCATGCTCCAGGTGGGGCATGGAGGCTTTCACAGTTTGCTGCAATGCTGGCAGGGTCCTGGTTGCCAGCCCTGGTGGCATCTACTATTTCCACCTGCACAACCATCCACAGCTGTACTGTTGCAGTGCACAGCATTCCCATTTGCGGCGTTTTTCTCTGGCTTTGTTTTGTACTCTTCGGTATTTTGGACCGCAATGTTACTTCCATGATGTAATACCCACGATGTTTCATCCACGATGATACTGGCTAGTTTCCCCCATGTCACAGATGAATATGCTAAAAAAGACAGGCCCAAGGACTGAGCCCTGTGGTACATCATGTTTTACCTCTTTAAAATCAGGGAATTCCCCATTCATTACCACTCTATGCATCCACCCCTTCATACAGCTTTCTACCCATATTAGTATCCTTTCTTCCACCCCTAGGTTCCTCAGTTTCTTGACCAGTCCCCTGTGTGGACCAAATCAAAAACTTTACTGATGTTCAGGCACAGTATGTCAACTGTCTGGCCTTTGTCAGCTGCCTAGCCACCGCAGGTTCATATAGCATAACCTTCCCTTGTGAACCTTCCTGCTTATCCTTCTGCAACCCTTTTACTGTATCTCAAGAAAGTCTATCAATCTTTCTCTCAATTTGGCCTATAGCAACTAACCTACTACAGACATTAGGTTAACTGGTCTGTAGTTGACTGGCTTGTCCTTTCTGTTACCATTGTGCAGAAAAACTAAATTGGCAGTCCTCCAATCCCTGGAGGACCCCCCCCCCCCATGTTTAACGAGCAGCTGAAAATTTCAGCCAAAAGTGTCATGAACACCCCTGCTATTTCCTGAAGCATCACTGGATGCACCCCAACCAGCATCATTGATGTAGCAACTATCAAAGCCCTCAGTCCCTGTAGAACCCTTTCTTCCATGAGGTAGGGGTCACTGTCACTGTCCTCCATCTCCCCTTTGTGTCCCCATTTCATGATCCAGTAGTAACCCTTCCTTCTCTTTGTAAATTCCAAACAAAAATTTTGAGTCCACATATTAGCCTTTTCTCTATGCCTTTCCTCCCATTCATCCCCCTTCCTCAGCCTTATTGTACCCTCCTTAACTTTGCATTTCTCTGGAACGCACTATATGAGCACCTTCTCCCCCAGCTTCACACCTTCTGCTATTCTCAGCTTCACACTGGCCTTTTTATTTTGACCATCTTGCTGGTCTCCCTAGTTGACCTTTGATATAACTCTCTGTCCTTCTCCTTCTGAATTCCTTTGCATTTTCTAAATGCCCTTCTTTTCCCTCTCACTGCTTCCTTCACATCCGGCATGAACCACAGTGGCCCTCTTGCCCTTTTCTGCTTGATTTCCTTACCAGTAGAACAGACCACAGTTTATGCAATACCTATCTTGTATGCTTCCTATTTCCCAACCACTCCCTCAATCCCTGCTATTTCTCTCATACTATCCCCTAACAATTCCTGCATCCTAGCTGCCTTCCTAAAGTCCCACATGTTAACTTGGCTTCACCCTTGCTGTCTTCCAATTTGACTGCCAACCTTACAGTCCGGTGGTCACTCAATGCAAGTGATTTCTGTACTGCATCACTGTGTGTCTGCTCACTGCTTGTGAGTACCAGGTCCAGCAAGATTCCCTTCCTTGGAGGGATCTGAACCACCTGTGTAAGGAAAACCTCCTGGCATCCTTCCACCAGGAGCTATTTCTTTGCATTTGCCATGATTCAGACCTTCCAATTCAACATCTGGAAAATTAGGTACTTTACCAGACCTTGCTGCCATCCTTATAATCTCACCTAGTTGCCTGTCGAGCCATGGCCTGAGATGGTGGTCCGTACACCACTCCAACTTTGATTTGCTTTCCTCTACTTGTGGTTCCCTGTAGCCAGATTTTTACTAACCCTTCAGAATCCTCCTGGTTATTTAATTATTTGGTTTCAATGCCATCCTGTATGAAGAGTGTCACTCTTCCTCCCTTGCCCTTCACCCTCTCTGTCCTGAATAGTGTAACTCCTGGAATAGCCATGTCCCAATCATGGTTTTGTGTCACTCACATTTCTGTGACAACCACTAAATCCAATTTTCCCCTCTGCCATTAGCACCTGCAGCTCTGGGATCATGTTCCCCAAGTTTCTTGCATTTGTGTACACCACCCTCTAGCCCCTTGCCACCCCATTCCCCTGCCATACCCCTAGTGGTTGCCTGATAGATGCAGTTCTTGCACTTGGTGGTGGGAGGCCAGTAGGGCTCCCTTGGTTCTGTTAGTGTTTATGTCCCTGACTGAGCTGCCCCCAGTTCTGACTATTCTGTGATGTACTGCACAACCCTTCTTCACTGGGAGAAGAAAGAGACTGAAGGGTTTCATGAAGTTAGAGCAAAACATGAGTGGTTTGAGATATCATTGTAATTCAGAGCAGGAAACGCAGCCCTGTTGGTGGATGTTTTCCAGTGTACAATTCCATAACATGGGCAATAATGCATAATAAGATGTGCATTTGTTTGGTGATATTGGCACTCCTCTAATGTGTACTGATGCTGCAGGATGAGTGCACCTTAGCGACACCTGAGGTGTGCCTATATCACCCGATGAATGCAGCACACTGGAGTGTGTTATCACAGTTATAAAATGGTCTGACATTAAAGGTTTTGGGTTAGAAAATGTAGCACTGTGCATTTGTGAGTCCTCCTAAGCAAGGCAGATGTTCCAGTTTGTTAAATCAAATATGTAACATTTGTAGCAGCCATCTTGACTCATGTTATAACTCTATACTGTAGAAATAGAGAGGGGGAGAGAGAGAGAGAGAGAGAGACTATCTTGCAGCAAATTGTCACATTCAAGGAAATGGTGCCATCAGGGGGCTAATGAGATCATATAGCCACAAAACCAATGGACAAGTTGTCTTTATGCTCTTGTTAGCCATAAGATGGTAATATTTCATGAATATGTGGGACATTTCTATCAGATATGTTATGTATTGCATAATGTTAGCCAAAAATGGCTTGATTTTAAAACTCTTCAGCGCTGATGTTGTTAATAACTGAGGAGGGTAGAGTTTCAGACCATGTGGTTCTACTGGTGTGCAGATAAAACACTTCTACCAGCTAGGTAAGAAGAAATGCTTCCTGTCTTTTGTAATAAGAGTGACATTCACTTTTTCTGATTGATCAACAAAGTGTAGGATTTGTAAACTGACTGCTTTTGGTTGACATAAAGCTGATAACTGTGTGGAAAAACATTTGTTTGGCTCTTACTTTGCATTGTCCCTGCTGTTTCTTTGAGTGTTTATGAAGGTATGTAGCCTATCCATATTACCAACTAGGTAGGAAGTAGTATGACTTCCTGCCTGTTTGCAAAAGAGTGCAATTTTCACTTCTTTCCCCTGAATGGTTAACTTAATGTGTGAAAAGCCTAGTTTATTAGAAGTCAAAGTGCAAGTTTTTTGACCAGTCTAATTTTGTGGCTGACATAAAACTGGTAACTGAGTGGAAAGCGGTTTATGAGTCACATTACGCTGTTGTTAATTGCCAGCTCTGTAATGAGAATGGTGTTTGTGATATATTGTGGGTCAGTGCAAGAGAAACTCCTACATGGTACAGTACGTCAGTTCAATGGCCATCTTTTATTCTATTCGGAGAGAGTGGCCTTACATCACTGTACATACACAGAGAAAGGCTTACTGTGCATGACAGGAACTTACATATATAATGGACTACAATACTCACATGTATAAACTACAACTCTAATCAACCTCCTACCATATATATCCATATATATACTACCATACATATCCATGCATATACTACACTCCTCCCCTTAGACAGAAACTTGTCTAAAATACTTCAACAGTAATATTTCTAACTTCCAGGCCAAAGCAGACTGTTCAGTACCTAGAAACAAGTTCAGGGGTTTATTCTGCCCCTTGGGTAGAACTTGTCACTAACTAAGTAACAATACAAGTAAGAGTTCAGTCACACAGTGGTACACATTCATTACATGACTTTTCAGGTCAAGTCTTTGTGGTGTTCTTTGGTGCCTCAGGGGATGTCTGCGGGCTGGAATAACTGCTGCTGATGGAACAGGAGATCCATTACTGGGCACCAGCTCTGGTGAAGCTTCATGGGTAGGAGCAAATCCTCTGTGTCACTGTCCTCAGATGGAGTGACATCTTCTGCTGCATTTGCTGAAACCTTGGAATGCAGCAGGTGATCTACATGTATGTAAACAAGTCACTGTCCCATGCAAACTACATATTGTAAGTCAAAAGTCCACATGTTTCAATCACCACCCCAGGAATCCAAGAACTCATGGGATATCTACAGTCTTGAACCATCACCCTCTCCCCAGGATGAAAAATCCGTACTGCCTTGTCCTGACCCTTTTAATGCTGTATTTGATGTTTTGCAACAGTGTTGGCCAAATCTGACTTAAGCAATGACAAACGGGTATGAGGTTGACCTTTTAGGAACAGTTCAGCAGGTGTTCACTCTGTGACTGTTTGAAGAGTGTTTCTGTAAGCAAACAGAAAATGAGACAGCCTTTGAACTGTAGGTATTTGCCATGAATCAGGTTTATTCCAAGCATTTTTGAATGTTTGTACAGCTCTTTTGGCTGCACCATTTGATGCTGGATGGTAAGGCGTAGTCAAAATATGTTGGACACCATTCTGCTTTAAGAACAGTTTAAAGACATGGGAAGAAAATTGGGGACCATTGTCCAACACTAACTCCCATGGTAGTCCATAAGAGGTGAAAATGTGCCTCAAAAGGTCTTTAGTCTTTTCAGTAGTTGTGACTTGTGTGGGTAAGACTTCCAGCCATTTGGAGTGGACATCAGTTGCTACCAAGAAGTGTTGTTTGTCTACTTCAGCATAGTCAACATGGATGCAGTCCCATGGTGTGGTAGCCCAGGACCAAGAATGCAGGGGTGAGGTAGCAGGTTGGTTGCAGAGAGCTGCACATTGTGCACATTGGTTGGCAAGATGTTGGATATCTTCAAATCTTTATTTATTTATTTTATTTATCCAGGTGATCACCATTGAGCAAGCTCATTTACAAGGTGGACCTGCTGAGGTCAAGTACAAGTATACATACATACGTACAGTAAAACACAGGATACAAGGTGAGAATCAGGATACAAAAGAATCGTACAGCAAACATGTTAGATGCAATATATACATTCCAATTGTTCACAGAGATCCTACATGAGATCCATAACATTTATGCAGTATTTACAACCTTCATGTACACAGAGTTGAGGTATCATGAGTATTATTGCCTACATGGAAGGGTACAATTATTTTCATTTCAGCCCTCAGTAACTGATTATATGCTTAGGTGAGGGTCCCAGTTTACCGATGAGCCCATAGTGAGGACAATATCTCCTGCTTCAGAGGTGGCTGGAGAGTATAAAAAAGAGATGCCAAGGTGCCGAGGGCCAGAATGGCAGCTGGTTCATGACTAGTTGAATGGGGAAAGATAGAGCTAGATTCATGGCTGAGTGTGATGGAACCAAAGGGGTAACCGTATACAGGACTGCTAGTAACTGTGGAAACACTTACAGTTTTCGGTGAATGCTTTATCATAAATAGTCCTGAAGAGGGCAATGCTGACCGGAGAACTAAGTCTCAGTGATCTTTGTATCTTATTCAGAGTGTGGGCAGTCGTGGCTTATGGCAGCCCTACCAAAATGGTTACTGATCCTGGGGATTTTCAAAGTAATTAGTGAATGGCTTCGTAGATCATAGTTACTCATTGGATTTAAGGGGGGACAGGCAAAGATGTATTCTGGGAGCTTGTTGGTGAGGGCTCTAAGTGTCCAGAGAGCTGCATTTCTACACCGTCTGTATTGCAGTGGAGGCCACCCTACTGCTGAATATAGGGAGCAATGATGTGTAGAGGACGGGAGGTCGGTTATGAATCTTAAGGCTCTATGGTACAGAACATCCAGTTTTTCAAGGTATGAGATGGAGCATTGGCTATAGATAATGTCAGCGTAGTCAATTAATGAGAGGAATGTAGACCGAACAAGCTGCCTTCTAGCATTTGTGGTCAGGAGGTGCTTAATTCTGAAAAAGAGGCCAAGCTTCTGCCTTAGTTTTTTCATCATGGCTTCTGTGTGCTCCAGATAGGAGAGTTTGTTGTCAAGCCATATGCCCAGGTATTTGAATTTAGGTACAAATTCAAGCTTTTTGCCTAGTAAGGTAGTTATGGGAGGAAATGTACCAGCGGCAGCAGTATAGGCCCCAGAGCTATGCAGTGAAAATATCATGGCCTTGGTTTTTTTTGCATTTAGTAGTAGTTTTTTATGTAGAAGCTGGTACTGTAGTGTATTGAATTCCTTTTGTAATTCTGAGCAAGCAGTTCCAGGTGAATCACGGCTTAGGTAGAGCACCGTATCATCAGCAAACAGATGTATACTAGCTTTCTTGATTCCCAAATCCAAATTGTTAATGTAGATGGTGAACAGTAGGGGGCCCAGTATGGATCCCTGTGGGACTCCTCTATTTATTGGCTTGAGTGGAGAGAGCTCACCTTCTGCCTTGATTTGTTGCTGTCTGCGGCTGAGGTAGTCCTGAAACCAATCCAATGAGATTGAGTCCATGTCTATGGATTTTAGGGTGGAGAGAAGTAAGCAATGGTCAACGGTATGGAAGGCCTTGCTGAGATCTAGAAACACAGCGCAAACAAATTTTTTATTGTCAAGGTCCCGTTGCCAGTCATTAGTGACTTTGGCCAATGCCGTAATTGTGCTATGCTTAGCTCTAAAGCCGGACTGCATAGGATTAAGCAGTGAGGAGTCATCTAGGAATGCTCTCAACTGTGTATCCACAATTTTTTCCATCAGTTTTGAAAGTAATGGTAAAAGAGAGATTGGCCTATAATTGTTTAGGTCACTTGGATCTCCTGCTTTAAATAGTGGGATGACATGAGCAGTTTTCCATTCTGCGGGGAGAGAGCCATGGGCTAGGGACAAGTTGAATAGGTGTGATATAGGTGGGGCAAGTATATGGTATGCAATTTTCAGAAAGTATGGGTCAAAGGAGTCGGCTCCTGCACTTTTTCTATTATCTAGCTGTAGCAGAAGGTTCTCAACTTCCTTAATGGTAGTTGGGGAAAAGGAGAAGATCATATCTTTATTACTTGGTTCAGGCAGCTGAGCTTTGAGCTGTGGGTGTAGTCTGCTTACTGGTGCATCATCAAATGCCATGCCTGCAGTGGCAAAGTGGTTGTTGAAGGCTTGAAAATTTTGGTTTTATTAGTGATAGTTGCATTGTCAATGGTAATTTTGAGGGTAGTACAGTACTTGGAGAATGTCCAGACAGTTCCTTTATGGTAGACCAAAATTTGGGAGGGCTATTGGATGCAGAAAGTAATTCATTTTGATAAAAGTTGGCCTTGGCCTGTCTGACGAGTTGCGTGCAGGTATTTCTAGCTGTCCTAATGAGACACCAGTCAGCTTCAGCATGCGAGTTCCGGGCCTTTTTCCATAATAGGTCTCTTTTGAGTAAGGCTTTCTTCAGATCCAGTGTGAACCACCGGCAGGTTTTGGTTTTTATTTGAGTTTTGGTCAATGGAGCATGCTTATTTAGAGCACTGGCTATGATTTTGTGGAGCAAGTTATAGGCATCATTTACCGATTTAGCCAGGTAGAAGCTCTGCCAGAGTAGAGAGTTTTTTAGATCGTTGAGGTAGTCCAAAGGGTCAAAGTTCCACCTAGCTCTTCTGGTAGAGAACTTTGTTGTATTTGGTGACTTAATGATCATTCTTATGCCAGCTATAAGGCGGTGATCACTGACATCCGCTGGGAGGATGAGAAAAATAGTGTGGTTTATTGACAAGGAGGACATCCAGAAGGGTACTTCTCACTGGATTTTTATTGTTAATACCAGTTGGCTCAGATATGAGTTGGGAGAACCCATGGGAGTCACAAAATTGTTTTAGGGGTAGCGATCCTTTAGCTAACCAGTCGTTGTTAAGGTTGCCTATTACAATTGTTTCTAGAGGTGTCTTGTCTATTTGTGATGATAGGTATGTCAGGAGCTGTGGTCCTGCTGCTGGTGGTCTATAGCAGCCTATTACTCATAGTGCCATAGTTTGGGATAGATCAACCCTAAGAGTCAGGCATTCGAAACCCCCAGCAATGGAAGTAGCATCTATTACAGATACTGTAAATTTATTTTTAACATAAATGGCCACTCCTCCCCCCAGTCATTCTGTCTGCTCTGAAGAGTAGGGAGTCGGGGATGTTGACCTCACTATCTGGTGTGGTTGCCTGAAGCCAGGATTCCGAGATCACAAGAATGTCTGGGGCAGTATGAATAATCCAGGCCTGGATGGAATCCAGCTTCTTCAGTAAGCTGCAGACATTAGCATGCATGAAACTGATTCCTTTTAGAGTAGCAAATTCAGATGGGGAAGAAATCAACTTTGTGGGGCCAGGGTTAAGTTCGATGTCTCCTGAGCATAGCAGTAGGAGAAGCAGAATTCTTCTCAGGTTAGTAAAGAGATTTTTAAGGGCACGGGTCTTTTTGCGTTTATTGCAGGCTCTATTGATTGGATCCAGAGACTGGACCTCTTGTGTTGCCCTAATAGGGTGTAGCTTAGGGTCCATGCAGAATAATACCAGGCTGTGCAGTGTTTGGGTGGTTGGAGTTTGGGACCATGCATATCCGAGTAGATTGCTGTCCCACTTCTAGGCGATTCAACATAATTAGAGAGAGTCACTGACAGGCAGAGGTAGCAAGATAAGTGCCTATCCTTATTGTATAGGTATATTGCTGGCAAGGGGCATATTTCTATACCTGGGTCAGCACTATTTGGTGGCTCACTCATGTTAGATAGCAAGGAAAGGTGGGCTAGCAAACAAAGTCAGCCAAGGTCTCTCATGTTTGTTTTTGCACAGTGTTGCATTGTACTACTAGGGGAGTAGTTAGCCAGAGTCTTTGTGTCCCCAAGTTTGTTCTGAATTCCAGTGCTACTACAAGATTTTTGACAGTTAAGGTGCAGTACAGGAGAAGTGAGGCCCTAGCAGTGACACGTGTCTAAAACAATGTTTAGCTTAAAGCAAGATAATTCCTGGGAGGGGTGAAAAGGACCAACAGAAAACTGAAGGCGTGGCTAGTGCAGCTATAAAATAACACTCAGAGAGGGGGATGGGTGGGTGGGTGAAAATTTGCTGCTTTGCCGTACCTTGCTGGCCGAGAGTGCCCGGGGCAGTGGTCTCGGGCATCAGCTGGAGAAGTGACAACCACCCGGTGGCCGCTCGTCCTGCGGCTGACTTCTGGAGACCCTAAGGAAGACAGAAGGAGGGACTATTACAAGAAGTCCCAGTCAGCTTTGTGGCAGTACACACCAGACCAGAAAGGAAGCAGAGCTGAATTAGCAAGACAAAAGGAGTGATTTCCTGGGCGCCCCTATGTCTAGCTGATTGTTACAATGCTTCAGAGAGGGGGCTGTAACCGCTTTTAGTTTGTACCCTTCCTACAATTCTGGCAACAGTTAACTCACTCAAAAGTACATCTTACAAACAGTTCTAACAGATACAGGTTCCAAAGTTTGCGAAAACAACTCCTTTTTTTGCAAAGTTGAAGCAAAAGAAATGGGGAGAGTGGTGAGCCAATTGGAGTCCACCTCAGGAAGGCACTCGTGCTCCAATTGGCTGTGGCTTTGCCGTACCTTGCTGGCCGAGAGTGCCCGGGGCAGTGGTCTCGGGCATCAGCTGGAGAAGCGCCGACCACCCGGTGGCCGCTCGTCCTGTGGCTGACTTCTGGAGACCCTTGCTGGCTGAGAGTGCCCGGGGCAGTGGTCTCGGGCATCGGCTGGAGAAGCACCGACCACCCGGTGGCTGCTCATCCTGCGGCTGACTACTGGAGACCCTTGCTGGCCGAGAGTGCCAGGGGCAGTGGTCTCGGGTGTCAGCTGGAGAAGCCCCGACTGCCCAGTAGCCGCTCATCCTGCGGCTGACTTCTGGAGACCCTTGCTGGCAGAGAGTGCCCAGGGCAGTGGTCTCGAGCATCGGCTGGAGAAGTGCCGACCGCCCGGTGGCCGCTCGTCCTGCGGCTGACTTCTGGAGACCTCTTGATCAAGTCCTGGCCACCAGTGGTATCCTCTGGATGATGCCTTCATTCAAGAGATTCCAGGATGACTGTCATGCAAGTCAGAAAGTACCCTCTTGTGGAACTTTGGAGGTATCAAACTCGAGCTCCCCACAGAACACAGTCTTGCTCTGTGGACAACTGGTCCTTCTTGTCTAAGAAAGGTCAGAGGGTTGAGTCTATCGTGAAGTTTGGCCAACCATTTAGGGTGAAATCTAGGACTTTAGAGAGAACAGGATCTCACCATGTCTCTGCTACGACATCCTGTGAAGCAACTGGTAAGTCCTCGAGATGTGAAAGATGGAATACTGTTGCATCATCTTCCTTCATGGTAGCATCCTTGCATGGCAGTCTCTACAATGCATCTGCATTTGCATGATCTTGAGAACGTCGGTATTCGATGTCATAGTCAGATGCCAACAAAATCAGAGCCCATTGCTGCATCCGGAGTGCTGCGACAGTTGGTATTGTGGCCTTTGGCCCCAGGATTGCTAGTAGAAGCTTGTGATCTGTTAGCAGAGTGAATTTCTGTCCATACAAGTACCTATGGAACTTCTTGACAAAAACAATTATGCTCAAGGCTTCTTTCTCAATCTGAGCATAGTTTATTTTGCTTGGGGATGATGTCTGGGAAGCAAAAACAGTCAGGTATTCTTCTCCAGAAGGTAACACATGTGAGATGGCAGTTCTCACTCCATATGGTGATGCATCACATGCCAGCCTCAGGGGTTTGACTGGGTCATAGTACGCTAACCATTTGCTGCCTAGAAGACATTTCTTGTAAGCCTGGAATGCTTCCTCACACTGTGGGGACCAATGCCATTGAGCTTCTTTCTGTAGCAAGTCATGGAGTGATTGAAATAATGTGGACAGATGAGCTAGGAACCGTCCATAGTAGTTCAAGAGACCTAAGAATGATCTTAACTCTGTCACATTTGTTGGTGCAGGTGCCTTTACTATAGCATCCACCTTACTGTCTATTGGGTGTTGGCCTTGGGCATCGATCCATTGACCTAAGTACTCAACAGAATTTTGCAGAAATTGGCATTTTGCTAGCTTTACTTTCAGTCCATACTGTTGCAGTCTGGTCAGTACCTGATCCAGGATTGTCAGATGCTCTTTCACTGTGGGCACTGTTACCAAGATATCATCCATAAAGCATACTACATGGTCCAGTCCATGCAGTATCTGGTCCATTGTGTTCTGGAAAATTGCTGGCACTGTGGAAACTCCATATGCCAAGCGATGATACCGGTAAAGTCCCTTGTGGGTGTTGATGGTTAGATACGGTTCTGACATAGGTTCCAGTTTCAATTGCTGGTATGCAAAGGATAAGCCCAATTTGCTAAAGAACTTGCCCCCTGAGAGTGTAGCAAACAAGTCCTCTGCATTGGGTAATTGGTATGGCTCTTGCTGTATACAATGATTCGCTGTAACCTTGTAGTCACCACACAACCTCACAGCTTTGTCTCGTTTTGGTACCACAATGATAGGGGCAGCCCAGTCACTCCTCTCTACTTGTGAGATAATATCATGGCTTTCAAAATGGTCCAGCTCCTTCTCTACTGCTTCCCTTAAAGCACATGGTACTGGTCAAGGCTTGTGGAAAATTGGAACATCTCCCGATTACACTCGGATCTTTGCCTTGCAATTCTGAATTGTGCCATAACCGTCATGGAAAATAGGACCATGCTTGTCCAATATTTTTTTTTAGCACATCTTGAGGTGCTTTGGTCACTGTATTTAAGCTGAAGATCTTTTTCCAGTTCAATCTGATCTGCATAAGCCAGTCTCTGCCTAGTAATGAAGGTCTTGCTCCTTGTACCACCACCAGAGGCAAGGTCCAAGTTCCTCCCTCGTAGGTGACTGGCACTTGGATTTCCCCTAGCATGGGTATTTGCTCTCCCATGTAAGTTGAGAGTGGAATAGATGATGGTTGCAATGGGCACTGCAGAAGTTTCTCTCTCTGTAGATGTTCTCTGGCACAAGAGATACTGAGGCTCCAGTGTCTGGCTGCATGCTCACCGGGTTGCCTACTAGCTCAAGCTGGAGGTAAATTTCCTTTCCACTTGCCTGTGTTGCATAAACAATGAACAGGTGCAATGCCTCATCTTCTGTTTCAGTGATGGCAATACCATCTGTGACATACTGTGCAGTAGCAGTCCATGATGTACTTTTGCACACCCTTTGTATTTGACCCACTTTTCCACAGCTGCGGCATTTCTCATATTGAAAGTGGCATGTACCTTGCTTTTGGTTACCTCCACATTGGTAACACAGTTTTGACTTTGCAGAAGTGCCCTTGGTGCTGGCTTCCTAAATGTTTGGGGTTGCTGACAAGCATGTGATGGACCACTGTGTGTTGTGGCATGTCCCTTTTGTTCTAGGGTATGAGTAACCTTATGAACTTCAGTTTTTTTGGGTTTAGAATGTCCCGCCAGTGCTTGGCAGCCTTTTTGAGTGAGCTCCATAGCGACTGCAGTGTCACAAGCTGTCTTAAAGTCTAGTTTCTTTTCCTGCAAAAACCTTTTTCTGTAAGCTTCCCCTCTCAAACCGCAGACAAAGCGATCCCAGAGGGCATCATCCAGGGACTGGCCCAACTCACAAGTGCATGCTAGATGCTTTAATGTGATGATATAGTCAGCAATAGGTTCCCCTCCCTTGGTTGTGATGATAAAAGGTGTAGCATTCAGCAATGAGAAGGGGCTGGGGTTTGAAATGCTTTGCAAGTGCCTCGGTGACTTGCGCATATATCAGCTGGGGCTGTTAAATTCCATAGAAGGGCATAAATCTATGGTTGCAAGACTGCTAGGAAGACATCTATTTGTTCATCTTCTGCTATTTTGTCTGCCTTCGGCCAGCATTGGAAACACTCTAGATATAAATCAAATGCTTCCTTGGATTCATCAAATTCAGGTACTCTGCCAATTGTAGTTCTTATGGCTGTGGCTACAGATAGGTGCTCAGTAGCTGCAGTGTCTACGCACAAAACAAAAAGTGTATTTTTCTGTCTTTTTTTCCTCTTGTGTGTGATGCAGTTGTGGAAGTGTGCCTCAAGAGGCTTCTGCTTTGCTACTGTGGTCAGTGTCTGAGGATATATACCAGCCGAGATGAAGCAAAGGATTGTTAGCTTTCAATTTGAAGCCATAACTCATGTGCCTCGTGGAGCCCTGCTATTAGCTGTGTTGTGTCTTTTTCAATACATCAAAGTAGCAAACAGCTCTTCAGGTTTCTATTTCATCTGTCTGTAGATAAATCTGTACTTAGAGATTTGCACCTAAGCAATTTAAGTAGGTTAAGAAGGATTTAGGTAGCCAGGCAGAGAGGGACAGATAAGGAAGCCCCAGCAGAACAGAATTTAGACGCAAGGAGCTGGAAAGATTTACAAGGCAATTTAAATTAAAAAAAAAATGCATTAGTTTACAGGACCCTTCAGTTGCATTCATAGAAATTCTGGTGTTAATCTTCATCGCCAATGTGAAATATTGTGGGTCAGTGCAAGAGAGACTTATACATAGTATGTCAGTTCAGTGGCCATCTTTTATTCTACTCAGAGATAGTGGTCTTACATCACTGCACATACACAGAGAAAGGCTTACTGGGCATGACAGGAACTTACATATATAATGGACTACAATACCCACATGTATAAACTACAACTTTAATAAACTTCCTACCATATATATCCATGTACTGTATATACTACCATACATATCCACGCATCTACTACAGTGTTCGAGTTTTTACTTAAACTTTTTTTTTTGGGTAATGGTCTTCATTGTAATCTGGAAAGTTTTCTATTTTTTTCCAAGTAACTGTGGATAAGATATTTGTTTGGTTTCTATTTAAAACTATAGATAACTGCTTTGTTTTGCTCTAAAAAGTGGTGGTATTGATTTCAAGTTAAATGTAAGTGTTGCAAAGTCCCTGCTGTTTTTTGTGCTGCAAATGTCTTTCTAAGAAAGTGCTGCTGGGACAATCTCACTTGTTTCAAACTGCTTTCTTTTCTTTTAACTCAGATAGTTATGCTTTTATAGCCAGTGCTGTATCTGTCGCGTGGATAAATAGAGGCTTCAGGTTCCAGTACTGCCAGTCTGACACCTTTCACAAGAGCTAGAACAATTAACTTCCATTGCAAGGTGGGGAGCTGTTATTTCAAAACACCATTTACAACCAGGAACTATAACCCAGCAAACACAGACACAGGCTGGAGAGAATGTGGTCAAAGAGCAGATCATGTCCACATATGTTTGACTTTTCCAGTGCAGGCACCCTTCTGGAGAAAAGTGGCAACATACATCTAATCAATACTGCAGCTCAGAACAGAACCAAAAGCAGCAAATGTGATTTTGGTGAGGATCCCAGTGGGTTGTCACAGTACACGTGCTAAATATTTGTATCACCATATTAGTAACTGGGTTAACAAATGGGGCATGTTACTAAACACAAATAAATACCAGGTAATGCATTTAGGCCTTAATAATCCTCTAGTATCCTACTCCATTGGGGGCTGTGAATTACATGGTACTGCAGATGAGAAAGACTTGGGAATAACCATCTCTAATAATCTTAGCTATTCAAAATATATCAATGAAGCAGTTAATAGAACCAATCGGGTCATATGGTCAATAAGAAGGAACATTAAATCAAGGGACTCAGAAGTCATGATATCTCTGTACAGGGCATATGCCATACCTCACTTAGAATACACTTCACAGTTGTGGTCACCTTATAAGAAATTTGAATTAAAATTGCTTGAAAACATACAAAGGAAATACACCAAGCATATTAAGGGGCTTCACAATGTGACATATGAAAACAGTCAATTCTCTTAATTTGATGCCCCTGTCCACTCGATGACTAAGGGGTGATGTGCTCTTTATGTATGACATCTTACAGGACTCATATCTTTTGACCGAACTGGGATTCAAATTTAAAAATTCCTCACATGTCACCAAAGGTCACCCACTCCAATAAGTTGGTAAAAAGTTTAATTACCAAAGTTGGAAATATTTTTTCACCCACAGAATTATCACCTCATGGAACAATTTACCGTTAGAGGTTATCAATAGTAAAACTAAAGAGGAATTTAAAAAATGGCTTGATAACCTACTACTTTCTGAGCACAATCTTTACTACTATAGATAATAGATGACAGAAGCAAACATGTGCTTGACCAGCGTCCTAGCTCCTTAATTTCCTTTGTAGTGATCCTTAGTAATAGTGATCACATCTTTATAGCAGCAGCAAAGTGCATTACCTACAAATGGTTGTACACCTTGTCCCCAAAATAGAGGAATGGATTGAACAATGCAAGAGAGTTGGGGTAATGGAAACACAATGTAATTAAGGCTGCAGGTAGAACAATTCAATGCATGGCGGCAGCCCTTCAGAAAGTACTTGATGATATAGGAAACTTACCAGTCACAGACTATATGCTTGTGTAAAAAAATCATTGTATTAAAAGAAAGATATATAATAGGAATGTATCCCAGTGCCTCTCCACTCCTCCTTACATCCGTCCTACTACCCATTGGCAACAGCCTTTCTTGCTCTTCTTACCTCCTCACCCACCATAATCCCCCACCAACAGTCCAGCTCAAACTCAGATATCTTTGTGGTCCTAATGAACTATTGTGAATAGGGCAACTTATTTTATGAAATGGAGTTCAAAATAAGGTAATAGAATCATTCTGACCCTGTGTAAAATGTCAGCTGTATTCAGGAATGGAATGCAATGATTTCTCCATTTCTGTTTTGTTTGTAATACAATTTCAGCAAAATACAAACATACAAAATTGCCAGCAGAAACAGGCCTCACGGTCAATTGAATCTGCTTGAGTGTGCAACTAGCACCTCATCTCGCAGCTGCCCCTCCCTCCCCCCTCTCCCTAGTATCCCTTCCCCTGTCCCAACCCTTCTTGAAACTACCCACTGTCTTACCGGACACTGTCTCATCTGGTAAGGTGTTCTATTTGTCTACCACTCTTTCAGTGAAAAAAATGTCTCCTCATCTCCCTTCTGAATCTTCCCCCTTCCAGTCTCAGTCCACGCCCTCTTGTGTCCCTCCTCCTTCTCATCTGGAAAATCTCTTCTGTGTTGGTCTTATTTATCCCCTTCAGATACTTAAAGGCCTCGATCACATCCCCCCCATCCCTCCTCTCTTCCAATGAATACATATTAAAATCTCCCAGCCTGTCCTCGTAGGGCTTGCTCTCTAAACCCTGAATCATCTTTCTGGCTCTTCGCTGCACTCCCTCCAATAATCTGATGTTCTTCTTCAGGCATGGGCACCAGTACTGCATGCAGTACTCCAGGTGGGGCCTGACCAATGACCTATACAGGGGCAGGATAACCTCCCTCCTTCTGGAGGAGATCCCTCTTGAAATACACCCCAGCATTTTGTTGGCTTTTGCTGCTGCCTTCCTGCACTGAGCAGAGTTATTCATGCTCCCTGTAATGATCACTCCTAGGTCCTTCTCCCCTGTGGAGCTCCCCAACTGTACCCCATTCAAGTGATAATCCCTCCCCTGGTTCCTGGCTCCGAAGTGCAGAACCTTGGACTTCTTAGCATTGAACCCCAACTGCCATGTTTCTGCTTACTCCTTTAGCTTAGTCAGGTCCTCCTGAAACCCCTTACACCCCTCCGCATCATCAACCACAGCTCCCATTTTGGTATCATCTGTGAACAGACTGGTCCTGCTCTGTATCCTGTGTGAGATATCTGCAATAAAAATGAGCTCATTGGAACTATGCTAAATGCAAAGAGCTACTTTGTCTTGCTAGTGTTGCTGATATTGGGCAGTGAAATGAATCGGGTTGCATGCTTTGCAATTTCCTGTAACACCATATGATTCCTGTATGGCCAGGGGTCAGCCTTAACATTGTTTTACTAGCCCAAACTCTAGTGCAAATTGACCAGGGCTAGTGCAGCTAATTCTCTACTTGTCCTTCTTAACCAGTGCAGGTTTTCCTTGGCTGTTAATGAAGTTAAAAATGTCCTTACTTTAGCATGCTTTAGTCCTCCTGCTAATCTCTCTCAGTTCTGCAGATGGCCTGGTGTGATTAACACCTCATTAAGAGCTGCCATTATCTGGCAGTTCAAGAGGGGGATCCCATAAAAGACTCAGTGTGAGTCATTATCACTTGAGTGTTAGGACTTTCAGCTAGTGTACAGGGTGTGATCAAGGGTAGAGTGCTGTTAAATCACTAGCTTCCAGTTTTCTGAATGTGTCTCTGTCTAACAATTTGTTCCATATTATTAAGACCAGTGCCATTCATTTCCCTACATTTTGAGCATCTGTATCCAACATTTCAGTGACAAAATGTAAGGAGGTATACCAACACGCATGACTCTCACGATGACTAGCACAGCCTACCTGACATGCTCCCCCTACCCGGCCTGCTCTGGCATGTCTACCTAGATTAGATTAAAAGCAGTCTGCCAGTTTCAAACTGCTCATTTGTCTAGGTTTGTGCACATGTTTAACTAGTTTGAGCATATGCTTAACCACTTCCCCACTAATCTCTGCCTGTATTCTCTGTCTAATGTTACCTCCATGCCTGTATACATTATGTAAAAATGACTTTCCCACTGGCCTAAAATGTTGTTTGACTGTATACTATAATGTAAACTGTGTCCACTGCTGATTTTCCTGTATTGCAACCCTGCGGCCCGGGTCATGACTGAAAATAGTCCACTGGATCAGTGCACTTACCCGGTTATCAAAAACATAAATAAATAAATAAAGGGTTGGCCCTGCAGGTGGTGGGCTTTATCCCAGCCTCACCATAACTTCCCTCTCCCCTCCAAATCTCTTAACACTGTTCTTTCCCTGGACATCACTGCAGACCAGATTCTGACATGATCACCCACAGATCCATAGCTTCAATTACTGCAAGTGTAGGGGGTCCCCAGCTCTTCTAAATGTACAATACCAGCCATCACCATCCATACAGTCCCACCCTTATTCCTCCCAGCATGTCCTTTCATCCTAAAAACAAAGCTTTGGATCATGTATGGTACAAAAATAAACATTAATAAAATGCATAATTTGAAAGCTTAAAATAGGCATTCCTGGAGTACACAGATCATCCTATATAGAAATAGAGATAGTATAGCATTATGTCTGTGTACTGTTTCCCCATGGCTGATGAAAGGACAATGTTAAAGAAAAATCTGTTATTTTTGGGGGCAAAGCAAATTAAAACCCATTCTTTTAAAATTAAAAATGTCATAGTTTTCTATTTCCCCAAGTCCCTTTGGTTTGTGAAGCCACCACCCCAAAGAAATCTTAGAAAATGGGCTTCAAAATAGGAACAATCTCATTGGCTGCCAGTGGTACATTAACTAACAGTGAGAGCACAGATAAAAACAAGTACCAGGTTAAAGTGCCCCAGTTCACCCAGTGAAATATCATGATGCCCATCCTGCTTCCCAATTGGCTAAAACTACCAACGTTGAATTTCAAATCGCCTCCATGTTTTCCCTAGCTAAACAACAGGAAAGACCGACTAGGTACACACAGACACACAAACTTGACAACAACTTCAGTGGTCCATCCCACAAATCTAGCTTGATTTGTACAAAAAAAATTCATTTCATTCTTGGGGGATAAAATGACAAGATAAAATCCCATACAGAAAAATGGCTCGTGTCCAGAACTACGGGATTGGGATGTTCACGTCACCTCTGTTGACTAGCCCCCCACCCCCCGGCAACTCACTGACATTTTTTCTTAAAGTATTTAAAAAATGCTAATATTCAAGCAACAATACAATCACCTGACATTCTTCTTCAAAGATTTGACAGTGCAACTGCATCTCGATGAAACATATCCCTGATACCGATCCTTCTCAAAAGACACGGAAGCGGTACATAAGCACAAACAGGCTGTCTCATGTTTGATGTTGTCATCCCCACAAATTAAAAAAGAAGCAACCATAGTAAACATACATATAAAAATTAGCAGCTCTTCCCTGGCTGCCACATTGTATCTCTTGCATGGCACTTCCTGGTCTTATGCAGCAGGGTCAAGTAGGGTCACGCTCCTAAAAGCTGCAAGTGCCAAGGGTGAAAACATTTTTTTTTTAAATATGGCAAAAAGCTGTTTTTGGTTTTCTTTTCTGTAGGGCAACAAGGATGCCAGAAAACTACTGGGTGGTAAAAACTTTACAGAAAAACTCCATGTCTTCTTCCAGAGGTGGGGGATTAAGTACAATCGCTCTGTGGATGAGTGGACAACGTGACATAAAAAAACAAAAAAAACAGAGGGACTACTTTACATCCAGTATAGTAAAAGTTTATTGTTACTGTGTTTTTGTATTCTTTTATTTAATGTTTTTAAATCCCACATAACACTGCCACAGTTAGCCCATTTTCTAAGCACTATAATACCCTCCAGGGTGGGTGGTATGGGCAATACTGGACCTTCGAGGGGCTATAAGGCCCTCCACCTGTGGCACCGGGCCTCATTACGACCCTGGGCAGTCCGGTTTTGCCCAATACTGCCCACCCTGTCAGGTATTGTTGCTTGCTTAGAGGTACTCCTGGCTCACTTAAGACTGTACAAAAACTTCCACAAGTGCATGTCTCCAGTTGGCTATAGGGCGGGGCTGAGATTGACTTTCTCTGCTTGACTCTGTTCATTGCCCTGTGGGTAGTGTGACAGTGTGGTGAGGTGCATGATGATGTCAGCTATTGTGTGTGCAGAGCTAGGACTGCTTGATTGAACATTTGCTGTCATGATGTCCTCTGGATGGGGGGGCAGAAAGAGGAAGAGAGGAGGCTATGGCACAAAACAGTTGGGGGGGCTCAGTGTGTGTGATGGTATCGCAGTCTTTTTTTTCTGCTTGGGAGCTGGAAGCAATTCTGGGAGCAGGGCCAGCGTTAGGCACCCGCGAACCCCGTGGCCTCAGGGGGCCCCCAAATGTAGCGGGCCACAGGCAGCACATGTAGCAGGTCTGATGGGCACCAGCAGCAAACCATTAACCAGCCCAGCAGCATACTTTTTTGTCTGGCCCACCCCACTCCCTGCCTGGATCACCACAGCATCCTAAAAGAAAAGAAAATACTGCCCCCCACCAGATCAACATAGCTGAGCAGCATTAGTACCTGGCAAGCCCTTGTGCTCCTCGCTGACTGCACTAATGAATTCTCTCCGCCTCCCCATCAACATGTGATGTCCTTGTCCAGTTGCTCTTTTGTGTGGTTTAGACTGTGAAACTTTGTGTTTGTTGCTGCCAGCTTCCCATTGTGCCCGAAAATCGGGCCCCAATTTCCCCAAAGGAATGCTAAACCACACCATGTGGTCTATGCCACCATCCTGCCTTCAATTCTATCCCCAGGCAGCTTTGTTTCATGTTCCCCATATTCCTCTATTGTGCTACACAGAACGTGCTGACGTGGGAGGAGGTTCTGTGCTGGAACCAATCATAGGGCTCCAATAGGTCCGTCACTATTTATCGCACCTTCTCCAACTCAGACTTGAAAATTTATGCCCCCCTCAGGTGCATGTCTGCAGCATAAGTATGGGGAGATGGAAGTCTGAAGAGGTAGACAGCAGCAGAACAGAGGTAAAAAAAAAATATTGCAGTAGCTGGAGAGGAACATTTTGTGCAATTATATTATTTGTATTATTACTCTTAAAGTCATTAATTTGTGTTTGAAGCTGAGTCTGACAAATTATGCAGTAGTCGGTGGGGCAGTTAAGGAAGGTTTTTTTTTTTTGCAATTTATTCTGTTATCTGTTAGAAATGTAATACTTCTAGTGTCTCCAGGTCATTGTGTCTGACATATTGTGCAGTAGTTGGATTTATGTACAAAGATTACTGGGGGATTTGGGGAGGGGCAACGGGGAAGGGGGGTTCATAGAGAGGGCCCAGGGAGGGGGTGCAGGGGCCCATCTGTGGGGCCCCAATCATTGAGTTTGCTGGGGTCCCCCCAAAGTCCTAACACTGGCCCTGTCTGGGAGCAGGATTAATGTGCAATAATCAGAATATTTCTTGGCTTGCATTGTTTTCTGTATAAGTCAGGGCTGGAATAACCATAGGGCAGAAGGAGCAATTGCCCTGGGCCCCGTAGTTTGAGGGGCCACTGACTGATTTCTTTTTTTTTGTTTGCTTTTTTCTTTTTACTTTTTTTCTTCTTCCCTGACCCCTCCCAATATTTTCCCACTGTGTGTGACTAAACCTCAGGGGAGGGTCAATTGTCTACTATTCCTTTGCCCCACTGCCTTGACTGTCCAAACAGCTGGCCATTTGTGGCATTTCTGCTTCTCCAAGGACGTTCTCTCTGGTGAAGAACAGCAGTTACATACTAGCCAATTAAATTGTTCAAACTTCCAATATGGTCTGTTGATGATTTGCACCCCTGCCCCCCCAGACAAGATATTTTCAGTCCCCCCCAGCCCTCTGGTCTGTGTATTATCCCGCCATGCTCATGTGTAGTAAGTCCTACGCAGATCAAGAAAATGGTGCCACGCACAGTGTGCCAACAGACTCATTCCCTCTCAGAGCCGCCTAATCCTGTCATCATCGAAAGAGACTGTCTCTCCCTCCTTGCACTAGGCCCACTTTCAGACTGGCCTGGTGGTGGCTGTTGACCCGGTCAGAGGGTCTTGAGGTCCTGATCTGGAAAACAGCTGAATTGTGCCAGAGAGTGAAACTGTTGAGTAAGGCAGTGCAGAATGCACCCACGGCCCGCCGCCGCTTCGTGTGGTGTCAGACTGAGAGAGAGTAAGACTGTCAAGTAGGAGCCATCATCAGCGAGGAATGCGAGCAGTCAGCAGACTCAGCACTTAGCAGAGAGGCAGACAGTCAGACCCAACTCGCCACCAGGCAGTTATTTATCAGGGGAAAAAAATTGTTTATTTAAAAAAATTCTAAATCAAATGATGTGACTTCACTTGTGAGAACTGAGAGTTAGAAGAGGATGATAGGTCATACTAAAGTGAGAGAGGGAGTGGGAGAAATTAATTTTCTTATTAGTCATTGCACCAGCCAGCTTCACCTTCTCTTAATATTCCCCCAGCAATTTGTAACTCTTTTATCATCATGCCAAAGAAGATCATACTATAGCGAGGGAGTGGGAAATTCGTTCTCTCAGTGCAGCCTTCTCACAGTGTAGCCAGTAGTGTCCCTACCATAAATGGATGCTATGCTGCCTGTAGCCTCCCCACAGCTCCTGGATACAATTAAGCCTTCAGTCTTCCCACAGCAGCTGCATACAGTTGGTGTAGCCAGTAGCCTCCCCCACAGTGACAGGATACTACAGCCTGCAGCCTCCATACAGTGGCTGGATACAATGCAGCCTGCAGTCTCCTCACAGTGGTTGGTTGCAATACAGCCTGCAGCATCCCCAGTACAGCCAAATACTGTGCACCCTGCAGCCTCCACAGCAGCTGGATATAGTGCAATCTGCAACCCCCAACCCCAGCAGCTGAATAAGGTGATACTGTGCCTGCAACTTTCCAACAGCAACTGTCAATGATGCTCCCCGCAGCCTCCCCAAAGCAGCTGTCTACAATGCAGCCTACAGCCCCTGAACAGCTGGATTCAGGTCAGCCTGCAGCCTCCCCACAATGTCTGGATACACTGCAGCCTGCAGCGTCCCCACAGAAGCTAAATACCATGCAGCCTGCAGGTGCCCAACAGCAGCTGGATGCAGTGTGACCACTAGTCTGCTCACATCAGCTGGGTACAGTGCAGCCTCTCTACAGAAATTAGATACAGTACAAACTGCAGCCTCTCCAGAACTAGGGACAGCCTACTGCCTTGCCACAGCAGCTAGATACAGTACAAACAGCAGCTCCATCCCAAAAGCAGCTGGAAAGTGAAGCTTGCAGCCCCCAGAGAACATAGCTACAGTGTAGTCTGCAGTATCCCTAGCAGTTGGATATAATGTAGCCTTCCCACAGCAACTGGATGCAGTACACTTTGCAGCCTCCTCACAGATGGGTGTAGCCTGCATCATTCCCACAGCAGCTGGATACAGTACAGCATGCAGCAGCCCCCTCTGCAGCTGGCTACTGTGCAGTTGGCAGCCCCCCCCCACACCATCACATTATAGTAACTCATTTATTAAATATTATCTTTCCCCCTATCTATTTGGGCAGTGAGATGTTGTTGTGGAGCGGCCAGTAACACATGGCTGTGCTTGAGTGCTGACACTCAGTGTGAATGTACTCCAGCCATTCAACTTCAAACAATAGCCTTCTATTTCTACCCCAAGAATGGTATTCAGAGTAGCTGGAAAACCCTTCAAATGCATTTTAAGGCATCAAAAATCATTCAGCTTTTGGGGGCCTAGGCAGCCCTAACCCCCAGCCTATTGTTTAAGTCACAGAGGGCCCCACAATTCAAAATTGCCCAAGGCACTACAACTTGTTAATCCAAACCTGGTATAAGTGATCAAAATCTACCATTATAATTAAGGGCCAGTGCAACCTTCTGCAGGCTAGTGCAATTTTTGAATCAACTTGCCCTACTAGCTAGTGCAAAAAAAGGTTAAGGTTGACCCCTGATGGCAGCCTTTCATAGTGTGCTCCCTCTAACCCTGCAAAGTGATATCTTGGTTTTAGCCTCATGGCAAAATCTGCCACTGCTGCCGATCCACAGGTTCTTGTGTCCACCTCTCCTGGACTATTACCATACTGCCATACTCCTTTGGGCCACTGGGAGGTCAGCAAGATATCCACATCCTTGAATTTAGAGTTGGATATTAATGGGGCCATCAGAGAGTTCACATCCTTGATGGTGAAGCAGTATGCAGGAGCTGGCTCACCTTGGGCTTCAATACAAATAAAAGAACTATCCACAAATAGAAAAAAAATCTTTAAAAAAGTGAAAAAAAAGTTAATAATGTTTTGAGGTTAAGGTTAGTAATAAGGTGTTGTTAACAGGTAAGTAATTGTTAAAGTTAGCAATACGATTTATTACATGTTAATAAGTGGTCAAAGATTAATTGGTAGGATATATGGCACCATCAGATATGGGTAACTATCTGATGGCTTTTTGTATGGGGACATGAACCTAACCATGTAATATACAGTACATATAGCTGGCTATATAGTATATATTATACACACACATACAGTGGTGTCAGACATGATGCAAGAGAATGCCTTACAGTACTGCTGCCATTTGCTGCAGGGAACAGTGTAACTGAATGGCAGTTAAGCCTTTTTGTCTTGCAGTGTTTTGTGACATGCCATTTGCTGCAAGTTATGGCACTGCATCCAGGCTGGCACCACTCTATACTGAGGTTATGTGCAGAGATGCACCAAAGTTAAACTTCACTGGTGGAGTTGCTACAAAGTGGCCAAAATGTGCCTTTGTGAAGTGTTGCAAAGTTTCTGCTGCCCTCAGCAATTGCAACTTCACAGAAATGCACAAAGTTTTACCACAAAGTGGGTGAATTGGCCACTTCATGGGCAAATTTCTTCTGCTTTGCAAGTAAATTTCACCCACTTCACCTATAATCCACACTTTGCAAAGTACTCATTTCATGAACTCACACTCTGAAAATTTTGCAAACTTTGCAAATTATTTCATGAAACAAATTTCAGCAACTTAGCCATCTCTAGTTAAGTGTCACTAGTACCTATTGTGGAGAGGTGGCATGCAGAAGATCAAAACCGTTTTGTCTGTAAAAAAATTGCAAAACTGAGTAAAGATTGGAATAAATGATTTTGCACACATCCTTATGGCACAGAATCATTGGAGACAACTGCTACTACATTACCTTTTCCTACAGAAGCAGGTTTGTCTTTCCTTTCTGGTTCTGCAGAAAAAAGAAAACAAATAAATGACCTTAACCGTCGATCCAACCTGCTGTAATTCAGCAATGTGACAAAACGTGACTGAATTATGGAATGGCAAAAGAGACATGTAAAGAGTAAGCACTCTTTGGCAAAGCAGCCTCTATTTTTGATAGGCTAATGTTGAGTGTTTTTTTTTTCAAACCCTAGAAAGCCAATAATTAAGCCTGCAGGAATCCAGATTAGTTTGCATTTCATTTATGTACCACTACTTTTTATCCTTGCAGTGTTTTGTTTTAATTTGACTGTTTGCAAAACAGTGCAGCAAAGCATTTGAACCTACAAGATCAGCAACAATAGCTTGAAGCTACAATGATCAAAGAAATGATGAAAGCAAGGCTTCATTACTAAAAACCATGAAAGAAAACATCAGCATCAGCTAGCTCAGACTTATTTTAAGTTTAAATACATGGGAAGCCCTTGCTCATAAGGGAACAATTCATAAGCAGAAAGTCTTGAAACATCAGCCGGCTTTTTTAGCAACAGAAGCTATCAGATGCGATCTTTAAGGGAATCATAAAGCAGCTGTAGCAATGCATAATTCAGGCAGAGGCTAGTGCCTCTTCATACAGCAGTTTGGTTTTGATTTTGTATGACCATATGCAGAACTCTTTCTGTTCTGGTCTACAGTGAATTGATTTTGGTGCTTCTTATTTACAGTAGTTAAGACAAGATCATAATAAAAAAAACTTATAATGCGCAATAAAGACCAATATCGGCAGATCACACAAGCTCCTAAATGACAGCATTATAAAAAAGCAAAAGGGCTAGTTAAAATTATGCATATGAATGGGTGATCTGGCTTCAATTCCAGCCTGGATCTCTCTAAAAATGATTTGGTTGATCCAAGTTGAGATGAGCTGGTCCAGTGCAAGGTGGGTAGGGGAAGGTTCTGGACAAATCTGAGCCATCTTGCTTTCAGTTACATGTAAGAAAAAAGAATTTAGAAATACCACTACTCACAGTGCAGTTTAACCCCTGCAAGGTATATAGTTTTTTAAACCTAGGATGGAAATGAGAAAGGAAAATGTGGGCGCACAGGGATTTGAACTCCGTACCTCTGGTATGCCGTTCCAGCGCTCCAACCATTAAGCTACAGGCCCACTGGTTAAAGCATCCGAACGAAGAATTGTGCAATACTAGAGAAAGGAATGTGTGACTGTGAAATAGGAAGTTCTTCAGATGCTTTAACCAGTGGGCCTGTAGCTTAATGGTTAGAGCACTGGAACGGCATACCAGAGGTCCGGAGTTCAAATCCCGGTGCACCCACATTTTCCATTCTCATTTCCATCCTTGGTTTAAAAATATAAAAAAAAGGAAATCCTTCCATAGCCCAGCTTCAATTCTGGCCTGCACATCCACCAAAATGACTCAGATAATGTAAGTTGATCTGAACCAGAGGAGTCCAGATGTGGAGCTAAACCAGTTCACTCATCCATATGTCTGTGTATCAGTAGTGGCTTACTTTTTCCTTTAATAGGCTTGGACACTTTTGCTGAAAAAAAAAATAGAATAAAACTCAGATCAAGTCAGGTCCTTGCTATGGTGGTCCATGCCATCATTGTAGAATCCTGTTTATCTGTAAGGAATTTGCATGTCATTATGCACTCATTACTGCCTCATTATAATATTAGACCTCCCCCAGGGTCGTAATCCACACTGAATTGCATTCTGCAGTTGTTTCAACAACACAACTAACATTTTCAAACCTTTCTCATAGGTGCTGTCAGGGATCCAGATAAGCTGTGTACAGTGTACATTTACGCATGGAAAAAGCGCATATATGCTCCTATTTTAAGGTACATTGCATATCAAATATGCTCCTACAAGCCCTGCTGGTATGTGTGCCTTTTGTTAACCACATTCTGAAGGCATGTCCCTGTTGCGCCTTTCAAAAAAATAAAAAGTTCTCCGCCACCCCCAGCACGTATTGGTTAATGTTAATGTAAAATAGTGACATGCGTGGATTTGCAACCTGCTCAGTGCCCACCCAGATGCTGTAACATGATTGGCTTTTGTGACCTAAATAGAGCTGTGCACTTTGTGATAGGGTGGAAACTCCACAGTACCGCAGCAGACAGAAGGTGGGCAGGCTGGCAGGAACAGTTGCAAGCAGCAAATGATTCGAGTCAGTGCAAAGGATTGGGATGCCTCTCTGAAATGTGATGTGAACATGGTAATTATCTTGCTGGAGAACACTTATGTTCTGACATAACTAATTTTACTTTTTATTATAAGATGATTGCCTGCTTATTACATTCACATCTGGACTTTGTAGTGCATACAGGGTATACAGTACATGCTTTGTAGTGGAGTGGGCCTATGGCCCTAAGTTTTCATCTGACTGATGAACTGCAGAACATTTCAATGTGATCTGCTCAGTATTTGACATAATTAAAATCGATGTATGTATGCTGCTACTTCTCCTTCTCCCTCTTTCTCTCAGTTGCTGTTGTACTGAAAGGGGTGAACTGAGAAATAAATACATGATGTGGTGGTTGAGTTGAGATTTGTTCTGTCGTACAATGGTCAGTACTTTATGCAATTTACATAGCATGTCATACATTTTGCCATAAACTCGGTATGCTGAAAATAGTTGCTATGTAGTTCGCATATACATGATAACCAGTGGAACATGTCATGATTGCTTGAAATTAGTACCCATGTGCTGCCACATCATGTTCAAACTCTTGTTGTAATGTAAGGAATAGTCAAAGAAGTGCAAAAGATGTGGTGGTTGATGCCATGCGGTAGATGATAGTCTGCATTCTAATGTTCGGACCGCTTGGAGTCATGCCATCTGTCTGATAAAGTACCGGAGTTAAACAAAGAAAAGGAGTTTTTGGAAGTACTCAAAATGTCCTATATAAGGAACTATAGGGCCAGGTGCTATATTACTCAATCATCTTATTTAGTAACACTTGGTTAGATTTATTTTCTGTATCCAAATGCTTGCTTTTGCACTACATTTGTGCAAAGGAAAGCATTTGGATCCAGAAAATAAATATAACCAAGTGGTAGTAAATAAGATGATTTTTGAGTCTTTTTCAGTGTGCATATAAAAATAATGGAGTGTTTTGATCTGGGGAGGAGAGTTTAAAAGTTACATTCTGTCTGACTTCTTTTCTTTTATTCATACTGGGAATACATGATGAATGGTCTAGTCTGTTTCGAACAGAAATGTACTTTTCAGTCAAATGCATCAAGTCATTTGTACACATCTGAAATTGGTTTTACTCACCTCATTTTAAAAATGAGGAATAAAATACTCATGCCAAAATTTCTTATCTGGAGCCCTGGGTGCTGTGCACAGTTCTGTTACTAATTTGTGTTATACTGTATTTATGTGTTGTAGACTGTCACCATCCACAAGCTAAGGGGCATGGAGGATGGCATCATCACCGCCCCCACCCCACCCCCCAGCAGAGTGCACTGTCATTACTGTTGTTCTGTCCCATGTACTGTCTATCCCCATGTTATGTTGCCCCCTGGGCAAAATGAGCTGCAGCAAGGGCATGGTGTGTGTTTAAATGTGTCTCACACAAACATACTGTCTTGGGTGAGTTCCCTTCAATGTTAGTTCTATTATCTGTAGTTAGGGGCAGGTGATGTGAAAAATCTAGAACAAGAGTGTAGAGACCAGCCACTCTTTAAAATTTCTTTTTTTGAGTAGTTTTTTTTCTGTTTTTATAATTAGTACCAAGCAAAGACTCTCATCACAAGCCCAATGTTTCACCACTCTGAGCTTCTTCAGGGAAGAGGATCTACGGGTAAAACTATTATATAAAATTATATACACTGCAATACAATAAAATATTTACATAACTTTTAAAATTCCTCTTCAGTAATTCTAAATCAGGTTCCAGGAGGAGAATGTCAAAATGCCCTCTTATATCTCTCAAAGTGTCAAACCTGTACATTGCCAGTGTTATTAATATAATGTCATTATAAGGTTCCTGATTAAATGTAATTCAACATGTTTAACCATAAAACTTATACTTCTAATGCAAGTATCAATTATTTCTTTCCATTTTACAGAACTCCTACTGGTGGAGTTAGTGCAATACAAACATGTCAGGGGGTAATACACTCACTGCATTAAGAGTATCTAAGTGTGAGAGTATTATGCTGCTTAAAACAGGATTGTTGCAATTTTATTTGCAGTTAATCTTTTTACTTGTTTTTCCAAATTTTCAGGATTATTGCAATGTTGCAATAATATACTTAAACCGAGGCACCTACCTAGGCTCTGGAGTCTATTATAGAATTCATAGTTCAACTTGAATAAGTTATCACCTATATTTTTTTTTTTTTACTTGTCATATTCAAAATGTATTCTCTATGGTTCTACACCCTTCATACTTCTTAAATATGGAAACCTCTTTCAGTCATGTTTACTGTATGCCTATTTTCTATACTTTGATTCAAAATCCTATATAGTGGAGCCCACTTATAAGAACATTGGTTAAAGGAGCATCCCATGTATAGGCACATTGAGCTGATGTCCCAATGTTTGTCAATGAATTTCTATGGGCTAAAAGCCTGTTTATAAGAACTATCAGCCCAGTCAAAGGAAAATGTTTTTAGCCTCTAGCTACCAAAATCTATTCACACAGTCATTAGCGCCTAATCCTGTATCTGGCTAGGTGTTAATAACAGGTGTAAATTACAACTAGTTAAGCTACTACCCTTACCTGACCCCACAGCCACAGAGAAAACACACCATACCATGCTCACAGCTGCTCAGAAGGTCAACTAGAAAATTTGAGTAGAGGTCCTTACAAAGCTGACTGGGGATGGTCTTGAGGAAGGGGAAGGAAGCAGCATAGATGCTGGCAAGAGAGGCACATGAGAAGCAGAGGTGGAGGTATACGGCCTATCCAGAGGTATGGTGTCAGAGTCCCTTATCCAGAAAGTTAAACAGGTGAGGGCAGATCACGGACACTGGCTGCAGGAGTTTGAATGACTGCACTTCAACTGCCGCTCTTGTCCTGCTGTGGTACACCTCTTCTCTGAGCTCTGAACAAAAGAGGACCGTGGATGTAGTGGAGGAAGGGAACGGGAATGGCATAAGAACTGGCAAGAGTGGTGAAGGAAACAGAAATCTAAAACAGGTGATCTGAAAGGCAGTCACTATGAAAAACAATTGCTGTTCATGACTGTCAGTCCTGCCTTACAATCGTGGTTTAATACGTGTTCAGTCAATAAAGTAAAATAAACAGTTGGCTGATCTGACCAAAGTTATTTTTAAACTTTTTTCACTATTTTAACTTGCTTTTTACAATTATAACAGTTGAAAAATGCTCACAATTGGTATTTTGGCACTCCACTAGCATCACCGTGTGTTCAGTTAGTAATAAAACCGTAAGCCCCATTATAAGAACATTTTTCTTTTGCAAACAGGGTATTCTCATAAGCGGGCTCTACTGTATTATGTATTAATTACATTGCAAGCATTAATTCAGTGTCACCATCATTTTTCATCCAGCAGCCTGGAGTATCGTGACCCTTATAGCCCTAAATGTATTAAACTTGTTTTAGGAAAGGTAACTCATTTTTTAAAATAGGCATTTTACCACATTAATACAATTATAACTTATCATCCAGCAACTAAACTCTATGCATGAATTCATACTATTAAGGTATGTAGTGTGACACGTATGGCTCTTAATATGTTGAGCCTACTGTAAGCAAATTAACTCCTATTTTTAAAAATTTTCCTTACTGTTACACAAGTTTCTTTCAATAAAATTCCCCATACATTACGACTGAGAATGCTTTGCTTTGTCATCTGTGAGAATAGCTCATTTTTTAAAAAATATTTTCAGGTTATTCCACACAAGTTTCTTTTAATATTTCCCCATACCCTATGTTTCTAAGCAGTTTGCTTTTTCTTCTATGAGTCCTCATTAAAAATCTCCTAACAGAGAGAAGGGTACTCTTGGTAACAAGTCCTGTAATCTTTTTTCAGTGAAAAACAAACTCTCTAGTGCAAACGTTAGTACTCCCCTCACTAGTCCATTCAGCTTTTAGTTTCATTGTTTTCATGGCAGTCTACAAGGGTAAACCATGCTGGTCACTTGTAAGTGAGCTGTTCAAATAGAAGTGAGGCATAAGGACTCAAATAAATCCTCCAATCACTGTTACCCAATGCCAGATGTCAGAAATGATGTCACACATCCCGGAACTAGAGCAAGAAGAGAACTGCACATTGCTAAGCAAAAGCAAAGCATTACAGTGTTACCTTAGCCAAAACAGTGGATTTCTGGCCAGCGAGAGCACCCTGTCTATTCTTATACCCCAGCAGGTTTTAGGATTTAAAATCAGTTTTCATTTCAACATATTCCTGGGTGTTACTGAAGAAGCCATTTCCCAAGAATCTTTTTATTTTTACAGCTTACCTAAAATGCATAAAAATGCTTTCCATCCCCCAGAACATCTAGCTGTATTAGGAAATTACTCAATCCTTGAAGGGCTTTCTAGCTTTGTTAAACACTATGCCAATCCGGTGGTTGAACAAATAGATAGCTACATTTGGGACACACATGATGTGACTGAGATCTTGAAAGACTTGAACACATCCAGGGACTGTAATAATATGACTTTGTGTAGCATGGATATGGAGGAGTGTACAAATCCATACCACACAAAGTGGGGCTCTCTAGTTTTGGGGTGGGACTTTAAAAGATTTGAACAGACAACATGCCACCCATTGGTACTCTTCTGGAGCTGGCAAGACTGGTACTAAATAAAAGCTACTTTGGTTTTGAGGGGAAGTATTATAAACAAAAGGGGATGGTAATGGGCAGCACAATGGCACCAACTTATGCCAATTTTTTTATGGAACTATTTGAAGTGCAGTTTCCTTCCAATTCCATGTACAACCCCTTTTTTAAATATATAATATCTGCTTATCCTATGGGGCGGTACAGTGGATGAGTTAAGACTTTTTCACAAGCAAATACAGTATATTACTCGGTTACTCGGTTGATGGACAAAAGAAGGCCGAAGCCCATCGAGGATGTCCTCCACACATTGTGGATCATTGTTAAATTATGTTCTTATTTAACAGCCATTTGTCAAATTTAGCTTTAAAAATATTTATGGTCTGGCTATCAATAATATCCTGGGGCAGGAAATTCCAAATTCTGGGGTTCTAACAGTAAAGTATTGTTGCCTTTTGTTTGATTTTGCTCTATCCACTCCATTTGTTTGTTATGAATCCTAGCCACGGTTTTTCTTGATGTAAAAGAGAGTCCACAAGAATTCATTAGTGTTGCTGAATGAGAGATCTTATATAACTGAAGGAGATCTCCTCTTAATCTTCTAAATTTGAGTGAATAAAGCCCTGTTTTCTGTAATCTGGATTCATAATCAAGTGATGAGAGATGTGGTATAATTTTTGTGGCCCGCCTCTGGACCCTCTCAATCCTGGCTATGTCCGCAACTAAGTAGGGACTCCAGAAGGATGAACCATAATCCAGGTGAGGTCTGATATGAGTTTTATAAAGGGCCATAATACACTTTTCAGATTTAAGGACAAATGTGTTGTTAATTCTACGTAGAAGGGCATTAGCATGTTTAGCAACCTTATTACAATGATCAGTGGATGATAACTTGTTATATAACAATATGCCCAAATCTTTTCCATAATTGATTCCTGACTATAATATTGTTAAGATAATAGGTTTGTTTATGATTATTCTTTCCCATGTGTAATACTGAACATTTAGACACATTAAATGACATCTTGTTGGCTATTGCCCGTGCCTCAATTGTTTTTAGGTCATTTATAAGGATATTCCTATTAGTATCACTATCAACTCGTCCCCCCAACTTGGTGTCATCTGCAAACTTTGATATAATATTGTTGGATGAGATGGTTAAGTCACTAATAAAGATCCCACACAGTGTGGGGCCCACCACCGAGCCCTGGGGCACACCACTAGACACCAACCCCTCATCAGAAAGTTCTCCATTCACCCTTACAACCTGGGATCTATCATGAAGCCAGCTTTGGACCCATGACACAATATAGTTAGAAAATCCCAGGTTTACAAGTTTATTTATCAATACGGAATGAGAAACCTTGTCAAAGGCTTTACTGTAGTCAAGCAGTATTACATCTACTGGGATGTTTGAATCAAGGTTTATACTGACTGAGTTATAAAAGGATAACAGATTGGTTGTACAGGAATGACCCATTTTAAATTCATGTAGTGTAGTGTCATTTAAATTTAGAGACTGCATCTCTTTTTCAATTAAATATTTAACCTTTTTCTCCAGCAGTTTACAGGCTATGGACGTAAGACTAATGGGTCTGTAGTTTTCCGCTTTATAGTGTAACCCATTTTTAAAGATTGGTGTGACAATAGCTGTCTTCCAATCCAAAGGAACATTAGATTCGCAAATGGATTTATTGAAAATAATGGTGAGGGGGATAGCGACACTATTAGATGTTCCCATGAGGAATTTGGATGTTATGTTGTCAGGTCCTGGGCTTGTTGTTTTTTTTAGTGTGTTTAAGAGTTTAAGGGTATCAGAAAGGGAAATAGAATGACTAGGTGGCATACCAGGATTGACAGATGAAGAAGGTTCTAAATTTTGTTCAAAAACTGAACAGAAGTATTTATTAAATTCCATAGCAATAACCTTGTCAGACAGAATAGTGTTATTATCTATAATAAGTGGACCTATCTTTTTTGTATCACCCTTTTTGTTATTTAAATAGGAATATAAACTTTTATGCGAATCCTTGATATGGGCAATTTTAAATTCGAGATTTCGTTTGGCTAGGATGATAGATGTTTTTAACTCCTTAACTACTTTCCTGTATCTTAGTAGTATATCTTCTTTCTGTTCGGGCAGACACTGTTTTAGGTTGGTGTCACAGAGCGTGGGAAATGATGGACCAGGAGACAGTTTGATGAAGTGATTTCAAAAAAAAATTCTTTATTCAAACAAAAAAATAGAATGAATATGAGAAAAAAATATATATTTCAATAACAAAGTATGTACTAGAAAACCCTAGCACTGCAGAAGGCTTGAGACAGCACTTCCTGGTCCGACTCCTTTGAGTCAACTAACTCACTATCCTGATTCACAGCATTTTTATACTATTTGGACCTCATGTGACTAACTAGCCCCTCCTTAAAACATTTCTAAAACACAAACTCTTTAATTATAAAGCAAATAATCCATTTACATATTTCAATGTTTTTTATTTAACAAGACAATGCTGTTTCAGGATACCAGACACTGAATATATGGTCTAAAAAAATAAAATAACTAATATAATCTGAAATAGTAACTGCCCACCTTAAGCTAGGGTATATAGTCAGCTGATTAAGGGCCGGCCAGCTCCTAAAAGGGTGTGCAGGAGACAGGGGAAGAAGTAAGCAGGACGTTCCTTAATGCCAGCAGTGCAGCAAAAAAAAAACCCTCGCTTTAAAAACCCACAGAACCAAAAGAACAATCCCTTTTTCCCACCTCCAGGAGATATGTACAGCCTATTTCCATCATTTTTTTAAAGAAATGATTCTGTTTAGAGTCAGGATCTGACAAAATGCCGTCCGCGACAATCTTGCCACATTCATATACGGTAAATTTACCGTAATTGCACTTGTCCTTCTTCAACTCCACAAGCGTATCTCCGAGAACAGCCATAATTGCAAACGCTTAAAAGAATGAGCCCTGATAGGTTAAAATTAAAGAACCAAAAATGGCTCTTTCTGAAATTTACATGCCTAGAGGCATAACAATATTAATGAAGACGGGGAGATGCTCACAAGAGCTTTATTTAAAGGGGAAAGCTCTGCCCTAAATAATGAAAGCATTTTCAGCGCTATATTAGTGGCTAAACTAGCTAGATAGTACAAGGGCATAACTGAAAGCACCAAAGAAAGGGGTTTGTTGAATTTACTCTGACAACATTATTTTTATTAACTGACAAAAACGATTTTTAGAATTATTGTGGGGGATTGACAATGGAACAGGGAAGTATTGAAAGAAGACACAGAAGCACAAAATCAGACAGGACAAAAATATTAAAATGAATACAACATTTAAACAAAATGGGTGGCCAGCCCAACAAACAACCATATAACAGTCTGACAAAGACAAGAAGGAGAAGTACATCCAGGTCCCATTGTCTCCCTATGGAGGAAAGAAATTTGTGTGATTCCACTCTTTCACATTCCTCCCCACCTAAAACCAAAACTTATGGATTTGGTTCTCACAAAACTGACCCAAGATTAATTCACCATCAGATCTCTCAGCAGGAGAGATGGAGCCATAGCCCTCCCACACCTAAGGCTCCACCTCGGGGTCCCTTCTTGATAGAAAATCAGCATTACCATGTGCTGCTCCATTTCTATGTTTGATGACAAATCTATAAGGTTGTAAAGCAAGATACCATCGCATTATGCGTGCATTTTTATCTTTCATTACTTGCAGCCAACATAACGGGTTATGGTCAGTCCATAGTTCAAATTCTACACCCCATAAATAAAAACGAAGGGTCTCTATGGCCCATTTGATAGCTAGACATTCCTTCTCAATCACAGAATAGTGGGTTTCTCTTTCATGAAGCTTTCTACTAATGTAGATGATGGGGTGTTCCTCCTTATCCACAATCTGAGTTAATACAGCACCAATTCCATACTGTGATGCATCTGTTTGCAGAATGAATGTTTGTGAAAATTCCGGAGTACATAATACAGGGGAGGAACACAAGCTAGCTTTAATGAACTGGAATGCTTCTTTCCATTCTTCAGTCCACCTGACCTTTTCAGGGTTCCTCTTCTTTGTTAAGTCTGTCAGGGGGCCTGCTAATGTTGAAAAATTGGGGATAAACCTACGATAATAGCTGGCTAATCCCAAAAATGACCTTACATCTTTCTTTGTAATAGGAGTGGGGCTATGTGCTACTGCTGCAACCTTATGTATCTCTGGCTTTATACATCCTTTACCAATATGGAATCCCAAATATTTGGTTTCCTGCATGGCGATTGTACACTTATGTGGATTTATAGTAAGGCCAGCCTTGGAGATTGTGGTTAGTACAGCTGAAAGATGTTTCAAATGTTCCTCCCAAGAGGGAGTGAAAATGATAACATCATCCAAGTAGGCCGCACTATAATTTGTATGAGGGGTTAACAGGGTATCCATCATTCTCTGGAAAGTTGCCGGGGCACCATGTAATCCAAAAGGCATAACTGTAAACTGAAAGATCCCAACAGGCGTACTAAATGCAGTCTTGTCCTTATCAGCAGAATTCAATGGAATTTGCCAATACCCTTTGGTCAAATCCAGGGTACTAAAATATATGGCACTTCCAAGATGGTCCAAAATGTCATCAATTCGTGGCATTGGATAGCTATCAAATTGGGAGACTGCATTTAGTTTCCTGAAGTCCAAGCAGATACATATGCCCCCTTCCCTCTTTTCTACTACAACCATAGGGAAACACCACTCACTGTGTGAGGGTTCAATGATTCCCATTTCATGCATCCGTTTCACCTCTTGAATTACATCCTGCCTTATTTTTTCGGGTAACCTATAGGACTTTTGTCTCAAAGGCTGATTATTTGTAACTCTAATATGATGGCTAGTGTCTCTAACCCTCCCAGGAATACTCGTGAATATATTTTTGAATTTTTGTAACTCTTTGTCCAGATTAGACTTTTGTATTGTCGATAATTCAGGTTTGATTACTAAATCCGTCATTGTCCCCATTCCCTCCAAACGGTGATATGCTATGTCTAATTCAGTAGCAGATTCGGGAAGAACATAACTGGACAGGGTACTCGGCCATTCTACCCAAGATTTCAGTAGATTGGCATGATATATATGTTTCCTACCCTTCTTGCCAGGTATTTCTATTTCATACATTACAGGTCCAGTTCTCTGGGTAATAACATATGGTCCTTGCCATTTCATTAATAATTTATGATCTGAGGATGGTAACAATAATAAAACTTTCTCCCCTTCATTAAATTCTTTATGCCCTGTGCCTTTGTCATAGTATAGTTTTTGTTTTGTTTGCTGTTGTAAGCTAGAGCTATGAGCCTTTTTAACATAAGACATTAGGCGTTCCCTTAACTTTTGCCAGAATTCCAGGGAAAGTATTCCTTTTGAATCTTCTGATTCCTCCCACTCTTCTTTAACTATGTCCAGAGGTCCCCTTGGATTATGCCCAAATAATAGCTCAAACAGAGAAAACCCTGTGGATGCCTGAGGCACTTCCCTGTAAGCAAACATTAAGTAGGGGAAATAGGTGTCCCATTGTTTTCCTTCCTCTGTTACAAATTTTTTTAGCATGTGTTTTAAAGTCTGGTTAAAACGTTCTACAAACCCATCAGTTTGTGGGTGATAGGGCGTTGTGAACAGAGCTTCTATTCCTAAGGCTTGGTATAGATGCTTAAGTAAGGATGATCTAAAATTGGTACCCCGATCTGTTAAAATCTCTTTGGGTATACCTACTCTACTAAAAATTTTTACTAACTCATCGGCTATTCTTTGAGCAGTGACCGTCCTTAAAGGAATAGCCTCTGGATATTTTGTAGCATAGTCCACGACCACTAGTATGAATCTATTACCTTTGGCACTTTTTGGTAATGGACCTACTATGTCCATGGCTACTCTTTCAAAGGGGGTAGATACTAATGGCAAGGGCAATAATGGTACCTTATCTTGTCGCCCAATTTTGGCTACCTTCTGACAGGCTTCGCAACTTCTACAATATTCAGCGACCTGCTCATGTATACCTGGCCAATAAAATCGATATAAGAGGCAACTTAATGTCCGGTCTCTCTCTAGATGTCCGGCCATAGGTATATCATGAGCTAGTCCTAATAGTTGAGCTCTGAACTGTTGAGGTACCATTAACTGCTCGACCACTTCCCCAGTTTGTGTATTTGTACAGACCTGATGTAATAGTCCATTTATGATTTTAAAAACAGGACCCTTGGACTTATCCTCCTGACCCACCTGTAAAAAAAAAGGGGTTAGTGACACATCAATTTTTTGTGCCTCTTTAAAGGCTAGCTCCTGTTTCTCAATACTTATGTCTAGGTTATTCTTAGAGTCTGAGTTTAACTTGTTTTTAGTCCACAGTTGTTTTCTCTTCTTTTTTTTTTCGGCTTCCTATCTTTACCAGGTACTTCAAAAAGATTGTCTTCAAATGGAAATGTGTGCCCCAATACTTCTTCACTCCTGGCCTGTGCTCTAGTTGTTACAGCAGTAAGATTAGTTGTTAATAGAGCTTCAAAATCTTCAAAATCATGTCCAATAATGACAGGAACAGGAAGCTGAGGAACCACACCCACTTGCATTCTCTGGCTGTGGCCGTCCACTTGTACCACTGTCTCTTTCAATGGGTAATGATGTACGTCCCCATGTACACATATAACAACAGTTGTAGGCCCCTCTGATTTTACACTGGTATCCAGAACTGAAGCATGAACCAAAGTTTGTTTGCTGCCAGAGTCTATAAGTCCTGTTACCACTCTTTTCCCAACTTTTACTGGTCTTACATAATGCCCCCAATTAGCTAGAGCCAAATGTACATCTTCTAGTGTCTTTTTAGGGCAGAATCTGGCTATATGCCCTCTTGTGTTACATTTGTGACACACAGTATCTGGTTTATATGGTTTTACCGGTCTCTGACTTAGTTTAGTCCCAAGAGTATTACTGTCTGTGGTATGAGGTATAGAAACATGAGAAGGTGGTCTTACCATGGATGGAGGTACCCAAGGACTTCCAGTGGGATGCATTCTGTGAGGTCTTGCAGCTATATAATCTTCTGCCAGTCTTATAGCTACTTCTGCTGTCTCTGGATGGTGTTCTTTCACCCATAACTGTACCTCTTGTGGCAGTATATTTATAAATTGTTCCAGAATGATAGCTTCCAAGATTTGTGCTGTTGTCCGCATATCAGGTTGTAACCATTTTACACTTAAGTCTTTTAATTGGATATATATATCCTGTGGGTTGTCGGTAGCATGAAGCTTCAAGGTTCTGAATCGCTGTCTATATGTTTCAGTGCTAATGTTGTACCTCTTCAGGATGGCCTGTTTTACATGTCCATAGTCATTGATATAGGTAGTTTCAACATGGCTATAAGCCAACTGGGCTTTTCCCATTAGATAGGGGGCCAATCGGATGACCCATTGGTCTCTGGGCCAGGCACAGGCAGCAGCTACCCTCTCAAAGGTCATTAGATATGCTTCGATATCATCAGCACTAGAAAGTTTGACTAGTTTAATGTCCTTCTGTACACTCCCTGATGCAACAGGGGTTCTAGCCGAACCTATAGTTTGTATTGCCCTCACTGTGTCTGCCCATCTGGCCTGATTTTCTCTCTCCATATCCATCTGTCGAATGCACAGCCAGCATATTAATTCTTTCAAGTCTTGAGGGCCTTCTACCATCTCAGAGCTGGCTGCTTGGGCTCCTGCCACAGGTCCTTTCTCGTCTTCCATCTCTGCTCCTTTTCTACTGGTCTTCCTTCTTACCACTGGCTCCAGACCGGTCAATAACAGAAGTTTTAATTGCTGGACACAGGACTGTGTAGCCACTCCACTCCAGACTGCCTCACCTTCTTGCATTCGGGTCCACTGGGTTTTGTGCTCAAAACCTCCACCAAGCAAATCCCACTTCTGACACCAAACTGTCACAGATCATGGGAAATGATGGACCAGGAGACAGTTTGATGAAGTGATTTCAAAAAAAAATTCTTTATTCAAACAAAAAAATAGCGTACTGAATACGAGAAAAAAAAAATATTTCAATAACAAAGTATGTACTAGAAAACCCTAGCACTGCAGAAGGCTTGAGACAGCACTTCCTGGTCCAACTCCTTTGAGTCAACTAACTCAATATCCTGATTCACAGCATTTTTATACTATTTGGACCTCATGTGACTAACTAGCCCCTCCTTAAAACATTTCTAAAACACAAACTCTTTAATTATAAAGCAAATAATCCATTTACATATTTCAATGTTTTTTATTTAACAAGACAATGCTGTTTCAGGATACCAAACACTGAATATATGGTCTAAAAAAATAAAATAACTAATATAAACTGAAATAGTAACTGCCCACCTTAAGCTAGGGTATATAGTCAGCTGATTAAGGGCCGGCTAGCTCCTAAAAGGGTGTGCAGGAGACAGGGGAAGAAGCAAGCAGGACGTTCCTTAATGCCAGCAGTGCAGCAAAAAAAAACCTCGCTTTAAAAACCCACAGAACCAAAAGAATAATCCCTTTTTCCCACCTCCAGGAGGTATGTACACCCTATTTCCATCATTTTTTTAAAGAAACGATTCTGTTTAGAGCCAGGATACGGCAAAATGCCGTCACGACAGTGCGCACATTCGCGCGGTAAATTTACCGGCGAATTGCACTGTCCTTCTCCAACTCCGCGGCGTATCTCCGAGAAACAGCTGCAAATTGCAAACGCTTAAAAGAATGAGCCCGACAGGGCTAAAATTAAAGAACCAAAAACGTCTCTTTCTGAAATTTACATGCCTAGAGGCATAACAATATTAATGAAGATGGGGAGACACTCACAAGAGCCTTATTTAAAGGGGAAAGCTCTGCCCTAAATAATGAAAGCATTTTCAGCGCTATATTAGTGGCTAAACTAGCTAGATAGTACAAGGGCATAACTGAAAGCACCAAAGAAAGGGGGGGAGGGTTTGTTGAATTTACTCTGACAACATTATTTTTATTAACTGACAAAACGATTATTTAGAATTATTGTGGGGGGTTGACAATGGAACAGGGAAGTATTGAAAGAAGACACAGAAGCACAAAATCAGACAGGACAAAAATATTAAAACGAATACAACATTTAAACAAAATGGGTGGCCAGCCCAACAAACAACCATATAACAGTATGACAAAGACAAGAAGGAGAAGTACATCCAAGTCCCATTGTCTCCCTATGGAGGAAAGAAATATGTGTGATTCCACTCTTTCACAGTTGGTGAATAACTTCCATTTATGTGTGCTTAGTTTTTTGATTGAGTTGTTATACCAAGCAGGAACTTTACCTTTGATGTTATATTTTCTTCTCTCAGGGACATATTGTTTTTCTAGACTATGAATAATATCCTTAAAGGTGTTCCAAGCATCGTTGATGTTAAGTGGTGAAAGTAATGAATCCCATGATATGGCTGAAAGTTTCTCATTAATTTTTGAAAAATTTGCTTTCTCATATAGTTTAATCATGAGTTTATTGGTAGGTGTTTTATGTATCAATGGAACAGAGAAAAAATTGACATATGGTCACTATTACTTAGTGGATCCATGATTTGTAGATTGTGTAAAGATGCCTCCATATTAGTGATAAGTAGGTCCAGTATATTAGTCCCATGAGTGGACTCTCTAATTAACTGTGTAAGACCAAGATCAATGATTGTTGAAATAAACTGTAAGTCATGTTGGTTTGTGCCTGATAAAGTGTCCCAATTTATAGTGGGAAGGTTAAAGTCACCCAGAATGATTACTGACCCCTTGTCAGCAATTTGAGTAATTTCTAAAGATAGTTGTTTAGTGTAACTGATATCAGAAGAGGGGGGGTGATAGCACGTACCTACCAAAATTTGGGGATAGCCATTGGGTTGTAAATAAACCCAGATACTTTCCATCTGAGTTGATAACGAGGATTCAAAGGATGGAATGCTATTAGCAACATATAGGCTCACTCCTCCACCTTTCTGGTTGCCAGGTCTATTTTTTTTATAAAGTTTGAAACCTTGAATATTCATTATCCAGTGTTTATCCGAATTACCCCAAGTTTCTGTTATGGCAATAAGCCCTATGTTAAGTTCATGGATCTTAAGTTCTAATTCTGCCATTTTTATTTTATTAAGAGACCTTGCATTGAGTGATAAGACATTTAGGTTATGTGCTGTTGAGATAATAAGAGATGGCACTAATGGCCTAGTCTCCCCCTTGGATGTCAGTTTAAATAGTTATTAATAAATGATAAAAACTGTCGACCGAGAAGAGAGCTCCCCCTTCTGCTGAGGTGTAAACCATCCCAGCAGAAGAGGGAAGTATTGTCATTAAACTCTTCCCAGTGAGTGAGACAGGATATACCCTGCCTGTGGCACCATTTACGTAGCCATTCATTCAGTGCCTTAATTTTTTTCAGGATTTAGTAAGAGGCTCGGGGTACAGGGAGGATTTCAGAAATACCGATACTACATCCTCTATCAGTTAGAATGTTACATAGAGCCACAATGTCCTGTTTTATTTGTAGTAGTGGGGCTTTAGTTATATTATTGGTCCCAGCATGAATGATCACCAGTGGGTTGCTACTTGCAGCTGAAAGTGCAGCTTTTGTCATAGATGTTATATCAGAGATTCTAGCCTCCCTATAACTTGAGCAAGTTCTGTTCTCTTTGTCAGGGTTACATATTGTACGATCGATTAATTTAATCATGGAATCACCTATTACAAAAACCTCCTTGGTGTTAAATGATGATGGGGATGACCAACTTGAGCATTGTCAGGTTCATATTTGCTACCGTTTTGAATAGATGGTTTAGGCTTAGTGTTAGCTAAGAGGAGGGAATCTGGATTAGCTACAATATTCTCCTTCTGACTAGGGCTGATTTCATCAATTGGGGAAGGGTCAAGTGGTTCGAAGGAATTAAATAATGCAACTGGAAGAGGATTATTAGGACATAGATCAATTTTATGGTTAGATCTAGAGGGAACAACAGTGGACCAAGGTGTGTTGTCCAGGGGTGGTTGTGGATTTAAACATAAGCCAGAACAATGTGGAGTTGAAGCCATTTTTTGAACATTATGCTTTAAAAGGTTTAGGTTTGAGTGGTCCCAAGGAGTGGTGGTATTCAAAACATCAACGTGGGGAGGGGTTGTACTAACTGTATCAAGGAGCAGAGACATATGGTCTATATAGTCTTCTAATGCTTCAATTTCAGGATCAATAGTCAATTTAGTAGTGTCCGAATTTGCTTCGACCCTGTTTAATAGTCGTACTACTTCCTCTTGTAATGATTTGACCAGTAAGCACCTATCACAAACATAATTAGCAGTCTGTTTACCAATTGCATACATTTGACAAGAAGTGCAGTATTTGTTAGCTCACTTCATTATGATGTTCTGTAATTACTTATAAATCGATACCCAGCAAATACTTTACCATTGGATTTCTGTCGCCTGTCACAGGTTTATTGTATTTTATTATTTTCTTGTTATCAGACCGTAGTTCCGAAGTACACGATGGATACGATAGTGACGTGCTATGCTTGCATGTCTCTCTGCGTCTCCATGTGACCCACACACTCACCCAGCTCACTAGTGTGAGGTTTTAACAGTGTACAAACCGAGGCACACGTGACTTCGATTTCGCTTGCTAAGTCAGCTTTGTTTAACCTGTGTGTATTTTCAAAGAATAGCCTTTTAAAAGGCAAACAAACAATAATTTGCTTGGTGAAATGAGATAAATGCCCCTTTAGAGGAACTGGGAGAGCAGCAGATGTAAATGCTCTCGGTGGAAACTGGGGACCCTCAAGTCCTATCAAAGTCCCACACTACCAATAGTTCCCTCAAAGAAACACCCCACTGCAGTACACAAACAAAACAAGGTTTTATATAGATAGGCAGTAAAACTTCATGTAATAGTATATTTCACACACTCCAGACAGCTAGAATATTATCTGCTGGCCACTCACTAGTGCGAGGCTTTTAACAGTGTACAAACCGGAAGTGCGTCACCTCGTGACTTCCGGTTTCGCACTAAGTCAGCGTTTTGTTTAAGCTGTGTGTATTTTAAAAGAATAGCCTTTAAAAAGGCAAACAAACAATAATTTGCTTGGTGAAAGGAGGTAAATGCCCCTTTAGAGGAACTGGGAGAGCAGCAGATGTAAATGCTCTTGGTGGAAATTGGGGACCCTCAAGTCCTATCAAAGTCCCACACTACCAACAGTTCCCTCAAAGAAACACCCCACTGCAGTACACAAACAAAACAAGGTTTTATATAGATAGGCAGTAAAGCTTGTAATAGTATATTTCACACACTCCCGACAGCTAGAGTATTATTCTATCACTGATAAAGTTTAAAATGGTGGCAAGTGACCGAGAGGTACCTTTTTTGGACCTGCCCATTTACATGTCAGATGGAAAGCTACAGAGTAAAATTTATAGGAAGGAAACTGATAGAAATACTCAGTTACATGCTAGCAGCTACCATCCAAAACACTTGAAAGATAGCATCCCATACTCCCAAATGCTCAGCATCAACAGGAATTGCAGTAATGAACAAGAAAAAAAGCCCGTATTTGTGAATATGGCTGAAATAGTTCTCATTAGAGGGTATAATAAGAGAACAGTGAACAAAGCAATAGCAAGGGTAAAAACATCACAGAGGGATGAGAGATTGCCAAACTGGATGGAACAAATGGATAGGATGGTGCTGACCTTGGCGTATTCATCATTCACTGGTCTAATAAGAAAAATCATTGACTCACATTGGAACAATCCAAAACCCTTAGGGATCCCAGAATTTGATAAAAAACCTGTTGTTGCTTAAAAAAAAGTTAGCTCATGAAAGGACAATCTGGTACACCCAGACAGAAAGGACCAGAACCATCGAGGGGACAATTACTTTTGGGACCTTTGGAACCAGGGAATGTACCTATGTGGCAGATGCAGCCACTGTAACAATACTTCAAAAAATACTTAAAAAAAGAAAGAAATAACACACCCAAATGGCAATACAAAATACCGTATTAAATCATTCATGAACTGTGACACTGACTATGTAATATATGTTCTGTGTCCCTGTTTAAAGTATTATGTTGGCAAGACAAATAGGCCATTATTCAGAATCAGTGAGCATAAAAAGCAACATATGACTGAGGAATGAGAGGTCACTTGTGGCACAGCACTTCTCCCAGGAGGGGCATACTGTCACCTCATTGAAATTTTGAGCAATAGAGCATGTGGGTTCCCCAGCATTAGGGAGAGATTGGAATAAACTAGTGGAAAAACATGAGATGTTTTGGATCTACACCTTTGACACCATTGGTTACCATTTAGGAATGAATGAAGAAGAAAACTGGCCAGCCAGCATGTTGGTGATCCATTGATACTCCCATCTATGACCTTGTCATTTTTACATGAAATAACCCTCAGGGCTGAGGACTTTACCAGATTTTATACAAATTTCTTCCTGGAAAAAAAACTCCCCCCTCCTACACACACCAACAACTGTGTATATAGCCATTTCAAGACTTAAAACCTAAATAGCGGTACATAAAGTGATCTCCTAGGAGAACTCACCTGTAACCCATCAACTAATTAATTCACAAATCAATATAAATATCGAAACCCTAGTTGCTGGGCTCTTGGAGCAGGAGCAGTGCAGATTAAAGGTGTTCACGTGAATAGTGAGAAGTGATGAGGGAACTATTTGCAAAAATTATTACTTTTAGTTTAAACTTTGGTGCAGGTTATATTTTTTAATTTTTTAATAACTGAGCTTGCAGGAGGGAAGTCCAGACATCCAGTTGCAACTGTAGGCTTGAGACATATGCTTAAGAACAAGGAAGTCTGAACCATAATTCAGTACTTCATTCTCATTTGAATATGAGGATCCTGGGTGTTGTACTCCTTGAAAGTACACAGTGCTGATTAAAGAGCAAGACTGTGATCACAGCTTGAAAACTGTGTTGCCTTCTGAAAGAAAACTCCCCTCAATTCATTATTTTAAAGCATGTCAGCTTTGATAGCCTAGTGACAGATCAGATCTATGCAGTCTAATCGTGACTTATTTTATTTTTTTATTTAATGAAAGGTTCCACGTCAGTAGGAAAGTAAAAAATAGCAAATACACAAGCATCACTTAAATATTACAGGACAAAACATTCAGCACAGTAAATATTGTACAGTTATATCAGCAGGGATCAGTAAAAGAACGTCTAGGTTAATATTATGTTCATTTGACAGTAAAAGTTTTGGCGGGTCATAGTAATAGGCCCTGAGTCGTGAAATATTTACAATGCATTTGATGAGCCTTGGCATGGGAGAGAAAAGAAGATATCCCTATGTTGGGGCCATCTCATTTGCACTGGAACTTATGAATATTTATGAGCTTATATGGAGACTGGGATCATCCTGACTGATCCCACAATACAGAAATGTGTTGAAATGAAAAATGATTTAAAATCCTGAAACTTGTTGGGCTAAAGGGGTGGACAGTGTGCATCTGCTGGTCAGAAATCCTCTGGTCTGGCAAAGGTGGTGCTGAAATGCTATGCTGTTGCATAGCAATGTGCAGCTGTCTTCCTGCTTCAGTGCCAGGACATGTGATGCCATTTGTGATGTCTGGCAGCAGGCTACAGTGATTGGAGGAGTTATCTCCACATTTATGCCTCAGTTCTATTAGAACAGATCACTTACAAGTGACCAGTGCAGTTTACCCTTGTAGACTGCCATGTAAACATGCTGAAACTGAAAGCTGAGTGCACCAGGGAGAGGAGCATTAACACTCACACTAGAGAGTTTGGTTTTCACTGAAAAAAGATTACAGAAATTGTTACTAAGAGTATCCTCTCTGTTAGGAGATTTATAATGATGACTTGTGGAAGACAAAGCAAACTGCTTAGAAACATAAGATATGGGGAAATGTTAAAAGAAACTTGTGTGGAATAACATGAAAATGTTTAAACAAAATGCGTTATTCTCATGGACAAAAAAGTAAAGCATTTACAATCATAATGTATGCAAAATTGTATGTACAGAAACTTGTGTGGAACAGTATAAAAATGTTTAAAAATAGGAGTTAATTTGCTTACAGTAAGCTCAACATAGTAAATCCCTTGAGGGTCACACTACATACCTTAATTGTATGAATTCTTGCAGAGTTTATTTGCTGGATGAGAAGTTATAATTGTATTCATGTGGTAAAATGTCTTCTAAAAAAATAAGTTACCTTTCCAATAACAGGTTTAACATATTACGGGCTAAGGGTCACAATACTCCAGGTTGCTGGATGAAAAATAATGGTGACACTGAATTAATGCTTACAGTGTAATTGATATATAATATAGAATATTGAATCAAAATATAGAAAATAGGCATACAGTAAACATGGCTGACTGAGAGTTTTATGTTTAAGAAGTGTTAAGGGTGTAGAACCATACAGAAAAATACATTGTTTAGAATATGACAAGTAAAAAAGTAAAAAAATGATATAAGTAATGCTAAGAAAATACAAATTGTCAAGTTGAACTATGAATTCTGTAATAGACTTCAGCTCCTAGGTATGTGCCCTGGTTCATTGCATCAATCCTGTTTTAAGCATAATACTCTCACACTTAGATACTCCTAATGCAGTGTGTGTGCATTACCCCCGACATGTGTGTATTGCACTAGCTCCACTAGTAGGGGTGCTGTAAAACTGAAATAAATAATTGATACATGCATTAGAAGTATACTGTTTTACGGGTAACATGTTGAATTACATTTAATTAGGAATCTTATAATGACAGTGTAATTATAACACTGGTAATATACAGGTTTAACACTTCGAGAGATACAAGAGGACGTTTAGATATTCTCCTCTTGGCACCTGATTTGGAATTACTGAAGAGGAATTTTAAATGTTATGTAAACATAATTACATATACTGTAATTGTTTTACCAACAGTATAGATCCTCTTCCCTGCAGAAGCCCAGAGTGGTGAAACATTGAGTTTCGTGATGAGGGTCTTTGTTTGGTACTAGCTATAATAAAAACTACTTGAAAAATAAAGTTTGAAGAGTGGTTGGTCTCTACGCTCTTGTTATGAGTCTCACCCAGGACTGCCTGCCATTTCTAGTGCCCTGTACAAATGTTCTGCATCCCTGTATCGACTTGCACCTGGTTATCACCTGCTTTTTGTGAGTGTTCAATATGTGATTGCATGTAAATACTTTGCAGATGCAAGATGCCTTGAATATGTCACTGTGCCTAATATGCCTGGCCAGGGTCCTCCATTTCCATGTCGACTGCATGCTTTGGTTTTAGCATTCACTGTTGATATTGTGTGATTGCTGCTTCCTGAAGTCTAATATGGGGCAGTAACCATTAAACAGGTGTAAATGTGTTTTAGCACTCACTACCCACTGCTGTGCCTATATAAACATTTGAATATCCAACCCATGGTCTTTTCTTACCTTTTGTTTCTTTGAGTGCTGCTTGGGACTTGGCTTCAAAATATAGAACACAATTAAAAACAAGGTTATTCATTATTCTATACCCATAAATCACACAGAATGACACAGTCCCACACTGACATATTTCAAAACTTCAACAATCAGGGAACTTCAACCAGTCAGGGAAGGTGATGTGCATTTTCCTTATCTGCCAGCAGATTCTGTGTTTCTATAGGGTAGGGTTCAGGAATGCATGGGATAGACACAGAGGAATCTTAGCAGTGGGGAGAAGGAGGGACTGGAGGCTGAGTTGGGTTTGTGGCAACACTATAAGTAGGGAAAATAGGGGAGACTAGGTGGGTCATGAGATCTTTATCTGCTGACAGATTCTGTTTCTATGAAATTTGCTATTGTAAGAATGATGTTCTTGCCCTGCAGTGGCACTTGGGAGAGCAGATAATACTTCCCAGGTTGGTGTCCTGAACTCAGCTCCCAAGCTACTGTGGCAGCTCATTTGGACTGCAGCAAGGATAGCATCCAGATCACAGCCTGACGTTTTCTGAAGCAAACAGAGGTGTGGCTTTTTTACCATGTGTGACCATGTGGCATCATCCCTTGCTTCCACAAGCCAGATGGCTGTGGGATGGACATAGTCTTAAGATGGATGGTAGGACCTAAGGAGTAAAACGTCTGGTGGCAAAAATGAATGCTGTTTTCAACTCACACATCAAATGGTTCAGTTCCTCTCTCCTGTTCACCTCCCCTTGTCAATCACACAGATAACTCTCCCTGACTGTACTGCACCAGAGTTGGACTGCAACTATGGAGGGTGATTCTTGCAGGGTGTGAAGCATTGGTAGAGTTCAGGTCTGTAAACTGACTTGGGGACGGATGGCTTATAAGCCCTGATTATACACTGGGAGGGATGGTCTGAAGAAAGAAAATGACAGAGAGGTAAGGCACCTCTGGGGAATGGGGGATAATCAGCAATTAATAAAGAAAATATCTTATACAGTGGAGCCTGCCCAGGTGAAAAGCAGTGTCTTAGTTTTCCGCATGACAAATGGAATAACTTCCCATTGAAATTGCCCTGTTTCCTGCATTAACTCTGCTGCAGAACTCTGCAGAATTAAGCTGCATCATGGTGGGCTTCACTGTATCTGTAGGAAATATTGGCCCCATACTAAAAGTTAGTGCTCATTAATACCATAGCAGATGATATTGGTGAGTGTTTGGTGACAGCCTCAGGATACTGTAGATCTGGCAATCAGAACAAGCACTAAGAATCTGCTTTAAGCCTTTGAATGGGCCACTGGACACCAGGAATGGGGAAGGAGTAGTGACAGTAGTGAAGGTTGGAGGTCATACTCAGAAGTGAGGGGGGGGAATGCCAGGAACATTTATGATAGCATGCTAGAGTGGTGCACAGTATGTCACATTGGTACAAAGTTATGGATTATGAGTAGTGGACCACAGGGGGTTACTGTAACATGCTGGGGAGCTGCCTCATGTGTTCTAGGGGATGTTACCCAAACTACTGCAACTAAAAGAGAAAGAGGCATCCAGTGATCATGATGGTATTTAAAGTCCCTTGCCCCAGCTTGTTGACATGGGAAATCAGGTACCTGGCCCTGGTAACTGGAACTGAGTCATGGATTAGGACAAAGTACCAAACCAGAATTGGAACAAAAACAATCCAAGTTAGTATATTCTCAGATGGTTGGGTCACTTGCATAGTACTCATTACTGCCCTAGCTTCAAGAATGACATTGCCTGCTCATTGCGAATGAGGGCTTTTATTATGGCCTACTAGGGCACAGGTATAAACTAGAGTGCCCAGACCAGCTCAATGTGCATTTGAGCTCAAAGTTAAGAATCTGGGGCACTCCTTTCATATATCAGGGTAAGCTAACAGTGAAGTACAGTAAGTAGAAATACATTAGGATTTACAAAAATATTCTTCTAAAGAGCTTTGTACACCACAGGGACAAGTTTAAAAACACAAGAGCCCACAATTTAACTTATTTTTTATATACAGTACATACATTCCTCTCATACATTATTACTTCTGAAATTTTCCTGAAAACAGAATCTCTCCCACTTGGTCTTCATTATTTCTGGCTGTTTGTCCGGAAGTGGCATCATAATCACTTATGTGACATCACTAGTGGTTGCTGTAGAAATGATCATGATATCCCAGAACAAGATTCTGATGTGATTTGTAGGCAAACAGCCAGAGCAGATGAAGACCAAGAGTCAGAGAATCCAGTTTTTATGCAAATGTCAAGGGAAGGTCATGCCATATGAATCTTTTTGACTTCTTTAACTCAGTGTTCCAGGTAATGGACAAAGACCAGGCTGTGGGTGTCCTTTTCTTGGACTTCAGCAAGGCCTTGAAATCAGTGCCATTCAGGAGGCTTGTGAAGAAGCTGAAGGACCTGGGGATGGAGAACAGCTTATCTAACTGAATAAACAACAGGCTAAGAGAAAGGACACAGAGGGCAGTGGTAAATGGGACTGACTTGTTGGTCAGGAAGATGGTCAGCAGGGTGATATTGGGTTAGCTCCTTGTACCTGTACTCTTCAATATAGTCACTGTGACACTGTAGAAGGCATAAAGGGAAATATTGGCTTATTCGTAGAAGAACCTCAAATAAAAATGAGAATGACTGATCATCTTATTAGTAAAACAAGTACATTATTTTTTCATAAGCAACAATCTACCAGTTTGCAGGATTTTGCCAACATTTTGTGGCAAAACACTACTTCTTCAAAAGCTTTGGTGGTCTTCAGAATAACACTATTCTGAATTTTGTCTGTATAACAGATTGCTTTTCTTAGTGCTGCTGCAGTCTCACCAAGTTGGTTCACTATACTGTACATATGGTTACAGGTTGAAGAGATGGCTGGATGCAAGCCTAAGAGATGTTCACATGCTAGGGAATTCATTGGAGGCAGGAAATTAATTGATATAAAAGATATAGTGAGCCAGCATGGCAAGGCTGCAGCAGCACAAGGAAGTAATCTCTTATGCAGAAAATACATAAAAATGAGTTTATCCTGAAGACTGCTAAAACCTCTGCAGAAGTGGAGTTTTGCCATGAAAATTCCAACAAATTTATGGCAGTACATCAAAGATAATGTACTTATTTAAGTAATAAGGAGCCGAACCATTCTTATTTGTTTGAGTTTCATAAACTCATTAAGGGAGGTTCCTCCAACAGTAACAATATTTTCCCCAGGTTATAGGGGATGTGTATAACCAGAAACTACTTCCTTCTTCTTACTGGCACAAAAAAATATGTGGCAGGGTGGACATGGAGGAGGGGATTAGTAGAATAAGAAGGAATCTGCAGAAGCTGGGAACATTCTTCCTAGACTTCTTGGTTCAAATATAATGAGAAAAAAATCCACAAGGTCATGCATGGTGGCAAAAAGAACAATACTGAATCAGAGGTGTCAGACTGGGTTAAGCAACAGAGAAAAGGAACATTGTGGTAATCATTAGAACCTCAAGACATCAGCCCAGTGCAGTAAAGCATATGCTATTGCCAACAGAATGCTGGGTTGCACTGACAAGGGCTTAACCAGAAGGAGGCAGGAGGTGATCCTGTCCCTCTACAGATCCCTTGTAAGGCCACACCTAGAGTACATTTTGCAGTTTTGGAACCCTCATCCTAAAAAAGACAGAGATCATCTAGAAACAGTTCAGAGGAGGGCAACCAGAATGGCAGGTGAGTTACAGGGAAGGCCTTAAGAGGAAAGTTTGAACAGGCTGAACTTGAACTCACTTAAAGCCAGAAGGGAAAAGAAGACAATATATAAATATTTAAGTTCCTCAAAGGGATCAACAGGGTGGATTGTTAATTATTGAGATGCAGTGAACAGATCTCCTGTAGAGACCACAGCATCACACTAGCTGGTGGTAAATTTAGGAGAGATGTGAGGAAACACTTCTTCATGTAAGGGGAACTAAACAAGTGCAATAGTTTACTAAGGACAGTGATCAAGGTAGGGATGACGCAGTGATTAAACATGGGGTGGGACATACATAAGAGGCTGATTGCAGTTGGAGCAAGGGAGGTGGAAAGGTACAAAACTACTAAATGGATCAAGCACTAATAGAGGGTTCAAGCTAAGCCACCCCCAGTAATAGTCTAGTGTAGGTAGGAACAGCATAGACTGGATGGACCCATGGCCTTTGACTGCCTGTAATCATTTCAGTATTCCTATATTCTTAGTAAAAAAGACTACAGGGAAGATAAATACAAGAAATATTATTTAACGTTTTACCAGTAATGTCAGTGTCTCTTTAAGCAGGATTGTCCTACAACAGGAGTCTAGTATATGGTTACACCCCAATTGTGTATGGATTTCCATACACTCCAAATTGTTGTTGTGGTATAGTTCAAAGGTCATGAAAAGTTGTTGTGTTATCATTCTGGAATCAGGGAGGAGCAGTGGATGTGGCCTACCTGGATTTCAGTAAGGCTTTTGACACTGTCCCACAGAGAAGACTAGTAAGTAAGCTGAGCAGCCTGGGACTGGGTCCAAAGACAGTAAAATGGGCACAAAATTAGCTGAATAACAGAAGGCAGAGGGTGGTGGTAAATTGAGTCCACTCAGAAGTAGGTAAGGTAACCAACTGGTGCCTCAAGGGTTAGTACTGAGACTGGTCCTCTTTAATGTCTTTATTAGTGACATCGCAGAGGGGCTGGAGGGGAAGGTATGCCTGTTTGCAACAGAGTTGACACACTGGGGGGGTGGAAAAAATAAGGGAAGATTTGAAAAAGTTAGAAGACTGGTCTAGAGTTTGGCAGCTGGGCTTCAATGTCAAAAAGTGCAAAATTATACACACAGGGCACAGAAACCCAAGGGTAACATATCATTTTGGAGAGGGGGAGGAGGTAGCAACCTCAAAACAGGAAAGGGATCTGGGGGTCATCATAGCTGTTGACCTAAAGGTAGCAAAGCAGTGTGATAAAGCAGTAGGAAAGGCTAACAGAATGATGGGGTGCATAGGGAGGGGTATCACCAGCAGGCAGAGGGAGGTAGCAATACTCCTGTATAGATCAATGGTTAGGCCCCACCTGGAATACTGTGTCCTGTTCTGGAGGCCCCACCTCAGGAAAGACATAGACCAGGTGGAGGCAGTACAGAGAAAGGCAACCAAAATGGTGCATGGTCTGTACCAGAAGCCCTACAAGGAAATACTCAAGGAGTTAAATATGTACTCTCATGAGGAAAGGAGGGAAAGGAAAGACATGATAGAAACATTTCAATACCTCAAAGGTATCAATAAAGTACAGGAAGGTGGCATTTTGCATAGAAAGAAATGGCTCAAGGACAAGGGAGCACAATACGAAGCGAGAAGGGGGAAGACCTAGATGGGATGTAAGAAAATGCTTCTTTACTGAAAGGGTGGTGGACATCTTGAACAGCCTCTCAGCAGAGGTGGCGAGTACCAAAACAGTAGCAAGTTTCACACATGCATGGGACAGGCACAAGGGGACTTTGGTAACAGGGCTGGGGGGGGGGTAAAGGCAGAGATCAATTACGGTCTATGGTAGCACAGTAGGTAGGGATCTTAGGGCAGACCTGTTGGGCCAGCAGGTCCTATTCTGCTGACAGTGTCTATGTTTCTATGTTCTGACATCACAATGTTACAACAATAATTTTTCAGCCTTGATGTGCCACCTGATTGGTTCATGACATGACTTTGACAAAAAAAAGACTCAAGGAAAATGGAACAATGTAGTCAGATCTACAGTGAGATGCTGGCGAGAGTGGGAGTAATTATACAAGGTACTGATAAACTGACTGATTGGAGAAAAAACAATTATGGGTGCCCATACACAACAAAGAGTGTGTGCCAATACACAAATGGGTGCCCACACAAAGCTAAGAGTGTGTTTCCATTTCAGTCGTGATGACATCATGGAGACCTCTTGAGCTTTGCTCTTGAGCTCTCTATGAAGTTATCCTATACTATTAGTGAAAACACAGCCCTATTGTATATGGTCACCCATACACTATTCTGTATGTGTGTACATTAAGTAAGCTTCACTGTAGTCTACTGTGCTATAATTCTAGTCTACAGACATTCAATTGTGTGATTTTATTTCTTTGCTAGTCTGACTGGACTAGGCTGCCTCCAAAATGTACAATTGAAGGTGCGAATGTGAAATAGTCAATCCAAATCTGGAACATGATTTGTGATGCCATAACCATAAATGTTTCAGTCTAGTAAATCTGCATTCTGATTGGCTGACAGGGTTCACTGTTTAATCTTTTGGTGTATGGTGGAACGCAATTGAGGATAGAAATCCATGCCTAGAATTTCCTTGTTGTTCTTCAGTAGTGAAGTCATGATGCTGTTGTGCTGCACTAAGCATGTCACTACTCCAGCACAACAACAAAGAACATCTGTACTTGGCCACCTTCTTGAGACTATGGCTCTAAAACCAAATGTAGTTGGAGATTGTGAAAGCTGCCATTTAGTTTTGGGCAATTGTGCAGAGAACAGTTGGTCTGTGGCAGTGAGAGCTATAATGAGCAGCCAGTTAGAGGAAGAAGGCTTAATGGAGTGACCACAGTGGTAAGAGAGAGAGAGAGGTGGACCCAGCACCTGAATGAACCGCTACCATGTGTTTGATAGAGGAGCAGAGTGGGGGAGGACCTTTTTGTTATATTTGCTGGACAAATGCTTTTACTAATGGTGCCCATGCACTACAAAACATTGTGTATGGGTTTCACTACACAGGCAAGCTTCAATAGGTTTCAATGGCAATCAGGAGATCTCTCCAGTTTCACTCTCGAGGTTCCTAGTTGGCATTTATTATTTTTTTTTTAAAGATTGGTAACTGGGAGAGGCAGACTGAGACAAGGCTCATTTCCAGGTGTGACATGGAAACCTCTTGATTCTGATACAGGCATGTTGTGTGTCAATGCCCATACACAATTATCTATAATGAAAGTTTACTCCTGTTATGACTGAAAACACACACACACACACACACACACATATGCACATTTTGTTTCAAAGCCATGATCTCAAGAAGGTGGCCATGCACAGATGTTCTTTGTTAGTTGAAGTACTGACTTGCTTAGTGCAGCACAACAGCATTATGACATCACTACTGCAGCACAACAAAAGGAAATTCTAGGCATGCATTTCTATCCTCTATTGAGTTCCATCATACACTAAAAGATTAAACAGTGAACCCTCTCAGCCAATCAGAATGCAGGTTTACTAGACTGAAACGTTTATGGTTATGGCATCACAAACCATGTTCCAGATTTGGAGTGACTGTGTCACATGACTGAAACACACACACACACACACACACACACACACACACGCATGCATAAATAAAACCAATGGTCATTTCTTACCTTTTGATTCTTTTGGTGCTGCATGTGGCTTGACTGCAAAACATGGAGTAAAATAAAATAAACTGACTCCTTGTTACACGCAATACTATAGAATCATATAAAATGGCAAATAGCAGTCCCACTTTAACATCATAAAATAAAATGCTTTGAATGCCTTTTGGAATATATAGTCCTCGTATTCTCTGTTACTAAGGAAATGTGTATGGAAACAGGACCCTTGCCCTTTGGACATCATCTGTGTCTTCTGCTCATCTACATATGATGTCATAATTTACTGCTTGGGACATCAGAATAATTCCCATGGCAACCAACTGTGATTCATAAACAGAGTGCAATGACATCTTGTGTAGGCAGGCAGCAGGAGCAAATGATGTCTGAGTTAAAATGATACCTTTTAAGAAAGCTGTCCTTAGTGCACTAATAATGAAAGGCAGGAAGAAAAATATAGAAAATATTTGTAATACAAACAGATATGTGTAGAAATATTATGTTTTAAACAATTTTGTCAAAGCTGTCGCAGGCTTGTTGACCTCCACATTTAAACATGTGTCCTTCTGGAAGCATTTTAAATGCTATTGATTTTTGAAATCACAGTACTCTTGTAAACTGGCAATAAAAACTAGTTACACAGTTCTCAACCATTTTAGATTCTTAAGGAACAGTCCAATTTAAAAAGTTAAGAGTTACCTATACCTGAGGGATTATTTCTTTAGGTGCAGATAAGTTGCAGGAGTAAATAAAATCTAAGGAACAATGTTCACTTTGTTCTGTAATTAAGCCAGAGAGTGCTTCTGACCAATCAGAGTGCTTCTTCCCCTCCATGAGAGACACTTATACAGTATATGCTTATATGTACAGTTGATGTGTGTCTTAAGTAGGCATGGGCTACCCAATGGGTAGCTGGGTTGGGTAGTTAAGGTATGAGCAATGTTTGGCTGGTTGGGTAGTTTGGGTAATGGACTACCCTACCAGACATAACAGTGTACTTCTTGGGTCTGGTAGTTTTGACACGGGTAATGGGTGCTGGGAAACAGGCATTACAGGGCAGTCAAGGGCAGCCTGTGGGGTTCTGGGATGCATGCCTGTACTTCCAGGCTGGAAAAAGGCATTATAGAGCAGCCTGTGGGTTCCCTCACAAGCTTACAGCAAGAATAGGTGCACATGACACTGGGATGACAACCTGATTGTTCAGTGGTGTCTGCTCTCCATCTGCTGTGAGCCCATGTTGCACAGATAGCAGCCGGCTGCAGTTTGGAGTGGATGCAACTATGTGTCTATGGTCAGGCACTCACTCTGCAGTCTACAGCTAAATCACGGCAATCTTTTAACTAAAAGTTGAATAAAAAAAAATATAAATTATAAATAAAACCTCCATTAAGGAGCAAAGGGAGAAGGGGTTGAGGTTGGGGACTGAAACGATCTCATGGAGGGGGAAATCAGAGGACTCCGCCTCAGTCAAGGAAGTGAATGGTGCTGTGCAGGGCATGAGAACAGAGAAGGAGCATGGAGGGGGACAAAAAAGACAAAGAAGGCAAGGCACTGGTGGCAGGTTTGAAAAGGGATTACTGTTTGTTAGGTGCCCCTGAGCCCTGTCATTAATTTATTACTATATCAGTCAGATACACTGTGTGTCTTTACAGCATAGTGAAAGCCTTGTATGACTGTATATAATACTGTTTGTTAGGTGCCCCTGGCTGAGCCCTGTTATTTATTACTGTGACAGTCAGCTACACTGTGTGTCTCTGCAGAATGGTGAAAGCCATTTGGGCTGTTTTACACTGTTTGTTAGGTGCCCCAAGCCCTGTCATTTAATGCTGTGTCATAGCTACACTGTGTGTCTCCCTACAGCATAGTGAAAGTCATTTAGGCTGTATCACACTGTTTGCTAGGTGCCCTGAGCCCTATCATTTATTACTGTAACAAAGCTACACTGTGTGTCTCTCTGCAGCATAGTGAAAACCATTTAGGTTGTATCACACTGTTTGTTAGGTGCCCCAAGCCCTGTCATTCATTACTGAAACATAACTGTATTGTGTGTCTCTACAGCACAGTGAAAGCCTTTTAGGCTGTATCATATCATTTGTTTGATGCCCCAAGCCCTGTTGTTTATTACTGTGATATAGCTACACTGTGTGTCTCTCTGCAGTCATAGTGAAAGCCATTCAGGATGCATTACATGATTTAGTAGGTGCCCTGAATCCTGTCATTTATTACTGTGACATAACTACACTGTGGGTCTCTGCACCATACTGAACACCATTTTGGTTGTATCACACTACTTTTTAGGTACCCCAAGCCCTGTCATTTATTACTGTGACATAGCTACACTGTGTGTCTCTGCAACAGCCATTCAGGCTGTTTATTAGGTGCCCTGATCCCTGTCATTAATTACAGTGACATAGCTACACTGTGTGTCTCTTTGCAGCATAGTAAAAGCCATGTAGGCTGTATCACACTGCTTGTTCGGTGCCCCAGGCCCTGTCATTTATTACTGTGATATAGCTACACTGTGTGTCTCTCTGCAACATAGTGAAAGCCATTTAGGCTGTTTGTTAGGTGCCCCAAGCCCTGCCATTTAATACTGTGACATAGCTACTCTGTGTGTCACTGCAGCATAGTGAAAGTCAGTTAGGCTGTATTAGACTGTTTGTTAGGTGACCCGAGTCCTGTCATTTATTACTGTGACATAGCTACATTGTGTGTCTCTGCAACAGTTAGTGAAATAATATCCATTCCTTTCAGGGCTGTGTCTGCTATATCTTAGATTTTCCAGTCTAAGGCTACTAAAAGGAAGCACAGTACTGCTGCATGTACAACTGTTAATGATTTGGACAGTATGAATCATACCACTAATGAAGAACATAGCGACAATAATAACATCACCAGGACAAGCGCTAAATGTCCTCCTGAACCATGTTAGCAATGAAATGATAGTAGAGTTCTGGAAAGAACCGACTGAAGTTACTTGTAGATGTACTGAACATTTTGCCACATGTACCAGGACACTTCCATCTACTGAAGCAGCATGGAAGGAGGAATCTTCCTCAAATATAAGCTCACATGCTGAGGCAGTGAACACTAATATAGATGGTGATGAGAGTGGGGACTGGAAATGGGTTAGCCCAGGCTATGTCCCACACGATGATGCTGGCACTTCCAATTTTTCTGAATCTTGTGGTGATGAGGTCTGTAGTTTCAATAAAGGGGTAGAAGTGGATGCCACTCTAAGGCATGAGAGGCAACTGCAGAAAAAAAAATCATATGCTAAACAAAAGAATAAGAAGATGGGTATGAATGAGAACAATTTATCTCAACAAGGAAATGGCATTGTAGGGTTTCCTCCAGGCCCCTTAACTGTACAAGAAATAGTGCCAGGTACTGTAGCATAAAGCAAGAAAGGTAAATCTTTGATGTGGCATTTATTTTATATTGACCCTGAAGACAGCTCTTGAGCTGTATGCAGTCTGTGCAAAAAGAGCGTCATTCATGGTGGCAAAGAGGCAAATTGTGGGACATTAGTAATGATAAGCTATGCAAAGGCAAAACACCCAAATGAGTGGGGCCAGGCAAGTGGCAGTATGGTTGGTATAGGTGATAGTGGTGGTGGTGGTGACCATAGTGACAATGAACCAGAAGCAGGAACTGATATTGAATCACTTGATGTGTCCTTACAGTCTTCCCAGACAAACATAGATTGTTTTCTTCTGACACCATCAAGTACTGCAAAATCCCAAAGCAGTACTCCGCATGAAAAAGGTGTGAAAAATACATTCCCCCCAACATTAAAAATAACTTGTGATTCCTGTCAACTAACATAAAAAGAAAGTGTTGTGAGGACATAAAAATCTACCCTCGAGCATCCAACATGCCAGCTGTTAAATAGAGCAATTGCAAAGCTGTTGGCCAATTATCAACTGCCTTTTGCTTTTGTTGTCCCAAAAGATTTCCTCAAGTTAATGAACAGGATTGAACCATGGTACAGCATTCCATGTTAAACATATTTCTCAAAAAAGGCTGTTCTACAGTTGTATGACTTGGTGTGTACTGTAGTCATTAAGTAGTTGAAACTCTCTGAGGTGAAACAGGTTCACATAGCCACAGATATATGGACCAGCAACCAAACAATTGACTACATGGCTGTTACAGCTCATTGGGCAGTTTTCAGTCAGAAAGTAATAATTTCTGCTGTACCATAAACAGTAGGAAGCAGGCTGTATTACAGTATATTTCACTTCTTTTGAGGAAAACCACACTGCTGTGAATACTTTGCAGGAGCTGGAAGAACAATTCAGAAATGACTTACTCTGTATTCCTTATCTCCAGGGCTCATAGTGTCAGATAATGGTGCCAATATTGTCAAAGCTGTTAGAGAAGGCAACTACCAGCACATGCCTTGTTTTGCACGTTGTTTATATTTTATCATCCATAGTTTCTTAAATGGTAACAGAAATGTTGAAAACCAGTTAGGTCTTGCTAGAAAAATATATGGGCATTTTCAGCCACTCTGAAAGCAAAAAAAAAAATCCTGAAGGGGCTGCAGAAGTCAAACAACTTACCACTGCATACGTTAAAGCAGGAAGTTCCAACCCACTAGAATTCAACATTTTAAATGTTGGAAAGACTTCTTAAACAGAGAAAAGCTGTATATGACTACACCATGCAGCCTCAAATAGGTAAAGTAGACATCATGCTCAGTTCCAGCAACTGGACTCTTCATGAGTCTTTGGTCACCTTATTGGAGCCATTTGACGCTGCCATACATGATGTAAGTGTGGACAGTGCAACTCTGAGTCAAATTCTTCCTGAAATAAGATTTCTTCACATTGTCCTTGATGACATAAAGAAACACTTATTGTCAAAAGAAGATACCACTTCTGTTATGCTGACAGATGACTTGAGTGTCAGACTGTCGACTGAGCAGAGACTAAATGCCATGTTTAAGAATGTCACCTGTGTATTGGCTATGTTGCTAGATCCCTGCTTTAAGGGGAACACTGAAGACATCCTTCCTGCAGGGGAAGACATTGACTATTGGAGAGATCATGTGCTAATCAAATGTGAGTTTGCCCTACCAACACCATTAACTGATGTACAGTGGTCATTCTCTGCCGAACCATCAGAGTTCACCTCTGGTACACACAATAGCACATCTATAAATTCTTCACAATCACCCGTGTCATCAGTGAAGTAAAGGACATCTAAAGCTACTTCTCAGGCATCCTATGTTCAGGGTTAGAAAGGCAAATCACTTCTGAGTGACCTGCAACAACATGGACTAGTATCATGTGAGGAAAGTGCAGCTGGTTTATCTGCTAGACTGGTAACCATCTCAGGCAGCACAATAATCCTAAAATATGTCATAGATCATATTGTGATTGGTCTCGAGGTAAATCCATTATGCTATTGGAAACAAAAGAGAACAATGTGGTCAGATCTATCCAATCTTGCAAAAATGTACCTCAGTTGTCCACTTTCAAGTGCATAGTCAGAAAGTATATTTAATGCAGCTGGAGGAAAAGTCACTGACCAAAGAACACTGCTAAATCCTGTAAATGTGGAATGGCTTACATTTCTCAAAAGTAATGCTGACAATTTCCCAGTTGTCCCAAACACTGAATTATGGTGATTCTGACCATGAACATGAACAACAGCCTGCAAACAGTGATACTGAATATGATGACTAGGTTGTGTATGAAACAAATAAGACCATCACCACCGCCGCCATGCCAGCTACATGTGCCCCACTACTCTTTATTTTCTTTCATCAATCATCAGTTTTATATCATGTAACTGTGATGCCCGCCATGGGTATAATTTTTGGAAACAGCAGCAATACAATTATAGTGTATGGGACAGGGTTATTAATGATGGAATTTAATTAATTTCTATTGTTGTTATATGATGGTTGTGAGGTCAAGAGGTTGTTATACCGTCTTGAGTGTGCCACAATGATAGCTTAAGAACATAAATGTCTGTGTGCATGAGCATCTGCTTCTGCCTTTGATTGTAGTGTAGTCTTCAAATGATGGCTGTTCTCAGGAGAAACAGACTTTGTGGGTGCAGTACTGGGTCAGTGAATGGCACAGATGATGGGAATACACCCCTCGGAAGCCAACACAAAACAATATGGTCCCTCTGATTACTTTTATTTAAAAATACATTGAGACTGTGTGATTGGTGAGGGGGAGTATGGCTCTTTCAATGTTGTATGGAGAAGGACGGCTGCACAACACTCAAGAAATGCTCCATTTTTAACTGTTGGCCATGCACTGTAAAAGACAATGGATGGGAAACAGTTAAATAATGCTGTCTTCACTTCTCGAGGTGTCATTATAACTGTAAACCTCTTGAGCTTCGCTCTCAAGGTTTACTAGGTTGTCATGACAACCTCTCGAAGTAAACACAGCATTGCTGTTCACTATTGCCCATCCATTATCCTCTATTAGCAACTGCATTGTAAAATGGTATAATAAGCAAATATTTAGGTACGATCATACCCCAAAACCTATGTCTTGGTAAAGGACAGTTCTATACTGAGTTTGTAACACAGGAGGAGGCATTAGCCCATCGAGCCTGTCTCCAACCAAGGCAGGACCTTAGCCACCCTTGGTTCATAAGATGACTATTCAGTCTTTTCTTGACTACCTCAATAGAATCTGCCCAAATCACCTCTCTAGGGAGGGAATTCCAACATTGTACTGCTCTGTATGTGAAAAATCCTCTCCTGACATTTTTCATACAGTGATGCATAGGGATTTGCTGTGTATGGCCGTGTAAATAGTTTTGTTATGATGCATAATCATCCCTATGCTGCCAATCAGTTCCTGGTCTGTAATGATCTTATACATTTGTTTGACAGTTCTTTATTTCAGTTCTAGAATTTGATTATAACAACTACCCCCAAAACCTATCTTTACCATTGTGATTACCTTTGGCCGTTCCTCTGAAATTTAGTGGTCATGACATGTAATTGTACTATTCATGCAGTAATTTGTGACAGGTTTTTCTTATTTATTATTCAAGCGATACTATTTACCAACTGCATTGTAAAATGGGATAATAAGAAAATACTAAGGTAGAATCAGACCTCAAAACCTGTATTTTGATGAAGGATAGTTGTTTAGCTCAATTCTGATACTTAATTAAAAAAAAATACCTCCCAAAAGCTATCTTTATGCATAAGGATTACCTTCAGCCATTCCTAGGATATTTACCATTAGTGATATGTAATTCATTCCAGTTGTGTGCTGATTTGTGGCATGTATTTAATTACCACTTGAGTGATACTATTTAGCAACCACATCCAAAATGGCATAAGAAGCAAATATTGAGGCAAAATCATATCCCAAAACTTGTATTTTGCTAAACAGCAGTTGTTTAGCTCTACTGTAGTATTTCATTTGAAAAAATACCTACTCAAACCTATCTTTATTAGTACTGTGCGGAATACTCAAATTCCGGCTGAAGGAAATTCAATGGAATATTCAAAATTCTGCCAAAATGCTGCGGAATTCTGCCAGAATTGGAATGGCAGAATTCCACATCACAAAATAGTTGTGGAATGATTTTCTGCCGAACAATCCAATATTCTGTGGATCTCAATAGTTTCCATAGAAATTGTTGCGGAATAATTTTCCACAGAAGAAAATACTGTTCCATGGAATATTATTACACTGATCACAGTAGGCAGAATTCCACAAGCGAACATGTGAAATTGCAGTGGAAATTCCGCCAGTGGAATGGTCATTCCGCACTAATTCCACCGGCAGAATTCCACTTTCTGCACAGCACTAATTTTTATGCATTGGAATTACCTTCAGCTTTCCTCACATATTTATCATTCACAACATGTAATTTTTTCCACTTGTCTGGTAATTTGAGACATGGAGGTATGGAAGTGCAAAGCCCTCTGGGCCCTGTGTTTCCTTTGCCACATGGATGAGGATACGATTCTACTATCTCAAAAAGAAAGGAAATTATTTGCAAACAACTGTGTTAATGATCAGTTAGGGTTCAGACTAAAGCAGCAAAAGTAGGGAAATGTGATGTTAGAGTTTCCAACACTGTCTCCCAACCCCAACCCCCGCCTGGGCAGCAAACACAAAAAACATTACAGTTAATCACTGCTGGGGTCTTCCTTAGGGTTTCACAACCCTAATGCTCACTCCATTCTCGTATGATTCAAACTTTGCTCTCGAGGTTCCTAGCTGGCACTGAAACCTCTTGATTTAGACACAGCCTTGTTCTGTATGGATGCCCATACACAATTCTCTATACTGAAAGTTTAGTGCTGTTATGATTGAAAACACATACACACACACACACACGCACAAACAAAACAAATGGTCAATTCTTACCTTTTGTTTCTTTTGGTGCTGCTTGTGGCTTCGCTGCAAAACATGGAGTTAAATGAAATAAGCTGACTCCTTGTTACACACACAGCACATAGAATCACACAGAATGACAAACAGCAGTCCCAAGAGTCTCAAGGTTTCAATGGCATCCAGGAGACCTCTCCAGCTTCGCTCTTGAAGTTCCTAGTTAGCATGGAAACCTCTTGATTCTGAAATAGGCTTGTTGTGTGCCAATACCCATACACAGTTCTCTATAATGAAAGTTTACTCCTGTTATGAATGAAAACACAAACACAAGCAGGCACACACACACACACACACATATAAATAAAACCAATGATAATTTCTTACCTTTTGATTCTTTTGGTACTGCATGTGGCTTGGCTGCAAAACATGAAGTAAAATAAAATAAGTTGATTCCTTGTTACACAGTACTATAGAATCACATAAAATGACAAATAGCATCCCCACTTTAACATCATAAAATAAAGTTCTTTGAATGCCTTTTGGAATATATAGTCCCCGTATTCTCTGTTACTAAGGAAATGTGTTTGGAAACAGGACCCTTGTCCTTTGGACATCATCCATGTCTTCTGCTTATTTACATGTGGTGTCATAATCTACTGCTTGGGACATCATAATAATTTCCATGGCAACCAACTGTGATTCATAAACAGAGTGCAGTCTTGTGTAGGCAGGCAGCAGGAGCAAATGATATCTAAGTTAAAATGATACATTTTAATACAGCTGTCCTTAGTGTACTAATAATGAAAGATGGGAAGAAAAATACAGAAACTATTTTCAATACAAGCAGATATGTGTAGAAATATTGGGCCTGATTCACAAAAGGTTTGGACCAGCACAAGCCCCGGGTGTGCCAAACTCAGGGTGCATGGAGCTTGTGGTGGTCCCCAGCCAAAGGATGTGATTCTCAGCTGGTGCATACACAGCCTGATGTTAAACCAGCTTTTTGCAGGTCAACCGCTGCTGCCCATAATACGGGCTTGTACCACATGTCTGTTGCAAGCCGCCTTAAACGCGGTACAGTGTCACAAAGGCGTGTGACCATTGTGAATTGGGTGCACAGTGTGCCAAAATGGTTGGCACAGCACTGGGATGGATGCAGGCTTGATGCAAGCCTTATGTGCACCTTTGTGAATCAGGCACATTATGTTTTAAACACTTTTGTTGAAGATGTCACAGGCTAATTAACCTCCACATTTAAACATGCATTTTTCTGGAAGCATTTTGAATGCTAATGCATTTTGCAACCGCAGTACTCATGTCAATTGACAAGAAAAACTGGTTACTCAGTTCTCAACAATATTAGAGTCATAAGGAACAGTCCAGTTTAAAAGGTTAAAAGAGTTACCTATATCTCAGGGATTATTTCCTTAGGTGCAGATAAATTGCAGTAGTAAACAAAATCTAAGTTATAAAGGTCCCTTTGTTCTGTAAGTAATCCAGAGAGTGCTTCTAACCAATCAGAGTGCTACTTTCCTTTCATGAGAGACACTTATATACAGTATGCTTACATATACAGTTGATGTGTCTCTTAAGGTTATTAAAAATCATGATATCATTCATAGCCAATCTGGATTATTTATTTCCAAATGTTCAGGTATGACTATAACCACAAGAGGGTATCTCATGCAAACAGTTCTAAAATTGTGAAGTTTGAAATTCAGTTGGCATAGTGTATTTCTCATGTGGATTACAAAGAAGTTAGAAAACAGTAATTCTTGGTGGTGGTAGATATTCACTTGAAGAGGCTAGAAGTGCTTTCAACTCAGATCATGACTATCATGAAGAAGATGAGTCTATTGAGAAATAATTTGCATCATGTGGACCGCTATGTGAGCTTGCGTTAGAAAACAGTCCACAGTTCGCAACCACTTCTAAAAATTCAAGGGTATCATGACTTGGCTGACCAATTTGATCTCAGAACAACTGATCCTTCTAGTCAAAGAAAGGCTATAGAGTGATAGCCTTTGTGAAGTTTGCTCCTCCATTCAAGATAATGTCTAGAAATGTGTGGCTCAATTCTCAAATCGGATTTGGATCAACGCAAAATGTGGCAAACAGCTTGCACCAAAGCCCGTTGTGCCAGGGACCCTGCACCAGATTCTGGTACAAGAGGGTCCCGGTGCCTATATCCCCACATTTGCAGCAAACTCTCTGCGACAAACACATGGTGCATGGGAGAGGTTGCTGCAGACTCCTGTGACTTAGGCAAGTGTCCCCCAACCCCGATCCCTGATGGTGCCCGAAATAAACATCATATAACTATCCCCCCACCCTGTGTTAGAGAGCCTCTGATCCCCGATAGTGCACGATATGAACATTATTTAATTGTCTCCCCACCCTGTATTATAGAGCCCCCAACCTGATCCCTGATGGTGCCCAAAATAAACATTTTGTAACATACCCGCTGATCTGATGGTATAGTGGCCCCCCACCCTGCTCCCCCCATCCAAAAACAGAGCCGGCACTGGAACAGCCCTCCTTTCACTTCCATAGCTGATGCAGACTGAACTGCCAATGAGTGCGTACTGTACATTGTAAGCACTCATTGACATTTCAGTTGGCACTGGCCGTGGAGGTGAGAGGAGGGCTGTGCCGGCACTGGCTCTGTTCTGGGATGGGGGGAGCATGGTGGTGGGCACTACCTGCTGGGGTGAGGGGGCCACTATACCACCAGGTCAGGGGGTAAATTACAAAATGTTTATTTTGGGTTCCATCCAGCATCAGGGATCGGGGACTCTATATCACAGGGTGGGGGACAATTAAATAATGTTCACATTGGGCACTATCAGGCATTGGGGGAACTCTCTGACACAGGGCAGGGAACAGTTAAATAATGTTCATATTAGGCACTATCAGGGATCGGGAAGGGGGCACTCTGACACAGGGTGAGGGGACATGTACATGAGGTTTACTTTGAGCTGCCTCAGGGATCGGGGATGGGGGGACAATGGACCATCAGGCGAGGGTGATTAATGAATAATAATAAAATGGGTGAGATCGGGGGGGCACTGGACCACCAGGAGAGGGTGATTTAGAAATATGGTGCCCTGATCCTGCATTCCCATAGGAAAGGAGGGGCGGATGGTGCACCCACCCCAGGTGCATGCCTCCGAGGGGCACAGTTTTTGGTAACTTTAGAAACATTTTTTCCTTTTTTTTTTACTGTCATTACAGTGGCTTCCAACAATGGCACATCGGCGGAAGGACCAGCAAGGGTTGGGGTGGGGGGTCACATGGTCACGCTGTCTGAGCAGAAAAAATCATGTGGACTGGTGGTAACTGGGTGGGCCAGCTGCCAGCAGCACCACCAGTATAAAAGGTAGGGGCAGAGCGGAGCGCGTGTGGTTGTTGTGACAAGCAGTAGAGAGACTGTACTAAAGTAGAGACCAATACTGTTGATAGCGAGACCTGAGAGCAATTCTGGAAAAAACATAATTTTAATGTACACAGCAAGTGAAGCACTGCACTCTTCCTCCATCTTCCTTGAGTTGCTTTCTTTTTTTATTTTATATCGAGACGTCTGTTCTAATAGTGACTGTGTCACAGTCTATCTGTGTGTATGTTCTCTGACAGAGTTGGACTACAGTTGAGAGAGAGACTTGCTAGGTCAATTCATCATCATTCTCTTAAGGGTCTTTGTTTTTAATGGGGGAGGTGGGCGTCCGATTGAAAATAATTAAATAAGTGATGATAATCTTGTCACGCCACCACCGGTGTTGTGTATGTATTGCTGAAGTGACACCAGGACCTCCAGTCTGCTTGCCTCTATGGACCAGGGCTACCTCCCTCTGTTCTCCATGGACACTGCCCTGAGGATAGAGACTCTTTGGACTGGAGATTACTAGACTCAGTCAGTAGTTACTACTAATAACTATTGCGACTGAGTCAGTCTGTGATGACTTGTGGTCAGCTTTTGTCTACGGTCTTGCTGAGCCTGATAAAAAAAATAAAACTAACACATTTCCAAGAATTCAAACAAATTCCAACCTTTATTTCTTTGTGTGTGTGCCCCCTGCCCTGTGTCTGCCTGAGTGCCTGGATCATTTTTTTTTTTTGTGACTTGATCATCGCTGGTCCTCCTATACGTCCTTAGTTTGATCTCTTCGGAGCTTTGATTGTGACATGGGGGGGAGGGGGGCATCCGATTGAAAAAAATATAAAATAAATACATTTCTGATGTGTTTACAGTGTTTGTGTTGCTGACTTTACTCTTGCCGGGTGGGGGGGGGGAGCACAAGCCCAGCAGAGCAGCAGGAGAGATAAGAGTAGTAGTCATTGCAAAAAACAATTTCAACATCCTGGCTAGAAGGCTTTTCTGGTTCATACTCTTTCTCTGTGAGTGTGCTGGTCCAGCACAGAGAAGGAGAGAATATGAACCAGAAATTTCTAGCCAGGAAGTTGAATTTTGCAAATAAGCATATCGTTGCTGTTTTGTGCTATTATTTGTAATTTGTTTTATAGATTTTTTTTACTTTGTTCTGTATTTGTTTCTGTTTGCCCTATTTAAATTCACTGCTTACTAGTCCTACCTAATTTTTGTAGTGTGTAAATTGTTTCACTAATGTGTATAAGAGTAAGCGAGGAAGTGGAATGACTTATATAAGGGAGACTGGTGGTGGTGGTGGATAAGGGAAAATGTTACTTGGCCATGGATTGTTGTGGTGTGGAGGCATTGGCACTAAGAACAGCACTGGCAGTTTTATTCACCCACTCTTTGTGGGCAGAATGGCTAACATGAAACTCAGTTTCATGTTAGCCATTCTGCCCACAAAAAGTGTGTAATAGCACAAAAACTGCAGTATTTTTGTTAGGTGTCGCATATTCTCACAAGTCAAACCAAATGCTTTCCAGAGCATGGACATGGAATTTGTAAAGGCACCTCCAGCATCAGTAACATCCATGGACACTCAGGGGCAGTTCCTCTGCTGCATCCTCACCTGTTGGTGTTTTTTAGTGTGTTTCTGTAGGAAATGCTACTGCCGACAGCATCCTCACAACTGTGAACACCACTGCAAGCACCGCCATATTGTGTCTCTGTCTCAAGCTAGAGCAACCAAACATTAGAGTGCCATTTAACCATGTTTTCCAGATACCAATGTAATCACCTAGTATCCCAAGAGTTGCAGTGGTGGAGGAATAGCCGGTGCAGCTGGTGCAGTGGCACAGGGGCTCGACACACAGAGGGGCCCAATAAAATATTCACTTTGCAACAGTGCACTAAAACAGACAGTCCAAACTCCAAAGCTGCTTGTGCTCACCCCTGACTGAGCTGTCAGTGGCTGCTGCGCCCGACCTGTGTGCACTGCGCTGCCTGACGATGTACTGCAGATGGCAGCAGAGTAGAGGAAACGGAGACTCGTGACACCTGACCCACCACCAGCTGCTGCTGTGTTTACTTTACTGTCAGCTGTCTCCTCTCCACTCTCCAGTCAGACACACATTCACTCCTCAGACGCTGGCCGCTCCACCGCTGCATGCATTTAATGCTTCTCTGCAGCACAGTGACAGTTTCTCAGACTCGGAGGAGTGAGGAGTCAGACAGATGAGAGCAAGGAAACATGAGAGAAACATCTTCTTCGTGTGTGTGTGTGTGTGTCTCCGACCGCTGACTAGTCTGTCTGTGATGAGAGCAAACACCCAGCAGCATCCATCCGATGAATCGATCCCTTCTTGACCTTGAAGCACGTCTGCAGCTCAGTCAGCACTAGCAGCAGAGCGCTCCGATCACACCGACTGACCCCCCCGCCCCCCTCCAATCCTCAGACTCACTCGACCCGACCCGACCTCCCTCCCGCCGGCTCCCATTGACAGTCCCATGAACAAAATAAATTAAATTTTCATTTCAACCCAGCCAGTATACACACAGAACACACTTACTGCTCATCAGGCATCATCAGCCCCAGAGTACTGCAGACGCAGTGACCCGACCCATCCCGACTCCGACTCCCGAGAATCATATCTAAGCATGAAGGTGAAATCAGAATAAGATATCCTGAATCCGATCCAGACCTACTAGTCTTTGGACACGGCCCCCCCCACCCCAGTCTCAGACAGATCTGACACAGAGAGCTGATCAGAGAGTCGAGTCCCCTAGCTGCCTGCTCCTCCTGCGCTGCGACCTCGGCCGGCTCATCCTTCTGACCTGCTGCTTTGCTGCTTACGTTAAGTTCTTTAACCTTTTTAGTTCTCTCTCACGACTGGACCGGCAGAGGACCGCCGTGTCTTACTTTTCTTTTTGGGGGGGGCTCGGGAAGGGGTGGGACGGGTGTGCTGTGAATTTGTGATGTCTCTCACAGACTCGTGCAGACAGTGCTGCTGCTGGTACTGAGCGCTGATGGTGACCTGGATGGATGGGACTGAGACCGATGGACCTGTCTCGTCTCGTGATGACATCTGGCGGCTGTGACTGTGCCACCAGTGGAGTGGAGGAGTGCCAGTGGACTACTAGAAGGCTCGGCTTGGCTCTCCAAGCCAAAAGGGCAAGCAGGGACTCAGAGACAGAGAGGCAGAGCCCGACTCAGGCATGCAAAGGGCAGCATGAATGATGGGTTGGGTCTTAACAAGCTCGAGCTCTGCACCGTCTGTGCACTACATGACTGGCTGCTGGCTGACATGTCTCATTGGATAGGGACCCTGTCAGTCACGTCAGTCAATGGTAGGCAGGGCCGAGTTGGGCTGGCTATATAGGATTGCAGCAGGAAAGAGAGGGTCACATGGTGTTGATGAGCTGAGGAGCGAGTTGCTGACATGCAGCAGACAGTGTGTGTGTGGCATGGACACAGAAAAACACACAATATTTTCATTATTTCTAAATCCTGAATGTTATGTGACTGACTGTGTTTAGGCAGGATTGACACTGACTGATTATTTTACTGGAGGGACAACTTTTTACTGAGGATTTTCTACCTGAAAGAATTAGAAAGAAGGCTTGGGCCTTGGACCTTGCTTGCTTGCTGCTGCTTGCTGCCTGGGCTGGTGGCTGGGGCTGGGCTGGGGCTGGGCAGCTGGCAGTGAGCACAGCACTGCCTGAGGCTGGGTTGGGCCTGATAACACTAGGCTAGTAGTAGCTAGCAGCACTGACTGCAGACAACACAGCTGAACAGCCAGTTACTAGTAGTCTTTACTAAAAACAAGGAAACAAAAACTGGGCAGGCAGAGGCAGCACTGCCAGCACATTCAGTGCTGTTCAATCCTTCCAATAATCCTGTTTGAGCTGAGGAATGCATTTTTAGCATAGCAATAGCAGAATAATACACCTTAGCCCCTAGCTGGGTAGTAGGGATGGTTTTTGCTGCAAATAAGGAAATAAAAAAAAAAGGAAACCTTATTGAGCAGTAAGACAGCCGAGTGCCGTCGGGAGTGCTCAGAGTAGGGTATAGCAGTAGCCACTTAGCCCCCAGCTGCCTGAGTTGGGTTTTTGTGTTTTGCAAACAACAAGGACATTATCATTATAAAAAAATAAAAGTTATTGGGCAGCACAGAACTGTTAAATCCTAGCTGTTCCTGTTTATCTGAGCTTGGGCATGTGTAGGGAGTTGGGACTGGACTCTGCTACATATAGCAGCATTTAGCATAGCAGCAGCAGCCACTTTAGCCCCCAGCTGCCTGAGTTGGGTTTTTGTGTTTTGCAAACAACAAGGACTTTATCATTATAAAAAATAAAAGTTATTGGGCAGCACAGTGCTGTTGAAGGCTAGCTGTTCCTGTTTATCTGAGCTTGGGCATGTGTAGGGAGTTGGGACTGGACTCTGCTACATATAGCAGCATTTAGCATAGCAGCAGCAGTCACTTTGGCCCCCAGCTGCCTGAGTTGGGTTTTTGTGTTTTGCAAACAACAAGGACATTATCATTATAAAAAATAAAAGTTATTGGGCAGCACAGCGCTGCTGAAGGTTAGCTGTTCCTGTTTATCTGAGCTTGGACATGTGTAGTAGGTACTAGACTCTGCTACATATAGCAGCATTTAGCATAGCAGCAGCCACCATAACCCCCAGCAAACAAGGAAATGTTATCATTATAAATAAAAAAACTTCTTGGGTGGCACAGCATTGTAGTTGAAGCTGTTCCCGTTTGTCTGAGCTTGGGAGTGAGTCAGTCGGGACTGTGTCTGTGGTGTGGGGTCATGGGTGAAGTCACTCAAGTGAGTGAAGACAAACAGTACTGTGATACAAATAATATTGTACTACTAGTACTTCTTGTTGCTTGCCAGTCGGCTGGCTGGCCCACCCAGTAAAGTCTCTCTCGGTGACTATCGATTGTCTTTTTTTAGTCTACAGTTGTTACAGTAGTACTGTTATGTACTCACAGTGAAAGTGAGTCTGTAGTAGTTTCACTGTGTTTATCTTGCAGCAGCAGCAGTGTGTGAGACTACTGAGAGGAGGAGGCCTGTTGCCTGACTGTGACTTTTTTTTCCCTGTGCGTCTCCGGCCTGCCAGACGGTGGCCAGCCTGTATCTTGCTTTGTGTGCTTTGCTGTCTTGTGTGCCCTGACTGAGCCTGTATTGCTCTGCTCTTGCATTAGCTGCCTAGCTACTAGCTAATCCTGAAGCAAACAAAAATAACTATTTCAGTAAATACATAAGTTTTTATTTTTGCTAAGCTAGTGGTATGTGAGTTCAAAGCAACAGATTGTAGAAGGCAGCTGGTGGGGTACTTCACTGGGAATCTTGTGTGTACTGTACCTTAATTCAGTTGTGCTGCAGTTTAAAAGAGTCTGAGGTGGAAGTTCAGATACACATCACAGTGCAACAAGGCGGCAGTTGTTCAGAGAGTGGAGAATAATTTTATATTGTGATTTACATTTACAGCACTGTATGTGGTAAATACAGTACTGTAGATAATATTATAATTATAAATACAGACTACAATTTGTTGTTGTTTGTAAAAGATGCCTCCAAAATACAAAACTGGTTCTCAAAAGCGTAAACAGAAGTAAGAATTACTGTTGGCTGCAAAGCTTCCTAAAATCAGTGCTTTTTTCCAAACTGCGATTGATTCTATTTCTGACACACCTGATAAGACTGAAACTGAAACTTGTGAAAGTGACACAGACACAGAGAAAGATGGTGGACCTAGTGCTTTGGCTGAGATGGCCTCTGCTGATCATGTTGATCCTGAAACTAACTTTGCTAAGCAATCTGAACAAGAACCGGACGTTGAAAGTGTATTGGAGAAAGAACTTGACGAAACAGCTAGTGCTGCTTTTAACAGTGAAGAAGAAGAAGAACCTGCTTTTCCAAGTTTTCCTCCTGTTGATGACAAAACCCCCACAGACAGAGGTAATTGTCCTTTAGATATAAAGGATAGCCAAATAAAAAGATACATCATATCCTAAGGTTCGTGTAAACCCAACGGACCATTTCCACGAGATAAAAATCAAGATAGGTGCTGTTTCTCCAGAAGTTATTACAATATTACAACAAAGGCAGGAGTTACATTACCAGGTACTTGGCTTTGTTACTCCCCTAAATTAAACTGTGCATATTGGGAGCCATGTTGGCTGTTTGCTGATCGTAGTGTACCTGCATATAATGTTGCATGGGTTAAAGGAGTTCGAGACTGGCGTCACCTAAGCAGCAAAACTGAATATCATGAAACATCAACAATTCATCTAGAATCTTACTTAGTATATGAGCAGTGGCACTTACATGGCACACTCGATGACGATTTTGAAACTCAAATACAAAAGGAGAAAAACTTCTGGAGACAAGTTTTGGAGCGTCTTGATCAATGTGACTCTTACATTAGCTATGTGCAATTTACATTCCAGGGGACACAAAGAGATTTTAGGGCAAGTAAATAGTGGGAATTTTCTTTCAGTCATAGAACTGTTGGCCAAGTATGATCCTGTGTTAAAGCAACTCATTTCCATGCCCAGTGGATCAATTTGCTATCTTAGTCATACTATACAGGACGAACTCATTGAAGTTTTGTAAAAGTGTATTGAGCAAGATATTGTTGATGAAATAAAAGCTGAGCCTTTTTTCTCTGTAATAATGGATACCACCCAAGACATTGCGAAGACTGACCAACTGAGTCAAATTTTTCGGTATGTCACAATAGAAAGGGATGAAAGGGACATGGCAACAGAGGTGAAAATCAATTAATCTTTCCTTGGCTTTCAGGAAATTAGTGATCAGTCTGCTAGTGGACTTAAGAAGATAATAATCGGTTGCATTGAACAGAAAGGTTTAGAGTTATCTAAATGTCACGGTCAGGGGTATGATGAGGCCTCTAATATGAGTGGTGTGTACTCTGGTGTGCAAGCAAGAATATCCCAGAAGGAACCAAATGCTGCATACGTTCACTGTGCTGCTCACAACTTAAATCTCACACTGAATGATTCCATTAGAGGAATACCAGAACTGAAAATTTTTTATGATGTGATCGAAAGACTATACACTTTTTTTGGCCACAATATAAAATGCTGGGTCATGTTATCTTCATTTGCTTCCACGTCAGAGCTTTCCAGCAACATTACTTTGAAAAGGCTTTGCCCTACTCAGTGGTCATCCTGATATGAATCACTCCTTGCTCTGAGGTTTCGGTATTTGGATATTATGAAGGAACTCACAAAAATAGCTCTTCAGGGCAAAAATGGAGATGAGTGCAATGAGGCTTTGGCATTAAAGAAATTATTGGAAAATTTTAGTTTTGTTTTTCTTGTTGTGCTCCAAACAAAGACTCTGGAGACGGTTAATGCTGTGTCAAAACTACTACAGTCTAAAGACACAGACCTTTGCAAAGCAGCAAACTTACTTCACAAAGCCAATGAAGACCTACTCACATTTCAAAATGAGTTTGATGAAGCCAAAAATTCAGCAACTGCATTATCAGAAAAATCGGGTGTACAAGCAAAGTTTGAAGGTAACCGCATGAGAAACGTCAAATGCCATTTTGATGAGCTATGTGAAGATGAAAGACTTGCTGACTCAGAACAATTTTTCAAACTGAATGTGTTTTACAGGTGCCTTGATATAATAACTGCACAGCTTTCAAATTGATTTCAAAACTTGCAGGCAATCACTGATAGATTCAGCATAATCCAGCCAAGTACCCTAATTTCTGCAAGTGATGATGATCTGCATAAAGGAGCTGAAAAACTGGCTCATCATTTCAACAAAGACATTTCACTTGCTTTTCCTGGACAGTTGCTTGCATTCAGATCTTGTTTGAAATCTGAACTCTCAAAACAATCATCAGTGAAAGATTTGGCAAAACTGTTCATTGTTGACAATTGTGTATTAGCATCCAGTTTTCCAGAAATCTGTACTGTACTTCTGCTGTTTCTCACCATCCCAGTAACAGTAGCCAGTGCTGAATGCTCATTTTCAAAACTTAAACTTATAAAGAACTACTTAAGGAGTAGTATGGGACAAGAGAGACTTTGTGGGTTTGGACTCTTATCTATTGAAAATGAATGAGCAAGAAAAATTAACCTACAGCAGATCATTGATGAGTTTGCAGAACGAAAGACACCCAAAAGGCGATTCAAATAGATGAGTAGAACATATTACACTGTTATGTATTGCTGCATATTCCTTGATATGTGTGTGAGGGAGGACGTGGGTGAAAGGTGTGTAATAAACAGATAAAAAAAATCTTGAGGGGCGGGCGATTGATGCACTGTGGGGGGGGGGCCCAAAATTACAACCTGCACTGGGGCCCATCTTTCTCTTCTTTCTCTTCTTCCGCCACTGAAGAGTTGCACACTGCTGCAGTGGCACTTTGTGGTTACATCAGTGCTTTCTCCTGGTTACAGCAGTATCTCCTAAATCCTAAATAGTGCAGCCAACCCTGATGGTTATAACACTTTATCTCCTCTCAGTTACACCAGTATCTCACAGCTACTGCAGTGACATCTTCCAGCAATACCAGTGTACCCTCCCAGGTGTATCAGTCACCTAACTATTGCTGTAACTGGTATATTGACTTACCGTATCCATTAGCCTAACAGATACAGTAAGTCAGTATACCAGTTACAGCAATGTTGGCTCTGAGTTATATCAGTCTTTGCTCACATTTATGCCAGTGTGGCAGTGCCCCATTAAAGCAGTTCCTTCTAGTTACAGTTAAACAGTGTCTCAGTTACAGCAGTTTCCTTTCCCACTCCAGTTACAGTTATGCCAGTATCAGCTTCCAGTTATACCAATGTCTCTTCCTAGTTACACCTCTCAGTATTTCAGTTACAGGATTGTCTCCTTCCTTTTATGCCAGTGTCTTCTCTGAAACACAGAAACATAGAAACTTAGATTTGAGAGCAGGTAAGGACCACTTGGCCAATCCGGTCTGCCCACCCATCCCTAGTCTTATTTAAATAAAAGAATGTGGCCTTGGCTGCAGCTGATTCCCCACAAGAAAACAAACAGTACATATAGTACTTTTCTATAAATAAATAGAATGTGAGGGTGTTTGCCCACTGTGAGGGCAATCGCCCTTACATTCTATTTATACAAAGTACTGTATGTATTGTTTGTTTTCTTGTGAGGAAGCAGCTGCAACCAAGGGAAGTCAAGTTTAGTTGAAGTTAGTTAGCTGTTAGTATTATGTTGGAAGTTGGACTTGACCTGCTGGCAGCCAGGCGGCCAGCCTGCCTGACTTGGCTCAGTGTTTGCTCTGCTCTCACTCTCTGACCGTGAGGGGTTGGACTCGGTTCATTATCATGCCTGGGTGATCAATGATTTACTCTGTTCACCCAATCCCCCTGGGATGCCAACACTAAGTGTACAAGCTGTGATGCACACAAGCATACAGATTTCAACACTGACGGTGTTCTCCTCCCCATACTCTCCTTACCCTACTTGTGCATTGCTACCTGTGATCTCACATGTGACATGTGGCAGTATTGCACTAGCACTGACAGCCTTGCACTCCCTGGAAGAGGAGGAGGAGGAGAGTGTCCCCATGGACACTTGATCCTCCTCCTCCTCCTCCCTCCCACAGCAACCCAGGTTAGTTCTCAAACCCAGGTCACCAACATCACAACAGGTAGTACTACTGTTGTGCCAAGGAGTCAGCCATAACACGTTTTTTTTTTGTTTTGTCTAAAGAGCTACTAATACTGCAGAGAAAACTTTCAAAACATAACATGATATTTAGATTTTAGACATAATTCAGCATGTGTATTGTCTGTATCTGCAGAAATCTACATGAGCACTAGATCTTTATCCCTTAAAGTGAATTTCTGACTTACCCTATGGCAGCTACCACTCTTATGGTGTGGTAGCTGCCCTCCAAAGCAGTCATTCTAGCCAGGTTAGAAATACTGTGTGCAGCCAAAAATCCAGATATTTTACTCATAAATTGGTTGTAACATCGGCTGCCCAATGCATTTTCAGAGCCCCATTCCAGTTGCTACGCCCCCGTGCTCAAACACGTAATGATGTGTGGCTAGGGAGAGCATGAGGGTGCTCCCCATTGAAATGAATGGGGCTAGAGTTTTCATTCATTTTTAACATCAAGAATGTCCAATAACAGATTAATGAAAGGTACCGCATGACTAACATGATCCTTGTTAGTCAAGCAGTGCCTTTTATTAATCTGTTACTTGCCATTCTTGATGTTGAAAATTAATGAAAACTCTAGCCCCATTCATTTCAATGGGGTGCACCCCCGCACTCTCCCTGGCCACACGTCATTATGTGCTCTAGCATGGGAGCATGATGGCTGGAATGGGGCTCTGAAAATGCATCGGGCAGCCGTTACTAAAACTAATTTATGAGTAAAATATCTGGATTATTGTCTGCAACCAGTATTTCTAACCTGGCTAATAATGATTACCATGGAGGGCAGCTACGACACCATGCAAGTAGTAGCTATCTCTATTGGGAACTTCCTTTAATGTTTAATAATCCCAGTAGCTCATTCACCCAATTCAAGTTGCAGACATGTGCTGTGATGACACAATCTGCTGATGTGGAAATCATGTTGAAGACATCATAAGCACAGCATTATGACGTCAGGTGGAGAATAAGCAACTGAAAAAGCTGAACTTCTAAAGGATAAAAATGAAGAATTTTTTCATGCAAATGACCTTAAATACATTGCTGACTGACCTGACTCAAGTTAGTGACTCGCACCTCCCTAACAAAACTAGGAGGGACCCGACCCACCGCTGGCAATACTACTATACTAGGCTGATGATAAACAGTCAGATTGATAACACAAATGAAATCAGCATGCAGGCCTGAGGCCACTAATAATTAATAAAGGCCAGCCTCAAAGCCTGGCCACTGCCAGCAGCCAGCAGACCAGACAATTAGGAACTGGGTAACAGGCAGGCAGGCAGCACTTACTGGTACACTGCAATCACTCCAGGTCAATAAAAATGAGCAATATATGAGAAAATGTATGTATATATATATATATATATATATATATATATATATATATAGATAGATAGATATATACACACACATATATACTGTATATATCTATATATATATATATATATATGTATAGAAAGAGAGAGAGAGAAAGAAAGAGAGAGAGAGAGAGAGATAATATATACAGTCAAAAACACATTTTTCTTCTCACTCAATTATTATGAGGGGGAGGCAGTGAGGCTAATAAATTATTACCCCCCTCCCCGCCATCTTAGCTGGCTGGCATCAGTAAAGAAAGACAGGAAGTATAACAGTAGACTACTAGTAAATGTTATTTTTGTCCATCAGCAAAATAGCATAATTTTTTCTTTAAAGGAAGTTATATAAGAAACATATTTTACACTACAATAACTCTAAACACATAAATACAGCCAGTCCAGGCTGTATGTATGTGTTTAGAATTAGTAGACAATGCTATTGTAGTGTCAAATATGTTCTTAGAACTGTTATTCACAGCAATTGTGCAGTGCACAAATGACTGTAGAATTCTACTTTCTATTCCCATCCTGATTCTAACTCATATTATGTCACAATCATTAATTTATAATTATAATATAATGCATCTATAATATTCTGTTGTTGTCATGTTGTGGAGTCTGGAAAGCACAGTCTCCAGAAGCAAGGTGGTTCAAATAAATGATTATGACACATGCTCACTCAGCTTAGCATATGGTATTGAATTGAAGAATACTGTAATTATTACGCTGTAATTTAATTGAAACAATCTTGCTTCATCCTTCTGGTCTATCCAGAAGAGTCTGTCCACACCAGACTATTATAGATACTATGGTTCAAAAAGGGAAGATTTGAGAAGTAGGGTAGGCGTTGAGAAAAATATGATCCAACTGTGCAACTTCTCTTCTGTTTATTCTACCCAAGAAGTTCAGCTTCTTGGTTATAGTAAATAGAATAAATAAAATAGTGTAGTATGACATGGATAAGTTCCTTTAGTCTCTCCTCGTACAGCTTATGGTACCAACCCTAGAGCACCATTTTAGTTGCCCTTGTCTGGACTGTCTCAATTCTGTATATGTCGTTGCGGAGATGGGGTCTCCAGAACTGCACACAGTACTCCAGATGGGGTCCCACCAACTGTCTGTAAATTGGGATAACAACTTCCTGTTTTCTACTGGTGATGCCTCTCCCTTTACATCCCAGTATTCCCCCAGCCATTCTTACTGTCCTGAGAGAAGGCAAGCAATGTGAGAGGGCACTGCCCTCTCACATTGCTTACCTACTTTTGGGTCACCTGATATGACTACTTACAGGTACCTTTGCATTTTAGTTAGTACCACATCCCCCTATTGTGTGATCTTCCCTTGGGTTTTTGTTTCCCAGGTGCATTACTTTGCACTTATTTTCAGTCATCTAAGCTGCCAGCCAAATTCTGCTTTATCCTTTTCACCCCCTCTTGTGTATCAACCTTGCTGCAGATCTTAGTGTTGTCTGCAAAGAGGCATACTTTTTCTTCCAGTCCCTCTGCAATGTCACTTATAAAGACATTAAGGAGAACCAGTCCCAGTACTGAACCATGCTGTACCCCACTAGTATCCCCCCTTTCTTTGGAGTGGACTCCGTTCACTATTACCATCTGTGCCCTTTTGTCCAGCCAATTTTTTACCCAGGCTACCATCTGGGGACCCACTCCAAGGCTGGCTTACTTGTTTATTAATATTTTGTGTGTGACTATTTACAATGCCTTGTTAAAGTCTAGGTCGGTGGCCACATCCACAGCACCTCCCTGGTTTACTACCTTGGTGACCCAGTCAGAAAAGTCTATTAGATTAGTCTGATGTCACTGTCCAGTTTTGCACAGATCTTAGTGTCATCAGCAAACAGGCTGATACACTTGACCCCTTCCATCATGTCTCCAGTGAAGACACTGAAAAAAAAAACAAGGATCTGCACTGAACTCTGCAGTACCCCACTGGTTACTAGCCTTGGCTTGGACACCTCCCCTCTTATAAGTACCCTCTTTGGTCTCGACTGGTGGAATGGGTGGGGAGAGAGCTGGCTGCAGGGCACACAGTTTGTCTGCCCTGCAGCCATCTCTCTCCCCCACTCCACCGTTCTTCCCTGCACCCGTGTCCCTCAGCTTACTTAATGCTCAGTAAACCCCCCTGCCACCATGCGGCACAGAGTAAAAATCCTTGCTGAAGTCCAGTCCAGATACAGGACATCCACAGCATGGCCTTCATTAACCACCCCAATTACCATTGAAAAGAAGTTGAGTATGTTAGTCTGGAGTGATCTTCCTGAGTTCCTGAGCCAAACCATGCGCTGTCTCATAAATATGGGGAGTCCCGACACTGGGGCATTAAGCTGAAGAGGGGATTTACAGGTTACAACTTGGAAAGAAAACATCTCGATCTTTTTGCTGGTGATACCTTCCTTATGCATCCATGATCCAGTACCCCAGCATCCCACTCATCCTCCCTGTTTCCTTGTGACACTGAATGCCCACCTTTAGATAATCTGAAATGTCTATATGTAATGTGTATAAGGAGGAGCTATGCTCTTCAGTGAAAATAATAAATAATTTAGTAACTGTAGTTAATTATCTGCTGTAGTTAATGTAATGTGTGGATTTTCATTTTGTAGCCAGTGCGGATAACTCCTGGAGTGGACATCACGGATTCTTTCATGTTGCAGAAGTGAGAGGCTGGGCAAAAGCACGACTCAGTTTAGTCAATCTTATAAGGTAAGGTAATGGCAATGGGTTTTAAATTGTGAATTTCAAGGCAGATGTTTAGGTGACTGTGTTTTATTAAGGGTATTTCTTTGTTGAAGGGTTAAAAATGTAATAATGTATGGGAAGGGGTAGCCCTTATTACCCATTGAAAGTAAGTTGTTTACAACTTTGTAATCCCACTGTTGGGATGTCAGAACCTTATAAACTTCTCTCACCTATGTTATAGCAGTGGGTTTACAAAATGGAATGTCAGTGTTATTTAATATTCTGCACACACAGAAAACAATTGTTAGTCTCAGTACAATATCCAAATAACATCATTCCAATTGTCACAGTTTACTGTTACCGAGTCTAACAATCACCATGTCAGTCTGATAGAGAGTTTAACTCTGGTGCTATTTTGTCCTGCTGTAGTTCAGTCTGTGTTTCCTAATAAATTGTTTTCCTACACAGTCATGTGGCTATAGTGCAGATTCATTAATAAGGTAAGGCTAAATTACTTGTGTTTGGGGTTGGGGGGGAAGTAACTTCTCATGTTGAGTGAGTCCCATACACTATAAATGTCAGTGCCTGATGTACAGGTGATAACCCGGTTTGTAATCACCTCTTGTGGTTGATAGGGCAATATGGCAGACCTCTTGAGCTGTGCTCTCAAGATTTTTATTTATTTATTTATTTATTGAATTCTCGGATTACAACCTTTGAGCTACCAGATCATTTACAAAGGTTCCACATCAGGAAATTTACTGATGCCCTAGCAACCACTCAAGGTGATTACATTGCGGCTATCACCTGTACATCAAGCAGTATCCTCTATTTAATAACTCAGTTTAAATTTGCTGTTTCAGCTAAAGGTGACCCTTTTCAAGTATACATTTTTGATTAATTCTGGCAGAGCCCACTGTCACCTCAGCTTCACTCTTGAAAGCTGGTAAATTAAGTAATATAGAGCAAGGGTTATTTTTCATGGTTATCAAAGAAATACCAGCAATGGAAACCATGATAAGTACTTTATTTCTTAATTTCTATATGTGTGTAAGGAGGTGCCCTGCTCTTGGGTGAAAATAGCAATAAATTATTTAGTTAACTTAATGCGAACTTTCATTTGTAGGACCAAACTTGAGTGTGGACTCCTGTATCAGACATCAGAGAGTTCATATCCTACAACTTCGTGTTGCAGCAGAGGTTGAGCAAGAACAGGAGTCCACTCCAACAGTCAGTCTTATTAAAGGTAAATCAATGTGTTTTTCAGTTGTGTAACAGATGTATCATGATTGCATTTGCCTAGCATTGATTGGTACTTTGACTCTCCTGGGTGGGTTGGGGGTAGGGGATAGGGGCAATGGTGGTTGGAGAGCATGGCAATGACTTACTAAGCAATAAGGCACTCCCTGCAGTTAAATTAATAGTTGGTAACCACTACCTAGAGATGTCAATGCAATGTGGCATGAGGCATAGCCCAGTGACATATTGTCCCTCATTTGTAATTAACTGACTGTTGATCTAACTCCTGTGAGTGCCTTATTGCTATTGTAGAAATGTATTCAAAAAGAAGAGTGTTACAAGTATGGTTTGTGAATGTTTAGCTCTAGCACTGCTAAGTGACTGGAATGCTGTATTATGATTCTGAGCCAGCATTCATAAACTGTTGATGGAAAAAGAAATTTTTTCTTAAAAATCTACCTTTAAATAATGTCAACTGGTTATATTGTTTAAATGGAGATATTTGAGAAAAAAGTTCTTCCACCAACAGTTTAGGAATGTTGGCTCAAAGTCATAGTGCAGCATTCTTTTCAGTCAGCAGTGCTAGAGGGTGGAATGTGGAAGAATCCATATGCCATGGTAATCAGGCTGCACACGACAGTTGAAGTTGAACAGGGATTAATGTAAGGCTGATCCTAACAGCCAGTCAGACTGCAAGGGCTCGCAATATAGCTTAGATGTTAGAGTAATGAGCTGTGAATGAGCTTGTCATTCAGCAGCTTGGGTTTGATTCCCACAGCCTCACTTGCATACTGTGTGACTCCGAGCAAGTCACTTAACTGCCCAGTGTTCTAAGGTCACCCCTGAAAACAGGCACTTGTGCCTAGTGGGCTTAACCCTGTTACTAAGGACTAAAAATTAAAATTAAAATAATTATTTTGCACAATGAAACTGTCTTCTTGAGCATTCCCTTGACGTTCTATAATGCTGCTGTCCTATCACAGATAGAATAGTATGGTACTACTAATATAAGATGAAATTTGGTACAACAGCATTTTGACAAGGCTGGATTTAGAAACATAGAAACAGAGAGGTTGACGGCAGATAAGGACCGCAAGGCCCATCCAATCTGCCCATTTCTTTTTCTACTTTATAAATGTGCCTTCGGCCTTTGCTCTGTCAGTGGGCTATCTATTCATACTCATCTGTATTGCTCCCTTATGCCTATCCCATGCCTGTTTGAAACCCTGCACTGCATTCATTGCCACACTTCCTGAGGTAGGCCGTTCCATGCATCCTCCACTCTTTCTGAGAAAAAGAATTTCCTCATATTCCCCCTTAATCGGCCTCCCTCTAATCTCATGCAGTGTCCTCTTGTCCTGCTATTTTTCTTATATTGAAATATGTTATACTCTTTTACCTTGCTAATGCCGTTAAGGTGTTTGAATGTTTTGATCATATCACCTCTCTCCCTCCTTTGCTCAAGGGTATACACATTGAGCTCATTAATCTGTCCTCATATGTCTTCTGATGCAGTCCCTGCACCATTTTGGTTGCCCTTCTCTGGACTGCCTCAATTTGGTTAATGTCCTTGTGAAGGTGTGGCCTCCAGTACTGCACGCAGTACTCCAGATGGGGCCTAACCAGTGTCTTGTAAAGAGGGATTATTACCTTCCTCTTACAACTTGTGATACCCCTACTAATACACCTTAACATCCCTCTAGCCTTACCTACTGCTTTAGAGGTCTGCTTAGATTATTTCAGGTCATCGGTGATGATGATGCCCAAGTCTCTTTCTTCCTTTGGACTGCCAGCAACTCCCCTCCCAGCCTATAGGTGGCTTCAGGGTTTCTCTTCCCTATGAGCATGATCTTGCACTTCTTTGCATTAAATCCCAGTTGCTACTCTTCTGACCATTTTGACAGTTTATCCAGATCTCTTCTCATTCTGCCCACCCCATCTGGATCATCTACTCTGTTGCAGATCTTGCTGTCATCTGTAAACAGACAAACCTTACCCTCTAGTCCATCTGCAATGTCATTAATGAAGATATTGAAGAGGACTGGCCCCAGGACTGATTCCTGAGGTACCCCACTTTTGATATGCATCTCTTCTGACGGTATACCATGTACCACCACTCTCTGTTTTCTGCCCGTCAACCAGTTTGCCACCCAGTTGACCAACTTCTGACCCACCCCGAGCCTACCCAGCTTATTTATCAATTTTCTATGTGGAACAGTGTCGAAAGCTTTGCTGAAGTCAAGGTAGGCGACATCAACTGCTCCCCCTTGGTCCACCACTCTGGCTATCCTGTCAAAGAAATCTATGAGGTTAGTTTGACAGGACCTTCCTTTTGTAAACCCATGATGTTTTGGTTCCAGTGCCCCTATTGATTCCAGGTGTTGCACTATCCTTTCCTTAAGGAGTGCCTCCATAATCTTGCCCACTGCTGAGGTAAGACTGACTGGTCTGTAGTTCCCTGCCTCCTCCCTGCTACCACTCTTGTGGAGTGGGATCACATGAGCCCTTCTCCAGTCTTCTGGGACCTCTCCTGTGCTCAGAGACTCACTAAACAGTTCTGCTAATGGCTCTGTTAGTTCCACCCTTAGCTCCTTAAGTAGCCTGGGATGTATGCCATCAGGTCCCATTGCCTTGTCCACCCTGAGCTTAGCGAGCTCTTGTAGGACCTTTCTTTTGTGAAGGGAGTAGTGCTCACCTCCCTCCCCCGTGTCCATGGTGCTGAGCTGTGGGCCATGCCCTACCTTCTCTTCAGTAAATACTGAGCAGAAGTATCTATTTAGGATAGATGCATTTACAGGGTCCTCCTCCTCCTCACATGCTCCCTTTTCTCCTTTGAGCTTAGCAATACCCCCTCTGGACTTTATCCTTTCACTAATGTATCTATAGACATTCTTGTCACCTTCTTTTACTGTTCATGCTAGTGTTTCCTCAGTTTAGGAATTTGCCTGCCTTACTGCCTTCTCTGCTTCTCTTAGGGCAGTTTGGTATGCCTCCTTATCTTCATCCCGCTGTGTTCCCTTATATTTCCTGAAGGCCAGCCATTTGGCTCTGACCTTTTCTGCTACTGTATTTGAGAACCAAAGTGGTTTTCTTCTTCTTTTGCACTTCCTTTTCTGTCAAACACAATGGGATGTTGCTTCAAGTATTGCATCCTTATTGCTTTCCCACTTTGCCTGTACCCCCTCACCTGTGTTTCTTTTCGCCAGGGCTAGCTTAACTCTGTTGGTCATCTTATCAAAGTCAGCTCCTCTGAAGTCACATATTTTTCCTTGGAATGGGATTATTTAGATGTAGTGGTCAAATTAACCATACCATGTGATGGTCACTGGTCCCCAGGTGACCTACCTGGAGATCTGCGATCCCTTCCCTGTTAGTCAGTACTAGATCTAGGATAGCTCTGTCTCTTGTGGATTGTTGTACCTGTTGTTTGAGGCCCTCCCATTGCAGGGAATCCACCATGTGTCTAGTTCTGGCAGATGTTCCTGCTGGTATTGACCAATCTGTATCCAGCATGTTGAAGTCTCCCATTATCAGAACCTCCCCTTTAGCTGTCATGTTTTGTATATCTTCTAAAAGTAATGTGTCTGTGTCCTCCCCTTTGTCTGGGGGCCTGTAGACAACCTCAGTTCTTATGGCCGTCCCATTTCCTGTTTCCAGGGTGACCCACAGTTCTTCTGGCTCCTTATGTGTATTCTGAATTTCCGTAGATTTGATATTTTCATTGACATACAGGGTCACTCCACTCCCCCCTTTTTGCACCTCGGTCTCTTCTGAACAGTACATAGTCAGGTACTGAATTCTCCCAAGTATGGTTACTGGTAAACCATGACTCACTAATTGCTACTATGTCCAGTTTAGCCTCTGACATTATTGCCTGTAGGTCTGGATCTTAGTTCCCAGGCTGTGAGCATTTGTGTACATGATTTTCCATTGGCCAGATTTCGGTGTGTTGTTTGATGAGGTTTGGCATTTCCCCTGTGCGTCGTATGGGGAGACGGACCTTTTTTCCTTACCTGGTGATGCAAATGAACTGCAAACATACTGAATTCCTGTTTGACCACTAGCTGAGGGGGAAGGGGTGTTCTTCCCATTTGACATATGGGGTGCTGCACCCCTCTCCCCATTTGCTAGTTTAAATATTCTACAAAGATGTCAAACTTCTGCCCCAATACACTAACTCCCTCCTTAGTCAGATGCAGTCCAACAAATTTGATGAACTTTCGCTCCCAGAACTGTTGCCAGTTCCGTACAAATCTGTGTCCTTTTTCCTGGCACCAGCCCTTGAGCCACATGTTTAGCTCCCTTATCTCCCTTTCTCTGACCTTCCGTCCATCTTCCCCCGCTCCCAGACTGGCAGAATCTCAGAGAAAGAGATGTCAGATGAAATGGATGGATTTAAGCAATAGTGCACAACAGTGCATGTGTTGTTGTGGGATTTACATATGCCTTGTGTGGTGTGCATTGAGGTGCAGCCGAGTGACTTTATTAACCACACAAGAAGTGTGTAAATCCCAATACTCCACATGCCCTGAAGTGCATTATTGCGATTCTATAGGCTAGCTACTGAGTCATCAGCACCGCACTGGCATGCAATTTGAGATGCCCATTGCTCAGTGTTTTGATTTGATGTAATGATAACTAGCACTGCTGTCACACCTGAGGTCTTACTTGCAAAACAAACAAGAAGTTGGACAGGACATTGACTGGGATGTTCTGAAGTTAAGTATACCTATTATAGTGTACACTATCTCTTAGTATTTTGTAAAGGAAGGTCAGATTATTGAAGATGCCACCAAAGAAACCTTCAGGGGCAGAGTTTAGAAAACTGCAAAAAGCAAGAGGAGAAGAAAATCGAAAACTCTCCCAGCAGTGGCAAACTTGGCTTACCAAGTCTAAGGAGCAGGAGGGAAGTTCAGCAACTCAGTCAGTAGCAACACCAGCTGACATCAATGACATTGATGAGCCTACCCCTACTGAGACAAGTTTTGACCCAACAACAGATATCATAAGACAAAGGTCAACATATGGTGACACTGATCATGCAGATGTTGAGGGCAATATTAGAGAAGAAGAAGAAGATCTTGAAGAAGATGATGATGATTGACAGTCGATGCTGTCTGCGTGTATCTTTGAAAAATATACAGAGGATCCTGCATTAGAAAGTAATGTAGATGCTGTTGCCAGTTCAGTACTCAAACTTAATTTTAATGACCCAACGTCATGGCCTGACATGACTGACAGACTTAGATATTGCTTGGTGGAACATGGCCCTGAACAAAAGAAAAATGCTGATTTCAGGGGGAGGCATGGTCTAGCCATCAAGGAAGATGGCAGCATAGCTCTGTATCTCTCACTAGACCCTAGCCCATCCACGCTCAGACGCCATGATCCTGTGGAGTCTCCTATTTAAATCAGTGGCTTAATGCACGGGTAATACCATACTTGCTGGGCAGCGTGTCCTTTCAGCAGAGTTTGGAGCAATTACTCGACTTTAGCGGCACTGTGTTCTGAAATTACTGTATGCTGCCTAGGCCTAGCCCCTCTGCGCACCACCAGATTAGCAGTTGGCAAACTGTATGAGCTTCCATCCCCCCCAGAGGCTGTTACAGGACAACGGGTTCTTCTCTGCAATATAAATCCCTCCACTCAACTCAAATATTGAGGAGCTTGCACATGGCAAAGGAGCAACCAATGGCTGTTGGGAAATCTCTGCATCCTATTACTAAACTACTTGGGACTTTAATTACTAGAGTCGATGACATTAATCTAATTCTGACTGGTACTACTAAAGATGTTCAACAACTTCAAGATAGAATGAACATAGCAGAACAAAGAGCTGAATCATGTGAAGTTCAGCAAACCCAGATCTGGCAGCATCTCTAGCAACATGAAGAGTGGCTAGCAACACTTTGGGAGACAACCGAAGACCATGAAAATCGCAGCCGCTGCAATGATTTGTGGATCGAGAGTCTCCCAGAGGAGTCTGAAGGGCGGTCAATGGAACAATTCCTAAATGACAACCTCCCTCGTATGTTAGGGGACCATTGGAGAGGGCCAACCAAAGTTGAGAGGGCACACATGGTCTCTACCCAGGGAAACAAACACTCCAATACACCCAGGCCAATTGTAGTTTACTTACAAAGATACACGACTAAACAGAGAATCCTGAGGGCTAGTTGGGACTTAGGGAAGCTTTCTTGGCAGAGAACCCCAATTGTCATTTACAGGGACTTCGCCCAAGAAACGGCCGCAAGGAGAACATTTGGGACTATAAAATGATTCCTTTACCAACATGATTTCAAATTCAAATTTAAAAACCTTACTCGGCTGCAGGTGTTTAAGGAAGGCCATGAGCTCATCGCTGATCATCCAGAAGATATTGAGAGATGGATTGCTCAATTATGGCCAGGCCTACAGTGTCCTACTACAGGTCCCAGGTAGCTTTGGGAGCCTGCTCCAGCGCCACCTCTAGGTAGGAACCTTTTTTTCCACATACAGTTCCCCTGCACCCTATTTGCCAACTGGAGAGGTCCCACACCAAAGGAGCCCCCCAGTGAAGACGGCCGTCCAAGCAGTTGGTTCTAATGCCAATCCACCTCGCTTGGCCCTACACACTACTATGTTACAGTGCTCTCCTCTTCCTCAGCGGGGTTCACTCCCTTCATCCAAGCCAAGACAGAGACACAGGAGTGGCCCTCATTACTTGCCTTCTAAATCTAAAACAGCTCCTCCCGCAAAGATCTCCAGGGATGACCTCTCTCCTATTTCGAACTAGGCTATTACTGGATCCCAGGTTAAGGATACTGAACAAATAACAGACTGGGCAGATCTTCCAGAGACATCCTTAGCAGAACTGGTTGACACTGTTTCACCAGTTAGACCTGGACTTATCAACTATGTGGCCACAGTGGTGCAGACACCTTTGGATCCTGGATGTACCCCTCAGGGCCCCCCCGAGACAGCCGAAGGCTAACCTAATGGAACTCTGACTGGCTATCCAAATCTGTGTGCATGTTTGCTAACATAATGAGGTGCAATTTTATGCTCCAGACTCTCCGCCCCTTTTCTACCCTCCCCCTCCCTCTCCCCACCAGGTACCCCCCCAGGCCACAACATGGCTACCGATGTATCTGTAGCTTCCATGGGAGCAGTGGCGTAGGACACAATGGAGCTAATCGACAAGATACTGGATATCGCCCCTCCTACCCCACCATTCTCTCTTCTTGGTCTTCTGGTATCCTTAGCAGTGGGGGCCAATATGCAGACCCCCCCCGCCTCCCTCTTATACATGGTATGAGGGGCAGCTAGCTCCTTGGTCTGGAGCAATTCCTCCTTCTATAAGGTGGCTGTTACTCAAGTCTAATAATCAGCAGATGGATACACCCCCGTCCCCCCTTCCCCCTCCTCCACGTGGTTTGGTTCATCCAACCAAGGAGTAGGGTGGGTCTAGGATGAGTTGATTTCTTGGTATCATCCACATTAGACCCTCCTGAGTTGAGTACTGGGGATAGCTTAGCTGCAGGGTAAATATTTATATTACCCTCATTTGCACTGACCCACAATCTCTGAACACTTTTGTTGTTGTGTCCTTCATTGCCACCACTGTGTAGATCATTGCGCTAGTTGCCCGATTTGATATTGAATATTGTGTTTAAATACTAACTAAATATTAACCAGTTCTCTGCTTGTTACTTTTAGGAGTACAGTTACAGTCCTTTCTACACCTAGTCCTGATGATACAAGCAATGCCTACACCTCTTTCTGTGCTACTACACGTACTGATAGTCCCATCCTCATTAAGCAATTTGATGGCTCTGCATGTTGACAATTTTTTTGTTCCACACCCTGCTGATATCACTGCAAATACTTCTTGTTTATTGTGTGATGAAATGTTAAATACTTTTGGGGCCCAACAAGGATACCGCTGGATATCCTGGAATGTGAAAGGGTTAAACCACCCTATTAAACGTACAAAAGTTTTACAACACCTGAAATCCCTGCAGGCAGACATTGCCCTCCTCCAAGAAACCCATTTGCTGTCTAAATGTACTAATTGATTAAAAAAATTCTGGGTAGGAGAAGTATTGGCCAGCTACTCCACCACTAAAACCAAGGGAGTGGCAATTCTCATTCATCGTGCTTCATCTTGGGGTAGTCATGGAGATCAAAAAAGATACTCAAGGTCACTGATTAGTAATGAAACTATCCTCCCCTACAGGTGCCATCTTATTGGGCAATGTGTATGCGCCCAATGTTGAGCACATCAAATTTTTCCCCGCGATCAGCTAGGCCATATCAGACTTACAGCCAGAGGGATTCTCACTGCCTGTAATTCTGGATGGGGACTTTAATTTGGTAGGAGACGTATTCTTAGACAAGTCACATCCCACCCCCCATGCCCATCCCAAAGCCAGGCAATCTCTTCAATACATGATAGAGGAATGGGCTCTAATAGACATCTGGCATAGGGATCACGCTACTGGTAGGGATTTTTTGTTTTATTAGGCATCCCATAAGTCCCATAGTCATATAGACTTCTGGCTGGCCATGGAAATAGCAGCCAGATGCCTCTCTGACTCTAACATTGGCTCAATCTTTATATCAGACCATGCTCCTGTCTCAGTGAGATTTACACCCCCAGAGCACTGACCCTCTGGAATTCGGTGGCGCTGTAACCCGCTGCTATTAAAGGACCCAGACTTTTGTTCATACCTCTCACAAGTCACAAAAGACTACTTTTCCCTAAATGAAGACTGTGGGGTTTCCCTGAGCACTGTCTGAGAAGCATTTAAAGCTATATTTAGGGGTCATATCATTGCCTTCTCTGCAGTGCATGATCAGAAGCACAGGGAATCTCTGTCCCAACTCCAGGCAAGCTTAGCTGCTTTGGAAGAGTGCTTAAAAGCTATTCCATGAGATACCCCAGATAATGCTCTTTACAGGCAGGTAGTTGGCCTTAAATATCAAATTAACACTATACTATGTCAAAAAGCTGAATGGCATCTTCTGAGATCAAAACTGGCATACTGGGCTGGAGGTGAGCACGCAAGGAAGCTACCTGCTTTTTGCCTAAGGAAACAGCAAGTGGCCACAAGAATACAGGCCCTTCGTACTATTACAGGGTCTGTTGTCACCAACCCCAAACAAATTATTACCACCATGCAGAAGTTCTACCAATCTCTCTACCAATCTTGATCTCCTATTACTGCTCTGGAGATACAAGAACGATTTGTCAAATTTAGTCGACAAATACCTCTATGGACTCTTACCCCTGACCAGGTGACTCTCTTAGAATCACCTATTTCTTGTGTAGAGCTCCAATTGGCATTTTCCCAAATAGCATGGGGGAAGGCACCAGGCCCCGACAGAATGTCTGTGGAGCTTTATCAAACTCTGGGACCAGCCATTCTCCAACTATTGCAGCGTGCCCTCCTTTCGCTCATAATTCGGGGGTCTCTTCCTCCCACTATGAAAGAGGCAATAATCTCCCTTCTCCCGATAAAATTGTCAGATCCTTTGGACGGCACCTATTTCTGGCCAATATCCCTCCTGTCAGTTGATACAAAAATCTTAGCCAAAGCATTGGCGTCTAGGCTGACGTCCATTCTCCCATCGATTATACACTCCTCCCAAACTGGGTTCATGCGGGGAAAATCTGGGATAGATAATACCAGACTCCTCTTAAATTTGAAGTGGTATGCCTCTACATCCTCCCTTCCTTTAGCAGCCTTGGCAGTTGATTTTTCCAAGGTGTTTGATTCTATCAAATTGCAATATCTATATCAGGTCCTTCTCATGCATGGTTTTGGTCTGTCATTTATGCAGTGGATAAGTACCCTCTACTGCTCCACCTTGGCATGTATTCTTACCAAAAAGGAGATTTCCACTCCTTTTGAGTTACACTGAGGCACCAGACAAAGTTGTCCCCTATCCCCTCTGCTATTTCTGGTGGCCCTAGATCTGCTGATTAGGACTCTTACTGCTTTCCCACAAATTCAAGGAATCGTAGTCACTAACCAACCCCACTTAGTAGTGGCATATGCAGATGATCTGCTGTTAACCCTTTCGAATCCCCAACAAACGTTACCGCCAGTGCTCCAGACGTTAAAAGAAGTCAGTGAAATTTCTGGCCTCTGTCTTAACTAAAAAAAAAAAGCACCTTAGTCCCTCTAAACAACCATTGTACCAAAACTTGTATCCAAGGCATGAATTTGTCCTAGGCAAACACTGGCTCTACCTACCTGGGTATTTCCATACTAACGGCATGGTAGTCACTCGAATCTGCCAATTTTTCCCCACTGTTGGCACAACTAAAGGTGAAGGTCAAGAGATGGCGTAAGCTGCTGCTCTCCTTACCAGGCAGGGTGGCAGCCCTTTGCATGCTTTTGCTTCCACGTGTTATTTACCTCCTAAACTACCTGCCTAGTCCCCTCTCACCCAAGCTTTTCTCTTCTTTTTTTTTTGAAATTCAACATATTTTATTGATTTATATAGTCGGCCTTAAAAGGCTGGTTTACTGACACACATGGATACAGAAGACAGGACAAGAGAGTACAATACAAACATCCTAAATCTACCCCTACCCCTCCCTTCCCCAGCCCACCCCACCCATGGTATCAAATATGATGTGTTACAGTCAACTGTAGGGAGCAACTTCCTGTACATCCACATTGCCTGTTAAAGGGAGTATAAGGTGTGCAGTTTGCTCCAGTATCTCTCATATTTGGGCATCCTGTTGTGTATGCTAGCGATCACTTTCTCTACCGAAAGATTGAACAAGAGTTCCTGCAGCCACTCAATGTGTGATATGGCGTCGCTGTCTAACCAATGTTTGAGTACTAACATTTTAAATGATATAGCCATCATTGCTAGGTGATACTTCCTTTCAGTGACACCTATATTGGAGTAGTCAACCACCAGGCACGCCCTCGGTTCTATATGGTCAGTGATGCCCAATAAAGGATCAGCTCTCTTTTTTATAAGGGCCCATAAGGGGGCTACTTTGGAGCAGTTCCAAAAGATGTGGTATAAGGAGCCTATATCCTGCATACAGCGTCTGCAGTTCGGGGAGAGGGACTTATCCATCCTGGATAGTTTAACTGGAGTGCAGTACATATTGTTAAGAATCTGAAATTGCATCATCCTTTGATCTATCCTGTGATATAAAATGGTGGGTGTCTCTCCAGACCCTCTCCCAGTTGAATGCTACTTCAGGGAATTGTGAGCTCCAGTAATGGGCGGATCCATCCTGACTAGGAAAGGCTTTTTCTATTAAGAACTTATATATATTAGAGACTGCATGCTGTTGGGTAACCACTGCACTGAGTGACTGCAGGAAGCTGTTTCCATCCCCTGCTAACTGCTTTATTTGGGAGGCCATTAGCATGTGTCTGAGTTGAAGTACCTTGAAGCTAGAGTGGGGGCCTAAGTGGAATCTGTTGAGGATATCTCTTGTTGTCCTGACCTGACCTTCATACCATAAGTCAGTAGCATTAACCTTTGCTAGTTGAGGAAGCCAGGAGGCAGTTACCATTCTCCCACCTATCTTGAGGTCTGGATTGCCTACTAAAGGTTGGAATGGGTCTCGTGTGTGTTTGTAATTGAGGGAAGCACATAGTTGGGAGTAGACTCTGATTGAAGTGCCAATCAGGGTGCCAGCCAATACCTGGGGCAGCAATTTGGGTGCAATATGGTAAAGGGCTTGGGTAGAGATGTTTTCTGAGGAGTTGAGCTGACTTTCCAGCTTTAGCCAAATAGGCATGTATTGGTCTGGTGGAGGATTATCGAGCCATACAGACCATCTCATAAATTTCAAAGCATGAATGGCCCAATAATAAAATTTGAAGTGGGGAAGCCTCAGTCCTCCCTTTATTTTAGGAACTGTGAGTTTCCCATAAGCCCTACGAGCCTGCTTGCCCTTCCATAAAAATTCTGTAATCAGTGAATGAAATTTGGAGAACCAGGCCTGAGGTAGCCAAATATTCAGCATGTTGATGGGATAGAAGACCCAGGGCAGGATGTTCATTTTAATTAAGCTCACTCTCCCCCATAGGGATATAGTTAGCGCCCTCCATCTGTTTAGGTCCGGATGGATTACTTGAATTAATGTGTCCAGATTGTGATGTCTCAAGGATTTAGGGTCCCTGGCCAAATAGATACCCAAGTATTAAATTTTTTTGTGTTCCCACCGTAGCCCCAATCCTTCAGTTTCCCTGGGGTAAGTGTGATAGTTGATAGGGAATACTATGGTTTTTTCCAAGTTAAGTTTGTAATTGGCCAGGGCTCCAAACTCCTGTATTAAGCTCAGGACTCTGATGATTGACACCCTCGGGTTAGAGAGGTGGAGAGGGATATCATCAGCATACACTGAAAGTTTGAGTTCCTGACTCCCCACCCTAATGCCTTTAACTATTTGGTCTATTTTAATGCATATCAGGAGAGGTTCCAGGTACAGATTGAACAGTAGGGGAGATAATGGGCAGCCTTATCTGGTACCTGAATAGAGAGGGAAGTAAGAGGAAACAGTTCTGTTGCAGTATATACGGGCAGTAGGGTTAGTATACAGAGCCTTTATCCATTGCACAAAGAGAGGAGGGAAACTGAACCTAGCCAATGTCCTAAAAAGGAAGGCCCAATCCACTCTATCAAATGCTTTTTTAGTGTCTAGAGACATCAAAATGGCAGGGACAATATCAGCCTGGGATACAGAGAAGATGTGACCTAGTTTCCTCACATGATCCAAGGCTGATCTGCCCTCCATGAAGCCCACATGTTCTGCGCAGATCAGGCAGGGCATCACCTTACCTAGTCTGTTAGCTAAAATTTTGGCTAGTATTTTGATATCATAATCCAAGAATGAGATAGGGTGGTAGTTTGATACCTGTTCTGGGTCCCTCCCCTTTTGTGCAATACCACTATCAGGGCTTCAAAGAGGTGTAAGTCCCGGCACTCGTCCACTAAGATGGTTTGGAACAGACATAGTAGCCATGGAGTTAGATCCCCCTCCAATGCCTTAAAGAAGTTAACAGAGAAGCCATGTGGGCCCATGGCTTTATCAAACAATAGACTACGGATGGCCAACCTGATTTCTGTCTCTGAGATCGGGGCAATCAGAAGGGCTTGCTGTTCCCTGGATAAAACTGGTAGGCTAACTGTATTCAGATAGTCATCTATCTGAGTTACAGAGGAAGGGTCCAGTCTAATCCCATATAGATCCCTGTAGAAGAAGTGGAATTCAGCGGCTATGTCAGTCGGCTCAGTCAGGAGGAGGAGGCCATCTGCCCTGGACCAGACTGCATTTATCAGCCGTGAGCTTTCCTGTTTCCTTACTCTCAAGGCCAGCAGATGACCCGCTTTCTCTTCTTGGTCAATGTAAGTGGAGCTTGTTTTAAGGAGTGCATATTCCACCTTGACCGCTAGCAAATCATTATATTGTGCCCTGACCTGGACCAATTCCTGACGTTGCGTTTCCTTGGATGTTGGAGATACGTATTTCACTAGGTGCTGAATTTTATCTAGTAACTCCTTTGCCTGGCTTTCTCTTTTGTGTTTATGTACTGAGATGATGCTGATTAGTTCCCCTCTGATATAACACTTTAGACCCCCCCTTTCTATATCTGAGTAACCTGTGGAGTTTAAGTTAATTTGTGTGTATTGCACAATACAAGCTTTTAGTCTCTCTAGTACCCACTTATCCTTCAATAGTCTGTTGTTTATTTTCCAAGTTGTGTCCCCACATTGAGGTGGGGTCAGAAAAATGATACAGGACACTGAGGAATGGTCCGAGATGACATCTGGGGATATCTGAGATGCTATAAGGTCTGGGAGGAGTTGCTTACTCACCAAAAAGTAATCAATGTGGGAGGAAGGCTTGTGAACCAGAGACCAGAATGTATATTCCTGCAGGCTGGGGTGTAAAACCCGCCATGGGTCACACAATCCCAGGTTATCCATCATGTCCCTAATGGCCTTTTGATCTGGAGATAGACCTGACCTCTGCCTACCCATCTTGTCTATGTCCAGGGAGAAAGGGAGGTTCCAGTCCCCACCCAACAAGAAAGGGACTGAAAGGAAGGGCAACAGAAGATTGAGGATCTCCATAAAGAAAGAAGGGGTGTCCGTATTCGGGCCATATACAGATCCGAGAAGTATCTCAGACTTCTAGTGTCCCCACCACAAAGACATATCTACCCAGGGGGTCTACCATGCATTTGCTATACTTAAAGTCCAGATTCCTAGATACTAAGATTGCTACCCCTTTGCTCTGTGAACTCGATCCAGTGGCAAAGACATGCCCCACATGCAACCTTCATAACCAAATGGCCTCCACTTCAAGCAGATAGGTTTCCTGTAGGAAAGAGATTTGACCCCAAACTATTTGCAAGTGTTTCAATAGTTTATATCTCTTCTTTTTATTTTGTGCCCCTCTGATGTTCCAAGACACAATATTCACTTGGCTAGCCATCTTTCTCTGAGCATCTGTAACTACTGATGTAATCTCCAAATTTCAGTACTGAACCGTTTATACCGATATCATGGGCCCCCCTCCTCCCCCATCCCAGTATATAAAACAAACAGTTTCTGCCCCCCTTTTAGTCCCTTCCCCTCCAAGTAAAGACACTTATATAATGTGTGTAAAAATATACTTTCTACCCCATACCCAAATAGTACAGTTTTTACTGTTTGTATTGATGAAAGGTCTGTTCCTTCCCCTCAATATGGTACACAATGTTGCCAACCGAAGCATAGGAAACTCTCCCCCCTCTTTTTAGAAAGACAACTTAGTTCTACCTATAAAGATATTCAACAACTTGGCAATCAACCTGGAACAAAGAAAACAGTATAACACCATTAACTTTAGAAAAAACTCTCCCTCGGGTAATCTCAAACAATCCCGAGAACTCAGACAGCTTAAAATGCACAAGAAACTGTTGGGGTAAGATGAATTAAAGTTTACTAAATCCCCCATTTTCTGCTGCTTTGTGTTCATCTGTGTAGATGATAGTAATGGATGAGCCCCAGGTAATGTCATAGAGGGCCATGAAAATCAACGTAAAATAAAAGAGGAGAGACCCTCCCAACTTCATTAGGCAGCAGTTAATAGCAGGAAAGCAATGCTGTAGGTTTGGACTGAAAGGCTCGGTAGGTGAGAGGCTGCAGCAAGACTGCATGGCGCTGAATGCTGTGCTACGAACGTTCGTGCATCCGCACTGTCTTTCGACTGCAGCTTGAGCTGCTGCACCCTCTCGATTGTGCATATCTTCAAGGAGTGCCTTCCTTCTTACTCCGCCAAGCTGCCACCCACAATAAGGAAAGGAAAAAAAATCTCTATACAGGCGTACATCTTTAGTCCAGAGTACCCCATGGTAAAATGAGGGAAACGGTTTGAGAGTCAGTTCAAATGGTTTTAATTGTATTGTGCTTCATATGTCTACATACATTGACACTCCTCTGATTGAACCATGGGCTGTCAGATTTCTTTAATGCACGGTGTGAGCCCTTGTGAGGATATGCGCCTGATCAGCTCCGAGGTCACAGAAACCAAAAGACCCCTCTTGCCTCATTGCCTACACAGGGAATTGAGCCCTAATCTGAGAGATATGCATTCAGTGGGCAACTAGTCACTTTTTAAACAGGTCAGGGAGCAGCCTTTGTAGCTTCCCCACTGCCAGTTTATTATTCTCATAGGAATGCCACTTCTTTTGCACCCAAACCTGAAGCTGTGCTGGGTACTGCATACGGAACTGGATCCCTGCAGTAATAAGGTGAGATATTGTGGTGTGGAACATTCCCCTTTTTTGTCTGATTGACGCTGGTAAGTCCTGTGTGATTCTTATCTTGTGTCCTTCCCACATCAGGGCTTGTATGCCCCTTAGTTTCACTAATATATGCTGCTTATCAAGATAATTAAGTAATTTCAGCAAGAAGGGCCGTGGAGATGAGCTGGGGGCTGGTTTGGGGCAGAGAGCACGGTGGGCCCTCTCCACGATATATACAGTATGGGCCCATTAGGTGAGGGGTCAGTGACTTTGTCCAGGAGTTTCTGAGTGAAGACAATGGGGGAGGAGTCCTCCTCTTCCTCTGGCAACCCGATGATGACCAAATTGTTGCAGTGGCTGCGGCCCTCGAGATCCTCCAACTTTAGTTCCATTTTATGAATTTGCTTTCTGATGGCTGCAATCTCTGGGTGCACAGCCACTCGCTACTTTTCCAGTGAGACAGCTCTTTCTTCAGTGTCTCTCGCTTGTCTCGAGACATCTTTCAGGTCTTGTTTTAGTGTGGCGATGTCTGTCATCAAGGCTTGTAAGGCCACCTGCAGTGGTTTCATTTCCAGAAGAAAATGTTCCTCCATGAGTGGGATTGTGATAGATTTGGCTGCCGGAGGGACCACTGACTTCACAGGCTGCTGTCTGGATTTCATAGTGGCCTTATCGGGAGAAGCTGGAGGAATATTGCACAGTAGCTCCTGCCTCATCTCCGCCTCCATTCTTAGGCTGACGTCTGTTGTTCTCACTGGGGTACTGACTGGATATCCAGTAGAACGACTGCTGAGACAAGCAGAAACTATTCCAGGTGATTTTACAATATATTAGAACCAAAAAACTGTGCAGTATAGCGGGAGAGAGACGAGCTCGCTGCTTCCCCTTAGCCAGTCATCATGTGACTCCTCAGCTTTTCTTTTCTTTAGAGAAACTAACAACCAATTTTTTGGGGAATTCCAAACCACCTCTGTGGAATAAGCATAAATTGAGAGCACACTGGTCTCAGGGAGGTCTCAATGTCCCCTGGTATTATGGTTATCACCTTTCATGTATAGCTACACAGGTAACTAAATGGTCCGTACCCATTGCTAATAACCCCCTGATATGACTTCAATTAGATCAAGGCTTGGCAGGAACAATTCCCCTATATACATTGCTCACCCCTCAAGTGAATTTGATACATTCTCTCTCACCCACAGTGCTATACACAGCGCATTCGTGGAAACACCTTAGGACCAAATCTCACTTGCCTAGACAGTCTTGTGATCCTCCTATACAATATTCCCCTCTATGGCACAACAACCTTATCCAAATTGATGGGGCATCTATCTGGTGGCCTTCTTGGCATAAAGCCAGAATTCAGGTGGTGCAGGACCTCTCTTCTTCAGGTACATACCCCCTCCCCCTTTTGAGCAGCTGCAAAAACAACTTTCACTACCACATAAAGACTTGTAGAGATACCTGCAAATCTGTAGTGTCTTACACCCCCTTCTCCCCAAATTCCAAGAGATCTCACAGTGGTCTTGGCTGGCCAGCCTGCACCACTCTCCCTTTATCAAGGGAATTATGGGACCTTCTACGGATTGTGGAGGGACTCACAATTCAACACAACTTTGTCTTGCAAAAAGAAGTGGGAAGAATACACTGGCTCGCCCATATCGGACAAGCAGTGGAATTCTTATCTTAAGGGTATATACCATACTCACAGTGATACCAATAGCCGTTTCTTACAGTTAAACACATTATTGTTATGGCACCACACACCAGTGAGTCTCCACTCTAGAGGTTTGTTGGGTCATAACAAATGCTGGCATTGCTCCCAGGGAGAAGCACATATTCTTCATATCCTCTGGTCCTACCCTAACTTGTTACCCTATTGGAGGATGGTTGCATCTGGTATATCCACGGTACTCAGGCAACCATCTGTATTGACGGATGTTAAACTATGTTTAGGAGATACCTCTGCCTTGGGTCAGATATCTAAACCCCTCAAGAACTGGACCATGGCAGCCATCTTGGAGGCTAAGTGCCTTATCTTCAGGTTCTGGTGTCAGCCAGTCATCCCTACTCGTACGGCCCGGCATGCAGCCTGGGTTAAGCTCTCCCTATTCAATAGACTCTCTTATCTTCAAAGGGGAAACTTTCATCACTACTATCTGAAATGAATCCCATATCTCAGTTCTCCTCTTTGCAAACTTCCAGAGCTACCTTCTAACCCACCGATATGAAACGTTGATTGTGCTTCATTAGTCATATTGTAGGTTATGGCATGAGAAGATATGTTTTTTATATTAAGATATAAGCATCTGCCTTTAACCATGGACCAGCTCCTTTCTAGACATTTCTTTGCTCTGATATACTGCATAGCCTTAAGACAACTGTAATAGAAATCTGAATATTTAATCATTTATGACTCATAATGTACCTACAATGACCTACGGGTATAATGGAAGATAATAGCTAATTTTTCCTTTATGTTGTCTTTTGGACTGTACCTCACTCTGTAATTGGTTGAATGTAACATCTCCTTTCTACGGTATGGAAATACACAAACTACCTCAATAAAATATTATATGATAAAAAAAAATGCTGATTTCAGTTTCTTAGTGTCTGATGATGGCAGGTGCTCCTGTCAATGATTGGTTCACCAGAATTCTTCCTAATGGAGAAACTGTCAAACACACATGGCTAATATACAATGAGACCAATAAAATTATCTATTTCTTCCCATGCATGCTGTATGCAAAGAAATAATCCACTACATCAAGTCTGGCAAAACAAAAAAAAAAAGGATTTTGTGACTGGAGGCATTTAAATCCCAGAATTCCAGATCATGAAAACTCTCCTGAACACTGCGACAGTTACTTAATTGGGAAGAATTTTGAAATGCGCTTGAAGACGTGGTCCACGATAGATGATCAGCTGCAAAGGTCCATTGCCTCAGACAAAGAAAAGTGGTGTACCATTCTGAAAATTTTTCTTGATGCTATACTTTTCTGTGCAAAGAATAACTTGGCTCTCAGGGGGTCCACAGATATGATCAGACACACACACATTCTGGAATTTTTCTTAATTTGCTAGAGCTGATAAATCACTATAATCTGGAGCTTGCAGGGCACATTGTCAACCATAAGAAGGGGTCTACCACCTATTTTTCTCCTACAATTCAGAACAAGTTTATTAAATTGATGATCACTGCTCTTTTTCGTGATAGGTTCTTGCCTGATTCTAGCATCCTTACCATTGACACTCTCTTGGCATTGCCAGTCTTACAAAGATCCCTGTGAGGTGCTTATACTCAGCGATTGTTGCACGTCACTCCTCAGATCCTGACTTACACTGACAACGTTACAGGCTGCTAACTCTCATCCTATACCCCTGGCCTCATCTGCCAGAATTTCAACAAAATAATTCACAAATATTCATCGATGTCCTTCCCATTCCTACTCTGTTGAATCCCTTTCTGCAGCAGGGTAGGTTGCTCAGAAAAAGGTCGGTGACCCCAGCCTCAACCACCAATTTTAAGGCTCTACCATGTTGGTGCCCCCCTGGCTCTTTGTTCTGTTTCTTCTCCTATTCATGCCCTATATAGTGCCCAAACTCACCCGTCAGATAGTAGGGTAGACTATATTCATCCAGTGGGCTGCTGTGCACATCGATTCTCCTTATACAACTCTCTTTGTGCCCTCAGGCTCCCCTACCTGCAGCCTCTTATTACATCCACGCATAGAGGTGGGACTGATGCAATACTGACACCCCAGACTATACTCACCACTTCTCCTAGCAATCACTCTCCTTTCCATCTGCCACTCTGGGTATTGGTGTCTGAGGTACCAGGATGGTCCAGGTCCAATTTTGGATGCCTCTTTACTCGGCCTGCCATACGTAGCAAACTAACACAGAAAAAAATTTACATAATATCTTTTGCAGTCTTAAGGAAGCTTCTCCTTCTTCTGCTGTTATGCCCTGGAGACGTCGAGCTTAATCCTGGCTCAGGAAAAACTCTCTCCTCTCCCTCGGACCTTACAGACCTGAAAGGCATGCAATTCCTCCATATGAACGTATGCAGTCTGCTAAAAAAGTTCACATTCATCCAGGCCTAGGTATGTCACACCAAGCTAGATGTATTAGTGATCTCTGAATCCTGGCTCAGATCCTCCACGCCTGATAGGGAAATTAACATCCCTGAATATTCCTTATTTAGAGCCAACAGGCCCACGGGGGGGGTGTGGCTATTTATGTTAAGAACAAATACACAGTTACATGCCTAGAATTGTCCTCTGTCACCAATCAATTTGAATGCTTGGCCTTAAAGCTGGAGATATCCCCATCATCTGCACAATGTGTCATAGGCTGCTATAGACCTCCATCTGCTGGTCCCCAAATCCTTACCCACGTAACCAAGGTCATCGAGCTTGGCCCACCTGAAGCAATTATCCTTGGGGACCTAAACTTCAACTGGTTGTCCCACACCGCTGCACCTCTTAAGGAGTTCTGCGATACTCATGGCCTAATGCAACTCATCAGAGAACATATGCATCCTAGCAAAAAGTCCCCTGCCAATAGTACACTGCTGGATGTCATTCTAGTAAACAAACCACACCTATTCTCCCATGCAGGAGTTTTTTTCATGGACTTTAGTGATCATTGTATCATTGCAAGCATAAGGTCGGTTCAGAACCCACCCTTCCTGTCCAGGTTCACCCTTAAGAGGGACATGTGCCACTTTGTTTTGCCTGTCTTCCTTGAGGAGCTGAAACTCTCTGTGCATTGGCAGGACTTCTACCTAGCCAAGTCAGTACAGTTGGGCTGTGAGATCTTCACCGAAATTATGACTGCAGCTCTAAATAAACATGCGCCACTCATAAAAACCAGGGTAAGGGGATGAACCAGTCGCTGGTTCACACCTGAACTAAAATCAGTTTTATTGAATAGGGATAAGCCATGGAAAAAAGCACAATCTACAAAAAATCCTATTGACTGGTACAACTTTAGGAAAGCCAGGAATGAGTGCACCAAACTGACAAGAGATGCTAAGGCTTCCTACTTCTGCACAGAGCTGGATTCCACCTCCAGGAGTTCCTCCAGATTTTGGAAATCTGTAAAGGACATGTCTGGTCATACCCCGGTCAACTCCTTGCCTGCAAAGATCACTGCTGGCAGTGCCACTATATGGGACAAAATGGAAATCCTAGATGCTTTCAACAACCACTTCGCCACTGCTGGCCTTGCTTTCGACAATTCACCTGCAAACTCCCTACAATCCCAGTTGGCTCCCCAAAGCTTGGAACCTCCTCCTTCCAACTCAGTTTTCTTCCTCCAGCATACCTCTGTGAAGGAGGTCAAGGAACTTCTACTAAAATTGGATGTTAGGAAAAGCACAGGCACCGACTCTCTGGATCCTTATTTTCTAAAAGTCACCTGCCATGTCTTGTCCGCACCTAATACCCACCTTTTCAATCTTTCTCTATCCCATGGTACCCTCCCATCATTATGGAAAACAGCCCATGTCATTCCTCTGTACAAATCCGGGGACCCTTGTGACCTAAACAATTACAGACCAATTTCATTGCTACCTATGCTGTCCAAATTACTGGCAAACATTGTAAACAAGCAATTGAAAACATATATAGAATCTATGAACCTTCTAAATCCCATGCGATCAGGCTTTAGAGCACAGCACAGCACCATCACGGCCTTAGCTAAAGTCACCAACAATTGGCTCCGGGACCTGGAAAATACAAATTTTGTCTGTGCTGTGTTTCTAGACCTAAGCAAGGCTTTTGACACTGTCGACCATGTACTGCTCCTCTCCTCCCTCAAGGCCTTAGGTCTGGATCCACTGTCCCTTCACTGGTTCGCCGATTACCTCTCTGACCGGTGGCAGCAAGTTAAGTCAGATGGTGAACTATCCCCCCTTAAACCTCTGTTAAGAGGGTTCCCCCAGGGTTCGATCCTGGGTCCATTACTGTTTGCGATCTATGTGAACAACATTGATATGAACATAATCAAAGCCAGGATTCACCTATTCTCAGATGATACGGTCCTCTACCTTAGTTGCCCCTCACCCGAAACAGCCTGCAAAGACCTTCAATCAGAGTTCAACATTCTCCAGACCCAACTCCTCAAGAAAAAACTATTAAATGCTAAGAAAACTAAGGCTATGCTGTTTTCTCCCTTCCTACTGAATGCAAACTGAGCCACTGCCGGCACTGTCCCACAGATGAGCACAATTCTGGGTGAAAACCTAGAATTTGTTAGCAAGTTCAAGTACCTAGGGGTATGGCTCGATAACAAACTCTCCTTTACAGACCACATCGAAGACCTCCTAAAGAAATTAAGACAAAGGCTTGGTCTCTTTTTTAGGATTAACAACTACCTCACCAGCAATGCCAAACGATGGCTAGTTCAAACCATATTTCTCTCCCTGGTCAACTATGCTGACTTCCTTTATAGCAACTGCCCAGCATCACACCTTGCTAAACTGGATAAGTTGTACCACAGGGCATTGAGATTCATCACTGGTCTTCCTTATGCCACCCACCATTGTGCTCTCTATACAGCCATGGGGTGGCCCTCCCTTCACTTCAGGAGAAATAGAAACACCTTAATCTGGACACTCAAAGCCATCACCAAGAAACTTCCTCCTTACATCTCTGATTGTCTCCTGCTCTGCGAACCTGGAACCTATGTACTGAGAAGCTCATCCTTTATTTACTTTAAGGTACTCAGGTTAAAAACACGTCTCTGGAGAATGGCTATAAATTTTGCTCTACCATCCCTATGGAATACTGTACAATAAACTCTGAAGCTTAGCTCCCCGATCAGCATATCCTCCTTCAAGACCCTCTATGGCCTTTTAGTTAAAGAAATCTGTAAATGTTTTCACCTCCACTAAATATTCTGCATGTTGACTGACCATGGTTTAGACGAAACCATCCATACTATTCTCCCCGGAATCCTCGGCTCTAAGACTCCCCACCCACACTTGTCTTTCCACATTGCAATCCCCATCACCCACCTTGTGGTCTCATCACCACTACTCCCCTGTATCTCCTGCCTGCCCGATCCTCCAGTGGGCAGACTTGACAACCTCATGTGCCACCCTTCAGTTCACGGTATGGCCATATCCGTCCTCTACCCGGGGTGGTCCCATAGCCACTACCATCCTGAATTTATTTATTTAACAATGTCTATGTACCTGATCGTTTATTGTGCCTATGTGTTCCTGTATTGTTTGAATCTGTATAGTTCTTTACATTGTTTGGAGTGTACTGCACTTAATTTGTATGTCTATGTATCAGGTCAATCTTGCAAATGATCTTGCTCAACAATGTCCCACCTGAATAAATACAGATTTTGATTGATTGATTGATTGAACTTGGGGGGTTCCACTGTGAGGCATAAAATAATCACGAAAATTAAGGAGGCAAATATTTCTCTATTATGTTTGATTGTATGCCAGATGTGGCTCACAAGGAGCAAATGTCTCAAATCATTCAGTATGTGAGGATACAGGATAATGATTGCAGTGTTGAGGAAAGTTTTATTGATTTCATCATCTCACATGAAAAGACAGGAAGTGGGCTAGTTGCAGAAATTGAAAAGAAATTAAGTGATTATGGTTTAGATATAGCTAACCGTCCTGGCCAGGGATATGACGACGGCACTAATATGGCAGAAGAGTACCATGGTGTGCAAGCCCATATAGTACAAGTGAATGAACACACTAGACTTGTCCCATGTGCAGCTCATTCTCTTAATTTAGTTGGGGTCCATGCTGCGAATGTATCAGTGGACATGATATCATTTTCTGGTACAGTGCAGAGATTGCTTACATTCTTTGTAGCTTCAACAAGCCGCTGGGAGGTGCTGTCCCAAGCAATAAAGGTCACTCTAAAAGGTCACACTGAAACAAGATGGTCTTCAAAGTTTCGTGCAATTCAGTACCTTCATCTTCAAATACTTGACGTCTTAAAGGCATTGTACCAAATAAGTCAAGATGCATCCAATGCTGGTGCAGTATTAACAGCCCAGAGCCTAATCAAGAAGATAGATTTCAAATTTCTTTGTATCCTAGCAATGTGGGACAAAATACTGAACCTGGTTGAACGAGTAAACCAACTGTTGCAATTTAAGGGATTGCCTGTTGATAGCACTTCTAAACATATTAGTGGATTAACGGACGCACTGCAGCACATGCAGGATGATGGCATAAATGACATTGTACAACATGCAGCAGAACTTGCTGAACGGATGTTACTGAATGCAGAATTCAGAGAAAAATTAAAAAGAAAGGTGAAAAGGATGGCCGATGAGAAAGTCTAAGATGAAGGTCATTTGATTTCTGCTGAACAGGCTTTCAAAATGCAGTTCAGCAATGTTCTAGACACCCTTATTTCCCAGATTCAGTGGAGGTGTGAGGCATTGTCTGAAGTGCCTGCTGATTTTAACTTCCTTACAGGGCTATCTTTCTCAACAGTGGAAGTTAGAGATTTAAAGAAATGTACAGCAGATCTGGCAATGAAATATTCTAAGGATCTAGATGCGTATGAGATAGTATATGAGGCAGAGAGCTTCAGATTTCAGCCAGCTTCAGTACTGCACAATTTTTCAAATGCCACACTGCTCAGCTTGTTGAAGCTCATTCACAAATGGTCTTTGAGTGCTTCCTAGCCAAACATCGAAATTGCTCTCCAAATCTTCTTGACATTCCTTGTGACTGTTGCTTCTTGCAAGCGTAGTTTCAGCAAACTGAAGCTGATCAAAACTTATTTAAGATCATCTATGGGACAAGAAAGACTGTCAAATCTCACTATACTAGCTACTGAAAATGCTGTAGCCAGTGCCATTAACTTCGACAAAGTCATTGACGAATTTGCCTCTTTGAAGCAAGAAAGGTTCACGCATAGGCCAGGCAGACAATTGTGAAATGTGTACACTGTATCTACTGTGAATATGCAATGCAAATAACATTTTGCATGAATATATATATAGCATCACCCCTTATCAGTTACCAGGGTTCCCTCATGTCCTGATCGTCTTGAGGTTTTTGGTTTGGTACCTAGTGTGGCTTGTGCTGTTGTGTGTGGAGCGTTGATTCATTCAGCTCCAGCTCTATATCTTGTATTACTGTGTTCCTGCTGTGTGTTATATAGATTGTTCAATTCTCTCATTTCATATATTTATCAATTAAGTAGGAGTACTGAATGGCAACAGCATCTGCACTACTTTCTAATGCAGAATCAGCTGTTGGTTCTCTCATTTCATATATTTATCAATTAAGTTGGAGTGCTGAATGGCAACAGCATCTGCATTACTTTCTAATGCAGAATCCTCTGTTAGCAAACTGTGATTTTAAATATTAACTACTGCTTGTCATTTGGCCACTTTACAACACAGTTCTGATTCCATGATGAAAAAGCATTTCTGAAATCTGGGGTAGGGATACTCGGTTCTGGAGAACATGTAACACAAGTGTGTTTTGGTTCAGTAGGGACTGATTCAGTAGTAGATGACTCAAAACTAACCATATCAGGCTACAGCATGTAACTGCCCCCTCCAAGAGCTTCAGTGGGCCTAGAGGACCCCTATCTGCCATGTTGTATGTAGCAATCTTTCACAGTATATTTCAAAAATGCATATAGGTTGGGTGGTTGATGGCATTGTTGGTCAGCTACTTGACCACAACTATTGCAGCTGCACACTCTGATGCCAGCCAGCCAGAGTCTCCCACATCTCATATTCCATGCTTGGGAGCAAAATATTCCCTGAAATCAGGGGTAGCGAACATGTAACAAAAGTATGTTTTTTCTTCAAGAAAAACCCCAAAACTCACCACAGAGCATGTAACCTCCTCAGAGCTTAAGACCCCCAGACCCCTGGCTATTTACTGGGGGTGCAAAATTTGTCTCTTGCCTAGGGCACCAAAATACCTTCCTACGGCACTGCTCACAGGCATCTTCTCAGATGCTTCTTTGGCATATAGCTCAGAGTAAAAGTCACAAAAGGCCTTAGCAATGTCTCTCAGGTTGGATAGACGTTAACCAGATTTGGCTTCTATTAATTAGATGCTTTTGCTCATTTCTTGCTATTTAAGTCTGAGGGCCAACAGTCTTCCCACCTTTTCCCCTTGATTAATATATTTAATTTGGCCCTAAAAATCACAAATTCAGTCTGTTTCCTGAGAAGTACTCTGTATTTGGCTCACGCTGCATTTTGCTGGAGGAGTGTGGTGATACTGTAACCCCCCCCCCCGAGACCTTATGTTCAAAGTCCTTGATAGTTTGCAAAAGTTTCTTGCCCTCTGCTTCTCTGTTCCCATTTCTAGTAGAGGCCAGACAAATGGGTTTCCCTCAAAGTGTACACTTGAAGGCTCCCTAAAGGTACGCTTGGCCAGTTACTGAATTTGTATTGATTTGGAAAAACTGGCTGGCATAATCCTTTATTCTATATATACAATCTGGATCCTTTAGAAGGTTATTATTAAGTCTCCACAATTTGTCCCTGCAAGCATGTTCAAAGGGCAGGAAGGATAAGACAACAGGGCAATGGTCAGATATGGCCCTTGCCTGTATTTCATGAAGAGTGATGACCTTCAGGATGTCTTAACTTACCAAAAATAAATCGAGTCTTGAAAGGGAGTCATCGGCTGCAGATGAGAATGTATACACATGGGTATTAGGATGTAAGACCCTATATGTCCACTAATCCCAGAGAGTCCTGCAGCTCTCTAAAGGCACATTGAGTGGATGAGAGACCCATCTGCTAAGATCTAGACCCATCTAAGGTGTTGTCTGGTACCAGATTTCAATAAATCTGCCAGAATAATGAGGCTGCTGGAGGTATTTATCAGTTTAAAGTGCCATGAACCCCTCGGCTTTCCTGTACTACCTTTGACTGACTGGAGTTCATGGATATCATGCGGATTGTCCAAGGTGCTCACCCTACATGCTGTAGTTTGGATCCTGGACCAACTTCTCTGATTTTGGGTTGTCTTGAGTTTATCAGTCTGGTCCTAGCACGGATAGTCTGGTGCTCCTTGGAAACAGGTGAGTTTCCTGGATCCCTGAATGAGGTAGTTTTAACACCACTCTTAAAGAAAGCTTCTTTGGACCCAGTCTGCCATGCGAACTACAGACCAATCTCTAACCTTCCCTTTTTAGGGAAGGTGACTGAGAAAGTAGTGGCTATGCAGCTGGAGAACAATTTGACTATCCATGGCATCTATGAACCCCTCCAGTCCGGATTTCGAAAGAGACATAGTACTGAGACAGCGTTGGTTCGGGTGCTCAATGATCTCCTGATGGCTAGAGACCAGAAAAAACATTCCATCTTGGTTCTTCTGGATGTCGCATCAGCATTTGACATGGTGGACCATGGGGTGCTACTTGATTGCCTGAGGTTCATCTGTGAACTATCAGGGACAGTCCTCAGGTGGTTTTCATCTTTGCTCACTGGAAGAACTCAGAGAGTAGTGTCTGGGGTATATTCCTTGGACCCAGTTTCTCTTTCTTGTGGGGTTCCTCAGGGTTCGGTGTTGTCCCCCATGTTGTTTACAGTGTACATGCTGCCCCTCGGAGACATTGTAAGAAGGTATGGGCTGAGATTTCATTGCTATGCCAATGATACCCAGCTCTACCTATCTTTTGCACCTAACCAAGACAGAGCTCTCTCAGCGTTTAACAGCTGTCTCACAGAACTCCAGGAGTGGATGAATTCCAGCTGGTTAAAGTTGAACTCGGATAAGACCGAGGTGTTAGTTGTGGATCCGGCATGCCAGATAGGGGGGTAGGGGGTGGGTTCTCCCTCTGGGCTTTTTCTTGGGGCCGTTTCTCTCCTGTCCTCTGAACAGGTGCGAAACCTGGGGGTAATTTATGGCAAGGGGCTGACTCTGCATTCGCAGGTGTCAGCCGTTGTCAAATCCTCCTTTTACCATCTGAGGAATATCTCCAGGGTTAAACACCTTGTTTTGTCCGATGATCTTCCTATGCTGATTCACACCTTTGTGTCCTCGTACCTGGATTACTGCAACTCCCTCTACCTAGGGCTACCTGGGGTGGAAATCCACCACTTGCAGCTAGTGCAAAATGCTGCGGCCCAACTTCTGATGGGAACCTCTAGATCCTGTCATTTTTTCACCAGTGCTGTGTCAACTGCACTGGCTGCCAGTACAGTGGTGGATCACCTTTAAAGTCTGTCTTTTGACTTTTAAAGCCCTACACTGACTTGGCCCAGATTACCTGAAAGAGCTTTTGGTCCCCTACTGCCCGGGATGATTGCTTCACTCAGTCGACGAAGGGTTGCTGAAGATCCCAAGGGTCTGCCTGAAATCTTCTGGGGCCCGTGCATTTATGCACATGGCCCTGACCCTGTGGAATTCTCTACCCCACCAGTTATGGGAGTGCCCACCGCAGAGGGATTTAAACAATCTCTAAAGACATATCTGTGGGCTCAGGCTTTTGGTGAAGGTTAATTTTGTAAAGGTTTATCTGTTTTATTTATTTTATTATTTTATGATCTGGATAGTTGATATGTTTTAAAATTTGTTAGGTGCCTTGACATTTTTGAAAGGCGTCTTAAAAATAAACTTCTTATTATTATTATTATGAAGAACTGTGGTTCCTCTGCATTCGGGCAATAAGATGAGATGAGGGTTCTTTCTGAGTTGCACAAGTTGCCTCTGACAATTACTGTATGTATCTCCGTAGTGGGTCTGCCTGCTGTTTTAACAATTGGAAAGGCAGGCTTCTGTGAATTAGAATAGCCACCCCTGCATGTTTATTACTAAAACCAGAGGCAAACACCTACTCAACCCACTCTCTTCTCCAGAGTGTAGCTTGGTGCACAGGTGTATGCGTCTCCTGTAGGAAGACAATCTTAACCCCAGGGATTTAATATGCTTGAGGAGTTGGTATTTCTTTTCCTTAGTCTGATTCCCTTTAACATTCCAAGTTAGACAACAGTAAGGATTAACTGCCATAATGAAGGATTACTTAATGCCTGGAAAACCTGTAGTGAGACAATTAAGGGAGAGCTTAACAATTTGCATTTGAGATACATTGAAAAGGATGGGATTGATAAAGTATAAGACTGAATTTTTATGCTGACAGCTGTTTTTTTTTCATATTAAGAATGCAATCACATGAAAATGTATCAACAACACAACCAACTGGAAAAAAAAACATAACAATAGTAACCATCATTACACCACTCAAACAAAACAAAATCTATGGTGTAATGTGAGCAAAGTAAATAATAAAACTTTGTGAGTGGTTTGAGATCCCCACTAGCTGCAACCTCAGCTGAGGTATTCAGTTGGTGCAGCATCACCAACCACAATCCACTAGTCCGTGCTGGGCCTGTAAGAGGGTGACCCTCCATCTCTCAACCAGCATTCATTACAGTGCTGGAGAAACCTGAAATAAAAGGGACTTTAGTGTGGATGTAATGGTGGAGAAATGCAGAAGCTTCAAATTCTCAGATATACACAGATACACAGAAATGTGATGGCAGAGAAAGGCCCAATAGCCCATCTAGATTGACTAACACCCTACCCCACCTTCTGTTATGCTTCCACCCTCCTTTCCCAACCCCTTAAATCTATCCCAAGCCCTCTTGAACCCCTCCTTCATTTCAGCTGCCAGCACCTCCTCCGACAGCTTGTTTGAGGCCTCCACCACCCTCTTTGTGAAAAACTGCCCCTGACATTACCTCTGTATTGTCCACCTTCCAGTTTGAGGCTATGTCCCCTCGTGTTTGCTCCCTTCTTCAATTAGAACAAACTATCACCCTCCACCTTGTTTATTTCCTTCAGATATTTAAAGATCCCTCCTAGTCTCCAGAGGGTACAAATTCAGCCCTCTCAATCTTCCCTCATAGGGTACATCCTGCATCCCTCATACCATTTTGGTTGCCCTTCTCTGTACCCTCTCCATCAGCTCAACATCTCTACATAGGTGAGGCCTCTAGAACTGCACCCCATACTCCAGATGCGGCCTGACCATGGTTCTGTATAATGGCATTAGCACCTCCCTCTTTCTGCTATTAAAACCCCTTGCAATGCAGGCCAACATTCCATTTGCCTTTCCCACCACCCTGCTACACTGGCTGCCCAACCTGAGGTCTCGTGATACCATAATCCCCAGATCCCTTTCTGTTTAATTCCCCTTAATCACCACCAAGGGAGTAAGGTTCCCTCCTATTCCTCCTCCCCGGGTGCATCACCGAGCACTTTTGTGCATTAAACTTCAGTTTTCAGGTGTATGACCACCTCTCCAGCCTCTCCAGGTCCTGCCTCATGGCTTACGCCCCACTAGGTGAATACACCCTATTGCAGACCTTTGTATCATCTGTGAACAGGCACATCTGTCCCTCAAGACCCTCTGCTAGGTCACTAACATAGATTTTAAAGAGTATTGGTCCTAGCACTGACCCATGTGGCACCCTACTGATCGCCGCCCATTCCCTGGAATGTGTCCTATTTACCACCATCGTCTGACTCCTTCTCTTCAACCAGTTTTCCACCCATCTGGTGATCCTGTGGCCCACCCCTAGTCTGTCCAGCTTATGCATCATTCCACCATGCGGAACGGTGTTGAAGGCCTTACTGAAATCCAGATAGGCCACGTCCACCGCTCCTCCCTGGTCCACTATCTGTGTCATCCCATCGAAGATTTCTATCAGGTTAGTCTGACAGGACCTTCCCTTGGTGAAGCCATGCTGCCTGTCATCCTGCATGCCATTCATCTCCAAGTATTCTATAAACCTGATCTTAAGTAGTGTTTCCATTACCTTCCCCACCACTGAAGTAAGACTAATGGGACAGTAGTTTTCCACCTCGTCCTTCCTCCCCTTGTAGTGTGACCACCTCTGCCCTCTTCCAGTTCATTGGCACTGACCCTGTAACCAAGAACAAGTTAAACAGCCTCACCAGGTGAGGCGCCAATTCATCCTTCACCTCTTTGAGAACCCTTGGGTGTATTCCATCAAGCCATTGCCTTGTCCACCCTAAGTCTACCCAGGTCTTCCCCTACTACTTCAGCTGTGAATTCTGCCACACCCACCTGCCTGTGGCTGTCACCCCCCTTCCTGGTCCCCTACCCTCTCTTTCCTCCATGAAGATTGAGGTGAAATAGCTATTTAATGCCTCTGCTTTTTCAACATCCCCTTCCAGTATTGTTCCACTTTCCCCTCTTATCCTTCCAATCCCATGTTGTGCTCTCCTCCTTCCTCCAGCTTACCTAAAGAAGGTTTCATCCCCTCTCCTTGCCTGCTTCGCTATCTTCTCATCAGTGGCCTCCTTAGCCCTCCTTATCTTTTGCCCTGCCTCCTTTTTCTTTCCCTGTAGGTTTCCCTGTCCTCATCCTTTTGAGTCTTCCTGTACCTCTTGAATGCTCTAGTCTTTCCTTGATCCCCAACGCCACCTCTCTAGTGAACCATAGAGGTCTTTTCCATCTTCTATTTTTCCTCACCCTTCTTATACATGAGTCCATGGCTTTATATATGCCACTCTTGATGGCTGCCCATAATTCCTCTACCACCTGCACTTCCCCAAACCTCAGCATTTCTTCTCTAACTACCTTCCTCATTCCATGAAACTCAGCCTTCCAGAAGTCCATTACCTTGGTTCTCATCCTAACCCTCTTCCTGTCCGCTTTCAGCCTGAATCTGACAGCCCTGTGATCACTGGTACCAAGCTCTTCCCCCACCTCCACCTCCTCCATACTGCCCGCATTTGTGAGGACCACATCCAACAGGTTTACACCCCTAGTGGGCTCACTGACCCTTTGCTGTAGGAATATGCCCTGTAGAGACTCCAAGATGCCCCTGTTCCTCACGGAGGTTGCTGTCTGGCCCTCCCAGTTGATGTCCGGAAGGCTTAAGTCCCCAACTAGCATAATTTTCCCTTTCCATGCCACCCTCACTACTGATTCTACAAAGTGTCTATTCCCTTCCTTCCCCTGCATAGGAGGCCTATAGACTACCCCAACATGCAGGTTTTCCCCCTGTCCCCTGTCTAGGGTGATCCTCATTATCTCAGTTCCCCCTCCTCATCCCGCCCCTCTGTGGCCCCAATCCCTTCTCTGACATATAATGCCACCCCTCCCCTCCTCTTCCCCTCCTGACCCTTCCTAAACAAACGATACTCTGGGATCACCGTCTCCCAGGCATGGTGCTTGTTCTACCAAGTCTCACTCACTGCTGCAATGTCTAGATTCTCCTCCATCATGGTGGCCTCCAGTTCTCCCATTTTGTTCCCCAGGCTCCTGGCAATTGCAATAGGGTTGTCAGAACCCACTGAAGTTCTGGGTTCTAGTTCTAGTCTAGAACTTTTGAAAAAGTTCTAGGGTTCTAATCTTTTTTAGAACTTTTTAGAACTCAAACCCTATTTTTTAATTGTGCTGCCAGTAATGAAGATATTAATGAAATACATGTAAAGGAAAAACTGTTTAATGTAAAGGGGAGAGAAATGATCATGTGTGACATTGATAGGAATACAACTAGGTTTATTTATGGTTTCTTCTGTTTGCTAAAGCCAGCAACTTAATATGTAACAGGCCACCCACCCACCCATATGTTAAAAGTTTTCCTGCTGCAGCTGCATCATAATTCCTTAGTGAAAGAAAGAGGCACATTAGCCATTTATGTACTCAGTTATATATACTCATCGTCATGAATTATTAGAAAAAATAACTGATATTACCTAATTTCAGCTATTTGCTGCTTTGTTTTTAAATGAGTAAATCAAAAGTTGCTACGTTTAAAAGAAAGCTTTTATAACAAAGCCAAGCCAAGGTACTGCAGCTGCAGCACATGGAACTGTTGCAAAACATATTCTGTCATAACGTAGCCAGTCAAGACATTTGAATAAAAAAAATATGCTAGTCATTGTTGCTGGCAAAAAATGCATGCAATTTTCTGAGATAATGCATACATATACCAACATTCTTGTTGGCAAGTTGAAGTAATACATACAACTTTCTAAGATGATGCATTTTTCCAGCTGATACGTCAATAAAATCTGTATTTCAGTCACATAAATAAAAAAGTGGTTTCCTCACCACATACTAACTTAAGGAACATTTAATGTAGCTGCAGCAGTTGGCATGTGATGTTTAAGGGACAGTGTCTGTCAACCCCATTATGTATCAAATTATCACTACTTGTAAAGCAAAACACTTTATGATAGGGCACATTCTGTGAAAACTGCTGATGCAGGTTTTCTTTTATTTCTGTTTCCTTTATTCTTTTTTTAAAGGGGACAGGACACTTGTGCTAGGTGGCAGCAGTTTGCAATGTATTTAATAAGAAAAAAAAAATATATATCTATAGTAGGTTCCACAGTGGGCAATCGGTGTAGCCCTCCCATACCATCGGTCTGTCATCATCTTTTTCCTCACCATCCCCAGCCAATCACGAATCTGTAAATGAAAGGACTAAAACAACACCCACCTTTCACCCCAGCACCCATTCCACTTTTCTTCCACCACCCTCATCGATGCAGTACCACCCATACCACCCTTACACCTATGTGTTAAAATCAACCCACAACCCTCACCCTCCTCAAGTACGTATTCCACCCTCCTTCCTCATCCAAATGTTTAAACTACCCCCACACTTAGTCATGAACTACCATTCATGTCACCCTTCTCCATCCCTCACCCATGTTAAAACCCACTCCCCCAGCCATCACCCATGTACTAACAACTATGCCATGTTTCTCCCTCCTGCATCCATGTTAAAACCAACCCCCAACCCTCACCCATGCACTAGCATCCATGCCATCTTTCTCCCTCTTGCATCCATGTTAAACCAACCTCCAGCCCTTTCCCACCCTCCAGTACCCATTCTACCCTCCTCCCCCTCTCAAATGCTAAAACTACCACATGCTTACTCAAGAAAAATGAAACTCTTGCCTCCAAATGAGCCATACTTAACTGTTCCTTAATAAATAACACTTATGTGAAAAACTGTCTTTTCAATTGCTTTCTTCTTATGGACAACATTCTGTACAGTCCACTTCATGGAACCAGTAATTTGAGAGTTGTTGCTATTATGCCATGGTCTGTGTATAACAGAATGTTAAACATGAGCTATTGTGGTATGAGACCTATGCTTACAGAATATGTGCTGAGCCATGACAAAGATAAAACTCCAGATGACTCTGTTTCCCGGAAGAGACTTGTAACAGGATGCTGCCCACAGAAACATAACAATACAAAATACAGTTTTCCCCATAATTTTTTATTCAGTAAGATAAGTTACATATGGACCATTTTGGTTTATGGCTAACATTTCTGTAATTGAAAAAATAATAAACAGCTACCAATTAGAACTCATTGTTTTGTCCTCTTTAAAATTGAAAAACAGACTGCCTCCAGTCCCAGTCCATACTGATGTTCCACAAAGTCACAGAAGGTAAATCCAAAGATATATGTTTGCACTTTAACTATAAATAATATGATACAGAAATGATTGACATGACAGTGTCCCTTTTATGCCAAATTTGGGTCTGTTCCCACTGATGTTAAAATTGCCCTGTATATAAAACTTGTTGACATTAGACCCTAGCTACAAAGCAGTTTGAAATGATGAAAGTTTTGTGGGGTATATAGTCCAAGGTAGTAGATTGAGAAAGGAGAGAGACAACCAAAGTCATCACAGTCTGTAAAAGTTTCCTTTTTGGTGCAGAGACTCTGTCCACACAATATTTACCAGCCACCACCATCTGAGTTGTCATCACCATCAACATCCACAACATCAATCACTTCAGGATCAGTTTGTATACTCTTGTTGGGATACGACAATCTTGACTTATTAACTTCAATAAAAGTTAATGTGCGTACATTTTCTGGCAGCAGCCTTTTTCTGGTGTCTGTCACAATATTGCCAGCTGTACTAAACATGCATTCTGAAGAGACACTTGTTGCAGGACAACCAAGATATTTACAGGCTTCATCATACAGCTCTGTCCAGATTGACTTTTTTGATCTCCAGCATTCAAAAGGGCATGCATCAATAGGAATAGGCAGTTATAGAAACATAGAAACATAGACTTTGACGGCAGATAAGGACCGCTAGGCCCATCTAGTCTGCCCATTTCCCTACCTACAGGATAGGCTGCAGATTCTAGTTAACCAACAGCCTATTTCTTCCTACCCCCCACAAGAATTGCCTTATGTCTGTCCCATGCATTCTTGAATTCTCCTACAGTTTTAGACCCCACAACCTCCTCAGGAAGGCTGTTCCATGCATCCACTACCCTCTCTGTGAAATAATACTTCCTCACATTGCCCTGAACTGCCCTCCTTCTATCTTTAAATTGTGTCCCCTTGTTCTTGCAAGTCTCTTTTCTGAAGATGCTACCCTCTTGGACTTTGTTGATTCCACTGAGGTACTTAAAAGTTTCTATCATGTCCCCTCTCCTTCTTCCCTCAAGGGTATACATATTAAGCTCCTTTAGTATCTCCTCATACGGCTTCTCTTGCAGACCCTGCACCATTTAGTTGCCCTCCTCTGGACTACCTCTATCCTGTCTATGTCCTTGCAGAATGGGGTCTCCAGAACTGGACACAGTACTCAGATGGGGTTTCACCAACTGTCTGTACAGAGGATAACAACTTCCTGTTTCTGCTGCTGATGCCTCTCCATACATCCCAAATACCCCAGCCCTCCCTACTGCCTTCTCACTTCTTTTGCTAACCTTAAGGTCATCTGATATGATTACTCCCAGGTCCCTTTCCTTTTGTTGTTGTTACTACCTCCCACCCATTGTGTATTCTTCCCTGGGTTCTTGTTTCCCAGGTGCATTATTTTACGCTTCTTTGCATTGAATCCTAGCTGCCATACTTGACCATTCCTCCAGCCTTATAGTCCCTTTTCATCCTTTCCACCTCCTTGTGTATCAACCCTGTTGCAGATCTTTGTGTCATCTGCAAAATGCATACTTTTCCTTCCAGTCCCTCTGCAATGTCACTGATGAAGACATTAAAAGGACTGGACCAATCTGAACCTGCCGGTGCCCACTAATAACCCATCTTTCTTCAGAGTGGACTACATTTACAATTACCTTCTGTGTCTGTTTTGCAGCCAATGTTTTACCCAGGCTACCACCCTGGGACCCTCCCAGGCTGGATGTAATTTGTATTAATCTTTGTGTGCAGGACTGTATCAAATACCTTGCTAAAGTCTAGGTAGGCCATGTCCACAGCCCCTCCCTGGTCTACTACTTTGGTCCCAGTCAAAGAAATCTATTAGATTCGTTTGACATGACCTTCCAGCTGTGAACCCATGCTGCCTTGGGTCCTGTGCTCACTGGCCTCTAGGTACTCAACTATTCTTTCCTTCAGTGACTCCATCACGTTCCCTACCACAGAGGTCAGACTGACAGGTCTGTAGTTTCTTGCCTCTGTCTTGGTCCCACTTTTGTGAAGGGGAATCACGTCCGCCTTCCTCTAGTCCTCGGGTACCACACTATCCTCCCATGATTTATTAAAAAGATTAGCCAGTGGTTTCACTAGTTCCTCCCTTAATTCTTTTAGAATTCTGGGGTGAATTCCATCAGGACCCATTGCTTTGTCCACCTTCAGTTTTAGGAGTTCTTGCAGAACCCTTTCTTCTGTGAAAGGACTGGGATCGACCCCCTATCAAAGTGCTTCTGTTAATTGGATTAAGCACTCCCTCCTCTTTTGTGAATACTGAGCAGAAATATTCATTCAGTATCCCTGCTTTTTCACTGTCCCCCTCTGCCCACCCACCGTTCATTCTATTCAGCCTCACTATCCCTCCCTTTGTCTTTCTATGCTCGCTGATGTACCTATAAAAGGTTTTATCCCCCTTCTTCACTGAGTTGGCTATCTTTTCCTCAGTTTGGGCCTTTGCTATTCTGACTTCCCTCCCTGCTTCCTTCTGCCTTAACTGGTACAGCTCTCTGTCCTGCTCCTTCTGTGTTTCCTTATACTTCGAATGCTATCTTTTCTTCCTGACTTTCACAGCCACCTTTTTGAGAACCATAGTGGCTTTTCTTTCATTTGATTTGTTTATTTGCTTCACGCAAAGCTTGTTGCCTCTGTGATGACAGTTTTGATGATTCCCCATTGTTGCTCCACACCTCCTTCTAGTCTGTTTGCTAGTGCTTTTCTGAGGCACTCTCCCATCTTGCCAAAGTCAGCCCTCCTAAAGTCCAGTACCCTCACTTTTGTATGCTTGACTCTGTAGCTGAGTTTAATGTGAACCACACTGTTTGATGGTCACTTGTCCCCAGATGGCAACCCACTTCTAGATCTGAGATCCTCTCACTGCCCCGTTTGAGAGTACGAGGTCTAAGATTGCTCCCTCAGTGGGTTCTGAAACTAGCTGTCTAATCGTGCCACCTGTAGGGCATCAAGAATGGCCCTGCTCTTGGATGTGGCTGCAGCAAATGTGCTCAGTTAACATCTGGCATATTCGGTCTCCATCAACAGTATCTCGCTTTCTCTGCCATTCTAAAATGCCTTCTATCATATCCTCATCCATTCTCTCCCCTGACATGGGGTCTGTACACAACCCTGTGTGGTTGTGGTGCCTTTCCAGTCTCCAGGTGACCCACGTGCCTCCTCTCCTTCTTGTTTACTCTTTTGTTCAGTTGCTTTTATCCCTTCCTTTACATAGAGAGCTACTCCTCCCCATCTTCTCTCCTGCCTGTCTCTCCTGTAGGTTATGTACCCTGGTATGTTAACATCCCAGTCATGGTTCTCTGTGTACCATGTTTCTGTGACTGCTACGATCCAGGCATCCCTCTTCCATCATGGCCACCAGCTCAGGGAGCTTGTTGCCCAGACTACAGGCATTGGCACTCATTACCCTCCATTTCCTGATGGCCTTACTCCCTTTTGCCCCATCCCTGTCCTTCTTGCCTTTGTCCTTTCTCTATTACACCTTCCCTTCTCCCTATGACACCTCTATGTTGGTGTTTGCCGCACTTACTACCGTAATTATTTGGGGGCTAGGATTTTCCTGCTCCTTTCAGTGCCTCCCCCTTGGCTGGTTTAAAAGCTGCCAATGAAGCATTTAAACCTATCACCTAGGATCCTGTTCCCTCCCAGACAGATGCAGCCCATCATGCCAGTATAAGCTTGCATCACTCCAGGTGGACCCCAGTCCCCAATGAAGCCAAATCCCTGAGCTCACACCAGTTTTCAACCACTGATTGAATCTCATGGTGCAGAACACCCTAGCCTCTCATGCCATAGATGGGCAGCACCTCTGAGAAGGTTACGTCGTGCTACTTGACTAAGGCCCCTCCCAGTTCCACAAACTCTTCCTCACTTCTCTAATCCCTTTCTTAGCCAGGTCATTTGTCCCTAGGTGGACAATGACATCCAGCTCCCTCCCTGTGCAGCTGCTCACGGCAATCCTGAGGATTGGCTCCTGTCCCTCAAGCCATGGCGCCAGGCAGGCACCTGCCCTCCCTCTCCCTTCCTCCCCAGTTCTACCTTCCCTAACAATGGAGTCCCCACCAGGAGTTGTTTCCTTCCCTGCAGGGTCCCTGCCACCCTCCTGTGGGTCTCCTTTGTGAGAGTTCCCAGCATCCTCCTTGGTCTCCACTGCGGTGCCTCCATAGAGGAACCACACTTTGCCAGAATGGCATAGGAATTGTGAGAGGTACCACTGAGGGATGCACCTCTGTTCCACCACCCTCACCCTCCCTGAGCTCACTGTGGTCCAACCGCTCCTCTTTCTTGACAACCTCTGAGGCAATGGCAGTGGCACTGGTGGTCCCTGGATGGAAGAGGAGGTCCCACAAATCCTGGCCAACTCAGCCTGGAGATAAGCAACCTCCTCCCTCAGCCCAGAGAGGTGCCTGCAGATGGGATAACACTGCATCCTCCAGAACGTCTCCCGGAAGACTGCTGCTCCACAGCCACTGCACTGCACCACTCCAATCATGTCTTATTTCTGGCCCCTTAACTGTTTGAAATCCTTACTCTTTCCTCTGTTTTTTTTCTCTCTCTCTCTCTCTCTCCTTACTTTCTGCCTGTGTGCCCTTTAAGCTCCTGATTGTCCTGTTCTGAGACAAGAATATCCTATATTTCTCAGTAGACCACTTACTTGCTCAGAAGCAGCCCTCCAGCAGCTAGAGGGGGCCGGAGAGCTACTCTTGCCCTTCTAGGATGGTGGGTCTTTGGTGGTTCTGTGATCACTCACTTCCTGCTCCCAAACAGGAAGTTTCTGTTGTCAGTCAAATCCTCTGCCTATAAAAATAGCATTTATTGCAAGTAACTGTCTACCATGATGGACAGAGACCGCTCAGAAGAGGAATCAGAATAAGCTGGTATGGCAGCAATTTGGGAAAGGTTTTGCCACAGATTTAGCTTGCTACTAAGGGTTGAAGAAGTGGCAGTTGTGGAACAACTACTGCTAATGTTTGGTGACTTTTACAGTTCTGTATCCCTTTGTGAAGATGAACCTGCATGTTGTGGTGATGACAACCTGAGGGTACTGTGCGTGTCCGTGTTTGACTCTTGTGAGTGCTGCAGCTCATCTAGCAACAGACATTTGTGCTGCTCTATATCACCTGTTTTTGGAAAATGTATAGCCTTGAACCTGGGATCTAAGAGAGTTGCAAGGATGTAGTGTTTTGATTTCGTCATTGCAACTAATTTGTCATTGGTTTTGAAGTGCTCGCTCATTCTCTTTACGAGATTCCCATGATACAGGCAACATGTTGTCTGAGCTTCAGATCTGTTGTTTTCTATTTGTAGATTTAGAACACTAAGATTAAGTGAAATCAGCATTATGAGTGGGATAATCTGACTCATAGATGCGCCTTCAGAAGACATGTCCCTTGTGGCTGTCTCAAAAGGAGCTAGGATGCAGCATACTGTCTCCATTAATTTCCACTGCAGCAGAGACAGCATAATGCCATCTCCAATAATGTAACTAGAGCAATACTCATGTACAGCTTGCTTTTGCTCCAAGAGGTGCTGCAGCATATAAAGCATTGCGTTCCAATGAGTGGAAACATTTGAGTCAGCTTTTGCTGAGACAGCTTGTATTTTTTCTGCAGTTTGGACAATGTCCGTATAGCCTTGGTTGAATGTGAAAAGTGAGTCACAATTTTTTTGCAAACAGCAATCATACCATCCACTTGTGTTTCATTGCTGAGAAATCCTGTGACAATTAAATGTAAGCAATGTGCGAAGCAAAAAGCATGCATAAATCCTCCATCCTGTACTGCTTTCAAGATGTTGGCTCCATTGTCACTTACTGAAGCCACATTTTAGAACCATGAGAATAAACCCATTCATCAAGGAGGTCATTTAGTTCCTGCAAAATGTTTGCAGCTGTGTGACTTTGCCCAAACTTCTTTATATGCAGCAGCTCCATCTTCTGGGGTGTCTTTGTTTTTGAAGAACCACAAGAAAAAGTGACCCAATGAGCGGTAAAGGACATGTAATCTATGTTTTGAGTGCTGGTCCACATATCTGTTGTGACATGAATAACCCCACCCTCTGCAGTTTTAAGTGCAAGCATCATTGTCACTTTTAAAGCCTGATAAGTGTTTGATATTTCAACATAGGAAAAGTACCTTCGATGAGTAACATTGTAACGAGGCTCTGCTAGTTTCAAGAGCTCCCTAAAATCCTCATGATCTACCAAAGAGTATGGGAGAAGAGCTCCAGCTAACAGTTCACCAATTCCGTGATTAAGATGAAGGGTCTTTGGATGATTTTTAGTAAAGGTAGTCTTCCTTTCAAATGCCTGAGACAGTGTTAGCTGTTTACAACATGTCCCTGCTGGTTTATTATACACCGTGCTTCGATGGGCAGACGGACACTGGGATGGTGGACTAGGGCTTATGCATTCAGTGCCATCACTGGATGTGCAACTGGTACTAATGGTGCTGGCATTGGTGGTAACAGTGATCCTAGGGCTGGCAGTGGTTCTGTCCGCATCAAGTTCAGACAATTCAGTATCTATTTCAGATTTCTGACCCTTCTCATGTGCAGTCTGGAAGATGGAGGACATGGGTTTTGGATGATCAAGCAAAACTGAATGCATTTTCAGATGGTGTTTAAAAGCTGTAGTGCCAAGGCATTAAAAAAACTTTACCACGGCTTACACTCTGTTTACACAGGGAACAAATTGCTCTGCATGGATCAGTTTTACTGACAGAGAAATAATTCCACACCTCAGATGTGACAGATTTTGTTTGAGTGCTAGGAAGATAGCTAAAGACTGTTTGCATCTTTTCACCTGTCCTAACTTAACCCGGGACATGCTCCTTGGTGCTAGAAGACTCTGATGTATTTTCATTGCTGGCCGACACAGAAGTGGTGGATTCAATGGATATGTCCTATTCATTGCCAACAGTGCTGGATGTATTTGCAAGTGCACTACCTGATTTATTGTCAGCAGACTTGCTCATTTCACTTTGTTGAGGAAGTAATGATATGTCGCAAGACACAACAGTGTCGGACTGAGACAAAGAGCTACTGTCTGAATCTGAGTCAGAGAGGGACTCACTGTCACTTGCATTATTACTGCTAGTCATAGGGATTTTAACAGCATGAACAGCATACCTTATGGTGCCTCTCCATGTGACCTCAGCAGCTGCACAGGTTTTCTTAAAAGGTCCCCCTTTACCACACGTCGCTGTTGCTCTTTTGCTCTTTGTTGAATTTTTATCATGTGAAACTTTTTGGTTATTTCTGCTAACACCGAGATTACTACTACCACCAACACTTGCTCCAACACCAGCACCAGATGCTTCATCTATGTTGGTGTCAGCCATAACAGTACCAGTATACTGCAGTGAACACACCCATACCCACACACCCCTTCGTGTGTAAGAAAGCAATGTGGATCCAGATGCTGACTACAACTCCAAAAATTTATTTTGGTTGTGACACTGTGATGCAGTGGACTGAAAGTAATTGAAGAATATGATGGTTTGCAACTAAAGGATCCCAGGTTCAAGCTTACAGAATGATTGGGCTTCTGGGCATAGGCATACATAGCAGTCAAGGAGCACAGCAGCAGGGTGATGGGCTGACCACAAGAGACGGAGTTACACACTAAACCGAGGAAAAAGATTTTCTGTCTCTTCTCCCAACAGGAAATATATTTTAGGCTTCTATCGTGTATTGAAGGATAATGCCACCACACAACTGGCCACTGGGCTTCACATGGTAACACACACTGGGTAAGGTACAGTGCAGTCAAGAAGACACACAACAGCAATGTATGCTATTGACTACAAGAGACGGAGTTACACATACAAACCGAGGAAAGAGATTTTTCGTCTTCCTCCCAACGGGAAATATATTTTAGGCTTCTGTCGTATATTTAAGGATAATGCCACCACACAACTGGCCACTGGGCTTCACACGGTAGCACACACTGGGTAAGGTACACTGCAGTCAAGGGACACACAGCAGCAGGGTGTTGGGCTGACCACAAGAGATGGAGTTACACACAAAAACCGAGGAAAGAGATTTTTCTGTCTCTTCTCCCACCGGAGAAATATATTTTTAGGCTTCTGTCGTGTATTTAAAGATAATGCCACCACACAACTGGCCACTGGGCTTTACACGGTAACACACACTGGGTAAGGTACAGTGCAGTCAAGGGGTGCACAGCAGCAGGGTGATGGGCTGACCACAAGAGATGGAGTTACATGCACAACCCAAGGAAAGAGATTTTTCTGTCTCTCCTCCCAACAGGGAAATATATTTTTAGGCTTCTGTCATGTATTTAAGGATAATGCCACCACACAACTGGCCACTGGGCTTCACACGGTAACACACACTGGGTAAGGTACAGTGCAGTCAAGAGGCGCACAGCAGCAGGGTGATGGACTGACCACAAGAGACAGAGTTATACAAACAAACCGAAGAAAGAGATGCCACCACAAAACTGGCCACTGGGCTTCACATGGTAACACACACTAGGTAATAGCCAGGTAAGTGCAGTCAAATGGCACAGACAGCAGCCGGGTGACTTGCTGGCCACCTTACAGAAGATGCAATGGAGATTTTTCTAGGGAGAAAGTTGACTGAAGTCCCCCCTCCCAACACAGTCCTGGCTGAGAGAACCGTGTCTTCCTTCCAGACAATTATGTTTTCCTTTTTGTGGGCTTAGAACATCAAGTTTCATGCAATCAGTAAAGTGTTTTAATTTAACCTCTTTATTCCAAAATTAAAACACCCTTCCCCCAGCCTGGGAGCTCTCCCAAGAGTGCCATGGCTCACGAGTCACAATTGTGATTTGCAAAGAAAATGTGTTTAATTCAGCAAGCAACTTGAGGTACACTACTGGTCAAAAGTTTTAGAACACCCCCATTTTCCAGTATTTATTGAAATTTAAGCAATTCAAGTCCAGTGAATAACCTGAAATGGTACAAAGGTAAGCGGTAAACTGCTAGAGGTTAAAAAAAAAGATTAGGTTAGCAAAAACTGCTTTAGAGAAATTGCAAAGAAAGCCAAGGTGTCAGTGAGTACAGTTTCCTACACCATCAAAAGGCACTTGGAAACTGGAGGAAACTCTGACAGGAAGAGGTCTGGCAGACCCATAGCCACAACAGAATCAGAAGACAAGTTTCTGAGAGTCAACAGGTTGTGTGATAGGCGGCTCACAGGACAATAGCACAGAGTGACTGGCACCCTGAACCAAAAGGGCTACCACAGCATTTTGCAGTGCCATGCAATACCCTCTGGTCTATGCCTAGTTGGTCAGGGGTTCATCCTACAGCAAGATAATGACCCAAAACATACCTCCAGGCTATGTAAGAACTACCTTCGAGGAAAAGAACAAGACAGTAGGCTTCAAATCATGGAATGGCCAGCACAGTCTCCAGACTTAAACCCCATCGACCTGGTTTGGGATGAACTGGACAGAAGGGTGAAAGCAAAGCAACCTACAAGTGCAACACATTTGTGGAAACTTCTGCAACAGTGTTGGGAAGAACCTCCCGAACAATATTTGATGTCCATTGTAGGAAGAATGCCACGAGTGTGTTCGGTGGTTACAGTATATCTGCAAAAGGTGGCTACTTTGATGAGTCAAAAATTTAGATTAAATTTTGTTAAACAAAATGATTCTCTGATTTCTTTTTTATCTCCAATTGTTTATTTGTTCTATGCTTTAATTTCAGAGTACATTGAGACATTAACCTGCGTAAATTTCAATAAAAACTGGAAAAATGGGGGTGTTCTAAAACTTTTGACCGGTAGTGTATGTGTGATTGAGCACTAGCACACAGGCAGCAGTCTGCAAGTTAACTAATTCCCAACCCTGAGCCCTCCCGACAGTACTGAGTCCTAACCGTTTAGCTCCTTTCTCAGTTCCAGACCTAGTTTCTTTCCTCAGTTCCCAATCCCGAGATTCCTGACTCCCCCCTTCCTTTTCCCCACCTGCCCATTAACTTTTTTTTTTTTTTTTTTAATTTTCAGGCACATACACACTCACACAGGACCAGGTTTAATAACAAAAACAGTCGCTCGTGTCATCACACGCACAACTGAACTGAGAGCACACAGAGACTGCGGCTCCTCCTTCTCCACTACAAGTCTGAATGGCAATGGAGCCACAGCTGCGTAGATGACTTCAGCAGGATCCCTCGACTTGCGAGACTGACTCGAGTTGCACTACCACCACCACCTAACTGCATAGCAGATAGTCAGGTGGTACAGTTACACTAGCATGACAAACCGACAACAGCTGCCCCCCCAACAATAACACTGATGGGAGGGGGAGCGAACTGAGCTGCATTATTCAGCTGGTGCCAAAATCGTGAACAACGGGAATGGAAGGGACACAAAGCAAAGGCACACAGAAGTGAGAAGATTCATGGATGATTCGAACCCTTTGCGAACCCTGCAGTGTTTGAGTTCTAAATTAGAACTCGAACACCAGGGTTCGAGGAGGGTTCAAATCTTTCTCAAACTAGTTCTGATAACACTAATTTGCAACCAAAGCCCTTCTACATGTATCTCCATCCTGTCCTTCCCTGCTGCTAACTGTTCCCTTGATGAGTGTTGTGACATGGGGGGGAGGCTGATAGCCTCCATGCTCTGCCTCCTGCAATGATGGCCCTGTCCTTAGCCCCCCTCTTATTCAGTTTAAATTGAACTCCCTTGCCATGAAGTCTCCCAGTTTACTCTTTAATGCAGCTGCCCCTGTAGAGCTCAGGTGCAGCCTGTCTTGGGCATAAGGCTCCTCCTCCTCCTCCTCCTCCCATATTGAGCCACAGTCACCTATCCAGCCAAACCCCATCCGACTGCACCAACCTTGCTGCCCAAGTTCCCTGTGAAGAAATGCAGGGCCCAATTCCTTTGCTGTAAAACCAGCTCCTCGCAGTACTTTCCTTAGTTCAGGACCCTCCTTGTTCCCACTTTCAGTCCTTCGATGTTCTCGGCCACTCCCCTGTAGACCAGCCTGTCAGCTCCTCCACTTCATAATGGCTCCTCCTCCTCTCCGTATTTAGTAGAGGCCAGGGTCAGGGAGGACAGGCAGGAACAAATACAGCTCTGCACTACAGCTCTGTGGTCTGGCTGGCTTTTTAAAGCCTGACCACCTTGGTGCCTCACTCCTTGATTGGCCTGCTCCTACACCACGGTCTGCAGTTGGCCGGCTGTCTTACCTCCAGTCGCCGAACTGCAACCTGCACACCTTGCTAGTCCCTTGCTAGCTCAGCTCCAGAACATAGAAACATAGAAACATAGTCTTTGACGGCAGATAAGGACAGCTTGGACCACCTAGTCTGCTCATTTCCCTGCCTACAGGATAAGATGCAGATCTTAGTTAACCAACAGCCTATTTCTTCCTACCCCCCACAAAAATTGCCTTATGTCTGTCCCATGCATTCTTGAATTCTCCCACAGTTTTAGACCTCACAGCCTCCTCAGGAAGGCTGTTCCATGCATCCACCACCCTCTCTGTGAAAAAATATTTCCTCACATCGCCCCTGAACTGCACCCCCATCTTCAAATTGTGTCCCCTTGTTCTAGCACATCTCTTTTTCTGAAAGATGCTACCCTCTTCAACTTTGTTGATTCCACTGAGGTACTTAAAAGTTTCTATCATGCCCCCCCTTTCCTCAAGGGTATACATATTAAGCTTCTTTAGTCTCTCCTCTTGTAACACCTTGCAGACCCTGCACCATTTTAGTTGCCCTCATCTGGACTGCCTCTATCCTGTCTATGTCCTTGCAGAGATGGGGTCTCCAGAACTGGACACAGTACTCCAGATGGGGTCTCACCAACTGTCTGTACAGAGGATAACAACTTCCTGTTTTCTGCTGGTGATGCCTCTCCTATACATCCCAGTATCCCCAGCCCTCCCTACTGCCTTCTCACATTGCTTGCTAACCTTAAGGTCATCTGATATGATTACCCTCAGGTCCCTTTCCATTTTTGTTGTTGTTACTACCTCCCCATTGTGTAATCTTCCCAGGGTTTTTATTTCCCAGGTGCATTATTTTGCACTTCTTTGCATTGAATCCAAGCTGCCATACTTCTGACCATTCCTCCAACCTTGCCAAGTCCCTTCTCATCCTTTCCACACCTCCTTGTGTATCAACCCTGTTGCAAATCTTTGTGTCATCTGCAAAGAGGCATACTTTTCCTTCCAGTCCCTCTGCAATGTCACTTATAAAGACATTAAAAAGGACTGGACCCAGTACTGAATCCTGCGGTACCCCACTAGTAACCCATCTTTCTTCAGAGTGGACTCCATTTACATTTACCTTCTGTGTCCTGTTGTCCAGCCAATGTTTTACCCTGGCTACCACCCTGGGACCCACTCCTAGGCTGGTTAATTTAACTATTAATCTTTTGTGTGGGACTGTATCAAATGCCTTGCTAAAATCTAGGTAGGACATGTCCACAGCCCCTCCCTGGTCTACTACTTTTGTCACCCAGTCAAAGCAATCAATTAGATTCATCTGACATGACCTTTCCCCTGTGAACCCATGCTGCCTTGGGTCCTGTGCCCCACTGGCCTCTAGGTACTCAACAATTATTTCCTTCAGAAGTGATTCCATCACTTTTCCTACCACAGAGGTCAAACTGACAGGTCTGTAGTTTCCTGCCTCTGTTCTGCTCCCACTTTTGTGAAGGGGAATCACATTCACCTTCCTCCAGTCCTCAGGTACCACACCATCCTACCATGATTTGTTAAAAAGGGTAGTCAGTGGTGTGAAAGGACTGGGATTGATCCCCCTATCCAGAGTGCTTCTGTTAATTGGATTAGGCACCTCCCCCTCCTCTTCTTTCGTGAATACTGAGCAGAAATATTCATTCAGTATCCCTGCTTTTTCACTGTCCCTCTCTGCCCACCCACCGTCCATTCTATTCAGCTTCACTATCCCTCCTTTTATCTTTCCATACTCCCTGATGTACCTATAAAAGGTTTTATCCCCCTTCTTAACCAAGTTGGCTATCTTTTCCTCAGTTTGGGTCTTTGCTATTCTGACTTCCCTCCCTGCTTCCTTCTGCCTTAACTGGTACAGCTCTTTGTCCTGCTCCTTCTATGTTTCCTTCTACTTCCTGAATGCTATATTTTTCTCCCTGACCTTTCCCGTCACCTCTTTGGAGAACCATAGTGGCTTTTTCTTTCATTTTGATTTGTTTATTTGCTTCACACAAAGGCTTGTCACCTCTGTGATGGCAGTTTTGATGTTTCCCCATTGTTGCTGCACCCCTCCTCCTAGCCTATTTGCTAGTGCTTTTCTAAGGCACTCTCCCATCTTGCCAAAGTCAGCCCTCCTGAAGTCCAGTACCCTCATTTTTGCATGGCTTGACTCTGTAGCTGAGTTTATCGTGAACCACACTGGTGGCCACTTGTTCCCAAATGGCTACCCACTTCTAGATCTGAGATCCTCTCACTGTCCCCATTTGAGAGTATGAGGTCTAAAATTTCTCCCTCATGAGTGGGTTCGAAAACTAGTATTGGTCTGACCCAGCATCTGAAATAAGATAACAAGCTCACAGGCTCTGCCAGCCACACAGAAGGTGACAAGCCGCCAGAGCCCACAACAGCCTAAATGTGACAAGCTGCCAGCATCCTGCTTTGCTACTCCAGACTCCAGCTTCTCACTGGTCTCTCCATCTGTTACACACAGACCCTGTGTAGTATCTGCAGAACCATGAGTAAACACAGGGCCTGCCCTGATCTGGGAGTGGAATACAGTTCAATCAAATTTTTCTGTTTTATTTAAAAATACACCAATGCTGGCCAACCAGCTGCAATGTACTGGCCTGCAACTTTTCCTGGGTACCCAGATTAACTTTGGTTGACACTAGTACCAGTGGGGAGGTGGACATGTTGTTGTTGTTGTTGTTGTTGTTGTTGGGGGTGGGCACTGTTCTTGTTCTTGTTTATGGTTTCACCAGTTCATCAAATTTGCCAACTGCTACTTGCCATTGCATCCAAAATCCCTTTTCCCCTTTTAATAAATCTCTTATTGTTGCCATTCAATACTGTCTGTGAGCATATTATTAGCAATAGTGATTATTGCCATGCTCAGTAAGGTATTGCACTGGTTTATGGTATTCTATGTGTGGGGGCTGACTGTGAGGGAAGGGAGGTGGTTAGGTACAGCATCACAGGGGGTTGTACCACACAAACAACTGGCCCACTATATTTACTCTGGGTGAAGCCACCATGCTGTTTATTTTCAGTCTGGAAAAGAACCCCCTTTTCCATCCAGAACAGAACCCAGGCCTCTCAGCCTTGTTAAGCTTGCAAGGCAGGGGTAGTATCCATAAGTTACACTGTGACCCGGTTACATCTTTGGAGGCACTGGTGGAATCTCCTGTTTAGCAGTCACGCCCCATATGGATGCCATTGCTCCAGAGGACAGTGCTGTAGGCCCCAAAACCAGAGCTATATTTGGCATTATGGCTTCACACAACCTGGTTGATTGGTGTCAGAGTGGAGATTTGGACCCTCAGAAGGCCCTGCTGCTCCTGGGTGTCCCACTCTGGGATGGACAGGAGAAAATTGAAGGGGCTCTAGCTCTGATTAAATGTCTTGGTTTAGTTACCATTTGAGGGTGGATAATGAACCCAGCCACCAAGGCTTTAACTGTGCTAGTTGAATGCAGAAATGCTTTACATGCCACTTGTGTACCAGATGAGTTAACCCAAGAGGGTTCCAGTACTGCATGGATTCTAGTGACACAAGGCAGTGTGACCCCTAGAGGGGATGCCTTATGCAAACAAGAGGGTTTCAAGGCAAAATTTAACAAATGGTTGCTTGAGCAAGGGAAGACAATGGAGGAGATTCAGAAAGAGTTTGATGTGCTTGGGGGTACCCAGATAACAACCTCCTGGGGAGACCAAACTATGTACTGTCTGTTGTTTCAGACTCACACCATAGGTTGTGAGTGTTCTCAGGAACACATACCACTCCACCAGGTGAAGTTGACTTGAAGACCTGGATGGAATATGCTTCTCCGTTAGTACAAGACTGACAGTGTTTCAAAGCTGAAAAGCAGAAACATCTGGGAGAAAGTCTCTGAGGGCCAGCCATAGATACTATCCATTCCCTGAGGGTCACAGACCCTGAGGCTATCTTTCAAGAGTACTGAACAGCCTTAGAGAATGCGTTTGGGAGTAGTGAGGCTGGGGAACACCTCATGAGGAAGTACAAAGCCACTAAGCAATTGAAGTGGAAGCCCTTGTTAACCTACCTAACCAACCTGGAGAGGGTGTTACAGAAAGTTTTTAGAAAAGGAGGAGTAGTTTCTTTAGAAATTAACTGAATTCAGATGGACCAAGTACTCAAGTCTGCTTGGTACTCCAGCTTGATACTGCTCAAGTTGCGATTGCAAGACAGGAAGGATACCCATCGCTCTTACAGTATGCTAATGAAAGAAGTGAGAGAGGGTGAAGATGAAGAGGAGTCCTGGCACTCATATGTTGGAGCTGATGCTACAATCCCCCTGTCATGAGACAGGGCCTGTCAGTGAAAGTTATGAAACCCAAGAACTCCTTAAGGAACTTGGAGAGTTGACAGTCAACTCAACCAGTATGTTGAGTGCCAGTAAATACAGTAATGCCCATTCAACCCAGCATCAGCCACCTCTGAACACCAGAACTCAACTGTGATGAGTGCCACTGTCCAAATTCTCAACTCTTTGACCACCAGTGATCTCCAGAATCAAGTGAGAGAACTTAAAGCCTTAGTGAATGAGTTAAAGGAATACAGCCCACAACCCGAGGTGCAGAACAAGGACTGGAACAGTGGAAAAGGAGCAACTCCCTTCAGAGTCATCAAAAAGAGCCCTATGAAAGGCCAGAATCCCAAATGGAAGTCAACTGAAGGATCACATTGTCCACAGCCCCATCCACTTGGTGTATTTTGCTACCATTGTGAGGAGGACAGACACATTAAGTGAGAGTGCCAATCTCCTGCAGATTTGAGCAATGTGAATGCAAAGCTACTTGGTAGAGTATAATAGCAAGTAAATGTAAGTGTCACTCCAAGTTAGGAAGAAACCACCTAGTCTGTGGCTAAATCCTCCGTAAAGACTTCTAAGACTGCACTCTTTAATTTAGACATGTGTGTGGGGCCATCTGGTGAAACAACTGTCTCTATTGAGGGTGTACCTGTCCGAGCTGTTTTGGACAGTGGATCTGATGTGACTATCATTTTCAAAAGTTGGTATGACCAGCATTTGTCTCACCACAAGTTGCTATCCTTAGAAGAATTTAATGTATGGGGATTGAGTGACAAGTCTTACCTGTATCTGGGATACCTCAAGGTCTGGATTGCCCTCCCATCCAGTGCAGCCAGAGTGGGGGACTCGGTAGAAACTTTGGGCCTAGTATGTCCGAAATCTGGTTTGTAAGATGGAGTGCCTGTCCTGATTTGGAATACTAATGTGCATGTGTTCAGCCACCTGGTGCAGTTATGCCAGGAGTGAGAAGCCAAGCAGAGAGGGAAAGGGTTACGGAAGTAGAGGACTCGTGTACTAATGTTTCTGCTAAAATCAACACAAGACAAAAGGACAAATTCAAGCACAGATTTATTTTTGTCCACAGGTAATAAGTCCTACTATTACTTCATTTGGAAGAATGCCTATTGAGGAGACAGAAAAAATATTTCAAGAATCTCTACCCCTTATAAAAGGAATTTAAGTCAGATTGAGATAGCAGCCTCGAGGGAACTGGAGAATTTAAAATGGGTTGTGATAAGAAATTCAGACAAAGGGGGCAATGAGGTTCTTACGAAGGAGGAAGTTTAGCTCCAAAAAATGTGTAGAACTATTAAATGATAAAAACAACTGCACAAACTTGATGGGGGGATCCTACATCTCATGTTCACGGTGCACTATGTGAGTTTATTGATCTTGTCACAAAATGTGGCTGGATCACAAAGAAAGAAAGAAAGAAAAGAAAGAAAGAAAGAAAGAAAGAAAGAAAGAAACTGAGTTCATTAAAGTGGATTATCCTATAACATCAACTTTTTACTTTCTACTGAAGACACACAAAAATCTTATAGACCCACCACGTAGGCCCATAGTGGCAGGTATTGGGTCACTAACACAAAACCTTTGTGTGTTAATTGATAGCGTTCTACAACCACATGTTCTCTCCCTTAAATCTTACATAAGAAACAGCTTAGATCTCATTGGCAAACTTAGTGGCAAGATTTGTGACCAAAAGTATAGCTGGGTCACTTATGATGCCTGCAGCCTCTATACATCCATCAAACATCATCTGGGCTTACAGGCAATTGGCAATCTCCTACCTGAACAGGATGATATCCCAAAACAATTTGTGATTAATGCTGAAGAATTTGCTCTGACCCACAACTATTTTACTTTCAACAAAGAATATTTCCTGCAGACTTGCAGGACAGCAGTTGGGGCAGCATCTTTCCATCTGATGTAAACTTCTTTATGGATCACTTTGAAAACAGATTTAGTTATGATGTGACTATCAACAGTTACTGGGACCATATTGTTAAATGGCATAGATTTATAGATGATATAGCTGATATAGTACTAATTTGGTCAAGTGAAACTGCCATAATACCCAATTTTACTCAGAATCTGAACAGCAATGACATGGCTCCTACATTTACATTTGAGACTGACACATTTAGTGTTAAATTTCTTGATCTTGTACTCATGGGTATTCCTCTTAGGGAAATCTGCATTGTAGGGTATAGGAAAGACACAACAGCCAACACTGTTCTTCATGCAAACCCAAGGAAATTAATTTCCTCTATACCATATGGAGAGCTTATTTGACTCAAAAGAAACAGTTGAAATGAATCTGATTTTCAAGAACAGGCTAAATCCTTAAGATCTAGATTATTGGATAGGGGTTACTCTGAAAAAGTCTTGGACAAGACTTTTGTGAAAGCTAGCACACTTAATAAATGTGATCTTTTGACCTCCAAAAAGATAAGGTGATGGGAGATAATTCTACCCAGGTACTGCCAGACTAGAATGTTGTCACTTTTGTGACAGCATTCAATCCGGTAGCAGGTGGGGTACTGTTCATAGATTAAGGTCAATTCTACTTACTGATCCAGTTTTAAAGACACAGACAGCACACAAATCAAGAGTCACCATCAGTAAGGGTAGAAGTACTGGTGACTGGAACACACATAGTCAATTTACTTCAAACTTAAACACTAACAATGAGAACAACTGGCTTAAAAATAGGCCAAAAGGTTTGTTCAGATGTGGTTCGTTCAATGTGTGCCACTATGCATGCACAGGTAAAACATTCATCAAATACAACAATTCATTTGGATTCAATTAGTTCTTCACCTGCACAACACCCTTTGTTCTTTATGTATGTTGGTGTACCTGTGAGCAATACTACGTAGGCAAAACAACGTGACCAGCCAAACTACACATACAGGAACATGTCAGGCAATTGTGAATGGTAACACAAATAATGCACTACATAGAAACATAGACTTTGACAGCAGATAAGGACCGCTAGGCCCATCTAGTCTGCCCATTTCCCTACCTACAGGATAGGCCGCAGATCCTATTTAACCAACAGCCTATATCTTCCTGCCCCCCACAAGAATTGCCTTTTATGTCTGTCCCATGCATTCTTGAATTCTCCCACAGTTTTAGACTCCACAACTTCCTCAGGAAGGCTGTTCCATGCATCCACTACCCTCTCTGTGAAATAATACTTCCTCACATTGCCCTAGACCGCCCTTCTATCTTGAAATTGTGTCCCCTTGTTCTTGCAAGTCTCTCTTTTCTGAAAGATGCTACCCTCTTGGAGTTTGTTGATTCCCTTGAGGTACTTGAAAGTTTCTATCATGTCCCCCTCTCCCTTCTTTCCTCAAGGGTATACATATTAAGCTCCTTTAGTCTCTCCTCATCGGCTTCTCTTGCAGACCCTGCACCATTTAGTTGCCCTCCTCAGGACTGCCTCTATCCTGTCTATGTCCTTGCAGAGATGGGGTCTCCAGAACTGGACACAGTATTCCAGATGGAGTCGCACCAACTGTCTGTACAGAGGATAACAACTTCCTGTTTTCTGCTGTGATACCACTCCTATACATCCCAATATACCCTCACCCTCTCTACTGCCTTCTCACATTGCTTGCTAACCTTAAGGTCATCTGATATGATTACCCCAGGTCCCTTTCCTGTTTTGTTGTTGTTACTACCTCCCACCCATTGTGTATTCTTCCCTGGGTTCTTGTTTCCCAGGTGCATTATTTTGCACTTTTGCATTGAATCCTAGCTGCCATACGTCAGACCATTCCTCCAACCTTTGCCAAGTCCCTTTTCATCCTTTCCACGCCTCCTTGTGTATCAACCCTGTTGCAGATCTTTGTGTCATCTGCAAAATGCATACTTTTCCTTCAGTCCCTCTGCAATGTCACTGATGAAGACATTAAAAGGACTGGACCAATACTGAACCCTCGGTACCCCACTAGTAACTGCCCTTTCTTCAGAGTGGATTCCATTTACAATTACCTTCTGTGTCCTGTTGTCCAGCCAATGTTTTCCGAGGCTACCACCCTGGACCCACTCCCAGGCTGGTTAATTTGACTAATAATCTTTTGTGTGGGACTGTGTCAAATGCCTTGCTAAAGTCTAGGTAGGCCATGTCCACAGCCCCTCCCTGGTCTACTACTTTGGTCACCCAGTCAAAGAAATCTATTAGATTTGTCTGACATGACCTTCCCGCTGTGAACCCATGCTGCCTTGGATCCTGTGCTCCACTGACCTCTAGGTACTCAACTATTCTTTCCTTCAGAAGTGACTCCATCACTTTCCCTACCACAGAGGTCAGACTGACAGGTCTGTAGTTTCCTGCCTCTGTCTTGGTCCCACTTTTGTGAAGGGGAATCACATCCGCCTTCCTCCAGTCCTCGGGTACCACACCATCCTCCCATGTTTTATTAAAAAGAGTAGCCAGTGGTTTCACTAGTTCCTTCCTTAATTCTTTTAGAATTCTGGGGTGAATTCCATCAGGACCCATTGTTTTGTCCACTTTCAGGTTTAGGAGTTCTTGCAGAACCCTTTCTTCTGTGAAAGGACTGGGATCGACCCCCCTATCAAGAGTGCTTCTGTTAATTGGATTAGGCACTTCCCCCTCCTCTTTTGTGAATACTGAGCAAAAATATTCGTTCAATATTCCTGCTTTTCACTGTCCCCTCTGCCCACCCACCGTTTATTCTATTCAGCCTCACTATCCCTCCCTTTGTCTTTCTCACTCGCTGATGTACCTATAAAGGTTTATCCCCTTCTTAACTGAGTTGGCTATCTTTTCCTCAGTTTGGGCCTTTGCTATTCTGACTTCCCTCCCTGCTTCTTTCTGCCTTAACTGGTACAGCTCTCTGTCCTGCTCCTTCTGTATTTCCTTATACTTCTGGAATGCTATCTTTTTCTTCCTGACTTTCACAGCCACCTCTTTTGAGAACCATAGTGGCTTTTTCTTTTGTTTTGATTTGTTTATTTGCTTCACACAAAGGCTTGTTGCCTCTGTGATGGCAGTTTGATAATTCCCATTGTTGCTCCACCTCCTTCTAGCCTGTTTGCTAGTGCTTTTCTGAGGCACTCTCCCATCTTGCCAAAGTCAGCCCTCCTAAAGTCCAGTACCCTCACTTTTGTATGGCTTGACTCTGTAGCTGAGTTTAACGTGAACCACACTGTTTGATGGTCACTTGTCCCAGATGGCAACCCACTTAGATCTGAGATCCTCTCACTGCCCCCATTTGAAGTACGAGGTCTAAGATTGCTCCCTCACAGTGGGTTCAAACTAGCTGTCTAATGCCTGCCACCTGTAGGGCATCAAGAATGGCCTGCTCTTGGATGTCGCTGCAGCAAATGTGCTCCAGTTAACATCTGGCATATTCAGGTCTCCCATCAACAGTATCTCCCTTTCTGCCATTCTAAGAATGCCTTCCATCATATCCTTGTCCATTCCTTCCCCTGACATGGGGTCTGTACACAACCCTGTGCGGATTGTGGTGCCCTTTCCAGTCTCCAAGGTGACCCACAGTGCCTCCTCTCCTCCCTGTTTACTCTTTTGTTCAGTTGCTTTATCCCTTCCTTTACAAGAGCTACTCCTCCCCTCTTCTCCCCTGCCTGTCTCTCCTGTAGGTTATGTACCCTGGTATGTTAACATCCCAGTCATGGTTCTCTGTGTACCATGTTTCTGTGACTACTCGATATCCAGGCATCCCTCTTCCATTAAGGCCACCAGCTCAGGGCATGTTGCCCAGACTGCGGCATTGGTACTCATTACCCTCCATTTCCTGATGGCCTTACTCCCTTTTGCCCCATCCCTGTCCTTCTTGCCTTTGTCACTTTCTCCATTTACCCTGCCCTTCTCCCTATCGACACCTCCGTGTTGGTGTTTGCCACACTTACTACCATGATTGTTTGGGGGGGCTAGGATTTTCCTGCTCCTTTCCAGTGCCTCCCCCCTTGGCTAGTTTAAAAGCTTGCCAATGAAGCATTTAAACCTATCACCTAGGATTCTGGTTCCCCTCCCGGACAGATGCAGCCCATCATGCCAGTATAGGCTTGCATCACTCCAGGTGGACCGCCAGTCCCCATTGAAGCCAAATCCCTGAGCTCCACACCAGTTTTTCAAACACTGATTGAATCCCATGGTACGGAACACCCTAGCCTCTCCTATGCCATAGATGGGTAGCACCTCCGAGAAGGTTACCATGCGTGCTACTTGACTTAGGCCCCTCCCCAATTCCACAAACTCTTCCTGCACTTCTCTAATCCCTTTCTTAGCCAGGTCATTTGTCCCTAAGTGGACAATGACATCAGCTCCCTCCCTGTGCAGCTGCTCTGGCAATCTTGAGTTCGCTCCCTGTCCCTCAAGCCATGGCGCCAGGCAGGCACCTTACCTCCCTCTCCTTCCTTGCCCAGTTCTACCTTCCTAACAATGGAGTCCCCCACCAGGAGTTGTTTCCTTCCCTGCAGGGTCCCTGCCACCCTCCTGTGGGTCTCCTTTGTGGAGGTTCCCAGCATCCTCCTTGGTCTCCACTGTAGGTGCCTCCATAGAGGAACCACACTTTGCCAGAATGGCATAGGAATTGTGGAGGTACAGATGGAGGGATGTGCCTGTTCCACACCCTCACCTCCCTGAGCCCACTGTGGTCCAACCACTCCTCTTTCTTGGCAACCTCTGAGGCAACGGCAGTGGCACTGGTGGTCCCTGGATGGAAGAGGAGGTCTCACAAATCCTGGCCAACTCAGCCTGGAGATGAGCAACCTCCTCCCTCAGCCCAGAGAGGTGCCTGCAGATGGGACAACACCGCATCCTCCAGAACATCTCCCGGAAGACTGCTGCTCCACAGCCACTGCACTGCACCACTCCAATCATGTCTTATTTCTAGCCCCTTAACTGTTTGCAATCCTTAATCTTTCCTCTGTTTTTTTTTTCTCTCTCTCCTTACTTTCTACCTGTGTGCCCTTTAAGCTCCTGATTGTCCTGTTCTGAGACAAGAATATCCTATATTTCTCAGTAGACCGCTTAGTTGTTCAGAGGCAGACCTCCAGCAGCTAGAGGGGGCTGGAGAGCTACTCTTGCCCTTCTAGGATGGTGGGTCCTTGGTGGTTCTGTGATCACTCAATTCCTGCCCCTAAACAGGAAGTTCCTGTTGTCAGTCAAATCCTGTGCCTATAAAAATAGAACTAGCTTTGGGTGGGGAAGGAGAGCAATATAGTCCCAGTAGAGAAGTTCAGTCACACAGCAGTCCTTTCTCCTGGAGTCTTCTGCCAAGCTATTAGCAGAATCTTTCTAACTCAGTCTTTAAATGTAGCTTCCTTCTAGCTAAGCCACTCCCCCTACTTACCAGATCGTTCTACAAGTAATTTAAACCTCACAACAGTTAAGTCCTTTCAGTCACCTGAGATTTACACCTAGATGACTTTTCAGTTACCCATTCAGTTCAGTTAACCCAAACACACACTTTTTTTTGTTTTGTTTTGTATGTTAGTTTTTTTACCCTAAATTAAAGGTCTAAATACAAAAGTTCAGTCACACAGCAGTCCTTTCTCCTGGAGTCTTCTGCCAAGCTATTAGACCACTAGGTGCACACTTTGCAATAGCCCACAATAGCAAGCCTAATAATATGAGGTTCACTATCCTAGAACATGTTGCTAGACATCTTAGGGGAGAAGATATAGTATGCAGTCTATTACAGATGGAAACAAAGTAGATTTTGACATTAAAAAATTACAGTACCAATTGGTTTGAATGAAGATATAGATTTTACACCATATTTATAATGTATTAACTGTTTATCTGCTTCTTTTTCTTACAGATTTTTCTAAACTTTATAACAGGAATACACGCTCACTGAGGAGGATACCCATGGACCCCTATTATCTGACCAATTGCAAAGAGGGCAACATTTTGTGCTGTCCACTTAGCACAGATTCAGACCAGTACTGTGTTGAGCTGGGGGTGGGGTCATTCTTATTATAGTGATTACCCTGTTACATTTTCCTTTTCTTCACTTTTCTAGTAGCTCTAACCTTTTCTCCTCTATACTTACTTTTATTTGTCCTTTGTATCTAGACAAAATCCTTTCCCCCACAATATGAAAATAATTTAAAAATACTTTAAAGATACTTTAAAATCTTGATTTTACCCTTTCCAAAACTACTTTAAAAATGTGTCATCTTGTACTGGTTCTGACATTCCCTTTCCTCTTTTTTACTCCCACTATAAAATCTACTATTTGCCTAGATTTTATTTATACATAATTTTTGGTTTCCCTTCCCCCTTCTAAGACCCTGTATTAGGTTTCCCTTTTTAGCCCTCCCCACTTTCTGTTCCTCATTCTCTTCTGATTATTTTCACATATTCTTGTTGGTTTCTACCCTGGCTTGCTGTTTCCTTTATCCTTCCATGGTTCCGTTATTAAGACTGATAAGCTAATCATTTTTACCCTGCCTCATTAATTACATAAACAAACTCTGATCAGAGCCAACACAGCTGTGAGCCTGAGTCAAACAGTACTTGGACCTCCTACCACGGCTGATGCCATACTTGCGGTACTCACACATGCGCAGTAACCAATAATTGTTCATGCACAAGAAAAAGACCCCCGTGCCCCATATGGCCACCATGACAACAGTGCACATGCGTGATTTCCGCTGACACTTGCACATGTATGATGATCTCACAGCAGCCATCTTGGGCATGACAAGCCCTTGCAGAACTGACGAGTGTCCAAAACATAGTGTGCTCACTGAGAAGATAGACTAGTATGGCCACAGAGGGGAGGGGCTGTGGGGAAGATGCTACGGCACTGACTGTGGAAGGCCACAGTGCCTGAAACTGGTCACATGCTTCCAAAGTACCTTTTGTCCTCTACTAGCAAAACGTCTGCAGGGCTTAACCCATGCAGCTGTAAAAATGTTATAAAATATGTTATATATTTAACTGACAGAAGGACAGATATTAGCTTTGTTTAAAAAGGTCTTTAGTTTTCTTTTGATCCTGACACCTAAACTGAGTCGATGCATTTTGTAAAAATGTTTGTTTGATATTTTTGAAATGTGTCACTTGAATTCACATGTTTAAAAATGGTGTATGTCTGTTACTTCCCAGACCCATTCCCTGATGAAGACCTCATTTTGGGTTGAAGTGCTGGGGCTGTAGAGTGTTTGTCTGGGCACTTGATGCTAGCAATAAACCACTTTGCACCTACAATTTGAATGTGGCTTCTCCATCCATGAGTGCTGATTTTCTGCTTAAAGTGTTACAGCTGTACGCCTTGGTGCAGAAAGCATGTCAGCAACAGATAACAGCATATATATGAAGTCCAAAATGACCCTGAAGGAATAGTTTGGTGTTGTGACACCGAAGAGCTTGTGCTGCCTCCTAACGCTGAGTGTAATGTCAGTAGTGTTGTGTGCCTAAAGAAAGATGTCACCAACCAAATTGGGATGCTGGATACCACAGAGGAAAATGGATTGGCAGAAGATCTACTGGTGAAGCCCAGTGTATTTTTTGTTTCGACTCTATTTCTTCACTTACCTTACAGGACTCTCTCCAGCATGGTAACTTGGCATGGCTCTCCCGCCCACTTGAAGCCTTCAGCTCCCCATCTCTCCAGCTTGGCCCTTCTCCTCTCTGCCTCTCTTGGTTGCACAACCCCCCCCCCAGCTCTGAGTCCCCTGGGGCAGGACCACCAAACTCCTCCTGGTGCTCTATCTACAATCTAGTAGAGTGACCAGAGACTTGGAGGGAGAACCGGAAGGGGGAGCTAGGAAGTCCAGCATTGGACGTGGGTCTGGCCACTGGTACTGTCTTTGCCTACTGGCAGGTAGGGCTTTTTACTTTGTTTATTCCCCTATGGTGTGGTTGTGTAATGGCAACAGTGGGTGGAGGATGAGCTACCACCCCATCCTGCAGTTGCCCACCACCACCACCATTCCCAATGGCTGCCCCAGTATGGTGTGAGGTGCCCCCAGTCGCCACTAGAAGTCACCACCATATGGTAATCCCCAGAACCCACCACAGGAGAGGACAGTAGTCCTCCAGATGCCCATCCTCTCCTCCACCTCCCAACCCCCAGTGACCTGAATCTGCTGCTAACCTTGATCACCAGCATGGCATGAGGTGTGGTGTCCAGTGCCTCAACCCTCAGCACCACTGGGCTGGAAGTCCAGTGTATTGCCAGTGAGAGCTCATGCCTGTGCCAAAACAGTTACCGTCCAGGTAAAGAATGTTACTAACTGAGATGTTGTTGTCTGACAGTGACAAACTCTAGCTCATGTGTATTGTGCCAATATAGCAGTGCAGCCATATCCATCCCAAGATAGCACTTGTCCTGGTCTCAAACCAGAACTGTTTGACTTTTTTTTTTTTTTTGAAATTTAAATTTTATTGTTTTTAAAGGTGAGAAAACACAATGTCCAAACATACCCGGAAGAACATTTCAGGACATAAACATGTAAAAAACAGCCAAAAAACATAAAGCAAACCCCCAACCACCTAAAAGATAAATCCCAAACATATACAGAAATATACCAAAGGTATCTACCCAGCCACCCCGAGGAACCCATATGAAATACATAACAGCATAAACCATAAAACCTCCCCACATCCCACCATCGACCCAGACCCCCTTCCCACCCAGGGTGCACCCCCCAGGAACTAATACAGTAATAACATGGAAATCTATTGACAATAATTCAGAGAATAGTCACTTAACAAACTTAAGGTATAGGTACTTCAGGAAAATCAGAGAAAAACCTGGTTATAGTAGGTTAACAATGAGAATGGGGACATAGCTGTGTGTGGACATAGGGATTTGGATTACAATAAAAGAAATCAATTTATTTTAAACAAAGGGCCTGTAACTTACCCCATCTCCTGCGGAACAGATCCAACTGCCCTCTAAGACCTGCTGAAAGCTTTTCGGATTGGAGATATGATAGTAATTCAGTTAACCAGTCAGCAAGTGTTAGGGCCAGTTGATCAGTCCAGTGTCTTAACACCATTTTCTTAACAGCCATAGCCACCAAGGCCATGTGATATCTACGCTCGACACTGTCAACCCGTGAAAAATCCCCAAGGACACACACCTCAGGACTGAAAAAACAGACAGACCTAATAGAGGATCGAGGTAGCTCTTAATCTGGGACCACAACGGGGCCACTTTGGGACAGTCCCAGAATACATGGACAATATCACCGTCCCCATGTAAGCACCTGAAACAGCTGGAATGGGAGACCCTCCCAAATTGAAATAACTTGGCTGGGGTGTAGTAGAGATTATTAACAATGTAATACTGAGTTAACCTGTACCTGTCCTGGGTATGGTATCTTAGAAGATCCTTCCAGATTCCAGACCAGTCACAAATGTACCAGGCAAGAGATGGTTCCAGATATCCACCCGGCCACCCCAACAGGTGAGTTATAGTCCAAAAGAAAAGAGTATATCAAGAGACCGAATGGGACTGGGAAGCAAGCCTAGCCACTTCAGAAAGGAATGGGGCAACCACGGTCTTCCCAAGGAAGCTCCAAATCTCTGATTGATTAAGTGTCTCAGTTGATAAACCTTGAAAATGGATCGGTTGGCGATATGGAACTTCCTGAGAATATCACCCGAGGAGAGAAGGGGAATTATCACTAAAGAAGTTCCCCAGACTGGCCCCATTGATTTGCGGCAGCCATTCAGGACTAATCCATGACACACCTAAATTGATATTAGGATTGGCAACAATCGGCTGCCCCAAATCCGACACAGGAGAAACCTGAAAATACCTCAAACATTGCCGAAGAACCTCAATAGCAGTCCTAATAACTCTATCTGGGATCCATTTGACTAACAACTTCGGAGATAAGTAAAAAAGAGCATGCTTATCAAACTTGATTGCGGCAAGGGAAGCACGCTCTAACTGAAGCCAGATAGGGCAGGACGCCTCCGGTTTGGCCGAAAACCACCTACCCAACCTTGAAAAATGGGCGGCCCAGTAGTACAGGAGAAGGTTGGGCAGTCTGAGCCCTCCTCGATCCTTAGAGAGAGATAGTTTACCATAAGAATGCCTGACTGCTTTCTTGGACCAAATAAATTGAGAGAATAGTGTGTGGAACTGCTGAAAATAGGAGACCGGCAGCTTGAGATTAACCAGATTCAATGGGTAGAACACTCTAGGGAGGATATTCATCTTAATCACATTAATTCGACCCCAAAGTGAAATGGGAAGAGCTGACCAGCGTTGAAGATCCTGCGCAACCGAGTCCTTAAGCCGACCTAGGTTTAGTTCCTTCAGGAGAGAGGGATCTGTAGAGAAAAAAATCCCTAAATATTTAATGTACTTTGGGGCCCACTTCATACCAAAGGAAGAGAATTCAGCCTTAAAAGCATAAGGGTTAAGAGGAAAATTTTGGATTGGAAACATTCAGCTTGTATCCAGAAAAGGACCCAAACCTCTCAATCAGCCCTAGAGCCTCCGTGAGGAGACTCGACTGGTTCCACCAGATGTAGAAGGATATCATTGGCATACACTGAAAGGACCAGTTCTGATTGGCCCAAAGTAAGACCTTTGACCAGGGCGAAGCCTTAATCCTCCTGAGTAGCGGTTCCAAGAATAGATTAAACAGGAGAGAGAGAGGACAGCCCTGTCTAGTACCCCATAGAGACGGAAAGAGAAGAAAAGACCCCATTACAGTATACTCTGGCAGAAGGGCAGTTGTAAAATGACCGAATTGCGTTAACAAAGGCATGCGGGAAGCCCATCTTCTCAAGGACCGCCCAGAGAAACCCCCAGTCAACACGATCAAAAGCCTTTTCGGCATCAAGAGAGACCAGAACCGCGGTCTTGGAAAAGACCGAGCATGATGCGAGATGCGAGAGGGTCCTCAGGTGATCCGCTGAAGATCTGCCAGGTACAAAACCCGCTTGCTCAGGACTTGCAACGACCATACCTTTTAATGCGGTCAGCCAAGATTTTAGCAAAGATCTTCATATCATAATTCTGGAGTGATATAGGTCTGTAATTAGCTGGGTCCGTGAGAACCTGCCAGGCTTAGGAATTAAAACCATGGTTGCTTCAAAAGCGATGGTCTACTTCAGTAGCGAAACCAGATAGTCATAGAGCTTAAGGAGAGAGGGACAAGGTCCTTAATAAAGGACTTATAGAAGTTAGCAGGAAAACCTTCAGGCCCGGCGTACGATCTGGGCGTGAGAGAAGCAATAACTTTTCAACTTCCTCCTCAGTAATGGGAGCAGATAAAGTAGTCTGCTGAGCTTCCGACAAACAAGGAATATCAATCTCCATTTAAGTAGTTGTTTAAGTCAGCAGCGTTGTCAGAATTTCTCAATTCGCTGTACAACTAACATAAAACTCTGCAAAACCGTGAGCAATTTTCCGAGGCGCAGTGAGAACTTCCCCAGAAGGGGAGACTAGAGAAGGAATAAGCCTAGAGCTTTCAAGTACCCGGAGACGCTGTGCCAGGAGCTTGCCAGATTTCTCCCCTTGGTCGATGTATTTGGCCTGGGTCTTGATAAGGGCATATTCCGTTTTCTCTCTCAAGAGATCCGTATACTTGTCTTTGATTACCAAAAGCTGCTTGAGATCCGTCAGGGAGGAAGTCAAGAGATATTTAGCCTCCTGTTCCCGAACTCTACCCATCAAAGCTAGGGAGTCAGCAAGCCTTTCCCTTTTTCTGAAAGAAGCTATCTTGATAAACTCGCCCCTCAGAAAACACTTAAGAGCTGACCAAATCAGATCAAATCTAGAAACAGAGTTAAGGTTCTCTGCCAGGAATGTTGATATCAAAGATCCTATACTGTTTACTGTCTGGGAGTCCTTTAGAAGCTGTGTATTCAGCCTCCAGACCGAGTCCCGAGAGTATTCAGGATTAAGGGAAAGGTTAATCCAGACGACCGAGTGATCAGAAAGGATAACTGGATCAATGCCAACTAAGCCGAGAGTAGGGAGAAAGGAGGCACTCATCAAGATCATATCCAGATGGGATTTAGTAGCGTGAGAATGGGAGAAAAAGGTATAGGCCCGGAGAGAGGGGTTGGCAAGTCTCCAGGGATCGCATAGCCCTAATAGTGATCTCAGGTCCGAGAAGGCTCTGTGGGCTGGAGAAGATGGACGCTTCTCTTGGGGGTCTCTATCCAATGTCAGCGAGCAAGGGAGGTTCCAGTCTCCCCCCAGTAAAAATTGAGCCGGGAGGAAACTAATCAATCTTTCCGTAAGGGACCTGTAAAAATTATAGTCTCCCCCAACTGGACTGTATATAGACCCTAAAACAACTTTTTCACCGTTAAGAACCCCCTGAATCAAAACGAATCTTCCTTCGGGATCCACCACCGTCTTCTCTGCTGTAAATAGGACCTGCCGCTTAATGAGAATTGCGACCCCCCTGCTATAGCAGGAATTACCAGCCAGATAGAAATAGGAGAAACCTGAGCGAGATAAAAGGTTGGCTTCCAATTGCATGAGGTGTGTCTCTTGGAGGAAGAGAATGTCCAAACACAGTAATGAACAGTGTCGAAAAATCTGTAGACGTTTAACCTTTTCCCAAAGTCCACGTACATTCCATGAAGCAATTTTCAGAGACATTTTAGCATTTTAAGATACAGTACATAAACCAAATGTATCCAGACAACCATATACTGAAAAGAAAGGTAGGGTGCACCTCCCACAGCAAAACCATTAAGATCGATATAACTAAAGCAAATGCACTTTATCCCAGTGACCCACCAATTACCCCCACAGTACAAATAGCCCAGCAAATGCAGATAAACCCCCCAAAACCCCTGAAACCTATACCCTTACATGAACTATATACATTGGGGAGCCAGAGCAGAAAACCGGATAGATACAACATTGAGTAGGGATACTCCAGCCCACTCACCCCAATGCGAACTTCGAGACCCCCTCTAATGAGAACGAACCCTGAGATGGAGCGATATCCCAAATCCGATGAGACGGACCTCAGGTCCCGCTACCTGGACAAAGTCACCCTAAATTTCCCCATCGGGCCAAGTTAGCAACCCCCTTCTAGGCTCTAATTGTCCATCCGCAAGCCGTCCAAAGCCACCCAGCAGCCCCAACCCTCCCCAGCCCCTCCATCTTTCAGGTTTCAATTAGAAAAGGAAGATTAGACTTGCAGAAGACCCCCAAAACAGCTAAAAACAACCCCTCAAGAGAAGAGAGAAAAAAAAAAGGGGGAAGGAGACCTCGGTACAGTCCTGCCCATAACCAGTCATTCCCTTGACCGGTCCCTCGCCACCGACATGGACAGAAGTCCAAAGGGTTACTCACCCAGCTCGACCTGAGTCTCCCAAAACGGCACCGCGATCAGGAGACATCGGAGCTCCCCCTGAGGACCTAGTGTTGCCGGTGGGAACAAAAACTCTCACGGACCTAAACGGTCCCACATCCAGGAAGTGTCCCCCGGGAAACTGCATCCCCGCAGACAATATCCGTAGTGGCGCAGCAAATGACCCATAACCAAAGCCCCGAGCCAGACCGACCGCGCAGCCCCCGGGATCCACCCCCCCATCCCGAAGCCACCGGGCAGAAGAGCCAACTGAGGAAGGAAGCCCCACCAAAAGAAAAAAGAAAGAAAGAACCAGGTAACTCCAAAACTGCAGCTGGGACTAGACCCAGCAACGGGGGGAGGGAACCGGCCAGACAAACCCAGGCAGGGAGATAACACTGAGGGGAAAGAAAAACGAAAAGGGAAAAAAGAAAGGGAAGAAAGATAAAAGGGAGGAGAGAGGGGGGAAATTCAACTCAGGAGACAACCATTAGAGAGTAGGAAAGGCCAGCGAACGCCAGTTACAAAATGCTCAGTCCACTGCTAATAGTCTGTTTGACCCCGCAGAAGGAAAAAAAAACATCAGTGTCTTTCAGCCTGAGCTCTTGAACAAATCCGGCAACTTCGTCGAGAGGTCTTTCAAGGCCACCTCCGGGGTGTTATATGAAGAGGTGGTGCCTCCGATGGTGGTCCGAAGAGTCGCGGGGTAAACTACTCTGAAGGGGATGGCAGCGGCAATCAGCTTCTGGACCACCCCATGGTAGGCCGCTCTCTTAACTCTGATTTCTTTTGGGAGGTCCTGGGACACTCTGAGCTTCGCCGAACCCCACATTATTTCCTTCAACTCTCTGGATTTATTGTGAGCGTGCTGCCGCTCAATATAGCTCAGGAATTTAATGATTATTAGGCGCGGGGATCCCGGTGGGGGACGGGGCCTCAGGAAGCGGTGGGCCCTCTCTAAGTGATAGGAAGAACTGACAGGTGAGGGCTCCACCACCTTGAGCAATAGCTTCTGCAAAAATAGCAATAGATCCGGCCCCTCTTCGGCCTCGGAGAGGCCCAGGATCAGGAGATTATTCCTCCGATTTCTCCCCTCCAAATCCTCAGCCTTGCACTGCAGTTTATTTACATGCTGCTTGAGCCCACGAACCTCCAGGTCCATCTTGTCTTTCCATTTCTCCAGGGAGTATGCTCTCACTTCAACATCAGCCACCTGAGTAGATACGGAGACTAGGTCGCTCCTGAGTGATTTGAGCTCGCCACTCAGCTCCTGCAGCAGGTCCTTTAGCGGACTCAATTCCAAAAGAAACTTCTCTTCCATAAGAGGGCTGGACGTTTGAGGTTTCTCCGGCCCGCGTTGGGATTTGGGGTTTGTCTGATTACGCTGTTTTTTAGTCGCTTTTTCGGGCGAGGCGGGAGGCGTATGTCGAACTGTGGCCTGCCTCATATCTACCTCCATCCCTCCACAAGCCAACGATCTGCTTTCTTTAGAACTCTGTCTCGAGAGCCGCTCAATTTATACGCCGGTATCAGCGCTATTTTAGCCGTTTAGGCGCCGATAACAACTAAAAAATTACCGATGGAAGCAACCGGGGGGCAGAGCTCTAGGCCTTGGCTGCAGCCTAGCTAGACGTCATCACGTGACCTCAACTGTTTGACTTTGGCAATTCTCCAATTCCAGACACATGGAAAACCTGAACTGGCCAGAAGCTAGCTGAGAGGATGAAAGTGTTTTCCCTTCATGAATGGGATGTGGGATGCATAATTGGAGAAGATCACACATCAGGCTCAGTAACGAATGCCCTTTCCATGAGAGGTTCCACAGATTGGCACCTACAGATATTGATGATATCAGAAGACGTCTGCAAGAATTGTTGGCAGCAGGTATCATTCAAGAGTCGAGAAGTTCATATGCATTGCCAATTGTGGTGGTGTGCAAGAAAAGTGGAGCAGTGCACATGAGTGTGGATTATAGAACTCCTAGCAAATGGACCATTCCTGTTGAATAGACCATGCCTAGAATTCAGGACACCCTTGATTGTCTTAACCGAAGTAAGTGGCTTTCTGTACTTGACCTCATGAGTGGATATTATCAAATACCCATGGCTTTCTCAAGATACAGGAAAAACAGCCTTTATATGTCCCCTCAGAGTCTATGAATTTCTGAGAATGCTGCAAAGTATTTATTGAGCTCCAGCCACTTTCCGGTGCCTAATGGAAAGAACTGTTAGAGATATGAATCTGTTGGAGTGTCTAGTATACCTTGATGTCTGTCATAGTATTTGGGAAGGCCCAGGAGGAGCATGAGGCTAGATTGCTAAAAGTATTGGATCAGTTGGAAGAATTTGGACTCAAGCTTTCTATTGACAAGTGTCAATTTTTATAGAATTCAGTCAAATATGTAGGACATATAGTATTGACTCAAGGAACAGTATACAGACTGACCCCAGTAAAGCTGAGTCATTAACCACTTGACCCAAGCCAAAAAATCTGAATGACTTACAACTGTTTTGTAGGTTTTGTGGCAATTATAGAATCATACTTCGAGCTCTATATGGTAACATGGGTCATTTGGGGATTGAGCACATACTAGATTTGGCTCGTGCCCAGTTTTACTGGCCTCATATGGGAAGTGATATTCAGAAAAACTACAAAAGTTGCAGCTGCTGTGTTCAAAGGAAAGCACTGCCACAGAAAGTTTCCCCTCTTGTAAATATTGTGACCAGTACACTCATGGAGCTTGTATGCATTGTTTTCTTAAGACTGGAACAAGATTCAAAGAATGTGGCAAATATTTTTGTAGTCACTGACCATTTCTCAAGATGCATTCAAGCTTATCCATCCAAAGATCAAAAGGCCTCTACGGTCACCAAGATTCTTGTGGAAAAGTTTTTCGTCCACTATGGAGCTCCACAGAGAATCCATTCTGATCAGGGAAGGGATTTTGTAAGTTAGTGGATAAAAGATTTACTGTCTGTGGGGTATCACTAAGTCTTGAACCATTCCATACCACCCGCACAGCAACTCCCAGCCTGAAAGGTTCAATAGAACCCTCTTTGATATGCTGGGCACCTAAACCCAAATGTTAAAAGCAAATGGAGCCAGCAAGTGAGTGGTTTGGTTCATGCATAAAATTGCACCAAGAATGATGCTACTGGATTTTCCCCATACAGTTTAATGCTCAGCCGAGATGCAAGATTACTGGTAGATATTTGCTTTGGCATCTCTGCTGATGGGGCCAGAACAAAGACTTATCTCCAATATGTAAAGAAATTAAAAAGACGTTAAATTCAGCTTACAACCTGGCTGCTGAAGCTGCAGCCAAAATAAATAAAATTAACAAAGAAAGATATGATAAAAGAGTAAAGGCCCATAAATTGCTTCCTGATGATCATGTGTTACTAAGGAACTTGGGAATCCCTGGGAAGTATAAGATTGCCAGTAGATGGGGCAGCACCCCTTATGTTTTCATTGAAAAACTTACAAGATCTGCCTATCTATAAAATCTGTCCCAATGTACACACAAGTGGTTACCGCATAATTCACCACAGTCACATACTGTCCATCAGACTAATGGTTACAAGTGACCACCCAGAAGAACAAGAACCTCCTACACCTTCCACTACAAGATCTGCTATGAGCAGACTATAAACACAAATAGAGGACACAACAATGTATGATAGTCCCAACGATCACTGGTGCAGTGACAGAATGAGCCACTTCTGACTCTGATTCAGAGGAAATGGTGGTGTACCATGCAGCATATTACCCCATATCAGAACTTGCTCTATTGTTTCAAAGGATTCATGCAATCTGCCGTGAAGTGACTGATGTGCTCACCCCAGAGCGTCCTTCAGAATTAGTAAACTCTGACCTGCAGCCTGACAATGACCTTTTGGATGACAGTCCATAATCCAAAGTGGTAATTCAGACAGCAAGAGAAATGTGTGTAGAGTCTGAACCAGATGACCCAGTAGATACCATTTACATGCCAAAGGAGCTGTGGTGTCCACATTGCCCAAGGATACATCATCACTTGTTGATGAGGTGTGAATCACAATCCTGAATGCCAAGGAAAAGGTACCTGTGCCATTACATTGCTCTGAAAGAACCATCAAGCCTCTCCTAAGACTCACTTATGATTCACAGGGGCTCCATCCGAACTGCCTATAAATGTAATTCTTAAGAGCATCTACTGTATGCCACTGCAAACTCCTTGCCCAGAATTGTTGTGATACCACCCACAAATTAAGCCACCCAGAGCAGGTAAAGTTATTACAGAAAAGAAGGGAGGTTAAAAATGTCAATGAAATGTTATCTATAACTGCAGTTTATAAACACTTTAAAAATGACAGCTGTCAATATAAGTTCCAAAAAGGCTTTTAAATACTTTGCTATTGTCTAGATAGTACTGTGTGTCTAGACCAGGATGTTGATTACATATAGAAACATAGAAACATGGACTTTGACAGCAGATAAGGACCGCTTGGCCCACCTAGTCTGCTCATTTCCCTACCTAGAGGATAAGCTGCAGATCCTAGCTAACCAAAAGCCTATTTCTTCCTACCCCCCACAAGAATTGCCTTATGTCTGTCCCATGCATTCTTGAATTCTCACACAGTTTTAGACCCCACAACCTCCTCAGGAAGGCTGTTCCATGCGTCTGCTACCCTCTCTGTGAAAAAATACTTCCTCACATTGCCCCTGAGCCATCCCCCTCTATCTTCAAATTGTGTCCCCTTGTTCTTGCACATCTCTTTTTCTGAAAGATGCTACCCTATTGGACTTTGTTGATTCCACTAAGGTACTTAAAAGTTTCTATCATGTCGCCCCTCTCCCTCCTTTCCTCAAGGGTATACATATTAAGCTCCTTTAGTGTCTCCTTATATGGCCTCTCTTACAGACCCTGCACCATTTCAGTTGCCCACCTCTGGACTGCCTCCATCTTGTCTATGTCCTTGTGGAGATGGGGTCTCCAGAACTGGATGCAGTACTCCAGATGGGGTCTCACCAACTGTCTGTACAGAGGGATAACAAATTTTTGTTTTCTACTGGTGTTTGCCTTTCCCTTTACATCCCAGTATCCCCCCCAGCCCTCCCTACTGCCTTCTCACATTGCTTGTCAACCTTAAGGTCATCTGATATGATTACCCACAGGTCCCTTTCCATTTCTGTTGTTGTTACTATCCCCCCATTGTGTAATCTTCCCCTGGGTTTTGTTTCCCAGGTGCATTATTTTGCACTTCTTTGCATTGAATCCAAGCTGCCATACCTCTGACTATTCCTCCAACCTTGCCAAGTCCCTTCTTATCCTTTCCAGCCTCTTTGTGTATCAACCCTGTTGCAGATCTTTGTGTCATCTGCAAAGAGGCATACTTTTTCTTCCAGTCCCTCTGTAATGTCATTTATAAAGACAGTAAAAGGACTGGACCCAGTACTGAACCCTGCGATACCCCACTAGTAACCCTCCTTTCTTCAGAGTGGACTCCATCTACAATTACCTTCTGTGTCCTGTTGTCCAGCCAATGTTTTACCCAGGCTACCACCCTGGAACCCACTCAAAGGCTGGTTAATTTGATTATTAATCTTTTGTGTGGGACTGTGTCAAATGCCTTGCTAAAGTCTAGGTAGGCCATGTCCACAGCCCCTCCCTGGTCTACTACTTTGGTCACCCAATCAAATAAATCAATTAGATTCATCTGACATGACCTTCCCGCTGTGATCCCATGCTACCTTTGGTCCTGTGCCCCACTGGCCTCTAGGTACTCAACAATTCTTTCCTTCAGAAGTGATTCCATCACTTTCCCTACCACAGAGGTCAAACTGACATGTCTGTAGTTTCCTACCTCTGTCTTGCTCCCACTTCTGTGAAGGGGAATCACATCCGCCTTCCTCCAGTCCTCAGGTACCACACCATCCCCCCATGATTTGTTAAAAACGGCAGTCAGTGGTGTCACTAGTTCGCCCCTTAATTCTTTTAGAATTCTGGGGTGAATTCCATCAGGCCCCATTGCTTTGTTTACCTTCAGTTTTAGGAGTTCTTTTAGAACCCTTTCTTCTGTGAAAGGACTGAAATCGACCCCCCCCCATCCAGAGTGCTTCTGTTAATTGGATTAGGCACCTCCCCCTCCTCCTTTTTTGTGAATACAGAGCAGAAGTATTCGTTTGTTATCCCTGCTTTTTCACTGTCCTTCTCTGCCCACCCACCGTCCATTCTATTCAGCCTCACTATCCCTCCCTTTGTCTTTCTATGCTCCCTGATGTACCTATAAAAGGTTTTATACCCTTCTTAACCAAGTTGGCTATCTTTTCCTCAGTTTGGGCCTTTGCTATTCTGACTTCCCTCCCTGCTTCCTTCTGCCTTACCTGGTACAGTTCTTTGTCCTGCTTCTTCTGTGTTTCCTTATACTTCCTAAATGCTATCTTTTTCTCCCTAACTTTTCCCGCCACCTCTTTTGAGAACCATAGTGGCTTTTTATTTCATTTTGATTTGTTTATTTGCTTCACACAAAGGCTTGTTGCCTCTGTGATGGCAGTTTTGATGTTTTCCCATTGTTGCTCCAACCCTCCTTCTACCTGTTTGCTAGTGCTTTTCTAAGGCACGCTCCCATCTTGCCAAAGACCGCCCTCCAGAAGTCCAGTACCCTCACATTTGTATGGCTTGACTCTGTAGCTGAGTTTATCGTGAACCACACTGTTTGGTGGTCACTTGTTCCCAAATGGCTACCCACTTCTAGATCTGAAATCCTCTCACCATCCCCATTTTAGAGTATGAGGTCTAAGATTACTAGCTGGGAATTATTTGTCTAGTCAGAAAGGGAATGTCGGAATCACCATGGCTGGCTAATATTTACCTGGAGCCAGGTCTTTGTTATGGACATGGTGCAGAAACCAAGTATTCAGGCACAGGAGAGGATACCCCCCCACACACACACACAGTTGGGGCTTACCTGGTCTGCCTCCCAGCCATCTGATTTTGCCAGTTTTGTGTCCCCTGGTGACCTTAAATGTTTTTGTTGGTCCCTGAGAGTCAGAGAAGTGTGGAACTGGAGGAGTGTGTGTGTGTAGATAGTTAAAATTGCCAGCCAGTGGTACAGCACAGATAATACTGTTTAGGTAACCATGTGCTGCACAGCTCAGTGTGCACACATTCAAGCTGTCTCTTGCTCGAATGTGCGAGCTGGTGGTCTGCCTGTGAATACCATTAGCGCTACAGCATTCTGTGTTGAAACTACTTTGCAGCCTACTATTAATATTGCTACCTGTGTGCTCTGACCTTTGTGATCCCGCAAGCTAATAGCGAAGGTACTGAGGACCAGGGCCACACACCTACCTTACATGTCCAGGATGTTCATTTTTACTGCTGCATGGTGACATCATCATGCTGATGTACTGCTATGACTAGGAGGGAGAGAGAGAGAGAAAGGACTCTGGAAGTATGTGACTAGATAACTACAGTGTCTCCTTCCACAGAGTACTTTGAGTGGAACTGAACCACATCTCTACACCTCCATACTGCTGTTCCTTTGACTTCCCCTCTCCCACCCCTCCTCCCACCACTTCACTAGCCACACTATTTCCTTGCTCCCAACTTGCTCTCTTAAGGCTACAAAATGGTCACTGTCAGGGTTTTAAAAGGACACTGTCAGTCAGGCTGTTAACTTACTTTGCCCGAGGCTATACAGAAATGGGAATACAGTGATTGCATCAGTCCCTTTATTATTGCAGAATGCACAGCAGCAAGCCTCCCTGCTGAGCTGTAAGATTCACTCAGCTAAAAGATGGGAGTACTCTGTGGCAGGAATCATGGTCACTATTTTCCACTTTGGTCACTGGTTTTCAAAATGTAAATGTTAAGTAACTGTAGTTTAACACTCACATATTAAGACATATGACTCAGTAAGAAAAGGAATGATGGCTGTCTTCAGTAAATTTTGGTTTCTGTCATTCAGCAGTTCTCTATCAGTCAGTGATAGCAGTCAACTGAATGTATTTCAGATGTTTGTGACACTCTGACAGTCAACTGGCTATCACTGACTAATAACATACGTTTCCCCTGACTAAACTGACATGTGTGTGTGTTCTTATCTCCTCTGTGTGTTTATATCAGTTTTTTCTGTGTGGTGGTCTCCCAGGATTTTCAGTTTTTCTGTCAGCCATAACACTGCATCATTGTATATGGTCATCATGTACAAGCTAGCTTCTCAGGTATTGCTGAAGTGATTTTTAAATATTTAAATTATTGGATAGGTGTTCCATATACAGTATATACATACACAGTGATGTGCTTATGCACAGAGTTAGCAAAATGTAACTTGACATATGGTCATGCCAGTGCTTGTCTATTGGAGCTCTGGGACATGACCCTTCAAAGTGGTGTTTGTCTTTTTTTTGGCTAAAATTTAATTGGCACAGCACTGAAGTCTGATAAATATGGGGTTTTCTAGTAGTTGTATGCAGTCCTTGTGTTGGTGGATTTTTTCTCAGTGTAGACTGGTCTAATTTGTAAATATAAAAGTAATTGGTCATCCGGTTTTGACTCATGTTTAGCCAACACATTGCTGTGCCTTGGAAATTGTAGAAAAATAATCACCGGTTTGAAGGGTCATGTACCCTCTACCTGTGATATGCAGTTTCAAATCTTTTTCTAATCTTGTTCTGCTTTGACAGATTGTTTCTCAGTCTACACAGGCCTAATTTGCAATCAGGTTTTGAACCATATTTATCCAGATTCAGTGCTGTGCTTATCTGTGTTTCTGATGTGCTTTTTAAATATTTAATGTATTGGAAATTGGACATAGGGTTGTGCCATTCCTTGTCTCCTGGGGTTCTGGAACATGACCCTTCAAAGTGGTGTTTGTTTTCTTTGCAAAATGTATTTGACACAGCACTGAAGTCTGATAAATATGAGCTGTTCTAGTACTCATATGCAGTACTCTAGTTTGTGGATTTTTTTCTCAGTGTAAACTGGTCTAATTTGTAAAAACAAGTAATCAGTCATCGGGTTTTGACTCATGTTTAGCTGACTTCATTGTTGTGCCCAGGAAATTTTGTGGTGAAAAAAAATCATCACTTTGAAGGTTCATGTCCCAGAGCCCCAAGAGAAAAGGTCTGTCAGGAGCCTATGTCCGATTATTTTTATTTAATTTTTTTTGCAAACTCTGAGCTCGAGCACAGCACTGATTCAGTAGGTATGGGGAACACACTTCCAATACTTTAAATTTTTAAAAGCGCATCAGAAACACTGATAAGCATAGCACTGAATTTGGATTAATATGGTTCAAAACCTGATTGCAAATTAGAACTGTGCAGACTGAGAAACAGTCTGGCAAGCAGGTCCTCAAAGGTGCCAGGACATTGTGAATGAAAACAGCACTGTCAAATAAATCCAAAAGCAAAGAGAAAACTAGGACCAGCTGGAAGGATAAAACAATCTCCTAGCAAGAAAAAGCAGCTAACATGAAACGGAGATTCTCTGCCATCTGCAGTTCCTGACAGCCAGTGTGAACCCAGCCCAGTGAGTTAAAAACAACAGTGATGACAAATTACAACAGTGGGAACAAGATTAGAGAAAAGATTTGAAACTGCTTATCACAGGCAAAGGGTACATGACCCTTCGAACTGGTGATCATCTTTCCACAATTTCCAAGGTACAGCAATGAAGTTGGGTAAACATGAGTCAAAACTGAAAGACCGATTACTTTATTTTGCTAATTAGACCTGTTTAAATGAGAAGAAATCCACCAACAGATGGCCTGCATACCACTACTAGAACAAGTCATATTTATCAGACTTCAGTGCTATGCCAATGAAATTTTGCAAAAAACAAAAAAAAAAACACCACATTGAAGGGTCATATCCCAGAGCCCCAAGAGACAAGCACTGGCATGATTGTATGTCAAGTTAAATTTTGCTAACTCTGTGCATGAGCACAGCACTGAATATGTAGATATATGGAACACATATCCAATAGTTTTAATATTTAAAAATCACTTCAGCAACACCCGAGAATCTAGCCCATATATGATGATCATATACAATTACGGCCACCAATCAGCGAAGTCACAGTACGAAATGGTGCTGAAGCACCAGGAGGCTCATGCATGCCTCCCACCATCCCTGTTTAGCTAAACAAATGTGCACTCATAACTTTGGTAATTTTAAGTGGACAGTATCCCTTTAATGCAGCATAGCAGCCGTGTTGGATCATGGGAAACATATGCAAATCCCCATGAAAGAATGTGGACTGGCTCAACTTTAAGCAGAACTGCATGGTGCCAGAAGGCATCACAGTGCAATCAGCCAAGGCTAAGAACACCAGACACATACACGTGTTTCATCCTCATTTGCAATGTGAGCCATTCTGGCACCATGCAGTTCTGCTTAAAGTTGAGCCAGTCCACATTCTCTCATGGGGATTTGCATATGTTTCCCATGATGCTTTGCATTATTGGGGTATGTGCAATCGTGTTTTCTTTAAAAGTTGGATGTATGGCCAAAATCCTCCGGGATAATCAATACCACAGGGCATTTGCTCTTGGGTTCTTTTGTAGTTCTTTTTCTTCTCTATTTTGGGCTCCCCATGGCCCAAACAAGTAACATCCCCCTTAAGGGGTGTCAGGCTCCCTCTCCCTGGACTAAGACACAGATATGGCACACTGATGAGTCCAAATGAAGATGAAACACATGTATGTGTCTGTTGTTTGTAGCCTTTGCTGATTGCATTGTGAGGCCTTCTGGCACCATGCAGTTCTGCTTAGTGTTGAGCCAATCCACATTCTCTTATGGGGATTTGAAACATAGAATCTGACAGCAGATAAGGACTGCTTGGCCCACCTAATCTGCCCATTTCCCTATCTAATGAATAAGCTGCAGATCCTAATTAACCAACAGCCTACTTCCTTCTACCCCCACTAGAATTGCTTTATGTCTGTACCATGCATTCTTAAATTCCCCCACTGTTTTTGACTCCACAATCTCCTCAGGAAGGCTGTTCCATGCATCTACAACCCTCTCCATGAAAAAACACTTTCTCACATTACCTCTGAGCCATCCCACCTCTGTCTTCAAATTGTGCTCCCTTGTTCTGGCACATCTCTTTTTCTGAAAGATGCTACCCTCTTGGACTTTGTTGATTCCATTGAGGTACTTGAAAGTTTCTATCATGTCCCCCCCTCTCTCCCTCCTTTCCTCAAGGGTATGCACATTAAGCTCCTTTAGTATCTCTTCATATGTATTCTGGTGCAGAACCTGCACCATTTTGCTAGCCCTCCTCTGGACAGCCTCCATCCTAAGTCCTTGCAGAGATGGGGTCTCCAGAACTGCACGCAGTACTCCAGATGGATCTCACCAGCTCTGGACAGAGGGATAACAACTTCTTGTCTTCTACTGGTGATGCCTTGTGAACTTGAATTATTTGTAAGAAATTATAATACAAGAGCTCATTGTAGACAAATTAAACAACAAAAGTGGAATCACAAAACGAAAACAGTGGTTCAGTCAGAGGGTCGTTTCAAGATGGAATTCTCTCCCCCATGATATAATTAGTAGTCCAACTTTAGATATTTTTAAAATAAGATTGGATGATTATAGTAGAACCAAGTCTTTAGCTTATTAATTAGTTCACTTGTTGATAAAACAATTTTATGCAAGCAGTCAAGGATGAAAGTCTATATATGCTTTGTGACAACTACGAAACTATAAAACTATGCCTCTCCCTATGCATCCCAGTATCCCCCCAGCCCTCCTTATTGCCTTCTCACATTGCTTGCCTACCTTTAGTTCATCTGATATAACTACCCCAGGTCCCTTTCTATTTTTGTTGTTAGTATCTCACCCGCCATTGTGTATTCTTCCCCTGGGTTTTTGTTTCCCAGGTGCATTACTTTGCACTTATTTGCATTGAATCTAAGCTGCCATACATTTGACCATTCCTCCAACCTTGCCAAGTCCCTTTTCATCCTTTCCACCCCACCTTGTGCATCAACCCTGTTGCAGATCTGTGTGTCATCTGCAAAGAAACATACTTTTCCTTCCAGTCCCTTTGCAATGTCACTTATAAAGACATTAAAGAGGACTGTTCCCGGTACTGAACCCTGCGGTACCCTGCTAATAACCCCCATTTCTTCAGAGTGGACTTTGTTTACTATTACCCTCTGCATCCTGTTGTCCAGCCAATTTTTTACTCAGGCTACTACCTTGGGATCCACTCCAAGGCTGGTTAACTTGTTTATTAATCTTTTGTGTGGGACTGTGTCAAATGCCTTGCTAAAGTCTAGGTAGGCCATGTCCACAGCCCCTCCCTGGTCTACTACTTTGGTCACCCAGTCAAAGTAGTAAACCAGTGTGTACCAGTTGAAGAGGCCTAATCCTTTGAGTGTACCATGGTGGCAGATGTAAGTTGTAGGATAGCTCTTGTCTACCATCCACCTGGGGAAGAGAAGTGATTCCTATAGGAAGTAGCGGACTTTCGTAGTCGACATGGTGCTGAAGTCACCAAGACTGATGGTTCTGGGTGACTTTAGTGCCTGGGTCGATGATGAACTCTCGCAATTTGGACAGCACTTCCTCCAACTGATGACATCACTGGGCCTTACACAGATTGCTACCTCTGCCACCCATCAACACGGTCACTCTTTGGATTTGGTTTTCCTCCTGGGGATTAAGGCCTCCGATTTGGGGGTGGAACCTGTCAGTTGGTCCAATCATTACACTGTGAGGTTCAACTTTTGTGCCCCCCTTTGTAGGCCTGCCCCTGTCGAGATGGTCACTTATCACCCCTTTACAGGATGTGTGCCCTGAAGGCCTTATGGCGGTGATTGACCTCTCAGAGTTTCCTGTGGCCAGCTTGGGTCCAGAGACCTTGGTCTTGACCTATAATAAGGACATATCTGTGGCCCTGGATGCAATTGCTCCTGTCCGTGTTCGTCCTATCTATCTTAGCCCTCGGGCCCCTTGATTTGATGGGTCCCTGAGAGAGTTGCGGCAACTAGGATGTAGGTTAGAGTAAAATTGGTGGAAATCCACCCTGGAGGTTGACTGCCTTAGATTGGTAGAGCATTATCAGGCCTACCAATCAGCGATGTCCCGTAAGAAGGCAGAATTTCTGACCGGGGAGATCGCTGCCGCTCAGAATCGACCTGCCCAACTCTTCCGAACTGTGGATGGGTTGTGAAACCTAACCTGTCTGCAGCACCGAAGACCTTTTTTGCAAGTGGAATGAAATGAGCTTGCTTGATTCTTTGCTAATAAGGTGGCCAACATCAGGTTGGAGATCCTCCTGACTCGCCCTGTGGGTGATGCTGGTGATCGGTGCTTGGTCACTTCACCTTGTGCTTCCTGGAGTTCCTTTGACCTGCCAAAGTTCACGGATGTCATGCGGATTGTCCAGAGTATGCACTCTATGTGCTGTAGTTTGGATCCGGGCCCAACCTCCCTGATTATGGGATGTTGTGATATTATCGGCCTGATCATGGTACAGATAGTCCAGTGCTCCATTTATTTGGGTGAGCTTCCAAGCTCCCTGAAAGAGGCAGTGGTAACACCCCTCCTGAAGAATGCTTCTTTCGACCCAGACTCTCTGGCCAACTACAGACCAATCTCAAACCTCCCCTTTATAGGGAAGGTTATTGAGAAAGTAGTGGTGGTACAATTGGAGAACCACTTGACCATCCATAACATCTATGAACCTCTCCAATCCGTTTTTCGAAAGAGGCATAGTACCGAGACCATGCTGGTTCTGGCGCTCAATGATCTCCTGATGGCGAGAGATCAGAGATGCCATTCCATTCTGGTGCTCCTTGATGTCTCTTCAGCTTTTGACACTGTTGACCATGGTGTGTTGCTTGGGCATTTAAAGTCCATCTGTGGCCTGACATGTAAGGTTCTCAGGTGGTTTACATCTTTCCTTACTGGCAGAACTCAGAGAGTGGTGTCTGGGATTTTTTCCTCAGACCCATTCTCTCTGTCATGTGGGGTCCCTCAGGGCTCAGTGCTGTCCCCCGTGTTGTTTGCAGTGTACATGCTGCCCCTCGGAGATATTGTAAGACAGTATGAGCTGAGGTTTCACTGCTATGCTGATGATACCCAGCTCTATCTGTCTTTTGCACCTGACCAGGATAGTGCATTCTCTGTATTTAACAACTGCCTTGCTGAAATCCAGGCCTGGATGAATTTAAGCTGGCTAAAGTTGAACACAGGAAAGACCGAGGTGATGGTTGTGAACCGGGTCACCGGATAGAGAGGTTGAGGACTGGTCAACCCTCTGGAATTTATCTAGGGGGCTCCTAGATCCTTACCTCTGAATGGGTGTGGGGCCTGGGGGTGGTGCATAATGATGGGATGACTTTACAATCTTAGGTGTTGGCAGTCATCAAGTCATCCTTGTACCATCTTAGGAACATCACCAGAATCAAGCACCTTGTTCCATCCGGTGATCTACCTACATTGGTTCATGCTTTTGTGACCTCGCGCCTTGATTACTGTAACTCCCTTAACTTAGGGCTTACTGGGGTTGATATCCATCGCCTGCAGCTAGTGGAGAATGCTGCAGCAAGATTGTTGATGGAGATTTCTCGAAGTTCTCATATTACTCCTGTGCTGCGCACTCTGCACTGGCTGCTGATTTGGTGGCGGATCATCTTTAAAGTTGGTTTACTGACTTATAAAGCCTTACATGGACACGGTCATGACTACTTGAAAGAGCTTCTTGTTTCCTATCACCCCGAGTGACAGCTCTGTTTGGCTGACGAGGGGGTTGCTGGGGATTCAAGGGTGTCTTTGAAGTTTTCTGGGCCCATGCATTTATGTTGTCTGGCCGCTACCCTCAGAATTCTCTACCCTGTCGGTCATGGAATGCATTTATGGTGGGAGGCTTTAAACAGGCGCTAAAGCCTTTTTATGGTGCCAGGCCTTTGATGGCACTGAATAATGAACCTCGCCAGATTTTTGTTATTGGTTGGACTGTATTTACTGATTTCATTACTGTTGTTTTAAATTTCTATAAAGCACCTTGGTATTTTGAAAGGCACGTATGTGAAATAAAGATTTATTATTATTATTAATATTAGGTTAATCTAACATGACCTTCCCACTATGAATCCATGCTGCCTTGGGACTTGTGCCCCGCTGGGCTCTAGGTACTCAACAATTCATTCTTCTGGAAGTGAATCCATCATTATCCCTACCACTGAGGTCAAACTAACTGGTCTGTAGTTTCCTGCCTCTGCCCTGCTCCTGCTTTTGTGAAGTGGAATCACATCAGCCCTCCTCCAGTCCTCAGGTGTCAACCCATCCTCCCATGATTTGTTAAAGATGGTAGTCAGTGGTGTCACTAGTTCTACCCTTAGTTCTTTGCATATGTTTGTTTCTTTGAATGTTTCCCATGATGCTTTGCATTATTGGGGTATGTGCAATTGTGTTTTCTTTAAAATTTGGCTGTATGGCCAATATCCTCTGGGATAACCCATGCCTTGGGGCATTTGCTCTGGGGCTCTTTTGTAGTTCTTTTTCTTCTCTATTTTGGGCTCCCCATGGCCCAAACAAGTAACATCCCCTTAAGGGGTGGCTGGCTCCTTCTCCCTGGCCTAAGACACAGATATAGTACACTGATGAGTCCAAATGAGGATGAAACACATGTATGTATGTATCTGCTGTTCTTAGCCTTTGTTGATTGCACTGTGAGGCCTTCTGGCACCATGCAGTTCTGCTTAAAGTTGAGCCAGTCCCCATTCTCTCCTAGAGATTTGTGTATGTTTCCTATGATACTTTGCATTATTGGGGTATGTGCAATTGTGTGTTCTTTAAAATGTGACTGTATGGCCAATATCCTCTGGGATAACCCATACCTCAGGACATTTGCTCTGGGTTTCTTTTGTAGTTGTACAGTATGTTGTTTAGCTTACCTATTGATGGCATCATGTAGTTGCTCGTGTGGTGCTGTCCTTTTGCTGCTTTAAGAGGATGGGGAGTAAGGACTGGAAATCCTAATGCCACATTTCCCTGGTTTTGCTGCCTTAAGTTGAATCCTAAGTGGTGCATTAACACAGTTTTTTTAAAGAATATATATAAACGATATGCAGGGGGACTTGTGTATTACGTGATTTATGTACACAAATGCTGTTTGACCTTGGGTAACCTCATGAGCGAGGTGTCCAAGTGCAAACAGCACAAGTGTACATAAATCATGTATTACGCAAGATTCCCTCTGCATATTTCATTCGTGCAATAGGGCTGGACCTTGTGAATTGGCTTTTCATTTGTTATTTAACTTTTGTAAAAACAGGAAAGTGTGTGGGTTTATTTTGTGAAAAGAAGTTGCTTTGCTTCTTGTGAGCACTGTTGCCATGGGCATTGCCATGAAGGCAGCATTATGATGCCATGTTTAAGCTGTAATGTCACAGATCATTGGTTGTTTCAGTGGCTGAACTGAAAATTCTCAGCCAATTTGGCAGCCAAGTTTAGAGATTGCTAAGCCAGAGACTTGTTTTGTGCATTAGTACAAGGGAAGTACTGTGCTCATTAGTATTTTTATGTTGGTGCACTTGCACAGCCAACATCTTGGAACAGTGCAGCTTTGGAGACGCAGTCGCTGTTGGGCGAATGCAGGGCACGCATCAGTAGGTGCTTCCCTCATTCCCCAATCAACCTGCATGCCGGCGCCACACCATGCATACATAATGTGGCGAGCACATCTAAGAAAAGGTCCACTGCAATCCGAGCAAAGCTCGTCAGATGCAGTTGGCACTTTTCTTGCCATGCTCGCCACCATTATGCACATGGCGTACACCGCCTCCAATCTGCCGACTAGGGGTGCCCAATCCCCCTGTCGGTTACCCCTGCCCTGCCCACTGTACTGCCAACGGGGGAGCCCACTCCCTGTCACCACAAATAACCCCCCCATTTGTTATATGCCAAGGGGGTGGCCAATCCCCCTCGACTCTAACCCCTCCCTTTACTTGTGTGCCAATCAGGGAGCCAACTCCCTGTCAGCATAAAGAACCCCCATTGTGAAATGCCAAGGGGTGCCCAATCCCCTCAGCTCAGCACCCCCCACTTCCTCTATGTGCCAACAGGGTGCCCAATCCCGTCTGCATAAATCCCAACCCCCATTGTGTGCCAATGAGGGTGCCCAATCCTGTCTGCTGCAGACCCCCCCAAAAAACAGTTAGGTAGCACGCTGGGAGCCCACCTCAGTGTACCAATCCCCTGAAATGCAAAAACTGTCCCATGATGTTTTCTTTGTTTTTTTTACCTGTAAACAGAAAACGGTCCCTTGTAGTCTCCCTACCCACCACCCGTACCCACCCACTGCTCACCCTGCCTCCCCACACCACCCCTCACCCCATACTTACCTCCAGAGCTTGGCGCGATGATCTTCAGTGGACCGGGAACACATCTGCACTCTTCAAAGCCGACTGCGAACTGAGGATATGCCGGTAAGCAGTATAATGGGATAGATAGGGTTTTTTCAACTTTGGTGCATATCTCGGGCATTTTTTGGTCTTTTTGCACCAAATTTTCAACATGGGTTTTTTGGGATGCCTCCTCATGAATTATGTCACTGTTATGATGTTAATCGGTCCCTAAAGGTGATTTCACAGTCACTGCGTAGAATCACCTTTTGGGACTGATTAACGCAAGGACAGTGGCAGTGTTCATGAGGTGGGCTCTCAAAAAGCCTATGTTGCAAATTTGGTGAAAAAACTCCAAAAAATGGCTGTTTTTCGAGCGTGCATTGCGCAGTTGCGACACATGCTCATGACTTTGTGAATTCACAATATTTTCACGCCAGATTTTCAACATTATCATTTTTCTACACTTCCTTGTGAACAGTACCACTGTCATTTTTTCACATCCTGGCCAAAATGTGTTTCCGCACTTCCAGCGCACAATAGCGTCTTCGCTGTGGGAAATCAGTGTTTGAGGCAGATTACAAAAATGACAGTAACACGGTTCATGAGCAGAGATCCTAAAATGCCTATGTTGAAAATTTGGTGACTATACTCCGTAAAATGACTGTTACGAGCACGCATTGTCCAGTTGCTATGCACGATCGTATCTTCATGAATTCACAATATTTTCAAGCCAGATTTTCAACATACTCATTTTTCTTTACCTCCTTGTGAACAGTACAGCTGTCATTTGTCACATCCTGGCTGAAATGTGTTTCCGCACTTCCAGTGCACAATAGGGCGGGTTGCTGTCGGAAACCAGTGTTTGGGGCATATTACAAAAATGCAAGTGACACTGTTCATGAGCAGAGGTCTTAAAATGCCTGTGTTGAAAATTTGGTGACAATACTCCATAAAATGACTGTGTTATGAGCGTGCATTGCGCAGTTTGTACGCACGCTCGTAAGTTCGCAAACTTGTAATATTTTCACTCCAGATTTTCAACAGTGCCATTGTTCTGCACCTCCTAATGAACAGTACAGCTGTCATTTTTTACATCCTGACCAAAATCTGTTTTCACAGTTCCGGTGCAGAATAGTGCAGTCGCTGTGGAAAGTCCATGTTCGAGACACATTATGAAAATGACAGTGATACTGTTCTTTAGCAGATATCTTAAAATGCCTATGTTGAAAATTTGGGGACTAAAGCCAATAAAATGAGTGTTTTATGAGTGTGCATTGCACAGTTTGCATTCACACTCGTCACTTTGTGAATTTGTAATAGTTTCACTCCAGCTGTTCATCACTGGCATTTTTCCATACCTCCTTATGAACAGTAAAGCTGGCTGAAATGTGTTTTCGCACGTCCGGCGCAGAATTGCACGGTTGCTGTGCGAAATCAGTTTTTGGGACAGTTCCAGGACATGATGGTGACACTATTTATGAGCAGAGGTCCTAAAATGCTTCTGTTGAAAATTTGGTGCTGAAAGTCCCTAAAATGACTGTCTTGCAAGCGTGCATTGCGCAGTTTCAATGCACTCTTGTAACTTCATCAATCTGCAATATTTTCATGCCACATTTTCACCACCGGCATTTGTGCACACCTCCTTATCAACAGTCCAGCTGACATTTTTCACAGCCTGCCCAAAATATCTTTCCGCAGGTGTGGCACACAATGGCATGCTCGCTGTGCAAAATCACCTTTTGGGGCACATTAACAAAATCACAGCGCTATGTGTCTCTAGCTCCGCCACTCCCACTGCCATTGCCAACGCGACAACATTCAGCATTGACAAATACTTGTTTTACTTTGTGCTGCAGTGCTTTTTAAATAGATTGTCGGCATTCCTTTGGTTCCAGAAGAGGAGCAGAATTTTGAAAAGTAAGCACCAAGTGATAACTGTACAGCAAGCAGCAGTATGTGAAAAGAGTGAGCTACTATAGCGTGGGAGCATTACTGCAGTGTAAGAAAATGGGGATAAAATGAGGTTTCACAAAAAAAGTGATGTTTTGCTTTGTCTTATGTCTTGTTTATGAGAGAAAAAAAGTTTCCAGATACTTTTCTATGCTGTAGTTTCTTTAGATAGTCAAGTTACATGACTTTGATAGGTTTGAAATCTGTGGCAGGTTTTTCTCCTGGCAGGAAATTTCACAAGGAGCTGGATTGACGAGTGCTGTATTTAGCTTTCAGGAGTTATCAAAGCTAAGAATAAGGTGAGAATATAGGTTTTTTTTTTTATTTTTTTTAGTTGAGTTAGTTGTAATCTTTTTCTGTTTTAAAGTGGTACAGCTACAGTAACAGTAACTTCGGTAGTAGTGGTGTGTCTGTGTGTGCGCATGTGTGTGTATAGACTAAAATTGTTTATCATGCCCAAATAAGCTTGCTTTCATTTAGAGGGGAATCTTTGCGGTTGTTCTGTTTGTTATAAAGTGGTACAGGGGCATTTTATGCACCTAGGGTATTGTTTTTTTCAGACGGGGGGAATGTGCGTTGACTGATGGTCTGTGTTGTGTGTGTGCTTAGAAAATGTATTTCTGTGCATGAAAAAATAAGCTGAAAAATCCTGTGTGCTCTAATCTGCCTGATGCTTTTTAGATGGAGTGGTTTGTTACTAGCAGAATATGTATTAGAAAATAAATATTGCTTGGATATGTATATTGACGTACAGAGCTACAATTGCTTTGATAGGTTTGTTGACGTACAGAGCTTAATCTGTTGGTCTGTGCCTTGAGTTAGGGCTATGAGAGGAAAGAATATTCATTCCCAAATATTAAGAAATATGAGCTTGAATAACAAGCACAATTCAGTAAGCAGGGGTCAGTTTATTCAGCACTTATTTTTCTAAAAAGTTTTAAAATAAAAAAATCCTCCCCCCCCAATAAACGCAAGTGCCGAGGGGCTAGTCCTGGTCCCTCATACCTTAATATCAGTTCAATATTTCTTAGTCATAAAGGAGGTTAGGAAGACAGTAAGAAAGAAAGAAAGATGCGGGGGGCAAGGAGGAAACATAGGATATGCAGGTACAGTATCAAAATACAGGCTAGGTATAAAGGTAGGCAGCCAAGAAAAAATGCAGGTAAATGTGAGGCAGTTCAGGTAAAGTGCAAGTATCAAAATACAGGCTATTTATAAAGAGAGAAAATCTAGGTAAAATGCAATTTGACATATTCATGTAGGTACTATAGGTAAATGAGAGACAGTCAACCTTTCGGTAGTTACAAATACTGGATAGGAATTAGCATGGCTAATCTTAAAACAAGCATTTGTCAATGCCGAATGTTGATTGGGTTGGTCTGTTGAGCTCGCTCACTACCTCTCTGTCACTTGCTCAGCCTGTTTCTCCTGGCGCTGCAGGCTGCCCTTTTGTACTGGGCTCCTGCCTCTGTTGGTGGCTTTTTCTGCCCACAAAGAAATCTGCAGCTGTCCAAACATAGGTCTGTTGAGCCTGCTCACTCCCCCTCTCTCACTCACTCATTCCGTTTCTGCCAGCGCTGCAGGCTGGCCTTTAGTACTGGGTTCCTACCTGCATAGGCAGCTTTTTCTGCCCACTAAGAAATTCGCAGCTGTCCCAACAGAGCTCCGTTGAGGTGGCTCACTCTCCCTCTCTCACGCGCTCATTCTGTTTCTCCTGGCACTGCAGGCTGCCCTTTTGTACTGGGCTCCTGCCTCTGTTGGTGGCTTTTTCATCCCACAAAGAAATCTGCAGCAGTCCCAACACAGGTCTGTTGAGCCTGCACACTCCCCCTCTCTCACTCACTCGTTCCTTTTCTGCTGGAGCTGCAGGTTGGCCTTTTGTACTGGGCTCCTGCCTGCATTGCTGCCTTTTTCTACCAACAAAGAAATCCTCAGCAGTCACAAAAGAGCTCTGTTGAGCTCACTCACTCCCCCTGTCTCACTCACTCATTCTGTTTCTCCCAGTGCTGCAGGCTGTCCTTTTGTACTGGGCTCCTGCCTGCATTGGCACCTTTTTCTGCCCACAAAGTAATCTGCAGCTGTCCCGACAGAGCTCCATTGAGGTTGCTCACTCCCCCTGTCTCACTCACTCATTCTGTTTCTCCTGGCGCTGCAGGTTGCCCTTTTATACTGGGTTCCTGCCTCTTTTGGCGCCTTTTTCTGCCCACAAAGAAATTTGCAGCAGTCCCGACAAAGTTCCGTTGAGCTCGCTCACTCTCCTTCTCTCACTCGTGCATTCTGTTTCTGCTGGTGCTGCAAGCTGCCCTTTTCTACTGGGTTCCTGCCTGCATTGCTGCCTTCTTCAGCCCACAAAGAAATTTGCAGCAGTTACAATAGAGCTCCGTTGAGCTCATTCACTCCTCCTCTCTCACTCACTCATTCTGGTTTTCCCACCACTGCAGGCTGCCCTTTTGTACTGGGCCCCTGTGTGCATTGCTGCCCTTTTCTGCCCACAAGCAAATCTTCAGCAGTCCCAACAGAGCTCCGTTGAGCTCACTCACTCCCCTTCCCTCACTCTCTTGTTCTGTGTTTCCCGCCACCACAGGCTGCCCTTTTGTGCTGGGCTCCTGACTGCGTTGGTGGCTTTTCCTGGCCACAAAGAAATCTGAAGCAGTCCTGACACAGCTCAATTGAGCTTGCTCACTCCCCCTCTCTCACTCACTCATTCCATTTCTGCCGGTGCTGCAAGCTGGCCTTTTGTACTGAGCTTCTGCCTGTGTTACTGCCTTTTTCTGCTCACAAAGAAATCTGCAGCAGTCACAGTAGAGCTCCATTGAGCTCGCTTACTACCGCTCTCTTTTTCGCTCGTTCTGCTTCTTTTAGGCTGCAGGCTGCTTCATTCGGGGTCGGGCTGCATTGGTACCCTTTGCCTGTCCACGAAGAAATCCGTAGCTGTCCGGACAGAGCTCCATTGAGGTCGCTCAGTCTCCCTCTCTCACACGCTCATTCTGTTTGTCCTGGTGCTGCAAGTTGCCCTTTTCTACAGAGCTCCTGCCTGCATTGGTGCCTTTTTCTGCCCACAAAGAAATCCACAGCAGTCCTGATAGAGCTCCGTTGAGCTCACTCAGTCCCCCCGTCTCACTCGCACATACTGTTTCTCCCACTGCTGCAGGCTGGCCTTTTGTACTAGGCCCCTGCCTACATTGATGCCTTTTTCTGCCCACAAAGAAATCACCAGCAGTCCTGACAGTACTCCAGTGAGTTCGCTCACTCCACCTCCCTCACTCTCTCTCTCTCTCATTCTGTTTCTCCCAGTGCTGTAGGCTGCCCTTTTATACTGGGCTCTTGTGTTGGGGCCTTTTTCTGCCCACAAACAAATCCGCAGCAGTCCCGACAGAGCTCAGTTGAGCTTGGTCACTCCCCCTTCTCACTCACTCGATCTTAATGTGTTCTAAACACTTGATTTCCCACAGCGACCTTGCTATTCTCCGGCAGGAGTACAAAAACATATTTTAGCCAGGATGTGAAAAATGACAGCTGTACTGTTCATAAGGAGGTGTGAAAAAATGCCACTGTTGAAAATTGGTGTGAAAATATTACAGATTTGTGAAGTTACAAGGGTGCGTGGAAACAGTTCAATGCACGCTTGTAACACAGTCACATTATGGAGTTTTGTCACCAAATTTTCAACAAAGGGATTTTAGGACCTCTGCTCATGAACAGTGCCACTGTAGTTTTCTTAATCTGTCCCGAACGCTAATTTCCCACAGCGACCACGTTATTCTGCACTGGAACTGTGAAAACACATTTCAGTCAGGATGTGAAAAATGACAGCTGTACTGCTCATAAGAAGGTGTGAAAAAAATGCCAGTGTTGAAAATCTGTCATGACAACATTACAAATCTGCGAAGCTACAAGGGTGCGTGGAAAGTATGCAACGGACGCTTGTAACACAGTCATTTGATGGGCTATCATCACCAAATTTTAAACATAGGCATTTAGGACCTCTGCTCATGAACAGTATCACTGTCATTTTCTGAATTTGTCCCGAACACTAATTTCCCACAGCGACCGCGCTGTGCTGCACCGGAAGTGTGAAAACACATTTCAGCCAGTATGTGAACAATGACAGCTGTATTGTTCACAAGGAGGTGGGAAAAAATGCCAATGTTGAAAATCTGGTGTGAAAATATTGTAAATTTGGAAATTACTAGCGTGCATAACAATACTGCGCCTTTCATTAAGACAATCATTTTTGATTTTTCCACCAAATTTGCAACATAGGCTTTTTGAGGGCCCACCTCATGAACACTGGCATTGTCATTTCAATAATCAGCCCCAAAAGGTGATTCCACACAGTGACCGTAAAATCACCTTTCAGGGCTGAATAATGCCATGACAGTTCCAGAATTCACGAGGAGGGGTCCCAAAAACCAATTCCAAAAAATGACTGAAATATGCATTAAAGTTGGAAAAAAACAATTTATTCCATTATACAGCTCACCGGCATTTCCTCAGTTCGCGGTTGGCTTTGAAGAGTGCAGAGCGTGTTCCTGGTACACGAAGATCGTCCATACAGCTCGGAGGTAAGTATGGGGTGAGGGGGGTGTGGAGAGGTAGGGTGCACAGTGGGTGGGTAAAGCTTGCGGGAGGGGGGCAGGGAGACCGCTGAGGGACAGTTTCCTTTTTTACAGGGTAAAAAAAAAGACATTGCGGGGCTGTTTTTATTTTACAGGGCATGTGGCATGCTGGTGTCGAATCCCAGCATGCCACAGAATCTTTCTTTGGGTGGCAAGCTATGGCCGACGGAGTTGGGCACCCCGTTGGCACAACAAGGAGGGACATTGCTGGCGAGTTAGGCAGCACCCTGTTGGCAGACAATATAAGTGGGGGGGGTTTACATAATGCCAGTGGGGAGTTGGCTCCCCTGTCAGCAACATACACATTGGGGCACTTAGCCAGCTGGGATTGGGGCCCCCATTGGCAAATAAACACGGTGGGTGGGCTTAATATTGTTTGAGAAAATGGCAGCAAACTGCCGCCATGTTCACAAACAATATCAGTGTGTCAAGATCCTGCCCTGCAATGGCGGGTCACTCCCTCATTGCAGCGAATGGTTGACACTGCACTGACGAGGCGGCCCCTGATTGCAGTGGCTAAATTTTTACAAGTTGGTGGCACATTGGCTGAACTAGTGTCAGCAGCAGCGTGCCACAGCATTGGGGGATGCTGGACAAGCCTTTAAAGGCTGTGGGGGCATTGGCCACAACAGTGCCGTGCCTCCACATCCTGCTTGTGGAGAAAGCTGGCACAATATGTTTCTTGCGCATGTGCACAATCAACATAACAATTCCCCAGTGTCCAAGAAAACTTTTCATATATAATATTCAGATGCAGTTCAGAATTTATTTTATTGTCTCCATTTGTCCGCATCAATTTTTTTCTGGTGAGAATAATTTAATGAAAATTGATCATTGTGTCCCAAGACATTATCAATTCCTCCTGCTTAAGCCTCTGACAAAGTCACAATCCTTGGTTGGGACATCACAGAGTGTTCATCTGGAAATTATTATGATATCACAGAGGACTGTGACTTTATTAGAAGTTAAAGCAAGATGGCCTGGGATGGCCAGCCCATCAGCACAGGGGCAGGGTGCCCGACTGCAACACCAGATGACCCGAGTTTTGGAATGGACCCAGGAATGTCAGAGGACCAGCCAGGGGGAGAAGCATTGAGCATCCTAAGGACTGCTCTTCTTCTCCGGGAGGGAGAGGGTAGAGTGCCTGGCTCAATGGGGACCCCTAGAAGAGGCTGGGAATACTCCAGCATCAGCACCAGTATGTATGGGGCAGATGTGGGATGTCATTGCATGTCCCCACCCTCGGGGGGGGTCAAAATATCAAAATTTGGTCTCTGCTAATGAAGCCTGCTCTCTCACAAGGCTCCGCTAAGCCTTCCACGGCACTTATGGGACCTGACCTATTCTGACGTTACTGCTGGCAGTTCAGTATTCACAGCTCCCTGGAGAGGCCAAGGAGGCAATGCCAGTGGGTTCTCCTATACATCTTCTCCTGTCAATGTGGAAAATTCTGAGAGCAAGCCAGGAAGGTATCAGGGACCCAGATTACAAGTCCTCGGGCTTATGCATCATTGATCGGGTAACCAGAGGTCGTTATTATGGCTCCTGATTGTGGCATGTGCAAAAGTCATTCTTTGGCACTGGCATGACCATATTTTGCCCCAACTCATTGAATGGTACAGGGAGGTATTGCTTGCCCTGTTATCTCTCCTTCTCTGGATTTGAATTACCAATTAATGGAACCTGTTCAGTTACAGTCTTTCTTACCCAGGCTACCACACTGGGAATGGATCCCAGGGTGGTAGCCTGGGTAGCAAACTGGCTGCACAACAGGACACAGAAGGTAATAGGGAATGGAACTCATTCTGAAGAAAGAGGGGTTACTAGTTGAGCACCTCAGGGCTCAGTACTGGGTCCAGTCCTCTTTAACACCTTTATAAGTGACATTGCAAAGGATCTGGAAGGAAAGGTATACCTCTTTGCAGATGACACAAAGATCTGTAACAGAGTTGATAGACAAGGGGGGGATAGAAAGGATGAGAAGGGACTTGGCAGAAAGTTGGAGGAATGGTCAGGCGTGTAGCTAGATTCAATGCAGAGAAGTGCAAAGTAATGCACATGGGAAACAAAAACGCAGAAGAAGAGTACACAATGGCAGGGGAGGTACTAACAACAACAATAATGGAAAGGGACCTGGGGGTGTCATATCAGATGACCTAAAGGTGGGTAAGCAATGTGAAAAGTCAGTAAGGAGAGCTGGGGGGATACTGGGATGCATAGGGAGGGGCTTTACAAGTAGAAAAAGGGAAGTGGTTATCCCTCTGTACAGACAGTTGGTTAGACCCCATCTAGAGTACACCGTGCAGTTCTGGAGACCCCATCTATGCAAGGACATAGACAGGATGGAAGCAGTCCAGAGGAGGGCAACTAAAGTGGTGCAGGGTCTGCATCAGAAACTATATGAAGAGAAACTGAGAGAGCTTAATATGTATACCCTTGATGAAAGGAGGGATGGGGGGACATGATAGAAACTTTCAAGTACCTCAAGGAAATCAACAAAGTCCAGGATGGTAGCATCTTTCAGAAATAGAGATGTGCAAGAACAAAGTGGCACAATTTAAAGATAGAGGGAGGACGACTCAGGGGTAATGTGAGGAAGTTCTTTTTCACAGAGAGAGAGTGGTGGACTCATGGAACCGCCTTCTTGGGGAGGTTGCGGGGTCTAAAACAGTAGGGGAATTCAAACATGCATGGGACAGACATAAGTCAATTATAGTGGGTGGTTGCAGGAAGTAGGCTGTTGGCTAACTAGAATCTGCTGCTTATCCAATAGGTAGGGAAATGGGCAGACTAGGTGGGCCAAGTGGTCCTTATCTGCCATCAAAATCTATGTTTCTATGTTTCAAGTTTAAAAAAAAAATGTCCCCAGGGGCTGGTGAGGTAGCTAAAGTGGGCAAGGGCTGAGGTCCAGGTGGGGTGTACAAAAAAAAAAAAAAAAAAAAAGGATGGTCAGGGACAAAGATATCAGTAATGAAAACTCAGAGGCGATAATAACTTTAAAATGCCTCGGGCAGACTGGATGTACCTTGGGTCTTTTTCTGCTGTCATTGTCTATGACCTGAACTGGAGCTAGAGACTGTAGTGTAAACAGGGGATATGCAATGGAAATGAGTGAAATACATGATTTATATGAACAAGAGTAGTTTGACCACGGGTAACCTCATGAGTGGCATAAGCCATGAGTGAGATGTCTGAGGTTAAACTGCTCGAATGCAGATAAATCATGTATTCCATGAGTTTTCCATTGCATATCTGATTAATGTAATAGGAAAGGAGTTTTTCTCATGAATTTTTTATTTCTGTTTAGTAACGTGAGTTTGATTTTAAAATAAAATTAGTGAGATTATTTTGCGTATTCCTCCTCAAGATTGGACTGGTTTCTCTGGTCACCAGCATGGTTGTGTGCAGGAGACATCCCCACATTAAATGTGAGATTTTTATTGGTTACTTTTTGCATGTGGGAGGGCCAGAGACTTTTAAAAACATGGCGGCTGCTGTTATCGTTTAGTGAGAGTTGAAGAGAGATGCTTTCTTTTTTTCTGTATATTTCTGTTTTTCATATATGAAGTCATTTATCTGGTTGAACTTGCTTTTTTCCCACCTTTTTTTTATGGGAGTGAGTAGGTGTTGGTCATGGAATGGGCCAGTGAATTTGGTATCATGGACCACTAGTTGCAATTCGTGGCATGGCAAGAAAAGTTTTTTTTCATCCAGTCCAATGGTTTGGAAGAGGCAAGAAGAGGAGGAAAAAAGATGTCTTGTTTTGGGTCCAATGTAGTTTTGTAAATGAGTCAGTGTCTCTGATGATGGGTGGTAAGGTGGTTGTGGAGATAGGTAATGAGAATGTGATGGTAGACAGTGATAGTTAAGAGAGCGGGTTGTGGGAGCAGGGAGGGACTGGAGTGATTTGGAAGTACTCCCTTTTCTTTTGGTGGCTGTGTCCTATTGTATTTTGGATGTGGAGGCACTTTGGAACTTTTTTTAATATGAATGGACTGTCAGGGGCCCTGGGAGTAGATTGTCGGGTGACTAGAAGGTGTGTACAGAGGCCATTTGAAGTGTTAATGTGATGAAGGGAGGTGGGAGGCAAGAAAACCATCAGAAAAAAGAAAAGAAAATGAAGAGTCTCGAACTGTGGCAAGGGTACAGATTCTGTGTGTTTTGCAAAATAACATGCTGGTGCTTTTGGATTGTATTCTGTGTGGCAAGATGGATGGAGTGTACAAAATGAACCGTCTTCATAAACAGATACAGAAAATGAAAGGACAGTGAGTGATCTAGGTCCAGCTGGAGGGGGTTATGACTGATGGCAGGGTGTTAAATAAATGGTGGTTGATTGACGTTGGGGTGTTGGATAAATCTTAGAACCACCATTTATTCAACTCCACTGAGAATAAATGAATTCATGTGAAGGTTTATCTACCCACACCTGTTGCATAAAATGTTTCCCGGATATTGCAGAAGTGCTATATTGCAACAAACAGTGGATATAGTAGAAGGCAGCAATACAGGCTAGCTAGACAGCTGCTAAACTTTAAAAAACTAAATAAAAACAAGGCACAGAGACAGAGCTTATCAAATCCTTTTTTCAGCATTGAGGCAGAGTGGAGCAGGAAGGTGCTGAGCAGCAGAACATGCACACATGCTAACACCCATGTTGACACCTTCCTGCTGGGACCCTCATGCTGGGGCCTGAGATGCTGTGGAAGACTTAGAAAAACTAGAGGTAAGGATAAAGGGACAGTTTCACCTCTGTTAGTATGGCACAATAACAGAGCCCACGACTACTGATCAGACAGTAGGACAATAACTTTTAAAAGTTTTGTTTTCTTCCCCTCTGTGCCAGAAAAGGTCAATCCAGCCTCCATTGACCTACCTTCCACCCATCTGACAGAAGGCCAATCACTAGACCATCTAGGTCACAGACATAAAAAGCCACCTTGAAACAGAGTCGGGGGGGGGGGGGGGGGGGGCGCAGGTCTTAGTCCTGACTGCTGCAAACTATCTTGGTGATAGCACAAGTTGCATCTCCTCAGATCAGATGCTAGAAATAGTGGGCCATGTTTTCAAAGGTCCTTAGATTGGTGGAATTTGTGCAAACCCCCACCTGCCACAAACCCTGCATGCAACAGAGCCTCTGCACTGGATATTAGTACAGCAGGGGTCCTGGCACCAATGTTCCCAAAGCTGTCGCAGGCTGGGAGATGTGCAAAACAAGTGGTATACCAGAGAGGTTTGATGGAGGATGCCATGATCCCCTGTCACCCATTGGAAAGCCACCTTGGGGGCCATGAATGTGGGGGTGCCCTAGATGCTGCCCAGTATTTGGACACATTGCCCTGTATGTGCCTTAGCAGGCTGTGTGGCAACCCTTCCTACCTGTTACAGTGTGCTGAGGTGCTGAATGCAACAGTGCAACAGTGCCTAGTAAGGCCAGAAACCATGGAAGTGGTAGTGTCACATCCAGGAACCTGTGCCAGCCGACCTGCTGAGTAAAACCCCTGCCATCCTGCAATGTGCGCTGACACCCACAGACTGCCCCAGACTGCACCATCGATGGTACAGGATTAGCACCCACTGTGATAGCGTACATGTCACCGATGCACACATCCATGTGTGCTGTAAGACATCACTGACAGATGCCAGAGGACCCCCATGGGAGGGTAAAACATGTCCAGTGGCAGGTGACAGACTGTGCCGGAATTGCTGACTGTATGATATGGAGGGGGATGGCCACATGAGTGTGGCAGCACTGGTCTCCCCACCATCCTGTACTGTTGTGGACAATACTTCATGGCATACATGGTAGGCGGCAACCACTAGAACACCCACATATGTGATTATGCCAGTCTCCGTGCTGGTAAAGGGTCAGGTCCCAATTGCCCTGATTGGTCCTGCAGAACCATGTGGCAGCCCTACTTGCTGTCAATGCCAGTCTGTGGGTGTTGTAGTGGTCACCACCCACCATGAATGCCATGAAGTGATGTCCACAACAGTATGGGATGGTGGGGGTACTGACACTGCCACACTCCTGAGGCCATCCCCTCCATACCTTGCAATCAGTATTGCTGGCACAGTCTGCCACATGCCTCTGGACATATTTTACCCAGCCATGGAGATCCTCCGGTATCTGTTATCTTCCAGCAGACATATATGTGTGCATTGGGGGCATGTATGTTGTCACAGTGGTTGCCCATCCTGTATCACGATAGCACTGCTGACAGTGAGACCAGAGGCATGCTGCGAGTGTTAGTGCACATTGAAACTGCCAGGGATTTTACTTGGCAGGTCTGACACAACAGGTTCCTGAATGTGACACTGTCACTGCCATGGTCTCTGGCCATCCTGAGCAACACTGCATTCTGCACCTTAGTACCTTGTCAGAGGTAGGTAGGGTTGCCACACAGCCTGATAGGGCACATACAGGGCACTATACCCACATACCAGGTGGCATCTCATGTTTCTTGTGCCACAAAACCATAAGAGCCCCAACCCATAGCATAAAGGCTGTTAGACCAGCTCATGGCTGTTCTAACCACTGCCAGGACCTGCACTAACAGCAGGGCTTTCAGAATGCCATTTTAGGGGATGCTGCTGCTTCCCTGTGGTGCAGGGCCACTTACAACCTGGCATACCACTATTTCTGGTGCAGGGGTGATGCAGGGCTACTCAGGTGCAATGCCTCCTGATTTTGATGCAGCCTGCTCTCGAAAATCAAGATTGCCACAACATATGGTTCAAGGTGCCACTTGTATCAATTCCTTTTGCCACAGGTATCTTCCATCACATGTGAGTCTTTGAAAATTGGACCCAATGTTTAAAACATTTTGTGTGGCATGGGGGCAACTCTTTTATCTGCTGAGGTTTTCTTAAGCAATATACCACAACAGGGTGTGGGTGATGCCAGGATTTACCCATGCCTGGTGTGGTTCAGTCATGGGCTGCAAGTTGAGTGAGTAAACCACACCAGAAGTGGGTAAATCCTGGCATCACCCACACCCAGGAAGGGTAGATTGCGATCATACAATGCCCCCCCTTTTTTGCAGATAGAAAAATAGTAAATACAAATTTTAACTTTTGTTTACTGTGTTTATTGCTTCATGACAAAAAATAGTCCTCAGCTGGGATTGGGGTGGTACTGTGGATGCACAGTATTTCTTCGTCATTCCCAGATGCAGTGCTTGTTTTGAGGGTGGAAAATGTTTACAACTGTCCCTGTGTTGCTTTCCAGTACTGTCCTGGTTCCATTTTTGTTCTATGAGCCAGAACAGCCTTCTACACTTGTTGCTTGGTGGTTTGTTTTCGGGTACAGAGCAGTGTTCTGTTTTTTTTTTTTTGTGTGTGTGTGTGCGTTCTGCGTGTGCAGGGTATCGTACTTTGGTACCTTTGTTTCTGTAAATCTTTCACTGGCCATGTTTACTGTCATGGTGATGAGACAAAATACTGTTTTTTTTTTTGTTTGTGTATTTTTTTTTACTTTTTCTCTCATCTGCTTCCCATCTCCTGGAGAGGTGACATTGCTGTTTTCTGCTTCCAGGTTCGTGGTGCACGACATTAGAGGTTCCGCTTTTAGTTTCATTTTTTGGGGGGAGAATCTTTTCTTTTACTTGTGCAGTTAATTGGGGATTTGTTATTCAATTGTACTCACTTGGCTTCTGTGGTTTTGAGAGGTTGTGGGGACCAGTTGTAGCACTAAAGGGACAGTAATGTGTTTGACGAGCTAAACACTCTTCTAAGAGGCTCAGTGGCTGTGTTGCTGACAACAAGAGGAGGAATGGCTTACTGGACATGTTTCAGGAGAGTTTCAAGAGATATTTTTTGTCTAAATGTCTCAGTTTAATGTGAGGATACAGTAAATGAAAATGGTAGTCTCTTCCTAAATGTGTTGGGTTAAAGTTGTGGATTGTCAGTGGCTAAGCGGGGAGACAACATGGCCTTTTTTCATTTCATTTTGGGGGGGCTGGATTGATTTTAAACTTGGGAGGGGGTTGTAGATGTAACTGTCTGGCACTTCTTCCCGTGGGGGTGATAATGGGATTTACACATTGTATAAATCAGGATGCAGTATTTTGAAAGTCAATGTACTATCAAATCTATATATTATTAGGTAGCTGATTGTTTTCTAATAAATGGCATTCTACCCTGTGAATCTCCTTTACTATTGAGCTTCACATTTATTTTGCAGTATGAACTATTTCTTTCCATGATTTGTAGCTCCAGTACACAGTAGGACTAGACTAAGTTCTCCTGTGAGAGTGAAATGTTCAATACTTTTTCTAGATTATGTGCTAGTCAGTTTTATAAATCATGGATTAAAAAAGGGTAAAAAGGAGTATCTTGTTTTTCCAATAAAAACAAAACCTATGCAGTATCAGAGTAAGCATATATGTCAAGGATATTTCTAGTTAACAAGAAAATCTGCTCTAGCACAACCTTTACATCAATATTTCAAAACTCTGTCATCTCAATCCCAAGCTATTGAAGGTGAACACATTGCAAAATCCATTGGTTGCTCTACTAAATAGGACAGTTGCAGGCAGCATATTCCCAGCTTTCTAATATTTGATCAGAGTAGTAAAGTGTTAAGATTGCTCCTTTTTAAGTCTCCCTACTTTGATGAAGCACAGGAGTAATACTTCCTGTAGAGTTTTCCATCAACCAACCCTACGCAGCTTTATTACATCATCAATTCTACTTTATTCTGATTGTGGAAGGAATGCCAAGCATGTGTCCAGACTCTGCAGTGGTAGGAGCAGAAGAAACCCCCCAATGCTAAGAAATATTAACCCTGCTGTTGTGTTGCAGCTTATTAAACCAAGGCTCATGAATTATTAAATCTGAATGAGGGTCTGAACACAGCAAATCTTTAGTAAATGGGATCTATTAATTTACCGTCTGTCTTTTCTTCTTTTTCTGGCTTAGCTGTAATTGGGGGAACAAGAAGCAGTGCAGTAAGAATAATTGCTTGTGCAATATATTCATTATCCTGAGTAGTACAAGGGCTCTGCAGGGGTTATTTGCAAGGATTCTGTGTGACTAAATGGAACCAAGGTCAGTTGTAGGTTATATTTCTGCATTTGAAAGATAGATTTAAAGTATCGAACAACAGACTTTCACAGCTGCCAAGTGTATGTGCTTTATCAAGTGGTTAATTATTAAGATAAGTGAGAAATAGAGAATAATGGCTAGGCAACTGTGTGTTATGGATTTTTTTTACACACCCGAGGTGTGTGATGACCCATAAACCTTGAGAGCAAAGCTCGAGAAGTTTAGGAGGTCATCACACCAAGGGTGCATAAAAAAAATCCTTAACATCACAGCTGCATAGACTTTATTTTTTATAATTACTGGTGCAGGGAGTTGTTATCCTTCAACACATTCCAAGGTGGAGCATTGCTGTCAGACACATGCACACACACACACACACACACACACACACATATTCATCAGCTAGCTCTGTCTCTCTGTCCACCTGAGACATTATTTTTTTTAATTTTATTTTTGGTGGGGGCATCGTGGCAGCACGCAGAACCTTGGGAACTCTCATCGAGAAATTTAAAATGGAGCTAAAGACGTATTTATTCAGTTTAGCATATCCTAGTTATGGTTATTAATCTGTGATTGTTTTAATTTATATGTATATGTGATCTTATTGTACAGTGCCTTGGTTCTGAAAGGCGCTTTATAAATAAAGATGATTTGATTTGATTTGAATAAGAGTATACAGTGTCTGCAGTGTGTTCCCAATGACAGATGGTGTCTCCCAAAGATGCGGCCGAAGCAGTGTAATCACAGCAGGATTAACCAGATAAAGGTTTTGTTCTAACAGCAGAATCAACTAGATAAATATATTACTTGTAAGGAGGATGGAAAGGAAAGGAAAGTCTATGTCTGGGCAATCAGTGCAGATCCTCGGAATCGGATAAGCAGAACCACCATTTTTCTTAGGTATTCGACCCACCCACACACACAGTAACAGCCAATGAGGTGGTGCACTATTAGTGAGTGACAGCAGATGCAACTGGCACTACTGTGCAAGCAGCCTGGCAGTGAGTGCCCCTTTCTCAAACGCCCTAATAACCGGATTTCGGGTTATTACAGCGTTTAACAGTACTCATAATCCATTTGATAAATAGGGTCACCAGTAATTACAAGAATATGAGTGTAACACACTGGCATCATCTACAGGTTCTACAAACCTCATAAGACTACATCAGCAATGACCAGGTACAGCATAAGCTTAAGGTTTCACTTCATTTCTTGTATAGCCTATGGTTAACAGGTATCTCCAATTTGCAAGGCATGAACTGAGACAGAGGCACCCCCCTCTTCACACACACACAAAACACACACACACACAAACAGACACACACACACACGGCTTACTTGCTACCCTTCTCATTATGCTGCTGGATGAATGCAGACAACAGGAAAGTAAAGCTTTTTGTCTAACTACAACTAGAGGTTCCAGTTACTGTTCTAGTTCCTGCATGTTAAACACCCAGGAAATTGATGTGTGTTACAAGTCCCCACCAGAAGTAAAGTGGGAAGAGGGAGAGACTGTTTGGATTTGGGGTGAGAGGACAAAGAGCACCTAGGGCACCCCTTAAGTCACAATTGGTTCTCAAGTGTTCATTCAAAGTGCAGATCTCCTCTTATGCTAGGGCATGTGACTCACTACTCCGTAGGGCAATGAACGTTTCAAAGAAGGTTTGCCAGAGAAGCAGGTGGCTGCTCAAGTGCCAAAGAGAAGGTGTTCTTTTGGTTAAAGATTCATTTAAGCCAAATTGATTTGCTGAGGTCCCCCCATGTCCTGTCCAGAAAAAAATAATTGTGTGTCTGTAGCAATGCTGCTCCAAGAAGGAAGCAGAAATTCTGTATCATCCATTCAAATACATTTAAATCTGCATAATGTGAGTGATCTGTGATGACAAATACTTGTTTTAGAGAGAAGCTGTTTGCAAGATTTACTTCTAAGGATTGCTTCCTACAGCAACATGTTAAAGGGAGGACTGGATTTGAGGCACCCTTGGCCATGTTCTCAGCAGTGGGTAGGGGTTCCTCTCCAGTGTGAAGATTATGGAACCAGCTGGAGGCAGTGACCACAAATGGGTAATCTTTTTCCTGTGAGAAGGAACACCAACTGGACTTCAGCCACTAGGACCCAGAACTTCAGAAAGGCAGATTTTGCCAAGATGGTGTCTCTAGTGTCCAAGGGGCAGGAGGAGCAGCAGGAGGTTGGTGATGCAGAGCTCATGTAGCATTTATTGAACAGGGTACTCAAAACAGCCACAGAGGTCTGCATCTCAATCAGCAATGAGCAGAAAAGTGTTAAAATGGGCCTCTCTGACTCCACGGGGATCAACAGCAAGTCATCCCGAATAAGAAGAAAGTCTATGATCACTGAAAAGAGATAGATGAACTCCAGGCAAGAGAAGTGCAGAGAGCAGCCCTCAGAGGCCGCAAGGCTAGAATTTAGAAAATCAAGGAGGGATTGGCAGCCATGATAGCAATAGGATCTGAAGAGAACACCAAAGCTTCATTCCAGTACATAAATTGAAGGAGGAAGGTGAAGAAGGGGAAATCAAACTGCTGAAAACAGGGGTATGAGTGGAGGAATCAGTGAAAGAGCCAGGCATGGTGACTGAGATGCTGAATTAGTACTTTGGTTTAGTGTTTACCAGGGGTCACCAGGGAAAGGTGGGTGCCCATTGGGAATGCCCATGACATTGGAAGCACACATGATACAGACTGCAGACCTCACATCTGCTCTGGTAGCTGACTATCTGACAAAGACCAAGCCAAGTTAAGTCCCTAGGATCATAGCTGAGATAAGGAAACAATTGAAAGGGCCACTTACAGTAATGTTTCAGGAGTCTGCCCAGATCTGTGGTGCCTCAAGACTGGAAAGTGGCCAGTTTGGTCCAGATCTTCGAGAACTGGCAATGGTGTACCCTTGCAATTACAGGCCAGTTAGCTTGATAACAGTGCTGGGCAAGGTCCTGAAATCATTATCAAGGAATGAATAATGGAGTACTATGTTGAGGCCAAGGTTCTTAGCTCTCTCAACATAGCTTCATGAGTGGCTGATCATGCCACACTAGCTAGATCCCTTTTCTTGACAGGGTCACCACGGAGGTAGACAGGGGTCAGGATATAAATGTTTTGTATTCTATCTGGATTTCAAAAAGACTGTTCACACTTTGATGCATGACAAGCTGCTGGGAAAAGTTAGAGATGTGCGAAATTGGAAAATTTCGCCTAGTGAAATATTTTGCGTAATTTCCGCATTATGCAAATTTTTTCACCTAGGCAAAAAGTAATTTCACCTCTGATTATGCTTTCACGTAATGAGAAATTTCGCCCAATTTTGCTGATTTCACTTTTGCATAAGGTGAAATTTTGCCAAATTACATTGAATTTTGCCAATGTTTTTCAATTTCGCCAGTGAAATTGCAATGCATTGTGGGTAAATAGCTGAAATGTCATGTGCAGGCTGTTTCCTGCACAGTATATTGTCTGTTGAGTCAGAGAGCAGTTCAGTGTGGTGCATCACAGCCAATAAACCCTTCACAAACCTCTTTATCTGTGATTTTTGAGAGTTAATTGCTCCCAAAATCTCAGTTTAGTTCCTAGTGCTGCTAGTGAACCTGTTTTTGTTTTGGTATCTTTGGATAATACTTAATTAAACTTAGGAAGTGTTTTCAGTTTTCTCTGTGTCTATGAAGGAGTTGAGTGGGGGAAGGTTGACCGTGTTGGGGGGGGGGGCTGTGTGTGTGTGTATGTGAAAGCAGAGCAGGCTAGTTCTCAATATTTGACAAATTTCTCACAAGTTGTGCATGAGTTTCTGTAATTTCTTGTAAGTCTTAATATTTTTGTTGATGTGCTGCTTATTTGTTATATTTTTCTTACATATTGACCCCTTTTTGGGTAACTTTAGCTGAACAGTTACTCATTCTGAGTAGTTCTGTTCCTTTTTCCCTTTGCTTAATCACTTTTGAGCTTAATTTTTTATTGGAAGTATTCGTGTACATTCACTACTTGACTGGTCCATATCCAGGTACACTGCATTGTTGAATTGCTCACAGAAATTAAAATTGTGATCTAGCATCAGCATTGCACTGTTCCCATTTTTCTATTTAATTTGCTTACCATATTAACCTTTTCCTCCCTGTTACATCACTGGTGCTTACTACCTGGCCCTACTATATATGGGCGCATGTTTGGCAGTGGCACCACCATGGTTAGGCCTGAAAACCATTTGAAATGATGCAGAAAATAGCATATTTCGGTCTTGATGGTGGATGTGAACCATGTAACTGCATGTCTGACACCTGATTTCTGTCTGAATGTACTGTAACATTTTTTGGGACACATTTCTGGACATCTGGTCCATGTTAGGCAGTGTCAACACCATGACTAGGCCTTAAACCATTGGTAAACAGTGGGCCAAACAACATGTTTTTGTCCAGGTGGAAGGTGTGCAACATATGACAGCATGTCTGACACCTAATTTATGTATGAATTTACTGTAACATTTTCTGGGAAACATTTCAGGAATTTTGGCCTTCTGGGGCATGATAGATAGATAGATAGATAGATAGATAGATAGATAGATAGATAGATAGATAGATATTTTATTTATATAGCACCCATCTCCAAAGACTCTGGGTGCTGTACAATATAACACATATGACATATACCATGCCATAAAACAATTTGAAAACTAACTATGGCAATGTACACAATATACCTAAAAACAGCAGCTTAATTAACCATCACAAATATACTATTTTATAAAACCCCTTCAGTTAAAAGCCTGATTAAATAGATATGATTTGAGGCCCTTCTTAAAGGCATCCACCATGGCAGCCTCCCTAAGATAACCATGCAAGGAGTTCCTCAGGGTAGGCACAGCGGCTGCAAATGCCCGATCACCAGAATGCCACAGCCTAACCCTGGGAACTCCAAGGAGGCCATCCCCAGCAGAACAGAGAGCCAGGGCTGAGCAGTACAGCACAAGAAGCTCTTGCAGATAGACTGGGCCCCTCAAGTGCAGGGATTTATAGGTTGACAGCCCTATCTTGAAGACAATCCTCCACCGAACTGGCAGTCAGTGCAGTTCATGTAGCACTGGTTTAATAGGTTCACCTCTTCTCACCCCCAACAATAATCTTGCTGCCCCGTTCTGCACCAGCAGCAGTCTGCGGAGGTTGCCTCCAGATATCCCTAGGTACAGAGCATTGCAATAGTCTAACCTGGAAGTGTTGAAAGCATGTACCAGTGTGGGCAGGTCATCAGGCAGGATCAGGGCTTGAATCTGGGCAATATTCCTGAGATGGTAAAACCCAGTTCTCACCACAGCCGACACCTGTGCTTCAAGTGTCAGGCCACCATCCAGGATTACACCCAAATTCTTCACCTGTCTAGAGAGGGCTAAAGGCACAACCCCCAACACAAGTTCAGGGGTAATGTCATACCCCCCCCGGTCCTGACGACCCAAGTCCACCACCAGTACTTCAGTCTTGTCTGGGTTTAGTTTAAGTCAATTTTGAGTCATCCATGTCTGGATTTCCTCAAGGCAGCTGTTAAATACAGAGTCTGACACCTGGCTTTGGGAACACAGGACAGCTACAGCTGTGTGTCATCTGCATAGCAGTGAAAATCCAGCCCGTACTGCCTGATAATGTCCCTCAGTGGCAGCATATACACCGTGAACAACTGGGGTGATAAAACTGACCCCTGTGGAACACCACTGCCCAGAGGCTTTGGGTTTGATGAGAAAATTCCCATGGTCACCCTCTGCACTATGTCTGTCAGGTATGACCTAAACCAGTTGATGACATTTCCAGACAGGCCACAACAGAACCGCAGTCGGCCAAGTAACACCTCATGGTCCACGGTGTCAAATGCTGCAGAGAGGTCTAGGAGGACCAAGACAGCATGATCCCTTCTATCTCTCGCCATCAGGAGGTCATTAAGCACCCTCACCAGGGCCATCTCTGTACTATGCCCCACTCAGAACCCAGACTGGAAAGGCTCATAGGTGGAGGAAGCAGTGAGATGTCTCTCCAGCTGAATGGGCACCACCTTTTCTACAACCTTCCCTAAAAATGGGAGGTTCAAAACAGATCTGTAGTTACTGAGGCAGTCCAGGTCCAAAGATGTTTTTTTAACAGAGGTCTAACCAAAGCCTCTTTCAAGGCTGAAGAAAAGATCCCACTCCCTTAAGAACTCCCGACTACCCCAGCAATCACAGGACCAATCAGGTCCAAGCATTCCACCAAAAGGCAAGCTGGACCTGGATCTAAATCACAGTAGGTTGGCAGCAGCTTAGAGATTATGTTTACCACCTCCCCAACTCCAATCATGTCAAATTCATCCCACACAGGAGGAGTGCTCTGACTCAACTCAAGCCAGACCCTGCAGCCCTTCCGAGAGATGTTCGACGAGACCTTAGCCCTGATGGAAGACACCTTGTCACCAAAAAACAGAGCCCGCTCCTGGCACCTTACACTCAAGCTTACCCCTCCAACACACAGACAGGCAAGATGTAAAAGTCTGTCCACTGTGCGGAAGAGCTGAGCTGGTCTGTTTCTCACCGTAGCAATCTCCCCAGAAAGAAATTCTGCCTTTCTATGGGATATTTCCCCCTGATAGTCCACATAATGTGACCTCAGGGCCAATTTGTCCTCCATCAAACCAGATCTCCTCCAACACCTCTCTAATCTCCAACCCTTAGTCTTTAAACCTTTGAGATTCTCATCATACTAGGGAGATCTCTGACATGTAGACAGGGGTCAGACATGTAAGAGTGCGATTGAGTCAAAGACCGCACCAACTGCCCCCATTATAGGCCGCTACTGCCTCCTCCAACCCAATCGCACAAGCTGTCCTAACACCCAATAGGTCCAGCACCGCCAAAATGTCCTCTGGGGAAATCCTCCTTAAAGACCGGTACTGAACCATCTCCAAAGGGGCAGGATCATCTGGGGGGCCCTAAACGTGAACCCCAAGGTGCTATGATCTTACCAAACCACTGGATCAACACTAAGGTCCATAATATCCAACTCGGAAGAGATGTTGTCAGTGCTGGCACAAGATATGTTACATCTTTGCAATGCTGCACACAACAGTATGCGATGCAACATCACATAGCATTGTGAAACAGTTTTTTTAATAGGCACAGTTCTTGACATTTGTGGATAGGAGGAGGAGAAAACATGTTAAACAGCAGGTGACGCCTTCAACATAACTTTAACAAAACATAACACACTGACCAACAATTCAGTTGCATTCCCCATATATGGAGTTTGCAAAGGAAAGGCCGGTACCAGTCAAAGGCTGTGAGCCATTCGGGCCCTGTGCTCAGAGTCTTTATTTTTTTAATTCAAATACCTCATGTGAGTTGCTTCGACTCAAAGTAAGAAGTAATCACCACAAGCACACATCCATAAAGTGCTCTTTCTTTATTACAGTGTGGCATGCAAACAATATAAAAAATGCTCCCATGTAACTAAGATATAAGATGCCCACTCCCTCAAGGCACCGTACTTCATGACACATATAAAGAATGATGGTGCCTTGGGGGAGCGAGCCATTTTATTTTTGTAATATGGAAGCACTTTTTACATTGTTTACTTGCCACACTAGAGAACTGAATAAAGAATGAGCACTTTATGGACATGTGCTGTGGTGAGTACATTTAACTTTGGGTTACAGCAACTCACACAAGGTGTTTGAATTCACAAAAAAATGTGCACTAGTCTGTGCACAAGGCCCAGATGGACAACAGCCTTTGGCAGGAGCCGGCATTTCATTTGCAAACTCAATAAATAGGGAATGCAACTGCATTACACATTATTATGTTGTTAAAAGGAATCTTGTAGGTGTAACCATTTCTGAGAAGTAACACACGCCACAAATAATAAGGGAGTAAGGTGTTTATTAGGGGAGGGGTACACGGACACGGTACAGAATAAGCATAACAAATGACAGGCAGGATCAGAAGGACAAGGGTAATACAACAACGCACAGGAAGAACTAATAGTGAGAGAATAAGAAAAGGGACTGAATTATATAGAGAGCATATGACAGTAACAAACACAACAGTAAAGGTCAATAAAATTATTTTACATACAAAATAAAGAAACAAGAGGATTTAAGGAATGGATGTACAGTAGATTAAAGAAGACAGGATAGCTTTTTTTTGTGTTTTTAATTTTTTTTGTGGGGGAACGTGCAAACAGCAGAATGAAAGATAGAAAAATGAAAGCAAAAAAGACAAATTAATTTGTGCTGCCACATTAACTGCCAGTTGGGCCACCATGGAGTTCAGACAGGATGCCCTTGATTTTGTCAACATCACACTGCAGTTTAGAAATCTCCCCTCCCCCCGGCATCACTAAATTCCTGTCTGAAATCGTTTAACTCCTGCCGGGGGATGCTGGACTTCAGACAGGACAGTTGATATTTCTGCATGTGTCATTGGCACTGCTGACAGGGTGGGGGCTGCCAGTGCTGCTGGCTTTGGATGGGGGGGGCCCTGGAGGGGTCTTGATGTTACTGACCGCTGCTGTTTTCTGGTACGGTGAGCATGGCTAGGATGTTTAACTGGTCCAGCCACTCCTCCCTCCTGCTTACCCCTTCAGTGCTTACACCCACACTGTTCCCAACAGCTGCACTTGTGCACTTGATGATGATGCTAAATCCCACAATTTGAGGTCCCATTGCAGTGGGTGGTGGTGAACTATGTGGCTACACTGGTCGGTTATTCCGAAGTGGGATCCACACTTTCCTCAACACACTTCCACTGGGTCACCAACTGATATTAAGTAGAAAAAATCCCAGACTGGAGAACTTAGGGGATGACGGGGCCATGGGGGGTTCCACAGATAATGCCCCAGGCACTGACTCCTCGGGCTGCTCAGGAGGGGGCACGGTCTCCTGCTGCCTGAGTGGAGGAACAGTCTCCTCCTCATGCTGGGGAGGGGGCACTGTCTCCAACTGCTGCTACTGAGGTGAAGGGGACACTATCTCCCCCTGCTGCTGGGGAGGAGGCACAGTTTCCTGCTGGGTGCTAGTGCCAAAAGCCTCCTGCTGTGACATTTCATTTGTGATGGTTAGCTGAAATTCGTGTACAGGTGCCCCACTGTCTTCATCCTTCTCCGTTATGTCCGCACTCCACAAACACCACCAGTTCACAAAAAAAGAAACAGAGATAGAGACTCAGAGAGAGCTGGGGGAATCACACACACACACACACACACACACACACCCACACCACACACACACACACACACACACCCACACCACACCCACACCACACCACACACACACACACACACACACACACACCACACACACACACACACACACACACACACACACACACACACACACACACACACCACACACACACACACACACACACACACACACACACACACCCACACCCACCACACACACACACACCACACACCACACACACCACACCACACCACACACACACACACCACACACCACACACACACACACACACACACACCACACACACACACACACCACACACCCACACACCACACACACCACCACACACTACACACACACACACACACACCACACCACACACACCACCACCACCACACACCACACCACACACACACACACACACACCACACACCACCACACACCACACACACACACACACCCACACACCACACACACCACACACACACACACACACACACACACACACACCACACACACCACACACACACACACACCACACACCACACACCACACACCACACACACACACACACACACACACACACACCACACACACACACACACACACACACACACACACACACACACACACACACACACACACACACACACACACACACCACACCACACACACACACACACCACACACCCACACACACACACACACACACCACACCACACACACACACACACACACACACACCACACCCACACACACACACACACACACCACACACACACACACACACACACACCCACACACACACACACCCACACCCACACACCACACACCTACACACACACACACACACACGTATGCACACACACACTCACCAGGTACAAAAATATGAAATATGACTAAGACAAACTAGAAAAGTTAGAACAAATAGCACAAATTAAGCAATTTAGGTGTAAAAGTGCACTCTGCAGTCACAGGGAGTATAAATGCCTGCTCCCTCGAGATATATAGCATAGGAAATGAACCACTCACTTCCTGCCTGTTTAGACTCAACCATGTGACCATCAGCAGAGCAAAAAGCCCTGTTTCACCTAATTTCACCTCAGATGCGCAGGCAAAATTGGTGGTGACATTTCACTGGCAAAATTTCTCTGAAAGGCCATGATTACGTGAAATGTTTCACTGGGCGAAATTGGCAATTTCACCATAATTTCATTAGTGAAATTAAACGTTGCTGCATCTCTGGGCAAAGTACATCAGTGCAGTACACTCAATGCCTAAATAAGGTGGATTGTTAAGTGGCTTGGAAGCAGGAAGCAGAGGGTTGTGGCGCATGGGCACTGTCACAGTGGTGAGGGGTACTCAGGTCAATCCTTGATGCCACTGTTGTTTGACATTTTCATCAGTGACACGTGGGGTCTCTAGTATGCTGCTGAAATTCACTTCTAACACTAGGATGGCCATGGTGGTGGATTCCCTTGAGGACAGAGACATACATCAGGAGGACCCAAACAGGTTGGGTGGTTTGCTACACTCTTGGAGTCTCAGATTCAATGCAGATAAATGCAAGATGCTACTCTACACTTGGAAGGAAAAACAGAACTAGGACCCACACACTGTTTGGGGCAACTCTTGTGATGTGATGGCGGTAAAGTAACTGGGGTAGTCATAATAAAAATCAGGATGAAGTATGACAGGGAGGGAGGTTGGGGAATGAATGAGGAAAAAGGCAGCCTTCAGAGTAGGGTGCGGTACTCATGTTCAAAATCCATTCCATCACATCCAACGGAATTTCAAAAATTCCAATTCTATGTCCAATTCTGATCTGTTTCCATTTTTGAGCAGTGGAATGGAATTGAAAACAGAATCAGAATTTCCAATTCTGGATCCTAAAAATCTGAGGAAAAAAACTCCCCCACCCCGATGCACAACTAACTAAAAAAAATGAAAACTGTATAAAACAATTGTTCCCACCCAGTTTATGACTTTCCTCCACCGATTGTCCCTTGATTGCTGACTCTCTGACCCCTACCTATAAGCTGGCTGCTGGTACGGGGTGCCCACTCCCCCAACATCATGCCATCCTGCTGCACCTTCTTTCTCCTGTATTCTGGTGGTTACTCATTCGCAGTGATCTGATTCTTGCAGCTACTTGCCAGTCCTTGCCTCCCATGATCCCTGATTTCCAGTTGCCCTTCTTACCTCTGCCCATTGGCTAACTCTACTCGGCTGGATTTCTAGCTATAGTTGGACTGGTGATGATGCAGGACAGGTGAACTAGTGGCCTCACCTGCTTCTCAACCCCCCAAGTGCTAGGTGATCATGTCTGTGTGTGCTAGTGACACCATACACTCCAGCACCATCACTGAGTGAGCCAATCACTCACTGCCTGCCTAGCAATGCACTGCCTCCACCTACACTACATGAACGACCATTTGTGACCTTCCCCCCAACCACAATCTCTTGATTCATGATTTCCCAACCCCTACCTATAAGTTGGCTGCTGGAGTGAGGGTCTCCCAATACCATGCCATCCCACTGCACCTCCTTTGTTCTGTATTCTGGTGGTCATTCACTCACTTACTTACTTACTCACTGTGATCCAATTCTTGAAGTTGCTTGCCAACCATCGGGTTACCTAGCCTTCAGATGCAACAAGAAAGGCAAAAGGGGTAGTGGCTGTCTTATTTACATCAGGCACACACTACAAGGGATCATACTTCCTATAACTGGCAGGGCTGATGACTCCAAACTATTTGTAGTCAAACCCCTGTGTGGCCAACATAATAAATCCCCTTGTTGCTGTTGTTGCATCAGTCTACCTCCCACCCAGAAAGGCCAATGAGGGCATAAGCAAGGTCTTGGATGACATGGCTAATCTTAAAAAGGACTGTGAACTCATTGTCACTGGGGACTTCAATATAAACTGACTTAGTAAGGAGTAGACCCCCCCAGAAGGATGTTGTGGCCAGTTCATACCTCACCCAGTTAATGTAGAACCCACAGGATGAACTATAAAATGGGTAACACCACACTTATTGACTGGCTCCTTTCTAGTTCCCCCACTAGGATTTTTCAGGTCACTATGCTACCTGACACACTGAGTGACCACTCTTCAATAACATGCAGGTGGTCAAATAAATATTAAAAAGCTCCCCCAATTATTGTTGAAAGCAGAGTCCTGAGGAAAGGATAGATCGGTAGTCTCAAAGCAGCACTATCCCAGATTGATTGGGCACCCATAGATGTGCAGCAGGATCTAGACCTAGCTGTAAAGTACTTTGTTGACAGTTTCAACATGGTCTGTGATACATTTGCCTCCGTCAGGAAAGGGAAATCTTGTGGCTGCACTAATGGGTGGGTAACTGGTGACCTCTTGCACTTGTGAGGGAAAGGGATAACCTCTGGTGTAGGACCAGGACCACAGGAAATAAAAATGATTATCAGACCTGCATGGCCTCCAGACACAGGTGTGCACAGCTCATTAGGCTTGCTAAAGCAAACTCCTGCAGAGACCAGTTGGAAAGGAGCAGGGATGATGGGAGGAAATTCTATGAGAACATTAAGGATCTCCTCACGAAGGATGACAAGAAACACCCCTCAATGCTCAATATCAATGGGTCTACTACCATGGATCCTTTCACTATAACTGAGTCATTCAATACTTCCTTCACTGATCTAAACTCTGTTCTCCAACCCAACATCTACAGAAGTGTACCCCGACAGCAACACAACTGAAAACAAGCATCTAAACTTTTATTTCAAGTATGTAACAGTTAAAGAGGCCATGTCATATATAAAAAAAAGTCCTGGACAAAACCAGAATGGGTAACAATAGCATAGAAATGAAACTGGTCACCCTTGCCAAGCTTATTGTTCTCTTTTCTAAACTTTTCAACAAATCACACATCCTGGCTAAATTCTTCTCAGTATGGAAGCAAGCCCTAGTGACCTCTGTTCTCAAGAGTGGTGACAGGTCCTGTATTGCCAATTATATAACAGCAAAGAAATTTCATGGATTCTGATTGGTCAGTGTGTATTTGCTGTACTAAGATGATTTAAGCACAACCTCACAGCATCAAATCCAACCATACAGATAATTGCATGCTAAACTAAATAACCAACCACCCTCTCTCTTACCAAGAAAGTTTGCTGTCTTGCAATTGAAGTATATAACCAGATGCTCAGTTTCATATAAAAACCTTATTTATTTGTATTGGGAGGGGCAACATTTTTATTGTGGCTAAAACGTTTCATAGTTAGGCAGAGAACAAGTGTCAGAACATCTCCTTTATAGTGTCAGAACATGCCTTTCATAGTATCAGTTTTACAGTTTTATTTGTTTATGAAGAAACACACCACATATGAATGCACTGCATCATGAGTATGCAAACCACCTAATTGCCTGGTATAACATACACAATATAGTGATACCAAACCGTTGATTATTTGCATACCCATGATGTAGTGCTTTCACATGGGGTGTGTTTCCTCAAAAAAAAAAAAATGTACAACTGATACTATAACATAGATGTCCCTACGCATAAAAGGGAAGTAGTTCTAACACTTGTTGTCTGCCTAATAGCCATCTACATGTGCTCATTTTGGTCCCCACAATATTAATAAATAATAGCCATTGTATAATAGCAACATTGCATGCCAGAGTGTAAGTTGTACTGAGATAACCTCACTTCTGGGGTGGTGGTGGTGGAATGTTCTTGTTCTGTGGCCTTGTGTCCATCCACTCCAGATGTGAGGTTATCTCAGCATGACTCACACCTCATCATGCATTATTGCTTAGTTATAGTCCTATCTCTCTCATCTATCCAAAGCACTAGAAAGAATAGTGGTGGATCAAATCGCTGACTACCTCTAGAAATATCGACTGCAATGTCCCCAACAACATGGATTCAGAAAGAACCATAGCACTGCCACAGCCCTGGCGGAGTACACTGAAACTTGGCTTCCCAGCCAAATGCCCTGTGTTTGAGCACAGAGGTTCTTTGTCTACAATAACTATGTGCACAATGCCTTAGATGATGGAAAATTGGTTGGTTCCATCTTCATTGACCTAACAAAATCCTTTGACACAGTCAACCACCCCTCCTCTTGGTACAACTGCAGTCCCTGGGGATGGCCTCTAACGCTGTACACTGGTTTCTAGATTACCTGTTGTACAGTACACAGAGAGTCAAAGTTGGTCAAGCTGTTTCAGAGTCTAAGAGTGTCTCTGGGTGTTCCCCAGGGGCCAATCCTAGGACCACTGCTATTCAGCCCTTTCCTAAATGCTCTTCCCGAGGTCTGTAACAGCAAAATAATCCTATACGCTGATGATGCTGTCATTTTCAGCAGCAACTCTCACATCGAGCCACTGCAGGTTGAGCTGCAGTCTACTTTCTATCAGCTTGAGGACTGGTTAGGCTCACATAAGCTTTTACTCAGTTATAAAAACACTAAAACTATGCTCCTCTCTAGCCCTCAACTCAAGAGGAGATATCCCACCCTATCTATCTGCAACAATGTTAAGCTCCCTCTAGAACAGGTTAATTTCTTCAAGTACCTGGGGGTCATAATTGATGATACCCTTTCCTTTGCGCAACATATTGACATGGTGGTAAAGGCCGTTAATACCAAACTTTGAGTTCTTTATCAGCACAGGAAAAAACTCTCACCGACTGTTCTCTGTCTCTAGCTCAATACTATCTATTATAGATTACAGATTGGTGGTTTATGGTGCAGCTGCTGACATGGCACTTAAGTGGGTAGTTATTGTCCTTAACAAGGCATGTAGGCTTACCCTTGCTGCTGACCGTCATACCCCCGCCTGCACGCTGTATGAACAAACAAACTGGTTAATCCTTGGGAACAGAATTAAGTTCCAAACTTGCCTCCTTGGAAAGAACGCTCTGCTTGGCAAAACTCCCCCTGCATCACTATGATACTAGAGGTCAAGCGCAAAGCCCGCTCACTGTTCCATTTCGAAGAACAGCACTTGGACAATGATCATTCTCCTACAGGGCCACCCTTTGGCTTAATGAGATCCCAGCGGTTGCTCAATACTGCAAGTTTCTGGACCTTTAAGTCTGAACTGAAACTGTACCTCATCAGCAGGAGTGCATGTGACTGCCTGCTGGGCACCTGATGTCTTCCCTCTGTTTGCTTCTTGACCCCTCTTTCTGTGCAGACTACTCTGTTTCCATTACTTGAATTTCTTCCTAAAGCCTTGGCCTCTCTGTACCAAGCCATCCCATCCTAGGCACTCCTTATCCCACCCTCTGGAGACCTCTATACTACCATTGCTCCTTGACCCCCTCTTGTCCCTGTCCCTGCCTCTCTCAGCCCTGCCCTCCTCCCACTAACTTCTTGGTCATCAGCTCCTGTGTCTCACTCCCACTATTGCTGGAGCCCCTGCCTCTCTCAGTCACTCACTCACTGTTTTTTCTTGTTTCTCACCCCCACCCACCCTTTCTAACAACAAAGCCTTTGCACGATGCTGCATCTTAAAAATCATTGAATCCCCCCTAGTCAAGCTTATTTACAAGGAATATAACTGCTAAAATCTGCATTCAGTTGTTTTGTTTGCTGCCAAATGTATCTGTTTATTGTAACAAAGTCTGGTGTACTGGGTAAGATTCTATGCAAGCAATAATACCTGACAGGGTGGGCGGTATTGGGCAATACCGGACTGCCCAGTGGTGCAATGAGGCCCGATACTGCAGGCAGAGGGCCTTATAGCCCTGGAAGGTTCGGTGTGCCCATACTCCCACCCTGGAGGTATTATAGCTTTGAAAATGGGCAGAGTAAAAAAAAAAAATATTTGAGAAAAAGATTGGCAATAAAAACATTAATTTGCATTATGTTTTGTGATTAAATAGTTCCTCCACCTGTTCTGCAATAGAGGACTTTTGTCCTAATGGGAATGCTGTAGTTGAGGAACAGAAAACAAAAAGCCAGTTAAATGCTGTTGGTGCCCCCACAGCAGAGTTTGTTTCTTAAGTTCCCCCCACCATGTAGTTATGAATAGTTTTCCATTTTCATTAACAAGACTGCGTTTTGTTCTTTGTTTTTTTTATGCTGGGGAAGAAAGCCGCGGTTTGCGACAGTGCATCAGGCCTTCACTTCAGGACGAGGACATAAAGTGAGTTTGACATTTCCCTTGTATGGATGTTTAGAAACTGCTTCCTTTTAAAGTATTTCTTACTTTGTGCAGTTCAGGAGAGCATGATGGGAGCATCATTTTGTTTGTTTTCTGTGCCGCAGATGCACATACATCTGTGGTAAGGAAAAAGAACAAAATACGGCTCCTCTCGTGCAGGGTAGTTACACACATATTTCGATCACAGTCTACTGGCACAGAAAATGAGCTGCTGCCCAGTTTCATATAAAAGTACCTATTCTGAATTCTGCTAGATGTTGTCACAGTACCAGGATAAAGAAAAAAAAAATGTTTGTGTAACTCCAGAGTGGTGTGGGACTCGGCAGGCAGCAATACAGTGGTCTGTGTGGGACGAGAGGCTGGAAAGCAGTGTGGATGAAATGGGTAATAGCGTCAGTTGCTGTAGCTTAGAAGAGCTGCTTCAAACTTGCATTTTTTTAAATAGGGTGAGTTGGTTTTTTCTGAGAAAGGGGGTGGAGTTCAGTTGGTGACAGGGTTTCTGTGTGAAGGACTACGAGGAATGGGCTTTTAACTTGGCATTTTTTGCAACTGGTGACAGGGTTTCTGTGCATGCCTCTTGTAGGACTATGAAGAACTGTTTTTATTTTTGTTAAACTTCAAAAAACAAAGAATTCAAGGAAATATGGAGTTTAGACAGTGTGGGGGGACAGTTTCTCTCGCTAAGTGAGGGGAAAAAATGGTGGTGATTTGAAATGCAAATTAGGTGTCTTAGCCAGTTAGGAAACAGGGTGGGCACAAGGATACTTAGCTGGGCAAGAGGCAGGATTGGCCCTGCAGCTTTTTATTTGGTGGGCATCTATTGTCTGATAGATGCCCACCTAAATAAGTGTCTCAGCCAATCAGAAAAGAGAATTGTCTTTGCCCATTTTCGAAGTATGACAGTAAGACAGACTCTACTGTATGCTGCATTCTTCAACCAGTCCCAAACAGGAGGCAACTTATGCTCCCAGATGGAAATTATCGCAAACTGCTGCTTGCTCCAGCAGCCATTACCGGATCACAAGTCTTTGATTTAGTCCAGGCTCCACAGTGCACAGCAGAAGGGGGGCTGTAAACTCTCCCCCAGTCACCAGCCAGCACACTACCAGACACAGATCACAACAGGCTGGTAAAGCAAATTGCTGCAGCCCAAACTGTCACTATGGCAGGCGCCCAGCCAGCTGGTGCATGAAGCACAATTCTGCTCAGCTCTGAGCAGCACACAAGTTATCTTCACTCCAATCAGCCTCAACTTCAGAGCCCAAACTGTGGCACACACTCGGCCAGCCAAGCTCACAGATGGTGAACAGACTGCAGCACCACTCTCCTCCAAAGCAAAGCATGGATCTTCCTTTCTTTGGTCTATTACAGGTCAACAAATCTAGAGTCTGAGAACTGTCCTGGGGCAAAAAGCCTCCTGCAGCATCAGAAGGTTAGTCACAGCATCACAAAGAAGAGTAATTTCAAATGAACTGGTGTACCAGGCACTTCCCTATTTAAAAATAAAAAGCTAACTCCTACCTTACACTTACTCCCCAGCTAAACTACTCTCTTCCCCTTCACTAGCGTCTAACTAAAATGAAGCAAGCACAAACAAACTTTACACAAAACTATAAAAGAACTGTTGAATATACCCTCTAGCAAAAGTCTAGCAAAATTAAAAGTTACAACTCTGAAAGTGAGAGCTGCAGACTGCACAGGTCCTTGGTGAGGCTGCACCCAATGTACTTTGTGCAGTTCTTGAACCTTTATCTAAAGCAGGACAAGGCCTGCCTGGAGTCAATCCAAAGGAGAGAGACTAAAAACATTCATAGCCAGCTGGAGAGGACATATAAGATAAGACTGGTTGACCTTAGTGTGTTCACTGAAGGCCATCAGACAGAGAAGATGTGATTGAAACCTTCAAGTACATGAAGAGCATAAACAAAGTGGACAGCCAGCAACTATTTAAGCTAGCAAAGGGTCCGTCACAAGGAGGAACAATAATAAGTTTGCATGGGGAAATTTAGGAGGATGTGAGGAATACTTCTTCATGGAGAGTGGTAGTAAAGAGGAGCTGTCTGCCAATAAAGCTGGTCAATATTAATACGGTACCAAGTTCTAAGAGGGGGTGGGATAGACACATGGTAATAGTGAGGCTGAAGCGGGAGGGGTTGGAGCGAATATGGAGAGGTGAGAGTCCAAGCAGAAAAGTGGGATAATTAATTTACTAGAGGCCTAGTCAGTGCTAGATTGATGATGGCCTAGGTACTGTAGGTCTTGAGCAAACTTATGAGTCTTGTTCTGTCTGTAAACATTTATGTTTCTCTTTATCTAACCAGATCAAAGAAAATCAAAAAGGGGTCAAATGATGGAACCATGTTGCCCCTTCTTTTTATTGAGCTTTTTCTTTGTCACTTAAAATACCTATTTTTTTTCTCCCACAAATGTTCTTATTTCTATACGTAACAGGAATAAAGCTTCAAAATCAATGACATTTTCTTAACCAGATAAAACCAAATCACTAGCACATTCATTCTGGTCTAGTCAACAGACCAAACTGGATGAAATCAGAGTTCAGCCACAAACAGTGCTGGGTGATACTGAATTCACAATTTACAGAAATGTTATAACATTTTCTGAAATTGTGAATTTGGCATAATTTGAATTCTCTGGATGTGTCTGGTGAATTTTTATCCCATTCTGTGAGATGTTCTGGCTGAACTGCACATTGATACATATGAATTTCAGAATAACAGTTCTGAGGAATTCCATTTCACAGTTTACTACATCAGTCCTCAGTACATATAATCGTTCTGAGTTCAGTAACTAGTTCTGCTGAATTTTACATTGAGACAAGGAGGCTCTATGGAGCATACTGGGGATTGTAGTCAGTGCTTACTGTACTAGATAGGGGCCACACACTCATGTTCACTGACAAGTTCCATAGGAATGTACCATTTTGTATTTTTTGCTGCTGACAGTAAAGAATGGGTGTTTACTCACCTGGTAAAGGTGATTGTGTTGGTTGGCATCCATGGCACTCCAGACATTACCTCATGGGTTACAGCCCACCTGATAGGCTAATGATGCACATGACCCAGATCAGATTTCCAGTATATCCAGGTCCGAGGAACCCCTGCTCTCCAGTTTGAATTTTCCATAGCTGAAAGGAAGGATGTTAGTGCCAGAAACAATACACACAACAGAGACTAGCATGGATGAGGTCTGCTATGACATGATGACAATAAGAAGGCCAGAGGCCTGAGTTTATTCCCTACTATGTACACACTACCTCGAACCGTGGTTCGACTGATTTTTAGGCAGTGGTATGAATTCTGAAGGACTGGTGTAAGGACCCCCTGATCTTACTGGTTGGACGCTCCGATCATTCCCGAGGGCGGGCCTTGGAGTGCCATGGATGCCAACCAACACAATCACCTTTACCAGGTGAGTAAACACCCATTGTGATTGGTTGGCATCCCATGGCACTCCAGACATTACCTCATGGGAGATAAAGAAGCAGTTAAACCTCCGGGTGGGATTCGGATGAGTCGGAGGGTCCGGGCGATGGAGCCGCTGCTAGGACATGGGAGGCGAAGGCTGGCCTGAAGTCCTGGAGTTGTTCCAGCCTGTAGTGCCTGGCGAAGGTATGTAGGGAGCTCCAGGTAGCCGCCCTGCAGATGTCTTCCGATGACACCGATGCTCTCTCCGCCCAGGAGGTGGATACTGCCCTGGTGGAATGAGCCCTGATTCCCTGGGGTGGTGTCGGTAAACCGCCGTTAACGTGGAAGCGACCCTTCTGATCCACCCTGCGATGGTGGTTTTGGACGCTGCGAGCCCCTGTCTTTGGCCTTTCAAGCGATGAAGAGTCTCTCCGTCTTGCGGATGGCCTGAGTTCTGGTCAAGTAAATCGAGAGTGCCGACCCCACGTCTAGTGAGTCAGGAGCGCCGCACCCGGCCAGATGGGCTGTGCGAGGCAGGGTGGGTAGGTCTATGGGTTGTTCTCTGTGGAACCTCATTGGAATCTTTGGCTGGAAGGCCGGTACCGTCCGGAGCCGTACCCCTTCGGGAGTGAAGATGGTGTAGGGTGGAGCGCAAGACAGGGCGCCGAGCTCCCCTATCCTTCTGGCCGAACAGATGGCTACCAGGAAGGCAGTCTTCAGTCCCGCCCAGAAAAGGTCTGAGTCGGCGAGAGGTTCGTATGGTGCCGTTCTTAGGGAGTCCAATACCAGTGGTAGGTCCCACGGTGCGATGTTAGGCCTGGTCCTAGGTCGCATGAGGTCTACTGCCCTCAAGAAGCGGATGGCGTCTGGATGGCCCAGTGGTGCCCCTTGACTAGGCCTCTGGCCGCTCTGATGGCCGCTAGTTGCACCCTTAGGGAGGAAGGTGCCAGTCCCTTGTCCACCCCTTGCTGTAGGAACAGCAAGATAGTGGGGAGGTTGGCCTGTTCAGGGACCGAGCCTCGTTGGCGGCACCACTGTGCGAAGATGGCCCATTGCCTCTCGTAGGTGGATGTAGTGGAGGCTCGACGAGAGTGGAGGAGCGTGCCTATGACCGACTCGTGATACCCGTTAGTGGTTAGTCATTCCCTCTCAGGAGCCAGGCCGTGAGCTTTAGGGTTCGAGGGGACGGGTGCAGTACCGGGCCCTGCGTCAGCATGTCTGGACGGAATGGGATCCGGAGGCTGGCTAGGGACATCTCTGTGATTGCCGCGAACCAAGCTCGTCGAGGCCAGTATGGGGCCACCAAGATGATGGAGGTCCGGGATTTTCAGATTTTCTCCAGGACCTGGGGGATCGGGGGGAACACATACGCATAGTCCCGAGACCAAACCTGGGACAGGGTGTCCGTGCCTTGGGAGTGCGCGTCTCTGAACCGGGAGAAATACTGGTCAACCTGGGTGTTGTCTCTTGATGCCATTAGGTCCATGGACACTGGACCCCATGCCTCCTGGATTACCTGAAACAGGTCCGGGTGCAGGCGCCACTCTCCGGGGTGGATCTGTTGTCGGCTGAGCCAATCCGCCCTTATGTTCAGTTTTCCTGCCAGGTGTACTGCCCCCAGGTGTGATAGGTGCGTTTGTGCCCAGTTCATCACCCTTGCAGTTTCTCGTGACATGGTCCTGCTCTGGTACCTCCCTGCTTTGCGATGTAAGCTACTGTTACGCGATTGTCGGACCTGATCAGGACCGACTTTCCCTGGTTGATGTGTCGGAATGCCCTCAGGGCGTGGAACACTGCTCTCATTTCCAGGACATTGATTGAGAGCTGTGACCCGGCCGGGGACCAGGGACCCTGTGCTGTTTCGTCCCCCAGACAGGCCCCCCAGCCGGATAAACTCGTGTCCATCTCGATGGGGATCAGCTGTGGTGCCTCCAGAGGGATTCCCCTTGTCATATTTCCCGGGGTGATCCACCACACCAGGGAGGATCTTACTTCGGCGGGTAACTGGACCACGCAGCGCAGGTTCCATTCATTGGGTGCTCCGCGCGCCAGTATGTAGTTCTGGAGCGGACGCATGTGCCACCTGGCCCAGGGGACGAGGTCGATGCATGAGGCCATGCATCCCAGGAGTCTCGCCACCTTCTCCACCGTGGTGCGGGGGTGTGACCTTAACTGTCCGGCCAGGCTGCGGAGGCTGCGGATCCGTGCCGGAGCCGGCCTCGCCCAACCCTCTGCCGAGTTGATGATGGCTCCGAGGTGCTCGATCTGCTGGGTTGGGCAGAGATGGCTCTTCTCTCTGTTCACCACCCAGCCGTGGTCCTCGAGTGCTCGTACCGCGAGCTCGGTGTGAGCCCGCGCCTGACCCTCGGATCGAGCGCATATGAGCCAGTCATCTAGGTACAGCACTATGTCTAGCCCCTGTTCCCTGAGTCTGGCTACCAGGGTGATGGAGACCTTGGTGAAGACTCTGGGGGCCGAGGACAGGCCGAACGGGAGTGCCCGGTATTAAAAGTGGTGTCCCAGGATGTGGAAGCAGAAGAATCTTCTGTGGCTCTTGATGATGGGGATGTGTAGGTAGGCGTCCTTGAGATCGATGGATGTTGGGAAGTCGCCTACCTGATGTCCTGAAGGGTGGATCGGACGGTCTCCATTTTGAACGGCGTGGGATCACGTATCGGTTCAGGCGTTTAGGTCTAGGATGGGCCTCAGCTCCCCGACTTCTTGGGGACCAGGAAGAGATGGAGTACATGCCCTCCCCTGCTCCTGGACGGGACGGGCTGAATGTCCCTGTTCTGGAGGAGATCTGCCAGAATCCCTGTACCTGGTGGGAGAGGCTCTTCGTCTGCAGACCGGGGCGAGGCAAGCGATGGGGAACAGGAGGATGGTACAATTCTATAGTGTACCCCTGAGACCACGTCCGGACCCACCTGTCCGCGTGCTGGGCGCCCAGCGGTGGCGAACAGGGCTAGCCGTTGGCCGGCAAGTGCGAGCTTTGGCGGGGGGCTCGGTGAGGCAGGTCACTGTTTCCCCTGAATCCTCTTCCTCGACCTCCGGATTTTTGTCCCCGGGGTCGAAAGGGGGAGGACTTGTAGCTGCTGAAAGCGGGCGTGCGTGGGTAGGATGGGGATGCTCTACCCCGAAAGGAGTGGTTCTGGGGGTAGGAGTCCCTACGAGTTTGGGTTTTGGCCCCAGGACGAAACCTCCATCTAGCGGAAGGTAGGTGTGAGGGTCTTGACCGGTTTCTTAGGAGGTCCCTACCCTCTTCCTTCTGTTTTAAGTAGTTCTGGAGACCCTCCCCGAAAACATGAGTCCCCTTAAGGGGTAAGTTCTGCAGGAGAGTCTTGGATTCTGAATCGGCGTCCCAGAGCTTGAGCCATAGAGCTCTGCGGGCCCGATTTATGATTGCGGCCACCCTGGCCTGGAGGCGTAGGGAGTCCACTGCCATGTCTGCCAGGTATTTGGTTGCATCAAGGGTGCAGTCTAAAAGTTCAGCCTCCCTGGACTTTGGACTCGCCTGTTCCTGAAGTTCCTCCAGCCAGCGGATCTGGGTGCGAGAGGTATAAATCACCACCGTCATCGCCTTGGCCATGGTGCCCTCAATTTCAAAGGTCCTCTTTAACATGTCCTCGATTCTTTTGTCTGTGGGGTCCTTGAGGGCTATGGTGCCACATGGCAGCACCGTTTTCTTACTCAAGGCCGCCACTTGTGGATCGATGGAGGGCGCCTTGCACCAGGCGTCTGATTTGTCACCTTGAACCACCGAACTGGCAGTCAGTGCAGTTCATGTAGCACTGGTTTAATAGGTTCACCTCTTCTCACCCCCAACAATAATCTTGCTGCCCCGTTCTGCACCAGCAGCAGTCTGCGGAGGTTGCCTCCAGATATCCCTAGGTACAGAGCATTGCAATAGTCTAACCTGGAAGTGTTGAAAGCATGTACCAGTGTGGGCAGGTCATCAGGCAGGATCAGGGCTTGAATCTGGGCAATATTCCTGAGATGGTAAAACCCAGTTCTCACCACAGCCGACACCTGTGCTTCAAGTGTCAGGCCACCATCCAGGATTACACCCAAATTCTTCACCTGTCTAGAGAGGGCTAAAGGCACAACCCCCAACACAAGTTCAGGGGGTAATGTCATACCCCCCCCGGTCCTGACGACCCAAGTCCACCACCAGTACTTCAGTCTTGTCTGGGTTTAGTTTAAGCCAATTTTGAGTCATCCATGTCTGGATTTCCTCAAGGCAGCTGTTAAATACAGAGTCTGACACCTGGCTTTGGGAACACAGGACAGCTACAGCTGTGTGTCATCTGCATAGCAGTGAAAATCCAGCCTGTACTGCCTGATAATGTCCCTCAGTGGCAGCATATACACCGTGAACAACTGGGGTGATAAACTGACCCTGTGGAACACCACTGCCCAGAGGCTTTGGGTTTGATGAGAAAATTCCATGGTCACCCTCTGCACTATGTCTGTCAGGTATGACCTAAACCAGTTGATGACATTTCAGACAGGCCACAACAGAACCGCAAGTCGGCCAAGTAACACCTCATGGTCACGGTGTCAAATGCTGCAGAGGAGTCTAGGAGGACCAAGACAGCATGATCCCTTCTATCTCTCGCCATCAGGAGGTCATTAAGCACCCTCACCAGGGCCATCTCTGTACTATGCCCCACTCAGAACCCAGACTGGAAAGGCTCATAGGTGGAGGAAGCAGTGAGATGTCTCCAGCTGAATGGGCACCACCTTTTCTACAACCTTCCCTAAAATGGAGGTTCAAAACAGATCTGTAGTTACTGAGGCAGTCCAGGTCCAAAGATGTTTTTTAACAGAGGTCTAACCAAAGCCTCTTCAAGGCTGAAGAAAAGATCCCACTCCCTTAAGAACTCCCGACTACCCAGCAATCACAGGACCAATCAGGTCCAAGCTATTCCACCAAAGGCAAGCTGGACCTGGATCTAAATCACAGTAGGTTGGCAGCAGCTTAGAGATTATGTTTACCACCTCCAACTCAATCATGTCAAATTCATCCCACACAGGAGGAGTCTCTGACTCAACTCAAGCCAGACCCTGCAGCCCTTCCAGAGATGTTAAGTGAGACCTTAGCCCTGATGGAAGACACCTTGTCACCAAAAACAGAGCCCGCTCCTGGCACCTTACACTCAAGCTTACCCTCCAACACACAGACAGGCAAGATGTAAAGTCTGTCCACTGTCTTGGAAGAGCTGAGCTGGTCTGTGTTTCTCACCTGTAGCAATCTCCCCAGAAGAAATTCTGCCTTCTATGGGATATTTCCCCTGATAGTCCATAATGTGACCTCAGGGCCAATTTGTCCTCCATCAAACCAGATCTCCTCCAACACCTCTCTAATCTCCACCCTTAGTCTTTAAACCTTTGAGATTCTCATCATACTAGGAGATCTCTGACATGTAGACAGGGTCAGACATGTAAGAGTGCGATTGAGTCAAACCGCACCAACTGCCCCATTATAGGCCGCTTACTGCCTCCTCCAACCCAATCGCACAAGCTGTCCTAACACCCAATAGGTCCAGCATCGCCAAAATGTCCTCTGGGAAATCCTCCTTAAGAGACCGGTACTGAACCATCTCCAAAGGGCAGGATCATCTGGGGGCCCAAACGTGAACCCCAAGGTGCTATGATCTTACCAAACCACTGGATCAACACTAAGGTCCATAATATCCAACTCGGAAGAGATGTTGTCAGTGCTGGCACAAGATATGTTACATCTTTGCAATGCTGCACACAACAGTATGCGATGCAACATCACATAGCATTGTGAAACAGTTTTTTTAATAGGCACAGTTCTTGACATTTGTGGATAGGAGGAGGAGAAAACATGTTAAACAGCAGGTGACGCCTTCAACATAACTTTAACAAAACATAACACACTGACCAACAATTCAGTTGCATTCCCCATATATGGAGTTTGCAAAGGAAAGGCCGGTACCAGTCAAAGGCTGTGAGCCATTCGGGCCCTGTGCTCAGAGTCTTTATTTTTTTAATTCAAATACCTCATGTGAGTTGCTTCGACTCAAAGTGAAGTAATCACCACAGCACACACATCCATAAAAGTGCTCTTTCTTTATTACAGTGTGGCATGCAAACAATGAAAAAATGCTCCCATGTAACTAAGATATAAGATGCCACTCCCTCAAGGCACCGTACTTCATGACACATATAAAGAATGATGGTGCCTTGGAGGAGCCATTTTATTTTTGTAATATGAAGCATCTTTTACATTGTTTACTTGCCACACTAGAGAACTGAATAAAGAATGAGCACTTATGGACATGTGCTGTGGTGAGTACATTAACTTTGGGTTACAGCAACTCACACAAAATGTTTGAATTCACAAAAATGTGCACTAGTCTGTGCACAAGGCCCAGATGGACAACAGCCTTTGGCAGGAGCATTTCATTTGCAAACTCAATAAATAGGAATGCAACTGCATTACACATTATTATGTTGTTAAAAGGAATCTTGTAGGTGTAACCATTTCTGAAGAACACTACATACACAAATAATAAGGGAGTAAGGTGTTTTATTAGGGAGAAGGTTACGGACCCAGGTACAGAATAAGCATAACAAATGACAGGCAGGATCAGAAGGACAAGGGTAATACAACAACGCACAGGAAGAACTAATAGTGAGAGAATAAGAAAAGGGACTGAATTATATAGAGAGCATATGACAGTAACAAACACAACAGTAAAGGTCAATAAAATTATTTTATATACAAAATAAAGAAACAAGAGGATTTAAGGAATGGATGTACAGTAGATTAAAGAAGACAGGATAGCTTTTTTTGTGTTTTAATTTTTTGTGGGGGAGCAATGCAAACAGCAGAATGAAAGATAGAAAAATGAAAGCAAAAAGACAAATTAATTTGTGCTGCCACATTAACTGTCCAGTTGGGCCACCATGGAGTTCAGACAGGATGCCCTTGATTTTGTCAACATCACACTGCAGTTTAGAAATCTCCTCCCGGCATCACTAAATTCCTGTCAAATCGTTTAACTCCTGGGGGATGCTGGACTTCAGACAGGACAGTTGATATTTCTGCATGTGTCATTGGCACTGCTGACAGGGTGGGGCTGCCAGTGCTGCTGGCTTTGGATGGGGGGGCCCTGGAGGTCTTGATGTTGACCGCTGCTGTTTTCTGAGCACGGTGAGCATGGCTAGGATGTTTAACTGGTCCAGCACCTCCTCCCTCCTGCTTACCCCTTCAGTGCTTACACCCACACTGTTCCCAACAGCTGCACTTGTGCACTTGATGATGATGCTAAATCCCACAATTTGAGGTCCCATTGCAGTGGGTGGTGGTGAACTATGTGGCTACACTGGTCGGTTATTCCGAAGTGGGATCCACACTTTCCTCAACACACTTCCACTGGGTCACCAACTGATATTAAGTAGAAAAAATCCCAGACTGGAGAACTTAGGGGATGACGGGGCCATGGGGGGTTCCACAGATAATGCCCCAGGCACTGACTCCTCGGGCTGCTCAGGAGGGGGCACGGTCTCCTGCTGCCTGAGTGGAGGAACAGTCTCCTCCTCATGCTGGGGAGGGGGCACTGTCTCCAACTGCTGCTACTGAGGTGAGAGGGACTATCTCCCCTGCTGCTGGGGAGGAGGCACAGTTTCGCTGGGTGCTAGTGCCAAAAGCCTCCTGCTGTGACATTTCATTTGTGATGGTTAGCTGAAATTGTGTACAGGTGCCCCACTGTCTTCATCCTTCTCCGTTATGTCCGCCTCCACAAACACCACCAGTTCACAAAAACAGAAAGATAGAGAGCTCAGAGAGGCTGGGGAGATCACACACACACACACACACACACCACACCACACACACACACACCACACACACACACACACACACACCACACACCCACACACCACACACCACACACACACACACACACACACACACACACACACACACACACACACACACACACACACCCACACACACACACACACACACACCACCACACACACCACACACCACACACACCACACACACACACACACACACACACACCCACACACACACACACACACACACACCACACACACACACACACACACACACACACACACACACACACACCACACACACACACACACACACACACACACACACACACACACACACACACACACACACCCACACCCACACACCACACATTACACACACACACACACACACGATGACACACACACAATTAGGTACAAAAATATGAAATATGACTAAGACAAACTAGAAAAGTTAGAACAAATAGCACAAATTAAGCAATTTAGGTGTAAAAGTGCACTCTTGCAGTCACAGGGAGTATAAATGCCTGCTCCTCGAGATATATAGCATAGAAATGAACCACTCACTTCCTGCCTGTTTAGACTCAACCATGTGACCATCAGCAGAGCAAAAAGCCCTGTTTCACCTAATTTCACCTCAGATCTATGAGCAAAATTGGTGGTGACATTTCACTGGCAAAATTTCTCTGAAAGGCCATGATTACGTTGAAATGTTTCACTGGCGAAATTGGTAATTTCACCATAATTTCATTAGTGAAATTAAACGTTGCTGCATCTCTGGGCAAAAGTACATCAGTGCAGTACACTCAATGCCTAAATAAGGTGGATTGTTAAGTGGCTTGGAAGCAGGAAGCAGAGGGTTGTGGCATGGGCACTGTCACAGTGGTGAGGGGTACTCAGGTCAATCCTTGATGCCACTGTTGTTTGACATTTTCATCAGTGACACGTGGGGTCTCTAGTATGCTGCTGAAATTCACTTCTAACACTAGGATGGCCATGGTGGTGGATTCCCTTGAGGACAGAGACATACATCAGGAGGACCCAAACAGGTTGGGTGGTTTGCTACACTCTTGGAGTCTCAGATTCAATGCAGATAAATGCAAGATGCTACTCTACACTTGGAAGGAAAAACAGAACTAGGACCCACACACTGTTTGGGGCAACTCTTGTGATGTGATGGCGGTAAAGTAACTGGGGTAGTCATAATAAAAATCAGGATGAAGTATGACAGGGAGGGAGGTTGGGGAATGAATGAGGGAAAAAAGGCAGCCTTCAGAGTAGGGGTGCGGTACTCATGTTGTTCAAAATCCATTCCATCACATCCAACGGAATTTCAAAAATTCCAATTCTATGTCCAATTCTGATCTGTTTCCATTTTTGAGCAGTGGAATGGAATTGAAAACAGAATCAGAATTTCCAATTCTGGATCCTAAAAATCTGAGGAAAAAAACTCCCCCACCCCGATGCACAACTAACTAAAAAAAATGAAAACTGTATAAAACAATTGTTCCCACCAGTTTATGACTTTCCTCCACCGATTGTCCCTTGATTGCTGACTCTCTGACCCCTACCTATAAGCTGGCTGCTGAGTGCAGGGTGCCCTCTCCCAACATCATGCCATCCTGCTGCACCTTCTTTCTCCTGTATTCTGGTGGTTACTCATTCGCAGTGATCTGATTCTTGCAGCTACTTGCCAGTCCTTGCCTCCCATGATCCCTGATTTCCAGTTGCCCTTCTTACCTCTGCCCATTGGCTAACTCTACTCGGCTGGATTTCTAGCTATAGTTGGACTGGTGATGATGCAGGACAGGTGAACTAGTGGCCTCACCTGCTTCTCAACCCCCCAAGTGCTAGGTGATCATGTCTGTGTGTGCTAGTGACACCATACACTCCAGCACCATCACTGAGTGAGCCAATCACTCACTGCCTGCCTAGCAATGCACTGCCTCCACCTACACTACATGAACGACCATTTGTGACCTTCCCCCAACCACAATCTCTTGATTCATGATTTCCCAACCCCTACCTATAAGTTGGCTGCTGGAGTGAGGGTCTCCCAATACCATGCCATCCCACTGCACCTCCTTTGTTCTGTATTCTGGTGGTCATTCACTCACTTACTTACTTACTCACTGTGATCCAATTCTTGAAGTTGCTTGCCAACCATCGGGTTACCTAGCCTTCAGATGCAACAAGAAAGGCAAAAGGGGTAGTGGCTGTCTTATTTACATCAGGCACACACTACAAGGGATCATACTTCCTATAACTGGCAGGGCTGATGACTCCAAACTATTTGTAGTCAAACCCCTGTGTGGCCAACATAATAAATCCCTTGTTGCTGTTGTTGCATCAGTCTACCTCCCACCCAGAAAGGCCAATGAGGGCATAAGCAAGGTCTTGGATGACATGGCTAATCTTAAAAAGGACTGTGAACTCATTGTCACTGGGGACTTCAATATAAACTGACTTAGTAAGGAGTAGACCCCCCCAGAAGGATGTTGTGGCCAGTTCATACCTCACCCAGTTAGTAACGGAACCCACCAGGATGAACTATAAAATGGGTAACACCACACTTATTGACTGGCTCCTTTCTAGTTCCCCCACTAGGATTTTTCAGGTCACTATGCTACCTGACACACTGAGTGACCACTCTTCAATAACATGCAGGTGGTCAAATAAATATTAAAAAGCTCCCCCAATTATTGTTGAAAGCAGAGTCCTGAGGAAAGGATAGATCGGTAGTCTCAAAGCAGCACTATCCCAGATTGATTGGGCACCCATAGATGTGCAGCAGGATCTAGACCTAGCTGTAAAGTACTTTGTTGACAGTTTCAACATGGTCTGTGATACATTTGCCTCCGTCAGGAAAGGGAAATCTTGTGGCTGCACTAATGGGTGGGTAACTGGTGACCTCTTGCACTTGTGAGGGAAAGGGATAACCTCTGGTGTAGGACCAGGACCACAGGAAATAAAAATGATTATCAGACCTGCATGGCCTCCAGACACAGGTGTGCACAGCTCATTAGGCTTGCTAAAGCAAACTCCTGCAGAGACCAGTTGGAAAGGAGCAGGGATGATGGGAGGAAATTCTATGAGAACATTAAGGATCTCCTCACGAAGGATGACAAGAAACACCCCTCAATGCTCAATATCAATGGGTCTACTACCATGGATCCTTTCACTATAACTGAGTCATTCAATACTTCCTTCACTGATCTAAACTCTGTTCTCCAACCCAACATCTACAGAAGTGTACCCGACAGCAACACAACTGAAAACAAGCATCTAAACTTTTATTTCAAGTATGTAACAGTTAAAGAGGCCATGTCATATATAAAAAAGTCCTGGACAAAACCAGAATGGGTAACAATAGCATAGAAATGAAACTGGTCACCCTTGCCAAGCTTATTGTTCTCTTTTCTAAACTTTTCAACAAATCACACATCCTGGCTAAATTCTTCTCAGTATGGAAGCAAGCCCTAGTGACCTCTGTTCTCAAGAGTGGTGACAGGTCCTGTATTGCCAATTATATAACAGCAAAGAAATTTCATGGATTCTGATTGGTCAGTGTGTATTTGCTGTACTAAGATGATTTAAGCACAACCTCACAGCATCAAATCCAACCATACAGATAATTGCATAGCAAACTAAATAACCAGCCACCCTCTCTCTTACCAAGAAAGTTTGCTGTCTTGCAATTGAAGTATATAACCAGATGCTCAGTTTCATATAAAAACCTTATTTATTTGTATTGGGGAGGGGCAACATTTTTATTGTGGCTAAAACGTTTCATAGTTAGGCAGAGAACAAGTGTCAGAACATCTCCTTTATAGTGTCAGAACATGCCTTTCATAGTATCAGTTTTACAGTTTTATTTGTTTATGAAGAAACACACCACATATGAATGCACTGCATCATGAGTATGCAAACCACCTAATTGCCTGGTATAACATACACAATATAGTGATACCAAACCGTTGATTATTTGCATACCCATGATGTAGTGCTTTCACATGGGGTGTGTTTCCTCAAAAAAAAAAAAATGTACAACTGATACTATAACATAGATGTCCCTACGCATAAAAGGGAAGTAGTTCTAACACTTGTTGTCTGCCTAATAGCCATCTACATGTGCTCATTTTGGTCCCCACAATATTAATAAATAATAGCCATTGTATAATAGCAACATTGCACGCCAGAGTGTAAGTTGTACTGAGATAACCTCACTTCTGGGGTGGTGGTGGTGGTGGTGGAATGTACTTGTTCTGTGGCCTTGTGTCCATCCACTCCAGATGTGAGGTTATCTCAGCATGACTCACACCTCATCATGCATTATTGCTTAGTTATAGTCCTATCTCTCTCATCTATCCAAAGCACTAGAAAGAATAGTGGTGGATCAAATCGCTGACTACCTCTAGAAATATCGACTGCAATGTCCCCAACAACATGGATTCAGAAAGAACCATAGCACTGCCACAGCCCTGGCGGAGTACACTGAAACTTGGCTTCCCAGCCAAATGCCCTGTGTTTGAGCACAGAGGTTCTTTGTCTACAATAACTATGTGCACAATGCCTTAGATGATGGAAATTTGGTTGGTTCCATCTTCATTGACCTAACAAAATCCTTTGACACAGTCAACCACCCCTCCTCTTGGTACAACTGCAGTCCCTGGGGATGGCCTCTAACGCTGTACACTGGTTTCTAGATTACCTGTTGTACAGTACACAGAGAGTCAAAGTTGGTCAAGCTGTTTCAGAGTCTAAAGAAGTGTCTCTGGGTGTTCCCCAGGGGCCAATCCTAGGACCACTGCTATTCAGCCCTTTCCTAAATGCTCTTCCCGAGGTCTGTAACAGCAAAATAATCCTATACGCTGATGATGCTGTCATTTTCAGCAGCAACTCTTACATCGAGCCACTGCAGGTTGAGCTGCAGTCTACTTTCTATCAGCTTGAGGACTGGTTAGGCTCACATAAGCTTTTACTCAATTATAAAAACACTAAAACTATGCTCCTCTCTAGCCCTCAACTCAAGAGGAGATATCCCACCCTATCTATCTGCAACAATGTTAAGCTCCCTCTAGAACAGGTTAATTTCTTCAAGTACCTGGGGTCATAATTGATGATACCCTTTCCTTTGCATAACATATTGACATGGTGGTAAAGGCCGTTAATACCAAACTTTGAGTTCTTTATCAGCACAGGAAAAACTCTCACCGACTGTTCTCTGTCTCTAGCTCAATACTATCTATTATAGATTACAGATTGGTGGTTTATGGTGCAGCTGCTGACATTAAGTGGGTAGTTATTGTCCTTAACAAGGCATGTGACAACCCTTGCTGCTGACCGTCATACCCCCCTGCGCTGTATGAACAAACAAACTGGTTAATCCTTGGGAACAGAATTAAGTTCCAAACTTGCCTCCTTGGAAAGAACGCTCTGCTTGGCAAAACTCCCCTGCATCACTATGATACTAGAGGTCAAGCGCAAAGCCGCTCACTGTTCCATTTCGAAGAACAGCACTTGGACAATGATCATTCTCCTACAGGGCCACCCTTTGGCTTAATGAGATCCCAGCGGTTGCTCAATACTGCAAGTTTCTGGACCTTTAAGTCTGAACTGAAACTGTACCTCATCAGCAGGAGTGCATGTGACTGCCTGCTGGGCACCTGATGTCTTCCCTCTGTTTGCTTCTTGACCCCTCTTTCTGTGCAGACTACTCTGTTTCCATTACTTGAATTTCTTCCTAAAGCCTTGGCCTCTCTGTACCAAGCCATCCCATCTAGGCACTCCTTATCCCCACCCTCTGGAGACCTCTATACTACCATTGCTCCTTGACCCCCTCTTGTCCCTGTCCCTGCCTCTCTCAGCCCTGCCCTCCTCCCACTAACTTCTTGGTCATCAGCTCCTGTGTCTCACTCCCACTATTGCTGGAGCCCCTGCCTCTCTCAGTCACTCACTCACTGTTTTTTCTTGTTTCTCACCCCAACCCACCCTTTCTAACAACAAAGCCTTTGCACGATGCTGCATCTTAAAAATCATTGAATCCCCCCTAGTCAAGCTTATTTACAAGGAATATAACTGCTAAAATCTGCATTCAGTTGTTTTGTTTGCTGCCAAATGTATCTGTTTATTGTAACAAAGTCTGGTGTACTGGGTAAGATTCTATGCAAGCAATAATACCTGACAGGGTGGGCGGTATTGGGCAATACCGGACTGCCCAGTGGTGCAATGAGGCCCGATACTGCAGGCAGAGGGCCTTATAGCCCCTGGAAGGTTCGGTATTGCCCATACTGCCCACCCTGGAGGGTATTATTGCGCTTTGAAAATGGGCAGAGTAAAAAAAAAAAATATTTGAGAAAAAGATTGGCAATAAAAACATTAATTTGCATTATGTTTTGTGATTAAATAGTTCCTCCACCTGTTCTGCAATAGAGGACTTTTGTCCTAATGGGAATGCTGTAGTTGAGGAACAGAAAACAAAAAGCCAGTTAAATGCTGTTGGTGCCCCCACAGCAGAGTTTGTTTCTTAAGTTCCCCCCACCATGTAGTTATGAATAGTTTTCCATTTTCATTAACAAGACTGCGTTTTGTTCTTTGTTTTATGCTGGGGAAAGCCGCGGTTTGCGACAGTGCATCAGGCCTTCACTTCAGGACGAGGACATAAAGTGAGTTTGACATTTCCTTGTATGGATGTTTAGAAACTGCTTCCTTTTAAAGTATTTCTTACTTTGTGCAGTTCAGGAGAGCATGATGGGAGCATCATTTTGTTTGTTTTCTGTGCCGCAGATGCACATACATCTGTGGTAAGGAAAAAGAACAAAATACGGCTCCTCTCGTGCAGGGTAGTTACACACATATTTCGATCACAGTCTACTGGCACAGAAAATGAGCTGCTGCCCAGTTTCATATAAAAGTACCTATTCTGAATTCTGCTAGATGTTGTCACAGTACCAGGATAAAGAAAAAAAAAATGTTTGTGTAACTCCAGAGTGGTGTGGGACTCGGCAGGCAGCAATACAGTGGTCTGTGTAGGACGAGAGGCTGGAAAGCAGTGTGGATGAAATGGGTAATAGCGTCAGTTGCTGTAGCTTAGAAGAGCTGCTTCAAACTTGCATTTTTTTTTTAAATAGGCGTGAGTTGGTTTTTTTTCTGAGAAAAGGGGAGTGGAGTTCAGTTGGTGACAGGGTTTCTGTGTGAAGGACTACGAGGAATGGGCTTTTAACTTGGCATTTTTTTGCAACTGGTGACAGGGTTTCTGTGCATGCCTCTTGTAGGACTATGAAGAACTGTTTTTAATTTTTTGTTAAACTTCAACGAAAACAAAGAATTCAAGGAAATATGGAGTTTAGACAGTGTGGGGGGACAGTTTCTCTCGCTAAGTGAGGGGAAAAAATGGTGGTGATTTGAAATGCAAATTAGGTGTCTTAGCCAGTTAGGAAACAGGGTGGGCACAAGGATACTTAGCTGGGCAAGAGGCAGGATTGGCCCTGCAGCTTTTTATTTGGTGGGCATCTATTGTCTGATAGATGCCCACCTAAATAAGTGTCTCAGCCAATCAGAAAGAGAATTGTCTTTGCCCATTTTCGAAGTATGACAGTAAGACAGACTCTACTGTATGCTGCATTCTTCAACCAGTCCCAAACAGGAGGCAACTTATGCTCCCAGATGGAAATTATCGCAAACTGCTGCTTGCTCCAGCAGCCATTACCGGATCACAAGTCTTTGATTTAGTCCAGGCTCCACAGTGCACAGCAGAAGGGGGGCTGTAAACTCTCCCCCAGTCACCAGCCAGCACACTACAGACACAGATCACAACAGGCTGGTAAAAGCAAATTGCTGCAGCCCAAACTGTCACTATGGCGGCGCCCAGCCAGCTGGTGCATGAAGCACAATTCTGCTCAGCTCTGAGCAGCACACAAGTTATCTTCACTCCAATCAGCCTCAACTTCAGAGCCCAAACTGTGGCACACACTCAGCCAGCAAAGCTCACAGATGGTGAACAGACTGCCTTCACTCTCCTCCAAAGCAAAGCATGGATCTTCCTTTCTTTGGTCTATTACAGGTCAACAAATCTAGAGTCTGAGAACTGTCCTGGGGCAAAAAGCCTCCTGCAGCATCAGAAGGTTAGTCACAGCATCACAAAGAAGAGTAATTTCAAATGAACTGGTGTACCAGGCACTTCCCTATTTAAAAATAAAAAGCTAACTCCTACCTTACACTTACTCCCCAGCTAAACTACTCTCTTCCCCTTCACTAGCGTCTAACTAAAATGAAGCAAGCACAAACAAACTTTACACAAAACTATAAAAGAACTGTTGAATATACCCTCTAGCAAAAGTCTAGCAAAAATTAAAAAGTTACAACTCTGAAAGTGAGAGCTGCAGACTGCACAGGTCCTTGGTGAGGCTGCACCCAATGTACTTTGTGCAGTTCTTGAACCTTTATCTAAAGCAGGACAAGGCCTGCCTGGAGTCAATCCAAAGGAGAGAGACTAAAAACATTCATAGCCAGCTGGAGAGGACATATAAGATAAGACTGGTTGACCTTAGTGTGTTCACTGAAGGCCATCAGACAGAGAAGATGTGATTGAAACCTTCAAGTACATGAAGAGCATAAACAAAGTGGACAGCCAGCAACTATTTAAGCTTAGCAAAGGGTCCGTCACAAGGAGGAACAATAATAAGTTTGCATGGGGAAATTTAGGAGGGATGTGAGGGAATACTTCTTCATGGAGAGAGTGGTAGTAAAGAGGAGCTGTCTGCCAATAAAGCTGGTCAATATTAATACGGTACCAAGTTCTAAGAGGGGGTGGGATAGACACATGGTAATAGTGAGGCTGAAGCGGGAGGGGTTGGAGCGAATATGGAGAGGTGAGAGTCCAAGCAGAAAAGTGGGATAATTAATTTACTAGAGGCCTAGTCAGTGCTAGATTGATGATGGCCTAGGTACTGTAGGTCTTGAGCAAACTTATGAGTCTTGTTCTGTCTGTAAACATTTATGTTTCTCTTTATCTAACCAGATCAAAGAAAATCAAAAAGGGGTCAAATGATGGAACCATGTTGCCCCTTCTTTTTATTGAGCTTTTTCTTTGTCACTTAAAATACCTATTTTTTTTCTCCCACAAATGTTCTTATTTCTATACGTAACAGGAATAAAGCTTCAAAATCAATGACATTTTCTTAACCAGATAAAACCAAATCACTAGCACATTCATTCTGGTCTAGTCAACAGACCAAACTGGATGAAATCAGAGTTCAGCCACAAACAGTGCTGGGTGATACTGAATTCACAATTTACAGAAATGTTATAACATTTTCTGAAATTGTGAATTTGGCATAATTTGAATTCTCTGGATGTGTCTGGTGAATTTTTATCCCATTCTGTGAGATGTTCTGGCTGAACTGCACATTGATACATATGAATTTCAGAATAACAGTTCTGAGGAATTCCATTTCACAGTTTACTACATCAGTCCTCAGTACATATAATCGTTCCGCAGTTCAGTAACTAGTTCTGCTGAATTTTACATTGAGACAAGGAGGCTCTATGGAGCATACTGGGGATTGTAGTCAGTGCTTACTGTACTAGATAGGGGCCACACACTCATGTTCACTGACAAGTTCCATAGGAATGTACCATTTTGTATTTTTTGCTGCTGACAGTAAAGAATGGGTGTTTACTCACCTGGTAAAGGTGATTGTGTTGGTTGGCATCCATGGCACTCCAGACATTACCTCATGGGTTACAGCCCACCTGATAGGCTAATGATGCACATGACCCAGATCAGATTTCCAGTATATCCAGGTCCGAGGAACCCCTGCTCTCAGTTTGAATTTTCCATAGCTGAAAGGAAGGATGTTAGTGCCAGAAACAATACACACAACAGAGACTAGCATGGATGAGGTCTGCTATGACATGATGACAATAAGAGGCCAGAGGCCTGAGTTTATTCCTACTATGTACACACTACCTCGAACCGTGGTTCGACTGATTTTAACAGTGGTATGAATTCTGAAGGACTGGTGTAAGGACCCTAGTCTTACTGGTTGGGCGCTCCGATCATTCCGAGGCGGGCCTTGGGTCTCATGGATGCCAACCAACACAATCACCTTTACCAGGTGAGTAAACACCCATTGTGATTGGTTGGCATCCCATGGCACTCAGACATTATCTCATGGAGATAAAGCAGTTAAACCTCGGGTGGGATTCGGATGAGTCGGAGGGTCCAGGCGATGGAGCCGCTGCTAGGACATGGGAGGCGAAGGCTGGCCTGAAGTCCTGGAGTTGTTCCAGCCTGTAGTGCCTGGCGAAGGTATGTAGGGAGCTCCAGGTAGCCGCCCTGCAGATGTCTTCCGATGACACCGATGCTCTCTCCGCCCAGGAGGTGGATACTGCCCTGGTGGAATGAGCCCTGATTCCCTGGGGTGGTGTCAGTCGCTTCGCCGTGTAAGCGTGGAGAACGACCCTTCTGATCCACCCTGCGATGGTGGTTTTGGACGCTGCGAGCCCCTGTCTTTGGCCTTTCACAGCGATGAAGAGTCTCTCCGTCTTGCGGATGGCCTGAGTTCTGGTCAAGTAAATCGAGAGTGCCGACCCCACGTCTAGTGAGTCAGGAGCGCCGCACCCGGCCAGATGGGCTGTGCGAGGCAGGGTGGGTAGGTCTATGGGTTGTTCTCTGTGGAACCTCATTGGAATCTTTGGCTGGAAGGCGGTACCGTCGAGCCATGCCCCTTACGGGAGTGAAGATAGTGTAGGGTGGAGGCGCAAGACAGGGCGCCGAGCTCCCCTATCCTTCTGGCCGAACAGATGGCTACCAGGAAGGCAGTCTTCAGTCCCGCCCAAAAAAGGTCTGAGTCGGCGAGAGGTTCGTATGGTGCCGTTCTTAGGGAGTCCAATACCAGTGGTAGGTCCCACGGTGCGATGTTAGGCCTGGTCCTAGGTCGCATGAGGTCTACTGCCCTCAAGAAGCGGATGGCGTCTGGATGGCCCCGGGGGTGCCCCTTGACTAGGCCTCTGGCCGCTCTGATGGCCGCTAGTTGCACCCTTAGGGAGGAAGGTGCCAGTCCCTTGTCCACCCTTGCTGTAGGAACAGCAAGATAGTGGGGAGGTTGGCCTGTTCAGGGACCGAGCCTCGTTGGCGGCACCACTGTGCGAAGATGGCCCATTGCCTCTCGTAGGTGGATGTAGTGGAGGCTCGACGAGAGTGGAGGAGCGTGCCTATGACCGACTCGTGATACCCGTTAGTGGTTAGTCATTCCCTCTCAGGAGCCAGGCCGTGAGCTTTAGGGTTCGAGGGGACGGGTGCAGTACCGGGCCCTGCGTCAGCATGTCTGGACGGAATGGGATCCGGAGGCTGGCTAGGGACATCTCTGTGATTGCCGCGAACCAAGCTCGTCGAGGCCAGTATGGGGCCACCAAGATGATGGAGGTCCGGGATTTTCAGATTTTCTCCAGGACCTGGGGGATCGGGGGGAACACATACGCATAGTCCCGAGACCAAACCTGGGACAGGGTGTCCGTGCCTTGGGAGTGCGCGTCTCTGAACCGGGAGAAATACTGGTCAACCTGGGTGTTGTCTCTTGATGCCATTAGGTCCATGGACACTGGACCCCATGCCTCCTGGATTACCTGAAACAGGTCCGGGTGCAGGCGCCACTCTCCGGGGTGGATCTGTTGTCGGCTGAGCCAATCCGCCCTTATGTTCAGTTTTCCTGCCAGGTGTACTGCCCCCAGGTGTGATAGGTGCGTTTGTGCCCAGTTCATCACCCTTGCAGTTTCTCGTGACATGGTCCTGCTCCTGGTACCTCCCTGCTTTGCGATGTAAGCTACTGTTACGCGATTGTCGGACCTGATCAGGACCGACTTTCCCTGGTTGATGTGTCGGAATGCCCTCAGGGCGTGGAACACTGCTCCATTTCCAGGACATTGATTGAGAGCTGTGACCCGCGGGGACCAGGGACCCTGTGCTGTTTCGTCCCCCAGACAGGCCCCCCAGCCGGATAAACTCGTGTCCATCTCGATGGGGATCAGCTGTGGTGCCTCCAGAGGGATTCCCCTTGTCATATTTCCCGGGGTGATCCACCACACCAGGGAGGATCTTACTTCGGCGGGTAACTGGACCACGCAGCGCAGGTTCCATTCATTGGGTGCTCCGCGCGCCAGTATGTAGTTCTGGAGCGGACGCATGTGCCACCTGGCCCAGGGGACGAGGTCGATGCATGAGGCCATGCATCCCAGGAGTCTCGCCACCTTCTCCACCGTGGTGCGGGGGTGTGACCTTAACTGTCCGGCCAGGCTGCGGAGGCTGCGGATCCGTGCGGGCCGGCCTGTCCAACCCTCTGCCGAGTTGATGATGGCTCCGAGGTGCTCGATCTGCTGGGTTGGGCAGAGATGGCTCTTCTCTCTGTTCACCACCCAGCCGTGGTCCTCGAGTGCTCGTACCTCGAGCTCGGTGTGAGCCCGCGCCTGACCCTCGGATCGAGCGCGTATGAGCCAGTCATCTAGGTACAGCACTATGTCTAGCCCCTGTTCCCTGAGTCTGGCTACCAGGGTGATGGAGACCTTGGTGAAGACTCTGGGGGCCGAGGACAGGCCGAACGGGAGTGCCCGGTATTAAAAGTGGTGTCCCAGGATGTGGAAACGAAGGAATCTTCTGTGGCTCTTGATGATGGGGATGTGTAGGTAGGCGTCCTTGAGATCGATGGATGTTAGGAAGTCGCCTACCCTGATGTCCTGAAGGGTGGATCGGACGGTCTCCATTTTGAACCGGCGTGGGATCACGTATCGGTTCAGGCGTTTTAGGTCTAGGATGGGCCTCAGCTCCCCCGACTTCTTGGGGACCAGGAAGAAGATGGAGTACATGCCCTCCCCCTGCTCCTGGACCGGGACGGGCTGAATGTCCCTGTTCTGGAGGAGATCTGCCAGAATCCCCTGTACCTGGTGGGGAGAGGCTCTTCGTCTGCAGACCGGGGACGAGGGCAAGCGATGGGGAACAGGAGGATGGTACAATTCTATAGTGTACCCCTCGAGACCACGTCCCGGACCCACCTGTCCGCGTGCTGGGCGCCCAGCGGTGGCGAACAGGGCTAGCCGTTGGCCGGCAGAAGTCTGAGCTTTGCGGGGGGCTCGGTGAGGCAGGTCACTGTTTTCCCCTGAATCCTCTTCCTCGACCTCTGGATTTTTGTCCCCGGGGTCGAAGGGAGGACTTGTAGCTGCTGAAAGCGGGCGTGCGTGGGTAGGATGGGGATGCTCTACCCCGAAAGGAGTGGTTCTGGGGGTAGGAGTCCCTACGAGTTTGGGTTTTGGCCCCAGGACGAAACCTCCATCTAGCGGAAGGTAGGTGTGAGGGTCTTGACCGGTTTCTTAGGAGGTCCCTACCCTCTTCCTTCTGTTTTAAGTAGTTCTGGAGACCCTCCCCCGAAAACATGAGTCCCCTTAAGGGGTAAGTTCTGCAGGAGAGTCTTGGATTCTGAATCGGCGTCCCAGAGCTTGAGCCATAGAGCTCTGCGGGCCCGATTTATGATTGCGGCCACCCTGGCCTGGAGGCGTAGGGAGTCCACTGCCATGTCTGCCAGGTATTTGGTTGCATCAAGGGTGCAGTCTAAAAGTTCAGCCTCCCTGGACTTTGGACTCGCCTGTTCCTGAAGTTCCTCCAGCCAGCGGATCTGGGTGCGAGAGGTATAAATCACCACCGTCATCGCCTTGGCCATGGTGCCCTCAATTTCAAAGGTCCTCTTTAACATGTCCTCGATTCTTTTGTCTGTGGGGTCCTTGAGGGCTATGGTGCCACATGGCAGCACCGTTTTCTTACTCAAGGCCGCCACTTGTGGATCGATGGAGGGCGCCTTTGCACCAGGCGTCTGATTTGTCACCTTGAACCGGGTACATCTTGTGTAAGTTCCTTCGGTTTGGCATCCTGCCCGGGTCTGTGGATTGCCATTCTGTGTGAATCAGTTCCTCAATGGCCGGGCAGACTGGGAAGGTCTCAGAGGTGGTGGTCCTTAGCTGGATCATTGGGTCCAGCTTCGATTCCGTCTTCTCCCCTTCCTGTTCCTCTGTGGACAGGCCATGGTGTATTGATGACCTTCATAAGGCGAGAGTTATTTCGAGCGCATACAGTTTTGGCGTGAAGATGGAGCTGTCTGCTGATCGATGTCCTCCATGTCGGACTCCAAGCCATGCTCCTCCTCCTCCCCTCGTCGAATTCATCCTCTTTGTCTCTATCTTCCGGCTTGCCATCAAGGGAATGCTGGGAAGAGGGTCCTCTGGGCTGGTGGGTCCTCTGGAAGGTCTCTCTGGTGGGTGAGCTCTGCGCTGGGTGGCCGAGATCTGTTTTGGGTAAGCGCCTCCAGCTTCTCCATGATCTTCAACATGAAGTTCTGCTGACTCTCCATCATGGTGACCACCGCTTGCTGGTTCTGTGTCAACAGGGAGCCCGGATCCACCCAGGTAGAAGTGCTGGGGCCTGGGAGGGAAGGTGCCGTGGGGGGGGTTCCCTCCATCGAAGACATCTCGTCGTCCAAGAGGCAGGCCATGCAGAGAGGGCCTGGGGTTTGAGGGAGGAGGGAGGCGCTGCACGCGGAACATTTCTTTGCTTTAACCATCTGAAAGATAAAAGAGAAGGGTCTGAGCGAGGAACGGGACTCCGGAAAACTGTCCCCTACGCCCCCGTGGAACATGCCCGTAGGCGGAGAATAAGGGAGAATGGGGGGGCCGGAGTCGTGCTGTGTTAAGGACTCTGTAAGAGGGCCCTTAGACAGACCATGGGGGGGGAGGGTGGAGACTCCTTTCTTGGCATCCTTACCTGACTATCCCTCAGATGATTGCTACTCGGGTAGGCCTGGGTCCGCTGTGGGAGGGACCGCGTACGGTGGGGGATAGTTCCGCTAGAGCCTGCCAGGGGTTGCTATGGGAGGTACCCTAGCATGGACTCTGCGGTGTCCTACTGGGGTCGCTATGGGAGGGACCCGAGTGGACTGAGGAGGTCTCCTTTTTTTTTTTTTTTTTTTTTTTGAGAGCGCCTAAGGCTGCTCAGGGTCGCCCAAGATGAAAAGGAGGGCACTGTAGAGTCAGACCCAGAACTCCTGAGGCGTGGTGTGAGGCCCCTGTGTTGGGACCCACATCTAACGGTGGCCCACTGGGGTCAGGAGGCCAGCTGAGACCTGGACCCAGGAACTGCTCCTCCGATTATGGCGCATCTAGCTCCCTAGTATTTTTGAAGATATATATTTTTTTTTTGGCCTCCAGCTCGCCCTATGTCGTGGGCAAGGAGGGAGAGAGAGGCTGGAGAGACGAGGGGGGAGCTCCCCCAAGGAGCAGGGCATCGCCCTGTGTCAGTGGCCTGAACAGCGCCACGTGGCTTGGTCGGCCTCTGAGAAGGCCTATGTTGAGAGCGGTAGGCCAACGCCGTGGCGCCAGCCCCTCTGAGCAGCTCTGGAGTGGAGGGGCAAGGAGCGAGTGTCGGCAGGCCTCCGGGGATCCCGGGAGCCTGAATCCATTGGCCCGAAGGCCGAGAGGCAGGAGGGAAGGTGAGGCGCGTCCGCTGGACCGAGGCAGCGCGCCGCTTGCAGGAGGCCCGAAGAGCCTGGTGAGATCTGCACCTCCGATTGGGGCCGGGAGGCGGTGAACGCCTGCAGCATCAGGGAACACACCGGGACGAAGGAGGGCCGGAGGGCCGCACCTGCCTGCGGGCCGAGTTCCGCTGATTCTCGTGGGAGGCCTCAGAGGGAGGGAGGAGGAAGGGGGAACCGTGGAATCACGGGGAGAAGAGGCGACTCGCAGGTTAGAAGGCCAGGCATGGGCCTGGGCAAGGGGCTGGAGACCCAGAGCCAGCCCCAGCGGCGCTGGGAAAACAGGGCCTCGTGCGCCGATCCCTCCGAAGGGAAGAGAGGCCTCAGACAGCCACGGAGTCGTGGGGAGGAGAGGCGACTCGCAGTGGGGGATTTTAGGGCAAGGGCCTGTAGGATGAGCCCTCAGGGCCGCGTGGACTCTGGGACAGAGAGCACGCTGCCTGAGACGCCAGGATCCAGGGCGTGGGCCCAGATAGCGAGGGTCCCAGCCAGAGGCTTGGGAAAAAAAACATCCTGGAGTGCCATAGGAGAATATAAAATGCTAATATAATTCACCAAACAGCATTTCAACGATAGAGCAATGTGTTATCAAATATAAAGTTTCTAGTAGCAGAACAAAACTCCTGGTTTGAACAAATTAGAGATATGGGGCAGCAGAGGGCCCCCAGACAATAAAAATAATAATTTCAACAAGATAGAAGGCTTTTGATAAAACAAGTACAGTTCCTACCTTAGAATTTAAAGAGCAGACAGGGGTTCTCTGGATGCTTCTTGCCTATTCAGATGCACAAATTACAACTGGAGAGCAGGGGGTTCCTGGGACCTGGATATACTGGAAATCTGATCTGGGTCATGTGCATCATTAGCCTATCAGGTGGGCTGTAACCCATGAGGTAATGTCTGGAGTGCCATGGGATGCCAACCTATCACAATGATGCTTACAACCTTGTTTCCTCCTTGTCTCTTATAAAACCTTGACTTTCTGTCGAGCTACACTCTAAGAAATTCACAGTTTCTATCTGTAGTTTAATACATTAATCTACACTTCATACATTTATTCCACCATTCTAAGTCAGAATTTTGCAAAATTCAGCTAAGTGCATTTTAAAGTTTCGCATTAGTGTAGTTCCACATTTCATGGTAATTCCACCTGCAGAATTTTATTTTTGCACAGCACTAGTCACAAATAAAATAGATGATAGTATGAAGCAGGGATAGAGAATTAATTTACAGTAAAGTGACTTCAAAAAGTTACTACAAAGTGAAGGTATTTCACAAAATTCCACAAAGTGCCCCCTTTGCTAAAAAAAATCCAATGGACAGAAAAAATTCTGCAGAGTGTTGATTTTTGAAAAATGCACTCTTTGCAGATGTATTTTCTACAAACTTTGCACTTTGCAAACTTATTTGCCTTAAAATAAATACTTATCGAAAAATGGAAATATGCAAATTGTGGCCACTGTGTGGTGAAAACTACACAGAGTGAAGCAGTCACAATTCACTCTTCTCTAACCAGGGATTAGTCACATATAGGTACTGCTAACATCACCTCTACTCGGATGGAAGTTATCTGACACTAAAGAAAATGGATGTTTTCTTCTGAATGATGATTAGAGCCACTGATTTATGGTGTGTTAGTGGAATTACCAGATTTTACTGAAATTCTGCTGCCTTGCATTTGCTATGCGTATAATTAATGTGAATGAAAGAAAAACATGTATACAGCAAATCAAGCAAAATGAAAATAGTGCAGGAAATAATTCAGATCAAAGTACCTGATATGCAGATGCACTGTTCTAGTATAAAATGTCAAATTTTATGAAATTATATGATTTTCTGTGGTGAAGACAGTCAAGTTCCTTGAGTTTCCAAAACAAGATAGATCTCACTTTTTGCTAGACCATGAAAGCAGCTACAGTATACACATGTATAATGTGGCATATAAATTTATTTATTTTCAAAAGTTTCACCAGGAAAGACATACTGAGCTCAATAACAGCTCATTTCCAGATGTGTCCTGGGAGAGAAGGGACAAAGGGAGACAATAACAGAGCAGTGCAGGCCAGTATGTACAATAACAGAGCATATACATAACTATATTAACAGTACTTACAGAATAATTACAGTACAAGCAAAAATGAGTAGGGCCAGCCAACACAGCAATATGTGCAGTAAGAGGTGGTCAGCAATAGGGAGCTTATGAGAGTTGAGGCTAGAGAGGCTGGAAGAATACTCCAGAAACTATCCAGGAGGAGTGAAGCAGTATCAAGAGTTTATGGAGGAGAAGAAAGGGGAGGTAGAATGGAGTGGGTGTAAGAGTGTAGTGGAGCAGGGGTGGAGACTCAGGTGCAGCTGCAGGAGGGAGCAGTGAAATCACGGAGAAGAGAGGAGAGGAGAGGAGAGGGATTGAGGGTAAGTGGCAGAGCAGATGGAAAGGGATAGGGAATTCCAGAGCTTAGGGAGGCAGAAGGAGAAAGCAGCCTGGCTGGATGAAGATGACCTTGGCGTTAGAGCAAATGAATGATAGACAAAGCTGCGGAGGGAGAAAGAGGAAGGAGGAGGTGGTGACAGTAGAGATAAGAGGTAAGAGGGGAGAGAACTAAGCCAGTACTTGACAATAAAAGAGGAGCAATGTGCATGACGTCTGGCTTCTAGTGTGGGGGAATGAGAGTGAGGTGTATTGGAACAGTGGTGAGATGGGGCAGATGGTCAAGAGCAAACCAACAGAAGGAGTGATAGAGAGGATCCAGTCTGGCCAGAGTGGAATTTGGAGCACCGCCGTAAATGGTGTCTCCATAGTTGAAAATGGGGAGAATCATTCTCTGTAGAATGGCTCTGTGAGCTGGCAAAGGGATGCATCCATGGTTCTGGTACAAAGCCCCTAGTTTTGGGTGCAGCTTTTTGTGAATAACATCCACGTATACAGAGAAGTCAAGGTGCCGGTCAAGCCACACCTTGAGGTACTTGAAGGAGGGAATGACTTAAGTGGGGGGGGGTGAGAGTGAGGTGTATTGGGAGCAGTAGTGAGACTAGGGTGGATGGTCAAGAACAAACTGACAGAAGGAGTGAGGTACTTGAAGGAGAGAATAACTTCAAGGGGATACACATCCAGAGTGTGGAAGAAGGGGAGGGCTAGAGGAGAGCTTTTGCCTAGTTCAGTAGATCCTGGAGACCAACTTCTTTGCATTAAGGAACAGCTGATTTGAGCAGAATCAGAGCTGGACATAGTCAAAGTCCAGCTGGAGTTCGGTCATCAGATCAGCTGGGGAAGAGCCAGAGGCACATAAAATGGTATTGTCTGAGTAAATATGGATGGATGCAGAGATGCAGGCAGAGGAGAGGCTATTTAGGAAAATCGAGAAAAGAATAGGACCAAGCATGGATCCTTGGGGGACGCCAGTGCTGATAGGGAGAGGGGGGACAGGAAGTTGCCAGTTTTAACTGATTGAGTTCTGCCCAAAAGGTAAGAATGGAACCAATTAGTAACCTGAATGGATAGCCCTGCTGCAGTGAACTTAGCAAAGAAAAGGGGGTGGGCTATGGTGTCAAAGGCTTTGGCCAAGTCAACATAAATAACAGAGGTGATCAGGTCCTGATCCATGCCAGAGAAAATAGAGTCTGTTAGCCTGAGAAGGGAGGAGGAGGTGCAGTGGAATTTGCGAAAGGCAGACTGGAAAGGGGTGAAGAATGAGGATGAGTCGAGAAAAGGTGAAAGTTGAGAAAGCACAAGGTGTTCTTGGAGTTTACAAGGGTAGGAAGTAGGGAGACAGGCTGGTAGTTTGCTGGAACAGAGGAGTCACCACCTTTATGGAGGGGAGTGACTGCAGCATGCTTCTAAGAAACAAGGACAGAAGTGAGGGAGAAGGAGAAGATAAGAAGGGAGGTGAGAGGAAGACAGATGGCAGGGGTGGAGAGGTGAAGGAGTTTTGGGTCTAGTCCATCAGGACTCTTACCTTTAAGATCGTTTTGAGCCAGAAGGGCCATGAGGGTGGCAGCCAGTGTGATAGGGGAGGAGAAAGGGGTAAATGAGGAGGGCTGTGGGGGTAAGTGGGAGCGGAAGGGGTTTAGGTAAGGAAGAGAGAAGAGAAGAGGTTCAGGAGGTAAATAAGTTGTTGACTTCAGCGGTGACAGAAGAGGAGTCAGAGATAGTGGTGTCCCTCACCTTGAGGGCTAGGGCAGAGGATGAGGTAGAGGGTGAGACGAGAGAGTAGATGACCTTCCAGAACTTTAAGGTGTGGTTAATATTGCTTTGGAAGGTGACGGAAAAGTACTCTGGCTTGGCATGTTTGGTGGCTTTGGTACAGGCATTATGTAAGGCTCAATATTTGTGATAATCAGAAGGGGAGCCTGAGAACTTGTGAGCCTTCCATGTCAGACCCCATGCATGCAGGCAGGACAGCAGTTCAGTAGAGACTCAGGGGAGATGAGAACCTTGTACACTGGTTTTCCTGAGGGGAGGCATGACAATCCCATATAGCCAGAAAATGGAACTTGAAGAGATTTAGTGCTGAGTAAATGGAGCAGGCAGCAAAGGTGGTTGACCAGTCAGTTGCTGCAAAATCCTCTTGTAGGGTGGAAAAGTCCAAAGACCAGAAGGATTTAATCAGGAGGAGTTTGGGTTGGGCTTTGGGTCTGTGAACTCTGCGTACGCAGTAGACCATATGGTGGTTGCTGAGAGCATCCGGGAGAGAGCCTGACGCAATAATACGGTGTTGGTGGGAGGCAAAGGCCCAGTTCAAAAGGGTGTGGTTTGGGGACTTATGATTGAGATGGGTAGGGTCCGAGACTAGTTGGGTTAGGTTGAGAGACTTGATATTATTGCACAATTTGAATAATGATGGAGCGAGCCAATCTTTGTTAAAGTCCCCCTAGGAAAAGAAGTTCACCACTAGAAGCAAGAGAGGAGAGGTGGAGAGGAGTTCAATGATAGTGGAAGAAGGCAGACCGAGGCAGCAATAGATGCCAGCCACAAAGATGGGGAGGGAGAAAGGAAGAGAAAATTTGAGGAGTAGGAGTTTGTAGGCAGAGAGCAGGGTCTGATTTACCATTACACACAGTATGCCTGTGCGTAGGGCCCTTGATTTTCTGGGGGCCCTCTGCAGGTGTCCTCTGTATGGTGGATGATGCCAAGCTGTTACTGCGCTTTACTCACATACCACACAGTATGCATCTGCAAGTGGAGTGGCTGACCTATCTGACCTTGACTCAAGTCTGGATTTGCTGGAAGGTACATACGAACATATGAATGTGCCAGCAGAAACAGACTGCCCGGTCTATCTAAGTCTGCTCAAGTGTACAGCATGCACCCCTAGTTTGCAGCACAAGGGCATGATTGTCTGCAGGGGCCAGGAATTGCTGGTTGTTCATCTGCTTTGTTGCTCAGTTAGTTAGCGCCGTGTAGTAGTACAAGCATGCAGGAGGGCCGTTTTCTAATCACCAGTAGCTCTGTTGTAGAATGGCCGAGGAGGTGTTCTAGGCAGACAGCGTGGCACAATAATCCTGTTACTATGCAACAATCCAATCATGCAAGTGGTGGGTGGGGCTGCCAATTTTGGATCTGTTTTCACAAGGAATGGTGTGATGTCAAGCTGCTTGCCTTGTCCAACGTTCACGGGAAGATCGAAGGCCATCGAACCGTTGGGCATGAGTGAGTGAGGAACAACTGCGGGAGTGGAGACTGACTGGTGTGGTGTAAGTTAAGGAGATATTTGCAGAACAGGAGGATGTTGCAGACCCAGTGAAAGTATTCTGATTTAGGAGTTTACTCAAGTGCTCTGCATTTTTTATTCCTGCTTGTAATCTTTGTTGATATTAGTTTCTGAAGTCTACTCTGAAACGTGTTCTGAATAAGCAAAGACTGTAGTTCGTCCCAGAAGTGTTCAGTTTTGTTTTTCAGATATGCTTCTGACATAGACCTCTTCAATACAGAGAAACAAGCATATTCATGTCATATCATTGAATTTGAAGAGGAGAAGTTTGCTTCATGTGTAGTCAGTAGACTGCAGCTTTATTGACTGCATGCTAAAAATAAATCCTGAGCTTGACTTTTTGATGGAGGAATTTGGAGCAGTTTTGGGGCCATATGTGTTGTGAAGATCATCATGTTGCTAAAAATGTTACCAATGCACTAACCCGGTTTTGTGCAATCAGATGAGGGCCATATTTGGCAGCTCCACTGCAAAGTGCTCAGCAGTGTGCATGCACAGAATATACCACTACAACCATGTAAATAAGGGGTTTATTTTGCATACAGGGTGCAGTGGATGGTATATTCAGAAGTTCTGAAAGTGCTAGAAAGCCATTACTGTTGCAGCACTGTTTAACATTTTCAGAACCTTACTCCATCAAAACGCAAAGTAGTGTATGAACACCCAACCCCCCCCCCATGAGCATCAGGTAGTAGACTGACAGCAAGACATACTGTACCAGTTCCTACCAGAGTCTTCCCACCCCAGTGACACACCAGTCTTTCAGATGTATTACATATAACTCATTCCCTAGTAGTCTAGATATCCCCAATCACCACACCAATCAATCCTGTCATGAGTTATATCTCTGGTAGTCTAGTGGTACCCCACTACCCATGATTGGCATACCAATCAATCGTATGTATGAATAAGTTTTGTTTCTCAAGTAGTCTAGTGGTCTACTGATTGCCATATTGATCAGCTCTATCAGTTCAATTTCCCACATAGAATAGTGGCTCCCCCTCCTCAATCGTCGTAGCAATCTGTCGTATGAATAAGTCATATTTTCCCTGATAGTCTAGTTGTCCCTGTACCCTAATCTCCATGCCAATCTGTTTTAGGAATAAGTTATATTTTTCTGATAGCCAAGTTATCCCCAACCAATGGCTGTTATAACCCCCTTCCTTGGCACTCAGAACATACCACCCCTGCCACCATCAGCACCCAGTAGATGCTGCCACTTCACAAATGGTGACCAGCACAGCCCTCCACTCATCACTTTGGCTGGCCTCTGTCTCAGTGACGGGGAGTGAGTGCATACATTCTGTACAGTAGAAACAGACAGGCACACTCCCTCCCTGTATGGCCAAGGTGGTGAGTGAAGGGCCTGTGTTGGTTGCTGTCTGTGGACAGTCAGTGGCTACTATTTAATATTAGAAGGGGGAACTGGGTGCTGGTGGGGGGTGGGTGCTTAGTGGGTGGGACTGAGAGATGGGTTCCGACAACAATCATGCAGGTGGTGTGGGGTCCACTACACTACCAGGGAAATATACTGTAACTTACTGTATTCATAAGGCACTTTGGTATGGTGATCAGGTGAGGGGAGAACCACTAGATTTCCAGGGAATAGGTTATATTTAATACTTCTGACAGATCACTGTAATGATTGGTGTGGAAGCAACCACAAGATCATCAGGGAATGGGTTATAACCTGTCATATGACACATTTGTATGGCAACTGAGGAGCAGCCACAGCTCCGCACAATGTCCCTATGCATTTGTGAGTGAGGAAATTCTGCAGAGATGATAATGGCCACATAATCATACTTTCTCAGATCATGCCTGAAAATCAGCAAATGCTTGTCTAGCGAACTGTACCCAGTTAATAAAACAAAATACATAAATAATGGCATGTAAATGGCCCATTAGCACCTTGTCTGCCATATCGCTCACAGGAGCAAAGATACTATAGTTGTGCTAGATCTCTTTGCTCTTGTGAGTCACCTTCCTGCAGGGGTCTGTGTTACTACTGTGTATAGTCAACATGTGCAGTGTTAACACAATTCTTACATTCAGACAGGCAGTGCCAAAAAGAAGCATCTTGAGTCAGGATCTAATGAACCTAAAAGTTTCCTATCTTTACCGCTGTTATACAGCAGGTGAGTAAAAAAACTGTCTTAAACCCATATTTTGAGTGTTTAACATTTTATAAATAAACAAAACAGCTAGAAAGACATTTACCAAAGTTTCAGGATTTGGAGCGCCTGACCTAAATATTTTGCACGCTAAGGTCTAAGAACAGTCAAGCTTAGAGTGACTCAATAAAAGGGATTTACAATGATGTGTCTACTTAACCCTTTCTATAATAGCACTTCTGTATCACTACTATAAGACTGTAGTGGCATTGAGGGATTCTGTGGACATTAAAGTAAATTTCTAACATTATATTAGAGGTTTTCGGCATTATAACCCATTACCTTGGCAGGTACTAGTACCACTGAGATACACAGAAACATAGACATAGACTTTGATGGCAGATAAGGAAAGCTTGAACCACACAGTCTGACCATTTCTCTACCTATTTGATAAGCTGCAGATCCAAGTTAGCCAACAGCCTACTTCTTCCTACCCCCCCACCAGAATTTCCTTATGTCTGTCTAATGCATTCTAATGCATTCTTCAATTCCCCCACTGTTTCTGACCACACAACCTCCTCAGGAAGGCCATTTCACGCATCCACCACCCTCTCTGTGAAAAAATATTTCCTCACGTTGCCCCTGAGCCGTCCTCCCTCTATCTTCAAATTGTGCCCCCTTGTTCTTGCACATCTCTTTTTCTGAAAGATGCTACCCTCTTGAACTTTGTTGATTCCCTTAAGGTACTTGAAAGTTTCTGTCAAGTCACACTTTTCCCTCATTTCCTTGAGGGTATATATATATATATATATATATATATATATATATATTTATATATATATATAAACTTTGCCACTGTTCAACAGATTTGCCTGAAATTTGGCAGGCATGGGGTATATCCATAGCTCTTGGGATCTGGGAACTTTCATACTGGTCGGATATACGGCTGCGGAATTATTAAGCAACATCCGTGCATGCAATTACGTGTTTTTGCGCTTTCTTTGCTTGTGCCTACAGGTCGCATAGTGTGTGCGACCAGTCCAAAAACATAACGGAACATGTGGCTGGGGTCCCCGATGTGCCTCTTGAAAATTTCGTGAAAAAATATTGAACGGTTCAAAGGTTATTCAAAAAACAAGTTCCCATTATAAGTCAATGGGAAAAATTAACCAAAAGTTCGACACTTTCGCAAGCGCAGTTTTTAGTGTTGCGAATGGCCCTAGTAGTGTCACAAATCCACCATTTTGTTTTCAGTTACTGATAACAGAAATGCTTGGCATTTAAAATTGGGACCATCTAGGGACACAATTATTTTTGTGTTTCCCTATTCGAGCCCTGAGGATGCTAGTCATGTCTTTATTTTGGGGTTAAACACCCCAGAAATGTTTTTCAAATTTCTGAGAAAAGTAATTATTAGCAAAGTAGTGTCGCACTTGCGACACTGTAAATAAAACTTTGTGAAAGCTTTCACAAATCACAACACTACTTTTCTAGGCTATGGCCAAAATGACAGGAATTCTTTGCCACCCTGCTGAAAAAAAAACAGTTTGGTCTTTTGGGCTGAAATTTGGAGGGAAGGCAGCCAACATCTCACAGATGTGCCTTTTGGTGGTTTGGTGACAAAATATTGCACGGATGCAAAGTTACAGTACTCCGAAGTCTACTTTTTTCCCCATAGACTAACATGGTGGCGTCCGCCGTGCCTTTCAGGGCTCGTATCTCGGAAATGGTGCGAGATACGGAATTTTCGTCGTGACAGCGCATAGCCCAGTGGGCTATGCAGTCAGTGAAAACCTAGCCAGGAAACTCATGAATCATGTCAAATTTACATTTTTTTTCTACGTCGCATGGTTCCTGAGATATAAGCAATTTAGTATTCCAACAGCTCATTTTCTGCTCCGAGGCCCATTATTATGCATACATTCTTTGTACACACTGAGTTTCTCTATGCAGCTGTTGCACAAAAACAGGCTGTGCGCTTCTGTTACATGTTACAGTTAGCATTTCCACTTGCATTTCCATACCCTTTTGCGTTACCGTTCCTGTTTACGCCACTGTGTGCGTTACCCTTTGCGTTCTTGTTTGCGTACATGCTTGCGTTCGCGTTTCCATTTCTGTTTCCTTTGGCGTTATTTCTGCTGTTAACATTACCCTGCTCATTTCCAGTGCCTCCACCCTTGGCTAGTTTAAATGCTTGCCAATGAAACATTTAAACCTATCACCTAGGATCGTGGTTCCCCTCCTGGACAGATGTCAGGCCATTGTGCCAAGATAGGCCTGCATCCCTTCAGGTGGACCCACAGTCCCCAGTGAAGTCAAAACCCTTAGCTCTGCACCAGTTTTTCAGCCATTCATTGAATCCCATAGTGCAGAGCACCCTAGCCTCACCCATGCAATAGACAGGCAGCACCTCCGAGAAGGTTACCGTGTGTGCTACTTGTCTAAGGCGCCTCCTCAACTCCACAAACTTCTCCTGCACTGTTCTGATCCCATTACCAGCCAGATCATTTGTCCCTAGGTGGACAATGACATCCAGCTCCCTCTCCCATGCCTCTGCTCTTGTGATCCTGAGGATTCACTCCCTGTCCCTCCAAGCTATAGCACCATGAAGGTACCTTACCTCCCTCTCCCCTACCTCCCCCCAGTTCTGCCCTCTTAACAATTAGGTCCCTGACTAGGAGTTGTTTCCTTCACCTGTGAGGTCCTGTTACATCCTCCTGTGGGTCTTCTTTGTGGAAGTTCCCATAATCCTCCTTGGTCTTCACTGCGGGTGCCTCCATAGAGGAACCACACTACAACAGAACAGCGTATGAATTGTGGAGGGTACAACTGTAGAGAAGTGCCTCTGTTCCACCACCATCACCCTCTCTGACCCCATCGTGGTCCAACCGCTCTTCCTTCTTGGCAACCTCTGAGGCAGCAGTGGCAGCCCTGGTGATCCTTGGGTGGGAAAGGAGGTTTTCTGAATCAAGGTCAACTCAGCTTGGAGACGAGGAACCTCCTCCCTCAGCCCAGAGATGTGCCTGCAGATTGGACAACACTGCATCCTCCAGAATGTCTCCCAGAAGACTGCTGCTCCACAGCCACTGCACTGCACCGCACCACTCCCATCATGTCTTAGTGGCCCCTCACCTGTTGCTTTGCATGCAGGCAGTCCAGATTAGCAGCCTTCTTTAGCCTCCTTCTGCCCTAAAGACCATTTGTATAGATCATAGTATACACTTGTTGGCCACCAGATAACTCAGCCTCACATATCCTGCTAGCCTGTATAGACCTGACTCACTGTCTTACATTACTGAAAATATCTTCCATCCTCCACCTTATTAGGAGAGCTTATGACATTAAGATGTGGGATCAGTGGAGGCAAAAACCTGGGCTCCCTGTTATTGCTCTTGATTTAGGGACAGAAGAGGTCATTTGATCTTTTCTTCTGTGAGTATAAGTGGTCTGAAGAGGAAGAGCAGTTTCATTATGATGACCTCATGAGTTTTTATGGTGTTTAGTATGTGGCAGTTCTGCCTGTGGCATGGAGGGAACCAGTAACATTTAGACCAGAGAATGCAGTGAGCGGTTACTTATGAGACCAGGTAGCCACTAGCCAGGGAAGGTCTCAGGGTCATGATGATAGGGGTATAAGATGTGGAACATAAAAAAAATGAAATTTCATACATGGGCTAAACAAATGTGGCCCCAGGTAAATTAAATGAATGCACACAACTGCCATTCATTGGCATTTCTTGGCACAGTGTTCTTGTGTAGTGTTGGCCATGCTATTCTATACCACCACCTATTATTAGCTGTACAGTGTATTTCATCGTATGGTTGATGTGGAAGTGTGGTTGAGAGGTGTAATATTTTAAATGATGCAATGTGTGATTAACTTAATTATGCAGGACTTGATGTGTGTGTCTGTGTGAAATGTTTTCCTTTTTTTAACAGTATTTTGACTTAAAAAAAAGAATTGTTCAGTGGCCAGTATTACTGTTTAGGCTGCGGATGGAACATCCTTGTGTGTAACATTGTTGCTGTTGGACTACCTATGGTGAAGCCAAGCCTCAAATGCAAAGGATATATGGGATATGGTGAAAACTGGACCTCCAGACTCAGATCGGATCAGATCAGTAAAATCTGGACTAACCTGTACAACCATACAAGCTGGACCATGCGCAAGTTGCGCAAATATTGCTGGTCCAGTGACTGTGATTGGATGGACCAGTCTGGCTTTTACCTATCTGGTCTGGTCCCAGTAGTTTGGGTTTCACCCCATCCTGAATAGTGATGTAAACTAAACTGCCAGAATGGGAACAGACCAGATAGGTATAAGCCTGACCCGCCCATCTGTCCAGAGTGGCTGGACCAGCAATATTGCTTGCGCCTGTCCTGGCAGGACTAACCAGTCCAAATTTTACTGATCCAATCTGGGTTTGGAAGTACAGTTTTCACCTATACCCAGATCTATGTTTTTCATTTGTATAATTGGTGGCAGGGGATGCGTAGTTTCTTACTGTGCTTTATTTATTGTATTGAAAGTGCCAACTGCAGCACATTAAAAAGTTTCCTTGCTCAATTAGAATTAAGTATTGTTTGCATGACAAGGGTCAGTCAGTGGGGGGCCATGGTTACTGCTGTCCATAGGGCCCATGGCAGTGTAAATCAGGCCCTGTCAGAGGGGAGGAGATAGAGAGTACAGTATGTGCCAAATTAACCGTACACGCTTGCAGCAGATGCCCGCTTGTAACAGATGATTCTCCATTGCCAAAAGCCATTTACCATAGGGCACAATACTAAATTTACCTGATTAAGTGGACCTGCAATTCCACATTAAGCGACGTCTGAGTAGCTAATTAAAAGCTCACCTGACACCTCAAAGAGGTGCTAATGTTCAGCATTCAGCTGCTGTTAGTTCATTTTGAAGCAGTTTCAGCAGTTTACACAGTATTTAATGCCTCATCCCACACTAATAGTGTTTTCAAATAGTTTTTTGGCTATCGAGCTCTCTCCTTTTGCATTTCATTAATGAGGCTTCTGGCTCACTCTGCTCTGTTCAAGTCTGGCTCATGCCTGATGAATGCCGTGCTCCACCCCCCACCACCCCACCACCGCCTGCCTAAAGTAACAGCTGCACTCCCACCTGATCACTTGCCCACTAAATACACTCATCAGTTTGTTGTCTGGGAACCTGTAAAAAAAAAAAAAAAACACATTTTCTTCAGCCCCAACTTCCATTTGTAGACATTCATATGATCGTTAACTCTCACCCTCGCTGTGCACTTCCTCCATCTGCCTGCTGATATAACTGGCATGCTGCTGTCAGCTCACTTACCTGCTAGATATACTCTTTTGAGATTTTTTTTTAAATATATATTGTTCAGCTGCTTCTTCCAGTCACCAGATAGGCAGCACTGGCAGCACACAAACTTATAGGACTGGCAGCACACAAACCATGTTGTCTCTCTCACTCACTGCTCTAACTAGACATGCGCATGGGATGCCGAGATCCCTTGCCAAGGCTTCATTAATGGAACAGATGCCACTTGTAACGGACGCAATGCCATATGTCACACTAGTACATTACCAAGTGGCACATACTGTATAGGGGTGAACTGAATGGCAGAGGTGAGATAGATGACAACCCCACCATCCCTAGAGGCTTGATCCTGTCGGGTAAGCGAAGAGCCAGGGATGGCAACTGCAGAGTCCAGAATCTTGTGTGAAAGCTAGGATTCTGAAATAACTTGAATGTCTGATTTAAGGCTGATCATGAGGGGCTGCAACAAGTCAATTTTGGGGAGTAGGCTGCAGACATATCCATGTGCCACACTCAGTCCCTTGGGGAGGGAGGTGTTTGGGGTGAGCTGGGCTATGATTGGGCTCGATATCAGCTGCAAACAATAATAGCAGGTAGATAAGGAGTTTAGTGGGTGTAGTGGGGCATTTGCATGGCGAATGAGTGTAGGAGTAGGGGAGGGGGGGCAGGGCAGGGAGAGGAGGAGAGCAGAGAGTTAAGAGTAACAAGACAGAGGTTAGGTGATGGGAGAAGAGAGCAGTTAGAAGGCCGGGGGGATGGGAGAGAGGGCAAGCACTGGAAGTATGGATGGTGGGGAAAGTGGAGGGGAAATAGTGGAGGAGGGGAAGGCAGGGAGAGTAGGTGGGTGAGGAGGGAAGAAGAGGAAAACAAGAGTGAGGAGAGAATTTATTATAAAAACAGCACAAAACATAAAACAGGTAAATACAGTACCCCACAGTGCAAATGGAGCATTTTTTTTGACTGTGAGGTTCTCTGATAAATGCTGGGTCAATACTATGCATGTAACACGCCGCAGTATTAACTGGGCTGTATAGTGAGTGCCTGGGTTTACAGGACAGGGGTACAACAGCAGTAAGAGAATACTGTTACCCCTGTTACTGCATACAGAATGGGAGGGTGGAGAAGTTGCCATGTGTTGGGTGCCTGGTCAAGTAGCTCCTGTGGAGGAATGGTTGGGCACCGGCAGGTTGGAGAACTGGGACCATGGTTAAATTCCCTCCCAGTTCTCCCCTGCTACAACTTTTGCCATGATTAAAAAAAAACACCCCATCCTGAGTTTCTCTCTCCCTAGGTCCCCCGGCCCGAGTCTATTATTTAATTCTGGGGGACACATTGTTTTCAATAGGGAAAAGTGTGAGAACAGGTTGGTGTTTTGCCCGACTCTGTTTTTGTCCAGTGCTGTTTTGCTGTGGCATTTTTAGCCACGCTGTTCTGATGTGTGGTGGAATGATCCCATGCCCTGTATTTACCTGTTTTTATATTTTGTGCTGTTTTTCAATAGACTAAGCTTGTATATGCCACATTATATATGTGTATGGCTGCTATCTAGGTCTAGCAAAAAGCAAGGTCTCTCTTGTTCTGCATTATGTTGTTTTTGACTGACTGCTTTTGCTGCTCTACAGAGTGAGCCCTCTTTTTGTTACCACCTCCTTGAAATTACCAGTTTTGTTGTGAACACCGTAAATTAGTAATGATGCTTATCATATCTTACTGAAAAGAATCAGCACCTTTTCAGTTCATTTCTGTTGCCCACTAACCCTCACAAGTGCATGCCACTATCAACAGGATTCAAAAAAAAGGAATAAAACAAGGCCTTGTTTCAGTCATGTCAAACCAGGACAGCTACACATTTTGGATTTTGTTAAAGTTGGAATATATGATGTGACCAGCAGATGGCGCCATTGTACAATAAACCCAGCAGCAATATCCAGAGTGAATGAGGAAGTTATATATAACACAAAAGAATTCTGTTTGCTGGTACCTGGTGTTGCCTTATGAGGGACTGCTTTGGCTGCACGAGCTTGGATTGGTTCTGAAAGAAGAATATGTATGACACGGCTGTAAAAACAATATCTGTTTTACAGAAGCATGAGAACATCATGTTGACTACCAAATGCTGAAAGTCTTTCAATTTGATCACAGACATACAGTAGCTGAAATGCTCAAGTAAATCTCTGTGTTATTGCAGGAGTCTTGGGTCCCATGGACCCAAACTGACTGAAATGGTTAAGCTCCGTGCCATGTCATTGTAACTCTACCATCGAGACCTTAATAAAAGATATTCACTTGAAACAGTAACTTCTTGAATGTAGACTTCTGCCAGGCCCCTGTCATGTGTTTGACTGCTGAGTACCCAATCTGAGTATGTACACAAATTGGTCAAAATGTCAAGTAAGCTTTTGGGGCCAAAAAACTGGGTAATTACAGCATAATGTCTGTCTTTGATATGTTAAGAAAATGTAGTTATATTTATTTTCAGATCTGTGAAATTTCATGGAGCTAACTATCCATATATTAACTGGCCCACAATAATCACTGGTTTCAACATTTTAAAAGGAGAACTGCAGTAAACATTGTAAGTAGTTTGTCCTGAATAATCTGTTTATTAATTGTTAGTTCCCATTCTGTTATTGCTCCCTCTTAACTGTATTGTTCTGCAAACTCAGTTGCCGTTTAAGCAGTAAGACACAACAGGGTGTGTGTTAGGCTGGGATAACATCACTCCTTGGGTATGTAGGTGGTAAGGCATAAGATGCTGCTAAGGGCCTTCAACCACACAGGAGGTCAATCAATAACTTTTAATCAGTCAATAACTTTAAGCACTATTCGCAAAGATCAGAGTGCACGATAAGCAGCATGACACATGCCCTGGAGTGCCTTATTGTGATTATAAAATGGATCTCGTACAATTAAAAAAAATAATTTTTTATGTAGGTGCTTCTTAAGATTGGGTTCATGCTGTGATGTTGTACCATTTAAGATTTCTGTGATGTAGTAATACTGTTTGTCCCTTTCTTTTTCAACCGTCAAGTTCTACAGTAGAACATAATGCATAATGGTAACAATGTAATAACTTAAAGAGCCTTTAGTGCAAAAATTGCTGTCACAAAATGTTATTAATTTTGGAAAGTAACCCCTTTTTACTGTGTTTATTTTTGAAGTAATTTTCTTTTTCATACTGAGTATTAGAAGACTTCTTCCTAGTAGTATTGGGTGCAATTTAATGAACAGTAATGACTGGGCTGTGCTTTTTCCCATACGGGAATCTGGTCATAATTTGCAGTTATAACCAGGTTATTATAATGGCATTCATGTGGTGGCTTCCCCTCAAAGAGCTCATGCATGCTGCTGCAGCTCAGCACGAAAGTGTAAGTGCCAGCCCCACTTTCTACTCACAGGCCATACAGAGCTCAGGCTGCAGCCTGCTCCATGCAAATAAAAGAAGGGCACAGTATGAGTATCGGGCGGTGGAAGAGGTTGTGGAAAGAGTGCCACCCACCACCGATGCTGTCTGCCACTCCTGAGGCTATTTTTATATGCCCCAAGAAGCTTGTTTTGCAAGTGCTGCTGGAGCCACCAACTTGAAGCCATAATGCAGCTGTGCTACTGTATGAGTGACCAATGGGGCTAATTATAATTTAAATAAATAAGAGGAGGCAAGTCTGGGGGCATAGTTGGCTCTCAAAGGAGAGAATTTGATAAACTTCCACCACTACTGTTGGTTAGACCGTGAAGGGCTAACATAACAAAATGGGAGGGGGATTTATGAGGCGACAAAATAGATCCCAGCAATTATATATAAAACAAAACATGGGTGGATTTTAAAACTCAGATTTTATACACACCCTCTGTGTGGGATGCTTTTATAAACTCCTAGAGTTTTGTTCTCAGGGTTTCTGTACAGTAGCATCCTTTACCTCGGGTGTGTATAAAATTCCCCGTTATGCACAAGACCCCATGTATTATCTATATGTATGTTACCTGGAGGCTGACATACTGTAAACAGTTCTATGCCTCTTCATACCTCATCAGCACTGTGACAACACTTAGTATGACATAAGAAAGGACAGATCTGTTAGAAGTTGACTGACTTTTCTTGCTCAACTGTGATGTCATATTCAAAGGGATCACAAGTTTGTAAGGTATGAAAGGGAACAGAACTAGGTAGGTAGCCTACAACTAGATTTCTGTTTCTCACATCATACCTAGTGCTGCAAGGTAGAAAATCTAAGTAACAATTGATAATTTACAATGTACTTCAAATATAAAAAGTAATACAAAATCACACTTACCCTAATAATGCAAAGCATCATGGTATATATATGTAAATCACTATGAACATTTAGACTGGTTCTGCTTTAAGCAGAAGTGCATGATACCAAATGAATGGAAGACACAAACACATGTTTTGTCCTTCTCTGGGCTGATCAGTGTACCTCGATTGTATCTCAACCCTGGGGAAAATGAACCCGCTCTTCTGTGATCTTACAGGCTTGGGTCATATTGGGCCCAAAATAAGAAAGCAGGCTAAAAAGACCAAGAACCTCAGCAGAAAAGCACCAAGGCAAAGGTTACCAGAAAAAGGCACTGGCCATAAAACCAGGACTAAGATCTCTTCCAGTGTCACTCAAAGAGCTTTTGGGGCTTGGCCTGAGATGTGTCAGGGCACCCCCCTTGTGTGGGCTGAGTTAGATCCAGTTGGGAGTGGATGAGGTGGCTGAGGTAGTCTTGAGGCTGTGAACAACATATTGTGACCTTGACCCTGGCCCAACCCGATTTCTGGTTGAATGTGTGGACCTGATAGGATCTGTGGTTGCTGAGATTGTTCTGAGTTCCTTGGATAGTGGGGTCTTTCCTATGGCCCTGAAAGAGACCTTGGTTAGACCCCTATTGAAGAAACCCTCAATGGATCTGGACTGTCTCAGCAACTACAGACCAGTCTCAAACCTCCCATTTTTAGGGAATGTTTTAGAGAAAGTGGTGGTCATCCAGCTTGAGACACGTCTTGCCTCCTCTGCCACTTATGAGTGTTTCCAGTCTGAGTTTAGATCTGGGCATAGCACGGAGACCGTCCTGGTGAAGGTGTTGAATGGTCTCCTAATGGTGAGAGATAAGGGAGAGTGTACCATCTTAGTTCTCCTGGATCTCTTGGTAGCATTTACCACCATTGACCATGTGGTTCTGCTGGACCGCCTGCGGAACTGGTGTGGACTAACCAATAATATCATCAACTGGTTTAGGTCCTACCTCACAGACAGAGTGCAAAGGGTGACAATGAGGTTATCACCATCTAACCCGATGCCTATACACTGTGGAGTTCCACAGGGGTCGGTCCTGTCACCCATGTTGTTCACGGTATACATGCTGCCATTGGGAGGCATTATTAGGTGATATGGGCTGAGTTTTCATTGTTATGCTGATGACACCCAGCTGTACCTGCCCTGAACACTTGGAAACCAGGTGGCTGCCTCAGTTTTTAACACCAACCTGGGGGAAATCCAGAACTGGATGACTCATAACTGGCTATGACTCAACCCAGACAAGATGGAGGTACTGCTGGTGGATCCAGGTCATTAATGTGATGGATGAGGATCTGGACACTCCCCTGATCTAGTACTGGGGGGGGGGTATTCCTCTAGCCTCCTCTGTTTGGGTTAGGGATCCAGGCGTGGTTCTCGACGATGGCTTGACGTTTGATGCACAGGTATCAGCCATCATCAAAAGTGGTTTCTACCATCTGAGGAACATTGCTTGGATCCAGGACCTGATACTAACTGAGGACCTGACCATCCTGGTGCATGCCTTTGTCAAGTCCAGGTTGGACTACTGCAATGCCATGTACAGTACCTGGGGCTCTCCGGAGGCAATCTTCGCTATCTGCAGCTGGTGCAGAATGCAGCAGCTAGGTTGTTACTGGTGCTTTGAGATCTGATCATATTACTCCTGTCCTCCGTGAACTGCAATGGCTGCCAGTAAGGTGGAGGATTGCCTTCAGGGTTGGATTGCTGACCTATAAAGCCCTGCATGGGGGGGACCAGCCTACCTGCAAGCCCTCCTGGTTCCTCATTGCCCATCTTGGGCTCTTCGTTCATCCAAGGGTTGCCTCCCTGTGGTTCCCAGGGCCAGGTTGCAGCATTCTGGGGACCATGCAGTGTCAGTTGCCACACTGACCCTGTGGAACTCCTTGCCAAGACATGTAAGGGAGGCACCCTCAGTGTAAATCTTTAAAAAATGATTTAAAATGCTTTTATTTAATCAGGTTTTTGACATATATAATCCGTAATGAAGCTGAAGATTAAAAATGAACCAACTGTTATTTTATTGCTGTATTATCTTAGGCTCTGGACACTCTACAGAACTGTTTTTGAAAACCGTTTTTAAAACCAGTTTAGCTAAACCATTTCAGTGCAGCCACACTACCCAGTAACCATTTTTGATAATGGTTTAGTGTGGCCACACTGCTAGTGTTAAACCTGTTCTCCTTGTAACTATTTTTTGTTAAGCCCAACACACAGAACTGTGTGTAACCCCCAGGTGGCGCAATCCCAAGGGCTACTACCCCTGCCTGCTTGACTACTGACAGGTTCAGGGACCTAGGTTCTGTGGCTGGTGCCTCCACCCAGAGGTCAGGGTTTGTAGTGGTTAGACTAGCCTGATCACAGCCCTCTGGGACACCGTGACCCCCTTTGGTTCCCTCTAGTGGCTCACATAGTACACAGGAGTTACAGCCCCAATACCCCACGTATACACATTGTTCACTAATAAAGCACCACTTACCCTCGAGACTGATTCTGCAGCACGTCTCTGAGGACTCCCTGTAAAATAAGGTTAAACAACATACACAGCGAAATACAATACTGTTTCCATAAGTACCAACACCACAGACAATATATAGTATAACAACAACAAATCTGATTTATTTAGGGGACAGTAACACGGGAGGGGGAAATCAGGTTAATTGGTGGCATTAAATCACAGTACTGTGCACACATACAGGGTCTGAAAAGTCACACTCTGGGTACCCAGGTTGGGGGGGGCTAGCCAGGTCCGTTGCCCGGGGTTGGCCGGCAGGTGCAGATGGATAGGGCCCTGTAGAAGAAAATATATGCACAACACCCAATTGTAATCCAGAGCCGGATGGCTCATTCCAAGAAGCAGTGAAACAACAAGAATTAGATAACACACTTGTGATTGAAAACAGGCTGCTGGGGAATACCCTGATTTGTACTCACAATACCCAAGCTGAAAACCGGATAGGGGATGTTCTTCTGGATTGTCAGAAACAACAGGGCATGGAGACAAGGTCCTTGTGACTGGACCCCACTGCAGTTTATATCAAACGGATTTAGTCCGAGACAAGCTGGGGTTTGCTTCCAGCATCAACACGCAGCACACAGCACAGGAGATTGGAAATAGCGATTCTCCACAAGCACTACGCAAATTCATATGTAAAAGGAAAATACTATACCAGGCAGGCTGCTCCTCGATCCCGATCGCACTTACTGCAAAATACCCGGGAGAGCACACAGCAGCTTCAGTTCCTGACAGACCGGTAGCGTTGTAATTTCTCAGTCTTCTACTGGGTGAGCCTGGTTCCACACTTCTGGTGCTTCTTCTCCTCACAGCTTGATTCAGTCAAACTGGCACTCACAACGGCTGCAGGCTGAAACTCAGGGCCTCACGCGTGCTTCCCACATGAAACTATACACCGCAGAAGCATAGAGCTCCTTCTTTTTTCACTGTCACAACTGATCTGAGCTTTCCAGTAACAGAGCAGGGCATTTCTTTTAGCTCCACACCATTCTGTTGGCTTGTTCGGCTGTCACTCACAATAAGACTCCCTCTGTTGGTGAAAAAAAGGCATCAAGGTCAAAACTACATTTCCCAGAGTCACTGCCCATACAGTCCCCTTGTGGCTGGCTTAAAATTGAGAGTCCAAGTTCCGATTGATCCACAGGCTCCATCTTAAGGTCTCCCTATCATCCTGATTGGTCCAAGTCAGCAATTCAGGACCAAAATGAAAGAGCTACACTGAAACAGTTTGTGCTGAAATGAAGACAGGTTAGACAAACTACATTTTCTCAGTCACTCTAAATGATTTCTGGCAAACAGTTACATCTTTCAACAAGGCTCCCTCTGCACATGTAGCGACGGCAGAGACGGAGCGAATTGACAGCAGCTCAGGAGGAATTTGAGCATTAAATACACAGTGCCCCCATGCAAACCAATTAAGTCTGCAAGCAGACAGCTCTTAAAGAGACAGTACATGGAGGCTCAAATAGCACTCACTTGGAACCACATTTAAACAGCTCAGACGCCGAACACCGCCCACACTTGGAGCGTTCAGGCAAGCTCTTGGAAGACTTTTAGGAACCCCCATTTGCAGGGGGGTTACACCCTTCCTGGCCAGGAAAAACTTGACATCCACGTCAAGTAAGTTCCCCCATAAATTTCAATACCACCATATATATTTACATCAATATCACATTAGACGTATACATGTAATCATCAGTCAACATAGCACCTTACCAGAAACACATTTCTGAAACTTTTCAGTACATCACTTTTTACACAGTATTATATACACATTGTAGTGTAACTCAGGTTTTTACCTCCTGTACATGAAACCTGAAGAGTGGGGGCCCTTCCCTATCAGCTATCTTGGGGCTGGATGGGGCAGAGGCACCATACCTAGAAGGCAACACAATTAACTTGGAGTTAGCACTTATGCTCAGTTTGGGCAATGAGCTCAGGGACACATACACTACTTTATGGACAACATTGAGAGGCAAGTCCACAGGCCTCCCAGGAGAATCATAGCTGAGGTGCACCACAGGCTTTACAGCTTGACCAGTCTTTCTAGGGGCAACTGTTACAGTCTCTGCACTCTGAGCCTCATTTTCAGCATTGTCCTCACTTGTCAGGGGAGTCTCCATTGGGGTAGAGAGGCTAGAACTTGGGGCACATTCAGCTCCAGGAGTTACAATCCTGAGTCCACAACACTTGGCTCACATGGAGAGCTTTTGGACACCTGCAGTGAACTGTCAGGGCACTCAACACACTCTTCTTGTTCTGGTATATCACCAGGTTGTCCCAGTCCATCAGTTTCCTCCTCTGAAAGCTCAAACAGTTCAACCATACACAATGATTCCATATCATTTGACTTAATGCTTTGTACTTCACTTTCTGGGAGCATTGGCTCCAGGGACAAAGCTGGGGGCTTAGACAGTCTAGAAGGCCCAGCTTCATCTCCAGGATTGGTTAGGGGATTGCCCCGAAACAATTGACTCAGTTCGTAAGAAGGGTAGTATTCAAAGTTACACTCACTTTCCTCTGACATGGACTGACAGTCATGTTCAACTGGGACTTGTTGTGGGGAAAACTTTAACTCAGCATCTGTAGGTGCAGACTTTCTTTGCTTTTGCTTAGCAGCAGCTCGGGTCACTGGTCCAGAGGGAGCACTTTCTGGGGGCTCAGATTCAATCAAGATTTGTCCAATGGGCAATAAGTAATTTCTATGCATTGTTTTAACATTTTTTGAATTATTCTCAGGCCTTACTTTGTACACAGGCAGATCATCTAGTTTGCCTACCACAATGTGGGGGAGATGGTGCCACCTATCAGCAATCTGATGTTTGCCATGCAGTCCCAGATTTCTTAGCAATACTCGATCTCCCTTCTGGAGTTCCTGTGCTTTCACCTTTTTATCATACCTTTCTTTGTTGGCCAGATTTCTTTTGGCAGCCATGGTTTGAGCCAGTTGGTATGCATGATTTAGCTGGGCCTTTAACTTTTGCACATACTGGAGATAGTTATCAGCTCAAACTCCATCAGGAGAAACTCCGAAACAAACATCTACTGGTAGTCGGGCCTCTCTTCCAAATATCAGTCGGTAGGGGGAGAACCCAGTGGCATCACTTTGGGTGCAGTTGTAGGCATGTACCAATGCGCTGATTTGTTGACTCCATCTAGGCTTTTCCTTAGGGTGGAGGGTGCCTAGCATATCTAGCAGAGTGCGGTTGAAATGTTTGAGGCTGTGGGTCTTTCTGGGGGTGGTAAGGGGTGGTTCTGGACTTTCGCACTCCCCACAGAGAAAGCATCTCTTTGATCAAATGACTCTCAAAATCCCTCCCTTGATCAGAATGGATTCTTTGTGGTGCCCCATAGTGAACAAAAACGTTTTCTACAAGTACTTTTGCCACAGTGAATGAGTTATGGTCCTTGGTGGGGAAAGCTTGGGCATATCTCGTAAAATAGTCAGTGACCACCAGCACATCACTAATATTTCTTTGATCTGACTCCAGACTCAGAAAATCAATACAGACCAGCTCCATGGGTGCACTGGTGGTGATGCTAATAAGGGGGTCAGCCCTCTAGGGCAAGACGTTCCTCTGTAAACAGTGACTACAAGTTTGAATGTGTTGCTCAACATCAGCCTCCATCTTAGGCCAATAGAATCTGGATCTCACCAAGTCAAGTGTTCTGTCTATACCAAGGTGCCCCATGTGGTTATGTAGGGACCTCAGCACCTAGTCTCGAAAGGCAGTGGGCAAAACTAGTTGTTGTTTGTCTATTTGTCCCCCTCTGTCTACTGTTTCTCTGTATAACAGTCTATTAATCAGTTTCAACTTAGGGCCTTCCTTGTATAACAATGCAGTTCTCAAATCAGTGGAGTGTAATTTGGGCACATCTTTCCCTGCATAGAGGGCTTCTAAAGCTGGTTTGATCATAGGATCTCGGGATTGAGCCCACTGAAGTCTGCCATTGTCTCATTGAGGCAATGCACCAATGTCTAATGCAGAAAAGTGGCAATAAGCAGCAGGTATGTAAGTCTCAGAGGGTCCCAAACAATCCACCATATAGTCCACTGTGTCTGTGGACATTTGTTCCTCCCTGTCAAACTTCTGGCAGAGTGCTCGAATATCAGGTTCTGACAGTCTGACCCAATCATTTCGGGAAACAGGCCTCCGAGAGAGAGAGAGAGCATCAGCATCTATATGCTTCAGGCTTACTCTGTATTCAACAGGATAGTTGTATGTAGATAATGCAGAAAGTCACCTATGGCCAATAGCATCCAACTTAGCTGAAGTCTGCACATAGGTCAAAGGATTATCGTCAGTTTTTACTAGTATCTTAGCACCATACAAGTACTCATGGAATTGGTCAACAATGGCCCACTTCAAAGCTAGGAACTCTAAGTTATGTGCAGAATAGTTCTTTTCGGATGGGGTCAGGCTTCTACTGGCAAAGGCCACTGGTCTCAGTCCATTCTCGTGCTCCTGGTACGACACAGCCCACAAACCTTGCAGGCTAGCATCAGTGTGTAGGATATAGGGTTTTGCTGGATCTGCATAGGCAAGAACAAGAGTGTGGATAAGTTGATATATAATCTCATGAAAAGCAACTTCACACTCAGGTGTCTGTCTTGCCCCAAAAACTTCATTAGGATGGAAATACACTCTCTCAGTCTCAGGGGGAGTTGACCTCTTGTACTTTTTGTGGGTATGAGGTTAACTTTGAGTAAGGTTAAGAAAAGGACGGATCACTCTTGAATAGTCCTTGATGAAACGGCGATAGTAGCCACAGAATCCTAGGAATCTTTGCAGTTCTTTTAGATTGTGAAGCTGTGGCCAGGTGGTCAAGGCCTCAACTTTACTTTGGTCAGTCTCTATTCCCTCGGTGGAGACTATGTGTCCCACATACTTTACAGATGTTTGGAAGAATTGACATTTATCAATGGACAGTTTTAGGTGAAAGTCTTCCAGTCGGTCCAACACCTTGAACAATCTGCTCTCATGTTCCTCCAGTGAGCTGCCAAACACAATAACATCATCCAGGTACACCAGGCACTCTAATAAGTTCATGTCCCCCACTGCATGCTCCATCAATCGTTGAAAAGTGGCTGGGGCACCTAAAATCCCTTGATGCATCCTCATGAATTCACAGAAGCCAAGCGGACAGATAAAGGCTGTCTTCTCATGGTCTTCTGGGGCCATCGGGATCTGGTAGTACCCACTGTGAAAATCCAGCATGGAGAACCACTTGCTACCATTCAGGCAGTCTAAAGTATCCTGGATGCGGGACATTGTATACTGATCAGGGATAGTCCGCCGGTTCAAGGTGCGATAATCCACGCAAATCCTTACTATCCCATTCTTCATCCTCACTACCACAATAGGTGAAGCATATGGGCTTCTGGATTCTTGTATTACACCAGCAGCAAGCATCTCTTGCAGATGCCATCTCACATCATCTATGTCAGCAGGGGCCAGGCGTCGAGACCACTTATGAGATGGCCTTTCATCATGCAGCTGGATGTGGTGCTTAGCTCCTAGTACACATCCCACGTCCCATTCCTTTAAAGAAAACACCTTGGCTCTCTGGGCAAGTTTTCTACTAATTCTCATCTTCCATTCGGCTGGCAACAGGGAGTCCCCAAAATCAAACAAGTCGGGTATCACTCTGTCATTCTCCCCTGAACACTTGTTACTGGGTATCACTGCAGTATCTGCACAATGTACATTAGCCAGGGTGCAACCTCTATTTACTCGAATCTCTCTATCAGACACATTATGAACTTGGACCATTACCCATCTGGCGTTAGCATGGGCTCTGGCAGGCAAAATACTTGGCTTGACCAGCAGTCCTTCCGGCAATTTCCCATCGCCTGCTGCATCCAGCATAAAGATTTAATTCTTGACATCCTTTCTGATACGAACTTCCCCTAGTAAGGTACACTGGGCATTTAGCGCCAGGATCAGAGACTCAGGATCCTTTTCCAGACAATTCCAACCGGTTCCTCTGAGTCCATTCCCTCAGCATCTCTCTGTGCCTCATAGGTCTTCTTGATCAAGGCCGGAATTCTCAAAGCTCTACCAGTCCTTAACCCCTGTTTCTCATAATACAACTGTGCCAACAGTCCAAACATATGTGCATTTGTCCCAGTTAGTAGAGGAATTCCATCACACAGTCCAATAGGGGGACACACTAAGGCCAGGGTTTCTACTTGCTCTGCCACTCCAGCCACGGAGGTAGGGAAAGATAGCCAAATTTGGATATACCCGGAGTAGGGGTAGGCCTTCTCACTTAACCCCCATACATGCAGTCTTTCCAGTGGTTGTAAGGGTACATCTGACAAATGCTTCTGATACCAATCCTGGAATATAATTGGCACTTGGGAGCCGCTGTCCAACACAGCTCTGGTGGGCACACCATTCACTTTTACTGTGGCTTCCATTGAAGGGCCCACTATTCTGGACCAGTCTGGAGAGGCGGTAGCAAGGGCCTGGGTAGATGATCTAGCCACAGAAGGACGTGAGTTAGCATTTTTGGGACCTTCACTGTGGTCATTTCATGCACGTCTTAACCAGTTTTGTGCACCAAAACTCTCCTTGTAGCCAGCTCACCACTCTCTCTAAGTCTTTCCGAGACTGGCATTCCCTCTTCATGTGCCCATCCTTCCCACAATTATGGCAAAATATGTCTTCTGAAGTTTGGGGTGACCAAGGCATCATATTGGGTGCTGCGGCATTGGTACTATCAATAGAAAACCTTGGTGCCTCCTCAGCCAGCGGTGTATTGGACATTTGGAGAATTGTCTTCAGTTCCCCCACTTCCATAGTCAAGATATCAAGCATTGGGGCCTGTACTCATAGGAGGGGCCTTCATAAAGAGACTATTTATTGCTTCCCTGAACTCCCTCAGCAGTTCATTCCATAGCAGAACATCGGTAGCCATCCCTCTCTGGCTGGGCCCTCCTTGGCTGATATTTGGATCTCGGGTTCTGTCATGTGATTTTGGTGATTCCAGACCATCAGCGTCTGACCCTGCACCTGGAGCAGGTGATGTAGCAGCTACGACTGCACAGGGCTCTGAAAAACCTTCCTCCTCCTCAACTTTTCGTACCTCCTTCATCAACACATGGAAAGGCAAGGGACTAGATTTCCTTTGATGCAGTTGCAATTTGAGCAACACCCAGCTAGGGTGCCAGGCAGAGCAGAGTATATGATCCAGTCTTACCCGGTCCACTTCACTAGAGGTCCAACCCCCCTTTCGAAAAATGGTTTGCAAGATTCCCTCCAATCGATCCATATAGGCAGATAACAATTCCCCCGGCAGTTGTCTAACATCTTCAAGCTTCCTTTTCAAGCCCTCAACACTAGTGGTGCCCAGGGGCGTATATTTTTACAGGGGTGGCAAAGTAACAAAAAAGTCCTGATTTTCGCATATCACGACAGTGAAGAGGGCGGGTGGCTTGCGTAGTGCAAACAAATCAACCAGCACCAAATAATGCCCAAAAAACATTTAAGACTACAGCTGAATAACTCCTGGGAGGTACCAACCCAGGCCAAGTCAGAGCACTTCCCCACCCCACCAGTTTTACTGCAGCCTGCTCTCGGCCCAACTCCTCCTGAGACCAGAGTCGAAAAACTGACCAAGATCTGTTTGTATTCAGTTCTTCGTTCTTCTGCCTTGGGAGTGAGGACTTACTTGTAAAGTTGAAAATATGTAAGGAACTTAACTTCCTTCTCAGAGGACAGAACCTCACCTCAGCTTCAATTCAAATCAGTCTTGACCTAATTTTGCCCCCACCTGAACCTCCAGGTGGATAGCTCATAGTCTCTCACACCCCTTGCTGCTTACATAACCTTTCCAAGTTCAGCCCTTATAGTGGATCCTGAACTTCTTGAAATGTCTGCTTGAGCTAGCCCTCCCACACTTGAGGAGTGCAAAAAGCATGTTTCAAGGAAGTACAGCAAATGGCAGTGCCACCTCAGTATACCTATAAACATGGATGGTATGGGAAACATCCCAGCATGTGCATCCTCACAGCATGAGCCCTTAGTTACATAGATTACATAAAAACATGCAATTATACAATGACAAGAATGAATGCTGGCCTCTGATTGGTCAGTCTTGGGCTAGACCCATGATGTTATCCTAGTACATCCGATTCATCACAGGTCTAGTCTCAGCCTCTCCGTGAACCTCTTGATGATTGTTAGCATTAGTGTGGCTTTTTGTATCTTTTCTTAAAAATATTTTTCCACACCTTATAAAACATCTTTAAAATTATTTTTTTTAATTCTGTATAACAACCGCCATTGTATATAATAGCAATAATGCCCTCAGGGTGTGTGTGTCATGATAGGATAACATCATGCCTTATGTACTGGATGCACTTGTGCCCAACCACCTGAGGCGTGACATTATCCCAGCATGACACATGCCCTGTCGGGCATTATTGGTTACTTGCACACAGTGTTAACACTTTTCTTTGTTATAACCAAGTTAATTCATTAGTCTCCCATCCCATCCCATATTATTCAATGTCACATGCCTGAATCTGGTTAGGTAAGGTAAGCAAAGAGGATAATGCTCTCCTCAAGCAAGCAAGCATTGCATACATAAGCATGGGACTTGCTGATATCCCTCAGGCGGTGCTCTTAACAAGCATGCTGATGTACCTGGGACAGTGCAACAGAACGATGTAAATCCCCTAATTGTTCAAGATGATGATCGGCATGGTGTGGTCACACCACAACCCCTACCACTCCTCCTCATGGGCTCCTAAGGAATATGCATCTCTGTCCATGCCCAGGGTTACACAACCCCATCCAAGCAAACACGGACTGCCCTGGCACAAAGTGGTCTCATCACATAACCTAAGAGAACAGGCATACAGGAAGTTTGCTGGAACAACGACTCCAGATACCTGTGCACAGCCTCATGGGACCCACCCTGAAAGGTAAGTACTTGGTTGGTGGTTTTTATTAGCATCACCTATGACAGTGTGTGGTGGGCCAGTTGTGGTAGCCCAGGTTGCCGTGGATGCTCCCCCACAGACTACTTCAAAATCGACTCATCTGACAGTTTTGAAGGGCACAAATGAAACATGGTTACTTCAGTTTGATGTGGTTTAATACAGTTTTTTTTGTCCGAGCCTGTGTCTCTATTCTTCTACACACAGACACAGACAGACACACACACCACCAAAAAATGAACTTTTTTTATACCACGTTTATATTCAGGATAGAGACAGGGTAAAGCAGGTCCAGGCAGTACAACACAGTAAATGAAACAATGCATTTTACAATGCCCAACAAACCACCAAAAGACCACAAAACAACAGACCTTCCCCCTGCCCGGGGGGGATGGCTAGGTCACAGGTCAGGGTGCTAAATGAACAGGAGAGCCCACAGAACATCTTGTCGAACCACACAGTAAGGTGAAACTACATAAACGTGCACAATTTATATACTGTAGGATTTCATACTTTCCAACAGTTCCTAATTTTGACACAGAAACTTATCTTTAGTGCTCAAAGCCCTTATGCGAGGGAGGTAAGCATGGCATGGACCCAGCAGACTGGCATACATGTTGAAAAAATATTTCTGTGCCAGTATGCCCGTCCACCCTCCTCCACCATCACCAGTGGCCAGAACCATTTTTTTCAGCATGTGTACCAGTCTGCCCTGGTCAGCACAGCAGCACAAAGCTGGCAGGGCAGCAGAAGGCACAGCAAGCAACAGTGAATTAAATGTCCATGCAAAAAGCTATAGCCCACTCTCCCCACCCCAGACCTGCAAGGCCACTATCTCCACCCAGACTGGCCAGCTCAGCTACTCTCTGCACCCTGATGGATTTGCACAGCCACTCTCCACACTCTGTGTCCACCCCACCAGCACAGCCACTCTCCCCACCCCACCCAACCAACACCATTTCCAGCTCCATTTATCTGGTATCCGCTCCAGGCATCCAGGTCTGTGCCTCCCCACCACAGGCACACAAAAATAAATAAAACCACATTTTATACTGCATTTTGTTTGTTTCTTTCTTTGTCTGGAAAGAGAGATGTTGAGCTATGGGTCAGCACAGTTTGCCTGGGATAGAATTACAACCCCGCCCCACTGACACAATGCCAGTGCCTCCACCCACCCACACAACAGTGCCCCCACCACACCCACACAATGCCTGTATCCCCAACCCCACCCACACAAATGACCAGTGTCTGCAACACCACACACACACACACATGACCAGCAGTGTCCCCAACCCCCCACACACACGACCAGCAGTGTCCTCAACCCCACACACACACTATCAGCAGTGTCACCAACCACACACACACACACACACACACACACACACACACACACACACCAGCAGTGTCCGCAACCCCACCCACACACACGACCAGTGTTCCAACCCCCCCAAAAAAATCATGGCCAGTCAGTAGTCGCTATAACAATAGCCAGGTAGTAGTATAATCATTTCTTTAGGGTGCATGTTTTAGTGCAAGATTTTTTTTGCTAGTCTTGTAACACTGTATGGGGGAGAACACAAAAAGCTACCCCTTTGGTTGTGTTTGCCAGGCAATGAAGACAGAGACAGTAAGACCAAGCAATCTGTTTGTTCACCCTCAACAGTGGGACGGATCGAGAAATCAAAAGTGAAAGATTACTTTACAGCCAGGTAAAGGATGAGGGAAATAATGTTTCAACATTTACTAATGTTCGTATGCTAGTTGCGGGCACAGGTCAGTGAGATACATTTCTTGACAGGAAAAGGATGAGGTGGAAATTACGTTTTAACATTTACTTATGTTTATATGCTAACACCCAGTCAGCAAGCACAGAATGTCCCCCCTCCTAACCAATATGGACAATCCACCAGAAACCCAGTCAGCAAACATGGACAGTCCCCCTTCACCCCACCTACAAGGACAGTCCCCCAGACACCTGAACAATCCCCCTCCCCACAGACACCGGGCCAGCGAGCATAGAATGCTCCCTCCCAACTGACAAGGACAGTCCCACCAGGCACCCAGGCAGCCAGCAAACATGGATGGTCCCCCCATATCCCACCAAGGACAGTCCCCACCCCCCGACACACAGTTAGCAAACACAGAATTTCCCTCGCCCCACCAACATGAACAATCCCCCAAACACCTGGCTAGCAAACACGGAGGTTCCCCTCCCACAACAACTCGATAGTCAGTCCTAGACACCTGATCAGCAATCACCAACATTCACCCCGATAAGCCAACATGGAAAGATCCCCCGGACACCTGACCAGCAAATAGTCCCTCCCTCCCCACAAGACACCCGGCAGGCAAACATGGACAGTCCCCCTTTTCCACCATTATGGACAGTCCCCCCAGACAACTGGCCAGCCAAGTCCACCAAACAATGGCTAGTGTCACCACCCCACCATCACAGCCAGTGTCCCCACATCACCATGGCCTGTGTCTCCACCCCACCAGACCCCAGAATAGAAAACAGACTGTCCCCCCAGCCCAACCAAACACTGACTGCCCTCCCAGTCCCAAACACTAACCACCCCAGCCCCAAACACTGATCGTTCCCCCCCAGCCCCACCAAATGCAGGCCCTCCCCCAGCACCAAACACTGACCATCCTCTCAGTGAGTCAGCCCCAAAACACACAGACTGTCTCCCCCAACCCCACAAAACAGACCATCCCCCCAGCCCCACCAAACACAGACCATCCAGTGAGTTTCCCAACAAACCCACCACAGCAGTAGCACAGTAACTGGTGTCCCCACCCCACCAACACGACCAGTGTCCACCATATCAAACAAATAGCCCCCACCCACCCCACCAACATGGACAGCCTCAACAGCCAGCAAATCCTCTCCTACCCAAAGAAACACAAGCTGACAGCAAACCTTTCACCCACCCCCAGACACATGGCCATGGCCAGAACAACCCCCAAAAAAACACATTTCTGGGATGTGAATGGTATTAATTTCCAACAACCAGCTTGCAGCATGGTTACTCACCAAATCAGTAAGAGCACAGACAGGGCAGCATGCTGCAGGGTACAGCAAGGCCAAGAAGGCAGGTCAGGTAGCCGAGTCTCTCCCAACAGTCCCGTTCCTCTCCCGATTAATCCCCCGAGGAGACAGTAACTCATTTTTTCTGACACCAGATGAATGTGTCGCATTATGGGTCTGCTACAGCCTGCATGACTGCCGGCTTGTTCACTGTTCTGGGCTTGGCTGTTCACTGACCTGAATAATCCCTCTCAGTGGACCATGGAACTGGTGGGCAATGGGCGTGGTGTGGGACTCGCCGACAACACGGTAAATCTTTTTCTAGCCTGCTGGACACAGGAGCTGGATGTGCAGGCAAGCCTGGCCGTGCCTCAGACTCACTGTAATTGTACTACTCGCTCCTCCGCCTGGTCTGTCCGGTGGTAGAGGCCTTGTGGCTGCAGGCCTCCTAGGGTCTCAGGGATGGGAGGCTCAGGTGGCAGTGAGAGAGCCCAGAGCACAGCTGGCTGCACTGAGAAACAGAGAGTAGGTAGTCAGAGGACTCGGGTGAGGTATATTTAAACTGGGCTGTTCAGGATAGGAGGAGGGTGGGAACACTAGACTGACTGAGATGCTGGTGACACCTGACAGACAACCAATGACTGCTGCTCGACATCCTTGAATAGCTATCTCTCCTCAGCCCTACACTATATGGTTGCTGCTGCTGCTCATTCATGGAAGGCACACAGACAACTAAATGGTGCCACTAACGGAGTACTGCTCTCGCGATGGCACCAGCTTGCAGCACTCTCCGATTGGCTGTAACATGCAGGCTACTATGGTTGCAGGCTTGCAGCCAATCGGAAAAGGGGATAGTTTTTGTTTAAGAGACACGGCGCCACGCAGCCACCCCCCTCCCTCCCCCGGAGAGGTGCAGGCAGTCCAGGCATAGCCCTGAGCCCATTCAATATTTAAAAAAAAAAATGATAACCGGAGAATGGTGGCTGGGCCCTTAAAAAAGTCCTGGTCTAATTTCTCAGGGGGGGCAGCTTGCCCCTCTGCCCTTCCACAATCTACGCCTATGGTGGTGACCAGCCCAGCCCATCAGGGAATTGAAACTAACCCCCCCCCCACTACCTTATGGATTTGATGCCCCACCCAAGCTGTCAGGGAAAAGAAAATCTGTTCCTCTTTCCCCAATTATGACAGGTCTGGAACTTTACAAAGCACTGAAGTTAGATTCCCATGGTACAGAGACTATAGAATATAACAGAATTTAGTTTAATATAATGACTTTCACACACTCGATATACCAAAGTGTTTTACAAGGCAAAGGAATTAAATTCCATACTGGAAGCACAGGATATGTAGAATAGAAAATAATTTCCATTGCCCAACCTGGCTTAATTTGGAATTAAAAAAAATCCTGACCCCCCACCCCCACCCCCAACTACCTGATGTGTCCATTGACCAGCCTGCCCCATCAGGCAATAAAATAGAATCTTTTCCCCTCCCTAACCTACCTTACTGGTCTGTTATGTAACTCAGCCTGTCAAGGAATAAAATAAAAATTACGTCTTCCCCCCGACAACCTGATGCATCCAGTGCACAATGTAACCCACTAAGGAATAAAAAAAAGACTGCCTCCTCCCATAAACTGCCTGGATCCAAAGTCCACCACAGCCTATCAGGGAATAGCAAAAAAAAAACCTCCCCCAACCACCTGACAGATTGGGTGTTCAACCCATCTTGTCAGGGAATAGAAAAGAATCTGGTTGTCCTCGCAACAACCTAAAAAGTTCATTACCCGACCCAGCCTTTCAGGGAATAAAAAACGATTCCTCTCTCTCAACAACCTGACAGGTTCAGTGTTCAACCTGTACTGTTAGGGAAGAGAGAAAAAAAATCTGACCCTCCTCCCCAGTAATGTGACAGATCTGGTGCCAGGGAATGAACATATCTGCCCACTCCCTCCAACTACCTGATGGGTTCCATGACCAACATAACTCATGCATTAAGCCAAATGGAGATAATGATGAGCAGTAGCAAAGTGGTGAGTGGAAGGTGGAATAAGTGGGGTAGTAAAACACTGCTCTCCCTATGCCCATCCACTCCACTCCAGTCACAGTGAGGGGCTCAGACACTGCACAGGAGGCTTGGGGCTGCTGCTGCACTACTGTAGCTACCAGCCTGTTCAGGCATCTCTGCCTCTTCCAGCCCACAGTGCTCTAGCATGGGAGACTGGACTGAGGGAGACTTATGGCATACACTTCCAGACTCCACCATCTCACACTACCTCTCTCACTGTTTCCTTGTCTCAGAGATCATTCTCAGCTCTGCAGTCTTCCCAAAAAGCACATAGTGATCACACTGTCATGCACACTCCAACCCACCCTGTTGCACAGCAGAATGACCCAATGCCCAAGCATGCCTGTCAGGGAATAAAACAAATCTGCCGCCCTTCCCAAACTAGCTGATAGTCCAGTGCCCAATATGATCCGTCAGGGAATGAAAACATCTGTCTCCCTTCCCCCAAACTACTTGATGGGTCTGATGCCCAACGTAACCCATTAGGAAACAGAAAATATCTATCCCTCTCCCCCAACTACCTGACAGATCCGATGTCCAACCCAGCCCTTTAATGAATAAAAAAAACATCTGCGCTTCTCTCCCTAGCTAATGACAGGTCCACTGTTGTGCTGTACAAAAGTTATTTTCTGCCATCGGATTCTGGCAGCTGTCAGGATTCCGCATCCATGAAATTTCAGAAGTTGCTTGGTGATATTTCATGAAAATTCTGACTTGAACTGCAGAATCAGTGTACATATTGTGAATTAATGTATCAAAATACAATTTTTTTATTCCACAGAACCCACTGCTGTGTTGTCTGGAAATGATTCTGTGTATTGCAATTTTATAATTTAAATTGTGAATTTAAATTCTAGAGAACTGACACTGCTCTGATATCTTGAAATTATTGTGTGTATTACAAATGTATTTACGATGTTGGGATTTTGAATTCCGCAGTACTGACTGGTCTCTGTTTAACTTGTCTGTAAGTACAGTACAAATGTCAGAATGAGACCAGTTTGCACAGCTGTAGCTCTACAATTCATGATGCCAGTGACCTGGGTTCAGAAGACAGCCTTGTTCTCCAGGGACCAGCTCAGTGGCTGGATAATTGAGGGTCCTAGAGGACACTTTTCTCCTCTAGGGAGGGAGGGCTGTGAACTCTGCTGCCCTACTGATACCAGTAAGCATAACCATAGGTGGTGGTGAGGCACCAGGGAAGGGGAACTTTCTTGGATGGAAGATGAGAACATCCTTACGTATGGACATCATGCTGTCACTCTCCTCAGAGTGTCTGGTTGACTGGGGATGGAACAAATAAAAACAATCACAGCTTCTCACAGACCCTGCACAGCCTGCTGGGTAGTGGCCTGCTTGACCAAGCGTGGCATCCGGAGGGAACTTGGGGTACACCTGATGGCTCTACTACAGGGATCAAGCTGTGGAGGATCCAGGTAGGCCTCAGTAGGATCCATGGACAGCAGCTGATTGGGTTGGAAGGGCCATTGACAAAAAGGGCCAGTGTCAGGCATGCATAAGGGAACAAGGTAACATAAATAAATGAACAGTATTGTGGGTTCTGTACAGCATTCTGTAAGTACTGCATTTTTTTTTTTTTTTATTTATACTTTTTACCACTCCGGCCATCAGATCCTCTGCCCTGGTCATGGTGCCCTGGGCTTCCACCTCCTATATTGCCAGCACTTCTCCCTGTCACCCCTGGATTACCCCCAGAGGGTGGGGTCGGGGCACCATGCCCCTAGTACTGCAAAACTGGTACTGGTCAGAAGAGCCTGGCTGGAAGGCTAATCAAAGCCAAGGGGCAGGGCTTCACAAAGATGGTCGGAAGTGAGATTTTTGCCCCTATAGGCTGGGGCTGGGAAGTGCAATGATGACCAGCATCTGCCTCACCCCAGAGAGTTACATTGGCGTTGGAACTATGTAACAGACCCAGCCTCCGTCAGGTGTTTCTCCTGTGCCGAGTGCGTGCCACCCTCCCCCCTGTAGAAGGAGAGCAGTCAAGGGGATGCTCGATCTTTCTCTCCCCGGCTGGCCCTCCGATGACCTGGGTCCATTTCTGAACCTGGGTCACCGGTGTTGCAATCGGAAATCCAACCACTGCGCCGGTGGGCCAGCTAAGGTACTGTATTGTTTATGTAAGGTCCTATCCACAAAAGGCCTTTGCATTTCTATAGTGTTTTACATTCCTGTGTGGTGGATGCTCTACACAAGAAGACACCATATGGTATTCACAAGTGGGGTGTATGCTCCCCCACAGCTGATCCAATCTTTTCCTTATAATTTTCCAGGGTGCAACTGCATTGCACTAGACACAATGCATGCTGCATGCAGTTGTCAATGTTGCATAGCGAACCTGGAGAGGATGGACACTATTCCAGGTAGGACCCTAATGTAGCACATACACGCCCCTTCAACCAGCTGCCCTGACTCCTTTGGTGCCTAATCAACCCCATTTCACCTTGCCACCAGCCCTGCAACATTACATTGACATCTGGAGGTGACTTTCTTTCATGCTGTTTATGAAAATAATATACAAATATTAGCAAGAGTTGAGGGATATAGTGGAGAAATATTGACCCCAAGGTGTGAGGTATTGCCTGACAGTTATTATATTGCCCATCATTGAAGATTGAGGGCAATATGACTTCAGTGCCCCTGACTGGGCGCTCTTCTCTGCTAGTGGGTGGCGGGCTTGCATTCCTCAGCTGTAGCCACTGCTCCTTCTCTCCCAGCGAATCTCCTGCTCTGAAGCTCCCCTCCCCAGCCTTAAGGTACAGTGAATTTTCCAACTCTGATCCCCAGCCTTCTTGTTTGAATTTTTGGTGCATCCATGTTTCCACAGCCAATTGGCCACTCTCCTCAGCATTGAACACCTTTTGGCCATCAGGTCTCCTCAGGCTTAAAGAATACTGGAGAGCTATTTCCAAACTCCCTTTGCTGCCTGCCCTAAGCCATTTTCAAACTTTTCCTTTGCTGCCTATTGCCTTGTGGGGCATATTTTTAAATGTACTTGTGTTAAACCTGTTAATTTATTTTGATCTAAGCCAACTAAACTAGATAATGCATTTGATTTAAGCCTGTTTAACCTTATTTGATGAATTATGTGTCCCATTTAATTTGCATACTGTGAACTTATTCACTGTGTGGGGATTTTATTGCCAAACTGAAAAATATTACTGTGTGAGGTTCCTTTGCATATTGCTGATTTCTCTGCCTACACCTTTCTTTAAGGGAAGCTACTTTCTCTGCCTGCACTTTCTTTCACCTTCTAGTTTGGCTCCCTTTCCCTAATGTTTCCCCCTCTGCTACCTCCACACCCACCGATTCTCGGTCTGGCTTTTCCACTGCCTCCATGTGGCTTTCCTGTCTCTCCCCTGTGCACACCCCCGCTCCCGTCCCCCCAATTGTTCTTCTAACTACTAATGTACTACTTTTTTTCTCTCTCTCAGACTTCAACCACCCTGGCTGGGTGCTCTTCTTTGGTAGCGGGTGGCGTGGCTTGCATTCCTCAGCCGCGGCCACTGCTCCTTCTCTCCCTGCGAATCTCCTGCTCTGAAGCTCCCCTCACAAGACCTAAGGTACGGTGAACTTTCCGACTCTGATCCCCAGCCTTCTTGTTTGAATTTTCTGCACATCCATGCTTCCACAGCCAATTGGCCACTCTCCTCAACACTGAACACCTTTTGGCTAATCAGGTCTCCTTAGGCATAGAGAATACTGGAGAGCTATTTTCAAACTCCCTTTGCTGCCTAAGCTATTTTCAAACTTTTCCTTTGCTGCCTATTGCCTTGTGGAGCATATTTTCTCCCACCCGCCCATGACACTCCTTAAGCGGTCTTGGTTAGATTTACTTCACGCCCCCTATTGTGCTTCTTCTAAGACAACACCTCTTAAAGTAACCTTATCCATTTCTGTCTTTAAATTTTAATACTGTGCCACATTGCCTGTCACCCTCCCCTTAAGCTCCTCTCTTCTTCATTGTTCACTACTGAGGATTAGTTTTAGTAATTTTGATGACATATTTTCTTTTCTCCTTTTAGCTAGATTACTTATTTCTCCAATTAGTTAGCTTCCTCAATTATCATCTATAACCTAAAGTACCAGGCACCTGTATTATACTGTTCCAGTCCAGGCATCTGTACAATAGTGCTCCTTTTGTGCCCCTGCTTGCCTGTAACTTTATTTGACCTGGCATGTCCCAGGAATCTGTTCCTTCCCTGGTCTCCTCCTGCCAATTTAAACTCAAATGAATACACTCCTGATTCTTCTCATACTGACCTCCGTGACTGGCCTGCTACTGGCAATAGTCTTTTGTGCTCGATACTTGCTGTTGACCAGCTAGGCCTACATTCCTTTTCCGAAAAGGGAGGAGTCTCCCAGGGGAAATCTGTTTGTATTCAGTCATGTATTGGGTTCACCACAACATAACCCAGATAGACCATCTTGGGTAGCTGGTTCATTCCTCTGGGGTGTCACACAGACGAGGCACACTTATGAGTCCTGGAAGGACGAAACACGTGTATGTGTCTTCTGTTGGCATCTTTTGCAGACTGTATGAGAGGCATTTTGGCACCATGCATTTTTGCTTAAAGCTGAACCAGCATAATATTCTGTGGTGATTTGCATACACAGCCCATGATGCTTTGCATTATGTGTGTGTGTGTGTGTGTGTGATTTTGTATTTCTTTGAAACTTGGCTTCCCGGCCAATGCCCTTTGGGGTAACCATTGCCTCAGTGCTTGCACACCAAGGTTCTTTGTCTTTAAACTTGTTTTTTGTTTTTATTGGGTTCACCACAACATAACCCAGATAGACCAGCTTAGGGTAGCTGGTTCATTCCACTGGGTTGTCACACAGACAAGGCACACTGATGTGTCCTGGAAGGATGAAACACATGTATGTGTCTTCTGTTGGCACCCTTTGCAGACTATATGAGAAGCCTTTCAGCACCATGCATTTTTGCTTAAAGTTGAACCAGCATAATATTCTTTTGTGATTTGCATATACAGCCCATGATGCTTTGCATAATGGGGGTTTGCGTGATTTTGTATCTGTCTGTATTCTCCAAAAAAGACTAGCTTTGAGTTTACAAGTCAGTTAGTACTGCATCTACGAAGTCCCTATCACACGAAGAAAAGTGATAATGAGCTTTAGGTATATTTCCTGCCAGTAAAATGATTTAAAAATAAAAACAAAGTATCTGCAAACAGAAGCCTTTCCTAATTACCACAAGCTATATTTAGTAGTAGCCATATGCACCCACATGGAAAGGTGTTTGCTAGGCAACAGATTGTTGGGCAAAGGCGTTGCTTAGCACCACCTGCTGATGAGTTCAGCATGTGATTCCATGTGGATACAAGAGGAAGGGGCCTCCACCCCACTCTTGCTGCCACATTCAGAAATGGAGCAGGAAGGACAACGAGAGAAACACGCTTGAAAGTAAGCATATTTATTGTATTTTCTGTTACAACTAAGTAAAACGTATTTACGAACTAAAGCATTCAGTTCATGACAGGTACTAATATCTCCATTCTCACTGTTTAGAACAAGCATAAGCCTGAGAACAGGGACAACAATGGTAAGAGTGTAAACCCTGCGGGAATCTTATTTAAAGTAAGTGAATCAAAGATTCATTAAAAAAAATTTCATGTTAAAAGAATCCTCCACTATAAAATAAGTGTTACACTGATTATCTTAACAGATTCCCCACAGCATGGTAGACACGAGTCACGACTGGTGATAGGAGCAAGTGCTCTAACAGAAGAATGTCTACACTTTATAGGTTTGAATTAGAGAAAAATAAACCTCAGGGATAAAGAGGTGGCATAGGAAAGCAGGAAAATATATTGTTAATTATCATACTAGGAGATGTATGTACTTGATGCACCATGAAAGGGAAAGGTTATGGTAAAAGATTAGAAGTGGATTGAACACGGGTCTAAATGAGTATATAAGCAACATGCAGGCTTTTCTATAGAAATAATTCATTTTAGTAAATATGATTATTGATGTATACAGATATTAACGATTGTGATGGCATTTAAGGCTGAAGTGGGTGGAAAATAGCACTACATCCTTGAGAAATGATATTACAGTATAAGCATTTAAAAGGACAGTACCTCAATGTTTAAAGCTATTATGGATTGCTTGGTATATGAACTCATGAGATGATTAGGCATGTTTGTTGATGTGAAATTTGTTTTACAAAAAGGTAACCTATAAGGACTCCAAATAATTATGACAGACAGGAGAAGGCCAGTGCCCAGTTACAAAGTAGGTAGCCAATTACTGGAATACTTGATACTTAGTAATGGCTAACACTATGCCAAATGGCTCTAACTAAATAATTTTTGTTTTCTCTATGAAAATAGCATTGAGTATCACTGGATTAAGCTTGCTTTCGAGCCTTAAAGGGTGCAGATAATTAATACATAAATTGAAGGAATTATAAAGTAAAATAAACTTCAAATTATATGAAATATTGAAATACTATTTATTTATTGTTTAACAGTTCCCCAGAAGAAGCCACTGAGCGGCAAAATGTTGGGACTGAACTAAAAAATATATTTGAATAAAGAGCACAGAGGAATACACTCTAAAAGAACTTTTGTGTATGGCATGTTTTTGAGCCAGAGCGGTTGAACCTTTCTTTTCATTTGATGTACATTCCTTTTCCACCACTTAAAAACCTTCCGACACACCACCAGCAGTGATCAGGCATGAATCTACTCTTCCATGCTAAGCCATGCTTGTACAACTGTCAAAGTACGAGTGTCATTTTCTTGGCCTATTTGTACACTCCCTTTCCATCCAGCTCCCCCGCTGGCTCCCTCCCATCTGTCCTCTCCTCTCCCTCTTAATCTTTTCCGAGATGTACAGTAGAAACTAACCCAGGCCCCACAAACACCCTTACTGATCATACTGATAACACCTGGGTGAAACAAGCTGGCCTCAAGATTGCCCACCTGAATGTCTGTAGCCTCCTATCAAAGTTCCCTGAGCTTGAGGCTTTGGTGTCCCTGTACAAGCCACATGTGTTAGGCCTCTCTGAGACCTGGTTGAAACCATATCACTCTGACACCTCATATCATCTCCATGGTTACTCCCTCCTATGCCTGGACAGACCAGGAAGAAAGAGATGTGGGGGGTGTGGCACTGTTTGTTCAAGACCACATATCTGCCATCTCTATTGGCTGATCAACCCCCTCCTCCCCGAGCAACTGACTACTTGCAGAGGTAACCCTGGGGGTGTCGAAAAACCTCTACCTAGGGTGCTGCTATAACTCCCCTTCAGAAGGCATCCTGGAACTATCAAACTTCCTTGATGGCTTAGGTAGTCTCACACCCTCAAGAGATGCAATCATACTTGGGGACTTTAACCTTAACTGGTTAGGTGCTCTACAGCCAGAATATGCAAGCTTACTAAAACCGCATCATATGGAGCAAGTCATCTCCTCCCCTACCAGACACAACTCCCACTCACTAAATCACACCATCCTTGACTGGATTGCCACAAACCAGGTTGACTTGGTTCTCCAGGTGGGCACAATGTCCAACTCAATTAGTGACCACACCCCAACTTACATCGTTTGGACCACCAAAATGAGTCATTCTCCCCCCAAACTTCTGTCTTTCAGAAAGTTTAACTGCCAGGATCATGAACCTGTCCTCAGGGATGCTAGGGCTATAAGCTGGACCAACCTCTACCAGCACAGCAACATCTCAGCTGCAGTTGCTTTCCTTACTGATGTCCTCCAAAAGGTTCAGGACAAACATTTCCCTCTCACAACCAGAAGGGTTAGAGTGGGCTGCACTAGCTGGCTATTTAAGGAACTTCTGACACAAATGAAGGACTGGGATAGTAAATGGAAAGCCTAGAAGGCATCCCCTTCCCCCCAACTCTGGAACGTCTATAGACGACTGTGCAATTCTTGCAAACAGGCGGCCAAATCACTCAAGTGCAAATATTACCTCGACCAACACAATAACACCCTCTGTAATCCTCACAGTTTCTGGGCCTTTATAGAGTCCCTCCTTAACCCCAAGACCAACAAACAAATTACTCATCTCTTATCCCCTTCAGGCCCTAGCTCAGATCCAAGTTGGGACTGCAGACGTATGTGGCTGTTTAGTCCCCGGACAGAGAGTTGCGGACAGAATGTCACCGGACAAAAAGTAATGACATAATTGATGTACTAAAAAGTCACAGAGAGGAAGAAAGCAGCCACAGCTTCCTTGAATTAAAGAGGTTATTTTCTAGACTGCACTGAACTGAATTATTACTTTTTGGACCTATGTAAGTAACTAGTAGTGATTTTGTTTTTGTGGTTGACTTTGCTTAGTTTTAACTTTAATTTGCCAGGGAGGAACTGTAGCTAGGAGATAATTGCAGTCATTTGTCACTAGCCATGGTACTTAACGTCTATGAAATAGGTGTCTGAAAGGAAGGAAGGCACCCCCTGGGGTGGAGGGTCAGAGTTATAGTTGATTGTTTCTGGATGGCATAGGTTTACTCCTTTCCACCCTTCCCCATCCCCCACCCACCCCAAGCGCATAACTTCCTCTATAGCAGGGGTTCTGACATCACTTCCCCAAAACTGCTAACAACATACACCTGTTCATATCCTTAAAGGCACAGCACACTGAATAGGGGGTAGATACACTCACAAGTTTGCACACAATAAGTCAAGAACAAAAAACAACAAAGGAAAAGCATCTGTAACAGGAAGGGACACAGACATGTGGGGAGTGGTGCAATGCACTGGCTGTGGAGCAGCAGTCTTCCGGGAGACTTTCTGGAGACTGCATTTCTGCCCTATTTGCAGGCACCTCTCTGGTCTGAGGGAGAAGGTTGTCTGTCTCCATGCTGACCTGGAAAGGATTTGGGAAACCTGCTTCCCCACCCAGGGACTACCCAGGCCACCACCTCTACCTCAGAGGCTGCCAAGAAAAAGGAGTGGTTGGACCATGGTGGGCTCAGGGAGGGTGAGAGTGGTGGAACAGAGGTTCTTCCCTCCAGTTGTGCCTCTCCACAATTAATTCACCACTCTGGTGGAGCATGGTTCCTCTATGGAGGGACCCACAGTGGAGACCAAGGAGGATGCTGGGAACCTCCACAATGGAGACCCACAGGAGGGTGGCACAGGACCCCACAGGGGAAAGAAGCAACTCCTGGTGGGGGACTAAATTGTTAGGGGGTAGAACTGGGGGAGGGAAGGGAAAGGGAGGTAAGGTGCCTGCCTGGCGCCATGGCTTGGAGGGACAGGAAATGAATCCTCAGGATCGTGGGAGCAGCTGCAAGTGGGAGGGAGCTGGATGTCATTATCCACCTAGGGACGAGTGACCTGGCTGAGAATGGGATCAGAGCAGTGCAACAGGAGTTTGTGGAGTTGGGGAGGGCCTTAGACAAGTAGCACACATGGTAACTTTCTCAGAAGTGCTACCTGTCTATGGCAGGGATGAGCCTTGGGTACTCCGCACCATAGGATTCAATGACTGATTGAAAAACTGGTGCAGAGCTCAGGGATTTGGCTTCATTGGGGACTGGGGCTCCACCTGGAGGGATGCAGGCCTATACAGGTGTGATGGTCTGCATCTATCCAGGATGGAAACCAGAATCCTAGGTAATAGGTTTAAATGCTTCATTGGCAAGCATTTAAACTAGCCAAGGGGGGAGGCACTGAAAAGGAGAAGGGAAATCCTACCCCCCCCAAAAAATCAGGGTAGTTAGTGAGGTAAGCACCAAGATAGAGCAGTTGACAGGGAGAAGGGCGGTGGTAAATGGAGAAAAAGACAAAGGCAGTATGACAGGGATGGGACAAAAATAAATAAAGCCATAAAAAAATGGAGGGTAATGAGTACCAATGCCTGTAGTCTAGGTAAAAAGTTCCCCGAAATGGTGGCCTTGATGGAAGAAGAATGCCTGGATATTGTGGCAGTCACAGAAACATGGTACACAGAGAACCATGACTGGGATGTCAGCATACCAGGGTACACAATCTACAGGAGGGACAGGTAGGGATAAAGAGGAGGAGGAGTAGCTCTCTATGTAAGGGAAGGGATCAAAGCAACAGAACTAAAGGGTAAAAAGGGAGGCGAGAAGGCACTGTGGGTCACCCTGGAGACTGGAAATGTCTCCACAATCTGCACAGGAGTTGTATACAGACCCCCATCTCAGGGGGAGGAAATAGACAAGGAAATGATAGAAGGCATCCTTGGGATGGCAGAGAAAGGGGAGGTATTGCTGATGGGGGACCTGAATATGCCAGATGTTAACTGGAGTACCTTTGCTGCAGCCACATCCAAGATCAGGGCCATTCTCAATGCCCTACAGGGGCATGCCTCAGACAGCTAGTTTTGGAACCCACTCGGGAGGAACAGTCTTAGACCTGGTACTCTCAAATGGGGACGGAGGCGATCTCTGATCTTGAAGTGGGTAGCCATCTGGGAACAAGCAACCACCAAACAGTGTGGTTCACAATAAACTTAGCTGTAGAGTCAAGCCACATAAAAGTGAAGGTACTGGACTTCAGGAGGGCTGATTTTGTCAAAATGGGAGAGTGCCTCAGGAAAGCACTAGCAAACAGGCAAGAAGGTGGGGTGGAGCAACAATGGGGAAACATTAAAACCGCCATCACAGAGGCAACAAGCCTTTGTGTGAAGCAAATAAACAAATCAAAACAAAAGAAGAAACCTCTATGGTTCTCTAAAGAAGTAGCAGGAAAGGTTAGGGAGAAAGAGATAGCATTCAGGAAGTATAAGGAAACACAGAAGGAGCAGGACAGAGAACTGTACCAGTTAAAGCAGAAGGAAGCAGGGAAGGCAGTCAGAATAGCAAAGGCCCAAACTGAGGAAAAGATAGCCAACTCAGTTAAGAAGGGGGATAAAACCTTTTATAGGTACATTAAGGAGTGAAGAAAGACTAAGGCAGGGATACTGAGGCTGAATAAAGAGGAAGGTGATTGGGCAGAAAGCGACAGTGAAAAAGCAGGGATACTGAATGAATACTTCTGCTCAGTATTCACAATGGAAAAGCAGGGGGAAATACCTGACCCAGTCAATAGAAGCACTCTGGATGGGGGGGTGATATTAGTCCTTTCACAGAAGAGAGGGTTCTGAAAGAACTCGTAAAACTGAAGGTGGACAAGGCAATTGGGCCTGACGGAATTCACCCCAGAATTCTAAAAGAACTAAGGGAATAACTAGTAACACCACTGACTACCCTTTTTAAAAAATCATGGGAGGATGGTTTGGTACCTGAGGGCTGGAGGAGGGCAGATGTGATTCCCCTTCACAAAAGTGGGAGCAAGACAGAGGCCGGAAACTACAGACCTGTCAGTTTGACCTCAGTGCTAGGGAAAATGATGGAATCACTGCTGAAAGAAAGAATTGTTGAGTACCTAGAGGCCAGTGGGGTACAGGACCCAAAGCAGCATGGATTCACAACAGGAAGGTCAAGTCAGACAAATCTAATTGATTTCTTTGACTGGGTGACCAAAGTAGTAGACCAGGGAGGAGCTGTGGACATGGCCTACCTAGACTTTAGCAAGGCATTTGACACACTCCCGCACAAAAGATTAATATACAAATTAGCCAGTCTGGGAGTGGGTCCCAGGGTGGTAGCCTGGGTAAAACACTGGCTGGACAACAGGACACAGCGGGTAATAGTAAATGGAGTCCACAGTGAAGAAAGGAGGGTTACTAGAGGTACCCAGGAGTTCAATACTGGGCCGGTCCTTTTTAATGTCTTTATAAGTGACATTACAGAGGGACTAGAAGGAAAATATGTCTCTTTGCAGATGACACAAAGATCTGCAACAGGGTTGATACGCAAGGTGGGGTGGAAAGGATGAAAAGGGACTTGTCAAGGTTGGAGGAATGGTCAAATGTATGGCAGCTTAGATTCAATGCAAAGATGTGCAAAGTAATACACCTTGGAAACAAAAACCCAGGGGAAGGGTACACAATGGGGGTGAGATACTGACAACAACAAAAATGGAAAGGGACCTGGGGGTAGTCATATCAGATGACCTAAAGGTGGGCCAGCAATGTGAGAAGGCAGTAAGGAGGGCTGGGGGGATACTTGAATGCATAGGGAGAGGCATCATCAGTAGAAAACAGGAAGTTGTTGGCCCACTGTACAGACAGTTGGTAAGACCACACCTGAAGTACTGTGTACAGTTCTGGAGACCCCACCTGCGCAAAGACATAGACAGGGTGGAGGCTGTCCAGAGGAGGGAAACTAAAATTGTGCAGGGTCTGCACCAGAAGACATATGAAGAAAGACTAAATGAGCTTAAAATGTATAGCCTTGAGGACAGGAGGGAAAGGGGTGGACATGATAGAAACTTTCAAATACCTCAAGAGAATCAACAAAGTCCAAGAGGGTAGCATCTTTGAGAAAAAGAGATGTGCAAGAACAAGGGGGCACAATTTGAAGATAGAGGGGGGATGGCTCAGAGGTAATGTGAGGAAGTATTTCTTCACAGAGAGGGTTGTAGATGCATGGAACAGCCTTCGTGAGGAGGTCATAGAGTCAAAATCAGTGGGGGAATTCAAGAATGCATGGGACAGACATAAGACAGTTATAGTGGGGGGTAGGAGGAAGTAGGCTGTTGGTTAACTAGGATCAGCAGCTTATCCGTTAGGTAGGGAAATGGGCAGACTAGGTGGACCATGCAGTCCTTATCTGCCATCAAATTCTATGTTTCTATGTTTATTGTATGCGTAGACATGCTAACTAGTACAATTAATAAGATCAGGCATAAAACATCAAGCAAGTAACACATCACAGCAGTTTTGCAAAATAAAGCAGTAATATATCAATGTTAATTTAAAACAGCTCTAATGACTGCAACCTTCCCATGCAAAGACACATGGTTGGAGGCAGTGTGATACTGTCACCCATTGTGTGGAGCCTTGCATGACAGGTGCGCAGCTCACAATGCCATATCAGCTTCCTTTCTGCTCCTTCCTTTTCTTTCATGTACACGTAATTGTCCAGTGCAAGTTTTACCTTGCCTTTCTGTTTTGGGACAAACTTCATGTCTGAATATGCTGAATACCGAATGTAAAGTGAAGCCTGGCAAGGACCTTATATACTGTACCTAATTATGGCTAATGATTACATAGAAACATAGACTTTGATGGCAGATAAGGACTGCTTGGCCCACCCAGTCTGCCCATTTCCCCACCTATTGGATAAGCCGCAAATCCTAGTTAACCAACAGCCTACTTCCACCTACAGCCACCTAAGTCTTGTAATTTACTATTGTTTTCAACTAGCAGCCTAGTTTGAGTGGCTGGTAGTCATAGTGGCAACAGGCGAGCACATTATTTTATAATCAGCATCCTATGTTTTAAAACAGTAGAGACACCTGTAGTGAATTACGATGAACCAAGATGCTCATTGTTGCTTTAAATAGGGATTCTAGTTAGTAACACACCCCCTCTGTCCACATGTGTCTCATAGATACGTGCAGATAGATGTATGCCAGTACAACAGCACCTCAAGGTTCAACAGAACTGGAACAGTAAGTAAATTAAAAAAAATTTCCACTTTAATAATTCTCATGCAGTCTTGTGTGTAGTTATAGACACCACCGCAGTATGGGATGTAGCGGGGGGGGGCTACGAGTGATTTTTTTCTCACTAACAATTTAACACACACCAACGGGAAAATGTTGTGCTTCAGTGCTTAGTCAACAGAAGGTCGCATCCAGCAAACATGACATACTGTCGGCTACAATTTAGCTGGTGACCGCTTAGCTATGATAGCTTTTCTCCGTGGCAATTAAGCCGCTGTGTTTTGGAGGGCGACGTTCCATGCATTTGCCGACTGTGGATACTTTTAGCACAGTGTTTACTGACCTACAGTATCCTCTTAACTCAGTAAACCCCCCCCCCCAGCCTTCCCCAGATCTGAGAAACCAGCCCAGCTGCTTCTCTTCCTCCACAAATGATGCCCTGTCACCACCTTCCACTTTAGGGCCATTGGTCAAAAGGTCACCACCAAACTCTTAAAGTCTCTACCAGCCAGAGGGAGCACTGGTAGCGATGGACTTTACCCACCTTTTTAAAAATTATCTCCCCTGCCATTGTTGAACCACTTATCTTCTTATTCAGTCTCACCCTCTTGCCATCCACTATGCCTGACTCTGGAAACTTGCACACGAAGTACCAATTTTCAACGTGTGTGACCCCCTCTCCTCTGAAAACTACAGATCCATCTCCCTCCTCCTGCATCTAAGTAAATTACTTCCCCTCCTTCTCTTTGGTTACTCCCCTGCAAGTGTTGCATGGTTCCATAGTTATCTCTCTGACAGGTCTCAGTCTGTCTTAATAGATAAAGACTCCTTTGCGACCCTACCTATCCATACTGGAGTCCCCCAGGGTTCAGTACTTGGCCTGCTACTCTTTTCCATGTTCATTAATGCTCTCCCTGCTGATAGCCTCAACTGTAACGCCCTCCTCTATGCAGATGAACTTGTCCTCTACCACAGTGATAAATCAATTGAATCCATCTCATCCACCCTCACACTTGGTTATGCCTCGGCACATAAATGGTTCCTCTCCAGCAAACTCTGAGTCAATGAAAAGAAGACAAAAGCTATGCTCTTTGGTGCCAAACCTTTCCTTGCCAAGGTTGCAAAGTCCACTTCCTCCATCCTGGTACTCAACCAAGCAGGCCCCCTCCTTGAAAATGTCTCCTCTTTCAAATATCTAGGTGTTACCCTTGATCTCTCCCTTATATTCTCTGAACATATAAACAATACTGTGTGGAAAATCCACCAAAGATTAGGTGCTGCCTCCCATGTCAAACAACTTCTGTCTCCTGAAGCTCGCCTTGCTATTGCACAAAGTAACCTACTGCCCCTCCTTGACTACTGCTCCTCTGTCTCCTCCTTCGTGTCCTCTACCCTTCATTCTCAACTAAATGCTAGTACAACTCCATCTGTCACTTTGTCCTTCAAGCCCCCTACTCCACCCACCACCGCTCACTCTACCAGCCCCTAGGGTAGCTCCTACTACAAGGCCACTTTGACTATGCCATGGGCTGCTTCGTAGATAATGAGCTCAGCAGCAACCAGCTGCCCCCTACTCCTCCCTGCTAACAGTCAAGGTGCCTTCTAGGAGCCTCGAGGTAGCCTCCATCCCTCCTCTGGAAGTACCACTCATCACTACTGTTATGGGAAGTAAGGCCTTCTCTGTCTCTGCCCCCTCCCTATGGAACAGACTACCATCGTCGATTCACTTGTTCCCCTCCCACCTGTCCTTTAAAATGAACCTAAGAGCCTGGCTCCTGACTGAATCCACTTGTGACTGTTTCCCTGGACAACAATAGGGCCCTCAAACTGCCCTTGATCTAGGATGAACTGTTGTTGCTCGCCCTACCTCCTACCCCTGCATCTTATCTGATTTCCTGTGTTTCCTTACTCCATAGTATAACAATGCACTTCTGAATATTTGCTTTTTTGTCCTGTCCTGATCTCCTAGCAGTCCTTGAAGCTCGTTTTCTCTGAATCTGCACAGTCTATTGTCAGATATGTTAACTTATGTCAGCTGCAACTACGACATGCAGTTAGCATGCAGCTACTAACTGCTACTTGTACCATTACCATTTTTTGAATTTCAACATACTATGACTATTTCTGTACTATTTGACTTCTGTGTTTTCATGTTACAGCTTGTTTTGCATATAGCTGATCTTGTATTTTATTGACCTCATGTTGAGGTGTGTTCAAATTTTTGTACCTCTGTATCTTCTGTATTCTTACTGCTGTTTTCTGTACTTTTACTGCTGTTGAATTTATGTTGTTGCCATCTTGCGGCCCGGGTCATGACTGAAAATGGTCCTTTGGATCAGCTCACTTACATGGTTACCAAAGGCATAAATAAACAAATAAATAAATAAATGACTATTGGAAGGCAATAGTTCCTCCCAAGGGGTCAATATTTTCCCACTATATCCCAACAGAATTCCAATCAATATCTGTTTTGTTAAACCTTGCCCAAGTTATGTTGCCCCACCAATACCATCCCCATTCCCTGGTTCTACAGCTTTCCTCTGTCTACTTTAAATTCTTCTCACCTTGTGAGCCCCATACCTTGATGCCCCCCATATCGCTTCTGTCTACCCACTTGAAACTCTGCACACCATGTAACCCCAGACCTTGCTACACCCCACCCCCATCCCCACCCCATACCTCTCAACCTTTTTTTACTGGAATGAGATACATAGACACTCAAAATGAGAGCTACATATTCAAACATGGAGATACAAGCTCTGAAACTTGGAAACCACTGTGTTTACTAATTCCAATTTTTTTTTATTTAACATCTTAGAATATTATGAATTTCTGCTTTAAAGTCTAAATGAACTGTACATTCTACAGTATGTGTGGGCAGCACCTTTTCCATGAGGCATGGATGAGGATAGAGCAATTCTAAGGGGTAAAATGAGGGACAGCACTCATAATCAGGATAACTGAGAGGTATGACCACTCCACTCTCATTCTTTGGTGCTATTACTTCTATGTGTCTACTTACCCCAGAGGATTCCAAGTACACCAACCCCCCACCGGCACTTACTTTAATGCCAGCACAGTGAGGAAAGCCAAGCCAGAGACAAGCATGAGCAAGATTCGGGTAGCAGGTGGTAGCGGAGATATGAGAGTAAAGCCATCCACCACTTGAACAAAGAGGCTGATGTGAGTGAGAGTGAGGTGACGTCCTGTAGTGATGAGCAGTAAAACTGGCTGCCATCGGACTGGAATGAGCAAGATTCAGGTGGCAGCTTGTAGACTACAATGAAAGTGAGCAGGAACACGCAGGGACTCGGTTCTTGTACCTTTTTTGCAGCAGGAACAGAGTTCTTGTACTTCCTCCTATTGATATTTGAAAATAAATTCTTACAACATTAACATAATGACACTTGTTTGGCCTATGACTTGAGAACGGTGGATTCCAATTCCATCATGAAATTTGTCCTGCAGAACAATTCAAATTGTTTTAGAAATACTTTGACATCTCTGATTGGGTTCACAGACGTTTCTGGATTGAACAAAATATTGAAACATAGATGTAGACAGCAGAAAAAGGTCCAACATCCTCTCGAGTCCCAAGAGTTATCCTTCAGAGTGAGGATCTTAATTCTGCTTTTCCTTTGTGCTAGTGTTTGAGTTCCTGTACTTCTTGTTCACCACTTACACCACTGCTTGTAGTGGTGGTAAGCATAGAGTAAAACCCGCCACTTCTCATAATTTGGGAGGGGTGGGCATAAGGAGGACCTTACCATGGTTGATACAAAGTGGTCTGCTAGACTACCAGGGACATAAAAATGTAAAATAGCAGGCTGCTAGTATGCTTAGCAGTCGAGAGCAGTGGCATTTCTTTTAAACAATTATGAACATGTGAATTTAGTGGGCAATAGTTTTTGAATTATTGCCCATTTCTAGGACTAATCGCTGTTGCCAATGTATGGCAGGGCAATAGTGGCAGCTATATCTGGTCACATGACCAGGTTTGGACCAATCAGAGGCCAACATTATGATCCAAAGTTTAATAAATAATTAAGTAGCCATTTAATTGATATGATACTCCTTAGATGAGTCCTGCATCCCACAATCACCTGCTCATTGTGGTGAACAGGATTTACTGTCATGTTATGCAGACATTTGGATGTCTGGTGTCTGGCCCCACAGGTGACAGCATGGCTCAGCTGGCAGCACATTTGCCTGTGTGCCAGAAGATCATGGGTTCTAGCTGTACACTGCATTGGGCTCATACCATAACTGCTGGTACCTGAATGCAGTACTAAGAGGATACTGTACTGTTGGGGTGTGCCCACTTCTAATGATACATTAAACCAAGGTCATGTCTGCTCTTACTGATGGTTGTTTCAGATGGATGTTAAAGATCCCATGGCACTTCTCAAGAAAGGTAGTGAAATTTCCCAGGTGTCCTGAACACATTTTCTCCATTTAATAAAATAAAACCAACAGCTTAATTGTGTTCAGTTTCAGTTTGTTTTTATGTGTATCTGCTCCCCCATGGATAAGCCTTAAACAGTCAGAAGTGTCTAGTTCTCCTTTCCTAGTCAACCCAAATTACATACATACAGTGCATGCATGCATGCATACATACATACATAAAATCAATACGTCAATAAATCACTAAATAAAGAAATCAGTACTACGCACTGATCCACCCCCTACCTCCTCCACAGTTCCCCAAGTGTCCATAATCTGGGGTACTATGATACAGAATGCCAGCATGTGTGCTGTCATCTGAGGGTAGAGAACTATGCAACCCAGATATGTGCGAGTCATGTATATTTTTGATGCCTTTGTGGAACAGACCCTAAATGTGTCTGTGCTGTTTTTTGACTGTGAGTTGACAATCACTACAGAGTCAATAAAGTACTCTTAAGTCTGAAATGTTACCCGCTTTCCAGTGCTGCACATACCCTTGATTCATTCAAGCCTCTCCCTGTTGATATTGAATGCATACCTCTCAACCTCTCAGCATTAACATAGCACTGGGCATCAAAAATCATAGCAAATGTCCAGAATGTGTAGCACTTTCTTATTTTAAACAATAATATGTCTACAAATAGTGGGCCCCATACAGTTAGTGGTAAGGAATGTTTCTGTTAACTTAGTTCAGTGATTTAATAGTTTATGTGTCCAGAAATAGCTCTAACATTATTAAGAACATAAGTAAACCTGTGCAAAGCCAGGGTAAATCTGAGTGTGAAAATCAGAGCGCTATGCAAAATTCATAGCAGTTGAGAGGTATGATTGAATGTCCCCTCATCACTCTGGGTAGCCTTCTTCACCAATCCACCATGTCTCAAAGAAATGCATAGTAATATAGTATGGTCCAACCTACATGTGTCACCCCACCTCTTTCCAGTGAAGTGCTCCTTAAAAATTGTTAGTTTTAGGCTGGCCCATTGGTGCAGTGGTACTGCTGCCTCTCCCAATTCTAGTGACTCAGGCTCTGAAGCAAGCCTGGATGATTCTAAGCTGGCTAGGAGAAGAAGGGTTGAGCGTCCCAGAGGATCCTCTCTTCCTGTGGGGAGAGAGGCCTGTTAACTGTGGAACTACAGTATACTGCCACATGGGTGACAACATGTGACAATGTGCCCATATCAGCTTTCTGAGAGGGATGCCAATGCGAATGAGGTCAGCATGCTTGGTGTGCTGCAAGATTGCAAGCGCCCTCTCTATGGCATCCAACACTGGGAAAACATACTGGAGGCAAAACACTGAGGAGCACATATGAGGGTGTGGCACCTTGCAGGCAATTCACCGGTGGCATGTCCCATCCCTAAATAACTAGATCCATTATCCAGCGGTGGAGGACCAGTCAACCCAGTCATGAGGGTAAGCCATAAGGGAAAACACATGGATGCACAGTAACTCCATGGGAAGCCAAGTGGCAGGGTAGGAGGTCAGACCAGATGGGGGGCATGATTGGGAACGGGGGCTAAAGTTAGAACAACTACAAAAAATTGTTTGTCTTCATTATTTAATTTTGAGCCAGCCCAGTGTGTGTGTGTGTGTGAAAGTACCTGTAAACTGCAAGATTACATTTTGCAGTTGCAGTGTGTTGTGAATTATTTGCATGTTTTGAGTGTGCTGGAATAACATTATGAAAACTGAAAAATGCACTGCAAACCATGGAGACACATTTCACTGTTAATGTAATGGCACATTATTGAATCACTGCTGCAGGAATATAATTCTGCCAGTTGCAAACGGGAGTCCAGTGTGAACTGCGAAAACTTTGGTGAGCTGCAAAATGTGTTATTTCTCCATGTGGAAATTGCAGTTTGAAATGAGATTTGTGTTGAGTGAGAGGTGATGGAGACAGGTCAGGAGTCAAGACTATTCAGGAGAGTACAATGAGCAGAATAAAGAAACAAATGTCAGGGGTAGTGAGTGGAAGTCAGCAGGGTGAGCAGCAGAAGCAGCAGCAGCCAGGGACAGGCAGCCCAGAAGCTCCCAGATGTTAGCACCCCTCTTTAGGAGTAGAGACACTACCCTCTTAGTTTGTGAGGTGACCAAAAATGTGAACTCACTTTATGAGCCAAAGAGACTCCCATCCCATCTGGTTGAGACCCACCTGCTCAGAACACTGGGCACCCTAGTCCACTCACAACACACCCAGTTGCCAGGCCCCTTGGTTTGCTCTGAGATGGTGTTACCTTCTGTGCCATGGCTAACACCTCACACCATCCAGTTTGCTATAGGTGGAGATGAAGGCCAAGTTCATCAGGACCAGACTAGAGGAGGTGTCACCAAGTTTAATGAACTGTTGTCTGTCTAGTGCTAGAGAACAGGCAGAGGCATAGAAGGAGAGGCCAACTTCCATAAATTTAATGTGGAGAAGGGTATGACCTACCAGGTGAAAGGCTTAGGATAGATCGATGAAGACTTCCCCAGTGAGGGAACCTTTGCCCACAGTGGTCTTAAAGCAGCAGTGTTTGTTAGCCATCATGAAGTTTTCGTTTTCAGAAAAAAAATGTTCTTCTGGCAAAAACATCAATGTATAATCTTTTCTTTTTGTTTTCTTTCATTCTTGAACAAAGATACACTGCTAGAGGTGGCAATCCTGGCTCGGTTCTTAGTGACAGACAGCCTGAGCTGGGAGCTCAAGGGTGGTGAGGTGGCTATCTATTTTAGATCCTACTTGAAGGTTACAGAATACCCATTAAAGGGGGTTGGGTTGTTTGAATGTGTGGCAGTGAAGGGAGATATGGGTGCCAGGTATAGGATTCCCTTGGTCTATTGCTCTCTGGGGTGGGAACAAAGGTCCCTATGGGAATTTACAGATTTCACTGTTGACCTGTCATTTAATGCCCTCAACTTAATTGTGCTGGGGGATTTCAGTGTATGGGTTGATCTGGCACTTGGGTTCCCAGTACTGACACTGTAGTGCAGCATGAGAGGGGTGCTGCACTTCTGAAGTGCCGTCTTTCGGATGAGATGTTAAACCGAGGTCCCATCTGCCTGGATTGGTGGTAGTTCAGGTGGATATTAAAGATCCCATTGCACTTATCGAAAAGAGTAGGGGAAATACCCCAGTGTCCTGACCAAATTTCCCTCATTCACTAAAAACACCACCAACAGCTTAATGTGGTTCTTGTCTAGTGCACTTACCTGGTCAACAAAAACTAAATAAAAATAAATAAATGCTGAAACCTTGTAATGTGCTCAGCGATTCATCCAGCTGGTGGTTGCCTCACACAGGTAGTTTCCACCACTACCCATGAGCATGACATCACCTTAAACCTCGTCTTCTTTCTGGGTCTCAACATCTTCTAGCTCAGGGTGGATCCAGTGGGGTGGTCAGATCACCATGCTGTCAGTTTTCAAGAAGGGCTCCCCCAGATATCATCCCCTGGGTGGAGATGATGCAATACCACCCTAAACATGCTTTGGTACTGGAAAAGCTTTTGGCGGTCTTAGACATCTTGGGTATGGAGGCAGCATGTGGTGTAGGCATGGAGGCAGTCATTGACAGCTATAATTTGGCCATTACAGTGCCACTCAACTCCATTACACTGATCCATGTCCAACCACTTACCTCCCACCACAGCTGGCCATGGTACAGTCATTAATTGAGGTGGTTGAAGGCAACAGGATGGAGCTTGGAAGGTTCCTGGAAAAGGCAGGGCTCAGTGAATGATAGGATGGCTCTGAAGTGCCATTAATAGGACTATCAGAGGACAATAATCCTGAAAAAATACAGAGTTCCTCTCACGAGTTATTACCTCAGCAGGAAATAGACCTGCTCTACTCTTCTGCTCTGTAGACAGGTTATTAAACTCTGTCTTTCTGCTGTCTGGATTTTTTTTTTATATGAAAAGTGTGAGAAATGTGGTTCTTCCTTCCTGGACAGATTGTTCACCATTCGAGCTGGGATCTCAACAGGAGGCCTGTCAGGGGCCAGCAGTGGAGAAGGGGAGAGGCATGAAATCACTGCTGAAGTCTGGAGTGAGTTCTGGCCTGCTTTTATGGAGGAGGTGCTCGAAGTGATTGCTGCCCTGTGCCTTACCAACTGTCAGTTGGATCTGGGGCCTACAATCTTGTTGGTAGACTGCTGGGTGGCTCTGAGCCCAATGGCTGCCAGTAATGTTAATGGTTCCTTGTAGGAAGGATTTTTTCCACTGACTTTAAAAAAAAGCTGTAGTGAGACTGCTCCTAAAGTAACTATTTTTAGACCCAAAGGGGCTGGCAAATTACAGATCTGTCTCGAGCCTTCCTTTTTTTAGTTAAGGTTATTAAGAAGGTGGTGGTGGCACAACTTAAGCACACATTGAGAGTTTTGACAAATATGAGGTGCTCCAGTGGTGTCTCATGATATGGGTCACTCAATAAGAGCGACTCAATTTGAGTGCCTGCAATAAGGGCGACAGTGCAAAAACAGCACTCATCAGGACCACAACCCTCCCCAGGCATTGTGCGGTCTCGGAGTTAGTTATTAAAAGTAAAGGGGGTGTGGGGGGGTGAAGCCTTCCGCATATCCTATTCTGTCAGAGGTGGGGTCGTGGTTCTGGCGTTCATGAAAGTTGGGCTGCACTGTGGTTGTGTTCTGCATTTTGTTTTCGCAAATATGCTCCTCGCCCTTATTTTTTCACCCTTATCACACAGAACCACTCCAGCTGGGTTTCAGGCTTTGTCACTGTGCAGAGACCATGACTGTCAATGTGTTTGATATCTCCTTCTAGTTAGAGATAGAAGTCATCACTCAATTGTCATTCTCCTCAATCTCTCATCAGCATTTGGTACTGTGGACCATGGGGTTTTGACGGAGGCCATGGAGAGTATAGGTGAACCACAAGGACAATTTTAAAATGATTTGAGTCCTTCCTCAGTGGCAGGACACAGCAGGATGTGATGGGAACTTTCCAATCACTGCTTGTAGCAATCAGCTGTTGGGTTCCACAGGGGTTGATTCTGTTCCCCCATGCTGTTTGCGGTGTATATGCTGCCCTGGGAAGGTTATCAGACAGTACAGTGTGAGATGTCACTGCTCTGCAGATGACACTCAGCTGTACATGTCTTTACATTGCATGGGTGGGAGGCAGTTGCTGTGCTAGAGCATAGCCTCAGAGAAATTGCTGATTGGATGGACTCCAGCTGGCTGAGTTTTAATCTGGCCAAGACAGAATTGCAACTAGGATAACAAGAGCCACACAACGCAAAATTAATTGTGAAATAATATTTTGCTCAATGATGTAAAGAACTGTGGAACTGCTGTCTTGAACTGTGAAATGAATTTATTCAGACTTTCATTCTGCAGTTCTTATGTATTATTCTGCAACTGAAACACCAATTTTGCAGTATAGGCTAAAATTACACTGAACATTTTCAGAAGATTCAGAATGGACCAAAGTCAAAATATTGGAAAATTTCATGAAAAGTTTGATATTCCCCAGGATTTTAATGAAATCAGGATTCAGTTTCCACCCAGCCCTGTCCGGTATCTAATCTGGACCGTAAGAGAATAAAACAAAACATTTGTCAATGCGTTATATTTGCTTGCATGCTGTTGTACTGGGTCCTATTTGTACACATTTTTACTATATTTACCCAAGATAGATCTGATGAGATGTAATATGTCACCTACAGTGAGATTCTGATTTTACACAGTTTTATATTGCATTTACCCACTATAGTAGAGATGAAGTGTGAAGTCTCATTTTAAGAGCTGTCCTGCTTTTACAATGTGTTTTCCTGGGACAGATCATCTTAAATACAACATCTCCTTTTTAGTGTGGTTCTGCTGTAGGGTTCTGTTTTTAGACAGTTTTGCAATATATTTACCCAAGATAACCCAGATGAGATGCAAATTCTCATTTTCAACGTGGTCCTGCTTTGGCACATTTTTGTGCTGTATTTACTCAGGATAGCACAGCTCAGATGCTATCATATTTTCAGTGGGATGCTGTTTTTTCCAGTTTTTACACTTTATTTACCTAGGATAGCATAGCCAAGACACAGTGGGCCAGATATTCAAACTGCACCATTGTGTGGCGCAAGCCCCTGCGCCACTCAAAAAAGTTGCACAGGGGTGTGGCCAGGGCGATATTCAATGGAGTTGTGCTATGGTGCAATGTCTTTGAATATCACCCCCTGGCCACACCCACTGTGCATGGTGCAGTGGAACTGCGCCACTGCAAGTGGTCAGAGTGGAGCATTGAGATGTGGTGGAGCAAGTTCCATTGTTCTATGTACAGCACCTGCGATATTCAAAGAGTGACATGCAAATGGGGCCATAATCTATGCAAGGCACAGGGGGGGCCATTTGCATCTGATTATGGCACCATTTGCATGCCATTAGCATGCAGGTGCGCCGATCTGACGACTTGCGCCTGGCGCCTGCCGAGCAACGCCACTCGGGGACCGCGCCCTGTAGCCCAACTAGGGCATAACGTTATACGTCCCCCATTAGCCCGATCGCGGGCATAAAGTTATCCCCAAAGTCCAAGATCCCTGCTGGTCCAGTGGACGCGAAAGCCGATCGCGGGCATAAAGTTCTACTCCCCAAAGTCCAAGATCCCTGGTGGTCCAGTGGACCGTGAGAAGCCAGATCGTAGGCATCCTCAACCCCGTCCGCAATCCATGGTGATCTAATGGCCTCCCCCACCCACCCATGGAGCCCCACCACCCCACTACCCCGTCAGCCGGCAGGAGGCAGCACCCCACCTGCCTGCCGCCCCATCAGTGACTGACAGCCCGGTAGGTTGCATGCCCACTGGTTCAAGCAAGAGCCATGATGTGCTGCCCTACTATACAAGTCGGTCAGATATATGAATGAATGGATTCATTCACATATCTGACTGATTGGAGTGGTATGGCTGCACGTACTGGCCTTTGCCTGAACTCATGGGTGTGCAGCCCTACCAGGCTGTCAGTTGGTGGGGCGGTGGGGTGGCAGGCAGGTGGTGCGCCGCCTCCGCGCTGACGGGGAGTGGGGTGGGGCCTGCGGGTGGGGGGCCACCAGATCACCAGGATTGTGATGGGGCTGGAGGGATGTCACACTGGCTTTCTCATGTCCACTGACCACTAGGGATCTTGGACTTGGGGTATAATTTGCGGTCAGCGATCGGCTTCTCGCAGTCCACTGACCACCAGGGATCTTGGACTTTGGGGAGTATAACTTTATGCCCGCAATCTGGCTACTCAGGGGTAGGGGACATTTGTGCTGCCGGCCGGCTAATGGGGAAATGTTATGCCCGCGATTGGGCTGCTGGGGACACTTCAGCCCGCCATCGGGCATGGGGGCGCCGCCGGAGTAGTGGAGGGCCACCCACAGGTGGCAGCTGCTGTGATGCACCCTGCAATGCGGCAGCTCACCTGTGGGTGGCCGTCAACTTGATCCTTTTTTTTTGGTGTAAAGTTGTGCACGCGCAGGTAGGGGTTGCGCCTGCATAACTCCACACAGCCCAGCTGAATATCGGGCTGTGCAGTTTATGCATGGTTCCTCCCCCTTTGGTTATGCATGCCTTCATTATCATTGCGCTGTTGCTCAGCATGATTTGGGGGTCGCAGCTGCCTCCTGCTGAATATCGCAGAATGGCGCATTTCAGACTTGCGCAGGTGCAACCCTATGGCGCATGGCTCAACTGTTTTGAATATCTGGGCCAGTATCTCTTTTTCAATAGGATCCTGCTTTTACCCATTTTTATAATGTATTTACCCAGGATAGCCCACCTGAAAGGCAAGTTACATTTTGAGTAGGGTCCAGCTTTTACAATCCATTTTTCTCTGGACAGAGCAGCACTGATGCACAGTCCAGTGGAGAGTGTGCTGTACCAGGGTCCTGCTTTTATGCATTTTATTGCATGTTTACCCAGCATTGACCAGGTAAGATGTAGTATTTCATTTTCAGTGGCGTCCTGCTTTTACAAAATTTTGGATTGTATTTACCAAGTGTCAGCCAGCAAAGATGCAATATCAAGTTTTCAGTGGTCTCCCACATTTTCACCCCTATTTTCCGACAAAGTCTTTTTATGACCTGACATTATAATCAAAACAGATGGAAGTTTTTAAATCCCATCTGAAAGGTGAATTCACAGTGACTGTGAAAATCTGTTTTGGTGGGTATTTGAAAAATGGCACCTGTCATGTTCATGAGGTGGGGTAACACAAAGGATGTGTTGAATATTATGGGCCAGAATCTGCAAAACTAAAGTTATAAGTAAACATTAGAATAATTAAAAAAAAAGTTACAAGTAAACGTTGGAACAATTCAACATTTCTTCATAACTTAGCTGTTTTTTCACATTTGACTCCAAATTTCCAACATAGGGCTCGATTTTCAAAAAGCAAACTATGACATTTGGTGTTTGTGACAAACGTGGATGATGCAAGTGGCACCTTGTGTCACTGTTTACATTATTCATGATTTTCAAACACTGGCTGGGGTGAAATTGGGATGCTGTGTGGCAAGGACCCCTTGCACCACCCCTGCAGCAAAAGTGCCCATGCACCAGGTTGCATGGGTGTTTGCACCATGGTGGGGTTGCACCATCCTCTTATTCATTATTCTACAAGCCCTGCCTTGCTCACAACATGGGGCTGTCTTTAGACCAGCCAGAAGGTGGTCTTAGGGCTATACACCACTTCCTTGCAGGGCGGTGATTGGGGGGGCTGCAAGGAGGAGACTGGGGCAGAAGAAACATGGGGGAGACCTCAGGGGCACTGTGGACATGTTGGCAATGTGCAGGGGATGACGTGGCACCTTGCAGGAGTGCCCTGTGCTATTAAAGACAACCAATTGACCTGGTACAGAGGGCTGGCAAAAATGGATCAGGAGCTAGCCTCAGAAGGATACAGCCCTGGCACCTGCCCCATATGTGCCATTGACCCAAACACTATCAGTGGGCAACAGTTGCTGCAGGTTGTGGAGTGCAAGTGGTGGCTGGGAACTGTCCCCTGGCACTGGCAGTCCCCTGGTTGCAGGCCCCTCACATGGAGGCAGGCTGCTGTCCACCGATGGTGTTGGAGTCAGTGGCACCTATTAGGCAGGTGCAGGGCTGTATCCTTCTGAGGCTGGTCTCCAGTCCCTTTCTGCCAGCCCCCTGTACCTGAGCTGACTGGCTGTCTTTAATAGCACAGTGCATCCCCACAGGGCACCACTTCATCCACCACACATTGCCACCATGCCTCTATTGTCCCCAAGGTCTCCCCCCATGCTCCTTCTGTCCCCCGGTCCTTTCCTGGCAGGTGTGCCCCCCCACCTTCATGGTCCCTTGAATGTTGCTCCAGGTGTGGGTGAGGGTGATGGAGCCTTACGCCAAAGTTCACAGGTGTGCCGCTACTTCGGCACAACACTGAAGATTCTGCAAATCTTGGGTCTTGGGCACAGGGACCCTCATCTTTTTTAAATGTGGCACAGGATCCCTGACACACCAAGAGACTACTGTAGCTCTAGATTACCGTAACTTGTGACAGTGTAAGGGCTCTTCAAAAATTGCACCCACAGTCTTTTTATGACCCTATGTTATGATTAAGACAAATGGATTTTATTAAATCCTGTCTGAAAGGTGATTTGACAGCTTGTCACTGCTCTGTTTAATGTTCTAATTTTAAGTACATGTCACTTCACTATTCTTGCAATAATATAAGATGCATGGTGTGATTTATGAGTTTTTTTATGCTTGATGTATGAATTATTTATAAAACTGCACTGTCACTTTAAAATATCCTTAATAAAAGAGCAGTCCCAAGAATCAGAACACCACCTCCTGGCGAAGTGTCCCGGAGAGGACACGAAGCACTGTGGTAGTTGTGCTACGAGTTCCTTGCTCACAAACCGCGTTATGTGTGGCATTTGAATTTTTGGTCTGAGTGCTCGCCTATTGTGTGTCTGTTTCCTGTTTGACAGAAGGACTGTGAAAACATGTTTCAAAGGGGATTTGAAAAATTGTACCTGTCATGTATTGTACCTGTTATCAACAAAAGAGCTATGTGTACATTTGGGGCCAAAATCTACAAAAATCGCAAAGTTATGAGTAAACATTGAAAAAAGTCAATGTTTCCTCATAATTTTATTATTTTTGATATTTTGACTCCAACTTTTCCGCACTGCCTTTTCGTGACCCCACCAAATTCTCATGGCATGTGGAGCTTTTAAACTTCCATTCAAAAGGTGACTTTGTGGTGCAAATGTGAAAACATGTTTCTGAGAAACTTTGAAAAATGCACCTGTCATGTTCAGCAGGTGGGGTAACAAGAGGCTTATGTTGAAAATCAGGTGCAAAAATCTGCACACATTACAATGCTATAAGTAAACATTTAAAATATTCAATGTTTCTTCATAACTTCATAATTTGTTGATATTTTGATCCCAATTTTTAACGTAGTCTTTTTATGATTCCTCCTTCTGAACATGACAGGTGGTATTTATAAAATACTGGCTGAAAAGTCATTTTGTGCTGTAAGTGTGAAAACACATTTTTGCCAGGTTTTGAAAAATGACATTTGTCACATTTCATGAGGTGGTGTTAAGAAATGGCTATGCTGAAAATTTGGAATCAAAATATTGAAAATTACCAAAGTAATGAGTGAGCATTGGAAATTTTCAACATACCTTTATAACTTTGTTTTTAAAGGGACACTGTCAACCTCCATAGAACTCAAATTGTCTCTAGTTTAAAAAGACACATTTTATGATTGGTAACAGTCTGTAAAAATTGCATATATAGCTGTTGGTTTGATTCTGATTCCTTTTTTTCTTTTTAAAAGTGAAAAACAGGCTTCCTACTATATTGGTATGACCATAAAAAACATGTTTGTTTATATTACCTGACATTATAAAAAGGTTCTCAGAAATGCTGCAATCTGATTGGCTGTTAGGATTCCAACAGCCTTACATTAATCCATGTTACACTGTCATGTACAGCCTGATCACAATGGCACATGGATTCTTCCTGTCAGCATTCCATCCTCTAGCACTGCTGAATGACTGGAATAATGCATTCTGATTTTGAACCAGCATTCTTAAACTGTTGGTGGAAGAACTATTTTATTAAAAATCTCATTGTAAATGAGGAAAACATTCAAAAAGTATTCTTTTAACACTCTTTTTTGGAACAGTTTTTTGTAATGGCAATAAGGCATTCCCAGGAGTTAGATTAACAGTCAATCGCCCCCTAAGGGCAATATGGCACTCGGCTATGCCTCGTGCCACATTACACCCCTAGGGGGTGATTAACAGACTGTTAATCCAACCCCTGGTCATGCCTTATTGCTTAATTAATGCTTCTTTTGGCTAAGCAGTGTTACTGTTGTGCGACAATTTTATTTTGTGCTTACAGGTTGTGTATACAGGTTTTATTACTGTTTTGTGCTTACAGGTTGTACAGTTTATTGCTTTATTTTTCTTTGATTAAACATTTTTTGCAGGGTATATTTACCGCCACATTGTTACAGGTTGTGCTTACAGGTTTTGTTACTGTTTTGTGCTTACAGGTAAGTTTTCTCTGATTGAAATTGTGTTTTGCAGGGCATATTTTCTGCTAAATTGCTACAGGGTGTGCTTACATGTTTGTTACTGTTTTGTACTTATAGGTTACTGCTTTATCTTTCTTTGATTCACATTTTTTTGCAGGCTGTATTTTCTGTTAAATTTTTACAGGATGTTCTTACAGGTTTTGTTACCGTTTTGTGCTTACAAGTTTTACATTTTAGGCAAGCAAAGTTACTGTTTTGTTACTAATTAGTTTTGTGCTTATACCCAACGGGTAGGGGGGCCCCCAGTGAAGGGATACATCCTGGCCAGCTGGGTGAGGGAGAGCAGCTGGATAGAAGAATGAGAGAGGAGGCAGCAGTGGAGTGAAGCCTGGCTGCCCGAAGGGCTGGGTGGTTGGATGCAGGTAGGGGTGGAAAAAAGAATATGCAAAAAAAAAAAAAATGCAACACTAACGCTGCACAATCACAGATGGCACAGGCACTTGAGGAGTAGGTATGCTGGGTAGATGAAGAAAAGGTAAGAGTACAGGAGAAAAAAATAATACAGTAGCACTAATGCCTCAATTGCCCTAGTGGGCAGGCACTGAAGAGTTATAGTTGTCATTAGACAAAAGTGCTTGCCTTGGGGCATCAAAAGTATTGAAATTTTGTACCCTGGCAGTGTCTCCTCCCAGCTGAAATTGTTTCACCTCACAGTTCTGTTAGTGCATCCCACAGTATTCAAAATTACACATATTTCACCATAGCTTATTATATCTGTGTCTCATCCCAGTTACACCAGTTTCTACTCCCAGTTACACCAATATCAACTACAGCAGTGTCACCTCCAAGTTATTCAGTTTCTCCTCCCAGTTACACCAACATCTCCACTTCTCAGTTTTGGTCCCAGGGTCCTAGTTACACCAGTTTTTTTTTTACTTACTAAATAAAAGAAAAGCAATCAGTTCCACAGAAATATTTTCCACAGTTCACCACATTATTCTGCAATACATGACAAAATTCTACAGTTTCAGGTGGAATTTTGTGTAATTTTTCTTAGTTTTTGCTGAATTTTGCCGAAGCAAAATCCACATTTTGCAAGAATTCCACCAGCAGAATTTCTATTTCACATAGCCCTAGATAAAACTAATTGCCTGGTGTTGGGTGAACTTGAACCACTGTGTATAGTGTAAGGACCATTACTGACTTGATTGCAATATTCACATCTGTTGTCACTGGTGAAAATGAGTCACGACATACACTAGCAGTTTTTTTTGTTACTCCTGATAAGAGTTAGAGACTTTTCCTGTACTTGGTGGAGATTGCCTTTATTGAAGGTTCTGGAACATTATTATTCTTACAGGGATCATTGTGGACTGCTTAAGCCTTCAGATGAACAATGGCATTAGGAAGTCTCTATCTGCTATGCACATGTGTTGCTACCTGCTGGTTGAGTCTTAGACTCTACCTTATTGACTGATTATTGGTTAACATTATTTTCCTTTTTGAATTTTTCCATTACTTGCAATAGAATACTTTCCTGGTATTTTTTTTTAAGTCCTGCCTCTGTCCATGCAGTGTCATTGATATACATGTGTTGTTCCATGCGTCCTGTGTATTCCTTGTGTTTTTAAAATAATAACAGAATAAAATATTTATTAAAAAGGACCATTACTGAAAGGCAGTGTTGCTGTATCAAAGCCTTTCCTGTGGGTACTGTATACAAAGAATATGACTTTGGATGCGGTCCTCATGTAACTACAATCATAACAGTATGGTAAGACTGTATGGCAGGCTACAAAAATAAACAAAGATAGCATTAAAAATCAAGACTAGGCTAGTTGTCACCAGCTAAATCTTGTTTTTATTTTCTTGATCCTAACCCTGCCAGGTTTACAATGCTATTTCTAAGTCACATGTGGCAGCCATCTTTTTTGTTGAGAAAAAAAAAATTAAAACTTTGTAAAACACACAAACTGTGGTGGAGCTAGTTCATTTTTTGACCAAATAAACCTAGAAGATACCTGAAATCTTTTATAGCTAAAAAGTTGGGGTCAACTGTTTTGCCCTATTTCGTTGCACTGTAGCTTAAAGCTCTTACATTGCTGACACCATACAGCTCTGTTCTAAAATAGGACTCTGTAGTTAAACGGTACAGTACATAAACTACATCATACAGTTCAAAAATGTTATGTACCGCCAGTGTGTAACTCAGAATAAAAATCACTGTGGTTACTAAAATGACGTTATAGCCTGAACAATAACAGAGTGGAAACCAATATTTTAGAAATCACTTTAAAAGAAAAATGGTTAGCATTTTCAAAACCGTTCTCCATTAAGGGTGTTTGCACGTTTGAGATATACAGTACACTGAGGATCAAAAATAAACATTTTAGATGTACTGTAGGAAAAGAAGAAAAAGTATGGGGCACTCTAGTGAATTTAATGCCCCAATCAAATATTTTACTAATTCTTTATTTAGACTGTTTCATGCCTTAAATAAGTTATTTTAGGCACCTTTCTACCCAAGAAGAAAGACTGATATTTAAAGTAGAACTGAACAAATCTCACAAGGTTTGACCATGCAAACATTGAAATTTGAACATGGTGAAGTTCTCCAGAGTTCAAATACTTTAAATAGTTAGCAAAGTGAAAACTGTAAAAAATTATGAAATCTACCAGCTATCCCAACGTCGAAAGGGATAGTCCCTTGACCAATCCTTCCCCAACTTTAATCATGTCCTACCCCTTCCCCTTCCCAGTTCTCCAGCACTCATGTTTAAAGAACAAAAATTCCAGCTCCTGACACTCAGCAAGAAGCAAACCATGCCTTTCAAACAATCCCCCTCCTAGCCAAACTCATCCAGTGCCCAAAATATTAATAGTAGGCAGTTAGCCCCTATTGACTATTGATTCATGTTTCAGAGGGAGGGGTAATAGTAGTCCAAAACCAAGCTAATTCAGTCATCCTCATTTCTTAACCTGTGGTGCCCCATTCTCTATTCAGATAATGCAGTCATCTAACTGAAAGCCCGAGCAGTACATGTGACTGGGAGGGAGATGGTGAAGCAGTCTGCATCAAGTAAGCAGACATATTGGTCAAGTCGACTAATCATCTTGAATGATGCTGACTCAGCTGACCTCCTCCTTCTTAGTCATGTGCCTTGCTCACACTTACAGTCACATGACTGGTAGCTGAATTGGAATTGTGCACCACAGGTTAGGGAGGGGAGATAATGGTACCAGCCTACACTTTTGGACTACTAATGTCCTTCCAAATCATGCATCAGAGGTTCAGGAGGGGGCCCATAAGCTAATACTGATATTTTAGGGACTAGGGGATTGACCTAGGGAAAAGGGTTTGTGTAAAACAAAATGTTGGCTCCAAGAAGAGCACCAGGAGCTGGAATGGTTCTTAACTCGTGTGTGGGAAAACAAGGAAGTGGGTTGGAGGTTACATTGGTTTGCTGTTTTAACATTCACCAGTTTGACTAGTTCATACCCATCAAACCAAATGTTCCTATTTAGCCCTTAAAATTCGTTAGAGTCTGTGAGGATCAAACACCCACAGTTCAAGGTGTTTGATTCTGCAGTAAAAGTGAACTTACAGTAGAGTTTAATATAACTTCTTTGCACCATTACATAGTAAACATAAAAAGTTTAAAAAGGGCCCACTTCCAATAAGTGCTGGCTGTGTAAAGGTTTGAGGGACTTAAAAATTTTGGGCTGAGCACTTACTTTGTCATTTTCATTGATCCACATGTGCATAGCAGCTTTGCATTGACTTTATCAGTCAATCAATCAATCAATCAAAACTTTATTTTTATAGCGCTTTTCCAAACCAAGGCACTGTATAAAAGATAACACAAGCAATAAAGATAAAACAATAAATTAATATCCATATTCAGGAAAGGCTAGGCTAAATAGATAAGTTTTTAATTCAATTTTAAGCATATCTATGGTCAGACACTCTCTTAACCAACGAGGTAGAGAATTCCATAGGGCTGGAGCCACAAAAGAAAAAGATCGGGAGCCAGATGTCTTCAATCAAACCCTGGGAATCTCTAGCAATCCCTCATCGACAGAACAGAGTTGACGGAGGGGGTGGTGGGGAATCAGGAGATCTTTCAGATAGCTGGGTTCTTGATCATGTAGGGCTTTGAAGGTTAGCAAGCCAACCTTAAAGGTGATCTGCCACTGAACAGGCAGCCAGTGCAGACCACGGAGCACAGGAGGAATACGACTGGTCCTAGAAGTCCCAGTCAAAAGCCTGGCTGCCGCGTTCTGCACCAGCTGCAGGTCGGATATCAACCCCTGGAAGCCCTAGGTAGAGGAAATTGTAGTAATCAAGATGGGAGGTGACAAAGGCATGGACCAGTGTTGGAGGATCATCCAGAGGAACTAGGTGTTTAACCCGGGCGATATTCCTAAGATGATAAAAGGATGATCTGATGACTGCTGACACCTGAGATTTTAGGGTCAGGCCATCATCGAAAGTAATGCCCAGGTTTCGCACCCAGTCTGATGTGGTGAGCTGTATATCACCAAGCAACAAGCCTGATGAATATCCAGCCCCCAAACCTACCCCCGGACGACCTGGGCCCACTACCAGCACTTCAGTCTTATCTGGATTCAGTTTCAGCCAACTGGAGCTCATCCAAGTTCTGATTTCAGCAAGGCAGTTATTTAGCACAGAGAGTGCATCATTTTGACTGGGCAGAAAGGACATATACAGCTGAGTATCTTCTGCTTAGCAGTGAAAACTCAGACTGTATTACCTGATGATATCTTCCAATGGCAGCATATACACTGCAAACAACATGGGGGCCAAAATGGAGCCCTGCAGTACCCCGCAGAGCAGGTGGAAGGCACCAGAGGAATATATTCATGGCAAAAAAAATTGCCCTTGGTCTCTGCCCATCGGGGGGGAGGGAAATTGTTTAACCAGGAAAGGCACACTAAGCCAGAGCTTGTTTCCAGGTGCAACCTGGGAGCACAAGGAAGTTAAGCGACTTGCTCAGGGTCACACCGTATGCAAGTGGAAGCTGTGGGATTCAAACCCAGGTCTGGCTTGCTGGATGTCACCAGAGCCTTAGACCACTGCACTATACTGCCTCCATCAAGTCTTGCCCACTAATAAGACCGGCCCAATCACTTAAGCACACACGTAGCTATGGTAAGCACCTCCTCACTGTCTCCCACTGCAGCACATCCCTATACCAGAGGTCCTTCAGCTACAGAGCCCCATCCTGGATAAACAGTCTGCCCCTCTCGCTTGCAAATGAGAACAGATTAGGATCATACAAAACCACCCTTAGAGCTCACCTACAGGCCTCAAACCTTTGTGAATGCCTTTGAGCAATCCTTCATCGAACGACTGGCCTAGTCTGCGACAGGCTCCCCCTCCTCATAACCCTGCCACTAACACCGTTCCTCTTGTTTTGCTATGCACTGTTATACCATTTTGTGTTGCTTGTTTGCTCTTTCTTGTCCTAGGTCTCCTCTTCGAGGCCCACAAATTGCCTCTGTAACAAACTGTTATTGTACTACCTGACTAGGTACTGCTGTACTGCTTTGTATCCTCTCTTCTCGTATGTAATATTTGTGATGTGGAACCTTTATAAAGGAGTCTTTGACTCAAAGGTACTTCCAAATCTCCAATAAATAAATAAATAAATAAATAAAAATATTCCAGTGGAGACCTTCTGAGACCTGCCTGTGAGGAACGAATGGAACCATTTTAAGTCTGTACCAGATAGCCCGCAAAGAACCAGCAGGCACTTCAGTAGGACACCATGGTCTACAGTGTCAAATGCAGCTGAGAAATCAAGAAGGACCAGAATGGTACATGCCTTTTGATCTCTAGCCATTAGGAGATCATTCAACACCCGGACAAGAGCAGTCTCTGTGCTATGCTTCTTCCTGAAACCAGACTTGCGAGAGTCATAAACATCATGTGGTGTAAGATGAGCATCCAATTGCAGCACTACCACCTTTTCAATAACCTTACCAACAAATGGCAGGTTAGAGATAGGCCCGGTAGTTAACTAGACAGTCTGGATCCAAGGAGGATTCCTTGAGGAGTGGTTGAACGACCGCCTCCTTGTTAGGATCGGGAATGACCCCACTCTCCAAGGATTTCCAGATAATGTCAGCAAGGATCGGGCAGATAACATCTACACATCCCAATAAAAGAGTTGTAGGGCCCAGATCCAAACTACAACTGGTAGGGCACAATGTTTGGATGGTCTTCACAATGTCCATGATTTCCGGTAGACAAAAATCTTTAACTTGGATGATAAAAAGTCTGGAATACTGGACCCCAGTATATTAATAAATCAGTACTCAAAATGCTACTTCCAATCGTTAGCTGCTTTATCATGTCCTACAGGTTTCCTAGAAGGTTCTGTATTTTAGCTCCAATATCAGGGATCGACAAATTTTAAAATTTACTAGTAGTCCAGGACAAGTGGATTGTCTGAAAGTAGTAGTCCTTGTGTTGAAGCTGGTAGTCCGGTTAAAAAGGGGCATATTTTAAAGAAAAATCAATAAAAGTAAAGAACAAAGTGTATGTGTTTTGTTTTTGGGGTGGGGGGTGTTAAATACTAATATGTTAACACTGATAGTCTGAAAATGTTTAATTTCTGTTATAGAACACACAGAACCAGTGTCAGGAATGGCGAGACTAGATCAAGACAAGAGGACAGAGAAATCCGCAGTACAGGCCAGGGTGCAACACACACAGTTAGGTAAATCAAATCACAACCCATCAGTCAGAACACACAGTTATAGGCTCCTCTTATTTTATTTAAATAACTTTCTCTCTTTTTATATGTGTAGTGTCTTTCCCAAGACAGCAGGCCACAGGACAGGACAGTAGAGGCAGGGTCACCTCTCTTTAGTTCACTCCTTAGTATCCACACAATACCTCTGCCACACACTTAGTTTATTGTTAGGCTTTTTTATTTGAGCAATTAATTACACTTTTTCACTTTAGTTAGGCTGGGTAGTTAGTGCAGAATCTGCAGATATATTATAGACAGTCTCTTATGTATTATTTTAGCTGCAGTCAGTGCCTAACACAGTTTCTTTATGTGTGGCTTACTTTGCAATGCAATCACACAAAAATAATGACCTTTATGCCAGCAACTCCCACCTAACTGCAGTGCCTTTACTTTAAACAAGGCTAGTCCTCAAAAATGGCCTGCTCGTTCAGACAGGGACCATTGCTTTTTTGGGGATAACACCATGCTGCCTTTAGCCCCTGGCTGACTGTACAATCACCCACAATGGCACCAGGTTTACTGCCAACTCCCCACTCACTCATCTACTGCAGTGCACCGGAGCATCAAAGTACAAGTAGTAGACAGTACAGTTAAGTAATAAGTAAAGTAAGCACGGCCTCTTCTCAACAGGAGTCAGTCAACTAGTCAAGACTTTCACTTTTTTTGTGTAGCCTGTCCCTAACTACAGTGCAAGTGCTGCAGTACTTCGCGACTTCTCTGATCGTCGGTCGGACTAACCAAGTTAACGACCCCCTCCCCCAAGCTGCAAATAGACAAATCTGACTCCCTCAGACCCCTGCAGTAGTATTTTTTTCTTTTTTTTTTTTAAATGCTGAACTTTCTGCCAGTCCTGATAATAGCTGGCCTATGGTGGAAATACAGAGTTCTACTAGGGTACATCACTGGCGATCACAGACAGCAAGAAAATCACTCTGTCTGCAATCGCCTGTCTAGAAATCGCGCTTTTGGCGGCAGTCTCCCGCTTCAATGCACGAAACCTCCCACACCCCATCACCACCGCGGCCAATGCCCTGGGCTGACAAGTACTCGCCCACATTGAATTTGTTGGCTCACCTGTCTAAGATATTTTTTCTCTTCTGCTGCTGCCATGGGTCGAGACAGATGGGGGTCCTGGAGTCTGCGCGCTACCATGCTTGCTCCGTAGCCCTGTTTCAACTTAGCCAGTACCCACCCGATCAAATCTTCAGCAAACCATTCGACAGTGGCTGAGCTGGCATGAAGATTGATGGGTGGCACTGGCGGCACCTAGTGGTCGGATGGAAAACAGCACAGTAGGTCACTAAAATGAAAAAAAAGTTTGAATTGGTTGTCCAGGGACAACCGGCAACCTAATTTAATGCTAGTCCGACTGAAAAATCTTGTAGTCCGGGACGTCGGGCTATGGGATTTGTCGACCCCTGTCCAATATACCTCTCTAAGTTTAATTGTTGATGTATTTCCAATTGATTGTCTGAAGCCAGGAGTCTATCTATTAGGAAAATCGACACCTATCACTGTGAGGCTGAGAGGTGCATAATAATAATAGAAAACATAGGACTTACTTTTGACTTCCTTCGGTTTGGAGGTGATCTTTTTTTCAGCTGTAAATAAGAGAACATATATATATATATTCAAAATTATATTACATATTCTCCATAGCAGCAAAAAATAAACAAAAAACAAGGACTGATTCCATTCAACAAGCTGGCATTAGTTGTTGCTATTGCTGTTAATAACAATGGTTGTCCTTCCTATTTTGTTTTTGATTCTTAGCATAATTAGAACAACCTTATTCTTAATATAAAAGTGTCAATTACTGATATGGTATGCCCAGAATAAATACCTTAATCTTTTCAAGGAATTGCTGTGCTGAATTTAGTTCTTCCATGTGGATTTTAGAAATTTTAAATTTGAAAATGTTTTAGATATATTTTGTGGAATTTCTAAGTTAGGGAAAGCAAAGACATGTTGAAGAATAACATTCCCAAGTCAAATAAATAAATTTCAAGTCGTGGAACAAAATTAATATTTAATGCCAAGCACAAAACCCATCACGTTACAGGAAAAAAGAAGTCATGGGAAAAAAAGTTGTTTTAAAAAAAAAAATCATTTTTTTGTCAACTTTGGAAAATGTGGAGTTCTATGACTATTTTCCTGCATTTTGTAAACTTAGCAAAAAGTGAAATTCAGAAATTTTACCCAGCTGTGCTCCTAAGCCATAAAAAAGCCTCAAGGCAGTTTTGAGGGAAATACATTACATCATATAACATAGTGGAGGGGGTCATATGGTACTGTAAATGGAACCTCACTCCAGAACAAGGTGTGGAATGGATTGTATGGCAAAATAATCAGCTAATGAAATTCACTTTTAAAAATTTATTGAATTCTAGGAAAAAATTAAGAATTTGGATTTGGTCTTTGAACCTTTAAGAAACACACAGAGCGAGACTGTCAGCTTAAAGGGCAGGAGCCCTGGAAGCCATGTTATGGTTGTGGCAGGGATGCACTTGAAGGCAGGAGTAGTGGGAGGCTGATGGCGAAACCTGACAGCCATGAGCAAATGGAAGAAACAAAATGTAGGTAAGGCTGAATGACTGACTGAGACAAAAAGGCAACTAGAACATTGAATGAGACTGAATGATATAAGCTTGGACTGAATGACAAATGCATGCCAAGCAGTTCCATAAGGGAGGTTAGTGTTAGTTGCTAATGCATTGCAAGTCAGGTAGGCTAAGACAGTAGAAACAACAAATGAAACTGCTATGGGAAGAGGAACATATGAGAACTGAAAACTAGGAAGCAGTAGCTGCTGAAGTGAACAACACCAGAACCCAAAAGGGAGTGGCTGCCTGGCTAGGATCCTAGTGTAAACATTTAAGGATGGTAGCTGAACTGAGAGATTGCTAAAGGTAAATGGGAGCCTGAATAGCACAATTCAAAAGAAAATGATGAAGGCAGGATGCTGGGAAAACTAGAAGGCCCAAAAAGAATCACAACTGAAAGAAACACAAGGTACATAAGAACAGGAGTGCAGCATGAATAGATGACTGAGAGAAGCACAGACTGCAACCAGAAGGTAGAAAGCAAAATACTGACCTAGAAAGCCAGAGAGGCACAGACCAAGCAGAAAATCCAAAATCACAGAGGGAAAGTGGGAGACAAACACTGAGAAGGGAAGGGGGGGGCAAAGTCCTGGCACAGTCTATGGCTGCAGCAAAGAAACAGTGTTTCTGAGTGGGGCTGGAGGTAGCTGACTTAAATAGCTCAGGCCGGCCGGGGGTGGTTGCTCCCATCCATTGAATTGCAGGCATAGCCTTTGAATTAGATGTTTAACTTGAAAATTACATAAATTGCCTCAACCTTTCTGGTGTATTGCAGGCATGCCTAGGTGGCAAGATTTGCTTAAACCTCTTAGGACCAGCAGTAAATGGGGTAGAAGAGCTTTCTCTCACCCAAAATTTGAAAAATGAATGTTGCATTATAAATCTTCTGCTACCAAATTATCCAACATTTGTTGACTTGGTCATCCCTTTTGCAAGGGTGCAGCCCCCTCAGAAGGAGAGAATTAATGCCACACAGGCATTGGGACATAGGAAATAAAGTGAAGGTCTTTTATCAAATGGTTTAAAGTACCAGAAACAAGAACTGTTATCAAGTAACTAGTTAAAAGGCTCATCACATACAATATTTGTGATAAAATGTAGAGATGGATGAACTGGCTCTGCTGCACATCCGAACCTCGCCGGATCATATCTGGTATTCATATGACAGATATTCATATCAGATGACCTAAAGGTGGGCAAGCAATGTGAGAAGACAGTAAGTAGGGCTGGGGGGATACTGGGATGCACAGGGAGAGGCATCACCAGTAGAAAACAGGAAGTTGTTATCCCTCTGTACAGACAGTTGGTGAGACTCCATCTGGAGTACTGTGTGCAGTTCTGGAGACCCCATTTCCACAAGGACATAGACAGGATGGAGGCTGTCCAGGGAAGGGTAACTAAAATGGTGCAGGGTCTGCACCAGAAGACATATGAAGAGAGACTAAAAAGAGCTTAATATGAATACTCTTGAGGAAGGGAAGCATTCAAGTACCTCAAGGGAATCAACAAAGTCCCAGAGGATAGCATCTTTCAGAAAAAGAGATGAGCAAGAACAAGGGGGCACAATTTGAAGATAGAGGAGGGATGGCGCAGAGGTAATGTGAGGACGTATTTTTTCATGGCGAAGGTTGTGGATACATGGAATGGCCTTTCTGAGGAGGTTATGGAGTCAAAAACAGTGGGGGAATTAGATAATGCATGGGACAGACATAAGGCATTTCTAGTGGGGGGTAGGAGGAAGTAGGCTGTTGGTTAACTAGGATCTGCAGCTTATCCATTAGGAAGGGAAATGGGCAGACTAGGTGGGCCAAGTGGTCCTTATCTGCCATCAAATTCTATGTTTCTGTGACCAGGCTAACTTGGCTCTGACCAGGAGAACCAACTCTTTTATCACTTAACCCAAGTTGCCAAGTTGGCCCAGTTAGGAAGTGCGGTCCAATTCAGTCAGGCACTTTACCATTGTTCCATGCTTAATTGCATGCATACTGTATGCCAAATCCAAAGAACAGTGATTTGACAGTTAAAGAAAAATAGGTATTTGTCAAATTATATTATCTTTCCCTGGTGTCTAGTGGTTCCTCGCCCCACCTGCACCCATACCCATGTTATCTGTAGAGTATTTCCTGATGTCATGTCATCCCTCCCACAACCGATCACCTGCCAGACATAATGTAACAAGTTTTCTTAGTGTCCAGTGGGTCCTCCATCCCAATTCCATAGAAGTTATATACCATTCCCTGGTGTCTATCAGACCCTCCACCCCACTCCCCCACCCCACCCCGAGCCCGAGCCAACAACTGGCACAGCCCTGAGCTCTCCACCATGACTGACCAACTGAGGTGTCAATGAATAAGTGCGTACTTGTACAAGTAAGGACTCATTCATTGCAGCTTGCACTCCTTATGACAGCTCTGTTGGCAGATGGCTGTGGTGGGAGACAAGAGCAGAGAGCTGTTCCAGTCACTGGCTAAGGGTCAGGAAGAGGGGAATAGCATGGTGGAACCCTTCATTCCCACCCCCAGCCTGTGACCGCAACATCCCTCTGCTCTTGTCTCCACCATGGCTGGCTACTGACAGATTTGTCATGTCAATGAATAAGTGCATTCTTGTACAAGTGCATGCTCATCCACTGACAGCTCAGTTTGGTGGCCGGCCATGGTAGAGAGCGGAGGTTTGTGCCGGTCACCTGCTAGGGGCCAGAGTGGGGGGACCAGGGTGGTGGTGCTCCACCTGCTGGGGTGGGGGGGACCCACAAGACACCAGGGAATGGACTAGTACCTTATTCTGTTATAGGGGAACAGGGATGGGGGGGTCTGCTAGACACCAGGGAATGGTATATAACTTCTAGGGGATCAGGATTGGGGACCACTGGACACCAGGGAAATTTGTTACATTATGTCTGGCAAGTGATCAGGTGGGGAAAGAACCACCTTGTTAGCTCTATAATTCATCAGAGTAAATCGGAACATTTTGGGAAAAAAATCAGTGTTGGAATCAGAACCGGGTCACTGTAGGTTTGCCCATCCCTAATTAAAAGAACTATGGAACACATCCCTGAGAAAGCAACCTACAAGTCAAGAAATGTTGGGTCAAATTGGTGACAAGATTTAACAGTAAAAAAATGATTTTACAAATTTCAAGTGAGAGGGCATCCTACGGTCCCATAACGTGCCATTAGGACATCATCTCCCCTGAAGAATCCATGTTTGCATCTTCTGACAGATCCTTGGGCCATCACAGATTCCCTCTTAAACTTCTGAGGCCCAGGAAAATATAGTAAGACAAGGTCTTGGACTGCTTCATTAAAACTGAACTAATGTACGAAGCTGATCTGATCATGGTACTATTCTTGTTGTTTAGCATCTAAGCCCTTACTGATTTTTTTTTGTTTTTTTGTTTATTACTTGCACTAACTTGTATTCATTTGCACTGTATTTATGCTGTTATTTTTATTACCTGTTTAGTGGACCACGCTGGATCCTCGGGGCTCACCTCTCTAAACCTTTCGAAGGGCCAAGCTAGGTTGCCTGAAGTTGTGTTACACAGAGTACTCCAGCCTATAACTTGTGTGGTGGCTCCATCTGGGGTAGCAATATGGGATTACTGGATGCTGACACACAAGGCATTTACCACCCAATAAACAGTACTTAACTTCCCCACACAGTCCTGCCGCCAAGAACACATGACCCTGTTACAGCAATAACAAGCCCCAAACCAAGAAATGCAGTTCAAACAAATAATTCATTTAAAAGGAAGGGTGAAGAAAGGACAAGGGGACAATAGGGAAATGGGAGCAACAGGATAGCAATACATTTATTATGCTCTATGCAGTAACAGCAAAAACAATTTACCCCACACAATCTGGCCAGTCCCCAGGACTCCTTCTACCACAGGCATATGCACCTGACTTAAATCCCCCACAAAGACCTTGAGCAAGAATTCTCTTTTTAGTTGCAGTGGTATACCTCACTGGGGATGCAGTTTCTTCTAACAGGGTAGGAGCTCGGGGGCATGCTTTAACTGTTACAAGTAAAACTCACTTTAAAACACAAACTATTGCAGAACAATGAAATTGTGGATTATAGAAAATGGGACCCTATTTGTAATCTACACACAAATGGGTGCCATATGGCCTCCACATGTCTTCTCTCTGGGGCTAACAAAGTGGCAATGTCCTGCCCAGGGCTTCTCACTCAGTCCCTGGCACAATCACAATTTTCCCAGTTGTGAGGCCGAATCCCTGATGGTTACTAACTGTTTTGCAGCCTCACAGATACCTCTGATGTCTGATGATGGAATAGGCAAGGTGGCAGGATTGTTTCCAGCTGGAAAAGAGTTTGCCCCGGGGTCATCTGATATTCACTCACTGGTCTCAGTTGGTTTCTCGCATGGTCAGCCTAGAACTATAAGTGCAGGAGACCTTCTGAGTTAAATGTGGGGAAAGTCACTGGTGGGGCAGGGAAAACCCCAGCTCCAATCCTCACCTTCAAACTGTCAGTTTTGAGAAACTGTTGTTTTCTTCAAAAGAGTCAGTTGCTGGGATCTCAGACTTCTTTAGACTGCTAGGCCTGCAGTGCCTGGAAGACAGAGCTCATGAACTCACAACTTTTATGTCTCTGTCACACTGGCAGATCTGCCTGAGCTCAGCTCATTTAGTTCAATTCCCTTTTTTATTTTCTGAACTTGATGCCTTATTGGAAAAATCCTCTGGCTGACTGGGCTTTGGAATGCCAATCCGGCAATGCAAAGCATGCATGCAGAATCTGTAGCGTTGCAAACAGAAGACTGGCAGATTCTCGGGCTGGAGACCTGTGACCTCTGACCTATTTTCTAGTAGTCAGTGCTGGAGTTAGAGGCTTCTGACTGCATGGGCATCATCCCATATATTTGCATTCTGCAGTTCTTTTGTTTCAGCATCTGCTGCTTTTATGTTAATGCACGAGGTCTGCTTTACTCCTGTCCTGGCTCTGCCGAGTGCCATAGGACTGCTTTTAATTTTCATAGCACATAGCGCTTAAAGGCATGACACATTTTGGGAGCTTACACCTATATGATGTACTAACTATGTTCCCTATCCCTGGGTTACATCTGGACATGAGTGTTTGCTCAGTGTGTTTTTGCAGATCAGGTGGTTGGCCTGGAAGGCAGAAGGTGCTTGACGGTGCATGGCCACACACACCATCTAAGGCACCTTCATCATGCTGCTAGCAGGAGCCTCTGGTAGAGTGGTGCAACAAGCACTCTGCTCCCCAAGAGGAGTGTGTCCAGTGGATGGTTTGAGCCCTCTCTGCCATCCTCCTAGCCTGACATCCCTGGATGAGAGAGCAAACTCAAGCCACAAGCATGTCAGAGAGATCCCAAATTGCTCGCCAATGTGGAGGTAGCTCTGAACACATTCTAATGATGAAATATATTCTGTGCTCACACCTATATAGCACCTGTAACACCACTCTTGAGTGGAAAACTCACACGAAGCCCAGAAATGAGTTGTCAGAATTCCATGAAGAGCTTGCTGCAAGCTCTTTTTAGATATTTTAATCTATTCACTCAAAAAAATATAGCTTCTGATTTAATGAAAGGTGACTGCCTTAGATATGTAAACAATTAATAACCAAGTTCCCAGCCCTCTGTTTTAAAAGCAGAAACATTCACAGCTATATGTAAACTCATGGAGAGAGCAAGATAGCAACATCTGCTTGTAACAACATGCAGACTGGCTTCTGCATACTTAGAAATATGAGAAGCATGGAAAGCAAAATTTTGATGCTGTTGTATGGGACATTGGTGAGACCCTAGATGGAGTATTGTTCCCAGTTCTGGGCACCTTATCATTGTTGGAGGGGGTACAGAGGAAAGCAATGAGGAGAACTGAACAACTAAAACATCTTCCATATGTGGAAAGATTGCAGGAACTCTGGTTTGTATGCTTTGGAATATAGATGCCTTAGAGGAGATCTGTGTCTTGTTTATTGGGCTTTCAGGAACAGTGATCTGTGGGAATGCATGGGACTGGAAGCTAACATAACTGAAATAAATAACACAGCGCACAAGTATCAACTTAGGGAACAAACAGGAGGGGTGCCTGTATAAAACAGAGGTGGTGACACTTTGGAATTGTCTCCCTGCAGAGACAGTAACCAGTGATACCATAAATATCTTTAAAAACATGTTAGACAAGTATATTTGACACACATTTATCCATTAATATAACTGTGAGTCTTATTGGCTAACGCTATTGACTTCTACTTTCCTATGATTCCTGTACCCTAGGCGGCAGGAAATACCTGGAAGGTCTCTATCATTTTGTGTATATAAATATGAACAGTAAGGGAGACAAGATACAGCCCAACCTTACATCTCTGAAATCTTGTAATGGACCAAGCATCCACATGCATTACCTGGAGAATGACAATTATACAATGGCAACGAAATTTCCAGAATTCTGATTGATCAGTGTGCCCTTGAAACAGTGATGTTATCTAACAATAATATCATTGTATGAACTACTGGAACACACATGACTGGTTGACACACTGAGAAATCATGCCACCACTCCACAACTTACTGCTGCTCTGAACGGCTTTAGCTACAAACTGTGATCAGACACAGGTTCACGCTGGTGCATAACTACACCCATCTTCTGGTCACTGTCGTCCTCTGTACAAAACAGTCATCTTATATAAAAAAAACTTTCCTTAGGTAGCAGTCTTTAAAAACACACTACTTCTTTTCACACCACTCAGAATGGTCCTGGTTGTTCTGGTAAAAACACACTACTTCTTTTCACCACCGCTCAGAATGGTCCTGGTTGTTCTGGCAGTGGAATCTTATGATGCCTTTCCTCCCAAAACCACCAGCGGTGCTTGAACAAGCAATCACAGATTCTGAGTTCAGTCCCTGACTGTACTGCATTTGCTTGCAATTGGCAGATTCAGCATTCAGTTCTTTCTTCTCCTGGGACAGACAATAATTCTGCTCCGTCTTTACTGAGGAAGAGGAGGGTAATGGGTCTGAAGGGAGTACAAGGGGTGAGAATGGTGCAGAAATGGACACAAGTCCCTTTACACGAGAAAGGGTCCTGAAGGAACTGGAAGTAATAAGAGTTGATAAAGCAATGGGGCCAGATGGGGTGCACCCCAGGGTCCTTAAAGAACTAAGAGAGGTGGTGGCTGAACCTCTGGCTATCCTGTTTAGCTGATCACTGGAAACAGGGGAGGTACCCAAAGACTGGAGGACAGCAGATGTAGTCCCCTTATACAAAAGTGGGAACAAAGAGGAAGCAGGGAACTACAGACCAGTCAGCCTCACCTTGGTAGTGGGGAAGATCATGGAAGCACTACTGAAGGAGAGATTGGTGGAACATCTGGTTGTCAATGGACTACAGGACCCAAGGCAGCATGGTTTCACCAGGGGGAGGTCATGCCAGACCAACCTCGTTGAATTTTTTGACTGGGTGACTAGGGAGGTGGATCAGGGGAGGGCAGTGGACATGGCCTATCTGGACTTCAGCAAGGCCTTTGACACTGTGCCACATAGAAGACTATTACACAAACTGGGGAATATGGGTGGGCAGGACAGTAGTGTGGTGGGTAGGTAACTGGCTGGGTGGCAGGACACAGAGGGTGGTGGTAAATGGCTGTCACTCCACAGAGGGAAGAGTGACCAGTGGGGTACCACAGGATCAGTGCTGGGACCGGTCCTATTCAACATCTTCATCAGTGACATTGGCAGGGACCTAGAAGGCAGAATTTCACTGTTCGCTGATGACACAAAGCTCTGTAACAGAGTAGACACACCAGAGGGTGTAGACAGAATGAGAAGGGACCTGCAGAAACTTGAAGAATGGTCAGGGGTTTGGCAGTTGAAATTCAATGCAAAGAAGTGCAAGATAATGCACATGGGGCACAAAAACCCTGGCACAATATATCAGTTGGGGGTGAGGATATAGCATGCACCAAGCAGGAAAGGGATCTTGGGGTTGTCATCTCTGATGACCTCAAGGTAGGGAAACAGTGTGACAAGGCAGCAGATAAAGCAAATAGGATGCTGGGATGTATAGGCAGGGGCATCACCAGCAGGAAAAGGGAGGTCATAATTCCGCTATACAAGACACTAGTGAGGCCCACCTGGATACAGTGTACAGTTCTGAAGACCATACCTACGTAAGGACATAGACAGGGTAGAGAAGGTTCAGAGGAGGGCAACAAAGATGGTGCATGGATTGCATCACAAGTCCTATGAAGACAGGTTGAAGGAACTGAACATGTACTCCCTAGAGGAGAGGAGGGAGATGGGATATGATAGAGACATACAAGTATCTTACAGGGAGGAACAGGGTGCAGGAAAACACTATTTTAAGTGAAAAGATGTTCCAGGACTAGAGGGCATGGGATGAAGTTGGAGGGAGGACGATTCAGAGGAAACATGAGAAAGAATTTCTTCACAGAACGGGTGGTGGACAAGTGGAACACCCTGCCAGAGGAGGTGGTGGGGCTGAAACAATCACGGATTTAAGAATGCATGGGATAGACATAAAGGAATTCTGGAGGTCAGGGGTAAGGGGCAACAGACTTCTAGGAAAACAAACTGAACTTACAAGCTCAAATGGGCAGACTGGGTGGGCCATAGGCCCTTATCTGCCGACACTGTCTATGTATCTATGTATGTATCTATGTAATAAATCGGGCAGACTGTACTGGGAGAATGAGCTAGACAACCACAACCATGACAGACAATATGTGTGTGTGTGTGTGTACGCACACACCCGGACATTAAGAATTAACTGCTGTCGACTTTTAAGATATATTTAAAAAAAAAGCTGAAATGAATGCTGCTTCAACCAGGAAGTGAACAGCCAATTGATAGAGGGTGGCAATATGAAACATAAATACAGACTGAAAAGTGAAACAAGAGAAATACTTTCAATTTGGGCAGGTAGCATCATTCAGGCAGCACCACTACCTAGCAGCAAAGACACAGTCTGTTGACCTTATTTTCTATAAGTACCCATATGCACACAAAAATCAAATAAAAAATCCACAAAAGGTTAATTTGTTCCTTTTTTCCTTTTATTTACAAATGAGCCATTGTATAATAGCACTAAGGCACTCCAGGGATGTATGTTATGGTATTATAATGTCACTTCTTGGGTGTTGAACGAACTTGGCTTGTGACACTGGGCTTCAACCATCTGAGATGCGATGTTTATTACAGAATAACATACACCCTGTCATGCCTTATTGCTTAATTAATTTAAGAGCCACACTTACCCTTTTAAGAGACTGAAAGGCAAAGTCCAAATCTATGATAATAGTTTAGATAAGTTTACTTATTTTGTTTCTGTTAACCAGGTAGGTGCGCTAGACAAGGGAATGCCTATTTTCAGGCTCAGCCTGAGAGGTTACAAGGGTAAATGAAATTACAAAAAGCAGCAATGCAATATCATTACAAAAGAGCAGCAGTACAACAAAGAGACACAATATGTGTCCTAGAACAAAGTCACAATGAGCAGGCAAGAATCAAACAAGCACAGATGAAGCAGCAATGAGTACAGTGCAAACACCGCACAATCAGTTTCACAGAAGGATCAAAGAAAATCAATACAATAAATGTGACAGGAGATAAACAAAGCTTATTTAAATCCTTGAGATACACAGATACATAGTCACACAGACGGTGACAGCAGAAAAAGACTTGCAGTTCTTTCAGTCAGCCCTTGAGGATCGCTAACGTTTTTGCTTATTTATTGTTACATAAGTCTGAGACAACAGACTAATGATAAATTGTCGTTACAGCTGTCATTATCCAAGAGAGACAACACCAGATAAGCATGTATCATCCTATGTCCTTTTATTCATGTACTTGCTTTTTATCCACCTATTTTGTCTCCTTGACCATTTCAACACTGTGATCGATCTGGATAACCTTGCACATACCTTCAGCCTCATGTGCATTTATTACAACTCAGATATGTGCATTCAAATGGAAATTAGGCTTATGATGGATGAGCTAATTGCCTCACACAAACTATCCCCATTGGGCATCTTGGTCATCATGGATCAAGACATCAGTGAAGGACAATTGCATACCATTTTTGGACATGTTCCATGTTTGTGCCTGCTATGAATAACGCAGTAGCAGTTTTTGTCAAAGTCTGAGAGAGGGACATGTACATCCTCTCTGACCAACACTTTCAGCCATCCTTTGTCAACATGAGTACCACAGAACATAAGTCCATAAATATGTTCAGTAAGACTCTTAATATCACGACTAAACCAGCTGACTGGGGGAACTATTGCAGTGATGGAGATGGAAAAGTACAGTGGTGAAATCAGGAGACAATTAAGAAATGTTAATCACTGTTAGCCCCTTTCTCATGACTCTGTCCTTCTCATTACTTTTGTTTTTCCTGGTGGGCCTGCGGCTTGTGTCAGCCATCTGTAGCAGGCTCCATGGTCCTTCAAGGCCACCACCACTTTCACCTCAGCAGATCCACCGGATCTGGCCTGTTGAGCATCATCCAGCCACAGCCCCCACTTTTTTGCCTGTTTTCCCCTTTAGGCCCTGGAGCCCCGGACAAGGACAGGCATGTCTGTGGAGGTCTGCACGCATGCCTTGGCCTGGCTGACTTCGCTCCACCTACCCCTGGTCAAATACCTAGCTCCTTCACCTGCCTGCACCACCACTACGCCTCCGCATGGTGGTGGTCTAAGGCAGAGAGAGCCAACCTCCCCAATCCAGGAGAGGAGAGATGCCTAGCTGCTGCTCTATCCCTTCCCATCCCTCCCCCCTGGCAATCCACCCTTGTTTCTGAACACGGGTCACTGGCATGGTGAGAAGTAAGGCACCCAGCACCTCAGCCCTCTATGCCACTGAGCCAGCTCTCTATCATTCACATTTAAAAATGCTATTGATAACTTTGTCCTCAGGACTTTACTACAAAGGTGAATTGACCAACACACATCCATGATTTTTTTGATCACCACGCACCCTGTACGACAAACAATGTACATCCTTCCTAAAGTACACAAATCCTTAAAGGCTTCCCTGGCTGTCCCATTATATCAGGGATCAATTCCCTGAGAACTACTGTTGAAATATGTGGACCACCAGATACAGCCACATGCAAGCGGCCTTCACTCACACTTAAAGGATACCACTAACTTCTTGGGGCTGTGGGAAAATGTCCACATTGAGAGCTCTAATTTTCTGGTGACTCTGGATGTGGACGCACTCTCTACCATTATACCCCATGGGGAGGGTATGTACACAGTCCGAACATATATTTTTTTAAAAACACATTTTATTTATTTCTTAAAAGAAGAGAACTTAGCTGGCCTGGTGGTGCTGAGGTTTATGGCACTGGATGCCACACCTCGCACCACATTGGCGACCCAGGTTCAGGAATGGACTCGGGTCACTCGAGGGTCGGCAAGGGTGAGGAAGGATTGAACATCCATAGACAGCTCTTCTTCTTCAGGAAGGAGGGGACAGTGTAGAGGGCTGTAGACTGTCACCCAGTGGTGACTGGGTGTCAGCACAGGCACATCACTCAGCAGAGGGGAGGACTCATGCCCAGGGCATATGGTTGTTTTCACAGAGGCAGGGTCCAGCTGCTTTGCCCATTACATGGTGCATGGGTCCAGGGGAGAAAACAGAAACTGCCGGGAGCTGATGAGGGCCATGATGACCTGACACATTCCTGCAAGTTGCCGCACTGAGATCTGGATTTGTGCTCTGGTAGGGACCTGGAGCTCCTCTCCTTGGCCCCATAGTGGAGGGCAATCCAAAGGGGAATGAGGTGATCCAGTTATGCAGGGGATAGTCAGGTTGGAGCACGAGCCCCTCTGAGGGAGGGCCAGAACCACCCTTCACCTCCGTGGAGAAGCGAAAAATTACAAGTTAAAAAAAAAGAGAACTTAAATTTTTTCTTTATTTATTTCTTAAAAGAAGAGAACGTTCACAGGGCATATCTTGATAGAAGGGTGCTGGGTGCCTTACCATCAACTGATCTGTTGCTGGAAGGTTCCTGGTTCATACTAGAAGGTAATAGATTTGTATTCATGGGTGATTATTTTTTGCAAGTTAGTGGCAGTGGTTTGCCCCTAACTTTGCTAACTTGTATCTAGGGTTTTGGGAAGATAATGGTGTCTATAACTCTGAATATAACCATTCTTTTTTCCATTCTCTCACTCTGGTGGAGGCACACTGATGAGATTTTGATGGTGTGGTGGGTAACAGCTGAGGAACTATTGTTATTTATGCCCATTTTTGAAAACAGTAATTTCAACCTCTGTTTTTTGGTAACTAGCAGTCTGGAAAGCATTTCATTTTTGGACATTACCATAACAAAATATAGTACTGGGGGCAGATACAAATATCTATCAGAAAACAATGGATCAAAATACCCTCTTCCAAGCAAGTTCTTGCCCTTCCAGCCATACCATCGACAATATACCTACTGGCCAGTTTCTGCATGTTCACAGGAACTGCAGCCATTTAGAAAGCTATGATGTAAATGCCAGGGAATGAATAAAGAGGTTCAGGAATTGGGGCTAATGTCAACAGGTCCTAAACAGAGCTTACGATCACCACAGTAATATTACTAAACAGACCCTCATATGATCTAGAAAACAAGGTAGTGATGTAATAGTCCAAAGATGTAACTGTTAGAACATATAGCACACAGGCCAGTACACAGGAGGAGATCACAAATAAAAATATATATGCACATGCGAAATACCTAACAGAAAAGGCTTAGAGGTCTATCAAGTCTGCCCATATACATGGTTGTTATATATATGTATATTACATGGCTGTTTCATCTGCTACGTATGGTTTATTCCTTTGTTGTATGTTATGGTCATCCTTGTAAATGGGTTTTTGGCTTAATGTCTTAACCAGATTTAAACAAAGAAGAACTTGTAAATTTTTCAGTCTGAGCTGAAACCTAAGTGATTGGTGGAACAGATACCAAGAATGGTCTATAGCAGACTGACTTATCAGATAGGCTCATGCATAGTCTGCAATGAGTTACATGGTTTGCCACTAAGCTACCTAGCTTTTATCTAGGATGCTATCACTGTGGCTACTGTAGATTTTATAGAGTCATCATCTGAGGTACCAGCTGTGAGAATCTCAGTATAGGAGAAATACATGACACAGGGCAGTTCATTAATTATGATGCCACCCATGTGGTGTACTTGGCAATTTTCACCTGCTCAACTTTTTACACTGGGTGCACAAAATGCAAGTTAAAGCAGAGGGTGGGTGACCATGTCAGAGCATTGTTGCAAGGCAATGGTGGCTATGCAGCTGTTGGCCACACCAGTTCTGCTTTGGATCCAATGTCTCATAAATGGTCACTTATGGGAACAGAGAAAGCATTTGTGGGACCGAGGGGAAGGGACTTGGTGAAAATCCTTTCAAGAAGGGAAGGGTATTATATTTTTAAACTTCAGGGAGTGGAGTAATGACAGCATTGAACTGGTACCTTATCTGTAGTAACCAGACCCTCACTTTAAGTATTAGAATATTCTGTGCTGCAATTCAATAGTCATCAAGACTTTCATATCATTTAGTACCATAAATTAATGTGCACTGTTTACATTCTATTGTTTTACCTCTTTTTACAGTGAATTCTTGTTAATGTATTGCAAATATTTTATCAATACTAACATACACATCATGTGTGTTTGGAACGGTGTCTGATGTTGTAAGCTATGGGCTCAGTTTTCAAATGGAGAGCTATGATGCAAGGTGCCTGCACCAAGGGTGTATGATGCAAGTGTCACCTTCCATCATAGTTTACAGTAATCTCAATTTTCAAATGTCAGCTGTGGCAAAATCTGGATGCTGTGCAAAAAGGCCCCCAGTGCCACCCTTCAGGCAAAAGTGTCCATGGCCAGGTGCATGCTTTTTATAAAAAAATATCTGGGGAGCAGGGTGGAAAGTGACTGATCTGGGAAAGGACTGGCTACAGGACTTGTGCTGACCATCTGAGAATAGATAGAATGTTATTTTTTTAATTACTTGGTACATAGGTCAAAGAGATCTGAAGCAGGCCAAAAGTTCTACCAGACAGACTCAAAGGTAAAAGTGCCGAATTCTGGCAGATTCACCTAATGCAGATTCCTCATCAGCTCATCCTTACCATTTACCTTTTCAGGTTTTACTTTTGTAATTATTTAGCACTGATTACTGGAAGCCAGATTTCAAGCGAATCATAAAGCAATTTCCCAGTGTCCAAGAAACTGTAATATCCTACACAATTCAGTGTATATGTCATAAGTTTGCTGCATTTATGCATTCTCATTCATATTACTGAGGATATTTACATGAACACAGGAAAATAGTGTTTCAGACTTCATCTCATACTCCTATTTACCCATCACCGTAAGTAATAACCTCTTGTTTGTGAGTCATTTCCACAGTAACATGTTGTGATGTCACAAACAGAAGATTACGACTTCAGTGGGGGAGAAGCAAATGAAATAGATAAAGTCTTGGGGTCAAAAATAATGGTTTCTTGCAAATGTTTTCTATAGTCAAAAATGAGGAAACATACAGAAAATTCATGAAACAGAAGTTCATTTGCATCTGAATTTTCTATTTTAAAATGTTGTTTTAAGCTAGCCCATTGGCGGAGCGATAGGCCTGCTGCTGCCGATGCTGGAAAATTTTGTTTGGGAACAATCCTGGGATACTGGGGGCAGAAGAGGATCAAGCATTCTGGTGGATGCTGTCCTCCTACAGGGAGGGAGGGCTGCACTTCCTTGCTCTGTCACTGCTGCCTGTAGGAGTAGACATGGTAGTGAAGCAGATGGGGTGAAACTGAGAGTTGTCATTGCGGGGCATATGGTGGGGTATGTACTCTCAACAGCAGGTGGAAATTAATTGGTAAATCCTCTATCTCTGAGCACCATAAAGGCCAATATGACAAGAAGGTGGTACCTCTGCCCTGTTGGACATAAACACAGTCTAAAAAGATGTTCTAGATACTGGAAAAAGATTGCTTTCGGGATTGACCTTACTACTTATTTTTACTTAGTATTTATGAAAGAAGGTGAGAGAGAGGGACCAGAATTATCCAACAGACACACACAGGGAAGAGGGGTAGACAGCAGGCCATTCTCAGAAGAGAGAGTCCTAAAGGATCTCTTGAAACTGAAGGAGGACAAGGTGATGGGACCAGATAGGAAACATCCCAGAATACTAAAAGTACTAAGAGAAGTGCTACTGACACCACTGACAGCCCTATTCAACAAATCGTTGGAGGAGGGAGTAGTACCACAGGACTGGAGGAGGGGGAACGTGATACCCCTTCACAAAAGTGGAAGCAAGGTAGAAGTGGGAAACTATAGACCAGTCAGTTTGACCTCAGTGGTGGGAAAGATGATGAAATCATTGTTAAAGGAAAGGATTGTGGAATACCTAGAATTCAACAGGTTACTGGACCCAAGGTAACATGGAGTCACAACGGGAAGGTCTTGCCAAACTAATCTGATAGATTTGTTTGACTAGGTGACAAGGGTAGTAGATAAAGTAGGGGCAGTGGACATGGCCTACCTAGATTTTAGCAAGGCATTTGACACAGTCTCTCACAAGAGGCTAGCAATCAAGTTGGGCAGTCTGGGAGTGGGTCACAAGGTGGTAAACATGGGTCAGAAATTGGCTTAGCAACAGGACACAGAGGGTGGTGGTAAACGGAGTTCATTCTGAAGAAAGGGGCATAACCAGTGGGGTGCCACAGGGTTCAGTTCTGGGGCCAGTCCTCCTTAATGTCTTTATTAGTGACATTGTGGACGGACTTGAAGGAAAGGTATGCCTCTTTGCAGGTGGTACCAAGATCTGCAATAGGGTTGACACTCCAGGGGAGATGGAGAAGATGAGGAGAGACTTAGCCAAGTTGGAAGAGTGGTCAAGAGTGTGGAAGCTTGGAGTCAATGCCAAGAAGTGCAAAATCATGCACTTGGGGAACAAAAATCCAGGGGAGGTATACACGACGGGAGGAGGTACTAACAACAACCAAACTGGAAAGAGACCTTGGGGGTAGTCATAACAGATGATCTAACATCTAAAAGGGATCTAAAGGGAATCAACAAAGTCCAAGAGGGAAGCATCATTCAGAAAAAGAGATGTGCAAGAACAAGGGGACCCAATTTGAAGATAGAGAGGGGACGACTCAGGGGCAACGTGAGGAAGTATTTTTTCATGGAGAGGGTGGTGGACGAATGGAACGGCCTTCCTGAGGAGGTTGATGGGTCAAAAACAGTGGGGAAATTCAAGAATGCATGGGACAGACATAATACAATTCTAGTGGGAGGTAGGAGGAAGTAGGCTGTTGATAAAACTAGGATCTGAAGCTTATCCAGTAGGTAGGGAAATGGCCAGACTGGGTGGGCTAAGTGGTCCCTATTTGCTGTCAAAGTCTATGTTTGCATGTTTGTATGTTAAAAGTAGCCAAACAGCATGAGAAGGCAATGAGGAAAGCCAGGGAGTGCTGGGGTGCATTGGGAGAGGTATCACCAGAAGAAAATGGGAGGTGGTGATGCCACTGTACAGGCAGCTGGTGAGGCCTCATCTGGAGTACTGCATGTAGCTCTGTAGTCCTCATCTCTAAAATGACATTGATAGGTTGGAGGCAGTCCAGAGAAGGGCAACAAAATTGGTGCAGGGGGTACACCAGAAACCTCACGAGGAGAGGTTGATGGAACTCAGTATGTATACACTGGAGAAAAAAAGGGAGAGGGGGGATATGATAGAGACATTCAAATACTTTAAAGGGATCAACAGAGTTCAAGAGGGCAGCATCTTTCAGAAAAGATATACAAGAACAAGGGGTCACTATATCAGGCTGGAGTGGGGAAGACTCAGGGGTAACGTGAGGAATTATTACTTCACAGAAAGGGTGGTGGATACACGGAACAGGCTCCCTGAGGAGGTTGAGGGGGCAACAATGGTAGGCAAATTCAAGAATGCATGGGTCCGTCAGAAGGCAACACTAGGGATGGGAAGGAGAAGGTAGGTTGCTAATCAAGTAGGATCTGGAGTTTATACAGTAGGTAGGGAAATGGGCAAACTAGATGGGCAAGGCAGTCCTTATCTGCTGTCAAATTTTATGTTTGTCTGTTTCAAAGGCAAAATGGTTATCATAAAAACAGAAAATTTAGACTTACTTTTGGCTTCCTTGGGCTTAGAGGTCAGCATCTTTTTCTCTATAAATGAGAGCAGATATATTAAATGAAGTATTAATTATAAGTAATATTATCAACAGTGTACTGGTTAACAGCATTTGACAAAGTCAAAATACATTTTTAAAACATTGTATTCTGGTATATTTATTAGTGTTGTCAGTGTTCCCGATTTTGATTAATCAAGAGGGTTTCTGTGAATCGAGTCATTTGGACCAATTTGTTTTCTAAAGGACATCCATTTTATTATACTGAAAGCCAGTGCCATTGATTATCTGATACTGTATATCCCAAAGCAGCCCATAAAAGCTTTCTTGCATTCAGCATGCTGTGGCACTTGTCACTATCACTGCTGCTTATGTTATTAATACTAAAAATAACAAAATTAGGACAAAGTGCTGACAAAAGCACATCAGGGTACTCATTGAACTGCCTCTGTTCTCTAGATTTGCACATAAGCTGGCAGACACACAAGTGAATATACTTGTTGCAGTATGTCTCATTTGTCACTCAGGCTCAATAACCTGCAAGTAAAATACTGAATAAGCTGACAGTATCATTTACAATTAAAACCATCAAAACCAGCCTGAAGCTTTGCTCCTTAAAAAACCTTATTTTATTATGACAGCATCATCTCCTTGATTACCAGTGAGTGATACTGTCATATTTCCAAGCCGAATCTGCATTGCAAGCCTGCACTTCTGTCTCAGCAAACACCATGCAACAGAAACACAGTCATAAGTACCTTTGGTTTCTTTGACTGCAGGAAGGGGTGCTTTTTTTCTGGCTAATTCAAACAATTATAGTAACATTGTATTAAAATACCGTTATGTACTGCAACATTTAACTTAAAACAGGTCATACTGTATTTTAAAATGGACAGAAAACGCTGAAAGATGATTGGTGGACAGACAATTTCACACATGATTTTATCCCACCACAACCTCACAGGTGAAATTAGTGCCCACAAAACAGCCTACTTAAAACTGTAAACACATAAATAGATCAATTTTATAACTGCAGTAAGGCACTTCAGATCAAGTATTTCTGAAATAATGTCACCTCTTTGGTGGTTGAATGCACTCAGCCTATGGCCCCATGTTCACATTGCACCCAAGGTGTGACATTGTCTCAGCAAATCACATACTGTACCCTGGCATGCCTTATTACTTAAGAAAAATATCAGTTTCAATACTGTAAATCATGATCCAGATTCATCAAACATTCTATATCCCCCTTAATCAAAATCCTGGTTATCACATCTAAAAAAACTGGGGGCTAGAACACATTTTAGTATTTAATGCTTGACTGTTGAGCTGGTCTGACAGCACAGGAGCTATGCTGCTGCTTGTAACCTCAGAGACCTGGGTCCATGCCCCAAGCCCGGATCATCGGAGGAATAGTGGGAGGAGAATTTAGTGTTCCCAGGAATGCTCTCCTCTAGGGCTGACATTGGTCCAGCCCTTGCTACTGCACCGCCACCTAGATAACCATGTATGGCAGTGTGGTTGAGGCCTGTAGGAGCTGGGGCTGTCAGGCTGAGAACCATACCAGCATGTCTGAGCATGCATGTTCATGCTGATTTTGTTTCCAGCACCCTTTGGTCAGACAATCAGGTGACAGGATAAAAACCATGGCTGTTCTGCACACAGCAGTCTCTACCTCTTTGGTGAGAGTTCAGTTCCTGCAGCAGTTTAGCCTCTCCTACTTGTTGACCCCATCACTGGAGGCAAGCCTTGAAGTAACTCAGTAGGAGACAGGTACTGCAGGGTTGGAAAGTAGCCAGCAAATTGTCAGCTGGGGTAGTCTAGATGAAAGAAGGAAGTATGGAAATAAGATAAAAAGAAACTTTCTCTGTGATAATACAGAGACATTTAGTAGACTGCAGATCTAACAACAGTTTCCATCACTTTTAGTACTCACATTTTCCATACAAAATACAAACATTTGTAGTTGACAACATCCCTTTGTTGTCAGAGTTTGCTTACACATATAGCTTTACCTAGGCAGTTCTGTGGGGTAGCAAAAAAAAAAGATTTCTTATCCCATGCATTAAAGAATTGCCATGACAAAAATATGAAGCCAAATCAATATTCTATACTGGTTGCTCCTTACAGATAGAGTGGCTCTGGTCACCAACAAAGATACCATGGTTGCATCACAAGACCTCAGTTAAAAAAATACTGCAAACAACGGAATTTTAAGCCCTTCCATTTTTTATTATTACTGAGGGTATTTACAGGAAAGCAGAAGATGTGACCTTACAGTTCATCCACAGCTGTTTTTTTTTTTCTGAGCTAATGTCATAATCCCTGCATATCGCCTACTGTAGTTTCACCTTCTCACCCTCTTAGCCTCTAACATGCTTTCCCCTAACGGCAGTTCTGACTCCAATGACTGATCCTTCAAGTGTCCCCTCTAGCAACTGACAATGCTATATAGCTGCTATGTGGGAGGACCCATAGCTTGAACATAGTTTGACTTTCACACCTCAGTTACCTCTGCTGACATGGGACTATTCCCCCCATATTTCCTGCATCTAAGTAACGGCTTATGTTATCTTTCTGCCTATCCTTATCCTATTATTTGTAATTTGCAATATGTAATATGTCATATATCTTCCAGTTGTGTTGCTGACAATGCATATCAGCTGCTACCGTTTCTTCCCTCAATTCATGTATCTTGATTGTTCCCCCACCCAATGTTTGATGAGGATCCTTTGTAAACAAGCTTTTAGCGCAAAGGTTGTAATTCTGATTTTTACAATAAATAAAAAAATAAATATGACATCACCGTCTGTCACAGTGAAAATGACAGTGATGTCTGAAGTAGGATATTATGGTGGATATTCTTTTTTTTTTATAGTATTTTTATTTAAATGCCCCTACATGTTACTCACAGGTTCAATTCATTTATCATATTTGGACATTACATGCATTCCCATTCACCTTCATCAGGTGCACTGATGGGGGGATTTCAAAAGTCATAAAAAGGACACGACTCCTACTGTATATAACAGTCCAGTTTTCAGAAATCTTAGTTACTTCCAGTTTGCAAAGTTCAGATATGAATACTGTGTGCATGGGCACAATTTTCAGGATGAATGTCACCTAGTGTTTTGGTTATCCAAAAGTAGATATAAAGTACCAAAATAGCAGCTAGAAGTGCTGCGGGTAAGTCCAATTTTTGCAAATACAGTAGCTCCAAACAAGATAGAACATGGTCTTGATATATCAGGGAAGTCTCTGATATTAATGTGACTTGGAATTGCATCCATTTGATGAGTGGTATTTTCAAAATTCATTAAATGGTAAAAATGTCTAGTAACAAAGGTGGTATTTTCAAACTACATAAAATGGATGCAGCTCCTAATTATGTTATGGCTGAAATTTTTAAAAGTCATAAAGTTGTCACCGTTCCTAGGGTGATAGTTTCAAAAGTCCTAAACTGGATTCAACTGTTAGTACTTCAAAGGGGAACAGTCAGCACTAAGCACTAAAAGCATGAAACTAAAGTGTGGGATGGGTCCCAATTTGTACTTTGTGCAACATGTTTTTCTACTTAATGTTGACTGCAGCATGCTGGAGTGTATCAGGCTGATTTTGCTGACTCTCCAGCTGATATTTGGTATAGTCAGAAATCCTAGAATCCCCCACAGTTGACATTGGAGCTTTGCTGCTGCAATGGGAGATTCAATAGCCTGTAGTGCATGTTAGAGATTTTAGCAGCTCTGGGACTAAATTCACAAAACTTTTCCCCAGTGCAAACATGGTTTTGCACAAGAAAACTGGGTTTTGCGCCAAGTTGGTATTCACAAAAGCCCAGATTGTGAGCTCAAACCAGGTCTGTGCCTGGGTAAAGTGTGGAGGTGGCCACAATGCAAATGAGTTGGAGGGGATCTGCATATCTGAACAGTCCCATTCAAAAAACATTTGCTCTGTGAATGGGCCTTTTGCAGAGTTCCCTTACATGGAGCAAATACTGCTGACCAGGACCTTGCTTTAATCCTGTACAACCCTAGTGGCTGGCAGAGTTACTGTGGTGCCCCTCCCCCATGATCGCCACCCCCTTGCTGATTACAGACTTGAGTTGTACAAGACATGTCCCTGGTGCTAATGGTTCCCCCTCCCACAATCACCAGCCTGTGTCCACTAAAGTCATACACCATGGTACCAGTGCTCCCCTCCCCACAATTGCTGGCCTAAGTTGAAAAATGAATATTCCCAGTTGCTAGTGGTTCCCCCACGATGAGTGCTGATCCAAAATGAAAAACACAGTGTCCCTGGTGTCCAGTGGTCCCTCCCCCCACCACAGCCATGCCTGATACATTAACCAATTTCCCCTTATGCCCAATGGTTCCACTTCCCACAAACACTCATGTTCAATACATTAATCAATATTCCTTGGTGTCCAGTGGTCCTGCCTCCCCACCTGATCCCCTATCTGCTGTAAAAGAAATGTACTCATTCCCTGGCATCTAGCAGACCCCCCATCCCTGTCCCCAGTCCCTTGTAAAATATGCAAAGCCTTCCCTTCCCTTCCCTAGCATCTAGCAGGCCCCCCACCCCCACCTCAGCAGGTAGTGCTCCACCACCCCACTCCCCCATCCCACACCCAAGCCAGCAACAGGCAAGGCCTTCCACCCTCCACCATGACCAGCCACTGACTGAGCTGTCAATGAGCTCATATTGTATCTGCATGTACCCACTGAGTGAGTAGACACTCATTAAGCACTTACTGTATGCAGTACATGCTAATTGATAGCTCATTTGGTGGCTGGCCATGGTGGAGAGAGGAGGCCTGTGTTGGTTACAGTCTCGGGTTTAGGATGGGGGTGGAGTGGATGGTGAGGCACTACCTGCATGGGTGAGAGTGGGGTAGGATCTGCTAGACACCAGTGAAGGGAAGACATTTGCATATTTTACAAGGGATCTGGGGGAGCGAGAGAGAGAGAGAGCAGGGATCTTCCAGATGCCAGGGTGTAGGTTACATTTATTTTACAGGAGATCAAGGATCAGGCAGGAAGAGGATTATGGGACACCAGGAAATAACATTATAGACATGGGTCAATGAATCGGATGGGGGGAGGGACCACTGGACACCAGCGAATATTGGTTACTATATTGGGCATGGGTGTGGGTGGGGGAATGGGCCACTGGACACCAGTGACACAGTACTGTTTTCTTCAAGACAGCGATCACTAATCATGGCAGGGGGAACCACTGGCAAAAGGCAATAATCATTTTTCAGCTTGGCCTGGCAATCGGCGGGGGGGTGGGGGATAGATTACCACCAGGGACATTAATTTCTTTAAATCGGTCCAGTGATCAGTGATCATGAGGGGAGATCCACTACCACCAGGGAAGTTTGATATTTTCTACTGGGCCAGTGATCAGTTAAGGAATACTGGCCCCAGGGTATATGACTTTTGTGGACTCGGGCCAGCGATCATGGGGGAGACCACTACCACCAGGGACATTAATTTCTTTATATTGGTCTTGCGATTGAAGATCGCGGTGGGGGGGGGAGAATCACTACCACCAGGAAAGCTTAATCATTTCAACCAGGCCAGTGATCAGTGGGGGGTGGGAATAGTGGCACAGGGTGTATGACTTCTGTGCACTCAGGCGGGCGATCGTGGTGGGAGGAGCCACTGGCACCAAGAACTGCCTGTAGGGTAGGGACTGGGGGTGGGGTACACTACATTCCAGCACAGCCCATGTTAATGGGCATGCAAATGGCCACATATCTTCTTGCATGCCCAATGGGCTCAATTACATGGCTGTTTTTTGAATTACAAATATCACACCTGCTCTATTCATTGCATGGTCATACTCCTGGCTACATATCGGGCCGTGCTTGTGGGGTAGGTGGTGGTGTACTGGGGTTAGCAGTGACTCATCCTGGCCCTATTCACAGTCGGATAGTGTAGGTGTGTTATCCAACTGTGAATAACAACCCTTTGACACATGGGCAATTGCAAAACGGAATGCAAACTTTTGCGCTGTGCTTTGTGATTTTTGTGAATTTAGCCCCTGATTTTTTGTTTGCTGGTCCCACTATTGTCCCAGGTTTAAGTGCAGTCACAGAGGACTGTACTCTGCCCTTGTAGAACAGTGGGACCAGGAATCATCTGATATGAGCTTATCATATAAAACCTCTATCAGCAACATACTTGCCCTGATATGTCTCGACCTTGTTCTATCTTGTTGGATCTATTTTTAAATGTTTGGATTTATCTACAGCATTTCTAATTATTATATGGCACTTTACAGTACATCCAGTTTGAGATCAAAAATAGAGATGTAAATAGCAGACCACGTTACATTCAGTATGAAAATGGTGTCCATTGACATTAGACTTAGTTTTGCCCTAGATCTGAAAATTGGACATTACTGTACAGCTGATGCAATTGTCTTAAATGTTTCTCACCTCTGACTGTGAGGTATTTGCATATTTTTTGACATTGAATTCTATGTACTTCTACCTCTCTGTGTTGTTGACCTCCCGGGTCGTGACTGAAAATCGTCACTCTTGTGTCTAGTGCACCTACCTGGTCATCTAAAAATAAATAAATAAATACAGTAAATGTGGCTTATGTGGCTTACGTCTAAAGTTGTACAACAGAACATTTCTTTTTGACATAGGCTTTGAAAATCACCGCCCCCATGACTTCTCAAACTCCCACTCTAGGAGCTACATCTGTTATATGACTTTTAAAATTTCTACCTGTTGTAACTAGGATTTGTTTTCACTTTATGACTTGAAAGTACCACCCATAATCTTTCATCCCCCTATGACTTTAGCTTAAGACTCAGCCTCAGTTGTACATTAATTGTGAGGGCTAAGTTGCTGTTTTCTTGTATTGTAAGTGCCTTCAGTAATAAAGAGTAGAATTGCTTTATGTTGTTTTTTTGGGAATGTGGTGCAGTTTAGATCAACTGACGTAATCAGGGCTCTGTTTATTGGTGGCTGGAGTCCCTCCTTAACACTATACATAATGACCTATAGGAAAAATAAAAATGAAATTGTCTGGGGGTGACAGATGCCACACATTGTTGTATGTATAAAACTGCTTACATTTTATACAGCAGTAGAATCACAGACTGCAGAGAGACTTTAGAACTACAGTATGTGCTAATTAATTAACTTTCTATTATGATCATGGTACTTTATGGTCTAGGTAAGCTGTTGATTGTAATAATTAAGGAGAAGAAAACTTGCCTGGTTCCTTTGCTGGGTGTGAGGGAGCTGGTTTTGCTTCTTTGAGTTCTTAAAATTAATAACAACAACAACATTAAAATAAAAAGAAACCATTTAGAAACAAAACATATGTGATCGCTTCCCTATGACAAAATATTGCCAGTATACAAAAATTGTCAAGTGTGTTTAAAGAATGAGTGACCATACTAGAAAGAAACGTTGTACTGGACTAGGGATCAGCAAGGCTCTAACCCAAGTTTGGTTGTTCTACTGAAATTAGAATTGTTTATTGTTGTTTTTTTTCTTGTTGTTTTTGTGTTGCAGACAGGCTGAATACCAAGATTAACAAAAATAAAGATTGTTCTGACTGCTCTGAACATGATGCTGGAGGCAGGACAAAGATTAGGAGATGCTTTGGCCACAGATACAGTATCTGTCATATCTGCTCACTTTACTTGTTCTAGTTTATCAGTTTAAAGCTACTACAGAATATGCCATCTATCCATTGTTAGTAGCTGCAGTCAATATCCGAGGGTGGCTACTATTGCCTACGTTAGCTCTGAGGTGCAACTTTTAAACAAGGGTGGCTACAATTTGATAGTGGCTTTGAATTGAAGCTATACAGTAAGACAGGCATCAGAGGCTCCAAAGTAGACAAGAACATATATATATATATATATATATATATATATGTTTATGTATTTACAAAATGTTGATTGGGATAGGCACACTGAACAGGAACATTTCCAGGTATGACCGGCTTGGGGGTGGGGTGGGAAGAAATGAGTACACTGCAAACAATACTAGAGTAAACTACAACTAACAGTTACATTACATTGCAAACTAAAGTAAAACAAGCATTTGTCAATGCTGAATGTTTGCTTGCTGGTATTAGCATTGGAAATGCAGCAGTTGGACAGATGGGAATGGTGGTGAAGAATTGAACTTCATGCCTACCCCACCTCCATCTTGTAGAGACAGACAGGCATTGGGGTAGGTGTTTGGGTTGTCGCCCATGATGGTCATGTCATGTCACCTCACCCTATTCTGCAGAGTGTTGAGGTGTGCCATAGGGTGTTTGGCTTTACAGTCATCCCATTCCATAAGGACATATGCTGAAATGGGTGCAGCATAGGAGAATGAGGTGAAGTCTGGGTCTGAAGAGTCAAAGGTACACCTCCATGCCTATCAGTGGCTGGGGGTGGGGGTATGATGGCATGAGCAGTACAGTCGGCAATCCAAAGGCAGACTCCGATGCCTGTCAGTCTGTACAGGGTAGGACGTTATGGTTAGAAACCCTAACGCCGCTGGCATTTGTTGGCATTTGCACTACAAATTTTTAACATGGCCCTTTTGTGACCCCACCTCATGAAAGCATTTGAGACCCCTTCTCATGAAGAGTGGCAGTGTGATTTTGTCAATGTGTCCCGAACGTTGAGTTCCAACAGTGACAGTGCCATTCTGTGCCACATGTATGAAAACACAGATCAGGCAGGACATGAAGAATGACAGCTGTACCATCCATAGGGAGGTGTGAAGAGATGGCAATGTTGAAAATCTGTAGAGGGAATATTAAAAACTTTCGCGGTTACGAGCATAGGTGGAAACTGCACAACACATGTGCATAACACAGTAATTTTATGGCTTTTGTCACCAAATTTTCAACACAGGCATGTTAGGACCTCTGCTCATGAACAGTGTCACTGTAATTTTCTTAACGCGTCCCACACACTGATTTCCCACAGCAAACATGCTATTCTGTGCTGGAAGTGCAAAAACACATTTTAGCCAGGATGTGAAAAATGAGAGCTGTACTGTTCATAAGGAGGTGCATAAGAATGGCAATGTTGAAAATTTGGAGTGAAAATATTACAAATGTGCGAAGTTATGAGTGTGCATGGAAACTGTGCAACGCATGCACACAACACATTAATTTTATGGACTTTCATCACCAAATTTTCAACATAGGCATTTTAGGATCTCTGCTCATAACCAGTGTCACTGTCATTTTCTTAATCTTTCCCAAACACTGATTTTCCACAGCAACCGTGCTAGTCTGTGTCAGAAGTGTGAAAACACATTTCAGCCAGGATGTGAAAAATGACAGCTGTACTGTTCATAAGGAGGTGCATAAAAATGGCAATGTTGAAAATCTGGATTGAAAATATTACAAATGTGCAAAGTTATGATGTGCATGGAAACTGCACAATGCACGCTCGTAACACAGTCATTTTATGGACTTTCATCACCAAATTTTCAATATAGGCATTTTGGGATCTCTGCTAATGAACAGTGTCACTATGAGTTTCTTAATATGTCCTGAACACTGATTTCCCACAGTGACCGCACTATTCAGAGCCAGAAGTGCAAAAACACATTTCCGCCAGAATGTGAAAAATGACAGCTGTACTTTTCATAAGGAGGTGCAGAAAAATGACAATGTTGAAAATGTGGAGTGAAAATATTGCAAATTCATGAAGTTACAAGCGTGCACAGCAACTGTACAACGCACGCTCATAAAACAGTCTTTTCAAGACTTTTTTTTTAAACAGGGACATTTGGCATGCTGGGGTGGGCTCCCAGCATGCCATCTGACGTTTTTTTTTGTGGGGGGGCTGTAGTTGATGGGGGATTGTGCGCGCCCATCAGCACATACGGAGGGCAAAAGCCAAGGGGGATTGGGCACCCCCTCATCACAAAACGAATGTTTTTTGGGTGAGAGCATTATGACGATGGGGAGTGGGCTCCCCCATCAGCAAATTACACTGGCAAGGGGGGGAGAATTATGCCGATGGGGAGTGGGCTTCCCCATTGGAAAATTACACTGGGAAGGAAGGGGAATGAAGCCAACGGGGATTGGGCCCCCTGTCTGCAAACAAAAACTGTTTTTGGGGGCGGCACATGATGCACTCTGCACTGGGGGCTATCTAATATTGTTTGTGAAAATGGTGGCAGCTTGCCCCCACATTCACAAACAATATTACACTATGCAAAGTTCCACCCTGCAATGATGGGTCGCTCCCTCATTGCAGCAGAATGGCTGACACTGCAATGATGATGCGGATCCTGACTACTGCGGCGAAAATGTTACAAGTTGGTGGCACTTTTGGAAGCCAGTGTCATCAGCACACTGTGTCTCCATTGGTCCACCAGTGCCATGCCCCCAAATGCAATGCCTCCATTGGCTGCCACATTGCCGTGCCTCCACAACCCGCTTCTCTCCTCAGCTGCCACATAATGTTTCTTGCGCATGCGCACAAGCAAACATAAAAATTAACATACATAAGCCAAAACAAATGACAGAGTGTGTGGTAATGCTAATTTACCACATGACCCTGGTGGGTTGTTAGCCAGGAGGTACAGCTGTGTGTCTTCAGTCACCTGGGAAGTGTTGCAATTTATGGCATTACCCCACACCCTGAAGTGTGTTATTTCATTTATACAGTTTTATCAAGTTACAAAAATGAAAATAGAAAGTAAAGTGAGAAGGAATGAGAAGTTTATGAATGGTCATGCAATCAGTTTTGACCAATTGCTTGTTTGAGCGAAGTCATTTTATAGAGATAATAAACAACTGTTGAGGTAGGCGCAAGTACAAAGGAGTATGTTAATAAAGTAAACAAAACTACCAGTTTTATTTATTTATTAGAATTTCAGAAAGCAATCTTTGAGTAAGAACTCTTTTACAAAGGGTCCACGTCTATTAACAGTACAAATGCAGACAAAATTGAATGCACAGTACAAATACAGACATAACTGAAATATCAGTACAGGAAGTAAAAAAAAAAACAGAAAAGAGCTAAGAGTTTCTTATGCGTTTGGTTAAGGGTTTAATACTAAGTGCTGTGTGGCATAAGGAAGTATATGAGAAAGAGGAAAATGTAGGATAAGGAGACGGTGGTTAGTGATAATGAGGTGAGCATATCTATTTAAAAATGAGCATTAGCAACTAAGGGTTGAGGGTAAAACAAGGAGGCCAAGATAGGGATCGAAAGAATGAGAGGAAAGGACAGCAAAATGTGGATGGGAAGAGCTAGAAAAGAAGACAGTCTGAGGAGCAGTGAGGTGGGCTAGTTGCAAGGGCAATTGTGAGTAAATAAGTCACAGAGAAAATCTATGAAAATGAGGTAGAGGGAAGAAGGGAGGGCTGGGGTGGAGGTTGATGTAAAGGAGAGAAGGTAGGAGGGGAAGGCAGACTGCGAAGTTGGGGTTTGGGAATGGGGATGGGGACAGAGAAAGAGATGGAGTCAGAGGAGTGCAAGGAGAAAGAGAAGGGGAGAATGGAAGGGAAGGGAAGGGAAGGAATGGGATACAGAACAGGAGTTACCAGGACCATAATTTAAAGGCTAAGGAGGCACAGTGGAAATGGTGCCAGGCATCAAGAGAGGAGAGGGAGAAGTTGGAGTACAGGTAGCAGTGATCAGTACAGGGAGGACAGTTGAGTGTGAAGGGACAGAAGCAGTGGAACAGAGAGTCCAGCCTGCCAAGGTAGTTTTTGGATTGACACTGCATAATACTGTACAACTGCGTAGTCAAGAAGTGGGAGAATCATATTGAACACTGTCTCTCCGTGGACTGCAAATGGGAGGTAGATTTTGTTGAAGGGCAGAGTGCCAACTTTAGGGAAATGCATTTTGGTCCTTTTCATCCTTAGAAAAGGATACCTTCACTTTCCCGTGCCAGTAGCTAGACCTAGGGTTTCGAGGCACCCAGGTGCATGGCTTTACACTTCTTAGCATTGAACCCCAACTGCCATATACTAGACCATTGCTCCAGTGTTGCCAGGTCCTCCTTAAGTTCCTGCCACCCTTCCTCACTGTCCACTCCCACACAGATCTTTGTGTCATCTGCAAACAGGCTGATCCTACTCTTGATCCCATCTGTTGTGTCTCCAATAAGGATGTTAAATAGTACTAGACTGAGTTCTAAGCCTTGTGGTACCCTGCTGGTTACCAGTCTGGGTTTCAATAATTTTCCCCCTACAATTACCCTCTATAGTCTGTCCTGTAACGAGCTCCTGACCCACTCCACCAGTTTCTCCCCAGCTCCCAGGTTCCTCAGTTTGCTAAGCATCCTTCCATGTGGCACTGAGTTGAAGGCCTAGCTGAAGACCAGGTACAGGATATCCACTGTGTGACCCCTGCCAAATGTCCTTGTGTCCAGTCATAAAAGTCAATTAGGTTGGTCTGGCAGGATTTCCAAGATACAAACCCATTCTGCCTTCCATCCTGCAGAACATTCACTTCTAGAAGGATCACTAGTCTCTCCTTTAGAATGGTCTCCATTAACTTCCCCACAAAGGAGGTAAGACTGACTGGTTTGTAGTTACTGGCTCATCCCTTAGTCTGCTCTTTGTGGAGAAGCATTACATTCACCATTCTCCAGTCCTGCAGCACATACTCCGTCTTCAGTGAGGTGTTAAGAAGGTCCTCCAGCGGGCCCACTAGAACCTCTACCAGCTCCGTCAGGACCCTTGGATGCACCCCGTCATATCCTGGAGCCTTATCAACCCACAGTGCCATAAGGACCTCTAGAACCTTGTCCATAAGAATTTCCTCATTGGTCACCCCTGCTTCCCCTTTGCCACCCCCATTTTACCCTGTGACACAGGCCTCTCCTTTTCCCAGGCAAACACCGAACAGATATCCTCATTGAAAGCCTCCACCTTGTCCACCCCACTTTTTGCCATCCCCCTTTCTTCCTTATGCTTACTATCTCATCCTTACAGCTTCTCTTCTCCCTTTTGTACCTGAAGAACTACTTTTCCCCTTCTCTGATCCCCTTTGCCAGCCTTAGCTCTCTTGTAGCCTTAGCTGCACTGACCGTTCTTGTCACCTATCTGAATTTCCTTAAGTACTCCTCCCTATCTGCCTTTCTAGTAATCATGTTAAGTCTTTTGAAGGCTGCTCTCTACTCCTTCACTTTCCTTGCTACCTCCTTGCTGAGCCAGCTTGGTCTTTTGGACCTTGACTTCTTACTTTTGGTCTTTGCAGACGTGTTGGTGGACTCCACCAGTCCCAGCTTGATAATGAACCACTTCTGGTCAGCATCCATGACTCCGCTGATCTTGGCAAGCTGCCCCTCTAGGACATTACCTATCCTACCAAAGTCTGCCCTTCTGAAGTACAATATCCTTATTTTAGTTCTGGCTGCTTCTCTGCCCAAATAGAGGTAGAGCCACACCGTGCTGTTGTCACTGCCTAATAGGGGGTCCTCTACCTCTATGTCTCAGACGTGCTAACCATCTGACAACACGAGGTCCAGAATGTTACCTTCCCTAGTTGAGTGCATTACTCCCTGCACCAGGAAGCCCTCCTGGATGGCTTCCAAGAGGATCTTTTCTCTGGCACTAGAGGTAACTAGGATGTTCCAGTCAACAACAGGCAGATTGAAGTCACCTACTATCACAGTGCTGCCCTTACCACTTAGCCTTCTGATTTGCTACCCCCAATTCCCTGTCCATTTCCTCATTCTGTGAGAGTGGCCTGTACTCCACCCCCAACTTAACCTTCCTTCCTTCCATTACAGTTTTGGAGATGTACCCATAATGCTTCAGGCTTTCCCTCTTCTCCCTTCCCCCTGGTGCATAATATTCCCTCCCTTAAATATATAGCCACCCCAACCCCTTTTCCCTTCTCTCTGTCTTTCCTGAACAGTCAGTATCCAGGGCTCACTAGGTCCCAGTCATGGAGTCTGGTGGCTCATGTCTCAGTGATGGTCACTATGTCCACCTCCCCCTCCACCATCAGTGCCTGCAGCTCTACTGACTTGCCAGTCAGACTTCTTCCATTCAAGAATACCACCTTCCACCATGTCCTCTGACCCCAATTCCCCCCCAACTCCTCTGCATCCACCACTTTTGGATTGTCCCATCTTCTCCTCCTGACTTGCTGAGGGGGAGCCCTTTTGGACTCCCTCTCCTGGTGGTTCTGATTGGGTCCCACCCTTCCTTAGTTTAAAATAATTTTAGTTGGTATGTATGTCTCCAGTTTATGCTTCAGGGCCCTTGCTCCCTCTTTACTTAAATCCAGCCTATCAGACACTTACAGCTCCTTGTTTTCCCACATCCTACCCCATCTTCCCACCAGCCCATACCATTCACTCACACCATCCGCCCAACCACCTGTTAAAATCCTCGATTCTCTGCTTCCTAGCCATTCTTGCCCAGGGACTGGAAGAACCTCTGAAAATATGACTCATTTATTGCCTCACTGCAGATTCTTGCAGTCTCCATGAAGCTGTGCTGTACTTCCTCAACCTTACACCCTTCCAGGTAATTTGTACCCAGATGTCCCACAATGTGTAGTTTATCCCCTTCCTTCCTCACACATCTAAATATAAATTGTCCCGCCCTACCTGCTGTCATCCCTGGCATACATGCCACCCATATGCAGCATTTTCTTGCTCCCTTGCCTCCCCATTTCACATGCTTGAGTATTAAGTCTCACAGTTTGATCACCCTCTCCCCCAGCACCTGCCTTCCATCCACAAGCTTCCTTTCCTTATATCCACAGACTATTGCCCCTCCTTCGCCACATTTCTTGTGTCCCCATCCCACTACTCTTCCCCAGTGCCATATCCTCACTTTGCTTCCCCATCCCCTTCCCTTTACTTTTCCTGCCCGGACTATCTCTTTCCCCTCTCCTATCACACTTGAGCTGCTCACTCCTACCTTCATTGTGTCCCCACCCCTGTACTACTCAACTACCTCCACTGACCAATGTAAGGGTAACATCAGCCTCCAGTACTTAGTGAGGTAGGCTGCTACCCCTACTTTATTTATTTTTTGGTATGCAGGAGCTATCATTATCTGTCACAAATTCAGAGCACTCTTTTGGCTCTTCCTTCTCTTCTAATGAGCCACGCAGTCATATGGCACCTACTTGATCCCCACCATTATTACCACTTGTGGTAGGAGGGCTTACTACTGCCAGTCCCACTCATACAAAACAGTCTGCACCCACAGTACATTCAGCCACGAGTCGCGGAAGGTCACGCTTTCACTGCGCATTCTGTGTTTCACAGAGTTTTCTGAGAAATTCACATTTCATACAAAACTATTCCAAGAAATGTTAAACTTAGGGAAAATTAGTACATGATGACTTTTTTCCATGAAGCACCTTAAATACTGGATTTATGAAAACTGTGCATTATTTTGCATCATCCCAAAAAACTTTCCCAACTTAAGGACTGTTGCCACTGTGGCAGAGCTAAGTTAGTCAAATAGGTGGCTCATAAACCAATAATTGTGAACTGAATTCCAGGCCTGAAACTGCAGTAAGAAAAGAATTGCACAGTGAGAAGCCTCAATTTGCTTGTTCCTGTAGAAAACAAACTAGCAGTCCTTTTACAGCAGTTGTTAGTATTTTATTAAGTGCTGCTCATTTTATTAGTGCTCCATTATTGTTGTTATTCATTTGTAGATTTAGTTACTGAACAGCATGGAAACTGAACACATTATTGAAATGCCACATTTCCATTACAGTAGTTTCTGATTGTAGCAACAAGTAAACATTAATACCCGACAAAGGAGGGCTTTACTGGGGAATTAATGCCTGGTTGGGGGGGATGGGGGATAAGGCTGCAGGATGAGTGCTTCCAACCACCTCCCAGGCATTAATTCCCTAGTAGATCCTGACTTTGGAGTGGATTAATGTGCTTGTAACATGGCACGCACAGGGAAAATACTGTTTTCATTCAAATAATTTTGGTACATAGATGAAGGCAAAGTGATAATATTACCTAACAAAGCATTTTATGGTGTTGACTTGTATGTGTATTTGTGCAAGATCATGTTCAATGTAACCCCTACGTGGTGCTATCCCAAGGGCTTCTACTCCTGCCTGCTTGGCTAGTAGCAGGTTAAGGGGCCTAGATTCTATAACTGGTGCCTCCACCCAGAGGTCAGGGTTGGTAGTGGTCAAGGTAAACAGGACACAGCCCTCCGGGACACAGTAACCCCGCTCTTTCCCTGCTAGTGGCCTACAAACTGCACAATAATTATGTTCACAATACCCCTGATACACCTTGCAAGTACCCACACAGGTTGCACTTACCACCAGGGCTGATTCCTCCGGTTCAGCCCTGGGGACCCCCAGTGAAACAAGGTTAGACAAAGCAAATAGTAACAGTACAGTACTTCGAGCACAAACTGGAACCACAGTCAAGTTGAATGCAGAAAAATGTAGATCTGATTTATTCAGGGGATTACAACATGGGAGGGATGGATGTAATCAGGTTAATTAGCTTAAATATTCTATCAGTCACACAGCTGTGCATGCATTCAGAGTCCGTTATACAGTCACACCCTCTGGGTACCCAGGTGGAGGAAAGGTTGGCTAGCCAGGACCGTTGCCCAGGGTAGGACAGGATTGCAGCTGGTAGGGGACCTGTGATGGAAAAAACAACCTGCACAACACACACTACTTGTAATCCGGAGCCAGATGGCTCAGTTCATGAAGAAAGAGAAATAACCAAGAAATCAGATGACAAACTTAGATCAAATTGTAGTTGCAGGGAGCTACCCTGATGGTTACTCATAATACCCAAGACTGGACATAGGATGGATGAAAATCGAGACAGCAGGTGGTCAGTCTGGAGTGCCAGGAGGAGCAGGGCACACACGATTCACTGAGGTGTCATTCCTGTTCAAGCATGGAGCAGGGGGCTGATCCCCAAGCAAGTCTCTTGTCGATGGTGGTCTCTGTGCAGTGGGGTAGTCTGGCAAGACACTCGTGTCAAGGTCCAGCCACATGGAGGTAACTGTGGATGCAGTCTGAATGGGCTGGATACAGCTTCCAGCAAGCAGAACACAGTTCACACAATGAGGAACCAAATCACAACCCACTTTCAATTCACAGCACATTTACACGTAAGAGAAATCTACTGTACTAGGCAAACTGCTCTCCAGTCATGATCGCAAAGTCTCTGCTCAAACTGGGAGTTTGCAGGGCGTCTGGATGTCCTGGCAGGCTGATCGCATTCAGCAAAATCTTCGGTCCCCTTCAGGTTTAAGCCTGGTCAAACTTTGGTAGTGCACTTCATCCTCACAAGATCGGATTCAGTCCGAAATAATTCCCTTCTCCCTCTTAGGGCAGTAGACAGACATGCAGGCCAGAAATCAGGCCTTTCCACTGTTCTCCCATGTGAAACTACACAGACGGCTGTTTGAACTATCTTGAGTTGTTGCTCTCTCAGCTTCCAACTTAGTTCTGCTCTAAACAGCAGGCAGCTTGGGGATTTCCCTGAGATCCAAAAGGTTCAGTTGGCTGATTCTGCTGTCAGTCAAAGCAAGAGCTCAACCCTTCAGTTGCAAAAAGGTGCCAACAGTCCAAAACTACAATTCTCAAGTTTTTACTCCACACAGCCCCTTCAAGCAGTCTCCATTTTAGAGTCCCAAAATACTGATTGGTCCAATTCGGCAGTTTGGGACCAAGATGGTGGAGATAGGCAGAACACCCCTCACTACAAAGAAGGCAGGTTAGAACAAACTACAGTATTACTACTGCTCTAATAAACAATCAGTAAATGGGCAGAACTCGAACAGGGAAACACTTGGCCCCCTCCTGGATCAAATATAACTGCAATCAGGCAGCTCTTAAAGGCACAGAACACAGATGCTCTACAGGCACTCTCTAGCATCACCATTTAAACTGCTATACCGCCGGACACCAGCCTGGCAGTGAGCAATTAGGCAAGCTCACAGAAGACTTTTCAGAACCCCCATTTGTATGGGGTTACACCCATCCCTGCCTGGAGAAAACTTGGCGTCCTTGTCAAGTCGGTACCATCACAATAATTGCAAATGCAAATTATACCATACCATTAGCATGTCATGCAAGTAACATCTGAGGTATCAGTCCACATACTTAACTTTTACTATACATATTCTTTACATTTCACAATACTATATCCATTCTGAATTACATCATGCATATGTCACACTGATAATTTACACTCTGCTACGTGAAATCAAGTAATAACTTCCTGTACATTGAACAATGTAAGAGGGGGCCCTTCTCTATCAGCTAACTTGGGGCTAGACGGGCCATGGGCACCATACCTAAAAGGCAGAACAATTAACCTGTTATTGGTACTTAGACTCAGTTTGGGCAGTGAACTCTGGGAAACATAAACCACTTTGTGGACTACGTTGAGAGGCAAATCCACTGGCCTCTCAGGGGAATCATAACTGAAGCATACTACAGGCTTGACAGCTTGTCCAGTCTTTCTGGGGGGAACCACTATGGTCTCTGTATTCTCAGGACTGGTCCTGGGACTTTCATCACTGGGGAGGGGTGCCTCTGCCTGGGTAGAAATGTCCAAACTTGGAGCACTGTCAGCTCCTTGCTCTGTAGGCTCTGTTTCTTCAACACTTTGCTCATTTTGAAGACTCTCTGGCACTGAAGGGGAATTGTCATCACTCTCGTAGCATTCTTCAAGTTCTGGCATGTCACGAGAAAGACTCATACTATCAGCAAACCCCCTCAGGCAAATCATACAGTTCCACCATACACAGAGACTCAACATCCTCAGACATGATACTTTGCACTTCACTTTCAGGGAGCATTGGTTCCAAGGATGAAGGTGGGGGGTTAGGCAGTCCTGAAGGCCCAGCTTCATCCCCACAATTTATCAGGGGGTTACCTCAAAACAGCTGGCTCAGATCATAAGAGGGGTAATAGGCATGGTCGTATTCACTTTTGTCAGAAGTGGACTGACAGTCATTATCATTCTGGGCCTGCTGTGGAGAAAACCTTAAATCTGTGACCACTGGCGTAGCTTGACTCTGTCTCTTTCTGGCAGCAGCATGAGCCACCAGTCAAGGGGGGAGCAATCTCTGGGGATTCAGCCTCAATCATGACTTGACTAATAGGTAGCAAGTGGCTATGGTGCATGGTCTTGATGGCTTTGGAGTTGTTCTCAGGGCACACTTTGTACACTGGTAAATCATCCAACTTTCCTACTACTACATGGGGAAGATGGTGCCATCGGTCAGCAATTTTATGTTTACCATGCAGTCCCAAATTTCACAACAACACATGGTCTCCAGGTTGAATCTCTTGAGCCTTTACTCTTCTATCATGCCTCTCCTTGTCAGCTAGATTTCTCTTGATGGCCATTGTCTGGGCCAGTTGATAGGCATGATTCAATTGAGCTTTTAGTGTTTGTACATATTTTAGGTAATTTTTGGCTTAGACCCCATCAAGAGAGACCCCAAAACAGACATCCACGGCAGCTGGGCCTCTCTCCCGAACATGAGGCAGTAGAGCTAGAACCCAGTAGCATAATTTGTCATGCAATTGTAGGTGTGTACTAAGGTTCTAATCTGCTGGCTCCATTTATGCTTGTCTTTTGGGTGGAGGGTGCCTAGCATGTCTAGCAGGGTGTAGTTAAAGCATTCTGGTTGAGGGTCCCCTTGCAGGTGATAGGGGGTGGTTCTTGACTTTTGCACCCCCCCCCCCATAGAGAAAGCATTTCTTTGATTAACTGACTCTCAAAGTCTCTGCTTTGATCAAAATGAATTCACTGGGGGGCACCATAGTGGATGAAGAAATTTTCCACTAGCACCTTGGCCATGGTAGATGCCTCCTGATCTTTGGTGGGAAAAGCTTGTGCATACCATGTGAAATGATCTGTAACCACTAACACATTGCCAATGTTCCTTCAATCAGGTTCTAAACACAAGAAGTCTATGCAGACTAGTTCCATGGCGGTGCTGGTAGTAATATTAACAAGGCGGGCAGCCCTCTGAGGCAGGGCTTTTCTTTGCAGGCAGCGACTACAAGTCTTTACATGGTGCTCAACATCATTCCCCATTTTGGACCAGTAGAAGCAAGACTGTACCAGGTCAAGAGTTCTGTCAATACCAAGGTGGCCCATATGATTGTGGAGGAACCTCAGTACCAAGTCTTTGAAGGCTGCGAGCACGATCAATTGTTGTTTATCTACTTGGCCACCCAGATCTACTGTCTTTCTATACAACAACTGATTAAGCAACTTCAACCTGGGGCCTTCTTTAAACAATAAAGCAGTTCACAAGTCAGAGGAACTCAACTTGGACACATCTTTCCCTGCACGGAGGGCATCAAGGACTAGCTGAATCATAGGATCTCAGGATTGAGCCAGCTGAATGCTGTCATTGTCGAACTGAGGTAGTGCACTAATATCTAGAGCAGAGAAGTGACAGTTTGCAGCTGGTGTGCAGGTATCAGAAGGGCCCAAGCAAGCTACTAAGCAGTCCATTGTGTCCGCAGACATCTGTTCATCTCTATCAGACTTCTGGCACAATGCTCGGATGTCAGGTTTAGACAGTCTGACGCAGTCACTCTTGGAAGTGGGCATTCGGGATAGGGCATCAGCATCAATATGATTCAGGCCCGACCTGTATTTGACAGCATAATCATAGGTTGATAACACAGAAAGCCACCTACAGTATGCCCTGTGGTGTCTAACTTAGCTGAAATCTGCACATAGGTCAATGGTTATTGTCAGTCTTTACCAATACCTTTGCCCCATAGAGGTACTCATGAAACTGGTCAACAATGGTCCATTTTAGCGGAAGGAATTCCAACTTATGTACAGGTAGTTTCACTCTGACGGGGTCAGACTCCTACTAGTGAAAGCCACAGGTCTCAAGCCATCTTCATGGTCTTGATACAGCACAGCTCCCAATCCCTGTAGACTAGCATCAGTATGCAGCACATAGGGCTTGGTGGGATCAGCATAGGTGAGGATGGGAACATGGGTGAGCTGGTATATGATTTCATGGAAGGCTGCTTCACATTCAGGCATCCAGTGGGGCCTGAATAGTTCACCTGGATAGAAGGATGCTTTCTCTGGTCCTTGGGTGGCTCCTTTTTTGTATTTACGATTGGTGGGAGGGTAACCCTGGATAAGATTCAAGAGTGGGCGAATCACCTTGGAATAGTCTTTTATGCCCTGGGTAAGATTCAAGAGTGGGTGAATCACCTTGGAATAGTCTTTTATGAACCTGCGGTAGTAGCCACAGAACCCAGGAAGCAGTGTAGTTCTTTCAGATTGTGGTGCTGGGACCATGTGGTCAGAGCTTCAACTTTACTGGGATCAGTCTCTATCCCCTCTGTAGATACAATATACCCCACATACTTCACGGAGGTTTGGAAAAACTGGCACTTGTCAATGGACAGCTTCAGGCCAAAATCTTCCAGTCTGTCTAGTACTTTGAACAGCTGACTCTCATGATCCTCTAAGGAACTCCCGAACACAATGATGTTGTCCAAGTACACCAGGCATTCCAGCAGATTCTTATCTCCCACCACATGCTCCATCAGTCACTGCAAGGTGGCCGGAGCACCCGCTATCCCCTGTGGTGTTCTCAGGAATTCATAGCACTCCAAGGGACAAATGAAGACTGTCTTTTCACAGTCCTCCGGGACCATTGGAATCTGGTAGCATCCACTGCGAAGATCCAACACTGAGAACCATTTGCTCCCATTCAAACAGTCCAGGGCATCTTGTATATGGGGCATGGTGTATTGATCGGGGATGGTCCGCCTGTTCAGGGTTCGATAATCCATGCACATCCTTACAGACCCATTCTACTTATGCACAACCACAATGGGTGAAGCATATGGGTTCCTGGATTCTTGTATCACACCAGCCGTAAGCATTTCCTGTAGGTGCCTTCTCACATCATCTATGTCTGCTGGAGCTAGGCGTTGAGACCTTTCCCGAAATGGCTGTTCATCATGTAGTTGTATGTGATGCTCTGCACCCTGAACACATCCCACATCCCATGTCTTCAATGAAAACACTTGGTCTCTCTGGGCAAGTTTCTTGCTAATTCTAATCTTCCATTCAGTAGGCAATGGGGAGTCACCAAAGTCAAACAATTTGGGAATCACCCTATCTGCCTCTCCAGGGTGCTTTTTGCTGGGCAACACTGCAGTGTCTGCACAGTGTACCATCGCTAGGGTGCAGCCTCTGTTCACCCAGATCTCCCGATCTGACACATTATGTATCTGGAGCATCACTCATCGTGTGTAGGCATGAACACGAGCTGTCAAGATGCTGGGCTTGACCAATAATCCTTCTGGCAATTTTCCATTGCCTGGTACATCCAACATCAGTATTTTGTTCTTGACATCTTTCTGGAGGCAGACTTCTCCTTGAATGGTACACTGGGCATTGGGGGCCAGTACCATCGAATCGGGATCCGTCTTCCACATGATCTCTACCAGTTCATCCTGGTTAACTTCTTTGGGTTTCTGTTGCAAATCATAAGCCCTCCTGATCAGAGCTGGAATTCTTAGGGCCCTCCCCGTTCATCACCCTTGTTTCTCATGACAGAGTTGCGCCAGCCTCCCAACCATATGTGCGTTCATCCCAATTAATAGGGGAACTCTATCATACAGTCCAGTAGGGGGACACACTAAGGCCAGTATCTCAATTTGTTCATCCACTCCAGCCACAGAGGTAGGGAAAGACAGCCAGATCTGAATATACCCTGAGTTCGGATAAGACTTCTCGCTCAGCCCCCACACATACAGGCCTTCCAATGGTTGTAGGGGCACATCAGCTAGGTGCTTTCGATACCGGTCTTGGAACACTATAGTCACTTGAGACCCACTTTCAAGCACAGCTTGGGTGGACACACCGTTAACCTTTACTGTAGTTTCCATTGAAGGACCCACCAACTCGGACCATTCAGGTGCTGCAGGCTTGGATGTAGACTTGGCAGCAGCCTTTGAAGATTAACTTTTACGAGCAGCTCCACCTGGTGGTCTGTTATTGTTCCACCAGAGCCAGGCTAGCAACCTAGCAGTAACCATCCTCAAATTCTCCAGCGAATGACAGACGAACAAGCTGTGCCCACCCCCCCCTCCACAGCGGTAGCAGAAATTAGGTTCTCTGGAGTCTTTAAGTGGTGGGGCATCCTCTCACTGCTGGGGTACCTCAGGGACACCTCAAGGCCCTTCCTGTACTGGTGACTTGTGTTTCTGGTCTTCTGAATCTCCACCACATTTGAGGGTTTGTGCAGCTCATAGTAGATCCCCACCAGGGTTCTCAACTCTCGTACTACTTCTTCCAATAGGTTACCCTCAGTCCAGGTTTCAGAAGAAACCACATGTACCCCACCCCACTTTTTGCCTCAGGGGGTGCCTGATAAAGGTCAGGTTCTCTGGCCACCTCTGTCAACTCTTTAATCAGCTCTCTCAGCTACTGCGCCTCATCTGCACCACTTTTCTCAGGTGTCTGGCAGGTACCAACAACCCCAGCATAGGGCTCCCAGCCCTCTTCATCATTCTCTGCTTCACAAATCTCTTTCATAAAATGACAGTACTCGGGAGGATTAGCCTTCATGTCTTGCAACTTAAGTTTTAACATCATTACACTGGAGTACCTGGCTGACTTTAGAAAATGGACCAATCTGACCCGGTTCAGTTCCTCAGCTGGCACCCCTCCTTTTCGGTGGGCCCTCTGCAGAGCCCTCTCAATTCTAGTAACAAACACAGACAATTTCTCATTTTTCCATTGCTTGGCAAACTTGAATTTCCACAGCAAATTGTCCCCCAACTCAGTGCTTCCAAACACTCCTTCCAATGCAGAGAGGTATTCAGCTGCAGTAGCCTCTGGGCTAGTGGCTCATAGGAAGAGGATGGCCTCTAGTGCAGGGCACCTCAAACTTTATACTAGGAATTGTTAGAACAGCAAAAGGCTAAAGCCCATATAAGCTGTTCCCACTATAAAGTGGAGGCATTCAAGATGCCAGCTGAGTAATAACTATCCAAATTTGCCTTAAATGTATTGAAACTTTCTGCCTCTACCACATCCTGTGGCAACTTATTCCACTCTCTTATACTCTCTTATAGTTCTGTTCTTAAACCTATTCTTTTTTAGTTTTGTCCTATACTTATCCTCAACAAATTGGAGCTCATGTCCCCTAAGATTATATATTTGTGGCCTATATTTCAAATGTAATTCTTCTCTTAGTTCCTCATTTTGTAGTATCTTATAAAATAACAACAGATCTCCTCACTTTCTTCTAAGTTCTCTAGGCCATAATTTAAGATTCAACAATCTTTCTTCGTATGGTGCATTTTTTAATTCTGGAAGTAGTTTGGTAAGGGCTTGTTGTGGCCTTTCTACCAGAATCTTGTCTTTCTTTAGAAATGGACTCCAACTTGTTGAACAATAGTCCACAATCGGTCTTATATATGTTTTGTACATTGGTAATGATATTCTTTTATCATGAGAAAAGAAATTCATATGAATGCAATGTACCAAGTTCGTTGCTTTCTTTGCAACAACCTCACAGTGCATCTCACTCTTTAAATCATTGGAAATGTAAACTCCTAAGTTTTTTTCTCCTTTTGACTCCATTACCCTTTTTCCCAGCAAATAATAATCCTGATGGATATTATTTCTTCCCATGTGTAATATTCTATATTTTTCCATACTCAGTGTCATTCCATTCCTAACAGCCCAATTTCCAATAGTTAACAAATCTTGATCAAAAGCAAGCTTCTCCTCAAAAGTATCCACCACCCCTCCAATCTTAAAATCATCCACAAACTTACTGATTTTATTAGAGCTACTGATATTTTGATCCCTTATGAAAATACCAAACAACATGGGGCCCAAAACGGACCCCTGCAGCACCTCACTCGTCACTCTCCACTCCTCAGATAGATGACCATCCACTCTCACTACCTGTGTTCAATCTGACAGCCACCTCTCTATCCATTTCACTAGGTTGTTATTTATATTCAATTCAATTAACTTAGTTATGGTCATTCTATGGGGAACTCTATCAAATGCCCTAGTGAAATCCAACAGTTCCACATCCACTGCCCTACCATAGTCCAGTTTCTCTATTACATAGTTGTAAAAAGTGGCTAGGTTAGTACTACCTGATCTGTTCTTTACAAATCCGTGTTGCATTTTGTCATGTAATTTATGTTGTTCCAGATAATTGCTTATTTCATCCACTATTATTCCTTCTACTATTTTTCCCGCCACTGACATCAGACTAACTGGTTTATAATTAGTCACATCCATCCTTGATCCCTTTTTAAAAATAGGCACCACAATTGCTGCTTTCCAGTCTCTTGGCACACACCCTTCAGAAACAGATCTTCTACCTATATCAGCTATTATCAGAGCAATTTCCTCTGCTACCTCATGTATAAATCTTGGGTGTAGTCCATCATACCCCGCCGATTTGTTCACTTTAATTTTTTTAGTTCAGTCAAAACTCTTTTAGTAGTGATTAGCCCAACTTGGTCACTTGTAACATATGACACTTCATTACCCTGCCCCAGCTGGTCTACATTAAACATGGTACAGAAGAAACTATTAAATTCCCTAGCCATGTCTTTAAGGTTTGAAATAAGCTCTCCTCTCATTTAAATTGGTCCTACCTATCTATTATTATTTCTTTTATTATTGATGTACGCAAAGAAACCCTTTGTATTAGGTTTGGAGTTAGCTAACTTAAGCTCTATTTGAAGCTTCCCTTTTCTAATTTCTTTTTTTAAATGATGTAAAATTTTCCTATACCTCCCCCTATTTTCTTTTGTTTGTTGCTTTTTCTTTTTCTTAAACTGCTTATTTTTCTTTCTGATCAAACCTCCTATAGTTCCATTTAACCAACTTGTTTTTTTTCCTCTATTATTATAAACTTTTCTTTTTGGAACATATCTTTCCACCAACATATTGTTTATTTGTATAAACACATTCCAAGTTTCCTCCACTGACAATCCTTTTGTTACATTTGCCCAATCAATATTCTTTAGTTCCTGCCTAATTTTTATATAATTTGCCTTATTGTACAGTGTATGGACTGTATTTCCTCATATTTTCTTCTTCTGTCTATCCAACTTAAATGTGATCATATCATGATCACTTGATCCGGGGGGAGGAGGGATTGTATCGATATTACTGTTTTTGTCACTTATATTTGTTAAGATGACATCCAGGATATTACTCCCTCTGGTTGCCTTGCAGACACACTGTTTCACTCCTGCTACTGTTAACTCACTATATATTTTATATGTCCTACTATTAACTTCCCCCCTCCCAATTAATCTCTGGAATATTTAAATCCCCCATGACTATAATGTCCTCTCTTTGTGCCCTATTATGTATTTTATAAAAAGGTATGTATCAGAATTATCAGTATCAGGAGGTTTATAAAAAATAATTTTGATCTTGTTCCCAGATATTCCAATAATGTCTACTTCTATTATTTCTATATTACCATAATCATTATCAGATTTCATCTGATGATGTTCAGTCCCTTCTTTTATATATATGGCCACGCTTCCCCCTTTCCTCTCCCGACTAGCTTTATGTAATAGTTGATACCCATCAATTTGTTTGTTCCAGCTAATATCCTTATTCCACCATGTCTCAACCACACCCATTATAACATTTCCATGAGTCTCTTTCTTTTCTCCCCCTCAGAGCACTGCCACTCCTGTACCAAGGGGGGTAGCATAGTCGATCCATGTTTCAAGGTCATCATCCCCCATAGGCACTGGAACTGTGCCCGAGAAAAGTCTGAGCTTACGGTAGGAGTCAAAATGCACAGATTGAATTATTACGGGGGAGGGGACTACAGGGGAACTCTTAGGAGAAGCAGGAGAACAGGCCAGGGACTGCAATGGTGTGTGTTCTTCAAAGAGATTTAGCACCTTTACTAACTCTTGGGTGGTTCACCCTTCAGACGCTAACAACTTGAGCAGCTTGTCCTTAAACCCCTCTATCCTGGGGTATCCACCCGGGGTAGCTGGATCACTATGCAGGTGAATGACCCTCCACCCCTTCTGGGCCCCTTCTGACGGAATAACAGGGGGTACCTTCTCTGGATTTATGGGAAAACTGCAGGAGAGTAAAACCATCATGGTCTGCTCAAACAGGTCTGAATCCTTCCCTTTCACTTCAACTTTGTCAGACCTTTGACATGGTCCACAGTTTCTACAATAACAGCATTTGTGGTCCTTAATGGGACATCCAGTAACAGCAGGGTCTGTTGGGGATCTAACCCCTCAGCCTCACTCCACCCCATCATTTGATGCACAAACAGCTTATGGGGGATGATTTGTAGCTTAGGTGTAGCAAGATCCTCCAGTTTCTCACCAAATCTGAACATTTTGGGGTAATTCCCTCCTTTGGCAACTAGAGGATGCTAATCTCAGTGGTGCCTCCAAGATGTAACCCCTAGGTAGCACTATCCCAAGGGCTACTACCACTGCCTGCTTGGCTAATAGCAGGTTGAGGGGCCTAGGTTCTGTAATGGGTGCCTCCAGCCAGAGGTCAGGGTTGGTAGTGTTCAAGCTAACCAGGGCACAGCCCTCCGGGACACTGAAACCCCCCTCTTTCCCTGCTAGTGGCCTAAAAACTGCACAATAATTACATTCACAATACCCATGATACACCTTGCAAGTACCCTCACAGGTTACACTTACCACCAGGGCTGGTTCCTCTGGTTTGACCCTGGGGACCCCCTGTGAAACAAGGTTAGACAAAGCAAATAGCAACAGTACAGTACTTTGAGCACAAACTGGAACCACAGTCAAGTTGAATGCAGAAAAAGGTAGATCTGATTTATTCAGGGGATTAGAAGAAGGGAGGGGCATAATCAGGTTAATTAACTTAAATGTTCAATCAATCACACAGCTGTGCATGCATTCAGAGTCCCTAATACAGTCACACCCTCTGGGTACCCAGGTGAAGAAAGGAGGGCTAGCCAGGACCATTGCCCAGGGTAGGCCAGTGTTGCAGCAGGTTGGGGCCCTGTGATGGAAAAAATAACATGCACAACACAAACACTACTTGTAATCCAGAGCCAGATGGTTCAGTTCATGAAGAAAGAGAAATAACAAAGAAAATAGATGACACACTTAGATTAAACTGTAGTTGCAGGGAGCTACCCTAATGGTCACTCACGATACCCAAGACTGGACACAGGATGGATGAAAATTGAGACAGCAGGTGATAAATTTGGAGTATCAGGAGAATCAGGGCCCACACTATTCACCGAGGCATCATTCCTGTTCAAGCGTGGAGCAGGGGGCTGATCCCCAGGCAGGTCTCTCATCAATGGTTTTCTCTGTGCAGTGGGGAAGTCTGGCAAGGCCCAGCCACATGGAGGTAACTGCAGATGCAGTCTGAATGGCCTGGATGCAGCTTACAGCAAGCAGAACACAGATCACACAGTGGGGAACCAAATCATGACCCACTTTCAATTCACAGCACATTTACAGATAAGAGAAATCTACTGTACTAGGCAATTTGCTCTCTGGTCACGATCGCAAAGTCTCTGCACAAACCGAGAGCTCACAGGGTGTCTGGAAGTCCTGGCAGACCGACTGCATTTAGCAAAATCTTCAGTCCCCTTCAGGTTTGAGCCCGGTCAAACTTTGGTAGTACATTCCATCCTCACAAGATTGGATTCAGTCCAAAATAATTCCCTTCTCCCTCTCAAGGCAGTAGACAGACATGCAGGCCAGAAATCAAGCCGTTTCACTGTTCTCCCACATGAAATTACTCAGATGGCTGCTCAAACTATCTTGAGCTGTTGCTCCCTCAAGTTCCAACTTAGACCTACCCTAAACAGCAGGCAGCTTGGGGATTTCCCTCAGATCCAAAAGGTTTGGTTGACTGACTCAGATGTCAGTCAAAGCAAGAGCTCCCCCTTCAGTTGCAAAAAGGCACCAACAGTCCAAAACTATAATTCCCAAGTTTTCACTCCACACAGCCCCTTCAAGCAGGCTCCATTTTAGAGTCCCAGTGTACTGATTGGTCCAATTCAGCAGTTTGGGACCAAGATGATGGAGACAGGCAGAACACCCCTCGCTGCAAAGAAGGCAGGTTAGAACAAACTACAATATTACTGCTGCTCTAACAAATAATAAGTAAATTAGCACATCCTGTTACAGAGCTGCCTCTGCGCAATTAGCGATGGCAGAAATGGAGCGATTATTAGGCAGCACTGGCAGAACTCGAGCAGGGAAACACTCAGCCCCCTCCCAGATCAAATATAACTGCAATCAGGCAGCTGTTAAAGAGACAGCACACAGAGGCTCTACAGGCACTCTCTAGCATCACCATTTAAACGGTTATAGCGCCGGACATCAGCCTAGCAGTGAGCAATTGGGCAAGCTCATGGAAGACTTTTCAGGAACCCATGTTTGTAGGAGGGTTATATCAATACTCTGTAATCATTTATATTGTGACTGCACTTTAAACTTTACAGCGTTCAGTTTTGTAACACAGCACAAAGAAAACGTAATAAAATGTACCGCCAATGGTAATAACATTAATGTGTCAACTTGTCGCTTTCTTTTTTCCTTTCCATTCACTTCTGCATCTAGAGTAAAGTATGAAGATTTGCATTTGTCTCTAAGGCAGGGGTGTCCAAGCTTTTCTGGGATGTGAGCCACATTTAAATTTCTGAATGAGACGTGAGACATAACAACATGCAGTCCATACTGTACCCAACATGAAGCTCTTACCATACCCATATTTAACCATATTTATGAGTTAACATAGCATAGTCATAGTAAATAGTCAATAACCATATTTTATTTTTATTAAGTTACAGTATTTAAAAAAATAGGTGTCATTTTAAAACAGTTACTCATAGCAGCTCTTGAGTTTTAAATTTTTTAGATTTGCTTGCATGCTTAGTAAAAGCAGTCTGTTGAGCACTCAGGGCACTTTTCAGATCCTGCACTTTGACTTTTCTCAAATTTAAAAGACTGTGATGTGTACTTGACGTGTAATTGACAAACCCTTGCAAGCCACATCTAAATGATTTGCGAGCAACATGTGGCTTGCAAGCTACAGGCTCGCCACCACTGGTCTAAAGCGATACTGTATATGCAAATCTTACTACTTCACCCACAATGCACTACTGAATGGGGATACAAAAACAAAGGTGAGGACTTAAGAGAAACCGTTTTACCAATGGAGGTACATTTATTACTCTGCATTGATGCTAAATGCTTCAAGCTGCTGTCTCTCTTCTCTCTGACGGCTGACTGACTGACTGTACTGTTCTACGGCTCTGTTCCTGTGAGCACTTTCATGCACCACTGGGGTGTGCCTCATGGTGTAAGGGACTGGGTTGTTCATGTCAGGAGTTCCGCAAGGTGGCTCAGAAGCCAGGCATTATTGCAGACTCACTGCTCCTCCATTATAGTGACTGCTCAGTGCTGGGGTTCCACTGGGTGGGTGGGAAGGAACATACTCTGCAGGACAAACTATAACAAAAAACACAGCACTCCACTTTGTCTCTAGACACAGTGAGGGAGGTTTTTGTGTGTCTCTTGGTAGTGTCACCTATAGGGAGAAATTTACCTACAGTAAAAAAGCCACAATGACATGTGGGAGAAGGAGTGATTAATCTGTGTCTCTCTTTTTGTCAGTAAGCACTCTACCGATGACAAGCAGGCATTACTAGGGAATTAATCCCCGCTTCAACTTGGGTCATGTGTCCTACTTTAACCAATCCAGTCACTGTATTATGGTACAATATTTATTGCCATGTTACAATTCACATTAGTGGGATGAAGCAGTTACTCAGAGACATATTTTAAATGTCTTGAGTTTTTTTAAAATACTTTTAGATAATTAGAGGTGACTGGGTTAATGTTTCAAAACCTGAAATACTAGGGAGAGATTGGGTTGACTGAAACCCTATAAGGCCAAAACTTAACCCAAGATCGATATTTGTTGTTTAGTGATTCCCAGACAAAACTTAGAGTCAAATTGGTAATTTGAACACAACAAATCCCAATATTAATTTACCTTTCAGACAATGGGTAGGATAATGAATTAAAATCCTTCATGTTTCATAAAATTAATGTATTTTGGCAATCTATCCCAAACCTACTTACCCTTTTTTTTGGTCACACCTGCTACTTTACTGTTGCAATATGTATATTAAAAAACTATGACCACATTTCTGAGAAAAAAGAGAAACTATACATGGACTTAATTTTAGGAGTGGTTAAGAGCTTCTACTGAGACATTGGAAAGGTAGTCAGGTGCCTTCCCAGAGGGAATGGGTTCAGGAAATCCTTTTGGCAGTCAATGTGGAATGGGCCATTGCATCTGCTAACAACAATATGTTTTACATGCTTTCTAGACCTGTTGGACCCCTTTTATAACTTTATTGCTAGGACAATAATAATGCTTCCCCTGCCCTCTTAACAAGCAGGGACCTTTTTCTTGGTACCTTCTTTCCCCTTTTGGGGCTTGTCTATCTCAAAGGTACTGCCCTAGCTCTTTAAAGAATAACAACATTCAGGTTGCTTTCTGTGTTCATCAGTCTGCATGGGTAGGGTAGCAGACAGTGGTGGGGGAGATGGGGAAAGGGAAGGGGAATTGATTGGGATTTTATTTCACATATATTTAATTTTATATTATGATCTTTTTCCTCTGTTTCTTTTTTCTGACTTGTATATGTAAGAGGTATTTGTGAGTTTAATTCTTGGCTGTATAAGCCTGTTTTTCTGTTTTTGTTTATTGTTGTATAGTCTTCAAAAATTCAGTAAAGCATATTATATTGCCAGAAAACATCCTTCATCTTTGAGCATGAATTTTAAGCCAGTTTCCTCAACTGTCTTCTGAAATCATGACATGCAGATTTTAATAACAGTAGTACATTAACAGTATCAAGAAAATACATGCAATTTGGTAAAAACTTGCTCTTTCAAAGGTGCAAAGTCATCTAACAAACTGGAAAGTATAGAGTGCTAAAGAGTAACAAATGAGTCCCCTGTGAACAGATAAGATATACCAAGTAATTAAATCAGGTGTATGAAGTACAGAACAATTCATATTAATCTGTCATGCCAATGGGTTGGTTTTACTAAATGTTTTTGCAATTCAGCTGGAATACACCTGCAGTTCCATCACAATTCTGGCATCCTCACCTCAGAAAGGATAAGGATAGGTTGGAGACAGTGCAGAGAAGAGTAACAAAAATGATTCATGGCCAGCAGGACAGATCCTATGAGGAGCACCTCAAGGCACCAAATATGCATTCAATGGAGACCAGAAGGGAGAGGGGAGATGTGACAGAGACCTTCAAGTTCCTTAAAGGAATTAACAAAGTGAACTGCTGGGAACTATATAACCTGAATACCAATTCACAGTCGCGTGGACACAAATGGAAATTAACAGGAGGTAGGTTCAAGAGAGATATGAGGAAGTATTACTTTACAGAAAGGATGGTGGAACCTTGGACCAGTCTGTCAGCAGAAGTGGTGGGTGCAAAAACAGTCAGGAGATTCAAGAATGGCTGGGACATAATAAAGGGAATAGTGGTTAACAGGGGTGACAGGACCAAGGAGGAAAACAGAGAGAGAATGGGGAGGGTTAGTACCTTGAAGGAACAAGAGGTTGCAGGAATTATAGGGAACTTGGGCATACTGTATGAACCTCTGGTCTTTTTTAACCATTGTTTGTGCTTTTATGTTTCAAATACAATGTAATGCAAAACTGAGCTTTTAAAAATGCTATTGATAACTTTGTCCTCAGGGCTTTACTACAAAGGTAGATCGACCAACTCACACCCATGATTATTTTCATCACCATGCACCCTGTATGACAAACAATGTACATCCTTCCTAAAGTACACAGATTCTTAAAGGCTCCCCTGGCTGTCCCATTATATCAGGGATCACTTTGCTGAGGGAACTACTGTTGAAGTACATGGACCACCACATACAGCCATATGCAAGTGGTCTTTGCTCATACTTAAAGGACACAACTGAGGTCTTGGGGTTGTGGGAAGATGTCCACATTGAGAGTTCTGATTTTCTGGTGACTCTGGATGTGGGAGCCCTCTGTACCATTATACCCAACGGGAAGGGTATGTACATCATCAGGACATATCTTTTTTTTAAAACAAATTTTAGTTATTTCTTAAAGGAAGAAAACTTAGCCAGCCTAGTGGCACTGAGAGTTGTGGAACTGGATGACACACCTCACACCACACTGGCGACCCTGGTTCGGGAATGGACTCTGGTCACTCGGGGGTCAGCAGGGGTGAGGAAGGATTGAGCATTCATAGACAGCTCTCCTTCCTTGGGCAGGGGGACAGTAAAGTGCACTGTATACTGACACCCACTGGTGGCTGGGTGTTGGCACAGGCATGTCACCGAGCAGAGGGGAGGACTCATGCCGAGGGCATATGGCTGCTTCCTCAGAGGCGGGGTCCAGCCGTCTTGCCCATTGCACAGTGCATGGGTCCAGGGGACAAAATGAAAATGCCAGGAGCTGATGGGGTCCATGATGTCCTGACTCATTCCCCGCAAGTTGCTGCCTGGTGTCTGGATTTGTGCTCTGGGGGGGGGAGTAAGCCAGAGCTCCTCTCCTTGGCCCCTTCACGGAGGGTAATCCATTGGGGATTAGGTGGTCCAGATATGCAGGGGATGGTTGGATCTGAGAATGATCCCCTCCCATGGAGAGCTGGAGCCACTGGTTGGATCCGTGGAGGAGCAAAAAACTACAAATTTAAAAAAAGAAGAGAAGTTAATTTTTTTTCATTTATTTTTTAAAAGAAGAGAACATTCACAGGACATATTTTGATAGAAGGGCACTGGGTGCCTTACCACCAGCTGATCTGTTCCTGGAATTTTCCTGGTTCTTACCAGAAGGTAATGGATTTGTATTCATGGGTGATTATTTTTTGCAAGTTAGGGCACTGCTATGGGGCATCCTTTGCCCCTAAATTTGCATACTTGTATCTAGGGTTGTGGGAAGATAATGTTTCTGTAACTCTGAATGTAACCCTTCTTTTTTCCAGTCTCTCTCTCTCTGGTGAGGCATATTGATGGTATTTTGATGGTGTGGCGGGTAACAACTGAGGATTTATTGTCATTTATGTCCTTTTCTGAAAACAGTAATTTTATCCTCTGTTTTTTGGTAACTAGTAGTCTGGAAAACATTTCATTTTTGGACATTTCCATAACAAAATATAGTACTGGGGCATAAATATAAAACTCCATCAGAAAACTACTGATCAAAATACCCTCTTCCAAGCAAGTTCTTGCCCTTCTAGTCATGCTATCTACAATATAACTAGCAGCCAGTTTCTGCATGTTCTCAGGAACTGCAACCCTTTAGAAAGGTATGATGCAAATGCCAGGGAATGAGCAGAGAGGTTCAGGAATAGGGGCTAATGCCAACAAGTCCTAAACAGAGCTTGCAATCATAACAGTAATATTACTAGACAGACCCTCATATGACCTAGACAATAGAGTAGTGATGAAATAGTCCAAAGATGTAACTGTTAGAACAAATAGCACACAGGCCAGTACACAGGAGGAGATCATAAATAAGAATATGTATGAACTTGTGAAATACCTGGTAGAAAATGCTCACAGGTTAATCAAGCCTACCTTGGTACATGGTTGTTATATGTATGTATACTTACATGGCTGTTTCATCTGCTACATATATGCTTTGTACATTTGTTGTATGTTATGGTCAGCCTTCTAAATGGGTCTTTGGCTTAATGTCTTACCAGATTTAAATAAATAAAACAAACAAGAACTTGTACATTTTCCAGGCTGAGCAGAAACTTAAGTGATTGGTGGAACAGATACCAAGAATGGTCTATAGCAGACCGACTTATCAGATAGGCTGATGCATTGTCTGCAATAAGTTCCATGATTTGCCATTTAGCTACCCAGCTTTTATCTGGAATGCCATCACTGTGGCCACTGTAGATCTTAGAGAGTCATCATCTGAGGTACCAGCTTTGAGAATCTCAGTATAGGAGAAATACATGGCACAGGGCAGTTCATTAATTATGATACCAGTCATATGGTGTACTTGCCAATTTTCACCTGCTCAACATTTTACACTGGGTCCCAGATATTCACAAGGGTTGTGCATGGCGCAACAGTGTTGCGCCATGCACAACCCACTGATGCGCCCGGCATGAATATTCAAAAGGGAAAAGTGCGACGCACAAATCCCGATGCGCCGGAGCGCATCAGTAATGTATGCAGGCACAGAAGGGGGGGGGGCGTGCCCATGCATAACCTGCACAGCCCAATATTCAGTTCAGGATGTGCAGAGTCATGCATGCACTACCCCTACCTGTGCCTGCACAAAGTTAAGCCAAAAAAAAAAGAAACAAGTGATGGCCACCCACAGGTGAGCTGCCGCATTGCAGGGTGCAACACGACAGCTGCCACCTGTGGGTGGCCACCCAAGTTCCTACCACACCTGGCGGCACCCCTCCAAGCCCCATCACGGGCATCCGTGTAGCTAAAATCCCCCCCCTCCTATATCACTGGTGGTCCAGTGGACCACTATGTGCCCGATCACGGGCATTTGTGTATAAGAATAACCCCCCTCCTATATCCATGGTGGTCCAGTGGACCGCTATGTGCCCAATCGCGGGCATTTGTGTATAAGAATAACCCCTCCTATATCCCTGGTGGTCCAGTGGACCGCTATGTGCCCGATCACGGGCATCAGTATTATAACCCCCCCATGTCCAATACCCCTGGTGGTCCAGTGGACCAATCGCTGCCCAATCGCAGACATCTGTAAAGCATAAAATATCTATTACCCTGGTGGTCTAGTGTACCCCCCTCCCCACCCGCCTACTGAGCCCCATTGCCCCGCTCCCCCCTGGTCAGCTGGTGGGCAGCAGCAGGCAGCAGGGCGGCAGGCAGGTGGGGTGCTGCCGCCTGACGGCTGACCGGTGGGGAGTGAGGTGGTGGGGCTCAGTGGGCGGGTGGGGAGGGGGTACACTAGACCACCAGAGTAATAGATATTTTATGCCTTACAGATGCCCGCAATTGGGCAGCGATTGGTTCACTGGACCATCAGAGATATTGAATGGGGTTATAAAACTAATGCCCGTGATCGGGCACATAGTGGTCCACTGGACCACCAGGGATGTTGGAGGGGGGGTTATTCTTATATCAAATGCCCGCGATCGGGCACATAGCGGTCCACTGGATCACCAGGGATGTCGGAAGGGGGGTTATTCTTATACACAAATGCCCGTGATCGGGCTGCTGGGGGTATCGGTCCCTTTCGGCTGCTGCCTGGCAGAGTGCCAGGCGCAAGTCGTTGGGGATCGGCACACCTCCATGTTAATGGCATGCAAATGGGGCCATAATGACAAGCAAATGACCCCATGTGCACCTTGCATAAATTATGATCCCATTTGCATGTCCCCTTTTGAATATTGCAGGTGCTGTGCATGGCGCAATGGTACTTGCGCTAGCGCACCTCCATGCTCAGCTCTGGCCACTTACGCTGGTGCAGTGCCACTGCACCATGCACAGTCGGGGTCGCCAGGGTGCGATATTCAAAGCTGCTGCGCCATAGTGCAGCTCTGTTGAATATCGCCCAGGCCACACCCCTGTACAACAAAGTTGAGCTGCGCCCAGGCTTGCGCCACAGCTTGGCGCAGTTTGAATATCCGGGCCAGGGTGCACAAATGCAAGTTAAAGCAGAGGGCTGGTGACCATGTCAGAGCATTGTTGCAAGGCAATTGTGGCTATGCAGCTGTTGCCCACACCAATTCTTCTTTGGATCCAGTGTCTCATAAATGGTCACTTATGGGAACAGAGAAAGCATTTATGGGACTGAGGGGAAGGGACTTGGTGAAAATACTTTCAAGAAGGGAAGGGTATTATATTTTTAAAGTTCAGGGAGTGGAGTAATGACAGCATTGAATTGGTACCTTCTCTGTAGTAACCAGACCCTCACTTGAAGTATTAGAATATTCTGTGCTGCAATTTAGCAGTCATCATGACTTTTATATCACATGGTGCCATAAATTACTGTGCACTGTTTACATTTTATTGTATTACCTCTTTTTACAGTGTATCCCGGTTAATGCATTGCAAATATTTTATCAATACTAACATACATATCGTGTGTGCTTGGAACAGTGTCTGTTGTTGTAAGCTATGGGCTCAATTTTCAAATGGAGAACTATGATGCAAGGTGCCTGCACCAAGGGTGTATGATGTAAGTGGCACCTTGCATCATAGTTTGCGGTAATCTCAATTTTCAGTTGTCAGCTATGGCAAAACTGCGATGCTGTGCAGAAAAGCCCCCCTGTGCCACCCTTATGGCAAAAGTGCCCCTGGCCAGGTCGCAAAGGTGCTTGCTTTTTATAAAAAAAATGTGTGGGAAGCAGGGTGGAAAGTGACTGATTTGTGGAAGGACTGGCTACAGGACTTGTGCTGACCATCTGAGAATGGATAGAATGTTATTTTTTTAATTACTTGGTACAAAGGTCAAAGAGATCTGAAGCAGGCCAACAGTTCTAACAGGCAGACACTAAGGTAAAAGTGTCGAAATCTGGCAGATTCACCTAATGCAGATTCCTCATTAGCTCATCCTTACTATTTACCTCTCTAGGTTTTACTTTTGTAATTATTTAGCACTGATTCTTGGAAGCCAGATTTCAAGCCAGTCTTATAGCAATTTCCCAGTGTCCAAGAAACTGCGTAAAATGTAGTATCCTACACAATTCAGTGTATATTTCATAAGTTTGCTGTATTCATGCATTCTCATTCATATTACTGAGGATACTTACATCAACACAGGAACTTAGTGTTTCAGACTTCATCTCATACTCCTATTTACTCATCACCACAAGTAATAACCTTTTGTTTGTGAGATCATTGTCATTTCCACAGCAACAGGCTGTGATGTCACAAACAGAAGATTACGACTTCAGTGGGGGAGAAGCAAATGGAAGAGATAAAGTCTTGGGGACAAAAATAATGAGTTCTTGTAAATGTCTTCTATAGTCAAGAATGAGAATACATACAGAAAACTAACGAAACAGAAGTTCATTTGCATTTGAATTTTCTGTTTTAAAATGTTGTTTTAAGCCAGGCCATCAGCAGCATGACAGGTCTGCTGCTTGCGATGCTGACGAATTTTGTTTTGGAACAAGAACAGGATATGGGGGAGCAGAAGAGGAACAAGCATTCTGGTGGATGCTGTCCTCCTACAGGGAGGGAGGGCTGCACTTCCTTGCTCTGTCACTGCTGCCTGTAGGAGTAATCATGGTATTGGAGCAGATGGGGTGTAATGGAGAATTGTCAATGCAGGGCATATGGTAGGGTTTGCACTGTCCTCATAATGATACCCCTATGGGGTGAGGAACAAACAGGAGGTGGGAATTAACTGGTAAATTCCCTCTGTCTGAGCACCATAAAGGCCAATATGGCAAGAAAGTGGTACCTCTGCCCTGTTGGACATAAACACAGTCTAAAAAGATGTTCTGGATACTGGAAAAAGATTGCTTTCAGGTTTGGCCTTACCATTTTCTTTTGCTTAGTATTCATGAAAGAATGGGAGGGAGACAGACCAGAATTATCCAACAGACACAAACAGGGAAGAGGGGTGGACAGCAGATCATTCTCAGAAGTGAGAGTCCTAAAGGAGCTCTTGAAACTGAAGGTGAACAAGGCAATGGGGCCAGATGGGATACATCCCAGAATACTAAAAAAACACAGAGAGGTGCTACTGACACCACTGACAGCTGTATTCAACAAATCATTGGAGGAGGGAGTAGTACCAGAGCCCTGGAGGAGGGCGAACATGATACCCCTTCACAAAAGTGGAAGAAAGGTAGAAGCGGGAAACTATAGACCAGTCAGTTTGACCTCAGTGTCGAGAATGATGATGGAATCACTGTTAAAGGAAAGGATTGTGTAATACCTAGAATCCAGCGGGGCACTAGACCCAAGGCAATATGGAGGCACAACAGAAAGGTCTTTTCAAATGAATCTGATACATTTTTTGGTAACACTATTTTAAGCGTCCTTAACTACACTGTAATTATTGTATACCTACAATGTAACTGCTATGTAAGTACTGTGTAGTTACATGTAACTACAATGTACTTGGTAATTAGTTTCACATTTGCATATTATGTACAGTAGTTAGACACCTGTTTCTATGAAGTAAATACACTATGTTTGCACTGTAAATACTATGTAGTTGCTAATTACTTTCACATTTGACTAGTATGTAGTTATACAATTGGCATGAAGTGGTAGTTACACATGCAACCACAACAATTTCTCTTCTGGCACAGATTGATTTATTCTGGAAGTATAACTACACATGTAGCAACTGTTGCAAAGTGCAACAGAAAAATTAATTTATGCTGGAGGAGTAACTACACATGTAACATCTGTTTCAAAGTGTGACTTACATAGTTACATTTGCCAGAAAGAATTGATTTGAGGCAGAAGGGAGGCAACTATAATTGGAGTAACTACCACTTCACGTGACTTGTGTAACTACAGCACAGTATTACGGATCTTCCCTGTGTCAGTCCTCACATTTTATCACTGTCTGGGTGACAGCCAGAGGCACAGTACCCAGCGGGAGTTTTTTTTTTGTAGGGGGAGGAGCCATCGTCAGAGGCGGTGCCGCTCTTAAGGCCGATGCATTACGTGGTGCTCGCGGGACAGCCAGCAATGGTCGCCAACTCCTTCTCTGCCCCATTTCTGTGTTTCCTGCCATTGAGAGTGCAGCACCTTGCTCCTGCTGAAGAAATTTCATCTGCGACATTCTGGCTTAGCTAGTGGTTTCGAAGTCGTTGTTAACATAATTTTTGCTCTGTTCCAGTTCCGCTGTCCACTAGTAACTTGACGCTATTTTCTGCAGGAATCTGGTAAGACTTTCCTTTTTCTTTCCTGAAGCAGCACCAAGTCTGTTTCTTCTTATTATTTTAGATACTGCGAGTCATATTGGGTTCATCTAGGGACAAAAAGTGCTCTTCCAAGGCAGGCTGGCCTTCTATGCACCAGTGTGCCTGCACTGGCAGATGTCCATCACGGATCAGCAGGACCAATACCTCACCAGCCTGGGTCCATCTCACGATATCAATAGTTGTGACACTTGCTTCTTCATGGACTATGGAGCACTGGAGCAGTGCACATGGAAAGTCATCCACGATCCACTGACTTTCAAAGGACAGTGTTGCATGAGGCACTCCAAGCGCAGGTCTCTCCACCCTTCCTTTGGACCCCCTCCTGATTTTACACAGACCTGTGAGGAGGGGGCCTCCTCTTCTTTTAGCCTTGCCATGGAGGAGGTCTCTTCTGCACTGCTGGAGGATTGGTCTGGGCATCTTGGGGGCTGGGCTGGGAACAACTCACAGGCAGTCAACTCCTCAGAGATGCAGGCTCCCCTGGTGTCATGGCCCACACCTGCTGTTCCCAGCATGGGTGGCTCCTCAGCACCACCCACCAGTGCCATACTGTATTCTTGTGCTGTTTTCGACTCTGGTGATCGGCACCATGAGCAATATTGGGCCCTCCTGCTGTACTGCAAGTGGCACCGTGGGTGGGAAAATCTCTGGGGCTGCTTATCTGGATGTCTTCTGGATCTCCTTCTCTCCAGAGCCAGATGCTTGGGAGACTGATATGGACTGGCTGCCCAATGTCTCAGAGTTAAAGGGTTCTCCAGTGCCCAGTAACTCTGTGTCCACCCAGGCATCCCTTCCCTTGGCACTGGCGATTATGATCGGTGTTGGCTTCCATGCCAGTGGTGATGTCAGGAGCGTGCCTGCCAATAGTGACCCTCCATCTGAGGGGATGGTGGTTTGGGTCTCAGGAGCTGGGAGAGCTGTCGGTCCCAGTGCTGCCCCCCCTTCCAGAATAGGGACTCACTCTTCTGTAGCTTTCCTCAGGAGGCCAGTGGGATTGGAGCAGTCCCTAGCTTTGGGAGTGAGAAAGAGGTCAACCTTGAAATTGATGGGGTTGAGGGGGCAGTACATGGGGCAATGACCTTCCCCAGGGACCCTTGGGGATTCAGGGATGTGTCACAGTGCTGAGCCTTTGTTCTCTCCCTCGTCCCTTTCAAGGGAGGCCTTATTAGGTGGGGTTGGGGCCTGCCTTTCTGATTCTATGCAGCCCTAGTCTCCTCCCAGAGGAGTTTCCCATTCAAGGCTCAGTCCTGACTGCTTTGAGCTGGTTGAGCACCCAGTAACCGCATAGACCAATGGATCCCAAGAGGGCCAAGATTGCCAGTGACATCCCGTAGCCTTGGCAGAGGTCACTCAGATAAGTTGAAGTACATCTCCCCATTGCCTCCGCAGCCCCCCATTTCCCAGATCATGTGGGTCCTTCAGGGCCCTTGACCTGGGAGCAGTTCAAAGCCACTGCTGCCACCTTCCTCGGTATGTCAGGGCTGTGGATGAGCAGGTCTTTTGCCTGTCTCCCCCACAGTAGCTGAACTTGGACTCTTCAGATTCATCAGCCTCCTCATCTTCCTTCTTCAAGACAGAGGATACCTCTGTCCATCTGTCCTCAGACATTGATCAGATAGAGTATCAGTACTTCCTATTTAGGCTGGTCAGTGATCTGAGTGGATGACATGTGTCTTCCTTAGTGAATTCAGTGTGGATCACCTGGTCATCCTTTCCTGGCTGATTCTTTTCCAGAAAGCATCATCCCACATCTTGCAGTACCCATCTGTTGCAACTATAGCCCCTGTGGACTGACAGCACAGGTATTGCACAGACCAGGGATCTCCAGGGACCTTGTCTCATCCCACTTCGGGAGTGAGAGTACTGGATACCCCTTCTGGGCATAGACACCTAGTGTGCAACCATACCCCGGATGTGGTCTCTGTGGAGTTTAACCACTGGAGATGGATAATGTTCTCTTCAGCTCGTATCATAGTCAGCCTTGCCACTTATCAGGCACACCACAGCACCTACAACAGGCATCTGTGGTCAATGCTAGGACAGGTGCTGACAATGCGGCTTGATATGAAGGCAACCAGACAGACCATTACCCTCTCTGTGCAGGGCCTGGATCTCACAAGACACCAGGCAAGGGTGTCTTTTGATGTCAGTGAGGTAGCATCAAGACAAGTGATGACAGCGATCTGCATTAGGCAGACAGAGTGGCTTGGTCTATCAAGGTTGTCACCCTTTGCATGTGTAGGGTGCTGCCTCTGATCTCCAAGGGACCCACCATTTATTTCACATGGCATGGTGGGAACTACAGTGGTAACAGCCATCTCCCAGGCAATAGGAGACCCCACCTCACCCTGACCAGCTGCAGGCCTAACTGGCCTGTAATGGGTCTCCCTCTTTCATGGTTCCCCCCACACTCGACTGAGAGACTCATGTCCCTCAGGGAAGTGCTGGGCCCCCTCTGGGGAGGCTTGGTACTCACTCAGACAGTGATGAATGGTGAAGAATGACACAGGGAAGATATGAAAATTACGTACCTATCATAATTCTTGATCTTCCTGTATATTGTCACCATTTATCACTGGCAGTTTCCCTTATGGGCCTCAGTCCTTGGGCAATGCCCCCTCTTTGCTTGCCCTTCCCCTCCTTGAGGCCAAATGTGGGCTCTGTCCTACAGGTACCGCTGGGTCCTCAGTTACCTTCCTACATGACAGAGGGCCCACCCTGTGAGGGACAGCAAGTAGGGATTCTTGCCATGGCCTTAGGGGCTCCCCATAGATCCTTCCTTTCTCAGCCGGGGGGTTCCTCCAGGATGTGGTCTGGTCCTATGGTGGAGGATCTTCCCTAGGTGGGGTAGAGAGGAGAGGGACCACTTGGACTCTCTTTCTCCCTCCTTATATAATTTCCCTCCCACCTCTTTTTTTTGGGGGGGTAGGACTTGTCCTGGACAGAATTCCCCCTGGAACTCTGTGGGATCTCCCTCTCAGGACAATGGTAGCTGGAGGGGCTCTTCTTTACCTATGAATAAGCTGTCTTAGTGTACAATGCTGAACAGTCACAAGACTGACTGATTGTCCATCATGCATATTGCACCACACTTCAGCTGCTACTCTATTGTATTTCAACTGTATTCTTGCACTTAGTTGTACCTAGCTGTACTCAATATATTTAATGTATTCTATTTCCTGTACCTTTCTTTGTTATCGTAAGTGTATAGTCTGTATTAACTATGTACCATTTTTATGGCCAGGGTTGTGCCTGAAAACAGTCCATTGGATCAGTGCACCTAGGAACATACCAACATAGGAAATTCATCAGCAGAAACAAGCCACATGGTCTATCGAGTCTGCTTGAATGTGCAGCCTGCACACCTACCTTGCAGTTGCCCCTCTCCCTTCCCCTTCACAATAACCTCCCATCTCACCCTGTCCTATCCCCTTTTGAAACCCCCATTGTCTTGAGGATACCAGCTCCTCTGGCTGAGAGGTCCATTCTGCCACAACCCTCTCCATGAAAACGTGTCTCCTCATTTCCCTCCTGTATCCACCCCCCTTGAATCTAAGTCCAAGAGATCTTGTGTCCCTCCCACAACTTAACTTAAATATCCCTTCTGTTCCTGTCTTGTTAATTCCCTTTAAGTACTTGAAGGTCTCAATTGTATCCCCCAATCTCTCCTCTCCTACAGGGAGTACATATTCAAGTCACACAGCCTTTCCTCATATGGTCTTTCCCCTAGTCAATGTATCATCTTAGTTGCTCTGTGCTGTGCCCCTTCCAGTAGTTTGATATCCTTCTTTAGATATGGGCACCAGTACTGCATGCATTACTCCAGGTGTGATCTAACCAGTGATCTGTAGAGAGGTAGGATCACCTTCCTGTTCCTGAAGGAGATTCTTCTCCCAATATACCCCAGCATCTTGTTGGCCTCTACTGTCACATTCCTGCACTGCCCTGAGCTGTTCATTTTCTCATTTACAGCCAGCCCTAGATCCCTTTCCTCTTTGGTGGTACCTAGCTGTACTCAACCCAGCTGATAGCTCCTCCCTGGGTTTTTCACTCCAAAGTGCATCATCTTGCAATTTTTAGCATTGATCCCTAGCTACCATTCTTCCAATCACTTCAGTTTAATCAGGTCATACTACAGTTCCTGCCAGCCCTCTCTGTCACTCACTACCACACCCAACTTGATATCATCAGAGAAGAGGCTGATCTTATTCCTGATGCCATGCCAGATGTCCACTATGAATATCTCAAACAACACCAGCCCCATTACCATTCCTGTGGCACCCTGCTTGTAACTGCCATTGGAGATGAGAGCTCCCCCCAACCATTAACTTCTGCTGTCTTCCCAGAAGCCAATTTTTAATCCAGTTAACCGTCATAGTCCCAACCCCCACATACCTCAGTTTCCCCCCACAACTTCCCATGTGGCACTGAATCAAAGCCTTGCAGAAGTCCAAAAATATGACATCCACCACATGACCTTTGTCCAGATCGTTCGGTACACAGTCATAGTACTCAACTAGATTAGTCTGACAGGACCTTCCCAAGACAAACCCATGCTGGTGACTGTCCTGGAGCCCATTATCCTCAAGAAATGTCACCAGCCTCTCCTTTAGGATTGTCTCCATCAGCTCCCCTATGATGGATGTCAGGCTTACAGGTCTGTAATTGCCTGGTTCATTCTTAGGATCACTTTTTTTGAGGGGCACCACATTGGTCATCCTCCAGTCCTGTGGCATGCTCCTTGTGTCCAGGGAGGTATTGAATAGGTCCACCAGTGGTCCTGCCAGTACCTCCACCATTTCCCTTAGCACCCTGGGATGTATGCTGTCTGGTCCTGGTGGCTTATCCACCCTCAGAGCCCTCAGACCCTCTAATACATGCCCTCAGTGATTACCCCATCTGTCACCCCTCCCCCTGCCCACTTTTCCCACCCCTGCAGAATATGCCTGCCCTTCTCCATCATGAATATGGAACAGAAATACTCATTTAGTGCTTCTGCCTATTCTGCTCCTTTCTCTGCCCACCTCCATACTTCTTGATCCACACTATCTGATCCTTATAGCTCCTTCTTTTCCTAATGTGTCAGAAGTCCTTTTCTCTGTTTTTGATTCCTTGAGCCAGCCTCAGTTCTCTGGAGGCCTTGGCTGCTCTAACACCCTTGGTAACTTCTCTGGACTTCCTAACATACTCTTCCCTATCTTCCCTCTTGCTGTAATTCTTATTTGTACAGAATGCTGCTTTTTTCCCCTCTCATCTTATTTAAAACATCCCTACTCATCCAGCTTGATTTCTTAGATCTTCCCTTCTTGCCCTGCAGTTTGTTACAGGTACCAACAGCCTCCACAAGCCCCAATGTTGTTTTTTTTTCCTTTTCTGGTTTGCATCCAAGTGAGACTGAATTCCTGCCAGGTACTCCCTAAGATTTCACCCATTCTACTGAAGTCAGCTTTTCTGAAGTCAACCACCCTCGTCCCTGTACCAAACCCCTCCCTGCCCATGTTGAGCATGAATCACACAGATTGGTGGTCACTCCCTGCTAGTGGGTCCACCACCCCCACACCCATCTCCCTTATAGCCTTCCTGGTAAACAAGTATGTGCTGTGTGGAGTAATGGTGGGTGGTACCAGATACACACACAAATACTCCTCCTTATTCATTACATGCATATCTTCACCACCTTGGCCCAACCCTCATGGTATTGTCAGGGGCTGTGGTAGCTTGGTGTGAATGATGGTGCCATGGCTGCCACTTCATTCAGCTAATGGGAAGGGCATGTAATGGCTAAGAAGGCATCCTTGCATGTCTATCTGGCATCACCCACAGTAACTCCACACAAGAAATTGATGATATTTATTTATTGTTTGTTTGTCTTTTTGTTTGTTTGTTTACCAGGTAGGTGCACTATTTCAGTGTGCCATTCTCAGGCATGACCCATGCCATAAAGATGTTACATAGGTAATACAGACAATACACTTACAATAACATAGAAAGGTATGGGAAATAGAATGCACTGAATATATTGAGTACAGCTAGGTACAAATAAATGCAAGAATACAGTTGAAACACAATACAGTAGCAACTAAAGTGTGGGTGCAATATACATGATGTACAATCAGACTTATGATGGCTGTTCAGCATTGTACAATGGGAAAGTTTAGTCTTTGGTACAGAAGAATTAGGACTGTCATCAAAGGGTAGCCCATATTCCACCCCCAGCCACCCACTTGGGCAGCAGCAGGACAGGGGTGTGGATGCAGTAGAGGTGTGGGTCAATCTTACAGAAGCAGCACATTTAAAGTCATGTAAGTGTACACTACGCATTGTGAAACTAGTTAAGAAGTACATAGTGCAAATACAGTGTAGTTATATATTAGTTACAGTGTAGTTAGTGTCAATTAAAATTATCCATCAGAAATCACTCCCTCATAAAGCTACTGCAGTATAGCATACTGGTTAAAAACACTGCCCTCAAACCTGGAGAGCTGGGCACGAATCCCAGATCCACCACTTATATACTGTGCAACCAAAAAATAAGAACTAAAAATAAACATGCAATCTAGCATAGTAAATTGCTATGCAATAAAAAAATCATTAATTTACACACTTACTTATTGACTTTTAACAATGCTTTAGTTGCTAAGAAAAGTGAAGCTTCTGTGGCATAGTTTCCACAGTTAATGCCTAACTAACATGTACTTACAAAGTAAGTACACAGTAACAGACACTTAAAATAAAGTGTAAGAAGAAGATGTAACAGTGTTGTAGTTACTATGGAATGTGCTGCTTCTGTGACATTGTTTCCACAGTTAAAGACTAATATGTATTTTCAAAGTAAATATGCAGAAACAGTTACTTAAAATAAAGTGTAAGAAGAGGGTGTAACAGTGCTGTAGTTACTATGGAATGTGCTGCTGCTGTAGCATTGTTTCCACAGTTAATGACTAACTAATATGTACTTACAAAGTAAGTGAGCAGAAACAGACAAAATAAAGTGTAAGAAGAAGGTGTAACAGGGCTGTAGTTACTATGGAATGTGCTGCTGCTGTAGCATTGTTTCCACAGTTAATGACTAACTAATATGTATTTGCAAAGTAAGTATGCAGAAACTGACACTTAAAATAAAGTGTAAGAAGACAGGTGTAACAGTGCTGTAGTTACTAAGGAACGTGCTGCTTCTGTGGCATTGTTTTACACAGTTAATGCCTAACTTACAAGTACTTACAAAGTAAGTAAGCAGAAACAGACAAAATAAAGTGTAAGAAGAAGGTGTAACAGTGCTTTACTTACTATGGAATGTGCTGCTTCTGTGGCATTGTTTCCACAGTTAATGCCTAACTCACATGTACTTACAAAGTAAGTAAGCAGAAACAGACAAAATAAAGTGTAAGAAGAAGGGTATAACAGTGCTGTACTATAGTTACTATGGAATGTGCTGCTTCTGTGGCATTGTTTCCACAGTTAATGACTAACATGTATTTGCAAAGTAAGTATGCAGAAACTGACACTTAAAATAAAGCATACGAAGAAGGGTGTAACTACTTTATACTTACATTGAATGTCAGTGCTGTAGTTCTGATGTATGCTTTCCCTCAGAAAGCAGTCCTGCATGCACTTACTGCTTAATAAACATGAAACTATTATTCTTAATTACTATACAACTACATTGGTTACTTATACAATAAAAATAATTTACATAATTACTTGTTGGCTTGTAACAATGCTGTAGTTACTAAGAAATATGCTGCTTCTGTGACACTAACCCGCACCTCTTCTTTACCCACACTCCTGGCTTGCTATGCCCCAGGTGGGTGGCTGGGGATCAGGCATGGCTACGTACCATGCACTTTTCCACCGATCTGCTGTGTGGAGTGGTGGTGGGTGGTGAAGAATCAAAATTTAAATGAATAAATAAGGGATATACAGGTAGGGACCCTTCCTGGCATATAGTCATACGAATTGCATGATGTGGTAGTTACACTTGCAACCACAACTGTCTCTCTTTTGGCACAAATTGATTTATGCTGGAAGTGTAACTACACATGTAACAGCTGTTGCAAAGTGCAACAGAAAAATTGATTTATGCCTATAGTGTAACTACACATGTAACAGCTGTTGCAACAGTAATTGCAGTAACTACCAGGTCATGCAAAATGTGTAACTACACTAAACCGCAAATGAAACCACAAATGTGAAACTAGTTAACTACTATATTGTATTATATGTAAGTACACAGAAGTTAGATAGTAGTTACATTGTAGTTATACAGTACTTTCAATGCAGTTAAGGACACTTAAAATAAAGTGTGACTGATTTTTTTGACTGGGTGACAAGGTTGGTAGATCAGGGAGGAACAGTGGACATGGTCTACCTAGACTTTAGCAAGGCATTTGACACAGTCCCTCACAAGAGGCTAGTAATCAAGTTGGGCAGTCTGGAAGTGGGTCACAAGGTGGTAAACTGGGTAAGAAACTGGCTTAGTAAAGGACACAGAGGACACAGAGGGTAGTGGTTGATGGAGTTCAATGTGGAGTAACCAGTGGGGTGCCACAGGGTTCACTTCTGGGGCCAGTCCTCTTTAATGTCTTTATTAGTGATATCGCAGATGGACTCAAAGGAAAGGTTTGCCTCTTTATAGGTGACACCAAGATCTACAGTAGGGTTGACACTCCAGGGGAGATGGCGAAGATGAGGAGAGACTTAGCCAAGTTGGAGGAGTCACCAAGAGTGTGGCAGCTCAGATTCAATGCCAAGAAGGGCAAAATCATGCACTTGGGGAACAAAAATCCAGTGGAGGAATACATGATGGGGGAGAGGTACTAACAACAACCAAACTGGAAAGAGACCTGGGGGTAGTCATAACAGATGAACTAAAATCTAAAGGGGATCTAAAGGGAATCAACAAAGTAGAACAGGGTAGCATAATCCAGAAAAAGAGATGTTCAAGAACAAGGGGACACAATTTGAAGATGGGGGTGATGACAGAGGGTAACGTGAGGAAGGATTTTTTCACTAAGAGGATGGTGGATGCATGGAATGGCCTTCCTGAGGAGGTTGTGGAGTCAAAAACAGTGGTGGAATTAAAGAATGTATGGGACAGATATAAGGCAATTCTAGTGGGAGGTAGGAGGAAGTAGGCTGTTGGTAAAACTAGGATCTGCAGCTTATCCAAAAGGTAGGAAAATGGGCAGAATGGGTGGGCCGAGCATTCCTTTTTTGCCATCAAAATCTATATTTCTATGTTTGTATGTTAAAAGTAGCCAAACAATGTGAGAAGGCAATAAGAAAAGCCAGGTGGTGCTGGGGTGCATAGGGAGAGGTATCACCAATAGAAAACGGAGGTGGTGATGCCAGTGTACAGGCAGTTGGTGAGGCCTCATCTGGAGTACTGCATGCAGTTCTGTAGACCTCATCTCCAAAAGGATACTGACAGGGTGGAGGCAGTCCAGAAAAGGGCAAGGAAAATGGTGCAGGGGCTACATCAGAAACCACACAAGGAGAGGCTGAGGGAACTCAATATGTATACACTGGAGGAAAGGAGGGAGGGGGGATATGATCGAGACATTGAAATACTTTAAAGGGATCAATAGAGTTCAAGATGACAGTGTCTTTCAGAAAAGATGTACAAGAACAAGGGGTCACAATACCAAGCTGAAGGGGGGAAGACTCAGGGGTAATGTGAGGAAGTATTTTTTCACAGAAAGGGTGGTGGATGCATAGAACAGCCTCCCTGAGGAGATTGTGAGGGCAGCAATGGTAGGCAGATTCAAGAATGCATGGGACAGGCAGAAGGCACACTAGGGGTGGGAAGGAGAAGGTAGTCTACAGATCAAGTAGGATCTGGAGTTTATACAGTAGGTAGGGAAATGAGCAGACTAGGTGGGCCAGGTGGGCCTTATTTGCTGTTAAATTTTATGTTTCTATGTTTCAAAGGCAAAAGGGTTATCATAAAAACAGAAAATTTAGACTTACTTTTGGCTTCCTTGGGCTTGGAGGTCAGCATCTTTTTCTCTGTAAATGAGAGCAGACATATTCAATGAAGTATTAATTATAAGTAATATTATTAGCAGTGTACTGGTTAACAGTGTTTGAAAAAGTCAAAATACATTTTTAAAACATTGTTTATTTTATTTATTTATTTCAGTCTAGGATTACAAATATCTTTGAGCCAGGGCTCTTTTACAAAGGTTCCATGTCATAGGTACAACAAAACAACAAGGATGACATTATGACAAATAGTCACTTATCTGTACATATACAAAGCTAGAACTAGGGTTGACAATGGTAGAAATGGAAGGGTAGGAGATGAGAAAGTGAGGGGTAGGGGTGAGGGCGGGTCACAGAGGTGAAGTTAGGAGAGGACTGAGGCAGGGGTAAAAAAGGAGGGGAGGCATTGTCAAAGAATCAAAGATTAGCAGGGGGTATATTCCAGTACATTTATTAGTGTTGTCAGTGTTCCCGATTTTGATTAATGAAGAGGGTTTCTGTGAATCGAGTCGTTTGGACCAATTTGTTTTCTAAAGGACATCCATTTTATTATACTGGAAAGCCAGTGCCATTGATTATCTGATACTGTATATCCCAAAGCAGCCCATATAAGCTTGCTTGCATTCAGCATGCTGTGGCACTTGTCACTATCACTGCTGCTTATGTTATTAATACTAAAAATAACAAAATTGGGACAAAGTGCTGACAAAACACATCAGGGTACTCATTGAACTGCCTCTGTTCTCTAGATTTGCATATAAGCTGGCAGACAAACATATAATCTGGCAGACAAACAGGTGAATATTTTTGTCATAATATGTCTCATTTGTCACTTGGGCTCCATAACCTGCAAGTAAAATACTGAATAAGCTAACAGTACCATTTACAATAAAAACCATCAAAAACAGCCTGAAGCTTTGCTCCTTAAAAAAAATATTTTATTATGACAGCATCATCTCCTTCATTACCAGTGAGTGATATTGTCATATTTCCAAGCTGAATCTGCATTGCAAGCCTGCATTTCTGTCTCAGCAAACATCATGCAACAGAAACACAATCATAAGTACCTTTGGTTTCTTTGACTGCAGGAAGGGCTGCCTTTTTTCTGGCTAATTCAAACAATTATAGTGACATCGTATTAAAATACCATATGTGCTGTAACATTTAACTTAAAACAGGTCATACTGTATTTTAAAATGGACAGAAAAAAGATGAAAGGTGATTGGTGGACAGACCATTTCACCCATGATTTTATCCCACCACAACCTCACAGTTGAAACTAGTGCCCACAAAACAGTCTACTTAAAACTGTAAACACATAAATGGATCAATTTTATAACTGCAGTAAGGCACTTCAGGTCAAGTATTACTGGAATAATGTCACCTCATTGGTGGTTGAATGCACTCAGCCTATGGCCCCATGTTCACATTGCACCCAAGGTGTGACATTGTCTCAGCAAGTCACATGCTGTACCCTGGCATGCCTTATTACCTAAGAAAAGTATCAGTTTCAATACTGTAAATCATGATCCAGATTCATCAAGCATTCTAAATCCCCCTTCATCAAAATCCCGGTTATCACATCCAAAAACTGGGGGCTAAAACAATTAATACTTGATTGTTGAGCTGGTTTGACTGCACAGGAGCTATGCTGCTGCTTGTAACCTCAGAGTCCTGGGTTCATGCCCCAAACCCGGATCATCAGAGGAATAGTGGGAAGAGAATTTAGTGTTCCCAGGAATGCTCTCCTCTAGGGGTGAGGTTGGTCCAGCCCTTGCTGCTGCACTGTCACCTGGATAACCATGTATAGCAGTGTGGTTGAGGCCTGTAGGAGCTGAGGCTGTCAGGCTGAGAACCATGCCAGCATGTCTGAGCATGCATGTTCATGCTGATTTTGTTTTCAGCACCCTTTGGGCAGACAATCAGGTGGCAGAATAACAACTGCAGCTCTTCTGCAGCCAGCACTCTCTACCTCCTGGGTGACAGTTCAGTTTCCCCAGCAGTTTAGCCTCTCCTGCTTGTTGACCCCATCACTGGAGGCAAGCCTTAAAGCAATACAGTTGGAGACAGGTATGGCAGGGTTGGAAAGTAGCCAGTCAATTGTCAGCTGGGGTAGCCTAGATGAAAGAAGGAAGCATGGGAATAAGATAAAAATAAACTTTCTTTGTGAGAATGCAAATACATTTAGTAGATTGAGATCTCACAACAGTTTCCATCACTTTTAGTACTCACATTTTCCATATAAAATACAAACATATGTAGCTGACAACATCCCTTTGATGTCAGATTGTGCTTACACATATTGCTTTACCTAGGCAGTTCTATGGGTTAACAACAACAAAAAAAAAGATTTCTGATCTGATGGATTAAAGGTTTGCCATTACAAAAAACATGAAGCCAAATCAATATTCTATTCTGGTTGCTCCTTACAGATAGAGTGGCTCTGGTCACCAACAAAGATACCATGGTTGCATCACAAGACCTCAGTTAAAAAATACTGCAAACAAAGGAATTTCAAGCCCTTCCATTCTTTATTGTTACTGAGGGTATTTACAGGATAGCAGAAGCTGTGCTCCTTACAGTTTGTCCACAGCTGTGTTTTTTTCCTGAGCTGGTATCATAATCCCTTCATATCACCTACTGTAGTTTCACCTCCTCACCCTCTTAGCCTGCAACATTCTTTCCCCTAACGGCACTACTGACTCCGATGACTGATCATTCAAGTGTCCCCTCTAGTAACTGACAATGCTTTATAGCTGCTACCTGGGAGGACCCATAGTTTGAACATAGTTTTACTTTCACACCTCAGTTACCTATGCTGGCATGACACTATTTCCCCTATATTTCCTGCACTGAAGTAACAGCTTATGTTATCTTTCTGCCTATCCTCGTCCTATTATTTGCAATTCGCAATATGTAATATATCCTCCAGTTGTTGTGTCGCTGACAATGCCTTTTAGCTGCTACCGTTTCTTCCCTCAGTTCATGTACCTTGATTGTTCCCCAACCCCCTGTTTGATGAGGATACTTTCTAAATGAGTTTTTAGCTCAAAGGTTTAATTCTGATTTTTACAATAAATAAAAAACTAAATATGGCATCACTGTCTGTCACAGTGGAAATGTCAGTGTTGTCTGAAGTAGGATATTATGGTGGCTATTCTTTTTTTATAGTATTGTATTACAGTTCCCTGCATGTTACACACAGGTTCAATTCAGTTATCATATTTGGACATTACATGCATTCCCATTCACCTTCATCAGGTGCACTGATGGGGGGATTTCAAAAGTCATAAAAAGGAAACGACTCCTACTGTATATAACAGTCCAGTTTTCAGAACTCTTAGTTACTTCCAGTTTGCAAAGTTCAGATATGAATACTGTATGCATAGGCACAATTTTCAGACTGAATGTCACCTGGTCTATCTTTTACGTCTATGGATAGCATTTTGGTTATCTAAAAGTAGATGTAAAGTACCAAAATAGTAACTAGAAGTGCTGCAGGTAAGTCCAACTTTTGCAGATAGCTCCAAACAAGATAGAACATGGTCTTGATATATCAGGTAAGTCTCTGATATTAATGTGACTAGGAATTGCATCCATTTGAAGGGTAGTATTTTCAAAAGTTTCAAGTTCATGTTTATTGTAGGAAAACTCCATTGTGTAAGCTCATTCACAAGGAGGTCCTTTGACACAGGCAGGTAGTTACAGATTGCATAATCGAAAAAAAAACTGTATAAAATCAAGTACAGAATTATGGGCAAGAATTAACATGTTGCATAAACATGACAATGACATAGAAAATACAAATACAGAAAAAAGGTACAAAGTGCTTGTTTCAGAGAATCAAGGCAGCTAATTTCTAGGTAAGAGGAAGCAATGGGCTAGGGTTAGAGCAGTGAACTGGGATTTAGAAACAGCTGCATGTATCTTTTATTTTTGTTGCAGCCAACCTTTTAAATAGGCTGACAGGGACAGAACCGGGAAGCTTCAGTATGCCTTGGAGCTGGTTCCAGATAGTTGGGAGTACGCTTTATATGGCCCCCTTGCTGAGTGTGGTGCGAGTTCTCGGTACATCGAGGAGGAGGAGGTCATTTTTCCTAAGATAGTAGATGCTAAAGGAAATATGGAAAAGGGTTGTGAGGTAGTTCAGGAGCTTGTTTATGAGTAGCTTAAGAGTCCAGATAGCAGCATGAAGCATGCATCTTGTTGAGAGTGATGTCCAGCCAGCAGCTAGGTACAAATCACAATGAGTGGGTTCGGTAGGGTAGGTTTGTCATGAACCGTATGGCACGGTGATAGAGGACATCTAGTTTGTTGAGTCCTGAGGCCACTGCAGGGGAATAGATTAGATCTCCATAGTTGAATAGCGGCAAGAAAGTAGCCTGGACCAGCCTAGTTCTGGTATCCAATGGAAAGAGGGACCTGTTATGGAAGAAGAAACCTAGCTTATTTTTTAGCCTCTTTGCCAGATCATCAAGGTGGTCATGAAAGGAAAGCTTGTTGTCTAGCCACATACCAAGATATTTGAATTTGGAGGTGATTTCAAGGGGTTCACCTAGGGTGGTAGTGATGAATTCTTTGTGCATGTTTGCAAGGGAAGTGTAGGTGGTGTTTGGGGCAAAGATAATGGCCTTAGCTTTCTTGGCATTGAGGAGTAGTTTGGCATTGATTAGGTTGATTTCTGGTTGTGCAAAGTTGGCTCGGAGTACATCCCTCACTTCAGCCAGTGTAGGGCCTGATGTATACAGTACAGTATCATCAGCAAAGAAATGCAGATGGGACTGGGATATATGTGTGTCAAGGTTAGTGATGTACAGGGAGAAGAGGTTGGGACCTAATATGGAGCCTTGTGGGACCCCCCTGACAACTGCGAGGGATGCAGAAAAGAAGCCACCAGCTTTTACATTCTGGGTCCTACCAGATAGGAGGTAGCTGGTAAACCACTTGGCAGCAAGAGGGGTGACACCTACTTTTATTAGGCTTGAGACTAACAGATTGTGGTCGACAGTGTCGAACACTTTGCTGAGATCTAAAAATACTGCACCAGTAATTTTCTTGGAGTCCATGGCTGTGATCCATTCATTAGTAACTGGCTGGAGCAGTGACTGTACTATGGTTGGGCAGGAAGCTAGATTGCACAGGGTTGAGGATTGAAAATGATTCAATATGGAGTTTCATTTGGGAGTAAACTAGCTTTTCCAGGACTTTGGAGAGGACAGTAAGATTGAAATGGGCCTATAGTTGTTTAGATCGCATGGGTCCCCTGACTTGAATAATGAGAGGACTTGGGCAGATTTCCAGCAGGAGGGAACAAAGGCAGTGGAAATGGAAAGATTGAATATGTGGAGGATAGGGGCAGTGAGGTCAAGATAGACTAGTTTAAGAAAAAAAGGTTCTAGACCATCGTCCCCTGCACTTTTTCAAATGTCTATGTTAAGAAGTGAATCTTCGACTTCTTTATAGCTAAGCAGACACAACTGGAGTGGGTGGGTAGAAGTCTGCGAGTCAATGTTATTACAGTCTTAGTTGCTACCACAGGCTGCATAAGGTGAAGAGTCAAAAGCTAGGCAAGCAGTTACAAAGTGATTGTTGACTTCCCTGAGGATTAGGCTGCTGTTTTCCACTGCCCTACCACTGCTGAGGATCTTCAGAGGGATGGAGAGGGCTACAGGCTGACCTTTGATGGACTTCAGTGTCTTCCAGATTTTTTGGGAATTCCCTTTTGCCTGTTCAAGGGTGGAGACATAATAGTTGGCTTTGCTTGCACAGATTTGTTTAATGCAGGTATTTCTAGCTGCTCTGAATGCTTGCCAGTCAGCTGGGCTTTTGGATTTTCTAGCCTTAGCCCAGAGTTTATCATGGCATAGGAGTGTAGCCTTGAGATCTGATATAAACCATGGGTTGGAAGTTTTACACGCCCTGACTTTGATCAAATGGGCATGCTTGTTGGCCAGCGAGGTGACGTCGTTAAGGACAGTGACCGCCTCATCGATCATTTTGGCAAGGTAGAGGTCTTGCCATCTAATTTTGCTCAAGTTTGATAAGTAGTCCGATGCGATGCATTAAACTTATGAAAGGACCACTTAGTTATGAGTGTTGGTTGCTGTCGGGTTATAATTTGTGATCTTGTACAAACAACCACTCCATGATCACTCATGTCATTGTGGAAGACTGCAGAGTGAAGAATTTGTAGGGATGCATAAAAAGTATGACATTCAGGAGAGAACTGTTTTTGGGCTTGGATGTATTGGTTCTAGTGGGTTCACCAACTAAGTGGGCTAAGCCGACTTTGTCACAGAAGGATTTTAGGCTGTGCGACTTGGGGGTAAGCCAGTCCATATCAAAACCCCCAAGTATTAAAATTTCAGTGTTGGAGGAGGCGATTAAGGATTTAAGGATTTAAGTATGGTGAGGATGTCAGTGTCACTAGATGGGGGGCGATAACCACCAATAACAGTGAGTCCATTCAGTGGATGGAAGGTGTAATTTGAGAGATATGATTTCATACTCCTTAGGTTTAGATTTACAGTGAACATCACTGACTGTAAACTTTGATTTAGTGTAGATGGCCACACTGCCCCCTCTTGATATCAGAGACCCTGAGTATCTTATACCCTGCCTTGTGCAGATTTAGCCAGGAAGGGAGACTTGTTGATCACTGTTTGACTTTTTGAGCAAAGATTCGGTTATAATAATGAGGTCCGACTCAGTATGGGCAGCCCATACTTGGAGCTGATCAAACTTTTTTGTGAGGTTCAGTCTGTTGACTAACATTAACTTAAGTCCAGGTGCAGATGCAAATTCTGCGGGAGATGCAAGATGTAAAACTCATTAAATCGTAAAAATGTCTAGTAACAAAGGTGGCATTTTCAAACTTCATAAAATGGATGCAGCTCCTAATTATGTTATGGCTGAAATTTTTAACAGTCATAAATTTGTCACAGTTCCTAGGGTGATAGTTTCAAAAGTCATAAACTGGATTCTACTGTTAGTGCTTTAAAGGGGAACAGTCAGCAATAAGCACTAACAGCATGAAATTAAAGTGTGGGACGGGTCCCAATTTGTACTTTGTGCAACAACATTTTTTTCTACTTAATGTTGACTGTAGCATGCTGAATTGTATCAGGCTGATTTTGCTGACTCTCAAGCTGATATTTGGTATAGTCAGAAATCCCAGAATCCCCCACAGCTGACATTGGAGCTTTGCTGCCACAATGGGAGATTCAACAGCCTGTAGTACAGGTTAGAGATTTTAGCAGCTCTGGGATTAAATCCACAAAACTTTGCCACAGCACAAACATGGTTTTGCATGAGAACACTGGGTTTTGCACCAAACTGGTATTCACAAAAGCCCAGTTTGTGGGCTCAAACCAGGTTTGTGCCGTGGAAAATTGTGGAGGTGGCCATAATGCAAATGAGTTGGAGGTGATCTGCATATCTGCACAGTCCCATTCAAAACCATTTGCTGTGTGAATGGGCCTTTTGCAGAGTTCCCTTGCATGGAGCAAATACTGCTGACCAAGACATTGCTTTAATCCTGCACAACCCTAGTGGTTGGCAGAGTTACTGTGGTGCCCCTCCCCCATGATCGCCACCCCTTGCTGATTGCTGACTTGAGTTGTACAAGACATGTCCCTGGTGCTAATGGTTCCCCCCTCCCGCAATCACCAGCCTGTGTCCACTAAAGTCATACACCATGGTACCAGTGTCCCCCCCCAACAATTGCCAGCCCAAGTTGAAAAATGAATATTCCCAGTTGCTAGTGGTTCCCCCATGATGAGCGCTGATCCAAAATGTAAAAATACAGTGCTCTTGGTGTCCATTGGTCCCTCCCCTCACCGCAGCCATGCCTGATACATTAACCAATTTTCCCTTATTCCCAGTGGTCCCTTTTCCCACAAACACTCATGCTCAGTATATTAACCAATATTCCTTGGTGTCCAGTGGTCCTGCCCACCACCTGATCCCTTATCTGATGTAAAAGAAATGTACTCATTCCCTGGCATCTAGCAGACCCTCCTCCCTGTCCCCAATATCTTGAAAAATATGCAAAGCTTTCCCTTCCCTAGCATCTAGCAGACCCCTCCCTCCACCTTGGCAGATAGTGCCCCACCACCCCACTCCCCCATCCCGCACCCAAGCCGGCAACTGGCACAACCTTCCTCTCTCCACCATGGCCAGCCACTGACTTAGCTGTCAATGAGCTCATATTGGATCTGTATGTTCCCATTGAGTGAGTAGACACTCATGAAGCATTCACTGTATACTGTACATGCTAATTTATAGCTCATTTGGTGGCTGGCCGTGGTGTAGAGAGGAGGGCGGTGTTGGTTACAGTCTTGGGTTTAGGATGGGGTGGAGTGGGATGGTGAGGCACTACCTGCATGGGTGAGAATGGGACAAGGACCTGCTAGACGCCAGTGAAGGGAAGATATTTGCATATTTTACAAGGGATCTGGGAGAGAGAGAGCAGAGGTCTTCTAGATACCAGGGTATGGGTTACATTTCATTTACAGGAGCTTGAGGATCAGGCAGTGAGGGGGATTATGGGATACCAGGGAATAGCATTATAGACATGGGGCAAGGAATCGGATGGGGGTGGGACCACTGTACACCAGGGAATATTGGTTACTATATTGGGCATGGGTGTTAGTGGGAGAAGGGACCACTGGACACCAGTGACACAGTATTGTTTACTTCCAGGCAGTGATCAGTAATCAAGGTGGGTGGAACCACTGGCAAAAGAGAATAGTCATTTTCAACTTGGCCTGGCAATCGGTGGGGGATAGATTACTACCAGGGACTTTAATTCCTTAATTTCAGTCCAGTGATCAGTGATCATGAGGGGGGATCCACTACCACCAGGGAAGTTTTATATTTTCTACTGGGCTGATGATCAGTCAGGGAACACTGGCTCCAGGGTGTATGACATTTGTGGACTTGGGCTGGCGATCATGGGTGGGGGGCACTACCACCAGGGAGATTAATTTCTTTATATCAGTCTTGGGATCGAAGATCACAGTGGGGAAGAAAAACCACCACCAGGAAAGCTTAATATTTTCCACTGAGCCAGTGATCAGTGAGGGGGTGGGAACACTGGCACAGGGTGTATGACTTCTGTGGACTCAAGTGGTGATTGCGCCGGGGGGGCACTGGCACCAAGCACTGCCTGTGTGGTAGGGACTGGGGGTGGGGCACACTACACTCCAGCACAGCTCATGAAAATGGGCTCTTAATGGGCATGGAAATGGCCACATAGCTTCTTGCATGCTCAATGAGCTCACTTACATGGATGCTTATGTGAATTACAAATATCACACCTGCTCTATTTATTGCATGGCCATACTCCTGGCTAGATATCGGACAGAGCTTGTGGGGTTGGTGGTGGTTTACTGGGGTTAGCAGTAACTCACCCAGGCCCTATTCACAGTTGGACAGTGTAGGTGTCTTATCCAACTGTGAATAACAACCCTTTGACACCTGAGCAATTGCAAAACGCAATGCAAACTTTTGCGCTGTGCTTTGTGATTTTTGTGAATTTAGCCCCTGATTTTTTGTTTGCTGGTCCCACTGTTGTCCTGGGTTTAAGTGCAGTCACAGAGGACTGTACTTAACCCCTGTAGAACAGTGGGACCAGCAAACATCTGATCTGAGCTTATTGTATAAAACCTCTGTCAGCCCCATACTTGCCCTGATATGTCTAGACTTTGTTCTATCTAGTTGGATCTATTTTTAAAAGTTTGGACTTATTGTCAGCATTTCTAATTATTATATGGCAATTTACATCCAGTTTGGGATAAAAAATAGAGATGTAAATAGCAGACCAGGTTACATTCAGTATGAAAATTATGTCCATTGACATTGGACTTAGTTATATCCTAGATCTGAAAATTGGACATTGCTGTACAACAGATGCATTGTGGCTTATGTGGCTTACGTCTGGAGTTGTGCAATAGAAAATTTCATCTTGACATAGGCTTTGAAAATTACCCCCCTCCCCATGACTTTTCAAACTCCCACTCTAGGATCTTCATCTATTGTATGGCTTTTGAAAATTCTACCCATTGTAACTAGGATTTATTTTCATTTTATGACTTGAAAATTCCACCCATAATCTTTCATCCCCCAATGACTTTAGCTTCAGACTCAGCCTCAGTTGTACATTAATTGTGAGGGCTAAGTTGCTGTTTTCTTGTACTGTAAATACCTTCAGTAATAAAGAGTAGAATTGCTTTAAGTTTTTTGGGGGAATCTGGTGCAGTTTAGATCAACTAACATAATCAGGGCTTTGTTTACTGGTGGCTGGAGTCCCTCCTTAATACTATACATAATGACCTATAGGAAAAAATAAAAATGTAATTGTCTGGGGGGTGACAGATGCCACACATTGTTGTATGTATAAAATTGCTTATATGTTATACATCAGTAGAGTCACACACTGTAGAAAAACTTTAGAACTACAGTATGTGCTATTTAATTAACTCTCTATTATGATCATGGTACTTTATGGTCTAAGTAAGCTGTTGATTGTAATAATTAAGGAGAAGAAAACTTGCCTGGTTCCTTTGCTGGATGTAAGGGAGCTGGTTTCACTTCTTTGAGTTCTTAAAACAACAACATTATTAAAGTAAAAATAAACCATTTAAAAACAAAACATATGTGATCTTTTTTCTGCTGACAAAATATTGCCAATACACAAAAATTGTTAAGTGTATTTAAAGAACGAGCGACCATACTAGAAAGAAATGTTGTACTGAACTAGGGATCAGCAAGGCTCTAACACAAGTCTGGTTGTTCTGCTGAAATAAGAATTGTTTTGTTGTTGTATCTCTCTTGTTGTCATTTTACAGTCAGACTGAACACCAAGATGAACAAAAATAAAGATTGTTTTGACTGCTCTGTACATGAAGTTGGGGGCAGGACTAGGACTAGAAGACAGTTCGGCCACATATACTGTATCTGTCATATCTGCTCACTTTACTTGTACTGGTTTATCAATTTAAAGCTAATACAGAACACACCATCTATCCACTGTTAGTAGCTGCAGTCAATATCCGAGGGTGGCTTCTATTGCCTACGTTAGCTCTGAGGAGCAACTTTTAAACAAGGGTGGCTACAATTTGAGGGCAGCTTCAAATTGAAGCTATACAGTAAGACAGGCATCAGAGACTCCAAAGTAGACAAGAAACATTTATATATGTGTTTATTTATTTACAAAATGTTGATTGGGATAGTCACACTGAGCAGGAACATGTTTCCATGTATGACCGGGTTAGGGGGGTGGAGCTGGGGGGTTACACGGGAAGAAACGAGTGCACTGCAATCAATACTAGAGTAAAGTGGAACTAACAGTTACATTACATTGCAAACTAAAGTAAAAAAACTAACATACATAAGCCAAAACAAATGACAGGGTGTGTGGTAATGCTAATTTACCACATGACCCAGGTGGGTTGTTAGTCAGGAGGCACAGTACAGCTGTGTGTCATTAGTCACCTGGGAAGTGTTGTAATTTATGGCATTACCCCACACCCTGAAGTGTGTTATTTCTATTTATAAAGTTTTATCACGTTACAAAAATGAAAATAGAAAGTAAAATGTGAAGCAATGAGAAGTTTATGCATGGTCATGAAATCAGCTTTGACCCATTGCTTGTTTGAGCAAAGCCATTTTATAAAGATAATAAACAACTGTTGAGTTAGGAGCAAGTACAAAGGAGTAGGTTAAAAAAGTAAACAAAGCTACCAGTTTTATTTAGTTATTGGAATTTCAAAAGCAACCTTTGAGTTAGAACTCTTTTACAAATGGTCCATGTCCACTAAACAGTACAAATACAGACAAAATTGAACGCACAGTACAAATACAGACAGCTGAAATATCAGTACATAATGGAATTCACAGTACAGAAACAGACATAGATGAATTATCAGTACAGGAAGTAAAAAAAAACATAGAAAACAGCTAAGAGTTTCTTATACATTTCATTAACGGTTTAATACCAAGTGCTGTATGGCATACATAGAAACACAGACAGTGTTGGCAGATAAGGGCCTACGGCCCACCCAGTCTGCCCATTTGAGCTTGTAAGGTTACTTTATGTTTTCCTAGAAGTCTGTTGCCCCTTAACCCTGACCTCCAGAATTCCTTTATGTCTATCCCATGCATTCTTAAATCCTGTGATTGTTTCAGCCCCCACCACTTCCTCTGGTAGGGTGTTCCACTTGTACAACACCCATTCTGTGAAGAAATTCTTCCACATGTTTCCTCTGAATCGTCCTTCCTGCAACTTCATCCCATGCCCTCTAGTCCTGGAACATATTTTTCACTTACAATTAGTGTCTTCCTGCACCCTGTTCCTCTCTGTAAGATACTTGTATGTCTCTATCATATACCCTCTCTCCCTCCTCTCCTCCACAAAGTACATATTCAGTTCCTTCAAGCAGTCCTCAAAGGCTTGTGATGCAATCCATGTACCATCTTTGTTGCCCTCCTATGAACCTTCTTTACCCTGTATATGTCCTTACACAATTAAAGTCTCCAGAACCATACTCCGTACTCCAGGTGGGGCCTCACTAGTGTCTTGTATAGTGGAATTATGACCTTCCTTTTCCTGCTGGTGATGCCTCTGCCTATGCATCCCAGCATCCTATTTGCTTTACCTGCTGCCTTGTCACACTGTTTCCCTACCTTGAGGTTATCAGAGATGATAACCCCAAGATCCCTTTCCTGCTTGGTGCATGCTATAACCTCACCCCCCAACTGATATATGGTGCCAGGGTTTTTGTGCCCCATATGCATTATCTTGCACTTCTTTGCATTGAATTTCAACTGCCAAACCCCTGACCATTCTTCAAGTTTCTGCAGGTCCCTTCTCATTCTGTCTACACCCTCTGGTGTGTCTACTCTATTACAGAGCTTTGTGTCATCAGCAAACAGGGAAATTCTGCCTTCTAGGTCCTGCCCAATGTCACTGATGAAGATGTTGAATAGGATCAGTCCCAGCACTGATCCCTGTGGTACCCCACTGGTCACTTTTCCCTCTGTGAAGTGACAGCCATTTACCACCGCCCTGTGTCCTGCCGCCCAGCCAGTTACCTACCCACTGCACTACTGTCCTGCCCACACCCATATTCCCCAGTTTGTGTAATAGTCTTCTATGTGGCATAGTGTCAAAGGCCTTGCTGAAGTCCAGATAGACCATGCCCACTGCCCTCCCCTGATCCAGCTCCCTAGTCACCCAGTCAAAAAATTAAATGAGGTTGGTCTGACATGACCTCCCCCTGGTGAAACCATGCTGCCTTTGGTCCAGTAGTTCATTAACAACCAGATGTTCCACCAATCTCTCCTTCAGTAGTGCATCCATGATCATCCCCACTACCGAGGTGAGGCTGACTGGTCTGTAGTTCCCTGCTTCCTCTTTGTTCCCACTTTTGTATAAGGGAATTACATCTGCTGTCCTCCAGTCTTTGGGTACCTCCCCTGCTTCTAGTGATCGGCTAAATAGGATTGCCAGAGGTTCAGCCACCACCTCTTTTAGTTCTTTAAGGATCCTGGGGTGCACCCCATCTGGCCCAATTGCTTTATCAACTCTTATTACTTCCAGCTCCTTCAGGACCCTTTCTCGTATAAAGGGACTTGTGTCAATTTCTTTATTTTTTTAGTTCACACTTTATTCACAAAATTTCCACAATGCAGGAGGCAGTGATACAAGCATGAACAGCCAGTCAGTAGTACAATCAAACACTGCCCCCCATCCCCCCACTCCCCCACAGGCACAGCAGTTCCTTCAAGTGTTGTAGTAGCTAGCTATCCGTGATAATCAAATTCTTGATAAGATAGCAGGTACACTAGTTACACTTTAAATCCTAGCGGTGATAATTAAAGTGTGAAGGGGATCCCATATATACTTATACTTTTGTAGGACTTGTGTCAATTTCTGCACCATTCCCACCCCTTGTACTCCCTTCAGACTCATTACCCTCCCCTTCCTCAGTAAAGACTGAGCAGAAACACCTGTTCAATATGTCAGCTTTACTGTTGTCATCCTCCCCTCAGCCCCCATCCTCCCCCTTCAGTCTCACAATCCCCACCTTTGCCTTTCTTTTTTCACTAATGTACCTGTAAAAGGTTTTGTACCCAATACCCACTGATTTTGCAATGTGCTCTTCTGTCTAAGCTTTTACTTCCCTTACTGACCTCCCTGCCTCCCTTTGCTTCTCCTGGTGCTTCTCCCTATCCCCTTCTGCATGTGTCTTTTTGTATTGTCTGAATGCAATCTTTTTGGCTTTCACTTTCTCCGCTACCTCCTTGGAAAACCATAATGGCCTCCTCTTGCTTTTCCCCTTGCTAACCTGCTTAATGCATAATTCTGTTGTTCTTGTAATCCTCATTTTAAATACCGCCCACTGTTCCTCAACCCCTGATTCCTGCCCCATTCCCCTTAATGCCTCTTTCAAGCATCTCCCCATTTCCCCAAAGTCTGTCCCCCTAAAATCCAGGATATGTGTTTTTGTGTGGTTTGGTTCTGCTCCTTCTGTGATTTCAAACCACAGTGACTGGTAGTCACTGTTCTCCAGCTGCTCCCCCACTGTTACCCCTATCACACTGTCCCTGTTTGTGAGCACAAGGTCCAGTATTGCCTTCTGCCGAGTTGGTTCCATGACCAGTTGCTTAAGGAAGGCACTCTGAAGGGAGTCCAGGATAAATCTGCTCCTAGTTGATGCTGCTGCTGGGATGCTCCAGTCCACGTCTGGAATATTGAGGTCTCCAACCAGCACTACCTCACCCTTGTCTGCCATCCTTTGGATGGCTAGTATCAGCTCCTTATCTGTTTCTTCCTCCTGGGCTGGTGGTCTATAAACCACACCTGTGCAGATGGCTGGCCCCATTTTTATTTCCAGCTTAACCCACAATATTTCTCCCTCATTTTGTTCTTCCTGGATCTCTGTGGCCCTTATGTCATTTTTCACATACAGTGCCTCTCCTTCCTTCCTTCCTTCCTTCCTTCCTTCCTTCCTTCCTTCCTTCCTGCTCTGTCTCTTCTGAATATGTTTTAGCCAGGTATGGCCATCTCTCAGTCATGGTTATCATTACACCAGGTTTCTGTGATGGTCACAATGTCCAGGGCTGACTGCACCTTGACAGCGTCCAGATCCTCCATATTGTTGCTAAGGCTCCTGGCATTGGCACACGTCTTTCCATGATTTGACCTCCCTAGACTGCTTAGCTGTTCTACTCCAGCCCCTTCCCTGGTTGTCCTTTATCCCTGGTTCTCCTTGCTGTCTGCAAGGAAGTATTTGAGCGAGATGAAAATGTAGGATAAGGAGAAGGTGGTTAGTGATAATGAGGTGAGCATACCTATTTAAAAATGAACATTAGCAACTAAGGGTTGGGGGTAGAACAAGGAGGCCAAGACAGGGATCAGAAGAATGACAGGAAAGGGCAGCAAGATGTGGATGGGAAGAGCACGAAAAGAAGACAGTCTAAGGAGCAGTGAGTTGGGCTAGTTGCAAGGGCAGTTGTGAGTAACTAAGTCACAGAGAAGATCTATGAAAATGAGGTAGAAGAAAGAAGGGATGGCTAGTGGAGATTGATGTAAAGAAGAAAAGGGAGGAGGATAAGGCAGACTGCAAAGTTGGGGTTTGGGAATGGGGATGGGGACAGAGAAAGAGAGGGAGTCAGAGGAGTACAAGGAGAAAGATAAGGGGATGGGGAGAAGAGAAGGGAAGGGAAGGAAGGAAGGAAGGGAAGGGAAGGGAAGGGAAGGGATGGAATACAGAACAGGTGTTACCAGTACAAGAATTTAAAGGAGGCACAGTGGAAATGGTGCCAGGCATCAAGAGAGGAGAGGAAGAATTTGGAGTACAGGTAGCAGTGATCAGTGCTGGGAGGACAACTGAGTGTGAAGGAACAGAAGGGGTGGAACTGAGAGTCCAGCCTGCCAAGATAGTTTTTGGCTGACACTGCATAATACAACTGTGTAGTCAAGAAGTGGGAAAATTTATATTGAGCACTGTCTCTCATTGGACTGCAAGTGGAAGTTAGATTTTGTTGAGGGGCAGTGTGCCAACTTTAGAGAAAAGCATTTTAGTCCTTTTCATCCTCAGAAAAGGATACCTTCACCCATCAGTAGGTAGACCTATGGTTTCTGGCACTCAGGTGCATGACTTTACACTTCTTAACATTGAACCCCAACTGCCATATACTAGACCATTGCTCCAGTGTTGCCAGGTCCTTCTTAAGTTCCTGCCACCATTCCTCACTGTCCACTCCCACACAGATCTTTGTGTCATCTGCAAACAGGCTGATCCTACTCTTGATCCCATCTGCTGTGTCCCCGATAAAGATGTTAAATAATACCGAACCGATCACTAAGTCTTGTGGTACCCTGCTGGTTACCAGTCTGGGTTACAATAATTTTCCCCCTACAATTACCCTCTATAGTCTGTACTGCAACCAGCTCCTGACCCACTCCATCAGTTTCTCCCCAGCTCCCAGGTTCCTCAGTTTGCTAAGCATCCTTCCATGTGGCACTAAGTTGAAGGCCTAGCTTGAAGTCCAGGTACAGGATGTCCACTGTGTGACCTCTGTCAAGTGTCCTTGTAGCCCAGTCATAAAAGTCAGTTAGGTTGGTCTGGCAGGATCTCCCAGATACAAACCCATTCTGCCTTCCATCCTGCAACCCATTCACTTCCCGAAGGATCACTAGTCTCTCCTTTAGAATGGTCTCCATTAACTTCCCCACAAAGGAGGTAAGGCCGACTGGTCTGTTACTGGCTCCTCCATTAGTCTGCTCTTTGTGGAGAGGCATTACACTCACCATTCTCCAGTCCTGCAGCACATACTCCGTCTTCAGTGAGGTGTTAAGAAGGTCCTCAGCGGACCACTAGAACCTCTGCTAGCTCCATTAGGACCCTTGGATGCACCTCGTAAGATCCTGGAGCCTTGTGAACCCACATTGCCATAAGAACCTCTAGAACCTTGTCCATAGACATTTCCCCATTGGTCATCCCTGCTTCCTCCTTTCTCAACCCCATTTTACCCTTTGACATAGGCCCCTCCTTTTCCCTGGTGAACACCAAACAGAAATCCTCATTGAGAGCTTCCACCTGGTCCACCCCACTTTCTGCCATCTCCCTTTCTTCTTTATCCTTACTATCTCATCTGTACAGCTTCTCTTCTCCCTTTTGTACCTGAATAACTACTTTTCCCCTTCTATGATCCCCTTTGCCAGCCTTAGCTCTCTTGTAGCCATAGCTGCATAGACCGCTCTTGTCACCTCTCTGAATTTCCTTAAGTACTCCTCCCTATCTGACTTTCTAGTAGTCATCTTAAATCTTCTGAAGAATGCCTTCTACTCCATCACTTTCTTTGCTACCATCTTACTGAGCCAGCTTGGTCTTTTGGACCTTGACTTCTTACTCTTGGCCTTTTCACATCTGTTGGTGGACTCCACCAGACCCAGCTTGATAACCATTTCTGGTCAGTGTCCATGACTCCGCTGATTTTTTCAAGGTGCACCTCTAGGACATTATCTATCCTTCCAAAGTCTGGCCTTCTGAAGTACGTCACCCTTATTTTTGTCCTGGCTGTTTCTCTGCCCAAATAGAGGTAGAACCACACCATGCTGTTGTCACTGCCAAATAGGGGTCCTCCACCTCTATGTCTCAGATGTGCTCACCATCTGACAATGCGAAGTCCAGAATATTACCTCCCCTAGTCGGCTGCATTACTCCCTGCACCAGGAAGCCCTCCGGAATGGCCTCTGAGAGGACTTTTTCCCTGGCACTAGAGGTAGCTAGGATGCTCCAGTCGACAACAGGCAGATTGAAATCACCTACTGTCACAGTGCTACCCTTACCACTTAGCCTTCTGATTTGCTCCCCCAACTTCCTGTCCATTTCCTCATTCTGTGAGAGTGGCCTGTACTCCACCCCCAACTTAACCTTCCTTCCTTTACAGTTTTGGAGCTGTACCCATAGTCCTTCAGGCTTTCCCTCTTCTCCCTTTCCCCATGGTGCAAGATATTCCCTCCCTTACATATATAGCCACTTCACCCCCTTTCCCCTTCTCTCTGTCTTTCCTGAACAGTTAGTATAGGGGCTCACTAGGTCCCAGTCATGGAGTCTGGTGGCCCAAGTCTCAGTGATGGCCGCAATGTCCACCTCCCCCTCCACCATCAGTGCCTGCAGATCTACTGACTTGCCAGCCAGACTTCTTCCATTCGAGGAGATCACCTTCTGCCATGTCTCCTGACCCCCATTCCACCACCCACCCCCACTCCTCTGCATCTACCACTTTTGGATTACCCCATCTTCTCCTCCTGACTTGCTATAGGGGAGGCCTTTCAGACTCTCTCTCTCCTGGTGGTTCTGACTGGGTCCCACCCTTTGCCCCCATCTTCCTTAGTTTAAAATAATTTTATTTGATATGTATGTCTCCAGTTTATGCTTCAGGACCCTTGCTCTCTCTTCACTTAAATCCAGCCTATCTGACACTTACAGCTCCTTGTTTTCCACATCCTACCCCATCTTCCCACCAGCCCATACCATTCACCTCACACAATCCCCCCCCCAACCATCTGTTAAAATCCTCATTTCTCTGCTTCCTAGCAATACTTGCCCTGGGACTGGAAAAACCTCTGAAATTATGACTTATTTATTGCCTCACTGCAGATTCTTGCAATCTCCATGAACTTGTGCTGTACTTCCTCAACCTTATACCCTTCCAGGTCATTTGGACCCAGATGCCCCACAATATGAGGTTTAACCCCTTCTCTCTTCACGCCCCTAGGTATAAACTGTCCCACCCAACCTGCCACAATCCCTGGCATACATGCCACCCACATGCAGCATTTTCTTGCTCCCCTTGCCTCCCGATTTCACATGCTTCAGTATTAAGTCTCACAGTATGATCACCCTCTCCCCCAGCACCTGCCTTCCTTCCATAAGCTTCCTTTCCTTATATCCACTGTCTATTGCCCCTCCTCCTCCCCCATTTTTTGTGTCCCCCATCCCACTGCTGTTCCCCAGTGCCATACCCTCACTTTGCTTCCCCATCCCCTTCCCTTTACTCTTCGGGGAAGGTCACGCTTTCACTGTGCATTCTGTATTTTACAGAGTTTTCTGAGAAATTCACATTTCTTATAAAACTATTCCAAGAAATGTTAAACTTAGGGAAAATTAGCAGATTATGACTTTTTTCCATGAAGCACCTTACAATGCTAAATTTGTGAAAACTTTGCATTATTTTGCATCATCCCTAAAACTTTCCCAATTTAAGGACTGATGCCACTGGAATGTTGCCTGTGGCAGAGGCAAGTTAGTCAAATAGGTGGCTCATGAACCAATAATTGTGAACTGAATTCCAGGCCTGAAACTGCAGTAAGAAATGAATTGCACAGCGAGAAGCCTCAATTTGCTTGTTCCTATAGTAAACAAATTAGCAGTCCTTTCACACCAGTTGTTAGTATTTTATTAAGTGCTGCTCATTTTATTAGGGCACAGGTATTGTTGTTCATTTGTTAATTTAGTTACTGTACAGTATGGAAACTGGACACATTACTGAAATGCCACATTTCCATTACAGTAGTTTCTGATTGTAGCAACAAGTAAGCATTAATCCCCAACAAAGAAGGGCTCTACTAGGGAATTAATGCCCTCATTGGGGAAGATGAGGGTGCAGGCCGAGTGCCTCCAACCACCAACCATGCATTAATTCCGTAGTAGATCCTGACTTTGGAGTGGATTAATGCGCTTGTAACATGGCATGTGCAGGAAAAATACTGTTTTCATTCAGATCATTTTAGTACATACATGAAGACAAGGTGATAATATTACCTAACAAAGCATTTTATGGTGTTGCCTGCATTTGGATCTGTGCAAGAGCGCGTTCAGTGCTCTGTATTCATTTATATTGTGACTGCACTTTAAACTTTACAGCATTCCGTTTTGTAACACAGCATAGAGAAAACATAAAAAACTGTACCTCCATTGGTAAAAACATGAATGTGTCAACTCGTCACTTTAGTTTTGCCTTCCCATTCACTACTGCATCTAGGGTAAAGTATGAAGATTTGCATATGTCTGTAAGGCAGGGGTGTCCAAGCTTTTCAGGGATGTGAGCCACATTTATATTTCTGAATAAGATGTGAGCCAAAACAACTTGCGGTCCATACTGTACCCAACATGAAGCTCTTACCATACCCATATTTAGCCAAATTTATGAGTTAAAATAGCATAGTTATAGTAAATAGTCAATAACCATATTTTTATTTTTATTAAGTTGCAGTATTTTTTTTTAAATAGTTGTAATTTTAAAACAATTATTCATAGCAGCTTTGGAGTTTTAGAGTTTTTAGATTTGCTTGCAGGCTTAGTAAAAGCAGTCTGTTGAGCACTCAGTGTGCTTTTCAGATCATGTACTTTGACTTTTCTAAAATTTAAAAGACAGTGATGTGTACTTGACATGTAATTGAGAAACCCTTGCAAGTCACATCAAAATGCTTTGCGAGCAACATGTGTCTTGCAAGCTACAGGTTGGCCACCACTGTTCTAAGACAATATATGCAAATCTTACTAATTTACCCATAATGCACTACTGAATGGGGAAACAAAAACAAAGGCGAGGACTTAAAAGAAAACGTTTTACTAATGGAGGTACATTTATGTCTTTGTATTGATGCTAAATGCTGCATGCTGCTGTCTCTCTTCTCTCTGTCGGCTGACTCACAGAACTGTTCTATGGCTCTGCTCCTGTAAGCACTTACATGGACTACTGGGGTGTGCCTCATGGTGGAAGGGACTGTGTTGTTCATGTCAGGAGCTAAGCAAGGTCGCTCCGTAGAAAGGCATTTTTGCAGACTTACTGCTCCTCCGTTACAGTGACTGCTCAGTGCTGGAGTTCAACAGTGTGGGTGGGAAGGTACATACTCTGCAGGACAAACTATAACAAAAAAACACAGCACTCCACTTTGTCTCTAGACACAGTGGGTGAGGTTTTTGTGTGTCTCTTGGTAGCTTCACCTAGAGGGAGAAATTTACCTACAGTAAAAAAGCCAGACTGACATGTGGGAGAAGGACTGATTAATCTGTGTCTCTCTTTTTGTCAGTAAGCACTCTGCCAATGACAAGCGCGCATTACTAGGGAATTAATGGGATCCATACTGAATCCTGACATACGAATGCCTGTCAAAAATGTTCCCGACACTGAAATCCCGACTGCATCAAATGCCCGAATAAAAAAATCCCACATGCTGAAAAGCCGACAAATCATTTCCCGACTATGCGCCTACAGCTGACAGTTGACTTAATCACACTACTCATGTATTAACAGTGATATAGTATGATATAGACTGCTACTGGACACCCCTCTGCAATTTAATACAACTGCAGCTGCAGCCTGACCAGCAGTAAGGAAGAGAAATTACACAGCTGAGCAGTTTTGTTTGATTTATTTTTTTAATCACTCACCACACATGGTACTCCGGGAGACTGTTTGTGCTCACAGCAGTTGATGCTGATTGCAACCGATTCCTTGTCCCCAGCTGCTTGCCTTAATCTTATATGGAACACTGCACTGTTTTTGATTAAAAAAAAACAAAAAAAGCCTGTGGTTTCAAACATTGATCAGCTTCCAAAACTGACGAAGAGTTAACTTCCTTGGCTGCTCACTGCCTGAATGTCCCTCACTGGCTTGTGATTTGGTGCATATGACTACCGCACGTGTATAACCTCCCCTCCATTAGTAAAAGCAGGACAGGATCCCAGCCCAAATAATCAAAAGGCAGCTCCAGAGTTATTAGTCAAGATGACATGTCTATCCTTACAGTTCATAGCAACAGGCCATGGAGACCCCCCCAATCCCAGCCATTATTGAAGCAAATTAAGTGTTAAATGTGGCTTGCATCAACAATTAGTAATATAGCAGTGCTAAATGTGTACATTTATTTCACTAGTAATATGGTGGTGACCGACAAACACCGACATAACAGAACAGCTCATGTTGGGATTCTGTCATTCGGTATTCTCTGTTGGTCGGTATTTTGAATTACGGGAAAAATAAAACGGGCATTTGACAGTCGGGATTTTAACAGTCGGGATTTAGACGCTAACCTGAATTAATCCCTGCATCAACTTGGGTCATATGTCTTATTTTAACCAATCCAGTCACAGTATTATGGTGCAGTATTTATTGCCATGTTACAAGTCACATTAGTGGGATGAAACAGTTACTCAGAGAAACATTTTAAATGTCTTGAGTTTTTTAAAAATACTTTTAGACAATTAGAGGTGACTGGGTTAATGTTTCAAAACCTGAAATACTAGGGAGAGATTGGGTTGACTGAAACCCTACAAGGCCAAGACTCAACCTAAGATCAATATTTGTTATTTAGTGATTCCCAGACAAAAAATAAAGTCAAATTGGTAATTTGTACACAACAAATCCCAATATTAATTTGCCTTTCAGACAATTTGTAGGATAATGAACTAAAACCCTTCATGTTTCCTAAAATTAATGGGCCAGATATTCAAAAGGGTTACGCCATGTGCAACAGGGTTGCGCATGTTCAAGTCCTAAATTGCGCTATTCTGCGATATTCAGCAGGAGGCAGTTGGGCCACTGAAAACAGGCTGAGCAACAGCGCAATGCAAATGAATGCATGCTCAACTGGAGGGGAAGGAACCATGCATAAACTGCACAGCCTGATATTCACCCGGGCTGTGCAGAGTTGCCTGGCGCAACCCCAACCTGCGCCTGCGGACTTTTGAGCCAAAAAAAAAGTAGAGGGCCACCACAGGTGAGCTGCTGTATTGCAGGGTGCAACACAGCAGCTGACACCTGTGGCTGGCCCCCAACTCAGTCCCTGTGCCCCCCACAGCCCGATCCCGGGCATAGTGTACTCCCCACCAGCCCGATTGCGGGCATCAATGTAGCTCCCCCTCCCGTTCACATCCTGGTGGTCCAGTGGAATGAAATGCTCGTCGCGGGCAGAAAGTAAATGGAACCCCCTGAACATCCCCTTGTGCCCGATCATGGGCAGTAAGTAATTGAACCCCCACCCCAAACATCTCCTGGTGGTCCAGTGGACCAAAATACGATCGCGGGCAGTAAGTAAGTGAACCCCCACCACAAACATCTCCTGGTGGTCCAGTGGACGAAATGCCTGATCACGGGCAGTAAGTAATTGAACCCCCAAAAAACATCTCCCTGGTGGCTAGTGTCCCCACCCCACCCACCATGAAGCCCACCACCTTGCTCCCCCGGCAGCGGCGGGCGGCAGCATCCTCCCGCCTGCCGCCCCGCCCGCTGACTGACTGCCGGTAGGGCTGCCGTCCATTGGTGCAGAGCAGAGCCAATGGGCATTACAGCCCATACCATACATGACAGTCAGATTTGTGAATGAATCATTCACCGTCTGGACCCAATCGTCTTCTGTTGTATCAGGCTGCGCCCCGTCTTGCTCTACACTGTCAGCCGGGCAGTCAGCTCAGGCTGGCGGCGGGCTGCAAAGCGAGTGGGATGCTGCCGCCCGCCCGCTGCGGGGGAGGGGTGGTAGGGGCTTCGTGGGTGGGTGGGGTGGGGGGACACTAGCCACCAGGGAGATGTTTTGGGGGTTCAATTTACTTACTGCTCGCGATCGGGCATTTCGTCCACTGACCACCAGGGAGATGTTGGGTGTGGGGGTTTCAATGTACTTACTGCCTGCAATCGGGCACAAGGGGATGTCTGGGGGTTTCAATGTACTTACTGCCCATGATCAGGCACAAGGGATGTCTGGGGGTCCGCTTACTTTCTGCCCGCGATCGGGCATTTCGTCCACTGGACCACCAGGGATGTGAACAGGAGGGGGGGGTTTAAACATACCGCCCGCGATCGGGCATTTCGGTCCACTGGACCACCAGGGAGATGTTCGGGAGGAGGTGGGGGAGCCACATTGCTGCCCATGATCAGGCTTCAGGGTGCGTCGGTCCCCGACGGCTGCTGCCTGGCAGGGTGCCAGGCGCAAGTCCTCGGGGATCGGCGCACCTACATGTTAATGGCATGCAAATGGGGCCATAATCAGATGCAAATGGCCCCCCCTGTGCCTTGCATGAATTATGGCCCCATTTGCATGTCACCTTTTGAATGTTGTGATTTTGTGCATGGCGCAATGGTACTTGCACCACCGCAGGTTGAATGCTCCACTCTGACAACTTGCGGTGGCGCAAGTTCCACTGCGCCATGCACAGTGGCTGTGGCTGGGGGGTGATATTCAAAGGAGTTGCTCAATAGTGCAACTCCTTTGAATATCGCCCTGGCCACACCCCTGCACAACTATTTTGCGCAGCGCAAGGGCTTGCGCCTCAGAATGGTGCAGTTTGAATATCCAGCCCAATGTCTTTTGGCAATCTATCTCAAACCTACTGACCCTTTTTTTTTATCACACCCACAACTTTACTGTTGAAATATGTATATCAGAAAACTATGACCACATTTCTGAGAAAAAAGAGAAACTATACATGACTTAATTTCAGGAGTGGCCAAACTGCTTCTACTGAGACATTGGAAAGGTAGTCAGGTGCCTTCCCAGGGGGAATGGGTTCAGGAAATCCTTTTGGCAGTCAGTGTGGAATGGGCCATTGCATCTGCTAACTACAGCATGTTTTACATGCTTTCCAGAACTGTTGGATCTCTTTTATAACTTTCTTGACGGGGTGATAATAATGCTCCCCCCTGCCCCCTTAACAAGCAGGGACCCTTTTCTTTCTACCTTCTTTCCCTTTTGGGGCCTGTCTATCTCAAAGGTACTGCCCTAGTTATTTAAAGAATTACAACATTCAGGTAGCTTTCTGTGTTTATCAGTCTGCACTGGTAGGGTAGCAGATAATGGTGGGGGAGACAGGGGAAAGGGGAGGGCAGGGGGAGTGATTGGGATTTTGTTTAATGTATCTTTAACTTTAAAAATTATTATCTTTTTCTTTTTTCTGACTTGTAGGAGGTATTTGTGAGTTTATTTGCTGCATAAGTCTGTTTTTCTGTTTTTGTTAATTGTTGTATAGTCTTCAAAAATTCAATAAAGCATATTATATTGCAAAAAGAAAATCCTTCATGTTTGAGCATGAATTTTTAACCCAGTTTCCTCAACTGTCTTCTGATATCATGACATGCAGATTTTAATAACAGTAGTACTTTAACAGTACCAAGAGAACACATGCAATTTGGTACAAATTTGCTCTTTCAAAGGTGCAAATTCATCTAACAAACTGGAGGGTATAGAGTTCTAAAGAGTAACAAATGAGTCCACTGAGAACAGATAAGATATACTAAGTAATTAAATCAGGTGTATGAAGTACAGAACAATTCATGTTAAGCTGTCATGCCAATGGGTTGAGTTTACTAAATGTTTTTGCAATTCAACTGGAATGCACCTACAGTTCCATCACAATTCTGGCATCCTCACCTCAGAAAGGATAAGGATAGACTGGAGACAGTGCAGCACAGAGTAACAACAATGATTCAGGGCCAGCGGGGCAGATCATATGAGGAGCGCCTCAAGGCACTAAATATGTACTCACTGGAGACCAGAAGGGAGAGGGGAGATATGATAGAGAACTTCAGGTTCCTTAAAGGAATTAGCAAAGTGAACTGCATGGAACTGTTTATCCTGAATACCAATTCACAGTCATGTAGACATGAATGGAAATTAACATGAGGTAGGTTCAGGAGAGATATGAGGACATATTACTTTACAAAAAGGATGGTTGAACCTTGGAACAGTCTGTCAGCAGAAGTGATGGGTGCAAAAACAGGAGATTCAAGAAGGGCTGGGATATAATGAAGGGAATAGTGGTTATCAGGGTGACAGGACCAAGGAGCAGAATAGAGAGAGAATGGGGAGGGTTAGTACCCTGAAGAAACAAGAGGTTCCAGGGATTATAGGGAGCTTGGACAGACTGGATCAACCACTGGTCTTTTTTTGCCATTGTTTGTGCTTCTATGTTTCTAATTCAATGCAGTGCAAAACTGAGCATTTAAAAATGCTTTTCATAACTTTGTTCTGAGGACTTTACTACAAAGGTAGATTGACCAACTCACACACATGATTTTTTTGATCACCACGCACACTGTATGACAAACAGTGTGCATCCTTCCTAAAATACACAGATCCTTAAAGGCTCCCCTGGCTGTCCCAGTATATCAGGGATCAATACCCTGAGGGAACTACTGTTGAAGTACGTGGACCACCACATACAACCATATGCAAGTGGCCTTCACTCTTACTTAAAGAATGCCACTGAGGTCTTGGGGTTGTGGGAAAATATCCACATTGAGAGCTCAGATTTTCTGGTGACTCTGGATGTGAAAGCCTTCTGTACCATTATGCCCAATGGGGAGGGTATGTACATCATGAGGACATATCTTTTTTTAAAACAAATTTTATTTATTTCTTAAAGAAGGAAAACTTAGCCAGCATAGTGGCACTGAGAGTTGTGGAGCTGGATGCCACACCTCACACCACGCTGGCAACCCGGGTTAGTGAATGGACTCAGGTCACTCGGGTGTCAGCAGGGGTGAGGAAGGATAGAGATTTAATAGACAGCTCTCCTTCCTTGGGGAGGGCAGACAGTGTAGTGTACTGTAGACTGACACCAAGCAGTGGCTGGGTGTCAGCACAGGCATGTCGCCCAGCAGAGGGGAGAACTCATGCCCAGTGCTTATGACTGCTTCCTCAGAATGGAGTCCAGCCGCCTTGCCCATTGCATGGAGCATGGGACCTGGGGAGAAAATGGAAAATGCCGGGAGCTGATGGGGTTCGTGATGACCCGACAAATTCCCCGTAAGTTGCCACCTGATGTCTGGATTTGTGTTCCGGGGAGGGGGAGGAAGCCAGAGCTCCTCTCCTTGATCCCATCACAGAGGGTAATCCACAGGGAATTAGGTGACCCAGATATACAAGAGATGGTTGGATTGGAGAACAATCCCTTCCGAGGGAGGGCTAGAGTCACCCGGCAGCTCTCTGGAGGAGTGAAAAACTACAAATTCAAAAAAGATAAGAGAACTTAAATTTTTTTTTCATTTATTCCTTAAAAGAAGAGAATATTCACAGGACATATATTGATAGAAGGATGGTGAGTGCCTTACCACCAACTGATCTGTTGCTGGAATTTTCGTGGTACATACTAGAAGGTAATGGATTTGTATTCATGGGTGATTATTTTTCTCAAGTTAGGGGCACTGCTATGGGGCATCCTTTACCCCTAACTTTGCATACTTGTATCTAGGGTTGTGGGAAGATAATGTTTCTGTAACTCTGAATGTAACTATTTTTTTTCCAGACACTCTCTATCTCTCTGGTGAGGCTTATTGATGATATTTTGATGGTGTGATGGGGAACAGCTGAGGAACTATTGTCATTTATGTCCTTTTCTGAAAACAGTAATTTCAGCCTCTGTTTTTTGGTAACTAGTAGTCTGGAAAGCATTTCATTTTTGGACATTACCATAACAAAATATAGTACTGGGGGGTAGACACAAATCTCTACCAGAAAACTACTGATCAAAATACCCTCTTCCTAGCAAATTTTTGCCCTTCTAGCCATACTATCGACAATATACCTAACAGCCAGTTTCTCGACATTCACAGGAACTGCAGCTCTTTAGAAAGGCATGATGCAAATCCCAGGGAATGAACAGAGAGGTTCAGGAATAAGGGCTAATGCCAACAGGTCCTAAACAGAGCTTGCAATCATTACGGTAATATTACTAGACAGACCCTCATATGACCTAGACAATGGGGTAGTAATGAAATAGCCCAAAGATGTAACTGTTAGAATATACAGCACACAGGAGGAGATCATACATAAGAATATATATGAACTTGAGAAATACCTGGCAGAAAATGCTTACAGGTTAATCAAGCCTACCATATACATGGTTGTTATATGTATGTATACTTACATGGCTGTTTCATCTGCTATATATATGCTTTGTACATTTGTTGTATGTTATGGTCACCCTTGTAAATGGGTTTTTGGCTTAATGTCTTATCAGATTTAAATAAATAAAACAAACAAAAACTGGTACATTTTCCAGACTGAACTGAAACTTAAGTGATTGGCGGAACAGATACCGAGAATGGTCTATAGCAGACTGACTTATCAGATAGGCCGATGCATAGTCTGCAATGAGTTCCATGGTTTGCCACTTAGCTGCCCAGCTTTTATCTGGAATGCCATCACTGTGGCCACTGTAGACTTTACAGATTCATCATATGAGGTACCAGCTTTGAGAATATCAGTATAGGAGAAATACATGACACAGAGCAGTTCATTAATTATGATACCACTCATGTGGTATAGTTGGCAATTTTTCACCTACTCAACTTTTTACACTGGGTGCACAAAATGCAAGTTAAAGCAGAGGGTGGGTGACCATGTCAGAGCATTGTCGCAAGGCAATTGTGGCTATGCAGCTGTTGCCTACACCAATTCTGCTTTGGATCCAGTGTCTCATAAATGGTCATTTATGGGAACAGAGAAAGCATTTATGAGACTGAGGGGAAAGGACTTGGAGAAAATCCTTTCAAGAAGGGAAGAGTATTGTATTTTTAAACTTAAGGGAGTGGAGTAATGACAACATTGAATTGGTACCTTTCCATAGTAACTAGACCCTCACTTGAAGTATTAGAATATTCTGTGCTGCAATTTAATAGTCATCATGACTTTCATATCACAGGTACCGTAAATTACTGTGCACTGTTTACATTTTATTGTTTTACCTCTTTTTACAGTGTATCCTGGTTAATGCATTGCAAGTGTTTTATCAATACTAACATACACATCATGTGTGTGTGTGTGCTTGAAACAGTGTCTGATGTTGTAAACTAGGGCTCACTTTTCAAATGGATGACTATGATGCAAGGTGCCTGCAATTAGGGTGTATGATGCAAATTGCACCTTGCATCATAGTTTGCAGTAATCTCGATTTTCAGTTGTCAGCTATGGCAAAATCAGGATGTTGTGCAGCAAAGCCCCCCTGTGCCACCCTTGTGGCAAAAGTGCCCATGGCCAGGTCACAAAGGTGCTTGCTCTTTATAAAAAAACATGTGGCGTGCAGGGTGGAGAGTGACTGATTTGGGGAAGGACTGGCTACAGAACTTGTGTTGACCATCTGAGAATGGATAGAATGTTATTTTTTTAATTACTTGGTACAAAGGTCAAAGAGATCTAAAGCAGGCCAAAAGTTCTATCAAGCAGACTCAAATGCAAAAGTGCTGAATTCTGGCAGATTCACCTAATGCAGATTCCTCATCAGCTCATCCTTACTATTTACCTCTCTAGGTTTTACTTTTGTAATTATGTAGCACTGATTATTGGAAGCCAGATTTCAAGCCAGTCCTAAAACAATTTCCCAGTGTCCATGAAACTGTATAAAATATAATATCCTATACAATTCAATGTATATTTCATAAGTTTGCTATATTGATGCATTCTCATTTATATTACTGTTGATATTTACATTAACGCAGGAACTTAGTGTTTCAGACTTCATCTCATGCTCCTATTTACCCATCACCACAATGACTAACCTTTTATTTGTGAGATCATAGTCATTTCTACAGCAACAGGCTGTGATGTCACAAACAGAAGATTATGACTTCAGTGGGGGAGAGGCAAATGGAAGAGATAAAGTCTTGGGGACAAAAATAATGATTTCTTGCAAATGTCTTCTATAGTCAAGAATGAGGAAACATACAAATATGAATGAAAAAGAAGTTCATTTGCATCTGAATTTTCTATTTTAAAATGTTGTTTTAAGCCAGCCCATTGGCAGAGCAACAGGCCTGCTGCCTGTGATGCTGACATATTTTGTTTGGGAAGAAGCCTGGGATACTGGGGGCAGAAGAGGAACAAGCATTCTGGTGGATGCTGTCCTCCTACAGGGAGGGAGGGCTGCACCTGCTTGGTCTGTCACTGCTGCCTGTAGGAGTAGACATGGTAGTGGAGTAGATGGGGTGTAATGGAGAGTTGTCATTGCAGGGCATATGATGGGGTTTGCACTGTCCTCGTACTGATGCCCCTATGGGGTGAGGAACAACAGGAGGTGGGAATTAATTGGTAAATCCCCTCTGTCTGAGCACCATAAAGGCCAATATGGCAAGAAAGTGGCACATCTGCCCTGTTGGACATAAACACAATCTAAAAAGATGTTCTGGATACTGGAAAAAGATTGCTTTCAGGTTTGGCCTTACCATTTACTTTTGCTTAGTATTCATGAAAGAAGGGGAGGGAGAGGGAGCAGAATTATCCAACAGACACAAACAGGGAAGAGGGGTGGACAGCAGATCATTCTCAGAAGAGAGAGTCCTAAAGGAGCTCTTGAAACTGAAGGTGGACAAGGCAATGGAGCCAGATGGGATACATTCCAGAATACTAAAAGAACTCAGAGATGTGCTACTGACACCACTGACAGCGGTATTCAACAAATCATTGGAGGAAGAAGTAGTACCAGAGCACTGGAGGAGGGTGAACATGATACTCCTTCACAAAAGTGGAAGCAGGGTAAAAGTGAAAAACTATAGACCAGTCAGTTTGACCTCAGTGGTGGGAATGATTTTGGAGTCACTGTTAAAAGAAATGATTGTGGAATACCTTAAATCAAGCGGGGCAATGGACCCAGGGCAACATGGATTTGCAACAGGAAGGTCTTGTCAAACGAATCTGATAAATCTTTTGGTAACACTATTTTAAGCATCCTTAACCACACTGTAATTATTGTATTCCTACAATGTAACTGCTATGTAAGTACTGTGTAGTTACATGTAACTACAATGTATTTGGTAATTAGTTTCACATGTGTGTATTTTGTAGTTAGACACAAACTTCTATGAAATACACTGTTTCTGCACTGTAAATACTATGCAGTTGTTAATTACTTTCACATTTGACTACTGTGTAGTTATACGATTGGCAAGAAGTGGTAGTTACACATGCAACCACAACCGTTTCTCTTTTGGCACAAATTGATTTATACTGGAAGTGTAACTACACATGTAACAACTGCTTGCAAAGTGCAACAGAAAAATGAATTTATGCTGGAAGAGTAACTACACATGTAACATCTGTTTACATGTGTGACATGCATAGTTACATTTGCCAGAAAGAATTGATTTGAGGCAGAAGGGGGGGCAACAGTAATTGCAGTAACTACCACATCATGTGAATTGTGTAACTACAGCACAGTACTACAGATCTTCCCTTTGTCAGTCTTCACCTTTTATCACTGTCTGGGTGATAGCTGAAGGCTCAGCACCCAGAGTGATTTTTTTTTTCTGTAGGGGGAGGAGCCAGTGCAGGAGGCAGTGCTGCCCTTGAGGCCAATGCACTATGTGGTGCTCGTGGGTCAGCCAGCAATGGTCGCCAACTCCTCCTCTGCCCCAGTTTTGCTTCTCCTGCCATTGAGAGTGCAGCACCTTGCTCCTGCTGAAGAAATTTCATTTGTGACATTGAGGCCATTCTAGTTGTTTTGATGTCATTGTTGACATCATTTTTGCTTCGTTCCAGTTCTGCTGTCCACTAGTAACTTGGCACCGTTTTCTGCAGGAATCTGGTAAGACTTTCATTTTTCTTTCTTGAAGCAGCGCTGAGTCTGTTTCTTCTTATTATTTTAGTTACTGCAAGTCATGTTGGGTTCATGCAGGGAGAAAAAGCACTTTTCCAAGGCAGGCTGGCTTCCTATGCACCGGTGTCCCTCCACAGGCAGATGTCCATCACAGAGCAGCAGGACCAATACCTCACCAGTCTGTTCCATCTCTCAATATCAATAATTGTGATGCTTGCTTATTCATGTACTATGGTGCGCTGGATCACTATGTGTGGAAAGTCATCTGTGATCCACTGACTTTCAGAAGGCAATGTTGCATGAGGCAATCCAAGTGCAGGTCTCTCCACCCTTCCTTCAGATCCACTCCCAATTCTATACAGACCTGTGAAGAGGGGGTCTCCTCTTCTTCTAGCCTTGCTAATGAGGAGGTCTCTTCTACAGTGCTGGAGGATTGGTTTAGGCATCTCGGGGGCTGAGCTGGGAACAACTTGCAGGCAGTCAACTCCTCAGAGGTGCAGGCTCCCTGGTGTCATGGCCCACACCTGCTGGGCCCAGCATGGGTGGCTCCTCAGCACCACCCAGTGGTGCCATTCTGTATCCTTGGGATGTTTACAGCTCTGGTGATCAGCACCATGAGCGATTCTGGGCCTCCTGCTGCATTGCAAGTGGAACCGTTGGTGGGAAAACCTCTGGGGCTGCTTGTCTGGAAGTCTTTTGGATTCCCTTCTCTCCAGAGCCAGATGTTTGGGAGACTGATCTGGACTGGCTGCCCAACTTCTCAGAGTTGGAGGGTTCTCCATTTCCCAGTAACTCTGTGTCCACCCAGGCATCCCTTCCCTTGGCATTGGAAATTATGATTGGTGTTGGCTTCCATTCCAGTGGTGACATCAGGAGCGTGCCTGCCAATAGTGACCCTCCATCTGAGGGGATGGTGGTTTGGGTCTTGGGGGCTCAGAGAAGCTGTCAGTCCCAGTGCTGTTCTCCCCCTGGCCAGAACAGGGACTCACTTTTCTATGGCCTCCCTCAGGAGGCCTCTGGGATTGGAGCGGTGCCTAGCTTTGGGAGTGAGGAAGAGGTCAACCTCGGAACTGATGGGGTTGAGGAGGCAGAACATGGGGCAGCAACCTTCTCCAGGGACCCTTGGGGGTTCAGGGATGTGTCACAGTACTGAACCTTTGTTCTCTCCCTTGTCCCCTTCAAAAGGAGGCCTTATTGGGTGGGGTTGGGGTCCACCCTTCTGGTTCTATGCAGCCCCCAGTCTCCTCATAGGGAAGTTTGCATTCAAGGCTCAGTCCTGACCACTTCAAGCTGGTTGAGTGACCAGTAATTGCACAGACCAGCGGATCACCAAGAGGTCCAAGATTGCCAGCGAGGTCCCATAGCCTTGCCAGAAGTCACTCAGATAAGGTGAAGTGTGTCTCCCCATTGCCTCTTCAGACCTTCATTTTCCAGGGCACATGGGTTCTTCAGGGCCCTTGACCTGGGAACAGTTGAAAGCCACTGCTGCTGCTGCCTTCCTAAGGGATATCAGAGCTGCGGATGAGCAGGTCTTTTCCTGTCTCCCTCACAACAGCTAGACTTGGACTCTTCAGATTCATCAGCCTCCTCATCTTCCTCCTTCAAGGAAGAGGATACCTCTGTCCATCTGTCCTCAGACATTGATCAGATAGAGTATCAGCACTTCCTATCTAGGCTGGTCAGCAATCTGAGTGGATGACATGTGTCTTTCTTAGCAAATTCAGTGCGGACCACCTGGTCATCCTTTGCTGACCAATTCCTTTCCAGAAAGCATTGTCCCTCACCTGACAGTATCCATCTGTTCCAACTCTAGCCCCTATGGACTGCCAGTGCAGGTATTGCGCACACCAGGGGTCTCCAGGAACCTTGCCTTATCCCACTTTGGTAGTGAGGGTACTGGATACACCTTCTGGGCATAGACACCTGGTGTGCAACCAGCCCCTGGATGTGGACTCTGTGGAGTTTAACTGCTGGAGATGGATAATGTTCTCTTCAGCTTGTATCATGGTCAGATTTGCCCTTCAGGCACATGACGTTGCCAACACCAGGCATCTGTGTTCAATGCTAGGTCAGGTGCTGACAATGCTGGAGTACTGCATGCAGTTCTGTAGACCTCATCTCCAAAAGGACATTGACATGGTGGAGGCAGTCCAGAGAAGGGCAACAAAAATGGTGCAGGGGCTACACCAGAAACCACACAAGGAGAGGTTGAGGGAACTCAGTATGTATACACTGGAGGAAAGGAGGGAGGGGGGATATAACAGACACATTGAAATACTTTAAAGGGATCAATAGAGTTCAAGAGGGCAGCATCTTTCACAAAAGATATACAGGAATAAGGGTTCTCAATATCAGGCTGGGGAGCAGACTCAGGGGTAATGTGAGGAAGTATTTTTCACAGAAAGGGTGGTGGATGCATGGAACAGCATCCCTGAGGAGATTGTGGGGGCAATAATGGTTGGCAAATTCAAGAATGCATGGGACAGGCAGAAGGCAACACTAGGGGTGGGAAGGAGAAGGTAGACTGCTGATCATGTAGGATCTGGAGTTAACACAGTAGGTAGGGAAATGGGCAGACTAGGTGGGCCAGACATTCCTTATCTGCTGTCAAATTCTATGTTTCTATGTTTCAAAGGCAAAAGGGTTATCATAAAAACAGAAAATTTATACTTACTTTTGGCTTCCTTGGGCTTGGAGGTCAGCATCTTTTTCTCTGTAAATGAGAGCAGATATATTCAATGAAGTATCAGTTATAAGTAATATAATAACTGGCTTAGCCTTTTTCCCATAGGAAAACCATTGCGTCATTTGCCATTATAAAGGAGCATTTATAACAGCAAACCTGCTCATGGCGTCTCTCTCTCTCTCTGGGCATGCCCCCACTGCTGCTTTTCCCTTCAGAACCGGACAGGCCGCAGAGCAATCTGCATTCATTTTATATAATTGCTAAGGCAAAAAAGGCAAACCCAGCAATTATATAAAATAAAACATGGGTCAGTGTGTGTAAACTCGAAGTTTACACTCACCCCCGGGGTTAGACGCTTTAATAAACCCTCGAGTCAGCTTTCCTCGGGGTTTATGTAGCATCTAACCCCTCGGGTGTGTTTTAAAATTCTCATTACACATCCTGACCCACACTTTATTCTCTATATTATCAGCAGTGTACTGGTTAACAGTGTTTGAAAAAGTCAAAATACATTTTTGAAACATTGTATTCTGGTATATTTGTTAGTGTTGTCAGTGTTCCCAATTTTGATTAATCAAGAGGGCTTTTGTGAATCGAGTCATTTGGACCAATTTGTTTTCTAAAGGACATCCATTTTATTATACTGGAAAGCCAGTGCCATTAATTATCTGATACTGTATATCCCAAAGCAGCCCATAAAAGCTTTCTTGCATTCAGCATGCTGTGGCACTTGTCACTATCACTGTTGCGAATGTTATTAATACTAAAAATAACAAAATTAGGACAAAGTGCTGACAAAAGCACATCAGGGTACTCATTGAACTGCCTCTGTTCTCTAGATTTGCATATAAGCTGGCAGACAAACATATAAGCTGGCAGACAAACAGGTGAATATTTTTGTCATAATATGTCTTATTTGTCACTTGGGCTCCATAACCTACAAGTAAAATACTGAATAAGCTAACAGTATCATTTACAATAAAAACCATCAAAAACAGCCTGAAGCTTTGTTCCTTAAAACAAATATTTTATTATGACAGCATCATCTCCTTCATTACCAATGAGTGATACTGTCATATTTCCAAGCTGAATCTGCATTGCAAGCCTGCATTTCTGTCTCAGCAAACATCATGCAACAGAAACACAGTCTTAAGTACCTTTGGTTTCTTTGACTGCAGGAAGGGCTGCTTTTTTCCTGGCTAATTCAAACAATTATAGTAACATCGTATTAAAATACCATATGTGCTGTAACATTTAACTTAAAACAGGTCATACTGTATTTTAAAATGGACAGAAAAAAGATGAAAGATGATTGGTGGATAGACCATTTCACCCATGATTTTATCCCACCACAAACTCACAGGTGAAACTAGTGCCCACAAAACAGCCTCCTTACAACTATAAACACATAAATAGATACATTTTATATCTGCAGTAAGGCACTTCAGGTCAAGTATTGCTGGAATAATGTCACCTTTTTGGTGGTTGAATGCACTCGGCCTATGGCCCCATGTTCACATTGCACCCAAGGTGTGACATTGCCCCAGCAAGTCACATACTGTACCTTGGCATGCCTTATTACTTAAGAAAAGTATCAGTTTCAATACTATAAATCATGATCCAGATTCATCAAACATTCTAAATCCCCCTTCATCAAAATCCTGGTTGTCACATCCAAAACAACTGGGGGCTAGAACACATTTTAATATTTAATGCTTGACTGTTGAGCTGGTCTGACAGCACAGGAGCTATGCTGCTGCTTGTAACCTCAGAGACCTGGGTCCATGCCCTAAGCCTGGATCATCGGAGGAATAGTGGGAGGAGAATTTAGTGTTCCCAGGAATGCTGTCCTCTAGAGGTGAAGTTGAACCAGCCCTTGCTGCTGCACTGCCACCTGGATAACCATGTATGGCAATGTGGTTAAGGTCTATAGGAGCTGGGGCTGTCAGATCAAGAAAAATGTCAGCATGTCTGAGCATGCATTTTCATGCTGATTTTGTATCCAGTACCCTTTTGGCAGACAATCTGGTGGCAGGATAATGACCGTGGCTCGTCTGCACCCAGCACTTTCTACCTCCTGTGTGAGAATTCAGTTCCCCCAGCAGTTTAGCCCCTCCTACTTGTTGACCCCATCACTGGAGGCAAGCCTTAAAGTAATACAGTAGGAGACAGGTATTGCAGGGTTGGAAAGTAGCCAGCAAATTGTCAGCTGGGGTAGCCTAGAAGCCCTAGATGATAGAAGGAAGCATAGAAATAAGATAAAAAGAAACTTTCTCTGTGAGAATACAAAGACATTTAGTAGATTACAGATCTCACAACAGTTTCCATCACTGTTAGTACTCACATTTTCCATACAAAATACAAATATTTGTAGTTGACAACATCCCTTTGTTGTCAGAGTATGCTTACACATATTGCTTTACCTAGGCAGTTCTATGGGTTAACAAAAAAAATAAATAAAATGATTTCTGATCCCATGGATTAAAGAATTGTCATGACAAAAACATGAAGCCAAATCAATATTCTATATTGGTTGCTCCTTATAGATAGAGTGGCTCTGGTCACCAACAAAGATACCATGGTTGCATCAAAAGATCTCAGTTAAAAAATACTGCAAACAACGGAATTTCAAGCCCTTCTATTCTTTATTGTTACTCAGGGTATTTACAGGATAGCAGAAGCTGTGCTCCTTATAGTTCATCCACAGATGTGTTTTTTTTTCTGAGCTGATGTCATAATCTCTGCATATCACCTACTGTAGTTTCATCTCCTAACCCTCTTAGCCTGCAACATGCTTTCTCCTAATGGCAGTACTGACTCCAGTGACTGATCCTTCAAGCGTCCCCTCTAGTAACTGACAATGCTATATAGCTTCTACGTGGGAGGACCCATAACTTGAACATAGTTTAAATTTCACACCTTAGTTACCTATGCTGGCATGGGACTATTTCCCCCATATTTCCTGCACCTAAGCAACAGTTTTTGTTATCTTTCTGCCTATCCTTATCCTATTATTTGTAATTCGCAATATGTAATATATCCTCCAGTTGTTGTGTCGCTGACAATGCCTATTAGCTGCTACCATTTCTCCCCTTAGTTCATGTACCTTGATTGTTCCCCCACCCCGTTTGATGAGGATACTTTCTAAATGAGCTTTTAGCTCAAAGGTTTATTTACGATTTTTACAATAAATAAAAATATAAATATGATATCACCATCTGTCACAGTGGAAATGACGGTGATGTCTGAAGTATGATATTATGGTGGATATTCTTTTTTTATAGTATTTTATTAAAGTTCCCTGCATGTTACACAAAGGTTCAATTCATTTATTATATCTGGTCATTACATGCATTCCCATTCACCTTCATCAGGTGCATTGATGGGGGGATTTCAAAAGTCAAAAATGGACACAACTTCTACTGTACATAACAGTCCAGTTTGCAAAGTTCAGATATAAATACTGTATGCATGGGCACAATTTTCAGACTGAATGTCACCTGGTGTATCCTTTACATCTATGGATAGCATTTTGGTTATTCAAAAGTAGATGTAAAGTACCAACATAGCAGCTAGAAATGCTGCAGGTAAGTCCAACTTTTGCAAATAGCTTCAAACAAGATAGAACATGGTCTTGATATATCAGGGAAGTCTTTGATATTAATGTGACTTGGAATTGCATCCATTTGATGGGTGGTATTTTCAAAATTCATTAAATGGTAAACATTTCTAGTAACAAAGGTGGTATCTTCAAACTACATAAAATGGATGCAGCTTCTAATTATGTTGTGGCTAAATTTTCAAAAGTCTTAAATTTGTCACAGGTCCTAGGGTGACAGTTTCAAAAGTCATAAACTGGATTCAATTGCTAGTACTTTAAAGGAGAACAGTCAGCACTAAGCACTAACAGCATGAAACTAAAGTGTGGGACGGGTCCCAATTTGTACTTTGTGCAATAACATTTTTTATACTTAATGTTGACTACAACATAATGGATTATATCAGGCTGATTCTGCTGACTTTCAACCTAACATTTGGTATAGCCAGAAATCCCAGAATCCCCCACAGCTGACATCAGACCTGGGCTGCCACAATGGGAGATTCAGTAGGCTGTAGTACATGTTAGAGTTTTTAGCAGCTCTGGGACTAAATTCATAAAATTTTGCCACAGCGCAAACATGGTTTTGCACGAGAAAACTGGGTTTTGCACCAAGTTGGTATTCACAAAAGCCCAGTTTGTGGGCTAAACCCAGGTTTGTGCCTGGCAAAGTGTGGAGGTAGCCACAACGCAAATGAGTTGAAGGGGATCTGCATATCTGCACACTCCCATTCACAATGCATTTGCTCTGTGTAGGGGCCTCTTGCAGAGTTCCCTTGCATGGAGCAAATACCACTGACCAAGACCTTGCTTTAATCCTGCACAACCCTAGTGGTTGACAGAGTTACTTTGGTGGCCCCCCCCCGACTGATCACCACCCCCTTGCTGATTGCTGACTAAGCAGCATGGATTCACAGTAGGAAGATCATGTCAGACGAATCTAATCGATTTCTTTGACTGGTTGACCAAAGTAATAGGCCAGGGAGGGGCTGTGGATATGGACTACCTAGACTTTAGCAAGGCATTTGACACAGTCCCGTACAAAAGATTAATAATCAAGTTAGCCAGCCTGGGAGTGGGTCCCAGGGTGGTAGCCTGGGTAGCAAACTGGCTGCACAATAGGACACAGAAGGTAATAGTGAATAGAACACATTCTGAAGAAAGGGGAGTTACTAGTGGAGTACCTCTGCTCAGTACTGGGTCCAGTTCTCTTTAACGTCTTTATAGGTGACATTGCAGAGGGTCTGGAAGGAAAGGTATGCCTCTTTGCAGATGACACAAAGATCTGTAACAGAGTTGATATACAAGAGGGGGGTAGAAAGGATGAGAAGGGACTTGGCAAGGTTGTAGGAATGGTCAGATATATGGCAACTTAGATTCAATGCAAAGAAGTGCAAAGTAATGCACCTGGGAAATAAAAATCCAGGAGAAGAGTACACAATAGCAGGGGAGGTACTAATGACAACAATAATGGAAAGGGATCTGGGTGTAGTCTTATCAGATGACCTAAAGGTGGGTAAGCAATGTGAGAAGTCAGTAAGGAGAGCCAAGGGGATACTGGGATGCATAGGGAGGGGCATCACAAGTAGAAAAAGGGAAGTGGTTATCCCTCTATACAGACAGTTGGTGAGACCCCATCTGGAGTACTGTGTGCAGTTTTGGAGACCTCATCTATGCAAGGACATAAACAGGATGGAAGCAGTCCAGAGGAGGGCAACTAAAATGGTGCAGGGTCTACATCAGAAACCATTTGAAAATAGACTGAGAGAGCTTAATATGTATACCCTTGATGAAAGGAGGGACGGGGGGACATGATAGAAACTTTAAGTACCTCAAGGCAATCAACAAAGTCCAGGAGGGTAGCATCTTTCAGAAAAAGGGATGTGTAAGAACAAGGAGGCACAATTTAAAGTTGGGGGGGGGGTGGCTCAGGGGTAATGTGAGGAAATTATTTTTCACGGAGAGAGTGGTGGACACATGGAACCGCCTTCCTGGAGAGGTTGTGGGGTCTAAAACAGTGGGGGAATTCAAACATGCATGGGACAGACATAAGGAAATTATAATGGGGGGTTGCAGGAAGTAGGCTGTTGGTTAACTAGAATCTGCAGCTTATCCAATAGGTAGGGAAATGGGCAGACTGGGTGGGCCAAGTGGTTCTTATCTGCCGTCAAAGTCTATGTTTCTATGTTTCTATGTACAAGACATGTCTCTGGTGCCAGTGATTCCTCCTCCCTCAATCACCAGCCTGTGTCCACTGAAGTCATACACCATTGTACCAGTGTCCCCCCCCCCACCGATTGCCAGCCAAGTCGAAATATGAATATTCCCTATTTCTAGTCTTTTCCCTGCCATAAGCACTGATCCAAAATGAACAATACAGTGTCCCTGGTGTCCAGTAATTCCTCCTCCCACTGGAGCCATGCCTGATACATTAACCAATATTCCCTTATGGCCAGTGGTCCCTCTTCCCACCCACACCCATGCCCAACATGTTAACCAATATTCCCTGGTGTCCAGTGGTCCCTCCCCCTTTCTGATCTCTCAATCCATGTCTATAACACTATTCCCTGGGGTCCAGTGGTCCTGCCCCCACTCTATCCCCTATCTGCTGTAAAAGAAATGTAACCAATTCCTGGCATCTAGAAGACCCCCCCCCCCGTCCTCATTCCCTTGTCAAATATGCAGATGCCTTCTCTTCCCTAGCATCTAGTAGACAACCCACCCACCTTGGCAAGTAGTGCCCACCACCCTGCTCTTCCCATCCTGAATCCAAGCAGGCAACCAGCACAGCCTTCCTTTCTCCACCATGAGCTGTGAATGAACACACATGGTATACTGTACGCACCCATTGAGCGAGTTGTCACTCATTGAGCACTTACTGTATGCAGTACATGCTCATTGACAGCTCAGTTGGTGGCTGGCCATGATGGAGAGAGGAGGCCTGTGCTAGTTACCATCTCGGGTTTGGGATGGGGGTGGAGTGGGATGGTGAGGCACTACCTGCAGGGTTGGGGGTGGGGATGGGGCAGGGATCTGCTAGACATGAGGGAAGGGAAGACGTTTGCATATTTTACAATGGATCTGGGAGAGGGAGCCGAGGTCTTCTAGATGTCAGGGAATGGGTTACATTTCTTTTACCTGAGATTGGGGATCATGCAGGGATGGGGATTATGGGATACCAGGGAATAGCGTTATAGACATGGGGCAAGGAATTGGATGGGGGGAGGGACCACTGGACACCAGGGAATATTGGTTACGATATCGGGCATGGATGTGGGGGGAGAAGGGACCACTGGACACCAGTGACACTGTATTGTTCACTTCCTGAAAGCAATTGGTTTTCATGGTGGGGGGAACCACTGAATAAAGGGAATAATCATTTTTCAACTTGGCCTGCAATCAGCTGGGGAACCATTACCACCAGGGACACTAATTTCTTTATATCAGTCCAGTGATCAGAGATTGTGAGGAAGGGGATCCACTACCACCAGGGAAGTTTTATTTTTCTACTAAGCCAGCGATTGGTCAGGGAACACTGGCCCAAGGGTGCATGACTTTTGTGGACTAGGGCTAGTGATCATGGGGGGGGTGGGCACTACCACCTGGGACATTAGTTTCTTTATATCAGTCCTGCAATCGACGATCATGGTGGGGGGAACCACTACCACCAGGAAAGTTTAATATTTTCCACAAGGCCAGTAATCAGTGGCGGGGGGGGACTGACACGGGGTGTATGACTTCTGTGGGCTTGGGTGGGTGATTGCAGTGGGGGGAACGATTGGCACCAGGGACAGAGGTCTGCCTGTGGGGTAGGGAGTGGGGATGGGGCACACTACACTCCGGCACAGCCCATGAAAATGGGCCTTAATGGGCATGGAAATGCACACATAGCTTGCATGCTCAATGAGCTCACTTACATGGATGCTTATGTGAATTACAAATATCACACCTGCTCTATTTATTGCATGGCCATACTCCTGGCTAGATATCGGACAGAGCTTGTGGGGTTGGTGGTGGTGTGCTGGGGTTAGCAGTGACTCATCTTGGCCCTATTCACAGTTGGATAGTGTAGGTGTGTTATCCAGCTGTGAACAGCAACCTTTTGACACCTGGGCAACTGCAAAATGCAATGCAAACTTTTGCCCTGTGCTTTGGGATTTTTTGTGAATTTAGCCCCTAATCTTTTGTTTGCTGATCCCACTGTTGTCCCAGGTTTAAGTGCAGTCACAGAGGACTGTACTATTTTTAGCCCTTGGAGAACAGTGGGACCAGCAAACATCTGATCTGAGCTTATTGTATAAAACCTCTGTCAGCCCCATACTTGCCCTGATATGTCTAGACTTTATTCTATCTTGTTGGATCTATTTTTAAAAGTTTGGACTTATCTACAGCATTTCTAATTGTTATATGGCACTTTACTTCCAGTTAGGGATAAAAAAATAGAGATGTAAATAGCAGACCTGGTCACATTCGGTCTGAAAATTGTGTCCACTGACATTTGACTTAGTTATGTCCTAGATCTGAAACTAGGACATTACTGTACAGCAGAGACAATGTGGCTTATGTGGCTTATGTCCAATGTCATACAATATAAAATTTCAGCTGGACATAGTCTTTAAAAATGCCCCCCCCATGACTTTTCAAATGCCCACTCTAGGATCTACATCTATTGTATGACTTTTGAAAATTCTACCCATTGTAACTAGGATTGGTTTTCACTTTATGACTTTTGAAAATACCACCCATAATCTTTCACCCCCCCCATTGACTTTAGCTTCAGACTCAGCCTCAGCTGTACATTAATTGTGAGGGCTAAGCTGCTGTTTTCTTGTACTATAAGTACCTTCAGTAATAAAGAGGAGAATTGCTTTAAGTTGTTTTTTTGGGAATGTGGTGCAGTTTAGTTCAACTATCATATTCAGGGCTTTGTTTACTGGTGGCTGGAGTCCCTCCTTAATACTATACATACTGTAATGACCTATAGGAAAAATAAAAATGTAATTGTCGGGGGGGTGACAGATGCCACACATTGTTGTATGTATAAAATTGCTTATATGTTATACATCAGTAGAGTCACACACTGTAGAAAACTTTAGAACTACAGTATGTGCTATTTAATTAACTCTCTATTATGATCATGGTACTTTATGGTCTAAGTAAGCTGTTGACTGTAATAATTAAGGAGAAGAAAACTTGCCTGGTTCCTTTGCTGGATGTGAGGGAGCTGGTTTCGCTTCTTTGAGTTCTTAAAATTAATAACAACAACAACATTAAAATAAAAAGAAACCATTTAAAAAGAAAACATATATGATCTCTTCCCTGCTGACAAAATATTGCCAATATACAACAATTGTCAAGTGTGTTTAAAGAATGAGTGACCATACTAGAAAGAAATGTTGTACTGGACTAGGGATCAGCAATGCTCAAACCCAAGTTTGGATGTTCTACTGAAATTAGAATTGTTTATTTTTGTTTTTCTCTTGTTGTTGTTGTGTTGCAGTCAGGCTGAATACCAAGATTAACAAAAATAAAGATTGTTCTGACTGCTCTGAACATGATGCTGGAGGCAGGACAAAGATTAAGAGATGCTTTGGCCACAGATACAGTATCTGTCATGTCTGCTCACTTTACTTGTTCTAGTTTATCAATTTAAAGCTACTACAGAATATGCCATATATTCACTGTTAGTAGCTGCAGTCAATATCCAAGGGTGGCTTCTATTGCATACGTTAGTTCTGAGGTGCAGCTTTTAAACGAGGGTGGCTACAATTTTTGGGTGTCTACGCTTTTATGCTTCTAATGTAATGCAAAACCGAGTGTCATATCATAAGCAACAGTTGCAGCAAGGCTTTGTGTTGCTCATTGTGAAATGCTAAAGCAACTCATTGGTATGGCCAATTAATGTGAATTGTACTATACTGTAAATTGCTTTCACTGAGAGACCTTTAAGATACAATACTGTTAAGGGTTTATGGCTGTTTCAGTTACAGATAAAGAGTAAGAAAAACATTGGGAAGAAATGTTTAGAACATGGTCAGACACCAAAGGCTTTGGAGAGGTAACCCTCTGCCAATAACAGGACTGAAAATGTGGCCATGGTAATAGCTACGGAAATGAGCTTGTGAAACCATCAGCATTATTTGCTGTTGAGACAACAACAAAAACAAAGTTAATCTCCAAGAATCAAAAGACAATTAGATGTAGTGTTTGAGACACAGATATGTTTAGAAAATTCAAGCAAAGAACCGAGGCATGTTTCCCAGGAGGAAGATGCTCAGCCAAAATGTCAGAAAAAGGAAGAAACAAAGGAAGACACTTTGAGGAACACTGATTAGTAGTAAAATCAGTATTGAGGCTGAGAAACATGGCATGCTATAGAGCAACAGGAGCAGAAATGCAGCTTGGGGAATGGGAGAGGCAAGATCAGAACAATCAAAACTCAGTTTGGCCAAATAAGATCAGCCTGTCTCAGTTTTATCTGTGCTACTCTAATTCCAACCCCATCCCTACAAACAAAAAAAAACATCCAAGGATGCACAACATTAGAGTTCTGTAATTCTGTACCTTTCATTGGACCAAGATACTTTACTTTATATATTATTAAATACAAAAATGTTACAGTACACAAGCTTTCTGTGCTACACAGCTTCTTTCATATGGTGTTAACCTAATAAAGGGATCTGTGTGGCCCTGAAAACATTTGTAGTGTATCATCGTTGAACAGTGCATACAGTATGTTGGTCCATTTCATTTCATATCATTTTATTTTTTATCCTTGTAAGTCTGATGAGCAAATTGCCGGTTTTTGCAGATGACATAAGATCATGCATCCTAATAGGTCTAATACAAGTTATCCAATTGTACAACAAAAAGTGTTAGCTTGACAGACATCACCAATCTTTTTGTAGAAACAACAGCGTGTGAATAATGAATGCAATTTCATTAATACTCTAAATTAGAAACAAATGTGTATCTTCATTGCGGGACAATCACTAGTATGTTCAGATCAGAAATATATGCAGCAAATCATCTAATTAGATAAGGCTGCATGTGATTCATTAATAACATTTGTTGGCCTCAATTGCAATATGAATTTGCTTGTTTTACGCACTATATGAAAACTCTCAGTATTTAGGAATACAAGATGTAAACTTTCTCCTGAATTTCTGATTCTGTCTTAGCCTATTTCATGGCAATGTACAGGGGGAGCATGCTAGGATGAGGTGCAGTGTCACAGTTTCTTGCATGACAAAAGGGATTAACTCTTACTGAAATTGCCTTGTTTCCCACACAGAAACCAAACAGTCTCATTTTTATACTCTTGAAAATATTAGGATGCATGATCTCATTTATTTGGGGGTCCTCGCAGGTTAAATTCCATTGGGTAAAGATTGTAGTGATTGGTGTAAATGATGGTGTTTTATTGTTGTTCACTCACATACATAGTGAATATATACTTTCATCTAACTAGTTATCTTCCCGTGGGGTGGGGAGGGTTTAATTCCATTATGTTTTTATTCAGATTCCTTAGACTGTTTCTGTACATATAGTAGTGTGATTATATACTGACACATTATTGAACTCTGAACATATCAGGATGCATGGTCTCATTTACTTGGTAGTCCTTGACAGATTTTTTTTTTAATTTGGCACTTATACTGACAATTGATATTACCTTGTATAAAATCCTGTTACAGCACTGAAGGTCTTAAGCGTTATAGAATATTTGAAATTTAACATCTTTATTGATTTTGTAATATAATACATCGGTAAACAAAGTATATGAAATACAGAAGAAAGACTATCCAATACAAACAATGGACAATGAATATACCATATAAAAGGGAAAATACATAAAGGTAAAAGAATAACGAAAACAACCCTCCCCCACATGCTCCCTCCCCCATAAACCCCACCGAGTGTGCTATAAAGTATTATACAGAGTTTTTGTATATACTGTAGCTAGGAACTTAATATGTTTATGTTGACTTTGGGGATTCTATCAATTAACAGATATCAATGCAGGTATAAGGCATACAATTTATCCCATTTTTTTATTGAAACCTGACAGATTATTATGAGAGACAGCAATCAGACGTTCGGTCCTAAAGTAGGCTGAGAGGTCATTCAGCCATTCAGTATAGGTTATAGTTAGTTGGTCCAACCAGTGTTTGAGCACTAGTTTCTTGACTACCATTGAGATTAAGGCTATATGGTATTCATGCTCTTTAACCTGGATATTATAGTAGATTCCTAGAATATAAATCTCCACAGTAAAAAGGTCTTCTAGGCCAAGTAAGGGATCTAAGTCTAATTGGATTGAGCGCCATAGAGGAGTGACTTTGTCACAAGACCAAAAAATGTATAGCAGCTTCCCTTCAGCTTTGCCACATCTAGAACAGTTAGAAGTAGGCATATGTCCAATTTTGACTAGTTTTACTGGTGTTTAATGTAGTTTGTGTAAAATATGGTATTGGGTAATTCTGAGTTTATTCTGACAGATGTGTCTAAATAAGTCTTGCCAGACTCTAGGCCAATCTATGTTTGCACCTGGCAACAGAGAAGATCAGATTTTAGAGCTAGGTATAACATCTTGGTGGCCTATAGCTAGAAGGGAATTATATAAGAGGGATAGACAATGTGATTTAGAGGATAGGTCATGGAAGCTGTGTGAAATAAGTTGTATTTTTTATTCTTGTTGGGAGGATCCAAATGTTTGCCCTATTAAGTGTCTCAGTTGAAAGACTTTGAAAGTGCAAGTAGTGGGAAGGTTATATTTGTTCCCTGTTTTGAAGAGGGAGAGGAGGGAATTGTGGGAATACAGGTCTGCTGCCTTAGCATTCTGCAATTGAGCCAATCAGTTGTAAGTGAGGTGGGTATTACCTATCCTGATGTTAGGGTTGAGAATAAGGGGTTGTGCAAAGTCCTGAGGTGGGGAGAGTTTCTTGGAGGAGCAGAATTGGGAGAAAACTTGTAGGGAAGTCCCAATTATGGATTGGCATTTTGAGTCCGGTAGCCTGTTCGAGGGAATATAAAAGATAACTGGGGAAAGGAGATGATGATGTAGGAGTATCTGTGATCCCAATTGTAACCAGATGGGAATATAATCACTCATGAGGTTAGTATTCCATCTACCAATCTTGGAGAAATGGCTCGCCCAGTAGTAAAGGAGAAAATTAGGAAGGTGAAGACAGCCTGATGATTTGGGAAGGCTCAATTTGAGATATGAATTCCTGGGTTGTTTATGTAGCCATATGCAGTTGCAAATGAGAGCATGGACCTTCTGAAAGAAAGAGAAGGGGAGCCAGATGTTCAGTTTATTCAAAGGGTTAAAGAGCCAAGAGAGAACGTTCATTTTAATTATGTTAATACGCCCCCAGAGAGTCAGTGGAAAAGCCTCCCATCTGTGAAGATCTGACTGAAGAGTTGCCACTAGATCATCCAGGATCAGTTTCCTGGTAAGAGATTGACCTGTGGTTAGGTATATTCTCAGGTATTTAAGTGAATGAGGGGACCATTTAATATCAAGATCGTTGAAATCCACTTTAAGAGTGAGATAATTGAGGCAAAAAATTCATTTTTTTAAGGTTAAGTTTATAGTAAAAGAGAAAGAGAGAGCTGTATTGGGATACTACTTCCAGTAAGTGTTTGAGAGAAGAATCAGGATTCTTTAAATGAAGGAGAATATCATCCGCATAGGCAGAGAGTGTAAGAGTATGGTTTAAGATCGAGATTCCTTTATTTGTGGGGACTGTTTAATGTGGCGCAGAAGAGGCTCTAAGTAGAGATTGAATAAGTAGGGTGAGAAGGGGCAACCCTGTCTTGTACCAGAATGAAGGGAGAACATTGAGGAAAAAACTCCATTACAGTAAATCTTTGCTGTAGGGGATAAATACACAGCTTGTACCCATTGAATGAATAGGGGGAGAAAGCCCATTTTTCACAAAGTTAACCAGAGAAATACCCAGTCCACCCTGTCACAGGCTTTCTCAGCATCCATTGAGATTAGAACCATGGGGAATTGGGATAGACGGGCTTCCTAGAATATATGGGTGAGTTTCCTAAGGTGATCTGCTGAAGACCTACCTGGGACAAGTCCCACTTGTTCCTGGCTGAGAAGCTGGGACCATACCCTACGTATACGGTTAGCCAGTATTTTCATCAAGATTTTAATAGCAAAACTTAAGAGGGAGATTGGTCAGTAGCTTCCAGGAAGCAGGTGAGGTTAATCGGGTTTAAGAGAAGAATAATTGATGCCTCCAATAAGGTCGGATCTAAGAGTTTAGCTTCTAACATATGCTGATATAATTTAAGCAGCAGAAGTGCCAGTTCTTTGACAACAGTTTTATAGAAGTTGGTGGGGAAACCATCAGGGCCTGGGGCTTTATCTAGAGTTAAATCCTGAATAACCACCACTATTTCTTCCAGGGTAATAGGTTCCACTAAAGAGGACTGGGAGTGTTCCAGCATGGAGGGAAGAGCAAAAGAGTCTAAGTGTTGTTCTATATTTTATGAAGCTATCCCTGAGGGTTTTCTCCCATAGAAGGAATGATAAAAATTCTCAAAGGTAAAAGCTATATCTCTAGGAACAGTTTTTATAGTACTGTCAGGGGCCTGTATGGAAGGTACAGTATGAGTCTTGAGCTTTCTAATTTATGTAACCAGAGAGCTGGAAGTTTCTTGGCCTTTTCTCCTTGGTCTATGTATGTAGATTTAGTTTTCAAAATTGCATATTCTGCCTTTTCTCTTAAGAGGTCAGTGTATTTATACCTAAGATCCAGAAGCTCTGATACTGAAGCAGGGGTAGTTGAAGAAGATAGGGAAAGCTCAGCTGTTCTTATTTGAGCTAGTAGAGATAAAGCTTCTTTTTCTCTCAGTTTCTTTCTTCTAGAGGCTATTTTAGTAAGTTTGCCACAAATGTAGCATTTGAATGTACACCACAGAAGATCCCCCTTTGAATTGAGCTGATATTTGTATCTGTGAAAGTTTGGATAGAGACTGGATTCTATAGATAGTGTTTTTATCCTTTGATAATTGTGTATTCAGCTTCCATGACCTATCTCTGGGACTAGTAGGGGAGGGAGTAAGGTCTATCCAGACCAGCAAGTGATCTGATAATACTATTGGTTCAATGCAGGTTTGGTGTAGACTAGGTAAAAGAGGAATACTAATTAGAATATAGTCCAATCTAGACCATGATTGATGGACGTTAGAGTAAAAGGTGAATAGCTGGTGTGATGGGTTAAATAATCGCCACGGATCACAGAGCCCTAGCATGTCTATGAACTCATTTAGAGCCCTTTGGGATGCAGAGGGAGATTTTAAGGGTTGGTGTGTCCGGTCTTGGGTGGGAGGGGGGAACATTTCAATTGCCCCCTAATATCAAGGAAATGGGAAGGAGTGGAGCAATCTTACTGGCAAGCTCCATAAAGAATGAGGGTTCTCCACCCAGTGGTCCATATATGGAACCTGATAACACTGTAGCCCCTATGAGGATGCCTTTAACAAGAATGTATCTGCCATTAGGATCTATTACTGTGAAGGTTTATAGAATATAGCAACTGGTTGAGTGTATAATTGCAAAAATGTCACTAGTAAGGTTTTATTCTATATAGATGTATGAAACAGTTGCTCACACTAGGTCAACTTTGCTTTAAATCCTTTTAATGCCATATATAGAACATTTCTGTTATGTAGGTTTTTTTTGCTCATTTTTAACATACAATAATATCACATTTTAACATGTACTTAAGTGAGTATTGAATCCTAAGGTTCATTAAGACTGCATTCAAATAACTCCCTGAGACATTCAGAATTTATGTTAGTGGAGCTTTCTGCTCCAAGGGTTCTTATTGTGGTGACTTTTGACCTTGAAAGGCATCTCAGCTAAAATTAAATTGGTGAAAGCCGGTTCAACTGATTTAAACTTCAGTTATGGTTTAAATGAGTAGTTTAAACTAATGAGAATTATTTTTTTATGTATGATCTGGGTGTTAGTAGTATGTGCTTTTCTAAATAACTGCCATATGCTCTGAGGAAGGACTTGGCTAGTCTGAAAGTTTAGCACTTTATTCTTTTTGTAACATCTATGTTGGTCCAATAAAAGGTATCAAACCATTGGATCTCACTGTAAAGGAGCTTCGGCTCAGTGAAGATATCCTTATTCATTTTTTTGTATGAATAAAAATTTTTTACTACTACTACTTACATTTACTTCTGGATCTTGTTTCCCACAGTAACTTGGCTACAGAATTCTACAGAATTGGGCTGCACTCTGGTGAGCTTCACTGTATGCCATTTTTAACCATCTATACTGTCATCTAACACCTTTATGCTCACCCTGTAAAAAACATTTCAATCTCACCTCAAGTAACCCCTAATCTTCCTTGTTTTCATCAGAAGAAATGCTGGAATTTTCCATGTGGGGGGGGGGCAGCGCAGCAAGACGGATGCGGTGCTGCTCCACTCCCTCACTGCTCCAGGTTTGAAACATATTTGCTCAGCTTTAAGCTTGTTTTTTCATATGTGTTTATGGAGCGCTAACTCACGTTTACTTGAATTTTATTTGCTTGACATATGGTAATTGAGTTTTTTTGTTTCAGTTAATCTTTTTTTATCGAGAATCAGAAACAAAAAACATGGTAAACAGTACAGCACATTGAGGACTGCATTAATTTGTATCACAGGCAAGGTAGGCCTCATATAAACAGTTCAGCAATTGAATTGTTGAAATGTCATGCTTTTTCTAATAACATAGCCACTTGCTGTGTAGTGCTGAATGTAAAATGTCAGCTTGAGCCACTTTCTGAACACTGACAGGGCATTTAATGCCGCTAGTTAAAGGCTGTCAGCAAAACAAATTATACTCATTCAACAAGGGAATCCAGTTACCCAGAAAGAAATATGGTTGGATGCCCTCCCATCTGGACCCAAGAAAATCTTAGAGAGAGAAAGGTGAAAGGACTGCACTCAGTGTGCTGAGGGGCTGTGTTTTCTACCTTATTTAAAAAGCTGCTGACACGTTCAGTAGAACTTAACAAAACAATATTTAGGCACTGTTTGGCTTGCATTTCCCAGTAGTTCTGTATACCTCCTCATTGTGTTATGTTGTTATCCATGACACTCCAGACATTACCTCTTGGGTTCCCAACCCACCTGATAGGCTAGTGAAGCACATGTGACCCAGATGAAATTTCACAGTATACCTTGGTCCCAGGAGTCCCCTTTCTCCAGTTCAACCATTTCATCTGAGAGGCTACAAGCATACCAGGAGTTCCTTGTTCAACTAATTAACTAAAGGTAGGCCAAAACCTTTGAAACCACAGCATTTGTTGTAGGATTATTTGTCAATGCATTTCTGCTAGAAAGCTTATTATACCCCTGCTGATGAAGGAAGGATTAACCAACAATTTGCTGTTGTTTACTATCTGGTAAACAAGGAGCTGAGACAGCGGTAATTGGCCTATGGCTGTTAGGCCTTAATTATCCTGCTGTACTACTTAATTGAGTTTGTTTAAACTTCTCTCTCTCAGGGCTGGTGATTTGACTGCCTGAATGTTTTTGTAGCTCTGATTATAAACAGATGGAATCAGCAGGGGCTTAGTTGGTGGTAGCATTTATGAATTATAGCCTTACCTATGACTTGATAAAGTGTTGATGTGCTGCAGGGCATTTGTTGTTTATATCATGCTTAACATGCTTAGCTGGTATTTCTAGTGACCAAAGATACGTTGGGATCCAACACTAGGCGGTGCCGTGTTACTGCTGCCATGTTTTAAAAAATCACGCCCTCCACGCACATTCTACAGACAGTGGTTCTCCCCCTCCCAAACAGTGTCCGCAAGGCTCACAGTAAAGAAATTTAATGTTGGCTTGAATCTCCGAGCGCTGATCTGGTGATTCTCCTCAGGATATGGATGCTGGCTCTTGTGGACCTCCCCTCACAAGCAGAAGCCATGTGGCACCATATCCAGACCCACATACACTGCCTCCTAACTAGTGGGCAGCACAGAGGGTACATTCTGGCTTCCGATGCAGTCCCTGGCACAGCGACCACTCCGTGGAACCAGGATTATTAACAAGATTGTTCTGCTTGGCCACGCCAGGCCCCTCATGGCAGTGGCCTGCTGGCGTTTGAACATCCAGCATCTCCCGACTGTGCTCTTCATGAGTCTCTACTCATAGCAACATCTTGGGGGTAGCACACCCTACATAACACCAGCGCTTCATTGTTCACTTCGCCCTACCAATATTACTAAATTTCAGGGCTAGTTAAATTACAGAATTTCAGGACTGGTTAAAAGTAGTCCAATGGGTGGCCTAACAGGCTTCTCCTTCAGCTTAGACTTCTGGGACTCAGCCACCATTTTGTGTATAATGGTCTCCCAACTGTTGATCCGACATTTTAGATAGGTAGGCCATCCATTCATTTTGCAGGCACGCAAGGGTTAATTCCCCATTAGTGCTCAAAAGGAAAGACAGGTTTGCACAAACAAAGAATTACTTCTGTTGTGAAAGCTGTCACTTACTAACTTGTTTCCTACTCTGTCTGCCTTGTTGTATTCCTTTGGGCTGCTACCATAGTTGCAGAGAGCATTCAGGGATATTTTAAAAAGATACTTCCTCTAGGGCATTGGGGCATGTTAGTGCTTCATAGGCCCCATGGAGTACTCTCCTTTTCCCTGTACATACTATGGTTACCATTTTATTAAATGAAATTAATCTGATTCTCATAGCTTACCTGCTTCACGCAGGTACTTATACCCCATTGGGTGCCCATTTTAACGCTGTCCTTCTCTCTGTCCTTCTCTCATCCTTTAGATGGTGAAGGCAAAGAAATGCACTTCCTGTAGTGCCACCCTGCTGCTCCACAACCCGGGTCCATAATGCCCTGCCTGCATACATGAGGATGAAAAGTCAGCAGAGGATCATATCCCCAACACAGAATTGGACAACCAGGGACCTGGCACCTCCAGCTGGATATATCTAGGGACCCTCCTCATCCAGACTCACAGACAATGGTCGCTATGATGGAGAGTCAGCAAAATTTTATGCTTAAGGTCATGGAGAAGCTGGAGTCTCTGACTAAGATAAGGTCACCCCCAACACCCATCCCAGTACCAGGTCCAGGGGCAACCCCCCCAGCCAGATAACAATGAAGGTCCAGCCCCACCTCATCCAGGGGATAAGAACTCCGGGGAAACACCAGGTCATGTTGAGGACATAGAATCAGGGGAGGAGGACATGGACACCGTATCTGATTCATCCTCTTTGACATCAAAGCTTTGTTCCTTTGACCTGGTCCCAGGTCTAATGAGGGCCATTAAATCCACAATAGGGTTTGACACAGAAGCACCCAAGCCAGAGTCCAAACTTGATCCCATGATCCAGCAAACCCAGAAGGTTAAGGACACCTTCCCTAGCTATCCTGCCATTGATTACAAATTTCCAAAAGAATGGGATTCCACAGAACAGGGTCACCTGTCTGAGAAAAGAAACTTCGACAGAATGTACTCAATACAACAAGAAAAAGCCAAGCTGTGGTACATGGCACCTAGCATAGGCCCACAAATTGCAGCACTAAGCAAGAAGACAGTGCTGCCATGTGGCATCATCTCCCTCAAGGACCCCACTGACTAAAAAGTGGAAGAGATGCTAAAGAAACTATTTGAGATCTCAGGCATGGCGGCTAGAGCTGCAGTGTCAGCAGTCTATTCTGCCAGGGCACAAATTCTCTGGCTGGAGGAGCTGATGGAAAAATTTGATCCCAAGACGAGGGAGGCAGGGCTGCTGGAATGCACTCTTGATACAGCAAAATATCTGGGGTACATGGCCATGGACACTCTAAAATAGGAAGCCAGGGCTGGTGCCCTAACAAACAGGAGTCAGACAGGCCTCATAGCTAAAAATTTGGGAAGCAGATAATGAGTCTAAAGCACTTGTACAAAACTTGCCCCCAAAAGGAGGCAATGTGTTTGGTGAAGGCCTAAATGAGTTCCTCAGGCAAAAAGAGGAGGGGAAGGATCTCGCCAAAGACAAGCAAAGAACCATATACCTACCATCTGCTCGATGCAGGTTTCGAGGGAAGAGTAGGTTTAAAAAAAACAGAAAGCAGAATTACACAAATAATTTCTTTCAGGGGAGAGGACACAGTAATAACTTCAGAAATCCCTCTCAGGGCAGCTACTCTACCTTCAGAGGAAGGAACTCCCACTTTGGAGGCAGAGGCAGAGGTGGCAAGCTAAAACAGTATTGACTACCATGCCCATGCTGCCCCATCACCCAGCCTGCATCTGGATCATCCACCAGTGGGGCAAAAGATTGATATTATTCCTCCAACAGTGGCAACAAACAACCTCTGACAAGTGGGTACTAGAGATCATATCTTGAGGATACACTATCGAGTTCTCAAAGAAGCCTTGCAGGGACAGGGTGGTACTCTCTCTCTCTCCCATTTCAAAGAGAAGGGCCACAGCCCAGCAGGTACAGGATGTTCTCCGAGACCTGGTCCAGAACAAGGCAATTCAGCCCATGCCGGACAACGAGGTAGGCATGGGCGTCTACTCAATTTCTTTCTAGTTCCAAAGAAAAACAGAGATCTCAGGTGGATTCTAGACCTAACATTCTTCAACCAGTTCATAACTACCCCATAGATCAAGATGGAAACCCTCAGATCAACACTGAGGAACGTTCAGGTAGGTGACTACCTCACCTCAGTGGATCTGAAGGATGCATACACTCACATTCCAATCAGACCCAGCCACCAATGATTCCTTCAGTTCCACATACTGGGCCAACACTTCCAGTATCAAGCCCTACCCTTCGGTCTGACATCAGCACCAAGGGTGTTCACAAAAGTGTCCATCGTCCTGGTGGCCCAATTATGGGATCAGGGAGTAGACATTATCTCTTACCTGGATGACTGGCTGATATGGTCACACAGCAGCGCACAATCACAAAGGGACACAGACTTAGTGCTGACTGCCCTTTCTGAGCATGGCTGGATGGTCAATCAGAGCAAGAGCTCACTGCAGCCATCTCAGCGCATACAGCATCTCGGGGCAGAAATCAACACAGCTGTGGGAATGGCAAGACCATAATACAAACGAATCGACTCGGTGGTCACACTAGTTCGGGCCCTTCTGGCCACCCCCGAGCCAATGATGGGTCAAGCAGCACTAGTCCTTGGGTGCATGACATCATGCATTGACTTGGTGCCCTGGGCAAGGTGTAACATGTGTTCCCTACAAAGCTGCATTCTGTAGCAAGGCTCCTCATCGGAGGACAGTCTCAACAAGAAGGTTCACCTGCCAAAGACAGTCAGGGACTCGTTAAGGTGGTGGACCCACCACCCACACCTGTTGAGGGGCTATCTGCTGGAACTATCATACCAGGTGTCAATGGAGACTGATGCCAGCCTAACCAGTTGGGAAGCGTGCATGAGCAACTCCACAGCAGAAGGCAGGTGGACAATGGTGGAAGAAAAGTTGTCTATCAACATCCTGGAGATGAGGGCAGTGCTCCATGCCCTGATAGCATTCATGGACAGCATTATTGGTCGGTCAGTCCCGGTGAAGTCCGACAACAAAGTCACTGTGGTGTACATAGCCAAGCAAGGCAGAACACGCAGCAGAGCCATAATCTGGGAAGCATCCAAGGTGCTCAACTGGGCTCAATCCAATCTCACTCACATCCATGCCATCCTCCTGGCAGGCAAGCTGAATGTCAGGCAGACTGGCTCAGCAGACAGCAGGTGCACCTGGGGGAGTGGCAACTGCATCCGGGCTTATTCAATTTGATATAAAGGAGGCGGGGCTGCATTCCAATAGACCTAGTGGCCTCAAAATCAAATGCCCAGGTCAAGACGTACTTCTCCAGGTACAGGGAGAAACAGACTCTAGGAGCGGATGCCTTATCTCAGGCATGAAGTCAGGATTGCTCTTATGTTTTTCCACCAATCCCTCTGATTCCCCAGGTGCTAGTAAAGATCAGACTATCCCAGTGACTGATCATCCTCATTGCACCATACTGACCACGGAGGGCCTGGTTTGCCTCAGCAGTAGCCATGAGTCTGGACAGATGGGCCCTCCCATAACAAAGGGACATGCTGTTCCAAGGCCCAATGATTCACCCAGTCCCCCACACCCTAAAACTATCAGCTTGGCTCCTGAGGGGCAAAGATTGTTGACTGCAGGGTATCATGAATCAGTCATATCGACCATTCTGAAGTCCAGAAAGCCCTCTACTACAGCTACTTATGGTAGACAGTGGAATATTTTGCAAATTGGTGCAAGTCTGCGCAAGTCGACCTGATGCAGGCCGACATGTCTGCGATACTGTTGTTCTTGCAGCAGGGCCTGAACAAAGGCCTGTCCACTTCCTCCCTAAGAGTCCAGCTGTCAGCCATAGGAGTCGCCATGGGCAATATCAGGCCTACACAGCCCAGGGTCCATCCAGATGCCATTCGGTTCCTTAGGGCAGCAGAGACCATCCGGCCTTGCATATGGACACCAGTGGCCCACTGGGATCTGACAATGGTGCTAGTATCCCTAAGGGAAACTCCGTTCAAGCCCATGCAGCAGTCACAGCTGTACTGGTTAGGTCTGAAGGCCTGTTTCCTTGTGGCCATCTGCTCTGCTTGAAGAATTAGTGAATTAGGGGCCCTCTCATGTAAAGAACCCTGCACCATTTTCACTGCAGAAGGGGTGTTCATGAAAACGGTGCCAGCTTTTCACCCCAAGGTCATGTCCACATTTCACAGGGAACAGACTATGAAACTGCTGACATTCTATGCACAACCACAACAGGAGGAGTTAAGAGCCCACCACCCCCTGGTTGTAGGTAGTGCATTAACACAATACATTACAAGAGCACAACCAATCCACAGATTGGAGAAACTCTTTGTTATAGCCCAAGGCCACAAGCAAGGAATGGCAGCCTCCAAAACCACCATCGCCAGCTAACTAAAGAGGACAATACAAGAGGCATACAAATCAAAAGACCTAACTCCACCAGAAGAAATAAAGGCTCATTTCACAAGGGCAGTGGCCACTTCCTGGACAGAAAGAGCTAGTATGTCCATGGAGGACATTTGCAGAGCAGCAACTTGGACTTCCATCCATACCTTTGCAAGACACCACAGACTTGAGACATTGTATAGACAAAGAACTGACTTTGCCATTAAAGTCTTATCCACAGCGTGCCAAAACAGTTTTCCTTCTGATTGCCCTGTCCCGCCCTGAAGGAATGGTGGAAGTGCTTCTTATAGTAACCCAAGAGGTAATGTCTGGAGTGTCATGGATAGCAACATAACACAATGGGTGTTTACTCACCTGGTAAAGGTGATTGTGTTAGTTGTATCCATGACACTCCATGGCCCTCCCATCGGGGCGATCATGGCAGGAATAACTCACATTGACTGCTGATGACCACAGGGTCGCTGGAACTTTGGGCATATTTTGGATACTTGCATATTTGTAGGTATGTAGGAGGAACTGAGCACCGTCTGCAACTCTAGGTGACCGAATCTAGAATTGTAACAATAGGAAATAAACAGAAGGTGATGGTGAATTCATGTCTAGCATTCTCTTGATATGTGGTTCAATGGGAGAGTCAAAGGGAAGGGTCTTGACCTAAGTTGTTTTTCAGCTATGGAAGAATCGAACTGGAGAAAGGGGACTCCGGGGACGAAGGTGTACTGCGAAATTTGATCTGGGTCACATGTGCATCACTAGCCTATCAGGTGGGTTGGGAACCCAAGAGATAATGTCTGGAGTGTCATGGATACAGCTAGCACAATCACCTTTACCAGGTGAGTAAACACCCATTATTTAGTAGTGAGGTAATTTGCATGAAAACAGGATCTTTGCTCCTGAAGAGTTTAGCTATTCCTGATGCTTTCTCCCTACCTGAAGTCATAGAGCACTGTGTGTGACCTCACAGTTACTTCCTAGGCAACAGATTGTGATGTCACAACAGAGAATTATGTCTTGAGGTAGGGAGTAAGCTATAGAGGCAGATGAACTGTAAAGGAACTCCAAGGGATAATTATCATATATTCATGCACATTTCTTTAGTAATAAGTAATGGGGTGGAGAAATATACAAACTATAAATGAAATGCAAGCAGAATTGTGCCTAATTTTTATGTTTTTTAAAGTTTTCTTTGAGGCATCAGTAGCTTTTTAAGTATGCTATCACTGCCCGGGATGGAGGGCTCTGTTAAGTTTGTTACCAGAGTGACTGTGCTTAGTGGAGCATTATACTTTTGTCCCAGTTACAGGTGAGCATTGCTGAAGATTTGGGCCCTGTCCACACTACCCATCTGTAATGTTACAGAGTGCCCAAACCGTTATCGCAAAGGTTTGCGTTTACACCTGTAACGTTACAGAAGTCATTTTTGTAACCGTTGTTGAAACCATATATGAGGTGGTTTCAACAATGGTTATGAAATCGGTTATGCCTTGGTAACGTTACTGGGCATAGTGTGGATGCGTGGGACCAGTCCTCTAGTGCAGGGCAAGCTGCATTGTGGGATTGGGTGCCACAGTAACTGTCGCCTGGCTCCCGAAGTGTGGATCGGCGTTGCTGGTCCCGTAATGGACACCGCGGCAGTGTGGACACACTGCACCACTCCCCGGTTGTAATGGTTTCTATCCGTTTACGGGGTCTGAGTGGTGCAGTGTCGGTGGGACCTTGGAGTCTCAGCAGGAGGGAGCCCGAGACAAGAAGGCTGGCAGGACGCAGACAATAAACATTTCTTAGGATCCAAGAAGCCTAGGAAAACTTTGAGCAGAAACTCTTTCTAGAATGAATGATTACATATGTCCTTGAACTCTGCTTGTATCCTAACCTACGCGGGCAGCACAGACACTAATGGCATTCACCTGCCTTGCTTCACACGAAGGGATTTCATTTATGAAGTCTCCTTTCCCATAGGTACTCCTTTGATTTTTTTTTACCTTTGCAGTACATCTAACAATGAAAACAGATGTCCCTGGTATGCAACTCATTACTGAGTTTGAAAATGGTTCATTTTATTAATGATATGGTATGGCCTTTAATATATATTCTTACATAATCCATTAAAAGGAAAGAGGCTATGGCAATTGAACCTCTACAGAGTTTTTTTTTTGTAAACTTTATTTAGCAGTTCCAAGATATCATTACAAGATCCCCTTAAACAGGGAGAGATAACACTTCAGTACATGGCATTCATCTAGGAGCAATGACATTATACAAATTGTTGCAAGTTAATATTATTGTAAAAGAAAGCATGGTAATAATAGTTGTGGTCTTCATACATACACTTCGCCCAGTCCTCTTGTCAAGGCCATATGCATCCTAGCCTTATTTTCTGTGGCTTACAGCTAAGGCAGTGGGTCTAGGGCTAATGTTAATCAATAGCTATAAGGAAAACAAGGAGCAAGGAGGGGAGTCTCATTGTGTCAACCATTTTCTAAACATGGTCTGGCCAGCTACAGGCATTACCCAAAGGTCTGAGATGTCCTGTGGTGGAAGGACTCTGTTTAAAAAGTTGGGAACTGTAAAGGCAGTATTGCTCTTTGAACCAGGTCCCATATCTCCTGGAATTTACTATCCAGGTTCTCTATTTTATATTGGGTTCTCTCCAATTTCATACACTCCATGAGGTCTTTCACCCATGCCGAAATAGGGGGTGCACTTGAGAGTCTCCAATATAAGGCTAACTGGCACATTCACAGCACCATTCCCATCCTCCAGAACTGGGGATGCTTAGTCCAGGTCTCCTGCCCCTCTTCCCCCAGAGGTAGACCCAACATACCAATACCTCAGTTGGATCCAAGTAAAATGTGGCCCCCAAAATGTGTGACATAAATGATATAATTCCACTCCAGTAAGCCTGAACCTTAGGGCATTCCCACATCATATGAAAGAAAGTGCCCACATATACCCCACACTTTTGGCATAAGTCTGACACTGATGGATCAATTTTATGGGCCAGGACTGGGGTGAAATACACCCTCATAAGAACATTGTATTGAATTACTCTCAGTCTATTATTTACTGAACAATTTAAGGCCTTTTTAAATATCAGAGACCAGTCTCCTCCAGTGAAAGAATCTGAGACCATGTCCTCCTCCCACTGTCTCCTCACCCTCTCTAGGGGATCAGGCATTGCCCCCACTAAAATCTAATAGCATGACCTCAGGGATTTAATGGTTGGGTCAGAGCATCTACCCTTAAAAGTCTCCTCCAGTGCAGAATGGGTATATCCCTCCCAAACCACCCCGCCAACTTACTCTCAATCCTTCTACTAAGAGCCAGATATTGAAAATAGTGTACGGTTCTCAATCTACATCATTTCTTTAATACCTGAAAATCTAGAACCTCCCCATCTTCCACTGTCTAGTCCAATAAATAAAGACCCTTGTGGTACCATGTTACCCAAATGCTCGGGGGCTCGTTCCCCATTTCTGTTACCAAATGTTTTAAGGGAGTATCTGGGGAGAGGCCCACTATGTTGTATGAGGTTATGAGCCAATTGCCAAGTCTTCCACAGTGCCCTTGTACATGGGTGCTTGGGCCTATTTGAAGGAGGGTGTGTCAAAGCCCCCCACAAGGGAATCAAAGTAAAGAGGAAGGCAAACTTGGGTCTCCAGCCCTACCCATGTTGTGAGGGTACCTTCTGCTCTCAGTAGATCCTGGACATGTGCCAAATGGGAGGCCAAATAGTAGTGTTTAATACAAGGTAACCCTTACCCTCCTTGGGAAACCAGTTTCCACAGTATGGCCTTTTTAATTCTAGATCTCCTTCCCTGCCACAATAATTGTGCAATTGCTGCCTCCAAGGCCTTAATATATCTGTTTGGAATGGAGACCAGGATGGTTTGAAAGGGATATAGGAATTGTGGGAGGATACTCATCGTAATGAGATTGACCCTTCCCAGTAGTGTCAGGGGGAGAGCCTTCCAGTTATGGCAGTCCTCTTTGACCCAGGCAGTCACCTTTTGCATATTAATATCTGCCATTCTAGTGAGTTTTGCTGGCAATAGGACCCCAATATATTAAATTTCTTTGGAAGGGTTGATGGTACATTGGGTGAGCTGTATAGTATGTCTATTGCCCCCCAGGGGCATCCACTCACATTTGCTCCAATTGATCTTGTGGCCTAAGATTGGGCCATAGATATCAAAAATGCTAGTCAAGGCTGGCACAGCCCTCCCTGGATCCTCCAAGAAAAGGAGAATGTTGTTCGCAAAGAGGGAAATCACATGTGCACCATTCTTCCCCTGGAACCCCTGTATCTCCCCATGAGTTTGAATTGTTTCGGCTAAGGCTTCAATGGTAAGCACATATAGAAGTGAGGAGAGTGGGCCCCCCCCCCATACCGTACCATGGGAGAGATGGAAGAGAGCTGATATTGTGGATTTAATTAAAATCTGGGCTTGTGATCCCCTATAGAGTAGCTGAATCCATTGTAGCAATATATCCCCCAACCCATATTTCCGAAAGACAGCATACATAAATGGCCACTCCACCCAATCAAAATCCTTTTTGGCATCAAGGGCCAGTAGGCCATCCCCCTCCCCTCTTCTGCTTCCAGCCATGAATAATCTTAACAGTTCGCCTGATGTTCTGCTTAGCTTGCCTGCCCTTTACAAACCCTCCCTGGTCCAGATTAATCACCTGAGGGAGAATACACTCCAATGTCAAGACTAGAAGTTTAGCCAGAATCTTATAATCTGAGTTAAGGAGCGATATGGGTCTATAGGACCCACATGTAAGATGGTCCTTGCCAGGTTTTAGGAGCACCACTATGGTGGCCATGCACATTGAAGTGGGGAGAGACCCCTCCCGAAGTGCTGTCTGCAACATTTGGAGCATGAACAGGCCAATCACATCCCATACCAGTCTATAAAACTCCAAGGAGATGCCACCTGGTCCCAGAGCCTTCCCCCTCTTCCCCTTCCACACTGCCCGGCGCAGTTTCTCCATTGATATGGGCAAGGTTAGGCCCTCCTGGTCCCCTTCGGTGACCCTCGGGAGAGTAATTACCCTAAGAAATACCTCTGGGTCCCCATGCTCTAGATACTCCGAGGTGTATAATCTCGAGTAAAAGGCTCTGAAGGTATCGTTTATCTGATGTTGATCATATGTGATTACTCCCACATCACCTTCCATCCCCAGTATAGTCCTCTCAGCTCTCTTACACTTGACCAAGCCCACCAACCACTTGACGGCCTTGTCCCCATCGAAGTGGGCCCTGGCCCTGGTCACCAAAAGGCTCCTCTCTATCCCTCGGTTCATGTAATGATTTAATTTACATTTCAGGGTTTTAAGTTTTTGTATCTTTTGAGGGAAAGGCTTCCCCATCAGTTCCCTTTCCAACTCCTGTATTTGCGACTCCAAGTCCTTCTCCTTCCTACCCAGTTTCTTTTTAATATAAGCTGAGAACAAGATTGCCTCCCCCTGAATATGTGCCTTTAAGGCATCCCACGTATTACTGACACTAGTGTCCTCTGGATTATTCCAGGTCAAGAAATCTCGATTACTATCTGTTACTTTGGCCACAAATTTATCATCTATAAGTAATACAGGATCCTTTCTCTATCTGAGACTTTGGGCATCACTGCCCAAAAAAGATAGGAATATCTGCACTGGGGCATGGTCTGACGCCGTTATGGGTCCATATCTAGCCTGCACCACATGTTTTGCCCACAACTTTGGGAGGAGGGCACAGTCCAGCCTGGTATAAACATTATGGGCCACCTAAAAAAAGGAAAACTCTCTGGTTTGTGGGTGGCAGTGTCTCCATGCCTCTATTAAAGCTCTTCCCTCTGCCAGACTGTGATGGGCAGCCATATTTTGCGGGGGAGGTCTGATCCTATGACCTGAATGATCCATTTTAGTGTCTCAATATATATTAAAATCCCCCCCCATTATCAAATTGTCTGACATCGGGGTTAGAGCAATACCCAAATGTGAGAAAAATTTGGGAGAATAGAAGTTTGGGCCATACACTGAGACCAGAGTGTATTTATTACCCCCAGGTCCACCTCTGCTATTAAAAAGTGCCCCTGTGGGTCCACCTGGACCTTTATGATGTTTTGGCCCATCCACCTACCCCCACCCCCAGTCCTGTTTAAATACACTTAAACCCTGCCCTGGCTTACTAGCTCACTCCTACAGGTTTCTGTCAGACAGCTGCTCAAGATTTGAGTGGCAGCATCACTGTCTTCTGTGAAGCACTTTCCCTATCTATTTTAACTCCTCTTTCTAGCTCTCTCTAAAAACCACCAGGTACAGTGGTTAACTGTTCAGTCTCTCTTTGGCACCAGAGTGTCAGACTTGACGACTGAATCAAGCTGCCATGTCCCCTATCAAAGGGTGATATGTACTTCTGCTGCTTGCTACCTGGCTTGGTACAGTTGGCACCAGATGCCTAGCTGGGTCACTGCTACCCCCCTCTGAACCACTACTGGGTAGTGCATGGCTGTCAAAAGCACCTTCAGAAACTGCCTCAGTTGGCTGTGGGCAGTGACTCACTCGGCCTTACCCTATGAACATGGGTGGCCATATGCCCTCCCCTCACATAGGGGTAGTAATGGTTAGCTATACCCTAATAATTAAACCAGTGTCCAATCACTTGAATCATCTGAAGCCTCGGCGGTGGAAGGTATGAGCCAAAATCAGCATAAATCTTTCTTCCAGAAAGGTCACCTTTATGCTCCTGCTCCTCTCTGGCAACATTCACTCGAATCCAGGCCGACACACTTCAACGGGCCCTGGTGTTCATAAGGTTAAGGGCCTAAAAACAGTCTCACTGAACATCTGCAGTTTAACTGCAAAATTTGACCAACTACAGGCATGGATGGCCCTCCATACCCCTGACATCCTATGCCTAATGGAGACCTGGTTGACCAGTAGGATTAAAGATAGTGAAGTTGCCCTCAAAGGCTTCCAAGCATACAGGATTGAAAGAATAGGCAAGAGGGGTGGGGGATGCCTCATGTATGCCAGTGCACTGTCCTCCCTGCAATCAGGGTGGCCGAGGACCATGAGATAATAGTGATAAAGGCACAGGTCAGTCAGAATGGCAAAACTGTCACCCTTGCCACAATCTACCTACCCCCCAAGAAAGCCACAGCAGGCTTTCCCACAATTATAGAAGTTATAGGCACCCTTCCAAAGGGGATGGAGCTTGTCATTACTGGGGACTTTAACATAAACTGGAATCTAAAGGAGGCTGCCCTTTCAGGGATCTGATAGCCACCTCCAACCTGACACAACTTGTCACCTGCCCAACCAGGCAGAACTATAAGACAGGAAACAGTACCCTCCTTGACTGGGTCCTAGCAAGCTTACTATCCTAGATCTCTGTGATCAAGATTCTCCCAGACACACTAAGTGACCACTCCCCAATCACCTTCCTGTGGTCTAATAAATTTACCAAAAGCCCACCCATTCTCATTGAAAGCAGGGTCTTGAGGAAGGGTAAACTTGGAGCCCTCAAATCAGCCCTTGCCTTGCATGACTGGATTCCTATCGACCTGGCGCCTACCCTTGAGCAGGCCCTTATTTACTTCATTAAGGGCTTTAGCTCCATCTGTGACATCTATGCCCCGCTTACCAAAAGAAAAATTTGGGGGCAGGCAAATGACTGAATTGATGGGGAACTCCTCTCCCACATGAAAGAAAGGGACATACACAGGGAGAAGGCCAGAAACACAGGTAGCAAGCATGACCACCAGTGCTACAGAACAGCCAGAAATTGCTGCACCAAGCAAATCCGGCTCGCCAAAACCAACTATCATAAGGCCCAGCTTAGCAATTCTTGGGTTAACGAGAAAAGATTCTGGGATAACATCAAAAGCATCCTTGTAAAGGAGGACAAGAAGCACCCTCAGCTGCTCAGTATCAGTAGCACCCCCACTAAAGACCATCTAGCTATTGCAGAAGCCTTTAATAAGGCCTTCACCGATCTTACCCCAGTGCTACCACCTGCCTATTTTCAACCTGGTTTGAACCATTCCAACAATGTATCTACCAAGTGTTCTCACCCGACCTTCTACTTTAAAAGGGTGACAGTGAAGGAGGCCCTTACTATGGTCAAGAAAATACTAGGTAACACCAGACTGGGCAGTAACAGGATAGACATGAAATGTCTATCCCTCACTCTGGATGGTCTTATAGTGCCCATTACCACGCTGTACAATAAATTCCTGGCCCTGGCCCAATTCTCGGTGGTTTGGAAGCAGGCCCTAGTTACACCAGTGCAAAAAGGAGGCGACAAGTCTCTAGTAGCCAACTACAGACCCATCTCGATCCTCTCCCCCCCACCCAAGGCTCTGGAAGAGATTGTGGTGGGTCTACTCATCGAATACCTCAATAAGTATAATCTACTATGCTCCAACCAGTGTGGCTTCAGACAAAATCACAGTACCACCACTGCCCTGCTGGACTACATAAACTATGCACATAAGGCCCTGGATAAAGGCAAACTGGTGGGATCTGTCTTTATTGATCTCACCAAAGCCTTTGATACAGTCAACCACCCCCTGTTTCTGACCCAACTGCGAAACATGGGTGTGGCACCCAGTACCCTTTGCTGGTTCCAATACTACCTGATATGGAGAAATCAGTGTATCAAAATTGGGCAAACAGTATCCAGTGCAAGAGAGGTATCATTAGGGGTACCCCAGGGATCAACACTGGGGCCCCTACTCTTCAGCCTCTTCTTAAATGACCTTCCCACAGCCTACGACACCAAACTCATAGTGTATGCAGATGATGCTGTGCTCCTGAGCAGCAGAATGTCTCAGGCTGCCCTACAATCTGAGCTGCAGAACTCCTTCTCCAAACTTGAGGACTGGGTCTGTAGACATAAGTTGCTACTAAATTACAAGAAGACCAAGGCCATGCTTATGTCCAGCTCCCACAACAAAAATAAGCAGCACCCGCTCATCATCTCCAACTCATGCAGTGAGCCACTGGAACAAGTTCACTTGTTCAAGTATCTGGGGGTCATAATAGAAGATACACTCACATTTGCACACCGTATTGACTCTCTGGTCAAGACAGTCAATACCAAGATTGGTGTCCTGTACATGCACAGGCAATACCTCTCTCAAGGGGTCTGCCACCTCTCAGTCCACAGTACAACTATTTCAACTATTGACTATGGACTAGTGGTCTATGGGGCGGCGATGGATACAGTGCTCAAGAGGGTTCAGACTGCGCTCAACAAAGTCTGCAGACTCACACTGGATGCTGAGCGTGGCACTCACACCTGTACTCTGTACGAACATGCAAATTAGCTATCATTAAGAAACAGGGTCAAATTCCAAACTTGCATCCTAAGGAAGAAGGCTGAGTTGGGTAAAACACCACCTTGTGTATGCAATTTGATCAAGGCGGCCAGCTCCATACAGGTCACCAGAGGTAGGACTAGGGGGGCCTTGGCTATCCACTTCCATCGCACCTCACTTGGGCAATGTGCATTTGCCTACCGGGCCCCCTTATGGATGAATGAATTCCCTGGTTACCTCTTGGCCATCAATTGTCTGGCACAATTCAAAACTGACCTCAAATAGCACCTAATAATGCTCTCTAAGTGCACCTGCCTCTGAGTCCAGCCACACCTGCTCTCTGTGCCCCCCAGCAAGCACTAGGCAGGCCTCAGGTACCCTCTCCCTCTGTCCTTTCTCATGACTTGCCCCAGCAAGCAGTTTGAGTCATGCTCCTTCGGTACCCACCACCCGTCCCCCTCCCCCAACTCACAGTCCCATGAATTTCTCTAACAGTCACTACTAATACAGGCTGCCTGACCATGCCCTCTCACACCCCACCATTTTACTCTAGCATGTCCTCTCCACTCAGCCTCCCCTCACCCCACCATTTCTCACAAAACCTTATCACCCTTCTTCCCCAACCCTTCACCTCCACCACAGTACATACCTCTCTCTCATACCTCCTTTCTTCATCCCATTGCCAGCTACTCTGTCTCTCTGAACTACTGACAGTGCACTTTGTGGCTGCTTATCCCCTCCACCCCCACCCTCAGAAAGTGTTTTTCTTGTTATTTAACCTGTACCTATGTTTTGAGTTATTCTGTAAGTTCTGAATCCAAGCTGTATCATTCATTGTAATGTACCTTTGTTTTCTCCTGTTGTACTTTGTTTTACAATCTATGACTGGAACCTTTGTAAAAGAGCTTGCACTCAAAAGTCTTTTCCGAATCACTAAATAAATAAATAAATAAATAATGTGGTAACCTCGGTCATATCCATATTGCAACCCCCCTTGCCCTAGAGGTGAAGGGTTCAGTCAAGAGGGAACCTCCCCCCAGGTGTTTGCCAGCTTTATGGCTTCCTCTCCAGTGCAGTGAATCTCCTGGAGAAAAACAATATTCCCTTTCATTTTTTTAATAGTAGCCCACACCTTTTTTCTTTTTACAATATGTCTGAGATGATTCACATTCCATGAAATCACTGATAACTTACTCATAGTTGGATAACTCACAATATAAGATATACCCATACCACGTACTAATCCTGTAATTGTCAAGAACTATTCTCAGAACTGTTTTAGAACAACCACCAAACCTAACAAACTCCCCCCAAACCAACTTCCCCTCTGTTTCAAACCTCCAAACCCCTAGGGACATCTTCAAACAGTGAAGAGACCCCTTCCCCCCTTCGACCAACATCGGAGAATATATCCCCCAGCAAATGATAGGCCAAAGAACCAGAAACTCCCAACCCCCCATAAGAAACAGTAACCTGAACATCAAAACATATCCCCCCTCAGATCTAATATAAGATCTGCCCTCTACTCTGCGTGGATCTAGCTAGCCATCCATCCTATATAGTACATTATTAAAAATGACAAAAAAAAGAGAAATGAAAAAAAGGGAAACAAAGAAATTGAGTGGTATACTCTCGCCATCCCTCCAATATGCAAAATATAGTATTCAGTCTGTCAGGGGGATGGGTCCTCTCACATCCTTCCCCACCACCAGGCTCGAATAAAGTGTGGGAATGGAGCAGGCTGTGACCCACACTCCCAATAGGGCATTGCAGGTGGGCAGCTGGGCCTCCCCTCTGCCCCCCTGACAATCAGCAGTCCTATTCGGTAAAGGTAGAGACCACCAATCCCCGAAATATGCTTGTTCCAGATTAAACTTCATCACTCAGCTGTCCACATTTAGATCATGGAGAGGGACCCAAGGAGAATGGCCCCACCACCGATCATACCAGCCCCAACCCCACACTGCACTTATGAAAGAAAGAAACAGTTAGCATTATAAAATTCAAACTCTGCAGTTCAGTTTATCAGATCCATAGCATCCCATTCTGGCAGCTGGATATTAGGCAGAGCAGGTCAGAAATAGGGTATTACGGGGCACAAGAGGAACACAGCCAGAGTCCAGGTTCATTCGACCCAAATCTTGCCTGTTCAAATGTGCCCCCTCTAGGTCGATGTCTGTGCACAAGCCCTCAAAGAAGGCTCCCAGAGCAGAAACCTTCAGTGAGAGTGGGGGGGGGGGGGGCTGCCGAACCAGCCCTGATAGGCCCCATAAAGGAGTTATGGTCTGGTGCTTTAGTTATGCACCCCACCAGCCCCCACACCCAGTTAGCCCGCTGCCCAAGCACAGTACTGTAATTCAGTCACATCTGGTAGGAGAACGGCCCTTCTAGTTTTGATTGCGTTGCCTAGATTTCTTTTCGTGTTCCAACATGCAATCCATGACCACTTCCGGGCTCGTGAAGGATTTGGCCTTACCCCCTTGCGTCAGAATGATCAAGTGGGCCAGGTACACTAAGGAGAACAGGCACTTCAGGTCATGCAGCCTTTTCTTCACCTCAGCAAATGCTCTACATTGATTCTGGAGCTGCCATGAGTAGTCAGGGAAAATGCTGACCCGTGAGTGTTGCATCATGATTTTATCTTTCACCTGCGCCTTCTCTAACACCATCTATCGATCCATAAAGTGGAGAAACTTAATAATAACATGTCTTTGCCTTTGATCGGGTGCTGGCTTGATGCCTGGGGGTCTGTGTGCCTGTTGAATTTCTAGTGACACCGTTTGTGGAATTTCCAGGGTGTCCCGGAGACATCACTGAATGAAAGATGGACTGTCCCTGCCCTCCAGGCCCTCTGGGAGCCTGACTAGATGCACATTGCATCGGCGCTCCTGGTTTTCATGGTCATCTACTATCTGCTTCAAAAAATCTATTTCACGCGGTGCTTTTTGCAGATCTGCATGTGAGCTTTACATACGATCTTCTGTGGTGCTCACCTAGCCTCCAGTTCTCCCAGGTGAGTTTCATGAGTATTCTCCATTTCCGAGACTGAATTTACCATTTGCTGCAAGTGCTGTAACTGGGTAGTGACGTTTTAAAATCTGGCCTCCATCCCCTTCCCCAGTTCGTACTTAAGCTCCTTTATGAGCCGTTCTAATGTCTTGTAGCCACCCAAGTGCTCAGGAGAAGCCTTCTGATCCATCACTATATCCTGCGTCTTGGTTTCCACTGGATGGGTCTTTCCCATGCTGCCTGAGCTGGAGGAGCCTTCCAACATATGTTTTGGTAAGCCTCTGGAGTCTTCTGCCATTTTAGCTGCTCTGAAAGCAGTTTTGCCTGTTTTTTGGCCGGTTTAGCTGCCAATGACATCAAGTTGGTACAGGGTAGCAAATTGATTCGATCTGCAGAGATAGCTGGAAGGATGGTGATAAAATGCAATGGATAGCCATGGAGCTCTGTAACTATGCTGCCATCTTGCTTTTGCGCTTGGCTGCGCCCCCTCCCTACAGAGTTACTGAAAGCAATATTTTTATATTTATGCTTTTTTAGTGCAGATACACAAACAGCCTCGATATTTTATGGACCTCGTTAATTAATTTATGAGGTTTCTTGGGGCCATAAATGAGCAAATATTTTGTGTGTTCATGATTTAATTTGAACCTCTGAACTGCTTTGGGTTAATCTGATTATTAACTGTATTTGGAATATTATAGGCTGCTGCAGACTCATGCTTGTTTTAAAAGCCTCATTTTACCTTAAAACTGAAATGCTGTTCAGGAGGAAATGCCATCTGACAGTCAAAGTGGCATTACCATGAGGTACTGTTTTTTATTACATACTGTACGGAATGGTGATATAAATGATTTCAAACATGTGGTCTTTGGAAACTATCTGTTTTTTGAATGGGCCAGTATTTGTTGACCTCAGCCTAACAAACACAACTAAACAAAATGTAGAATTATTTGTGGGCTTAAATGCCCCTAGTGTTTCATTCAGTGACTAATATACGGTACATGAGTCTGAATTTCTATCTTTTTTATCTCAAAGTTGACATCAGTCCACAAGGATTAGCTCTGTTTCTGTCATAAGTCTGTTGAACTGGAGGAACAAACAGGGGACAGCTTTGTAGTGACACCTCCAGCCTCTGAGCACAGTCAGCCCAGTGATGGACCCAAGTTGTCATGGGGCCCATTTGTAATAAACCCTTCTGAATATTGTTTGTCCAGATATCTCATATACAAAAGGCAGATAAATAAATCAGGTGCCTGTAACTGATGATCTCGGGCTGAGCTTCTATGTCTCAGATGAGATATAGCTAGGGCCAAGGAAATTAGCTCACAATCAATTTTTGTACTTATTTACTTCAAGAACCTTACATGAGTGAAATAATTAAGCAATAATGCATGACAGAGTGTGTGTTGTGCTGGGATAACATCACACCTGGAGTGGTTGGGCACAAGGCCGCAGTCTGAGTGAGTCCAACAACCCCAGAAGTGACGTTATCCCAGCACAACATACACCCTGAAGTGCATTATTGCTATTATACAATGGCTCATTTGTGGAAAAATGGAAATAAAGTTGAAAAATACATTTAAAGTACATTTATTTGTCACTTTTTTGGATAGGGTAGGGTTACTTCATGAAAAAATAGTGCTAGTTTAATTATTTCAGCCAGCAGGTAGAGCTCTTGTATTTTTCCTCTGGCTGTGACTGCAGTTTCCATAGTAATCTTTATCAGTGCTGTCAGGCCTTGTTGGTATTCCCAATTGCCTTGCTATTTGTGTCCCATTTTTCCATGTTTTCACTATAGGTGGGATATTGAGACTGCAGCAGGCTGTGGCGTAAGCCTGGGCGCAGAGCAACTGGGATGTGCCAGGGCACTGACAGGGTGATATACAACGGTGCTGTGCCATGGCTCAGCACCATTGAAAATCGCTCTGTGGCCACCCGCGTAGTGCATAGCGCAGTGGCACTGCACCAGCGCAAGTGGCCAGAGAGGAGCGGGGGATGCGCTAGCGTAAGTGCCATTGCGCTAGGTGCTTCAACTGCAGTATTCAACAATAGATATGCAAATGGGACCATAATGCATGCAAGGTGCAAATGGGGCCATTTGCATGTCATTTTGGCCCCATTTGCATGCAGGTGCACCAATCCCCAGTGACATGCGCCTGGCGCCCTGCCAGGCAGCAGCCGTCGGGGACCAACGCCCCCTGCCCCCATTGGCAACGCGCTCCAACACCCAATCATGGGCCGTAAATAGTAAATAACTCCCTGATGGTCCAGTGGACCTATCCCCCTGCCCGATCGTGGGCTATAATAATATTTGACCTCCCTGGAGGTCCAGTGGAACTATCCCCTTGCCCGATCGTGCGCTGTAATAATATTTAATTTCCCTGGTGGTCCAGTGGACCTATCCCCTTGCCTGATCACAGGCTGCAATAATATTTAACCTCCCTGGTGGTCCAGTGGACCCAGCTCCCTGCCCGATCGCAGGCTGTAATATTAAAAATACTCCCTGGTGGTCTAGCGGTAACCCCCCCAACCCGCCCACTTATTCCCGCCACCCCGCCTCCCCACCAGTCAGCAGTGGTGGCAATACCCACCTGCAAGCCACCTGGCCACCCGCTGACTGATGGCGTACAGTATGGCTGCATGTCCATTGGTCTACATCATGGGCCAATGTGCGTGCAGACCGTACCGTGCTACACAGTCCTGATATGTGAATGGATCCATAGTACAGTATGGTCTGTAATGCTTGATTACTCCCAGGTCCCTTTCCATTTTTGTTGTTGTTACTACCCCTTCCCCATTGTGTAATCTTCCCCTGGGTTTTTGTTTCTCAGGTGCATTATTTTGCACTTTTTTGCATTGAATCCAAGCTGCTATACTTCTGACCATTCCTCCAACCTTGCCAAGTCCCTTCTCATCCTTTCCACACCTCCTTGTGTATCAACCCTGAAAAAGATCTTTGTATCATCTGCAAAGAGGCATACTTTTCCTTCCAGTCCCTCTGCAATGTCATTTATAATGACATTAAAAAGGACTGGACCCAGTACTGAACCCTACGGTACCCCACTAGTAACCCATCTTTCTTCAGAGTGGACTCCATTTACAATTACCTTCTGTGTCCTGTTGTCCAATGTTTTACCCAGGCTTCCACCCTGGGACCCACTCCCAGGCTTGTTAATTTGATTATTAATCTTTTGTGTAAGACTGTGTCAAATGCCTTGCTAAAGTCTAGGTAGGTCATGTCCACAGCCCCTCCCTGATCTACTACTTTGGTCACCCAGTCAAAGAAATCAATTAGATTTGTCTAACGTGATCTTCCTGCTGTGAACTCATGCTGCCTTGGGTCCTGTTCCCCACTTTCCTCTAGGTACTCAACAATTCTTTCCTTCAGAAGTGATTCCATCACTTTCCCTACCACAGAGGTCAAACTGACAGGTCTGTAGTTTCCTGCCTTTGTCTTGCTCCCACTTCTGTGAAGGGGAATCACATCTGCCTTCCTCCAGTCCTCAGGTACCACACCATCCTCCCATGATATGTTAAAAAGGGTAGTCAGTGGTGTCACTAGTTCCCCACTTAATTCTTTAAGAATTCTGGGGTGAATTCCATCAGGCCCCATTGCTTTGTCCACCTTCAGTTTTAGGAGTTCTTTCAAAACCCTTTCTTCTGTGAAAGGACTGGGATTGACCTCCCTATCCAGAGTGTTTCTGTTAATTGGATTAGGCACATCCCCCTCCTCCTCCTCCTCTTTTGTGAATACTGAGCAGAAGTATTCATTCAGTATCCCTGCTTTTTCACTGTCCCTCTCTGCCCACCCACAGCCCTTTCTATTCAGCCTCACTATCCCTCCCTTTGTCTTTCTACGCTCCCTGATGTACCTATAAAAGGTTTTATCCCCCTTCTTAACTGAGTTGGCTATCTTTTCCTCAGTCTGGACCTTTGCTATTCTGACTTACCTCCCTGCTTCCTTCTGCCTTAGCTGGTATTGTTCTCTGTCCTGCTCCTTCTGTGTTTCCTTATACTTCCTAAATGCTATATTTTTCTCCCTAACCTTCCCCACTACCTCTTTTGAGAACCATAGTGGCGTTTTCTTTCATTTTGATTTGTTTATTTGCGTCACACAAAGGCTTGTTGCCTCTGTGATGGCAGTTTTGATGTTTCCCCATTGTTACTCCACCCCTCCTTCTAGCCTGTTTGCTAGTGCTTTTCTAAGGCACTCCCCCATCTTGCCAAAGTCAGCCCTCCTGAAGTCCAGAACCCTCACTTGTGTATGACTTGACTCTGTAGCTGAGTTTATCATGAACCACAGTTTTGTGGTCACTTGTTCCCAGATCGCTACCCACTTCTATATCTTTTTGTATAATTTGGGTTTTGCATTTGGCAATTTCACAAACACTGATAGAAAGTTCAGACTTTACATTCTGGAATTTATTGAATTAGTTTTTATCTTTAAAAATGGGCTCAATTTAAAGCCTAAATTAGAGATCATCCTCTACACGAACACTGTGTTTAAGACAGAATATGATGTAAGATGGTATAAATGATACAACAGAACTTTTAATTTTTACACACACAATAGAACTTATTTTTATATTTTGTTTTTCATATTTAGTGTTATATGCATCTAATAGTGAGCTATTCCCATTAAAGAGGCGTTATTCTAGTTGTCTTGATTGCATATGGGAGACTATTGCATGCAAAATTACTGCTGCTTAAAGCACCTCTCTATCAAGTGAAAAATGTGTTACTTTTAGCCAAGGAAGTTTTTATAAATGTTTATCTTATATGATGTTTTCCTATATAAGGGATCCTAAGACATTCTAGACATGTTTTAATTATAGCTATGGGGAATAAGTATATACGGCAATTATTAAGGGAGGTATTTTAGACCATTGTTTTGGTGCCTCCAGGTAAAACAATTAATACAGAATTAAATATGCAGACTGGGGTCACTTTAGAAATTGCAGACCTAATGTTAAAATTTGAATGAAACCACAAAGGGAAAGTTAATCTAAACTAATGCTAAACGAATGGACTCCCATCCCGATACTAATTTATTCAATGTGATTAGTTCAACAATGAATTCATACTTCTTCATTACTAGCTGATAGCCAGTGTTGCATTTGGATCTGTGTACTGTTATATTCTACCCATCATATGACTTTATTTATTTTTATTGTATGTTTCATATGGTTTTATTTTGTGATATTGAAATGACCAAATCGTTGAACAATAAACTTGAAAAACACAAAAAAAGCTTCAGAAGAAAATAAAAAATTGATTTCTTTTTTTTAAGAGTTTAAAAATTAGCCTATTTAAATTAGATTATGTTTAGAAATTATTATCTCTGGAACTGGCAAAGCAAGGAACCTTTTTTTTCCCCCTTTCCATTGTTTATCCTCTGTGGCAGGAAAAACCACCGTGTCAGGGACCGTACCGGACTCTTCAGTCATTCAAGGAACCTTCCCTCTTGTGCCACAGTGGACCACTGGAGCTGGCCTGGGAGCTTCATCCAGCTGTGGCCCCATATTTTTCTCCATTTTTTTTTCTCTCCTTGTTATCCAAGGCCCCAGAATGCAGTTGCCCATGCACATGGAGGTGAGCATGTGTACCACGGCACCGGTGATGGTCACGTCTGCCCTCCCAGCCTATTACCAGGTTCCCTCTCTATCTTGGCACTACCACCCAGCCTCCAATGGATGGCAACCAAGTGCCAAGGAAACCCCAGGTCCCTCCCCAGGAGGAGAGCTGCCTCCTGGCTGCTTAATCCACTCCTTGCCCCACCGGATGACCCCCAGTGGCCCGAGCTCATACTCAAACCCGAGTCACTGGCATGCCGTGAGGTGTGGCATCCAGTGCCTCAATCCTCAGTGCCACCAAGCTGGCAAATAAGGAACCTGTTTTTAATAGAATCTTGGTGTTAGAGTGGCATCAATAAATCCTACCAGTGCAGTATAAATGTGGTGATACATATTGATATATATCAATATACACACTGCATTGTGGTTGAAAGTGTAATAATGTATAGTGATGTTTATAGTTATGTATCAATACATGTAAACTGCATCAACAGATTAATTCCATACTGATGTGATTCCAAGCTTTGATTAAAAAAAATACAAGTTTCAAACCCTAACAGGTCCACAATTAGCACATATCTAAAAAAAAACAAATCATATATTGTCTCTTTGCTAGCCCTTCCCTCAACCTGATTCAGTTTATAATTATTTTCTGCTTGTGCCATCATAATCATTTATTATTGTGATGCCACATGCAGATGATTATATAGACTAAGCTCCTGAACTGTAAAAGACAAGGACTACTTTTTCATACACATACTTTTTTTATTAGTACATGTAAATAATTGCTTAAAATTCCATTTTTTAATATTGGGTCATTGTTATCTATGGATGTTGATGTGATTTTTTTTTTCATTTTAACCAGTTGTAAAATATACAAACCATAGGCAGACTAAGGAGGGCAGCTATCTGCAATTATTTGATTTCAGCTTCTAATGTCCCCTTTCAACCTTGGCCCATTCTTGGTATTAGATACTGCTACAGTGCCCTTGGTGGCACACGACACCCACTGGAGAGTTCCAGTAATGCAAGCTGCTCTGCTAATGCCTACCATGATTTGGTTGGCATACTTTGGGAAAGTAGGGTGCAAATAAGATCCTCCTGCATACCTGACAGGTCATGCCCAAGAAACTCACTGCTAATTAAGACAGAATCCTTAACCTGTGCTAGTCCACTGCCAGCAATCAAAGCGTGGTTACTTGACACTGCAGCCTTTGACACCACATGTCCAGCTTTTTCAGCTGCTATGCTAGTTGTCTACTGTACTTGCATGTAAATTTCAAAAAAGCTTCATGGTTTTAATTAAAACTTTTAAGTTTTGAATGTAAAGCTAAATAATTGCTCCTGTTAGACCTTGTGTGTCTCATGAGATAGTTCAGCTGCCCTGATGTTCCATGTGAATGATAAATAGCCATGCACGTTTGTTACTTTTCTTAGACTCTTTGGGCCAGATATTCAAAGGGTTGCACATGGCGCAACAGTGTTGCACCAGCCAAAACCCATTGATGCACCCCAGAGTGATATTCAGAAGAGGGTGTTGCGCTGCTTAAATCCCAATGCGCTGGGGCACATCAGTAATGTATGCGGCGCAAGTGTGTGGGGGGGCATGCCCATGCATACTCGGCACATCTCAATATTCAGCCCGGGATGTGCTGAGCATATGCAGGTGCAACCCCTACTTGCACTGCACACTGGTGCTCAAAGTTGAGCCAAAAAATAAAGGAGCAAGGGCTGACCACCCACAGGTGAGCTGCCGTATTGCAGTGTGCAACATGGCAGCTGCCAGCTGTGGGTTGCCACCCAAGCTCTGGAACCAGGGTCTGTCGGTGTCATGCCCCTCCACACCTGATCGTGGGCTTTGTAATAGAGAACATATCCCTGGTGGTCCAGTAGACTGCTTCCAGCCTGATCGTGGGCATAGGTATCATAAAAAACATTTCCAATATCCCTGGTGGTCCAGTGGACAGCTTCCAGCCTGATCGTGGGCATCAGTATAATAAAAAACATTTTAAATTATCCCTGGTGGTCCAGCAGTACGCCCCTCACCCACCACTCAGACCTGCCACTCCGCTCCCCCAAGTCAGCAGCAGGTGGCGGCTCCCACCACAAGCTGCCCGGCCGCCCGCCCGACTGACTACCATACAGAATGGCTGTACATCCATGGGTCCACAGCATGGGTCAATGGGCAAGCAGACCATACCAAACTACACAGTCCCATTATGTGAATGGATTTATTCACATTTCTGGACTGTGTAATATGTATGGTCTGCACATACTGTGTACTGTGGACCAGTGAGCATACAACTGTGCTGTCGTAGTCAGTCGAGCGGGTAACTGGCTGGACTGGTTGAGAGCTGCCACCCTGCTGACCAGAGAGCGGGTGGTGGGGCTGAGGGCGGGTGAGGGCACCGCTGACCACCAGACAATTTAAAATATTTTTTATTATACTGATGCCAGCAATCAGGCTGGAAGTGGTCCACTGGACCACCAGGGATATTGGAAATGTATTTTATTATACTGATGCCCGCGATCAGGCTGGAAGCAGTCCACTGGACCACCAGGGATATTGGAATTGTTATGTATTATACATATGCCTGCGATCAGGCATTGGGGCACTTTGCCGTGATGTGCAGGGGGTGTCGGTCCCCGATGGCTGCAGTCTGGCAGGGCACCAGGTGTAAGTCACTGGGGATCAGTGCACCTGCATGCAAATGGAGCCATAATGACATGCTAATGGCCCCAGTTGCACATTGCATGCATTATGGCTCTATTTGCATATCCACCACTGAATATTGCAGTTCCTGCACCTAGCACAACTGCACTTACGTTGACACATCCCGCTGCTCCTCTCTTGCCACTTGTGCTGGCACAGTGCCACTGCACCATGTGCAATGCGGGTGGCCATGTTGCCATATTCAATGGTGCTGAGCCATGGCGCAGCACCATTGAATATCACCCAGCACACTCCCTGGTGCATCCCAGTTGCACTGTGCCCATGCTTGCACCCCTGCCTGGTGCATTCTGAATATCCAACCCCTTGTTAGTTGCTTATTACCTAGATGGGCCACCATTCTGCAGAATATAGCTCTCACTATCCAACAGGTATTGGTAATACTGCTGTAAATGTAGGGAACAAAACTGTACAGCACTGAAAATGAGAGCTCTAAAATGCAATAGAAGGATCTACAGGGCTGGGGACTAATGATTTACTCAATTTTCATCAATGAAGCTGCAGGAGGCAAAGACAAAAGCCTTAGGAAATTATATTAACATTTGGCTACATTGTCACTCTTTATTATTTTAACATTTGGCTACATTGTCACTCTTTATTATTGATTCATTACTATGACTATTGGCTATTTTTATGCCATTATTAAATGTAAGATGGATAAGACTAGGCTTTGTACCTTTATAATTTGTTATGTACGTTGCTGTTTAAGGGTAAATAATGTTATAGGAGTGACAGAATACTCTCTGTAAACATGTATTTTCTAATGTACTGTGTGTAACTTTTTACCTTTATGTAATTGAAATGTTTACAGTTTGTACTGGACCCCACTGAAAATGAGTCTAACCGCTCAAAGGGTTATCCTTTACCTGAATTCATAAGGAATACATTTTTACAAACAAACAAACAAACATGGACAAGTGGACATTTTTTTTTTTTGCTTACTGTTTCTGTTATTTGTTGTTGTTAATCTTTCAATTTTACAAAAGTACTGCATTAAAAAAATAACAATAATATCCTGTAGAAATTTGTTTCAGAAGAGTAGATAAGTCCCAGTAAAAGAAAATCTGATTTTTTTAATCTGTTGGCAGTAGAGTACTCTTAGACTTTCTCTTTCTAAAAGCTCAAATTTTCTCAGCCTGTTCTCAAATGTCAGGCCAAACTCTGAGTCCAGTTTGTGTCTTCTGTATCTAGCTGCCAACAATGACATTCACTCCAATATCTTTTGTCATTGTGTTCGCAGTTGGACAGTAGTCTGCTTTCCCTTGTGTTAGTGAATGAAAATTTCTGGGAGGGGTCTGGGGGTGTGGTCTCCCTAAATGTTGTATGTTAAATTTAATTTAGTGAAGATTTATGAATGTGTGTGCGGGGGTCATTTTACATACAGTAGTAGCAATCCATCCCCAGTTTCCTGAATCTCAGCTGAGCTTCTTTTTATTTATTTCCAGAACTAAGTTTGTGTGTTTCTGTCTATTTTCATCACTAATTATAATTCATCATTGTAGTAGATTTTCAAATGGCTTTGATCATTAAAAACAGAACATATTATTAGTAACATAAGCACGTAGCACATACATGCACACTCACGCATAGTACATTACTTACTTGCAGAAGGTGTGTCTGCCTTTGACTTGGCTTTATCTGTGGAAAAATTTTAAAAAAGCATTTTTCTTAAGCATTGGAATCTTCTGCCAAACACTGAAAACACTGGTATCACACTGTAGCTGTACAATATCCTTCATACCGTAGCTATGTATTGAATTTCTTATTTTGAATGCCTTTGCCCACAACATACCTCTCAGACAGATGTAAAAGTTTGTAATACCTTTAGGAAAGATAGGATAGGGAAACGTGGTGGAGGAATTGTGGTATGCATCAAAAAGGAGTTGAAGGCATAAGAATTTGATTCTAGTGTGACCAAGAGAATTTCAGTAGAACAGTTATGGATTAAAATACTGATGCCTGTAGGACAATTAACTCTACAGTATGTGTGGTATATAGAGCACCAAATTTAAAAGGGGAAGACAGTATACTTTTTATAGAAAATATGGAACAGATAAATATAGATGGAGACTTTATGATTTTGGGAGATTTCAACTACCAAAATATTTATTGGGAGATGCTGAAAAGTTCATCTAGGATAGAAAACAGATTTAGTGAGATGATTATACATACAGATTTGGAACAATTAATTAATGCAGTAACCACAGGGAATAAAATACTGGATCTGGTACTATGCAACTTTGAGGATTTAATTAATGATATAACAATTGAAGAGCCAACTGGAGATAGTGACCACAAAAAATCATCATAGAGATAAATGTTGAAACTTGTAAGACCAATGGTATGACAACCCTTAAGCGTTATAATAAAGTGGATTATAAAAGTATTTGAGAATATCTTAAAAAAATGGGATTGGCAAAATGAGCTACAAGGACTGGATCTTAACCATACTTAGGAAAACATAAAACAAAAAATTGACCACTGCATGGATACCTGGGTATCTGTAATGCCAAAATATAATAAGAAAGGAAGAATTCCAGAATGGTGGGGAAGTAAGGTTAAATAATCTATAAAAAAGAAGGTGACATTTTATAAGAGGTATAAAAAGAAATCAACTGAAATGAATTATGAAAAATATAAAATAGCTTCTAATAAAAGTAAGATTATAATAAAGAATGTAAAAAGAAGGACAGAAGAAAGAATGGTAGAATCTATTAAAGATAATAAGAAAAGCTTTTTCAGTTATGTGGGTTCCTTGTGGGGAAATCAAAAAGAAATAGGACCCCTAAAATTAGGGGGGGAGAAATTCTGGTTAAAGAGCAGGATATGGTGAATGAGCTAAATAAATATTTTTTAACAACTTTCCAAACTAAAGAAGATTCATGTATTGGAAATGTTGACACCATTTGTGTGCATGATATATTATTTGAAAAAATGGTTGTTCAAGAGAGGTTTCAGAAATTAAAACCAGATAGATCTATTGGCCTAGATGGGATTAGTTTAAGATTTCTGAAAGAAACCCCAGATGAACTTGCAGGTCCTATAATATAGAGGATAATGGCTCGGAATCAGGTGATAACCATGCTGTAATCACCTCGAGTGGTTGCTAGGGCAACATGGTAAAACTCTCAAGCACAGCTCGAGAGGTTAACTGTAGCCCTAGCAACCATGAGAGGTGATTTCAGCATGGTTGTCACCCGATCCCCTGCCATCATCTTTTATAGTGTATGGTCAAAAAAACACTGTTTGCATTTTATGTGTGAGAATTATGGAACTCTGGTGGATTCTTTTTTGTTATGCCACTGTTTGGAAGTTCCGAAGTGTGGTTAACAACTTTTTGAATTCTAAACAGTGCATAACAAAGCTGTGTGACTGCTGATTATGGTGGTTAATAGGCACTTACCATACATTATAAAGCTTTTTAATGCCTCAATACAGGAAGGGGACACTTTAAAAGAATGGAGAGAGGTAAAATATAACAGCAATACATAAAAAGGGGGATAGGAAGGAGCTGGGTAATTATAGATCCATATGTCTCATTTCTGTTCTGGGAAAAGTTATGGAAGGACTGATATTAGATCTTATCAAAACACATATGGATAGTAAAGGCTTGTCTGATATAACACAGCATGGTTTTACACAAGGAAGATCTTGTCTTACTAACCTATTACAGTTTTTTTTAACCAATTAGTGCTGCACTTGATGCAGCTTTACCTGTAGATGTAATGTTCTTGGACTATTCAAAGGCCTTTGATTCAGTGTCACATAAAATCTTATTACAGCAATTAGAGAAATTATAGCTCCATTCTCATATAGTAATGTGGGTTAAAAGTTGGCTGAGTAGTAGGTGTCAAAGGGTTGGAATCAGAGGATATTTTTCAGAATGGGGAGAGGTGACTAGTGGTGTGCCTCAGGGGTCTGTTTTGGGTCCCACCTTGTTTAATATATTTGTATCAGAAATGGAAACTACCAGCTCTGTATGGATATGTAAATATGCCGATGATAGTAAGGTGGGAGCCATAGTTAATAATGAGGAAGCAGCAAATAATTTGCAGAAGGAATTAGTGAGACTGGAGCACTCTGTAAATAAATTGAGATTTAACCAAGAAAAGTGCAAAGTGATGCATTTTGGGAAAAAATAAACAATTTAGTTATAAACCGAATTATCATGTTTTGCAGACAACAGAAACAGAAAAGGATTTGGGAGTTATGGTTACAAATTCCCTTTCTTTTGATACCCACACAAAGGGGCTGGTAATAATATGTCAAAGGATACTATTGTGTATTTTTAGACTTATATAGAGCAGAGAATCAACCACACTTATTCCACTTTATTCTTCAATGGTTAGACCTCATCTGGAGTACTGTACCCAGTTTTGTGCCCCCCAAAGTTGGAACGGAGATAGATTGATAGAAAGGGTTCAAAGGGGAATGACAAAAAGCATAAAGAATATGAAGAACAAATTTTATACTGAGAGGAAGACTCATTTAGGACTTTATTTCTTAAAGTATAGAAGGACAAGAGGTGACCTATGTTTGGTTTTTAGTGCTAGTAAGAATGAGGGCATGTGGGAAGCTATTGGCCTAGTCAGACACCCCAGTCAAAGAAATACAAGATCGCATAATATGATACTAACACAAGAGGGTAGTAGAACATCTAAGAGAAGTACATATTTTAGCCAGAGAGTTGCTAGTGTATGGAACTCATTGCCTGCAGGTATTGTTCATAGCAAAACCATGTTAGAATTCAAGAAATCGTTAGATAGGTACATGGGGTAGAAAACGGTAGGAGTTTCCACTGAAAAAGTGACAAGCATTACATAGGTCTTTAGGCCTTCAATTGCTCATATGAACCTATGAACCTGCTAGGACCAAAATCAGTGACACTCCCCCAAAAAAATCAGGGACAAATTACCAAAATCAGGGACACCATATTTTATTCATCATGGCATTGCACCATTGCATGACATGTGCATCACATGATGTAGTGCACTACAACATATGTAAAGACCCTTTAGTTTATGCTTTTTAAAATGTCAAATTCAGTTGCATACTACCAAATGGCACAATAAAAAAAAAACACAGACAAATGTTTTACATCTTCTTTCTGTTCATTTACCTACTTGAAACAAAAATGCAACATCGGCACTGCTAGATAAATCATTTATTTAGGATCCAGTGTTAAGTTAATTTCCAGTCTTTTAAAGATCCAGTGTTATTTAATTTCCAGTCATGACTAAACAAAAATAAACAGTATTGCAATGCAGTGTGTGTGTGTGTGTGTGTGTGTATGTGCATGTCTGTGTCTCTCTCTCTCTCTGTCTCATTAAAAAAAAACAGATAAGCCTGTGTAATGCGGGGGGAGGGGGGGCGATGCTGTCTCTTCCAGACTGCTTTTTTCTACTTAGGTACAGTTCACTATAGCTCAAAGGCTTGGCAGTTGAAATGTAATGCAAAAAAGTGTAAAATAATGCATATGGGGCACTAAACCCCATGAACAACATATCAGTTGGGGGTGAGGATACAGCATGCACCAAGCAGGAAAGAGACCTTGGGGTTATCATCTCTGATGACCTCAAAGTAGGGAAACAGTACGACAAGGCAGCAGGTAAAGCAAACAAAATTCTGGGATTCATAGGCAGGGGCATCACCAACAGGAATAGGGAAGTCCTAATTCCACTATACAAGACACTAGTGAGGCCCCACCTGGAGTACAGTGTCCAGTTCTGGAGACCTTGCCTTCATATGAACATAGATGGGGTGGAGAAGGTTCAGAGGAGGGCAACAAAGATGGTACAGGGATTGCATTACAACTCCTATGAGGACAGGCTGAAAGGCTTGAATATGTACTCCCTGGAGGAGAGAAGGGAGAAAGGGATATGATAGAGACATACAAGTACCTTACGGGGAGGAACAGGGTACCCGAAAACACTATTTTCCAGCAAAAAAGATGTTCCAGGTCTAGAGAGCATGGAATGAAGTTGGAGGGAGAGTGATTCAGAGGAAATGTGAGGAAGAATTTATTCACAGAAAGGATGGTGGACAAGTGGAACACCCTGCCTGAAGAAGTGGTGGGGGCTGAAACAATCAAGGGATTTAAGAATGCATTGGATAGGCATAAGGGAATCCTGGAGGTCAGGGGTAAGGGCCAACAGACTTCTAGAAAACCTTAAAGTGATCTTACAAGCTCAAATAGGCAGACTGGGTGGGCCATAGGCCCTTATCTGCTGACAGTATCTAGGTATGTATGTATGTATATATCTAGTTTAACCCTTGCTGTGTTGCTGGCTGATATATCAGTTCATAATTCCTATACTTGCTAATTCTGTTGGTAGCTTATGGGTTAAACAGGTCTTGATATATTTACACACTGGCATTCTAAAAATCCATAAACAAAGCAAGCAATTCAGGACTGTGGGACAAGGAGTCTAAATTCTTGAAGTCCCAGAAAATCAGGGACAGTTGAGAGGTATGGTCCACGATAGCCCAACTCATCTGCAACATCGAGTTTATAGAGTGCTACTCTGCTTCTGACCAATTCAACAAGTACATATTTGAGGAATAAAGCATGAAGAGAAACTACATAACCTGCTCTGTGTCATAGAGTGATTCATTGCCTATGCTGGGATTCTAGCTGGCATCTCCTTCAGGCTCATCATTTTCTGCTTGAATCATTACCTTCAGACCAAAAGTTGCATGAACGTTTACACTGAAAGATAAATGACTGGCTGTGGACTGGCATCAGTGGGCAATTTTGTAAACCCAGGTCTGCTCTGTTACAAACTTGAGGACTAGTACATAAAATAACATAGATCAAAACACAGTTCATGTTAGCTGGGTAAACTCCATCACATTATTTTCGATTCTTCTTCCATGAAGCTGTTTCTCTGTGCTGGTCTTGTGTGGCAGCACAATGCTCCCAGCCTGGTCAGTGACCTTCTCACAGACTTACCGGTTATCTGCCACTTACCCAGAAGTAGGCACGACAGGCATCCAGTGGCAACCTCTCCCTCCTGGGGCTCCCCACTGAGTTGTTGGCTGGTCTCCACTAGTCAGCCAATCAAGCAGCAGGAGCAGCATCCCTCCTCCAAGAGAAAGGAGAGCAGTCTCTGTGATGTTCAATCCTTTCCCCTTGGCCAGCCCCCAATAGCCAGTGCTCGTTCTTGAATGCAGCTCGCCAGTGTAGCAAATGGTAGTGCTACTGCTGTGCTACTGGCCAGCCAACCATCCTACTCTGTCAGCAGCTATATGTATAGGTACTGTATGTGTTTTTCTTAAAGCTACTACTGCAATAGTTTTAGTACATTCAGCAATTTCAAAAATCGGTTTTATTAGTAGTGTTCTAAGTAGTGTGGACACACGATAAAGAAGGCAGCCCTAAGCAGTTTTTGAAAACTCTTCCTATCTGAGGCCTATCCTCAGCTGTGAAAGCCATATTTACACAGCGTATTTGTCTAGATACTGCACAAACAAATGCTTATGATAACTAACAGCATAGTACTGCCCCAGCCTACTTATATTGATCAAGGTGGGCCTATCAGGAGAACAGGAGCTTTTAAAAACGTCCATGACACACTTTTTGTCATAGTAATAAAACCAAATGGCAGGAACAATTGGTATTTTACAGATTGTGTTTGTTCTAACTGATGATTAGGTTATGTCATTGTATAAATTATCAATGGTTTTGAGATTTGTGTTGCACTTGGAGACCTGGGGCATGATTCTAAGATTCAGTTGTTGGCAATGCAAAATGATTGGTTTACATAGGCAAAAGTGGACCACCACCTAAAACTGTGATGCTTATAAGGAAGCACAGGTCACAGGTGGAGAACTCCCATGCACTGGACCCCAATGCAAGTTTCTGGTCCAGATATTCAGACCAGCAAAACACCCAGGTACACTTGCAAATGTAGCACAGTGTGACATTATGACAGGAACCTGGCACCTGTCATGATGCCCAAAGCTGTGCTACACTGGCAGTTCTTGGACAAGAGCCATCTAATAAAATGTGCCCATCCTCTTCACATTCTATTCCTTGTGGCCACGTGGACTCTCATAGTTTTTCTTTCCCTGGTGATCAAGCAGTTTTGCTCTCTGCCATCCATACCTTCTTTTCCCTGCTGGTTCGGTGGCCCCCCCAACACTACCTGAATCTGTAGTCATCAGACACAAGATGTACCCACCTGCAATGCTGCATCCCACACACATGTTAAATTGGGGAGGGCACATTGCCATCCATTAGATGCCATACCTTTGTGAATGATCCTGCAGCTCATTTGTAAAGCCTGCCCCCCCCCACACACACACCTTTCCTGAGCATACAGGTCCCTTTCAAGCACATGGGAAAGAGTTGCAATTCCCTTTGAGCTTGGCTCAATGAGTTTGCATTGGATGTGGGTGCTAAGTAGTGTTTACCAAAAACATGGCGACATTGGTAAGAAAAATATGTTCAAAACCTCCCCTATAATTGCCTGCCTATTAACTTTGTGATGGCAGATCCAGCTTACAAGACTGGAAATAACAGTTCATGCCCTAAGTACGAGACAGATAGGAGAAAAATCTAGTGTCCCAGCAGACAAAAATCCTCCTCTGGGATCATAGGGTTGTCCACCCACTGAGATACTACCACCTGGGTGACCAGATGACATTGTAACTAGATGAAGTGCAGTGGGTGGGGAGGACACGCACATGCAGCATGTCAGCCTTACCAGTGTCAGTGCCCCATCATCCTCAAAGGAGGGGTCTCTGAAAGAAAATATTGAAAACAGCCCCTCCCAGTAGATGATGCCATCACACCTCAAGTATGCCCAGTTGGGTCACTCAGGTCCTCTGCTTCTCTCTCTCATATGAGAGCTGAGGAGCAAAACGTTGGTTCTGGAAGTGTCAGCAACTCTCATATCAGTGCTTAAAATATCTTTTTGATTCATTATGGATAAATGAATATCTCATGGCTGACCCCTGTTGCTAAGATCAGCTGTGGGGGATTCTGGGAGGCTTTCAAAATGGTGGTATTTCCACCATGTCAGGGTGGAGAAATAGCAGGATCAACCGGACAGAGTGAAAGTTATAGAATGAGCACTAATTAAAAAATATGTTGTATTTTTTGTCTGTTTTAGCACAGAGCTGCAATTTGTGTGCCATTTCATACTCAGGTGTAAGGCTTTTACATAAGGACATGCCACTTAAGAGTTATATTTGTACTGTATCTGTATCTGTGTTTGTGTCTGTATCTGTATCTGTGTTTGTGTCTGTATCTGTATCTGTATCTGTATCTGTATCTGTGTCTGTGTCTGTTACAACAAAAAGTGTACTACTTGCCAGTGGTGACTGTAGGAGTTTATGGTAAGTGGGCCTCAGCAGCTTACAGTGGCTTTGGAAAGATTTTCAAAAAGATCTGTCTGAGATTCAGTCACTACTTTCAAAATGAAATCTGTCAAAACTGCTAAGCAATCTGAATTTAGCATCCAAAAACAGATGCAACTATGGTAATAAATGGCACAAATTGCATGCTCGGATACATTCGGGTAGAGGCAGCCACAACACACATTTGAGTCCATGTCTGCCCTTTTGAAAATTCTACCCTTTATGTCTGGATACGTAGGTAGATTTAAGTCTAGTCTTTGTTGGTAACTGTTGGAGATGTTGAAATATAAAACTTCCTTGACAAAGTGGCAAATGTTGCCCTTCAGGAATATCAGGCAACGTACCAGCAAATTTGGCACCTCATTCAAATCTTCATGAAGTGTCCTACCCTGACAAAGTTTCAGTTTAATTTGCCCGACCAGTACAAAAGCAAAAAAAAAAAAATGTTAAGCCAAGCTCCCCCCTTCCTCTCTTAATACTGTATCACTCCCTTCCCCTCCAGCAGTCTGTGTAATAATAATAGTAACAAAAAAACACCTTTCTCCGATACCCACTTGCCACCTAATCTCCCAACATCTTCTTCCCACAGCCCACATAGTACTCAAATAAACTGTCCTTCACCCAACCCAATTAGCAGCCACCTCTCCATCTCCTTCACCCTGAGGTCCCAATAATCAATTAAAAGTACCTCCCCCAACCCACGTAACAACCCATAACCCCCTACTTGGTGCACTGACTTAAGAAAGGTAATGTTAGAGTCTAGACTTGAAGATGGTGATAGACCAATGCAACCCCCCACATACCACATTAGCTGTCAGCCATCTAAATGAAAAAGTTCTAGCCAGAGCCGATATGGCTGTGGCGAGCTTGAAGAGCTCCGAAGATCGAGTGCCTCTGACCAGCGGTGATGCAACTGTGCAAGCACAGCATTCGCGCATGCATTGTTGTCGTGAATGTCATTCTGCCATTCACAAGATGGCAGTGCCAGCAGAACTATGCATGCACGCAAGGTGTGCATGCACAGTTCTTGCCCAGAAATGCATAACTAACGGCTGAAATAGTGTGGCTGTTACTCCATAGCGGCCGATCATGGTAGAGTGTTACAAGCTCCTTTGGACTTTCAGAAGAATATTTCAAAAAGTCCAATGGAAGGTACCATGATTGGCCATTTTAAGGCAACAGATTGCAAAATGGCTATAGGCTCTGCCCACAGCTACAATGAGCCTGAAGGCACGCTCAGTTATTATGAGCATGCTGTCACTCTTATTAATTCAGACGGCAGCTGGCTGTGGTGATGTGCAGAGGAACGCACTGGTTGCCATCTCTGGACCCAGATTTCATTTTTTTTTTTAAGTCAGCTTCAGTGCAGCTTAGGGGAAGGAGGGGGAGTTTTGAGGGTGCTAACTGGGTTGATGGAAGGTAGGTATTTAATTTATCATCAGGACCTTGGTGGGGAGGATTTGAGTACTAAGTGGTTTGTGGTGAAGGGTGGGGTTTTTGATTGTGTATTGTGTGGCCCATGAGGGTTGAGGAGGATTGATCCAATTGGGTATCACATTTACACAGTAACAGGAAAACAGCGCAGACCATCACAGTGACAAAATCAACAGTTCACTGTGATCGTTTGCTGGTTTCCTGACACTGCTGTCTCTGTGGTGTTCGCCCTCTCCCCGAACCAACTCTGACTTGGAGTTGGTTATCTGTAGTGCTGGGGGTGCACTGGCTTTCCCCCTGCATGTGGGTTAAACACTTTTGTACAGCGATGACACAATGCCAAGTGTTGGCATTGTGCCATTGCTGTAATGACGGTCAGCAAAGTCCCTGTCATAGAGGTGACATGGAACCATCAAATTGTACCTCATGATCATTGTTTAACCAAGATAAACCATTGTACCAGTAACTGGGCTTTCAAATATTTATTGCATAGTCAGGCTTCACATTTGCCAGTGAAACAGTGCTTTTAATCATTTAGTGTAGGGTTATGCTTAAAACAAGGTCCCCAGTGGAAAAGTAGCATACTTAAGCATACTATAAATATATCTTTAGTGTACTAACTTAGTAATTCACTAGTACTTTTGCTATACTACTAGAAAACAGTGGTCAGTTATTTTTTAAGTGGAAGTGAAAAACTCCCACTGATCTAAATTTGGAAACCATTTCAGTTTTCTGAAAGCCAAAATACATTTCATGTCCCATGTCTGAATAACAGTATTCTGCGAGAGACTGTATTATAGAAGGTTAAACAAAAATTACTGGTAAAATCCCTTCTTTTCAGAAAAATCAAGTAATTCTGACTTCCATGCACATAAAACAGGAAGCCACCTAATTTTTATTTTTTTCTTTTTGGGTGTTAAATACTCCCATTCTCTTTCATTTTTGAAGTTTTTACCAAATGTATGTGAGTTAAATATTTTCAAAACAGAGTTGACTAATGCCCTTCTAGAAAGTATACTTCTCAGTGAATATACTTCTAAAATATTTGGTAAAGTTATAGAATGTGACTTATACTAGTTAGAGTGTATTAACTAATAAGTGTACTACAGTTTACAACCTACTTTTCTAAATCTCTATTCTATGCTTGCCTTAAATGTTGTAAATATGTTGGGTTTTTTTTGCATCCAATAGAATTTAATATATAGATGCAAAGACTTTTTTCATTTTCTTTGTTAAGTAGTTCTTCTAAGGGGGTTGCCATTGTTTCACCTCCTATGTTAGTATATTTCTGCAAATAGTCTCTCAGCTGCAGGTAAGCCATATAACTTCCTATAGATAGTTTATACTGTATTATGTTTTTAACTAGCAAAAATATTTTAGTACACCATTTTCTAGACATTGTGCTAGGGATATAAGTTCTCTAGATTTCCATATATAGATTATTTTATTTTTATAAGCAAATGTTAAGTTGTTATTCTCCTGTAGGGGTTCCTATATTGATAAAGGTTTATTCTGCTATACTGTATTTTGAAAACGTTTTCCCAGTTTTTACCGTGTTTCTGGTTGTGGTCAATATATTAGGGTATTATTTGATATTATCACTATCTACATATAAGCTATGCCAAAGATTAAGGAATGGGGTATGATATTTCTCAATCTGACACCACCCTGGTTGAATAATGCTATCACCTTATGATGCCACTGGATAGTTTAAATGGCATAAAATACATGCTCAAGATGATATCCTAGTCTGAGTACAAGAAAAAAAAAAGAAAGAAAGAAAAGAATAAAATTCCCTTCATTATCTGACCACTTTGGTACTCTACAGCAATGCACCTCTTGCAGCATTTGACACTGTTTTTATGTTCACTATATGCATAGTGAACTTTTTGTTATAAAAGTGAATTTTGAGAGGTGTGCCACTGTAAGTCCAATGCAAAGCAGTCTGCAAGGGGTGTGTATGTGCCATGCCAATCATCAGCCAGGCTGATCATGACATAGTTTTGGCTTGCTGGTTGTAAACTTTGTGTATTTCAAAGGATAGAGACAATCCAATCACAGGGCGGCTCTTTCTTTCTACTATCCAGTAAACAGCTGATCGGTGTCCTGATCAGCCTGCTTCACATCACCCACTTTCAGTTTGCTTGTTCTTTTGTTTTTTTTGTTTTTGGCCAGCGCTACTAGCTCTGAAGTACTTGTAAACAGAAATACCTGTACCTTACAGAGGGACTGAAAACCTTTTCGTAGGCTAGAAATGCGGAACAGCTGTTAATTGTTACTTTGTTATGTTATTGGTTATTTCACTATATTCTTGTTCTGCTTTTCACTTTTTTGTATTACAGTCTGTAACAGTTTGTCCACATTTGCAACCCCCCCCCTTGGTAAAATGGATGTGCACCACAGGATTTAATTCCCTCTATTGTAACCCCTTTTCTAAAGCCTACTGTAGTAGCAGTCTCCACTTTGGGGTCTTCCTTGACCCTTTTCCCTTTTCAGCTACAAGGGGGTGGCCTCCCTTTGTAGTCCTCTACTAGTCTACCCTGCTATCATTCTCATTTCTGCCTAATGGTGTACAGAAAAGGACCTACGTCTTATGGTCCACAAAACCTGTAAAACATGGGGAGGTTATGAGTTGTTGATGACCCTATTATGATGGAAAATGGCTTGATAGTCAGTATAAATATCTGTTGATATGAGAGGGGTAGTAGTAATACAGGTACACCTGTATGAAAAGACTGAATGACCCCCCCAAGATGTTAGGAAAATGAGGTGCCAGGTACAGTAATCTGGAAGGTGCCCTATAGGAGAATTCTGAAAGCAACTGTTTTCCCAAATATTTCTCCGAGGGAGAAAAGAGCATGTACATGCCGGCAGAGAAAGAACTTCCCCTTCTACCCCAAATACACAGAATGAAGTCTTTAAGAGTCGCCTCACACATAAGCACACAAGGATAGTTTGTGACTTGGGGAGAAGCAGAAAAGTGTTGCCTTTATATATTTTAAATGTTAGAAAACAAACCCTTTTTCGCTAAATACATTGCAGTATGGTTCACTGGGTTGTTATGCAGGGTAAAATAAGTGACTCTCATAACAACAAAAACTGAATGCAAGTGTTGAAATAAGGGCAGAAGCCCTAAGTATTGCCTGTTCCTTGTGACTCCATGCATTATCTGGTGAGCTCTGTAGAGCAAGTGGGCCGAAACCAAGCCCTACTTATAGTAAGAGTTATGTGTGATGTCACCAGAAGGGGAAGGGGCTTAAGCTCTTAAATGGCACTTAAACTTTATAACCCTGATATTAAGGTTGTAAAGCCTCTAGATTGTGGCAGGAAGATGGAACCATGCCTCAGAATGGATATAAATGTTTATGGCTAAACTGAACACCCAAATGCTTGTATATGACTAGATATCTTTTGTATTAGAATTAGGCACAGCTGACCTCATGATGTCATCAGGTCTCACTATAGAAATCCCTCTGAAACACAGATTGAGTAGTAGAGCTGGGAGAGCTATACTGAGAGAATGTATAGCTAGCGTATAGAGAGCACAGAAGATAGTGACATTTACTTTGAGTATTTATCTTTCACTCTGTGGCAGCTTTGTTGGGAAGAATATTGCTGGAGCTTGGAAAAGCTAGTATTTATTTACAGTTTAATAGTTATTTTTCTTGATTTTGATTTATTTTTTGGATTATTTATTCTGAAATTAAGAATATATCCTTTAAAGAAAATAAATATCATGTAAAAGACTTGTATGTTTTACACTCAAACCACTGTGTTGTGTTGTCTATTCCCACACCCTCCTACTCAGTCAATATTTTGTAATATGTACCTTAGAAATATAGAGTTTGACTGTGCCCCCAGGTACTATGGTTTTGAGACTTTTTTTTAATCATGAGGAACTTACCTCTGGGCTTTTGATTTGACCCCCGGTTTTGTTTAACTCCAACATGGGTAATCCTTTTTGCTTGGAATTTAGTGTTTTGGCCAGTATGTATTTTCATTAATAAGTCCAGAAGAGAAAACATAAAGGATGACTTAAGCTCTGTTTAAAAAATATATGGGCCATTTTGGAAATCTTCCAGCACTGCTGCCATTTCCAGTGATCCAGTCCCTCTCAATATATTTGTTGATTTCCTTTCTACTTTAGTTTCAGTGCTGCCTTAAGTTCCTTGAGCTTTGGAACCAACATTGGTCGCACAACATGAAAAATGTACTGCAAAATAGATCTATCTATACAATTGGCAGCATTGAGGAAGAGAGTGAGTGAGTGAGTGAGAGATGGAGAGCAAGGGAGGGAAAGACACACACACACATATGCACAGATCCAGAATTGAGAGAAAAAAACTATATCTTATAGTATAGTGTCTTACACTGGCATGCTAATTATTTTGCTGTAAGAATTTGACAGGAGATAGTGTGCTGTTGGTTGCAATAAGTGAGCATGGCAGTGCTCCTGTCTCATCTCTTCCTACCCTTACAGTAAAAATATTAATTAAACAGTGCAGTGCAGGCTTAAGGGAAGCTCTACTATCCATCAGGTGAGTCTCTCACTGGATGTCTAGTACCAATATGTGTGTTTGGGTGGGGGCGCTGCACATCATCAGTCCGTCGGTCTGTTAATCCATCCTCCCACCACTTCTCCATCAGTTAGCCAGGCACTGCTGCACTGGCTGCAGGATTTTGGTGGGCTGGGGTGTTGTACTGGGGTGTCACAGTGGACTTGGAAGAGTAAAATCACATACCATATTCAGCAGTGCAGTCATCCTCATGACTAAGCTCTGAGTAGTGAAACCAGTTGAGGTCTTGTTTCTATGGCCCGATTCATTATTTTGTACAGTACTGCTGAATATGGCATGTGATTTTAAATATATTTAAATAAAGCTTCTAGTTGTCCCAGTTGGAGTGGTACTGGTATTGCTTTATTGGTCTTGCCTTGTTACCTAGCACACTCCTTTTAGTGGAGCAGTCTTGTCCTTGCTGTTACTTGGAAAATAGTGAAGCCAGAGTCACTCAACTCTAAGGGCTCCTCATTGAGACTCCGTCACTCCAGTCCAAGGTGCGTACAGATGAACAGGGAGAGAAGGATGCAGGGCTGCTGCTACGGGGCAGAATCAACAATATGGTCATTTTACGCCTCATCATCCTCCACCTATCTCTGAGCAATAAACCTGCTGCCATGGTTCCTTTATTCACCACTTCCCTCCAAGGAGTAGAGGAGCCCTTCACATGGACCACAACATGGAATTCGCGATGGAAGAGTGAAAGGTGGCAGTGCCAGTAGTGGCTGTGCTGACAGGACACGGAGAAGCAGTGCTGGAGCCATGGTAGCCCAGTCAGAGGGGATGCTGTGGGCTCTGAGTGGCACTGCTGCAGGTAGCACAGGGAGACGTGGGCTAGTGTCTGGTACTGTGCTCTTTGTGCTGCCCTGGTGGAGTGGGCTCTGTGGGCTGAATGCAACTTGAAGTGCAGCAGAATGGGTGCTCTTTCTGTCAGTCAACAATGTGTCAAAGTAGGACCCCCCTGAAAATTAGATACTGCATCTCATCTAGTCTATCCTGGGTAAATGTATAATAAAATATGTGTACAATCAAGACCCAGTACAACAGCAAAACCAGTGGCAAACATTCGGCATTGACAAATGTTTGTTATAGTCAGTTGTGGTCAGAGTTGTCAAGGAGCATTTTTATTTAGAAAAAAATGTCTGTGTTGTCCATCTTAAAAACATTTCCTGATGCATCTTCGTAAGGACATAGACAGGAGACAGTTCATAGAAGGGAAACAAAGATGGTGCAGGTCTTGCACCAGGAGACTTACAAGGAGAGATTAAAATACCTCAATATGTATACACTGGAAGAAAGGTGGGAATGGGGAGAAATGATAGAAACCCTCAATTATCCTAAGAGCATAAACAAAGCGCAAGTAGGTGACATCTTTCAGTATAGGAGGTGTACAAGGATGAGGGGGCATGATATGAGATTAGAGGGAGGCAGGCAGGATAAAGGGGAATGTGATGATGTTTTTCTTCACAGATAGGGTGATAGATGCATGGAATAGCCTACCCAAAGAAGTAGTGGGAGCCAGCACAGTGGGGGGATTCAAACATGCATTGAATCGGCACAAGGGAACCCCATAGGTGGGTAGGAAAGGCTAAAGCCAGTGACCAAGTAGGGTCAGCGACCACTGATGCAGGCAATGAATGCGGGTAGACTGGGTGGGCCTAGCAGTCATTATCTGCTGTCAAATACTACTGTATGTTATGTATAAGGCTTAGGCAGTTTTGCCTGTGGCATGAGCATATATACATGGCACTACACTATGTTACTGTGGCTGTGCCACATACAGATGGGCCTGCATATGGAAATGTGAGTGCTAGTGTACACAAGCCTGTTTCATGTTCACTAACAGCTGATGTACCTAACTTGCAGGAAGACTTACTTGTAGGAGGATCTCCAACCCCTGGAAAATAAGTCAGCCCTTTCTACGTAGTCCAGATAGCTGCTAGGTGAGTGGACACAGCAGAGCATCTGTTCTCACAATGTTTTATGACTCCAGCCATAGCAAATATGTGGCGTTTTGGAACCATAGGTCTAATGGAGTACAAGCATCCTCACTGTTTAACACATGTGCCATTTAAGCCTTTCAGGCATTACCTGTCCTTTCAAAATTCAGCCCCCCAGCATGAGCTCAAGGTGAATTGAATAGTGAAATATGTGTCAGTTTATATTTAATCTCATTTCTATAGTTCTCCTTTCTTTTACACTAAAATCACTTATGTGGTTTCTGTCAATTGGCATACAGACACACTTTACATATTATCCTGTGTTCAGGGGGTCTCTTGTGCAGAAATGTTAGAAGTGGAATATTCCACTTTACAACAGGGGAGGAGGGCGGGGGGAAACTTTATTTACTGTAACTATTGAAATTATGGAAAAAAACATACTTAAAATTTACTATAAATCGCTCTAGCTAATTTGAGTGATTTATAATAAGGTAACAGGGCCTCTGATGAGTGTCTCTTATGGTATAAGAGACTCCTCTTGAGAAGTTAGGGCAGCCATAACTGTTCAGCTTCACTTCATGGTTCTCTCACCCAAACCTCGTTGTACTTTAAGAGACACAGACCCGGAGGCCCTGTTAACCTATACAGTACATCACTGACATGAAAAAGGGTCATTGTTTTCTAGAGTTCACCTACTCTGACTACTTGTCCACAGTGGGCATTACAATCTGCATGCAACATTACAGTCTGTTGCAATGGAAACAATTATGATGTTTCAGGCAGAGAATTATGATGTCGGGGTGGATAATGTCAGAGCAGATAGGGGACAGTTCTTTATCAAATGTGTTTTTTAAAGGTTCCTTGAGATCTCAGTGCTTTTTAAAACTTGTTTCATGGTGTTTATGCACTCTTGCATAACTGGAGGTGACTCACTCTGGTTATAGCCAGGTGCCACCTGCCCAACTGCAGAGTATCATCCTGATGCCCTTTCTCTTGAACCCATTCCTGGACAGCCCTAATGCCCCCATCCAGCTTTCCCACAAGGTTAGGGCACCAGTGATTAGAACCTGGGGGGGACTCAGTCCATTCTAGCACTATGGTGGACAGTCGATAGAAGGAGATACTACTGGTGACTGATAGCAAGAGGGAAGCCCAGAGGATGGAGAGATGGGGGAGCAATATATGCAGTGATTGTGTAGGGGCTTCATTGTACAGAGCTCAGGCTTTTTTTACTTTTTTGATTGTACTGGGATTGCATGACCTGATGCATATGAGTACCAAGCTGGTCACTCTCACATCTGTGTACATTCCTCCCAAATGCTCCTGGTGCTTCTGTTGCACTACCACTTGTGGTCATCCAGGTGGCAGAACTGCAGAAGATGGGCACAACCCCCCCCCCACCCAGTGGTGGATAGAGTCTTTAAGGACTCTTGATCCTCCTTTCCTAGCCAGCCCTCCAATTAATAGAACTTATTCCTGAAACTGGGTCAACAGAGTTGCAAATGGCAGTGCTGCTGTTACACCATTTGACCAGCCCTGAGGGCTTTTAAAGTAAGGGGGTTTATGGGAGACATATTATATTTTAGGAATTCTGATCCAGATCCAGAAAGAGTTGATTGCTTGGCCCTTAGAATAATTAGGAGATCTCTAACGTAGTATATCAACAGATAAATACTAGTAGTTCCAGTCCGAAGTTTGCAAAGTTATCTAGGATACACATATTGTGAAAATATATGTCAATTAAGCAGGCCTAGAGCAGTTCATTTATAGTAGGGATCAGAGTGATAAGTCTGACAACCACAGCCAATATATATATATATATATATATATATATATATATATATTACAGTATGTATATTGTGTATTTTACAGTGTATATTAGACAATGTGAAAAGTCAGTAAGGAGAGCTGGGGGATACTGGGATGCATAGGAAGGGGCATCACAAGTAGAAAAAGGGAAGTGGTTATCCCTCTATACAGACAGTTGGTGAGACCCCATCTGGAGTACTATGTGCAGTTTTGGAGACCTCATCTATGCAAGGACATAGACAGGATGGAAGCAGTCCAGAGGAGGGCAACTAAAATGGTGCAGGGTCTACATCAGAAACCATATGAAGAGACTGAGAGAGCTTAATATGTATACCCTTGATGAAAGGAGGGACGGGGGGACATGATAGAAATGTTCAAGTACCTCAAGGGATTCTACAAAGTCCAGGAGGGTAGCATCTTTCAGAAAAAGAGATGTGTAAGAACAAGGGGGCACAGTTTAAAGATAGAGGGGGGACGGCTCAGGGGTAATGTGAGGAAATTCTTTTTCACGGAGAGAGTGGTGGATACATGGAACAGCCTTCCTGAGGAGGTCGTTGGGTCTAAAACAGTGGGGGAATTCAAACATGCATGGGACAGACACAAAGCAATTATAGTGGGGGGTTGCAGGAAGCAGGCTGTTGGTTAACTAGAATCTGTAGCTTATCCAGTAGGTAGGGAAATGGGCAGACTGGGTGGGCCAAGTGGTCCTTATCTGCCGTCAAAGTCTATGTTTCTATGTTTCTATGTTTCTATATCACAGCCTATTGTACATTGGTTATGCTCCATCTGAATCAGAAGGCTTGGTAAGGACATTGCAGTCCTCCACGTCAGCAGATAAATTCAGCCTGCTTATACTGAAAGATGGCCATTAGGTGGCAGCATGCTTTAACATGTGAAATGACTGTTACTAGAAAGAAAGGCAAGCAGAGAAACATTTCAATTGCATTAACATTGGGCCTCCTGTCCCATGTAAAAGTCTTTTCTTTTTTTTTTCTGTGAACCTTTGACTTTCTTCAATAAAATATAAGTGAAATACTCCTTTAGTGAAAATTATCCATTTCCCATATCCTTAAATGACGTGCTGCTGCTGTTGCCTTTACTTTCAGAGCATTATCAGTGCAGATTCTTTCCTACCTTATTTTATTATATGTCATATAATGAGAAAGGATGCATGCACCAGTAAATTAAATATTGTTTTTTTTGTTGTTGTTTTTTTTTACTATGGTTCAGTTTCTTTTCTGGTGCCATCTGCCCAGTTCTAGGGTTGGAGTGTTTTCCCAGGCCACTTCCCAGGTCCAGTCCTTTGCTCCCTTCACCACTCACCCTTTAGCAATGGTTATGATAAAAGCAGGACCCAAGTGGTCCATGAGTTATCTTGATGGTCCATAGTTCCTCTTCCCCCATACGTCATGATTTCCCACCACTCCGGTGCCATGCTTAAGTTGGCAGTTGGACCAAATATTTGCAGTGATCCCCTTGCAGGGTAGTAAGCTTTGTCCAATGGCAAAACTCAGTACCAACCCATCTGAGCTGGGAGCACTGCCACAAGGCAACACCACCTCAACCCCTGTCATCTGCCCAAACCTGGACTGATGGCAAGGCACTGGAGTGCTGGGTCATCGGACATCCTAAATTTGTTTTCTTTTTATCTATCCAGTGACTCTAGAGGTAGCAACATCCTGTCAGTGAGGGGTTTTGCTTCCACCTTGATTCACAGTCAGAAAGGACTGAAACATAGGGAGGGAGGTCAAATGACTTGTGCAAGGTCACACACAGACAGAAAATGACTATGGTGTGCTTTGAGCATGGGAATCTCCTCTTTCAAAGTTCACTGCTTCAGGGTTATAGCAACTGACAATTCAGAAGCTTTCCATGCTTTGTCACTTACATAATGATTCCATGAATCCAAAATTAAGTAGTGATACAGTATGGAGGAGCAAAAGAACTAAAGTCCAGCCTGTCCACTTCTTCTAATGCACAAAATTTACAATATTAGGGACTTACAATTACTTTTTCATGAATTCTCATCATGTCCAGTACATACTGTACTGTATTTTCAGGGCCCAAAAATGTTTATTATTCACCATTCTTATTCACTGTACAGAAATAGGTAAATAATGACATTTTAAAAAGCATCTCCTCCTCTCCCAGGTGGCCAGTGCCAGTCCTGTAGCTACTCCCAGCCCTCAGTCATCTCTTCCCTCCATTATCCCAGTCACACAGTAAAGCTGCTAGCATCCTGCCAGCCTCTTCCATCAATGTGACACTGTCTTTTATTTCCCTCCCACCTTCCTAGCTTGACCCCACTGGCCTTTAAGGGCCATGAGAGTAAGGTGCAGGCCCCCAGAACCCTCACTGCATGGTGACTTTGCAAACACCATATGTTTAGTCCAGCTGAGCAGTTGGTTCTCCCTCCCAACCCCACAGTGTGCACACTTTCTCCTTCTCTGTCAAAAAGCAAGCTGTCATTTGACAAGTCCATAGGCAGGGTGGAGATTCTAGCTTTTTTGAGGAACTCCAGGCATATTGTATTATATCAATGCGCTCCAGTCTGGTCCTCCATTACAGTGTGCCTAGCATCAGTCAGTGAAGCTAGGTAGACCAGTAGACCCCATCTCTTCCCAGCCCCCACCCCAGCATGCTGCAGGGTGGGAAGGGAGCATTGACTGAGCAGCCTGAATGACCCAAATACCATTGCTCCATCCCCATCATAAATAGGTGGTCAGAAGAGCAGCACTTTTGTGCCATAGCCATTTGTAGCCACGAGGGCAGGCTAGGGTGATGGGGATTGAACAGCAGACTATTTCAGGTATGGAAAAGGCATGTTAGAAAGTCATCAACTTTACTTCCTGTTTATTATTGGGAGAGGGTAGGGGTCGAAGGGCCACAGGTGGAATGGGCATGGCACAGTTCTAACTCTACCACCTGGGAAGGGCTAGAGGATTTCATTTCATTTGGTTTTTTGCCTCTCTGGAATGCAGCTATCCCAAAATAGTGCATAGTGAGACTATTCAGTAGCAACTACTGTACTGTAAGGATGCCAACCCTTCCACCCTTCTCTCCAAACTTCAAACAGATTTCCACAGCCTCCACTCCTGGTTCACCACTCAGGGAATGGTTCTGAACTCAAAAAACACTAAATGTTTGGTATTCTGCAGCACATGTAAACCATCTAATTTCAATTTCACCCTCCTAGATAATGATGGCATGGTCATCGAGTGGGTTCGTTAATTTAAATACCTTGGCCTAACACTGAATGAGCACCTCTCTTTTGGCCCACACATACAATTAATAAACAAAATGCACTAGAGAATTGTGCTCCTCTACAGGATCAGGCAATTCCTCATCCCTGAATCTAGAAGTAGGCTGGCTTCCAGCTGGTATGCCCTCTGCACAGCAAAACTTTTACAGCAAACACATCGATGCCAACAACATCAACAGTTCACTGTAAAAGTCCACCTGAGACCCCAGCACACTTTCCCCCAGTCCTGCACCCCTTCCCCGAATCAACTCTGACTTGGAGTTGATAATTCCTAAGTTTGGGGGTGCAGGGGCAGAGTTTTTTGCATGGGGGGTTTGATGAGGAAGCCCCCTGATGAACAGAAACTGTTTCTCCAGATGGATGTATGTCAACCACAAATTATGATCAACATAAATCCATCCCTGTAATGTTAGTCGACAAATAATTTGTCGAACCGGCATCATAGAGCCCTTCCATCTTACTCCTACCTCTCCTAGACTACAGATCTATCATCTATTTGCCACAATGTAATTCTGTCACATTCAATAAACTCAAAAGGGCTTACAATATCATTATCAGATTTGTGACTGAGCTCCCCATCGTACCCACAGCTGTACTCTCTAGGAAACAGTACATCGGTTCTCCCTAGAGGACAGGTTCATTTGGAAAGCTTCCATGTTTTTCTACAAAATCCTCCACAACCACCTACCCTACAATATCTCCTCTCTTTTCAAGAAGTCTTGTCCAACTTGGCTCACAATGAGTGCTACTCATCCCCTTTTTGGGTCCCTTAAGCAACACCTCTTTGGGGGCAGAGATTGCTTACCTACAGAGGTCTCAAACTTTTTAACACTTTTCCTCCTAACCTTGCGGGCAGTCCCTCACTCAGTACTTTAAAGGTTAAACTGAAGGGACACCTGCTCAGTAAACCCACCTGCAACTGTCCTAGGTAGTATATAACAGTTCCTTTACTACTGCCAGTGCCAAACCTAAAGGGTACCTGCACAAATAACGCCGACAAATTCTTTTAGTTTTTTCCCTATTCCTCTAATAACCATATTTTCTCTAATCCTGTCCACCTGACTGTTTATTTGCCTCCCTCCCCTTCTAAGAATTGTCTGGATTATTTCTCCTGCCCCTTCCCATTAGATTCACTAGTATAAATCTGTATCTATTGTATAGTCTTAAGAAATAATGTATGTACAGGGGTTAGGTTAACAGTCTGTTAATCACCACCATGGTGTGTAATGTTGCACAAGGCATAGCTGAGTGCCATATTGCCCCAAGGGGGTGATTAACAGACTATAATGTATGGTAAGTGCCTATTAACCACCATAATCAGCAGTTACACAGCTTTGTTATGCACTGTTTAGAATTTTAAAAGTTGTTAACCACACTTCGGAACTTCCAAACAGTGGCAAAACAAAAAAGAATGCACCAGAGTTCCATAATTCTCACACATAGAATGCAAACAGTGTTTTTTTGACCATACACTATAAAAGATGATGGCTGGTGATCGGGTGACAACCACGCTGAAATCACCTCTCGTGGTTGCTAGGGCTACAATAAACCTCTCGAGCTGCACTCTTGAGGTTTACCTTGTTGCCCTAGCAACCACTTGAGGTGATTACAATGTGGTTATCACTTGATCCCCAGCCATTATCCTCTATGTTATTCTAACCCCTAAACATACATTATTGCTATTATTTAAAATTTATTGTGTGCAACACTTTTTAGTACTTCTCTAAAAATGATTTATATTCATTTCAGCATTATGTTATGTAAAATAGTTCTTCCACACTGGTTGGAATCCTGATTGCCATGTCAGTTTTATAGAGAACCACTGCTTACCATGGTGATGTGTCAACAGTGGTCTGTGCTTTGTAAAGTGCCACTGTACAGTAACTTGTGCTGATGATGAACAAGTGATGTTACCAATTAATACTGTGGAGGGCTGTGTTTTAAACAGTGTTCCCTGTAGGCTCAAAATATGCCATAACACTAAGAATAAACCATTTAGAAATGTCAATTTTTGTTATTTTTAAAATGACGGTTTGGTTCCAGGGCATGCGCAGTGGCCCTTTTGTGCTATGAAGATCATGAAACGTGTGCACGGTAATGCATACATTTATTCTTTATCAGCTGAGTGATAGAATTAGGAAAAGAGCAGAGCAAAGTTGGAAGCTGAAGCTGGACATTTGGCTTTGCACAGGTCAGCGGTTTAACCCCCCCCTTCACACAACCCTTTCCCCTCAGTGGGTCAGCAATGGGATTGTGTGGGAAATTTCTCAGTTATACTACTGACAATGCAAAAAAGTAGAAAAACAAGAACCGCACACAATAATACAATGCAATATTTGCTTTGTTTGAATAACCTTTATTGAATTCATTTCATTTTTGACAACGGTTGTACGTGTAGTGCAGTGAAAGACGCCTTTTCCTAACGCTTAGCAGGTCTGTGAGATGGATTGCAGACTGAAATGTGGTGTCTTTGCTTTCCTTTAAAAAGCTGATTATTCTACATGTACTGACATTTACATTTAAAAAAGATAACTCTGAAAAAGCAGTGCTTGTAGTCAGACCAGACTTTGACACTTTTTTACATTTAATACTGCCCCTTTGTGTGGATTGTGAGAAACATGGCAATTGGAGCTTTTCATTTCACAGTTCGGAAAACTCAGAGCTGTCAGATAAGCCACGGCACACCATGCTGCTGGGAGCTGCACACTGTATGGGTGCTTGTAGTTTATTTATTAAACAGATTTTATTATTTCAGTGATTTTCTGACCTCAGAACACTGCTATACTTGAACACATTTTCCCAACTAGAATGTCGTTTTTCAGCTGACGATATCAGGGTAAGTTTGCTAGTGTTAACAACAGGATAATGCTTATCACTGTAACTCATCTATCTCTTTCTCAAATAAAATGATTACTTAATGACTGTTGAAATGTGCTGTGAGTTTACTAAGGAAGTATTGTGTATTGCTGTGCGGCAGATAAGTACTAAGATGTCGGAAACAGTGACAGCCATTTTTTCTTGTGGCTCTGAGCACTAACTGGTACCTGTTTTTTGTCATGCCAGATACATGGGCACTAGTAATCAGGCTGGAGAAGATATGTTAATGTGGGTTAATACAACCCTCTTGGAATTGTGCCAGCCAATCAGATCATGTATATTATTCTCACCTTATAATAATTGCTGTTAATATTTGTGGTTGCTGTACATAAGCTGTTTTTTTCCTTTTTCCCCGCACTGTATGAAATTGTCACTCATTGTATATGATTCACCCTGTTCTTGTGCCTAATTGTTCAGCTTCATAGATTTGTCCCACATTGTATATTTACAACCATGTGTTTGTTACAAATTGTATACAGTATATCCACCTCTGTTACAACTAGACAACTGGATGCTTGTGTAAATGGGCAAATTGCCCACATGCCTTTCCTGTATAAAATAAAAATAAAATGAACGAAATGAAGTAGCAAATAGTGCTTAATTTGTAGCATTTAGGAATGGAGCCCAGTTTTAGCACTGGCACAATCCAAGTTTAACTGGTGGATTGAACCTTTGCTCAATCTCTGTAGCTTTATAGAGGATAATACACAGGCTTTTGTCTAACCCCACACTGCACTAGAAGTCCACTTTTTTAGTTCATCATCAAAGACAATGCAGTACCCCATGGAGAACAGGAAAAAAAGTATTTATTTGTTGCTTAAACGCCTGTGAGGAAGCACTGTGATAGGTGCAGAATGTCATCAGGTGACATACTGTACAGTATGCCCCAATCCTGTGACATGTACTATAGTTCTGTTCCCTGTATTGTGCTGTACTATTTGGCTCTTTGTTTTTATGCAACTTTTGTACTTTAATGAAGATGCTTGCCTGTACTCAAGCATCCATGGAATACTGTGTTATGTTTCAGATGGGTGACCAGGCCATAGCCTGTAAATCCAGGACCATAATTTTCATTTTTAAATTTGAATTATTGTACTTATTTCAGCAGGGTATGAACCCACCCTCTTCCAAAAATTGCTGGCTCCCATCTTTGGTGATGAAATGGAAAAAAAACAGACTTGAAGTGAAGTGTGGCCTTAAACCTAAAGCAGTTAATTTATTTGTTTTATTTAGTTTATGATGACTGGGAAAGGAGGGCTAGACAATACTGCCTATTTTAGCCTCATCAGTGTGTGTGTGTGTGTGTGTGTGTGTGCACGTGCACATGGCGGGGGGGAGGGTAGTCGGACTAGCAGATACTGGAGGGAAACTGGTAGAAAAAGACTACAAGAAAGCACAAGTCTTATACCAGCACTTCTGTTCTGTGTTCAAAGAGAATGCAGGGGCTGGGCCAAGCCTGCACAGTAGCAACACCCAGGGACCGGGGTTGACACAAGCCCCTTCACAGAGGCTCAAGTCTTGGAAGCTTTAAATAAACTAAAGGTGGACAAGTCCATGGGACCAGAGGGGATTCACCTTAGAGATCTTAGGGAGCTGGGGAGTGTACTAGCAGCACCCCTAGCAGAACTATTCACTAAGTCAATAGGAGTGGGACCATACCAGAGGACTGGCAAAGGGCAATAGTGGTCCCGCTCCACAAAGCAGGGAGCAGGGAGGAGGCTGGCATTTACCATCCATTTTTTTTCTTTTCTGGGGGGATGCTGACAGGGAGATCCAGTCCCTCCTTGGAGGGACTTATTCTCTGGCCTAGTAGTTGGGTCATCGTGGACCCTGTCAGCTCCTGATTTTTTGTGCTGTTTTTCCCCTGGGCCTCCAAACATGCAAAGGGTGGAGCAGCTGCCTCCATGGAGGCAGCCTAATGCCCTGAACGTGGGCCCTCCCCGTTTATAGTGGCACCTGGGCTGACAGTCAGCCACTGCTTGGTGTCAGCCTACAGCTCACCACATGATCCCCTTCCCCCAAGGAGGAAGAGCTGTTGACAGAAGCTCAATCCTTCCTTGTCCCACTGACACCCAAACAACACGAGTCCATTCCTGAACTCGGGTCACTGGTGTGGTGTGAGGCAATTACCATCCAGTAAGTCTCACCTCAGTGGTAGGAAAGTTGATGGAGGCACTACTCAAACAGAAAACCATAACGTATCTGGAATCCAGAGGGCAGCAAGACCCAAAACAGTATGGGTTAATGGCAGGTAGGTCTTTCCAAACTAACCTGGCTGACTTCTTTATCTGGGTTAAAAGGATAGTAGATCAGGGAGTGGTGGTAGATGTAATCTATCTGAACTTTAGCAAAGCCTTCAGCTCTAATCCACACAGAAGGCTGGTAAGGAAGCTAGACCACATGGAGTGGGCAGGGAGGTGGTTGAGTGGGTGAGGAGCTGGCTGAGAGGAAGAGCACAAAGGGTTTAGGTAAACGGGGTATTTTCAGTTGAGAGGAAGGTGAACAGCGGAGTACCACAGGGTTCGATACTGGATCCCCTACTCTTCAATGTGTTCATAGTGGACATTGCAAATGGGCTGGAAGGTAAAGTGTGTCTATTTGCTGTTGACACCACGATTTGCAACAGAGTGGACTCCCCTGAGGGTGTGAGGAGTATAACTTCAGATCTGAAGAAACTGGAGTAGTGGTCAGAAACATGGTAGCAGAAATTCAATGCCAAAAAATGCAAAGTCATGCACTTAGGCAGAAACAATCCCAAAGACAATTACTACCTGCAAGGAGAGAAGCTAGCCTCCACCAGCCAGGACAGTGACCTAGACGTCATTATATCAGAAGACTTGAAAGTGGGTAAACAGTGCAAAAAGGAGGTACTAAAGGCAAGTGGCATGCAGGGCTGCATCGGGAGGGGAATCACGAGTCACAGGAGGGAGGTGGTGTTACCATTTTACAGGGCACTAGTGCACCCCCCCACTTGGAGTTCTACATACAGTACTGGAGACTGCACCTCACAAGGGACATAGAATCGAGATGGTGCAAAGGAGGGCCATGGAAATGATTCAGTGACTGCACCATATGGCATACCAGGACAGACTGAGGGAACTCAACATGTACTCCCTGGACCAGAGGAGGGAGAGGGGCGATATAATTGAGACTTTTAAATATATGAGGGGTATAAATAAGGTTAACGTTCAGGAGCTTTTTCAATTGAAAGAGAGTGGGAGAACGAGAGGGCATGACATGAGGCTAAAGGGAGGGAGGTTCAGGAGTAATACAAGGACATTTTTCTTTATAGAGAGGGTGGTGGACCCATGGAATAGCCAACCCAAGGAGTTAGTGACGGACAAAATGGTAGGAGAGTTCAAGAATGCATGGGAAAGACAATAAGGTAGCATACAGAAAGGCAAAGAAGGGGAGAGGGAATAGCACCAGCTAGGTTCTTGGGCAGACTAGATGGACCTTGTGGTCCCCTTCTATCATCACTTTCTATGTTTCTATGTAGACTCACTGAGACTAGAAGTCACATTTTCAGGGGGAAACTAGAGTTAATTATATTCAGGAACATTGCAACATACAAGAACACAGGAAGATGATACACAGTGAGTGTTCAAAACATGCGATAATCCATCAGATATTGCACAGGGTACAAGCAGAAAACCCTCTTTTGGGGCAAACAGCAGTTAATTACATAGAGGAATATAGCATGATACAACAATACATAAGTAATATGCCACAACAGGGTGTGCATTAAAGGATTGTAATGCTCACCCTAGGGGCATGCTAAGGCAGGAGGCCAAAGGCCGAGTGTCCTTGCACCCCTGGGAAGTGCATTAAAATCCCTTACTGCACACCCTGGAGTGGCTTATCACACTTATAAAATGGGCTACCATCAAAAAAGAATTAGTTTGGTTTACTTTGCTAGGGATTACAACTTCTTTACTATTTTCAAAAGAGTGTACAATATATTACTTCCAAAACTTCTAGAAACTGAAAAATGTAGTCCCTATTAATGCGTAAAATATCATATTTCAGCAACATGTTAACTAGTACAGTACTTTGCAGTCAAAGTATTTATTAGTAGAGCTGGTTGAAAATAAATATTTTCACTGTAACCTGTAAATTATCATATAAATGCACAGAAACATCTGTAAATTTGTAAAAATAAGCAGTGTTTAAAACTTCATTTTCATTGTACCATAGTTATATAGTTTCATTGAAGGCAACCTTCTCTTTATTTTTGTTTTGTACTTATGTGTTGTGGTCTAGCAGATAAAAGGAAAACTGCTATAGGATTGAGGTAAAAAGTTAGTAAGAAAAAAAAAAAACATTAAACCAGCCAGGTTGCCTTTTTTTGGTGGGGAAGGGGTGGTAGATTTCATCTAAAAACACCAACATATGATTCAAATATACATGCTTTTATAAACATCAGGAATGTTTTTGAGCAGTTTGGGTCTACCTCTGCTTATATAACTCTGTTTTCCCACCTTTTATCTTTGTTTATAAAGTATTACTGTATTGCCTACTTTCTTCATCCTGTTTTTTCTGGTTTCCCCACATTCAAGACGTAGAGGGCCAGATTTTCAGACTTCACCAGGCAGTGGCGCAAGCCTGGGTGCAGCGCAACTGTGATGTGCTGGGGCCAGGTCCAGGTGATATTCAATGGGGATGCGCCATGGTGCAGCACCATTGAATATGGCAGAGCCAGCGCACATATTGTGCATTATGCAGTGGCACTGCACTGGCACAAGCCACAGCTAGGAAGCAAGGGGATTTGCCAGCACAAGTGCAGTTGTGCTAGGTGCATCACCCGTGATATTTGGCAGGGGGCGTGCAAATGAGGCCATAATATATGCAAGGTGCAGATGGGGTCATTTGCGTGTCATTATGGCCCCATTTGCATGTCTTGCACAGGGCAGCCTGGCTACTTGCACCTGGCACCCAGCACAGCATGACATATGCTGTGGGGATCCCAGGGCATCCCCCACCCATAGCTGTGCTCATGCGGTATGTGTGTGACAGGCTATTCCTGGTAGTCAAGTGGCCCTTCCCAGTTCCCGAAATATATTTTACATGACCATCCCTGGTGGTCTAGTGGCCCCCCTCCCACCCGGTTCCCCGATACATGTTACAATGACCTTCCCTGGTGGTTTAGTGGAAACCCCCGCCTGTTGCCGTGATCATGGTAAATGTAAATACAACATTCCCTGGTAGTCTAGGGACCCCCTCCTGCCTGAGTCCCGATCACGGTAAATAGCCCACAAATGTCCTTGGTGATCCAGTGGCAACCCACCCCTCCCACCCACACAGGACCCCATGCCACCCCACTCCCCCACCATCATCAGCGGGCAGCATCCTGCCCATACTATGATCGCCCACTGAATGACAGGTACAGTATGAGCTTATTGGTCCCTGTGTGGACCAATGGGCTTGCAGGGCATACTGACTAGACAGTCCCAAATATGTGAATGAATCATTCACATATTTGGGACTGTCTAGCACAGCATGCCCTGCAAGCCCATTGGTCCAGTATAGCTGAATGGGCCTTACAGCCCATACTACCTGTCATCTGTGGGTGGCCAGGTAGCATGCAGATGGGATGCTGCCACCCATCAGTGATGAGGAGGGTGGGGTGGGCATGGGGTCCTGTGTGGGTGGAGGGGTGGAGGTGCCACTGGATCACCAGGGATGTTGGTGTAGACTATTTACCGTGATCAGGACTCAGGAGGGAGGGGTCCACTAGAATACCAGGGAATGTTTATATTTACATTTACCATGATTGCGTAATGGGATGGGTGTTCCACTAGACCACCAGGGAAATCATCGTAACAGGTAGTAACAGGTATCAGGAACTAGATGGGGAGGGGGACCACCAGACCACTAGGGATGGTCATGTAAAATATATTTCTGGATTGGGGCCACTAGACTACCAGGGTTTCGCTTTATGCATACCGCGTAATCACAGATACGGGGTGGGTTCAGTGAGTGCTTGTGGATGGTGGTTCTGGGTGGGTGGGTGGCCACCCAAGGCTGGTCTGCTATGTTGTGCCCTGCAATACTGCAGCACACCTTTGGGTGGCTGGGAGTTGCTCCTACTCTGCAGGGCTCAACTTTGAGCCCCTCTATGTGGCGCAATGCAGGGTTGAACCAGCATATGCGCCGCACATCCCGGGCTGAATATCGGAATGTGCCACATAAGCATGGGCCGCCTCCTGTATCTGCGCTGCATGCCATTACGTGCACCCTGGTGCATGGTGTTAATGCTGCGCCAGGCAGCTTCTTTTCAATATCCCAATGGGGCGCAATGCGGGGTCGCGCCGGCACAACTCTGTTGCACCAGGCGCAATCCCTTTGAATATCTGGGCCAGAATGTTTACCATGGAATGTTTACCATGGAATACAGGGATTCAAAATTCTGCTCAGTTCCACTGGCAGAATCTTTCTCTCCTAACATACTGTACTCACACAACAAATGCCTGTTTTAGAGCCAGAGACTCAACTGCACTGTCAGTGCAAGGAGAAGAGATTTCCCTGATGAGCAGGTAAAGATAGGGTGGGAGTTTTCACTGTTAGTAAAGAAACAGTTGTAATGAAAACTATAAACAATACTTATAGCTTCTAATTTGTTTGTGTGTGTAAGGAGAGTGCGATGAGCAGGGAAACAACATTTAATTAATTTGTTTTATTTTTTATTTGAGGTATTTTAATTTTTAGGGCCCAGTTGAAGCTTTTTACAGTGTAAAGGTAGTAGCCATGTTTGTGATGGAAGATCAGTTCTGGTTGCAGGGGGACTGACGGAAGATATTTCTGGTTGTAAGAGGACTGATTTGCTCATTGTGTAATGTGGTTTAGGACCAGGATGACTGTGCATATATACTGTAGCGATTTAATGTACAGTAAGCTGATGTCTCTTCGTAAATGAGATTTCTAGATTTTTTCTTGCCATTTTATAAAGGAAGTTGATACACAATGAGAAACAAGAAACATGAGAGAAACCATCAAATATTTCACAGGATGCAAACAAATTACCAGGAGGCATTGAGCCCTACAGATATTCATCTACAGAGGTAGAGTAAGTCATGTGACATCAGTCAGGCCTTAACAGACATTGCAACAAGGACATTTGGGTAAAGTGCATACAGAAGAGTTACTGGACAAGGATAGGTAGCGAAGCAGACAGGGTGATAGATCATGTCAGCGGCTGCACAAGCACCGAGTAAACCTTAGCAAGTGGATCTTTAGGTCTTGCTTACATGAGGCAAGCAAGGAACAGTTTTGATTCTCTAGTAGGAGCTTGTTTTAAAGGGACAGGGCTGAGACAGCAAATGACCTTGAACCCAAGCCTGCCCTGACCTTAGGAACAACAAACAAAGAAAAATTCAATGAGTGGAGGAGGTGCTGTTGGGATTTGAGATTGAGGAGCCCCCTTAGACAAGGAGGGGTAGTGCTGAGCCGAGTGGGATTAAAGAGCAACTCTCTATTTAATAAAAAGCTTAAAAACACTAGCTTTACACCAATTATGTTTTAACTTTACTGTTTTCTAGCTTTTTTTTTACTTTCCCCTGCTATTGGTCTTATAAATATTCTAGATAATGCAGCACTTATTGCACTAAGTCTTTCAAAATATATCTGACACTCCCCTGCTAACCACACAATTGCTGTTTTTGACATCACTGTCTGTTGTCATGGTGAAACATAGAAACATAGACTTTGATGGCAGATAAGGACTGCTTGACCCACCCAGTCTGCCAATTTCCCTACCTATTGGATAAGCTTCAGATAACAGTTTTACCAACAGCCTACTTCCTCTTACCTCCCAGTAGAATTGCTTTATGACTGTCCCATGCATTCTTAAATTCCCCCACTGCTTTTGACCCCACAACCTCCTCAGAAAGCTTGTTCCATGCATCCACCACACTTTCCATGAAAAAAATACTTCCTCACGTTGCTCCTGAGTCATTCCCCCCTCTATCTTCAAATTGTGCCCCCTTGTTCTTGCACATCTCTTTTTCTGAAAGATGCTACCCTCTTGGACTTTGTTGATTCCCTTGAGGTACTTGAAAGTTTCTATCATGTTCCCCCTCTCCCTCTTTTCCTTGAGGATATACATATTAAGCTCTTTTAGTCTTTCTCTTCATATGGCTTCTGGTGCAGACCCTGCACTATTTTAGTTGCCCTCTTCTGGACTGTCTCCATCCTGTCTATGTCCTTGCAGAGATGGGGTCTCCAGAACTGCATGCAGTACTCCAGATGGGGTCTCACCAACTATCTGTACAGAGGAATAACAATTTCTTGTTTTCTACTGGTGATGCCTCTCCCTATGCAACCCAGTAACCCCCCCCCAGCCCTCCTTACTGTCTTCTCACATTGCTTGACTACCTTTAGGTCACCTGATATGACTACCCCCAGGTCCCTTTCCATTTTTGTTGTCATTAATACCTGCCTCCTTCCCCCCATTGTGTACTCTACCCTTGGGTTTTTCTTTCTCAGGTGCATTACTTTGAACTTCTTTGCATTGAATCTAAGCTGCCATACTTTTGACCATTCCTCCAACCTTGTTGAGTCCCTTCTCATCCTTTCCACCCCACTTGTGTATCAACCCAGTTGCTGATCTTTGTGGTGCCGTCTGCAAAGAGGCATACTTTTCCTTCCAGTCCTTCCACAACGTCACCTAAAAAAAAAACATTAAAGATGACCAGTCCCAGTACTGAACACTGCGGTACCCCACTAGTAACCCCCCTTTTTTCAGAGTGGACTCCGTTTACTATTACCCTCTGCATCCTGTTGTCCACCCAATTTTTTACCCAGGTTACCACCCTGGGATCCACTTCCAGACTAGCTAATTTGTTTATTAATCTTCTGTGTGGGACTGTGTCAAATGCCTTGCTAAAGTCTAGGTAGGCCATGTCCACAGCCCCTCCCTGGTCTACTACTTTGGTCACCCAGTTAAAGACTATTAGATTCATCTGACATGACCTTCCCCACTGTGAATCCATGCTGCCTTGGGTCCTGTGCCCTGCTGGCCTCTAGGTACTCAACAATTCTTTCTTTCAGAAGTGATTCCATCATTTTCCCTATCACTGAGGTCAAACTAACAGGTCTGTAGTTTTCTGCCTCTGTCTTGCTCCCACTTTTGTGAAGGGGAATCACATCCACCCTCCTCCAGTCCGCAGGTACCACACCATCCTCCCATAATTTGTTAAAAAGGTTAGTCAGTGGTGCCACTAGTTCTCCCCTTAGTTCTTTTAGAATTCTGGAGTGAATCCCATCAGGACCCATTGCTTTGTCCACCTTCAGTTTTAAGAGTTCTTTCAGGACCCTTTCTTCTGTGAATGGACTGGTATTGAGCCCCCTATTCAGTGTGCTTCTATTATTTGGTTTAGGTACCTCCCTCTCCTCCTCTTTTGTGAATACTGAGCAGAAGTATTTGTTCAGTATCTCTGCTTTGCCACTGTCGCCCTCTGCCCACCCTCCCTCCCTCCCCTTTATTAAGTCTCACTATCCTCCCTGGTCATTCTTTGCTCCCTAATGTACCTATAAAAGGTTTTATCCTCCTTCTTAACAGAGCTGTCTATCTTTTCCTCAGTTTGGGCCTTTGCTATTCTGACTGCCTTCCCCGCTTCCTTCTGCTTTAACTGGTACAGTTCTCTGTCCTGTGCCTTCTTTGTTTCCTTATACTTCCTGAATGCTATCTTCTTCTCCCTAACCTTCCCCGCCACCTCTTTTGAGAACCATAGTGTTTTTTTCTTTTGTTTTGTTTTATTTACTTCACACAAAGGTTTGTTGCTTCTGTGATGGCAGCTTTGATTTTTTCCCCATTGTTCCTCCACCCTACCTTCTTGCCCATTTGCTAGTGCTTTTCTGAGGCACTCCCCCATTTTGCCGAAGTCATCCCTCCTAAAGTCCAATACCCTCACCTTTGTGTGACTTGACTTTAAGGCCGTGTTTACTGTGAACCACACTGTTTGGTGGTCGCTTGTTGCCAGGTGGCTACCCACTTCTAAATCTGAGATCCTCTCTCCATCCCTGTTTGAGAGTCCCAATTCTAAGATTGCTCTCTGCTGAGTGGGCTCCAACACTAGCTATCTGAGGCATGCCCCCTGTAGGGCATTGAGAGTTACCCTTCTCTTGGATGTGGCTGCATCAAAGGTGCTCCAGTTAACATCTGGCATATTCAGGTGCCCCATCAACAATATCTCTTTCTTTTCTGCCATTCTAAGGATGCCTTTCATCATTTTCTTGTCCATTTCCTCCCCCTGAGATGGGGTCTATATACAACCCCCGTATGGATTGTGGTGCCATCTCCTATTTCCTGGGTGACCCACAGTACTTCCTCTCCTCCCTGTTTACCCTTTTGTTCCATTGTTTTGATCCCTACCCTTACATAGAGAGCTACTCCTCCTCCTCCTCCTCTTTTACCCTCCCTGTCGCTCCTGTAGATTGTGTACCCTAGTATGTTGACATCCCAGTCATGGTTCTCTGTGTACTATGTTTCTGTGATTGCCACGATATCCAGGTGTCCCTCTTCCATCAAGGTCACAAGTTCAGGGAGCTTGTTACCTAGACTATGTGCATTGGTACTCATCACCCTCCATGTTTTGATAGCCTTACCCCTGTTAGCCCCACCCCTGTCCTTTCTGTCTTTGCCATTTTCTCCATTGATCCCTGTTCTGCTCCCTTTTGACTTCTCTATCTTAGTGTTTATCTCACTAATTACCTTTTTTGTGTGGGGGGGTTCTATGTTTCTTTTCAGTGCCTCCCTTCTTGGTAGTTTAAATGCTTGCCAATTAAGCATTTAAACCTATCACCTATGATCCTGGTTCCCCTCCCGGACAGATGCAGACCATCGCACCCGTGTAGGCCTGCATCCCTCCAGGTGGACCACCAGTCCCCAATGAAGTCAAAACCCTGAGCTCTTCACCAGGTTTTCAACCATTCATTGAATCCAATGGTGCAGAGTACCCTAGCCTCACCCATGCCATGGATAGTCAGCACCTCCGAGAAGGTTGCCATGTATGCTACTTTTCTAAGGTCCCTCCCCAACTCTACAAATTCCTCCTGCACTGCTCTGATACCATTCCCAGCCAGGTGAGCCCTATGATGTCATAAACAAAGGCACTTTAGGTTAACAGGGGTGATGCAAATGTTTTCAAATGTTTTGTATACCTACTTTTTAGATGGACTACCCAGATGTGCTGTAAATCATGAAAAGGAACATTGAAGATGAAAAAATGTATTCTCTAGTAAATTGTAACAGTTGTATCATCTTATTTATGAAAGCATGCTGAAGTGCAGAGTTTCTCTTTAAAAGAGAAGCACAGATGCAGACAGGCTCGTCTTGCCTTGAGGGAGGGCCATTTCAGAGACCATAAAACTGTGCAGTGGTGATCCCTGGGATGGACACTAGCTGTAATATGCACAACTCTATGACACAGCACCCTCAGTTTTCCCCAGCTCTGGTTCCTGCAGGGAATGAAGTAAGGGAGCACCATATGTTAGCACTGGCAACAACGTGCTGGAGGCAATGCCTCTTTGGCGAGGTAGGTATTAAACCTGTAGAGAAGGCCCACCTTTTAGCAAATTGCTTTAGTAAAAGCAGTGACATAAGGTTTCAGGGCTAGCTCCTGATCAAGCTGAACCTCTAGATATTTTATCGAGTTAACCACGTCAGTATGAAGATCAGAGAGGGTGGACTGCTTGAGTAGTGCCTGTCTATCATTATATAGGTGTCTGGAGCCAAACAATAGAGTTTTCATTTTTTTTTAAATTCAGGATGAGTTTGTTGTATAGCAGCCATGTTTCAAGGGGTTTGAAGCCCCTGTCTAGAGTAAGATTGATCTGGTTTAGGTCCAAGGAGCTGCTGTATAAGAGCATCATCTGCACAGAGTTGAAATTAGGCTCTGCAACAGTTAGCAGGGAGGTCACTAATAAATAGTTAAATGAGCATGGGACCTAGTATGGAACCCTGGGGCACAGCATCTGTAATGTCTTTAAGACCCGATAGTCCGCCTTGCCACTTGACAAGCTGTTCCCATTGCCTAGGTATTGGCTAAACCAGCTGCAAGCTAGGTTGTCCTGGCCAATCTGTGTGAGTATGAACAACAGGACTCCATAGTTTACCATGTCATGTGTCTTGGTAAGGTTCACGAAAATAACTCCTGTAGATTGCCCTTGATCCATTGCCGTCAGGGTGTTGGTGGTCTAGCTACCAATGCAGTGTCTGTGCTGTGATGTTTCCTAAAGCCATGCTGGGCATCAAACAGGATGTGATGTAATTTCAGGTAATCCTGGTGTTGGTTATATACCAGCCTGCCCTGTATCTTCACCAGGGAACAAAAGAAATAAACTGGGCAATAGTGCTCAATTATGTCTTTGGATAACGCTTTCTGAATGAGAACAACTGTGGCAAGTTTCCACTTAACAGCTACAGTGCCTAGGATTATGGACTTATTAAATACGGTTGCAACAGGCTTAGCTATAGCTGGAGAAGCAATCTTTAGGAATTTGGGCTCAGATTTGTGGCACCCAGGGAAACCCACATAATTTCTAATATGCTTCAGCTGGAGAAGTAACTCTTTTCTAGTGACAAGCCGGAAGTGGAACTGCAAGGTGGAAGAGTCAATGACAGGGAGACTAGGCAGTATACTACTTTGGGGAGCCACATATCTATCAAGATCAGTAAAATAATTATTAAACACATTGGTCAATGTGCTAGGATAAGTGATAATTTTGCCATCAACAGCAATAGAGAAGAGAGGAGTTCCAGAACAACTTTCTTTTTTTTTTTTTTGAGTTATTTCTTTTCTACCCCTACGTGCTCCATGGCAGCCACTTCTTTGGGCTTTACCAAGGCTGTCCTCTGACCCATCCGTCCTCCGAGATTCTGCCTCAGATCGCAGCTGACCCCCAGGGTGACCCAGCGTAACCTTCGCTGGATGGGTCCCTCTCCTCTGAGGGGGAAGGCACCAGCCAAGGGGGCAGACCAGTGCACCACTTTAGCCCCAGGGATGCTGCTGAGACAGAGAGCTCGGTAGGACCTTGATGGCCTCAGAGCGCCAGGCAGCCGTTATCCGGCTACCGTGAAGCGGTATTTCCGCTTTTCTAGTTACTCCCTCCTTAGGTGCGCCAGCAGTGCTCCTGGTCTCCACCAGAGGCCACTGCTGCACGATGACAACCCACTACCCACCCCCAGGAGAGGAGAACAGTCCTACGGACACTCAATCCGCTCCCGCCCCTGCCAGCCCCCGATGTCCCGAGTCCATTCCGGAACCCAAGTCGCCGGTGTGGGATGAGGTAAGACGCCAGCGCCTCAACCCTCTGCACCACTGGGCCGGCTCCAGAACAACTTTTAAAAAGAAAGTTTATCTGCGTCCAGAACTTGTTTGGGTTGGAGAGATTTGTGATCTGTAGACTCTTTGTGTACTGCCTCTTAGCAGATTTTTAGGTTTGATTTACAAGATTTTTTGAGACTACTATAGCAGTGCCAATCAGCTCACTGACCGGTGTTTTAAAATTGGCCCCAGGCCTTACCCTCTGCATTGTGGCCTTCTATAGGTCACTGTTCAGCCACTTAAGCAATGACCCCTTATGCTGTTTGAGAGGGGCATGTTTATTTAGAATGCTTAGGAAGTTACTAATGAAGAAGTCAAAGCCCAGGTCAATAGTGAGAAAGTCATGTGTTGCCCTCCCCGGTGTATGTCTGCAATGTTGTTCTGGAAGGAGGATACATCAAAACCTGACAGGTCTCTGGCCATTATGGTTTCAGTAGGGGCCTTTGGGGCATTGTTTTTCCAGATGTGGAACATAGAGGAGTGGTCATTGAGTGTATTGGGAAGTAAGCCAACCACTTTTATTCTACCTGGTCTATTAACAATGGTCCAGTTGAGGAGGTTGTGCATACCAGATTTGATACTCAGCCTTGTGAAACACAGAGAGGTCAAGTGTCTTGGTGTGATATGATATTCTGCTTCACAATTCAGGCTTCTAACAGCTTGAACCACATTGACTGCCCTGATTAGAATTTTGGCTATGATTGGTACTGTATTAAAGTTTTATTAAAAGCAACAGTTACAAAACCGAGAATAATGTATGGACAGCCATATGCAACAAACTTGTGGCTGCATCAAGAGGTTTGTATGGCAACCAGAAACCTCAAGAGTGAAGTTGGAGTGGTTAACTGGTTGCCTTAGAAAAATCAAGAAGAAGACAGTGGTTTGTTTGTGTATGGATGCCTGTCCATTATCTTTTATAGTGTATGGGCATCCATGCCCATTTTAGACTATCTGATTCCTTTCAGTGAATTTGCAGTTGGGGGTCACTTGAGGGTAGGTGGCAAGCTCAAATTACTGATTCTGTATGCTGCAGCTGTTTCTGCAAATTCCAGTTTTAAAAAAAAAAACAGCTTTCTACTCAATTGAATAAAGGAAAGCAGCTATGTGGCAGCATTCTACCTTGCTGTGTTGCAGTAGCGACATAATTATTGCAGCACAACAACATAAAGGATAATGGATGGACAACAGTGAACAACAGTGTTATGTTCACTTCAAGAGGTTGTCCCGACAGCCAAGTAAACCTCAAGAGTGAAGCTCAAGAGGTTTACCGTTGTCATGAAACCTCAAGAAGTGAACTCAGCAGTGTCATTTACTGTTGCTCTTCCATTGTCTTATAGTGTATGGGCAACAGTTCAACACCAACGGAGCATTTCTTGAGAAACTGTTTTAACATAGAAATTCTATGGCTGTTTCAAACTTTCCCCACCACCCCCCACCCAATATCAGGCCCCACTCACTGTGCATAACTGAGCCATCAGCCAGAAGTCTTGCAAACTATCAGTGAGAAAACATAAGTGTTATACTGCAGTCTTACAGGATAAGGATATCACTGTGGACAGATCTGTGGCAAAGATACCTTTGATTGATGTTTTTTTTTTCATTTTAACTGTCAAAAGAGACTGAAGGCTAAAACTAAAAGAAAAAGAAGGATCGGTGAGGCTGTCAGGGAAACAGAAGTGCAAGGGCATTCTAACTTGTACCATCATAGTGACATACTCAGGATGGTACAACAACATTCTGACATCACTATGATGGTACAATGCTAGGAATTCATTGGATTCTGCTGTACTGTTTTGTGATCACACTGAACATTGTTGATGCTTGCATAGACATTTAAAGGACATTTCCAATGTAGTTGAGCTACTCACATATTGTGGTAGCTGCCCTCATGGACAGTTATTCTAGCTAGGATTTGTTAAGAAATAACATAGCATACCTTAGTGGTATGCCTCGTAACTTTTATGTAGACCCAGCCAGCCCCCTCAATTTCTGCCTCCCCAGTGCTGGAAATGTATGGGGCTTTATTTTTCTTCCATTTTTAAGATCGAAACATAGTACAGATATCAGAAGCCACCGCTCAACTAACGAGGCCCTTGTTAATTGAGCAGTGTCCTTTATTAATCTGTACATTTCAATGGGGCACACCACTGCACTCTCCCTGGCCATACATCATTATGTGCTGCAGCGTGGGGGAGTGTAGGAAGCACCAGGCACCAGAAATTGAGTGGGCTGTCTGGGTCTACATAAAGTTTACGAGGCATACCACTAAGGTATGGTATGTTATTTCTTAACAAATCCTGGCTAGAATAACTGTCCATGAGGGCAGCTACCACAGTATGTGAGTGGTAGCTGCTCTCAGATAGGTCAGAAAATCTCTCTAACAACTGATGTTTTCATACTCAACTGTCCACAATTGCCATTAATTTGTTGTTCGTTTCCAAAACTGACCTGGGGGTCTGGCAGCAGACTAGTAGCTGTGTGCTGACAAAAGGGGGCGGGGCATGGGTTGTGGTCAAAAGCCTGTGCTGCCCTACTGTGCAAGCACTGCAGCTCAAGTGCCATTCGGCTGAGAAAATTAAACAAATTAGATATAACACTACTGGGACAAGTTCAAAGAAGGAACTGTGTAGTGTAAAGGGCATTATTTTTCCCCAAGATAAAGATATGTGTAAGTATCGTAGCAGTGGTAGTATCAACAGAAGATTTAAGGCACATTAAAATGGTATTAAAACTCGGTATTAGGCAGTTGTTGGTTCATCTTTTGGTTTTTTACAAAGATTAGTAGAGGGAAATGGATGGTTAACAGTATGGCCCTTGTGTATTAGAATATTTGACAATAGAAGTGATAAAGTTAATTGTAAGTTTAGTTCCTGAGCCTGTGTTGACTCAGGATGTTACAAACTGTTATAGTATATTGCACTGGTTGTGAGCAGCAGGAACTGAACACTTAATTGTACAATACCAACTGAAGAATTTAGAGTAGCAGCATATTAAAGAAGGTGATAAATATAAGATAGAGTAAAAGGTTTTATTATTTGCTATTTATATTTTTTAAGAGAGTCTAAAATATTGGTAGCCCACTAATTTTAATAAGATGAATAATATTATAATTTATTAGAAATATAGTACAACTATAGGGTGAGGTCCATACAAAAAGATATCTAATAATATGAAATATTTAATAGAAAGTGTCACATGTAATATTGTTAGTGTTCAATATACATAGACTTTATAGTAATTATTAGTTACTATTTAGTAGGGAGCTTTTTACTTGTATATAGATTTAATTGATTTTAATTGACTGCTTGGGGCATAATAACTAAGATGTTAATCATTTGGTGGGGGATGTTGCTTTTGATGGGTTATTGGTCAGAGGGATTATGTAATAAAGGCAAAGAGAATGGGATTAAGAATATAAGTAAGGTTCAAATGGAACTGAAGTGAAAAGGTACAGAGACATGGATTTTAGAACCCCTGAAAATTTGGCAAGGAAAAATCAAATCAGGTCTGTTTAATAATATGTTTGATGCATCTTTAGTAAAATGGACTTCCACTGTTAATCAATTAATACGGGGTTGAGGAAAAAATGATGTGGTGGTTACCAATAAAGAATCAAAAGAAAAACTTCTTAAAGAAAGCTGAATTCAATTGAAGATTTACAGGCTGTGTAAACTGTTTTTAACAATAAGCCTTATAATAACGGACATATTCATCCAATTCCTGGTCCACTTTTTTTTTTCAAATTCAATAAGCTTTATTTAAATTTTCAATTTTTACACAAACAATTAGACATTGTTGTAACATGAGACTGGAGCAAGCTGCATGATATGTTATCAAGGTAGATTATTAGATGTAAAACACACAGGTATAATGTTATTCTTAATCAACTAAAATAGTATAGATACAGCAATCTATAGTCTATTAACACATTAAACCTCCCCCCATCCCCCTCCCCCCTTACAATATATCCCCAATCCCCCCTCCCTGTGGCATGCAATCATGTAGCTTAAAGAGTAGGAAGCCTAATGTATGTACATTGGGCCTAGCAGTGAGACATTATCGCCACAGTATATTGTACCACAATACTATTCGTTATGTTCAGATGGTCAATAAGGTATGCAAAGGAGCCCAAACCCTCTGGTAATAATGAGTTCTTTTAGACAAGTGAGCAATCAGGTTCTCTGCTTGTAAAGCGAAGAGAACCTCATGTAACCAGAAGGGACATTTTAGTCAAACCAGTGGTGTAGTATTACTTTCTTGGACCATAATGACACCATAGCCATATGCTTACACTGGTTACCAATCGGAGATCCCCCATAATCTTCCAAAATATAGATTTCTGGACTGAAAGCATCTGAAAGACCCAGAATAGGGTCTAGCTTGGATTTAATAACAGGCCATAGTGGAAAAACCTTTCACATTCCTATTATATATGCAGTAAGGTGCCAGGTTGTGTCCCACATCTAGAGCAGAGGTTAGAAGGAAGCTTCCCCATTTTATGCAGCTTGACTGGGGTATAATATAGATCATGAATTATATAAAATCATAATAGAAGATACCTATCCCACTTCATGTCTCGCTATAGATGGGACCATATTTTAGACCAAGATCTAGTAGCTGAGGGAACGGCAGGTAGAACCTGGTCCCATCGATAATGTGGTTGTCCTCCAAGTTCTTCCATAGCATCCCATAGGAGATGATGGAAGAAAGAGATTAGATGGGATGAGGTGGAAATTGAGATAACTGATAATATGGGTCCTGCTAGATTCTGTTCCCAAAATCCTGATCCAAAATGTTGAAGAAGCATATGCGATAGTTGAATGTATTTAAAACAGTAAGAGACAGGAATATTTTGCTTGAGACTAGCCTCTTGAAATGTCAGAAGCTTGTGATCCTTCAATAGATCATTAACTTCAAGTTTGGGATTAAATGGCCAGAAGGGTTCATTAAAGGGTTTGCCTCCAGGTTTAAAATTGGGTTTTTTAGGTATGTGCTGAGACACATCCTTTGCAGTAGACACCTGGATTGTAGCATTTAGCTGACCATGCATCTGGAGAGTTGTCTTGATGGGTGTAGTATACAAGCTTTTGGGAATGCTCTTAAGGGGAGCATATATAAGTGTACTGAGATCAAGGCCTTGAGAGGAACAAAGACATTTTTCAATCTGTAACCACAGTGGGAAATATAGTGGTGGGTCCATAGATGTCGCTTCCTTCATCCATCACAAGAGTACTGAGCAGGTAGCAGAGAAATAATAGATGAGAAAGTCAAGCAGTTGAAGTCCTCCATTAGTTTTACTACACTGCAACTTAAAGAGGGCCCTCCTAGGCATTTTGTCATGCCATATGAAATTAGATATAACTCTGTGTACCTGTGTGAACTAGTATTTCAGGAGAAAGAGATTAGCCATTTGCAAGGGATATAGCAAATGAGGAAGAATGTTCATTTTTATCACATTCATACACCCCCAAAGCGAGAGGGGAAGTAGGGCTCGATGGTTTAGATCTACCTTAATTTGAGCAAGGGGTTTGTCGAGATTATATTGTTTCATGTTGGAACTGGAACTGGAGAGGTAAATCCCTAAATACTTCAGTTTGTCCTTGACCCATTGGAGACCCAGGTGAGATACATCAGATGAGAATGTGTGAACGTTAAGGGGCATTACTTCTGTTTTGGAGACATTAAGTTTGTAATCGGAGAATTGACCAAATTCTTCAATGATAGCCAATGTGGTGGCAATTGATGCAGGGGGACAGGAGACATGCAGGAGTATATCATCAGCATAGAATGATAATTTGTACTGATGGGGCCTGATAGCTATCCCTGAGACCAGAGGTGAGACGTTAATACAATGGATAAGTGGCTCCAGATATAAGTTAAATAGGAGGGGAGAGAGGGGGTATCCTAGTCTAGTGCTCTGTTGGAGAGTAAAGGGCCATGACAACAGACCATTACAAAGTACACCAGCAGTAGGATGAGTGTATAACATTTTAATCCATTTAATGTATTGTGGGGGAAGTCAGCATTTAGGCAAAAGATAAAAGAGATAATCCAAGGAGACCCTATCAAAAGCCTTCTCTCATCCAGGGAGACCAAAGCAGATGGAATTAAGGAATCCCAGGACGCAGAGATCAGATATGTCAATTTGCGCATGTGGTCTGAAGAATACCTCTCTGCTATGAAGCCTACCTGTTCTGGGCTTATGAGACAGTGCCATACCATGGCTAGCCTGTTGGCTAGAATTTTGGCTAGCATTTTAAAATCAACATTTATCAGGGAAATGGGGGGGGGGGTAATTGAAGACAAGAAGTGGGTCCCTCCCAGGCTTAGGCAGGACAACTATTGTGGTTTCCATGAGAGATTGGTCAGAAATACCATGCTCATAAATGTAGTTGTATGTGTTTAACAGCACGGGAGCCAACTGTTTTTTAAAGGCTTTGTAAAATTCTGTGGTATAGCCATCTGGGCCTGGTGTTCTGTTTAGTGGTAATGTATCTATGCAGAGCACATTTCGGATGTCATGAGAGGAGCTTTCAATAGGGCTATCTGATGTTCCTCTAGGAATGGGAGTTGGATGTTTTGTAGAAATTGGTCTACACTTTCCAGAATGAAGGGAGTGTTTGGGCAAGAATATAGTGTTCGATAGTAGTCCTAAAAACAGTTAACTATTTCCTGAGAGGAAGTAACAAGGAGCCCGGCCGAGTTATGAATAGAGGGAATTATTCTGTCCACCATTTGTGCCCGTAGCCGAAGGGCCATTAATTTACCTACTTTATCTCCCTGATCAAAATATTGAATTTTGGATCTTAGAAGAAGATGTTCAGCTTTCCCCATTAGTAATAAATTATAACAGTCTCTAAGAATTTCTAGATTATTGAGGTCCTCAGAAGAAGGATGGGCAGGAAGTGACAATTCTGATCTCCTTATCTCTTGAAGAACGCTAGATGTAACTTGCGAAGTAATCTTTTTCCTTATAGTACCTAGATGAATAATCTCACCCCTTACGTACATTTTAATGCCCCCAGAGCATGTCTAGTTTGGACATGGTCGGAGAATTAGTATTGAGGAAGTTGGCAAGAAAGTTGCTAAGATGGGAGATAAGGCTGTCAGACTTTGGTATTTGGCAATTGAATCTCCAAACCTTGTCATGGGAAATGGGAGGCCCCGGGCTCCAATGTAGTAAAGTGGGGTGATGGTCTGAGCTAACTTTAGGAACATAATTACATGACAAAACAGAAGAAAGGTGTCCAATGTCTAATAAGAAATAATCTAGGAAAAAGAGTAGTGGGGAATAGAGTGAAAGGAGTACTCTCTACAGGTGGGAAAAAGAGCCCTCCATGGGTCAATTAAATCCACTGTGTCCATCATTTCCCTAATGGCCAACTGTGCAGGGAAGAGAGAGGAGTTACTGGTTCTGGAACGGTCCTGAATATTGCAGTATGCCAAGTTCCAGTCTCCACCCAGCAACAAAGGGATAGAAGACCATGGAATCAATTGAGCCATGAGGGAAATGAAAAACTGGGGATCATCTGTTGTTGGACCATAGATTGACCCGAGCACAATCTCTAAGTGGCCTAGAAAGGCCTTAACTAAACTAAACCTGTCTTGGGAGTCAACTATGGTGTCTAACAGATGGAAAGGCAGTCTGTGTGCCATAAGAATAGGAACTCCTCCCCCACAAGTGCCGGGACCCATACCTAATGCCTGATCTACCCAAGACCTCTTGAACTGGAGGACTTGAGATGAAGACAAATGGGTTTCTTGAAGGAAAGCAATGTCAGTATCCAGCTTACGGAGATGCAAAAGTATCTTTGCTCGCTTAATGGGAGATTGGGCACCTTTCACATTCCGTGAGCAAATTTTATAACTGCCCATCATGATTCACTCACTAAGGTGGTATCAACCTTTGTCAGAGTACCTAAGCAGTAAACATGTCTCTCTGCACAGTAGAACTTAAAATTAGCTGCATTGTGCACCCCCACCCTATAACCCCACTCTCTCCCTAAATATGTCCAGGCCATTTGCAGGGTTTGCCCTGAGAAATTTAAGCAGAATAGAAACAGCTGGCAGGGACCCACCTTATAAGATACATACTTATTGCCCTTGATTCCCTTCTTGTACCCTCTTAAGCTTTCAATGATTTGTACAAAAACAAAGTTATGAGAGAAATAAAAAATGAAGATACCCCAACCCTTCCCCCTTCCCTCACCCTCCTGCCCTCCAACCACAGCAAAGTGAGTGACACACTTAGTGGGTTGTCCTAAAGCTTGGGCTGCTATATTCTGCAGTCCAATGATATTAATTAAAAGAAAAGATATATTTTTAAAACATGCACATAAATTGGCTGTGGGTACCCCTTCCCCCGATATAGTACACAGTACCCTGTTGGGACTGCAAGAACCACTACTGACCTCCCCCCCGCCCCAACTCCTAACACACTGGAATAGAGGATAGTTGCTTAGCGCAGACTAAAAGAAAGATCACTTCTTAAATTGCTAACCAAAAAGGCAGACAGGAAAATAAAACTGTTCAGAGCACAGTTGATCAGCCACCAAAGTCACTATCCACAGATCCTGGGATTCCTTGTAGACCCCGGACCCACCATAACAGTCCAATCCTCATGACAGAAAAACAAAAAAATTAAACAAAAAATAGATGTTAACTTAAGCGCTTTCTCCATAGATTCCTCCGTAAAATTGAAGAAATTGAAGATTGTAGTGGTCCACATCCCTGAAATGATTCAAATCTTCAGACTAGAACCTGACAATCAGTATTGCTGAGAACCAGTGGATTCTTTAAGAAATAATAATAGAGGAAAAGCAGATCCCAGGAGTAGCCAGTATTAATGTTTAAATTAGCGGTCAACATTAGAAGGGAAAGAAACTCAAAGAAACTGCCAGGCATTCTCTGCTGCTTAATTCGCTGTGATTTGCTGCTCTCTTGTGGCTGGTACAATAAACATCAGTAAGTCACACAGACATAGTGCGCACATTCATGCAACTGTTTCTCAGCAATAACAATGGGTTCTATAGTTGTAGGCCTTCAGCACACACAGAAAAGGTCCAGAAGGATGGCCTGCAATGCATGGAGTGCTTGCTTTGCTGTCTCATACATGTGCCAGGAGCCTTTGTTGAGCACTGACAAATGAGAAGGGTATTGTACTTTTTATTTAATTCCAGCCACTATGAGTTTTGTGACCAGTGGATGATATTCAGCTTGTCGTTGTCTAACAGTAGCTGGCACGTCTTGGGCAAGTCATAGCTGCTGGCCCTCCCATAGAACATCCTGGAGCTCCCTCACTTTCCCAAGGACATGAACTTTGTCCAGATAGTTTAAAAATGTAAGAATTAGAGGTCTGGGTGGTTTCTTTGTCACCAGTTTCGGTCTTAAGGAGCGGTGGGCCCTCTCAATGACATGTGTAGTGTTGTTGGGAGAGGGCCCGGTGATCTTTGTGAGCACTTTCTGTAGGAAAAGTATTGGGGCAGGCCCTTCACTGTCCTCTGGAAGGCCGAAGATAAGTATGTTATTTCTACAACATTGGCCTTCCAAATCCTCTAATTTTGTTTCCCTACTGTGTATCTTCTGTCACAGATTAACTACTTCAGAGTCCGTTTTGTCTTTCCAACCTTCCAGAGAAGATGTTCGGGCTGTTACATCTGAAATTGCTAGTTTTGTATCAGCTAGGTCTCCCCTTATGGATTTAAGTTCTGATGTGATATCTTGCAGTGCTGACTTAAATGGTTGCAGCTCCTCCATTAATTTTTTCTCCGATAAAGGAACCAGAGCCTGAGGTGCTGCTGAAGATGCGATCACTTTTGTTGAACCCCCCACCTGACCTTTAGATCTTTTGGAGACCTTTTCGGGGGTTTGCGGTGGAGTTTGGTTTGGAGGAGCCTGCTACGTTTCCGCCTCCATGCCTTCGGTAGGCCGTAGATTTAAGAGATGCTGCACCAACATTTTTTCCAGCCAATTTTCTTTGTCACTTCACCTCAGATACATCGGGAGGCTATTACAAGTAGATGCTGGTAGTGCAGGTGATAAATCCAAAAATTATCTGTTTAAATTGCCTGTAGAATAAGAGTTGGGGTGGGAGCTGATCCACAGAGTTGCAAACCTCGCAGTAGCATCATGTGATCCTCTCCTGGTCCACATTTTGACTCCAGTATAGATGTTACAGCTGACTTGTTGGGAGAAAAAGGACTTAGGATAGTTCATATTAACACATGTAGTCTCCTTAAAAAGATAGATCAGTTAAGAGAGTGGGTTATAAAATATAAACCTGACATTATTGTTATAATGGAGTCATGGTTAAACACAAAAATAACAGATAACATGATACCATTAGCACAATTTAACCTGTAGAGAAGGGTCAGATCTAAAAGAGGTGGAGAAGTGATCATATAATGTATGCAAGGAACTGGATGGATTTAAAAGAAGTAAGTGATCTAGATAAGTGGTCAGGAGTGGAAAACTTGTCCCTGGAAGTAAAAATCACCTTTTCCTAATCAACGTTGTTAAAGGGAATTTATCATCCTCCCAGGAGCAATTTTCATGTCTTTGACGAAATACAGGAAAGTTTGGGGGAGTATATAAAAACACATGAGTTATTATTGCTGGGGGATTTTAATGTAGACTGCGGTACTATAGTTGTTAATCATAAATGAAAAGATATGGCAACTACTCTGGAGTTCACCCAGCTTATAAATAGTATAACTAGACTCAACACTAAGGCCCACATTTTCAAGAGATGAGCAGTGTATCTCTGGCACAAATAGAGATGAGCCACTCATCTCAGAAGTTGCTCCAAACTTCCATATTCAAAGGAGAAAGATGGACTGCCCAAATCGAGATGGGCCACAGCCCAAAGTTAATGTGCGCAGACCAAGTTGAGGGGGCGTGCCCATGAATATCCTACACAATGGGATATTCAGAGCAGATGGGTGCCCAAGAGCAGGAGATGAGTGGTGCAAAACTAGGCATGGAAAAGGCATGCCTAACTTCGGGCCACCCACAGGCAAGCTGCAGTGGTGCACGCAGGAGCACTACTGCCTGCCAGCCCTGTAGCCCAGTGGATCCCCCCAGGCCCAGTCGCCGATGCCCAAGAAGTAAGGGCACACCCCCCTGTTGTCCCTAGTGCAGAGTACCCCCCCCACCTGAGACCCATCACTGTGCACAGTGTAGGAAACCCATGTGCTCCATAGTGTAGGGAACCCTCAACATACCGCTCAACTGCCATGAATGTCGCATAGCACAGTGATGTTGATGCTCACAAGTAATAGTGCCCTAAACAGGTGTACTACTGTGCTGTACAATGGCAGTGCCATATCTGGACACAACAACCCTGTCAACAGTGACCAAAGTGAACAGACCCATTTCATGACAACAAACATATAGGGCCCACTATGACATGACATGGTACACCGTAAAATAGGATAGTGCTCTATAGTCTGGCTATTTGGTCTGATAATGGCAGGTCAGTGCTGTGCATTATACTGCAGAGAGGTTGACAGCAATGCCCCCCACCGCTCAAGTCCCATCACTGTCCAAATGGTATAATATCCCTGGTACCCTTCCAAGTGATCTTAGCAGCCCATGCCCCATATCCATAGTGTAGCATCCCCTGATCCCAGTATCCCAATCCCCATTCGATATAACATGCTCCCTGAATCCATCCCATAGTGGCAGTCCCTTCCCCACAAATCTAATCCAGGATCCCCTGTCAAATCCACAACATCCATGCCATATTTTCCATAGTGTACTGGCCCCCCACCCCAGTAGACATGAACCCATCCTTGCACCCCTCCCTGCACCACCCATGCCAGTGACTGGCACAGCCCTCCACACCCTGCTATGGCCAGCCACCAACTGCTCATGATCACTGTACTGTACAGAGCACAAGCCCATTGTCTGTCACCAATTGGCCCGTGCTCTGTACAGTACAATGATCGCCAGTGGAGCAGGTGGTGGCTGGCCACAGGGTGTGGAGGGCTGTGCCAGTCACCAGCATGGGTGGTGTGGGGTGGGGAGGGGTCATGCCTACTGGGGGGTACCACACTATGGAAAATATGCAGTGGATGTTATGGATTTGACAAGGGATCCTGGATCTAGTATGGGGGGGGGGGATTGCCACTATGGGATGATTTGAGGAACATGTTATATCAAACAGGGATTAGGATTCCATGGTGGGGGAATGTTACATTACAGATATGGGGTATGGGCTGCTAGGACCACTGAAGGGGTACCAGAGATATTATACTGTTTGGACGGTTATGGGACTCAGGCTGGGGGCTTCACTGCACATTGGCACACATGGGGTTTACTGCAGTGTTCGCAGTGACCGGTCTCGGGCAGCAAGGGGGGTACACTACACTATGGTGTACAAGGATCATTTTATAGTCTGTGGAGTGATGGGACTCGGGCAGTGGGGGGCAGGCCAGCCCAGCACAGCAATGCAAATGGGTCCATAACGGGCATGCAAATGGTTCATTTGAGCCTTGCATGCCTAATTGGTCCATTTGTGCGTATCCCAGCTGAATATCACCGTTGGGGGTGCAGTGCATCTGTGATGTGCCAGCGCATCCCCCTTTTGTGGTATTTGGCCCATCCCCAGCATGCACAGATGCATTGGCGGTGGTTCCAATTTGCACCGCCCGCCCATGTAGCCATATTCGAATGGGATGTGCGATACAGTGGGATTGTGCATCTTGTTTGAATATGGCATTTTTTGGCACCAGCCCATTTATTTGGGTGGCACATCTAGATGTGCTGCACATCCCTGGCCATTTAAATATCCTGGCTTAAAAATCTAAACTCATCATTTATTTTAGACCTGATATTTTCTTCAAATCTAGGAAAAGTTGTGGTATTACCAGATGCATTATCGAACCATCAGATGGTCTTTTGTAAAAGAAATCAAAAAAATGAAAACAGCACCTGGGAAAATAATAAACACTAGATCATATAAACATTTTAACTATTAAAATGTATGCTGGACTTGGAAGATTATACCTGGGAAAGATTGGATTGAATACCAGATGTGGATGATGCCTGGACCTTATTTCAGAATGATTTCTTAAGGATATGTAATAGTCATGCTCCAATAAAAGACAGGCAGGTGAAACTGAATAATGCTCCATGGTACGGCCCAAAATTGTTTAAAACAAAAAGAAAGAGAGATAGGGTATGGAAAAGGGAGAAGCGTGCAAACTTAAATCAGGACTGCAATACATATAAACAAATGACAGAAACAGAGCAGCCAATCAGGTTTGTTTGGAATTTAGTTTGAACCTCTATTTAAATATCCACAGGGCCATTTTGCCTGCTCATTCTGCTTGTTGTGGAGAAACGGAGGAGGGTGAGTTTTGCTGTTGATTTGGATTAGTTTAAATCTTTATTTAATTCTGTAACTGATTTTTTGAGAGTTTGCTGTGGGTTTGGGATTAGTTTAAATCTTTATTTAATTCAGTGACTGATTTATTGTGAGTTTGCTGTTGGCTTGGGAGCAGCTTAAAGCTTTCTTTAAACTCTGTAACTGCTTTTAAGGACTGTTGCTGGCTGGAATAAAAGCCCTGCCACCCACCCCATGCAGCAGCCTTTCTTAAATACTGGAAAGCCACTGAGGGTTGGGCTTGAAGGCTGTGAGGGAGGAGCTTGGGGAGCTGCAAACTGCCCATATGAACTAACTCCTAAAGCTCACAGTCAGGTGGTGAAAAGTTCTGTCACTCAAGCTTTTACTAGTTGGATTTTAGGGTTTACATTTTTTTAATGTAATGTGCAGGTATAACTGGCAGAGGTTTAGGGAAGAGAGGTCAGTACTGACACTGATGGTCTGATCAGCATTGGATAGTCAAAGGAAGGCACAGTACATTTTGTGGCTGTGTATAGAGACAGAGATAGGGGACGAGGCATGGGAGGGGAGATGCAGACACCAAGGGAATATAGTAGGAGGAGAAGTTGCAGTCAGCAGGACGGAGATGCTGAGGTCAAGAGGGAAGGGGGCAGGCTCCAGAGGAGCGGGGCAGAAGTAGGAACAGGGGGGACAGGCTAGTAATCTGCCATGGATGTGGGTCGGCGATCTGGATGTGCACATTATGGAGGCTACAGGAGTGTCCCGTATGTTGAAGGATAAGAGACCTACAGGCAGAGATCCAGTGGATGGAGGTGAAGACAAGGAGGTTGAGGATCATGGTCAGAGCAGGTGGGGTAGGTAGGCACAAGGGAAGGGAGAGGATGCCAAGGAGAAATATAGAGCAGGAGCGAGGATACAGTAGGGGATGGGGGTGGGGACTGGGGCCATGCAACAGGTAAAAGTTACTGGCAACTGAAGTAGAAGGGGGTAGTGAGAAGCTTGGGAGAGGGAAAGAGGGGGGCACAGGGGCCAGCGCTACAGAAAGGGACATTGGTATATCAGGAAAAAGGGGCAATGCCATGGCAATGGCAGGAAGGAGCGCTAAGGAGGAAGGGGACGTGGTGCATAGGGAGATGGGGCAAACCACAGGGGAAGAATGGACACTTAGGAGAGAAGGCGCAAGTGTGGAGAGGAGGCTGGACAAGAGGGAAGGAGAAGGAGTAAGAAGAACAGCTCCAGAAATTAAGGGACAGGGAAGGAATGAAGGCCATAAGAAGGGTGGGGGAGAGGGTGCAGCCAGAAGGGGATTGTGAAAGGGGGGGAGTTATACTGATAGGCGATTCTATCCTGAAAGGGATAAGGTGTGTGGGGGGGGGTGAAAGACACAGTCAGATTTGGGTGAAACCTGTACTGGTCCTGACAACAGACAGGGCAGGGCAGTCTCTGAGGAAGTGTGTTAGGGGAGGACAGCAGGAACCTCACGTGGTGATACATGTGGGTACAAATGACCTGAGGGGCTGCACAGTGGAGTTTGTACAGGAGAGGTAAGAGGAACTGGGGATGCTATGCTTGGAAATAGGGAGGTCCGTGGCATTCTCAGAGGTGCTACCCGTCCCAAGGGCAAGCAAGACAAGAAAGGAAAGGATAGTTGAGTTCAGCTCCTGGTTGAGAGACTGGTGTAAAGCACAAGGGTATGAGTTGGTAGGAGGAGGATGGGGAGATACATTGGTTAACAGAGAACTGTTCGCAAGGGGTGGTTTACACCTGAATGGGGCAGGTAAGGGGTTGTTAAAGAGCAAATTAAAGGATTATATTGTTTCAAGAGGATATTTAAACTATGTAGGAGAGGATGCGAGTGCATTGCTAGCCTACAAGGTCACCAGATTGGAGTGTAAAATGCGCTGTCCCTCCTTGTTAATGTTGAGGGTAAGGGGAGGGGACCAATTAGAGGAGGGGGGCAGACTAAGAAGCCGTGGTGGAGTAGGACAGATGGGAATGGGTGGAAGGTGGTCTCCCTAAATGCAAGGAGTGTGGGTAATAAAACAGTGGAACTTCAGGCGCTCCTTGCGGAGGGGAGTGTGGATGTCACTGGAGTGACTGAGACTTGGGCCATCCAGTACCATGATTGGGATCTTGTAGTCCTGGGGTATAAAATTTACAGGAAGGACCAAGGGGGTGGGAGAGGGGGTGGGGTAGCACTGTATGTGAGGGAAGGGATCAGATGTATGAGGGATGAGGGGTAGGAAGGGAGGACAGAGGCACTATGGATGCAGCTTCTGGACTCAAAAGGTAGAAAGCTGAGACTGGGGGTGGTGTACAAACCAGCAGCCCAATCAGTGGAACTGGACAGGGAGTTAGTGGAGCAAATAAGGCGGATGTGTAGAAAGGGGAGTGTGGTGATTGTGGGGGATTTCAATCTGCAAGGGGTAGATTGGAGCACCCCTGTCACCTCCAGTGCCAAGGAGCAGGTGCTCCTGGGCGAGATCCAAGATGGTTTCCTGACACAGCTGGTCAGTGGGCCAACATGACTAGGTAACATGCTGGATTTGGTGCTGTTAAATGGGGAGGCAGTGAGGGAAATAAGGGTGGAAGACCCACTAGCTGGTAGTGACCACCAAACAGTGTGGTTCACTCTCAAGTTAGGCAGGGAGTCTGGAGGCACAGTAACAAAGGTGGACTTCGGGAGGATGAGAGAAATACTGCAAGGGAGACTTTAGGGTATTAGGCCAGAGATGGATGAACAGCAAAAGTGGGACATTATTAAAACTGGGCCAACTAAGGCCACAGAAGCTTGCACCAGGAGTAAGAGCAAGAAGTGCAGAGCCAGGAAACCATGCTGGCTGAACAGAGAAGTGTTGGAAGGGGTGAGGGCGAAGAGAGCTGCGTACCAGAAGTTCAGAAGAATGAGGAAGGAAGAGGACAGGGAGGCTTATGTGAGTTGGTCCAAAGAGGTGACCAAGTGAGTGAGAGTAGCCAAGGACTCCAGGGAGCTAAGGTTAGTGCAGGGGAGAAGGTCTTTTTTAGATATGTTAGGGAAAAAAAGGAAGTGCAGAGATCATATAGTGAAGATAAAGTGCGGAGGGGAGTGGGTAGAAAGGGAGAGGAACAAGAGAAAGTACTCTATGAATACTTTTGCTCCATCTTCACAAAGGAGAAGGATGGTCCACTACCACCATGGACTGGGACAGTGGGGATGGGAGGGCAGGGGATGAGATGATGGACAGAATGATTGAGGGGAGTAGAGTATTAAAGGATCTGAGGGCATTAATGGTGGTCAGGGCTCCTGTTCCTGTTAGCATCCACCCCAGGGTGCTAAGGGAGATGGCAGAGGTGTTGGCCTTAGACACTGGCAGACCTGTTCAGCACCTCCCTGGACATGGAGTGGGTGCCTCAGGACTGGAGGTTGGCCCGTGTGGTGCCTATACATAAGAGTGGCCCTATGGATGAGCCAGGAAATTATCAGCCTGTCAGTCTCACTTCCATAGTGGGTAAGCTTATGGAGACGACACTGAAGGAGAGGCTGGTGTCATTCCATGAGGGTAATGACCTTCAGGATGGGTGGCAGCATGGGTTCATCTCGGGGATGTTTTGTCAGACCAATCTAATAGAATATTATGACTGGGTAACAAGAGAGCTGGTTATGAGTCATGCAGTAGATGTCCTGTACTTGGACTTCAGCAAGGCCTTCGATTCAATGCCTCATGGGAGGCTGGGTGGGGAAGCTGACTGCTGAGGGGCTGGGGATGAAGCTGACAAACTGGATAAGGAACTGGCCGCAGGGGAGGCTGCAATGGGTGGTAGTGGGGGAGCTCTCGAAACTTAGACTGGTGGTGAGTGGTGTGCTGCAGGGCTTGGTGCTGGGCTCAGTGCTATTTGGGCTCTTTATCTCAGATATTGCACACTGAGCTGGGAGCAGGGTTAGTCTGTTCACAGATGATACCAAAATGTGGGCAGTGGTGGTCGAAGAGGATGGATGGATACAACTACAATGGGACATAACAAAACTGGAGGTATGGTTGGAGAAGTGGCAGCTAGGATTCAATATGAAAAAGTGCAAGAATATGTACTTCAGGGCAAAGAACCCAAGGAGGGACTGTTGGTTGGGAGAAGTGAGGCTAGGGATCACTGAAGAAGAGAAGGACCTAGGGGTGTTGGTAACAGGGAGCATGAACAACTCTGCCCAATGCAGGAAAGCAGCAGCTAAGGTGAAGAGGATGCTGGGCTGTATCACAAGGGGTTTCTCGTCCAGACATAGGGAGGTGATCCTTCCCCTCTACAGATCTTTGGTCAGGCCACACTTGGAGTACTGTGTGCAGTACTGGCAGCCGTATCTGAACAGGGATATTAAGTTACTGTAAGGTTTGTGAAGGAAGGCAACAAAAATGTTACTGGAGATGGAGGGCAAGGCCTACGAGGACAGGCTGAATGAACTGAATATGTACACGCTGGAGGAGAGGGGGGCCGGGGGGATATGATTGAAATGTTCAAGTATTTGAGGAGGATAAACAAAGCTAGCACTGAAGGGGAGTTTAAACTGAGGAAGGGTAGGGACATGAGGGGGCACGGACTAAGACTGGAGGGTGGAAGATTTAGAAGGGAGATGAGGAGGCACTACTTCATGGACAGGGTGGTGTCTAAATGGAATGCTCTACCAGAGGGGGTGGTATCATGTAAGACAGTAATAGGTTTTAAGAGGGTGTGGGACAGAGCACAAGGGAGGGTCTGGGTGGAGGGGGCTAAGGCCATCATGGGAATGACAGATGAGAAGGGACTTGGGGCAGCTCCAATCTAGGGGACTAGCTGCACACTCGGGCAGACATTGAAAGACCGGGTGGTCTGTTTCTGCTAGCAGATTCTTATGTCCGTATGTAAATGCAAAATTTGCATTGTAAGGAAATAAGAACAACTAAACAAGCTTACTATAAAGAACAATTGATTAAGCACATGTCAGGGAACCCCAGGGCCTTTTGGAATATGTTTTATAGACTGCAGGGGAGGCAGAAAGTGGAATATCCAGATTGTTTTGTAATAGATGGCCAGAATGTAGAACTGGGTACAAGAATTATTGATGATTTAAATGATTTGTTTTTGTCAACATGGGAAGAAATGCACTGTGGCAAAGTCAAAATGATGGTATAAATAAACTTCAGGTTCAGCAGATAATTAATATCAGTGGTGGTAGTGAGGATAATAATAAAAAGATTGATGAAGAATTTAGATTTTTATCAATTTTGGAAAAAGACATATTGGAACTTTTACTTAAGATTAAAACTAACAAAACAGGAGGACTGGATGGCATTCCAAATACCTTATTGAAACTAGCAGCCCCCATTATAGCACCCCCTGTTACTAACATATTAAATTTTTCCCAACTTATGCAGAGATACCACTAATATGGAAAATAACTAAGGAAGTGCCAATATTTAAATCTGAATTAAAAAAAAACAACTAGAAAACTATCATCTGATTTTGTTATTGCCTACCCTATTAAAAAATTTTCAAGAAATTGGTTGTAAAACAAATGAACATTTTCTTAACCAAAAATAATATACCCATGCTTAATAAATTCCAGTTGGGTTTTAGACCACAACATGGAACCACAGCAGCATTACTAAATATTACAGGTGATATTGTGGAGGGTCTGGACAGGGAGATGTCAGTGGGGGCAATATTTATTGACCTGTTCAAAGCATTTGATACTCTGGACCGTGGCATCCTCCTGTCCAGACTACAGTCCTCTGGTATATCCAATATGACCGCATTGTTTAAAATCTACCTAGAGGGGAGATTACAGCAGATTACTGTTAATAAATGGTCCTCTGGTATAAGAACGGCCATCTCGGGTGTACCAGAGGGGATCCATAATGGGGCCAATTTTGTACAATCTGTACAAAAATAAATTAGATTTATCAAAGCTGGGGGTGGAATACCACCTCTGTGCTGATGATACTCTCACTAAGGCCCTGTACACATCAGGCTAGTTAAAACGTTTTAAGGTGCTTAAAACATTTTAACTAGCACAAACACAGCGCCTGTCCGCATTTAAGCACGGTTTCAAAGTGTGTTAAGAAACCGTGCTTAAACCCTGCTGCAAGCTAGTCTCAAGTCCGTTTTTAAAAATGGTTTGAAGGAGGAAAGCGTGTTACCTTGTAGTGTGGGTGGACGTGCGCTTTTTCCCCCTCTATTACAGTGCCAACATAACCGTGCTACAATCACGGAGGATTACCCGGGTTTAAAGACGTTACTTGCTGCTGATGCAGATGGGAGTTTACCGTGTTACAACCGAGTTCGAACTCGGTGAATAATAATGTGGACGGGCTGCTGTGGTGAGTTTGAAAACGGTTTGATACCGTTACTTAAAACTGCACAAATCTTCAGTTGTAATGTGTACAGGGCCTTACACAAAAGAGATGTCAATAAGAAATACTCAACAGTCTTTGCAAGAAGCTTTTGTTCAGTTGCACGATTTTCTCCTTAAATTTAAACTGGTGTTATACACAAAGAAATCTCAAGTACTGTTGTTTAACAGCAGTAATAAGGTAAGCCCAGTTGAAAAGTTTATTCAAACTGACACATTTCTAGGTTCAAAATTGGAACAAGTCAGCTGTTACAAATATTTGGGGGTTTATTTGGACAAACATTTAAAATGGGATACTCATATTGATTCAATAATAAAGAAGACTGCTAAATATTTGGGGTCTTTGTATACAATAAGACAATGTATCACAGTGGAAATTAGGAAACATATAATAAATGCAGTGGTAATACCTGTTTTGGAGTACAGGGACATAGTGTATGCTGGAACTTCTAATACCCAATTCAATAAACTTAATGTTATGTATAACAAACTTGCTAGATTTATTTTAAATGTTCCAAGAAGAACTCATAGGGTGGATATGTTCAAAGACCTAAATTGGATAAATCTGGATGAAAGAAGAAATCTACATACCTTATTATTCATGATCAAATGTATTGTAGAAAGGTCCCAGATTACTTAATGGAATGTAATCATTTCAGAAACCTTAAGCCTGGCTTCTGATCAGCTGAAGGCCTAGAATGTGTGGTGCTCAAATTTAAAACAGAATTAGGGAGGAGTCATTTTTTATGTTGGCTTGCACGCTCATGCACAAGCAACATTTTGCGGTAGTACCACTGTACTAGCAATTTCAAAGGTGTGTCAGTGTTGTGGTGAATCCAGGGGATGCTTTAGCCGATTTGTCCCTCAGCTGCCAACCAGTGAGTATGTGCTTATGACAGCAGTTTCAGAAAGTGCCACCAACTTGAAAGAAATCTGCCAATGCAATGAGAGACAGGCTCATCATTGCAGCGGCAGATCTGACATGCCTCCATTATGTGCTGTTCCTGGTGAAACATTTCAACAAACATGGTGGTGGTTCCCACTGTTCGCCTCTTACAATCCCTAGAAAGCCGACTTTGGCAGTGTCCAGTCCCCCTGTCAGCATGCCCCCTCTGCAGTTCAATTTGTTTGCCAATGGGGGTGCCCAGTCCCCATCTGCATAATGTCCCCCTAGTTTCATTGGTCTGCCAATGGGGGTGCCCAATCCCCCTCTGCATTATGCCCCCCCAACACAGACACGCTTTCTTTGCCAAGAGGGTGCCCAATCCCTATCAGCTTCAGTCCCCAAAAAACAGGTGGCACACTGGGACCCAACCCACTGTGCCCAAATGTATTTAATGAAACCTGCGAATAAAAAACAAAAACCTTCCCTGATGTTCTGTTGTTTTTGGGTTTTTGCCGTAAAACAGAAAATGGTCCCTCGTGGTCACAATGCCCCTCCCCTGCCAATCTGCATCCACCCTCTCGCACCCCTCCACACCCCCCACATACTTACCTCTAGAGGCCCAGCGATCTTTGGTGTAGTCGAGACATCTGAACTCTTCAAAAGCGGTCACGAACTGAAGAAAATCACGGTAAGCTGTATAATGGCATCAGTGAAGTAACTTAGATGGACATCTCTGCCATTTTTTTACTTTTGGTTCCAAATTTTCAACATGAGGTTCTTGGGACCCTACCTCATGAAATCAGTTGATTTCGCAGTCACTGTGTGGAATCACCTTTCGGGACTGATTAATGAAATGACAGTGCCACTGTTCATGAGGTGGGCTCCCAAAAAGCCTATGTTGCAAATTTGGTGAAAATATTCCAAGAAAATGACTGTTATGAGCGTGCATTGCATAGTTTCCATGCATGTTCATAATTTAGAGAATTTTTAATATGTTCACTCCAGATTTTCAACATTTCCATTTTTTCACACCTTCTTATGAACAGTATAGCTGTCATTCTTTACATCCTGCCTGAAATGTGTTTTTGCACTTCTGGCACACAATGGCATGGTCTCAGTGGGAATCAATGTTCGGTACAGATTAATAAAATCACAGTGACAAGGTTCATAGGGAGAGGTCCCAAAAAGCCGATGTTGCAAATCTGGTGAAAAAATTCCAAAAAATGACTGCATTACCAGTGTGTGTTGCTCAGTTTCTACGCACGCTCGTAACTTCACCAATCTTTTATATTTTCTCTCCAGATTTTCAACATTGCCGTTTTTGCACACCTCCTTATGAACAGTATAGCTGTAATTGTTCACATCCTGCCCGAAACATGTTTTCGCACCTGTGGTGCACAATGGGCGCAGTCTCAGTGTGAAATCAACTTTCAGGACAGAGTAGCAAAATCAAAGTGCCACTGTTCATGAGGAGAGGTCCCAAAAATACCCATGTTGAAAATTTGGTAAAAAATCACAAAAATGACTGCATTATGGGTGTGCGTTGCGCAGTATCTACGCACTCTTGCAAGTTTGCACATTTTTCATATTTTCTTTCCAAATTTTCAACATTATCATTTTTTTATACCTCCTCATGAACAGCACAGCTGTCATTTTTTGCATCCTGTCCGAAATGTGTTTCCACACTTGTGGCTCCCAATGGCACAGTTGCTGTCAGAAATCACCTTTCAAGATTGAGTAGTGAAATTATAGCACTACTGTTCATGAGGTGGTGTCCCAAAAAGCCACTGTTAAAAATTTGGAGTGAAAATACCAACAAACACCTGGGGCATTAAGATTTCTAACCATACACCCACCCTTTAGAGACTGACAGGTGTCGGGGATGTAACTTGGGTTCATCAGCCATAATGTTTGCAGAATTCTACCCCAACCCCCCACCCTACAGCCACTGACAGACATTGAGGTGTGCCTTGGATTCTGTCACCTAATGTTCACCCCATTCTCCTATATTGCACCCATCTCAGCTTATTTTCTTATGGAATGGGGTAAGCTTAAGGGCCGAAGACCCCAATGCACACCCCGACACCTGTCACTCTCTGCAGGGTGGGGTAAGGTGGAATGGCGTAAGTGTTATGGCTGACCCAAAGCCACACTGTGGGGGGGGGGGTAGTTGGCATTATTTCAATACTTCACTGCCATTCCTATTTTGCATTTCTAACTCCTGCACTACCAATGCCAGTGCCAGCAAGCCAACATTCGGCATTGACAAATGCTTGTTATACAAGGGGCCAGTGATTTGGAATAAATCACCAATTTGTTTTAGACCAATTGATAAAAAAAACAAGGTAAGAAGAATAAAAAGTTCTGTATCTAATGCAAGTAAGGTAGGTAATAATGAAAGCTCTGATATGTATTAGTCTGTAACCTATGATTCTGAGAACTCTATATTTACATAATTGTCGATTTTGGGCCTAGTGTGTGTATTTTGTGTGCGCATAATATTCATAATGTGTTTTATGTAAATGAAACTGGAATCTTGCTGATAGACCTCACTTGAAATGACTCTTGGCTCAGCTGAGTTATCCAATTCATTTGTATATCTTATGAATAAAAGTTTTACTACTACTACTACTTACTACTTACTGCTAGTAATAACTCTCTCATAGACTATACAATGATGTCACTGCAGCAACACAAGGATATTGCAGGCATGGAATTCCATGAATAGCAACATTCTACCATACACTATATACAATTTTATAAATGGTTAATGGGATCCATGGTTATTCCAACTAAATAAGCACTGGGGCAGACTCAATTGATTATCCTCCTATCCTGCCCTGTGTATTATATTGTATTATATCATATTGTATTGTACTGCATTGCATTGCATAAATATTGTACATAAAAATTAACAACATGTTTTGAAATTGCTCTGGCTGGCAAAGTTATTTGCACTTTACTTAATTAGATGATAAAGTAAAGCTTGAAGAACAGCTGCCAGAGTAGTTCAATGAAATGTTACTTACTGGAATCTATTCATGAGTTTGCATGTTCAGTCCAAGGATTTTAACTTACTTCAAAGCCAGTGCTATACAAGTCACTGCAAGAACTTTCTTTTTTTAATGCAAATACCATTTTGTAGCCTTACTGCCAGTAGAGATTACATTATCTGCTAGCTTCTCCATTTAAATTTGTGAGACAGATTATATGTGGCTGGTTGAAAATAAATACCCTGTCTGCACCAAACCTGCTTATCCACTGGGCAGGGTACAGTACCTATATTTCTAGAAAGGCAGCCCTCTGTCTGGGGGTACTACATGCCTTGATTCTAAATAAAGCTACTGTATGTGTGTGAAATTTCAAAATAATGCTTTTGCCTAAGTTCATTAAATGCTGAAACCATTTCCAAAATTCCACTTTTCCCTGTGTGGATAAAAGGCAGTTCATTTTCCACATGATTATGTGCATGGCACAGATTTCAGGTTTTCCACATGAGGAAGAAATATTTTTTTGCAGCGTGTATTTTTTTCCCAATAATTTTGGCACTATAAGGCAGCAGGCAGTCATTTCTTCTGGGACCAAGAAAAAAAAATCACCACAACTTGCTTTATTTCTTGCAAATGGGGACTTTGTAAACTGCAGAAGTCTGCCAAATGTTTCTAAAATTCTACACAAATTTCACATGCTGAAGAAAAATAGGTAGTGATTCATACTCCCTACTATACTGCAATAATGTAGATATTGTCTCTTCTGGTGTGTAATATGTGTGGGTCTTTTCACCATTAATCACTAAAGCCATGTGTTGATTACATAATAGCCACACATCCTGGAGTGTGTTATTGGGTATATACAATTGTTACATAACTGAAAATAGAGAAACCAGACAAAATACTCTTTCCTTGCAAAAACATATTGCATCCTTCCACTAGACAAAATAATGGTAGAGAAAATATTAAAAATAGAGCTGCAGGCTGACCTAGTGAAGTGGAGGGCTGAGACGCTGGTGCCTTACCGCTAGCCACGCTAGTGACCCGAGTTTTGGAATGGACTAGGGTCACTCTGGGGCTGGGCTGCTGAAACAGGATTGGACATCCCAGTATGGCACTCCTCCCTGACTCTGAGTCCTGTGGCTTGCATGGCACCCAGCGGAGGCTGGATGGCAGCATCAGCAGAACCAGGAGACATGGGGGAATGCACACTGATGCAGCATGCATGTGCATCAAAATGCACACATGTTCATGTGTCACTCACACATGTCCCAGGGGAGAAAACAAAGGTAAATGCCACGGCTTGTTCACCATTCCCTGCCAGCTCTGCAAGACCTTACATGGCTGGCCACTCACTAATATGGCTATGTGTAAGTGGTGGTTAACTTGTAAGTCTACAAGACAGATTAGTGACAGGGCTGGGGGATGCCACCAAGACCAGGGATGCAGGCAGAGAAACAAAGGAAGAAAAACAATAGAACTGCATGTTCACTTCTACAAAAGAAGTAAGCACCTCAAACTCTGGGTGTTTAAGTTTAATTCTTTTGGATTGTTGTAAACTTTTGGGGCAAACAGGTGAACTTTTGGGTCAACTGGTCATCCCTGGACCAAATGGTGAATACAAGGTGAACTAGTCAAACTGCAAACTATAGCTCACACCTGAAACAGTTAACTAGGTAGACTATGAGTCACAGCCTTGCTTTGGTGCTAAACTCAGCCTATCGACATGATACAGCAGTAAGCTCACTTGTGTGTTTGTCGGGCTGTTAGGTAGCTCAGGCAGGGCTGTGATTTCACTTCTTGTTAGATAGGTAGGAAATTCTTAAAAATGGAAAAAAATCTCTTCAAAAGATTTTAAGGGAAAAAGTGATAAACAAATGAGTCAGGCTAAGCAGTGTTTGCAATGCAGCAGGCATCTGGGATCAGGGGCTTGACTGAGACTGGTAACTGAGAGAGAGAGAGAGAGAGTGAACTCTGGACCGGAGGAGTGTGCTTGGGGCTTGGAAGTGTCCAGATGGATCATGAGGTGGCACTCTGCCAGTGCCCACTTGTCTAATTTCATCTGTAGTGCAGCATACAAATTGCTTTCATTGCAGAACTAGCATTTTAGCAGGTCATACAAACAGACTGACTGAAGCTCATACCTGAAGCCTAAGATGTGATTTTTTTTTAGTTGCTTTTACTGAGCAGCAAGTGTGTGCCAGCTGTCAGGATGACCATGCTTGACCATCAGTAGTTGGCACCGTAGTGGCATCCTATACAACAATTAAAAACAAGCATTTGTCAATGCTGAATGTTGTCTTGCTGACATTGGCATTGGTAGTGCACGAGTTGGACAGATGCATAAAAGGAATGGCAGTGAATTATGGAAGTGACGTCAACCCCACACCACTCTGAAGAGACTGAAAGGTTCTGAGGTGTGCCTTTGGGTGTCGGCCATAACGGTCATGCGATTTCACCTCACCCTACCCTGTGAGTCTGACAAGTATCGCTTTCTGTCTTGGGGTCCTCGGGTCTTACGCTCACCCCATTCCATATGGAAATTCATTGAGATGGGTGCAGTATAGGAGAACGGGGTAAACTTTGGGGCTGAAGAGTTCAAGGCACAGTTCAATGCCTGTCAATGGCTGCAGGGTTGGGGGTGGGTGGGGTGGAATAGCATGAGCATTAGAACCGACAATCCAAAGTCACACCCCCGACACCAGTTATTCTCTACAGGGTGGGACGTTATGGTTAGAAACCCTAACACCCCAGGCATTTGTTGGCATTTGCACTCCAAATTTTCAACATGGACTTTTTCTCACCCCACCTCATGAAAGCTTTTGGGACCTCTGCTCATGAACAGTGGCACTCTGATTTTGTTAATCTGTCCTGAACATTAATGTCCCACAGTGATTGCGCCATTCTGCGCCAATAGCTCGAAACCACATTTTGGGCAGGATGTGAGAAATGACAACTGTACTGTTCTTAAGGAGGTGTGCAAAAATGGCAATGTGGAAAATCTGGAGTGAAAATATTAACAATTCTCCAAGTTATGAGTGTGCATGGAAACTGTGCAATGCATGCTCATAACACAGTCATTCTGTGGAATTTTCTCACCAAATTTTCAACATAGGCATTTTGGGACCTCCACTCATGAACACTGCCATAGTGATTTTCTTAATCTGTCCTGAACATTGATTTCCTACAGCGACTGCGCCATTGTGCACCGCAGGTGCAAAACCACATTTCGTACAGCATGTGAAAAATAACAACTATACTATTCTTAAGGAGGTGTGCAAAAATGGCAATGTTGAAAATCTGGAGTGAAAATATTAACAATTCTCGAACTTAAGAGCGTATGTGGAAACTGCACAACGCACGCTCATAAAACAGGCATTTTGTGGAATTGTGTCACCACATTTTCAACGTATGCATTTTGGGATCTCCGCTCATGGACAGTGTCACTGTGATTTTCTTAATCTGTCCAGAACATTGATTTTGCACACCGACTGCGCCATTGTGCGCCACATGTGTGAAAACACATTTTGGGCAAGATGTCAAAAATGACAGCTGAACTCTTCGTAAGGAGATATGGTAAAATGGCAATGTTGAAAATCTGGAGTGAAAATATAAAAAATTCTTTAAGTTATGAGCATGCGTAGGAACTGCGCAACACATGCTAGTAACACAGTCATTTTTTGGAATTTTTCCACCAAATTTGCAACTTAGGGTTTTTGAGAGCCTACCTCATGAACTGTGGTGCTGTCATTTTGTTAATCGGTCTCAAAAGGTGGTTCCGCACAGTGACCATGAAATCACCTTTCGGGACCGAATAACAAAATGACAGTGACTGAGTTCATGAGGTGGGGTCCTAAGAACTCCATGTTGAAAATTTCATGAAAAAATTCCCCAAAATGGCTGAGATATCTACCAAAGTTGAAAAAACCCTATTTATGCCATTATACAGCTTACTGGCATTTCTTCAGTTCGCAGTCGGCTTTGAAGAGTGCAGACGTGTTCCCGGTCCACCGAAGATTGTCGCACTGGCCTCTGCATACATGGGTGTTACTTTTAGGGGGCTGGAACTGACAGGGATTGGGAACCCTATTGGCTGCACAGTGTACTTTTGGGGGGGGCAGCATGAGCTGAGGGGGATTGGGCACCGTCGTTCACAACAAATTTTGGGAACATTATGCCGATGGGGATTGGGCTACCCTCTCGGCAAATTAACTGGCATGAGCAAATGCTGACAGGGGGTATGGACACCCCTGACATCGGCTGTTATGGGGACTGTGGGAGGCAGACAGCTCCACCATGTTTATTGAAATGTTACACCATGGAAGGGCACACCCTGCAATGAGGGGGCACTCCCTCATTGCGCAGCTAAATCCTTTCACGGTGGTGGCACACTTTTGCACTGCTGTCATAGACAGCATGCAATCTAATTCATGCCATAGAACCCAGCCTGAAAAAGCAGTGGTGCCACTGGCCACTACAGGACCACACCTCCAAAACCTACTATTCCAAGTTACGGCAATATGTTTCTTGCGCATGCGCAAGACAACATAAAAATCAATGTTCTTTTTGTGGCAATTTTCAAATTCAGACTCTTTACATTTGTCCAAATTGCAGGCTTGTAGCAGTTCCTTCTTCTTCCTCCTTAGTCCTGAAGCACCCTAATGTTGAAAATATCCCCTTGTGTTACCCCACCTGATGAACATGACAGGCGTCATTTTTCAAATCCATTGTAAAACATTTTCATAGTTGCACTGCAAAATCACCCTTTGCATGGGATTCAAAAAATTCCACCTGTCTTGATCATAATGTCAGGTCATAAAATGATTAGATTGGAAACTTAGGATCAAAATGTGGGGGCTCACTAAAAATTAGATATTACCTCTCACCTGGGTTATCCTGGGTAAATAAACCCTAAAAATATGTAAGAGTAGGACACCCCTGAAAATGAGATATTGCATCTCATCTGGTCTATCCTAGATAAATATACAGTAATAATGTGTAAAAGCTGGATCCCAGTACAGTAGAGCCCTCATGGAACTGTGCATCTCTGTGTACCAGCTGATATCTTTGTGTACCAGCTGGCAGAGAGTTGATGCCTGGCCTCTACTAGTCATTGCTGGCATAAATTATATATCAAGATTTTGATGCTGGCAATTTGTGGTTAACTGTTGATGTTGAAGCACTGTACACCAGCATCAGGCATCATTTGGGACTACAGGCGGTGAAATGCTTTATGGAATTATTTGATACTCATGATGTTGTTGACACTACTTTTGTCCTGGAAGCTTTAGAACTTGTTTTGACCAGTAATTTTTTTCAGATTTGATTCTAGGTATTACCTACAGGTTTGTGGCACTGCCATGGGGTCAGTGATGGTGACCTCCTACGCTAACCTATTTTTGGGTTGGTGGGATGAGGTCGTCATCTTTGACCCCCGTGTCAATAAGTTTTCTGATAAGATACTCTATTGGGGCCACTTTATTGATGATATACTGTGCATCTGGGGGACATGGAGTCTGAAGCCATTGAATTCCTGGATATTATTAACACTAATGAGTTTAATCCCATTTTACATATACAATGGATCACACTACAGTGCCCTTTTTGAATCTCCAACTCTGTGCGTCCCCAGATGACAGTGTAATCATGGAGAATTTTTGCAACCTACAGCTGGAAATTCATGCTTGAGAAATGACAGTTGCCATCCACCCCATTTGTTGAGAGGTATTCCAAAGGGGGAGTACTTGAGGTTGAGGTGCAATTGTTAGAACATGGAAGATTTTGAGAGACATGCTAACGATTTAACCCTTAGATTCCAAGACAGAGGCTACAATTTGGATCTGTTGGAAACTGCTTATATACATGCTAGATTCCAGGAACATCAGGATCTGTTGAAAATACATGCCAGACCTCCGGATGTTCCCAATTTTGTTAACTTTATCACAGAGTATAATAACATTTCTCCTAAAATTGTGGTGGCACTGAGGAGATTTTGGCATGTGCTTGACAAAGATCCTGACCTTAAGAACAGGCTGGGTGAGTAACCAAGGGTGCTATATAAAAAGTGGATGAGTAGTAAAATAATTTTGCTGCAACCGTCCCTAATCCAATGGGCTTACAGATTTGACCTGGATGCAACAGATATGGGGCCGGTAACATTTTTAAATTTATGATTATAGGCCACGTCTTTCGGAGCCCCACTAATGGTTACACCCATCATATTCAATGTTTTTTGACTTGTAAAACAACTTTTGTTATTTATGCACTATGGTGTGATTGTCCATCTCTATATGAATGAATGACTAATTGTAGCCTTAAGGAAAGAATCCAGGAACATGTTTGTTCTGTTAATAACAGACAATGTGACACTCCAATAGGGAGCCATTGGGGTTTCCACCATGATTTTGATTTAAAATGTTTTCATTTCATGGGTACTGACCATGCTAAGGCATTACAAAGAGGCAATGACAGACGCAAAATATTGAGACAAAAAGAAAGCAGATTTATCTTCCTGTTAAATGCCTCCCACCCAGCAGGAATTAATGATGGCTGTGATCTACAGCCTTTTCTTTAATTTGATATTATTCCTCTTGTACCTCCTGCGTCCTTCAATTAGTGTCCTAATTGTACCTTACTGTATTTGTTGCTTTTTTTACAATTTTATAGACCTTAGATAACCCTGTACTTAACTGTTTTCCATGGCCATTATGCTTTCTTTTCTCCTTTTTCTCTCCCCTCCCCCATTTCTCTTAATTTCTCTTTTTTCCTCCCCTTCTTTTGTTTCTGGCCTTGGATGGTTATTGTGTATTGTCTGTTATGTATTATTAATTTTAATTTTTTTTCTAGGTTTAAATACATTTAGAAGTCACTGATTTTGTCATCCATTGGTTATAGGTACCACCTCTATTCTAAATGAAATTAAATGAAATGAAATAAATTAATTGGACATAAAACTTTATATTTAAATGTATATTATATTGAGGACATGTTTTATGTGTATTTTTTTCATACTCTGGTATCTGGAAATTGCTGTATTTTGAGAAAATGTTTTTGCTATTTTGATGTATAGCACTTTGCACTTTATGGTATTGTCACTTTAAGGCATTGCTTTATAAGCATTGGTGCTGCTTTCTTGTTCACTCCCCCTTTGAAAAACCCACAGAGGTTTGAGGCACTAGGGGCTTTTCGCTGCACTTGTTCTGTGGAGTTTGGCACATTAAAACCACTTGAGCTTCATTTGTGAGTACTGGTCTTGTTTTTGTGTACCTTTTTGCTGTTTTCTTTTTGCAAATAACTTTTTTTTTTCAGAGAAATAAAAAAAGGGTTTTACATAGCACATAAAAAATCACAAAACAAAATTCCATCTTGGCTAAGCAATCACAGACATGTTCATATTACAATCCAGATAAACAGCATGAAAACAAAAAATACCTTAAATAAACCAAAAACAAAACCCTTCCCACCCTGCAGCAGCCTCTCTACCATAACCAAATTGCACCTATAACGGATTTTGTATAAACCAAATAGCCCCTTATAGGAATCCTATGAAAAGTTCAAGTACAAATTCATTGCACATCCCTTAACCAATCTAACACCAAATGTTGCGAAAAGGGAGGAAAGAAGAAAGAGAGAGAAAAAAAAGGCATATAAAAATGAATTAAGAAAAAAAAGTAATACTAGAAGATACTTTGCCCCCCATAAAAACATAGAAATATATCTATCCCTAAATAGATAGTCACCTAACAAAACAAAATTTGAAAGAGGGATTTTAGGCCTTGATAGGCGGAAAGGAGAAGGGGTCTGGTGGGAGTTGGTTCAGTAAACAAATTTATCCTTAAGAACTGAAAAAAGTTCACCCCGCATTCCTGGAACTTCTCTCCAGAATGGGAGAACCAGGCTACACATCTTTCTGCATTTAAAGCGGTAAGAAATTTCACCCACCATTCTCTAAAAGAAGGTTCCCATTCCTCCTTCCAATGTCTAAGTATTACTAACTTAGTGACCAAAGCCACCAATGCTAACTGCACTTTTTGAAAATAGGTAGGGACCAATGAATACATACCTATCAGACAAGTGTCCTCATTAAAGTACAGGGCAATTTTAAGATAAGACGCCACCCTCATTTTGACCGTATTCCAGAATTTAACTATTCTGGGGCACGACCACAATTTATGATGTAATGTAGCAAACTCAAAGCCACATTCTCTACATTCTGCAGAAGCCAGTCTTCCTATCCGGTATAATTTAGCGGGCGTAAAATATAAGTTGTGGAGAGTATTGAACTGAATGTTCCTTAATCAGTCTTGCTTAATTAAAAGATAGGTGTCAGTCCAGATTGTTTCCCATATTTTATCTGGGAAGCCCTTGTTGTAATTGTTATTCCAATAATAAGCTATGGGAGAAAGCCTTAATACAACATGGCTTATAATTCTCTTATACAATTTAGCTATCGCTTTCCGACCCTTAGACGTTGACCAAAGGTTATTTAAAACTACCCCCGCATAATCCAACCATGGAGGTTTGCCCCCAAAATATTTAATAAACTGTCGTATTTGAAATAACTGAAACTGACTTTTCCAAGGCACCTTGTATTTAATTTGCAAGTTAGAACTAGATAGGACCGAGTTACCTGAGACAAAATCGGCTAAGCATAACTCCTTGTGGGATCCTCCAAAAAAGGTTTTAACTATTTTCTTATCTATTTTTAGGTTTAGATTATTAATCAAGGGTTGCTTCAGGTCTTTTGTAGTGGAGATTTGAAGCAAAGAGCATAGTTGTTGTAAAGCTCTCACATCCCACCCGAGCGGAGAGTCTCTGAGTTTTAGTGGAATATTTGCCCATGGATTAAATAACAAAGCCCCTAGGGCCATATTACATGAACAAACCTGTTGGTTGTCAAGGAGCAACCAGGAGGGGCTCTCCAAAATGCAGGCCATAGACGTAAACCAATGCAAAAATCTATTAGCATGAATTGCCAGATAGTAAACAAAGAAATCAGGTAATTGAAGCCCCCCATTGCCCTCAGGCGGATGAGTTTAATATATGCCTTGCGCGAGGCCTTCCCCTTCCAAAGGAAATCTGAACATATCCTCTGAAGTGACAAAAAAAAGGATTTAGGGAGGTAAATGTTAAGGTTGCTAAGGGGGTAAAACAATCTGGGCAGAATTGACATTTTCAGGACGTTAGACCTCCCCCAGAAGGATAATAGTAAATTATTCCACCTGGCCAGATCTTCTTTAGTTGATTTTAACAGTGGGTCTAAATTAAGTTCCTTAAGTCTAGAAGGGCTAGATATTCAAAACTTTGCCCAGGGGCTAAATCAGCACTGCCCGGTGGGCAAAATTAGCCTGGAGCACAGAGCAAGCTATATTGAAATGGAAATAGCCCGGTGCTAATCCTGCTGAATATTGCAGTCTAAGGAAGCCAGGCAAACTGGTCTGGGAGTGCAGGGCAAAAATAGACCAGGAATAAGACAGCACTGAATAAAGCAACCAGGAAGTTCAACCCACAACAACAACACAGTGCACAGCAACGTGAGGGCAGGTACAGACGAACTACATGGCCAATGTGTGTGCCAGCAAATGCATGGACTCAGTACAGCTGCAGGAAGCAGCAGATGTGAAAGAACAGTGATCAAAACTGTATATTATTCCCTACCGTAGGCCCGCTAACATTAGCGGCATTAGCACAAGAGCTAAGCAGTTAGCCCAGTGCAAACACATTGCCTGGAGCTAAAATGTGCCATATTCAAAAGTGCCATGCAAATGAGCCTACTTAGGTAGTCTCTGGGCAAACAACCGGATTAGTATCTCATTATACCCTGATTTGCATGCAGTTTGCCCAGCGTTACTGCAGGGTCCCACAGAGCCACCTGTAGGTCAGTCTGGCAGTGCACGATGATAGCTGCAGGCTACATGTAAACAGTGCAGCATAGCATAGCATATTGTACCCCAGGAGACAAGACAGTATAGGTGGTGGTGGTGCTGCATGCAACTGTCACACTGTAGGGCATGCTACAGTGCACAGCAGACACTACAGTAGCGAGGGGGCCAGTAGTGTGAGGGACACAGCACTGCCTATGGTGTGTAGGGCAGTGATGATGACTGCACTGTACACAGTGACAGGCCCAACCTGCAGGTGTGTACTGACAGTGGACATTACTGTTGCACTGTTGTGTGACCCACAGATGCTGTACCTGTGTCATGGGATGCTCACAGTGACATGTACATCTCTGGCTTCGTGTGCTGTGGCAGTTGTACAACTGTGCGGTATGTGGCTGGGGGGGGCATATATTATCCGAAAGGCACACTAGTGTTGGGGTATTCCCAATACTGGCCCATGTGCACTGCATGATGTGCCCCAGCCTTGTGGCCACACCTGGTCTGTGGCACAGCCTCGCCACCCATACATGCTCCCCCTCAACATCCTCCATGCCCACAGTGCTGCATGTGTGTGCTGGCATCTGTTCATGTCCACAGATGTGTGGTCCGCAGGTGTGTGCTGCATGGCCACACTGCCATGCTGTCCACTGGTGGCAGGGTCACCACTTACTGCCTGGCATGGCTGGGACTGGTGGCAGATGATGGCATCATTGTGATGCCATCGGTTAGCACATACTTCCTCTATGTTTGGCTTTATCTATGTGTCATATTTATTTGTTGGGTCGCGCCAAAACCTGTGCTAAACCCACGCAAACACTGCACAAAGCCAAGAGTGTCATGCAAGCCGACTGCCCAGGGTTAAGACAAGCTTTTCTTGGGCGGTAATTTGCACCGCGCTAAGTGTCGCGCTAAGTCACGCAAAATCACTTAGTGCGGCGCTAGTCGCTGAATATAGCATTGCACCTGTATTCATGTCAGTTTGCCCCTTGCATACATTATAGTTTTGCCCGGTGCTAATGCAGTTTGCCTATGCTATTTGGCCTTTTGAATATAGCAGACCCGCGCTAATCCCGCGCTAAACCTGAGCAAACGGTTTTGGCCCGGCACAAAGTTTTGAATATCTGTCCCGAAGTGTCTTTAGAGATTTTGATACCCAGGTAGGTTAGGTATTCTTTCTCCCTTTAGAGGCCCATATTTCCAATTAAATCTCTCATAAGGAGAGGAGATAAAGAATATACCATAGTTTTATTTTTATTGAGTTTATAACCTGAGAATTTGCTAAACTGAGAAATAATTTGGAGGGCACAGGAGAGGGACTGTCTGCTGCTTGAAATATGAAAAAGTAGGTCGTCAGCAAACAGGAATAATTTAAATTCCAAATGTTCCAATCTTATACCTCTTATCCCGTTCTAAATTAAAAACTCTAGCTAAAGGTTCTATGTACAAATTGAACAAATAAGGGGAAAGAAGACAACCCTGTCGGGTACCTCGACAAAGTGGGAAAATAGTTGTGATTATTGCACTGCAATCTTGCTGACGGACATTGATATAAAACCTGAATCTGATTGACAAAGGGCTGTGGAATACCAAACTTTGAAAGAACCTCGAACAGGTATACCCATTCTACCCTATCAAATGCTTTTTCTGCATCCAGGGACACCAAGGCCGCTTCCAGCTCGGGGTCTCTGGATGCAGAAATCAGGTGGAACAATTTCCTAAAATGATCAGATGAAGTACGCCCCGCCACAAAGCCTGCTTGTTCAGGGCTTAATAGACTTTTCCATACTCCCCCCAGTCTGTTGGACAAGATTTTTGCATATATTTTAACATCAATATTCAGCAAGGAAATAGGCCTATAATTGCTAATCACTGTGGGATCCTTCCCGGGTTTGGGCAGGAGGATTATTCTTGCTTCAAATAGTGACTCGTCTAGGACTGGGAAGGAACTCCAGTAAATGTACAGCTGTAGCAACAGATGGATAAGATATTTTTAAAGGTTTTGTAAAATAGGCCTGTAAAGCCATCTGGGCCCGGTGCCTTGTCTGGCTTTAAAGAGTCGATCACTGTCGAAATTTCCCCCTTGGTTATTGGGGCTACTAAGCAGGCCTGGCTATCTCCCAATAGGGTGGGCAAATCAGCCATCTTTATAAATGCTAACATTTTCTTCAAATGGACACCCAACAACTGGTCTGGAGAGTACAATGCCTTATAGTACTCTCTGAAGAGAGTTAGTATCTCCGGTGGGCTAACCACCAAAGATCCCAATTGGGGGTGTCTAATAGCTGCAATCCATTTTGATGTTGACTGTTGCTTTAATTGCCAAGCAAGTAATTTGTTTGCTTTACTACCCTGGCCAATATAAGAAGCTTTTATTAGAGAGGCTGACCTCTCTACTTTTTCTAGTAATATACTTGCGTAATGTGCTCTTAGACTAGTAAGTTCTTGATCTTCTAAAGGTGAGAGTTCATCCACCCCCTTATTTTCCAAACTCTTAATTCTCTGCCGACAGTCATTCATTTGGCTAACCTTTTTCTTTTTTTGTACTGTGGCGATATGTATAAGTTCCTCCCTCCATGTAGCTTTTAAAGATGCCCAGACCAGATCCACCGCAGGGATTGATTTATAGTTAATCTTAATGGAATCCTGCAAAAATTGTTGGAATTTTGAGACAATTAGTTTGTCCTTTAATAGTCTATTGTTTAATGACCATGTGTGCGACCTGATAGGGATGTTGGGCATTTCTAACTGGACAAATATTAAGAAGTGGTCAGAAATTACCCAAGCTAGAATTTTGGAATCGGTCATGCATGAAATTAGCTGATGACTTACTAAAAAATAATCAATATGAGAGTAACTTTTGTGTACTGGGGAAAAAAAGTAAACTCTTTTCTTGATGGATTAAGTAATCTCCAAGGGTCTATAAGATCCAAAGAGGAGATAAATTCTCCTAAAGCTTTTTGAGCTGAAGATGGTCCCATCCCTCTAAGGTAGGTGCGGTCCAGATCACTTGCTTGAACTAAGTTCCAGTCTCCACCAATTATAATGGGATATTGCAAAAAGGGGGCCAATACCATTGCTAAGTGTGTAAAAAAGGAAGGGGTTTACACATTAGGGCCATAAACTGATCCCAATACTATATCGAGACTACCTAATTTACCTACAATGAAGATAAATCTCCCCTCAGGGTCACTAATAGAATCCATCGGAGTAAAGGGTAGTTTTTTAGCTAGCAACAAGGCCACCCCCCATTTACTAGAACTAAATCCCACTCCAAAAGCTTGGCCAACCCAGCTCTTTTTAAAGAACCTTAGCTGTTCTGGAAGCATATGCATTTCTTGAAGAAACACTATTGAAGGGTCGTACTTGGTGAGATGGTTTAGAATAATATGTTTCTTCTTGTTGTCTTCCCCCCATTAATATTCCACAAAAGAATATTCAGGCCATTGAGCATAGATTAATACCTGATTGTGCCATGTAATAAAAAAGGTTTGAAGGGCTGTTTTGCTGCCACACCCCCTCCCAGAAAACAGACAAGCTACCTCAAAATTAACCCCCCAACACACTAAAACTAAGTTACCACTCAAAAAATTTGAACTATATACAAATCTCTTAACCCGGGCTCTAAGCCCCCTCCTTGCCTCCAGGTCCATGATACTCACAAAGGGGAGAGCGCCACTCTACCACTTCTCCAACCTCTGAACGAGAAAAAAATATAGAGATAACTCATGCCACACCCACCATCATCCCACCATCATCCCACCCCTATAGATTTCTCCCCCACCTAAATAAAAGTGGTACAAGGGGTGGGATGTTATATGCTACATCCAACATTGACTAGAAAACAAGACTCCTTCAAATAAGTATAAAAAACGGACAAATATCAGTCAGCGAGGAAAATTGCTGACATTTGTATAATCTGGCATTGACTGGAGCTCTAGAGTCTATAATAGGAAAAACGAAACTCCCAAAAAATTAAGTACTATTACAAACAAAGCTTGGGATCTAATAGGGACTTAATTCCCATAGAGAACCATGCCATTCCCACTGTAAAGGTGGCACCCAGAGAATACTCTATGACCTACTGCCATCTCAGTCTAAACCCATATCCCAAGCTGCCACGTAGACTGTGGAACGTTCTTCCCATAGGACTGTACAAGCTGCAAATTATGTCAAAATAGATGGCTAGTCCGGTAAAGAGAGGACTAAGTGAGAAACTATAAAAAAAAAAAAGAACGGCAGCACTGTATGAGACTGGACAATCTCAGCTGGAATTCCCATCAATTAAATTTGTTTCTCTCACAAGGGAGTACTGTTCGGTACCTCTGTCAGCCAAAGAAACAGAGAGACTTATACATCTCTTTCTCTAAGCCTGAAACACACTGAAGTGTATAAACCACTTAAAGATAAAATCTAGAACTGTTTCATAGATCAGGATTGAAAAAAACAAAACACCGAAATGGCAAAGGTACCGAAGAACAAACTACAAATGAAGGATCTGGCAATAAGCACTTGTCTTTTAAACAAAAAGTATTTGGCACCATCTAGTGGACAAATCAAACAATGGCATTCACCACAGCTTCTTAGTAGAGTCAACCAGAGAATAGATAAGGACAAATAGTTAGAATTGACATCTAAGTATACAATGGTGCTCCTATAAATGTGTTTTGCCTACTCTGTTAGCAAAAATACATGTTACTGTCTACAAACATTTGATAGAACAGATCTGCTTAGAGGTAATTAAACAGTGCAGTGATGCTCTGTCCTTCTCGAATGTTCTTTGAAGCTGATTTTTATACCCACATACAGCTAAACTATATCTTCCTCACTTAGGAAACAAGTTAGGGTAGCTTTTCCTAAGAGTCCTTGTAGCATCTTCCACAGAATCAAAGCATTTGGCTCCTTCAGTTAAAGTGACTTCCAGACGAGCTGGATATAAGAGGCGATGTTTTATACCAGCTGCCCACAGCTTGGGAGTGATGGGATGAAATGAAGCCCATAACTGGTGAATTTTCTGCGTTAAATCTGGCACCAATCTCAGTTTTTTGCCCTCCCAAAGAATATCCAATAGTTTTCTGGCTTCCTTATGGATGAATTCCCGGTCTAAGTAATTTAATAATTTAAAGATAATAGGCCTAGGCGGATCAGCCAGGGAGGGTTTTGCCCTCAGAGATCCATGTGCTCTTTTGATAATAAACTCTGGGCCATTTGGGGAGGGACCCACAGTTTTCTTCAAAAAGCGTTGTAGAAACTGTATCGTATTAGGGCCCTCTTCACCTTCAGGAAGACCTATTAGCACCAAATTGTTCCTCCTATTTCTCCCCTCCAGGTCGTCCAAGTGATCTTCCAGTTTTGATAAACTCCTTTTTATTTCCACCACCTCAGGCTCCATCTTATCTTGCTTTCTTTCAATAGAGGCTACTCTGGCTTCTGCATCAGTAACTCTGCGGGCTAGCTGGGTAAGCGCTGTCTTAAAGTCCGCTACATCTTTGATTAATTTCAGCAAGTCCTCTTTAATGGTTGTTAGCTCTGAGTAGATATGTGAGGATGAGAGCTCCTCCGGAGGAGTTTGGGGAGAGGAACTACGGCGAGGGCGCTTAGCTTCTGACTCTTGCGCGGCCTCCTCGGCTGGTTGCTGCGTAGACATGTTGCAGGGGATGTTCAACTACTGGTACCAGCCAAACACCGTCTCTACTCTTCCCGATTACTTGAATTTTTGTAAAATCGAAAAGACAATTGGATTAAGCAGGTGTTTGTAGTGGTTTAGGTCGGTGGGAGAGTGGAGCTCCGACGAACACATCCTATTCCCTGCACAGCATCACGTGACTCCACCTTTTTGCTGTTTTGCATAAAATGATTAGATTGGAAACTTAGGATCAAAATGTGGGAGCTCACTAAAAATTAGATATTACCTCTCACCTGGGTTATCCTGGGTAAATAAAATCTAAAAATATGTAAGAGTAGGATGCCACTGAAAATGAGATATTGCATCTCCTCTGGTCTATCCTAGGTAAATATATAGTAACAATGTATAAAAGCTGGATCCCAGTACAGCAGAGCCCTCACGGAACTGTGCATCTCTGCGTACCAGCTGATATCTTTGAGTACCAGCTGGCAGTGAGTTGATTCCTGGCTTCTACTAGTCCTTAGTAGCATAAATTATATTATAGTAGCACAGTTGCACCACTATAGTTAGGGTTGGGTAGGCTGTTTAATGTTAACCTCCAATTTTTGCACTTGAATAACTTCACAGCTGTTCAAGGGATTTGCAAAACATTTTTAATGCATTGTCAGAAACCCAAGGACTCTTGATATGCCAAGTTATGTTAAAGTTGGATGTGCAGATTCTGAGATCCAGACAGTGCAAAATGTGAAAAAATCAGAAGTTTTTTTGCTGTTTTTTTTTTGGTTGACCCCAGCACCTAGGTGATTTGGAATTTGGGTCCATAATCTTCTGGGTAGAAAGGTCTTGGCCCAGCATAGTGCCTTTTGCTGTTTGTGTGAAACAGTAATAATCTGTCCCAGAGTTACAGTATAAGGCTTTGAAATGTTGGTTCTGAGCATGTTCAATCTTTGAAATGAAAAAAGAATTTAGCCACAAGAAAATGGACGCTTTTTCATACGGGGCCAATCCTTCTTCGTGAGAAAAAAATCCTTTTTCGTATGGTCATCAGTTTCTTTTTATTACTTAAGCTTACAAACATTTAAAGTATGTAAAAATATGTTACCAAAACTCAAATAAATAAATAAAATAATGTCTCTTAAAAAACACAAGCACCTGAATCTAGTTAAATGGTACCCATTTAGCTTCATTCTGGTGTTTGTATTTTTTTTAAAAGTTGTCAGAAATACATTTTCCCCCATGTTCTCTGTATCAGAACAGTGGGACTTTTTTGACTTCTGTAGTCACAGCTGGAGCTCATGCTGTAGGCTGCAGTGAGAGCAGTGAGTCACCGTATCCCTGGTGTCTAGTGGTCCCCCTCCCCATTTCCATCCATTTAGGTATGTAATGTGTTGCCCTGGTGTCCAGTAGTGCCCCCTACACTCTGATTGCCATCTCTTTACTTTTATAATGTTTTCCTCATGCCTAGTGGTGCCCCCCACCCTACAATGGTCACCCCCTTACTTTAATAATGTTTCCCTGTTCCTAAGGTTCCTAAAGTTTTGTATGCTATCCGTTATCTCCCTCTTAAAATAGTTGACTCTTGGTAGAAGCAATTTGAGGCATTTTTTTCACAATTTTATTGGGAGGGTAGGAAACCTCATCTTTCCGCCTTGCGTTTAATGGCCCCATATACTAAAGGGGGTTTCGATCTCCATGGCTCAAGGGCTATTAAATTGGAGTTGGCTGGCACCAGATTTGGATGTGGTTGTATTCTGAAATGTTTAGCTCCTCTGTGGGTTGGCTTGAGTTGGAGCATGACATAGTAGGGTGGGTTTCCCCTGAATGCATTTTGCTGGACCCTGAGAGATCCACTAGGCTTCTCCCCACCCAGGTATATGCCCTTTATGTTTGGAAGTGTGCATGTTCATGCTTAGGAACTGGATGGGAAATTCCAGTGCACCTTTGGCCTTTATGGACCAACACCTGGGTACGTATCGGGGGGGGTACCATTATTAGTTAGCCACTGTGGTCTGTGGGTGGGGTGGTTCAGAGGGTGGGTGATTTGGTTTCAGGGGACCCTAGATGTCTTATGTCTTCTGGGGACTTACAACAGCAATATTCCTTATCTGCCTCCCTCCACTGGAGATGTTTTCAATTGCTGCATTTATTACAGTCACTGTTGGGGAGGTCCCTTACCCTGCCCTCTGATTCTCAGTGGGTGGAGGTATTTGGTAGTTTGGGAAGAGCTCAGGGTATATTGATCCCTCCAGTATTGGGAAGGATTTACAAGGCATTATTGGAGAAATTTACTCCAGTTCTGCATTGAGTTTATCAGATGTGGGAGTGTTTGTTAGGTTACTGCCTCTCTGAAGAGGACTGGAGTCAGGTCTGGGCCAATGCATATGGAGACTGTAGGTCACTTGATGCAGCTAAAAATGTTATTTTTGTTTTATCAGACTCCTTTTACTTTGTTCACTATGGGTTTAGTGCAGCATCCTTGGTGCTGGCATTGTAATGTTGCTAGAGGCACAATAACTCATTTGCTTTGGGGGTTGTCCTAGAATAACAGTTTGGTGGGCTGCAGTTCTGGCTACAGTGGGAGATGTGTTGGGGTGTAGGATTCTGCTGGATGTGTCACTTTTGGTACTGGCAATAACAGGAAACTTCTGTGTTACCATTCAGCAGCAAGCTTGGTTCATGGCAGCACTTATAGAGGCTAAGTGCCTACTGTTATGTAGATGGCGCTCAGCAAAGATCCCCACTCATGATGAGTGGGTAGAGGGAATGAAGCACCTTGTGAGTTTCAAATGGCTATCTTATATTGCTGCTGGGAAATATGGGAAGTTTCTGCTTATTTGGCAAGACTTTTTGTCTTACTGTGTTGTCTCTTTTCGTCAGAGTTGGTTACTTACTGTATACCTCTTCGCACATACACTGGATTTTCTGGGTCTAGAGCCAATAGTGGACTCTGATTTTGGCTTGATGGGTGTAGGTGGATTCTCTGGGTGCAGTCTGTCCCTCTCCTGTTCTCTTCCCCTCTCTCAGTGGCGGCAGCCCATGTTATTTTAACACGTACTATGTTCGCACATCTTAATGTTTTCTACTGTATCTTGGACATCTGCTAGTTTCTGGTTAGATATTTGTATGTAATATTGGGTATTTATATGGACTGGATATATTTTGATTATAGTAATGAGGTTAGTGTTCCCTTTCTCCTATATTTATTATTGTAGATGTTGTAGTTGTTTATTATATTATATAGACATGATGTTTGATGATTAGATTTCTTACCCTCTATATCCAAGGAGCAAATTGCTATGGCCAGGTTGTTGTTATCCTGTTCATGGTTGTCATATTAATTGTTTGTTGTTCTTACGGTTTTCTTGTTACAAGTTAATAAAATATGTATTATAAAAAGAAATAATAATGTTTTTCTGATGTCTAGTGATCTCTTCCATTCTCCAGTTGCCATCTCGTTACTTTTATAATGTTTGTCTGCTGTCTAGTGGCACCCCCGCCCTCTGATCTCTGTCCCCATACTTTTATAATGCTTCCCTCATGTCTAGTGGCACCCCCCCAATTTCTGATTGTCATCCCCTTACTTATATAATGTTTCTCTGGTGTCTAGTTGTGCCCTGCACCCTCTGATTATCATCTCCTTATGTATTTCTGATGTCTAGTGGTGCCCCCCACCCTCTGATCCTCATTCCCACATTATCTTCCTGTAATAAAGAAAACCACCCCTCAATTTTTTTTAAATTAAACCTGTAAAACAGAAAATGGTCCCTCACCGATCAGACCCTCCCCAACCTGCCACTGAGCACACTCAACCCCACACACCCCCATACCCCCCATACACCCTCACTCACCAGAACACTTCCATGGGCAAAGATCCACTCTTAAATCCAAGACATGTCTTGCTCCAAGAACCACTGACTGCAATTTGAGAAACAAAGGTAAGTGCGGTTCAGTTTATTCAAGGAGGTTTTGAACTTTGATATATAACTTTGTTGATATTGCATATTTTTACCCCAAATATTCAATATGGACTTTTAGGGACCCCACCTCATGACAAATGGTGGTGCAATTATGGAAATCAAGCCTGAAAGGTGATTTCTTCTGGCACGATTTGACAATTTTCTCCACCCTTGTTCACAAGGTGGGTCATACATAGGTACATAGATACACAGAAATTGTCGGCAGATAAGGACCGCTAGGCCAATCTAGTCTGCCTATAGGCCCTAAACTTGTATGCAGTCACTGACCCTAAGTGATCAATGGCTTTTCATCACTTCCTCACCACTCAATGTTCCCTTGTGCTTGATCCAGGCATGTTTAAACCCCTCCACTGTGCTTTTCCCCACCACCTCTTGTGGCAGACTGTTCCAAGTGTCCACCACCCTCTCTGTGTGGAAATAATTTCTCACCTGACCACTTAATCTACCTCCCTCCAATTTCATATTGTGTCACCTCATTCTGATATATTTTCTACATTGGAAAAGATCCCCCACCTGCACATTGTTTATACCCTTGAGGTACTTGAAAGTTTCTATCATGTCCCCCCTTTCTCTGCTCTCCTCTCCTTCAGTGAGTACATATTGAGGACTCTTAGTATCTCCTCATATGTTTTGTGATGCAAGCCATGCACCATCTTTGTTGCCCTTCTCTGGATAGCCTCCCTCCTGTCTATGTCCTTACGCATGTAAGATCTCCAGTACTGCATGCAGTATTCCAGGTGAGGCCTTATCAGTGTTTTATACAATGGCATCAACACCTCCTGTCTCCTGCTAGTAATGCCTCTGCCTATGCACCCCAGCCTTCCACTGGCCCTTCCTGCAGCCTTTGCACCCTACTTTGATACCTTAAGGTCATCAGATATGTTAACCCCTAAGTCCCTTTCATCTTTGGTGACAGTCAGCACCTTCCCCCCCATTCTGTAGCTCTCCCCAGGGTTTCCCCTACCCAGGTGCGTTACCTTGTACTTTTTTGAATTGAACCTCAGTTGCCACACCTCAGACCATCGTTTAAGCTTCTCCAGGTCCCTCTTCATTTTCTCCACCCCTTCTGGAGTATCCACTTTGTTGCAGATCTTGGTATCATCTGCAAATAGGCAGACCTTTCCTTCCAGCCCCTCTGCAATGTCACTAATGAAAACATTGAACAGGACTGGTCCCAGTACTGATCCCTGTGGTACTCCACTGGTCACCTCTCTCTCTCTCTCTCTCTCTCTCCCTAGATTGGATCCCATGTACCACCACCCTCTGTCTTCTGTCCATCAGCCAGTTTCTAACCCAATGTATCACTTTATGCCCCATGTCCAGACTACTCATCTTGTTAACCAGCCTTCTGTGTGGCATGGTATCAAAAGCTTTGCTGAAATCTAGGTAGGCGATATCTACTGCCCCTCTCTGATTCACTTCCCTAGTCACCCAATCAAAAAAATCTATCAGATTTGTTTGACAAGACCTTCCTGCTGTGAATCCATGTTGCCTCAGATCATGGGTACCATTGAATTTCAGGCGTGCCACTATCCTTTCTTTCAGCAGTGTCTCCATGATCTTCCCCACCACTGAGGCAAAGCTGACTAGCCTGTAGTTCCGTTTCCTCCCTACTGCCACTTTTGTGCAGTGTGACTACATGTGCCCTCCTCCAGTCCTCTGGCATAGAGGCAGGTGAAGTGCTCCCTCTTCGTTATAAAGAGCACCTCACCTATTATCCCCAATCTGCGTAGTGCTCTGCAAAGTGAAGCAAATTACTCCACCTATATATTTTAACGCTAAGTATATTGTTTCCAATGGACTTCACACTACTTTACCTTGTATTACAGCCTTCCCCTTAATTTTAATGTGAAGTGCCATTGATTTTAATGGACTTCACTTTGCTTCTCCTGTTTATTGTTATTTGAGACAAATTTTGCATTGATTCATGGGATGGCAGGTCACATGGGCTCTGTATTGTCTTGCATAGCCTCAGTCCTTCGTAGTATGTGCAGTGGCAAGCTGGAGACAGTTTGCTGTCAAAGCTCTGAGAATCAAACCATCGAAAAAGCTTTACAAAATCATTTTTGATCCACTTATTTTGTTCCAAATTTAGTACATCAACTGTAGGAAACCCTCCTGTGCTTAGATCATCGAGTGTTAATTGTTTTTGTGTGCATTTTGAATGTTAATTTAGAACATTCGGCCTGTGTACTAACAGACACTGTTGAAGTGTGCTTTGGGAAAGGGGCGTATCTGTGGTGGAGTGAGATTCACATGGGAAAGGCAGTCTTTCTAATTGTTTTGTAGTAGCAGTGTGTGTTAGTATTTGTGTGTTTATGTACACACAGTAATACTTAAAGTCATTTTTGATACTTAATTTCTGTTTGTTGTGGTGCAGTGCATATTTTCATTCTGCTTAAAATATTTGTTTATATAGTGTTAGTGTACTGCACTGTTACATTTTCTGTGCATTACCTGTAGAGTGTGAGTGTGTGTGTGTGCCATCAAGTCAGACACATTTTATTGTGCCACACAGTAATCGCCACACTCTGAATCAGTTATCCATCTGCAGTATTTTTTACTGCTTTCTTCTATCTAGCTAGTGGACTGCTACTACAGCGCCCCCCCAACCTGTAAAAGGTATAATTTATTTTTCCAGTTTTGTATTTGTGTGACCACTGGTTAAGGTGTTTTTGTGCCTGTACGGCTGCTTCTTATTATAGTGTGCAATGTGCGTACATTTGTTTGTAGCTGTTTAGTGTCCAATCTGAAGCTGTAAGCCACAGTTGTTGTTTTTTTGGCTTTCTATCCACCCCAAATTTCAGAAATCTCAATTTGTTGCGAATTTTCTGTGTAATCCCAAAAAATGCCTGCAAAGAGACATGCATGCAAAGACGTTTCTGGCCATGGCACTGCTGCCAGTGGCAAGAGTGGCCATGGGCATAGTAGTATGCAGCAGAAGTGCATAGTTGATGCCAGTAAAGGGATTTCTTTGACTATGTTTTTCACAGTGCAATCAGTAGCTTCAATCATGGTTGGAGATGCTTTTGACCCAGCTGGTGGTAGTGAAGTTATTGATGGAATGAGTATTGCCCGAAGTTCAACCCATGACAACAAGTTAACCGGTTTCCCAAATATTGTGGAGTCTAAAGCTTAATATGTATAATCGCAAGGAATGGAGAGGGGGGCATTATAGAAACTATCAAGTACCAAAAGGGAATCACAACATACAAGAAGGTAGCATCTTTCAGAAAAAGAGATGTGCATGAACAAGGGGGCAAAATTTGAAGATGGGGGATGGATCGGGGCAATGTCAAGAACTATTTTTTCATGGAGAGGGTGGTGGGTGCAAGGACAATCAAAAACTAATGATCAGTGTTATTGTGTGAGAGCAGCAGTTGAAGCATGCCCATTATTTGGAGTTGGTGCACCTCCATGCACTCCAACCATGGCTCCACGTTGTCAATCTGATGGTTCACATGGTCCAGCTCACTCCACATCAGGCCCAAATTGGCATGTGTGGCAGGTATTTGTGCAGGTTTGCCACTGTCATCTGCAGGCTGTGGAGCAGCCACTTGCTCCAAGGCCCACCCCTGCTTGACACCACATGCAAGTGGAGGCCGTGCTGCCACCTGTTGCCCACCATGGTCAGCAGGTGCATTCCTGCCCTGTTTGGAAAGCTTGGTCTGTCAATCTGCATGGTAGTTATTGTATAGGTGGGTGCGCTGACCACCTGTGCCCAGATGACTTCCCTTGGGGCCACAATGCACCACCTCACTACACAGATTGCACTTCACTACACTGGTTTCTGCAGGCAGTGCAGTGAAGAACTTCCACACTAATGAGCTGCAGGCAGGACTGGGCACAGTCAGGAAGGGGTGCCCAGATGTTGTTGCAGGCTGTTGCTGGTACTCAATTGGGGCAGGAGGTGTGGAAACCTGCTGCTGCTGCTGTGGCTGTGACTGCTGTGGCTCCTCCCTCACTTCCTCCTGAGCCACTGGCACAGGGGCCATTGTAGGTGGTGGCACTGGATAGTGGGCACTGGTAGGTGCCACCAGAGGTGGTGCTTCCATGGCACCACTACCTCCTGCTTCAGGGAGGGGACCACTAGCCTGGATGTTGCTCCAGTTCAGACACGGAGTTTATATTTTTTGCTGTCTCGCTGTCTCCTCTCAAACACAGCTCTTTTTCCCACACTAGGTAAGGCAAAAGCGAAAATCTTTCACTCTCTTGCATGATTAACTTCCTCCCTGAAGCATGCGACCTGCAGACTGTAAGCAATGTGATCTGTGGGCTGTTACAATGCTCACTCACTCTCTCTGCCTTTAAAAGAAAATAAAGTGAAGTAATGCAGAGTCATCATAATGCAAAGTACTGCATTTCAATGGGCATTTCGCATTTATATGTCGAGGTGGAGTGAGCCACTTCACCTCTGCTGTGCTATCGAAGTTAAACTTCACTGCATCTCTACTCTGGAATCATGCCCATGTTGAGTGACTCTGTGAACAGGGTGGCCAGAGGCTCTGCTGGTTCCCTTCTCAGCTCCCTTAATATCCTCAGATGTATGTGGTCTGGCCCCATGGCTTTATTCATCTTCAGCTCTGTGAGTTGCTCCAGAACTCTCTCCACTGTGAATGGACTGGTGTCCACTTCCCCCCCATTGCCTCTTCTCAAAGTTAAGTGACTTGCTCAGGATCACACCATACACAAGTGGGGGTTAATGAGTTTCAAACCCAGGTCTTCATGCCTCCAAGACTCCTGTCTTGTAGTTCAGTGCCTTTAACCACTAAGCCATACTGTCATAAGAATCTATGTTGAAGATTTGGGGTCAAAATATGTAAAAATGGCAAAGTTATGCACATATGTTGAAACTGTACTTCACTCTCTCGTAACTTCAGTAATTTTTAATATATTTTTTTTTGTATAGCTTTTTTGATCCCTGCCACCACCACCCGCCTACTTAGCAATGCAGATACATGGTAGTTTTTGCCATTTTTCTCCCCATATACCTGTGGCCCCAGCACATGGTCATGCGTGTGCATGGAGGTGCACATGCACTCTGTGATGCTGGCTCAGCCTCTTCTGCCCCTCCCCTGGCATTCAATGAGCCCCCCGCAGCCCAAACTGCCATCCATCCTCCACCAGGTGGCAGACAAGGGCTGGGGGAAACTCCAGATCCCTCCCCAAGAGAGGAGAGCTGCCTTACAGCTGCTTACAGCTGCTCAATCCCACTCCTTTCTCTCCCCCCGACCAATCCCTGACAACCCAGGCCCATTCCCGAACCCAGGTTGCCAGAGTGGTACAAGGTGTGGCATCCAGTGCCTCAACCCTCATTGCCATCTGGCTGGCCTGGTAATTTTAAATATTTTGACCCCAAATTGTTAACATAGCCATTTTTTACACCACCTCATGAATGTGACAGCTGTCATTTTTCAAATACTGCCCATAATGTGTTTTCACACCTGTGGTGCAGAACGACATTTCAATGCCGCAGAATGACCTTTAGATGGGGATTTTAACATGTTCACTACCAGATTCACAAGGTGGGGCAATAAAAAGGCTATGCTGACAATTTGGTGTACAAATATGGTAAAATGCCCAGGTTCTGAGTGAATGCTTCTGTAATTCAACATTCACTCATCACGTCACTCATTTTCCCTTTTTTTGAGTTCAAACTTTCAACATAGCCATTTTTCCACACTACCTCATAAATATAACATGCCATTTTCAAAATCCTGGATGAGATGTGTTTTTAAAATGACATTTTGGCCAGTATACTATAAATGCTACAAGTCATATTTGTAAGGCAAATCATAAAATTAGTACCTTGGAAATTTGAGGTCAAAATTTAAATATATATATATTTATGCAACAGGTGTCTGGATAAACAGAGTGTGATAAATCCATTTATCTGAGTCACTGTGTGGATAAATTTATTTAGCCACGTAGTAACTACATCATCACCCATTTATCCACACAGTGACTACATCACCAACCATCCCCACCTGTGCTGCCTGCTCAGCAGTACTGCCTCCCAGTTTCACTTTCAACTTCTCACAGTGCTCTTTACAACCCAAGCTATCACAGTCCCAAACACTCACCAAATGCACACTCTAATCCAATCCCCCCCTTGAAAACAGAACCACATTTTAAATGAAAACTCTCTTAAGAAAAAAGCCATTTTTTCCTCTTTCTCAGCACAGCAATCCTGCAAACCAGACACAGCAACCAGGCACAGAGAAAAAACATGGAAACGAACTTAAGAAAAAAAAATATGGCAAAACTGAACCCCAAAAATCCTGTTGCATACATTAAATATGTGGAGGGGGGGTGCCTGTGGGATAACAAAGTTATTTGTGCAGTTGCCAGTGACCACTCGTAACCCTCACTCATGGCTTCGCCACTCGTGAGGTTACTCGAGTTCACAGGCAACTGTACAAATAACATGATATCCACGAGCACCACATATCCTATATATATATATATATATATATATATATATATATATACACATACACATACACATATACATAGGGGATACATGATGGTCAGGAGTGAGATATGGGAAATATTCTCATTCCTGCAGAGAGAGAATGCACAGCTCACTCTGCAGGAGTGAGAATATTTCCCATATCTCACGACATGCACATCATGTGTGCTATTTATCCAAATGGGGTGACAGCATCTTTGAAATATTGTTGTTATAGGTTTGTGGTCGTTTACTGTTGTGCTATGTATATTTTGTTTGGTTGCTGTGTATGAGGGGTGGAAGTTACCTGGAGAGTAAGGGTAATTTGTGAGATTGTGTGTTTGGGTTATTTATTTATTGTGGTCAAATGCTCTGTACAGACATAATGACTTTTATTTAGTGTTTTGCGGGTTTTATTCACCTCGGAGTCCTGATAAGGTTATACGGGTTTATTTTGTGGAACTCCGTGTCAAGCAGAACTCATTTACACTTTTATTTGAAAGTAGATATTTTGAAGTCAGGAATTCAGGAAATCAATATTTAATAATGTGGGGAGTGATCATTGCAGTGTCAGACTGTTTCATTTTGCAGTCTGGGGTTCAGTCAGTATCTGAGTCCAATGTTAAGTCTCTGTGTCTTTTTCTGGATGTCTGTTGATATTGATGTCCTGTGGAGAGAAAAAAGCATGTTTATTGTGGTTGAAGTACGTAGTAGTAAGTGACAGTTCTTAGTTTGGTATATTTACCTTGTATGTTGTTAAAAGTTACATGTGCTGCGTTAATGACTGGATTATTGAAGCAGGCTGGGAGCGTGTCCATGTAACAGGCAGCAGGTGTTCCAGGTTTCATGTTCAGATTGCTGTGAGAGGCAGGTTTGGAAGTAGAGGGTTGTTCCTCACTGTTCACTTGGTTGCTAAATCAGTCTGATATTTTTGTTTGCTTTTTATCATTTAATTTGGAGTATGTGTTGAGAGACTGAAGCTTCTTGTGTCCAGAAACCTGCATATTTTCTGTGGGGGCAATGTCAGAATCCATCAGCTTTTGCACCAGTTGCTTCCGAATGGAATGGTTTGTGAGTTTTCGGTCGGTGTCTAGCCCTGCTTGCTGGATCATGGTTTTTACAATTTTTCCAATGGCATTGATCCCCAGAGGTTGTTTTTTGTATCAACACGGGGATTGTATTTTAATGGGGTACTGTATTGATAGAAATAGTGGTGCATCTGTGGTGTTACGTGTGTAAGGTAATTTGTTTCTGTATGTTAGGTATATTTTTATAGGACATCATTTAGGATCTGTGGTTTCATAGGCTCATGGTTTTATTAGCCTGGTGTCTTTGGGGTTTGATCCACTGTGGGTTTTTGTTTGTCTCTCAGTAGAGAATTCAAGGTAACTCGTGTTTTGGTTGTCTTTTTTAAGAGTTATATCTCCCCATTTTATGTTTTGAGCTTCAGAGTTCCCTCTAATTCCGAAGTATAAGTTGACAATTAACCACATGGAACTGATGAGCAATTGTGGGTTGTCAGGCCCTAGTAAGTTCATGTCATATAATTTTGCTAGTATTTCACCTGTGATGTCATCTGCAGCAAATGGCTTGTTTCCCATTCCTTTTTGTTTTAAATGTTTTTGCTTAGATAATATGACTTTTTGTGTTTTTCCGAATTTCAGGGATGTTGAGAGATTCCGGGTATCGATTTTCTTTTAGATGTCTCTCTATACTCTGGAAACGGGAGAGAATGGTGAGGGGTTCATAATCAGTGCCATCCTTTTTTTGTGCCGTTATAAAATAATGGCATAACAGGCTGTCCAGTTCTTCTGGTTCAATTTTACTAATGGGAGTTCTGATCTCCAAGTATTGTAGTAGAAACTGTTGTAGATGTTTCACGTCCGTTTCTGTTTTCTTTGTTGTGTTCTGATTTTTAGTACTAGTAATGTATTTTTCAATGTAGTCTGGATCTAGGAAATATGAGTTTTTGTGAGGCATTTGTTGTTCTTGCGTTTCTGGTATAAGGTGGTCTTCTGTAGGGTCAAGCAGGGGCTCCATGTCCCATTCAAACTGGGTACATTAATCTACAATTTCATTCTGCATCGAGATCTTTTTTGTATATTATTGCACACTTATTTGTTTCATTTGGCATGCTTTTGGTTCTGTTCGAGGAATGTTGTTTGTTTTATAAGTTCTCTTTATTTTAGTATATGAATCTGATAGCATGCTTTTTTATTTCAACAGGGATAGCACAGTCTTTTTGCTGGAGATTTTATCTTCAGGTTATGAATAACAGGGAGGCAGTATAGCGCAGTGGTCTAAGGCTCTGAGCTGCAAATCTAGTGACATCCAGCAGACCAGAACTGGGTTTGAACCCCATAGCTTCCACTTGCATACCATGTGACCTTGAGCAAGTCACTAAACCGCCTTGTGCTCCCAGGTCGCTCCTGTAAAAAAGCTATCAGCTTAGTGTGCTATACCTGGTTAAACAACTAAAAAAAAAAACAGCACAAGATCATGGAGGAGTTTGAGATTGTGTTTTTGAGGCTCAGGTGAGTTTTATTGATGTAATGTTTATTTGTTTATTGGTTGTAGGAGTTTTATTGTGGGGTTAACTAGGTGACGTCAGTGGAGTGAGAATAAATGAAATACATCTCACTCCACTGACATCAAGCATTTATCTCACTGCAGTAAGAATATGTCAATTTATTGAATTGGAATAGCTCTCATTCCTATCATATAAATATATATATATGTGTGTGTGTGTGTGTGTGTGTGTGTGTGTATGTGTGTATGAGTGTGTGTGTATATAGAAAATGGTAAACAAATTTTGTGTGTAGTGCCACTCTTGACCCTAATAGGTATGCTTTGTGATCCCATACTGGTGAGCTCAGTTTGGGGGTGAGCTCAGTGACCCAGCTGGATGAGGTGAGGGTGGGGGGGATGGTACTGTTATGCAACACTCCCCCAGCCAGGGAAGGAAAGAGGCAGGGTTGATGGCATGGGCCTGGGTACCATATAGTGAAGGCAACTGTCCTTTTAGCATAGGGCCCTGGACCTCTGCACCCTGGGTGGAAGAGGGCCCTGTACATTGGCTGACAGATGCACTCTTTGCCCTGTGTATCAGTAGCTGTGACCACATTGAAGTGCAAGGACCACAGGTCCCTGTGCTTCTGCAGGGCACTAGATAGCCCCATAAATTCTTCACTTCTGTAGGCAGATGGATTGTTACCTTGGCACAGGGCATCAGGTCCCAAAGAGAGTGGCTTGAATGAGGTTATAATTCCACTATTTCAAAAAGAAAGGAAATTCTTTGCAAAAGACTTTGTTAATGCACTAGTTAGTGTTAAAATAACAAAAGTAGGGAAATGTGAGGTTAGGATTTCCAACCCTAACACCCCACTTCCCACCCTCCGGACACCCCACCCCCACCCTCCAGACAGCAACAGGAAAAAACATTATGGTTTCACCCCTCTTGAGTCTTCGAAAATCAGGTGTGGGGTGTGTTTTGGGATTGTCAGCCCTAACTCTCACCCTGTTCTCATATACTCTACACATCTCAGCTTCTTTAATGAACTAATGTTTCACCACTCATGAGATCAGTTCAGTAGAGGTCAAAACCTGAAGCAAAAATTCAGTTGTATATTTTCACAGTGCCCATACCATATTCTATATCTATATATATCTATATATATATATACTGTATATATATATATATATATATATACAGCATATATATATATATGGGATATACAATGGTGAGCTGTCAGATAAATGATTTATCTATACAAATGCTGTTTGACCTCAGGTAACCTCACAAGTGGTGCAAGCCACGAGTGAGGTGGCCGAAGTCAAACAGCACAAGTGTAGATAAATCATTTATCTCAAAGCTCACCATTGTATATTTCATTTATGCAATATGGATACTTTCCATCACTGCAGGAACATTTGGTTTTGACTGTTTAGCTTTTTTTAAATGACAATTTCCAGGAGTTTTGGTTAACTTTCCTAGAATGTGTCCGCCTAGCATAGAGATTGCTATTAAATGAATCACCACTCATTTTGTAGAAAACTTCTTGCTGAACATATGTCATGCTCACAGTACCATGCTACCCTTTTCATTTTAAAGTTATTCACATTTGTTTGTCAAAAAAGGGAAAAGAAAATACAATTGTATGCTGTTTTTTTTGCTAATTATAAAAAAAACTAAAAGGTATCCATAAGTGAAACACCACTCATTTTGTAGATATTTGTTTGCTGAACATTTTTCATGCTCACAGTACCATGCTGTCATATTTTGTTTTAAAGTTATTCACATTTGTTTGTCACGAAAGAGAAACAAAAATTAAATTTTCTTTGGCTTTTTTGCTAATTGTAAAAAATCTATAAGGTATCTATACATGAAACACCACTCATTTTGTAGATAATTTTGTGCCAAACAATTTTCGTGCTCACAGTACCATGGTATAGTTTTTTGTTTTAAAGTTATTCCCATTTGAATATGGTTAGTACTGCTTCTGAGACCAAATATTCTAAATGAATTCTAAAGAGATTTGTGACATAGTAACTGTGTGTATAAATGGTCACTGCATGTATAAATTTATGTAATTACTGGTGAAAATTTTTATCAATGGGGAAAACCAGTTGATATTCCCCGTAATCACCAGTCAGTTGCTACTAGTTTCACGCGCTCACATTAGTTCAGCGCGAGGGTTAGAGCACACAATCAAACAGCTAGGGAATGTGGCACTTGCAGAACTGTTAATTTCCACCAACCTGTAAGCTGCTCTTCAGTCTAATCGTTGGGTGAAAATATCCCATGTCTGGACACTTTTAAAAGAAAAAAACGGAAACAGGAGAATTTTAACACTGTCCCTTAGTTCATTTCAGGGACTTCGTCAGATGACCTTCCATAGCCATGGCGATGAACTATCATGCAGCAACGGAAAGCACTGTTAGGTTAACAGTGACGAGGCAAATGCTCTTTATACAGAGGTTTCAGATAGACTACCAAGATGTGCTGTTAACTTTGAAAAGGAACATTGAAAATGAAAAAGTATTCTCTAATAAATTGTAACAGCTGAACAATTTGGAAGGCTCTGCCTGTAGTTCAATGGTGGGGAAATAGCTCCTCCTCCATTCTCTACAAAAGCCTTCATTTTCCGCTCCCTCTGCTTAGCGAGTTGGACTCGCTCCTCAGCGGCATGGCTGGTCAGGCTCTTTCCCTTCCCCCTTCCTCTGTGGCCATTTGTTTGTGCTGCCCTGACCCTTGTTTTCTCTCCCTCAATGTTGCCTTAGTTGTCACCCCCACCCGTGTGGACCTTGCTCCTTCCTCTCGCTCCCGTACCTCTCTCTCTGTGCTTCCGGTGCTTCTTTTTGGGCTCTTCCTCTGCCAGCCGCACCTCAGCACCTCCATCTGCTAGTTTCATTCCTCCTTGCCAGGGCTGCTTGTGCTCATGCTTGTGGCTTGCTGCCACTACTCTCTCTCCGTCCTTTTGCCATTCTGCTCCCGCTGGCTGTGCTGCTGCCTGCCTGCGCATTATGGCATTTTCCACCTCCATGGTATCACTGCTCATGCCCCGCTCATTCTGGTCATCTTCAATTGCTGCTTCGATTGCTTCCCTCCTCAGTGCCGAGACATTGTGCAGCACTTCTGTGCCAGGTTGGAGCCACATTCCTGCCTTTGTTCACCTCTTGCACCTGTGACTTCCTGAACCATATTATTCCTCCATGAAGTTGCTGGAAGCCAGCATGTCTCCTCCACACCATCTCGGCAGTCCTGCTCTGAACTTTACTGCACCCAAAACTATGTCAGGACATCAACCTATCCTGCTGCTCTGATTGTGGTGGACAGTATGCTTACTATCACCTGTCTATGCTTCCATCAGCTCCCTCTAGGATTAATGGGGGATCTTTCCTGCTCATCCACTTGCTCTCTGTTTAAGACTGACAGTAACAATTCTTTATGGAAGGCTCTATCACTTCATCTCGTTACTGCAGTAGTAATACTATTTCCATCAATTGATCTTCCACAGTTCATGCCTAATGAATTGATTTGCCACCCAGCAACATCTAATGTGTGTCGGGCATGATGGTACATACTCCACAGGTCACTCTCCATACTTCATGATTTTACCACTGACCTTTTGGGCCATTGCCTACAACCTCTGCACAGCCTTGCTTATCGCAACTTTCTTACTCACATGAGTGCCCAGGATGTCTCACTCCATTTGATGAAAGGACCTTACTCTGACATTCCAGGATATATATCTACTGTTCCTTAAAGATATTTACTTACTACTTCATCACATTCTCATACTGATCCCTCCTGTAGTTTCCTTTCTCCATCTGGCCTAGATGAAAGCTGCTACACTGCCATCCTGATTCCTCCAGTCAAGCCAGCCTACTTGGAGGCAAGCTCAGCTCCTCACTTCCATTACTTCGTCGGACCTACATGGAGGTCCCATTGGTCCTGCTAGCCTACATGGACACCTAGCTCAACTCCCTTCCACTTATTCTCTTGCAGACCTATGTGGAGGTCCTGCTAGTCTGGCCAGCCTACATGGAGGCTTAGCCTGATTCACTCACTCACTCACTCATTCTACTCCTCTTCAGGCAGACCTATGAGGAAATCCTGCCACTCCAACTCACCCACGTGGAGGCCAAGCCAGCTACTTGAACATTTTCATGCTGTCCTCTGGGGACCTCAGGGGGTCCCTCTGATGAACAACAGGGAAACCTCGTATTGCTTAGATAGTGCAACCTTCGAATCTTGCAATCCTGCTGCCTGCCGGTCTTTGCACAGTACCATTTTACACAGTCCTCACTATACCTTGAAAGGATTTCAGCTTTAGCCAAGTTATCGATGGCCTGTTGGTGTTTCATCAACTTATCCAGTCATCCAGCACTGAAGCTTTTGGGCAGCTTGGTCTCCATGGGACCTCGTAAGGCTCATATGTCATCCACACTTATCACAGTGATGGCGGACCCACAGGGGGTCCCATCATCTCAAACATCCATGCCCACAGTGGGCTTCTCCTCATCGCTCATGCTTCCATATCCACTTGTGGATTCACTAGGGGTCTTGTCCTCACTATATTGAACTATGCACAACTACAGCACTGGTGGACTGCTGGGGGTCCCGCCATCCTCTACTCTGAAAGCACAATACTATGGTGATAGCAGACCATGTGGGGTCTGCCATCCCAACTTACAAGCCCCACGAGGGGGCCTTTCTTCTTAGATCAATCTTACTTAAGTCTCTAATGGCAGACCTACTTGGGGTTCACCCCCCTGTTACTTCAGAGCATATTTTATTATGGCAATGTCAAACCCACATGGGGGTCACTCCATCCCAAATCCATCAAACCGCAGCATATTCTCCTTGCTCAAACAGCTTCCAGCTTCACAAAAGCAATCCCACGTGGGGTCTCATCTTCTTGAAGCTGACCACCTGATACCCACTCAATCGCTAGAGCATTCATTCACTGCTTACTCTGGACCTCCAGGGATCCATGCTCCAGCTTGCCCGTCCGTGCTTACTCTATTTCATCATTCATTGCATCTTCTACTGCAATCCATTCCATGTTAGGTCCAGTTCCAACCTAATATCAACACCATCTCCATATAGTATTCATGTATCTTTGGACATCTTAGGACAATTCTCACTTCCGATAAAGTACTTGACTGGAACCTACCATTGCACTGGTAGTCCAGCTTCATGCAAGCCTCCCATTCACATAGACTCCTACCTCATCACTGTTTCTCTGCTGGCATCACTGCCGACCATTTCCTCCTCTAAGATTTCTATGTCCTCAACTCTATTCCCGTTGGCACTCATCTTCAACCATACTGACTGTCTACAAACACTTTATTGCTGTTTCACTCACAGCTCCCTCGATTACAGATTAACCATCATCCCTCGTCCAGATATCCCTCCTAGCTGGATCTCTCCATTGCCAGAACTGCATCTTCAGCATTGACTTCCCACTCATCATCAACTTAGACAACAAGACTTGGAAATCTAACAAGGAAATCTACCCTTCATCTACATTTATACATTAACTGTGCATAGACAGTTGGCTTACCTTCTCGCCAGACTGTACCTAGCTCAGCTCCCTTCAGGAAAACATTTGCTGATCCTACTTCCACTTCCCTCTTGAAAGTGTAGAAGGATATCCATCATTGTCTGGGTCTGCACCACGATGGCTTACTGCTCTGGCCTATAGTCTTTGCGTTATCCTGGAATATATTTCTAAATATTGCTTCGTCCCACCAAAAGGGGCTAGCTTGTGCACAATGCATTCTGTGTTACCTTGGCTGACCTACATGGGGGTCACCTTCATACTGTAACCTATGCACTGGTGGACCATGTGGGGTCCCACCATGTCTCTGGCTTCACCCGCATAGGTCCTGGCTGCTTGCTCATCCACATTTCATCACCTTTTGCCTTACCCTCATGGGGGTCTTCCATCTCTACTGGAACCCATGCTATAGCAGACCGAATGGATCTGTCATGTCCCTGATCCACCCCAAAAAGGACCTGGCTACATGCTCAATGCATTCCTACTTCACCCTAAAACAAGGCCTATCTGCTTGCTTTACACAGTCCTACTTCACCCCGCAAGGAAGCCTGAAGGTTTCTATCCACTTTGCCCCACAATGTGGTCCTGAGCCTTCTCTTCTGGAACTATGCATATTGGATCACATGGGATTCTCCATTCTCCTACTCTACCCTGCAAGGAGGGACTAGCTGCTTGCTCACCATAATTCCTTACATCTTCTACAACGGACTTCTTCCTTCATTGCACTCCAGGATTGACCATCCACTAGTTCTATATTCTCGCTTCTCCAGGACTTGATTCCATGAACAGCCTCTAGCCAAGCTGCCTGACTATGCACAACTCCCCACCTCTACACCTATAAATATTATGGACATGGATTCGATAACCTCTTGAGCAGTTCTCTCCATGGCGGACTGTTCATCGCCAATACCTCATCTTGCAGGATTACCTGCTTGCAGTCGAACTCAGGATATGCCTCTTTAACCAACACTCTGGATTGAGTTAGAAGACAACTTATTAATACTTGCATACCTTAGGATTTCTCTCCTTTTAGTATGCCCAGAGGATGAGCAGGTCAGTAGCCATGGGTCCTCAGAGGTTTCCCCTAAGGGTGTTTTTCCTCTTCTGCCTGTTACTGGCCACACTCTCCGGAGTTGAAGGAGGTAATCACATGGGTAATTACATTCTCTTTGGACCTTCAATCCTACACTTACCGGATATAGAGAACGGACAAAAGATAAAGATAATTGGAAGGCTCTGACAGTATTTCAATGGGGGATAGCTCTTCCCCCATTCTCTACAAAAGCCCTCAGCTTCTGCTCCCTATGCTTAGTGAGTTGGACTCACCCTCCATCCTCTCCTGCCTTCTTCTTATCTCTGGCACTCTTATCTCACCTTGTGCTGGCCCTTCAATCCTACACTTACCTAACATCCTGTCAAAGGTGGGATACAGATAAAGGCCAAAACATAAAGTTCTAACAGCAACCATATCTCATCCAAGTCACAGTTATAAGCATCAATCATATCTCATCCAGTTCCTATGTACCACATGCACTGACTTATGTATCAATCCAGCTCAAACGTACCTAACCACTAACCGTGTCTTACCCAGCTTTTACGTACCACAAGCCTGAGCTATGTACCACACATTGAACATATGTATGAAAGTACATGGCAAAGTGTAGATCTGCACTTTAATGCAGGTGAAGTTTAGTCTTTCTATGTCTACTATAGTATTAGGCTTCATAATCATGGGAAGAGGGATATTGAAGCATTACCACTTCATATTTACTGTACTTACACTCTGTTGTCATTGTGTATTTGTCTCTAGGTTCATAGTTTCTTTCTCAATCTCCTCATTCTATGTAGCCCCCCTGTTGTGCCATTCCAAATATTCCAACCAGTCTTATCCTTGGTTAGTATCAGTCAGTGGTTCCCGATACTGATATCATCACATACGCAGTGCACTGTAGGTTGTTATTTCAGTGAAAACTGAGCCCATTGAAAGCTGTTCTGTTTTCATTCCTGAAGTAGCTCATGCAAGTAGCTGTATCAGAATCAGGTGCCACTGACTCACTGCAACTAGTGGTATCATTGTTTGAAACAACTATAGTGACCACATAGGGGGTTGCATACAGAGGTGTTAAGCAGCAGGTAATTAGAAACCAAGAAAATCAAAAAAATGTAATATATATGGAAATAGAAAAATGGTAAAAGACACAGCTTGATGGCCAGCAAGAGCACGTTACACTGCTATGACAACAATGTGGATTTGGAGGCAAATCTGCAAGGCTGATTCCTGGGCAGTCAGGCTGGGAGGAGTAGTACTGCAAGAGTCCAGCTGGGGAAGGGTTAGTGGTGCATTTTGCTGCCGCCATTGATGGGTTGAGGAATTTGCCCCTCCATCAGAGGCAAGGGGTGTGTGTGTGTGTGTGTGTGTGTGTTGTGAACAATATGTGTGTGGGTGTATGTCTGTGTGCAAGGTTCGTGCTCTGTGTCATGCACACTGCTTCAGGGGGGTGGGAAGAGAGAAGGGAAGAAAGTGAGTACAACACAGAGCCATCAGAATGATTGTTGATTGGTTGATGGTACTCTTGGGCCCCGCTCCCTTGGGAGCTTCACCAAGAGGGTGGAAAGGGTGAGAGGTAGCAGCAGATGGGACTTGGATGATGTCAGAGCACAAGACCCTGACCCATTGACTGGAATGAGGCTTTCCAGAAGATAAAAAGCTGAATAAAGAAACAAATAGAATGGAGGTAAGGACATATAAACTCAGAATGATGCAGTGCTTCCCATCTCCTTTGAGGGCTGTGAACAAATAGAAGATGGATAAGGAAATATGAACTGGGAATGCAGCAGTATTTCCCATCCCCTTTAAGTTCTGTAACCAAATAGAACAGGGTGTAATGAAATATGACTTGGGAATGCTGACATGATTCCCATCCCCTATAAGGGCTGTATTCAGTCACATTTGATAGGCCCTAATATGTTAATTTACATATTACGTGTTACAGTATGTATCATACATGGGCACATAAGGTATTCTTGGTTATAGTCAGGAGATTTGTGTTTCCAACAGTGGTACTTTTGACTTGAGATTAAATTGTAGATGAAATGTGAAGACCCGAACTAGAATACTTTGTCCAGTTCTGTGAACCACATCTCCCGCAGAACTTACAGTGGAAGTGGTCCAGAAGGGGACAACTAAAATGGTGCAGGGCCTGAATCAAAAGCCCTGTGAGAGTATAGATTAAATGGTTAGATGGTAGTTTTTGTTGACCAGGAAAAAAGAACCAGGCACTTCTGCCTATTTCCAGCCTCATTTCAGGGGGGAGGGATACAAATAGAAACCAGCTGACGTAGAACTACATTAAGCTGTGGATGGTATTTTTAATCATTGGGGAAATTTTGGCCAGGACACTGGCGATATTCTCCCACTTTTTTCAAGAAGTGCCATAGGATCTTTAATGTCCACCTGGACAGTCACCAGAACAGGCTAAGGGGACTGAAACATGGAACAAAGGAGAGCGAGGTAGATATATAATAGAGACCATTAAATACCTTGCAGGGTAACTAAGGTACAGGAGGAAAGTATTTTTCATAAAAAAAAGTTGCTCAGTGACAAGGGGACATGCTATCAAGCTGTAGGGGATTCAAAAATGCATGAGATAGACATAAGGGAATTGTGGTGAAAAGGAAGAGTGGGAGGGAGACTGAGCAAGAGATCAAGTAGGGTGTGCGGTGATACTCTAGGCATGGAAAAATGGGGAGACTGGGTGAGCCAAGCAGTCCTTGTCTACCAGCAAATTATATCTTTCTATGTTAAGACTTCAGAAGTAACAAGCACTTGTCAATGCCGAATGTTTGCTTGCTTGTATTAGCATTGGAAATGCAGAAGTTAGACAGATGCAGAATAGGAATGGCAGTGAAGTATTGAACTTCACGTCAACTCCACTTCCACCCTGCAGAGATGGACAGGCATTGGGGTATGCGTTTGGGCTGTCACCGACAACGTTCATGCCATTTCACCTCACCCTATCCTGCAGACACCAAGTGTTGAGGTGTGCCTTGGGGTGTTTGTCTTTACAGTTATCCCAATTCATAATGACATACGCTGAAATGGGTGCAATATAGGAGAATGGGGTGAACTCTGGGGCCAAAGACTCCAAGGCACACCTCGATGCCTGTCACTGGCTGCAGGGTGGGGGGCGTGGGGGTGGAATGGTATGAGCATTACAGTCACCAATCCAAAGGCACACCTCTGATCCCTGTCAGTCTGTACCGGGTGGGACATTATGGTTAGAAGCCCTAACGCCCTGGATGTTTGTTGGTATTTGCACTACAAATTTTTAGCATGGCCACTTTGTGACCTCCACCTCATGTAAGCCTTTGGGACCTCTTCTCATGAACAGTGGCACTGTGATTTTGTTAATGTGTCCCAAATTTTGAGTTCCTACTGCGACTGTGCCATTGTGCGCCAGATGTATGAAAACACAGATCAAGCAGGATGTGAAGAATGACAGCTGTATCATTCATAGGGAGGTGTGAAGAGATGGCAAAATTGGAAATCTGTAGTGAAAATATTAAAAATGTTGAAACATCCGAGCGTATGTGGAAACTGTGCAACACATGTGCTCAACACAGTCATGTAGTGGAATTATTTCACCAAATTTTCAACATAGGGATTTTGTGACCTCTGCTCATGAACACTGTTAGTATGATTTTCTTAATCTGTCCTCAACATTGGTTTTCCACAGCAACTGTGCTATTCTGTGCCAGATGTGTAAATGCATATTTCGGGTAGGATATAAAAAATGACAGCTGTACAGTTCATAAGGAGGTGTGAAAAAATGTCAATGTTGAAAATCTGGAGTGAAATTATGAGGGTACAAGGAAACTGCACAACGTACTGTACGCTCATAACACAGTCATCTTATGGACTTTTGTCACTAAATTTCAACATAGGCATTTTAGCACCTCTGCTCATGAACAGTGTCACTGTGATTTTCTTAATCTGTCCTGGACGCTGACTTCCCACAGCAACTGTGCTATTGTGTGCCAGAAGTGCAGAAACACATTTCAGCCAGGATGTGAAAAATGACAGCTGTACTGTTCATTAGGTGGTGTGAAAAATTCCAATGTTGAAATTCTGGAGTGAAAATACTACAAATCTGCAAAGTTACAAGGGTGCGTGGAAACTGCACTACACATGCTCATAACACAGTAATTTTATGGATGTTTGTCACCAAATTGTCAACATAAGCATTTTAGGACCTTTGCTCATAAACAGAGTCACTGTGATTTTCTTAATCTGTCCCAAACACTGATTTCCCACAGCAACTATGTTATTCAGCACTGGAAGTGAGAAAACACATTTTGGCCAGGATGTGAAAAATGACAGCTGTATTGTTCATAAGGAGGTGTGAAAAAATGCCAATGTTGAAAATCTAGTGTGAAAATATTATAGATTTGTGAAGTTACGAGGGTGCATGGAAACTTCGCAATGCACACTCGTAGCACAGTCATTTTATGGACTTTCATCACCAAATTTTCATCTTTGCCATTTTTGGACCTCTGCTCATGAACAGTGTCACTGTCATTTTCTTAATCTGTCCCAAACACTGATTTCCCACAGTGACCATGCTATTCTGCCCCGGAAGTGCGAAAACACATTTCAGCCAAGATATGTAAAATGACAGCTGCACTGTTCATAAGTAGGTGTGGAAAATGCCAATATTGATAATCTGGAATGAAAATATTACAGATTCATGAAGTTATGAGTGTGTGTGGAAACTGAACAATGCATGCTCGTAAAACAGTCATTTTTTGGATTTTTTTCACCAAATTTGCAAAATAGTCTTTTTGAGAGGCCACCTCATGAACAGTGGCACTGTCATTTTGTTAATTGGTCCTGAAAGGTGATTCCACGCAGTGACTGTAAAAACACCTTTTGGGACTGAATAACACCATGACAGTGACTGAATTCATGAGGAGGGGTCCCAATAACCCCATGTTGAAAATGTGATGCCAGAAGTCCCAAAAATGCCCGAGATATCCACATAAGTTGAAAAAAAACCATTTATGACATTATACAGCTTAGCCATATTTCCTCAGTTCATGGTCAGCTTTGAAGAGTGCAGACATGTTCCTGGTCCACCGGAGATCGTCGTGTTGGACTCTGGAGGTAAGTATGGGGTGAGGAGTGTGTGTGAGGAGGTGCCGTATGCAGTGCGTGGGTGGGGGTTGGGGAAGGTGCCACCAGAATCAACGAGGGACTGTTTTCTAGTTTACAGGTTTAAAAAAAATGTAATAACATTGTGGGAAAGTTTTCTGTCTTACAGGGAGTTTTGTCACACTGGGGTGGGCTCCTAGAATTCCAGCTGAGTACTTTTTTTGGGGGGCTGTAGCTGATGGGGATTGGGTACCCCTGTCAGCACATACCAAGTGTTGTGGGGGCAAGAACTGAGGAGGTTAGGGCACCCCCCTTGGCACACAATAAATTGGGGAGGACATTATGCCAATGGGGAGTGGGCTCCCACATCGGCAAATGAACTGGGTTGGGGGCATGCCAACAGGGGGATTGGGCACCCCCGTCAGCTTTCATGGGGCTCCGAGGTGCTGCTATGTTCCTGGAAATGTTGCACCAGGCAAGGTACAGCCCTGCAATGGTGAGTCACTCCCCTCATTGCAGCAGAATGACTGACACTGCAATGATGAGGCGGCCCCTGATTGCAGTGGCCAAATCGTTACAAGTTGGTGGCACTTCTGCAGAACCAGTGTCAACAGGACACTGGGCCTGCATTAATTGAGTGCTGCCAAACCCATGAATGCAATGCAGGCATTGGCCGCCACACTGCCAACCTCCACAACCCACTTCTCTCCTAAGCTGCCTAAGTATGCACCCAAGCAAACATAAAAAGGGGAAGTCACTGCTAGATTTAACCTAGAGTACTGCTCCATCCTTATCAGGGGAGGTACATTTTTTTTTTAAAACTGTATGTAATAAAAAAATTTTATCTGCAAGAGGAGCACTTCCAAATAATTGAATTCCAGGTAACTTGGAGGTTGGCTCGGATCTATGTGTAGACAGAGCCACTGTTTCCACATTTATTATGGAATCTTATTGAACCCCCCATGTGAGGCTGTAAGTAGCTTCCAAAGGTCTCCCCATGGCACAGCCTGGCCTTGACTTGATGCACACCAGAGGGTTATATAGCCCTTTGATGGGAAATACACTAGAGGGTGACTATCCAGATTCGGATCCATGTCAAGGTTTGTGTGGGAGGTCAAGAGAGATACTATCCTGCCCACAGCTCTGTGTGAAACTGGCTGTTGGACTTCTTAAACTTAAAAGGCTGGCAATATGGGTTCCGTGTCTGGCTGTGGCACATGTCTTCTATCAGGTTTGGTACCTGGTATGCCAGCCTCTATGTGAAGATAAAATGAAACCTGACCTGAGGGCCATTTAAGTGACTGTGAGAGGTTCTCCCACAGTCTGAAAATCAACTTGTTATTTGCAACTTAGTCTGTGAGCTGTTAATATCCTTATAATGCAGTGAACAGCAACTCAACAGTGCTGAGGGATGCGCTGAAAATTTAAATGAAAATTGGGGAACTGATGCTGGGGGAAGTATTAAGCCAGTTACCATTGGCATGTGTTCTACTGTATGTGTGGAGCAATAAATGACATTACTGAGGATGTACCAGAGACCCGACAGCCCAGGGGAATGGAAAAGCCAATTGCCACTTACGAGTGTTGCATATTCCCAAGTGGCAGCACCTCTAGATATGCTTAAGAAAGGAGATGCTTTCGCTAGCTCCATGGCACTGTGTGAAGGGGAACTGTTCTAGCACTCTGTTGACATAGGTTCATGCCCAGAGCCTGGGACAGACATATGTTGAAGCAGCCCAGGTTACAAATTTTGATAGACTCTAATTTGCTGCAAAAACAAAGCCTTTATTTGTGCATTCCAGATATCAAAGGCATAAACCTTGCTTTCACCTTGCTGGAGTGCTTCAGCTTATGTCTATGATCAATATTAGGGGGTAGCAAACCCTGTTTCTAGCGCTCTGAAACAAACCCTGAGATGCACCTGTTCCTTTGTGTTCTGGACCCAAGCCTGGGATATGAGTAGTGGAGGCTGACAGGAACAGTTAAAGAGCATCCATGTGGATGCTGTCTTCCTGGGGAAGGGAAGTGACATGCAGCACTCAGACAGTGGCACCTGGGAGCAGTGTTGGGCCATTACTGACATGGATGACCACACGATTGGGCCCCACCCCAGGGTGCTAACATGTGTGTAAATAATAACAGGTAAAAGCTCACTGTATTTTCTTTCTGGGTGCACCACTTAAAAGCAGCAACAAAATGGAATAAAAGATGTGGTCACCATAGGCAAAGTTCCATATTAATGTACTGTAATATATGGAGATACCTAAATAATGCCATAGTATCCCATACAAAAAAATCCTGGTAATACAGCAGTAGCCAAAGTGATAATACTATCATTGGCAAGTGATAATACTATCGTTCAGAGCTCATAATACTATCATTCGAGCTCTGAATGATAGTATTATCACCAAACCTCAAAAGCACAACCGCAAGATCTTCCAATAGCATACATTAGTTCCTGACATCCCCAAGGCAACCTCCTAGCCCTGCGTGCTGACGTTCCTAAAACCGCGCCTCCTGATTGGAACCGGTTCCTCTGTGGGTGGGCAGAACCATTCAAAAAACATGGCGGCCGTGTCTGGCTAAGCAAGAGAATATCGTCCCTTCGCTTTATGGGCATTTTTTTAATTCCCCACAAATGTCTCATTAGAGAAGCAAGGTAAGACTACCTTTTTTCAAGTAAAACAGACACAGACTGAGTTTGTGGGTGGATGGGTGAGCAGTGGTGATGGGTGGATGGAAAGTACACACACACAGAGTGAGTGAGCGATTCCTCACTGCAGCGGCAGCACGGTCTCACAGCACCACATTCACAGAACTGCTGCAAACAAAACTGGGCTCCATATATTCCAAAAAATAAAAAATAGGTGAGGGTCTATCACTCGGGAGTAAAACCATCTCGAGGTTCTGTGGACAGGGGAACCTCTCGAGCTTCGATCTAGAGGTTTCCTTGTCCCCAGAACCTCTCGATGGTATTACTCCCTCGTAATAGACCCTCACCTGTCTATTATTCTATTTGTAATACATGGAAAAGCCTCAATAATACTATACTAAGTTATATAAAAATTTCCTAGTGATACATCACTACTCTCAATAATACTATCCTGAAAAGTGATAATACTATCATTGTTGCTGATAATACTACAGTTCAAAGGTCATCTTCAACTGTAATATTGTCAATGGATTCATACGGATAAGTGTTTTACAAGGAAGCAATACCATCTCGAGGTTTTGGGGACTTTAGGACCTCTTGAGCTTCGCTCTCGAGGTTCCATGTTCCCAAAACCTCTTGATGGCATTACTGCCTTGTAATACATACTTATCTATTATTCTAATTGTTATTGCACACAGCAAAATAATAAAATGCTAATGGAAAGTGGCAAAAAAAAAGTGGCAGTGCAGGCTTGCTAGCCCTGGACCAAACAAAGCTCCCCTATGAACTGATATCTACCCACTAAGGAATGCATAGTCAGTGGCCATTGATTGGTGTAACTTATGAAATGTACAGCAAACCTTGTATATATTGTTGATTGTTGCTGTAAACCCATTGCAATGCTCTTTAACAGATATTCTGATGTAAGTTGCTGTGCCCTGTTGATGACGAGGAACGTTTATAAATTAGCTATTTTAGGTCAAAGGTGTCTGTCGAACTAAATAAATAAATAAAAAAATATTTAAGACACTGATACATAGGGGAGCTTTGCTCTTGAAAAAGTCAGAGTTTCAAGTACAATGTGGAGCCTGAAAAGACTTATTGTTACAAAGAGAAGCATTTTGGATCCATGAGTTACAAACCATAATACCCTGATCCCTTTGTTCGCTGCTAAAACTTTTCAGTTTCAATAAAACATGAGACTGAAATCTTGACATCTTAATTTATGCCTGGTCTTAACATATGTCTATAATTACTGAAACCACAAGAGGTCAATGGCTGTATGAAAAGGAGGATCCAGACAGAGATACCTCAAAGTTGGGAACAATTTACTTTAAATCTAAGTGTTCTTTGGATCAAACATAAAGAAACAAGTACAGCAAGTCCTGACCAAGAAAAAGGCTGTGATTAACATAGACAGTCTCTCACACCTTAGTTTATGACAGGTCCTGCTGCTGGGTTGCCAGGTAATATATTACAAACTGTTCTGAGGCGCATAAGAAATCTTGGATAAACTCCCTATTTAAAAATCCTATTCATCTGAATCACTGACCAGCAAAAAGGCTCCAGTCTACAAAATTAATGTGGCTCCCTGGCAGTATCATGCATCTTAATTCATGTAGGGTCCTTTTACTGGGCTGCCAGGGAACACAACACAAATGGTCTTGGGAGCACAAGAGATTATGTACATGTACCCTCTGTAGAATGAAGTTCCTACTCTAAAAATCTGCTTGGCCAAGGTATCTAATTGGATTAACCATGAAACGCTTTTTTATTTTTTTCAATTTTAATTAATATTTTTAAACAGCAATAGTAGAATGATGTCTGGGGTTGCTACAAATCAATTAAAAGCAAACCAATAGAGTTCATTACATAGACAGTATATAGATAAATATGAAGATAACTGAAAATGGAATTAAAAAAATATTAGAATTTATTAAGCTGTATTTAAGGTCAGTTATAAATTTGAATTGTTAATAAATATTTAAGCTGAATCTATATAAATGAAGACAGCAGTAACATCCAGACTGAATACTGAAGTTGACACCTTGTTTTTAATGTGAACACTGTATGTAAAGGTTTATGTTGCTTATAAGAGGCGGATGTTGTTGCCATAGCAACTGGACCATATAAAAAGGCACAATTCACACCAATAGCTAGCTGTGAGGATGGAGTCCTAGATACTCCAAAACGTCAGCATGCATCATGTAGGCTGACCTGACTATAGGTGAACAAGACTTCGAGCAGTGTCATGACAGAACGATGCCACTAACCTGGGGATCGAAGCAATCTTTACTTGCATGCACAGGAGAAGTTCACCTTTGATTTTGAAGTCAGCCACAGTTGTTTCAGGCACAGATCAGTGTTTGTACACTCCAGTGAATGGGGCAATCTTTGCCTTATTGCAGAAAGGAAGAAATAAGTTGGTTTTCCAAGATTTGGATTAGACAATTGAGCTGAGAACTCTTTAAAGGCTGGGACATTGAGAGCAAAAAAAGTTATGGTAGAGTGACTTTTTAGATATTGTGCACTGATTAAAATGTTTTGACATTTCCAAGTATGCACTACATAATGTTTACCATATGAAACTGCTTTAATATATTTTGTAAAGTTTTTTTTTAAACAATTGGTAGAAAGCCTTTCTTTGTTATGAGTGCAGATAGAATTATCCATTTGGATGAATACTTTTCTACGTAGAGGAGCTTTGTTTGGTCTGGGGCTTGGAAGCCTGCACTGTCACAGGTTTTTTTGCACTTTGCATTAGCACTTTAGCTTGCTTCTTTTGTTCCACTTTGTCACTGACATGGGCATGCTCAATATGAAAGACAGGGATGGGCAGGGGAAAAAAGGGAAAATGTCCAGACCAGGCAAACTTGGGATGATGGCCTTTTCATTTGCCCACCCATGCCACCAGACCTTCCTTGGTAGCCTGTCCCCTACCCAGTCCCCAATATCTGACCCTCAGCTTCAGCAACATGTACTGTACTATCTCTCCCCCAAAGAAAGGGGGTGGACCCCCAAGGAGAGACAGAAGTGACTGAAGCACCAGAATAACACATTGGGATCTATTGGTGGATGACACCAATGGAACAGGGTCCAGCAAGCAGCAATGTGAGGGACTGAAAGAGTGAGGCACCTGAGGTCATGGAAGGCACCTGAGGGCATGGAAGGCACCTGAGGGAATGGAAGATAGCAAAAAAAAAGGATGCCACATTTGTATTCACAAAGGAAGAGGAGGGGGAGGTACCTAATCCACTCAATAGAAGCACTCTGGATAGGAGGATTGATATCAGTCCTATCACAGAAGAAAGGGTTCTGAAAAAACTCCTAAAACTGAAGGTGGACAAAGCAATGGGGCCTGATGGGATTCATGCCAGAATTCTAAAAGAACTAAAGGTAGAACTAGTAACACCATTGACTACCCTCTTTAACAAATGATGGGAGTATGATGTGGTACCTGAGGACTGGAGGAGGGCAGATGTGATTCCTCTTCACAAAAGTGGGAGCAAGACAGAGGCAGGAAACTACAGACCTGTCAGTTTGACCTCAGTGGTAGGGAAAATGATGGAATCACTTCTGAAGGAAAGAATTGTTGAGTACCTAGAGGCCAGTGGGGCACAGGACCCAAGGCAGCATGGATTCACAGCTGGAAGGTCACATCAGATGAATCTATTTGATTTATTTGACTGGGTGACCAAAGTAGTAGACCAGGGAGGGGCTGTGGACATGGCCTGCCTGGACTTTAGCAAGGCATTTGACACAGTCCTGCCCAAAAGATTAATAAACAAATTAGCCAACCTGGGAGTGGGTCCCAAGGTGGTAGCCTGGGCAAAACACTGGCTGGACAACAGGACACAGAAGGTAATACTAAATGGAGTCCACTCTGAAGAAAGGGGCGTTACTAGTGGGGTACTGCAGGGTTCAGTACTGGGTCCAGTCCTTTTTAATATCTTTATAAGTGACATTGCAGAGGGACTGAAAGGAAAACTATGTCTCTTTGCAGACGACACAAAGATCTGCAACAGGGCTGATACAGAAGGTGGGGTGGAAAGGATGAGAGGGGACTTGGCAAGGTTGGAGGAATGGTCAAATATATGGCAGCTTAGATTCAACGCAAAGTAATGCACCTGGGAAACAAAAACCCAGGGGAAGAGTACACAATGGGTGGGGGGGGGGTGAGATACTGGCAACAACAAAAATGGAAAGAGATCTGGGGATAGTTACATCAGATGATCTAAAAGTGGGAAAGCAATGTGAGAAGGCAGTAGGGAGGGCTGGGGGGATACTGGAATGCATAGGGAGAAGCATCATAAGTAGAAAACAGGAAGTTATTATCCCTCTGTACAGACAATTGGTGAGACCCCCTCTGGAGTACTGCATGCAGTTTTGTAGACCCCATCTCCGCAAGTCATAGACAGGGTGGAGGCTGTCCAGAAGATGCAACCAAAATTTTGCAGGGTCTGCACCAGAAGGCATACGAAGAGAGAGACTAAAGGAGCTTAATATGTATTCCCTCAAGGAAAGGAGGGAGAGGGGGACATGATAGAAACTTTCAAGTACCTCAAGGGAATCAACAAACTCCAAGATGGTAGCATCTTTCAGGAAAAGAGATGCACAAGAACAAGGGGGCACAATTTGAAGACAGAGGGGGATAGCTCAGAGGTAATATGAGGAAGTATTTTTTCACAGAAAGGGTTGTGGATGCATGGAACAGTCTTCCCAAGGAGGTCATGGAGTCAAAAACATTGGGGGAACTCAAGAATGCATGGGACCGACATAAGGCAATTCTAGTGGGGGGTAGGAGTAAGTAGGCTGCTGGTTAACTAGGATCTGCAGCTTATCCATTAGATAGGGAAATGTGCAGACTAGGTGGGCCAAGCAGTCCTTATCTACCATCAGATTCTATGTTTCTATGTTTCTATGTTTTATCATGTAGAGGCAAAACACATTGGGATCTATCTGTGGATGACACCAATGGAACAGGGTCCAGCAAGCAGCACAGTGGTGCAATGTGAGGGACTGAAAGAGTGAGGCACCTGAAGGCATGAAAGATAGCCAAAAAAAAATCTCACCTCAGGTAAAGGCACTGCACCATTTGGAAATCCACCAACCACAAGTCCAGAGTTAACCACCCAAAATAGGTCCTCTAAGCCCCTAAATATACATGCAGCACCACAGCTTTGTCAACCCTTGTAGGCAGGGCGGTACATTATATTACACTTTTAGTATATTCATTTGTGCTGCTGTCAGCATATAGCAGATTCAGCAACCTTCTGAAGTACACTGCTTTCACATCACATTGCTTGCTTGGTTTTCCTATGCATTTCAGACTAGCATGTCTATTTCCCTACATCCAAACTGTGCTGTCTTTGCTTTCATACAGCTGCAGAGAAATGACTCCATTGAGCCTGTAGGGATGCCAGATGTGTTTTAGATCTTGCCTGCTGCTGTATGCCACTGTTGTACCTGTCTATTTCATTCAGGCAGACTCATCAAGAGTCCACACGTAGAATCAAACCTGGGACTCTGACTACCAAAGACAGCAAACAGGTAGGTAATTGGACATTTGCATCAGCTAGACAAGTAGACTGTGCTTTAAGACCATCCATCATCATCATCATCTGTATCTGGGGCATAGATGTTCCAGTTCTGCAACTCAATAGGACCATATGTTAAGCTATCTCTCACATCTACTGTAGATGGTGCTACTAATCAGAGAATGTGTTTCACATATACAACAGCTAACTACAAAAGGTATTTGTCATCAAATATGCAAAGCTTCAAAATATGGGTAGCTGACTTCAGATGGCTAAATATATGTCAGACGTGCCCCTGAAAATCAAGCCTGGCATAATGCTTGCTGTGCTCATGTATTGAGGGGAGTGTGTGTTGGAGGGGGAGTGGTCTTTTACCTTATGGTTTCAAGTTTCTATCTAGAGGTGTGCAACATGTGGTGTGTGACTCTATGCAGCTGCATGGTGAAGTGTGAATTTTTCAGAAAGCTGAAATAGTGCCACAAAATTCTGGAAAGTCTCCATTCCGCAAAATTCCTTATAATTCTATTAGCAGAAATGACTATTTCTCTTCTTGCAAGCAGCTAGCAAACATGAATGAGAAAGTACTTTTCACTACTGAAAATGTTCACTCCAGTCCTAATGAGAAGTGGCTAAAAATGAAGTTTAAAGGTCTGCGTTGGTTCCCACATCGAGTCAAAAGCAGCAGAAAAGCAGGATTCAAAACATTTTTATGCAGATAACTGCATGCTGTGCAGTCACATAGATTTCTATGGCAATATATCTTTGTCATTTATACTTTTGCATATAAAACAAAATGCTGTCAAAAATGCCATTTAAGCATTATCACAGATATAAAAATGTCTGTAGGTGCATTTACAGTGTTACCAAGTTTTTATTGATCTCTAAGACACTGGAAAAGCTTTTAGCTTCAAACCTTTGTGACTTTTACCTTCAGGTGAGTTTCCAGCCCAATAATGATGATTAACAGCTCAGCTTTAAAAAATGAGGTTGATGCCCTTCAACCCTAGAGATATTAAAAGTAGCTCATTTCCTGGGACGGGCAAGGGGAGATTTTGAAGGAATACCAATGCCTTGATTACTCTGCTTGTCATGATCTCTCAGTGATCTGCTGGATTGGTGAAAGCTTTTAAAGTGATGGGCATACTAATCCATAGAGGGCATGCAGGCACTGACGTTTTTGTTTCTTTTAACTGAAGATCATAGGGGACAGTTTTGTTATGAAGACTCTGCTCAACAAGATTAAGACTGAGCCCAACAAAATTCATCTGACCTCCATAACCCTTCAGAAAAAAATCTGCACGAGAAAGGCAGGACATTCCAATAAAATGCCATGGAGGTCATTTGAAAGAGAAGTACTTGAAAGAAATACTGTAACATGGAACAAAAGGCAAAAGCTGCACTTCTTAAGTGTCAGTGGCTCGGTAGGTGGCACACTCGCCTCTAAGGCCAGGAGATCAGAGCGCTGTGGGTTCAGTTCTCACATCTGGCACTTGGGTTAATATCCCAGTACTGACACTGTAGTGCAACATGAGAGAGGTGCTGCACTTCTGATGTGCCGCCTTTCAGATGAGATGTTAAACCGAGGTCCCATCTGCCTGGATTGGTGGCAGTTCAGGTGGATGTCAAAGATCCCATGGCACTTATCGAAAAGAGTAGGGGAAATTTTTATTTAGGAGAAACTGTACATTACTTTCCAAAGAAACATGCTACATAAGAAAAACAGAAACAAGAAATCCCTAAAACAAAGGTCTAAGAAAACTATCCTATTTTATCCTTCAGGAACGGTACCTTTGTCCAATGGAGGACTCAACAATCTATAGACATATGTTGCTTTTCAAACATACATTGTTTCAAGTGTTCATTCTCCATAAAAATAACAGTCTGCTTAGGTTCTTGATACAGTTGCTGTAAAACAAATTTACATCTTTTTGCCATAAAACAAACTTTATAAAGGCGAAAATGATATGTATTGTTCCCTTATATATACCCAAGTCTTGGAAAGTAAAACCGCCAACAATTTCTTCATACAAAATATTATTCCAGTATCCATTGTGCCACCTAGCGGCTACTATACCCCATAAAGTTTTAACATATGGACATTCAATAAAAAAATGTACCATTGATTCCTCTTGTGTAATACAAGATAACCTTGGGCACATCAGTTCCTCCAGTTTTTTATGTTTAGCATTATCTTTCACAAAAAGATGGCCATGTGCACTTAACCAACAAATATCCCATATTCTTGGAGGAATATAAGGGTCTTTCAAAAATTCCAATACAGGTTTAGTATAACACGGCTCTATTTGCCTAAAGGAAAGAAATGGTGGATTAATAGATGTATGAATTGTAGAATAAAGTGATTTAGTGGTGAATTTAGACAATATATTAAACTGTAAGTTCCAGATTTTTAATTTACTAAGAGCAGGCCTGAAAAAAACACAGCCCATCTTAACCTGTGCTTTCAAAACCCCTTGCTCTTTCCAAACATTATAAAGAGGCTTTAGCCATTCACTAGCAAATAAAGACCATATAGCGAGACTTGGTTTAGTCAACTCAATGAAATTAATATGAAAAAAATTACAAAAGAAAAAAAGTACTGGATTGATCAAATTTAACCCGCCTTCTGCTACCGATAAATATATTATTTCACATTTAATAGGGTTCAGGCCGCTTCCCCATATTATCTGAATTACAAGTCCTAATAGTGTAGTTTCCAAAGATTTAGGTAAAGGATAAACACAACTAAAGAAAATAAATATTGGGAGAAAAAAAGGTTTTAATTACATCCACCTTTTTCTTTTTAGTCTGGTTCCATTTTTTCCAGACTTCCACCTTTGCACCAAATTTTCAACATGGACTTTTTGGGACCTCCCCTCATGAACACTGAAAACAAATGATATTTTTTGGTGCAGTAGTGTTGCAGATTGCAACAGTATAGATGTGACAGTGTCATGATTTGCAAAAGTGTCACAAATGTACTGTCGCGATTTGCGACACTACAGGGGACCCAATTTAAAAAAAAATATTTCTAAGCTTCCTAGTAAAAAACTGATGACACCACTGGGTTCATCATGCCCCATTTAGGTAAACACAACTGTCAGTGTTTACCTAGGGGCACTAGAATTTGAACTACATACATTTTCCTTCACCACTAATTGAAACAAGATGGCAGCAGCAGGACAGTACAGTATGGCTCCATACGGGAATCTTCCTCATCAATCCCATGTCTGGGTACTTTCCTCAGGTACTGGCCAAGTGCCTGAGAGAAAGCAACAGGTGTCCCAAAGCAAACCTGTAGAGGTAAATTTGGTTACTACTGATGGGGGGTGTCCCACCTCTCACTCCCATAATTCATACCCGGCTATTTCTCTGGACTGTAACACCTCATCCTTCAAACACTTTGCTATGTAGATTCTCTTTACATGTGTTTCACATCCATTCTACTGTTTTTCCATCCCATTTGTGCTGAACTTGAATATACTTAAAAAGAGTCTGTGTCCGTTACTCTAGACCCCCCCACAGAGTTAAGCAGTCCAATCCCCACATCTTCCAAACTGTACTTGGCTGTCTTTTCCTGACCCCACAGTAACAGTCACTTTGGTTTCATCTTGTCTCAGGTGAAAACACATTGGCCCTTTAGCAGGGCAAACTCACCCCTTGGTTGCAGGTGCCCCACAGATGTTTTCTCTTACAAAGAAATCTCATCCAGAATTTCTGGTGCCTCAGCACAAACTTAAACTCAGGCAGCTTCTTGTTTCCTAGCCGGACCAGAGGGTTTGCCCTTGGAAACAGACTGATTCCTTCCCCCCCATCCCCACAGGGATGGGGCCCTAAACCACTGAAAGCTGTATCTACCACTTCACTTGGCTCTTCTTGTGTTCCTCTCCAGGTGAGAACACACACCTCTACAAAAAAATAAAATAGCTCTTTTGCAGAGCTTAGAACTCTGAGAGCCTGCTTAAAGCAGAGCACTTCCTTCCTCTACTACAGACTACAACAGACTCACTTCAAATTCCCCAACATTCTACTCTAACCTGCAACTGCAACATTCCAGTGTGGCTTATGCAGCTGTGACAGTTCTAAATGATGTCAAAGCTCCAGCTCAGCAGAGACTGAAAACAGAGCAAGACATAGTGAAATCCATTTAACTGGAGTTTCACTAGCTGCCTGTCCCTGCCTTCCACCAGGTCTAACTAGGGTTCCAATAACCCCGGGTAACAAGGGGGTTACACTCACCCTGGGCCAGGAAAATGACTGTCCGCAGTCATTAGTCACCCGGCTTAGGCCATCTAACCCCATGTGTTGACTACAGAGAGGTAGTGCTACCTTCTCCCCTACCATGTGCCAGCACAGACAGACAACACTAAAGGCCTAGAGGCCTTTGGCTGACACATCAGCCTTTACTCTACCCGCTGACTATGGGTACCTAGTAGTTCCGGTAGAATTGTCCAGAGCATAGCCCTAATAGATCAGTACTGCAACCCCTACTGCAGGTCAGGGCCACAGCCTGTCTAGCCCTTCCAGCCCTCTAGGAAAAATCTGTCTGCCTCTAACTCAAAATTCCCAAAACAAAACAAACAGGTGACCTCCCCCCAACCCAGGACACCATGCAACCACACACCAGGAGCTAATGCCATAAGCTATGCATTACTCCCACACTCCCCCACAACCATACCTGTGGAAGGAAAAGTTATGGTAACAACAACAACGACAGTACTTTAAACACTACACTCTAAAGTACTACTGAGGAACTCTACTGAGTCCCTTCTCCTCTTCTTGTCATCTCTTCTTCAGGAACACCTGCAAGAAAAAGAAAGACAACACACACTCCTTATCTGCATACACAGTCTATCAAAACCCCTACCATCAAAACACTGGAGAATCCTAAAAAAGATTTTTTTTAGAAAAGTAGAAAAAAACAGTATAAACATTAGAAAACAGTAGAAAACAAGGACATTTTTTACAATACACCATATTTGGGGGATGGAGTGCCCTAAAAGTCCCATCTAGTGACCACAATGCCTGAAGGCAAATCCATTAAAAAGTCTCTCCTGGGCCGGAGCCCGGTGAAGCACAGTTCTAGCAGGCCGAAGTCCCAAAGGGGAGAGTCTGTGAGGACAGATCAAACATCTGGAGTCTGCTAGTGTAGGGTGTGTACTGCAATGTCATAAGAATAGAAAAGTCTGGACTTACCAGTCCCTCGTAGAATGAAAATGGTACCACACCTGGTCCTCAGCTGAAGACTCTCCCGGCAGCATTCTTCCAATACAGCTGGGATGACATCTTCTGGGAAATGACAGGAGGGCACATCTGGAAACTGCTAGGCTGATGTCATCTCTGGAGATGGAACCTTGGAACAGGAACAAAAAGGAAAACAGCTGGTCTGAAGTCATCCGATACCCAGGTGATGAATCAGGATACAGCTGGGCTAGTGTCCTCTCTGGATCTGACATCATCTGGTGGTCCAGTTGATGGATTCTGGAAAGCCAGTACACTGCAGAACTGATGAATGTGGGGCACCTGAGTCCTGGACAGTCCAGACTGGCAGAACAACATAGGTACGGCAACTGCTGGAGTGGCAGCGCTGGCTACCACTGCTCTGCTTTCCATTTGGTAGGCATGGGCACATTCGCAGGAAGGTCTTTGCATTGTAGTCAATAGCACAATGGGTCAGGTGCTTGAATTATTACCCCGTCTGGGCACTCATAATCCACACTGTGAAAGGTTTCATGTCCCTCTCCATCCACAATTCGAACATTGTCCATAAACAGTGTCCTGCCTCTTTTCCACTGACTGTATTTTTCTTGAAATGTTCTGTTCTTGACATGCTTGTTTGCACCAGGATGCACACATTTCATTGTTTCTTCCCAAATCCAGGATTTCCTGCTTTTTTCAATCTCCTCCCAGACTCTCTGAGGAAAGGTAGGAAAGGACATCCAGTAGATTTAATTCACTTTCCTATGAACCAGTCTTTCCTCTTTACTAGCTTTGGTCAACTTGAGACCTCTGGCCTGGCTTGGGGGCAGCCAGTCCTGGTTCTGCCAGCTACACATTCAAAATGACACAAAAAATGGATCCCTGACTTCTTCTTGCACAACCAGGGCAGTGGAATCACCACTCTGTTCCATGCATTCCTCTGAGGCAAGAGCTTGAGGCTGTGTACCAGTTCCTTTTTTTCACAAGGCACATAGGTCCCCCCTCTTCTTCCTCACTGAGAATCTGTGCCCAGGAGTGAGCAGTCATCCTCACTCCTGAGACTGTCCACTCTTCGCTGGGCACTGAGGTCGAAACCTCCCATTCAAAGGCCTCCCTCATCTCGTCTTCACCTATGAGACTTGGGCTAGGCCCCCTCTCCAAGGGTCTACTGATGCTCTTCCTGAAATGTCTCTCTGTGGCTCAGACTCTGAAACATCAGCACATTATTCTGTCTGTAAATCTGCACCCTCTAGCTTCATGCCACACTCTAAGGGGGCCTTCTCCAACAGGCTCCACCCGGTGCTGTGTGCTGCCAACTGCAGATTCTTGAACTTTTGTCCATGTGGGAGCCAAATGAATCTTGGGCTCTTTAAACAGACCATATTTCTCTAGGCACCCAGAACAGTGAGGTACCATGAAGATGTCCCTTCCAGCATTTAAGCTCATCAAACATACTCACACTGGATATCCTGGAATGGTCACACGAGGAGGCAGTCGTCCTCCATAGTAACATCTCTCAATGTCCCTTAATTTGTTAACTTCTACTGCTATCACAGCCTGGGCATGATCCGGGTATCGGGCTGGTCCTGAAGCCATGACTGCAGAGAAAAACAAACAACGCTCACTGCTATTTCAAGTCCCACATCACTGAATTTTTTTTTCTTTCAAAATGGCTCCACTGCTGCTGGGTTTACATTACTAACCCACCCAGTAATGGCGGTGGCAGCACTCCTACGCATTAACATTCTGTAATTGGGTCAAGCCACTGCGCATCTGATTTACACTCACTACTGATAACTTTGCTCAAACTGCACAAACTTGCACTGTTCTTTCTGCTAGCACATTTATATGATTTGCCACGGACGTTTTACTTGCTGAAGACACTGCTCTAGCTTACAGTCCCTTAAAGCCTCAGTAGTTCATAGCACAGGATTGCCTGTATTTCTTGCTGCATATCTCATACAACTCACAGTCTCTCGCTTGGCTTTGAAAATTATACTGACGCTGAACCTATAATTATGCTCACAGCCAGTTGCTTAGATTTCTTGCTTTTAGCTAGTTAAACTGGCACAGTCCTTCTTTGCAAAGCAATTACACTGCTAACACACAGATTCAGCTGGCTTTTGGCAATATCACTTAGTTTGAGCTGTTTCATTTGGCTGGTACTCACAGTTATCAGTAGTTGTTTGCTGTGATGGAAAACAGCCTGCAGCCAGTCTTGGAGGCCTCTGGAAGGAAGCGGGTTGGCAGTCCTGCCGATTGTCCCGCTGAAACGACACTCACAGTCCAGTCAATCGAGATGCTGCTTGAGCCCGAATTTGAACAGAAAAGTCCATTTTTAAACTTTTTACAGCGCTTTCAATCACCGCGATGCTCCTCCTAACAAGCCAGTTCGGACACTCCACTCACTCTCCCTCTCGAATGCTGTGCAGTCACTCTAGAGCTGGCTTGGGGGCAGAAATGATTGCATTCTCAAAAACCACTCGATGCCATGTAAATGAGCCTCTTTCCTCTCATGCTCTTCTCCTCACGGCGATCGTCGAGCAGGCAAAATTTAAACTGCAATTCTCTTTCTTTTTTTTCTCAACTGTAGCTCCTCAGTGGGAGCCCATTTCAACCATTTTCCGTGGCCATTAAGCACAACAAGTCTCTCAGTCCACACAGAAAGCATTTCCAACATCTAGGGCACAATTTTCCTTTTGCTACCCACAGTTTTCCACACTTTTCTTTGTCACAAACACTTTTAAAAGCTGGAAAACACTGTAATTTGATGCAGGACAAGGGCATACACACTTAGGCTTTACTGCTCCTTGTAACAGTTGGCAATATCACAACAGCCCATAGACAGCAGCACACAGTGGCACATTTAGTTTGCATTGCTTCAGCTTTTTGGGCAACCTACTGCCAGACAGCCAAAATGCTAGCCACTATCCGAGCAACCTTTCTTGCATTTTCTCCCAAATTTCAACAGAATCCCAGTGGTCGCCTCCATTTTTGCAACCAGTGGGTTACCCCAGGGGTCGAGTTGGTGGTATTTTTGTGTTATTAGTGCTGTGCGGTGCCTCCATATGTAACTCCCTACCTGGGACCTTGGCTCAGGGAGAAAACTGTTGCTCAGTATTTTGGCTATGTTTGACTTCTAGTCAGGGGCACCCAAGTAATTCCGGACACAGGAAGCAATAACTATAATGTCCAATATCAGAAGTTGGGATTCTAAAGTGTGGCTTTTATTCATATCCAACAGAATAACAAAGTATAGATCGACCCCCACAGGGCTACACTCCTGGTAATGCAGATTTATGGAGATCAGAACACATCCTCTTTACACTGAAACCCTCAGGTCTCGAAACAGCCTGGGCACTCTGCCCTAACTCAACTCTTTTTCAGTTTCCCTGGCTCAGCTCCATTGCCAGCCCATTGGACACTTTCCATATAGCATGGAACATTTACTGGTGGCTCCCTAAACCACCTATGAGCACTTCTGGCTCCATACGGGAAACTTTCTCATTAATCCCACATCTGGGTATTTCCTCAGGTACTGGCCAAGTACCTCAGAGAAAGGAACAGGTGTCCCAAAGCAAAGCCGTAGAGGTGAATTTGGTTACTACTGATGGGGGGTCTCCCACCTCTCACTCCCATAATTCATTCCTGACCATTTCTCTGGACTGTAACACCTCATCCTTCAAACACTTTGCTATGTAGATTATCTTTAAATGTATTACACATCCAATCTACTGTTTTTCCATCCCATTTGTGCTGAACTTGAGCATACTTAAAAAGTGGCTGTGTCCATTACTCTAGACCTCCCCACAGAGTTAAGCAGTCCAATCCCCACATCTTCCAAACTGTACTTGGCTGTCTTTTCCTGACCCCACAGTAACAATCACTTTAGTTTAATCTTGTCTCAGGTGAAAACACATTGGCCCTTTAGCAGAGTGAACTCACCCCTTGGTTGCAGGTGCCCCACAGGCGTTTTCTCTTACAAAGAAATCTCGTCCCTAACTTCTGGTGCCTCAGCACAAGCTTAAACTCAGGCAGCTTCTTGTTTCCTAGCTGGACCTGGGGGTTTGCCCCTGGAAGCAGGCTGATTCCTTCCCCCCATCCCCGCAGGGATGGGGCCCTGAACCACTGAAAGCGGTCTCTACCACTTCACTTGGCTCTTCTTGTGTTCCTCTCCAGGTGAGAACACACACCTCTACAAAAAAATAAAATAGTTCTTTTGCAGAGCTTAAAACTCTGAGAGCCTGCTTACAGCAGAGCACTTCCTTCTTCTACTACAGACTACAGCACACTCACTTCAAATGCCCCAACATTCTACTCTAACCTGCAACTGCAACATTCCAGTGTGGCTTATGCAGCTGCGACAGTTCTAAATGATGTCATAGCTCCAGCTCAGCAGAGACTGAAAATAGAACAAGACATAGTGAAATCCATTTAACTGGAGTTTCACTAGCTGCCTGTCCCTGCCTGCCACTAGGTCTAACTAGGGTTCTAGTAACCCCGGGTAACAGGGGGGTTGCATGTTGATATCTCAGCCACTTTTAGAAATTTTTGCACCAAACTTTCAACATGGGGTTCTTGGGACCCCATCTCATGAACACTGTCACTGTAATTTTGTAAATTGGACCCATAAGGTGATTTCGCAATTGCTGCATGAAATCACCTTTCCAGACCAATTAACAAAATGACAGTGCCAGTTTTCATGAGGTGGCATCCCAAAAAGCCCATTTTGAAAATTTGGTGCAAAAATAACAAAAAACGCCCGACTTATGCGTGGTTTTTGAAATTTTTCTACGCACACTCGTAACTTCAACAATTTTTAATATTTTCCCTCAAAACTTTCAACATTGACATTTTTTCACACCACCTCACGAACAGTATAGCTGTCATTTTTCACATCCTGCCCGAAATGTGTTTTTGCACCTGCAGCATGGAATGGCACAGTCACTTTGCGAAATCACATTTCAGGACTGAATAATGAAATGACAGTGCCACTGTTCATGAAGTGGCATCCCAAAAAGCCCATGTTGAAAATATGGGCCAAAAATACCAAAAAACAACTGAGTTACACATGGTCATTATAACTTTCCTCCGCATGAACATAACTTTTACAGTTGTTTTATGTTTTCATTCCAAATTTTCAACATAACCATTCCTTCACACCACCTCATGAACAGTACAGCTGTCATTTCTGACATCCTGCCCGAAATGTGTTTCCACACCTATGGTGCGTAATGGCACAGTCCCTGGGAGAAATCTCCTTTTGGGACCAACTAATGGAAGGACAGTGCAGTGGTCATGATGTAGGGTCCCATAAAGACCATGTTGAAAATTTGGAGCAAAAATACCAAAAAATGTTCAACTTATGCGTGCTCATTGAAAAATTCATATGCACATGAGTAACTTCACAAATTTTTTTATATTTTCATTCCAAATTTTCAACATATCCTTTTTTTCACACCACCTCATGAACACTAAAGCTGCAATTTCTCACATCCTGCCCAAGATGTGTTTCCACACCTGTGGCATGAAATGGCACTGTTGCTGCACAAAATCACCTTTTGGACTGAGTAATGAAATGACAGTGCCACTGTTCATGAGGAAGCCCATGTAGAAAATTTGGAGTGAAAGTTCCAAAAAACACCCATAAAATGGGGATACTATTATACTATCTCAAAAAGTAAGGAAATTCAATGAAAAAAAACTTTGTTAAAGCATCAGTTAGGGTCCCTACTAAAGCAACAAAGACAGGAAAATTATATGTTAGGGTTTACAACCCTAACACCCCACCCCACGCCCTACACAGCCCTACCATCACAACCCCACCCACACCATCCAAACACCAAGAAGCACCAGGGTGTGCCTTTGGGTTGTCAGCCCTAACACTCACCCCGTTCTCCTATACTGTACCCTCTCAGCTTCCTTACAGATGGAATGGGGTGAGTGTTAGTACTGATGACCCAAAGGCACCCTCCCAATATTTGTTGGTGTGTGGATGGTGTGGGTGGGGCTGCGATGTAGGGTTGGGTGGAGAGGTGGGGTGGGGTGTTAGGGTTGGAAACCCTAACACCCAATTTCCCTGCCTTTGTCACTTTTGTAGGAACCCTAACTGATGCTTTAATTAAGTTTTTGTACAAGATATACAGTATATATATATATATATATATACACACACACACACACATATTCTATGTAAAAAAAACTTTGTTAATGGACAATTAGGATTCTAGCATCAATAGTAGGGAAATGAGGTCTTCCAACCCTAATACCTCACTCCCTATCCTACATGCAGTAACAGGTGTGAGGATGTGCCTTGGGGTTGTGAACACTAATGCACACCCCATTCCAAGAGTAAGTAATCTAAGATGGGTACACAATAAGAGATGGGGTGAGCATTAGGGTTTCACAATCCAAGGCATACCCCACAAACCTGTTCCTGCATGCAGGGTGGAGGGTGAGGTAATAGGGTTAGAAGCAGAGGGTGGGGGTGGCATCTTAGGGTTGGAAACTCTAAGATCTCATTTCCCTACTTTTGATGCTAGAAGCATAATGGTCCATTAATGAAGTTTTTAGCATAGAATTTCCCTGCCTTTTGAGAAAGCATAATTATAAGGAACCCTAATTGTACATTAATGAAGTTTTTTTCATAGAATTTCCCTACTTTTTGAGAAAGTATAATTGGAAGGAACCCTAAAGGGCCCAACGCTCCCATCCCTCCATAGATACCTATATGTATGTAGCCATGGAGGGCCCTGTGCTTCCATTTATAGGACAACAGTGACCAAATTATCAGCCTAGCCATCGTATTATCCCCACCTCATGTATCCCGGTACAGAAAATGTTCAAATCCATGCTAAAATGTAATTCTGGGCAAGTGCATTGCCATTCCACACCACAGATGAGAAAACACATTTTGGGCAGGAGTTGAAAAATGACAACTATGCTGGCCCAGTGGCGTGGAGGGCTGAAGCATCATGCCTTACCTCCTGCCATGCCCGTGACCCATGTTCAATGTGCGAGCAGGTCACCTGGGGGTCAGCTGGGGTTAGAGAGGATCAAGTGTCCAGAGGACAGCTCTCCTTTCCCAGGGAGGGAGGGAGGGACATAGAGGCTGGTGTACCTCTGACACCTAGTGGTGGTTGGGTGTCAGAGGGTCTGGGTCCTATATGTTAGTGATAGGGGCAGAGCAGTCAGCTGGCATGCTGTGGGTGGAAGTGCACACAGCTCAGCCATTGTCATTGCTACCTTCGCTCTGCCTCGGGGGGGCTAGAAGAAAAAACAGGAGGAGAAAAACCTGGGTGGTTGGATGACTGCCGACCCCTGCAGGTGCTGCCCCCATAACTTGCAGCCACCTCCAGAACCAGATCCATGTTGGTGGGTTGAGGGATCCCTGCAGCCCCACCACGGGGGGGGTAAGTCATGGAGGAAGACAGGAGGTGGTGCTGAGAAGGGGTGGACAGGGCTGGGGGTCAGCATGATCATGGACTGCCCAGGAGTGGGATAAATCAAGTAAAAAAAAAAAAGAAAAATGACAGCTCTGACATACATGAGGTCAGGTAACAAGAACTCCATGTTGAAAATCTGGGGTCAAAATATTTACAATTTTCCAAATGACAAGTGGGTATACCGAAATTGCAACAAATGGTCATAACTTTAGCATTTTTTCATATTGACCCAAAATTTTCAACATAGTCTTTTTATGACCCCACCTCATGAACTCCATACGTGAAATTTTTCAAATCCATGCCAAAATGCCATTCTGTGTCACAGGTACAAAAACACATTTTGGACAGGGCGTGAAAAATGACAGCTGTACTGTTCATGAGGTGGTGGAAGAAATGGCTATGCTGAAAATGTGGAGTACAAATATTGAAAATTACCAAAGTTATGCACGTGAGTAGAAACGTTTCAATGGACACCCAGAACTTGGACATTTTTAGGATTTGTTTCATCAGATTCTCAACATGAGCTTTTCCTGACTCCACCTCATGAACATTGACACTGTCATTTTGTTAGTTGGTCCTGATGGTGATTTCGGGCAGTGACCAGAAAATCACCTTCCAGGAACAATTAACAAAACAACGACAGTGTTCATGAGGTGTGGTTCCAAAAAGTCCATGTTGAAAATGTGGTGAAAAATTCCTAAAGTCGAAGTTATGAACAAAAGTTGAAAACACCACTGAAATACATTATATGGCATTTACCTGATTCCTCAGTTTGCAGTTCGGCTTTGAAGAGTGCAGACATGTCCCAGTCCTCAGAAGATGACAGCGGACAACCTCCGAAGGCAAGTATAGGGTAAAGGGGGATGTGGATTACTGGGTGCTCAGTGGGAGGGTCGGGATGAGGGAGGTTGATGGTGGGGACGACGAGGGACTGTTTTCTTTATTTCAGTTTTAAAAAAAAGATGTCAGTGGACTTTTTTTTTTTTTTTTGCAGGTGTACATTTGGAATACATGTATGTCAGGACACTGGAGGTAGGCTCCCCAGTGTCTCACTATGTACCACTGACAGAACCGGTGTCTGCAGAGGGAACAGTGGAAGATGCACAGTGACACTACACGCTGTGTCAGTCATGCTTGCAACTGCTGTCACTTATGTGTGTGGGCCCATTATCCTGCCTGGCACAAATTATGGCTGCTGACTGCTGGTACTGCCTGCTGTACACAGCAAGTACTGCACAGCACACCTTCATGTGTTAGCAGTGAGATGCTCAAACTGCCAAATCACCAATATGTAGTGCACGTAGTACTGGCACCCACCCAAAAGGAAACACCAAGTTGCTGCAGCTCTCATGTGCTGTAGAACACATGTGAATATTGAGTCATACTGCCATACAGCACAGCACTACTGCTTTCTGTGTTAATCTGCACTCACTCTGAGAATTACCCCACAACTAACATGTACTGTAACAGTACAAGTGACATGGAAAACGGTGACTTCTGCATCCTACTGACTCACTTTCCCACTGTCCTAACACACCACAGTTGCTGCTTGCTCTTTGTGGCTCACTGTGTCTCTCTGTCTTCTCAATAGTGGCAACACTGGGTGCACAGTTGGAAGATGGACCTAGCACTAAGGGAATGCGGAGAGACATCAACCCACACAGACAGGCTACTGCCCCTCCATGAATGCATGCCTCAACTGTGTACAGACAGGGCAGACTGTATGACTGCTTTGTTACATGTGCATCTCTGTCTCTTGCACACTGTCTGCATCTGTCACTCTCTCTGTTTCTCTCCTACATTGTCTCTCAATCACTTTAGCCACACCTCGGGTCAGCTGTGAGGTATGACAAAGTGGCAAACACTAACAAGCAGCCCATTTTGTGATTTGACAAGAGAATTCTCTGTATATTTGGTGGGGGGGGGATTCTGGGACTGGGCTAGCATGCTGCACACTTGCTTGTTGGTGGGGCAGGCAATGGGCAATCACGGTCAACTTCTGACTCTCTCTTTTTCCCCATGGAGGTCACTCACAGCAACAGAAGGAAGTGTCTGCAGTCTGTCACCTTAAAAGGACCAGCAATTGCTTCTGCCTCACAGTGTCTCTTTCCTTGAATGTTTCCGAGAGAGGTCACCTGCACACACAGAGGCCAGCAGCCCTGTTGTTCTCTCTTTCTTGGGGAATACCACGCACTGTGTGCACAACACTGACATTACCTTGGCATATGGGACAAATGTGACAGTCAGGTGGACAACAACTTGTTGTACAACTTAAATGCACTCTGATAACACACACAGAATGGGTCTTACTGACTCACATCATGGTGACCGTGACTTACATGCCAACACAGACCGATCTTGTGGTTCTAAAAAACAGTTGACTCCTGTGCCTACCTCAGCTCCCTTCCCCTGGGAGATTTAAAATGTAAAAAATACTTGATTTAGGTAACCACCAATGGAGGGTGAAGGAATCCGATGCTAGGGTCTGTGTGCAGGAAAAATACCCTGAGATGTTTTTTTTTGTCAGCAGTCATAGCTGTGCCGCAAATTGCATCAGTTCTGTAAAACAGGGACGGGTGTTTCGCGAAACACTGACACAGTCTGCTGCAATTTGCAGCACAAACCCCCCTTGTTTCACGAAACAACAGCATTTGCAAGACAAATATGGCCATGGACAAAAGTAACATATTTCTGGGCAGATTTGTGGCAAACTGATCCAAGAATCTGATTCCTCAGGCCCCAATTAGGCAAACACAACTGTTGTTGTTTACCTAGTGCAAGTATTTTTTGAAATATTTGTATTTGTTTGCCTCGCTAACTGAAAAAAGAATGGCAGAAGCTCAGCAAAACTGCCCACATTTGTGGCAAAATAAAACACATTCGCAGCAAAAAAAGGTCTATCAAGGCTGCCAACTAACTTTTCCCATAGGAAATTATGGGAAACTTTAAACTTTAATAACTTTTGAATGGATGAATATTTTTTCACCAAACCTTCAAAAAGCACATCTGTGACCCAACCCCATATACCCTACACATTTCAGACGAAACCCCCAAGCATTTTCTGAGAAACAGCATGACAGGATTTGCACAAAAATGGTAATTTTCAAATGTTTTGACACTCCACATCTCTGCAACTGCTCATCTGACTGGAACTAAACTTACCATATCAAGAGAAGTTTGGTCTCCAACAGTGCATGCAAACTTTCATGTGAATCAGTGGAACAGTTGCAAAGTTATTAAAGAGCAAAATTTTGGCTTTAATATAGAAGTGACCATTGAACCATAATATAGGGTCAATATTGTGTATGTGTATATATATATATATATATATATATTCACTGCAAAAAATTTTATTATTGCATCAGTTAAGGTTGCAGTGACAAAAGTTGAAAATTGTGGTGTTAGGGTTTCCAACCCTATCATCCCACCCCCACCCTGCACGCAGTAACAGGTGTGGGGTGTGTGCCTTGAGATTGTCAACCCTAACGCTCACCCCATTCCAGGAGTAAATAAGTGGAGACGGGTACAGAATAGGAGAATCGGGTGAGCATTAGGGATGAAAACCCCAAGGCACTCTTGAGTCTGTTGCTGCTTGCAGGGTGGGGGTAGGGTGTTAGGGTTGGAAACTCTAATATAGAAACATAGAAACATAGAAGTTGACAGCAGATAAGAAGGATTGCCTCTTAAAGGACAAGCCTCTTTGTTATAGGTCTGGAAGCCTAGAATGAAGGAAGGACAGAGAAGGAAGGGGAAAGGGGGGAGGGACGACAGGTAAGAGAGGGCGGGGATTTTGTAGAAGGTTCATAAGGGGGAGGGCACAGTCAGAAAAAGGGGTCTCGGCTCCAGAGGCAATGACCTCACCAAGAAGGGACAGGTCTTATGGGGAAAGAAAACATAGGCTAGGTTGAAGGAAGAGTGAGAGAGGGAAAAGAGAGCGAAGGGGTAGGGGCAAAAGTGGGGGATATAATGGACCACACAGATGAGCTCTCTCTCACTTTTGCTGGACAAAATTTTGATTTTGTTTAGCACATCAGTCGGAGGAGTTCCTGAGGTTTGTTACAGTTTTAAGGGGTAAGGTCTGTTCTTAGCTGAGTTAAGATTGTTGGTAAATATATATAGAGATTAACAAGACAAGGTTAATTGTAAGGATGGTCAGTTAATTTCCTAAGAATAGTGCTCATAAGTGAGGATTACATGCCTAGGCAGGCTGCAGTTTACATTGTAAAAACAGTGTTTAAGGCCACAGTTGTGTAGGAAATGAACAATGAAGAAAGGTGTACCTGTGTTTGTCACTGTTAAAGAATCATCTACATCAGCTACAATGCTGTATAGGTCAGCCTGTTTTTGACTGTCTTATCCCTGGTAGTGTTCACTGATTGTCAGAAATAAAAGTGGCTACAAAGTAATTTTAAAATGCACACTGAACACAGATTTTATAGTAGCAATTGCTAAAAAAGCAGTCAGTTGTTTGGTAGGACAGGAGCCAGAGCGCAGCTGTGATGCAGTCGCCAGAGGGAGGGCCGTGGCTTCTTGGGAGCAAGGATTTGGGTTAGAGAAGTCCAGTACGGCAGCTACGGGAGTGTTGCAGTGCTGCAGGCAGCAGCACACCTCCTTAGAGAGTAACCGGGAGCAGGGATGGGGTCCTGGGAAGTTGCAGGGGCTGCAGAGGTTCGGGAAACCATGGGGCAGCAGAGGGTTTAATTTTGAAATTGGGAGAGCGTGCAGAGAAGCAGGAACAGGTGAGCAGATCAAGAAAGGGGCCCGTGTGGAAGCGAGGGGACCGGAAAAAGGCTTTTTGTCTTCTTTTTCAGCTTTCAGCCGATTTAAAAAAAAAGGGGGGCAGGGCAGCAGCAAGGTTTAAGATTCGAGAGAGTGCGATCGAGCATTGCAAGGGACAGGAGCCAATGAGGGCAGAGGCACCTGGTAGGGGAGCGAGCAGCAAGACTGGGGTTTGGAAACACCTGTGGTTTACTGCAAGGCCAACATGCTGGGGGAGAGGCAGGGCCATAGGCCTGAACAGGAGTGGAATTGACCATGTGGCGGTGGCCATTTAAAGAACTGGGCCACGTGGAGGCTCGCCATGTTGAAATCGGGTGACTGGGTAGCAGAGGCCATTTTGGGAGTACAGGCAGCTACATCGGATGCTTGTTTACTGCGGGGGGGGGGTTAGCAGTAATCACTTCAGGTGCACCAGCAATTGGCAAGAGGTACTGCCTACTTTAGCTTAGGATGATTACGTGGCGCTTCTAGCATTATAACATTCAGGATTACAGAAAAGCAGACTCACTTGTGGCCCATGTGGAGCAATACAACCTGAGGGTTAATGGCTCTAGAAGTCAAGTATTTGTGTTGATCTGAAGCAAATTAAGTTGGAAACTGGCAAAGGGGATTCCCAAGAAGATGGAGATATGGGTGTTAGACAAGGGTATAAAAAACCACAATGCTGAAACAAAAAAAGACAGGAAAAACAGGAAGAGGAAAAAGAAGTATAAGATAAGGAAAGGAGGGTATCAGAAGGTTGATCAAAAATCTGATTTATCTTCCAGGACCCCCCCCCTTTTTTTCTGCCTGTTGTTCATTTTTACCTGTGGTTTTGGTGCTAATAGGACCAAGGACGACAGAGGGTCACGTGAAATGAAGGCAGAAGCCATGAAGATGAGACTGGATTTGGCTGGCTAATGAAATAACTAGTATGAAGGGGTCTTTTTCTTTTTATTTGCCTAGGGGGGCATGGTTGGCATAAGAGGGCCAATGAATATGATCAGCATGCTAGTGAAGGCAGGGCAGAAATATACTAAACAAACAAAACAAAACAAAAACAAACAAAAAAACCCCACTAGGGGTATGCTGCATTTGCTTTGGTGGTGCCATGCTTTGGTCACAGGGAGCAGGATCATTGTTGGGTGGGTTGGAGGGGCATGGGGGCTGCCACCAACTTTGAAAAAGGCCATGGGACAGTGGCCATTATGGAATTGGGGTTGAGGAGAATGTTGCGTGAGGTAAAGCCAACACAAAGGCAACAGAACAGCTTGATGTTTAAAATAATGTAGGGAGATGGGGGCAGCTATTTTTATGATATGATCAGTGGCAACAAAAAAAGGAAATCCTAGGAAAAGGAGTCTGCAGCAGTCTATAGCAAGGCTTATCCTTAAAAAAAAAAGGGAAACCCCACAATAAATGGTTACAGTCAGGAGGGATAGCATCTTACTGTGGAATGAAATTGGTCTATATGGCTATAACTTATAGGGGACGGAAGTGGCTGACCAAAAACAGGCGCTATTGTTGAGTTGGAAGCCTGTTCAAGCAAAAAGACTAATCATAATGAAGTTTCTTGTTTGGCGGGTGGCAGACTGATTGATCCTAATGGGACTCTGCAGGGCAGCTGGTAGTGATAAAACCCAAGGCTTCATGTTGGATTTTGGTGAGCTGGGATTTCTCAATGGTGCAGAGGGAACTGGGGCTAAACCCAAGGGCCAAAGAAGGGACAGATGAGGCCAAAAAACTGTTTCTATTTGCCTCACTGTCTTCACTGTCCATGTACTCAATATTTCCCCACCCTGGAGTGGAGGTTGTAATTCGGAAAAAAAAAAAGAAAAGAAATAAAGATGACGATGTCAGCTTGACAAGGTACTGTGGTTGCGGTAGGTAACATTCTGCTTTATACCTATCGTGGGGTTAAGAGGGTAGTCTTGCTTGCCAGTGGCACGAGACCACAACCAGTGTCGCAGGCAGGCTGTTAGCTGGGTAAGTAGGTAGGACCAGATTCAGGATGGGTATGAGGGCTAACCGGACGGTCCTGGTTTCTTGGGCTCCAGCATATGGTTGGGAAGGTCCAATTTTGTTTAGGGATCATGTAACAATGCAGTCACAGTGGATTGGTTTTATGCCTGCTTGGAGGGTGCACTAGGGGGCCATTTGGGGGACATGGTTGTGGCTGGTGAGGCAGCCAATTAAGAGTACAGTGGAAAGTCAAAACTAGGTCAGGTACTAGATAGCTAGGGAGAGCAGTACTGGTCATATGAATGGGTCTGGTGTAACATGATCTAAACAAGGAGAAAATTTTCAGGGGCTGAAGTGCCAGCTGGGACCAACTGTTGAGGGCTAGGAAGGAGGCCAGGAGTGCAGCTGCATTATGAAGTGAGAGGACTGGTCTCTGGTTTAGATTTGTTGAGAATCATGGGTTGGGAGTTGTGACCAGTCATGTTTGCTGTTGGGAGTCCGAGACAGAGCTGGGACTTTATAGTGAGAAGGTGCACAATGTAGTCATAGGGATTGGTTAACATGAGACCTATTTGGAGGAAGAACAGTTAGGAGCCTCTGGTGCCAGCCGGGACCAATGCTAGAGGGCAACGAAAGGGGGCTATGTGTCCAGCGGCATGACAGGCCAGAGGGTTATGGTCTCTGGCATAGGTTCTAGTTGCCATGGCTTATTTAACCTAAGGAGGTGAGGGTTATTTATTCAGGTTTTTTAGGGTCAGCCAGGGAACTGCGCTAATCCTGTGGACCAATTTCAGTCATGGCCTGGGCCACAAGGTGGTGAGGCAAGGAAAAAACAGCAATGAATCCAATTACAAGCTGGTATACAGATGATATAAACACTCTTTGAAATAAAAACAAATATTTTGAGGTCCATAGGTGTTCCTGGTACCATATTCAACACCAGCCATTGGTGTACCAGCCCTAACAATGTATTAAGGTTGCTGTGGTCCAGTCCACAGTCCCCTGTACTATGGCCTGGTGCTCTTAGGGGTGCTGGTCACAATGACGCTTGGGGAGCGGTCCTTTAATAACCAATCAGCCAGGCATAGGATGATACGTATCTCCTCCATTTTTAGGTCAGTTGTTAACGCGGCCAGGTACTTGAGGAAGGCCCTTGGGGCTGATGGGGGTGGAAAAGGGGACACAGATGCAATGACTTGGATCTTGGGTGGCTGATTTGAGTGTGAAGTGGAGACAATTATATGGAGGAGCTAGTGGGCTACAGTATCATTATGGGGGGGCTATAGTTCTAATGGCTGTCTATATGGAGCACAGCAGCACCAACCTGGAGCATTGTGGTGATGCAGAGGGTTTATGAAATTTAAATCCGGAGGGGGGGGGGGCATATGGTTGTCTCTGATCATTGGCACTAATCGCTACCATCAGACAGACGTTGAGTCTGAGATGGGGGAGGGGGGACTCCACTTCAGGATAACGTGCAGGTGTTGGAGCACCAGATGGCAAGAGAAGGGTCAGCAGCACTCAGCAGCACTTTTAATGAGGGTGGAGTTGCGCTGGTTTGGAGTAACAAGAGACAAAACAGATGGGTTGTTCAAGCTACTGATCTGTGGTAAGTTGCATCTGACTGGGGGAATATTGGCATTACCCACTTGCCTGGGGGCCGCTGGGGGGCCAGGGGGTAGAGCAGGATGGTAATCTTCCTTCCACTGCATCTACAGAGTCCAGGGATGTTTAGTTGCCGCATTTCAGGAGTGGAGTCTGCCAGGGCCAATTGTGGGGCCAGAGTCATAGAGAGTATTAGCAAGGAGGATGACAATGGGATCGCAGCAGAGGACAGAGGAAAGCAAGGGGCAGAAAATTCAGGCAAGAGGAGAACTTCATGCCACTGGGTCATCGGGGAGGTTGAGGGTCACCCCCAAAAAGGACAAGGATAACAAAGAAGCATGTACTTGAGGGGCTATAGAATGGGAGCAGGCCTCTGTAGGGGCATCAGAAATGGCAATCAATAAGAAAGTGTTGTCTTTCCTAGCCAACAGGAAATGGACACAAAAGGGGTGGGGGGGAGGAGTATGCAAAAAAAAAAAAAAAAGATAAAAAGTTTCACAAATTTTGGTTATATTTTACAGAGAATTGCCTGCAAGGTAGAGGTCTGGATCATCTGGATCATGGGGGCATGTCTACGGATAAAGGGGGCTGGGAGGAGGCCGCACAGAGACCCGGTAAGAATAGATGGGCCTGTTGTCTACCAGAAGGTACAGGTCTGGCTGATGTGTCTGAGGGATGTGCTAGGGTGCATACTAAGGGATTTAAAAATAACATATACAACAGAGAACTCATGGGATACCCTTGCTTCACCTCTTAAAGTGTGTGCATCTCACAGAAAAACACAGGGACATAGTTCGAGCCAGAAAAAAGGATGAGCAGATGAAGGGGAGAAGGTTTGCCAAATAATTGGGTGGGGGAATTGATGGCATGGGGAATTAGTAGGACACCTAGCCGGTTGTTGGGTAGAATGGATGGGGCCCTTCTATCGGGGATGGGCAATCCCATTTTCATCACAAAGTCAGAAAGGGCACTGATGCCTGGTGAAGCTGTGGAGAGAAGAGAAAGAGTTTGGGGGGAAGCCTGACTTCCAAACGCAAGCTGGAGTCGGGCTAGTGGAAAAAAGAGAAAAGAAAATACTTTTTAGAGGGGAGAGGGGACAAAATTTGAGAGTTACACCAAGGTGGGCTGTAAGAGAAAAGGGTGTGGACACCCAGGAATGGAAAATGAGGGGCAGGAATTGCACCTGGCCCGGACAAGAGGAAAGGGTGTGGATGCCCAGGAATTGAAAATGGGGGGCAGGAATTGCACCTGGCCCAGACAGTAAGAGATAACTCCTTCAGTTTTACAGCTGGGGGTGAGAGAGAAAAATAAGCAAGAAAGAAAGACCCCTTCGAGTTTACACTCGGAGATGAAGAAAAATGTGATGCAAAAGGTGTTTTAAAATGTAATATAAGTTGTGATATTAGAAATAAAGAGAATATAGGAATAAAGAAGTATGTTAAATATGGTATGTAAAGGAACTCAGTATTGTTTGGAAAATTTGAATGAAAAGTTTAATAAACGGTGTGCTGACTGAGCAGCCAAACCAATACTGGGTGTGATGTCCTTCTTTGCGTGAAAGGCTCTAGAACAAGGACCACAAAGCCCATCCAGTCTGTCCTTTTTTTTCTACCTTATGAATGTGCCATAGGCCTTTACTCTGTCAATGGTCTATCTATTTGTACGCATCTGTATTGCTCCCTTATGCCTATCCCATGCCTGTTTGAAGCCCTGCACTGTATTCATATCCATCACTTCTGAAGTAGGCTGTTCCATGCATCCCTCACCCTTTCTGTGAAAAAGAGCTTCCTCACATTACCCCTTAATTGGCTTCTCTCTAATCTCATGCTCTATCCTCTTGTCTTGCTAATTTTCTTATATTGAAACATGTTAGACTCTTTCACCTTGTTAATGCCCTTAAGGTGTTTGAATGTTTCGATCATATCACTGCACTCCCTCCTTTGCTCTAGGGTATACATATTGAGCTCCATTAATCTGTCCTCATATGTTTTCTGATGCAGTCCCTGCACCATTTTGGTTGCCCTTCTCTGAACTGCCTCCATTTTCCTCCATTTTGTTAATGTCCTTGTGAAGGTACAGCCTCCAGGACTGCACTCAGTACTCCAGTGTGTGATTGTCTGATTTATTGTTTAGCAGTGTCAGTGGCTCAGTAGGTAGCACACTCGCCTCTGAGGCTGGGAGATCAGAGGGCTGTGGGTTCAGTTCCCACATCTGGCACTTGGGTTAATATCCCAGTACTGACACTGTAATGCAGCATGAGAGGGGTGCTGCATTTCTGAGGTGCCGTCTTTCAGATGAGACGTTAAACCGAGGTCCCATCTGCCTGGATTGGTGGTAGTTCAAGTGGATGTTAAAGATCCCATGGCACTTATCGAAAGAGTAGGGGACTTTCCCCGGTGTCCTGGCCAAATTTCCATCATTCACTAAAAATACCACCAACAGCTTAATCTGGTTCAAGGTCAGTTGGCATTCATCTGTATCCCCCTCCCCCGGGTCATGCCTGAAAATAGGCAGGATTTGTCTAGTGCACTTACCCAGTCAACAAAAGCTAAATAAAATAAATTGTTTTAAAATGTGATTTTGCTGATTTGACTTAATGTAAAAGCGCCCTGAGCTTAGGAAGGGCACTTAATATAAATAAAATTTTACTGACTTACTTACTTACTGTTAGTCATTATTAGATCTAGGATAGCCCTGTCCCTTGTGGGTTGTTGTACCAGTTGTTTGAGGCCCTCCCCCAGCAGGGAATCCACTATGTGTCTAGTTCTGGTGGATATTCCTGCTGGTATTGACCAATCTGTATCTGGCATGCTGAAGTCTCTCATTATCAGAACCTCCTCTTTAGCTGTCATGTTTTGTACATCTTCTAACAGCAATATGTCTCTTTTCTCTCTCCCTGGTCTAGAGGCCTGTAGACAACCCCAGTTCATATGGCTGTCCCATTGCCTGTTTCCAGGGTGACCCACAGGTCTTCTTGCTCCTTATGTGTATTCTGAATTTCTGTAGATTTTATATTTTCATTGATATAAAGGGCTGCCCCCCTTCTTTTTTGCACCTCGGTCTCTTCTGATCAGTACATAGCTGGGTACTGAAGTTTCCCAAGTGTGGTTACTGGTGAACCATGTTTCGCTAATCGCTACTATGTCCAGTTTAGCCTCTGTCATAGTTGCCTGCAGGTCTGGGATTTTGACTCCATAGACAAAAACCTTAACTGCACTCTGAAAAATGGGCGTGGTGCATCTGCAGATGGGCCTCCAACCCTCGTACAAAACAACAAATACAGTGGATTTGCAGACACCACTCAATCACCTTCAAAGGAGATGACAAGAAGCAGTTGCTAGTACTAACTGCTGCATTTATTCAGCAAATAAATACATATAAACTTGAACAGAAGTTTACTTTCTTGTCACAGTGTACTGTGGAAAACAGCGTTAGATGCTTGCCCCAGTGCTTTGGCCCTTCGCCGTCCTCAGGGGACGTGCCTCCATGTTCAAAATTCTCATTATTTATTGGTTGCCATTCAGATGACACCATTTACTAATTCATTCACCTTTACCAATCTTCTGGTGTCCATTGTGAGCATTTAAAGGGGCAGTGCAATGGACTGTCGTGTACGGTATGGGCTGCACGCACGGTGGCTCTAGCTCTGCACAAGGGCGTGCAGCCTACCGTGATCAGTCAGCGGGCGCAGGCGGGCAGGTGGGATGCTGCCACCCGCTGGCTGCCGGGGGAGCTGGTGGTGGGCTTGTGGGTGGGTGGGGCCACACTAGACACCAGGGAGATGTTTTGGGGGCATTCATTTACTGCCCGCGATCGGGCACATGGGATGGGGGGTTCTGTATTCTTTCTGCCCACGATTGGGCACATGGGATGTGGGGGTTCTGTATTCTTTCTGCCCGCGATCGGGCATTTCGTCCACTGGACCACCAGGGATGTGAATGGGAGGAGGGGGGAGCCACTTTGATGCCTGTGATTGGGCTGGGGGCTGGGGACTGGGTTGGGGGCCAGCCACAGGTGGCAGCTGCTGTGTAGCGCCCTGCAATGCAGCAGCTCACCTGTGGGTGTCCCTCAACCAAGCCTTTTTGGGGCTCAAAGTTGTGCAGGCGCAGGTTGGGGGTTGCGCCAGACAACTCTGCACAGCCCGACTGAATATCGGGCTGTGCAGTTTATGCATGGTTCCTCCCCCTCCTGCTGAGCATGCATTCATTTGCATTGCGCTGTTGCTCAGCCTGTTTTCAGTTGCGCAACTGCCTCCTGCTGAATATCACAGAATGGCGCAATGTAGGACTTGAGCATGTGCAACCCTGTTGCGCATGGCGCAACCCTTTTGAATATCCCACCCTAAGTGTTTTGAGAGATGGTAGTTAGTTACTTAGTTATTAGATATTCTTTTTGTTTTTCCATTATATATATTAGCTGGTGCAGACTCTGGAGAGGGGCAGATGGGGGATGTGTGGGTGGGAGGTGGGGTTCGGGGGAGAGGTTTGTAACACTTTTGATGGGATTATGGCTTCTAAAAAAACTGGCTCTATTGATCTAAAGGGAATTAATAATGTGTTAAAAAGGGCAAAAATGGAAGGCTAGGTTTGCTGGCCAAGGCACCTAGCTTCACCTGAGCTCTTTCCTTCTAGCTTGTTTGAAAGGACAGAACTAAGAACCTTACCGGAGTAAGGGAAAGGATTAAGACTTTTGGCAAGGCAGATTCACTGTGTGTTGTTGTTTTTATTTTGTACTCACAGGGATTGTTACTGTTTGTTGCTAACATTTTTGCTACTTTTTATCATTAGGCTAAGCAAAATTACTGTTTGCCCCTATTTTATTTATTTATTTCTTGCTGAAAAGGTTTTTTGTCTAAGAGGTGTTGCAGTCTCCTTCTCACATTGAAGACATGGAGGGTGAGAAAGCAGCCACAGCTTCCTTGAATCAAGGAGGTTATTTTCCAGACTACACTGAACTGAATTATTACTTTTTGGACCTGTGTAAGTAACTAGTATTGATTCTGTTTTTGGGGTGGACTTTTCTTAGTTTTAACTTTAATTTGCCAGAGAGGAACTGTAGCTGGGAGATATTTGCAGTCAGTTGTGACTAGACCTGTTACTTAGCCTTTGTGAAATAGGTGTCTGAAAGGAAGGAAGGAAGGCACTCCCCGGGGTGGAGGGTAAGAGTTGTAGGTGATTGTTTCTGGACAGCATAGGTTTATTCCACCCACCCTTTCCCTCACCCCACATGCCCCAAGCGCATAACTTCCTTTATAGCAGGGGCTCTGACATCACTTTCTCAAAACTGCTAACAACATTCACCTGTTCATATCCTTAAAGGCACAGCACACTGAATAGGGGGTAGAGACACTCACAAGCTTGCACACATTAAAACAAGACCAAAAAACAAAAAAAATCTGTAAGTGGAAGGGACACAGACATGTGGGGAGTGGTGCAATGCATTGGCTGTGGAGCAGCAGTCTTCCGGGAGACATTCTGGAAACTGCATTGCTGCCCTATTTGCAGGCACCTCTCTGGTCAGGGGGAGGAGGTTGTTCATCTCCATGCTGACCTGGCAAGGATTCGGGAAACCTGCTCCCCCACCCAGGAACCGCCCAGGCCACCGCCACTACCTCAGAAGTTGCCAAGAAAGAGGAGTGATTGGACCACAGTGGGCTCAGGGAGGGTGAGGGTGGTGGAACAGAGGTGCATCCCTTCAGTTGTGCCTCTCCACAATTTATTCACCACTCTAGTGAAGCATGGTTCCTCTATGGAGGCATCTGCAGTGGAGACCAAGGAGGATGCTGGGAACCTCCACAATGGAGACCCACAGGAGGGTGGCCCCGGACCTCACAGGGGAAGGAAACAACTCCTGGTGGGGGACTCAATTGTTAGGGGGGTAGAACTGGGGAGGAGGGAGGGGAAAGGGAGGTAAGGTGCCTGCCAGGTGCCAAGGCTTGGAGGGACAGGAAATGAATCCTCATGATCGTGGGAGCAGCGGCAAGGGGGAGGGAGCTAGATGTCATTATCCACCTAGGGATGAATGACCTGGCTGAGAATGGGATCATAGCAGTGCAACAGGAGTTTGTGGAGTTGGGGAGGGGCCTTAGTCAAGTAGCACACACAGTAACTTTCTCAGAAGTGCTACCTATCTATGGCTGGATGAGGCTAGGGCACTCTGCACCATGGGATTCAATGACTGGTTGAAAAGCTGGTGAAGAGCTCAGGGATTTGGCTTCATTGGGGACTGGGGCTCCATCTGGAGGGATGCAGGCCTATACAGGCACGATGGTCTGCATCTATCCTGGAGGGGAAACAAGATCCTAGGTGATAGGTTTAAATGCTTCAGTTACAAGCATTTAAACTAGCCGGGGGGGAGCACTGAAGATGAGAAGGGAAATCCTAGCCCTTCCAAACATCAGGGTAAATAGTGAGGTAAACACCAAACTAGAGCAGTCAATAGGGAGAAGGGCATGGGTAAATGGAGAAAAAGACAAAGGCAGTAGGGACAGGGATGGGGCAAAAAGGAATAAAGCCATAAAAAGATGGAGGGTAGCACCTAATATTCTCAAATGTATATGTCTGACTGATATTCTCAAATGTATATGTATGTCTGACTGATATTGCTGTTGGTATTGTATATTGGTGCTGAAATCAATAAAGAGCCTAAAATTAAAAAAAAAAAAAAGATGGAGGGTAATGAGTACCAATGCCCATAGTCTAGGTAAAAAGCTCTCTGAAATAGTGGCCTTGATGGAAGAGGGATGCCTGGATATTGTGGCAGTCACAGAAACATAGTACACAGAGAACCATGACTGGGATGTCAACATACCAGGGTACACAATCTACAGGAGGGACAGGGAGGGTAGAAGAGGGGAGGAGTAGCTCTCTATGTAAGGGAAGGGATAAAAGCAACAGAACTAAAGGGTAAACAGGGAGGAAAGGAGGCACTGTGGGTCACCTGGAGACTGGAAATGGCTCCACAAATCGCACAGGCATTGTATACAGATCCCCATCTCAGGGGGAGGAAATGGACAAGGAAATTATAGAAGGCATCCTTGGGATGGCAGAGAAAGGGGAGATATTGCTGATGGGGGACCTGAATATGCCAGATGTTGACTGGAGCACCTTTTGCTACAGCCACATCCAAGAGCAGGGCCATTCTCAATGCCCTACACATGGCATGCCTCAGACAGCTAGTTTTGGAACCACTCAGGAGAGAACAATCTTAGACCTGGTACTCTCAAATGGGGATGGAGAGAGGATCTCTGATCTTTAAGTGAGTAGCCATCTGGGAACAAGCAACCACCAAACAGTGTGGTTCACAATAAACTTAGTTGTAGAGCCAAGCCACACAAAAGTGAAGGTAGTGGACTTCAGAAGGGCTGATTTTGGCAAAATGGGAGAGTGCCTCAGAAAAGCACTAGCAAACAGGCAAGAAGGTGGGGTGGAGCAACATTGGGGAAACATCAAAACTGCCATCACAGAGGCAACAAGTGTTTGTGTGAAGCAAATAAACAAACCAAAATGAAAGAAAAAAACACTATGGTTCTCAAAAGAAGTGGCAGGGAAGGTAAGGGAAAAAAAGATAGCATTCAGGAAGTATAAGGAAACACAGAAGGAGCAGGACAGAGAACTGTACCAGTTAAAGCAGAAGGAAGCGGGTAAGGCAGTCAGAATAGCAAAGGCCCAAACCAAGGAAAAGATAGCCAACTTGGTTAAGAAGGGGGATAAAACCTTTTATAGGTACATTAGGGAGCAAAGAAAGACTAAGGCAGGGATACTGAGGCTGAACAAAGAGGAAGGTGGTTGGGCAGAGAGCGACAGTGAAAAAGCAGTAATACTGAATGAACACTTCTGCTCAGTATTCACAATGGAGAAGTAGGGGGAAATATCTAACCTGGTCAATAGAAGCACTCTGCATAGGGGTTGATATTAGTCCTTTCATAGAAGAAAGGGTTCTGAAAGAACTCTTAAAACTGAAGGTGGATAAAGCAATTGGGCCTGATGGGATTCACCCTAGAATTTTAAAAGAACTAAGGGAAGAACTAGTAACACCACTGACTACCCTTTTTAATATATCATGGGAGGATGGGGTGGTACCTGAGGACTGGAGAAGGGCGGATGTGATTCCCCTTCACAGAAGTGGGAGCAAGACAGAGGCAGAAAACTACAGACCTGTCAGTTTGACCTCAGTGGTAGAGAAAATGATGGAATCACTTCTGAAGGAAAGAATTGTCGAGTACCTAGGGGCCAGTGGGGCAGAGGACCCAAGGCAGCATGTATTCACAGTGGGAAGGTCATGTCAGACAAATCTAATTGATTTCTTTGATTGGGTGACCAAAGCAGTAGACCAGGGAGAGGCTGTGGACATTGCCTACCTAGACTTTAGCAAGGCATTTGACACAGTCCCGCACAAAAGATTAATAAACAAATTAGCCAGTCTGGGAGTGGGTCCTAGGGTGGTAGCCTGGGTAAAACACTGGTTGGACAACAGGACACAGCGGGTCATAGTAAATGGATTCCACAGTGAAGACAGGAGGGTTACTAGTGGGGTACTGCAGGGTTCTGTACTGGGGCCAGTCCTTTTTAATGTCTTTATAAGTGACATTGCAGAGGGACTGGAAGGGAAAGTATGTCTCTTTGCAGATGACACAAAGATCTGCAACAGGGTTGATACACAAGGTGGGGTGGAAAGGATGAAAAGGGACTTGGCAAGTTTGGAGGAATGGTCAAATGTATGGCAGCTTAGATTCAATGCAAAAAAGTGCAAAGTAATGCACCTGGGAAACAAAAACCCAGGGGAAGAGTACACAATAGGGGGTGAGATACTGTCAACAACAAAAATGGAAAGGGACCTTGGGGTAGTCATATCAGATGACCTAAAGGTGGGCCAGCAATGTGAGAAGGCAGTAAGGAGGGCTGGGAGATACTGGGATGCATAGGGAGAGGCATCACCAGCAGAAAACAGGAAGTTGTTGGCCGTCTGTACAGGCAGTTGGTAAGACCACATCTGAGTACTGCATGACAGTTCTGGAGACCCCATCTCCACAAAGACATAGACAGGGTGGAGGCTGTCCAGAGGAGGCAACCAAAATGATGCAGGGTCTGCATCAGAAGGCATATGAAGAAAGACTAAAGGAACTAAAGATGTATAGCCTCAAGGAAAGGAGGGAGAGGGGGGACATGATAGAAACTTTCAAATACCTCAAGGGAATCAACAAAGTCCAAGAAGGTAGCATCTTTCAGAAAAAGAGATGTGTAAAAACAATGGGGCACAATTTGAAGATTGAGGGGGGATGGCTGAGAGGTAATGTGACGAAGTATTTCTTCACAGAGAGGGTTGTGGATACATGGAACAGCCTTCCTGAGGAGGACATAGAGTCAAAAACAGTGGGGGAATTCAAGAATGCATGGGACAGACATAAGGCAATTCTAGTTGGGGGGGTAGAAGGAAGTAGGCTGTTGGTTAACTTGGATCTGCAGTTTATCCATTAGGTAGGGAAATGGGCAGACTAGGTGGGCCAAGCGGTTCTTATCTGCCATCAAATTCTATGTTTCTATGTTAATTCTACAAGAAATAAGTAGAGTAAAATGTGATATTGCTTGTTTGCAGGAGACAAAGCTATCAGCCGAAGAACATCTTAAACTGAGAAGAGTGTGGGTGGGAATAGCATATGCTGTTTCACACCCTAAGGCAAAGAAGGCAGGGGTAGTGATACTGATAAAAAGGGGGTTGCCGATACAAATTAATTAGGTAACAATGGCAAGAACAGGATGGGTAGTGTTGATTTCTGGTGTGTACAGTGGCAAACCCATACACATTGTCTCAGTGTATGCCCCAACCCCCCTCCCACCAATGGGAATTTTTTCTGTATGTTTTTAACCTGACATCTGGACTCCCTGTAGGACAGTTAATATGTGTAGGTGACTGGAATTGTGTGGAAAACATAATATTAGACAGAAATCCCACAGTGGGCCAAAAAAACAAAAGGCCTGTTTTAAATTATTGAGAACATTGTGCATGGAGTCTGGCTTAGTGGACCCATGGAGAGAAATTAACCCTAAAAAAATGGATTATACCTTTTATTCCATTTCTACAAATTCATATTCCAGATAAGATAGGTTCTATATGCAAAAAAAAACAACTAACCCACACTTTCAAAGATGTAATAATTCACCCTGTCACATTCTCAGACCATGCAATGATTTCAGCACTCATAAGTTCGGGTAAGGAAAAAAGGAAGGGTACTTGGAGATTTAATCCAAGTTTACTAAATGACAAGGAATATGTAGATTCTACCAAAAAATATGAAGAATTATCTGAGAGAAAATACAGAGAAAGATTCCAAATTAAAACTTATATGGGATGTCCTTAAAGCGGTACTAAGAGGTCATACAGTATCCTATTCAGCACATAAGAATAAACAATACCAAAAGATAGTGGTAGGTATTCTGACTCAAATCCAAACTTTGGAGGTGCAACATAAAAACACTAGGGATGCGAAGATACTGATAGAACTTAAAGAATTTAAAACACAATTTAATGAGTTGATGCTGAGGAAAACACCAGCCTATACTGGCAGGATGGTCTGCATCTGTCCAGGAAGGGAACAAGTCTTTTGAGCAATCGGTTTAAATGCTTCATTGGCAAGCTTTTAAACTAGTCAAGGTGGGAGGCACTGATAAGCAGCAGGAAAATCCCAGCCTCCCCCTACAAAACAGGGTACTAAATGAGAAAAAGACTGAGGTAGAAAGGTCAGTGGGGGATGCTGCAACAGAAGGTAAAGGCATTAAAAAATGGAGAGCAATGAGTACCAATGCCCGTAGTCTGGGTAACAAGCTTCCTGAATTAGTGGCCTTGATGGTGGAGGAACATCTGGATATCGTGGCAGTCACAGAAACATGGTACACACAAAACCATGACTGGGACGTAAACATACCAGGATACACTATCTACAGGAGGGACAGGGAGGGCAAAAGAGGAGGAGGAGTAGCTCTTTACATAAGGGAAAGAATCAAAGCAACAGAACAAAAGGGTAAACAGAGAGGACTGTGGGTAAATTTGGAGACCGGCAATGGCACCACAATCCGCACAGGGGTTGTATACAGACCCCCTTCTCAGGGGGAGGAAATGGACAAGGAAATGATAGAAAGTATACTTAGAATGGCAGAAAAAGGGGAGATATTGCTGATGGGTGATCTGAATATGCCAGATGTTAACTGGAGTGCAGTTGCAGCAGCCACTTGAAGAGTGGGGTTATTCTAGATGCTCTACAGGGGCATGCCTTAGACAACTAGTATTGGAGCCCACTCGAGAGGGAGCAATCTTAGACCTGGTTCTCTCAAATGGAGATGTAAGATGTAGAAGTGGGTAGCCATCTGGGAACTAGCGACCATCGAACAGTATGGTTCACAATAAACACAGCAATAGAGGCAAGCCATACAAAGGCAAAAGTACTGGACTTTAAGAGGGCTGACTTTGCCAAAATGGGTGCGTGCCAAAGGAATGCACTAGCAAATGGGCAGGAAGGAGGGGTGGAAGAGCAATGGAGAATAATAAAAACTGCCATCACAGAGGTAACAAGCCTTTGTGTGAAGCAAATAAACAAAATGAAACGATGTAAGAAACCACTATGGTTCTCAAAGGAAGTGGCAGTGAAGATTCAAGAGAAAAAAAAAGCATTCAGGAAGTACAAGGAATCACAGAATGAGCAGGACAGAGAACTGTATCAGTTAAAGCAAAAGGAAGCTGGGAAGGCAGTCAGAACAGCAAAGGCCCAAACCGAGTAAAAGATAGCCAACTCAGTTAAGAAGGGGGATAAAACCTTTTATAGGTACATCAGGAACCGAAGGAAGACTGATAGTGAGGCTTAATAAAGGGGAGGGAGGGTGGGCAGAGGTGACTGTGAAAAGGCTGAGATACTAAACAAATATTTTGCTCAGTATTTGCAAATGAAGAGGGGAGGTACCTAAAACAAACAGTAGAAACACTCTGGATACAGAAGTTGATACCAGCCCATTTACAGAAGAAAGGGTTCTGAAAGAACTCTTAAACTGAAGGTGGACAAAGCAATGGGGCCTGATGGGATTCATCCCAGAATTCTAAAAGAACTAAGGTAGAACTAGTGACACCACTGATTACCCTCTTTAACAAATCATGGGAGGATGGGGTGGTGCCCGAGGACTGGAGGAGGGCAGATGTGATTCCTCCACAAAAGTGGGAGCAAGGCAGAAGCAGAAAACTACAGACCTGCTAGTTTAACCTCAGTGATAGGGAAATGATGGAATCACTTGAAGGAAAGAACTGTCGAGTATCTAGAGGCCAGAGGGCACAGGACCCAAGGCAGCATGGATTCACAGCAGGAAGGTCATGCCAGACAATCTGATAGATTTCTTTGACTGGGTGACCAAAGTAGTAGATCAGGAGGAGCTGTGGACATGGCCTACCTAGACTTTAGCAAGGCATTTGACACAGTCCCACACAAAGATTAATATACAAGTTAGCCAGCCTGGGAGTGGGTCCCAAGATGACAGCCTGGGTAAAGAATTAGCTGGAGAATAGGACACAGAGAGTAATAGTAAATGGGTCACTCTGAAGAAGAGGGTTACTAGTGGGGTACCGCAGGGTTCAGTATTGGGACCGGTCCTCTTCAATGTCTTTATAAGCGACATTGCAGAGGGACTGGAAGGAAAAGTATGTCTCTTTGCAGATGACACAAAGATCTGCAACAGAGTTGATGCGCATAAGAGTGTGGAAAGGATGAGAAGGGACTTGGCAAGGTTAGAGGAATGGTCAAATGTATGGCAGCTTAGATTCAATGCTAAGAAGTGCAAGGTAATGCACCTGGGAAACAAAAACCCAGGGGAAGAGTACACAATGGGGGGTGAGATACTAACAACAACAAAAATGGAAAGGGCCTGGGGGTAGTCATATCAGATGACCTAAAGGTGGGCAAGCAATGCGAGAGGGCAGCAAGGAGGGCTGGGGAGATACTGGGATGCATAGGGAGAGGCATCACCAGTAGAAAACAGGAAGTTGTTATCCCTCTGTACAGACAACTGGTGAGACCCCATCTGGAGTACTGCGTGCAGTTCTGGAGACCCAATCTCCGCAAAGACATAGACAAGATGGAAGCTGTCCAGAGGAGGGCAACTAAAATGGTGCAGGGTCTGCACCGGAAGACATATGAAGAGAGACTTAAGGAGCTTAATATGTATAGTCTCGAGGAAAGGAGGGAGGGGGGGGACATGATAGAAACTTTCAAGTACCTCAAGGGAATCAACAAAGTCCAAGAGGGTAGCATCTTTCAAAAAAAGAGGTGTGCAAGAACAAGGGCACAATTTGAAGATGGGGGGGGAGGCTCAGAGGTAATTTAAGGAAGTATTTTTTCACAGAGAGGGTTGTGGATGCATGGAACAGCCTTCCGGAGGAGGTTGTGGAGTCAAAAACAGTGGTGGAATTCAAGCATGCATGGGACAGTCATAAGGCAATTCTAGGGCGTGGGGGTAGGAAGAAGTAGGCTGCTGGTTAACTAGGATCTGCAGCTTATCCATTAGGTAGGGAAATGGGCAGACTGGGTGGTCCAAGCGGTCCTTATCTGCCATCAAATTCTATGTTTCTATGTTTCTATGCCTTGAGATACACCAGGCAAACCTATTATGAAAATTGAGAACATACAGGTACACTACTGGCTTTAAAGCTAAAAAAGCAGGAAGCAGAGTGATATGTTCTGGGGGTTTAACACTGTGGATGGCTGGAATATTAAAGTCACTCAACCAACCCAGATTGCAAATGAATTTGCAAAATTCTATGAACAATTGTATGGGAGGGAGAGAAGAATATAACATGAGCAAGAAATACAAATATTTTTAGACAAGCTTAAATTACCTAGATTATCTAGGACACAAAAAGATATGATGGAAGCTCCTTTTTCTGAAGCAGAGGTGGTAGCAGCTATTAAATATTTTAAAGCAGGAAAGGCACCTGGACCAGATGGTTATAGTACTGAGTTTTACAAAGGATATGTAAAAGAACTAACCCCATGAAGAAAATGCCTTGCTGGACACTTAGAACGGGGCATTAATCTCATTAATATTGAAACCAGGGAAGGATTCAATGTTGTGTTCTAATTCTCACCCTGTATCACTCCTTAACCAGGATGCCAAAATATTTACAAAGATTGTTAGTTTAAGATTGCAAAAGATTATTTCTACATTAGTGCACACAGACCAAACAGGATTCACCCCTGGGTGGCACATCAGGGATAATATGAGACTCCTAAACACATTAACAGCAGCCCAGAAACCCCCCCCCCCCAAAAAAAAAAAACACTACACACAATTATCTCTTTAGATGCAGGGAAGGCGTTTGATCGCCTAGACTGGAAGTACTTAGGAAAAACCTTGCAGAAATTTGGTTTCAGAGAAAAAGTCCAAAATTGGTTAGCAAACACATACTGGAAACCATGGGCATATGTTAAGGTAAATGGGACTATTTCTTCACCTTTTGAAATACATCGTGGATCCAGGCAAGGATGTCCCCTCTCCCCTTTACTCTTCGCCCTTAGCATGGAACCTTTAGCAGCAATGATAAGACAATCAGAGGGGATCCAGGGGTTGGGGAGGGGGACAGGAAGTGAAAATATCCCGCATGCAGAGGACACTCTTCTATATATGACCGTGGAGGGATTTAAACAGGCCCTAAAAACATATTTGTGGCTTCAAGCCTACCCCATATGATTTTATTTTGTTCTTACCTGGATTTTATTCATATTCTTAGGAATCTGTATTTATGCAATGTATGTGGGCAGATAAACAGTGGAATAAATTCATTTATTGTCTCTGCCATGGGATAAACAGTGATTCTAATATTTATCCCACATCCTGCCATCAATCAACCACTGCTTATCCCACACCCTGCCATCAGTCATCACCCTCTCCTACCGGCACTACTTAAAATTACTTTCATTTTCTTTCCTAACCCCCCCATCGCCTCAGCAACAACCTCTGCAGCTATTTACATATTTGTAATACATAAAAACACCATCACTTCAACAACTCCACTTAATGCAGAAAATAATTTTCCCTTTTAAAATAAACATTTTGTTTTTGTTTCCCCTTTCTCCTCACTGTACCTGATCCTGTACCTCTCCACCTTCAGACAGCAGAAATGGAATGAGCCCACAGCCAGTCACTCACATCAAAAAAATAATCTATCCAAGCACTTCACACTTTGGGTTCTTCCTGCCCCAAATCCACAAAGCAGGCAAACAAAAATCCAATTAGTGTACAAATCCCCAACCACCCTCCTTCAAGCACATCAAACGCCCTACCGCAGCTCCACCACCGCTCCACGCGGTCCGTCCCTGAATAGTCACTCGCAGAACAGCATCATAGAACTCTTCAGCCACTGCACTGACTCCAAAGTAGGCTGAATCCTATGAATTCACTTCCAAGAGCTACTTCTTAACACTCCTGCTCGACACCACCTTACCGACTGAACTCAAAACTGCACCATAACCAGAAACATCACCCACAATCCCAACGTCATGCTCCTTAACCAGTCACAACCATGTTCTCATGCTCTAACCAACCAATTTAATAATGTAGCCTGCTCCATTCATAAAAACTGAGCCAATCACAACTTACACACCACCTAATCACTCAAACAGCGTACTTCCATAAAATGAAGCAACCGCATCACAAATACTCCCTCTAAAAACCTTTAAAAAAAACATAAAATAAAACACATAAAAATGCAAACCGACCCTATTGCATAAATCGCACATGTGATGGGCTTCTGTGGGATACATAATTTATTTGAACTTGCAGTGTGTGACCTCAGTACCTCACTTGTGGCTCCGCCACTAGTGAGGTTAACTGAGGTCACTCACTGCTCGTGGGATTATGGTTAGTGGTACAAATGCGTCATGAGAGAGGGATAACATCTTTCCAACAACTATTAAATGAATTTAAATTACTACCAAAAGATCTATTTCATTATTTCCAGATCAGACATTATTTATCAGATGGTAGCAAGGGACCTCAAACTTTAGATAAACTAAATCCCTTGCAAGAATTAATGCTGAAAGTGGCCACATCTACTATCTCCAGAGGGATGATGTCCCAATTAGTGGATCTCATGGTGACAATAGATTTAGACCAAGTAACTCATATAAAATCTGTTTGGAGTGAAGAATCAGGTATAAGACAGGAAGGTAATCAATGGGATAAAATTTGGAAAGGTAAACACTTAACAGTAGCAAAAATATATGGAGAGAGTTTAGTTGGAAAGTTGTGGTTTGATTTCTTCATACTCTTGTAATAACCAGACATTAAGACACTCAGGCCCCTATTGGAGGAGTAGCTTACATAAAGGAACGCATACCAATATTTTTGGGATTGCTCCAGGCTGGTCCCATTCTGGAAAGAGATAAGTGGGGAAATTTACCATATGATGGAAACAAACATTCCATGTGAACCACAATATCTGATGTTTGGCCTCCCACCTCCCCTGAAACTTTCAAAGAATAAACTGTACTTGTATTATATAGCTGCAGCATTAAAAGCAGTAACAAAATGCTGGCTAACAGATATACCCCAACAGTAGAGTCTTGGTATGCAATCTGTCCTCATATACTTGAGATTGAAAGAGTGACTGCCAAATTCAGAAAGCAGATGGAAAAATTCAAAGGGAAGTTGTTGCCTTTCTCTCATTTGCAGGCAAATAAAAAAATGTTTTAGAAATACTAGCTGAACAAAACTGAGAGGTATACAACTTGGTTTGATAGCAGATTGTTACAGGAATATCCAGTTAAAAAGACCCTTTGGGGCAGGCAGCAAAGTGGTTAATACCTTGACAGCTAGAATATTTTGGTTTGATTGTTCTTTCCTCCCTGTTGACTGCTGCCCCTCCCCCCATCCCCAGTCTCAACCCCCTATATGTACATGCTGGCCCCCCTTACTTTGGTGAGGATGGGTGGGGCTAGTGCTAAGAGCGACATTGGATGGTTGTTACTTAATTAACTCTGGAGTTTTATGTATCAACGTATTTGGTTTTCAAGTGTTATTATGCATTTTAAAGTGTTAATATTGATGTATTTATTATTTTATTTTATTTTTATTGAACAAGGCAATTACCTGTGTGGCCCGTCAGTCTGCTTTCATGTCCCAGCATCCGTCAATCTCTGACCACCATCTGGTCCTGCCTCAGCCCCCAGTGAAGCCACCATTATCATTTTACCCCCGCAGCTTGCCCCCCATGGCAGGGTGGCAGGGAGTCCCCCTCACTCCCCACTGACACTGGATCCAGTATCGGGTGGTGGTGCCCCCAAGGCCAGACATCCCCTCAGACAGCCATCAAGCTGCTGTGACCAAGCGCCATAATTTTCCACTTTTTCTGGCCTGGCATGAGCTGGGGCATGCAATGACACCAATGGAGGGAGCACTCATGCATCTTCATGTGCTCCCTCCCAACATCATGCCCCAAGCTCAGCCCCTTCCATGCAGTTCCAACGCACTGCCCCTGTCTCTGCCAGAGGTCCCTAGCACACTGACAGCTGGTACCCCCCCTCCTCCAGAGAGGGAGAACAGTCCACTGACACTCAATCCCTCTCTGCCCCTGCCCCTGCCAACCCCCGGTGATCCACGTTCATTCCTGTACCCGGGTTGCCAGCGTGGAGCAAGGTGTGGCATCCAGTGCCTCAACCCTCAGCACCACCAGGCTGGCTTACAAGATATTATCTTGAACTGAACCCAAAAGTAAGTAGGAGAAAGTGTTTGCTTTTTCTTTGTGTTTCTATAAAGTGTATGTCATTGTATTATCTACTGAAAAATAAAAAATGCAATAAAAATGTTATTTCAAAAAAAAATTCCTTTTTCATGAGCCGCCACCTTGTTTTCCATTTTTTCAAATAAAATAGTTGCATGACGCAGCCAAAAGTTGCCTTGCACAGACACCAAAACATGTATTCTGCTCATCGGGACTTCATGAGGTGTTTTATTTATTTATTTATTTACTCTTAAAATGGACCAGAAACTTTTTTCCATATTTAAATCCTTTTTCACAACTTGATAACTTCCTTTATTGTGAATCCTTTTTTGTTCTCATGAAAAAAGGAATCAGCATGTGAAAAAGGATTTAAAAAAAAAAGTCCAAAATCGTTTTTACGAGCCGATTCCTTTTTTCGAGAATGAAAAAGGATTTATAAAAAAAGAATCGTCTCTTGAAAAGGTATTTAAAAAATTAAGGCAAAAATCCATTTTTGCAAGATGGAATCCTTTTCCTTGACCATGGCAAAGGATTTGCAGAAAATGATTCCATGTTGTAGAAAAGGACTGGAAAAAAAATCTAAGTCCCAAATTGTTTTCTGTGACAATAAATTCTTTATTGCCAAAACAGAAAATGCTGGCAAAAAAATGATTTCTTATCATGGTAAAGGATTTATGGCCATTCCCTACTGAATACATTGTATTTTCCCTGGTGTCCAGTGGTACACCCCCCCACCCTCCAATTGTGGCCCTGGCCCTGCATAAACTTATATTTAATAACCCTGGTGTTTAGTGTCCCCTCAACCAGCCTCCACTGTCATATGATTTTTTTTTTATTTTTACTTAATTTTATTATTTTTACTTATTTCCCAGCCAAACACATCCAAACCATGTCTTAAAATTTAATGAAAATGTCCCTTTCTTATTGGTATCCAGTGACCCCTTCATGGTCATATAATGCTGAAAACAGGAAAACGGTCTCTCAGTGTCTTTTAATGTTTTGTTTTTTTAACCTGTAAAAAAAAGTCCATTGTTGATTCCACCCACACCTCCTATTCATATAAATTAATAGGTACCAGCACCACAATTGGAGGGTGGGGGGTATCACTGGACACCAATGAAAGTATTAAGCATTAAATTCCATATACACTAGCACTAGACACCAGGGATACTAAGTACCAGTTCAATAAAGTAATAAAAAATTTAGTTACAAAATAAAGATACAAAAATATTATGTATAGATCAGAGCACAAGATCCAGAGGACCCTGCACTCCCACAGCAAAATAAGGATATTAACAAATACTGTACAGCTGGGATGCACTCCCACAGCAAAATAAGGATAATAACAAATACTGTACAGGTGGGAGTGCAGTCCTCAGCTCCAACAGGAAAATAAGGATACAGATAAATGATGTATGGTATAGATGGGAGAGCAGGGTCCAGAGGACCCAGCACTCACAGAGCAACCTAAGTATACTATTATGCTATCTCAAAAAGTAAAGAAATAAATTGCAAAAAACGTTGTTAATGCACTAGTTAGGGTCAAAGTGGCAAAAGTTGGGAAATGTGGTGTTAGGGTTTGCAATTTATATTATAAGGGCACTACTATAAGGAGGCAACTATTCCCTTATAGTTAGGGTTGAGTATGCTCTTTAATGTTAAACCTGACATTTTGCACTTTAATAACTTTGGAACTATTCAATGGATTTGCATGAAAGTTGGTATGTGCTATCTCATGGAGTAGATCTCTTGATGTACCAAGCTTTGTTTAATCAACTTGGCGGATTTCACACTGTGCATATTGAAAAATACTAAAATTCACCTCTTTTGTCTGTTTTTTCCTCATTGCACTGTGGCCACACTGTGTGGAAGTTTGTCTGAAATTGTTAGGGTAGAATGAGTTTGCCTCAAAAAATAAGCCAGCATGAGTCTGGAGAAAAAATATCATTTTTTTCAAAGTTATTAAATTTTGAAATTATTACAGGTTCTGAGCATGTGTAGTTCAATCTTTTGGATAGCTGCATGGAACAAAAAAGGATTTTGATCTGACAAAAAAGGATTTTACCAACTCATGAAGAAGGATCCTTAGGATCTTTTTTCAGCAGAAAAATATTCCTTTTTCATCAGCTGTCATCTTGTTATTTTTTTTTATTTTAGTCCAAAGAAACTATCATAACTGTTCCCAGGGATGTTTTCTGCAGACATACAAGTATGTATCTTGTTCATCAGGACATCCTTTACCGTTGTGTGCCTTTAGTTTAATTTTATGTGGTCTCAGAATGCTTATTTTTATTGTTTTAAATCATTTTTCGTGACTCACTTCTGTTCCTTTTTCTTTATGACAAAAAAGGATTATGATGTCTGCCGAAAAAGGAATTCATCTGATGAAAAAGAATTACAAGCAGGGCCATCTGGTCAGAGAACCCTAATTCTTTTTCATCATGACGAAAAAGGATTTTGTCATTTCACGAAAAAGGAATTCTCTCATGAAAAAGGATCAGGATGTCTCATGAAAAAGGATGCCATTTTAAATTCCCTTTCATGAAACATCCTAATCCTTTTGCCAGAGAATTCTTTTTGTGAAATGACAAAATCCTTGTTATGATGTGGGATTAGAGGCCATCAGGTGGAGAACCCTAATCCTTTTTTCATCATGATGAAAAAGATTTTGTCGTTGCACAAAAAAGGAATTCTCTGATGAAAAAGGATTAGGACGTCCCACAAAAAAATGAATTAGAAATATCATCCTTTTGTGTGACACATCCTGATCCTTTTTTGTCAAAGAATTCCTTTATCATGAAATGAAAAAATCCTTTTTCATCATGACAAAATAGGATTACGGCTTCTCTGACCAGATGGCCCTGCCAGTAATCCATTTTTGTCAGACATATTCCTTTTTCTTCAGATGTCATCATCCTTTTTCATCATGATGGAAAAGGATGACAATTTCTGACAAAATAAGGACTGAAAAGTGTATATCCAATTTATTATTTTATTTTTTTTACATGAAGTAATTATGGAACCCCCTTTGGGGTCTCACTGGTGTCTAGTGGCACCCCCACCCTCATTGCCCCATGAGCTTTTTTATTTGTTATTGTGATTTTTTAATTTTTTATGTATATTTATACTCTTTTAGTTTACTCCCATTGGGGTTTTCCCTGTTGTCCAGTGGTACCCACCACCCTCCAAAGAGTGATCCCCCCACCGGCATTGGTGGTCAGTGTCTTCCCTCAATCTCTTCATCAACAAGCGTGTCCATTACCTGAAAAGAGGAAAACTGTCCATCAATAAGTCTTGAAAAGAAGAAACCCATCTGTCGATGAGGCTTTTTTTTTACATTGTAACTTGAAAAAAAAAGTCCATCGCTGGTCTCATCTGCACCACCCACTCAAAAACCCATTGGGCACCCAACTCCCCACACCCCACCCTTGATGCCTCCACACACCCTCATTCACCTGCAGAGGTCCCAGGTTCAAGACTAGCTCTCCCGATGGAAGACACGTCTTGCGGCTGGAATTGGCTAATGCAATATGAGAAACTAAGGTAAATGTGGTTCAATGTATTTCAATATGAATTTCAACTTTGGTCCATAACATTGCCGTCTTTTGAGATTTTGACCCCAAATTTTCAACATGACCTTTTTGGGGACCCAACCTTATGAACAAAATAACTGTCATTAGGCAACTCCCACCCTCAAAAGGGATTTCACGCTTTGTTTGCAAATTCACCTTTTGGGTGGGATTTACATAATGGCAATGCATTTTTCCTGAGATGGGGTCCCTCAAAGTCCATGTAAAAAATTTGCAGTCAAAATGTCGAAAAATCGCAGACTTATTATGGTTTATTGTAATTGCGCTGTGCACGCTCATAACTTTGTCAATGTAAAATATTTTGACCCCAAATCTGGAACATAGACTTCTTATTATCCCACCAAATGTATCCCACAACTGTCATTTTTCCAGTCCTGGCTGAAATGAATTGCTGCACCTGTGGCACAGGAATGGTGTTGCAGTTGCGCAGAATTACGTTTCAGTAGGGATTTTAATTTTTTCTACACTGGGTACATCAGGTGGGTTAATAACAAGACTATGATGACAATTTTATCACTCTTGCCTATAAATGGAAGCACAGGGCCCATAAGGCCCTGCATTCTCATAGCTATGTACATATATGCTTCTATGAAGCAATCAGAGGGCAGGGCCCTCCAACAAGCACATTAGGATATGATTAAAAAGTAAGGAAATAAGTTGTAAAAATCTTCATTAATACATCATTTAGGGTTAAAGCAAGAAAAACAGGGAAATGTGGCATTATGGGTTTCCAACCATAACACCCCACCCTGCACAGATGAAGAGGTATCAGGGGCAGCATTGGGGTTGTCAGCGATGACGATCACCTCATTATCCTATGCTGCACCCACCCAGCTTATTTTCAAATGGAATGGGGTGAGTGTTTGGCCTGATGACCCCAGTGCTGTCACCAGTGCATCTTCATCTGAGCAGGGTGGGGGATGGGGTGTTAGGGTTGGAGACCCTAATGCCACATTTCCCTACTTTTGTCACTTTAACCCTAACTGATGCATTATTTTTCTTTGTTTTTGTTTAAATTTCTTTATATTCCTTGGCTGGAGGGCTTGTACCTATGGTGCCCCCTTCCAAACAACCTTCACGTCCACTGCCACAGTCATGGCCAGAGCTCACCTCATCTCCCCAGCCCTTCTCAGACTGCATTGCAGTAGGTATGTATCCCACCACTGCGGAGACCTGGAGGGCAGGCACAGGAGGGAGATGGCTTGTGTGCATCTGTGGTGGCACTGTCACACTGTCGAGGGATATTTTTTAATGTATATTCCCTACACGCCCCTCAGCATGGGCATGCAAAAGCATCAATGACACTGCAACACATGCTTCCATACGTTGCACGTCTGATGCCGCCCATGCTGCCCCATCCAGTTGGCCCTGAGGATGCACCAGCCACCATCAGGAGCTGGCAGATTGGCAGACCTCCCTACCCACCCTCCCCAGAGGAGGAGAGCTGTCCATGGGATGCTCGATCCTCCTCCTCATGGCTGACCACTGGCAATCTGTGCCCGCTCCCGAACACAGGTCGCTGGCATGGCGTGAGGTGTGGCATCCAGCACATCAGTCCTCATCGCCACCGGGCCGACCTTACTGATGCATTAATGACATTTTTTGCAACATTACACACACACACACACACACACACACACACTACAGTGGCACGGTAGCACCACCATAGTTATCGTTGAGTAGGCAGTTTAATGTTAAACCCCAAATTTTGCATGTTCATAACTTTGCAACCATTCAATGGATTTGCACGAAATGTGGCACACACAGTCTCAGATGGTGGATCTCTTGATTTGCCAATTTGCGTTTCAATTGGACTTGTGGTTTTTGTGCAGTAAAGTGCCAAAAACTGCACTTTTTGACTTTTTTTGTCAAATGTCAGGGTCATTATTTGAGCTCGCACTGTGCACACACTGTTTGGAATTTGGGCCTGATTTTTTCAGGGTACAAAGAGGTTATCCTATGGAATAATACAGCATTGGTTTGGTGAACAAATATTTATCTTTTCAAAAGTTATTCAATTTTGAAATGTCAGGTTATGAGCATGCTCAGTTCAGTCTTTGGGATAGATGCACAGTACAAAAAGGGAATTAGGGCTCATGAAAAGGGATTTCGACAGCTCATAAAGAGGGATTTTAAAAATCCCTCTTTGTGAGAAAAAAATCCCTTTTCGCGAGCCGCCATCTTGTTTTCATTTTTCTTCAAAAACAAAGTATTATAACTTTATCTACAGATGTGTTCTGATGTAAACAAAGCATGGGTTTGTTCAGGTGGACATCTTCTACAAACCTATTCCTTTGGATTTACTTTAGTCACAAAATGCTCATTTTTAAATTTATGATTCATTTTCATGACTCGCGAGCCAATTCCTTTTCGTGAGCTGTCAAAATCCCTTTTTGTGAGATGACAACCAGATGGACCTATCTCGTGAAAAGGGACTGATTCACAAAAAGGGATTTTGACACCTCATGAAAAGGGATCTGCTCATGAAAAGAGATTTTGACAGCTCAAGAAAAGGTATTAGTTTTAAAATCCCTTTTGCGAGGCTATAAAATCCAAATGAGCGGCAAAACTCCTTTTTGTGAGATGACTATAGATGGCCCTATCTCGCAAAAGGGATTTCTCACAAACAGGGATTTTGACACCTCACGAAAAGGGATTTGACTTGTGAACAGGGATTTTGACAGCTCTTGAATAGGGATTTTTAAAGGTTGCTGTTTCTTTGCTGGTTCAATGCAAAGAAACAGTCAGGACTTTTAGCTTGAGATTTGCAGGGTACAAAGGGCTTGTCCCACAGATGTGACTTATGCTCGTTTGGTGTAGAATGGTCATCAGTTCCATAGTTATGCCATTCCAAAGTTGAGACATTTCCCATAGATAACATTGTGGCAAATGTGGTGCCTTTCAGTGCCTATATCTTGAAAATGGTTCGAGATACAGATTTTTGGCTAAGCACAGCCTAGTACACCTTGGTGTACTAAGCACAGATAGAGGTTTCCAGGTTCATGATTACAACTGCATGGAATTTTTTTCATAGTTGCTATGCTTACTGAGATATTGCCAAACTAGTGTTGCAAGGGTTCCTTTTCAGGACTGTATGACTGCAGTAATTATGTATAAGTGGGAGTGCAGGGCCCAGAGGAACTGCACTCCCATATACGCATACCATTATGCAAAAAATGGACAGTATGAAGGGAGTGTAGGGCCCGGAGAACCATGCTCCCAGAAATGTATACCAGTTACATTATACTGTCTCAAAAAGAAGGTAAATTAATTGCAAAAAACTTTGTTAATGCATCAGTTAGGGCTGAAGTGACAAAAGTAAGGAAATTAGATGTTAGGTTTGACACCCTAACACCTCCCCCATCTGATCACCCCACCTCACCCCCATCGTCCACAGACCAAAAGGCGATGGGGTGTGTGCCTTGGGGTTGTCTGGCCTAACTCTCCCCCCATTCTCCTATACTGTATCATGTCAGCTTTCTTACACATGGAATGAGGTGAGAGTTAGGCCCGATGACCCCAAGGCACACCCTGTCGCTTGTTGGTCTATGGACAGTGGGGAAACCCTAACATCCTTTCCTTACCTTTGTGAAATGAACCCTAACTGATGCATTAACAAAGTTTTTTGCAATGTGTGTGTGTGTGTATATATATATATATATATATATATATATATATATATATATATATATATAGAGATATATATATATAGATATATATATGTATATACATCTGTATATACACACACACATATCTATCTATCTATCTATCTATCTATCTATCTATCTATCTATCTATCTATCTATCTATCTATCTATCTATAGCATGCCTTGGGTGGTTGATGCATTCGGCATGTGGCCTCATGCGTAACAATGCACACCAAGGCGTGCGTATATCAGAGCATGACTGCACACCTAAGAGTGGGTTATCTATTACATATATTATTGGGGCAGAGTAGCAACCCTATAGTTAAGGTTGTACAGACAGTTCTATGTAAAATTCAAAATGTTGTACCTTAATAACTTTTGCATTTTATGACATAATAGCCTGTAACTTGGCATGCGTAGTCAGTAGATGTGGAAAGTTTTGTGATGGCATATTGTGTGGTTTTTGAGATATAAAGTGGTAAAAAACAGAAAAAACAACTTTTTTCCTATTTATTATCATGGGATTTTTTGTTCTTATCTACAGATCAGAGGGAATCAAATTATTACCTGAAATTTTTAGGAATGATGGAAGCAGTGCCAAGGGTGTGCCTTTGTATAGTTTGGTGAAAAGAAATGTTACCATTTTTGAATTACAATGAATTTTGTGATAGCCGCAAGACAGGCAGGTTATTGAAAACTGTTCGAACTGTTAATTGTTAAGGATTAACTGGCCGTGCTCAGAAGTACTTTTTGTGCTTCTGTCATCTTGGTATTTTCCCCTTTTAAAATTGGATTGCTAAAGAAATCCTACATGCTTAGGGATGACCAAGACCTGTATTTAGGTCTCAGTCACTTACTTAACGACATTATTTTATTATTATTTAAAACAATTCAGGTGAAGTATGTTTTTTGGGAACAAGAATCATATTGCCCATCACTCATTTAGGATCAATCGATTGGAAAATAACTGTTCAAAGTTCTTTACAGGTCGAACTTTACTGTTCGAACTGTAAAGATTTTGAACAGTAAAGGTCTATGACAGTTCAAACTGTCATAGCCCCACCTTTCATTTCCTGTAGCTACCATTTTAATTTTTAGCAAAAAGGTAAAAGATAATGTTCTAACTCATCCGTCTGACTTGTTAGTAGTGTAGCTCTATATGAGAAGTGGTAACCTTGCTGTTGTCTGCTCACTAGTTGTGACAGCCAGTGCTTGAACAGCATCAGTAACGAAGTGCTCATTTTCTATCAAGTATTTAATGAAACTACTATGGGAAGTGTAGGTTTTTTTAGATGTTGAACTGATGCAGCTTGGAAATAGCCTTTTCTTTCTTGCTAATTTAACATGTTGGTTTTACTTGATTCCTGTGTTGTGCCTGGAGTATTTTTCAGCTGTCAGACATAATAGAGGTAGTAACTCTCTCTTTTGTCAGGACCCCCAGTACCTCCTAAAATGGCATCATTTTAAACATTATTAATTAATTTTAGTTTTGTTGGTAAATCTCCACTCTTGCCCCCTTCATTGTTTCTTTCCCACTTCTCCACAGCAACACCCCGCAAATGACATTGTCTGTATGATTGGGGAGACATCCTGATGACAAGATACAGTAGTAAGTAATGTTATCCAGCCCTGAATAAAAAATATTTCAAGGACATCTGCAAATGGTGCTATTGTAAAAAGTCTGTTTTGACCATTCATATAAGTGCTCTATAATGCTTGCTACAGAGTTATCCTGCATGCACAATTTTAATGGTCAGGGGGAAAAAAATCTGTCAGTGTGAATTAAGGGACACTGTTTGGAGCCATTCATACCACACATGGGTGCTGAGCATCTCACTTAATTCCATTAATCTTTTTGTATGTCGATGTCATACTAAATAAGATTTGGTGTATCTATAGGTCCATTATAATTTTAAAGTTGATCATGACCAGACAACATATTTTCTTCAAAATTTTAATTTTGAGCCCCTATATATGCCATCTTAGATCCTGATTGGAAATGGCATCATGTCCTGTTGAACCAAAACCAAGACCTCTTTCATCCTGAGGCAACAAGCCATTAGGGAAATTAATTTGCCAGTTGTGCAGAGCCCCTGCCCCTTTAATCTGAGTCCATCTGAATGCCACCTCTACCCAGTGTACAGGGAGACCTTAACCAGAAAAGCCAGCCAGGAGGGTCACCTCCGCCTTCTACACTCCTCCAAGATCTTTCCCTGCAAATACTGCACAGCCACTTTCTACAGCTCACCAGGACTCACCCAACACATTAATAAATGCCACCCATTGGAAAACCAGCAAGTCATCCTCCTTCCACCTACTAGTAGTCACAAAGAAAGACAAGACAGTAAAGGTGCTTTTTATGACCCAGACAGACCCTTGTGGCCAAATTAATAAACTGCCTGCTTGTCTTGTGTGTGTTTGACTGTGTGACATCTAAATGTCCAACTATTCACCCCACAGTGATTGAGTTATGTTTTTCTGTTTATGTAGAAACAGTTGAGGTGCTGCATGCTGCCCTTCTCTCTCACCATGTATACTGCTGGAAACAACAAGCTGCATCATTTCCATACTGGTGGTAAGAGTTGCTCAGAGGCTGGGATCAAGTGGCAATTAAACTTAGTTGATGGAAAAAAAAAGTCACGGCAATCAACACTCCATTGAAATAAGGTTGTTCATGTTCAGATCTGATTTTTGCCATATTTATTAGACATGCAGAAGTACAAATGTAGCACAGCAGGGAGCAGAAAATCCTGACTTTCACCAAAACAGCTTTATCAAAGGAAATTTATTGCAGGTCTTTGTAAGTCACATGGTAAAAATCAGATTTGCACTTGAACTACCTTATTTCATTGGCGTTATGAGTGTCTTGACTTTTTTACATGGACTACATTTAATTGTCATTGGCACCCAGTCCTGAGTGGCTCTTAGCACCGGTATGGAAATTATGTGGCTGTTTCTCCATAAACAGGACAACATAACTGGTTAGCATGACATCTCAAATGTTGGCAGAATGAACTCCTGTCAAAGGGTCTCTCTCTCTCTCTCTCTCTCCCTCCCTCCGCCTCCCCTTGAACCAACCAAGTAGGAATGATCTCAGAGTATGTCAGTTCTAGATATGGTTTTATCCTGGTGGTGGCACTCAAAATAGAAAGTTATACCCATGCTTGTCTGCACTTTTTGAAAATACAGTCACAGTCAAATACGTGGTTAGATATTTCCTGACATTTCTGTGATATTTCCAGAGAAATCTCCTGCTTTCTGCATTTCCACAATAGGGGCAGCAGAAACTCTTTAGAAATTTCATGAAATATCTGGAAATATCTGACCATGTCTGTGGTTACTATTGTAAGTGCCACCATTGGGGGTTTTAAGGTATGTGGAAAAGTCTCTATTTGTTCTACAGGTCCTATGTATTGTTAGAGTGAATCTTGAAAAATATAATGCCTTTTTTTCACAGGCTATAAGTTAAACGTCATACATCATCAGCTCTATTATAGCTTTTGAACCGCTAGAAATTGACTTTCTTTTGTATGGGAACACATGAAAACTACTTGCTAGCATTCCCCAGCAGGTTAGCTACAAATACTTTGAATTCTGTGTACCTTTAAATGCTGTAAAGCTGCCTTAACATTTTTACCTGTGCCAACTTTTTATAGTTTTGGTTTCAAAGAAGAACTGCACTGAATCCAGAAGTCATTTTTTCCCATTAGAAGTTGTTTTTTTAAAATACTGGTTCTAATTCTGTTATTGCTCTTTCTATTCAGGCTTTTAAGTTATCCTAGTGGGTGTATCACATTTACATACTGTTGGTAAGAACCATTTTAGAACTATATGATGTAGTTTAAGTCCCTGTTCCACTTTTACATTGTTGGCACAATGCATCCATGTTCTGCTATAGAACTCTGTGGCCGAGAAGGACATAAACTATATCATACAGTTCCAAAATGTCACTTACCTCCAGACTGTAAGCAGAAACACCCACTGAGCTTACTAAAAGGCATGTGTAGATAGAACAATAACAGCATTTTAAGCAGCATTTAAAAAACATTGCTTCTGTTGGGAAAAATGACTTACAAGTTCAGCGCAGTTCTCTTTTAATATTTGATGAACTCATACCACAATTTTACTGTCAATGTATATGTTGATTAATGAGGCATACTGCTATTTCTTTGGTTATATATGTATTTCAGATACTATACTGGGTTTTGGTGTGTATACTGTTTTGTGTTGCACTGATTTTTCCTTTTGTATAATGGAACATTTTGTAAAATGAATTACTGAATATGTTTTAGACACTGCTTGAATTATTCAAAAAATCTTGCAATCCTTTATCCTGCTTTTAAAATGCAGATAGATCTTATGAAACTGATAGCTCTTTCACCTTTTTCACAAACGGGTGATCCTGTATCACAAATGGGAAATCATTTTTCATGCTGCCACCATGTTGTTTTTCAGTTAGCAAGGGAAACAAAATGAAATAACTCAAAAAAATTATGTGTTCAGCAGAAACCAACACATGTGTTCTGCTAACCGGGATTTGTTTTGCCCAGTTCTGGTGTTAGTTTTTCAAAACATTAGTTGGAAATATGTTCTTCCAACATTTTTAAATCTTCTTTCATGTCCTTTTTCATGCTCGGGAATCCATGTATGCAAATGGTGAGAAAAGATCATGACAATGGATCCTGATTCACAAACTGCAAAAAAAAAAAGAACACAAAAAAGGATCCTGTTTAGCAAATTTGTGAAACAAGAACATGCAAAAGGCTTGTAACACAACCATTTTTTATCACTCCACAGTAAAGAAACAGTTTGGAATTTTGGTGTGAAATCTTCAGGGTAGAAAAGGCTTGCCCCACAGATTTACCTTTTGCTGGTCTTGTGAAAATATATTAATTTCTTCTGCAGTTATATGGGTTTGACATTTTGTTTAATTTCCCCATAGGATATCATGGTAATGTGAGGTGTTTCTTTGTCACTCTGCAGCACAAAAGTGGTTTGGAATTTTCATGGGAACTTTTCAGGGCAGAAGGGGTATGCCCCATAGATGTGCCTTCTGCTGGTTTGGTGAAAGGATATTAATCTGGTCTTGAGTTATAAGGATTTGAAAATTCTGGTTCTGAGCATGATCAGTAATGCTATCAGTTAGATGTGAGGCTTGAAAAAGGATCTTTTTTTGCAAATAGATGATCTTTTTTTGCAAAAAGGATACAGTTATGGAGGGATTGGAGCATAGGGCTTGGAGGGCCATGTGCTCTCACAAGAAATTAGGATAACAACATACAGTGAAGCCCACCAGGATGAAGAGCAACATTGCAGAATTCTGCAGTAGAGTTACTGCAGCAAACAATGACATTTCAATGGGAGTTAATCTCTTTTGTCATGCAGAAAACCTTTGACACTGCATTTCATCCTACTGGGCTACACTGTACATGTGCTCCCACATGCAAATAAGGATACAGATATGGAGGAACTGGAGCACAGGGTCTGAAGACCCCTGAGCTCCCTCAGAAAATAAGGCTATCATTAAATTACCTGAAAAAGTAAGGACATTTATTGCAAAAAAAAATTGTTAATGTACCAGTTAGGGTTGGTTAAAGCAGTAAAAGTAGGAAATGTGGGGTTAGGGTTTCTAAGCGTAACACCCTCCTGCAGGCAGCAACAGGGGTGGGTTGCACCTTGGGGGTTCTCAACTCTAGAGCTCACCCCACTCTCATATACTGTATCCATGTCAGCTTATTTACTAATGGAATGGGGTGAGCATTAGGTCTGAGAACCCTTAGGCATGCCCCCACCCCTGTTGCTGCCTGCAGGGTGGGGGTGGGGTTTTAGGGTTAGAAACCTCAACCCCACATTTCTCTACTTTTGTCACTTTAACCAATATGACTAGTGCATTAACAAGGTTGTTTGCAACAGATAGATAGATAGATAGATAGATAGATAGATAGATAGATAGATAGATAGATACGCAAACTATTTAGAGCAAGACTGATGTGGGCTGTTTCAATAATCCAGATCAGCATATGAAAGAGTTGTTTTTAATGTGCTGGAACTGTAGAGGCTGCTCCCAGAGAAAAGACATAAATATAGACTACTGATCATGCACAAATTACCTTTAGCATGTTCATTAATTCAAAGCAAGTATGATATTGTAACCAGAATACAGCTCATAATTACCATACTTATTATGCTTGGTTTAACATTTTTGCTCTCTGCTAGTATATCTTTATAAGCTACAGCATCTCATTTACCCAAGGGACCCAGTAAACAGCAAGGGCAGACTCATGTGTTACAACAGTGCACTCACTGGTTAAGTGAAGACAAGGGCTATTTACAAAGAAATATGAACAGATGATTAAGACTGATTACTTTGCCAGGGCTCGGTCAACAGGGTGTATAGGAGTGTTTTTGAAATGCACGACATTGAGAGATGTTCAATGCTACCTGATTTGTTCCAGCTCCAGTATGCAGCGTATGCTAAGGCAACACTAAGATGTCATTATTTTTACATTCAGAGTTCTAACATTTAGGGTGCTTGTGGATTGTACTTAATAGCTACAGTTTACTGCTGAGAACTTTTTTCATTGGTATTCTGAAGTACTACAGTGGACATGTTGTGCAGAACACTGATATTGTAACATAGTAATTTAGGGCCTGTGGATCTATTAAGCCTTCCCCTCAGTTTCATATGAAGGGACCAACAACTATGCTGTTAAAACATTTACTGATTTATATGGATTTACCACAAACTCTTCTACCCAGGGTACCTTGAACTTCCCTTGGTAACCACAAGGACAGAGGTAAATACAGTAGCAATGGTCGGCTAATTAGGTGCACACCACTCCACCTCTACCACATATTTTAGGAGATACAGCTATTGTACATACTTCTGTCCTTGTAATTACCCTTTAGGTGCACACCATGCCACCTCTACCACTTATTTTAGGAGGTAGAGCTATTGTACATATAGTACCTCTGTCCTTGTGATTACCCTTTATGGCCACACAATGCCACCTCTACCACTTACAGTATTTTTGGAGACAGAGCTATTGGAGAAAAAGGTTAACCCAGGTGAGAAGAGATAGCCACAGTTATCTATATTCAATGTCCACAGATGATGATGAACTAAATGAATATCTCCCATAGCTATTTACAGTGGCTACAAATATGGCTTTTGCCCTCTTCTTAGTTCCAGGTTCTAGAGCTTTGGTAGCTGATGCTTTCTACATTGAATGCTTACATCAGCCACTGCCTGGAAATTCCTCTCCTTTACTTTATCAGCTACACATGACTGTGCCCAATTTATCTTCCCAAATGTGGCAAAGGTATGGGTGGGGGGGGGCACAAGAGATAATTAATCCACATTTGCTGTTATAAATGTCATCCAGTCTATGCTAGGTACGTACCAAAGCAGTAACAGTTAATGACCTCTTACTCCAGAATGGGAAGTTAGTAATGTGAACCCAGTTGCTTTTTGGCATTGACTCTGAGGAATGCCTGGCACTGTAAAGTGCACTGAGCATAGGCCCGATAATGAGGAAAAATGTGGCCAAATGTTTACTGTATGTAAGACTAGGGTCCAGCCAGATTTCTAGGTATTTAAACTTGCTCAGTGGTTACCGCATTACTAGAACTCATGGTCAGAGTACCTGATAGCTATGATGACAAACAATTCCACCCATTTAGATATTAATAAAGCATAATTTGCTTTGTATAGGCAGATACAAACATATATACATACAGTAATAAAAGTCGTATGGTACATAGACCCCTTCCCTTCAACAGCGGGCATAATCATAATTAATTCACTGTTCTTCTAGATACATACCTAGCCTAAATTGAATGATATTGGCAGTGTCACACTTAAAATAGCAGTTGTTCAAGAATGGATTCTTGTTGCACTCCCATAGAAATGCTCCTTAGCCTACCACTTCCATTATCAATTGGAAGCAACTGTACACAACATTTGAGATAGCTAACAAATAGTCAATGGACTTGTAGCAACTGATAACTTGGAGAGAGCACTATAAAGTACTGTAATAACTGACTTCCCTTTTTTTCCATAGGGAAACTGTGGTGTAATATGCCATAATAAAGGAGTGTTTATTACGGCAAACATGCACACGGCTTCCCTCGGTCTACACATGGGCAAGCCGGAGTTCCAGGTTTCCCTACAGCTGTCCATTTCCCTCCTCACCGAACCAAGTACTGCTACAGAACTACCACTCAGACTCGGTGGTAAGTGCTTTTACTGCACATGTAGGGGAAAAAAAAAACACGCCTGCAAGGGAAGCTAAAAAAAAAAAAAAAGGTCAGACAATCATCCACGGACTACGTGCTGAAACCAGACCATGCAGCAGAGCAACGGCTTTTTATTTTATATAATTGCTGTGGCAAAAAAGGGGAAGCCAGCAATTATATAAAATAAACTATAGGGTGATGCATTTAAACTCGAAGTTTACACACGAACCCCTTGGTGTTAGATGCTATAATAAACCCCTCGAGCTTTGCCCTCAGGGTTTATGTAGCATCTAACACTCCGGGGGGGTGTAAACTTCTCATTACACACACCACCCCATATGTTCTTCCCTATATTAATATACAGTACAGCATGTTTTCACAGTCACAAATGGATTCCTTTTTGTGCATCTCTCTGATCCACACACATACTCTAAAGCATCAATCTCAGTGCAAGGCACAATGCCTTGTAGTATAGTGTAGTGTAGGCTATGCAGATCCTTATGCAAATCAGGTTTACAAGGCTTCTCCAAAATAGATATTTCCTTTTAAACAGACTTGTGCATCTAATCCAGTGTAGGCTTAGAATGATTAAGTACATATGGGGGTATGTGTTTAGTGTAGTGTAGTGTAGTGTGGTGTGGTGTAGTATAGTGTACTGTAGTGTATTATGGTGTGGTGTGGTGTGCTGTGATGTGGTGTAGTATATGACAGTGTATTGTGGTGTGTTGTGATATGGTGTGATGTGGTGTGGTGCACTATAGTGTACTGTGGTGTGGTGTGGTGTGGTGTAGAGTAAAGTAGTATAGTGTAGCATACTGTAGTGTATTATAGTGTGGTGTGTGATGTGGTGCAGTGTGGTGCAGTGTGGTGTGGTGTGGTATAGTGTACTGTAGTGTATTGTGGTGCGGTGTGATGTGGAGTAGTGTGGTGTGGTGTAGTGTAGTGTACTGTAGTATATTGTGGTATGGTGTGGTGCAGTGTGGTATAGTGTACTGTAGTGTACTGTGGTGTGGTGTGGTGTAGAGTAAAGTAGTATAGTGTAGCGTAGTGAAGTGTAGTATATTGTGGTTTGGTGTGGTGTGGTAGTGTGTTATGGTATGGTGAACTGTAGTGTACTGTGGTGTGGCGTAGAGTAGAGTAGTATAGTGTAGCATACTGTAGTGTATTATAGTGTGGTGTGGTGTGATGTGGTGCGGTGTGGTGCAGTGTGGTGTGGTGTGGTGTAGTGTAGTGTACTGTAGTATATTGTGCTATGGTGTGGTGTGGTGTGGTGCGGTGTGGTGCGGTGTGGTATTGTGTACTGTAGTGTATTGTGGTGTGGTGTGGTATGGTGTGGAATAGTGTGCTGTAGTGTAGTGTACTGTAGTATATTGTGGTGTGGTGTGGTGTGGTGTACTGTGGTGTGGTGTGGTATGGTGCAGTGTAGCATATTGTAGTGCAGTGAAACACAGTCATTGTCTCTGCCAGGTACCAAATCAAACTCCAAGGCAACAGACATTTAGAGCACTTGGAGTGACCATACCTAAGAGGCAGTTTGCAGGAATAGTGTGCCATTCTTGAAAGGATGCTAAGAGGAATAGAAATATTACAATTCTTTGGATTTTGTGCATATCTCCTCTTCAGACTACACACACACACACACACACACACACACACACACACACACACATACACATATATATCTATATCTATATATATATATATATATATATATATATATATGCCTTGCAGTGATGCATAAAACAAAATATGGATACTTCTTTTCCTCCTAGCATCATTTTATTTGCTCAGTCTGACTGTTCTAAATTTCCATTTGTCTTTACAAACTTAATGCTTAGAGGTGTGTACTGTCAACATGTTGTTGCTAAAACACAGGAATGAGTAATTTAAGTTCTGAAGGGAGACATGTCTATCAAGTTCTCCTCCCTCCTCTCCACCAGGGATTGACAGGTATATAGCACAAACATTCAGTACTAACTCATATGGATTCCCCACCCATCCTATAACACAAGGTATTGTGCAGTTCTTGTAGTAAGCAGAAATTTGTCCAGGCTTTCTTTGGAGATGAGTACCATGCTACTTATTGCTTCCACTGCTGTGCTGTTCAGTAGGTTTACCACCATTTGGGAGAAGAAGTGTCTTTTAACACTACCCCTAAATTTACCACCTTTGAGCTTTGGAGCATGTCACTGCATACTGCTGGAGCACAGCAAATGAAATGTCTCTGTATTTTCAATCTTGTTAATACCCTTCAGGAGGCTGAAGGCTGAGATCATGTCCCCAATCAGCCTCCTTTTCTTCTGGGAGAATGTGTTAAAGACCTATAGCCTCACCGGCCCTGTAGTACAGCAATAGAGCTGCAGCCTGATCTGCCAGTGATCCTGGTTTGAGCCCAGACTTGAGTCACTAGGGGACTGGCCAAGGAATGGAAGACCGAGCATCCCTTGGACACTTCGCCTCCCTCCTTCCCATCCCTCCTAAATGCAAAACTGAAAAAAATAAGATCTGTTGCCTCACTTCAGAACTCCTTCCTCCATACTTCTGATCATACTGGTAGCCTGCTGTCTATTATGTTCATGCCTCTTATAAGTGTTCTATTTCTTACCTGGCACTGCAGTTTTAGGAGAAACTGGTTTCTTTTTTGATGCCTCCTCTACTTCTAAAGGTAAATAAACAGCCTGGGATTACAATTCAGCCTTGAAATAAAATACTAATTTTGAAATTCTGTCTTTGAAGCCATTTCATGCAATACATGTCATGCAGTACTATTGTCAGGACAAATGTAAAAAAAGTACAATATATTTAATAGAAACCATGGCAGAATAGATGAGATTAGAATTTTATATAGTGCATCTCAAACACAAACTTAAATGTGTTTTACACAGCAATGAGTTACATACTGGTAAATAATAGTATGTACCACATTATCAACTTCAATTAACTAAAGCTTACTGACCCACAGTTTGTCTTAGTGTTTAGGGTATAGTGCTGTGAACCATGAGACCCAAGTTTGATTCCTACAGCTATCACCTGCTCAATGTGTGACCTATATCTGGCTCTTTGAGTGTCCCTGCACACTGACAATGGTTGCAACATACTCTCCAATCTCCCTTCTGCATTTTGAAGTGCTTTGAGATACAGAGTGAATGAAAAGTGCAGTGTAAAATCTAGTTTCTTCCATTTGTTCACCCATGATGGTTTGAGTGTGCTTTGCAAAAAACATTGCCTGTTTTTTCTATTTTATTTTTATTAGCAGCATAGATACATTATGGAATTTTAGACTTCTGGTCAATATGTCTGTCTCAGTTCCTCTAAGGCAGCCATTTTGTATCAAGGTGAAGGAATAGAACGTTCAGATGTCTAAAAGTGCTACTGGAAGAATTGAGTTTCATAAAGCAGTACAGCAGTAATGTTCATAAATAAACTAAAGAGAAAAAAAGCAAAACAGTTCAATATAGAATAGATAAAAGTGTGTGTGTGTGTGTGCACTGCATTGCTATGTGTTGAAATGATGAAGACCAAGCACATTATGCATGCAGCAAATTAAACTAACTAATAAAGACATAATTCCTTAACCTGATTAAACTAGCTTTTAAAACATAAATTGCTGATGAGAATGGTAAACTATATTAATGTTACTGTGTGCTTAATTTTGAATCATAAGTCCCTATGACAGCAAGAAAAAAATGTATGCATGGTTTTTGAAATTCTATCTGAGAACTGTAAATTTTTGCGTGTGTGTGAAAATCCCTAAACCCCTGTTTTCATGTATGACTATTACAGGATTTGGTCATTTTGGTGCATTGGCATAACTGTGAAAACATGGTGTGAAAATCCCCAATTTTTGCATGAAACATCAGTGGTATTCAAGTGAGAATGGAATTTTATCCCAAACTGAAGGGGTTGCAACATTCTTTTGGGAAAACCCTTATTGTGAAAATGCATAACTCTCTTTCCTTCAGCCCTATTTAGCCAGTCATGATCAGTAACACTGTAAATACCCCATTGAAGTGAGAAAAATGACAATAAACCACATGTCAAAATTAGAGCATTTTGAAAATAGAAATTTAAAGGTGTCAACAAACCATTTTCAACATATTAGATTAATGTTTAAATAATCTCTTTTTTCGTCCTTCAGTTGTGTCCATGCTCTTGATATTCTTTTGTAAAATAAATTATTTGTACTGCTTTTTTCTGACACTGTGTCAGCCTTATCATTTGCTGCTGTTCAGATGTCCTGGTTATTCTGTAATGTAATTACCAGTGTTCAATGATATTTACTCAGCAATATGGAACTGTGGAACTGACATCACAGAATGCTCTGAAATAAAGTAGTTCAAATGAGTTAGCACTGAACAATGAAGGAGAGACAATACTCCATACTCCAAGGTTGTAAATATGCATTATAAAATTAATAGAAAAAATTCTCAAAATTGATTGGTGGAGAGCCAGTTTCAGTCATGATGCATCTCAGCATAACATCATGGCTGCAACCAATGCGCAGCAAACAGCCTACTTACCAGAGCACAATCCTATCTCCTCTCCCGAATTGTTACCCTCACCTGTCCTGGACAACTTAATCCATGAGCATAAAAAAACTATCAGAAATCCTTGCTTCTGACTGCAACTACTCCGAATTAAAGCATGTGACTTCAACCTAATGTCATCATTTCCCTCCCACTCCATGTGGCTTCAACATACCCAGTTGCCCTCCTGTTCACTGCTCTAATTGCTCTTCTGGAACAGTTTGGGCTAGAAGGGACTTTAGCTGCTGGATTTTTACCTTCCCCTGATTATTTTCCATTTTCTCTGATGGAATATTTGGTGCAGTGGTCAGATGGGGAATGGGCCACACCTGCAGCATGAACACATTATGCTTTAGACTGCCCTTCCTCTGGAGCAAGCAGCCCATATTGCTTTCCCCATAGGAGCAGACAACCCCATGTGCAGTGCATAGTCAGCTTGCTAGAGCGAACTCTCCATTTGTAAGTCACAATCCAACTTTATTTTCTTTTGAGTATTGGGCTCCATTTAAATGGCAAATAAAGGATTTTAGGATAGCACATGGAAGGGTCTTCAGAAAATTGTTTTGCAGTACTAGAGGGGAAGAAGGAGGAGGGAGGTGATGAAATTGGAGGAGTAACTGATAGACATCTGGATGAAACTGGAGTGGGAGGAAGTTCTGCTGGGGGAATTACAACAGGGGCAGAAGGGGGAACTACTGTGCAGGAGGAAGAGGAGGAGCTGGGAGCGAGAGGTGGGAAGGAAGGGAAGCAAGCAGTTAGTAAGAGGGGTGGAATCTTTGTGCTGGGGGACTCAATACTAGGAGGAGTCAGGTGAGGTAGCAAATGGGAGAGGCATAGTCATATTTGAGTGGAGGCTATGCTGGGAATGACAGCAGAACAGGTGGGACAATCTGTTCTAAAATATGCTAGAAGGGGTAGGGACAAGCCTCATTTAATGATACATTTGGGGGCGAATGACCTGGCTGACAAGACAGTAGATATAGTCCAGAGGAGGTTTGTGCAACTAGGACAATTATGTGAGGGGGCAGGAAGATCAGTAACTCTCTCAGAGATACTTACAGTGCCCAGGACAAGCACAGCAAGAATGATGAGAATAGATGAATTTAATGGATGACTAAGATCCTGGTGTCATGCTAAAGAGTATGGGCTGATGGGAGGGTAGGGAGGGACCTGGGAGGACAGTAGTCTCTATGCCAAGGATAGACTATACTTAAACGAGGAAAGAAATAAAGTGTTGCAACAGAGGATGGAGGAGTACATAGAGGAAGTTGGGAATTTGAACTAGGAGCAGGGGGTGGCAAGTGGGCAAGGGACATACAGAGACCACAGGTTGGGAAGCCATGTGAGCTTACCCCCCATAACAATGAAATGGACAAAGGGCAAGTAGTAGTTGTGATGCTAGTAAAGGAGAGCAGTATGAGGGGAGGGGTGGAAGGTGGTCACCCTGAATGCTAGAAGCCTTGGGAAGAACACTGCAGAGCTACAGACTCTCATGGCAGAGGGGGAGGTGGACATTGCAGCCATCACAGAAACATGAGCAACCCAATAGAATGACTGGGGCCTGTCAATACTAGGGTACAGGTTATTTCATAGGGATAGAGTGATTGGGAAAGGAGGGGGTGGCACTACATGTGAGGGAAGGACTGAAGTGTGTATAGGAGGAAGCAGAGGTGGGTAGTACGGAGTCACTGTGGATACAAATCCAGGATTTCAAGAATAGGAATCTCAGAATGGGAGTGGTGTACAGGCCACCCTCTCAGACAGAGGAGTTAGACAGGGAACTAGTGGAACAGATCAGGAGGACCTGTGATAAAGGTAGTGTGGTGATCCTGTGGGACTTCAACATGCCAGGGGTGGATTGGAGTACCCCAGCTACCTGGAATAGAAGGGAGCAGGTACTGCTGGATGCCTTCCAGGACAGTTTCCTGATGCAAATGGTCAGTGAACCAACTAGGCTAGGGAATACCCTTGACCTTATGCTGACAAATGTGGAGTTTGTGAGGGAACTTGGGGTGGAAGAACCTCTGATGTGAAGTGATCACCTCTCAGTATGGGTCACATTGGAAATGGGTAAGGAAGGAGTGGAATCTGGCACAAGGGTGCTGGACTTCAGGAGGGCCAATTTAGGGAGGATGTGGGAAGTGGTAAAAGAGTACCTGGCCAGAATTCACCCTAGTATGGGCACTAACCAGAAGTGGGAGCTCATAAAGCTGGGGATAGTGGAGGCAACCAGAACCTGCAACAAAGCCCAGAGCAAGAAGGCTAGGGCAAAGAAATCTAGCAGGGTGAGCAAGGAGGTCATGGAAAAAGTAGGGAAGAAAAGAGCTGCTTTTAGGAGGTACACGAATACAGGAAGGGGGAAAGATTGGGAGGAGTACCTGAAGGAATCAAAGGAGGTGACAAGGGCAGTAAGGGCAGCCAAGGCATCTACGGAGCTCAGGCTGGTGCAGGGCATTAAGAAGGGGGAGAAAGACTTCTTTAGGTACATCAGGGAGAAAAGGAACTGTAAGGACCACATAGTAAGGAATAGGGAGGAGGGGTTGGGTGGAAGCAGGGGTGTTAAGGCAGAAGCACTAAATGATTACTTCTGCTTGGTATTTACTAAGAAGAAGAGGGGGTGATATCCAAGGGGGGAGGGAGGGCAGAAATAGGGGGGATGGGGGATGGGTGACAGACAGGGAAATCATGGAGTGAAGGGTTCTGGAGGGTTAGAGGGCACTGCAGATGGACAAGCACCAGGCCCAGATGACATCCATCCCAGGGTACTGAAGGAGCTGGAAGAAGTCCTGCTGGGACCTTTGGTGGACCTATTTAATGCCTCACTACACTCAGGGTGTGTACTGTTAGCCAATGTTATCCACATGTAATCCCTCCTGTTCTCATTGTATGCAAGTAAGCAATTTCTATTCCAACACAGTAACATTTCTCAGTATTTTCGCCCACTGTTCCCTACCCCCCAAGTCACACCTGGAGACAAGCAACTTGTTGCTCAGCGTGCCTTCCTGGTGAAACATTTCAATAAATAAATAAATACCTCAAGATTGGAGGATGGCTCATGTGGTACCCCTCCACAACAGCGGCCCCAAGGATGAAACGGGGAACTACAGATCGGTGAGCCTCACATCCATCATGGATAAGCTGATGGAGACTATCCTGAAGGAGATCTGGTGGCCCTCCTGGAGGCCAAAGGACTACAGAACAGCAGACAACATAGCTTCATACATGACAGATCCTGCCAATCCAACATGGTTGAGTTCTATGACTGGGTATCTAGGCAACTAGACAGGGGGCAATGCAGTGGATGTCCTCTACCTGGACTTCAGTAAAGCATTCGACTAGGTGCCACATGGAAGTCTGGGAAGTAAGTTAGAAGGCACAGGAGTGGGTGCAAAGCTGGTGAGATGGGTAGGGAACTGGCTTCAGAGAAGGAAACAGAGGTTGATGGTGGGTGGGGAGCTCTCATCTCCAAGGGTAGTGATGAGCGGTGTTCTGCAGGGCTCAGTGTTGGGACCAGTGTTGTTTGGTATATTTATTGCAGACAAATCATTGGGCATCAAGAGCAAGACCAGTCTGTTTGCTGACAACACCAAGATGGGAGCAGTGGTGGACATTTTAGGGGGATTACAGCGGTTGCAGGATGATCTGGCAAAGCTGAAAACTTGGTTGGACACCTGGCAACTGGGGTTCAATGCCAAAAAGTGCAAGGTGCTGCATTCTGGGGTGAAAAACGCAAGGAGGAGTTGCCAGCTGGAGGGAGAGCAGCTAGCCGACAGAAGAGGAGAAGGATCTGGGGGTGCTCATTACGGGGTCAATGAACAACTCAGCACAATGTAGGATGGCAGCTGCAAAGGCCAACAAAATTCTGGGTTGCATTGCAAAGGGTATATCCTGGGGGGGGTGATTCTGCCACTGTATAGATCATTAGTTAGACCACACCTGGAGTACTGCGTGCAGTACTGGCACCCTTATCCGAAGAGAGACATTAAGTTACTGGAGGGGGTGCAGTGTTGGGGACAAAGATAATCAAGGGGCTGGTGGACTTACCATATGAGAAGAGGCTGAGGGAGTTGAACATGTACTCACTGGAGGAGAGGAGGATCAGGGGGGATATGATTGAAACCTTCAAGTACATGAAAGGAATAAACAAAACTGGTATGGAGGGGCTGTTCAGAGTAAGGGGGGGAGGGACACTCTTGGCCATGATATGATACTGGAGGGAGGAAGATTCAGGAGGGAGATCAGGAGACACTTTTTTATGGAGAGGGTATAAGCCGGGTGGATTGCATTACCATCAGAAGTGGTATCCAGTAGAACAGTGGACTGCTTCAAAAGGGTCTGGGACAGCAAAGGGAGGGTCAAGGGAGGGGAAGGTGGGAGGGAGGGAGGAGGGACAGCCACAGAATAAGGAGTGCTAGCTGCACATTTGAGCAGACTTGATAGACCTCTTGGCCTTTATCAGCTGGCAAATTTCATATGTTCATATTAAATATAATTGACAAGACTGTTTTTTCTCCATCAATGTTTTTTTTTTCCCTTTGGTCAGATATCCCATTCAGGGAAAAAGTAACCCTGTGACCTCTTACCTCCATCACCTCTCTTCTACTGACTGCGTGGTCACACATGACCTTCTCCCTGTGGCAGGATCTTTGAGGAATCTCCCCTCCTGGGACAAGGTCAATCAAGTGCAGGAGTGGAAGAGAGGGTGTAGGATGTAAAAGTGCCCGCTCCTTCATATTAACATTACCATTTTCCTCCAGTGACTTCTACCCATACAACATTTGACCTACTCTCCTCCCTGCTCTGACCCCCCCCCCAGCCAGCTGGAGCATGTTGACTTGAGCTGCACTTCTCCCAGCTGGCCAGCTGCTAATGTCCATTTCTGAACCAAGGTCTCAAGTAAGTCAACATGTTCCATTGGGCAGTACACAAGACTATCTTTTAAGGTATTACAAACAGAATAACAAATGAAACAATAATCACTAACAAGGGTGTAATTCCATGGATTGATACTGGTGACAACATTAACCATGAGAGCAATGATTTATAATGTCACCAGAATACTGAGATGGAATGGCGAGCCTTGTTACTGCTAGTTTCCTGCTTGTTATTTTTTGTAAAATGTGGAACACTCGCAAAACATTCTATCTCATAATACAGTTCATCTGATGTAAGAACAATAGCATTATGACTTTCTGATATCAGAGGAATGGCATTATGAGTTTTTGATATCATCGATTCCCTATTGGACAAAATGGTAACCATCTTTTACAAACTGTTTCCTACCAGCTTAATTGTCAATGAATTATGGGGGCATCGTTATCCATTGCTGAGCATTAAAAACATAATACGGAATAATGTGATCTAACTGTGAATTGAAGCAATGCCCCCATAATACCATCCCAGTGTTCTAACAGCAGAGTATTAGTGTAACTGGCTAGCCTGTACATGCCATAGTCACTTTCTTTCTCAGACTACAAATCCTGCAGCTAGAAAACATTTATTTGATTGATTGATGGATATATTTTGATAACCAGGTAGGCTCACTGGGACCAGGTTCTGCTTAAAGAAAACATCCAGGCACAGGGCATAACAGATGCAAAAATAGCAAGCATTGAGACCAGTAAAGAGGAATTAAATACCAAAAGAGATAAACAGAGAATTTGTAAATTGGATTTATCAAGATTATTTTTCAGTCAAGAGAATAAATGATCCATAAAATATACTATACAATCCTTCAGAAAGGGTAAAAAAATGTACATTGAGTAAGAATATAATAATTGATTGGTAAAGTATTAGCTAGCATTAAGGGTTTGAAACCCATGCTGTAATTTGACATGACTGGGAAGTTAACCAAGACTTTTGGAAAAATACACCAGTATGCTACCGGCTCAACTATCAGCTACAGTAGATCACATTATTTTATACCATTACAATGTGTGTTCCTAGCACCCCTAAATGACTGACTTCTGTCATTTATTGTAAGTAAAACTGAATCATACAAAATGGGGTAAGGATCGTTGTCAGGCAATGGATGAAAAGAATGGGTTACGAGAGCAAGCAGATAAAGACATGGCAGAACAAGGTCTGCAAGACCAGGATTTGGGGCAAAAAGGGGTCCTGAAGAAAAGGTACAATGATGGGAAAGTATTGATCATGGAAAGCAGTCTGCCTGAATACCAGAAGCTTGTGCAACAAAATAGGGTTGCATCAAGCAATAATGGCAGAAGCCAAACTTGACTTACTTGCTGTAACTAAAAGCTGGATCTCCAGTAACAATGATTGAAATCTTATTGTATAGTCCGTTGAATCAAAATTAGGACAAGGACTGGGCACTGGGGAACAAAATCAGAAAAGCATCACCAATGGGTGATGTGATGCTAATGGGAGATCATAACCTACCAAACATGGACTGGGTAATCAGAGAGACCAAGAATGTTAAGACTCATGCATTTGTAGAGGTGCTGCATGATTGTTGTCTTCTACAGTGGGTTAAGGAATCTACCATAGTTGGAGTTATCTGGGAACAGGTGCTCTGCAATACAGATATCACCAGGGATCTTGGGGTTACGGAACCTGTGGAATCTAGTGACCACAATTCAATGTAGTTTTACAATACACTGGAGAACCACCACTCAGCTCTAAAACAAGAGTGATACACTTCAGAAGGGCAGACTTTGGGAAGATGAGGGCATTCATAAAGGAAAGATTAGCAGAGGTAGTGATAATACAAGGGATAGATGCCAAATGTGAAATCATTAAGAGGCGATAAAAGAAGCAACTTATACCTATATGAGGCAAGTAGTATAGAACAGGACAAATAAAAAAGTGGTTCTGTAAAGGTGTAGGGAAGACAGAGCCAAATAAGCTGCATTCTTGAAGTAAAAGGGAAAGCAGAATGAGATCATTATTGAAAGATATGAAAAAAGCTGAAAAAGGCTGGTAGGATAGCTAGGAAGGCTAAGGCAAGTACAGAGCTAAGAACTGTGGAAGGGTTTAAGAGGTGAAAAAATATTCTTTCATTATATTAGGAGAAAAGAGAAAAATGAAATAGGGAATAGTCAAACTGAGAAGTGGGGAGGAGGAATGGGTGAAAGAGGACAGCATAAAAGCATATATCCTGATTGACTAATTATGTTCTGTCTTTATAGTTCAGAAAGATTGGAAACTCCCAAATTGAGGGGATCAGGACCTAGGAGTGAAGGTGCAAAGGCTGAAGATGGAGTTGGAAGCAGAGGAGAGGGTGCCCAAGGAATTCAAGACCCCAAAAGTGAATGAACACATTGTTTGGCCCTGATGGCATGTCTCCTAGGGTACAGAGAGAACTGCATCAGACTCGCAGCAGCAATCTATGATGTGTGATATTATTCATTACTAATTGTACTTTTGTTTGTATATTTTTTCGGATTCTTTGCAATTTGGGGATCATAAAAAGTCATTTTACCATGAATTTGCAAGGAGCTGTCCTTCTGTCTACTTTTCCTAAATGGATATCTTTTTAATGCATCCTGTTTGGTATCAATTCAATTGCTTAGTGCAATACCATTATTGGGCCACTGTTATATTCATATTACTTTTCAGATCCTTTTGTTTTAATACTGTGCTGGATTGCATTTCACTTCCCCCTCCCCTCCTTTGCTTAACACTGCCCTTTGAAATCATCAGTTATAGTAAAGCATTGGAAGTGTGAAGTAACAGATCACTTAATAAGAAAACAAAAATGAAATATAAATTCATTAGTAAATTCAAACCCCCTCTTTCTTCAAGAGTGATAACTACATAAGAAAGTAAGCTTTCTACTAATCACTATACCCTATTTTTTCTCCCCATCCCCTGTGCCCACTCTCACCTCCCTTAACCTTTCCAGCCCTCCAAACTTTTTTCCTCCATCCCCCCCCTTACTAATATGGTCAACATTATAATTTACTAATGGGATATAAAGTTACCTTTATTGCCATGGATATACATGAAGGTACAATTACATTTTATAAATAGCCTTCTATTCTGTCCTTGCTACCACCTCCTTCCCATAACCCACATAAGTTAACCGTCCCATCTTATTTGATAACTTGATTACAATTAATTTTATATTTTGAGCCCATATTTGAGACTGTAAGAGAATTGTATGGACAATACCGTGAATTTCAACAATCTTCTGGTCTGCCTTTTTAAGATTGTCTCACCCATCCTCTATGTTCTTCTATAGTTCTGTCATTTCTACAAAAGTTAGCTATAAATATGATTCTGTAATCCTAATTTACAGTATGAATGTTTCTATGACTTCCAATAAAGTGACATAATGCATTTCCAGAAGCATATAAGGTGAATAGCGATCTTTATTAAAATTCTTTGAGCTCATGAAATTGTTTTTGGTTTATTTTGCACTGCTGGTGTAGATACCTTTAAGAGGAATTTGTGAGTAAAAGGTGGATGTTCCCTCACAACATAAACCTGCCCCCAGTGAAGGCTCTATGTAGGTTGAAGGGCATGGGCAGACAGTTCATATTGAGAGAGCTGGTGCCTTGAAATAAAAACGCCATGAAGTTATAGTGTTCAGCTCCATGAGTGCAGAACATTTTCCTTTTTTTTTTGGCAGCACCATTGGCTGACATTTGTAATTGTTGTCTAGCAACAGTAGTGGTACTAATGGTCTGGAGTGTGGCCAATGAGGTGCAATGCCACAAAACTAGAGACATAGACAATCCCTCTAAGTACAAGTCCATTATTATTTACTTGGAGTGCAGGAAGGTAGTTGGAAACTATCGTACTGCGTAGGAGCACATTGTAAAAATGCTGCAGGCAGATGAGCTAGAGGACAAGAATCATAATGGGTCTGTGGCAAACAGATTTTGTTGAACTAGTCTAATCTACTTGTTTGATTGGATTACAAAGGCTGTGGATAGTGACAGGCAGTAAATCTGATGTATCTGAAATTCAGCAAGGTCTTTGATTCTGTATCACATGGAAGACTGTTTTAAAATCTGGATGACTGGGGGACTTGGGAGTGGGAGACAATCTTTCCAGATGAATAAGGAACTAGTCAGGGAGCAAGATTCAGAGGGTGGTAGTTAACAGGCAATTTCTAAAAAACGGTCAGGGAAGTCATGAGTGGGTATCACAGGGATAAGTTTTAGGACCTGTGTTATTCAATATATTCCTTTTATTTAATTATTTACAATCTCAGAATAACACGTTTGAGAGCAAGCTGATTACATAGGTTCCACATCAGAGGAAATAAACAAACAGTACACAAACATACCAATTCTATTAAGTAGTAATTTTAGAAATAAGCAAACCTATACAAATGATGACAAAATAGCATTGAGATGGCACTGGACAATGTATGCCAGTTACTTAATTACATAGCAAGTGTAAGGTAGCTGTGTGTGAACAATAGAGTGGGAGAGGTAGGCTGGGCACAGGGTATCTGGAGTGGGTGAGCAGAGAGAGTACAGCAGCAAAAGTTAGGTTGAGGTGGGAGAAAAATTCAACCCATGAAGCCTTGTCAGTGTTCTGTGATAAGGAAGAGAGGGGAAGGAGTTGAGGTGGAGAGGGACACAGTGGGGGGAGAAGATATAGGAGGGGAAGGCCTGAAAGGTTAGGTGAGCCAGGGGATACAGGTGTCAGGTGAGGACACTAAGTGCAAAATAATAGGATGAGAGGGGGAGTGTTGGGTAAGTTCCGACGAGGCTAACCAATGCGAGCTAGTGAAAACAGTCACAGCTGGCACAGCAGACAAGATGTGTTCTGAGCTCGCATTTAAAGTGACCTAATGTAGTTGAAGTGGAAAGTACAGGGGGTAGACTATTAAGCCATTTGGGGGCACTATGGACAAAAGCCCTCTGTCTTAATGAGGTGTGACATCGAGGAATCTTAAAAACCATGTTACTGGAACTTCTGGTGGGGCGGTTACATTTATAGGGGGAGAGGAGTTTCTGTACCCCAAGGGACACCAGGCCTAGAATCACTTTTTTTTGCCATAATGCAGATTTGGTACCACAGCCTGCCTGAGAACTGGAGCCAGTCCACTTGGGTATACATGTCACATGTATGTGTTAGACGAACTGAGCTGGTGGAGAGGTGGCAAGCTTTGTTTAATGTGACTATGATATGGTGGAGTGCTGTGTCAGGTGCTGAACCATAGATTACTAGTCCATAGTCAACAAGCGAGACCACAGAACTGTGGATGGCCAGATTAAGAGTCTCTGGGGTTAGACTATGCTCATGCCTATGAAATAATACAATTTGAGTATTGACTACTTTGGCAGTAATGTCAATATGGTAAGCATAAGACTTTGTACTGTCAGTCGTGACACTCAGATACTTACAGTGTTGGACTAGTTCCAAAGGAGTAACAACCTCATTTGTGATGGTGAGGGGGTATGCTCTATGTTTGTTCTGGGGACTGGAGAACAACATAACTTTCATTTTCTTGTAGTTAAAGATGAGTTTTTGCTCACTGAACCATTTTTCAACTGCAGAGAAACTTTCTTGCAGCTTGTGTTCTAAGGACATTGGGTCAGGGTCACTGGTGTAAAAGACAGCAGCATCTGCATATAACAGGACTTGGCAGTGACAGGTGGAAGGGCACTTGTTGAGGAAAATGCTAAACAGTAAGTGTTCCAGTATGGACCCCTTGCGGCACTGGAGAGAACTTGTCTGCTATCTGATAGTATATTATCAATCTTAACTTGCGGTGAGCATGTTGAGAATTAGCTTTTGAACCAAGCAACTGTATCTTTGGCTAGAGCTGTTGAGGCAAGCTGTTTGACCAGTAGGGCATGATTAACTGTGTCAAACAACCTTTCTTAAGTCGATAAAAGAAGCGCCAACTAGTGATCCATGATCCAAGGAACTGTGGATGTACCCTGTAAACTCCAGTAGTGCAGTTGTGGTGCTATGTCCTTTTTTTTTTTTTTTGCAATTCACATTTTATTGAGTTTACACACCACACAAACAGAATCGATATGAAAATTGTAACAAATGACAGAGAGTGCTGAACTATAGTCGAAATCTTCCATAATACATATTGGGCGCATTACAACGAAATCCATATAAAGCACTACCTATACCATAAACTCACCCCACCCCCACCCTCAAGGTTACATTGAGAAATAAGGAGCAGAAACTAAAACAATCGGTCTGCCAAGGAAACGTTAAGGTCTCAATTTCAGGTCTTTAAAAAGGAGTCTAAGGGACCCCACAGAGATACAAAGGTTTTGCTTGCCCCGCATATATGCTATATGTTTCTCTAGTTGTAACGCTAAGGTGCATTCCAATGCCACTCCAATAAATATGGGGAACTGTCTGACAACCAATGTCTTAGAATTAACAACTTCATAACAGCAGCGATAAGCGATACTTGAGCTCTCCAAAAAAATAGGAGTGGCTGCGGGAAAGATATGTAGTAGACAAATTTCAGAAGTATCCATGCTAATTGAACCAAGGATAGGGCCTACGAGTCTACCAATGGTATCCCAAAATGTCTGAATCATTGGGCACGACCATAGCATGTGGTACAAAGTGCCTTCCTCCAATTTATAATTCCAACAAAGGGAAGAGCGGCATGTCCCCCGTCTAGACAAATAAGTGGGCGTCAGGTAAAGATGATGCATGATATTAAATTGGACCATTCTAAGTCTATCTTGTTTGACATATGTGTACATGGCGCCCCAAAGCTTCTTCCAATAATCCGGACTGTCCCTAATATTCAACTCTCTTACCCAATAATAACATACCCCTGACGGGAGTTTATGATCCCATTCCTGAAGCAACTTATAGACTTTGGAAACTGCATGTGATTGCTCAGCAACCTTTAGTAGAGAGTCAATATTTTTCGATCCATAACCAGGCGCGGGAGATGAGGAGAACACCTGAGCCAGGGCCTTATTGAGTTGCAACCACTTAAAAAAACAGCCATCAGTAAAGCCATAGTGCCTCTTTAAATAATCAAAGGGGCGTGGGCTACACTGTTCCCAAAAATCCGCTACTGAAAAATGGCTTATCTGTGGCCAAAAAGCAGGGGGTATAGTGGTACCCCCAAGTTTAAATTGTAAGTTTTCAAAAATGGGCTGTACATCTGAAGTCCACCACTTAACTCCAAGGTGTTGTTGCAATTGGAAGAAGGCTTTCAGGGACCACCCCATGGGATTATTCCTTAATAATCTAGGGGTATTAGATGGGGGAAGAAATAAAAGGGCCCGTAAGGAACACTTCACCTTTTTCGCCAAATCACGCTCTATATCACACCACAGAGGCAGATAACCCGAGCACCAGTGTTCTTTATTCCACCAACTCAGTTTACAAACATGCTGAGCCACATAGTATAAGAATATCGAGGGGGTGGCTAACCCACCCCTGCATTTTGGGGCTGTCAAGTTATAATAGGATCTACGGGTTCCTTTTCCTTGCCATAGAAAGGTATTAAATATTTTCTGCAAATTGGCAAACCATTTCCTCGGAAGATAAATCCCGAGCATCCCCAAAGGATATAATAGTCTGGGAAGAACATTCATTTTTAGAAGGTTCATCCTACCCCACAATGACAAGGAAATTGGATGCCACCTATTCAAGTCTTCCGATATAACTTGTACTAGAGTACCTAAATTCTCTTTAATCATCAAGGAGAGATTTGCGCTAATGTTAATACCCAAGTACGATAAAGATTTGGATTCCCAACCCAGTCCCAGCGGCTGCAAATCTGCCTTTATAACATTATTATTTAAAGGGAAGATTTTAGTCTTTGCACGGTTTAATTTATAACCAGATCTCTTGGAGAAACAATCAATTTCCTCCAGTATAGCTGGTATGGAAACTCCCGGATTTTCAGTATGTAGTAACACATCATCAGCATAAGCTGAATAGATGTAATTAGATTCCCTCACCTTGATCCCTTTAATAAGCGAATTCCCTGCTAATCTATGCAGGAATGGCTCTAGATATAAATTAAATAACAATGGGGATAGTGGGCAGCCTTGTCTAGTGCCTCGCTCTAACTTGATAATCTGTGATAAGACTCCATTGCACTTGACTCTAGCAGAGGGAGAGGAATATAAACTTCCAACCCATCTTAAAACTCATCCGTATACAAAAGCTGACAGAGTAAGAAATAAGTAATCCCAGGATACTCGATCGAAGGCCTTTCAAGCGAGAGAGAGAGAGTACCGCCGGGAACCCAGATTCTCTAACCTCTGCCATGAGGTGTAACAATTTCCTTAGATGATCTTGAGGAACCCTCCCTTTCATAAAACCTACCTGTTCTCTACAGATCAGCTTATCCATAACTTTGGACAATCTATTTGCGAGAACCTTCGCCAAGACTTTAACATCTGTATTTAGCAGGGATATAGGGCGATAGCTATCCATGTTAGAGGGATCTTTACCTGGTTTCAAAATTAAAGAAATTGTTGCCTCAAGAAAGCTTGGATCAGAGATACCATAATTAAACCAATAGTTGAAAACATCTAACAAAATTGGGGCTATATTTGGTAAGAAAACTTTATAAAAGTTACTCGGGTAACCATCGGGTCCAGGGGACTTGTCAAGAGGCATCTGATGAATAGCTTGACGAATCTCCAAGATTGTTATTGGGGCACTTAAACCCTCGGAATCATCTTCAGACAGCTTTGGGAGGGAAATTGAATTCAAATAAGCATTAATCTCTGACTTTGAGGATTTGAATTCAATCTCCTGCAAGTATAAATTTTGAAAAAATGCCCCAAAGGCCTTAGGTATGTCACCCAAATCCGTGCATATCTGATCCCCCTGAGTAATACGGACACCCGCAATATGATGAGCAGAGTCCAGTTGTCGTATTCACATAGCGAGAAGCTTCTCAGCTTTCTCCCCTGTGTCCAAGTATTGAAGCCTTGCCCGCAAGAGTGCTAGCTCGGCTTGCTGCAGGGCTAGTCCCGAATATTGTGCCTGCAACTTATGCAAATTAACCCTCTCTGAGTCAGATGAGCGCCGGGACAGACTATATTCAGTTTGCTTAATCAGGGTTAATAAGGAATCCATCTTATCTCTCTGAATATGTTTTTTCCTGGAGGTAATCTTAATTAATTCCCCCCTTAAGGAACACTTCAGAGCGGCCCAGATCATATCCTTTTGACCTATTGAATCTTGATTGTCCTGCAAAAAATGCTTGATAAAATCCCTAATTACTTTCAGATATGGTTCTTCTTTTAGAATTTGACAATTTAGTCTCCATTGTGGTGAACGTCTAGACTCAGGGGATGGCCTATACAACACACTGACCGGGGCATGATCCGAAATGACTCTGGCTGAGATATCTACCTGTATCATGTCGGGCACCGCTGAAGAACTAACTAAGATATAATCAATTCTTGAATAGGAGTTATGTGCCGGGGAGTAAAAAGAATATTGCCGCATCCCAGGGTTAAATATACGCCATATATCAACTAAAGCCGCATTATTGATAAAGTCCTTCAAAGCCCTTTGAGCCTGGGGATAGACCCTTCCGTCTGTTAAATGTCCTATCTAAGTCATTTTGAAGCACTAAATTCCAGTCGCCTCCAATAACGGTAAGTTTATGAGTATCCGAAATTACATGATGTAGTAAATTTATGAAGAAAGGAGGAGAATCACCATTAGGGCCATAAACAGAGCCTAATAATATTGGCTGTGAAGCCAGTTGAGCGTGTACAAATATATAACGGCCTTCGGGATCCCAGCACTCACTCAGTAGTTTAAAAGGGACACTCCTAGCTACAAGTATGGCAACCCCTGCTCTCTTAGTTGAGGCCCCAGCGCCAAAGGCCTGTGCAACCCACGCCCTCCTAAAATAATGGACATCACTTCTTTTTAGATGTGTTTCCTGGAGGAAGACAATTTGTGCTCCCAAGTGGTGCAGATGCCTTAGGACCGCTTGCCGTTTCACCCTATCCTTGGCTCCTTTAATATTCCAGCTAATAAATTTATATATCTGGCTCATATATATATAGGAATGTAAATTGAGATACCTATAGGAAAAGACCCGAAAAGATTACAACAAAAAAAAAGACCAATTGGATAAATGGAAGCTCCCTTGAACCAAAGGAGAACATACTTCCCCATCAAACCGTAACCTTGATTATCCCCCTCCCGACATCCCAAATTTACTATAGTTCCGAAAACCCCCCCTTTCCCCACCCCATTAAAACTAAATTTCACAAAACCCAACCACCCCCACATTACATATCCCCCAGTTCCAATGAACTGCTCTCCTAAATAATTTCTGCCACATGATATACTTCAGGCCAACCCAACATGCTCAGCCTTACCCTCCGGAGCCCCCACCCACCCACCAAGACAAGAATTTATATTAGGCCTCTTCAAGTTGGATGTAGCCCCAAAGGTCTGAAACCACTTAATGCCCAAATAAAAACAGTCCAATCCAGTGAACACTTCTCCAGGCGTGAATTATGAATACCTGAATTCCATTAACAGATCCATACTCAAATATCCTATGCACATATATAATCAACAAAACAAAAAAAAAAAAAAAAAGGGGAGGGGAAAGACAGGAGAATAGGGGAAAAAGAGTCCTCTGCAGAACTAGCAGAAATATCGGCTGAGTTGCAGCTGTACGTATTGGAAAGTACATCCGATCAAGACCAAGAAGAAATGGCTGTCCACCTGCAGTCTATTACCAGCAATGAAAAATCTGCTACTGAGGATTGACACATGATCTGTCCCCGATTCCAGATTAGACCAAAGTTTTGTGATAGGTAGATTGTATATGAATGTTCAGTCATATATCAGAGGACTATTCCCAAAAAGCAAGGCAACCTCCATGGAAAAGAGAAAGAAAAAAAAATAAAAATTTAAATGTCCGGGTGAAGCAGGCTATGGTCATGGACTCCACGAGAAAGCGTCAATGCACCGGAGGGACCTAGTATGAGGTCTTCATGTAGGTACCATAACTTATGTAAAGGCCGCTCACATAGATAGTCCGAGGTATTTACATTTTATCCAGATTGCAAACCACTATATCAGGATTAATACCCAGGCACATATAGAAGATGCGACTTATTAATGCCAAGGTGAATAGGATATATCTTCACTTAAAAAGATCCGGGAGAAGACGCTGCAATTCCTGGTGAGCTTGGGAATAGGATTCAAATGTTAGCCAGCTCCCCTCCAGATTTACCATTAATATTGCAGGGTACTTTACTTTGAATGATTTAGATGCAGCAATAAGCTTGGTTACAATAGGGTGCAATTCCTGTCGTTTCACCCTCACCGAGTGGGGGAGATCCTGGATGATGCGAATCCGCTTGCCTTCCCAAAACAACTCCTTCGCCTCTCTCACTTTAGCCAGGACATGCTGCCTGTCCAAATAATTGAGGAATCTCACGATTAGCGGCCTGGGAGGCTGGCCCTGTGCAGGAGGAGGCCGTAGAGCTCGGTGTGCTCTCCTTATAGTATAGTCCCCTCCTCCGGGGGGAGAACCCGCGACTTTAGAGCAGAGCTTCTGCATAAAAGAAATTGGGGCATTCCCCTCCTCCTTTTCGGGGATCCCTATAACCACAAGGTTGTTCTGTCTGCTGCGTCCCTCTAAGTCCTCGAGTTTGTCTTCTAGCTTTTTAAACCTCCGTTTCATGAGGACCAATTCCGAATCATACCCTGCTTGCTTGTTTTCAAGGGAGATCACCTTCGCTTCTGTGTCACCCACTCTCCGAGTCAAGGTGTCCACTGACCTTTTAATTTCTTGAACATCTTCGGCTACAGATGCGATAGCGGTCTGCAGAGGTTGCAGGAGCTCGAGAAATCTGGATTCCGACAACGGAGCATCCGCGGTGGGTAGGCTTGACAGACTAGCGGCCTGCTGTTTCACCTGCTTAGTGGCCTTTTCCTTTTCTGGGGTCTGGGGAGGTGAATGCTTCGGTCTCACCTTTCTCATGTACACCTCCATGCTGCAAACCGGGTGATAGGTTTTGAACGTTGACACGGACGGCTTCAGACAAATTCGGGGGCTTAAATCGTCGAAATACTTTAAAACAAAGCTAAATTTAGTACGGCTGATGGCGGAGCTTCGGGAGTTTGCTGCTTCCACTCAGGCTGCCATCACGTGACCTATTCATGCTATGTCCTTTTTGAACCCCATGTTGCTGCAGGCATTGCAAGTTTTACTTCTTAAGGTATTCTACCAGTTGATCTGCACTATTTTTTCAAGTACTGTTGAAAAAGGTGAGAGTATTGAGATAGGTCTGTAATTTCCCTGCAAGGAGCGATCCCTACTTTTAAAAACCAGAGTGACCAAGGCCGCTTTCCATAGTAGTGGGAATAGTGATAACCTCAGTGAGGTGTTGATAATGTGTGTTAATGGTATCAGTATCTTATCTAGTGTAACAGCAATAAATTTAAGGTTGAGGGAATCGCCATTAAAGCATGACTTGCCTAGGACTTTTAGCAGGTATTTTCTAGCAACACCAGTTGAGAACATTTTAAAGAGGAGAGGAGGGCAAGAGGGAGAGTGGTATGCAGGACTAGTGTTAGGAGCAGTGCTATTAAGGTGAAAGAAATCTGGGGAAGTACACCACTGAAGTCAGTGAATGCTTGGTTGAAAGAGTTAGCTATGATACTGGGATCAATGGTAAGAATACCCTCGATATTGAGCATAGAGGGGGCTGTCTTACGGTCTTTGCCAGTTAAATCTTTAAGGTCTGACCAGAACTTCCTGCCGTCACCCCAAGAACTCTTAAGGGCTTCCTTGTAATATTGATTTTTTGCTGCCCGTATGCACCTAGTACAGTCATTGCGGGCTTTTTTATAGCTCTGGATATCTACCTGTTTACTTGTGGCCCTGGCTCTATGTCACAGATGACCCCTTGATTTCATTTGTTCAAGAAAGTCTGGAGTGAACCATGTGTTGCTATGTCCTTTGATTTTGCAATTTTTTAGCTGCGCATGCCAGTCACACACACCATTAAATACTTGGATGAATTGCTGTAGTGCAGAGTATACAGAGTGTGACATAAGGGAGGGTATCCAGAACGAGATATGTCACTCTGAAGATGACACCAGTGGACACAGAGGAGGAAACAAGAGTCTTGAAAAAGTCTGGTCTAACGTATGTCAGCTAAAAATTAACTCCAAGAAGTGTAAGGTTATGTATTTTGGCAAAAAAAAAACTAAATTGGACTACTGAATGGGGTTGGGGGAGGGTGGTTCAAACATCTAAGAAAGGGACCAAGGAGTCATCATTAGTGACAGCCTCAAATCTATGGTCCAATGCAATTAGGTACATCAGAAGGCGAGTATGATGCAGGGATGTTTTGGTATGGCATTAGCTAGCAGAAGGAAAGAAGTGATATTGCCCCTGCACAGGTGCAGGTTGAGGCAATATCTGGAGTACTGTGAGCAGTTCTGGAGTCTCCACATAACACAAGACAGGACCACATGGAGAGGGTCCAGAAGAGGGCTACAAAAATGATCCAGAGGTAGGAAGGAAAGGTACACAAGCAGAGGCTGGAGTGTCTAAACATTTGCTCTCTGGAGGCCAGGAGAGGTGGGGCATGACAAAGACATAGAACTTCTTAGGGGGAAAAAACATAACAGACTGCAGTGATCTATTCACAGGGTACGAACACCCTGCAACCAATTGGCAATGATGGAAGTTGGTGAGAGGGAGATTCAGAAGGGATGGAAGCAAGCTGTTTTCATTGAGTGGGTGGTGAATGAAGGAATAGTTTAGCCAGGCAGGTGGTTGAAGCCAAGTCAGTGACAAGTTTCAAGCACAGATGGGACAGACACAAAGGAATTCTGAGATCTATTAGAAGGGGGTATAGGCACCCTAGAGAAGAAGGAAGCAAGATGCTATTAGGGTAGCTAGCTCAGTAAATGCAGTCTGACTTTATGTTGGACACAAAATCAGGCAGGTAATGGGCAGATTGGATGGACCACTGGGTCTTTATCTGCCAATAAACTCTCCACTATCTATCTATAGCACAATGGTAAGAGATGAAGGTTAATGTAATAGTTGCAGTAGTCTTTCATTTATAATGTGAAGTTTTAATACTTAAAATGCTTATAGAAAACAAGAACATACTGCATGTACAATGAAGGTAAGGGACAGAAAGCAGAAAAAAAACAAAACAGAAGCAGGTAAAACATTACAATCAAGAGCAAATATCAAATCACACAATACTGTATATTTAAATTGTTTCTAAACAACTGTATGTAAACTTGAACCCTAGATATTTATTAACTCTAGCCTTGAATATATTACATGGTGAAACATAGAAACATAGAAGTTGACGGCAGATAAGGACAGCAAGGCCCATCCAGTCTGCCCATTTCTTTTTCTACCTTATAAATGTGCCATCGGCCTTTGCTCTGTCTGTGGCCTATCAATTCATACTCATCTGTATTGCTCCCTTATGCCTATCCTATGCCTGTTTGAAGTCCTGCACTGTATTCATAGCCACCACTTCCTGATGTAGGCCGTTCCATGCATTCACCACCCTTTCTGTGAAAAAGAATTTTGTCACATTCCCCCCTTAGTCGGCCTCTCTCTAACCTCATGCTGTGTCCTCTTGTCCTGCTATTTTTCTTATATTTAAACATGTTAGACTCTTTCACCTTGTTAATGCCCTTAAGGTGTTTGAATGTTTCGATCATATCACTTCTCTCCCTCCTTTGCTCAAGGGTATACATATTGAGCTCCGTTAATCTGTCCTCATATCTCTTCTGATGCAGTCCCTGCACCATTTTGGTTGCCCTTCTCTGGACTGTCTCAATTTGCTTAATGTCCTTGTGAATGTGTGGCCTCTGGTACTGCATGCAGTACTCCAGATGGGGCCTAACCAATGTCTTGTAAAGAGGGATTATTACCTCCCTTTTACGACTTGTGATACCCTTACTAATACAGTGTAACATCCCCCCTAGCCTTACCTACTGCTTTAGAGGTCTGCTTGGATGATTTCTGGTCATCGGTGATGATGATGCCCAAGTCTCTTTCTTCCTTTGTGACTGCCAGCAACTCCCCTCCCAGCTTATAGGTGGCTTTAGAATTTCTCTTCTCTTCCCTATGTGCGTGATATTGCACTTCTTTGCATTAAATCCCAGTTGCCACTCTTCTGACCATTTTTCAAGTTTATCCAGATCTCTTCTCATTCTGCCCACCCCATCTGGATCATCTACTCTGTTGCAGATCTTGCTGTCATCTGCAAACAGACAAACCTTACCCTCTAGTCCATCTGCAATGTCACTAATGAAGATATCAAAGAGGACTGGCCACAGGACTGATCCCTGAGGTACCCTACTTGTGACTTGCATCTCTTCTGACTGCATACCATTTACCACCACTCTCTGTTTTCTGCCCGTCAACCAGTCTGCCATCCAGTTGACCAATTTCTGACCCACCCTGAGTCTACCCAGCTTATTTATCAATCTTCTATGGGGAATAGTGTCGATAGCTTTGCTAAAGTCAAGGTAGGTGACATCAACTGCTCCCCCTTGGTCCACCACTCTGGTTACCCGGTCAAAGAAATCTATAAGATTAGTTTGACAGGTCCTTCCTTTAATAAACCCATGCTGTCTTGGATCCTGTGCCCCTATGGATTCCAGGTGTTTCACTATCCTTTCCTTAACCCATTCACACCACAAGAGCTCTTTGAGATTTCAACCACTTGTGCCCTGTATACTTTTAGCACTGCATCCTGGACCTTTCAAAGCAAAATCAAGCCAAAATCAGCATGCCACAAACAAATGTGACTACCTCTTGAACCGTAAGTGCTACACACAAAGTATGAGCGGCAAAGTTGTTCAGCACAACGTGATCTTTCCAATGGTGCTATGCAATCAATTGTAATCAATTGAGTTTTTATTTTATACTAGCTGAAATACCAAACAACTGACTTTTTTCAAGGTGCTTAGGTGACGCATGAGAAACAAATGTCAGCCATGCACACTATACCTTAAACAAAAGCAAATAACTCCTAAAGTATATATGGTAGACACAAAGTATCAGTGGCAAAATTGTTCAGAACAAAATAGCCTTTCTAATGGTGCTATGCAATCAATTGTAATCCATTTAGTTTTTATTTTATAGTAGCTGAAATACCAAACAACTATTTTTTTTCAGATTTATTCAAGGTGCTTAGGTGAGGCTTGAGAGACAAATGTTAGCCATGCACACCATACCTTAAGCAAATATGAATAACTTCAAAAATATACATGATAGACACAAAGTATCTGCAGCAAAATTGTTCAGAGCAAAATTACCTTTCTAAGGGTGCTATGCATTCAATTCTAAGCAATTTGGTTTGTTTAATAGTTAGGTAAAAACTGCTGACTTCCTCAGATGTTTCTAGGCTTGAGTGAAAGTCAGTTGAGTACGTCTACAGGCGTTATTGTCCTGAGTGGCTATGCTTTCAGACGACACCTACAGATGTCTCTAGGCCTGAATGAGTTAAGGAGTGCCTCCATAATCTTGCCCACTACTGATTGGTCTGTAGTACACTGCCTCCTCCCTGCTACCACTCTTGTGGAGCGGGATCACATGAGCCTTTCTCCAGTCTTCTGGGATTTTTCCTGTGCTCAGAGACTCACTAAACAGTTCTGATAATGGCTCTGCTAGTTCCACCCTTAGCTCCTTAAGTACCCTGTGATGTATGCCATCAGGTCCCATTGCCTTGTCCACCCTGAGCATAGCGAGCTCTTGTAGGACCCTTTCTTTTGTGAAGGGAGTAGTGCTCCCCTCCCTCTCCCCTGTGTCCATGGTGCTGAGCTGTGGGCCCTGCCCTACCTTCTCTTCAGTAAATACTGAGCAAAAGTCTCTATTTAGGATAGATGCTTTTACAGGGTCCTCCTCCTCACATGCCCCCTTTTCTCCTTTGAGCTTAGCAATACCCCCTCTGGACTTTCTTCTTTTACTAATGTATCTATAGAAAGTCTTGTCACCTTCTTTTACTGTTCGTGCCAGTGTTTTCTCAGTTTGGGACTTTTTGCCTGCCTTACTGCCTTCCCTGCTTTCCTTTGGGCAGTTTGGTATGCCTCCCTATCTTCATCCCACTGTGTTCCCTTATAGTTCCTGAAGGCCAGCCTTTTGGCTCTGACCTTTTCTGCTACTGTATTTGAGAACCAAAGTGGTTTCCTTTTTCTTTTGCACTTCCTTTTCTGTCTAACACAATGGGATGTTGCTTCAAGTATTGCATCCTTAATGCTTGCCCGCTTTGTCTGTACCCCCTCACCTGTGTTTCTTTTTGCCAGGGCTAGCTTAACTCTGTTGGCCATCTTATCAAAGTTAACTCCTCTGAAGTCCCATATTTTTGCCTTGGAATGGGATGATTTAGATGTAGTGGCCAAATTAAACCATACCATGTGATGGTCACTGGCCCCCAGAGGACCTTCTACCTGGAGATCTGTGATCCCTTCCCTGTTAGTCAGTACTAGATCTAAGATAGCCCTGTCTCTTGTGGGTTGTTGTACCAGTTGTTTGAGGCCCTCCCCCTGCAGGGAATCCACCATGTGTCTAGTTCTGGTGGATGTTCCTGCTGGTATTGACCAATCTGTATCCGGCATGTTGAAGTCTCCCATTATCAGAACCTCCCCTTTAGCTGTCGTGTTTTGTATATCTTCTAACAGTAATGTGTCTATGTCTCCCCCTGGTCTGGGAGCCTGTAGACAACCCCAGTTCTTATGGCTGTCCCATTTCCTGTTTCCAGGGTGACCCACAGTTCTTCTGGCTCCTTATGTGTATTCTGAATTTCTGTAGCATTGATATTTTCCTTGTCATACAGGGCCACTCTACCCCCCCTTTGTACCTCGGTCTCTTCTGAACAGTACATAGCCAGGTACTGAAGTCTCCCAAGTGTGGTTACTGGTAAACCATATCTCACTAATTGCTACTATGTCCAGTTTAGCCTCTGACATTATTGCCTGCAGGTCTGGGATCTTATTTCCCAGGCTGTGAACATTTGTGTACATGATTTTCCATTGGCCAGATTTCAGTGTGTTAGTTGTTGGGCGAGGTTTGGCATCTGCCCTGTGCATTGTATGGGGAGACAGACCTTTTTTCTTATCTGGTGATACAAATAAACTGCAAACATGCTGAATCTCTGTTTGACCACTAGCTGAGGGGGGGGAGGGGTGTTCTTCCCATTCGACATATGGGGTGCTGCACCACTCTCCCCATTTGCTAGTTTAAATATTCTGCAAAGATGTGTGGCCACACGTATCTTGCACAGAAGTGTGTTCCACAGGACAGGAGCAATAAAAACAAAGATCCTAACTCCAGCGTGGGGGAGGGGTATTTGGCCATCAGGCAAGCTCTTGTAAAACTTTTTCCAGTAATCTACCCTTGAGGAGACAAAGGCAAGCAGGAAGCATCACAGCCTTGCCATGTTCTCAGATGGTAAAAGCAAGTCTTAATGGCCTCCAATCCCAAGAACCTTGGTGCAAGGCTATAAAACTACTTATTTAGACTTTTGAATGTTTCTGTTGATTGCAATTATAATTACAACATTTTGTGGTAACGGAATTATAAATTGTGCACAAAACTATAATCTTAATGTGAGGTCACTTTCAGCAAGGGCCATTCAGGAAATTAGTTGGCAAATAAACTCTCTAGACACAGACTTAATGCTTTTAGAAATGAATACCTTTCCTGGCTCAGTAAATGAAATACTGTGGTCAGGAAGCATTAGTGAGAGATAGTGAACTGGTCATTATAAGCGATAAAACCCACAGTCAAGGGATTTATTGGAACAGAATAGAATTTGCCTTTACAAAGCACATATCATATGCACTGTATCCCAGAATACTTGACAAGCTGTGAACAGTGCCATCATGTTCAAGTTCAAGTTTATTGCAGGACAACTCCATTGAGCAAGCTCATTCACAAGGAGTTCCTGCAGAAATAAGACATACAACAACATATGTGAACAGGAGTTACAAGGTAACATTCATCACATTATAATGATAAATACTATCAAGAAAATGTCTTGGTATCGGGCAAAATGAGTGCAAACCTACACAAGAAGGTCTTGACAACACTTATGCAAATACAATTGCTGGCAGATACAAACGTTGCATTACAATGATAAAAAAACTATAACATGTTAATATTACAGGGCAAGCCAAACTACAAACAGCATCTATATATACATCAGTGATGCAAGGCAAAGAAGTACATCACATAGCGAGGTGGCTAAGGGCAGGAGCATAAACATTGGTACATGGAATCTGTGTACGGTACTTTAGAGACAGACTCATAAGGCAACATAAAGCATAAGGGAGGAAGGGGTTCAGGGTGAGTAGGGGAATGACTGAACATCCATTAGGTAGGGTAAAGATAAGGAGGGGGGGTGGAGGTGGGATCAGGATAGCTGGTGGACGAGGTGAAAGATGCATGTCTGATATACAGAGAAAGTTGTTTAGCATTTGAGACAATGGCATATCACATTAAAGATTTTCCTAGCAAGGGCCTTAAAGCGATTCGCAGAGACAAGCTCAGTGAGTCTAAGTGCAGATTGGAGTTTATTCCAGACTGATGGGATTACGATGCTAACAGCACCTCTGCCATGAGTAGTATGAACTCTGGGCACATCCAAAAGGATAAGTGCAGCATTCCATAATGAATAGTTAATATGTGACCTGTGCATGAGTGAGCAGATATACTGTGGCAGTTTGTTTCACAAAATTTGCAATGTCCGAAAGCCAGTGTGGAGCAGCCATCTTGTGGCCAGGGATGTCCAGCCTACTGCCTGGTAGATGTCACAATGATGCATCCTGTAAGGTACATTTGTTATAAAGCACAGAGCAGAGCGAAAAAGTGTGTAGAGTTTATGTAAGTTAGTCACTGAACTGCAATTATATATAATAACTCCATCGTCTAACAGTGGGATGAAGGTAGCTTGCACTAATCTCTGTCTAATGTCCGTTGTGAAGAGGGATTTGTTCTTATAGAAGAACCCTAGCCTCACTTTCAGATTCTTTGTAAGTTCAGTTTACTACCCAGCCAGATTCCTGAATACTGAAATTGATCCACAACTTCCAAGGTATCCCCAAAGATGGTTGTGATTGTTAATGGCTTGTGCTTGTGAGGCTGACTTTTAAACAGGGGATTTTTTCTTCTTTAGGTCTGTTGCAACAGCCTGTCTTTTTCTATATTATGTTCTATCCTTTCACTTTCAGGATGGTCACCTGTAAGGACTTCTAGTTTCTATCACTTTTTCTTAAAAATGTTTCTCTCCTGTTCAGCAAATCATTGTTTTTCCCTCCTTTTCCAGCTTTAGAAAAAAAAACAGTGAGTGTAAACATAAAAACACTGGCATTATGATATTGAAGCATGTCCTCCAAAAAGTATTAAAGCCCCAGGTTAAGCAATCCCATAGGTTGTTATGGTGATTAGTTTTAAACTTTTTTTTTTGTAGCTGCAGTACAAGAATGGGGGCCTGTGCTTTGTAGTGCAGAATGCTCACCCACCCCGCTTGCTTGAACAGCACTTGGCGGGTGAAGTTTAAGACGCAGTGTCAGTGTTCTTTGGACTCGCCTAAACCGCGTTAGGTAAATGTTCATTTTGTTTTTACTCAGGAAAAAACCCTGCATAATACTTCGCTTTGTGTAGCGTTAGGTTTTCGTGGAAAGGACAGCATTTATTCTGGACAAAAAGGTGCTTCTATGGGTTTTATTTAGTTAATGTTTTTTTTTTTTCAGTACTCAAAGCATGCGCAAAACAAGTTTAACTTTGATTTCTGCTTGTCTTGGCATAGTCCAAGCATTTACTGGCAGAGCATTTGTAATTTGGGTATAAATAAATATTGTATTTTCTGTCAATGCTTAAAACACGTGGTTACATTTATCTAATGGGATAAACTGAAAATACCTGTTAGAGGTAAGTTCTAAAAATGTTCCAAACTGAACACTTGTTGTGGGAGGATCTGTGTGTCCTATAGAGCTGGCCCGCCTTTTCTCGTCCCTGTTTGTAAGATTAAAGAAGTGGGCGGAGCTTCCATTGAAATCGTTCTATAATGTTTGTGTTTTGGGAAACATTTTGACTTTTTGTCCTTGCGAAACAGTACTTAATAAACTTGTGCTTATTTATGATGTTATAAATGTTATTTTAAAACCTAATTAGTGAAGATAAATCTTAGGGCCGTCAGAGAAGGTGGAGTCTATGGCCCATCCCCTTTCCCCTGTGTGTGTGTGTGTGTGTGTGTGTGTGTGTGTGTGTGTGTGTATATATATATATAGAGAGAGAGAGAGAGAGAGAGAGAGAGAGAGAGAGAGACGGGGTACAGAAACTAATTTCGAGTGTTGGAGCTGTGAGGTACACATGTGTGGTCTGCCCAGCAGTATGGATGCTAGCCCATTCTAGTATCTGAATTTAATATCCTTCTTATTTTCTTTCTGTTATTTTTATTTGTTGTGCAGTCCACTGTTGAATTATACCAGAATAAATGGTTTTCTTTTGATTTGCAACTACCAACTCAAGTCCTCTTTTTTCCTGCATATCACATGTAATGGCAGTGGTGGGATAATTAAGCCTTGGTGGAGAGGCTTTTGATGCTGTACTCAGGTCTGTTGAGGTGTCGGATGTTGCAGGAGGAACCAAGGAGTGGAGTATTAACTCAGATGATGGTGGACAAGCTTGGTCTCCCATTGATGCCTGGCCTAGGTGATGTGAGATGGAAAACTGCAAAGACAGAAGAAGAAGGTGCAATTGGGGGTGCCTCAGATGTTGAAGAGGGGGAGAAGGTAGAAACAAACCCTCCAGCTGGGGACACACAGGAACTACTACAGTGGCTCTGTATGCAACAAGTAGCCCTGGAGAAACAAAGGCAGAAGGATATGCAAAGGAATGAAGTCAGATGGGCTGATACATTGAAGGCAATTCAAGCTCTGGGTGTTGGACGGATCCCTGGAGGAGGTGAGGGTCCAAAGGACATTAAATTGACTAAACTATGTGAAACAGATGACACTGAAACATACCTGACTACCTTTGAGCATATTGCTCGAGCCTACCAGTGGCCTAGAAGCCAGTGGGTTATTTGTCCTGCTCCATACCTTACAGGCAAGTCCCAATTAGCATATGGACATGTAGACAGTACCTTAAGTGAAAATTATGACCCTGTAAAAGAAGCAATACTGAAGAGATATGACATCTGTTTAGAGACATATAGACAACGGTTTAGAGCCTTAAGGTTTCATCTCACTGATACCCCACAAGAAGCATATGCTAGTTTGAAGGACTTATGTAGCAAATGGTTACAACCAGCCATCAATAGCAAGGAACAAATGATGGAAGCAATCGTTATGGAACAATTCATGCATATTCTTCCACAGGATGTACAAATGTAGGTTCGGGAACACCGCCTGGAGACTGCTGAAAAAGATGTCCAATTGGCCGAGGACTATCTAGCTGCCAGACCTAATAGACAAAAAGGTTACTCTGGAACCGGTGCAACCCAGCCCATGGTAAGAACATCTTCATTATTTATTAATATGCCTAGTGGGGGTGGAAGACAGCCAAAATTTGATAGACTTACAATCCAGACATTATCTGCCATAACTGTCAAACCAAAGGCCACATAGCAAGGTTTTGCCCTAAAAAGAAAATTGTAACTACACATTTGGCTCTTGCTAACTGGGCACAGTATTTAACTTCTGTAGAAATAAATGGGAAGTAGTTGCTTGGTCAATTGGACTCTGGGAGTCAACAATCTTTGGTGAGAGCCAATGTCCTTCCCCCTAATGTATTGTGTAAAGAATGGACAGGGGTAACATGCATACATGGATATATTCATTTTTACCCCATGAAAAAAATAGATGTTAACATACAGAACAGTAGCCAGAGAGTGAATATGGTGGTTGTTCCTCATCTGCCTTCACTGGTGATAATAGGGCATGATCACCCTGATTTTTCAGCTCTACTTGCAGAGGCTACAGACTTGGGGGCTGTCACAACTAGAGCTAAGAAGAGACTTGATGCTGAACTATATCATTCATTTCCATTTGAAGATGACTTGTTTGGGGAGTCAGATGTCCAAAAGAAGTCTAGACAGGAGAAACGCCAGGATAAGAAGAGTTGGCAACAGGCACAGGAGCCTGATAATTATCTTAGGGACACAAACATTTCTTACATAGATATGGAGTCAGATAAAATGTTTGGAAAACAGCAAGTAAAAGACCTGTCATTAAAATCTTGCTTTTGACAGGTGGGGAATGAACAAGCAAAGGGGCACAAATATGTGATTAACAAAGGGTTATTATACAGAGAATGTGTTAATCCTAATACAAAGGAAATGTTGACACAGCTGGTAGTCCCCACTGTCTATAGAGAACATATTATATCCCTAGCTCATGATGTACCCTTAGCTGGACACCAAGGTGGGGAACATACCCTTCAGAGGTTATTATATTGATTCTATTGGCCAGAGATAAAATCTCATGTAGCTGAATATAGTAAAACCTGTGTACAGTGCCAAATGGTAGCTCCTGTTAGCAAGAAAGAAAAAGTACCTCTACAACCCCTTCCATTAATATCCACTCCTTTTGAGCGTATAGCGATGGATGTGGTGGGGCCCTTACCTTGAAGTGCAAAGGGAAATCACTTCATACTGGTCATTAGTGACTATGCTACAAAATATCTGGAAGCGACACCCTTGCGCACGGTAACGGCAGATAAAATAGCAGAAGAATTAGTGAAACTCTTTTCATGGGTAGGCATTCCCAGGGAAATCCTATCTGATCAAGGCAGTAATTTCTGTCCACAAGTGCTAAAGAAATTATATTTAACTTTGGGGGTTCATTCCATATTTACTTCACCGTATTACCCACAAACAGATTTATTAGTAGAATTATTCAACAAAACCTTAAAAAAAATGTTATAGATGTTCACTAATGATGAAGGAAAGAAATGGGATACATTACTGCCATAACTGATGTTTGCTTATAGGGAGATGCCTCAGTCATCTACAGGGTTTTCCCCTTTTGAATTGTTATTTGGCTGAAACCCCAGAGGCCTGTTAGATATTATCAAGGAGAATTGGGAAGAGGAAGAGATAGACAAGATCCCTTTAAAAGCCCTGGAATATATTAATATGTTACGACAAAAGCTAAAAAACTATATTATAAAAGCACAATATAATCCAGATCAAAAAAACTACCAAAAGAAATATTATGACAGAGGGGTGAGTACAAAATCCTTCCAGCCTGGAGATAAAGTCCCTCTTCTATTGTCTTGCTCAGATAACAAATTATTAATGAAGTGGTAAGGGCCATACACCATCATAAGGCAGACAGGCCCTGTCAATTATGAGATTAAATGTCCTGACAAAATGAATAAAGTGGTTATTTACCATACTAACCTGTTAAAAGCATGGAATGAAAGAGTAACTCCTTCCCTTTATGTAGCCCCTGAAGTGGACCAAAGTGAAATGGATCTAGCCTATGATAGATTGAGTGGTAAGGGAGATTTATCAGATGTAAAGATTAATGATGATCTAACTCCGGATCAATGTACAGAATTAGACAGATTGTTTTCTTTATTTACATTATCCATTACCACTGTGCCTAGGTGGGTTGAATGTATTTTACTTCACATAGAAACATAGAAACTTAGACTTTGACAGCAGATAAGGACCACTTGGCCCACCCAATCTGCCCATTTTCCTACCTATTGGATAAGCTGCAGGCTCTAGTTAACCAACAGCCAACTTCCTGCAACCCCCCACTATAATTGCCTTATGTCTGTCCCATGCATGTTTGAATTCCTCCACTGTTTTAGACCCCACAACCTCCCCAGGAAGGTGGTTCCATGTGTCCACCACTCTCTCCATGAAAAAAAATGTCCTCACATTACCCCTGAGTCGTCTCCCCTCTATCTTTAAATTGTGCTCTCTTGTTCTTGCACATCTCTTTTTCTGAAAGATGCTACCCTCCTGGACTTTGTTGATTCCCTTGAGGTGCTTTAATGTTTATATCATGTACCCCCCATTCCTCCTTTCATCAAGGGTATACATATTAAAGGATACCTAAACAACATTTTGGCAACAAACTATTTAAAAATCTGACTCCGTAGGTGACTAAAGGAAAGACTGCTGTATTCATTAATGCTAAATCTACATTTTTATACTTTACTTAAAAGTGGTTCCAGAGCATTTGAAAATTGTAAAATCAGCCTTCCAATTAAAAAAAAACTGTCTTACCTGCTTCCTAAAATGTCTGCCAAATGTCTTATGTGATGACATCATTGGAGCCAAAGTCAGAGAGATATATGGCTCTATATAGTGCTAACTAGTTCTTTTTTCCCTTTGTATAGAATTATTTCACCAAATGGTCAAAACCATGTGCATTATTTTGTATAATGCACATGTTAGGCTATGGTTCTGTTCATTTTGTTTACTTTAACATGCTGAAAATGTTTTTACTCTAGTCGACTTTCTCTGTGGCAAACCACAGTGCAGTACAAATCTCGAGTAACCTGGTGGTCTAGTGGTTATAGTGCATTCAGCATGCTACAATGGGGGTGCTGGGGTGGTGTGCGTGCTTAATATGCACTTTTTAACATTTTTATTAAACCTTTATATTTTCTCCTATTATTCTTTTCTAGTTCGTTTTTGACATAACCTACAAATGTAATCCATAGTTTGAATGTAAACATTTGTACAATCAATAAATCAGATTTCTTTAACAAAGTGAAATGCAGCAGCAGCAGCAAGCAAGTATGTTACTTTGTGGAGGGGGCAACAGTTGAAGCCACACCCTTTATCACCCCCTAGAGCCACCACTTTTCTGTAGCAAAGTTCTTGTGCAGGCCAATGTTAGGTTTATACTTTCTCGAAACTCAAATATATGCTTGTCTTGTCTTCTTTTTCCATGGGAAATATTAATAATAAGAAGAACCAGCATTTATACAGTGGTTTTCATACACATTGTATCCCAAAGTGCTTTACAAGAAATACTAGACTGGTAGTGAAGTGACTGAATGTGTAGTGGCAGCCATTTCACACATTAATGTCCACACACAGCCTTGGACAATTGCATGAACTAATTTTATTGGAATGGGACAGTTGGCCAGGACAATGGGTTCAGATAGTGATCAAGGTGCTGGCAGCCCCACATCTTATTTTTCACAGTAATCTGCTCATATTTCTCTCCTCCTGTCTTCCCCCATCCCTAAATATAGAAGTACCTTGCAGGAGTGGCCTTCTCAGTCCTCCTCTGGCATTCATTCTTCACTATTCCTCCTCACACTGAAAACTGGTGAGCTCATCACCCTTCTGCATTATGAATGCAAGTAGTACAGTCCCTGTTTTATTTTGACATATCAGATATAAATATATCTTTCCAGTAAGTCAGGCTCATAGCAGCAAGGAACAAGGGGAATGATGGGCTTTCCTATCCTTAAAATATCTAGGCTACCTTTGATTAGGCACTATTAAATGATGGGTGTGCTTGCACATCATTATGCACGTCATTTAATAGTACCTAATCATAGGTGGCTTAGATCTTATATGGGTAGAAAAGTCTATTTTTCTACTTGTGCCATGCTGCTATCAGCCTGGCTACCACAAGATCATGTTTATTATTAATATCAATATAACACTGGCGACTGTACTAACCACATTCATGATGCGGAAGGGTAGTGAGCTCACCAGTGTTTGGTGTGGGGAGCAGGTGAGAAGAATGTATGCCAGAGAGGGACTGAAGAGGACATTCTAGCAGGGTACAGCTATATTCAGGTTAGTTGAAAACATGAAGGAGGATGCTGAGAAGATCACTGTGAGATCTGAAATGTGGGGTTGCCAGCATCATGATCACTTACTGACTGTGGGTGAAAGTAGCCAGCGATGACAAATACTCAGAGTGGCAGGTCTGCACCTAAACTGTTACTTGAATTCAGTGTAGGGAGATTACCCTCGGGAGGGGGGGTGTTGACGTTTGTTAGGACAGTATTGAGGGAGTTGTGTATAGCTTATTCAAGATTTGGAAGGGTGGTAACCAGCCAACTCACATTCTGGAGAAGAATTGCTGGGAACTGTCCTCTGGGGTTCTGCAGATCACAGGTAAAGTAGACTGACACTTGAAGTCAGATGGATTTGCTCAAGGTATTAGTATGCCTCTCCTGTTAATAATATTGCTATCCATTGTAAGTGCTGCCCTTATGAGGGCATAATCATCAGTTTTTCTGGTGGGTCATGATGCTTATTGCTTGGCCCCTCCAGGAAGACCTAGGTGTTGGCTAATAAGGTGGGAAAAAAACACAACAGGGAACTGTACATATTACCTGCACTGTGCAGAAGGGTGGTGATCCACTCAATGTTTACTGTGAGAACAGAAGTCAAACACTGAGAATGTGGACTGGAGAGTGATTTGGGAGGCATTTTTTAACAGTGCCAGCTGATGATGCATATTAGTATAGGTGTGCACAACTCTCTGAGGTACAAGATTATAATCAAAGGTGTGATTATTCTCTTCATGAGACCAAAAGTTCATATGCAGCCCAAGGCAGTACTAAGGACAGGGAATGGATGGTGGGGTGTTCAACAGAAGGCAGGCTAGGTGCAGGGGGTTCATAGGGAAAAAGAAAGCCTTAACTGTGGATTAACAAGAAAGCATGAGCTTTGGAACTGAACAACACCTGTAAACAAGCTTTTAGCTTAGTGTGTCTCTCCTGGTTAACAAAAAAACAAAATTCAGTGCATCATATAACCATTAGATCATCAGGTATTTGAAGTGTTGTACTGAAATGCAGTTTGCCAAAGAAAAAGTCAGCTGGATTGCAAAACATTTATGCAAGTTAAAGTAAACAAACTTAACAAAATCATAGCCTAACATGTGTACTGATCAAAATAATACATGAGGTAATACATGGTGTTGGTCATTCTGGTACAACAATTCAAAATAAAGAGGGAAAGAAGAACTAGTTAGCACTATAGAAACATAAGTGGATCTGTGTCTCTGGCTCCTATGATGTCTTCATGACTCATCACTTAACACACTTGGCAGACATCTTATGGAGAAACCAAGGCTGTTTTTTGAAAGTGAAAGGCTGATGTTTAAATTTTTCAAAAGTTATGAAACTGCATTTATGTTATTTACATAACTACATAAATGTAAGCAGCAGTCTTTACTTTACCTCACAATGCAGCCAGATTTTGGAGTTTGCACTTTTAAAAAACTGCTTATTTAGGTACCCTTTAAGCTCTCTCAGTCTCTCTTCATATGGTTTCTGATGCAGACCCTGACCCATTTTAGTTGCCCTCCTCTGGACTGCTTTCATCCTGTCTATGTCCTTGCGTAGATAGAGTCTCCAAAACTGCACTCAGTACTCCAGATGGGGTGTCACCAACTGTCTGTACAGAGGGATAACCACTTCCCTTTTTCTACTTGTGATGCCCCTCCTTATGCATCCCAGTATCCCCCCAGCTCTCCTTACTAACTTTTCACATTGCTTACCCACCTTTAGGTCATCTGATATGATTACCCCCAGGTCCCTTTCCATTATTATTGTTGTTAGTACCTCCCCTGCCATTGTGTACTCTTCTCCTGGGTTTTTGTTTCCCAGGTGCATTACTTTGCACTTCTTTGCATTGAATGTAAGTTGCCATACATCTGACCATTCCTTCAACTTTGCCAAGTCCCTTCTCATCCTTTCTACCCCCTTGTGTATCAACTCTGTTACAGATCTTTGTGTCATTTGCAAAGAGGCATATCTTTCCTTCCAGACCCTCTTCAATGTCACCTATAAAGACGTTAAAGTGGACTGGACCCAGTACTGAGCCCTGAGGTGTTCCACTAGTAACTCCCCTTTCTTCGGAATGAGTTCCATTCACTATTACTTTCTGTTTCCTGTTGTGCAGCCAGTTTGCTACCCATGCTACCACCTTGGGATCCACTCCCAGGCTGGCTAACTTGATTATTAATCTTTTGTGCGGTACTGTGTCAAATCCCTTTCTAAAGTCCAGGTAAGCCATATCCACAGCCCCTCCCTGGTCTATTACTTTGGTCACCCAGTCAAAGAAATCAATTAGATTTGTCCGACATGACCTTCCCACTGTGAATCCATGCTGCTTTGGGTCCTGTGCCCCCTCTGACCTCTAGATACTGAACAGTTCTTTCTTTCAGAAGTATATTCCATCATTTTCCCTACCACTGAGGTAAAACTAATAGGTCTGTAGTTTCCTGCTTCTGCCTTGCTCCCACTTTTGTGAAGGGGAATCACACAGAGGTACATCAAAATATCCCCTTTAGAACCAAACCATATCAACTACCTGAAAGTTTGAGAGAAGGGGTGATTGAGGAAATAAAGAAGATGCAACAATTAGGCATCATACAGCCTTCTATGAGTCCTTGGAGTTTCCCAATGGTGGTGGTCAATAAAAAAGAAGGGGGTATTAGAGTGTTTTTTAGATTTTCAAAAACTAAATGCCATCTCAAAATTTGACGGATACCCTATGCCCTGTATAGATGACATCATAGACAGATTAGGGAATGCACAATACATCAGTACGTTAGACCTATCAAAAGGATATTGACAAATTCCATTAGATGTAGAGTCCCAGGAAAACAACGCTTTTAGCACCCCTCTGTGATTATTCCACTTTACAACCATGTGTTTTGGTTTACATGGGACACCAGCAACTATCCAAAGATGCATGGACTAAATTTTACAAGCTCACACAGCATATAGCGCTGCTTACTTGGATTATGTCATAATATTTATCCCTTCATGGGAAGAACATATGACACATCTACAGGACGTATTAATGGCAATATCAGAGTCGGGGCTAACAATTAATCCAAAGAAATGCTCCCTGGCAATGCAAGAAACACGATATTTGGGATTTATTATTGGAAAAGGAAAAGTAAGGCCAGAAACTACAAAAGTTGATGCTATATCCAGAAGTCCTCAACCTCAAACAAAAACTCATGTTAGATCTTTTTTAGGGCTAGTGGGTTATTACTGTTGTCCTCCAATTTGCTGAACTTGCTAGCCCCTTGATTGAATTAACAAAAAAATCAAAACCAGAAAAAGTACAATGGTCTGCCAAATGTCAAGAAGCTATCACATCCCTTAAGGCGAAGTTATTTTCATATCCAGTACTACACAGTCCAAATTTTCAATACCCATTTTTATTACAGATTAATGCTTCTAATCATGGGATTGGGGCAATGTTATCTCAGATAAATTAGGAGATGAACATCCAGTACTGTACATTAGTCATAAACTTCGTGAGAGGGAGACAAAATACTCTACTATTGAGAAAGAATGTCGTCATTCGCTGGGCAGTAGAATCATTAAAGTTTTATTTGTGGGGTAGAGAGTTTACAGTTATTACTGACCATAATTCTTTATGTTGGTTAAACATGATGAAAGATAAAAACCCTTGCATCATGCGTTGGTATTTGACATTGCAGCCGTATAAATTCAGCATTCAACATCAAGCAGGTAGTAAGCATAAGAATGTTGACTTCATGTCCCGCTATGGAGCAGATGACAATATCAGACCTTGGGGTATAGAAAAGTAAGATAAGAATCAGACATCAGTTAGAGAAATATCTCTGTACTATGTCTAATGACCATTTTTTTTTGTTTTTGTTTTGTTTTGTATTGGGACCCCGGGGTGGAGCTTTGGGAGTGGGAGGGCCAAAGCACCATCTCTTCCCTATAGTAAAGAGAAGAGTTCTGATCTGCTGAATAAAAATCTAGGATACTGCCCTTTGGATCTCTGTTCATTAAGAATCTGAGCTGGATTTGTTTAACTCCTGTTTTTTTTTTTTTCTAAGGCAGGAAGGAATGTGAGGCTGACTTTAAAACAGGGGATTTTTGTTTTTTAAGTCTTTTGCAACTGTTTGTCTTTTTCTGTATTGTGTTCTACCCTTTTACTTACAGGATGGCCACCAGTAAGGACTTCTAGTTTCTATCCCTTTTTCTTAAAAATGTTCCACTCTTGTTCACCAAATCATGTTTTTCTCTCCTTTTCCAGCTTTAGAAAAAAACAGTGAGTTTAAACATAAAAACGCGAGCATTACGATACTGAAGCATGTCCTCTAAAAAGTACTAAAGCCCCAGATTTAGTGATCCCATAGGTTGTTATGGTGATTAGTTTTAAACTTTTTTTTGTAGCTGCAGTACAAGAATAGGGGCTTGTGCTATGTAATGCAGAACACTCACCTACCCCACTTGCTAGAACAGCACTTAGCAGGTGAAGTTTAAGATGCGATGCGAGTGTTCCTTGGCCTCACCTAAACCATGTTAGGTAAATGCTCGTTTTGTTTTGAACTCAGGAAAAAAACCCTGTATAATACTCCGCTTTTGTGTAGTGTTAGGTTTTCTTGGAAAGACCAGCATTTATTCTGGACAAAAAGGTGCTTCTAGGGATGTTTTTTTTTTTCTTTCAGGACTCAAAGCATGCGCAATGCAAGTTTAACTTTGATTTCTGCTCATCTTGGCATAGTCCAAGCGTTTACTGGCAGAACGTTTGTAATTTGGGAATAAATAAATATTGTATTTTCTATCAATGCTTGAAACACTTGGTTACATTTATCTAATGGGATAAACTGAAAATACCTGTTAGAGAGAAGTTCAAAAAACATTCCAAACCGAACATTGTTGCGGGAGGGTCTCTGTGTCCTATAGAGCTGGCCGGCCTTCCCACACCCCTTTCTGTAAGATTAAAGAAGTGGGCAGAGCTTCCATTGAAATCATTCTATAATGTTTGTGTTTTGGGAAACATTTTGACTTTTTGTTCTTAAGAAACAGTACTTAATTAACGTGTGCTTATTTATGATGTTATAAATGTTATTTTAAAACCTGATTTGTGAAGATAAATCTTAGGGACATCAGAGAAGGTGGAGTGTATGGCTCCTCCCCATCCCCTGTGTGTCTATATATATATATATATATATATATATATATTATATATATATATAGAGAGAGAGAGAGACAGAGAGAGTGCAGAAACTCATTTGGAGTGTTGGAGCTGTGAGGAGCAAACATACGCTGTGCCCAGCAGCATGGATGCTAGCCCATTCTAGTATCTGAATGTAATAACCTTCTTATTTTCTTTCTGTTATTTTTATTTGTTGTATAGTCTGTTGTTGAATTATACCAGAATAAATGGTTTTCGTTTGATTTGCAACTACTGACTCAAGTCCTCTTTTATCCCATGCATCACAGTGCTGTTTGCTTAAGAATGCTGATGGATGAGCAGAGGTGAAGTACATTACATTACTTTTTTTTTGTGTTCAGTAACAGTTTGGAGTTAGCAAGATTGAGTTGCAGTTGATTGAAATCAGACTGCAGCTTGGCATGTGCTTCAAGCAATGATGGTTTGGAAGTGTACAATACTGTGTCATCTGCAAAGACGTGAATCTTGGATTTGTGAATGTTATTGCCCATGGAATTAATATAGCTAGAAAACAGTCGTGTCCAAGTATGGACTCTTGCGGGACTCCTCTTGTAACCAGGATGTGATCCGAAAGGAGCCCACCCATAAGATAGCTGAAAAAACAGTTTGTAGAAGGACCATTCATACCCAGAGACCTAAGGCATTGAAGAAGAAGGTTGTGGTCCACCATGTTGAATGCTGTACTAAGGTCTAGAAACATGACTCCCGTGGATTGCTTGGCATCAACAGCAGTGAACCAATCATTGATAACTTTGGCCAGAGATGAAACAGTGCTACGATTCTTCCTAAAACTGGAATGAAGAGGATTGAGTAGGTTAGAGCTCTCTAAAACCTCCTTTAGCTGGGTGTTTATTAATTTCTCAAGGATTTTGGACATGACTGACAAGATGAAGATGGGTCTATAATTATTGAGTTTGTGCTGGTCACCTAACTGAAATAAGGGAAGAATAAAGGCTGTTTTCCAGCAGGAGGAAACTGTGGCTGAGGAGACAGACAGATAAAAGATGTGCAAAATTGGTGCCGTTAATAGATGATTCCCTAGCTTTACAAATGTGGATTCAATCTCATCAGCATCACCAGGTTTCTTTGGATATAAGTTGCTCAGGAGATCCTCAACTTGCTTATAAGTTGCTGGAGACAGCTGAAAGGAGTCTTGGGGCATTAGAAGCTGGGGGTCGCCCAAGGATGAAAGGTATCAGTCAGCCCAGCAGCTGGCAATTTATTAGGTCATCACAGGGAGAATACTGAACATGAGATTCAGAAAGGGCAAAGAAATATCAGGAAGATGAAGCAGAAATTTGAGGCATGAAAGAGAGAAAGAGAGAGAGAGAGAGAGAGAGAGAGAGGAGGTTATGCACAGAAAGATCAAGTACTCTCACTTGTTCAGGGTCATACTGTGAAAAAGTGGCAGGAATGGGATTCAAACATTGGTCTCCAGGTCTGCAGCTCCACAGGTCTGTACCCTAACCAACAGGCTATGTGACCATACAACTGTGATATAATGCCTTCTAGCAGTCAATGGTCCAAGCCACAGACAAAGCATTTATGCAAATGGTTTGAAAATCTAGCCCTGCTTAGATTTTATAGTATTATAATCTGATTTAGACTTATGTGGCTGGGGCAGAGTAGTGATTTAAACAAAGAGCTGAGCTCAACTTTCCAGTCACATTTATTATAATGATAATTTTATATTTTGCATGCTGTAAGAAATAATAATTGCACTGTGCACAGTCCATAAAGACTGAGACCAAAGGCCAAGATTATTATCACTACAGCACAGTGCCATTATTTCTGAACATCTACACTACAATACAGAGTTATTATTGTAGGAAAAAAGTAGATACTGTACATGACATAACTTCATGAAATATAGCAAATCTGATCTAAAACAATTTATTTAAAAACTACTGATAATTGTTTTGTTAGGGGGTGATTGCGTTCATGACTGTCAGATGGTGGATGGCCAAGGAGGTGAGTGGGAGGGCTTTGCTGGCCACTGATCTACCATGGTTTTACCAGTGAGTGGTGATCAGAGTGAGGGGATGCTGGGGAAGGGATTCTTAGTGGGTGGGGGTGGACAATGCATTGGGGTGAGCTTTGGCACTTGGTGGGGTGCTGGCCACCAGGGATGTTCATTATACAGAGAGTCTGGGGTGGTTGGAGGGGAGAGGGACCACTAGACTGCCAAAGATATTTGATTATGTGCATTATGGGGGTGACGCTAAAGGGGGACCACTATACTGCTGGTGATTCCTCTGTCTACCACTAAACATGGGCACTTGGGGGCAACCAGCACACATGCAAATGAGCCCATAAGAGGCATGCAGATGGCCCCTTAGCACCTTTGAATACTAAATAAAGTCATTTGCATGCTCTGGCTGTATATGGCTCACAGGGACCTGGGTCTATCCCATTTCATTTCATTTCATTTCTGTTTTATACTGGAAAGGCATACGGGCAAAATTGTCCAATTGCACAAGCATCTAGTGTGTCAGAATCAAAGAGAAACAGGACAATTGCTGGAGCATACAAAAGCATGACTACAAACAGTACACTGGAGTAATTATATACAAAATAGACTGAGGAACAGCACTTGAATTTACATAGAATTGTGCACAAATCATAGTATTATGTACAAATCAGTGAGGTAGTAATGAAATAATTTACAAAACTTTGATGGGGCGCCTTAGTGGGAGGAACAGGGACAATTATCGAGAGAGACAGGAATTGGAGACAGGGTAAGGTAAAGATTATGGGCAGCTGCACGAAGAATTGTTGAGAAGGAAGTTTGTTAGGGTGCTTTTGAAAACAGCAATGAACGAGCATTGGGTGAGAGACTGAGGCAGAGCACCGAAGAGTTTTGTGCCTGTAGGCAAGTGAGCGTTGTCCACGGGAGGTGTGGTATAATGGGGTTGCAAATGTACTACGGAGGAGTGTCTGGGGTGTGAGACTGTGCATGCCTGGGAAAGAGGGTGGTGGTGGTACTGTCGGAGAGGACACCCTTAAGGGAATTGAATAGAAAGGTGCAGGATTTGCCATTAAACCTGTCCTTGAGAGGGAGCCAGTTAGCTGATTTATAGAGGGTACAATGGTGAGCCATCTGGGGGAGACCAGTGACAGACTGAAGGATGCTGTGGTAGGTGGACCTCAGTCTGTCAAACTTTTTTTTGGGGGGGGAGTAGACTAGGGAGCCATAGTCCAGAAGGGGGAGCAGGACACTGCTAGCAAGTTGGGCCCTAGAGTCTGGTGTAAGGAACTGTCTGATGCAGTACAACATCCAGAGTCTTTGATGCACTTTACTGATAAGGAGATTGTGTGTTTATCAAAGGTTAGGTGGCTGTCAGGGAGGATCCTAAGATATTTTAATTCAGAGACTCATCATTGTCTGCGAGGGTGAAGTCAAAGTCAGTGCTTTTCTTAATGCCCAAGAAAGCCATGGATTTTTAATATTTTTTGGCATTTGGGGGTGATTGCGTTCATGACTGTCAGATGGTGGATGGCCAAGGAGGTGAGTGGAGGGCTTTGCTGGCCACTGATCTGCCACGGTCTTACCAGTGAGTGGTGATCAGAGTGAGGAGGTGCTGGGGGAGGGATTCTTAGTGGGTAGGCATGACAAATGCATTGGGGTGAGCTTTGGCTCTTGGTGGGGGGGCACTGGACCACCAGGGATGTTCATTATACAGAGAGTCTGGGGTGGTTGGAGGGGAGAGGGACCACTAGACTGCCAAAGATATTTCATTATGTGCACTATGGGGGTGACCAGTAAAGGGGGACCACTAAACTGCTGGGGATTCCTCTGTCTACCACTAAACATGGGCACTTGGGGGAAACTAGCACACATGCAAATGAGCCCATAAGGGGCATGCAGATTGCCCCTTAGCACCTTTGCATACCAAATAAAGTTATTTGCATGCTCTGGCCATATATGGCTCACAGGAGACCTGGGTCTATCCCATTTCATTTCATTTCTATTTTATACTGGAAAGGCATATGGGCAAAATTTTCCATTTGCACAAGCATCTAGTGTGTCAGAATCAAAAAGAAACAGGACAATTACCGGGGCATACAAAAGCATAACTACAAACAGTGCGCTGGAGTAATTATTTAGAAAATAGACTGAGGAACAGCACTTGAATTTACATGGAATTGTGCACAAATCATAGTATTATGTACAAATCAGTGAGGTAGTAATGAAATAATTTACAAAGCTTTGATGGGGAGGCTTAGTGGGAGGAACAGGGACAATTATTGAGAGAGACAGGAATTGGAGACAAGGTAAGGTAAAGATTAAGGGCAGTTGCATGAAGAGTTGTTGAGAAGGAAGTTTGTTAGGGTGCTTTTGAAAACATCAATGAATGGGTATTGGGTGAGAGACTGAGGCAGAGCATTGAAGAGTTTTGTGCCCTGTAGGCAAGTGAGTGTTGTCCGTGGGAGGTGCGGTATAGTGGGGTTGCAAATGTACTGCTGGAGGAGTGTCTGGGGGTATGAGACTGTGCATGCCTGGGAAAGAGGGTGGTGGTACTGTCGGGGAGGACACCCTTAAGTGAATTGAATAGGAAGGTGCAGTATTTGCCATTAAACCTGTCCTTGAAAGGGAGCCAGTTAGCTGATTTATAGAGGGTACAATGGTGAGCCATCCTAGAGAGACTAGTGGTAAGCTTGAGGATGCTGTGGTAGGTGGACCTCAGTCTGTCAAAGTGTTTTTTTTTGGTGGGGGGAGTAGGACTAGGGAGCTGTAGTCCAGAAGGGGAAGCAGGAGACTGCTAGCAAGTTGGGCCCTAGAGTCTGGAGTAAGGAATTGTCTGATGCAGTACAACATCCAGAGTCTTTGATGCACTTTATTGATAAGGAGATTTTTGTGTTTATCAAAAGTTAGGTGACTGTCAAGGAGGATAGTAAGATATTTTAGTTCAGAGATTCTCATCATTGTCTGCGAGGGTGTAGTCAAAGTCAGTTCTTTTCTTAATGCCCAAGAAAGCCATGGATTTTCTATTTTTTTTGGCATTTAGAACAAGGTCATGTGAGGAGAACCATGAGTGGAGTCTACTGAAATCAGATTGGAGTTTTTGGAGAAGAGTAGATTTTTTTTATCGCTGCAGTAAAGGGCTACATCATCTGCACAGAGTATGAGCTTGATGGAAGTGTATATGTCTGGGAGGAAAGTCATGAAAAGGGAGCACAGTAGGGGTCCCCAATATGGAGCCTTTTGGGACACCGTATTTAATATGACAGACATCAGAGAAGTGACCCTCGAGCAAGGTTCTATGTGTCCTATGGTTGAGATAGTTGTGGACCCAGTTGACTATGTTATTGAAAAAGTTCAGTTTGGAGAGTTTTGAAAAGAATGCCATGATTGATCAGGTCGAATGCTTTGGTGAAATCTACAAAAATAGTACCAGTGTATGGGCCACCGTCAGTGGCCTGATACATGTCATGGGTAAAGTTAACCAAAGCAGTCTCAGTGTTGTCATGGGCCCTAAAGCCAAGCTGGAAGCTGGATATGATGCTGTATTTGTTAAGAAAATCTGTGGTCTTTTCAAGGACAATTTTCTCAATAATTTTGGAGAGTTGTGCAAGGAGTCAGGTGGATCTGTAGTTTCTGATGTTATTTTTACAGCTGGATTTGTGGAGGGGTCTGATATTAGTTTCTGGCAGCACTATCTCCTGTAGGCCATATATATCCTTCATCCATGTCAGCCAGTGCATATCCACTTAGGGCTGTGCCAACATGACCCAATACTCAGTCAGTTAGCATGGAACATCAGTGCGTACTAATGACTGAATAATGCTATAACTTCGGTTTGCTTTTTTTTGGCAGTTTGTTCTTGCCATTCATTTATGATTTTTAGTTTTTTTAAGTGATTTCTACATACTAGATTTTGGCAGCCTAGTTCCTCCTTTAAAGTAAGCTTCTGACAGAATGTTTCTGAGGTAAGTATTAGAACAGAAGATCGTTATCATAACTACTATTGCATTGTTGTTTCATTGCCAGATCTACTGTACTTTTACAGACAGATAAGGGTACAGTAGATATGTAAACACTGATTGATTGTGTCTCCACTTGCAATAATGTAAGATAACCCCCTCTTGGAATCCCATTGTTGCCAGTACACCCCCAATATCCTGAGGTTTACAATTAACCTTAGAGCTGTTTGTTACAAACAGTCAGGGAAGGAGGCAATTGACACTTAGAGAATACAAGCAACATCTGAACTGATTACAATAACTTATTTCAGATATGAGTGGAAGGGCAGTATGCTATTTTCCTAGAGTTACATAAAATGCATTAGGGAAGTCTTTAATGTTTTCATGAAATCTGTTCCATTCGAAAAACCTTCTAGGTAATATATAATGAAATTAATTTACTCCTACAGTGTTAAATGAAACATAAAATATGTGACATACTTTTAACTTCCTTGGCCTTGACAGCGGGTTCTTTCTCTAGAAAAGGGAAAAAAAGGGAAGATTATTAAGTAAATGATGTCTCAGATTTTGTTTCTTAAACTTCATCTTGTAATATTATCCTAATGTACTTAAGGTTCACAGGACGAGAGGGTTCCAGTGGGTTAATGAATCAATGAACAAATAATTCTTGACTGCTCCCCCAACATAAGTGTCTGAAGCTGATTCTGCAAAAACATTAATATATCCACCTTATAGTACAATTTCATAAGAATTCTGTAATCAACTATTACAATCCACTAGAAAAACAACTTTCTTTAATTTTTTTATTCTCTTTCAAAGGTTTTGCAGTTTGCTCAAACTTACCGATGGGGTCTGCATAAAGCATTTTAATTGCTTTATCTGCATGATGCTTTTATTTATAATCTAGTAATTTTAACTAAGTTTTAATTTATTTTTGTTATGTATTTTTACCTTGTAATTGGTACCAGTTGTCTACATTATTTTCTAGTCAGCTAAAGCTTGTGTAGTACCTAGGCCTTATTTTTAGCTAACCTATTCCTAGCTTATAATAGTAATTAGTTCTTATATCTGTGCTAGTACTGTAGGTTGAGCTTGATGTAATCATCTTCCTTCTAATTTAATTGATAGCTTGTTCCATTTTGTAGTAGTTCCTAAAGTTATGAATTGCCAATTAGTCATAGCTTGCACTTATACCTATTTTTAATTATGCTCTAGTTAGCTGTAGCTTGAAATAGTGCTTGAGGTTTTAATTTATCTAATTGTACCCTTTCTGTGTTCCTTATAATTTATATTTTATCATTGTTCTTTAATGGTTTTATTTTCTGTCTCTTCTTTAACTTTCATTTTTTTGCTGTTCTTGTGTTTCCATTTTCTGCACTTTCATTTTCTTTGCTATGCTGTTAACTTACATAGAAACATAGAAGTTGATGGCAGATAAGGACCACAAGGCCCATCCAGTTTGCCCATTTCTTTTTCTACATTATGAATGTGCCATTGGCCTTTGCTCTGTCAATGGCCTATCTATTCATATTCATCTGTATTGCTCCCTTATGCCTATCCCATGCCTGTTTGAAGCCCTGCACTGTATTTATATCCACCACTTCCTGAGGTAGACTATTCCATGCATCTACCACCCTTTCTGCAAAAAAGAACATCTTCGCATTACCCCTTAATTGGCCTCCCTCTAATCTCATGCTGTGTCCTCTTGTCCTGCTATTTTTCTTATATTGAAACATGTTAGACTCTCTCATCTTGTTAATGCCCTTAAGGTGTTTGAATGTTTCGATCATATCACCTCTCTCACTCCTTTGCTCTAGGGTATACATGTTGAGATCTGTAATCTCTCCTTATATGTTTTCTGATGCAGTCCCTGCACCATTTTGGTTGCCCTTCTCTGGATTGCCTCAATTTGGTTAATGTCCTTGTGAAGGTGTGGCCTCCAGTACTGAACGCAGTACTCCAGATGGGGCATAACCAGTGCCTTGTAAAGAGGGATGATTACTGCCCTCTAATGACTTGCGATACCCCTACTAATACACCCCGACATCCCCCTAGCCTTACCTGCTGCTTTAGTGGTCTGCTTGGATGATTTCAGGTCATCGGTGATGATGATGCCCAAGTCTCTTTCTTCCCTTGTGACTGCCAGCTACTCCCCTCCCAGCCTATATGTGACTTCAGGGTTTCTTTTCCCTATGTGCATGATCTTGCACTTCTTTGCATTAAACCCGAAATGCCACTCTTCTGACCATTTTGCCAGTTTATTCAGATCTCTTCTCATTCTTCCCACCCCATCTGGATCATCTACTCTGTTTCAGATCTTGGTGTCATCTGCAAACAGACAAACCTTACCCTCCAGTCAATCTGCAATGCCACTGATGAAGATATTGAAAAGGACTGGCCCCAGGACTGATCTCTGAGCTACCCCACTTGTGACTTGCATCTCTTCTGACTCTATATCATTTACCACCACGCTCTGTTTTCTGTCAACCAGTTTGCCACCCAGTTGACCAACTTCTGACTCACCCCAAGCCTACCCAGCTTATTAATCAATCTTCTATGTGAAACAGTATCGAAAGCTTTGCTGAAGTCAAGGTAGGTGACATCAACTGCTTCTCCTTGGTCCACCACTCTGGTTACCCAGTCAAAGAAATCTATAAGATTAGTTTGACAGGACCTTCCTGTAGTAAACCCATGCTGTCTTGGATCCTGTGCTCCTATGGATTCCAGGTGTTGCACTATCCTTTCCTTAAGGAGTGCCTCCATAATCTTGCCCACTACTGAGGTAAAACTGACTTGTCTGTAGTTCCCTGCCTCCTCCTTGCTACCATTCTTGTGGAGCGGGATCACATGAGCCCTTCTCCAGTCTTCTGGTACCTCTCCTGTGTGCAGAGACTCTCTAAACAGTTCTGATAATGGCTCTGCTAGTTCCACCCTCAGCTCCTTTAGTACCCTGGGATGTATGCCATCAGGTCCCATTACCTTGTCCACCCTGAGCTTATTGAGCTCTTGTAGGACCCTTTCTTTAGTGAAGTGACTAGTGCACACCTCCCCCCCCCACTGTGTCCATGGTGCTGAGTGGTGGGCCCTGCTGTACCTTTTCTTCAGTAAATACTGAGCAGAAGTATCTAATTAGGATAGATGCTTTTACATGGTCCTCCTCCTCACATGCCCCCTTATCCCTTTTGATCTTAGCAATACCCTCTCTGGACTTTCTCCTTTCACTAATGTATCTATAGAAAGTCTTGTCACCTTCTTTTACTGTTCATGCTAGTGTTTCCTCAGTTTGGGCCTTTGCCTGCCTTACTGCCTCCCCTGCTTCCCTTATGGAAGCTTGGTATGCCTTTCTATCTTCATTCTGCTGCATTCCCTTATATTTCCTGAGGGCCAGCCTTTTGGCTCTGACCTTTTCTGCTACTGTTTTTGAGAACCAAAGTGGTTTCCTTCTTCTTTTGCGCTTCCTTTTCTCTCTAACACAATGGGATGTTGCTTCAAGTATTGCATCCTTTTGATTGCCCACTTTGCCTGTACCCCCTCACTTCTATGGTGTTTTTCTCCCTCCTCTCTCCCTTTATCTCTTTTGTACAGTCCAATGCCTTCTCTTCTTTTTGCTTTTCCAGCTGTTCCCCCACCTCATCCCCTTCTTTCTCCTCTTTCTTCTCTTCCTACTCTCCTCCATTTCCCTTGATGTCTAATTCTTCCTGCTCATTGGCTACATCTTGGATCTCTCTGGTGCTTTCTAACTCTTCTCTCCCCCATTCCTTCTCCTCTACTTCCCTCCTGCCCCCCCCCACCTCCAAGCATCATCTTGTTTTTTTAAACTCTTTTTCACTTTGTTACTACTGCTATCAGGTGTCATTGAACATAATCCTGGCCCAATCACTACTTCATCCCAACAGCTTCCCAAAGGTTTGAAAGCTGCCCATTTAAGCATCCACAGTTATCTCCCCAAAACTGACCACCTATAACCTATCATGCTTAAAGAGGACAGGAAATCATTTGTAATTGGCATTGGTTTATGAATTTATTATTCTCAGAAATTACATGCATTCCCCTGAATTACCCATATTTAACTGTACCTGAATAAAAAGTGATATGAAAAACAGTATTTTGCATTATTTTTATGGGCAGCATCATATTACAGTTCTCTTCATGGAACCAGTAATTTGGAGTTTTTAATATGTCAGAGTTTGTGCAGAGAACTCTAAGCATAGTTCTGATAGGTCAACAGCTCATACTTAGCATTCTGTACACAAACCATGACATATTGAAACTCCAAATTAGTGGTTCCATGAAGAGAACTGCAACAGAACACTGCCCATAAAAACAATGCAATGCAAAATATAGTTGTTTGTATCACTTTTTATTCAGATACAGTTACAAATGCATGTCATTTCGGATAATAAGAACTTTATACATGGCTGTCAACACAGATTTTCTGTCCCCTTTAATATATGGCCAGGTGCTCTAGTTTTATTTGAATCCTGTCTCTCCTCCAATGTACATAATTCTGCTAACTATACCTGGTTACACTATCGCCACGCAAGCTTGCTCAGAGGGACGCTGGTGTTGCAGTTTATATTTCCACTGGAATCCAATTTCTGATTGTTCTTGCTATTTCTTCCTCTCTGCCTTTAAGCTGCTCCTTCTTAAACTCTGCCTTCCTTTTTCTGTCTCCATCTTTATTGCTTGGGTTTACTGTCTGTTGCCCTAGTATTTCCCCTGCCTTACTTACTGAGCTTCTTTCAACTGTATGCTCTAACTCTTCCAAAGGTGAGCCTAATATTCTTTCTGACTTTAATATAAATTGGCTCTCCACGGCACAAATAAAATTGTTCAAAATGTAAAGTCACAACAATTGACTCTATTGATTTCTAACCCCACTTGTCTAAATGTTAAATTGTTAAATCACTCTTTGATAGACAGGGTTTGATCACACCCATGCCATGTTGTGGATGCAGGAATCCTTCCTGATGCCCTCAGTGACCATCATGTGGTTTACTGTGTGCACAAGATACATTGTCCTAAGGCTGCCCCCTAAATTTATCTATCTCAGGTCCTTTAGGTCACTGAACTTGTCTTCCTTCCTAGCTGACCTTATGGCTACTGATTGGCCTCCTATTTCAACAGCCAGTAACATTAATTCTGCCCTACAATACTTTCTCTCCAAATTTATGGTTGTATGGGATGATCATGCTCCCCTGAGAAAATCCTTAGTACGGGGCTCTCATCTTCCTTGCATTACAAGTGAGGTGATGACTTGCCTGTGTTCTAGAGACATTGACTTGTATTCTTTTAAAAGCAGTGGCTCCCCAACTGCTTTGGCACACTACCGTTTCCTTCGTAACACCTGCATCAGAGCCAAAAGACTTGCTAAGTCTGAATATTTTACATCCACACTCCAGAACAACATTAATCATCCCTCCAAGTTCTGGAAGATTATCCACTCTATTTTCTGCACTCTGCCCAGTCTTCCTCCCCTATACTTAAGGTTGGTAACTCCCTCATCACTGATATTTCTACTGTTGCCTCTTCCTTTAACACCTACTTTACTACCTTCTCCCTTTCTCTCACCTCTTCCTCCCCTCTAGCCTTGCTCACCTCTTCCCTTTTTAATCTTTCATTTTCCTTCTCTTTTGTCAACACCTTTACTACCCTTAAGTCCTTCCTTGCCCTTAATCCTCATAAAGATGGTAGCCCTGATGGCCTTGATCCCAAACTTCTTCTTTCAGCCCATCATATCACTCGGCCTATTACCCTTTTCCTCAACCGTTTCTGTTATTCTGCTACTGCCTCTGATGTCTGGAAACATGCTACTATCATCCCTATCCCTAAAGGTGATGATCCCTCTTCTCCTGGTAACTACCATCCTATCTTTCTCCTTCCTGTCATAGCTGAGTCACAGGAACACCTTGTTCTAGCTCATCTCTCTTCCTTCACTGACTCCTCCTCTTTCTTCATCCCCTTTCAGTCTGGTTTAAGGAAATCTCACTCCACTTTTACATCTCTCCTTCAGCTCACTGACTCCATATTCTTATGTATGGATCAGGGTCTGATCACGTCTGTGATTTTTGTTGATCTTGTTAAAGCTTTTGACCCAGTGGCAGATCAACTTCTTCTGGACAAGTCTCTGGCAACAGGTCTTTCTGACTCTGCGGTCAGCTGGTTCCATTCTTACCTTGAGGGTAGGTCTCAAGCTGTATGGATAGGTAGCTCAATTTCCTCTCCACTCCCTGTCTGCAAGGATGTCCCTCAAGGGTCTGTCCTGGGTCCTGTTCTCTTTCCTATATTCTTAAATTAACTTCCCTCTGTCTGTTCTTCTGTGATCATTCATATGTACACTGATGATACAGTACTTTCTGCATCTGGCTCCTCTTCCTGTGATCTTACCTCATAATTGTAACTGGATTTTGACAATATTCAGCACTTGTTCCAGTCAGAACAGTTAACCCTCAGTGCCAAAAATAAACAGTTTCTATTACTTTTGGCATCAGAAGCTTTCCAGACTCACTCTCTCCCTGTATTTCACACCCTGGATGGTGCTATGATTTAAGTTGTATGCTTTTTCAAGTACCTTGGAGTCTGACTTGACCACCATCTTGATATCTCGAGTCATATTAATGACATTCACCTAAAGCTTTACCCCAAGCTTTGTGCACTGTACAGGAACAAAGGGAGCGTCCCACTTCCTGTCTACTGTGAGATTGTTCTAAATATGATTCTACATAGAAACATAGAAACATTGAGGTTGACAGCAGATAAGGACCGCAAGGCTCATCCAGTCTGGCCATTTCTTTTTTTACCTCATAAATGTGCCATCGACCTTTGATCTGTCAGTGGCCTATCTGTTCATACTCATCTGTATTGCTCCCATATGCCTATCCCATGCCTGTGTGAAGCCCTGCACTGTATTCATAGCCACCAGTTCCTGAGGTAGGCTATTCCATGCATCCACCACACTTTATGTGAAAAAGAATTTCCTCACATTCCCCCTTAATCGGCCTCCTCTAATCTCATTCTGTGTCCTCTTGTCCTGCTATTTTTCCTTATATTTAAACATGTTGGACTCTTTCACCTTGTTAATGCCCTTAAGGTGTTTGAATGTTTCAATCATATCACCACTCTCCCTCCTTTGCTCAAGGGTATACATATTGAGCTCTGTTAATCTGTCCTCATATGTCTTCTGATGCAGTCCCTATACCATTTTGGTTGCCCTTCTCTGGACTGCCTCAATTTGCTTAATGTCCTTGTGAAGGTGTGGCTTCCAGTACTGCATGCAGTACTCCAGAAGGGACATAACCAGTGTCTTGTAAAGAGGGATTATTACCTCCATCTTATGACTTGTGTAACCCCTACTAATACACCGTAACATCCCCCTAGTCTTACCTACTGCTTTAGAGGACTGCTTGGATGATTTCAGGTCATCCGTGATGATGATGCCCAAGTCTCTTTCTTCCTTTGTGACTGCCAGCAACTCCCCTCCCAGCCTATATGTGGCTTCAGGGTTTCTCTTCCCTATGTGCATGATCTTGCACTTCTTTGCATTAAATCCCAGTTGCCCTTCTTCTGACCATTTTGCCAGTTTATCCAGATCTCTTCTCATTCTGCCCACCCCATCTGGATCATCTACTCTGTTGCAGATCTTGCTGTCATCGCAAACAGACAAGCCTTACCCTCTAGCCCATCTGCAATGTCACTAATGAAGATATTGAAGAGGACTGGCCACAGGACTGATCCCTGAGGTACCCCACTTGTGACTTGCATCTCTTCTGACTGTATACCATTTACCACCACTCTCTGTTTTCTGCCCAGCAATCAGTTTGCCACCCAGTTGACCAACTTCTGACCCATCACAAGCCTACCCAGCTTATTTATCAATCTTCTATGTGGAACAGTGTTGAAAGCTTTGCTGAAGTCAAGGTAGGCAACATCAGCTGCTCCCCCTTGGTCCACCACTCTGGTTACCCAGTCAAAGAAATCTATGAGATTAGTTTGACAGGACCTTCCTTTTGTAAACCCATGCTGTCTTGGATCCTGTGCCCCTATGGATTCCAGGTGTTGCACTATCCTTTCCTTAAGGAGTACTTCCATAATCTTGCCCACTACTGAGGTAAGACTGACTGGTCTGTTGTTCCCTGCCTCCTCCTTGCTACCACTCTTGTGGAGAGGGATCACATGAGCCCTTCTCCAGTCTTCTGGGACCTCTTCTGTGCTCAGAGACTCACTAAACAGTTCTGCTAATGGCTCTGCTAGTTCCACTCTTAGCTCCTTAAGTACCCTGGGATGTATGCCTTCAGGTCCCATTGCCTTGTCCACCCTGAGCTTAGTGAGCTCAATCCACCCTGAGCTTAGCGAGCTCTGTCCATCCTGAGCTTAGTGAGCTTCTCCCAATCTTTGATTATGGTGACATGGTCTATAGTGGTGCACCCAAATCCTCCCTTGTCAGATTGGACCCCATCTTTCACTCTTTCTGTCATTTTGCTTTAGACTGTTCCCCTCGTAACCACCATTGGTCACTCTACTGTTCCCTTTCTCTTCCCTCGCTTGATGCCAGGCACCTTTCCCATTGCATTTCCTTTATTTCTAAATTATGGTTTGGTGCTCTTCCCTCCTACCTTACTTCCCTGTTATCCTCTCCCCCTGATTCAAGCTACCCTCTCGACAGTACTGCTTCTTATTTTCTCTTTATTCCTTCCATAAAAACTATTACTGGTCAGCCTGCTTTCTCTTAACAGTTCCCTAAGTTCTGTCATCTTTTTCCCTGTCAGTTAGCTCTGCTTCGGCAGCTTTCTTCTTAAAGCCTCTTCTTCATGACTTTATTCTCCCTCTTGGAACTGTCCATGACCCCCTTACTCTAAATCGCACATTTTACTCACCCACTCCAATAGTTTTCCTTGTTCCATTACTTTGTTCTTTATTTGAAATGTATTACCCCCACCACCAGGTCTCAATTTGTACCTTATATACATATATTTTATACTGTCCATTATTCTTCTGTTTAATTGTATTGTATATGATTTTCCACACACCCTTTCCCTTGGGACACATCTGGAAATGAGATTGTTATCAGCTCAGTATGTCTTTCCTGGTGAAACCTTTGAAATATATACATATATAAATACATACGTTCATACATACATACATGCATACATATAAATGTAAATAAATAAATAAGGTTTCCTTAGGGTTTACTGACTTCATAATACCCCTATTGTGATGTCATATTGCTTAACATGACAGCACACTGCTGTCACAGACACATCAATTACATTTTTTATTAAATATACTTTATTGAATTTTAACAATACCATTCAAAACAAAACAATCAAAGCAACAACAAGAAAATAACACAAATTTTCATTTCTTTTATAAGTTTTATCAGGAAAGTGGATCGGGTCCACAGACCCTTTTTCAACCACGCCTGGGGAAGGGAATACAAAAGATACAAGCGTAATAACAAACACAGTTTTTAACATTTTATTATGACTAACAATGGTTATAATAACATAAACTTCATACTTTCATTCATAAAATAGTAAAAATCATACAATACATACAGGAACTCAATTACTCAATGTTAACCTAAGTAAAGGTTACATCATGTAACACCAGCACATTTACAACTGGAGACACCATCCAGAATCCAGATAATTCTCCAAAGAGCTCTTAAAAAATACCTCTTTTGTTGTATATATATCCAATTTCAGTTGAGATAATTTATTAATCATTTTTGGACCATAAATAGTTAAAGAACACTCAGTTGTTTCGTCCTTGTTCTTTGTTCTATAAATAATTTGGTAGATGACTACCTGAGTGCTCTTACAGAATTTGTATGTTGTAAATATTCTGACAGAGCAGGAGGAGTTTGTGTATGAATTAGTTCATGTAAAAACAAATCTGCTGTCTTAGTAATTCTCTCTCTCTTGGTGGTAAAGTCCCAAAAGTGAGATATAAGTTACAATGATATTCCCTTTTGTCAAAGCAGCTTATTGCAAACCTCATAATGGGCCCTATGCACAAAAAACCTGCATTGTCTATGCATCACAGATCCAGGGCACGTAGACAACCGCACAGGTAAATGCCATGCAGTGGGAGTCCTGTGGACCCCTGATGGCATTTATCAAGGGTGCATAAGTGCAGTGCAGGCACTTACACACCTGCCTACAATGCCCCTTGAGGATGTCTGCATGAGGGAATGCCTGCACTATGCATCATTCACAAAGCCACAGAGTGCCAGGTGGAGGGGTCACCATGTACGCCAGCTGAGACCAGGCACACCCCAGTATGTGCTCCCATGTTCTCTGGCTGCCAGGTGTGGTTGCAACACAGATCTGACCTCTGTGCTGCCCTAACCCACAATGCTGCAGGGGAGGGCTGGGCAGCAGCTTGGGCATCTGCCTGTTCATTTGGAAGCACTGCTGCTATATGCAATGGCCCCTCCTACACCCTGCACCCTCCATAAAGGTGCAAGAGATCCACTCAGGGACCTGGCATGGGGGTCTGATTGGCTTCCCACCTGGGTCAGCTGCTCTGCTCCAAACCACCCACATGACCATGTGCACATGGGGGGAGGGCTGCATATGGGAGTTGCGTGGTGGCCACTGTTCATGCATGTGGCCACCAGTGGATCTACTGTGGGTGCGTAGTTGTGTGGGTAGGGTATGCACCTCAGGCATGTATTACCCACCCTTTTTGCATAGGGGCCAATATCATTAAAAGTTAATGTATATCTGTGATACAAATAACCCTAGACAGTTGGAAAAAATAATACAAGGACATGGTGACAGTAGTTATCAAACAAAATGTTGATGTAAATAAACAGAATCCAAAAACAGAATCTTAAAATCCAGAAATCCAGAAGAATCATAACCCACAATACATGCTCCACCCCCCAAAAAAAGAATTCTTAGCATGGGCACCAGTAAGAAGAATAATATACACTGATATCTCAAGCCATAGTCATCAGGGTATACAGACTCTCTAATTGCTTAATATATCCAATATTACACCAACTGGCTATACTTTTTAAGTCCTCAGGGCAAAAAGCAACTCAACTTGCCATTCCTGATAGGTGGGTCCAACCAGTGATGTAATAAAATGTTTTTGTACAAGTAGCAATAAGGGCAACGTGATGTTTCTGAGAACCTCTCAAATGTCCTTGTTAGTCCCCCGAAAGGCAAGCTGAAGGAGTAAACATATTGATAAAACCGAAAAAGGGTCAAATTTGTCCCTAAAAGTTTGCCAAAAAGTTTGGACTTTAGAACAATGCCAAAACATATGTAATAGGTTATCAGCACCCATCTGACCATGAGAACAAGCACTGGAGGTCCCTGGCTGCATCTTAGCCAATTGCTGTGGTGTAAAGTACATCTTATGTAAAAAGGTCCAGCCAGATATACCTCCAGTCATATGATCTTTGTGGCCCAGGTACTGCTGTTTGCCAGTAAGTACACAACCCATTAAGTCTGACCAGCAACAAGTCATATATTTTTTATAGAGAGTAGAAATGGGGTGGGGGAGTCTTGCCCACTGAGCCAGAGAAAAAATCACCTCACTATGTGCAATATTGTGACTGAGCCATCTAAAATATTTAGGCAGGAGATACAACACTTGTAAAAAGGAAAATGCATTTCTAGTAGTCATAAGATAATGCTGCTGACATAAAGCAAAACTAATAATCTTGTTATAAACACATATTTGATCCACTCTATTCAGAGTGAGATTTGTCTATGGGTGTGTAAGGATAGGTTTCTCATCAAGTATAAGGTTTGGAGCTGGCCCAGTGGTGCTGAGGGTTGCTGTGCTGGGCACTACACCTCATGCCACGCCAGTGACCCAGGTTCAGGAACTGACTCGGATTGTTCAGTGGAAGCCTGAGGAGGTAAGGATTGCATGTCCAGAGGACTACTCTCCTTCCTTTAGGTGGAGGGTTTGTACTGCACATGTCAGCACAACTAGAGGGGTTCAGCCCATGCCCAGGGTACTTGGCTGCCTCCACAGCTGCTGCAACCATTACATGGGTGAGGGCATGGGGGAGAAAACAGAGGAAAAATACTGGGACCTGGCAGGACCCATGATGGCCCCTATGGGTTGGAGGATGTACCCCTCTGGGGGGGGTTGTTGCCCCTGACAGTTTCACAGAGGTGGTATAAATAATGTTGTGATAAAAAAAAGCATAAGGTTGGGATTAAAGGCAACAGGTTGCATCTAGTCTGTTGTGGCACATTGGTTCAGCAAGAGGCGCAACTGGTTATATGAACCAAGGGAAGCTTCCAAAGGATTATTCCTTAGTTCCTTGGGAAGCTTCCTAACCCTGGTGAATAAAGGGGATGTGGGAAATATAGGGAATCTAGCCCTTACAGAAATAATTATATGAAATATTTTCATGCTGCACACGTAAAACTACCCAAGTGATATGCATGCTGAAAGTATGATTTAAATGTTAAATTGAAACTGATTGTATGCATATGGCATGCATGCAGCAAGCAAATGTGGAATGCATGATTTTTATGTTAAATTGAAAAATACTGCATGCATGTGGCATGCGTGCAAAAAAACAAGTGGTCACTGATGACTGTGCACGTAAAAGAGTTAAGTGACTTGCTCAGGATCACACCATACACAAGTGGAGGTTGATGAGATTCAAACCCAGCTCGTCATGCCTCCAAGTCTCCTGGGTTGCAGTTCAGTGCCTTTAACCACTATGCCATACTGTCTGCACACATATGGCTCACTTGTACTTCAATACATACTGTATCTGAATATATCTGCATGCATGTAGCGTGCTTGTAGCCAGTTACTGTATGCTTTTCAGTTTTCTTCTCTCCCTCATCTCATTTTCACAGTTGAACTGTAGCACACATACCAATGGAAACACATGTTGTTTTTCCAACTCCCAATACACAAATTTACCCTCAAAACCACTTAATTACTTCTGTCTGGCCTATACTCTTACTATTTTCGCTCCATAGTTTTGAATGCTTCCATGCAAGCAGACTTTAAGGTACAAACACAAAAGTAGCAATAACTCGACACACATACCCACATGGCCAGTCCCCCCCATGCACACACACTGTAGCGGGTATGGCCATGCTGTTACAGACAACCCCATCAAGTATAGATATAAGTAAAACATATCCTATTTCAGCACTAGGGAGCCAGAGGCAGGAGTCTTTAAGAGATGATAACCATGGGTCAGAGTGCTGGAGCCTACCTCTATGAAATGAATGGAGTTATTTTCTATTATTATTTTATATGTTATGATGGTGAGTTGGAGAATAACGAAGGCCACTGTACTATTAATAAGGCCCTTGTTAGTCAAGTGGTGACCTTTATTAATCTCCAACTCTCCATCAATAATGTATAAAATAGTAATTAAAAAAATACCCCCATTCATTTCAATGGTTCACACCACTGCAGTCTCCTTTGCCCTTTGTCATTCTCTGTGTGGTACAGAGCTCAGTGCTTGTGATACATAGAGCTGAATGAGATATGGTTGGTGCTTAGCGACATTAGAGCTAGAATAGTACATAGGACAGTGCTTGCAGTATGTAGGAGCTAGATGATATGGTTAGTGCTTAGATAAGTTAGTGCTGGATAGGAACATAGGTCAGTGCTTGTAGTATGTAGTAGTATGTAGGAACTGGATTAGGTATGATTGGTGCTTAGGTACGTTTGAACTGAATGAGATATAGTTGTTGCTAGAACTTGATATTTTGGTCTTTCTCTGTATCCCACCTTTGGCAGGATGCTAGTTAAGAGTAGAATTGGAGGCCCAGCCAGGTGAGATATGAATGCCAGAGAAGAAGGAGGAGGCTGGGGAGGATGGAGGGTGAGTGTAACTCGCTCTAAGCAGAGCTGGTGTTGCTGGCCAGTTTAAGTAGAAGGTGGGGAGGAGCTATTCCCCCTCCCCATAGAACCACAGGCTGCAGCCTTCCAATTCTATGTGTGGTACATACTGTAGCTCAGTGCTTGTGATACATAGAGCTGAATGAGATATGGTTGGTGCTTAGATGCAGTTGAGCTAAAATAGTAGTAGGTCAGTGCTTGCAGTATGTAGGAGCTGGATGACATGGTTAGTGGTTAGATATGTTAGCGCTGGATAGGAACATAGGTCAGTGCTTGTAGTTCATAGGAAATGGATTAGGTATGATTGGTGCTTAGGTACGTTTGAACTGAATGAGATATGGTTGTTGTTAGAACTTGATATTTTGTCCTTTCTCTGCATCCCACCTTTGGCAAGATGCTAGTTAAGAGTAGGATTGAAGGCCCTAAAAGAAATGCAATAACTGGTGTGATTACCTCCTCCAACTCCAGAGAGTGTGGCTAGTAGCATGCAGTAGAGGAAAAAAAACCCTTAGGGGGAAACCTCTGAGGACCCATGGCTACTGACCTGCCTGTCCTCTGGGCATACTAAAGGGAAGTAATCCTAAATTAACCAAGAATTAATAAATTGTTGTCTAATCCAAATCCCGAGTTTTGATTGAAGAGTAGATCTTGAGTTCGATTGCAAGCAAATAATTCAGGAGTTAAGGTACAGATGATGAGTGTCCATCAAGAAAGAAGGTAGTATATCCTATTAGCGAATCCCAGTCCAGTACATCTATAGGTGCATAGGGTGAGTAGTTTTCATATAAGGTAACTCGATCAACAGCTGGAGTGGAATCACATCTTGGAAAGGCAAGAGTGTAGAAGTGGTTGATGGGCAATCTTGGAGTGTGAAGAAGAAGAAATCTGTTCCAGATGGACTAGATTATGATGAGCAAACATCTAGTCCTCCTTTGTGAGGCAGAGAAGGACAAAATGTTAATCCATGTGCTCCAATATGCAGAATTACTGTAAAAGTGCCAGGCCCCTAGTGGGGTGAAGCGTGTATGCAGAGTGCAGGTTGCCAGGCTGCAAGAAGGCGAAGCAGATAGAAACTCCAGGAATGTGTAGAGTAGGCAATATAGGCCCATTGAGGGTGAGTAAGAATGCGTTGAGCAGGAAGCCAGGCCTTTTGGGCTAAACGGTTAGAAATCTCCATGCCCCCTTGTGGGGTGAAGCAGGAATACGCACAGCAAGCAATATAGTCCTTTTGAGGATGGCGTAGGAGTATGTTTGAGGTTGAGCCAGGCCCAAACGGGTGAAGCTAGACATGGCAGACCCCACGTGGTCTGCTATGACTGAGTTCCAGTAAAACATCAAGTCCCAGATGGTCAAACCATGGCAGAGAAAACTGCGGTGAAGGGGAGACTGAATCGGATGTATAGGTAGTCTTAATCATTGACCAGGGGATGCTGTGAGTGAAGCTGCTAGACTCATACATGTGCTTTCAGAACTGTGAAGGAATGAGTGCAATAGTAGAGCACAGTTCAACATAAGGAGGACAGATCCTAATGAGACCACCCCCAGCACGGAATTTAGGTGAAGAATATGTAGTTGTACCAGGGAGCAGAACTAGCTCCAGTCTGAGGAGAAGGCAAACAACTGCCTATGCACAGTTAATGAGGAAAGACAGATGAAAATTAGATGTTCTTGATAAAGTTCTAAGTCCAGATGATCACGGTGATGATGAGCACGTACATAATGCTGAAGAGGAAGGTCCGGCATATGGAGAGATCCAGCTAGTGACAAATGGATGAGGGATGAAAGATAATCCAAACTGGGGAGCTGAAAGTGAGGCAGCAGTAAGATGGAGGCTTGCATGTAACTGTAAATCCAGTGGTACAGTTTTACCAACAAGGCTGTTAGAGAAAGAAAATCATACCAAGATGTCCAAAAATTGAGGTATACTCCACATATGTCCTGGCATAGAAACGTGTGCAGAATAGACTAGAGGAAGGTGAAGTACTGTAGAAGCATGATGGAATGATGAAGCAGGGTAGGCCCTAATGAGGGTCAGCCGGTGCAGGGATCTCAGATCAGTCTGCAGCTTGCAATGAACAAATGATCGAGTAGTTGAGTAGGTTATAAATGGTCTATATAAGGAAGATGAGCCCTCACGTGTGTCTGATAAGTGATGAGGCGATGCCATGTTGAGGGCGCAGAAGACATTGAAACCCTGCGAGGAGCAGCAAGAAAGAGGAGAATGTACATAAACAGTCATCCACCATGGTTGCAGAAGCTGGACATGAGGTCGATAGGAATGTCATGCCATGAGTCCAAGTCTGTAAACAGTGAGAACTACAGAGTCTGCCAGAGGACAGCGGAAAAATAAAGTAGTGAGCTAGGCCCCAACGTGGGCTAGCAAAAAGACATGACCTGCAAATAAGTCTGCCTGAGTAGTGTAGAAGTGAGTGAGTTGAGCTAGACCTCCATGTAGGTTAGCAGGACCAACTGGACCTCCACATAGGTCAGCCTGATGAAGGAGTAGTGAGAGTGAGTAGAGCTAGGCCTTCATGTAGGCCAGATGGACTGGCAGGACCCCCGTGTAGGCCTGCATTAGAAGAGAGTAGAAGTGAGTGAGTTGAGCTAAGCCTTCACATAGGTGAGCTGGACTGGCAGGCCTCCACGTAGGTCTGCAGGAGAAGAGAAGAGTAGAGTACAGGAGTCTAGCTAGGCATCAGGAAGTAGCTGTACATGGAAATCGTCATTCTCAGAGTTCAGCATGTAAGGGTCCGTAGGTTTGACAATGAAATACTGTTGTTTGGAATCCAGGTGGACAGACCAAGGAAGGCATGGCCCAGTGGCCTTCATAGCAGAGCCTGGAAAGATGCCTAGCACACTGAGCAAGAACCACTGGCCGAGAAAAGAAAAGGATGTCGACTTTCTTTAGCTAGTCCACAGTTTCAGAGGATTGACTGTAGTGGAATATGTGCAGCAACCTTTTTGCATCATAAGGAGAAGGGGGAATGTAGGAACTGAGCAGTGACTCAGGCTTGTTCAGTTTCACTTGGACTATAGGTTTATCAAAGTGCCAATGTCCCAGTCACGGTAATAGAAGAGTATAGGTAAGCACGTTAGTTTGGAGAATCATCAGTCTAGCCCTTTGAGCTGAAGCATATAATAGATGGCAAATTTGTAGAATGCCAGGCTCTCCCTGCATACTTGACTGTGGGAGGCTATGAAATCTGATGAGCGGTGGTGCCATCTAGTGATCAAATGAGTCATGCACAATAACATAAACAAAATGTCACTGGTAAGGAAATGGCTGTTTAAAGCTCAGTGAATCTGCAGTGAAAGTCAGAACTGCAGACCAAGCATGCTTATTTCAGGTGGAGACAGCGTTGTTATTTGAGGCATGTACAGGATAACAGAGCAGGTATAGAGAAGGATGGCACACCACAGCGCTGCTCGAAGATGGAGAAGCATCCAGAGAATGAGGAGGGTGGAGCACAGCAAAGGCAGTTCTGGTAGAGATTGCATCAGACTTGCAGGGCAAGCAGTTCTGGAGGCACTGAGCTTACACGGGAAACCACACACACTATAGTAGGTAAGGCAAGGCCTCATGGATGTGGCAGATTGAACTGTAGCATGAAGCAGCAGCTGCACAAATGAAGGCGGCAGGACAGCAGTGGTAGCAAAGAGGTAAGTGCACAGCTAAACAAAGAGCACTGGCAACAGGAGAAGTATGTGACAGCAGCGGAGGTAGAGCGAGTGACTGCGGAATACATGGCATAGCATGGCAAGGAGTGAGCAGCTGCAGGAAACCCCCAAAAGAAGAGAGAACAAGGTATGGGAAGAGACACAAGAGGGACAACGGGAAAAGCAAGGAAGGGGGGAACAAAAACAAAAAAACAGACAAAATGAGACCAAGAGACAGGATGAACAAAGTGGGGGGGCAGGCAAGGAAAGCACAGGCAAGACAGAAGTTAAAACAAAGAGACCAGCCATGGACCAGCAGCAGCACACCAGTGAGTGCGACTCTCTCTAAGCAGAGCGGGCATTGCTGCAGATTTAAGTAGAAGACAGTGGAGGAGCTATAAGCCTGACTATAGTGGGGCTCCAATAGTCTGTGCATATCATACTGCTCAACTGTCTGTGAATGCAAGAGACAGCTCTAGAATGTCTGTAACATCTCTAAAAGGTACAGCTTATTTGGTTTGACTGAAACTTAATATGCAAATAAGGAGAAATTCAAATGTATAAGATTCATCTGTATATATCGCAGAACAGTGCATCAGATTTGGGCTTAAACCCACCCAGTTACTAAGCAATTTTTTTCCTGGATGAAGTTCTGCCCCCCTCCCCCAAAAAGAACTTTGTCCCGATTTTTCTCCCCGACTCCATTCCATTCAATACCCATCCCCTATGGGTCATGAAGACACTCAAAGGTAAAGAAACATGAAAAACACATCAATATTTCAGTCCTTCCTCCTACTCCAATCCTTCTGTAAAAAAAAATATTTACTTTTCTTACCCGGCCATATAGCCAGAACTTGCAGCCTGGCATAGTCTGCCATGAGCCCAGTTTTCAGTCCGCTCCCCCATGCTCCTTCCGCCAGAAGCTGGATGCTAGAACTGACCATCACAGGTCCCCAACATGTTACGTGACCAAGTCACCTCACCATCTGAACCCACCCAGCCTGGTTGCTTGCTTCTTGCTTGGCTACGTGGCTGCTGCTGCTGCACTGATAAAGGCACATGAAGGCCACCCACACTGCTGTCACCACTGCTGCTAAGCCTAGCTTGCTGCTGTGGGGGTCTGTCCTGTTTTTTGTTTTGCAAGATGAGCCTAGTAGAGTAAGTACATGGCCTAGTCTTGAGTTAGTTTCTAGCTCTTCCTCTGCTCCTTCAGCCACCAGGGGACACAGAGACTCACTAAGAGCAGAACAACAAAAATATGCTGCCACAACACTGCTATTGAGAGTTCAATGCTCACTGACTCCTCCAAGCTGTAGTGTGCAGTCTGTCTACTCTGTGGCTGGAAAGACAGTGTCGCACTTGCAAGGCTCATTCACTCTTTCTTTGCTGGAGCTTATTCACATCACATGTGATTGTGCCACCACTAATAGGTGGAGAGAGTGGACAATACAATACAGACACAGTCGAGTCAGGAGAGTACCTGCAGCGTGAGCACACACAGGCCAGGTGGGCACTTATTGTGCAAAAGATTAAATCCAAATTTAAATTCAATTTTTCCACACTATAAGAACAACCTAGGCACAAATATGGGGAGTGGGGGGCCACTGTTCCCCTCTGCTTTACCTAAATGGCACTCCTGCTTAGTGGTAGAAATTTATTCTCAGGTGACAAGGCAATGGTTTCCACTGTGTTCTGAGGTATTGTTTCTCCATGTTTCATGATGTGTCCTGATCATCATGTGGGTAGAGGTGCAGCAAATTTAAAATCCACCTGCAGAGTGAATGCAAAGTGGCCACTTTGCGTTGGCACTTCACTACATGGAGTGCCCCATGGGAAAAGCTCACTTTGTCTTGTTATTATTACTTCACGTTGTCATTCTGTCTTAAATACGAAGTAAGGCAGAGTGACAACAGTACTGGCAGCATCCCACCCACATGGTCACCAGAATGAATGTGCATCCCCAGAGTGCTACTGTCTTGTGTCCAGAAAACTCCACAGTGCTGATGAAGCGAAATGAGAGTGTAACAAGAAATGCAAAGTCTCCCAGAATTAATGGTACACTCAGTCATGCACGCAGTGGTCAGATCACACACAGAGTCACCAGAATTAATGTGCATCCCCAAAATGCTACTGCCTTGTGTCCAGAAAATTCCCCAGTACTGACGAAGTGAAATGAGAGCGTAACAAGAAATGCAGTCTCCCAGAATTAATGGTGCCATGCAAATGCACAGACAAATTAAGATTGCGCTGCACACTCAAGGGATGCATATGAAAAGGCACAACAACACCTAACCAGTGCTCACAAGTCACAAATCCAAATCTGGAAAGGAATACATTTTGCCATTTGGGGGATTAGTGCACGGCAGTAACAATCCACTATCGGTAAAGATACCACAAAGTAGTATTAAAAATTCATGCAGGTGCGGTGGATAGCAGGTTCACACTGCTGCAATTACTCTAACACAATAAAAGGTGTCTGATTTAATGGCACACATTGCACACATGCTCACATGCACACTCAAGTAATGCATAGCAAATTGAAAACCTTTAGTAATATAACCAAATGTTTTAAACAGACAAATTGTACACTGCTGCACCACAACAATCAGCAACAAAATGTCAAGAATTACTGAAAATATTACTGTGTGTATATGAACAGTTATACAAGAAAAATATAATCAAAACAGAAAGACTGCCTTTTTCTCCCAATCTACCTACTCCACAAATACGCCCCTCCCCCAAAGCACACTTAACAGTACACAGACTGACTGTTCTAAAATAACATTCAAAATCCACACACAACAATAAACACTCGAAGATATGAGCACAGAAGGGTTTCCTACAGTTGGTGTGCTAAATTATGAGCAAAAAGTATACTCAAAGAGGCATTTTAAACAGCTTTTAGAGGTTTTGAATCGCAGATCTCTGACAGCAAACTGTCTCTAGCTACCACTGCACACACACACTACCCAGGCCAGAACTGAGGCTGTGCTGAACAATGTAGTGCCAATGTGACCTACAATCCCATGAATAACTGCAGAATTTTATTTGGAACACAATTACAGGGTGAAGTGAGACGAATTACATTGATTTCAATGTACTTCGCCTTAAAATTGGTGAAGAAGTGGTTTGGGAAAGGTGGAATAATGCAAAGTCATTGGTTTCAATGGACTTTGCATTCCTCGTTATGAAGCGAAGTACTACGCTTCACATTGTGGAGTTCTCCACGGATTCCACATTACTCAGTGAATCACTTCACAAAGCAAATTGGGCCACTTTGCCCACCACTACTTACAGTACTGTAACTCTCATGCTGTACGGGAAGGAATGCAAATGCCTATGGCTGTACTTCCCTGATGGGCTGTAGCACAAAACTCCCAGATTAAAAACAAGCATTAATTAATACAATGGTGAAGTGGTAAAGCCTGGAGAGATACTACAAAACATGCTTACAATACATCTAAGTAACTAGTAAAAAAATGAATGTTGTGATTTTGTGACATGATCGTGAATCATGATTTGTGACTGTGTTGATGAATAACATGATTCGGTGTCGACGGTGTGAGATAAACTATATGGAACTGTATTGGAAGGGGAACACAAATACCTATGGCTGTACTTCCCTGATGAGCTGTAGCACAAATTCCCTGACTTAAAAGCGCTCAATAATGAGTACAATGGTGGGGTGGTGAAGCCTGGAGAGATACTAAAAAACAGGCATACAATACATCCAAGTAACTAGAAAAAAAATTTACTTTGTGATTCCTGACGTGATGACGAAGAACGTGATTTGTATCATGAGTGACTCGTGATGATGGTCCTGACTTAAAAATGCATATTAATGAGTACAATGTTCATGCAGAATTATGCACCACACCTGTCCAGTACTCTGAAGGGAAGCCAAAGAAACAACTGTGATTTAAGTTTCAGATGGAGATTGGGCCCTAAAGAGATGCAAATGCACAGCCAGATTAAGACTGCACTGTGCACTGAAGAGATGCAGATGCAAAGGCACAACACCTAACCAGTGCTCGCCATCTGAAATTCAAATCTGGAAAAGAATACCTTTGCCGGTTGGGCGGCGGGCTGCGGGGGGGGGCAGTGTACTGCGCTGCTGCAGTAACAGTCACAAGTACTAGTACCAGTAAAGATACCACAAAGTACAAAATCATACAGCTGCAGTGGATAGCAGGTTCACATTGCTGAAATTATTATGTGGCACAATAAAAGGTGTCTGATTTGATGACATGCGTCACACACATACACACACACTAAGTAATGCGTAGCAAATTGAAAACTTCAGTAATATAACCACTTATTTTAAACAAACTAAAATTATGCCCTGCTGCACCACAACAATCAGCAAAAAAAGTCAAGAATTATTGAAAATATTACTGTGTGTACATTAACACAGTTATACAACAAAAATATCACCTAAACAGAAAGCACTGTCTTTTTCTCCAAGTTAATCTGGTTAAACAACTAAATAAAAAAAAAATCTACCTACACCACAGATACGACCCTCCGGCAAAGCACACTTCCACTGTCTATCAGTACACACACTGAATGTTGTACATTAACGTTCAAAATCAACACACAAACAATAAACGCTCAATGATATGAGCACAGGAGGGTTTCCTATAAACAATGAACTAAACTGTCACCAAAAAATGACTCGAAAAGGCTTTTTTAACAGCTTTTAGAAGGTTTGAATCGCAGACAGGACTCAGAACAGACGGTCTCCTACAGCTTCCTACACACATTACCCCAAACTGAGGCTGTGCAGAACAATCTAGAGCCCATGTGACCTGAAATCCCATGAATCACTGCAAAATTCGCCTTTGGAGATTAAAAACAAGGCGAAGTGAGGAGAAGTACATTGTTTTCAATGTACTTCACCTTAAGAATTGGTGGAGTAGTGGTTTGGGAAGGCGGAGTAATGCGAAGTCATTGTTTTCAAAGGACTTCACGTTACCCATTATAATGCGAAGTACTCCGCTTTGCATTGTGGAGCACTTCACAAATTCAACTTCACTCAGCGAATCACTTCAAGGAGTGAATTGGGGTCACTTCGCCCATCTCTGCATGTGGGTTAGTGTCCCTCATCGTCCCTCATTTTGAGTGTCCATTTTCCCTCATTTCAGTGACAAAATGTGAGGTATGGTGCATGCTTCCAAGACCCTACTCAGCACAAAGAGTGCTGAGCATGGCCATAGTGTATATGCTCAATGCAGAATGATAAAGGGAACGTAAGTGATGTAAAACAGTCATGGAGAAACAGATTTGTAGCACTAAATATGCATAAGGGAGTTGCATGGTGACCTGCTGAGTGGGTTTGTGACAGATTGGTTGTCAGCGGTGGCATAATTTTGGTATCACAAGCCTTTATTGTTCAACTTGTCAGCTTGAGACCGTTAGCTCACTTGCAATGAAAGAAAAAGGCAGAGTTTTATTTTAAAAAGGAAACAGAACTATATATCACTTGGCGTACAGTCAAGTTCCTACCCGTTTAATTTTTTTTTCTAAAGTGCAAGTCAGAGAAGCAGTAGTCAGGGAAGAAGATGGCTTCCAACTACAGCAGGCACACACTGACCAATCAGAGTCCAGAAAATTTTCTTGCCATTGTATAATACAGTATACAGTGATATTATGTTTTCACAGCATTGTAGGCCACCCCTAATTGCTGATATAATGTATACTGTAAAGAAGGATAACCTACCATAGCTATTTATTTTGTTGTTTAAACATTTCATTAAGTTTTAAATGTGTCCAGGGAGGGGAAGAAAGTTCAAAATGAGTACAGCAAATGACCCTATATAAAACAGGACCTGACCCATTACTTGCCTCATGCTGGACTCAGAAAGAGGGATGAGCAGTGGTCTTCAGCACTGTGCAAAACAAGCAATTATTTGTAACTTTTATCACACAGGGCTTGAAATCTGGCATTTCACAGGGCCCTTCAGGATTTGGATCTGGAGTATGCATTGGCATTTCATTTGGTGAAATTCATGGTGTGGTACATTGGGGTGGGAGAGTTAAGGTTCAATAGACCACATCCATTGGATTTCATTACTTATGATATTTCAAAAACTCTAACTTGTGTATTAATGTGTTTTTGCCATGAATTTTCTATCTTTTTTAAAAAGTACTTTGGTGGAGTCATCATACAGGGAAATGTACGACTTGTGTGAGGCAATTTCCTACAAATACACAAAGAGAAGAGAAGTCCTGTCTTGATTCAGTAGGGCTCACCTGGCCCTGTATGAAGTAAGACACACATGGCCCTTCAGACCCTATGGTATAATTGTAGCAACTGACACAGGCAGATATTATCTGAAATTCATGTGGCGTCTTGATAGAAATTCCCTATCTGCCTGCTATATCTCTGTAGGGCCACCAGAGAGAATCTCATCCAAAATGTCACATCAATGTCTGGAAATATCTGCTCATTTCAATTTCTGAAACTTTACAGTAAGTAATAACCTGCTTCACACAGAGCCAGTTAGGCTCTGTCCAAATCATGAGGTAAATCTTAGCTTGCTTTCTGCAGCATGCTTTGGACCCCGCACGAAACAAGTTTTAAACACAGTCTTTTTTTCACCCCACCTTATGATGTCAGCTGTCATATTCATGAGGTGGGTGAATAAAAAACATGCTTAAAATTTTAGTTCAAAACATAAAGAAAATAAGTCTGAAAGTGTATTTGGTTTAGTCGGGCATTAGACCTGGCCATCACTTAAAGGATTATGACAGGAAACCCCAAACAGGTGGGCAACTGGGGGGTGAATGTTGGCAGGGTACTAGAGGTGGGCAGGGTGGGGTTTGGGGATGATGTGATTATGGACCATTTTTCCTTTAACAGGTAATTGGTGGGGAGATGATGATGAGCCATTTTCTGTTTTATGGGCAATTTCATAATTTATTCTAATAACGATATGGGATGGTTTTCAGTTTTTTGAAGATAGCACTGTGTTAAGTGGATATGGGGGTGAGGTGGGTGGTATGGGTGCTAAGAGGGAGGGAAAGGGTGTAGGGTTAACTAAAAATTGACCACTGGTCACATCAGTAGGGATGGCCACAGTGCTTGTGCAATCTACTGGCCAAATGAACAATAAGAATGGTCACTGGACTTGGGAAACTCAGTGGCTAAATGAACTGTAGGGATGGCTACCAGACTTGGGCACCTTGGTATTTTCCACAAGCAGGGACACTGTTTTACAATGATTGATGAAGGGCAGATCCTGTTTTGCAGGTGGGAAAAACTGGTATTGTCGCCGGTGTCTGCAATGCCAAAAGCAATTATTATCAGTGTTCTACCCTTGTACCCTTTTGTTATGTGTATAAATATTCAGAAAAAAGAGGGATAAGTGTACATTTTATTTATTTAAAAGTTATTTAAAATTTGGTAATTGGGAAAGGCACACTAAGTTGAGGCTTGTTTCCAGGTGCGACCTGGGGCATGGGGAAGGAGAGATATACAAAAGATACAGTGATATTTAAAATACATAAAAATTCATACAGTGATACTTAAAATACATAAGATACAGGAAAACACCATAATTTACAAGTGATACATAAGATACAGGAAAACACTAGTTTACAAAGGTTCGGGGGAGAAGACAATGCAGTTTGCAATTACAAGCCAGATGTAGAATTTGCAAGTGTAACAGAAAGATGACACAGTTTTACACAGGTGCAGGATTGGCATCAGACAAGGATTAAGATGTTAAAAAGTAAGAGCAGTAGTTGGTGCATGTTAGAAGAGCTGGTTGTTGGGGTTTGAAGGGGAAGGACCCAGGGGGGCACACAGCTAAGGAGGGAGGTGACATAGGTATGGGGGGAGGGGGAGATGACTGAAGTACTTTTTGATGGAGACTGCTGTTGGCAGACTGTGTACATTAAGGGAAAGTGAGTTCCATAGGACAGGGAATCAGTAAGCGAAGGCTTGATTCCCAGCCAGCGAGTGTGGAGTGGCTAGGGTGAAGGAATGTAGGTCTTGGGATCACAAGGCATAGCCAGTACTGAGGGCAGGCATTACAAGGGAGGAGATATAGGAGGGAAGAGTGCAGAACTAGAACTTGGCAATGAAGGATGCACAATGGGCACGACAGCGGCTTGCTAGAGGGGGAAGGGAGATGGAGTGGTAAAGGAGGCAGTAGTGAGTATGGTATGGTATGGGAGGTTTGTAGTGAATTGACAGAAGGCGTGAAACAGTGGGTAGTTTGGTGAGGGATGATTGTGGTGCTGAGCTATATACCATGTCTGCATAATCGAAGGAGGGGAGGATAAGCTTGGAGTTTAATTCCTTCCTGATGGAGATGGAGAGATATTCTTTATGCCTGTCCCACATGCCAAGTTTGGGACAAAGCTTGTTGTGGATGGCATTGATGTGCAGTGAAAAGTCTAATTTGGGATTGAGCCAAACACACAGGTATTTGAAGGATTTGATTACCAGAATTTTGGAACCCTCAAGGGTGCAGAAAGAGGGAGGGGAAGGTAGCTTAGCAAGTTTCTGGTGGAGCCGACAGCCATAGCAACAGTTTTCTTGGTGTTGGACCTGAGAGATTTGGATTCGAGCCAGCACAATGTATTCTCAAAATCTGTTTGGAGGATGGGTTCAATGCGGGCTAAGGAGGGATCAGAGGTGAAGATCACAGTGTCATCGGCATACGTTAAAATGTGGGAGCATGAGCTGATAGAAGAAAGATTTTTGACAAATATTGAGAAGAGGGTGGGACCAAGGATCGACCCCTGAGGTACTCCAGCGTGTATGAGGAGAGGGGATGATTTGGAGTCCCCCAGTTGAATGAACTGGAACCTGTCAGTGAGGTTCGCCTTGAACCATTCTGTGCAGGAGGGTGAGAGGCCTAAGGAAGATAGGTCTTTTATAAGCAATTTACGGGTGACCAAATCGAAGGCCTTGGCTATGTTGATGAAAATAGACAGCATCAGGTGACCCTTGTCCATAGCCAAGTGGATGTGGTTGGTAAGACAGAGAAGAGAAGAGGGGAGGAGGTGCAGTGGGAATGTCAGAAGCCAGATTGATAAGGGAACAGGATGTCATTTGAGGAGAGGAAGGAGTTCAGCCTTTCAGAGATGAAGGACTCGAGAATTTTGGAGAGGTATTGGAGGAGAGAGAATGGCCTGTAGTTGCTAAGGGAGGATGGATCGCCCCCTTTATGTAGGGGGATTGCTTTGGCCAACTTCCCAGTCTTGTGTAAGGAGCTAGTAGACAGAGAGAGGTAGAAAAGGTGTGTGATTAGTGGAGCTATAGCGGGGCAGATATTTTCAGTAAGATGAGATGAATTCCATCTGAACTCTGCTTGAATGAATTTAGTGATTTGAGGGTGCAAATTACCTCTAACTGTGTGATGGAGGGGAGTGTATCCCGATTAGAAATGAGATGAGAGTTCATTTGCACAGAGTGGGGGGGCACTGGGTTTCAACTGGGCTCAAGGGAGGAGGGGATTTTACGAAGCCTATGGGGATAGTGGAGCAAGTGGTTGTGCCTGGGGTAAGGCACAAGTGGTGAAAAAGTGCACAAAATTTAATAAAGCAAAATGAAAATAGTATAGGAAAGAATTTATAGGAAAATACAGTTTCTGAAGATTCACTGATCTGATAAAAAAAATGGCAAATTCAGTGAAGTGCTTTGTTTTTGTGGGTGTGCAGAGAGACCAAATTCTGTAATTTTACCAGATTTTCGAGGAAAAACTGAAAATCAGCAGGCTCGGCCACCAGACTTGGGCACCCAGACAGCCTTACACTTTTTAAATTTGTTTTCTTGAAAAGAAACAGCATTTTTAGCTCACGAAAATGAAACAATATCATTGTTCATGTTTTTTTGACTTTTAGCCATAAGATTGCCATTTAGGGTCTGACAGATCCTAAATGTTTAGGGTGTTCATACCACCCCCACCCATATCAACACATGAGTGTCATTTTGTGAATCTGACCTAAAATGTGTTTTTTGGGGGGTTCACTCCTAAAACAAATATTGGCGTGCATTAACAAAATGGTCCTTACAGTTGACACGTCACAAAATACTGCATGACGAAAGGAAATAATTTCAGAGTTATGAGGAATTCTGCTAGTGGAATTCATGTGAAATGGTAATTGTGTTTCCACGTATTTCTATGTAATCATGGGGGTGGCTCACATAGCCTGTGGAATAATATTCTGCAGTTTGTGGAAAATGAAGCCACTGTTTACATAAACTGCAGAGAACAATTCCACCATTAACCAACCACTTTCAGAATTTCAAAATTCTACTTCTGACAGAATTCCACAGAATTAGGCAAAATCTCTGAGATTTCAAGGAATTCTAGCAGAAGTGGAATTTGAAAATTCCACACAGCTCTACTTAACTGCCTTTGACTTGTATAGTTTCCGACAGCATACTGCAGCACTCTGCACAGAAATACTGTAGTGTAAGGTATTGTATTGCATCCTGGCTTGACTTTGCGGTATGTGTCCAAGAGGTGATACACCCACCATCAGAATTTGGAGTCAGTTGGACCCCAAAAGGACAAGTAGTGTCCAAAACTTTAATAAAAAGGTGAACAAATGACAACTATTTGTTTGGCACTTGTAAATCCTATTGTAAAGCACGAAATGAAACATTGAAAAAACATTCTGAGCCTGTGTGATGATGGGATTTTAAAACTTTAATAACATTTTCTACTGAAATTACCTTTCTAAAGTACTTCTTTGGGGCTGGCCCAGAGGCAAAGAGGGCTGAGGCATCATGCCTTACCTCCTGCCATGCTGGCGATCCGTGTTCGCGGTGCGAGTGGATTGCCAGCAGTCAGCTGGGGAGGGAGAGAATTGAGCATCCAAGGCACAGCTCTCCTCTCCCAGGGAGTGTGGGGACCATGGACCATCATTTGCCTGCCCCTGGCAGTGGCTGGGGGTCGGCATGCTGTGTCCAGAGATTGGAGGGGAGGAGGAGCAGCTGCCGGACATGCAGTGTGCAGACACGTGCACTGAGCATCATTGGCAGCATTGCACGCTCCTCACTCTGAAAGCAAATTGGAAAATAGTCCCCAGCCATGGAGCATGAAGATGGTTCCCCCCCACAGTGCCAACTCGAGAGGAATCTTCCCTGGCTGGATCCATTTCGTGGTAGGTAGAGTCACTGCCCACCACCCCTGCCATGAAGGGTAAGTTGCGGGGTATAGAACAGGAGGTCTGATGTCCACGTGAGGGTATGGGGTGGGCAGCTGAGGTAGCCAGCGGGAGACCATGGTGAGCAAAAGAATAGCTAAAAAAATAAATAAATAAAGTACTTCTTTGTGTCAGACTTAAAAATCTGAAAGTTTCAGGGTTCACCTATCTGTCATTTTTCTAGCCACAGTACAGTGGACCCCAAACATTCTTAATTTGGCAATTTCTATGTCATTTCAACCTCTCAGAACCTTTGTAGTGCACAACTAATTATTACCAAACTGCCAGAATCCTGACATCCTGGATACCAGAATGCCCATGCCAAATTGCATGTTATTCCGTCCAGAGGTAACTGTGTTATTAAGGTGCAAAAGTAGGGGTTTAACATAGAAATGCATGTGTAACCCTGACTACAAGGGTACTATCATGCCCCATTAATATACAGCAAAAACATTAATGCAAAAGGCTGCCAGTAAAATGGGAAACATCAACACTACAGATACTTGTTAGCACACTAAACAGTTTCTTTCCCCGATTTCTATTATTGTGAATTTCGAGCAGAATGTATCAAAGCAGTCCGATGCAAAGTTTAGTGTTCCATCAGGACCTGAGCCAGTGAATGCACATGCACATTGTGGTGTGTGTCTGTTTTGTCATGCTGTAAATACTCCAGGAAAAAGGGAGTCTTTAGGAAGCTTTCGTTGAAATGGAACACTGAATTTCAAGTCTGACTGCTCTGATGTATACTGCTGGATGCTCACTATATGAGAATCTGTGGTAAGAAAACCTACTATGCTTACACTTATCTGCTGTGCCGATGCATTCTTTTTTACAGCACAGACTCTTGCCTAGTTCTCTGCATATCGGGCACCTTGTTGCTGAGGCTAAAGTGTAACAACTTCGTATCAATGCATCTGCTAGGGTTGCAAGAGTAACACCAGTACTGTGTTGTATAACCATTCAAACCCTGAGGAACATCACACTACAGATTTAAAAAGGCTCTATGGACTTTCCCCCCTAACAATTTATTTTCATACTTTTTATGTTGGCTCGCGTGCGCGCCAGCCAACATATTGCATTAGTAGCAGATTTGGAGGTGTGATCACTGTGGACGAATACATGGCACACATCAGTAGGTGCATTCCTCATTCCCCAATTAACCAGCATGCAGGCGCCACACCAGCAATATGTAAACTGGCCACCAGATCAAACAAAAGTGTTGCTGTAATGAGAGGCAAGCTCCTCATGCAGCAGCACCAGAACACACCTCCCAACGTCCCCTTCCTGGTGAACAGTCCAATAAACATGGCGTCACTGATTGTTGCCACCACCTGCCACAATGCTGACTTTAGGGGTGCCTACTCCCCATCGGCATAATGGCCCCCCCTCCCATTTCAATTCTGTGTTGAGGAGGTGCCCAATCCCTCTCGGAATCATGTGCTCACCCAACAGTCTTTCTTTTGCCAATGGGGGGCCAATCCCCATCGGCTTCAGTACCCAGTTCCTGGTTAAATCTGCTGATTGGGGAGCCCACTCCCCATCGGAATAATGTTCCCCCCATTTGTTGTGTGCCAAGGGGGGTGCACAATCCCCCTCAGCTCTTGCCTCCCCCCACTACTCGGTATGTGCTGACAGGGTGCCCAATCCCCCATTGGCTACACCCCCCCAAAACAATTAGGTGGCATGCTGGGAGCCCACCCCATCATGCCAAATGCCCCAGTAAAAAAAAGTTCTATTTTTTTTTTTTTGCAAACCTGCAAACCAGAAAATGGTCCCTCATCGAGTGCAGTGGCCCTCCCCCAACCCACGGCCACCCTCTGCACACCCTGCCTCCCCACACACCCACCCTCACCTCATTCTTACCTCTGGAGTCCTGCTTGACAATCTTTGGTGGACCGGGAACATATCTGCTCTCTTCAAAGCCGACCGCGAACTGAAAAAATGCCAGTAAGCTGTATAACGGCATAAATAGGGTTTTTTCAACTTTGGTACATATCTTGGTCATATTTGGGAATTTTGGCACCACATTTTCAACAGGGGGTCATTGGGAAACCTCCTCATGAATTCTGTCACTGTCATGGCGTTATTCGGTCCTGAAAGGTGATTTTGTGGTCACTGCGTAGAATCACCTTTTGGGACCGATTAATGAAATGACAGTGCCACTGTTCATGAGGGGGGCTCTCAAAAAGCCTATGTTGCAAATTTGGTGAAAAAAATCCAAAAAATGGGTGTTTTTCGAGTGTGCATTGCGCAATTTCTACGCACACTCGTAGCTTCATGAATTTGTAATATTTTCACTCCAGATTTTCAAAATTGGCATTTTACCACACCTCCTTATGAACAGTACAGCTGTCATTTTACATATCCTGGCCGAAATGTGTTTTTGCACTTCCAGCACAGAATAACGCGGTTGCTGTGTGAAATCAGTTTTCGGGAAAGTTAGAGAAAATGACAGTGACACATGAGCAGTGGTCCTAAAATGCCTATGCTGAAAATTTGATGGCAAAAGTCCATAAAATGACTGTGTTACAAGTGTGCGATGCACAGTTTCCACGCACCATTGTAACTTCGTAAATTTGCTATATTTTCAAGCCAGATTTTTAACACCATCATTTTTTCACACCTCCTTATGAATAGTACAGCTGTCATTTTTCACATCCTGCCCAAAATGTGTTTTCACACCTGTGGCGCACAATGCCATGGTCTCTGTGGGATATCAACTTTTGGGACAGATTAACAAAATCACAGTGCCACTGTTCATGAGGGAAGGTCCCAAAATGCCTATGTTGAAAATGTGGTTAAAAATTCCCAAAAATAATTGGGTTACGAACATGTGTTGTGCAGTTTCTATGCATGCTCATGACTTCAATTTTAAATATTTTCACTCCAGATTTTCAACGTTGCCATTTTTTTACACTTCCTCATGAACAATATAGTTATCATTTTTCACATCCGGCCCAAAATGTGTTTTCATACCTGTGGCACCAAATGGCACAGTCACTGTGCAAAATCACCTTTAGGCTAACAAACTGATAGTGCCACTCTTCATGAGGTGGGGTCACAAAAAGCCCATGTTGAAAATTTGGAGTGAAGATACCAACAAATGCCAATGGTGTTAGGGCTTCTAACTGTAACACCCCACCCTGTACAGACTGACAGGCATCAAGGGTGTGACTTGGGAACATCGGCTGTAATGCCACACCATTCCACCCCTACCCCACAAGCTGCAGCCAGTGACAGGTATTGAGGTGTGCCTTGTAGTTTTCAGCCCCAAGGTTCACCCCATTCTCCTACACTGCACCTATCTCAGCATATTTCCTTATGGAATGGAGCAAGTATAAGGCCCAAGGACCCCAAAGCACACCACAACACTTGTCACTGTCTACAGGATAGGGTGAGGTGAAATGGCATGAGCGTTACAGCTGACAACTTAAAGGCATACCCCAATGCCTGTCACTGTCTGCAGGGTAGAGGTGAGGTTGGTTTCAGTTCAGTACTTCACTGCCATTCCTATTATGCATCTCTAACTCCTGCACTACCAGTACCAATGCCAGTGAGACAACATTCGGCATTGACAATTTTTTTTTTCATCTTTGGTAGCTGAGTAAGGCCCACTAGGCACAAGTGCCTGTTTTCAGGGGTGACCTAGGAGCACTGGGCAGTTAAGTGACTTGCTCAGAGTTACACAGTATGCAAGTGGAGGTTGTGAGAATCAAACCAAAGTCTGGTCTGCTGGATGTACCAAGCTTGTTCACAGCTCATTACTCTAACCTTTAGGCTATACTGCCAGCCCATATATCATAGCACTTCAATGGGTTGACCAGCAACTACAATCCAGACATCTTCTATAAGGATGAGGAGGGAATGTGGGTGAACAGGTTGATGACACAGGTAAATTGGGATGATAGGCATTCTATTATGCCATTCCGGGGAGAGCTGTGTGACGCCGGAGTGGGAGCAAATGTGAATCAAACTCCGCTTGGCCTGTCATAATAGCAACAGGTGCATTAATTCTAATTTCATGCCAGCCTGCTGATTAATTTAAACACATATCGCTCCATAGTGAGTCACACTCGTGACAGCAGACAGCCCTCACTCTCCACATGCAATTGCATGGCTTGCAAGTGACCAACACAACCAATGGATCTTGAATGAATGAGTCATTATGGGAGTGTTTACAGAGAATGGGAGGAGGGAAGATGTAATCCCTCTTCACAACAGTGGAGTAGTGAGGAGGCTTGAAAGTGAAAACCAATCAGCAGAACCTCAATAGTGTGGAAAAGTAGGGGTTTTACTAATTAAGGAAAGGATTGTTCAACACCTGGAAACCAGTGGAGCACCAAACCAGACACAGTATGGCTTCACAGCAGGAAGGACATGTCAGACAAATATAATTGATATGTTTGACTAGGTGAAAAGGGAAGTGGATGGGGGGGGGAGCTGTGGATAACACCTACCTTGATTTCAGTAAGGCCTTGAATGTCACTGCACATAGAAGAGTACAGAACAAGCTGGGCAGCCAGGGAGTATGTCATAAGGTGGTAAACCGGGTTAAGAACTGGTTGAGCGATAGATAACAGAGGGTGGTGGTAAATGGAGGTCAATCTAAGGAAAGTAGGATGAGCAGTGGGGTGCCACAGTTTTCTCTTCTGGGGCCAGTTCTAATTCATGGCTTCTTAAGTGACATTTTGGGGAGGGGGCTGGAAGGGAAGGTGTGCCTCTTTGAAGATGGCAGTAATATCTACAAGTGGGTGCACGCTCCATGAATGGGGGACAAATGAGGGGGATCTAGATAAACTGGAGTGATGATGTACAATGTTGCATCTGAGATTCTATGCAAAAAAGTGTTATATCATGAAATTGGGGTGCAAGACAGAGGAGGATTACATGATGGGGGTGATACTGATGGTCAACAAGCAGGAACGGAATTTGGAGATAATCACACCTGATGACCTAACAGCAACCAAACCATATTGCAAGTCAGCAGGGAGAGCCAGTGTGATGATGGGATGCATAGGGATCAGTATCACCAGCAGAAGAAAAGAGGTGGTGATGCCACTGTACAGATCATTTGTGATGCCTCATTTTGAGTACTGTGTCTAGTTCTGGAGGCCACATCTCTGTAAGGAGTTAGACAGTGTGGACACAGTTCCAATAGGGTCAACAAGGATGGTGCAGGGATTAAAACAAAATTCATAATAAAAGAGAGTGAGAAACCTCCCTATGTATACCCTGGAGGAGAGGAGAGACAGAGGAGACATAATAGAAACCTGCCAGATCTAATGGTCATAAATAGTGTATTGGAGGATAGCATCTTCATAAGGTACATGTTCATGAAGGGGGGCATGACGTGTTTGGAAGGGGGCAATCTCAGGGGTAGCATCAGGAAGTATTTCTTCAGGGAAAGGGTGGTGGATGTCTAGAATGAACTAACTCTTAGTTGAGAAAGTGGGGGACAACACAGTGGGAGAATTTAATAAAGCATGGGACTGGCAAAGGGGAACAGTAGTGACAGGAAAGAGAAGGTAAAGCCAGATATCAAGTTGGGTATGCAATTTTTACAGTAAGTAGAGAGAATTGACACACTATACAACACTATTGGTCCTCGTCTGCAGTCAATTTCTATGATTCTAGGACACCATTCTATGTAACAATGTACACATTGCAGGACCACTGTATCATACTTGGCATGTGGCTGACAGCATTCCTGATAGGCCAATGGATGCATACATAACTACTGAGGTAATAATGCCTACTTTGATATGTAATTGCAATACAATCAGACTTTGTTGGAAGGGGTATAATGTCAAAAGAGCAAACCAAAATGAGCAACTGATAAATGAGCATATCATTTTGCTTGCTTTTAGGTTTAGAAACATAGAAACATAGAAGTTGGCGGCAGATAAGGACCGCAAGGCCCATCCAATCTACTCATTTCTTTTTCTACCTTATGAATGTGCCATCGGCCTTTGCTTTGTCAATGGCCTATCTATTCATACTCATCTGTATTGCTCCTTTATACCTACCCCATGCCTGTTTGAAGCCCTGCGCTGTATTCATATCCTCCACTTCTTGAGGTATGCCATTCCATGCATCCCCCACCCTTTCTGTGAAAAAGAACTTCCTCACATTACCCCTTCATTAGCCTCCCTCTAATCATATGCTGTGTCCTCTTCTCCTGCTATTTTTCTTATATTTAAACATGTCAGATTCTTTCACCTTGTTAATGCCCTTAAGGTGTTTGAATGTGTTGATCATATCACCTCTCTCTCCCTCCGTTGCTCTAGGGTATAAATATTGAGCTCTGTTAATCTGTCCTCATATGTTTCCTGATGCAGTCCCTGCACCATTTTGGTTGCCCTTCTCTGGACTGCCTCAATTTGGTAACTGTCCTTGTGAAGGTATGGCCTCCAATACTGCATGGAGTACTCCAGATGGGGCCTAACCAGTGCCTTGTGAAGAGGGATTATTACCTCCCTCTTCTGACTTGTCATACCTCTACTAATACACCCCAACATCCCCCTAGCCTTACCTACTGCTTTAGTGGTCTGCTTGGATGATTTCAGGTCATCGGTGATGATGATGCCCAAGTCTCTTTCTTCCCCTGTGACTGCCAACAACTCCCCTCCCAGTCTAGAGGTGACTTCAGGGTTTCTATTATGTGCATGATCTTGCACTTCTTTGTGTTTAACCCCATTCCCACTTTTTTTTTTTCCTATTTTTTTCCCTCTGGTCGTGGTCTGCGGAGCCTCTCTCAGGCATCCTGCCTGTTACTGCTCCGCCTGAAGTCTTCCTGCCTGAGCCTCCTCTCTCCTCCCTCTCAGCCCACACAACTGGCACCCCCAGCTTAACCCCTCCGGGGTGGGGTCACCCCTCCTCTTAGGCACTCTATACAGTTAGTCTCCGGCTTGTGGGTGAGAGGTCCGGGAGGAGTAGGCTGGAAGGCCAGGCAGGATAGACCCGGCAGTGGGCATGGGAACAGATGCCATCACTTACCCCGCAGACCAGTGTTTTCCCTGTTCTCGTGTGCACTCCCCCCCCCAAGTGTGGTGCACGTCCCTGATACTAGGGTGCATGGCAACTCTGCCAAGCATCAGCCACACTATGTATGTGCTATAGCACCCTCAGTCTCCACCAGGAGCCGCTGGTACACCGAGCGATGCCCTGTCCCCCCCGGGGAGGAGAGCAGCCCAGCGGGCACTCAATCCTCACTTGCCCCAACCAACCTCTGGCACCCAATCTCGCTCCCGAACTCGGTTCGCAGGCGTAGCGTGAGGTGTGGCATCCAGCACCTCAACCCTCAGTGCCATCAGGCCGGGCTCCAGTTACCACTCTTCCGACCATTTTGCTAGTTTATCCAGATCTCATCTCATTCTGCCCATCCCATCTGGATCATCTACTCTGTTGCAGATCTTGCTGTCATCTGCAAACAGACAAACCTTACCCTCCAGTCCATCTGCAATGTCACTGATGAAGATATTGAAGAGGACTGGCCCCAGGACTGATCACTGAGGTACCCCACTTGTGACTTGCATCTCTTCTGACTGTATACCGTTTACCACCACTCTCTGGTTTCTGCCCATCAACCAGTTTGCCAGCCAGGTGACCAACTTCTGACCCACCCGAGCCTACTCAGCTTATTAATCAATCTTCTATGTGGAACAGTATCAAAAGCTTTGCTGAAGTCAAGGTAGGCGACATCAACTGCTCCCCCTTGGTCCACCACTCTGGTTACCCAGTCAAAGAAATCTATGAGATTAGTTTGACAGAACATTCCTTTTGTAAACCCATGCTGTCTTGGATCCTGTGCTCCTATGGATTCCAGGTGTTGCACTATCCTTTCCTTAAGGAGTGCCTCCATAATCTTGCCCACTACTGAGGTAAAACTGTCTGGTCTGTAGTTCCCTGCCTCCTCCTCCCTGCTACCACTCTTGTGGAGTGGGATCATGTGAGCCCTTCTTCAGTCTTCTGGGACCTCTCCTGTGCTCAGAGACTCACTAAACAGTTCTGATAATGGCTCTGCTAGTTCCACCCTTAGCTCCTTTAGTACCCTGGGATGTATGCCATCAGGTCCCATTGCCTTGTCCACCCTGAGCTTATTGAGCTCTTGTAGGACCCTTTCTTTTGTGAAGGGATTAGTGCATACCTCCCACCCCCCTTGTCCATGGTGCTGAGCTGTGGGTCCTGCCCTACCTTCTCTTCAGTAAATACTGAGCAGAAGTATCTATTTAGGATAGATGCTTATACATGGCCCTCCTCCTCCTCACATGCCCCCTTATCCCCTTTGGTCGTAGCAACACCCCTTCTGGACTTTCTCCTTTCACTAATGTATCTATAGAAAGTCTTGTCACCTTATTTTACTGTTTGTGCTAGTTTTTCCTTAGTTTGGGCCTTTGCCTGCCTTACTGCCTTCCCTGCTTCCCTTAAGAAAGTTTGGTATACCTCTCTATCTTCATCCTGCTGCATTCCCTTATATTTCCTGAAGGCCAGCCTTTTGGCTCTGACCTTTTCTGCTACTGTTTTAGAGAACCTAGGTGGCTTCCTTCTTCTTTTGCACTTCCCTTTCTCTCTAACACAATGGGTTTGCCTGTACCCCCTCACCCGTATTTCTTTTTGCCAGGCTAGCTTAACTCTGTTGGCCAGCTTGTCAAAGTCAGCTCCTCTGAAGTCCCATATTTCTGCCTTGGAATGGGATGATTTAGTTTGGCTACTGTGGAGGGATAGAGAAGGACAGAATAGCAAGGAAGGCTTGTAAAAAAATGGTGAGGGAAGGGAATAGCAATGGGACGTAAGAGGGAGAAGAGGGATGCGCTAACTAGGGATGTGGAGCATGATGCCACTGAGCTACTCATATAACATAGCTGGGTAGGGATACCAGCTGCAGTGGTGGTGGCCCCAGGCTCAGGACTTCAGACAGGTATGTCATTTTATTTTTGGCATGTTATTGCTGTCCTCAGTCCCTCATCTTTTCTTCGGTGTCCACCCCCCCCCCCGGACATGGTTATTAAAGTCTGGGGTGGTGGGGGCTTGAACCCCACAAAGGGAGATGTGGGGCCACAACACCCCCACATTAAACATGTAATCAGATATGTGCCAATTTAGTATTCAATGTACATGGCTGTCTGCTGTATTTATGTTCACCACAATGTACTTGCTCTTGTGCGAGTCGCAGAAAAAGATTCACTCTTGTGACATGGAACCGTTGGAGGGTGGGGATAACAACACTAACCACATACTGCTCTGTATATTGCATAGGACACCTGCACCTTGCAGAACAGTGTAAAACATAAAGTTATAATATTAATGTGAAACTCCTAATCATTTACACTGTCTGTAAATAGCTGCAGTTCAAGAACGTGAACTACTGACAGTCCCAAATATAATCTCCCTGACCCTCATGCAACTCAGAATGCTAATGGGTTGGGGGGGGTGTTTCCTTCAGCCCATCAGCTGCCAAAGTCCAGATTTCAGAAATAAAGCACATCATGATAGTACAAGTTAACCACTTTATTCAAACACTTCATTGAAAAGATTTAATTCACAAACTGTTATGAGCACCACTAACGAGTGGGGATGCCATGGAGCTGCTCCATATAGTACCCACATACAACTGGGAATGCTGTTGGGGTGGGAGAGGGTTCCTTCAGCCCATCTGCTGGGAAAATTAAAATTTTTCCAACTAAAAATACAACACGGTCAGTATGTGGTAAGATACTATTTTCACAAGGCACAATAAAAATATTTTAAATCAAAAATGACAGAGTGCAGTACTAAGAAAAACATCGCTCTTCAGTGAAACAAGTGGGGAAGCCATGGAGCTGCTCCATTTATACAGACATCAGCCCAGCACCTGCAGCATGTAAACATTAGGAAAATATACAGCCCCTGAAACACACCATAAAATGAGTAAAAAGCTCAAAAATGGGACACAATTCTCAATCAGGAAGGCATGCAAATGAAGAACAAAATCACAGCAGACAGCACATAATTTTTTTTTAACAGACTACAGAGGATTTAGTGGCCAAGCACCCAAGAACAGACATAAATTGAACATAAAAAAATTATGATACATTTTGACACCTGCAGAGTATAGAGTATAGGGTAAAGAGTACCCCATAGGGACCCCCTCTGTATACCACAACTGTAGCACAATACCTCAATAGGCTTCACAAGAGATTGTAATAGTCACCAAATGAGGCACTCAGCATCTCAAATAACCACTTGCATCCACTGTATATAGTTTATATCAGAGGCAGTGTAGTGCAGAGGGTTAAGGCTCTGAGCTACAGATCTGGAGACCTGAGTTTGAATCCCACTGCCACGTAGATGTATACTGTGTGATCCTAAGCAAGTCACTTAACTTCCTTGTGCTCCTGGGTTGCAACTGGAAACAAGCTTCAGCTTAATGTGCTACTCCTGGTTAAGCAATGTTCCCCCTATAGCACTTAATGGAATAATATGTAGTCATTCTGACATTTGACAGGAGCTACTTACAGTAGCTATTATGACTACTTATAAGACATAAAGTGCATACCACACAAGTTTGCTCAAATATGGGGCAAAATGATATGAGGTACATGATATGTACAGTACAGTATATAGACAGTATCCTTATTCCTTACCCTACTCACATATGAATAAAAGAACACTTACTACCTTGATCTTTTAAGGAAATGTTTTAAGCATTAATTGGGACACAGGGTGAGGTGTCAGGATTTCCTTTATTTTTTTAATGAGTAACACTACAACAAGACTAGCGCACACACACACACACACACACACACACACACACACACACACACACACAACTCGGGTTTTAACAGTGAACTCAGGTTACAGAGAAAGGTGATACTCAAAACATAAAAGCAGTAATCTTAAGTACCCAAATACATAAACTTAGTAAACCAGAATTAGTATGCATTGAAAAATCAGATCACTCTTACAATATATTGCATACTATAAAGATTCAATTAGCATTTGAGTACAGGATACTGTACAATTTCCTTGGATTGTCATCGAACATAAGCAGACCAAAACTGAGCTTATCCATCATGCCCAGTGATCATTCAAGAGATAGAGGGGACGATATACAGGTTTTGTTTAAAAACGTATGCTTCACTTGCAGGGTTTCACTTTTTGTACAAATTTGTAATGACCACCTGCCAGAGTTTTTCCCCTGGACTTCGCTGTCAGAATTTGCTACCCTCTGACTGTTGCAGTGTGCATGCGTGATGCTAATAAGCATGCACAGTTGATGAGGATAGCAAATTCTGACAGGAAGCATGATTTCATACTACACCGGGAACACGTCTGCAGTCTTCAAAGCTGACAGCGAACTGAGGAAATGCCGGTAAGCTGTAAAATGGCATAAATAGGGTTTTTTCAACTTTGGTGCATACCTCGGAAATTTTGGGGAATTTTGGCACCAGATCTTTAACATGGGGTAATTGGGATCCCTCCTCAAGAATTCAGTCACTGTCATGGTGTTATTCAGTCCTGAAAGGTGATTTCGTGGTCACTGCGTGGAATCACCTTTCGGGACTGATTAATAAAACAACAGTGACACTGTTCATGAGGGGAGCTCTCAAAAAGCCTATGTTGCAAATTTAGGGAAAAAATGGCAGTTTTGCAAGCATGCGTTGTGCAGTTTCCATGCATGCTTGTAACTTCGTGAATTTGTAATATTTTCACTCCAGATTTTCAACATTGCCATTTTCCCACACCTCTTTATGAACAGTACAGCTGTCATTTTACGTATCCTGGCTGAAATGTGTTTTCGCACTTCTGGTGCAGAATAGCATGGTTGCTGTGGGAAATCCATTTTAGGGACAGAGTAACAAAATGACAGTGGCACTGTTCATGAGCAGAAGTTCTAAAATGCCTATGTTGAAAATTTGGTGACAAACTTCCATAAAATGACTGTGTTACAAGCATGCGTTGCACAGTTTCTACGCGCACATGTAACTTCGCAAAATTGCAATATTTTCATGCCAGATTTTCAACACCAGCATTTTTTCACACCTCCTTATGAACAGTATAGCTGTCAATTTTCACATCCTGCCTCAAATGTGATTTGGGACCTGTGGCGTACAATCACGTGGTCGCTGTGGGAAATCAACTTTTGGGACAGATTAACAAACTCACAGTGCCACTGTTCATGAGGGGAAGTCCCAAAATGCCTATGTTGAAAATGTAGTTAAAAAAATCCCCAAAATAATTGGGTTACGGACGTGCATTGTGCAGTTTCTATGCATGCTCATGACTTCACCAATTTTTAATATTTTCACTCCAGATTTTCAACGTTGCCATTTTTTTACACCTGCTCATGAACAATACAGTTGTCATTTTCCACATCCTGCCCAAAATATGTTTCTGTACCTGTTGCACCAAATGGCACAGTCACTGTGTAAAATCACCTTTCAGCTAACAAACTGATAGTGCTGCTCTTCATGAGGTGGGGTTACAAAAATCCCATGTTTATAATTTGGAGTGAAAACACCAACACACGCCTATGGCATTAGGGTTTCCAACTGTAACACCCCACCCTGTAGAGACTGACAGGCATCAGGGGTTTGACTTGGGATCATCAGCTGTAATGCTCCTGTCATTCCACTCCCACCCCCTCCCTGCAGCCAGTGATAGGCATCGAGGGGTGCCTTGGAGTGTTCAGCCCCAAAGTTCACCCCATTCTCCTATACTGCACCCACCTTGTCATATTTACTTATGGAATGGAGTAAGTATGAGGCCCAAAGACACCAAAGCACATCACAACACTTGTCAGTGTCTACAGGGTAGGGTGAGGTAAAATGGCATGAGTGTTATAGCTGACGACTCAAAGCACACCCCAATGCCTGTCAGTCTCTGCAGGGTGGGGGTGGGGTTGACATCAGTTCAATACTTCACTGACATTCCTATTATGCATTTCTAACTCCTGCACTACCAATGCCAATGCCAGCGAGACAACATTCAGCATTGACAAATGCTTGTTGTTTTGTGTTTGAATCCTAACAGATGCAGTAATATAGTTTTTTTGCAAAGTATTTATTTTTTGAAACTGATCTTTAACAAGCATATTAAATAGCTCCCATCAGGCATAGGGCCTTGTGTGAAGCAGCAGACATGTCAAACATTGGTGCTAGATGAGCCTGCAAGTGAAAGACACGTCACACAGGTCGGACAGTTATCACTCAGGTGGTTGCGAGGAATGGTAAGTAGTCCATCCCCCAAATATGGGCTTAAAATGTGAAAGAAAAGTATGGGTGTTAGAACAAAAGCAACATAAAAACATTAAGCCCTAGTTCATGTTTTTGGGATTTAGTTGTTTTTTTTTTTGGGTGGGGGGGTTAAATCACCCATGACATTTTTATTTATTAACTTTTATTTTCAAATTTGATGCTTAGGGTGCTTACCAACTCCCTAAAAACCACACAAGTTAGGGGGCTAAATCTGACCCTGAAATATTCTTTCAGGGACAAAAAATGTAACCCTTGTTTGGCATAAAAAAAGAAAAAAGAAAACACTTAGTCCCTGTGCATCTGCAGTACATTTTTTTCTGTCTACACTGATTTTTAAAGGAGGAAAAATCTGGTCCTGTTAAGTGAAATAAAAAAAAAAAGGATGCAAGGAGTCTGGTTCCTGAGGTAGTTTACTATATATTTTTTGCCATTTTTATTTTGTTTGGGTATGCAAACAGCAGTGGTGGATAGGAACAGATGATGGCAACCCACTGAGGTGGAGGGAGGTTCTGCCTGTTACCCATCATGGGACCATTATGAAGTATACACCATCATAGCCATCAGTGAAGAGGATGACTTAGGTGTTAGAGAGTGGGTGGGTGATTCTTAAGTGTTCGTTTTGCTTGTATGGGTTGTGTTGGGTGATGATGGTGGTGGGACTACCTTGACAGTGGGTGGGGAAGAGTGTCTGTGTTAGTGATGGAAGAAAGAGGGTACTGGCAATGGGGCTGGGCACCCAACCACTGATAATTACAGTGAATGATGGGGTAATGGCTGCCACAGTTATGCACCTGCCTACCAGCAACAGCAGTTTTGGTGGGGGGGGGGTGAATAAGAAAAAAGGATGTGTCTTTGTACCAGCTGAAGGAAAGCAGTTTTTATTTATTTGAGATTTCTTGGAAATCAGTCATGAATGAAACCAATGGCCCTGATTGTTGATATATTTTTTTCTTGTATGTTTTCATGGCTTACGCATACATGCACTCCATGGTAAGGGTGAGATAAGTAAACCATTAACAACTTTGTTCCAGCTTCCAGTCAGGGTCCATAAATTTGTCTCAGCTTTAAGAATTCAACTGAACCACTTCAGCTCAAAATGCCATAGATGGCTGGGGTGACGCAGAAAACAAGTACTGTACTGGTAAAATGAGGTCAGCAATAATTACTGCAGCTTACTTGTGGCAGATGCTGTTGGCATGCATCTGCAGTAATTTACTATTTGTAGTGTGTTGACAGAGTCTGCAAAATCCACCAAGACTGTCACAGCTTTGTGTGTGCTACAGCATTAGTTACCATTCACTGCTGACCTCAATACCTATAACCCCTGGTAGTCTCTGCTTTTCCTCCGTATCAATTTCTATATTCTCTTTTGAGACTGACCCAACTGATTTTCAAATTACAGTATATATAATACCCCCTCCCAAAGAAAACAAACAAGGTATGCATTAAAAAACTTAAAAGAAAGACTTGAAAAGACATTAAATGTAGGCCATTACATTGCCCATGGTGGATACTGATACAGAGTCCATGCTCTCTGTGTTCTCAGTGGCACACCTGATCCTATTGCTCATGCTGGTGATAACAATGTGCAAGTTGTTGGAGGTGTTATCTAGACAAGCAGTTGTGCAGCTTCTCCTGGGAATGGTGAGACAGACTGTGGTGACAGTGCCAATGGAAAGAGTCCAAGGAGACTCGCCACAAGAAAGTGTAGGAGTGGGGATAGTAGTAGTAGCTGCTGCATGTTGGACATGTGAATAATTAAATGAACAGCTAAAGTTGCTCCGTGGTAAACTGAGTTTGAGAAAGGCTATGAATTCCACTTCCCCTGCACTCTCTTAGACCTGTCTCTTTCCAGGTCACTGGTCCCCAGGTGGACAGTGACATCCACATCCCTCTTCTGCCTCGCTTCACTAGCCATCTCCAGGATCTACATTTCATCCCTCTAGGCCATGGCACCTTGTAGGCACCTTTCCTTCAGCTCCTCCCACCCTTCCTATTCCCAAATCTATCCGCTTGACAATTGGGTACCTCACCAGAAGTTGTTTCCTCCTCATCTGGGTCCCCTCTCACCCACATCAGGTCTCTGTTACAGAGGATCCCTACATCCTCCCTGACCACTAGCATGGGTGCCATCTCCTGGCAGTCCCACCCCTCAACAGTGGAAGCAAAATTATTGTAGTGGTACTGGTTGAGGAATGTGCCTCTGACCCAGCATCCCAACCCTTCAAGAGCCCACCATAGTCCAACCATTCCTCCTCCCTGGAATCCTCTGAGGTAACAGTGGCAGACCTGGTGGACCCTGGGTGTGGTAATAGGTCCCCTACATCATAGTCAACTTGAAAGTGGCAAAACAGCAGTGAACACTACAAAAGAAACAAGTATGCCTTTAGGTCATTTACTCACAATTTATTGGTAGAGAGTACAACTGTAGTTGCCAATAAGTGATCTCCTGCTAATTTTCTATAGTTAGTTTAATCAAATAACAGTTCCAGCACTTTCTGTTTGTAAAATTCCTTAGTCAGTATTACAACATTGGCCCCCTTATCCACAGGTTTTATAATACTGTCTGTATTATTCCTTAGTTCCTTCAGTGTGTTGTTTTCTGGTACGGTAAGGTTCTTATGTACAAGGGTTGCATCTGAGTCTAACAGTTTATCCAGGTCACCTAAAATTAATTTTTCTAATTTTGTGATACCAGGATTCCCACCATTAGGGCAGAACACTGATTTAGTTTTAAATGCATTCACCCTTAATGTCATAAATCCACCATCCACATTATTAAATGGAGAAGTCACACGAACTGCCCCTGAAATGTTCATATTCTCCAAATATAGCTCCTCCAAGGCTTGAATATTCATTTGATCCTGGTCTGTCCATAATTGGAGGTCATAGGTACCTCTCAGCTCAGGGTCAAGGTACAGATTTAAGTTCAAGTTCATTTCTACCAATTCTCCCCCTTGCCAATCAGAGTCCCATCCTGCTGCATTATTAATTCACGAATACTAAATCCTGTGGTCTGGTCTGGCTTTGGAATTTTTACAAAATAGTCTTTACATCATAATTTGTCAATGTCAATTTGCCTTTGGAAGGGGTCCAGAATTGAACTTGGTACAACTGAGACTCCACAAGATAGAACAGAGATCTGTTCTTTACTTAATTCAAAATTTGATAAATTATTTCTGTTGCCCTTTGCGTTGCTGTCTCAGTTTGTAGTTTATTCTTGCCTCTCCTGCCTCTCCTTGGTTTATGTTTTCTCCCTTGGCACTATGTGTTCTTTTTTGCCTTGTTTTTTTTGCATACCTTTGCAGGAAAAACTCACTGGTTTAGAAGTTCCCTCCTCTATGGACTACACCTCTGATATCTTAGGTGAACTTGTGAAAGTGCTAATTGATCCTGTTCTGTTTTTCCTTGCCCTTGAATGTAGCCTCTAGTTTGCGATCATTGTCATCTGCCGCAGTGCTTAATTCTTCTATCCCTGTAGTCAGCTGAGTCATGTTTCAGTTTCCACTGCTTTCTTCTGATAATCTCAGCCTCATGCTTTCCCAATCTTTTTCTTAACTCACTGTCCAGCTCTGCAAACCCAGAGCTGTTTTTAAACTTTGCAATTTCCTTCTTAATGTTGACAATTTCCTGGTTTGTCCTAGCATGCCATTTAGTGTCTTCTTTTATTATTAATTGTAGAAGGTCCTGACTGCTGACTGATGCATGTACTTCCCATCCTATCCAGTTGTTAAAGTCATCCAAACCCCCAGAGGTGAGTTTGGTAACTCTCTGCCCTCTCAGTGCTTGCCCACGTTCCACATACTTCTCCAATGTAATGATATTGTGAATTATGTTAATTTCTTGAAGTAGTAGTTTTTCATGTTGCTAAAATATATCCATCATACCTCTCAACCTCCTGCCTCGTAAATCAGGGACAAGGCTTTAAAAAAATCAGGGAAAAAGGACCAAAATCTGGGACACATCTTCAAAATTAGAGATATCCACCCAGAAAGCTGGTAGAATATGGGGCTTAGTGCAAAATGCATTTTCTAAAGAACAAGTCTGTAACTTTAATGCTTGACATTGTTTTGTGCTTACAGTCCCCACTGTTTGGCCACAAAAACACAAATTTTAGGAGGGACAGAGTAAAATTTTGAGGCAAAATCAGGGACGTCCCTGAAAATCAGGGACACTTGAGAGGTGTGCCTCACATCCTGAGTCTCATTCTCTGCTTGTGCCACAGGCACACTCTGTTTACCCCCAAGTTTAGCCTTAGCTCTCTCCTTCCTCGTATTCTGCTTGGCAGTCTCCCCTAACACAACTGGACCTTTGGTATTTGCATTTTGCTTGTTTATTTCTGCATTCATGTTTCACAGCAGCAATAGATGACCAAAGAAAAAATGTAAAAGCAGATTTTGGGTCGTATTATTGGGAATCTACTGACCTTATTTGTCTCTGCACACCTCATGGACACTGTGCTGGTGCCCACCTGGAGCTGCTAGTTTCAAACATCATTAATCCAAGAATTTGAAAGTGGACCTGCATTGTAAGTAAATTACCTAAAAGCCTACTTGTCTCTTTTGTAGTATGCACTGCTGTTTTGCTGCTTTTGTTGTGAACATAGGAGTTAGTCACTCCTCACAGTAGCACCTACACACACCTGATACTGAGAAGTGCAGGTCCAGTTTAGAATTTCTAGCCAACTCAGCCTGGAGTCTAGAGTCCTCCTCCCTCATCCCAAAAAGTTGCCTGCAGATGGAGTAGCAACACAGTCACCAGTTGGTCTTTCTGAAAATTCCCTCCCCACCTCCACTGCACTACAACACTCCTAGCGTTCTCAAGTCCTACTCTTCCTATGTTACTTGGAAATACTTATGTACCCATACCCTTGATAGGGTGTTTTTAGTTTCCCCTTGTGCTGTTTGTTAAGCCATTTTTGCACATCTATCCTTGATAGAGTGTTGCTTCAGTTCCCTGTTTTGGACTACCCTTTGTCTTCCACCTGGTCTGGCAATGAATGCAACAACAGGAGTGAACAGATACCTTACCTTAGTTGACCAACAGAGTCCCATGCTTCCTGTTTTCTTCTACTGATGCCTAAGATGCAAGTCACATGTTCCACTGTTTTGCTGTTTCACTCACTTGTTGAGACACCAATGTGCTGGGGCATGATAAAGCATCTAAGTTTTAAATCCTGTTTCAGCCCTCCTCCTGCTCATGGATTTGCCGTTTTCCCCTTACTCCTGACCATTTCGGTTCTGCCTCCTCCCAGTTCCCCATCAACCCTTCCCAGACAACACAAGCCCTTCTAGACAAGGAAACTGACTTTTCATCCCTTAAAATACTTGTGGTTTGCTTGCTCAGATGTTCAGTTGATGGCACTTCCCCTCCTCACCTGCAGTCTGTGCTGAAATAAAACTTGGGTTTGAAATCCTGTTTCAGCCCTTCTCCTGCTCATTGATTGGTTCCTTTCCCTCAATCCCACCCAAAATTGCTCTGCTTCCTCCTAGTTCCCCATCAACTCTTTCCCAAACAACACAAGCCCTTCAAGGCAAGAAAAACAGCTTTTCAGCCATTTATTTATTTATGTCTTTGATAACCGCGTAAGTGAGCTGATCCGAAGGACCGTTTTCAGTCACGACCTGAGCCATGCAGTAGCACAAATCAAGCAATACAGTGCAGACAAAATATATCGTGATAATCAGGCCTCAACATGAGGTAAGGTAGCAAGAAATACAAATAGGTTAAACAGCAGAATAGCAGTAGGGACATTACATGAGAATACAAGGAGCCCATTTCAGGTAAATTTCAGTTAAACAGTGCAAAAATATCAAACTGTCTAGAATATTGGACATTAGGTCTGTTACACCAGTCATTAAATCAGGCAGGACTGTAGTTCAGATGACAAGGGACCAAACATGCATTATGTTATATACTAGAAAGTCTAGGGCATAAGTCAGAGGCGTAGCCCTTACAGTGTAACACCACTCCAATCAAGTTGGAGGGTCATGAGGAGAAACACAAGGGGGGGTTATGACAGATATCTACCCCAGAGTGTTATTTGGAAGAGCAGTAGCATGTGGCTTCCAATAGGAGCCAGTCCTTTAAGTTTTTCTTGAAGGACAGATGGGAGGAGGAAGAGCAGATAGATAAAGGGAACCTGTTCCATGAGGAGGGAGCAGAGACAGAGAAAACTTTGCTGCCCATTGATGTGAAGATGCATGGGACAACCAGTGGTGGGACAGAGCATACTCACAGGTTCCTGGAGGCCTTTCTGCCTGTTAGTGGGGATGAGTAAGGAGACAGATGGCCGCCTCTAAGTGTATTGTCCACTTGGCAGTCCAGGGCATAATAAAAATGGCCTTGTACTGGGAGCTACCCTAGGGATTGATAGAGTGTGCAATGATGAGTGGATTATGGAGTTGGAAGAACAAAGTGGCAGACGCTGTTATATGTTGTGTACAGTTGAGAGCGCAGCACAGAGGACATGAGGGAGTAGACAAGGGAGCAGTATTCATGAAGAGGTAGCAGGTTCCTTGTACTATAGTGAGACGCACTTCATCAGATAGAAATTATCTATGTCAGTAAGCAGCACCTAGCTTCTGGCTGACTCGCTGCACAGAGTTATTTATATGTGAAGAGTAAGTAAGGAAGGGGTCAAGGGTAAGGCCTTGGTATTTGAAAAGGGTACATATGCTGGGGGGGGCAGCTAGGGTGTGTACAAGGAGGGAGGAGTTAGTTTTGGTGATCTTGGCAATGAATGGTTTGGATCCAAAGAGCATAGACTTTGTCTTCTTTTCGTTGACCAGGAATTTACTGAACAGAAGCCATTGATAGGCAGTGCCATAGTTTAGTGAGAGGGTAGACAAAATATTTTTTAGTGATTGTCACTATATTAGAGGACTAGGTTGTATGCATACAGGAGTGCCTCACAGGTGAGGCTTTCGGCAGGAAGTGCATTAATAATTATAGAAAAGAGGAGAGGGCTATTATGGAGCCTTGTAGGACTCCAGTGGACACTGGAAGGGTGAAGAGGTGCTTTTACCGATTATGACAGATTGTGCCCTGCCTGAAAGATAGCTTCTCAACTAGGTAGTAGTTTTGGGGGAGCAGCCAAAGCGAAGAAGGGTAGAATGGAGGAGGGTGTGGTCAACAAGGTCAAATGCCTTTGAGAGGTCCATGAATACCACCCCTATGGCATTCCCCCATCCATGTTTCTTAGAATGTGGTTGGAGAAAAGGGCCAAGGCAGAGGTGACACTGTGGTGCTTGCAGAAACCATGCTGGAGGGGGCATAGCACTTGTCCAGGTGTTCTGAGAACTGGAAATGTACAATTTTTTCAAGCAGCTTGCTTAGGTGAGGAAGGAGGGAGATGGGTCTATAATTATCAAGGAGAGGGGATCGCCTGCTGTGCAAATTGGTACATTTGCATGTTTACAGGAGTCAGGCACTGAGAATGTTGAGAGGGCAAGGTTGAATATGAAAGTGAGGGGTTTCACAATTTCTGGGGAGATGAATTTAAGGAACACGGAGAAGAGCCCATCACTACCAGGGCTACCTCTGGCAGGGAGGGGTTTCAGGAGTTTGGCTGTGATACCATGACCAATGACTCTAAAATAGAAAAGGGGTGACAGGGCAGTACTAGAGGAGTGGGAGGAGTGGTTTAGCTGGCTAGTAGGGTTGGGGATAGGCTGGGGAGGGTGTTTGCTGAGGTAGTCGGAGAGATCAGTGAATTTAGAGTTAAATATGTGCACAGTCTCAGTAGGATCAGAGAGGGGGCCAGAGAGGGATGTGAGTCTAGTCATTTGGGTGTAAGTCTTAGGGTTTAGAAGTGACCCAATGGAGGCCCAGAAACTATGAAGACTGGCAAGGTTATTTCTTTGTTTGTTGAGGTAATATTTACGCTTAAGGAATTTGGCAGTTTTTGGTTGCAGGTTATTTCACAGGCAACTATTGGCATTCCAGAGTTGAGATGTGGCGGACACTTTGTATGCCTTACACTTGCTGTCTCTGTCTTTCATCAGGGACAGTAATTCCTTCGATAGACAGTGAGTGCAACCCCTCCTTACCCTTCTGGTTGTGAGATGGAAGTGGAGGTCCTGTAGTTGAAGGAGGGCAGTTGTGATGAAGTTGACCGCTGATGTTATATTGTTGTGGAGCCCTTAAATACTTGTGATTTGCTTGCTCAGCTGTTCAACTGATGGCACCTCCCCTTTTCAACTGCACTTTGTGCAGAAAGGAAACTGAGATTTTAAACCCATTTTCAGTCCTCTTACTGCTCACTGATTGGACACTTTCCCTTTACTCCCACCCCAAATGTCTCCACTTCCTCCTAGTTTTGCATCAACCCATCCCAGACAGCATAAGCCCTTGCAGTCAAGAAAAACAACTTTCAGTCCTTAAATACTTGTAATTTGCTTGCTCAGCTGTTCAGCTTATGGAGCTTCCCCCCCCCCTCAGCTGCAATCCATGCAGAAATAACAAGCATTCATCAATGCCGAATGTTTGCTTGCTGGCATTGGTAGTGTAGGAGTTACAGAGCTGCATAATAGGAATGGCAGTGAAGTATTGAACTGAAGCCAACCCCACCACCACCCTGCAGATATTAACAGGCATTGGGGTGTGCCTTTGGGTCATCAGGCATAATGGCCATGCCATTTCACCACACCCTACCCTGCAGACACTGACAAGTGTCACGGTGTGCCTTTGGGTCTTTGGCTCTTATGTTCACCCCATTCCATCAGGAAATATGGTGAGATGGGTGCTGTATAGGAGAATGGGGTGAACTTTGGGGCGGAAGAGTCCAAGGCACACCTCAATGCCTCTCACTGGCAACAGGGTGTGGGTGGTAGTGGAATGGTATGAGCATTACAGACGACAATCCCAAGTCACACCCCTGCTGCCTGTCAGTCTCTACAGGGTGGGGCATTATGGTCGGAAACTCTAATACCTCAGGCATTCATTGGTATTTTTTACTCCAAATTTTCAAAATGTTTTTTTTGTGACCCCCACCTCATGAACCGTGGCAATATCAGTTTGTTAGCCGAAAGCTGATTTTGCACAGCGACTATGCCATTTGGCACCACAGGTGTGAAAACACATTTCAAACAGGATGTGAAAAATGACAGCTATACTGTTCATGGGGAGGTGTAAAAAATGGCAATGTTGAAAATCTGCAGTGAAAATATTACAAAAACTGGTGAAGTCACAAGCGTGAGTAGAAACTGTGCAATGCACACCTGTAATGTAATTAGTTTGGGGATTTTTACATCAGATTGTCAACACATGCATTTTGGGACCTCCGCTCATGAACAGTGTCACTGTGATTTTCAACAATGATTTCCCACAGCGACCACACATTTCTGCACTGGAAGTGCAAAAAACATTTTGGCCATGGTGTGAAAAATGACAGCTGTTCTGTTCATAAGGAAGTGTGGAAAAATGCCAGTGGTGAAAATCTGGACTGAAAATATTACAAATTCATGAAGTTACGAGGGTGTGTGGAAACTGCGCAATGCTCATTCGTAACACAGTCATTTTATGGATGTTTGTCACCAAATTTTTAACATAGCCATTTTAAGACCTCTGTTCATGAACAGTGTCACTGTGATTTTCTTAATCTGTCCTGAACATTGATTTCACACACCGGCTGTGCCATTGTGCGCTACATGCATAGAAACACATTTTGGGCAAGATATGAAAAATGACAGCTGTACTGTTCATAAGGAGGTGTGGTAAAATTACAATGTTGAAAATCTGGAGTGAAAATATTAAAAATTTGCGAACTTGTGAGCGTGTGTAGGAACTGCGCAACACACGCTCATAAATCAGTCAGTTTGGGGAATTTTTTCACCAGATTTTCAGCATAGGGTTTTGGGGGGCCTATCTCATGAACTGTGACACTGTCATTTTGCAAATCAGTCCCAAAAGGTGGTACCATGCAGTGACAGCAAAATCACCTTTTGGGGCCGATTAACGCCATGACAGTGCCAGAATTCATGAGGAGGGGTCCCAAAAACCCCATGTTGAAAATTTGGTGCCAGAATTCCAAAAAAATGCATGAGATATGCATCAAAGTTGAAAAAACCCTATTTATTCCATTATTCAGCTTACTGGCATTTCTTCAGTTGGTGGTCGGCTTTGAAGAGTGCAGACGTGTTCCTGGTCCACCGAAGATAGTCGCCCCAGCCTCCGGAGGTAAGTATGGGGTGAGGTGAGGGTGTGGGGAGGTGGATGTACAGAGGGTGGGCGTGGGTTGGGGGGAAGACAATCAACAAGGGAACATTTGTTTCTTTTCAGGTGTTTGTTTTATTTTTGTGAAGACGACACAGGATTTGTGCCACACTGGGGTGGGATCCCAGCATGGCAGCTGGAAGATTTTTGTGGGGATTCAGTGGAGCTGATGGGGGATTGGGCACCCCCGTAGGCCATACAGATGTGTGCCAGGCTGGGGTGGGCTCCCAGCATGGCAACTGGAGTCTGTTTCTTTTGGGGGGAGTTAATTGAGCTGACGAGGGATTAGGCACCCTGTCACCATTCTCACTTATGCCACACTGGGGTGGGCTTCCAGCATGGTACCTAGAACTCTGGAGGGGGAACGTGGAGCTGACAGGGGATTGGGCACCCCCATCAGCCATACTGTGTGTGGCGGGTGGGGGGGAGTGCTATTCAGAGACACTCAGAGGGTATTATTACAATACTGATCAGGTGTGCCACCAGACGAAAACGGTGTCTACTTTTTCAGTCTCTTTGGGGTTCTGTTTTCCTGCTTTTGTCAATGCCACTCCTACCCTGAACTCTGACTCAACATTCCAAGGATGGCAATTAGATCTTTTTTTGGAAACATTCCAAGGATGTCATTTTAGTCACTTGCCTCCTCCCAGAAAGATAGTCCTAGGAAAAGTTCACTTCAAACTGAATTTATGTTCCAGGAAGAGAAAGCAGAGATGTATTCAAGCAGGATTGCCGGCAATATGCTAATCAACATTATCTTATCGCTGCTCACTGAATCAATCTCTCCCTTTCAACTGTACGCCACCTCATTTTCAACTGCTGTCATGGACAGCTACAGCGTTTATTAGTGAACTGTTTCCGTGCCTGCAGACACACTGACTGAATTGGAAGACAGGGTGCCACACCTACAAAAACTCAGATGATGGCACTATGTTTCTTGCACATGCATGCAAGCAAACATAAAAATTGGCATTGAAACCCTTATTTCAGCCTTTCTCCTATTCACCGATTGGCTAATTTTCCCTTACTCTCACCCAAAATGGCTCTGCTTCCTCACAGTTCCCCAGCAACCCTTCCCAGACAACACACGTCCTGTTATGCAAGAAAAAGGGCTTTTCAGCCCTTAAATACTTGTGATTTGCTTGCTGAGCTGTTCAGCTGATGGTGCTTACCTTTTTTTGCAATTCAAACTTTATTCATTTTTAAACAGTTACAGAGAGAGGATCCAAAAAAGCATACATACAAATGAAACAATAATCTGTATCAGGAAGTAGATCAACTCTCCCTCCTTCCCGCATCCCTCCCTCCTTTCTTTTCCCTTTCCTTCACACAGGGTAAGCTACCAACTGTAAAGAGAAAATCTTTATGGTGATTGGAGCGAATACAATGTCACAAGTGGACCCCAAACCTTATGAAATTTCTGAAATTGATCATGTAGACTAGCAATTGTCTTTTCCATTCTCAGATTTGCTAGTAACTCCTGTAACCACTTACTGTAAGTAATGTCAGTCGTATCTTTCCAGTGACGCAAGACAAGATTCTTGACCGACATTGCTATGAGGGTTATGTGAAATTTTCTGTTAGTGACCATGACAGAGGAGAGATCTCCCAATATACATATTTTGGGAGAAAAGAGGTCAGATAAGCCTAGCAGGGGGTCAGCCCTCTGTCGGATCACATTCCAGAGAGGAACTATCTTGGAACATGTCCAGAAAATATGCTGTAGGTTACCCTCATCCTGCTGGCAGTGAGTGCAGATGGAAGATGAAAAGAGTCCCAGTCTAGCCAATTTCTGAGGTGAATAATAAAAAGTTTATCTTGTCTCACATATTTATAACAATGTAACCACAAGGAGGACCAATTAATTTCCCAATGGGGAAAAAGAGAAGACCAGAATTGGGTCGGGCCAAAACAATCCGGCCATTTTCATTTGTGTATTACCCCATACATTTTAGAAACCACGTGAGGAAGGCCTGCCAGGAGAATCAGTTTTATCATACTGGACAGGGATAAAGGCACGGGTGGAGCCAAACCAAAAGATTTCACAATCAGGTGGTGGAATTGGAATATTTTAAAGATAATAGAGTCTGGAATTTGAGTTTTATGTAAAATTGCTGGGGATGTTAACCAAGAGGCATCCTCCTGAATAAAGAAATTAAGGGGATGATCCCCCCAATTGGGAGATCCATTTCAACTGAAGAAGTTTACCATCAATGGTGAGGTTCAGATTCCCCCACCATGGTTGAGAAAGATCTGTAATGGGCTTGTATTTCAAAAAAGAACATAATTGAGAATGAACTTTGATGGATACCTCGATAGGACTACCTTTAAGCGATGAGGGCAAAGATTTTAAATTTATATGCAAAAGTGCGGCAGGGGATAATCCATTTATTTTTTTAGGGTACGTTCTATTTTGTGCCATATGGGAGTAAAGGACTGTGATTTTGGAAAGTGTTCTGGTGTAAGCCACCTCATGTACTTACTCGCATGACTGCCCCAATAATATAGTCTGACATGCTGAAGACGGAGTCCCCCTTTCACTTTCAGTGCTGAAAGCTTGTTGTAACTTATCCGGGGTTTCTTAGCTGCCCAAATAGTCTGTGATTATCTTGTGTATCCTTTTAAACCATGCCAGAGACTGCCATATGTTTGAAAGATTAATTGGATAAAATATCTGGGGGAAAATATTCATTTTAACTATATTAATTTTCCCCAGACAGAAAGGGGAAGTGACGCCCACCTTTTAAGATCTTGCCTAATAACTAATATTAATGGATCCAAGTTTAATTTTGTAAAACTACTAGGGTCCCTTGACAAGTTAATTCGAAAGTACCTCAAGAATTTAGTCTGCCAGGAAAAACCTACTGTTGAAGCATCTATCTTCATTGCTTTATAGTTTAAGGGGAAAACCACTGTCTCGTCTCTATTTAATTTATAGTTGGACATGGAACTAAATTCTTCTAGAATTGGGATCAGGGCAGGTGATGGTGCTTACCTTCCTAAACCGCAGCAAGAATTTAAAAGATAGGCTGGTTCACAGCAGATGTGGAAACCCCCTAATGGAGTATCAGAATGTGGTTACCTTTTAAACCAAAAGGATTTTTCAGATAGAAACTTAGTGTTTGATGGCAGATAAGGAACACTTGGCCAACCCAGTCTGCCCATTTCTCTACCTATTTGACAAGCTGCAGATGCTAGTTAACCAACAGCCTACTTCTTCCTAACCCCCACCAGAATTGCCTTATATCTGTCCCATGCATTCTTGAATTTCCCCACTGTTTTTGACCCCACAACCTCCTCAGGAAGGATGTTCCATGTGTCCACCACCCTCTCCATGAAAAAATACTTCCTCATTTTGCTCCTGAGTCATCCCCCTCTATCTACAAATTGTGCCACCTTGTTCTTGCACATCTCTTTTTCTGAAATATGCTACCCTCTTGGACTTTATTGATTCCCTTGAGGCACTTGAAAGTTTGTATCATGCCCCCTCTCCTTTCCTCGAGGGTATACATATTAAGCTCTTTTAGTTTCTCTTCATATGGCTTCTGGTGCAGACCCTGCACCATTTTGGTTACCCTTCTCTGGACTGCCTCCATCCTGTGTATGTCCTTGTGGAGTTGGGGTCTCCAGAACTGCATGCAGTACTTCAAATGGGATCTCACCAACTATCTGTACAGAGGGATAACAACTTCCTGTTTTCTACTGGTGATGCCTCTCCCTATACATTCCAGTATCCCCCCAACCCTCCTTACTGTCTTCTTACATTGCTTGCTTACCTTTGGTTCATCGGATATGACTACCCCCAGGTCCCTTTCCATTTTTGTTGTTGTTAGTAACCCCACCCCATTGTGTACTCTTCCCCTGGGTTTTTGTTTCTCAGGTGCATTACTTTGCACTTCTTTGCATTGAATCTAAGCTGCCATACTTTTCATCATTCCTCTAACCTTGCCAAGTCCCTTCTCATCCTTTCTACCCCCCTGTGTATCAACCCTACTGCAGATCTTTGTGTCATCTGCAAAGAGGCATACTTTTCCTTCCAGTCCCTCTGCAATGTCACTTATAACGGCATTAAAAAGGACCGATCCCAGTACTGAACCCTCCTGTATCCTGCTAATAACCCCCCTTTGTTTGGCATGGATTCTGTTTACTATTATCCTATGTGCCCTGTTGTTCAGCCAAATTTTTCCCAAGGTATCACCCTGGGACCCACTCCCAGGCTACCTAACTTGTTTATTAATCTTTTGTGTGGGATGGGTGATTGCTATATGTGTAAATACACTGTACAAAAAAAAATTTCAGCATCCCACAGGGGTAGAGCTGCAGAGGTCAGAGAATGCATCATTTATACAACATCTTTGGTTGTATGTGCAATTTGGTGTGATTGTGGCATTCTCTAGTTTCACAGATTAGTTAGACAACTGAAAATTTGCAGATTCGCCTCCAAGAGTATGTTAGATCTATATAAATGTGAAAAGAGATACGGACCTTCATGGAGCCCTGCCAGGCTCTGTTTCCACCTTTTTCCTCTTGTTCCCCTTCCCTACCAATGTGACCATGTCGAAGCATGCCTCCCAACCAGTATCACCCTCCAGCCACCACCAGAGAGTGATCAGCTGGTGAGACAACATAGCACCCTCCCCCTGAGAGAGGAGTGCAGTCCTCCAGACACTTAATCCTCTCTTCTCCTCCGACCTTCAGTGGCCCATTCATGTTCCTGAACCCAGGTCACTGGCATGGCATGAGGTGTAGCAACCAGTGCCTCAACCAGTGGAGTACATTTTTAGGAGAAACATAACTCTGACCCATCTTGTCTGAAATTTCTGAGGTTGAAATCTATTTTTATGATAAGCATTGTTTGGACCCCAGACCAGAAAAACAAACATAGGAGTTCTGTTTAATCAATGAATTAATTAATTAAAAATTTTGGTAACCAGGAAAGGCACACTGAGCCAAAGCTAATTTCCTGGTGCAACCTGTGGTTTGGGGGGGGGGTACAGACATGAAGGGCATTTCAAACATCCAAAGTGCATACATAAAATTCAATGGCAGACAAATTCAGTTAAAGCAGCAGTGCAATGAAATTAGGAAAAAAAAAATGCCCCTACCATTTTTCACTGTAAAATATTACAGGCATCTTCTGATTTCATTTGGTGGTACAATTTTCTAATTTCACCAAAATATGAGTATTTTATAAATGATGTAATTTACTTTTTTTTTTTCTCAAGAAAAAAAGATGGCCGAGGAACCACATGATGCAGCATGCCGAGTAACAGCCTAACTGCTCAGCTCCTGTTGCCTGGGAATTTGGAAGCCCTTTTACTACTTTTTCTTCTCGTCAACATTACTGGTTGGGGGCTAAAATATCCGTGGAAGTATCAGAGAAGAGAGTGATCCAGGAGAATGGAAGTAGAGATGTGTTCTGCACCTCCTAGGCACACGCCGCTGGTGTCGCCCGAAAAGCAAAATAAATGGCCTATGGCCCAACAAAGCCATGCTGGTAAAGTTACCTTCAACAATGCTACTTCAGCGAAGGAAACTGGGGATGCTCCACTCACACTCGAACGATTCCTGGCCGAGTTTTCCCCATTTAGAGAAGACGTCAAGGCACTCACGGCTGAAGTCAAACAAATGACTACTGTACTGGAAGACATCACCATATGGATCTCCGATAACGAAGCTCGTACTTTTTCCCTGGAGAAAAAAACAGATGTGATTAAGGAGGAGGTGGTGGAAAATCGTCACAGGCTCAAAAAATTAGAGGCGAAACTGGAAGACCTAGAAGGGAGGAGCCGAAGAAATAACATAGTCATTATCGGCATCCGAGAAAGGGAGGAAGGTACTGAAACCATCAGTTTTGTTCAAAAGTTGCTGGAAAAGTTGGCCGGCTCCTCTCCATTCGGCAAAACCTATATGACTGAGCACGCGCATAGAGCTCTCAGACCTTTGCCTCCACCCAGAGCCTTATCCCGCCCATTAATCGTTAGATTCCTAAATTACCAGGAGAAGCAGTATTGTATGGAAAAGATAAAAGAGCTAAAGGAAATCAAATGGGAGGAGGTAAAAATCAGAATTACCCAAGATCTCCCTGTCTCCATCAGACTGCGCCATACTCAATTTCATCCTATAGTCTCTAAGCTGATTGCCGCTGGGATAAGGTTCAAAATGGATTACCCGGCCAGACTGCAAATACTCCTGGAAGGCTCCTGGGCCACCTTTGAAGAGGTGGATGTAGCAAAAGCCACCCTCCAGAAGTCTCTGCCCGATCTTTTTGGCAACCGTTGATCTGTGGCAAAGGGATGCTGGCAAGAGTGTTCCCTACTGACAAAACGAACATTGCAGTTAAAAGTTTTAATATTCGGTTTCCACGGCCAGGAGGTTCACCCCCCCCCCAGCATACCGCAACCATTTTCAGGGTCTATGGGGTTATTAAGGAGGATCTGTATTTATAGGAACAGGGTCTGCTGCTGAAAAGTATAACGCGGCTCCAGAGGGAATAAATGTATTATTCAATGCATTTTCAGATGTCGGTTTCTGCATCTTGAGCAACAACCGCAATTTGGTTTCATTTCCACTAGAGGTCCTCATTGCACTACAGCTGAGCTAGCGTTTCTTTCGCAAGAGAGCAGACCAAGTCTAAATCAAGACGCTGTACTGTAAAACATCAAATCTGCTCTTCTTGCCTCCCCCTGTCTCAAATCTGGACTGAGGTGAATCTCCAAATACCACATCCTCAAGGAAGATTGCACCTGAGTTCTGTTTAGCGGATGCACACAGTCCTTTTTTTTTTTTTTCCTCTTTTCTTTTCAAAATATTTAAGTTTGTTCCAAGATTGTTGAGAGCCACACATAGGTCGGTGTGGAATTATGTTTCTGACATTTAACACCAATGAGAGGTTGTTATCATTGGAATTTACTCTGTGTGTATTGGTCAAGTGGGTAACCTTATCCTGGTTTAACTCCCGGTGTTGTTTTTACTGCTCTTTTTTCTGATATAACTTGTAACCTGGTGTAGGAGTAGAGCAGCTGGAAAAGCAGTGAAAAGTGGCTCTGCACTTAGTGGGCATAATAGAAGGGGAGTTTTTTTCTGGATTATTTCTACGTTAGAGATATTAACTGTTACTTGGGTGGGAGGGAAGGGGCTGGGAGGGAACTAAAGAAAGATGGATAGGGGCTGGGAGGGTGGGTATAATACAAGGTATACTAAGTTCTCAATGATTTCTCCTTTGGTTCCCTTTCTCTTTTCCTGCCATAACACTACTGAGAGGCAAACCCAATGGCTAAGCCACTGAAAGTTATTACTTGGAACGTTAAAGGGGTCAGAGCTAAAACCAAACAATATATGATCCTAAAGCATTTAAACTTGGTCAAAGCTGAAATTATGCTGTTGCAAGAAACGCATTTATTAGATGCTGAAGCCACTAGACTTTGGAGACAACAGATAGGACAGGTTTTTGGAGCTGAGGGTGCTACAAACAGCGGTGGCACCATGATTTTGCTGCATAGAAAACTCCCTTTTGTTGCATTGTGTATCATAAAGGATCCTAAGGGTAGATTTATTTTTGTAATTGGGAACCTTTACGCAAGGGAGCTTATTTTGGGAAGTATTTACGGGCCAAATTATGACTCCCCTACTTTTTTCACACAAATTATTACTATTCTGCTTCCCTTCCTTGCAACCCCTATGATTTTAGGAGGGGATCTCAACCTAGTGTTTGATCTGACAGTAGGCAGATCTGGATCCCCTAGGAAAGGTCTGTCCCCAGCACAATGCGCATTCAGGGATTTAATAGACCAGGCAGGTCTATGTAACATCTGGAGAGTTTTGCATCCGGGTATTAGGGAATATACCTTCTTTTCCCCGGTCCACAGAACCTCATCCAGAATAGACTATTTGCTTATTTCTAGGACTTATATCCCACAGGTTATGGATTCCTCGATACAGTCAGGTCCCCCCTCAGACCACTCTCTTGTAGTTTGTCAACTGACCATTGAACCCCCAGGTAAAGGTAGAGGAAGGTGGAAACTTAATGATCAACTTGTTAAAGATCCTGAATTAGCCAGTACAATACAGAACCATATAGATCAGTTTATCCACTTTAATCAGGGCACAACCCAAAGACCGGATTTCCTCTGGTGTGCTTTCAAGGCTTACCTAAGGGGGATACTCATTGGGATAGCAGCCCATAAAAAGAAAGTGAAGGAACATGAATCATCCCAACTGCTAGCGCAGATAAGATCCATAGAAAAAGACTTGTCTCCCTCAACTCCAGAACATACACTCCAAGAGCTTACTCAGCTAAAAGCAGCATATCTGGAGATTCTCCGGGATAAGGCAGAATACGCCATTATAAAAACACAGGCATTGTTTACTGACCAGGGGGAAAAAGCTGGGCGCCTCTTGGCCAGTAGAATAAAACAGATGGAATCTTCCAGGTACATTGCCTCTATTCGGTCCCAGGAAGATGGTCTTTTGAAGACCTCCCCACGGGACATAATTTGGGAGTTCCTCAAGTATTATACGGATCTCTATGGCCCAAGGGCAGATCCCCCAGATGTGAGTCAAATTTATAGATTTCTTAGAGAGACCCCCCTGCCGAGTCTCACTGAGAACCAACAAAGCGCACTTACTGTGCCTATTACTAAGGAGGAGATTTTGAAAGTAATAAGTACACTATCGTTAAATAAAACCCCAGGAATAGATGGCTTCTCAGCCCTTTTTTACAGTAGGTTCAAAATGTCCCTCGTCCCTTTACTGATCCCCCTATTTCATTATATACTTTCTGGAGCAAGTAGATACTTCTATCTTTGAAGCACTAATTGTGCTTATCCCTAAGCCTAGTTAAAACGCCTGGAATGTGTTGTAATTACGTCAATTTCTCTTCTAAACCAAGATGTTAAGATTCTGGCTAAATTAATTGCTTGTCATCTCAATCCGATTCTCCCATCCATTATAGGCCCCGAACAGGTGGGATTCATGAAAGGCAGATCATCTTCAGATCATCTTCGAACCCTGGCTCATGTCTTCTCAGCGTCCAGGGATGCTCCATTCCCAGCTGCCTTAATCTCTCTGGACGCTGAGAAGGCCTTCGATAGAGTGAGTTGGCAGTATCTGTTCCAAGCCTTGGATGCCTTTCAATTCCCCAAGGTTTTCCAGTTTTGGATTGAATCCCTTTATCACTTTCCCACTGCCAGGATTTCGGGAAACGGAATGATCTCTGAACCGTTTACCCTTTATTCTGGTACCAGGCAAGGCTGCCCTCTCTCACCATTATTGTTCAATATATACCCTGAACCCTTAATTCGCCATTTACAATCCTGTCCAGAAATACAAGGAATCCCGATTTTCCCATGTGAGGTCAAGGTATCCGCATACGCAGACGATCTCCTTCTCCAGGTTGCCAACCCCATTTCTTCTCTGCCCCCAATGTTAGAGATTATTAACTCTTTTAGTACAATCTCTAATTACAAGCTAAATGTGAACAAAACTATTGTATTCCCTCTTAATCATAAGCTTCTTAGAACAGAAATCCTAGAAATGGGTTTGGCCTGGAAGCAGGACTCCCTGCGCTATCTTGGCATTGAATTAACTAGACTCGGGAGATTCTATAGAGCTGAATCTGAGTTCCTTCTACAAGTGGTTAAACAGGATCTGAACAGGTGGGCCTCTCTACCAATTTCTATCTGAGGTAGAATAAACTTGCTCAAAATGAATGTATTTCCGCAGCTATTCTACCCCCTTCGATGCTTAATATCTGTTCCACTCTCCTGGTTCAAAGGGTAAATAGTTTATTCTCTGATTTTATTTGGGCTCAAAGTCTCCTAGAATAGCATTTCATAAACTAATCGCACATAAGTCTAGAGGTGGCTTACGTTTACCTCACCTTGGGCTCTACTTCTGGGCTAGTCATCTTAATAAGTACTACAGATGGACTCTACCTAGCCCATCGGATTATACCCCGCTCTGGCTCAAAATAGAAAATGCCCTGATCAGTACCTGTGGCCTAGCACCAAATGCACTACTATACATGAAAAGTAATCTCCTCCCTACTAGATTAAAAAACACTCTCATCGCATTATCATTGAGGGTTCATTCTCAAATGTGTCTTTTCCTTAAATATGATAACTATAAAGATGGAAATCAAGGTCTGGTTGGAAACCCTAATTTTAAGATTGACGAGAAATGTATTTCCCTGAACTGGCTACCCCAGCTAAAAGGCACCTCACTTCTGTCATTAATAGGAGATGACAATGGTTGGCTATCCACTCACCGTATATTGGACAAGTTCAAGATTCCGGTTAAGCACTTTTTTAGAGTCACTCAACTGAGGCACCTATTAGTTAAAAAGTTGGGGCTAAGACCAAATATATCCGTGGATTCTCCTCTATCCCCAGAGTTAGCTTAATGGGTGGGACAGCAGAAAGCAGTTTCCAAGATTTTCAGTTTGTTGTTCGACAGGTATATCCAGATTATTACGGCCCCACTCATTACTGGTCCTCCCACTTTCCTAGTTACAATTTTAACTGGGGGAATCTCCGGTCTAACTGTCATAAATTTATAACCCAGGATAGACTTAGGGTGACTCAAATGTTTATCCTACATAATGCTTATTTCTCCCCTGAGAAAATGTTTAAATTGGGACTGACATCCTCCCCTCATTGTGTAAGATGTGCTAATCGTGACGGTTCTCTATTTCATATACTCTGGAATTGTCCCAAAGTAAAGCCTCTTTGGGCTAGTATACATAATAATCTGGACCCCGTGTTGGGATTAGAGGAGCTATTTACTCTTGAAATATGTATTCTTGGGGATTTTTCTAATATCATGTTTCTAAACAAAAAATTTTACATGGTCTTGATATCCCTGTCTCTTAAGAAAGTTGTCTTAAAACATTGGAAAGATCAAGTTGAAATTAGATATGGTGAATGGTTTTCCGAGCTGCTGGCAAATCTCAGAACCGAGAAAGTTATTGCAAGCCTCAACAATAGACTGAACAGGTTCAAGAAGATATGGGGCCCTTCCATACCTTCTCGATCCAGAATACCATTGAGTAAGGTCTCTCTTGAAATGACATCTCAATTACTTTTGGTATGAATAATGATATAGAAATCGTAGTGGAAGAACTTTTGTTTCATCTGTACCGTGGGGAGGGGGGTAGGAATTTTGGGGGAGGAAGTGGGGGGGTTGGCAGATCTGGTCCCATGCATACTGTATATATGACATGTATCTGTTATGAAAGATCTGTCTTGTATGGTAAAACTCTAATAAAATTTAAATTGAAAAAAAAAAAGAAAAAAAGATGGCCACCACATTATCCATAGAAATAGCATTGGAGACCTAGCAAGGGTGAGGATTGAAAAAAATAAAAACAAGACTGCTGGTACACAGAATAGGCAGTACATGGACAAGTATATTTGATAGGCATGCTAATATTTTTCTTAATTGTGGCTTAAACTAGCTTTTTTGGAAAAACATTTTTGTTGCACTGCTGCTTTAACAATAAGTGGGATGGCCCACTTGACATACTACAGCATGGAATCTAGCGTAGGAACAAAAAATGGCAGAGGTTGGGTACCTTACATGGCTGCAATAGATTAATTACACTACCTAGATTAAAATTAAGTACCTCAAGGACTGGAACACAGACTGAAGACCAAGAACACAGTTGGCCCAGATACAGGAGAAATAGTCGAGTGATGGGGAACAAGACAGCCTGGGAGAAGAATGACAGAAGGGTTAGAAGGGTGACAGACAAGTACAGGGGGGAGCAGGAGTAAGCATTAGCAGATGTCTAGAGGCCGGGAGAGAGGGAGAGAGACAGTGAGAAGAGGGGAAAAGATTCCAGAGGGGAGGGAAGATGGCAGGAGAAAGCAGCTTGCCTAGCATATGAGTGAGAAAGGGAATCTGGAATGGTGAAGGTGCAGGGGTCCTTGAACACAGAGAGTAAGAAGAAGAAAGAGTGGAGGAGAGGAGTGAGAAAGGATAGGAGGGAAGTGAGTTAAACCAGTATTTAGCAATAATTGAGGTACAGTGGGACTGGCAACATAGAAGTAGAGGAAGGATGGACAGGTAGGAATAGAGAGAGCAGTGATTAGTGGACAGAATGCATTTCAGAGGGTGTCCAGTCTGGAGGATGAGGAGGGAGTGGTGCCATAAACCACATCTGCATAGCAGAAAATTGGGAGGATCATTTTGGTTATCAGCTCCAAGCAGACCTGTAGGGAGAGGCAGTCCTTCTTTTGGTATAAGATGTTGAGTTTGGGGCAACATTTGGTGTTGATGGTGTCCTATCAAGCCAAACCCCCAGGCACTTGAAGGCAGGGACACACTCAAGGAGGGTGCCATCCAAGGTAGAGAAGATAGGACAAGGCCAAAGCCTTGTCAGTGTCTGACTGGAGTTGAAGGTAATGGATATTGTCTTCTCGGTGTTAACCCTGAGTTGGTTGGCTTGGAACCAGGGCAGTGCATTTTGGAAGTTGTGCTGAAGTGGAACCTCAACAGCTGGGGTTGATGGGCCAGAGGTGCAGATGGCTGTATCATCTGCATACATGTGGATATGTGAAGAGAGAGAGGCAGAGAGGAAGCCATTTAGGAAAATGGAGAATAGGACCAGTCCCAAGATGGTGCCCTGTGGGACCCCTGCATGGATTGGGGGGAACAGATCACCACCCACCTGAACTGTCTGTTGATGATCAGTAAGGTATGAATGGAACTAGCCCATGCTGGATACTGAAAGGCCAGCAGAGTTCATCTTATCCAGTAAGAGAGAGTGGGACACTGAATCAAAAGCTTTGTCTAGATCAAAGAAGATGGCTGTGGTGATGTATCCCTGATCCATCCCAGTGAGGACAGAACTGGTTACATGCAGCAGGGATGAGAATACATTCTTCCTAAAGCTAGGCTGGAATGGTGAATGGAAGTTTGGGGAGGAAAGAAAGTCAGTAAGCCTACAGTAGACAATAGATTCTTGAAGATTGACAATAGAGGAGAGGAGTGAAATCACCCAGTAGTCACCTGGTGAGGAGGAGTCATCCCTTTGTGCAGGAGTAGAACCCTGGCATCTTTCCAGGCCTAAGGCAAAGCACTGAGGGAAAAGTAGAGGTTCAAAATGTGAGAGAGAGAGGAAGAGCAATGGGTGGCGCAGAGACCTGAAGAGGTTTGGGGTCCATATTATCAGGGCTAGACTTGGAAGGGTTACGTGACAATAGGACAAGGAGGACTTCCTGGGGGGAGACGTGGGGGGAGATGGAAGCTTTCTGAAGATTGGGATGAAGGTTAGTCAATGGGTTCCAGAGATGAGTGGCAGTCTAATAATGTTATGTCTTTCTTTAAGATTTTGGATAAACTTTGTGAAAATGTTGCCTATCAGTTGTCACTTCTTTCCCCCCAGGCTGTCTCAGGTATAGTGGTTCCAGGAGGTGTGCTTTCTGTCTAAAAATATTTAAAATACAGTCATTTATACTTCCAAACAATGGAGGAATAATTTTGTTACTCAGCTTATATGGCTAGGGTATAGTTTCATATGTATTTAGTGAGTTATCAATGACTGAATGGAACCCTCTTTTCACTGTGTGAGAACAGGTCCTCATTAGTAAGTACTGGAAACTGGGCCTTCAATTATCAGTGAGAGAAACACCTATATGCATATATACAAATCTATGGTAAACTTTATGACTGTATATTCTACAAATGCAACATTAAGAATATTATAGAGAAAACCTGGATAGGAATAAAATCAGAACAGACAATAAAATAAGTATTGGGTAATGTCCCAATATTGGCACACATGAGGGGCAAAATACAAGAATTTAGTCACTAGAAGGTACCTGCAGTCAGCAACCAGAATACTATCAAATCAGCCAATGAACACCAATAAATGTGGGAAGTGCAAATATTAGCTAGCAATCAATAAATGTAATATGTTTTAAGTGGGAGAGGGCACCAAAATATTTGAAATGAGAGATTTCAAAAACTGTAACTTTGCAGGAATAATCTATCTGGCTGCATGTACATTCAATACATATTATGTGGGGAACCAAGCAGTGCTTAAAAATCAGAGTAGGAGATCATATGAAAGCTATTGAGAGACTGGATCCAGTATGAGATCCAGAGAATGCCCTAGCAAATCATGTTAGAAATCAGACTTGTGGGTCTGACCTGTTGGCGCAGCGGTTGGATTTCCACTTGCGACGCCAGTGACCCGGGTTTGGGAATAGACCTGGCTTGTCAGAGGGCCGGCTGAGGGAGAAAGAATAAAGCATCCCATGGACTGCTCTGCTTCTCCAGTGGGAGAGTGCGGTATGTGACTGGTGCTTGAGGGATCCTTGGTGGAGGCCTGGGATACCACAAGTGACTGGCACCAACAAGAATCTGTGGGGTGGGATTGACACAGGCATCATTGCATGTTCCTGCCCCCACTTACAGGGAGACAAGCCTGCCCACCACCCACTGCCTTGATGATGCTGCCCCCTGCTGCACTCGGCTTCCAGGCCAACTCCCGCCCTATCCTGTTGGTCGTGGCACCTTTCAGAGGGGTTTAGGTGCCATGACCCCACCCTGAGGGGGTAAGCCAGGGGGTACTGGGAGGGTGGCTAATGTGGGAAGTTGCAGCCAAGGGTCCATGACTGGGCAGATGGTGCTGGCAGTGGGAGGCACCAAAAAAAGTAATAAATAAAAAAAAAAGAAATCAGACTTGTGGAGTACATTGTTTTTCTTTTCTTCAAAAAGAAAACCAAATTTAGGGCCAAGAGGGGGTAACCTAAAAAACAAATTACCTCAACAGGGAGGCATGGTGGATTTCTAAATTGAAAGCCACAGAACCCCTGGGTTACATGATAAATTTTAATTGGCCCCTTCTTAAAATAGAATCAAAGAGCTTGATCCCTTCCTCCCCCAACCCTTTCTTGAGAAGGATGTTAATGCCTCACTCTGTCATTATTTAATGGGTACTTGATCAATGAGATTTATGCCTCCTTACAATGTTTGAGAAATTAATCTGATTTTCCTGTCAATATGTAAATTGTGCAGAAACTCATAGTAAGAAAAATAGGATCTTTATCAAGAAGCACAAAATATCTAGTACAAAACTAATATGATTAATATTGATAAATAAAAATATTAATGCCCAATGATATGATTCTTGTAATCTGGGTTTTACCTCCATAATATCAAAATTCAGCTTGAATATTAAAGAAATACAGTGAAATCTAAGCCTGTAAGCACAAACAAAATGAATCTGAGTATGCAATGTTTCTAATGTGTGGGTGTTTTTTATCTTTTAATGTTGGTGTGTACAGTCCTGGTAGTCAGCTTATTTATGGTATGGCTTTAGACGGATATATGGAGAAGTATTGTACAAGAAATAATTTGAACAATGAGCATTATCTATGCACTGTCTTGCCACCGTAGATGTAACTTGAAAGGTGATAAAACACACCAAGGAGTATTGTCATTTTAAGGGGCCTTGTCTATTTAAGCAGGAATAAGTTTAGGCTGATACACTTTGAAAAGTGTAAAGTTCTAGCATGAAACATTGGTGGACTGATGGAGTAAATCAGAGCTGTTGTATGTGCACTTGAAATCTCTTTTGCATTTATCTATTTGTAACTTAGAAAATTGGCTTTTTATTTGGAGGCATCTGATTGGCTGTTACCCATTCCACAGGTGTACATTAACTTCAATAGATGCTCACTAAATAAGAAGTCCCAGACCAAACCTGCCTCATACTCAGTCAAGTATCCTTGTGCCCAGCCTGCTTCCTCATTGGATGAAGCACTGGGCACACCATTTCAAACTAAAGCCATTTTTATTTCATTGCTTAGTGAGAGTGAGAGCCCCCACCCACATGCTCACTCCCTAGACAAGAAAGGCACCATCCAGTAACCAACCAAAAGAGATCAGTGTACAGTTTTCTAGTTATAAATCAGGCTTTAAGTTTTTATTTTTTTGTTCTGTGAGAACAATCCCTGCTGCAACTGCTCCCTCATCGGATTGCTCCCTAAGTGCTCTGAACTTCGCTGCAACCATGTTCTGCATGAACTCCTTATGTAGAGTGCCGTTCATTAGCTCTCAAACAGCTCTCCCCACTCTTCTCCACTGTAGGATACAAAATTTTGCCTGCCACCCAACAAGGAATCTGCTCCACAGCTCACACCTGCCTGAAAAATGAAAGTACAATTTCCCCCCTCTTGCAGTTCCTCTCCCTCTTGCAGTCTTCCTGTCTAATCTCAGTGCTGATTGCAATACATTCACTACTTTTAAAACTGCAGCCCCAGTAATACCACACCAACATAATTTTTTTTTTTTTCTATTCTGAACCCGACTCCAGCACTGCTATGGTACCGAACATCCACTCTCTTAAGTGCCACTAGCTGGCAGCGCCAATTGATCTGCACACTGAAAGTACTGCTTCTCTCTTGCCTCCCTGCACTAACAAGCCACCAACAATTTTTCCCAGTATTATTTTGGATTTAAAAAAAAAGCTCAAGAGTGAAAACACAAGCAATCGTTTGCCCTTTGACAACAAAAAAAGCTTTTATAAATGAAAGCACTAGCACTAGCACATCACATCCTCGGCACTACCCTGACACATCCCAGCTCGTGTTCACCTCACCTCCAGTCAACAGAAACTGAATACTTGCAATTTTAAAAATAAACATTGCTTAACTGAACTGCAGAGTAAATTTCCAACTACGCTCCATCTGTCATCCAGCCATATTAGCTGACATCTGCTCCACTCTGGTGTTTCAGGCCTGCCAGATACAGGTATAGTCCCTTTAAAAATGGAAAAATGAGCTAAATGGATCATGGACATGACCGGGGTGAGGGATAAACCAGTGCTTCTCTTTCATTTTCAGACAACAAAAACAAACTAGAAGTGAGGGTTACAATACTGTAGCATGACGACAGGGAGGGGGTTCCAACTAAAAAACAGTCTGCTATAGTGGCATAAACTGCATACAACCAGCTTTCTAACTGTGGGGTCTTCAATAGGACAAAAGGCCATCATTATAATGAAGGCGGAGGAAATATTTAATTATAAAACATTTTCTAAGCACAATAATACCCTGTGGCATCAGGCCTCATTATGCCACTGGGTAGTCCGGTATTTCCCAATACCGTCTGCCCTGTCGGGTATTATTGCTTACTTGTGGTTTTTGGTTCTGGATATTTTTGGGCTCAGTTTAAGATGTCACCAAACTCCTGAGATGGAATGACAAGCCTAGTTACTGCTGGTTTCCTGTCTGTTATTGTTTGTAATATATGGAACACTCACAAACATTCTTTATCATAATACCACTGATCTGATACCAAAACAATAGTATTATCACTTTCTGATGTCAGAGTGATGGCATTATGAGTTTTTGATGCCACTGATTCCTTATGGGAAAAAAAATACTCAGCAATTACAAATTGAATCCTACCACCTTAAATGTTAATGCATTATGGGTGCACTATTATCCATTGCCGAGTATTTAAAATGTAATAAGGAATAAAGTGATCTAACTGTGAATTGATGCCAGGTCCCCATAATACTATCCCAGTGCTCTAGCAGCAAAGTTAATCTGTCTGACTGGCAAGTCTGTACATTCCATAGTCAGTTTCTTTCTCAGACTGCAAACCCTATAGCTAGACACAATTTATGTTATTTATTTATTGATTATTTTGAGAACTGAGTAGGCTCACAGGGACCAGGTCCTGCTTAAGGAGCATCAAAGCACAATGCATAAGAGACAACAAAAATAACAAGCATCAAGAGGAGAAGTGAAGAAATAAATATCAAAAAGGAAAAAAACAGAGTATTTGTACATTGGACTTATCAACGGTATTATGCAGTCAGAAGAACAAAGACTCCATGAAGCACACTATACAACGCTTCGGAAAAGATAAAAAAGTATGCACATTGGGTTACAATATAATAATTTATTGGTATAGTATTAGCTAGCACTAAGGGTTTGAAACACATGCTGTAATGGGAAGTGAACCCAGGCCTCTGGAAAATTACTTCAGTACACTACCAGCTCAACTATCAGTTACAGTAGGTCACATTATTTTCCATAATTACAATTTGTGTTCCTAGCACCCCTAAATGACTGGCTTCTTGTCATTTAATTGTAAGTAAAATGGAATCACACAGCATGTGGTAAGGATAGTTGTAGGGCAATGGATGAAAAGCATGGGTTAGGAGGGCAGACAAATACTGTAAGGACTTGGGGGGAACAATGTAAGAAAATGGAGGCAAGACCAGGGATTAAGGGCAGAAAGCGGTCCAGAACAAGGTGGGTGATGATGGGCAAATATGGCTTATGGAAAACAGTCTGCCTGAACACCAGAAGCCTGTGCAACAAAATGGGGTACTTCAAGTGGTAATGGCAGAAGCCAAATGTGACTTGCAGTACTTTCTGTAACCAAAAGCAAAATATACAACAATAACTAGGACTTTGTTGTGTAGACCACCAAATCAGAATGAGGACAAGGACAGAGCATTGGTGAATAAAATCAGAAAGACATCACCAATGGGTGATGTGTTGCCAATGTGGGCTCTTAACCTACCAGACAGGGACTGGGTAGTCACAGAGGCCAAGAGTATCGAGAGTCATGTATTTGTGCAAGTGCAGTGTGACTGTTGTCTTTTACAGGGAGTCAGGGACCCTACCAGAGAGGGGGTGATCTGGGATCAGGTTCTCAACAAGAGAGATGTCACCAGGAACGTCAGAGTGATGAAACCTCTGGGGTCTAGTGACTACAATTTTTATATAACACTGGAGGGCCATCACTCAGCTCTAAAATAAGGTTTCTAGATTTCAGAAGGGCAGACTTTGGGAAGGCGAGGGAGTTGATAAAGAAAAGATTAACACAGGTAGTGATGATAGATGGGATAGAAGCCAAATGGAAAATTATTAAGAGGGGGATAACAGAAGCAACTGATACCTGTATGAGGCAAGTATAGGAAAGAACAGGAAGCATTAAAAAGAAAACCTGTGGTTCCATGAAGGTGAAGAGGAGGCAGTTAGTGCAAAACAAGCAGCATTCTAGAAATACAATTCCAGGGTGTGCAGAATGAGATCATTAAGAAAAGATGGCTGGTAGAATAGCCAGGAACACTAAGGCATGAAAGTGGAGAAATTCACAATATCAGTAACTACAGGCCCTCTAGAATCCATTGGATTGTAGAGAAGTGGCTTCAGACTATCATAAAGGGGCACTTTGTAAAGTTTCTGCAGGCACATGAGCTACAGGATAAGAAGCAGCATGGTTTTGTGGCAGGCAGATTGCACCAAACTAGTCCGATCTACTTTTTTGATTGGATTACAAATATATATGCAGCATTTAGAAATAATGACCTATAGGAATGCATACGCTTGGAAAGGAAAGCCTCAGAAAAAACTACCAGTGCACGTAGTTACCAACTAAGAGGAGAAAATTACAAAATGGATAAAAGAGAAGCTTGGTTTATTCAAACGGTGGTGGTACATTGGAATGGACTGCCAGAAAAAATAGTAGGCAGTGATACCATCACCACTTTAAAAGTAACTTGGATTTACACTATGGCAAAAATAGGACATCTAAATATATCCCTTGAATAAATGGCGAGTCTGGTTTGGCAAAAGCTATAGACTTGTACTTTACCTATGATACCAATGAAATGATGCAAATGCTGTGGATAGTGGCAGGCAGTAGATGTTTTATAACCCTGTTTCTGAACTTCAGCCATGCCTTTTGATTCTGTTACACCCAGAAGACTGCTTTAAAATCTGGAGGACATGGGACTGGAGGACAATCTTACCAGATGGATAAGGAACTAGTCAGGGAGCAAGATTCAGAGGGCAGTTGCTAACAGGCAAATTCTCCACAGTAAGGAAAGTCATGACTGGGGTGCCACAGAGATAGGTTCTGGAACTTATGTTATTCAGTATATTCATCTGTGACATACAACAGGGTATCCAGAGCAAGATCTGTCACTCTGAAGATGAAACCAAAATCTGTTCAACAGTGGACACAGAGGAGGAAAGAAGAGTCATGAAAAGGGCCCTATGAAGTTAAAAGGTAGTCCAATGTATGGCAGTCAGAATTTAACTCCAAGAAATGTAAAGTTAGGTATGTTGGCAAAAAACCCTAGACCAGATGTCTACTGAATGGGGGGGGGGAGGGTGGTTCAAACATTTACTTAGCTGCCTGCTTGAATATCCCTCAATGCCTCTCCCATGCCAGCTTGAATTCCCCCACCATCTTCACCCCCCACCACCTCCTCTGGCAGGCGATTCCATGGTTCAACAACGTGCTCCATGAAGAAGAATTTCCTCATATTGCTCCTGAATTTACCTCCCATGAGGTGACGGTCATGCCCTCTTGTCCCGCTATAGTCTTTTACCTGAAAGAGGTTCTGCATCTATAACAGCTTAATCTGGTTCAAGGTCAGTTGGCATTCATCTGTATCCCCCTCCCCCGGGTCGTGCCTGAAAATAGGCAGGATTTGTCTAGTGCACTTACCCGGTCAACAAAAACTAAATAAATTAAAATAAAATAAAAAAACTTGTTGTTGCCTTTAAGATATTTAAATGTCTGTGTCATGTCCCCCTGATTCCTGCGCTACTCTAAGAAGTATAGACTGAGTTCACCGAGTCTGGCTTCGTACGGCTTCTGATGCAAGCCCTGCATCATCTTTCTTGCTCTTTTTTGCTCTGTCTCCAGCCTATCTATGTCCCTCCTAAGGTATGGCCTCCAGAATTGGATACAGTGTTCCAGGTGGGGTCTTACCAGGGATCGATACAGAGGCATGATCACTTCATGATGCCCCTTCCTATGTATTCCAGGATGCCACTAGCTTTTAGTGCTGTCTTCTTGCATTGTTTGCTGACCTTGATCATATCAGAGGTCATCTGATATGATCATCCCCAGGTCTCGCTCTAGTCTTGTATCCACCAGCTGCTCCCCTCCCATCGAGTACAGTTTCCCTGGGTTATGTTTTCCCAGGTGCATGACTTTACATTTTTTGTCATTGAATTTCAATTGCCAGATCCTTGACCATTTCTCCAGCTTTCAGAAATCAGATTCCATGATTTGTTGCCCCTCAGGTGTGTCAACCCTGTTGCCGATTTTGGTGTCATCAGCAAACAGGCACACCTTTCCCTTCAGTTCATCAGCAATGTGGCTGATGAATATGTTGAAGAGGATTGGCCCCAGAACCGAGCCCTGCAGAACCCCACTAGTCACCCTACCCTCCTCTGACAGATTGCCATTTACTAATAACCTCTGTGTTCTCCCATCTAACCAGTCCCTGACCCAGCCTGTTACCTTAAGCCTGACTCCCATAGTCTCTGGTTTATTGACTAGTCTCCTGTGCAGAACCAAGTCAAACACCTTACTGAAGTCCAGGTAAACCACATCCACTACCCCACCCTGATCCACTGTTCTGGTCACCCAGTCAAAGAAATCTACCAGGTTTGTCTGACCTCCCTGCTGTGAAACCATGTTGCTTTGTGTCAAGCTGATCTCTTTCCTCCAAAAATGCAACTGTTCTTTCCTTCAGTAGGGACTTCATCAGTTTTCCCAACACTGAAGTTAGACTAACTGGATGGTAGTTTCCTGGTTCTTGCTTGCTTTTGCTCTTGTGCAGTGGCACTACTGCCCTTTTCCAGTCCTCCAGAACCTCCCTGGTCTTCAGTGATTTGTTGAAGAGCACTGCTAAGAAGGCTGCTAGTTCCCTCCCAAGTTCCTTAAGTATTCTTGGGTGTATCCCATCTGGCCCCATAGCTTTATCCACCTTAAACTTGTTGATTTCTGTTAAGGGACTGTGAGGGAATTTTTATGTATGCCTTTTTTTATATATCCTAAAGCTATATTTGCTATTATATGCTATTATATGCCTTGAAGTTATGCTTGCTTTGAAAGCCATGCTGTAACAAAGTCATAATTAATGTAGTAGAAATTTCTGAGTTCATGTTTTATTTCTTTAAGGGTTATAGAATTTGTACAGAGGTTACTTGAGGTACATTTGTAAAAACAGAAAGCTAGATAAAACTGAGCAGAACTGGTTGTACCAGCCTGAATAACAGGCTTGGACAAAATATAAAGATAAGAGCATGCCTGGGCAAAATATAAAAATAACAGCACGTAGTAGCATTGAAGCAAGCTGTACGTTGCTATGGTGTGAGTGAAACTCATTGTCTCTTCAGGTCAGCTTGACCCAGGCATATGTATCAAGCAGTAATGGAAAGAAATAAAATAAGCAGTGGAAAAATATCTCATGCATATCAATGTGTTTTTCTGTTACATTGCTGAAAACTTGTTATGCTGTCTTATGATTGGCTTATACTGAAATGCTGGTATTTTCAAGATAAGAAGTGCAAAATCTAGCTTATAAAAAGCTGCTGTAAATTGTAATCGGAGAACTTCTCCATTGTAGAAGTCCCACATGCATGTGTAAGGTTTGATCAAATAAAGCGACGTTAAGACAAAACCCAGTGGTGTGGTTTTTGCCCCGTGATGACGGGAGTGGTTGCTCAGGTAATACTTACAGTGAGAGAATTTGCGATCACAGTTTTGGCGTAGTCGGCAGGATAAGTTCTTCGGTCCGTGTCACCTCATGATCGGGTTGTTTCCCTTGGACAAAAAGAAGGACATTTTTGTGGAACCCCATCAGGATGTGACGCCTAGGGGCCGGCGACACTCATCATCACTGTAAGTACAAGAATACCTTTGAGCGAGTGTGCACTATAAAGGACAGGCCTAGATAATATGGGAAACAAGGGAAAAAAAATAGCTGGGTCCAGAGTTAGTATTATCTGGACCGGCAAAATGTATGTTTGACAAGTTTGACCAAACAAATTACAAGGGCAACTGCACTGCCCTTTGTACTTGTAATTTGTGCTTGCTGCAAGTATATACTGTTAGAGCCAATGATGGCTTTCAGGTTCAGGCTGCTTTAGGAGAAAAGAAAGGGCTGATTAAGCAGTTAGATACAACATCTAGAGAAAGAAAAATAAACTACTGTGGATGTAATGCATGTAGGTGACTACAGACGGGATGATTTGAAAATCCTCCCCGCCCCATGTTGCCTATCTGTGTAGTTTCAAGTTTTTCTGTATCAATTTAAGTTCCTTGCCTCCTATAGAGGCTAAAACATTTGATCCCAAACCCAAGTACTGGGGACCTCTACCAGATGGATCTCAACCTAGTACTGTTAGAGATTTTTGTTTTGTTTTAAACTGCAAACCAGAGCTCTGGAAAAGACTTGGTTTGGCAGGTTACTAAAATAGCCAAAAGAAAACCTTTGAAAGGGTTAAAACCTTTGAACAGGTTAATAGCTGCAGCGTTTGAAATTATCATGAAGGTCCTGCAGTCAGTTTTTTACTCAGACTAGTGTATGGAAAAGAAGAAGAAAATACCTTGGCACCGGGTAAGTCTGAATTTTTATTTAAAGTTGTTTTATGTCTGTCTGTTTTATTTCTGTAATACATATACTAAACAAGGTAATGCTCCGTCTTTCTGTGCATGTTTTCTAGCTTATATCTGTGTTCTGTAATTATGTTCTGTTGTCAAGGTTAGTAGATAGGATTGATCGGTCTTCAGTGCACAACATGTTACAGTAATAAAAAAGAAAGAAGAAGCTTCTTTGCCTCATAGCTGACTGTTTTAATTGGCTTTATTTTTAATGGAACATTTGTGCTGCCTAGATAGGGTCAGTGAAGAACTTTTTGTTTGTAGTTGTTGGTTGGAGCAGGTAGTGTTGATGGTGAAGAGTTATGACGTCATATAGATTGCAATGTGCAGAAAGATTTGTAGTTTGCAAGCAACGTGCCAAGCCACTGCTAGGTGAAAATGTAATGGTAACAGCTATAAATGGCTTTATCATACTTCTAGTTATAACCAGAAACTTTTGCAAAATGGCAGGGTGCCATATTTTGGCTATGCGTAAAGGTGTAACCATGTTATACAAGATGTGTTCACTTACAGATGATATGTTGTGCTGCATTTTAACGGAGTTAAAATGTGTTTAAAAAGTGTTTTGTTCTGGAAAGATTTGGCATGGCGATATGTATAAATGTGTTGATTTAAAAATTGTCAGTGTTACAAGACAGGGGGAGGCAGCACATATATCTAAAACACGTACAGTTTTCTAATGAAACTATGGGCATTACCTCAGCAAATTGGTGTGAAACAATGTCAGTCTTATTTTGTGTTAAGTATTTCTTTTCGTGTATGTGTATGTGTGTGTACTGTCTTGGCCAGCAGTTTTATTGTATGCTTTATTATTATTTAAAAATATTTAATATCAGTAGTGTTCAAGGACACTAAAAAAAAAATAACTGGGTTTGAACGACCCTTGCATGCACACTGTGACCTTTTGCACGTTATTTGATCTTCTTGTGTTTCAACATTTTATGTTACTACCAGCTCAAACTTGATGTGTATTCCATACCTAAAGCACTTTTCACACAAAATGTATGTTTTCATGAAAGCACACCAAGAGTGAACCATGTAATTTGATTTTTTATTGCAAAACTAGTATTCTAAGTGAAGAGGAACAAACTTTTCTTCTCGTCTCACTGCTTCTGACTTGCAGCCAACACAGGCAATACTCCAGCTGGAAGGGGAGAATTATTCATCATCTCCCCATATTTTTATTATACATATACAGTACGCTTTTGAAAAAAGGACTATTACAGCTGTTTTTGAGAGTTTACCATCTACAGTTAAAAAACAATGGCTTTTGTTTTTATGTGTGACCATGGTGTAATCATTTTTTTGTCTTTTTGAAATGCATTCTAAGAGATACGTACGTACGGTATTACCATCATTCTGGATTTTTTATAAACTCAGCTGACATTTTGTCATGCTTAGGATAAGGGAACCCAGGGACGCTTGGCTTCTTTTATCCTATGGAAATAATCTTGTTTTATTTTGAAACTGGTGTGTGTTTGTTTTTGTTGTTTGTCTGTGTTTCTTCTCGTTCTTCTAGAGAAAAAGAAGTTCCCCATCTTTATAGTAAGGTATGAAACTTACTAAACTAATTGTAATATTATCTTGTTATAATTTAAAGTGTAGTAGGTGGGGATCATGTCACCATCCACAGCTAATTTTTTTATTGCTACAGTATTCGAGCTGTCTCTTTCACTTTGAGTTGTCTCTTCCACCAGTAGGAGCTTGGGGGAAGGGGGTAAGCTACCCTTCCTCCCTTCCAGTGTAGTACCCACAAAGGTTGCAAGGTACATCACTGTTCCCCCAAAGGGGTAAATAAAGAAAATGTATATTTGCCAATAATTGTTTCTTATTTACAGGTTTTAAAAAAAAGACCCAAGGTATTTTAACAGCATAACCCAGCCCAAGCCCTTCTGTTTTTTCTAGTGCAAACAGTTAAATCTCACACCTATTATTGGTACAAGCGTTTCTGCCCTCAGCAAGTAATCAGTGACACTGGAGGGTGAAGTTGTGTATGTATGTCCACACATATTCATTCTTTTGATTGTCTTTTCAGCTTTCTTATCCTGTTAAAACAAATGCAAAACAACTTTTGTCATTGCCTTACAGCAATGAATGCATTTTTTTCAACCAGTAAATTCACAGTACTCTAACATTTCTGGACTCTAAGCTAAGTTTACAGTCTATATGTGTTGTTTAAAATGTATTTTATGCATTATGCTCAATACTGAAATTGTTCTATTACAAACATGCTTATGTTTCATGTTTATGTATAATGTTTTCATATACATCTTGCTACACTGTATCATGTGTGTATTCAGAAAAGTGCTCCACATGTATAACGTTTTTAATGCTCATAACCAAACCTAAATGCTGGGGCCAGCATTGCTGACCCACCCCTACAATATGTTCCAAAGCAAAACCAAAAGTAAAATTAATGCTCCGTTTGTCTTATTACTCACAGGTACCCCTAAAGAATGAGTGTACTCTATGCAGGTTTTGTCATTTTAAATTTTAACAATTATAATATGCAGAATTTAGATTGTACTCCAAACCTATGCTTCAAGCCTTACCCCACTCAATACTTTGGAGTATTTCACTATACAGGGTAAAGAAGGTAGACCTTTTCACTTGTCACAGGTGCAATAGGCACTGTTATTAAATTGGCATAGGCCAACAATATATGTATTTGTCCCACTAATTGCATTGTGTAACAGGCATATTGCTATGAACTATATGTTTGAAGCGTGTTATTGTAACATTACAAGATTTTATAACTCAGGTCTCAGTCAGGCCTGCTTGCAACAGACAGGGAAATAATGTTCATCACTGTCATAACTGCTTCTGTGATTTAAAAGCAGGAGGTAACCATAACACTGTCATGATTTACAGATGGTCAAATGGTATAATTGAACCTCGGCCTGCACCCCCAGGTGTGCGGTTAATGTCCAATTTTTATTTTTTCTCTTTCTAATTGCCAGAATTTAGGCTCTGTCACACCACTCTTTACAAAACAAAAAGTTAATGGTTTAAAAGATTGTTATTTATGTGTTTTTTAATTCAGTGTCTAACACACTTTGCAAGTTTGCAGGTTTCCAAGGTGTGGCACACATAAGATCTCCACGTTCAACAGCAGTAATACTTTCATCTAAGTTGCCAAGACCTTCATCTTTTTCCTTAAAAAGGAAAAACAACTGCCACAGTTTTGATGTTATCACCATCGTTGTACCTGACTGGTTCCTTATAAGGACTATTGCATGAATCCAGTTATTATTACCTCTGCAAGTGTAATGTTTTCAGCAAAATTACACCTATTTGTAGAACTTTAAATCAACTGAAGAAGGTCCAGTCAGTTCAGACTCTGCAATCAAACTTATTGTTTCTGCTTACTATGAAGTTAAGTCTGGGGAAGGGCACTCCCTAACTCCAGCGAAGATTCTGCTTCAATTGACCTTCAAGCAATACATCCATTTTATCACTGCCACTTGTTCCAAACATGGCTGGTACTTTTACAACCCTATTGCTCTGTTATGGACTGTGTTCTTAATGGTTTATTGTCAATTGTTACCTTTTATGGACTGTTAATCTTTATGCGGGTGTAATCAACTACGACAAAACAAATGCCATGCCAGTGTGTGTGTGTGGCTATTCCATTAAAAGGACTCAATGCACCCTGGCCAGTGTGTCTACTAATCAGCCATCCAGCAGCTAGCCAGCAAAATGAACACTGACTTTTCTACTATGCTGGTGTTTTGTTTTAAATTACTGTCTGCATTGCCCCATGTGCCTTGTGGGGTTACCACCATTCTGCAAATGACATTTCATCTGTATTGTAACTACATCAACCTGTGGATACTTATATGAACTTATGAACTGTTAATTTCATGGACTGTTATGTTTTATAAGGACTTATCTGTCAAGAGACATTCTCAACAGATTCTTCAATCAAGCTCCCAGGGTGTGCCACACCTCAACACAAGGTAGCATCTACCTTATTCACTCTCAAAGTGAATTCCATGAACTCTTTTTCATCAACAAAATTGTTATGTTATATTGTGTTATATGTGGTGTCACATGTTAGCATTTTTTCACATATTTCAATTGTGGTGTTGACATCCCTCAATTCTGTATTATGTTTTACAAACTCACGATTTGTGTTCCGTCTGTTACCACCCCTGTACCAACTCCAGAACAGGATGCTTTTTATAAATGCCTTGACTATCTGTATGCTGGCAACCAGTTTTAAATCATATACCTATTCACCTAGTCTAACAGTCTAAAAGTAGAAATGTTTAGTTTTTTTTAACCTTCAGTTATTAACTAATATCTTTACATTTATGTTCAATTTTTGTGAATGTTCGAGTCCCTCAGGGGCCTCCTATCTTCAGGGTGGAAATTATTAACAGTGGTCAGTGGCCAAGGTTTTAGTAATCAGTGACCAAACTTTTATCAACAATACGTAGTTGGCTAACCATAAAACTGAGGAAATAAAAGGTGTAAAATGGCTAGTGTAAATTGCTAAAGGGCTAGTAAAAGGTAAAATGGTTAGTACATGACTAAATGATGCCAACATGTAAATTAGTATATCTAGTAGCAAAAGGCTGCAAGTGGCTAAATACCACCATGTCAGTTAATATGTGTGCGTGTAAGGCTTTAAAAGGGTTAATTGTAAAATTCTATACAATGAAAAAAAATAGCTGAAAGCATAAAATGAGGCCGTGGCCGAGATATGCACACAGCTGTGTTTAGCCTTGACTGTTAAAAGTTTCTCATCATATAATTCTCTCATGTTAAAAAAAATATATGTTTTAACAAAAAACTGATAAAAAAATAATGAGATACCTCATTTAGTTGCTGGTACAAGGTTACTTTGACATTTGTAGCAAGCTAGTCACTTCTCTCATATGCTTTCTGGCTCCCAAAACAAAAGTTATTTGAGATAAATATACTATTCTGTCACCATTTGTTTTCCCCTCTAAGGGTGAGAATAACTCCCCTGTCTTGGCAAAATGTCAAGTACATCTCATAACCAAGAAATTTAATAATGGGATGTCTCAGAAATTGTAGCTACAACATGTATACAAAACTTTAATTATGAAAATGTATTAATGTACAGGTGTCCAGGCTATGCTGTCATAATTTCTTGGGAAATTCCAGCCTTGCATTTTTTTTCTAAGCTTGCTACACATAAATATGGGACCCATGGTCATGGCTTACAAGCGTAGTCAGTGACTGGGGTGCTACTCTTCTCCATTGGGTGACAGTACTTGTAAGTGGTCATATTGGCACTCTGGCTACTGACTGTCCTAATCAAACTTCTCCTACAATGCCTGTGCAACACAATGGTGTCACGGGACGCCACCCACCTGCCCCCTTGCTACAACCCGACAAAAGGACCCCATTAAACTGGAGGGGTGTTTCCATTACAAACGAGCCAAATTGTGACCAAAATATAAAGTGTGAAAAGTAAAAGGATTCGTTATTGATACATAGTATCAAAAGGGGGGAGAGTGTGAGGGAATTTTTATGTATGCCTTTTTTTTATATATCCTAAAGCTATATTTGCTATTATATGCTATTATATGCCTTGAAGTTATGCTTGATTTGAAAGCCATGCTGTAACAAAGTCATAATGAATGTAGTAGAAATTTCTGAGTTCATGATTTCTTTTTTTAAGGGTTATAGAATTTGTACTGAGGTTACTTGAGGTACATTTGTAAAAACAGAAAGCTAGATAAAACTGAGCAGAACTGGTTGTACCAGCCTGAATAACAGGCTTGGACAAAATATAAAGATAAGAGCATGCCTGGGCAAAATATAAAAATAACAGCACGTAGTGGCATTGAAGGCAAGCTGTACGTTGCTATGGTGTGAGTGAAACTCATTGTCTCTCTCAGGTCAGCTTGACCCAGGCATATGTATCAAGCAGTAATGGGAAAGAAATAAAATAAGCAGTGGAAAAATACCTCATGCATATCAATGTGTTTTTTTCTGTTACATTGCTGAAAACTTGTTATGCTGTCTTATGATTGGCTTATACTGAAATGCTGGTATTTTCAAGATAAGAAGTGCAAAATCTAGCTTATAAAAAGCTGCTGTAAATTGTAATCGGAGAACTTCTCCATTGTAGAAGTCCCACATGCATGTGTAAGGTTTGATCAAATAAAGCGACTTTAAGACAAAACCCAGTGGTGTGGTTTTGGCCCCGTGACGACGGGAGTGGTTGCTCAGGTAATACTTACAGTAAGAGAATTTGCGATCACAGGACTCATGTCTGTGGCTCAAAGAGGAATATTCTTTTTGCCTATTGTTGAACCGCTACCATCTGCTTCCTTTGTGAAGACTGAGCGGAAGTATTCATTGAGTGCCTCTGCCTTCTCTCTGTCATGTTCTGTGGGCTGCCATCCTTTTTCATGATTCTAACAATGCCTCCCTTAGTCTTCCTTTTTTCTCATATGTACCTGTAGAATGTTTTATCACCCTTCTTCACTTCCAGAGCAATCCTCACTTCTGTCTGTGTCTTGGCATTTCTTATCACATCCCTGTCTCTTTCAGCTTTTCTTTATATTCTGTTTTTTCAGTCTCTTTCACTGACTCCTTGTACTTTCTGAAGGCTTTGTGCCTTTCCCTCACCATGGTTGCCACCCTTTTGGAAAACCATGGTGGGTTTCTCCTCTTTTTATTACGTTCGCTTGCGCGCATGCGCAAGGAACGTTTTGGGAAAGTAACACACTTGGAGGTGTGCCTCATCCACCCAATGCACTGCTCCCTTGAGCAGGCATGGTGGTCCTGTACCAATGGGTGCATGAGCTCAGTATGACTGCAGTGTTCCTCTGCTTCAAAGGAAAACACCGCTGCCATACTGAGCGCCGCCACAATCCCCTCCATCACGCGCTCCCCGGCGCACATCGTTACTGCCCCCCAAAGCTTTCCTGCCATGCAGGAGCCCACCTCAGCATGGCAAGGTTGTTTGTTTTCCGATGGGGGTGCCCAATCCCCCGTCGGCTCCTGGCCCCCCTCGTGGTTTGCCGGCAGGGTGCCCAATCCCGTTGGCTCCTCGCCCCCACATCTTCTGCTGCTGGGAGCCCACCCTAGCGTGGCAAAGGTCCCACGTCATTGTTTTTTTTGTTTAAACCTGTAAAACAAAAAGCGGTCCCGCGTGTCTCCCAACCCCTCCACAACCGCACCCACCCACTCACTTGCACCCAGCCTCCCCACCCCCATACTTACCCTTGGCTGGCTGATCTCTCGGTGGACTGGGAACACATCTGCACTCTTCAAAGTCGACTGCTAACTGAGGAAATGCCGGTAAGCTGTATAATGGGCTACATGGGGGGGGTCAACTTTATTGCATATCTCAGTCATTTTTTGGAATTTTTGCACCAAATTTTCAACATGGGATTTTTGGGACCCCTTCTCATGAATGATGTCACTGTCATGGTGTTATTCAGGCCTGAAGGGTAATTTCACAGGCACTACGCAGTCACTGCGCGAAATCACCCTTCGGCCTCGAATAACTCCATGCTTTCTGCCTTCTGCAATTGTTATCCTGGAGTGTCCTGTAGGATTGGTGCTAGCTGGAGGGGGAAAGACAACAGGCTCTATGTGTGCTACTTCTAGAGCTGCCGTCTTTTCCCCTTTGACTAGTTTAAATGCCCTGCATGGACATCACATGTTTTGGCCCAGTGCCCTAACCCCATCCTTAGTCAGGTGGAGGCCAACGAATTTGAAGAACTCCCTTTCCCAGAACTTGTCCCAGTTTCCAATGAAGTTATGCCCCTTGGTGTAGCACCAGTCTTTGAGTCATGCATTGAGCTCTTCTATCTCCTTCTCTCTGAATTTCTGCCTGTTTTTTTCCCTTTTCCAAAACAGGCAGAACCTCTGAGAAGGCAATGCTGGATGAAAGTGAAACCAATTTCTCCCCAAGTTGGGCAGTATGCTCCTTAACCTCCTCTACCTGCCAGCTAGCAAGGTTGTTGGTCCCTAGGTGGACCAGGATGTTGGAGTCTTTACCTTCCCTTTGAATTATGCTGACTATTCGGTCAGTGTCCCTCCATGTGGATGCTCTTGGGAGTCATCTGAGCTGCACACCCGCCTGCTCATTTCTGCTCAGTTAGGGATCCACATCATGAATCATGGTTTCCCTTCTGATTATGAGCTTTTTTCTGCTGTCCTTGGAATTCTATTTATAACAACGTTTTGTTACCCTATTGCTTTCAGCTTTGTGCTGACCCATGGCCTCCTCTCTTCTTTCTGATGGTACAGATGCAAGAGGCGTGTACCTATTTTCCATGTTTAGAGTGTTTTGTCTGTTGGGGAGATTTGCCCGGGTGCTGTCTCCTTTTGCCTTAATCAGCTGCCACCCACCAGGCTTAGTTGTTCTTAGGGGGAGAGGCATGCTGGTTTGGTGCTGGTGATGCAGAGGTGCATTCCGATAAGAATAGTTTTCCTGTATGCAGTTACATAGGGGGTTGGTCTCTCCCCAAGCTTCACAGGAGCTGAGCTTTGAGGTTACATACCTCCCAGCATATGGGATAGTGGCCCTTCCTCGAGGCAATGTATCTATTGAAGAGTGTTACACAGTCTGGAAGCCAATGATATCCATGTGTGCTGCCAGTGGATGAAAAAAGGGAGTGGAAAATAAACATATAGGATGAATGAAAAAGAGATTGTACAGTAAACAATTAAGAAGCCAATCTCCTGTCCTGGGCTTCAGTGGATGAAAGAGAACCTGTAAAGTTAAGCTAAATATTTTTTTTTGAGATGTGCAGTAAGACCTGCCCCTTCTGTACTTCTGCAGGAAGGATAGGAGTGGTAAGGGGCTATATTAGAGGATGAGCACAAGGTGGATGGGACTTCCTCTGCAGACAATAAATATAGGTACCTATAGAGAAACACAATCAACTTTTGTCAGTGGCTCCAACAAACACCACCAACCACAGCACCTTCGGACGAATGTAAAGGTAACCTGACCCTTTGAATCTTCCTTCTGTTGGAAGGTACTATGCCTTTGTCAGCTCCACCCTCCAGTTACACTCCTAATTCCCTGGAAGAGCTGTGGAAGAAAAACAATTTGCTCCTTCAATGTGAGAAAGAGACTGCAAAACCTGTAAGCCCAAAACAAAATCTCTAAGCACAACCTGTAAGCACAAAGCAAAATAGTAACAAAACAGTAACTCTGCTTAGCCTAAAGAGAAATCAAACTGTAAAACCTGTAAGAACAAAACAAAATAGTAACAAAACCTGTAAGCACAACCAGTAAGCAGGAAATAAAATAATGACAAGACAGTTACTCTGCTTAGCCCAAAGAAGCCTTAATATTTCTCCTTGCTGTTAATGTCACTCCTTGCTCTGTCCTTTCAAGCAAACCTAGAAGACCAAAAGCTCTGGTGAAGCTAAGTCCTTTTTGTCAGCAAACCTTAGTCTTCCACCTCAACTCACCAACAAACCTGACCTTTTAAATCTTCCTTCTGTTCGAAGGTACTAAGCTTTTGTCAGCTCTACCCCACAGTTTCACTCCTAGTCCCCTGGAAGAGCTGTGGAAGAAAAACAATTAGCCCCTTTAATGTGAGAAAGAGACTGCAAAATATGTAAGCCCAAAACAAAAACTGTAAGCACAACCTGTAAGCACAAAACAAAATAGTAACACAACAGTAACACTGCCTTGCCTAAATAAGCCTTAATATTTCTCCTTGCTCTGTTAATGTTACTCCTTGCTCTGTCCTTTCAAGCAAACCTAGGAGACAAAAAGCTCAGTTGAAGCTAGGTGCTTTTTATCAGCAAACCTTAGTCTTCCCAAAGGAGGGAGGAGCCTGGAGGAGGGCTACAAAAATGATCCAGAGACAGCAAGGAAAGGCATACAAGCAAAGGCATGTATCTGAACGTGTACTTTCTGGAGGCCAGGAGAACAACGTGGGACATGGCAGAGACTTTTTTTTAACATAAACCTTTTTATTAAAGATTTTCAAAATACAATCAGGAAACACTGACAATCATTAGAACACATAAAAGTACTAAATATGATTATTAACAGTGGAACATACAATTTAACAAAATTAGGTAAAAACAGGAACAAAGACATGAAATAGAACCAGGGGGTGATGAAAAGGAATTCAGATCATATTGAAAAGAAGTGGCCGAGTACGAGAATACATCAGGTATGTGCTCGGATAAAAAATATTGAGTATACAAAAGCCTAGTTGGGCCATTAAGGAGACAGCAATAATATATGCCACAAAAAATTGAATGGGTAGGGTGAAGGATCATAACAGTGTACAGAAACATATCATTCATGGGGGATTACAGGAAGGAGGAAGGGGACCTGAACAAAGATGCTAATTCAAAAAGGGGTCCCATTTCTTGTGGTAAATGCCCATCTTGCCAATGGTTTTGAATGATAGCCTTTCAAAGAGGGCCAATCTGGACACATCTGAGTGCCAGGAAAGCAGAGAAGGGGTAGTCAGATATTGCCAGGACATGAAAAGGAGCCTATTGGCTTCCATGAGAGTGGCAAGGAGCCAGCACAGCAAGGGTATAGGCAAAGTAGAAATAGAAGTCAGTATTCCAAACATAACCACCTCATTGGAAGCTGGGGTCTGCATATTAAGAATTTTAGAGGAGTTGACCAAGATACCCTACCAGTGGTGAAGCAATTTAAGATGGATTAGGCAGCTCCTGACATCCCTATAAGCCATATGTGCCATAAGGACAGCATCAGTCCACTGAGTTGAAGGCACTGTATGATCTAGGTCTCCTTCCCACCAATCTTTGCTGGATTTAAGGCTATTGGGGTGAGCATCTCTAATGATGCCATGGGTTTTAGCTGTCCAACCTCTGGTGCACCCTGAATCAGGCAGCTTACACAACCACAACATCTGGGGGAGAAGGGTTTTTCTAAGATCCTGAATGGCTGTCCAAATTTGCAAAAATTGCCAAAAATTGGTGTGAGGCAAACCTGTCTTTTCGCAATAATTGCTGGAAGGAAAGAAGGGCGTTGAAGTGTGGAAGGGAAAGATCAGTGACTGTAAGAATACTTTTCTCTTCACAAGTTGGCCACCTAATGGGCTTACCCCCAATTAACAAATTAGGATTGTGCCAGAGATAGCTGAGTGGTATAGGTGGCACCCTAGCTGCTTTAGGGACAGAGGAAAACACCATGCACTTGTCCCAGGCCTGGATTGTAACAGATATGGTCGTGTGTGCTGATACTGGGTGAGGAAGTTTACAACCCAGTAGAATATTAAACGAGGGACTGCCCAGCGTAGGCTTCAAGCCTCACCCATTGTGGAGAAGGAACAGAAGAGGGAGTAAGGACATGATAGAGACTTAAAATGTCTTAAGGCTAATCAACAGAATAGACTGCAATGATCTATTTACATGGTACAAACGCACTGGAACCAGGTGGCATTGATGGAAGTTATGGGAAGGAGATGCAAAGGGATTGAAACAAGTTGTTTTCATTGAGTGGATGGTGTGTGAAGGAATAGTTTACACAAGTAGGTGATTAAAGCCAATTCAGTGACAGGGTTCAAGCACAGACGGGACAGACACAAGGGGGCTGTGAGGTCTATTGGAAGGGTACATAAACACCCTAGAGAGGGGGGACATTAGAGTAATTAGCTCAGTAAATTCAGTCTGGTTTTAAGTCAGAGACGCAGTCAGGTAGGTAATAAGTAGACTGGATGGAGCACTGGGTCTTTATGTGTGATACATCCTCCACTATGTATCTATAGCACAGTGGTAAGATAGATGGGTAAATGTTGCAATAGTGGAAGCAGATTTTTATTTATATAGTGAACTTTCAACACTTTAGAGTGCTTTAAGAAGGTGACAGGATTGAATAAGACCCTATCCCATGTGTTATACAGCTAGGGAGAGAAACAGAGAGAGAGAGAGAGTTATTAGCAAGGATCTATTATGTTCTCTCATTTTCTGCCCCTTGTTTGTCTCTGATGTCTGATTACGCAATCAAATAGTCCTTATGAAACTTCAGAATTGGCCACTCTTATGGTCCTACAATTCCCCCTGTTTTCTTCCTTCCTTCCTTCACTTGCTGTTTCTATTATTTATTTCTTCCTTCCCTTGCTTATCTGCAGTTAAAACCTATATGTGAATCTTTATGTGAAACTGAGATTACTTGGTTTGCAAATGTATGTAGTTACATGGTTAAAATGTTTGCAGAAAGTTATTTGGGTTTATCTAGAACACAAGGGGTTAACCTTGAGATGCAGTTTGACTTTCACAAGCTCAATTGCAGAGTTATCAACAGGAAATCAGTTCTGGGACACAATATTCTATTTTTGTGCACCTACAGTAAATAAATTGACAAAGTTCTGATACATTTTGTGAGAAACAGGAGATGTAGCTTAACAAGTTTAGGATGCATAAGTTAATTGCCAGGAGAAGACATTATATATAAAGAGAGCAATCTTTTGTTAAAGGGAGAAAGAGACTTAGATTTAGATTTAGAGATACCCTCAGAGGAAGGACTTCATTTTGTTTGAACTTCCTGTATAAGAGCTATCCTGCACAATTTTATTTTTTTTGCATTTTATTGTTACTAAAAATAATAAAATACTACTTGAGAATTTTACAACTTCTCCAACTTCTCCTGGTTTACCTATGCTTCCTGATCTATGCCTCGGTGACATAGGAAAACAGGAACATACTGTATATATGATGAAGATAAGAGACAGAAAGCAAAAACATAAAATTGGAGCAAGTAAAACATTACAATCAAGGGCAAATATCAAATGATCCAATACTGTATATTTAAATTGCTTTAAACAACTTATTATATGTGAAAGCTTGAACATGGATATTTTTTTAACCCTGATCTTGAAGATATTTCACAGTGTGGCCAAATGAATCTTGCACAGAAAAGTATTCCACAGGATAGGAGTTACAAATGCAAAGACTGTATCTCTAGCCAATTAAGCATGGGGTGAGTACAGTAACTGCCATCAGGCAAGCCCTTGTAAAAGCTTGTTACAGTAATATACCCTTGAGGAGACAAAGGCAGGCACCTATCAAGGAAGTGTCACAGCTTTGCCATGTTACTTGGATGACAAAACCAACTCTTGATGGCCTCCAATCCCTTGATCATTTGTACAAGGCTATAAAACTATTTATGTGGACCTTTCAATGCTTTTGTTGATTACAATTGTAATAACACCATTTACTGATAGTAGAAGTATAAATTTTGCACAAAAGAATAATCTTAAAGTGAGGCCACTTACAGTAAGGGCCATTCAAGAAATTAGCTGGCAAAAACGTTCACTGTACTCAGGGCTAATTGCTTATAGAAATGAATACATTTCCTAGCTCTATGAATTACCATGGTCAACAAACATAAATGGGAGATTGTCCACTGGTCAATATAATTTAGCAATAAAATCCACAGTCTAGGAATTTATTGGAATGGGACAGAATTTGCCTTTAAAAAGCACATGTCATTCACACTGCATCCTAAAGTGCTTTGCAAACCATGAACAATGGCATCAGGTATTACGCCAGCACAAGGAAAATACATGAAATTTAGAAAGGGCAAAGAAACATCAGGAAGGTGAAGCAGAAAGATGAGGGTATGAAAAAGAGACAGAGAGAAAGAGGTGGTCACAGAGAGAGTTCAAGTACTTTAACTTGTTCAGGGTCACCCTGTGAAAACGTTGCAGAAATGGGATTCAAACCTGGGTCTCCAAATCCACAGCTCTGTACTCCAACCAATAGGCTACATGGCCATACTACTATATTACTGTAAGATAATGCTTTCTAGTGGTCAATAGTCCTGTCCTAGCAATAGACAAGGTATTTATACAATGTGTTTGAAAATCTATCTCTATTAAGGTTTTATAGATCCTATGCTCTGATTTAGACTTACCTGACTGGGACAGAGTAGTGATTAAAACAAACAGCTGAGCTCAACATTCCAATCACATTATTATTGTGATAATGTTGTAGCGTGGATGTTGTAAGAAATAATAATTGCACTCTGGGTAGTACATAAAGGCTGGGGCCAAAGGCCAAGATCATTATCACTGCTGCACAGTGCCATTATTTATGAGTTGAACATCTACACTACAATATAGAATTATTATAGTAGAAAAAAGTAGATAAATTGTAGAATTTCATAAACTATTACAAAACTGATTTTATACAATTTGTTTAAAAGCTACAGATATTTTTTTGTTAGAGGGTTATTGTGCTCTATGACTGTCAGACGGCAGCCAGACAAGGAGATGAGCAGAGGACTTTGCTGCCCACTAATCTGCCATGGTATTACCAGTGAGTAGTGATCAGGGTGAGGGTGATTGCTGATGGGGGAGTCCTTAGCCGGTGACTGGGGGTGGTGCAAGCATGGGGAGATCTTCAGTGCTTCGAGAGTGGGATGCTTGTCCACCAAGAATGTTCATTATACAAAGGGACTGGGGTGATCAGGGGAGAGGGGACCACTAGACTGCCAGGGATATTTGATTAAGTGTACTATGGAAGGGATCGTGAGGAAGGGGGTCACTGGACTACCAAGGACTTCTCTGTCTACCACCCAGTATTGGCACTTGGAGTGACTGCATGCATGAAAATGAGCCCATAATGGGCATGCAGATGGCCCCTTAGCACCTTCCATACCCAGTAAGCTTATCTTTCATGCTTGGACTGAATATGTCCCACAGGAGCCCTGGTGCTATCCCATTTCAGGCAGTAATATCTCCTGTAGGCCATATGTAGCCTTGGTCCATGTCAGTACGGTGTGCATCCACTTAGGGCTGCACAAACATAATCCAATATTCTGTCAGTTAGCGTGCACCATCAGTGTGTGCTAACTGGCTAAATATTGCTTAAAGCCATCCATTTGCTATTTCAAGTGCAGCATAATAGGCTGGGCTAGGCTTGTAGCTGGCTCAGAATATGGGGCGACAGAATGCTCTAATCTGTTTTGTTTTGTTTTTGTTTTAGTTGATCTCTTATTCTCCCAATGCCGACTGGCCCCCCAATCCACTGGTCCTCCCAGTACCGTCACCCTGGCATCCTCTGAGACTTACCATGTCTGGCTCTTCTCCCATGGCTTGCCCAACCCGAAAGGTCGGTGGGGCCCCCTCTAGCCCAACCAAGAACAGGATCCAGTTCACCAGAACATGCTCAAATATCTGGCTGTGAGGACTGTGGGAGACTGGCTGTCACAAGTCCACTCTCACAGGGCAGAATTCTCTGTGTCATAGTGAATCCCTCTTGTGACGGGGGGTTCAGGGATACCCTTTTGCCATGCAAGGGGATACAAATACCGTCTCAAGTCTGTGTTCCTGTAGTAAAACTCTCTCAACCACTGCACCATGAACCAGAAAGCCACAGGTGTGTATAGGCTTTGGAGGCCCTCTACACCCTATTACTATGTCTTTCCCCAGAAATGCAACACTTGGTTCAAACCCCCATAGGCTCCTCTTGAGACCCTTCATATTTCCTCCCCTCCATTCATCATGAAGTCCCTAATGGTACTTCACTTTTGGTAGTGCTTTGGCCTTTAAGCGATCACACAGGTGTAGTATAGTCTGAAAAACTCTTACCCAGGCAGCACACACAAATTACATAAGCAGGATTATTTTAAAATAAGCCAAAGGCTTTACAAATTAAATTAACTAGTAAACAGTAAATAACATAAAGACAAAATAATTTGGAGATTCATTACAGGAGATGAAAATAAAAGGAAAGGTGTACATAAAAATGCACACTTTAAACATAGAGGTTAAAAGTCTAAGGAATTTTGAAGTACAAAAGTGTCCTTAGAAGTGTAGTAGCTGAAGTCTTGGCTCTCAGTGATCCAGAAGAAATTGGATCTGCTCAAGACAGATAGGTAGAGAAGGTCCAAAATGCAAAGTGCCAAAACAGAGGTTTCAGCAAAAAGGCAACAAAAGGCTAAGATACCCATCTGCATCCTGGTTTTAAAGGGGTCAAAAGGGCAGGTCCAGTGGATAGTGTCTGTCCTGCAGTTGGCTAGCATTTCCGTTTCTATGGTTACCCAGCCAAAGTTCGGTATTTTATTACGATAACAAAGATATGCAGTTTTCTGAATATAGAATATAGAACACAATAAACATGAGGTTATCCAGCTCAAACCAGATTTGTGGGGGATAGTCCAGCCTCCATGCTGGGAGATAGTTCTAGTTAAACTGAACTTAAATACAGTTAACTAACTAAATGGTGGCCTATTCATCTGGTAGCAAGACTAAGTCACTGCACACCTCTCAACCCAAAAGATGCCCAGACATCCCGACTCCTCATGAGGTCCTGTCTTTTCTCAAGCAAATGGGCCTATCTAGCTTCCCAGCTAGGCTTAATTATTTGTGTATCTCCTTTTAGATAATTTAATTAACTCTAGCCTCTGCTAGCAGCAAAACAGTGTTCCTGCCCAGTAATAAGAGTTCCAACATTATTCTAGGGCCCATGTACCTGTACCCATGATCCCTTGCAATTACATTGGGCAACCCTGCCATCTGATGCATTTCTCACATGAAAAAATATATAAAACATGACCAACACAATAAGGTATGGACTTACCTCACAACACTTCTCCCTCCTTAACAGAACTTGGAGGGAACACGCCCATTTTCTAGTAAGTGTTTCTACCAGTTCTGCCTCTTACTCTGACTGGTAGAATAGGCCATCTGCATTGGCATTAGCAGATCTATGTTACATGTCCCACATACGAGATCTCAGTCATGGTCACCAGGCACCTTTCGGCCTTTACAGTGATTCCTGCCTTCTGTATCTTGTCTAACACTTCCCTCAGATGAGACAGGTGTTCCTTCTGCCCATACACCTTTGTTTGGTCCATAATTGTTAGTTAGGTCACCCCACCCAATTTGTACAACAACTCACCGGTCCAGGGCATTGGGTGGGCATCGGGATTCATGACTATGTTGAGTCCACGATAGTCTACACAAAAACTGGTAGACCCATCTGTCTTGGGGACAAGGACTATAGGTGAGGCCCATGGACTGTGGGATTTCTGGATCACCCATAACTCCAGCATTTCCTCCACCTCCCTTCTAATGTCCTTTAGGATGTCTTTGGACACCTGGTAAGCTGTCAGTCGTATGATCGCTAGTGTCCCCGTGTCCACATCATGGGTCATTAAGTGGGTCCATCTGGGCTTGGCCATAAATAAAGGGGAAAAGTACTCTAAGACCTCTCTCACTTTCTGGCTCTGTTTTGAGGTCAACTGGGGTGACAATTTGATTGTCTCCACCAATGACTCCTACTGGCTTTCCTCTAGCAAGTCCAGGAGGGGGTCTTCTTCATCCGTCCTTTCCCCAGGACTACAAACAGCATGCACCATGTAGGCCCTATTTATATATGGCTTCATCATATTAACATGGTTTATTTGATGGGTATGTCTCATGTAAGGCACTTCTATAATGTAATTCACATCATTTACCTGTCAGACTACCTTGCATGGTCCTGCCCAGCCAGCCTACAGTTTGTCCTTCTAGGTTAGAATGAGGACCATTACTTCCTGACCTGTGCTGTATGAGTGAGCTCTGGCTCTGCGATCGTACCAGACTTTTTGCTTCTGCTGGGCAGCTGACAGGTTGCTTTGGGCCATGCCCATAAGCTCCTTCAGCTTCTCCCTCAGTCTAAGGACATACTCCACTATGGGAGTTCCCTGGGTGGCGTGCTTGCCTTTCCAGTCTTCACGGATCAAGTCTAGGGGCCCACACACCCTTCGTCCATATCAGAATTAGAAGGGAGGAGCTGGTCCGTTGGTGCAGCAGTGGGTTTTCCGCTTGCAATGCCGGTGACCGGGTTCAGGAATGGACCGGGTCGTCGGAGACCAACTCCAGGGGAGAAGGATGGGCGTCCTGGACTGCTCTCCTTCTCCGGGGAGGGTGAGGTAGCACTGGGAGCGCTGAGGACTCCTGGCGGAGGACGGGAGATCTCACGCTGCTGATGCTCAATCTCTGGGAGGCGGGGCGGATGCTGGCATCATTGCACGTCCCTGGCTCCATGTGGAAAAGTCAAGAAAATAGGCGGGCGAGGGCCACAGTCTTAATGAAGCCCTCCCGGAAGACCTCGAGTGGCCACCATCGCTGCGGGTCCCCCGACTAGATACTGGTTCCATGGCCATGAAAGAATGTGGCCACTGCCCTGCCCTCCGGGGGGTAAGCCGGGGGTTACTGGGGGACTCCGGCAGCCATAGATGGTGGCTGAGGCTTCCAGGGGCCGTGACCAGGGCCGATATAGTGACAGGATGTCCTGCCAAAAAAAAAATAATTAGAAGGGAGAGCACCCTATCGACTCTTGGGGCACTTCCCTGTATGCAAACAACAGGTGGGGAAGGTATTTCTCCCAGTCCCTCCCATGCTGTTCAGCAAATGCTTGAAGCATTGTTTTTAAGATACCATTGAATCTTTCCATGAGCCCATTGTCTTGTGGGAGATAAAGTGTCATGCGTCTTAGCACTGCCCCACACTTCTCCCATAAAGACTCCATCAGGTTTGACTTGAAGTTAGCCCCTTGGTCAGAGATAACCTCCTGCAGAAACCTGACATGGGAGAAAATCACTAGCAAGGCGTCTGCCACTTTGGGTGCCTTAATGGAGGATAGGGCAACTGCCTCTGAGTATCAGGTGGCATAATCAACCACTGTCAGGATAAAATAAACCTTTTCCCAGAGGAGCATGGGGTGCTCAAGGGTCCCACAATATCCATTCCTACACTCTGGAATGGCTCCTCTACAATGAGCAAGCAAAGTAGGGCAGCTTTTGTTTTACTACCTGCCTTCCCTATCTGTTGGCACCAGTGATAAGACCTACAATATTCCTTCACCTGCTGGGTGAAGCTGGGCCAATAGAAATTTTGGGCCAATTGCTGTGTGGTGCACATGATATCCAGATGTCCAGACATGGGGATATCATAGGAAACCTTGAGCAACCTCTTACTATACTCCCAGGGAACGACACGCTGCCTACCCATCATCCCTCCCTCTGTCCTCACATCCTGTGTATACAACAGTCCGTTGTCCCAAAATACCCTATGTCTCATGTCACCTCCCTGTGTCCCATCAGATTCTGCACAAGCCTTCAGCCTCTCCAAACTAGGGTCAGTCCTCTGAGCAGCTGCAAAATCTTCAGATTTTCCCAAAGCATGGGACATGTTCCCCTCAATTCCTAAACTGGGGTCCATAGCAGTACTGTCAGGGCAATCAGAGTCACTGCCATCCCTAACCTTCTGACCAGTGGTTACACCTCCCTCCTCAGAGTAACCTTCAGTAGCTGTTTGATGAATGGCTACTTGGGGAAATCCTATCTCTCTCTTTCACTATTCTCCATGTCAGGAGACACAGGCTGGGGAACCAGTCTCCAATTCTCTTCCACAGGTGCTTCTGTAGGGTTCAGGGAAATACAAGGGGCCTTAGCCATCTAACTGTGGGTAACCACACACACCACCCCCTGCTGCACATTATTCCCCATAATCACATCCAGATTCGAGGCTGTCTGCCACTGCCACTTTATGTACCCTCTCTCCTGTCTCCTAGGAATATAGCAACATAGAAATTGTCAGCACATAAGTACTGCCTGGCCCATCTAGTCTGCCCATAAGCCCTTGTACTGGATTACTGCTTCCGACCCACATGCTGTTGTACCTCAATGGTTCCCCTATGCCTGTCCTAAGCATGCTTGAATCCATCCACAGTGCTTGCTCCACTACCTCCTGAGGCAGACCATTCCATGCATCCACCACCCTCTCTTTGAAGAAGAACTTCCTCACATTCCCTCTTAACTTCCCACCTTCCAATTTCATGTCATGCCCCCTCGTTCTTTTGCTCCTCCTGTATTGGAAAATATCTCCCCCCTGCACCTTGTTTATACTCTTGAGGTACTTGAATGTTTCTATCATGTCCCCTCTTTCCCTTTTCTCTTCCAGCAAGTACATATTGAGGTCCCTTAATCTGTCCTCATAAGTCTTGTGTTGCAAGCCTTGTACCATTTTAGTTGCCCTTCTCTGGACCGTCTCCAGCCTGTTAATGTCCTTGCAAAGGTGTAGCCTCCAGAACTGCACACAGTACTCCATGTGAGGTCTGACCATGGTTTTATATAATGGCATCACTACCTCCCACCTTCTGCTGGTGATACCCCTGCCTATGCACCCTAACATGCCACTGGCCCTCCCAGCTGCCTTAGCACTCTGCTTTGACATTTTCAGGTCATCTGAAATAATAATCCCCAGGTCCCTTTCCTCCTTTGTGACTATCAGCAACTCCCCCCCCATCCTGTAGCTTTCCCCAGGGTTTCTGTGTCCCAGGTACATACTTTTGTACTTTTTTGAATTAAACTTCAGTTGCCAGTCCTCAGATCATTTTTCAAACTTCCCCAGGTCCCTCCTTATTTTCTTCACCCCTCTGAGGATCCACTCTGTTGCAGATCTTGGTGTCATCTGCAAACAGGCAGACCTTTCCTTCCAGCCCTTCTGCAATGTCGCTAATGAAGACATTGAACAGAACTGGCCCCAGTTCCAATCCCTGAGGCATCCCACTGGCCACCCCCTCTCCCCAGACTGTACCCCATTTACCACCACCCTCTGCCTCCTGTCTGTTAGCCAATTTCTAACCCAGTTTACCACCCTATCCCCCATGCCTAGCCTACTCAGCTTCTTTATCAGCTTCCTATGTGGGACGGTGTCAAAGGCTTTTCTGAAATCAAGGTAAGCGATGTCCACTGCCCCATCTTTATTTACTTCCTTTGTCACCCAGTCAAAGAAATCAACCAGATTTGTCTGGCATGACCTCCCTGCTGTGAATCTGTGTTGCCTATGGTCCTGGGCTCTGATGGCTTCTGGATGCCCCACTATCTTTTCTTTAAGCAATGTCTACATGATCTTCCCCACTACTGAGGTGAGGCTGACTGGTCTATAGTTCCCCACCTCCTCCCTGCTGCCATATTTGTGTACAGGGACCACATGTGCCCTCCTCCAATCCTCTGGTACCACCCCTGTGTTGATTGACTCTGTGAACATGACTGCCAGAGGTTCTGCTATCTCCCTTTGCAGTTCTCTTAATATCCTTGGGTGCATGCCATCTGGTCCCATCGCTTTCTCCACCTTCAATTTAGTGAACTCCTGCAGGACTTTTTCTCCTGTGAATGGACTGCTGTCCACTTCTTCACCCCTTGGCAACTGATGTACTGCTGTGGCCCCTGTCCCTCCCCCTCTTCTGTGAATACTGAACAGAAATATTTATTCAGTATTTCTGCCTTTTCTATGTCACCCTCCTTGCATTCCCTTCCCTCTCCCTTGAGCCTTGCAACCCCACATTTTTCCTTCTTTCACTGATGTAGCTGAAGCACCCCAATCCAGGAGTACACTAGCTACTGGCAGGGTTTTTCCTCCCCTGTGAATCCCCTCACAGTGACAAACTGATTAGGTATAAGCTGTTCAGGCTCAACCAAATTCCCTTTGACCAATGTAAGAGATGCCCCTGTGTCCTTAACCCATGGGTCTGCACCCCATTTACAGTAACCAGGTGTATGTGCTCCCTCATGTTCACAAGCATATTCTCAGGAATACACAGTGCACCCACCTCCTTTCGAGGAACACTTTGTCCACTCAGTACCTTTTTAGGACACTGTCTAGCCAGATGTCCTGGCTGCTTACAAAACCAATATTCATCATTCTTTTTTTATCAAAGACTTCCCTTCTTGGTACCTTGGAGCTTCCCACTTTCTGCAGAGACATTGAGGGTTTTAGCTGCCCTGAAGGTGTGCTTTTCCCTTTCTGTGTTGCAGCACCTGCTCCACTCCCTTTTAGAGTAGGCTGGCTCCTGGAATAGCAATCTGAGAGCTCAGCAGCTTTCTGAGCTGTTTTGGGATCCCTGTCCTTCAGCCAAGTTTTCAGCTCAATTGGGCAAGCCCAAAAGAACTGTTCAAAACTACAACTTCCTCAATTTTCTCCACAGAGTTTGCTTCCACCCTCTCCCACCAATGTTTTAAAAACTGCTGTTGCTTAGTGACTTGTTCTTTAAAGCTCATATCAGGACTTTTTCAGAGTTTATGAAATTTTACCCTGTTGGACTCAGGAGTCAGTTCAAACTTTTTAAGTAAAGCAGCTTTAAGTTTCTCATATCTTGGCTATCATCATTGTCCAGTTGGCCTAGTGCCTCATGTTCTTTACCAGTAAGTAGCAGGGATAGCTGGAAGCTCCAGGACTCCCTGGATACACTGGCCTGGATACAGACCTTTTCAAACTAATTCAAAAATGCATCCACATCTTCCCCCTCTTCAAATTCTGCTATTAATTTGAAACTTAATTTATACCCCAGCCCCAGGGTTTCAGGTCTATCCCTTGCCGGTTGTTGGAGTCTCAGCTTCTCCAGGTTGAATTCCCTCTGTGCTCTTTTTCCTTTCTCCCAGCCTCTCTCTGAAGCTGCTTTTCTTGCAATTCCATTTCAAACCTCTTCTGATGTCTTTCTCACTGGGCTTTGAACTTTCTCTGGTCCATCTCCAGTTTTCTCAGCTCAAATTGCAGCCTAATGCCTGCCAGCTCCAGCTCTGTGGTGGCCTTTCCCTGGCACTGTTGCTCTGGGTCCCCTCTGGTCTTGCTGTCCTCCTCCCTGGGACTGGACACTGTTATGTCCCTTGGCACCCCCATGCCCAAGGTCTGGTCCCTTTCAGTTACTGGCTGTGACTCAAGGTCTTGGGCAGTTGCTTGATCATTGGCTGCCACAAGAGTCTCCATAAAGTTTTTTTTGCTTCACCCCTCATAATGGACTCCACTTTCCTGGCACAGCTGCTTCAGCTCTTCTACAGTGTAGTCACTGTACTTGCAAGTCATCTTTCTTTCCTACACTACTGTTAGTATGTCTTTTACTTGCAGCCAAAAAAAAAACAAAACAGTGTGGGAACTATATCTTGTAACCAATTTGCCCTTTTTGAAATTTTCTGCCCTTTTTGTGTGTGGTTGTTCAAACAGTTCACTGATCGCACTGCAGCTCACCAGATCTGTCACAAGCCCACTCCTTTGGGGTAGGATTCTCTGCATCATAATAAATCCCTTTTGTGATTGGGGAAGAGATGGGGTCAAGGATACCCATTCTCCATGTGAGGGGAAGCAAATACAGTCTCAAGTTTATGTTCCTGTGGTAAAACTCTCTCAGCCACTGCACCACAAACTGGAAAGCCATAGGCATATATAGGCTTTGGGGGGCCCTATACACCCTATTACTGTGTCTTTCCCCAGAAATGCAGTGCTTGGTTCAAACTCCCACAGGCTTCTCTTGAGACCCTTCATATTTCCTCCCCACCATTCATCCGGAAGTCCCTAATGTTACTTCACTTTTGGTACTGTTTTGGCCCTTAAGTGATCACACAGGTGTAGTATAGTCTGAACAACTCTTACCCAGTCAGCACACACAAACAACATAGGCAGGATTATTTCAAAATAAGCCAAAGGCTTGACTAATTAAATTAATTAGAAAACAGTAATAAAAAAAGCAAAATAATTTGGAGATTGGTTACAGGATATTGAAAATAAAAGAAAAGTATACATAAAAGCCTACACTTTAAACTCAGAGGTTAAAAGTCTACCTTGAGTTCTTAGTTGGAATTTTGAAGTGCAAAAGTGTCCTTAGAAGTGTGGTAGTTGAAGTCTTGGCTCTCAGTGATCCAGAATAAATTGGATCTGCTCAAGAAAGGTAGGTAGAGAAGGTCCCAAATGCAAAATGGCAAAATAGAGGCTTCAGCAAAAAGGCAACAAAAGGCTCAGATACCCCTCTGCATCCTGGTTTTGAAGGGGTTCAAAAGGGTGGGTCCAGTGGATAGTGGCTGCCCTGCAGTTGGCTAGCATTTCAGTTTCTATGGTTACCCAACCAATCAAAGTTCAGTATTTTATTACAATAACACAGATATGCAGTTTTCTGAATTTAGGAAAAAACATGAGGTTAGCCAGCTCAAACCAGAATTCTGAGTGATAGTCCAGCCTCCCTGCAGGGAGATAGCGCTAGTTAAACTGCACTTAAATACAGTCAATTAACTAAATGGTGGCCAATTCATCAGATAACAAGATTAAGTCACTGCAGACCTCTCAACACAAAGGATGCCCAAACATCCTGACTCCTGCTGAAGTCCTGTCCATTCACAGGTAAATAGGCCTACCTGGCTTCCCAGCTAGGCCTAATTATTCTTTTGTCTCCTTTTAGAAAATGTAATTAACTCTGGCCTCTGCTAGCAGCAAAACAGTTTTCCTGTCCAGTAACAAGAGTTCCTACATTATTCTAGGGCCCATGTACCTGTACCCATGATCCCTTGCAATTACATTGGAACACACTGGCATCTGATGTATTTCTCACATAAAAAAAATCCATGGACAAGGACTTGGCAGCCAAATTCCTCCTTTAAAGTGAGCTTCTGGCAGAACATTTATGAGGTAAATATTAGGCCAGAAGCTCATTAACATATCTACCATTTCTTTATTGTTTTCTTTCCAAATCTATTATGCTTTTATAGGCAAATAAAGGTAGAGTAGATATGCCAACTGACTGGCTGATTGTGTCTCCACTTGCAATAATGTATGATAACCCCTTTGGAACTCCCATTGCTGAGGTTTACAATTAACCCTAGAGTTGATTGTTATGCACATTCAGGGAAGAAGGCAATTGACACTCAAAGAATTTAAGCAACATCTGAACTGATTGCAATAACTCTCTCAGGATATGAGTGTAAGGACAGTATGTGATGTTCCTAGATTTTCACAAGTTATATTAAGGAAGTCTTCAATATTTTCATGAAATCTATTCCATTCTAAAAACCTTCTAGGTAATATACCGTATAGTAAAATCCCTTTACTCTTTCATGGCTAAATTAAACATATAGTAGGTGACATACTTTTAACTTCCTTGGCCTTGACAGCAGGTTCTTTCTCTAGAAAAGAAAGAAAAAAAGGAAGATCAGTAAGTAAAAGACGTCTTAGATTGCTGTTTCCAAAACTCCATTTTGGAATACTATTGTAATGTAATTTAGGTTCACATGAAGAGAGGGTTCTAGTGAGTTAATGACTTGATGAACTAATATTTCTTGACTGCTTCCCCAGCATAAGTGTCTGGAGCTGATTCTGAAAAAAAAACCCATCATGGCATCCACTAAATTATATAATTTCATAAGCATTCTATATTCAGCTATTATAATCAAGTAGAAAACATCTTTTTGAAATTTTAAATCTCTTTCCCAGGTTTTGCAGTTTGCTTGTGCAAACTTATCGATGGGGTCTGCATAGAAAAGGTTTCATTAGGATTTTCTGACTTCATATTGCCCTTGTTGTGATATTGCTGGCCATGACAGCAGACTGCTATCACAGACACATCAATTCTGATGTCATTTAGGAACAGTCAGAGGTATCTGAATCAGGCAGGAATAAGTGTGTGTTACTATGAAATATTTAAAAAATTAATATTGGTATGAAGCCAACAACCTGGACAGTGTGAAGACTAAAAGAAGTTACATTTATTTGTGTATGAATGTATGTATGTACATATGTATAAAAGTATGTATGTATGTATTCATGCATGTATCTATATATGTAAGTTTTTATTTATTTGTTTAAAAGTTTAACCAAGAGAAGAACACAGAGCCAAGACATGTTTCCAGGCATGACACGGAGAGGGGAAAGGTGAATGAGACAAACACAAACAAAAGACCTACAAAATGTATGAGCAATTTTCAATATAGAATATAGAGGTATATGGGCAATGTCAAAAAAACAACCAAAATTGATTCTGGTAAAGCAGAAACACAGAGGAGGGGTAAGTGGAACAAAGTACTGGAGGGGACCAAGAGGTTACCAAGCTGGATCAGCGGGTGAAGTGGGAGAAGGAGGAGTGAAAAGGAAGATGAAGATTATTTCAGACAAGAGGGAATCTGTAAGAGAAGGAGGCCTTCTCAGCAGTAACTTTGAAAAAAGGAACTGAGATGCAGCAGTAGTCAGAGTTTCTGAGGGAGTAGAATGTAGAAAAGTAGTCAGAGAATATAGGAGAGGTAGCGGGGGTGGTGGTGATATGTCAGAAATTAAATATGAGAGTAGAGGCATGAAAGAGACATTTTTCTTCAGGGTGAAGTGCCCCCAGAGTAAAAGGAGAAGTGGTGGGTGTGGGTATACATATGCAAGCCATGCAGGAGGATGGTACAGGCAGGCGACAGTAATATTGGGGACTGCACTGTAGACAATGTTCTCATAGCAAGTGTTGGATGGATCATTTTGATTACAATCTCATGAGAAGCAGAAAGGGTGTTACAAGATTTGTTCCCACACTATGCAGTACACCCACTTTGGGAAGGAGGTTTGAAAGAATGATGTTAATATGTCTAAAGAAGTTCAGGTGCTGAACTAACCAACAACAAGGTATTAAAGAATGGCATTATCTCCAATTCTGAGACACCCAAAGTCATGAAGAGAGGGGGATTTGGGGATCCTTACCACCCAATGCCTGTCACCAAAAGTCATAGAGACTGTTTTTAGCATTCAGGGTAAGCTGATTTGTGAAGAACCAGTGCTGGACACTGTGGAAGTCTTACTGAAAATCCATTTCCGGCTTAGCAGCTGAAGGACCACTGAGTAGGAGCACTGTACCATCCATGTACATGTCTTTTTACAGAGGAACAGGCTTTGGGGAGTATGTTCAAAAAGATGGAGAAGACAAATGGCACTGAGGACAGAGCCCTGTGGGAAGCCTAAAACATTGAGGGGGGAGAGGGATTCCCCTACAAGGACTGATGGAAATCAGTCAGGCAGTTAAAGGGGAACCAACAACTGAGTGGTTAGACAATTGAGCACCTGCATGTTTGTCAAGTAAGAGAGGATGAACAACTATGTTAAGTACCTTGTCCAGACAGACAAAGAGTTCATGGGTGATGAAGATAGGTCAGTACTTATCGGGGGCAGCAGTCCCCCTCCATTATTGAAAGGAATGGCCCAGATTGTTTCCAGACACCATGGACCTGGTAGATAGAGAAAGGCAGGTTAACAAAGGAGGAGACAGGGGCTTCAAGATGGAGGAGCTTGTGGTTCAAGCCATCAATTCGGTTACTATTCTTTGGATTCAGGGAGAGTAGAGAAGAGTGAGCAGCAATTGCTGGGGAGATAGAGAAGATGAAGAAATAAGAGAGTAGGAGAAAATTGGAAGGTTACAGTAGGCTGAAGGGAAAAGAAGGGCATGTTGGAGGGCTGGAAATACAGCTCACATGATGAGAAGTAGTCACTGATAGCAGAGGCAACATACAGTATAGGCATTACAGATTGCAGAATTGCCTGGCTTAAAGGGAGCATAAATAATGTTTTTTACACTTTTTGGCATGTGTGAACTCTTTTATTTGTTTGTGTGTTTGTTTATTTTTGCTATCTAGATAAGTCCACTAAGTATACATGCTTATTTTCAGGGATGATCTGGGTGCAAAGTACAAGCATAAGTATTAGAAGCATAACAATAAATACAATGCAAATAATAAAATGCAATATGTTTCAGTACAAATAGTACCTCGATCTCTCTCCAAAAGTTCTGTACAACAGTGTGTAGTTAATGAACAAGGACTACTGTATGTCAAGTATTGTTGCAATTGCATTTACTCAAGGCATCTAGGTTTTATTGTGGGATGGTGCAGCCGAGAGGAGACATCCATACCAGTGGGAAAGGAGGAGGAGTTACTCTGAAGGGGAGGCCCTAAGGTGGGAGGAAGAAGCCTCCAGCTAAGAAGAAGGAAGCAGCTGCTGGTGGGGGACTCTAGTGTTAGGGAGCTAGACTTCAGAGTAGGGGGAGGAAGGTGAGAGGGAGATGAAGAGCCTGAGAGGTGCTTCAGATTGGACAGATGGACAGTATATCCAGAGGATCACTATGGCAGCATGAGATGGGTAGGAAATAGACATCACTGTCCACATGGGGAGAAATGACCTGGCAAGGGACAAGGTAGGGGTAGTTCACAATAATTTCAGGGAACTGTGGAGAGACCTCAATCAGGTGGCAAGCACAGTGGCTTTTGCCATTGTGTTACCTGTGTATGGCTGGGGAGAGGCAAGGCTACTCTACATCAGGGCATTTAACAATTGGTTGATGGCATGGTTCATGGAGTAGTTTTTTGGCTACAGTGGGAACTGGGGACAAGTTGGGAGGATATGGGAGATGGGCTGCTTACTTCCAGGAAGGGGACCACAGTCCTTAGTGGGAGGTTTAAAGGCTACTTGGATGAGTATTTACACTAGCCCGGGGAGAGGCTGTAAAACCAAAAGAGACAACAATTGCCTCTTTGGATGGTGGAGCATTTTGGAGAAGGAGAGAGAGAGAGAGAGGGCCAGAGGGGCGTAAACTCTCCTAAAGCAGGGGTGCAAAAAGACAGGGGTGGGACAAGCAGAAGAAAAGTGGGTATAACTCAGGTAAGCATGAATAAAGGAGTAAAGGAGACAAAGAAACAGACAAGGCAAAACAGGTGGTTAGGTTGAGCTTCAGGGGACACCATGGAAAGGAAGAGAGTAAGCAGGGAAGCAGGCAGTGACAGAGTAAGGTATGGCAAGCCATGTATGCCAATGCAGGGAGTCTGGAAAATAAAATTCTGAACCTGGCAGCCATCATGGCAGAGGAAGCATACAAATAAGCATCACTCCCTTGGGGGTAGGTTCTCGCAAGTCCCTCAATACATAAAGAGAAGCAAAAGGACTCAGCACTCTATGTCAAAATACTGCTTTCAGACATCTCAAGTCATTTTGCAATGCTGTAAAACTTTATTGTGAAAAAGCAAAAAAGCAGAGTAACCGGTGTAGCCAAGGGAGACTACCCACTGGCACCAACATTTCACACTCATTGCGAGTGCTTTGACAAAGCACTTGTAATGAGTGTGAAACGTTGGTATCAGTGGGTAGTCTCCCTGGGCTGCACTAGTTACTCTGCTGTTTGTTTTTTCACAATAAAGTTTTACAGCACTGCAAAATGACTTGAGATGTCTGAAAGTAGTATTTTGACATAGAGTGCTGAGTCCTTTTGCTTCTCCTTATGGCAGAGAAAGGCCTGGATTTGGTAGTCATAATGGTGCCATGGTGAAATGAGAATGACTGGGGCATGGCCATACCTGGCTACCCTTTGTTCAGGAGAGACAGGGGAGGGAGCAAGGGAGGAGGGGTTGCACTATATATTTATTTATTTTATTTATTGAGTACCAGGATTACAAATACCTTTGAACCAGAGGTTTGTTTACAAAGGTTCTGTGTCAGAAGGATAGTAAAAACAAACAGTGATGGGTTCAAAACAAAAATGAGTTAACAAAATAGTACAATAACAAAGATAATACACTGGCTTGGGTATGAGCTTGAGACACAATAAGAAACAGATATGCAAGAAGCAGGTACAAAAGTACTTCACTACTTTAAAAACTACTTCTTTAAAAACTGCCCTAGTACAAGCAATTGGTACAAGAGTACTAAACCTAAGGGAGTGAGGAGAGCTGAGCTTGAGAGGGGGAGAGGAGAGATGGTGGTCAAGGAGTTGACTTTGTCATAAGTGCAAGAGGTTGGAAAGTGCTAGGTGGGCTGGAAAGGAGGGAGAAAGGGGAGGGGCCGGGGTGAGGAGGTGGGGGGAATAGAGGAGGAAAGAGGAGTAGAAGAGGAAGGGGGAGGGGGATATGAAAAAAGTAGCAGTAGAGGGAATGGGGGGGTTGAGATTGAGTAACACAGGCCTATGTGAAGCAGTCATAATTGCTGAGCTCAGTGAGGTGCTGATGATGGTTTCATATGAATGGGCCAAGCTTGTTCTCAGCAGTAATTTCAGCAGGAATGCTATTCAATAGCGATGGGGCCCTGGTGATGAAGGCACATGGAGCTTGAAAGGTACAGCAGAATGAGACGATATACCTTGATTTGAAGGTGTTGCACGTGAAACGTGAATTGGTAGCAGGTAACATTAAGTCATGTGTAGATGGTGGTGTAAGGCTAAGGTACATTGTTTTGGCCATGAGGCATGACTGATAAGCCAGTCTACCATGAAGATTGAGCCAACTAGAGTATTTGTAAAGACTGCAGGTATGCGTATGCTTCCCTGTGCCAATGATAAGTCTACAGCACTTGTTAATGCCCATCCTGATTTGTTTAAGGGCAGTATCTGTGGCGGCTCCATAGAAAATTAGCCCATAGTCAATGATGGACAAGACAGAGCTGGTTATACAGTAGCAGCATGCATGGCTTCATTTGTTAGGCAGTGACGATGGCGATAAAGGACCCCAATTCTAGATTTCATAGATTTTGAGACAAGGTGGACATGTGAGTTGAAGAACATCATACTGTCAATGGTAATACCCAAGTATTTAAATTCATGTACTTGATCAAGCTGCTGATGGTTCTCATTAAGGATAGCGAGGTTAGCAGTTCTAAATTTGCTGTGCAAGAGCAGCAAAACAACATGGACTTTGTTTTTTTGTAGTTCATTAACAGCTTGTGCCATTTAAACCAGGACTCAGCTAGGCTGAAATTCATCTGCAGGTCTTTGGAGAGAGAGATGGGATCAGCATGGAAGGAAAAGACAACAGCATCATCTGTGTAGAGTATCATATTATTATTGCAAGCTGCAGAAAGATTATTGATAAAGAGGTTAAAAAGTAGTGTGCCAAGGATGGAGCCTTAAGGGACACTGGAGTGGACAGGGATGTTATGTGAGAGAGAGTCAGCAATTTTGACCCTTTGGTTTCTATCCAAAAGGTAGCTTTTGAACCATTTGGTTGTTTCATTTGAAAGGCCAAGGGTAGAGAGGGAGTGCAGCAGGAGCCAATGATTCAAGTGTCAAATGCCTTGGTCAAGTCAATGAACACCACACCCAGTAGACTACCAGTGTCTAGGACCATATGAATCTGGGTAGTGAATTCGAGTAGGGTGGTGGCAGTGCTGTGGGCTTTTCTGAAGCTATTCTGCTGAGGACATTGAAGGTTATACTTGTGGAGGTGTTCTGACAAGTGGTCTGTAACAATACATTCAAGTGCCTTGGAGAGTGGAGGGAGGATAGAGATGGGGCAGTAATTTACATGATGGGATCTATCACCACTTTTATGCATGTAAGTAATGATGGCAGACTTCCAGAGCTGGGGGAACTGTACAAGGGAGAGTGAAAGATTTAGGAATTTAGTAAGAGGGAGTAAGATGATGTCAAGAGAGAGGGAGAGAAGTTTAAGATCCAGGGAGTCTACTGAAACTAGGTTTGCTTAGGGCTTTTTGAAGGTAGTCCCTAGCTTCAGCACCAGATATCCTTTTAAAGTAGAAGGGAGCGGAATTCTTGGGGAGATGGGATCTATTATTGGGGAAGGGCAGGGCAGGGTCATCAAAGAAATTAGGTGGAAGGACATTGCTGAGATCAATGAAAGCAATATTGAAAGTGTCTACTATTTCTTTGGGGTCTTGGATAGTGGTGCCGTTAACCTCAAGCATAGTAGGGGAGGATTTGTTAGGTTTCCTTGTAAGGTTCTTGATGTTCTCCCTGAAGGATTTGCTGTTACCCCATAAGTTTGTGAGTGCCTGTTTGTAAGAGACTTGTTTGACACAGCGTATTGCCTGGGCACAATGGTTCCTGGCAGTAGAGGAGGGAATTAAGTCCATGGAAATACAGGGTCACCTAGAGGAAAAAGAAGGGCCAGAGCTGCTGTGGGTCATCCTATAGACAGGCTCCGGAATCACTATCCATACCAGGGTGGTGTACAGACATCCAGTACAGAGGGGAGGAGCTGGATAAGGCATTTGAGGATATCATTATCAGAATAGCAAGTAAGGGGGAGGTACTGCTCATTGGTGACTTGAGTATGCCAGATGTGGAGTGGAGTGGATCCTTACAGCAGTTTCAGCATAGGGCAATGCTGTCCTTGACTCCCTGCAATGGTTTTTTTAGGCAGCTAGTCAAAGAACACACTAGGGATGGGGTAGTATTGGACCTTGTAATTACAAACAGGGACAGCATTGCAGGTGGCACAGTGGGTAGTCCCCTAGGTACCAGTGATCACTGTATAGTGTGGCTTAACCTATAGACAGGAGCAGAGGCAAACCACACAAAGATGAGAAACCTGGACTTTAGGAGTCTGGATTTGAAAGAAATGGGAGACTGCCTCAGAAACTGCCTCATGGGGGATTACCAGGAGGGGTTAGAGGCTCAGTGGGGAACACAAAGAATTGGCATAATTAAGGCAACCAGCCTCTACATGAAGGAAGTGAGTACAAGCAGAAGAAAAAAAGAGACTTATGATTCTTTAGGGAAGTGGCAAGGTGTTGAAGAATATTGAGTATGTGGCTAGATACTGGTTTGAGATGGGATGTCCATATAAAGAGGTTGCTGGACAGTGTTTGTAAACAGTTAGGGGGCCCTACACTAGGTAAACCTGTGTATGTCTCAGGAGACTAGGAGATGAGTAGTGAATACAATGGTTCTTCTAGTTCTTGATTATGAGAATATCATGTATAAAGGCACAGCCAGGAGACAGCTGGAAAGACTTGATGTCTGTTACAACAGGCTCACTTGCTTTATACTCTGTGTTCCTTATCTGACTCACTCTTGTATGCAGATCTGGGGTGGCAGAGGTTGAGTTACTCTGTGTAGGAATAGTCATATCCTCTCATTTATATATACAGGCACTCAGGGTCATCTCCCAGAGTATATCTCAACTGGTATTGCTCACAGACAGAAAAGGGCCTCTTTAAGATTGGCAACAGGACTGGAATAAGTGATCCCCAAATGTAATTTAGTAATAGATGGAATATCATTCTTCAGTTGTGGACCAATGATTTTTAACAGTATTCCACATACTCTGAGACCAGCATCTGGCAAGATTAGCTGGGGTAGGAAAAAATAATGACTTGATGACAAATCTAAAGAGCTTCTGTTTATTTGTTAGACATTTTAACTTTTATGCCTGTATTATTCATAATTTTTTTCATTTTTCCACAATTGCTTTAATCATTTGTGGTGTTAATTCTTATTGTCCATTGTTTACTGTAAAATTATTCATTGAATCTTAATATCTGTGCTATCTTGTACCAAAATGATGTGGGACCTCGCTGTAAATGAGTTCACCCTTGTTCCTATTTAGAAAGGAAGAAAAACAAACAAACAAAAAAGGGTGGCATTCAGGAGGTGTAAGGAAATGCAGAGGGAGGACAGGAAGTTATACCAAGTGAAACAGATGCAGGTAAGGTGGTGAGGGGATCAAAGGCATAGTCAGAGGAATGGGTAGCCAAAGGAATAGCTAATGGGGCTAATATTTTTTTTCAGATACCTAAGAGAAAAGAGAAAAGCAATGGGATGGATAATGAGCATTAGGAGGGCAGGGTGCCATGTGATAACGACAAAGATAGAACATGAACTGGAAAATGATAATGGTGATGTGCAATACAGCGCCTTGCAGAAACAGTTACCAGCGCTATGTTTGACATATATGAACAAGGCAACTATTCATTTTAGGTGGTGGGGGTTGATACTGTGGAAGAGGGGCAAACTTGGGAGGGGGCTCATTGAAAGACAGATGTTGGCAGGGAGAGAACTTGGTGGGGAACCTACAGATGGGGGGAAAATATGGGGACGGTGGGTTAACGGGACAAAATTCAGCACAATTATCACAATACTTTATATTTCCATAAAATAAAAAAAAATGATATGCCTACAGCCAGTCCCGAACCCAGGTCACCTGACACAAAAGTGGTTTCCTTAACCACCACACCAGATGGCCAGCTCAGAAAGAGCCTGACGAACAGACCCACACACATACTCTTCCAGCTACACAATGAAACTACACACTCCATTTCACTGTGCTATTAATGGCACATAGCTATTAATAGCACATATCCATTTTTACTTTCACTGTTTTCACTTTGCTCATGTTACCTTGCACAAAATGGCTTGCTGTCTTGACAGAATACCGGAGGGCGGCAGGGGGAGACTTTGCATAAAAGGACCAAGAAAAAGCTGCAGTCTTGAACAACAAATTCTGCTCAGTCTACACAGTGGAGGGAGGAGGAAACAGACAATATGGGAATCATAGAGTGAGGTGGACAACAGTCCATTTTCACAGGAAAGAAGTCCTAAAGGGACTTGCAACTGTAAAGGTAGACAATGCTATGGGTCTGGATGGGATACACCCTAGGTTACTAAAGGAACTGAGGGAGGTAATAGCTGCCCCATTAATGGCTTTATTCAGTAGTAAACTAGAAACAAGTATAGTTTCAGAGGACTGGAGAAGAGCAGGCTTGGTCCCTCTAGATCAGCAGCAAGGAGGTTAGCAACTATAGGTAGGTCAGTCTCATTTTAGTTGTGGGAAATTAATGGAAACCCTGATTAAGGAAAAACTGGGTAGAGTGTCTAGAACACAGTGGGTTGTAAGATTGCAGGCAACAAGGATTCACAGGCAAGAAGTCTTGCCAGACAAATCTAATGGATTTCTTTGACTGGGAGACCAGAAAGATAGATCAGGGGAGGCAGTGGATGTGGACTACCTGGACTTTAGCAAGCCCATCAACACTATGCTGCACAAGAAACTAATAATGAAATTGAGCAATCTAGGGGTGGGATCCAAAGTGGTGAATTGAGTTAGAATCTGGTTAATGGATAGGATAAAGAAGGTGGTGGGTAACGGAACTCACTCTAATGATGACAGAGTGACCAGCAATGCACTGCAGGGCTCACTACTGGGACAGGTCTTCTTCAATGTCATTTTAGGTGCTATTGCAAAAGAACTGAAAGGGATGGTATGCCTTTTTGCAGATGATACCAAAATCTGTAATAGGGTGGACACTCAGGAGTTAACAGAGAGAACATGCGGGGATCTTGGAAAATCTGAGGAGTGTTAAAGAACATGGCAGTTGGGTTCAATGAAAAAAAGTGCAAAATTATGCACCTAGAGCATAGGAACCCAGACATAGAGTATAGGATGGAGGATGGAGTGACAATTACTAATCAGAAAAGGGACCTTGGGGTCATCATAACTGACAATCTCAAAGTGGCAGGGCAGTGTGGCAAAGCAGTGGGTAGAGCTAGTGGGATGCAGTGTTGCATAGGGCAGGGTATCTCCAGCAGTGGAGGGAGGTAGAATTACCACTGCCTTGCTCACTGGTGAGATTCCACCTAAAGTACTGTGTCCAGTTTTGGAGACCACACCTCAAAAAGAACATAGACATGGGGTGGAGGCAATCCAGAGGAGGGCAAATAAAATGGAACAGGGGTTGCAGGAGAAGCCCTACAAGGAGAAACTGAGGGATGTCAATATGTATACCCTGGAAGAAAGACGAGAGAGAGAGAGGAGACATGATAGAGGCCTAGAAGTACCTCACAGGGATGAACAAAGTACAGGAGGAGAGTCTCTTTTTAAATGAGAAAGAACACCAAGAAGAGAAGGCAAGTGATGAATCTGGAGGGGGTGTTAGAAGGGATGTGCGGAAGCTGAAAGGGTGGGAGACATCTGGAACATACTTCCAGCAGAAGTGGTGGAGGCATAAACATTAGTGGGCTTCAAGCATGGATAGGATAGACATAGGGGAATGTTAGTAAATAGGCAGAAGGAAGGGTCACTGGAGATCAGTTAGGGTCTACCAAAATAGATTAGGCAGGGAACAGGTGGGCATACTGGGTGGGCCAAGTGGTCTTTTTCTGCCAATAAATTCTGTGTTTCTATGTTTCTATGCTTATCACCCTAGTGCATTGTTTTGTGTGTTTGCTTTGAAATAGTCATATTTTTCCTTATTTAGGGATTCATATTAATGCAGCCCTATTGACCACAATTTGTTTTTCAGTTGCTAGCAGTTTCAGAAGCCTGTGACATCAGTTGAGCTGAAGACAATAATGAAGTAGAACACAGTGACATCAGCAAAGTTTATGTCTTGTATGGTGCTAGGCAGACTAACCCCGTCTGTCTAACACTATGACGTATACAAAGACCACACCTCAACTCCCTCCTGAGTTCATTGGTCGATCCAGTAATGTAACAAAGTACTGTAGCATCCACACATCCTTATACCAGCAAACTCTAGATTTTTTTAGACTAATCTGAGCATTAAAGGGGAACATTTAGCATTTTTGGAAGAAAGTGCTACCCCTCTGAAAAAAAATGTAGATCCACCTATAGGGAAGGGGAATCACTGAACAGTTAATAAATTTCCTAGTATTGTCTCCAGTCATGTACTGTAGTTGGAGAGGAGCTATGTGCTAGAAATGTTCCTATGGGCATGGGAGGGGGTTATGCTGGAAGGGAAATGCCATTTAAAAAAATGACTACAAGTCCTTACATTGTGCCAAAGTTAGTTTTCAAGAAATTCAGTTCTCCTGCATGGAAGAATGAGGGGGATCCAATGGTATAGACATAGAAACAGAAACATAGACAATGATGGCAGAAAAACACCAGAGGTCCATTCAGTCTCCCATGTTTCCTGTAATCCCTGGAGCCTACTGTTCCTCCAGGATACTAACCCTCCCCATCCTCTCTCTTTCTCCTCCTTGGTAATGTCACCCCAGGTAACCACTATTCCCTTCATTGTGTCCCAGACCTGCTTGAATCCCTTGACTGTTTTCGCACCTACCACTTCAGCCAACAGACTGTTCCAGGGTTCCACTACCCTTTTCTTTGTAAAGTAGTACTTCCTCACATCTCTCCTGAACCTACCTCCTGTTAATTTCCATTAGTTTCCATGTGATGACAAATTGTTATTCAGGCTAAATAGTTCCCCACAGTTCACTTTGTTAATTCCTTTCAGGAACCAGAAGGTCTCTGTCATATCTCCCCTCTCCCTTCTGGTCTCCAGCGAGTACATATATAGTGCCTTGAGGTGCTCCTCGTAAGATCTGTCCTGCTGGCCCTGAATAATTTTTGTTACTCTTCACTGCACTGTCTCCAAGCTGCCCTTATCCTTTCTGAGATGAGGATTCAAGAACTGGGTGCAGTACTCTAGGTGTGGCCTCCGGGTATCTGTAGAGGATAAGTATTACTTCTTTTCTTCTGCTATTATCAATACCCCTCCCAATACATTCTAGCATCATGTTAGTCTTGCTATAGGCCTTGGTACACTGAATTTATTGCTTAAGTGAGTTGCTAATGATAACTCCCACATCCTGTTCATTAGCTGTAGTGCTAAGTCTCTCTCCTCCCATTCAGTACTCTATCTTAGGGTTCTTTTTCCCTAGGTGCACTATCTTGCACTTTCTAGAATTGAATTTTAAGTGCCAGACCTTTGATCACCCCTCTAGCTTTAGTAGATATCTCTCTATTTCCCTTATTCCCTTGTCACTATTACCCTTCACAAATAGTTTTGTATCATCTGTGAAGAGACACAACCTGCACTGGATTCTTTCTCCAATGTCACAAATGAACATGTTGAAGAGGACCAGACCCAGGACCGATACCTGTGAAACCCAGCTCATAACCTCCCTCTCCACTGATTTAACCCCATTGACCACAATCCTCTGCTACCTCCCCTCTAACCAGTTACCCACTCATCTCACTATCAGTTTAGCTGCACCAGGTCTTCCATCTTCTTGAGCAATCGTTCTAGAGGTAACATGTAAAAAGCCATGCTGAAGTCAAAGTAGAGCAGATCCACAGCATGGCCATTGTCTAATTCCTTTGTTAGCCAGTCAAAGAAAATTATCAGGTTTGTCTGACAAGATCTTCCTGCCTCAAAACCATGCTGTTTACTATCCGGGAGCCTGTTGCTTTCCAGGTAGTCTATGAGGTCATTTTTGATCAATGACTTCATCAGCTTCCCTACTATAGAGGTTCAGTGAGAGGCCTGTAGTTGCCTGGTTGCTTCTTATCCCTCCCTCACTCTTATGAAGCGGTACAATATCTGCCACCTTCCAATCCCTTTGAACTTCCCCCGAAATAAGTGAGCTGTTGAACACACATACCAGTGGTTCAGCAAGCTTTGCTGCCAATTTCCTAAGTATCCTCAGATGCAACCCATCTGCTCCTGGAGTCTTATCTATCTTAAGGGCAGCCAGCCATTTCAGAACCCTTTCACTAGTAAACAATGATTGTCTTATTTCCGGTATTCCCTTATTGGCTGCTTTGATGTCACTCTAAGGCATGGACCCACTGTCCTCATTAGGGAAAACTGAGCAAAATTAGTCATTTAGGATAACGGTCTTTTGCCTATCCTCCTCTATCACCCTAGCCCCCTCAACTAGCCTTAAAATTCCCCTACCCTTTTTCCATTTTTCACTAATATATCTGAAAAACAGTTTTTTCTCTGTTTCTGACCCACCTCTGTGATACGTATCTGTGTCTGCTTTGGCCTCCCTAACGGCCCTCTTTGCCTCCCTATTTTTTTGTAGATTATCCTCCCATTCTACCTCTCCCTGCTTTTTCTTGTAATTATAGAAGGTCTTCTTTTTAGGAAAGTTATTATTCTTCAGGTGGAGGCTACTTCTAACTGAAAGGTGAAATAAGGAACTTAGAATAATCAGAAAAGGCAGTCTTTCAATCAACAGAGGGAGGTGGACCTTGCTTTACTTTTGTTACAATTGTTAAGATTTTCAGTGCAGGAAGAGTTTAAACCCAGAGGGTCTGAATACTGTTTACTGTGGCTGTCCTTGTGCACAGCTGATGTGTTTTGGGGCTGACTGCTTTCAGAGCACAAGTCACCAGGCTGTTTTGGAGCTGGGGAGGTTTACCTGTATCTGACTTGGATGTTTGGATTTTTCTCTGTTTGATTAGCAGGGTATTTTCGCTGTCAAATTGTCAAGTAGGGCATCTTGCTGACAGGAAGGCACTCATTGCAGTGGTAGGTCACAGCTTTTAGCTGATTGTTTTGTGAGGGCACAGTTTATGCCCAAAGCCTTCCCACCCTCACCCCACCCACCCTGGAAATAGTTCCTTTATACCTGGGGTTCTGACATCATTTCCTCAAGAGGGCAAGGTGCATATCACTGTCATATCTTCTCTAGCACACTGCACTGACAGTATAAGCATACACATTATATAGTATATATATATTATATATAACAAACCAATCACACACACACACACACACACACACACACACACAAACAAAAAAAATAAATAAACAAGAAGGTAGACAGACATGTGGGGAGTAGTGCAATGTAATGGCTGTGGGGCAGCAGTCTTCCGGGAGTCTTTCTGGAGGCTGAGATGCTGCCCTGTTTGCAGACAACTCTCTGCCCTGAGGGAGGAAGTTGCCCGTCTTCAGGCCGCACTGGACAGTAGTAAGGGAACCTCCCCCATCCAGGGAGCACCAGAGCCACCACCACTACCTCAGAGGTTGCGAAGAAAGCACAGCAGTTGGACCACAGTGGGCTCAGGGAGGGTAAGGGTGGTGAAACAGAGGCACACCCAGTCAGTTGTTCCACTCCACAATCCATACACCATTCTGGGGGAGCATAGTTCCCCTATGGATGCACCCGCAGAGGAGACTAAGGAGGTTGCAGACTACTGTCACAAGAGAGGCCCTCAGGAAGGAGGCAGAGGACACCACAGGGAAAGGAAGCAGCTCCTGGTGGGGGACTCAATTATTAGGGAGCTCGAACTGGGGGGAGCAGGGAAAACTGAAGTAAGGTGCCTGCCTGGTGCCATGGCTTGGAGGGACAGGAAGCACATCCTTAGGATCACAAGAACAGTTGCACAGGAGTTTGAGCTGGACACCATTGTCCACCTAGGGACAAATGACTTGGCTCATCATGAGATTAGAGCAGTGTAGAAGGACTTTGTAGAGTTGGGGAGGGGCCTAAGTCAAGTAGTACACACAGTATCCTTCTCAGAGGTGCTGCCTGTCAGTGGCATGGGTGAGGCGAGGGTACTTTGCACCATGCAGTTTAATGAATGGTTGAAAAAATGGTGTGGAGCACAGGGGTTTGGTTTCATTGGGGACTGGGGTTCCACCTGGAGGGACACCAGCCTACACTGGCAGGATGGTCTGCATCTGTCCAGGAAGGGAAGAAGTCTTTTGGGCAATCGGTTTAAATGCTTCACTGGCAAGCTTTTAAACTAGTCAAGGGGAGGCACTGATAAGCAGCAGGAAAATCCCAGCCTCCTCCTACAAAAAAGAATACTAAATGAGAAAAAGACTGAGGTAGAAAGGTCAGTGGGGGATGCTGCTACAGAAGGTAAAGCCATCAAAAAATGGAGAGCAATGAGTACCAATGCCCATAGTCTGGGAAACAAGCTTCCTGAATTAGTGGCCTTGATGAAGGAGGAACATCTGGATATCGTGCCAGTCACAGAAACATGGTACACAAAGAACCATGACTGGAACGTAAACATACCAGGATACACTATCTACAGGAGGGACAGTGAGGGTAAAAGAGGAGGAGGAGGAGCTCTCTACATAAGGGAAGGAATCAAAGCAACTGAACAAAAGGGTAAACAGGGAGGAGAAGAAGCACTGTGGGTCAATTTGGAAACAGGCACTGGCACCACAATCTGCACAGGGGTTGTATACAGACCCCCCTCTCAGGGGGAGGAAATGGACAAGGAAATGATAGAAGGTATACTTAGAATGGCAGAAAAAGGGGAGATATTGCTAATGGGCGATCTGAATATGCCAGATGTTAACTGGAGTGCAGTTGCAGCAGCCACTTCGAAGACTGGGGTTATTCTAGATACCCTACAGGGGGCATGCCTTAGACAACTAGTATTGGAACCCACTCAAGAGGGAGAAATCTTAGACCTGGTTCTCTCAAATGGAGATGGAGAGAGGATCACAGATGTAGAAGTGGGTAGCCATCTGGGAACTAGTGACCATGGAACAGTATGGTTCACAATAAACACAGCAATAGAGTCAAGCCATACAAAGGCAAAAGTGCTGGACTTCAGGAGGGCTGACTTTGCCAAAATGGGTGAGTGCTTAAGGAATGCACTAGCAAATGGGCAGAAAGGAGGGGTGGAAGAACAGTGGAAAATAATAAAAACTGCCATCACAGAGGTAACAAGCCTTTCTGTGAATCAAATAAACAAAACAAAACGATATAAGAAACCACTATGGTTCTCAAAGGAGGTGGCAGTGAAGGTTCAAGAGAAAAAGAATGCAATCAGAAAGTACAAGGAATCACAGAAGGAGCAGGACAGAGAATTGTATCAGTTAAAGCAAAATGAAGCTGGGAAGGCAGGCAGAAGCAAAGGCCCAAACCAAGGAAGATACTGAGGCTTAATAAAGGGAAGGGGGGTGGGCAGAGGGTGACGGTGAAAAGGCAGAGATACTAAACAAATATTTTTGCTCAGTATTTACAAATGAAGAGGGGGGAGGTATCTAAAACAAGCAATAGAAACACTCTGGATACAGAAGTTGATACAAGCCCATTTATAGGAGAAAGGGTTCTTAAAGAACTCTTAAAACTGAAGGTGGACAAAGCAATGGGGCCTGATGAGATTTATCCCAGAATTCTAAAAGAACTAAGGATAGAACTAGTGACACCACTGACTACCCTCTTTAACAAATCTTGGGAGGATGGGGTGGTACCTGAGGACTGGAGGAGGGCTGTTGTGATTCCCCATCACAAAAGTGGGAGCAGGGCAGAAGCAGGAAACTACAGACCTGTTAGTTTAACCTTAGTGATAGGGAAAATGATGGAATCACTTCTGATGGAAAGAATTGTCCAGTACCTAGAGGCCAGAGGGGCGCAGGACCCAAGGCAGCATGGATTCACAGTGGGAAGGTCATGCCAGAAGAATCTAATAGATTTCTTTGACTGACCAAAGTAGTAGATCATGGAGGGGCTGTGGACATGGCCTACCTAGACTTTAGCAAGGCATTTGACACAGTCCCACATGAAAGATTAATATACAAGTTAGCCAGCCTGTGAGTGGGTCCCAAGATGATAGCCTGGGTAAAGAACTGGCTGGAGAATAGGACACAGAGGGTAATAGTAAATGAAGTCCACTCTGAAGAAAGGGGGGGTTACTAGTGGGGTACCGCAGGGTTCAGTATTAGGACCAGTCCTCTTCAATGTCTTTATAAGCAACATTGCAGAGGGACTGGAAGGAAAAATATGTCTCTTTGCAGATGACACAAAGACATGCAACAGAGTTGATGCACAAGGTGGGGTGGAAAGGATGAGAAGGGACTTGACAAGGTTAGAGGAATGGTCAAATGTATGGCAGCTTAGATTCAGTGCTAGAAGTGCAAGGTAATGCCGGGAAACAAAACCAGGGAAGAGTACACAATGGGGGTGAGATACTAACAACAACAAAATGGAAAGGGACCTGGGGGTAGTCATATCAGATGACTTAAAGGTGGGCAAGCAATGTGAGAGGGCAGTAAGGAGGGCTGGGGAGATACTGGGATGCATAGGGAGTGGCATCACCAGTAGAAATCAGGAAGTTGTTATCCCTCTGTACAGACAGCTGGTGAGTCCCCATCTGGAGTACTGCATGCAGTTCTGGAGACCCAGTCTCCACAAGGACATAGACAGGATGGAAACTGTCCAGAGGAGGGCAACTAAAATGGTGCACGGTCTACACCAGAAGACATATGAAGAGAGACTAAAGGAGCTTAATATGTATAGCCTCAAGGAAAGGAGGGAGAGGGGGGACATGATAAAAACTTTCAAGTACCTCAAGGGAATCAACAAAGTCCAGGAGGGTAGCATCTTTCAAAAAAGAGGTGTGCAAGAACAAGGGGCACAATTTGAAGATGGGGGGATGGCTCAGAGGTAATGTAAGGAAGTATTTTTTCACAGAGAGGGTTGTGGATGCATGGAACTGCCTTCTGGAGGAGGTTGTGGAGTCAAAAACCATGGTTGAATTCAAGCATGCATGGGACAGTCATAAGGCAATTCTAGGGGGTGGGGTAGAAAGAAGTAGGCTGCTGGTTAACTAAGATCTGCAGCTTATCCATTAGGTATGGAAATGGGCAGACTGGGTGGGCCAAACGATCCTTATCTGCCATCATATTCTGTGTTTCTATGTTTTTGGCCCTTACCGCTTCCCTAACCAGGAGGGAGGCTGCAATGGAACTACCCCAGTCTACTTGGAAAGGATTATATTTTTTTTATCTTTTTATAGGCTGAATTTCAACTGATACAGCTCAGTACCCATCTATTTGGGACTAGGTATTGAGACGCACCTAGGACTTTAACTCATTGCCTTGAAAAGAAGCAAATATATGGTGATTTTATGTTTCCACAGCATTGTATGCCAACCCTAATTGCTGCCATACTGTGTACTATAAATAAGGTTAACCTACTGTAGCTATTTATTTTATTGCTTAAACATTTCTCTCTCAGAATAACACCTTGGAGTTATTCACTAAGTTTTTGAGTGTGTCCAGGGAGGGAGAGAAGGTTCAAAATGAACACAGCAAAGTGCCCTACAGGAAACCATACCTGGTCCTTAAGTTGTTCATGCTGGACCTGGAAAGAAGGATGAACAGTGGCCTTCAGTCCTGTGCAAAACAGGAAGCTGCTTGTAACTTTTATCACACAGGGTCGGAAATCTTGCATTGCACAGGCCCTTCAGGATTTGGATCTAGAGTGTGTGAATTGGCATTCCGTTGAATGAAATACATGAGGTGTTACATGGGGATGAGAGATATACAGTTAGAGTTGGGTGAAAGTTGCAAATTCATCTTTCGTGGAAAGTTCACAAAATTTTGCGAACCTTTTTTGAACTTCCACCATTGGCGAGATTGGAATCTTCCAAATATGTTTGTTGGACTTTTGCCCTGTTGTGCAGACTTTTTTGGCTGAACTGTGGAATGACAGTTCTGAGGAATTTTATTCTGCAGTTTAATGGATCATTCCACAATACATGTAACCATTCTGCAGTTCAATCATCAGTTCTGCATAATTTCTTTCTGCAGTATAATTCATTAAAGCAGAAGAGCTGTGAATTCTGCTTCAGTGTGTTTAAAAAACATGAGTGAGTCATTTTGATGCCAATAAAATGTAAGCTGTTACAAATGAGTCTGTCTCTGTTTTCTTATTTAGATTTGGAAACTTACACTAGCGCTCACGACAGACTTTCATATTTGATTCTGTTAAGGTACTTCAGTTAGTGACATGTGTTATGTCCCAAGGTGACTGAAGGCATATTAGAAAGGCTCGTGTATGTGTAACAGATTAAATGAATTTTGTTATGGTGGTAACTTTTTAATGGTTTCTGTGTGTGGAATTAATGAGCTTAAAATTGGCAGTCTGGTGAATGACAGCGATTGTAAACCTCATTGGGAAATGACTTGTTTTTCCCCTTGTGGAGAAGTACCACTGTGATGTTTTCCAGTAATGAATTTTTCTTATAAAAGGGATCAGAAGTTAAAGTAGTATGATAAGTGGCAGCGTAAAATGTTTATTTTATTTTGTCAGCCATGATTTATGCATTTCAATTTTTCTTCTATTGCTTGATTATAAACAGCAGTGCTGCATGGTCACAAGTGCTGTATGAAGGATCCTTTTTATCTCTTTTTTTTCTTATAGTTTGACAAGTAGCAGTCCCAAAACCTATAAAGAACCCCAATATCTATGTTTATAGTAAACCTTATTTCTATGGACACTTCTCAGCATCGGAAATTAAAGTCACCTCACACCACATTCATGTATCAGGACCTACCTCACAGTTTTCATCTCACACATTCCTTATTATAATACCAACCATGATGTGAATACATGTGAAAAAAATCTAAATACAAATAGCTGAATTCATTAACCATGGATGTGTCTTAAGAGCAATGATGTGTGCCACAGACAAGGTAGTATGAAACTGGATTGTTTATGTTGTTCCTGGGGGGGGGGGGGACGCTGCTATCTCATAACTCAGTTCTACCCACTGATACAAAAACTGGATATGAATGACAGTAGTTAGTTTAATATAAATATTCATAAACTGGCGAACAATTCCTAAATCTGCTGTTACACCTTTCTTGTTCCCCTGCATATAAAAAGATCAGCCCCCCCAAAGAAAAAAAGAAAATAAACCAATGAAACCTCAACTGTCTTAGTTTTAGATTGGAATACCATAGCTACGTGTCATTACGGTGTTTGTCATGAATGAATGAGTCACATAAATGGGATCAGAATTCAGACCCTTATAATAAATTGCAGAGTGATATGCTGATTTCATTTTGTCATACAAGACTTACGCATTTCACTTTTCTCCTACTGCTTGCCTGTAACCAACAGTGATGTCTGGGGAAAAAGACTGTATGACAAGTCATTTTTATCTCTCCCTTTTTTCTTTGTTGATTAGCAAGCAGCAGACCCAAAACCAATGGATAACATCAATATCTTCAATTTCAGGAATTCTTATTTCTATAGACACTTCTCAACCTGGGAAAAAAAGCCAGTTCACAGAGTAGTCTTGCACCTTAATTTTTTTTACTATTGTAGTTTGCACATCTCCATTTTTTGAACAGTGCTGCAGATCTTGAGGGTGCACAGAGGCCCTTGCACCTACAAAGTGAAATCTGTGTGCCCAGGTCAACTATATGTAACCACTTGGCTGCACAATGCTCTACAGATTTGGCCTTTGGTCATTATAAAGGAGGAATTTCTCATACATAGGATACAACTTTAAAAAGCATCTTTCATATTATATAGTGCAATATTCATTATTAGGCAGTGATTCAGAAGCAGCAAAATGAAAATAAATTATGCCAACACTGCTGTTTTACAACCAATGAACAGGTGGAGTTGCATTCCACATGATATTCAGGCTAGGCTGGTGCTAGGTGGCTACAAGTCCATGGTTAGAGAAAAGAGATGGGTTTATGACAAGATTCCTAGATGACCAGAGAGTCTGTGAGAAATAGCTGGGCAGGAATGCTGTTTGAGGCTGAAAGGGCAACTGAACTAAAAGACCTTTCTTCTATGGTTGGAACGGTTACATGGATAAATGGAAGCCCAGATTTAGAGGATTAGTGAGTGTAAGATTGTGAATAGTAGTGTCAGCAATATTCACCTCCACCTGCCTTTCTGATATTTCTTACCTACACCTTACACTTACTTTGGTGCAATATGGCATGCCCACACACATCATGACTTTATTTGTTAGCAGGTACTTTCCAGCTGCCAGGTTGTCACCTAATGTGGTGGATTGATTTTTTTTTTTACTTTACCGATTGATCTTCTCTGTAACTCTGTTGGGAAGATACTGGTTTAACAGCAGGGTTAGTGTTTCTTCACTATCTCAGTCTGACTATTGTCACTCATACGAAGGCTTTTTTTCATTTAGTAAGCTTTATTGGTTTGAAATTTTTACAACAACCATCAATACAGACAACGTGTTGATGCATTAAACAATAAAATAGTCGTTAATAAGTACAGATACATATACATGATATGTAGTACATAAATGAGGATTATAATATAATAAATCCTGAAACATAATATCGTTATCTGTATCCCACCCACTTCCCCCCTCCCTCTTATCCCACCCCAGTCTGCCACTTACTATTAACTAAGGATGGTTATCAAGAAAATAAAAGACCATGTTACGTATAATTGTCAGTAAGAGGGAAAATAAAAGTGACTGAGATCTACTGAATCACTAAAAGGGTATACAGTGATTCCCATCTTAGTTTATAATTATCCATTCTATTATTAGCTCCAGCAATGATGAGCTCTGCTTGCAAGGCAACCATAATCTCCTTATACCATTCCATATAGGCAGGAGTTTTTGGTTCCTGCCAATGTCTAAAAATAACTTTCTTGGCACAGCTTGATATTAAAGCCATGTGCGCTCTCTGTTGACTCCCTTGCAAACATGCGTAATCACCCAAGATACAAATCTCCGAATTAAAACTGTCTGATAATGTAAGAAGCGGATCAAGACAATTTTGAATACTGAGACAAAAAGTAGTTATTTTTTTACATGACCATAGCACAAGAAGCAGGTCAACAGAAGCATGTTGACATTTGGGGCATTGGTTGGATGATACACTTCCCATTCGATGAAGTTTAAATGGGGTATAAAATAAATTATGGTTAATATAAAATTGCATAAGTCTATATCTATCCCACTTAATGTATCTATATAAGTGATTCCAAATATTGGACCATTTCCTGGGAGGGGAGGTCAATGTTAGGGTATTATCCCACCAATAGAACCTCTTGCCTTCCAAAGTAGTGACTTTTGTTAAAAGAAATTTATATGAATAGGATATTATGTGAGAAGAGGGGATAGAGCTAATATAAGGGAGTAAAGCAGAAATAAAGGGACTCTCCCATCCCTCTGATCCAAAGTAATGTGTCAGCATGTGAGATATCTGAAAATATTTAAAAATGTGTGTGGTAGGCCAGTTGAAAAGGTGACTTGGCTGCATTATAGGAGAGGACTTTTTGTTTTGAACCAACTGATTCACTCTTAGAACACCCATATCAGGCAAAAAAAGGTGAGATTTAATTACTTTACCTGAAATGAAAGATTAGGGTTTGAGAACAAGGGCTGGGCAGTGTCTTTATATGCATCCACCTTGAGGAAAGTGATTAATTGATGCTGAGTTTGAAGTGAAGAGCTTAGTGGTGTTTTTCCTTTAGGGATTTAGGGAGGTTCTTCCTAATAATAAAAGGAAGGGCATTGGAGTCTATGTCATTTTCAGAGCAGAGTGCTTGTTCAATTCTAACCCAAGAAGGGCAATATACAGGATCTATGCTATTCTCTGGAGGTTGTATCCATTATCTTACACTGGCCAGGTGTATAGCTAAGTAATATATATATAAAAATTGGAGGCTTGAAGGCCTCTGTCAGTTTTTTGACGTGTAAGTTTATAGTAACTTTGTTTAACTTTTTTCCCCTGCCATATAAAAGTATTGAGAATGTTCTGTATCTGGGAAAACCATGATCACAGGAGAGACCCATTAAACATTTGTAGGGGATATAAAACACGAGGTAGGACATTCATTTTTATTATGCTCATACATCCCCATATAGAAAGAGGTAATTTTGACCAGCTTTTAAGATATTCTGTTAGTATTTTGACTAGAACATCTAAGTTAAGTTTTTTATAATATGTGGGGAAGGGTGCAGGTAAAACCCTAAGTATTTAAATTTTTCGATGTTCCATTGTAATCCCAAATGTTCAGTATCGGTTTTCATTGTATGTTTATTTAGAGGAAAAACTTCAGTTTTTCCGATATTTAACTTGTAATTCGAAATTGCCTCAAATTGGGAGATGATGTGAAAGACTGCAGGTAGAGATTGGTTAGGATTAGAAATATGAAGAAGTATATCATCTGCGTAAGCAGAAACTTTATATTCCATATCACTTATTAATATACCAGATACCAGTATCGAATTGTTAATTTTCCTAATGAGGGGTTCTAGATATAAGTTAAAAAGGAAAGGGGAAAGAAGACACTCCTGACGGGTACCCAGAAATAACATGAAGGATGTGGAGCGGACACTGTTCCATTGGATTTGGGCTGATGGAGAAGTGTACAAAATTTTAACCCATTGTATAAATTACATTGGAAAATGGTATTTAGATAATAACAGAAAAAGATAGTCCCAAGAAACCTTGTCAAAAGCTTTTTCTGCATCCAGGAAAACAAGTGCTGCTGGTACGGATGAGTCCTCGAACACAAAGGAGAGGTATGCTATTTTCCTAAGGTGTTCCGATGAAAGCCTTCCCTTTATGAACCCTACCTCCTCTATACTTATCAGGGAATCCCAAACCTGGCCTAGTCTAGAAGCAAGAATTTTCACTAGAATTGTGAGGTCCACATTAATTAGGGAAATTGGTCTATAGTTAGGAATAAAGAAAGGGTCTTTGCCAGGTTTGGGAATGACAATTATAATAGCATGAGTCAAAGAGGTATCAGATATTCCCTGCTTAAAGATGTAATGAAAGGTATCTAAGAGGAATAGGGACAATTATATCCTTAAATATTTTATAGAAGTTTGTAGTGAAGCCATCTGGGCCAGGGGATTTATCTGGGCCAAGAAAGTCTATGGCATCATAAATTTCTATTAATGTAATTGGAGCTTTCAGAATATTAACCTGATTATCTGATAATATAGGGAGATTAATATCTTGGAAAAATTATCAAATTGTTGAGGCAAAGAGGGAAGTACAGATGTTGAGTATAATTGTCGGTAGTATTCTTGGAAGGCATTGACAATATCTGGGGAGGAGGTTAGAAAGTCACCCGTCATCAAATAAATAAAGGTGATTATTTTATTGGTTATTTGGGTACAAAGAAGAAGAGTCATGAGTTTCCCCGCTCTTTCACCATGGTCAAAATAGGATATTTTAGAACAAAGCATTATGAATTAAGCTTTTTCTGCTAATAATTGATTGTATTGGGAACAAAGAGATTCAACTTTCTCCCACTCTTCTATAGGGGCCGAGGGAAGGAGATGCCTCCCCTGGTTTTCTATCTGGGCTAAAATAGAAGAGAGAGCCGCGGCTCTCTGCTTCTTATGCTTAGTCGCTAACCGAATTAATTCATCTCTCAATGCACATTTCAGGGAAACCCTACAAAAAATCTTTTTTAGATGTAGATGGAGCATTAATTTTCATAAAATTAGAAATGAATGTTTGAAGGAGCTGTATTTGATCCTCAGATTTCAGAAGTTGATTGTTCAACCTCCAAATTCTATCTCTATGTATGTTGGGAGAAAGATCTAGGCGAAGATGAGCTATATGGTGGTCTGAAATAACCTTTGAAGAGTAATAGGCCTGAGAGACCCCTGGAAGGTGGTCAACTGTCATGAGAAAATAGTCTATCCGGGAAAAGGAATGATGGGGAAGGGAGTGAAATGAGAATTCTTTGCTTTCTGGAAACATTGTCCTCCAGGGGTCTATCAGGCCCACAGAATTCATTAACTCGTGAAGGGGCTTTTGTCCCAGTGATAATTTTTGCCAGATCTGACCTGATCTATCTTGGGAATTAGATAATACCTGGTTCCAATCTCCACCTAGTACCATTGGAAACAATGTCAAGGGGGCAAGGAAATTCATAAGATTTGTAAAAAAATTCAGGGTCATCACAATTAGGTCCATAAATGGAGCCTAGTGCCAATTCAGAGTGGCCCAGAAGGACCGTCAGAAAAACAAATCTTCCATCAGGGTCAGAAATTTGTTGTATAAGACGAAATGGAATTCTGTGGGCTATCAAGATGGCAACCCCTCGTCTACAGGAGTCAATACCAGAACCAAATACTTGACCTACCCAATTTCTATGTCAGTAATGAATATAACTGACCAGGAGATGTGTTTCTTGCAAAAAAGCCACATCACTTTGCAGACTTTTTAAAAGGAGTAGAACCTAGAATCTCTTGGCTGGAGTCTAAGCCCCTTTTATATTCCAGGAGCAATATTTAAGACTAGCCATAAAAAATTATATAATATAGTGGAATAAAACAAAAGAAGAAGGGATATAACCATTTCTGAATATGTAACATAAGAATATTTAACCCCTTTTCAGTGGCAGACATACCCTTAATTATTATCTCCCCCCCCCCACTCCAAGATATTAGCACCCTCATAGCTAGGACCTGAAAGACTTAGCTCTGAACCCCACTCTTTATGATAAGGAACTAAACAAAGAACAGACCCTAACTGGGATAATGATTTAGGAGGTTCCAATCCCAAAGTTTGATTCATGACTGCTTCTCCTACAGCTAAGCAATCATGCATTCCCTCTCCCACCCCAACCAGTTGAATAGGTATAAGGTTAACAGTTAACAATTTCCTAAGTTTAAAAAACTCAGGTATCTTAACCATATTCTCTGCTTACCTATCATAGGTAAGTCCAAGAGAAAAATAATAAAAAAAAAGGAAGAAAGGAAAAAAATTGTATGTTGTCAAAAACTATATTGTCATATTTTTTCTTTAATAAACCATTAATGATCTGAAGGCTGTCAGATCCCATTCAATATACCTTTATATTCTAGTAAGGTATTAATAAAAAAAAGATCCCAGTAAAATTCTGGAGTTTTACATCAAGTTGCCTTCAGCTAGAAAAAGGAAAAAAGCAAACATACAGAAGGAAGAAAAAAAGGCATCCAACATGACCAAACCCTGTTTTCTTTACCCCAATGAACATCCTTTGTTATGCATTAAAATATATTTAAACCTAAATAACCATGTAGAAACTCAAATTATGTGTTGATCATGTGTCAGGGCATAACACTCCCGATTTATATATCTCTTGGATGAAAATGCAGGAACAACAAGCTATCCCTTAAAAACAATCAGGTGAAATTCAGCTTGTTACCACACTGAAGAATAAGGAAGCTCCACAGTCATAGCGCCAATCTCTGACCGGAAAGGCTAAATAAGCTTGCCGCAACTGTGCGATCGTGCACACGTCCGTAATATACAAACCACTCGCATTATCATTTAGGTGAGCCAAAACTATACAACGGAGCTAAAAAAGAAGATGGAAAAAAATCTTCTCAGGCTCTTCTTTTGCCTGGCAGGTCTGCATATATCTTGGTGAGCAGAGATCTAGCTCCGAGATAAATTATAATGGAACGCTTCAACACAGGGTAAACAAAAGCTCTCGTAAGGAAAACAGCAGAACCTCACATCCGTTGAATCAGAAGAGTGCAACCTCGCTTCCAGGAGCCCTCAAACTTAAACTTTTCTTTAAGACAGGCACCAGAAACAGCAATTAAAATGTAACCTTGCATCCAGTATACTTTTCTGACAGTTCAAAATTCTTTGTAGAAGGGTTTAGCGATGAAGCCTCAGCGTGAGGTAGAAAGTTCCAGGAAGAGGGCTACAAGTTCTTTAGTTGCCTGCTCTGCATTCTCAAAAGTTTTCAACTGCCACAGTGTAAAATGGATAGCCTGGCTGGGAAGATCATCTGGAATGTTATTCCTGCAGCAATTAATTTAATGACAGAGGGGTGATATTCAGCCCTTTTTTGGCGCGTTGCGACTGGTAGATCTTGGGAAAACCGGATCAGGGTTTCTTCCCATTTGACTTCCTGGAGATCTTTGACTGCTGACAAGATATGTTGACGGTCGATGTAACTCAGCAATTTCAAAATGAACGGCCTAGGTTTTGCACCAGCAGGGGGTCTGAAACTTAAGGATCTGTGGGCTCTTTCGACTGCGTAGGCTGTGGAATGTGGTGGAGGGACAGCTATTTTAATGAGCAACTTTTGTACAAAAATAACAGGTGAGTGACCCTCTACTTCTTCTGGAAGACCGAAAATCACCAGGTTGTTATGCCTGTTTCGGCCTTCCAGGTCTTCCAGTTTTAATTCCAGCTTATGTAGTTTATGCCAAATAGAAGTCATTTCTGGTTCCATGCGAGCGTGCCATGATTCAAGTGAGGACGTACGAACAGAGACATCTAAAAGTGCCTTGTTGGTTTCTTTCAAGTAGGATTGCATCTCTTTTAAATTGGAGGCAAAGTGTGCAAAAGCCGCTTTAAGCAGGGCCATTTCTGCTAAGAATCTTTCTTCCAAGAGTGGGGCTGCAGCTACAGGAGGTTGAGAGCCCTTACCAATGCTGGTGGAGTGCATTTTAACTCTTTTAGCCTGTTTGTCCGGAGTAGTAGGCGGCGTTCTGGATGGGAGGGCCTGTTTAATTTCAGCCTCCATTTCTCTTGATTTGCACAATTTAAAATGTCGATTTCGATGTCCGGTTTTTACCTTGATGTAGAGAAATGCTGTCTGGATTCAAATTAGAATACCTGTTGGACCATTAACTGAATTTATAAGTAAATTAAGCCATTGAGGTGGGAACGAGAGCACAATGCGACCGCTTAGGAAGAAGGCATCACGTGATCCCACTCATATGAAGGCTTATTGTCAGTGGGTTAAACTGAGTCATAAGATAGTGGCATCTGCCCCCCCCCACCCCAACCACACCATTACAATCAGTTCTGTTATGTCCTACTCTGACTCTGGCACACTTTGTTGTTCATAATACACATATATAATTATTGATTTCAGTTATTTGTTTTTTGAGCTTTTTTCCTATTTCAACTACAAAGATGCGGTAAGCAATATGTAAAAGTCCCTTATACAGGAATACAGTGTTCCACCTGACTGCCATATTACATATTAGATTTATGCATTGCACCCCTTAGAAATTCAAATATATATACCGCATTTATTCCTTTTGCCACATAACAAATTTCAAAGTGCTGTAAAATTCTTGTTTGATGATTTTAGACAAACGTACTGAAAATTTTTGATTTTGTGAAATTAATTCTAATGAATCCTGTCAATGTTTTATTTTTATGCTGGTGTCTACGATATGGGTATTTTGAGAGGGAAGGCAGTCAGCAACTTATCATAAGTCACTACAGGCAGAGGTTTCTGTAAGCCTCCTGCTGTGTGCAATGAGAATTACATTTTTTCATTCACTGAAGGACCATGCTATAGATGCGTGCTTTGTCCGTAGATAGAAGAGACTGTATGTGGTCATCTGTTGCTGGTGCTGGGAAGGGGGAGCACTCCATCATGTGGATACTTTTTAGATACTTTTGTAGTACATGCATTTATGTAGAGATGTGTGAAATTGCAGAATTCCATTACGCAAAATATTTTGTGTAATTCAGACATTTCACAAATCTTTTGGCAGAAGTGAAATGCAGAATTTCACCCGATGGCGAGTGAAATTGTGCCTGCAGAGTATGAAATTTTGCCCACAAAATGGTAAAATTCACCACTTGTGGGTGAAATTTCACCATTTTCAGGTGAAATTTCTCAACTTTGCACCCCACAAAATATTTCACAGAACAGATAAATTATGCAAAATATTTTGCACAGTGAAATTGCTGGTTTTGTGGGAATTACACAGGTGAAATTTAATTTTGCAACATCTCTACATTTATCTCTTTGTACACTGTTGGTACAGTGAGATAAATGATTGATCTGCTCAGATTTCTCTCTTTGCATGTTGCATAAACAGAATTACAATATTAAAGGTACATTATGACAGCACAGCATTGTCTTGTATGTCTAGGTTCAGATCTGTATAAAACAATTGTCACTCCAAGGCCCATAAATTTATCCTGGGTTTTGGGAGGGAACTTCAGTGTCATTTGCATATGCCATGCCTCAGATACTTACCACGAAAACATATGTGAAATCTTTTCTAGGCCTGACTGGTTATTACAGGAGATTTATTCCAGATTTCTCAGCCATTGCCAGTACTTTGACTGATCTCACTAAAAAGAGGTGCCCGAATAAGTTTCAGTGGATCCCCATTCGTGATGAGGCTTTTAGGAATATCAAGGCCATTCTGTGTACAGCTTCTGTATTAAAAAGCCCTGACTTCAACCAAGTGTTTGAGGGTCAAACTGATGCATCAGAGAATGGTATTGGGGCAGTCTTATCTCAGAAAATATATGGGGAAGAACTTCTGATCATGTATATCAGCAGTAAGCTACATGAAAGGGAGAGTAGATATGCTACCATAGAGAAAGAATGCTTAGCTCTGAAGTGGGCTATTGAGTCTCTGAAATATTACTTATGGGGGGTGGAATTTAAGGTTGTAACTGATCATAACCCCCTTTGCTGGTTGCACCAAATGAGAGAAAAAAATCCTCATATAATGTGGTGGTATTTAGCTCTTCAGCCCTATCAATTTACTGTGTCACAGAGGGCAGGGACAAAACATGTGAATTTTGCCAGTGAGTGGTGGAATTCTGCTGTTTCCTGGCAAAAATTCTGCATTTCATCGATGGGATTTCGCATTTCGCACCCTCAAAATATTTCACAAAATGATAGAATTTCATAAAATATTTTGCATAATGAAATTTGCATATTTTGCCCATGTCTAAACAAGGCTAGTCTTCCACTGAGTGGTTACCACAATGATGAGGACCTCGAGAGTGAATCTTGAGAGGTCTCTCTGTCTTCATGGTAACCACAAAGTGGAAAAGTAGCCTTGTTGTGTATCTGGGCTTCCATGCATATTTTATATAGTGTATGGTGAAAAAAATTGGTTCCACCAAGTTGCATTGACACTGAAGTTGTCAACATGTGGCTTGGCGACATGCCCAATGTCAACAGGTGAAATTTTGACTGTCAGACATTGTGGGTTAATCTATTAGGGGGCTATGCCCCCAGAACCCCACCATGTGGGTGCAGTGCCCCACCCCCATTTCAATATAAAAAACTCTGAAGTAGAGTTTGCAAGAAATTGGGGGAATCATTGGTGAAATGGCACCAGTCACTGTAATGGGTTTTGCTATCAAAATGTCACTGTTTCACCGGCATACCAAAAATATTACAATTGCTCAATGCCTGTGATTTCAGCTGTCAATCTCTGCCCTCCACCATCTGCACTGCACTGCCATCCACCTGCCAGCTTACTTGTGGGTAGACACATTTCTGTATGTTTGAAGAGTATATCATAATGGGGTGATGTTAGAGTTGAGAATCCCAAGGAAGACCCCACCCCTGATTTGACAACAGGACAGTGAAAACGATATTTTTTTTTTCCTTTTGCTGCTTTTAGAGTGGGGGTGAGAATTAGGGTTGTAAACCCTAATGCCACCTTTCCCTACTTTTGTTGCTCTACTCTGAGCCCTAACTGGTGCATTAACACAGTTTTTTGCAAAGAATTTCCTTACATTTTGAGATAGTAGAATTGTGTCCTCATTCACGCAGGTTCCCTTGGGACTTGTGTGAACATTTCCATCTGACTATAGAAGTGCAGGGCCCAGTTGTTCTATATATGCACATGTCCATCTGGGTGTGGAAGCACAGACCCTCTGAGTACTGTGCTTCCACTCCTCCAGGAAAGCAATTTATCTGCTTCATTGTTATTGTGTTTTGTGGGACTTACTTTGAAGAAAAATATATATTACGTTTATTTATCACATCTGTACACCAAATTTTCAGCATAGCCTTCATATTACTCCACCTCAAGAACCATTAGGTGAAAATATTCAAATCCCCACAGAAGCATCATTCTATGCCACTGAAACATCATTCCACACCAGACATGTGAAAATACAGTTTGACCAAGATTTGAAAAATGGCAGCTATCACCTTCATGAGGTGTTGTAAAAAATGTCTTTGTTGAATATTTTCGGTAAAAAATATTTAAAATGACCAAAATTATGAGTGAGTGTAGAAAACTGTCAATGTACACTCATAACTTTGCCATTTTTATGTATTTTGATCCCAGATTTTCAACATAGCCTTCTTACTATCCCACCTCATGAAAAAGGGAGGTGAAAATTTCCGTATCCCTCCCAAAAGGTGATTTTGCAAAGTAACCACAAAATCATTTTCAGGTCACATTTCTATAATTCCACTGTTATTGGTCATAACGTCAAGTCCCAAAAAAGGCTATGTTGAAAATTTGGGCCAAAATATTAAAATTACAAAGTTATGCATCAAACTTCAAAACCCCACTGAAATATATTAAACCACACTTACCTCATATTCTCATATTAAAGTCACCAGTTCCAGCAACAACTTGTTCTTCAATTGGAGAGTGGATCTATGTCATGGGACCTCTTCAGGTGAGTGAGGGTGTATATGGAGGGTGTAGGGTGGTAGCTGCTGAGTGGGTATTTTTGGTGGGATGGATGGGGTGCTGGAGGGGAGATAGCTGATGGATCTTTTCCTTTTTTGCAGGTCAAAAAGGAGAAAAAAAGATCACGGATGGTTTCCTTTTTTACAGGGAAACAGAAGCTGACACTAGGGATTGGGCACCCCAGTGTCAGGAGGATCCCAAATGGAACCAGTGGTGGGCACGCTGCTGCTGACACACATAAAGGGAAGGGCGACCTGGAGGGGAGGGGCAAGAGAAGTTGTATGGTGGGTGGGAACCCCAGTTTGCTTACTTAAAAGATAGATGCCTAGATACAGTAGATAGGTAGACAGACAGGCACACAGATAGCTAGACAGACAGGTGGCAGTGGGGGAGATCATGGATAGACTTATTTTTATTATTGTTAAAAAATCAAAAGCTCAATAAGGGATAGTTTTCTTTATCATGAGGGAATAGATGCTGATGAATGATGGTTTCCTTTATTATTGGGAACAGAAATCAGCACTGTAGATTGGGCATGCTAGTGTCAAGAGGATCTCCGGCAGCACTGGGTGGGCACCTTGGTGCTGCCACATGTAGGGGGAAGTCAATCTGGAGAAGAGAAGGGCAAGAGAAGTGGTACCGGGGGTGGACACCCTGGTCAGAATAATTAAAACATAGATAGATAGTCAGACAGACAGACAGGCAGACAGACAGGGACAGACAGATAGATAGATAGATAGATAGATAGATAGATAGATAGATAGATAGATAGATAGATAGACAGGCAGAGAGGTGGGGTAGATTGCCGATGGATATTTTTGTTAACTTTTTGTTAAAAAAAATGAAAAGATCAATGTGGAGTGGTTGAAAACTAAGTCCACTATGTTCTTGCATGACCTGACCTTCTTCTTTCATGAGTACTAAAGAACTCATGAAAGAAGAATCTTGAATAATGAAAGAAGACTGTGGACTTAGGTTTTTTTTTCCATTGCTCTGTCATGAATCAGCCTTCTTCTTTTGTGATCACAAAATAACTTACAAAATAAGAATCTAAGCTAACAAAAGAAAATGGTGAAAAAACCTGAGTCCAAATTCTTCTTTCATGAGAAATCATCTTCTTTCATGAGAGTTTCCTGAGCTCACAAAAGAATATGCCTTCTCACGACAGAAGACTGAGAAAAAAAAGCTAAACCCCAAATCCTCTTTCATATGGTCTTATTCTTCTTTCATATGGCCCTATTCATCTTTCATGATCCATAAAAAAGAAAAAAATCATCTTATGAAAGAAGAGTTTTTAAAAGCTGTAAAAACACATTTAGGGGATGTTTTTAAAAAACTACCTGCAGAATCTTGCTAAACAGGTTCCCTCATTTAGCTATAGTCATGTCTTGGTGTCTCTGCAAGGCATGATTTTTATAGGTTTTCAAAAAAAAATTTAGAAATATAAATGGAAACAAAATGGCTGCCATACAAATTAAGAATTTTCTCTCATAAAAGATGATTATCCCCTCACAACAAGAAATCTTCTTTCATATTTCCAATTTTTTCTTTGTATGAAGCAGCTATCCAAAAGACCCTACCGAGCATGCTCAGAACAGAAATTTCAAATCCTTATCACTCTGGAATAGATTAATATTTTTTCATTAAACCAATGAATGGCTCCATTCTGTGGCAATCCCTTCTACCCTGGAAATTTCTGAACAAAATTCCAAATTGTCTGGGAGCTAGTGAATGACAACCCCGATAAATTCACTATCCAGATCTTAGAATCTGCACATCCATCCAAAACAAAACTTGGCAAATTAAGAGACTTTGCACCCCAGACCATGCATGCAAAATTGTGTGCAAATCTGCTAAATGAGGATGAATCTATTAAGGCACAAACATAGGGGTTTAACATTAAACAGCCTACTCAACCCTAGCTATAGTGGTGCTACTGCACCACTATAATCTACATATGACACAACCACTCAAGATGCTCAGGTTGCACCACGAGTGTTTTTGGCATTTTCCGTTTAATGCTGTTTTTGCATGGATTATTACCCTGCACTCGAACTTGTATGCATTTTGGTGATTCAGGTCGCATTTGAGTATAATTGATGTTTCCTTGTGAGAACACCTTTATATGCCTATACCATGAATTTGGCAGCAGATTTTCACAGAAACCTGGGACTTTGGCATTTTTCTTTCTATTTCTGCATGTCTACTCCTGCTTGGGTGTGATCAGCCTTTTTTTAGTGTGTGTTTTGTATTGATGTTGCATTTATTTAAATAATGTTTGGTATGTCTAGTGCTGACCCCTGCTTCATTTGTTTTTGCTCACTGCATTTGCCCTCAGCTCTGGGATATTAGTGCACTTCCCCTGTGTTTTTGCTATAAGAGCCTCCTTTTTTCCTCATCAAATCCCAATGAGAAATTTTGTATTTTTTTACTTAGTCTGATGGATGATTGATACTCTTTTTCCTAACTGATGCTCTGATGCCCCAATGTCATTCCAGAACTGCAGTTCTCAGCACCATGAGTGGTAATGTTACTGCTGTACTGGCAGGCCAGCCCCTGCCTTTCTAATGACCATACTAAGTAGTACTATGAGGCCATTTAATTACTGTGCAAAGAGAGACATCATCTATCCCCTAGCCAGCTGAGATTTCTCAGGATGACCTCTTGCATGCTTAACTGAACCCACCAGAGCAAACATTTTTAAAGCAACAGTGCAATGAAAAATGTTTTCCCCCAAAAAGCTAGTTTCAGTTACAATTAATAACAATATTAGCATACCTCTCAAATCTAATTTTTTCTAGTTACAGTACTTTCTATTCTGTGCATCATATGTATTTTTTAATTTTATAAATCATAAGCCATACCAGGTTCACAAATGATATTTCAAAGCCAAAAGTGGTGGCCATCGTTTTTTTCTTGAGAAAAAATATTAATTAAAACATTTATAAAATTATTAAATTTTAGTGGAACTAGAAAATGTTGCCATGAAACAAAACTGGAAAGTACATGGAATCTTTTACAATGAAAAAGAAAAAAGGTAGGTTCACACTTTTTGCAGTTTAGTTGCTCTGCTGTTTTAAAAGAGGTAGAAAAACTGACACATTTGTTATACATTCAGGCCTGGATATTCAAAAGGGCTGTGCATGGTACAACAGGGATACACTATGCACAACCCTCCAATGCGCCCTGGCATGATATTGAAAGGGGCAAGTTGTGATGCACAACCACCGATGCGCAACAGTAATGTATGCGGTGCAAGTGCAAGGGGTGTGCTCATGCATATGCGGCACATCCCAATATTCAGCCCAGGATGTGTGGCGCATATGCCAGCACAACTCCACCTTGTGTCACTCAGGGGGGTGCAAAGATGTGCCTGGTAAAACCAGAAAAAAATCCTGGCCACCCACAGGAGAGCCGCCATATTGCAGGGTGCAACACGGCAGCTGCCAGCCATGGGTGGCCACCCGCCAACCCAGATCACTGCCCACAGGCCCTCTGCCCTGGGAGCATTATGCTCCCTGCCCCATCACCCGATCAAGGGCATAAATAAATATCTTCCCTGGTTTTCCAGGGGAATGCCCTCCATCACCCAGTCATGGGCATAGGAGTGTAACAGGTCCCTGGTGGACCTGTGACTCCCCCCCATCTGTCTGATTGTGAGCATAAGTGTATCTCAGGTCCATGGTGGACCAGTGGTGACTCCCCCTGCCCACCTAATCATGGGCATAAGTGTATCTCAGGTCCATGGTGGACCAGTGGAGATGCTCCCCCACCCAATCGGGGGCATAAGTGTATCTCAGGTCCATGCTGGACCAGTGGTGGCTCCCCCCTGCCTGATCACAGGCATAAGTGTATCTCTGGTCCATGGTGGTCTAGTGGAGAACCCCTCCCATAGCCTGATCATGGGTATATGTTCACCGAATGTCCTTGGTGGTCCAGCGGAGAACCCCAATGCCACTCACAGGCAGAGCCTTGGCTTAAGAGAACCTGGTGGTCAATGGTACCCCCCACCTGCCCACAGTGGTCCCACCACCCAGCACCCCTGTCATTGGTGGGTGGCAGCACCCACCGCATGCTGTCCAGCTGCCTGCCAAATGACAGCACACAGTACTGTCTCTATGCCTATTTGTCCCTGCATGGACCAATGGGCATGCACAGTCATACTGTACTACACAGGCCCGATATGTGGATGGACTGCGGTTCATTCACATATCAGGTCTGTCATAGTACAGTATGGTCTACTTGATAGTCCATGCGGTGGACCAATCAAACATACAATTCAATGCGCTTTACTAATCATTCTGTGGGTGGCCGGGGCAGCATGCGGCAGGGTGCTGCCGTCCACCGATGATGGAGGGTGCTGGGTGGTGGGGACCACAGTGGGCGGGTGGAGGGGGTACCACTGGACCACCATGGTCTCTTGGGCTATGTCTGCTTATGAGCAGGCATTGGGGGAGGTTCTCCACTGGACCACCATGGACCTGAAATACACTTATGCCCTCGATCAGGCGGGGAGGATTCACAGGTCCACCAGGGACCTTATGCATTCATTTGCCCATGATCGGGAGAATGGGAGCGGGACCACCATGGGTCAGCAGGGAGTCAGTCCCCGACAGCTGCAGCCTGGCTGGGAACCAGGTACAAGTCGCCGGGGATCAGCGCACTGCATGCAAATGGGGCCATAATGACATGCAAATGGCCCATTTGTGCCTTGCATGTATAATGGCCTCATTTACAAGCCCAGTGCTGAATATCGTGGTTGATGCACCCAGCGCAACTGCACTTCCACTGGCACATCGCCTGCTCCCTTCTGCCACTTGTGCTGGTGCAGTGCGTGCACCCTCAGTGCCATATTCAATAGTGCTTTGCCATGGCGCAGCACCATTGAATATCACCTGATTCATGCCCTGGTGCAACCCAGTTGCGCTTTGCCTGGGCTTGCGCCTCTGCCCGGCGCAGTATGAATATCCAGGCCTCAGTGTCTATGCATATAGTACATTGATGAGGCTTTTCCCCATAGAAAACACCACCATTTACTTTGCAGTAAACTTATAAATGAAATATCAATTAAAAGTAAATACCACACCAATTTATCAATTAAGAGTATACACGTCATTGAAGTATAAAGTCTACTAATTAAAAGTACATTATACAGTATACTGCAGTAATAAAAGTATATTTTTCATTGATCTAGTTTTTGTTGTCTGGGAAAGAAAGGCAAGACAATACTGTCTATTATACAATGGCAAGAAATATCCCTGGGCTGTGATTGATCAGTGTCCACCTTCACCAGTGATGTTAGCTGAGTATAACATCACTGTATGAATACATAAGATCTCAAAGCCTCCTTAGTTCCAGATCCCACACCAAAAGCACCATCCTGCCATGTCAGAGACTGTCCCCCCCACAACAACAACAACAGAAAAACAGCTGTACATGCCTGAACTTTAATCATTTAATTGTGGTACAGCATTGTTTCCCCAGTGGCTTCAGTAAGTGCTGTTTGAAAGTTAGAGTGTATGTCAGTGCTTTCCTGCTCTACCCCGTACTGCGGTTCACCATGTCCTACTTTCTTGCCTAAATGAAGAACCTGTGCAAGTACAGAATACCAGCATGATTCAGGGGAGGCTAAACAAACACCTTATCATAACAAAGCCATGACTCCAAAGGCTTTTCCATTCCCCCATCTCAGCATGTGACCATGGCAGCATGTGCACAGTTCAGTGCCATGCTGAACACTGGCTGACTTGAAATCCTCCAGTTCCTGACAGACTCCTCGTTTTTTTTCTCCAGTCTACTGTAAAGATTAAAAAAAAGCGGAAAAAAGGCAGACTTTTTCCTTCTGATCCACTTCAGTCACAAACTTCACTTGGACCCAGTCTGACTACCCTGCACTGTTGGTCATAAGTCTTCAGGCTGGGGTAAAAAAAAAAAAATGAAACAACAAACGAAGTATAAGTCAAACACTGTCTGACTGTACCATGTGAGTCCGTGGGGTGGAAGGGAACACACCAACAAAACAATAGCGGAAGGGGGGTGAGAGACCCACAAAGGGACTGACAAAGACAGAAATTAGATACAGGGCAATCATTTAGCAGCAGCACCACCTGCTGCAGAAAAGAAAAACTGTGTACTCTTTTTTGAATATGTACACCTTCCCTAACAAAGAGTGTAGAAAACAATATTTTAAACACGTTTTCCCCATGTTCTTTTTTAAAATAAAAACAAAAGAGCCATTGTATAATAGCAATAAGGCACTTCAGGGTGTGTGTTATTGTGTAATAATGTCACTTCTCAGGTGTTTAACACACTCAGCCTGTGGCTCCCTGCTTTATCCACCTGAAGCATGATGTTATTACACAATAACACACACCTTGTAATGCCTTATTGCTTAATTTTCCACTTTGATCTGGGGTAAGGGGCAAGCAGATGCAAATCAACTGAAATTGAACAAGACTAAGCTGTCAGTGGTATTTAAGTGAATGGGGAGGTTTTAGCCAGGATACTGGGTAATTTACCTTGCTCTTTTTGAGATGTGCCATGATTTCTTGAATGCTCACCCAAACTAGCATCAGAAAATGCATGCCTCATCTAATAAATGGCCTACCACAACAGTAAAGCATCCTCCTAGCACTGCATATGTCTGCCACGCTTTACGTGATAATCTCAGTCCTGGTGTGGGACTAGAATCCATAACCTTGTGGCCCAGAGGTGGATGTGCTACTACAGTAACTGCAACCCACTGATACCTATATATGTCAACAAATTCCACACTACTCCTGAGCACAGACACCACACCATCACCCTGTACTGATATGCCAAACTAATGGATGGACCATTACACCCACGCCTCTTTATAAAGGAAGACCTTAAATTATGGAACTCAAAGTGCAGAAATAGCAAAATTCAGCAAAATGACACAACACTACAGAAAGAGAATAAGGAAAAAATGCAAATGAATGTGAGTAAAAGGTAAAAAAACCAAAAAAACATCATGTTCATATACTGAATAAAATACAGTATTGTGAGTGTGCTGAAGGGCAAATATACCACCTAATGATGTCATAATGCCTCTTGCCCTCAGGTCTTTTGGCATTATCTTCTCATTAGCCCCTTTGGTTTGTAACTCTCCCCATACTGTACATCACACCTTCACACACTAGCGAGAGAGATATTTTCATGTCAAAAGAACTATGTTATTTAAGTAATAATGCACAACAGGGTGTATGTCGTGCTGGTATTACGTCACACCTGGGGTGGTTGGGCATGGGGCGGCAGGCCAAGTGCATCCAGCACCCCAGAAGTAACGTTATCCCAGCATGACCCACACCCTGGAGCACATTATTGCTATTATACAGTGGATCATTTATAAATAAAATGAAAACAAAATAAAACATTTTATTAAAATACTTTATGCCTTTTATTTTTGAATGTGGAAGCATATTTAAATGAAAAATAGTTCTTATACTGTTTGTCAAGTAGATGAAGTTGTGTGCTTTTTTTAGTTGGTGGTGATGGCTTTGTGCGTTTTGTCTTATTTGCTTCCCTGTTCCTATTTTCATCTCAACCCCCCACCTCCTCATCCCCACACACACCCCCATGGCACATTTCTTGAGTCAAAAATGATTCCGATAGTGTCAGGAAAATTGAAGAAAAATTCCTGAGGGAGTAAAGCCGGTCACAAAAGCTAGAGATGGGTAAGTGGTGCATGCTCTGACCTGAAGAGGGAGACATGCTGGACTATGAAAGCTTGTTGTTTTTCTTGCCAATCTGTAGTGCTTTTCGGAATGTGGAATTCTGCCAGCAGAATTCGTGCAGAATGGCCATACTGCTGGCAGACATTCTGCTGGAATTTCACTGGCTCTTCAGTGGAATTCTGACTACTGTGATCCGTGCAATAATATTCTGCAGAAAATAGAGGATAGTGTATGGTCCTCTATTGGTAACCGGTCTGTTAACTGTTGAAAGGTTGCCAGGGTGACCGTATAAACCTTGAGAGAGAAGCTCGAGAGGTTTATGTCGCCATGGCAACCTCGAGACGGTTAACAGTAACTGGTTGCCGATAGAGGGACCATACATTATTTTTTATAGTGTATGGTCCCACTTAAAAAGTAAAACGGCTTACTTTTTGAAAAAGTCACCACCACAGCCCTTCAGTCCTTCCCTAACTGCTGCGTTCATCTGTCAGTTCCCGTCTAAAAAAAGGCGCGCACATGAGCAAACCGATTGCTGTTGTTAACCTATCAATGTGACGTAGCATCGATAGGTTAACAACATCTCTATGTCACATTGATAGGTTAACAACCTTAGGAAATGATGATTTCCTAAGGTTAACAGTGTTCTACCATACATTATAGAAAAATTATTCCTCAACAATTTCCATAGAAAATATCTAGATCTGCAGAATAATATTCTGTGGAAAATCATTTTGCAACTATTTTCTACTGTGGAATTTCACCATTCTGTTTCTGGTGAAATTCAATGGAATTCTGGGGGAATGTTGAAACTTCTGCAGAATTTCAATCTGCTGGAACGTGACAATTCCACACAGCACTACTAATCTGCTAAAACCACAGTGTTAATGCAGAGAATCTGTTTGTAGGCAGGCACAGTACAAAAGCATCAAGCTGAACTGTGAAGCCACTGGCTCGCTGACATCACGACAGTGCTATGTGTGTTTTAAAAGAAAGGACACATTGTTTACTGTGCTGCCAGCAAATTGCTGTAAGTGACAGCTTGTGTTTTGTCAGTGGAGGAAAAAGATGGAAAAAATTAAACTGTGTTGTGGAGTCTAGGAATTCATTTGTAGAATGTGGCCAGTAGAGGAGACTGCAAGCGATATGGAGGGGTGAAGTGAACGCATGTTCTCACTTCAGTTCTGCTGTGTGTGCGTGCCAACTATGTATAAAATAAGTGTGGTTTGTGTTACTAGCTGTTGTAGTGGTGACATGTACTGTACCAGGAAGTCTGGTAATAAACTTTGGTGTGTGTGTAGGGGGGTCACTAGGTCATTGCTTATGTGACATTGCTTATGTGAGGGAAGAGATTTTTTTTTTATGTGAGGGAAGCGTGTGGACTAATTGATAAGTTGTGGGCATGTCATGTGGCTGCTGGACCTTGATACAGTGATGTACTGGGATAATTTCACTTCTCAAGGTGGCTGCTGGCCAATCAGAGGGCAGGAAATGTTCTTACCATTGTAGAATTAAGTAAAAATGCACAACAGGGTGTGGCATATCATGAGATATCATTACACCCCGGGTGGTTCAGCACAAGGCCACAGGCTAAGTGCATCCAACCGCCTGAGAAGTGATGATATCTCATGATATACTACATCCTGGAGTGCATTATTGCTATTATGAACTGACTGAAAAAACTGTATTAGTAAAAAAATTAAAATAAAAATCTTAAATGTCTTGAAAGTGCTTTTTTGTGGTGTTTGAGGGATATGTTTTAGAAGAATAGTTCCTGGAGGGATCTGGGCAGTAGGTGGCGCTCTTGTAAAGAGGTGCAGCTGTGGACTGTTTGTCACTCTCCTAGTACAACTCCCAGATCTTCTCTTTGTGTTTGATCCAGTTCTGCTGCTTATTCTGGGGCAAAGTCAAGCTCTGTGTGGATTTTTTTTAATTTTATTTTCAAATCCAATGTTTAAGAAGCCCTATCAGAATGTGAAGAATGCAGGCAGACACTTATGATTTTCCAGTGGCAATGTGTCCAGACAAATCGATAAGTAGCCTGCAGTAGTTATTGGAAGGGGAAAGCAAGTGAAAGACTGAATCTGTAAAGTACGAAATGCTGGCAGATAGTTTTTATTTAGGAAAAACAGTAATGTGAGATGAGGTCCTTCAGGGATATTTGGCCATTAGCGGCCGTTGCTTGATTTAGCTGTGGTGGCACTGTTCCTTTTTTGTGTGCAGTGCAGGTTGTTTTCTGCATGCTGTAATCAGTTTAAAGCAGTTTAATTGAAGTAACAGTGCCAATTTTGTGAGGGTTTCATCTAGTGCTAGTTATTATTATTTTTTGTTAAAGCGTCCATCTCGAAGTGTGACTGGCTCATGGAAGGGATTGTGTGCAGCGGAGTAATAGAGGTGAGAAATGCTGCAGTCAGAGGGGTCATGTGAGCTTGTTGCTAGTGAGGAGGCTGGTGGCTGGAGGTTTTTTGAAGCCATGATGATGTAGTCTGATATTATCACGGCTTCAAGGAACTCTCTGCCAGTCAGCTTTCACCATTTACAATCCCTGATTCATAATGCTTATTATAAAATGGGTAAGAGAAATATTTTATTGTGATTGGTGGAATTCAGTCACATGACTGTGATGTTATCCCAGTATAACAGGACAAGTCAGAAATGCTTAACTTTCTGAATCTTATCACTTAGTCTTAAAATTAAAAAAAATCAGGAAAGCCATTTTATAATTGTAAAAAGGCATTCCAGGGTGTGCGTAATTGAGGGATAACAGCACTTCTTGGGTGCGTAAAGCCCTTGGCTTCACCTTGGGCTTCACTTCTCGAGGTGTGCTGTTATTACACAATAACAAGCACCTTGTCATGCCTTATTGTGTAATAAGGGTCACTACTATATACATATATATATATATATATATATACATATATATTGCAAAAAACTCTGTGAATGCATCAGTAAGTGTTGATATTACAGTGACAAAAGTTTGGAAATTCAATGTTAGGATTATCATCCCTACCATTCCACCCCCACCCCTTCACCCTTCATACACCAACAGGTGTCAGGGTGTGCCTTGGGGTCATCAAGCCTAACTCTCACCCCATTCTATGTGAAACAAGCTGATATGGTACAGTATGGAGAATGGGGTGAGAGCTGGCATAAACAACAAGAAGCACCCTCCAACACCTGTTGGTGTGTTGAGGCTGCAGGGGGTGGGTTGGTAATGCTAACATCAAATTTCCAAACTTTTGTTGATATAATATCAACCCTAACTGATGCATTAACACAATGAATTTCCCTTTTTGAGACACTGTAATGTTACTTGTATATGATTGTGGGAGAGCAGGGTCCAGAGGGCCCTGCACTCCCAAGATGCATGAATGTTGTCATTGTCCCTGATTTTCATGTGGGAGAACAGGGTCTGAAATAGATATATTTTAATGATCTTGCATCTCCCTGTGGGAGTGCAGGGCCCTCCAGACCCTGCACTCCCAGTACTGCATAACAGAGGGCCCTGTGCTCCCAGTATTGCATAATGATATCCATATGTGGGAGCACAGTGCCCTCTGGGCCCTTTGCTCTCATCTACCCAGAAGTATAGAGACATTGTGCAGGCCTAGAGGCATTCCAAGTAACCCTTGTGCGGCAAATGTGACAATATCTCAATAACCATAGTAACTTTGAAAAAAATTGCACCACAATTGTAATCAAGACCTGGCAACCAGCATGCATGCTTAGTGCATGGGTGTACTAAGCTACACTTAGCAAAAAATCCGTATCTTGAACCATTTTCAAGATATAGCCACTGAAAGGTGGTGTGGACACCACCAGGTTATCCTATGGGGAATTTCAAAACTTTGGAATGTTATAACTATGGAACCATTGTATATTTTTTCACCAAACCAGCAAAATGCACATCTGTGGAGCAAACCCTTGCTTCCCTGCTAATTTCACCCCAAAAGCCCTAACTGTTTTTTTGCTATGAAGTGGCAAAGAAACTTTTTTTGGGGGGGAACTTTTGCCAATTTGAGAACGTTTCACAAACATTTTTTGAAAGTTTTGTGAAAGCTTTCACAGTTTCACAAAAGTGCTTCATAAATTTCTGAAAATTCCAACAGAAAAACTGAGAAAACATATTTCCAGGCATTATTTTTAAAAACTAATGTCAGGATTGTGTTCCTCTGGCCCTGATTAGGTAAACATAACTGTTGTTTACCAAGGGGTAATATTTTTTGAATTAAAGCTGTTTTTTTGCCATTGCTAATTGAAAACAAGATGGCAGTAGCACAAAAGTACAAAACCCATTTGCAGCTGTGAAAAGTGCATTCACAAAAGTTTTCATGCCCAGCATATATTTTTTCCCCATAGGCTATGATGGGAAATTTAAAAGTTTAATAACTTTTGAATGGATTCATATTTTTTCACCAAACCTTCAAAAGTCACTTCAGTGACCCAATCCCTATTTACTCTGAAAATTTCAGACCAGAACTACAAACCTTTTGGGCTGTAGCCCTGAGCAAAGAATTTGCCCAGAAGTGATGATTTTCACACTTTTTGGCACTCTACAGCTCCTCAACTGCACATCTGACCAGAACGGAACTTGCCATATCCAGAGATCTATTGTACCACACAGAGCATGCAAACCTTCAGGCAAATCACACAAATGGTTGCAAAATTATTAAAGTGCAAACTTTTGGGTTTAACATAAAATTGGCTGTGCAACCCTAACTATAGTGCCACTACTATATCCCTCTCTCTCTCTCTCTCTCTATATATATATATATATATATATATATATATATATATATATATATATTTATGAAGAAGAATCAGGATTTATATAGAGTTTTTCATACACAGTATCCCAAAGCGCTTTACAAGCAATGCTAGACTGGCAGTGAAGTGACTGAATGTGTGGTGGCGGCCATATCGCACATCATCACCCACACACAGCCTAGATAATTGCATGAACCGGTTTATGGGAAGGGGAATGTTGGCCAGGACACTGGGAATGCTCCCTGCTCTTTACGAAGAGTGCCCTGGGTTCTTTTACTTCCACCTGGACACCCACCAGGACAACACCAGCATGGGCAGAAATATAAGAAATAGATAGATAGATAGATAGATAGATAGATAGATAGATAGATAGATAGATATTTGTTGCAAAGAAAGTACATTAATGCAGAGATTAGGGCTATAAAAATGCAAAGTGTACAAAAATGGGAAATTAAAAAACATTAGGGATTTGAGTCTCTGGAATATTGGCAAATCAGTGGTGGGCAGTACTTAGAGTTGTCAAACCTAATTTCCACCCACCACAAGCCCGTAGCCTTCTGTCTAAAGCACAATACAGCTCCAACCTAGTGCCTCATAGAGATACAGTATGGCCAACATAATCTGTCAGAGCTTTCTTTATGCAGGGCCTGAGGTGGACTTAGGGTTGACAACCCCAAGTAAGTACCCACCACTGATTTGCGAATATTTCAGAAGCCCAAATCCCTAATGTTTTTTCATTTCCCGTCTTTGACTTTGCATTTTTCAACCTAACTCTACATTAAAGTAGTTTTTTGCAACTAATTTCCCTTCTTTTGTGACAGTGTAGCTGTATTCTCATTTGCTAAGTTCCCTTCAGAACCTGTGCAAAATGAGAAAGATACAATTTATTGGAGACAGTCCTGGAATTTTATCCTCATTTGTGCAGGTCCCTTTGGGACCTGTGCAAAATGAGTGAAATACAATATTTGAGACAGTCCTGATGCAGTGTATGGGCCAGCAGGCCACAACACACATGTCCATACCTTGTTGGTGAGGTTCTCTGACCCACCACAGGGTGTGGCATCTGTGCCATAGCAATGCTCCATCTCCACCCAGGCTGTGACTGGTGCTGCATGCTGCAGCACCTTCCCCATCAGATTTGTCTCAGTAAACCGGCTTACTGAGTTCGTACCTGAACTCAGCTCACTGGCATGGTGAGGTAACATATTCCCCAGAGGTGCAACAGACATCCTTGCACACAATGTTACTTAATAAATTCTTTGTTTTTTAATATTTTTACCCCAAATTTTCAACATAGTCTTCTTATGACCCCACCTCATAAATCGAATAGGTGAAAATGTTCAAATCTGTGCTGAAAAGCCATTCCACATCACAGGTGTGAAAATACATTTTGTACAGGATGTGAAAAATGACAGCTGTGCTGTTCATGAGGTGGTGTGAAAAAATGGAAATGTTGAAAATATGGAGTCAAAATATTGTAAATTACCAAAGTTACGCACTTGCATAGACAATTTTCAACACACATTTGTAACTCAGCAATTGCTTGGAATTTGTTTACTAAATTTTCAGCATGGCCTTCTTGGACCCTACCTCATGAGTACTGGCACTGTCCTTTTGTTAATCAGTCCCAAAAGGTGATTTCACACAGTGACCATGCCATTCTGTGCTTCAGGTGCAGAAACATGTTTTAGACAGGATGTGAGGAATGACAGGTGTACTGTTCATGAGGTGGTGTGAGAAAATGGGTATGTTGAAAATCTGGAGTCAAAAATATTGTAAATTACCAAAGTTATGCATCTGTGTAGAAACTGTGCAATGCATGCTCGTAACATGACCATTTTTTGGAATTTCTTCACCAAATTTTCAGCATGGCCTTTTGGGGAACCCTCCTCATGAACAATGGCACTGTCATTTCATTAATCGGTCCTGAAAGGTGATTCACACAGTGACTGCAAAATCACCACTGGGCCTGATTAATGAAATGACAGTGACAGTGTTCATGAGGTAGGGTCCCCAAGAGGCCATGTTGAAAATGTGCTGTAAAAATTAAAAAAAGTGACAAAATTATCAACATAAGTTCAAAATGCTATTGAAATGCATTATACAGCATATACCTGTATTATTCAGTGCACGGTTCGACTTTGAAGAGTGCAGACGTGTCCCAGTCCACAGAAGATGGCAGCACCCGACCTCCAGTGGTAACTATAGAATAAAGGGGTGTGGGGTGGCGGGTGCTCAGTGGGAGGGTCGGGGGAGGCTTAAGGCAGAGATGAGGGACCATTTTCTTTTTTTCAGGTTAAAAAAAGACATTGTGGGGTGTTTTTTTCTTTACAGGGCAACTTAAAATGAAAGAAAGTATTTTGGGACACTAGGGGTGGGCTCCTCAGTGTTTCACACTGCTGGAGAAGTAAATACTGACATGAGGACTGGGTTCCCTGTGTCAGCAGTGCAGAATCAATGCGTTACAAGTGGGGAGGCATCTGACACCGGGAGTGGGAATCCCGGCGTTGGCTAACAATACAAAAAATATTATGAATTTAATACATTAAAAAATAAATAAATAAACACAGACACTGCCACCAGGGATTGGGGCTCCTGGTGTGTAGAGAACAGTTTATTTATGCCACGGTCGGACTGGTGGTCCCTGACATACTGTAAGAACCTCAATTTCAGCCTTCACTATATGGCACAGTTGTATTTGATAAACAACACCTGTTTATGTTGCATAGTGCAAGTACTATATGACACAGCTGTTCTTTCTTAAAGACAACCGTGTTGTATAGTACTTTCACTATATGACACAGCTGTCCTTTATTAAAGACAGCTGTGTTCTATAGTACTTGCACTGTGCTCTATGATGCCGGTTTGACAACACTTTCATCAATCTGCATCACAGCGACAGGATTTATGTAGACCACAAGTTGCAGTTGACATAAATCCTGATTGTCTCCCAGTCTGTTTTTTCAGTTGGGAGCTCTTCCCCCAGCTCCCCCCATACTATTGATGATCAACTTCAAGTCAGAGTTGATTCAGCGAGAGGGTGCAGGACTGCGAAAAAGTGTGACCCTGTTTCAGGTGCACCAACACAGCGACCTATTGGTGAACTGTAGATTTTGTTTTGTGGACAGAGATGTTGGTCGCTGTGTTGGTGTTGCTTGTCACAAATGCACTCCAGGAGTCAGGCCCTCTGCTCCCAGAGTGCCCAACCTTGAAGTGCAATATGTGAACAGGAGACAAACAGGGACACCCTCCTGTTTTGGGTCCAAGCAACTACCAGTCTGAAGTCTTGGGGTCAAATATGACTCCTTTTTCACTAGCACACCCAGGTAACAGTTCCAAATATCACACCCTTTTCAGGGAAAGCAGTGCAATACTTAACCCAGCAGGCACACAGACTGGTTCACAATCCCTCTTCTGACTCAATTGAAACCTAGGTATTTCCTTACCTTGCTGCATATGGTGACACACTATAAACACTTTAACAGTTATGTCAGAATTATCAACACTGTTCCAGCATTCACACTCAAAATGAGAAAATGTCTCAGACAGGATTAAGGAAATCAAAAAGTTTACAAAAACTAAAATAGAAAATAAAATACAAAACACAGAACATGAAACATTAATGGTACAGTAAAAAAAAAGAAATGGAACTTACAAAACAAAATGCCTTTTGACTGAATTAACTAGTTCTAACTCAGTTTTCAGTTGTGGTTTACCTGTCTTGACAGAAGCACCTCTTAAGAGTCCTGAACACAAGTCTCTCTTGAAAGTCCAAACACAAGTATACATTGTTCCCCCTGCAACTTGACCATATTGGGGGGGGAGGCCCACCCACCTTGTGAGGTCACAGCTCTGTGGTGATGCTGGTTGAGGTACTCTCATTCTTACATACTGAATTGGTCACATGCATCTGCACACTGCAAAACATTTAACTTAAAAAATTATATGTATTCTTCCTGATTAGTGAGCAAGCATGCTTTATGACAAGTCAGAATTAACCCTTTGATCTTCACAAGAACATCCTGAAAGACACTTCTCTTAGCTATGTGAATTGTCACAGGTATCCAACAGAACTGGCTTCCCTCCTGATGTCATAAAATGCAATATTTTATAACAGGTTTCCTAGGTTCAAAGTAGTGGCTGGTTTTACAACCTGTTATATCAGCTAACACAAGTGCTGACAGGTAGGTGTCAAAAGGAGGCTCTTAATTAGTTTATCCACTGGGTCAAGGAGAGGTCAGACCCTTCTTTTTTCTCTGTTCAAATCCCATGTTCCATGATGCTTTGCTGCTTGGCCTGTTTCCTAAGCAGAAGTCTAACACATATATTTATATCAAAACCATATGCACATAACTAGTAGATGGTTATCACATTACACTTCTCCCTCCTAGACTGAACTTGGGGATTCTATTCCTAGGCATGGGATGAGTTCCACAAATTCAGTTCACTGCTCTAACTGTTGGGATAACCCATTTGCATTTGCTTTTGCTGCCCCTGCCCTGTGAGTGACAGTCATGTCGTAACCCTGCAAGGCAAGGCTCCATCTTAAAAGCCTACCATTTGTTTTACCCATCTGTGCCAGCCAAACCAGGTGGTAATGATCTGTTTGTACCTTAAAGTGCTGCCCATATAGGTATGGCTCTAATTTCTTTACTGTACATACCATTGCAAGGCATTCTCTCTCCACTGAAGAATAATCCTGCTCCCTGTGAAGTAATTTATTACTGAGGTACACTGTTGGTTGCTCTTTCCCTTGGTTAGAAGTCTGACAAAGTACTGCCCCAATACCCACATCTGAGATATCTGTCTGGACTACAAATGATTTTTTGTAGTCTGGACTGGCTAATACAGGAGCACCGCACAGTGCCTCCTTTAGCCTTGTAAAGGCTTATTCACAGGCTGGTTCCCATTTTACCTTTTTAGGCATTCTTTTCTTTAGCAGGCCAGATAGGGGAGCTGCCAAGGCACTGTAGTTTGATACAAATTTTATGTAGTACCCTGCAGTCCCTAGAAAACTCAGAACCTGCTTCTGTGTTTCAGGTCTGGGCTATGCCTAGATTGCCTCAATCTTTGTTTGATTAGGATGGAGCTGTCCCACCCTACTACATGCCCTAGGTATGTCACCTCAGCCATGGCCAACTGGCACTTTTCAGCTTTTACAGTGAGCCTGGCCCTCTGTACCCTGCCCAACACTTCCTTGAGGTGGGACAGGTGTTTCTTCCAGCTGGCACTGAAGATGGCAGTATCAATCAGGTTCTCCACAGCGTACTCTTCAGTACCATGTAACACCTGGTTCACCAACCTTTAGAAGGTGGCAGGGGCATTCTTCATTCGGAAAGGCATTACTTTAAACTCAAATAACCCTATCGGAGTGATGAAGGCCGACCTCTCCCTAGCTATGGCAGTTAACTCCACCTGCCAATACCCTTTTGTCAGGTCAAAAGTGGTAAGGTATGTCACCCCTCCCAACTTGTCCAGTAGTTCATCCATCCATGGCATTGAGTTGGCATCTGACTTTGTGACTGCATTGAGTCCACCATAGTCCATACAAAAATGAGTAGAGCCATCTGGCTTGGGAACGAGTACTACGGGTGAGGCCCAGGGGCTGTGAGATTTCTGGATTACAGTTAAATCCAGCATTTCCTCCACCTCCCTCCTAATGTCCTTTTGGATGGCCTCTGACACCCAATATGCTGCCCACCATATGGGAACTTGCATCCCCATATCTATGTCATGTGTCGCTAAGGAGGTTAGTCCAGACCTGGCATTAAACAATGGGACAAAGTCTGCTAAAACCTCCCTTACTTCCTGGATCTGGTCCGCGTCAACTGGGGCAACATTTTGATTGCCTCCACAGAGGACTCCCACTTGCTTTCTTCCAGCAAGTCCAGAAGGGGATCTTCTTCATCCGTCCCCTCCCTAGGACTTCACACTGCAAAGACCATGTCAGCCATATTTGCATATGGCTTCATCATGTTGACGTGGTACATCCTTTGGGTATGTCTCCTATCAGGCAGTTCTACAATGTAATTTATGTCATTCTCCTGTCTGACTACTTTGTACAGTCCTGCCCACTTGGCCTGCAGCTTGTTTTTCTGGATTGGGATTAGGACCATGACCTCCTGACTCACAGAGTACGAGTAAGCTCTGGCTCTGCAGTCATACCATACCTTTTGCTTCTGCTGGGCAGCTGCCAGATTGCTCTGGGCTGTTCTCATAAGCTCCTTCAGCTTTTTCCTAAACTTAAGGACATAATCCACTATGGGAGTTCCCTGGAGTGTGTGCTTGCCTTCCCAGTCCTCCCAGATCAAGTCTAGGGGCCCATGCACCCTGTGTCCATATAAGAACTTGAAGGGGGGAACCCTGTCGACTCTTGTGGCACCTCTCTGTATGCAAACAACAGGTGGGGAAGGTATTTCTCCCAGTCCCCCATGCTGTTCAGTAAACATTTGGAGCATTGATTTAAGGGTACCATTAAACCTTTTGACAAGCCAATTGGTTTTCGGGTGATAAGGTATTGTGCATCTCTGCACCACCCCACACTTCTCTCACAGACACTTCATCAGGTCCGACATGAAGGAATCCCCTGGATTAGTTATAACCTCCTGTAGGAACCCAATGCAGGAAAAAATCCCTAGCAAGGCATATGCCACTTTGTCTGTCCTCAGTGAGGGATAGAGTGACTGCCTCTGAGTACCGGGTAGCATAATCTACCACTGTTAGGATAAACCTCTTCCTGGAGGAGCTGGGGGTATTCAAAGTCCCCACAATATAAATTCCTACCCTCTGGAATGGCTCCACCACTATGGGCAAGGGAATTAAGGTGGCTTTGGTTTTACTGTATTACCCACCTTCCTTATTTCTTGGCACCGGTGACAAGACCTGCAATATTCCTTCACATGTTGGGTGAAGTTGGGCCAGTAGATATTCTGGGCCAATCGCTGCATAGTGCACACGATTCCCAGATGTCCAGACATGGGGATATCATGAGCAATCTTGAGCAACTGCTCATGGTACCCCTGGGGAACGACAAGCTGCCTGCCCATCACCCCTCCCTCTGTCCCTATGTCCTGCGTATACAGCAGTCCATCCTCCCAATACACTCTATGTCTCCTGTCACCTCCCAGTGTCCCATCAGATTCTGCTCAAGCCTTCAGCTTATCTAAACTAGGGTAATTTTTCTGAGCAGTTGCAAAATCTTTACATATTCCCAAGGCATGGGACAGATTCCCTTCGGTTCCTAAACTAGGGTCCCTAGCTCTCTGACAATTGGCTACCCTTCCCTCCTCAGAGTAACCTTCTGTAGCTGTTCTGTTAACTGCTACCTGGATAATTTTGTTTTGGTTTTTTTTACACTTTATTTTTATTAAAAGTCAGAGAGCATCTATAATGACATCTCAATAAGCAGATTTAAGTTACATTTGATTGATTAAATACAGTGAGCAGGGATCTGGCTACAATACAATATGCTAAGCCCCAGTCTAGGCTGGGGGTGTACCCTCCATCCATACAGTGTATATATTGGATATTCCAAGCCATTCAAGAGTGACCCTTTTACATTCCAGTATTGATCCTATTCATGGCACAATGTCCAGCCTGTGTTGCATGACCCATAAAGGCCACTTAATCCAAAAAACCCCGACCCCCTCTGTCCACTGGTTTAGCATTGGCATAAGTTTTTTCCATTGCATGAATCTCTTGTACCATATCCTCCCACTCTTTTACTCTAGGAGGGGACTGCTGAAGCCACTTCCTGGAGATCACTTTTTTGGCTGCCACCAGCAGAACAGTAATCATTTTTTTAGTCTGTTTGTTTTTAATATCATTAGGGAACCAATGTAGCAGTACTAAACCAGGGGTTAACTGCTGGATCTCAGGGAAGAGGTGTATGATGCCTACCGCTATATGCAACCAATAATCTTGAATTACCTGGCAGCTCCAAAATATATGACTATGGTCTGCCTGGGTTTCCCCCACATGATCTCCAGCACCCGGCTCCTCCCCTACCTCCATATTTCTCCAATATAAGGGGTGTTTTAAAATATTTCAGAATGCACTTCCAGCTATATTCTTTCCAGATATATGAGCTTGTTACGTTATGCTGGATGTTGTAGATCTGTCCCATTCTGCCTCAGAGATCCTCCTCCCAGGACTTCTGTAGCCGTACACAGGACTTACGTTCCGTTGGCTGGAGAATCTGGTACAATATGGAAATAATATGATCTGGCAGCTGCCCAGATTTAACATTGATAATGAATTGGACCAAAGGATGCAACTGAGTAAATCCCCAACTGGTCCCCCATTGTGTCAGTATATAATGGCGCATTTGAAGAAAGTGAAAATGGTCCACTTTATTCAACTTATAGGCCTACTGCATTTGGACAAATGATCTGAAGGTCCCCTGATCATACCACTGATAGATATATTTCAGGCCCCATCTTCTCCATATAGCAAAGGTATGAATTGTTGTGGCTGGCAGGAACATGGGGTCATATGTGGGGATTATTAAGGGTATTGTTGACGGCCTAATCCTGGGTTCTCCCAGTGCCCCACACCATATACTTAAAACAGCGTTCATAAATCTGGATCGAATTCCCTTTGGGGCCCATCTCCTGATTGCATAGGAGATCCCATGACCCTTTCAATGCTAGTTGCCTGTTCCCCCAGTTCTATCATCTTCCAGTGTGTGTCTATGTTTGAATCCCACCAGTTCAGGGCATGTGCTATTTGGGCCGAATAGTAGTATGATTTAAAATGTGGGAGAGCCAGGCCTCCTCTGGATTTAGCCAACTGGAGCAAAGCATAAGCTTATCTAGGTTTCTTCCCCTGCCATATGAACTGAGATCTCATATTGTCCCATACCGTAAATCTTGTTTAGGGGAGTAGGATGGAAAGATTCTGGAGCAAGTAAAGAAACCTTGGTAATACTGACATTTTTATGGACTCTACTCATTGCATAAGGGGGGTAGGGAGATGTTGCCATTTCTGTAGGTTGCTCTTTAATGCCTTAACCAGGGAAGGGAAATTTATGTCATACAGCCTCGAGAGGTCCTGAGGGATTATGACACCTAGGTACCTAAAGTTCTGCGTGTTCCATTTCAATAGGAAAAGCTGCTGGGTACTCCTGTCAGGATCATACTTCCCCCTATGGACCTCTCTTTTAGAGGTATTGAGTTTATACCCTGCTAGGGTCTCTATCTCCTGTAGTAGTAACTTAGGAAGAGATGACTCTGGGGATGTTAAATAAATCAACAGATTATCTGCATAGAACACTGTATTATGTTCTATCCTTCCCACCCTCAGACCTGTTATTTCATCCTGTCCTCCGATTGCTTCAGCTAAAGGTTCGACATACAGAACGAACAATAGGGGTCATGGGGGCAACCCTGTCAAGTGACTCTGGTTAAAATAAAACATTCGGAGTAGGTTCTGTTAGTCTTCACCACTGCTTGTGGGGAGGCACATAGGGCCTGCACCCATTCTACAAATCTAGGTGGGAGACTGAATCTATTTAAAGAGTGATACAAAAATCTCCATGACACCCGGTCAAAGGCCTTTTGGGCATCCATGCTTAATAACAGGAAGGGGAGTGATCTTTCTTCTATTTTCTCTAGCAAATAAAGGGTTCTCTTGATATTATCTGTCGTCTTTCTTTGAGGGACAAAACCTATTTGATCTTTATTAATAATATTGGGCAAAAGGGATACATGCATAGAATTTATAATCCTGATTAAGTACTGAGATTGGTCTGTATGATTCACAGTTAAGGGGGTCTTTTCCTGGTTTTAAAATTGTCGATATATTCACATATTGCCATGGGGGTCTGGTGTCTTTAATTTGTAGATCATTAAATCCTTTTAGTAAGGTGGTTGACAAAGCCTTAATAAAGCCCTTATAAAACTCTGGGGTCAACCCGTTTTGACCTGGACTTTTACCTGCTTTAGTCTGATTTTATAACCCCTGCTATCTCCTGAGTGGTGATTGGCCTCCGTAAGCATTCCTTCTGTTGTTCTGATAGTTTGGGGAGGTTCAGCCCTGAAAAAGGGCGATGTATTTATCTGCTGTTGGTTCCAGGTCTTGGGAGTAAAGGTTATTATAAAATTGTTTAAATCGCTCCAGTATATCCTTAGTGTTGGTTAAGAGTTGCTTTGTTTGGGGGTGTCTAAGCTGAGTGATCATTCCCCTATTATTTTGTGCCCTTAATCTGGAAGCCAGTACCCTAAAGGCCTTCGCTCCACCCTCGTAATATTTTGGCTTGACGTATAACAGGGCCTGCTCTGTTTTATAGTTGAGCAAGTCCTGTAGTTTGCTTTTAGTACTGTTCAGGTTCTGTAGGGCATTTTTATCACCCTGCATATGTGCAGTTTGCCAAATTAGCAGTTCTGCTTCTAAGTGTGTTTGTTGGTGCTCTCTCTCCTTTTTTTCTCTAGCTGTGAACTTAATTATTTCCCCCCTTATTATAGCTTTCGGGGTATCCCACAATATCCACGAAGAGATCTCAGGAGACAGATTCTGAGCTAAAATTTCTGGGATACGCTGTTGAATTAGGTCCATGTATCTCCTGTTTCTTAATAAAGAATTATTAAAGTGCCACTGAGTCAGCTGTTGTTCCTGATACCCATCTAGCCCAACAACCAGTGGGGCACGGTCTGTGAGTAAAATAGAGAGAATGGTAACTTGGTGTACCAATTCCTGGTGTTCCATCGTAATTAAGAGATAACATATCTGGAAATATGTGTGGTGGGCCACTGAGTAGTGCGTGTTCTGTCTACTTCCCCTATTTTTATGCTGCCAAGTATCTACCAGGCCCATTTCTTTTATTAGCTGTCGGCCATGCCTTTGGTCTGCTGTCATTCGGGGTGGATTAGGATTTGAGCTATCTTTCCAAGAGTCCATCAACAGGTTTAGGTCCCCTCCTACTACCAGGACACCAAGTTTAAACTTAATTATTTTGTCCATCAAGCTCTGATGTGTCTGTGGGCTCGCTTCTGGGGGAAGGTAAAGGCAAACTACTGTATAGGGCATACCTCACCACTTTCCTCTAGCCATAGCTAATGTTCCCTCTCTGTTATGATACGAGGTCTCCAATTGGAATGCTGAATAGCTGGGGATTAGTACTGCAGCGCACCTCCTCCTCCTCCTACCTGAGGGGTATGAACTTGCTATCATAGTATTCATTCCAAATTTTGTCAACTTTTGATGTTCAGCTGGGTTCATATGCATTTCTTGTAGCAATATCATTTGGGGATGGGATTTTTTAAGATAAGATATCACCTTGCTTCATTTAATGTCTCCCCCAGGAAATTTATGTTCTGAGATATTAATTTAATCTGATGTAACTGGGCCATAGTAGTAAATGAGGTATCTTTTAACTACCTTGTTCACCCCCTGTTCCCACCATGTCATCTCAATGCCAGTTGTTGGATCTTCCCGCCACATACTACAGGTCAAAAAACCCTTCCAGAGCTCTGTACTCCAACTTGATTTTTGACAAGAAAACCACAGAAATTCTACCTTACTTATAACAACAACTATATACAATAATAACATTGTGACTTCCACCCTCCAGATCAGGACTCTGGAGGGTGGCAATATCAAAAATCGCCGCTGGGGAGCTGTACTCCCTTAGTCGAGGTGTATTCTGGGGTAAAATCTACCCCAAATTGTAAAATGTGAAAGGGTAAAACAAAGAAAGCAATATCAGGAGTTGAAAAAGAAAAGGGACTAAAATATATGCAAAATAAAAATGGTGCATTCAGTTATTGTCCTCTGTAAATGTCTATTTGTCCACCCCGCCAACTGTCTAGGCAAGGAGGAGAAGCTCCTCAAAGTCATTGTTTCAGAATCATTTATGTCCAGAACCCAAACTGAGACACTCTCTCCTGTAGGCAGAACTTGTATTGAAAAAGAAGAAATTAGTACTTAAGAGTAAATGTGTTCAGGCTTCATATTTCCTAACTAAACAGTAATCTGTCATGAAGTTTGCCTTCATAGTCTACATTGGTACATTTGCACAGGCTCCATTATACCTCTTGAGATTCATGGAGCTAGATGGAAGGAATGCCCAAGGGGCCTGTGTAGGTAGGACCATCTCTAGCCCTACTGTGGCTCCAGGGTTGAGGGGAAACACCAGTACCCCGAGACCCCTCCACTGTGTCCATCACCATCTTTCAGGATCCATCTGCCAGTTCGCCGCTAACTCACCAAATTCACGCAGTCTCAAGTGGCCCTCAGAGGGGAGACAAGGAGCTGCTGCTTCAGTTCTAGTGGGCAGGAGAGCACACTGGACCCCTCCAGCTGGTTGACTGCATCTGGGAGAGCTATCCAGCTCAGAGGCTTCACCATATACTCTCTCTCCTTCTCCCCCAGATTCTGTATGTAACTGTTTGAAGGTCGCTCGTACAGAATATGTGGGCCTAGACATCAAACATGGCTCTTGTGTTATTAGAGGGGAGTTCAGTTAAATATCTGAGATGATGGCTGTCGCTTCAAGGAGTGGGGACTACTCCCCCTCCTTTATGCTTGTCATCTGATCATCTTCCCTCATTATATGCTCCGTTCTACCTCATAGACATGGCCACTAGTGCCCTGGTCCCTGCGGTGATCCAATATAGTTGCTGGCCTCCTTGATGTCTAAGTTAGCCCCTCGGAACAGTGCAACCTTTACCCAATCTGCATTTTGAGACTCACAACCTTCCAGCTTTGCACCTTCTGAGACCACATAATTCCACAAGACGGCAGACTAACTCTGGACCAGTCGTTCGGCGAGTCCCTGCTCCAGCAATCAGTACCAGCTTCATCCCCCCAGCTCTCCACAGTTCAGCAATGGTGTCCCCCCAGCCCCTAGCACTCACCTCCAAACTCCAAGTATAAACTGCCCGATTTATCCACTGACTTAGGAGGCATTCCTAGCAAATTGTTCGAGCAGGTGTTTGATTGAGTCCTAAGCTGCTTGTTCTGACCTCATGTCTGGCAGTTGTCATCGGCATGACGGTTCTGCTGCTAGAACTGGGCAGTAAGGGAAAGTAACCTTGGTCAGAAGCTTATAGTTCCTTTTGGTGAGTTCCTTTAGGGCATTCTGAGCTGAATTGTAATTTTGCTGCTCGTTCGGGTATTGAATCGTGAGTCTCGCAGGGTACGGGTTGCAGAACTTTAGTTTCAGGCCTCTTAATATGGGGAACAGAGGAATACACGCCCTACGTCATCACAGGGGCATAATCGTTGTGGAAATATATTCTGGTATTCACAAAGAAGTCTTCCCCATGGTCCAGATTTCCTCTTTAGTCATGTATCTTAAAAAGCACAGAATGATGGACCGGGGTCTCACTCTGGTTTGGGATGGATGTGGACCTAGGGCTCTGTGGACTCTTTCTATCTCTAAGTCATAGACCAGGTCCAGGTGCAGTGCTTCTCGAAGCAAACAATCAGTGAATTGTGCAATATTATCTCCCTCACTCCCCTTGGCTACTCTATAAATTCTGAGATTTCTATGTTGATGCCTATTTTCTGCATCCTCCTGTCTCTCACTTAAGGCCTGGCATATTTTGACCAACTGTGTGACCATGGTCTGGTGTTCACTAGCAGCCACAGAATGTGTGGATTGAGTTTCCTCTATTACCGCTGCCCTCTGCTGCAGCTCGTTAATGTCAGCCCAAGCTTGCTCCTGTTCTCTTTTAAAGTCCTTAAAATCAGATTTAATCTCCTTGAGTTCATCTAGAATTTTATACAGTTTGTCTTCCAATGGAGAGGTGGTTTAGGTTTTTGTTTTTGTTTCCCCTTTTTTTTGGCAGCAGGTCGTGATGAAGAAGGACTCAAGCAGGTTGAAGCACCAGAGTCAGAGGCCTTGTGATCAGAGGGGTCAGGATCTACTGGCAAATTTGAGAATCTGTTTGGTTATCCTTGCAGCTGGTTAGTAGCCATTAAATCTGCTAGTGCCAAATGCTTTTGATTCGGAAGGCTGGGGATCTGGCTGGAAGGGCAAGTGGTCCACTGAGCGAGAGCGCTAAACCACCATTCTGTTCAGGGACTGCACTGGAAGTCCTACCTGGGGAATTTCTAACCCCATTTCACTATTCTCCATATCAGGAGACACAGGCTGGGGAACCAGCCTCCCAGTGTTTTCCACAGGGGCTTCTATGAGGTTCAGGGAACCACAATTTGCTTTTGCTGCCTGACTGCAGGTAACTGCACCCACCACCTCCTCTTGGAGATTGTTCCCTATAATCACATCCAGGGTTGCATTTCTGCCACTGCAACTTTTTGCACAGTCTCTCCTGTCTCACCCCAGTCCAGGAGAACACTAGCAAGTGGCAGTTTTCTCCTCCGCAGTGACTCCCCATACTGCAACAAACTGATTGGGTATAAGCTAAGTCTCAACCAAATCCCCTTTCTCCAAAGTAAGGGATGCTCCCGTATCACTTAACCCATGGTTTTGCACCCCATTCACAGTAACTGGGTGTATGTGCTCCCTCCTGTTTACTGGCATGCTTTCAGGCGTACTCAAAAACACCACTTTTTTTCCCAGCACCACTTTGTGCACTCTGTGCCTTTTTAGGACACTGTCTTGCAATATTTTAATTTTTTATTATTTTTCAGTTGTTTAACCAGGATGCCCAGGTTGTTTGCAAAAACAACAATCATTTCTTTTATCAGGCAAATCCTTTCTTTGTAACCTGGGACTGCCCACTTTCTGGGGAGGCAGTGAGGGTTTTAGCTGCCCTGAAGGTGCACTTTTCCCTTTCTGTGCTGTCATGCCCGCCCCACTCCCTCTCAGAGCAGATCTGTTCCTGGCATAGTGGTCCGAGAGCTCAGCAGCCTCCTACACTGTTTTTGGATCGTGGTCCTCTAGCCAGGTTTTTGGCTGTGCTGGGCAAGCCCAAAGAACTGCTCCAAAAGTACAACATCCTCAATTTTCTCTACAGAGTCTGCTTTTACCCCTTCCCACCACCGTTTCAAATACTGATGTTGTTTTGTGGCTAGTTCCGCGTAGCTCATGTCAGGGTTTTTTCTTGAGCTTAGGGAATTTAACTCTGTACGCTTCAACAGTCAAGTCATACTTTTTTAGCAAGACAGCTTTAAGTTTGCCATAATCATTACTGTCCTGATTGTCCATTTGATCCAATGTGTCATGAGCTTTCCCGGTAAGCAGCAAGGATAGCTGGAAGCTCCATGACTCTTTGGGAATTTTTGCCTGAATACATACCTTTTCAAATGAATTTAAAAATGCATCCATATCTTCCCTGTCTTTAAATTCAGCTATCAATTTAGAATTTAATTTGTAACCTAGTCCTGGAGGTCCAGGTTCATCCATGCCACTTACCTGCTCTGGCGCTGGTCTTTGGAGTTGTAGCTTCTCCAGTTCAAATTTCTTCTGGTTCTCTCTGTCTCCTCTCGCTCAGCCTCTCTTTGATGCTGGTTTTCTTTTTCCTCAGCCTCTTACTGCTCTTGCTTCACCTCTCTCTCTCTCTCTCTCTCCATCTCCAGCTTTCTGTGTTCAAACTCCCTCTGTTGCTGGGCTTCGAACCATTTCTGCTCGAATTTCAGCTCCATTCTCCTCAACTCCATCTGCAGCCTAATCCCTTCTGGCTCCAGCATAGTGGTGACCTTCCCCTGCTGCTGTGGCTCTCAGTTCACACTGGTCCAGCTGTCCTCCTCCCAGGGAGTGGACACTGGGGTGGACCCAGGCCCTTCCATGCCCAAGGTCTGGTCCCTTTCAGTCAATGACTGTGACTCGAGGTCTTGGGCAGTCGCTAGTGCATCGGCTGCCACAACGGCCTCCACAAGATGCTGTTTGTTTCACCCCTCACAACAGACTCCTTTTTCCTTACACAACTGCCTCAGGTATTCTGTAGTGTACTACCTGTAGGTGGAAGCCATCTTCTTCCCTAATCTGTGGCTACACTAGATTGCACCAAAAAAAAAAACAACTAGAGAACTTTGACTGTAACCAAAACTATCTATTTCTTTTTAAAATCACTGCATTGTTTTGTGTGAGAACTGTTACTGTTTATCAGTCTGACACACTGGACTGTTAATGCTCGTGTCACAAAATAACTTCAAAGTATGCAAACAAATCTTTTTGATCGCAGCACTGCAAACCAAATCTTTTAGATCACACCACTATCAATCAGATATGTCACAAACACACTCCTGGGGTCAGGCCTGCTCCCACAGTGCCCAACCTCAAAGTGCAATATTTGAACAGGAGACAAACAGAGACACCCTCCTGTCTGTTTTGGGTCTGAGCAACTACCAGTCTTGAGTCCTGGGGTCAAATATGAACCTTTTTTTGCTAGCACACCCAGGTAACAGGTCCAAATATCACACCCTCTTCTGGGAAAGCAGTGCAATACTTAAGTCAGTGGGCACACAACCTGATTCACAATCCTTCTTCTGGCTCAATTGAGACCTAAGTATTTCCTTAACTTGCTGCATATGGTGACACACTATAAACACTTTGACAGTTATGTCAGAATTATCAACACTGTTCCAGCATTCACACTCAAAATGAGAAAATGTCTCAGACAGGATTAAGGAAATCAAAAAGTTTACTAAAACTAAAAATAGTAAATAAAATACAAAACACTGAACATGTAACATTGATGGTACAGTAAATAAAGAAATGTAACTTACAAAACAAAATGCCTTTTGACTGAAGTAACTAGTTCTAACTCAGTTTTCAGTTGTGGTTTGCCTGTCTTGACAGAAGCACCTCTTAAAAGTCTTGAACACAAGTGTCTCTTGAAAGTCCAAACACAAGAATACATTGTTCCCCCAGCAACTTGACCATATTGGGGGGGGTGTCCCACCCTGCTTGTGAGGTCACAGCTCTGTGATGATGCTGGCTGAGGTCACTCTCATTCCTGCATACTGAATTAGTCACATGCATCTGCACATTGCTAAACATTTCACTTAAAAAAATATAGATATTCATCCTAATTAGTGAGCAGCATGCTTTATGACAGGTCAGAAGTACCCCTTTGATCTGCACAAGAACATCCTGAAAGACACCTTTCTTAGCTATGTGAATTGTCACAGGTATCCAACAGAACTGGCTTCCCTCCAGATGTTTTAAAATGCAATATTTTATAACAGGTTTCTTAGGTTCAAAGCAGTGGTTGAATTTATAGCCTGTTATATTAGCTAATACAGGCACTGACAGGTAGGTGTAAAAAGGAAGCTCTTAATTAGTTTATCCACTGGGCCAAGGAGAGGGCAGACCCTTATTTTCTCTATGTTCAAATCCCATGTTCCATTTATTTATTTTTTTATTGCAATTGTTTCACCAGGAAAGCACACTGAGCAACAAGATGCTAGTCTCCCGTTACGATCTTGGGGGTACACATGGATATGATAACACACAGGTTATCAAGTGAACAGTTAACAGAAGCAAATAAAAAGCAGCATAAGGAGATATGATTGCATGAATATACAAGCAGTGCACATTGAATGCTTAGGGTATTATAGTATCAAATAACAATTTTTGTGACAAGAAGCAGCAGACAAGGTAATTTAGTACAGTAGTAACAGCTGTAAACAACAGAGGACTTATATCACAGTTATACAGTTATACACAGTACATAGGGCAAAATAGGATCAGGATATAAGTGCAAGTTTGGGGTTATATGCCAGCTTCTGTAGCAAGGCTAAGGCCACTGTTCAGGCATTGGGGAGGGGATAGTGGGGCATGGCAGGTTCAGGGACAGCAGCAATTTGTAGTAAGGAAGTTTGCTAGGGTGGTAGAGAGTAGGAAGAGGAAGAGTGCTGAATTTGCAGTGGGAGTGTGTTCCAGATCTTTGGTAGCCGGTGTGAGAAAGCAGCGTGACTGGCAGTGGTCTCCCACCTAGGGACTGAAAGTTGGCTGGAGTCACTGTATCTAATATGATGGGGGGTGGGGCATCTGTGAGCATGGTGGCAAGGTAGGAGGGGATGGACCTGAGCCATAGGTTGAAGACAAATTTAGCACAGTGAGAAATGCGGCGGTTTTCGAGGGATGGTAGTGCCAAGGCTCGGTAGAGGTCACAGTGGTGGGTGAGGGGAGAGGCATGGAGATCAAAGCGGCAGAAGGTATTATAAAGTGTGTCCAGTTTAGATAGGGTGGACTAAGGGGCTGCACTGTATACAATGTTGCAGTAGTCGATGGAGGGCAGTATCATCTTCAGGACCAGTTCACGTCAGACTCGAGGAGGGAGGGTGCTGCGGTTCCTATATAGTGCACTGAACATGGGACATAGTTTTTTGAGATAGCATCGATGTGGTCAGAGAAGGAGAGATGGCTGTCAAGCCAGACCCACAAGTAATGGAACAAGCAGACATCTTCAAGTTTTTGGCCATCCAGGGTGGCGAAGTAGGGAAGGGAGGGAAGTCTGGCCAGGTGTTGTCATGTGCCGAAGGTCATAGTGACAGTTTTTTGTTTGCAATTAGGGAGAGCTGGTGCAAGCTAAACCATTGCTGTACCTTGTTGAAGTCAGCCTGGAGGTTTGATTGCACCACATCAGGGCAAAAATTCTGTTAGAAATAGAATGTTGATTTTTGAACTGCGCGTGCTCAGAAACTGAACATTTTTATTAAATACTTTAAAAACTACTTAATAGCAGGACCTAAAAAACACAAAAACACACTCCTCGGACCATGATGCTTTGCTGCTTGGCCTGTTACCTAAGCAGAAGTCTAAAACATATATTTATATCAAAACCATATGTACATAACTAGTAGATGGTTATCACGTTACAGCTGACCTTGGCACATACCCTTGCACTGTAAGACACTGCTGTCTCAATCTCTGTAGTTAACTATAGAGTAAGGGGGGTGTGGGTGGTTAGCATTCAGTGAGGGGATTGGGTTGGGGATAGGGGATGTGGCAGATGATGAGGGACCATTTTCTTTTTTTAGTAAAAAAAAAAGTCCCATGGCTGTTTTTCCATTTCAGGGAACTCCCTATTTTTAGGATACTGGGTGGGCTCCCCAGTGTAACACACTGTTGGGGGGGTGTAAATGCTGACATGGGGATTGAGACCCCAGTGTTGGTAGTGTTAATTAATCAAGGCACTGCAATGGGGGGAAACATCTGACACTGGGGATGGGCATCCCAGTGCCGGCTAAGAAGCATAAGTAATAAAGAATAAATAAATTAATTAATTTAATAAAGAAATAAATAAAGAGATAAATAAATAAATACACTGCCACGGGGTAGTGGGGCCCCTGGTGTGCAGATACAGTTGAAGGTTGCAACACAGTCAGGATGGCGGGGCTACAATGACAGTAACCCCGTCCCTGACCTACGAGTGGTGACAGCAGGAGGGGTTGCACTACATGACACAGCTGTCATATATTAAAGATAGCTACATCATATTGTACAAATTGCTGCTTTTGCAAAAATTCAGTTATAAATAGAATGTTGATTTTTGAACTGTGCGTGCTCTGAAACTGAGCATTTTTATTAAATACTTTAAAAACTACTTAATAGCAGGACCTAAAAAACACAAAAACACACACCTCGGACCAACCTCTATCAAACCTGACAGTTTCAGGTTTCAAAGTTTCCTATTTTTTGAGTTATTGGGTGGCAAAAAGAATCTTAACATTTTCAAAAACAGAGACTTTTGTGTTTATTTGCACCTCTGTAACTTTGCCTCCCCTGAAATGATCTACATGAAATTTGCAGTCTCAATAGATCCTGGTACCTAGGCTTTTTTTTTATGTGTGAATTCTATGTAAATCAGTTGAAAGGGGGCAAAGTCATTAAGGTGCAAAAATATGTGTTTAACATACAGTAGAAGTTCTTACACAGCCCTAATATACAGGCACAATCATGTCTGTATTATATATATATACACACAGTATATATATATATATATACACACACACAATATATATTTAACAAAAAAAATTCAGCACAAAAGCACTGAGGTAAGGGTACTCTGGATTACCCAAACCTGTACGACAATCATAGGGCTGGTTCCTCCTTCCTCTTGGCAGAAATACAGATGAAACACAGGAAACACAGTGATGAGTCTTGAGAGGGACAAAATAAGTGTCTGTGTCTTCTGTTCTCCGCTTTTGCAGATTGTGTCACAGGGCATTTGGCACCATACAATCCTATATAAAGCAGAACCAGTCTAAATTGTTTTGTGCTGATTTGCATATACTTCAAATAATGCTTTACATTATTTCTGGCATATGTGATTTTGTGTTTCTTTGAAATATAGCTTTGTTACCAGTGCCCTTCCCAGTTAACCCTTGCCTCAGTGCTTTAATGCTGAGGTTTTGTTTTTTTTAGATTGCATTCCCACTTTGGGCCCACCATGACCCAAATATGTAAGACCATCATAGGTGTTTTTCCTGCTTTCTCTGTGCTGAGATTCAAATGAGACAAACCGATGAGTACTGAAAAGGACACAGCACATGTCAGGGCCTTCTTTTATTCTCACTTTTAATTATTTGCGGATTGTGTTCATTTATGTACAATAGAAAGGGAGAGACCATAAAAAAGTAACAGAAGCTTTGTAGGGCAGGAGGTGGACAGCTAGCCCTTTTTTGAAGGAGAGAGTCCTGAAGGGACTTGCTAATCTGAATGTGGACAAAGCAATGGGGTAAGATGGGGTGCATCCAGGGGTACTGAGGGAGCTCTCAGAAATACTGGCTGGATCTCTGATGGCTCTATTTAACAGCTCACTGGAAGCAGGAGTGGTTCCGGAGGACAGGAGGAGGGCAGATGTAGTCCCACTACAAAAAGTAGTAGCAGGTAAGAGGCTGGCATTATAGGCCAGTCAGTCTGACATTGGTGGTGAGAATGCTAATGGAATCACTGCTGAAGGAAAGGATTGTGGAATATTTTGAATCCAGTGGGTTACATGATCCAAGGCAGTATTTGTTCATGGGTAGGAGGTCATGTCAAATGAATCTACTGATTTCTTTGACTGGGTGACAAATTATTTAGATCAAGGTGGAGCAATGGACATGGCCTACCAAGATTTCAGTAAGGCTTTCAACACCATTCCACACAGGAGATTAGTAAGCAAGCTGGTTAACTTAGGAGTGGGTCCAAAGGTGGCAAACTGGATAAGAAATTGGATAGAGGATAGCTGACAGATGGGGTTGGTAAATGGATTTCACTTCGAGGAAGGGAGTGTGACCAGCAGGGTGCCTCAAAGATCAATGCTGGGTCTGGTCCTCTTTAATGTCTTTTTAAGTGACACTGTAGAGAAGCTAGAAGGAAAGGTCTGCCTCTTAATGGATAACACAAAAATCGGCCATAGGATAGGCACTCCAGGGAGGTGGAATGTATGTGCAGAGACTTGAGAAAACTCAAAGAGTGATCCATTGCACAGCAGCTGGGTTTCCATGTAAAAAAGTGCAAATTAATGTACTTAGAACACAGAAAGTCAGGGAGAGAGTACAAAATGGGTGGAGTGGTATTGATGACAACCAAGGTGGAAAGAGATCTAGGGTTTATCATATTGGATGACCTAAACATGGCTATGCAGTGCAACAAGGCAATAGAGAGAGATAGTGGGATGCTGGGGTACATAGGGAGGGGTATCACCTGCAGAAAGAGGGAGGTGATGTTTCTTCTCTATAGATCACTGACAAGACCCCACCGAGAGTACTGTGTCCAGTTCTGGAGACAATTCCAGAAGGACATAAGCAGAGTGGGGGTGGTCCAGAGAAGGGCAAGTAAAATGGTGCAGGGTCTGTATCAACAATCCTATAAGGATAGACTAAAGGACCTCAGTATGCACATCCTGGAACAGAGGAGGGATATTGGAGATATCTTACAGATTTTCAAATGCATCAGGAGTAAATAAGGTACAGGAAGAAAGCGTTTTTTTCTGAAGAAAAGGTACTCAAGAATAAGGAGATATACTATGAAGCTGGTTGGGTAGATTCAGGAGAGATGTGAGGAAGAACTTCTTCACAGAAAGAGTGGTGAATTCCTGGAACAACCTTCCAGAGGAGGTGGTAGGGGTAAAAACAGTGGTGGTGTTCAAAAATGCATGGGATAAGCACAAGGGAGTCATAGTGGAAAGGAAAGGTGGGAGGGAGAAAGAGCTGTAGATTGGGTACATTCTGCAGTAATAGTGTAGGTTGGAAGGAATTGGCAGACTGGATAGGAGTGGTCCTTATCTGCTGTCAAATTCTATGCATGAGATGATATTTGGGACCACAGATTCTTGCTTAAAATAGAGCCAGTCTAAATTATTTCATGGTGATGTGCATACACTTCACATGGTGCTATACATTATTGGCATAGGTTTAATTTTTATTTTTTATTTTTTTAGATAGAGAGAGAAGCAGATATCGTCACAGTAGCATCATGTCACTATAGTTAGACTTCAGAAGGCACTTCTATGTATATACAGTATCAATTTTCAGGTATTAATAACTTCACCGTCCTTTGAAAGATAAACTTAAATTTTGGCATTTACGTTGTTGAGCCATGGATCTCTGCATCCTGAATATATGATAATGGTTGAGTTGGTGGTTTGAAACTTGCGGAAAGTTGAAAATGTCAAAAAAAAAAAACATGTTTTTTGAGACTTTATTTTGCTCACAACAGTTGAAACTAAAAAAGCAGCTGTGAACTAAAACCTGAAACCTTGGATTGTTAAATTTAGGGCCAAGTGTGTAGCTTTGCTATTTTGTTGTAATTATTAACATACTAAGATAACATTTATATATATGTGAAGTTCGTTTTTACAAAAGATTGTCAAAAGGTGTTATTTGCAAAAGCACCTGTGGCCATTTCCATTACTCACTGGGCCAGACATTCAAAGGGGTTGTGCCTGGTACAACCGAGGGCGACCTGCACAGCGCAAGTCCTGATGCGCTGGGGCGCATTGGTAATGTATGTGGCATATCCGAAGGGGGCATGTCCATGCATATGTGGCACATCCCGATATTCAGCAAGGGATGTGTGGCGCATCTGCTGGCACAACCCCCAGATATGCCACATACCAAGGCACAAAGTTGAGCCTGAAAATTTCAGCTCAAATGCTGTCCACCCACAGGTGGGCTGCTGTACTTCAGGGCACAACACAGCAGCTGCCTGATGTGGGTGGCCACCTGTCTAGCATGAACACCATCCTCAAGCACCCATATGACCCTGGTAGCCTAGTGGTCCTCCCACCCCTCCTGTAGCACTGATCAGCAGGTATTGGATAGTACAATACTCCCTGGTAGTCTAGTGGTAACCCCCCTCCATCCCTGTAGCCATGAGCACCATAACTGTCAAAAGGCATTGTCCCTGGTGATCTAGTTGTACCCCCTTCCCCTCCCGATGCACTGCTTGCTGGAGCCCCATAGTGTAGTAAAACTCTCTTGGTCCAGTGGCACCCTCCCACCTTCACAGGAACCCCTGTACCCACAGCCCCCTCCCATTACCGTCAGGCGGCATCAACCCACCTGCATACCACCCGGCTGCCCGCTGAATGACAATGTACAGTAGCAGCTTTAAGCCTATTGGTCCACAGTGTGGAGCAATGGGCTTGCAGTGCTTGCTGTATGAGTCATTCACAAATATGTTGTGCCCATCCACATATTTGTGAATGACTCATACAGTAAGTACTGCAAGCCCTTTGGTCCACACTGTGGACCAATAGGCTTACAGCTGCTACTGCACGCTGTCATTGGGTGGGCGGCTGGGTGGCATGTGGGCTGGTTGATGCCACCTGCCAATGATGAGGGGTGCTGTGTATGCAGGGGTTCCTGTGAGGGTGGGGGTTTTCACTGGACCACCAGGGTTTTACTACACTACAGGGCTCCAGTGAGCAGTGCATTGGGAGAGGAGGGGGTACCACTAGGTCACCAGGGACAATGTCTTTTGACTATTATGGCTATCGTGGCTACAGGAAGGGAGGAGGGTTACCACTAGACTACCAGGGAGTATTGTACTATCCAGTACATGCTGATCGGTGCTACAGGGAGGGAGGGGGTTACCACTAGACCACCAGGGATTCATGACAGGTTGAACATGGCTATGCAGGGTGCCAGGTGCATTTCACCAGGATGCCCTGCACAATGTATGCAAATGGCATCATAATGACATGCAAATGGCCCCATTTGCACCTTGCATACATTATAGCACCAGTTGCATATCCATTTCTGAATACTGCGGTTGACGCACCCAGCACAACTACTGTTGCACTGGAGCATTCCCCGTCCTCCCTGTCTGGGGAATGCACTGGCGCATTGTACTTGCACCATGCACATTCTGTGCCATATTCAATGGCGATGTGCCATGGCACATCACCTTTGGATATCATACTGTCCTGGCCCCAGTGCAGCTCAGTTATTCTGTGCTGTCACTTGCGCCATTACCTGGCGCAGTCTGAATATCTTCCCCACTGTCTATATTGTTAAGACAAATTGTCAATTTTTGAGAAACTATGTCATCACAAAAGCAATAAAAGAGTTTTTAGATGGTGTAGTTTTTGTTCAGTTTTTACTAAAAAATGTCTGTGAGCTCAACTATATACAGTATATACACCTAGTAATGTAGTTGTTCCTTGCAAAACTGCTGTAACTTCACTGTGCTGCAGTGTGAGTTACTCCTCTGCCATACATTAATGTCAGCAGTACAGCTATGGCTCCACAGCAACACCAGGCTTGCTATAAAAGCTCTGGTACACCCTGCAGGTTTTAGCAGCTCAGAATGTAAACTCTAACTGCAGAAGACAGTAATGAAATACAATTCCAGAATCAATGCAAAAAGGGGTAATTTATGCATGAAAGTCTAAATGACTGTCAAAGATGCTCTTTAAAAGAAATAAAATATAAATTAAACTTTTTTAGAAAAATAAAATATTCATGACACGTCAATGAGGGGTTACCTGTTCCCTAACAGTTGACCTAGGTTGGCATCTGATTTGGACCCCTGCCTATACCCACCGAAGTGAACCTTCAAAGATTGGTGTGGATTAGCAAAGTCTGATTCCTGGAGATGAAAGCTGGGATCTAAACTCAGCACAGATGACTTGTACAGTATATCCCCATCTAAGCCTTTGAAGCCAAAATAGCTGACATGGAACAGAGGTTTTGGGAAGCTGGACTGTAAAACTGCATATTTTAATGTAAGCACTGATGCATCTTATTGAACAACCTGCTGAGTTAGGTGGCAAATGTGAAGCTATAGAAAACTACTCTCTCGGGTGGATTTTGCAGATTTATGGTGCACCTGAAAGAAAGGAACAGTGAGCTCTACTGACAGATATAGAGCCCTTTTCATCAAACCTGTCGGGGCTTCCATTAGACCAACAGCTTGTTACTGAATAGGATCCTTGATCTTTAGGGCCCAAGGTGAAAACAGACAGTGTTCCACCATGCTCCATGTTTGTTATGTTAAAGGGTATTTAAGTCAAACACAATTTGTTGTTAAAGGTATGGGAATAAAGATTTGCAAAAGGAAGATGGCAAAACTTAAATGGGACAAGGAATTGTTTGAGAAATTTGAAATTTGAAAAATAAATTTGGAGAATTTGATTGATTGAGGGATTGATTTATGTAATATAGTGACTGGCATAGGCATGCTGAGACAAAGCTTATTTCCAGGTGTGAACTGGTGTGATACAACAGGGACTGATATAGCAATAACAAATACAATGGCAGCAGGTAAATGTACAAGAACAATAAAATGTATGGTGCTGTACAGGCAATAAATTCCAGAAAAAAATAAGAACTACAATTCAAATGGTTTACAAAAATTCATATGTTATGGATTGTATTTGTATTCCTGTATTAAAAATTCTCATTGATGGTTAGCATTTGTATATCAGTAAAACTGACTACTACACTTTGCACTGATTACTAGAGGCAGACCAAGACATGCAGTAATATGTCAGGCACGGATACTGTGTTGTCCCCCTACTGTTTTTCTGGCTGTTTGTATCTCTTCACAATTTCAGGCATTAAAGAGAAAGTATGATAATTTCATTTTCAGCGGCGCAGCAAAAGAAGCAGTAATGAGGTCTCAAGGTCAAAGAAGCCCCCCTCCATCTGGTAATAGATCCTTATGTGGATACTATAATGGAAATTAAGGCTTTGGGAAAAATTCCTTTTTGGCTTAGATCATGTGAGAAGATATTTTACTCTGTCTGGTTGACATGGATTTTATATCTTATTGCCTGTAGGATAGAATTCATTCCATGCTATTGGAGGGCCAGGAAGAATAGCATAATTGAGGGTGAAACTGGGTTATAGGTGAAATTCTTTCTAGAAAGCTTCGGTGAAAGTGTGGATAAATATGAATAATAGAAGCAACTGAGTTTAGGACATGTGTCTAATAGTGGACTATAATAAAAATTTATGGTTTGGAATCAGAGGTCATGAGTTTCTTTTATCACTTACAGTAAATCGTTTTATTTATTTATTTATTTACAATTGACTGACCAGAAAGGCACACTGAGCCCACATTTTTTTTCCTCTTATGAGCTGAAGAAGTGGAATTTCCTTAGGGGTATACAACAAAAACTAAATAGCACAGAGCATGAATAAGAACACAGTAATGGAGTACAATACTGTCAGGTTAGGTGGTAAAGTACCAATAAAGCTAATAAAAACAAAACATCTGCAGATTACGCATACTATCCACTAGAAAAATATATTGGTTGTACAAAGGTGTGAAACCTAAAGTGGGAAAAGATTCAGTTTGCTAAATGGACATTCCTTTTAAATGTGTGATGTTTTAATTGGAACATAGAAAGGAGTTGTGATGGAGAAGCTTGGAAAGCACATCAAGCCCTGCCCCTTCTGAGAATCCACATCTAGTGTCCATTTTCTGTTTGATTGAGAGTAATGGCTAAGGATAGTTCCCCCCAGTTCTCAAAAATATTCAAACTGCAAATGAGAAATGTAATTGGCCATAATAAATAAGACACTACTCGTGATTACTCAGCTTCCCATCCATTCTTAAATCCATGCATGGGCAGGGTAACTAATCTTAAGTTTTGTAATTTTTAATATGAACAATTTAATTTTTTGTACATTAAGTGAGCACTGATTCAAGCAGAACTAGGGCTGGATATTACCAAAGTCACACCATAAAATGACTTGCAGCTCCTGGACTGAAAAACCCAAGGCAAAATGTACAGGGTCATTCACATACTGTAATACTTTATGTACAGTGCCTTTACTGCACTGGATATGTGAGAAATACAGACTGGAGAGAGTTTGTTAAGGAAAATGGAGAACAGGATCTGGCCCAGAACAGGACACTTGAGTACACTTGAATGGATTAAATGTGATGGGGGGATAGGGCACTGCCTACTTGGACTGGCTAGAGGCTGTCTGACACATACAGTAGGTGCAGAACCAGATGTCCAATTCATCAGAAATATGCTCCTTGGAGCTTTATAAGTAATAGGGTGTGAGCCATAGAGTTGAATGCCTTATCAAGGTCATCAAAGTTGTAAAAGGGCCCTGATCCACCCCCTTAATGGCAGAATCATGGAAACTTTTAGAGGAAGAGACAATGGAGTGGTATTTATGGAAGACAGACTAGAAAAGGCACAGAAACAATGAGGAATCAAGAATGGAGGAAAGTTGGGATACAACCAGGTTTTTGTTGCAGATTAGCAAGTGTAGGGAACAGGATGATAGGTGGCATTTCCATGGAGAGAAGGTGTCACCCAATTTTTGGAGGGGAGATCATGAACATGTTTCCAAGAACAGGGAATATTGCTGAGGCAGAAGAAAGGCTGCAGTCCACCAGTGCAAGTATAGAGCTGCCACTTGTGATGCTGATAACCCAGATTTGGGAGTGAGCCAGGTTCATTGGAGGGCTGATTGGAGGGAAGAGGATTGAGCATTCCACTGAATGCTCTCCTCCTCAGGGGAAGAAGGGCTGTGCATCCAGCTATTATACTACCAGGAGATGGAGGGCTGTGCATCCAGCTATTATAGTACCATCTGACTTATTGCAGATGGCACTGCATGCATGTTATATGGGGCAGGGAGAGCTGGGGTATGTATTAATCTGGCTTGAAACACCCAATGATGCCAACATATTCTCAGTGGGGAGGTTCTTAAAAGGGGAAAAATAATGCTGGATGAGCAGACAAAACCTGCCTGCTCCTCATGTCCACCTTGGGTATCCACCACCAACCTTTGGGGCCAAATCCAGGCCCCACCTCTGCTGTAGATGACTGGGTGAACAAAGTACCATCAAAGAACTGAAGCAAGCTCCACCTTGGGGGGGGGGGTTAAATCTAGAGGACTACACAGTAGTATGATGCAGCTGACCTGTGGAGTTCCAGAAAGATCAATAAAGAGGAGTCTAGGGTAATGAGACAGTAGCACTAGCAGCGGTGTAAGGAGGCCCTAGGCAGAGGGTCTGGGAGAAAAACAGAGTTAAAAGAAAAGCAGTGGTTGAGAAGGAAAAAAATGAGGATGGTCAATACAGGAGCAGAGAGATGCAGGGGCTCAGGGTCAAGTCCTTTGAGTCTAATACTTTAGAAGTTGAGTGATAGCAGTGCAAGTAAAGGAAGTGTTGAGGGAAATATGGGAGAAGAACAAAGGAGGGAGGGATACAGGGGAATGATGGAGGAGAGGGCAAGAGAAGAGGATGAGGGTAGTCAGCAGGGAGGCCTGACTGACTCCCTGATTCAGGCCCAGACATTTTTGTTTACTAGTGCATTGTGCTTCCTTCCCCTCACTGGAGTGGTGCTGTATTTCTTCATCGATAGGTCACCTGGCTTCTGAATGGCTTTTCACTATTTGCCTCCCTGGCATAAACATTTCAACCATGGGAGTGGCTTTCATTTTTGGTGGCTACAAACCATGAGACTGCTTCTCCCATCTACCTCTACTGAGTTCCCAGCCCCACCCCATGGCAATTACAAACACTGCCAAAGGAACATCTCTACTTTTTCTGTAACACCTGTTCCTGCACACTGCATGCTGCTCCTTCCTGTGCCTCAATGAATGCCGGCACCAAGTGCCAAAAAGATGCTCTTGCATCTTTTTAACCAAATTGGTAGTATTTTATCTACCCTGCCAACTCCTCCTCATCCAGTCAGATAAGTACTGTTTTATTTACTAGTTCCTATCTGTCTAGTTTTCTATGATAACAGATAATATAATGTATGGGGAGCCCATATTATTTACTGAAATCAAACAGTTTACAACCTTATACTGTATGGTAGAATGCTGTTAACCTTAGGAAATCATCATTTCCTAAGGTTGTTAACCTATCGATGTGACGTAGACATGTTGTTAACCTAGAGATGCTACGTCACATCGATAGGTTAACAACAGCGATTAGTCTGAGCATGTGCGCGCTTTTTTTTCAGCGGAGAACCGACGGATGAACAGCAGCGGTTAGGAAGGACTGAACGGCCACGGCGGTGACTAGTTAGCAAAAAGTAAGCAGCCTTTTTATGTGGGACCATACACTATAAAAAATAATGTAAGGTCCCTCTTTCGGCAACCCGGTCAATGTTAACCGTCTCGAGGTTGCCATGGCGACGTAAACCTCTTGAGCTTCGCTCTCGAGGTTTACACGGTCGCCCTGGCAACCTCTCAACAGTTAACTGACCGGTTACCGATAGAGGACCATACATTATCCTCTATGTTATGCCATTGTTATGCCATCACTCTCTTGTTAACCTTTCTTGAGTGTGCCATAACAATGGTATAACAAAACAGAATGCTCACAACAATCAATGTTCTGTAATGTAAATCAGTAAAGTAAAGTAATTCAAGCCATGATTACACAGTCTTGGTAGCCCATACACTATAAAATATAATGTATGGTCTTTGGTTAACAACCACACTGAAATCAGTTCTTGAGGTTGCCATAACATCTGAAAACCTCTTGAGCTGCGCTCTCGAGGTTTACAATGATGTCATGGCAACCTCTCGAAGTGTTTACAGTGTGGTTATTAACCAAAGACTATACATCATCCTCTATATTATCTGTTAACTATTATTACCCTGAGATAATGTATCCAATAACTTTAATGTTGACCAGTCTTTCTTTCCTTAATTACCCCCCATGTTGGCCAATACTCACCTTCTAAATCCCCACAAAAGATGTATCATGAGTGCCATTAACCTGCTGCATCTGTCTTCACTATGGTGTATGTAGTGTTTCCATTCTTCCATGCCCTGACATGTTCCCTGACCCTTACTTTAAACTGTCAAATAGTATGTCTAACATAAAATGATCCACAGAACTGAAGTAGCAAACAAACAACACCATTAAGTACTGTAGTTAAGAAAATGTCTGATATTAACCTCCTTGCTATCCTTTGGATTATAAAGACTCTTAGTTTAATATAACTGCAGTAGAGACAGTGACCACAGGGTTGCAAAGGAAGACAAGAGTTGAATTGATTGGAGGGTGCTTCTAACGAACATGAAACTACTTTATCCCCACTATTCTCACACCTTCTAAATACCGCTGTTGGTCCTGCTTCAGCCACATGTCTCAGTTTGGGGTCTATACTCAAAATCCCCCAGTTTTTCATGATGTTTTTTCTTCCCTGGACCTGGTACTACACGTAATAATAAATAGACATTTGGGGTTCCAATATCTGTGGCAAGGTGTTTAGCCCATGGCACATTTACTAGATATAGAGTGCGGTGCCGGATGCCACAGATGGTGGTATACAGTTCGTTGTGCCTTTCTCCATATTACCAAGCATCTTATAGCAGTGGTGCTGGAGATATTATCAAATTGTTCATGTCTATTTGAGATCTTGTTGGGTGTGATGCTGGCATGTCATCAAAGTCCAGGACCATAGCTGTGGGTGGCATACCCTAACCAGGTGCTGCACAGGTGGTTCAAGTTCCCACAGATGGAATGAGATGGTGTAAGAGGGTAGCACTGGAATGTCTGCTTGGTGCTGTTGCTTGCCTGCTGTCAATGACAACAGTGGGCCATTGCCACAACAACAGTCACACACCAAAGACACAGACACAGCTGTACCCATTGTGGGTCACATACCATAGATGTGCAACCCATTATTACCAGGGACTGAGGTGGATGGGAGTCTGTGACATCCAGGGGTTCAGTTAACTCCATGTTGGGAGTATTTGACTTCCAAAAATAAGGCATAAACCTCCAAAATAAAGGGGAAGGAAGTCATTGACTTCCAAATGTAAACCAAAAAATTAGATAACTTCCAAAATTGCAGGCACGAAAGTCAAGAAATGGTGGATTTTTCTGAAAGAAATTGTATTTTACCACTAATATTTGTATTAAGATCTATAAATTGGTCCTTCCTAGAATATTGACTTCCAAAATGTGGGATCTGGGGAAATATTTTGACTCAAAAAAATTTAAATGACTAACACTTTTTGACTCATGGAAGTTTTAGACCTCCACAAAAATAAATTAACTGAACCCCTTGTGACATCTGTGACAGATGGATGCATGAGGCTGGAGGGGCTGGCAGGTCAACCACATCAGGAAGCCTGCACCTGCTGCAGTCCATGAGAAACAGCATAACCCAGGACACACATAACAAGAATTTGTCAATGCCGAATGTTGTCTCGCTGGCATTGACATTGGTAGTGCAGGAGTTAGAGACGCATAATAGGAATGGCAGTGAATAGTTGAAGTGATGCCAACCCCATCCACACCCTGCAGAGACTGACAGGCATTGGGGTGTGCCTTTGGGTTGTCAGCTATAATGCTCATGACATTTTACCTCACCCTACCCTGTAGACACTGACAAGTGTTGTGGTGTGCTTTGGTGTCTTTGGGCACTATACTTACCCCATTCCATAAGGAAATATGCTGAGGTGGGTGTGGTATAGGAGAATGGGGTGAACTTTGTGGCCGAACACTGCAAGGCACATCACGATGCCTGTCACTAGCTGCAGGGTGGGGGTGGGGGTGGAATGGCATGAGCATTACTGCAGATGATCCCAAGTAACACCCCGATGCCTGTCAGTCTCTACAGGGTGGGGTGCTACAGTTGGAAACCCTAACATCATAGGCGTGTATTGGTATTTTCACTCCAAATTTTCAACATGGGCTTTTTGTGATCCCACCTCATGAAGAGCGACACAATCAGTTTGTTAGCTAAAAGGTGGTTTTGCACAGCGGCTATGCCATTTGGAGATACAGGGATGAAAACACATTTTGGGCAGTATGTGCAAAATGACAACTGTATCGTTCATGGGGAGGCATAAAAAAATGGCAATGTTGAAAATCTGGAGTGAAAATATGAAAAATTGGTGAAGTCATGAGCATGCATAGAAACTGCTCAACACACGTCCATAACCCAATTATTTTTGGGAGTTTTTTAGCCACATTTTCAACATAGGTATTTTGGAACCTCCCCTTATGAATAGTGGCACTGTGATTTTGTTAATCTGTCCTAAAAGTTGATTCCCCACAGCGACCATGCCATTGTGCACCACAGCTGCGGAAACACATTTTGGGCAGGCTGTGAAAAATGACAACTGTACGGTTAATAAGGAGGTGTGAAAAAATGCCAATGTTGAAAATCTGGCATGAAAATATTTCTGATTTGCGAAGTTACAAGGATGCATGGAAACTACACAAAGCATGCTTGCAACATAGTCATTTTATGGACTTTCGGCACCAAATTTTCAACATAGGCATTTTAGGACTTCTGCTCATGAACAGTGTCACGGTCATTTTGTCAAACTGTCCCAAAATCTGATGTCGCAGAGTGACTGCACTATTCCGCTCCAGATGTGAGAAAACACATTTCAGCCAGGTTATGTAAAATGACAGCTATACTGTTCATCAGGAGGTGTGGAAAAATGGCAATTTTGAAAATCTGGAGTGAAAATATTACAAATTCACAAAGTTACTAGTGTGCATGGAAACAGTGCAATGTACGCTCATGAAACAGCCATTTTTGGGATTTTTTTCACCAAATTTGCAAGATAGACTTTTTGAGAGCCCTCCCCCCCCATGAACAGTGGCACTGTCATTTCGTTACTGGGTCCCGAAAGATGATTCCATACAGTGACCACGAAATCACCTTTTGGGACCGAATAACGCCATGAGAGTTACAGAATTCATGAAGAGGGATCCCAGTAACCCCATGTTGAAAATTTGGTGCACAAATTCCATAAAATGCCTGAGATATGCACCAAGGTTGAAAAAAACCCTATTTATGCCATTATACAGCTTACCGGCATTTCTTCAGTTTGTGGTCAGCTTTGAAGAGTACAGACGTGTTCCCGGTTCACTGAAGATCATCGTGCCAGACTCTGGAAGTAAGTATGGGATGAGGGTAGGGTATGGGGAGGCAGGGTGTGCAGAGGGTGGCCACGGGTTGTGGGAGGGGGCAGAGAGACCGTGAGGGACCGTTCTCTTCTTTCACAGGGTTAAAAAAAAAATTGAGGGACAGTTTTTATTTTTCAGGAGATTTGGCATGCTTGGGTGGGCTCCCAGCATGCCACCTAAGTGTTTTGGGGGGGATGCTGTAGCTGCTGGGGGATTGGGCATCCCCACTGGCACACAACAAAAGTGGGGGGGCATGAGCTGAGGGGGATAGGGCACTCCCCCCCTCGGCACATAACAAATGGGGGGTGCATTATGCCGATGAGGAGATGGCTTCCCTGGCGGCACATACATTGGGGCAGGGCATGCCGACAGGGGGACTGGGCACCCCAGAAGTCAGCATTATGGCAGGCAGTGTGCCACCATGTTAAATTTTTTTTCTCACCAGGAAAAGCATGTCAGGAGGTCTACTATGTATGATGAGCTTTGCTTGCATTGCAGCGGTCCTTTCCTTAGATGTGCTCGCCACATTACGTATGCATGGTGTAGCGCCGGCATGCAGGCTTATTGGGGAATGAGGGATGCACCTACTGATGCATGCCCTGCATTCGCCCAATAGTGACCGCACCTCCAAATCTGCCACTACCACAATATATTGGCTGCGCATGCTCAAGCCAACATAAAAAGGGCACAGGAGTGTCCCATCTTGTCCCGCTGTCATGGTAGGTAGGTCTGCACTACTGTGATGACACAGGTCATGGGGTCATTCAAAGTGACTGCCAGAGATTCATCTAGAGGAGCTGTATCTGACCCAGATCTCACAGATGGGTGCCATAATGCATGTGTGCAGTGGACAAAAGTCATGGGCTGAGAGTGATCTGTCCATTGCAAAGAAGCAGTGCATAGTGTACATGCCATGGAGGAACTGGGAATAGGCCAGTGAGTCAGTCACCAGCCAAGAGCAACTGCCACTTCCCAATCATCATGCAGCCACACTGCGATCCCCAAGAGAGTACAGGCCAGGTAGGCCAGATGTGGATATGTTTGTAGACACCCCCCCAGGATTTTGTCCAACTCACCATAACTCCCCAGCCACTGACAGATGACAATGGCACCTGTGCAGGGCACCTCCCAGTGGTAAAATGTGCAATGGCAATGCCATCATCCCGCACACAGGTGATGCCAACACTGTGTTCAGCAGTGCCCTGCTGTCCCTTCCAGACTGCATTCAAATCTGAGGCCACACACCTGCCACTCCTCAGCCAGTGCTCCTGCTGTCCCTGACACTCCCTCCAACACAGAGCAACCATCCCCTGACCGCAGCATGTTCTGTCACCCACACACAGCTGCTCAGTCTAGCACCCCATAGCCATGGCTCACTCCACTAACCACGGATCAGGTCATGGCTCTCTGGCTGTTGCTCAACCCCTCATGCTGCCCTCTAGTGAAGGACTCCTCCTTCACAGGATGCCATCCACAGTGATGACTGCTACTTTGTTCATGTTCCTGTGCCAACCACAGTATGCCCTTCCCCAGAGTGCATGCAGGCTGAAGGATGCAGAAACTGGTGAATGGACTGCAGTCAACATAAACAGTGTCATATCCACAGGTCAGTTCTGTAACTGTCTATGTCTGTTGCCCAATATGGTGGCCCTCATACAGTGTTACCCACACAGCCACATTATTGCCACGGATATAGTGGTTGGCCTGCTTGCCAGGCTGTCTTGCCATCCAGCAGCAGAGGACAGGAATGGCACATGGGGTATTAGACCAGGTAGAGCTTATCTAAATCAAGCAGACTGTCTGGCCCTTGGGGGTGGAATTGAAAAATTTAGGGGATGCTACAGCTCTGTCATGACACAAGCCCCCTTGTGCCATATCGCTGCCATGCATCCGCTGCAAGCACAGCACAAGTCTGGCTAGTGTAGGTGATCCCCCTGCTGGTGCAGGCTGCAACGGAAAATTGGGAATGATGCAAAGGTGCAGCGCAATGAGCCACTTGCATCATTTATTTTTGACACAAGCACCTTGTGTCATTCCTGAGCCTTTGAAAATTGGGCCCAATGTATATAGATATATGCACCAGAAATGTATGTGCACCAGAACCAAGAAGAAGAAAATTGTCAGTTAAAATTTGTAATGGGTCATGAAACCAAAATCTATATTCAATCCATTATTCTTAGTATCTAGAAGGCAACTAAGTGTAAGCACATAAGCTCTCCTTTCTTAAGCTCTCCTTTCTTGTGTATTCCATTTCTTGGTAATTAAAAGTGCTATTAAGAAAAATATTAATACACTATGTTGGACATTTTGTGTCCATTTTATAAGTGCAATACGACACTCCAAGGTGTGGGTTATGACCTGATAAGAGCACTCCCAGGTGCTTCATGCCTCATAATGAGCCTGGGGTGTGCTCTTATCAGGCCATAACCCACACCCAGTTGTGCCATATTCCTTACATCAAAAGGGCAAGAAAAATAACATGAATTGCTCATTTACTTAACAAATAAATTGATCATTAAATTGTACCAGTATGGAACTAGTAATCAGGTGGTAAATTGGACCAACTTGGTTTCACAGTGCTATTCCTTTATTCATTAGGCTGATTACTACCACCTATTGAGAAACTAAATCAAAGGCCTTACTGAAATCCAGAAAAATCAAGTCCCTGCTCACTTGTTCATAGAATACTAATAAGTTAGTCACAATCTACCTGCTTCAAAACCATGCTGCATGCTATCAATCATATTTTTCTTATCTGAGTAGTCTGTTATTTCATTTTTTATCAGTTTCTCAATAATTTTAACTGGCATTCATACCAAGCTGCTCATACTGTAATTTTATTAGAACCACTGTGGCCATCGTCCAGTCTTTTGGGACTTTGCTTGTTCTGATTGCAAATTAAAAAAAACATGGGTGAGAGAGTTTAACTATCTCTTTTGTCAAAAGTTTGTTAGTCTCAGTTTTAAATTATCTGGCCCATCTGATTATTTGTTTTGAAATTAACAGTATTTGTTAATTAGCAAAAAAAGCCAAAAGGATAAAGGTCCTCAAACTACTCAAGGATCTCAACCCAGACAGTGCCCCTGGATTCAATACCCTTCATCCAAAATTCCATAGCATACGAGCACCTGCCATTGTCTACCCGGTAATGCTATTAATAAAGAAATATTTCCTTCTCAAACAATCCCAGACAAATGGAAAACTGCAATTGTAGTCCCTATACTTAAAAGTGGCCCCACAAACCTGGTAAAATACTATAGGCCTATATCTATCCTATGCCCCCTAGTCAAGATCCAGGAAAGAATTCTTTATAGTCAACTCTTCTCACATCTCAAACTCAACAATGCCTTAACTATCCATCAGCACGGATTTCATAAACTGCATGGCATAGAATCAGCGCTGCTACACGTAACCTCAGACATTTTCAGGGCCATGGATCAGGGTGAGGCTATAGGGGCCACCTTTGTGGACCCGACCAAAGCCTTTGACCTTGTCAACCATCGACTTCTCCTTACTAAACTCCATCAACTTGGTCTTGACCCAGCATCCCACTCTTGGCTAGTCAACTACTTAACCAACAGGCTCCAGTGTGTGAAATCATTTGGTGTCATGTCCCCCCTCACTCCCATAACTGACGGTGTTCCACAGGGTTCCATATTAGGACCACTCCTATTTTCCATTTTCGTCAATGAACTCCCACTCAACTGTGGGGCCGAAGCAGTTCAATTATATGCTGATGACACCATTCTATACAGGTCTGCTAAAGATAACAATGTCATAAATGCCAACCTCAGGAGTGATTTTCAGGCTTTGGAGGACTGGTTCAAAGCCAACCTGTTGGTACTTAACACTAAAAAGACTCAAACCATGTTATTCTACCACACCTTCTATAAACTTGATAACCATCCACCTTTGTTTGTTAAAACATCAGCAGGGGTGATGCTGGAATGTGTCAAAAGCTTTAAATACCTGGGCATCACCTTAGACGAAAATCTATCCTACGAGATCCATACCAATAAAATTATAAAATTAACTCACCAGAAACTAGGGTTACTATACCATATTGCCACCTACCTCACTTCTCAATCCAGAAAGACCATCTCTACACAACCCTAATCCCAGGTCTTCTCTATGGTGCATCCTTGCTTTCCACAGTGAAGCCGTCTATTCTGAACAGAGTTAGGCAAGCATACCACCATATTGCCAGATTTGCCGCTTCAGCCCTGGCTCAAACTCACCACTGTGTCGTGCTCAGTACCTTAAATTGGCCAAGTTTTGAGGTGATGTTGGACTACCCCTTGCTGTGTACCACCTTCAAATTAATTCACCTCCCCTCCCCTCAAAGCCTGTCTAATCTACTGACCATTCACAAGGTCCCTTAGAACATCTCACCAACCATTACTAAGTATACCTAAAACTCGTTTAGGAGTTGGAAAGAGATCTTTCTCATATGCAGCTGCACATAAATGGAACAAACTTCCAATAGGACTTTGATCCTGCGCATCCCTCTCACAGTTTTAAAAAAGAGTACAAGAACCTATTCCTTGCCACTGGCATGTGTAACTGTATATAACCCCCTGCCTAGCAGGCAGGGTTAATCCTATGTCATGCTCTCAAGGTTTCTCTGAACCCCATGTAACCGAGTCTGAAAATTGTTTATGCCCCAAAGTGTATGATGTTTCTCTGTCTTATGTACTTACTGCATCAAATTGTTGAATATTTCTACTTGTTAATGTTACTACTGTTTGTACCACTGTTGGTACTATGTTTAATGTCCATCTACTATGTTTTATGTCTGTCATTTGTGGAATGCTTAGATTCCCTGGGTAGCCACTGAAAAAGGGACTGTCTTGTCTCAGTGGGCCTACCTGGTCATCAAAATTCAAATAAAATAAATTAAAAAAAAGTATTTATTTTAGTAGTGGGACTCACAGAAACATGGCTAAAGCCACACCACACAGAAAACACCTTCCAATTAACTGGCTACTCCTACCTACATCTCGATAGGCCAGGCAGAAAAAAATGAGGTGGTGTGGCCCTGTTCTTTAGGGAATCTCTCTCAGCCAGCATCGTCCTACACCCTAACCCTTCCTCCCCAAGCGAATGGCTACTCTCTGAATTGACCCTAGGATCCTGCAAGAAACTCTATATCGGCTGCTGCTACAACCCTCCTATGACCAGAACTGTAGGACTCACCAGTTTCCTCCAGGGCCTGAGCTCCCTACCTCCCCATAGGGAATCCATCCTTCTTGGTGACTTTAATCTAAACTGGCTAAGCTGCCACCAGCCTATGTATCCCTATTAAAGCAGCACAACTTGGTGCAGGCGATTACTCTTCCCACCATACTTAACCCCCGCATGGCCACTCAGACCCGCTGGACTGGATCCTCATTAACAGGGAGGACTGTGCATTGCACACTGGCACCATGGCTGACTCTATAAGTGATCACTCCCCGACCTATCTCCTCTGGTCTTCCAAACTAAAGCATCCCCTGCCCAAATACCTATCTTTCAGACATTTCAGCTGCCCAAACACCACAAATCTCCTCGAGGAGACCTGGTCCTTGGGCTGGTCTGCACTTCTTTCTCCTTCTGATGCAGCTACTGTAGTTTTCTCATTCACTGAGACCCTACTAACCCTCTGGGACTGTTTCTTTCCTATCACTACTAGGTGGGTTGGGGCAGGTGCTTGTGTTGGGTCTCCAAAGACCTCCTAACCCTTATGAAGGCCAAAGACCCTACCTGGTCCACTTACAAAGCATCCCCCTCTACAGTCCTCTGGGATGCTTATAGGCATATGAGAAACCAATGTAAACAACTGGCCAAATCTTTAAAACAGACCCACTTCCACACTCTACAAAAGGCCAACCTCAGAGACCCTAGAAAATTCTGGGAATCAGTTGGCTCCCTTCTAAACCCCAACTCCAGCAATGTTGCACCACATTTCAACTCCCAGGATGGGCTGGTTACCGAGCCTCTTGAAGTGGCCAGTGTCTTCAATTGCAAGTTCACCAACCTATTGTATCCATGTACCTAAATAAACTATCAACTGACCAACCACAAAGCCTAGCCCTTATACTAGATCCACTGTCATCCTCCTCCAGCTCTGCCAATCGCCCTCAAACACCCCCTTTCTACTTTAAAGCCCTCTTTACACATGATACGGTTAAGCTCCTCAAAAGTCTACCTAACCACGGCTACCCTGGAGCTGATGGCCTGTCTCCAGTCTTCCTCAAGCTGATCTCTCTGGCTATCGCCAAGCCACTCACCTTCATCCTTAACCTTGCCCTTTCCACCTCTTCCATGCCTGACCCATGGAAGATAGCTAAGGTGATCCTCATTCTCAAATCTGGTGACCCCAAGTCCACTGATAATTATCATCCGATCTCCATCCTCCCACGTCTTAGCAAATTATTTGAGAGAGCGGTCCACAATCTACTCACTGAGTACATAGGCAAATACAGCTTCCTACATAACCAACAGCATGGTTTCTGCAAAAATCATTTCACTGCCACTGCCCTGGCACTTCTGACTGACCCCATCCTCTCAAACATGGATAATGGTAAAGCCACCGAGGCAGTTGTCGTCGACCTCTCCAAGGCTTTTCGACATGGTAAACCATGCTCTCCTTACCTCCAAGCTTAGCCTCCTTGGCTGTTCTCAGAAAGTTACAAACTGGTTCAGCAACTACATTACCAATCAGCCACAATTCATGTGTATTGGCCAAACCTGCTCACTCACACTACTTGTCTCTGTGGTGGTCCCTCAGGTCTCATTGCCCTCCTTTTCTCCTTATTTATCAACTTGCTTCCCTTAGACTGCCTCAACTGTCACTCTCTCCTGTACTCCGACAACCTTGTCCTCTTCTGCAGTAACAAATCCATGGCCAGGATCTCCTCAATTCTCTCATACAACTATGCTGCAGCCCACAACTGGTTTTCAAAAAACCTCCTCTTAGTTAATGCCAAAACAATTAAATCCATGTTGTTCGGATCAAAGCCCTTCCTTGCCGAATCAAAAAGCCATTCCCCCTTAAACATTCTTTCCCCAGATGGCACAACCCTAGCGGACGTTGACACCTTCAAATACTTGGGAGTGTTGCTCAACCCCTCCCTCACCTTCACTGAGCACTTAAATTCCCTAGTTAGAAGGTTCCATCAGAAGTTAGGTGCAGCCTATAGATTCAGGCAATACCTTACCCCGGACACCAGACTAGCCATTGTCCAGGGAAATCTTCTCCCTATTCTAGACTACTGTCCTCCTATATATGCCAGGATCTCCGCTTCTGCCATGGCCAAACTCTCTGCTGTCTACAACAGTTCCTGTCATTTTGCTTTATTGTCCCCGTTCTCTACCCACCACTGCACCCTCTATAATACCATTGGATGGTTTCTGTTGCAAGGTCACTTCAACCTAGCCCTCTACTGCATGGTGGACACCGTCATCTGCACTGGTCTGAAATCCCCCCTAACTGCCCTCCTCAGAACCCAAACTCTCCACTGTAGCCTCTACTCAAATAGTACTCTCCCTCTAACTGTTCCTAGGGTATCCACAAACATGGGTAGCAGAGGTTTGTTGGTAGCAGCCCCCCACCCAGTGGAACAAACTGCCGGCCAAACTCTGCTCCATTGCCTCTCACTCCAGTTTCAAGTCCCGCCTCAAACTCTGGCTCCTGGCAAATTCCTTCTGCCGCTGCTCCCAGCGGTTACCTACCCACAGTAAACAACTACCTACCATTCAACTGTGATTTCCTTGCCTTGTATATATTGTATATTTACTGTATATTCTCTGTATTTACATGCTCACCTGACTTGAGTATCATATCTTGTACATTGTGTTTATGATTACTTGCTTTTGTATCTAATCTTTTTGTGTGTTATATTGTAATCCTTGTATCACTGTCACCCTGCACCATGTGTTATGGCCCGGGTCGTGCCTGAAAATGGTCCCTGGGATCAACGCACTTGCCCAGTTATCAAAGTCATAAATACATAAATAGTAATAATAAACATATAATGTATTACATATTTCGAATCGTCATCAGTATATTACATTTTTGTTGAGGTATTTCAAACAGCTTTCAGTATTCATTTTACGATTAATAACTTAAGTCATTAAAGATGGCCAAAACTAGCAATTTTTGAAAATCCCTTTCCTCTAGGTTACTTTTTGACTTTACTTATTGGATTCACACTGTGTACAGTATGTATATGGATAGTGCAAGCACACATTTCTATGGTAAACAGCATAGCACCGCATCAAAGATGTTTAGTTTATTCATAGTGAGCATGACCAGAGGAAAGTAATTTAAAACATTCAGAAGCCGATACCTTAGTTAAGGCAAGACATAAAGTGAAAATAAAAATTGATGTACTGTTGTTTTTGCCACAAATTCATTATTGTTAATACAATATATGATTTTTCCAATAACAAATATTGTTGCTTTAATATTGTTCAGTTTTTCCAGTGTATTGTCCTTATTAACACGTATACAGCTATTCTAGTTTATTGTCCTTATTAATTAACAAGTATACAGCAGTGTACAGCTCTCTTCATTATTTTCTTTTCTTCATTGTTTATATTAAGGGTGGAGTTATATTCATTACTGAAGATGCAACAGAAATATTAAGACTACTGATATGTCTTCTGCGTTTAAGACTAAGTTATTATTGTCAAGTAGGGGTCCCACTGTTTGATTAATTTGCTTTAGCAATTTTATGTTCTTATAGAACTCTTTGGTGTTCCCAGTCGTATTTGTCAATTTTTTCCAGCTTTCTTTTATTAGATCTTATTTTATGTTTGCACGTGTCATATTCTTTATATTTATCTATGCCCTGGGTGAGTTTGTTTTCGCTGCAACTTTAAATGATCTTTTCTTTGAATTTATTAATCAAGATATTTTTATGATTAGCCACAATTTGTTTTTGTTTTTTTACTCCTGCTGTTGTACACTGTTTTAGAAGCATGAAAACATAGAAATTGTTGTCAGCAGAAGGCCAATTGGTCTATCCAGTCTGCCTTAATCCCTACCCAACACAGGAGTCTGAGTGCCATAGTGGCCATGGTTTTATTTTGTATATACTGTTTCTATTCATATTTAAGTTAATTTTGCTATAAACTTAGTCCAGGCTATTTCTTCATTTTTGTTTTCTGTATCTCCCATTCAGTTCCAAGATTCACTATCATGATTAATATTATCTGTTTTCCAATTATTACATGGATACCTTTGGAACATCTTTTCTATTTTTGATTTCAAAAGAGACCATATTATGGTCACTTGTGAGTGATTACACTCAAGTCCTCAAATATGAAGGTGCCTTTCTACACACACTGGTTCTTGGTCCCCAGATATGATGGTGCAATTGTACACGTTGGTGCCCAAATATGAAACATAGAAACATAGACATTGACAGCAGATAAGGACCATCTGGCCAACCCAGTCTGCCCATATCCCTACTTATTAAATAAGCTGCAGATCTAAGTTAACCAGCAGCCTAGTTCCTCCTCTTACCCCCCACTAGAATTGCTTTATATCTACTCCATGCATTCTTGAATTGCCCCACTGTTTTTGACCCCACTACCTCCTCAGGAAGGCTGTTCCATGCGTCCACTACCCTCTCTGTGAAAAAATACTTCCTCACATTGCCCCTTAGCCTTCCCTCCCTCTATCTTCAAATTGTGCCCCCTTGTTCTTGCACATCTCTTTTTCTGAAAGATGCTACCCTCCTGGACTTTGTTGATTCCCTTGAAGTACTTGAAAGTTTCTATCATGTCCCCCCTCTCCCTCCTTTCCTCAAGGGTATACATATTAAGCTTCTTTAGTCTTTCTTCATATGGCTTCTGCTGCAAACCCTGCACCATTTTAGTTGCCCTCCTCTGGACTGCCTCCATCCTTTCTATGTCTTTGTGGAGACAAGGTCTCCAGAACTGCATACAGTACTCTAGATGGGATTTCACCAACTGTCTGTACAGAGGGATAACATCATGTTTTCTACTGGTGATGCCTCTCCCTATGCATCCCAGTATACCCCAGCCCTCCTTACTGCCTTCTCACATTGCTTGCCTACCTTAAGGTCATCTGATATTACTACCTCCAGGTCCCTTTCCATTTTTGTTGTTGTTAGTACCTCTCTCCTCCATTGTGTACTTTCCCCTTGGGTTTTTGTTTCCCAGGTGCATTACTTTGTACTTCTTTGCATTGAATCTAAGCTGCGATACTTCTGACCATTCCTTCAACCTTGCCAAGTCCCTTCTCATCCTCCCCTTCCCCTTTGTGCATCAACCCTGTTGCAGATTTTTGTGTCATCTGCAAAGAGGCATACGTTTCCTTCCAGTCCCTCTGTGATGTTACCTATAAAGACATTAAAGAGGACCTGTCCAAGTATTGAACCCTATGGTACTCCACTAGTAACCCTTCTTTCTTCAGAGTGGACTCTATGCTATTACACTCAGCATCCTTTTGTCCAGCCAGTTTTTTACCCAGGTTACCACCCTGGGAACCACTCTCAGGCTGGCTAACTTGTTTATTAATCTTTTGTGTTGGACTGTGACAAATGTCTTGCTAATGTCTAGGTAGGCCATGTCCACAGCCCTTCCCTGGTCCACTACTTTGGTCACCCAGTCAAGGAAATATATTATATTTATCTGACATGACCTTCCCTTTGTGAATCCATGCACCTTGGGTCCTATGCCCCACTGGCCTCTAGATACTCAACAGTTCTTTCTTTCAGAAGTGATTCCATCATTTCCCTACCACTGAGGTCAAACTAACAGGTCTGTAGTTTCCTGCCTCTGTCTTGCTCCCACTTTTGTGAAGGGGAATCACATCCACCCTCCTCCAGTCCTCAGGTACCACACCATCCTTCCATGATTTGTTAAAAAGGGTAGTCAGTGGTGTCACTAGTTCTCCCTTTAGTTCTTTTAGAATTATGGGGTGAATACCATCAGGTCCCATTGCTTTATCCACCTTCAATTTTAGTACTTCTTACAGGACCCTTTCTTCTGTGAATGGACTGGTATTGACCCCCCTATCCATGGTGCTTCTATTGTTTGGTTTAGGTGCCTCCCGCCTCCTCTTCTTTTGTGAATACTGCACAGAAGTATTCATTCAGTATCCCTGTATACATGCTTTTTCACTGTCATCCTCTTTCCACTCCCCTCCCCTCCCCTTTATTAAGCCTCACTTGGTCTTTCTTTGCTCCCTAATGTACCTATCAAAGGTTTTATCCCCCTTCTTAACTCAGTTGACTATCTTTTCCTTGATTCGGGCCTTTGCTATCCTGACTGCCTTCCTTGCTTCCTTCTGCTTTAACTGGTACAGTTCTCTGTCCTGTTCATTCTGTGTTTCCTTATAATACTTCCTGAATGCTATCTTTTTCTCCCTAACCTTTTGAGAACCATAGTGTTTTTTTTTTCCTTTGTTTTGTTTAGTTTATTTGCTTCATACAAAGGCTTGTTGCCTCTGTGATGGCAGTTTGGAATTATTTTTTCCCCATTATTCCTCCACCCCTCCTTCTTGCCCATTTGCTAGTGCTTTTCTGAGGCACTCTCCCATTTTGACAAAGTCATCCCTCCTAAAGTACAATACCTTTGCTTTTTTATGGATTGACTCTACGGCTGTGTTTATCGTGAACCACACTATTTGGTGGTTGCTTGCTCCCAGATGGCTACCCACTTCTAAATCTGAGATCCTCTCTCTATCCCCATTTGAGAGTACCAGGTCTAAGATTGCTCCCTCCTGAGTGGGTTCCAACACTAGCTGTCTGAGGCACACCCCCTGTAGGGCATTGAGAATGAACCGGCTCTTTGATGTGGCTGCAGCAAAGGTGCTCCAATTAACATCTGGCATATTCAGGTCCCCCATCAACAATTTCTCCCCTTCTTCTGAAATTCTAAGGATGCCTTCTATCATTTCCTTGTCTATGTCCTACCCCTGTGATGGGTCTGTATACAACCCCTGTGCAGATTGTGGTGCCATTTCCTGTTTGCAGGGTGACCCACAGGGCCTCCTCTCCTCCCTTTTTCCCTTTTGTTCTGTTGCTTTGATCCCTTCCTTTATGTAGAGAGCTACTTCTCCTTCTCTTTTACCCTCCCTGTCTCTCCTGTTGATTGTGTACCCTGGTTTGTTGACATCCCAATCATGGTTCTCTGTGTACCATGTTTCTGTGACTGCCACAATATCCAGGTGCACCTCTTCCATCAAGGCCACTAGTTCAGGGAGCTTGTTACTCAGACTATGGGCATTGGTACTCATCACCCTCCACTTTTTGATGGCCTTATACCTTTTAGCCCAATCCCAGCCCTTTCTACCTTTACCTTTTTCTCTATTTACCCCTGCCCTGCTCCCTATCGACTACTCTACCTTTATGTTTACATCGCTAACTACCCTGTTTTGTGGGGTGGGGGCTGGTATTTCCTGGCTCCTTATCAGTACCTCCCCCTTGGCTAGTTTAAATGCTTACCAGTGAAGCATTTAAACCTATTACTTAGAATCCTGGCTCCCCTTCTGGACAAATGCAGAACATCATGACAGTATAGGCCTGTATCCTTCCAGGTGGACCCCCAGTCCCCAATGAAGTCAATACCCTGAGCTCTGTATGAGATTTTCAATCATTCATTGAATCCCATGGTGTGGAGTACCGTAGCCTCACCCATGCCATAGACAGGCAGCACCTCTGAAAAGGTCACCACGCCTGCTACTTATCTAAGGCCCAAGCTCAACTCCACAAATTCCTCTTGCACTGCTCTGATACCAGTCCCAGCCAGGTCATTTGTCCCTAGGTGGACAATGATATCCAGCTCCCTGTCCCATGCAGCTGCTCCCACAAGCCTGTGCCCTCCACAAACAATCAAGTAGCTGAGGTCCCAGGCTAGACAATTAGCACCCTTACCCTAAAATGCACTCAAATTTGCAGTAAGTAAAGACAGCAAAGTAACAACAGTCTCACCCAAAACACACCAAAATATGCTTGAAATTAGAATAAATAGTGTTTCCAATTCAAAGAAACAACGGCCCCACCAAAAGCACACCAAAATAGGTTTGAAATCAGAAGAAACATGCATCCAATTCAAAGAAATACCAGCCCCACTTAAAGCACACCACAATAGGTTTCAATGTTTCAACAGCCCCAAAACAATTCCCTGCTAGCCCCTTATAAGTAGTAAGAAAAAATCAGCCTGCTACTGTACCAAGTGATGTCAACAAGAAATAACATCCCCACTTTAAGCACACCAAAACAGGTTTCAAAGTTTCAACAGCCCCAAAACAATTCCCTGCTAGCCCCTTATAACTAGTAAGAAAAAAATCAGCCTACTACCTAGTGGAATCAACAAGCAATAAAAGCAGCAATGAGCAGTTACTGCACTGAACTGAATCTGATTCCTTCCCCTTCTAGGTGAAATTGTAAACCAAGGTCCCTAGATATAATGGTGGATTTTCTCACTCAGGTCCTAAAATATGAAAGCAAGTTTTGACACCCTGGTCTCCACATGTGAAGGTAGGTTTTCATACTCAGGTTCCAAAATACAAAAGTAAAAGTTTTTATACCCTGGTCCCAATTATGAAACTGAAGTTTTACACCCTGTCCCCAAATACACAGTTGAGTATTGACACCATGGTTCCCAAATATGAAGGTAAGGTTTTAAACCCAGGCCACCAAATATTATTTTAGTTTTTAAATTCTGACTGGTACTTAAATATAAAGCTGCATTTTTACACCCTATTCCCCAAATATAAATATAAGGTTTTACACCCTGTCCCCAAATATAAAGTTGAGTATTGACACCATGGTTCCCAAATATGAAGGTAAGGTTTTAAACCCAGGTCACCAAGTATTTTACACTAAAGTCTCCAAATTTTACACTGTGCTCCCACAGATATGAAATAAAGATTTTATGTCTCGGTCTGACTGGATTGTCTTGAAGCTAAGGATGCCATTGTAAATTCACCTTTCTTCAATGTTCCATTCCTAATTTCAATTTCAAATTTCAAAAAACATGTGAAAATCAGCAACAGCAGCAACAAATATAAAGGTGTATTTTTACATAGATACATAGATACATAGACAGTGTCGGCAGATAAGGGCCTATGGCCCACCTAGTCTGCTCATTTGAGTTTGTAACTTCAGTTTATATTTTCCTAGAACTCTGTTGCCCCTTACCCTCGACCTCCAGAATTCCTTTATGTCTATCCCATGCATTCTTAAATCCCGTGATTGTTTCAGCCCCCACCACTTCCTCAGGCAGGGTGTTCCACTTGTCCACCACCCGTTCTGTGAAGAAATTCTTGCTCACATTTCCTCTGAATCATCCTCCTCCTCCAACTTATCCCATGCCTCTAGTCCAAGAATATCTTTTTTGCTTAAAAATAGTGTATTCTTGTACCCTGTTCTTCCCTGTAAGATACTTGTATGTCTCTATCATGTCCCCTCTCTCCCTCCTCTCCTCCAGGGAGTACATATTCAATTCCTTCAACCTGTCCTCATAGGACTTGTGATGCAATCCATGTACCATCTTTGTTGCCTTCCTCTGAACCTTCTCATACCCTGTCTATGTCCTTACGTAGGTAAGGTCTCCAGAACTGTACACTGTACTCCAGGTGGGGCCTCACTAGTGTCTCGTATAGTGGAATCATGACCTCCATTTTCCTGCTGGTGATGTCCCTGCCTATGCAACCCAGCATCCTATTTGCTTTACCTGCTGCCTTGTCACACTGTTTCCCTACCTTGAGGTCATCAGAGATGATAACCCCAAGATCCCTTTCCTGCTTGGTGCATGCTATATCCTCACCTCCCAACTGATATATTGTGCCAGGGTTTTTGTGCCCCACATGCACTATCTTGCACTTCTTTGCAATGAATTTCTTTGCATTGAATTTCAACTGCCAAACCCCTGACCATTCTTCAAGTTTCTGCAGGTCCCTTCTCATTCTCATTCATTCTCATTCATTTTATGCACAGGTCATCAAATATGAAGGTGAGATTTTACACCCTGCTTCCCAAATAGAAAGGTAAGATAACCCAGGTAATAATGATGAGTTTCTTTTTGTAGTTAATCTTTTTATTGTCATATACAGTATCTTTTCAAGCACATTAGACACAACAGTATCCTGGATGTGAACATTGAGTAACTGATACATTCAAGGTACAGAGGATATGATGTGTTAGTACTGTAGTATATCTCTGATCCATGAAGTTGTAAGGATACTGTTTAAGAAGTAAGAGACACATGTGAACAGCAACTAACTAACAACAGACTAAACAGAACTAACACCAATACACATTACTCAGAGGAGCAAGGAGGTGATGTATTATATCAAAAAAGGCTCATCTAACCTGGGCTGAATAATGTTGCTGTTAGCTATGGAAGCTGGTTGTTCAAGCAGGTTCAACCTTCATTTGCAGGTATGATAAGGAGGGCTACCAGCACTTTATGAATTTCTGTAGGGTTCCACTTGCTAGGTGTGATAGTTGGTAAGGACTTTAGTGACTGGTGAGGAGTAAATTGAGTGAACCCATGCTAAGAAGCATGTGCCTAGCCCAATAGGTGGTGGAGATACAACCATTCTACTGAATCAAAAGTTTTGCCTGGGTCGCTGGCCACTGCTACTGCATGGAGGGGTAGGATTTGGCCACCTGTATAAGATTTACAAGGACTCTGATAGGATCAAAGCTCAGCCAGCCCTTAACAAATCCCACCTGTGAGTGATGTGTTGATTGAGGTAATGGGAGGGGGGTCTTGCCTGGTTGTCAGTGCTTTGGCATAGATTTTATTATCCACATTTATTAGTGAGATGAGGCAGTAGCTAGCTTGGAGTGTAGGATCTTTCTCTTTCTTTTGGAGAATGGTGATGGTGGCCTCACAAAGTGTCAGTGGGGGGAAGGTATCAGTCTTTGCAGGTTCTTGATGCACCTTGCCTGAGAGAGGACAAAAGAGTGGAGCAAGTGGCTTGATGAAATCCACCAGAAAGCTGTCCCCACCTTGATCCTTTTCCCTGATGAGGGAAGCAGGCCTTGATGGATCTCTGTCCCTGACAGGAATTCGTCTAGCTTGGCTTTTGTTCTGGGGAGAGTTTGGGGAGGGACAAAGAGTTAAGAAAAGCCTGGATTGTTTCATGAACTGTATGATTGGGCAGGCATACAAGCATTCATAGAATTGATGCATTATCTTTCACTGGCAGAGTCTTAGTAGTCCCTTGGGAGTCCTGAAGTCTGACAATGTGTCTCTCAGGTTGCTGCTTTAAGGGGCAATCGGGCCTATTCATGAATGGCTGTGGTGGATACTCACCACGTAAGTTGGTCTCTTAGCCACCGTGTAACCACCCACACCCAGTGCACCCCCTCTACCACATTTCTAAAATGGATGCACCCCATGCACCTAATCCCCCAGCTGACTGCGGAGCTCCATGAGGGGGGCGGGATTGGGAGCAGTGCGGGGGGTGAGCCAGCACTCTGTGGCATGCACGACCTGGCAGAGTGCCATGTGCAGGGGATTCCAGTTCCACATTTGGGAGGCAGCTGTAAACCACTGGGGCCAGCTACGTACCCCCTGTGGAGGCTGCCTCCAGATGAGGCAGGCAAGGCGGAGGGCATTGGCCCCCCCCAGCAATGCAACCCCTGCTGTCATGGCACTTCCAAGGCTGGGGTCAGGTGGGTGGGGTGAATACCCACATCGGCATGATCAGCGCTCTGTGTGCCAGCTGGCATCATGGCACCAGTAGCGCACAAGGGATCCAATGCAGATCCTTGCCTAGCAGCCGATTGGCTGCCCACCAGGATCCATGCTTTGCACCTGCCTGCCCCCTGCAGACCTGTATGCTGGGGGAGAGCAGGACCGAATATGGGAGTTGGGCAGGGGCCGGTGTTCGTGAATGTGGCCCCCGCACAGAACTCCTTCGGGTGCGTAGCTGAATCAGCCCCAATAAGACAGTACTTTGCCACCTCTCTCAACCCCTTTCCAGTATTTGTGGCGATGTCTTAGGATCACAATTTCTACCTTAGGGAATAGATGGGAATTGATTTCCAGGTGAATTCTAACAATCACCTTGAGAAGCTCTTCTTGTTCCAGCGTGGTCATATCTTTTTCCTGCTTTCCTCCATAGTGAGCTGCATAACCAAGTATCTTGCCATGTAGAGTGGCTTTAAATGTGTCCCACAGCACCTGCTGAGATGTTCCCATCATCATTTTCCTGAAGATAAGTGGCCATGGAGGAGGGTGTCATATGATGCAGCTGAGCAGAATACAGTCTGGCTAGAGTGGCTCTGATCGAGAAGGCATAATCCTTGTTAATCTGCCCTCTTGTCCCTTGATAAAGTGCTTGAGTTCTCATCTGTGGCATCAATAAACTTGCCAGCTACATGGATGCTGAAGAATCTTTGGGGTCCAGCTCCTCAAAAAAGTGTACATTATTGGCTTCTCATGGTAGTCCAACTGTGCTAGCTCTCAAGGTGGCTGAACCCTACTACATGATGGAGTCAGAGTCGGGATTTATTACCAGAGAGTTTTTTGAAATTAAAACCTTTATGAGTGGCATTAAAGATCAATGGAATTGAATTACTGATGTACTGGCAGATAGAAAAGCTTCTCTTGACTCTTTGGGCACCTGTGAGATGGCAATGGAGAGTAGGATCAGCGCTATTGAAGACTGGGCCCACCCAGCACAGCAGCTCTTAGCACTTGTGGAATGGGAGGTCCGAGCACTCTGTGATAAGCTTGATGATCAAAAAACATTGAGTCATTGAAATAACATTCATCTAATCGAGTTTCCAGAACATGCTGAAGGCTTTAATCTTATAGTTTTTCTCCAGCTGCTGCTACTGCAACTGCAACTTCTGAACTGCCGATGGGACTTTGCTGTAGAGATAGGCTAGGCTAATAGAATGCCATTGGGCCCACTACCAGATAATTAAAATGCTTGGTCATGGCTGATAAATTTTCACCTTTTGTGCTACCAGAACCATGAATAGATCCCTGCCAAAGCCAGAAGACTGTAAGATTTGTTCTGGCAAGGATCCTGACTCTCTCTCTCTCTCTCCAGCCTGATTTTCCAAAGCATGTTTTGGACAAGCATAAGGCTTTTGACTGGGTACATGTTACGGCCCAGGAGAAAGGTTTCAAATGTTCACTGGGACTGCTGGCTATACTTTGGATATTCACTAGGCAAAGGACAGAATTTTTTACTTGCCTGACAGTAGCTCAACAGCTTATTCCTTCATTTTCTGAATGGCCTGTTAGCCCTGGAACTTAAATAGCTAAGAATCCCTCTCACCCAAAGCCTCAGGGCAGCATCAGTACACCAACGGTTAATTCAAATGGACAGTCGCCAGGAGAACTGGCTATGGACTTAGAACCAGAGATGGGGGATTGACGTATTCTGGTCTGGGGGGTATGGGATTCTCCCTTGTTATTTCCTGCATGCTGTGGAGGAGCATAAGTACTATAGCCTGATCGGCTTATTGCTAGACATTGTTTTAGGACTTTCTTTTATTGTATTTGTGTTACTCTCCTAATTGGCTACTGCTGTTACTTTCTAGGGGTATCCCTGTAGCTGTTAATAGGTAAGGTGCCTCGTGGACACTGGTGTGTGATAAGTGTCTGCTAAGCCAGAGATTCAGGAGTTATTGTCTGGAGACTGTGATAGAATTGTCCACACAGTATCAAGCAGCTTCTTCTTTGTTTGGCCCCCCTTCATGATGTTCCTTTCATCTGGCTATGCTTTCCTTTGTTACGTTTCGTTTGTTATCGCATTTGTTCTTTGCAGAGCCCCACCCCCCAACCACTGGTTCATCTGTGCTTTAATGTTGGGGGGGGGGGTGACTGTAATCTTGGGGTAATAATTAATATGATCTGTCTTTTCTTGCTATTATATGGATTGCATGGCCAGTAGTAGTGTGGAATGGGGAATATTTTACAGGTTGTTTTGCCCAGGATCTTTTGACCACTGATTTCCTTATGCTCTGTGGAGTGGCTGTCTGGCTGTGCTTTCCACTCTGTGTGCTTTTTCTTTTGCTCTGTGAGTTAGGAACTCTAGATTCTGCCTTTGCCATTCTTGTTGGCAGCATAGCACCCTAGAGCGTTTTACATCTGTTTATATGTCTTATCTCTTGTGAGGATGAGTTGTTTTTAGGACGGCATATGTTATGTGATCTGGGTCCTTTTATATCTCCATTGTTGATTATGACATGCTTGGGAGCTCCCTGTGTTTGTGTCACCTAGCTTCTCACCTAGGTTCAGGGAGTGGGACCTCTGACATGGTAGGGGGCTATGTTGCCGGGAGCTCTCTGGGGCATTTTTGGCATGCAGTACGTTCTGGTAATGGGGGGGAGCTGGAGTTATTGAATGCAGCTCATAATTTTATTGAATGGGCCTTTATATTATTAGGATAATTGTATATTTTGCATAAGCTGAATTTCTCAGGGAAGGGCAACGTGAAAGATAAAGATGCTTGTTATACATTCATGGTTGAGTCCTTGTGGCCTCCTGATATGCCTCACTTCTACTGCAAGATTTTACTATCATGTACCCTATTGTATATTGTTTCTATACTCCTGTGATTCTGAAACTGTTGCATACCTTGGCCCAGATATTCAAGTGGGTTGCACATGGCGCAACAGTGTTGCGCCATGTGCAACCCACTGATGCGCCCCGGCGTGATATTCAAATGTGGATTGTGCCTGGTACAAATCCTAAAGTGCCGGAGCACATCAGTAATGTATGTGGCCCAGGTGTGGGTGTGTGCCCATGCATACTCCGCACATCCTGATTTTCAGTCCGGGATGTGCTGAGTCCATGCATGCTCAACCCCTACTTGCACTGCACACAGGTGAGCCAAAAAAAAAGGAACAATGGCTGGCCACCCACAGGTGAACTGCCATATTGCAGGGCACAAGACAGCAGCTGCCACCTGTGGGTGGCCACCTGAGCTCCGGCTGCACCTCCATGGTGGCACCCCCCCATGCCCAATCACAGGGATCTGTATAAATTACTAACGTCCTATCTCCCTAGTGGTCCAGTGGACCACTGTCAGCCCGATCACGGACTTGAGTATAAAATAACAAAGTCCTATCTCCCTGGTGGTCCAGTGGACTGCTGTCAGCCAGATCGTGGGCTTGAGCATAGAATGACAAAGTCCTATCTCCCTGATGGTCCAGTGGACTGCTCACAGCCTGATCATGGGCTTAGGTAAATAAAAACAAAGTCCAATATCCCTGGTGGTCCAGCGGACCGCTCGCAGCCCGATCGCGGGCTTAGGTACATAAAAATAAAGTTCTATATCACTGGTGGTCCAGTCGACTGCTCGCAGCCCAATCACGGGCGTAGGTAAATAAAAATAAAGTCCAATATCCCTGGTGGTCCAGTGGACCACTGTCAGTCCAATTGTGGGTATTTGTATTATTAAATTAAGTCCAATATCCCTGGTGGATCCATTCACATATCTGAAATTTGTAGTACAGCACAGGCTGCATGCCCATTGGCTCATGCTGTAACCAATGGGTGTACAGCCCTACCTACGGTGTCAGTTGGCGGGCAGTGGGGCAGCAGGCGGGTGGGGTGCTGCCGCCCGCCGCTGACCGGGGGGGAGCGGGGCGGTGGGGCTCATTGGGCAGGTAGGAAGGGGGGACCGCTGGACCACCAGGAATATTGGACTTAATTTAATAACACAAATGCCTGCGATCAGGCTGACAGCGGTCCACTGGACCAGCAGGGATACTGGACTTTATTTTTATTTACCTAAGCCCACGACTGGGCTGCGAGAAGTCCACTGGACCACCAGGGTTATAGGACTTTATTTTTATTTACCTAAGCCCGCGATTGGGCTGCGAGCCATCCACTGGACCACCAGGGATATTAGACTTTGTGTTTTCATACTTATGCCCACGATAGGGCTGACAGCGGTCCACTGGACCACCAGGGATATGGGACATTTTTAACTCTTCGTCTGCCCACGATTGGGGAGAGGGGTGAATTGCCGCACTGTGCAGGGGTGTTGGTCTCTGACAACTGCTGCCTGGTAGGGTGCCAGGCGCAAGTCCTGGGGATCGGCGCACCTGCATGCAAATGGGGCCATAATGACATGCAAATGGCCCCATTTGCTCCTTGCATACATTATGGCCCCATTTGCATGTGCACTTTTGAATATCATGATTGTTGCACATAGTTCAAGGGAACTTGTGCTAGCGCATCCCCCTGCTCCACTCTGGCCACTTGCGCTGGTGCAGTTCCACTGTGCCATGCACACTGCGGGTGGCCAGGGTGTGATATTCAATGATGCTGTGCCTTGGCGCAGCTCTGTTAAATATCGCCCAGTCAACGCCTCTGCGCAGCCAAGTTGCACTGTGCCCAGGCTTGCGCCACAGCCTGGCACAGTCTGAATATCCGGGCCTTTATTTTTTACTCTTTCTTTTATGTGTTCTGTAGTTTTATATACTGGTGTTCATACTGGGGAGGGGATGTCTACAGAGGATGGTGAGACTCTCTATATATTTTTATGGTGTATATAAACTGATTTTGTGGAACATTCATGGGTCTACAGCTCAATTAAAGCAAGAGAGTGTTAACTCATTTGAAGAAGTTAGGAGGGCAAATCCTATTCCTTCAGAAAACACATCTTTTGAAGCCTGAATTGGATAAGCTCGACTGGTTTGGGGTGAGTGTGCAAATTTTTGCATCTCCATTTATGTTCAAATGGAGAGGAATAGCTATACTCCATAGTAAAGGGGTTCACTGGGTACCTGAACTGGTCCAAAAAGACAAACATGGGTGGTGGGTGTTGGTCAAGGTCCATCTGGATGGCTCACTCATGGTTCTGGGTTCGGTCTATGGCCCTAAAGAACATGAGCCCACCTTTTTCCACTCACTATCCCAAGCCATTTTAGATATGGGGACCCATGACGTAATCTTAGGAGGGGACATGAATTAGGTTGTGAACAGTTTTTGTGATAGGAGTGGTAGCCCCAGTAGGTTGGATGCCTCTGGCTCCCATACATTAGGGCATGATGCAGAGCCTTTGTAAATGAGTCCCTGACTCAAAGGTTGTAATCCTAAAGTCTGTTAAATAAATAAATAAATAAACGATGCCAGATCATGGCTCATTGGAGGTTTGATACCTGGGGCACCCATGTGCTCAGAATTATATCTTCTACTCTTCATGACATGGTACCTATAGTCAGAGTGATTTGATCCTTGCTTCTTCGGCTATAGTTTAAGGATCTTTTAATACTGTGATTGAGCCAATATTGATTTCAGACCATTCCCCTGTCAACTTCACCTTTCAACAGAGTGGCACGGGCATGGAGCCTAAAAGGTTGCAGTCTAACGCCAGCCTTATGGGAGACAACTAACTGTAGGAACTGGTTGCAGCAGGAGGTTAAAAATTATTTACCCAACAATAGTTCCAAAAGTACTGCTGCTAAGGGGGGCTAGGAGGGCCTGAAAGCATACCTGTGGGGCAGAATAATAGCTTATACTTCTGCCAGAAAAAAAAGACTACGGTGAGGGGAAATGGAGGATCTAGAACATAAATTGAAGGGCTTGGAATCCAGTCACAAGGCGGATGACTCCACTCCAACCCTGTTGCAAAATATACAGTACATCTGGTTCGCTATAAGTGTAACATGCTCAATATGCAGCAGGCTGAATTTGGTCTTTTCCAGACTAGACAGGCATACTGGGGGAGGGAGGAGCCAGCTGCCTTCTAACTTACTATGTAAAACAGATGTCTGTGGAGACTAAAATTACAAAGATTACATACTAACATACTAAAATGCCAGCAGAATAGGCCTAACGGTCTTTCACGTCTGCTCGTTTGGTCAGCCCCCACCCTGGGAGCGGACCATGCTGTCCCCCTCGCCTTCTATGGCTTCTCCTTTCCCAGTTCTGGATATTCTCGCTGCATTGGATTTTGCTTCCAGAACCCTTCCCCTGTACCTGTCCCATCCCTCTTGAACCCCTCTACCATCTCTGCCTCCACCAGCCCCCTAGGAACACATTCCATGGCTCCACACCCTCTCAGTGAAGTAGCACCTCCTCCTTTCTCCCGATCTTCCCCTCAGCTTCCACCCATGCCCTCTAATGGCCCCTCCTCCTTCCTTCGAAGCACTCCCCATTTAACATAGAAACATAGAAACATAGAAGTTGACGGCAGATAAGGACATCAAGGCCCATCCAGTCTGCCCATTTCTTTTTCTACCTTATAAATGTACCATCGGCCTTTGCTCTGTCAGTGACCTATCTATTCATAGTCATTTGTATTGCTCCCTTATGCCTATCCACTGCCTGTTTGAAGCCCTGCACTGTATTCATAGCCACCACTTCTTGTGGTAAGCCATTCCATGCATCTACCACCCTTTCTGTGAAAAGAATTTCCTCCATTCCCCTTAATCGGCCTCCTCTAATCTCATGCTGTGTCCTCTTGTCCTGCTATTTTCTTATATTTAAACATGTTAGACTCTTTCACCTTGTTTATGCCCTTAAGGTGTTTAAATGTCTCGATCATATCACCTCTCTCCCTCCTTTGCTCAAGGGTATACATATTGAGCTCCGTTAATCTGTCCTTATATGTCTTCTGATGCAGTCCCTGCACCATTTTGGTTGCCTTCTCTGGACTGCCTCAATTTGGTTAATGTCCTTGTGAAGGTGTGGCCTCAATACTGCACGCAGTACTCAGATGGGGCCTAACCAATGTCTTGTACAGAGGATTATTACCTCCCTCTTACGACTTGTGATACCCTACTAATACACTAACACCCCCTAGCCTTACCTACTGCTTTAGGGTCTGCTTGGATGATTTTAGGTCATCAGTGATGATGATGCCCAAGTCTCTTTCTTCCTTTGTGACTGCTAGCAACTCCCCTCCCAGCCTATAAGTGGCTGAGGGTTTCTCTTCCCTATGTGCATGATTTTGCACTTCTTGCATTAAATCCCAGTTGCCACTCTTCTCAGACCATTCTGCTAGTTTATCCAGATCTCTTCTCATTCTGCCCACCCCATCTGGATCATCTACTCTGTTGCAGATCTTGGTGTCATCTGCAAACAGACAAGCCTTACCCTCTAGTCCATCTGCGAGGTCACTAATGAAGATGTTGAATAGGACTGGCCCCAGGACTGATCCTGAGTACCCTTGTGACTTGCATCTCTTCTGACTGTATACCATTTACCACCACTCTCTGTTTTCTGCCAGTCAACCAGTTTGCCACCCAGTTGACCAACTTCGACCCACCCCGAGCCTACCTAGCTTATTTATCAATCTTCTATGTGGAACAGTGTCAAAAGCTTTGCTGAAGTCAAGGTAGGCGACATCAAGCTCCCCCTTGGTCCACCACTCTGGTTACCCAGTCAAAGAAATCTATGAGATTAGTTTGACAGGACCTTCCTTTTGTAAACCCATGCTGTCTTGGATCCTGTGCCCCTATGGATTCCAGGTGTTGCACTATCCTTTCCTTAAGGAGTGCCTCCATAATCTTGCCCACTACTGAGGTAAGACTGACCGGTCTGTAGTTCCCCGCTCCCTCCCTGCTACCACTCTTGTGGAGTGGGATCACATGAGCCTTTCTCCAGTCTTCTGGGACCTCTCCTGTGCTCAGAGACTCACTAAACAATTCTGCTAATGGCTCTGCTAGTTCCTCCTTTAGCTCCTTAAGTACCCTGGGATGTTGCCATCAGGTCCCATTGCCTTATCCACCTGAGCTTAGCAAGCTCTTGTAGGACCCTTTCTTTTGTGAAGGAGTAGTGCTCACCTCCCTCCCCTGTGTCCATGATGCTGAGCTGTGGGCCTGCCCTACCTTCTCTTCAGTAAATACTGAGCAAAGTATCTATTTAGGATAGATGCCTTTACAGGTCCTCCTCCTCCACATGCTCCCTTTTCTCCATTAAACATACATACCCCTCTGGACTTTCTCCTTTCACTAATGTATCTATAGAAAGTCTTGTCACCTTCTTTACTGTTCGTGCTAGTGTTTCCTCAGTTTGGGGACTTTGCCTGCCTTACTGCCTTACCTGCTTCCCTTAGGGCAGTTTGGTATGCCTCCCTATCTTCATCCCGCTGTGTTCCCTTATATTTTCTGAAGGCCAGCCTTTTGGCTCTGACCTTTTCTGCTACTATATTTGAGAACCCCTTCATGTACCTGAAGACCTCTATCATGTCCCCCCGGTCCCTTCTCTCTTCCAATGTGTACATATTTAGCTCTTCAAGCCTCTCCTCGTAGGTCCTGTCCCCCAAGACCCAAATCATTTTGGTTGCCCTCCTCTGGACCCTCTCCAGGAGTTTAATGTCCCTCTTTAAGTGTGGCCTCCAAAACTGCACACAGTACTCGAGGTGCGGCCTCATCAAGCAGTTATACAGAGGGAGTATCACTTCCTGCCTTCTGGAGGTGATCCCCCTAGCTATGCATCCCAGCATCCTGTTGACCTTGGCTGCTGCCCTCCTACAAGTCTCTGAGTTGTAAATCTTGACAACCACCACCACCCCCAGGTCCCTCTCAGCCATCGAGACTTGTAGCATTTCCCTCCCCAGGATGTACGCTTGGCCCGGGTTTCTGGCCCCCAGGTGCAGTACCTTGCATTTCCCTACATTGAACCTCAGCTTCCACTTTCTAGACCATCTTTTCAGAGCCTCCAAGTCCCCTTGTATGGCCACCCTCCCCTCCTCCCCATCCACCACCGCCCCCAGTTTTAAGTCATCCACAAAGAGACTCATCTTACTCCTGATACCTGTCCTTATGTCAGAGATGTAGGCATTGAACAGGAGGGCCCAAGGACTGATCCCTGTGAGACCCCACTAATGACCCTCCTTGAGGATGAGACTATCCACCAACTCCGGTCCTGGAGCCAATTGCCTATCCATCTGATCATCTGGTTCCCCACCCCCATTTCTCCCAGCTTATCCAACAGGCCCACATGAGGAACAGAGTCAAATGCCTTGCTGAAGTCTAGAAAGAGGACATCCACTGGTCTACCCAGGTCCAAGGCATTCGTCACCCAGTCATAGAACTCCACAAGGTTTGTCTGACACAATTTCCCTGGGATGAATCCATGCTGTCTATCATCCAGGCACCCTGACTTTTCCGGGTCCCCCCCTAGTCTCTCCTTGACAATGCCCTCCATCACCTTGCCCACCACCGATGTCAGACTGACAGGTCTGTAGTTCCCTGCCACCTCCCTTGATCCCCCCTTGTGGATAGGCACTATATGAGCCACCTTCCTGTACTGGGGCACCCACCTTGTCCTCAGAGATATGGTGAAAAGCTCCGCCAAGGGTTTCGTCAGGACATCCGCAGGTTTTTTCAGCACTCTGGGAGGTAATTTATCTGGCCCCGGTACTTTCTCCATCTTAAGGGACCTGAGGGCTTCCCTCACTCTCTCTGCTGTGATTTCCACTTCCGCTACCTCTTCTCCCTGCTTAGCCTTCCCCCTCCTGCCAGTGATGCCTCCCCCTCTCCCCAGACCCGCAGATCGGTAAGGTCCCCCCCTCCTCAGTATCACTGTCTCCTCCCATGTATGATGCAGCAGCCCCATTTTCCTTGGTGAAAACTGAGGTGAGGTACTCATTTAGTACCTCAGCCTGCTCCCCTGGGTCTTGTGCCCATCTCTCCCCCATTTTAATCCTGCTAATCTGCCCCTTCACCCTTCATTTTTCCCCTATGTAGCTAAAGAACCCCTTGTTCCCTCTCCTAATTTACCTGGCCAGGTTCTGCTCCTTCCTTGCCTTAGCCGCCCTCACCACCCTAGTGGCCCTTCTAGCCATCAGCTTGTACTCCCCTCAGTCTCTTTCACTCCTTGAGCTCCTGTTCGACCCTGAAAGTGTGACTTCATCCTTCAGAAATTATTCTGAAGGACTTTATTCATCCAAAGTCAAGGCCAAGGCCAATCATCAGCAGCTATCCAGACTTTTTTGGATTCTGTCACTTTGCCCAGCTTATCTGATGCTCAGAGAAGAAACCTCAAGGATCCTACAACCATCCAAGAGATTCAAGATGCAGTAAGTATGCTCCCAAATGGGAAAGATCTGGGTCCCAATGGCTTGACAGTGGAGATTTACAAGGTGATAGGCAGACTCTGTAGCAGTCGTCAGCAGTTGAAATAGTCAGTTGCAATTCAATGCAGTTGCAATTACTTGCAATTGCATTGAATTGCAGTCATAAAATAGTGAAGCTGAAATCCACTGCAGTTGATGATTCTATGACCCATCCAGGTTTGTTTTTGTGGTGCACTACAGTATGTTTTCTCTTTTTTTTCTTTCCTGGTGGGGAGGATGGGGCCAGGGGGCCATGAATATGTAACAGTCCTCAACCACCGGCACCAAGCCTAACAGCCAATAAAATACACCCCTGGCTCCTGGGCACGAAGCATCCACCAGTTGGGAGAGATAGAAGGAGGAGCCAGGAGCTTGAGAGTGTCTGTGACTGGCTTCACTTGGTGGCAGGAAGAGCATGCCTAGGTAGGAGAGGAGACTGTCAGAAGAAGAGGCATCTGTTTTGATGTGTGGGCAGCAGAATGAGCAACATTTTTCTGCAGGGATGAAGTTTAATAGTTCAGCCTTTAATTTAAAAATAAGTTAACTGTGCCCACTGTCCTGACTTGTCCAGTGCCCAGAGAGAGACTAGTGTGTGGCTGTGCAGGTCCCAGTCAGTCCTCTAACAAAGCCAGACAGCAATTGTGTGAAGGCAGCAAGTCAGTGGTCTGGTCATGGTAGGGATTAGCCCATGATCCCATCAGCTGGGCTCATCAAGCAACTCTCACTCAGTCTCAGTCAGGTCTTCAGAGTCAGCGAGGAGGAGGAGTGGTAGGTGCACTAGATACACTGCACAGAGCACCATAATGGGGATGTGGGTCTGGATTGGGGACCGACCTTGTGGGTTGAGAGGAGAGAGCACACAACACCAAAAAAACACTGGCACCACCACCAAGTACAGCAGCAATGGCAGCCTGAGACATGGAGCCACCCGATGACTCCAACCAAATCATCACCTAACACCTGACCAAACTGGCAACAGGCTACTACAGAGAGCAAGGAACTGTATGGAATGTGTATGTAAAGCCCGCTAGGGCTGGACAGTGGGCAGTAGGAAGGAGGAGGAGGAGGACGGTCTCTCACAGACTACTCAGTCTGTCTGTATGTCTGCTGTGTGTCTGGCTGGCTTGTCTGGCTGATTGAGGGCTTGGGGGCTGTGGGGCCTGGGGGGCGAACTTGAAAAGCCAAGGTGATCGATCATCATCGATCTACTGCTGAGGCTCTCTCTCTGACTGTGGTGGCATTGTGAGTAAGTCAGACTCTTAACGAGGTCGAGGAGCAGTCCGGGGGCAGGTGGTCGATTGGTGAGTTCCTGGACCCATAGGAGGCCGGAGCGTGGAGCATGGTCAGTTAGGTCCAATGGACAAAATGTTTGTTGTTTGCCACTGTAGGAATCAGATAGACTAAATATTAAAGCCCTCACAGCAAGATGAATAAAATTTTACAAAGCACATTAGTGTACATGCTGAAAGCCAGAACAAGTTCAGAAACCTGTCAGAAAATGTTTTTTTAATATGCGTGACTTTTTTTTAGCCTAAAATTTAAACTATCGATACATCTCAGTTCTGGTATACCATACAGGAGGTATTTATTTAGTCTCACAGATTCTATGACTTCTAGTAAACTAATATTGATGGTTAGGTCTGTTTGCAAAAGGGTACCTTGCAGCTTCTGTGAGGCGTTTAAGAGGCACTACCTATACTGTATTTTAGACTCAGAGTTATTTTTCTAAGTAACCAGCATCTCTGCTGCTTATTTTTCTACACCGTATACTGTTTTACTGCCCTACATCAACTTGCTACTTTCAGGGGCTTAGTACAGTTTGTTGTTGTTTTGACTGGTAATTGTGCTTTAGTGGGTCCCTATTGTGTGTAGATTTGTTTCACTGCACTTTGCATTTGCATTTTAAAGTGCAGCCAGCTTCTTAGCTGCTGCTGCCTAGTTGATGCACCCTCCAACATATGCAAATCTTCACCTACCCCAGAGTTAAGGGGCATATATAATTCCTTTTGTTTCTGCTCATTTATGAAGTTATAATGCTGCTAAATCCTAAATGCTAAAAACAGAGCTGCTTCCTGACCTTAATCCACCAACACACCACCACATAAACACATGCAGCCCCGTTTTGTGATGTCAGAAGGAAAAGGCTATGTGAGCGTGAGCCCCATTGATTTCAAGGGGGGAGGACTTTTCCATACATTTTATTAATTTTTATAGTCGAAATTATTTTTAAAAAAGATTTGAAGTTAAAAAAGTATGACAAACTACTATATTATAAAATTCAACAATGGTGAAAGTTGAAAAAATTAATTGGATTTTCTTCAGTTAGTTGAAGTCAGAAATTTCAAACTAGTTGAAAAAATCAGTCATAATGTGTGCTAAGTCAGTCATAATTGGTTTTTCAACTGACTCCGGGGTCTAGCGATAGGTGACTTGATCAGTCCCCCATTAGCATCAATGCTATAGGCAGCTTGGGCTGACAGAGCTCTACTACCTTCTATGCATGATGCTACTATATCTATTTTGTCAAAGAAAGGGAAAGACACATACCAGTGCTCCAGGTACTGCCCAATCTCTCTCTTGAGTATGGATTACAAAATGTTGGATAAGATCCTTGCCACTTGGTTGAGTAAGTTCTGTCCTTTTTAATTCACCTGGATCAGGTTGGGTTTGTGGCAGACAGAGATGGAGCTGGCTACATGAGGTGTCTGGTCAACCTGATGTGGGTTGCAGCATTCAGTATGAATGCCATAGCTGCTGTAGCATTGGATATGGAAAAGGCATTTGACTCAGTTGAATGGCCTTATCTTTTTTAGGTCCTTTGGAAGGTTGATTTTGGGGAAGACTTTATTCAGTTGGTTCGCACTACTGTATTTATGCGGAGTGATGGGTAGCCATTCACACCAACAGGTGGCTGTCCCCCTCGTTTCACCTAGGTAGGAGCACTCATGATGCCCCCTATCCCTGGCCTTATTTTTCTTTGCTATTGTGCCATTGCCACAAAGGCTCTGGGAGCAGGAGATATTCAGGGCCTAGAAGTTTGAGGCGAGCTCTTCAGGCCAATACTTTTTGCTGGTATATTATAATATGCAATCCATCCTTCTCTATTCCAGCTCTTGTATCCCTTCTAGGGGACTTCTCTGAACTATCTGGATTAAGAAGTAACTGGGGAAAGACCGAGGGCTGGATTATCAAAGCCCCCAGAACCCCCACAGCTGTGAGAAAAACCTTGCACAAAGGTGGAGCAGGTTTATGACTGGCTCCACAGTTTATGGCAGCTTGTGGGTGATATTTCCATAGAAATCCCCACATCTATAGAAATATTTTATGGCCGGTGGGACCAGCCGTAACATCCTTCTGCAGCTGCAGTGGATATAATTACCAGTTTCCACAGGTGCGAGGATTTTAGGCCACAACTGGAGTTGCAGAGTAGGATTTAGTCCCTTTTTGCCTTGTGAATCCAGCCCCGAGTTTTTGCCTCCTAATTATAATACTTGGACACCATGCTGACAGCTACAAGTTTCCACTGGACTACACAGACAATGAAATATTATATGTCCTCATCTCCCCTATTTGTGCTGGCTGGCCTAACCTAAATTTTGATCCTTTAGTTAAAAGGTTTAAGGAAAATATAGCCAAATGGAACTCCTCCATCTTTCTTTGTGAAGCAAAATACAGGCGCTGCAGATGATGGTTCTTCCCACAATTTTGTATCTCACATGATACTTGCCCTTGTGTTTCCCTGATTCTATTTAGCAACAGTTGTCTGCTTCAGTTAGTGTCTTTTTGTGGGAAGGGGATAGGGCCAGATTGTCTGTCCTACATTTGGTAGCTCATTGGTCTGAAGAGGGATTTAGATTGCTCAGGTTCAAGGGCTATTACCTGGCTGCTGGCCTTTGCCATATTTGGTAGTGGTTTTAAGCAGCATTTGTTAAGGATGTAGTTTGATGGGTAGGGTTGGAGAGAAATCTGGCAGGAGGTCACCTGCCAGAATTAATACTTTGGAATGCAGCCAAGAAAGTACATACCTCACCCACACAGCAATATGCCTTGCATGTGTGAAGGGAAATTCACAAAGTGCTGGGTAAGACATGGGATTCCCCTGTTCGATTATGGCCTCTTTGGCACCATCCACAGCTTTGTATTGGGGGGGCTCCAGTCGGTTTGGCTGACTTGGAAAAGGGGGGGTTGTTGCGTATTGGGTACCTTTTCCCCCCCAACAACATGCTACCTTCAAACTTTTGAAACTTAAACAACAGACTTCCCTACCATTAACACACCACTGGAAATATCTTCAAATGCATCACCTTTTGACCTCCATTGTATGTACTCAGCTCCAATTGCAACCCAGGGGAATTTGGGATGATGCCATGTGTCTCATTGAGGGAGGCAAGATGAAGGGATTCACTCCTAAAATAAGTGTTGTGCATCGATGACTGTTAGATGCTTATACGCCTTCTACTAATCCCTTCAGCAAGAGATGGGAGAAGCCTCTAAGCTACAGATGCAGAGTGGCAGTTTTGCTGGGCTAATACTTACAGTCTCTGTAGGGATATGAGTGGCAGATTTATGTATTTTAAAATGCTTTACTTGTGGTATCGTACTCATATTTTTAGGGCTGCAGTGGGCAGAGCCCCGCGGACCTCTTGCTTTGAGAAACGGCTTGGGAACACACATGTTGCAGTGACAAAAAAAATCACCTCCACTTCTGTGAAGCCCTCCCCTCACACTATTGTTTTTTTTAACTTCGGCCTTGACTGAATATCCTCCCACCTGCCCCTCCTTCCCAGCCCCCCCATAAACATAATAGTGACACTGGAGGTGCCCAATCCCCCAGTGACTCAATCATGAATCCCCTGACTGCCCCATCCCACTACCACACATGTGCCTCCATGTCTGTGAAGTCGCGGTGGGAGTCAAGTGCTATACCTTCAGCTCTACTCACTATCGGGATCAGTAATAGCATGTGGCAGCCATCTGCAATACCAGGTGAGCAAGCAGTAGACAGTACAGAGTGAGTGTATGAAACTGCACAGCAGACTTCTAATTAGCCGATAAGTCTCCAGATCACACCATTACCTGGAGACCCATATTGCAGCTGTGCATGTGGTTGTCAAAAACTGTCAATGAGCTGCACAGCCCTGGGAATGCTGGCCACCATTGTGAGAGACAGTGAGGCAGGTGAAGTCTGTGTCCTGTGGCTGTCTGTCACATGTGTCCCCTCCTTGCTGCACGCAGTAGTGGACATTTGTAGTGCAGTGTACTGGTGTAGCAGTCCATGACCCAGGAAGAATGCCCCCCCCACCCCAACATCACCACTGACAGAGAGAGTCGAGACTGAGATAGAGCAACTGCCATAGTAACAGTGCGAAAAAGAGAGAGACCAAGAGAGAGAGGCAGGATTTGCTGTTTGTCTGGGGTCGCACAGTGTGGGACAGTAACAGAGTGAGGGCCTGCATGTCATCTCTGAAAGTAGTTTTCCTGCAGCTCTGTTTTTCTTCTCCCCAGTGTGTGTGTGTGTATTTCATAGTACCTATTCTAACACCGTATTAGGTGTGAATTATGACTGCTAGCTCACAGTCTGTTGCTAACTGCTGTTCTTTCTCCCCCCCCCCTTCAGCAACAACAGATCAAAAGGTGGAATTTTTTTTTTAAACTAGAAATGCCCTAAACCAAAGCAAACTGACTGATCACCATTCCCACACTCACAGCACTCAGAATACCCTGCCCAGATTCACATCTTTTAATCAGTGAAGGAGCAGGATTTAAAATGTCCAAATCAAAGCTCAGTGTGCATTTGGCTCTCTGAACAGCAGATTGCGGTCTGGTTCTCCAACTAACCAAGAGCATGCTTTTAATCAGTGAAGGATCGAGCGGTGAAACTTTCTTTTTTGAAAAACTAAAAATACCTACATGGAAGCAAACTGATGAACCCCCATTCCCACACTCACTATGCTCAGAATACCCTGCGCAGATTCACATCTTTTAATCAATGAAGGAGCAGGATTAACAAGCATTTGTCAATGCCGAATGTTGCTTGCTTCTATGTGCTGTTTAGGTATTTGGAAGTCATTGGAGTGTAAATATTGAAAATTTGCGAACTTACGAGCGTGCGTAGGAACTGCGCAATGCACGCTCATAAAACAGTCATTTTAAGGATTTTTTTCACCAAATTTTCAACATAGCCATTTTAAGACCTCTGGTCATGAACAGTGTCACTGTGATTTTGTTAATGTGTCCCATACATTGAGTTTGCAAACCGACTGTGCCATTCTGCGCTACATGGGCGGAAACACGTTTTGGGTGAGATGTGAAAAATGACAGTTGTACTACTCATAAGAAAGTGTGGAAAAATGGCAATGTTGAAAATCTGGAGTGGAAATATTGAAAATTCGCAAACCTATGAGCGTGCGTAGGAACTGCGCAATGCACGCTCGTAAAACAGTCATTTTTAGGAATTTTTTCACCAAATTTTCAACATAGCCATTTTAAGACCTCTGCTCATGAACAGTGTCATTGTGATTTTCTTAATTTGTCCCGTACATTGATTTCGCACACCGACTGCGTCATTCTGCGCTACATGGGCAGAAACACATTTTGGGTGAGATATGAAAAATGACAGCTGTACTACTCATAAGTAGGTGTGGTAAAATGGCAATTTTGAAAATCTGGAATGAAAATATTGAAATTTCGCGAACTTACGAGCCTGCGTAGGAACTGCACAACGCACACTCATAAAACAGTAATTTTTGGGAATTTTGGCACCAAATTTTCAACATGGGGTTTTTGGGCCCCCTTCTCATGAATGATGTCACTGTCATGGTGGTATTTGGGCCCAAAGGGTGATTTGCAGTCACTGCGTGAAATCACCTTCGACCTGAATAACACCAAGACAGTGACATCATTCATGAGAAGGTACCAAAACCCTATGTTGAAAATTTGGTGCAAAATTCCCAAAATGGCTGAGATATGCAATAAAGTTGAAAACCCCCTATCTAGCCCATTATACAGCTTACGGCATTTCCTCAGTTGTAGTGGAAGCTTTGAAGAGTGCAGGCGTGTCCCGGTCCACGAAGATCGTGTACAGTCCGGAGGTAAGTATGGGGTGAGGGGATGTGGGGAGGCTGGGTGCGCAGTGGGTGGAGTGCGGGTTGTGGGAGGGGTTGGGAGAGAGCGCGGGACCGTTTCGTTTTCAGGTAAAAAAAAAAACTACGTAGACATTTGCCACACTGGGGTGGGCTCCCACATGGCACAAGGATATTGGGGGTTGGTGTTCAGCCAACAGGGATTAGGCACCCGTCAGCTAAAGGACTGATTGCCACGCTGGGGTGGGCTCCCAGCGTGGCACCTACAACTGGGGGGGGGAGACAACGCAGCTCAGCCAACGGGGATTGGGCACCCCATCAGCTATACAGTGCATGCGGGGGCACACACGCCTGGGGGGGGCTGTGCGTGAGCAGCTTCTTATCGCTGCTCACTCAAGCGTAACTCCCTTTCCAACTGTATGCCACTGCGGCTGGAGCGTGTCATGGGCAGCTCAAAATGCATTAACTGGGGGAACGTGCTGCAGCACACTGCCTGAATTGGAGGAGGAGGTGACACATCTCCGAAATCTCCGATGATGGCACTATGTTTCTTGCACATGCGTGCAAGCAACATAAAAATGCCTAAATCAAAGCTCAGCATGTTTGCGGCTCTCTGAACAGCAGATATAGCCTGGTTTTCAAACTAGTCATTATCAGTGAAGGAGTGAGAGGTGAAATTTTCTTTGTTGAAAAATTAAAATGCCTACATCAAAGCAAATTGACCCCTGAAACCCATGCTCACTGTGCTGCTTCCTGATTCCTTATCGGCAAGCTTTTGGCTCACAGAACAGCAGCTGGGGTATGGTCCTCCAACTGCTTGCCGACCTTGCCATATGCACCTGTTTTAACCCACCATAGTTTCCCTGCCCTTAGATCCCACAAATCTGTTTGTATTTCTGCCCCTCTACCTCTCTACCTAACTACCTTTCTCTCCCTGCTGTTTCTCTCACACTTCTATCCCTACCTTATCTAACTGTCCATCCAGCTATTAGTTGGCCTAGTGCCGCCTCATTTTAAAACTCTTATTGTGTTACATTATCTGCCCTGTCCCCAGCCTCTCCTCTCTTTACCTTTATCCTGCATGCTCTAATCCCCCCTGTCTTACCCTATCTCTGAACTTAGCACCCTATTATTTCCACAGCTGCTGCAGTCTTTCCTACCCCCTGCTGCATATTCCCCCTTGCACTTATCAGTTCTTTGTCATATATCCTCTAAGATTCATCTGTCATGTCTTGCAGGATTATACCATCTGTATTTTTACTCTCTCTTGTTCGGCTTAATTTCTAGAGCTTTCCTGTAGTTTATCATTTAACTATACCACCAAGCTGCCGTCTAATTGACTGTCCTGATGCGTTGATTTGAATTTTTTGAAAATGCTTTGACCTGAACTGTGTGTTGTTAAATATTGCTTTATATGTTGTGAATGCTTTAACATGAATTACGTGTTGCTAATTACTGCACTACTTATGTATAATTACCTTGTCTCATATCCTGTTGTACACCTGTCATCTGCATTCCTGTAATTTTTTTCCTTGTAACCTCCCAGGTCGTACCAGAAAATAGTCATCTCTATGGCTAGTGCACCCACCCGGTAAACAAAAATGAAATAATAAATAATAATAACTATGATGGGAGAGAGCAGGAGGTGAAACATTATAAAATAAAATAACAAAAAAAAAACTAATTAATACATGTAATGTAAAATTATGCTGTACAAACTGTTTCCGAGCTTACAGTAGTCTGTTGCACAGACAACTGTAGAGATTTTGTGTTTTGAGACTGTGTGGTAGCAAATAAGCTGTAAACAGCAAAACTATACCTATAATATCTTTATTTTAATCTGTTTGTTGACTGGGTGCTAAAGGGGAGAAAACAAGAAGGAGGCAGAGTTGCAATCCGTGGTGTAAACAGACTACAAGCCACTGTTAGGGGCTCTATTTTCTAATCTGGCTGTTGGACTACTTTGGTTAGGCACTAACTAAATGAGTTAGTGCACAAAAAGTTTTTTATTTAGTGTTCGTGGGGCTAGTTAGAAAGCTTAAGTGCTGCTGGTTTTTCACTAGCACTATGAGGCACTGCTCTAAATTGAACTTATGCACTGTGACTGTGTATTTGCTCACTGTGAAACTTTTTGCCTGTGTCTGGAGCCCTGCGATATTACAGGAAGCAGGAAGGAGAGTCTGCAGTTCATGGTCAGCTTGCTTGTGAACTACAAACTCATGCTGAGTGTCTGAAATTGACTGCTGTGTCTCCAGTAGTCTTTTAATTAAGTGCTTACTCACTACTGTAGGACTTTTACAACATTTCTGTGCCTTTTAGCACTTTTGTATTCTAATATTGTATCAGTGACTCTGTAAGCTCTTCTGGGTCATGTGATCTCTTTTTCAGAATGCCCTGCAGCGAGCAGGGTGAGCCCAAAGAGGGTGAGCATGCATCGTCGCGTGCAAAGACACGCTCGTTTACACGTGTTAAGTGTGTTTGGTGGGTCTGCAGCAAGCTCTTACCAAAAACCTATTCCAATTTAGGTTGAGGTAAGCATTACAATCTCTTACTTACCTATTGTATATAGGGATAGTCAGAAGGTATAAATAACAAACAAACATAACAAGCATTTATCAATGCTGAATGTTGTCTCTCTGGCATTGGCATTGGTAGTGCAGGGGTTAGAGATGCATAATAGGAATGGCAGTGAAGTATTGAAGTGATGCCAACCCCATCCCCACCCTGCAGAGACTGACAGGCATTGGGGTGTGCCTTTGGGTTGACAGCTATAACGCTCATGTCATTTTACCTCATCCTACCCTGTAGACACTGACAAGTGTCGTAGTGTGCTTTGGGGTCTTTAGGCATTATACTTACCCCATTCCATAAGGAAATACACTGAGGTGGGTGCAGTATAGGAGAATGGGGTGAACTTTGTGGCCAAACAATGCAAGGTACACCACAATGTCTGTCACTGGCTGCAGGGTGGGGGTGGGGGTGGATTTGCATGAGCATTACAGCCGATGATCCCAAGTGGTCTGTCACTGGCTGCAGAGTGGGGTGTTACAGTTGGAAACCCTAACACCATAGGCATATTTTCACTCCAAATTTTCAACATGAGTTTTTTGTGACCCCACCTCATGAAGAGCGGCACAATCAGTTTGTTAGCTGAAAGGTGGTTTTGCACAGCAGCTATGCCATTTGGCAACACAGGGATGAAAGCACATTTTGTGCAGGATGTGCAAAATAACAACCATATTGTTCATGAGGAGGTGTAAAAACATGGAAACATTGAAAATCTGGAGTGAAAATATGAAAAATTGGTGAAGTCATGGGCATGCATAGAAACTACACAACACACGTCCGTGACCCAATTATTTTGAGGATTTTTTAGCCACAATTTCAACACAGGTATTTTGGGACCTCCCCTAATGAACAGTGGTGCTGTGATTTTGTTAATCTGTCTCAAAAGTTGATTTCCCACAGCAGCCACGCCATTGTGTGCCACAGCTGTGGAAACACATTTTGGGCAGGCTGTGAAAAATGACAGCTGTACTGTTGATAAGGATGTGTAAAAAAATGTCAGTGTTGAAAATCTGGCATGAAAATATTGCAAATTTGTGAAGTTAAAGGGGTGCGTGGAAACTGTGCAACACATGCTTGCAACACAGTCATTTTATGGACTTTCAGCACCAGATTTTCAACATAGGCATTTTAGGACCTCTGCTCATGAACAGTGTCACCATTATTTTCTCAAACAGTCCCAAAAACTGATTTTGCACAGTGATTGCGCTATTCTGCTCCAGACATGCGAAAACACATTTCGGCCAGGATATGTAAAATGACAGCTGTACTGTTCATCAGGAGGTGTGAAAAAATGCCAATTTTGAAAATCTGGAGTGAAAATATTACAAATTCATGAAGTTATGAGCATGCGTGAAAACAGTGCAATGCACGCTCATAAAACAGCCATTTTTGGGATTTTTTTCACCAAATTTTCAACATAGGCTTTTTTAGAGCAGTGCCGGCAGTGTGCCACCATGTTAAATTTTTTTCTCACCACTGAAAGCATGTCGGCAGATCCGCTGCATATGATGAGCTTTGCTTGCATTGCAGCAGACCTCTCCTTAAATGTGTTCACCACATTATGTATGCATGGTGTGGCACCGGCATGCAGACTTATTGGGGAATGAGGGATGCACCTATGCATGCCCTACATTCATCCAACAGTGACCGCACCTCCAAATCTGCTACTACCACAATATGTTGGCTGCGCGTGCACAAGCCAACATAAAAATGAATGATACCAGCATTATACGTGAAGGCAGGGTGGGTTTTAAGTGTGAGTCCTGTTTAATGTTCTATTTTAATTCTACAGCTATACTAAATAAAGAATGTTGTTGTTTGAAGTGCAAACAAAATGAGGACTTGATACAAGAAATTGCTCTTTTCAGTTCAAGACTGTGTGCGTTGGAAAAAAGTCAACAGAAGATATCTAAACGGTTTTCTAAAGCTGGGTCAATGAATTCATTTTCTAAACAACAAAATGTTATAAGTAATCACAGGAACAATGAAACTTTGTTAGTAACCCATGAAACCTCGAGGACACACCATAAAAAAGACCTAGGGAGGATGATGACCATGCCAGTGATGAAAACACCTAGTATCAGGTCCAAAGTAATAAAGCTGCCAAAAAGGATAGAAAAGCTACTAAATTTGATGTAGTACTTCTTAATTACTTTGATTCACTTGGAGATCTAATTGAGGAAAATAATGGCCCCATAACTGACTCAGTAACAACATTATTACCTTCCCCCAATAGCCCTGAGTTTGCTATGTCAAAGTTGGTCCAGAAGCTTTTTATATTTCAGGATCTCCGTAGCACAACAACTAATCTTATGGAGCTGGAAGAAAGTAATGTGGTTGAACCCAAGCAAATATACATTTTTGGGAGACTCAGTTATTAATCAATTAGATCAGCCAATATGTGAACCAGATAAAAGTACTCAAACTATTTCCTGTTACAGGGGTGCCAAGATTATTGATATAACCAAAATGGCTAAACAAATCCTTAATAACAGTGGTGAAAAACCTTTAGTCATTATACATACAGGGGTCAGCAATATTACAAACCAGAATATATAGAGCATTAAGGAAGAGTATGTTGGACTAACAAACATCTTGTCTGAGCTAAAGTGTCAAATTGCTTTTTCTGAAATCCTTCCCATGCCCAGAGTTAACCCTTACTTAGATAACAAAATCAAACAAATCAATAACTGGTTACATTTCTGATGTGTTAAGCAGAATATTGAATGTATAACACATTGGGAAGAGTTTGTGGATAGAAGAGACCTGATATGCAGAGCTGGTCTACACCCCAGCAGAACAAGTGTGACTCTCCTGGAGAAGCATATTAATGACTATATTACAAAGGCTTTAAACTAAAACTTAGGGTGAAGGGGAACAGATCACACCTTCCTGGTGCATATAAATCAAAGACAGAATTAGACTCTACAACTAATCTTTTACACCCTCTAGTGAATAATATTAATATTAGTTGTGCAATACAGATACCCCATAATAATCTTCCTGTCAAGAATATTTCAGAACTCAAAATTTTACTCTTTAATGCCAGAAGTTTGAGAAACAAAATGGGAGAACTTCATAGTTTCTTAAGTGAATAAAAAATTGATATCTTCGGGGCGACTGAGACCTGGTTTAAAAACTCTGACTGGGTCCAGGATTTTCAGGGCTACACATCCTTACTTAAGAATTGCCACACTGTAAGGGAGGCAGCATTGCCTTATATATCAGTGACAATTTTAAGTGTCATGAGAGCAATAATACTGTAACATCTGAGATAGATACCGAGATTATATGGGCCAGAATTCAAACTTCCACAGACTGGCTAACAATAGGACTATGTTATCGCCCGCCTAATTTGGATGCCATGGCAAATTAAATATTCATGAATACCATTGAAAATATCATAACTAAAGATACTTAATCATAATGGGTGACTTCAACTTATCAAATATTTGCTGGCATTCATTACAAGGGAAAGGTTTCCTCAAAACCAGATTTATAAATAATGTACTCCAACTCAATTTAGAACAACTAGTTCAGGAGCTTACCAGATCTAATTCCACTCTAGACTTGATTTAACAAATATAAAAGACTCTGGGGATCCACCTAAAGTTTTAGCACCACTAGGGGATAGTGACCATAATATGATTCTATGGTCACTGAAACAATATTCAGCCATAGCAAAATGTATTACTGAAATAAAAAATGTTAATAAAGCAGATTTCTGCCAAATAAAATATTTAACATCCTGGAATTGGGAAGTTGATTTAATTAATCAAGATACTGAAGGAATGTGGGCACTTATTAAAGACAAACTAGAATATTGTATCAACCAATGGGTACCAGTATATAATAAATATAACCATAGCAAAAAAGAATGCGAATGTGGCTGAATATAAATATAAAAAAGGCTAATAAAAAACAAGAAAAGGGCTTACAATAAATATAAAAAACACCCTACAACTGATAGATGGCTAAAATTCAAAACTAAGGCCAAATTAACTAAAACAGCTATACAAAATACAAAAAAGAACCTAGAATAAATCTAGCAACATTAACAAAAGACAATAAAAAATGTTTCCATAATTATGTCGGCTCAATTAAAGGAAACTCACCTAAAATAGGCCCTCTCCTAATTAATCAAGAAATCATTACTGATGAGTAGAAAATAGCTGAAGAACTGAACACTTACTTTAGTAGTGTTTATAAAAATTTAAGATGAAATACATCTAGATAATCTACTAACCACCAGTAATCCACAGTTATTCACCCCATTACATATCATAACTACCATAAAATCTATAAAAAAATAATTTCTCTGATGGACCTGATAATATACCACCTACATTTCTGAAAAAGTTAATAAATGAATTACCTGGAATGTTAACTTTGCTGTTTAATACCTATATCAGTGAAGGCACCATTCCAAAGGACTGGAAGTCTGTTATTGTAATTCCTATACACAAAGAGGGTAATAGGCATAGCCCTGCTAATTAGCAACCCATTAGTCTTACTGTACCTCCTGTGTCGGGAAAATAATGGAAAGGTTACTTCTTCAGAAAATCAATTTACACATCTTGAATACTGATAACATGGACACAACTTAATATGGATTTACACATGGCAGATCTTGCCAAAACAACCTGATAAATTGTTTTGAGCCAGTTAGCAGTGCTCTGGATAATGATTTACCAGTAGATGTAATTTTCTTGGACTATAGAAAGGCATTTGACACTGTTTTACATGTAATATTGTTAGAACAACTTATTAGGATCAATTTGCATCCAATCATGGTTAAGAGACAGAGAACAGTGTGTTACTATCAAAGGATTATCATCTAATTTAACGAAAGTTATTAGTGGGGTGCCCCAGGGATCAATCCTGGGGCCTACATTATTCAACATCATGATATCCTCTATGCAAACTTTCAACAGGGTCTGGATAAACAAGTACACTGATGATAGTAAGATTGGCTGTATTATAAATGATTTACAATCAATCCAAGCTCTACAAAATAATCTTAATCATTTAGCATTTTGGGCCAAACAAAATAAGATGACTTTCAATATCGATAAATGTAAGGTTATGCATTTTGGTACAAACAATAAACTAGCCCAATATACATTAAATAATACCATACTACAAGTAGTTACAACAGAAATTGATTTGGGCATTACTATCACAAATTATATGAAATTTGATACTCACATAAATAAAACAATTAAAATGTGTTTTGGAATTACAGCTTGCATATTCAAACATATTAAAAGTCGTACAGCTGATGTTATTATTCCTTTATTTTCCAGTATGGTACAATCATAGATGGATTACTGTGCCTCCTTTTGTGGCCCAACATCTACTGGCACTAAAACTATGATGGAACATGTACAAAGAAGAATGACCAAAAATATTCAAAATCTACATAATTATACATATGAAGAAAGATTGACTGCCCTAGGGATCTATTCCTTTGCGTATAGGACCTTAAGGGGAGACCTTTGCTTAACTTATAGGGCCTTTAAGGACCCGTCTCTATTTGAAACATTATGCTTTCAACGCAAACCTACTGAGAAGAATAACAAGATCGCAAAAATGAAAACGTCAAACTAACATTAATCTATTACTAAAAGAAATAATTCCATAACTCAGAGAATTCCACCTATTTGTAATGCATTACCAGTGTCTGTTGTGACTAGCACTAACATGAAGAAGTTTAAGAAAAACTTGGACCAATGAATGGGTAATTGAAAATTTCAATTCCGCCATTAGGTTTTGGTGGAGGCGAGTTCACTAATGTGTTCTGCCCTCGAACTTGTAAACTCCTATGAACCTATGAACCTATAGTGTGAACCACTAAATGGCAGTCATATGACTTCCGGTCCATACTTCCGGTCCATGAACATATAAACAAGTCCCCTGAGTAAGCGGGATGAGTATGCAGTGACAAGCATGGAGCTACACACAGAGACAAGCACGTCAGCACATGTCTTGTGTGTCCTGCAGGGACTAGGGGACTAAGGTACAGCAACACAGCCAACCAAAGCAGTAGCATAAGTAAGTACTAAACCAAGCAGTTGTAACCTAGCATTGCATACAAGTGTAAAATGAGTGAACATGGCAGGGGGGAGGGATGGGATAAAAGGCTGTCGAGGGGGTGCCGATGAAGGAGGGACTCTGTCTCCCCCCCCAGGGAGCTGGAGGATTGCAGGAAAAGGCCAACTGGTAAAGTGCAGACCAGGGGAAAACAGAATCCCCATGGGAACACGAGCAGGGGAAATGGAAGTATAGGGAAAGGGTGGAAGATAGTCCTGCTAAATGCCAGGAGCTTGGGCAATAAGATGCCTGAGCTCCAGATGATGCTAACTGAGGGAGCGGTGGATGTGGCAGTGGTCACTGAGACCTGGGCCACCGCAGGACACGACTAGGACCTGAACCTTGAGGGTTACACTATGTTCAGGAAGGACAGGGGGGAGGGAAGGGAAGGAGGGGTAGCAATGATAGTCAAAAACTGCATTGGCATAGGGGGAGTAGAGGAGGCGGAGGGAACCGTGGAGGTGATTTGGGTCACCTTGATAACAAGTAGGGGGCAAAAGAGTAAAAATAGGAGTGGTGTATAGACCCCCTGCACTGGCAGAGGAGCTGGAGGAGAGTCTGGTGACAGATGTTGGGAGACACTGCAGACTGGGCAGGGGAAGGGTGGTAGTGTTGGGGGACTTAAACATGTCAGGAACAGACTGGGAGACTATGACATCCTCGGTGGCCAGGGAACAGAGGTTGTTGGATGTCTTTCAAGACACGTTCCTAACTCAGCAGGTGGGGGAACCGACCAGGGAGGCATGGGTACTGGATGTGGTCCTGGCAGACAGTGACCAGATTGAGGGCCTGGAGGTAAGGGACCCATTGGTGGGGAGTGACCATGCCACGGTCTGGTTCTGCCTGGACCTAGGAGGGGTAGAAGGCTGCACAAAGATGGAGGTAACTGACTTCAGGGGGGCATATTTTAAGGAAATGGGAAGGATCCTTAAGGAGCATTTGGATGGGATTGGGTCACACATGGACGCTGATAGCAGGTGGGAAATCATCAGGAGAGGAGTGCAGGATGCTACCAGCACCTGTGCAAGAGTAAGATGAAAATGCGGTAGGGCCGGAAAACCCTGCTGGTGGACCAGGGAGGTCCAGGAGGTGATGCAGGGAAAGAAGGCAGCCTATACGCAATTCAAGGGCTCAAGGAGTGAAAGGGATTGAGGAGAGTATGAGCTGATGGCTAGAAGGGCCACTAGGGTGGTGAGGCCGGCTAAGGCAAGGGAGGAGCAGAACCTGGCCAGGGAAATTAGGAGAGAGAACAAGGGGTTCTTTAGATACATTGGGGGAAAAACGAAGGGTGAAGGGGCAGATTAGCAGGATTAAAACAGGGGAGAGATGGTCACAAGACCCAGGGGAGCAGGCTGAGGTACTAAATGAGTACTTCACCTCAGTTTTTGCCAAGGAAAATGGGGGTGCTGCATCATACATCGGAGGAGACAGTGATACTGAGGAGGGGGGACCCTTACCGATTGGCGGGTCTGGGGAAAGAGGGAGGCATCACTGGCAGGAGGGGGGATGGCTAAGCAAGGAGAAGAGGTAGCGGAAGTGGTAATCATAGCAGAGAGAGTGAGGGAAGCCCTCAGGTCCCTTAAGATGGAGAAAGCACTGGGGCCAGATAAATTACATCTCAGAGTGCTGAAGAAACTTGCGGATGTCCTGGCAAAACCCCTGGTGGAGCTTGTCAACATCTCTCTGAGAACAGGGTGGGTGCCCCAGGACTGGAAGGTGGTGCATATAGTGCCTATCCACAACGGGGGATCAAAGGAGGTGGCAGAGAAGTACAGGCCTGTCAGCCTGACATCAGTGGTGGCAAGGTGATGGAGGGCATTGTCAAGGAGAGACAAGGGGGGGACCTGGAAAAGTCAGGGTGCCTGGACGATAGACAGCATGGATTCATCCAAGGGAAATCATGTCAGACAAACCTTGTGGAGTTCTATGACTGGGTGACGAGTGCCTTGGACCTGGGTAGACCAGTGGACGTCCTCTTTCTAGACTTCAGCAAGGCATTTGACTCTGTTCCTCATGTGGGCCTGTTGAATAAGCTGGGAGAAATGGGTTGGGAACCAGATGATCAGATGGATAGGCAATTGGCTCCAGGACCCGGACCCAGAGGGTCGTAGTTGGAGGGATAGTCTCATCCCGAGGAGGGTCATTAGTGGGGTCCCATGAGGGAATCAGTCCTGGGCACCTCCTGTTCAATGCCTATGTCTCTGACATAAGGACAGGTATCAGGAGTGAGATGAGTCTCTTTGCGGATGACTCAAAACTGGGGGCGGTGGTGGATGGGGAGGAGAGGAGGGTGGCCCTACAGGGGGACCTGAAGGCTCTGGAAAGAAGGTCTAGAAAGTGGAAGCTGAGGTTCAATGCAGGGAAATGCAAGGTACTGCACCTGGGGGCCAGGAATCCGGGCCAAGTGTACACCTTGGGGGGGGGGAATGCTACAAGTCTCGATGGCTGAGAGGGACCTGGGGGTGGTGGCGGATGTCAAGATGAACAACTCGGGCACTTGTAGGAGAGCAGCAGCCAAGGCCAACAGGATGCTGGGATGCATCGCTAGGGGGATCACCTCCAGAAGGAGGGAAGTGATAATCCCTCTGTATAACTGCTTGGTGAGGCCACACCTCGAGTACTGCGTGCAGTTTTGGAGGCCACACCTAAAGAGGGACATTAAACTCCTGGAGAGGGTCCAGAGGAGGGCAACCAAAATGATTTGGGGCTTGGGGGACAGGACCTATGAGGAGAGGCTCGAAGAGCTAAATATGTACACATTGGAAGACAGAAGGTACGGTGGACATGATGAGGTCTTCAGGTACATGAAGGGGTAAATAGGGGAGGAACAGTCAGGGTGCTTGAAGGAAGGAGGAGGGGGCCACTAGAGGGCATGGGTGTAAGCTGGAGGGGGGAAGATTCAGGGGAGAAAGGATGAGGAGGTGCTACTTCACTGAGAGGGTGGTGGAGCCATGGAATGCGCTGCCTAGGGGCTGGTGGAGGCAGAGACAGTGGATGGGTTCAAGAGGGGGTGGGACAGGTACAGGGGAAGGGTTCTGGAAGCAAAATCCAATGCAGTGAGAATATCCAGAACTGGGAAGGGAGAAGCCATAGAAGGCGAGGGGGGCAGCAAGGTCAGCTCCCAGGGTAGGGGCTGACCAAACGAGCAGACGCGAAGTACCATTAGGCCTATTCTGCTGGCATTTTAGTATGTTAGTAACATATAACCCATCTGAGTGTTTCATTGGTATTCTCTTTAATGAAGGATCATTCATAAAGTGCACAAACTGTCTAATGTATTCCACCAACATAACAGGTCGCAGTGCTATCACATATGTATGTCCAAAATGTATTGAAATGGGACACTTACTAAATCGGATACAAACCCTAAAGGAACAAGTGAGAGAATACACTAATTATGATAAATAATGCACCAAAGGATAAAAGAAAAAGGGAGTCTGAAATAATAACAGGGAAGAAAATGAGACAGAAACAGAAACAATACTGTAGGTTTAGAAACTGCTGAAACAGATAATGATGATTAGACTACAGTAACAAGGCACCCACAAAAAAAGGGTAGAAGCACAATGTGAAATGCATGTATCACAGTAAAAAATAGATATGCCCCACTTAACCAAAAAGTAAATACTGGGGTAAAAGAAACAATAACTAACATTTTGGTAATAGGAGGTTCAATAGTGAAAAGAACGGACAGTATAATATGTGGAAATGACAAAATGCATAGAGAAGCAAATTGTTTGCCAGGAGCTACAGTTAAAGACATCAATGCTATTCTCCCTAAAGTGAAGAATGACAGTGATGAAAAGCAAATAGTAGTAGTAGTACATGTTGGCATTAATAATGTTGAAAGGGACCATGAGAATGATATTGTGGAGGAAATTATGGAACTTGGTGATATAGCAAAACGTTAGGGTCACCAGTTTGTGGTCTCTGACATATTGTTGGTATTAAAGGGACATATCAAAGAAAAAAAAACATCGAAAGAATAATTACAAAATTGCAAAACAGATGTACCTTAAATATTATCACTTTCATAAACTCATGGGGATCCTTCCATGACAAAAAACAATTATATGCTAAAGATGGGTTACATCTGAGCAATATAGGCACCCAAACATTGGCCCAACATATGAACAAAGAACTAGCACAGCTGACTTTAAACTGAGAGCTGAGGAGAGGAGGGTTACCAAAGCCTGGTAAAATTAACCAACAAAAAGGGGCAAAACACAAACATAATCAAATATAAGGAAATTAGATACTTCCTAAGCAATGCTAGAAGCCTAAGCAATAAAATTAAGAAACTACAGACTCTATTAAAACTCAGTGGTGAAGCTGACATGGTGTTTATAACTGAGACATGGTGGGAAGCACATGACAACTGGAGGAAAACATTCCTGGATATCAGGTTTTGAGATGTGCTAGAAATGGAAAGAAAGAGGGAGGAGTACTAGTGTACGTTCCAGAGATGGTTATGACTCAGAACATATCTGACAAAATTAAACAGACAAACAGCACAACTGAGACTTTATGGATAAAACTTATAGATAAAAGAGGCAAGAATATCATAATGGGCATATGCTACACACTGCCCAATGCAAGTAATGAGATTACAATAGTCATAGGCAAGGAACTTGAGAAAGCATGTGAAATGGGGGAAGTAATATTCCTAGGAGACCTAAACTTTAATGATATTGACTGGACATCAATGACAGCCACTAAGCATCAGAGTATAGAATTCTTAGAAGTTACCGAACAACTAGGCCTTAAGCAACACATATATCTACCAACTTGGGGAACAAAAACATTAGAAATCATATTAAGCAGCAATGAAATGAACAACACAGACAGTGAAGTTCATGTATCACTCGGAGGCAGTGACCATAAAAGTATTTATTTCTCATACCAAGAAAGTATTCCATTAAATATAGGACGCAGGGAAGTGTATAACTACAAAACTGCAAATTTGACTTACATTAGAGAGGACCTAAAGAAGCTTTAATGGGACACACTATTAGATAATAAAAATGCTAAAGAAATGCAGGATATTTTCAAAAGCAAAATATTTAAAATATATAATTTGCATATTAAAAAGACAACGAATAGCCCGACCTGGTGGCGCTGAGGGTTGAGGCGCTGGATGCCACACCTTGCGTCATGCTGGCGACCTGGGTTCAGGAACGAGCCCGGTCCACTGGGGGTTGGCAGGGGAGAGAGAGGATTGAACATCCGGTGGACTGCTTTCCTCTCTTGGGGAGGGATCCAGGGGTTAGCCCAGCGCAGCAGAAGCCAGAGGCACTGCAGCACAAGGGCTCTCGAACAGGGTAGATGCTGGGCAGCTGTCTTCTGGATGTGGGTGGGAGCACTCACGTCGCGGGCTGTTCAGCATTGCACATCCCACGTCTGAGGCGTAACTAGGAAAAAAAAAAACCTCTTGGATAGGCGATGGCACCTCCACTCTCCTGACCACACACCACGGCCGGTTGCACTTCTCTTCTGGGCCGAGCCAAGCCCAGCCTGATTTCTAGATAGAGCACCCTGGGTGGATAGGGCGGCCCTACCTCGGGTGGCTCAAAGCCGGGGGGATAGCCAGGCTGGTGCCAGGAACTAGGAGGCCTCTCAGGCATGGAGGTAGAGTAGGGGGCATTGGAGGATGCCTGAGAGAGTTCCACAAGACAGGGTATAAACAGAGTTAATAAAAAAATAAAATAAAAAGACAAAGAAATAAACCAACAGGGGTATCAAATCCAGATGGCTCAACAACAGCCTCAAAAAGTTGCTCAACAAAAAAAGGAAACTGTACAATGCATACTCAAAAAACACAACAGCTGAAAATTGGTTAAAATACAAGCAGGTAGAAAAGAAATGCAAACAAAAAATAAAGAGTAAACAGAAACTTGAAAAGAGCTTGGCAACAAACAAAAATATAGACAACATGAGGGCATTCTATGCATATGAAAATTCTCAAAGAAATTCAAATAGTGGCTTATGTTCTATTACTGAGGAAAATCAGGCAATAAATGATCTGAAGGAGATGGTGGAAATATTTAATAAATATTTTGCAGTGGTCTTTTCTGAGAATAAAGCATATAAAAGAAAGAAACCAGCCATGAGGGTACATTAGGAATAACAGGGGAGGACATCAATAACAAAATCAACAAACTGAAAAACACTAATTCTGTTGGCCCTGATAATGTATTACCTAGATTACTAGAGCTCCTAGCATCCTACATATCAAAGCCATTACAAAAGATATTCACTTCATCACTAGACAAAAATGCAATCCTATCAGACTGGCTAATACTGTAACTATGGTGATCCCAGTACACAAAAAGTGTAACAAGGCAGACTGCAAAAATGATAGGCCCATAAGTCTGAACTCGGTCCCTGGGAAGTTGCTTGAATCAAATTTAAAGATATGATAGGAGCACAGAGAGCACCAAAAAAGAATATGGCTCTCAGGATACAGTACAGAGCAATATGGTTTTACCCAAAATAGGTCCTGTGTAAGTAATGTATTACGCTTCTATGAGAAAGTATCAAATTCATTGGATAAGGGAATGCTAGTTGATTGTATATATCTTGATTTTTTGAAGGCTTTGACACCATACCACATGAGGCAATTATACAGAAACTAATAAAACTTAAAGTAGAGTAGTTCAGTGGATGCAACATTGTCTTAGTGACAGAACCCAAAGAGTGTGCATAAAGGGATATTGTTCTGCCCCTAGGGAGGTCACTAGTGGGGGTGCCACAGGGCTCGGTTTTAGGACCATTGCTGTTTCAGGTATTTGTTGCAGACATGGGAAAGTATGACTCAAGCTGGATCAATAAATACGCAGATGACACAAAGTTAGCAAAGGTAGTCAACACTGAAGAGGACAAAATAGAACTACAGAACAGTTTAAACAATATCCTAAAATGGACAAAAACATGGGGTGAGTTTCAGTCAGGATAAGTGCTGTGTCATTCACCTAGGTAACCAACCACAAAAGACCATATACATCCTGGATGGATCCCCTCTTAGAGAATCAACAGAAGAAAAAGATCTTGGGATAACAATAAATCAAAATCTGACAAGCTCATCCCATTGCGAGGCACAGATCTCTAAAGCAAAAAAGCTAATCTGGACTATTAAAAGAAGCTTCATGAGAAGAAGTGAAAAAGTGGTCATGCCATTATACAGACTATATGTTGGGCCAATATTAGACCATGGGAGCCCAGTGTGGAGCCCCATTACCTTAGTGGCTATAGACAAAACTGAAAAGGTACAGAGACAGGCCACAAAAATGATATATAGAATTAAGACAAAACCCTATCAAGACAGGCTAAGGGAACTAAATATAATGTCCTTAGAAACTAGAAGAATATGGGGGGATCTATTACAATACTACAGTATAATACAAGACGATTACCTGTTTAATGAATTTAATCTGAAATTTAAAAATAATCTGAAAGGAACTAGAGGACACCCATTCCCATTTGACCCCATACGTCGAATGGGAAGAACACCCCTCCCCCTCAGCTAGTGGTCAAACAGGAGTTCAGCATGTTTGTAGTTCATTTGTATCACCAGGTAAAGAAAAAGGTGCGGCACTACGAAATCTGGCCAATGGAAAATCATGTACATACATGCTCGCAGTCTGGGAAACCAGATCCCAGACCTGCAGGCAATAATGACAGAGGCTAAACTGGACATAGTAGCCATTAGTGAGACATGGTTTGCTAGTAACCACACTTGGGAGACTTCAGTACCAGGTTATGTACTGTTCAGAAGAGACCGAGGCGCAAAAACGGGGGTGGAGTGGCCCTTTATGTCAATGAAAATATCAAAGCTACAGAAATTCAGAATACACACAAGGGGTCAGAAGAACTGTGGGTTATCCTGGAAGCAGGAAATGGGACAGCCATATGAACTGGGGTAGTGTACAGGCCTCCAGACCAGGGGGAGGACATAGACACGTTACTGTTAGAAGATATGCAAAACATGACAGCTAAAGGGGAGGTTCTGATAATGGGAGACTTCAACATTTCCCCAATTGTTTAACCTGGTGAGACACACTAAGCAGAAAGCTTGTTTACAGGTGCAACCTGGGAGCACAGGGAAGTTAAGTGACTTGCTCAGGGTCACACAGTATGCAAGTTGACATACCAGATACAGATTGATCAATACCAGCAGGGACATCTGCCAGAACTAGACACATGGTGGATTCCCTGCAGGGGGAGAGCATCAAACAACTGGTACAACAACCCACAAGAGACAGGGCTATCCTTGATCTAGTACTGACTAACAGGGAAAGGATCACAGATCTCCAGATAGAAGGTCACCTGGGTGCCAGTGACCATCACCATAGTATGGTTCAGTTTGGCAACTAGAACAAAATCATCCCATTCCAAGGCAAAAATATGAGAATTCAGAGGAGCTGACTCTGATAAGATGGCCAACAGAGTAAAGCTAGCCCTGGCAAAAAGAAATACAGGTGAGGAGGTACAGGCAAAGTAAGCAAGCATTAAAGATGCAATACTTGATGCAGCATTCCATTGTGTTAGTGAGAAAAGAAAGGGCAAAAGAAGAAGGAAACCACTCTGGTTCTCAAACACAGTAGCAGAAAAGGTCAGAGCCAAAAGTCTGGCCTTCAGAAAATATAAGGGAACACAGCAGGATGAAGATAGGGAGACATACTAGCATGAACAGTAAAAGGTGACAAAACTTTCTATAGATAAATTAGTGAAAGGAGAAAGTCCAGAGGGGGTATTGCTAAGATCAAAGGGGATAAGGGGGTATGTGAGGAGGAGGACCAGGTAAAAGCATCTATCCTAAATAGATACTTCTGCTCAGTATTTACTGAAGAGAAGGTAGAGCAGGGCCCACAGCTCAGCACCATGGACACAGGGGGAAGGGAGGTGTGCACTAGTCCCTTCACAAAAGAAAGGGTCCTACAAGAGCTCAATAAGCTCAGGGTGAACAAGGCAATGAGACCTGATGGCATACATCCCAGGGTACTAAAGGAGCTAATGGTGGAACTAGCAGAGCCATAATCAGAACTGTTTAGTGAGTCTCTGAACACAGGAGAGGTCCAAGAAGACTGGAGAAGGGCTCATGTGATCCGGCTCCACAACAGTGGTAGCAGGGAGGAGGCAGGGAACTATAGACCAGTCAGTCTTACCTCAGCAGAGGGCAAGATTATAGAGACACTCCTTAAGGAAAGGCTAGTGCAACACTTGGAATCCATAGGAGCACAGGATCCAAGACAACATGGGTTTACAAAAGGAAGGTCCTGTCAAACTAATCTCATAGATTTCTTTGACTGGGTAACCAGAGTGGTGGACCAAGGGGGAGCAGTCGATGTCACCTACCTTGACTTCAGCAAAACTTTCAATACTGTTCCACATAGAAGATTGATTAATAAGCTGGGTAGGCTCGGGGTGGGTCAGATGTTGGTCAACTGGGTGGCAAACTGATTGATGGGCAGAAAACAGAGAGTGGTGGTAAACAGTATACAGTCAGAAGAGATGCAAGTCACAAGTGGGGTACCTCAGGGATCAGTCCTGGGGCCATTCCTCTTCAAAATCTTCATCAGTGACATTGCAGATGGACTAGAGGGTAAAGTTTGTCTCTTTGCAGATAACACCAAGATCTGCAACAGAGTAGATGATCCAGATGGGGTGGGCAGAATGAGAAGAGATCTGGATAAACTAGCAAAATGGTCGGAAGTGTGGCAACTGGGGTTTAATGCAAAGAAGTGCAAGATCATGCACATATGTAAGAGAAACCCTGATGCCACCTATAGGCTGGGAGGGGAGTTGCTGGCAGTCACAAGGGAAGAAAGAGACTTGGACGTCATCATCACTGATCACCAGAAATCATCCAAGCAGACCACTAAAGCAATAGGTAAGGCTAGTGGGGTGTTGGGGTGTATTAGTAGGGGTATCACAAGTCGGAAGATGGTAGTAATAAGCCCTCTTTACAAGACACTGGTTAGGCCCCATCTGGAGTACTGCATGCAGTACTGGAGGCCACACCTTCACAAGGACATTAACCAAACTGAGGCAGTCCAGAGAAGGGCAACCAAAATGGTGCAGGGACTGCATCAGAAAACATATGAGGACAGATTAACTGAGCTCAATATGTATACCCTAGAGCAAAGGAGGGAGAGAGGTGATATGATTGAAACATTCAAACACCTTAAGGGCATTAACAAGGTGAAAGAGTCTAACATGTTTCAATATAAGAAAAATTGCAGGACAAGAGGACACAGCATGAGATTAGAGGGAGGCCAATTAAGGTGTAATGTGAGGAAGTTCTTTTTCACAGAAAGGATGGTGGATGCATGGAACGGCCTACCTCAGGAAGTAGTGGATATGAATACAGTGCAGGGTTTCAAACAGGCATGGGATAGGCATAAGGGAGCAATGCAGATGAGTATGAATAGATAGGCCATCGACAAAGCAAAGGTGAATGGCACATTCATAAGGTGGAAAAAGAAATGGGCAGACTGGATGAGCCTTGCGGTCCTTATCTGCCGTCAACTTCTATGTTTCTATTATTCTATGTTAAGACATAAAAAGTTTCGAACTAATATAAGAAATGCTTTCTATACACAAAGGATAATTAGCCCATGGAATAATTTGCCTCCTGAAATCATAGCTAGTAAGGATATTAATGACTCCAAACATAAACTGGACTCCTATATAATGAAAGGGAATATTATCCCCTATTATGGGTAATCGGGCAGGAGCACTCATCGGCCAACCACCTCCTCTGCTCCTTAAACCTTAGTATGAACCTTAGTACTGCACTTTACTAAGTGATCCACATCATAGTGTGATAGATGGCTGTGGAATACTCCCCATTGCCCCATTCTTTATTTTCCAAAGTTCTTTGGTTGCAATACTCTAATATGAAAACACATCTGTAAAAATAATGTAACACGTGAAATGCACAGACACAATAACTGCAGATAATTGCATATGCTGAAACAAATACATGCGCATGGTAACTATAGGCAATTTTACTTTCAGTAGGTTGCAGTATTCGGAAAATATGGACTATGGGCGATGTATTACAAAGGCACTGCATTCAAATGCCTCACTGAGTGAATTTCAGTCAACTCTGTCTGGCCACCACTGCATTGACCGAGATTCTTCTATGCCAGGCTCTATACTTTTAGATGTTTACAGAAAACTGAATGTTAAACATAAATTTTTGTTGCACAGTTAATTCAAGATAAAATGGTTTATAAATTGGACAATAAAAATTCAGCAGTATTTATCCAAATAATTTGTAATAGTTATTAATTATATAAACAGATATTATTACTTGATGCACGTCTGTGAATGAGCCATATAGTGTGATATGTTTGAATGGCAAGTGCTGCATAAACATGCTATTAGCCAGAATAATACTTTTTGGGGTGCATATAGCTGACAACAGCACTTTGTGGCAAATGTGTCACTCCAAATGTGCATTGTTTTTTACAAGAACATAATGTTTTGCTACTTAACTTAGAAGCTTTGACAAGGAACCTATGGGGAAGATAAAACAAGGAATCTATGAAAGCACTATCCAGCCCCACCACCTGGACCTCCCTCTCAGCACTTACCACCCCACCCTACTTCTAGAAGCACAACAGAGACAGACAGGGGTTGCCCAATCCCCCAGTGTCTTGATGAGAAATCCTCTGTTTCTTTGTTTTTTTTTACAGCGACCTCACCCATACACACACACTGCCACATAGGTGCAGTTCTTTCGTTTTCTTTTTTTTTAATTTTGTATTGCCTTCCTGTATATGTTATCACTCTGACAGGCTACTTCATGCTGAGAAACACTAAGAGCTGAGCAGAGACTGAGATTGCCACTGACATTTTTGTTTGCTCCAGACTTCTTTTTTTTCCAAGGTTCAAGGTTTTTATTTCAAACTGCAACATAAAATCAAATGGTTATTGCACTCCATATAAATAAATATACACATAAATACGTAACAATAATACATCTCAACACAAATACAAACATAGAAAAAAACATATTACATCCATAAAACAGAGGATATTGACAACCAGCCTCTATTGTGTTACTTAATTTTCCATTATCTTGTTCATACTAAATATAGAATATAGTAGGAAGAGGAAAAAAATACACATTTTCTATAGATAATGGTTCAGCTGTCTAACATCTTCTTTGTAACAAATTTGACACATACCAAGCGAAGTATGCTTTTGCAAAATTGACGTGTATTATATCTGAAAAAAAAGCAGTGAACGAATAAGTTTCAGGCTATGAACAGTGAAACCAGCATCCATTTCCCCCATTTTCGCCATAAGGCAGCAAGTCTTGGGGAATTTAGAATAACATGTGTTATTGCTCATGCATGCAAAACTTCACAAGAACAATTAATTTTATCTCATAGTTCTGCTTTTTTGATATGACTTGGAAGAATTTCACAAACCAATTCCTTTCTAAAAATACGTAGTACTTTTTATGGGGGCTTTTGAGACATATTTTCAAGTAAGGTTCCACAAACCAGTCCAATTTACTGGTCTAATGTAAATCAAACTTTACTGATTCCTTAATTCTTGCAAAAGTTTCTTGACTACTAATATCAATTATTTGGGATGCATGTATATTATCTTGAATGTTCCAGTGCTGCCATGGATCCTAGCTCCACTAGGCCCATTGATCTAACAAAAGTTTTTCAAGAATTAATACAAAACCATATTTTACTTTTTCATAATCTCAGCAAAACACATTCTTGGGAGTCAAACATGCTCTATAACAATAATTGTTGCCCAGTATCTTATAATCTGCTTAAGAACCAAACTATGGATAGCTAATATGCCTGTCTCTGCTCTCACAAAAATACCTGAAATATCTCTAGGAAGCCCTAATGTTGAGCACAAAAATGTATTCTGTATTGCCTCTAGTTCTTTTATATTTTATATTACTCGCATAGCTCCAGACCTCAACACCATACAGTAACTGGGCATTTATTTTGCCACTAAGCAAATTAGCAAGCTGGAAAAGAATTACCTGCAAATGAGCTGACACTACAGCAGTTTCATTTTTAATGTTTCATCCAGCTGCTTTGCAAAAGTCAAGCAGCCATGTCAAAGATGGATGCCCTGCATGGGAGCCACAGTAGGCTAAATGTGCTTAGATAGATAGATAGATAGATAGATAGATAGATAGATAGATAGATAGATATATTTTGTTTGTTTGGAATTGCCTTTACAATTTAGCACATTTAAAATATTATAAACCTGAGCTGAATAAAAATAATATACATCAATACAGATTGTAACAATTCAGAGACAGTAAATAAAATGTTCTAATACAGTCCAACAATGCATTTCACAACACTATTTCATAATCAGACATACTGTCAAGCATCTTGCAATTGAGAGTAGCCCACAAAAGGTTTGGGCCTGTTTACCTACATTCCTCAAAGATGGGAACCCAAAATATCTGATCAGCAGGAAGAGAGTAAAGTAATCTTTGTATAAAAAGTCAATCCGCAATCCATGCCTGAGCTGCAGTTCAGGCAGAGTGTGGCTGGGCATTAGCAAATGGAGCTTTAAAGATAATGATCAATTAACAGCACTGCACTGTGGGGAGTGGGGCTGTGAGAGAGAGAGCTTGAGAGCAAGCCCCCCTCCCCCTGAGGAGCAAATGTGTTAATTTTCAATATTTTAACCCCATATTTTTCCCATGCAGCCTATCAGTTCTGGCCAGAGTTTGTTTTTATACAAATTCATGTAGGCAAGCCCTCCAGAACATGAAAGATTACCAGTTCCAAATAAAGTTCAGGACACAGTATTTCCAAATATTTCAAAGGTTAATTTTCTTGCTGCTTGAAACTGCAAACTGTAGTCTTGCAAAGAAACAGGCCAATTCCTCAATGCATAGCTAACTCAGCCACACAACTCCTAGCACATTGACCTATGGCCTTCCTAAGAGGATAGGGTACTCCGTATCAGGAGCTTCAACCAATGGTTGAGTGAATGGTGCAGAGAGGAGGGGTTTGGCTACACTGGGGACTGGGGTCACACATGGAGGGATAAAGGCCTGTACAGGAGAGATTGCCTGCATCTGTCCAGGAGGGGGCTCACAGTTCTCAGTGAACAGATTAAAGGTTCCATTAGCGAGCATTAAAACTAGAGAAGGAAGCAGGGAAACATAAATTGCTCCCCACCCCCATACACAAACTGGTGTAATCAGCAGGGAGAATCATAAGGGAGACAAATCCCCAAGGGTACCTAATAAAAAGAAACACAAGTTAGTGGTAATGAACAGCAATGGGGATGGGAATGAGAACAGAGGCAGTAAGGAGGTAGAGCAAAAGGGAAAATGGGGGGCTGACAAGCAGGGTGGTATTAGAAGTTGGAAGGCCATGTGTGCCGACATTCAAAATCTGGGAAATAAATTTGCAGACTTAGAGACCATTACAGCACAAGCTGACCTGGACATTGTCACCATTACAGAATCATGGTGCACTGATAACCATGACTGGATATAGCTGTACCAGGTTATACTCTGTTCAGAAAGGACAGGGTGGGAAAAATGGGGGAGGAGTTGTTCTTTAAGTGAGAGATAGCATGAAAGTGACCGAGGTACAGGGATTATAGGGAGGAGCAGAAGTACTGTGGGTCACCCTAGAGATGGGGAATGGAGCCACTATTCACAATGGTATGATCTACAGACCTCCAGCATGGTGGGGTGGAGTTGGATAAGGTTCTGGGGGAAGCAATCCAAATGATGTAAAATAAGGGGCAGGTGCTACTGGTGGGGGACTTCAATCTGCTGGATGTAGATTGGAGCATCCCAGCAGCAGCCTCAGCTAGGAGCAGGGAAATCCTGTACACCCGCTGGGGGCATTCCTCAGGCAACTAGTTAGGGAGCCTACTTGTGGGGTCGGAGGCAATACTGGACCTTGTACTAATTGATGGGGATAGTGCTGCAGACGACATGGTGGGTGGCTACTTGGAGACAAGTGAGCACTGTACTGTGTGGTTCTGTATAAGTAAGGGAGCAGAATCAAACCATATAAGGATGAGGATCCTGGACTTCAGGAGGGCTGATTTTAAAAAGATGGGGGAATCCTTCTGGGATATCCTGGTGAGGCGGAACTTGGGTGTAGTGGAGGAACATTGGGTGAAACTAAAATGAGGCATACAGAAGGCAACAAACCTCTGCATCAGGCTACTATGCAAAAGGAAGAGGAAAAAGAGGCCGCTAGGGTTCTCTAAGAAGGTGGCTGGAAGGTAAGGGCAAAAAAGCTAGCATTCTGGAGGTATAAGAAGACACAGAAAGAGGAGAATAGGGAGCTGTATCTGGAGAAACAGAGGAAGACAGGGAAATCAATTAGTGGCACAGAGTTGCAAACAGAGGAGAAAATGGCCCAAGAAGTAAAAAAAAAGGATATAAGACATTTTTATGTACAGGATGTATGCAAAAAGAGAATGACCAGGGGAGGGATTGCAAGACTAAGAAGGGAAGGGAAGGGAGGGGGGGTTGTGTGGAGGTGGACCAAAACAAAGCAGACATCTTGAACAAATACTTTTGTTCAGTGTTCAAAGAAGAAGGGGAAGGAGAGGGGCCACATCAAGGCGACAGGAACATCGATGGAAGGGAGGTGGACACCATTCCATTTACAGCGGAGAGTTCTGACGGAACTCGCAAATCTGAAAGTGGCAAGGTAATGGGGCCACCAGACAGGGTCCATCAAAGTATACCAAGGGAACTTAGGGAGGTGCTGGCTGCACCTCTGAAAGTCTTGTTCAACCCCTCACTGGAGATAGGAGTGGTCCAGGGAACTAGAGGAGGGCATATGGAGTCCCATTTCACAAAAGTGGTGGTATGGAGGAGGCTGGCAACCACAGGCCATTCAGCCAGACTTTGGTGGTGGGGAAGTTATTAAAATTACTACTGAAGGAAAGAATAGTTCAATAACTTGAAACCAGTGGCATACAGGACACGAGACACCATAGATTTACAGGGGGGAGGTCTTGTCAAAAGAATCTAATAGATTACTTTGAGTAGGTGTCCAGGGAATTGGATCAGGGAGGAGCAGTGGATGTGGCCTACTTATATTTCAACAAGGCCTTCAACACATTTCCACATAGATGATTAGTAAGCAAGCTGGGTAGCGTAGGAGGGGGACTAAAGGTGGTAAACTGAGTAATAAATTGGCTAAGAGATAGGAGGCAGAGGGTGGTGGCAAATGAGTGCACTCCATGGAAAGGAGGGTGGCCAGTGGGGTACTGCAGGGATCTATAATAGGTCTGGTCTTCTTTAATGTCTTTATTAGCAACATTGCAGAAGGGCTGGATGGAAAGGTCTCCCTGTTCATGGATAACACTAAAATCTGAAAGAGGGTAGACACTCTGGTGGGTTGGGGGGGGGATAGTGGGGTCTGAAAAAGTTAGAGTGGTCAAGGGTATGGCAATTGGGCTTCAGTGCAAAAATGTGTAAAACCAAGCACTTGGGCCACAGAAACCCAGGGGCAGAGTACAAATTGATAGGAGAGGTATTGATGACCACCAAACAGTAAAGAGACCTGGGGGATATCTTATATATGATGACCTAAAGGTGGCTAGGCAATGTGACAAAACAGCTGGGATAGCTAGTGAGATGCTGAGATCCATAAGGAGGGGAATCACCACCAGAAAAGGTAAGATTGTGTTACCCCTGCATAGTTTAATATTGAGACCTCCACTGGAATACTGTGTCCAGTTCTGGAGACCTCATCCACGGAAGGACATAGACATAATGGAGGCACTCCAGAGGAGGGCAACCAAAATGATGCAAGGTCTGCATCAAAAGTCATATGAGGAAAGACTGAAGGACCTTAATATACGAACATACGAACATACGAATGTGCCAGCAGAAACAGACCACCTGGTCTATCTAAGCCTGCTCGAGTGCGTAGCCAGCACCCCTGGTATGTATACACTGGAGGAATGGAGGGAAAGGAGGATATGATAGAAACTTTAAAATATCTACAGGTATAAATAAGGTTCACGAAGGAAGCATTATTAAAAAAAAATGCTCAAGGACAAGGGATCATGCTATGAAGCTGGAGAGAGGTGGACTCTGGAGAGATGTGAGGAAGTACTTCTTCATGGAGAGGGTGGTGCATGCCTGGAATAGCCTCTCAGTGGATGTGGTGGTGGCAAAAACTGTAATGGGGTTCAAGAAAGCATGTGATAGGCATAAGGAAACCTTAGTGATAAGACAAGGGGAGGATAATAATAATGATAAATTTATTTATAAAGCGCCTTTCATTTTTCCAAGGCACTGATCACATTAAAACAATAACATCAAATACAAAATCCAATAGTACACATACTGTAAATAAGTTCATAACGCAATAACATCAGGCATTAAAATCAAGATACATAAGGATAAAACCATGACACAATCAGCAGACTACAATATAATTAGCCATCCAAAAATGCCATTCGCCAAAAATAAGTTTTCAAATTATTCTTAAACTCCTCCATGGAGGTGGACTCCTGTAACCGGCATGGTAGAGAATTTCAAAGAGTGGGTGCAGCATAAGAGAATGCTCTATAGCCAGAAGATTTAAGACTCACTCTTGGAATCTCCAGCAACCCCTCATTGACCAAGCAGAGCAATTGGCTGGGGCAGTAAGGCACCAGAAGTTCTTTCAGATAGGTTGGACCCTGATCATGAAGGGCTTTGAAAGTCAGTGAACTGACTTTAAAGGTGATCCACCACCATATAGGGAGCCAGTGCAGTTCGAGCAGCACTGGGGTAATATGACAGGACCTACTTGTCCCAGTCAAAACCCGGGCTTCTGCATTCTGCACCAGCTGTAGGCGATGGATTTCAACCCCAGAAAGCCCAAAGTACAGGGAGTTGCAGTAGTCCAAGTGCTAGGACACAAAGGCATGGACCAGCGTTGGTAGGGTGTCAGATGGAAAGAGGTGCTTAACCCTGGCGATATTCCTAAGATGTTAAAAGGAAGTCTTGACAACAGCTGACACTTGAGACTGTAGTGTCAGTCTTTCATCTAAGACAACCCCTAGGTTACGCACCTGTTCAGAAGTCGGAAGTGACACACCGCCAAGGAAGATTCCAGAGGGCGTGCCAACATGCAGCCTCTCTATCTGACAACCCGGGTCCACAACCAAAACCTCTGTCTTCTCTTGAGTTCAACTTCAACCAACTAGAATCCATCCAATCCTGGATTTCTTCCAGACAGTTGTTAAACACCAAGAGAGCTCCATCCTGGTCGGGTGCAAAAGGCAGGTATAGCTGGGTATCATCTGCATAGCAGTAAAAGCTCAGCACATACTGTCTTATAATGTCTCCGAGGGGCAGTATATACACCGTGAATAACATGGGAGACAGCACCAAACTCTGAGGCACCCCACACAACAAAGGAGTTGGACCTAAGGAAAAAAAAACGACACTACTCTTTTTGATCTCCCAGTGAGGGACGAGGTGAACCATTGTAGAATGATTCCCGAGGTTCCACAAATCTGCCTTAGGCGTGCTGTCAGCACCAAGTGATCCTCAGTGTCAAAAGTTGACGAGAGATCAAGGAGGACCAGAATTGAACGTCTCTTCTGATCTCTCACCCTCAGAAGATCATTAAGCACCCAAACCACTGCAGTCTCGGCGCTATGTCTTTTACGAAAATCGGATTGGAAGGATTCGTAGATGTTATGGATGGTTAAATGGTCTTCCAATTGGGCATCCACTACCTTCTCAATCACCTTCCCAATAAAGGGAAGGTTAGAGATGGGTCTGTAGTTTGTGAAACAGTCTGGGTCCAAGGTAGCTTTCTTCAAGAGAGGTGTCACCACCGCCTATTTCAGGGAGCTAGGGAACTCACCCGACTCCAGGGAGCACCAGACTATTTGCACCAGGACTGGACCGATGATATCACTACAACCCAAAATTAGGGGAGTCGGTCCAGAATCCAAACTACAACTTGTGGGATGCACACTATGGATGATCCTCATAACATCCACGAAATCAGGTCGACTGAAGAACTCCAAGAAAATTGAGGTACTGTGAACTCCACTGTTCAACAGCATCACCCTTAGAGACTGCTGGATGCAAATCCGCCCTGATGTCAGCCACCTTAGTTGCAAAGTAACGAGAGAGCTCCTTGCACTCTAATTGCGAAAAGGCTTTTCGAAGTTGCAGACAGGCTGGGTTGCACAGTCTGTCTACAGTTTGAAAAGCTGAGCCAGTCGACTCCGAGCACCTGCAATCTTCCTGGACAGGAATTTTGCCTTCTTACAGGTGATTGCAGATTGATAGACAGAATAATGTTCCATCAATCTAAGGTAGTCAGCTTCAAGGGTGGACTTGCATAAGCACTGCTCTAACCTTCACCCCTGTCTCCTCATCTCCCTCAATGTCCCATCAAACCAAGGGGACTTGGTGTGAAGGGGTGGGGGCACACACAAACAGGAGCAATAAGATCCAGAGCCATTGTAATAGCCGTATTATAGAGCGACACCAAAGTCTCTGGCTTATTGCATGCCAGCACGGGGGATGAGAGGTCAAGGACTGCCGCAAGGCCTTGGGAAGTAATATCCCTTAAAGGACAGTACCTGACCATATCCACAGGGAAAGGCCTTCTCAGGAGGGTGCAAAAACTGAATGTCACGATGTAGTGGTCTGACCAGGTGACTTTTTCCACCCTCAAGTCATATGCATCAATCCCCAGGAGAACGACTAAGTCCAGAGAGTGCCCAGATTTATGAGTAGCAGTGGAAACTACCTGTGTAAGGCCCAAAGAAGTCATTAATTGGAGGAAGTAATTACCAAATTGTGAAAGTTCATCGTCGACCAAGGCAGCATTATTGGATAGGAGTTTAGTATCCTGCAAGAAGGCCAGGAAAGAATGCAGTCTCTTTGAATGAGATAAAACCTGTCTGCATTTGATCAGGGAATTACGAACTCACATATTTCACAAATAACAAATCTTATCATCCATCATGTAAAACTGGAAGGATCTGCTTCATGAAGGGAAGACATAATTGGACCCATGGGGATGTGCATGGACTGAATGACCTGTGCACCAGTCACTCCTGCTGTGTCCCAGCTTCTAGGAGGCCAGGTATAGCAGCTAGGGGGAGAGCCCTGATGAACAAAATGGAGGTACACTTCTCAGCAGGGGAAATGATAGCTGGATGACCTCTGAGCATACAAGCAAGAACAACAATTATAATATAGCAAAATAAACAGTGAACCATCAAATATGTTGTAGGATTGGGGGGAAAATGGGCAGGTACTCCATATGGGTCCAAAGTCTTCCTTCCCTAACCAGAAAGCATGATGTCAGTACCAGTTACATGTTATAGAGCAGTAATTAGACATTAGACTGTATACAACAATGTATAAGAACCCCAATCAACCGGTGCACCCCTTTACAGTGACACCCTGATGGCAAAACAGGAAAAAAGACCATTACAGCGACATTTGCGGTAATGGTCCTTTTTCCCTGTTTCACCTTCCCCCAGTGTTCTGCCCCCTCCCCGGACCAACTCCAACCTGGGGTTGGAATCTTAAAGTTTGGGGGTGTGGGGGGGCACCCTCCACAGAAAACACCCACATAATAGGCGGCACAATACCTGTGTCGGTATTGTGCCATCACTGTGGGGGAGGTCGGCATTGTTGCTGCCAACATAACTTGGTGCTTCCCCAATCCACACACTCCCAGCATCCGCTATACCAAGAGAACTTTCAAACAACTGTTTCAACATCATTGGCACTTAGAACTACAGCTAAAAAAAGGCTTAGGTCTTTGCCATGATGTTGGGCTTGTAAGCCTATTCCAAAGGCTGGGCTATGTACCGCTAGGCTGACAAATGTCAGCGGAATGAGACTCAGAGCTATGAAGCAGTCTGGTTGGTAAAACTCCATATGGATGAGTCTGAGCTGTACGCCAATTCACTAGTAGTTCCACACCTCTAAGGCTGCTCTTCAATGCAAGGCAACCCAAGGAGGGGGCAGAGGTGGAGAAAGTATAGTGCTGGGATGACACAAACATGGCCCGCTGCAGCTATGTCGGCCACCTCCCCTGTTCCAAATGCCTCTGGGATTTCTGGTTCATACCTAACTGTGGGGGTTCCAAGCTAATTTACCAGACATCTCCCTGCCACCAGGGAGATGTACCCAGCACTGAACCACTATCACATCTGAGACATCAGCCCTGGGTTTGAGTGGATGTGATCTATTACTAGTCCCTCCAGTGGGTTTAGGAGACAGTAACCATTATATGAAGGCAGCCCCTATGAGGGGCTTCAGAGTGACTGTATAAAGGAGACAAAAGGTAAGAGGTATAAAACATTGCAGAGACCTCTCATTTCACACAAGCAGAACAGTCCTTGTTAACCCCAACAGCCTCCCCAGCTTGTTTGACATACAGCCCCCTCCTATAGTCTCTTCGTCTTCCAGGTGCCTGGTGAAGGGTGTACAAGTCTCAGCTGGATGGCAGAGGGGAAATGCCAAGAAACCTGTGATCTTTTAGTGGTCCTGATGTCATTAGAGGCACACTGAGGTGGGAACTATGAAAAGAAGAGGAAGTACTCATGGAGGCTTATGCCAGAGTCTATTATTAAGAGCAAGGAAAATGCCAGCTGAGAGTTAATGCATTTCTAACCATGACTGGTGCCATCGGAACATTGCAGAGGGGATTTGGTAAAGTCTGGAGAGCATTTGTCAGGAACAAAGGAGGCTGGCTGGGCATGTGTGAGGAGGTGTATGCACTTGTGGGGATTCTGAATGAAGTGCACCCACTGAGCAATTGGGATGATCCCAGAGCCCTTAATGACAGACTGCCTCATCTCCTCCACCCTATTTCATATTTAGCACCCTCCAATTCCAGCTCCCTTCAAAAAAGAACTAGTTTTAAAAGTACTCACAGACCAGTTTATAGAGTTCAGTCCCCAGGAAGTGGATGAAGCTGAGAAGAGGCTTGAGCCAAGACAGTCTTGTCCTGTCCTATGTCGACAGGTCTGGATGAGCTGGAAATTGACAGTGATACCACTACTGTAACCACCATGGCCCAGGAATTTGTCGGGTCAATCCTCTGTGGTATGCTGCATCTCTGTTTCTGTGGTATTGGGGGTGAGGAGTTCTGCTGCATTCTTTGTGGTTCTGTAATCTCTGGTTGCTGGTCAGAGAGGCTTGTTGAAGTGGGGTATATCTGTTTGTCACCAGGAGAGCTACTATGCCATCAGAGGGCCCTCAGATTATTGCCCTTAGCTATTACTGCAAGACTGAAAGGATTGGAATTGAGAGTCTTTCTTTTGCCATTGATGGGCTGGTGGCCATTTCTGGTACCTGGGCAGGAGGGACCAAATTTTAGTGACTCCAGGCCAAGTCCCCTGATCATCCTTGGGAGTCTTCAGGGGAACCAGTGTCCTTCTCATTTTGCTCCTGGGCGGGTACATGTTGTAAGGTGCGGTGAGGCTGCTTCATCTCTGCAGGCTAGTACTGATGTAAAATATCCAGCAATGCTTCAGGGTGGTGAAATGAAGGGGATCCCATTGTGCACTACCCGCACAGTGGTCAGCTAACAAGGGGAGAACAGTAAGCCCAGCCAGTGTAAGATGTGACTTGCATCATTGTAGTCCTGGTGCATGCTGGAGGGTTCTTCTGAAAAATCTTGATATACATATGAATTTTGTGCTCCTGCCATTCAAGTGCATCCAACTCTCTAGACCTGTGAAGAATGGCTTCTTTAGTGTTGAAACTTAAGAGACAAGCTAGAATACATCAGGGCCACTTGCTCTTCTTAAGTGGTGGTGCAGGGGAGAAGTGGGCCCTTTCTGTGTCAGACCTGGTGTTACCTTTGTATTGAAGCACTGCTAATAAGACCTGTTGCAGTAAAGCTATTGCATCCTTTAACTCGGCTCCATCTGGAAAGTCAACAAACTGCAGATTGTTTCTTCAGCCATGGTTCTCCAAGTCATCCACCTTTTCTTGTAAGGCATGGATAAGATAGCTTTGCTCCCTCTTCATAGCTTGGAGGTCATAAATCACCATATCTTGCCTGTCCACTCAACGCTCCACCTGCAGAAGCTGGGCATCTATTTTTGTAAGCGCCTGAGAAGTTTGCACTGAGGCAGCTTTTACCTCTCCCATCTCCTGTAGATGGCAAGTGAACATGTCTTCAGTTGCTCCTGAGTCCAGTGATTTTTTTTCCCACCCACCACCATTCTGGTCTAGAATGTCAGGTGTAGGCTGAGCCAAAAGAGTTAGCATTAGCTCACCCACCTGGGTCGACTGATAAGTTGATTTTACTGACCGGACTGAGAGCTCGATGCTGGTTCAGTTTTTAGCAAGTGATGAACATTAGTTAGCATGGATGACTGCAGATGGAAGGCTGAGTGGTGGGGAGGAAACATTTTAAGCTGCCATCTTGCTACTGGTCAAGCCACACCTCCCGTAATGGTGAGTTTCTACACTCTGGCCCCTCAAATACAAAGGAGATATTTTACAGCCACGTCCACAAATACAATATGAAGGTGGGGTTTCATGTCCAAGTCCCTAAATACAAAGGTGATTTTAAACACCCAAGTCCTCATGAAGGTAAGTTTTTACTCCCTGGTCCAAAAATAGAATTTTAACACACATCTCACAAATATAAAGGTGAGGTTTTATACCCAGATCACCAGATATAAAGAAGAGTTTTTACACCCTGCTCCCAAAATTTTAGAAAGTCATTTTTCACCCAGGCCCCCCAAATATGAAGATAGGTTTTATAGCCTGTTCTGTAAATAAGAAGAGGAGGTTTCACATCCCAGTCCTTAAATATGAAGGCAATTTGTTACATACTAGTCCCCCAAAATATGAAGGAGAGATTTTACACCCAGTTCCCCAAATATGAACGTGAGGTTTTATACCTCGGTCCTCAAATATGATGGTGAATTTTAACACCATAGACCTCAAATGTGAAAACGAGTTTTACAACCCAGGTCATCAAACATGGAGGCGAGTTTTTACACACTGCTCCCCAAATTGGTGAGCTTTTACAGCAGGGCCCCACCTACAGAAGTCTTTTTTTTAACATGGTAGTAGTTTCAAGGTCGGGTACCAGGGCAGATTGGATTGATTGTGTGTCTTTTTCTACTTGCTCATTTAACACTTATAGTAGGTATCAAAACATAAAGGCAAGTTTTATTCACTGGCACAAAAATGCAATGTAGACTTTTAAAACCCTGCTCCTCAAATGTGAAGAGGAGTTTTTATACCCAGGTCGCTAAATTTGAATTATGAATTAATGTAAGATTTTACTCTCAGATCACTGAATATGAAGTTGAATATTTACAGCTCAGTTACCAAACATGAAAGTGAGTTTTTGCACCCTGGTCCACCAAATGAAGATGAGGTTTTATACCCAGGACCCCATGTATCAAGATAAAGCTTTATATCCTGGTTCCCAAATATAAAAGTGCAGTTTTACACCATGACCTCAAATGTGAAGGCAGTGTTTATATCAGAGTCCCAACTGTCCACATATAAAGGAGAGAATTTATGTGCCTAGTCTCAATAATCATAACAACAATGGAGTTTTCCCTTTAAGGGGCAGACCAAGCTGTCCTGGTGCACCCCTTCCTTTTACCTGAAGATGGAGTGCTGAGAGAGGAAGGGGGGAAGGTGAGGGGAGGGACAGGTGAAGACAGAACAATAGGCAGGCAACAGGAAGGGAAGGGGCTAAAGGAGGTACATAACAGGCAGCACAGTGGTGGTTCAGCCACTTTTGCTGAAGTTTTTTGATTTACAAGAATCAATAGAGCTACAGCACATCAGGTTGGTATTTGGAGTTTTGTTTTCGATGTTTCTTTGGAAAGGTTTGTGTACCAGGATGATGAAGAGTTAAGGGAAAAAAAAAGAGATGAATTGAAAGAACGCTTTATAAGAGAACTTGTAGTGGAAAGTGGATGGCTTTGTGTGTGGGGCCTTGCCCATGAGTGAGGAACCGGGGGCAGAATTTGCAAGAAATGCTGAGTGGAGATAAGATATGGCTTTCAGGTAGGGCCTCGGCCCCCTCATAACAATGCATCAAGTTTAAAAAAAAAAAAAAAACAAGTTTTTTTGATCAAGCATGTTGAGTTTAAAGCACGTGGTGTGCAGTGGGAGGAAGTTTAAATGGTTATCTGCATGGGCTGCGGCCCATTAGCAATGAATAGTTGTTTGGGAATCGAAAATCAAGCATGGGTTTGAGATAAGTGCTGCGTGGCAGATGTGAGCGTGCTGGTCTGAGTGGAGCCTAGGACCATGTAGCAATGAAGGACAGTAGCATTTGTTTGATATGTAGGCAGGCACTAGCTACAGAGAGTGTGGAATGCAGTAGGAAGCAGCTTGCTGGCATTTACGTCGGGCCTCGGCCCATGGATGGGGAGAAAAAGAAAGGGGCAGATGGAACAGAGGGGAGCTTGTCGCGCCAGGTGGAGACGATGAGGGAGAACAGTGGCCTACGAGGCTGGGGAAGCAGGTGCACAATTCAAAGGAGCGTGAGCTTTTAAAAAAAAATAATAATAAAAAGAAGGTTTGATTGTGGGATAAGGGGAAGAAACGAGCATGGGGAGTGACTGCAAGGGGAGGAGATGTGAGCAGATGGATTACGAACATACGAACTTATGAAATTTGCCAGCAGATAAAGGCCTAGAGATCTATCAAGTCTGATCAACTGTGCAGCTAGCACTCCTTATTCTGCAGCTGTCCCTCCCTTCCACCCTTCCCCTTCATTGACCCTCTCCCTTGTCCTGTCCCATCCCCTTTTGAAGCAGTCCACTGTTCTACTGGATACCACTTCTGCAGGTAACGCATTCCACCCAGCCACCACCCTCTCTGTAAAAAAGTGTCTCCTCATCTCCCTCCTGAACCTTCCTCCCTCCATTCTCCTATCATGGCCCCTGGTGTCACTCTCCTCCCTTACTTTGATCAGCCCCTCTGGACCTGTCCTGTTTATTCCTTTCATGTACTTAAAGGTTTCGATCATGTCCCCCCGTCCCTCTTCTCCTCCAGTGAGTACATGTTCAACTCCCTCAGCCTCCTCTTGTATGATAAGTCCCCCAGACCCTTGATCATCATTGTTGCCCTGCACTGCACCCCTTCCAGTAACTTAATGTCCCTCTTCAGATACGAGCGCCAGTACTGCAGGCAGTACTTCAGGTCCGGTCTAAATAATGACCTATACAGTGGCAGAATCACCTCCCTCCTTGAGGTTATACATCTTGCAATACAACCCAGCATTTTGTTGGCCTTTGCAGCTGCCTTCTACATTGTGCGAGTTGTTCATTGACCCTGTATAGACACCCCAGATCCTTCTCCTCCTCTGTCTGGGCTAGCTGCACTCCCCCCAGCTGGTAACTCCTCCTTGGGTTCTTCATCCCAAAATGCAGCACCTTGCACTTTTTGGCATTAAACCCCAGTTGCCAGGTGTCTGACAAGGTTTCAAGCTTTGCCATATCATCCTGCAACTCCTGCCATCCCCCTAGGCCATCCACCACCACTCCTACCTTGGTATCATCAACAAACAGACTGATCTTGCTATTGATGGCCAATGATACTGTATGTCTGCAATGAGTATGCTGAACAAGGGGACAAGGTTGGGCCTAGTGGGAGGCCATACGTCCATAACCTGGCCATAAGCTGGTGTGTGACATCACGGACCACCCGGGTGGGCAGGCTGGTACACAGGGACTAAGCAAGAGTCTGTACAAGGTGGGGATAGGGATTTTTGAAAGAAAGAGGGAAAGGGGCTGGAGAAAGAGTGACCACAGAGTGACCAGCTGGTCAGGCCTTTTTACGGGGGGGGGGGAGACACGTGGCCTAATGGAGGAGTGGCATCTGACGTCACACCACATGATGTGGCAGTAAGCAGGATGCAGATCCCGTGGAGGTCTGTGGGGATCACATCATCCTGGCATATGGGAAGACAGAAGGGGAGGAGAGAGAGAGAGAGAGAGAGAGCACAGGAGAATAAACAAGGCTGGAAAAGGTGGAGAGATGACGGTGGGGAGGCAATGGGGGAAAGTGATGATGGGGTGGTATGAAGGGACTGGCTTATGATAAGGTGGCAAGAATGGTGGTGTGGGGTTCTCTCAGCACCAAAAAGGATGCTCAGGATGAAAATATGAATGGGAGGGATGTCTAGGGCTCAAGGATATGAGGTAATGGGAACCCAGGCAAGGAACCTGGGGGCGGCACAACAAGAGTGAGGGTGCCGGGTTGGAGGCACACATGATGGCGGGGGTGGCATTTACAGGGCGATAAGGAAAAAAGAGCCCAAGCTTAAAAAAACAAAAGAAACAAAGGGGGGGGGCTAACTGTACAAGGCATAGTTTTTGGCAGATGATTAATAAACATTATTTTCATTTTTCTCTTGTTTTTGTTGGTCAGTTGTCTCCACAGCTTTCACAAGCAAACATGAGAAATGGCACCAAAAAAGAACAGACCTTCAAAAGAGGACGCCTGCAAGGCCCTTGTGGAGCTCGCAAAGAAGGCCAACAGAATGTGGCAGATGGTGGAAGGAGAGGAGCCGGGGAGATCTGGGGAGAAGTGGAAGCGGGGGAAGGGAAAAGGCGGTGGAAATGGCTAAAGGGAGGTCATGCAGCCTGGGGCACAGTCACACAGCTGGTGGTACCTCCCAGGCGACTAGCCCAATACCACCACAACCCTATGTCCCATTCCCGTCAGTACCTCCTCAAGACCAGGTGGTGGTTCCACCGGTGGAACCCAGTCTGGATCCCCTGAGCACAATGGTTCTTCAGCAGCCACTAGTACAACCAACCATTCCGCCACTGGGGGACATGCCAGGGCATCCCGAGATCAGCAAGCTGCATGGATCGAACAAAGTCACAGGTAATGTATCTGGGGCATTAGGAGAAAGCATAAAAGAATACATAGGTCAAATTATTTCAGCACTCGGGACAGGGGGGTTGGGTCAGATGGAGTCAACTTTGGCTGAGATAAGGTCAGATACAGAGGTGACAAAGGAAGGGGAGAAAGGGTTGGAGAATGTAGGAAAGGGAACAAGGGAGATAGGAACCCCAGGAATAAGAATAGGGGAACACATACCCCTGGCCACAAAAGAGAAACTATGGAAGGAGAAGTATGTGGACATTTTTGCGTTAGTGAGCCGGGAAGCGGCAGCAAAATACGAAGAAACTGAGAACATCGAGAAGAGTGAAATGGCAGCAGCAGTGGTTTTGTTAGGCAAGAAAGAGGAGGACAAATTTACTAAAGGAAAGACTTGGGAAGGGTGGTTTGTAGGTTTTGCCACATACTCAGTGAAAGGACTGGAGAAGAAACCAGAGTTGGGCATACCACTGATCACTTATTCCTTGATAATAAGGGCAAAGATTAAAGGAGGAATGGGGTGGATATACTACGACAAATTCTTCTGGCAAAGGATGGCAACTTGTGGGGACGTAAGATGGGACACAAAACAATTAGATCTGTGGACAGACTATGTAACCGACTAGTCCACGCTGGAAGGGGATATGGGATGAAGGAGTGGGGCACCCCAGAGGTGTTGGGGTTACAATAGGGCATTTTGCTCCTGGCCCCAATGCCGCTTTTGGCATACTTGCTCAAAATGTGGGGGAACACACCCAGCAAGTACATGCAGAACGACAAGGGCACAAGGGACCCAAGGGACAGGGAGGCAAGGAACAGGTCAACAGTTTTTTGAGGAAAGGCAGGGATATAGGGGGCACTCATGGAATAGAGGTGGGAGAGGCAGGCGGCATGCAGGTAGAGGGAGCCAGACTTACTAACTGCAGGGAACGAGAAAGGGAGAGGGGGGTGTAGTAGAAATGAAGGAAAGAGGGCAGGAGATCAATTCCAAGAAGCAAGAATGCCCATCAAAATAGAAGTGTTGGAAAAGTGGCTAGAAAGATACCCAAAGAGGGAGGTGGTGATGTCAATTAAGAAAGGGCTTAGGACTGGTTTCCTGTTACAGTGTGAAGGCCCAAGACGGGCGAGAGAGGTGAACAATCTGGGCTCAGTTAAAGGAAAGGTGAATATTCTAAGACAAAAAATAGAGAAGGAAAAGGCAGCTGGTAGAGTAGAAGGACCATACGCTAACCTCCCATTGCAGAATTTGAGAATTTTCTCTTAGGGTTTGGTCCCCAGAAAACAGCAGGGAGAATACAGGATGATCCACCACCTGTCACTTCCAGAAGGGGACTCAGTGAATGATTTTATAAGTGGGGAGCATAGTAAAGTGACCTACACCACATTAGAAGAGGCGGTGCAGATTATCTGAGCGACTATCTGGGTGGACAAATACTTGCAGGTAAAAAGGGACTTAGAGAAAATACAGCAGTGGTGGCCAGGGGTAAGCCTTGCTTGGTCAGACATGATCCCAAGGAGGGTATGGACACATGAACATAGCCATGTAGCTTTAGATACGGCCAGGAGGAAGGTGAATAGAGGGTGGGAACACTGATAAGAAAGATGGGGGGCACGTAATACTGCAAGGTATGAAGGAGTGGGTAGAGGATTTCTACAGGTCAGATGGCGTGCACCTGTCAAACCTACAGTAGCTATAGATATGTTTAATACAGAAATGATGGGTTTCATAGAAGCATGAAGGAGACAGGCAGGAACGTTTTTTATACCCTAGTCACCAAATATGAAGCAGAGTTCATATCCCCTAAACCTCAAATATGAAATTAAAGATTTTACAATTTGATCCCCAGGTCCAATTATATTTCATTAAAATTCTAGTTCACCAAGTGAAATACCTACAGGGAGACCATGAAATTACAATATTTACTAGCTCTTCATCCCATCATCACTTAGCAGAACTATGGTAGTTTATAAAACAGCTCATGAAGGTACACCCTCACCCATTTCAGAGTAGAGAAATATTGTGGTTTTGTGTCTACAAATGTTCCTGTAATGAAGTGCCATGAGCTCAGAATCTGCACTACAAATTTTACTAACAGATTGTTTTATTTTGTGTTAACCCTGAGTGCCAGAAAGCAAAAAAAGGCACATATTAGTAGCTCTGTCTTTCCAGAGACACCATGTTTAAATGTCTTCTATCTAACTACTAGTTAATTTCTGCCTCGTCCATTATGATAATATCACTTTTCAAATACAAAAGCACAACATTTCATTAACTTAAATGTCAGGGGATTTCCAGGCCAATAAATATCTGCTCCACTTTTAATCATACCTAAGTTATTAAAATCGGAAGCACACTTTTTTTGTAATTAAACTAAAACGTCAATTGCTATACCACACTTCCTTTGGTTGCCTTCAATGCATGTCTTCAACAGAGCAAATGACCTATGATGGGAGACTTTAATAAGAAGGAATACATTTAGGTTACACTGGGAATGAAGCAATAGGTAGTAGTCAAAGTGCTCTAAATTAGGTCAAAAATCATGGGGGTGATTGATGTCAAAATGATTAATGGCTATGTAAACCAGTAAAAGGTTCAGCAGATGCCCTGCCAAATAGCATAAAATCATAGTGGTGGGTTATTGGTCTTTTTAATAAAAATCTTTTCTGGCATATTAATGGTTCCATGATTGATGTTATGAATCTAAGTTTTGAGACATTCTGGGCTGTATTTAATATACTGTATTTCCTTACAAATTCAGTCTACTGCCAGTTTTCATATTATGGCCTATATTTTCGAAGCTTTGCTATGATTGTCAGCTCTGGTTGTGCATCTTTTTCTTACCAAGCTGAGCCGTTATGTTAAATATGGTGTACTTACTTAGTATCATTGTATGCATTATATTTGAGATTTGAGGTTTCTGTGACATTGCTTCTGCCCCGGGGTACTATTCTGATGGGGGCACTAGACTCAAGAGGTTTTACTTTCTGCTTAAATTAAGACTACCACTACTACCACTACTACTACTACTACTACAAACATTGTTTCAATACCACTACTCCTACTACTACTGATACTACTGATTCTATTTAAACCACTGCTACAGTGCTACTACTACTAATACTGCTATGAGGCCTGTAGTATTTTAGCTTTACTGTACCTCAGAAGTTCATGAGGCACTTTTATAGAGTTAGTTTTGCTTGCATGACTTTCATTCTACTCGTATAGTTATCATACCCCACTACTAAAGGGCAGTAATGAATCAGGAGTAGTGCAAAACCACAAGAAGAGTTCCAGACCCCACCTTAAAAAATAAAACTAAGAAAATGCTTAGATGAATAGTGGGCTAATACACAGTTGGGATAGCTGTTGCGAAGCTATCATAGAGTGTTGGTGTTGCTATTCCTGTGCAGTTGTGGAGTGACTGAGTATTTGCATAGTGCTGGAGGAAGTGACAAACTTAATGGACCAAAGGTCTTCTTGCATGTAAGTAGATACTGTATGTACAGTATATGTAGTATGTGACTGCATTATACCAGCATACACCATACACAGAATGGTTAGTTTGTGCAACAACAATGCATTTGTGACAAATAACAAGACAGCTGCAACTGCAGGTGGGAAGGATATGTAATCCACAGACGAGATCATGGGAAGTGATTGGACAGTGTGGCTGTATATATGTGTGTCAGTCTGTAATGTTGACTCCCAGTTCTCCGACCCTCCGTCCCAGTAAGTTCTCCTGTGTAATCTTTCCTTCCATTCCTTCCTCCTTATTTTCAGTGGCAGCCTCTATTTATTTATTTCAAAAGTCTTACCAGGATAGACATACTGAGCTGGTAATAGCTCGTTTCCAGATGTGTCCGGGGGGAGGGTAAAGGAGGGTCATGAACAGCAAAAAAGAACAGAATTTGCATAGTAGATAAGAAAATAGTTAAGCATAAAATGAGTATCATAAGCAAGCTACAAGGAAGGCACTTAAACAAACATATATACATTTACATGAACGTAGCATGATGCAACCCATGGATGACAGGAGGATGCAAATTAAGTGCAAAGTGCAGAAATGTGGGCAGGTGGAAGGGAAGCTAACTGGGGGAAATGATGTTTGGCAGCAGGAGATAGGGCAAGGGGGTGGTGTAGAGCCTCCCTAAAGGCCAGACCTGATTTTTTTTCTGATGTCCTGTCTTTCTTCTTCTCTGTCTCCTCCACTGGTGAACTACTGCTTCTTCCAGACCTTAATATTAATTGACTTAATTCTCTTCCTCTGATTTTTGACTAGAAAATGGAATTCATAAGCCTGATGCAGCTTATCACTTCTGGCTAATTTTAGGAATTTGCCATTCTGAGTCCAATATAATTGCAATTCTTATAACACCTTGTAAACCGAGTCAGACTGGGAACTGAAAATTCCAATTCTGCATTTATTCTATTCATTAACTACCCTATCCAGTTCCAAGTTCCTCCAATGTTGACAAACTGACCCATGAGCAGGAAGGGACATTTGTCCTCCTATCTTGCCCCACATGCACAATTCAATCAATAATCCTCCCTCCCCTCACCCCTAGCAACCACACTACTGGTACTGTAGCAGAGATGGTGTTATTTACTCCCACCCTCTCCACCTCCATGCCACACTCACAGGGTGCTTTTGCCATGGAGAAAATCCATCATCCTCTGATTCGACTATGGTGGGTCCTCCCACTGCCAATGAGCCCCTCTTCTTTCTTCTGTGAGTAGCTTGGCTCGGTTCTGAAGTATATGGTTTTTAGTGGCAGGTAAGCATTTATAGTAATACTGATATAGGTAAGAATGACAGGTATAATGGGTGTAAAGTTTGAGGGAGCTTCCAGGCTCGAGCCCCCCCAGGAAAGCTAAGCCCCCAGATAGGGTAGTCTAAAATAGGTGCACCATTTAGGCCAAAAGTTTTGAGTCTGAGAGCCCCCCCCAAAGGAAAACCTAAACTCTACACCCATGACAGATATACAGGCAATTCCATATGAGGCCAGGATGTGGGGGTAATAGCACCAACTTTCCTGCCTCCTCAGTCAGCCACCATAGACTGACTGAATGTGAATGCATACATGTAATTCTTGGATTCATTCAGTGTATGGCAACCAGCAGAGGAGGGTTTGTGCCAGCTGCCATCTGCCTGTCCTCATACAGAATGGATTGAATAACCATCATATTTACCTATACCAGTATTACTAACAGTGTCTACCTACTTACCTAACTACCACTGAAAACTACTGGATCCAAAAACCAAGGAAGGCTACCTGAAAAAAAGGAAGGTGGGGGGACACTGTAGCAGAGGAAGACCCACTGTTCTCGGACCAGAGAATGACAGATTTTCTTTGTGGTAGCACCACAATATGAAGGGGGGGATGGGAGAGGGATAGGAAATAATATAACTAACAGTAACTAACGGTAGTGTGTGGATGCAAATGGTGGGGGAAGGGAGATTATTCATTTTATTTTGCAGAGAGGTGAAGCAAGGTGGGAGGGATCTGGAATCCACAGACAAGTTAATGGGATGCGATTGGGCAGTGTGGCTGTATATGTGTGTCACAGTCTCAGCTGTGATGTTGTCTCCCAGTTAACTGACTCTCCCTCACATTAACTTCTCCTGTGTACTCTCCTTCCTTCCCTTCCTCCCTTCCTTCCTTCATTCCTTCCTTCATTCCTTCCTCCTCATTTTCAGTGGCAGCCTTTATGCCTCCCTAAAGGCCAAACATGATTGTTTTCTGATGTCCTGTATTTCTCCTCTGTCTCATTCTTTGATGTAACTCCTGCTCCTTCCAGACCTTAATATTGTTTGACTTAATCCTCTTCCTCTGACTTTTGACTAGAAATTGGAATTTCTCAGCCTGGCACAGCTTATTACTAGGGATGCTTAGGCTCACTCAGTTCTGTTCTGTTTTGTTGCTGGCTGATTTTAGGAATTTGCAGTTCTGAGTCAGAGATACTTCCAATTCTGATAATACCTCATAAATGGAGTCAGACTTAACTGAAAATTCCAATTCTGCATTTATTCCATTTAGTAACTCCCCTACCCAGCTCCATGTTACTCAATGTTGAAAAAATGCCCCATGTGCACGAAGGGTTTTTTGTCCTCCTATCTTGCCCCACATGCACAATTCAATCAATAATCCTCCCTTCCCTTCACCATTAGCAGCCAAACTATTGGTACTGTAGCTGTCATTGTGTTATTTACTTCCACCCTCTCCCCTCACCTGCTGCGCTCACAGGGTGCTTTTGCCATGGAGAAAATCCATCATCCTATGATTCGACTATGGTGGGTCCTCCCACTGCTAGTGTGGCGCCCTTCCCTCTTCTGTGAGTAGCTTGGCTAGGTTCTGAAGTCCATGGTTTTTAGTGGCAGGTAGGCATTTGTAGTAGTACTGATATAGGTAAGAATGGCAGGTATACAGTCACTTCAATATGAGGCCAGGATCTGGGGGTAACAGCACCAATTCTCCTGCCTCCTCAATCGGCCACCATACACTGAATGAGTGTAAGTGCATGCATGCACATTCTTACATTCATTCAGTGTAAGGCAGCCAGAAAAGGAGGGTTTGTGCCAACTGCCACCTGCCTGTCCTCATAAAGAATGGATTGAATATTCACCATATTTACCTATACAAGAATTACTAACAGTGTCTATCTACTTACCTAACTACCACTGAAAACTACTGGATCCAAAAACCGAGGAAGGCTACCTGAAAAAAGGAAGGTTGGGGACACTCTAGCAGTGGGAGGACCCGCTAGTGTCAGATCACAGAATGACAGATTTTCTTTGTGACAGCACCACAGTATGAATGGGGGATGGGAGAGAGATAGGAAGTAATATAGTTAACAGCAACTACCAGTAGTGTGTGGATCCTAAGGGTGGGAGAAGGGGGATTATTGATTTAATTTTGCAGGAAGAGGGAGCAAGATGGGACAAACTGAGTCCCTGCTTGCCCATGGGACCCTTTTACTGTGTTGGAGGACCATGGAGGCAGAACCATGTGAGGGATATATAGAATGGTATGGATACAGAATCATAATCATAATCAGATTACAATTCTGACACTTATTTAGGAATTAGGATTTTCAGCCTGCAATTCTAAAAATCCTAGTTTCTAGCAAAAAAAAAAAAAAAAAATAATTAAAATTCAAACAATCCAATTCTGTTTCCACAATTCAGAGCAACCTTAACTCATCACTGAGGCTACCCACCTTGACCCCATTCATTGAATCAATGTCTTAATGAGTGGGTCTTCGCCCCTCACCCCCACTATATTGCTGCCACTGGCACACTTATGGAAGACTTTAAAGATCCCCAATGGTTTATTAAATCTGAAAGATTCTTCACCAAAAACCTCCCCTGAAATTCATACTGTTGAGGTAATTTAGATCCCTTAACCTGTCCTCCCTCCTGGATGAAGATTGCAGTACAGATTTGTCCTCACTTTCTATTTTCACTTAATGTCAGTGCCTCAGTAGGTAGCATACTCACCTCTGGGGCCAGAAGATCGGAAGGTCCTGGGTTCTAGTCCCACATCAGGTACTTGGTGTAATACTCATAACTGACATGGAAGTGCAGTGTGAGGGGGTACTGCACTGTTGAGGTGCTGTCCTTTGGAAGGGACATTAAACTGAGGTCCCTTCTGCCTATCCTGTCACTGTCCAGGTGGAAGTAAAAGTTCCCATGGCACTTGCTGCTGTTTTAAATAAGTGTTTGTATAGTGTATGTTGTATGGGGCATTTTTTGAAAACAGGGATTTTATATTCCTAAATAATTGATCCTGTATAAAAATAAAAATGTTATCAATCAATCAATCAATCAGTAGGGTAGTTTCCCTAGTTGCATGGCCAACATTCCTCCATCAATAAAACACGTCCATTTAACCTACCCCCCAGGGATCACCTAGAAACAAGCCATTACAGCTAAGTGTGTCTTTCCTGGTTAAAAATTACAAATAAAATAAACACATATTTCAATCTTTCACATCTCCCTGTGAGTGCCCTCAATGCTTTGCTCTACCTAAATTTCTTTAAAGGCTACAGCCCTGATGTACTGAACTCCAAACCCTTGCATCATTCATCTTGTGAACCTGTAAGCTTAATGGATAGAGCTTTGGGATGGTATTCTGGGAGCCTCTGTTCAATTTCCAGTAGATCACATTATTTCTTTCTCATTTCAGTTTGTGATTTAAATTGTTTAGCAGTGGCTAATACTGCACCAAAAAGAGCATTAAAAATGGGTGTATTTGCATAATTTCTCCTCCTGCAGCAGTTATTCCCAAGGTGCCCAGGTTTTTCATAGGGGAGATCATGTCAAACAAATCTAATGGATTTCTTTGACTGGGTGACTAAGAAACTAGATCAGTGAATGTGGCCGACCTAGATTTCAGTAAGGCTTTCGACACATAGGAGACCAGTAAGCAAGCTGGGTAGCTTAGGAGTGGGTCCAAAAGTGGTAAGCTGTATAAGAAACTGGTTCGGAGATAGACAACAGAGGGTACTGGTAAACTGAGTTTACTCCAATGAAGAGAGGGAGGGTAACCAGTGTGGTGCTTCAGGGATCAATGCTGGGATCAGTCCTCTTTAATGTCTTCGAAAGTGATATTGCAGAGGAGCTGGAAGGGGAGATGTGCCTCTTTGCAGATGACACCAAAATCTGCAATAGGATAGACACTCCAGGGAGGTGGAAAGGATGAGCAGAGATCTGAGAAAACTCAAAGGGTGGTCCAAGGCACGGCATCTTGGGTTCTATTCAAAAAAGTGTAAAATAATTCACTTAGGGTACAGATAACCAGGAGCAGAGTACAAAATGGGTGGAGTGGCATTGACAACCACCAAGCAGGAAAGGTACCTGGGGTAATCATATCAGGTGACCTATAGGTGGCCAGGCAGTGCAACAAGGCAGTAGGTATGGCTAGGGAGATGCTAAGGAGCATGGGGAGGGTAACACCAGCAGAAATATGGAGGTGGTGTTACCTCTGTATAGATCAATGGTAAGACCCAACCTAGAGTACTATGTCCTGTTCTGGAGACCAGGCGCTAGGTTCACAAAGAATTACAGCCGCATAAAGTTTGCATTGCACAATAGAATGCGATCACAAATCAGCAAAACAGCTCCATTCACAAAAGGTTAGCACTGGCACTAAACACATGGTGAACAGCATGCAAAGCAAGCTGGGCAATGGGACAGTATCGAATACCGCAAAGACATGCACAGGTTTGTGAATAGCACTGCATAGAATAGCATTGTTGTGAATAGCATTGCACAATCACTCAATACACAGTGCTGCAGGACAGTGGAGCACAACTGTGGGCAGTAGCCATGGATACCTGCTGATGGCTGCATATGTGTGATGCTGCAGCATAGCAGCCAACGTGAGGTATGTCTGGCAGTGCCACCAGGAGACAGCCAATAGGAATGGGCAGTATGGAGAACACACATGTGGGCACCGTAGTGGTGTATCACTATTGAGGACAGTCCAGGACCTATAGACAAGGGGCAAGTCAGAGCATGTGCTTCAAGCAATACCAACGACACTGTGTGAAATACAGAATAGTGGTATGATGTGACAAATCCTGCAAACTGCCAAGACTTCCAACAGAACATGGAAACAGAAACAGTATCAGGAAAACAGCAAGTGACACTGTTTAACTCTGTCATTGTTAAAACCAGATATTATAACAAATGATGACAGTAATTAAATATAAAGAAAACATGGGTGGGTATGTGTAACCAGAATGATACACACACCCATGGTGTGGGATGCTTTCAAATACCTTTATGTGGCATCCTACACCTCAGGTTTGAGTAACACTCTGGTTACACACACACACACACAGACATGTAATATTTTATATGTGACACTTAACCCAGCAATACTGGAGCTATGTGAAAGAGGAGTGGGCTGCAACAAATATGCTAGGGGTCACACCGTAGTCAGGTATCAATCGTATTGGAAATATGATGGGTACAGCCAATAAGTGCAGTGACACATACAAGAACATGTGCTTAGGGTACCAGCAATATACTGTAAAATAAACCAGACACATATCAACACTGTACAACTGTTGTATAAACAGGCTGGGGTGACACAACATCATCGTCAACACCAAAACATTTGGTACTTGGAGTTGTCCTCCAGCCACATTGTACTACACACACACACCAAACAATCCCACCAGTGACCCGTCCCACAGTGCCATGCATGGCAGTGCAAACCACAACTGGAAGGTATGCAGTGGGCCATGACAGGACTGCACATTGGGGCCTGTGAGACAACAAACCCCATGTGCCAAGTGGCATGCAGGTCACAGTGCCACTCAGATGCACCCCACCTAAATGCAGGCCAACTACAAGTAACACATGGCAAAAGTGTACATACCTGGGTTTGGCACAGTGCCATACAACACCATGTCCCAGAATCGCTGGAGCTGGTCCCGGTCCTGCTGGACAAGGTCCCCATAACAGTGGCAGCATTGTTCCCCTGTCCATTTCATCTATGTGGCCTGACAGCCACCATCCTACTGAGGCCCAAACGACTCCCCCTGGGTCAAACTAGGTCCTCTGACCAGAATAAATGGCCCTCCCTGGTGACCACAAGGCCTATCAGTTTGGCCAGCTCAACTGCAAATCACTGCTGGTCCATCTGCAGGGGTGCCTTCACATTCATGGACCTGGACATTGTTGAACAGTTTAAGGCCTAGCACACAGCCTGCCAAACTGTTGTAGTATTGCAAGCTGTGTAGTGTGCGCGATTGAACAACATTGATTAGCTCCACACAATAAGGCATTGTGCCATGCTGTATGTACAATAGACTAGCGGCAGCAGGGCATTTTGCATGTGCAGTAACATCCTAAACCACGGTAAACATACCGTGCAATCCACTAACATGTTGAGCGGCACACTATTGTTGTGCAAACACAATATGTTTGCATGACACTAAAAAACTGTTGTGTACCAAGGAAACATGTAAATGAGATGTTTAGGCAGTCAGGGTCAAAGTGAACAATTTGCATCTCATTCCAGAGCTATCTGTACTTTGCTCCAGCACTGTTTATGCGGACAAGTGCACCACCCGTAGATGCTATGGAACTCCAAGCCATGGAAAGAGCAGAGACAGCTACTGGAGCCAGCCATGCGGAACATTCTGGACAGCCAGGCATATGTACAGATTTGTAGACTAAAATGACTACATGCCAACTCATTGCAACTTAAGGGCTGTGTAGCTCACCTTGCCACATAACAGTCATTGTTTATTTATGTCACTCCTTTGCAATCTATAGCATGCTGCTTTACTTGGGATTCTGGTTAACGTGTGCTTTATGATTATTGTACGTGACATATTTTGTAACTGGTAATGTTAGACTGTGCACTGTGCATGGTACATGCTCCTCCTGAAATATATTATTTTCTTGATTTTAAATTCTGCGCAACTGCATCCATTATACAAAAGGACCTCATTGTGAATGAGCATTGCTCAATTGAGCTTTCTGTTCATATGACTAACATTTTCCCCTTCCATACCTGGGCATGGCATATACATGGCACTGGACAGTACAGAACAGGAATCTTTGTCACAGAAAAGTGCTGTACAAGACAGTCTCGCACAGAGAAATTGAACAGCTGAATACTGTAGAACTTGAAATTTTCACGGTAAAATAATGTTCACTATTTTCGCTGAAGTACCAACTTGCGTGAAAATAAATTTGCGCTAACTAGCATTTTTAGTATTTTTTTCCATTATAGTGAATGTGGTGATTATGACTTAGTGCTAAAATAAATTTACGCAATTATGGTTGTATTTGTGTTTGTGCTAAATTTACTTTGCGTGAAAATAACTAGTTCTACAGTATTTAGTCACACATTTCACTGGAGTGGTGATTCATGGTGGCATGGACCAAATTCTGTCTATTAAAGTTTTCAGTGCTGAACGTTCCTGTACCAAACATTCCTGTGGGGAACTCTCCTGTTCTGAGCTGTCCAGTGCCATATTACCCTGTACCCACCATACCATACCATGACATGCCTCTGAATCTCTGTCTAGCTGCATTCCTCAGTAGTACCACAACCTATGGTAGCAGGATATCTGCAGTTACACCATTCATGCGGGTTGTTCCGAATTGTGAAGGGGTTGGAGCCATCAACAGGGGAAGTGCATCCAGACATCTGCATATCATATGTGGGATGGCAGACTAATCCATTTGCCATAGCATGTACTGTGCTCTAGAGGGTCACATTGGACAGATACTGTGCACTGCCAGGGAGGATAATGGCCACTGTTGGAGTCCTGCCCATGTGTTCGGCACAGTGGATACAGAGCACAGTGGCTTTGGGCACACATACTGGTATACAGTCCCCCCACCAATCATCATGGTGTCGCATGTTAGTATAGGTATGTATTCCTGTCATGTGGACAAATGTCATGCGACAATGCTTGCATCAGTATTCCACCCCTTCAGTACATGTACTCAACCTACAGCACCCTGTCCACAGTGCTGCATGGCTGCCTAACCCATGACAGTGACAGACTCATGAGTGTTTTGTCTTCACTCCCTGACAATGCAGTATGCCAGTCACTGACTATGACACACAAATCTGTCACCATGCCACAGAGCTCTGTGCACCACATATGCATTTTCCCCAGCTATGGTGGGCCATCCGAATGCATCACATATGGGGTCCCCATATAACTCTGGTGTCCTGCTGGCATCCAACATTCCACAAGCAGTGTGTGGTGCGTCATACACCAGCAGCTTGGGTAACCATTCAGGCCATGTGTGTGCCTTCCTTGCACCATGACTGCTGTCATCAGCTGCAATGTATGGTGTGCACCAACATACCACTGGGGGTTTGTGGTGGGATAATGTAGCAGTGGCTGTTGCAGACACACCTCTGTGATGGACAGGCATCTTTCACAAGTGCTGTGAGTCATCAGTGATGTAGCAGAGCATTGGCATGGTGGATCATGAGCATGGTTCAGATCAAGCAGCCGCATGTTGTGGGCAGCCCCTTTGGCCATATTGGAGTGGGTGAGGGGGTCACACATCATTCTGCTTTGCCACACCTTTGGCATTTGTACACTGTGGCTATGGTCTGGTGCCCTGTATTGGTATGGGATCCACCACACTCTGCACATATGTGGAGCACGAGCCCCTGACCTGCCCTATTCTCATCCCCCCAGCAGGTGCTGTCCCTAAGAAAGGGCTCATAGGTTTAGTGTTGCATAGTACAATGCCCTCACCCAGAAGAACAAGGCCTGGGAGGCAACACTGACACAGTACTGCAGCACTGACACCCCTTTCCGACAGGCCTAGTCCAAATTGCAAAATTCAGACAGCAGGTGTGGGGGGGATGGCTGAAACACTCTGATGGTATCCCCAATGGAGGTCCAAGAGGTGCCTGTTGCCAGAAGATACATGGCAGCACTTACTATTACCTCCACCATCAGGGCATGGCTATGCTGGGTGGTACTGTGCAAGTCTTCATCCAGGGGTTCACACAGCTGCCTATGCATGGCCCAGTTGTGATAGTACTGGTTGAACAGCTGATCATCAGTCAGTGTCTCAAAGGGGACTCATGGCGGAACTGGCTGTGTGCATCAGGGTGCCTTCGCCAGTAACAGATGGTCCCAGGATGTCCCTCTTGCTGCTCTTCCTGGTCAGACTCCCCCACCATGTAAAGCAGCTGAGCAGTGAAGCAGTGATTGTGCTCCTTCCTGCAGTTCCTGCTTCTGCCTCTGGGATTTGCCCAGAACAAGAGGATCTTTTTATAGGTATTAATTTTCACCATGCAAAGTGCCACACAAGGAGCGTTGTGTGGTGCAAATGCCATGTGAATAGCATTGCATCTGTATGCAAGGCCACTCTCATTTATTTGCATCATGCATACATTATGTTTTTGCAATTGCTCTAACAGCTTTTGCTTGCACAGACTGGCCTTTTGTGAATAGCAGTTAGGCACAAACTCCTCACAATCAGCATGCAAACACTGCACAGTTCGCAAAGCATTGTGAATCTGGCCCCACATCTCCAGAATGACATAAGCAGAGAGGAGGAGACCAGAGGAGAGCAAATAAAATGGTGCAGGGTCTCCTTCAAAAGTCCTATGAGGATAGACTAAAGGACCACAGTATGTACACCCAGAAAACAGAGGAGGGAGGGGGGATATGATAGAGACCTTTAAATACCTCACTGGGGTAAATAAGGTACAGAAAGTATTTTTTCAGAAGAAAAGGTGCTCAAGAACAAGGGGATATGCTATGAAGTGGGAGGGGGGTAGATTCAGGAGATGTGAGGAAAAGCATCTTCACAGAAAGAGTGGTGGATTCCTGGAACAGGCTTTCAGTGGAGGTGGTAGGGGTGAAAGCAGTGGTAGGGTTCAACAATGCATGGAACAAGCACAACGGGATCGTAGTGGAAAGGAAGGGGGGAGGGAGAAAGAGCTGTTGATTGAGCACAATGTTTCATGGTAATAGTGTAGATAGAGAGAAATAGGCAGACTGGATAGGCCAAGTGGTCCTTATCTGCCATCAAAGTCTAAATTTCTATGTTTCTATATTTCAGCTCCTTCTATTGCTGATCCAATCATCAATCGATCAATCAATCAATCAATCAGTCCTTTATTTCTAAAAAGCGCTTTTCCAAAGCCAAAGCGCCTGTATGTAAAACCACATAAATGAACATTTAAAAACATTCAATATTCATCAAATCAAATCAAATAAAAATATCAATTTTCAGTAAGCTAAAACCATATACCAAGCATGAAATCATGCACTAGAGTCTTGGAATACTTTACTAAATAAATATGTTTTTAAAGTTGTTTTAAAGCTTTGGGCAGTCAGGCACTTTCGAATCCGATGCAATAAAGAATTCCACAGGGTGAGGGCTGCAAAAGCAAAAGACCGAGCCCTAGATGTCTTTAAGCATACCCTGGGAATCTCTAGCAATCCCTCGGCAGCGGACTGGAGTGGGCAAAAGGGGTAGTAGTGATGAAGGAGATCTTGCAGGTAACAAGGTCCCTGTTTGTATAGGGCTTTTTAGGTCAGTAACCTGACCTTGAATGTGATCTGCCACTGTACTGGCAGCCAGTGCAGTCCGCGTAGCAAAGGCGTAATATGACTGATCCTAGAGGTACCAATCAAAAGTCTGGCTGCTGCATTCTACTCCAGCTGCAAGCAGTGGATATCAACCCCCGGTAGCCCTAGGTATAGGGCATTGCAGTAGTCAAGGCGGGATGTCATGAAGGTGTGGATCAATGTTGAAAGATCATTAGGAGGAACATGATGTTTCACCGTGTGATATTCCTCAGATGAAAAAATGAGGTCTTGACAATGGCCAATACCTGAGATCTAAGGGTCAGGCCACTGTCAGAAATAACACTCAGATTCAACACCCGGGCTGAGGTAGTAGTCTGCTGGACAACCCAGCGCCAGAGCCCAGAGTGCTGTCCTGCCAGCAAACCCACCTCCTGATGACCTGGGTCCACAACCAACACTTCAGTCTTAGCCGGCTTCAACCGCAGCCAGCTGGCACTCATCCAGTCCTGGATTTCAGAAAGACAGTTATTAAAGACCGAGAGCAGGCTATTTTACCTAGGCACAAAGGACATATACAGCTGAGTATCATTTGCATAGCAGTGGAAACTCAGCCTGTACCACCTAATGATATCTCCCGACGACAGCATGTACACTGCGAACAACATGGGTGACAAAATGGAGCCCTGCAGTACCCCGCAGGATAGGGAGAGAGGGGCTGAGGAATAAATCCCAGACACCACTCTGAGGAAAGATCAAAACCATCTGAGGACTGTACCAGACAGTCTGCAGATACACCGCAGGTGCTCCAATAACACACCATAGTTCACTGTGTCAAACGCTGCAGAGAGAGAGATCAAGGTGGACCAAGATTGAAAGGGTCCTCCGATCTCTCGCTATCAGGAGATCATTTAGCACCCGGAGAAGAGCCCTGTCGGTACTGTCTTTTCCTGAAACCCGACTGAAGAGAATCATGATATTGTGAATAGATAAATGATCATCCAGCTGCAACACAACCACCTTCTCAGTAACCTTACCCAAAAAGGGAAGGTTAGAGACAGATCTGTAGTTGGCCAGACAGTCTGAGTCAAGGGAGGATTTCCTAAAGAAAGGTTGTACAACCACCTCCTTTAGGGGGTCTGGAAAGACTCCCCCTCTCCAGTGAACTCCAGACTATCTCGGCTAGGACAAGGCCGATCTCAACGCACCCTACAAGAAGGCGCGTTGGGCCTGGGTCCAAACTACAGAAAGCTGGCCACAGAGTCAGGATGATCCTCACAATGCCCATGAACTCCAGCCAGCTGAAGTCAAACCAAGCAAGTTGTGTGTCTGCATCCCCCTGCCAACCTCCACAATACCCTATAGATGGGGCTGTGCAGATCTCGGACCTAATGGTGGCAACCTTATCTGCGAAGAACTGAGCAAACTTATCACATATCTCTTGCGAAAAGGCTCTACAAGGCCGAAGACAGATTGAGTTGCACAGTCTGTCGACAGTCCGGAAGAACTGAGCTGGTTGGTTCCACACAGTAACAATCTCCCTGGAAAGGAACTCTGCCTTCTTACATGTGATTGCCGATTGATAGACAATATAATAGTCCATCAATCTAAGTCTGTCACCATCCAGGCCCGATTTTCACCAGCACCTCTCTAACCTTCATCCCTCTCTCCTCATCTCCTTCAGGGTCCTGTAAAACTAAGGGGATCCTGGGCAAGAGTGAGGGAACAAACCTGAACAGGAGCTACGGAATCCATGGCCCCCACTACCACCTTATTATAGGCTAGTACAAGATTCCCTGGATCCATGCATTCATTCGATATACCCGATAGGCCCAGCACCACCTTTAGGCTGTCTGGGGTGACACTCCTCAAAGGGTGGCACTGGACCATCTCTGTAGGGGCTGGCCCATTAGGGGGAGCCACGAAACTGAATCCTATGGTGTGATGGTCAAACCAACTGACTGGCTCCACCACCACATTGGAGATCTCCATCCCCAGGAGGAACACCAAATCCAGGGAGTGACCACACCTGTGGATTGCAGAGGTAATAACCTGTGTGAGGCCCAACAAAGTCATTAGTTGGAGGAATTCTTGACCAAATTGTGAGAGTTCATCATCGACCCAGGCATTGAAATCCCCCAGAATCAACCATCTGGGAGATCCCAAAACCTCAACAATGATGAAGTCCACGACTTCCTGCAGGAAAAGTTTCCCATCTCCGGTTGGACAGTAGATGAGAAGTATCCTGCACCCTACACCCTCCTCAACCACTCATTTCATCTTGGGACAGCCCCCTTAGCTTGGAAGCTGGCCAGTGTACTCCCCTTCTGCAAAGGGATGACTCCATCCTAAACTGCAGATAACTACTGCCCCATATCTCTTTATTCTAGCCTAGTAAAGATTTAGGAGCAGGTAGTACTGCTTCACTCCTCTCCTTTGAAAACTCCCGATTCCTCACCCCTTTCAGTTTGTCTTTCAAAACTCCCACTCCTCCATGTTGTAGGTCACTGAATCCATGCTGACAGGTAAGGACTGGGGCAGATTACTGCTGCCATAATCATCAGTTTAGCTAAGACTTTTGATACAGGACAAGGACAGGGTAAGGGAGGTGTTAAGATGAAGAGGGGGGAGGAGGGTGGGGAAGCTACAAGTTGAGGGGCTAGCTGCACATTCAAGCAGACTTGCTAGACCGTATAGGCCTGCTTCTGCTGACATTTTCATATGCTTGTATGATACTGTGGTCAACCCCATCCACCTGGGTAACCAAGAAAAGGCAGGCACTATGACCACGCATTTAGCTAGTTCTACCATTCAGTCTGCCAGAAGGCAGTGACATTGCCTTATCCTCCCCTTCCCTATCAGTTCTGAGCTCCTTGAAGCTCCATTTTGGACCCCATCTTCTCTTTCATTTTCTTTGGTGACCTCGCCCCAGTCTTGGTCTCCTTGAGCATCCATATCTATGTGAATGACATTAGATTCTTCCCCTTGCAGGCCTCAGTCCCTGATCTGGAAATGTCACTTTATCATGACTTTGATAATGTATGACATTGGTTTTGCTCAAACTAATTTTCTCTTGTTGCTAGAACTGTTTCCATGACTTTTGCACTAAGCAAAGTCCAGCTATGCTCCAGACAAACCCAGTTTTCCAGATTTATGATGGTGCCCCCCCACCCAAGAAGTTCCCCATTTCAAGTACATCGATGCGTGGCTGGTTTAAAAACTTGAATCCTCTATTTACATTGATGCCATGCATAACAAACTCCATCCCAATCTTCACATAAACATAAGTTCTGCCTGTCTTTCCCGGTCTGTCGTGAGATAATCCTCAAGAAGATTCTGCTGGTGTTTGACTACTTGAATGTGGTGTACAGTGCCTCTCCCCACACTACCCTCACCAGACTGACACCTGGTGAGGATGGTTTGGGTGGTAATTTTTTCCAACTTTTCTCCAACAACCCCATTGCTTAACATTACTGTTTTCCTTAATCCCCCCCCCACCTTGATCTTCAACATCTCCGGCATTGCTCTATTTTCTAATGACTGAGTAGTCCCCCATTCATTTCCTACCTATCTGCCCTGCTCTCTCCCTCCATCCCTTTCTACTACTCCCTCCACTTCCATGGTATAATATTTCACACTTTTCCATCCATTACTGAAAAACCTTTACTGGTCAGTCTACTTTCTCAATTTTCCTCACTGCTTGGTGGAATAGCCTCCCTCAACTTAATTGTCTCTCCTTCTCTGTTCTCTCAGTCTGGTCTTCTTTTCATGATCATTACTCCCCTTCCTGCAGCAACAGCTAGATTAATGAGGCTTCTCTGATATCAGGCAATATTGGGCTCCAGGGTAGTTCACCAAAATGGATTGTGGTGATGGTAACCACTGTGCATGTCCATCTACACTGCTGGCAGGAGCACACACATTTGACACACATTGTTACACAGTATCGTAATTGTTACTGCTCCCAGTTAGTACATCTCAGTCAGATAAACTGCAATACCCCAGTGTTACAGTTACACTTTATGGGTTTAGGGAGCTATAGATGCCCTACTTTACAACTGAGCTAACCACCATGCCATTATCATAATACATGGGCTCACTACAGAGCCAGAGGTGCTGAGTCTCTGTGGGCCACCCCATATTTCCAGTGCTGTGACATACATAGCAGCACACTGCTGATGCCTGCATCTAGCACTTTTGTTTCAAATTGGCTCACAGCTCAAGATATTCATGCACAGTACAGTTCATGTCATTACATTCTGAAACATGTTTAGTGACTAATAGACTAGGGACAGGCATGTCTGTCCTGTGACTTTCAACACTACTGGTTAGCTTACAGCCTGACAGTAAATCCTTACGGCCTATGTTAGTGAAAGCAGCAGTGCATGTTAATGTTGAAAATGTTGACATACTGTATACTTATTTATGTTATTATATTGTAGTTTCCCCTTGTCTTCTGTATTATATAATTGTTTCCCAGTTTGTCTGTTTTAGCACTTTTTTAACATTTAAAATAATATTAATATGGCTCAGCCCAGGCTTTCATCAGTGTTCTTTGTTGTGTTTGAATGTCCCATGTACACAACATTGCTTTTCTTGTGATTAAAACAGATTAGCATGGGCTAGACTCTGCTCCCAGACTTTATGGGACATAGGTGTACAACAACAGCTAAGAACACTGATGAAAGCCTGGTTTAAGCCATATTAAAAGGAATGCTCCTTTTTATTATTTAAAAGGTAAAACTAATATTAAAGCAGACTCAAAATGGGAAAAGAAAGTTATCATACAAGGCAGAAGGTAAGGATCAATCAAAAAAGGAACACAAAAAGTATAGGTCAAAGTTTTAACCATAACAAGCACTGCTGCTTTAAAATTGATCAATTACTACAATTTATCATCAGATTTGAAAAACTGTATCACCATACAGGCATATGTGTGACTGAGCCTGTTGTAATTACAGTCTGCCTATTATTCAACAACTCCTATAGCGATAACACCATAGTGGGCTAGGATTACGAGGTAATAACCAGACCAAGGGTAATAAGCGCTGAGGCCAAAGGCTGAGGTGCTTATTAGCCTCACTGGTCCAGTTAATACCGAGGAAACTCAGACCACTATGTGCATTCTCGCTAGTATAACAAAAAAGAAAATTTTTTTTTTGAAAAACAGCCTGAAATATGTGTCTGTGTTTCTCACACAGACACATTGTAGAATAGCAGGATGTCTGTCATTGGCTGCTGCTTGCTGAAGTGGAACAGGATATTAGGATTGCTGTCTGATTGGCTAAGTACACCATACAGCAGCCAATCAGAATGCAGAGCTTCAATCCCATTATTAACTCTAATGACCAGTACAATAATTCTGCATTCTGATTGGCTATGAGGGATCTTTTCCAGCATAATATGGTATAAGACCATACCCCGGAAAAAAATAAATATGATCACCCTCAGGATTTTTCTGTTTTTATTTAAATGAAATTGTGTAATGCATAAATATTCATTGAGTTATCATGTCATTGGGGTTAACATGGAGATTTTGATTTACCCTAAACAAAAATATAAGTTGCTTTGTCATTGTAAATGACGAATGGAAGTTTGTAGTTAAGAACAAAATTCTTTCACTGCTCCAAGAAAATGACAATAAGACCCCAAGGATTAAAATACTTTTTCCTGCCATCAAAAGAGGAACTGTGCTATCAGGGTATATACAATGCAGTGAGTTCACAAGGATCCAGCATTAGACTATAAACTCTGTAGACACAGGGTTGTGAATTACATATTTAATAACATGTTTATTGTAGGCAGTACAATGCTAATCGATCCTAATAGAATGGTAATGAATGCTCTGGGCATTGCAGATTGTTCTCTGTACTGGAGAATGCTTCACAATTTACATATTTGCTGTGTGCAATCCTCACATGGTTCCATATGCAAACACTTTTATAGTACAAATGACACTTGGCAGTATAATGTCTCTGACCATATGAGAATATGTGCTTTTCTGATATCTTTTTTTAACCATATACAGAGTCCTTTTTGCTCACTGTGACTGTGTTTGCAAATTACTGTGTATAGCATTCATGTATCAGGATTGAACATTTTACTCACAATTGCCTCTTTGTAACTGTGTATGGAGCCTTTAATTCCCTTGGAAAACTGTTTCATAAAAATAGGTCTATTTGTTTATGCAGCATGCACATCTACTTTCTAGCAGATACTTTCACTGCATTCATAGCATTGCAAGTCTAAGAAAGAAATACTTAGACATATTTAATTTGCTTCCATGTGTCAGAATTTCAAGTCCTACTTTCCTGATGCTGGTCTATATCACAAGGCATCCCTATATCTAACAGTGGGTGTCATCACTCACTATATATTGTCAGCGAAGCTTCATTCCATTTTATCCACATAGAAAACAACCACACATACATGCTTAGATTCTGAACCCCCACCAATAATCAAATTCCAGGACCTTGAGATATTTCAGTATGGTCTTGTTTAATCTAGGCCTCTTCTCTTTTAATGCATATGCTTAAGAAAAGAAACAGACTCAGAAGAATACTGTTCCCAGTGCAGCTCGTTTGTGCTATTTATAGAGACGCTGCAACTAGTTTGGATAATATTTTGAGATGGGTAGTTATCAATCAAGGCAGTGTTATGGAAACATATTTATAACATATTTTCTCTGAAGTCCAGAATAGTATTCAGAGGAATTTTATATCTAAAATTCTTTAGCTTTTGACTAAAATATTATGTCAGCAATTATTGCAAATGGTAATTTCCTGGAAAAACTTCATTCTTAGTGTTTTTTTAAGAAGTGACACAATCAGGTATACCCATAGTCACATGACTGAAAGACTGCATAATTTTACAATTAGTGATATAACTTTCTAAAGTAGCTAAGACAGAAAAGCATCAAAAATAAAACAATAAGGTGTCTTTAAATTCACACTAAAACAGAAGATGAAGCTGGAATCAGTGTTTCTCCAAGAAAAAAGAAAACATACTGAAGAAAGCTCTTCACCTCCTATGTTATTTTTCTTTTAAAATGGGTCAAAAATTTCATGTTCCCCGACTGGCTAATCAGCACCCTTGCCCGTGTCCCTATAGAGCCATATTGTGCTAACCTGCACTACATCAAAGAAAACTGACGCTGCACAGCTGCATATCAATGGTCCCATGCCATCACAATTCAAAACCCACTTCTCCTCAGCCGACACATCTGAAACTTTCACACAGTTGCACAGTGCTGTACGTGAGCCGCGGTGACAAATTCAGCTTTTAAAAACTAAACCTCGGAATTACAAAAAAAATCCTCAACAGCCACGATGTCTGACATACCAGATAAAATACTAACTTCACACTAAATTTGCAGAAAATACAGAAAGTGCTACAGATGTATTTTAATAGGCACTCATGCCGTTGTGACCTCTCTTGCCCATCTCCTGCCGACGACTGTCGCCTGAACAAAAAACACACAGTAACATCAAAAAATCCTCTTCCTTTCCTTTCCTTTTTCAACATGTGCTCACTTTGCAGGACATCCTGTAATGGAACAACATTGTACGGTACAGTGCTACACCCTGTAATACCACCACGGCATCTGCAGAGGGACATACTCACTCCCTATAATACTGCCATTTTAAAACACAAAATGTAAAAGTTTTGCACAAAAGCAAAGAAGTAAAGCTCATGCACTCTATATAGCTGGTGTAGACGGAGTGCACGACCTGGTCAGTATGTGTGTGTGTATGGGGGGGGCTCTGTACAGCTGACATAGGTAAATACAATACTGTACAGTACATATAGGGAATATTTTTAGTCTTTTAACATTAAAACTAGTTTTTAACTAATATTTTCCATTTTTTCTTTTTTTTCTTTTTTAATTCATAATTTCTACTGGGGAGGCCCATTTTATAAGTGCAATAAGACACTCCAAAGTGTGGGTTATGGCCTGATAAAAGCACTTCCCAGGTGCTAAAAGCACTCGGCACAAGTGCCTTGTGCCTCATAACGCACTTGGGGCATGCTCTTATCAGGCCATAACCCACACCTCGTCGTGTCTTATTGCTGGCTTACAGACCATTTCTGGAGAAGACCTCTCTCATTGTTCTAATGTCTATTCTAACATTGTTTTCTATGTTCAGAGTACATTTAACCCCTTTAGTGCTGACTTCTGCTACTCATCATACTATTGTTATAGGCTGAATATACTCTACCCCCACTGTGAATAGGATAGCCTTCTTGTGGGGTTTTTGCCAATGGCATGGGGTCATCTCACTGAAGACAATAACTGCACAGCAATAGATGCTGCAAGCAAAACAGCAGCACACACAAAAAACATTGGGAACAACAGCTACACAACTAAGACAGCAAACCCCAGTGAATACAATGGGACTTTTTGTTTTATGGGTGGGGCTACGTCCCTGCATTCCCGGACTTAAAATAACCAACTCTGGGGGGTTGTTTACTTTAGGGATGAGGAGAAAATTGGGAGGGGGGATTACAGTTTGAAAATCAATATAAAATGTAGCGGGAGCAGACCTGGCAGGAACCGAACATGGTCCCAGGTCTCCTGCTCTGCTGTGTGCTGGTAGCATAGCCACTCCACCACAGGAGCAGCTCAACCAGCACCCCAGTAAACAGTAACTTGATTCCTCCAGAGGGTGTGTGCAGAGTGACAGGGTTAGCTGTAATTCCCTACCTCTATTCTAACCCCTGTCGCTGTATACCCTCTTGCGCTTTACACAGCGTGGTTCTTTCAGCACCCTTCTTGCTGCACTATTATGACCCGTTACCATTGCCAATGTGCTAATACAGCACCATTTTTAATAGTTTCTTCATCAATGATAAGCTCACTCCAACTAAAAGCTTAAAGCTTGCGTTACATGTTTATTGTATCCTAAAGCTGAGCTCATGAAGCAAGCTAGTAAAGCTATGTTTCTAGAACCCTATTAATTTAAGTAACAGCTTATTTTAGAGGGAAATTTAGTAACCGTACCTTTTACTTTCATTCTAGAAAAGTCCTTTTTAGATGCCCCTTTCCCTGCTTTGACTCTGAAATGTAAGCTCTAACATAATGAACATAAACTAAAATGTGGAGATATGTACTTTGATCTGAAAACATAAATGAGCAGCAGGGAATATACAGTACATCTACACCAGGGGTTGAAAAAACATGCATAATGATACATATTACATTTTTAACATGAACCACTACCATAAGTTATCACTGGTGGTGACCAATACTGGTGAAAGAATTGCCAGCCTAGCTACATATATGTGTGAGTAAAGGCATAGCTAGTCTTGCAATGTACAGAATATGTTAGGATACCAACAGAATGCTATCATGTCTCTGGAAACACAGCAGGAATGCAGATAAGACGAGGTAACCCGGAAACTTGGCCACAGAAAAAACAAATAATCTGCACACAAGTACTTCACAGTAAGTACAGGAACCATAGATATATAAATATATATATACAGTATATATATATCAAAGATTTATTTTGAGTGCTCAACTGAAGAGGACACACTTGTCCCTAGCACTCCAACCACTACAGGGTCTTCCTATGGGTCACCAATGTACTGAATATGTACAAGTGAATGACTGAATGCAAAGCCAGCCGAACAACATATATATGTGTGAATCAGGCTTCTGGGTGTCGGGATTTTATACAGATCCCCTGAATGAATGAGTGAACACATAGACAGCCTAGTAACATGCTATATATGTGTGGGTGAAAGCATAGCCAACCTAGAAGCATATATGTGTAGGTGAGTGAGGGAGTGTGTAAGTGAATGAATGTGCGAGCGAGCGAGCAGGAGAAAGTGTGCTTGAGTGAGTGGGTGGGTGGGTGAGTCAGTCAGTCAGTGAGTATGTGTGTATGTATGTGAAGTGGTGTTACAGCAGCCTAACTGGCAGGAGAAAGTGTGCTTGAGTGAGTGGGTGGGTGGGTGAGTCAGTCAGTCAGTGAGTATGTGTGTATGTATGTGAAGTGGTGTTACAGCAGCCTAACTGGCAGGAGAAAGTGTGCTTGAGTGAGTGAGTGGGTGGGTGAGTCAGTCAATCAGTGAGTATGTGTGTATGTATGTGAAGTGGTGTTACAGCAGCCTAACTGGCAGGAGAAAGTGTGCTTGAGTGAGTGGGTGGGTGGGTGAGTCAGTCAGTCAGTGAGTATGTGTGTATGTATGTGAAGTGGTGTTACAGCAGCCTAACTGGCAGGAGAAAGTGCGCTTGAGTGAGTGGGTGGGTGGGTGAGTCAGTCAGTCAGTGAGTATGTGTGTATGTATGTGAAGTGGTGTTACAGCAGCCTAACTGGCAGTGAGTGGGTGGGTGAGTCAGTCAGTCAGTGAGTACGCGTGTATGTATGTGAAGTGGTGTTACAGCAGCCTAACTGGCAGAAGAAAGTATGCTTGAGTGAGTGTGTGGGTGGGTGAGTCAGTCAGTCAGTGAGTATGTGTGTATGTATGTGAAGTGGTGTTACAGCAGCCTAACTGGCAGGAGAAAGTGTGCTTGAGTGAGTGGGTGGGTGGGTGAGTCAGTCAATCAGTGAGTATGTGTGTATGTATGTGAAGTGGTGTTACAGCAGCCTAACTGGCAGGAGAACGTGTGCTTGAGTGAGTGGGTGGGTGAGTCAGTCAGTCAGTGAGTACGCGTGTATGTATGTGAAGTGGTCTTACAACAGCCTAACTGGCTGGAGAAGTTCATTTCTTACCACAGACCTGTTTTAATGTCCAACGTTTGGTACTTTAGTACTGTGCCACCACAAACACATGTGGAGAAACCAAACCTTGGAGTGGGAAACCATGGTTTTCACCTATAATAAGTTTCAACTGGAGTAAGAGAGCATCAATGCAAGTGTTGATGCATCTGTATTAATTTTAAACTCATTTGTGTGAATAGGCGAAGGCATGGACTAGTACAATGTTAAAGATGTCTTTCCTGTTTCTATACAAAACCTAAATGCCTGGCCATAAAATATCTCAGACACTGCAGGGAATATAGGGGTTAAGTATGGCAGACAATTAGCTACTGATAGTCTCAAGTCAAACCCCAGCAGATATTATACTAATCTACTCAGTGTTTTTTTTCTAGAATTCCTACATAATGAAAATGTGAAAATCAATGGAGATGTGCTGAAGTTGTACTTCACCAGCGAAGTTCCTTTGTAGTGCCCAAAATTCGCATCCACGGATGTTATGCAAAGTTTTTTCTGTCCTCAGCAACTACGACTACACCTAAAATCATGAAGTTTTCAATGCAAACAACAGAGTTTGCTCACAAATGGTGAAATTCCACTGCATGTGGGCTAAATTCCGTACTTCACAGATTGATCTGCACTCCACAAATTGTACGAAATTCATGGATTAATTCATGGAGTGAATTCAACCAACTTCACTCATTTCTAAAATAAGTTTGGGACTTTGGACACAAGCATTGATAAACAGTTGAAAACTGATATTGCACCGACTTCATCCTCCAGGCAGTCTGGAGGTGGGGAACACAAACACAAGCTGCTTTTTCAGTACTTTGGTGAGACAGCAAAGGCCATTGTACAGTTCAGACTTTCTGGTGGTTACAAAGAGGCTTAATGCTCCATTATAGCCATTTTCCAAGAGAGTGACTGTACAAACAGTAAGTCAGCCAAAACTCAGTTTACCTTTAACAGCTGCTGCAGGTTTCTTTGCTTTAGGTTCTTCTGACACTGGTGCTGGAGTAACTGCTGTCCTCTGCCCTGAAGATAAAAAAAATATATACTTTATACACACTACATATAGCATATAGCATGACTGCAAACTGAAACAACAACGTACATTATATTTAACTACAAATTCAAGCCCCACAACCCTCAAAATGTATCAAGTTTGAAAGCACAGTTTACTGTATGCCCAGGTGTTGTCCTACCTCAAAGGAGATTTAGGCCAGCGGAGTCTAAATCATGTTGTGGAGACAGCATCCTCAGTCTCTAGTAGAGGGGACCACATTTTCTACTGTTATAGTGCTTCCTCTGATGGGTTTAAGATGAACAATGATGCTGTGGGTGATCACATACTGCAGCATCAACACTCCTCAATCACAGAATAGGCACAGTGAGAATAACACTCACAAGAGGTAATAGATAGGCATGCCAGCATGATCTCCACCACTGCCCACATCCCAATGGCCAGTCATTCACTCCACAGCCCTCACCCACCAATGCTGCATCTGTACAAGGCCAGTCAGAGGCTCCACTGTGATGAGTTAGTTTGGATAGGACTGGGGTATGACAATCATCTCTAAGGGGCAAAAAAAATTGATAAAAAAACACAATTTATAATTGCTGATGTTCAGAAAAATATGTTGATATGGCTGGTTCTTTTGAAGCAGCTTTCTTTTTATGTTGGCTAGTGTTTGCTTGTCAGCTAACATATTGCAGTAGTAGCAGATTTGGAGGTGCGGTCACTGTGGGCGAATGCAGGGCACGCATCATTAGGTGCATCCCTCATTCCCCAATAAGCCAGCATGTAGGTGCTGACACCAGCAATATGTAAAGTGGCCACCAGATCTAAGAAAAGTGCCACTGCAATGACAGCCAAGCTTGTCACGCAGCAGCACAATAACACGCCTTCCCGACGTGCCTTTCCTAGTGAAGCAGTTCAATAAACATGGTGACACTGACTGCCGCCATGCAGAGTGCCGACTTCAGGGGTGCCCAATCCCCCTGTTGGCATGCCCCAACCTACTTCATTTGCTGATGGGGGAGCCCACTCCCCATCAGCATAATGCCCCCCTCCTATTTCAGTTGTGTGCCAAGGGGGTGCCCAATCTCCCTCAGCATCATGTGCCTCACAACAGTCTTTCTTTGCTGACAGGGGGCCCAATCCCCATTGGCTTCAGTCCCCCTGCCAAGTTTAATTTGCCAATGGGGGAGCCCACTCCCTGTCGGCATAATGTCCCCAACCCCCGATTTGTGCTGTGTCAAAGGGGTGCCCAGTCTCCCTTGGCATCATGTGTGCCCCCATCCATTTCTGTGCTGACGGGGGACCCAATCCCTGTCAGCTGCAGTCCCTCGCCCCATAATGCAGGTGGTACACTAAGAGCCTACCCAGTGTACCAAACAAATACCTGCAAAAAAATAAAACTGACCCTCGTTGTCTTTTTTTTTTCTGTAAAAGAAGAAAACAGTCCCTTGCGGTCTCTCCTGCCCCCTTCCCCAAACTGCACCCACCTTCTGCATACCCTGCCTCCCCACACACACCCCCTCACCCCTTACTTACCTCCACAGCCTGGCGCAACAATCTTCGGTGGACCGGAACACGTTTGCACTCTTCAAGGCAGACCATAAACTGAAGAAATGCCGGTAAGCTGTATAATGGCATAAATAGGTATTTTTTTCAACTTTGGTGCAAATCTCTGGCATTTTGGGGAATTTTGGCACCAAATTATTAACATGGGGTTATTGGGACCCCTCCTCATGAATTCAGTCACTGACATGGCGTTATTCAGTCCTGAAAGGTGATTTTGCAGTCACTGCATGGAATCACCTTTTGGGACCGAATAATGAAATGACAGTGCCACTGTTTATGAGGAGGCTGTCAAAAAGCCTATGTTGCAAATTTGGTGAATAAAATCCAAAAAATGACTGCTTTATGAGCATTTGTTGCGCAGTTCCCACGCATGATCATAACTTTGTGAATTTGTAATATTTTCACTTTAGATTTTCAACATTGGCATTTTTCCACACCTTCTTATGAACAGTACAGCTGTCATTTTATATATCATAGCCGAATGTGTTATCACACTTCTGAAGCAGAATAGCACGGTCGCTATGGGAGATCAGTTTAAGGGACACAGTAAGAACATAACAGTGACACTGTTCATGAGCAGAGGTTCTAAAATACCTGTGTTCAAAATCTGGTTATGAAAGTCCATTAAATGACTGTGCTACAAGCATGCATTGCAGTTTCCATGCACACTTGTAATTTCGCAAATTTGCAATATTTTCATGCGAGATTTTCAACACTTGCATTTTTTCACACCTCCTTATGATCAGTACAGAAGTCATTTTTCACATTCTGCCCAAAATGTGTTTTCGCACCTGTGGTACACAGTGGTGTGGTTGCTGTGGGAAATCAACTTTTGTGACAGATTAACAAAATCGCAGTGCCACTGTTCATGAGGAAAGGTCCCAAAATGCCTGTGTTGAAAATGTGGTTAAAAAATAATCCCCAAAATAATTAGGTTATGGGCGTGTGTTATGCAATTTCTATGCATGCTCATGACTTCACCAGTTTTTCATATTTTCACTCCAGATTTTCAATGTTTATTTTTTTACACCACCTCATGAACAATACAGTTGTAATTTTTCACATCCTGCCCAAAATGTGTTTTTGTGCCGTGTTGCCAAATGGCATAGTCGCTGTGCAAAAGCACCTTCCGGCTAACAAACTGATAGTGCCGCTCTTCATGAGGTGGGTCACAAAAAGCCCATGTTGAAAATTTGGAGTAAAAATGCCATCAAACAACTATGGCGTTAGGGTTTCCAACTGTCACACCCCATCCTGTAGAGACTGACAGGCATCAGGGGTGTGACTTGGGATCACTGGCTGTAATGCTTATGCCATTCCACCCCACCCTCACCCCACCCTGCAGCCAGTGACAGGCATCTAGGTGTCCCTTGGGGTATTTGGCCCTAAAGTTCATCCCATTCTCCTATACTGTACCTGTCTTAGCATATTTCCTTATGAAATGGGGTAAGTATAAAGTCCAAAGACCCCAAAGCACACCATAACACTTGTCAGTGTCTACAAGGTAGGGTGAGGTAAAATCGCATGAGCATTATAGCTGACGACCCATAGGCACACCTCAACACCTGTCAGTCTCTGTAGGGTGGGGGTGGGATTGGTGTCAGTTCAATACTTCACTACCATTCCTATTATACATCTCTACCTCCTGCACTACCAATGCCAATGCCAGCGAGACAACATTCGGCATTGACAAATGCTTGTTTCTTAATACTGTAGTGAAAATGAATGACTGTCTGATTACCATATTAATGCTTCATGATCACATACAAATGTGTTTGATTACAGTTATTGATCTACAGTATTCAAGTAGCATTCTTTCTGAAGTTCAGGAACACCCCTAGCGACATATATTTAGCAGAGTTCTGCTTTTATCCATTCCCACAACTGGGTATACTATGAGGGGACATTCCTAAAGTTCAGGAATCATGCAGAGTGAAAGGGAAAATGACTAAAAACAAAATGTGATTTGTGATTATACCAATAACCTTTTTTTTTCATACCAGTAGAAAGGAAAAATTAGACAGAAGAAAAACAAGTTACGTAAGTAAATTCTACAAAGGATAAGTAATCATATGTTTTTTTTACTTTCAGATCATATAAGGCTTAGTGGTTGACAGCGTTCATATAACCAAGGAAAAGTACACCTTTCTTTTCATACTGGACTGGATTTCAAAAGGACTTAGATCTTGCACACTGTTTTCAAAGACTGCACCTATATTGTTAAGACAGTGGTCCTTGAAAAAAAAAATCACCGAGACAGTCTAAAATGCTATGGACAGACCCTTCACCTCTTCCATAAAATACAGTGTTGCCACTGTCATAATAATCCTAAATTAATATTGTACAAAATACTATATTGCTATGCTGCCTTACATTATCCTGTTTACTGTAATCACAATCTGATATAAAAAGTACCTGACACTGCCAAATTTGAAAAAAAAGCCATACAAAGAAATACAAAATTACAGCTATCCCAATAATGCATAGCATCATGGGATGTATATGCAAATCACCATGGAAATTTAGATGTGTTCTGCTTATAGCAGGAGTTCATGGTGCCAAATGGTGTCAAGTGGTCTCTCGTGCAATTTGCAAAGCTGAGAACAGAAGACACAGCCATGTGTTTTGTAATTCACAGGAGAATCATCAGTGAGCCTTGTCTGTATTTCAAGCCAGGGGAAAATGAACCAGCCCTTATTTGGTCCTTTTTGGGTTTGGATCATGGTGGCCCCAAAATAAGAATGCAAGCCAGAAAGAGAGATAACCTCAGCACGAAAACACTGAGGCAAGGGTTACCTGAAAACTATATTGATAGCAAAGCCAAGTTTCACAGAAATGCAAAATCACATGTACTCTTATAATATAAAACCCCATGGGATACATTTGCAAATCACCATGAAAAGTTAGACTGATTCTGCTTTAAGCAGGAGTGCACGGTGTCCAATGACCTCTCACACAACCTGTAAAGGCCAAGGAAAGAAGACACAGAGACATGTTTCATCCTTCTCATGACTCATCAATGTGCCTGATCTATATCTGCCAGCCATTTGAAGATACATGTCTAAAAGAGGAAAAGTTGAAATGGATATTTGTGTAAATGTGAATTATCTTAATAGGTTAATAGAAAACATTTGGGATGGTAGAAACTTGAATAGTCCATTAAGGTCTGCTTCATCTGCTAATTCAAAACTAGTGCCCAATTTCTCTTCATGAGTGAAAGAAATGGTTTAATGACTGATCACTCCACATCCAGAAAATATTTAAGTTACAAATGAAAAAAAAGTGGCCATAGTAAACAAGATACAAATTCTGATGACTTGTCTCACAAAGTATGAGATTAAGAATGGGCAGGGACCAAGTAATGCCCATTGGGAGTTTTGTTTATCTTCGCCAATTAAATTGCTAATTTGTAACTTGAATATTAGGCTATCATAGCAGCTTATGAAGTAGCCCATGCAGCAGCAAGCAAACTGAATACAGCTATCAACACTCTGTTTATCTTTCCTTCCTCATGCAGATGGTAGCACTGGCAAACAGAGGGATGCAATTCATATGAAAATGATAAAGATATTCCACTGGCAACAATTAATGGTTTGATTCTGATATACTGAAGATAAAATTGGATTAAAGCCAGAGTCAGACTTTAGGAAACCACATGATGATGGGAACTCAGAATATTTTCACTGATCTTTGACGCTATATGCTGGCATATTGATGGCTAAAGTGCAAGTTGCAGGGCCTGGGCTATCCTGTGACTCAGTAAGGAGATTTTCCTTTTTCCCTCCAAATAATGAGAGATGACTACAGCAGTTTTTAACCTCATAACCAGTGCTGTGCAGAATTTTCATATTCCATGGACTTTCGTTAGTAGTGGTAGAAAAAGTTCATTTCTGAAATTTCAAAAGTGGAATGTTTTTCATGGATCAGTAATCTAAAGTTTGCATAGACCACAGAATCTTCTTCAAAAATCTGTGGAAAATTATTAAGTTGGTTATGTAATCAGCATGATCATTATTCGGCAGTTACTTAGGAATTTTTTGGGGAATTCTGTGGAATTTAAATAGAATTTCCAGAAAACATTTTGGAAGTGGAATTGACATTCTTCACAAATTCTGTGAGCAGAATTCTGTATTCAGCACATCTCTATTCATAACACTGTCCCCAAAAACTAAATTTCAGGACCTTCCATTCCAGATTACTAAAGACATCTGCACAATGATGTTCTTTTCAGGTATATTTTATCTGCTTCTACTGCTTACACTGCCCCGAAGCCACAACTATCTCTTTGTGACTTCAGAATCACATCCCAAGCCATAGATTGTGATGTTACAAGCAAAGGATTATGATGTCAGTGCAGGTGCAAGCAATACAAGGTGTTTTCATGAAAATGTCTTTAGCAGTAGAAAATGATAGCTTCTGAAATTCAAATTATGGGGCATAGTTGTGTAATTGACTGAGTTCTGCTGATGGAAATTGATTTTTTCCACCAGAAATAGAAAATGCCTTTAACATTGAGATTGTAACGAAGAGCACAACTAACAAGAGATAGGCTATGTTTTGAGAAACATTTAGACAGCAGGGTATTTTTTCCATGGAAGAACTATGACTATAGGCAGATCTGATTTCAGTTTTTTTAAAACTGTAATGAGGTGAGGTAAATCAGAATGTATCCTTTCAAGTTGTTCAGGGCACTAGAACTATATGCCTAATGTGCAAATTATTTTTTTCTTGAAGCACAGGTCTTAAGACGAGGGCAATTTCACACAAGTACAATTAAAAAACTATACATGAATGAAAAACATATTAGTTATAAACAGTAAGATTTAAGAAGCATAAAGGGATAGAAGAAAATTAAAAGGGGTTGCCCTATTAAGGGGCGAGAAAAATTTTCATTGGCCCCCTGGGATTTGCAATGGGGCGAGTTCTCAGGGGACAGGGGAGAGATGGCAGAGGGCTAATCATTGGCCACCTAGACACTGCAAAGGGGAGGAGTTTTGGAGGTAGGAAAAGGGAGATGGGGAAGACAGTGACATCACAGGGGCCTGAGGTCACAAGAGGAGGTGCAGAAGAGTAAGCTAATGGGAGATAGTCAGGAGGGCATTGGCTGAAGGGCTTGGTAGGAGGGGGCTGGGTTTGGGGGGTAGAAAAGGGGCTGCAGGCAGGAAAAATCCCTCTCTCACCTGCAGCTGATCTTGACTTTCAAATCACAGATACACAGACTCGTTGAAGAGGGTGGATTCTTAGGACTGGGAAAGGTTGGTAGGCCAGGGCCTTCCAGGTATAGTAATGGGTATCGTGGGCATTTTCTTTATAAAGCTCAGAAAGGTATGGTACAAATAGAAAGATCATGAAAATATTAATCCATGTTTTCTGTGTTAAATTTACTTTACAGTCTGATTGTTCATTCAAGTTAAAATTTAATGCTCTGTGATCCAGTTTGACGAGCCAAAAAGGGGTATATCCCGCTGGGGCAAATGATTACGATATGGTAAGCTTTGGCTGGTTGGTATTTGTTTAGTATGCATATTAATCCAGTGTTCCTTATGTGGTGGGTTCCCTGAGGCTGTTAGTAGAATGGATGACTAGGGAGGGGCGCCACCACAGGCACCCAGGCCATGTGGCACTCATGTCGGGAGAGGCAGCATTCAGTGATGGTGGAGTACATCATAAACAGAAGAACGCTCTGCTGACAGGAATTGCAATGGGCCAGTGGGCTGGGTGCATGGAGTCGCACCACATGGAAAGGGGGATTCGGCCTACACTCGGATGGAGGCAAGTGGGCCTATGGGTGGATGCCAGGCCAGGAGTCATTTGGTCACTAACATGTACGGGAAAGAGGAGCCTGGTAGGAGGCTATGGGGGGGTTGATGTGCAGTCATGTTTTTGCTTGGCTGGGAATGGCTGCTGCATAAGCTACAAGGGTTTTTCGTGCTGGCCATGTGGGGGATGGGCTGGAGCTGCCACCCACCTTCTGGGGTGACCAGGCACAAGAGCCTGGTGTTGGGGGGAAGTCCCCTGGTGCTTTGAATGTTCAGCCACTCAGTACAGGCCTAGCAGTTTATGGGGGGGCAGAGGAGAGTTTTGTGGGATACGCGAGAACACAGGAGGTGGGTGTCGGCCTGCAGGGGGTATTCCACTGGTTTCCCTCATTTGTGGCAGCTGGTCTGTTGGGGTACCTAGGCCACCCAGTATTTCATGGCTACAAGCCAGAGTGATTGGAGATCGGGCAACTGCATGAGGGGGTTTCTCCGGTAGCTGTGGGCCCTTCTCTCCCTTTGGGCCTGGGCGGATGCATAGAGTGGCACAGAAGGAGCTTTTCAACAAAATACAAAGATTTTGGAGTGATTTTGAGATTGGGCTACAGCCTGGTAATGAGGGGGTTCTCCAACAGCTTTGAGTCCTTTTCTCAGTGTTGGGCCTAGGTGGAGGTGGGCCACACTGTGCAGTGGGGTAGGAGCTGTTTTTTTTTTTTACACTTTATTTATTCACATTCCCAGCCTGGGCATCCTTCCGAGGTGTGCACTCGACTACCAGCCTCTACTCCCAAGCCTGAACCCTATGTGTTGGACAAACTCCCCCGAACACCAAGGTTGATCTAACCCCTTGGTTCACCCTCCAGGGGCAGGCCCATCCTCCTGTGACAGCCTATCTGCCATTAGGGAGATCAAGCCTGTAGTGAATCGAGTCGGCCATGGAGCTCTCCAACTAATGGGCTGGCTGGCGGGATCTGAGTTGTGTCCCTGACACCCCCTTCATCTCCACAGGTGAGAAGGGGTATTTCCTTGTAGGCTTCTGGTCCCCACAGGAGAGCAGCATGCAATGACGTCCGTGCACGGTCTCCCTGCCATACCTCTTAACTGTCCCTGATTTTCAGGGACATCCCTGATTTTGCCTCAGAATTTTCCACTGTCCCTCATAAAATTTGTGTTTTTGTGACAAAACAGTGGGAATTAAAAGCACAAAATAATATCAAACATTAAAGTTACAGACTTGTTCTTCTTCAGAAAATGCATCTTAACACAAATCCTCTTATTCTATCAGCTTTCTAGTGAATAGTGCCAGTTTTTAAGATGTGTCCCTGATTTGGGGTCTTTGTCCCTGATTATTTTAAGCCTTGTCCCTGATTCATGAAGCAAGAGGTTGAGAGGTATGCTCCCTGTTGATGTCTGCCACACTCTCACCCCTTCTTCTGGCTGGCATGCCTGTAATGCCCTCAGTCTCCAACGGGGGTCACCAGGATGCTAAGCAGTCCTGAGTCCCTACCTTGAGAGAGGAGAGCATTCCTCCAGATGCTCAGTCCTTTCTCTCTCCCCTGCCAACCCCCGATGACCCGGGCTCATTCCAGAATCCGGGTCGCTGGCGTGGCGTGAGGTGTGGCTTCCAGTGCCTCAACCCTCAGCCCCACTGGGCTGGCTTTGGGTAGGAGCTGTTTTAAAAAACAAATTATAATGATGAGAGATTTTTGGCAGCAAAAAGCAGGGGAAGTATGGTTTGAGGGGGGGCTGAGCCTCTGGTAGAGAACCAGAGGATGCTGGATTGTGGATTGGCGGTGGTCTGGGGCACAATTGGCTTGCTCCATTGGGAACTGGATCTAGGTCTTTTGGAATGTGACTGGGGACTATTTTTTTTTCCTCATACAGTGGCTGGTTTGCTGGGACATGGGGCCCCAGCAGTAGGGCCATGTGGCACCACAGAAGGGAGCAATTAGTGGGCATGGCCTTGTGGACATCAGGTTGCAACCTCCCAGAGTGAAGGGGGGGTGCACAGCACAGGTTTCTATGTACCTCAGGCAGGGGCCTAGGTAGGTGAGTAGCATTTTGGTTTTTTGGTCTAGTGCTCACAAGAGGCAAGTTTTAGCTCTCTGATGGGTGACATGCAAGAGGGGCATCAGCCAGTGTGGACACCATTTTGTGACACCCCACTGCTTTGCCTCAGCAGCCAGCGGGCACAGGCCTTGAGACATTAGGGCCCCCAATCCAATGGGGGCCAACTTAATAATTAAAAAAAAAGAGAGAAAAAAGGGGAGAAAGGTGATGAGCAGGATGCCAATGCATAAAAAATCTGGAAACAAAATGGGGGAAGGGGAGGGGGTGAGCAGAGACAGGCAGTGTACTATCCAGCTGGTCCACAACTGTGGGGAAGGATGATTTATTTACAGGGTAATAAGGAGGGGTAAACAGCAGAAAGCACTAATGGAAAAGATGCCAGATGGTGTTGAGGTCCTGCAGGATAAGGGAAAAAGGGGGAAAACAAGTGGCCCAAAGGGAGATATATAAAAAAAAAAATAGAGAAAGCAAGGGAGGAACAAGCTGATGATGGTAATAAGAGACCATGCAGGCAGTGTGAATAAAAAGGGGATTCAGGGAGAGATACTGGCGGGGGAAGGGCAAGCAGGCAGATCGATGGTTTGAGGTGCTAATTATTCATATTGGTAGTTACAGGATGGCTCCCAAGAAAGTTCCCAAGCAGAAGACCAGCGAGATGCTGGCCAAGAAAGTGGCCGAACTGCTTGTCCAGGTGTAATCGATCATAAAAGAATCCAGGGTGGAAGAGGCAAAGGAGAGGAAGGTGGGCAAGTGCAAGAACCCGCTGCCCCAGAAAGAGCAACCCAACAAAAGGCCTATCAGGAACAATCCAGGCTAGGAGGTTGAGCCTCAGCCTGAGAAGGGTAAGGACCTGACAGTGGACCTGTCTGTAGAGGGTAGTTTGAAAGACTACTTAGCAGGTATAATGGATAAACAAGGTGAGAAAGGTTGGGAGGAAGTGGATAAGGCTTAGAAAGAATTGAAGGATGAGAGGAGGGTGGGAAAAGGGGACCAAGGTGCAGGGCCAGGAGAAGGTAATAGCAAGGGTTGCTATGGGTGGCCACCAGGGATAATTCTAATGGGATAATGTATGAATAGGAATTGGTGGGAAATTCAGAAATGGTAGTAGCATTGGCTATAGTGGGTAAAACCAGTGAGGACATTAGTTACAAGGGGAAAACTTTCAGGGCATGGATGGAGGGCTTCACACACTTCAGTGCCATCATGCTGCAGAAGAAGTCTGAGTTAGACATCACTTTATTGACATACTCTGCCATAATCAGAGATGCTTACAGGGTCAAGAGTGGGTACAGGTGGTTGATATACAACGAGAAGTTCCAGCAGAGAGTAGCATCACATAGGGACTTACAATGGGGTGTTATGCTATCGGAGTTGTGGATTAGAACTCTGTCAGCCCCAGGTGGGAATGGGGGTGAATGGAAGAAAAGTGCAGGAATGACTAGCACAAAGACATATTGGGCATATAATAAGGCCAGCTGTAAGTTCAAGCATGTCAGCTCTGGATGAGGGGGAATGCACCCAGTCAGCAGGTGCAGGACACATGGGAACAGGAATCCTCCACAACCCCAGGGGCAGGCTTTCTGAGGTGTGTATGGGGAGAGCAGGTCGGGCACAATGTGCAAGGAAATAATTTTAAATGGCAAGTCGGTAGGGGAGGTTACAGGGGATGGTAAGCCCTTTCAGACAGGGGATGGCAGACAGGGAACAAGTGCCATGGCACTTTCTTTTTTTTTCAATTTAAAGTTTATTGATACATTTTCCACAATAAAAGGCAGTTTAAGTGACAGTGACATTGACATTCTGATACAATGTAAAGGGATAACTGCCTGACCCACCCTTCCCGCCCCTTACTGCAGTAACCAACCTAATGCCCATCAAATGCCAAGCACTTTACTTAAGGTCTTACATGACAATATAATCAGAGATATACTTAGACTTGAGCCAGAGAAATTAGAGTGAAGGGGATCCCAGATTTTGATATATACTGCCATTCTATTATGGAGACTGGCAATCGCTTTTTCTGTATGCAAATTAGACAGAATTTCATTTACCCATTCCTGGAGAGATGGAGAGGACTTATCTTTCCAGTGGCATAGAATGAGCTTCTTAGCTGATAAGGCAATCAGAGAAATGTGAAACTTTCATACTTTAACTCTCATAGATGATAAGTCCCCTAACAGACAAACCTCGGGAGTAAAGTATTCCTGAAGGCCCAGCAGACGGTCCAGGAAAGTCTTAATTGAATCCCATAAGGGGGAGATTTTAGGACAGGTCCAAAACATGTGGTGAAGTGTACCTTCTTCCTCCAAACATTTATTGCATATATTAGACTTCAGATAACCCCACTTCTGTAATTTAACTGGGGTGTAGTACAAGTTATGTAAGATATGATATTGCATGAGACGCAGTCTGTCTCGTGAAATATGTTTATGACATGATCTCCACAGAGAATGCCAATCCAAATCATGTTGAGGGAAAAAGTTATTCCAGAATCTTGTAGGTCCAAAGGGAACCCCAAATTTTTGTGAATCAAAACCAAATATAGCTTAGAAATTACACCTGAAGATCCAGAAAGTGAGGAAACCTCAGGTATCAGAGAAGTGATGGTCTGGGAGGGAGGAGTATTACCGAAATTAATTACAAGTAAATGCCTTAATTGTATAACTTTGAAATGAGAGGAAGCCGGAATGAGAAATTTCTTAATAATATCTTCCACTGATAACCAATGCCCCTCTCCATTCGTAAGAGAAAGAAGCTTCTCATCTCCCAATTGGGACAACCATTGACGGGAAATCTGGTTCTTGTTAATAGTGAAAGTTAGGGAATTTCAAATAGACTGGGCCAGGTCCCGTTGAGGGGAGCATTGCAAAAAATGAACACATTTGTGAATAAATCTTTAAAGAAGTCATTATTATGGGGCACTCCTCGGTCATATGTACCTGGGGAAATTTAAGGAAAAATAATGTAAGAGGGTCCAAATTCTTGGACTTGATTGCATCCAGTTCTATTCTAAGCCAAACCAGTTGCTCTTTTTCTGGGCCGGGGCATATCCATCTCAGACATTTTGCTAAGTGACTAGCCCAGTAATATATGGCCAGATGGGGAATTCGTAAAGCCCCCTCCAGTTTTGGGGCTGCCAACTTGTGATAAGCCAGCCGAGGATATCTGTCGGCCCAGATAAATCTGGTGAATTTGCCATGTGTCTTTTTAAAACAGAGTAAAGGAATAAAAGTATTGAGAAGAGATAATGGATAGAAAATTCTAGGAAATATGTTCATCTTAATTATGTTGATCTGGCCCCATAATGAAATAGGAAGTTTGGACCACCTCTCAAGGTTGTGAGCCATCAACTGCAAGAGAGAATCCAGGTTTTCCTTAAACCATGTTAGAGGGTTATGAGAAAGCTTAATACCCAAATATTTAAATGACCTGGAAGTCCAACACAAACCAAAAGTACTAATGTCATTTTTGAAAATGTTATGGTTTAGTGGGAAAAATAGAGATTTACTAGATTCAGTTTGTAATTGGACAGGTCACTAAATCTTGCTATTTCCCTTAGCAAAGCTGGAACAGAGGATACAAGGTGAGATAAGTGTATCATCAGGTCATCCACGTAAGCAGTGACTTTAATTTCATGCCGCCCAACTCTAATACCCTGTATAGAAACATTATTAAGAATATTTTGAATGAGATGTTCCAAATATAAATTAAATAACAAAGGAGATAAGGGACATCCTAGCCTAGTTCCTGAATGAAGCGAAAAGGGCTTAGAGAATGCCCCATTCGCAGAAATTCTTGTGGTAGGGTTTTTATAAAGTGTGGCAATCCAGGAAATGAACAGAGAAGGAAAATGAAATGCTTCCAGAACTTGGAACAAAAAGTTCCAGTTCACTCAATCAAATGCCTTCTCGGCATCCAGGGAGACCAGTCCTGCAGGGAACTCGGCATCCCTGGTAGCCGAGAAGACATGTGACAAGGTGCGTAAGTGATTGGAAGATGAACGCCCTTTCATAAACCCTACCTGGTTTATACCTATTAACTCAGGAAGAACTACCATTAACCTATTGGCTAATATTTTGGAGAGAATTTTAATATCCTGATTTAAAAGTGAAATAGGTCTGTAACTCTGAACAAGTTCAAGATCTTTATCTAGTTTGGGGAGAAGAACAATCAATACCTCAAAAAGGTAAGAGTCAGCCTCCGCCCCAGCTAAAATATATTGAAATAACCGGCAAAGTACAGGTAATAGAAGGTCCTGAAAAACTTTATAAAATAAGGAGGAAAAACCATCGGGGCCTGGGATCTTGTCTGCCGGCAGTTCACTAATAACCTCGGCAATTTCCTCCTGAGAAATAGGAGCAACCAGAAAATCCTTGTGTCGGTCAGAGAGAGAGGGCAAATGAGAATCCTTCAGATAACTCTCCATACTCCCAGGGCAAGGGGGATGCTCCATGTCACTGTACAAGTTAGAATAGTAATGGGCGAATTCTTGAACTATTTCAGTGGGAGATACTCTTAAGGATCCGTCAGCCATTGCCCTGATAGGAGGGATAAATCTCACTGATTCTTGTTGCTTAATACGCAGTGCCAGTAGGTGCCCGGCCTTTTCTCCCTGCTCAGTGTAACTAGCTCTTGTATGAATAATAGCTAATTCTGGTTTATCTTGGAGTAACTCCAAGTATCTATCTTTCAACACTAAGAGTTTTCTCTTATCCTCGTCAGGAGGATTACTCGAGAAATTATTTTCAAGTGACCTAATTTGGGATAGTAAAGATAATAATTCCTTTTCCTGTCAACTGCCTTGCTGATAAGGATCCCTCTCATGAAGGCCTTAAAGGCCCCCCACAAAATATCTGGCTTTGCACTATCTAATGGGTTAGATGAAAAAAAGGATTCAATTTGCTCCCTTATAAGTTTGCAGTATTTAACATCTTTGAGAAGTTGTTCATTACGTTTCCATCTGGTTTCCCTGTTAGGTAAATTAAGCAGTACCAATTTACATAATACTAGTGAGTGATCGGAAACTGGGCCAGGTTGAATCAAGGAAGTCTTAACCCCAGGTAATAGGCACTGAGAAATAAGTATGTAATCAATCTGGGATTGCGAGCCGTACGTCATTGACCTGAAGGTAAACTCCCTAGAATCGGGATGTAAGATGCGCCAGACATCGCAGAGCCCGCATTGATCCAATAGATCTTTAAAAGCCTTCTGCCCCGGAGTGACCCCTCCCAGACCTCTACCTGACCTATCTAAATTAGATTCAAGTACTTGGTTAAATTCCCCCCCTAAAATAATCCTGATGGGAAACATTGGGAGAATCGCAGATGTAAGTCTCATAAAAAAATCCTGGGTCATCTATGTTAGGGCCATAGATACTGCCAAGTAGTAATGGAACAGACCAGAGAGTACCTTTAACAAGGATAAACCTTCACTCGGGATCTCTAATAACCTGTGTAGAAACAAAGGGAATACCCCTATTAATCATGAGCATGACCCCACAGCTATTTGTAGATCCCTGGGCATTGTAAACCAGTCCCACCTGCTGTCTCCTTAACTGTGAATCTTCCTCTTCTAATAAATGGGTTTCCTGTAAAAAAGTTATCTGAGAGCTAAGTAAGCTTAAATGTTTAAGAGCCTGATATTGTTTGTGCTTTTTCCTGATCTTCTTAACATTCCAAGTCATAAAAGTTATCTCATTAGCCATCCAGTAATGGTAGTTAGACTTAGTGTATTCAGCTCAGCACACGGGATACATAGCACCTGCAACCTTACACCCATGGTTACTGCAGTAAAGCCCTCCCTCCTCCCTAACCCCCCGCAATTAAGTCCATCCCATCCCCCTACCCACCCCTACCCTCCAACATTACCCTGAAACCCGCCCCCCCAACCCTGTAAACTCTCACAAGCAACGTTCAGCACAGTACTGGTGCTTTACCTTCATCTCCGCCCCGATAATGCACCCTGTTAATGAAAACTCTTACATTCCGCTATCCTCGTATAGAAAACATAAAAGTGCTGGTTATCCCCAGAAAAGGAGAGAACAGTCCTGGGCTTTCAATACCACCACAACAAAATGTTAACATATCGAGAACCTATTAGAAAAGGGCCACAGCGAAAGCCATGTACAACTCAGGTAGCCATGGAAACCCGAACAAAACTGAGAGGGGAAATTGAAATCATCCTTGCCTCCTGATGCAGTTATGCAAGAACTAAAACCAGATCGGGAACCCAGTGAGGGGGAGTGACCTCTGCCACAGACTGAGAGCAGGGATCGAGAAAGAGATAGTAATCACATTGTAGGAAGGGAAGACTGAAAAACCGTGTCTTCCCAGAAATAACCAGCTTCCAAATGCACTGGCTGTCCATGTGAGAATTAATTGTCCTGCACTCAAGTCTAATGAGAAGATTCAGAGAGAGATCCCATTCGAATTGAGGACTGCACCCCCGTGAATTACTAATGCCTGATACACCCTCTGGTGGCCAATTCCAGATCATGGAATAGTGAAAGCGAGCTACAGAAAAAGCCCAAGACCGTTCTAATTCCAGTCCAGATGAATTAAACATGAATCTAAATCTCAGCAAAACCAATTTCCCTTTCTATTGTGTCTACCATATCGAGAATACTTAAACTTGAAATGTTGTTCCCCCCATAAACAAACCCCAAGACCCTATGTTTGTTTGTTGTTTGTTTAAAATTTATTTTTATACAGGTTAATCTGATTGGGGGGGAATCCCCATTTACAACAGATACCTGTGGCATTTGCAATAGACAAACAATACAAAAAATAGAACAAAATACAAAATCACATTTACCTAAAAACAATTACAACAGACATTTAAATAATTATACAATTCCAGTTTAAAAATACGCAGATCAGAAATTTCAGTCATATGTCGAGGTAACTATGTGTCCTTTACCCTTAACCAGCATGGGCCCTCTGCAATAGGGGCCAAGAAAACTAGTAACAAGCAGGCCCTGTGCTGATCCCCATAGTCCAAGCAAAACAGGGGAAGTTTCCCATTCCTCTCGCACTGAACGGCTTCTCAAAGAGGGAAAAAATGAAAGTTCCAATTCTCAGTTCCACGCAGCTCTCCATCATGCTAACACAGCATCTCAGGGCTCCTTAAATAGATCTGGTAGCGTAGATTTAAGGCTCATCAGGGCAGCTGCAGGATCATCATAGTTGGACCAGGATCCATTTACTAGAACCTGTAACCTGGCTAGGTATCCCATCCTGAATTTCAGGCCTGCCGCAATTATCTTAGAGACAATAGGGTGGAACGCTTTCCACTTCAGGCGAACCGAACCAGGCAAATCTTGTGAAATTCTCAGTTTCATGTTCTCCCAGCGAACCTCTTGCAAAACTCTCACTTTCTGTAGAAAATGCTGCTTCTCTAAGTAGTTCAAAAACTGACAGATAATGGGATGGGGGGGGTCCTCCGGAGAAGGCTTAGGCCGTAGGGATCTGTGAGCTCACTCTATAATATAGACAGGGCCAAAGGAAGAGTGTCGGGCAACCTGCTCCACCAATTTCTGCACAAATGCCACAACATGTTGGCCTTCTTCTCCCTCTGGTAACCCAAGTATCACAACGTTGTTTCTGCGGCTACGGCCCTCTAGATCTTTGAGCTTGGCTTTGAGATGAGATAACCTCTGATGCATAGACACCAGATCAGGATCGAAATTTTCTAACTTTTTCTCCATTGAGAATATTCGAGCTGTGTTATTGGAGATGGTTAGCGAGACTTCATCCAATTTTCTGGAGAGAGACTTCAGATCCATCGCCATTTCTTTCATTTCCTCACGAAAGGGCTTAAACTCTTCAAGGAACCTAGTGAGCGTTAAAGGTTCCTGTTCACCTAGTTGACTCGGAGGATCAGACCTCTCAGGCCCACCCGAAGCCCTGGATTTCTTAGAGGCCTTTTCGGGAGTAGTGGGAGGGGGGGTGCTTCTGCGGGGCTTTCTTCATGTAAGCCTCAATCCACCAATTTTACACTCAAACCAGGCTTCCAAAGTGTTCAGACAGCACTAAATCTTGAAAGCCGAGGAAATGGAGAAATTCAGACATAAAAAAAAAAAGAAAAGACGATTTAGTGGTCGGGAGGCAGGAGCTTCTTGAAGGTGCTTCTACTCTGCATCACGTGATCCCCCTTGCCATGGCACTTTTCCTTATTCATGTAGACAAGGTCATGGCATGGACTAGAGAATACCCAGATGAGGGGGTGGGAAAAATGTTGCAGGAGGATTTCACAAGGGGATTTAACTTATACTTCACTGGGGTTAGGAAAAAATATGAGGGCCAGGAATTTGGGATCCATAAGAGGGAAGGAGGACATTTTAGAGAGGAAAATTAAGAAGGAACTGGCAGCCAGTCAAGTGGAGAGTCCATTTGAGGACCCCCCTTTTACCAGTTTCAGGGCGTCTCCACTGGGGATTGTGCCCAAGAAGGCACCAGGTGAGTAAAGACTGATCCACCACTTATCTTACCTAGATGGTGATTTGGTGAATGACGCCATTGCCCCAGAATGGAGCATAGTGTCATACACCACTTTGGATAGTGCGGTCGAGTTGATAAAGGTCAGAAAAGGGGTGTGGGCTGTATAGACCAACATCAAATCAGTTTTCTGTCTTCTGCCAGTGCGGCAACAGGACTAGGAGCTGCTATGTTTGCAGTTCCAGGGTAAGTACTATTTCGTCAAGGCAATGCCCATGGGGCATTCGGTGGCCTGTGCCACTTTCTAAGCATTTAGAACATGGCTGCAATGGGTCTTTGAGACTAAGCATGGGTGAGGGACCGGAGTCCACTACCTGGATGATTTTTTGCTTATAGGGGAGGGGGGGTCAGTTGTCCAAGCAATTTTACATGATTTTCAAGTGATGTGCACAGAGATAGGGGTGCCTCTGCCAGGGGACAAAATGGAAGGGCCTAGCAGGAAGATGGAATTTTTGGGCACAGAGTTAGACCTGGAGGAGTAGTGTTTCAGACTCCCTCAGAACAAGGTGGATAAGTTATGGAATCTTCTGTGGGGAATGAAGGGGAAGCATAGGGTGCAGCTCAAGCTGGTCCAGCAGGTTTTGGGACACAGGAATTTCACATGTAGGGCAGTGGCCACAAGTAGTGTCCTTACCAGGCGATTGGCCAGGGTCTCAGCAAGGGGGTCAAGTATGACCTCCTGGCTTGAGAGGTGTTTCTGGGTGGATATAACCAGGTCACTTTCTGGCAGGACTAATGTGAATCCAACGAAGAACTAGAACTGTTCACTGACTCAGCTGAGGGTTTTGGCATGGGAGCATATTTTCAAGAGGAATGGGTGTCAGCATTGGCCGGCAATGTGTGTGGAGATAGCCTGACCAAGGACATCACTTTCCTTGAAGCATTCCCCATATGGGTGTCCATGGTGGTTTGGGGGGATCAACTCAGGAATAAGAAGGTTGTATTCTGGTGTGATAATATGGTGGTGGTCTGGGTGATAAATAGACAATCTGTGTCTACTGAGGTTGTACTGAGGGTTGCACGCATGCTGGTATGGGAGGGCCTTAAGCTGAACTTGTCATTCAAAGCTAAACACATGGAAGGGGTGAAGAATCACATAGCTGTCAGCCTTTCATGTTTACAGCTGGACAAATTCTGGTCAATGGCCCAAGCGCAGCTGCCTGCAGGAAGCAGATGCCACCATGCCTATGGGAGATTCGATGGAGCGAGACCAACTTCTCTTTCAGAGCACCTGAGCTCCCAACACACTGAGGGCCTATGAAGTGGCATGGAGGAGCTTCCAGGAGTCCTGGGAGTGAGTAGAGCTTGAAGTAAGTGGCCCAGTATCTAAAGGGCAGATTGGGGATGTCAGTTTCCACCATGGGTCTCCATCTAGCCGGGATCGGCATGGTATGCCACCTTCAGGGGTGGGAGGCACCCACCAAGTCCCCATCCATTCACCAGATGCATCAGGGTTGGCTCTGGATTCAGGGCCAGTGGCTGGACAGATGTCAGCCAATTTGTGGAGAGCTCCTGCACAGGTTGGTGGCCAGTATGCCATGAGTGTGCACAGCAGCATACAAAGCGAGGCTGTTCATGGCCATTTTCTGGGTCATGCACAAAGGGGCTTTCTGTTACAGTGAAGTGGTACCCAAAAGTAAGTGGGATCTGTGGGGTGGCCTCCAAGACCGGGATTTGTCCTGGATGGCAGACTCTGTCATGGTGCAGCTTATGCAGTCCAAAATGGACCAGACCAGAAAAGGGGTGCAGTTTGAGTTGAAATGGTCAAGTGAGTCAGAGGCAGATGTACTGGCAGCCATAGAGGCATACATAGCTAAAGCCTCAGGGGCAGGGGTGTTTTTTCAGATGTCGCAATGGGGAACCAGCTACCATGAACCAAGACACAGGAGTAATAAAGAAGGGAATGGTGTTTATAGGTGAGGATCCCAAGAGATTTATGATGCACTCATTTTGTATTGGTGTGGTGTCAGAGGTGGAAAAGCTGGGGGCACACCAGACACGATGCAACAGGTAGGGAGGTGGTCCTCCCAGGCTTGTAAGAAGTATGTGAGGAAATTATATTAATGTTGATTTTTCTGTTTTTTCAGGAGATGGACAGCAGTGTATCGTGTGGATTGTCCATCATTCTTTTATACACTGGGCAGAGTGATAGGCACAGACCACAGTGAGGGGTCAGCAGCTGGGACAGAACCGGGACAAGACCCTAATTATGTGGCATGGGCATAGGGGGTTTATTATGGAGGCAGCTGTTGCTGTTACTGGAAAACAGGAGCAGTTTTGGCTGACACTGAATTTGATTGTTATCCACGTGGAGGGAAATGACTTGGGGAACATGCCCTGGGTGGCATTGGTACACCAAATCTTAGCAGGAATTACAGTTATCTGGTCTTAGTGGCCACTGGTTTAAACTGGTTGGTCAGAAATCATATCCAGAAGATGCTGGAGGCAGGCAAGGAATGTTCTGGTGGTGCAACAGGCTCGGAAGAGGGTAAATAGAAAAATGGCCTAGTGGGCCAAAAGAGAAGGGGGACTCTACATCAGGTATGAGTTAATTACACATGACACCCCTGTTATGTATAGGTCAGATGGGGTCCACATGTCCATGGTGGGCATAACAGCATTGAGTGGGGCAGTTAGGGAGACTATTGAAAACTGGAGGGGGAAGGGGAGGGTTTGCTAGTATTTAATGGGGGAAAGCCCAGAGGGCAACCAGATGGTCGGCCTGTGGTCTAGTGGAAAAAATTGGGCCCAGCCAGAATGAGGTATGGCAGGGCAGGGGAGGGATCCTCATGAGGTAGTCACCCCAGGAGGGACAGGGCTGGGGTCAGGTGGGACAGCTACAGTAGTAACCTCCTTTTCTTCACTGAGGACTCCCCAGATCCCTTTCCATTTTTGTTGTTGTCAGTATCTCACCCCCCATTGTGTACTCTTCCCCTGGGTTTTTGTTTCCCAGGTGCATTACTTTGCACTTCTTTGCATTGAATCTAAGCTGCCATATAGTTGACCATTCTTCCAACCTTGCCAAGTCCCTTCTCATCCTTTCCACCCACCCACCTTGTATATCAATCCTGTTGCAGATCTTTGTGTCATCTGCAAAGAGACATACTTTTCCTTCCAGTCCCTCTGCAATGTCACTTATAAAGACATTAAAAAGAACCGGACCCAGTATTGAACCCTGCGATACCCCACTAGTAACCCCCCTTTCTTCACTGTGGACTCCATTTACTGTTCCCTCCATGTCCTGTTGTCCAGCCAATGTTTTACCCATGTTACCACCCTGGAACCCACTCCCAGGCTGGCTAATTTGTTTATTGTGTCTTTTGTGTGGTACTGTGTCAGATGCCTTGCTAAAGTCTAGGTTGTCCATGTCCACAACCCCTCCCTGGTCTGCTACTTTGGTCACCCAGTCAAAGAAATCAATTAGGATCTATGAATCCATGCTGCCTTGGGTCCTGTGCCCTACTGGCCTGTAGGTACTCAACAATTCTTTTCTTCAGAAGTGATTCCATCATTTTCCCTACCACTGAGGTCAAACTGACAGGTCTATAGTTTTCTGCCTCTGTCTTGCTCCCACTTTTGTGAAGAGGAATCACATACACCCTCCTTTAGTCCTCGGGTACCACATCATCCTCTCATGATTTGTTAAAAAAGGATAGTTAGTGGTGTTACTAGTTCTCCCCTTAGTTCTTTCAGAATTCTGGGGTGAATCCCATCAGGCCCCATTGCTTTGTCCACCATCAGTTTTAGGAGTTCTTTCAGAACACTTTCTTCTGTGAAAGGACTGCTATCGACCCCCCTATCCAGAGTGCTTCTATTGACTGGATTAGGTAGTTCCCCTCCTCTTCCTTCGTGAATACTGAGCAGCAGTATTCATTCAGTGTCCCTGCTTTTTCACTGTCCCTCTCTGCCCACCCATCTTTCTCTTTATTCAGCATCAGTATCCCTCCCTTCATCTTTCTTCACTCCCTAATGTACCTATAAAAGGTTTTATCCCCCTTCTTTACCAAGTTGGCTATCTTTTCCTCTGTTTGGGTCTCTGCTATTCAGACTACCTTCCTCACATCATTCTGCTATAAGTGGTACAGTTCTCTGTCCTGCTCCTTCTGCATTTCCTTATACATCCTGAATGCCTTAGGGAGGCAGTATAGCGCAGTGGTTTAAGGCTCTGAGCTGCACATCTGGAGACGGGGTTTGAATCCCACAGTCCCCACTTATATACTGTGTGACCCTGAGCAAGTCACTTAACTTCCCTGTGCTCCCAGGTTGCACCTGTAAACAAGCTTTCAGCTTAGTGTGTCTTACCTAGTTAAACTATTGGGGAATGCTATCTTTTTGGCCCTAACTTTCCCCGCCACCTGTGTTGAGAACCATACTGTTTTTTTCTTTAATTTTGATTTGTTTATTTGCCTCACACAAAGGTTTGTTGCCTCTGTGAGGGAAGTTTTGATGTTTCCCCATTGTTGCTCCACCCCTCCTTCTTGCCTGTTTGCTAGTGCTTTTTTGAGGCACTCTCCCATTTTGACAAAATCAGTCCTTCTGAAGTCCAGTACCTTCACTTTTGTATGGCTTGACTCTACAGCTGAGTTTATCATAAACCACACTGTTTGGTGGTCACTTGTTCCCAGATGGCTACCCACTTCTAGATCTGAGATCCTCTCTCCGTCCCCATTTGAGAGCACCAGGTCTAAGACTGCTCTCTCCCGAGTGGGTTCCAACACTAGCTGTCTGAGGCATGCCCACTGTAGGGCATCGAGAATGTCCCTGCTCTTGGATGTGACTGCAGAAAAGGTGCTCCAGTTAACATCTGGCAAATTCAGGTCCCCCATCAGCAACATCTCTCCTTTCTCTGCCATCCTAAGTATGCCTTCTATCATTTTCTTGTCCATTATTCCCCCTGAGACGGGGGTCTGTATACAACCCCTGTGCAGACTGAGGTGCCATTTCCAGTCTCCAAGGTGACCCACAGTGCCTCCTCTCCTCCCTGTTTACCCTTTAGTTCTGTTGCTTTGATCCCTTCTTTTACTTAGATCATTCTCCTCCTCCTTCTCTTCTACCCACCCTGTCCTGCCTGCAGATTGTGTACCCTGGTATGTTGACATCCCAGTTATGGTTCTCTGTGTGCCATGTTTCTGTGACTGCCACAATATCCAGGCATCCCTCTTCCATCAAGGCCACCTGTTCAGGGAGATTGTTACCTAGACTATGGGCACTGGTACTCATTACCCTCCATGTTTTTGATGGCCTTACCCCTTTCTCCCCATCCCTGTCCTTATAGCCTTTGCTTTTTTCTTCATTTCCCCCCTGCCCTTCTCCTTATTGACTTCTCCATTTTCGTGTGTACCTCACTAACTACCCTGATTTTTTTGGGGGGGTAGGATTTCCCTTTTCCTTTTCAGTACCTCCCTCCTTGGCTAGTTTAAATGTTTGCAAATGAAGCATTTAAACCTATCACCCAGGATCCTGGTTCCCCTTCAGGACAGACACAGACCATTGCGCCAGTATAGGCCTGCATCCCTCCAGGTGGGCCCCCATTCTCCAATGAAACCAAAATCCTGAGCTCTGCACCAGTTTTTCAACCAGCCTCACCCATACCATAGACAGGCAGCAACTCCGAGAAGATTACTACACGTGCTACTTGTCTAATGCCCATCCGCAACTCCACAAACTCCTCCTGCACTGCTCTGATCCCTTTCCCACCAGGTCATTTGTCACTAGGTGGACAATGACATCCTGCTCCCTCTTTCTTGCCACTGCTCCCATGATCCTGAGGATTCACTCCCTGTCCCTCCAAGCCATGGCACCAGGCAGGCACTTTATCTCCCTCTCCCCCCTCCCCCCAGTTCTACCCTCCTAACAATGGAGTCCCCCACCAGGAGTTGTTTCCTTCCCCTGTGGGGTCCCATGGTACCCTCCTGTGGGTCTTCTTTGTGAAGGTTCCCAGCATCCTCCTTGGTCTCCACTGTGGGTGTCTCCATAAAGGAACCACACTCTACCAGAATAGAATATGAATTTTGGAGAGGTACAACTGGAGGGATGCACCTCTGTTCCACCACCCTCACCCTCCCTGAGCCCACGGTGGTCCAACTGCTCCTTTTTCTTGGCAACCTCTGAGGCAGCGGCGGTGGCCCTGGTGGTCCCTGGGTGGGAAAGGAGGTCCCTCTAATGCTGGCCAACTCAGCCTGGAGATGAGCAACCTCCTCCCTCAGCCCAGAGAGGTGCCTGCAGGTGGGACAACACCGCATCCTCCAGAACATCTCCTGAAAGACTGCTGCTCCACAGCCACTGCACTGCACCACTCCCATCATGTCTTCTTTGTGACCCTTTAACTGTTGTTTTGTATACTTACTCTTTCCTCTCTCTGTTTATTTTATTTTTTTTATATCATCTTTTTTATCCCTACTTTTCTACTGCTTCCGTGCACTTAAAGCTCCTGATCTTCCGGTTCTGGGACAGCATGATCCTATATTCCTCAGTAGTCTCCTTCTAACTTGCTCAGAGTCAGACCTCCAGCTGCTAAGGAGGGGTAAAGAGCTACTCTTTTCCTTCTAGGATGGTGAGTCTTTTGTGCCACTGTGATCACTCCCTTCCTGCTCCCAAACAGGAAGTTTCTGCTGTCAGTCAAATCCTGTGCCTAAAAAATTAGAATTGGCTAAGGGTTGGGGTTGGAGGGGAGGGATGGAAGGCAATATAGTCCCATTAAAGTTCTAATGGCAACTCTGTCCTTTAATGCAAACACCTGGTTTCCTTCTCTCTAAGCCATTCCCCAATTCACAGCTTCTTTCTTCACCTAGCTAACTGCACCAAAAAACAATTCCTTCACCCAACTCAGACAAGCACACTAACTTTTTTTTGTTTTTACCCTAAATTGATGTTCCCAGTATTAGAGTTCTAGATCTTTAGTCCAGTAGAGTAGTAAAGCTCTAACAGCAGCTCCTTCCTCTTGCTGTTCTCTGCCACAAGCTACAGTATCTAGGTCAGTTTTTAAATGCAAACACCTGGCTTCCTTCTCTCTAAGCCACTCCCCCTAATTGTCAGTTTCTTTCTTCACCTAGCTAACTGCACAGATAACAATTCCTTCACCCAACTCATAAAACACACTTTTTTGTTTGTTTTTACCCTAAATTGAAGTTCCCAGTAGTAGAGTTCTATACCAGTGTAATGTTGTAAATGATTATGAATGTTGTAAATAATGGGGCAACCCCAAAGGATTTGATGTGTATTATGTATTTTGGTGAAGGTATTTATGAAAGTAATTGCCTTGTAACCTGAGAATCTATACAAAAATTAATTTCAAGTGGTTGAACCATGATATTGGTGTGAGGTCACTGATTTCAGGGGGGTCCAAATGACAGTAATAATTTGCATAAAATGCGGTTACTCCACACATTCGGTCATAAAAACATTCCTATCACTATAGTTCAAGAACGCCATCATAAAAGACAAATTCAATATCAGAAATTAAAGAGTTAGAAATTATTAGACAATAAGGCATGCAGGAAGTACACAAGTACAGAATACAAAAAACAATGATACTTTTTCAGATGCTATATACTTAAGATCCAGACAAGTATTCAGCAATAAAGGAGAGAGACTATAAAAGAAAGTACTAAAGTAAAGCACTAAGTCAGAAATGAGGGAATGAATTGGTTTGTGAATGCAACAGGATTCCTAACGAATTTACCTAGTCCCATTGGTGAACTAAGGTATTTATTTTCCAGCACTGAAGGCAAAAGATGCAACCACAGTTTGGATGGGAGGAAACCAATGGTCAAAAGGAAAACAACAGTTTATTTTTCCAGTGGGGAAAAAACAAACACAAAAATGTGTTCTGCAGTAAATGTTTTAGCCAGCACTTAAAAGGATATTTCATGGATTTCATTGTGGTGAACATAAGAACTTTTGCTTAATGGGATAGAAAGAATTGAAAGTAATGTGAGAAGCATTTCTTAAACTAGAAAGAGAGAAAAAATGTATGAAACAAACTTCCAAAAGAGATTATGGAAATGGGGAGATCTTAATTTTTTAACTCGAGGTGAATCCAAACTCAGGTCCATCTTGTAAATGAGCTCCCGATCCATCTTATAAATGAGCTTGCTCAATGATGTTCACCTGGACAAATAAAGATTTTGATTGATTGATTGATCGAATCAGTTTCCTGCGGAGAATAACAATACTGGGTACAATATTAAATTTGTTGTGGAGGGGACAGTCATGATGAGGAGTATAACTCATAGGCTAGCAGAACTTGTATGCCTGGTAGAAGCATACAAATCACTGGACGGCAGGCCCATGTGATTTCTGCCACAAGCCATTTTCCACTCTGTAGTGACAATGTCCTTAACATGTGCTGCTACAGTGAAGCTCAGTGTCAGGTTCCTTCTTGTTTACTCATGTCATTCAGCACCTTTGGACACATACACAAACTGGCAAGAATGGACAGAGCCATCACTGTTAACTGTATAATTGCTATGGGTTTCCAATCATTATGCTAGCCATCACTCAGGGAATTGTGACGTTAGTGTCACAACATTGCAAGACAGGATGGAACCTGACACTGAGCCCACTAAACCACTCTATTTATTTATTGATTAAAATGTTTCACCAGGAAGGCACACTGAGCAACAAGTCGCTTGTCTTCCAGTGCGACCTGGGGGGAAGGGGTACAATAGGAATAAGACATTAAACATTCAATTTACAAGATCAACAATAGCATACAGTTGTAAGACAGGTGTTACAAGAAGTGTTACAACAGTGCTGAGCATAACATGTAGCAAGAGTGGATAATAATAAGTATAGGGTTAATAAGTAAACAAGTGCTTACTTGAAAGAAAAGGGGGAAAGGGGTGGGAGGGGTGAGGTGGGAAGAGGGGGAAGAGTCATGTCCCTGGATACCCTCTGAGGTGGGACCAGAGAAAAGGGGATAATGCAGTGTACCAGAGAGACTCCTACTATCACTTCTAATTAAACAACCACACAGCCACTGTAGTTTTCATAATATTGAATGCAGCATCTGCCTCCATGGCACGAGGTGAACATATTGACCTGTGGCTTTTTTTTCATCTAGTGCTTCATATGTTGCTGTGTTGTAAAGCTAGTAGGCTATGCTGTATTAAAATGACTTCAGCAGATAGAACAAATGTACAGTGAGATATCAGTTTACTTAGCCTTTTTGGAGCTGTTCAGGAAACATTTTGCTTTCAGAACATCTTAATCTGTAGGAAGTACTTACTTTTCCACAATAGGGTATACCCAATCCAAAATATTGGAAATGCAAAAATGAGAAAGGTAAACAGTACATCTAGGCTCGTACAGTAATTAAAGACCATTTTGTGCATTTGAGTCTGTCTGAAAAATCCATACTCTCCAAAATCTGTAACAATAAACTCTGCTATTCTGTGTATGTCTACCATTTTTGTTTGTCAAAATAGTTTTCCTGAGAACCAGGGATAACACACTATCTATTATTGGGTCTAGATAATGAATCCTGGCTGTATTCATTCACTATTTGTGTTATTTGGGGAGGGAGGGAGGGAGGGAGGGAGGGATACAATTGAAACAAATCTCTCTAGCACTTCCCAGATGGCCATTAGCAACCTTTTCAGTGGTCTTAGAGCCCCCCTCTTCCTTTCAACACCCTCCATCCCTCCATCCTCGAACAAAGAGTTATTAAAATGAAAAGAACTCTTTAGAACTGGGAGAGTGCCAGTTCCCAACAGCATCTTTACAGATGTTCCCCCTCCCTAACCCCACATGCCCAGACCCCCAAAATATCATTCTGTATTTTTTAAAAGGTCCCCTCTGAGTCCTGATTCCTGATCGACAGCTAAAGTTGAATGGTATTGAGTTATCAACTAGTATGTGGACCCTATTCCCCATAACCTGGCACAATCTGCTTAGCCTAAGCAATCAGCTAACAGTAGTTTACAGTGTGCCAGGAAAATAAATGTTTTTTTAATGAGATTAGTCAGAGTGATTGATCTGTCTACCTAGCATCACTCAATGACCTGCAGACTGATCTGCACAACATTCACCATGCTTTAACGACTGCTGCAAGCTGGCAGCTTTAGCTAAGCAGAGACCACTGGGTTGGGGGTGGCCATGGGGCTAATCTTGCCCATTGGGTGAAAGGATGGAAAGACCTCATAGGTCTTGTAGGAGCATTGAAGGCAATTTGCCCATTCATTACTCATGTTTTTCTCAAAGGTTATATGCTCTTATTTTGGTTACCTCACAAAATCTGTGCAATTTATTCTTGAACTCCACCATATCCTTGCTTCCTACCACATCAAAAAGCAGGCTGTTCCACTGCATTACCACTGTCTGGGAATACCACATAGCTCTTTTTTTGGAATGATTTACGTCACCTTTTAATTGTTGAATATCTTGTGTCTTGCTGCACATTTCTCATCTCTAACCCTAGACAGTCCCATAAATCATGATTAAGGAAAGCCCAATATTCCAGGGATTGATGCCCCTCAGGCTACGATATTACAGATTATGGAGTCTAAATATGTTTAGCCTAGCTCACAAGATTATTTAACCTGTCACTGAGTAAGGGAAGGGTCCCTGGAGACTGGAAATGATCAGAGATGGTACCCCTGCATAAGGGAGGAGTAAGGAGGAGCTGGGAAACTACCACCCGGTTAGCCTTACCTCCGTGGTAGGGAAGTTAATGAAGGCATCTATTAAGCAAAGGCTGATAAAGTATCTGGAAGGGGAGGGCCTCCTAAATGATACTCAACATGGATTCACAGGAGGAGGTCATGCCAGACCAAGCTGATTGAATTCTTTGACAGAGTGACAGAGGTTTAGGACTCGGGGGGGGAAGTGGACGTGGCCTACCTGGACTTTTGGAAGGAGCTCAACACCATCCCCCACAGAAGACTAATAGGAAAGGTAGACAGCTTGGGAGTAGGGAGCAATCTCATGAATTGGGTGAAGCATTGGCTGGAGGGAAGGACTCAGAGGGTGGTGGTAAATAGGGTGCATTCAAGGGAGGATAGGGTGATGAGTCGGGTCCTCCAAGGGTTTGTCTTGGGTCCCATTCTTTTTAATATATACATCAGGGACATCACGGAGGGTCTAAGAGGGAAGGTATGTCTGTTTGAGGATGACATGAAGATATGTAGCAGAAGAGTGGATACAGCAGAAGGGATGGAGGATATGAGGAAGGACCTGGTTAGGCTGGAGGAGTGGTTGAACAAATGGCAGCTGCACTTCAATACCAAAAAGTGCAAGATTACATATATAGAGTGTATTAACCCCAAACCAACATACTGACTTGGGGGGGGGGAGTGGAGATAACAGTACAGGAAAGGAACCCGGGGTTCATTATTTTGGACAGTCTGAAGATCCGGAGTCAGTGCAACAAAGCTGTGGGGTCAGCATCCAGAATGCTGGCTTGCATTGGAAGGGGATTCACAAGCAAAAGGAGAGAGGTGATCCTACCACTTTACAAAACTATGGTCAGGCCACACTTGGAACATGGGGTCCAGTTCTGGAGGTCATACCTGTAGGGGGACAAGGAAATGCTGGAAAGGGTCCAGAGGAGGTCAATCAAAATGATAAGGGGGTTACAAAGCATGTCATATGAGGAAAGATTGGGAGAGCTGGGTTTGTACACACTGGAGGAGAGGAGGGAGAGGGGGGATATGGTTGAGACATTCAAGTATTTGAAAGGCATAAATGGGGTGAGGGTTGACAGCATCTTTAGAGGGAGTAGGAACACTCATAACAGGGGGAATTCATACAAACTGGAGAGAGGTAGGTTCAGGGGGGACCTCAGGGGAGGTTCTTTACTGAGAGGGTGTTACAGTCATGGAATGATCTGCCAGAGTGGGTGGTAGGGGTGGATACAGTGGAGGAATTCAAAAAGCATGGGATAAGCACATGGGCCTTATTACCAGGGGGCAGGCCGGCCAGGGAAGGGGGTCTTCCTAAAATGGGTGGTAGTGGTTATGGGCAGACTGGATGGGCTGTGAGGTCTTTTTCTGCCAGTCAGAATTCTATGAATCTATGAATGTTTGTACTGTAGAAATTTGATGTCTGCAATCATCCTGGTTGCCCTCCTCTGAACCCCTTCCAAGGTTTTGATTTCTAGTCTGTTGTAGGGTGACTAAAACTGGGCACAGTAATCCAAGTATAGTCTCAACAGTGACATACAATGGAAAACTTGCCTTTTTATCTGATCTCTACTGCTGATATGATTTCCAATATGGGCCAGAATACCGTATGTCTTTTTTTGCAGTCAACTGATGACTATTCTTAAATCTCAAGTCATTAATCAGGATAAGTCCCAAATCTCTCTCCTCTGTGGTAACTCTTTATACCTTCCCTTTTAAGATACATAGTGCCTCACAGTTGTTTTCCCCAAGTGCATAACTGAACACGTGTCTACATTGAAATCTAACCTGTGTTCTTGCACCCATGGATCAAGTTTGGCCAATTCTCTCTGTATGTTCTCAGTTTCGGGGGTGTTCTCGACCACTAAACCTATCTTAGTATAATTGGCAAACTTTAACAGCCACACCCCCTCACTACAATTCATGGATGTAACATAGATATTAAACAAGCAGGTCCTAGAACCGATCACATAGGTACCCCATTGGCAACCGGTGCCTAGTTCGACCGTACCCCTCGAAGAACCACCTGTTGTTCTCTTTCTGTCAACCAGGACTCACTCTATAATACTAATCTATTATTTAACCCCAGGTTATAAAGACTACTAATTAATTCATTGTGAGAAAAGTTTGGTGGTGTGCACTGAGGGGTTGGTGCACTCCTAAACACTACCTCTTGGTATACACTGACCTACCACAAGCCAGAATCAATATGATAGTAGGAGTGACTGAGATTGTGCTACAGAACAACATTTTCATGTTTGAAGGCAGAATTTACAAGCAGATAAAGGACATGGCTATGGGAGCCACACTAGCTTCCAGTCTAGCTAGCCTGTATCTGGCAAAATGGGAGGAGGAACACATACACGAGACAGCCAATCCATTTTTCAGCAATGTTGATGTTTATAAATGCTTTATTGATTTTTTTTTAACATATCATATTTTCTGCACCTTCCCGGACAGCTCCCATCTGATCAACTCCCCAAGCCCTGTCACCTGGAATTACCGGGGCTTACCTTAGGCCCAGCCCAGGAGCAGTGCCAGTGGGGAGTCGGTCACCAACCTTCCACTGGTGATTTTCTCTACTGTTTTCTTCCGAAGGGCCCCAGAAGTAGGGGTGTGTGCCCATGGAGGTGCTCATTTGTTCCACGGCCCTGATGATGGCCTCTTTCCTTCCACCCCATTGGCCTAGCGCCTGGATCCCCTGAGGCCTGCACTGTCGCCGGTCTCCACCAGGAGGCAGCCATTAGCCGAGGGTTGCCACTACACCTCCCCAGAGAGGAGGAGAGTGCTTGCCTGTCAGCAGCTCCATCTAGCTCTGCCATCCCCTCCCGTTGCCGACCTCCGATGGCCCAGGTTCATTCCCGAACCCCGGTCACTGGTGTACTGCGAGGTTAGGCGTCCAGTGCCTTAGCCCTCTACACCACCGAGCTGGCCATAAATGCTTTATTGATTATGTTTTTCTTGTGTGAAGGGGATCAAGAGAAGATTTAAATGATTTTGTACTGTACAGTACCTTGAGAGCATTAATCGCAACCTTAGATTCAAGGTAACAGCAGATTAGAATGTGGTGAACTTCCTAGATTTAACAATCAGGAAACAGGGTGATGGTACTTTGATTACAGATTTGTATAAAAAAAAAACTACTTACCATAACAGCTTACTGCTAGCAAGCAGCTGTCAGCCAGCCACACTGTAAAAAAATCTGCCCATGGGGCAGTTTATGCGTTTAAAAAGGAATTGTGGTACAGAGGAACTGTATCAAAAAAGAGCAGGAGAAGTAACAGAAAGGCTGAGGGACAGAGTACACTAAGACAAATATTACTAGGGCCATTACCCAGACTGAGGCCAGGTGCAGAGAATCTTTGCTGAACACCAGCACAAATAAAAGAAATGACTACATGGAACAATCCCTGAGCTTTATTTATTTTATTTATTTATTTGAATTTTAGTAACTGGGTAAGTCCACTGAGACAGCAGCAGTCGCTTTTTCAGGTATGACCTGGGAGAGCAACAAAGGAAGTACAGTATAGAACAATTACAACAATTCCACAAGGAGATAGTTCCAAGTACATTGCAATCTCACAGGAAGATAACTGCTCAAATCATAGTACAAATCATAGTAAAAGAACTATGATCAACAAGTGCAGTAGATAAACAGTAAAGGGATCAACATAACATAATAATTAACAGGCAAGGTAGATTACAAACATTACAGTTATACATTCTCTTGTTCCGGTCAGCCCAATAAAGACATATGTAGAATATTAGAAAGGAAGGAGTCTGGGGTAATGGAGGGCAAGGGGAACAAAGGTAGCGTGTCGGGCAGAGGAGAACTTAGGGAAAAAATAGCTAAGTAGGAGTTGCCCCTTTCTGACTTCATATGGCGGTGGCACAATTTTTTTTTTTTCATTTGATATCTTGCATTAACACCTTTGAGCAGAAAGCTGTTTCATAAGTTCCACGTCAAGTATGACACAAACAAGAATACAGATATGTTCCACAGATACAGACACAGCAGAAATAATTTAAAATTGTCTCCAGGAATAAATTCTAACAATAGTTACACAATCTAAGCATGTACAGGGTTCAGAGTCAAAACAAAGGCTAACTTTTCACTAGATAACGGTAACATAATATGAGGATGCTAGTTTAAAAAAGGAGACTTGTACAACTAATAACATAGGCAGATACTTGGATTGTGCCTGAGTCAAAGAGAGAAGAAAAGTCTCATACCAGTAGAGAGGGACAGGGAAGGGAGGAGGAAAGTGTGGGGAGGGAGAAGGCAAACAGAGGTGGGGGATAGGATGGGGATACATAGGAGGGAAGGGGAAGAATAGCTATGTAGTCAAAGTCGAATAAAGGGGAAGGAGGGTGGGGAAAGGAGGGGTGGAGTAGAATAGGGAGGATGAGGTGGTGTAGGTAATGGGGTGATGATGAAGATGTATTAAGGTGGTAGGGAGGAAAGAGGTATGGAATAATGGTGGGGCAAAAAAGGGAAGAGGAGGTGGAGGGAGGTAGAATGGAAAATAGATAAATTAGGCAGGGGTAGAAAGCCCATGAAAGTGTTAACTTGACTGGAGGCCCAAGAAATGGACATGAAGCATAACATTTTACTAATCAATAGAGATCACAGAGATTGCAAATGGTAGGAGCAAGATAAAGGCAAATTAGCAGCAGCCAGTGGGATTAGATGCTGCCAGAGTTTTTTCTTAAAGGAGCCCAGCAAAGTAGCACTGGTTATGTCAGAAGGCAGGGAGTTGTACCATTGCGGAGCTCTGTATGCAAATGCACATTGTCCAAAGGTGGTGCGGCACCATGGGATTCTTAAATCCTGTTTGCCAGAGCTCCTCCTACTGCTTGGGTTACGTGTAGAAGAAAGAAGGGCCATTACGCCAGGGGGTAGCAGACCCAAGATGACTTTTTTTGCAAGCAGGCACGATTGGTATTTGAGCCTGCTGTCAAATTGTAACCAGTTAATCTGGGCATAAAGATCAGAGGTGTGTGTCAAGCACGTGGCACCAGTGAGAAGGTGGCATGATTTATTTAAGACCATTTTGATATGTTGAAGGGCACTGTCTGTAGCTGCACCATAAATGACAATACCATAGTCTGCAAGAGAAACCACAGAACTGTGGATGGCTGTGTTCAGTGCTTCTGGAGTGAGATTATATTTGTTCCTGTATAGGACTCCTAAATGCTGTTCAATAGCTTTGGCCATTTGGTTGATGTGCTGGGTGAAAGACAGGGTAGAGTCAATAGTTTTACCCAGGTACTTGAAATGGTGAACCAGTTCAAGAGGGTAGCCAGTGTCATTAATGTTGGTAAGCGGGATGGTTTTGTGTCTGATTTGGGAGGTCAAAAACAACGTTGTCTTAGTCATCTTATAATTAAGGATGATCTTATTATCCCGAAACCACTTCTGTGCAGATGTAAAGGATTGCTGAAGTTGGTCCTGTAGAAGGTGACGGTCCATGTTGCTGGTAAAAAGTATAGAATCATCAGCATATAGAAGTATGTGATTGCAGCAATCACCTGATAGTGAATTGAGAAAGATACTAAAAAGCAATGGACACAAGATAGATAGCTGTGGGACTCCAGAGTGTACAGGTCTACTATTGGACAGGGCGTTACCAATTTTTTCCTGCTGCGTTTGACTCCTTAAGTAGCAGGAGAACCAGCTTGCAGTGTTGGAGGAAAGACCAATGGAGGAGAGTTGTATGATGAGGAGATCATGGTTGACAATGTCAAAGGCCTTGGTAAGGTCTATGAGAGTTACCCCTACCAAGAGCCCTTGTTCCAGAGAGTTATTGATAAAGTCTGTAAAGTCCAGATGGAGTTGTATACATTGTGAAAGACAATCTGAAAATATTCAAAAGGTTACCACAACTCAGAACTTTTTTTGACAAATCCCTCGGAATTTCCTATAGGAGGGGAACAAATCTCCACCAAAAGCTGGCACATAGTTACCAGCCAAAACCTGCCAGTGAACCAACATTACCTAAATGGGGTTTGAAACCATTTGGCTATTGTAGCACCTGTAATTTTATGGAGAAAAAAGAAAAATTTTTTAAATCACAAAACTTGCACAATACAGAAGGTCAGAGGTCGCATAAACTGCAACACAGAGGCAGTGATATACATGCTTAACTGCTCCCGTGGTAAATTCTATGTGGGATGCACGAAAATGAGATAGAGACCCTGACGAACAGAGCACATACTTGCCATCAGGAACCAGAATAAGGACTATGCTATTGCAATACACATTAAAAAGTCCACACCTAGAAACAACCATAGAGTCAGTGCCATAGAGATTGTGTGCATAAACAAGAATGTGAGAGGTGGTGACTTAGAAAATGCACTTAACAAAAAGGAACAGGAATGGATATTCAAGTTGTAGGCTCTTAGACAACCTGGCTTGAACAACACATTTGAATTGAAGCCACTTGGAAAAGATAGGAAATGAATCACTCCCCCATTACCTGAGAACTGTGCTTGTGACCTTAAGAGGGTCATATTTATTTACTGAAAATGCTTTGCTCAGTAATGCCTTAAAGCTACACATCCTGAGCTAGTATCAAACAGTATTTCTTTTTGTTTACTCATGTCTTGGCATTCTCTCTCAATGCAGGTCCATCGGAACAGTTTTTGTTAATGAAGAATATTATGAATCCCAGACTGTGATTTTAAAACACATGTTTTCATATGGGTAATGGGTTCAACACGAGGTGTTCAACCATTGGGTTAGGATGTAATTGCCTAACTGGTTGGTAATTTGTTCACTGACTGAAATGTATATAAAATAAAACCACCTTCACCAGAGCCGCATTCTCTGATGAAGCCCTGTATAACAGGATAAAATGTAAGGGGTGGTGTGTCTGCACTACCTTTCTTGTGTGCTGTTTGCAACTGCTGCTGTAATGAAATAAAAGCAACTTAAGGAATTGCCCCTTGTTTGCTGACTGCTTTCCTAATGCAAGGGTGAGTGCTTCCTACTCTGCTTCAGCATATTAATTCAGCACAAGGAACTGAATCAAATGCCTTGCTACAATCCAGGAAAATCACGTCCACAGGCTTCCCCTCATCCAACGACCTACTCACATTACAAACCAAATTCAGCAAGTTTGTCTGTCATGACCACCCCCTCATGAAGCCATGCTGCGAGGGATCTCTCAGGTTAAATTAAGGGCTCAATTTCATTTTTTACAATATTTTCTAACACTTTTCCTAACACAGACATCAGACTTACCAGGCTGTAATTTTTACGCTGAGATGTATCCCCTTTCTTAAAGATAGGGACAACTGTTGCCCTCCACCAGCTTCTTACCACCTCAACACTATCCAGAGATAATTGGAATATTTTTGTCGTGGGGCCTGCCAGCTTTTCAGCTTCAGAAAGGCTTTTGGAAAATGTTTACCCTTATTAATATTAATAAGTAAATACCTAAATATGTGCCCCTGAATACAATTACTTGGTCCAAATATTAAGTTATTCACACACCCCTACAATCAATCAATAATTGATTTTTCATTGGAAGAGATCATAAAGATAAGAAACCTCTGTCAAGGAATTTAAAACTCCAAACATTAAAGACCTTTACCAAGAAATCAGTAAGTACAGACAAAATAAAAACACATAAGGTCTCCTTTCACAAAAATGTTTTTTTGTGGAAGGAGACCTTATATGTTTTTATTTTGTCTTTACTCTGGAGAAATGTGATTGGGACCATGCAGTTCCTATTGGAGAATTTTAGCATGAGAGATATTGAGATAAAAAAAACTGGTAATTATCTTTACAGTTGATTATTCAGGTTTTGTTTTTTGCTTTCTATTTGATAAAAAATGTATTTTTCAATTTATAGTATACATGCACTACAGATGATAAGGCATTTGTAAATCAAATTGTTTTTTGAACAGGAATTTTACTTTATATGGTATTGAAATCTTATTGAGAATGTGTCATATTTTCACAGAAATCTAAAGGGGCTTTAGTGTTGCATTGATGAAGGATGATGATCCGAAACGTACGAGTCTTGTTATGACATTATGCTCTGTTTATGAATGGATACGGTCCTTGTTATAATAAATATTATACAATGGCAAGAAAGAATCCTGGATTCTGATTGGTCAGTGTGTGCCTGAGACAGTGATGATATTACAGTATAACATCACTGTCATTTATTAGCATTAGTTTTGCTGGCTGTAATCATACAACCTTTTTTCCTCTTCTGTGAGAAACTCACTAAAAATCTACTAAAAACATTTTTTAAAAGTTTTTTTTATTTTGTATAACATTGAGCCATTGTATAAAAGCAAAAAGGAACTCCAGGGTGTGTGTTATTGTGTAATAACATCACTCCTGGGGTGATGGAAGCACTTGGCTTCACCTCATGCTTCAACCCACCCCAGGAGTGACGTTATTACACACTAACACACCCTGTTGTGCCTTATTGCTTAATTTTATACTGGTATATCTTGTTTGGTACAATTCTGGAGGCCATACTTACAAGGGAACAAGGACAGGCTGGAGAAGGTCCAGAGAAAGGCAACCAAAATGGTGAAGCATCTGCATGAGAACACATACGAGGAAAGACTGGGTGAGATGGGCTTATACACACTGGAGGAAAGAAGGAAGAGGGGAGATATGATTGAACATTCAAGTACTTGAAAGGCATAAGCAGGGTGAGGATTGACAACATCTTCAGAATGAGTGAGAACAAATCCTCTAAGGGGCATGCATTAAAACTGGAAGGGGGCAGATTTAGAGGTGACCTCAGGGGGAAATTCTTTACTGAAAGGGTGGTCAGGCCATGGAACAGTCTGCTAGGGTGGTTGGTGGGGGTTGATTCAGTGGACAAATGTAAAAGAGCTTGGGATACATACATGGGCCTAACTAACAATAGGCAGACAGAGAATGGAGGGCGGAGGTCTTCCTAGCAGGGGGACTTGGGCAGACTAGATGGGCCATGGGGTCTTTTTCTGCTGACAAGTTTCTATGTTTCTATGTAAATTAAAGCTAATAGCATTCCAACCCAAATACAAGTGGTTACAATTAAGAAAATTATTAAGAGTATGGCCTGCAATTAGTCATGGGCTACCCAGTGGGTAGCTGGGTTGGATAGTGCAAGAATCGTCTATTTTTGGTGAGGTAGGGTAGTTTGGGTAAAGTACTACCCTATCCAACATAACAGTGTAATTCTTAGATTGGGTAGTTTGAGACAGGAACTGGGTAATTAGAGCAGGACTTCCAGGCTGGAAACAGGCATTAAAAGGGCAGCCTGTAGGGTCCTTCATGGACTTTATTGCAGAATAAGAGCATATGACATCGAACTGACACCTGGTTGGTCAGTGGTGTCTAAAGGACTGTGTTCAATCTGCTGTGAGCTTGTGTGGTACAGAATCCACAGACTGAGTGCGGGCAGCTGGCAGCAATCTGGAAGCAGCTCCATGGGTGCTCCCTCTGCAGCACAAATAATGGTTGTATTAAAGACTTGTGAATCAGTCAACAATTGAAATTAAAACATATACTACAGAAAGGATCAAAGGGAGAAATAGTGGGGGACTGAAATGATCTCAGCCAGGGGGAGAGTTAATCAGCCTCAGTAGAGGAGGTGGTGCTGGGGAGAGACAGAGAAGTAGCAAGGTGGGGGAAAAGACATAGACAGAAACACAGAAGGCAGCTGGTTTGAAATTAAAAGTTGAAAGTATTACAGTGTTTGTTAGGTGCCCCTGAGCCCAGTCATTTATTACTGTGACATAGGCAGCTACACTGTCTCTCTCCACAGCAGTTAGTGAAAGCCTTTTACAGCTGTATTAAACTGTTTGTTAGGTGCCCCTGAGGCCCCAGCCCTGTCATTTATTACTGTGACATAGCTGCATGGTCTGTCTCTGCAGCAGTTAACGAAAGCCTTTTATGGCTGTATTACACTGCTGATTAGGCACCCCCAAGGCCCAAGCCCTGTCATTTTTTACTGCAACATAGTCAGCTACACTGTCTGTCTCTGTAGCAGTTAATGTAAGCATTTTACGGCTGTATTATGCTGTTTGTTAGGTGCCCCTGAGGCCCCAGCCCTGTCATTTATTACTGTGACATAGCTGCATGCTCTGTCTCTGCAGCAGTTAGTGAAAGCCTTTTATGGCTGTATTACACTGCTGATTAGGCACCCCCCAAGGCCCGAGCCCTGTCATTTTTTACTGCAACATAGTCAGATACACTGTCTGTCTCTGTAGCAGTTAATGTAAGCCTTTTACAGCTGTATTACGCTGCTTGTTAGGTGCCCCTGAGGCCCCAGCCCTGTCATTTATTACTGTGACATAGCTGCATGCTCTGTCTCTGCAGCAGTTAGTGAAAGCCTTTTATGGCTGTATTACACTGCTGATTAGGCACCCCCCAAGGCCCGAGCCCTGTCATTTTTTACTGCAACATAGTCAGATACACTGTCTGTCTCTGTAGCAGTTAATGTAAGCCTTTTACAGCTGTATTACGCTGCTTGTTAGGTGCCCCTGAGGCCCCAGCCCTGTCATTTTTAGAGTGACATAGTCAGCTACACTGTCTGTCTCTGCAGCAGTTAGCAAAAGCCTTTTACAGTTGTAGTACATCATTTATTAGGTGCCCCTAAGGCCTGAGCCCTGTCATTTATTACTGTGACATAGTCAGTGACACTGTCTGTCTCTGTAGTAGTTATTAAAATCCTTTTATGACTACATTACACTGTTTGTGAGGTGCCCCTAAAGCCAGAGCCCTCTCATTTTCATTTATTACTGTGCCATACTTAGCTACACTGTCTGTCTCTGCAGCAGTTAAACAATATCCTTTCATGGCTGTGTCTACTATATCTTGTACTTCCCAGTCTAAGTCTACTAAATGGAAGCACAGTGCTGCTAGCAATGAAATGATAGTAGAGTTTTGGAAAGAACTGACTGGAGTTACTCATAGAGGTACTGAATATTTAGCCACATGTGCCAGGACACTTCCAGCTACTGAAGCAACATGTAAGGAGGCATTCTCCTCAGATATAAGCTCAGTTTCTAAGGCAGCGAATGCTGATAGAGATGGTGGTAGTGATAGTGGGGACTGGGAATGGGATAACCCAGGCTATGTCCCACATAATGATGATGGCACTTCCAGTTCTTCTGAATCTTGTGGCGATGAAGTTGGTAGTATCAATAAGGGGTAGGAGAGGGTGCCACTGTAAGGCATGAGAGGCAAGTGCAGAAAAAAAATCATATGCTTAATGTAAGAATAAGAAGATACATATGAATGAAAACAATTCATCTCAACAAGGAAATGGCAGTGTAGAATTTTCTCCAGGTCCCTTGACTGTACAAACAATAGTGTCAGGCACCAGGTCACAAAGCAAAAAAGGTAAATCTTTAGTGTGGAATTTATTTTATATTGACCCTGCAGACAACTGCCGAGCTGTATGCAGGTCTGTGCAAAAAGAGCATCAGTCATGGTGGCAAAGCGGCAAACTTTGGAACATCAGTGATGATGCGACATGCAAAGGCAAAACACCCAATTGAGTGGGGCAGGGTAAGATGCAATGTAGTTGGTATGGGCAGTAGTGGATGTGTTGGCGGTGGTGACCATAATGACAATGAATTAGTAACAGAAAGTAACACTGAATCACTTGATGTATCCTAGCAGTCTTCCCAGACAAACATAGATTGTTTTCTGACACCATCAAGTACTGGAAAATCCCAAAGTAGCACTCCATGTGAAGAAGTCATGAAAAATACACCCCCCCCAAATTAAAAATGTCTCATCAACTATCATTAAAAGAAATTATTGCGAGGGCATCAACATGTAACTGCAAGTATCCAACATGCTAGCTGTTAAATAGAGCCATTGCAGAGCTATTGGACAATTGTCAACTTATGTTTGCTTTTTGTAAGACACAAGAAGAGCCACACAGGGACAATAGGGTGCTCTGTGACAAATTACAAACTAAGCAAAAAAGGTCATGGCACAACTACCTTTGCATCCGAAAATGAGCCAAAAATCACAACAGGTTTGTTTCACCATAGTTTGATTTCATTTATTTTATATCCACCACAACAGTGCAAAAATGGCCTACAAGGCCTACACCTGGAAGAACAAGATCCACAGACACCTCAAGTTGGTTCATTTTCAGGTACAAAGGTAAGTGTGATGTGACCTTTTTTCACTTAGGTTTGCTGTTGTTGACCAAAAAGGTTTCATCAAGTTCATGAACCAGATTGAACCATGGTACACCATTTTCTGTCGAATATAGTTCTCAAAAAAGGCTGTTCTGTAGTTGTATGACTTGGTATGTATTGAAGTAATTAAGCAGTTGAAACTCTCTGAGGTGAACCAAGTTCACATAACTACAGATATATGGACCAGCACCAAAAAATTGACTACATGACTGTTACAACTCATTGGGCAAGTTTTCAGTCAGAAGGTAATAATCCCCACTCTACCGCAAGCAGTAGGAAGCAGACTGTATTATGTGTCACCACTTTTGAGGAAAACCACACTGCTGTGAATATTGTACAAGAGCTGCAAAGCAATTCCAGAAATGGCTTACTCCATATCCAGGATTTACAGTGTGAGATAATGGTGTCAACATAATCAAAGCTGTCGTAGATGGCAACTACTGTACCAACACATATCTTGTTTTGCACATTGTTTGAATCTTCTCATCCATAATTTCTTAAATGGAAACAGAAATGTTGAAACCTGTTAAGTCTTGTTAAGAAAATGTGTGTGTATTTCAGCCACTCTGTGAAAGCACAAAAAATTCTGAAGGGGCTGCAGAGATCAAACAACGTATCACTGCATACATTAAAGCAGCAAGTTCCAACCTGCTGGAATTCAACATTTTACATGTTGGAAAGGCTTCTCAAACAGAAGAAAGCTATACACTCCTGTGATTGCACCCCTTAACATCCTTGACCCTCTTCCCAGGACCTCCCCTCCCACCTTTCTTCTCTCTACTTGTCTTGCCCCCTCACTCTCCTCTCCCTTCCTGCCCTCCCATCTCATCCTCTTCCCCTCCCACTGTCTTCATTGCTTTTCGTCCCTTACAATCCTAGCTGCTACTTGAAAATGCTTCCTGGTTGCTCTCCCATTCCTTCATCTGGCTCCCCTCCTAATTCCTTCTTCTTCTCACTCCCTGCACTGAATCACGTGCTAAACTAATTGTGTATTTATTTGCTGTTCTCTTATTCTGTATTTTGTAATACAAATTGCTTAATTGTTTGTGAAACCAGTCTGTTTTCCATTATGAATCTGTACCTCCCCTATTGACATGGGACCTTTGTAAATGAGCTGCTTGGTGCTCAAAGGTACTTGTAATCCTAGACTGAATAAATGAAAATAAATGAAAATGAAATGACTACGTCATGTAGAATCAAATAGGTAAAGTAGACATTGTGCTCAATTCCAGCACTTGGAGTCTAGTTAAATCTTTCATCACCTTATTGGAGTCATTTAAGACTGCCACACGTGATGTCAGTGTAGACAGTGCAACTCTGAGTCAAATTCTTCCTCAAATAAGATTTCTTCTCATTATCCTTGATGACAAAGAGAAAGACTTTCGGTCAAAAGAAGACACCATTGCTGTTATGCTGGCAAATGACTTGAGTCTCAGACTGTGAACTGACCAGAGAATAAATGCCATGATTAAGAATGACACCTACATGTATATGCTGGCTACATTGCTAGAGCCCCACTTTAAGGGGAACATTGAAGCTATTCTTCCTGCAAGGGAATACTTTGAATATTGGAGAGATCTTCTGCTTAACAAATGTGACATTGCCACAAGAACACCATTTACTGATGTACAGCACTCAGACTCTGCTGAACCATCAGACTGTACCTTTAGTGAAGACTATAGCACATCTACAAATTCTTCTCAATCACCAATGTCGAGAGATGTGCTGAAGTTTTATTTTGTGGACAAAATTCACTTTAAATTGGAAATTTTGCCATTTAAAATATTTTGAGGAATCAGAGCATTCCAAAAAATATTTAGCCGGTGCAACAATGGCAGAATTTCACCCGCAAAATGTGAAAGTCTGCCATTGCTCCAGCCAGCAAGATGAAGGGGATGGTAATGGGCATGGCATGGATACGCCCCCCCAATCTGGCTAGCAGTCCATTTCCCCACACGATCACCCATCTGCCAGCCTGCCATTTATATAATTAAAGCCCTGGTGTCTAGTGGCCCCTCCTTCCACCAGATCACCCCCCCATCCAGTGTGTAATTAACAAAAAAATGTTGGCTAGCAGTCACAACCCCACCCTTGCAATCACCCGCCCTATATGAATTAACAAAATAAAAAAAATAATACAACCTTGGTGGCTAGCAGTCCATTCCCCCACCTTAATCAAGCCCCCTATCCAGTACTGCTCGACCCCCCATCCTTTCCTCCATGTAGTAAATAATTTTCCCTGGTGATCTAGTGAACTCCCATGTGTGCTCATTCATTCACATTTCAGTGCGCTGCCGGCCGTGGAGGAGAGCAGATGGTTTTGTTGGAGGTCCACTCTGTTTCAGGATGGGGAGAGAGTGGAGTGGGACAGCTGCTGGAGTGGGTGGGGGCCACTAGACCACCAGGGAATATGTTAAAAAAAACACACACACACATACTGGGGGATAAATTGGGGATAGGGAAGGAGGGAGTTCACTAGACCACCAGGGAAAATTATTTACTATATGGGAGAAAGGGATGAGGGTTGGGAAGTACTGAACATGGGGGGGAGTTGATTGGGTGGGGAGTGAGACCGCTAGCCATCAGGGTTGTATTATTGTTTTAAATTTTGTTAATTCATATGGGGCTGGTGATCGCAGGGAAGGGGGCCACTAGTCAACTTTTTTTTTTAGTAATACATATTGGCCGGGGGCTGATGTGGTGGAGAGAGGGGCCACTAGTTACCAGGGCTTTAATGATATAAATGTCAGGTGGGCGGATGGGTGATCTTGTGAGTAGAGGGACCGCTAGTCAGCTAGTGGGGGTGTATCCATGCCCATTACCATGCCCTTCATTTTACTGGCCAAGGCAATGGTATAATTCTGCTGTTTTCAGGTGGAATTTTGCATGTTGCTTCCATGAAAAATTCTGTGAAATGAGCAAATTTCACATAATGTTTTGCAGAATGAAATATTTCAGTTTCGCACATCTCTATCAGTGTCATCAGTGAGGGAAAGGACATCTACAGTTACATCTCAGGTATCCTATGTTCAGTGCCAGAAAGGCAAATCAATTCTGAGTTACCTGCAACAACATTGACTAGTATCCTGTAAAGAAAATGCAGCTAGTTCATCTGCCATACTGATAATCATCTCACACAGCATAATGATCCAGCAGTGTTTTACAGACCATACTATCATTGGTTTCAAGGAAGATCCATTACTCTGTTGGAAACAAAAGAGAATGATATGGCTAGATCTAGCAAATCATGCTTTAATGTACCTCAGTTATCCACCTTCAATCATATATCCAGAACACATACGTAGTGCAGCTGAAGGAATAGTCACTGACCAAGGAACACTGCGAAGTCCTATAAATGTGGAATGGCTCACATTTCTCAAAATGAATGCAGACAATTTCCCAGTTATCCCAAACACTGAATTATGTGATTCTGACCCTGAACGTGAACAACAGCCTGCAAACGGTGATACTGAATATGATGACTAGGTTGTGTATGAAACAAATAGAAAATCCTGTGTGGTGTGGTGTACTGCAAAATTTGATAACTTAACATTGCTAACACCTCTCTCTCTTTCTCTCTTTCTTTCTCGCTCTCCATCTCTCTCTCTCTCTTTCTGTCTCTCAACAGTTGCAACTGTCCCTCTGAAATTTATCCTGTCATGTTCACAGACAATTCATGGACAAATGGGCATGTCTGTCACTTTTCTGACAACGTTGGTAACATTATTTAAATTTGAATTCACTTACTTTTTAAACATTTTTTATATTTTCTCAAGTGTTCAGCATGTCACATACTGTTTCAGTCCCATCTATATGAGCACTACACAAATTCTAGAAAGTCTGTTGCTAATAACGTACAGGCCCTAATCACCACTGCCACCATTCCAGCCATAAGTGCCATACTACTCTTAGTTTTGTTAATTATCAGTTTATTATGTTTGATGCCTGATTTTGGTATAATTTTTGGAAATAGCAGCCTCACTCAGAGCAGCTGTGCCTCTCTTACCAACCTCATCAATGTCTGCCATGGATATAATTTTGTGAAGCAGCAGCTGGCTCAATCAGAGCAGCTGCACCTCTTATACCTACCTCAGCAATGTCCACTATGGGTATAGGTTTTGGAAACAGCAGCAGGCTCACTCACAGCAGCTGCATCTCTCGTACCTACCTCAGCAATGCCTGCCATGGATATAAATTTTGGAAACAGCAACAGGCTCACTCACAGAAGCTGCACCTCTTATACCTGCCTCATCAATGCCCACCATGGGTACAATTTTTGGAAACAACAGCAGCCTCAATCAGAGCAGCTACACCTCTCATACCTACCTCAGTAATGCTAGTTATGGTATAATTTTTGGAAACAGCAGCAGGCTCACTCAGATCACCTGCACCTCTTGTACCTACCATACAGTAGCAATGCCCGCTATGGGTATAATTTTTGGAAACAGCAGTAGGCTCAATCAGAGCAGCTGGGCATCTCATGTAATACATCCATAAAAGGATATTGTTTCACTAACTGCTGCAGGGAGAGAGAGGCAGCATAGCTGACTATGTCACAGTAATAAATGACAGGGCTTGGGGCATAACATTTGGAAACAGCAGCAGCTCAATCAGAGCAGCTGTGCCTCTCATGTAATGCATCCACAAAAGGATATTGTTTCACTAACTGCTGCAGAGAGAGGCAGCACAACTGACTATATCACAATAATAAATGACGGGGCTTGGGGCATCTAACAAACAGTGTAACAGTAAACATCCTACAGTCAAAAACAGTTGGTCACATTTTTGTTATAGTCAAGGCAGCTTTGTTAGTTTTTGTTGACCGGCTAAGTGCACTAGATAAGACTTTGCCTATTTTCAGGCATGACCCAGGAGGTTACAGAATAATACTACAACAGTAGAACAACACATATTAATATACTGCATAGTGGATAAAGCATAGTAACTTTTTACAATACAATTACTGGAGGAAATATTATCTAATTGTGAGCATAATTATAATACCAATGAGATATAATATAAGTACAGAAGAGAGTTGCAACTAATAATATAATAAGTTAAATATCAAAGGGGGATACATTTGCAATAGTGGTGCAAGGGCGTTCCGGGGGGACATGTTAAAGCAGAGTTTTAAGCCAATGTGTATAGATAGACAAAAGACATTAGAAGTGTAAAGTGAAATTAGATAAGAGAAATTGAGAATCATATATGGGTGCAGACATCAGTCTCTCTTAAGTACTTGAAAAGTGCTTGCTTGAAACTGAAATGAGACAGGGCTGCTCAAGGTGGAATAAGGTAGTAGAATGATTAGGATACTAACTACTTGACCATAACAAACTACCTGTTTTGCATTAGGGTACCTTTAGAGAAATTTAGGGTAGTTTGGAGGTACCTATGAGTAATGTTTAGGATATGGTATTTTACTACCCACCCATGACTACTTGCAATATCCTTCTTGTACAGTATGCATAATTTACTGTTGCTGATATAGGAGCTTTTTGATGGACTAAAACAAAATGCCATTACAACTGCCACAGTGTCAATTACTATGCATTATAACTTACTACAAAAAAATTAGTTTTTTAACAAAGAACTTGCAACTCAAGTTAAAAAGGGATTACTACTGTGCATGAAAAAAATACATATTTCTGTTAACAGTATATTACATCAGTAGTATTACACTCCTCAGAGGATATTACAGGGATGGTATACAATTCTGACATAAATGCATTGCAAGACTATAACTCTTTGAAATGCCCTCAGTCTTGAGTGACATTTGTATTAACTATTCAACATAGTGTTTATTTCAAAGAGCTAAATGTACTCATGTCACATTCATTGCTTCTAAAGGAGCTTTGTCGCCACCATTAGTGTGTGTTATGTACATTTAGGTACACATGCTAGTACAGAACAACATAACATAAACAAATTATTTTGTAAGTGAAATACATTTGTTTCAGCATTAAATACCCAACGAAGGCCCTACTGTGAAAAATTCCTAAGTTAACAACATGATTTCATTTTTCAAATTGTTCTAGGTTAGTAGCTATACTACTTGGAAAATATTTGCTCTCTAGTTCAAATGTTCTTCCTTTTTCAACACCCTGCACTTTGTTAACTGCAAATAAAACCAGCATGAAACTTCACAAAATCTTTCCCTTAGGAAGTGGGAAGTGCTTTTGAAACCTAAAAGAAATCTTTCTGTCTGAAATTATTTTTTTACAAAAAACAACTCATCCACGATGCCAATGACCCAGACAAGCAAGGAACATCAGAATCAAGCCAAAGAGCAGAGGATCAAGCATCTCTTCCTTTGGGGGCATCACTATCGGCTCATAGGTGAGTTGTTCAAAACTGAGAAGACATTGGTTTACACAAAGGGTGGTAACAGTCTGCAATAGTTATTTTTTATGTATTTCTTTAGTTATTGATTTACGTTTTTATTTATTTATTTGAACTATTTTTTACCAGGAAAACATACTGAACTGATAAAAGTTCATTTCCAGATGTGTCTTGGGGTGAGGAAACCATGGAGAAAGGTAAATATTGACAGCAATAAACAATAAATAATATAACTAATATAAAATAATAAGATTCTGTTGACAAACAAGTCAAACACAAATATGTAGACTAATGCATTGAGTGTTGTGCTTTATGATAATTTACTATTCACTCAAGATGTGTGAGGCTACATAAACTCCAAGAGTGAAGCTCGAGTGGTTTATTCAAATGTCACACACCAAAGTCATGTCTTAAATTTGAGTAACCACAACACACCATGATTTATTTTATAACATTTCGGCCATCAATTTTTTTTCCTCAGCCCCCCCTCCACCTCATATCCCTTTTTTCTAGTTCCAAGCAGTTACAAGGAAAAAAAATCATAGGAAGATGATAGGCATTTTATGAAAAATGTAAGTTAACATTTAAATGTAGTAAGTAAAATACACAGCAGTGCATAGACAGAGTAAGACAAGTGTTGCAAGTTGTACAGTAATGATGTTCTGCTGAAAGTACCTGTTATCAGAAAGGCAGTGCTTTTGAATGAGTCTGCATGTCAGTGTAGACTTCTCATAACAAATGGGAGTTTTTGGCAAGTAGTCAAAAATAATGTTGACAGCATATAACAAAACTGAATACTGGCATGTAAGCATGAGGGCGCATCAGTGTGTCAGGGATTGCCAAATGAGCATATAGCATTCAGGAAGTATAAGGAAACACAGAACGAGATGGACAGAGAACTGTACAAGTTAAAGCAGAAGGAAGCAGATAAGGCAGTCAGAATAGCAAAGGCCCAAACTGAGGAAGAGATAGCCAACTCGGTTAAGAAGGGGGATAAAACCTTTTATAGGTACATTAGGGAGCAAAGAAAAACTAAGGCAAGGATACTGAGGCTGAATAAAGAGGAAGGTGGTTGGGTAGAGAGCAACAGTGAAAAAGCAGGGATACTGAATGAATACTTCTGCTCAGTATTCATAATGGAAGAGCAGGGGGAGATACCTAATCCGGTCAATAGAAGCAGTCTGGATGGGGTGGTTGATATTAGTCCTTTCTCAGAAGAACGGGTTCTGAAAGAACTCTTAAAACTGAAGGTGGACAAAGCAATGGGGCCTGATGGAATTCACCCCAGAATTCTAAAAGAACTAAGGGAAGAACTAGTAACACCACTGACTACCCTATTTAATAAGTCATGGGAGGATGGAGTGGTACCTGAGGACTGGAGGAGGGTGGATGTGATTCCCCTTCACATAAGTGGGAGCAAGACAGAGGCAGGAAACTACAGACCTGTCAGTTTGACCTCAGTGGTAGGGAAAATGATGGAGTCACTTCTGAAGGAAAGAATTATTGAGTACCTAGAGGTCAGTGGGGCACAGGACCCAAGGCAGCATGGATTCACGGCAGGAAGGTAATGTCAGACAAATCTAATTGATTTCTTTGACTGGGTGACCAAAGTAGTAGACCAGGGAGGGGCTGTGGACATGGCCTACCTAGACTTTAGCAAGGCATTTGACACAGTCCCGAACAAAAGATTAATAAACAAATTAGCTAGCCTGGGAGTGGGTCCCAGGGTGGTAACCTGGGTAAAACACTGGCTGGACAACAGGACACAGTGGGTAATAGTAAATGGAGTCCACAGTGAAGAAAGGGGGGTTACTAGTGGGGTACTGCATGGTTCAGGACTGGGTCCGGTCCTTTTTAATGTCTTTATAAGTGACATTGCAGAGGGACTGGAAGGTAAAGTATGTCTCTTTACAGATGACACAAAGATCTGCAACAGGGTTGATACGCAAGGTGGGGTGGAAAGGATGAAAAGGGACTTGGCAAGGTTAGAGGAATGGTCAAATGTATGGCAGCATAGATTCAGCAAAGAAGTGCAAAGTAATGCACCTGGGAAACATAAACCCAGGGAAGAGTACACAATGGGGGTGAGATACTGACAACAACAAAATGGAAAGGGACCTGAGGTAGTCATATCAGATGACCTAAAGGTGGGCCAGCAATGTGAGAAGGCAGTAAGGAGGGCTGGGGGATACTGGGATGCATAGGGAGGGCATCACCAGTAGAAAACAAGAAGTTATTGGCCCTCTGTACAGACAGTTGGTAAGACCACATATGGAGTACTGTGTACAGTTCTGGAGACCCCATCTCCACAAAGACATAGACAGGGTAGAGGCTGTCCAGAGGAGGGCAACCAAAATTGTGCAGGGTCTGCACCAGAAGACATGTGAAGAAAGACTGAAGGAGCTTAAGATGTATAGCCTCAAGGAAAGGAGGAAGGGGGGGGGACATGATAGAAACTTTCAAATACCTCAAGGGAATCAACAAAGTCCAAGAGGGTGGCATCTTTCAGAAAAATAGATGTGCAAGAGCAAGGTGGCACAATTTGAAGATGGGGGGATGGTTCAGAGGTAATGTGAGGAAGTATTTCTTCACAGAGAGGGTTGCAGATACATGGAGCAGCCTTCCTGAGGAGGTCGTAGAGTCAAACATAGTGGGGGAATTCAAGAATGCGTGGGACAGACATAAGGCAATTCTAGTGGGGGTTAGGAGGAAGTAGGCTGTTGGTTAACTTGGATCTGCAGCTTATCCATTAGGTAGGGGAAATGAGCAGACTAGATGGGCAAAGCGGTCCTTACCTGCCATCAGATTCTATGTTTCTATGTTTCTAATGACAGGAAAGAGTGGGGCAATGAACTGGGCTAAAGAAGGATAACTGATATCACTGGACATGCAATAAGTGGCTGACAGTAAGTACAGGACAATTCAAAAGGCATTTTCACTGACTACCTTCTCTGTCACAGACTGTTTATTCATAGAATGCAGCGCTCAAGAGTGTCCCAAGACCTCAGTTTCTGTTCAGTGGGTGTATGAGTACCGTTATAACTAATTGGCAATTACAATGAATAATAACTTGCCATTCCTTAAGAAAAAAATTGATGGGCAGTTATTACTTAGCCATATTTAATAAACATGTAATAGCTGTAACTAAATTGACAAAAGTATTGAATAGAATTGGCATGAACCATGTACAAAATCCCTTATGAGATGGAGCCTAGAAGGTAAATTTTAGTGTTGCAGTTGCCCGACCCAGTTCAGTTAAGGGCATTTACAGGAGTTAGTAGAGAAGTTACAAAGAAGGGGTTTGAGGTAGATGAAGGAGGAGGCAGAGTGGATAGCAGGAGGAAGGGAAGACAAGACCAGAACTTAGGTAACCTGAAGGAGAAAGCAGCATTGCCTTCAGATAATTTCATGTAAGGAAGGGTGAAAGTATCTATGGTTAAAGGTGCAGTACAAAGGGAGTAAGTGGGGGAAAAGGAAGATGAAATGAGGACGGTAGGATGCAGGGAGAGAGCAAAGCCAAAATTTGTAAATAAAGAAAGCACAGTGAGAGGGACACCTGTCTTCAAGGGAGGGAAAGGAAAATGAGGAATAGAGGGAACAGTTGTGGGTGTGAGGTGGCAGTCTAGTGCAAAGTGACTTAAGGCATGAAAGAGGAGGTCCAGTCTGGCCAGAACTGACTTAAGAGCAGAGCTATAGAGAATTTCCAAATAGTCTAAAATTGGGAGGCTCATTTTCAGAAAAATTTCCCTTTGTACAAGAAGTGGAATACAACTTTATTCCTTTAAAAAGCTTCAAGTGTGAGGTGGCACTTCTGGTGGGTGGCATCCATGTGCATAGAGAAGTCCCGGTTAGAGGCCAACCAAACTCCAAGGTATTTGAAGGAGGAGTCTTATTATAAGATAATTGCCAACTTATATCTCAGTGTCCTGCGTTCCTGTGTTCCAGTGAGAAAGGGATGCAAGCTCTGCTGTTACTCTGCTACCTGTGCCAACCCAGTAACCCACTGCATTCTGTATTTGAGGACTGGAGGAGAAGCTGCCTCAACCTCCCATGAAGTTCACTACAGAGGCCAGAGGAGAATGAGGATTAGACTCTATTGGTCTAATGAAGGCAAGCAAGAGACAGAGAAGGACAGGGAAAGATAGGACAGGGAGGTGGTGTAGAGGAAGAGGGTAAGTCTGATGACAGGAGATGAAGCAGAATAATACAGAAAGAAATCATCATTTGTACTACAGTATGACCTCAAACACTCTGCAAGAAATAAGGTAATAACATTACTATATTTAAAACTTATGAATTAGTTTGTAAAAGAAGGTAAAGAATATATCTCTGGAAACACCAGTGTTAAACAATGACCAAATTAATTTGCGTTTTTAACCTACAGTATAGGTTTTCTCTCAGAGCATAAATCCTGCACATTAGCAACCCTGAGCCCCCAAAATACCTCCACTCTCACCATACTTGGTCTATCTGTCTGAAATGGTGACATTCACCTGTGGATTACCCCGATCTTCACCCAGCAGGGCACAGATAGTAGGCAACCTGCCAGGAGCTGAACTACAACACAACTCCAAGTGGAAACCTGGGAGCAAGGATGGAGTCAGACTCCTACAGTAACTGTCAGTATTGATGCACCATGAAGCATGTCTTTCTGATTTTCTACTCCAGTAACCCCACGTCCTTCTATCAGGAGGGCTGTGTACACTCCCTTCAAGTAACATTTGGGTGTCAGTCTTCTTTTGCAATAAATGCTTTACACAAAAGAGAGAATGTACTGTCTGATGCATTGCAATGCAGTACCATGACTCTGAGATATAAGAATACCACAGATACAGTGGAGCCTGTCAAAGATGCAGTACAGTGCCACGGTTTGCTGCATTATAAAATGGGCAAATTCTCATTGAAATTGCCTTGTTTACTGCATTAACTCTGCTGCAGAAATCTACAGTATTGGGTTATGAGGTAGCAAGGATTCTTTATAACAGATTTAGACAGACAACTGTAATATAGTGCATAAAAAACGCATATTCTGCGTTTGTCAATTTATTATCCAAAAAGCAAAATAAAGAAATTAAAGGATATTTACAAAAAGGAAAATAAGAGGGTGTTAATTCTTCACATCAATGTAAATCATCAGGACATCATTCTTCTTCCATTAAGCATCAAATCAAAAGAATTCCTGAGACCTTCCTTCTTGACAGTGTGTAAACCTCCACACTCAGCTCTTCTTAGCTCTTGCTCAGTCTCTGATCAGAAAGCAACTGACCATCTTTCATATTCTCTCTCCTATCTATCTCTCTAGCCCTCTGGTGGACAACCTTTTATGGCAGCCTGACGTGACATCAGAGGTCAGATGACAACATCAATTAGCAGGAACACTTTATTTTTTAACCTCTAAATTTCATAAAACGATGTCCTAGCCTGCCTAGCTTAATGCAAGTCTCTACGTCCATCATACAGGCTCTTAAGGAGTCTCTCTTCTGAAAAAACTAAATAAATCCTTAATTACAGGGCATGACGTCACACTTGGGAGCTGACTCCTCCCCTACTGTGATGTCACTGACTGCTTCTCCCATAAATACAGTCAGTTCAGGAGCTGCCAGTCCTATAGCAGGACCTCTGGAAACATCATCAGGTAATGACTCTTTCTTTTATTTCTGGCTCATTGTAATATTTTAAATCAGAAGAAAAATATTCAGTAGCTATCACTAGGCTTGAAAATGTAAGCAGAAAAGGAGGCTCCTTATCTGTTTACTCTTACAAGCACTAGGAACCTACTGCTTTTTAAGAGAAATAAACATTTTCTGTACCAAACTTAGCTTGTAAAACAGCTGTTGGCTGAAAACTTTCAGCCATCGGCTCCCATTTCATTTTCAGCCTTTTTTTGCTTGACAGCAAAGCAAGCTTCTTTGCTGTACCTGATACCTGCAGCATTTCTTTATATGGGCATCACAGGTGTTTTATGTACTTAAACTCCTTCAGTTTTTTCTAAGGCAGTGTTTTTCTGTGTTTCCCCCGACTGAGTTAGCTCAGTCTACACACTTGCTGCAAGACACAGGAGCATGAAACAACAGGGGCAGATTTTGTACATTCTTTGTAATTCTGCATCCACTTCAGAGCTATGTCCTCTTTATAAGAAACCACTCCTGGTGGTTAAACAATCATTTCAAAACACACATCAGCTGGGACCAAATTCAACATACTGCTAGCAGCAGCAGGGAACCACTGCTCTTTCTTTAAGGCTCCAGTTATTTTTCAGGAGCTGCTTTTAAATGGGAACACAGGCATTTTAACAAAATAGGGGATAGAAAAGAATAGAAAATAGATATCAGGTTGACTACCCTGATAGGGAAAAGAAAGGATAGTCAGAAAAAAAGGAGAAAGGACAGAGTGAAATAGAACACCTAAGTGGATTGCCTGTTTTAAATCCTCATTCTGGCACACTCCTCCCCACACAAGAAGGCAATCATGCAGATGTTTGCAGTAAAGCCCTCCACCCTTGGAAGGGTTGGAACTTCTGCCCACCCATCTCAGAAGTTCCCTCAGGGACCATAAACAACTAAACGGTATAAAGCATTCAGTTTATACAATATAACAAATACCGTTTTTCATACGTTCATTTCCCTGAGGTGTGTACTATGTGCATTATGCACAGTTAAAGTTTCCACTGACTGAGCAATACCATTAGGAAGCTGGTCTGCTCCAAACCTCGACAAGAATCAGCATTTTGATGTTGCTTTCCAGCCCTATGCCTAACAGAAAATTTGTATGGCTGGAGCGACAAATACCATCTTAAAATGCGTGAATTCTTGTCCTTCATCAGGTTCAACCAACATAGTGGGTTGTGATCAGTAACAACAATGAATTAATTTCCCCACAGGTAATATTTGAGTATTTGAGGGCCTCTATCGCCCACTTGATAGCTAAACATTCCTTCTCTACAGTAGAATATTTCTTCTCTCTCTCATGGAGCTTTCTACTGATAAACAGAATAGGATGGTCTCCTTGGTGGTCATGTTGACTTAGAACAGCCCCTATGCCTGTATCAGAGGCATCTGTTTGTAGTTCAAAGGGCTTGGTAAAATCAGGGCTATGTAAAACTGGGGTAGAACACAAGATGGCTTTTATTTTTGTGAATGCCCCTCACATGCTGAACTCCATTTTACTTTGTTAGGGTTCTTGTTTTTCGTTAAGTCAGTCAAGGGAGTAGCAATTGTAGAGAAGCCGGGAATAAAACGTCGGTAGTAACTTGCCAAACCTAAAAAGGACCGGATGTGTCGTTTTGTGGTTGGCACAGGACTATTTGCTATGGCCTCAACTTTACTTATCTCAGGCTTCACCATCCCATTACCGATAATGAAACCTAAGTAACGGGTCTCAGTCCTGGCTATGGCACATTTGGATGGGTTAATGGTAAGGCCTGCATCCTTAATACTCTGAATAACTGCACTGAGGTGTACCAAGTGTGTATTCCAGTTTGGGCTGTAGATGACAATGTCATCTAGATACACTGCACTGTACTGTTTATGTGGTCTTAGGATATGGTCCATGTACTGTTGAAAAGTAGCAGACTCACTTGCAATCCAAATGGCATGGTGGTAAAATGGTACAGTCCAATTGGGGTGCAAAAGCAGTTAGTTCTTGGGCTCAGGGGTGCTAATGGTATCTGCCAGTACCCTTTGTCAAATCTAGGGTACTGATGTACTTGGCAGACCCAATTTGATCTAATAAATCATCAATTCGAGGCATTGGATAGCCATCGAATTCTGACACTTCATTTATCCTTCGGAATCCAAACATAATCTAAGTCCTCCCTCCTTTTGTGTACCACTACAAGGGGAAGACCAGGGACTATGGAAGGAACAATCACCCCTGCCTTCTCCATTTTATCACCTCAGCAATAACTTCAGGCCTAATTTTTCTGGAAGCCTGTATGGTTTCTGGTGGATAGGTTTGGTTTGTGTGACTCTTATGTCATGGGCCACCCCTTTGCTCTACCTGGGGTTTTGGTAAAAGTCTCTGTGAAATATGCCAAGAGGTGATCAATCTCTTGTCTCTGTGTCTGGTCTAACTCAGGGTTTATCTGTATGCCATCCTCTTCGTCTTTTCTCTCTAACCTTTCATAGGCTACATCTATCTCAGTTTCTCCCTGTTCCGGCTTAATAAACAGTGTTGAGGTCTGTGGTTTTTCTACCCACTTTCGTAGTAGATTTGCATGGTAGATCTTCTTCAAAGGTCTATGACCAGGCATTTCAATTTCATAATTGACTACACCAGTCTGGTGTAGTATCACATAAGGCCCTTGCCATCGCATCAGCAATTTATTTTCAGAAGATGGCAGTAACAACAACACTTTTTCACCTGGTTTAAACATCTTAGTTTTTAACCCCACATCATACAATTGTTTTTGCTTACACTGAGTCTGGTCTACATTCTGATGTGCTATTGTCACATATTTCACCAAACGCTCTCTTAAAGATGTCATATACTCTAAAATGTTTTTACACCCCACATTGGTCCCTGCCTCCCAATGTTCTTTTACCACATCAAGCAGACCTCTGGGATTCCGTCCACATAATAGGGTAAATGGAGAGAGTCCTGTGGTGGACTGGGGCACCTCCCTGTAGGCGAATAACAAATGGGGTAGGAATTTATCCCAATCCCTGCCTTCATCATGCACAAACTTCTGTAGCATGCTTTTCAGGGTCTTATTAAAGCGCTCCACAAGACCATCAGTTTGGGGATAATAGGACGAAGTTCTAATAGCTGATACTCCCAACAGTTTATATAATTCCTGCAACATTACAGATGTGAAGTTGCTACCTCTGTCAGTTAGAATGACTTTAGGGATTCCCATCCGACTGAACACTTTAGCTAATTCCTCAGCAATGCGAGGGGGCAGTGACAGTCCTCATTGGAATTGCTTGGTGCAGTGGGCGTAATCACATATCACTAGAATATATTGATTACCCTTGGAGCTCTTAAGGGTGGACCAACCACATCCATAGCCACTCTGTCAAAGGGGTAGTAACATGAGGTATAGGCTGCAGAGGTACTGAGTCCTTCTTCCTTTTGGGCCACTAGTTGGCATTTCGGACAGGCCGACGATACGCAGCTACATCTTGGTGAACCCCTGGCCAACAGAATTGAGACAGAATGCGCTGCATTGTTCTATCTCTTCCCTCATGTCCAGCCTTAGGGATGTCATGTGCTAAATACATCACTTTATCCCTGTACTTTACTGGTACTACTAACTGTTCAGTTTCTTCAGCAGTTACTGGATCAACAATGCTATGGTACAGTATGTTATTTTTAAGGATAAAACGTGATTGTCCTGGCAGTACATCCTTGTTCACCTGCAAAAACAAAGATTGTAAAGTCACATCCTGTTTCTGTTCCTGTGCAGTGTCCTGCATCGCAGCACCTGGTATATTAGACTGGCTCCCAACATGATGCAAGTCCTTCCAGGCTTCTTTTTCCCTTTTTCTAGTTTTTCGTGATTTTCTAGTTTTGCTGCCAGTTTCAAAATAGTCTGCATCAAAGGGAAAATGTCCTGCAATAAGCTGTGTTTTAGCCTGGGACGTGGTAACCATATGTACAGGTTCTTGCAAGTTATTATGGGTTTTCATCAGGAGATCGAAGTGAGGGAAATCCTGACCAACAATAACAGGAACTGGTAGACGGAGGACCAATCCCACCAACATATTATGACTCTTGTTGTTCACAGTGATGTCTAAACAAGCTGTATGATATTGATGGATGTCTCCATGAACACAACAAACAGTTGTATCACAGTCACGTTTGGGTACATCTAGGGCCAAATCTGCTCTGATCAATGTCTGATGACTCCCTGAGTCTAATAGGCCCAAGGTTTGCTGTTCCCCAATTCCTACAGATGTCACATATCCAAAATTAGCTAGGGCTATGTGAGTTAGGTCAGGGCGTTTATTGGGGCAGTTCCTCATGATATGCCCTTCCCCTAGGCAACCATGGCAAATAATCTCTGAGTAAGGGATCCTGCCACCTCTCTCCCTTCTATAGATATGTCTCTGGGAATTAGAATCAGAAAATTGGTTTCTTACCAGAGTGCTGGATTCGTTACCTTGGGTACCCCTGGCTCTGGTGGTCCGTGCTGCCAAGTAGTCCTCTGCAAGCTTGATGGTGTTTTCAGCTGTTTCAGGTTTGTGTTCTCTCACCCAGACTAGTACATCCATAGGTAACACTTGGATAAATTGCTCGATTATAATCAACTCCATAATCTGCTCAACTGACTTGGTGGTGGGTTGCAGCCATTTCCCACAATAGTCTTTTAGACGGGCATAGGTCTCTAGGGGGGTATCCAGGCTAGTCATTTTTTGTGAGCAAAAATGCTGCCTGTAGGTTTCTGTGCTGATGTTGTACCTTCTCAGAATCTCTTCCTTGACCTTGTCATAAGTGGTAGCATCAGTCCCACTAAGCTGACTGTAGACAAGTTGCGCTCTTCTGGATAAATAGGGCACCAACCGAATCACCCACTGGTCCCTAGGCCAATTGCATGTCTGGGCCACCCTCTCGAATGTCGTGAGGTAGGCCTCGATATCATCATTCTCTATCAACTTGGTTAATTTAATGTCTCTAGGGACAGTCCTATCTGGTTGGCCCTGTGTCATATCATGGTTGGCCTGCAAAGTGGCAGTCCATTTTTCATCCTGGCATTGTCTTTCCTCTGCTTGAAGTCTCCGATCCTCATCCCTCTGCTTCCGGTCTTCCTCTCGTTGTCACTCCATCTCGAGTTGGCGTAGACAAAGCCACTTTAACAACTCACTAGGGTCATCTGGTGCTGGGATGGTCTGGCCTTCTTCCTTCTCCTTTTTAGGACTGCCAGCCACTGCTGTGGCACCTTCCACTTTATCCTCATCCTCAGTCCACATTATATTCTGTCTAGTTACTGGAGTCAAACCTGGAAATGGTTGTATACCAGTTCTTTGACTTATGGACCGTGTCAGATGAAATGCACTAATGTCTGTTTGCCCACTTTTACTCATCTGTTAGGGTGCTTTTGTAGCAACACCCCCCTGGCAACGCCTCCCGGGCAGCCTCAATGTACCAGAGTAAGAGAAACCCACTTCTAACACCAGTTGTGGTAGCGAGGATTCTTTATAACAGATTTAGACAGACAACTGTAATATAGTGCATAAAAAACGCATATTCTGCGTTTGTCAATTTATTGTCCAAAAAGCAAAATAAAGAAATTAAAGGATATTTACAAAAAGGAAAATAAGAGGGTGTTAATTCTTCACACCAATGTAAATCATCAGGACATCATTCTTCTTCCATTAAGCATCAAATCAAAAGAATTCCTGAGACCTTCCTTCTTGACAGTGTGTAAACCTCCACACTCAGCTCTTCTTAGCTCTTGCTCAGTCTCTGATCAGAAAGCAACTGCCCATCTTCCATATTCTCTCTCCTATCTATCTCTCTAGCCCTCTGGTGGACAACCTTTATGGCAGCCTGACGTGACATCAGAGGGTCAGATGACAACATCAATTAGCAGGAACACTTTATTTTTAACCTCTAAATTTTAAAACAATGTCCTAGCCTGCCTAGCTAATGCAAGTCTCTATGTCCATCATATAGGCTCTTAAGGAGTCTCTTCTGAAAAAAACTAAATAAATCCTTAATTACAGGGCATGACATCACACTTGGAGCTGACTCCTCCCTACTGTGATGTCACTGACTGCTTCTCCCATAAATACAGTCAGTTCAGGAGCTGCCAGCCCTATAGCAGGACCTCTGGAAACATCATCAGGTAATGACTCTTTCTTTTATTTCTGGCTCATTGTAATATTTTAAATCAAAGAAAAATATTCAATAGCTATCACTAAACTTGAAAATGTAAGCAGAAAAGGCGCTCCTTATCTGTTTACTCTTACAAGCACTAGGAACCTACTGCTTTTAAGAGAAATAAACATTTTCTGTACCAAACTTAGCTTTAAAACAGCTGTTGGCTGAAAACTTTCAGCCATCGGCTCCCATTTCATTTTCAGCCCTGTTTTGCTTGACAGCAAAGCAAGCTTCTTTGCTGTAACCGATACCTGCAGCATTTCTTTATATGGGCATCACAGGTGTTTTATGTACTTAAACTCCTTCAGTTTTTCTAAAGGAGTGTTTTCTGTGTTCCCCGACCGAGTTAGCTCAGTCTACACACTTGCTGCAAGACACAGGAGCATGAAACAACAGGGCAGGTTTTGTACATTCTTTGTAATTCTGCATCCACTTCAGAGCTATGTCCTCTTTATAGAAACCACTCCTGGTGGTTAAACAATCATTTCAAAACACACATCAGCTGGGACCAAATTCAACATACTGCTAGCAGCAGCAGGGAACCACTGCTCTTTCTTTAAGGCACCAGTTATTTTTCAGGAGCTGCTTTTAAATGGGAACACAGGCATTTTAACAAAATAGGGGATAGAAAAGAATAGAAAATAGATATCAGGTTGGCCACCCTGATAGGGAAAAGAAAGGATAGTCAGAAAAAAAAGGAGAAAGGACAGAGTGAAATAGAACACCTAAGTGGATTGCCTGTTTTAAATCCTCATTCTGGCACAGGTTACAGCCTGATGGGCCCTACTGTATTCTCATGTCATGTGCATTGTATAATCTCAAGGAAAGGATCATGGTTCCAAAACTGCTACAGGTATATATGGTAAAGGCTTCTCTTTTCGTCTGCTTTGGTGGCTCTTATCTCCTGATAGCTGAACATGTTTATGTGTACTGGAGTTCAGCTACTACAAGGCCATTGTACAGTGCACCTTTTGATGAATATTGCATCTCCATAAAAATGTATTCTAGGGGAGATTTATTGCGCTCAAGGAGACACTGGTAGAGAGGAAGAGAGAGGTGGTGTGAGAGCTAATGATCTGGGTGGGCCAGAAGACTGTCTATCTCTAAAGTGGGCATATGGGAAATGGAAACTTAGTAAAAAGGGTACTTAATTAAAGATCCCTAACATGTTAGGCAAACTTTGGAAAAACATCATTTTCAGACTCATTTCAACTTATATTGTATGTCATGGCAGTTCTGTACAGTACTTAGCTTGCCATTTTCTTTATAATGAAGACAGGAACACTGTCCTAACTTCATCTGCTCTAGCAACTTGTCTTCACCTGACATCATAGTCCTCTGCTTGTGACGTTGCATTCTGTTTCTGTGCAAATGATTATCGACAAAATGATTCAGGCAAACATCCAGAGCATATGAAGCCTAGGATCCTGTTCTCACGAGAATGCACATATCGGTAGTTACAGTATTACGAAAAAGGGGAAAGCTACTGTAGGCAGAATTTGTGATATATAGGCCAAAACATGCCTAAAATTCTGAAGTTTCTGCTGTGATGTTGGAGGCCTGTTAAGTACTAAGGCACAACTGGATGTGAGCTATTTGGAGTTATAAAATAGCAGTGAAGAAAGGAAGCAACTAATTAGCTGAATCATATCATGTAACCATTTAGTAAGTTTTATTTTAAAAACAAGTTCAAAACTTTTCGTTCAGGCATATTTTTTGAATAAACAAGTCATTTTATAAGCATAAAAATCTGCTCCAGTGTGTGTAGTAATATTAATCTTACCTCACTTCCCAGTTCACAACCCACCTTGAGCATGGGGTGCAATCTGTTTTCCTGCACACCTTGCTGTGGATAATTACTTACATGACATACGTCCTTACACACTCAAAAAGTGATACTCTCTCACAGTTATGCACATCCATAGCCATATTGGGGCCTATGCAGGACCTGGGTCTGCGTACATGTAAAAAGCGCATCTCTGGCCCACGCAGTTCCACACCTGTGGACAGGTGCACCCCGTCCGGTATTCACCATTGCCGCTAACATGTCCGCACCCCAACCCCCACCCCTCAGCATACAACTGCATGGTGGTGGATTGTCGCTGCATGGGGGTGGAATACAGGATGCAGGCAGGCATCCAATATCATGCCCATCCTCGGTCCCAAAGGGGATCCCCCTTGCGCATGTACAGCATATCTGGGGATGGCAAGGCACTCAGGGGTTTGGGTCCAAAGGCTGACTGCCCTAATAACAGCCCCAGCCCTCCCTGGACGCCCAGTGAGCTGGGGTAGCAGTGTAGCAGGGGTCCTGTTGTTGACACTTCCAGCAAGTGTCCCTTGGTGGGGTGCATGTAAACTTTATGGTAGGGGCCCCCTTCACATAACTCAGACCCAGCACTCCATGCCTTAGTGAATGGCGTAGAATGCAGACATGCCATCTGACACATATCTGGACTGCCCATGACACATAGCTGCTTGGTGGCAGAGGGATCCAGTGCACAAGGCACTAGCATGCCTGTCATGCATGCCACCAGTGATCCACTGGATCCCGCTGTGTGGCAGTCCATTGTTGGCATACCTATGCACTGCACATACGCAGCACACAGGCATTTGTGCATAAAGCCCATTGTGAATATAAAATGGTTTAAGTTTAGAACAGTGTTATAAACTTCAGAAAGAGAAGCATTTTTGAGCTGAGCTGTCTTGCCCAAAAAACACAGTCCTATGATCACATTTTGACCAATCATATTTCTTGATCTATCCATCTTACCTATTCTTTTTCTCTAATTTTTGACCAGAAAAGGCCCGCTGAGATGTTTTAGTTCATTTCCAGGTGTGCTTTTGGGGTAAATTACATTGATATATTTTATTGACATGGGGAATGTTTGCCATGATCGCAGGGAAACATCCTTACCCTTCTTTTAATAAGTGTCATGTAATCATTAACTTTCATCTAGACAGTGACCAGAGATGGGCAGATGGGAACTCAGTTAAATGTCTCATCCAAAGCACTGCCCCTAAACATTGCAGTCTCCCTGTTATACTGCACAACAGCATCAGTTGTTATGTTTATTATCCCAAGTACTTTGTGTTTAATGAGAGCAACATAAAAAACAGTTACATAAGAACTTACCGTAACAGATCTTCAAGGGGATCTCAGTCTTCAGGTAATACTGTAGGAACCTTTGCCATCGGTGAATGGGAATCCACATGGAAGATTTTCAGCAGTGCAACTGGGGCCACCCACGCCATTGACATCTGTTGATGTCACCAGCCCTATATAGGCATGGTAGGCCCAGCTCCTTCCTTGGTTCTTTCCCCCCAGAGACTAAGGGAGTTAGGCTCTTGCCCTGGGAGACCGAGCAAAGAATGAGGTATCCAGACCTAAGTGAAAAGCTGGATACACCAGATGGCCAGTTCCTAGACAGGAACACCAAGAAGGGAGATGGTGGGAGGGAAAATATACCTGATGACTGAGATCCCCTCGAAGATCTTATGTAAATATTCTGTCTTCTTTGGGGGTATCTCAGTCATCAGGTAATACAGCAGGAACAAGTACCAAGCAGTTACAAGAGCAAACAGACAGGCTGAGAGGAGGGCTCTCCATAAACTTAAGACTGGAGTCCCTGTAACACAGCCCTGCCAAATCCTGCATGGGTTCTTGAGGCAATGTCCGGATTGTAGTGCTTGGTGAAAGACTGAACTATACTCCAGGTGGCAGCTGCACAAATGTCAGTGGCTGAGACCCTTTTGAAACAAGCCACTGAGGTAGCCATTCCTCTGGTGGAATGAGCTTTGGCAGCACCAGGCAACTCTTTGCCATACTTGTTGTAGCAGAACACAATGCAATTTGTCAACCATTTAAATAACATTGCTTAGAAAGTGAAATGCCTGCTCTGCCCAGGGCAAAGGAAACAAACAACTGCTTTGACTTTCTGGACTTCTTAGTCCTAAGCAGGTAGTACCTCAAAGTTCTGTGCACATCTAATGTATGAAGCAGTGCTTCCCCTTGATTGGCAAGCTTGGGAAAATAAACAGGAGGGTGGATAGACTGATTTGAGTATGAACTCTGAAACTACTTTAGGCAGAAACTTAGGATTTGTGTGCAAAGGCACCCTGTCTTTGTGAAAAATCAAATAAGGCTCCTCGCACCAGAGGGCCTGAAGCTCTGAAATTCTTTGAGCAGAAGTAATTGCAACTAAAAACAGCACTTTCCAAGATAGAAAGTGCAAATCGCAAGTCACGATTGGCTCAAAAGGAGACAGGGTCAACTTTTTCAAAATAAAATTTAAGTCCCAAGCTGGAACAGTGGAACAGATTGGAGGTTTCAGATGCAGGATGCCCGTAAGAAAGGTACAGGAGACATCCAGCTGAGCAATCATGTGATCACCCACGGGACTCAAGAAATGCAGAAACAGCCAAAAGGTGGACCTTGAGAGAAGAATACTGGAGGCCAGAGTCAGACAGCAAGAACAGGTAGTCCAGGATATGATTCACCAAACAGGTGAAACAGTCTAAATCATGTTTGGCAACCCAGATTGCAAACCACTTCCACTTCATGGCATATGTGTCTTGAGTGGAAGGCTTCTAGGTGGCCACAAGGATGTTCGCCACCCTGTTAGAGACCCCAAACCTGGCAATGACTATGCTCTCAGGAGTCAGGCATGCAGATGAAGGGAACTGAGATTGGGCTGGACCAGGATCCCCTGATCCTGGGTCAGCAGATTCCTGCAAAGAAGAAGAGGGACCAGAGCTTTTCGACAAGCTGCTGAAGTAGAGGGACCCATATCTGGTGAGACCACAATAGAGCCAATAGAATCATGCTGGCCCCCTCCATCTGTTACTTAATTAGCACCATCTGTATCAGAGGAAATGGAGGGAATGCATAAAGAAACCTCCTTCTCCAAGAGAGGGACAATGCATCTCACCAGAAAACTCCAAGCCCTGGATCTAGTGGCCAGAAATTGGGCAGTTTTGCTTGAAAGAGAATGCAAAAAGGTCCAACTCTGGATGACCCCATCTGTTGAACAAGTCTTCTGCAATGGATGAGAGAAGCTCCCATTCATGCATGATGGACAGAGTCCTGCTGAGACTGTTTACCCGGGTGTTTAGGATGCCTGGCACATGGACCGCAGAGAGTGTCAGACTGTGATCCAGCACCCAGTATGACACTCTCATGGCCTCCCAGCAAAGGGGGTATGAGTGAGTCCCCCTGCTTGTTGATGTAGTACACTACACTCAAATTGTCCGACTTCACCAGAAGCTGGCCCAGAGCAAGGTGCTCTTGAAAAGCCTGCATGGCATAGAGCACCGCTCTCATCTCAAGGACATTGATATGCAGGGAGGCTTCCCACTGGGACCAGGAGCCCTGGGTTTGAAAGGGACCTTGGTGTGTTCCCCAGCCTAGACCTGATGCATCTGTGGTTAGAATCTGATGCAGAGAAGAGATCTGGAAAGGGATGCCATGATGCAGACTCAAGAGATCCATCCATTCACCACTGCAGTACATTGCGTACTGGGAAGAGACCAGTACTGGTTGTCCTAACTCTTCCATGCACTGGTCCCACGGTACCCAGAGGGTCCACTGGAGAGTACCCATATGGAACCTGGCCAGCAGAACAGTTGATATGGTGGCTGCCATTTGGCCCAGCAATTTGAGATTTATCCTGGCATGAATGTAGCGGCAGTGAGTGACTTCCTGAGCTTGGAACTATGAGGCACTCTGCCCTGTTTTGCACAGGAAGGCCTTGCCCTGCACTAAGTCCAGAACTGCCCCTATATACTGCAGCCTTTGGGATGGTACCAGAACTGACTTGTGCAGGTTCATTGTAATGCCCAGGGAGTGGAAGAGATGGAGAGTTCGCTCCTGAGTCAGCAAAAGCTATTCTTTTGACAGGGTCTTTAGGAGCCAATAGTCCAGGTAAGAGAAAACATACAGTCCCTATTTTCTGAGAGCAGCTCTGACCACTGCCAAGGACTTGGTAAAGACTCATGGCACAGAGGATAAGCCAAAAGGCAGCACTTTGAACTGATAATGCTCACCCTGAAAGGCAAAGCAGAGAAACTTCCTGTGTGGAGGAAAGACGGAGATGTTCAGATAAGCATACTGAATGTCTAGTGAACAGAGTGTGTTCCCTGTCTTTTTTTTTGCACTTTCTCCAGGTCCCTGCCCAGTGGATTTCATATCCACTGGTCTTTTCAGCCGGGCCACTTACCGTAGCATGGACCCGGCATCATTCTGCTTGGGACCAGGAGATTTTTTGCCTTTGTTTTTTTCTCCTGATCCCTTTGATCCCCCGAGGACACTGGCATGAAGGATGGAAGTCCAGGCAGATGATGTGCTGATGCACACCGCTGCCAAGTATCCAGAGCATCCTCCCTCCCCTTGCTCTCTGAGAGCCGCCGTTGCGCCTGTGAGCCTGTGCTTCCACCGGCCCCCAGGAACTTTGGGTGCATAGAACACCCCTTGGTAACCTGCCCCTGGTGGAGGAGAGCATCCGTTGGGATGCTCGATCCTTTGCCTCCATGCTTCCGAACCCGGGTCACCAGCGCAGCATGAGGTGTGGCGCCCAGTGCCTCAACCCTCAGCGCCACAGGGCCAGCAGCCTGTCCCCTGTCTTGAGGAGGGGCATTAGGCCTGGCAAAGCTACCATCCAGAACATTTTATACTGTACAAACATATTGAGGTCCTTTAGATCTAAAATGGGCCTGAGATTTTCTGCTCTTTTTGGGGAACAGGAAAAACCTGAAATAAAACCCCTTGTTTCTCTGGTGCCTGGGGACTGGTTCGATGGCCTGCTTGTGCAGAAGAGACTGCACTTCCTCCTGGAGAGCAAACATGTGGGTCAGGGGGTAATTGGAAGGTGGAGGTGGGGTATCTGGAGGTTGGTCTATGAGCTCCAAGATGCGACCCTTTTCTATGATATACAGAATCCATGCATCCAAAGTTATAGTCCTTCATTGGTTCAGATGGAGGGAGAACTGACCTCTGACCACCACCTCCTGGTCCGGGACCAGAGGGGGAGTCTAGCAAGGAGTCAAGCAGAGGTGGAGCCAGCTGCAGAGGCTGGTCCCTCACTTCTGGGGTATTTGGGCACCGCTCCAACACTGGAGGGTGCAAGCAATGGAGCCTGGGCTCTACGTTTTCCCTAGGAATGCAGAGCTTTTCCAGGCCTACTGTTCTGTTTATGAAAAGGAGGCTGCCATCTACTATTTAGTTAGGTATGATAGATGGAATGGACCAATTTCAGGGCCATGCCTGAGGCTTGCAGATCATTTATGAGGTCCTCGGCATCAGGGCCAAACAGCTTAGTGCCATTGAAAGGGACATTAAGCACTTTCTGCTGCACATCAGCTGCAAACCCCTATACTATGATCCGGATTAATTATGGAGGCATATGCCCATGGCAGTGGTGTCATCCATGTCATACAATGCTCTGAGGAGATGTTTGCTAACATCCTCAGCTGCCTGGAGGCACTGAAGCAGCTCCTGCTTTGGGGTGCCCTCAGGAAGGGCCAGGGCAGCAGCCTTGCCCTTCTTCCAAATGGCATTTTGGTATTTAACCATGTGTGACATATAGTTTGCAATCCTCAAACCTAAGGTGAAGGAGACATAAATCCCTTTCCCCATAGGTCAATTCTATGAGACTCTTTGTCTGGGAGTAGGAAACTAAGGTGCTTATGCACCTTAGATCTGTCATGAGCTGCCTTAATGACCACTGAGTCAGTTTCTGCTTGGGCAGCATAACAGGGGAGACTCTGGGAGGTGTGATAAAGTTTGACTTCCCTGTGTGGCATTGCAGGCACCATGCCTGGTCTGTGCCAGGCTGCCGTGGCTGCATTCCTCAATGCTGGAAGCATTTGAGGAATGATCTTTGGGGGAGATTCTGGAATCTCCAGGAAATCCACAGAGATCTTTTTGGTGGAATCTTTTATTTATTTATGCAGATTTTGTTAATCGGGTAAGCCCACCGAGACCAGCAGTCCCTTTTTCAGGAGCGACCCGGAATTAGTTACAGAAAAAGACAGTTAGAAGCAGTTATTTACAGTAGTTACATTTGTTACACAGTTATACATTAGTGACATTATACTGGGATAGCAGTCAGGTTCACATTCAGGCTCACGCATTATTTACAGTAGTTACATTAGTTACACAAGTGTACATTAGCAGCAGTATATATGGGTGGTAATCAGTTTCACAATCAGGCCCGTATTAGTAATGCATGACAATCGAGTTTCACCCCAAATTGTAGGGAAAGTAGACAACACCAGAAAATTGACATCATAGTTTTGGAGATACATCCAAGGAGAAGGGAGGTTCAAAGTAGTGCAGCGACCATGGGACCTGGACTAGGGAGCTAACAGTTACAGCCACAGAGACTGAGATTGAGAAGATATAGTTTGAGTCCAGATTTGAACTGGGTAAGGGTGGTTGAGTCCGTCAAGCTAGGTGGTAGAGAGTTCCATAGGTGGGTGGCAGCAAATTTGATGGAATGTTTGCCTTGGTTGGAGCGTATCCTAAGGATGTCGAGGGGGTGATTTGCAGTTGATCGCAGGATTTGGATTTGTTCTTTGGGGGAGAGTAGTCCACTAAGATGGGGAGGGAAACCTAGGGTAGTGAACTTGAAAGCAAGGCAAGCAATGGGGTAGGCTAGTTTGTGCCGAAGTGTGGGCCAGTTTAGTTCCTTAAGTGCCTCGCAATGATGCCTACTAGAAGAGGAGTTTGTGGTGAAGCGAGCCACTCAGTTATAGAGTACAGAAAGTTTATTGAATTCTGTTTCATGAAGGAACTGCAATAGAGGAGCTCCATATAGGATGGAGGGGAGAAGATAGCAGCAGGCAATTGCTCAGCATGCAGTCGAGGATAGAGAGTTTCCCAGACGGTAAAGGAGGCCCAGCTTTTGGTGGGTGAACCTGGTTATGGAGTCGATATAGGGTTGGTAGGTCATTTCTTGGTCTAGATGGATCCCAAAGTATTTAAAACTGGACATGACCTCGACTCTTTTTCCTTGGTTTGTGCAGATCTGGAGCAGCTGACTTCTGTCAGAGCCCAGACGTCTAGAGCCAAACAGTACGGGCTTTAGTTTTTTCTTCATTGAGTTTAAGGGAGTTTGTGAAGAACCAGGCCTCAAGAGTTGAGAGGCTATCCTGCAGTTTTGAGGAGATGACACTAGGTTGGGGGTCACTGCAGTATATGACAGTGTCATCCACATACAGAATGAGTTTGCTGAGAGGGCAGTTTCCCTCAATATTATTGAGGAAGAGTGAGAAGAGCAGAGGGCCCAGGATTGAGCCCTGGGGCACCCCAGTGGTGACGGATCTGGGTTCAGTCTATGTACCCTTCCAACGGACATTTTGGGAATGGTCACTTAGATAGCTCTTGAACCAGGAGAGTGAGTGGTGATCCAGTCCTAAGAACAGGAGTTTGGAGAGGAGGAGATTATGACTGACCAAGTCAAAGGCCTTGGATAGGTCAATGAAGAGGGTGCCCATTGGGGAGCCTTGGTGCATAGAGGCAAGGATGTCCGCAGTGAGCCGGATGAGCACAGTGTTGGTATCATGGCCCTTTCTAAAGCCATGCTGCACATCAGCCATGAGAAAGTGCTGCTCAAGGCAGTCTTGTAGCTGGTTAGAGACTAGTCTTTCCTGAATTTTCCCAAGGGGACTGAGAAGGGAGATCGGTCTATAGTTTCCCAATTTGTCTCGGGGCCCACTTTTGTAGACAGGCACGATGGTCGCTACCTTCCACATTTTTGGGACAATATCTTCCCAAAGTGATCTATTTATGAGTAAGGTGACAGGATGGGTGATAGCCGGGGTGGCAGCCCTCAGTAGGTGAGGTTTAGGCTGGTCATGGCCCAACCAGGAAGATGGGTTAATTTTGCATAGGAGAGGTAGTACCTCTGACTGATTGACCAGCTTTAGGTGGAATTGAGGCCAAGGGTGCACCCATGCATCTCCAGAGTAAAGGGTAGGCCTGGGGAGGACAGTGTGGAAGCCCATCGCTGAGGACAGTTGTTTTATCACATTAAAAAATGTGGGGTCATCAAGAGGAGACCTGGGAGTATGCTTCACAGAGTCCTCACTGACAGAGGAGGCTATAGACATGTCAGAGAGCAGGACCTCCACTTTCTCTTCCTCCACATCACCAGGAAGAATGAGATCTGGATGATACTCCTCCTCAACATCGACCTCTTCAATTTCTGGGTCTGGCATTGGGTGCTCTGTCAATGGCCCGCAGGGCGCTTCCCAGGGCCGATGATTTGGCATCAGTGACAAAGCTGTAGTCAATGGCATCGGCAAAGGGGGCACTCTGTTGCTGTACAAGTACATTGGTGAACTTGAGCAGGATGTGATTTAGGATGACAGTAGGTGTCAACGGATGGGGGGTTTGATGGCACAGGTGTCGATGACCTGCCTGTTTCCTGAGAACTCGATGAGCCTGTAACCCTTGTGAGAGAAGGGGTAGGCCTCGATGAGCGAGCCATCGATGATGATCCTGTCATCAATGACAGAGGGACTGACGACCTAGAGGTTGCAGCCAGGCACCCTGTGAATTTGGTGGAGGTTGCTGTCAATATGGGTCTGGTAGGCACAGAGACTTGCACAGCAGTTCTCTTCATCGCAGTGGCCGCAGCTGATGAAGATCCCCAGAAAGAAGGAGAGGAGAATGAGGAGGAGATCAATGCCAGGGAGAGCAGTTGTCTCGTGCCTTGGAGGCCTGGGAGCTCAAAGAACTGGCTGGTGACTGGGGAGCTGGGGCCCCAGAGGACTCCTACCTGGAGCTGGCTACCTGTAGATCCATCAGGAATTCTTTAAGAGCCTTTCTGTATCACTGAATGGTTGTTTGATTAAACTTCTGACAGAGCTCACGGTCTGAAACTTTGTGGTCAGGCCCAAGACAGCAGACACAGATGGAGTATTCATCTGTAGAGGCAATCTTCTTTCTGCAGTAGCAGTGATGGAAGAGAAATGTAGAAGTATTAACTCTCAACATAAACAAAAAGAAGAAATCTCTTGAAAAAGAGATTTTTTACAAGGTAAGTGAAAAAAGCCGAAGGCTGAAAAAAAAATGCAAGCAAAAAAAAAAAAAAGGCAACCAAGTCAACAGAGCAAGTTGAAGGCAGGAAAAAACTGCAGAGGGAGCAGGGCCACATACACCTATATAGGGTTGGGGATGTTGACAGACATCAACGCTGTGGGCGGCCCCAGTTGTACTGCTGAAAATCTTCTGTGTAGATTCCTCTTCACAGATGGCAAAGGTTCCTATGGTATTAACTGATGACTGAGATACCCCTGAAGAAGATCTTTATCTACTGGAGCTAATGAGGCATGACAAAAAACATCGGTGAAAAAAAGACCCTAAACAATTCAGCAACTTACTTGTATATTGGGTTGATTTTCATTTAAATTTTTACTGTATTATGACAATAGAAATAAGGCTTTTCAGGTCAAATCTGATGTCCTAACAAATGATTTGGTAACCAGCTCTTGTAACATGGCACAAGAATACCACAACACAACAGAGCAGACTAAGTGAACTCAATTAGAGCAATAGCAACATGTGACCACAGAGCAACCATGGATTAATCCCCCTTATTAATCCATGGTTGCAATTGGGAGCGTGCTACAGAAATACTTAACCACAGTTGCCATCATGACCAAGCTCAGGAGCAAGCTCAGCAGTCCCTATGTTTATTGCTATCTGTGTTGTCCAACTCTGATTTCCATTCCCGGTCCCACAGTCCCTGCACCAGCTCCAATCCCCATGGGCATTCACATAGACTCTAGATCTCACAATCTGTACACTGACTCCAGTTCAGCACACATAACTGAGTAGCTCAGCTGGAAAAATCCACTCCTGTCTTCGATCTTGTCCCTTCCCACCCACCCGCCCATGGACCTCGGAAGATTGAGTGTACAGTGTCCCCCACAACAATTAATCCCTGCTTGGTCATATAGATATTTTTGCAGTTTACCTCTCAGTAGTTGTCAGCATTATTAGTGCGTGCAGCAGTATTTGCGCAGATTGTGTTGTGTGTTACTGAATAGTGCCAACACTGCATTACACTTAAAGAAACACTCAGGGAAACAGACGGATGATACCAGTGTGCTACTGGCATGGGGCAGAGTCAGGGGGCCCAGAGTCTTAGTGGCCAGAATATTTGTGCACACATCCACTGGTTAGGCAGTATTGTTTAGTCATGGTCAGTTATGCCGTGCTATTGAGAGAGCAGCACACCCTATACTGAATCACCCAGTGCAGGTAAGGATCTGTCAGGGGACTGGAGCACTGGGGCATCGGGAGCATGGAAGTACAGTGGGGTTAGTGAGTGTAACGTGGCTAGCTGCAGCACAGAGACTGTGTCTGCCATATTACAGGAACCCAATGTTTTCACATGTTTTGGAAATTAGTTTTGCATACTTAAATTTGCAAATGTTGTACGTTTCCCCACAATGCAGTACTCTGATACAGAAATTGGAGGTAGGAACAGAGGATAAAACGCTAGAACTGTTGATTAGAAGTAGCAATTGCTGACATTTATCTTTGTTTTTGTACTTCATCTATTTCATGTAAAGTATGGTTGGTATGTGTTCTAAATTTTCAGGCACTGCATTAATACATGTGCAGTGTCTGACATGCATGCTCAGGTTTGCAGATTTATGCTGCCTTTCAAACAGGCAGAGCTTAACCATGAAATGCTTTCCCAACAAAAATATAGTGTTTCTGGTCATTTGTCTTTGATTTGTTACTCATACCAGCACTTGCCATGTTACAAGTGCATTAAACCACTCCAGAGCATGATTCTACTTGTGGCATTAATCCATGATTGGCAGGATGGATGCACTCAGCCTTTGGCCTCATGTGCCAACTAGCCCAACCATGGAATAATGCCACAGTAGAACCATGCTCTGTCATAGTTTAATGCTTACATATCAGACATTCGGACTCAAACCGAGTAGAATAGATGGGAACATGTCTATAATATCACCTTGGCTTTTTACTGATTTGATTTAAGAAACCAGCAGGCTTGATACCATGATAACAGATACTGTATCTAGTTTCTGAGTATCCTTTTTCAATAATTATTAAACCAAAAAATGCAGTATTAGTGCTGCAATGGCCATAGCTGCCTCACTGGCTAAAGCTGCCACTGTATCTGATAGAGACTGCCATTTGTTTTCCTCAGTCACTTCAAATGTGTAACTTCACCACCAGTCCCATTGGGACAACAAATCTCCTCCTTGTTAGGAATTATTTCCTAGCTAAACAGAACAGAACAGAACAGAATTTGGCTTTATATATTCCCTTCCATGCACCTTATTTTTCAAAACACATATAGACTATTAAATCAAAAATCAGCAGTACATCAGTACAGACAAATACAGAAGCAATTAAGTGCTGAACAACATGCAACCACTGTACATATATGAATTGCAGAGACTGCTTTATTGCGAGAGGGAATGTTACCCTGTACACAGGAGATACCCCCTACTCTTTGAAAAATTCCAAAGGATTATTGACTTCCACTTTAACAAACACTAGAGACCTCATCTAAAAGATCTGATTGAGGATGTCACTTCCAACAATGCAGCAATCATTCCATGTGCTAATGCAGTATGGAATTTCTTTCTGCCACGATAAATTTACAGATTTGTGGTTTCTACATTTGTGGCAGTTTGGCACAGTGTTCATTTTTCACAATACATCATTCCCCTGGGCCTTGCATTTTTTCCAGTATGATCTGTGGGGGAAATACACAAATCATAATTCTTTTATGGGACAAAATCCACAGATCACATTGTGCCACTAAGTCACACATGACTGTGTATCACAACATAATCTAAAGAATATTTTTTGCAGTTTTGCAACCAAAAGGAAAACCATGTCAATCCAGCCTCAGAAACCTTAGCTGAGTATTCGTTTCCTTCAGGATTTTGCCTTGTTCTACTTCCTCTCCCCCACCCCCTTGACTCCTCTAAATGCTGCCTTTTCTGTGTCTCACAACTCACTCTGTCTACTGTCAGCAGCTACCATCTGGAACAGTCTTTCTCGCCACTTCACTGGCTCTACATTACTCCATTACTGTTGTATTATGGCAGGAATGCTACAAAAGTGTTATAAGTGTATATTGTGGTATTATGGCAGGAATGCTATACAAGTGTTATAAGTGTAAAATAGGTTTTAACTAAAATATTAAGGCCAGGTAAAATAGCATCAGAATGGGGTGATTGAGCGTATGTTGCATCCAAAGCAGATGTTTCAATCAAGGCAAATTTGCTGTGCTTGACAGAAATATTTTGTACAAAGCACATTATTCTTTTGGTGCAAAATAAAAGGTCATGGCTAAAAACTTAAATTTAGCCAGCCTAGACAGTTGTGCAAGCAGAATAAGAGGATACATGCAGAGCTGTCTGGGCTATTTCCCTATTTTATGTTGTTTTTGACTAAAATGTATAAATTAAAGCAAGAGCCAGTGACTATCCACTATGTTCTTGTCTTGAGACTTTGGCTTTTCTGCCTTCCTAGACAGGTTATTTTTAATAATGTATGTTCCTTTTATGACCTGTGATAAATAATGTTTTCTGCCTAAATCAAATGTCAACTGAAACTTTTTATGTAGCAACTGCTGACAGATGTGTCTTGTGATAAGTGTATCCTGGGCCCCTATCTCATGACTTTTTGTTTTGCCTTTTTTGGCTACGAGGTTTTAATAATCTTGGAATTCCCCTTCTCTGCATTTTTTTCGTAAACAATCAGTGTATAAATAAGACTTAAACTGTAGGTCCTGTGTGTCCAAGAGGAAATAGCCATGCCATGGATGCTTGAGACACCCAGAGAAAAAAAGAGCAATGTTGTTTAATTTCTTCTGTACACCTGTAGTCCTGGTGGTGAAAAGCCATCAGCTGTTTAGACATAATCATGTTAGAGGTAATTTTGTTAGGGCTTATTTGGGTATTAATAAATTGCAACTAGTTTAAAACAACATCTGGTATAAGGTGGTGTTATTGGATTACCGGGGACCACTAACCATGAACCCTGTGCATTTATTACCTCACTGTCATCAGTATGGTATAGGTTGTTTATTTACATTACTCTTCGGCATTTCTCTGTGGTCAGTATTCTGCTATTTCTAATGACAGTGAAAAAATTCTTATAATGTCAAAATGGATGGCACTGTGTTATATTTTTCCTACAAAATAAACGAAACCTTAGGCATCTGTTTGGTCCAGTTCACCAACACCATAAAACCTTGTCGGCTCAATTTAATTAAAATTCAGAAATCATTTGGAATACAGGCCTGTTATCCCATGTTTAAAAAAAAAATAATAATATAATATTTTCATGAATCATGAGCCAGTGGCAATGTATGGGGTCTTGTTTTGTACTTAAAACACTCCCATGGTTAATTATTATTTTATTTTGCTCACATATTTCTGCTTGTTCTTTGACACATGCAGTGCATGGTCATTTGAGATCTGAAAGAACTCTAGGTCCACCATGTTTCCCACCCACTTCATCAGCAGGGATTAATAAGAATGCTGTGCAAACATGCACTAATATAGAATGATTTTCAACTCTACTAATGTACTGCTGGTCATTGGTTTATACTTCATGATCCAATGAAGCATTTCAAGACTTGGGTCTTGTGAAAGATGAGATACTTGATATAATGAAGACACTAGAAGTTTTGGACAACCAGTGATTCTGCTGGTTTAATCACTGGTTCACCTGATTCTGATGCCTAGCTGATTACCTTTTTAGAACACTTTCTCCCTTGTGCCACCAAGGAATCAAATGAGTGTTGCAACTTATATTTTGAGAGCACATATGATTAATGCTGCACAGGTGCAGTGCCAGAAGACTGAAAAGTCACCAGTCTGGTCCTCTTCTTCAAGTGGAAGCAACGTCAGATCCAGGCAACTACAGGCCAGTCAACTTGACATCAGCACTGGGTAATGTCCTGGAAGCCCTTATCAAGGACATAATAATGAATCACTTGACTGAGGTCAAGGTTCCCTACACCTCTTAACATTGAGGGCAGATCATGCTGAACCTTCTTCAATGGAGTATACAGGAGATGGACAGGGAAAGGCCATAGACAGAGCCTATCCGAACTGCAGCATGGTCTTTGACACTATGGCACATGAAAATCTTCTGGTCAAACTGCATCAATGTGGCATACACAGGGCATACACAAGATGGACTTCTAACTGACTTGAGGGCAAAATAAGATTGCTGTGTCAGAGAGGCATCACTCACAGTGGGACAGAGGTATTCAGTGGCATACCTTATGGGTCCATTGCTGTTCAACGTTTTCTTCAACAATCTAGAAGCAGGGGTCTCCAGCAAGCTATTAAAGTTCAGTGACACAAAGTAAGCCAGGATAGGGACAAACTCTAGGAAGGCCTGAAGAAGCTAAGCAACTGGTCAGACTCCTGGAATTTGTATCTAACTAGTGATCAAAAGCAGGAATGCAACAGAAAATAGGCCTTTTCCCAAGACTGTATATCCTGCATAGAAATAAAATATTGTGCCACTACTAGATTCAATCTAGTCAAATGCAAGGTGCTGCACTTCGAGATGAAAACCAGAGGTAGGGCCTACACATATAACTTCTCCTGCTGCAGCAGAATAGGAAATAGAACTGGGGTCATAGTAGACAGAGGATGAAACATGGCAAGCATCGTGTGGCTGCTGTCAAGAAGGATGGAAGAATTCTGTTGAGCATTAAAAGCTGGGTGACCAGTAGAACAGAGGAGTAGTCCTGTAACAAGTATATATTCCACTATCTGTTTCAAAGACATTCAGCTGTCCCTGTCTGGCTTCATAGCTGCTGTATTTGTGACATCATTGTCTGTTGTCATGGCAAGTACTATGGGCTGTATGCTTGAAGGAGCTTGGTATGCACTAGAAAGTGTGAGTACCAAGCCATGGAACTGCAGGTCACTCACCCAGTCCCAGCAAGATACATGGGGCCACAATTCTCTCTCTCTCAGGCTGGCTTGATCCCATGGCCCAATGCACAAACATAGACCTCAGGTCAGACTGTGGCTTTCCAGTCTGAAGCTGGTCCCACACTAGAGTCCATGTGGTGTGAGAGCAGGATATCATTGGATATTGCTGCAGAGATTCTTTTTTTACCTTTTTGGGTAGCTGTGTCCGGCAGCCTTCATCCTCTCCCCAGCCCTCCATGAATCCCAATCTTATCAATGACAGCTCAATGCACTGCTGATCTGTGACTGGGAAACATGGTAACAGAATATTGGATTGGACTCTAGATCCTTTATATCTGTCCTCCCACTTCATAAGCATTTCTGAATAGGTATACTGTGTAAACATGTATGAATTTATAGGGGCTATTGGTATATAAAGAAATATTTTGCACTACTCAATAAAGAGACAGCATGGAGTTCTGAACTTTTCATTCAAAATGCAGTTTACAGTGCCGGCCATTGCCAGCCCAGTGGCATGGCTGGCTAAGAGGCTGTGCACCTTACCTCCTGCCACATCAGCAACCAAGTTTTGGAAATGACACAGGTCACTCAGGGGCTATCCAGGGGAGGGAGGATTGAACATCCATAAGACTGCTCTCTTTCCTCTTAGAAGGGGGTGCCATGGCTTGCTGCTTTTCTGCCACCTGGAGGTGTCTGGGTGTTATCACAAGCAACCCACACACAAAGGGAAAGGATCCCATGATCACTGCACCGGGGGCATCTCCACAAAAGTGGAGATTGCACTTCTGTGCCCAGGGGCAGAAACTGCAAAAAAAAACAACCCAATGGCAAGATGACAGCTGACCCCTTGCAGGCCCCACACTAGCCACTGGGCAGCCCTCGCAAATCTTGTGGCAGAGGATGATGAGGGAAGTTAAGTCTTGGAGAAGACAGATATCATGGTTGGGGTGGGGAGGGGGTCAGTCACAGTGCGGCTGATGGGGCAGACTAGGAGGTCAGTCACAGTGCGGCTGGTGGGGCAGACTAGGAGAACAAAATCTATATGGAAAAACAAGTCATTTACAGCCAATTCAGCATGTTTTTTGTAGACTGTCAAAAGGCATTTTATCCATTTCACCTACTGCCAACAATAAGGAGAGCCAGGGGGATACTGGGATGCATAGGGAGGGGCATCACAAGTAGAAAAAGGGAAGTGGTTATCCCTCTATACAGACAGTTGGTGAGACCCCATCTGGAGTACTGCGTGCAGTTTTGGAGACCTCATGTACGCAAGGACATAGACAGGATGGAAGCAGTCCAGAGGAGGGCAACTAAAATGATGAAGGGTCTACATCAGAAACCATATGAAGAGAGACTGAGAGAGCTTAATATGTATACCCTTGATGAAAGGAGGGACAGGAGGGACATGATAGAAACTTTTAAGTACCTCAAGGGAATCAACAAAGTCCAGGAGGGTAGCATCTTTCAGAAAAAGAGATGTGTAAGAACAAGGGGGCACAATTTAAAGTTGGAGGGGGGACGGCTCAGGGGTAATGTGAGGAAATTCTTTTTCACGGAGAGAGTGGTGGACATATGGAACTGCCTTCCTGGAGAGGTTGTGGGGTCTAAAACAGTGGGGGAATTCAAACATGCATGGGACAGACATAAGGCAATTATAGTGGGGGGTGGCAGGAAGTAGGCTGTTGGTTAACTAGAATCTGCAGGTTATCCAATAGGTAGGGAAATGGGCAGACTGGGTGGGCCAAGTGGTCCTTATCTGCCATCAAAGTCTATGTTTCTATGTTTCTAATACATTTTCACTGACAGAATGGTTTTATTGGAACTGCCAGCCATTACCTACCATGGAAGGCTATGAAATCAAAGACCCATCATTAAAACTTACTGTAGATTAACCGATTAGTGACATGGGTCCAAAGAGAGAGATGGAGATGACTTTTTCTGCTGCAGTGTTGGCATTAATTTAATATTGTGCAAAATGAGTAGCCATTGAATGCATACTGAATATGTCTATTGTATTTATTCATACTAATTGTATATGGTGTATATTGTATTCTGATTTTAAATGTTGTGATGGCCATTTGGCCTAGAATCATAACAGAGAACTGAAATGACATGAATGTTTATCCAGAAACAAAAGCAATACACATTTTAGTCACTTTACATGACTGCAAGTACATACAGTATATACAAGCACGTTTGCTCCAGTTCCCTAGTTCAGTCTCAACTAACTTTTCAAAAGACAGTTGACTGGGTTTGTTAATGCAGTTTGGAGGGAGGTTTTAGAAACATAGAAACATAGAAAAAAAGATGGCTGGAGGAGACCAAGGGTCCATTTAGTCTGCCCATGTGTTCCTTGGACCTTCTCAGATCCCAGAACCTAACGCCCCCTTCTGCCTAATGACTCATACTGCTCCTGTTGCTTTTGATTGTACTTTAGTCTTGTACCAACCCAGCTTGAATGACGTCATGGACTTTGCTTCCACTACTTCAGCTGGCAGTTTATTCCATGGCTCCACGACTTCAGTTTTGTAAGCAATAACCTCCCACTGCAGGGATAAGGCCCAACCACCCACTGCGCCCAAAGTATACCAGGCATGTGCATTGCTAAATACTGTAAGTAGAAGTGACTGGGTCATAAATACTCTTATAAAAAGTGGAAAAAAAATACTGTAAAGTGAGTTAACCAGCAAGTTGTTTTCCCCCCATTTTGAGTACTTTACGCTGACACAAATGTTCACTGTTTCTAAATAATCTTTACAAAACTTCATTCTTTTATAACAAATCATCTCATTTGATTTTAAACAGCCTTGATTTTACTCATCATTAGCTTTTCTATGCAGAGATGGGCTGGCTCCCATTCAGTTATTCGAAAGGTTTCCCTTACTTTGGCAATCTGGTTGATCCTGTAATTTACTCTTATGTAGTAGCTTATGGAGAATTGATCAAAAACTTTTAAAAATCTCAAATCTACATTACCAAAAGGTTTTAGAACTTGTGTGTGCTGCTTCTGCCTTGTAGAAGTATATTTTTATTTCTATAGGGAATCTCTTTCCCTGTGATCTGTTGAATATACTGTAACCTCACCTGTGGAATCACGAGTTATCATTCAATGGATGTACACAACCAGATAAGGAGTTGTGCTTATACAACACTGTAGAAAGTAAGGAGGTCTGTTGTATGACTGAGTGTTTGACTGTCATATATGGATGCTTTGGTTATTCACACTCTCTGTCCCTATGGGACTACCACCCTGTCGGGGGTACCTTGAAGGCAAAGAAACCTTGGAGCAGGTTCCACCCTTAGAGATGCCACCAGATCATACTTTCCTTAAGTTAAAGGTACGCAAGGAAGGCACCCAAAAAGAACTAGAAGCAGATGCTGCAAATGCAGACTGACTGACATAATGACAGACAGCTGAATCTGGTAATGTCTGATAGAAGACAGTGGCATGACTTCCAGGGGAGAGAGAGAATGGCAGGATTGTAAGAAGATGCCACCATTCAACCCCAACTGGCAGCAGAATCCTTCTAGATTAAGCATTATAATTAATAAATACTACATTATGGCCTTCGGCATGCAGGAGAGAAAAACACCCCAGTGGAGGAAATCTCTGAAGATCCATGGTCTTGGTTGCCATCCCTCCTAGCATGGGTGATTCTTATTATGATAGCTCAGCTTGCTGATTTGGAATTAAATTTAGACGATGTTGCTTTGAGGGAACATCTCTCAACTCTACCCTTTAATGGGATAACACTGTGGGGTGCTGTGAGTCAGTCTCTGCAGCTAAAGGAAGTTCCCTGCATAAGCAGAACCACCCCTCAAAGAATGAAATGAGGAGAGATGTGACTGCTGAAAGGCTAGCACCCAGTCTCAAGATTGTGAGAATGCCTAACCTTGAATGAAAACTAAGGGAAAGGGATACAGAATAAAACTACGTAGACCTGAAGCAGACATGGTGAGAATAACTTTCAGAGGTGCTGCCAATGTAGTCAGCACAGCAAAAGGAACCCATAAGGACTTAAGACTCCATCCTCCGGCAACTGAAGCCATAAAACTACAATATAAGGTACCACCGACTGCAGATCTGCACAGCTAAAGCTTCTACAGGAGCGCTGGACCTTACATTCTGGTGGGACTGTTGGGGTAGCCACAGGAGACAAGCGGCCCATGGTGAAGGACTGTAGCCTAGTGAGGAACTCACCCTCAAGATGCGGACTTCAAGGGGAATGAGTGAGCATGTCTACATACAGGGCAAGCCCTGAAGGCAAGATCCTTGGGATATGATGATGGCCAGTATGAATGCATTCATAGAGCTTGTTGGTATGGAAGCAGACACTGACCATGAAGGTAAAGGAATCCTTTTCCTTAGGTTAAAGGTACCCAAGGAAGGCACCCAATCAGAACTAGAAGCAGATGCTGCAAACACAGACTGACTAGCGTAGTAACAGACAGCTGAATCTGGAGATGACTGATAGCAGACAGAGGTATGACTTCCAGGGGAGAGAAGGAATGGCAGGATTGTAAGATGATGCCACCATTCAACCCCAACTGAAAGCACAATCCTTCTAGATTAAGCATTATAATTAATAAATACTGCATTATGGCATTCGGCATGCAGGAGAGAAAAATACCCCAGTGGAAGAAATCTCTGAAGATCCATGGTCTTGTCTGTCATCCCTCCTAGCATGGGTGATTCTATTTATGACAGCTCAGCTTGCTGATTTGGAATTTAATTTAGGTGATGATATTTTGAGGCGGTATCTCTCACTCTGCCCATCTAATAGAATAACACTGTGGGGTGCTGTAAGTCGATCTCTGCAGCTAAATGAAGTTCCCTCCAGAAGGAGGCCAACCCTTCAAAACTTGAAATGAGGAGTGATGTAACTTCTGAAAGGCTTGCATCCCATTTCAAGATCTTGAAAAGGCGTTAGCTTGAATGAAAATTAAAGGAAAGGGATACAGAATGAAACTAGGTAGACCTTAGGTAGACACAGTGAGAATAACTTTCAGAGGTGCTGCTAGCGCAGTCTGCACAGCAAAAGGAACCCACATGGGCTTACGACTCCACCCTCTGGCAGGTAAAGTCTTAAAACTACAGCATGGAGCAGGACCAACTGCATGTCTGCACATCTAAATCTTCCCCAGGACCACTGGACCTTACCACCTGGTGGGACTGCTGGGAAGGGCCACAGAAGACAAGTGGCCTACAGTGAAGGACACAAAGCAAGGGACTTACCTTCAAGATACAGATTTCAAGGGGAGTGATTCGTGGCTTCAAGATGGCGACTGGTGTGGGTCTGCCTCGAGGTTGCTGCAGTATTGCTTAGTGTTATTCTGTGCAATATGCTAGTTTTAAGTCTGTTTTACGCTCGTTTTATTTTATTTAAATTTCTTTCAGGTCATATTTGTTTGATCTTGGAGATGGATATTCCCCCACCGCTGCTATTGGGGGTCGCTGCTTAAGCCCTGTTTTTTTTTTCTCCCTCGGAACTGGTCCCTTGCTGGGTTGCAATACAAGCTGTACATGGTAGCCTCATGGAACTGTATGCTTGGGGATTAAAGAGTACGCAACTGTGGATTTATCAGGACTTGTTGGGAAATTTTGAAGTTCACTTCGGGAGTCTCTTGGACATGTTTCTCCCCGGATGGTACCAGACTTCGAAGGATGTGTTGAGCCAGTTTCCCAACTGTGAAGGAGGTGGTGAGCTGGCCTGAGACTGGTATCTTTTTCCCATTATTCGTGGATTGTTTAAGAGACTGCCGGGCTACATAGAAGTAAGCCGGGCCGAGACCCATTGCTGCAGTGGAGAGGAGTGCTCTGTCTCTGTTCCCAGTGGGTGAGAGGGTTGGTTAGAAGTGCACTGGAGGGTAAAGTTTTCATCCACCCAAGGGGGCTTGCAGTTTTGGGGTGGTCATTGGGCCATCCTAGGTCTGGGGCCCTGACCCTGGGAAGTGGTAGTTCTGGGCAGTTCCTAACTGGTGCAAGCTTTCAGGGGTTCTTTTTGGCTTTGGCAGTTCCTGTCAGGGAGAATCTACATCCTCTTGGACTCCTAATGAAAGATATGAAGCAAGTCACCGATTCTTAAGAAGAAGACTGATGTGCAGTTTGAACTTTATCAAGGGGATGTGAACTGCTCTTATAGTCGGTTCCATTTTTCAGGGGATAGTTGGAGCAGCTTGAACATTAACTGGAGGGCTTGGATTATTATTAGAGACGGTCCCATTCTTGGGGTTAAAGTGAATTTGTTTACTGCCTGGATTACATCTGATTATTGATCTGGTGACTTAGTGGGCTTGATTTCAAATGGCTCTTTGGTGAGGTCGTGAGAGGGCCTTGTATTTACACATTTTAACTGTAGTTTCATGCACTGCTGTGAGAGAACAGTGTCTGGACTTTAAATGGTGACAGTGGGGACGAGAGACTCATTGTTCAAAATCTTTTAAAATCTTTTTTATTGTTAAAATTTCATTTCTTTTGTAATTGTATTTGGGAAGTGTTAAGAGTGGTTGGGTGGGGGATTCTTTTAATATAGTTATTAGATTTGTTTGTTCATTTACTTATTATATGTTAGCAGGGGTATCTCCCCGTCAGGCATTACTCTCCTGTTGAGCTCCGTAGCCTCCATCCCTTTGATTGTCCTCAATTGCTGGCTGGTTTATACTTGATGCCATGCATGATTGTTAGGAGAAGGTATAGGGGTAAGGGCCACAGACCTCCCAGGAGAGTGGAGCCAAGCAGCCGGATTGGAGTAGTAGGGACCAGGAGACACCTTGGGGCAAAATGGATTCCTGATAGGGGCTTGCCCTATCTGGTTTCCATACTCAAGGGCTCCACTGTGTGTGGGCGGATGACTCGGTCGACCTCGGGGTCTCATCCAACCCAGGTGGTGTTATGCAATACCAGGTCTATTAAAAACAAGATGGCAGTGATGGCTGATCATGTTGGATCATCAGACCTGGCTTGCATCACTGAGACCTGGCTGGATGCAAATTCTGGCCCCATTTTGGAGTCAGCAATTCTGGCCAGGTTTTCGGTGATACACCGCCCAAGGTTGGATCATAGGGGCAGGGGTGTAGCCATTGGTTTTAGATCGGAATTGAACCTTGTGGAGGTGCCAGTAGAGGAGACTCGGTCCTTTGAATGTATCATGGGCGCAGGTGTGGAGTGCAGGAGTCTTCTCATCTATCATCCACCTGGAGGTGAGAAGCAATTCCTTCAGGAAGTCACGGACTTCATCATCAACATGGTGTTGGAATCCCCCAGATGGATGGTGCTGGGACACTTCAATGCCTGGGTTGATGATGAACTCTTGCAGTTTAGTCAAGACTTCCTCCAGCTGATGAATTTGCTGGGCTTCTCACAGGTGATTACCTCTGTGACTCATAGACACGGTCATTCCTTGGACCTAGTCTCCTTCTGGATATGGAGACCTCTGATTTGGTGGTGGAACCAGTCAGTTGGTTGGACCATCACACCATAAGGTTCAATTTCCAGGCCCCCCTTGTATAGGTCTACCCCTACAGAGATGGTCCTGTACCATCCTTTAAGAGGTTTATCCCCCGATGGCCTACTGGCAGCCTATCAGGGCTGCTGAGGAATAGCAGTGACCCAGGTGCCTTAGTCCAGGGTTATAATGACATGGTGACTATGGCACTGGATTGCCTTGCTCCTGTCCGTGTTCATCCCATTACCCAGCGCCCTCGGTCCCCTTGGTTTGATGGGACCTTGAGAGAGCTATGGAAAGTGGGACAAAGGCTGGAGTGTTGCTGGTGAAAATCAAGCCTGGCTGCCGACAGACTTAGATTGATAACCCATTATGAGGATTATCAATCGGCTATCTCCTGTAAGAAGGCAGAGTTCCTGTCCAGGCAGATAGCTGCGGCACAAAACCGACCATCTCATCTCTTTCGCACTGTAGACAGACTATGCACTCCAGTCTGTCTGCAGTCTTGGAGAGCATTGTCACAAGGGAAGTGTGATGAATTTGCTCACTTTTTTGCTGATAAGGTTGCTGACATCAGGTCTGAGATTCACACGGGATGTCCCAATGGGGTGGATGGTGATCGGTGGGAGGTGGCAGTTCCTCAGTTTGCCTGGTCTGACTTTGGCCAGCCGGCGATTGCAGATATTGTGAAGATTATCCAGTCTTTGCGGCCAGACTGCTGTAGTTTTGATCCCGGCACAACGCGCCTCCTTATGGACTGTGTTGAGACCATCGGTCCGGTCCTTGCAGAGATAGTCTGGTGTTCTTTAGAATCCGGGGTGTTTTCAGACACTCTGAAGGAGGTGGTGGTGGTACCCCTTCTTAAGAAACCATATCTTGACCCAGACTGTCTTGCTTACTACAGATCCTTCTCTAAACTTCCCTTTATGGGTAAGGTTATTGAGAAGGTGGTTGCCCTGCAGCTGGAGGATCATTTGACCATCCACAGCATCTACGATCCTCTCCAGTCCAGTTTTCGGAAATGGCATAGTACTGAGATGGCCCTTATTCAGGTTCTCAATGATCTTCTAATAGCAAGAGATTGGTGGAGCCGTTCCATTTTGGCTATTCTTGATCTCTCGGCAGCTTTTGACACTGTGGACCATGGGGTGTTGGTCGAGCGCCTGTGGTTAATCTGTGGAGTGTCTGGTACAGTCCTCAGATGGTTTAATTCCTTCCTCACTGGCAGGTTTCAGAGAGTTGTCTCTGGAGTTTACCCCTCTGACAAGGTCTCCTTGCCATGTGAGGTTCTGCAGGGCTCTGTACTGTCCCCCATGTTGTTCGCAGTGTATATGCTGCCATTGGGAGACATTATAAGGTGGTATGAGCTGAGTTTTCACTGTTATGCAGATGACACTCAGCTCTACCTGTCCTTTGTGCCCGATCAGGGAGGAGCTGTCTCGAGTTTTAACAACTGCCTTTTGGAGATTGAGGACTGGATGAGTGCCAGCTGGCTGAGGTTGAATCCAGATAAAACTGAGGTTTTGGTAGGCCGCCGTGTAGAGGTGCCATCAGAGGGGCGAGCCTCGGGTCTTTGGCTCGGTGGTCGCTAGCTGATGATCTCTGAATGGGTGCGGGATCTAGGTGTGATTCTTCATGATGGATTGACACTTAAACATCAGGTGTCATCTGTTGTCAAGACTGCCTTTTTCCATCTAAAGAATGTAGCCCGGATCAAGCACCTAGTTCCGCATGATGACCTACCAGTTTTGGTTCAAGCCTTTGTAACCTCTAGCCTTGATTACTGTAATGCCCTGCACCTAGGGCTACCAGGGGTTGATATCTGCCACTTGCAGCTGGTGCAGAATGCTGCAGCCAGGCTGTTGACTGGGCTACCTCATAGCTGTCATGCCATGCCTGTGCTGAGTGGTCTGCACTGGCTGTCTATTCAGTGGCGGATCACCTTTAAGGTCGGTTTACTGACCTATAAGGCCTTACACAGACAGGGACTGAGTTATCTGCAAGATCTTCTTCATCCCTACTGCCCCTCCCAGTTGCTTTGCTCCACTGACGAGGGATTGCTAGAGATTCCCAGGGTTTGTTTAAAGTCATCTGGGGCTGGTGCATTTGAATTTGTGGCCCCATCCCTGTGGAATTCTCTACCCCATCTGATTCGACAATGCCTGATGGTGGAGAGCTTTAAGTCTGCTTTAAAAATGTATTTATTTACTTTGGCATTTTCTGATGTTATCTGAGCTACTGCAGATGTTTTTATATGTATTGATAGGTGTAGCTGTTTTTATGTATTTTATGGTTATGTACTAGTGCTATGGTTTTGGAATAGCGCTATTTATAAATAAACAAGCATTTGTCAATTCCGAATGTTGCTTGCTTCTATGTGCTGTATTTGGAAGTCATTGGAGTGCAAATATTGAAAATTTGTGAACTTACGAGAGTGCGTAGGAACTGCTCAATGCACGCTTGTAAAACAGTCATTTTTAGGAATTTTTTCACCAAATTTTCAACATAGCCATTTTAAGACCTCTGCTCATGAACAGTGTCACTGTGGTTTTGTTAATGTGTCCCATACATTAAGTTTGCACACCGACTGCGCCATTGTGTGCTACATGGGCGGAAACACGTTTTGGGCAGGATGTGAAAAATGACAGCTGCACTGCTCATAAGGAGGTGTGATAAAATGCCAATGTTGAAAATCTGGAGTGAAAATATTGAAAAATCGCAAACTTACGAGCATGTGTAGGAACTGCGCAATGCACGCTCGTAAAACAGTCATTTTTAGGAATTTTTTCACCAAATTTTCAACATAGCCATTTTAAGACCTCTGCTCATGAACAGTGTCACTGTGATTTTCTTAATTTGTCCCGTACATTGATTTCGCACACCAACGGTGCCATTCTATGCTACATGGGCGAAACACATTTTGGGTGAGATGTGAAAAATGACAGCTGTACTACTCATAAGAAGGTGTGGTAAAATGGCAATGTTGAAAATCTGGAGTGAAAATATTGAAATTTCACGAACTTACGAGCCTGCGTAGGAACTGCGCATCGCATGCTCATAAAACAGTCATTTTGGAATTTTGGCACCAAATTTTCAACATGGGGTTTTTGGGACCCCTTCTCATGAATGGTGTCACTGTCATGGCAGTATTCGGGCCCAAAGGGTGATTTCGCAGTCACTGCGCGAAATCACCCTTTGGGCCAAATAACGCCATGACAGTGACATCATTCATGAGAAAGTTAAAAACCCCATGTTGAAAATTCCAGCAAAATTCCCAAAATGCTCTGAGATATGCAACAAAGTTGAAACCCCTATCTAGCCCATTATACAGCTTACCGCATTTCCTCAGTTCGCTGTCGGCTTTGAAGAGTGCAGACGTGTTCCGGTCCACGAAGATCATCGCGCTGGAGTCGGAGGTAAGTATGGGGTGAGGGGTGTGTGGGGAAGCTGGGTGCGCAGTGGGTGGGTGCGGGTTGTTGGGGGGGCTGGGAGACGTGCCGCGGGACTGTTTTCGTTTTACAGGTTTCAAAAAAAAAAAAAAGACATCGTGGGATGTTTGCCACACTGGGGTGGGCTCCCAGCATGGCACAAGGATGTTGGGGGGGCGTTCAGCCGACGGGGGATTGGGCACCCCCGTCAGCCATAGGACTGCTTGCCAGGCTGGGGTGGGCTCCCAGAGTGGCACCTACTACTGGAGGCGGCACAGCTGGCGAGGATTGGGCACCCGTCAGCTATACAGTGCATCGCGGCGCGCACACCTGAGGTGGGGGGCTGTGCATGAGCAGCCTCTTGTCGGTGCTCACTGAGCGTAGCTCCCCTTTCAACTGTATGCCACTGCATTTTGGAGCGTGTCATAGACAGCTCCAAAATGCATTGGCTTAAAGGGGCCATGCCTGCCAGCACACTGACTGAATTGGAGAAGGAGGTGACACACCTCCGAAATCTCCGATGACGGCACTATGTTTCTTGCACATGCATGCAAGCAACATAAAAATGATTGATTGATTGAGCATATCTTCCCACAGGGCAAGCCTTGAAGGAAAATTGTTGGGATGTGATTATGGCCAGTATGAATACATTCATAAAACCTGTTGGTATGGAAGCAGACACTGACCGACTGATTAATGACTGCTGAAGAACAACTAATATGATTGAAAGAGACAGACTGAATGATGACTGCTGAAAGGAATGATATATTGGTTGAGACAATGACTGCAAAGGTACTGAAAATATGAACACATATCAAAGGCCAGAATAATGAGTAAATTCAGCCACAAGCAGGAAAACGTGAAAGCTGTGTTATCCTGGGGTAATTAATGCTGAAGCAGGCTGACTGACTGAGTAAGGTTGACCAATTGATTATGTAGGAGTGGGAATGGCCGCCTGGCCAAGAAGCCAGATGAATATAATTTAGAAAGAATGCTGTGAAACCAAGAGGAAGTTTGCAAGTGGCTTGATATGGACAGCAGAGAGAACAGACTAAGAAAACACACGTCAAACGCATAGACTGACATATGTCAAATATACTGCAGAAACTAGTAAGCACACCAAGAATCAAAACTGAAAAAAGAAACACAAGAGGTACATGAGAAGAGAAGTGCAGCATAAGTGGCAGACCAAAAGAAAAGAAGGAAACACTCTGCTACAGCCAGGGAAGGCAGAAAGACTATATGCTAAACTAGAAAGCTGCTGAAGGCACAAACCAAGCAGAAAGCCCAAAAGCAACAAGGAATGCAACTGCGTTTAAAACAAAGAGGAAAGCAGCAGCAAACAGGAGACAGGGGCTCCACAGCCCCAGCAGAACCTCTGTCAAAGAAATAGTGCTTCCAACTGAGGCTGAAGGAGACTGGTTTAAAGCCCATGCAATAGGGGTGGCTGGTTGCTTTGCAACTAGGACTGAAACATAAAAAATCTGGGCAGAAAAGGACCACTTATCCATCCAGTCTGCTCTCTGTTACCTATCCTACTCCAGAACCTAATGTGTAGTTGGGTTATTGCCCCCAACCCCCCCCCAACTCAGCCTTCAGCTTTTCTCCTGTGTAATTATTAAGCCTTTTTACACAGTCCCAGCCATTTCTGAAGCCATTTATGGTTCTTACTCCCACTACCTCTGCTGGTAAGCAGTTCCAATCTCAGACACTCTATCTGTAAAATAAAACCTGCTCACATCATTCCTGAATTCCTGCTGCTAGCTTTCACACATGCCCCCATGTTCTTGATATGGCAGTCCTGCTGAATATTTCCCCATAATCTACTTGGTTTATTTCTATCAGGAACTTAAAGGTCTCTGTCATATCTCCTATCTCCCTTCTGGTCTCTAGTGAGTAAACATTCAGGGCCTTAAGCCAATCCTTTCAGAATCTGCCCTGATGGCCCTGAATTATTTGTGTTACCTGTGCTGTACTGTCTCTAGCCTGGCTTTGTTTTTTCTTAAGTGGGGACTCCAGAACCAGTCATAGTGCTCCAGATACAGCCTCACTAGTGATCTTTAGAGAGGCAGTATCATCTCCTTACTCCTGCTGTCAAACCCTCTCCCACCCAACATCCCAGTTGCCTTGCTGTCGGCCTTATTACATTGACAACACCCAGGTCCCTTTTCTCAGTGGTAGTGTCTACCTTAACCCCTCTCATTGAATATTTCTACCTTGGGTTCTTGTTCCCTATGTGCATCACCTTGCACTTAATGGCACTTAATTTCCACTGCCATACTTTGGACCATCTCTCAAATCTTTGCAGGTCACTCTGCAATTCCCTAACCCTTTCCTCGCTGTTTACCCAGCGACAGAGCTTAATTTCATCTGTGAAGAGACACATCTTGCCTAGTTTTCCTCCCCCAGTGTCACTGATGAACAGATTGAAAACGCTAATGAACATATTGGAATGGACTGGACACAAGACTGAACTGTATGGCACCCCACTGATGACCTCCCTCTCCCCCTTCTTACCCCTGTTTACCACCACCCTCTTCTGTCTCTATCCCTCATCCAGTTGCTTACCCACTGCCGGCATTAGGTTTTTAATTATTAAAATGTGCTGCTTGCATTAATACCTATGAATCAAATGTTTGAGAATAATGTCTTAAGTATTTTATTACCCGGTAACAACTGTAACTTTCTTAACCTGGGACATGACTGGAAATTAAGCTTTTGTCTCATTGAGTCATATCCTGGATCCATGTTTCTTATGGATAAAACAATAAATATGTTGTAACCTGACAAACACTGCAAAATGACCTACAAAGTTAATGACCTAAATCTTGTCACTTGAGTTTCTAGTGTGTAGAAAACAGATGTTTCGAATTCATTCTGTGCTGAAGTTCTAGGATTTGCCGACATGTGTCTTTCCCGGCCCGACTTTCTTTAGAGTCATCTTTTGACTTGGTTCAAGACAAACCGGGTTAAGGAATCTGGATATGGTGATGACTGCATCTGATTGTCACTACTCCACCTAGCCAACTACCACATTTCAAAACAGAGAGAATGATGGTGTCATCTGTCATATACAATTTATTTACCAAGTACTGTTCAGGTGTGATTTAACATGGGGTGTAGTTTCTACCCGATAATACAAATGACAGGGACTGAAGCATATGCAGATCAGTATAATTTGTTAAAGGTTAAGTAGTAAAAGCTGGCCTGGTTGCCTGGAGGGCTGAGACATTGTGCCCTAGCTCCTGCCACACGAGCGACTCATATTTGATGGTGAATGCAGGTCACAGGTGGTCAGCCAGGGAGGGAGAGGCTCAAGCATCCAGAAGACAGTTCTCCTCTCCTGGGGAAGGTTGCTTGGCATTCTCACTGAATGACTGCCACCAGATGGCGGTCTGGGGGCAGAATGGCCCGGAAGACGCCAATGATGGAAGGGTGCTGTGGGACTCTGTAGTGTGCACTCACCTCCACATATGCACACTGATGTGCATGTCCTAGCAAGGGAAAGAAGGGAAGAACACAGAAAAAGGGGAATGCTGGCAGGCTGCATGAAGACCAGACCATGCTCCCGATCCTCAGCTCAACCTGGGGCACTGAGGTGGGGTGGAAGGATGGCACTCCCCTCCCGCGCCCTGCCATGGTGGGAAATCCATGGGCGACTCACGGATGGAGGAGGGGGGGTCAGAAGAGAGAGCAACATGGTCATGGGTAGATGTGAGCCCTCTCGGGGGAGTTGAGGCCACCTGCCAGCTTCCCCACAGGGGAGAAAAAGAGAAGAAGAAAAACAAAGTAACATAGTAAGTCAGTGGCTGTGATGGAACTGAAAACTATAATCTCCTTGTCACTGTTGTGCTATCCCTATGGCCTCACTGCCTTTCCTACTCAAAGGTAGACAGTATTGCAGCCCTCCCCCACCTCAGAAACTGGCTAATGGTATGACAGGGACATACTTCCTCACACAAGCAAACATACCAATTCAGCTTGTATAGTGTCTTGTTTTTTAAAACTGCAGGGATCAAAACTATCCCAATGCATTAGAAAAGTGTGTTAAGAGTTTACAAAGTGAGGGGGCTCATCTGGAAATGTCCAGGTCTCAGATGGGACAATCTTACCATCTTCCTACATTTATTTTAGTGGCCCTCTACTGATAGCCAATGGAACAAATAGTGCACTATTAAAGCCTTTTAAGAAACATGTATACTACATTTAAACTAAAAGCACAACCAAGTAAAGAAAGTGGTAAGAAATTCCAGAAAGGTTTTCTCACCATTTTAATGAGCCTGTGGGTGTTCCTAGACAAAAAAAAACACACCTTCTACAGGGGTGGGGTAGGGTGCAGAGTGGGGAATGGGTTTTCAGACAAGTGCACTTAACAACACAGAATTTACAGACAACATGAAAAGCCAAATATTACTACAAGTACTACATGAACATGATTTGAACAGTACAGACAATGCAAATAAGTGTACATTCTTGAAAAACTGAAAAAGTACTCTCGGCAATCTTAAAAAAAAAAGAAACTGCATTAAATCATGCTCATGTTAAATGTTTATTGGTAGTTAAGAGTAGGAGTGACAAACAGTAACATGATTATAAATGGCAAAATAATTATGAACAATTTGACAGGGTTAATGAATCATGACAGTACTCCTTGCCTGACAATAAGAACTATTTATTTTATCTGTATAATTTTATACTTAAAAATACATCACCTTCATGGACTTTTATTTTGCACCAGAAGGTTTTGAGTTGGATATAATTTAACAATGACTGAAATTATATCATATTATTAGCAGCTTCTGTTTACAGGCACAATCCAAGTGCTCTGCATAAATGTGTGTATTGCAGTTAAATTATATGGTAATGATATATTATGAATAATCCCGCTCCAAAAGAAACTTTTGGAAGTGTTACATCATGCTAACACCATTATGTTTGTTCTGGTAAATAATTCTAACCTAATTCTTATCAGAATTGTATGACAATTTAATTACAGAATTAGTGTTTCACTGCCACAGTTATAAAATTTGACCATGCTTAAGAATAACAGAAATAACTTTCAAGGTCAGTTCTTCACACATTTATATAACTTTACAAACAATGAAGTGGGTTGAATCTATTTATATATGAGAATAAAAAAAATAATATAAAGTAACCACTGAGTCTTCATAATCAAAATGGAACATTGATTACTCTTTCAACTGTTACAGTACCTCATTCATTCTAGAGTTCTGCTGTTGATAAAGACTGCAAAAATGAATTTGTCCCACAGTATGACTCATTTTATTTGACAAATCTAGAGCAGTAAGTGTCTTTTTTATTCATTTACAAAAAGTAATAGTAACATCAAAGTTAAAAAGTTCTCATTTAAGAAAACCTTACTCAAGAAAACCTTACTGCTACACAACAGACTATATTTTTGTTAAGCAAAATGTTTTATAAACAGAATAAGCCCTCTCCTTACAGAAAATAAAAAAAAATGTAAATCTAACACATCAACAGAGAAATTGTGTGTGCAGGGAAGGCGATGTAATGGATCTGGTTTAGCAAAAAAAAAACATGCTGCTAGCTTAGCTAGAGGAGCTTCTCCTTTCATTTACTGGAATAGTTTTCTCTTAGGATTCATAAAGTAGCAGACATTTTACATTAACCATCAAAATACACTTTTGATGATGACATAGAGCCAAATGTAGCTTAAGCCTTGAACTCTTGTCTCCTTCAGTTTTTGAAACTGCTCCTGACAAGCTAACGTTTACAAAACCAGCAGATTCATGATGGGTAAGGGAGAGGTGACACCAGGACTATGAGGGCTGAAACTTAACCATTAAAAACATTGATTGTAGCAGGGGAAATGTTTGAACAAGGTCTGCCCTGAAAACAGAGCCACTTGCCTGCTAGCTCCAGAGGCCCAGAAGATGACATTGACATAGAAATGGATCATCTCACCCAGAATCAACTTGAACAAATCCTCCAAGAAATCTAGGCATCTCGATGAGAGAATAAAAATGAATTAAAAAAACTACATGAGTGACTTACCGGCATGGAAACCAGACTGCAGGAGGCTGAAGAGAGGGTCTTAAGTTCTGAATGTGCATTGATGCAAATAGGGCCCACAGTCAAGGCCCTTGTGTCCTACATTGACTCCCTGCAAGCAAAGTATACTAATTTGGAGGCCAGATCACAATGAGATAATCTCAGGTTGTCCGGTCTCCCTGAGGGAACTGAGATCAGACATACAGTATGTGTGACTTTATAGCCGATCTTCTAATGGATGTATGGGGCCTCACACCCACGATGACACTCCAAATAGAAAGAGCGGACAGGGCACTCTACCTCAAGCCCACCGAGCCATCAGCCGGCCCTATGCAAATTATTATGACTCTTGGTAGCTACTGCATTAAGGAAGAGGTGCTCTGGAAGGCCTGGATGATGAAGGAAGTAAGGTACAATGGGCAGTGATTGTACTTAGATCATGACTATCTGGTGGTAATTCAGCAGGAAAGATTAAAATACACACAGATAATCCGAGCCCTCCATTTTAAACAAATAAAATTCCAAACCCCATTTCCAACCAAGATCCAAGTGATGTGGGAGGACAGCGCCAAACTGAATAACATGCTGGAGGAAGCAACAGCAGCCCTGCAAGAAAGAGAAATAGCAATCCCCAGGTGAGAGGAGGCAGCCAGTAGTTCAGCAGATCCCAGACCTCTTTGCATGGAATGGTCCAAGGCTTAATCGGGTAGAAACAGATAACAAGTTATATCTCTGTTCTGTAAATGTAAGTGTACCAGAAATTATTAAGGGAAATGGTAAAGCTAATTAAGCTAGCCCCTAGAAAGGCTATGAATACCCTCTCTGGGAGTTTAGGACCATATTGGAAGAGGGATATTACTGTAAGTACACTAAAAATGTAAAAACATCTTGAGACAGTCTGACTAAGGTTAAGGCTACTATAACATGACTGGACCCATGCTTTATGGGCTACAGAAAAGCAAAAGCCCTTACAATTAAGATGGTACTTATATGCTGAGAAAATATTGGACTACTGGCATACAGCAATGGTACCTAAGGATGTTTTTTTTTTTCTTTTAAACTGGATATGTGCCCAAACTTGTTAAGGGCAAAAGGGTTACAGGGATTTATCTGGTCCCTAAAGCTAATATGAGTGTGCCCTTCCAGAATGAACAACCCTACTAGATGCATGACACTACATTCATTGATCCCATAGAGGTGTAACAACATACTGTACACTGATAAACTTCAAAGCAGCTATAGTAGGACTGACCCTGGGGCTGCATACAGGCAAGGGCTGTAGCACTTGGGACTGCACACACCCCCCCCCCCCCGTTGAGAGAACTGCGGACTACTGGTGTACACCAGGGGTGACTATAGGCAGCCTAAATTAATTAGAATTGATGGGATCCCAGCATTACGCCAGTTAAATAAAGAGACTGGACCAGCCACCTTAGATCTGTGATATCCCTGTGTTTAACCCCCCCACACACACACACACACACACACATTGGAGAATAAAGGAGGCCTCAGGTGGACTTTGGAAGCCCTTTATGGAGGGCAGCGCTTTGGGACCTCACCTCCTCCTCCTCACTGAGAAGGCACATTTTGAAGGGATACAGTTTGTCTGCCAGGGGGAGGGGTATTTAATGAAAACTGTACGTGGAGGCCGGATTACAATGAGCAAAAAAAGGTCCTGGATAAAGCTGCCATAAAAGCTTTCCTGTAAAGGGACACAGAGGGAGTCGAGGGCCCTGGGCAGACGTGAGCAAAATACCAAGGTGGAGGGTGACAGCCCTATCTGGGTTAATAAGAAAGACTTTGGCCTTATTGAGTACCTAAAGAGATTTTACATTAACACACCAAACTACGTAAGGTTTGGGGTTGCCTCATTAGTCCTCAGTTCAAAATGGATTGGGGGAGACAGGGCTAAACCAGAATTTACTCTTGACATACATGCTACATGAGTCACAATTTCTTTGGGTTGTTTCCTATTAGGAATCACCCAGATAGTGCTCTCCTATTGTGGGAGAACAAACCATACTATTCACTTGACTGTGAAAGCTCAAATGAGCTTTGTAACACCACACAGCGAGTTTAGAAAGTGCCCAATTGCACTTTCCCCACTTGGAAGGGTTCACATGTTACTGTTATTTCTAATGTTTGACCAGAATTGGGCCCTGTTGGATGGTTATAGAAGGTTTAAGGAACGTTCTGTTTAAGTATTTTGGATAAAGTACAGTGAAGTCCACCAGGATGAAGTGCAGCACTGCAGAACTCTGCAGTAGAGTTACTGCAGAAAACAATGCAATTTAAATTGAAGTTAATCCCTTTTGTCATGCAGTAAACTTGTGATGCTGCACTTCATACTGGTGGGCTCCTCTGTACTTTACAGCTAACATCCACAAGGGGGCACCAAAGAAAGCCTTAATATCCTTGTAATTTAACATTCTTCTTTACCAACCACCATGAAAAATGCAAAGGTTAAGGTGATGACCTACAATGTAAATGGCCTTTCTCACTCCGTAAAATGAGGGAAAATTATGGCATATATAAAGAAGAATGCGGCAGATGTGGTTCTCTTACAAAAAACACATCTATCGGACCTAGAACATCAAAAGCTTACTCAATTTGGATACAGCCAGATTCATCACTCCTCCTACAAAACAGGACGGAGAAGAGGGGTCGCAATTTTAATGCCAAAAAGAATTTAATTTGAGGTTAAGGCTGTGTAAAAGGATAAAGAGGGCTGCTATATAATATTGGTGGGTAACTGTGAGGGCCAAACTGTCACACTGGCTTCCTTGTATTCTCCACCAGGCTCAGAATTCAGATTTTATAGGAATTTTTTTTCCACCCTGATGGAAAACACAGAGGGGCAGCTTATATGTGGGGATAACCTAAATCTTACACTCAACCCTCAGATAGACATGCCCTCTGGCATGCCTAGGCTAGAACACAAAGTGGTGAAGAACGTGAAAATGCTTCTGGCTGAACTTGGGCTAATAGATGCATGGAGGCATACACAAGGCCAGATGAGAGGCTGCACCTTTTATTCAGCAACTCACAAAATATACTCCCATCTAGATTTGTTTTTGGTAAATTGAGAAAACACAGATAAGCTCAATTGACTGTAGCACTGGTACAATAGGAATTTCAGACCATGCCCCTGTCATGATTGCATACGCATTCCAAAGACTTACCAAACAAAGTTTTGGGAGATTGACTGTCTTATTGATTGAAGATAAGGAAGTAACTAAACAAATGTAAGACCATATAAAACAGGCCATACAAGATAACGATATTCAAGATCTCAAACCAGGTATATTATGTGACACAAAAAGGCCATAATTCAGGGCAAGTTGATTGCAATAGCAGCAGGAGGAAAGAAGGACATACAAAAGAAATAACATAGAAACATAGCAGTTGATGGCAGGAGGCCACTAGGTCCATCTAGTCTTCTCATTTGTTTTAGACCTATTTTGGCACTCTAGTTGCCCTTCCTAGTCAGGACTCCCTTGTGTCAATCCCATGCATTCTTGAATCCCCCCATAGTGTTGACCACCACAACCTCCTGGGGCAGGCTGTTACAGGCATCCACCACTCTTTCTGTGAAGAAAAGCTTCCTGGTGTTGGTAGACAGCCTCCATCCTTGCAGCCTGAGGTCATGTCCCCTGGTCCTAGAGCCCTTCTTGAAGTGAAAAAGTTTCTGTACTTGTACCTTGTTAATGCCTTTGATGTACTTGAATGTTTTAATCATGTCCCCTCTCCCTCTTCTTTACTTCAGGGAGTACATATTCAGTTCATTAAGTCTTTCCTTGTAGGATATGTATTGCAGACCCTGAATAATTTTTGTCACCTTTTTCTGTACTGTTTCCACCCGGTCAATTTCCTTTCTGAGGTGAGGCCTCCAGAATTGGACTCCGTATTCCAGGTGAGGTCTGAAGAGCGATCTATACAGTGGTAGTACCACCTCTCTCCTCCTGCTTGTGATTCCCCTTACAATGCAGCCCAGCATTCTGTTGGCCTTCAATGTTGCCTTCTCACACTGCTTACTAACCTTAAAGTCATCTGAGATTATGATTCCCAGATCTCGTTCCTGGTTTGAGGCCGCCAGTCTTCCTCCTCCTAGGTAATGATCCTTTCTTGGATTTTTCTTTCCTATATGCATGACCTTGCACTTTTTGGCATTAAATCTCAGCTACCACACTCCAAACCATTCTTCTAGTTTCTTGAGGTCAGCTTGCATCTTGCTCACGCCTTCTGAGGTGTCCACCCTGTTACTTATCTTGGTGTCGTCTGTGAACAGACACACCTTCCCTTTCAGTCCATCAGTGATGTTTGCTATAAAAACATTGAAGAGTAGAGGCCCCAGCACTGAGCCCTGGGACCCTGCTGGCAACCCTGCCTTACGTTAATTGTGTTCCATTAACCTGTACCCTCTGGGTTCTGCCTTGTAACCAATGTTGTACCCATCTGACTACTTCTGGACCACCCCTGCGTGGTCAAAATTCATTACCAGCCTTCTGTGTGGAACTGAGTCAAAGGCCTTACGAAAGTCTAGGTAGACCACATCTATTGCCCCACCATCATCCACTATTTTTGTAGTGTAGTCAAAAAACTCAAGCAGATTTGTCTGGCATGACCTACCCGCTGTGAAACCGTGCTGTTTAGGGTCTTGTTGGCCACTAGTTTCGAGGAATGCTATGATCCTCTGTTTAAGTAGTGTCTCCATTAGTTTCCCTACTATAGAAACTAGCTCACACAAAAGACTGTCACAAATCTCTTTTCTCCTATATAAATAGTACAAAAGGTGTATCAAGGACCATTGGTCCCATTATAACCAATGGTTCTTCTCTATCTGATATAGAAACCTCGAATCTCTTTAATAAGTACTTTTGTTCTGTCTTCTCTCAAAAATCACCTATTAGTGCATTTAAAGTTCATCATGTAGATTATCATAGGTTCTATCCAACTGACATTATACAGGCTATCAAAAAACTAAAAAAAAAATACTAGTCCAGGCCCAGATAGTATTCATCCATGGTTTCTGATCAAAACCTCTATAAATATTTCTATACCTTTGTCAATTATCTTCAACAAATCCTTACAAGAAGGCATTGTACCAAATGATTGGCGTTCAGCAATAGTTACTCCCATATTTAAAAAAGGCAATAGAGGTTTTGAGCAAAATTATCATACAATTAGCCTGACCTCAGTGGCTGGTAAATTAATGGAACGAGGAATGAAGTCTCTAACAGATCAAGATTGTAAAAAATTTAGAATTTATGATTCAAATCAACATGGGTTTACTCCCAAGTATTCCTGCACCACCAATCTGATATCTTTTTACAATACTATAAGTACTCTACTAGATGTGGGTATCCCTACTCATATAATTCTTTTGGACTTTAGTAGAGCTTTCAATAAAGTCTCACATGAAAAACTCATTACTAAAATGCACAATCTAGGTTTTTCACCTGATGTTGTCAACTGGACTTTAAACTGGTTGACAAATCATTCTCAGAGAGTCAGAATTAATGATATTGTGTCTGATTCGGGTAGTGTGACAAGTGGTGTAACACAGGGGTCGGTCTTGGGACCAACATTGTTTAATCTCTTTATCAGTGATTTACAAACAGGGCCAAATAACTTCATGGTTAAATTTGCAGACTATACTAAATTGGGGGGCAAGGTTAATAATCAAGAAAATATTTCTGCATTAAAGAAGGATTTGGAAAAATTAACACTTTGGGCAAATGAAAATCATATGCAGTTTAATCAAGACAAATGTTTAGTAGTGCATTCGGTGTAAATAATCCAAAATGATATATTATATAAGCGGACTACCACTTCACTCATCAAATTGTGAAAAGATTTAGGATATATGTTAATAATAAACTTACATCAAATGATCACTGTGTTAGAACTGCTTGCATGACCAACAGACTTTTGAGGCAAATAAAATGCACTTTTGTTAATCGCACTGAACAATGCCTTATTCCATTGTATAGGGCATACATTAGACTGTATCTAGACTATGACTCCCCTTTCTGGAATCAAACCAAAAAAAAGACATAGCAATTCTTGAACAGTTTCAAAGGAGAGTAATTAGAATGATTCCAAGATTAACAAACTTGGATTATCAGAACAGATTAAAAGCTACTGGTCTCTTCTCTCTTCAAACTAGAAGATTAAGAGGTGATATGCTTATGGTTTTTAATTTAATAAATTCATCAGATCTAGTGGAAAAATGTGGTCTAACACTCTCCAAAAGGAGACATGTTCCGAGACTGCTTAATAAACAGCTTGAAGTAAAAACTTTTAAAACCAGCAAAAGGGGAAACTTTCTTCCAATAAGAGCACCCATTGTATGGAAAACCTTGCCACAAGAATTGGTAGAGGCAACTAGTGCCACTGTCTTTAAAAACAAATTAGATGTTTGGTTGAGGGATAATAAATAAATAATGTCCCACATAGTGTGGGGTACAGTCTCGATGGGCTCTGGCCTTCTTCTGTTCTTTCATACCAAGTAATACCAAGTAATAGACGTGAGGCTCACTGATCTGTAATTACTAGCCTCTTCGCAACATCCTGATTTGGGAAGTGAAACTACTATTGCCTTTTCCAGTCTTCGGGTACCACACCACTCTTCAAGGATTTCGTGAATTGAAGTGCCAGAGGGGCTGCTAATTCTGCCCCCAATTCCTTAAGGATTCGGGGGTGCATCTTGTCTGGTCCCATGGCTTTGTCTGCTTTTAGTTTAATTAGTGCCTCCCATACTTTGGCTTCTGTCAAGGGACTGGTGTCTACCCCGCTCCTGGGGTGTTGTGTTTTTTCAGCTGGGCCATCCCCTGGGTCCTCTTTGGTAAACACTGAGCAGAAGTACTTGTTGAGGATTTTGGCTTTCTCTGGGTCATGTTTGGTGCATTTCCCTTCTTTAGTAGCAATCTTTACTAGCCCCCCCTTTGCCTTCTTACGTTCCCTAATGCATCTAAAAAAATGATTTGTCTCCTCTCTTTGCCCCTTCTGCTATCTTTTCATCTATCTGGACTTTTGCCTTTCCAATTTGTTTGTTAGACTGTCTCATTTTTTCCTTGTATTGACTCCCAGTATTTCTCAGTTTTGGTTTTCTGGTATATGCAGTACGTCTTCTTTTGTTCTTTGACTGTGTTGCCACTTCCTTGGAAAACCATAGAGGATTTATTTTTCTTTTTGCTTTGCTGACCCATCTAGCACATTGATCTGTGACAGTCTTAATTGCTCTCTTGAGTCTCCCCCACATGACCTCCACTTCCTCTACCTCTATTGCCATTAACTGGCTACTTATGTTGTTCCTCATGTTTTGGAAGTCAGCCTTTCTGAAATCTAGCACAGTTATCTTTGAGTGGCTGGTGTCCTGTGTTATGTTTACCTTAAAGCTTACCATGTGATGGTCACTGTTGCCCATATGGCATCCCACTTTGATGTCCTTGATCCTTTCCGAGTTTGTGATGACAAGATTGAGAATGGCATCAACTCTTATTAGGGTTTTAACAAGTTGGCACAATCCCGCTCCTTGTAGTGTCAATAAGAAGTCCCTACTTTTTGTTGCTGCCGTTAGTGTGCTCCAGTTAATATCTGATAGGTTGAAGTCCCCCACCAGTATTACTTCACCTTTATCGGACATTTTGTGGATCTCCTCTATTAGGTCTTTGCCTCCTTTATCTCCTTGATTTGGGGGCCTGTACATGATGCTGATTCTGAATGGTTTTCCCTTGCCCATGTCTACTGTTAGCCACAGTGACTCAAAGTCCCAGGTTGCCCTTTTACTTCTGTGGCTTTTATTTCCTCCCAAATGTAAATGGCTACCCCCCCTTTGTTTGCCCTGCCTATCTTTCCTGAACAGATTATAACCAGGAATGGCCTTATCCCATCCATGGTTTTCCGTGGACCGTGTTTCTGTTACAGCCACCCAGTCCAACCTATCTGTTTCCATGATGTCTGTGAGTTTGGGAAGTTTGTTGATTAGACTCCTGATCTTTGCAACCATTGCCTTCCAGGAATGTACATCCTCTTTGGTGCGAGGTTACACCCTCTTCCTGGACTGCTCCAGTTTGTTCTTTCAGGCCGAGATATTATGGAGGTTGTTGGTTCTTATGGATATTGGCTCTGATTTGTTTTCTAAGGATGTATGCATGCATTTGGCATTTTGGGGAGTGATGGCCAGCCCACCAATGGCAGGCATGTGAGCTGCATCATACTCCCCTTTATTTAGTTTAAACTACCTGTATAGACATCAAATTTGTGTCTGAGTGCTCACACACCTTCTCTGTTTAGGTGCAATCCATTGTTTTTGAAAAAAGCTATTTCCCCAAAGTTGTGTCAGTTCCCTGTGTAGTGGCATCCCTTGTCTTGGCACCAATCACACAGCCATGAGTTGAATTCACCTGCTTCAATCTCTCCGACTCGCTTGGTGCCTTTTCATTTTTCCCACACTGGCAGCACTTCTAAGAAGGCTATTTTGGAAAGAAGGGAAGAAAGTTTGTTGGTCAGGTCCTTGAAGTGTTTCTTGGTCTCCTGAACTGTGTGATTTGCCAAGTCATTGGTACCAAGGTGTATTGTTATATGTGTAACATCCTCTGATTCCTGCACAATTGTCTTTATGTGGTTAGTGTCCCTACTTGCAGAGGCTCCTAGTAGACACTTTACCACAGTGTCGCTTTTAACATTTTGTGTTAGATGGTGTTCCACTTCTCAGATCATGGAATCCCCAATTATGAGAATTTTGCTTTTGTTTATATTTGTGTCATTTTTATTTTGAGTTTTAGTATTTTTGTTGTTATTGCATTTGGTTTTGGTTTTGTTGTTGCTTATATTTTGAGTATTGGTATTTTTGTTTTTATCGTAGTTTGTATTGGTTTTAATTGGTGTGTTAACCTTTTTTGGTGGTTTGATTTCTTTAACTTGTCTGTGGTTGGTAGCAGTGGAGCAAATCTGTTTTTGGTTTGGATGACTGGGAAATGCTCCTGTTTTTTGTCTTCCTTCCTGGTCTTTCTATGATGCCTCTTTTTCCTTACCACCTGCCAGTCTCTGGGCCCTGTCTTGAGTCCTGGCCCATGGCTGACATGCTGGTACTGGTAGTGGAGGGTTGAGAAGGTATGCTATAGAGTTCTCTGTATTGAAGGTTGTATATTATAGTCCAAGCATCCTGTAGTTGGGCTGCAAGATCTACTATGGCACAGCACACATGGCAGAGTCCTGGTTACCATTTGTCAATCCTATTGTACAGTGCACCACAGTTTTCGCAACTGACAAGGTCCATTTTATTTTCTTTGTTTTAGTTGAGAGGTAGTGCTGATTCCTGTTTCTTGGCAGTAAGTGTGGACAAAAAAGAAATCAGAACAGTGAGGGTTTTTTTGTACCTTACTACCTCCTATCAGGTGTTGTGGGTGGTGCTACATGCCTATAAATCAAGAGCACTCAGGGGAGGTAGAATTAGGGAAGGGGAGGTGGGCATATCTGACCGTTCCCTGTATGTTGTGGCAAACAATCAGGTAGCTGTTGAACAGGTGAGGTCTAGCTTGTATTCAGACACTAGAGAACATGTTTTGGTCCTTAGAAACAAACAACAGCAGAAAGTAGACAAGAGAAATGAAATAAAGTTCAGTAAATTAAATAAAGTGTTGAACCAGCTAGTAGGTTATAAAGTAGAGCAAAATCTCAAATATCTCCAACAGAGGTACTACCAAGGATGCCCCAGAGTGATGAGACTTTTAGCATGTAGGATAAGAGCCCAGAGAAATAGAGCAAATATTAATAAAATAATACATCTGGAAAGGGGGCATAAGGTAGTCCATATGGAACATATTACTGAGGACTTTCAACACTTCTATAAGGTACAGTATACATCCCCCATATTGAAACCCACACAGGAAATAGATAAATTCCTATAATCCCTTGATCTCCCACAGGTGACACAAGACCAAAATTATGCTCTATGTGCCCCAGTCACAGCACAGGAGATTCTTAGTAAAATAAATTGGAGTAAAACAGGTAAATGTCCAAGGACAGATGGCCTACCAACAGAATTCTATAACAAATTCTTCAAATTGGTGATTCCGTCCCTACAAGCAGCTTGTACAGATGCTATGTCAGCTGCAGGTGCAATGGCCCCCTCTTGGCATTATGCAATTATGTCCATGATCCCCAAACTTGGCAAGCACCCTGCACTTTGTCCTTCACATCAACCAATATCAATACTTAATGTGGATTATAAGTACTACACTGTGGTGCTCACATAAGACTGGAAAATATAATTCCAGAGATAATAAACATAGACCAGATGGGGTTTATCACTGGCAGAGAAGCCCAGGATAGTATCTGCAGAACACCGCATATTATAGACCATCTTAATACACACAAAATTCCCTCTCTCCTGATGAGCATGGATGCAGAGAAAGCATTTGATAAGGTCAAATGGGTATATCTAAACAGGATCCTTGCTGGCTTTGATTTTTTGGGCACCTTCCAACAGTGTTTCCAAACTATTCAGTATATTAATCACCTATGGTGTATGTCATCACCAACGGGCATTTCTCAGAGAGATTGCTACTGCAATGGGGAACACAGCATGGGTGCCCCCTTTCACCGCTACTATTTGAAATTTATATAGAATCCTTAGTACAGAAGATAAGAAGAGACCCCCAGATTAAAGGAGTATAATTGGCTTACACAGAGCCTAAAATAGGACTCTACACAGATGATGTGCTTATATATCTCCCAAACCCCAGTATCTCGTTGCCAAGATTAATGGAAAAGAAACAACAATTTTTGGCACTGAATGATTACATGATAAACATGGACAAAAGGGAAATCTTAAAGATCCATTATAAGCCCACTATACACTTCCAAAAACAATTCCCAATGAGATGGGGCCTACCAAAACTCAAATATGTGGGAATTTTTCTGCTAGCAGATAACTCCCACCTGTATGAGGATAACTTCCCCCCGATAATGGCCATTCAGATGGACCTCAAGAAATGGTCTCTTCTGCTGCTGCCACTGCACAGCTGAATGCAATCTATTAAAAGTAATGTTTTACTGAGATACTTATATTTATTTCAATGTGCCCCAGTTCATTTGAGTAAAATGTAGTTTAGACAGATGCAAAGACAGATATATCAATTTGTGTGGGCAGTTGCCCAACCTAGAGTAGGAAATGGTGTCCTCCTAGTTAAAAAGGACTGGGGAGGTTGGGCCCTACCAAATCCTACAGACATATTGAGAGGCAGCCCAAGTCAAAAATGCCTTGTTGTGGATGGATCACAGGTATTGAGCACATTGGAAGTCCATTGGAATGAGTCTGTTGGAGTCAGCCCCTTTGGCAGCTTTACTTTTTGACCCAAAATTAATTAGTCCTAATACACACGGTGAGTATAAAGCATTACAGGTTACATGGAGGGCATGGGAGCAGTTTTGTAAGAGCCCACAGATAGCAATAGATCTATGAAAGTTTAGAGGGCTGGGGTGTGACATGGCATTTGCCCCAGGGACCCTAGACCTGTGCTTTAGGAGGCAGCTCTGGCAGGACTTTAATACCCAAACCAGATCCTCCAGGGAACCACCACATTAACCTTCGATGAAAGTCATGCAAAATTTGGATGAAAAGTATCGAACCAGTTCCATTACTTTCAAATTAGATATTTTAAACAAGCCAAACTTAAGAACAAGGGGAGAGGGAGAGAAGAGAGAGGACCCCAGAGGGAGGTGTTCCTGACCAAAGAACTTACAAACTTCCAACAATGGGGTGCCATAACACTACTATAGCAGTTAATCATCCTTCCATGGAAATCACAAATTCAATACTTAATCAATAAATGGTGTCTAGATGCATAGATACACTTGACACCCAATGAGTGGGATCAGATCTGGAGATGGACGGCAGCCACATCATCAGCCCCTCCCAGTGGCATGAATATGCCTGGAAAATTAGAACTGAATACTTCATAACCCCAGTCGTACAGGCTAAATGGGATCTGAATATGCAGCCTGGGTGCTAGCGTACCTGTGCGGAACCAAAAGTTACTTATTACCACATTCTCTGGGGCTGCCTGATACTCCTCACATATTGGAAGATGACATCAGACCAGATAAAATGTCTATTTGGGCACACAGAGCCCTTACAGATCTCACACCTGGCACTTGAACTCCCTCCCAGAGAGCTCAGGGGTAGGGAAAGTCTTTACTTATATGATATATGTGTGGTGGTGAAGCTGAAGGCTATTACCTGAAAATGGTTCCAGCCTGCCCCTCCAGAGGAGACAGACTGGATAGATGTAGTAGACCAGATTTCAGACAAGGAATGGTTAATGTTCCAGATTTAAGACAGAATTCAGGCATATATGTCTTGATGGACTAGATGGAAGATGGCATTAGAAATGGGTAAACTAACAAACAATAAAGTCAAAAAGTATGTATGGTACCAGTACAAAAGCTATCTTGGTACTCATCAGATCCTATACAACCTACGGTGCCCTCTTCCCCCAACATAACTAAAAATTATTTGGAAGGACAAGTTCTCTGGAAGAAGTCTATGAGAATAATACTTGTAACTCTAATGGATGTAAGCAAATACAAGCTTGACAGTAATAACAGTTCAGTTAAAAATGTGTTAGTTGCAAAAATGGTTTTATCCATTTTTATATGTATTTTTTGTTTGTTGTTTCCTTCTGTTTTCTTTTTTCTTATAGTATAACATACATAGTTGGTAAAATGGTAAAGTTTGCACTGTTGATAAAAATGTTGAATGTTTGCATTATAAAAATGTACTTTTCCAATCTTTTGATTAAAGAAAGTTTACAAAAAACAAACATCAAAATGAATATAGAATAATGCATGGAGAAGTGTTGTTAATGAGGATTTTATGCACATCCAAAGTGTGTGATGTCCCATAAACCCCAAGGGTGAAGTTCGAGGGGTTTATCTAGGCATCACACACTGAGGGTGTGCATAAAATCTGAGTTGTCAGATATTTCCATGTTTTATTTTTTATATTTGCTAGTTAAAGCAAAAATGCATAGATATGAAAACAGACAGAGTCCCCACAAGAAGGAGCTTTAGTTTATAAAACAGAGTGGCTTCAATTTCACGTTCACTTTTTGGTTTACTGAAAGCCGCACCATCAGCAAACTTTCCCTGATTGCCTCAAAATTATGAATTAATGACACAGATAAAACTTACAGTACTTGGAAATAAAGAGAAATGTGTCTTGGAGTGGCTTCACTTTATCTTGCTGTTCAGAAGCTGCTCCTGTAAGAGCCCTGAACGGAAAGTGTTGCCGAAATCAACCAAATGTGTAAGCAGGGCTGGTACCTGAAACAGGGTGCTTTTCTTTTTGATTTGATTGAAAGACTGATATTGTTTTGAAATAAGAAAGTAGTTCACCCATTCTGAGAGAGAGAGGGTGTGTTCAGTTTGCATTCAGCCGAAAATACTGTCTTTCATGCTGGTGTTTTTTTAGAACAAGCGAGTGGCCAGTGGGAGAACAGTCTCTTGCACGTGTGCTGAGGTGCACTTGCTGCTATTTTTTAAACTGTGGTTTAGGAATGCAGTAATTCACGAGTGTGAGTTACAGAGTTTGTAGGATTCTGCCAGTGGTGGTTAATAGACCCTAACCAATAAATATTGCAGTATAATGTATCATGCATGATAGCGTGCCAGGTCAAGCCCTGAAGTGAAAGATAAGACATTTCAGTCCCAACATTTTAGATACAGACATAAGTTTAGGTAATGCTTAGATGGACACTTACCACATTGAATTTGCACATGCCTAATGCCAGAGTTCATTCATAACTATGCTGCTTAACAGGGAGCTTACAATACATTCCATATTACCCCATGTTGTACCAAAAGAGTACTAGTGTTCCTTTTTAAAATTATCTCTATTGTTTTTGTCTCTTTAACCCCAGTTTCCCCTTCTCATTGACTAACTTAAACTTATCTCACCAGCAGCTCTGCTTTTTCTCCACCTTACCTTGGCACAGTTCTCCTCTTGGGCTGCCCACCAGCTACCCCAGTGTTTACTGCCACCATGGCAGGTTCACTCTGGGAAGTAGATAACCGGAAAAGAATGCAACCTAGGTATCAATTGGAGGTCCATTGAAGATGAAGGCTCTACAGTGTGCAGGTGTGTGAAGACAGTGGTGCACACATCCATGTCCATGTATCGAGTGCATCATTACGTATCGTTGAATGCTGGGCAGGCTCTGTCTTGGATATCCCCTGCTCTCTGGGCCATCAAGAGGCAGACATGCAGCAATAGACACCGCAAATCCCTTCTAGACTAGAAATGGCATAATAAATTAGATCATGTTCAGCATTCCTGTCAGCCTACCTAGAGTTGCTGGGTCCAGGATACAGCATCTGCCACCTTATATGGAAAACAAATGTGCCCTCAACTTTGATACAGGGCCAGACTAGAATACAGTATGTGGTCTATGTGAGAACTGGCATGCCGTTGTTTAAATGCATAATATTTTATTCAAGAGGACAATTTCTGTGTTGCCTCTGAAAACACTTTTAAACATATCATCCCTTTTTAAAGGTATCAAAGTTAAAGTTTCTTTTGGAGATTAGCCTTTTTTTATCATTTGGATCCATATAGTAATTGGATAATAAAATAAAATAAATTCATTTGTAATTTAAACAGTCTTATTTGTTTATTTAGCTTTTATTTATCAGGTAATTGTGCTAGACAAATAATTGCCTATTTTCAGGCATGACCCAGGAGGTTACAGAAACAAATGGTAAAACAAAGAACAAGCAAACAATCAGTAGTAAAAATAATATCACAGTGTACAGAACAAATAGTATCACGTATCAATTCTGGAGAAGATAGGCATTCAACATTAAACTACAGGCATTGCAGTATACAGAAATAATTGTTGAGCAATATATACAATTTTCAAAGGGAGATAGGTTTTCAAATATAAAGTAACAAGTGACGTCAGAAAAGAACTTTGGCAAAGTAGCAGTGCATGAGAAATACTAAGTGCAAGTACATAGACAGTAGAGTTCTAAAGGGAACACTAACATGCAATAGAGTAAGACTCTAGTGAGGAAGAACAGGGTAGGGAGCAAAGGCAATATAGAGAGGATTGGGGTTAGTTAACAGGTGCAGATGTCAAAGTTTCTTAGGAAGTTGCAAGTGCTAGCATGAAATAGGAATGGGACTGTGTGGATCAAACAAGGAGTGGGAGGGCATTCCAGACTCTGTGGAAGAAAGAGGAAAAGGCCTGTTTACCCATCCTTGTGGAAATTCTGGGGCTGCCAGCAGAGATTTGTCACTAGAGCGAAAGGGGTACATGTATTTTTGGGGGTCATCAAGTCTGCAATGGCAGCTAGTTTGGAGGATTTTTGTATGTTGTCCAATAGGGTTCCTCCCTCAGAACATGCCAGCCATTGTGTGCCCTGTCATTAGGGCACCAAATCTGAAAGGTTCCCCCCACCCCCACCCCTTACTTAGGATTCCAACTTCAAGGGGGGGCAGATATTGAGGAGGGGCCAACAACTTTCAGGTTTAGTGCCCTAATGAAAGGGCACACAACAACCAGTGCTCCAAGGATGTGCATTGGTCCAACAGAGGGATTTTTCCAGATCCCTTAAAGGAGACAATAGTTTGCCCCCTTTTGAAAAAGCCCGCCTTTGATCCCGACTGCCCAGCTAACTACAGGCCGGTCTCGAACTTGCGCTTTGTAGGGAAAGTTATCGAGAAGGTGGTCGCTCTGCAGCTGGAGGATCATTTGACCAGTCACACTATCTATGACCCTCTCCAGTCTGGCTTCAGAAAACAGCATAGTACTGAGACAGCCCTGGTGCGGGTACTAATTGATCTCCTGATGGTGAGAGATCGGAGGGCCCGGTCCATCTTGGTTCTCCTTGATTTCTCAGCAGCATTTGACACAGTGGATCATGGGGTGATGCTTGAACGTCTGTAGTTTTTCTGTGGATTGAAGGGAGCAGTCCACAGCTGGTTTTGATCTTTCCTGGAGGGCAGATCTCAGAGAATGGTGTCGGGGATTTATTCTTTGGCTCCTCACTGCCTGCCCTGTGGGGTTCCACAGGGCTCGGTGTTGTCTCCCATGTTATTCGCAGTGTACATGCTTCCATTGATGGACGTTATAAGACGGTATGGGTTGAGTTTTCATTGCTATGCCGATGATTCTCAGCTCTACATGCCTTTTGTGCCCGAACAGGAGTCTGACTCAGTTACGAGGTTTAATAACTGCCTACTGGAGATACAGAACTGGATGAGTACCAGTTGACTTCGGTTGAATTCAGATAAAACAAAGGTATTGGTGGTGGACCCTGGGGTTAGGATGTCAGGGGCATGGGCGGGGAAGCCATCAGGGTTATTTTGGGGGGGACCCTGCTTATGACCTCTGGCCAGGTGCATAACCTCAGTGTTATTTTTGATGAGGGCCTGATCCTGAGGGTGCTGGTGTCGGCAGTAGTCATATCTTCCTTTTTTCATCTAAGGAATATAGCCTGGGTGAAACACCTGGTTCTGCCCGAACACCTCCCTACCTTGGTCCACGCCTTAGTTACCAGTCATTTTGATTACTGCAATGCCCCTCTATCTAGCACTACCAGGAGTAGATATCCGCTGCTTGCAGCTACTGCAGAATGCTGCAGCCAGGTTGTTGACTGGAGTCCCGAGGTCCAGTCATATAACACCTGTGCTGCGTGAGCTGCACTGGCTGCCTATACAGTGGTGGATCATTTTCAAGGTCACCTTACTGACCTACAAAGCCCTGCACGAGTTGAGACCTCACTACCTGAAAGAACTCGTGTCTTCTTACTGTCTTTCCCGCTCACTCCAATCCTCTGATGAGGGATTGCTAGAGATTCCCAGGGTAACTCTTAAGACATCTGGAGGAAGATCTTTTGCTTTTGTGGCACCTACCCTGTGGAATTCTCTACCGCTCCACATACAAGATAGTTCGACTGTAGAAGGTTTTAAAAAATCCCTAAAAGCCTTTTAGTTTCACCAAGCATTCTCAAATACTTAATGTATGTTTCTTTTGTAATGATATGTGTTTTAATGATATGGATACTATGTATTTTACACTTATTGTTATGATTATTGTAAGGGCGCCATGAGCTCAGGAAGGGCACCTTATATGAATAAATTTTAAATACATTACATTACAACAGACAGCCATGTGAGAGTAGCTAGCAAAAGGGAGATGATAGGCAGCCAAGGTTGGAATACAGTGAGCAGTGTTGTGACATTCTGGGAATTGAGAGGGCAAAGCGACATATGTTGCTGTAGGAGATGCTCCATTTGTCCAGATTTGAGGAGCTAGTTAGATAGTAAGGGGTTAGACCATAGGTCAGGCTTGGGAGTAGGATTCCTAGGGAATTGGAAGAGTTAGAGTATACCTAATTTTGTAAGCAAGCCTGATTTTGCTGTTGACTGTCTTGCAAATATTTGTGATATGTTGGTTGAAATCTAGGGCAGGGTCCAGGGTAATGCCAAGGTATTTGAAAGAGTTTGTGGAAGAGACAAGAGAGCCATCAAAGCAGTGAATGGTAAGGTATGTGGGATAGGCCCGGAACTTAGGTGAGGATCTAAATAACATCGATTTCTGTCTTGCTGGTGTTTAGAATAAGGCTATTTTGATATAGCCAGGACTGTAGTGTACCAAAATCAGCATTTAGTTGAGAGTTGATCTGAGCTATACTGTTTGAGTTGTGTATAATACCATATGGTCAGCATATAGCAGAGAGCTACAGTGGGATAAAGTATTGGAAGCATCATTAATGAATATGAAAAAAAGTAGTGGTTCAAGGATTGAGCCTTGGGGTGCACCAATGTTTACAGTGGTGGGCAGGGGTGGAGAGAGGATCTCAGATATAGAAGTAGGTAGCCATATGGGAACAAGTGACCACCAAGGGATACTGAATGAATACTTCTCCTCAGTATTCACAAAAGAAGAGGAGGGGGAGGTACCTAATTCAATCAATAGAAGCACTCTGGATAGGGGGTCGATCCCAGTCTTTTCACAGAAGAAAGGGTTCTGAAAGAACTCTTAAAACTGAAGATGGACAAAGCAATGGGGCCTGATGGGATTCACCCCAGAATTCTAAAAGAATTAAGGGGAGAACTAGTGACACCACTGACTACCCTTTTTAACAAATCATAGGAGGATGGTGTGGTACCTGAAGACTGGAGAAGGGCAGATGTGATTCTTCTTCACAAAAGTGGGAGCAAGACAGAGGCAGGAAACTACAGACCTGTCAGTTTGACCTCAGTGGTAGGGAAAATGATGGAATCACTTCTGAAGGAAAGAATTGTTGAGTACCTAGAGGCCAGTGGGGCACAGGACCCAAGGCAGCATGGATTCACAATGGGAAGGTCATGTCAGATGAATCTAATGAATTTCTTTGACTTGGTGACCAAAGTAGTAGACCAAGGAGGGGCTGTGGACATGGCCTACCTAGACTTTAGCAAGGCATTTGACACAGTCCCACACAAAAGATTAATAAACAAATTAGCCATCCTGGGGGTGGGTCCCAGGGTGGTAGCCTGGGTAAAACATTGGCTGGACAACAGGACACAGAAGGTAATAGTAAATTTCTGAAGAAAGGGGGGTTACTAGTGGGGTACTGCAGGGTTCAGTACTAGGTCCGGTCCTTTTTAATGTTTTTATAAGTGAGATTGCAGAGGGACTGGAAGGAACTTATGCCTCTTTGCAGATGACACAAAGGTCTGCAACAGGGTTGATACACAAGGAGGAGTGGAAAGGATAAGAAGGGACTTGGCAAGGTTGGAGGAATGGTCAGAAGTAAGGCAGCTTGGATTCAATGCAAAGAAGTGCACAGTAATGCACCGGGGAAAAAAAATCCCAGGGGAAAAGTACTCAATGGGGGTGGGGGTAGTAACAACAACAAAAATGGAAAGGGACCTGGGAGTAATCATATCAGATGACCTAAAGGTTAGCAAGCAATGTGAGCAGGCAGTAGGGATGGCTGGGGGGGATACTGGGATGTACAGGGAGAGGCATAACCACTAGAAAACAGGAAGTAGTTATCCCTCTGTACAGACAGTTGGTGAGACCCCATCTGAAGTACTGTGTCCAGTTCTGGGGACCCCATCTCTGCAAGGACATAGACAGGATGGAGGCAGTCCAGAGGAGGGCAACTAAAATGGTACAGGGCCTGCAACAGAAGCCATATGAGGAGAGACTAAAGGAGCTTAATTTGTATACCCTAGAGGAAAGGGGGGGCATGATAGAAACTCTTAAGTACCTCAAGGGAATCAACAAAGTCCAAGAGGGCAGCATCTTGCAGAAAAAGAGATGTGCAAGAACAAGGGGACACAATTTGAAGATAGAGGGGGGACAGTTCAGGGGCAATGTGAGGAAGTATTTTTTCACAGAGAAGGTGGTGGACACATGGAACAACCGTCCGGAGGAGGTTGTGGGGTTAAAAACAGTGGGGGAATTCAAGAATGCATGGGACAGACATAAGGCAATTCTTGTGGTGGGTAGAAAAAAATAGGCTGTTGGTTAAATAGGATCTGCAGCTTATCCAGTAAGTAGGGAAATGGGCAGACTAGGTGGTCCAAGTGGTCCTTATCTGCCGTCAAAGTCTATGTTTCTTTTGGTGAGGAGATGGCCTGATGTACTTTGACAAACTGTTTCCTGTTTGGTAGGTAGCTGGAAAAGCAATTTAGAGCAGTATAGGTAATGACTAGAGAGGAGAGTTTGGGATTCTAGCTTTTAGTGATCAACGAGATCAAACGCTTTGGTTAAATCATTAAAAATAGAACCAGTGAGTTTACCATTATCCATTCCCAGTTTAATATAATTTGTGAGTTTGCTTATTAATGTGGTGGTGATGTGGGCTGGCCTGAAACTTTCCTGAGTAGGGGAAAGTAGGTTATATTTATTGAGGTGATCCGTGATCTGGGGGTGATGATTTTCTCCAGAAGTTTGCTGAGAGTGTGTAGGATAGCAATAGGGAGATAGCTTGATAGACAGTTTGGGTCACCTTTTTTAAACACAGGAAAAATGTTGGCTATTTTCCAATTATCTGGGACTATACCTGAGGTTAGAGATACATTTAACAGTCTTGTTATTGGGGTTGCTAGAGATAGTGCTGCAGTCTTAAGTAACCTAGCTTCTAAACTGTCAGGTCTAGTGCTCCCACTGGAGGAGATCAAGTAAAGAAGTTTTAGGACTTCCCTTTGGGAGACAGCACAAGGGTAGAAAGGAGGAGAGGGGAGGATGGACAGGTTTGAGAATGATTATTGCTTGGAAAGGCAAAGGATGCTCAGAGCATGGTAGGTTGGAAAAGTGATCATTAAAAGCATTGGCTATTGTGGATGTGTTATTACAGTGTGCCCCATTTATTAACATATCTGAAGGAATTTTTTTGGGAGTCCACCCCAGAGCCCATAATGCATTTGATGTGGCTCCAGAAATTCCTTGGGTCTTTGGCAGAAGCCTGTAGCAGCTCTCTGTGATATGCTCCTGTAGCGGTGTGAATTTCTTTCTTGCAGGCATTCCTCAGAGTGTGGTAGCTAACTTAACTTTTGGATTATTTTTTCTTAAGTTATCTATTTTTGGTTTCATTTTTATTGATAATTAAAGTAAAATGCTGTTTTTTAGGTAGCCTGTGACATGTGCGATAGCGATTGAGTGAAACTAAAAATCATGACTCAGTCATGACCCATGTCATGGGGACTACCGACTAGATAGGGTGACCGGATGGGGTGGGTTCATGCATATAGTGACAGGATGTCACTACATGTATGTACACAAGGGGGGTGGGAGAGAGAGCACACTCAATGAGGGGCAGGAGGGTTTTTGAGGGGTGGTGCTGTGGTGGGCTGTCAAGCTGGCCCCATGGCATGGTGGGTGGGTTCATGGCTTGGGTGGACAGGGTGCTGTGTTCAGGTCTGGGCGTAGGTACACTTTTGTTGTGCCTGTCCCGAATTTTGTTTTTTTGCACATTTTGCACACCCCCGACATGCAGCCCCCTAGAGTTGAGAATCCTTAAGTAGGGGGGTGCAGGGGGCAATGACCCCCACAGGGGTGGGGTGAGGGAGTCCAGCCCTCTACATAAAATGAAATAATTGTAAGTCCCCGGTGCCATTTTACTGTGCTGTGGGAGTCACATCACCAAAACTGATTTTCGGCAATGTGACTTTGCCCTAATGGTGATCGCCTTTCAGCAGTTGCCGTTATGACATAGAACCCTGTTTTTATATACAGCATTTGACATACACAGTGAAAGTGTACATACAAAATTACATTAAAATGTATTCTGAGCTGTTACCAGTAAAAGGAGCTGATGGCATCACAACCACCACAATTAGCTATATGAACACAACTAATGGTGTCAGAGAACAATGTAACGTTATATAGCAGTAGTTTCATTACATGTGAAAAATACATAAAATGACATAATTAATAGCATTCAAATTGTATAAAACATGATTATAGGTTACAAACTAGACAAATATTGCAAAAGGTAATGAAACTATTGTAGGTTATTATTTTTCATTGCTGGTAATCACTAAAGAATTTTCTTCTAATGCCAATAATTTCCCATATTTATCTTTTTCTAATTTCTGTTTATTAGTAAGGAAACTTCCATGAAAACAGAATTCTCTGTCTCTTGGTCTTTACCCAATTTGTTTGTAAGTGGTATTGTAATTCCTCTGCTTATGACATCAGAAATGTTATGTCACATGTTGAGGATTATGATATCGCGTTTTCGAAAACGCAAGAGCTAGTGAAAACTAATGAACAGCGATGAAGTGTTCACGAAAATGCTATCAGTAATCAAGCATAAGAGAAGGCAAGTGTATCAAGCATAGCATAAGCTAATCATATTTTATAAAGGTCCCCCTGTGGTATCAGACAGAAGCTCTTTAAGAAAATGGGAGCTGTATCTATTATGACTATATTCTTAAATAAGGCATATAAAATATGTTTACCAGAGTGATTTCATGATATGTTAAATTGTGTTTGATAGGCTTCTGATTTGTTTCATGGTGTACTACTACTCTTAGTAAATATTGCTTAGAACAAGCTTATGGGGTGATAAAAGTATATAAGCAATGTACTGTAGGTAGGTTGAATTTTACAGTATACATGTAATGGTGCTCTTTTAAGATCTGACAGTACCAGTAAAATACATGATGATGTAGTAGGAGAGCCAATGGAGGGTAATATTCATATAGAATTAATAAAGTAATAAAATACTCATACCTACTATATATAAAATACATCTGAAATAAAACCAACTGCCTAAATTTTTTCCCTAGGCCAAGTAAGACCTGGTCAAATAGAAAATTAAATAAAAGCTTCCTATGACTACCCAGGTTTGAGATCAGGTGAATCTTCTTTAGGAGGCCATTCCATTAGATATGGGCTGTGACAGCAACAGCCCTGTCACCTGCTGATTTTAGCCTTGATGGCAGGACACTTGAAGGCTCTTAGCCTATGGAACCAGTAACTTTTCTTAGCCCATAAGGGGTTGGGTCCTTGCGAAGGAAGAAAGTATCCAATCTCTTTAGGGCTTTCAGTGGCACTAAAAGGATTGGGTACAGTGATGCTTAGTGACAGATCCCACTATTATTGAAGATTTCCTGACACTTCTGTATCATAATGTCCTAAATTGTAACTAGTTACATCACTAGCAATTACTGTGTTATTAGGTATAAGGTTGATGTGATTAAATATTAAATATTGTTATTTGAGTTGTTAAGAATTGCTGATTAACATGTTGCAACATTACAGAACTTGTTACTCTGCAGCACTGTAGTTAATTCGCTACTTAACATGTGTTCAGCACAGAACCTGTAGTGAGGAAGTATAATGATTCAGCTTCTGCAGAGAAATCAGAAACCTGGCTACTGCATGCTGCATGAACTGCAGATGACAGACCTGGCCACAAAGTAAGACCTTGCATTGCAAATTACAGTAGTCCAGATGGGATGTCTCTTGCTAGCTCCAAGGAATGAGTTTATAGACTCATATCTGGGCAATAAGCATGCCATCTCGTTGGCTGCAGAGATCTACCTCCAGTTAGTACAATAAATTATCAGCTGCAGCCACTGATATGTTATATTTCCTGACATTTCTGTGATATATGTAAAGAAATTTCCTCCTTGCATGCAGTACTGCTATAGGGCCACTAGAGAAATTTCCTTCAAAAATATTGCAAAATACCTGGAATTAACAGGACAACTTGATGGCTACAACTGTAATTACCTATATATAGCTGCAATGTGAAATGCAGTTCACACATTCCTCTAATATATTACAGATTAGTCAGTTTAGGGCTGTGGACCAATAGCTGCAATTCTGCTGATTAACACAGGATGACCACCCTGTGGTATATAGCATATTGTATGGTCAATCATGTACAGGTAATTACCCAAAGGAATTCCTACATGAGTTGGTATATCATTGGATGTACACATAGCTTGCTTTTACTACAGTGGCATCATCCGTCAGTGCTGACACACACATATACAGTATACACAGACACACACTCACATATGAACTGCATCAAAAGTTAATACTATATTATTCCCATGAAGCCTCAGTTTTTGCAGAACCCCAGATCTTCAATAAAGCCAGCCTACTCAGTTTGTAATTTAGAGTTACAACAATATTTTCACTAAAAATACCACTAACAGCTTAATCTGGTTCAGTGTCAGTTGGCATCCATCTGTATCCACCTCCCCCCAGGACAAAGCTGAAAATAAGCAGAATTGTCTAGTCCTCCTTTCCCAGTCAATAAAAACTAAATAAATAAATAGCGGGGAAGAGTCAGCACTAAGAGCCCTACACCCAAGTGTGGGGGTGGTCCCAATTAGCAGTTTGTGTATAAAATCATTTATGTTTTACTTACTGTTTACTGCAGTATAGTAGATTGTATCAGGTCGATTCTGCTAACTTCCAAGCTGACATATTCTACAACCAGAAATCCCATAAACCTCTGGAGCTGAAATCAGAGCAGGGCTGCAGCAGTGGGAGACTCAACAGTCTGCTGTGCATGTTACCATTTTTATAAACTCTGAACTTTTGTTTGCTGGTTCCAATGTCCTCCCAGGGCAAAAGAACAGTCACACAGGAATGTACGTAGCCCTGGAAGAAGAGTGAGAGTGGTAAACATCAGATCTGAGCTTATAAAAGCTATTGTATAACCATACCAGTGGTGTGGAGGGCTGAGGCGCAGAGAACCATACCTCCTGCCAGACCAGTGACTCAGGTTCAGGAATGAGCCAGAGCTGCTAGGGGTTGGCAGGTGAGAGTGAGGGTTGGGAGAGGATTGAGCTACCTCCAGGCAGTTCTTCCCTCCTGGATTGGTGAGGTTGGCCACACTGGCTCTTGGTTGTCACCAAGTGGAGATCTTGTGGTAGCCCATAGGAGCATCAGGAGGCAGACATTAGAAGGAGGAGGAGGGAGTCACAGTCTTGGGGCACATGTTCTCCTCCATGTGCATGCACTCCACAGGGATGCTGTGGCTGGGAATGGGTGAGCAGAAAGCCAGGAGAAAAAATGGACAGCATGATGGGGCACATGAAGTCTGCCCATTGCACCCCCACCCGCCTAGGCACTGGGACAACCTGCAGTGATGGACTGGCAGGCATGGGGGGACCCTCCACTTCCTGACCCCACTGTAGGGAACAATCCATGGGGGCATGCGCTACAGGGTAAGTCTCAAGTAGACTATGGATGGGGGTGGGACCGGTGAGCTCGGCAGAAAGAAGCTTCCCCATTGTGGCCAGGAGGATAAATACCTAAAGGAAAAAAATAAAAACTCTACCATGCTCTGATGGCTACTGAATCTCCAACTGCTGCAGCCCAGCTCTGATGTCAGCTGCAGGGGATTCTGGAATTTTTGGTTAAAGCAAATGTCAGCTTGAAAGTCAACAAAATCAGCCTGATACAGTATCTATACTGCAGTTAATAGTACTTTAAAGAAAAAAAAGTTTTTGCACATGAAGTGCAAATTGGGACCAGCCCCATACTTGGGTGTGGGAGTCTTCATGCTGACTTTTCTTCTTTAAAGAGCCTGGGACTTCATTTGGAAAACTTTGGGGTTTAGCCCTGTTTCTAGTTGCATTTCCTGTATTTCTTATTTCTATTTCCTTTTAATCTTCATTAATGAAGAAGTGTGTATCTGAACAGGAAACCTTGTCCACTGGAGATCATCTTCTTATGCTTCTTGTCTATACAGAAAGTTAGAATCTCCTGCTTGAAACATCATAATTATTTCCATAGCTACCAACCATAACTCATCGACAGAGGACTGGGACATCATGTGTAGACAGGGTGCAAAAGCACAGCGTGACTGAGTTGCAAGGATCCTGTTTTCAAACAGCTGTACTTAAAGGGACACTGTCAGCTTTGGTGTGCAATTTCTGGTCATCTGTGACCAATTTCCCTATAGGCCAACAAAGTCTACAGAACACCACAGCACAAAAAATGAATCAACATTAGAGCCTTTTTAGCCTTTTTTCTTCTTATACTCAGACTGACAGTTTCTGCCACTGCCCAGAAGCATATCACCACCATGAATGCACATCTCTAATGGAGCCAAGATTCTGTGCCTCTACACCACCATGTACACTGATGTGCATGTGCAGTGTCTTGGTTCCACTTAAAAACAATAAAAATGATCACTGTCAGTGATTATTTCTCTTGAAGAACAACACACTTTATTTAGAATTTAAAACTCTGTTGAACACCAGCCTTTGTTAGATATGCACCTGGAAATATATTTTTATGCTATATGCATAAGTTGTGGCTCAAAGACGATGCCATTAGAGATGTGCATTCATGGTGGTGATATACTTCCAGGCCTTGGCTGAATTTGTTGGTCAAAAAAAGAAAAAAAATGCTTAAGTGTTACAAATGTTGATCTATTTTATATGTTGTGACATTCTATAGACTTCATTGGCCAAGCCTGTGCCTATACGGAAGCTGGTCACAGATGTCCAGAAATTGCACATCAAAGTGAACAGTGTCCCTTTAGTAATGAAGAAAGAGGATAGATTAAATACAGATACTGTGAAAGAAAAGCAGAATTATGTGTAAATATAAGATACTGGATTTTCAACCACTTGAGGCATGTTTCAGCCGCACTTGCAGTACATGCAGCTTGACTATTAGACCACAGAAAATGTGGTCTAACTTCATGTTAAAAAAGCACACTATATGCATCTAAAATGATGCATGTATCATAATTATTACACATATTTTTCTTTCTTGCCTTAAATTGGATAAAGTGTTGAAAATGTGTAATAATGCATGACATTGGACCACAAACATTTTGTTGCACTTGCAGTGATGCAGTTTTAGCAGAACAGTTGCCAATATCCAAACATTTGAAAACCCTACATTTCTCAAAGTTTTCCCAGAGATGTTACAGGCAGTTTAAAAGGATATGCAGATCCTGCCCCTGACACAAGAGTCATGTTTAAGATCTCAAATGTCTTATTGGAATAAAGTGACATATTTTTTTTTGAAAATGGCTGGTAGGGGAGAATTTTCTTTGTATCAAAACAATGACAATTTAGAGGATGTGGCATCTTTTGGGAATCAGCACCTACCCAGTGCATGGCAGGGTCTTGAGATATTGCATTGCTCACAATATTGGGTTTGAAAATGCAAAATACAGTAATTTGTAATTTTATTTGCATTTTTTGTACCTAAGCTGTTATAGCTTGTTTCTTGGTGTGTCCTAGGGGTGGGTTTCATGGGCCTGTTTTATTGACAGTGGGGATGATGGCCATGACACTAGGCAAACTTCCCTACTCTTCTTTAATAAGTGCAATGGGATCTTTTACTTCCACTTGGACAATGATCAGAAATGGGCAGACAAGACCTCGGCTTAATATCTCATCCGAAGGACAGCACCTTACCAGTGCAGCACCCCCTCTTACCGAACTACAGTGAAACTTATGGCTATCACCCTAAGCATCTGGAGTGGGACTAGAAGCTACAACATTCTGATCTTTGGGCCTCAGATGCAAGTGTGCTACCTACTGAGCCACTGACACTCAGCACTGGAGTTCAAATATAAGTACATACATTTGCGTGTTTTGAGATTTAAAATTATTTATGGAGAGGATTATTAAGTAATGGCTGCAAACTGCTTTCCTTCTTACTAGTGCTTGAGAGTCTTTGGAGTTCAAATGACAAATCTAACCCTACTGTGACTTGCAATGGCTATTTATAAAATATATGTACAATGAAATAAAATGCTTTCACTCACACAGAACCCTAAGTTGCTAGATACATTTTTTATCTTCACAGAAGGGTACGGCATTACATTTATTCAGTTACTATGGTACATCTTACATTAATCTTAATTCAACCAACTATCACTCGTGATCCTTACAGGCACACATTCCTGCCAGCACAAGTGATCAGTAATTTCACCTTCACCACAAAATACTAATGATTACTTCATAAACTACACCTGTGATGTGCATTTATATGATATGGATTTTATCTTCATGCATGGTCACTTGACCCCCTTTTGACGACACTCGTGGTTTCGCCACTCATGAAAGTCAAGAGGTCACTGACCACTGAAGAAGATAAATTCCATATGACATAAACACATATCCCATATCTCCTATATCTTACTCATGTGACAGAATCCTACCTGGAGAATGTTGTAGGTGGAAAGTAAGAGTGGCATTATATTAGATGACAAGTCCCTGGGAACTGGGACTGGATTAAAGTCAATCTGGTTTACAGCATCACATCAGTCAAGCTCACTATGTTTATAAAACTTATATTTGACAGAACAGTCAGACTATTACTTTAATCATAGCAACTATAGCTTGTTATCATGCTGATGCAACAGTGTCCCTGTTACGGAAATGAACATACACAGGCCCTACAAAACAGTGTGAAAATGGTATGCAAATAGTGACTACTGCTGTGTAAGATGTACCCACCTAAAGGCATATGACTGACTAACATTTGTGTAAAAATGGGACCTATATTGAGGAAACATGTCCCCAGACCCCAGTCTGGTATGTTCAATCCTATATCAAAGGTGGTGGGTTCACCTACTGAATACTTGTCATTCCCAACACTCTTGCCTTCAAAACCAGTCACTGTCTTTTGTGACTTGCTCAGATTTTTATTATCAAGCAATAACATTTTCATACTAATCCCAAATGTCATTCATATATTCTTAGAAGTATGTTGAAATTATTTAACTTTTGAGTCCTTTTGTTGCTAAATATTTTATTATAGCTTTTTCACATTACACATAGTATTGCATACATTGTGGTGCTGAAGTAATGCATTTGTAGCCAGAAAGTGAACATACATTGTATGAATAGATTAGTTGCTGTATTGGTCCTTGGAAGAACAGATCCAGAAGGAAATGGTTTGATACCTTTTATTGGACCAACATAAATGTTACAAAAAGAAAATAATGTCTGAGCTTTTGGACCAACCAAGTCCTCTGAACAACTGGCATAAGTCTCTGAGAAAGGACTTGGTTGGTCTGAAAGCTTAGACATCATTTTCTTTTTGTAACATCTATGTTGGTCCAATAAAAGGTATTAAACCATTTGCTTCTGGATCTGTTCATACATTGTAAGATGACAGGAATGGTTATACAGTAAGTCACCTTCAGGAATTACATTGAGTAATATCCCAAATGACTGCAGGTTACAATGATTTGCAAGAATTTACCTTTCAAGATTTGGTTTCTTTGGTGGTCATGTACGCACAACTGAAGGAGGAAGAGCCACTCCTCATTGCCTTGCTTTTTATAGAATAAGCTCTACACAGAGACAAAAACTGAGAACAAACTACAACAAGCTGTTCTGTAGTTGTAAAGAATGATGTCCTTTACTATAGTGGAGTGTCTCAAAGTCACTGCCTTGGGGGTATTAGCAAAAATCTCCAGTGGTAATAGTGGGTGGTCCATGCTGAGATGTCAGTGAGGTATTGAAGAGGTATGAGTTTAATTCACCCCAGTTCTGGGGAGGGTGAGTGCTGCAGATTTAGTTATATGCCCTGAGGGTGCCTAAGGGCCCATATGTGCCTGAAATTGGGCCAAGGTATTATCATATCTGTACATGGTGCTGGATGCCAGATGTGACAGTCACTCATAAGTAACCACTTGTGGCAGACTAGCTAGAAATTCTTTAAGGGTGAGTATTTCAGTTGTGCACCACCTTCTCAGGATGAGGCACTCAGCTTCAGTACTGGCCACTTACAACCAGTCCATATAATTCATGGAGCATGATGGGAGCTCTTGATGGGATCCTAGCAAAAGGAGTGCAGAGGAATTTGGGATAGAGTGCTGCAGGATCCTGCCCAGGATAATTTTAATCTCCCCCGATATTGTTGTAGCTACAAGCATGATCACAACTTCTCAGTGATAGGGGTACGTGTGTTACACAGTTGCAGATATCATCAGAACACATTTTTGTGAAGGTTGTACCTGCAGTGCAAATTCTGAAAGGAATCCAGCATCTTCTGCTTGGGGACAAGTATAGATTCTTTAAGGTAGGTATACCCTTGGTTTGCAGAGTGAGGGGAATTCCATCCTACCTGAATCACCGGGTTGAGCCACAGCGAACTAAGCTCAGGCTGTTGAAGGTTGGTGTGTAGCCATTTGCCCAGCTGATGCCAGGACTGGACAGAGTTGTGAATTGTAGGGTAAAGCGGCTGAACGACCTCCCTTTGTAGAGTAAAGACAGACCATAGGGGAGCCCTCCCCCAAAAAGGTTAGTTTTCATCTCTTTCCATAAGGGAGAAGAGTGTGTGTATTCACAGACTCACTCAATAGTTTGTGCTACTCTGAAGGCCCAGTAGTACCATCTTCCTTTTTGCTAGGGGGTTCTCCAATTCCTGAGGCTGTAACATGGCTGCCTACCTTCTCATAAGAATTACCCAACTGTTTGGTTCATACAGTCAATGCAGCTGTTTGGGATGTGTGTAGGGATGCGGGATATGAGGTGGAACAGTTTTGGAGCTGTAACCATTTCCAGTACCACTATTTTGTCTGCCATGGACAGCTGGAGTGACTTCCATCTCTCAAGCTCTGCTTTAATGACCAAAAACAGCGAGCCAAAGTTACTTTATTTATTTTTTTGTTTTTGTTGACCGGGTAAGTGCACTAGACAAATCCTGCCTATTTTCAGGCACAACCTGGAGGAGGGGGATACAGATGAATGCCAACTGACTTTGAACCAGATTAAGCTGTTGGTGGTATTTTATAGTGAATGAGGGAAATTTGGCCAGGACATTGGGGAAATTCCCCTACTCTTTTCGATAAGTGCCATGGGATCTTTAACATCCACCTGAACTACCACCAATCCAGGCAGATGGGACCTCAGTTTAACGTCTCATCCGAAAGACAGCACCTCAGAAGTGCAGCACCCCTCTCATGCTGCACTGCAGTGTCAGTACTGGGGATATTAACCCAAGTGCCAGATGTGGGAACTGAACCCACAGCCCTCTGATCTCCCAGCCTCAGAGACGAGTGTGCTACCTACTGAGCCACTGACACTTTCACATAACTTGCCTGTCTGTGGGGCAATTGCCAGACACAGACACGTAATATGCTCCAGGGTCCACCTCAAATCAAGGGCCTGGAAAGAGTGTTGGGTACAGTGTTTGCTGAAAACTAGGACCTCTATTATCCATTGGTTGATGAGAAAGCCAATGGATTTGGAAAATTCCTGCAGTAAGTTCATGACCAGTTGAGTGATATTGTGAGTATGGTCAAGGAGCTCCAGGAGGTAATCAGCACATAGCAGGGGAAGTCGGGTCCTTGTCCTTTTTTGGCAGGACTGTAATAATGGCTGTGACCATTGTAGGGGGAAGAAACCAGTAGCACTGAGTTCTGCAAAGAGTCTTTTCAGTACCAAACATACTAGGGGCATGAGAAATTGATAGAACTCTGTCCACAGGCTGTCTCTCCCCAGTGACTTCTGGGAGTTAAAGCTTTTCAAAGCTGACTCTATTCTCCCCAGAGTGATAGAGGTTTCCAGAGCCTCCATCTTTGCCATGGAGAGTCTCAAAAGCTGGAGTTTAGACAGAAATGCCTCTACAGCTGGGTCATTGTTCACTGAGTATAAAATTCCTTCATACTATTATTGATGTCTGCCAGCTTGGTACACAGGAATCCTTGTGCATTGTGGAGAGCAGCTATGTGCCTCTCTGCTTGCTGTTTACAGAGGTGGTATGACAGCAGATTGTCACATTTTTTGCCTCCCTCCCAGTAGTTACGATGAAGGTGGAATATGGCCAGCTCTGCCTACCTGATGGAGTTAGAGTTTATCTCCAGGTGGAGATTCAAGATCTCCCTGTAAAGCTGGGAGCAAGCATCAGTAGAGGGCTTTGCTTTACACTGCTCTACTTTTTGGCACAGCATAGACTCCAGCTGTGCCTGCTCTTTTCCCTCTCCTGACATCTACCCAATGCATACTGTAGCTGATAATATGACCCCACTTCATCACCTTAAATGCTTCCCACTGGTTGGCCACAGATGTATTCCTAGTATCGAGGGGAAAGTATTCTGCCCCTTTCAGAAGCCAGAACTGAAAGTGGGGATCCTGAAGCAGAATAGGGTCAAGCCTCCAGCTGGGTGAGTGCCAAGTGTCCAGGCTCCAAAAGGAGGCCCAATAGGGCCAGGGCATGTGGCTTGATATGTGGCTGCCTTCTCAGCAGCTAACTCCTAAGGTCACAGCCATTAACATTAACCCACTGGTTATCTCAGACCATTTTTCCACCATAAAGTCTCCAGCTGATCCATGTTTTCTCTTTTAGATTTCCAGATTCTCAGTGGATAAAATGTTCTAAATGAAATAAACATTTGGTCTAAGTAAAAGAATGTGTTCAAATTGAAAATACAAATGTATTGCAAAATAACTATTTACCAACTGCAGTGATACGTATATACATATATTACAGACATATAGGTATGTGTGTATATATATATATATATATACAGTATATATGTATCGGGGTGCGGTGAAGCCCATATAGTTAGGGTTCAGTAGCATGTTTTTGCACTTTAATAACTATGCAACTGATCTATGGATTTGCACAGAATTTTGCATGCACTGTTCCGTGGGGGTACATCCTTTGATGTGGCAAGTTTCGCTATGGTAAGATGTACAGATTCGGAGATCCAGATAGTGCAAAAACCTTAAAAAGTCAGTTTTTTGCAGTTTTTTCCTCATCGCCTTGCACCCAGATGGTGTGGAATTTTGGTGTGATTTTGTTATGGTAGCAACAGCTTGGGTAACAGAACTGCCACATATGTGTTTGGTGAAAAAATATTAATATGTTGCAAAGTTATTCAATTTTGAAGTTCCCATTGTTTTCAATGGGAAGATCACTTTTCAGGATAGAAGTACAAAGTCTGACAAATGATTTGTCCTCACAAAAAAGGATTCTGTTTCATGAGGGGCAATCCTTTTTCACCAGAAAAATTCCTTTTTCGCGAGCTGCCATCTTGTATTTTTTTTCCATGAACTAAAATGCGTGGAAAATACATAACAATGTTGTCATTTTACAAATCAAACATCAGAACCTAGCTAAACAGGCCCCATTTAGCTTCATTCTGGTGTTTGTTTTTCACAATTAGGGCCAGAAATACTTTTTCTGGGCACTCAAATCTCAGTTGCCTAGCTGAGTGACAGGAGTACTTCCCCAGCATTCTTTGTATTAGAACCATGGATTTTCTTGACTTCTGCAGTCGCAGCTGAACTTGTGCTGCTGGCTGCAGTATAAGTGTGAGCCCTTTTGGCCTGGTGTCTAGTGCCTCCACTCACTCCCTGATCACTGTCCCCCTAAATAAAATATATATTCCCTAGTGTCTAGTGGCACCCCCCAGCCTCCAGTTGCCATCTCTTAATTTTTATTTTGTCCCTGGTGCCTAGTGGCACCTCCTAACCTCTGATCACCATTCTCCTTATTTTAATGATTTATATATTTATATAATCCGACACTGAGATACCCACCCCTGGTTTAGGATGCCCCCCCCCTGCAGCCCATAGTTTTATTGATAGTGTTGACATTGGAGGCTCAATCCCCTTGTCAGCATTACAAGCCCCCCTCAGAGCCCACCCCAGTGTCCCAAAATACTTATTCCCCAATGTCTTTTTTCTCTATTTCTGAAAAAAAGAAAATGTTCCCTTGTCATCCCTGCCATCTCCCTTCCTCATCCCGAGCCTCCTACTGAGCACCCACCACCCCTCACCCCCACTTATCCTATACTTACCATTGGAGGTCATAGGCTGTCCTCTTCTGTGGACCAAGACACATCTGCACTCTTCAAAGCTGAACCGTGAACTGAGGAATCAATGTAAGTGCCATATAATATATTTCAATGGCATTTTGAACTTATGTTCATAACTTTGTCATTTTTAGGAATTTGTTCACCAAATTTTCAAGATGGCCATTTGGAACCCCACCTCGTGAACACCGACACTGTCATTTCATTTATCAGGCCCAGAAGGCGATTTTTTGGTCACTGCGAGAAACCATCTTTTGAGACAGAATAATTAAATTTCACCACAAGTGCTCTTGAGGTGGGGTTCCAAAAAGGTCAGGTTAAACATTTGGTGACAAAATTCCTAAAAATGGCCAAGTTATATGTGTTTGTGGAAATTTTTCTACGCACGCTCATAACTTTGATAATTTTCAATATTTTGAGTCTAGATTTTCAACATAGCCATTTTTTCACACCACCTCATGAACAGTACAGATGTCATTTTTCATATCCTGCCCAAAATGTGCTTTCACACCTGTGGCGTGGAATGGCATTTTGGCACTTATTTGAAAATTTTCACCTACCGTGTTTATGAGGTGGGATCATAAGAAGACTGTGTTAAAAATTTGGGATAAAAATATGAAAAAATACCAAAGTTATGACCATTCATTGCAATTTTGCTAAGCCCGCTTGTAAGTTCGGAAATGTCAAATATTTTGACCCCAGATCTTTTTTTAATAAAAGGTTTTATTGAGTTTTCATTTCATTTGACAGACACATACAGTGTTACAAAACAACTACCATTCAATCCAGTATGCACTTACTTGCTCTGCCACGTATTGCTTTCACTTAATATAGTACAGGTCATTTTCAGAGTTTTACTACATACATTTCCCATGAGAGTACCTTCTGTGAGCTGTTATAGTATTAGCTCACTCTAGGCCCTTTTCAGGGCTGGTGCCACTTCATATATCTTATTTGTATAAAAGCTATCTGTTACTACCACTGTTACTTTGTACCAATCTTGTCAATTCAGGAGCAGGAGGGTCTCGAGGACGTTCCACCTTTTGTGGTATTGCGAGAGCCTGTTTACTCTGGAGCATATCATCGTTTCTATTTTGAGTGCTTCCAGGATGGCGTTGTTCCATTCCCTATATGTGGGTATGTTGTTGTCCATCCAGTGTTTTAGTATGATTTTTTTTGGTGATAGCTGCAATGAGTGAGATGTGGTATTTTCAGACTCCAAGTACCTTCTCCATTTCTAGCCCTAATAGGCAGATTTGGGGGGTGAAGGCCATGTCTAGACCCAGGAGAGGATCTAACCTTGAAGTTATGTTCTTCCACAGTGGCTGAGACCTTTGGGCAGTCCACAACATGTGTTTAAGTTTACCTTTGTCAGATTGGCATTGTGTACAGGTAGATGTTTGTAGATGTCCTCTTGTGTGTAGTTTCTTAGGTGTAAGGTATAAATTATGTGATATTTTGTATTGCATTAGTCTGAGTCCATCATGTTTATTGTACTTGTATAGATTGCTGCACATTGCTGTTCTGGCATTTGGGTCTTCAGTCTGGGGAAATATTAATTTCCAAAATGCATTTGCATCCTGGGCTGTGGGTATGGAGGTTGTGAGTAGTCTTTGGTAGATTAGTCATGTGGAGTGTAGTTGTGTGGCGAGTTGTGTTAGGTCTCTCCATGTTTCCATGTTATGGAAGGTACATGATCTGGGGCCTAATGCCGATGACATTGCATATCTGATTTGTTGGAAGGTGAAGGGTGATATTTGTACTGTTAGGTGGGCTTCCATGAGTTTCTTAAAGGATATGAAGGTGTCACCCTGTACTGCCTGGCCTAGTATTGATATTAGGAGCTTGTCCACAAATTTTCTAGGTATTAGCCTGTTCTGTATTTTGAAATTGGGGTTGTTATGTATGGGCAGGTCCAGCATGAACCTGTGGTTGGTTTTGAGCAGCCTGTGCAACTGCTTGCTAGCTAGAACTGAAACACCAATGGGTGTGTTCTTTAATGTAGTAGGAAGTTTGGCATGCAGAATGTGTGTTAGGATTTTAAGATCAATGGCGACTTGCTAACATAAGTCCCTTTCAATCTGTAGCCATTGCTGTGGATGGGTGGTGTGGGGTAGGGTGGGGGTCATCCATTGTAGGAGTTTACCAGCATGTAAGGTGAGGTAGTACATGTAAAAATCAGGGAGTTGTACCCCCACATTTTTGGGAGGGGTGAGCTTATGGTATGCTCATCAAGGCTTTTTATTGTCCCATATGAATGCTGATAGTATTGCCCTAAGTTTGGTGAACCAATGCATAGGGAGGTGAGCGCAGATCATCCCCATGGGGTATAGTAACCTGGGTAATATGTTCATCTTAATGATGTTGATTTGAGACCATAGGGTGAGGGGGAGTGAGGTCCATCGATTAAAGTCCTGTTTGATTATCGTTATCTGGTGATCTATGTTGAGTTGAACCATATATTTTTATGGCTATATGTTACGTGGATGCATAGGTATTTAATTTTATCTGGGGACCATGCTCTTCCCCATTGTAAGAGGTTTGTTTTGGTTATCCATGAGTTAAGGGGCATGACTGTGGTTTTATCTAGGCTGAGTTTGTGTCCCGATAACTGTCTGTATTGCTGTAGTAGCTCGATGGCCATTGGTATGGAATGAGGTGGATCTTCCAGGTGTAGAAAGATGTTGTCTGCATAAGTGGAGATTTTGTATGTATGTCACCCTACTTTAATGCCCTTTATCTTGTCACATAGCAGTATTCTTCTCTTAAGAGGTTCCAGGTAAAGATTAAAGAGGTACGGTGATGGGGGCAGCCTAGATGTGTTCCTCTGTGAAGGAGCAGAGGTACAGAGTTAACACCATTGCACCTGACTATTGCCAATGGGTGTGTATGAAGTAACTGGGCCCATTCAATGAATTTGTGTGGGAATCTGAAGTGTTGAAGTGTTTGATACAGGAATTGCTATGAGACCCTATCAAATGCCTTTTTGGCATCCAGGGACATGAGGACTGCTGGGGTTTTTAGAGTCCCCGGCAGCTGTGATCAGGTGGTGGAGCTTGCACATGTGATCTGAGGACAGTTGGCCTTGCACGAAGCCTACTTGTTCCAGGCCTATCAGCATGCTCCATAACACAGCCATTCTAAATGCCAAGACTTTGGACATAATCTTTATGTCCGTATTAAGACGAGCTATTGGGCAGTAATTTTCTAGTAACTCTGGGTTCCTATTGAGTTTTGGGATGAGGGTGATCACTGCTTGTTCTAGTGCTGGATCAAGCTTGCTGTCATTATGAGCGGTGTTAAAGAGTTTGGCCATGGGTTCTGCCACAATTGTACTTAAGGCTTTATAGAAATTGAAGGAGAAGCCATCAGGGCCAGGTGCTTTATTAATGGGAACTGTGTTTATTGCCTTTCATATATCTTCTTCGGTGAGGGCGGCCTCCAGTTTGTCCACTGCTTTTTGGGGGAGTTTTGGCAGCTTTGCTGCTTCTAAGAATGTTGTGATATTTCCTTATGGTGCAGGTACTTCTGCCCTGTATAGGTTTTGAAAGTATTCCATAAAAGCGGCGGCTATGTCTTTGAGTTCATGAGCAGTTTGTTATTCCCTGGTGCCCTGACTCTCTTAATAGTCGTTCATGAGACTTGTTGTTTCATTCTGAGGGTTAGTAATTGCCCTGCTTTTTCCCCCTGATCCTTATATGACACTTTTGCCCAAACAATCATGTTTTCTGCTTGTTCCCTGACCAGATATTCATATTTTTCTCTGAGGGAATTAAGGAGCAGCCATTAATTTTCAGTGGAAGTCTTTGTGATATGCTGCCCCTTTTCTGTACCAGGTGCATGAGGTGGGGTAATAAGATGGCTATGCTGACAATTTGGTCACTGTTGTCCTATAAATGGAAGCGCAGGGCATGTAGGGCCCTGGGCTTCCACAGCTAAATGCTGTACATATATGTATCTATGGAGGGATGGGAAGAATACTATTATACTATCTCAGAACATATGGAAATAAGCTACAAAAAGCTTAGTTAATGTTCCAGTTAGGGGCAAAGTGACAAAAGTTGGGAAATGAGGCATTAGGGCTTTCCTAACTCCCAACCCCCTAAACCAGGCAGGAGAGCAGGTGTAGGGTGTGTCTTGGGCTTCTCAGGCCTGACATTCACCCCATTCTCATGAAGTCTACATATCTGACCTTATTTACACATGGGAGTTAGGAGTAATATGAGCCTGTTTGCTGGAGACTCCAAACTAGGTGCGGAGGTGGACAGTGAGGAGGGAAGGAGGACACTCCAGGAAGACCTAGAAACACTAGAACAGTTGTCAGTCACATGGCAGTTGGGGTTTAATTTTAAGAAGTGCAGTGTACTTCACTTGGGAGCTAGGAATCCAGGGTACAGCTACAAATGGGGGGATACAGTTAACAATCTCAGAAGAAGAAAAAGATCTGGGACGAGTGATCACTGGTAAAATGAATCACTCAAGTCAATGCAGGAAAGCAGCAGCTAAGGCAAACAGAATGCTTGGGTGCATTGCTGAGGGGATTACTTCAAGAAAGCAAGAGCTAATTCTGCCATTGTGTGTGAGGTCACACTTGGAGTATTGTGTGCAGTTCTGGCACCCTTACTTAAAGAAGGACATTATGATCCTTGAGATAATCCAGAGGATGGTGTCTAAGATGATCCTCAGAATTGGGATAAGCTCTATGTGGAAAGACTTAGATAGCTAAACATGTAGACCTTGGAAGAAAGAAGGGACAGAGGGGACATGATTGAGACCTTTAAATACCTGAAAGGGATTAATAGAGTAAATACAGAGGGGTTGTTCAGACTGAAGGAGGAAAGGGCCACAAAGGGTCATAGCTTGAAACTGGTTGGTGTAAAGTATGGAAGTGACCTGAGAAAGCATTACTTCACAGAAAGGGTGGTGATGTCTTGGAATGCACTACCTAAGGAGTTGATATCAATGGAATCAGTCAGAGATTTTAAGAAGGGATGGGATAGATACATGGACAGGGTATAGGTAGGGCAGATAGAGAACAGGGGGTTTCTGAATGGAAATCAGGGGAGGGATGGAAGGGAGAGGGGAGGTGGGGCAGCAGGAGTTATCATACTGTGAGCTGCATCTCAAGCAGATGTGATAGACCTCAAGGCCTAATCTGCTGGCATTTTTATAAGTTCATATGTACAAATGGAATGGGGTGAGCATTAGGCTTAAGAAGACCAAGGCACACCCCACACCTGCTCTCCTGCCTGGTTTGGGAGGGTGGGGTGTTAGGAAAATCCTAACGCCTCATTTATCTCATTTCTAAACTTCTGTCACTTTGAACCTAATGGAAAGATTAACAAAGTTTTTTTTGCAGCATATATATATATTTATAAAATGGTTAAAAGTAAATGCTCCAAATCCAATGTTCTGATTGTATAAAACACATCACATGACCTTGCGTATATTAGAGCACTACTGCACACCTGCACTTTTGCTCCCCTCCAAAACAATTTTATAATTTTATAAGCTAGATAAACCACTCTGAGGTGTGCAGTCGCACTCTGATATATGCACGCCTTGGGTGGCTGATGCACTCGGCCTGTGGCCCCGTGCGTGACAACACACACCAAGGCATGCGTATATCAGCACACAACCACACACTTCAGAGTGGTTTATCTATTACATATATATACATATACACACACACACACATATATATATATATATACACACACACATATACAATAGGGATGCAGTCACGCCTTTATAGTTAAGGTTGAGTAGTCACTTCAATGTTAAACTCAAACATTTTCACTTTAATAACTTTGAAACTGTTTAACATATTTGCATGAAAATTGGCATGCACTGTCAGCCATCACAGATCTCTAGATGTGGCAAGTTGCATTCTGGTTGGATATGCAGTTTCTGAGTTCTGGGTAGGTGAAAAAAGCATTTTGTCACTCATTTTCTTTGAACTTGCCTACAGCCCATATGGTTTGGAATCTTGGTCTGCAATTTTCAGGTCAGAAAGGGACTAGCCTACAGATGTGCCTTTTACTAGTCTGGTGAAAAAATAGTAAGCAGTTTTTAAGTTATTGCAATTAAAAAAATTTATTACATCGTTTCTGAGCATGCTCAGTAAGCACTAAAAGATAGCTGCATGAAATAAAAAATGCATCCTGTTTCATATGGGAAAATTCTTTTTTCATTTGCTGCCATCTTGTTTCCATTGTATTTTTTTTTTTATTTCAAAAGCCACAAAAATGACATTCTGGAGAGAGAAGACCACACCTAGCTGGCCGATCGGGACCTCCTTAGGAGCAATCTGCACTTTAATGTAAGAGATTTGACCCAGAAATGTGTTTTGTTTCCTGTTAGGAATCCTTTTTTGTGACCGTGTGATATAAAAAAGAATCCTTTCTCATATCACGAGTTATGAAAAAGGATCCTTGATCATAAATTCTGTGCCTTCCCCCATGCTGTACTGTATTTCCTTGGTGTCTAGTGGCACCCCTTACATTCCTGTTTTTAAAAAAATATAAATTCCTGTAATCTGACACCAGGATGCCCACCCCAGCATCAGAGTCTCCCCCCCAGCAGCCCATTGTTTTATTTACATTATCCGACATCGGGGTTCACAGTCCTCATGTCAGCATTTCTAAGCCCTCCTACCAAGCACTTTGGGACACTGGAGAGCCCACCCACAGTGTCCCAAAATAGATGTATTTATGTGTACCTGTAAAATAGAAAACTGACCCCCCTTTTTAAAAAAATCTGAAATAAAGAAAATCATCCCTCATCGTCCCCGCCGTCTCCCTCTCCCATCCCAACCATCCCACTGAGTGCCCATGACCACACACACACCTTACCCTATATGTACCTCTAGAGGTCATATGCTGTCATCCTCTGTGGACTGGGATACCTCTGCACTCTTCAAAGCCGAACTGTGAATTGAGGAATGATGGTAAGTGACGTATAATGTATTTCAGTAGTGTTTTGAACTTATGCTGATATCTGTGCCATTTTTTGGAATTTTTGTATCAAATTTTCAACATGGCCTTTTTGGAACCCCACATCATGAACACTGCAACTGTCATTTTATGAATCAAGCTCAGAAGATGATTTCATGTTCACTGCAAGAAATCACCTTTTTGGATGGAATAACAAAATTTCACCACCAGTGCTCATGAGGTGGGGCCCCAAAAAGGTTATGTTGAAAATTTGGTCAAAAATTCTGAGAAATGGCTGCATTATATGTATTCATTAAAATTTTTCTTTGCACACTCATAACTTTGGTAATTTTCAATATTTTGACCCAGATCTTCAACTAGCCTTCTTATTACCCAACCTCATGTATGTCACACCTGTCATTTTCCAAATCCTACCCAAAATGTGTTTTCACATATGTGGCATGGAATGGCATTGCTGTTGCACAGAATTACATTTTGGCAGAGACTAAAAAATATGCTGTACCGGGTACATACACTGGGGTAATAAAATGGCTATGCTGATAACGTGGACATGAATCTATGGAGGGATGGGTACACAGTGTCAAAAGACACTGTGCTCTCACAGTAAAATAGAGAAAATCATGCAGCATGGGAGTGCAGAGCCCAAAGGTCCCTGCATTTCCACAGCAACAAAAGGACACTTATTGAGGGTGGGAGTGTAGGGCCCGAAGGTCCTTGCGATCCCACAAGCAAATAAGGATACAAGTAAGCTATCTGAAAAGGTCAGGAAATTCATTCAATAAATCTCATTAATGCATCAGTTAGCATTATTAGTGAAGCAACAAATGTAGGGAAATATGAAGTCAGGGTTTCCAACCCTAAAACCCCACCCCCACCCTACACGCACCAATAGGCATTGGGGTGTGCCTTGGGGTTGTCAGCACAAACGTTCACCCCATTCTCCTATACTGTAACCATCTCAGCTTATTTACTTATGGAATGGGTGGCCGTTATGACTGACGACCCCAAGGCACACACCTGACATCTGCCGGTGTGTGCTGGGTGGTGTGAAGGTGTTAGAGTTGAAACCAAGTCATATTCCCTACTTTTTGTTGCTTACTAACAACCCTAACTGATGCATTAATATAGGTTTTTAGTGACTATATATATATATATGTATATGTGTGTGTGTATATATATATATATATATATATATATGATATTTCAACAGAAAAAAACTTTGATCCACTGGAATGTTGCCAAGAGTGCTGCCTAGTAACGAATAGCAGAGTGAATTTCTCATCAGCATTGTTGGTATTGTTTGTTAGTATTATCTTGACTCTCAGGACAGATCACGGTACTGATGAGGTGCAGGAAGACATATGCAACTCTTTATAAATGAGGGAGTAAGTGAAAGTAGATGTGGGCACCTCCTGCACCTCCTACTCCAGGAGTTACTGTATTCCCTCCCAACGACCCATAGCATAAAAGGATTTTAATAGAGTAACAGCCATGGAGACCAGAACAGTATGTCATTCAGACCTCAGTGTAATAAACATACATTAGAAAAGTTTAGGTTGGGAATAGAGAAGCTCCACAAACATCACTGTGAAGTCGATCTTGCTGGCTATGTCTAACAAAGGGTCCAGATCGAGACAGATCTCACAGAGAAAAAATAAAAATGAATCTGAGTTCCAGTTTAAAGATTCTTTTCAAAGGTAGACCGACTTAGGCCATGCTGGGTGGGTGGTGAGATCAGTACCAGATGGGGAATGAAGAATACCAAGTAGCCCAATTTTGAGAAAAAACAAAGCCAAATGTGGGACAGAATCGTTCTCCCACTGCCAACCACCCCTTTGCCCCAGTCTCTTGACCCATCTATCTCACTGCTTTTTGAGTCCATTGCTACTTGAGTTTTAGCTATTCTGCAAGGTGTTGTCAATGTGTCACTTCCAGCTGCCCTGTGCATTTGAGGGGTTGCAGTGATGTTGATTTCTTTAGCACCGGAAGAGGTGAAAGTGGGGAATGGCACTGTAGCCTCCACAGTAGAGACTGAGGGCTGCTCTGAGGCTGAAGCTGCTGGTTGTACAGGACTGGGTATAGTCACAGTCACGTCAGGTGGAGGGGAGGTGGTCTGGTGGGCAGCAAAGTGGTTATTGGAAAGAATCTTAGCTTGCCAAGTCCAGGCTGTTGCTGTGGCTATGAGATCTGAGCCAATGTTCATTGTTGACATTTTTCCTGCCCCTATTTCAGGGATAGCTTTTTGCCTTGGGACCCTGGAGCCATGCCTCCTTGTCTGGTGGTCACCGTAGCAAACAGCCCTGGCCAGCTGGTAGAGGTTTGGTAGTGTACATTGATGCTGACTGTGAAGCAACAGCAGGACAGTTACTGAGCAGCTGGATACACAAGGGCAGAGCCAATGTTGGCTGATGTACAGCATGGCAGCCTCTAGGGTACTAAATGTCAGGTGGACTCCATTGTGTATTAGCCACTGAAGAGCAGGGTAGCAAAGTGTGAATTGCATTCCAGTTTTCTGGAGGGCCTTTTGAACATCTGAATAGGCCCAACGCATAGTGGTGAGGTACCTTGAGTAGTCCTGGAACACCATGATCTTGTACCTCTTCCAGTTCATGCTGCCCAGCTCCTGCACCCATCAAAGGAAGTCCTCCTTGACTTGAAATCACAAAAAACATGCTCGTATGGTACTGAGTTTCTTGCCTTGTTTTGGTGGTGGGACGAGATTGTGGGCCTTCTCATTGTCAATCCTGCAATCCCCCGGGAGTTTCAAAAAAGCTGGAAGAGCGTGGCACAAAAACTCAATAGTGTCCTTTAGCTCTGCTCAATCTGGGAAGCCAACAAATTTCAAATTACTTTCTCAGCCCTAGTTTTCGAGATCATCAACCTTGTTCAAGAGAGGTGGTATTTTTTTCTCCTGATCCCAGAACATCGCATGAAGGTCATGGCAGAGCCCCCTCAGTAGTCAGCATCCTATTCTCCATGACCATCACTCTAGTGTCCAACTTGACAACTGCCTGGGAGTTCTGTGTAGTAACCACTTTCATCTCTTTAATTTCTTGCAGGATCTGTTTTTTTAATGTTAAAGTTTTTTATTGAAACAATCAGAATAAATAACAAAAACTTCAAAATGCAAAAAAGCAAAAGGAAGAAATATTCACATAATGAATCACTCTATGAATATAAAAAGACACAATCAACCTAGTGGAACAAGAGATATAAACATCAAAAATAAATAACCAAAACTATCAGAACAACAAGCTGGTCAAAACAAGGAGGAAGGAACATGAGCTAACCATTCATGAAAATGTAAAGGGTTACACCAAACCAGTAAAAGGCCAGGAATGAACACCTAGTGACACGAGGAAGAAGGGAACAACATGTGGACAGGATAACATAAAAGGGACTGAGGACAGCCAGTTGGGGGGAGTGAGGGAACAGAAATTGGGGTGCTAAGGATATAGGAGAGAGGGGGGGATGAAGGAGGCATTACAGAGGGGGAATGAGAGGATTTAGCTCCCAAATAGGAAAAGTAGGGGGCCCAAATGGCCTCACAAGTGGACATTTGGGAAAGGATGTGAGTTGGGCAAGCGTTAGGAACCACTCACAAAAGGAGGGAAAATCCGTGGATTGTCATCTATGAAGGATGAGCCTTTTAGAAAGGAAGATGGTGGCATGGGCTACTGTCAATGCAGGTCAGACTGATGTATAGTGGGAGGGGAGAAAGATCCAGCAAAATAAAGGGGACATCATGGGGAACATAACTTTGAAGAACAGTCTTACAAAAATGTGAAACCTGATCTTCTTGCAGAATCTGGTTGAACATGGCCTCAACACGATTGGCAGGTAGAGATGCCACCATTGTGATAGGAGCTATGCAGAAAGGAAATGTACAGATCAGGCAAACTTTTGTCAAGGCACAGCAGGGCATGGTAGGTCCAAATGGCAAACTAAGGATATCAGGCATTAGGGGATGATTAACTCTATCAGTTGTGGGCTCTGGATTTAAGCAGTGAGAGGTCTGAATGCTTTGTGACAATATGAATGGGAAAAGGAGTTCTAAGTTAAACAGCCATCTTCTTCCAGTGCTAGCCATGCCCACCCTACTTTGAGTCCTTTAAAGAGAGGTCCTCTCATTTGAAAAAAAAAACACTTTTGGCATTAGCAGAACTCAGCTGTACTGCTTTCTAAAGCAAACCAAAATTTCAAGCCATTCCATGCTCTGTTACTAGGGATATTTACATGAAAACAGGAGTGTTTCCCCTTAAAAATCACCTGCTGAGGGGGCTTATTCTGGAGCCAAAATCACAGGATAAGGCCCACTAGGCACAAGTGTTAGTTTTCAGGGGCAACCCAGGAGCACTGAGGCAGTGAAGTGCTCAGAGTCAGGCAGTATACAAGTGGAGGTTGTGGGAATTAAACCCAGGTCAGTTGGATGTACCAAACTTATTCACAACTTGTTACTCTAACCTCTAGGCTATACTGCCAGAAGCTGGGCTACAATGCCCAGCTCCTGACATCACAGACATTTCCAAAACAGACTGTGATGTCATATGCAGTGGATTAGGACTTCAGTTCCACACTAAACCTCAGCCATAAGTGAACTGTAAGCATAAAGATTCAGTTTTCGCATAGATGTCCACAATAATGATGAAGATAAATTGCTCCCAATTCCAATACATAAAGAATGCTTTGTAATGGAGTTCTGTTGATGCCTTTTCTGGTTTGCATGTGCCTTCAGTTCCTGTTTAAAGAAGCAATGGGCCGATTCTGAAATGCATATGGCTCAAGTTGCACTTTGCACCATGCAGTATGCCAGTCAGTATTTCAGAAGGCCGCCTGTGACAAGGGGGTTTAAGGCAGCAATTATGTTATGCCCGATTCCAGGAGGGTGGCTGATGGAATAGCAGATGTGCTATTCCAAGTTAGGCCCTGGAAGACAGTGGTCTAAGTACAGTTAGACAAACTATTAGCTGGTCTAACCGTACCCTATGTCCTCTGTGGGTGCACCTCTGTGCTTGGTGCCCCAACAGCAACCACCCCCACAGTCCCACATAGGCCCCCACCTGTTCCCCATTGGCAGTATAACCCTCTGTGGGCTGCTGGCACCTCCCACACCCTCATTCCTGGGTATTGACCCACAGGGCTGTTCACATACCCCACTGTGCCACTCATTCCATGGTAGCCCAGTGGCCCCCCGCCCCTCACCAGCCCTGCAGGGCATTACCACAGTGTCAGGGAACGGGGCTTAGGGGGGACCATGGCGCCCTGTAGGAGAGCATTACTGTGGCTTGCAGCACCCTGTGTAGGTGCACCCTTCTGTTGGTGCAATGCTGGAAGTGCCATAAGTCACAGGACATAGTCCCTGGGGGCCCTGCCTGTTCTGGAAACGGGCGCAGGGTCCCCGATGTATTGGCATGTCTCGTAACTCACAAGCGCCAGCAAGTTGCAGCATAAATCTTGGAATCAGGCCCATTTGTTAGTCATCAGAGTATTTTTAATTCCCTCCAATATGTTTAAAATTGCCTTTTAATTAATTTGGTTATGACATACTGAGGTCATTAAAGATGGTCACTCTCACAGTTTTTAAATATCTCTTCTGTTGTGGTTGCCTTTTAAATGTGCATAGTAGAGCCATATACTGTGTAGATTCATTAGGGAGGTGCTACTATATTTTACTGATAATTAACAGCACAGCAATACACCAAGATATCTAGTTTGATTATGGTGAGCATGGCACAGGAGCAGGAACATTTAATAACTTCAATATCCCATATCTCAGTTTAGAAATGAAAGAAAATAAAAATAACAAGCATTTGTCAGTGCCAAATGTTTCCTTGCATGGTTTATGTGGCAGGGGTGTATTGTGTTAGTTGAATTTCTGGTGGGAGGAAAAGCTTGCCTGAAGTATGTTTTGACAAGCTGTCATATTTTGGACAGCATTTGAATACAGAAGCATGGTTAATAAGTAGGCTATGTTGAAAATGTGGGGTGCATTGCTGGCCGGTGGCACTGAGGGTTGAGGCACTGGACGTCACACCTCATACCACACTGGCGACCCGTGTTTGGGAGTGAGCGTGGGCCACCGGGGGCCTGTAGGGGAGGAGAAGGATCAAGCATTCCAGGAACAGCTCTCTGTCTCCAGGAAGGGAGTGCAACCAGTTGTCAGTGCATGCCTGGCCCATAGCAGTGGCTGGGGGCTGTCACACTGACACTGCAGACATTTGGTCAGAGGCATTGCAGATGCCTGATGGGGTGCATGCACAGGATTGTGTGCAGCACCATTGCTGGTGTCCTTGCATGCGCCACCCAAAAAACAAGAGGAAAAAAGTTCACGGCGGATGATGGAGGGAACTTGCAGGTCCCACCCTCGAATAGCCACGGCACTGACCCCTGTATTGGATCTGGTCTTGGTAGGGGTGGGCTCCCCTGCTGACCCTGCCTGGGTGGGTAAACCCTGGAGGTATCTGGTCAGCATTGGCTGGTGGACATCAGGGGCTGGGCGCCCCTTCAGATAGAGAGGGCTGTAAAGCAGGGGAATAAATAAAAAAAAAATGTGGGGTGCAAATATTTAAGATTTCCACAGTTACAGTCATGCATACCAAAATTGCAATGAATGGCCATGACTTTGTCATTTTTTCATATTTTGACCCCAAATGTTGAACATAGTCTTCTTATCACCCCACCTCAGGAACCCTGCAGGTGAAAATTCTCAAATTCATGGGAAAATGGCTTTTCATGCCACAGGTACAAAAACACATCACGGGCAGGATATGAAATATGACAGCTGTACTGTTCATGAGGTGGTGTGATAAAATGGCTATATTGAAAACTTGGAGTGAAAATATTGAAAATGACCAAAGTTATATGCATGTGTAGAAAATCTTTGAACGACCAGGTGTAACTCTGCTATTTTTTGGAGTTGTTTCACCAGATTTTCAACATGCCCTTTTTAGGACACCACCTCATGAAGAGTACCACTGTTATTTCTTTCACTCATCCCAAAAGGTGATTTCACACAGCTGCCATGCCATTCTGCACCACAGGTGTGAAAACACATTTTGGGCAGAATGTGAAAAATGACTGCTGTACTGTTCATGAAGAGGTGTGAAAAAATGGAAATGTTGAAAATCGGGAGTGAAAATATTAAAAACTGGCAAAGTTATAAGCATGTGTAGAAACCGCACAACACATGCTCGTAAGCAGTCATTTTGGCAATTCTTTGCACCAAATTTTCAACATGGACTTTTTGTGACCTTTTCTCACGAACACTGTCACTATCATTTCATTAATCAGTCCCAAAAGGTGATTCCATGCAGCGACCACAAAATCACCTTTCTGGACTGAGTAATGAAATGACAGTGACAGTGTTCATGAGGTTGGGTCCCAAGAACCCCATGTTGAAAATTTGGGGTCAAAATTCCTAAAAATGGCTGAGATATCAACATAAGTTGAAACCCCCATGGACAGCTATTTTACAGCACTTATCTTAATTCCTTGGTTCACAGTTCATCTTAGAAGAGATCAGACATGTCCCAGTCCTCAGAAGATCACAGCTGCTGACCTTGGAGTGTAAGTATGGGGTAAAGGGGCGTGTGGGGAGGTGGGGACGTAGAGGGAGGGTAGAGATGGGGGAGGGATATGGGAGAGATGACGAGAGACCGTTTTTTTTACAGGCTTTAGCATCGGGGGACAGTTTTATTTTTTAACAGAAATTTTTTTTTCTGGACATTGGGAGTGGGCTCTCCAGTGTCTGGGGGAGTTTAGTTAATGCCAGCATGGGAATTGGGCACCCCAATGTTGTCACATGGAATAGAGGGAGTGGGGTGGACAGCACTCAGTGGGAGGGATAATTTGGATGCTGGAGGAACAGAGGGTGCAGAGCAGGCAGCATGCAGTGGGAGGGAGCTGGAGGGATCATTTGGATGCTGGGGGAACAGAGGGTGCAGGGAGGGCAGCACACAGTGGGAGGGAGTGGGAGGGTTTTATTAGACCACTGCTGGTCTGGTGGAGGAACAGAAGGTACAGGGCGGGCAGCATGCAGTGGAAGGGAGCAGGAGGGTTTCATTGCATGATGCCAATAGCAGGGATAGGGAACAGAGGGGGTGGGGCAGGCATCATTATGTAAATGAAAGGAATGAAGCACTGTCATTGGAGCACTTCATTTTTTTCAAGTACAGATGCTTCCCCGCTGTGAAATTCCAACCACCATCACTCTCTGCTTGTGACATCATTGGTCTATCAGGGTCAAACCCACTGCAGAGTGCTCTGCATTTGACTTGTCCCTGACACACCTCTCAAATATCATTCTACCACAAGATGTTTCTTGTGCAAGCACAAGGAAACATAAAAATGGATACATCAATGTTGTTTTTTCCAGAGATATGTTATTGCTGAAAAAGAAATGGCATGGTGACTAACAAATATTGCTTCTTTAAAGTGATATTCCAGTTTTTTGCATACACCGAGAGTTAACAGTGGACTCAAATCTCACAATATTTCAAAAATGTTGAATTCCCTTTCTTTATTGCTGAAGCCATTTCTAGAAAATCAGGCTCTTTATTGCTTATCTATCATCCATTCTGCTGTTTTTTTTCCAGCCTATAAGTCACAATCATTTGCTCCAACATCACAACCTTATGCTATAAAAATGATTCCTGATGTCACAAGCAGATAATTGTGATTTCAAGGCTATAAAATCAGTGGGAACAAGTGAAGTCCAAGGGAAAAACAATGTGTATCTATGAATAATGTTTTCAGTAACAGAACATGGCATGCCAATAAGTTTTAAGTTGTGGGATTTCTTTTTTTACTGTGTTCTGCTTTTGCTCACTGTGATTCTTTTAATCATAAAATGCTTTAAATAAAATCATAAGCAGCATGGATACTGAGACCTGAATTGTTTAATGCTGTAGACACTAACCTCTAGGATATGACCATGTAAGTATGCAAATAGTCTCCCAACAGTGTTGTCTGGGAAATATATTCCTCTGCTCATAGCTTGATGCTGGCTGTCATGAGGCAGAATAATACCACCAAATTTAGAAACATAGAAACATAGAAGTTGACGGCAGATAAGGACCTCAAGGCCCATCCAGTCTGCCCATTTCTTTTTCTACCTTATAAATGTACCATCGGCCTTTGCTCTGTCAGTGACCTATCTATTCATAGTCATTTGTATTGCTCCCTTATGCCTATCCCATGCCTGTTTGAAGCCCTGCACTGTATTCATAGCCACCACTTCTTGTGGTAAGCCATTCCATGCATCTACCACCCTTTCTGTGAAAAAATTTCCTCACATTCCCCTTAATCGGCCTCCCTCTAATCTCATGCTGTGTCCTCTTGTCCTGCTATTTTCTTATATTTAAACATGTTAGACTCTTTCACCTTGTTTATGCCTTAAGGTGTTTAAATGTCTCGATCATATCACCTCTCCCTCCTTTGCTCAAGGGTATACATATTGAGCTCCGTTAATCTGTCCTTATATGTCTTCTGATGCAGTCCCTGCACCATTTGGTTGCCCTTCTCTGGACTGCCTCAATTTGTTAATGTCCTTGTGAAGGTGTGGCCTCCAATACTGCTGCAGTACTCCAGATGGGGCCTAACCAATGTCTTGTACAGAGGGATTATTACCTCCTCTTACGACTTGTGATACCCCTACTAATACACCTAACACCCCTAGCCTTACCTACTGCTTTAGAGGTCTGCTTGGATGATTTTAGGTCATCAGTGATGATGATGCCCAAGTCTCTTTCTTCCTTTGTGACTGCTAGCAACTCCCTCCCAGCCTATAAGTGGCTTCAGGGTTTCTCTCCCTATGTGCATGATTTTGCACTTCTTTGCATTAATCCCAGTTGCCACTCTTCTGACCATTCTGCTAGTTTATCCAGATCTCTTCTCATTCTGCCCACCCCATCTGGATCATCTACTCTGTTGCAGATCTTGGTGTCATCTGCAAACAGACAAGCCTTACCCTCTAGTCCATCTGCGAGGTCACTAATGAAGATGTTGAATAGGACTGGCCCCAGGACTGATCCTGAAATTGCCCACTTGTGACTTGCATCTCTTCTGACTGTATACCATTTACCACACTCTCTGTTTTCTGCCAGTCAACCAGTTTGCCACCCAGTTGACCAACTTAACACCCGAGCCTACCTAGCTTGTTATCAATCTTTATTGGAACAGTGTCACTTTGCTGAAGTCAAGGTAGGCGACATCAACTGCTCCCCGGTCCACCACTCTGGTTATCCAGTCAAAGAATCTATGAGATTAGTTTGACAGGACCTTCCTTTTGTAAACCCATGCTGTCTTGGATCCTGTGCCCCTATGGATTCAAGGTGTTGCACTATCCTTTCCTTAAGGAGTGCCTCCATAATCTTGCCACTACTGAGGTAAGACTGACCGGTCTGTAGTTCCCCTCCTCCTGCTACCACTCTTGTGGGTGGGATCACATGAGCCTTTCTCAGTCTTCTGGGACCTCTCCTGTGCTCAGAGACTCACTAAACAATTCTGCTAATGGCTCTGCTAGTTCCTCCTTTAGCTCCTTAAGTACCCTGGGATGTATGCCATCAGGTCCCATTGCCTTATCCACCTGAGCTTAGCAAGCTCTTGTGGGACCCTTTCTTTTGTGAAGGGAGTAGTGCTCACCTCCCTCCCCCTGTGTCCATGATGCTGAGCTGTAGGCCTGCCCACCTTCTCTTCAGTAAATACTGAGCAAAAGTATCTATTTAGGATAGATGCCTTTACAGGGTCCTCCTCCTCACACTCCCTTTTCTCCATTAAGCTTAGCAATACCCCTCTGGACTTTCTCCTTTCACTAATGTATCTATAGAAAGTCTTGTCACCTTCTTTACTGTTAGTGCTAGTGTTTCCTCAGTTTGGGACTTGCCTGCCTTACTGCCTTACCTGCTTCCCTTAGGGCAGTTTGGTATGCCTCCTATCTTCATCCCGCTGTGTTCCCTTATATTTTCTGAAGGCCAGCCTTTTGGCTCTGACCTTTTCTGCTACTATATTTGAGAACCAAAGTGGTTTCCTTCTTCTTTTGCACTTCCTTTTCTGTCTAACACAATGGGATGTTGCTTCAAGTATTGTATCCTTAATGCTTGCCCACTTTGCCTGTACCTCCTCACCTGTGTTTCTTTTGCCAGGGCTAGCTTAACTCTGTTGGCCATCTTATCAAAGTCAGCTCCTCTGAAGTCCCATATTTTTGCCTTGGAATGGGATGATTTAGATGTAGTAGCCAAATTGAACCATACCATGTGATGGTCACTGGCCCCAGGTGACCTTCTACCTGGAGATCTGTGATCCCTTCTTTGTTAGTCAGTACTAGATCTAGGATAGCCCTGTCTCTTGTGGGTTGCTGTACCAGTTGTTTGAGGCCCTCCTGCAGGAATCCACTATGAGTCTAGTTCTGGCAGATGTTCCTGCTGGTATTGACCAATCTGTATCTGGCATGTTGAGTCTCCCATTATCAGAACCTCCCCTTTAGCTGTCATGTTTTGTATATCTTCTAACAGTAATGTGTCTATGTCCTCCCTCTGGTCTGGGGGCCTGTAGACAACCCCAGTTCTTATGGCTGTCCCATTACCTGTTTCAGGGTGACCCACAGTTCTTCTGGCTCCTTATGTGTATTCTGAATTTCTGTAGCTTTGATATTTTCATTAACATACAGGCCACCCCTCCCCTTTTGCACCTCGGTCTCTTCTGAACAATACATATCCAGGTACTGAAGTCTCCCAAGTGTGGTTACTGGTAAACCACGTCTCACTAATTGCTACTATGTCCAGTTTAGCCTCTGACATTATTGCCTGCAGGTCTGGGATCTTATTTCCCAGGCTGTGAGCATTTGTGTACATGATTTTCCATTGGCCAGATTTTGGTGTGTTAGTTGTTGGGTGAAGTTTGGCATTACCCTGTGCATCGTATGGGGAGACAAATCTTTTTTCTTACCTGGTGATGCAAATGAATGGCAAACATGCTGAATTCCTGTTTGACCACTAGCTGAGGGGGGAGGGGTGTTCTTCCATTCGACGTATGGGTGCTGCCCCTCTCCCATTGCTAGTTTAAATATTCTGCAAAGGCGTCAAACTTCTGCCCCAATGCCTGACTCCTCTTTAGTCAGATTCAGTCCATCAAATTTAAAGAACTTTAGCTCCCAGAACTGTTGCCAGTTCCCTACAAATCTGTGTCCTTTTCCTGGCACCAGTCCCGAGCCACGTGTTTAGCTCCCTATCTCCTTCTCTGACCTTCCGTCCATCTGCTCCCTTCTCCCAGACTGGCAGGATCTCAGAGAAGGAGATGCCGACGAAATAGATGATAGTTTGTCACCCAGCCTAGTCAGGTGTTCCTTGGTCTCACAACTGACCCGGCTGGCGAGATCATTAGTCCCTATGTGTACTAGGACATCAATGTTTTCTCCTGCTTTGTGAACAATTTTAGCAATGCGGTCAGTGTCTCTCCATGCTGATGTACCTGGGAGACATCTGACCATCACCCCATCATCAAAAAGTGTAGTGGTTAAGGGCACTTAGCTGCAAATGCTAGGGACCTGGGTTTGAATCTCATCAACCCCCACTTGCATACTGTGTGACCCTGAGCAAGTCACTTAACTTCCTTGTGCTTCCAGGTCACACCAGGAAACAAACTCTGTCTTAGTGTGCCTTTCCTGGTTAAACAATTTCCCCTTTCCCTTTCATAGCTTAAAAAAAGATATAGTTTTTTCTTTCTTTGCCATTTACAATAGACATAACAACCTTGGTGTAGGACATTTCCTGGTTAATTAATGACTGGTTGGTTTAAGAGGCCCTTGATTTCACCTTGGGGCCTCAGCTCTCACAGCTAGTCATTAATCGCTAGAAAATGTACACTGTCAAGTCCATTATTACTTGCAGTCATACTTTTTTGCTCCATTTTTTTCAGAGCTTTGCAGAATGGATTTGAAATGCTAGGTGATTGTTTTCTCACTGCTGCTCACCATGTTGCTAAGCAGTGAAAGACTATAGACTGCAACTGTAAACTATTGCCATTTAGGTCATTATGTTCGACTAAAAATAACATGTCACATATTCTGTCACTTTGAACCTATTAGGGACACTCAAAAATAAAACAAATATAATAATTTCTCTCTCTGGACTGTGACTGAAACCTTCAGGCCCCTGTAGAAACCATCCAACACTAGTTTATCCTTGAAAGTCACCTTGAAGTGAGTGTATCGCATCTGTGAAAACTTTAAAAACATAGAATTCAGACACAATTCAATACACTGTATATTTTATCAATAGTATATGTTTCTCTTCCCTGAGTTCTTTTTTTCTAGGTTGCTTTACATATAAACAGGATCCTTGTTGCCTAGAGTTTATCTGCTTCTGCTGTTTAATCCTTTGCTGAAAACATAATCCCCTGTTTGCAATATCATAATTTGTTGCTGCAGAAATTATAATGATGTTAATTACAGTTAGAGTGTTTTTTTTTCCTGTGACCTGAAGAAGTTGTTCTCAATGTACAGAGTCCAGTAGACGCCATATGGTGTCGGAACCTCCATTACAGAACCTGACCCAAAATGACCCCCAGGACTCAATGAGTTAAGAAATTTTTTTTCAGAATGTTTAGAACAACTTAAAACATGAAGCACGAGCTCAGCTGCAGTCACTGCTTTGTTAATTAGAGCTGCCTGTTTAGTCCAACAACATTTATAGTTTCAAAATCACTTAGTCAAAAACACTGTCTGAGCTAGGGGTGCGTGAAGCTGAGAAACTGTTTTGCAAAATTCTTTACAAAGTTTTGCCAACTTCATAAAATGTGACTTCTCTTAGTTTATCACCTGTTAAAGTGCCAACTTTGACGAGTGAAAACTGCATGATATTGCAGTTCACTGGTAAAGTGCCTGTAAAGTGCTGCTTCATGTAGCTCTGCATCAGGTGACATGCCAGCTTTGACCAAGGAAAACTATGCTACTATAGATAGCACTTCACCAGGGTCTTTTTGGGGTGCTTAGGGAAAGAGGGGGCAGGGGGCCTAAAGAGGGTTTGGAGGGGTGGTCACATATTACTGGGTAATGTCAAGTTGGGGGAGGTGGAGGGAGTGTTTTGGTTCATGGGTGAGGAAAGGGAATTTTGCACATGATGAGTAGGGATTGTATTAATATTTATTTTTATTTATATGCTTACTTACTTACTTATAACACAGTTTTGTCAATAAGCAAGCAGAGTCCATAGGGCTTCTTTCCAATTGCCACCAGTAGGAGGAAGGGAAGCATAAATATCTGGAGATATAATGCAATCAAGTCCAATATAGGCAAAGAATACAATAATGAATCAACAAAAACAAGCATTTGTCAATGCCGAATGTTGTCTCACTGGCATTGGCAGTGCCGGAGCTAGTAATGGCAGTGGAGTATTGAAGTGAAGCCAACCTCACCCCCACCCTGTAGAGAGCGACAGGCATTGGGGTGTGCCTTTGAGTCGTCAACTATAATGCTCATGCCATTGTACCTCACCCTATCCTGTAGACACTGACAAGTGTCAGGGTGTGCTTTGGGGTCTTTGGGCATTATACTTACCTCATTCCATAAGGAAACACGCTGATGTGGGTGCAGTATAGGAGTGTGGGGTAAACTTTGTGGCTGAACAGTGCAAGGCACACCACGGTGCCTGTCAGTGGCTGTAGGGTGGGAATGGGGGGTGGAACAACGTGAGCATTACATCCGATGATCCCAAGTCACACCCCTGATGCCTGTCAGTCTGTACTAGGTGGGGTGCTACAGTTGGAAACCCTAACATCGTAGTCATGTGGTGGTAGTTTCACTCCACAATTTCAACATGGGCTGCTTGTCAGACCACCTCATGAAAAGCAGCACAATCACTTTGTTAGCTGAAAGGTGGTTTTGCACAGCGGCTGTGCCATTTGGCGACAGAGGGACAAAAACACATTTTTGGTCAGGATGTGGAGAATGACAACTGTATTGTTCATGAGGAGGTGTAAAAAAATGGCAACGTTGAAAATGTGGAGTGACAATATAAAATATTGGTGAAGCAATGAGCATTCATACAAACTGTGCAACACACGCATCCGTAACCCAATTATTTTTGGGAGTTTGGTAGCCACATTTGTAACATAGGCACTTTGGGACCTCCCTTTATGAACAGTGGCAGTGCAATTTTGTTAATCTGTCCTAAAAGTTGATTTCCCATAGCGATCATGCCATTGTGCACCACAGGTGCAGAAACACATTGGGGAGGATGTGAAAAAAGACAGCTGTACTGTTCATAAGGAGGTGTGAAAAAATGCCAGTGTTGAAAATCTGGCATGGAAATATTGCAAATTTGCGAAGTTACAAGGGTGTGTGGAAACTGCACAACGCATGCTTGCAACACAGTCATTTTATGGACTTTTGGCACCAAATTTTCAACATAGGCATTTTAGAACCTCTGCTCATGAACAGTGTCACCATCATGTCCTCAAACTGTCCCGAAAAGTGATTTCACACAGTGACCGTGCTATTCTGTGTTGGACATGCGAAAACACATTTCAGGCAGGGTATGTAAAATGACAGCTGTCCGGTTCATCAGAAGGTGTGGAAAAATGCCAAGTTTGAAAATCTGGAGTGAAACTATTACAGATTCATGATGTTACAAGCATGCATAGAAACAGCACAGTGCACGCACGTAAAACAGCCATTTTTGGGAGTTTTGCCACCAAATTTGCAACATAGGATTTTTGAGAGCTCACCTCATGAACAGTGGCACTGTTGTTTCATTACTCAGTCCAGAAAGGTGATTCTGTGCAGTGACCGAGAAATCACCTTTCAGGAACGAATAATGCCATGACAGTGCCAGAATTCATGAGGAGGGGTCCCAAAAAACCCATGTTGAAAATTTGGTGCCAAAATTCTAAACAATGCCTGAGATATGCATCAAAGTTGCAAAAAACCCTATTTATTCCATTATACAGCTTACTGGCATTTCCTCAATTCGCGGTCGGCTTTGAAGAGTGCAGAAGTGTTCCCAGTCCACCGAAGATAGTCGCGCTGGACTCCGCAGGTAAGTATGGGGTGAAGGGGATGGGGAAGCAGGGTGTGCAGTGGGTGGGTGCAGGTTGTGGGAGGGGGCAGGAAGACTACCACAGGACTGTTTCTTTTTCCCACAGGAACAAAAAACAAAAAACATTGCAGGACAATTTTTCTGTTTACAGGGGCATGTGGCACACTGGAGTGGGCTCCCAGCATGCCAACGGAGCCTTGTTTTTTGGGGGGGCACAGCTGTAGCTGACAGGGGATTGGGTACCCCCATCAGAATACAACAAAAGGGAAGGGTGGTTACTTTATGCTGATGGAGATTGGGCACTGCCGTTGGCACTCAAGGAAAGTGGGGGGCCAAGTGGCGAGGGAGATTGGGCACCCCCCTCAGCATATAACAAATGGGGGGTTCTTTATGCCAATGGGGAGTGGGCTTCCCTGTCGGCACATACATTGGGGGCAGGGTAAGCTGATAGGGGGATTGGGCACCCCCGAAGTCAGCAGTTTGCTGCCATGTTTGTGTTTCTGGGTAAGCATATCGGGAGGTCCGCTGTGTGTGACGAGCTTTGCTCTCATTGCAGTGGACTTTTTCTTAGATGTGCTCACCCGGGTGGTGTGGCACTGGCATGCAGGCTGATTGGGGAATGAGGGACGCAACTACTGATGCCTGCCCTGAATTCTCCCAACAGTGACCACGCCTCCAAATCTTCAGTACTGCAAGATGTTGGCTGCGCAAGTGCGCCAACATAAAAAGCATTGTTACAATAAACAAATGGTATACAATAAAAACCATGAAACGGTACAACAGAGATTACATGTCTTGTGGGTACAGATAATTCTTCACTTGCTACACAATAATTAATAGGTCAAAATCACATAAAGACTTTACAGAAATGCAGATGAATATAAATGCTCAGCAATGTTTCTGAGGGACAAAGAACTGAGCAAAACAGCACAGTAATTTCTAAGACCGGCAATGTCAGCAGTTTCCAAAAAATTCAAAGGAAATAGAAAATGGTACAAGGAGGGAAAATGGACTCCTACCTAAGATAGATCAGAATGTCATACAGGTCTCAAAATTACTACTTAGCTAGACCTCACTTTGTGCTGACAAGTTATGTGCACTTAAGTCTTTTTGGTGTCAGACCTGCCTTTAGGTTACTATGTTCAGGGTTAAATATTCTGACCTGACCAATGTTAATTGCCTTGATGTGTTGCATTCTCCAACCATTAGTGTGTTGTAGTTTCTGTTATGTGCTGCTTATCCTGTCTGTAATTCCTGTGATGCACCACCTGCCATGCTGTGTGGAGTTGTGTTTACCTGTAATTATCACCATTTATTGTGTCATCTTTGCTGCCTATAACTCTCCTGGGCCGTGCCTGAAAATAGGCAATGCCTTTGTCTAGCGCACCTACCCAGTTAACAAAAACAATAGAAATTATTTTATACCACCTCTAGAGTAATTTTGACAGATCAGTGGGGCCTTTAAAATACTCCTTGAACTTGGCCTTTGTGGACTGGAAACTTTAGGTGGATGTGAGTAAGATAGGGAGACAATTCCAAAGGTGGGCAAATAAATATCAAAGGCTTGGCTCACACTGTGTCTGCATCAAGAGATTTGGAATTGATTTCCAACCTGTAAGGAGCCTAGAAGTGGGGGAACCACTTGCTGGGAGTGATCACTACTCAGTATGGTTCACAATAAACATGGGGAGGGACACAGGGGACATGAGTACAAGGGTGGTTGAATTTAGGGGGGTGGACATTAGGGTGATGGGGAAATTCTGAGCAAGCACCGGGTAGACATCCAACAACACATAGATGCAGATCAGAAATGGAAAATAATAAAGGGAGGATTGGAGGAGGCAACAAAGACCTGCACTAGGAAAAATAACAAGAAGGGCAGTGTAAAGAAACCGAGTTGGCTTTCACCGGAGGTCAGAGAAGGGGTGGGAGCCAAGAGGGTGGCATTTCAGAAGTATAGGAAAACTGGGAGGGGAGAAGATAAAGTTGTATACAGGGAAAGGTCTTGGGAGGTCACCAGACTGGTCAGGGGGCCAAAGCATCTAGAGAGCTGAGACTGGTTCAGGGGATCAAAAGAGGAGAAATAGATGTCTTCCATTACATAGGCAATAAAAGGAGAAGCAAAGGCCAGCTTGTGAGGATCAAGAAAGATGGGGGGTGGAGTGGGTGGAGAAGGGTGCAGAGCAGGCAGAGGCACTGAATGGGTACTTCTGCTCTGTGTTCATGCAGGAGAAGGGGGGGAATACCTCAGGCAAGTGGGGGTGGGTAAGGGGGATGAGGACTAGAGATGCAGCAAATTTAAAATCCGCCGGCGAAGTGAACGCACCGTGGCCACTTCGCATTGGTACTTCGCTATGCAGAGTGCCCCATAGTAAAGGCTCACTTTGCCTTGTTATTATTCATGTTGTCATTCCACCTTAAATGCGAAGTAAGGCAGAGTGACAACAATATTGGCAGCATCCCACCCACACAGTCACCAGAATGAATGTGCATTCCCAAAGTACTACTGTCTTGTGTCTGGAAAACTCTGCAGTGCTGATGAAGTGAAATGAGAGTGTAACAAGAAATGCAAAGTCTCCCAGAATTAATGATGCACTCAGTCCTGCATGCAGTGGTCAGGTCACACAGAGTCACCAGAATTAATGTGCATCCTCAAAAATGCTACTGTTTTGTGTCCAGAAAATTCCCCAGTGCTGACGAAGTGAAATGAGAGCGTAACAAGAAATGCAGTCTCCCAGAATTAATGGTGCCATGCAAATGCACAGACAGATTAAGATTGCGCTGCACACTCAAGGGATGCTTACGAAAAGGCACAACAACACCTAACCAGTGCTCACAAGTCACAAATCAAAATCTGGAAAGGAATACATTTTGCCAGTTGGGGGATTAGTGCACGGCAGTAACAATCCACTGCCAGTAAAAATACCACAAAGCAGTATAAAACATGTATGCAGGTGCGGTGGATAGCAGGTCCACACTGCTGCAATTGCTCTGTAAAACAATAAAAGGTGTCTGATTTAATGGCACGCATTGCATGCACACTCACACGCACACTCAAGTAACGCGCAGCAAATTGAAAACCTTTAGTAATATAACCAAATGTTTTAAACAGACAAATTGTACTCTGCTGCACCACGACAATCAGCAAAAAAATGTAAAGAATTACTGAAAATATTACTGTGTGAACATTAACACAGTTATAGAAGAAAAATATAACCAAAACAGAGACTGCCTTTTTCTCCCAGTTAATCTACCTACACCATAAATATACCCCTCCCCCAAAGCACACTTCACAGTACACAGACTGACTGTTCTAAATTAATGTTTAAAATCCACACACAACAATAAACACTCGATGATATGAGCACAGAAGGGTTTCCTACAATCGATGTACTAAATTTTGAGCAAAAAATATTACTCAAAAAGGCATTTTAAACAGCTTTTAGAGGTTTTGAATCACAGAGCTCTGAGAGCAAACTGTCTCCAGCTACCACTGCACACACACTACCCAGGCCAGAACTGAGGCTGTGTAGAACAATCTAGAGCCCATGTGACCTGCAATTGCATAAATAACTGCAGAATTTCATTTGGAGCTCAATTACAGGGCGAAGTGAGGCGAATTACATTGTTTTCAATGTACTTCACCTTAAAATTGGTGGAGAAGTAGTTTGGGGAAGGTGGAATAATGCAAAGTCATTGGTTTCAATAGACTTTACATTCCTCATTATGAAGCGAAGTACTCCGCATCACATTGTGGAGTTCTCCGCGGATTCCACGTTACTCAGTGAATCACTTCACGGAGCAAATTGGGGCCACTTCACCCACCACTACTTACAGTACTGTAACTCTCATGCTGTACGGGAAGGAATGCGAATGCCTATGGCTGTACTTCCCCGATGAGCTGTAGCACAAAAATCCTCGACTTAAAAATGCTTATTAATGAGTACAATGGTGGAGTGGTAAAGCCTGGAGAGATACTATAAAACATGCTTACAATACACCCAAGTAACTAGTGAAAAAATTAATGTTGTGATTTGTGACGTGATCGTGAATCGTGATTTGTGACTGCATTTGTGACCGTGATGATGAAGAACGTGATTCAGTGTCGACAGTGTGAGATAACCAATATGGAACTGTATTGGGAATGCGAATGCCTACGACTGTACTTCCCCGATGAGCTGTAGCACAAAACTCTCCGACTTAAAAACGCTTATTAATGAGTACAATGGTGGAGTGGTGAAGCCTGGAGAGATACTACAAAACATGCTTACAATACATCCAAGTAACTAGTAAAAAAATTAGTGTTGTGATTTGTGACATGATTGTGAATCGTGATTTGTGACTACATTTGTGACCGTGATGATGAAGAACATGATTTGAATCACGAGTGACTCATGATGATGGTCCTGACTTAAAAACGCATATTAATGAGTACAAAGTTCATGCAGAATTATGCACCACAACTGTCCAGTACTCTGAAGGGAAGCCAAAGAAACAACTGTGATTTAAGTTTCAGATGGAGATTGGGCCCTAAAGAGATGCAAATGCATAGACAGATTAAGATTGCACTGCATACTGAAGAGATGCAGATGCAAAGGCACAACACCTAACCAGTGCTCACCATCAGAAATTCAAATCTGGAAAAGAATACCTTTGCCGGTTGGAGGGGGACGTGGGGGGGGGCAGTGTACTGCACTGCTGCAGTAACAGTCACTAGTATTAGTACCAGTAAAGATACCACAAAGAAGTACAAAAATCACACAGCTGCAGTGGATAGCAGGTTCATATTGCTGAAGTTATTATGTGGCACAATAAAAGGTGTCTGATTTGATGACACGCGTCACACACGTACTCACACACACACACTAAGTAATGCGTAGCAAATTGAAAACTTCAGTAATATAACCACATATTTAAACAAACTAAAATTATGCACTGCTGCACCACAACAATAAGCAAAAAAATGGCAAGAATTATTGAAAATATTACTGTGTGTACATTAACAGTTATACAAGAAAAATATCACCAAAACAGAAAGCACTGTCTTTTTCTCCAAGTTAATCTACCTACACCACAGATACGCCCTTCCCCCAAAGCCAACTTCCACTGTCTCTCAGTACACAGACTGAATGTTGAACATTAACATTCAAAATCCACACACAAACAATAAACGCTTGATAATATGAGCGCAGGACGGTTTCCTATAATCGATGAACCAAAGTTTCAGCAAAAAAAAAATTACTCAGAAAGGCTTTTTAACAGCTTTTAGAAGGTTTGAATCTCAGAGAGCTCTCAGAGCAGATTGTCTCCTACAGCTTCCTACACACATCACCCCAAACTGAGGCTGTGCAGAACAATCTAGAGCCCATGTGATCTGAAATCCCATGAATCACTGCAAAATTCACCTTTGGAGCTTAAAAACAAGGCAAAGTGAGGTGAAGTACATTGTTTTCAATGTACTTTGCCTTAAGAATTGGTGGAGCAGTGGTTTGGGAAGGCAGAGTAAAGCAAAGTCATTGTTCTCAATGGACTTTGCGTTACCCATTATAACGTGAAGTACTCCGCTACACGTTGCGGAGCACTCCGCGAATCACTTCATGGAGCGAATTGGGGCCACTTTGCTCATATTTAATGAGGACAACAGATGTAGGGATTACAGAGGGCAGGGTGCTGGAAAGGTTGAGGGCATTAAGAGTGGACAAAGCACCTGGACAAGATGGCATTCAACCTAGAGTTCTGAGGGAGCTGAAAGAGGTCCTTGCTGGGCCACTGGCAGACCTGTTTGATACCTCCCTAGACAAAGGATGTGTGCCACGGGACTGGAGGATGGCCCACGTGGTGCCCATTCATAAAAGTGGGCCAAAGGATGAACCAGGGAACTACAGGCCAGTAAGCCTCACCTCGATCATGGGCAGACTCATGGAGACCATCCTAAAGGAGATGCTCATGAGCTTCTTGGAGGCAAATGGTATCCAGGACAACCAGCAACATGGGTTTGTTGAGGGCAGGTCATGACAGATAAACCTGGTATAAATTATGATTGACTAACACGGGAACTGGACAAGGGCCATGCTGTGGATATCCTGTAACTGGACTTCAGTAAGGCCTTAGATTCAATGCCACATGGGAGACAGGGGGAGAAGCCAGAGTATGTGGGAGCAGGACCAAAAATGGTGACCTGGATCAGGAACTGGCTGAAGGGGAGACAGCAACGGGTGGTGGTAGGGGGGAAGCTCTCATCAATGACAGCAGTGATGAGCGGGGTACCACAGGGATCCGTGCTAGGACCAGTACTGTTTGGGATTTTCATTGCAGATATCTCGAATGGTATCCGGAGCAAAATCAGTCTGTTCACAGACGATCCCAAGATGGGAGCTGTGTTAGATGGCATGGAGGGAGGAAGGGGTTGCAAGAGGACCTGAATAAGCTGCAGGAGTGGACAGATAAATGGCGGCTGGGGTTCAATACCAAGAAGTGCAAGGTTCTGCACTTTGAAGCCCAGAACCGGGGAGGGATTATCACTTAAATGGGGTTCAGTTGGGTTGCTCCACAGAAGAGAAGGACCTGGAGTGATCATAACAGGGAGCATGAACAACTCTGTTCAGTGCAGAAGGGCAGCGGCAAAAGCCAACAAAATGCTGGGGTGTATAGCTAGAGGGATCTCCTCCAGAAGTAGGAAGGTTATCCTGCCCTTGTATAGGTCACTGGTCAGGACCCACCTGGAGTACTGCTTGCAATACTGGTGCCGTTCTTGAAGAAGGACATCACATTGTTGGAGGGGGTACAGTGTAGCACTATAAAGATGATCCAGGGATTGGAGGGCAAGCCATACAAGGAAAGGCTGGGGGAGTTGAATATGTACTCTCTGGAAGAGAGGAGGGACAGGAGAGATATGATTGAGACCTTTAAGTACCTGAAGGGAATAACAAGACTAATACAGAGAGGATTTTCCAGAGGAGAAAGGGGAGGAACACGAGAGGACACCAACTGAGATTGGAGGGTGGTAGATTCAGGAGACAGATGAGGAGACATTTTTTTTACAGAAAGAGTGGTGGACAAGTGGAACTCCTTTCAGGGTGAGGTAGTGGCCTGCAAGATGTTAGACAGCTTCAAGAGGGGTTGGGATAGCGGAAGGGGTAACAGGATGGGGGAAGGCAGGGGCAGCAGCATTATAAGGTGCTAGTGCACTTGAGCAGATTCGATAGACCATGAGGCCTGTTTCTGCTGGCATTTTTATATGTTCATATAAGAAATAGGATGCATTGGAGGCAGGGGGGAATATCTCACTGAGGTATTCATGGCACTAACTTTACCATGGTTAGAGATGGAGCTGAGGGGAATATCGCTGTCACAGGGTGGAGGACTTGGGGGAAAGGATTTTAAATGGGTGGGTTGAGGAAGGATCATGGGTATGTAAAAACTGAGGCAGAAGAGTGCTAAATGCTTTAAAAAGTATTCAAAAACCAAACTTCACTGAGAAAAGTTGAGGGTAAAATCAAGAACTTCCCATTCACTTCCTGACGTGCAAAATTTCCAGCTTTGCACCAAGTTCACCTGCTAAACAAAACTTCATAGCTTTTCTAGTCTGAACTGTGTGAAAGTCTGTTACACATAGAAAACAAGCTGACCTTTTGTCAAGCATTTAAAACATGCTAAAGTTAGTATTATCAAAAATAAAAAAAAACACGAAAATGTTAAGAACATAGGAACAGGGAAATGTATATGCAAAAAGGGAGCTGAACACCCACCCAGATTGCCTGATGGTTCACACCCATGTATCTAGATCCGGTTCCACATTAATTCCACTAAAAATAATGATACAACATGGTAAAAAACAGTGCAGAGAAAACTCCACAAGCAAAACTGTGCCTGTCCATAACAGCTAAAGGGAAAAACACGCATACAACAGCACATAGTACTCCATAAATGGAACAAATAACCTTTCCCTTAAGAACAGATTTACTGTTACCATACCATGCCACCATGCATCACCACTCCAGTGAAATTTTGCCTTAAGTGTAGATTTACTATTAAAACACCACACTGCCATGGATCACCACTCCAGTGAAATTCAAGGTAAAAAGGCATATCCGTGGTCTCAGGAATGACAGTCCATGATTAAGGCACCTCTTCACTACGCAGTGTCACACAAGCATTATTTTGTATACTGTTCACTTTTGTATTTTGACATTTTGACCATGTGCTATTGACCACACACTCCTTTGGTCCACATGGACTTAATGTGCTACTGTACCCCTAGATTGAAATGCGTTATGAGGTCTCAGTTTTTTTTAAATACTGTAGGGCCTTTTTCCATTTGATTGAAGAGTTGAGACTTCGCACATTCCAAGATATAAGGCTAATCTCCATTGGAGAGTGGTGAGCTAGTATGGCAGATTTATTTATTTATTTATTTATTTATTTATATTGCAATCAGTTTACAACCTTTGAGCCAGGGGCTCATTTCCAAAGGTACCTTGTCAAGAGAAGAGAAGATAATACAGGTACAAAATACATACTATAAAGCGAACATATGCATAAAGAGACAGACATACATGGATCCTGGTTACAGTTTACATTGGTTGTATTATAAAGTGCAGATTCAGGTATATTAGATAACAAGGTTGGTTATAGGGTTTAGCAGCATAAATGTATGACATTTGCAAAATGAAACAGTCAAACAGGTTACACGGTATTAGATTACAGAGATAGTCAAGCATGTGACAAGGACAGTACAGCGGGTAGTTAGATTCGGTAACAGTGGTGCATACTAGTAGGACAACTTAGCAAGCAGTATACTAAGATTGTCATACATGAGTGCGTTCTTGACAGTAGTGAGAAGGTAGGCAGTTGGATAAGGCAGTAATGTAGGTGGCAGGAATAAGGTGGTGAGGAGACGGTGCAGCCCAGAGGGCATTGTCAGGACAAAGGGTGCTTGTACACCCGTTATGCACAGATGCAGCAGCGCTTGTTGAACAGCTCACTTTTGAGTGCAGTTTTGAATTTGGAGATAGTGGGGATTTCAGAGATGGCGCGAGGAAGTGTGTTGTACCAAGAAGGGGCTCTGTGGTGGAGAGACCTCTGTCCATGCGAGGTCCTAGATCGAGGAACCAGGAAGATGGCCTTGCAGGAGGTCCAAGTACTGACTAGAGGTTGGGCTAGGAGGAGGGAGGATGTCAGCCCGGGTGGAGAAAGTCCTAGCAGGGTTTTTTTAGTTACAAGGCAAGTTTGGGATTGCAGCCATTCGTCAAGGTTTAGCACTGTTGCCAAGTCATAAAGCTGGCACGTATGTGTGAGCCTAGGGGCCCCTGTGATTAGCCTGCATGCCTTATTTAGGATGAGGCAGATTTTGTTTAGGGCAGTCGTGTTGGCAGCACCGTAGACAGGTAGTCCATAGTCAACTAGGGATAGTATGAAGGATGTAACTGCAAGCCGGAGGGCATCGGGGAGACAGTTTTTGTAGTGGTACAAGATACCAAGCCATATATTGGTAGCAGAAGCAAGTGCTTCGATGTGGGTGTGGTAGGTGAGGGCTGAGTCAAAGGAGACCCCTAGGTACTTATAGGAGTGGACTTGCTCCAGTTGCTGTTTGGAGTTGGAGAGGATACGGAGAGGGGAGTTGTAAGCTTTGTTTTAGGGTGGGCAAGAGCATGGTTTTAGATTTTTAAGATTTTGGGACAATCTATGCTCTTTAAACCAGGTTTCAGTGTCGTTATAGGAACATCAGTGAAACCTGGAGGAAGTGGGGTTACGGTCGGTGGCAAAGATGACTGGCGCATCTGCATACAGTAGAATTTTCCCCAGTGTAAGCACTGGGCAGGTGTTAAGGTATAGAGAGAAGAGTAGGGGTCCCAGGATGGAGCCCTGTGGAACCCCGAGAGGATAGGACGTGGATTGAAAAGTGTCCCACCAATGTGACACGTTGGGGCGTCATGGATGGGTAGCTGGAGCACCAGGCAAGTGGTCCAGTGGCAAAACCAGCATGACAGAGGGCTTCCAGCAGTAGGGGTGAGAGACTGTGTCGAAGGCCTTTGATAGGTCGAGGAACACGGCCCCCGCCAGGGAGCCAGTGTCCATGGAGGAGTGTAGGAAGGATGCGAATTCAATAAGAGCTGTGCTAGTACTGTGTCCTGCATGGAATCCATGCTGTTCAGGGCAAAGGATGCTGTATTTGGTCAGGTATTCAGTGATTTGCATGGCAACTAGTTTTTCCAGTGCCTTGGAAAGGGGTGGGAGTATGGAGATAGGTCGGTAGTTCCCAGCTAAGGACCTGTCACCCCCTTTATGGATAGGAGTAACAGTGGCAGTTTTCCAGGTAGTGGGGAATTGTCCCAGGCAGAGGGATTTGTTGAGAAGGCTGGTGAGTGGGGTGAGGACCTGATCCAGAACCAGCTGGAGAATTCTGTGGTCCAGGTTGTTGTCACCGGGACTGTTGCCTTTTAGTGCACGGGTCAGGTGCGGTCTGGCTTCCTGGGCAGTTACCCTACGTAGGTAGAAGCTAGGGCGATGGAGGGCAGGGGCAGGTTGGGAGGGTGGTTGGTCAAAGAAGTTACAGGGGAGGATAGGACTAAGGTCAGTAAAGGCGGTGTTGAGGAGGTTTGCAATGTCAGCAGGGTCTGTAATGATGGTGTTGTCAGTAGTAATCTGGGAAGGGGGTGGGGAGCGAGTGTTCCCAATCAGTTGTTTGATGTTGTCCCAGAAGGTACGGGAGCACCCCCAGGAGGCGGTGAGGGTGGCCTGATAGTGGTCGGCCTTGGCTTTCCTGATTGCCCATGTGCACTTATTTTGTGCAGCGTTGTAAGCCTGTCTGTCTGCTGGTTGCCTAGCTTCTATGGCATGGTGCCAAAGATTATCCCTGTGCCTGAGCAGCTGTGAAAGGGCAGGGGTAATCCAGGGCAGGTTATGTTTTTTGGGTCGGACGGCTGAGAGGGGAGCAAAGAGGTCACAGGCTTTACTAAAGGTTAGGGTAAAGAAGGCAAGGGCAGTGTCAATATCAGGAGGCGCGGTGAATGGGGACCAGTCTTGCTGTTCAAGGTATTGTTTAAGGTTTTTCAGACCACACGGTCTGAAACGCTGGGGTGCGACTGTGCAGTGGGTCGAGGTGAGGTGGCCATCCAGTGGAACAGCACAGGGGAATGGTCACTGAGTGAATCAGGGAGGACTTGGATGTCCAGGATTTTTGGGGGCAGTTTGTGATGATGACATCTAGGAGGGTGCTGGTACCTCTCTTAGGGTTCACTCGTGTGGGTTGGGAGACTAGTTGTGTTAGATCCAGGGCTGTGAAGGGTCCCACGTGGGGGAGGAGGAGGGCTCAGCCAGTTCACATTAAGTCCCAACAATGACTTGATCAGCACTGTGAGGGAGGGTGGCAAGATAGTCAGTTAATGATAATAGTGCTGGGTTTTGGTTCCTGGGAGGTATATAGGCAGTGGTGAGATAAAGGGGTGCCCTGGCGGGGTCCGGGGTAAGCTTAATGATGAGGGCCTGAGCCCCACTTACAAGGTCCGGTGCAGGGAGGGCGAGACCAGTGAGAGAGTTCCTGGTGTAGATAGCACAGCCACCCCCACGTTTGGTTACTCGATCCTCACGGTATAGGGTGTAGCCGGGGAGGGTGACAAAGGTGTCAGGGGTGGATTTAGATAGCCACGTTTCCACCAGCGCAATGACGTCGGGTTTGTGCAGTGTGACCCAGCATTGGAGGGAGTCAAATTTTTTCAAGACGCTGCATATATTCATGGAGGCAATCAGCAGACCGGACGCCCACCTGCTGTGGAGGTCAGGGGTGGGGCCAGGGTTAGGGTGGATATTGCCTGTTAAAATGGGAGGAGGACAACAGCTCTGGCCAGGGCACGGTGATATGAATTTTGCCTGCGGTTAGGAGGAGATGGGGATGGGACCATAGGGGAGCAGGGGATGGGTAGGGATTGCAAGGTGGGGAGGGCAAGGTTGATGAGCCGCCCGGGATGGGCTGGGAGGGAGGAGGGGGAGTGGCCGGGAGATGGATGCTGTAGGCCAGTGTACATGGACAATGTAGGGTGAGTGGGAACTATGTTGGCGGGAATTAATGGTGCAATTTCCTGTGACCCAGGGGAGATATCAGGCTGGAGGAGGAGGGTACCAGAAGGAGGATGACGGAGAGGGAGTTTAGTAGGGTGAACTAGCATAGTTTGCAGGTGGTAGTGTGGGTATGAGAAGTTGAGATATCTGGGTTGCCTCCTAGAAAGTGTGGCTGCCACTTTAGATTAGTGGTAGTGACACGGACTCTGGTGGACAGGGTACAGGGTTCAAGTCCCTGCCAGGGCAGCAGGAAATATGCCTGGGAGAGGGCAGAGACCCACGATCTAGGGGTCCAAAGCAGGCTGGGATTGGGCCTCAACAGGGGTGAGATATAGCGACTCCTAGTGGTCACTGGGCGTTGGTGCAGAGGAGGGGGGTGGGTCTGGAGGTGGACTGGTACAGAAAAGGAGAAGCAGGTGAGGGTGAGGGCAGAGGAGGGTATGTTGGAGGAGAGGAGCGGGAAAAGGCGATAGGAGGAATGCAGTAAAGGTAGGCAGAGTACAGGTAGTGGATCTGAGGTGGATAGGTATGGGTCCCTCTAGTGGCTGGCAGGTATAACCTGCAAATGGGAAAGTGGGGAGTTAGAAAAATTGACAGACGGGAAGTGATGTCATAGGCCAGCACCTATATAGGTAATGACAACCCAGGGTGGGTGGATGGAGGGGCGGGCGGGGCAGTCAACACACGCAGCGTGTCGACAGGCTAACCCCCCTCACAAAGGTGCTGGTAATGACCAGCTGCATCCCCCTGAGTAAGACCCTATAAACTTTCTGCTGATACATGGTGTCCCATACTCCCTGCCATTACAAGTCATGGTACAATTTTTACACCCCGGTTGCAATCCAAATAATCATAGATACTATAAGTAACACAATAACAGTAGTAATAACCATAAACTGAAGAAGTCAACTGCTCTGATAAGAATAATTTACTCCTCCCCCTCTTCCCCCCCTTCCCTTGGATGAAACTAGCTACTGCTGAATGCATCGGCCAGCCAGTGACCCAGATGCCTGCGATCATCACTCTGGGGACCCTCAGGTCCAAGGTTGGCTTCAAAGCCATCCTTAGTTTACATTGATCTCTACCCACCTGTAAGTGTGCCCCCTACTCTCCAGGGTACCAGGTGATAACATCACGGATGAAATATAGCTGCAAAATACAAAGCAGGCTCCACATCACTGACTACAATGTTGGCATGGATCTATATTGCCCACCCAAACCCCGTGGGCAGTGCACAGCACCACTTGGCAAGGTGCCGACCCCCCTCCCCTACACCACCCCTGCAGGTAGCTGCCCACCCCCCACCTCCCAACATACCCCATCACTGGGCGGGTGGCCAGCATGGCCCTCCACACACTGCCACAGCTGGCCACTCCACTGAACGGACTGGATGAGCGTGTACCTATACACCCATGAAGCTTGTTCAGTGGAGTGACCAGCCATGGCAGTGTCTGGAGGGCCATGCTGGCTGCCCACCTGGTGACAGAGTATGTTGGGGGTGGACAGCTACCCGCAGTGATGTAGGGGAGGGGGGCCGCTAGAAACCAGGGATGTAGGCTACCACATCGCGGCAGGTTGGGGGGGCCGGCCATCACATTGTGGCTGGCTACAGGTACAGTGCCTGGGGCACCATTTGGTGGGCTGTGGTCACGGTCGGCACCTTGCCGAGTGGTGCTGTGCACTGCCCACGGGGTTTGGGTGGGCACTATAGATCCATGCCAACATTGTAGTCAGCGATGTGGAGCCTGCTTTGTATTTTGCAGCGATATTTCATCCACGATGTTATCACCCAGTACCACTGTCCAGACATGGAAGTATGGCCCCGGTCAGACACAGCTAGCCCTTATTAGGGGTCTATTAACAGATGTTTGTTCTGTGGATTAAAGTTGGCCACAGAAATATATAGGCCAAGTTTCAATTGAGGTGCCAGGGGAGCTGCCCTGGAACCACACAACAGGATCCCAGGGTATAGGCATTTGCCTATCTGTGTCTGCAAAATGGGCAGAAAAAGTGGTCCCCTTGAAAACTATGGAGTCCTGTCCAATAGGACTTATCCTATAGAAGCAATCAGTTTCCATTGACACGTTCAGGTGAACTTTAACAAAACATAATATTTAGACACAGTCCAGCTTGTATTTCCCATTAGTTCTGTATTTCTCCTCCCCATTATTTATTACTGAGGTCATTTATGTGCAGACAGGATTTCTGCTCCTGAAGAGTTCATCTATTCCTGCTGCTTTCTCCCTACCAGAAGTCACAGAGCACTGCTCGTGATTTCACAGTTACTCCCATGACAACAGACTGTGATGTCACAACAGAGGATTATGACTTGGAGTAGGAAGTAAGCTACAGAGGCAGATAAACTAAAAATTAACTCTAAGGGACAACAATCATATATTCATGCACATTTCCTTATTAATAAATTATGCAGACAAATATATACAATATAAATGGAATGCAAGCAGAATTGAACCTAGTTACTATTTTTCTAAAGTTTTCTTTGAGGCGTTAGTAGCTCTTTAAGGCATGGTGAAGGGCTGGTGTTGAGGAGTGGGGGGAACAGACCATCCACTCCATATTACATCCAGTGCACCCGCTGGAATTCCAGTTCAAGGGGTGGATATATGGCCCCGAGTCCTCTTAGGGCAAAAGAGCAGGCAACCTTAGGGACTTCCACCACAGGTCACCTATATATCAAGTTAAGTTGAGAGCCTCTGCAAATAGCAGTAGAGAGCCTGAGATGGTAGCCCCCAGAGGTAGAGTGAGAGTGCTCTCTTAGCCCTGATTCTGTAGCAGGCAGAGTTTGGCATCAGGGCCCCTTCAGTATGTTGCCAGATAGGGACTGCTCTCTTCACCACATTTGATGAGTTAGAGCGCTATATTATGGCAAGAGAGAACCTGGGGTGGGGGGATAGCTATTGAAACTTAGTCAGGTCGTAAAGCTCACAATAACATTATTATGCTGCAGTGCCCCTCTCCTTTACCATGCAACATTCATTAAATCAGTTAAGTGCAGTTGCCCACGTGCAGGTCTAACCCTCCACCTGTAAGCAACACACCCTTGGAGAGACCATATTATATGGTCATACTTAGCTAACATTAATACAAACATTCAGCCCAACGAAGGGCTGGAGCCCCTGGCAACAGCAGTAAGGAGTGGGGACCTACTGCATAGGGCCACATTGGGCCAGGACTGCTGTGACCAATCAGAAGTTAATGTCGCATATCCCACTTAGCCATTAAGTCCACCAATGTAAGGCTGAGGAAAGTGCATAGTTCCTTGGCAAGACCCATAATTACTCCAGTTCACCCTAGCCGGACAAACCTGCCATGGAATATCACCCCTCACTGGTGGATTGTACAGTCGGGGAGTGATCAGACAAGGAGCTGCTTGTTGGTTATTCATTCCAGAGGGAACCTCCACTTCAATGGTCATTTGGGCTAGATTCCAATTTTCCCAGTTGAGCTGTGGGACCTAGGCAGCAAGAAACCCTTCAGCTGCCTCCGGGGAGTCAAATGACTGAAATGAGTCCTAAAAAATTAATCCATAGGAAAGCTGGGTATCTCAATGCATACCCCAAACCAAGCTCTGCACAGGCCCTACGTGCCATGGTGAACACTCAAAGTCTCTCAGAGAGCTCCTGAAAGTAGTTGGCAAAGATTTATATTTGGTGGCCTCTCCACATCAATGTCTGCTGTTCCCTGGCTGCAATTAACATCTCCTCCCTATCCTTGAAATGGAGGAAGCAGGCCAAGATAAGTAGAGGTCAACCACCCAGGGCTGGTTTGGATGCTAAGGATCAGTGGGCCAGATTGATCTTGATCAGGCCCTTCCAGGAGTGAGATAACAGTACCGGGAGCACTGATTGCAAGAACGTGATAGTTTGCAGTTCCTCACAATCCTCAGGGAACCCCATAAACCTAAGATTATTCCTGTGGCTGTGCATCTCCAAGTCTTCCACCCACTGCCACAGGAGTTTGATTGTGTGGTCCTGCTCCCTGAAGGAAGTGTCCAGCCTATGAGTTTGATCCTCATTATCTGCTGTTCTCTGCTCCATCACGTTAGTCCAGTGGGACAGGGATATTATGTCCATTGTGTTGTGCTGACATTTTCAGCTTGTCAGTTTCAGCCATTAGCTGGGTAAACATTCCCTTAATTTCTTGTAGATTAGTGTCCATGGGTTGGTGAACTGCTGACTCCATTTCAAGGTTGCAACAGGCGGAGGGCCCAGCGCATGTGGTGCTGGGGTGAAACCTCAAATTACTCCAGATTCTTGCTAGACACTGCTCTCAAAAGATGATCTCCAGCTGCTATAAGTAGACCTTTTTTAAAACATAGTTAAATGTTTGTGAACCTCACAAGGGTGGCATGGATATAGCAGGATACGTAAAACTGGTGACGAGAGCAGTAGATTCAAGCAACCATTTCTCCTGAAGGCAAGCCAGCAACCCCCCACCTCCAACATAAAAACTTGAAAAAGTTAAAGAAAACTACTTGTTGGGACTGTCTGGTTGTTTGTTGTTTTACTTAGTCCACTAACGGGAGCTGTGTGGCTGTGTTTGGCAGTTGACATGTGGTATGTGGTTTCTTACACCACCCTTCTCTCTTTGTCATTATCTTTCCCTGCTTCTGTTTGCAGGACTTTGCTGCCATTTATATTTGTGGCTTGACCGAACTGAACCCCAGTGTACCATATTGCATAGTGCTTTAACATGACATGCATATTTGGACCAAAAACACTTTTACTCTGTGTTTGTTTCTCTCTCTCTCTCTCTCTCTCTCTCTCTTTCTCACTTTCTCCGTTCCCACTGTAACCTGTTGTTGCATCAGTATCTGGCTCAAGGGCAGGGTCTAGTATTCTCTGGAGCAGAGGAGCAGGAGCAATAATGACAGATGTGACACAGGAGGCTGATTGCAAGCCAGATCAGTTACAGGTAGGTGGACTGTGTGTGAAGTACGAAATTGGCTCTGGTGGGCAACAGCTGTAAAAGCATCACTAAAGAAGTACAAAGGCATAAGTGAAGGTATGAATGAGGTAGTTGGTGGGTGTTTAGGAATTTCTGTGCATTATGAGATTTTTAAGTAAAGGCAAAAGGGGGGAGAGTTACTATATGTACTGTACTAAGATGGTTGCCCAGATTTTTTTGAGGAACATTCTGGGAGGCACTGATACCTGCAGGCACTGTGTCCTGCTTGCCAGAAAAAACTTCAAGCCATGGGTTTCTTTTCCTGAACCACATGGCTTTGAAATCTTCTTGGTAAATCAATGCAGGATTTTATGTACACATTTTATAATGAAGAGTAAAATACACACTCATTCAAAACTATATAAAATACAAGCCATAAATTACATTTTACAAAGTTTTCATGAAAGTAACTACCTCACTTTAAGTGTTTAACACTTATAGTAGTTCACAACTTACTTTTGCCTCCTGCACCATTAAAGGTTTCAGATTAATCACCCAGTGTCTATGTCCCACCAAGGCACACTTAAAGATAGTCTGTTGAATCATGTTAGATTTATATGGGCAAAATAAAAACAATAAAGCCAAGTTGTTTAAAATCAAACAGAGAAATAGCCACTTTTTGATTATTTTTTTCTTCAGAGGTGGGCAAAATTGGCATGGCTGCTGCACTTCCTGTTTCACAGGGGTTTTTGCATCTTTATTTTAGTTTGTTCTGACCTGATATGTTCCATACAGCAAGTTGCACCAACAGGAATGCAGACTGTGTACTAAGTGTGATACACAGTGACAGAAGTGACAGAAATAACAGTCTGAACCTGCATGTGCCCATTTCTGCACTACTGTAATGTTTTACTCAGTTTAGTAAGCAGTAACATTTCGTTTTTTAAGTTATTTCTTTTACTGTTTCATTTGCCAGAAAGACACACTGAGTCAAGGCTTGTTTCCAGGTGTGTCCTGGGAGTACAGGAAAGTTAAATGACTTGCTCCTGGTCACACAGAATGCAAGTGGTGACTGTGGGATTCAAACCCATTGTGATGTGCGTATGTCTATAACATTCCACCACCTTACCTCTAGAGTTATGTTCACCTGAGAAGCTGCTAGATACATATGTAACCTAGGATCAAATTTCCATCCCCACCTAAGACCCTGTAGTTCCCACCATCATCAGTTTAACTTGTGAATCTGCTGGAGTCCCCATTTTGTTTGTTCATACACAAATTCTAAATATGTTGCTCAAGGTAAGGCTCCCTTCAGAGTATATTTACTCTAAATCATGAACCATGTTATCGTGCAGACTGTAGGACTTTCATCTATTTTAACCTATTTCACCTTCCTCTAACCTTTCCCTGCCTGGATCTACTAACCAGGCACTGCAGAAATGGATTAAACTAGACTTGTCTATCTCTGAACACACACTGCAGTAGGTTCATTGAACCAGAAAAAACAATAAAGACTATATTTTCTGGTCACAATGTGGCAGCTTAGAAGATGGGTGAACAGAGTTTGACAGCAAAAGAATAGTAGTTCTCTAAATGCTTGTCTTCACAAAATCTCTGTGCTGCATTTAAATCAAGGCAGTGGAATCAAACAAACAACTGCATGTTAATAGAAACAGCAAATGTAATATGGTTGTATTGAATACACAAAATAATAGGACTCATAATTGTGCAGTTTATTATCACTCGTGAAGGAGCAGAACTTTCATAACTTACTTCTGTCATTGACTTTAGTGAGCTATGGCCCTGCTTTCTTACTCATTGAAATAAATAGCATTTTCTGAGTCATGCCATTTGGTATCCCATAAACTGCCTGTCTGTCTCTCTAGTGCGTGTATGTACTGCATGTATGTATGTATATATGTATGTCTGTACTATCTATCTATCTATCTATCTATCTATCTATCTATCTGCATTGTCTCTGTCCACATATTTTTTGTTTACATTTTATTTGGCGGCAGACATAACCCATAGCACCCACTTAAAAAATTGTTCAAAACAGCCTTCTCACCATTTAAAGTTTTTCTACCTATTTTGATCACATTATTTCTTCATTCCATCATTTTAGAAAGGGTTCTTAATTTACTATATCATCAATGCTGAGAATTATGTAAATTAGTCTGACCCCTAACAAGAAGGTCATTCTTCAATATAACAGTTCAGGTACCTCCTCTTTTTATTTTAATGCACTAATATGATGAGCTGTGGCCTTACTGCTCTCTCTGCCTGTGAAGGCCACTCTTTAGTTTCCCAGCATCTACCTTTAAACAGAGTGTTAGCCCATATGAGGCCCACAGATGATCATAGGGGAACATGCTAAATTGGTGAGGGCCACACCACTTCCTGGTCATTTGGCTATTAAGGACATTGTAAGATAAACTCTGGCTCATTCAGTTAATTTGAATCCACTTTCTTGTAAATTTATTTGCTTTTTTTATGAATTTGCGATTAAATTGCCCACTACAATGCCCCACTTGAGATGCATCATTTTGGACACCATTCTTATTTGCAAATTGTGGTGCACATTGGTCAAAAAGGCCAATTTATGCCACAACCACAGCAATGTTTTTGGCACAATTTAGCTGGTGTTTAATGGGGTAACAGAGCTGTCAGTCTTCTCCTTGTACCTGCATAGGCCTTTGTAGGTGCAGGAGAGAAGAAGGAAGTAAGTAACACAGAGTGCTCTTGTGCACTAGAAGAATGGCAAACATGCAGACCAGGCAAAGGTAGGCAGGAGAAACACAAGACGTCACAGTCCAAAGCTGCAGAAAAAAAAGTTATTGTCCCAGATCAAAATGTGGCAATGGTTATCCAAGTTCTTTGTGTCCTAACAGATGTTGCTTTGTCAGGGGTCCACCTGTTGAGACATCATCTGTTAGTATGTGAAACATTGAGGTAACCACTGCCACACTTTCTTGGTACACTAATCAGAGACAATAAGCTGGCATGTTTTATCGCTTTGGTGTGCAACTGCAGAAGAAAGGAAGCTGTGATATCTGCAAAATTTTGGTCAATGCCATTCGCATGCCAGGTTCTACTCCATTGGTGCTGCACCTTGTCTGATAACATTCCACAGCTTACCAAGCAAGTGCATATATGGTGGCCACACATTTACTGAGTCAGAAAGTATTAGGGTGGACAGAGTGAGACCATCAAGACTTGTATAGCATATAGTGTGAAGTAAAGGGAAACTGCTGGACCATTAAGGATAGTTTTATGGAATGTGCTGGAGTGGTATCCCTTGACCACCATTACTATATTATCCAGGGGATGAGGAGGGACTCATTGGATAACCAGGAAACCCTTTACAGAAGGGGTAGAGGGAGGGGAACAATATATGGATGGATGAATGGATGGATGGATGGGATAGATAGAAGGACAGCTGGATAGTTGTGTGATCAGAACCAGAAACATGGTGCAGCAATATCAATCATGCCATGCATCAGATGCCTGTTGCAATACCATGGTGTGGTGTGGTTGTGAATACATTTCACTGTGTTAGCAGGTCTAATCCTAGATTACGTCCACTAACATCTGGAAAGGTAACGTGCATTACACCACACTCATGGGGCACTTCTCCTGACTGAGGAGTCTGTCTATGGCAGATTGGGTGGCAACATAATGGTGGGAACACAAAGCACAAGGCTCATAAAAGAAGTCACCCTTTCAGCTGAGTGTGCACATGAAAAAAGCTCTCAACACACACAAAATTCCACCATCACCCACCACAGAGGCAGACCAGCTCATCACTTTAAAGCAATTTATTAAGGCAATATATAAAGGCAGAATAAAAAGTGCAAACCTCATGAAGTGCTGGTGCACAGACCAGGGAACAGCAAGCAGGACCCCACTGACTTCGACTGATTTTACCCAAAGGCTTTCTCAGATAATGTCTGGTCTGTGCAACAGTACTTTATCTGGTTTGCACTTTTTATTCTACCTTTATGTATTGCCTTAATAAATTGCTTTAAATTGATGAGCTGGTGGTCTGTCTTTGTGGTGGGTGATACTGGAATTTTGTGTGTGTTGGGGACACAAAGCACCCATTTCATACCACCCCAGACTGTGAGTGAGAGCAGGTAAGCCCTTGAATGAAATTATGCCTTCCCCTATTCTGAGGAACCAACCATTAGAATATTTCCTTGCTGTTTGACCTAGAGTGGGAATATTTTCTTATTTGAGTCAGAGTGAAAAAAATCATGACATTGTAACTTTCTGTCAAATACCAAGAAAGTATATCACTGATAATTTGGACATGATATACCCACATCCCTTACATATGTATATGCATAGTTTGTATTGGCCAAGATGCATTTATTGAGCCTATCTCTGGATTATTTCTCTATGGGGCACAATATGGGCTGCAGTGGATAGCCACATTTATTCCCATATGTGGATATAAGAACTATAATTGACCAGTGGTAAATAAGAAAGTGAATTATAAAGGTTTTATCTATAAGTGTGTTAATTTAAAAGTCTTCAAAAAATGATGGTGGAATTACAATTCCACACTGCGGAATTTCTTTGGAATTTTAATGAGGGCTTCATGCAATTCTGCCATGCAGATTTTCACATTCTGCTCCACAGAATTTTGCAAGCCATAGTGGTGGAACCTGTGGACATTTAAATGTTCTGCAGAACTCCATGGGAGCAGAAATGTTACATTTTGCCTTCTATGGACTTTTTTTTTTTTTACTTTATGTGGATAAATATTATTGTCTTTCTACACTTGAATATGTATGTGATTTATTACACATACTTTTAAATGACATAGCTAATATTTAGCAGTTCTTTATATGAAGATGTTAACTCTTTCAAACTCTTTCTCTTGACTCTTTAAGAACATCAGTAACAGTTTAGAAACATACTGTTTAATTGGCTTCACTCATGGCAGATTGTCATTCCCATCAAGTGTAATTACTGTTAAGAACTCATCCTCAGATTGATAAACCTGACTTATAAATTGTTTAATTGTACTGGATGCAGTTGTAAATGAGATTTGAGCTCAATTCGGTCTCCAATAAGTAATTGAAAATTGAATTGACTTAATAGTATTGAACTGCTTCATTGCAATGCTAAAGTACTCTTGTAAAAAAAAGTTTGTTACTTCAGAAAGTGATTTCCTGGTAAAATAAAAGAAAGGAGTAATTAGAATAAGTACAAAAAGTATGATCTGGTCTGATGACATACTGCCCAGTCTGCTGTGTTAATGTTATCAAGTACCGACTATAAGGGGCTTGACTGATGATTTAGTGGGGGCAGCCCATGCCAGACCATACTCAATGGAAATGCACTATAAAAATCAGCAGTACCAGCCTTCCAGGTTGACTGCACCATTCTGTCCTGTCTTCATCCCTGCTGCCTCCTCTTTCCCTGTATTTGTTAATGGATAACCTGTTTTTCTTTAGCCCAGGTATAGTACATATACCCAGCCACCTCTTACAGTGTGGAAACTTAGAAGTAAAAGCTGCCAAATCTTACATGTTGCACAAGCACTCCATACATCCTCATGGGCTGCCCCCAATGAATACATAGGATCCAGTTTTCAAAGGTTAATGCAGGGCCTTCCTCAGAACTAGTAAGCGCACTTAGGAAGTGGGTTCAAAAACATATACTCTTAAAGAGATATTACAGCACAAAGTGCAATAGATAGTGCTGAAAGTGCCAACTCCCACCCGTGCTTAAATAAAGTGCTTAATTAGTTCTGAGGAAGGCGTCAGTAGTAATGCAGAAATGTAAATGGTCTGGTTGAGCCTGTCCTCTTTTGCTAAGTCTGCGGAATTTGAAGTGCAGTTTTCATGCTGAAACCACAAAAAGGACTATTTTAGCTGATGGATTTAATCTATTTATTGTATGCCAGTACTGCTGCTGTTATTTTGCCTTTTTGGAATGGTGTGTGATGTGATGTGGAGTAAACAGAATTTGCTACACCCGTACATGAGTGCTGTACCTCTTTCCAGTTTTTGGATGTATGTTCAGATTTGATTGGTCTTGGTAAGGTGCACCCTTTCTGATACTAGTTGCAGGAACTTTGAACTGCATAAAACTTTAGAGCTATACCCAATTTCTGTGCTTTTGTTTGATTTCTTGTACTCCTTGGGCCAAGAGTTTGTGGGTATTTAGCTCCCAGTAAGGTGGCAGCAGTAAACACTGATGTGCTTAGCATTCCGGATGATGAAGGACAACAAACTGTTTTCTTGTTAGCCCAGATTGAATAATTCTTTAAAGAGAAGAGCAGACCAAGCACCTCTAATAATGATGCATATAATTTAGAGGATTTAAAGAAAAAATATGCAAGATTTCAAATGCATGCCCTTTCTTTGTTACAGTATTGGCGAGAAAAGAGAATGCCCAATGGCCTAAAAATCCAAAAACCTCAGTCCTTCGGCTTGGAAGACAAAGAATCTATGTGTAAATGGGAGAAAGTAGTTAACAAAGGTGGTTTCAATTTGATTTTATTACTAATAAAAAAAGCAATAAAGCATGTGACGTTATAAAAAAAGAAATACAGGAACGTGAAAATAAAATTACTACTGTTTTTTCTGTAGAACAACTATGAGATATTAAGATTAAAATCAATAATCAGTTAGAGAAGTTTAACGCTGAACTAAAGTTTTACAAACAACAGAAACATGAACATATAGGGGACTATCATGATGGAATCATTTACAAGTGGCACGGGAAACTTAAAAGGTTTAAAATCAGGAAATTCATTTCAGATTAAACAAATTTATCTTTAGGAGTAGATAGTGACTCTACCAGTTCTACACACTCCACAGGTCCTTTCTTAGGACATAATCTACAAGCAGGAGGTCACCAGTATGTGCAAGGTCAAGAAACAGCAGGAGAGGAAGGAGCAAGAAGTGGAGGGTGTGGAAACAAAAACAGAGGGGGAGGGTGGGGACAAGGCCAATGGAATCAAAGGGCCCAACCGTGGAGGTCTCCATGATTCAGGAACCAACAGTGGAAATAATAAGTCTCACTGACAAAATTCTAACTGCTGCACAACAATCAGTTTTAAGATGTGGTTTGTCATTTGTCCCCACTAATACACCAAATAAATTCAGAATAAAGACAGATTTACAGAAGTTTTTTTGTCTCCTAAAATTGAAAGAATTCTATTCAAGTGATTGTCAAAATTGTATTCCAGCTATTATTGGCTCACTGAGAACTCTGGTCTTAATAATAAATCCTCTTTCTACCCTCCTTCTAATAGTGGATCTCTTCAAGCATATATTAAGCTAGTGGAATGAGAAATAGACAATCTTTTGCAGAGTCACTGCTGGAATGAATCTCAGAATGTTAGCAATGATGAACGAAAAGCACTAGGCGAACTGGAGAATATGTAAAATTTTGTGATACGGCCCACCGACAAAGATGGAGCAATAGTCATTTGGGACACTAAAGACTATATAACTGAAGCTCAATGTCAGCTTGGTGATGACAGTTTCTACAGTGTTTTAGAAAATGATCCAACCCCTATGATAAAAAGACGCATTAGCATGTTGGTATCAAAAGCGGTCAGTAATAATTGGATAACTGAAACAGAAATGGCATATATTATAGTAGAAGAACCCTGCAGACTAGCATTATATCTGTTGCCTAAAATTCATAAAAATAAAATTCCAGTGCCAGGATGCCTTATTGTTTCTTCAATCGATGCTGCTATAGAACCCATGTCCAAATTCATCAATTCTCATATTAAGAAATATGCAGCACAATTCCCTTCCTATGTACAACATAAAAACCATATGCGTACTTTACTGATGAATATAGAGGTACAAGAAAATTATATACATGTTTGCATAGATGTTGAAAGCCTCTATACTAATATTCCAAATGAAAAGGAGGCTTACAGGCTGTTTTTAAAGTGATGCAAAATAAGTCAGGTGAAGTCACTCCCCCTACAGAGTTTGTAGTGAATTGTGCAAGAACAGTGCTGGAATATAATTTTTCCATTTTCAACAATAAGTTTTATAACCAGCATAACAGGACAACCATGGGCACTACTTTTTCTCCAGATTTAGAGAATATCTACGTTGGCCAATGAGAATGCAATTTTGTCCAATGTGTCAACAATTCTTTTTACAATAATGTTCTGGTCTGAAAGCAACATATTGATGACTATTTTATGGTTTGGATAGGTACAGAATCTGACATGCAACTATTTTTTGATTATATCAACAGTACTAATAGCAATCTAAAATTTACAGCTGAGTGGGATTTGACTGCAGTTAATTTCTTGGGTCTTACTGTGTTTAAAGAACATAATAAACTCAAATGCAAACTATACAGGAAACTGACTGCCTGTAACACCATCTCAGAAGCTGACAGTTGTCATCCAAGAACTTTAGTAAATAATATCCCAAAAGGGAAGTTTAAGAACAAATAGAATTGGCTCAGGAAGTACAGATTATGAATCTTGAAGTGCAGAAATGAAAAAAAGATTCTATGTTAGAAAATATCCAGAACAATGTGTGGAAAAAGCATATGAAAGTGCTAAAACTATAGACCGATTACAGCTGATTGAGAACAATACATTAGTAAATTCATCTATTGCTAACACAGAGACTGTCACTGAAATTACTTTCGTAATTCATTTTTTTCCCTAAAGCACCACAATTGGCTGATATCATAAAAAACAAAAATATTGGCCTGTTTTACAGGGAGATAAAAAATTTGATCATATTAGTGGAACTACACCAAGAATTGCATACAGGAGAGGACACAATATTAAAGATATGTTGGTCTATACTTATTGCCAAAAACAGAGAACACTGATAATTGGCTACCGAAACCACCAAAAGGCAATTTCAAATGTGGACACCGCATTCATTGTAGCAATATAAAAAATATGGACACATTTGTTCATCCTCAGTCTGGAAAATGATTTGTAATTGAACAATTCATTAATTGTAGCAGTGACGGGGTAATTTATGCCTTAACCTGTCCATGTGGTATATACTATGTGGGCCAAACCAAACGTGCACACAAAACGAGAGATGCAGAACACAAAACAGCTATTCATACTGGGAACGAAACATACGTAATGGCTAAACATTTCAGAGAAGCAAGACATGCATCCCCATCAGTGCTGCATTTTTTTGGTATAGAGAAAGTGACACTAGATCAAAGAGGTGGCAGCTTAAAAGACAAATTACTGGCAAGAGAAGCATTTTGGATAATAACCTTGGACACTGTCAAGCCACTTGGACTGTATGATTTTATGTCATTACACAATTTAAAATAATCTGTCTGTGGTTGTCCTCTTTGTCTGTTCTATATGTTGTCTGTTATATGTTTACACATATATGTATTTATTAGAGTCTGTGGTTTGTTTCATCTGTAACGCACTTTATTTAAGCACTTTAAGCACTGGTGGGAGTTTGCACTTTCAACATTGTTTATTGCACTTTGTGCTGTAATGCCTCTTTAAGAGTATATGTTTTTAAATCCACTTCCTAAGTGTGCTCACTAGTTCTGAGGAAGGTGTTAGTTGTGATGCAAAACATAAATGGTCTGATTGAGCCTGGCATCTTTTGCTAAGTCTGTGGAATTTGAAGTGCAAGTTGCATGTTGGAACCGCTAAAGGACTATTTTAGCTGATGGATTTAATCTGTTTATTGTATGCCAGTACTGCAGCTGTATTTTGCCTTTTTGGAATGGTGTGTGACGTGATGTGGAGTAAACAAAATTTGCTACACCCATACAGGAGTGCTGTACCTCTTTCCAGTTTTTGGCTGTGTGTTCAGATTTGATTGGTCCTGGTAAGATGCATCCTTTCTGATACTGGTTGCAGGAACTCTGAACTGCATAAAGCTTTAGAGCTATACCCAATTTCTGTGGAGATGTTCATACATGTTGGCTAGTGGATCCCTGCCTGGACAGGGTGCAGGGCAAGCAGAGATATGGCCCACCTCCAGGAATGCCGTAACCGCACAGGAATCTATTACAATCTGCAAACACACCATCCAGTGCTGGTGATGCCCTCAACCTATGATAGACTCTCTTAGTGCAGATGGCTGGTGGCAGGGAGAGCCAACTGAACCCAGATTCAACATTTGTGGCCAGGTCGTGGTCAGGCACATAGCTGCTAATGCAGCCAATTGGGTCTCAAAGCATCCCCCCTCTGCTAGCTCTCCCCACTGTAGAGATGCAGTGAAATTTTATTTAGCTGGTGAAATTCTCGTGAAATCCCAAATTTCTTCCACTTTAAATGTTTCACAAAGTTCCACACATTCTTCAAAATTTTTAGTGGGAGCAAAATGCAAAATTGCACCTCCGAAATGAAGAATTTCGCCTGAGAACAGTGGAAATTTCACCCTCGGGTGGCAAAATTTTGAAATTTCACATTTTGCAGCCATGAAATATTTCATGAAATGTGCAAATTTTGCAAAACATTTTGCAGAACGAAATTCAGCAGTTTTGCACAACACTACCCCACTGTGGAAAATGGTTTAAGGATCAGACGATAGCTGCACAAGTCCCATGGCCTGCCCTCATCCTAGCCTCCTGTATAACCATTTGGGTGGCTCATGATCAGGTGTAAAAAGGACAGACTACAGGGCTTCGGATGCGGGGAGGACATTGCATGTGTAAAGCAGGACCTCTGCACCCTACAAGCCCTCATAAACCCCCCCCTCCACAGGTGTAGAAGGGAGTTCTGGACATGTGGGGATCAAGACCTATGGAATAACACATGAAAGAATATGGTTAAAAGAGAACTGCCTTGAACCTGCAGGTTTGCGCTGTTTGTAGAAACAGTATTTCAAATATTGGTTCACACTATGCTAATGTTCCATCTTTCCTGGCCTTTTAGTAAACTCAGTGGGTGTTTCTGGTTGGCACAGGGTCATAATGTCGCAAGGCAGAATGCTGTGCAGCACAATCGCGTTGCGCGATTTGGGTTTATTTTGATTTCTGTGGGGAGCAGAGTCCCCCACACCCCCTGTTACAGGGGGCTGTGCTCCCTGGACCCCCCAACTTAGGATTCTAACTCCAGGGGAGGGGCCAACTCAGAGAGTGCACAGGTCTGGGTTTCAGCATAATGCTGTGCGCTATTAAGTGTACAACATTATGACCCGGTACGTTTCTGGTTTGCACACAGTTGATCAGTACCATTTTAGAACTCTATGAGGTAGCTTAAATTTTTGTTAAGAAGTTATGTTGTCACAATGCAGCTGTGTTCTGTTATATAGCTCTGTGGATGAAGTGAACATTGGGCTGAACTTTTAAAGAGTTGCAAACGATTCAGCAACACTGGTGGTACTTGTGACAAGACAACATACAGAAATCATGGTCTATAACATCAGAGGCTCGATTTTCAAGAAGCACTTAGAACAATGCAAGTTGTGTCACTCTAGGGCTATGGCAAACTCTGGATGCATCAAGGACCTGGTGTACAATTTTATAAAAGGGGGTACCTGCCTCAAAAACACAGGAGTTGCTGTAGCCACAAGCTAGTGCCGAACATTTGGCGAACCTATGGGAATTGTCTCAGGAATCCATCCCCCCCCCACCTGGCATAACACTAGAGGGGCTGGGATGGTTGGGGGGCTGAATTTGCTTGACAGGAAGTTGCTGGGGGAAGAAGAGTCACAGGAGGTGCTATGGGGTGCTGGGGAGGCAGCAGGTATGAGAGGTAGTGATGTGGCACTTGGCAGGAGTGCAGTTTACATATCAACACAGCCAATGGGATGGAACCACCTGGGAGGGGGTCTAGGGACAGATAGTGCCATAGCCTCAGGTGGGCACAGCCCTGGCAGCTGCCCCATATGTTGCTACCTATAGGTCAGCTGTCAGGCTGTGCCCAGCAGGGACCATGGCATTCGCTGTCCCTGGATACCCCCAGTTGATCCCATCCCATCAGCTGTATGGATATGCAAACAGCACCCCTGACAAGTGCCCCATTTTTCCCTCTCATGCCGACTGTCTCCTCAGCAGCCACTGTGGTGTCCCCATGCCCCTTTTTCTCCCAGCAGCACACTTTCAGGCCCCACCCCCTTCATGACAATGTATGGCACTGGTGCACATCCCTTAGGCCACCTCCTGGCTGGTCTAAGTGGAGCCCTTTGCTGCATCCATGGTGGGGCATACAAACTTACAAAAAAGGGAATGTTATAACCCCATTGTGGCACAATCCCCCTTGTGATCTGTGCACTCTAATTTAGGTCGCAATGCTGGCACAGTGGCACCTTGATGCAATGGCTCCCCTTTTTGACACAGACCACATTCAAAAATAGAGATTGCTGCATCTTCTGATACAAGGTGCCAGTTGCGTCAATTATGTTTGATGCAGGCACCTTGCATCATACTCTGGGCTTTGAATATTGAGCCCTATGTTGCAAGTGCTGCAAGTTGCACACTGAGAATGAAACATGCTCCATTTCTCAGCCATAAACCAAGAAGAGTGTTGTAAATGTAGCAATATGTTTGAAAATCACACCCAAACATTCTGTCCCATTTTCAGGGACACATTTGTATCAGGACCATTGAAAATTCAGACTATAAGCAGCTTCATACAGCACTAGAATGGTACTGTATTTAAGGGGCATGTAAAATCTGAACAGTCGATGGGATTCATCATGTGAAAAAGAGCTTCTACCAGAAAAATGATTTACAGTTCAATGCAGTTATCCCTTTAAAGAGCCCCTGACACCGTTGTGACAACTTTGAGAAAATGTAATGTTTAGCACAAGTAAGCTTATATTTTAATATTGTTTCTGTATTCCTCAGCCTTCTTTATTACTAAGGACATCTTCATGTAAACAGGATCATTGCCCTATCTGTTCTGGCTGTTTGCCTACGTATGACATCACAGTTCTGTTTATGACATCACACTCTGTTGCTGTGGGGCTAATTATGATGCCATAAATGGGGGAATTATTTATTTTATATATTTATTTATTTAAAAGTTGGTAACTGGGAAAAACACCATGATCAGAAGCTCTTTTCCAGGTGCAACCCAGATTGTGATGTCATATGTAGGATAGCAGAGAGAGCAGATAAAGTCTAAGGGACAGTAAGTCTCTTTCATACAGCTGCCCTCGCTAATAAAGAAAAAAGGTAAATAATTATAGAAAATACATGAACTATTAATTGAACTGTCTAAATCTCACGTTTTTTCCAAATTTTTCTAACAGTGTCAGGGGCTCTTTAAACTACATTAGCAAACAGCCTATTGGGGCCAACATACTGGGGCTTGTTAACATATTTTAATCCACAAACTCTGAAGTTTTTTATTACACAAAACATTTTTTTAGATTTGCTGAAAATAAGACTTTATAGTACATGGTTTCCCCTCGTTGTATCTCACTTTCTTCCCTAACTAAAAAGCTGATATATAACAGTTCAAAGGTCATGGAATGCTGTTATACCTTTCTGTGGAATAACAGCCTTTTGTTAATTGGCACATCATGCTGCCTGTTGTTTTATTTTCTGCCATGTGCTGTTTCTCTTCAGCATCTCAATACATGCTTTTCTGGCTCCCTTGCTGCAAAAGCCCAAACATCCAATTTCTGTAATATTTTTGGAAAACGTTTAAATGCACCTTGTATTCAGCTACTAATAGCCCACTTCATGTTAGTAGTAGTATTTTTCTTGAAAATGGGCACAAAAATCTCATTACTTTTATAAATAATACAGTGCCAGACAACAAAGCTGTCAATACTCACTGAGGTAATGAAATGTTGTACTTATTTTTGAACAAACTACTATTAGTAGTTGGAGGTGGGATGGGTTTACATAATTTTTCAAATCACTACTACAATGGGAATTTTGTGTTGTCAGGGTAAGAAAACACAATTTTATTTTTTAATAAAACCATGTACAACATAAAATAATGGCTGGCCAGTCATTGGCACAACAAGGCTGAGTTTCCATCTTGGGGTTCTTATAATATTAGGGACCTCTTGAGCTTTACTGCCAAGCTCCCTATGATGACATCATAACCCCTCAATGGATATAGATTTTGAAAATCTTTATTTGACACTATTTATAGTAATGCTACCTTTATCTCCCACAAGATTTATTTCTCCATTTATTTATTTATTGTTATGCCTACACTGTATTTGCAATTTTGCACTTAAAACTGCTGATGTTGATTCCTTTCATTGTAACTGCCACTGTTTCATTCCAATTTTACCCTTCCCCAGGGACACACCTTGAAATGAGCTTCAGCTCAGTGTGCCTTTCCTGGTTACAAAATGTTTAAGTTAATAATATCTAACTATCTGTCTGTCTGTCTGTCTGTCTACCTATTTCACTCTCTCTCTCTCTCTCCCCTCCCTATGTATGTATATATATGCATATATATATATATATATATATATATATATATATATATTTATATATATATATATTATAAAGGCACAGTTGTGCCCCATAGTTAGGTTGAGTAAGCACTTTAATGTTAAACTTCAAATTTTGCACTTTAATAACTTTGCATCCATTCTATGGATGTGCACCAAAGTTGGCATGCATTGTCTTGGGGGGGGGGGTGGATCTCTTGACATGCAAGGTTTTGTTCTGGTCAGAAGTGTGGATTCTGAGATCTGGATGGTACAAAAACCTTAAACTTTGCCCTTTTTTCTCATCCCCCCGAACAAAGTGTAGAATTGTGAGTGGAATTTATATGGTAGACAGAGCTTGGGTCACAGAATAGGCTTGTGCTTGTTTGGTGAAAAAATATTACTGTGTTAACAGGTTATTCCATTTTTAAGGTCCCATTATTTTCAATAGGAATTTCACTTTCCAGGATAGAGGAATGGAATGAAAAACAATTTTTGTCTCATGAAAAATTATTCTACTGTGTGAGGGGGCAATCCCTTTTCCTGAGAAAATATCCTTTTTTGTGAGCCACCATCTTGTTTTCTCTTTTTGCACACAATAAACTGTCATAACTCAGCCCAGGGATGTCTTCTACAGATATCCAAATATATATCTTGCTCATCGGGAGCTGATGATCTTCAGTACATATTTTGTTATAGTTTCCATCACCTCAAAACATTTTTTTTAACTATTTAAATCCTTTTTTTACCACTGCCTAGAATCCTTTTTTAAAATCCATTTTCATCATTGTGAAAAAGGAAATAGGCTGGCAAAAAAGGATTTAAAAAGAATTGTTCATCTTCATGAGTTACCCATAAGTGAAACATGAGTTCTGAAATTCAGAATTACATTGAGTAAGTTAGGCTATCATTTGGTAGCATCTGAAATGAAACATCTATGGCAAGTCTCAGCATGTCCCATCCTCTGCTGTCTCTCTAATCTAACTTGTTGAGGTGTCAAAAAGCAAAGAGACATCAACTTTTAGTCATGGGGGGGGTGAACAAATGTGCTCCTTTGAATACCTTGTGGATGTGTGCTCCATCCTCTCAAGTACTGATATATGAAGACTAAGAATGAAAAGCATTCCTTCCCTTTTTGAATGATTTTCTTTGGTGTGCAATGCTCAGAGAAATTATGTGCATTAAAAAAATTCAGCAGGTGTTTACAAAGAAAGAAAACCACTACAAATGCAAAACTGGCAGCACTTGATCAGAAAAAAAATGAAGCATTGATACTAGAAAATGTAAAGTAAAAAAACTGTTTTTATAGTGTCCATGTTTCTTTCCTTTTGCTGATCTAGTGCTGGTGTTTTTTGTATTTGCTGCTGCTTCTAGGGTAGCCGGGGTCAGCACAGTGAAGTTTGTTTTGGTCCCATTACATGAGTTATTTATGTTGCTGTAATCGCATCAATCATGCAAATAGTAATTAAGATATGGCAGCTGGTACATTGGGAGAAAATAAGCCAACAGTTTTACTCTAATTTTATGGGAAACATAATGGCCCTTCAATCTTTAAACATAGAGATCACACCAGATGAGGGACATGCACTGCTTGCCATTCTGAGAAGACAACCCACAAGAGACAGGGCTATCCTAGATCTAGTACTGACTAACAAGAAAGGGATCACAGATCTCCAGGTAGAAGGTCACCTGGGGGCCAGTGACCATCACATGGTAAGGTTCAATTTGGCTACTGCATCTAAATCATCCCATTCCAAGGCAAAAATATGGGACTTCAGAGGAGCTGACTTTGATAAGATGGCCAACAGAGTTAAGCTAGCCCTGGCAAAAAGAAACACAGGTGAAGGTACAGGCAAAGTGGGCAAGCATTAGGATGCAATACTTGAAGCAACATCCCATTGTGTTAGACAGAAAAGGAAGTGCAAAAGAAGAAGGAAACCATTTTGGTTCTCAAATACAGTAGCAGAAAGGTCAGAGCCAAAAGGCTGGCCTTCAGGAAATATAAGGGAACACAGTGGGATGAAGATAGGGAGGCATACCAAACTGCCCTAAGGGAAGCAGGGAAGGCAGTAAGGCAGGCAAAGTCCCAAACTGAGGAAACACTAGCATGAACAGTAAAAGACGGTGACAAGACTTTCTAAAGATATATTAGTGAAAGGAGAAAGTCCAGAGTGGGTATTGCTAAGCTTAATGGAGAAAAGGGAGCATGTGAGGAGGAGGACCCTGTAAAGGCATCTATCCTAAATAGATACTTTTGCTCAGTATTTACTGAAGAGAAGGTAGGGCAGGGCCCACAGCTCAGCATCATGGACACAGGGGGGAGGGAGGTGAGCACTACTCCCTTCACAAAAGAAAGGGTCCTACAAGAGCTTACTAAGCTCAGGGTGGATAAGGCAACGGGACCCGATGGCATACACCCCAGGGTACCTAAGGAGCTAAAGGTAGAACTAGCAGAGCCATTAGCAGAACTGTTTAGTGAGTCTCTGAGCACAGGAGTGGTCCCAGAAGATTGGAGAAGGGCTCATGTGATCCCGCTCCACAAGAGTGGTAGCAGGGAGGAGGCAGGGAACTACAGACCAGTCAGTCTTACCTCAGTAGTGGGCAAGATTATGGAGGCACTCCTTAAGGAAAGGATAGTGCAACACCTGGAATCCATAGGGGCACAGGATAAAAGACAGCATGGGTTTACAAAAGGATGGTCATGTCAAACTAATCTCATAGATTTCTTTGACTGGGTAACCAGAGTGGTGGACCAAGGGGAGCAGTTGATGTCGCCTACCTTGACTTCAGCAAAGCTTTTGACACTGTTCCACATAAAAGATTGATAAATAAGCTGGGTAGGCTCGGGGTGGGTCAGAAGTTGGTCAACTGGGTGGCAAACTGGTTGACAGGCAGAAAACAGAGAGTGGTGGTAAATGGTATACAGTCAGAAAAGATGCAAGTCATAAGTGGGGTACCTCAGGGATCAGTCCTGGGCCAGTCCACTTCAACATCTTCATTAATGACCTTGCAGATGGACTAGAGGGTAAGGCTTGTCTGTTTGCAAATGACACCAAGATCTGCAACAGAGTAGATGATCCAGATGGGTGGGCAGAATGAGAAGAGATCTGGATAAACTAGCAAAATGGTCAGAAGAGTGGCAACTGGGATTTAATGCAAAGAAGTGCAAGATCATGCACATAGGAAGAAACCTGAAGCCACCTATAGGCTGGGAGAGGAGTTGCTAGCAGTCACAAAGGAAGAAAGAGACTTGGGCATCATCATCATTGATGACCTGAAATCATCCAAGCAGACCTCTAAAGCAGTAGGTAAAGGCTAGGGGGTGTTAGGTGTATAAGTAGAGGTATCCAAGTCATAAAAGGGAGGTAATAATCCCTCTTTACAAGACACTGGTTAGGCCCCATCTGGAGTACTGCATGCAGTATTGGAGGCCACACTCTACAAGGACATTAACCAAATTGAGGCAGTCCAGAGAAGGGCAACCAAATGGTGCAGGGACTGCATCAAAAGACATATGAGGACAGATTAACAGAGCTCAATATGTATACCCTTGAGCAAAGGAGGTGAGAGAGGTGATATGATCGAGGCATTCAAACACCTTAAGGGCATTAACAAGGTGAAAGAGTCTAACATGTTTAAATATAAGAAAAATAGCAGGACAAGAGGACACAGCATGAGATTAGAGGGGGACAATTAAGGGGAATGTGAGGAAATTCTTTTCACAGAAAGGGTGGTGGATGCATGAATGGCTTACCACAAGTGGTGGCTATGAATACAGTGCAGGGCTTCAAACAGGCATGGGATAGGCATAAGGAGCAATACAAATGACTATGAATAGATAGGCCACTGACAGAGCAAAGGCCGATGGCACATTTATAAGGTAGAAAAAGAAATGGGCAGACTGGATGGGCCTTGTGGTCCTTATCTGCCGTCAACTTCTATGTTTCTATGTTTCAATGGAGGGAAACTATCCTCCTGTTAAACTCGCCATCCCCTGCTCAGTCTTGGACTCTTTTGCTTTGTTTTTTAAATCATTACCTGCTCAATTTGTGTGTCCCTGTTATGTGCAGTTGAAAGTGTCTAAGGAACTATACTTATTCTTCATCTTAGTGTAATCTGACAGATCAATGTAACAATGACTCAGACATGGGAGATGCAGTGCCACCATCTATGTGCAAAGTTCTCTTTCTGTCTGTGTCTGAGGTTCACTATGCTGCATCTCTGCTTTGCAATCCTGTTACATGCTTGCAACTCAGCAGAGAAGGAGGCAGTAGGAGTTGCAGCCTATTGTGGCATGCCAGCACACCACTCCTCTAAAGTGCCAGCATCCCAGAAAACAAATTGTCAGTGTGTAGTTCTGCTCGGTCACCAGCACACTGTTCTGCCCAAGATGCCAGCCTGATTGAGAACTGGTACAGTCACAAATGAAGTCCAGCACTAGGCTGGTGGTGCTCCAGACAAAGAAAGTCAATTATCCAACATAGAAAGTCAAACACTCACCACCTCCAGAATAGAAGGCCATCAAGAAATGTAAAAATAAAGTAAACATATTTATTGCAGATAAGTGCAGACAAGCCTGCCTGATGTGTTGGTAAAGGGTATTTTGATCCATCCCCTAGTATTCCGTTGGTGTTCACTGGCACATCCATCTCCTTATTTTATATCCCTTGTGTCTAGTCGGCCCCACCACCTACCAATTCCAACATATATATTTTTCTAAAAATACTTTGGTGTCAAGTGGCACACAACACCCGCCGATCACTGTCCCTGTTATCTAATTGTAGATTCCCTGATGTCTAATGGCACTCTCTACCCTCAGATCACTGTTTCAATTTCTCTGGTGTTTAGTGGCACCCACACCACCCACCAATCACTGTTTCTCATTTCCCTGTTATCTAGTGGCACCCTTAGACCACCAATCACGTTCCCCACTTCCTTGGTATCTAGTGGCACCCACCAATTGCCATTCCCAATTTCTCTGGTGGTCTAGTAGCACCCCACACCCACTGATTGCCATCCCTATTGGTCATTTTGGTATTCCCTGGTGACTAGTGGCACCCCCCACCTGCCCATTGAAGAAAAAACCTGAAATAAAGAAAACAGTCCCTCGATGTTTTTTTAACCCTATTAAAAAAAGGTCCCTCACAAATCAGCCCTCCACCCCATCTCCCACTCAGCACCAACCACCCACCACCCCCCCTTCCAGCCATCTGTGTGCCAGTCTGAGTGAGCCCGTCAATAGGGCTCCAAAATTCCAAATTCGCCACCCCTTCCCCAAGGTCTGCCCCTCCTTGGAGTTAGAATATTTAGTTGGGAGGGCATGGGGGGTGCTGCCCCACACATGGGGGGTTGCAGGTGACACAGCCCCACTGCATAATTACCGGGTGATGAATTTTAATCCTGGTGCCCTAATGATGAGTGCACTTGGACGGTCACATTCTGATGGGGGAACCCCAACCCACACCCTCCAGGACACCCCTCCACACACACAGCCCTACTCATATGAACAGAGATCAAGACCCACTCTCCAATCAAAGACTGTCTTGCTACTGGAACTGGCAACTGCAATATGAAAAACTGAGTTAAATGCTGTTCAATGTACTTCCATGAGGGTTTCAACTTTTATGCATAAGTTAGTCATTTCTTTAGATTTTGACCCCAAATTTTTAACATGGCCTTTTGGGGACCCCACCTCATGAACAATATGACTGTCATTATGCAGTTTCTGCCCAAAAGTTGATTTTGCAGTTGGTTGGCAAAATCACATTTATGGATGGATTTGACCATTTCTCCTGAGCGTGTTCATGAGGTGGGGTCATAAGAAGTCTATGTTGAAAATTTGTAGTCAGAATTATTAAAAATGGCAACGTTATGACCATTTGTTGCAATTTTGCTATGCACACTCATAACCTTGGAAATTTAAAGTATTTTGAACCCATATTTTCAACATAGCCTACTTTTTACCCCCACGTCATGTATGTCACAGCTGTCATTTTTCAAATCCTGGCCCCAATTTGTTTTTGCTCCTGTGGCACAGAATGGCATTGCAGTTGTGCAGAATTACATTTTGATGGGGATTCAAACATTTTGTATACCAGGTACATGAAATGGGGTAATCAGATGACTATGCTGACAATTTGGTCACTGATGTCCCACAAATGGAAATGCGGGCCCTGTGCTTCCACAGTAACATACATATATGCATCTATGGAGGGATGGGAGTGCAGAACCTGGAGAGCGATGCACTTCTACAGGCAAATAAGGATGCAATTATACTCTCTCAAAAAGTAAGGAAATACGTTGCAAAAATCTTTTTTAATGTCTAGTGAGGGAAAAAGTCACAAAAGTAGGGAAATGTGACATTAGGGTTTCCAACCCTAACACCCCACCCCCACCCTGCACAAATCATCAGGCATCAGAGGTGTGCCTTGGGGTTATCAGGCCTAATGATCACCCCATGCTCATATACTGTACTCATCTCAGCTTATTTACTTATGGAATGGGGTGATTATTAGGGATGATCACCACAACGCCTATTGCTTTTTGCTGTGTGCAGGTAAGCTGCAAAATAAGTTTGTTAATGCTTTAATTAGGGTTAAAGTGACAAAAATAGGGAAATGTGTCATTAGGGTTTCCAGCCCTAACATCCCACCCCATCCTGCACATACCAACAGGCATCATGGGTGTACCTTTGGGTCATCAGTCCTAACACTCATCCCATTCTACTGTATAAGTAAATAAGCTGAGATGGGTAAAGTATAGGAAAATGAAGTGAATGTTAGGGCTGATGACCCCAGGGCACACCCTGACACCTGTTGGTGTGTGCAGAGTAGGGGTGGGGTGTTAGGGTTGGAAACTCTAGTGCCACATTTTCCTACTTTTGTCACTTTAACCCTGACTATTGCATTAATGAAGTTTTCTGCAATTTATTTCTTTACTTTTTGAGATAGTATAATCATATCCTTATTTGCCTGTGGGAGCGCACGACCCTCCAGGTCCTGTACTCCCATCCCTCCATAGATGCATATCTGTATGTAGCTGTGGAAGCACAAGGTCTTCTGACCCTGCACTTCTATTTATAGGACAACACTGACCAAATTGTCAGCATAGCCATCTTATTATTGCAGTAGAATAAATACATTTATACCACTGTGGTAACATTAGCAAACCAAAAAAAAAACCCAGCAAGAAACACCGTCCTATTATATAGATTGACAAGAGGATCTGTAGGAATACACTATTTATGGACGAGTGAGAGTGACCTTGACTACCATCACTTGTGGCTCCACTATGCTCGGCCACTCATGAGAATATCCGAGGTCACTCTCTACTCATTCCCATAAATAGTGTAATCCACCACCGGCCATAACATATACCCTATTTATGCCATACCTGTGAGTATATTTCAGAGCAGATATCAGTGGCATTTTTGCTTCCTGGGGATCTACAGTGAAAATATCAATAATTGTGACCACTCTAAGTTGAAATATTACTGTAGTAGGTTCTGACTGACTCATTCTGAACTCATTTGAATGTTTGGCCTCAGTAGCAGTAATAACCATATTCAAATGTTACTAACTTTAAAATGAAAACTGATAACATAGTACTATGAGCACGAAAGTTGTTCAGAACAAAAATATCTACAAAATGAGTGGTGTGTCATTGATAGCTACCTTTTATTTCTTTAATAATTATCAAGAAATTGCAGAAAATTCAATTTGTTTCACTTTTTGCAACAAACAAATGTGAATGACTTTAAAATGAAAAATGATAGCACAGTACTGTGAGCAAAAAATGTGTTCAGCACAAAAATATCTACAAAATGAGTGGTGTTTCATATATAGATACCTTTCATTTTTTTTATAATTAGCAAAAAACAGCAGAAAATTTATTTTTCACTTTTTGCTACAAATAAATGCAAATAACTTTAAAACGAAAAATGATACCATGTTACTTTGAATGGGAAAGTTAATCAGGATACAAATATCTACAAAATGAGTGGCATTTATTTTATAAATACCTTTTAGATTGTTTATAATCACCAAAAATGGCAAAAAATTCAAATTTGTTTCACTTTTTGGAAGGTATGGCATAAATGGAATACACAACCACCCTACTGGAAATATTGTCGATATTTTTTGTTATTGTGCTGATTGACCTGATGACATCACATGTGGCTTCACCACTGTTGATGTTATCAGGTCAACTGGCACTTGAACAAAAAATATAAACAATATTTCCAGTCAGGGGAGTTACATATCCCTTATAAATATAAAGATGTAGACATATTGGCAGGACTATTATATTTGTATTGAAATATAGATATGTGCCTTGTTATTCACAGCTCAAGCAACAGGAATACTTCCCTTTCCTACTGAAAAGTATAGAGTGACATAAATAATGGCCTTCCTTTTAAAAGAAGTAGAATATCCCCACCTAAAAACACAGTGATAAACTCACACACAACTTTCTTCACAGTTGAAATGCTATCTCCATTTGCCATAACATAGAACACTGGGCTGATTCATGCATCTGTTATAAAAATGAGTATGATTTATGGCAACGACACAGAGCTATTAGTTCTATGCTACTTTTTCTTAGCTGCAATCAGCACATTATTCTTTGCAGAGGCTTTTTGTTTTAAACAAGCACACCTTAGTGTATGAGGAAGCAACATATCTAAGGAATGCAAGTACAAGGATTATGAAAGTACCTGGGTAATCATCGCCTTGTGTATACATGTCAACCACATAGCGACAGAACTCAAATTGATCTAGCAGAGCAGAAGGGAAAAAGAACAATGAAGGAAGTGCATAGTAGGTCTTTCTTTACATTATAAATAAAACCCAGGAAAATTAATTCCTCACGTAAAGTAAAAATCCAGCATCCATTTTAAGTCCTTTGTTTTGTAAATTCAGAAGGCTATTTTTTAAAAGTTTGAAATATTACTGACATTTTAAAAATCTGGACTGACACTTTTACAAAGTCAGCAGTTAAGTATATTGATGAATGATGTAGTGAAATGTACTATATTACATGGACTTGGAAAACTGAAGCTAAAGAAAGTTGATTGAAAAATTATTTTTCAATGTTTGAGATTTGCCTTTTTGGTTTGAGGCATTCATGTGTTTATTTTCATTGATGTATAATACTTTGTCTAATTGCTGTTTATACCCTGTACTAAGGTGCTGTGGATGATGAGATATTTAGTGCTGCTGTTTCAGGTAGTCTCAGCACATTCAGTCAGGGGTTCTAACAAGCTGTACCAAATCTTACATTAAAATCTTGTGGTCTGTGCCTCATCCAAGAGTGAATACTTCACTAAAACAATACTCTGAATGAATCGTTAGTACACTGGTTAGAGCAATTTGCTCTGATGTTGAAAAACTCAATTCATGCTCCCTGCTTTTTCTGTCCTTTTAGGCTGCCTGAAATGGAATGACCTTTGCCTTTAGCACTCTTTGCATCATCATCATCATCATCATCATTTCTTTTGTCATGTTTGATGCTGGACTTTTTGTCCTGGCCATGTTTAACATCATTGTCTCTTTGCTTCTTTTCCACTACTTTCTTAACTTCTTCAGGTTCCTTCTTGTCTTTATTACCTTTCTTTTCGGTCTTGGCCACAGCCTTTACAGGCTTCTCTTCCTTCACCTTGGGTTTCATCTTAGGTTTCTGTTTTTCCACTTCGTTTGCTTTTGCTTCCTGTTTCTTGGTTTTTTCTGTCTTCTTTGTGGGTTTGTCAGGTTTTGCTTTCTTTTCGATCTTTGTTGCTACCTTGGGGACTTTACCCTTCTTTTCTTCTGTAGCGATAGAGAGAAAAAAGAACGTCTGGATTTTAAATCACTGAGCAGAGGGCTAACCTAATAACACTGTTTTAAATTCATCTATTGTGATTAAAATACAGTATATGAGCACTAGTAGGCCATATATGGGCTTAGAATCTGATAAATATTCATAGTGCCAGAGATCAGTTTGGCTCAGTGTTGTAGATGTTATTAGTTACTATGGCCTACTGATGTGACTAGTCAGGTCACAGACTAAGACAGCACTAGTTGTGAGTTTACACTACTGAAACAAAGGTTGACTTTGGTAGGACTCCATGGTAACTACTTCTTATTCCATAGTGATACTGCACTTACAGCACTACCTATGGGTGGTGATATACTGTGAAAAAGAAATAGAATCATAGAAATGTGATGGGTAGGAAAGGCCCACCAGGCCCACACAGTCTTCCTAGGTTGCCTAGACCACTGCTAGGACTTAACTCTAGCCCCCCCTTGCCAATAGGCCCCTGTGCCTGTCCCACACCCCCTTAAATCCTCCCACTGTCCTGTCTCCAACCACCTCTTCTGGAAGCCTATTCCATTTATCCGCCACCATTTCTGTGAAAAAGTGCTTCCTAATGTTTCTTCTGAACTCCCCCCCCTACAATTTGCAAATCATGGCCCCTTATCTTCGACTGCCCCTTAAGTTGGAATTTACTCCCTGCTGCCACTTTGTTAATACCCTTTACGTATTTGAATGTCTCAGTCATGCCCCCTCTCCTTTGTTCCAGGGAGTACATGTTTAGGATCCTCAGTATCTCCTCGTATGTTAAGTGACTGATGCTCTTAACCATCTTTGTCACCCTCCTCTGGACATGCTCAACCCTCTCCACATCCTTCTTGAAGTATGGACTCCAGAACTGGACCCCATACTCCAGATGTGTCCTAACCAGTGGGGTGTACAAGGGTATTAAGATCTCCCTCCTCCTACTAGTGATTCCCCTCCCAATGCAACCCAGCATTCTGCTGGCTCTTGTCACTGCCTTCTCACAATGTGTTCCTACCTTCTGGTCCTGTGTAATGTTGATGCCAAGGTCTCTCTCCTGTTCAGTTACCTTTAGGTGTTGCCCTCCCATGCAATACACTGCTCTATGATTTTTCCTGCACATTATGGCAAAAGGAATAAGCAAGTGAACCTATTGGTATTTTCTAAAAAGTACATCAATGTTCAGCTAAATTGGCCAAGCATAATGAGTTCCATAGATCCAACAATAATGTTTCTTTCATTTATTTAGTGCTATCTGGTAGTTATTTTGAATTACCATACTTGCAGAGTAGTTATCTTAATTCAGTTGTTTAGCAAAGTCTAACATAATGTGTTTATTAATTTAAAATGTTTGAACAGGAAAAGCAAACTGATCTGAAGCCAGTTTATTTCCAGATGTGCCTGCATGCTTTGATGAGTTGACAGGAACTGTTTATGATATGTTATCAGTGGTAAAAACAGCAGTACCTCAGCTTATCATGAAGAATTGCTTTTTATGGCTGCATAGCAAGAACTACTGTATGCTAACGTATTGCTGATGGAGTAGCGAGAGTAAAAGAGGGCTCTGGAAGTGTGTGACCATATACCAAGTGCATCACAATAGGTTTGCTCTATACTCCACCCAGTGGAGTAGAAGGACGTATAGTTCACATGAATCAGTGCATTTTTTTTTCTCTCTTGCTCCTTCCTCCATGCTTCCCCTCTGTCTAAGGTAGCAATGCATAAACAAGTGCTTAGAAACTCCTTCACCCCCTCAGTATCTCAGTCAACTTTGCTTGATCTGTATTCTGTCTCTCACCTACTTACTGTATTATATATCCTCCTTAAAAAAGACATTCAAACTACTCTGCTCTGTAGTAACCAACTGATTGATATGGGGCAGATCTTGTATATGGGAACATTGGTGAATGCATCATGTTTCTGTGCATTCACCCCCTCAAGTCCATAGATCAGGTTGCCCAGTCTGGACACTGGTACACATAATTGACACCCCCCGAAAGTCTGTCTCAGTCAGTAGCCTCATCCCTCAAACTATTAAACAAAAAAAAGCACCCTTTCATACCCTCCTTGTACCCAACCACCCACCCCTACCCAGTAGCACCAACATCTGCCCTTCATAGCACCTTCTCTTGTCCCTCTATTTCAAATAATCAGTGTCCCTTGAAGTGCTGTATCTGTGACGGCCAACAGCACTGAAATGAATATCAGTTTTTTGAATGAAATAACTTTTTGGTTTTTTCTAAATTTTTCACCATTGTTTTTCTGTCAAGGTCTTTTTTTAGCTCCACAGTGATGAATCTTGTGAGTGAAAGCCCTTCTCATCCTCCCCAAAATAGGTCATCATCGGGTACACTGGTATCCACTGCAAGCATCCATTTTCAGCAGGATTTGAACATCGACACTCATAGTTTTCATCAGAATGGGGCAAAAAATACCTCAACAGAAAGAAGTGAGTAAAACTATTTAACAAAAACTTTAAAGTTATGACTTAAAGAAATATACCCCATTGAAATGAATGGGAAGTGTGTGCCCATTCATTTCAATTGGGGGGTTTCTTTAGGTCATAATTTTTTTTTTAATATTTTTTCATACTTTTTCTAAGCATTCTTTAATTATTAACATGGGTATTAACATTAAAATCCCTGCCCCAAAATAGGTGTTTGTAGTTTACACCAGTGTCCACCACAAACACCCATTTCAGGGGATTTGAAAGTTGACAAACTGAAAGAGTTTGTCAGGGTGAGCCTAAAAAACCTTGACAGATAAAAGCGTGAAAAATTAAAAAAGTTGTGAGCTAAATACAAAACTGAATCCCTGCTTAAACAGGGTATGGGTCATGGAAGGGTGTAACTTTTCATGAACCCATCGGCCTATAAACGTTATGCCTCCAGTTCACTGAGGAGGCTTCTATTGCTGGGGGCTGAGTAGAGAGTCTCAGCTGACCCCAAAATTGTGGTTTGTCAGTTGCAGGGGGGGGCACATAGCTGCTACTGTATGTGTGCCCCCAGCCTAAAAGAAGCACTCTAATGAAAACAAGATACTACGTCTCAACTCATATATCCTGGCTAAAAACTATGTTTATTTATTTCAAAAGTTTCACCAGGAAAGGCCTATTGAGCTAAATAGCAGCTTGTTTCCAGATGTGTCCCGTGTAAACATGGGTTAAAGCAAGATCCTACTGAAAATGAGATATTGCCTGTTAGCTGTACTATATTGGCTAAATATATACTGTTGCAAAAAAAATATTGCTTCACACCAGGCATATCATGGGTAAACACATTATACAAATATGTAAAAATAGAACCCCACTGAAAACAAAATATTACTGTACATCTCATCTGGGCTATCCTGGCAAATACATGATAAAAATGGATAACCTCTGCACCCCACCAAAAATGAGATGTAGCATCTCCACCATGCTATCCTGGGTCAGTACTAGTGATGGGCAAAGTGGCCCCAATTTGCTCCGTGAACTGATCCATGGAGTGAAGGAGAATTCGCACAGTGCTCCTCAATGCGAAGCAGAGTACTTCGCGTTATAATGGGTAATGTGAAGTCCATTGAAAACAATGACTTCTGCTAAGCATTCTGCCTTCCCAAACCACTACTCCACACTCATTCCTTAAGGTGAGTACATTGAAAATAATGTACTTCACCTCACTTCACCTTGTTTTAAGCTCCAAAGGAGATTTTTGCAGTGATTCATGGGATTTCAGGTCACATGGGCTCCAGATTGTTCTGCACATCCTCAGTTGAGGTAGTGTGTGTACGAAGCTATAGGAGACAATCTGCTCTGAGAGCTCTCTGCGATTCAAACCTTCAAAAAGCTGTTAAGAAAGCCTTTTTGTCATTTTTTTTGCTGAAACTTTAGTTCATCAATTACAGGAAACCCTCCTGTGTTCTTATCATCCAACGTTTATTGTTTGTGTATGGATTTTGAATGTTAATGTACAACATTCAGTCTGTGTACTGAGAGACAGTGGAAGTGTGCTTTGGGGGAGGGGCGTATCTGTGGTGTATGTAGATTAACTTGGAGAAAAAGACAGTGCTTCCTGTTTTGGTGATATTTTTCTTGTATAACTGTGTTAATGTACACACAGTAATATTTTCAATATTTCTTGTCATTTTTTTGCTGATTGTTGTGGTGCAGCAGTGCATAATTTTAGTTTGTTTACAATATGTGGTTATATTACTGAAGTTTTCAATTTGCTATGCATTACCTAGTGCGTGTGTGTGAGTATGTGTGTGATGCATGTCATCAAATCAGACACCTTTTATTGTGCCACATAGTAATTTCAGCAATGTGAAGCTGCTATCCACTGCAGCTGTGTGATTTTTGTACTACTTTGTGGTATCTTTATTGGTACTAGTACTAGTGACTGTTACTGCAGCAGTGCAGTACACTGCCCCCCCCCACGGCCTGCCCCAACCAGCTAAGGTATTCTTTTCCACATTTGAATTTCTGATGGTGAGCACTGGTTAGGTGTTCTGCCTTTGTGTCTGCATCTCTTCAGTGCACAGCACAATCTTAATCTGTGCATTTGCATCTCTTTAGGGCCCAATCTCCATCTGTAACTTAAGTCACAGTTGTTTCTTTGGCTTTCCTTCAGAGTACTGGACAGGTGTGGTGCTTAATTCTGCATGAACATTGTACTCATTAATATGCGTTTTTCAGTCAGGACCATCATCATGAGTCACTTGTGATACAAATCACATTCTTCATCATCACAGTCACAAATGCAGCCAGAAATCATAATTCACGATCATGTCATGAATCACAACATTAATTTTTGTACTAGTTACTTGGATGTATTGTAAGCCTGTTTTGTAGTATCTCTCCATGCTTCATCATACCACCATTGTACTCATTAATGAGTGTTTTTAAGTCAGGAAGTTGGACAGTGTCTGCAGTACATACACAGACTTTAAAGAAGACTGACTGCACACATGCAGTTTAGCAAAGTATACTTGCACTGCTCAGTATACAAAGTGTCATGCATATGGACGACAACAAAAAAAGGGCATAATTACATACAAGGGTTGGGGAAGGTGGAGGAATACATTTTATAACACAGCAAGGAAGGTGTGGGGGGCACATGGTGTGAGGAAAAAAAAACTAATGTGGGATCCCATGGTGATCCAGCAGCAGCTCCAGCATGGACATAATTTGTGACTGATGTCCCTCTATGTGATCCAGCCGCTGCTCCACAACACTCACCCTCTCATTGTTCTCCTCAACAGCACTCCAGAGAACTGCAAAGTCAGCCTATGTTACATGCAGTTCTCTGGGGTCCACACGTTCTACAGGCTGACCTGCTGGTGGTGGTGGTGGTGGAGGTGCTGATGGAGCAGCAGGTGCTGCTGTGGTCCTCCACACATGCGCACGGTACAATGCTTACCACTACCACACTCTTCTAGAGCTGCTCCCACCCCAGACATTCCCTCACCCTGGTCCATCTCTCCTACTGAGCTCCCTCAGTCTGAGCAATCACTACTCACACTGTCACACAACACACACACACAGTCACACAGACACTGACAAACAAATAACTACTTATAAAGGTAAGAAAAATAAAATTTGCAGAAAGAACAAATTAAGTAAAAAAGAGTTCAGAAAAGACAAACAAACATAGCTTTGGAAAAAGTTGTTGGGTCTAAATCAAATTTTAAATCTCCTCCTCGCTCTGATCTCAAAGTATCAGCAGTCACAAAACACACTACTCTCTCTCCATCTGCAAAGGAGAAAGTAAAAGTGTCTGCTTGTATGACTCACTTTCTTCCTGCCTAGCTAAAGAGCATGTGACTTACAGTACTGTAAGCCATGTGATGTGTGGGAGCCTGCCAAATCTGAAACACCAAGTGGATCACTTAGAATCATAATGAGGAATGCGAAGTCCATTAAAAACAATGGCTTCACCTTACTTAGCATTGCCATTCTGCCTTAATGCAAATGATAATGACAAGGCGGAGTGAGCACTTTGCATTGCTTCCATCTGCTGAAGGAGTGGCAATGTGAAGTGCCTCACCACATTCATTGGCTGTGGAATTTAAATTCACGATCTCTAGTCAGTACAGTGTAAAAATGTATAAAAGCAGGACCCAGTGAGATAGTTCCTGTCAGCATGCCTATCATGAGTAAATATATTGCAAAAATGTGTAAAAGCCAGACCCCATTCAAAATGAGATACTGCAACTCAGTTGATCTGTCCTGAGAAAATACATTACAAAAATGGGTAAACACAGGACCTAACTGAAAATAAGACATTACATCTCCACTGGGGTAATGTAGATAAATACATTCTAACAAGTGGTTACATACAGTGCACCCTTTCTGTGTCAGTATGCACACACGCACATGTTGCTGTATGTGTCTCTCTGTACACACATGTGGCTGTATCAGGCAGGGTGGAGTTCTGTATGTGCAGAGTCAACAGCATCTGCTTCTACATTATCTTTACCTTAACGGGTTTCTTTTTTTCTATTATTGTGATGTTAGTTCTGAAAGTTTAATATCACAGTAATATATCAAATAAATTAAAATCAAGCCCACACTTTAATTCTATATCTCTTAGGTTCATGTATAAGCAATCATTTGAGCTCTGACCACAGGGTATTTAAACAGGAAATGCTGTTAGGTTTAATGCCAGAGTTGTACCTATAAAAGAAAATATTCTACAGTTCCAATACATGGTGTGATGCATGCTAAAGATTCATTTTTGTCAATTCGGAATTACTGCACTTGCGATGGATTACCTTTTAAATATATAGCATTACTTAATTGTTTAATAAGAATAAAACTAATTTATCATCAGATGACCATGATTAATATGCAAATGTGTTTTAATTGTTTGCAGAGATTATGGACGTTCAACTGTGGTGACATTGTCTACAACACAGCTCCCACATTCAACTTGCCAGACTGGACCCTTTTTTTCACTCATTCTGCTGCTTTGCTTTAGACTGTTCTCCTTGCACATACCACTGCTCCTTTTATTCTTCCTTATCCCTCCCTCCTTCCCTTGATGCTAGACACCTCACCTACTGTGCACCCTTCACCTCCAAATTCTGACTCTGTGCTCTCCCTCTCTACCTTGCCACCTTCCTATCTTCCTCCTCTCCCTCCTCCTACCTACTCTGTAACATAACTTCCCATTCCCTCTCCTCCAGGAAACCTACTGTGGGCCAAGTTGCCTTCTAGTATCCTTTACCTAAGTTCTGGTCCTCTCTGTCCCCATCTATCCACTCAGTTTCATCTTCCTCCTCCCTCAACATCTTTCTTCATGACCTTACTACTCTCTCCTGCAACTGTATCTGATCCTTAATCTTTGTGCTCTTCAGTGTTGTTGGTACCCCCCACTATTTTCCCACAGGCTTGGAGAAATGTCCTACCCTAGACCCCTGGTCTGTGTTGGTTTAACTGCTCCTAATCACTGTTTTCATATACAGAAATATTCTGCCACTGTTCTTATTCTACTGCTCTGGCACTTTGAACTCTCTCACCTTCTTAGGAGTCTGGGTGGCATTAATCTGTGCCTACTACCAGTACTGTATTGTAGTGTGCCTTATTGCATTGTTTTACATCTTTAGTTTGCATTTTGCTGTCTCTTCCACTGTACATTGTGACTGCTCAGCTGTAATGTGTTTTATTTGTATTGTACTTTTTCATTGTAATGCATTTATTTTTATTTATGTTGTACCTTACAATATGCTATCTTTACTTACATATTGTTTACTCTCCCCCTCCCCACAGGATGCAACTGGAAATCAACAGGAATGCTCAGTATGTCTTTCCTGGTAAAATATTTTAAATAAATAATAATAATAATAATAAATTATATAATTATACATAAATTATACACTCATGCATGTTAGGAATTTATTCACTATCATTTGTATAATGTAGGTGTTCATCCTTTGTTGGTTACATTTGAAATTTTTTCTGTAGGTGATGATTTACTAAACAACCATATTACATGATTTTACAAAACAAAATTTATTTTACAAAACAGAAGTGAAATGCATAAAAATCAAGTTCCAATAATGCCTGATGATAAGAAAAAATACATTGCCATTTATGAGTTTTGGACTTGTAAAATTTAAACTGTGTAAGCAGCTGTAAAAATGAGAAAAGAGAGCAATGGTGCACTTTGCAGAGTATAATCCAAATCCCACATCTATTAAAAAAAAGAAAAAAACTTTTAAACATGACAGCAATTATAAAGGTAGAAGCAAAACTGAAAACAAATTATCCCTGGGAAATTGAGCATGCATTAGAGTAAGTACAAATAATCTACAATTCCTGAAAAAAAAAGAAGATTATGTGTATTTGTGCCAGTAGAAAAGTGGTTTTGCTTTTGATACCTACCTTCCTGCTGTGAAAAGCATTATGTGTCAGTGGTGTATGTCAGAGATCCACCAATGTTCATGCAAATGTATCACATTTAATGGAAATTTCTAGACTTTTGCTGACCTATGCTTTTTTAAAAAATGTATGCAATACTTCATGCAAAGTATGTTTAGCATTCCCTATGGAAATGCTGTACAGAAAGTGTTTAATGTGTTGTTCAGCTCTAAATGAAACTACTGCATTTAAAAAAAAGACCTAAAATAGCCTTTTAATTATTCTTAAAAGCCCATTCAAAATTTGCTGCAGTTAAGAAATTTATTTTTTTCAATAAATTTCACTTGAATATCTAGCTTAACCCTTCAGTTATAATGTAATTTCTCCATTGTGTACATATGGAATGAATAGGTTTCAATAGCTTGAAGCACCATCTGTAAATGGAATACTCATCATTTATTTAGTAAAAATGTGTACCTGGCAAAAGCAACAATACAGTATATCCCATTTTATTTGCTTTTTATTTCATTGCTGAACCGAGATATGCTGCTTTGAAGCTTTATATGTACCCATTCAGTTGCTGTACTCTCCATGAATATGTTCAACATCTTTGTGTGCTGTTGTGCTGTTTACCATCAGAAATGTGTGCAGGTTGCATCCTGATATATTTTAATTGGAAGCCTACACAAACAGCAGGCATCTTAGTTGCACATCAAAAACTGAAGAATTATCCCACCTTGGGTGAGAGTAAAAGGTATATTACAAAATGCCATTAGTTTGAAATGTGAGTAACACCGCTCCCACCATCAATGTTTCAAGTCTTAATTAAAAAAGTATGGCATTTTGTAGCAAAGCCTTTAAACATGTCCATAGTGTTGGATTAATCTTTAGTTTTTGATACCACTTTTTTGGGGAGGTGCCCTTTCTCTACATGACTCCATCACACTGATATTGTTATTTGACATTATAAATTTAGTTTGCACACTCAAAATGTAACCTCAGTGGAAGAGATTTTTAACAATTGACAGTGGAGGATATTTTATTGACTTCAGTAATTGATTAATTTATTCATGGAATGATTTGTATAATACCTTTGAGTACACATGCTTCTTTACAAAGGTTCCACATCAATTGACAAAGTCACAGTAAAGACAAAAACAGCAAGGGAGCATATCCCATGGGAAATGTTAAGTAATTAATTACAAAATTAACCAACAATGTTATTTTAAACATAACTGAAGAAACTAATAATACCCTGATGATAAATCTAAATATGCCAGAAATACATTTTTGCTAAAAAAAAACTATGAGCATTTTTTTTTTGCTGACAGATACTGTTGCTTCAAGAAATCAAAAATGTCTACTGTTGAGTAGAGATGTTCTGAAATTTTAAGTTTTAATTCACCAGTAAAGTTGGCATGAATTCATAAAAATTCCTAATTTGTAAATTTGCAGATATCTGGCAGACACATCAATGTTGTATGATTTTTTTTTTTATTTTAAAAACCATGGAACTTAAAAAAAACTCCCCCAACTCATTATGTTGTAAAGTCACCTTCCTCCCAACTCTCAGAAACTTGATATGTATGATAAAGATGATATAACCTCCTTCTATCCTACACTGGCACTCTCCTCCCTCATTCTTCCCTGCCCTGATGAACTGCTGGCTGCAGCAAAAGTAATCCCATCCCTTCCCCACCTACATGCCACATACACCTCCTCTCACCTATGGTCCCATCAAGTAGGTCATTGTAAAGAGTCACATCACATGCACCATCAGTCCCCTGCCCAAACCTCATTCTGGTCTTTACCATCTTCCTCCCCACCAGCATCCAGAAAAACAACATGTAATAATGAAATTGGTTTCCTGGTCAGAGGATCTGCTCTATTCAGTGTTCATCTCATATGGCAAATGAATGAATAGCGACATATTTACCTCTAGCAAAATCTGATTGGCTGAATTTTCCAGCCAATCAGATGTTACTAGGAGCAAAGACATCACTATTCATGCTTTTGCACTATATGATGGACACCAAATAGAATGGATGCTCTGCAGTTGGGGTCCTTTTTATTTATTACAGGTTTTTCTGGGTGCAGGTGGGGGAAGGAAGGTGGTAGGCCTGAGGGGATTGGGTAGAGGATTGGGGGGCTTATGATGATGACTCTTGATGAGTGACTTACTCAATGGGACTCAGGTGGGGGGAAGGCAGGGTAGTGTGTTTGACATGCAAGTGGTAGGGGAGGGTAAGGATTACTTTTTGCTGCAGCCAGCAATTTGCCAGGACAAGGGTGGGAGGAGGGTGCCAGTGGGGGATGGAAGGGGAATATCAATGGATATAACATTTTTGGGTGGGACAAGGGGGTGTAGCATGCAATTCACATTGTTATTCTCCTGTGAACTGGCCATTTGTGTACATTCACCATGTGAATTTGGCCAATTTGCCTGGCAAATAACAATGGGACTTGCAGTCATCAATTTCATGCATTTGCCAAAATTTCCAATTTTAATTTTTTATTTTTTGCAGTGAAAATTTCAACATCTTTGCACACCACTACTCTTGGGAAGTAATGACATCCATATGTCATCAAAGATCCATCTCTTTTGAGTAATGGGTCATTTACTCACTTTCGGAATACTTTACGCATCTCACCTAAAATCCATAATGTATAAATGATCTCATTTAAACCCTGTGATAAAAAAAAAAAAACTGTCTTTTGTTTTTGCTTAGCCTTTATTCTCATTACTGCCCCACTCCAGTCCCCATCTGAACTGAATCTGAGAGCAGTTTTAGGGAATCAGGAACTTAAGGGACCAATGGTACTCAGGGTGGGTAAGTCTCAAGGACCAGCTGTGTTACACCCCAGAGTGCTGAAGTAATTGGGGCAGGATTTTGCATGGCCCTTGATGGTGTCATTCAATCACTCCTGGGAGACAGGGGTAGTCCGAATGCCTCGAAGAAGGGTGGATATGATCCCCACCACACACAAGAGTGGAAGCAGGGAGGACCCAGGAAACTATAGAGTGGTTAGTTATCTGTAGTGGGGAAACCTCTGGGAACTACCATCAAGGAGTATCTGGCAGAATTTCTTGAAACAAATGAGCTGCAAGACTGAAGGCAGCATGGCTTCATAAAGGGACGTTCATTCCAGACTAACCTAAATGAGCTCTTCAAAAGAGGGTGAGTAAACAATACGGCACAAAAGAGTTTTGGTTTATTTTCTGAATCATGTAACCAGTTGTGTTGTGAGCCACAAGGTTATTACACTGAGTGCCTTCAACCAATGGGAAGTACAGTTCAGAAATAGGAACCCACAGCCTGGAGTATCTTATTATTATACTTCTAAATGTTAATAATAATAATAATAATAATAATAATAATAATAATAATAATAATAATAAACGTTAATCTTTAAAAAAATGAAAGAAAAATGCATTTAAATATCTTTGTGTTTTACTGTAAATGTATTAAATAGTTCCTTTCCTCTTTTGTGTAGCAAGGGCTGTTGTCTATGTCTGCCACTACGTAGTTCTGCATTCTATTGTCAAGGACCATTTTTTATATGGTGTTTTTTTTTTCCATGGGAAGCAGCCTTTTCTCTTGCCAACAGTTGAGCTGCAGGCATGTGATCAGGTAGCTTATTTTCAGTAAAGTGACCAAAACTAAAGATTTTACTGTTGAGTTTTGTTTTGTTATTGTTAACCAGGAAAGAAGAACTGGAAAATCTGGTTATTTTCAGCCTTGTCCTGGGGAGGAGGGGGGTGGGGATAAAGATGTCAATTTATTTATTTATTGTTTATTTCATAAAATGTTTCACCAGGAAGGCACACTGAACAATAGGTTGGTCATCTCCTGGTGTGATCTGAGGGGAAGGGGAACAGGGGGGATATAAATACATATACAGAACAAATATTGCATTGTGAACAGGCAATACATGTGAACAATACATGAGAAACAGCAATGGCAAAAATACAGGATAAAAAAATACAGTGGTAAGGATGATACCATCCTCAAAATCTTTATATCAGTCAGATACAAATTGATTGATATTGAACCAGTTTACGCTATTGGTGGTATTTGAGTAAATGGAAGAAACCTGTCCAATATACCAGGGAAACCTCCCTGCTCTTGCCAGTAGGGGGATCATCTGGGCATCTGGCAAGTTGCCAAGATGGCTGATGAAGTTGGAGGAGGAGAGGATGCAGTAGGTGTAGGGGACTCAACCTCCTCCCTTATCACTGCTTCTCAAGAGGTCCATGCAGTTTGTGTACAGAAGATGGAGGATAAAAATTCTATGATGGTAGACCTAGATACAGAGTTGAGAGATGCCAACATGGTCGAGTTACAGAGCATATTGAACTTTCTGAGCAGCAGTATGAAACTGTGGAGGAGGAATTGCAATTGCAGCATACTGTGGAAGAAAGGAAAAAAATACCTGCTGAGGTTGGTAGCAGAAGAAGAAGAAGAAAAATTCCAGCACAGAAAAGAGAAGGTGGTGGTTTCAATTTGGCTAGGCACAAGTGAGGCCTCCTAGCAATCACATTCCCAGTCCTGAAGTAAAAAGTCAGTGTCAGCTATTTCTGACATACAAGCATCAAAAGAGCTGTCTGTCAGTTTGACTGACAAGCTGTCAACAGCCGAGAAAATGGCACCTGAAATTTTGGGAAGAGCTATGGAGTCTACAAGTGCAGAGGCAAAAGTTAGTGCTGTGCTACAAAGTTGGAGTTTCAGGGGCCACAGTGTCCCAAAAGCAGGCTGAAGACACAGAGCAAAACAACAGCCAGAGAAACAGAGCAGTAAAGCTGGGAGGATGGAGCCCCACAAAATCAGCTAGGTCTCATGCTGACAAATTCTCATGAAATGGGAACTCACCTTTAAAACCAGGAACAGTTAAGAGCCAAACAAATGTTGGTATCAGGCATGAATGTCCTGTTTCTAAGACTCAATATATGGAACTACAGCAAAAATCTTCTGAATGGTCTGTAGAGTAAGTGTTATGTGTTGCATTCTAGTTGAGAGCGTCAGATTGGAAATTGTGGCTCCCAAGTACTATGGAGGCTGTAACTACAGAAACTGGAGAGAAACAGACTAAGAGTACTGGCATACAAGAACACAGGAAAAAGGGAGGCAGAGTAACTGTGGGAGAAGGGCAAACAATGGATTGGGGGTGCTATTGTTAATAATGAAACTAATCATGCTGCTTCACAGCCCCACACTATGGCTGATAATGCTCCCTCTACTGAAAATGAATTATACAGCTTTGCCACAGAAGATGATTTGACTGCACCCCCTGATAACCCAGGTCCTCAGTATATTTCTGAGGAGCAGGACAAGACTGAAACATCAGATTTTTCTGATACAGATTCACAATCAGATTCAAATCAGCAGCTAGAGGAGCAAAGTAAGACTTTTAGAATGACTGATTTGTTAGCAGCACAGGGGGAGCCTGCACAATGAAAACAATGCTGTTAGGTTAAAACACAGGGATGGATCAGAATCTCCCCCAGTTAGAGTTTTTGTAATCAGAAATTTGCTAAAAGGTTCTATACTTTTTTTTTGCAGCAGTATTGTATGCCGTTATATATGTATCAGGAGAGACTACATATGATATTACATTCAAGTCCTCGAAATATTTGGAGAGGTCTTGGATAAAATATGACAAGTTAAAGGGCTCTGACTTATGACTGGCTTTCATTGCTATACCTTTGTCAAAGTCTGTAGTCAGGTCCATTAATATTCTATTCTGAAATGAGGCGGTGAGTGTGTGTGATATTGTTTACTGGTTAGAACAGCAATGTGAGGTGTTGGAAAATCCAACCCCGATTATTGACACTGAACTGGTCTGGACAGGGATATAGAAATTTAGAGTTAAATTATGCCAGACTGATACATGGGTCTGTCATTTGCCAGGCAGTTTTTATTTGGGCAGGGACAGGGGTGTGTGCTTTTATCCAGGGCAACCCTGAACTTGCCACAAATGTGAGGCCAGAAATTACTTCTATCTAGATTATGTTACTAACGACTGGCAGCATAATCTTGAGAGCAAAAGCTTTATTTGTGCTGTTTTCCTTGATCTAAGCAAGGCTTTCGACACTGTTGACCATAGTCTGCTCCTCTCCTCCCTTCAAACCATAGGTGTGGACCCATCCTCTCTGCGCTGGTTTACCGACTGTCTTACAGGGCGCCTTCAACAAGTTAAAGCCGAAGGAGGCCTGTCCCCCTTAAAAACTCTGCAAAGAGGGGTACCTCAAGGTTCTATATTAGGGCCCTTACTTTTTGCAATCTACATTAATAACATCGACTACTGTATAAAAGAAGCCAACATCCATCTGTTTACAGATGATACAGTTCTCTACGTGAGTCACCCAACACCTGAAGCTGCCTGCAATGACCTACAGTCAGAATTCAACCTTTTGCAAAGCCGACTCCTCCAAAAAAAGCTACTCCTTAACGCCAAAAAAACTAAAGCGATGGTCCTCTTCCCTTTTATCCGTACAGCTAACCCTGTGTCCAGTGGGACAGTTCCCCAAATTACCACAGTTCTAGGTGAAAAACTAGAATTTGTTACAAAATTCAAGTATCTGGGAGTTTGGATTGACCAAAGACTCTCCTTCATTGAACATATCGACGACTTGCTAAAACGACTTCGGCAAAGGCTTGGCCTGTTTTTAAGAATCAACCAATTTCTCACCAGAGATGCCAAGAAACAACTGGTCCAATCCATTTTCCTATCATTGGTTGATTACACTGATTTCCTCTACAGCCAATGCCCCAACTCTTACATGGCTAAACTGGACACACGTTACCATCGAGCACTGAGGTTTATAACGGGACTTCCCTTTGACACACATCACTGCACCCTATATGCGGCAGTGGGGTGGACATCACTAAAGTTCAGGCGCCACAGAAACGCCACTCTCTGGATCTATAGAGCCATCTCTAATAAGATGCCTTATTGTATCTCCTGCTGTCTTCCCCTGAGTATAATTGGGAAATATGCATTAAGAAGTTACTCAGCTATTACACTTAAAGTACCCAAAGCAAAATCCCACTTCGGCGGGGCAGCCATAAGCTTCGTGCTACCTATCTTGTGGAATGATCTACAAAAAACCCTCAAATTAAGTACTCTAATCAGTATAAATGCCTTCAAGATGCTTTATTTCCATACAATCAGAGAAGTATATAACTGCTTCACCCACTCAGACCCCGTACCGGTGTCTGCACTGGTATATAGCCACACCTAGACCCAATTTTAAGTACTGACCCCCCAGCTTGCTCCTCACAAGCCTAATTGTTCTCTCTCTTATCCCCCTGTCTTATCAACACTAGGCCCGTCCATCCCCTTATCCTTCCTTTCCCAACCTCAGATAGGAGCTCACTACCCCTGGGTTGTGACATCCTACCATGCCCCGTACTTTATAGCATTCAATCCCAGGGCTCACACATACTCCTTTTCTCCATCCACCTTCTCTACATCCCATTTTACCAACTCATCTCTGTGCACCATGCCTTCCTAGCCTTTCTTCCCCTACCTCCCTCCCTCCTCTCCCACCTTCGCCTCTACCTGGTGTATATTTTTATTTTATTTATTTTCTTCCATTACTTCCTCCTGCAACCTTAGATAACCTGCTTTATCTTCCTATAGACACTTCTATGTATGTAAATACCCTGTAATCTGTACAATATCTGTATAATTCTATGTACATATGAACTTCTTTTTCTTCCTCTCTGTAAACAGTATTATCTGTATTGCCTTGTAAATACCTGTGTTGACCTGTATATACAATTGTTCATGCTCCACCCAGGTCCATCTTGCAAATGAGCTTCTGCTCAATGATGAACGCCTGGTTAAATAAAGACTTGATTGATTGAGATTATGGGCATCTTAACTTTCAGTGTCCAAACCCTTTCAGATTTAACTTATGTGAAGAAAAGGGGCATTTATACAGAAATTACCCCTGTGCATTACTTAATAGAACAAGACGCCTGAACCAGGAAGACTTTGTAACCAAATGCCAGGCTCAGAGACCTGCTCAGGCATCGGTGAGAAGATTTGCTGAGCCAGGTAGTGATGCAGAAGGTTCTGAATCATCTGCTGCACCTCAAAATGAGGAGATTGTTCAACTATAGGAAGCCCCTATGGTATCTGCTCTTTCTGTTGACCTGGAGTCAGATGCATCTTCTTCTCCAAATGCATTACAGAACCCATATGGGGAGCAGTCTGTAGGTACAGTACAGGATATTATTACAGAAGAACCCACCTAAACTCGGCCTGAAATGCCTCCCCCCCCCCAGAGGAATCTAACATGGAAGTAGTTACATCCTGGAGAAAGAAGTTTTGTTAAAAAAATGTGAATGAAAAAAGTCTGAGTCTTCCAGTGTTCCTGTATCAAATAAGTATAGTGCTAAGGTTAAAAACTGGGCAGACACAGAGGAAGAGGGGGAGGATTCTGAAACATCTTCCTTACCTTCCTCAATCAGATAAAAGTCATCTGACAGTGAAGAAGCAGTCGTGGTTTCTCCTGCTGCAAAGGAAAGTTGCAGGATGATGCATTCCCAAGCAAGAGCAGAAAATGCACAACCCCTGTACCGATAATAGACCAAGAATTAAAAAAAAAAAAACTGAGGTGCAGTTACTGCAATGTGCCACTAGATGGTGTTCTGTACTGTACTATACTGTACATACTGTGAAAAGCATTTAATGAAGAGTTTTTGCTGAGTAGACCACATGGTGTGCAGAACAGCTATCATTACATGGTATCAGGAGTTAGAATATATTGCTATCCAGGGTAAAATATGGATGCAGTTCAGTATCCAAGTGAACTAACCTTAAAAGGAAATGTGTATGAACTCTGGTGAGCCTTTGAACAAAGTTTTGAGTTCTATATCACAGTGTTTGAATCAGATAACAAAAAAGACTGGCAGACAATTGCATTGCTGTTAAAAGTAGTAGGCCAGGCAGCTCTAGAAGTTAACAATTCCTTTCAGTTCATGTAAGAAGAAGATGATACCTACTCTGATGTGATGTGAAAGTTTGATTCTTACTGTACACCTCAAAAAAAATGAAACATAGGAAAGGTATGTTTTGAGATCTCGGTTTCAAAAAGAAACAGAATCTATTGAGCATGTATCTGAAGAGCCAGTCATGCAACCTTGGGCTTTTAGGTGACTTGATAAGAGACCAAATTGTGTTTGGCATCTGTAGTCAGAAAGTTCATGCTCGACTCCTCAGAGAAACAGATTTAATTTTAGCAAAAGTAGTCTAGATTTTCCAAGCCTCAAAAACAGCAAGACTGTACATGGAAACTTTCAGTAAGGAGGGTGAGACTACAGCCAGTGTTGCCCACAGGGCCCCAGACCAAGCCAAAAAGATACTACCTGGCAGGGGGAAAGCTTTGCTAAACAAAGTCAATGAGTCATCATGTGGAAGATGTGGAAATAATCATGAAACAAAAGTCTGTCCTGTTGTCAAACAATATTGTTGAAAATGTGGTAGTAAGCACCATTTTGCAAAACAGTGTTTTTTTTTTTTCAAATGAAAAGTTCAGTTAATGGGCCAGCAAGATAAGGCAGATGGCTCCAGCAAGGGAAACAATATGTTTATTGGAGCTGTGGGAGCTGAAAACTGCAACAAAGATGAATGGGGTTCTCCTCTGGATACTAATTAATCTGTTTGTCCTCTTGAGTTGGGCACAGGAGCACAGGTGAATATTTTGCCAATGTCTTAAATAAGGCAACTTAAAGAAAAGCCAAGAATGTTCCAGAAGTCAGTTTCACTATGTGCTTATAATAATGAGCCAAACCTTACCAAATGTTTGTGCAGATCCAAAGTAGTCTGTAAGGGACAGACCACTGATGAATTTTTTGTTATTGTGGAAGGGGATAGACAGCCTATCTTAGGTCTAAAGTCATGTGAAAACAAGCATTTGTCAATGCCGAATGTTTGCTTACTGGCATTGGCAGTGGTAGTGTAGAAGTTACAGAGCTGCGTAATAGGAATGGCAGTGAAGTATTGAACTGAAGCCAACCCCACCACCACCCTGCAGAGAGTGACAGGCATTGGGGTGTGCATTTGGGTCGTCAGGCATAACGGCCATGCCATTTCACCACACCCCACTCTGCAGAGACTGACAAGTGTCACGTGTTCCTTGGGTCTTTGTGCACCCCATTTCATTAGGAAACTACGGTGAGATGGGTGCGTATAGGAGAATGGGGTGAAGTTTGGGGTCGAAGAGTCCAAGGCATACCTCGATGCCTTCCAGTGACTTGCAGGGTGTGGAATGGTATGAGCATCACAGGCAAGAATCCCAAGGCACACCCCTGATTCCTGTCATTCTCTATAGGGTTGGGCGATTTAGTTGAAAAGCCTAATACCTCAGGCATTGGTGGTATTTTAACTCAAATTTTCAACATGTTTGTTTTGTGACCCACCTCATGAACAGGGGAATATCAGTTTGGTAGCCGAAAGCTGCTTATGCACAGTGACTACGGGATTTAGCACCACAGGTGCAAAAAAATTCCGAACAGGTTGTAAAAAATGACAGCTGTACTCTCATGAGGAGGTGTAAAAATGGCTATGTTGCAAATGTGTAGTAAAAATATTTAAAAAAATTGTGAAGTCACGAGCGTACATAGAAACTGTGCAACGCACACCCGTTACATAAGTAGGTTGGGGATATTTTATAGCAGATTGTGAACTCAGGCATTTTGGTGCCTCCAATCATGAACAGTGTCACTGTGATTTTCTTTATCTGTGCCGAACAATGATTTCCCAGCGATACGAATCTCTGCACTGAAAGTGTGAAAACACACTTGACCATGTTGTGAAAATGGCAGCTGTACTGTTCATAAGGAAGTGTTGAAAAATGCCACTAGTGAAAATCTGGACTGAAAATATTACAAAGTCATGAACTAATGAGGATGCGTGGAAACTGCACAATGCTCACTCGTAACACAGTCATTTTATGGACTTTTGTCACCAAATTTTCAACATAGCCATTTTAAGACCTCTGCTCATGAACAGTGTAACTGTGATTTTCTTAATCTGTCCTAAACATTGTTTTCACACACCAACAGCACCATTGTGCGCTACATGTGCGATAACACATTTTGGGTGACATATGAAAAATTGCAGCTGTGCTGTTCATAAGGAAGTTTAATAAAATGGACATGTTGAAAATCTAGAGTGAAAATATTAAATTTTCAAACTTACGAGCATGCATAGGAACTGTGCAACACACGCTCGTAAAAGTCATTTTTAGGCATTTTTTCACCCAGTTTTCAACATAGCCATTTTAAGACCTCTGATCACGAACAGTGTCACTGTGGTTTTGTTAATGTGTCCCATACATTGAGCTTGCACACCGACTGCGCCATTGTGCGCTACATGGGCGGAAACACGTTTTGGGCAGGATGTGAAAAATGACAGCTGTACTGCTCATAAGGAGGTGTGGAAAAATGGCAATGTTGAAATCTGGAGTGGAAATATTGAGAATTCGCAAACCTCTGATGCATTAGGGAACTGTACAGCACACTCGTGGCTAAACAGTCATTTTAGGAATTTTTTCACCAAATTTTCAACATAGCCATTTCAAGACCTCTGCTCATGAACAGTGTCACTGTGATTTTCTTAATTTGTCCCGTACATTGATTTCGCACACCGACTGCACCATTCTGCGCTACAAGGCGGAAACACATTTTGAGTGAGATGTGAAAAATGACAGCTGTACTACTCATAAGACAGTGTGGTGAAATGGCAATGTTGAAAATCTGGAGTGAAAATATTGAAATTTCGCGAACTTACGAGAGCCTCGCGGAACACTAGCAATGCAGCTTTCGTTAAACAGTTATTTTTTGGAATTTTGGCACCAAATTTTTCAACATGGGTTTGGCCCCTTATCAGTGAATGATGTCACTGTCATGGCAGTATTCGGTCCCAAAGGGTGATTTCGCAGTCACTCAGCACCGCGAAATCACCCTTTGAGCCTGAATAACACCATGACAGTGACATCATTCATGAGAAGGGGTCCCAAAAACCCCATGTTGAAAATTTGGTGCAAAAATTCCCAAAAATGCCTGAGATATGCAATAAAGTTGAACCCCTCCTATCTAGCCCATTATACAGCTTACCGGCATTTCCTCAGTTCGCGGTCGGCTTTGAAGAGTGCAGACGTGTTCCCGGTCCACCGAAGATCATCGCGCTGGAGTCCGGAGGTAAGTATGGGGTGAGGGGGGTGTGGGGAGGCTGGGTGCGCAGTGGGTGGGTGCGGGTTGTGGGAGGGGCTCGGAGACACGCCAAGGGACCGCTTTTTTTACAGGTTAAAAAAAAAGACGCTAGGGACCGCTTGCCACGCTGGGGTGGGGCTCTGGCGTGGCACAAGGACTTTGGGAGCTACCAGCAGACGGGGATTGGGCACTCTGGCCGCAAAAAAAATATTAAAAACACCTTGTGGGACATTTGCCACGCTGGGGTGGCCCCAGCATGGCACAAGGACTTTAGGGGCGTTTCAGCCGACGGGATTGGGCACCCCGTCAGCAACATTACTGATTGCCACGCTGGGGTGGGCTCCAGCGTGGCACCAACAACGAGGGGAAGGAGCGATGCAGCTCAACCCGAGAGATTGGGCACCCGTCGGCTATCGCCTGCCGCGGGGTCGTGCACGCCTGCGGCTGGGGGGGGAGCTGCACGTGAGCAGCTTCTTATTGCTGCTCACTCAAGCGTAGCTCCCCCTTTCAACTGTATGCCACTGCATTTTGGAGCGTGTCATAGACAGCTCCAAAATGCATTGGCTTACAGGGGCCGCGCCTGCCAGCCCAGTGCCTGAATTGGAGCAGGAGGTGACACACCTCCGAAATCTCCGTTCATGGCACTATGTTTCTTGCACATGCGTGCAAGCAAACATAAAAATGGTTTGGTGAAATGCATTTAAGTAATATATACTGATGTAATTATGTCAGCCAAAAGCCCAGCCACTACACAGGCAGTGTTTGATGCTGATAAACTAGATAATTTGGCAAAGCAGTTTGCAGATGTTTTTGATGGAACTGAGTGTCTAACAGTACAGTACAAAATATAGCTTAAAGATAAGGCACAGCCAGTAATTCAGGTGACAAAGAAAGTTCCAGTAGTACTAAAGAAAAGTCTGCACAAGAAACTAGCTGACTAATTGCCTTGGGCATAGTGAAAAAGACAGATGAGCCTACAGACTGGGTTGATTCCTTAGTCATAGTGTAAAAGAACAAATTCTGATCAGAGCTGGTACAGCTGCTCACAGCGGTGAGACCTAGTAAAAGAATACTCATAGCTCTCACCACACCAGAATCTGCCATACCCAAGATGGTGGCCATGACAAAACTGTGCATGCGCAATACTCGCACATGCACAGTTTGATTTGGTGGCCATCTTGGGCATGGCAGCTGTCACTTCTGCAGTTGCAGAAGAAAAAGTAGTGCCCCATGAAGGGGGTGCATTTATGTGGTTGGCCGAGGGGAAGGGCCGCTAAAAGTCAGTGGAGTTGAACTGTGCTACAACACTGTGGAAGCACACCAGAGAGCAATCTGTTCATGTGATTCCACAGTGCTCCTAAACAGAATATTAGCAATACATCTGTGGAGCTCCGCCCTCGCAGCTGTGAAAATAGGGCTCTGAGACTTTGCATTGACCCAAAAGATTTGAGTAAATAGATAAAAAGAGAGCATTACTGTTTGTCCACCAGGTCAGATATTACAATTTCCATGGTGACTGCTGCATTCTTTTTTAAACCGGATACCTCATCAGGTTTCTATCAAATTCTTCTGGATGAAGAAAGTACAAAGCTGTGCGCATTTAACACACCATTTGGCAGACATTGCTTTCTTCATATGCCTTTTGGCATATACTCATCCCCAGAAGTGTTCTACCCATAAAGTGCAACAGTTATTTGAAGGTATGAAAGGATTAGGTGTATGTCTGGATGATGTTATAGTGTGGGGAAGAATAAAACTAGAGCATGATTGGAGACTGATCCAAGTTCTGCAACAGGCATGATAAACAGGATAGAAACTGAATTTTGAAAAAATGCCAAACTGTGGTACAAGAACTGACATAACCAGGAGATAAACTCTCACCAGACGGGGATACAGCCTGATCAAGAAAAGGTACCAGCAGTAAAAGGAATGCCTAACTCAAGCAATTAAACAGATCTGCAGAGGTGCATGGGTCTAAACAACTATCTGGGCAAGTTTGTACTAAATCTGACAGTCAAAACTGCAGCTTTAAGAAGTCTTTCAGAAGCAAAAAATGAATGTCAGTGGAACAATGAACTGTATACTGTTATATGGGGCATGCAATTTGGGCACCACAATTAGGGTGACAAGAAAACATTTTGAGTGACAGGGGGATGCTGGATTTCACAGCACCCTGAACTCACAATGTTTTCATCATTAACACTGTTCTGTTATATTCCACTCATGCCCAGACCCAGAGTAGATTATATTAAGTGTTGGGGGTATGGAGGGAAAGCCCCTTGCATGGGGGGGGGGGCAAAGCCCCCCACACAAAAACTTAATTTTCTACCCTACTGTCTCTTGTCAGTATAGCTGGGTTGTGGTGGAATGCGGGGCTGCGTTCATTGTGGGTGACATGTTTCTGATGCCCTAATTTACAGCAACCAAATTCATATTGCAGTGCAGTGGGTGCATCACAATGAACACACTAGAGTGAAACAACTTGAAAGGCATTCTGGCAAAGGAGCCTGTACTGTGTTTTTATGATTCAAATAAGAAAATGAAAGTCTCCACTGACACCTCTAAAGGTGAGTTAGGTGCAGATGTAGTGCAAGAGCACCAAGGGAAACGGAAGCCTGTAACATATGTGTCATGCTCCATGATAGCAGCAGAAAAGTGCTATGTTCAGACTGAGAAAGAGACTTTGGAACAGTATTCAGATCTGAGACATTTCATTAATACTTTGATGGATTGTCAATATTTCTAGAGACAGACCACAAACCACTTATTGCCGTTTCACAAAGGAGCCTGGGTGATTAGCCACCATGAGTTCAAAGGCTTATGCTAAAACTTCAAAAATATGATTTTACTTTTGTGCATACTGTACACCTGAAAAGCATTTAGTAATTGCAGATGCTGTTCCTAGATTGTTTCTGCAAAGTACAGTGAGCAGTATTACAGAATGTGATGTGGAAATTCCCATAGACTTTGCTGTAATAAACCTTTCAGTTTCTGAAGAAAAATGGAAACTTATTGCCATGGAAACAGGAAAAGATAAGGCCTTGCAACATATAATTAGCAGCATTCAGGAGGGAAGCCTAACACTGTTTGTGCACCTTATTCACATTTTCTTGGAGAACTCACAGTAGTTAAGGGAATATTGCTTAAAACACAGAAAATTGCAATGCCTTTCTCATTGTGGTGACAGATGACTCAGTTAGCGCATGAGGGACATTTGCGTATAGAGAAAATCAAAAGGACTGCACTAGCCTAATATCAACAAGCATATAGAGGAGTTGGTAAAAAACTGTGAGACATGCCAAAATCACTGCTGCACCCAGCCAAAAGAACCCCTGCTTCCTCATAACAAACCAAGAAGGCTGTGGCAGATGGTAGGAACAGGTTTGTTTCAACTGCAAGGGCAAGATTACCTCCTGATTATTGACTATTATTCCAATTACCTAGAGGTAGCTCATCTGCCAGAGACTTCAGCAAAACAGGTGATAATGCATGTCAAGTCAATTTTTGCAAGGCATAGTATAAAGTATCTATTACCCTGAAATTAGATAATGGTCCACAGTTCAGAAGCCATGACTCTGAACAGTTTGTGAAACAGTATGGACTCACGCAAAAGACCTCCACTCCTCACTATTGTCAGTCCAATGGACAGGCTGAGAAAGGGTACAGATTGTCAAAAGACTTAACAAAAAAGGCCATGCACAGTACGAAAGATCCTTATTTAGCTTTTTTGGTCTACAGGTCAGCATCTCTAGAACGTAATTCTTCACCAGTGAAACATTCAATGAACTGCAAGCTGAGAACGAGGATGACTGCAGTATGTTTCTTGTCAGACGTGCTACAGGACATGGTCGAGAAAGATACCAGACAAAAAAGCTACTATGAGAGGGGAGCTAAACTTCTACACCCACTGACTGAGCATGATGTGGTGAGAATTTAGGGTGAGAGGATATGTGCTCCAAAGGCAAAGGTGACTGGAGAGACAACTCCATAATCATACAAGGTTCTGACAAACCAAGGAGAAGTACTATGATCTAACCATAGACATCTGCTTAAAGTACCAGGGATATTCCATCAGGTACCCAATGCAGAGACTTTGACAGGAGATTAACCCATTGTAGAGCAAACAGTGCCAGGAAATGGCACACCACAAACACCTCAGGAAATAAATCATGAGGACAAAGAGGGCATACCCATACCTGTTAGCGCCAGAGGTAGATAAGTGTTTCAGTGCTCCTGGAGTGGAAGAGTGATTAAAAGATCTAAATGCCTGACTGAAGAATATTGAATACAATACCAGCATATCCTTTAAAGTTATATTATATGTTAAGACTGAACCACATTAGTATGCATAGGAAAATGTTATACTGTTGTACAGCACTAATGGATAACTAAAGTTAGTTACTTACACTATGATGTACAATTTAAACAAACAAAGGGAGATATACTGATAATAGAATTAAGAGTAAAATAACACTGGGTGCAGTTGCTCCAATGTGCCACTAGATAGTGTGCTATACCATATACACCATGGAAATCATTTAATAAAGTGTTTTTGCCGAGTTGACCACATGGTGTGCAGAACAGCTATCATTACGACCCTCTAATTAACTTAAAATGTGTATAGGGCTCACTATTTCCCCCGTTACCCTCAATGTTAATAGCATAAAGACATATTGAAAGAGGGTAATCATTATGTTCATGATAGAAAGATTACCAGGAAATATTGTGTTTTTGCAGGATGCCTGCATCAAGTCATAATTTGAACTTTCAGTTATAAAGAGGTTGTGGACACATGGACCGTCAGTCTGCTCACAAGGGACTGATAAATGCAATGACATAACATACTGTATATTATTAGAAATTAAACCTGGTACTGCTCTTTTGTTAGATATAGAACAAAGTGGGCAACAACTGTGCCTCATTAATATTTATGCACCAGAAACTAAGGCTACAAGAGTGGCATTATTTCAGGAAATATGTCCTATCTATATACTCAAGAATGATGACTCTTAGTGGGGATTTTAATTGCGGGTTGTCATTAGGGGACTGGGGAACTCGTAAAATATACAGTAATTCCGTATTTTTAAAGAAAATAGTAAGAACTACAGGACTTTTAATTTAGATGCATTCTCTATGCTATCACAACAACATCTTACAACTGTCAGGAAGGGGAATTTACAAACTAGGATTGACTTCTTCTTTGTGTCTGCCTCCCTGCATGTAAAGGCAGCAAGGATCATTGCTATTGAGTCATCTGGTCATATGACAGTAATCTGTCACTGTCATACTAGGGCACACTTGCTCTACAGGATACACATTGAAGACAGAGGGTGGTATATTCAGACTGCACCAGGCTGTGGCGCAAGCCTGGGTGCAGCGCAACTGGGATGTTCCAAGGTACTGACAGGGTGCTATTCAATGGTGCTGCGACATGGCTCAGCACCATTGAATATCGCTCTGTGGCCACCCGCATTGTGCATGGCACAGTGGCACTGCACCAGCGCAAGTGGCCAGAGAGGGGCAGGGGGATGCGCTATCGCAAGTGCTGTTGTGCTAGGCACATCAACCGCGATATTCAAAGGTGCACATGCAAATGGGGCCATAATGCATCAAAGTGCAAATGGGACCATTTGCATGTCATTATGGCCCCATTTGCATGAAGGTGCACCCATCCTTGGTGACTTGCACCTGGTGCCCTGCCAGGCTGTAGCTGTTGGAGACTGATGCCCCCCTGCACAAGCGGCAAAGTGCCCCACAGCCTGATTGCAGGCATAAGTATAGAAACATGAAACTCCTATATCCCTGGTGGTCCAGTGGACTGCTCGCAGCTTGATCACAGGCATAAGTATAGATATATGAAACTTCTATATCCCTGGTAGTCCAGTGGACTGCTCACAGCCCGATCATGGGCAGATGTCTAAAACAAGATTAGATCCCATCCTGGTGGTCCCAGCGGTACCCCCTCCACCCTCCCACTGAGCCCCGCACCTCCTTCCCCCCTGGTCAAGCGGCAGGTGGCAGCTCCCCACTGAAGGCTGCCCCACCACCCGCTGACTGACAGCATACAGGCACGGCTGTACCCATTGGTCCACAATGTGGGCCAATGGGCGTCCAATTTCATACTACACTATACAATCCAGATATATGAAAGGATTCATTCCATATCTGAACTATAATATGAATATAAGTCACTACATAACCATTAGCCCACAATACAGACCAATGAGCGTACAGCTATACTATATACTGTCAATCAGTAAAGTAGTCAAGCAGCTTTCTAGTATTTCCTACTGACTCAGAAAAAAGAAAGGAACGAGCTCAATAGAAAAGTAAGTACTATTGAACCACCAGGCAGAAGACTCTAATCTTATTTTAAACATCTCCCTACGTCCCGAGCTGCGAAGTAATCTACTAGACAACCAGAAAAATAGGAAGTTACATATCTATACTTGTGCACAATAGTGAGCTGTGAAGTAATCCACTAGACCAACACAGGAATATGGGAGTTACATATATCTATACTTGTGCCCATGATCAGGCTGCGAGCAGTCCACTGGACCACTGGGGATATAGGAGTTACATATTTCTAAACCTATGCCCATGATCGGGCATGGGGGGGGCTACCCGACAGAGGGTGCTGCCAGAGCTCGGGTGGCCACCCACAGCTGGCAGCTGCCATGTTGCACCCTGCAATATGGCAGCTCACCTGTGGGTGGCCAGCTGTTGCTCCTTTATTTTTTGGAACAACTGTTTGCAGCACATGTAGGGATTATGCCTGCATGGGCTTCGCACATCCCAGGCTGAATATCGGGATGTGTGGGGGTATGCATGGGCATGCCCCCCCACTTGAGCTGTACGCATTACTGATGTGCCCCAGCACATTGGGATTTTTGCCATGCACTTTCCCCTTTTGAATATCGCACTGGGGTGCATCAGTGGGTTGTACATGGTGCAAGTGTGTTGCGCCATGTGCAACCCTTCTGAATATACCATCCACAATGTATTATTAGAGCAACAAGATGTGAAACAGGCCAGGCCAGAATTATTTAGTACACGGTGTTCAGTTATTTCAGCTCACAAGACAATGAATAAGTTAAATGATTTACACTAGTAATAATAATAATAATTAGTATTTGCATTATGTGAGACTTAGAGCAAAGTTACACAAACTTATTGCACAACTGCAGGAGGAAGAAGAGGAAATCTTAGAACAAATAGCACATGTTAAAGAAGAAATGAGGAATTTTCATCTCTCCCAAGCATTATCTCTAGAGATGGAATTAAAAAATGGGACTCAGGAAAAAAAACTCAACAGTTTGATAATTATAAGGGATGTCAAGATAGGGTGCTCCATAAAATTATGATGAGTTTATACAACCCTGAAGATGGTAGTTTGGCCTCTTCTTTAAAGAGCCACCAATGCCTCAAGAAGAACTTTGAAGAGCATAATATTTATTTAAACTCCAAGCAGCTTATATTTCTCATTAGTTTTATATTTCTTACCTCCATTATTTATTACTGAGGTCAGATGCATGAAAACAGAAGAGCTGTTCCCTGAGGGTTTAACAGTTTCTATTGCTTCTTCCCAATCTGATGTCATAATAATGTGCTTGTGCCATCAGCGTTATTCCCACAGCAACAGACTGTGATGTCACAACAGAGCTTTATGATGTCAAGTAGGGAGTTAGTTATAGAGGCAGATGAGCTCTAAGGGATAAAGATCCTGTTTTTGTGGGAATTTCTTCAGTAACAAATAATAAAGAGGAGAAATCTATAGAAGATACAGGTATGTGAAATAAAAGCTGAATTGTACCCAACTATTAACATTTTTCACTATTTTTTCAAAGGCGTCAGCTGCTCTTTAAATTACATTATATCATGAGGTGGTCCAAGGCCATACTGAATACAGTTTGGGTATGGAAGTCCCTGTGTATAGGATGGACAGGCTGTGAGAACTGGGCCTTCCAGAATGTCTTGGTTGCGTGCAAGCTCAGCTTTTATATCCTATTCAAGATAAAGAAGTAGAATGGTCTATTAAATCCCTAGGAAATAATATGGCCTCAGGGTTAGATGGACTTCTATCAGAATTTTACAAATGTTTTTCAGCTCACTTAGTCCCTGTGTTATAGGCTCTATATGAGAAAGTTTTAGAAACCAGAAATTTACCTTGATCTTTGTGAAAGGCCTTATTGATAATTCTTTATAGGAAAGGGGATAACTCATATATATTAAATTGGAAGCCATTGAGCTTATCGAACTCTGACTTCAAAATATTGTCTAAAATATTAGCTTTTTTCTGTCAAATGTTGCAACAATGGTCCTTGCTGAATCCCAAACTGGTTCCATAAAGCAAAGATCTGTTTCAGATAACTTGATTATATTAAGAGAACGGTGGCAACAAGGGCAGAATGGCATGGTGGAAGGTTTTTTTGCTCTCCATTGATCAAGAAAAGGCATTTGACTGGCATCCCCATGCATATCTGATAGAGGTATTATAATGTTATGTCATCCCTAGGCAGTTTATAGACTACAGTAGATCATGGTACTTTATAGTTTGTTTTGTCCATATGTTAATAACAAGTTAGGCCCTATGGTTCAGATTTAGAGAGGAGTTAGGCAGGGATGTCCCTTCAGCTCCCTGTTGTATGTGTTTGCATTAGACCCACTTATTAGATTATTACAACAAAATGTAAGAATTAGGGATTTTCAGCTGACACAAGATTTAGCCAAACTGAAAATGGTAGTATATGATGATTATTTATATATTGTGATTAAAGATAAAGACTGACGTGTAGAGGTCCAGAAGACATTACAGATATTTTCCACTCTTGCAGGAACTAAGGTTAATTATAAATAACAGTTTTGGTATTCCTGATGGACACCCTAGTATTTATACCACAGGGGATGCAATTGTAGGAATTACAGTATCAGATGTGCCTTTGGAAATCTTGGGGATAAAATTTGGAACTGGGGATATTATAATTCAGAATTGGAAGGACTGCATATTAAAAGAAGAGAAACTATAGTAACATGGAAAAATAGGCCTCATTCTTAACAAAATACATATTTTTAATTTGTTCCATAGTACTCTATTGTTCTTTACATCTTAGTATGGTTTCCTAATCCCTAAGTCACTTGAGACAAAACTCTATAGTATATTTTTACAAGGTCTTCAGGGCAGTCACCTGAACCAAATAAAGAGGAATAATATGGATAGAGACTATAAAGATGGGTGGGGGGGGGGTAGGATGGTTAATCCAATTGTGTTTTTCACATCAATGATTTTTTTTTCTTCAACTTTATTCCAGTTTTAAGTCAGAAAGAAAAATACTGGGTTTCCTCTATGATGGATTGATAGTGCCTTTTTTTCTGATTGACAAAATGGAGCCTAGACAAGCTTATTACAGGTTATATACACACCTGATCCCTTTTTATAGTTACTGTGCAATGATTACAGTTATGTGATGGAGACTTACTCCTAATATTCTGGCATTCTTGAATAGGGAACAATTGAATTCTCATATTATCTGTCACTATTTTTCACAGCCATTAGATCTTAAATGTTGACCCATTGGTCAACAGGCATTAGCCACTACATAATTGACAAACATGAGGATTCCCTGTCAAATGTGGGACATTACTCAGTTAGGGAGCCATGGGAAGATGGCAGTACAAGACTCTATGAAATATAAAAGACTTGAAGAGAGATACTGACCTAAGGATAGTTGTCCTAACAGTCCATAAACTCAGTCTCGCTTCCTATTGGAATGTCCTTATGCTCAATTTATTTTGGGATAGGCTAAGTAGAATATATGGATATCCAAGACAGGGGTCTGTGAATTACCAGGCATCAGTGCTAGGAATTTATCACAGTTTTTTGAAAAAGTTTCATCCTTCTACGCTACTAGTAGTATTTGCATATAGCAGATTTTAAATCTGGTAAGCTGGACATGTAAGCAATAACCCATGATGGGGTGTGCTGTTATTGGGGAGAAATGCACACCCAGTTGCGTAGTGAAGCATAAGGCCATAGGCCGAGTGCCCTCATAGCACCCAGGTATGCATTAATCCCCAATAACAGCACACACTGGAGTGGGTTATCATGCATAGAACATGGGGTAACTCCAGTGTTAGAAAAAGGAAGGAAAGTTATTTAAAATGAGAAAAAAGTCTGAATTTTGGGATGTATCCATTCCCTCGCATAAAGTAGTTCCACTTCCAGCACAGTGCGATGCAAGAAATATTGCAAACCTCATGCAGTGGTTGAAATGATAACTAAAGCCATAAGGAAAGTATGTTTTCAGAATGCAATAGTTTTCCAGATCAAGTAAAAACAGATTTATGGAAATATATCACACAGTTGTTATAACATAGCTGGTATAGCAGAAGTGATTTCTTTTCTAGAATGTAGTATACATTTTATTTGGAAACTCTGTAGGGAAGGAATATTATGTATAGTATATGAGGTAGCACTGTGATAATTATTGAGATGTATTTTTTTGTATGAAGTTTATATCTGAGTTTTTGTTCTATTTGTATGATTTATCTTTTTAATAAAAAATGCACTACTGTGTCACTAGTTTCCTGTTGGAGAGGCTGGAGTAAGGATTAGTGGAGAGCATGGCTGCCTGAATGGAGGAGACTGCTTCCCTCCCCACCCGGAGTAATGAGGAGGCACACAGTACTCTTTATGCAGGAGGGGATGGAATTATTAATGATGAGGGCATACCAACAGAGATGGCTGCACTTTATCCCAGGGGAGATGGCTGACAGTCTGGTGGTAATGTTGGATCAGAGCCAAACAAGTCTAAGAATATAGCTATGGTTCTAGCTGATGCACAGCAGCTAGAAGTGTATATGAAAAAATGAGGGTGCCTGTTTATGTTGCTAGAAGAAGAGCAGAAGAACATGAATCGAAGGATGCAAGTGGTAAAAGACACTTTGAACATTGCTACCTTGAATTCAAATGAACCAGCTTGTACTGAAGTGCGACTCAAACAACAGTTTAACAAAATGGAAACTAGGATACCCAGCTCAGAAAAGGACCTGGTGCCTGAAGCCAATCTTGAATCCCTGGGTCAAGCTCCAACAGCAATGGCCTCTGCAGAAATGGTGTGCTGTGACTCATCTGCTGAAGATGTGACAGACACAGACTGTTGTCAGACAGATCAGCTGCCACTATAAGTAAAGAAGGGTGTGTCAGACATGAAAGGTCTATCTTTCTCCACCAGCAGGCAGGTTGAGAAGTGGTGCTTTATGCTAGCCCACCATCTCCAGAAAAATGCCATGGTAGAAGCTGTTCAAACAGACACCAGCTGAACCCACAGAGGAATGTTCTACAGAAAATGCACTCTGAATAGCCGGTTGCATTTGGGACTCAACAGGTATTCCATGGAGATCACCAGGCCCTGTAAAAGCTGTTGATTTAGGCAAAAACTGTACAACAACCTCAGTTCAGTACAGTACAGCGAAAATGTTGATGGTGTTGGTGGTGATGTGGAAATGACCTCTAGCCGAGAAACAGAGGGAGTTAACAAACATACAGACATTGCTAAAGAATGCTCAAGAACAATGGATTATATGGAGCTTCCTGACAGCTTCCCCTTCTTGATAAGCACATAACTAGTCTTATTCAAGAAACTGACTGAAGGCACAACTTCTGTGTTAGTAATCCCCATACAAAATGCCAACTGCCTCATACATGCAAGGGGATGCTGTTGCCCATGAATACCCTGACACCATAGTAACTAATCCACCTAATGTTGAGTAAGCAACAATTGCACAATCTGAGAGTGTTGTGTATACTGCCAATACAAATACAGATGTGACCACAGAGGCACAAGATTAGGCCCAACAGGCTGAGGAGATGATTTTGGGAGCACAGGAGTTGCAGAATATGGAGGAAGGGGAAGCAATGATGACCCAAGACAAAATGGCAGTTGGAAAAGATGACAAGGGGCACCACTAGACTGTGAACATCCTGAAGTTATGCAGACTGTTTCAGGTTAAATATTGATCCAGCAAAGAGCTGGAATGCAGTGCATATTTGATACAGGAGCAGGCTGGAAGAACCCCTAGACTGTAGTTATGTGGCCAGAATTTTACTGAAAGACAGTTTTTGCTTCATAGCAACAGTGATACAAGTTTTAATAAATACAAATTGGCTTCCCAATTTTGATGTCAGTTTTAAAATTACAGCCATCCTAGAGAGGTTTTGTACAAAACACCATCAGGTTAAAAATATTCTGACATGGGCACCATTTATAGTAATCCAGTGAACAAAACATGAGATAAGAGCAGACAGACTTATTTAAAAATGAGGGGGTTATTATACTGGATATACAGTACTGGTTAAAACAAAAATATATGCTTATGGATTTGGAGAACATATGTATTGGTGGTTGGCAGATACATGTAAAATGCAGTCCCACAGAAAAAGGTATCCAATAATTCCCTAATTGTCTTTACTTGGGGAGAGACAGAGGGGTCATTTTAACATGAGTCAACCAAGGCAATCAGTGTGGTGCACATACTCACCATAGCAGTGCATGTGATGCCTTGAGATGTGGTCTGTGCACTAAAGTAGGACACTCCAGCAGTCAATGCCATAGCAAAATGAGAAGTAATCTATTCAGTGAGAAAGGGCACTCTTTTAGATCTTGTCCGTGTGCCTCTCACAATAAAGGAGAGGAAAAGGACCAAGCAGAGCAGGATTAATATGTGAACACTGCACAAAGGACACATGGGAAACAAGCTTCATTCCACCCATCCTGCAGCACAGCAATAGGGTAATGACAGGCTGGTACACATCATCAAGTTCCAGTTGCCGACAAAAATCTGCCTACCACCTCTGCTAAAGTCAATCAATCTACCTCAGAATTCCTTAGTTCTTCTCAAGTTCCAGAAACAGATGTCATGGAGCAGTCTATGCAGGAAGATACTTTGGATGGCATAAACATCCCAATCAGTAAGAAAGATCTCATGGAGATGGAACTATCAAAAGATAATGCTGAGGAAGGAACACCACAGAAGACTGACAGGTTAAAATAATGCATTTGCCTAAAACCCCTACTACTGAAAGTTTTAAAATAGTGACCAGGTGGAGGAAAAAAATGGGTCAGCTAGTGGCAAAGGAGTCCACAAATGCTTCAATAGATCATCAAAATCAGTTTGAGGTTTGGGCATCTAATAAGGACCAGTGATGGGTGAAGTGGCCCCAATTCGCTCCATGGAGTGCTCTGCGAAGTGAAAGTGAATTCGCGGAGTGTTCCGCAATGTGAAGCGGAGTACTTTGCGTTACAAATGGGTAACACAAAGTCCATTGAAAACAATTACTTTGCGTTACTCTGCCTTCCCAAACCACTACTCAAACCAATTCTTAGGGCAAAGTACATTGAAAACAATGTACTTTGCCTTGTTTTTAAGCTCCAAAGGTGAATTTTGCAGTGATTCATGGGATTTCAGGTCACATGGGCTCTAGATTGTTCTGCACAGCCTCATTTTGGAGTAGTGTGTGTATGAAGCTGTAGGAGACAGTGTGATCTGAGAGCTCTCTGCAATTTAAACCTTCTAAAAGCTGTTAAAAAAAGCCTTTTTGAGTCTTTTTTTTTTTTGCTGGAACTTTAGTTAATTGATTATAGGAAACCCTTCTTTGCTCATACCATCAAGCGTTTATTGTTTGTGTGTGGATTTTGAATGTTAATGTACAACATTCAGTCTGTTTACTGAGAGACAGTGGAAGTGTGCTTTGGGGAGGGGTGTATCTGTGTTGTAGATAGATTAACTTGGAGAAAAAGACAGTGCTTTCTGTTTCGGTGATATTTTTCTTGTATAACTGTGTTAATGTACACACAGTAATATTTTCAATAATTCTTGCCATTTTTTTGCTGATCGGTGTGGTGCAGCAGTGCATAATTTTAGTTTGTTTAAAATATGTGGTTATATTACTGAAGTTTTCAATTTGCTACTCATGACTTAGTGTGTGAGTATGTGTGTGACGCTTATCATCAAATCAGACATCTTTTATTATGCCACATAATTTCAGCAATGTGAGCCTGCTATCCACTGCAGCTGTGTAATTTTTGTATGTCTTTGTGGTATCTTTACTAGTACTAGTGACTGTTACTGCAGCAGTGCAGTTCACTGCACCCCACGCGGCCTGCCCCAACCAGCAAAGGTATTCTTTTCCAGATTTGAATTTATGATGGTGAGCACTGGTTAGGTGTTATGCCTTTGCTTCTGCATCTCTTCAGTGCACAGCACAATCTTAATCTGTCTGTGCATTTGCATCACTTTAGGGCCCAATCTCCATCTCTAACTTAAGTCACAGTTGTTTCTTTGGCTCCCCTGCAGAGTACTGGACAGGTGTGGTGCATAATTCTGCATGAACATTGTGCTAATTAATATGCATTTTTAGGTCAGGACCATCATCACAAGTCACTCATGATACAAATTACATTCTTCATCAACACAGTCACAAATGCAGTCGCAAATCACGATTTATGATCACATCACGAAACACATTAATTTTTTTAATAGGTACTTGGATGCATTGCAAGCCTGTTTTGTAGTATCTCTCCATGCTTCACCATGCCACCATTGTACTGATTAATAAATGTTTTTAAGTCAGGGAGTTGGACAGTGTCTGCAGTACATACGCAGACCGGAAAGAAGACTAACTGCACACATGCAGTTTAGCACAGTATACTTGCACTGCTCAGAATACAAAGTGTCAAGCATATGGAAGACAACAACAAAAGAGCATGATTACACACAAGGGCCGGGGATGGTGGAGTAATACATTTTATAACACAGCAAGGAATGTGTGGGGGGCACATGGTGTGAGGAAAAAAAAATATGTGGGATCCCATGGTGATCCAGCAGTAGTTCCAATATGGACATAATTTGCAACTGATGTCCCTCTATGCAATCCAGCCACTGCTTCACAGCACTCACTCTCTCATTCTCCTCAACAGCACTCCAGAGAACTGCCAAGTCAGCCTGTGTTACGCGCGGTTCTCTGGGGTCCACATGTTCTACAGGCTGACCTGCTGGTGGTGGTGGTGGGAGGGGTGGGGGTGCTGGTGGAGCATCAGGTGCTGCTGTGGCCCTTCTCTTCTTAGGGATGCTGCAATGCACAGCTGCACCCACTTCCACAGAATGGCCAGCAGGTGCAGGCATGGTCCATTCTGTGGCAACTTGCCACTCCAACTGCTGGTTATTGAGCATATGGGTGCACTGGCCCTCAGTCCCAAGGTGAGTCCCCCGGGGGCCACGGCGCACCTCCACCTCACAAAGGCAGCACTTGACGACATTGCTGTCCCCCCACACAGTAAAAAAACTACCAAACAATCGAAGTGCAGGGAAGACCAGGCACAGGCAGGGGATAGCCAGATGAACTGGCAGCCAGCTTGTCACAGTGCTGAACAGGGATGGGATCCATACCTGGGCCTGGGGGAATAGGAACATCCTGCTCCAGAGAATCTGGACTTGGTGGTGGTAGAAGTTCAACTGCCTCAGAGTCCAGACAGGAGGCGGTGCTAGTCCTGCTTCCAGGGGGGGGACACTCACAAGTATCGAGCGGTCCAACAGGAATGGGTGCCCATGCCTTCTACACATGCACACAGTATATTGCTTACCACTACCATGCTCTCCCAGACCTGCCCCCGCCCCAGACATTCCCTCATCCTGATCCATCTCTCCTACTGAGCTCCTTCAGTCCGAGCTACTACTACTCACACTGTCACACAACACACACACACACACACACACACACACAGTCACACAGACAAACAACTAATTACTTATAAAAGTAAGAAAAATAAAATGTATAGAAAGAACAAATTAAGTAAAAAAGAGCATAGAAAAGACAAAAAATGTAGCTTTTAAAAAAGCTGTTGGGTTTAAAGCAAAGTTTAAATCTCCTCCTCGCTCTGATCTCAAAGTATCAGCAGTCACAAAACACACTACTCTCTCTCTGTCTGCACAGGATAAAGTGAAAGTATCTGCTTGTATGAATCACTTTCTTCCTGCCTAGCTAAAGAGCATGTGACTTACAGTACTACAAGCCATGTGATGTGTAGGGGGGCTGCCAAATCTGAAACACCAAGTGGATCACTTACAATCATAATGAGGAGTGCGAAGTCCATTAAAAACAATGACTTTGCCTTACTTTGCATTGCTATTCCACCTTAACGCGAAGTGGTGATGACAAGGCAGAGTGAGCACTTTGCATTGCCCACTCCACGTAGCAGATTGGCAATGCAAAGTGCCCACTTTGCATTCACTTTGCCAGTGGAATTTAAATTAGTTGCATCTCTAATAAGGACTGGGGAGGCACAGAGGAGGACTTTGATACTATGTCACTTTTATCTTCTCAGCAAGATCCCTTTTAAAGTGAGGGAGATGCAGATCCTGAACCAGGAACTCAAATAAAAGGAAAGCTATCGGATGGATGAGAAGTAGGAAGGGGTGTGTATGTGTGTGTGCATGTGGAGACGGGGGAATAATGCTTTCTTCATTAATCTGGTTTCTATTTTTTTTGCTTATGGGTGCTAGTATCCTACAAGATTTCAATGTCACCACATTGAATGTTAGCAGCATACAAAATATGGGAAAGGTCTTACTACCTTTTCAGTTTTACAGAGTTGGAATCAACCATCCTTTTTCTTCATGACACTCAAATCCACACACTAGGAGAAGTGAATATAGCAAAAGAATCCTTGTTGTGGGTCCCATCCTTCTGATTCTTGGGGAAGGATAGATGCTCTTGGGTTAGTATTCCTGTTTCTTCACATAATTTTCAGGTATGTAAAGTCATTGGCTTAATACTGGGAGATTGTTAATTCTGCATGTATCATATAGTGGTCTGGCGCTATGGTTGATTAATGCATATTGCCCACAGACAAAATCCACTTGAATTGATGTGTTTAAAGAAATTAGGCCATTTCTTAATACTTCTAAAGGGGTGATTCTAGCTGGTGATCTAAATTTGGGGTATTTTGCTAATACTCAAATATGTGGTAACAAGAAAACATATTGTGAATTTTTTTTTTTTTTGCAAATCACTTTATTTTGTAAATAAAACATTTATATTAAACAACAAACATAACATTATCCAAATACAAACAATATCCCCAACAAAAGGTAAAGAAATACAACTCCCTCCCCAACCCTCCCCAACCTTCCCAGCTCCCCAGCTTCCCACCCCCAGGCAGCTATCCATATCCTCAATGTGACAGAAATAAGGAAAGGATGCATTGCAGCTAAGAGTGAACCGTTGGCTAGTGGATAGGTATGATCAGGAGAAGGGACAGCCAACTATAGGTATAGGCTTGTAGAATAAGGAAAGTAGCGAATACTGTAAATAACTCAGGTAATAAGGTTAAATTTGGTAGATAGGAAGAAATAATGGTCCAACAAGCTAGTAGCCATATCTTTCCTTCAAGGATTGGAGAAAACTGCCCCAGCATTTAGAGAATCTGGCTGAAGCATTGTGAAAATTTGAGACTGCCCTCTCTGCATTTAGTGCACTCAGGAATTCGTCCCACCATTCTTTAAAGAAGGAGTCCAATTGCCTTGCCAATGGCGAAGAATCAATAACTTTGTAACAAAGGCAACCAAAGCTATTTGGTATTTCTGGACCCTGATATACCCTGGGTGCATTCCCAAAAACACAGATCTCCTGATTAAAAAGGGTGATAGATCACAGTATGGTTGTATCCAACCTTTAACAGTTTGCCAAAACTTAACTATTTTAGGAAGGCCCAAATTTTATGAAAAGTAGTAGCTAACTGGTCACCACAATCGGTGCAGGCCGGAGACGACTGTCTTTTCAGCCTGTACAGCTTGGCCGGTGAAAAATATAAGTTATGCAGCAGATTAAACTGAATATCTCTCAGTCTGTCCTGTTTAATGCATGAGTAAACGTTCATCCATATTCCTTCCCAGGTCACGTCCGACCACCCCATGGCCAGGTTAGATTCCCAGTAGAAAGAAATTGGTGATATTTTTTGACCTAAACTTGATATAATATATTTGTATATTTTGGAGACTGGCTTCCCGGACAACACTATCTCATTCAATTTCCAGATTAGTTTGCCAGCTTCTTCAGAGACCTTGTTTTTGCATGTATGAAAGGAGATACTTCTTTGGATCTGAAGAAGCCGCAAAAAATCCTTGGGCTTTACCCCAAACTTATCAATCAAAACATGTAAGGGGGAAAGCGTGTTTCCGGAGAAGAAATCCGAGATGTGGGGTTTTATACAAGCATCTTGTATAAACCTTGTAATAGGTTTATTACCCACAAGAAAATTAGGATTTCTTAAAAGAGGTTGAAATAGGTCATTGGCATAAGGAATATGTAATCTTAAATATAGTTGGTGTAATGTCCTTATGTCCCAACCCAAGGGGGTATTCCTAATTTGGTTAGGGACCTTAGACCATGATATATATAGAAAGGATTCCAAATCTAAATTTACCAGTTTGGAAACCACCTGGTCCAGGATGAGTCCAGATGAAGGGGTATCTTTCTCGTAGCCACAAAGCTGATCTAGCTGTATGGATGGCTAAGTAGTAGGTGTAAAATTCCGGTACCTGAAGGCCACCTACTTTTCGATGAAAAATTATCTTGGCATAGGCCTTACGAGGGGGTTTGCCCTTCCATAGAAAATCCGAGCAATATTTGTAGAGCAGGCTAAAGAACGACCTAGGGAGGTAGATGTTCAAGTTGTAGAGAGGGTAGAAAAGCCTGGGTAGAACCATCATCTTTAATGTATTAACTCTACCTGAAAAAGTCAAAGGAAGCTTCGTCCATCTGTCTAGGTCTTCCTTAACTGATTTGAATAAAGGTTTTAAATTTAAGCTGGCCAATTTCCCAAGGTCTTTTGAGATTTGGATACCTAAATAGGATAAAGAACTTGACTGCCACTGTAACCCTAACGAGAAACACCAGCTTTTATGGAGGTGGGAGGATAGCGAATAGACCATTGTTTTGTTCCTGTTAAGTTTGTATCCGGAAAATTCACTAAAGCATGAAATTAATGACAGCAAGTGGGGAAGTGAAGTAGTACTATTCCTAATATGTAATAACAGATCGTCTGTAAATGCTGATGCCTTAAATTCCAGGTTGCCTATACAAATTCCCTGTATTGAGGAGTCCAATTGGATGGCTCTTATCAGTGGCTCTAAATATAAGTTAAATAAGTACGGTGAGAGAGGGCAACCTTGACGAGTGCCTCGCTAAAGGTGGAGGGTCACGAATCAAATTGTTGCATTGGACCCTTGCAGATGGACAATCATACAGGATCCGAATGTAATGAATAAATTTTCCTGGGATACCAAATTTAGCCAGTGTTGCAAACATAAAACCCCACTCTACCCTGTCGAAAGCCTTTTCTGCGACTAACGATACTAAAGAAGCCTCCTTGTCTGGGCATTCAGACGCAGAGATTAAATAAAACAACTTTCTGAAATGGTCTGCCGAGGATCGACTTGCAACAAAACCAGATTGCTCCGGACTTAACAGCTCAATCCATGTTGATTTTAATCTGGTGGCTAAGATTTTAGCATAAATCTTTATGTCTATATTCAATAAAGAAATAGGTCTATAGTTACTTGCTGAATCTAAAGATTTATCTGGTTTGGGTAGCAGAATTATCCTGGCTTCAAAAAGGGATCTGTCATTTACCCCATTGTTCTGCCAATAGGCGTAAAGTTGATACAAAAGTGGAATCAACTTGCTCTTAAAGGTCTTGAAAAAAAGGGGGGTAAAGCCGTCCGGACCAGGGGCTTTATCTAATTTTAGTGAATCAATAGCATTTGCAATTTCTTCTTCCGAAAGGGGCTATTAGTAACTGTTTCGTTTCCTCAGGCATCTGTGGAAAAGAAATTTTGTCTAAGAACTCTTTCATTTTAAATTCACTCTGTAAAGAGAGTTGACTAGAGTATAGAGATTTATAATAATTAAAAAAATATCTAAGATGCCCTCGGGATCAGTAGTCCATTTATTCGTAACAGGGTGTTTCAAAACTGCCACCCACTTGGCCTCTGCTCTTTGTTTTAACTGCCAAACCAAAAGATTGCCGGCCTTGTTACCCTTCCCTATATACGCTGCTTTTATTTTAGAGGCAGAGCTCTCTACTTTCTCACTTAAGGTATTTACATACCACATCCGTAGACTGCTTAGTTCCTGTTCCTGATCTTTAGTTCTGAAAGCTTCATTAACAGCTTCTAGGTGGAGATTTTTGAGACAATTATTTAGTAAATATCTGTTTTTGGCCTTACACTGTTGCTATTCTAAAAGTTCCCTCCATGTGGCTTTTAAGGCAGCCCACACAAAGTCTACTGCACTGAGGGATCCCCATCCTCCACTATGGTATTAGTCACAAACTTTGAAAACAAGCTAGTATGGGGGGGTCCTTTAATAGGCTATTGTTTAGTGACCACGAATAAGACCTAGGTGGAGTGAACAGAGGGGAACAACTAAGTTTAATAGGGGAATGGTCCGAGAGAAGTCGAGGTAAGAGTGAGACCTCTTCTATCATCCCCAAATAATGCTGGTTGACCAAAAAATAATCAATTCTGGAGTAAGATTTGTGCACAGAGGAGAAAAAGGTAAACTCTTTTGTGGTTGGGTTAAACAGCCTCCAAGGGTCAATTAGTCCGGAAGACGTTTTGAGCTCCGCTAAAGCCATTTGGGCTGGGGAAAAATGCAAAGTTCTATGCCAGGAACGGTCTAGACTATTGGATTGAACCAAATTCCAATCGCCCCCTAGGATAACAGGGGTATCCTTGAAGGGGGCTAAGATTGTGGCCAATTGTACAAAAAAGGATGGAGAATCAATGTTAGGGCCATATATTGATCCCAAAGTTAAATTAGTCCCTCCCAATTTACCTGAAACTACAATTTATCTTCCTTCCGGATCAGATATAGACTCAGAGGATGTAAAGGGAACCCCTTTTGCTATCAGAACAGCTACTCCTCAGCTGCTAGAGGAGAAGCCGGTGCCAAAGACCTGACTGACCCACTTTTTTTTTAAACAATGGAGCCGGTCAGGGAGGACATGGGTTTCTTGAAGGAATACTATAGACGGGTCGAGTTGAGCCAAGTGATGAAGCAAAATATTCCTTTTCCAGTTGTCCCTTCCTCCCCCTTTGACATTCCAAGAGATTATATTCAATTGACTAGCCAGGTGGATATCCCTGCTTGATCGTTGAAAGGTGCGGATAGCTGCCTTCCCTGCCCCCCAAACAACAAAATTAAGCATTCAGTTTTCTCCCCCCCTTCCCTCTAATAAAGAAAACCCTTCCTCTTGGACCGCCACAAGGGCGGGCCCTCTGGCCCAACGCCAACTCCTAAATCTATGGACCATGGCACGCCATAGAGGTTGGGTATCCCCCCCAAAAAACAATAAAGAAATATGTCAGAGGATATATGTCTAAAGTTCTTAATCCTCTTTTGTAAGGACCCCTTTAACAATATTAATGTCATGACAAACAGAAACAGTTGTTAATTAGAGGAGAGCATATAAAGCTAACTATAGTTTATTTAAAGTTAAAAATAGCAAACTAACTACCAAAAGTATCCGCGACCCAAAGGGCACCCAAAATGGCCCCATAAAGGAGGTAGAAAGGTAGAGTCAAGGGTTAAACTGCCATTGATCAATATCTTGGCCACAGAATACCTAATTACCGAGGGTTAACCACGCAGTAGGTCAGTTACTTATATAAAACATAATAAGGGTTTAAGTAGCTCACACGTAACAGCTCGCTATAGCAAGCTAGCAATCAGAGAAAGAAATAAGCTTTATCCTGTGGCCATTACTCAATTTCCATAGCCCATGTTCCTTTTAGTGGGCCACTTGACTAAACATATCTCTTCTAAGACACGGTCTGGGCCTTAAGCACCCTGAGGGTCGCATTTTCATATTAACCTAATGCATTTATCTCCTAATTTTATTCAACCCTTAGAACAATAAGTGAGCTCCCCCCTTGCCAATGATCATTTCCCTTAAGTTACTAAATTGTTAGATTGCAAAAAAAAAAAAAAATTATCCACATAGGGAAAATAAGACAGTTCCTGGAAATTATGCATACTCTGGCTTCCCATTCTAGACAGCGGTTCTCCAGCTCGTTATAGTCCACTGCATATCCTTTGATTAACATAACACATAGTGATCTGAAAAAGTTCTAAGTTCTCATCCTTTCTTGAATAGATCTGGTAGAGAGGTCGCGAGGGCTTGCAATGCCTCATCCACAGACTCAAAACGTCAAGTCCCTTCTTTTAGAGAGACCTCCAACTTGGCAGGGTACAGCATACAATGGCAGATTCCTGTGGCCCATAACTTGGAGGTGATAGATCTGAAACTGGCCCGGGCCTGGCGCACCTTCCATGTCAGATCAGGAACAAGCCGAAGTTTCTTGTCTTCCCATTGGAACGTAGTTAACTTCCATGATTCTCTCAGAATAAACTCCCGATCCAAATAGTTTAATAATTTAAAGATCACTGGCCTAGGTGGTTGCGATGCAAGGGGCTTGGCTCTTAAGGAGCAATGGCCCCTTTCTATCACGTACTCAGGACCATTGGGTGAGGGTCCTACTGTCTTCCTTAAAAATTTCTGTAAGAAAAGGACAGTATTGGTGCCTTCCTCACCCTCAGGGAGCTCCAATGACACCAAATTGTTCCGCCTGCTCCATCCTTCAAGATCATCCAGTCGGTCCTCTAATTTTGTTATAGCTCTCTTACTTTCGGTGGATGCAAGGCCTAATTTCTCTTGCTTTCTTTCCAGCGATGAAACCCTGGCTTCTGCATCTGTTACCCTCCTCGCAAGCTGTGTCAGGCTGGCTTGAACTCTGCCACCTCATCCACCAGTTTAAACAATTGCCTCCTTTATAGTTGAGAGATCCTCCATATATCTTATCTGGTGAGATCTCTTGTTGTGGCGATTATCGTGAGGAGGAGCTGTGGGCGGGGCGCTTTGCATCAATTCTGTTTCAGGGCTTTCCATCGTTCCCCGGCAGGATGTAGACCGAAATTTAACCGCCATCTGCAGTCTCGGTCCAGATAGCAAGAGTTCCAAACTGTAAGTTTTACTGAAAGGGGTTTTAAAATTGTAAAATTGTTTTCGTCGAGAGGATACCCAGAGAACTGCGTCTATTCCCCTTGATGCATCACGTGACTCTCCTCCACATGTTGTGATTTTGTATTTTTGGCCAACATGATTACATCTGCACTCTTGGTTGATACTGCAGTTGCATCTGGTTCCCCTATAGAGACACTTCTTAAAAGGGATCATTATCTACATGGATAGATTTCCTATTTTTATCAACATGGCTATCTGTTCTGACAATGTTTATAATACCTATTGAAACATCAGATCATAAAGCTGAAATGATTAAACTCAGGTCTGACTCAGTCACGGACACCAGGATGGAGGCAAAATTAGTCAAATGTTTGAGGATGAAAAGGTTAAGGAAAAAGTGACAGAATTCTTTGAAACAAGATGTACTGTAGTAGATATGTTTATAATATTGTGGAATGGTGGGAATCTGGAAAGAGTGCATTTCAAGATTTGTGTCTCTCTCAAGAAAAAACAAAACAAAAGGGGGAATACTTAAAATATTTAAATCTAAGACACCAGCTACAGAAACTGCTCTCCTTGACTGTGGAAAACAAGCAAAATAATGTAGAGGAGATTAAATAATTAAAAAAGAAAATTAGAAAATACCAATATGACAGAGTGTCTTCCTTATTACTGGAACAAAAAGGTTTGGGACAGAGGATAACAAAATACTTCAAAGAACAATTGAACAACTGAAAGATGTCTCAGTAGCCATGAAAAATAAACAGGAAGAAATGGTGGGAGTAGTGGATGCATTGGTTAGCTGTATGTTTGAAATAGTTTCAGGTAAGGCGTTTGATAGCTGGGGTCAACTAGAACAGGTACAGGTTCCACACTTATGGAAGATGTTGAGAGTAAAAGGGTTTCTGCATGCAAGCACAGGAAGGTATCACCAGAGGGCATGGTTTGAAGTTGGAAGGTGGAAGGGTGAGGGGGGAAGAGGAGGAGGTTTTTCACTGAGAGGAGGGTGGACCCTTGGACTGCACTGCCTGGCGATCTGGTTCAGAGATCCACAGTGGTGGGCTTCAAGAGAGGGTGGGACAGATACAGAAATCAGATGTATCAGATGATGGCCTGGCCCAGGGGGGTGGGGATGGATGATAGGGGTTTCTGGAACACAAGGGGGGGAGGGCCTCGGCACACACCTAGGGATCTGAGGTTCAAGCAGACTCGATAGACCGTAAGGCCTAATCTGCTGGCAGTTAGTATGTTAGTAAGTTTTAGATGCAATCAAATCTCTGAATAACAACAAAGTCCCTGCTGTGGTGGTATCCCAGGGAAAGTGTATAAACTACTGTATTTAGAGAAAATCTGGTAAACCCTTTGGTGCAGGTATACAATGAGATATTGGCAGAAAAAAATGTCAGGATGCAGAATGTTACCAGGGATACTGATATTGCTTCATAAAAATGGAGAAGAGAAGACATTAACAACTGAGACCTCTCAGTTTATGAAATGTAGATATAAAGATTATTTACAAAATTTTTGGGGAAATGACTTGCAACTGCAGCAATCACCTTCTTTCTTCTATGCCAAATATGAGCCATTGAAGACAGAAACTTCAAGATAACATTGTCTTATAAGAATTAGTGGAGCAAGGGAGACAGGATAGGACTAAAAGCCTTCCCTGGCACTTGACCAGGAAAAGGCCTTTAACATAGCGAAAAACAAATACTTGTTGAAGGTGTTAGAAGTATATGGAATTCTTGCTAAATTTATTAAATGGATTAGGATTTCTTATGAAGTGGGAACATTGTTCCCTGTTATAAAAGTGGTTCAGGGAAAAGAGTTTGCAGTGTGCTCTGTGGTCTGGCAAGGGTGCCCCATGAGCCTGGTTTAATAATTGTTTGTGCTGGATCTCATTTTGAGGTTAATTGAACAAGGTCATAAAACATGGGATATTGTCACTTCCTACAGCGATGTTGCAGCACATGTCAGTGGCACATGTAGATGACATATGTTTGCTTGTGGGGGTGTGTAGTCTGGCACCTGAATTCCAAATTATTTTGCATAATAAGTAGAAATGTCAGGTTCTAAGGTAAATGCACAGAAAATCATAGGCATATACATACTGCAGGTTCAACTTCTCCAACAGGAATTGGTTCAGTAGGGGGATACAACTCATGTCTGACCCATAAAAATTCTAGAGATATAATTGCCAATATGGACTTGGCCAGCTTTAATTGAGACACAAGGGTTAAACTGGCAGAAGAAATATATTTAAATAGTCAATAGCCCATGTCAAAAAGAAAGAGCCTATATGAGTACAACTTTTTTTTTGCAATCTTCTTATGGTATATGTGAGTTTTGTATTCCACTGTCACAAAGGATGCTGTTTGTTCTATACATTTGTTTAGGATGTTGTAGGGAAGTCGACTAAATCCCATCAAGAGAAGCCACACGCATTGGGGAAATTAAGGAATATGGGGTTAGGATGATCAACCCAATAATGTTTTTATTATTTTTTTTCTTTTTCAGTTTCAGTGTTAGACCTCTGTTTTCCACCTCCTTGACCTCTGGAGGCCGCATGTCCAGAAGGACATAGACAAAATAGAGGCAGTCCAGAGAAGGGCAACAAAAATGGTACAAGGACTGCACTAAAAGTCATATGAGGAAAGACTAGAGGACCTCAATATGTATTTCCTGGGGGAGACATGGGTATGAGAGAAATACTCAAGTACATCAGGGGTATAAAGAAGGTACAGGAGGGTAGCATTTTTCAGAAAAGAAGGTGTACAAGAACAAGGGGACACGATATGAGGCTAGCAAGGGTAGGCTCAGGGGCATTTTGAGGAAGTATTTTTTTACAGAAAGAGTAGTGGATGCTTGGTACAGCCTCCTTGCGCAGGTGGTGGGGGGCAAACACAGTAGTGGAATTCAAGAATGCATGGGATAGATATAAGAGTACTCCAGCAATAGGAAAGACAGGGTAAGCTGCAGATCAACTAGGGTATGTGGTATTGTATTAGGTAGGGCAAAGGGGCAGACTAGGTGGGCCACAGGGTCTTTATCTGCTCTCACCTTCTGTGTGTATCTGGGTTACATCTATTTAAGCTGCTCTGTGACCTGTAGTTGAACACATGGGGACAGCAGAAACCCAAAGAAATTAAGGCTATTTTCCCAAATGTTACTTATATCCAAATTCTTTTAGAAAAATTAAGTGGATATTATTTGGGGCAATACAAAGAAACTACAGTATAAACAAATAATGACAGTTGTTTCCTCGCCTCAGATTTTGATCCCCATTTCAGTGTAGCTGAAGCCACTGTAGTGAAATAATTAACAGACAATAAGATACTAGACCAGATGTGGGAACTGTATGGCTTTGTGCTTATGGCCAGCTAAAAGTGAAGGGCAATGCTAAACATAAAAGTGTGGAAAAAAGAAGATGTATTAGACCTGCATTCAGTAAGGAGGTGGAAGCACTAGAGCATTTGTTTTGTTTTTTAAATGTACATATATTGCCCGCTCTGGATGCATCTAGCAACAAAGTGGAATGAAACAACATTTCTGGACATTGCACGTAGTAACCTGGTTTGGAGGAACATTGACAACTCATGATCGGAATGGTGTCAAAACCCAGCACTGATTCTGTTTGCATGCTTAAGACAGTGCACATGGCAAGTTTACAGTTTGTGTTACAGAAGAAAGATATTGCACTGCCAGCATTGGTACAAATGGTCATGTCTTAAATTAATACCACCGGAGTTTGAGAGTATACAATATTTCCTAATGAAATATTTAGAAATTGTTATTGACTAGATTAGTTACAAGGAGCCAGAAGTTTAGGTCTGTTATTTTAGATCTGGCAGTGGGCTGTTCCTATCTCTATCTGTAAAGGAGTGATTCTCTAGTGTAAGTAATATGGTAACAGGGGTTTGTTTTGCTGAAGCTAGTATGTTATGCTGTCTTTTGTTTGAGCTATATGTATAGAATTTTTGTTAAAATGTTAATTTTAATAAAAATACCCCTACTGTTTTCAAGAAGTACCATGGGATCTTCAACATCCACCTGATCAATGACCAGAACAAGCAGACAGGACCTGGTTTATCTGATAGATGGCACCTTAGATGTTCTGCACCCCCTTCATGTTACACTACAGTATCAGTATTGGGATATACAGCAAGTTCCTGGTGTGGGCATAGAATTCATAGCCTTTTGATATCATAATCTCAGAGGCAAGCATGAAATCTGCGTAACCACTGACACTGACAATAGTACTGACAGAGTGGTACTGAAAATCAATGCAGAGATTTTCAGCTCTTTTTATTTAGATGTTGCATCTCTGTTTCCTGCTGCCCACCCATGCTAACAAAGCCATTCTTCAGCTTTTGACCTTCCAACCCACTCATGCTAGCAAAGCCACTGCAAAGCTCTCTTTGATGCCTCTCAGATGCCCACCATAACATCACTGCTCTGTGGTTCTCTTTCTGCCCTGCCAGCCAGCCACCTCTCCATGTAAACACAGCCACTCTCAGGCTCACTGTACTGTGCGCTAACCCCTGTTACTGCCTGCCCACCCTTGTTAACAAGGCTGCTTCATGACTCATTTTACTGACTATCAACCAGGTGACAATGTTAATAAGGCTATTCCATGGCTCACTTTACTGGGTCCCTCCTGCCCACTCATACAAACAATGCCATTCAGTGACTCACTTTTCTGGCTCCCAATCCTAAATACCCAGTGCTCTGATCATGGCAAAAGATGTGGGCTAGAACTGGCTTGGAAACAAGCCACTGAATTTGAAACTTTTGAGCACCACTTACCACAAAAATCAAAGTTAACAGTTACTAATTCACTGTAATTATACCAGATGAAAAGTTACTGAGGGAGGTAGAAGTACAGAGTAGCATAATAGTAAGCCTTTACTGATGGAGCAGCAGACAGTTGCAGATTACTGCTGGATATTTCTAGGACTTCATCAGGCAATTACTAAAAAATGTGTGATGTACAACTTAAAACAGCAGTATTTGTTAGTTGACAAAAAATGTTATCCTATAGTTTTTAACATTAATGTATTTCTGGAATAATTAGATTCATCGTCAGTATATATTTTTTTTCTTTTTTTTTTCTTTTATTACCAATTTACCAACTTTACAGTTAATGATTCACATGTTTAAAGAAGGCTGCCTCTAGCAATTTTTTTAAATCCTTTCCCTTGAGGGTACTCTTTGACTCTACACACTGCATTTACACTACGGATATTTTAAACAAATGAGGTTGCACAGTTTTGGGCTACCGTGTGACTGCCAAGGAAAAAATGGCAGATTTTCACAAGTTAAAGTTCATTTGGCTTGGATCACATGATGAGCTAGAGGGGAAAAGACATCTCTGAGGTTGCTCCCGAGTCGCACCGAATAAAATATATAAAAATAGCTGCTTAAGACCTCACAACTTCGACTTCAGTAGGGAGCTTCGATTCCTAACAAGGTCCTACATTTCAGGGAGTAAGACAAGTAAATATAATTAAGGAGTATACTTACTAGATGCAGAAATGGGCCTGGCTGACCATATGGCCGAGATGGAAGGTGGAAGCTCTGAGCCTCTGGCTGCAAGATTGCCAGCCGTAAAATGCTCAAAAACCCCACTCTCTGGTTCCGGAGGAGAACGAAGATCTGCTGACAGAAGAAAGAGGGGGGAATACATCCTCAGATGATATTATAGAAATTAAACATCTCCTACAAGGATTAGTGGCTGACTTCTCTACATTAAAACTGGCTCTAAATGCTCTAACACAAAGGGTGGGGGATGTTGAGGCTAGGGTTGCTTCACAGGAAAGGAAAAAGGTGGCTATGGATCAGGAGGTGATTACCCTTAAAAAGCAAGTTAAAAACTCGGAGAACCGCCTGGAAGATCAGGAATCACGCAGTCGGAGGAATAATCTAATTGTGGCAGGTCTCCCTGAGAAATCGGAAGGCTCAGACTGTGTAGCTTTTATGCAGGATCTCCTCCTGAAATTGTTTGGTCCAATGCCGTTTGGAGAATCCTACAATATTGAGAAGGCACACTGTTATTTGAGAGAGGACCCCCACCAGTAGCCCAACCTCAGGTCCTTATCATGCTTTTTTTGAATTTTAAAAAGAAGACATGTATTAAACAAAGCCAAAACAAATAGAAATCTGCAGTGAAATGGGGCCTCTATTTGGCTTTTCCAAGATCTAATATCTTCAGTAAGAGAAAAACAGAAGGAGTACATGGAGATCAAGAGGAAGTTATACTTGGCAGGGGTGAAATTCAGAATACAATATCCAGCTACACTAATTGTGAGGTTACAGAAGGGAGACAGGAGGTATGCAACGTTGATCGATGCCTCAGAAGGCCTCCGGGTGGAGCTACCAGATTTGTTTAAACATGCGACTTGAAATTCTGATGGGGCAGCAGGATTGTGTGCTGTAAAGCGACAAGTGCAAGTAGGAAGAATTGGGAAGTGCTACGATAGCTGGTAGGGTTCGGTCAAATTCATCCTTACTCCATGTTTCAGAGAGGGGATCTGCCTTTTCATTGTTTGGACTGCTCCAGATTAATTTTGTGCTGGACTGTAAAATCAGGGCTCCTTACCAAAATTTTTCCTTTTTTTTCTTTTTCTTTTTAGGGTCTAATCAGTCTGAGATCGCTAATAGTCCTGGTCTTTCGGTTTGTTTTTTTGCTACCAAGTGTTTCTTGCTCAACTTAGAATGCTAAAAGTCAGTACTAAGAAGAGGACTGAAGGACTTCCGGTGACGTCAGCAACTAGTATGGCAGTTTGATCCTAAACTCCGCGGTGATAGTGCGATAATCCATTTGAATCCAGTGCCATTAACAGCCAGAGTGCGACTTTCATTAAGAAGCAGACAAGAGGAATGAGTCAACCGACGAACCCAAGGGCTAGAAGCTCAAAAAAAAGCACAGCAAGATCCAGACAGTGACTGGAGCATAGCTTGAGCACTCCCCTGTCTAGGGCTTCATAGTCAGTAGCCGGCTCTGGCGGAGAAGAGGAGGAGGAGACTACCTCACGCGGTAGTTCTCTGGATGGCCAAGTGACAGCACATACATTCAAGATGCTTCAAAGAATTGATACCAATGTGAAGGATATAAAGCAGGATTTAAAGCATCTGGAGAAGAGAATGGAGGATCTGGAATCAGTCCTAGATGGGCTCCGACAGGACTCTATCAGACTCACCAGGGCAGTAACCTATTTGGCCAGGAGAGAGAGGGAATTAACAACCAGGGTTGAAGATGCGGAATCTAGGGGCCAGAGAAAAATGATCTGTATCTTTGGCTTCCCAGAAGGTGCTGAGCAGACAGACCCGGTGGAACTTGTTAGGACCTGGCTCAGACATGAACTGGACATTCCTGAAGTGGAACCCCTGGAGCTTGAGTGGGTTCACCGTGCCGTGGCTCCCAAACAGAAAAACGATTCACCCCCCCAGTCGATCCTAGTCAAATTTACTTGCTACCCGGTAAAAGAAATGATACTCTGGAAGGCGTGGGGTAAGAAAGACTTGAACCTTGATGGGAAGCGAGTTTTTGTAGATCATGATTTTCCCCCTGCTACAATGTTGAAAAGGAAATGAGTATTGGTGGTCATCAAACAACTGAGGGAGCATCAAATCAAGGCCTACCTGAGGTACCCAGCAAAGCTGCTACTGCATTGGTCCATGGGAACCAAGTTGTATGACTCCCTTCTGCAAGCTAGCAAGCAGCTCCAAAAGGCAGGAGTCTCTCTCCCTGATCTGCGACAGGAACTCTCGGAACAGACTGTGCTGCAGCTGCACTGGTCCACGAAGGAGAAAGGATCTGGGAGAGATGAGATGTTTAAGGGATCAGGTCCCGGTGAGCAGCTCTGCGAAGACCTAGTGTACCTCAACAAAGGTTTGATGTCTGCCCAGAGGAAAGGAAGTTTGCCATGAGAGACGTTTGGTCAGACTCTGTTGTTTCCCCAGATGACCCTGGGGACAGTCGCTGGGTGCCAAGGAAGATCTGGTTGCCTGGTGGGCGGATGGGGTAAAGGTTGAAGGGATAAATGGTGGTTTTGCAAATGATATCGGTGGGGAAGGGGGGAGAACAAGGTGGATTCAAAACGGACCCAAGAATCGATTTCTGAGAACCGGACTGCAGGGGGTGTATGAAGGTTTTGCTGGTGGCCTAAACACTAAGAGCCTTACAGGATCCCAGTCGACTATAGGCCTGTACTATCAGTCAGAAGGTGCACTGGGAAGGGGGAACAGCTGGAGATCACCCATGTTCCCCTCTTCCTTTTTATGGTCCGGCTACATCCTGCTGATTTTTGCAGCCCCCCCCTTAAAGCCCTATGTTCTAACAAGGTAGGATTCACTAAGGGTGAGAGTTGTCCTGAGCCCAGCTGGAGACCATGAGGGGAGGGCTCTCGTGGACGAGATGGAACAAAAATTTATTATTACACTCTGACTGCTCTACACCTTGAATCCCAACTAATAATGGCACTGGGCTTGGTTTGTTGGAAGGTGAACACCAAGTCCTCCTTCTGGAACCCTCACGCCCTTATATGCAACTCATGCACTAATACCGGAGGCCCTATCAGTGGAGAGTTTACCTACCGGAGGCCACACAGTCCTTTAACAGTGGGCAGGGTGACCCCCGGAGGAAAATCTTATCTTTTCACTGGTGGCCCACTCTGGGAGACCACCTTCCCAGTCACTCTCATTTGGAGGACGGGAGGTGAGGAGCTAATTGGTAGCTCATGCTCCTGGGTGGAGGGAGCGTCCCTCCATACGAGGCCCTGACTGGCCTGCTTGTAAATAGTTTTGTTGTTGGTTTTCTAATTGTTGTTATGCAGATGCGGGGATGGTATGTGAGAAGGGAGGCTGGGAGGAGGGGTTATGGGAGAAGAAAGGGTTACAGGGAGATGATGGTGAATAATGGCACTACAGAAGAGCGAGGGCTGGTTCTGCACGCCATCCTCCAAAAGAAAAGAGACTATAAAGGCTGGCATTTTAACAGGAAACCTGAGGGGAACTTGGAACCAAGGAAACCCAGTTCTGGTTCATTATGGGGACCCTAAAGCTAGTCTCATTTAATGTCAAGGGGCTGGGATCGCTGGTAAAATGGCACAATATATTACAGGACTTAGCGAGGGCCCATTGTGATATAGGACTTCTGCAAGAGACCCACTTTTCCACAATGGAAAACAGGAAATTACGTCGCATGTGGGTTGATGAGGTGTACGCCTCATCTCACAAGAAGGCGAAAAAGGCGGGGTGGCTATCCTGTTGAGGAAGGGCCTAGGTGTTACTCAGTTGAAAGCCCTCTCCGATGAGGAAGGTAGGTGGGTGATCTTGTCAGTGAAAGTGACAGATAGAGTAATACATATTGTTAATACTTATGCCCCAACCCCTACCAATCCGGAGTTCTTTAGGCATCTCTTTGGGGTGATTGCCTCGCTCCCGAAGGGCCAAATTATTATGGGAGGGGACTGGAATTGTGTAGAAGACACAAAAAGGGATAGATCATCACCAAGGTGGTAGCGGGACAATGGAAGGGGGCCTAAGACCCTCTCACACTTATGTGCTGAAGCAGGTTTGGTAGACACATGGAGAGACAAATATCCCTCCAGCAGAGATTTCACTTTCTAGTCACACTCTCAAAAGTCATACTCCCGGATAGACAGATTCTATACTCAGAAAGCGTGGGTGGGCTCGATAACGGATCAGCAGATCTATACTATTTTTCTATCAGACCATGCCAAAGTTAGCCTTACGGTTAATTTGGGACCCCAATGTAAGCAGTCATTGTGGCGCCTGAATGCTGGACTCCTAGGGGACAAAAAGTTTATTTCCAAGACAAAGGAGGTGATAGAGAACTACATTAAAGAAAACTCAGGCTTGGTGACAAAAGTAAAGTATCTCTGGGACGGGATGAAAGCTGTAGTTAGGGGAGAGATAATTGCATATACGGCTTACCAGAAGAAAGTTAGACGACAAGGACAAGACAAGCTGGAACAGAAAATTAAGGAGTTAGAGAACATTCATGGGGGGGGTCAACACAGCATAATGAAGGAGTTGAAGGAAGCAAGAGACCAATTAAACAAGCTCCTCTCAGTAAAAACCGAAAACGCCCTTAGATTCACAGCCCAAAAGTATTACATGGGTGGGAATAGAGCGGGTCGTCTGCTGGCCTTCAGGTTGAGAAAACAGGAGGCGGACAGGGATGTCTCCGGATGTCTCTGATCCGAAGGGATCAGGGAGACTGGCCACGGGGGCTCTCCAAATTGCAGACTGTTTTAAAGTCTTTTATGAAGACTTATACAAGTCGGAGGCCCCCATTGGCCAAATAGAAATGACCGAGAGAATCCTCTCTAGGCTCAAATTACCCAGTCTCCCAGGAGATCTCCAGAGAGAGCTGGACCGGCCCTTCTCCCAGTCAGAGTTTGCAGAGGTAATTAAGAAATTAAAGCATAACAAGGCCCCAGGCCCGGATGGGTACATAGCTGAGTACTACCAAAAATTCAAAGATGAGTTGTCCCTGCTATTACTCCAGGTGTGCAACATAGCCCACTTGCCAGCACAGGCCCCAGATACCTGGGCCCAGGCCATAATTTCAGTTATCCCAAAACAAGAGAAGGGCACCACCTTTTGTGGGAATTACCATCCCATCTTGCTGCTGAATGTAGATATTAAAATCCTGGCAAGAATGATAGCTAATAGATTGCAGAGAGTGATGACCCAGTTGATCCACCTGGATCAAACCGGATTTATGCCGGGGAGACACCTCCATGATAATGTCAGGAGATTAATTACAGTTATGACAAACTTTCAATCTGGAGGGAAGGGGGATACCGGGTTGGTGATCGCACTTGATGCGGAAAAGGCGTTTGACCGCCTTGAGTGAGGATATTTGGGGGAAGTCCTTCGGAGGTTTGGGCTGGGTCCGAGGTTTCAGGCTTGGGTGAAGGCACTTTATAGCAACCCCTCGGTGAGGGTGAGGATAAACGGGATTTTCTCCCAGCCACTCCAAATCAGAAGAGGCACACGTCAGGGATGCCCCCTCTCACTCCTATTATTCGCTCTTAGTATGGAACCACTAGCTGAGGCATTTCAGTCCCAGGGAAATATCTCTGGCATTAAGGTGGGAGGAGTGGATAATCACATATCCCTCTACGCTGATGATACCTTACTGTACTTAATAGACACCAGCTCCTCTCTGCCGGCTGCCATGAACCTTCTGAAGGAATTCGGTGCCATTTCAGGATTCAAGGTTAATGAATCCAAGTCTGAAATAATAGTAATGGGAGCTGAAGCTCCGGGATGAGTGAAGTCTCTCACTAACTAAAAGTGGGGCTCCAACGAGTTTAGATACCTGGGGATACGGATCCCGAAAAGGATCTGAGTAAGTTATTCCAAAGTAACTATGGGATGCTGTTTTTCCTTTTTTTTTTTTTGAAATTTTCTTTTTATTAACATTTTACAGTATACAAACGGGAATTGAGACAGTAATTACAGAACTTAACACAACACATTCCATAACATAAGAAGGAAAATAAAACAATAACCCCAACAAGAATCCCGAAACAGCTTCTGAAGTATCTAAAACAACCCCCCCCCCCATGAGGATGACGTCACTGAGGACACTGTTAGAGAAGCAAAGTTAAGTAATCAACTCACTTTAGACATGCAAGAATAAGAAAAAGAGACATACCCGGTAGACTGTGGACAACAAAAAACCCAGAGTGAGAGGTTATATTATTGCCACCTGAGGGTACCCAAAAGCAAGAAAATACAGATCTCATAAATAAAGCTCTATCGCTCCAATACCTTATAAGTAAAAAAAAAAAAAAAAAAACCTGATCAGTGAAGATACAAGGCATATAATTTGCCCCATTTCTTTTGAAAGGTCCTGGGGGAGGAGCGGAAATTAGCAATCAGTCTCTCCACCTTAAAACATTGGGAAACCTCATCCACCCAATCCTGATATGAAATCACAAGACTGTCTGTCCAGTGCCGAAGGACCAGTCTTTTAACCGCCATAGCAATAAGTGCTATGTGGTACTTCTTTTCTTTGACCCTCAATAGCTGAATAATCCCCTATGATACAGGATTCTAGCGGCCAGATGCTGTGTTAAACCAAGCAAGGGGTCTAACTTGTCCTTAATTGATTCCCAGAGGAGCTACCTTAGGACAATGCCAAAAATATGAGGAAGATCCCCCTGCCCCTCCCACACCTAAAACATTCTGAGGGGCTGACGAGCTAAATTTTGACTTCCTCAGGTGTATAGTACATATTATTCAGTATAAAATACTGGGTCATTCTGTTCCTGTCCAAAGTATTATAGACATACACATCCCTCCATATTTGACCCCATGGGACCTGGGGTTGGAAGAGACTAATTCCCAAATTTTGGAACCCGTTAGCGAGTTGGATGGGCAAGCTTCATAAGACAGGCATACAACTTGGACACCCCGTGCGGCCTACTCGCACCCCCTTTAACTTCCTCCAATAGCAGCTTGATTACTGAGGGAGATGCTGTTGAACCAAACTCTCTATCCAATAAGTGCCTCACTTGAAGTATTTTAAACAAGGCCTTAATGGGAATATTCAGAACCAGTAATAAGTCCACCACTAGACCTAGTTTACCTTGCACATAGAAGTCCTCCACTAACAACTCCTGAATAGGAGGCAACCAGTTGGGGACTAGCATCTTACCCCCAATCCGAATATTAGGGTTACCCATCAGAGGTTGACCAGCATCCTTATTGCAACGGATCCTTATAGAGGAAAAGAGCTGATTAAGCACCCTAACAGTAATACCCACAGGCGAGTCTTGAATTCCCTGAGGAAGAGATGCAAAACCACAGTAAAATAGGCTACAGGGATTGATATTATGGCAAGTTATAAGCTCCAGATCCAAATCTAGCCAAGTTGGAAGGCACAGACCCCTCATAACCCCAGCCATTTACCTGCTTTAATAAGGTGACTGGCCCAGTAATAAAATTCGAAATTGACAACCTAAGACCCCATCTCCCTGGGAAGGCACATTTTATTGAAGGCCCGTCTTGCGATTTGTGGTTCCAAATAAAACCGTTAAGGTAGAGTGGATTTTTGAAAAGACCTTGGGCAGCCAAATATCTAAAAGGTTCAAGGGATAAAATAATCTAGGAAGAATATTCATTTTGATAATACTTATTAGGGCTCCTACAGACAGCAGGTAGTTTCCCCCACCTTTGCAAATCAGCCTTAACTCTATCCAGTAAGTCATCGAGATTAAGCTTCTTGACCAAGGAGAAATCTTGCGCCAAGTAGACTCCGAGGTATTTCAAATATCCCTGAGTCCACTTCATGCCCAAGTGGGATACCGAAGCCTGAGTAAAATGTAGATTAAGTGGAAAAATTTCAGTCTTTGCTAAATTAAGTTTATAATTGGATAACTCCCCAAATTGTGGAATTAACTTCATTACCACCGGCAAAGAATCAACCGGGTTGGCCAATTGTAACAAAATATCATCCGCATAAACTGAAATCTTAAGAGTATGACCAAGGACCGGGCATCCCTGGATCATGGGATGCTGTTAAGGAAAATAAGAGAAGACTGTGAGAGATGGGCGGCTTTGCCACTATCTATTACAGGTAGGGTGGAATCAGTAAGAATGAATATTCTTCAAGGCTGCTTTTCTTGTTTGAAGCACTCCCCCAACCCCGCCAAGGGAGTTCTGGCAGGAAGCCCAAAGGGTGATAAGTAAATTTATCTGGGCCGGAAAGAGGCCTAGACTCAGTTGGGCTCTCTTGAAACTGCCCAGGGGGAAGGGAGGACTGGGGGTCCCAGACTTTAAGATGTATAACAGAGCGGCCCAGCTGCAGTATCTGGCGGTGTACGCCTCCCTGGGAGAGAGGCAAAGCTGGGTGGAAATGGAATTGCAATTGTTAAGGCCTCTAACATTCACAGCAATTATATTTAACAAGATTACCCCTAGGATAATACAAGAATTAAAAACACAAAACATGGTGAAGGATTTGAGAATACAATCCTGGTTGGCAAGACAGGGCAAGATCCATGAAAGTCTGGATTTCTTGCCGGGGAGGGAGAATCCATTGTTCAGATGCTGGCAAGGGTTGGGACTTGAAAAGTTTTCACAGCTTTTTGTGGGAGACATTATTAAAAGTTTCACCCAACTGCAATGGGAGTTTGGAATCCCGGTCTCAGACTTCTATGGCTACTTACAGATTAGGCACTATATACAGGCTGTAGAGAAGGGTAGCTCAGAGTTAAGGTCTGTTTGGCCTCACCAGCTCCTGAATCTGCTCCAGGAATTACTTAAAGGACCAGTCCACCAGACCCGACCAATTTCTAAACTATATGCAGCGGCGGGAGTCGGGGGCCCCGGACCACAGAACCCAAGTGCAAGCTTGCTGGGAAAGGGAGTTGAGACTGGAAGATGAGAAACCCAGCTGGGAGGTGATATGGAGGATGGCGGGTAGAATCACGGCCTCACCCTCTAGGAGGGAGTTCAGATGGCAGGTCCTCACAAGATTTTTCAGAACCCCAGTTATAACAAAACATTTTGATTGAACCTGGTCAGACAAATGCTGGAGGGGTTGTGGACAGGTGGGTTTGCACGAACACATCTTCTGGAGCTGCCCTAAGGTTAAAAATTATTGCAGCCGGGTGGCTCGTAGTTTGGGGCAGATCCTCCAGACGGAGATTCTGGAGCGACCCCTTTGCCTCTTACTTGGGGAACCTCCCCTGGGGATGAGGGGCCCAAAAGCCACATATCTGTTCCCAATCCTGCTAGCAGTGGCCCAGAAGACAATCATGAAGCTTTGGCTGAGTGAGGTGCCTCCGACTGAAGAAAACTGGCTGGCAAATTGCAATCAGATAAAAACAATGGAGAGGCTCACTGCCAACCTGACTCTGAGGACTGAGAGGTACAAAGCCCACTGGCTCCCCTTTTTTGAGTTCCTAGGTGTCAGGGAGGAGGTCACCACCCTGGAGATTCTGGCCAGAGAGCCTCTGGATTAGGTTCTGATGGGATGTCCCCAGCCTAGTGTCCCCCCCGATGGAAATGGGAGTGGAAATAGGTGACATGGGCCTGATCTTAAGATGATAGGTACAATTCACCATCTGTCTCGGGAGGGGAAGGGGGAGAGGGAGGAAGAGAGGGAATAATTAAGTAGTTATTAATTTGCTGAATTTTTGTTGGTCTAGTTGTTATAATGAGTAAACACATAAATTTTAATTTGGAATATAGGCAGAAGTTTAGAATGCAATTCATAACTGGGCTTAGTGGCCCACCATTTGTTAAGTGGACTATTCTAAAACTGATGCTATTTAGCGGGATGTGTAAGCCATCTCATACTGTTCAGGATACATAATAACTGGATGTATAAGTTGAGAATCCTGTCCACTTAAAGGGTCTGCCTATTAATTGTTATATATGAAGAGTGAATGAATGTTGGAGTACTTGTTAACATATAGAAAACTTCTCAATAAAATGCAATTTCAAAAAAAATTAAAAAAGAAGAGGATTGAATACCAGATAGCCTGCAGTTTAAAAATGGTAGAATGGGCCAAAGGAGCTTATGATTTGCATGGGTGAAATTGCTAAGGGAAAGTGGGGTACTGATTAGCTTATCTGACTGAGCAAACCTAAAATGGTCCAAGGGGTGTTCTAAGGTGGGGTGTTTTTCCTTTAGTAAATGATTAAGTATAGGTCTCAGGGGCTTACTGGATTTTTTTTTCTCTTGCATTTGTTCTCTTTCTTTCCTCCCTAATTTGCTATAGCTGGAATAGATAAGTGGGGGAATGGATAGGGCGTGGAATGCTGTCTTCCAGATATCATTTGATATTTTAGAGGCTGTGACCACGTGTGGGGAGAAGAAGGAACCTACTGAGCTTCTGGAGCTTCTTTAATTTAAAATAAAAGGGGTATTAGATAACTTAAGATGTTAACGATGGGATTAATGGTTATAGTGGGGGTCTTTTGTCTTTTCTGTATATTGGGACTCGGGGGGCTCGGGGACACCTAGGGGCTAACTCATTCACGTCTCATTCAGAATAAGGAGGACGATCGGAGGATCGGGGGTTAATGGGGGGTTATTAATGGAAAAAGGGGGAGAGAGAGAATCCATGGTGCATTTAACAAGGTGGATAGAATGCAAGAGGGTGATAAGCAGGGATACTGTTATAAATTATGGCATTGATTAAATTTCTCTCATGGAATGTTACAGGCCTCAGGGGGTGGAAGAAAAGACTGGTAATATTAATATATATAAATCAGTTGGGGGTACACTTTGCTGCACTACAAGAAACCCACTTACTGAATGAGGAATTATACCTATTGAAGAAAGGGTGGGTGGGCAAAGTAATAGGAGCAGGGAATGCGAAAGCATCGGTGGGGTGTGGCAATACTAATAAGGAAAGTTTGCCCTTATGTAATTACTCAAATCAAGTCACAAGAGGATGGTAGGGGGATACATGTGTCAGGTAATATTTTGGGAAATCCAGTCTTTTGCACCTCAATTTATGGTCCTACCCCCTCTAAACCTGACTTTTTTGCCTCAAAGGAGGTTGATATTGCTACGCACCCATCTCACCCACTTATTCTAGCAGGTAATTGGAACCTCTGCTTGGATAATGGGGTAGACAGGAACCCTCATTCTAATCGACCACCTTTTTCAGTGCAGATAGCTCTAAATAGATTGTTGGAATTTTCAGCACTAGTAGACCCCTATAGGGTGTATAATAAAGGGGATACCGAGATGACCTTTTACACTGGAATACACAAGTCACATTCTAGAACTGATTTTTTTTTGGTTAATAGGGCAACTTTAAGGGGCATCAAAGAACTGATTACTCTCAACAGGGTATTATCTGACCACTCCCCAATTCAGATGCAATGGGAGATAGATAACATTCCCTTAAAACCATATTTATGGCGGTTGGATGATGGGATATTAGCGGTTGATAATACAGTGTTTAAATTAGAGGAAGCACTAGAGGAGATTATCCAAACCCCAATTCCGACACTTATGGATAAGAAATGTGATTGGCCTACCTGCAAGGTATTATATGCAGGAATAGCCCAGGAATATACTGCTAGGAGGAATAAGATGAATAGAGTGTGGGAAGAATTTTTAACTGGGGCCATTAAGTCCCTACTACCTTTGGAGGGTGCCTCTAGTGAGCTGGGAAAGGAGCTAAGAGATTTAAGAGAGGACATGAGAAGCATGATGTATCTCAGGATGGATCGCTGGCTTGAAAGGTTAAATGCTAGATACCTGACGCAGGGAGATGTGCCGGGCTGTTTGTTAGCTAGTAGAATTAGGGAATGGGAGGTAGATTGAATGATCATGGCAGTGAAGTCTGGAGGGGATATTATTACAGATCCTCAGGGAATGGCTGATGCCTTTGCAGAATATTATGCTGGGATCTATCAAGAGGTTGGTACTAGCTCAGAGGATGAGATTAGAGGGTTTCTTGATAAAATACCCTTGCCCAAATTGGACAAAGAGCAGGCTCAGGCTTTGGCAGCCATAATCAGTGAGGTAGAAATTATGGCAGCAATTAAAGAATTTGCCAAATGGTAAGACCAAGTCCTGATGGCCTATCGGCTAAATTTTATAAAGTTCATCTATTGACTATACTCCTTTTTATTGAAAGATCTATTCTTGAATATTATGAAAGCTGAGGTTCCCCATTCTCCTCTGTACCAAGCTTATATCACACTAATTCCAAAGCCAGATAAACCTAGGGATCTGTCTGGCAATTACAGACCCATAGCTTTAATAAATCAGGATATTAAAATCCTTACAAGGATCCTGGCTAATAGAGTTTTAAAAGTTGCTCCTTTTTTAATTTGTCAGGACCAAGTTGGGTTTATGCCAGGTTGGGGGGAAATGATGCATTAAAGAAGCTGCATCACGTCCTTCGTCGGGCTTCCAATTCTAAGTCAGCTATGGCACTGATTGCACTTGACACCGAGAAGGCATTCGATAGGGTTTCCCATAATTTTCTATTTTTTACAATGGAGAAAATAGGTTTCCCGAAGAGCTTTCTTAGATGCCTTAAAAATCTTTATAGTGTCCCTACTGCTAGGGTTCTGTGCAGTGGCTACCTTTCTAAACAGTTCCAGCTGATGAATGGGACTAGACTGGGTTGCTCCCTGTCACCAATTTTGTTTAACATTTATTTGGAACCTTTATTAAGGGCACTTCACATGGAGTCCGCAGTTCAGGGAATTAAGGTTCATGAGATGGAGCTTACATTTTCAGTTTTTGCCGATGACATACTGTCACATCTATATAATCCAGCCAAAAGCTTCCAAAAAGCCCTTGAAATTATTAGGCAATTCTCTGAGGTTTCCAACTACTAATTAAATTTAAGCAAAACCCAGGTTCACCCCCTTACCTCGTTTACTTATAGAGCAGATTTTGAATACCTGCAAATTAACAGGGCCCCAATTAAAATCAAATATCTGGGCATCTGGATTATGGCCAAAACAGAAAATGGGATGGAAGAAAATGTGGACAATCTTTTGACTACAATTAAAAATGATATTGTAAGGTGGAATAAACTCCCCCTAAACTTCACTGCCAGACTTGGACTGATAAAAATTTATCTCCTACCTAGATTGTTATACCCGATTCATTTGTTACCTTATAGTATTCCCAAAGGAAGGTTCATTAATATCCAAAGGGTAATCTCAGCATTTTTGTGGAATTCAAAACCCCCAAGGAGAAAACATGCTGCCCTACACCTTCCTCATCTTATGGGAGGCATTAAACTTCCGGACCTATTTTTGTATTATGTAGCTGGACAGCTTGTTTTAATGGGATGGTGGTACAGAACTCAAGAAGAAAAGGGATGTTCCCCAACATGGTTCCAAATTCAGCAACAAATTTTAGAGGACCTGAAACTGTCCCCAGCAACGTTGCTCTTTTCAGATCCAGAGGCCATACCTAAAAGGGGAAGGCAGATGCCAATCTTTAAACCAATGATGGCGTGGTGGAATTTTTTAAACACCACACAGAAGAGAGCTCAAAGAAGAGTTAGGGATCAACCTATATTAGGAAATCCTAATTTTTGGCTGGGGGGACAAATAATCAATCAGCATTGGGCACCACAATTAGCTGATCTGAAACTGACAGACTTTATAGTAGAAGATAGGGTGGTTCTACCCATGCAGACTAAGGAATGTGATTTTTTCAGAAAGATTCAGATTACAAATATGGTGCAGCAATTTTTAGGAGATAATAAAGAAATGGGTCAGACTCCATTTACTTGGGATCATTTGAATGAGATTGATTACTCACAACACTCCCTCACAAAAGTTTACACAGTGCTGCTTGGCTTTGTGAGCTCAGAATCCATGGCTCAAATTTTATATTCAGAAGATAGTTTAACCCCCCTGAGGCCTGACTGGAAAGAGGTTTGGAAAAATGTTAAATTCCTGCCCATACTGAAATATAAGACTATGCAATTCTTTATTTTTTCAAATATTTACTACACCCCAGTTAAGCTATGTTCTAGAAAACTCAGACAGACATATATGTGCTTTAGATGTGGAGTAAAATCAGGAGACCAGTTACATGTGATGTGGAGCTGTCCCAAAATACATTCATTATGGGTTCAAATTGGTCAAAACATTGATCCGTTATTAAACTATTCGGAGCATATTAAACCAGAGATCTGTGTCTTGGGAGATATGAAAACAGTTGTGAGAGAGTCAGCTAAGCATCATGTGGCATTGATGTCCACCCTGGTTAAGGCATTTGTCCTAAGACATTGGAAAAGTGATTGTATTTATAATTATGATCAATGGGTTAGAGACCTGCTACAGGTCTTAGATAGACTTAAAAGACAAATGTTAATAGATGAGAAAAAGAAAATATGTGATAAAAGATGCAGGACATTAGAGGCAGTGTACTCAATACAACTGAAGAGTGCTCAAACACAGATCTGTCTGTCTGATTGGGATTAGCTAGCAATTATTTCCTAAGAGAAAGTTAAAAGGGATTATGATTTTATGGAGGTGTGTAATTTTGTTTCAGAAAGTACTTTAATCAGTGAGGTACATTACTCTCTTTAGATAGTTCTTAGTGTGGTTTTACAATATCTGCCACATTAAAAGGGTTATGATGAGTTATCTCTCTCTCCCAGGGACACAGTTTTAAAAGCCCAGTCCAACGGACTTACAGGTGCTTAGAAATTAAGGATAGTAATAAAGAGGGATGTCAAAACTGGGGGTAGATCAGATCTATAGTTAACTTTGAATGGACAGAATCCATTGTTATAATAGTGAAGCAGCCTCACCTTAGATGTTATAATACTTTAAAACTGTGTATGTAAATTTTTTAGGGGATGTATATAGTATCTACAGCCAGTTTTAGGATCAGCCAGGGATATGTGTATGTATGTTTTCTCTGTTGAAATCATAAACTTTAATAAAGAAGTTTAAAAAAGAAGTTAATTTGGCTTAAGGATACCACCTTACAGTAATGGGTTCTGTAGGCATCTGACCGTGCTGCTAGCCATGCATTCTAATGCACTGCTTGAAACCAATCAGAATGCAGACTTTTACTTGCCATTTTGTAAGGGAGTGCTAGCACACATCACAAATTGTAAGCTGCACAATGTCAGACCAAAATGTTTGATTCACAATGAGTGTAGCCAGGCAGCAGGAGCTTTTAAAAAAACTTTAAAACTCTATATCTAAGTTCAGGAGTGGAATTAAATACAATTAAATGAAAATGGTTATATTGATTTTTTTATCCCAGAGATACATTTTTATTAAAATAAAATATGATGATTTTTTTCTGCAAACAATTATTGCTACTGTATGTTTCTACATCGACTGTATGGTGGTAGGTGGAGGTTTGTAGAAATGTGGCTATGCTAATGTTGTACAGCAAGGAATTAACAGAAATTCTAAATAATTTCTGGAAGCCGGCACAGTAGCACTGAGGTGCTGGAAGCCTTATCTCGTGCTACCAGGGTTAAGGAATGATCTCAGGTCATCGGAGTGCTAGTGCATTGGGGGAAGGGAGGAGCAGGATTGAGCAAGCCATTAGGCAGCTCTCCTCTCCTCTCCTGGGGATGGTGGGGTGGGTTGTTGCCCCCCCCTGTAGTCCTGCTCCCACTGGGTGGAGGTCCAGTGGGTATCGTAGGCAGGAGGGGGCAGCATCATTATGGGTGGGTTGAAGGGTCTGAGTTGGCACCACAGTGTTCATACATGACTCCACACACATGCACAGCTGTGTGCCAGGGCCTTGGGTCAGGAACAAGAGAAAAACCTACAAAAATAACAAAAATCTATATAGAAAAAACATTTTTGGAAAACATTGATTAGATTCATGCAGTTTTTAAACTGTGCAATTCGCAGAGTTCACAGCGATGTATATCAATTTCCATAGTATTTCATTACGCAAATTGCAAACACAGTTTGTGTAAAATAAAAAATACCACAAAGTGGTAAATTACATCAATTCACACAGCAACATTCACACAATTGCTGTGAATTGCGAAGTGGTCACTACTGAAAAATTCTGTAAAATGCATAGCATGTAATTTGCCACATTTTTCTGGCAAATTTATTTATTTATTTCTATAAAAAGTATCTAGGAATAGCAGTTCAGGTGCATAATATAACATGACTAATTGAACAAATTCAAAATGATGTGTGACTTTGTTCATTTATGGCATACTATTCAAGTTAATGGAAAGGCAAACATACACCAATTGAAATTGACATTTTTGAACTATAGTATAGTACTGTATTTTATTTGTTGAATTTATTTATTTAATTTTATACCATCTACAGGAGAGAGAAGCTGCCAGGTCTTGCCAGGTAAGGTGAGTTGAATACTACTGGGAGAGAGGGTGCTGAGTGGACAGGATGGTAAAAAGGTCTTTGACTGGTGAAGGGGGTGAGGGTTCACTAGACTGCAAGGGACAGGATTAATATGAACTGGGAGTTTGGACTGCTGATAGTGGGATGGAGGATCCACTTGACAGCAAGAGATGGGGATATTACAGTGAACTGCAGATTGCAATAGGTATTAGGGAGGGAACAGGTTGCACTAGTGTTCAGCACTCAGCTGGAGGGGTGGGCAATGTGTGCCAATATGTGCGTACATAAGAGTATTTTTTTTAGTTTATAATTTATAGTGCAGATATTTGTACAATACATCAAAGGGTAAAGTACTGCATGTTGTATACAGAGAAGGTTGCAGTATCATAAAACACAGTGAGCAGGATACTTAGACTGCGCCAGGCAGTGGTGCAAGTGTTGGCGCAGTGCAACTGAGATGCGCCTGGGCCAGGACAGGGTGATATTCAAAGGTGATATGCAAAGGTGCATCCACATTGAATATGGCACAGAATGCTCCTGGTGCAAGAACAATGTGCTGGCACATTCCCCAAACAAGGTGGACCGGGAATGTTCCAGCGTAAATGTAGTGCTGTGCACATCAGATGCAATATTCAGAGTTGGGCATGCAAACGGGGCCATAATTTATGCATGGCACAAATGGGGCCATTTGCATGCCATCATGGCTCCATTTGCATGCATTACGCAGGCAGCCCAGCAAAATGTGCCTGGAGCCCTGCGCAACTGCTAGCACCATGAATAGAGTCCCGGGTAGTCTAGTGGACCTATGCCCAATCACGGGCGGTTGACAACTTTTATCCAGCCTGGTGGTCTAGTGGTACTCCACTTCCCTCCCACCCACAGTGGACCCTTAGCCACCCAGCCCCCCCATCACAGGTGGACAGCTGCACCCTGCCCGTATACCATCCGGCTGCCTGCCAAATGACAGTGTACAGCATGATCTGTAGCCCTATTGGCCCACAGTGTGGACCAATGGGCTTGCAGACCATACTGTACTACACAGGCACAGATATGTGAATGAATGCATTGTGTTGTGCCCTGCAATACAGCAGCCCTCCTGTGGGTGGCCTGGCTTTGAGACTTTTTTTCCTGCTTAACTTTAATCCCCCATATGCGGTGCAACTCAGAGTTGTGCTAGCATATGCGCCACACATCCTGGGCTGAATATTGGGATGTACCGCATGTGCATGGGCATGCCCCCTGCATTTGTGCTACATACATTAACTTTGTACCCCAGTGCACCGGGACTTGTGCTACTCAAGTCCTTATGTTCAACATCACACTTGGGTGCAATACTGGGGTTGTGCTAGCACACCTGTTTTGTGCCAGGTGCAATCCCTTTGAATATCTGGCCAATTTGTCCAACTTTATGTTCATGGGTCAAAAAAAAAAATTCTGAAACCTCAAAAACTTTGACATATACTCTGAAGAGGCAATTTTAGTTCTACTTTATAACAATAAGGGTTGTTTTATTAACCCCTTCATACCTTAATTAAATAGAAACCAATACAAAGTGGCCCACAAGAGTGGAGTACAGATGAGAAAGGTTAAATATATGCCCATTTAGTGTCAACTATACACAATTGGGAAGAGAAATAGAACCACATATTGTGATAATGATGCATTGTTCCTTTCATAATGAGGGAGGGAGATGTGAGAAAGAATTGCTACCTGATGGATAGCTTGCTACCACTCCAGTAGTTGAGGAATGCTAGTGGTGTGACATTTGCGGAGAAGAAGGCATTTTGCTTCCACCCCTGCCTGAATGCATCAGCACATCTGAGGGTCTGTATAGCAGATGGAGGTGCGGGCGCAATGCCCAGGAGCATGAGTTGGGGGTTGAGGGTCGTCGATTTCCCACTACTTGTTTGCAATCTGCTGAAATTTCCTCCCAATTGGTTTGTATATTAGGGTAGTCCCAAAAGATATGATATATGACTCCTCCCAGGAAGTTACACAGCCAACAGGAATTCACATTAAGAAGGCCCATGGCATGTAATCTAACTGGTGTTCTGTACACCCTATGGAGAATCATATTTTGGATAAGTAGACTTCTATTATCCAGGCAGGCAAAATATGCCACTTTCCAGAAATGTGCCCAGTCCTGTGGAGTAATAGTTATGAATAGGGCTTTTTTTCAATGCTCCCCAGATTTTTGTGTATGTTTAGGAATCTCTTTCAGAATCTGTTGGTAAATTGCACTTGTTTTCGCGATCCAATTTCGTATGTCCAATTCTGAGACTATCTAATGGCACTGGCAGATTTCTCAATAGGGATGTCAGTGTACTGCACAACTGTAAGTGTTTCCAGAATTCTGATTTAGCCAGATAAAAAACTGGATTGCAAATTTATGAAGGAATCGAGAATATGGGTACCCGGGATCAATAGATCTTTAAGATGGCCTATACCTGTGCGATTACAGGAGGCCCAGAGTACTGACTGGCCATCTGTCTAGATCAATGGGTTGTCCCAGGGCATTAGCCATCCTAATAGAGTAATGGAGTGTTTAGCAAGCCAGGACCTCATCTGAGTGGATGCTAATATGGTACCCCATTGTCGTAGGTGAGGAGGAATGGTGGTGTACAAGTAGGTGGGCAAAGGAGGGTTTTGATGGTGTGCCAGACTGGAGGGGGATTTGATGATTGTACAAACCATTGGCTTGTCTGTGCAGCTAGACAAGCTTTATGATACCCCTGAAACCAGGGAGATTCCATACCCATTTTGTCCAGTGTGATCTAAGCTTTGTATGACTTAATTTTGGGACCATTCCCTCTCATGAAAATGACCCTATCAAGGTGTCAAGCTTCATGGGCCATCTGGTTAGGTATATTGATGAGGAGGTGGGAGAGGCAGTGGAAAATCCTGGGGAAAGCCACCATTTTAGTTGCTGCTATTTTCCCCACTAAAGAGAGATGATGTTTCTTCCAGCATTTTAGGCCATCACTAAGCTTTTGTATTAATGGAACAGACTGAGGGTAGGGCTCTTAGTGAGGTCTCTAGATAGGTGAATGCCTAAGTACTTTACAGACAGAGGAGAATACTTCAGGCCTGCCTGTTCACATGGGGCAGGAATACATAATTTCTTTAACGGCAGGATTTTCATTTTCCCCTGGCTGATGTTTAGACTGGACACCAAAAAGAATGCCTTGAGGAACAAAATGAGATGGGGTAAGCCCTACAGTGCCTCCAAAAGGAAGACCAGGAGGTCATCTGTATATAGACAGGTACGGAAGTCAATGCAATTGAGGGATATTCCATGTATATCTGGATGATTTCAAATAGCAATTGCTAGGGGTTCAATGGCTAATATAAATAACGTGGGAGATAGGAGGTAGCCTTATCTGGTTCCTTTTTGTAGTAGGAAAGGACTGGAGAAGGTGAAATTTGTTAGGAGCCTTGCCATTGGAGCATTGTATAGGATCTGTATCAAACTGGAAAAATAGGGCCAGAACCCCATGTACTGGAGGGTCTTAAGCAGGTAACCCCATTCCATGGAGTCAAAAGTCTTTTCAAAATCAATGGGGATGGTGGCTGTTGGGTTAGGAAGTTGACTTACCTTAGGGATGATGGACATCTGGGAATGAAGAAGATCTAATGCTAACCTACCTTTTGTGAAACCTGCTTGGGCCAGATGGATAAGCTTGGGGAGTACTGAATCTAGTGGGAGCACAAAGGCTTAGCTACTATCTTAGCATTGGCATTTATCAGAGATAGCTAGTTAGAAGACTCAGGCCTTTTCCATCCTTAGGGAGAACCATTATTATGTCCTCTCTGATGGCTGGAGGATGGGATTTAGTGGCTTGTGACTCATTAAACATCTTCTGGAGATAGGGACTTACTATAGGATCCAGATGGGCGTATACATTGCCTGGCATACAGTCTTCACCAAGAGATTTGCTTTTATTTAATTAGTGGATGGCTTTTTGTATTTCTGTGATGGAGAGGGGGGCTTCTAATGAAGTCCTATTCTGGGGTGATAGCTGGGGAATGTTTAGTTTGTATAAGAAAGTGTTAATATGGGATGTCGGTCCAATACTGCAGAGCTGTAAAGTTTCTCATAGAATTGAGTCATTGTTTCGTTTATTTCTGTTGGTTTATGGTGATGGATACCTGCAACGTCCTTCAGCATAGGGATGTGGTGAACTGCTTGTTCTTTTCTTAAGTGCTAAGAAAGCAGATGCCATTTGTTTCAAATACATCCCAATATTTATGTCTGGTTCCCAGATGGGCTATGTTAGCTTTCTGTGCTGTAAGTGCATTAATCTGGATATGGATTCCATTAAGTTATGCCTGTAATGCCTTTGCTTGCTTTTGGGTTTTAGCTTTCTTATATTCTTGGTCTTTTTTGCGTCAAATTATTTTCTAATATTTTAAGCATATCTTACCTTTCTCACCTGCGCCTAGCTATGAAGGTTCTATGTGATAACGGTGAAAGCCTAAAGGAGATCACCGTTATCACGAAGTCAAAATGATGACAATGTTTTTTGGCACTCTGACACCCTGGCACACAGCAAAATGGTGCTGGGGACTTTGTTTTTTAATGTTTTCTGTGGGGGGCTGCACCCCCCTACTAAAGGATTCTGAAGTCCAGGGGGTGCATGTTGGGGGGGTGAAAATGTTAAAAAAAAAGGTTTGGGACGGGCGCAACAAAAATGCACCAGTGCACAGACCCTAATGCAGTACCCAGTAGACAGATGCCAGCAACTCATTCATCATGCCATGGGGTCAGCTCAGCAACCCACCATGACACCACCCCTCACATCCCCTCCCGCCCCTTGCTGTACATGCCCACTCACACCCTCCCGCCGCATGTGTATGTATTGCAACATCCTGTTGCTATACTCTCCCACTACCCCATCCGTCTACCCTACCGTCCTGTGGCTGTCCCTGCAATGCACTGGGAATAGGTTACTGTTATTGTAGGTGTCCTTCACCCAGTGCCAATATCATGGGATACCACTGCGAAGGCCATAATCCCTTCCTGGACTATTGCCTTAGAGGACTTCCAGATCGTAGTAACAGTGAAATCTCCTGTGTCATTTTCTAGAAAGAATCTGCTGGCCTGTTCTGTTACCCACTGCCTGAAGGAGGTGTCCCTCATAAGCAGGGTGTCTAGCCTCCACTGAGTTGACCGGGGGGATTCGGGTCCCCATATAACCAGCAAGGACACTGGGGAATGGTCTGATATTACAAGGTGTTTTATATCACAGGTGATTGTTTTTTGGGTGATAAGAGGGGATCCTAATAAAAGGTCCAGTCTACTGGCTGAACCATGAACTGGTGAGATGTACATGACGTCCTCAGCTGATGGATTGAAGGACCTCCAGAGATCTGTGACAATGTTCCTTCATCATATTACTTACAGCTCTGGCCACTTTGGTATGAGGCTCAGCAATGTGGAGTGATCTGACTGTGCCCAGGTCTATGGTGGTGTTGAAGTCTTACATCAGAAAAGGAGTCATTGGTAGGGCAAACTCTTGAAGCTTTTGGCAGAAATTATTTAAAAGATTTGGGGAGTCTGTATTGGGTCCATATATTGAACAGAGGGTTATCAGTCCTTGTGCAGTGGCTAGCCCTAAGAGGACCCATCATCCCTCGACATCATGCTTCTGCTTTTCTTTTTTTTAAACACATTTTTTATTAATTTTCCTAAATGAGTAATCACAACATATTACTTCATGATTCAATAACAATGACAATTACATTTTCTACCCCTTCCCCATCCCATACTGTCCATGAAATAAGAATATCCAATAAATCTTGTGCTATGCTTAAAAAGACCATACAATGTAGGACATTTTTTTTTATCAAATGTCTCAGTTAATATAGAAATTTCTATACCACACCAGAATGTTAACCATTTACTTAACTAGATCCATAATTACTACCAAGTACCTCTTACCTCTCAAAAAGAGGTGGAAAGGCAGTAAACAAAAACAGACATCACTTAAGAGTCTCAAAAGTTACCTGGTTCTATAGTTTTTAGTATTAACATCCATTTTTGATTATACTTTTTTAATTTTTTTTGTCTAATAACAGGCTCTTTCTAAACTCATGGTTTCCAAGAAGAGGTTTCTCCATAATTGTATTGATGGTACTTCTGCATCCTTCCATATCCTAGTCATACATCTTTTAACAGTCATGAATGCAGTATGGACTACTGCTCTTCTATTTTCAGGAATACATTGAAATGCAGAGACTTCTAATAGACATATTTCTGCTCTGAACCTTAAATTTATATCTAGTGATCTGTTCACAATTTCAATAAACCTTTTCCACATCTCTGGAATATACGGGCACAAGACCAAAACATGGATTGCAGTCACAACTTCTCCACAGTCCCTATTACATGGTGGGGAAATAGAAGTCTCAAATTTATTTAAGAAATAAGGTTGGTAATAAATCCTATGTAATATGTAAAATTGTATTTGATTTAATCTATTACTTAATGCACTGTTCCAAGTATATTTTATCCCATTGTTTATATGTTATGGAAATGTTCAAATCCTTTTCCCATTTATTTTTTTTAAACAGTACTCTATTATTCCTACTATCTTTAAATACTGTATATAATTTTGAAATCAATTTTTTCCTATCCCTTACCTCACTCAAAGTTCCCAACACTTGATTCTCTAACATCACATTCCCCTTTCTGGTTATTTCTGTAAGTACACTTCTAATCTATAAATAAGAGTAGAACATATTTGTATGAATGCCATATTCTTCCTGTAGTTGGGAAAAGGGCTTTAAATAATTTCCTTCATGCAGATCTCCAATATTCACTACCCCTATTGTTCCACCTTTTTAGTATTGGAGTATCAAAATATTGATGGAACTTATTTTGATACAAAGATGTAAATCAGCAGATCTTACCCCCCCTCCCCCCTCAACCCTATAGATTTATGCCAGACTTTAACAGTCTGGCTGAAAAAGATGTTACTACCTTGTTTCTTAATCTTATTAGAAAAGAGTATATGCAAAAGTTTAATTGATGTGGGGTGTTGGCACTCAAGGAATGAGGGTCCATAGCCCACAATTCATTTAAAGATTCTAACATGGCTGCCCAATGATATTGTTGAAAATTAGGTAATTTGAGACCCAGCTGTAGGTATTCTTTAGTCAACTTGTTTTTACTAGCCTTGCCCCCTCTCCATAAAAACTTGGCAATAATCTGGTCCAATTTCTTAAAAAAAATATAATTCAGGATCTTCAATGGACTTGCCTGGAATACTTATAACGTTCTAGGTAGTACATTCATCTTTACTAACTGTACTCATTCTAATAAAGATAGGGGAATATATTCCCATTTTTGCAAGTCCCTCTTCACATCCTCCATCAGAGGTCTTAAATTTAAATCTATTAGTTTGTTCCATTTATTAGTTATTTGTGTTCCCAGATATATCAGGCTCTCACTTTTTATAGATGTAGAGAAATGTACAATGTCTACATTTCTTTTTTCTGAATGTACAAATAATGCTTCCAACTTTTCCCAGTTACCTGACTACCCCGAACATTTACCATACTCCTTTATTATTCGCATTACTATATTCATCTCCTGTACTGGCTTTTTAAGATAAAGCAGAATATTGTCTGCAAACAGTGAGATTTTTAATATTACATTTTTTTATGAGTCCCTCTATTTCTTTATAATTTCTAATAACATTAGCAAGTGGTTCTATTATTAATGCAAACAACAAAGGAGACAATGGACACCCCTACCTAGTGCCTATGAAAAGAGGAAACGCAGAGGAAGTCATACCATTTGTCATAATTTTTGCCCTTGATGATGAATATACAGCTTTAATCCATCCTACATACCTAGGTCCCACATTAGTCTGCTTAAGGATTTCAAAAAGATATGGTCATTCGACCTTATCGAAGGCCTTCTCTGCATCCAGGGACACCATCACGGCATTAGCTTCTGTAGTATTATACAAGAATTGTAATGCATTTCTAATATTATTGTGGCCCCTTCTTCCCCTGACAAAGCCTGTCTGATCCTTTTAATCAGATTTGGCAATTTTTTTTCCATTCTTGTTGCTAATATTTTAGTGTAGATCTTGTAGTCCACATTTAAAAGTGAAATTGGATGGTAAGATCTACACAGTGTCTTATCCTTACCTTTCTTAGGAATAATAATAATCAGGGCTTCATCAAAGGAAAGAGGGAGTCTTCTCTGAAACCCATTATACAATTTAGCTAATTTAGGGCTAATATCCTTAATAAAGGTTTTATAAAAATCTATTCCTATCCCATCCAGACCTGTTTTTTCATGTTTTAATTCTCTAATAGCATTTAGTAGCTCCTGATTTGATATATCTTGATCCAACACTCTGCTCTTCCTGACTAATATGTGGGATATCTAGAATGTTTTATGGATTGTGCCTGGATTCCCTTGTGATGTATATAAGTTCTTATAATATTATTTGAACTCTGAATTAATCTCTTTCTCTGAATTAACTGTATATCCATTCTTTCTTATCTCTTGAATATACCTCTCACTTTTTTCCTTTTGTGTCATATATGCCAATAATTTACCACCTCTATCTATCTTCAAATAGTTTTTAGCGCTGGAGAATAACATTAGCCTTTCCATCTATTCATTATAGATGAGATTATATTCAGTTTTAAGTTTCTCCAGGCTTTTCTATCATCCAGAGTAAGGATTTGTGAACAAGTATGGAAACCCCTCATTTAGATATAGTAGCACAACTATGTGCATCTATACCCACCCATTCCCTTCAAGTTTAACTGCTTCCTAGGAAGTCAGTTTTGTCTCTTCAAGGAAGGCCACATTGGCATGCAATTTTTAAGATGAGAGAGGATCTGTTTTCTTTTTATGGGGAAGTCAAGGCCTCTCACACTCCAGGTGACACACTTAAGCACAGCCATTGGGAATGTTATATAGTATTAAATCAATGGGAAAGTTTATTGTAGGGTGGGTTTGATTTAATATAAGGGCTGGGTGTCTGGAAGTAGGAGGCTGATGTCTGGGTGACCAGGGGTCCCAGAAGAAATAGAATTAAGTCATGCAGTATGCATTCATCTGACATGATACGCTCTAAGATACCCAGCACAGTATCAAAACTAATATAGCACATCTACATTTAACATCATTTTCTGGCAAATGTAAAACTTCTCATGGACCTGGCATTGATCCGTACAGGAGCTGCATCCTGGTTGCCTAAAGAAGTGAAAAGTCATGTGGTTCATATTCCTGAACTTGAACTGGTTTGGAATATTCATTACCAATCACAATGCAGAAAATACTCTATCTATTTCATAAAGAGTGCATATAATCTGTCCATAAGTAGATTGCAAAAACGATACAGGGGCAACAAGGAAATCCTATGAGGAGCATTTAGCCAGCCATCGCATGTATTCCCTGGAGGCCAGAAGGGAGGGGCATAATAGAAATCTTTATATCTGGATTAAATCACAAAGACATAGTTGCTCTCAAGTGCACAACACTTAAAAGGAGAAATGTAAACACCAAAGCCCACTTATCTGGAGACCACAGAGTGGGTCAGCAGTATTAATCAATAGAGATCCACCCTGAATTGAATTGTAGTAAACCTTCTTGCGTGACTTTAAAAACATCTGTGATTGGCAGTTTGATCAGTATTAGAAACATCAAATTTGACAGCAGATAAGCACCACTTGACCCACCCAGTCTTCCTAATTTTCCCTGCCTGTCACTGCATACCCTACTTGATCTCCAGCTCCCCCCCCCACACTCTTTAAGATTCACTTGTACCTATCCCATGAATGCTGAAAGCCCACCACTGTTTTCACACCCAGTTCCTCTGCTGGGAGATTGTTCTAGGCATCCACCACTCTTTCAGTGAAGAAGTACTTCCTCACATTGCTCCTAAATTCCCCCCTTCCAACTTCACTGTATGTCCTCTTGTTTTCATGCATCTTTTCATCTGTAAAATACTCCCCTACTGTACCTTATTTAACCCTGTGGGGCATTTATAGGTTTATACCATATCCCCCCTTTTCTTTTCCAGGGGGTTTGTATTCAGGTTCTTCAGTCTCTCCTCGTAGGGCTTCTGATGCAGTCCCTACACCATTTTAGTGCCCCCTACTGGATAGCCTCTACCTTACCTGTGTTCTTTCTGAGATATGATATCCAGAACTTGACACAGTACTGCAGGTCAGGGTCTCATCAGTGACCTATAAAGTGGCAGCAGCAACTCACTCTTTTTGCTGGGAAAAAACACATTCCTCTTAAAAAAAAAACTCAGGGTTAAAGGGCACAGTAATGAATGAGTCTCCTCTGACCTCCTTAAATTAATGAGGAAGAGAGACAGGGCCTGGTCAAAATATAAGAAACTTAAACTTCCTAGTCTTTTACAACAGTACAAAACACTACGCAATAGCTGTAAATCAGCAGTCCATACTGCAAAAATCAACTTCTTCAAAGAAAAACAACATAGCTGTGGGGGAACCACAAACACACCTGGAGGCTTCTTAATGACCTAAAGGGAAGAGGACATTACAGTGACCAAATCAACCTCTCCATTGAGGGGCAACCTGTCACTGACCACCTTGCAGTTGCCACTCATTTCAGCTCCTACTTTGGTGACCTTGACAAGTACAAACTCAGCCATACACCTGACCTTAGTCCCACCCATTCCTGCTTCCACTTCAGGTACCTCTCCCCCACAAAGACTGTAAGACTCATAAAAACAAATAACCCCAGGCCCGGCCTTTGACTGGACGACATTGACTACCAGATCCTTAAGCTGGTTTGTGAGCATATTGCCCTCCCCTTCCCCTCACCAACATCTTTACCTACTCTCTTTGCTCTGGTTACTTCCCCCTTAAATGGAAATGCTCCACCATCAAACCCCTTCACAAATCCAGCCCCAAGAATGATGTCATCAATTACAGGCCCATCCTCCTCCTTGCTCTTCTTTCCAAAATTATGGAAAAAAAATCTTCTTGGGCCAAACCATCAAACTGTGAAATAAAATCTGCAAACAGATGCACAGCATGGGTTCAGGGTTGGCAACAACACCAAGACTGCCTTGATCGAATTCACCCACTTTATTGACAAAACCAGTGATAATGGTCTCTACTCTGGCTCTGTATTTGTGGACCTCATGAAAGCCTTTCATCTTGTCAACCACAAAATTCTTCTGTCCACCCTCTCCAGTCTCAGTTTCTCTCCAGTGTGGTTAACTGGTTTCTCTAACTACCTAAGCTATAGATCCCACAGAACCGTTTCCCTAATCAAATATGGAGTTCCTCAGGGCTCCATCCTGCGACCCCTCCTCTTCTCTTTCGTTGTTAACTCCCTCCCTGAAATCTACAGGCACATTGAAATCATCCTCTACACTGATGATGCAGTGCTCTTCTGCAGAGACAAGGACCCCTATACCGTTCATGATAATATACAGCATGACTTCTCTAGGATTCATTCCTGGTTTTCTTCTCAAGGGCTTGTTCATAACTAAAAAAAAAAATCAAGTCAATGTTCTTTATCTGGTTCAAGAAAATCAGCAGCCATTGACCTCCCTGCTGAACAATGATGGCAACCCCATTGAACAAGTCTCAGAGTTTAAATACCTGGCCTTGTCCTTGACTGTCACATAACCTATAAACTCCATGTCAATCAGCTAATTAGAAAGCACACCAAAGGCGTGTCATGTCATGTCGCAAAAGCCTTTCCTTATCCCAGAATCCAGGATGCTACTGGCCACCAGCTTCCTTCTCCCTTATTCAACTATAGAGCTATGCTTCACTACCCCATTCCCTAAGGAATTTCAGTCAACTGTTAGCACCTACCATTACGTTATCCATCTTGCCACAGGCATCCATGAGATTAACCATCATTATGACCTGTACAAGCCTTCCAACTGACCCCCTCTTGAAGATAGGCTTGACAGTAGGATCCTAACTTTCCTCCACAAATGCACTCTCGGACTACTTCCAAGTAGCATCTCCTCCCTCTTCCCCCTGTCTGCCCCCTCACGGTCCATGGGATGGTCCTCTTCCCTCTCCTTCTCCCTCCCTCTCTCTCCTTTTCTGCCATACTACCCAAGACCAAAATACCTGCTCATACAAAGGTGTCAAATTATTCAACAACCTACTCCTATCTGTTGTCCTATGTCTCTCAACAACCTCTTTCAAGTACAACCTTAAGGATCACCTCTCAAGTTCGGAGTCATGCAAAAGATCTAGGACTTGAATTGTCCTGGTATGCCTGTCTCTTTCATCATGAACACTACCGCCGATATTGACTCTTGCCTTACTGTAAGGTATTGTACTGTACATTGTTGGCACTTATTTTGTACCCTTTAAGTCTTTCATACCTTGTAATTGCACTTCCTTTAAACCCTGTAACCTACTTTTGTTTGTTCCAACTAGATACTTATAAAAATGTGCAATTTTGCTCACATGCTTTTCCAGTAAAAAAAATAAACTGATACTAAACTGAAACTGAATATCCCTTCCTATGCCCCTAGCATCCCCTGGCCCTATCAACTGCCTTGTCACACTGTCGCATCACATTGCAGTCAACGGATATGATTCCCCAGGTTCCTTTCCTGTTTGGTTACCGCCAATACCTTTTCTCCTATTTTGTATTCCACCTCTGAGTTTCAGTGCCCTTGTTGCATGATTCTGTACTTTTGCATTGAAATTCACCTGCCATGCCCTTGACTTCTGCTTGAGTTTTCTAAGGTCTCTGCACATTATTTCCATCCCTCTGTAGTGTCCACCCTGTTGCAGATATTAGTGTCATATTGTTGTAGCCATTTCGGTTAGACTGAATGGGTACACTTACTAGATGTGCCAGTGTGATCTATTTTCATAGACACTTCAATAAATTTGTCAAATATCAGTGATGCAACTGATTATGGATAGACCTGGCCCATGATGTTTATAAGTCAGCAGTGCTCCCATTTGCTGATTTGTTCTTTTGCAGTTTTCAAATACTATAGTAGCACTACTGCATAGGTTGACAGTATATCCAGGAACACCTATTAAAATGGACCACGATGGCACATTCAGTAAGAGAGCACATTCACTCTAACCACAAATGTGTATTAACAATATTGATCAAACTATCTCAAACCATGCTTAAAGCTAATGGACTGTATTGCCATGTTGACAACTCTGAGTTGTTATTTTTAAAGTTATGCAAGTAAAAAGAAGGTATACTTCAGTTAATTTTAGTGTAGACTTTTATTGACAGTAATGTTGCTGACCCACTATCTGGTCTCCAGACAATTGTGTTTTGGAGAAACCTTTAAATATCTGAAAGAGATAAGAAGGGCAGAGTGTCATGACCTGTTTAACTATAGTAAAGGATCAACAAATAGAGCTCAGGAGTATAAACTGGTGGTTAGGGTACAGTCAGGAAGGATGTAAGAAAGTATTTATTCACAGAAAGGGTGGTGGATAGATGGAACAGTTTTCCAAGGGGAGGTAAATGGCAAGATGCTGGAGTCTCAAGAGAACATGGGGCAGCTATAAGGGTTGGGAAAAACTAAGACAGCACAGTAGGTGGAGGGTGGGGAAGGGATGAGCCACCAATGAGTATTCATCCTATGTATGACCAATGCTAGGCTGATATAGCTTAGGTAGGAAAATGGACAGACAAGATAGACTCTGAATCCTTTTCTACCAACATGTCCATTATTGTGACAATAGGAACTGTCACCAAAAGCAGTTTTACTCAAATTCAGGGTGCTGGACTATTGTCTGTGCTATCCTGTCCCGTGAAGATACCACAACTGAGGCAGTGCCACCTTGGATAGCATGGCTTTGTGATTCCTTGTTGGCCACGTCTCTTTTGTGTACCGTGGTATCAGGAATAGATACTGGCAGGTGGTAAGGGACACTAAGTGGCAGCAGCGGGTTGAACTAAATGTGGATGGAGGTTGGGGTTGGGGCTTGCAGAACCTGAGTGCAGCAATGTGACCTTCACCCCATGCTATCAATTCAACATCTGTCTTGGCTGCCCCTGATAGCATGACTTGTGATTCCATGTAGGCCACTTTTCCTCTTATGCTTATCATGGTATCCAGGAATAGATACTGCCAGGTGGTAAGGCCAGCTGCTACCACCCTTTGAAATAGTGCTATTAAGTGCAGCCTCCCTTGGCAGTCTAACTTTCCAGCCCCAGGACAAGCTCTGGGGCTACAAAAGGGTAGCAGAGGTGTTGGGCTTCGTGTGGATGGAGGTGGGGGGGTCTTGCAGAACCTGATTGCAGTGATGTTATCTTCCCCTATGACATCCATTCCACCCCGTCATGGCCAAATGTAGGATGTACCATTGCTTTCCATTGGTCAGTGCCACTGCTGCTGACACAGGCATAGACCCATGGCCATACAAATGACCTAGTGCTGCTACTGCTCCCAATGTACCATTTTGCACACAGCAGAATGGAAAGAAGTGGCAGCTCTATAATGCATCCATCAATACTTGCTGCATGGAATTCTAAGACAATATGTTAGGTATTTGTTTTTTAATTCTTTTTCCTTCTGGTCGCTGGTACCTTGGAAATCCCTCAGATGTACCCTTCCTGCATGGATGCTCACCCCTGCCAGAGACTACCCCAAAGTGAGTCCCCCTCTGGAGCTCTTCGCCTACTCCCCTATGCCTGACATGACCCCCACCAAGGTGGGGCTGCCACCACCTACATCAACGCTCTTGTGATCAGGCTGTCAGGCTGGGAGAGAGGTGAATGATATATTGGGGGATCTGATTGGGTCAATCCTGGTGATGGGTGTAGGGCTGCTGGAGGCTCACCATCATCCTCCCAGGTGACAGGGTTTTTTCTTGGTTTGTCCCCCCAAGGGATGTCCACCGTGTAACAGGCGTACTCCTACACCTGCCTGCAGGATGTCTGCCGATGCTTCACCACATCTTGGGACCCCAACTGCAGTCCTCCCAGTCTCCACTGGGAGCCACTAGATGCCACGGATCCAACACCTCCTTCCAGGAAAGGAGAGCAGTTCTCTGGCCATGAAATCCTCTCCTCCCTGTCTGACTCCTGGCACCACCAAGCTCACTCCCCATGGTGCAAGATAAGGCAGATGCCTCACTTCTCAGCGCCACTGAGCTGGCAATATTTTTGGGTACTGTAGGCTTTTTCCTGAATAAAACCCAGTGTACCTTCATTTTGGCAGCAGGATTGAAGTTTTTGAATTGTACTTTAAGAGCCCCAGTCAACTAACGAGTCCTGATACCGCCACACGTGTGAGGGATGCCAGCTGCCAAGGGAGTGCCTCATCTGAACATGTCAAGGACTCCACAGCAGCCAGAAAACAAGCATCTGCCCCTCCTACCATGATCCCCCCATTACTTATGTTTTTACTTTGCAGTTTGGTGGTGGGTGGGTTTGCAATCTGTGTGACCCACAAAACATTGTCGATGTTTTGGAGGCCAAGTAAAATGCAGCCATGCTTTACTAAGGGGAACATTACAGTACTGCTTACACACCATCTGTACACACACACACCACCGGTTGTGGGGTCTGTATGGCCTCCCCCATTGCCCACAGCATTCCTGTTTGGCAATGAAGGGCTGAACAGAATAAAATGCCTCTCCAGTTTTTGTTCTAAAAATGTTGTAGCCTGTACAGTGATATAGTAGTCCTTTGAGGACTAACATATCCCACTTTGCCTGCTCTGCATGGAGCAGGGGGTCACTTTTTGTGCCAACCTATGCATCTGGTGGATGCCCAGTGTATGACTCTGCTGTACACCCTGACTGTCTCAGCCCTTACATGTTGCCCTGTACATGTAGAATGATGTCCAGTGGCTGTAAATTTGGACCTGGGTGGCTGGTTTTGGTTGCAGATATCTGTGGCATAGCGGCCAGTTGCACACCATGTGGCTTATAATTAACCTAAATATATGGTCTTAGGACTTAAAACTGGTCTTGTCTAAGTCCTGGTGGTAAGACTGTTGCAGGAACAAACAACTGTCTTGATTTATGTAAGACAGGTCTTAGCCTGATGTTGTCTAGTAACATGGACTGGACTTACTATGCATTGCAGAAGAAAAACAAGATGGCTACCTAGAGCAAGAATACATTGGTATATTGATACAGTCATTATGTATCAGATAGCACCATTAAAAGCTGTTATTGTGCAGTGCACTACAGTGATTAACGTCTGTGAACTGCTTTTATTATTGACTATGTTAATGTTTGAGTTCATGTTATCTGTAATTTTCTACATGTTGTTATCAACACAGAGGCTGAAGAGGATCACCTCAAGGATATTTCTCAGATGCAGCTGCTTAGGGTGTGATGTTTCTATGGGCCCATCCAGTCCATGTGTAGCATCTGCCTCTCATATATATGCAATCCACCAATTTCATACTGAGACCACTGGCCCCCCAATCCTCATCCACTCAGGACTGTCTGGGATCCAACAGCTGGGTGCAGCTTCTCTTATTGCTCCACTTTGGGAGGGTCTGCCTATTCTTGCCTCTTCCTGAAACCCAGTTGGGCTTTATAAACTAACGCAATGCAGCTTTGGCAGCACCTGCTGCAACTGACCACGGACCTGCCAAATGCTCCCAGTGTTGTGGCTCATCTGTCTGGCATTTCCATCCACATTCTGCTCCCAACTGTTTAACAGCTGCAAATGCAGCAAGCTATCTGACAGTGTCAAACCACCTCCCCTGCTCTGTAGCTCCTCAGAGCAGTTAAATTTCTGCAGGACTGGCATCTCAGGTAGGTGGAGGAGGCACTCCTACAATGTCCTCCTCTACCTCTCGATGAGCTCCTGATTCCTTATCTCCTGCCCACATGGAGCAAGCCTCAGTCAGAGCTTTGTAACAGCTGGGAGTAGAAAATGCCTCCTCCTGCTTCTACTTTTACCATGGCTGCACCGCTAGCTGCAGCAGGAGCCCCAGCTCATGTCCTCTTCACACTCCAGCTCCTAACCTTCAGAAACAATATCAGGGCCCAGGGACCCATACTCCACCACCACTATCATTACTATTTCATAGATTTCATAGATTGTATCAAGCTATTTAGACTTTCATCCATAATGCTTGCCTATTGTAGTAACTAACCCTAAGTAAATTTGGAAAAACACCAAATTTAATCTCATTGCTCATGGTGTTGTCCAAATTTACTATTACTAGATCCCAGGTGACAGGAACTAATTTTCCACTGGCCACCAGGAAAGTAGCCCACCATAGTTATTATATGCATAATTGAACCTCCTCTCTAATCAGACACCTCCTAGGTCACAGGCTACCGGAGAAATCACTGATGTAAACTTTGAGTTAAAATCTGACAGTCTACATAAGTCTGCCTAGCATTCCTCTTTGCCTCTGAGGTGACATACATGCAAAACTGCTGTATGCTTACAGCCTTTAATCTGAATGTCACATCACTAGGAACTGTGAGGGAGGGAAGGAAGGAGGAATAATGAGTAGACAGGAATGTCTCAGCCTATTGTACCCATAATGGATGGAGGGGAGCAAACATTCTGATGGCCATTTGGGTCCAGAGGGGTCAAGTTACAAAGGTGGAGAGTTAGAAAATGAAATGTTGGAAAGAAAAAGGGGCTGGCAAGATGTCTTATCATATATATATATATGGGATTTTGATTACAGGAGAGCTGGGGTCTTTGGTGGAAGATAACTGAGTGGCTAGGGTTATCCACAGAACTTGTCCTGTCAACGTATGAGGGAGCTTAAGAAATTTAAGTTTTCTTTTTTATTATTTTATTCTTGGTTGCCAGTCCTCTGGGAGCTGAGCTCCTAAGTTCCCTGACCTCTGTCAACCCCCAGCAATACTTGGAGTGGCGATCCACCTTGGCTTACCCCTCTGGGTGGGGACACTGGGTGGAAATGGTCCCCAAGGAAGACTGTTCAAGGTTCTTGTTGGAAGAATCACTGGGTGACCTCCCTAGCTTACCCATTAAGGTAGGGTGGTGAGGCTGGACTGCACTTATGGAGACTCTTGCTTAGTCACCGGCCAAGCATCACAGAGTGTGGTATGGGAGACGGGGCATCATGAATGGAGTTGGTAGCAGTTTTTCCAATAATGGGCTCCCCAGAGCGTGGCGTGCAATGACATAATTGTGCAAAGTGTGAATGTCTGGCACACCTCCTTGGCAGCTCGAATTTGTCAGCTGTATTCCCCAGCTACTGCCAGGAGTGAATCACATGCTGGTCACTCCCACCTTCCCTCAGGAGGAGGAGAGCAGTCCCAGGAACATTCAATCCTCCTGCCCGGCAAGCCCACTGATGCCCTGAGTCAGGTCTTGAATCCAGGTCACAGGCATTGCAAACAGAAATCCAACCTCTGCCCCACTGGGACAGCTCAGAGATTTAAGTTTTATAACATGTTTTTGTCATTCTGAATATAAATACCAGAGCTGTGCAGGTTATGGAATTCCTCAAGTCGAAGTTTTGCAATGCAAATTCTGTTTAATTGCTTTTGGCAGTTTTCAATAAATTTCACTGAATTTGTAAAATCTTAATTTAAGATGCCAATTAGTATTCCATGGTTTAAGTAATTTGTGAAACTCTAATCTACAGTTTTATAAACCTTGAATACTAATCTGCATTTTACATAAAAGGAACAAACTGCTTTTGAATTTCAAAATTATGATTCTGATGGAATAAAACAGAATTTAGTAACATTTGGAAATAAGAAAGAATTCCATTCATACCAGTGTTTGAAAATTAAACATAGCTCTAATGAATGCCCTGATATTTGTTTTTCAGATCTGAATAATGAATATATCTTTATCTGCTGTATTTGGAAATTAATATTCAGTACTCCCACAGCACTATCTGGCCCAGAATTGATGACATTTTATAATAAGTAATATAACTGCAACATTTAAGATGCTATCTACAGTTACTGCATAGCGTTCTGTGTTCAAAATAGGCCATTCTATGTAGCTAGTCTGAGGGTATCCTCACCGTTTCCACATCTCTACATCCTGAAACAGTCTTCTTTCCCTACTATCTCTACTGTGATCAGATAACATTTGATAAGCAGAAATGTTACTGGGGGTGGGTCTGTGCTGGACGATGTTTGGGCACCGTGGGGACCACCCCACATCACTGAACTGAGCTGCTTCACTCATTTAGCACTGCTATTTATTGATCACTGGAAAAGGGCCATAACGTAAGGAAAAGGCCACAATGGGCCACTATGACACCTTCAGCTCATAAAATATAAAATATTATTCCAGTACTGAGTGAAGCCATGCCAGACTGAGTTTTTAATGGAAACCCCACTGCTGGCTGCAGTGGAGTCTCAGGATACACACCATAGGGTTCCTGTACTGCATATTTAAAAATAAAAAAAAAAACATGGAAGGCATTGCCCATGCATGTGGAATAAAGACTGCCAATGACAACAAGTCCCAACATCAAAAACCAGAGGTTTCATGGAGACATACTTCTAATCAGAGGCAGAAGAAGGTGGTACCTCATATGCCTGCATGAAGTCCTTTGGGTCCTCTTACAATACACATGCTGAGGGATTTCCACGATATTCACCCACTGTCAGACCCTTTCCCAACCAAACTTATGTGGAATGGGGCCTCATCACTGTCAATTCTCATATTGGAGTACTGCTGTTCATACTATGGAATCAAGTTCAAGAGTGCAAGGCTGCTTTCCCTGCTAACAGGAGCCTTACTTAGGCTGTAGCAAGCCCTATAGATTGTATTGTTTTACAATGTTGGGAGGAGCAGGGGCGAGTCAGCTTATCCTAGTATATTACTGTAGTACAGTGGTTAAACCAGCCCTTGGATATGGCGCCACAGTGTGGCATAGAGGACTAACAAAAAAAGGAGAGTAAGGAGTTACAGAAGATAAAAAATAGGGTTTTAGGAATGATTCTAGGAATGGTAATCCCATATGAGGAGGCCCAATAGATATGTAAACAAGAGAATTTGAGCCCTTGAGGAGAAAAAACTGGCAAGGACATTGTTTTTAGAGGTACTTTCTGTCACCACCAGGGGAAATGTCCATGTATGACCTAAGCAATCAGTGTAGATACAAAAGACCAAAATGTATATTTAGATCCCAAACTTATAAGGAATCATTTTTTATGAGATTTTTGGAGGAGTGAAATGTCTTGTATCCATGGAGTAAAAATGTGGTGACCGAAACAACAGAAAATTAATACAGTGCACCTCAGCGTTTAAAATGCAGTTAAATGTTTCATTATTTAATGTGATTAGTGAGGCTTTTTATATGTATTAGCAAATTTTTTAAATTCACATTTGTGTAATTTGTTTAACTAGTTTAAATCTATTATGCTGAATCTGTAAAACCTATGTATGCATTGAACTTTAACCAGCCATAACTTTGATGGTTGCAATGTTATTTTAGTAAACTAAAGTAAACTAAACCAAACTAAGTATGTGCAGAATGTTGGAAGCTATTGTACCAAATGAGTGCTGCGATCATGTGTAGTAGTAAATCCCCTTACCCAAATCAGTACAACATTTTTTCTTACTCTGTAACTTCTATATATTCATTCAAGGCCAGTGTTATTCCAATAATATAAGGCTCAGCATGGCTGTTCTCTGTTTACATAGTGTACAGTACATGTTTACATATTACTGTATGACAAAATAAAGTCAGGGAGAGGGAACACAAGAACTCTACATTCTATGAATGCTATCTTATTTTGGAAAAATAGTAGCACATTTACCTTCAGCTGGTGCTTTCTTTTCTGCTTTTGATATTTTTTCATCTCTTTTTTTGTCAGTTACTAAAATAAAGAAACAAATCTATTAATAATTACAGTCAGGTAACATTTTAGGGTAAATTGGCTTTGTGTGAGCCCATAGCAGACTGACTATGTTAAAACCAGTGAACAACAATTTGATTCCTTCAATGTGTTGACCTCCACCTGGTCCATGGGCCTGGATCATGCTCCCATGATGGTCCTCACAGCCTCTCCAACACCATTATCACTCTGGTTAGGTTCCACACTGCAGGGTCCCATAGAACCAATGATCATCATACCAGTGGCAATGCAGGTTTTTGTCCCTTCTGCATCCTCCCACCAAGGAGTTATGGAGAATACCAAAGAGGGCTTTAAGAATGAGACTAGAAATGGAGGTCCCATATGAGGACGCAGAACAGATATGTAAACAAGAGAATTTGAGTCATCAAAGAGAAAAGAAAACAGCCCAGGGGTTGTTTTTAGAGATTTGTGATCCTGGCCATCAATTGTACTCTTGGCATCACCCTTGAGTGTTGTCAGAGAACTGCACTGAATGTATATTGTACTGTCCATTGTGGTTAGGCATGCTCTATAGATCCAAAAACAGTGCAGCCAGGCAGTACACAATGCAGTACCTTGCAGAAAATGACATGTCACAAGATACTGCATGACAAAAGGGTTTAATCACCTTTGAATTGCACTGTTTCATATGGCAGCACTCTGAAATAATACCCCAAAGTACTACACTGCATTCTGGCTGGTGCCACTGTACTAACAGTAAACAGGCCAGAGGCAGATCATCGCACTTTGTGCGTCTCTCGATAGACTAAGGCAGAGGGATGTTACATTTTAAAATAAAAAAAACATACAGAAGCTTTTAAATGGCACCATTGCAAGATGTGGGGACAGGGTGGCCAGTGAAAAGCTGTCACAATATTAAAATCCAGAAGGATACATAGTGACATACTTTTAACTTGGGATTGTTTGGGACCAACAGCTGAGGTACAACTTCTCTTATTGCTCCACTTTGGGAGTGTCAGCCCTATTCTTGCCTCTGCTTGAAGCCCAGTTGAGCTTTGTAAACTTACTGCAATGCAGCTTTGGTAGCACTTGCTACCACCTGACCCCAGACCTGCACCAGACACCCCCATGTGTTGTGTCTCACCTGTCTGGCATTTCCCTCCACCTTCTGCTGCCAATTGTTCAAGAGATGTAAATGCTGCAAGCTGTCAGACAGTCTCCCGCCACCTCACCTACTCTGTAGCCCCTAAGGGCAGTTAAATTTGCTACATGACTAGCATCTCAGGTGGAGGGAGGCACTTCTACAATGGCCTCCTCAACCTCCTGATGAGCTCCTGACTCCCCACCTCCTACCTGCATGGAGCAGGCCGCATCCTGAGCTCCGTACTAGCTGGGAGTAGAAAGTGTCACGTAGAAACATAGACTTTGACATCAGGTATGGACTGCTTGGCCTTGCCAGTCTGCCATTTCCTTAGCTATTGGATAAGCTACAGATCCTAGTTAACCAACAGCCTACTTCTTCCTACCCCCTACTATAATTGCCTTATATCTGTCCCATGCATTCTTGAATTCTCCTACTGTTTGTGACCCCACAGTCTCCTCAGGAAGGCCATTCCATGCGTACACCAATCTCTCTCCATGAAAAAATACATAAAAATATAGAAGTTGATGGCAGATAAGGACCGCAAGGCTCATCCAGTCTGCCCATTATTTCTACCTTATGAATGTGCCATAGGTCTGTACTCTGTCAAAGACATATCTATTCATACTCATGTTTATTGCTTCCTTATGACTCTCCCATGCCTGTTTTGAGCCCTGCACAGTATTCATATCAACCACTTCCTGAGGTAGGCCATTCCATGCATCCACCACCCTTTCTGTGAAAAAGTACTTCCTCACATTACCCCTTAATCGGCCTCCCTCTAATCTCATGCTGTGTCCTCTTGTCCTACAATTTTTCTTACATTGAAACATGTAAGACTTTTTCACCTTGTTAATGCCCTTAAGACGTTGAATGTTTTGATCATATCACCTCTCTCCCGCCTTTGCTCTAGGGTATACATATTGAGCTCTGTTAATCTGTCCTCATATGTTTTCTGATGCAGTCCCGGCACCATTTTGGTTGCCCTTCTCTGGATTGTTAATGTCCTTGTGTAAATGTGGCCTCCAGTACTGCATGTAGTACTCCAGATGGGGCCTAACCAGTGTCTTGCAAAGACGGATTATTCCCTCTCTCTTACGACTTGTGAGGCCCCTACTAATACACCCCAACATCCATCTAGCCTTACCTACTGCTTTAGTGATCTGCTTGGATGATTTCAGGTCCTATGTGATGATGATGCCTAAGTCTCTTTCTTTCCTTGTGATTCCCAGCAACTCCCTTCCCAACCTATAGGTGGCTTCAGGGTTTCTCTTCCCTATGTGCATGATCTTGCACTTCTTTGCTTTAAACCCCAGTTGTCACTCTTCCGACCATTTTGCCAGTTTATCCAGATCTCTTCTCATTCTTCCCACCCTATCTGGATCATCTACTCTGTTGCAGATCTTGATGTCATCTTGTAAACAGACAAACCTTACCCTCCAGTCCATCTGCAGTGTCACTGATGAAGATATTGAAGAGGACAGGCCCCAGGACTAATCCCTGAGATACCCCATTTGTGACTTGCATCTCTTCTAATTGTATACCATTTACCACCACTCTCTTCTGACCCAGTTCGAGCCTACCCAACTTATTAATCAATCTTCTATGTGGAACAGTATTGAAAGCTTTGCTGAAGTCAAGGTAGGTGACATCAACTGCTCCCCCTTGATCAACCACTCTGGTTACCCAGTCAAAGAAATCTATGAGATTAGTTTGGCTGGACTTTCTTGTTGTAAACCCATGCTGTCTTGGATCCTTTGCTCCTATGGATTCCAGGTGTTGCACTATCCATTCCTTAAGGAGCACCTCCATAATCTTGCCCACTACTGAGGTAATACTGACTCCTCTGTAGTTCCCTGCCTCCTCCCTGCTACCACTCTTGTGGAGCGGGATCACATGAGCCCTTCTCCAGTCTTCTGGGACATCCTGTGCTCAATGACTCAGTAAACAGTTCTGATAATGGCTCCGCTAGTTTCATCCTTAGTTCCTTTAGTACCCTGGGAAGTATGCCATCAGGTCCCATTACCTTGTCACCCTAAGCTTAGAGAGCTCTTGTAGGACCCTTTCTTTTGTAAAGGGAATTGTGCACACCTCCCTCCCTCCTGTGTCCATGGTGCTGAGCTGTGGGCCTTGCACTTCCTTTTTCTCAGTAAATACAGAGCAGAAGTATCTATTTAGGATAGATGCTTTTCCTTGGTCCTTCTCCTCACACTTTCCCTTATCCCCTTTGATCTTAGCAATACCCCCTCTGGATTTCTCCTTTTGCTAATGTATCTAGAGAAAGTCTTGTCACCTTCTTTTAATGTTCATGCTAGTGTTTCCTCGGTTTTGGCCTTTGTCTGCCACACTGCCTTCCCTGCTTCCTTTAAGGAAGTTTGGTATGCCTCCCTGTCTTCCTCTTGCTGCGTTGCCTTATATTTCCTGAAGGTCAGCCTTTTGGCTCTGACCTTTTGTGCTACTGTTCTTGAGGACCAAAGTGGTTTCCTCCTTCTTTTGCTCTTGCTTTTCTCTCTAACACAATGGGATGTTGCTTCAAGTATTGTATCCTTAATGTTTGCCCACTTTGCCCGTACCCCCTCACCTGTATTTCTTCTTGCCAGGGCTAGCTTAACTCTGTTGTCCATCTTATCAAAGTCAGCTCCTCTGAAGTCCCATATTTTTGCCTTGTAATTGGATGATTTAGTTCTAATGGCTAAATTGAACCATACCACGTGATGGTCAATGGCCCAAAGGTGACTTTCTACCTGAAGATCTGTGATTCTTTCCCCGTTAGTCAGTACTAGATCTAAGATAGCCCTGTCTCTTGTGAGTTGTTCCACCAGTTGTTTGAGGCCCTCCCCCTGCAGGGAATCCACTATGTGTCTAGTTCTGGCAGATGTTCCTGATGGTATTAACCAATCTGTATACTTCCTCACATTGCCTCTGAGCTATTCCCCCTCTATCTTCAAATTGTGCCACCCTGTTCTTGCACATCTCATTTTCTGAAAGATGCTACCCTCATGGACTTTGTTGATTCCCTTGAGGTACTTGAAAGATTCTATCATGCCCCTCTCCCTCCTTTCCTCAAGAATATACATATTAATCTCTTTTAGTCTCTCTTTGTATGGCTTCTGGTGTTAACCCAGAACCATTTTAGTTGCCCTCTGCTGGACTGCCTCCATCCTGTCTACGCCCTTGCGGAGATGGAGTCTCCAGAACTGCACGCAATACTCCAGATGGGGTCTCTCACCAACTGTCTGTACAAAGGGATAAGAACTTCTCATTTTCTACTGGTAATGACTCTCCCTATGCATCCCAGTATCCCCCTAGCCCTTCTTACTGCCCTCTTTACTGCATTTTCATATTGCTTGCTTACCTTTAGGTTAACTGATATGACCACCCCCAGGTTCCTTTCCAATTTCATTGTTGTTAGTACCCCCAATTGTGTTCTCTTCCCCTGGGTTTTTGATTCCCAGGTGCCACCTCTGACTTCTACTTTTACCACAGTTGCACTTGCTAGCTGCAGCAGGAGCCCCAGCTGATGTTCTCTTTACACTCCAGCTCCTAACTTGCAGAAACAATATCAGGGCCCAGGAAACCCTCCTTTTCCAACCACCACCACCACAACTACTACTATTAGATCCCAGGGAACAAGATCTAATTTTGTTAAAACACATTCTCCACTGGCCACCAGAGAATGTAGCTGACCCGGGTTTTTTTATGAAAAACTGGATCCCTCCTCTCTAACCAGATATCTCCCAGGCCACAGGCTGCTAGAGTAATCACTGATGTAAATTCAAATCTGGCAGTCTATTACAGTCTGCCTAGCATCCCTCAGTGCCACTGGGGAGACATACATGCATAACTGCTGTAAACTGAGAGCTTTTAATCTGAATGGCACATCACTGGGAACTCTGTGGGAGGGAGGAGGAGGAGGAGGAAGGAAGGAAGAAGGTATAATGAATAGACATTAATGTCTCAGCCTGTTGTACCCATAATAGATGGATGGGAGCATGCATTCTTTTTTTTTTTAAATTCAAGTTTATTGATAAATAACAGGTACATTTGATACAAACTTGACAGGCAATTTTATGAACTTACATATATATTCCTTTACTTAATCACTTGATGCCCCTCTCCAGTCGGCAGAATCACCAGCATTAATTATTTAATTAGTGCAAGGAAGGAAAAGAGGAGAGAGAAAAAAAGGGGGAGGGAGAACCCAAAGTCGGGGCCTTCAATTCATTTCCCACTCCCCCAGGTCACAGAACAGGTCATTGTAATTAGGTTCTAGGTCAGGGAGATTTGATGCCAGATTATCCATCTGGTCCACCTCTGGGTATATAACGCTGTTCTGTGGTTTATTTTATATGTTAGTTCTTCCATGTCTGCGATTCCTTGAACTATTTGTATCCAAGAGTCCATAGTGGGAATGACCCTCTTTAACCATAGTTTAGTGATCGCCTTGTGTGCAGCTGCTAGGAGGAGGGACCATAAATATAATGAGTCTGCTCCAGCCAGGTTCTGAGTTGGCTCGCCCAACACCAGACAGGGCCAATCCAAGGGAGGATCCAGGTCCAGAATTTTAATTAGAGCCTGGGAAATGTCTCCCCAAAACCGGCCCAGTCGTGGGCACCGCCACATGATATGTGAAAAACTTGCCTCACCCTCTCCACACATTCTCCAACACAAGGGATCTCTGTCAGGATTCCTCCGACTAAGTGAGAGAGGAGTCAGGAAATATCTTATTTTTACTTTCCAGGTAAACTCCTGCCAGAAAGGAGAACTAGTGGTCTTAGGAGCCAGTCCGAACACCTTATCCCAATTAATTTTCCTGATGTCCTCAGCTCCTTCCTCCCTCCATCTATGTTTAACCCTCTCCAAGTAGTCTCCCTTCAGGCCTGCAAGGGCTTTATATAGTGCAGAAATTAAACCGTGACTCTCTGCGAGGTCAAGATTGCATAGAGCTTTCCACCAAGGGGTTGCCCTACTCTTGGGGTCCAATCTACGACATTTACAAATATAGTCTCTGACTTGTAGGTAGCGATAGAAATCAGAGGGATGTAGACCATACTTATCTTCAGGGTCTCAAAGTCCTGGACCTCCCCATCTGCCATATATTGTTTAATGTAGATCAGTCCCATTCTCTCCCAAGTTCTGAATGTGTGATCTAATCGGGCTGGGGTAAAAGCAGGATCCCACGATGGCCTAAAAACCGGCCAGAGGGAAAGTTTTGTTTTGTGTTTCTGACATGCTCTGTGTGTGGCCTTATAGTGTCCCTCACTGTGGTCAAGACAGGGGGTGGGAATCCTCCGAGATTACCCCCGTGAACAACATGGGCGCATAATGAAGGACCCCTCTCCTCCTCCTCTATTACCTCCATGTCCTTCCAATTAGCTTTATAGGTAGAGACAGACCATTGTAACGCCCTTTTAATCTGAGCGGCCAGATAGTAGTTTTCCAGGTCCGGAAGGGCCCTACCTCCCCTCACCCTTCCGAGCTGGAGGATTCTGGCGCTGACTCTTGGTTTCTTGTTGTTCCAAATAAACTTTAAAATCATTCTTTGCCAGACATTAAATTGTGATTTAGTTATAAATGTCGGGAGACATTGGAAAAGATATAAATATCTAGGAAGAATGTTCATAGTTACCGTCTGTATTCTTAAATATAGTGGTAGGTTCAAAAGCGACCACCTATCCAAGTCTCTCTGTACCTGGCTCGTAAGTGGGACATGGTTAGCTTTAAGGAGGTGCGAGTTGTGTTTAGTTAGGCATACTCCCAAATATGACATTTTGAGTGCCAGCCAGTTCAAGGGTAAAGATTCCACAACTCTATGCGAGGGAGAGTAATAGAAGGCCAAGACCTCCGTTTTATTCTTATTCAGTGTATATCCCGAGTGCCTACAGAACTCTGTTAGTATGGACCAGATATTGGGGATGGAGGATTCCGGATTGGACAGGCAGAGCAGAACATCATCTGCGTAGAGTGATATCTTCCTCTGCTGTCCCCCCACCCCAATACCGTGAACCACTGGGGATGCACGTATCACCTCCGCCAATGGCTCTATATATAGGGCAAATAATAGGGGGGACAAGGGGCAGCCCTGTCGTGTGCCCCTACCTAGGTTGAATCTCCCTGTGAGCCCACCATTGACCCTGATATATGCCTGAGGACCAGAATACAGAGACTTAATACAATCAATGAAAGCCTGCGGAAAGCCCATGCGTTCTAGGACCAGAAACAAGAATGGCCATGAGACTTTATCAAAGGCTTTTTCTGCGTCCAGACTCATAAGGCACGCAGGCTGGCGGTCGCGATGTATAGCGTCTATTATGTTAATGGCAGAGCGGACACCATCTGGGGCCTGCCTACCCGGTATGAATCCCACTTGGTCAGGGTTGATTAATTCTGTGAGGATGGCATTTAGTCGAGATGCTATTACCGCTGTAAAGATTTTATAATCCGAATTTAAGAGGGAGATTGGCCGGTAAGATTCGCATTTGGCCGGGTCTTTATTCTCTTTCAGGATAAGCGTAATTGTAGCATATTGCCAGGAGGGAGGGATCGGGCTCGCTTCCTGCCAGACCTCAGAGAAAACATTCTGTAATAAAGGGGTAATGTCCGGTAGGAACATTTTATAAAATTCGGCTCCAAACTCGTCCGGGCAAGGACATTTCCCTACTTTCAGGGCCTTTATGGTATCTATGATTTCTGTTTGGGTAATAGGTTTAATTAGGATTTGTGCCTTATCTGGATAAAGAGTTGGGAGACGTATGGAGCCAAGGTAGGCCCTGGTATCATCAGCTGATGTTGATGACTGAGGCGTATAAAGTTTGCGGTAGTACGAAACAAAAGCCTCTGCTATTTGTTCAGGCCTCTGGGTAATAAGGCCACTGTTCGGACAGAGTATCTTAGTTATTGTTGCTTTGGCTCTGAGTTGTCTCAGTCTGGTTGCCAACAGCTTAACGCCTCTGGGGCCACCCTTGTAGTATTTCTGTTTAAGGAAGAAGAGGTTCCTCTCAACCTCCTCCCTCTGTAACTTTTGTATTTCTGCTTTCAGGGATTTGAGTTCAAGGTCCCTCTGCCTATCCCAGTTCAGCTTTTGGTGGGATTCTAACTCCCGATAGCTTTTTATTTAAATCCAGGTGTCTCTGCAGTCTGTCTTTTTTTTTCCTTGAGGCTATACTTATTAGCTGGCCCCTAATTGTTGTCTTTAGCGTGTCCCAAACAATTTGAGGCATCACTCCAGGTGTGGAGATCACCTTAATAGTGTCTGCTATGTGTTGCTTGATTTTGTCAACTACGTCCCTATCCTGAAGGAGAGACGTGTTCAGCCTCCAGTGTGTTGTTTTTTTTGGCAGAGAAATAGCAGCCTCTAAGAATATCGGACTGTGATCCGATACAGCGGATACTCTGACCCACATAGAGGGCAGTGCAGAGACACTGTCCTTAAATGTGAAAAAGGTATCCAGCCTGGAGTAGACCTTAAACCTGGGAGAGTAACAGGTGTAATCCTTAGCCCTGGGGTATTTCTCTCTCCACACATCTACCAGTCCCATATGATTCAGAGCTTGTTTGACTGCCCGGGCCCTACGGTATTGGGGGTTCTGAGTAGTAGATGTGGTGTCCAAGTTTCTATCCCAAACCAAATTCCAGTCACCCCCCATAATCAAGATGCCCCTAGACCTCTCCGTGACCAGGCGGGCCAATGAGACGTAAAATGAAGTTGGGGATCCCGGGGGGGCATAGACATTGACTAATGTAACCTGGGTGTCCTGTATTCTCCCTATCAACATAATATATCTAGCAGCATTATCTGCCACTGTGTCTTCGACCACAAATGGGAAGGACTCCGCTAGGAGGATGGCAACTCCCCTTCTGCGGCCGGACTCCAGTGAGGCATAATGTATCTGTGGGTAGGCCCTGGTTCTCAGTTTTAAGACCTCGGTGGGGGAAAGATGGGTCTCCTGTAAGAAATTTACCTCACATTTCTGCCTAGCAATATATTTCTGAATTTGTTTTCTCTTCACTGGACTGGAGCAGCCATTAATGTTATATGAAAGAACTTTCACATTATGATGTGCCATTGACATGTTTCAGACAGACCCTGTCTACCAAACTGTAGACTGTTGAGACAACTAAATATGCCCATGATATTATAAATTGCCAGAAAAAAACATGAGTACCCGTACAACTGAAGCAAAACTAATAACAAGAAACTTCAACAGGAATAAAAAAAACTGAGCGGTTTGCACCAACATGCGCCTAGGGCCAGGCGGGTATGCGAGCCTAGGCAAGTAAAGGATTGGGGTGGGAAGGCTCTTCCATAGCCCTCCTGACCCTCCTGAAAGATTCAACCTTCGACTTCCTAGGGGAAGGTGGGAGAAAAATCCCATCCAAAGGGCAAGCGCAAAAGCGCCATTTAGGGAAGTATTCCCTCCTAGTGGAGAGCGCATCCTTCTTCCAAGGGGAAAGTCCCCTATAGGGGATGCCCCATAGTCAGTGTTGGGCATTAAGCAGTCATTTTCCGCTCCCTCCACGGCTCCTATGGATTCATTTTAAACTTGTAGAATCACCTTATTTATATTATTAATCGGGGGTAGATACAAAAAGGAGATACCAATTCCAAAGATTAACATTCTTAAAGGGGTATAGCCCCAACTATGTATATATGTACTGCTTTTGAGTCCCCTCAGTGTTCTACATTCAGACAGGTTGGTTAAGCCAGAACGTCAGGTCATCAGTCCAGCCTCCCGCAGGGGCTTAAGGTCCAGTAGCCAAAGCTGATCCGAATTGGAGAGGGCAATCAACCCCCAGTGCATGCCCTGGAAATCCCCTCAGCTTGGAATTCAGCAATGTAAAGCCCCAAGGCTTAACGGTCCTCATCATTTTTCCCCATTTAAAGATCATCTGAGTGTCACAGCCATCCGAAAACCCGCCCCAACCCCTCGCCAAACACAACGACAGTCCCAGAGCAACTTCCAGTACGTGTCCAGGCATCTTGAGGGAATGAGACTGAAAGTAGTCCCCCCGTGGAGATCCAAAACACGTGGCTGTCACTGTGTGCAACAAGGGGGGCAGTGGGGGAAGGGGAAGACCAAACAGTGACCCTCGTCCAGTTTCAAGCAAAAAACCCCGTGGTACTTACAGCGGATTCCGCTAACAGGCCCGAGGGGATGAGATAAGTCCTTCAGGCATGACAGCCCCAAGATCATGACTCGATCGTTTCGTTTGGTGTGCTTCCTTCCTGTTCCACCATTAGATGTGGAGCCTTTTTGTTGAGGCATGCGGGGTCACCTAGCTGGGTTATAAGGGCAGCGACGTCCACTCTCAAGTTCTGTCCGTGAGCTCCTTGCGGGTTTCCCCCCCGAGGTGGCCCCTTCTGTGAGACGGTCCATGCTGAGGCAAGCAGATCTCTTTCCAGCCTTTCCTTCGTGAGGGGGGGGACCGTTAGCCCGAGCGATTCCAGATAGGAAGTAGCAGCCAGCAGATTCTGAAATGTTTTAACCCCACTGTCCGTGTGGATTCTCAGCCTCGCTGGGTATAGAATCTGTGCTTTCAGGTCACGAGCTCTGAGCTGTTTTAGTATTGGCCAGAGCGATCTCCTGGCCTCCTGAACTTTTGTAGTGTGATCGTTGTCTAGAAACACTCGATGGCCATCAAAGATCAGCACACCTTTCTTCCAAGTTAGCTTTAAGATCTCCTCTTTAGTTTGATAACTAGTAAATCTTACAACTACTGAGCGAGGCCTCGCATCTGGGTTTTTAGGGCGGGCAACGAGAGACCTGTGTGCCCGGTCCATAGCCAGATCAGCATCCGGGGGTAGCGGGAGAATTTGTTTAAGCATTTTCTGCAGAAAAGTAGCCATGCTTTGAAATTTGTCTTCAGAGCCCTCTGGGACGCCAAACAGCCTGACGTGTTGTCTCCTATTGCGACCCTCCAAATCGCCTAGTTTGCATGCGAGTTCTCGTTCCCTGGCAAGTAAGCACAGCAAGAGTCTGTCCTGGCGATCTGATTGTTCAACCAGTTGACTAGCGCAAAGCTCCAGTTTGTCTGTTTTATGGTCCACTTTAGCCAGGTCTGCTTTAAGGTCACTGAGCATTTGATCAATCTTTGTCACCGTCCGTGCTGTCTGAAGAATGGTTTCTCGGAGGCTCGGTATAATCTCCTCGGCCCCTGCTTCGGCATGTTGCAGGCCTTCCCTTGCATCCCTCTCCTGACTGTCGGATCTTCCCTCACCCTGCATCATTTCTTTCAATTTTTGTATTGGCGTCGATGGCAACTTTGATGTTCTGTTTCTTTTGTTTTTTGCTGGCGAGGACATCACGCTTTTGAGGTGATTGAAGTGGATTGTAGCGAGGAGGGAGACGGAGTTGAAAATCTATGCTGCCATTAGCCCGCTGACGTCACCGGAAGTCCCGGGAGCATGCATTCTGATTGCCATTTGGGTCCAGAAGGACAGAGTTAGAAAGGTGTGTGTGTGTGGGGGTAGGCTTAGAAAATGAAAGGAAAAGGGCCTTGCAAGGTGTCTTATTATAAAATATATATATATATATATATATATATATGTATATATATATATATATATATATATATGATTTTGATTATAGGGGAGCTGGGGGCTTTGGTGGAAGATGACTGAATGGCTGAAGTTAGCCACAGAACATGTCCTGTTCACTTACGAGAGAGCTTAAGATGGTTAAGATTTCTTTTTTTTTTTTTTTTTTGGAGAGCTCAGCCCCTAACTTCTCTGTCCGCTGCCTTCCCCCCAGATGTTCTCAGAGTGGCGATCCAACCAGGCTTGCCCCAAGTGGGCAGGAACATTGGGAAGACATGGCCCCCAAGGAAGACTGTCCTAGGTTCTTGGTGGAAGAACCACTGTGAGACCTCCCTGGTTTACCTCCTAAGGTAGGACCATGGGGCCAGACTGCACCAATGGAGACTCTGGTTTAGTCACCAGCCAAGCATCACAGAGTGTGGTATGGGAGTTGGAAAGATGGGGCATCATGAATGGAGCTGGCAGCAGTTGTTCCAATAATGGGCTCCCCCAGAGGTGTGACATGCAATGACATAGTGTGCAAAGCTTGAACATCTGGCACACCTCCCTGGCAGCTCGATTTTGTCAGCTGTATTTCCCCCAGCCTCTGCCAGGGCTGACTCACATGCTGGTCACTCCCACCCTCCCTCAGGAGGAGGAGAGCCATCCCAAGGATGCTCAATCCTGCTGCCCCCTGGCCAGCCCACCGATGCCCTGAGTCTGATCTCGAATCCGGGTCATGTGCATCGCAAACTGACATCCAACCTTTGCCCCAGTGGGACAGCTCAGGGAATAATGTTTTATAACATGTTTTATAATTTCTGAATATAACTGCTAGAGCTGTGCAGGTTATGGATTTCCACAAGTAGAATTTTAGTGCAATACAAATTCTGCTTCTTAAATGCTTTTTGGCAGTTTTCAATAACTTCCACTGAATTTGTAAAGTCTTAATTTAAGATGCCAATTAACTTTTCATGGTTTAAGTAATTGGAACTCTAATCCACAGTTTTTTATAAACCTTGAATGCCTAATCTGCAGTTTACATAAAAAGTCACAAACTAATTTTGAATTTCAGAATTATGATTCTGACAGAATGCCACAGAATTAAGGAACATTTTGGAAATAAAAAATAATTCCATTTGTTCCAGTATTTGAAAATTAAACATAACTCTAATGAATGCCCTGATATTTGTTTTTCCGGTCTGAATAATGAATAGATCTTTATCTGCTATATTTGGGAATTAATATTCGATACTCCCTCAACATTATCTGGCCCAGAAAGGCTGATGACATATAAGCAATAATACCCGACAGGGTGGACATTATTGAGAATTACCAGACTGCCCAGGGGCATAATGAGGCCTGACGCCACAGACGGAAGGCCTTGTAGCCTCTGGAAGGTCCAGTATTTCTTAATAATGCCCACCCTGGAGGGTATTATTTTGCTTAGAAAATGGGCATCTTAGTAAATTTCAATTAAGTATTAAAGTATGACAGGAAATAAGTTTAACAATGCATAGAAGTAGTACAAAAAATGTGTTTATTGAATAAATAGTCCCTATGTTTAAAAGGCTGTTCCAGCATCTTTTGCTCCTCCCCCTCAGAGCTATTGTAATCTATTGCTGCCCCCCAAACAGACAGACAGACACACACACACAGCTGGTTCAGCAACAAATGTGTTATAAAGATCTCATCCTAGCAGTGTCTAAATGTCTGTCTCCTTTCTGTTTGAGTGGTATTTTTTGAGCAAGGGATTGACCGTGCATGAGCCTAAGCCCCGAGGTAAATTATTTCTTTAATTTTGATTTAAAGTCGGATATTTACTAATTGTGGGGACATTGTGGTATGAGGTAGTTGCTTTGTGCCATTTTTTTAAATGTGCTTCAACGTATGAAGCGAAAACAACTGACTGCTTCCTTTTGGTTTTGGTTCACCATGGTATTGCAGAAGCGCGGTCAGGAGAGTGGTGCCATTGTAAAAGAACATGACTTTGTGAAATTACTATTTTATCACTCTTCCCCACTGTGAACTATCTGGAGTGTGGGCTTTTTTTTGCTGTTACTGAAGTAAGGAGTGTTGAGGGGGTTAGTAGCTCTCAAAAAGCAAGAGAAAATCGTTTAGGGGAATTGAAATTTCCAACTTGTGTTTTCAGTCAATGAGAAAGCAGGCTGGGCACCAGTATAGAAGAGTACCTAGTGAACTGGTATTTGCAATGATACTTGTTTTTACCTGGGCATCTATTCAAAAATGAATGCTCAGGTTAGAGCTCCTTTCAGCCAATCAGAATGGAGAATCCATTCTTACCATTTTCTAACTGATAAATAGAGACTAATTAATAGTTAAGTCTGTGTTATGGATTGTTTCACACACTCGAGGTGTGTGATAACCCATAAATCTCAAGAGCAAAGCTCGAGAGGTTTATATGGTCATCACACACCAAGAGTGTGTGAAAAAAATCCATAATATCAGATTTAGCTATTCTTTATTTTTTATAATTGCTGGTGTGGAGGTTTAGACTGTATTTCTAGCAGCTTGAAAGAAAAAGAAGTTTTTTTAGCTATAGTGCAGTTTTATTTTTTGAAGAAATTGAACTGTACTTGAGGAGAACACAATTGGAAATACTGCAGTTGAAATACATTTTGTGAAGCAATGGAATGCAACAGTTTTAAAGTCTTTTCTTTGGGGAATGTCATATCAACCTGATTTCAGATTATTATGAAGTGTCATATCAACCTGATTTCAGGTCAGTACTGCCTTTGGAGCATAATGACCTGAAATCCGGTTGATATGCATTTTTAACAAAATGGTGAACCAGTTGATATTTAGGGTCACCATTAATTATTAACCAATATAACTGCAACATTTAAGATGGTTACCTAACTGCATAGCTCTCTGTGTTCAAAATAGGCCGTTCTACATAGCGGGTCTGAAGATATCCTCACCTTTTCCACAGCTCTACATTCCGAAACAGTCTTATTTCCCTACTGTCCCTACTGTTATCAGATAACATTTGATAAGCAGAAGAAAGATTACTGGGGGTGGGTCTATGCTGGAGGATGTATGGGCGCAGTGGGGACCCACCCCATGTCACTGAACTGAGCTCCATCACTCATTTAGCATTGTATTTATCACTGGAAAAGGGCCATAGTTTAAGGAACAAGCCACAATGGGCCACTATGGCACCTTAAGCTCATAAAATATAATTCCAGTACTGAATGAAGCCATGCTAGACTGAGTTTTTAAGGAAATCACACTGCTGGCTACAGTGGATTCTAATGACATACACTATGGGGTTCCTGTACTGCATATTAAAAAAAAATGGAAGCTCATGGAAGGCATTGCCCATGCAAGTGGGATAAAGACCAACAACAAAAACAAGTCCCAACACCAAAAAACAGAGGTTTCATGGAGACATACTTCTAAACAGAAGCAGAAGATGGCGGAACCTCATATGTCTGCATGAAGTCCTTTAGGTCCTCTTACAATACACATGCTGAGGGATTTCCTTGATATGCAATCACTGTCAAACCCATTCCCAACTAAACTTATGTGGAATGGGGCCTCATCACTGTCAATTCTCACATTGGAATACTGCTGTTCATACTATGGAGTCATGTTCAAGAGTGCAAGGTCGCTTTCCCAACAAGTAGGAACTGTGTTTAGGCTATAGCGAGCCCTACAGATTGTATTGTATTATACTGTTGGGAGGCGAAGGGGTGAGTCAGCTTATCCTAGTATATTACTGTAGTACAGTGGTTAAACCAGCCCTTGGAAGTTTATTTTTATTTATTTAGCTTTTGTTAACCAGGTAAGCACACTAGACAGTCAAATGCCTATTTTAAGATGCGACCCAGGAGATTACATGATACAGAGAACAGCAGATATAACAGCATTTCAGAGAAAGGTAAATAGTCAGACACAGTTTGACTTAACAGGAAGGCATATGGAAAACATAACATAACAAGGTAGCAGTGTGGGAAGGAAGATTAACAAAAGAAGAGAGTAAGGACTTACAGGAGATACAAAATAGGATTTTAAGAATGATTCTAGGAATGGTAGTCCCATATGTGGAGGCACAATAGATATGTAAACAAGAGAATTTGAGTCCTTGAAAGAAAAAAAACTGGCAAGGGGATTGTTTTTGGAGGTACTCCCAGTCACCACCATGGGAGATGTCCATGTATGACCTAAGTAATCATTATAGATACAAAAGACCAATATGTGTATTTAGATCCCAAACTAACAAGGAATTATTTTTATGAGATTTTTGGAAGAGTGAAATGTCTTGATTCCATGGAGTAAAAAAGTGGTGACTAAGAAAACAGAAAATTAATACGGTGCATTTCAGCTTTTAAAGTGCAATTTAATGTTTCATTATTTAATGTGATTAGTGAGGGTTTTTACATGTATTAGCAAATTTTTTAAATTCACATTTATGTAATTTGTTAAACTAGGACAAATCTATTATGCTGTATCTGTGAAACCTATGTACTGTACACATTGAACTTTAACCAGCCATAATTCTGATGTTTGCAATGGTGTTTTAGTAAACTAAACCAAACCAAACTAAATTGGTGCTGAATGTGGGACCCTATTGTACCAAATGAGCACTGCAATCAGTTGCAATAGTAAATTCCCTTACCCAAATCAGTACAACATTTTTTCCTATTCCGTAACTTCTATATATTCATTCAAGGCCAGTGTTATTCCAATAATATAAGGCTGAGCATGACTGTTCTCTAGTTATACAGTATATAGTACACGTTTACATATTACTTTATGACAAAATAAAGACAGGGAGAGGGAACACGACTTCTGCATTCCATGAATGCTATCTTATTTTGAAAAAAATAGTAGCACATTTACCTTCAGCTGGTGCTTTCTTTTCTGCTTTTAATATTTTTTCATCTCTTTTTTTGTGAGTTACTAAAATAAAGAAACAAATCTATTAATAATAACAGTCAGGTAACATTTTAGGGTAAATTGGCTTTGTGTGAGCCCATAGCAGACTGACTATGTTAAAACCAGTGAACAACAATTTGATTCCTTCAATATGTTGACCGCCACCTGGTCCATGGGCCTGGAGCATGCTACCATGATGGTCCTCACAGCCTCTCCAACCCCATTATCACTCTGGTAGGTTCCACACTGCAGGGTTCCATAGAACCAATGATCATCATACCAGTGGCAATGCAGGTTGTTGTCCCTTCTGCATCCTCACATAAAAGGAGTTATGGAGGATACCAAAGAGGGCTTTAAGAATGAGAGTAGAAATAGAGATCCCATATGAGAAAGCACAATAGATATGTAAAAAAGAGAATTTAAGTCATCAAAGAGAAAAAAAAACAGCTCTGAGGTTGTTTTTAGAGATTTGTGATCCTGGCCATGAATTGTACTCTTGGTGTTACCCTTGACTGATGTCAGTTGAAATGCACTGAATGTATATTGTACAGTCCTTTGTGGTTGGGTATGCTCTACACATCCAAAAACAGTGCAGCCAGACAGTATGCAATGCAGTACCTTGCAGGAAAAGACATGTCACAAGATACTGCATGACAAAAGGGTTTAATCGCATTTGAATTACACGGTTGCATATGGCAGCACTCTGAAGTAATACCCCAAAGTACTGCACTGCATTCTGGCTGGTGCCACTGTACTATCAGTGAACAGGCCAGAGGCAGATCATCCCACTTTGTGCTTCTCTCCTTAGATTAAGGCAGAGGGTTGTTATATTTTGAAATTAAAAAAAAACATACAGAAGCTTTAAAATGGCACTGTTGTAGCATGTGGGGTCAGGGCCCCTCTTTGAGTGTCTCAGCCTGTTGCACCCATCATGGATGGAGGGGAGCATGCATTCTGATATCCATTTAGGTCAAGAGGGGTTGGGTTAGAAAGGTGGGGGGGATAGAAAATAAAATGTTAGGAAGGAAAAAGGGCTGGCAAGACATCTTATCATATATATGAGATTTTGGTTACAGGAGAGATCCGGGGCTGGGTTGGGAGATGACTGAATGGTTGGGGTTAGCCATGGAACTAGTCCTGTTCACCTATGAGGGAGCTTAAGAGATCTTTTTTTTATTTTATTTTTGGGTGTTAGTCCTCCGAGAGCTCAGCCCCTAACTTCTCGAACCTCTGCCCATTCGCCCAGTGAAAAGCTGTCACAACATTAAAAACCAAAGGATACATTGAAACTTACTTTTTACTTGGGACTATCTGGAACCAACAGGAGAGGTGCAACTTCTCTTGTTGCTCCATTTTGGGAGCTGCTTGCCCTATTCTTGCTTCTGCTTGAAGCCCAGTTGGGCTTTGTAAACTTACTGTAATGCAGCTTTGGCAGACCTTGCTACCACCTGACCCCAGACCTGCACCAAATACCCTCATGTTTTTGTGGCTCACCTGTCTGGCATTTCCCTCCACCTTCTGCTCCCAACTGTTTAACAGCTGCAAATGCAGCAAGCTATCTGACAGACCCCCGCCACCTCTCCTTCTCTGTAGCCCTTCAACGCAGTTATATTTGCTGCAGGAATGGCATCTCAGGTAGGTAGAGGGAGGCACTCCTACAGTGGCCTCTCCTACCTCTCGATGAGCCCGTCTCCTCATCTTGTGCCCACATGGAGCAAGCCGCAGTCTGAACTCTGTACAAGCTGGGAGTAGAAAGCATCACTTCCTATTTCTGCTTTTACCATGGCTGCACATGCTAGTTGCTGCATGAGCTCCAGCTCATGTCCTCTTCACACTCCAGTTCCCAACCTGCAGAAACAATATCAGGGCCCAGGGACCCTCCTCCCACCACCACTACTACTACTAGATCCCAGGGAACAGGGTCTAATTTTGTGTAATCACATTGGCCACTGGCCACCAGGGAAAGTAGCCCACCAGAGGCATTATATGAATAACTAGTCTCCTCCTCTCTAACCAGACACCTCCCAGGCCACAGGTTGCCAGAGTAATCACTGCGGTAAAACATTTATGAGTTCAAATCTGGCAGTCTGTTCCAGTCTGCCTAGTATCCCTCAGTGCCACTGGGGAGACATATATGAAAAACTGCTGTAAGCTGACAGCTTTTCATCTGAAAGGCACAGCACTGGGAACTGTGAGGGAGGGAGCAGAAATAATGAGTTGACATGAGTGTCTCAGCCTATTGCACCCATCATGGATGGACGGGAGCATGCATTCTGATATCCATTTGGGTCCAGAGGGGTTGGATTAGAAAGGTGGGGGGATACAAAATAAAATGTTGTGAAGAGGCTGGCAAGGTGTCTTATCATATATATGGGATTTTGGTTACAAGAGAGATGTGGGGCTGGGTTGGGAGATGACCAAATGGTTGGGGTTAGCCATGGAACTAGTCCATCCACCTATGAGGGAGCTTAAGAGATCTTTTTTTATTTTATTTTTGGGTGTTAGTCCTCTGAGAGCTCAGCCCCTAACTTCTCGAACCTCTGCCCATTCCCCCATACATACTCGGAGTGGCGATCCACCCAGGCTTCCCCTCTCTGGGTGGGGACATTGGGGAGGCACAGACCCCATGGAAGACTGTACAAGTTATTGGTAGAAAAACCACCGGGAGGCCTCCCTGACTTACCCCACAAAGCAGGACCACGTGGCCAGACTGTACCGACGGAGACTCTTTCTCAGTCACTGGCCAAGTGTTAAGGATGGTGGCATGGGAGATGCAGAGACAGGGCATTATGAATGGAGCTGGCAGCAGTTTTTCCGCTAATGGACTCCCCAAGAGGCATGGCATAATATAACATAATGTGCAATGCGTGAACATCTTGAATGCCTCCCTGACAGCTCGATTCTGGAAGCTGTATTCCTCCCAGCCACTGCCAGGAGTGAATCACACACTGGTCACTCCCACCTTTCTTTGGGAGGAGGTGAGCAGTCCCAAACATGCTCAATCCTCCACCCCTTGGTTGGTTCTCTGACGCCCTTAGTGTGGTCTCAAAATCTGGGTCACTGGCATCACAAACAGAAATCCAACCTCAGAGCAAATGGAATAGCTCAGAGATTTAAGTTTTCCAACATGTTTTTGTAATTTGTGAATATTAATAATAGAGCTGTGCTGGTTATGGAATTCCACAGGTACAATTTAAGTGCAGTAATAATTCTGCATCTCAAATGCTTTTTGACAGTTTTCAAAAAATTCCACTGAATTCGTAAATTCTTAATTTAAGGTGCCGATTAGTTTTCCATGGTTTAAGTAATTTATGGAACTCTAATCCACAGTTGTTTTTATTATCCTTGACTCCCTAATCTGCATTTTACATAAAAAGGCACAAACTCTTTTGAATTTCAGAATTATGCTTCTGACGGAATGCCACAGAATTAAGCAACATTTTGGAAATAAAAAAAAGAATTCCATTCATACCAGTATCTGAAAATTAAACATTGTTCTAATAAATGCCCTGATATTTGTTTTTCAGATCTAGTGTTTCCTCAGTTTGGGCCTTTGCCTGCTTTACTGCCTTCCCTGCTTCCCTCAGGGAAGTTTGGTATGCCTCCCTAGTTTTGTCTTGCTGTGTTTCCTTATATTTCCTGAAGCCAGCCTTTTGGATCTGACCTTTTGTGCTACTATTCTTGAGAACTGAAGTGGTTTCCTTCTTCTTTTGCACAAGCTTTTCTCTCTAACACAGTGGGATGTTGCTTCAAGTATTGCATCCTTAATGCTTGTCCACTTTGCCTGTACCCCCTCACCTGTATTTCTTCTTGCCAGGGCTATCTTAACTCTGTTGGCCATTTTATCAAAATCATCTCCTATGAAGTCCCATATTTTTGCCTTGGAATGGGATGATTTAGTTCTAGTGGCCAAACTGAACCATACTATGTGATGGTCACTGGCCCCCAGGTGACCTTCTATCTGGAGATCTGTGATCCTTTCCCCATTAGTCAGTACTCAACCTAGGATAGTCCTGTCTCTTGTGAGTTGTTCTACCAGTTGTTTGAGGCCCTCCTGCAGGGAATCCATTATGTGTCTAGTTCTTTCAGATGTTCCCACTGTTATTGACTAATCTGTATACTTCCTCACGTTGCCCCTGAGCTATTCCCCCTCTTTCTTCAAATTGTGCCCCCTTCTTGCACATCTCTTTTTCTGAAAGATGCTACTCTCATAGACTTTGTTGATCCCCCTTGAGGTACTTGAAAGATTCTATCATGCCCCCCTCCTTTCCTTGAGGATATACATATTAATCTATTTTAGTCTCTCTTTGTATGGCTTCTGGTGCAGACCCAGCACCATTTTAGTTGCCCTCCACTGGACTGCCTCTATCCTGTCTATGCCCTTTGTGGAGATGGGATCTTCAGAACTGAATGCAGTACTCCAGATGGGGTCTCTCATCAATTGTCTTTACAGAGGGATAACAACTTCCTTTTTTTGGCTATTGTTGACTCTTCCTATGCATCCCAGTATCCCCCTAGCCCTCCTTACTGCCTTTTCACATTGCTTGCTTACCTTTATGTCATCTGATATGATCATCCCCAGGTCCCTTTTCCATTTTTGTTGTTGTTAGTACCCCCCCAATTGTGTACTCTTTCCCAGAGTTTTTGTTTCCCAGGTGCCACCTCTGACTTCTACTTTTAACACAGTCACACATGCTAGCTGCAGCAGAGGTTCCAGCTCATGTCCTCTTTATACTCCAGCTCCCAACCTGCAGAAACAATATCAGGGCATAGGGAACCCTCTTTTCACCACCACCACCACCACTAGTACTACTTTGTGGAGGTAATACTATTCTCCCAATGATTAAGGCTATTAATGCAAAAATAATCAATCAGTTTTTATAGGTTGCAGAAATCTGGTGGGATGATAATATAACTAAGTTGGAAGCCATATTGAATAAAACTTATAAACAATTAATAAAGAGTCCTAATAGTACACCTAGTGCTCTTGTTACAGCAGAATTAAGGCAAGTAGAACTTCTGGATATGATATATATAAGACAAGTAAATTACTGGATTAAACTAACAAATGAAAGAAAGAACTCTATATTGGGAGAATGCCTTAAAGAAATGATGCAATACCTGGCATATGGTAAAAGCAAATGGCTTTGGAATGTTAAAACTATTTTGCAAAATGTAAATTTGGAATATATGATGAACTGGGTTGAAAAGGGAATATGCCTTTATAAGGCTTACTCAAAAACTCTAATAAGTACTATAAAAGAAAGATCACAGAAAATGGATCTAGAAACAATAAAAAATTCAAAAGCGGCCATTTGGCTTACCAATAATATGAGAGAGCACACCTTAAAATGTTATTTAGATATAGTTAAGAATCCTGAATTTAGAAATGTAATTGCTCAATTTAGGTTTGAAGTCTTTCCAAGTAACGTAATTGAGGCAAGGTATAACAAAGAAGAAAATAACTCCAGTAACTGTTATTGCTACTTACAGGAACTGAAAGATTTAAAACATGTAGTATTAAGATGCCCATGGTATGAACACCTTTGTAGTAAAAGACTAAGTAAATATATTGGCTCTTTATATATGCCTAACAAATATATACTGGATCTTCTGTTCAACTCAGAAAACTCTGAAATGCTAAATGAATTGGCTGTGTTACTTCTTGAAGTTAAAAGGCATAGATGTAAGCACATCCAAGTATTTATTGTGCAATAAGATACAACAGTGCAACCTTAGGTCTAGACCTAGTCAATGAAAGTGGGAAATGTATGGAATATGTAACAAAACTCTTTTAAAAATGTTTGTTATATGTGTTATATGTATGTATGTATGTAATGTATTGATTGTCGAATTTGTATTGTAATGGCAAAATGCCAAACAAATAAATTATTACTCCTCTACTACTACTTGACTCCAGGGAACAAGATCTGACTTTGTTAAAACACATTGTCCACTGGCCACCAGAGAATGTAGCCCACCTGGGGTATTATATGAATAACTGGACCCCTTCTCTCTAACCAGACACCTCCCAGGCCACAGGCTGCTAGAGTAATCAATGATGTAAAACATTATGAGTTCAAATCTGGCAGTCTATTACAGTCTGCCTAGTATCCCTCAGTGCCACTGGGGAGACATACATGCAAAATTGCTGTAAGCTGAGAGCTTTTAATTTGAATGGCACATCACTGGGAACTCTGTGGGAGGGAGGGAGCGAGAGAGAAAGAGAGAGGGAAGGAAGGAGGAATAATGAGTAGACAGGATTGTCTCAGCCTGTTGCACCCATAATGAATGGAGGGGAGCAAGCATGCTGATGGCCATTTGGGCCCAGAGGGGTAGAGTTACAAAGGTGGGGGGCTTAGAAAATGAAATGTTGGAAATGAAAATGGGCTGGCAAGGTGTCTTATTATATATATATATATATATATATATATATATATATGATTTTGATTACAGAAGAGCTGGAGGCTTTAGTGGAAGATGACTGAGTGGCTGGGGTTAGCCACAGAACATGTCCTATCCACTTATGAGGGAGTTTAAGAGACTTAAGTTTTCTTTTTTTTTTTGCATTTAGTTTTGGAGTGCTCAGTCCCTACCTTCTCTGATAACTGCCCACCCCAAACATACTCAGTGTGGCAATCCGCCCAGGCTTTCTACCTGTCGGCACTGACATTGGGCAAAAATAGCCCCCATAGAAAACTGTCCAAGGTTCTTGGTGGAAGAACCACCAGGAGACCTCCCTGGCTTACTTCCTAAGGTAGGGCCATGAGGCCAGACTGCACCGATGGAGACTATTGCTTAGTCACCAGCCAAGGGTCACAGAGTGTGGTATTGGAGTTGAAAAGACGGGACATCATGAATGGAACTGGCAGTAGTTTTTCCCAATAATGGGCTCCCTGAGAGGTGCGGCATGTAATGACATAGTGTGCCAAGCTTGACCATCTGGCACACCTCCCTGGCAGCTCAATTTTGTCAGCTGTAGTTCCCCCAGCCACTGCCAGGGGTGAATCTCATGCTGGCCACTCCCACCCTTCCTCAGGAGGAGGAGAGCAGTCCCAAGGTTGCTCAATCCTCATGCCCCCTGACTGACCCCCTGACGCCCTGAGTCTGGTCTTGAATCCTGGTCACGTGCATCGCAAACTGAAATCCAACCTCTGCTCCCATGGGATGGCTCAGAAATTTAAATTCTCTAACATGTTTTGGTAATTTCTGAATATAAATACTAGAGCTGTGCATGTTATGGAATTCCACAAGTAGAATTTTAGTGCAATGCAAATTCTGCTTCTTAAATGCTTTTTGGCAGTTTTCAATAAATTCCACTGAATTTGTAAAGTCTTTATTTAAGATGCCAATTAGTTTTCCATGGTTTAAGTAATTTGTGGAACTCAAATCCATGGTTTTTATAAACCTTGAATGCCTAATCTGCATTTTACATAAAAAGGCACAAACTACTTTTGAATTTCAAAATTATGCTTCTGACAGAATGCCACAGAATTAAGGAACATTTTGGAAATAAGAAAGAATTCCATTCATACCAGTGTTTGAAAATTAAACATAGCTCTAATGAATGCCCTGAAATTTGTATTTTGGATCTGAATAATGAATATATCTTTATCTGCTGTATTTGGAAATTAATATTCAGTACTCCCACAGCACTATCTGGCCCAGAATTGCTGATGACATTTGATAAATAGAGAATAATGGATAGGTAATGTGTGTTATGGATTTTGTTCACACACCTGAGGTGTGTGATGACCCATGCACCTCAGAGCAAAGCTCGAGGGGTTTATGTGGTCATCACACACCATGGGTATGTGAAAAAAATCCGTAACATCAGACTTAGCTGGTGTGGAGGTTTAAATGGTGTTTCTAGCAGCTTGAAAGAAAAATCCTTTTTTTTTTTGCTAAAGTGCAGTTCTATTTTTGAAGAAATTAAACTGTGCTTGTAAAACACAATTGAAAATACTGCAGTTGAAATACGTTTTGTGAAACAATGGAATGCAACAGTTTTAAAGTCTTTTCTTTGGGGAATGTCATATCAAACTGATTTCAGATTATTATGAAGTGTCATATCAGCTTGATTTCAGGTTAGTATTGCCTTTGGAGCATTATAACCTGTAATCTAGCAGACATGCATTTTTAACAAAATGGCAAATCGGTTGATATTTATGGTTACCAGTAATTATTAAACAATAATGTATAACTGCAACACTTAAGATGGTTAACTAACTGCATAGCTTTCTGTGTTCAAAATAGGCCATTCTATATAGTTGGTCTGAAGGTATCCTCACCTTTTCCACAGCTCTACATCGTGAAACAGTCTTCTTTCCCTACTGTCCCTACAGTGATCAGATAACATTTGACAAGCAGAAGAAATGTTACTGGGGGTGGGTCTGTGCTGGAGGATGTATGGAGGCAGTGGGGACCCACCCCACGTCACTGAACTGAGCTCCGTCACTCATTTAGCACTGCTATATATTTATCATTGGAAAAGGGCCATAGCTTAAGGAACATGCCACAGTGGGCCACTATGACACCTTAAGCTCATAAAATATAATTCTAGTGCTGAGTGAAACCATGTCAGACTGAGTTTTTACTGGAAACCCCACTGCAGACTATAATGGATTCTAAAGACACACACTATAGGGTTCCTGTACTGCATATTTAAAATTAAAAAAAAACATGGAAGCTCATGGAAGGCATTGCCCATGCATGTGGGGTAAGGACTACCAACAAAAACAAGTCCTAACACCAAAACCAGAGGTTTCATGGAGACATACTTCTAATCAGAAGCAGAAGATGGTGGTACCTCATATGTCTGCATGAAGTCCTTTGAGTCCTCTTGCAGTGCACATGCTGAGGGATTTCCATGATATGCATCTACTGTCAGACCCTTTCCCAACCAAACTTATGTGGAATGGGGCCTCATCACTGTCAATTGTCACATTGGAATACTGCTGTTCATACTATGGAATCAAGTTCAGGAGTGCAGGGCCACTTTCCCAGCTAGCAGAAACTGTACTTAGGCTGTAGTGAGCGGTATAGATTGTATTTTTTTGCAGTGTTGGGAATAGCAGGGGTTAGCCAGTTTATCATTTTGTATTACTGTAGTACAGTGGTTAAACCAGCCTTGGATATTTATTTTTAATTATTTAGCTTTTGTTAACCAGTTATGCACACTAGACAGTCAAATGCCTATTTTAAGATGTGACCCAGGAGATTACATGATACAGAGGACAGCAGATATAACAGTATTTCAGAGAAAGGTAGACACAGTTTGACTTAACAGGAAGGCATATGGAAAACATAACATAAAAAGGCAGCAGTGTGGGATGGAGGACTAACAAAAAAGGAGAGTAATGAGTTACAGAAGATACAAAATAGGATTTTAAGAATGATACTAGAAATGGTAGTCCCATATTGGGAGGCACAATATATATGTAAATAAGAGAATTTGAGTCCTCGAGGAGAAATAACTGGCAAGGGGATTGTTTTAGAGGTACTCCTTGTCACCACCATGGGAGATGTCCATGTATGACTTAAGTAATCAGTGTAGATACAAAAGACCAATATGTGTATTTACATCCCAAACTTACAAGGAATCATGATTTATGAGATTTTTGAAGGAGTGAAATGTCTTGTATCCATGGAGTAACAATGTGGTGACTGAGAAAACAGAAAATTAATACGGTGCATTTAAGCTTTTTAAATGCAATTTAATGTTTCATCATTTAACATGATTGTGAGGCTTTTTATATGTAGTAGCTAATTTTTTTAAATTTACATTTGTGTAATTCGCTAAACTAGGATAAATCTATTATTGTATCTGTAAAAGCTATGTATGCATTGAACTTTAATCATCCATAACGTTGGTGGTTGCAATGGTGTTTTAGTAAACTAAACCAAACCAAACTAAATCGGTGCTGAATGTGGGCCCCTACTGTACCAAATGAGCACTGCAATCATTTGTAGTAGTAAATCCCCTTACCCAAATCAATACAACATTTTTTCTTATTCTGTAACTTCAATATATATTCATTCAAGGCCAGTGTTATTCCAATAATGTAAGACTCAGCATGGCTGTTCTCTGTTTACATAGTATACAGTACATGTTTACATATTAATGTATGACAAAATAAAGTCTGGGAGAGGGAACACAAGACCTCTGCATTCCATGAATGCTATCTTATTGTGAAAAAAAATAGTAGCACATTTACCTTCAGCTGGTACTTTCTTTTCTGCTTTTAATATTTGTTCATCTCTTTTTTTGTGAGTTTCTAAAATAAAGAAACCGATCTATTAATAATTACAGTCAGATAACATTTTAGGGTAAAGTGGCTTTGAGTGAGCCCATAACAAACTGACTATATTAAAACCAGTGAACAACAATTTGATCCTTCAATGTGTTAATCACCTCCCATTCCATGGGCCTGGATCATGCTCCCATGATGGTCCTCAAAGCCTCTCCAACCCCATTATCCCTCTTGTTGGGTTCCACACTGCAGGGACCCATAGAACCACTGATCATCATACCAGTGGCAATGCAGGTTTTTGTCCCTTCTGCATCCTCCCACCAAAGAGTTCTGCAGGATACCAAAGAGGGCTTTAAGAATGAGACTAGAAGTGGAGGTCCCATACGAGGAAACACAAGCTATATGTAAACAAGAGAAGTACTCTGAAATACTGTAGTACCACAAAATACTGCACTGCATTTTGGCTGGTGCCATTGCACTATCAGTGAACAGGCCAGAGGCAGATCATCCCACTTTGTGTTTCTCTCCATAAACTAGGGCAGAAGGATGTTACATTTAAAAAAAAAAATACAGAAGCTTTAAAATGGCACCGTTGCAGCATGTAAGGACAGGGTGGCCAGTGAAAAGCTGTCACAACATTAAAAACCAGAGGATACTTTGTGACATACTTTTAAAAAAGTTAGAAGTGTTATGGGCACCCTAATCCCATCCCAGTAAGCACAAGAGTACAAGGTCACTTTCTTAGCAGGCAGCATCCTTACTTGGGTTGCAGAGAGCCCTGTAGGTGCTCAACATAAGACCATATTATCCTAAAAATAACTGTGTGATCATTCTTACTAGCAAATCACCCAAATCAATACAATGTTGTTTTCACTATGTATCTTCTACATGTCCTTTCAAAGCCAGTGTTATAGGGGATACACAACAACCTGACTCAAAATATCCAGTTTACTTTTTATGGGTTGGAGGCAGGATCTTAACTCATGCGTGGCAAAATCACAAGTGAGTTAAGAAAGTCGCTTCCCATCACAAATAGAGATAAACTTTATATTTGGAGTCACAATATTGCGTATCAGATTTATACAGCATCAACTTTTTTTCCTGATTTCATTGTTCGACAGAAACTGTCACTACAAACATTAGAAACATGCAAATGTAATACATGATAGATATGAAAGATAATGTATTTCCTTTTGAACCATGATGACCATTCCTGTTATTCATAGTACAATTCATATTACAATTAGAGATTGGCGAAGTGGCCCCAATTCGCTCAGCAAAGTGGAACGCGGAGTGAAAGCGAAGTCGCAGAGTGCTCCGCAACATGAAGCGGAGTTCTTTGCATTATAATGGGTAACGCGAAGTCCATTCAAAAAAATGACTTCGCATTACCCCTTTCCCAAATCACTACTGACTATTATTCTAAAGTACATTAAAAACAATGTACTCTCCTCACTTTGCTTGTTTTTAAGCTCCAAAGGCAAATTTTTAGTGATTCATGGGATTTCAGGTCACATGGGCTCTAGATTGTTCTGCACAGCCTCAGTTTGGGGTAGTGTGTGTAGGAAGCTGTAGGAGACAATCTGGTCTGAGAGCTCTCTGTGATTCAAACCTTCTAAAAGCTGTTAAAAAAGCCTTTTTGATTCATTTTCTTTGCTGAAACTTTAGTTCATCGATTATAGGAAACCCTCCTGTGCTCATATCATTGAGCGTTTATTGTTTGTGTGTGGATTTTGAATGTTAATGTACAACATTCAGTCTATGTACTTAGAGACAGTGGAATTGTGCTTTGGGGGAGGGGCTTACCTGCGGTGTAGGTAGATTAACTTGGAGAAAAAGACAGTGCATTCTGTTTTGTTGATATTTTTCTTGTATAACTGTGTTAATGTACACACAGTAATACTTTCAATAATTCTTGCCTTTTTTGCTGATTGTTGTGGTGCAGCAGTACATGATTTTAGTTTGTTAAAAATATGTGGTTATATTACTGAAGTTTTCAATTTGCTACGCATTACTTTGTGTGTGAGTATGTGTGTGATGCATGTCATCAAATCAGGCACCTTTTATTGTGCCACATCATTTCAGCAATGTGAATCTGCTATCCACTGTAGCTGTATAATTTTTGTACTTCTTCATGGTATCTTTACTGGTATTAGTACTAATGACTGTTATTGCAACAGTGCAGTACACTGCCTCCCCCCCCGCGACCCACCCCAGTCGGCAAAGGTATTCTTTTCCAGATTTGAATTTCTGATAGTGAGCACTGGTTAGGTGTTGTGCCTTTGCTTCTGCATCTCTTCAGCGTGCAGCACAATCTTAATCTGTCTGTGTATTTGCATTTCTTTAGGGCCCAATCTCCATCTCTAACTTAAGTCGCAGTTGTTTCTTTAGCTTCCCTTCAGAGTACCAGACAGGTGTGGTGCATAATTCTGCATGAACATTGTACTCATTAATATGTGTTTTTAAGTCAGGACCATCATCACGAGTCACTCATGATACATATCACATTCTTCATCACGGTCACAAATGAGTGTTTTTAAGTCAGGGAGTTTTGTGCCACACCTCATGGTAGTACAGCTGTAGGCATTCATGTTTCTTCATCTTCACGGTTACAAATGCAGTCACAAATCATGATTTATGATCACATCACGAATCACAACATTAATTGTTTTTAATAGTCACTTGGATGTATTGTAAGCCTGTTTTGTAGTATCTTTTGATGCTTCACCACCCCACCATTGTGCTCATTAATGAGTGTTTTTAAGTCAGGGAGTTTTGTGCCACACCTCTTCGGGGCCTGGGGAAGTACAGCCATAGGCATTCACATTTCTTCATCATCACAGTCACAAATCATGATTTATGATCACGTCATGAATCACAACATACATTTTTTTTCTAGTTACTTGGATGTATTGTAAGCCTGTTTTGCAGTATCTCTCCAGGCTTCACCATCCCACCACTGTACTCTTTAATAAGTGTTTTTAAGTCAGGGAGTTGGACAGTGTCTGCAGTACATACACAGACTGGAAAGAAGACTGCACGCATGCAGTTTAGCACAGTATAGTTGCACTGCTTGGAATACATATGGAAGACAGCAAAAAAGGGCATAATTACATACAAGGGTCAGGGATGATGGAGGAATATATTTTATAACACAGCAAGGAAGGTGTGGGGGGCACATGGTGTGAGAAAAAAAAATGAATGTGGGATCCCATGGTGATCCAGCAGTAGTTCCAGCATGGACATAATTTGCAACTGATGTGCCTCTATGTGATCCAGCCGCTGCTCCACAGCACTCACCCTCTCATTGTTCTCCTCAACAGCACTCCAGAGAACTGCCAAGTCAGCCCATGTTACACACAGTTCTCTGGGGGTCCACACATCCTACAGGCTGACCTGCTAGTGGTGGTGGTGGTGGTGGTGGGAGTGCTGGTGGAGCCGCATATGCTGCTGTTGTCCTCCTCTTCTTAGGGATGCTGCCAAACATAGCTGCACCTTGTGCCACAGAATGGACAGTAGGTGCAGGCATGGTCCATTCTGTGGCAGCCTGCCACTCCAACTGGTGGTGATTGAGCATATGGGTGTGCTGGCCCTCAGTCCCCAGGTGAGTCCCCCAGGGGCCATGACCTACCTCCACCTCACATAGGTGGAACTTGACCACACTGCTGCCCCCCAACACAGTCAAACAACTGCCAAACAACAGAGGTGTGGGGAGGACCAGGCACAGGCAGGGGAAGGCCAGATGAGCTGGCAGCTGGCTGGTCGCAGTGCTGAACAGGGTTTGCATCCACACCTGGGCCCGGGGAACAGGCACATCCTGCTCCAGAGGACCTGGTGCTGGACTTGGTGGTGATTCAACTGCCTCAGAGTCAGGACAGGAGGCAGTGCTGCCCCTGTTTCTGTGAGAGGTGGGAGACACTCACAAGTTTCGACCAGTCCAACAGGAATGGGCACCCATGCCCCCCATGCATTCACATGGTATGATGCTTACCACTACAACACTCTCCCACAGCTGCCTCCGCCTCAGATATTCCCTCACCCTGGTCCATCTCTCCTACTGAGCTCCTTCAGTCTGAGCAATCACAACTCATACTGTCAAACAACACACACACACACACACACAGTCACACAGACAAACAACTAACTAGTTATAAAGGCAAAAAAATAAAATTTACAGAAAGAACAAATTAAGTAAAAAAGAGTACAGACAGAAAAGATAAAAACATTTAGCTTTTAAAAAAGCTGCTAGGTCTAAATCAAAGTTTAAATCTCCTCCTCGCTCTGATCCCAAAGTATCAGCAGTCACAAAACAAACTCCTCTCTCTCTCTCTCTCTCTGTGTCTGCACAGGAGAAAATAAAAGTGTTTGCTTGTATGATGATTCCTTGCTGCCTAGCTAAAGAGCATGTGACTTATAGTACTGTAAACCATGTGATGTGTGTGGGGGGCTGCCAAATCAGAAACACCAAGTGGATCACTTAGAATCCTAATGAGGAACCCAAAGTCCATTAAAAACAATGACTTCACCTTACTTCGCATTGCCATTCTGCCTTAACACCAAGTGGTAATGAGAAGGCGGAGTGAACACTTTGCATTGCCCACTTCACGTTCACTTCCCCGGTGGAATTTAAATTCACTGCATCTCTAATTACAATTTTAAATTCCTTTAAAAAAGCGGAACTTTCTAAAGCAGAATAAAACATTTCATAGAGGCATTCATTTTCTGGTTTTATCAAAGTATTCTGATTAATAGTAGATTAAGGGTTCCCTCTGACTTTCACATATAAAACATTTCATAGAGGCATTCATTTTCTGGTTTTATCAGAGTATTCTGATTAATAGTAGATTATGGGTTCACTCTGACTTTCACATCTTAAAAAACTCTACTGTAAGAAATATAGTAAAATGTAAACAGACATAAGCAGGTTTGAATCTGGTTACCTACATCCCCTTTCTTTCTCACCGTCTGTAATTCCTCTCTTATAAATTAAGACTGGTGATCCTATATTATGGATCGGTTAAGGTTGGGGGTCAGAGCGGACTTTGCGTTATTTCTTATTGTGTTTTTTTAGCAAGAACAAAAAGCACTGCTAAATCATAAAGTATCTGTAAATTTTCAGCATTAAAAAGTACTGTAAGTCAAGGATATATCTAGTGTGTATAACATATAAGCCACGGTGTTTAGCAAGGTACTTCATTCTTAATTATTTTATACCAGGGACATCTTATTATTACATGACAAAGGTCTTTTTCCTTCAAATAACAGTTACAATTCTCTGTCAAAATTTGTTCTTTATTGTGCCTAAATGTTAGAACATTTGTTGGAGAACACTTCAAATATAGAAACATAGAAGTTTATAGCAGATAAGGACCGCAAGGCACATCCAGTCTGCCCATTTTTTCTACCTTATGAATAGGCCTTTACTCTTTCAGTGGCCTATCTATTCATACTGATCTGTACTGCTCCCTTATGCCTATCCAATGCTTATTTGAAGCGCTGCACTATATTCATATCCACCACTTCCTGAGGTAGGCCATTCCATGCATCCACCACCCTTTCTGTGAAAAATCGGCCTCCCTCTAATCTCATGCTGTGTCCTCTTGTTCTGCTATTTTTCTTATGTTGAAACATGTTAGGCTCTTTCATCTTGTTAATGCCATTAAGATGTTTGAATGTTTTGATCATATCACCTCTCTCCCTCCTTTGCTCTAGGGTATACACATTGAGCTCCATTAATCTCTCCTCATATGCTTTCTGATGCAGTCCCTGTACCACTTTGGTTGCCCTTCGCTGTACTGACTCCATTTTGTTAATGTCCTTGTGCAGGTGCGGCCTCCAGTACTGCACACAGTACTCCAGATGGGGCCTAACCAGTGTCTTGTAAAGAAGGATTATTACCTCCCTCTTATGACTTGTGATACCCCTACTAATAACCCCAATATACCTCTAGCCTTAACTACTGCTTTAGTGGTCTGCTTTGATGATTTCAGGTCATCTGTGATGATGATGCCCAAGACTTTTTCTTCCCTTGTGATTGCCAGCAACTCCCATCCCAACCTATAGGTAGCTTCGGGGTTTCTTTTCCCTATGTGTATGATCTTGCTCTTCTTTGTGTTAAATCCCAGTTGCCACTCTTCCGACCATTTTGCCAGTTTATCCAGATCTCTTCTCATTCTGCCCACCACATCTGGATCATCTACTCTGTTGCAGAACTTGGTGTCATCTGCAAACAGACAGACCTTACCCTCCAGTCCATCTGCAATGTCACTAATGAAGATATTGAAGAAGACTGGTCCCAGGACTGATCCCTGAGGTAACCCACTTGTGACTTGCATCTCTTCTGACTGTATACCGTTTACCACCACTCTCTGTTTTTTGCCTGCCAACCAGTTTGCCACCCAGTTGACCAACATCTGACCCACCCCTAGCCGACCCAGCTTATTAAACAATCTTCTATGTGGAACAGTATCGAAAGCTTTGCTGAAGTCAAGGTAGGCAACATCAGCTGCACCCCTTGGTCCACCATGCTGGTTACCCAGCCAAAGAAATCTATGAGATTAGTTTGACAGGACCTTCCTGTTTTAAACCCATGCTGTCTTGGATCCTGTGCTCCTCTGGATTCCAGGTGTTGCACTATCCTTTCCTTAATGAGTACCTCCATAATCTTGCCCACTACTGAGGTAAGTCTGACTGGTCTGTAGTTCCATGCCTCCTCCCTGCTGCCACTCTTGTGGAGCAGGATCACATGAGCCCTTCTCCAGTCTTCTGGGACCTCTCCTATGCTCAGAGACTCACTAAATAGTTCTGATAATGGCTCTCCTAGTTTCACCATTAGCTCCTGTACTACCCTTGGATGTATGCCATTAGGTCCTATTGCCTTGTCCATCATGAGCTTAGTGAGCTCTTGTAGGACCCTTTCTTTTGTGAAGGGACTTGTGCACACCTCCCTCCCGTGTGTCCATGGTGCTGTGTTGTGGGCCCTGTCCTAGTGTCTCCTCAGTAAATACTGAGCAGAAGTATCTATTTAGGATGAATGTTTTTCCTTGGACCACCTCCACACACTCCCCCTTTTCCCCTTTGATCTTAGCAATAGCCCCTCTATATTTTCTCCTTTCACTAATGTATCTATAGAAAGTCTTGTCCACTTCATTTGCTGTTTGTGCTAATGTTTCCTCTGTGTGGGCCTTTGCCTGCCTTACTGCCTTCCCTGCTTCCCTTAGAGAAGTTTGGTATGCTTCCCTGTCTTCATCCCACTGTGTTGCCTTATATTTCCTGAATGCCTACTGTTAGGCTTTGATCTTTTCTGCTACTGTTTTTGAGAACCAAAGTGGTTTCCTCCTTCTTTTGCTCTTACTTTTCTCTCTAACACAATGGGATATTGCTTCAAGTATTGCATCCTTAATGCCTGACCACTTTGCCTGTACCCCTCACCTGTGTTGGCCAGCTTATCAAAGTCAGCTCCTTTGAAGCCCCATATCTTTGCCTTGGAATGGGATGATTTTGTTCTGGTGGCCAAATTGAACCATACCATGTGATGGCCACTGGCCCCCATGTGACCTTCTACCTGGATATCTGTGACCCTTTCCCTGTTAGTCAGTGCTAAATCCAGGATAGCCCTGTCTCTTGTGGGTTGTTCTAATAGTTGTTTGAGCTCTCCCCCACAGTGTCTCATTCTGGCAGATGTTCCTACTGGTATTGGCTAATCTGTATCTGGCATGTTGAAGTCTCCCATTATCAGAACCTTCCCTTTAGCTGTCGTGTTTTGTATATCTTCTAACAATAAAGTGTCTATGTCATCTCCCTGGTTTGGAGGCCTGTAGACAACCCCAGTTCATATGGCTGTCCCATTTCCTGTTTCCTGGGTGACCCACATTTCTTCTGGCTCCTTATATATATTCTGAAATTCTGTAGCTTTGATATTTTCATTGACATAAAGGGCCACTCCCCCCCCTTGTTGCACCTCAATGTGTTCTGAACAGTACATAGCCGGGTACTGCAGTCTCCCAAGTATGGTTACTGGTGAATCATGTCTCACTAATGGCTACTATGTCCAGTTTGGCCTCTGTCATTGTTGCCTCCAGGTCTGGGATCTTGTTTCCTAGACTGCAGGCATTTGTGTACATGATTTTCCATTTTCTAAATTTCAGTATGTTAGTTATTGGGTGAGGTCCAGTGTTTCCCCTGCACATCATATGGGGAGCTGGACCTTTTTCCTTAACTGGTGATGCAAATGAACTACAAACATGCTGAACTCCTGTTCTTCCAGTTCGATGTATTGGGTGCTGCACCCCTCTCCCCATTTGCTAGTTTAAATATTCTTTAAAGACATCAAACTTCTGTCCCAATGCACTGACTCCCTACTTAGTCAGATGCAGTCAATCGAATTTAAAAAACTGTTGCTCCCAAAACTGTTGTCAGTTACCTACTCATTTGTGCCCCTTTTCCTGGCACCAGCCCTTGAGCCACATGTTTAGCTCCCTAATCTCTCCTTCTCTGACTTTCCATTCATCTGCCCCCCTTCCAGACCAGCAGAATCTCAGAGAAGGAGATGCCTGATTAAATGGATGACAGTTTGTCTCCCAGCCTGATCAGGTGTTCCTTGGTCTTCACAACTGACTGGCTGGTGAGATCATTAGTCCTTATGTGTACCAGAAAGTCAATGTTTTCTCCAGCTTCCTGCATGGTTTTAGCAATGCAGTCAGTTTCTTTCCATGCGGATGTACCTGGGAGACATCTGACCATAGGCTCAGTTGGAGGTAGGTATCAACTCCCTGAATCATGTAGTCACCTATGATCAGAAGTGTTTTCAATTTCTTTTTTGCTTTTTTTGTTTTGGTTCCTGTTTTGGGTGAGTTTTGTAGTGCTAGCTCCTGTACTACAGTGTTCTGCTCTGCAGTGTCCTCTGCCCCTTTGTTTGATTTTGGAGATAGAGGCAGAGACCTGTTTGTAGTTTTTATATGGTTTGTGGAGGTGATACGTTGATGAGCACTGAGTGATGAGACACCCAATTTGCTCCTCCTAACCACCTGCCAACCTCCCAGACCAACTACCCTCTGCAGCCGAGGTGCTTCAGTTGGATGTTGGGGAAATGGTGGGCAGTTCTTGTAATATATTTCCTCCTGAATATGCAATTTGAGGTGCACACTCTCTACCCATGCTGCCCAGACCTGAGCCCTTAGATCTCAGATGGTCCAGCAGGTTGGACAACATACTAAATCCTGTATAACTGCCTTTTTGAAAAGTGTCCCATAGTTACTGCAGTTAATAATATCCATTCCAGTTGAATTGCCAAGTTTATAACCCGGTCTGAGTAATTAGAAGAAAAATGAAAGTAAATTTTTTTTTTGGTTGTTTGTTTGTTTTTGTATAACATTTTATAACTAGTTAAATTAATTGCCCCCCATAAATGTGGTCACTGTGTGGATATCTCTCTGATCCTCCCCTTCCTGCTTTGCTATAAGAAAAGTCATGACTGAGCTACTCTATAAAAGGAGTGTAGCATTGGGTGGTTGGAGATGGGGACGGGTGGCTAGGCCTTCCCCTGCCAAAAAAGAAGAACCATGGATGAAAGAAACAGGGAAGAGCAGGCACAATCAACTAACAACAAATGCAGTAGCCCTGAAAGCTTAGCCTAATGATAGATAAAACTGTAAAACCTGTAAGCACCGCATGTAACAATTTCACAGAAGAGTTGCCTTGCAAAAAACACTTTGCTACAGAGAAAAATAAAGCAGTAACAGAAGATATACCTTGCAAAAAACAATTTGAATCAGAGAAGATTACAGTAGTAATGCGTAAGCACAAAATAGTAATAAACCTGTAGGTGCACCCTGTAATAATGCCACAGAAAGTATGCCCTGCAACAGCAGTTTGAATCAGAGAACAATAAAGCAGTAAAATGTAAGCAAAAAACAGTAATAAAACCTGTGAGCACAAAAGAAAATAATAACACACAGTAAATCTGCCTAGCCAAAAGAAGCCTTAATCTTTTTCCTTGCTCTGATAATGTTGTTCTTTGCTCTGTCCTTACAAGCAAACCTAGAAGAAAAGACCTCGGGTGAAGCTAGGTGCCTTTGCCAACAGACTAGTCTTCCACCTCAAAAACACCAACTAACCTAACCTTTTAACTCTTTCCCTTTTTGGAAGTTACTAAGAATTTTTCAGCTCTACCCCCCGTTACACTCCTAATCCCCTGGAAGAGCAGTGAGAGGAAAGCAATTAGCTCCTTCAATGTGAGAAACAGACTGCAACACCTTGGAGACTTAAACAAAAACCTTTCAGCAAAAAATAAAGTAAAATAGTAGTAAACAGTAATGTTGCTTAGCCTAATGATACATAAAAAGTCACAAAACCTGTATGCACCAACTATAACCGTTTCAAAGATGATATACCCTGCAAAAACACTTTGCTAGAGAGAAAAATAAAGCAGTAACAGAAGATATACCTTGCAAAAAAAACAATCTGAATCAGAAAAGATTACAGCAGTAATCTGTAAGCACAAAACAGTAACAAACCTTTAGGCACACCTTGTAATAATGCAGCAGAAAGTATACCCTGCAACAGCAATTTGAATCAGAGAACAATAAAGCAGGACAGTGTAAGCAAAAAACAGTAATAAAACCTGTGAGCAAAAAAGAAAATAGTAACACACAATAAATCTGCCTAGCCAAACGAAGCCTTAATCTTTTTCCTTGCTCTGATAATGTTGTTCCTTGCTCTGTCTTTACAAGCAAACCTAGAAGTGGTTTATATTTCTGTGTAGGCTGGATTCTGAATTGCACTTAAATCATATTTCAAGGAATGTTCCTGGGTGTTTTTAACTAACCAGTTAATATTTTGAGTTTTTTTAAAATTTTAACTAAGTCCCTTTCTTTTGATTTCTGTTGCAGTGCTATACTTATAAGTTTTGCATAATTTTCATGAAGTTTTATAGATTGATCTACCCAGTTTTTTGGTAAAGTAAACCCCAATCTTCCAAAAGTTCACAAACATTCATGAGCCAACCTTCTCTGCTTGCATAGAGGTAGTTCTTTTTTCCATGATACAACATGCAACCAATGAGCCTTGGGGTAGGGATAAGAGTCTCAATCCAGAAATTTATTTTCCAGGTTTGAGCTTTAACTTGGAATGTTGTTTCACCCAGCTGGGTTCTGACCAGTACATTCAGCATACATCTGGAAACCCCTAACCTTTTTTTGTATAATGTGTTTATTATTGCTTCGGTGATTTTAAATTGGTATTTCCCACGATTTCTGCAGCTTAAAGACTTTGATTGATCAACGTGGGGTTGATAGCCTTAAACATTGGCATAATGATCATACCACCATATAGTTTATTGAACCTACTGAGAGCCCCTGTTATAGTTCTCATTTTGAAGGCTACTGTTTTAATGTGATTCGTCCAAGACATACTACTTGAAAAAGTTACTCCCAGACACGTAAACTGTTTTACATATTTGAGACGCTAAGACACTAAGTAGAGTTTTTTTTACATTTTCTTTTTGAACCAATAACCATGGTCTTTGTTTCATGAACATTTGGGGTCAACTGTAATGTTGTACATATGTATTTAAGTCTGTTCAAACTTCCCTGAAGCTCTAACCTTGATGTAGAAAAGACTGCTGAATCATCTGCATATGCTAAAACTGGAATATTTTGTTTCAATATTTTAGGGGTATGATAGGTAGTATTGTTTGCTTCCTCTAGTATTTAATTCACATATTATTGAATAAAGTCAGTCCCAAGCCACAACCCTGGAATAAACTGGTATTGGTCTGTAGTTTGTCAGTAAGATCTCCATTTTTATTGCATTCAATTTTAATCCATGTATTTGAGTAAAGTCTCCTAATTAACATTATTAATTTCTTTCCACTCCCATTCTCTCTAATTTGGTCCACTGGACTTCCCTGGAGATAGAATCATAAATGGCTGTAAAATCAATGAAAGCAATAAACAAATGTTGTTTTTTAATCTTACGATAGTTTTTAATTACATGTATTAAAATGAAAATCATGGTTAAACAACTAAGATTTTCATTTCATTTTGGAAATCCAACCTGTAATGGTGATTTTTTTATTCTTAATTATCTGTTTTTGTAGTCTGTTGAGAAGTATTTTTGCATATATTTTGGACATGTTATCAATCAAACTAATTGGTCAATAATTGTTCAGATTGTTTTTGTGCCCTTTTTATGTATAGGGACAATGTGGCTCCCCTTCAGCCTATCTGGAGTGTAATCATACACTATGAATTTATTAAATAAAGCCATTAAAATCCCAGCCCACCAATACAGATCAGTTTTACACAAGTCAATTGGAATATGATCAAGACCTGGTGATTTGTTAGGTTTGAAGCTATTAATAGCTATACAAGTTTCCTGAGGTGTAATCCATTTAAACTCAGAATAAATTAATGTTGCAGATTTAACCATCCGTACTTGTTACTTATAAAAAATCTGTGACTAGTAAGTTTCACAATTTGTAACAGGTATGGATGCTTCATATTGATTATTGTAATTATTTGTACTGGTAGCTATTAGTTTCAAGAAGTTCTTATCATCTTTCTTATGTATGATGTCTAAAATGTTTTCCAGAGCTCTTTTTGATGCAGGGTTGTTTCCATATGAACATGTTCCTTGTACAGTACTGCTTCCTAAATTGTTTCAAACTTTTTGGATTCTCTCTAGTTTTTACTACCTTACATACCTTACCCATTTTGCAAGATGCTTTTTTTCTATAGTTTTTAAAGAACCAATGTTTGTACTTCAGTTGTCTTTCTTTATAAGCTATTAAATGGTATGCTATTATATTTGTGTATAGTTCTATGATGCTTGTGTATATTTCAATTGGGTCTATCTCTTTATTTATAGTTTGATTTATGGCTTGCTGGTATTTATTTATTTTCATGTCTAAACTGACCTTAGAGACTGTGTCACATCTTAATTTTTTTTGCTGTGTTATTTTTTGTTTCCACTGGCTTCTGCAACCCTCTTGAAATTTTCCCAATATTTTTCTATTTAGAATAACCGGTAGATGATCAATTTCAGGTCTTGTTAATACTACTAGGTCATCATATTTATAGTAGTTATAGGGAGAGACTAATATATAATCTACTGTAGAAGGTCCATTGTGTGTAATACAGGTACAGGCTCCTTCTCTGTCAGAAGGTAATCTGCCCTTAAGAATTATTATATTGTGTTTCAAGGAGATATTTCATTTGCTTATGCTTGTCAATATTTTTCTTATCTATGACATTTCTAATTCCTATCCCATAAACCTCCATCAGTGATTGCATCTGTGCTGTATCCAGTCTCTCCAGACTGCCATAACTGATACTGACATCACCCAACAAGTATTAGCTGAGGATCAATATATTGTTAGTTTAAAGGTTCTATCACCACTACACATTTGTTAAATAAATGCTTATCATATATTGGAGAGATATTTGGTGGATTTTAAACATTAAGAAGGATTATGGGCTCACTCCAAACTTCAATAACCAGTATTAAATAGTTAGGTCCTATAATGTTCATTTTATTATTTAAATGATTGTGTACTTTAACGCATGTTATAACACCCCAATACCCTCTCCCCATTTTAGAAACTTTCTGTGCAGGAGAATGAAATGACTGATATCCATTAAAAGCTAATTTTTCCTGATTGTCAACTGTATGCCAAGTTTCCTGTATATTCACTATCTCACATTTACAAATAAGTTCAATAAACAATGCATCAGAAAGCTTTCAGGTAAATCCTGCAATGTTCCAGATAAAAATGGCAATAGTGGAATCCTTTTCAACAGCATTTTCAGAAAGAATTCCAGTACTGGATAATAATCCAGAGACTTCCCTGAATGTTCCTTTCAATAATTATCCTGCTCTTCTGAAAGTAGTCAGTTTGAGTTTTCAGCTAATAGCTGGAATATATTACTAACTTCCACATTATATATTGTGTCTACCTGTCCTTGTATGCATTTGTTCTTATTCAAAGTAAGTTTATTTGCTCAACCTAGTGTGTTAAGTCAACTATAAGTATCCTCACTGAGTCTAGCCTATATGCATCATTCAGCATGTTGTCTGCCAGTATCTTACAAATGAAATGTTAAATCTATCTGATCACCTTGTGACCAAGATGGAACTCTTCATTCTACATCCACTATATCATCCTCACAAAATTCCAGGCTTAGAAAACTGCACAGAAGATGTATCATCATTGCTTACAGTTTAACGGGACTCTCAGTCCCCGTCTTGTGATACCAAAGATGGATAATCCTGTGCTTGTCATATCAGTTTGATCTGCAATATTAATCCTTGCTGTGCTGTGGACTGATATGTCAATCCAGAATTCCTATACGTTCTAATTATGCCAGCAGCCTAAGGGTTAAAAGATAATTATTCCAAATTAGAGTATTTGACAATTCTTTGAATAAATCAAGCTTTGTAGTTATGTTATTTTTACTTCTTTCAATATTATTAGGACATAAATTGGATGATCCGTATCTAAGTTATAGTTTTCCAAAACTTCAGATTTTCTTCAAACACAGTGTGCCACTGTTGGAGTTCCAAAAAAGAGCAGTATTTTATCATCTGAAGTTAAAGCGTTTGCTTTGATGGCATCACATATGTCTTCGTATTCAACTTCAACAGCTATTAGACTTTTACAGATCAAGTGTGACAAATGAATTAAAATTTCATGGTTTTCAAATGCTTCTTTGTCACTCCCCTCAGAGTTATTATAACCTGAGTTATCTAACAGGAAGTCATGTTTTTATAGCACTGTATTGTCACATGGATTATCTGTTTGTAATTGTGATGGTTAACAAGGTATGCAAGTTTGTGTGCCTTTTGATTATTTTAATGTTGTGTTCAGTACAGGTGATTCTTTGTTCTTTTTAGATGTGAGACATTGATGTTTCCCCATGTTACCTTTCCTCTGTTTTTCTGTTTTTTGTTGCCCTGTTTTTTATTGATATTTTGTTCTTCAATTGCAAATTTTATTTCAACTATAGAGTCTGTTTCTTCATGGCATCTTTCACTCCAGAGTTATTTTCAGTTTTTCTCCCCATCAGGTACAGTATAATAAGCAGAGAAGAGCAGAATCCCTCCTCTGTCTTCTGCTTTCTCTGATATGTTAATAGGTCTTCAAGATGAGCTATGTTCTCGAGGTTCAAGCAGTCACCATGGCAACCATTCGATGAACTAACCAGCTTGTTACTAATAGTTAGGTATTCATTGTTTTTATAGTGTAGGATGCCAACTGCTAATGAAAGTACATAATTGAATCTAATTTACTTTATACTACAAGATTTATATGTGTTAAGTAGTGGTTATAGGGGAAGGGGATTGGTTAAGCATATTATCTATGTTACTAGACCCAGAAATATTTTCCAGTCCCTGAAGTACTGGAGGAATTGGTTACAAGGGGATGATGAGGAATTGTGTTCACCATGAAAGGGTCAAATAGCTAAGGCTCTACTTATTAATGGGTGTTACTAGCTATAAAGTGGGCGCATGCCAGTTTTGGGGTAAGATGGACCAGGGGACTGGCCTATCGGTTTGAGACCCTTTCAGCACAAGCAAGGAGGTATTACTCTGGGGTGCAAGAAAACCCAGAGTGGAGTAAGGGTGGTTTGAGATATAATTTTCCAAAGAGGGTTTGAGAGAGATCCCCTTAATTTTCAAGTTGTTTACTTTTTATTTTTATCCAAGGAATATAAGGGGATGATAGAGTACAAAGAAGATGGGATCTGGAATTCTATGTCTCTGGGGGATTCAAGGGCTAGATCCTGGGCTTTCATGTCAATGGATGGGGCTGAGGGGAGGTAAGGGAATGGGTTCATCCATGACTCAATTTCAGATGGTTGGTCAGTCTAAGGACCGGGGGTCAAAGGGGGTGAACAGGGGTGGAAAGAGAGAGAGTCCTAGCAATTGAACAATGGGAATGCAGACCTTAGAGAGGCACAATATTTGGGTTCTTGTGAAAAACTTTGAGGTTACAGATGGCATATCTTAAAATAATTTCTTGGAATGTAAAAGGGCTTAGGGGTCGATGTAAGAGAATGATTATGCTGTGGTATATGGAACAATGAGGGGTGCACATTGTAGCACTACAAGAGACACATTTATTGATGGAAGAATTAGATGGTCTCAGGAAGCGATGGGTGGGACAGGTGTATGGAGCGGGTAGGAACAGAGCCTCTGGGGGAGTAGCGATACTAATCAAGAAGTCCTGCCCATTTGAAGTGACCCAAGTGTTAACCAGGAAAGACCGTAGGGGGATCTACGTGTCAGGCAATCTGCTTGACAAGGCAATCTCGGTGGCATCCATTTATGGGCCAACTCCCCCTGACCCCGAATTCTTTGCCTCAATAGAAGGGGAAATAGCTACCCTTCCCTCACATTAACTCATTCTGGCTGGGGACTGGAATATATATTTTGATAACAAGGAGGATAGGTTACCTTCACATAGTGGGCCGAAGTCCAAGGCTCAGTTAGCACTTGCTAAGTTCATGGAGGCAGCAGCTCTAGTTGACCCAATTAAGAATTTTCCAAACAGGGGCCCTAACATGACATTTTACTCGGCAGCACATAAGAGTTACACTAGAATTGACTTTTTTTGGTTAATAGAGAGGCTCTTGCAGAAATTAGAGAAGTGCTGACTGAGGTAGGACCCTCTCAGACCACTCTCATCCAGTTGCAGTGGAACCAAGACCCATGCCGCCCTAGACCATATAGGTGGAGGCTCCACGATTGGCTTTTAACAAAGGATAAGAGAAGGGATGAGCTAGAGGGGGCTCTACAGGAGATCATTAGGTCCCAGCTTCCCACACTTAAGGATAAAAGGCTAGCTTGGCCTACGTGTAAGTTTTTGTACGCTGAGGCAGCTAGGGGTCTGGCGGCAAGGGTCAAGGCGCTTAGAAGGGCCAAAGAAGAATTCCTGGTCGGGACGATAAACTCTCTGTCACAACTTGAAGAGTCCTCGGGGGAAATAGATGCAGAACTTAAAAGTTTGAGAGGGGAACTGTCGGAAATCCTCCATGGGAAAACAGAGTTCTGGCTAAATAAGATTAACGCCAAGTATCTATTACAGGATGATGTCCCGGGGCATCTTCTGGCAGCCAGAATTAAAGAATGGGAGGCAAGTAGGACAATTACATCAATCAAGCATGAAGGGAAGCTAGTTACTGACCCTCAAGAAATGGCTGAGGCATTTGCATCGTTTTTTGCAGAGATTTACCAAGCTAGAGACCTGGTGGGGGAAAAAGAGATTAATAGTTACTTAGAAGATATTCAGTTGCCTAGTTTAGATCCTGCCCAAGTTAAGGAACTGGAAGCCCCAATAAGAGCATCGGAGATTATTAGATGGTGCTGTCTCTTCCTCTAGGTAAATCGCAGGGGCGGACGGTCTCACTGCTAAATTTTACCAAACTCATATTCAGACTATACCCTCTATACTTCATGAGTTCTTCCTTACCATAATGAGGAAGGAATTCTCCATTCACTGCTTTACTCAGGCGTATGTTACCCTAATACCTAAGCCAGACAAGCCTAGGGAGGTACTAGGTAACTATAGGCCTATAGCACTAATAAACCAAGATATTAAGATTCTTACCAAAATTTTGGCAAATAGGATCTTGACTATTGCTCCGAGTCTAATTAGTCAGGAGCAAGTGGGCTTTATGCCAGGGAGGGGCTAAAGACGCCTTAGAAAATTCATCATATTCTAAACTTTGCCCCAGATTCGCGATGTTACTCCCTGGCCCTGATCTCCCTAGACGCTGAAAAAGCATTTGACCGAGTCTCACATCTATTTCTCTTTGCTACAATGGAGAAAATGGGGTTCCCTGGAGGTCTCCTTAGAGGTATTAAGAATCTATACGCTGCTCCAATGGCTAGAATACTCTGTAATGGTTATATCTCGAGGGAATTCAAACTTAATAATGGGACTCGCCAAGGATGTCCTCTCTCGCCGATATTGTTCAACATCTACCTAGAACCCCTGTTAAGATCTATAAATAGAGATGTCAAAGTTCAGGGGATTAGGATTGGGGGAATGGAGCTAAAACTTTCAGTTTTCGCAGACGATATACTCCTTCACTTACGAGATCCAGTATCCAGTTTTGAGAGAGTAAGAGACTCAATAGATCATTTCTCTAAGGTCTCTAACTACAAGTTAAATCTTACCAAAACACAAATCCTACCACTGACTCCACATGATTTTAAGGCAGACTTCTCCTCCTTGGGAGTACGGTGGAACATCGACAAATTAAAGTATTTGGGAATATGGATTACAGCAAACCAAGAGTCCGGGGTTGAGGTTAATGTGGGGGGGACCATATCGGTGATTAAAGGGGACATGGTAAGGTGGAATAAGTTACCTTTGAATTTTACGGGGCGCTTGAGCCTCATTAAGATGAATGTCCTACCAAGGTTGTTATACCCGGTATATTTAGCCCCTTATAATATCCCTGTCAAGTGGTTTAGTTCAATTAGAAGATTAATCTCAGGATTTTTATGGAATAACAAACCAGCCAGGATAAACCATAAGGTCTTGGCTTGCCATATGAGGAGGGGGCATTAGACTACCTGATCTCCATGCTTACTATGTGGCAGGCCAGTAGGCCTGATGGCTCAATGGGCGGATAGCTGATGATGGGGAAATTATGCTCCTATATGGCTGCAAATTGAGAGGCAACTGTTATTTAGCTCTGGCTGTTCCCTGAATCGATGCTATATGCAAGGCTCAAAAAGAGTTGTTTAGGAGGGTATGGGAACCCAATTAGAAAACCCTGGAGGCCTGGTGGGCCTTTCTTACTCTGGCACAGAGGTGTAGTCAAATGAGATCCAGAGATCAGCCCATATTGGGTAATCCAAACCTGGTTATAGGGGGTCGGGTACTTGGACATCGGTGATCTAATTATCTGGGTGGTTTAAGATTGAATGATATGCAGCAGGGAGATAAAATAATATTGCCACCACAATGTGAGGGATTGTCTTTTTTTCAAAGGCTACAGCTTAGACAAATGATTGCCGGGTTCCGGAAGGGGCTGGGGGGCTTTTCAGACTGCTCCCTCTCATGGAGGAGCTTAAGGGAAGTCTTCCGGAAAGCTAACCCACTCTCACGAGTTTACAGGCTTCTTCTGGACTTCCTGGGCCCAAATACTGCTACTCAAATCCCCTACTGGGATAAGGTGATGGCTCCTAAAAATCTAAGATGGGAAATTATTTGGAAGGCTACTAAATACAATGTGATACCCAAATACAGGAATTTGCAGATTTTTGTGGTTCACAACATATACTATACCCCTGTAAAGCTATATGCTAGAGGGTTGAGACAGACAGATCTGTGTTTCAGGTGCGAGAAAGAAGTGGGTGACTTGCTACATGTCATGTGGGGTTGCAGTAAAATTTCTCCCCTTTGGAGGGAGATTAAACAGAGCATGGATCCAATGCTGGATTATTCAGCTTTCATGACTCCAGAAGTATGTGTTCTGGGTGACTTTTCCCAGATAGAGGGGAATGCGTCCAAATTTCACCTTTCTTTAATGGGGTTGGTAATTAAGGCGTTCATAGTAAAGCATTGGAAGGATGATCTGGTTTATGCATATGATCAATGGGTGAGAGAACTGCTGGGGGTACTGGCTAGGATAAAGAGACATTTATTTGCTGAGGGAAGACAGGAGTTATACGCTAAAAGATGGGCAATATTAGATGCGATCTACTCTCAGCAAGCTACAGATACTGGAACCCAGGTCTGTCTGTCAGGGGATGACTAGCAAAGAGATATATGCTGGATTGTCTAATGTTTATATTGTAATGTGCCAGGTGTAACATGTTATTTTTTTTCTTTAATTTTTCCAATACTTTGTATAATGTTGGATTTATAGCTTCCCAGATGGCTAAAATTCGGCCATACTGGGTTCACTATTAAGATAATAGGGATAATGTTGTGGTCTGCAGGGGCTCAAGGGAATGGGGACTCTTCTCTCTTTCCAGGGACACACTGGGAAGCCGTCCGGGTGATTCAGGCTTCATGGGGCCCTAGGATGCTATATACCTGTCAATGGGCATATAGGGAGGAGTGATTATAAAGTAGGGACAGGTGTTTCTAACAATGGGCAGTATCATATTTAAAAGCACTACTGAGATTGAATTGAGCTATAATGTGGGCCGGCACCCCAGTGTGATTGTACATAGGGGCTGTACATAGTTTACACAACCAGTTTTGGGCTGTGTCCCTGGCATGGCCGGGTTTCTGTAGTGTATGTTTGTTCGTTCTTTGTTTTATTGAAAACGAATAAATATGTTTTAAAAAAAAAAAAAGAAACTAATTTACTTTATTTTTTCCCCCTCTGTGCCGCTCTCCTTCACACTCATTTTCACTTCCATGGCCACTCCTTGGTTGTGTAAGACACATGCACTAGCGCGTTCAATGTTGTTGTGCTGTAGTAGCTATGTAGCTAGTGCAGCATAACAGCTACAATGATGTAGCTACTACAGAATAACAACATTTTGAAAGTGATTGATTTTTATGTGTAACAACATTCCATCATACACTATGGACAAATTATTTTCCTTTTGAGCATTAGTGAGATCTTGATACCTATTGCTTAGAGAGAGTGAGAGTTAGAGCACACTTGTTGTTTTCACATTTTCTACTTTCAGATGGATGGGACACATCATAGTCGAGATTCTGTTTTCTACTATTAGCTGACTTTACGTCTTTTTTTGTTTGTTTATTTTTACCAGGAGAAACACACTAAACTTAAGCTTGTTTACAGGTGCAACTTGGGAGCACAAGGAGGTTAAGTGACTTGCTCAGAGCCACACAGTATGCAAGTGGGGGCTGTGGGATTCAAATCCAGGTCTCCAGGTTTGCAGCTCAGAGCCTTAAACCACTTTGCTATACTGCCTCCTTCTATCTCTTGTATTACCTCTGATGTATTGCTAGCTGTTTTAGCAAAGTTGCTAGAGTATTTAAGGCTTTTCTTTCTGATTCACGGTTGATGTTGTTCCCCAATAATCCTGTCTGTTTACATGGAGTAGAAATTAGACTATTCGATTACACAGAGGCCTTTTTTAAGATGCTTAGTAATTAATGTTTGTCCTTCCTTAATCTTCCCATCTGGTTTGGTCATTTTGGATTTTTTTTATTTATTTTTATTAGGTAGATGTTTTGTTGCATTTTTGTGTGTCTATGTATTTGTGTTTGTTCTATATCAGGTGTCAGTCAGTAGCACATCTAAAGAATGCCATTGTAAATCCTAGTCTAATGTTTTTCATTTTTTTGATAGTGGTTTAACAATTTAACAGTTTTAACAATTTAATCCACTCTCCAGACAACCTTTGAAAGTCTGTTAATTGGGTACTCAAGTCAAATATTAATAAACACTGGATTGGAATTTGCTGAAGTATAGTTGCAATCTATATAGTTGCTAATATTCTGTTTTGAAAATATTCTTAATAGATCAACATTAGTCAGACAATAGAAATAATAAGAATATCCCCAATGCTGAGAGCAAATGAAAACAAAAACAATTAGAACAATTAAAATATTTCTTTTTACACTTTAACATTTTTGCACTTTAGCAAATTTTGCACAAATGCACTTGAAACTATTGCACTTTTTCATTATTGCACTATTTCACTTTTTATCCATAAGAAAAGAAGAAAACTTCACCAAATATGACTTAGTCCCAGGGTAAGTGCCCCAAAGTATCCTTGAGTCCAATGTTCTTATAACTTGTAAACTGAAACTGTCACTAGCTGTAAAAGTGAGAAGAAAGGTTTATTCTGAGGAACTGTTGCCACTTGACTCTGTCATCTCTCTTAAAATGTTCCCTCTCCCTTTGCCATTTCTTTTTTGATCACTGGAGAGAAAAACAGTTAGAAATCTTCTGGCTTGTTGTTGTTTTCTGCTCTGCGACATATGGCTCAGTCCTTTATCCACTCCTTAACAATGCTCCACAACAACATTCCACTTCCCCTCAAATGCAGATATAATTATAAACACAAAGCAAAAAGCAAAGGAGGAGGAGGAGTCTGATTTTCAATTTTCAGTGTAAAACACCAGTAAAAATCTGAATCTGACATTTTTTAAAATAGCACTCTGGAGTCTGTTTTTCAAGAAAACACCCTCTTTGCATTAGCTTTTGGGCAAATCCATACATTATGAGACACATTTATGTACAAAACATGCTGATTTGGAATCAGTTTGGGGTAAAAACAGAAACAAACATATTTTTAAGAATTTGTCATTTTGAAAATGGGCAATCACTGGCCCTACATTTAATAAACACATTTACACTAGGGAAGGAGTCAATAACAAGGCTTAATAAAAATGATTATCTACACTAGAGTAAATAATATGTTATTTTTCACTATAGCCCATGTTATAGTTGCTGTAGCCTCATCCCAATGACACTCGGTGTTTCATGGTATAAATAAGAACAATCCATAGGCATGCAAAAATAATCTTTTTATTCACCCTGGAATGTTTCAAACAATGCTGATGAGAACTCTACGGTATCCAGTGATAAGGGAGCTTGCTCTTGAGCGCACATCAAAAAGGGCGACTCAATTGTGGTGCCTCATCAGATGGCTACTTGATGGGGGGTGACTGCAGGTATAGTGACATTCTTTCACTGTATATACACATGTGTGGGGGCTGTGAGCACAGCAGAAGGGGAGGGAGGGTTTGTGTGATGTGTTGTGAAGATGGGCAAACTAGCTGCCCCGTGGCATGGTGGGTGAGTCACAGGCTTGAGCTGTGTGGGTGCCGGGTTCAGGTCCAGGCACACATACATTTTGTTGCACTGGGCCTGAAGTTTTTTTCTTTTTATTTGCACCCCCCCAAATGCACCCTCCTGGAGTTGAGAATTCTTTAGTAGGGGGGCTGTGGGGGTGCAGCCCCCGCCGTATAAACATTGACCGTGTGCCCCGAGTGGCACTCCTCTTTTAAGAAAGGCAGCACCTTCCCGGCCACCACCGATGGGACCCCTCAGTTTCTGCTGCCCTCCTAGAACCTGCTTCTGGACCAGCTACTCAGATCGACCGTGCACCCGAGTGGCGCTATTCATTTAAGAAAGATGGTGCCTTCCCAGCCACAACCAACGGGATCCCTCAGTTCCTGCTGCCCTCCTTGGACGCACTCCTGGACCAGCTACCCAGGTATTCACCGCTGATTGTAACATGCTCCAGCAGTGCTACGTCTGGTTTGCAGCTCCTTGGCACTTGCTCCCAATTGGTCGGCCAGCCAGCATGGCTCTCCCGATTGGTGCACCTTTTCAAGACTGTGCAAACAGTTTATAGCCTTAGCCAGCTTCCATATTTAGTGCTGTAATTTTCAGCCCTCCCCCACACCCCCTCCCAGGCCTCTTTTAAATACTCATAGGTCCCTCCTTCCCCCTACTGGTCCTATTTTTCATTGGCTCTCTCAGCAACCCACTGTTCAGATATTCGAGTCAGCACAGCAACTCTCTTCTGCTTTGGCCTCTTCCGCCCCCCCCCCTCCCACTGCAGTGCTATCAGGCTTCTCTGGTTCATCTGGCTAATCTGCTACCCTGGTTTGCCCTGGAGACTCTAACTCCCCAGCACAGAATATACAAGGGATCATTTAACTTAACCAGGATGCTGCCCTCGACTCTATACCTTGGCACTCTGGTATTCACAGTGCCCACTCTCCCCTCTCTACCCTTACATCCCCCTTTTCCTCTGCAAAAACCTAATGCCATCCCTCTTCCTGCATACCCTCAGGCTAACTCCCCCTCTCCCATTATTACTTCCTGGACTCACTCATCTATTCGCCCCTGCCCCTCCCTTGCCCTGCAGCCCATATATATCACTTTTATATGGCTACTTAGCACCTGGCCCCTTGCGTTCAGTCTATGCCCCAGCTCCTCTCACTCACATAACCCCTTCTGGTTCAAGAGTGCAAAACTACATTATATTATTATTCCCCTCTTACTCTTATTGTTTGGTGACATAAACCCTAACCCTGGCCTAGCCCAACCATCTCCTGTGGATAGACCTGAACCACACCCCACTGCTCTTCCAAGTGGTCTTAAGCTATTACACATCAATATACATAGCCTCCTCCCTAAAGTTGACTTGCTACAGCCACTGGTGGCCACGCTTAACCCGGATATAATTATAATTTATGAATCCTGACTAAATAACAAAATCTGCAACTTGTCTCTGGCTCTCCCTGGCTTCACCATATCCCATATCATGTCAGGACAGGCTTGGGTGAGGCGGCAGTGTAGCCATCTATGTCTCCTCTTCCATCCATTTCACATCCATCTTTTCCAGTGTGGTACCTAAAGCCTATGAGGCTCTGTTGCTACAAATCTCTCTCCCCTTCTCAAAACTGATATTTGTAGCAGGTGTCTACTGCCAACCTGGCTCAAAACCCAAAATTGCCACTGACCTCATCATCACTTTAGCTAGCCACTCCTTCACTGGTGAATTATATATAATGAGTGACTTCAACATAAACTGGTCTACCATTCCTAGCAAAGTGCTAAATGCTATACGTCCACTCAACCTAACCCAAATTATCAAAGTTCTGACTAGGCTAAACCATAATATGGGTAACCAATCCATCATCGACTGGGCCCTTACCACTCACACACATAGGGTTATCAAATCGGGCACCTTAGCTAATGCTTTCAGTGACCATTGCATGACTTTCCTGGTGTGCAGAGTTCACAAAGTCAAAGTTCCCTACAAAACCTTACTTATCTGTTCTTACAAATGCCTAAACAAAGCCCCAATTCTCTATGACTTGGCTACCACTAACTGATCACCCATATCTGCTGCCAGTAACCTAAACAACGCAGCCAAATACTTCCATTACCGATTCCATGAAGTCTGGAATCAACATGCTCCATTACACCGGATTCTCGTACGTGGTAACCACCTCCCCGGATCTCCTCAGAACTCATTGCTTGCCAAAGGGTGCGTGATGCTGCCTGGAGGAGCTATAAAAGTACTATGCTTCTTAAAGACTACAAGGCCTACCGTGCCCTTAGAAACAAATGCACAAAAGCCACTCGGTTGGCCAAAGCGGAGTACTTCAGCAATACTTTCAATGCCAACATTAGCAACCCATCCAAATTCTGTAAGGTAATCCACTCTCTTTTTTCCCCACAGGCTCTCCCCCCCTCCTCCAACTAAATAATACTGTCATCTCTGACCACCGAAGTGTTGCCGCAGCTTTCAATTCACACTTCACCTCTTGAGCCACTGCCCTGCTTGGCTCCCTCCCAACCATAAACACTTCTCTTACTCTGCATCCACTAGGAGCTCACCAGCTCCACTGCTCAGTTTTTCTTTCTCCAAAATCCTGACTACTGATATGTTGATGGCTTTGGAGGCCCTCAACCCATGTAAAGTTAACTCCCTGATGGGTTGGACCCAAAGCTACTAAACCTCTCTGCCTCAGCCATTGCCCCCCCCCATTGACTGACCTTCTTAATCTCTCATTTCATTTGGTGGAAATCCCTCTTGATTGGAAACATGCAATCGTTCTCCCCCTCCCAAATGGCAGTGACTCCTCCTTCCCCAAAAACTACCGCCCCATATCTCTCCTTACGATACTAGCCAAACTACAAGAACAACTAGTCCTACATCAACTATCCTCGTACCTCTCTGACACAAACTTCCCTCACCCAATACCAAGCTGGGTTCCATAAACATTACTCCACTACCACCTTGCTACTCTGAATCACAGATGCAATCCTGACAGGCATGCACTGTGGTCACATCACCACTGCCATTTTTATTGACCTAGCCAAAGCTTTTGACACCACATCCCACTCTCTCCTGCTCTGCTCCCTCTCCTCAGCCGGGCTGTCTGATCATGCCATTAAATGGTTCAGCGCCTACCTCAATGACCACTCACAGTCGGTAAAAATTTCTGACTACATCTCCCCTCCTCTACCCATATGTTCTGGCATCCCTCAAGGGTGCATACTAGGTCTGATTCTTTTCTCCATCTTTCTAAATGACCTGCCATCTGTCTATACCTCATCTTCTATACATACGTATGCTGATGATATGATTCTTTTCGCTTTAGGGTCCTCACCCGGGGATGTCACCTCCAGGCTCCAAAGTGACTTCAGTAATGTCCAGAGGTGGTTTCAATCTCGTTAACTCTTACTTAACACCACGAAAACCATGTCCATGACATTTGGCATGTGCCAGAAACTGTCAAATCTCCAGCCCTTCCCCTCTTTCACTACCCTCAATGGGGCAACCATAATTGTCACCGAGTCGTTCAGGTACTTGGGCATTTGGCTGGATCACCATCTCTTGCTCGGCCCACATTGATGCCATTATAAAAAAGCTTTTCTCCAAAATTTTCACTCTATACAGAAACCACTCCTGCCTGCCACCCCAGACTAGACATGAATTGGTCCAAAAAATTATTCTCCCGATTTTTTATTTTTTTTTTCAATTCAAATTTTTATTGAGTTTTACAATACAGAGGGTGAATCACCAGGAACAAGTGATACAATAAAACATGAATACCAAGCACACTGGGCTGATGCACCCTCTCTGGCCCACCCCCAACCCTCACCCACCCCAAACCCAACGCAGCAGTTTAATGTACAATTAACAATATATACTTCACAAGGCGATGATTCATACTTGTAGTGAGTATAGGGCTTATAATGGACCCCAGGTTGTATTACATTTGTTAAGCTTGTTGGAAAGGCTTGCAATGGTTCTCTCAGTCCTGAGATTTGCAAGAAGATCTTGAAGCCATTCAAGATAAGACAAGTTGTCAGAGTCTTTCCAATGCCTAAGGACCAGCTTTTTGACAGACATGGACATTAATGCAATATAAAATTTCCTACTCCTGACTGTAATAGTAGAAAAGTCACCCAGGAGACAAATTTCAGGTGTGAATAATTCTGAGAGCCCTAAAAGCGGATCAGAATTTTGTTTAATGGCAGCCCAGAAGGGGGCAACCTTGGGGCAATCCCAGAAGATATGGAGAGAATCCCCGGGCATCAGCCCACATCTGGTACAAAGGGGAGTATTTACTGCTCCTATCTTGGCCAGTTTTAATGGGGTATAGTATATGTTGTGCAAGATTTTAAATTGCGTTAATCTTAGTCTGTCTTGGGATAAGACTTTGTGACAAGTGTTCCAGATAAGTGATCAATCAAACTCCTTGTCTGGAAAAAGGGAAGACCAATACGAGACAGGAGCGAAATTATCAGGAAATGCCCAGGCACAAAAAGTACTATATATTTTTGAAACAGCATGGGGTTTGCCAGGGAATTTGAGAAGAGAGGCCTGGAATTTAGGCTATCCTCCCGATTTTCAACTATGGTGACATCGTCTATTGCTCTGCCCCTGCCACCTCCTAAGCTAACTGGATACCCTCTTCAACTCCTTCTGTTGATTTGCTCTAGATGCACTTCCCCTCACCCACCACTGCCACTTGTACCAAGCCCTAGCCTTCCCTTCCCTGACAAACAGGCAACTGCATCACTGTGTAAATTTCACCTCTAAGTAGTGGTTTGGTACACTCACTCCCTATTTAAATTCCCTAACCCCCCTACCGACCCCTCCTGACTTCTAAGATCCCACAACCACAGAACTCTGTCTGTTCCATGGAGATCCACCTCAAGTGGACAGGCCTCTTCCTTCTACCGCCTACCTCAACTGTGGAACTCTCTTCCTACCCAGATCTGATCCTCCTCCTCACTTGGCTCATTAAATCAAGCTCTACACAACTTCCTCTCTGTAAATTGCACTTGCCCCTAGTTCCATCTCACACTCTGCATGTTGCTCTGGTAGCCTTTCCCAACCAATCTATGCACTTACAGTCTCAGAGCCAACCCTGGCTCCCATCTTGCATGCTTGCTTCTTATCATCCCTCCCTCTCTCTTTCTTTATCTCTATAGTTCTGCTCTCCAAGCACTAGATGTAGTCTCGCTCCTCTACCACCATGTTATCCCACCATCACTTGTCTGTTCAGTGCTATTATAAATCTGCAGTGGGCCAGTCCATTGGTCCCTCTTGCTGTTAGGTTACTAGAGTGATTGCCACTACATGAGGGTATAGCTACTGAATTTTTACCTATGTCTTACTTGTGCTGCTTGCTATGTGTGGTTCACTTATACCCATGTACTCTACTCTATTCTATTGTGTAAATTATGCATGCTTATTGCTACTATGTAATTCCCACCACCCTTTCCCCCAGGTCATACCGGAGATGGGCAACTTGTTGTTCAGTGTACCTTACCTGGGGAAACTTTTCAATAAATAAATGAATAAATAAAATAAACATAAAAAATGTACATCCAAGGCACCCTTTGCCGTGCGCTGAGGTGTACATTGGTGAAATTGATTTTTGATGATGTACATGTGCCGTAATGCCGATGGCCTTTGTGTGATCACCATTATCACATGGAGCCAAACTTTGCTCTGCCATTCATTGCTAGGCAGCATACTCAGCAACATTCCAGGTGAATAATTATATAGAGAATAATTGTTATGCAACTGTATGAAGGATTTTATTTACACACCCAAGGTGTGTGATGACCCATAAACCTCGAGAGCAAAGCTCAATAGGTTTGTGAAGTCATCACACATGAGGGTGTGTAAAAATAAATTCATAACACCACAGTTGCATAAACTTTATTTTTATAAGTGATGCTGCTGACAGACTCTCCCCTACATAGACACACACACACACACTTTTTGTCATTCTCCCTCCCTCTGTGACTGACCTCTCTTCCATGAGCTGTGAGTTGTGCTGGGGTCTGTTCGGGAGTGGAATCAGCATCTGCTGATTTGGACACATGGCAGGTTCAGCCAGATATTTCTTGTGTATTTTGGGTTGCAGGATCAACCAGATAAATAATTAAAAAATCATGAGGGTAGTAAAGAAAAACAGTTCATTGGCAAGCGGGAAGCTGAGCCTCCATTTTTTACAGACTGTTCGGCCCACCCACATGCAGACAATGAGCCAATGAAAAGGTGCAATACAGATTGTGTGCAAGGAGACTGGTGCTGAGTTTCAAAAATGATATAATAACCAGTTATTATTGCATTTCCCAGTTATTACAACATTTGAAAATCACAGTAAAGCTGTATATTAAAGGGGGTCACCAGTAATTACAAGTTTATGCCTGCTGCAATATCATATATATATATATATATATAGCTAAATTTCCCCGAGTGCAGTTTGACCGTATGACCTCACAAGTGGTGGAGCCACAAGTCAGGTCACAAGGTCAAACTGCATGAGGGGAAATATCAGTGACATTTCCAGTAGACCCATTGCATATCACATTTATGTAATGGGACATGCCAAATGTATTTAGTTTTTTGTTGTTGTTTTAATAATTTTTTTGATACATATAGCAATCATTTCCTGACGCAGTATTGTCTCCCTATTTCCAGTGGGTAGGGATGCTAACATGGTTGCTAGGGTCCCTACTTGGTACCGTTGCCAACATGACATTTTATTGGCCTCAGTTTTTTGTGGGCAGGCCAAGCAGTATTTTTAAAAATGGCAGTGGAGCTCCCACTTAGCAAGGAAGTCAGATTGTGGTGCGGTAGTTTCTTTTTTATTGTTTTATTTTGTAGGGCTACAGTTTATTTTAAAACTGTTCTGTATCTGGTTGATCCTGCCTTTCATTTGGAGATCATTTGGTCTGCAGCAGATGTCTTTGCCAGAACCAAGGCACTGTGAGCTATGGAGTGGATGTCAGGTCTGGGAAGGGAGGGAGGTATTAACTGACCTGCATGATTTTGTTTTCTACTTGCTTTATTTTTTGTGTGAAACCAGTAAAGAGAGAAAAAAAAACCATACCTCTTAGTGTGAATGCGGGTTTCACACTGAGGTGGTTCTGAGTCAGAGCTGTCTCGTTCGTTCGTGAGTGAATTTGGGATCTATACAGAGGGTGAGCTCTGATTGCCTGCAGTTTATGGTGGTTTTCTGGCTATCTGCAGATAGTGCCTGTCAGTGAGCTAGTGTGTGGATTAATGACCTACAGTGAGAATAAATGCGATATTCTCACTGTAGGTCTGACCACTCAAGGATATTGGTAATATTTGCCATTTTTTTATCCTCACTCCTATTACATATATATATTTATATATACATACACACACACACACACACAGTACTTACAGCAGACACTTAAATGTTAAACCCCAAATTTTGCATGGTAATAACTTTGCAACCATTCAAAGGATTTGAATGAAATTTGGAATAGACGGTGTCAGGTGGAAGATCCCTTGATTTTTTAAGTTGTGTTTTGATTGGGTTTGTGGATTTCATGCAGCAAATTTAAAAAAAAACTCATTTATGTATCAATTTTTCCTAATTTTCATCTGATTGTTCCTCATCAAGCTGTGACCCCACCAATTGGAATTTTGGCCTGAAATATTTAGGGTAGAAAGAGGTTATCCTAAGCAACAATACAGCATTGGTTTGGTGAAAAAATATTAATCTGTTCAAAAGTTAAATTTTATAAATCTGTGTTCTGAGCATGCTCAGTTCACGCTTTGGGATAGAAGCACAGCTTCAATCAAGGATTCCTGTTTGCAAATGGCACACAAAGTGGGATTACAAAAAGGGATCCCTTTTCATGAGAAAATGCCTGTTCATCTGCCACCATTTTGTTTTCTTGCTTAGCAAGAGGAGTAAACAAAATCTTATAACTTGCCCCTGAGAAGTCTTTTGTAAAAAACAAGGCATGCATTTTGGTGAGGAGGACATCCTTTATCCACGCATGGCTTTGTTTTTTTTGTAATTATTTAAAAAAACAGCAGTTTAAAACCTCATAAAATGGAATCGGCTCACAAAAAGGGATCACAAAGAACAATTTTTTTAGGCCACTGCAAAGAAACAGTTTGGAATTTTGAGCTGACATTTTCAGGGTAGAAAGAGGGTGTCCTAAGGATATGATATTTGCTGGGTTGGTGAAACAATTTACATTGGTTCCATAGTTATGGAACTTCAAAATCCCTTTTCATGATCCCTTTTTGCAAGCTGATCCCTTTTCACAATCCCTATCCATGAGCTGTCAAAATCCCATTTCATGGTGGGGAGGGTCACATGACCCTAGCTCATGAAAAGGGATCAGCTTACTAAAAGGAATTGCAAAAAAGGAATCAGCTTGCAAAAAGGGATTGCAAAAAGGGATTTTAAATGGGTAGTGCAAACAAATGGTTTAGAATTTGGGGCTGAAATTTTCAGGGTAGAAAGGTCTTGCCCTAAGGATGTGACATTTGCTGGTTTGGTGAAACAATTTAACATTACTTGCATAGTTATAAGATTTTGAAGTTTGTAAATTTTCCATTGCAGAGTGATGGAAGTGTTCTTGGAGATGCAGTGGTGGGATTGCAGGGCCCAGAGGGCTTTGTGCTTCTACTGGGAGATGGATACTGTTTTGTAGTTATGTGACTTCAGGGTCCTTCTTTATGCAACAGTGGGAGTACAGGACCTGGAGGGTCCTGAGCTCCCTCAGGGAGATGAAAGTTCATTACAATATCTGTACACTTATGGATAGATGGGAGTGCAGGGCCCATAGGGCCATGAGCTCCCAAAAACCTATACCATGGGAGGTCAGGGTCCAGAGGGCCCTGATGTCCCAAAGCCATATATGGGTAAGATTACACTTTCTCAAAAAGTAAGGAACTTCATTGCAAAAAACATCATTAATGCATCAGTTATGGTTGAAGGCAACAAAAGTAAGGAAATCAGACATTAGGGTTGACACCCTTACACCTCCCCCACCTGACCACCCCACCCCCACCATCCACAGACAAACACACAATGGGGTGTGTCTTGCATTCATTGAGCCTAACTCTCACCCCATTCTCCTATACTGTACTATGTTAGCTTTCTTTCAAATGGAATGGGGTGAGAAGTAAGGTGAATGACCTAAAGACACACCCCATTGCCTGCTGGTTTGTGGATGATGGGTTGGGGTGGTCAGGTGGGGAAGGTGTTAAGGTGTCAACCCTAATGTCTCATTTCTTTACTTTTGTCACTTCAACCCTAACTGATGCATTAATGATGTTTTTATATATATATATATATATATATATATATATATATATATATATATACAGTATTCTGTGCAAAACACTTTACTAATGTATCATTTAGGGTTAAAACACAAAAAGTAAGGAAATGAGACCTTTAGGGTTGCCCCTTCCCCCCTGTTACTCCCCTCCTCTTGAGATTGACACATGATGGGGAGGCGTGTCATTAGGGTTGTGAGGCCTAAATGTCACCCCAGTCCATGTGTAATCATAGTCACAAGGCACAGTAAAGAAGAAGAATGGGGTGATATTTAGGCCTCAGAACCCAAATGATGCACCCCATCATCTGTCAATCTCAGTAGGAGAGGGTTCAAGTGGGGGGAGAGGGCAACTCTAAATGATGCATTAACAAAAATTTTGCATAGAATTTCCTTACTTTTTGGGAAAGTATAGAAAAGTAGAAAGTCACGCAGGTTGGTGAGAAAGCGGGGCCCATAGGGTCCCACGCTCCCACCAACTTGCAAATTTCTGCCTAATATAAAAGTGCAAGTACTGAATATAATATGTATTGGTGGGAATGCATATGGGCCCCACGCTGTTACCACCTAGAAACAAAACAAAGTTTCATACATCAGAGTGGCATACTTCCACACCTGTTTACATGTCAGAAACCTAACCACTGAAAATTACCTCCATGGCAATAAGGCTAGGTACCCTATAAATGTGAAGCCACTACCACAATGCAAAATGTTATATGCAAAACATAAAGTGTGTCACACATTATCTCTGCAGCAAATTAATTTTTCAACACCTAGACACCATAATACATATCTACAGGACATCCCCCTCAACACCACCCAAATTTCAATTTAAAAGACCAAACCGTTTCCAAGATATAACATTTGAAAGTTTGAGATTTTCATTCGTCAGAGTGGCAGAATTCTGCACCAGTTTACATGTTACACACCAAATGACTGAAAAGTACATCCGTGGCAGTAAGGCTAGCTATCCTATATTTTTCATGCCACTACCACAATGGAAAATACTGTCCACAAAATGTAAACTGCGCCATGCAATAACGCCACAAAAAATATATTGTCCAACACCTAAAATAATTCACATCTACATGACAACCCATCTACACCCTCCAAATTTCAAGTTAAAAGATCAAACCATTTCTGAGATATTTAATTTTAAGAATATTAAAATTGGACTATCTGGTCCTTCCAAATCTGGCCATCTAGTCCCTCCCTGGCAATCAAAGATCGAGATCAAAGAATCTCGTGGTCAAAGAATTTGCAGGCTCATGACCAAAGAATTGGCAGGCTCATGATCAAAAAATAAAACATGGTAAAAGTCAATTTTTTACACCAAAATACATGAAACCACAGCCATGACTCAAAAGAATGAAGCCCCCTGAGCAAAACCCATCCTAGTTTGGCTTTGTAAGTCACCCCTGTGCTGAGAAAATTTACTTTTTCATCTGGCCATCTAGTCACATCTTCACAATCAAAGATCGCTGTCAAAGAATCTCGCAATCAAAGAATCTGCAGGCTCACAATCAAAGAATAAAAAATTTTAAAAGTCAAGTTTTACACAAAAATACATGAAACCATAACCATGACTCAATAGAACAAAGCCCCCTGAGCAAAACCCACCCTCTTTTGGCTTAATAAGTCACCCCTGAGCTTAAAAAATTAATTTTTGAATTTGGCCATCTAGTTGTGCCCTCGCGATCAAAGATCGTGGTCAAAGAATTTTGTGATCAAGGAATTTGCAGGCCCACAATCAAAGATCGCTAGCGAGCCACGATCAAAGAATTAAACACTGAAAAACTCCAGTTTCTGACCAATTTAAAAGAAACCACAGGTATGGCTTGATAGCGGGAAGACCCCTGAGCAAAACCCAACATAGTTTTACTTCAGAAGGCCCCCTGAGCCAAGATATTTGAATTTGTCCGACCGCAAACTGAAAACAAGATGGCAGCCATCACGATCAAAGAATTCCTGCGATCAAAGATTCTTTGATTACGATCCTGCAAATTCTTTGATCATGAGGAGGGACCAGATGGCCCAAACCCCATTCTTCTTTCTCAAAATAACCATATAAATTTTCCCATCAATGTATAATGGGAACTTAAAAAACTTTAATAACTTTTGAATGGATTAATATTTTTTCACCAAACGAAAAGTGGCATGTTCCCTGATTCAAGCTCTTTCAGACAAGCTAAGTTGCAGAGCAGCACACTACACAACGGCCACACAGCGCCACAGAAAAATTCCCAAAAACTGCCCACATAACTGACAGAAAGAGCATTTTTCAACGTTTTGGTGTGCACAAACCATAAGTCTGACCAAAATGAAATTTGGCAATCAAGACAGCTACCATGCCCCACCACGCATACCAAATTTCATGCTGAATGGGTCCAAAATTTTTAATGCACAAACATTAAAGTTTAACATAGAAGTGGCTTCATAACCCTAAATTTATTCTCCCCTCGAGTTTGTTTGCCATGAAAAACTTAGTTTTGGCCATGCATGGGCCATGAAAACATGTAGTTTTTACAGTAAACAAAATACAGCCTTAACTATAAGGCAAAAGAAATAACATACCGCTTCGTAAATATACCAGAACAGGCATCCATCATCATGTTTCATTAACTGTATCACTTCTGCTACCATCCCAGGGTCTTGGGTGCATACACCCACATTCTGTACAAGGATATGAGATGGTCACTGCATGAACTGTGTATGCTGTTGTGGGCAGTGGTTGACATGAACAGACACGTGCTTTAACAGATTAACAACCAAGATGCCTATGTGGTTATGACCAGATAACATGAAACAGCATTTACACCATCCTTTAGTGTGTTTTAATGCCTTCTGATGTTACCCTGATGTAAGCAAGACTATTTGGTTATGTGAGGCTAACATCAGGACGCATTAACAGACAGTAAAGGGTGGTGTAAATACGGTTTCATGTTATCTGCTCTTAATCACATTTTCATATTGGTTGTCAATGTGTGAAAACACTTGTCTGTTCATGTCTACCACTAGCCACAACAGCATAGACATATGGAGTATTCAGCTGTTTATAACATCACTGCAGGCCTCTTTTCATAAAACAAAAGTGAAACAGTATTTTGTTATGGTAGGGTAACATCAGCGGGCATCAGCACACAATATACAGTGCTGAAAAATGCTATAGTATTATCTGGTCATAACAACATAAGTGGAAGTATGGTGCCCAAGACAATTTTGTTACATTGAGGTAACAGCAGCAGACATTAGATAATGGGTAAACTCAAACGGACATCCTGATTGGCTGAAACAGCCTGCCACCCAGGCCATTATTTCCTAACAACGGCCCGCTTCAAAACAAGTGCCAGTTCGATCTCTCACCACCCCAAACTTGCCAGCCGCCATTGTACAGTCCACATTTACATTGGCACACCAGCCCCGCCACTCTGCTGCACGAAAATTCTACTTATACCTTCATATGACCTTTTCAACTTCCTCTGTTCCTCCTTACCACCACAAAAATAACTATTTTTAAACACTTACGATATATCGTAACTCGACCTCCCGATGTTCCGTGTTCTTTTTTTCATTCACCGAGCATACTTGCGTGCCCTATAAATCCTGTGTGCAATTTTAAATCCAGCTACACATTCACGCTACAGTTCTGAGCCATCCTATATTAAAATAGAACTGCATTTCTCCTGTTCTCACACACCATTTTTCAATCCCTGTGTGTGTGTGTAAAACTGAGGAAGCAAGAGGGCAACCTAATGAGAAACACCATTAATAAAATACACAGCATCGACCTCTAGTGATGATTCTAGCACTTCACACTTGGAACTACTTTATAACAAACATTATTTCTTCTTGCATTTTTCTTATTTTTTTATATCTACATTTTTTTCTTATATATTATTTTTCAAAAATTACTCTCTCTAACCCATTATCTAAGTGTAATAATACCCTCCAGGGTGGGTGTTATGGGATATAACTGATCTTCCAGGGGCTATAAGGCCCTCTGCCTGTGGCGTCGGGCCTCATTATGCCCCTGGGCAGTCCGTTATATCACAATAACGCCCACCCTGTCGGGTATTATTACTTACTTAATAAACACTAAAGGGTGGTGTGAATGATGTCCAATGTTATCCACTCATAACCACATACTATTCTTCCTTATCAATGTATGGAAACACTTGTTTGTTCATGTCTACCACTACCTACAACACCACACACATACACAGTATTCAACAGTTTATCACCTCACTGCAGGTCTCTATTCATGAAACGAAAATGAAACAGTATTTTGTTATAGTGGGGTAACATAAGGGGCATTAACACCCAGTAAGTGTGCTGAAAATGCTGTCTGATATTATCCAGTAGTAACTGCATAAGTGGAAGCATGATGCCTAAGAGTATGTTGTTATGTTGGGGTAACACAAGGAAGCATTAACACACACTAAAGGGTGGTGTTGATGCTGTCTCATGCTATCCATTCATAACTGCATAGTCATCTTGTTTCTTAATCTCAGAAAGCAGTTGTTTGTTCATGTGTATGACTTGTCACAACACCATTTACATATGCAGTATTTAAGTGTTTATCATGTCACTGCATGCATCTGTTCATAATAGTAAAGTGAAACACTATTTGGTTATAGTGTGGTAACATAAGCAGGCATTAACACAAACTGAAAGGTGGTGTGAATGTTGTCTCATGTTAACCACTCACAACCACATACTCATCTTGGTTATCAATGTTTGAAAAGAAGAGGTCTGTTCATGTCAACTACTGCCCACAACAGCATACACATATGCAGTATTCAACTATTTATCACATAACTGGAGGCCTCTGTACATAAAATGAAATTGAAACACTATTTAGTTATGGTGGGCAACATTAGGACATGGTAGCACACAGTAATTGGTGCTGGAAATTGTGTCTGATATTATCCAGCCCTAGCTACATACAGTGGAGCATGGCGCCCAAGGCTATTTAGTTATGTCGGGGTAATATCATGAGGCATTAACACACACTAAAGGGTGGTGTAAATGATGTCCCATGCTATTTCTTCATAGCCACATACTCATCTTGGTTGTTAATCTCAGAAAACAGTTATTTGTTCATGATTACCACCAGCCACAACACCACATACATATGCAGTACTGAAGTGTTTATCATGGCACTCTGTGAAACTGTTCATAATAGTGAAGTGACACACTATTTGGTTGTGGCAAGGTAACATCAGGAGGCATTAACACACACTAAAGGGTGGTGTAAATGCTGTTTCATATTATCCCATCATAACCACATATGCATCTTGGTTGTTAATCTGTTGAAGCACGTGTCTGTTCGTGTCAAGCACTGCCCACAACGGCATACACAGTTCATGCAGTGACCATCTCACATGCTTGTACAGGATGTAGGGGTATGCACCGAAGACACTGGGATGGCAGCAGAAGTGATACAATTGGTAAAACATGATGATGGATGCCTGTTCTGGTATGTTTATGAAGCTGTATGTTATTTCTGTTGCCTTATAGTGTCTGTTTGTGATTGGTTGTCTTGCCTTGTACCGACCCCCCACTTGTATGTGTGTGTGTGTGTGTGTGTGTGTGTGTGTGTGTGTGTGTGTGTATGTATGTGTGTATGTGGGGTGGTGGGGGGCAAAATTCAGAGTTAGGGTTGAAAACCTTAACGTCAAATTTCCTTGCTTTTGTCACTGTATTAACAACCCTAACTGTTGCATTAATGAAGTTTTTGCAAAGAACTTCCCTCCTTTTTTTGACATTGTAATAAAGTTAACAAATACACAGCTGCCAAAGTATTATTTTTTTCAGTGAGAACCTTAAACATGCACAATGCCATTATACCATGCCCCACACATGTCATTTGATTGACATAGAAACCTTAGTTTCATACCTCAAAGTATACCTTCTAGAGACGTAGCTATGTACTTACTGTGTCAGTACATTGACTTACACAAAGTTTCAAAGTAACCCCTAGGATCAGTACCACACAATGGTGCTGCGCAGTGCTACCGCAATAGTGCAGCACTGTGATACTGCCATAACAATGACCATGCACCACCCATGTGCACGTGCAGAATGATGGCTGTACCATTGTGCCACGCAAGTGCCATAGCACAGCACTATACATTGATTGCGCAGGATACTGCGCATGTTTAGGTCTCAGCACAGGGGTCATTGCAGGTCATGCATGCACATTGCATTCACTTTCAGTCTGTGCATTTCTATTGTATTAGCATGACAATGTACACCATAGTGCAGTGCACATGTTGCAGTGAAGCACAGCTCCATTGCCTGGTGCCTGGATACTTTTGACATTCCTGCAACTGTGCCACTACAGCACAAATTATATCAGGAAGATGGTGCCAGAGGACTATATTCCACAGGGACAGGACATGGGGGGAGGTGTAGACTTCCAACTTTGTGGAACTGGTGGTGCACAGGCACAGAAGACTGTTTGGGTAGTTGTGTGAGGGTAACGCCCCATGCAGACAGGTATGGGCCTCTATTGTCTGACACCTGACATCCCAAACTGGGGTACACCATGATGGGGAGAAATGCTGCCATCATTATGTGGACCTGCAGGCAGCTGGAGCACTTTGAGACCATGGTCCAGGGTGGGACTGTGCCAGTGCCAGGTGAGTTAGCGATCTCCGCAGTGATGTCCGAATGTATCTGTGTGTGTGCAGGGTGTGTCTAGGGTCTCCCACTGCTTCTGTCTGTGTATTGCATTTTGTTCCTGTGCATTTCCTCTTCTAGACCAATGGTGCCACCACAAGTGTGTGTGTGTATGTGCCTCTCCACTGGCTCCCCACATGTGGATACCATGTCCTTTATTGTGTGCACAGTGGCTGTTCAGTGTGTCTGTGAAGACACAGCTATCTAACAATGTGCAAGTCACGAGTGATGTTGCCATCAGCGGGTGGGACCTTGCATGCTGGTGGCATGCCACTGGTGTCATGTGTGTGCTGTGTTATGTGGTGTGCATGTGCTAATTCTGTGTGTAAGTCTGCTGTGCTATGTTGTCATGTACTGATGGACCTGTGCCCTTTGCACCCAACAGAGCGCAGAATGCCAGATGAAGAAAGAGATGCATTGCAGGTAACTGCCACCACTCTAGGATCCTGCAGGACTATAGAAGGGTGCCCCACATGGCCCAGTGTCCACAGGAGAGCAGTAATGCAGACCACGGTGTATTACATGAGAATTCTGTGTGGTTTTACAATGCTTTTCTGTTGTACCATTGGGGGGGTCTATGCCCTGCCAACACTGCTGATGCTCTGGACATGGTGGTATACACAGTACACTGTGTTGTGCTACCATACTCTGTCCTGTACAGCACATGCTCCAGACATATCTGCCATGTCTCTGGCAGTTTTGCATCATGGTGTGCCCACCAGTGTCTGTGGTTCTCTGCAGGTCCTCTGCAGTCAAAGAACACGGGTTCACACCGGGACAGTGGTGATCTGGCAAAAAATCACATTGTTTAAGGAACAGTAGTCAACCACTCACCACCCCATATCACATGTACACTGGAGATTGTGATAAATAAGACCCTGTATCATCGAAATCATCAAATGCCTGATGCTATTTGGCTCATGGTGGATCCTTTATCAATGCCTTTGATAATAGACCATTCATGGTCCTACACACGCTGGGCGTCTGATGTTTTCAATGATACAGGTTTTTAATTATCACAATCTCCAGCATACATGTGGTACGGGGTGGTGAGTGCTTGGCTTCTGTTGCTTAACAAGTGCTCTGCATTGTCCATTGTGCACCTTTCTTGTCAGGCCTGGGTGTGTACAGTGGTGCTGTTGTTGTCCGTACATCTATAATATAGGGCATGTCCCAAAGATGTTTTATTTCAGTTTATAAAATGGGCTAAAAATATCCACCATCCTGATTGGCTACTACATCATCTCAGCCGTGGCCTTATCAGATGATATAGTAGCCAACCGGCACTACCCTCCAGTCCCAAGCCCCACAACACCACAAAATCAGTGAGCTGTGCCAGCCAAAAACAGTAACATGAGCTGGCACAGTTCACAGTGTGACATCCCTGTGACAGAGTAACCGAACTCCCATCTGCCCGCCACTTCGTTCTTCACAAACCCAACCCACCCGCCCCCCATCGTACACAGTTAAGGCACCTCATCTTGGCCAAACTCCAGACAACACACATTTATCAGGTATACTAATTAAATTATACTTGTATTTTTTGTTTCCATAGCTGCCATTTGTCACGTCCTCCTTTCAACCACTTACATTTTTTATGCTCATTATTCCCCGCGGTTTTAAGTCCTTGCCTTCCCTCTCCCTTAACATTGCTGCTCAGTTCCAGGCATCCACAATGTTTAAATAAATAATTTAAAATGAGTGGGATGAAACAGCAAACAAAAAGGCATCAGCGGCATCCCACTCGCACTCGTGCTCATACTGTAGAGCCATAATCGCGTGTAGTTGAAAAGCGCTAACAACAGCAGCTGCAGTAAGACATGCTCGCTTCCAGTAAAACCGGCCAGTCACCTTGAAAAGATACAGCTCCAGTCATGGAGGCTGCTCAGGGAAGAAAAAATAAACAAACAGTAGAAAATGCTGAAAAAAACCCAACTCAGCTACATAACAAAGACAACAATTTTCTGTCTGAGTGTATGTGTGTGTGTGTGTGCGGCAGGGGAGGGCAGCATGGCTGGACAAAAACTGGTAGACAGAAACAGGCACTAGTAAACAAACATATAGTAAAATAAATAGGAATATATCACTGATTAGCACTTTGTGTGTAGACTTGGAGGGGTGAGAGAGACAGATGCACAGATCACATTGTACAGTAACAGGGACTATTATGTTTGAAACTCCAAAAAAAGAGAAAAAAAATGCCATTTTACTTTTAAAACTTTAGTAACTTCTTCAAAACTACTTTTATAAATCTTCTGTCCATTTTATAAGTGCAATAAGACACTCTGAGGTGTGGGTTATCTCCTAATACGAGCACGCCCAGGTGCATAAGGCACTCGGCACAAGCACCTCGTGCCTAACAATGCACCTGGGTGTGCTCTTATCAGGAGATAACCCACACCTCGTCGTGTCTTATTGCTTGCTTATCCTGTATAAAAATAAAGATTTTTACTACTGCTACATTGGTGTACCCTGGTGGGTTGTGGGTCACGGGTCCTATTGCTGCACTGCGGCTACTGTTTGGTGTTCCACTGACACATCTTTGCCACTACACAGTAGCCCACCCATTGCAGCACATCTGTGTGGTTCACCCTCTTCCATATCCTGCCATGTGTTGCCTGTTCCACAGTGTACCAGGTGCATCTACAACTATCGTGTCTGTACCGTGCCATATGTTTTGCAGTTGTACCTGTGTGCTGCACAGGGTGTTTGCCCCTGTGATGCTGTTTTGTTTCCCAGGTGGGTGGGTTAATGCCCTACATGTGTGAGCATCACTGTATCTCTCACGTTTGTGCCTGACAATGGTCCTGATATGGTAGGTACATGGCCAACATCATGTTGTGCCTGTTGGTGTCCCTGCATTCCACCGGTATGTTTGCTGCTGTCCTAGTGGTGAGCCTTGCCTCATGCCTTGCTATGCTACTACACTGTCTAACTGCCATCGTAGGTTGTGGTTTCTGTTCCCATTCATCTGGTGGTTGCTAACTCTTGTTCTTTACATGGTTGTGCTTCCATGGCCAGCATGTTACACCATGTGTCATCTCATGTGTGCGTTGTCCACTGCCCTATTGTCATTTACATCTCAGGCTTTGGCTGTCTGATTGTGCTGTATCACTGTGCACTCTGCAGAGCTGTGTGGCATCCACTGTTCTTGTTTTGTGGTGTTGTCAGCATACATCCGTACATACGTACATGTCCATGTAACTTAGGGTGGTTCATTCTGCCTGTGGCATTCTACCATGTCCTACAGCTATGTGCCAGGTGTGCTTTCTGTATTGGTCTATAATGCCACATGGGCATGGTTGTCGGGACGTGCTGTCCACCCTTTTTTTGCATTTTAAAGTTACATTGTACCTCCTTTTCAGTATCCCATCCTGACATGAGCCTCTTTCTCCTGTAGGTCCACGCCATTCTTCACTTTGGGCCACCCGTCCTGAACAAACAGAGGGAAGTGATGACCTTCTCTGCCAACTGGTTCAACAACAGTGGACCATCATTGGGCAGCAGACTGTGTTCATTTGTGAAACACGGAGGGTTGCATCCATTTTGGAGGACTGGCTGCCACCACCCTCGGCACCATAGCGCTGCCTATTTTTCTTTCTTGCTTTTCCTCCTGCACCCCATTTCCATTTGCCTTGCCTTGTTACTTCCCTGTACTGTGGCCAACTTTGCATTCTGTATCCACTTCTATTCCCCTCCCCCTACATTTCTTCTGCCTATCTATATAGTATAAAAATTGTAAATATGTTCTTGTTTGGATTGTCTATATCGTGTTTTCCATAGTAGTTTGATCCTGTCCATTTCTTCCCATTTTTACTCCTTGTTTTTGCTCTTTAGTCCCCCTTTAGATTTCACCCTGTAGTTTGATGCTGTATTTTCCCATTTTGTGTTTTCTTTTACTGTTGTTGTTGTTTCCTACCATACTTCATATTTCATGACTTCTTTGTGTCCTGTGACTTTTTTGGGTGCTTGGGTTTTCTGGTGGTTTGCTACTATTTAGTGGTTACAACATGTGGCTCCTGGTTGTTCCTGGGCATTCAAAGATACTGCACTGCTGTCTCCTCCTGTATTCGCATTCTGGGCTGTTTTTCTTTGCCTGTGCTCCTGGGCAGGCTGTGTCAGCTCTGCACTGTTTTTCTGTCAGTGTTTACACTGGCTACTTGGGAGCTATATTCAATGCAGTCTTATTTGCTATATTCAATACTGTCTTACTGTTGGTCTAGTTTTGCCCAGCATTCCACGCCCTGTTTGCCTGACTTAATTTGCATCCCACATTCACTGGGTATACCACTAGGGTATTACTTTTGAATATAGCAGGCTATTTACACCGGACTAATTTTCCCATTGTGCAGTGCTAATTTTGGCCAAGCGCAAAGGTTTGAATATTGGGCCCTAATTCTCAAATATCTCAGGAACCATGCAATCTAGAAAAAAAATTCAAATGACATGGATTTTATAGCTTTCCAACCTAGTTCTGTGCTTAGTGCTCTATTAGAGGTAACTAATAAGCTCCCAGCAACATTTCAATTAATACACAAACAGGCACCTCTCTTTGAATCGACAAAATCTCCCCAAAGCAAAGATACCATAGTGGGAGCATGGGACCGTTTTGGTCCCACACTCCCACACAGCTGGCCATGTCTACAGGGTAAGATAATGACGCAGGAGGCCTCTGCGCATAATAGTGTACAGAAGCATCATTTTCTTTTACCAGGCTAACATCAGGAGGCATTAACACACACAAAAGGGCAGTGAAAATGCTGCCCGATATTATCTGGTTATGCTGGGTAACATCTGGAGGCATTAACACACAAGAAAGGGTGGTGAAAATGCTGTCTGATGTTATCCAGTCATAACCACAGAACAGGGAGCATGGGGCCCATGCTCCCAGTCGCTGATTCAATTGGTACACAAACAGGCACATCTCTTTGAACTGACAAAATCTCCTCAAAGCAAAGATAACATGGTGGGAGCATGGGACTCGAAGGGTCCCACGCTCCCACACTGCTGGCCAGGTCAACAGAGTAAGATAAGGACACAGTAGGCTTCTGCACATAATACTGTACTGATACATAATTTTCTTAAGCCAGGGTAAGGGCAGGACGCATTAATGCACATGAAAATAAGCAGTTGGAACACTAATTCGCAAATATCTCAAGAACTGTACAAGGTAGAAAAAAATTAAAATTTCATGGGCTTCATGGCTTTCCAGCCTAGTTCTGTATTTAGTACTCCTTTAGATGGGAATAATAATTTTTTCAATGAAAAGTCCGTATCTCCAACCATTTTCAAGATAAGGCCCGAAAGGCATCACAGACACCGCAATGTTATCCTATAGGAAAATTTCAGAACTTCGGAATGCCTAACTATGGCCCTGTTCAATATTTTAGTACCAAACCACCAAAGGGCACATCTGGGATAGTATGTCTTGCAACCGTGGAAATTTCAGGCCAACAGCACAATCTATGTTGCCACAATGAATTGACAAAGAAAACAACTGATGCAATGTTATCCTATGGGAAAAATGTGGTACTTCGGAATGCTGTAACTATGGGCATTTTAAACATTTTAGAACAAAATCACTGAAAGGCATATTTCTGGCACTAAAGCTTGCCAACCTGAAAATTGCAGGCCAATATCGCAATCCAGCTTGCCACAATCAAGTGACGAATAAAACAACATTTAGCAAAATTTGATCGTGCAGTGTTAGCATGATCTTATTTATTTATTTATTGAATTGTTTCACCAGGAAAGGCACATTGAGCAAAAGATGATCATCTCTTGGTGTGACCTGGGGGAAGGGTTACAGGGGGATGATAACACGCAGGTTATCAAGCAATAACATAAAACAGGTACACAGTGCAATAAGTTTACATTTGGTTACATGTTGGTTAACAGTCAGCTACATTGTGTAGGGAATGCGTATCCCAGAGGCATACATACATACAGACAATACATCAATACAACGAGTACAGATTTTGAGGTGGATTAACGCTTGTTAGCTGAATCTAGGCAGGCAGAATAGAGAAGATAACAGTAGACAAGTAAGTGAGATGGTTAGTTATAAAAGCCAGCTTCCAAGCATAGTGATGTGCCACTGGTCAGACAGTTGGGGATTTGGTAGGGGGAGGGGTCATGAGAGTTATCAAAAGCAGGCACAGTTTACCATGAGGTAATTTGCCAGCACAGTTGATAGGGAGTGGGTGGAGGAGGAGTGGTGACTTTGAGGGGGGAGATCATTCCAGAGTTTCGGGAAATGGTGTGAGAAGGCTGTTTGGCCAGCAGAGGTCTTTCATCTGGGGATATGTAGTAGTTGGGTGTCAAGTGACCTGAGGGCATGAGGCGGGCGGGGGCTGATGACAAGATGGAGGAGAGGTAGGAGTGGAGTGCTCCAAGACAGAATTTTGAGACAAATTTGGAGCAGTGTAATATGCAGTGATTTTTGAGAGATGAGAAGGCGAGTGAGCAGTATCAATCACACTGGTGAGAGAGGAAACATAGAAGTGGAGCATTGAGAGTGAAATGGCAGAAGGAGCTGAAAAGGGTGTCTAGTTTTGATAGGTGGATTTAGCAGAGGCACTGTAGACTATGTCACAGTAGTCTAAGGAAGGAAGGATCATCTTTTGCACTAGTTCCCACCTAACCGTAGAAAGGAGGCTAGCTCAGTTCCTATACAGGACACTGAGCTTAGGGTGCAGTTTTTTATGATTGCATCAATGTGGTCAGTCAAGGTAAGGTGATGGTTGAGCCATACCCCTAGATACCAGACGGAAGTGACATCCTCCAGAGTTGTCCCATCCTGGGTGTGGAAGAAGGGAAGGGAGGGGAGTCTGGAGAGCCGTTGCCTCATGCCAAAGGTCATAGTGACTGTTTTTTTAGCGTTGAGGGCGAGCTGGTGTGAACTGAACCAGAGGTGAACTTCATTGAAGTCGGACTGGAGATTGGATGCATCTTCTTCCGGGGAGGAGCCGGAGGTGAATAGGACTGTGTTGTCCATGTACAAGTGTATAGATGCAGACTTGTGGCAGGTCATTAGGGAAAATGGAGAATAAAATGGGGCTGAGCACTGACCCTTGGGGGATGCCAGTAGTGACAGGGAGGGGGGGAGTATGTGGCATCTGCAATTCTTACTGATTGTGTTCTACCCAAGAGGTAAGCACTGAACCAGTTAGTGACTGAGATAGTGAGGCCTGCTTCTGAGAGGCTTTTTAACAGTAAGGGGTGGGAGACAGTCTCGAAAGCTTTAGCAAGGTCAATGAATATTTCTGAAGAGATTGTCCCTTTGTCCATTCCAGAGAAGATGGCATCAGTAAGTCTAATCAAGGAGGATGCAGTGAATTGACCCTTTCTCAACCCAGATGGGAACGGCGTGAAGAAGTTTGAGTCGGAGAGAAAGGAGGTAAGTTGGGCAAGCACCAGGTGTTCTTGTAGTTTAGCAAGGACTGGTAAGGAGAGAGATAGGGTGGTAGTTAGAAGTGGCCAAAGGGGAACCCCCTTTAGGGAGGGGAATGACAATAGCATGCTTCCAAGTCTGGGGACAGCCACAGAGGTGAAGGAGAGGTTTAGAAAATTTGCAAGAGGGGTTGCTATAGCTGGGGTAGAGAGGTGGAGGGGTTTGGTGTTCAACCTGTCAGGGGATTTGCCTTCTGATGGATTTAGAGCCAGTAAGGCCTCGAGGGCTTCAGTTTGAATGATGGCTTTGAAGGAGAAGGTGCAAGGCCCTAGTGAGTTCATAGGTCCTGTGTTAGGGTCTGATGGGGCAGGGGGGGGCAGGGAAGGGAGGAGAGGAGAGAAGAGTTGAGGCACATGAGGTAAAATATGTGTTGAACTCGACAGCCACTTGGCAGCAATCTCTTTCATGTTTGCGCAATTCTCCAGTGTCTAATGGGAATGTTAATGCATGCAAAAAAAAGTTAGCGCGGTTACTTTTTGGAGTGAGTGCGATTGTTTGCACAAAAAAAATGTTAGCATGGTGTTAAAATGGAAAATTTTTAAAAAACATATTTCTGGACTAGCTCTTGGAAAACTAATACCAGGGGCATGTTCCTTAGGGCCTGATTAGGTAAACCCAATGATTGGTGTCTTCTAAAATACAGTATTTTTGAATTGCAGTGTTTTTTCTCTCTTGCTAACTGAAAACAAGATGGCAGCAGCATAACAGCATTTTTGAGCTAGCGCAATCAAAAAATGTGATCACAATTGTTTTCACAGTGCACATATAAATTTTCCCATAGGCTATAATGGGACATAAAAAAATGCAATAACCTTTGAATAGAGCAATATTTTTTCACCAAATCTTCAAAAGGCACCAATGCAGCCCAGGACACATGCAGGCAATCCAATCTGAATTCACTCAAATGCATTTTTCAGTGCATTATGGGTGGACAAAGAAATTGAAACTTTATGAAATTTCAATTTTTGACCGCACTCCAGTTCTGCAATCGTACATCTGACCAGCAAGAAAATACCCAGCTTGGGAGATCTATGGTGGATCTTTGCACATTACAAATTTCAGGCAAATCAGACAAACAGTTCAAAAGTTATTAAAGTGCACAATTTGAGGTTTAACATAGAAATGGCTTCGCAACCATATACTATAGTGGCACTACCATGCCATTATAATATATATTTTACAGGCACAGTTGCACCTATATATTAGGGTTGCATAAGCACTTCTATTTTAAACCCCAATTTTTGCACCTTAATAACTTTGCCCCCATTCACCGATTCACATGAAAATTGGGAAGCACAGCCTCTGTGCCAGGATCTCTTGATCCTGTAAATTTCGAGCATATCAATACAGGGGAGGCAAAGTTACAGAGGTGCAAAAAACCTCAAAAGTCTCATTTTTTGAAAATTTCCAAGGCATTTTTTGCCACCCTATAACTTAAAAAATAGGGGCCTTTGAAACATGAAACTTTCAGGTTTGATAGAAATTGGTCCAAGGTGTGTTTTTGTGGTTTTTAGGTCCCATAGTTAAGTAGTTTTTAAAATATTTAATAAAAATGTTCCATCTCTGAGCATGCACAGTTCAACAAATCAATGTTCTAGTCATAACTGAATTTTTGTGAAACCAGCAGTTTTCACTATACGACACAGCTGTCTTTAATAAACAACAGCTGTGTTGTATATTGCAAACCCTGTTGCTGTCACCACTCGTACATCAGGGATGGGCCTACTGTCATTGTAGCCCGGCCATCCCGCCTGTGCCTGAACTAACCTATTCTCTGCACACCAGGTCCCCAATCCCCACTGGCAGTGTATTTATGTGTTTTTTTTTAATTTATTAGATTTTTTATTATTGTTTGCTTCTTTGATGCTTCATTACCAACATCGGGGGCCCAATCCCCATGTAAGCATTTACACCCCCCAGCAGTGTGGACACTGGAGAACCCATCCCCAGTGTTCCAATGTAGTTTAAAACATTATAGTATCCCATTTTATAATTAAGCAATAAGGCACGACAGGGTGTTTGTTGTTACTGTAATATCACTCCTGTGGGCTAGCACAAGGCAAAGCCTCGTGCTTCCACCACCCCAGAAATGATGTTATTACACAATAACACACACCCTGGAGTGCCTTATTGCTATTATATAATGGCTCATTGTGATACAAAATAAAAAAAAATATTTTGAAAATGTTTTTAGTAGATTTTTAGTGAGTTTCTTAAGAGAAGAGGAAAAAAGGTAAAGGTGATCTATGGTAATGGCAAGCAAAGCTAATGCTAATCAGTGACAGTGATGTTATACTGTAATATCATCACTGTCTCAGGTACACACTGACCAATCAGAATCCAGGATTCTTTCTTGCCATTGTATAATTATAATTTTAATGCTCCCTGCAATGAAATAGCTATCGCACAACATCTTTTTTTTTAACCGAAAGAAAGAAGACAGTCCCTCATCGTCATGGTCCTTACCTTCCCCCATCCCCACCTTCCCACTGCGCACCCACCAACACCCCCCCCCTTATCCTATACTTACTTGCTGGGGTTGTATGCTGTTATCTTCTGTGGACTGGGAATGACTGCACTCTTTAAAGCCGAACAGCAAACTGAGGAATAAAACTTCCCGTATGATGTATTTGACCACTAGGAGCCAGTTGCACTATATAACACAGCTGAAGTTTACTAAAGGACAGCTGTGTCATACAGTGCTCTGGCTTCTATCTATCAAATAAATTATACAGAAGTAAGATAAGGTGCCAGACACCCCTTCCCCCCAGCCATCTATTTAATAAATGGTTGCTGCATTGGGGGCCCCAATTACCATGTCAGCGTATATTAAATCTCCCCACATTCAGTGTGGGACACTCGGGAATCCAGTTTCCCCAAATGGTTTATTGCAAAAAATCAGATAATCTGATAGTGGAATGCCCACCCCCAGTGTTGGACCCCCCTGGCAGCCCCTTGTTTTACCGACATCAGGGGCCCCAATCTCTGTCAGAATTAAAGTATATTTCCACACCACCATGCATCAGTATGGAACCCTGGGAGCCGACTCCCAGTGTCCCAAATAGATAGTTTATATTTAACTGTAAAAAGAGAAAACAGTCCCCCAATATTATTTTTTTTGTGTGTAGCCTGCAAAAAAAGAAAACTATCCCTCATCGTCCCAGATCCCCCTCCTCCATCCCGACCCTACAACTGAGCACCTACCACCTCACCCCCCACCCTTACCTACACTGTGTCATCTTTGGACCAGGCACATCTGCATTCTTCAAAGCCGAATCACAAACTGAGGAATAAAACTTGCCCTATAATGTATTTGGCTGATAGGAACCAATTGCACTATATGACACAGCTGTCCTTTATTCCTCAGTTTGCTGTTCGGCTTTAAAGAGTGCAGTCATTTCCAGTCCACAGAAGATAACAGCATACAACCCCGGCAAGAACAGCTAATATTTTTCAAGTCAAACTACCTCTGGCTGGAAGCTGCAATACTGAACATAGGATTTGCAAGAAAGCGAGTTGTGCTCACAACAGAGAGAGGTGAACCTTACAATTGTCTTGGGTTTGTAGCAGATATTCTGCAGGTGGAGGCTACTTCTAACTGAAAGGTGAAATAAGGAACTCAGAATTATCAGGAAAAGACAGTCTTTGTTAAAATTCTTAAGATTTTCAGTGCAGGAAGAGTTTAAAGCACAGGTGACTTATTTTGGGGTTGACTGCTTTCAGAGCACAAACCACCAGGCTGTTTTGGGGCTGGGGAGGTTTACCTGTGTCTGACTTGGATGTTTGGATTTTTCTCTGTTTGATTAGCAGGGTATTTTCTTTGTCAAATTGTTGTATAGGGTATCTTGCTGACAGGAAGGCGTTCATCGCAGCGGTGGGTCAGAGCTCTTAGCTGATTGTTTTGTGAGGGCACAGTTTAGGCCCAACCCTTTCCCACCCCTGGAAATAGTTCCTTTATACCTGGGGTTCTGACATCATTTCCTCAAGAGTGCAAGGTGCATATCACTGTCATATCCTTTCTAGCACACTGCACTGACAATATAAGCATACACATTGTATAATATATATATTTCTATATAACAAACCAATCACACACACAAACACACACACAAAAAAGTAGATAAACATGTGGGGAGTAGTGTAATGTAATGGCTGTGGGGCAGCAGTCTTCCGGGAGTCTTTCTGGAGGCTGAGATACTGCCATATTTGCAGACAATTCTCTGCCCTGAGGGAGGAAGTTGCCCATCTTCAGGCCACACTGGACAGAAGTAAGGGAACCTGCCCCCAGGCCACACTGGATGGGAAGGTAACCTCCCTCATCCAGGGAGCACCAGAGCCACCACCACTACCTCAGAGGTTGCGAAGAAAGCACAGCAGTTGGACCACAGTGGGCTCAGGGAGGGTGAGGATGGTGGAACAGAGGCACACCCAGTCAGTTGTTCCACTCCACAATCCATACACCATTCTGGGGGAGCATAGCTCCCCAATGGATGCAGCCGCAGAGGAGACTAAGGAAGCTGAGGACAACTGTCACAAGGGAGGCCCACAGGAAGGAGGCAGAGGACACCACAAGGAAAGGAAGAATCTCCTGGTGGCGGACTCAATTATTAGGGGGAATAGAACTGGGGGGAGCAGGGAAAACTGAAGTAAGGTGCCTGCCTGGTGCCATGACTTGGAGGGACAGCAAGCGCATCCTCAGGATCACGAGAACAGCTGCACGGGAGTCTGAGCTGGACGTCATTGTCCACCTAGGGACAAATGACTTGGCTCAACATGAGATTAGAGCAGTGCAGAAGGACTTTGTAGACTTGGGAAGGGGTCTAAGACAAGTAGCACACACAGTATCCTTCTCAGAGGTGCTGCCTGTCAATGGCATGAGTGAGGTGCACCATGCAGTTTAATGAATGGTTGAATAAATGGAGTGGAGCACAGGGGTTTGGCTTCATTGGGGACTGGGGTTCTACCTGGAGGGACACCAGCCTATACTGGCAGGATGGTCTGCATCTGTCTAGGGAGCGAACAAGTATTTTGAGCAATCGGTTTAAATGCTTCATTGGCAAGCTTTTAAACTAGTCAAGGGGGGAGGCACTGGTAAGCAGCAGAAAAATCCCAGCTTCTCACTACAAAACAGGGTACTAAATGAGAAAAAGACTGAGGTAGACAGGTTTTAGTGGGGGATGCTGCAACAGAAGGTAAAGCCATCAAAAAATGGAGAGCAATGAGTACCAATGCCCGTAGTCTGAGTAACAAGCTTCCTGAATTAGTGGCCTTGATGGAGGAGGAACATCTGGATATCATGGCAGTCACAGAAACATGGTACACACAAAACCATGACTGGGACATAAACATACCAGGATACACTATCTACAGGAGGGACAGGGAGGGTAAAAGAGGAGGAGGAGTAGCTCTTTACATAAGGCAAGGAATCAAAGCAACAGAACAAAAGGGAAAACAGGGAGGAGTAGAAGCACTGTGGGTAAATTTGGAGACCGGCAATGGCAGCACAATCCGCACAGTGGTTGTATACAGACCTCTTCTCAGGGGGAGGAAATGGACAAGAAAATGATAGAAAGTATACTTAGAATGGCAGAAAAAGGGGAGATATTGCTGATGGGTGATCTGAATATGCCAGATGTTAACTGGAGTGCAGTTGCAGCAGCCACTTCGAAGAGTGGGGTTATTCTAGATGCCCTACAGGGGGCATGCCTTAGACAACTAGTATTGGAGCCCACTCGAGAAGGAGCAATCTTAGATCTGGTTCTCTCAAATGGAGATGAAGAGAGGATCACAGATGTAGAAGTGGGTAGCCATCTGGGAACTAGTGACCATCGAACAGTATGGATCACAATAAACACAGCAATAGAGTCAAGCCATACAAAGGCAAAAGTACTGGACTTCAGGAGGGTTGACTTTTTGCCAAAATGGGTGAGTGCCTGAGGAATGCACTCGCAAATGGGCAGGAAGGAGGAGTGGAAGAACAAGGGGAATAATAAAAACTGCCATCACAGAGGTAACAAGCCTTTGTGTGAAGCAAATAAACAAAATGAAACGATGTAAGAAACCACTATGGTTCTCAAAGGAAGTGGCAGTGAAGGTTCAAGAGAAAAAGAAACCATTCAGGAAGTACAAGGAATCACAGAAGAAGCAGGACAGAGAACTGTATCAGTTAAAGCAAAAGGAAGCTGGGAAGGCAGTCAGAACAGCAAAGGCCCAAACTGAGGAAAAGATAGCCAACTCAGTTAAGAAGGGGGATAAAACCTTTTATAGGTACATCAGGGAGCAAAGGAAGACCAAGGGAGGGATAGTGAGGCTTAATAAAGGAGGGAGGGTGGGCAGAGGGTGACTGTGAAAAGGCAGAGATACTAAACAAATATTTTGCTCAGCATTTACAAAGGAAGAGGGAGGTACCTAAAACAAACAGTAGAAACACTCTGGATACAGAAGTTGATACCAGCCATTTACAGAAGAAAGGGTTCTGAAAGAACTCTTAAAACTGAAGGTGGACAAAGCAATGGGCCTGATGGGATTCATCCAGAATTTAAAAAGAACTAAGGGTAGAACTAGTGACACCACTGACTACCCTCTTTAACAAATCATGGGAGGATGGGGTGGTACCCGAGGACTGGAGGAGGGCAGATGTGATTCCCTTCACAAAAGTGGGAGCAAGGCAGAAGCAGGAAACTACAGACCTGTTAGTTTAACCTCAGTGGTAGGGAAAATGATGGAATCACTTCTGAAGGAAAGAACTGTCGAGTATCTAGAGGCCAGAGGGGCACAGGACCCAAGGCAGCATGGATTCACAGCGGGAAGGTCATGTCAGACAAATCTGATAGATTTCTTTGACTGGGTGACCAAAGCAGTAGATCAGGGAGGAGCTGTGGATACGGCCTACCTAGACTTTAGCAAGGCATTTGACACAGTTCCACACAAAAGATTAATATACAAGTTAGCCAGCCTGGGAGTGGGTCCCAAGATGACAGCCTGGGTAAAGAATTGGCTGGAGAATAGGACACAGAGAGTAATAGTAAATGGAGTCCACTCTGAAGAAAGGGGGTTACTAGTGGGGTATCACAGGGTTCAGTATTAGGACTGGTCCTCTTCAATGTCTTTATAAGCGACATTGCAGAGGGACTGGAAGGAAAAGTATGTCTCTTTGCAGATGACACAAAGATCTGCAACAGAGTTGATGCACAAGGTGGGGTGGAAAGGATGAGAAGGGACTTGGTAAGGTTAGAGGAATGGTCAAATGTGTGGCAGCTTAGATTCAATGCTAAGAAGTGCAAGGTAATGCACCTGGGAAACAAAAACCAAGGGGAAGAGTACACAATGGGGGGTGAAATACTAACAACAACAAAAATGGAAAGGGACCTGGGGGTAGTCATATCAGATGACCTAAAGGTGGGCAAGCAATGTGAGAGGGCAGCAAGGAGGGCTGGGGATACTGGGATGCATAGGGAGAGGCATCACCAGTAGAAAACAGGAAGTTATTATCCCTCTGTACAGACAGCTGGTGAGTCCCCATCTGGAGTACTGCGTGCAGTTCTGGATACCCAATCTCTGCAAAGATATAGACAGGATGGAAGCTGTCCAGAGGAGGGCAACTAAATTGGTGCAGGGTCTGCACTGGAAGACATATGAAGAGAGACTTAAGGAGCTTAATATGTACAGCCTCGAGGAAAGGAGGGCGAGGGGGGACATGATAGAAACTTTCAAGTACCTCAAGGGAATCAACAAAATCCAAGAGGATAGCATCTTTCAAAAAAATAGTTGTGCAAGAACAAGGGGGAACAATTTGAAGATGGGGGGGTGGCTCAGAGGTAATTTAAGGAATAATTTTTTCACAGAGAGGGTTGTGGATGCATGGAACAGCCTTCCGGAGGAGGTTGTGGAGTCAAAAACAGTGGTGGAATTCAAGCATGCATGGGAAAGTCATAAGGCAATTCTAGGGGGTGGGGGTAGGAAGAAGTAGGTTGCTGGTTAACTAGGATCTGCAGCTTATCCATTAGGTAGGGAAATGGGCTGACTGGGTGGGCCAAGCGGTCCTTATCTGCCATCAAATTCTATGTTTCTATGTTTACTAGACAACAGCTGTGTCGAATAGTGTGACCAGCTCCTATCCGTAAAATCATAGGTAACATAGGTATCTCAGAGCTTTAGAGACTGTTGTCCATTTTGCTAGTCTAGAGATCAATCATAGCCCGTAACAGAGTTTTGTCCCAAATAGGTATCCAGTCTTGCCTTAAATGTATCCATGTTCTTACTGGCAACTACCTCTATTGGCAAAGCATTCCATATCTGGGAAGCTCTGACTGAGAACCACAAACTTCTTTTCCTTGTTCTACAACATTCACTCATTAACTGGAGCCGATGTGCCCTAGTTTCATATACGTGTTCCCTAAATACCAGGCCTAATTGTTCCCATAGAAATTATCATCCAAAGCCCTGTAGACCATACATAAGTCCCCTCTCATTCTCTGATATTCCAGAGGGTAAAGTCCTAACCTTTTAAGTCTATTGTTGTAGTCCATACCCCTCACCTCATCCATGTTTTTAGTTACTTTCCTCTGAATTTTCTCCAGTGCATTTTTTGTACCCTTGTCACCAGGTGCCCAAAACTGAGCACAATATTCCATGTGGGGCCTCACCAAGGAGGTGTAGAGTGGCAACATAACCTTACTACTTCTGCATATAATGTGCTTATTTATGCAGTAAAGTATGCCGAAAGTATAGAGCAGAAAGATAAGGTGTTGGACCCCCCCAGCCATCTATTTAATAAATGGTTGTTAGACCCCCCCAGTGTGTAACACTTGGAGATCCATTCCCCAGCATCCCCAAATAATTTATTAAAAAACAAATATATAATCCAACACCTGGATGCACCTCCCCCACAGCCCCTTGCTAAAAATCTATTTTTTCTGATATCGGGGGGCAAAATCCCTGTTTTGGAATGAAAGTATATTTTCCCCTCATTATTATGGCACCCAGTGGAGCCCACCCCCAGTGTCCAGATATAGATAAGTTTGTTTTTTACCTGAAAAAAAGAGTCCCCCAATGTCTTTTAACGTGTGTAACCTGCAAAAAATGAAAATCGTCCTTCATCTTCCCCTCCTTCTCTTTACTCCCATCCTACCCTCCCACTGTGCACCCACCTTCCCACCCCCTCTTATGCCATACTTACAGTACCTCTGGAGGTTAGCCTATGCCATCTTCTGTGGATCAGGACTCGTCTGCACTCTTGAAAGCTGAACCGCTAACTGAGAAATACAGTTAAATGCTATATAATGCATTTCAATGGGGTTTTGAAGTTATACTGATAACTTTGTCATTTTTTATTATTCTTACACCACATTTTCAATATGGCCTTTTGGGGACCCTTATTTCATGAACACTGTCACTGCCATTTTGTTAATTAGGCCCCGAAGGTGATTTCACAGTTGTTGTGTGGAATCATCTTTCAGGACAAACTAATGAAATGACAATGCCAGTGTTCATGAGGTGGGGTCCCCAAAGACCATTCTGAAAATTTGGTGAAAAAAGTCCCAAAAATGGCCATGTTACAAGCATGCATTGTGCAGTTTCTATTCAGGTGCATAACTGTGGTATTTTACCATTTTTCTCCAGATTTTCAACATACTCATTTTTTCACACCACTCCTTGAACAGTGCAGCTGTCATTCCTTACATCTTGCTCAAAATGTGTTTTTGCACCTGTGGCATGGAATGGTATGGTAATGGCCCAGAATCACCTTTTGGGACTGGTTAACAAAATGACAGTGGCAGTGTTCATGAGGTAGGATCACAAAAAGGGCATGCTTGGCAGAAGACACCAGGAGAAAGGACTGCTGTGTGACTGAACTTCTCTGCTGGGACTAAAGTAGAAGAACTTTTGTATTTGGACCTTTAATTTAGGGTAAAAAAACTAACATACAAAACAAAAAAAAAGGTGTGTGTTTAGATTAACTGAACTGAATGGGTAACTGAAAAGTCATCTAGGTGTAAATCTCAGGTGACTGAAAGGACTTAACTGCTGTGAGGTTTAAATTACTTGTAGAAAGATCTGGTAAGTAGGGGGAGTGGCTTAGCTAGAAGGAAGCTACATTTAAAGACTGATTTAGAAAGATTCTGCTAATAGCTTGGCAGAAGGCACCAGGAGAAAGGACTGCTGTGTGATAGAACTTCTCTACTGGGACTATATTGCCCTCCTTCCCTCCCCTCCACCCCCTACCCAAAGCTAGTTCTATTTTTATAGGCACAGGATTTGACTGACAACAGGAACTTCCTGTTTAGGGGCAGGAAGTGAGTGATCACAGAACCACCAAGGACCCACTATCCTAGAAGGGCAAGAGTAGCCTCCGCCCCTCTAGCTGCTGGAGGTCTGCCTCTGAACAAGTAAGTGGTCTACTGAGAAATATAGGATATTCTTGTCTCAGAACAGGACAATCAGGAGCTTAAAGGGCACACAGGCAGAAAGTAAGGAGAGAGATAAAAAAAACAGAGGCAAGAGTAAGGATTGCAAACAGTTAAGGGGCCAGAAATAAGACATGATTGGAGTGGTGCAGTGCAGTGGCTGTGGAGCAGCAGTCTTCCAGGAGATGTTCTGGAGGATGCAGTGTTGTCCCATCTGTAGGCACCTCTCTGGGCTGAGGGAGGAGGTTGCTCATCTCCAGGCTGAGTTGGCCAGGATTTGTGGGACCTCCTCTTCCATCCAGGGACCACCAGTGCCACTGCCGTTGCCTCAGAGGTTGCCTAGAAAGAGGAGCAGTTGGACCACAGTGGGCTCAGGGAGGGTGAGGGTGGTGGAACAGAGGCACATCCCTCCAGTTGTACCTCTCCACAATTCCTATGCAATTCTGGCAAAGTGTGGTTCCTCTATGGAGGCACCTACAGTGGAGACCAAGGAGGATGCTGGGAACCTCCACAAAGGAGACCCACAGGAGGGTGGAAGGGGACCCTGCAGGGGAAGGAAACAACTCCTGGTGGGGGACTCCATTGTTATGAAGGTAGAACTGGGCAAGGAAGGGGAGAGGGAGGTAAGGTGATTGCCTTGCACCATGGCTTGGAGGGACAGGGAGCGAATCCTCAGGATTGCCAGAGCAGCTGCACAGGGGAGGGAGCTGGATGTTATTGTCCACCTAGGGACAAATGACCTGGCTAAGAAAGGGATTAGAGAAGTGCAGGAAGAGTTTGTGGAATTGGGAAGGGGCCTTAGTCAAGTAGCACACATGGTAACCTTCTCGGAGGTGCTACCCATCTATGGCATAGGAGAGGCTAGGGTGTTCCGCACCATGGGATTCAATCAGTGGTTGAAAAACTGGTGTGGAGCTCAGGGATTTGGCTTCATTGGGGACTGGGGGTCCACCTGGAGTGATGCAAGCCTATACTGGCATGATGGTCTGCATCTATCTGGGAGGGAACCAGATCCTAGGTGACAGGTTTAAATGCTTCATTGGCAAGCTTTTAAACTAGCCAAGGGGAGGCACTGAAAGGAGCAGGAAAATCCTAGCCCCCAAACAATCACGGTAGTAAGTGGCAAACACCAACATGGAGGTGTCGTTAGGGAGAAGGGCAGGGTAAATGGAGAAAGTGACAAAGGCAAGATGGACAGGGATGAGGCAAAAGGGGTAAGGCCATCAGGAAATGGAGGGTAATGAGTACCAATGCCGTAGTCTGGGCAACAAGCTCCCTGAGCTGGTGGCCTTAATGGAAGAGGGATGCCTGGATATCAGAGCAGTCACAGAAACATGGTACACAGAGAACCATGACTGGGATGTTAACATACCAGGGTACATAACTTACAGGAGAGACAGGCAGGGAGAAGAGGGGGAGGAGTAGCTCATGTAAAGGAAGGGATAAAAGCAACTGAACAAAAGAGTGAACAGGGAGGAGAGGAGGCACTGTGGGTCACCTTGGAGACTGGAAAGGGCACCACAATCCACACAGGGGTTGTGTACAGACCCCCATGTCAGGGGGAAGGAATGGACAAGGATATGATGGAAGGCATTCTTAGAATGTCAGAGAAAGGGGAGATACTGTTGATGGGAGACCTGAATACGCCAGATGTTAACTGGAGCACATTTGCTGCAGCCACATCCAAGAGCAGGGCCATTCTTGATGCCCTACAGGTGGCAGGCATTAGACAGCTAGTTTCGGAACCCACTCGTGAGGGAGCAATCTTAGACCTCGTACTCTCAAACGGGGGCAGTGAGAGGATCTCAGATCTAGAAGTGGGTTGCCATCTGGGGACTAGGGACCATCAAACAGTGTGGTTCACGTTAAATTCAGCTACAGAGTCAAGCCATACAAAAGTGAGGGTACTGGACTTTAGGAGGGCTGACTTTGGCAAGATGGGAGAGTGCCTCAGAAAAGCACCAGCAAACAGGCTAGAAGGAGGTGGAGCAACAATGGGAATTATCAAAACTGCCATCACAGAGGCAACAAGCCTTTGTGTGAAACAAATGAACAAATCAAAATGAAAGAAAAGCCACTATGGTTCTCAAGAGAGGTGGCTGTGAAAGTCAGGAAGAAAAAGATAGCATTCCGGAAGTATAAGGAAACACAGAAGGAGCAGGATAGAGAGCTGTACCAGTTAAGGCAGAAAGAAGCAGGGAGGGAAGTCAGAATAGCAAAGGCCCAAACTGAGGAAAAGATAGCCAACTCAGTTAAGAAGGGGGATAAAACCTTTTATAGGTACATCAGCGAGCGTAGAAAGACAAAGGGAGGGATAGTGAGGCTGAGGGGACAGTGAAAGCAGGAATACTGAACGAATATTTCTGCTCAGTATTCATAAAAGAGGAGGGGAAGTGCATAATCCAATTAACAGAAGCACTCTTGATAGGGGTCGATCCCAGTCCTTTCACAGAAGAAAGGGTTCTGCAAGAACTCCAAAACTGAAGGTGGACAAAGCAATGGGTCCTGATGGAATTCACCCAGAATTCTAAAAGAATTAAGGAAGGAACTAGTGAAACCGCTGGCTACTCTTTTAATAAATCATGGAGGATGGTGTGGTACCCGAGGACTGGAGGAAGGCGGATGTGATTCCCCTCACAAAAGTGGGACCAAGACAGAGGCAGGAAACTACAGACCTGTCAGTCTGACCTCTGTGGTAGGGAAAGTGATGGAGTCACTCTGAAGGAAAGAATAGTTGAGTACCTAGAGGTCAGTGGAGCACAGGATCCAAGGCAGCATGGGTTCACAGTGGGAAGGTCATGTCAGATGAATCTAATAGATTTCTTTGGGTGACCAAAGTAGTAGACCAGGGAGGGGCTGTGGACATGGCCTACCTAGACTTTAGCAAGGTATTTGACACAGTCCCACACAAAAGATTATTAGTCAAATTAACCAGCCTGGGAGTGGGTCCCAGGGTGGTAGCCTGGGTAAAACATTGGTTGGACAACAGGACACAGAAGGTAATTGTAAATGGAGTCCACTCTGAAGAAAGGGCGGTTACCAGTGGAGTACCACAGGGTTCAGTATTGGGTCCAGTCCTTTTTAATGTCTTCATCAGTGACATTGCAGAGGGACTGGAAGGAAAAGTATGCCTTTTTGCAGATGACACAAAGATCTGCAACAGGGTTGATACACAAGGAGGCATGGAAAGGATGAAAAGGGACTTGGCAAGGTTGGAGGAATGGTCAGACGTATGGCAGCTAGGATTCAATGCAAAAAAGTGCAAAATAATGCACCTGGGAAACAAGAACCCAGGGGAAGAATACTCAATGGGTGGGGAGGTAGTAACAACAACAAAACAGGAAAGGGACCTGGGGGTAATCATATCAGATGACCTTAAGGTTAGCAAGCAATGTGAGAAGGCAGTAGGGAGGGCCGGGGGTATACCGGGATGTATAGGGAGAGGCATTGGCAGCAGAAAACAGGAAGTTGTTATCCCTCTGTACAGACAGTTGGTGAGACCCCATCTGGAATACTGTGTCCAGTTCTGGAGACCCCATCTCCGCAAGGACATAGACAGGATAGAGGCAGTCCAGAGGAGGGCAACTAAAATGGTGCAGGGTCTGCAAGAGAAGGCGTATGAGGAGAGACTAAAGGAACTTAATATGTATACCCTTGAGGAAAGAAGGAGAGGGGGACATGATAGAAACTTTCAAGTACCTCAAGGGAATCAACAAAGTCCAAGAGGGTAGCATCTTTCAGAAAAAGAGACTTGCAAGAACAAGGGGACACAATTTAAAGATAGGAGGGCGGTTCAGGGGCAAAGTGAGGAAGTATTATTTCACAGAAAGGGTAGTGGATGCATGGAACAGCCTTCCTGAGGAAGTTGTGGGGTCTAAAACTGTGGGATAATTCAAGAATGCATGGGACAGACACAAGGCGATTCTTGTGGGGGCAGGAAGATATAGGCTGTTTGTTAACTAGGATCTGCGGCCTATCCTGTAGGTAGGGAAATGGGCAGACTAGATGGGCCTAGCGGTCCTTATCTGCCATCAAAGTCTGTGTTTCTATGTTTCTATGCTAAAAATGTGGTGGAAAGAAATTATAAAAATGGCCATGTTACAAGCATGCATTGAAAATTTTCGATGCAGTCTTGTCACTTTGGTAATTTACAATATTTTGACTCCAGATTTTTAAAAGTTCCATTTTTCACACCACATCATGAACAGTACAGCTGTCACTTTTCACATCCTATCCAAAAACATGTTTTCACACCTGTGGTGTGGAATGGTGTTTCAGTACAGATTTGCAAATTTCACTTACGAGGTTTATGAGGAGGGGTCATAAGAAGAATATGCTGAAAGTCTGGGGCCAAAATATTAACAAACAAAGAATTTATCATGTAACATTGATTGCGGGGATATCCATTGTACCTCTGGGGAGCACGCTGCCTTACTGTGCCAGTGGGCTGAGTTCAGGCATTTATTCAGTGAGCCAGTTTACTGGGACAAGGTTGATGGGGAGAATGATACAGCATACTGCACAAGTCATGGCCTGGGTATGGACAGAGCAGTGGTTTGGTTCAGACTCCACACCCTGTGGTGTGGCAGGGAACCTCACCCACAAAGTGTTGAGATGTGAGCCAGGGGCTGCTGCACCCATGCACTGCATCATTACTCTGCAATATTGTATTTAGCTCATTGTTCACTGCACAAATGAGGATACAATTCTAGGACTGTCTCCAAAATTGTATTTATCTAATGAGGATACAGTTCAACTGTTACAAAAAGAAGGGAAATTAGTTGCAAAAATCTACATTAATGCAGAGATTAGGGTTGTAAAAACGCAAAGCGTTTAAAGACAGGAAATGAAAAAGCATCAGGAATTTGCATCTCCAGAAAATTTTTGAATCAGTGTTGGGGTCTTAGTTGGGGTTGTTAACCCTAATGCCCACCCTTTACCTGGATCAGACAAGGTCAAATGTGATACTGGCTCTGCGTAAAGAAAGCTCTGACAGATTATGTTAGCCATACTGTATCACTATAAGGCACTTGGCTGGGGCTGTATCTTGTACTACGGACAGAAGGCTTTGGACTGGGCATTATGGCTGACAACCCCAAGAAAGACCCTAACACTAATTTGCCAATACTCTGAAGACCCAAATCCCTAATGCTTTTTCATTTCCTGTCTTTGTAAGTTTTGCAATTTTACTACCCTAATCTCTGCATAACGTAGTTTTTTTGCAATATGTATGATATATATATATATATATATATATATATATATATATATAGAGAGAGAGAGAGAGAGAGAGAGAGAGAGAGATAGAGAGAGAGAGAGAGAGACATTATATATAACAGTTGGTCAATAAATAATGTTATTTTGAGATAAATTTTAATTTTTAATTGGAACACATATTCTTTTACTTTGAACAAATGTTTATTTCTCTTAGAACATTTTATCTACTAAGAATCTAGAAATCGAATAGTGAAAACATGGATCAGCTGGAGAGTTTATGGTGGAAAAGCAAGCACTTTTAAGCCAAAATAAGGTAAAATAGTAATAAAAGCAATAACCATAGTCTGATGTAAATTAGATACAAAATGGATTACATAAATAATAATGGATGAGGAAGTGTGCTTAATGAGAAATTAATGGTTGTCCAAGGTGCGGGATGCTACATAAACCCTGAGACGAAGTCCGAGGGGTTTATTAAAGCATCCCACACTGAGGACAACCATTAATTTCGAATTTAAGCACACTTCCCCATCTTTTATTATTTATAATTGCTGGTCAGCAATTTTTCCCCAACAGTGATTTTGGTATCACACATACAGTCTCTGACACACACACACACACACACACACACACACACACACACACACACACACACACACACACATATACACACACAGTGTTTATAAGAGACACTGCTCTTTTTATAGTTGGTGTTTTTATTTTGTTGTGCTAGGAAATTGTACATTTGCTTCACTGCATTTCTGTAGTTAGGTCATGGTGGCTATCGTAACTGAACACTACCTTCGATCGAAACTTTTTGACCATTCTTCTTCGGAGTTGTGCGGTGCGATTTTGGAATGGTAGGATCAACCAGATATTTCTTACAATTGCGCAAATGCATTTTTCTTTTTTAAAAAAAAAAAAACAACGAAACGAGTAGGCTTTCCCAGTCTGGTGGCTCCTTGCTCCGTGGGAAAAGAAGCCGTCATGTTTTTAAACTGTTTTGCCCACCTCCGAGGAATGCAGAACCATTCAGGATGTGGCTCTAGTGTGATTGAGTTGGCACATGTTATAATGGCAAATTATAACTGGCTCAAGCAATGGGAAAAATTGCTTGCCAGTTATTATATACAGAATAATACATGCAGTAGTGTGTATATTGAGGATATAATAACTGGTTAGTGATGTTTATCAACTGCTTCGACTGAAGCTGTCAGACTCCATTATGCATGGCCGTGTACTGTATACTCACATTGTTTTTAATGGAGTTTGATTATACATGGCCATGTATAATCACTCATGTACAGGGCCACTGGAAAATTGCAGAAAAGTTACCCAAAATTGTGGAGCATTTTGCAAAAATTGCAGGAAATTGTGGGGGTTCTACTATAGACCCTGCATGCTTCACAATAAATCTTTTAATGTCTTCTTCAGCATGTATTATTCAGTATAAATTGCTAAATGAATACACTGACACCTGAATATGTTTAAAACATAAAAAGTGGTGTATGTTCCTGATAAGAATACTAACCTGATAAACTATCATAAGCATTGCCTATCTTCCAAAATTTAAAAGCATCTGCCTCATACAGTGCTAAATAGATTCTATAAAGTGAGCCACAGCAAATAAATTTTGAATAAAGCCAGAATAAATATTTTGTTTGTTTCTGGCTGTAGAATAATGAAGCCTACTCAACATCTGTTTACAGTGCTCAGCCATCTATTCACCCACATTGGTACAAGAAAAAATAAGCAGACAGAGTGGTGAATAATTGAGTTTTAGTAAAATGTTGTTTAAGTGTTTAATGGTCATAATTTGTACTGTAGGTACTGTACACTAGTTTTGAAACCACATATTTAAACATTAAATCTGAGGGTTATTGGGGCTGGCAGTATAATCTAGAGGTAAGAATAACAAACTGTGAATGAGCTGACGACATCTAGCAGACCTAGGTTTGATTCCCACAACCTCCACTTGCATACCGTGTGATTCTGAGCAAGTCACTTAACCTCCTCAGTGCTCCTGGGTTGTACCTGAAAACAGGCACTTGTGTCTAGTGGGCCTTACATGGTTACCAAAAAATGTAAAAAAAAAATACCAATATATTTTTACTGCATCATACAGTAGTCAGGGTACCCTGTAATTTATTTTTGTTTTACTCTGGCTGCAATGATTTTGTTTAGTTAAATGTTCAGATACATTTTGTGTTTTATAAGCTTGTTTTTAGACTTTAGTCAGGTTTTTATTGTAGTCTTTGCATGTGAGCATCTAGGGGATAGTTGCTAAGAGTGAGATCTCTGTTACCAATTAGCTTATTCAAGTTTAAAATCAGCAGGGTCGGATAAAAATCCTCAGCTGTTTGAATCAAAACTAGTCTGAATGAAAGTATGCTCACAAGGAATAACTTGCCCTGCCACTTACAAAAAGTCTCCATAGTTAGCACCCCATTTAAGTGAATGAGATAATTTTCACCTTTTCTCTCATCTTTTGTTTCAGTCTGTATCAACAAAAAGTTTTCTGATAGACTGCTTCAACACAAAACAAATGTTAAGTGTTTAAGTGTACTTATGCTTGGCCAGTGGATTGTGAAACCAAACAAGACAAAGATTAAAAAGAAATCAGTGTCACATAAAACTTTTCTCTGCCTTGCACTGCATTGTTTCGTCCAAACTCAAGTCTGCATGCAAAATTGTCAATATATTGAGAGTATTTTATTAAAATGTTAATACCTTTTACACAGTTCAATATAAAAACTCAACAATTGCAAGAAATTACGGAACATGTCAGTTTTTGCGGAGAATGGTGAAAATGGCAGATTCCGCAAAAAAATTGCAGGCTCAATTTTCCAGTGGCCCTGCTCATGTATAGTGGAGTTTTATTAAGCTCCTTTTTGCAAAAATTCTGAAATCATTTTTGTGCTAGTGCTACTGGCACCTTGCTCTGTCAACTCACACTGTTAACTTCATCTCATTAACTTCACTGAAATCTCTGAGCAAGAATCTAACTTACGTGCAGCAGAAGAAAGACACATTTCACACAGAAATGAAAAATAACCAGTGTTCTACCAACGGTCTATCCACCTAAAAAATGGCACAATTATCACCATTTCAGCAACCTAGTGACCTAGAATGACAAAAATGTATATAGCAGCAAGAAAAGAGAAACACTCTAAGAAAAAATGAGACATAGTGCTAGGCCATTCAACAAGTAACTGTCCAACAAAAAAACTCAAAAGAACCAGTTATTATAAGAATAAAACATGGGGGTGTGTGTCAACTAGGATTTTATGCATACCCTCATTGTGCATAAAATACTTGTCACACATACTTCACCGTGTTTTATTCAAATGTTATAAACACCTGAGGTGTAGGATGATACATAAACCCCAAGAGCGAAACTCAAGGTTTCATAAAACCATATCTCACAGAGTGTGTGTATAAAATTTGAGTTTTAAACACCACCATTTGCTTTGTGTTATGAAACTGCTGGGCTCCTTTTTTTCTCACAGCAACAAATAAAAACAGTGTTTGCACTTTAATGCTTGCACTTCTGTGGTTATTTAGCCTGAAACTGTGATAGTGTGTGTGAGGAGATTTGTATCTCGTGGCTTCCACATAGAGAAAAACAGCAAGTGTTCACTGTTATAACCAAGCTGGTTATAATGGTAAACTACAACTGGATTTCTCCATGGCAAAAAATGGAGCCCAGTTATTATATACAGAATAATATATGGGGTGGTGTGTGTAACGAGATTTTATGTACACTCGAGTTGTGGGATGCTACATAAACCCCGAGGGCGAAGCCTGAGGGGTTTATAAAAAGCATCCCACAATGAGAGTGTGTGTAAAATCAAGTTTTACACATGCCACCCTATATTTTATTTCTTATAATTGCTGGTGTGTGATTTTTTTCCCCTCAGCAATTATAGAAAATAAAGTAAGAGATTGGTGTTCACAAAGTCATGGACCTGTCTGGATTTTGTGTGGTCTGTGGTACAAATAACAGTGCTGTGCTTGTTGGGTTAAAAAATGAATATTTTAATTTCTGTTTCTGTGCTTCTCTTAAAACATAGACTTACTGGTGAGCAGCAGCTGCGGCTTATTTCCCAGCTTCGAGAGTCAGTGGCATGCACTTGGTTGCACAGACAACATGTCAATGGGAAAACGTGGCAGCTGTTTTCGTTTCATTTTCCTGATAGGTGATTTTTTTTAAATAAAAAAAGAAAATTACTGTTGAATGTGAGGGAAGGTGAAGCATGGGGCGATTTGGGATTATTCGTTGGAACATCACAGACCGGCGACTGCATGGATTGTCCGGAGGAATGGGGAGATATAGTTTGCTATTATAACCAGCTGAGCTGGTTATAATGGCAAATTATAACCTGGTTTCTATGGGAAAAAGCGGTACCCAGTAATTATAGTGAAATAACACATTTATCTCCAAACATGAGTGTTAAGACTTTTGTAACTAACCTGTGGCTTCATCACTCATGAGTTAAGGGTCTTAACTCTCACTAGTGGAGATACATGTGTTCTACTGCAACCCTTTACGGATTTCTCATGTGTCTGTGAAAATGTATCACAACTACTGTTTTATAAATTCAGAATAACATAAAGGTCAACATGGTTCATCTCTATTTACAATATATTTACAAGACAAGTATGGTGATAGGGAGTAGAAGAGCTCTACATTCCATGAATGTCATCTTTCATAAAAAATATCACATTTACCTTGGACTGGTGGTTTCTTTTCCACTTTTAATTTTTTTTCAGCTTTTTCTTTGTGAGTTACTGAAATAAAGAAAGATATCTATTAATTATTACAGCCAGGTGACCGTTTAGGTTAAAATGGCTTAGTGTAAGCTGACAGCAGATCGATTATGTTAGAAATCAGTGAGCAACAATTTGATTCCTTAGTATTAGCAGGTGTTTTGATTTCTTATTTTTTAACATTGCTGTTTCTCTGTGTTGATGTTCACCCAGTCCTCGAGCATCAGTCACACCTCTATAGTGGTCTTCTGAGATACAGCTTCTGCTAACCCCCATTGACACTCCAGGGGATCCACAGCATAGGGCCCCAGAGAGCAGCTGGTGCCATCTTCTGTGGACTGGGAAATGTCTTCACTCTTCAAAGCCTAACTGCTAACTGAGGAATACAGTTCAGTTCCTTATAATGCATTTCAGTGGCTTCTTGAACTTATGCTGATAACTTTGTCAATTTGTATTATTCTTACACCAAATTTTCAACATGATCTTTTGAGGACACCACCTCATCAACACTGTCACTGTCATTACATTATTTGGGCCTCGAAGGTGATTTCACAGTCGCTATGCAGAATCACCTTACAGGACCCATTAATGAAATAACAGTGCAGTGTTAATGAGGTGAGGTCCCCAAAAGATCATTCTGAAAATTTGGTGAAAAAATCCCCAAAAATAGCCACGTTACAAGCGAGTGTTGTGCAGTTTCTACACAGGTGCAGAACTTTGGTATTTTACAATATTTCTCTGGATTTTTAACATATCCATTTATTCACACCACCTACTGAACAGTGCAGCTATCATTCCTCACATCTTGCCCAAAATGTGTTTTCACACAGTGGCACGGAATGGCATGGTTACTGTGTGGAATCACCTTTCAGGACTGATTAATGAAATGACAGTGTCAGTGTTCATGAGGTAGGATCACAAAAAGGGCATGCTGAAAATTTGGTGGAAAAAAATCCTAAAAATGGCAGAGTTACAAGAGTGTGTTGAAAAGTTTCTACACAGGCATATAACTTTGGTAATTTACAATATTTTGACTACAGATTTTCAAAATACCAGTTTTTCCACACCACCTCATGAACAGTATAGCTGTCACTTTTCACATTCTGTCCAAAACATGTTTTCACACCTGTGATGCTGAATGGCATTTCAGCATGGATTTGCAAATTTCCACATATGGGGTTTATGTGGTAGGGTCATAAGACGAATATGTTAAAAGTCTGGAGTCAAAATAGTAACAAAAAATATATATTAAGTAACATTGATTGCAGGGATATCTCTTGCACCTCTGGGGAACACGCTGCCTTACTGTGCCAGTGAGCTGAGTTCCAGTATGAATTCAGTGAGCTGATTTACTGGGACAAGGCTAATTGGGAAGGTGCTACAGCATGCAGCACAAGTCATGGCCTGGGTAGGGATGGAGCAGTGTTTTGGTGCAGTCACCACACCCTGTGGTGGGTCAGTGAACCTCACCCATAAGATATTGAGATGTGTGCCAGGGCCTGCTAGGCCCATGCACTGCATCATGTCTGTCTCCAGTATTGTATTTAGCACATTTTTTGCAGGTCCTGAAGGGACCTGCACAAATAAGGATACAATTCCAGTACTGTCTTCAATACTGTATTTATTAAACTTTGCCAAATGAGGATATAGTTTGACTATCACAAAAAGAAGGAAAATTAGTTGCAAAAAACTGCGTTAATGCAGAGATTAGGGTTGTAAAAATGCAAAACGTACAAAGACAGGAAACAAAAAAGCATTATGAATTTGGGTCTGTAGAGTATTGGTGAATCTGTGTTGGGGTCTTACTTGAGGTTGTTAATCCTAATGCCCACCCCTACCCTGGATCAGATGAGGTCAAATGTGATACTGTCCCATGAGAATAAAGCTCTGACAGACTATGTTGGCATACTGTATCACTATAAGGCACAAAGCTGGAGCTGTATCTTGTGCTTCAAACAGGTGTTTTTGGATGGGAGGTGGGCATTAGGGTCGACAACCCCAATTAAGACCCCAACACTGATTTGCCAATACTCCTGAGACCCAAATCCCTAATACTTTTTCTTTTCCCCATCACTGTAAGCTTTGCACGTTTACAACTCTAATCTCTGCATTAACACACTTTTTGCAACAAATATATATATATATATATATATATATATATATATAATATATAGATATAGATATATAATATATATATTACAATTGGTAAATAAATAATGTTATTTTGGGATACATTTTATTTTTAATTGGAACACATGTTCTTTCACTTAGAACAAACGTTTCTCTTAGAACATTTTATCCACTGAAAATCTGGAAATCTAATAGAGAAAACATGGATCTGCACAAAAGTCTATGGTGGAAAAACAAGCACTTTTAAGCTAAAATAAGGTAAAATGGTAATAAAAACATTAACCATAGTCTGACATAAATCAAATACAAAATAGATTACATATAGAATAACACATACAGTAGTGTGCATATTGAGAATATAATAACTGGTTAGTGATGTTTATTAACTGTTTGCAGAAGCTGTCAAACTCTGCTATATGTGGCCATGTACCGTATAATCACCCAATTTATAATGGAGTTGATAATACATGACCGTGTATAATCACTCATGTATAATGGAGTTGTATTCAGCACTTTTTTGCAAAACTTCTGAAATCACTCTCATACTAGTGCTACTGGCTCCTTGTTCTGTTAGCTCGTACTGTCAACTTGATCGTGTTAACCTCACTGAAACTTCTGAGCAGGAATCTAACTTACGTGCAATGGAAGAAAGACATATTTTTCACAGAAATTAAAAATAACCAGTGATCTACTAACATCTGTCTATCCACCAACAAAAATGGCACATTTTTCATCATTTCAGCAACCTACTGTAGTGACCTAGAAAGAGAAAAATTCATATAACAGCAAGAAAAGAGAAACACTCTAAGAAAAAATGATACTGAATGTTAGGCTAATGAATATGTAACTGTTTTGACAAAAAAAAAAGGAACCAGTTATTATAAAAATAAAACATGGAGAAGTCTGCGCACAACCTCGGTGTGCATAAATTCCTTGTCACATACACTTTGCCATGTATTATTCTATATTTTATAAACACCTGAGGTATAGGATGATACATAAACCCCAAGAGTGAAACTCAAGGGTTTCTGAGGTAGGGTCGGTGACCCCCATCCCGAACTTGGATATGCTCTCTTGGATACAGAGCATATGTAATTACCTGCCTATGTTTTGGAGGTAATTTGAGAACACTGTGGGCTAAAATATTAAAAAAATCTGTTGCAACAGTCTCCTGCTCTTCTAATCTCTTCATTTTACTATCGCTCCTTCTCTGTCATTTCCCTACTCAAGCTTGGCCAGCTTTGAGCAGTCTTTCTGTCCCTTTCCTTATTTCCAGCTCGTTTTCTCTAAATAATAAAGACCCAATGTTTAGAATGTTCTGTGCTTGCAGTACAAGCTGTTTGATTAATGTTCCTGCATGAATGTGCGCACGTTCGACTGTGGAATCGTGCGAATGTGCAAAGACGCCGAAAAAAGAGTTTGTTATAGTGTTTTCATTATTTGTTAAATTATACAAGTTAACAGCCTTTTTGCTAGTTTTTATTATAAGAAGCTCAGAATTATGGTCTATATAAGAATTGTAACCAAGAATCATTTGAAAAGTGGTGTTTGTTTATTTCTGAAATAACAAGGTTAAAATACTACATTTTAAAAGAGAAAAGGCAAAGCATGCCACAGTAAAAAGGAGAAAGATGAAAATGTTTAATTTAAAAGGACAAACGTCTCCTATTGTGATCCAGAAATGCTTTAGAACTTACAACTCTCTTGTAAAATGCTTCCAGCTCCCTCTCAGTCCAACTCCTTATAGGACTGAGCGGCCTTGGTTGTCCCACTTTTATGATGCAAGCTGGGGGAGGAGTTATCTAGGTCATGTGCTTCTCCACTTGTATAAAAGCAGAGTGAATGTGAAGTGTTTAGTCAGTGTGTGGTAGGAAGGCAAACCTACCAGATGCCTAGCCAGATTCTAGGTGCCTTTTTGGCAGGAATTTTTATTTCTTGTTGAAGATATGATTTCCTGTGCCTTATGTTTTTTTTTTTTAAGTTATGTACAAGTTCCGCTTTAAGTTCATTTTATTTTTTTCTGCTTCTATTAAATTTTGAAGTATTGGATCCTGACTGCTTTCTGGACTTTATTGGACAACCCCACATGCACATTTGGTGTCAGAAGTGGGATATCACAAGGGAAGGAGAGCCACCTTTCTTGTGGATATTGTCCAGAGTCATTATGGAGGAGCAGAAGAAGATGGAGAAAGTGGAAATGTCTGCACCAGAAGGTACATGGACCAGAACCATGGTGGACAAATTTCAACTACCCCTAGCAGCTGGATTGGGTGATGTCAGAAGGAAAGAGACTGGTAAACCAAAGGCAGTGGAAGAAGCTATTGGGGGCGAAGATGTCAAAGAGAAGGAAGAGGAACCCCCTTCTGAAGTACATGATTTGCTGAGATGGTTATGTGTGAGACAGCTCGATCTGGAAGCAGCGAGAGAGAGAGACTGTTACAAAATGAGACTGTCTACAAAATGAGACCAGGTGGTGGAGACTCTAAGGCTATTCAGGCTATTGGAACTATTAGACCTATTCTACCTAGTAGGTGCCCAAGGACATTAAAATTTCCAGACTAATAGACAGTGATGATATTGAAGCATACATTACAACATTTGAAAGAGTGGCAACAGCTGTGGGTGGCCTAGGGATCAGTGGGTTATCTGTTTAGCCCCATATCTCACAGGCAAGGCTCAGCTAGCTTATAGTCACGTAGAACCTGGAAATGTTACCAACTATGATCATGTTAAACAAGCAATATTAAAAAGGTATGACGTCTGTACAGAGACTTATCGTCAAAGGTTTCGAGCATTCAGATATCATACTGTTGAGTCCCCACAAGAAGCTTGTGTTCGATTGCAAGACTTGTGCACAAAATGGCTACAACCTGCAACTCGTACCATACATCAAGTGGTTGAGTCAGTTGTCTTAGAACAATTTGTAAAAATACTACCTTATGAGGTTCAAATGTGGGTAAGAGAACATCGACCTGACACAGTAGAAAAAGCTATCAGTTTAGCTGAAGATTATATTACAGCTCACCCACAATGTCAGAAAGGGTCTCATGGAACAAACACTTCCCAAGTATTGATAAAACATCCATTCACTAGTCCTTCTACTAAGATGAAAGAGGAAAGAAAAAGTATGAGAACATTTAACCCAGATATTATTTGCCACAAGTGTCAGACCAAGGGACACATCACTAGATTCTGCCCCAAGAGAAAATCTGATCCTTTTCATCTGGCCTTAGCAAACTGGGGGCAATATACTGTGTCTGTTAATGTTGGAGGACAGGATGTGATGGCATTGATTGATTCAGGAAGTAAGCAAACCCTGGTACATGCTGATTTACTCAGTGGTGCTCTTACAAAGAAATACTCGGAGAAAACTGGGGTGACTTGTGTTCATGGGGACACTCATTTCTATCCTGTACAAGAAGCTACTATTACTGCATCAGGCATGGCACATCATCTGAAGATAGGCATGGTTCCTAGACTACCTCTACCTGTGATATTGGGACATGACTTTCCTGTATTTAACAATTTATTGACTGCCTCTTCTTCCGTATCTGCTGTGGTTACACGATCTCAAGCTTCTCAGGAACAAATAGACAGTGAACTGTTTTCTTTTGATGATACCTTATTTGATGTTCCTGGAAAAACTGTGAAATCAAAAAAACAAAAGAGACTAGAAAAATGGACATGGAATAAAACAAAGGACTTAGGTTGTGATGATGCCATGGTAAAAACTGTAAAGTCGGACTCTTTTATCAGTGACCAAAAGAATGACCCTACACTAACCAAAAGAATGACCCTACACTAACCCCTTTGTTTTCCCAGGTTATTGTGATGGGGTGGAAGGTGCACCTCCAATGTATAAATTGCAACAGGATAAATTGTATAGAGTTTGTCAAAATCCAAAAACTGGGGAAATGGTAGATCAACTGGTGGTTCCTCATCAGTATAGAGAACAGTTAATATTCTTAGCGCATGATGTACCATGTGGGGGACATGCAGGAAGGGATAGAACTTTAAAAAGGTTACTAAATAGATTCTTTTGGCCTGGCATTCATGATCAAGTGGCTGAATATTGCAAAAGTTGCAGCCAGTGCCAAAGGGTGGCGCCGGTTACAAGAAAGGACAAAGTCCCTCTTCAACCTTTACCATTGGTTGCTATGCCCTTTGAAAGATTGGCCATGGATATTATAGGACCTCTCCCCAAAAGTACTAAAGGCAACAGGTTTGCCCTTGTGTTGTGCGACTATGCTACAAAATATCCTGAGGCTATTCCTCTATGCACAATAACAGCAGATAAAATAACAGAGGAGTTGCTCAAGGTATTTAGCAGAGTGGGCATACCAAAAGTTATTTTAACGGACAGGAGAACCAATTTTTGTTCAGCCATTTTGAAACTTCTCTACCAAGCTCTGGGGGTAGAAGCTGTCTATACATCTCCATACCACCCCCAAACTGATGTCTTGGTCTAGCGTTTCAACAAAACACTGAAGAAAATGATACAAAAGTATGTGGAAGATGAGGGTAAACACTGGGCCCTATATCTGCCACTGTTACTTTTTGCATATCGTGAGGTACCTCAAGCGTCGACTGGATTCTCACCATTTGAACTATTATATGGCAAGAATCCCAGAGGTCTCCTAGACGTAGTTAAGGAACAGTGGGAGGATATTACCAACTGGAAAAATCTCACTACCCTTGATTATGTTACGCAGCTACGTAAAAAAATAGCTAAGTATACCCAAGTTGCACAAGAACAGAATCAAATCAAGCCAGACTATCAGAAAGAAAGATATGACATAGGGGTGGGCGAAAAACACTTTAGCTCTGGGGATCGTGTCTTATTGTTGCTTCCATCCACTGAAAATAAGTTAACTATGAAATGGCAAGGGCCCTATGTGATACAGAAACAAATTAGCCCCACTACATATTTGGTGGAAATACCAGACAGAAAACAAAAACTAAAAGTGTACCATGCCAATTTATTGAAAAGATGGCATAATAGGCCTACTGAAGTCATGTATGTATGTTCCAACCCATTGGACAATGAGATGGAGCTGGCATATGATAGACTGGAAGGAGAACAATTGTCTAAAGATTTGACAATAAACCCTTCTTTATTAGACAGTCAAAAACAAGAACTAGCCCACGTTCTAAGCCAGTTTCATGATACTCTTACAACAGTCCCAGGGAAAACTATGGAAATATGTCATCAGATCCATACATTTCAAAACACACCCATTAGAGTAAAGCCCTATCAGATTCCTGAGAAATTAAAATAAGAAGTCATCACAGAGATAGAAAGAATGAAAGAAATGGGTATTATAGAAGAAGCTACTAGCGAATGGACGTTTCCTATGGTCCTTGTCCCTAAACAAGAGGGAGGGATAAGAATTTGTCTAGACTTCTGAAAACTTAACGCAATATCAAAGTTTGATGGATATCCAATGCCCTGTATAGATGACATCATTGATCAACTTGGGCAAGTGAGATATGTTAGTATACTTGATTTAACTAAAGGATACTGGCAAATTCTGCTTGAGAAAGCATCAAAAGAGAAAACTGCTTTTTGCACTCCTTTGGGGTCTTTTCAGTTCACAATGATGCCATTTGGACTTCACAGAGCCCCAGCTAGTTTTCAAAGGTTGATGGAGAAACTCCTGAGACCTCACATTGGATATAGCGCAGCTTATTTAGATGATGTAATCATTTATAGTCCAACATGGGAAGACCATGTTAAACACCTTACTGCTGTTTTAAGGACTATAAAACAAGCTGGTCTCACCATCAACCCCAACAAAAATTCCTTTGCTATGGAGGAAGCCCGGTATTTGGAATTTATAATTGGTAATGGGCAGGTAAAACAAGAGGTAGGGAAGGTGGATGCTGTAGCCAAGAGTTCTCGTCCCCTCACAAAAAAACATGTGCATTCATTTTTAGGCCTAGCGGGCTACTATAGGCATTTTGTGCCTCAATTTGCTACTTTAGCTAGCCCTCTAATTGAATTAACAAAAAAGAACAAGCCCTCAAAAGTAATCTGGAATTCAGAATGTGAAGAATCATTTCTTGCCATAAAAGCAATACTTTGTTCCTCCCCAGCATTAAAAAGTCCTGATTTTGATAAACCATTTTTGTTACAGATGGATGCTTCTAATGTTGGTTTGGGGGCTGTGTTATCTCAAATCCACCACTGAGAAGAACATCCTGTACTGTACATTAGCCGTAAATTACATGTCAAGGAAACCAAGTACTCCACAATAGAAAAGGAGTGTTTGGCACTCAAATGGGCCATAGAGTCCCTACGATATCATTTATGGGGAACTCAATTTACAGTATGGACAGATCATAATCCATTACGATGGATACATAACATGAAGGATAGCAATCCAAGGGTTATGAGATGGTAACTAACATTGCAACCGTATAAATTTACTGTTAGTCATAGAGTTGGGACTGCTAATAGTAATGCTGACTTCATGTCTCGCTTTGGAGCAGACATAATGTTAGAATCAAATGTAGACCTCGGGGAATGAATATATTTGTATTTGAGAATGCATTGTATTTAAGTAAAAGAGAATATTAAAGGGCCCCGAGGTGGAGCTTTGGGAGTGGGTGGGCTAAAGCTCCATCTCTTTTTGTTTTACAAAAGAGATCTACATGCTATTTCAAGTAGTGAAAACTACTAGTTTTCATCTTGAGTGGGGAGGACTGTGGTAGGGTCGGTGACCCCCCCCCCCGAACTTGGATATGCTCTCTTGGATACAGAGCATATGTAATTACCTGCCTATGTTTTGGAGGTAACTTGAGAACATTGTGGGCTAAAATATTAAAAAAATCTGTTGCAACAGTCTCCTGCTCTTCTAATCTCTTCATTTTACTATCGCTCCTTCTCTGTCATTCCTACTCAAGCTTGGCCAGCTTTGAGCAGTCTTTCTGTCCCTTTCCTTATTTCCAGCTCGTTTTCTCTAAATAATAAAGCCCCAATGTTTAGAATGTTCTGTGCTTGCAGTACAAGCTGTTTGATTAATGTTCCTGCACGAATGTGCGCACGTTCGACTTTGCGATCGTGCAATCGTGTGAATGTGCGATCGTATGTATCAATGCGAAGATTTCAAAAAGAGTTTGTTATGGCGTTTATATTTGATAAATTATATAAGTTAACAGCCTTTTTGCTAGTTTTTAGTATAAGAAGCTCAGAATTATGGTCTATATAAGAATTGTAACCAAGAATCACTTGAAAAGTGGTGTTTGTTTATTTCTGAAATAACAAGGTTAAAATACTACTTTTTAAAAGAGAAAAGGCTACAGTAAAAAGGAGAAAGATGAAAATGTTTAATTTAAAAGGACAAAAGTCTCCTATTGTGATCCAGAAATGCTTTAGAACTTACAACTCTCTTGTAAAGTGCTTCCAGCTCCCTCTCAGTCCAACTCCTTATAGGACTGAGCAGCCTTGGTTGTCCCACTTTTATGATGCAAGCTGGGGGAGGAGTTATCTAGGTCATGTGCTTCTCCACTTGTATAAAAGCAGAGTGAATGTGAGGTGTTTAGTCAGTGTGTGGTAGGAAGGCAAACCTACCAGATGCCTAGCCAGATTCTAGGTGCCTTTTTTGGCAGGAATTTTTATTTCTTGTTAAAGATATGATTTCCTGTGCCTTATGCTTTTTTTAAAGTTATGTACAAGTTCTGCTTTAAGTTCATTTTATTTTTTTCTGCTTCTAATAAATTTCGAAGTATTGGATCCTGACTGCTTTCTGGACTTTATTGGACAACCCAACGTGCACAGTTTCATAAAAGCATCTCTCTCCAAGTTGTGTATACAATTTTGAGTTTTACACACCACCATTTGCTTAAGCAATAAACCATGAGATGGTGTGGTTTATGGTGGAATTTACCATGACTGGCATGGTTTTGGTATGAGGCAGCAGGACGAGTGTCAAATTTTCACCAGCCATGGCAAATCCCACCATAGCCCACACCTTCAAGTGTTTTATTGTGATTATACCTTTTTTATTTTGTGTTAAAAAGTTTTTGTTTTGTTTTTAAGTTTTTTATGTAGAAATATTCTTACGCATAAAAAAATAGTGCCCACTATTGCAGTAGATTAACAGTAACTGTTTATTCTGTGACTGTATAACAAGTATTTTTCTGTCTTTTGGTAGACTTTTGTCAAAACTTTATTATTTATTTTTGATGAAACAACAGTTTTGTATGCTGTAGGAAGTATTTGAACAACTGCAAAAAGAAGAAAGCAATGTTTCAAACGTGTTTTACTGATATACTTTAGGGCAACTTTTAAAACTTTTCAAGATTTTTTTTTTTAATTTCTTGTTGCTTGTTGGAGAGGAATTGTAAATTGGTTGTGTTCCTTTAAGTCTCTGTTTCATTTTTTTTTTGGTGTCAGTTTTGACATGGTAGCTGTTGAGGGCAGTGTGGAGAAGCTGCGTTGGAGAAGAAAAAAAATGTAGATTTTTTTAGGTTGTATTTTTTTTTACAGAAATTGATTAGAAAGAAAATGTGTGAAGGTTTATTGACCTGCAGTTCATTTGTTGAAAAAAGTTCACCATCCCATAATTGACTAGGCTTGCAACAGAGGTGATGAATGGGTGGGTCTCATCATAGGTTTGGCTGTGAGGATGAGGTTGCCTGTGTAGTGCCATGCTGGCTGCTCTGAGGTGCACACTGAGTTGATCGGTGGCTTTTTCTTATTATAAATGCTACTTTTCGGTATAAGGATTTAGTTCACTTTTCTGTGCAGCTTCAGTATTTGTGGAGATTTGAAGTGTAACTGTTTGGTTACTTTCTGGTTCAGGTAAATTTTTGAGCACTGCAACTGTTTGCAGTGCACTTGGAAGTTGAAATGGGGAAGGGGTACAAGAGACATGCAGAGATATTCTGTTGTTTCAGGTTTGCTGTAAGTTCTGCATCTGGAGTTTGTGTTTTGACTGATGTGTCTCCTGAAATTATTTGTCCCCACTTTTATTAATTTATTTATTAGGTGATCACAATTACAGCCTTTGAGCTAAAAGATCATTTACAAAGGATCCTTGTCAAGAAAGAGCAGAGAGTATAAACAGGATAGGTAATGCAGGGTAGCCACAAAGGCATTGTCAGGTATCAACAAAATAATAGCATACAGTAATCGCTAAAAAGGAATATAAGGCAAGTGATAACATAAGATAATCATAGACAGGTTTTACATAGCCATTGCGTGAGCACAGGAAAACAAAGGGATACAATCCCCATACCAGCAACAGTAATAAAGTACACTAGTCAAAGAAAAGAGTATAACATTATTCAGCAAGAGTACAGCATGAGTGATTAGAATGCTAATATACATCACTGTCAGTATCCTGACCAGTAAAGTCATATGAAATAGTCAGGAAGAAAACAGGGCTAGTTGAGGAGAGGTGTGGCAGGAGGGTAGAGTGTAGAGCAGAGGCACTAGAGGGCTCCTTGGGTAATGAGAAATGGGAGTAGGGGAAGTACTGGCAGCTGGGGGGAGGGAATAGGGCACATGGAAGGCACCTTGGGGGAGGAGAATGGGAGCAGATGGAGACTGAGGCTGGGGCGCCAGTAGCTTCTGAGCAATGATTCGCTTTTGTGGCCAGTTATTGTCGTTATTTGCCTTGCTTCCATTCCTGAGTCACTGAGAAAGTTACAGCAGTGGCTTGGAGGGAATGATTAGTGAATATTTTGGGAAGACAAGCTTCATCGCAGTTTCTAGGGAGCTTGCTTCCAAGGAAATTTACCCACATAGGTTCATTGCTGCACCAAGTGTCCATTGTGTCTAAAATACTTTGATTCAGTTTTTCTGGGTGCAGGAATAAAGCTGGAGGGTTGGGGTAGGTTTTCCAAATATTTTTTGTAACTTAGCAAAGAGTAAATGGGGTTGTTTGACTGTTGAAACATGCAGTCTCTTATGTGTTGCCTGATGGGATCATTGATTTCTTTGTGGTTCTTTGTTTGCTTATTAAACATTTTTGTTAGGTATTGTGTGCCATCTTCTGTAGTTTTTATTTCAAAGGAATTTATTGTAAGTTATCTGACCCCTTTGTTTCCTCTATGTGTGAAATGCAATTGGATATCTATTCAAACTTTTCTGGCAAGTCCATTTGCTGTGTTGGGCAACACAGCTTTTGAGTTTCTGATTGCTGTGAGTTTGTGAATTGTTAATGGGCATGACGTTCAGCTTTATCCTTCCTTTCTCTTCTATATCTTTTTGAGATTGCTTTAAATATGTTGTTTGCTGTGTTGAATTCTGTATCTCCCATTAAATTAATGCTTCTGCTTAATGGTGGGTTATTTAGAAATCTATTTAATCCCGCTCTGAAGCTCACATAACTGCTGAGTATATACTCATTTCCATCAGTGTTTCTGACTGTGGAGTAATACTCCCTTAGGATACTGTTAAGTTGTGGGGGTGTTATTGTAGCAATATCAATTTTTATTCCTTTTTGTTTGATCCACTCTAAAAACACATTTAGAGCCCATTGTGTCTATTTTACTGTAGTCTGCTCATGGCACTTTAACTCTAGTTTCACTAGTTGCTCTTCTGTTACTTGCTCATGATGTCTGTTTTTTCTTTTCCTAGGATTGGAAGGGCCTGCTTGGACATCATCACCTGCAGAGTTTGACTGCGATACTGCAGAGATTGAAGGCGCTGTTTGCGGCAGGATGGTGCTGGCACTCCCGCTGTTGGACTTCTTGGTTATCGGAACTGTGGCTGGCAGTGGAGCACTGACAGGTAAGATTGTTTCTAGGGCTGAGTTTTCCACATTTTCATCATGTTCTAGCCACCGGAATATCTGATCGAGCTCTTCGGGGTCTATACCTTCGAAACTGGTGTCCATTTCTTTTTTTTTTTTTATGATGCCTAACTCGGATGAATGCTGCTTAACAGCAAGGAAAGTTGGTGGCAATGGAAAGTTGAAAATGGGATTGGAGTGACTTAATGGTTCTGGGGGGCATGAGACAGGCAGTGGGTGGCTTGCACCTCTTCTGTGGGTATATCGTGGAATTTGCCATGGAGAGGATATGGCAGCCAGCCAACTATGTGGTAACATTTCACTGATTTAATTTACAACATGGTATAATTAAGCAATAAGGCATGACAGGATGTGATATATCACAGGATATCATCACCCCTTGGATGGTTGGGCACGAGGCTTCAGGTTGAGTGTGTTCAACCACCCGAGAAGTGATGATATCCCATGATCAAGGCCACTGATTTACGGTGATTAAAATAATGAAATTCCATTTTCAAGACCAGATTCCAGAATTACACCAGTGATTGTTACTCTGATTTCTGGATTTTACCGGGATTCTGCTATCATTCTTTTAGTATGTGCATAAGTAATCAGAATTAAAGAAGGCTTAATATACAGAGCATTAAATAGAGCAAATTGAAAATAGTACAGGAAGGAATTAAAAGAAAAACACAAGTTTTGTAGATCTACTGATCTGATATAAAATGCCAGATTCCATGAAATCTTTGTTTTTACCAGTCTTCAGGCAGCCCTAATTCCAGAATTTTACCGGATTTTCCGTTAAAAACTGAAAAACAGTGGCCTTGCCCATGATATACCACACCCTGGAGTGACTTATTGCTATTATGAACCAAGTTTAAAGTTTTATAAATAAAAAATAAAACAAACAGGTTTTAAAACATTTTATGAATGAGCTTCTGGGTGGTGTAGGAGTACATTTTGAAAAAATAGTTCTCAGACAGTAGAGAACAAAGAGGCTGGTGGTGCTGTAACTCTTTTGAAGACGTGATGAGTTGGCTTCAAAGAGCTCTTGGCCAATCAGATTCCTCTATTTATGATCCTCAGTTCATAATTTGTGTTATATAACTGCTGGGCTCCTATTTTTCCCACAGCAACTAATGAAAAAATGCTTGCACTTTACTGCTTGAAATTCTGTGGTTATTTAGTATGAAACTGTGATAGTGTGTATGAGGAGATTTGTGGCTCGTGGCTTCCACATAGAGAAACACAGTAAATGTTTGCTCTTATAACCAAGCTGGTTATAATGAAAGGCTGCAACCAGATTTCTCCATGGCAAAAAACAGAGCCCAGTTATTATAGTGAAATAACACATTTATCTCCAAACATGACTGGTAAGACCTTTATAACTAACTTGTGGCTTCACCACTCATGAGTTAAGAGTTTTAACTCTCACTAGTGAAGATAAATGTGTTCTTCTGCTGCAACCCATTATGGATTTCTTATGCATCAGTGAAAATGTATCACAACTGCTGCTTTATAAATTCAAATTGCATAAGGATCAACATGGTTCATCTCTGTTTACAATAGATTAACAAGAAAAGTGTGGTGATAGGGAATACAGGAGCTCTGCTTTCCACGAATGCCATCTTTCAAAAAAAAATATTAGCACATTTACCTTGGGCTTGTTCTTTCTTTTCCACTTTTAATTTTTTTTCAGCTTTTTCTTTGTGAGTTACTGAAATAAAGAAATAAATCTATTAATTATTACAGTCAGGTGACCTTCTTGGCTAAAATGGCTCAATGTAAGCCGACAGCGGATCAATTATGTTAGAAACCAGTGAGCAACAATTTGATTCTTAGTAGTGATAGGTGTTTTGATTTCTTATTTTTTTTACGTTGCTGTTTCTCTGTGTTATTGTCCACCCAGCCTGAGCCACACCTCCATGGTGGTCATCTGAGCTGTAGCCTCTGCTAAGCCCCACTGACACTCCAGGGGATCCACAGCATGAGACCCCAGAGAAGAGCTGCCCACTTTGCCAATAGAAATGTGGGTTTTGCTTAACCCCTAATATCTTCCTTTCACATTCTTTCTGGATACCATGAACTATTGACAACTTGACAAGAATCATGGTTTCCCATGGACTAGTCTGACACACAGGGGAACGCAGGTCATAGTCAATGTTACCAACTTGTTGTATTTCTGTACTTATTGCTGTCTTAATTTACTGTTGTACTTGTTTTGTATTACTGTGACAAGGTACCTTTGTAAATGAACCTATGGCTCAAATGTTTTCCAAACTTCTGTCAAAATAAAAATAAAAAAAAATGTGTTGCTGACACTACAGTTCAAGACTAGATGATTCTGCAGTTTAGGAGGTGGTATCCTTCTGATTAGAACTTTATCTAGGGATAGTCTTTTGTGACTTTCTGTGTTCATCTAAAATAATTACCTCATGTCACTTTTTGTAAAGAGTAAAAACAAGAGAATACTCTGAGACCAGTATTGCTAAATAGACGTAGAAACAGAGAATCTATTGGCATGTGAGGACCACTTGGCCCATCCAGTCTGCTCATTTTTCACTGCCTATATTGTCACCACAGACCCTACCCGGTCTCTGCCCCCCACCCACTTTACTCAAAAGATTCCTTTGTTCCTATTCCATGTATGCTTGAAGCATACCACTTTTTTTCACCTCCTTTACAAGATTTCCTTGCATCCCTCCTAAATTCTTTGCATACTCCCTTGTTTTTGAGCAACTTCTCTTCAGGAAAATACCCCATTCCTGGACCTTATTTACCCTATGAGATATTTATAGGTTTTCATCATGCCCCCCCTCTTCTATCTTCCAGGATGTATATATTGAGATCTCTCTGTCTGTCCTCATAGGGCTTATGATTCAGCCCCTGCACCATTATAGTTGACTTTCTCTGAACATACTCTGCCCTGACTATATGCTTGCTGAGACATGGTATCCAGAACTGGACACAGTACTCCAGGTGGAGATTTGTGGCTCATGGCTCTACACAGAGAAACACAGTAAATGTTTGCTGTTATAACCAAGCTGGTTATAATGACAGGCTGCAACCGGATTTCTCCATGGCAAAAAAACAGAGCCCAGTTATTATTGTGAAATAACACATTTATCTCCAAACATGACTGGTGAGACCTTTATAACTAACGTGTGGCTTCACCACTCATGAGGTAAGGGTTTTAACTCTCACTAGTGAAGATAAATGTGTTCTTCTGCTGCAACCCATTATGGATTTCTTATGCATCAGTGAAAATGTATCACAACTGCTGTTTTATAAATTCAAATTGCATAAGAATCAACATGGTTCATCTCTGTTTACGATAGATTAACAAGAAAAGTGTGGTGGTAGGGAATACAGGAGTTCTGCTTTCCATGAATGCCATCTTTTGAAAATAGATATTAGTACATTTACCTTGGGCTTGTTCTTTCTTTCCACTTTTAATTTTTTTTCAGCTTTTTCTTTGTGAGTTACTGAAATAAAGAAATACATCTATTAATTATTTCAGTCAGGTGACCTTCTTGGGTAAAATGGTTTAATGTAAGCCAACAGTGTATCAATTATGTTAGAAACCAGTGAGTGACAATTTGATTCTTAGTAGTAATAGGTGTTTTGATTTCTTATTTTTTGACGTTGCTGTTTCTCTGTGTTAATGTCCACCCAGTCCTTGAGCCTGAGCCACACCTCCATGGTGGTCATCTGAGCTGCAGCCTCTGCTAAGCCCCACTGACACTCCAGGGGATCCACAGCATGAGACCCCAGAGAAGAGCTGCCCACTTTGCCAACAGAAATGTGGGTTTTGCTTAACCCCTAATATAGTCCTTTCACATTCTTTCATCTCATGCATGGTGTGAGCAAACCACACATACACAGCATCATTGCAGAGGAACAGAATCCACAGGCCACTGCGGGTGTCACTGTGGCACTGAGCTGGAGCCCACAGCTGTCTGCAACTACTTAAGCTCCAACCTGCCCCCACTAGTGACTCAATTGCATTCCTGATTTCTGTACTCAGTTGCTGTTAAGCATCATACCACCAGTACTTTCTATACAGTAAGAACTATTTACAACTTGACAAGAACTGTGGTTTCCCATGGACTAGTTTGACACACAGGGGAATGCAGGTCATAGTCAATGTGTTGCTGACACTACAGTTCAAGACTAGATGATTCTGCAGTTTAGGAGGTGGTATCCTTCTGATTAGAACCTTATATAAGGATAGATTTTTGTGACTTTCTGTGTTCATCTAAAACAATTACCTCATGTCACTTTCTGTAAAGAGTAAAAGCAAGATAATACTTTGAGACCAGTAGTGCTAAATAGATGTAGAAAAAAGGATCTATCGGCATGTGAGGACCACTTGGCCCATCCAGTCTGCTCATTTTCACTGCCTATATTGTCACCGCAGACCCTACCAGGTCTCTGCACCCCCAAACCCCACTTTACTCAAAAGATTCCTTTGTTCCTTGAAGCATACCACTTTTTTCACCTCCTTTACAGGATTTCCTTGCATCCCTCCTAAATTCTTTGCATACTCCCTTGTTTTTGAGCAACTTCTCTTCAGGAAAATACCCCCTTCCTGGACCTTATTTACCCTATGAGATATTTATAGGTTTTCATCATGCCCCCCTCTTCTATCTTCCAGGATGTATATATTGAGATCTCTATGTCTGTCCTCATAGGGCTTATGATTCAGCCCCTGCACCATTATAGTTGACTTTCTCTGATCATACTCTGTCCTGACTGTATGCTTGCTGAGACATGGTATCCAGAACTGGACACAGTACTCCAGGTGGAGATTTGTGGCTCATGGCTCCACACAGAGAAACACAGTAAATGTTTACTGTTATAACCAAGCTGGTTATAATGACAGGCTGCAACCGGATTTCTCCATGGCAAAAAACAGAGCCTAGTTATTATTGTGAAATAACACATTTATCTCCAAACATGACTGGTGAGACCTTTATAACTAACGTGTGGCTTCACCACTCATGAGGTAAGGGTTTTAACTCTCACTAGTGAAGATAAATGTGTTCTTCTGCTGCAACCCATTATGGATTTCTTATGCATCAGTGAAAATGTATCACAACTGCTGTTTTATAAATTCAAATTGCATAAGAATCAACATGGTTCATCTCTGTTTATGATAGATTAACAAGAAAAGTGTGGTGGTAGGGAATACAGGAGCTCTGCTTTCCATGAATGCCATATTTCAAAAATAAATATTAGTACATTTACCTTGGGCTTGTTCTTTCTTTTCCACTTTTAATTTTTTTTCAGCTTTTTCTTTGTGAGTTACTGAAATAAAGAAATAAATCTATTAATTATTTCAGTCAGGTGACCTTCTTGGGTAAAATGGTTTAATGTAAGCCAACAGCGGATCAATTATGTTAGAAACCAGTGAGCAACAATTTGATTCTTAGTAGTAATAGGTGTTTTGATTTCTTGTTTTTTGACGTTGCTGTTTCTCTGTGTTAATGTCCACCCAGTCCTTGAGCCTGAGCCTCACCTCCATGGTGGTCATCTGAGCTGCAGCCTCTGCTAAGCCCCACTGACACTCCAGGGGATCCACGGCATGAGACCCCAGAGAAGAGCTGCCCTCTTTGCCAACAGAAATGTGGATTTTGCTTAACCCCTAATATCTTCCTTTCACATTCTTTCATCTCATGACATGGTGTGAGAAAACCGCACATACACAGCATCATTGCAGAGGAAAAGGATCCACAGGCCACTGCGGGCGTCACTGTGGCACTGAGCTGGAGCCCACCACTGTCTGCAACTTCTTAAGCTCCAACCTGCCCCCACTAGTGACTCTATTGCATTCCTGATTTCTGTACTCTGTTGCTGTTAAGCATCATACCACCAGTACTTTCTATACAGTAAGAACTATTTACAGCTTGACAAGAACTGTGGTTTCCCATGGACTAGTTTAACACACAGGGGAACACAGGTCATAGTCAATGTGTTGCTGACACTACAGTTCAAGACTAGATGATTCTGCAGTTTAGGAGGTGGTATCCTTCTGATTAGAACCTTATATAAGGATAGATTTTTGTGACTTTCTGTGTTTATCTAAAACAATTACCTCATGTCACTTTCTGTAAAGAGTAAAAGCAAGGTAATACTCTGAGACCAGTACTGCTAAATAGATGTAGAAAAAGAGGATCTATCGGCATGTGAGGACCACTTGGCCCATCCAGTCTGCTCATTTTTCACTGCCTATATTGTCACCGCAGACCCTACCAGGTCTCTGCCCCCCCCCACCACTTTACTCAAAAGATTCTTTTGTTCCTTGAAGCATACCACTTTTTTCACTTCCTTTACAGGATTTCCTTGCATAACTCCTAAATTCCCCCCTTCCAGATTCTTTGCTTACTCCCTTGTTTTTGAGCACCTCCTCTTCTGGAAAATAACCCCCTCCTGGACCTTATTTACCCCATGAGGTATTTATAGGTTTTCAGTATGCCCCCCTCTTCTGTCTTCCAGGATGTATATATTGAGATCTCTCAGTCTGTCCTCCTAAGGCTTATGATTCAGCCCCTGCACCATTATAGTTGACTTCCTCTGAACATCCTCTGCCCTGTGTTACACAAGGTCCCTGCACCTTAATTGATACCCTCAGGGGTACACTGTAGACAGCTAATGTTTAGGCATAGGCTATATTAATATGTAGGGCTAAGGGCATCTACCGTATAAGAGTAGATGTCAGGATATGTAAGCAATAATACCCAACAGGGTGGGCGGTATTGTGCTATACTGGACCGCCAAGGGGCATAATGAGGCTCGACGCCACAGGCGGAGGGCCTTATAGCCCCTGGAAGGTCCGTATAGCACAATACCGACCACCCTGAGGGTATTATTATGCTAGAAATGGGTACTAAAAAAATAGTTAAAAATGGCAATGAAAAATAGGTTTAAAGTAAGTTTTGAAATAAAATAGTTCCTCCGCCTGCAGTTGGCCCTAATGTAAGTCCCTAAAACATGCAGATTACTGTGTATTTTTATTTTGCAGTTACCCCCACCTAGAAAATGGGTACTAAAAAAAAGTTTAATAAAATATGTTAATAAAATTGTTTAAATTAAGTTTTGTAATAAAATAGTTATTTTGCCTTTATTTTTCTCATTCACTGTCTGGCAGAGGAAGAGAGACCGCTAAGTCTGGTTCCGCAACTATGTGAGAGAAGCGGTAGTTTCTTCATTTTCCGGACCGCGGATAGACATCCATCTGCGGTATGAAAAATTAAGAACCGCTGCCTCATGCATAGTAGCAGCACCGGAGATAGCCCGTCTCTCTTTCTTTCTCTCTTGGCTGATTTCAGCTGTTTTTCAGCAAAGAGTTTGCGTGTGTTAGGATCGGAGACTGCAGCAGCCTTCTGGCACTGAGAATGCGATCGGAAGCGTCGTGACACAGCTGTAGACAGAGGTGATTTCTGTTTCTTCGTTGTTTTTTTTTTAAATCAAATTATTGCAGGTGAAATTATTGTTTTTCTCCAGTGGAGAATGAGGATGAACTGTTTGGAGCCGGGCACTCTGGCAGCAGCTTAGCATGCGACGTGCTAGCGCTATTACTACAAAGTGAGAAACAAAAAAAAAAAACGTTTTTTTTTTCCACTCAGTGTAGCGCTTAGTAATATTTTAAATGAAAACACATTTTGTTTTGTTCTGTGCTTGGGGGCTGGAGAATATCCCTTGCTAAGCGAGGGTCAAGAAATGGTGGCTGTTCACGAGTGGGCAGACAGTTGGAGGATGGGGGTTGAGTGTCAGCTCTCGCTAAGGGAGAGAAAAAAACATGGTGGCTATTTAAAATTGAACATTCCACTGGCACAATGCTATTGGTAAACAGGTTTGGGCTGGGACTTATTATTTGGTGGGCATCTATTGTCTGATAGATGCCCACCTTGCCAGGGCTGTTAGCCAATCAGAACTTGAAGATTTATTAGCCCATTTTCTAAGAATACATATTATTGTAACTCACTTTGCTTGCTAATGCACACACATTATACCATGTATTTTCTGTCTATTTCTTACTTGTCAGATGCCAAGACACCTGTCCTTGAAGTAATTATAATGTGTAAGGCAACATTGCCATCTTTTGGTGATGGACACCACTTCACCTTGTTATGTAAGACTTTGTATAAAACGTCTTTGTTCTGAAACTGATGACTTTACAGAATTATATAATGTTATCTTGGACCGTGGAGCCACCTCTAATTTAGCCAATAGGGCTCATCTCTGTAACTAGAAATGTTTCTATCTTTCAGTAACCATAGTAATTATCATAGGTATATAATGTTATGCACAGGCTTTACACCTCGGAGACCCGAGAGATCCCAAGAGACTACAAAGAAACCTCGAGGTGTAGGGAACGCTTAGCACTGGCTCCCAGTTCATATTGGTAAGAACTGCTTAGGGTAACTGTGATTTATCCCTTTCTGTAGTAATAAACTTGTTTATTACTTGAATGCAACTTGTCTGTGATTATTTGCATCCCCAATATTGCCAAGAACCTGAAGGTGAGGTTCAGACCTCTTATAATTGGCGACTGTGTGCAGGCGATATTGGGTGTTGTAAGTTTTCACTTGTTGCTACAAATTTCCATTTTCCCAGGGGGACTGCAGGTGTACATTCCCGTACCACCTCTCCCATCTTTTCTAACAGTTTGTAGATACTTGCAAGGTCTGGCTGACTTTTTGGGTGTGGTCGATGCCATCTCGACCCACTCCATAGCAGCATTGAACTGCAAGCTTACAACTCATACAGTAGCCCGGCTGTGTTTAAAGTACTCGTGTTGTGGATCGATACGCAACACGTGGTCTTTTTCACAGTTTGAATTTTCGTTCCCTCCCACATAAATGGCCACCGTATCTGATATCTGCGCAGAACAGAGACTCGATGTCTCGAACTTTCTTACCTCCCATGGAGGATGGGCTGACTTCGCGTGGGACACAAGTCAATCCGAAAACCCTGTACTGGGGATTTCAACCCAGTACGCAGAGACGCGACAGTCAACCAATAAGCGTTGTGCTAAAGGGTTGATGGTCGCTGCCCTCTACGCTGCTTTGGAAGCCTCTGAAGCGAGGTTTCAAACCCTTGACCTGTAGATCGCATCTCTTAAGCAAGAGATGGATTTGCAGGAAACAGAATGTATTCGGATACAGCAGAACTTGGAGTCAGAACTCCAATCTCTGCATAATGAAAAGGATTCACTATTGCAACATTCTGCACAGGCTGGTGAACAAGAAATGTGTACTCTGAAACATGAGTGTGAAAGTTTAAGACAGGATAAGAGTCAGGTGGTGCAAATGAATGATTTGTTGAGTGCCACGAATGCACAGTTGAGTGATGAGATGGGTGAACTGCAGGACGAGATCAACCAGGTACGTAATGATTTAGAAACAGCTTATAGGGACAATCGCGAATTGAGCGCCGCATACCATATTTTGCAGAAACAGAAACAGGATCAGGTTGATATGGATGTTGCAAGTGTGAGTCATGATGAATGTAAAGCTAAGATGGATAGACTGCACCATCAGCGAGAGGTTTTGACTGGCCATGTTAAGACAATGGGTGGCGTAGCCCCTGCCTTTCATTCGTCATCGGAGGGGGAACCATCCGATGATGACATTTCGCAGTACAACTCCCAGTCATGCCCCTACTATGGCCCAGACTCCCAGCCCAGCCATCCACAGTATGGCGGGTCCCCGCCCACCACTCCCCAGGTCACACGTAGATGACGTTGTGATGCTCATCATGGGAAACGCCATCATGGCGGTGCCCATGATAGGGGGGGAAAGGCCCAAGCCTGGTCCCGACGGCGCCTCCGGTAGCCATTATTAGTGTGGAAGACAGGCAAGAGATTGAAACCATGATTGATAGGGCATTGGGAAATGTTCCTCTTCCTGAAAGAAGTATGAAAGCCATTAAAAGTCACATTCGACAATTTTTTTAAGAAGCTGGCACTCAGGAAGGTGTTGTTCGAACTTCGGCTGAAGCTGCAGCTCGCGCAGCACTGGATGGTGCGTGAGATGCACTACCCTTGCCTGATCAACCCCCAACTAATACCCTATAAATGGCCTACTCTGTTCAGCAAATTGCTGACAGCATTGGTCGGATGAATCCATCCGACAACCTCAGCTGCCATTTGGAAAAGGTGTGCTCCAAGTGCGAGATGCTTAGTCTCACTGCAGAATACCAGGTCCAAATACTACACCAGACCATCGATCCTGGTTTATGGGCAAAACTCCCTGAGGTAGTTTGCCAAGATGGGAACACCACCTTTGACGAAGTCACAGCTGAGCTCATTTCTGCTCACAGCCCTGGTGTGGTTGGAGTAATGCTAGCATATCCCGTGAAGCAAAATGCTAAAGAAAGTCCAGCGACTTACCACCAGAGACTCTGGATGGCCTGTCGAGCAGGAAACATCTGGCACAGAAGCGCGGATGTAGATCTTATTGAATATAAGACCCTGTTCACTTAGAAACATGATCCCAGCCGTGAGAGAGAAGTAGAGCAACCACATACCCAACACGGATAGGTTTGTCGATATTCTCGAAAACCGAGAGTGTACCAGTTGTACATCCGTGATTTGGGTTCCGGTTCCAAAAAGGTTGCTGCTGTGGAACCCACTTCTGGGACCACGACACACTACACGGTGGAAGGGCAGGCCCAGCAACAACAGCCCAAGCATCCATCGGCCCCTCCAGCTAGCACCCAGCAAAACCCCCAACAACAACAACAGTGGGGTGGGAACCGGAATTGGCCTAAAAACAGAAGGCACAAAGGCAAAGGGAAGCCACTACAAAGATCGGGTCCCTCATATAAAGAGATAGCTGAAGAAAACCGGAAATTTTGGGAGCTCTTGGGGCAAGTGCGTTCTGTAGCGGATGCTGTTCCCGCACAAACACTTGCAGTAGTACAACCGGCGACCCATGACACTACTGGCCATGGAGACACCGTAAGTGTGGGTGCGCAGACCCATACCAGCCTGAACCAGCCCCGCCTTACTGCATCAGTGCAACACGGTGAAGTCATTCATGAGCCAGGCCCAACCTCTGCATGCCTCCAACAATACGGATTGACAATTACAGGCCCCAGTCCGCATTGTAAACAAGCTGGTCTTGGATACAAACGGAAGGCCCTGCACCGAGGCCGAGGTCGGGGGCCGCCAATTAATTGTCTTGTTAGATACAGGTGCAGCTGTATCTGTGTTACACGACGACCACCCTGAAACGTCTCCATGGTCTACCAGACGGAAGACCAATATGTCAGGAGTTGATGGTGTTAGGTTACCTGCATACCGTTCTCTGCCTTTACTAGTAGAACTAGGCCATCTAAAGGCCTCACATGCTTTCCAACTGATGGTGTTGCACGATCACCCTAGTATCATCGGGATTGACTTGCTTGCACCACACGGCTGTGTGGTAGATCTAGCAAACATGCTGCTGATACAGATACAGGGTCAATACCATACTGTCTTAATTCCTGACTCACATGCTGTGGCAACGATATCCATTAACAACAAAGAGTATGACATCATAGATTTAATCAAGAATCATGAACTTTTCCCAAAACTTCTACCTATCCTGCAATGACACTTGGAGGCATTTTCAGTCAACAAACATGATTGTGGCAGAATGCATATCGTTATTGAGGTGCCAGGCCCGGCACATGAGAGACAAAGGCAATACCCATTTCCCTCTGAAGCCCTACCCTCTCTTCGAGAAACAATCAAGTCACTCCTTAAAAGAGGAGTAATCAGAACCTGTGTCTCCACTGCCAACTCTCCTGTTTGGCCTGTGAAGAAACCCACAGGTACCTGGAGACTTACTATTGACTACAGGAAACTGAATCAGGTTACTCCCAGTTGTTCCCCAACTGTGGCATCTGCACCGGATGTGCTTCGACTTTTAACACCAGATCAGAACTGGTTCAGTGCCCTGGATATCTCCAATGGTTTTTAGTCATTACCATTGGACCTCAAGAGTCAATATAAGTTTGCCTTCACTTTTGAAGGGCGACAATACACATGGACTAGCTTGCCACAGGGGTTCCATAACAGCCCATCCCTTTTCCATCTCCATATGATGGATGCCCTACAAGGTTTCTCAACCCCCAATGTCTCTTACAGTACATGGATGACCTGCTGTTGGCTACTGCCACACAGGAACAACATCTGGGTCTCTTGGATGAACTATTGACTCTTATTCAAAGAGCAGGCTTGAAGTATAATCCTGCAAAAGCACAACTATGTCAGAAAGAAGTACTTTTTCTGGGTTTGAAAATAACAGATCAAGGTCGGAGTCCTACTTGGAAAGAGATTCAAGGGTTACAAGATTTGCCATTACCTACCAGTGTGGCAACTCTTAGGAGGTTTCTAGGTATGCTAAACTACTCCAGGGATTTTATTTGTGATTTTGCACAGAAAGCCGCTCCACTGTATGATTTACTCTAAAAGGACGTTCCGTGGAATTGGGGCCCTGTCCATACGCAGGCTGTGATGTCACTGAAGCAGGCCTTGGCCTCCGCCCCAGCACTGGTAAACCCCAATCCAGCATTACCATTCCATCTAGAGTGTGCCACCTCTGACATTGCCATGTCGGCAGTGTTAGCTCAAAAGGTGTACGGCACATTGAGACCTAATGCATATGCATCGCAGCTCTTGACCCCAGTAGAACAGAAGTATGGCCTTTGTGACAGCAATCTTCTGGCCACTTATTGGGTGGTCAAGCACTTCCTGTATATCATTGGGTACTCTCCGCTGATTCTTAACACCAATCATACACCTACTAGCTTTTTGCTCTCAGACAGAGTGAAGGATGGGTCAGTCTCTAACACCAGGCTGACACATTGGTCACTTCTCCTCCAGGATAGGGATATTCAGGTCCATCAAACCAAAGTTCCATCTCTACTAGCACATGGCCTCCTCTTCCAGGGGGAGCCCCACGACTGCGCTTTGCAGTCACCTGATCTCCCAGATCCGGGTCCATTCTTCCCTGCCACCCCTGAGATACTAGAGAATACCTCTTTGTGCCGCGTTTCACCGATGGATCAGCATCATACTGTCAGGGTGAACAAATTGCAGGGATGGGTATCATGGTGGTGTATCCTTATGGGAACACTGTCAGGATATCTAAATGCTGTACTGTAGCCTCATCACAGTATGCAGAGCTGGCAGCGGTGGCCTGTGCATTAGAGTTTATCCAACATGGAACTCAAGACACCATCATTTTCACTGACTCTAATTGGGTTTGTTGTTCCCTTACAGAATTTCTCCCTTTCTGGCAGAAGAACTCCTTCCTCTCTTCTGATGGAAGCTCAGTGAAATACAAAGAATGGTGATTTACATACACACATTAGCCCAGAAATACCCACACAAACTCTATGTGCACAAGGTTAAAGCTCACTCCTTACATGATCCCTACCATGCATTCAATGACACAGCAGACACCCTTGCTAAGGAAGGGGCCCAAGGGGGGGGATGTCTGGGTGATGGATCATTCAGAAGCCAATGCAGCTGTACAGGTTGCAGCTCTCAAAATAAATCTGAATCTTTTCCCCCCTTGGACCTCTCAGCAGCTCAGCATTTGGACACTGAACTCAAAGAAGTGTTCAGATTCCTGGACAAGGGTACTGAAGAAAGACTCCCTACACATAACCCCTATCGTAGGCATGAAGGTAAATTACACTTATCCCCTGATGATAAACTCATTTGGTTCCAGACAGAGGATACTACCACCAAATTGTGGGTAGTCTCCAGACATTTGAGATCTGAATTTTTGCACCAGGTACATGACACACCTACTGGTGGACACCAGGGGACTGAAAATACCCTCCAACGCCTCAAAACCACTGCCTGGTGGCCTGGGATTACCAAAGATGTTAAACAATACATTGACAATTGCCTTGTTTGTGCACAAAACAATCCGATACCTACAAAATGAAATGCCAAACTTCTACCACAGAGACATACTGGCCCTTGGCATGCCATTCAAATTGATTTTATCGGTCCTTTGACCAACACTAGTAGAAACAACAAGTATGCCCTTGTAGTGACCGATCTATTTTCTAAGTGGGTTGAGGCTTTCCCCACCAAGACTTGCACTGTGAAAACAACTGCCAAAATCCTGGTAGAACAGATTTTCTCCAGGTGGGGCCTGCCTCTCAAGGTAGACTCCGATAAAGGAACCAGTTTTACAGGTGAGTTGATGAAAGAGTCCCTTGAACTCCTTGGGGTTCAGCAAAAGTTCCACATACCTTATCACCCTCAATCCTCAGGTCAAGTAGAAAGAGCCAATAGATGGATTAAGCAAATGCTTTCCAAATTCATTGAGGACAATCCCAAGACCTGGGATTCCCTACTGCCTTTACTCCTTATGGCAATTAGGGGTACGCCCTCAGCCACCACCCAGCTTACACCCTTTGAGGTAATGACTGGAAGACAAATGAGACTACCTGAACACTTGCTCTTTGACCTGCACACCCCCACTGCAGACCGCATGTCTGTAGATCAGTATGTGGAAAAACTTAGAAAAGACCTCATACACACACACTTGTATGCTGCAAATTGCATGGGCAAGGCCCAGCAACAGTCCAAAATACAATTTGACAAACACGCACAAGAAGTGGATTGGCAAGTTGGAGATCAGGTAATGGTACTTCGATTTGCACATCCCACCCACTCCTTCTCCAACAAGTGGGAAGGCCCTTACCCCATTGTCAACAAGCTCAGTCCAGGAGTCTATCAAGTTAGACCTCCATAACAATAAATTGACTGACAAATGGTTACATCCAAACCAGTTGAAACTGTACAAAGGACTTAAAACTTACTCTTCCCTAACCCATTGGTGAACTGTACTAATATACTAATCTTTCATCTTCCTTTTCAGATACATTGACAAGATGGATATCTTGTTCCTATCTCTACTCCTTGCAGGAGTAATCCCTTTCGCCCAAGGCACGGTACCGGACCTCTTTCGACACCTTGATCCTCCAGCACCTCCTACAGAGGGAGTTTCCATCAAAATTCCAGACACTATGATTACTGTCCAGGAAGGTTCCAATGCATACCTCACTGCCTCGGTCGTTGCTCCTGACAAATCCACCCTTCAAATTGAGTGGCAAACCACATCACAAGGACAAGTTCTTCCTGTGGCCAAACTCTCTAAGGGAACTTTCCAGGGTTGGCCCAACACTAAATTGTCCCCGAATGGTTCACTGTCCTTGTTACAAACTGCATTAAGACACTCTGGTTTCTATAACATAACTGCTTTAATTGACCCGTCCTATTGTAACTCTCTTTCTCAGGATTCTGCATGCAGATTTTGTGCTGTACACCACATGGCCTCTGCAGCCATGTATTTATCTGTGCTGCCTCCTACTGAAAAACAGCTTTTGGAATGTCCAAAACATACCCCTGGTCCCCGTAGTGGTCTCACAGTCACTGCCCTCCCAGGTTCTTTGATTAACAATTTACAATTTATGCATATGCCTGTTTTATTTAACCTTACTTACTGGAATATGAAAGAATTTGGTATGTGTCTCAATACCAATACATCAGCATTTTACAGTATTTTGTTGCTTGATAGTTTAGCTGCATTTCAGATACGTACCAAAGATCCATTTACTGGGGTTTATTCTACTGAACACAGAGGTCATTTTAGGAGGAAATTTCCTCCTAATACTCTTACTCATAAATGAACTAAATGTGAAGTTGACAGTTCTGATGTCACGGGTGCCACGGGAACTGTCACAGGTCTTTTTGGTACTGCTATGTCCATTTGGAACAAAGCAGACATTGCTGCTATCAAAAGTCATTCTGCAAAATTCTCCACTGGTTTGGTTAATAATGTTTTACCTCCTTTATTGCATGGTGTGGATGGTCTTAGCCAGGAAGAAAGATACACTGTATACAACATGCATGACATCGCAAAAGCCTTCACTGATTCCAAAGATAAGATTAATGCACTCATACAACAAAACAATAGAGAAGCTGATAAACAATACATTGGTAGAGAAATACTTTGTTCTGCATATGGTTCATACATACTCACTACCATTAACAGTCTCTTCAGAGACCTAGAAACTGGAAGAATCCCAGATATAATACATGACAGATGCATTTCTAAATGGTATTGTCCTAAATGTAAACTTCCATCTTGTATTTCCTTATGTATGCAACAGACTCTGTCCATTCCTCTTTCCACAGCTCAAAATTTGGGGTTTGTGACCAGACATCCAAACACTGGTCCTTGTTTTTCTACTAAGAAATGTTCTATAACAGATACCATGTTTGTCTCTTTTACTGTCTCCTTACCACGTTTTGATCCTATTACAGCTTTGTTTGACAAGCTGGTACTGGCGCATTCAATAGGGCATTTGGATGATGACGTCTACCGAGAACGCCTGGATCTACCACCTCTACTGGTCTACCACTCCTTCCTGGATGCCTGGGTAGCACCGCACACGGACTGTTGTGCGAAAAAGCAATACATCTACCTGTGCCGATGTTATGTGTTTGACATTATACGCCCTGTTTGTGGCTACTCTCCAGACAGCATTGATTGGACTTTCACTATGGATGCTGACATCACTGAGAATGGCACCAACGCTTTTGAACCAACGCAGTCACTGGATCAGCTCTACCAGTCCTATCGTGAGGAAGCTCATCGCCTGTCAACATGAATCTCCAAGACGACCTACACATGCCCCGTCCAGTTGCAAAAATGGAGACTGCCTACTGTACGATCACAGTACAACTCTGATGGTGAATATTGCATAGTTACCAATGTAAAAACTTATTCCTATGGTTCTGTTACTTGTGCAATTGATTACCCCAACTTCTGTTTTGTTCCCCATCAGAAAACCGTTATTGGACATACTGTCATAACCCCCGTCCCCCTTATGGAATCAGACATTATTGATGGTAATCCATATTATTTACTCACACTTGAAGAATACCTACCCTACTTTAATGTACACATAGATCCACTTACACTTACACTGAAATCACTTTTAGATAGAAAGGACACACATCTCATCCACATCAGCAATAATATAACCAAAGCCATTGAAGCCATTTTTGACCTAATGAATGATGGAGATATGAATAATGCCTTGACTAACACTTGGTTAGAGATTACTTTTAAAGGTTTTGTTATAAAACAAGCATTTTTGATATTTACTTTGATTATTATGCTTTGCTGCCTACGACGTACTCTTCGCCAACACCGTGAGCAGCTTGAGTTCCTTTACAAGGCTGCGTATGGGATTGTAAGGACCACTGCTCCTGTCCACACCTTAGTGATCATTGTGTTGCCCTTTACAGGCAAATATGGGGGAATTGTTACACAAGGTCCTTGCACTCCTAATTGATACCCTCAGGGTACAATCAGACAGCTAATGTTTAGGTATAGGCTATATTAATACGTAGGGCTAAGGGCATCTACCGTATAAGAGTAGATGTCAGGATATGAATACATATTATTGTAACTCACTTTGCTTGCTAATGCACACACATTATACCATGTATTTTCTGTCTATTTCTTACTTGTCAGATGCCAAGACACCTGTCCTTGAAGTAATTATAATGTGTAAGGCAACATTGCCATCTTTCAGTGATGGACACCACTTCACCTTGTTATGTAAGACTTTGTATAAGAATGTCTTTGTTCAGAAACTGATGACTTTACAGAATTATATAATGTTATCTTGGACCATGGAGCCACCTCTAATTTAGCCAATAGGGCTCATCTCTGTAACTAGAAATGTTTCTATCTTTCAGTAACCATAGTAATTATCATAGGTATATAATGTTAAGTACAGGCTTTACACCTCAGAGACCCGAGAGATCCCAAGAGACTACAAAGAAACCTCGAGGTGTAGGGAACGCTTAGCACTGGCTCCCGGTTCGTATTGGTAAGAACTGCTTAGGGCAACTGTGATTTACCCCTTTCTGTAGCAATAAACTTGTTTATTACTTGAATGCAACTTGTCTGTGATTATTTGCATCCCCAATATTGCCAAGAACCTGAAGGTGAGGTTCAGACCTCTTACACCTGACTATATGCTTGCTGAGACATGGTATCCAGAACTGGACACAGTACTCCAAGTGGGGTCTTACCAACGATCAATATAGTGATAACACCACCTCTCTCCTGCTTGATATATCCCACTTTACACTCCCCACCATCTTGCTGGCTCTGCCTACTGTTTTGTTGCACTGTCTTGCCAAATTAATTTAACTGAATATGAGTACCCCAAGATCCCTTTCCTATTATTTGACTGTCAATAACTCTTTCCCCATTCTATACACTGCCTCTAAGTTTCTGTGCTCTAGGCACATGCTTTTGCACTTTTTCACATTGAAACCCAGCTGTCTTGTCCACTCCTAAAATTTTCTCAGGTGTCTAATCATTCTCTTCACCCTCTCTGGAGTTTCTACCCCATTGCAGCTTTTAATGTCATCTGCAAAGAGGCATCCCTTTCCTTCCAGCTTTTCTGCAATGTCACTGACAAAGGCATTAAAGAGGATTGGTCCCAGTACTGATCCCTGAGATACCCCACTGGTCACTTTTCCCTTATTAGAGTTAGTACTGTTTACCACCACCCTCTGTTGCATATCCATCAACCAATTTCATACTCAGTTAACCACCTTGGGCCCCACCCCCAAACTACTCAGTTTCTTTATACAGTAAGCCTCCTATGTTGCAAGGTGCTGAATGCCTTGTTGAAATCTAAGTAAGCCATGTCCATCATCATATCATGATCCATTTTTCTTGTAACCCAGTCAAAGAAATCCATCAGATTCATTTGGCATGACCTTCCCCCTGTCAATCCAAGCTGTTTCATGTCTTGTAACCCACTGAATTCAAAATACTCCACTAGCCTTTCATTTAAAAGTATGTCCATTAAAGAGAGACTCACGCTAAAAGTGCTGCTCTGCAGAATTAGAATAAGCATGCCCCCAATAAATCATGTACCAAAAATTTGGTTTGTGTGTTACTTCATTTTAAAGTTATGAGCTATTTTGTAACTCTGATTTCACTACCTGTTCAAAAAAGCCAGTTTCAGTGAAGAGCTGATGATGATGTCATCTCCAGAACTCAGTCTAGTCTTCCCTGTCAGCAAACTTACAGGACCTGTTTCTCCAAAATTTTAAAATCATGTGCAATGGTTTTTACAAGTAAAAGAGGCAGCAGCATTGATAAAAAAGAAACACTTCCATAAAATCTGTGTGCTTCAGGTTTTGTAACAAAATTCACAAATTCATATTTTGAATGCCTTTTTGATGTGGCCAATTTTTCCAGGGTTGCTGAATGCTGAGTCAACATGCATCTAGGCTGCTGCTACTATTTGGGGTGCTACTCTACTGTGTCTGTTAGGAAATTGTATCGCTACTAGTATTGCATAATGTTGGTGACTTCACTGCTGTTTGTCAGTGTCTGCTTTATAAGTTGTTTTAAAGAGTACCTTTCCCAGTCCTTTTGAGTTTCGTGCTTAAATTATCCCTTCTTTCATTGATTATATATGAACATATGAAAATGCCAGCAAAAATAGGCCTTACGGTCTGTTGAGTCTGCTCGAGTGTGCAGCTAGCCCATCATCTCACAGCTGCCTCTCAAACTACTCCCCTCCTTAAATTTACTCTGCTCCTCACCCTGTCCCATCTCCTCTTGAAAATGCCCACCATCTTACAGGCCACCACCTCCTGTGGTAGAGTGTTCCACTTGTCCACCACTCTTTCCCTGAATAACTGTCTCCTTACCTCCCTCCTGAATCTTCCCCCCTTCAGTCTGAGACTGTGCCATCTCATGTCCCTTCCTCTTCTTAATTTGAAGATCCCCTCTGTTCGAGTCTTGTTTATCCCTTTTAAGTATTTAAAGGTCTCAATCATGTCCCCCATCCCTCCCCTCTACTCCCCTCCTCCAAGGATAACATACCTAGCTTTCTCAGTCTTTCCTCGTAGGGCTTGCCTTCCAATCCCTTGATCATCTTTGTCACTCTACGCTGCAACCCCTCCAACAATCTGACATCCTTCTTAAGGTATGGGCACCAGAACTCCACGCAGTACTCCAGATGCAGTCTGACCAGTGATCTGTACAAGGGGAGGATTACCTCCCTACTTCTGGAGGAGATTCCACTCGCTATGCACCCCAGCATTTTGTTGGCCTTCACTGCTACCTTCCTTCACTGAGCAGAGTTGTTCATGCTCTGTTATAAGTACCCCAAGGTCCTTTTCCTCCACGGTGCTACCACACTGTACCCCTCCCAGCTGATAGTCCCTCCCCTGATTCTTTGCTCTGACGTACATTACCTTGCACTTCTTGGCATTGAACCCCAGCTGCCATGTTTCTGACCATTCCTGCAGTTTAGTTAGGTCGTCCTGTAGCCCCTTCCCTCCCCTCCCTCAATGTCATCAACCACACCCCCATTTTGGAGTCAACTACAAACAGACTGATCTTACTTTGGATCCCATGTGAGATATCAGCTATGAATAACTCAAACAACACTGGCCCTAGCAATGATCCCTTTGGCATCCCACTCACTACTGTCCTCGGTGCCCAGAGTTCACCTCTCAGTACCACTCTCAGCTGCCTACCCCTTAGCCAGTTTGTTATCCATTTCACCATCTTCCCTCCTGCTCCCACAGCTTCCAGCTTCCCCCCCCCAGCCTCCCATGTAGCACAGAATCAAAGGCCTTGCTAAAATCCAAATACAGGACATCCACTGCATGGCACTTGTCTAGTTCCCTTGTCGCCCAATTGTAGTACTCAATGAGTTTGGTCTGGTAGGATCTGGAGTCCATTGTCCTCCAAAAAGGTCACCAGCCTCTCTTTCAGGATTGTCTCCATGAGCTTCACTACGATTGATTTGAGGCTCACTGGCCTGTAGTTTCCCAGTTCATACTTTGGGCCACCTTTATGGATGGGCACCACATGGGCCATCCTCCAGTCCTTTGGTACACATCCTGTGTCCAGGGAGGTATTGAACAGGTCAGCCAGTGACCCTTCCAGAACCTCAGCCAGCTCCTTGAGTATCCTAGGGCAAATGCTGTCTGGCCCAGGTGCCTTGTCCTCCCCCAGTTCCCTCAGTACTTTCAGTACCCTGTCCTCAGTAATCCTCGCATCTGTCACCCCTTCCCCCTGCCTACCTCACCCCTCTGCTGTGGTGACTGCCCCACTTTCTGAATATAGAACAGAAGTATTCATTTAATAACTCTGCTAATACTCCCCTCTTTTCACCCCTCCATCCTTTTCTATGTTCATTATTTGGTTCTTGTTGCTCCTTCTTTCCCTTCTGTATCTGAAGAAGTCCTTTTTTCCATTTTTAATACCCTGTGTCAGCCTCAGCTCCTTGGAAGCCTTGGCTGCTCTGTCTAGTTTGGTGGCCTCTCTGGATTTCTTCATGTACATCTCCTTGTCTTCTCCCCTGCTTGATTTTTTGAACCTCTGGAATGCCTCTCTCTTGGCCCTCACCCCCTCCCTGACCTCCTAAGTCATCCAACTGGGATTCTTTGCCTTCCCTTTCTTGTTATGTGTTCTAGTACATACCCCCATAGCCTCCACTAGACCCTTTTTTATGATATCCCAGTTCTGACGTGTCCCAGCCTGGTTAAATCCCCTCCTGGTGCAATGCCAAAATTTCCACCATGTTTTTAATGTCTGCCCTCCTAAAGTCAATCACCTTGGTACCTGTACCCGCAGCTTCCCTCCCCATGTTGAGTGTGAACTGCACTGAGAAGTGATTGCTCCATGCTTGTGGGTCCTCCACCACTGGATCCCTTACCATCTCCCCATTGGACAGCACAAGGTCCAGAGTATTTCCTATCTGAGTTGGCCAGTGGACCAACTGCATCAAGAAGCTGTCCTGAAATGCCTCTAACTGGACTTGCTCCCCTTGCACTTGTGGTGGTTGAGGTACTCCAATCCACCCTAGGTAGGCTGAAGTCCCCTACCACCACCGTGTTACCCTTACTGCAGACCCTTCTGATTTTCTCAGCTGACTCCCTGTCCAGGTCCTCCAGTTAAACTTGTGGTCTATAAACTACTCCAATTCTCAGTGTCCTGCCTTTGAGTCCTGAAAATGCATCCATATGGCCTCTATCCTGCCCTCCCCCCCTCATCACTTGCACACCTTATCTCCTCCCTTACATAGATTGCCACCACCACCCCGGTCCTATCCTTTCTGAATATCCTATACCCTGGGACCATCAACTCCCAGTCCTGGTACTGGGTGGCCAATGTTTCTGTGATGGTCACAGTGTCCACCCTCCCCTCTGCCAATAGGGTCTGAGACTCCACTGACTTGTTTCTGAGGCTCCTCGCATTCAGTGAGACTACTCTCCAACCTACTCCCTTCCCCTCCCTAACCCTTCCCCCTCCTTTCTCCCCCCTGAGTCCTCTCCCCTTTGTCTTCCCCATTAACTGGGGGGGAGTAAGCTTGTCAGGCCTCCCTCTCTGGGACCTCTGTCTAACAGCTGACCACTCACCACCCCTCTTCTAATTTAAATTCATCTTTGTTTCTGCATACTCCTCTGTCTTATGCTTCAGTACTGCTTTCCCCTCCTTGTCCAGGTGTAGTCTGTCTCCAGCATACAGGTCATTCCTGTCCCAGGTTCTACCCCAGCCATCCACCAAATCATACCCCCTTGAGTGACACCATTCCCCCAGCCAAGTATTAAACTCACCTACCCTTCTTTTCCTTCTTGTACTCGTGCAGGGTAGTGGGAGTGCCTCTGAGAAAGCCACTAATCCCTCCATTGTCTCACACAACCTTCCCAACTCCTCAACCCTCTCCCTTACTGCTTCCACTGTCCCCCCTGCCAGGTCGTTTGTACCCAAGTGCAGCACGACATGAGGTCTCCTCCTTCCCTTCCCTGCACATTTAAGAAGAGACTGCCCCACCCTGTCTGTAGTCAGCCCAGAAATGGATTTGACCAAGATTGGGCTATGCCTTTCTCCCTTACAGCTCCATCTGATCCCCTTCAGTATAGAATCCCCAGCACTAGAATCTCCCTCTTCATGCCTCATACCTCCCACCAACCTCTTCTCTATATACTCATTAGCAGAATCCCCCTTACTCTGCCTTCAAGTAACTCCTTCCAACCCCTGTGTACCTCCCCCAACCTCCTCCACTGGCCTGCACCCCTCCGACACTCCCTCACCATCTTCTCCTTCTCTACCCTGTACCCTGGGTCCCCATCCCTCTCCTGCTGTGTCTCTGGCATCTATCTCACCAGCATTTCCCTTCCCCTAATTACCCCTGTCTCCTCCATCCACCAGTCCAACTGTGTCCCTCTCCCCCTCCCTCCTTTCTTTGTCCAACTGCTGTCACCTGGGCTGTCCCTTCCCTATTCCCTTCTGCCCATCTTGGATATCCAGCATTCCTCCCTCCACCATTTCTGCCAGCAAACCTGTTAGCTGCTTTCTCAGTGTTTCTGAGACTAGGCTCCTTCCTCCCTCCCTGAGGCTTTCCTCCATTACTAGACACCCTAATCATCTTGACCCCTCTCCCCCTCCTCCCTGCCTCTCCTTCTTCAGTTCTGATGCTTCTCCTATGCCTTGGCATAATGCTACCTTATGCTGAAGGCCATCCTGCCCAGCACCCCTTCCCTTCACCCTCTCTAGCTCCTTACCCAGCCACTGCACTTCTCCCTCCAGCCTCCTCAGCCTATGATAGATCGGACACCCACTTAGCTTCCATAATATGCTCATCAAAATAGCCACTCCACAGCTGTTGCAGCCCACTATTCTTTCCTTGCCAACCCCCTAGCATCCTGCTGCTCCCTGTACCCTCCCCCATTACACTGTCCCCATCCTCCCCTATTTCTGCAACACCACCTTCTGGCACATCTTCCCTCATCTCTCTCTCCATTTTCATACCTCTGTGCTGCCCTTACCCCCCTTGCATGTTAAACTCCTTAAGTGGTGCCCGTACCCCCTCTTCGGCTTATAATCCCTTTCTATGCAGCAGTATCTCCTTAGAACCTTATTCCTTACTATTTTCACCCACTCAACATATCAGTATAGCTTTTCCAACTACAGTAATCCTGCAGCCTTTACTCCTGTGTGTTTCTGCTCCAGATATGTGTTTCCATGCCCTGTGGCTTTCAGACTTTGGGATAGGGAATGAAATGGGCTGCACCTGGCAGTCCTCTCCACCAACTGTAGGGTAGCTCCTCCACTATAAATGTGCAATATTCTGGGGTGGAATGGATGGGGTGGGAGGGATTAGGACTGTACCTTGACTCTCGTGAGAGTCAATCAGCCCTGACCTTTTCCCCAACAGACCTCTCAATTCCCCCACAAAAATACGAGGCAAATGCAACTTCCTGCATGAGGTCTAAACCTGAGAGGAACTCACCCAGCCAGAACTCCAAACATTCCAACAGCACAGATTAAATATCACCACCCAGGATGCCTCTCAGTAACAGTTACAACTCTCAGTACTGATTTTAAATCCCACCACTATCTCTTCTCCCAACACAAACAATTTCAGTATCAAAACTGAAATAGAAAAGGAAAAAGCCAGCACTTCCCCGAAACAGCTCCTTCCCTGCTGATAGATCCCAAGTGAGACCCAGTCCTTTTTACTTTCATGCAAAAATTACTCCATTTTGTGAAAGACAGAACATGAAACTTACAAGAACAGGAGGCAGAGGTTCAACTGCTAGGAAAAGACATCTTATAAAACAGAGCAATGTTTTGTAGAGGGATAGAGATTGAGATTTAAAGAGCTCACCTTTCCCAGTCCTTTTGATTTTCATGCATAAATTACACCTTCTTGCACTGATTCTGGAATTGTATTTCATTACTGTCCTTTGCAGTTAGTTTTTGCATTCTGAGCTGCTAAAAACTGCAGGGTGTACCAGAGCTTCTGGAGCAAGTCTGGTGTTGCTATGGACCTAGGGCTGTAATTTTGACATCACTGTAGGGCAGAGGAGAAATTTGCACTGTGCAGTACAGTGCAGCCACAGCAGTTTTGCAAAGGCAAACTACCAGTATTCAATGTACATACTGAGTTCCCCCTTCCCCAAAACACCCTGTAAGCAATGCATTATGCCCAAAACCAAATGCATTGCCAGTATGTTTTTTGTAAAATTGACATTTGCATGAGTCACTCCTCTGCTATATAGTAATGTGAGCAGTACAGCCCTGAGTCCACAGAAACACCAGGCTTGCAACAGAAGCACTGGTACACCCTGCAGTTTGTAGCAGCTTAAAATGCAAAAATTAACCACAGAGGACAGTAATGAAATGCACTTCCAAAATCAGTGCAAGAAGGCGCAATTTATGCATGAAGGTCAAAAGGACTGGGAGAGATGATCTTTAAATCTCAATCTCTATCTCACCATAAAACATTGCTCTGTTTTATAATATGTCTTCCTAGCAGTTGAAACTCTGCCTCCTGTTCTTGTAAGTTTCATGTTCTGTCTTTCACAAAATGGGGTAATTTTTGCATGAAAGTCAAAAGGACTTCGAAAGGTGTTGACAGCAACTCTATCTTATCTCAGCCCCATGCTTTGTCACAGAGGCAGAAGTAAGTCAGTTTTACCAAAAAAACATACTGACAAGGCCTTTAGATTTTGGTATAATGCATTGCTAATAGGGTGTCATGGGAAATGGGGAACACAGTATGTACATTAAATACTGGTAGTGTTTCCTTGCAAAACTGCTGTGATCACTGCACTGTACTGCACAGTGTGAGTCACTCCTTTGCTCTACAGTGATGTCAGCAGCCCAGCAGTTGAACAGCAATGGCAGGTGCAGCAGGGCTGCTGCAGGGCTAAAGTAGGATTAAAAAAAATACAAATTGCTGAAGGCAGTGCAAACCTAGACCAAAAATAAAAATACACACACCCTTTTAGGTCTAGTACTGCATATAATGTCTGCAAGATGTAACTTTTTGGACTATCATGAGAGGTGCTCTTTAACAGGGGCCTTATATGTGTTAATTCCTGAGTAGCAGGGTTGGGGTAGACAGGATACAATTACCAGGCAAACCAATAGATTCTGTGCATAAAAAGCACTGACAAGGTACTTATTTTATTTTTCTCAGAAAAAGTTGAAATCAGGTTTCACAGAAATCAGGAAATAAGGATAGTTAATTCACTTTCACAATATCAAAATTAAACAAACAAAAAAATAAACAGATGCAATATGCTCAGGAAGGTCCACTGCTCTGCCCAACAGTGCCACCAGGCTATCTCCTCACCTATTTCACACAAACGTGTGCACTTCAGAGGTCCACCACCTCTAGCAGTCAGCTGCAATTAACTCCCCTATCTGACTATAGCTTGCTAAGGTAAGCTTTTTATACTCACCTACCGAAGTCATGTGACCACAATGTCATCAACTAATAAAACTTTTTGTTTAGGCCTTCTAAACATAATTATTAACTACTGAAACATTTATACAACACAAAGTCCTGCAAGAAAAGAATATAAAAGTAAGAGGAAGTGGAAAACGTTCCACTGAGCTGTGATTGACAGAATCATTACTATAAAAAGAGGACACTAGGGGCCACTGTCACCCTGTAGTGCACCTCATTTTGCATACCATTCTTGGAGCGGTCACACCTACAGACCTGATATTTAGTAATATAATATATGTAAGTTTCTTTTTTCTTCTTATATTTAAATAACTATTCATACCATATTGCTCTTAAACCTCTCCAGCCTTGCCTGGAAGACATGGGGACTGTCTGTTTTATCTCTTTTAAAAGAAACCACAGGCAGTCATCTAGTTTTCCTCCAGATATATAATTTTTTCAACCCCCTTCACTTGTGTACACTCATGCAGAAGGGCGGTGCTTAAAGAAACTGTTTTGTGGGATTTTACAGAGACTTGGGTGTCCTTTTATACATGGTAGCTTTTTTTATTTCGTTTGTGCATTCATTCTCAAGACTTGCAGCCCACTCTTGTACTTAAGGCTGCCACCATTTTACACTTTGTGGTTTCACAGGGACATTCCTCTCCTTTTAAATCCTTAGCTCCTCCGAGTTTGCAGCAATGCAGCAGTCTCTTTAAAAAGAAATTTAACTTGCTGTTCTGCAGAGGAGAACTGCAAACACTAGTAAGCCACTTATATTTCATTATTCCATATTATGTATTTCTTAAAAGACCTGGAGTTCTTTATCAACCCCTCTGTTCCTATGGAATCCGTGTATACATGTAGCATAAGCAATTCAACTTGTATTAATTCTTATTTATTTTGTAACTACAGTAACATCTAGTACAAAATGTTACATGGCAGGCACTTCTGCTTTTTACTTACTTTCAAGACAAAAAGCACTTTATTATTTAAAGGCACAAATGTACTTCAGTTTAAATCCAGTGAACATTTGTAAATGCCTCTCATGCACTGTATTTAAACTTTCAAAGTACTTTATTTAAACCATAAGCACCTTATTTTTCTTACAGGCACTCATTACACTTAATAGGCATTTCATGTACACTAATTAAGCAACCATCACCTTAATTACCTCGGCCAGCTGGCATGCTGGACCTACATATCTGGTGCTTCATTTGGGGGGGGGTAAGGGACCCTTATCCTTCTACCAGGGCACCCATCCTTGACATGGGTCACCCTGTTACATCCTGCTAGTGGTGAAAGTGTTAGCCCTGGCAAAATTATCATTTTAATGTGGAATACAACATAGATGAGCCTGAATGTAGGTCAAGTAACAGCCTGTCATGGAGAAAACTTTAAGTTGGCTGGGCTGGCTACTGCATAGAAACGTATAGTATGGTTTCAAAACAGCCTTGCCTCTCCCACCACCATTTACAGGGTGGTAGAATGATTGTTTTAAAGTGCCATACTGAGAAATCACCTCAATTGAATGACAGGTGTGAATGATCACAGCCTTCCACCACATCAGAAAATTATTCAGTATGCAAACTTCACTGCAGTGTGCTATGATTCAACATTCAGCAACCCTGGACAAAAGGACCATAACAAAAAGGCACCAAAAAATGAATAAATAAATAAACATACACATTTGTCAATTTTGTTACAAAACCTGACAGACACATAGTTTTTATAGCAATGTGTTCTGAATGTTGCAGCCTGTTTTACTTCTGAAAACTACTGCACATGTTCTTCAAACTTTGAAGAAACAGGGTCTATAAGCCTCCTGACAGGGAAGACTAGAATGTGAGTTCTGGAGATGACATCATCCGCAGCTCTTAAGTGAAACTGACTTTTCTGAGCAGGCAGTAAATTTAGAGTTGTAAAATTACTTGTAACTTTTAAACAAAGTAACTTAAAGACCTAATTTTTGGCATGAGACTGATTGGGGGCTATGCTGATCCAAATTCTGAATTTGCTGATGCCCAAAATTTTGACTGTAGCCCCTCTTTAATTTCCCCACTATGGACATTAGTCTGACCAGCCTGTAGTTACCAGGCTCCTCCCTGCTGCTACTTTTATGAAGTGTAACTGTATCTGCTTCCCTCCACTCCTCTGGAACCACTCCTATTTCCAGTTAGTTGTTGAATAGCTATATCAATGGTGCAATCAGTATCTTCCTGAGCTCTCTTAGCACCCTTAGATGTTCCCTGTCTGGCTCTAAAGCCTTACTACTTTCAGGTTCACACTTACTTTCAGGACTCTGTCCTCCGTGAATGGATTTGTGTTTACCTCCTTTCTCCCAGTGTTCCTGCTGCTCTTATGTGGTCTACCCCCATAGTGAAGACTGAGCAAAAATATCTGTTCAGTTTGTCTGCTTTTTCCTGATCCTTCTCTGTACAATATTTCCTGCCCTTCTTAACCTCATAGTCCCTCACCTTATCTTCCTCTTTGTCTTGTCCCCTTTAATTTCCTCTTTGGATAACCTTTCCTCAGTTTTTGTCTTTGCATCCCTCACCACCTTTTATCTGCTTTTCCTAGTACACCTCCCCATCCATTTCCCTCTGTGTCTCTTTGTACCTCCCGAATATAGCCCTTTTTGCATTTACCTACACAGCCACCTCCTTTGAGAACTGTAGTGATCTCTTTTTCTTCCTGTGTTTGATAACTTATTTCACATAGAAGTTTATTGCTTTCACTATGCCATCCCTAAATTTGGCCCACTGTTCCACCAACCCATGAAGGCCATTTCCACTTCCGCTAGTTCATCTCTGAGGCTGTCACATATGTTTCTTTAAATCTGCCCTCTATAAGTCCAGAACCCTTGTTTATGTATGTATTGTCTCTGCCATCATTCTTATGTTAAACCACACACTATTGTGATTGCTGGTCCCTAGATGGCATCCCACCTCAATGTCTACAGTACTGTCTCTTTTTGTGAGCACCAGGTTCAGCATTCTCCTATCATGATGGAGCTTTCTGACTTGTTTCCTGAGAAACACAGCCTGCATGGAGTCTAAACTTGCCCTTTCTAGCTGAAGCCATGCCTGGGAGTCTCCAATCTAGGTCCAGCAGATTGAAGTCCCACAGAAACAAAGCTAGAGAAGCACTTCACTGTATCAGGAATAACACTTATGATTTAATATGCCAACTGTGCAACACAAAATCAATATATTAAATACCATAGATCATACTGAACCACCGAACTGATGAGCCTCAGCATTTCAAGGAGAAAGCCCTCTTCTTCAGAAGTCCCCCGTCTTCAGCACCTCCTCCTTTTCTGCCATGGTGCTGATGGCTTTGAATGGTGCCTTATACAGTTCTTCCTCCTCTGTTGAAGGTCTGTATATAACCTCAGTGTGAACAGTGGCTCTGGCTTCTGTATCCAGGGTGTCCCGCAGCACCTCCAAACCCCCCCCCCTTTTGCCCTTTGGCTCCCTTGAATTTCCATTGTTTTGGTAACCTCCTTCACATAAAACACAACCCCTACACCCTTCCTCCCCTCCTTATCCTTCCTGAAATGTGTATAGCCTAGTATAGCCATGTGCCAGTCATGGCTTTCTGTGCACCATGACTCAGTACTGGCCAAAAGATCCAGGTACTGTATACCTCTGCCATGCTGGCCTTCAGGCTTGCAAATTTATTTTGAAGACTCTTTGCATTTACACACACACATGGCCCCCCTCCACACCTTGCTCCCACTCTGCCTTCAACCCTCACACTTGTGCCCCACTTCATTTCCCCCCTCGCTTTATACAACTTTTGCTCCCATCCCCCATGTTCTCTACTACTTTGGTGCTTCTTTTTACCTGCTATAATTTCCTCCCTTCTAGTCCTCCCTTCATTTCATTTTCATTTCATTTTATTTTTATTTAAACTGGTAAGCAGATTAGCATAAATGCCATTTTTGACAGTGATTAATGCATACATACAAAAAAAATGAAAAATACATTGTTTACATTAAGTACATAGAACATTAATTAAAACAAGTACAGCTGGAATCCAGCAATAATAAACTATACAGACCAGATTTAAACAATGACAAAGATACAGCATTCATGACAGATTTGGGTAGATTGTTATAACACATAATTGCCTTAAATTTAAATGATCTCTGATCAAATGTCAAACTAAAACTATGAACAGTAAAGACAAAATCATTTTGTGATCTGGTAGAAAAGGTATTTACACATCAGGGAAATATTTCCCTAATAATATCCAGCATATGATCCAATGCAATTTTATGCATAAAAATCATAGCCCTAAATTCAATATGCTCCTTGAAAGGGAGACAACCTAATGTATCATATAAAATACAGTGGTGAGTTGAGCCCTTAAACCAGTGGCAAATCTATAAATTGAGCTATAAAGCATATTTAACCTGTTGAAAAAATTTTCAGTCAAGTGGAAGTAGAAAATACTCCCATAATCCAATGTTGATAACAGTAGACTGTTTACTAATAACCTACATGACTCAGGAACAAAATATTGATTTATTTTCTAGAGCATACCTAATCTGTTATGTATTAAAGAACACAAACAAAGCAGCACCAACAAATTTCGTATAAAAATAATTTTTTACTGTGCATATGAAGATCACAAACAGAGGTAGCACAAACATCAACTAGATGCCCAGCGCTTTGACTCTTAACAAGTCTTCATCAGGGGTGATGCTAGTCAAGGAAAACATCCCTTAAATACAACATTTAATTAACACCTTTATCAATTAAATTTAAAGTACATGGAAATTAAACATTAGTTAAAGAACCCCTCACCCTTCAATAGTATAAAAAACTATCAAATTAACAATCAAATATTTATATAAACATATATAATAAACTAACATATTTTAATCAAAATAAAAACATTAAATTTAGAGTTCTAAACAAAGCAGCAATATCTAAGATAATCACATTCAAAATTTAATAAGTTAAATTTCTAAGGTTGCTATATTAAACAGCGCCAAATACAAAAAAGAGATTGCTGCTTTAAATAATAACTCCAAACAAAACTGCACCATAACAAAGTGAATCTACCCTTAAAAAATTATATCTTCTTACAACAACATTTTTAGGACCCCCTAGTAACTGAGTTAATCAAACAAAAAAATCAAAAATCGAGGTCCAAAAAGGGTAGGATCTGGGTTCAAGATGAAAATCTAGAAAGAAAAAAGCCAAATTGCAACATTACTGATGTAACAATCCATAACATAATATCAAAAACATTGGTTCAGTAAAAACTTTCATGCTCGATTATTACCCTTAAGAAAAGGTTTAAGGTCCCATTGATTATTCAATCCATTCGGTCTAACAGAATTTAACTTGTAAATACATTTGCTTTATTTTTGTAACAGTAAATTTGATCTGTCACCTTCTATAAATAATGGATAAATATGTTCTATACCCATACATTTCAAAAAGCTTGGATCTGATTGATGAAATTCCAGAAAATGAGAACCTAATGGAATGTTTCTGTTACTATTCAAAATGGAACAAACATGTTCTTGCACATGTTGTTTAAGTGGCCTGATAGTTTTGCCAACATATATTAAATCGCAAGTACACCAAAGCACATACACCACATACGGTGTATCGCAGGTAATCAATTCCCTAACCTGAATTTTAACGTTAGGATTTTTCGGGTACACAAATGTTTCATGACAGCTACTAGCAAATTTACATATATTACACCTTTAATTTCCCCACTATGTCGTTCTAACAAGAATGGATCATAACCCCTTTCCAAAAATCTTTTCGTTAAATCATTAGATTGTTCCAAAAAAATAGAATCCAAACTGCAATTTCTCCTTAAACATAAAAATTGACCATACGGAATAGAGTTTTTTAAACTCGGAGGGTGGGCACTAGCAGCTAATAACAAAGAATTTGTTGTGGCCGTTTTGTATTTTTTTGGAAAATTCCACTTTTAGAGATCAAATACCTAAAGATTTTTGGATACAAGCTTTAGAATTTATTTTGACACATAATTATTTTGAGTTTGAAGGAAATTTTTTTCTGCAAAAACAAGGAACAGCTATGGGGGCTTCCATGGCCCCTAGCTATGCAAATCTTTTTCTCGGTCGTTGGGAATATATTACAGTTCTTAATTAACTTAATAACCCTTTTTTTAGTCATGTTGCACATTGGTTTCATTTTGTGGATGATATTTTATGTATTTGGGATGGAGATAGTGATTTGATTTCACCTTTTTTGGATTGGTTGAATAGTAATGAGTTGAATTTACATTTTACTTATTTGTGTGATAGCACCTCCATTTCCTTTTTGGATCTTTTGCTTTCAGTTAATTCAGGAGCAGGTGCTATAGAAACCGGTTGTTTTCATAAATTGACTGCAACAAATTCTTTGTTATTAGCTACTAGTGCCCACTGTCCGAGTTCTAAAAACTCTATTCCGTATGGTCAATTTTTATGTTTAAGGAGAAATTGCAGTTCGGATTCTATTTTTTTGGAACAATCTAATGATTTAACTAAAAGGTTTTTGGAAAGGGGTTATGATCCATTCTTGTTAGAATGAACAAAAGATCGAGTTAGTAAAATCTCGAGGAACAGTCTTTCGGAAGGTAAAAAAAGAAAAAATAATGCAGAATGTCAGCCTTGCGCTTTTATTACCCAGTATAATTATTTGGCAGGATGAACTGGAAATATTATTTACAAAAATTGGCCTGTTTTGCTGAGTGATAGTGGGGTTAGCAATGTAGTTGGTTTATAGCCAAGAGTTACATTTTCAAAAGCTGAAAGCTTGAAAGATAAATTGGTACAAAGTCACATAAAAAGGGATAAAAATGTGAGTCATACATGGTTACCCATGAGAACAAAAGGCTTTTACAAATGTTTCAGGTGTAATATATGTAAATTTGCTAGTAGCTGTCATGAAACATTTGTGCACCCGAAAAATCCTAACGTTAAAATTCAGGTTAGGGAATTGATTACCTGTGATATACCTTATGTGGTGTATGTGCTTTGGTGTACTTGCGATTTAATATATGTTGGCAAAACTATCAGGCCACTTAAACAACATGTACAAGAACATGTTCGTTCCATTTTGAATAGTAACAGAAACACTCCATTAGGTTCTCATTTTTTGGAATTTCATCAATCGGATCCAAGCTTTTTTAAATTTATGGGTATAGAACATATTAATCCATTATTTATAGGAGGTGACAGATCAAATTTATTGTTACAAAAAGAAAGAAAATGGATTTACAAGTTAAATTCTGTTAGACCGAAAGGATTGAATAATCAATGGGACCTTAAACCTTTTCTTAAGGGTAACAATCGAGTATGAAAGTTTTTACTGAACCAATGTTTTTGATATTATGTTATGGATTGTTACATCAGTAATGTTGCAATTTGGCTTTTTTCTTTCTAGATTTTCATCTTGAACCGGGATTCTACCCTTTTTGGACCTCGATTTTTGATTTTTTTGTTTGATTAACTCAATTACTAGGGGGTCCTAAAAATGTTGTTGTAAGAAGATATAATTTTTTAAGGGTAGATTCACTTTGTTATGGTGCAGTTTTGTTTGGAGTTATTATTTAAAGCAGCAATCTCTTTTTTGTATTTGGCACTGTTTAATATAGCAGCCTTAGAAATTTAACTTATTAGATTTTGAATGTGATTATCTTAGATATTGCTGCTTTGTTTAGAACTCTAAATTTAATGTTTTTATTTTGATTAAAATGTGTTAGTTTATTATATATGTTTATATAAATATTTGATTGTTAATTTGATAGTTTTTTATACTATTGAAGGGTGAGGGGTTCTTTAACTAATGTTTAATCTCCTTGTGCTTTAAATTTAATTGATAAAGGTGTTAATTAAATGTTGTATTTAAGGGATGTTTTCCTTGACTAGCATCACCCCCTGATGAAGACTTGTTAAGAGTCAAAGCGCTGGGCGTCTTGTTGATGTTTGTGCTACCTCTGTTTGTGATCTTTATATGCACAGTAAAAAATTATTTTTATACGAAATTCATTGGTGCTGCTTCATTTGTGTTCTTTGATATATGTATGGCTGGCTGCCTATTTGAAGTACAGCACTATACCCGTTTGAGTGTGTAGTTTGAACTTGTTTTTGAAAGTATCTGTTATGTATTACCCTGATAAGCTGAGTAACATGAAGAATAAAAGACAAAAACATATTCAAGGTGATACCCAAGTAGCAAAAATGATCCACACAATCAATAGATAACCCATTCAGATCAGAGATCTGAAAATCTGATGGCACAGATCCACCAGGATGTAAAAAAAAACATAGCTTTGTTTGTTTTTTTTTTTGTTTGTTTTTAGAATTAAGGAGCAACTTATGAGAAAAAAAAAACAATTTTGAATATTGTGAAAATCACATTGGAGTTTTTTTTGTAAACTGAGGAAGTCCTTATCTGAACTAAATAAAATAGTGTCATCTGCATAAAAATTTGAATTAGAAGGACAAACCAAATTCAGGGAATTTAAAAAGATTGAGAATAATAAATGGCCTAAAAGGGAACCCTGGGTTACCCCACAACAAATTTCCCTAAAATCAGATTAAACCTGTTCAATTACTGTACAGTGAGCTCTCACTCATAAATAACTGCTAAACCAAATAATTTAATCAGAAGACAAACCCTGATTTAACATACTATGCAGCAGACACTCATGATCAACCAGATTGAAGGCCTTGGTGAGGTCCAGAAAGACTGAGCCCACATGGAGCCTCTTTTCCAGGTCCCCATGGACATAGGCCATGAAACCAATCAAGACTGTCTCAGTGTGTTAAAACCTGTTCTGAAGTCATGCTGGGTCTCAGACAGAAGATCATACTTAGCAAGATGTTCATTCACCTGGACAAAGAAGATTTTGTCAAGATGTTTAGATAAAGGCAAAAGTTATGAAATTGGATGATAATTAGACGCTATGTTCCTAGGTCTGAATTTATAAACCGGTTTTATAAGTGCTTCTTTCCAACAATTGGGGAATATTCTGTTACACAAGAATAGTTAAATATATACATATGGGGGAATGAAATTTATGATGAATCAATTTTTTATCAATCAATAACTAGTTTTGTCCAAACCAATCAATAATGGCATAGGGTTACATTTTTGAATATAATCCACAACTATGCGAGAAGTAAGGAAAATAAAAAGGAAAGAAGGAACCTTACAATTTGCAAAAGACTGAGAAAAATCAACTTACCAAAAAATCATTAAATAATCTAGCTACATCAATGGGAGAATCTATCAATATGTTATCAATCTGAATTGTAAAATGTGAGTTAGTTTTATTTCTACCCAACATTTGAATTAGGGTTGTTAAACTTTTTTGTGAATCCCCAGATTACTCCATTGTTGCTTCTTGAAAAAAATAATATTTGCATTTCTAGAAGCAATTTTACACTTAATGCTAAGTTGCTTATATTGTATCAATAGGTCTAGGTCCCTGTTCTTCCTATAATCTTTCCAACACTTGTTACGCATAAGACACATCTCAGTCAGTTCCCCAGTAATCCACTAATTTTTTCTGCCCTTTACTCTTAACATTTTTACTGGAAAAAACAAATGTGAATGAAGATAGAACAGAATCTGGTATACTATGCCAAATCGATATCTGTTACATTCATCAAGAATGACCAATCAGTACATGAAATTGTTTTATTAAATACGCTTGACAGATCATGATTTATTTTCCAAAATTCTATAAAAGTGGGAGCAACTCTGGCCTGTTCAAACTCAGGGTGAAAAAAAACAGATGAATTATCACTCAGGTCATGTGGAAGTACTCCAGAGTTGATAATCTTATAAGGACGAGTAACACAAATTAAATCCCAAACTGTCTCTGAGCCCATCCTATAATTAGTTCTAGTGAAGTCAGTTATTTTTTCCAATCCAAGTTCCATAATACGTTCCATAAAAATTATTTTCATCTACCCAATTACAATTAAAGTTCCCTAAAACAATCCACTTCCTATTAAGAGGAATAATTTTCATGAGTTCAAGTAGAAAAATGTTATTACCATTTAGATCCCTTAAACTCCAATTCAATTGTTACACATTCACAGAAGGAGTCAGATAAATCAAATTTTTATTTCTCATCACAGGTAAAGATTTCCCTGCATAAACCAGCCTCCCCCTCCTCTTACCTAATCTATCCCTCCTGAACAGTGTATAGTGGGGCAACTCAATAACAGAATTATCAATCTTAGGAATAAGACAGGTTTTCAAGAGTGTAATTATATTAAATGTATCCGTATGGACCCAAGCTTCAAACTCAGATTTTTCTTTACATTAAACTCTGTATACTAAGATGAATAAGTTAGAGTTTTTCCATATTGACTTTCTGTATACTTCTTTTCCACTTTAGGGCCAGGTTGGGGTGAACAGAACCAGATAAAAGAAGTAGTATAAAAAGAAAACATCTTAGTCTAATAGAGTTATACATTTTGTAATGTACCCTAATCATTTTCAAGCCATCCCTTTCAGAAATAATTGCTTTCATTCACAAATTTGTGTCATTCACAAAATCGTGAATAATAGCTTACAGTACACACTGTAAGCCCATTAGTTGACAGTGTCAGCCAATGGCATTGTAGTGCATACTGTAAGCTGTCCTTCTGTGACAGCTCAGTTGTTAGGGCAGCCATGGAGGTATGTGGGTGGGGTTTGATGCCCGCCAGCTTCACTGACCATGCTGGAATGGGGAACAGGGTGTGGTGTGGGTGCCTCAGTGGTTGGGGGTGGGGGTCCACTGGACTACCAGGAAGATCTTGGGAATTATTTTTCTATGCTACGATCAGAGCTGGGAGAGGAGTATCACTAGACTACAATGGACATTTGGGTTATATTTATTCTATGGAGGGGGTTAAGGGATGGGGGGCTACTAGACTACCAGGGAAGTTCCAACATGGATGTTTTGGTGACATTGGGGACTGGTGGGGGGGTTCACTAGACTACCAGAGTATTTTGGACCAGACTCTTTTGGGGTTGGGGATGGGAGGTGGGCCATTAGACTACCAGGGATGTGTTGGATACTATTATTTATTTTATGATCGGTGCTGGGGGGGGGTAGCCACCCAGAGGCTGGTGGCTGATGTGTTGCACTGTGCAGTACAGCAGCCAGCCTGTGGATGGCTGTGACTTAGGCATGGTTCTTCCATGCCTAACTTTGTGCAGCACATCTCCGAGATGTGCAGGCAGCTGCACTGCACATCTGGGCTGAATATCGAGATGTGCCACATATACATGGGAATGCCCCCTCAGGATGCACCGCATGCATTATCTTTGTGCTGTGGCACATCCAGAGTTGTGTGACACATCCCTTCCTTTCGAATAAGGCCTAGGGGCATATTTCAGAGATGCACTCATGCAACTCAGTTGTGCCTGGTGCATCCCCTTTGAATATCTGGGCCTATGATGACAAGTTTAAGAATAATGAAGACCACTGTTCTCCTAACAAAGCCTTCATTGATTTCCAACTCTCCATCGGTAATGTATAAAATAGTAATAGAAAAATACCCCATTAGTTTTACTGGTGCACCCCTCCCTGCAGTCTCCCTTGCCCTATGTCATAATGTGCCTGAGATTGGGGATGTGGAGGTCAAATGCACTGGGGGGGTATAAGCCTGACAAGTGGGGCTGCAATAGTCTGTACATACCATTCAACTGTCCCAGAATGCATGGGACAGCCCTCATTTTACCCCTGAAAACTGCTCTGGTCCTCATCCATCCCTCATGGGAAACATGCTGCTTACACAGAGGATGTCCTGTAAATTTAGACTTTATGGCAAGGGCACAGTTTCAGATTTCAGCACAGAGGAGCCAACAACCAGTGGAGGCCAGGTGCTTGTTAGCCCCTAGGTGGCAAGCTCTAGAATGTCTGGAACATCTCTAAAGGATAAAACTTATTTGTTGTGACTGAAAAATGGTATGCAAATCATGAAAAATTCAAATGTATAAGATTCATCTGTCTACACCCTGGAGCAGTGTATCAGATTTGAGCTTAAACCCACCCATTTACTAACCAATTTTTTCCTGACTGAAGTTCTGACCCCCCCACCAAAAAAAAAATGTATCCCAATTTCTTTCCCTGACTTCATTCCATTCAATACCCATCCCATATGGGTCGTGAAGCCACCAAAAGGTGCAGAAATGTGAAAAACACATCAATATTTCAGTCCTTCCTCCTTCCCTAGTCCCCCCTGTAAAAAAAAAATGTTTACTTTTACATACCTATCCATCTTGCCAGAACCCTGCAGCCTAGCTCAGTGTGCTACCAGCCCAGTTTTCATTCCACTCCTCCCCATCCTTCTGCCAGAAGCTGAATGCTAGACCCAACCATTCTAGGTTCCAGCTGTGGTCCATGACCAAGTCACTTCACTAACTGTACCCACCCAATCTGTGTTGCTTGCTTCTTGCTTAGCAGCTGCTGTAGCTGCTGCCACATTGTACTGCTCAAGGCCTATGAAGGTCACCCACACCACTGTCAGCACTGCTGCTAGGCCCAGCTTGCTGCCACAGAGGGTTTGTGCAGTTTCTTTTGTGAGGGGAGCCTAGTAGAGTAAGTAGGTAACCTAGTCTCTAGTTAGCTTCTAACTCACCCTCTGTCCATTCAGCCACCAAGGGAGAAGGAGACTCACTAAGAGTAGACCAACAAAAATATGCTGCCGCAACACTGCTTTTTTTTTTAAACCTTTGGTTATCAGGCAAAATGAGCCAAGGCTCGTTTTTATGTATGACCTGGGACCATAAATGTACAGTCAAGATGTTACAAAAAAAATTAAACATACAATCCAACATTGCATTGCTAACAATTATTAAACATACAATACAACATTACATTACAACAATTATTAATATACAATGCACATGATAACACTCATTCAAAACATTGACAGTGCAATTTGCTAAGAAAATAGTTCTTTAGCTTAATTTTAAAAGTTTGATGGGTAAAATTCCCATGTAATAAAATAGGAAGCTCATTCCAATTTTTAGCTGCAGAACAAGAAAAATAACCATCCCCATTTTGGTCTTGGTTTTGGGAACATTTAATTTTATCTGATAATTTGACTGAAGTTCACTTGAATTCATCTTGATTGATAACAATGAATACAATGGAGAATGTGTACCCTGTCAAAGAATATTATCAGTTAGGGAGCAAAGATTATATAGACAATTAAGCCTTGGTGGTAGCCAGGCTAAAAATCTATATAGTTCATAATGGTGTGTGGAATAAGGCAATTTGAAAGCAAATTTACAGATACCATGAAACACACAGGTAAGGAAAGATTATTCTCTGTTAGACAAATTTTAAAGGAGAAATAAGTTATAATTTAACTTGGGAAATAATACACCTTTGGCTATTGCCTTCCTAGCTGGTAAAGTTAACAAGGATTGGAAAGGACTGAAACAATCACAGGATTTAAGAATGCATGGGATAGACATAAAGGAATTCTGGAGGTCAGGGGTAAGGGGCAACAGACTTCTAGGAAAACAAACTGAACTTACAAGCTCAAATGGGCAGACTGGGTGGGCCATAGACCCTTATCTGCTGACACTGTCTATGTATCTATGTAAATAAAACACCCAATCTCTGATTTACTTGAAGAGAAATAAGATTTACATGGTTAGAAAAAGTAAAAATTTGGTCCAGTAGGACTCACAGATATTTAAATTGTTTTACTTGCTCCATCGCATTACCCAATCTATCCATAATCAACAAATTCTGGGCTCTATTGAGTCTTAATATGGATCCAAAAAGCATACATTTGCTTTCTGTGTTATTTAATGCCAAATGATTCCCTTGTAGCCAACTACACAATACATCAAAGTCCTTACTTAAAGACTCATTTATTAATTCCACTGAAAGTGAACTTTTACACAAAATAATATCATCTGCATAAATCAAACAATGCATACTTTTCAATAAAGATGGAACAATATCTACAAATACGGTAAACAGAAGTGGGCCAGGGACCGACTCCTGGGGCGCCCCTGTTGTAAAAACCTACTATAAGAAAAAGCTCTATTGAATCCTACTTTTAAAGGTAGTTTAGTCAAATAACTGAAACCAATCAAGAACGGTTTCTGCTAAACCATAGTTCCAGAGCGTCCTGATCAGCAGGGGATGATTCACTAAATCAAAGGCCTTGGAGAGGTCCAAGAACACAGCACCAGTGAGCAAACCTTCATCCATAGCTAGACTGGTGTGGTTCATGAACCTGGCCAAGGCCATCCCCATCCTGTGAAATTTCCAAAACCCATGCTGATCAGGAGTCCTAAAACCACTATCCTGTAAATAAGCAGAAAGTTGTACATTCACAAGTTTTTCAAAAATCTCGCCCAAAGGTTGCAAAAGAGAGATAGGATGACAGTTGTTCATATCCGCTCTATCACCAGATTTATAAATTGGTTTGATTACTATTTGCTTCAATTCATTTGGGAGGCACCTAGCAAGCAATGACAAATTAAAAATGGAAGTAAGAGGATAGGTAATATATTCAGATATCAATTTTAGGAACCTAGTCTCAAGTTCACTCGCACTAGAGCTAATTGCCATTTGTTTAAATAATTTATAAACCTGATGCGGTTCTATGGCTGAAAAATAAAAAGAACCGGATTTTGAAGTATTACAAGATTGTCCATCTACACTCAAACCTAAATTGAAAGCTTGAGTATATTTGGACAAATCAAGAAATTTATCCTAGACTCACAAATCTTTTGAACATCACTTTTCTCATGGCCGGCCTTAATAAAAACTTCTGAAGTTTCTTTCTTAGATGGATTAATTAAAGTGTTTACCGAAAACCAAAACTTTTTTGGGTCTTTTAGACCCGAGGTTTGTAAGTTCTGAAAAAAACTTGATTTGCTTTGTCTTACTTTAATTTAACATTCATTTCTGAACTTCCTATAACTATTAAAATCTCTCAATGATTTAGTTACTTTATAAAGTTTCCAAGCTGCATCTCTTAGTTTCATTAAGTGAAGCAAGGGGGCAGTAATCCATTTATTCAAAGAACCCGTAACTCTCCTAACCACTTTAGGAAAATGTTTATTTTGTAACTCTAAAAGAGTAGATGTAAAGTATTCCACAGCATTATCCACATCAGGAATTGCATCCAAGAAAGTCCAATCAAGCTTTTGTAAATCAATAAGTAGCTCTCCACTCACCTCATTCACAAACTTATGGTATGAGATGAATCTGGGAGCTGGTTTGGGCCTTTTGGATCTCCATATGCAATAAGTGGCCAAATGGTCACTTATCACATCAGGAAGTACACCAGCACTAGAAATATTTACCTGTTTATTAACAAGGACCCAATCAAGGATTGTATGTTTCTGACTACCCATATTCATATGCGTAAATGTGTGAATGAACCGAGATAAACCTGCATTGGTTAATAGTGTATCTATAGAAGGATCACTTTTGGGGTCACAATGAATATTAAAATTTCCAGTGATCAAAAGATCACTACCTAAATTTATATTTGCTACAAGATTTAAAATATCGTCCATTCCTTTCTTAACAGTTTTTGAGGGGTTATAAACCGTGCAGCACCTTAATTTTTGACATCCACCCAGTTGCATTTCCAACAGTAGCCATTCACATTCAGAGGTAGATTTATATCCAAGGGTTATCTCTACTATTTCCACTCCCAATTTATAATATACTACAATACCCCCCTTCTTTTTTCCACCCCTATCTTTCTGTATTAATTTGTAACCTTCAGGGGCAATCAAGATATCACACACTGAAGGTTTCACCAAGTTTCAGTTACACTGAAAATATCTGGGTTGTAATTAGCAACCCAGGCCTCAATTTCAGCTTGTTTTGACATGAAACTTCTTACATTAAGATGAACTACTCTTAAACCCTTCATTTGCCATTGGTTGTCATGTAATACAATCTCGGGAACTAAAGGTCCCAGGTTTGTTTCCACATCATCAGCTAATAGCAAAATACACCACATGTTACAAACCAATGAGGAAGTAAGGGGAAACTTTATCCTAGATTTTACATAGGTAAAAGCCCCCATATCATAAGTGGCCCTTTTGTTGAGACAACCCAAATCCCTTACATTTAAAGAAAGGCAATAAGCAAAGGCCTTTAACAAATTTGAAAATGTCAAGTGATTGAACTTGCACATTAAATGGTGTAGTGGGATTTATAATAAACATTACCCCTTGATTGAGTAATATATGTCCCATACATCAATACTTCATAGATACCCATAGGCCCCCCATCTTAAATAACTCAATCACTAAACAACAGCCTTACAACTCTCTGTATAATCATACTCACACAGTTACTACTATGCACACATATAATAGATCTCACATACGAACTTTAGCTCACAGTTACAATATGTAATTTTGCATGCAGTCTCCCCACAGTCTCCCTCTGTTGACTTCTGATAGTAAGTCCACCACTCCTGCGTACTCCACTCACACGTGCAGCCACTCCGTGGGTAGCCGCTAGTGATGTAAAGGTTATATCAGTGTAGTCTCCACCCCTTTGAATCAGCTGTTTACCACCTGCTCCCTCCAGGTAGCCCCCTCGCTTACTGAAACCGGATACCCAGATATTGAACAGTCCTGGTGGCCACACTGTCTCCCGATGATCAGGGCACAGAAATATAGGAGTCTGGCGATGTAGCTGGAGACTCTGTGATGAACAGCAGGCAAAAGTTAAAGGCTACAAGCAGCATCTTGCAGATGGAACTGTAGCATCTTGCAGGTGAAGTAATCAGTCTGTGATGACAGTTCAGTGCTCACTGACTCCTCCAAGCTGAAGTGTGCAGCCTGTCGAGTCTGTGGTGGGAAAGACAGTGTTGCACTTGAATGACTCATGTGCTCTTGCTTTTCTGGAGCTCCTCCACATCACATGTGATGGCACTGGTGCTAACTGGTGGAGAGACAGTGGACAACACAATACAGACACAGTTGAGCTAGGAGTGTACCTGCAGCATGACAGCACACAGGGCAGGTGGGCACTTATTGTGCAAAGGATTAAATCCTAATTTAATGCCATTATTGCCACACCATAAGAACAACTTAGGCACATATGTGGGGAGCAGGGAGCAACTGCCCCCTCTGCCCTACCTAAATGGCCCCCTGCTTTATTGTAGAAAATCATTCTTGGGTATTAACATCTGTACAAGCATATACAATGGTTTCCACCATGTTTTGAGGTACTGCACCTCCATATTTCAAGATGTGTCCTGGTCATCTTGAGGGTTAGTGCCCCTCATTGTCCTTCCTTTTGAGTGTCCATGTCCCTCATTTCAATGACAAAGTGTGAGGTATGGTGCATTCTTCCAAGACCCTACTCAGCACAAAGAGTGTTGAGCATGGCCATAGTGTATATGCTCAATACAGAATTACAAATGAGCTGAAACAGTCATGGAGAAACACATTTGTAGCACTAAATATACATAAAAGGATTTCCATGCCCAAAACAAAAAGGTCAAGTTTCACAACACAGTGGCCCCTTTTCACACATCTGGAACTGGAGATGATGGCTGGCTATATCTTAAGCATTTAATGCTGTGATTGGCAAAGGCATTCTGTAGTGGCACAAGCTGAGGAATGTTCTCCTGACTTGCCACACCACCCTTCCGTGACCCACCATGATCCAACCGGCCCTCCTTTACCTAGACAACCTCTAGGACAGTTGTGATAGTCTCAGTGACCTCTGAGTGGGGCAAGTATTCCTCTGGATCCTAGCCACCTTGGCCCACAGACCAGTGACCTCCTCCCTCAACTCAGAGAGATGCCTAACGATGGGGTAGCATATCAGCCTCCTGAATGTCTCCCAGAATACTGCCTCTCTGCATCCATTGCACTGCACCATTCCCTTAATTAACTTTATGAATCACTACCTACTGCTTTCAAAGGTACTTTGCCCCTGTTGTCCCGTTTCTATGTTTTTCCCTTCCTCCCTACACCCTCTATCAGTATTTACTTTATCACCCGGCCCTAGATAAGGTTTTACTTGCTTTCACCTTTACTTTCTTGCTATCCCTGGATATATTTCTCCCTGTATTCCTCTGCCTTTTTACTATTTCCTTTTAATTAACACTCCACTTTTAGTTCTTCCTGATCAGATACTGCATCTTACTCTACATAAGGTGTCTCCCGTATTCCCACCTGTAGCAACTACTTGCTTGTTTAGTTCCCAGCAGATACTCCCTACTCCACCTCCTGTAGCTATCTAAACAGGTAACATTTTGTTAAAATGTGCCCTGCCTTCTGTTGTCCATCTGGCAGAGACCCTTTTTTGCCTGTGGTCACCTATTCATACCTATGATGCCAGTAACCTGTTCCACTCCTGCTCTGTTCCACTGACACTCTGGGACACAAGCATGATGGGACAAGATGGGAGACAGTCCCTTTATAGTACAGTTGTAAGAAGGTATATAAGGCTTCCTAAGACATATATGAAGGATACCACTGGAAAGTAAATAGGTAAGCACAATCTCAGAATCGTCATACAGTATTAGGTGATCTGAACCTTAGCTGACTACAGCCAATCAAATTTACTTTCCTAAACATCACTTTCAGCATAAACCTGACTCAAATGATTACCCTATCTAATGGGTTCAACAGCAGAATTGGGAATCACAGTCTCCTTGACTGGCTCCTCATCTATCAATAGGACAGGATTGCTACCACTTATGTGCTTGAAGATTGCTTCAGTGACTATTATGTTGTTTTCTGCCTCCAGAAAATTATATGTAGAAAATCACCCCTAAGCTTGCTGCAGACTATCTTTCAAACACTTGAATGTAGCCAATTCCATGCTGATCAATACAGCTATACAATTAACTTATTTGAAAATTGGTACCCAGGAAAGACTTGCTGAGCCAAACATCATTTCCAGTGGTGACCAGTAGGAGGGGAAACAAGGGGGTACAAAAAAAGTGAACAATCAACAAGGAACAATAATGACAAGATAAATAGGACCATGATAATTTCAGGTACAAAAAAAAAAAACAACAGATAAATATGCAAGATGCTATTCAGCAGTTAAATACAAAATTACAGATACCCCAATAATGTAAAGCATCTTGAGAAGTATTGCATATGAAGATCATCATAAGAGAAACTGGTATCTGACCAGGTCTTGGAGTACAATCTTCCCAGACCCATAAAATATTATAACGTGGTTCTGCTTTAAGTAGCAAAGTATGGTGCCAAATGGCCTCTCACATAATCTGCAAACCATGAAAACAGAAGTTGCAGATATGATGCCTGAGTTGACATCAGGCTGATGCAGGCTGAAATGAGAATCAGATCCTTGGAGGCATTCTATTTCACAACAGACACTACCAGGGAGCATGCCACAGGGTAACATATAATCTGTTTCTAACTAGTATTTTCAAAGTAGGGGCACATTCTGTACAACAGTGAAGTTGTGATCAGAAACAATATTAAATTTAAATTTATATTCACGGGTACAATGAAAGCCTTTGGTTGTTATATGGCACATAATAATCTGTAAGAGGCATAGGCAATGGTTGACAGAGGTATTTTGTGTTACTGCATGAATAAGGCAAAAGTTTCTTGAAACAGTAAGATATTTTGAAAGAAAACAAAGGGATATGTTTTAAATGCTGGTCATCATTTGTTGTATAAATATAACAAATGCTGGCAATATAGACTAGAGGTTAGCATAACGAGCTATGAATGAGCTTGGTACATCCTGCGGACCTAGAGTTGATTCCCACATCTACTTGCATACTGTGTGACTCCGAGCAAGTCACTTAACCACCCCAGTGCTCCCAGGTCACCCCTGAAAACAGGCACTTGTGCCTAGTGGGCCTTTTCTGGTTTACCAAACACAAAAATAAAAATATTATGGTGAACCACGGAGACACATGAATTCATGGTAATATGAGGCCACATAAATATCATTTTCAAATGCATGTTAAAAACAATTTGAACATTAGAAAGCAGGATTGTAATAAGAATGTATTTGATTTTTGTACATGAGACACATAAAAGTAAAGGTATGTTTCAGAGCCCAGTGCCTGTATGTTCCCATGATATTATGGAACTAGTGCTATATATACAGAAAATCTACAAAAGTTTAGAGAGCATCAGCTGAAATGTCTGAGATAAAGGGTTTTTAAAACCACAGTTTAGGGTGTTTGCATAAATAAAGTACACAGAGCATTTATGTTCATTATAGTTGAGAGACAATTCAGAATTTTACATAAGTCTTATTAAATAAATATAATTTGTCATTGCAGCAAATGTATTGAGCAAATAAACTAAGATGCAGCCTTGTGCTTAAAACATATGTTGACAACAAAGGAAATAAGCTGTTTAAGACAACGTAAATTATCCTATGCAACAAAATTACTTGCTTACAAATGTTTATATTTATTCTTTCTTATTTTGTATACAACTAATAACCATTCCCCATGAAACACTATATAAAATTAGGCAAAACATTGGGGTGAGTTTAGATTAAAAAGAGGTGTATTTCAAAGAAGTACCCAGTGATCTGTGTGGCTTTATTGCAAAAGCACAGCACCCACAGATTCTTATATAATTTCATGAATGGGAAACCAGTTCTACAATAGTCTAATTGGTTTGGGTCATGCTGATCAAAGCCAGGATAAATTCTGTTGTTGTGAGTTGCATGTAGTTCCCATGATGCTTTGCATTATTGGTGTGTGTGTAATTTTGTGTGTTTTTTATTTAACTTGCCTTTATTGCCAGTTTCCTTGCAGGATAATCCTTGCATCACTACTTTTCTGCTTAGGTTCTTTGTCTTTTTGATTACTATACTGCAGTGTAGCCCTAGAGCATATAATTATATACAGAGACAGGATGAGGCTAAAAACTGAAAACTGTACAAAAGGTGCTTGTCAGAATAAAATACTCAGCCACTAATCCAGATCCCAGAGGCACAAAGGAGGCATGCTAGACAAGGCCAGGCATGCAGATAGTTAAGAGAGAACATGCAAGAGGGAGCACAATGAGATTGCAGAAGTGGCTTGAGAAAGAGAGGATAGATAGATAAAGGGTGTAACAGAGTTCCAGAGTAAAGGCAGTTGACCCAATAAAGAGTGTTGCACAGCAGAGGAACTGAAATAGAAACAGCAAAAGAATGAACGTTGGAGGAGTGAAGTGAGTGGTAGGAAGGAACAGAAGGTGAGAGTAAGTAAGAGAGGAAGGAGTGCAGAGGTGAGAACCAAAATTAAACAAGCATTTGTCAATGCCGAATGTTGTCTCGCTGGCATTGGCATTGGTAGTGCAGGAGTCAGAGATGCATAAAAGGAATGGCAGTGAAGTACTGAAGTGACATCAACTCCATCCCTACCCTGCAGAGACCAACAGGCATTGGGGTGTGCCTATGGATCAACAGTTATAATGCTCATGCCATTTTACCTCACCTTATCCTGTAGACACTGACAAGTGTCATGGCGTGCTTTGCGGTCTTTGGGCATTATACGAACCCCATTCCATAAGGAAGGACACTGAGGTGGGTACAGTATAGGAGAATGGGGTGAACTTTGTGGCTGAACACTGCAAGGCACACCACAATGTCTGTCACTGGCTGCAGGTGGGGGTGGAATGGCATGAGCGTTACAGCCGATGATCCCAAGTCACACCCCTGATGCCTGTCAGTCTCTACAGGGTGGAGTGCTACAGTTGGAAACTGTAACACCGTAGGCATGTGTTGGTATTTTCACTCCAAATGTTCAACATGGGCTTTTTGTGAGCCCACCTTATGAAGAGCGGCACTATCAGTTTCTTAGCTGAAGGGTGGTTTTGCACAGCAGTTATGCCATTTGGCAACACAGGAACGAAAACACATTTTGGGCAGTATGTGGAAAATGACAACTGTATTGTTCATGAGGACATGTAAATAAATGACAACGTTGAAAATCTGGAGTGAAAATATAAAAAATGGGTGAAGTCATGAGTACGCATAGAAACGGTGCAACACATATCCGTAACCCAATTATTTTTGGGATTTTTTTAACCACATTTTTAACATAGATATTTTGGGACCTATCCTCATGAACAGTGGCACTGTGATTTTGTTAATGTGTCCCAAATGTGGATTTCCCACAGTGACCATGCCATTGTGCAGCACAGGTGCAAAAACACATTTAGGGCAGGATGTAAAAAATGGCAGCTGTACTGTTCATAAGGAGGTATGAAAAAATGCCAGTGTTGAAAATCTGGCATGAAAATATTGCAAATTTGCGAAGTTACAAGGGTGCATGGAAACTGCGCAAATGCACACTTGTAACACAGTCATTCTATGGAATTTCATCACCACATTTTCAACATAGGCATTTTAGAACCACTGCTCATGAACAGTGTAGCTTCATTTCCTCAAACTGTCCCAAAAACTGATTTCTCACAATGACCACGCTATTCTGTGCCTGACATGCGAAAACACATTTCAGCCAGGATACAGTACTGTATGTAAAGTGATAGCTATACTGTTCATAAGGAGGTGTGGAAAAATGACAATGTTGAAAATCTGGAAAAAAAATATTACAAATTCACGAAGTTACGAGCATGCGTGGAAACTGCGCAATGCACACTTGTAAAACAGCCATTTTTCTGATTTTTTTCCACCAAATTTGCAACATATGCTTTTTGAGAGCCCCCTCATGAACAATGGCACTGTCATTTTGTTAATCAGTCCTGAAAGGTGATTCCGTGCAGTGATCGTGAAATCACCTTTTGGGACCGAATAATGCCATGACAGTGCTTGAAATCATGAGGAGGTGTCCCAATAACCCCATGTTGAAAATGTATTCCTGAAATTCCCCAAAATGGTTGAGATATGCACCAAAGTTGAAAAAAACCTATTCATGCCATTATATAGCTTACTGGCATTTCTTCAGGTCACGGTCGGCTTTAAAGAGTGCAGACGTGTTCCCAGTCCACCAAAGATCATTGTGCCAGACCACAGAGGTAAGTATGGGGTGAGGGGCGTGTGGGGAGGCAGGGTGCGCAGAAGGTGGGCACGGGTTGCGGGAAGGGAACATAGAGACGGCAAAGGACTGTTTTCTTTTCTACAGGGTTTAAACAAAAAGGAAAAAAACAGTGCAGGATATTTTTTCTTTCTAGGGGACTTGGCATGCTGGGGTGGGCTCACAGTGTGCCACCTAAGTGTTTTTTTTTGGGGGGGATGCTTTAGCCAATGGGGGATTGGGCACCCCCATCGGCGCACAACAAAAGTGGAGGGGGGGACATCATGCCAACGGGGAGTGGGTTCTCTCATCGGCAAAATAAAGTTGAAGGGGGATTAAAGCCGACGGAGACTGGGCCCCCTGTCAGTAAAGAATGACTGTTGGGGGGGCACGCATGATGTCGAGGGGGATTGGACACCCCCTCAGCATACATTTTAAATGGCAGGGGGGTCATTATGCCAATGAGGAGTGGGCTTCCATGTCAGAATTGTAACAGGCCACAGCAGCAGCAGCAGCAGTCAGTGCCACCATGTTGCATGCACGTCAGGAGATGTGTTGTGGTCCCGCTGCATGACAGCTCCTCTCTCATTGTAGTGGACTTTTTGTTAGATCTGATGGCCACATTAGGGGTGCATGATGTCAGTGCCTGCTGCTGGCTTATTAAGGAATAAGGGACACACCTACTGATGCGTGCCCTGCATTCGCCCAACAGTGACCAAACCTCCAACACTGCTACTACCTCAATATGTTGGCTGTGCATGCGTGAGCCAACATCAAAATGAAGGAAGCACCATGGGAGAGGCACTAAGAGGTCTGAGAGATGAGAAGAGAGGACTTGGTAAAGGGTACACTGATGAGGGGTGGGGAGTCAGTGGCAAAGTGGCAGATGGAGTGAAAGAGGGGAGTCACATCTGACAAAGGTGGATTTAGGAGCACCTCCATAGACTGCATCTCTGTAGTTAAACAGTGGTCATTTCATCCTGACCATGATCTCCCACTGGACAGGGAGAGTAAGATAGAAATAAAAGGCTAAAATTGAAGGTGTAGCTTCTTGATCGTAACATCACTGTGGGCTGAGAAGTTACCTATCAAGTCCCTTACCTAGGTATTTGAAGCAGGGGATGATGTTTAGGGGAGTACCATCAAGACTTGTAAAAGCAGGTGACCAACTGAGGGTAACCCATGATATGGGCGACACAAATTGAGCGACTCAATATGAGCGACTTCATTTGAGTGCCTGGGATAATAGTGAGTGGGGAAGAATAGCGAGTATGTGATCATAGCAAGAGTAGAAATGAATGAGTAGTACGGGAGGAAGGGACTAGCTAGGGCTGTGTGGATGTAGTGCAGTTTGTGTGGACTGGAAGTCATGCTGCTAGCAGTGCATGGTGGTTAGAGGCATCACCTGTTGGAAGCTGGATTGTGCAGTACAGTGGGGTTCAAATCCTGTAAGGTAAGTTTTTGTTTTGAGTTTTTGATTTTATGAGTCCAGTGTGTCCATGTATAGGGGTTTGTTTTTTGCCCTGCTCCCCCACTTTTTGTCATCCACATGGCAATATTTCATTTTTTACCACTCCCTGACATTTTACCCCTCCCAGAGTTGCCTCCTCCAGTGACTATCTCCCTTCCCGTGTTTCTCCCAGTCCCTGAGTTGGTTCCCCCCTCCCCGGAGATGGTTATTTTAGTTAGGGGAGTGTGGGAGGCAAAGCCCCCGACAACAGGAGGTGTGGGGTGGGGGGCAGAGCCCACCACAAAAAGTAATGAAAGTACAATACTTTATAGGATGTAGCTGCAGTTCTGGTCACTGATATGCTGACAGCTATTGTGTATTCAACCTTATGTGTCAGTGCCATTATTTCTTAGCTATTATCACATGGTACCCAACTAAGCATGCTGAGTTGTTGGCGAAAGCCAAATATGATGACAGTTTTCTTGGCATTTATGAGAGTTGGCTTGTACTGAACCAGCAATGGACACTTTCAAAATCCCACTGTAATGACTGCTCCGGTGGGGGTGGGGGCAGAGCCTCCAGTGAAATAAACCATTGCACCATCAGCATACACATGGATATTCACTTAAACACAGGCTGAGAGGAGGCCACTGAGAAACATAAAGAATGATATGGGACCCAAGATCGAGCCTTGAGGCAAGCCAAAATTCATTTGGAAGGATAAGGATGGAGACACTCCTACGTGGGCAGACTGGTTAAGTCCGTAGAGGTAGGACTGAAACTAGTCAAGCACAGAGACCGAGAGCCTAGCACATTTCATCCAAAAGTAAAGGGTAAACTACAGAGTCAAAGGCCTAAGCAAGGTTGATAAAAATATCATCAGAAAAATATCCCTTATCCATCCTCTTTAGGACAGAGTCAGTGACATGGAATAGAGAAGAAACTGTAGAGTGAGTTTTTGGGAAATCAGACTGGAAGGCAGAGAGAAGAGGACACGTCCAGAAAATTGGAGTATTGGGAGGAGCCAAGTTTTCCTTGAACATTAGGCAAAGAGGGGAGAAGAGAAATAGGAGGATAGTTTCTGGGGATTCAGGTGTCACCCTCTTTGTTAAGGTGAGGACTTCAGTCTGCTTCCAACAGTGAGGAACCAAGCAAAGTCAAAAGCAGAGATTTAAAATGGGATAGGATTAACTTGATTATAGACATTGAAGCTACCTGGCCCTTCTTTTCTGCTGAATTTGTGCCAATCTGTGACAAGCATGTCCTTATAAAACATTTAAGGAAAAAGAACACCATTACCCTTATATGTTATAAGGCATTGCTTGCGCTCATCTCCCTAAGCGATGCAGCCTGGGCTGAGTATAGAAAACAAACTCCCAGAAGATGGGAACATATACAGGCAGCAATGCAACAGAGCAAAGCAACTGTTCAACGGTTGAAGGAGACCTGGGGATAATCATATCTGATGACCTAAAGGTGGCCAGGCAAGCAGTATGACAAGGCAGTCTAGAGGGCTAGTGGGATGCTGGGATGCATGGGGAGGGGCATCACCGATCAAAAGCAGTGCACATAAAAAGTCCTTTTTATTCAGTCTGGACTGCTCTCCTCCTCTGGGTGGACAAGGGTTTCTGGAGCCTGGGATATGCCCGTCTCCTAGTGGCAGCCAGAGGAATGGCACCTGGCACTGCCCAGAAGGCAGGAGGGGTGGGCAGATGCTGACGTACTGCACATGGGAGCACATGGCACATGTCATGGTGCCACTTTATGCCACCACTCGGGGTAAACAAAGGGGAGAAAAACAACCACAGGTGGAAGTATGGCACTCTGACACTGCCTGCACCGACTAGCTGGGCTCACCAGTCGAGATTATGGGATCTGGTCCCCAGCAGGCACTGGGGGACCCCATTGGCCCCACTGGGTGGGCAAGCCCTGTGGGGTACCTGCTGACAGGTAAGTCTTGGTGGATGTCGTGGTGACAGTGCTGGGTTGGCCAGGACAGAGTAGAACCATCCAGTAGGGAGGGGAAAAAGAGCAATAAAAAAAAAAGAACACCTGCAGTACATAAGCAAATTATACACACTGCTAGTAGTTAAAGTAAATGAATTAACTCACCAGCAGTAGCAGTGTACAAGTCTCATATGCAGTACTATTACTATAACATCATGGAAATGGAGGTGCTTCCCGCCAGAACACCACTGAAAAAAAAATCTGGCATGCTTCACCATGCTTGTATCTGAAATAGCTCCAGAAAGAACACATGCTTACATCTGCATGCTGACATCGTACATTTCAATGGGCTTGCACAACTGGATGAGATGTATGCTTATGTGACTTTGATACATTGTGGCTGTTTGCACCTCTATCCATGGGATATACCACCCTGTAGGATTACAATGCAAGGAACTCTAGAGGAGGATTCCTTCCCTATAGGTGCCACAGGAATAATTCCCTTGGTTAAAGGTAGCTTAGGAAGATGCCCAAAAAGAATACCCAAAAGGGTGTCGAGCATCAAAGAGGCAAGAAATCAGAATATATTGAGACTGGAAATTAAGGTGAGAGACATAAATGGGAAGGACAGGAGAAGAATGAGATAATACAAGGACGATGAATGAAATGAAAGCAGACAAGATACAGAAGGGCGGACTTCCTAAGTAGAGAGGGAACAGCCGGGGCCACCATCCGACTCCATCCAAAAGTGGAACTAAATTACTGAACCTAAGAAAACTCCATCCCTATCTAATATTATGATCATTGGCATGGAGGACAGAAAAAAACCCTTTGAGGAGGAAACCTCTGGGGATCCAAGGCCCAGATCACCTTCCCTCCAGACTGATGGACATTTTGATTAGTGATGGCTCAGCTACTGCAATTTAGAGTCAAGACTGAGGGAGGAGGAAAATATTCCAATTTAGAGGAAGCTGTCACTCTATCCTTCTAAATGGACACCTGTTGAGGGTTGCGAGTGATATCTCAGCAACTAGACACTCAAAAGCAAGAGAGGGGAGAGAGATGACTTCTGAGGTACTCAGCTGGCCTATGCGAGCCTATGAAACAGACCTGGTGAACCAGAGGCAGTCTTGATGGAGAATAGCATAGTGGGAGCCTCCAAACCCACTCGGTCAGCCAAAGGGGCTCTGATGATGACAGCCTCACCCCTTGCAGCTGGAAGTCATAAATTCTACATCCAGAGGTGTCACCAAGATGAGGGACGACTGTAGGTCCACCCGGAACAAACACATTCTCACTACGGGCCAGGGAGAAGGACCCTTCTCCAAGCACACATGTTCTAGATGCAAACGTCATGGGTGCAGAGCAAGACCGCCAGGCTAACCCTGAGCCAAGGAGCAATGGACATGGAAGTCATGTCTCTGAATGGAGAGCAATTCAGTGAGGTAGCATAAGACCCAATGAGAGGTATGCTCAATTAATCAATGTGAATGAGTAGACCCTGAGGTTGGACTGAGCAAAGAAGAACCAGACTCATGTCATGAGGAAACTACCCATGATTGGTAACTATGGTAGTGCATTCCATCTGGGTCCATTGAAAGCCAAATTAGGAATGGATAGAATTTCATGAAGGTAGGCGTGAGAGCAGCTGGGTAAAGCCGGCAGCTGATGGTGAGGTAGGCAGTACCAGGACAACATCTGAATAGGTTTGACTAGAATGTGGGAATAGGGGTTCAGAATGTAGAAATAGAGTAAGAAGAGGAGGATACAAATAGGTATAGTGATAGCAGGATAGGGAAACACCTCCAAAAAGAAAACACGGGACAAGGAAGGAGGAGAGTCGAGGGAGTTGAAGAAGATGGGGCAAGCCAGTGTAGAATAATGGAGGAGAAGCAGCCCGAAGCCAGGAGGCATGAGGCCACAAAGCAAAACAGCAAGATAGAATAAGGGGAAGTGCACGAGTGGGAGAAGAGAATCGCAGGGTGAGAAGGACGTAATGTATGCAAGGGAGGCAGAGGGATGAGGCAGAGTCAGGGGATGCACCAACTGAGCCATCCGGAGTAGATGAGGACTGCTAGAGGCCAGTCCAAGTGCACAGAAGGGCACAGCCAAACAAGGGATGTGGATATGCCAGGCAAAGGACAAGGTAATGAATGGCAGGAATATACAAACCAAGCAGAGATCCGAGGTGGAATGGGTTGGCATCAACGTGCAAAGGTCAGGTACAAACGAGGAGCACAACAAGAGAAATGGAGCTGTATAGAGAGAAAAGCCCTGAGGCCGGGCAGTTGTGGTCTCATTGAAACTGAACTACACACTAGGGCAGACTAAAGTAAGGAGAATGACAGTTGCAGAGCACCAGTTAATGGGAAACCTACATAAGGAAATGAAAAGCCCTCCGCCACATGCTGGACACGTGCAGCAGCCAAGGAGAAACAAAAACTGCATGATTCACCAATGATGGTATGAAAGTCCAGTGAGCCAAATGAATCAGGGCTCTGACGGTGAAGCAGGATGGGCCAGATGGGCAGAAGAATGCCCCGGCGGTCCAGTGACATGGAGAGCAGGGCCAAGAAAGTGCCACGAGGAATGAGCTGTGGCCCCAGAAGAGGTGAGAGCCGGGAGGAATGGGTGCAGCAGAGCACACAGGAGGAGCCAATTGAGGCAGAGATGGGATGACCCTGAATGTCGGCAGCAGCGTGGAGTGAAAACGGGGGAAAGCATCTAAAGTACAAGCCACCAGCAGCACAAGAAGAAACCTAGGAAAAGGTACGAGAGACCGTGGTGGGGGGGGGGATACAAGCAGAGACACAATGGCAGCTGTGGAGTGAGAGGCTGGGGCAGGGGGTACACACGAGCAGAAGCACAAAGGCGGCCACATAGTGAGTGGCATGGAGAGGCAACACAAGTGGGAGGGAAAGGTGAGGAAGAGCCAGCAGGCAGGTGGCCAGAGGCAAGCAGTAGACTGGGGCAGAAGGCAATGAACAGAGCTGCGAGGAAGATGAAGGGAGGAGTGAGGAGAGCAGAGCCTCCAGCTGCAACAAAGAAAATGAATGAGGACTGGCCCGGGGGGGCCTTTTAAGGCCTGGTTGGGAGAGTGTTATGTTGCTCCACCCATTGAACTCCAGCCAGCCCTCAGCCATCAATATATGTGGTGTTGTTATACACTTATTCACATGGAGCAAAACACTCTTTACCTCTGCCTCATAAATATGAGGTGGTCTTCAGGATGAAAGGGAAATGCATTGGATACATCAGATCAGTAAAATAACAGCATCAATAATTTTAACATAAGATTTTTTAGCATCAAAAATTTCAATTAAAACTCAGTTTGATTCTAAAAATCTTTGATACTAAAATGTGTATTGTCACTGGAACAAGAGCTCTTTGCTGTACTAGCTTAACTATCTGACTAGAGAAGTGTCAAAATCTCCTGATGCTGAGTCCTGGTTTTATGCTTATCAATAATACTCAGTGGTCCAGTGGGAGAAATACAGCACAAAAGATACGATCCCATGAAAACCCCCGTTGATAATGCTGCTGCCAAGCCAAAGCTAAAACCAGAATTGGGAGTGAGTTATTGCATCAGCAGACCACCAGCTACTCTTGCTAAGCATAACACTGGGACTCAGTAGCAGGAGATGTAGGCACTTGCAGTCAGACAGTGAAGTTAGTGGTGCAGCAGGCAGGATGTAGCAGTGAGCTCCGAGTCCAGCAACAGAACACTAGTAAAATAATAGCATCACAAATGTTATCATCAGACTTTTTTAGCATTAAAGATTTCAGTTTAAATTCAATTTGATGAAAAATGTTTTTGATGATAAAATTAGTGATGTTATTGGAACAGGAGCTCACTGCTGTACTAGCTTCTGACTGCAAGTGTCTAAATTCCCTTATGCTGAGTCCAGTGGACTAGTAGGAGAAACAGAGAGCACAAAAGACATGGTCTCATGAAGATCTCTGCTACTACCGCTGCCAAGCCAACAGTAAAACCAGAACTGGGAGTGAGTTGTACCATGAACAGATCTCCAGGTACTGTTGGTAAGCATAAAACCGGGACTCAGCAGCAGGGGCTGGCACTTGCAGTCAGATAATGAAGCTAATGCAGCAGGTAGGATGTGGTGGTGAGCTCCGGTTCCAGCGACAGAACACTAGTGGGAACAACTACTCTATCTTCATTAGGGATCTTTTCTCTCCCACTAGACCACCAGGTAGTTTTGAAAATTACACTGAGATATGGCTGGATAATTGCGAACTTGGGGCAGGGTTATCATAAAGACGGGATGCGGCCTGGGGGGTGTTATCATGAGCTCCAGTTACAGTGGCAGAAGCAGGAATCTGTGAGACTCTGTGTTTCCTTCACTAGACCATCGGGTATTTTTAAACACTAAGGCAAGTGCTGTAGGATTGGGAATGTTGGTCATCTAGGACAGGAAATAGTGGCAAGGAGGCTGGAATGAGAGGAGACTGTATTGGAATGGGGTGTGTTGTTTGTATGCCTGGGTTATGTGAAAAAAAAACTGCTTGGTACAGTGTGGTGTGTTTTAAAGGAACACTGTCAACCCTGTTTGTATCATACCATTTCAAACTGAAACCCCTCGTCTGATGATTGCATACCTTCTCTAAAATTCATTGGTGCTGCTGGTGGTTTAATCTGCCTGTTTCCCTTAGTAGAACTGAAATGCATGGTAAGTACTGTATGTACATTTACCCAACCTTGTTTTGTTTAAAATGTTTATTTTGCTCTTATTTACTCTTGCTGCTCATTTCCTGAACATAAGGAACATCCCCAGGCAGTGCAGCCACTCATGATGCAATAGTATCCTCTTCTGCTACTGCATCATGAGTGGCTAGACAGTGTGGGGTATTCCCAACAAGGAAAGATGAAATGGGAGTTGATTAAGAAATGTAAACAAACACGTTTTGGTGTGGTAATACCAGTACAGCTGACAATCTGTTTCTCACTTTTAAAAAGAAAAAAGGAATCAGAATCAAACTACCAGCTACATCAGCACATTCTACAGAATGTGAACAATCATAAACTGTATTTTTTAAACAAGGGACAGTTTGAGGTCTTAAGGGGTTGATAGTGTCCCTTTAAAAACGTAAAAAAAATCATCACATAACATGTATTAGTATGAATAAACATATGTTAAGTGATGTTTTCTTTACCTTTTGAATATGTTAACAAGTAACTTGACTCTCAGGTTACTACAGTGTGTACAAGAAGTGCTTTACAGTTTTCTACAACAGAGTTTTCAAAGTGCTTATCAGTGTACTGGAATCCAATGTAAGTGTAATGAATTTCTTCTTATTTAATCACTCTGGGCAGCAAATGGTTTACTTTCAGATCTCCCTGACACCGCTATCAGTAGCTGGGTAGAGGTTTCAAGTGTGAGGAGCCCTGCAGCTGCATGAGCCACAATGGAATGTTGCCACTGGAGTCAGTTGCTCACCCAGAGCTAAGCAGAAGTGTCACAACTCCGTACAGTCAAGTACAAAGAGCATCAGTTTTCTTCATCATTTTGTTTTGTTGACAAGTTTTAAGCTAAGCAAGACTGGCAGATAGAGGGGAAGTCAAGAAGCCAGTCACCATTCCAGCTCATGTTATCATCTGGATTTGCAAGAAAGAATGGAAACATAGAAACATAGACTTTGATGGCATATAAGCACCATTTGGCCCACCTAGTCTGCTCATTTCTCTGCCTATTGGATAAGCTGCACATCCTAGTTAACCCGCAGCCTACTTCCTCCTACCCTCCAGTATAATTGCCTTATGTCAGTCCCGTACATTCTTGAATTCCCATACTGCTTTTGACCCCATGACCTCCTCAGGAAGGCTGTTCCATGCATCCATCACCTTCTCCATGAAAAGATACTTCCTCACATTGCCCCTGAGCCCCCCCGCCCCACCATCTTCAAATTGTGTCCTCTTGTTCTTGCACATCTCTTTTTCTGAAATATGCTACCCTCTTGGACTTTGTTGATTCCCTTGAGGTACTTGAAAGTTTCTATCATGTCCCATCTCTCACTCCTTTCCTTCAGGGTAAACATATTAGGATATTTTAGTCTCACTTCGTATGGCTTCTGGTACAGACCCTGCACCATTATGGTTGCCCTTCTCTGGACTGCCTCCATCCTGTCTATGTTCTTGCAGAGATGGGGTTTCCAGAACTGCACACAGTACTTCAGATGGTGGTCTCACCAACTGTCTGTACAGAGGGATAACAACTACCTGCTTTTGACTGGTGGTGCCTCTCCCTATGCATCCCAGAATCCCCCTCCCCGCTCTCCTTACTGCCTTCTCACATTGTTTGCCTACCTTAAGGTCATCTGATATGAGTACCCCCAGGTCCCTTTCCATTTTTGTTGTTGATATTAACCCCCCACCACTGTGTACTCTTCCCCTGGGTTTTTGTTTCCCAGGTCGGTGAATTACTTTGTACTTATCTGCATTAAAACTAAGCTGCCATACTCTTGACCATTGCTTCAACCTTGCCAAGTCCCTTCTCATCCTTTCCACTCCTCCTTGTGTATCAACCCTGTTGCAGATCTTTGTGTTGTCTGCAAAGAGTCATACTTTTCCTTCTAGACCCTCCATAATTTCACCTATAAAGACATTAAAGAGTATTGGTCCATGCCAGCCCGGTGGTGCTGAGGGTTGAGGTGCTGGATGCCACACATCTTGTGCTATGCCTGTTACCCGGATTAGGGAATGGACTCAGGGCACCGGGGGCTGGCAGAGGAGAGGAAGGATTGAGTGTCCTATGACTGTTCTCCTTCCTCTGGAGTGGGTATGGGGTATGTGGCAAGCTGCAGTGGCACATAGCAGAGTCTAGGTGCACTGTCAGTGATGTGCATTCCAAGGGGAGGGAAAGCGGCAGATGTCTGCATGTTGGTTGCATCAGTTGTCATTGCATGTCCGGCTCCCTGGGGCAGTAATGGTGGAAAAAGTGTGGGGCGACCGTGGCGGCTCATGGCCAAGCCCTGAGCCCCTGGACACGAGAGGCGTGGCCACCTGGTTCCCGGTCACGAGCCCCCAGATGGGGGTGTCCCATTAATTTCATCAGGGTCTGTGTGAGTCAGATGCCTGCAGAATATGCCAGACCTGGTCCGAGGGCTCGGGTGCCGGTGGCGGCGGTCATTGTGGCCCACTCCGCAAAGGAGCAAAAGGATTAAATGATAAAAAAAAATAAAGAGTATCGGTCCCAGTAGTGAACCCTGTGGTACCCCAATAGTAACTCCCCTTTCTCCAGAGTATGCTCCATTTACTATTACCACCCTTGACCCACTCTCAAGTTTGCTAACTTGTTTATTAATCATGTGGTACTCTGTCAAATGCCTTGCTAAAGTCTAACTAGGCCATATTTACAGCCCCTCCCTGGTCTACCACTTTGGTCACCCAGTCAAAGAAATCTATTAGATTCATCTGACATGACCTTCCGTGCTGGGAATCCATGCTGCCTTCAGTTCTGTGCCCTGCCAGCCTCTAGGTACTTGACAATTATTTGTTTCAGAAGTGATTCCATCATTTTCCCTACTGCTGAGTTCAAACTAACAGGTCTGTAGTTTCCTGCCTCTGCCTTGCTCCCACTCTTGTGAAGGGGGATCCTAGAAAGGCTAGAAAGAGCCTATTAGAAAGAAGGGGTGGGTGATACCACTGATCTACCTGGATGGCCAGCTATTCTGCATAATTTGTGTGTTCACCATGGGAGAGATGCATTTAACATTTGATTCTGCAGGGGATGCTGTAAGCATCACAACCTGAGTCAAAGCACCCTGGTATCTCAAGAGGCCACCAATCCATCAAGTGGAGTAACCAAGGAAGAGAATGTGCAGCAATATGCCACTGGACTTTTAACCAACAGTAGGAGCCCAGACACTCCATGGAGGGAATAATAAAAACAAGAACAATTGGTTTGTGTTGGTATCTAGTGCAACCTATAAGCAGAAGCACTAGGGACTCATTGGGATGCTATCTTCTGGCCACCCCTACTGAGCTTCAGACTCATGGAGAAAGAATCACTTGGTATAACAGACTATGCTACACAGACAGAACACCCTCAACTTTGATACAGTCAGAGACTTTGACAATCAGTAGCCTTGCTAAACCTCTAATGTGCTTTCTCCTGTATTGTCCTGGGGAGCTTTTATGGAAGCCAGAGGCCCAGATGTACCCCATACCTTTTCTGTGTCCAGGCTATCAGAGGATGAGGGACCAGTGAAGACATCCTCAGTAACCATCAAAGAAGAATGGCCTGAGTTTGAATCTCAAGAAGAGTTTTTTTTTAAGTTCCACCCTCCTGTCTGTCCTCAGTTTACCTCTGGACTTGCTCAGCCTGAGGAGTCTGAACCCTACAGCTGGGAGGAAGAGGTTGCCCAGCACACAGTGGACTGGGATCAGGATGCATGGGACTCACAGATCTAGTGACCTCCAGGGAGAGCAGGGAACAGGTGCCTCCCCAAATCAGGTAAAGAGGAATGTATTGTCAGGAGAAGGACTGAGGCTCAGTTTTTGTGGCAAAGTACCCCGACCTGGAAAGGAAGCTGTAGCATGAAATAAAGAGAACTAGAGGAAGCAGTGTCTCATAGAGCATGCATGAGAAGAGCACACCTCTTGGGGCTACCCTGTTACCGAGGCAGCCTTAGACAAAGCCGAAAGATTTGCAGAGAAAGAGTGGAAACCTGTTGAGTTGGAAAAACTCGACTGATCTGTACTTAGGCAGAGGGTGAACTGTCCATGCACACATTAGCGATGAGGCAACCCCATGGTGCAATTGTCTACTGCCTCCACTCAGACTGGTACTCCTGAATAGACTCCTTTGCATTCCATTAAGGTTCTCCCAAAAGGAGCCTGGTGTACAAAGTTGTTATGTTGGCATGCAACAAAAGAAGACTATAAGCCATGGTCAGTGAGCCACACTCCCTCCATGGCATTGTCCAGTCAGGATGATGACTTGCTAGTGCATCATCCCCCTGATATATGAGGGATGTTCCTGACCTGGCTTCTGATCCAGTTCCAGTTCCAGATGTCATGAGGGAGATTGGGTCCATGAGGTTTGCAGTCCGGCAGTTCTGGCTGCAGGAGGAGGTGACAGTTGACAGCAGTTATGAGATCTAGTGGCTCCCCAGCACTTTAAAACTGGCTGGGCAAAATTTTTATTACTTCTTGACTGTTACATCAGTTACAAACACACATGGTTGCACTATCTAGGAGTATTGTGGACAGTATTCCATCCTGGTCCAACTGGACACTTAGGTTGGACATTTCCAGTGGGTAGTGTGCCCTTTCCAAGAATTTAGAACTTTTACCACCTGTTCTCCAGAGATGATTTGTCTTGGAAGTCCCAGCCCCAAGGGCTTTCTTTTCCCTAGATTGACATGTAAGGTTCACCTTCCCCAGTTTGCACTGTTTTATACTGTTTTACACAAAATCACAAATATAAAAAAATTACCAAACTTTTATAAAAAACCTTTTTTACAAAAATGTTACTGTCAAGTAGTATGTATTTTTCTTGTGTGCTTATGTATGCTATTTTGCAGGTGCAGTCAGTGAAGAGGACCTGAGACTTCGACCATGGTATCCATGGATGCTACAGGGCTTGGTATTACAGTATTTCACAAGTGTTTTAACATGCACAGCTATGACATAGTTTGTACAGATTTTAAAATTTTAACCAGTTGTTCTTTTTTCAGTTTTTTGGAAATACATAGATATGCCATGGCTTATTCTTAAAAAGTGCAAGGTTTTACAGTGCACAGTATGGTCTAGATTTCACTGGTTTTGATATTGAAACATTAATGCGTCTGTGACAGGTGTCTTGGGGAACTGTTTGTCTATGATTAATGCCTAGATTGAGGGTTCAGTAGTAGGTATCTAGTGGTGGAACCACATGAATTCTCACTGGTTGGGGACCAGCACTGTTCTAGAGAACACCTTGGATGGGCCACCCTAGCTGATGGGACGTCATGTTTGGTAGCCAGATATGTTACCTGGTAGTCATCTGTGCTACCTGTGAGGGGTCCCATAGTCAACCACCTTTAGCTGCTTTAGTTGGTAGATTTCTTTATAGCCATGGCTTCTGTGTCCCCTGTGGGTTCATGGCTATACTGGTCATAGGTAGAGGGTAGTTTGCACAGCCTCTCTAGTAAGGCACAAAGAGGGGATGACTTACTTCTGATGCCCTTGCTGAGGACAGCAATGTTTCTCAGTGATGGTGAGTGTAACCCCAGTGTCCTCTCTCCCCCAGGGTAACTAAAGTGTGTACAATAAGTGCTTTCTGCAGCAGAGTTTTCAAAGTGTATAGCAGTGTACACAAATCCTATGTAATGTAATGAATTTATTTTACTTTAATCACTTTGGGCAGCAAATGCTTAACATTCAGGTTTTCTCAGATACCACTGTCAGTATCTGGACAGAGGTGTGAAGTGGGAGGAACCCTGCAGTAGCATGAGCCACAGTGAAATGTTGCAGTGGAGTCAGTTGCTCACTGACAGCTAAGCTAGAGTTACCAGTCTGACAGAGGTAACTGCAAGGGAAGTTTCAACCCTCTCCTGACCTGATGTTTGGTGCTCGTTCAGCCCGAGAGTACCTGATCGTCGAGTTGTGGCAATTACTTTCTTCTGTGGCATACCCAGTGTGAGAAGAAGGACTTCTAAAACATCTGGTTATGGGAACTGTGAATAAAATGTGGGAAACTTCCTTGAACTGTGAGCCCAGAGCTCCCACAGCTGTCTCCTCCAGGATTGCCCCAATGGGAATGCCCCAATGGGAATGCCTTTGACAGTCTGGAGGGACTAAATTACAATTTGTCTGACAGGATGTTTGAAAGATTACAGTCCATATCCCTGGCAGATTTTTTGTAGGGGATGGAGTGGATCACCTTGATCGAAAAATGGGGCACTAACCTCTCTGACCAGATGATGTGGAATGGCTCATGTACTACAAAACATTATGCATGACACAGAATGTGCTATCAGCAAAGGACACAATCTGATCCAAAATGTGCAGTTTCTGACAAGTATGTTTGCAATTAAGGACAACAGCATCCACAAAGAGTTTACTTGTTTCTGACAAAAAAAATCCTCAGTAAGGGCACCAGCTGGCCCCAGAAATGTTTCTGCCTGTGTGGACAAATGTGTTTTTTTAACCCAAAGCATTCAAATTCTGCGAGGACATGCTCTGTCCTGGCTCCAATCCCAGAAGAGGGATGGACAAATATATTTTTACTGTACTTGATCCCTAATTCGGGGACCTTCTTGGACTTTGTGTAGAGTGCAATGGACCATGTACTTGTTATGCCTTCTACACCCACCACTTCCCTGGTCGGGAAAAACTTTTGTCTGTTTATATCTTGTTAAAGAATAAAGTCTACTACTTGAACCTAGCTAAAGGAGAGGACATTCTTTTATGATTACTGTGTTTTACTGGTGCCCCACCATTACAGCTCTGGTTCCCAGTGTCATGGGCCACCCTAGTTCATGGGTTAAATAGAAATGGTGTGTGTAACATTCACGTTCAGTCATTTCACTACCAGTCTAGCATTACTTGTAAAGCAATTTGGGATACAATGTGTATGAAAGTGTTATATAAATGCTGAGTCTTCTTCTAACACCCCACTCAACAGTCAAGGGCAGTAAAGCAACCCTTAACCATGGGGGAGGGGGTGGGAGTCAGCAGCAAGGCAGGCTGATACTATAAGAAACCAGGTTATATACAGTAAAATGAAATGAGAGTGAACAAGGTTCTACTGCATGACGGCTGCTGCTACAGCAGTTCTTACTAATCTGGCTTTCTCCTTATTGACTTAATCACATTGCACATTAGCAGTCAGTTTAGAGAAGCTGAAGGAGGGGAAATTTGAATTAGGAAAGGCTATTGTTTACACTTTTTAAATGCTATGAAACTGCATTCATCCTAATTAAATAAATGCAGTTTTACCATTCAAGTAAACAGCAGTCCTTTCTTTAAAGGGCTAGGACGCCCAATTTTAGAAATGTTGTTTCTCAGATTTATGGGTTTAGGTATCCTTTAATTTTACAGAACATCCCATTAAAATTTGGAAAATACTTTAAATCACACAGCAGATTAGCAAGTCAAAGGGGAGAAGTTCAATTTTAGTACTATGTGGAACATATGGAAACAAAGAAATATGGACAATGCTGGCAGAAAAGACCACTGATCCATCCAGTCTGCCCATAACACCCTATCATCCCTCAAAACATTTTGTCCATGGTCCCCATTTCATGGCTACCACCCTTAGTAACTATGGTAGCTTGTGATAACAGCAACCACAATTGAGCGCTTTCAAAAAGGGCAACTCAATCAAGGAGCCTGTGCACAGGGCTACCTGGCAAGGGGTCGACTGAATGAGGGGGTAGGTTAATATAGCGACAGGATGTCGCTATGTATACAAACATGTGTGGGGGGGAGGACCATGCTGTGTGACAGGCAGAAGGGGAGGGAGGATTTGGGGGGTGTAGTGCAGCCATGGGCTGCTGAACTGGCCATGTGGCATGGTGGGTTGGTGGCAGGCTGGGGTTGGGAGGGTGCAGGGTGTGGTTCTGGGCTCGCTCGTGCTTTTTGCACCAGGTAGAGTTTTTTTTTTCACTTTTTCACCCCCCTGGAGTTGAGAATCCTTTAGTATGGTGGTGCAGGGGGTGTAGCCCCCCACATAAAATACAAAAACCTAACTCTCTGGTGCCCTTTTGTGGTTCACTGCGAGTCTACATCGCCAAAATGTATTTTTGGTGATGTACACTTGCCCAAACAGCGAACGCTATTCCGCAATCGCCGTTATCACATGGAACCATAACTACTAGCCCTTTACTCTGTCCCAGCCATGCCTGAAAGCATTAGTGGAGTTGGCACCCACTACATCAGCTGGAAGACCATTTCATGGCTCAGCAATCCACTCCATAAATTAAACTTTCTCAAGCCCCTCATGAATCTCCCTCAGCCCCCGTCAGTTTCCACTCATGTTCCTGTGTTCTTGATCTACAGTTCTGCTGACTAGTTCCTCACAGTTCAACTTCTTCATGCCTTTTAGTAACTTGATGGTCTGTGTCATATTTCCGCTCTTCCATCTGGCCTCCGACGAGTACATGTTCAGTTCCTTAAGCCGATCCTCATAAGATCTACCCTGCTGCCCTAGTATCAGTTTGGTTTATCTGTGTTGTCTCCTGCTTGTCCCTACCTTTCCTCAGGTGAGGACTCTGAAAGTGGGCACAGTACTCCAGTTGTGGCCTCACCAGTTATCTATTGAGAGGCAGTCATGCCTCCTTTCTTCTGTTGTCAATATTCCTCCTGGTTTGCACCAGCATCCTGTTTGCCTCACTGCAGGCCTCACCGTAGGCCTTGTTCTATTGGCTAAATTGTTTAAGGGCATCACTTATGATGACTTCTAGGTCTCTTTCCCTAGGAATAATGCCCAGATTAAGTGCTTAAATCCAGTACACCGTCCTGGGGTTCATGTTCCCTATGTTCATCATCTTACTGTGTTTGGCACTGAATTTAAACTACAAAGCCTTGGACCACATGACTAGCCTTTTTAGGTCTCTCTGCCTCTCCCTATTCCCATCCTTGTTGTCTACCCTAGCATGGAGCATAGTGTCTTCTGCAAGTATACACATCTTGCCTTGAGTTCCATATCCTATGTCACTGATATTCAAAATGACTGGACCCAGGATTGATCCCGTGGCATCCCACTTAGTACCTCCCTCTCTTCAGATTTTACTCTGTTTACTACAACCCACTGCTGTTACCCTTCCAATCAATTTCCCACCTATCCAATTGTCCATTGCTGCACCCAGAATCTCTAGCTTCTTCAGCAACCTTCTGTGAGGCACTGAGTTGAAAACCTTGCAGAAATCAAAGTACAGTAAATTCACACCATGACCCTTATCCGTACCTTCATTACCCAGTCAAAGAGTATTATCAGGTTGGTCTGACAAGACCTCCCACACATAAACCCATGCTATTTACTATCCTTGAGTCCATTTCTCTCCAGATAGTCCATGAGGTCTTCTTTGACCAGGGTTTCCAATAGTTTTCCCTCAATGGAAGTAAGACTCTTAGGTCTGTAGTTACCCGGTTGCTCTTTTTCCTACCATTGTGAAGTGGAACTATATCCTCTACTTTCCAGTCTTTTGGAACTATCCCAGTGTGAATTGAGCTATTGAATAACCCTACCAAGGGTTCAGATAGTTCTGATGACACTTCCTTGAGAACCCACAGATGCATTCCTTTTGGCTCTGGGAGTTTATCTATTTTAGGGCTGCTAGCCCTTTTCAAACCCTTTCACTACTAAATACCTACTGCCTCATTTCTGGAATCCCCCTTACAGCTGCTTTAATGCCACTGTCTGGCAGAGGCAGGGCCCCTGCTCTCCACTGTGAATACAGAGCAGAAGTAGTCATTATGAACCGTGGCTTTTTGCTTGTTCTCCTCTATTACTCTGCTTCCCTTTGTTTGCCCAGCAATCGCCTCTTTCAATAATATATCTGAAGAACTGTTTTACCCAACTCTTGACCCCATCTGCAATAAGCAGTTTTGTGTCTGCTTTTGCATCCCTGACCGCTCTCTTTGCTTCCCTAGTTGTCACTTAGTACTCCGCCAGTCTTCCTCCCCCTGTTTTTCCTTGTAGATGGAGAATGTCTTATTTTGGGCCCTCTACACTGCCTTACTTACCTTTTCAGAGAATCATATTGTCTCATGTACCTGCTTCTTTTGGTTACCATTCTCGTGCATGACTTCATTGCCTCAAGAATGGCCCCCTTAATTTCTCCTCATAATTCCTCCAATCCCACAATGTTGTCCACCCCAACTAACCTGTCCTGGACTAATTCCTTCATTGGCTGAAGTCTGCTCTTCTAAAATCCACAACTTCAGCTTTTGATGAGGGCTTACTAGAACCAAGGGCCAGCTCGAACCAAAAGGTGTTATGGTAGCTTGACCCTCGTGCTTCCCAACCCACACTTCTATTACCAATTCTGAGATGGTGAGCTCCATTTCAAGAATGGCAGCCTGCCTTGTGAGTTCCTTAACTGGCAGCACTATCAGGAAATCCTGTAATGTATCTAGCAAGGCCTGATTTCTGGTACTCCTACTGTAGCTGCTGGAATGTCTCAATGAATATCTGGCAGGTTGAGATCCCCCACTACCACCACCCTCCCCTCTGTCACCCCCTCTTTGATTCTGCCCCAATTTCTCAGTTTCTCTGTTCCCACTGACCTGCAGGTTTACATACCATCCCCTATCTGTAGTTTCTTACCAGAGGCCACCATGAGTTGAACCCACGGCAATTCTCTTTCCTCATTTCCTCCCCAGATGGATCCATCCTCCACTGCCTTAATGATGTCCTTGGGGGCTCCTCCTCCTCCTTTACCTTTCCCTCTATACCTCCTAAACATGGTGTATCCTGGGACTGACAGGTCCCAGTTACTATTCTCCAAAGGTCCAAGTTTCTGTAATGGCTGCAAGGTCCATCTCCACGTTTATCACCATTGCTTGTAACTCACTGATTTTATTTCCTAGGCTTCTGGCATTAAGGCACACCACTTTCCATCTTACTCCCAATCCCATCTTGATTTTCACTCGTCTTTCCCCCTTACATTTCCCTAGCCTCCTTCATTTCTTGTTTTTCTTGTTGTCTGTAGGCTTTGTGAGCCCTCCCTCCTTAGTCTCTTCCCTTAAAATAATTTGTACTCCAGCCATTTAGTTTCCCTCCTCGCTGCTATTACCTCCCAGTTGAGGGGGAGCACTAGCTGGGTCCCCACTCTCTAATAGTGGTTCCCCGAATCTCAGCCTCCCCTGCAATCACTTTAACTGTCCACCAATATAGATGTCAAACTTCTGCCCCAGTGCACTGATCCTGTCTTTTGTTAAGTGAAGGCCATCACCCTTGAAGAGCCTCCTGCCTCCAAGCTGCCCATCCCCCACAAAGTAGTACCCATCTTCCTGATATCATCCATTTAACCAACCATAAAACTCCTTGATCTCCTCCTTCCTCACTCAGTCATTCCCATTCCCCATACTGCCCATATAGGAAGGATTTCTGAAAAGTCCAGGGAAGCTGAGTGCACCTTCATTTTGTCCCCCAGCCTTCAGACATTATGCTTCACTGTTTCCAGAGGCTTGTGCACCAGATGATTGGTACACAAATGTACCAGTACCTCCAGCTACACCATCCTCCCTATCCTATCTATATCACAGATGGCTGATACATCAAATTGAAAATAAATTGAAATGGGGTTATTCTGAATCAGAAAATGCTGAAGCTGTAATCCATTCAGAAGGCCCAGGGTTAAATCTTAGACACTACTTAGAGAAAAAAAAAATATAACACTTCCAGAACTGAGATAACTATCATGAAACACATTATGATGAAAAAAGACACAACTGATCTTATCAGAAACTATCTAAAGCTCGTCAGGAGCCTGAAGAAATATAGTGTCAATTGATTTTTAGTGCCTGTGATAGATTTTCAATACAAATTATCTTCACATCAGAAAAATACCAAATCTGGCTTAAAATGCCACCCTAAATTAGACCAAAGTCATAGAAACTTAGAATTTGTTGGCAGAAAACAACTGCTGGGCCCACTCAGTCTATTATAGTGTTCCCTGCCTATTCCACATCAGTAGACCCTATCTGCTCTCTGGCAACTCTCCCTCCTCCCTGCCTGTCTTCTGCTGAGCTACTGGCTCCATGTTAAGTGGACCGGTAGCTTGGCTGACCTCGGTATCTCATCCAACTCGCATGGTGTTGTGCAATGCCAGATCTATTAAAAACAAGATGGCTATTATAGCTGATCTTGTGGGGTCAGCAGATCTGGCTTGCATCATCAAGACCTGGCTGAATGAGAATGCTGGCCCATTTTGGTGGCAGCAATTCCAGCCGGTTTCTCAGTGATACACCGTGCGAGATTGGATCTCAAGGGCAGGGGTGTAGCAATCTGTTTTAAATCAGAACTGAACATGGTTGATGTGCCAGTTGAGGGAGTCAGGTTCTTCGAGCGTGTTGTGGTCACTGGAGTGGGCTGCAGAATTATTCTCATCTACCGTCCACCCGATGCAGGAAGTCACAGACTTTATTGTCGACATGGTATTGGAGTCCCCCAGATTGATCGTGCTGTGTGACTTTAAAGCCTGGGTCAATGACAAAATCTCTCCATTTGTACAAGTCTTCCTCCATCTTATGTCTTCATTGGGCTTCACACAGGCAGTTGCCTCTGTGACTTACACTAATGGCCACTTGTTGGATCTGATTTTCCTCCTGGGGATGGAAACCTCTGACATGGTGGTGGAACTGGTCAGATGGTCCGATCACCACACCGTAAGGTTCAGCTCCTTTGCTCCTCCTTATAGACCTGTCCCTGAGGAGATGGTTCAATACTGCCCTTGTGGGGTGTGACCCCAGATGGTCTTTTGGCAGAACTGGACCTATCAGGATAACTGGGTGCAAGCGAGGGTCCTGAGAACCTTTTACAAGCCTATAATCAGGCTGTGATGGGGGCTCTGGATGCCTTGACTCCTGTACGGTTTTGTCCTCTCACCCTCCACCCTCGGTCCCCTGGTTTGATGGGGCCTTGAGGGACTTGAGGCAAGAGGGGCAAAAGTTAGAACATAGCTGGCAGAGAAACGGCCTGAATGCTGAGAGACTTAGACTGATGGAATATTTTAGAGACTATCAGTCAGCAATCTCCCGTAAGAAGGCAGAACTCCTGTCCAGGGAGATTGCTGCAGCTCAGAATCATTCAGCTCAGCTCTTTCAAGTTGTGGACAGACTGTGCAATCCAGCCTGTCTGCAAGTTCAAAGAGTATTTTCTCATGGAAAGTGTGAGGAGTTTGCTTACTTCTTTGCTGGTAAGGTTGGCAACATCAGGTCTAAGATCCATTCAGCTCGCCCTATGTGGGGGACTGTGATTGGCAGAGTGTCGCTACACCTCGGTTCTGCTGTAGGGAGTTTGAATGGCTGGAGATCGAGCATGTCATGCGGATTATCAGGGATATGTGCCCGACCTGTTGTAGTTTGGATCTGGGCCCTACTCACCTTTTATTAGGCTGCATTGATGTCACAGCCAAGTTCTTGCAGAGATAGTCTGCTGTTTGCTGGAGTCAGGTGAGTTTCCTTGCTCCATGAAGGAAGAAGCGGTGATTCCCCTTCTCAAGAAATCTTCACTTGATCCAGACTGCCCCGCCAACTACCGACAATCTCTAATCTTTTCTTTCTGGGAAAGGTTATTGAGATGGTTGTGGCACTACAGTTGGAGAGCCATCTTACCATCCATGACATCTATGATCCTCTCCAGTCTGGTTTTCTTAAAAGGCATAGCATCGAGACTGCCCTGGTTTGGGTGCTCAATGATCTCCTGATTGTGAGAGATCAGAAACCCCTTACCATCTTGGTATTTCTAGATCTCTCTTCAGCTTTTGACACAGTGGACCATGGGATGCTGCTGGAATGCCTGCGTGTCATCTGTGGCCTGTCTGGTATGGTCCTCAGATGGTCCCATTCCTTCCTCACTGGCAGATCACAGAGAGTGGTCTCAGGGATTAATTCTTCTGGGGCATTCTCTCTGCCACGTGGGATGCTGCAGGGCTCCGTGCTGTCCACCATGTTATTCACATGTATATGTTGCCGGTAGGAGAAGCTGTGATGTGATATGGGCTGAGGTTTCACTGTTATGCAGATGATACACAGCTCTACCTGTCCTTTGCACCCGATCAGGATAGTGCACTTGCGGTGTTTAACAACTGCTTGGCAGAAATCCAGGAGTGGATGAATTCCAGCTTGTTGAACCTGAATTCCGACAAGACTGAGGAGTTAGTGGTGGATCCTTACTGCCAGATAGAGGGGTTGGGGATGGGTTGTCCCTGAGGGCTTTGGCTCAGGGGGTCCCAGTTACTAACCTCTGAATGAGTGCGAAATCTGAGGATACTACTTGATGATGGTTTGACACTTCATTCCCAGGTGTCAGCCATGGTTAAATCCTCTTTTAACCATCTGAGGAATATCACCTGGATTAAACACCTAGTTCCTCTGGTGACCTTCCAGCTCTGATCCATGCTTTGTGACTTCATGCCTGGACTACTGTAACTCCCTTTACCTAGGGATCCCAGGGTTGATATCCGCCGCTTTCAGCCGGTGCAGAACACTGCGGCCAGGCTGTTGTCTGGATCATCTCAATCCAGTCATATTATGCCTATGCTGTGCGAACTGCATTGGCTGCAGTTCAGTGGTGGATCACCTTCAAGGTTGGTGTACTGACCTACAGCATAAAGCCCATCACGGACAGGGACCGAGCTACCTGCAAGATCTCCTGCACCATTATTGCCCTCTCCGACCACTCCGCTCGACCAACGAGGGATTGCTGGAGAGTCCCAGGGTATGATTAAAAACATCTAGATATTGGGCATTTTCATTTGCAGCCCCAACCCTGTGGAATTCTCTGCCTCATCAGATATGTGAGTGCCTGACAGTGGAGAGCTTTAAGACTGCCTTAAAAACCTATTTATTCGAACATGTTTTTAGTGCTGTTTTGTAACTGGATTTTATTTTTGAGATGTATTTATATACTGGAAATGTATTTTAGCATTTTATGGTTTTAATTGTTGTTTACTGTACAGCGCTCTGGTACTCACTGACTAGCACTATATAAATAAAGGTTATCATTATTATTATTATTATTATTATTATTACTACTCCTCTGTGTTTATCCCATGCATGTTTGAAGACCCCCATCATTCTAGCCTCCACCACCTCTGCTGGTAGTCTGTTCCATGCATCTACTACCCTTTCAGTGAAGAGATATTTCCTCACAGCTCACCTGAACTCCCCCCACAGCTTCATCAGATGCCCCCAAGTCCTGGCTCTCAACCTCATTTGGAAGAGGTTCCCCTCCTGCACACTTTACACTCCTGTGGGATACTTTTAGGCCTGGATCATGACATCTCTCTCTCACCTCTCTACTAGAATTTACATGTTGAGATCTCATAGTCTGTCTTTATAGGCCTTCTCATGCAAACCCTGAACCATTTCAGTTGCCAGCCTCTGGACTTCCTCCACCCTAACTATGTTCTTTCTGAAGTGTGCTCTCCAAAACTTGACACACTAATCCAGGCGGGGGCATAACAGGGAGCGATACAGTGGCAGCACTACCTACCTCCTCCTGCTGGAGATACCCCTCCCTGTGTACCCCAGCATCCCACTAACCCTGCCCATGGTCTTGTCACACTGTGCTGCCCCATGAGGTCTGCTGATATAACAACCTCAGTTTCCTTTTCTTGTCTAGTGACTGTCTGTACTCTCCCTATCCCAACTTACAGTATACCCAGCACTGGGGTTCCTATGCCCTAGGTGCATGATTTTGCATTTTTTGGCATTGAACCCAAACTGCCACATCTTTGATCACTCCTCGGGTTTCCCTAGATCCTTATGCATTTCCTTCACCCCTCCTGAGAGTCCACCCTATTTCAGATATTGGTGTCATCTGCAGAAAAGAATACCTTCCCCTCCAGTTCTTCTGCATTGTCCCCTATGAAGATATTGAAAAGGACTGGTCCCACTACCAAACCTTGTTGTCCATCACTGGTCACTCCCCCATCCTTTCAGTGAATGCCATTAACTATCCCCCTCTGTCTCCTCTCCAATTACCATGTTTGAGCTCAATTTACCAATTTGAACCCTACTCCTAACTGGTCAACTTCCTAATCAGTGGCACATTGTTGAAGTCTAGATAGGCTACATCCACTGCCCACCCCTGATCGGTTTCCCTGGTCACCCAGTCAAAGAAATCCATCAAATTCATTTTGCATGAACTTCTTCCCATGAATCTGTAGTGTGTGTGATCCAGCAGCCCTTTGAATTCCAGATGATTGATCAGCCTTTCTTTCAGTAGGGTTTCCATTAATTTCACCACCACTGAAGTTAGACTGACTGGGTTGTATCCTATCCAGTCACAAAGCCTTAACAATCTTCAGAGCTGTGAGTCCTTTTAGGCCAATTTTCTTTGAAAATTGACCTGTGACCCCCTCCCCACCCCATATTCTTGCTTCTTTCTGGTGGTCCATCATCTCCTCCCTCCACTGTGAAAACTGAGTGGAAGTATCCATTTAAAATGTCTGATTTTTCTTGGTCCTCTACTGCAGTTTTCCCATTCTGCCCTTCTAATCCTCACTATCCTTTCCCCTTGCTTTGCTCTTCTCATTTACGTACTACATCTGAAAATAGCCTTATTCCCTTTAGCCACCCCACTATCAATCATTTATTGTGTCTGCAACTTTTCTCTCCTAACTGACTTACCTGCTTTCTTCTGCCATGCTTAGTGCACCTCTCTGCCTCCTTTCATATGTGTTGCTTTATTTCTCTTGAATGCCACCTTTTGTTTCCAACACCTTTGCCACTTCTTTGGAGAACCATAACAGTCTCCTTTTTCTTCTGCTTTGGCTTACATCTTTTATGCAGATGTTTATTGCCTAATTATAACCTCCCTTATTCTTCCTGATTGTTTCTCTACTTCTCCCTGTCACCCACCAAGGCACTTTGTAAGGAAGTTTCCCACTTCTTTAAAACCTGCCATCCTAAAATCCAGAACCCTTGTGTTTGTGTAGCTTGCCTCTGCTCTTTTCCTTATATTAAACCACACTATACAGTGATCATTAGTACCTCAGAAACTGCCCACTGTGGTGTCTGCAATGCTGTCGCTGTATATTAACACTATATTCAAACTTGTCCTATCCCTAATGGTTTTTTTAGCTAGTTGCCTGAGAAAAGCCCCCTTCAGGGAGTTAGGTATGGCCCTGCTCCTTACCAAGCCTGCAGCTGGGAGGCTTCATTCCACATCTGGCAGACTGAAATCTCTAACTAGCAGAACCTCCTCCTTACTTGCCACCCTGATGATGGCCTCCCCTAGTGCCTCGCCCAAATTCTTCTCTTGTGCTGGAGGTCTATATACTGCCTCCTTATTTTTATTTATTTATTTAGTTTTTTGTTGACTGGGTAAGTGCACTAGACAAATCCTGCCTATTTTCAGGCATGACCCAGGGAAGGGGGTGATCACTCAGCCCTATATTTCCAGGCAATAGGAAACCCTGTGCATACAACTATTTTATTTTTTTTATTTTTTTTTTGGACAGAGGTCTTAGATTCTATCTCCAGGATGACTCACATTACCTCCAGTCCCTCCTCATCTTGGTGCACTTGCACCTTTGTGGCCATTATACATTCCTTCTCATGTAATGCCACCCCTCCTCCTGTTGCTCTTGAATATTGAGTAGGCCAGAATGGTCATGTCCCTGTCATGGTGCTCTGAGGACAATGATTCCATTATGGCCACTACATCCGGTTAGGCTCCACCATGATAGCCTCTAAGTCTGGGACTATGTCACCAAGGCTCCTGGCATTAGCATACATGACTCTCCACACCTTCTCGTACCCCTGCCTGATGCCCTCTGTCTTCCCCTCTTTATTGCCTACATTGTTACCTTAAGTCCCATCTGATTCCCCTCTTCACTTTTTTGCATTCCTGGTTCCCTTTTGATCAATTTTCCTTCCCCACTGTAGTTCATATACATTCCTCTTTTTCTTTATCTTGTCCCAGCCCCTGCTTTGCTGTGGCTCTGTCTTTGGAATATTTTTACCCCTTGGGCCCTCATTCACTGTAATTTTACCATTGGGGGGCCCTGTTGCCTCTTTTGGTTTTTCTGCCTCCACCCTGGTTAGTTTAAATTGTCATCCAAGTAGCATCTATGGTCTCCTTTCTAGAGGGATGCAGGCCATCTCCCTTATGGAGTTCCCTATGATCCCAGGTTGGTCCCCAGTCCATGATGTAGCCAAAACTCTCCTCCATGCACCATGCCTTTGATCAGTCAAATCATCAAATCAAATCAAATCAAATCAAATCTTTATTTATCCAGGCGATCACCGTTGCGCAAGCTCATTTGCAAGGTGGACCTGCAGTTAGTCATAAAGGATAGGCATACATATGTTACACAAAAAATAGAATTTAGGAATACAGATTTATATGTGTAAGGTACATTATAAACATTCCATTGCACTAGTGGGGAACAGGTAAATACTATGTCAAGCAATAATTATACAAAAGTACATTCTTCCTATACATGATTGAAGTCGAGATACTAGTATCAGCCAGGGAGGGCAGATCATAATCATTGCATCCCTAGAAATAAATATGGTTTCTGCGAGGTTGTAGGAACCAGAAACCAACAGGCAACTAATTTAGAGTCATGAAGGAAGGTTGGGAGTATGCCAGGGGCTCTGAAGGCCAGGCAGGACTGGCTACTTAATAAGTTAGGGAGGGATTTACAGGGTAGGGTATAAAATGAGGGTTGGAATTAAGCGATGCATCCACTAGTAGAACCACTAGAAGCTGTGGTAACATTTACAAAGTTCAGTAAATCTTATGTCATAAAGATGCCTGAACATAGCAATACTGACAAAAGTGCTGAGTTTCAAGGAACTTTGGATCCCTCTCCATAGTGTGGGCAAAGTATGACTTATGGCAGCCCTACCAAAGTGGTTGCTAATCCTGGGAATTTTTAAGGAGATTAGTGAATGACTTCTAATGCCGTAGCTACTAGGTGGACTTGCAGGAAGGCAGGCAGTAATGTAGTCTGGGAGTTTGTTGGAGAGAGCTCGAAGTGTCCAAATGGCTGCATTTCTATGCCTTCTGAGTTGAAGCGATGGCCACCCTACTGCAGTATATAGAATGCAGTGGTGCGTGGAGGATGGAAGTCCAGTTATAAATCTTAGAGCTCTGTGGTACAATACATCCAATTTAGCAAGATGGGAGGCAGGACATTGGCCATATATAATGTCAGCATAATCAATTAATGATAGAAATGTAGAATTGACAAGCTGTCTTTTTGCTGACTCAATAAGAAGATGTTTAATTCTGAAGAAGAGGCCAAGCCTTTGCCTAAGTTTTTTCATTAGTTCTTCAGTATGCACTTTAAAAGAGAGTTTACTATCCAGCCATATACCCAGGTATTTGAATTTGACACAAACTCAAGATTTTCACCAAGTAGAGTGGATACAGGGGAACATTATTATAGGCTGTAGAGATGGCACCGGTGTTAGAAGGGGCAAGCAGCATTGCCTTGGTTTTTTTGCATTTAATAAAAGCTTTTTATCAATGAGTTGATATTGCAGTTTATTGAATTCATCTTGAATTGCAGCACATGCTGCTCCGCGGGGGTGTCTCAGCTTAGGTATAGCACTGTGTCATCTGCGAATAAGTGGACTTTGGCCTCTGTAATTCCTAAGTTCAGGTTGTTAATATAGATGTTGAACAGCAGTGGACCCAATATAGAACCCTGAGGGACTCCTCTCTTTATTGATTTAAGTGGTGAGAGCTCTCCTTCTGCCTTTATTTGTTGCTGTCTGCCTGAGAGGTAGTTCTGGAACCAGGCCTGTGAAATTGAGTCCAATCCTAAACTGTTTAGCACTGAAAGAAGTAGACAATGGTCGACGGTATCAAAGGCCTTGCTAAGATCTAAGAAATCCACACAAACAAATTTTTTTTTGTCCAGATCCCGAAGCCAGTCGTCAGTAACTTTGGCCAGTGCAGTGATGGTGCTATGTTTGGTTCTAAATCCAGACTGCATGGGATTAAGAGATTTTATGCTGTCCAGGAAGGATCTTAGCTGTGTGTCCACGATTTTTTTCCAACATTTTCGAAAGTATAGGCAGTAGAGAGATTGGCCTATAGTTGTTCAGATCACTGGGGTCCCCTGATTTGTATAGTGGGATAACATGAGCAGTTTTCCACTCTGCAGGAAGGGAGCCTTGAGTTAGGGACAGGTTAAATAAATGCATTATTGGTGCTGCTAGTATATGATAGGCTATTTTCAGAAAGTATGGATCAAGTGAGTCAGCTCCAGCGCTCTTTTTAATGTCCAACTGTAACAGAAGGTCTTCAACTTCTTTCAAGGTGATTGATGAAAAGGCGAATGTCCTGCCATTGTTAGTTGCTTCTAGGGACTGGGCTTTGAACTGTGGCCCGAAGGCTGCTTATTGGCACTTTATCAAAAGCCAGGCCAGCTGTGGCAAAGTGATTATTGAAGGCTTGCAGGATTTCAGATTTATCAGTGACAGTGACATTGTCAATGGATATTTTGGATGGGAGCGCACTACTAGGTGAGTGGCCCGAGACTTCCTTAATAGTGGACCAGAACTTGGTGGGGTTATTAGATGCAGAGAGCAGTTCAGATTGATAAAAAGTAGCCTTTGCTTCTCTAACCATTTTTGTGCAGGCATTCCTGGTTGCTCTGAAGGTACACCAGTCAGATTCTGTATGTGACTTCCTGGCCTTTTTCCATAGTAGGTCTCTTTTTAGTAGTGCTTTCTTCAAGTTTGGTGAGAACCAGCGGCACGTCCTAGTTTTTATTCTAACTTTGATTATGGGGCATGGGCATCTAGTGCACCAGATACGATTTCGTGCAGGATACTACAGGCATCACTCACTGATTTAGCTAGCTAAAAACTCTGCCATTTTATACAGTCTTTTAGGTAGTTGAAATAGGCCAGGGGGTCAAAGTTACGTCTTGATCTTTTGTTGGAGAACTTTGATGTAGATAGTGGAATTGGGATCGTTCTAATGCCAGCTATATGGCAGTGGTCACTAACATCGGCTGGGAGAATACCGGAATGAGAGAAAAGATGAGGTTCATTGACAAGTATCACATCCAGAAGGCTGCTATTGGCTGGGTTTTTCTTGTTGATGCGCTTAGGCTCAGAAATTATTTGGGTGAGACCATGTGAATCACAGAACTGTTTCAGGGGTAGGGACCCGCTAGATAACCAGTCGTAGTTTAGATCGCCTAATATAATTGTCTCTATGGAGAAAGTGTCCATTTGTTCAGTCAGGTGTGTTAGGAGTTGAGGTCCTGCTGCAGGCAGTCTATAGCAGCCAATCACACGAAAGGCCCTTGAATGAGGTGGCTCGATTTTAAGAGACAGGCATTCAAAACCTCCTGCAATGGAGGTGGCATCTAATACAGATACTGTGTAAATGTTTTTAACATAAATGGCTACCCCCCCCCGGTCCTTCTATCTGCTCTGAAAAGGAGGTAATTAGGGATATTAACCTCGCTGTCAGGTGTAGATGCTCGGAGCCAAGATTCTGATATCACCAAAATGTCTGGTGCAGTATGTATGATCCATGCCTGGACAGATTCCAGCTTCTTTAACAGGCTGCAAACATTGGCATGCAGGAAACTGATGCCTTTCAGCTGCTTAATTTCAGCTGGAGCTGAGAGCATTTTTGGGGGACCAGGGTTGAGTTCAATGTCACCCGAACAGAGTAGCAAGAGGAGGAGAATATTATTCAGGTTGTGGAAGAAGTTTTTAAAAACACGATTCTTACTTATCTTCTACATTTTGGAGCGCCTTGGTCCATAGATCGAATCTTATGTTTGTTAAGCCCTGTAGATATATAGCTTAGGAGCCAGGTGGGGCAGTAGCAGCCATAGCAGAGTTTAATAGTCTGGGGTTTGAAGACAAGTTTAGAGGAACTGGATGCTGTACCACTGACTGGAGTTTCCATAACATTCGGTGGGATTAGGGGCAGACCAAGGCAGTATAAGGAGTAGCTATTGTTGATGTGCCGGTATAAAATTGGCTTGGTACAGGTCTCTAAAACACAATTGTTGTTGTCGTGGGTGCCAGCCCTATCACATAGCAGAAGGGTTAAGGCTGTTAGGCAGAGCCACTTAAGGCTTGCCATGTTTAATTAACACAGGGGCGTTTGTTAAATATGTATGAAATTCTTCTATGAGGAGCCGGCCAATGAAAGAGAAGGAGCAGACTGTGGGCGGAGCAAGTGGGCTATAAGATAACACTCGAAAAAGGGGCGGGCCAGGTGGGCCGTACCTGCCTGGCTGTAGGGATCCGGGGCTGTGGTCTCGAGCGGCGGCTATGGAAGCGCTGTCCGCCCGGTGGCCGCTCGTCCAGCGGCCGACACCTGCACAAGTCCCTGAGGAGACAGAAGGAGGGACTAGTTATTTACAGTCCCAGTCATCAGAGGGCGGGCAGTCCTGAGGTGTTTCTGAGGGCAGAAAATTAGCAGGACAAAGGAGGCGATTTACTGGGTGCCCCTATGTCTCGCTACACAAAACCCAACCAAAAAGGGCTGTATGACTGATCTGAACCCTCCCCTAACACCTGGAGCTCACAAATCTTGGATCACACAAAATATAATTTTTTAAACAGTACAAACACAGTAAAAACAGCTCCTTTTTTGTCTAAATACAAGTCAAAAATACAGATTTAGCAGTGTGACCAATCGGAAGCTGCCAAAGAATAGCGCTCGCGCTCTGATTGGCTGCAGCTGTGCCGTACCTGCCTGGCTGTAGGGATCCAGGGCTGTGGTCTCGAGCGGCGGCTATGGAAGCGCCATCCGCCCGGTGGCCGCTCGTCCAGTGGCCGACGCCTGCACAAGTCCCTGCCTGGCTGTAGGGATCCAGGGCTGTGGTCTCGAGCGGCGGCTATGGAAGCGCCGTCCGCCCGGTGGCCACTCGTCCAGCGGCCGATGCCTGCACAAGTCCCTGCCTGGCTGTAGGGATCTGGGGCTGTGGTCTCAAGCGGCGGCTATGGAAGCGCCATCCGCCCGGTGGCTGCTTGTCCAGTGGCCGATGCCTGCACAAGTCCCTGCCTGGCTGTAGGGATCCAGGGCTGTGGTCTCGAGCGGCGTCTATGGAAGCGCCGTCCGCCCGGTGGCCACTCATCCAGCGGCCGATGCCTGCACAAGTCCCTGCCTGGCTATAGGGATCCGGGCTGTGGTCTCGGCGGCTATGGGCGCCGTCCGCCCGGTGGCAGCTCGTCAGCGGTGACGCCTGCACAATCATCGTGAAGATCTTGGTGTGGAGTTCTCTTTCCCTCCCTACCCTTACTGGGAGCACCTCAGAAAAAGATACCATGAATGCCTTCTGCTTGAGGCTCCTCCACAGCTCCATAAGTTTCCCAGTACAACCTTACCTCTGCCTTGCTGGTCATTTGTCCCAAGATAGAGAGAGAGAGAGGGAGAGGAGAGAGAGAGAGAGAGAGAGAGAGAGTGACAATGATGCTCATCTCCCTCCAAGCTCCATAAAGTGCAAATCTGAAGTCATGACACACAGGTCTGGTGTTTCATATACATTGTAGATCTGTAGTTAGAATGCTTTTTGGGTTCATACCAGTGAAGATTTACATCCATTATGGCCTGTGCCTTCCTCGGTACACAGAATTACACATTGCACAATTTTCAGTTGTTTTCTTTGAAACACATACTTAACTTAAAAATAGTCAAAGCAAGTTATATGTTTGGGGCATTTATACTATTTCATGCAAGGTGTTATAGCTAAACAAACAACCCCCAGCACAGCCTTGCAGGACAGTAGTATACCTGTAGCTTGGCCTTGTGTCATGACCATGGTGGAAGAAATCAGTTTGTGATCTGGAGGTTAGTTTGGCTAGTAGGTTTCAAAATGTATTAGGAAACTAAATATTTTAGTGGCTGTCATTTTGTAGGGCTGAAAAATTACTTCATGGACAGTTAGTTGGGAAATATGAATAATTGACTTGTCTCACTCTGGCTACAAGGGTAGGGGAAGGGTGGGGATTAAAGTTGCTATATACCAATTTTAATATGTGGACCCTGTACAAGGTTCCATACCATTGATCTATGGCCTTGCATCTGTAGACTTTCCTTGGGTTATGTAGGGGCCATGGTAGGGTGGGAGGGAGTTAGACAGAAGAACCCTAATGCTACACTTCAAACCTTGTGGGCATTGTGTTGGCAGCTCTAATAGTCTATTTCCAGTCTTTGTGCAGTTTTCATTTTGTGCCATATCAACCCTAGTGAGCATTAACGTAATTTTGTGCCATACATTTTTTATTTTCTAAGAAAGTTACTAATATACGAATGTATGAAATTGTCAGCAGATACAGGCCTTATGGTTTATCTAGTCTGCTCAAATGTGCAGCATGCTGTTTATTAAACTACAGTTGTCCCCTTCCCATTGCCTGCCCTTCTGATTTAGTGTCCCCATCTCTGACTTCTCCCCCTTCTTCCCCACAGTTTTGACCCTCTCTTTGATCCTATACCACCCTCTCTTGAAGCTTCCCACTGTCCGCAGTGATATCACTTCTTCTGGCGGTGCATTTCAACCTGCCATCACCCTCTCTGTGAAATAGTGCCTCTTCATCTCCCTCCTGAACCTTCCTTCCTCTAATTTCAGACTGTCCCCTGGTGTCCTTCCCACCTTTAAACTTAAACAAACCCTCAGAATTAACTCTATTTATGCCCTTTAGGTACTTGAATATCTCAGTCATATCCCCTCTCTCCCTTCTATCCTCAAGGGTGTACATGTTGAGCTCCCTCAGTCTCTCCTCATATGTTTTGTCCCCCATCCCCAGGATCACCTTCATCGCCCTATGCTGGACCCCTCGAGTAGTTTGATGTCCCTTTTCAAACAGTGGCACCAAAACTGCACACAGTATTCCAAGTGCGGCCTCACAAGGGACCTGTACAGGTGTATAATGACTTCCTCCCTCCTAGAGGTGATTCCACTGGTGATGCATCCCAGTATTCTGTTCACCTTTGCAGCTGATGTCCTGCTTTTTGCCAAGTGTTTCATGTCCCCTGTTACCAGCACCCCCAGATCTTTCTCTTCGGCTGAAGTGGTTAACTGAACTCCCCCCCAAGCAGTGGCTGTTCGCTACATTTTTTGCTTCCAAGTTATAGGATAGGTAGTGCTAGATTAGGTCAGGTTAAGTGTAGTGTAAATAGTATTAGGGTGAGTTTTGGCTCACGGGACATCGAGCGTTTGGTAGGGGAAGTGTGTAAGTCCCCCAAAGTGGGTTTACCTGATCTGGTTCTGATGCTTTCCCCCACAGCATTGTCTCCTGGGGTTGTGGTGGGAGTCACACCTTGCAACCCCCCATGCAGCTGTGGCTGTTCTTTTCTGCTGCTCAGCCCATTCAGGGCAGAGCCAGATAGAGGGATGATGGTCCATGCCATTGGGTGTGGGTTGTGTGGTCCCAGGTCCGGTTTTGGGATGGATTGGGCTCAGGACCATGCGACGTCTGTAAATAAATATTTTATTTTAAAATGGCGGACCCATGCACTGTGCACATGCATGGCTACCACTGGAGCAAAAATTTAAAGGAGCAGTAGCTCCTTGGGCCACAGTAGTTTTTGGTGCCTGCTGGCACCACAGGACACAAAGAAAGTATTGGATTCAGGACTACAAGTCCCACGGGGCACCAAAATAGGCAGCAGGTTTGGCGCCAATAGATTTGGTCTATGATTGGAATCATATTTTTAGGTGCCAAACCAGTGAGCCCATATAAGAAAGGGCAGAAGAGAAGAACAGGGATTCGAGAGGGAGAGAGTGAGGAGGAGGAGGTCAGAACGGGATGCTTGCCCACTCGGTGATGGGGCCATGTAGCCACTGTCTTTCATTTTAAATAGTATGACCACCTGAGGAAAATATGAAGAAGCGGTGGCTGCCATTTTGGGAGAGCTCTAGGTTCCTTAGCCAGAGAATCCAGAGAGGGAAGATGCTGCCTGGCATCTAGCAATAGAGGCATGAGGTAGGGGGTTATGTGTGGGGTCGGAGGATGAGCAGCCCCAGAGTAGAGCATGCCACTGTGCCTAAATCACTAATTCTGGGCTTCATGCCCAGCAGCAAGAAAGAAGCATGTGTTGGGGCAACTGAGGGTCAAGCAGTTGTTTCACAAAGTGTCCATGCTCATCATGGCAGTGTTTCATGAGGGATCCAGAAAGTGTCTGCAGCCTGTGTTTTTCTGTTGTGAGATTGCCATTTTGTCAACAAGTATGTGTCTGTCTTGGACTGTAAGCTGCCTAGCAATTTCAGGGTAGCTGCCTGTGGCTATGTGGAGTACTGCAGCAAGTTATTAACTAAGACATCTGAGTCCAAAGTACAGTTTACCTTCTATCGTTCGGCTACATAATGAGACCCCCTGGTCTTGCTTTATTGCTCCATGGAGTGCCTTGTTTTCTATTGACTGTTCATTAAATGTGATCCCCTGTTTTTGCAACTTTGCGTTTGCCTCTGGTGTTTTGAAGAAACTGTTTTTTGCTGCTGCTAAAAAAAAGTTGCCTCCACTTGCATCCAGTGTGTTCCAGGGTGGCATCCAGAACAGCAGGGACCAGAGAACCACCTAGGAAGACGTTGATTGGTCTGCCTGGTGAAAACTGTCTACAAAGGCCTCCAGGTGAAGTGGACAAGGCCAGGCAGGTAAAGGTCTGTGTCACCCTCCTGTGTTCCAGCTCAGCACCCTGAGGATCTGGGCACCCCGATGGAGTCCATCCATCACCATCACCACTTGCGGACAATCAGGTACTGTTTTCCTGTCTAATTTCTGGACTGTGTTTTCTTGGCTGTACAGCGCTCCCCCTTTCCCATGACCTTTAACATCTCAAATACCCTCCCCCCCAGACAGGGAAGTGGGGGGTGCTTGCATACAGAACAAAATTAACATTTGTGAAGGATTTCTTTGCCAAGACTTTCAATTTTAATGAAAGGTAACCAATTACTGTTAATTAATTATTTAAAAAAAATGCATTGTGTAACTTGTACTAATTCTCCCTCACAAACACTACACTGTCATGCTTAACTTTTACAAAATCAAAAAGTTATCTTACCTTAATGTTTTGTTCAAGTTGAACTTCAACATGAAAAAGTCTAATCGTATAGTTCTAGCTATTTTTATCGAAGAGTTTTTTTGAACGTACATGCATAAACAATTAATTGTAATTGACTGAAAAACTAATTATATTTTACCCCAAAAGGAGGACCTATTCCTACATGATAACTACAAAACTTGTAAGTTTCATACCTCAGCTCTTTACCATTTATTTACAATCTGAGTGCAAAAACTGAGGTAGCAAATCAGGTAAAAATATGTACTATCAGCTATTACTATCCCAAAAACTACAACAGCACTCTTCATACAATTTGGGGGTTAAAAGACCCTAGGACTGAGAAGGTATATACCAAATTTTGCAGTGCTATGGTCTAAGATGGCTGAGATATAAGACTCTGGAAATGGCTATTTGTATTGAAACCCAGGCACAATCCTAATATACAGTACAGAGGCTAACGTGTCTTCTATATACATACATCTATATATATATATATATAGAGAGAGAGGTACTGTATATATTTACACTAGAGACAAAGCACTGTTATTTATGTGTTTGGATTTGTTAGCTACTAACTCTTGATTCATAGACTGTGAGTGAGAGTGCACACAGAGGCAGCAGCAACAGCAAAGAATTTAGAAAGATCCTAATGAACTGTTCTAAATGTAGCTTTGTTAACAGGGCACCAAATAAATGGTCTGCTGACAGTGTGGATGAACTGCCTCTATCTTTGATGTGCATCCCTAGGTACTTATTACAAACATAGTCTCGTAGACACAATATAGAGCATAGCCGTATACACACATAGATCAAATATGACAGACAGTGTGTTGCACAAAGACAGACCTATTTTTATAATTTCCTTTGGTATGGTGTCATCACCAGAGTCAAATTGGTGAAGCAAACAGAATAAATTTTAGGGACCACAGCAATTACCTTGCAGTAACCATGGCTAGCTGAGGTGGACTACCTATGCAAATGTCACAAAGATGGATGAAGTGTAAGTGGTGAAGGCTGCAGCAGAAATTGATGTAGTGGCATCATGGAAACATGGGCTAATCCAAACAACTGCTGGGACCTAAATGGTCCAGGGTACAAGCTCTTCAGGTAGGATAGTAAAACAGGAGAAGGCAGTGTATGTGAGGGAAGATAGTGAGTCAGAAGACATAGTATAGCAATAAAGTATGAAGAAGGGGTCTCTGTAGCTTCAGGAAATGAAAAGGGAAAGGAAGAACAGGGCAGGGAGATTGTGCATATGGTCAAATGGAGGAGATGGATGAAGCCCTGGGGAGTTGAGATAAGGAAAGCAGCAGGTCTAAGTGAAATAGTATTAATGGGAGACTTCAGTCTTTAAGACATAGATTGGAGGACGTAGGTGGCTGAGAGCCAGATGGACCTAAGCATTGTGGATGTCACTCAGGGATGCTTCTTCACACATAGCGTGAGAAAGACTACAAGGTGGGTGCTTGTTCTAGACCTGATGATGTCCAATCAGACATTACTATGTTTTTAAAATCAAAGCTAAAGTTGGCCAGAAGGCCATTACATGGTAGAATTCAGCATGAAGCTTAGATCACATCAACTGATATCTAACATATGTGAGATGGGCTTCTGAAAAGCAGATTAAAAAAAAAAACAATCAGTGCAAAAACACAAGAAAGTCTCCATGACTTGCACAAGATCAAGGGGATTGAGGAGAAGTAGACAGTATGAAAAGAAACTATTACAGAGGCTACCTAAGACTGTGTCAGGACCATAACATGTCCCAAAAATGTAGGAAAATGATATGGTTAGATGAGCAGGTAAGGCAGGTTGTTCAGGACAAAAGAGGGGGTGTTTAGGATTTACAAAAAGGAACGGCATAGTCAGCCTGGTGGCATGATGGGCTGAGGCACTGGGTTCCTTATCTCCTGCTTTGCTGGCAACCTGGGTTTGGAAGCAGACTTGGATCATTGGGGGTTGGCCAGGGAGGGAGTGGATTGAGCATCCATAGGACTGCTCACCTCTCCCGCAGAGAGGGTGGATTGGTGTTCCCACAGAATGACTGCCACCAGGTAGATGCCTGGAGGTAGTTCGGGTCTGGGAGACCAAAAGCAGGGAAGGAGCTGCTGGGTGTCGCAGCATGTGCATGCCTCCATGTACATACATGGATGTGCATGCCCCAACAATGTAGAAGGGAAAAAAAAAAATGGAAAAGGGATACTAGCAGGCTTCAAGAAGCCCTGGCTGCACTCCTGACTCACAGCTTAACCCTGGAAAAATCTGGATTATTCACGGTGGGTGATGACCATCCCCTCCCTGGCCCCACCATCGGTGGGGAATCCATGGGGGACCTGCCAGAGGGCTGGAGCTGGGGTTGAGGAGAGAAGTGCTCATGGGCTGAATGGAGCCCTTTCAAATGAGAGAGGTGAAACCATACCCGATACCTTCCCTATGGGAAAAAAGCAATATGGAAAAAAAAAAATGGAACAGAGTGAGATACACAGCCAGCAGTAAGAAATTGGGTAAAAGTAAGAAGATTATCAGAGACACAAAGGCAGAATAAGACTATAGAAAACATAGAAACATACAAACATAGACTTTGACAGCAGATAAGGACCGCTTGGCCCCCTCAGTCTGCCCATTTCCCTACCTATTGGAAAAGCTGCTGATCCTCGTTAACCAACAGCCTACTTCCTCCTAACCCCCACTAGAACTGCTTTATGTCTGTCCCATGCATTCTAGAATTCCCCCATTGTTTTTGACTCAATGACCTCCTCAGGAAGGCTGTTCCATGTGTCAACCACCCTCTCTATAAAAAAAAAAAATACTTCCTCACATTGCCCCTGCGCCATCCCCCCTCTATCATCAAATTGTGCCCCCTTATTTTTGCACATCTCTTTTTTTGAAAGATGCTACCCTCTTGGAGTTTGTCGATTCCCTTGAGGTACCTGAAAGTTTCTATTATGTTCCCCCTCCTTTCCTCGAGGGTATACATATTAAGCTCCTTTAGTCTCTCTTTGTATGGCTTCTGGTGCATACCCTTCACCATTTTAGTTGACCTCTTCTGGACTGCCTCCATCCTGTCTATGTCCTTGAGGAGATGGTGTCTCCAGAAATGCATGCAGTACTCTAGATGGGGTCCCACCAACTGTCTGTACAGAGGGATAACAACTTCCTGTTTTCTATTACTGATGCCTCTCCTTATGCATCCCAATATCCCCCCAGCCTTCCTTACTGCCTTCTCACATTGCTTGCCCACCTTTAGGTCATCTGATGTAATTACTCCCAGATCCCTTTCTATTTTTACTGTTGTCAGTATCTCACCCCACATATCTGGAATGTGTAGTACGGTATTGGTAGCACGCCCATTGCCCACGCCAGACCATCGGCATACAGCCCTGATCGACGGTGTCAGTAGGCAGGCGTGTGGGCAGCATGGTGGGGTGCTGCCGCCCACGGCTGACTGATGGGGAGCCGGCCGATGGGGTTCAGTGGGCGGGTGGGGGGTACCGCTAGACCACCAGGGAGGGATATTGGACATATTTTTTTTTTATTACAAATTCCCGTGATTGGTCAGACAGCTGTCCACTGGACCACCTGGGATATTGGACAGAATTCTTCTCTTTTTTACAAATGCCCGTGATCAGGCAGACAGCAGTCCACTGGACCACCAGGGATGATAGGGATTTTCTTAATTTTACTCAGCCCATGATCGGGCGGACAGGTCCACTGGACCACCAGGGATTTATGCTTTTCCTTTTTTTACTGCAGCCCGTGATCGGGCTGTGGAGCACATTGCCGACTGCAGGGGGCGTCAGTCCCTGATGGCTGCTGCCTGGCAGGGTGCCAGGCGCAAGTTTCGCCGGGATCATCGCACTTACATGCAATGGAGTTGAGCACGATACGCAAATGGCCCCATTTGTGCCTTGCATACATTATGGCCCCATTTGCATGTCAAGTTTTGAATATTGCGGTTGTACTGTGCATAGCGCAATGGAACTTGCGCTAGCGCATCCCCATGCTCCGTGCTGGCTACTTGCACTGGTGCAGTGCCACTGCACCATGCACACTGCGGGTGGCCAGGGTGCGATATTCAACGATGCTGTGCCATGGCACAGCTCCGTTGAATATCGCCCAGTCCACACCCCTGTGCAGCCAAGTTGTGCTGTGCCCAAGCTTGCACCACAGCCTGGCACAGTTTGAATATCTGGGCCAGAGGATCTCAGTCCTCGTAGGTACCATTAATCATCTCCTTAATTTCCTTCCTCCAGTAACTAACATCCAGATCTTACTATGACTCATTACATAGAGATATACCACTAGTACACACATTTATCTTTTAAGTTCAACAAGAGGGGGTTCCAATAATTTTGAAATCCTGCCCATGAATTATTAGCAATGGCTATGCTCCTTTCTGCATGCAAAGCTGTCAGAAACTCGGACCACCATTCTCAAAAGGAAGGGACCCATGGAACTTTTCAGTGTCTCAGGATTAACAGCTTAGTAACCATGGATACCATAGCTATTTGTACTTTCAGGGAAGGAGAATGAACCCCAGAGTAAAGTCCCAGAAGGCTTATTTCTTCTGTAAAGTGTGAGGATATCGGTAAATAGACAGAAATATGGCTTTTTGCTAATTCCCAAAATTTGGAGATTTTAGGACAGTCCCATAACTTGTGATGGAGTGAAGCAGTTGGAGCACTGCAGTCAGGGCAAGCTGGGGAAGATAATTTTCCTATTCTGTGAAGTTTGTAAGGTGTTAAATATATGTTATGTAGAATGTTGAACTGTACATTCCTTAATCTATCTTGTTTACTTAGTTTGAAGATATCTGTCCAGATGGCTTGCCATTGAGAATCATTTGGAGGTCTAGTCAAGTTATAGTTCCAATAATAAGCTATCGTGACATGGTTTTGCCATATATTATTGACTACTGCCTTATAAAGATTAGAAATAGGCCTTGCTTGCATAGCGAAGTCTAAAAGGGGTGATACAAGGGGGTCTATTTTGTGTACCCAAAGAGACTTACCTAGGACACTTTTAAGACAATGGTAAACTTGGGTAAGGTAGAACAATTTTTTAGTAGGAAGCCTCCATTTTTCCTGTAGCTGATGAATGGAGAGAAATGAAGTACCCTGCAAAAACTTTTTCAAATGAATCGTTGATTGTATCGGTAAGGCCTGGGCACTGATAGTTTTATTATCTAGTCTTAAATTAGGGTTGTTAAAAAGGGGTTGGGAGACATCCTTCCATATATATATATGTGATTGAGCTTGCATATCTGGTGAAAGACCCTGATATTCCATCGTACTGGGGATTCCTGAAGCTGGGTAGGAACTGCTTTCCATGGACAAAATAAGAGGGCCTGAACAGAAATTCATCCTCTTTTGGTCTGTTCTAAATCTAGCTGCAGTCAGTGTGAATTTAGGGGGGGGGATCTTTAAAGGAAGAAATCCAATGTAGAAATCTGCTGGCATGTATGGCTAAATAGTACAAATAAAATTCTGGGAGTTGCAATCTTCCTTTCTGTCTTGGACCTGTAAGTTTCCAATAGGCTCTGCATGATGGTTTGCCATTCCATATAAAGTCTGCACATAGTCTATGAATTGTTTTAAAGGTGGCTTGGGGCAGATAGGTGGCTAAAACTGTTCAGGGTGAGAAAAAGTATGGGTAAAATTGCCATCTTGAGGATATTAGTTCTTCCCCAAAATGATATAGGAAGTTTTTTCCATCTTGACAAGTCCTCCTTGATATCTTTAATAAGGTGATCAAAATTAAGGGCATTTAACTTGAGATCTCTAGTTAGTTTTATGCCTAAATAGTTTATTGAGTTTTTTTTCCCATTGGAAGCCTAAAGTTTCCATTTGCTTCCTAATCCCCAATACCAAGAGAGGTAAACAACTGATTTGTTCCTGTTTAGTTCATAACTTGATATCTCACTAAATTCAGTAATGGTTTGTAAAGCTGTGCATATTGAGTGTTCCCCATTAGTTAAATGGAGTAGCAGATCATCCGCAAATAATGACAATTTAAACTCTTGGGGTCCATTTCTTATTCCCTCGATCCCTTGGTTCTGCTTTAATACCCTTGCCAGAGGTTCGATGTATAAATTGAAAAGATAGGGAGACAGTGGACAACCTTGTCTGGTTCCATTTTTTAGAGGGGAGGTGTCAGACAACAGATTATTGCATAAAAGTCAGGCTGAAGGGCATTGGTAGAGAGTACAGATTCTGTTTATTAAGGCATCAGGAAGGCCAAATTGAGCAAGAGTAGCAACCAAATAGGGTCAAGCTATCCTATCAAATGCTTTTTCTGCATCCAGGGCCACCAAAACAGCTTTGAGTTGAGGGTCCCTGGACACAGAAATCAGATGACAGAATTTGTGGAAATGATCCGCCGGGCACCGGCCAGATACAAACCCTGCCTGTTCCATTTACACCAAAAGGGTCCAAACCTGGGCTATTCTGGTAGTTAAAATGTTTGCATAGATTTTAGTATCAACATTCATCAAAGAGATTGGTCTATAGTTGCTTATTTGGAAAGGGTCCTTTCCTGGCCTAGGGAGAAGTGTAATCCTCACTTCAGAGAGGGAAGGGTCATTAACTGGATGCTGGTCCCAGTAAGAAAACAGTCGGTGTAACAAGGGGACTAGCTGAACTTTGAACGTCTTTTAAATCAGACCTGTATAACTGTTAGGGCCAGGGGCTTTATCTGGCTTAAGTGCATCAATAGCTATTGTAATTTCTTCCTGGGTTATGGGTTTAACTAAAAACAGTTGGGCTTCCTTTGATAGACTGGGAAGGTCTGCTTTTAGGAGAAATGTTTTAATCATGTGCAAATGGGATCTAGAAGTCTGGTTTTGGGAATAGAGATTTTGATAGAATTCTCTGAAGAAGTAGAGCATTTCCTGAGGGTCAGAAACAAGGGAATCATTGTGGGGATTCTTGATGGCCGGTATCCATTTAGCTGCTGAATGCTGTTTCAGCTGCCAAGCCAAATATTTGCCAGCTTTGTTTCCTTGGCCTATATATGTTGCGTTGACCCATGAGGCTACTCTCTCTACTTTCTGTAAGAGGGTACCAGCATATTACGCTCTTAGATGATTTAATTCTAGGGATTCCTCAAAGGAAAGTGTATCTGACCCTTTAGACTCCAGGACACGGATCTTCTCTAGATACTGGTTAAGATGAAACTGTTTCTTCTTTTTGGACACTGTGGCACTACGAATTAATCCACCTTGCCAAGTAGCCTTCAGCGCTGCCCACTCCATATCCACTTGAGTGAAGGAGTCTTGGTTCTCCCTGATAGTAAGGGAAATGAAATCCCAAAATCGTGGGAGAATCTGACTCTCTCTTAAAAGGGTACTGTTTAAGGACCATGTATGGGGTTTAAACGAGGGGCCTGGGATAGTTATAGAGACCGATATCGGAGAATGATCCGAAATCACTCTACCTTGGATTTGAAAATCCTTAATACCGGGACATAAATGTTGACTCAATAAGAAAAAATCTATTCTAGAATAATTCTTGTGAACAGGAGAGAAAAAAGCAAATCCTTAGTTGAGGGGTATAGGAGCCTCCAGGTGTCCATCAAACCCAAGGAGGTCATTAATTCTTGTTAGGCCTGCCGGGCTGGGAAGGGGCCATACCCAGAACAATAGGTTCAGTCAATATCATTTGCCTGGACAAGATTCCAGTACCCACCTAAGATAATAGGAAAATGGGCATTGGGTGCCAGGATAGAGACTAAATTGGTAAAGAAGAAGGGAGGGTCCAGATTAGGGGCATACACTGACCCGAGTACTATCTGGAGATTACCTAGCTTGCCTTGTATTATAATAAAACGACCCTCAGGATCTCTCTCTACATGGGTAACTGTAACGGGTACACCTTTTGCAATCAAGATAGCTACTCCCCTTTTATGAGAATTAAACCCGGACCCAAATACCTGGCTAACCCGTCTTCTGGAGAAATTTTACTTGTTCTGGTGGCAAATGTGTCTCTTGGACAAAGGCAATTGAAGGGTTATATCTGCCCAAATGTTTTAATATTACAGATTTCTTAGAATTATCCCTGCATCACTTAGCATTCCAAGAAAGGAATTTTAGTAAATTAGCCATAATCATATTGGAGGTATGGTAGAGATAAGGGGGACCTATGTTCAGAAGTGCTTGCCTGAGTCCCATCCACACCTCCCTCTCTAACCCAAGAAATTATACAAACCCATTTCAAGAACTGACAAAAATCTAAAGAATAACATTAACCAGTAACTATATACAAATCACTCCACCGGACCCTAAGCCTGCGCCCTTTGCGGTGGTCCGCAGTGCTCCCAGGGGGAAGGGTGAGTGCCCCTCCATCCACAGCAAGGAAGAAATAAAAATGTGTCAAATTCCGGCCTCAGTTGCACCAGATTAATTTACAAGGGGGGAAAAAAGGGTAAGACCTCTGGCAGTCTCTCAGCTGCCATTTAAATTATTAGTGTAGCCATATTAGCCATGTCAAGACTTGAGGGAGTCATCCCCAACACCTTCTCCACTGAAATATTTGGTTGTTCATGACACTGTCATATAAAATCAGCTAGCTATAAGATCATAGCCCAAAAAACTATCTCAGCTGTCTGGAGAAGAAAATGAAAAAGTTTATATTGCCAAAGCTAGTCTGTCTAACCCTTGAAAAAAATTGCTGAACTCACACCTAATCTACTTATTAAGTACCCTTATAAAAGAATAAACAGCATATAACTAGTAGAACCATACTGTTATTGCCAAATTAGGTAGACTTAAAGCTGCATTAGAGAGCGACATCTAGTGCTCAAACATGGGTGTAGTAATTGTAGCTAATCATGATCGAAGTAGCAGTATGCATATACATTTTTTAAACTAACCAGGAACATCATTGTTTTTAACATCAGAAAACCCCAGCGAAGGAAACAAAGGTTGGGATCTTCCAACCCTTAAATTTAGGTCCCCGACTGTATAAAGGTATCTGCTGTATACAACTCTGGGTATTAGAAAGAGATGCATAACAGAGACAAACACTGTTGACCACGAATGTTTTGGCACAAGTACTATAAACTTAAATTAGAAAGTCTCGACTGGGTCCATGCAATTTGACACCCAATATAGTCCAGACTAGAAGGAAGAAAAAGGAAAAAAGATTTGCTGGTTTTACAAATTATTGTCTTGTATCCCTACTCGTAAGTAGACTGCCTTTATTTCTGGAACAGATCTGGGAGAGCTCTCATAAGGACCTTCAATGCTTGTTCAGCTGAGTCAAAGCATTTTACACCTTCAGTGAGTGTGACTTCTAGCCTGACAGGGTAGAGTATACAGCGACAAATTCCTGCAGCCCATAGTTTGGTGGTAATCGGGCGAAATGTAGCCCAGAGCTGTCTAGTTTTATATGTCAGATCTTGAACAACTCTTAACTTTTTGCCTTCCCAAAGGATTGCTGAAAGCTTCCTAGCTTCTCTTATTATGAATTCTCTATCTAGGGAGTTGAGCAATTTAAATATGATTGGTCGGGGGGGGCTCCGATGGAGGAGGCTTAGCTCTGAGGGATCTGTGGGCCCTTTCATTGACATATTCTGGCCCATTTGGAGATTGTCTGTCAGTTTTTTTCAGAAGGCGCTGGAGGAAAAGAATAGTATTGGGACCGTCATCACTTTCTGGAAGACCCAACAAAACTAAATTGTTCCGTCGGTTCCTGCCCTGTAAGTCTTCAAGACGGTCCTTTAGTTTAGTGACTGCATTTTAGGGAGACAATCTCGGGTTGTACCTTCTCTTGAGCATGTTCCAATGAGCCGACCCTTGCTTCAGTGTCAGTTACTCTTCGGAAGAGTTGTACTATCGCAGGTTTTATATCTGCAACTTCCTCAATAAGTTTGAGTAAAGCCTCCTTGATCAAGGAAAGTTCAGCACAAATATGCGATGATGTTGGTTCAGTTGAATCCTGCTGCAGGGTCGAGCTGCGGCACGGGCATTTTGCCTCCGACTCCTGAGGTGGATCCGTTGTGGCCTGCATTTCCATACTTTTTGGTGGTGAGGTAACATCCATATTGCAATCAACTGTGACTGCTCGCTCTGCAAGGAACCTTCTGCAATATTAGATCAAGTTTGAAGGGTATTTTTAAGAGTAGAAGCTGAAATGTAGGGTGAAATTGCTGTAGATATACGGAGCTCACCACAGCCGCATCCTTCTCCTCACTGAGCATCACTTGACTCCCAGGGTCAGGCATTCTGGCAGGCCATCAGTGGTGCACTGGACTCATTCTTAGGATTAGACCCTCTGTTTACTCCAGAGGCCTGCGTATTATGCCTATTCCCCCAGGATACCCCAAAAATCAGAAGGGAACATCTTGTTCTAGTGGCGGCAAATGCCAATCTAATTATTATGAGACATTGGAAAGATGATTATCTACCCCTGGTTATGAAATGATATTAGGAGATACTTTGCCACTCCAACTAGAAAAGCATATTGCCTCCATGCATAATAGATTCTAGGCCTTTCAGAAAATTATGGGGCCTACTGGATGCACTATTAATGATATAGGAACCCTAGCCCATGTTTCATATTTTCCTTATCTGGTAGACAGCCTTATAGGTAATTTCTGGCAATCGACACTTGGATGGGGGGGTGGAATGGAAGGTGGGAGGTAGGGTAGTATGTTTGTTTGTTCTTTTACAATAGTCCTTGTTGTAATATGTCATTTTAAAATACAGTCTTACTGGTGTCTGTTATGATGACTGTATGGTACTTTGACTGCTTGAAACTGCAATCAAGTATATTTGATTATTAAAAAAAAGAATGGACTCTGTTTACTATTACCATCTGCATCCTGTTGTCCAGCCAATTTTTTACCCAGGCTACCAACCAGGGACCCACACTCCCAGGCTGCCTAACTTGTTTATTAATCTTTTGTGTGGGACTGTGTCAAATGCCTTGCTAATATCTAGGTTGGCCATGTCCACAGAACCTCCCTGGTCTACTACTATGGTCACTCAGTCAAAGAAATCTGTTAGATTCTTCTGACATGAACTTCTTGCTGCCTTGGGTCCAGTGCCCTGCTAGCCTCAAGGTACTCAACAATTATTTCATTCAGAAGTGATTCCATCATTTTCCCTACCATTGAGGTCAAACTAAGCGGTCTATAGTTTCTTGCTTCTGCTTTGCTCCCACTTTTGTGAATTGGAATCACATAGGCCCTCTTCCAGTCCTCAGGTACCACACCATTCTCCCATGATTTGTTAAAAAAGGTAGTCAGTATTGTCACTAGTTCTCCCCTTAGTTCTTTTAGAATGCTGGGGTGAATCCCATCATGCCCCATTGCTTTGTTCACTTACAGTCTTAGGAGTTCTTTCAGGACCCTTTCTGCTGTGAATGGACTGGTATTGATCCCCCCCCCATCCAGAGTGTTTCTATTGTTTGATTTAGGTACCACCCTCTCCTCTTCTTTTGTGAATATTGAGCAGAAGTATTCATTCAGTATCCCTCCATTTTCACTGTCACCCTCTGCCCACCCCACCCCCATCTTTATTAAGCCTCACTATCCCACCCTTGGTCTTTCTTCACTCCCTAATGTACCTATAAAAGGTTTTGTCCCCCTTCTTAATGGAGTTGAATGTATTTTCCTTGATTTGGGCCTTTGCTTTTCTGACTGCCTTCCCTGCTTCCTTTTGCTTTAACTGATAATTCTCTGTCCTGCTCCTTCTGTGTTTCCTTATACTTCCTGAATGCTATCTTTTTCTCCCTAACCTTCCTTGCCACCTCTTTTGAGAACAATAGTGTTATTTTCCTTTGTTTTGTTTTGTTTATTGATTTCACACAAAGGCTTGTTGACTTTAAAGACTCAAGAAGAATGATAAATCCTTCAATAGATACATTAGAGAAAGAAAAAGACAAGAAAATTGTAGATAGGATATGGAATGGTGTGATGAATGCATAGGAAAATAGTGAAAAGGTACAGTAGGTATACTAAATGAATACTTTTATTTGGTAGTCATGGCTGAGGACAGCAGGAGACAATTCATGACCGATACAGGGGACAGATTTTAGCTGGGGAGAATTATGAAGGAATGAGTACTAAACACAGAAAAGAACTTAATAACCAATATATTATGCCAGGGACAGACTGCATTCCTCCAGGGCGCTAAAAGAAACAAGGCAGGTGCCAGCAGAGTTATTGGTAGTTTTCTACAGAGAATCTGAAGTAACAGGTGTAGATCCTGAGATCTGACTAGCAGCAAATATGGTTTTCTTACATAAGGGAGATGATAGAGAAAATCTGGGAAACTTTAGGCTTTTGAGACTGACACTGACAGCGAAAAAACTTCTAGAGACATGTATTAAGGATAAGGATGAGATATGCCCACTCTTAGAGGAAAGAGGCTTAATGGCTTGGAATCAGCATGGGTTTACCAGAGGCTGGTTGTGTCAGACTAACTGAGTAGACTTTTATTGTAATGATGCAAATGGCAGACAAGTGCCTTTGATTGAGTACCATATAGAAGACAAGTTAAAAAAGGTATGCATCCTTGGGTTAGGATTAGAAATAATGAGGTGGATCAAAAACTGACTGACAGGTGTGTGACAGGGAGATCCTGCCACTCTTGATGACCGACCTTTTCTTAAATCTGTTGCAGCAGTTTTTCTATTGCTTAGCCTAATCTGTCCATTATAATTTCTAGTCCATAAGGTTGGCCACCTATGGGTGCCCTTCCCCTTTCTTGACTATGCTGTAGTGTCCTTCTAATTTTCCTTTTCCCTCTCAGTTCCTCGTACAGGAGGGTTATTGTGGTGACCTTCGAGCCGATGTAAAACAACAGGTTGGATTTAGTGTGTAATAACACTATGTCATAAAATACCTTGATGTATATGCCTTATGTGTATGAAACCTGTAAATGTTGAAAATACCATAGCACTAGGTGTTTTTAATAAAGGTAAAAAGTTACTCGGGACTGTATTATAAAAATTAAGCTACGGGTGTAGAGATATCAGAAAACTCCTGTTGTGTTACTTAAAATGCATGTAAATTACAGATTGAGAGGCCATTTGGCACCATGTATTCCTGCTTTAAGCTGAACTAGCCTAAAATTTCATAGTGATTTGTATATACATCCCACGATGTTTTGCATTATGGGAGTACATGTGATATTGTGTTTCTTTGAAACTTGGTCTTATTGCCAATGCCCTTTGGGGTAACCCTTGCTTCAGTGCTTCTGCACTGAGGTTCATTGTCTTTAGCTTGATTTGGGTTTTTTCTTTTTTGAGCTCCCCATCACCCAAACCCACAATACCAACATAGGGAGTGAATGAATTTTCACAAAAGAGATATATAAGTGGATCAGTATGTGCTGACTAAGTGCAAAGGAAGGACATGTATTGTCTGTTACTACAAACTGATGCGTTGAAGAAGGGAAATGCCATTAAGGTTATTTCTTGTGTTTTAAATAAACATCACTCAGAGATTACATGTTGAGCCTGAAGTTCTGTGTGTAGTCAATCTGTTATCCCACAACCCCTCCACAGACTTAGTGTTATAGTGGGATACCTCACTGGAAACATGTGGGCACAGCAAGGGGGACATTTTCCAGTGGGTATCGCACAGATTCCCAGGTGGACCGATGCACCAGAAGTTATCAGAGGAGAACTCGTAGAAAAAAGTTCATGGACTTCTGATAAGAACCATGGCAAACAGACTTGGAGAGAAGTTACTACCTGGACTGGACCTAGGAGCTCAGAGGAAGGTGAAACCCGAAGATGACAAAGAGATGCAAGAGGACGAGGAAGAATTGAGGGAATTGCCTCCTCTTGAAGATAATCCACCTGAAGATGTAGAGGAGTTGTTCAAATGGCTCTGCATAAAACAGGTGCAGATGGAGAGAGAGATACAGACATGGAGCAGAGAATGCAGGATGCAAAATAGGCAGATACCATGAGGGTATTGCATGCCATCGATGCAGGACAAACTGAAAGAACCAGTAGCCCAAAAGACATTAAACTGTCCAAACTATCAAACAGTGATGTTGAAGCATACCTCACAACTTTTGAGAGGATTGCTTCAACATGCCCATGGCCAAGGGAACAGTGGGTTATTCTACTGGCAGTGCACCTGACAGGTAGTGCCCAGTTGGTTAATAGCTACATGGACTCCCAAGAGGCAGAGGCCTATGACAGTGTGAAGTAGGAGATCCTCAGGTGCTATAACATAAACACTGAAACCTATCACCAGAGGTTTAAGTTTCTTAAAATGCAGTCACTGGATACCTCCGGAGAGACTTATTCCCATCTCAAGGAGCTCTGCTACAAATGGTTGCAGCCAGATAACAAGAGCAAGGACCAACTTCTGGAGGTGGTAATTATTGAACAGTTTATTAAAGTTTTACCTAAGGATGTACAACTTTGGGTTTGGGAGCATAAGCCTGATTCCGCTGATAAAACCATCACTTTGGCTGAAGACTTCCTGGCAGCCTGCCCATCCATACCCAAAGGGTTCCAAGTGACATCAACAGCTACAACCATCAGCAATCTGGTAAGGAACCCTTTTACTTATAAACTGTCAAATCCAGCCCCAGTGAAACAAGACTAGAGAGCAGAGAGAGGGGGGCAAATTCCTGTAGCAGAGATTGTATGTCTTGAGTGCCAAAAGAAGGGACATTATGTAAGAAACTATGCTAATACAAAGAGACAGCTCACCTAGCCTTAGTGAACTGGGGTCACTTTATGGCTACTGTGCAGATTGGATCACAGAAGATGATGGTACTGATTGATTCAGTGAGTCGCCAGACTCTTGTGCGAGCAGATCTGATGACTGGGAATAATAAAGGGCCGGGATTCAGCAGTCATCTGTGTGCATGGTGATACCCATTGCTACCCTACAGCAACCATAGAAATTACTATTTAAGAAAAGACACATGAGGTAGAAGTGGAGTTGGTACTTCACTTACCTGTGCCAGTTGCTATTGGGCATGACTACCCAGACTTTACTTCATTTATACATTGTCATACCACCCAGGACTCTGCTGTAGTTGCCGTAACCACCAGAGCTCAGTTGAAGCAGGGACATTTACCATCTGTGTTCCCATTTGATGATGATGTTTTTGAGGACCCTGATAAGGACCATAAAACTAAGGCAGAGAAGAGGAAGCTAAAGAAGGACTGGATTGATACTTATGCTGGTGTACAGTCAGACTTGGGACACACTTTTAAATGTGATATGCAGCATGAGCAAAAAGCAGACCCTTCATTTAACCCTTTTTTTCACAGGTGGGGAAGGGAGTGGAAAAAAGTACCCCTCAGTTTGTTGTAAAACAGCCAATTTTGTACCCCCCCCACAAAAAAAATCACGTAAGTTAAAAATAATGGGGCCTTTGCACTAATGTGGGCTGGGCACACACGACAGGCATGATCTCCCCCGTACCAATCCGCACCCCCAGACAGGCGCCGAGGGTGGCCATTCATGATCATCAGACACCTGTACATGGCCTCCCTGCTGGCATGTTGGTGTGTGGCGGGGTGAACCAGAGGACACAGGTGAGCATCCAGTCAGATGTCCACCCTGTCTCCAGACTGAATGCTCTGCTCCATGCAGATCAGGGGATGGTGGGACACGACAGTCCCGGGAAAGGACTTGGAATGGGCAAGTGCCCCAGTGGCTGCCACAGCACTCCCTACTAGTCCAGAGGGCTGGGACAGCACCCTGCCTTGGCAGCCACCACAGAACACAGGGGTATGTAACAGCTAAAGCAAGGTCCCTGGCTGCTAACCTTGCACCCCTTCCACCACACTCCATGCCATAGTGCATGGCGTGGAGTGTAGTACTGTCCCAGTTACTTACCCAATCTGTGTGTGTACATAGCTGCTAACAGACCAGGGATCAGGAGAAGAAGGGGCCAGCACCTCTTTCATAAATGCCATGGGGGTCTGAGAGGACCCCCAATGCGTGACAGTCCATGGTATGGAAACATATGCACCATATATGTGCAGCACACGTGCATAATGAACAGACCCCATCAAGAATGCAAAAAAATATATACAGTAATACAGTTCCCTTAGGTATTAACCAATTCTAATAATATGTTTAATTTATATTTAAGAGTCATGTGCATTGTTTTTCCAAGTGCCAATTTCTCCATATGCAAGTTATATCATCTCACCAGCAGAGGGAGACTGTACTGCTACCTGTCTTGAAAGACCAAGGCTTATTAACCATTTTAAATGTGTTGCTGTACCTCTACTGTTTTAACCAGTCCACCAAGCCTGTTTTATTTCCTCTTAACTCCCTTCTCCCTCCTATCCTGTTGAGCATAATCACCAGGTCTCCTACTGGTGGCTGTCAGCTACCTGGTTCTGTTACCTCAGCTGGTGTTCAGCTGCCCCCCACTAGGTCTCTGCTGCTCAAAATACCAAGCTCAGTCCTTCCACTGATGCAGCAATAAATCCTTTAATGCTACCTTTGTTGGCAGTATCACTGCTCAGTACCCTCTGGATCGTTGATACTTGTGCCGCCATACTGGCACATGAACAAGCAAACCAGTCCTTGTTCTCTATCTCTCAGCAACCATCGAACCCTCATGCTATTCCTCTCAGGTGGGAATGATCTGCCACTGGCCCCCTCATCCTTCTGTTTCTATCCAAATCTGAGAAATGACTCATTGGCTCCCTCCTGTACTCCTGCTCCTTTCTTATCCATGGTTGTCTTACCCTTATTGTTCAACTGTCTCCTTTCTATTTCTTGCTGGGGATATTGAGATCAACCCTGGCCCTGTAAACACCCCTATTACTTCCTCCCACTGTACCTGGGCCATTCCCTGTGGTTTAAAAATTGCACACATTAACATGTGTTGCCTTCCTTCCAAATTCCAGAAGCTTAAAGCCTGGGTAGACCTCTATAAACCCCATGTCATTGGTATCTCAGAAACCTGGTTAATGCCATCCATTCTAAATACCTTGTGCCAACTGGCTGGCTACACTTTTCTTTGCCATGATAGGCTGGGAAAGAAAAAGGGTGGGGGTGCAGTTATTTATCTAGGTGTAGCACTACCTGCCTCCATCTCCCTCTGCTTAGGTCCTTCCTCCCCAAGTGAGTGGCTCATTGCTGCGGTGACCTTGGGATCCTCTAAAAAGCTCTTTCTGGGATGTTGCTACAACCCTCCATCAGGGGGCAATGTTGGCCTCCAGAACCTCCTGACCAGCTTCAGTCCCCCCCCCACAGAGATACCATTCTGCTCTGCAACTTCATCTTGAACTGGTTGGGCACCCACGAACCTGACTATGCCAACCCACTATGATCGCTCAACCCAGTTCAAACCATCTCTATCCCTACCAGGCATAACACACATACCTCTTCTCATGCCCTGTTAGACTGTATCATCACAATCAGGAAGATGGTGTAGCTTGTGTTGGGACATTCACTGAATCCCTAAGTGACCATTTTCCCACCTACATTACCTGGTCCTCTAAGCCTAGACGTCCACCCCCAAGTACATCTTCTTCTGAAATTGTCATTGTCTGGATGCCTCCACCATCCTGGCAGAAGTTAGGGCCATCAACTAGTCATGTCTTTACTCACTAACCGATGTGAACGCAGCTGTGACCTTGTTCACAAATGCCTTCCTGGAGATTCAGGACCTCCACTTCCTGGTGAGTGTGGGAAGGGTGTACATGTTGGATCACCAAGGAACTCCTGATACTTATGAAAGCCCGTGATCAGAAGTGGGTGGATACAAATCATCCCCTTCACCTTCTTTGTGGAATGAAAATATGTGTCTAAGAAATCAATGTAAACAACTTGCCAAGTCCCTAAAACGTAACTATTTTATTAAGGTTCAGAATGATAATCTTGGCAAACCCAGGAAATTCTGGGGATTCATTAGTTTCCTGATAAATCCTCACACCAGTAACCCTATTATAAAACTGGACTTGCCTTCAGGCCCCGTGGCAGAGACTACTGAGGTAGCCCAAGCTTTTAACTTAAAGTCGGTCCACCTCAGCAAGCTTAACAGGAGCCCCCCCCAACCTGGGAACTAACGCAAATGCACAACAATCAGCCTCCCCCTAGACATCTCTCCTTCCACTTCAAGGTGACATCCATCCATGACACCACAAAGTTATTAAGAAATCTCCTGAACCAGGGTAGCCCTGGCTCTGATGGCCTCTTACCCATCCTGCTCAAACTCATCTCCCCTACTATTTCCAAGCCTCTCACTTTTAGTCTTAACCTGGCCCTGTCTACTTCCCCCACGCCGGATATTTGGAAAACTGTGAAAGTGATACCTATCTTCAAAGCTGGGGACCCCCACTTGACAGATAATTACAGATCTAGCTCTATCCTCCCACATCTTTGCAAAGTCCTAGAAAAAATTGTCCACAACCAGCTATTGGAACATATCAACAAAAATAATCTTATGTGCAGCCAACAACATGGTTTCTACGAAAATCACAGCACTGCCTCCACACTTGCACTCTTTGATGACCATGTCCTCACCAATATGGATCAAGAGAAAGTTACAGGGGCCATCTTTGTGGACCTCACTAAGGCCTTTGACATGGTCAACCATGCACTCCTCCTCTCCAAGCTGCACACACTCGGCTGCTCCTGTGGGACCTCTGACTGGTTCATGAGCTATCTCTCGGGCTGCTCCCAATCCATGGGCATGGGTTCTGAAATCTCCCCAGCCATCCCTGTCTCTACTGGTATCCTACAGGGTTCCATCCTGGGATCACTACTTTTTTCTAGTTTCATTAATTCCTTCCCCACTAAATGAATCAAATGCAAATTGCTTCTGTACGCTGATGATCTTGCTATCTATCACAGTAATAAGTCCCTTGCACAGATCTCCTCTGTCCTTTCCAAGAGCTAAGGCAGTGCCTATAGCTGGTTCACATCTAACATGTTGTTGGTCAATGTTAAAAAAAAAAACAAATTGATGTTATTCGCATTTAAAACCTAAAGTTGCCAAACTTCTCAGCTCAGGCTCCTCCTTCCGAATCCTATTCCCAGATGGCATAGCCCTAGATGATGTTCCCTCGTTAAAATACCTGGGGGTAACACTTGATCCTGCACTAACCTTCTCTGAACACATCAACAATGCGGTTCGTAGGGTAAACCAAAGCATGCGGTCGCCTATCAGCAATACAATTTACTAATCCCAGAGGCCCATTTAGCGATAGCTCAGGGTAACCTACTCCCAATCATTGACTATTGCTCCCCCATCTATGCACGCATGACCACTGCTCTCAAAACCAGGCTCACATCTGTATACAATAGTGCTTGCAGCATTGCTCTCTCGGCACCTTTCTCAACCCATCACTGCAACCTCTACAGCACCCTTGGCTGGTTACCCCTCCAAAGCCACTTTGACTATTCCCTCAGCTGCTTGGTGGACAGTATCATCAGGGATGGTAATGAGTCTCCTCTCGCTTCCTTACTCCAGGCCAGAACACTACCCAGGAGACTGTGCTCATCTACTGTCCCACTGCTTGAAGTACCAAGGTTCTCCACCAACATGGGAAGGAAAGCCTTATCAGTCACAGCCCCCTCTCTGTGGAATGGGATCCCTGCACACCTTTGCTCATCAAGCACTCACATATCCTTCACATCCTTTTTTAAATCCTGGCTGATGGATAGTACTCACTGCTCCTGCGCACCCAGGTAGCACCTTGTTCTTGCTCACAGTTAATCTAACACTGCACTTCTTGACTCCAGGTGGGGTTTTCAATCCACTCTCACTGTTTTAGCCCTGTATTCTCTTCTTTTCTTCATCCTTCCACATCTCCTGAAGAAATGTGTGTGGGGGGGTAGGACTGTTCGTTAGCATCTTCTGTTGAATCTGTTTGCCTACTAGGAATATTATTCAGCCTCTATCTGTATATCTACTAGCAATCTTCTATGTGTAAATCCGTTGACTCTACTGCTTTGTATACTGATATTTCTGTACTGTAATCAGCTGTTTTGGTGTTCTTGTAAACCCTATTCTTCCAAGATTGTACTTTTTTTTCTGTACCATCTTTTATGGCCCAGGTTGTGCCTGAAAATGGTCCATAGGATCAGCGTACTCACCTGGTAATCAAAGACATAAATAAAAAAATATATAAATAAATAGATAAATAATCTCTAGATTTACTGAAGTGCATAAAGAAATTATTTTTTGTTGATAGCCCCTACTAGAGTTTTTATCATCAATAGCCACATTTTGTTTACACAATTTAATGCTAAAGGTTTTCTTTATAAAATCTGAAGAAAAAATAAGATGACGTGAGATATATAGCTTGGAATTCATGGGAAATCCCAAGGCTAGATTTTCAAAATGTTCAGGGGACAAAGTCCCACACCGCAGCCACTGCTACGTCTCAAAATCTTTGCATCTGTGAGGATTTCTTTTTTTAGTCCATGCTGTGCATGGGCGGCAGGCACAGCTGCGGGAGATGTTGCACCTAGTCTCACCAGTCATAACATTTTGGCACAGCCGCACCAAAAAAATGGGCACAAGCTGCAGTAAATCAGGAACCTGTCATATACCAGCTCCCACCATGAAAATATGCCAGGTATGAGGAAATCTATGGCTTGAGGATTGAGTGTCAATAGGACAGCTCTCATGCCTCAAGGAGGTGAAAATGCCTGTGCTATGATTTGGCTGCCACTTTGAGGAATCTAAGTGGTGGTGAAGTGGGACAACAAAGGAGGGAGATACCAACACTGAGACTCTGGGGGCATCTCCACAGAAGCAGAGTATGCACATGGATCATTGCATGTGTGTGGCCCCAATAGAAGAAAAAGGAGAAAAAACCCTCCTACTGCAGGGGTGGCCCTGCCCTTGCAGGCCCCTCACCAATGACTGAGCTCCTCCAGCCAGGTTCTGTGGCAGGATGACCACAGAGAAGTAAGTACAGGGGATGTCAGGTCATGAGGTCAGTGAGACCAATCCAGATGAGTGTTGAACGGAGCAACAAAGGTGGATAACAAAAAATATTTCTGTTCAAAAGCAGCAGAGAACATAAGAAGGAAAGTGTGGGCAGATGGGGACTGTGTAGTCCATCTAGTATGCCCAAGGTGGCTACCCCCCCTCCATCTAAGAATATAAGAAAATTGTCAGCAGATGGGGACTGTGTGGTCCATCTAGTATGCCCAAGGCGGCTACCCAACCCCTTTTCCTTTGGCTCTATGGCTTCTGCTGCTGCAGTGGGAATGTAGTTTATATGGTCTGACACTGGAGCAGAAATGATAAGGTTTGCTACTGATGTGGCAGTATACATTTGAGAAGCATATGCCTTACTATGAAGGCTTGTGCTATGTATTTTAATATCTTGGGAGCTGTGCTTCCAGTAAGCAGTTTAGCTTCTTTTCCTATCCATTCTTTACAGTAGGTAGTAACAGGCTCCACTACATTTTCATATGTTGAGACTTTGGACTAGAAGAGAGCATGCTGAGCTTCAAACAGCATGTTTCCAGGTACATCAAGGCACTCATCAAGGCCTGAGCATGGAAAAGCTTTGTGGCTTGCCTTAATGTTACAAGGGGGTCCACAAATGAGTCTTCACTTTCATTACTCCATCCGGGCCAATGTGTAAATAGCCTGGAGAGCTGTGAACAGGCATATCAAACTAAAACTCTTTTCACAATTAGTATGTTTGGTTTCTCTCCAAAATGAGTCCACTGGTGCCTACGAAGACTTGACACATCTCTAAAACTCTTCCCATAATCAGAACATGAGTAAGGTCATTCTAGCTGGGTTAGTGTCTCCAAATGTTTAGGGATTTCTAACACTGTGGCAAGAATGTACCCCGTTCTTTAGCCAAGGCATGTTCAAAACTCAAGAAATTAGTACTGTATTAGTTTTTGATGTCATTCTCTCGGGGTTAGTGTCTCCAAATGTTTAGGGATTTCTATTACTGTGACAAGAATGGACCCCATTCTTTAGCCAGGGCATATTCAAAACTCAAGAAATTAGTACTGTATTAATCTTTGATGTTTGCTGAGAGCGCTCTTCTCAGCACACTCAACGTCCCCAAGATGGCTTCCTTTTGAAGTTCATATGGTGTCACAAGTATCGGTAGCATACTTAAGTGTGCCTGAAAGTTCTTCTTGATTGGTCCAGTTGCTCTAAGCACCACTGGAACAATTTGTGTGTCTTTATTCCACATTAGTTTGGTTTCTGACTGCATATCTTGGTATTTCATGATTTTGTGTCTCTGTGTACGCAGGACACTGAGTTCGACTATGTTTGTTAAGGTCTTAACTGTTGCCCACTTTGGGAAAGCACCTCATCCTCACAGCTGCTTTTAAGCTTGAGCTGCCCACCAACTACAGCGGTGAGACTGGGGGTCTGCCTGCTGCCACCCGCCCACCACTCTCCAAGTACAGGCTTGCTGCCCACTTCGGGCAAGCACCTCATCCTCGCAGCTGCTTTTAAGCTTGAGCTGCCCACTGACTACAGCAGTGAGACCTGGAGCCTGCCTGCTGCCACCCACCCACTGCTCCCCAAGCACAGGCTTGCTGCCCACTTTGGGCAAGCACCTCATCCTCGCAGCTGCTTTTAAGCTTGAGCTGCCCACTGACTACAGCGGCGAGACCTGGAGCCTGTCTGCTGCCACCTTCCCACCGCTCTCCAAGCACAGGTAATTGCGGAAGCCAGATAGCAAGATCTTCAGCCCTCAGCTGCTGTTGCAGCGAAGATCCTGGATTTTTTTTCCGAATTCCTGGTGCCATCTGACTGCAGTGCCCCCACTGGCTGCTCACCATCTTGGTGAACTCCCTGAGTGACTATCTCTGAATCCAGCATGGCTGCTTTCCCAGGACGGTGCTGTCAAGTTTGAAACGACTTTCCCTTGCTCTGGTACAGAGACATGCAGTTCTTGCCTAATTGCACACCTGTGCATAAATTTTGTAGTCTGTGCTGTCTGGCCCTCACTACTAGTGTAAGTACATAATACCAATTACAGCTAAACTGAAAACCGGCATTCCTACTGCTGATTTTTTTTTGTTTAAGGGCTGTTACTAGCCTGTATTTGCTCATTCTGGTAGAAAAAAAACAAGAGAGTAAAATACTGTTTGTTTGCTTTGCTAGTTTCCGTATTTTAGCCTAGCCAGACCCCTTAATCTTCCCAGTTTCTCCTTTGTGTGTCTCTTTGTGTGATTTTTATGTGTCTCCTTCCCCCAGCAGTCCTCGGTTGGCACCTGCCTGAGGTCTGTGACCCGCCCCCGATTTAGCTTAATCTTGTTTCTGTGCATTACCCCTTTGTTTTATTGCTAATTTCCTAACCCTCCCACTGAGTCCCCAGACTATCTATATCTGACCTCTGTCCCTTTTCTCTGTAGGCTTGCTGCCCCCTTCGGGCAAGCACCTCATCCTCACAGCTGCTTTTAAGATTGAGCTGCCTGCCGACTACAGCGGCGAGACCGGAAGACTGCCTGCTGCCACCCGCCCACCGCTCTCCAAGTACAGGTAATTGCCGAAGCCAGATCTTCAGCCCTCAGCTGCTGTTGCAGCGAAGATCCTGGATTTTTTTTCCGAATTCCTGGTGCCATCTGACTGCAGTGCCCCCATTGGCTGCTCACCATCTTGGTGAACTCCCTGAGTGGCTAGCTCTGGAATTCAGCGTGGCTGCTTTCCCAGGACTGTACCGCCAAGTTTGAAATGACTTTTCCTTGCTCCAATTACAGCTAACTGAAAACCGGGATACCTACTGCTGATTTTTTGTTTGTTTAAGGACTGTTACTAGCCTGTATTTGCTCATTCTGGTAGAAAAAAAACCAAAATAGTAAAATACTGTTTGTTTGCTTTGCTATTTTCGGTGTTTTAGCCTAGCCAGACCCCTTAATCTTCCCATTCTCTCCTTTGTGTGTCTCTTTGTGTGATTTTTTTTCCCCTTCCCCCCACCCCCTGCTCCACAAATTTTTAAATACACCTAAACCACTCTCCCTTCTGTGCATCTCCTCCCATTGGCCATCTTGCCCTACACAAATTTAAAGCTGCAGAACACCTCCTACAGTTGCGGTCCTGCCCCACAGAACTACATTTCTAACAACCCCTTGCCTCACCACTCCCTCCTCTCCCCCTTCATAAGGCTGACCAAGCTAATTCTCTCCTACTACTTCTTCCCCTTGTCCCCCACTCTCCCTCAGAAACATGAAGCTGGCACTGCCTATATTATGGGCCATCTCCCTAACTACAGCACTGGTATTGACTGACTTCTGCACTACGGTGCTGGCCTGCGATCAACAGCACCTCCCCTTCTTCTCATTCCCCCCCTCTCCCATGTCTCAACCCTTTTCACTCACTACTAGGGATAAGTCCACTATGGGGTACATCTCTCTCATCCTACTCACTAAAGGAGAATGCCGCCTCCTTGGCCACTACCTGGCTAACCTCTCCTGGTCTCCTACTATTCCTTCTTGCCCATACATTCTCCTACTATCACTACTCTCCCTTGCTGGGGACACTGAGTGCAACCCTGGCCCAACAAACTCCCATATCACCCCCTCCTCCTCCAGCATCTGGACAAATGCCCCTGGTCTTAAAATCGCCCATATCAATGTCTGCAGCCTACCATCTAAATTCACTGACCTTGAGGCTTGGATTGAGCTACACATGCCTCATATTCTGGGACTCACTGAAACATGGCTAAAGCCACACCACACTGAAAACACCTTTAAAATACCTGGCTACTCCTACGTACACCTTGACAGGCCAGGCAGGAAAAAAGGTGGTTTGGCCCTGCTCCTAAGGGAACCCCTCTCAGCCAGCATTGTCCTACACTCTGACCATTCCTCACCTAGTGAATGGCTACTTTCTGAATTGACCCTGGGATCCTGCAAGGAATTCTATATTGGCTGCTGCTATAACCCCCCCTCGACTGGAACCATTGCACTCACCCGCCTCCTCCAAGGCCTGAGCTCTCTAACTCCCCATAGGGAATCTATCCTTCTTAGCGACTTTAATCTAAACTGGCTGGGCTGCCACCAGCCTGACTATGTATCCCCTGTTAAAGCAGCACAACCTGGTGCAGGCGATCACTCTCCCCACCAGACTTAATCCACGCTCGGCCACCCAGACTCTACTAGACTGGATCCTCATAAACAGGGTGGGCCGAGCATTGCATGCTGGCACCATGGCTGACTCTATAAGCAATCACTCACTGACCTATCTCCTCTGGTCTTCCAAACTAAAGCGCACCCCACCCAAACACCTATCTCTCAGAAATTTTAGCTGCCCAGTCTCCACAAATCTCCTCGAGCAGGCCCAGTCCTTGGACTGGTCCATGCTTTTTTCCCTTTCTAATGCAACCACGGCAGTTTCCACATTTACCCGGACTCTACTAACACTCCAGGACCGCTTTTTCCTTGTCACCACAAAATGGGTCAGAGGCGGGTGCTCGCGCTGGGTCTCTAAAGACCTCCTAACCCTTATGAAGGCCAGAGACCGTGCCTGGTCCACTTTCAAATCGACCCCCTCTCCTGCCCTCTGGGATGTTTACAGGCGCATGAGGAACAAATGTAAACAACATGCCAAATTTTTGAAACAGACCCACTTCCGCAATCTGCAAAAGGCCAACCTTGGAGACCCTAGAAAATTCTGGGACTCAATCAACTCTCTCCTAAATGCCCTACCCAGCTATGCTGCACCACATCTCAACTCCCAGGATGGGCTGCTGACCGACCCTCACGATGTGGCCAGTGTCTTCAACTGTAAGTTCACTAACTTATCCTTGTACTTTAAATAAGCTACCAACTGCCCAACCTCAAAGCTCAACCCTAATACCTGATACACTGCCATCCTCCACCAGCTCTGCCACTCACCCGCAAATACCCCCATTCTATTTTAAAGCCCTCTCCATACATGACACAGTGAAGCTACTCAAAAGTCTACTTAACCACGGCTCCTTCGGATCTGTGGGCTATCTCCAGTCTTCCTTAAGCTGATCTCTCCAGCAATTGCCAGGTCACTCACCTTCGTATTTAACCTTGCCCTTTCCATCTTCTCCATGCCTGACCCATGGAAGATAGCTAAGGTTATCCCCATTCTTAAATCTGTAGACACCAAATCCTTCGACAATTACCATCTGATATCCATCCTCCCTCATCTCAGTAAACTACTCGAGAGAGCAGTCCACAATTATCTCACTAAGTACATAGGCAAATACACCTTCCTATGCAACCATCAGCATGGCTTTCACAAGAATCATTCCACTGCCACTGCCCTCGCCCGTCTGACCGACCACATCCTCTCTAACATGGATAATGGTAAAGTCACCGGGGCTGTCTTCGTCGACCTCTCAAAGGCTTTTGACATGGTTAACCATGCTCTCCTTACCTCCACGCTTCGCCTTCTTGGTTGTTCTCTGAATGTCACAAGCTGGTTCACAAACTACCTTACCGATCGCTCACAATTCCTGTGTATTGGTCAAACCTGCTCCCCCACCCTGCCTGTCTCTATGGGGATCCCTCAAGGCTCAATCCTGGGTCCCCTCCTTTTCTCCTTATTTGGTAATGCGCTTTCTTTGACTGCCTCAACTGTCACTCTCTCCTGTATGCTGATGACCTTGTCCTCTTCCACAGTGACAAATCCAGAGCAGCAATCTCCTCAGTTCTCTCACACAACTATGCTGCGGCCCACAGCTGGTTCTCAAAAAAACTCCTCTTAGTAAATGCCCAAAAAACGAAATCCATGCTGTTCAGATCTAAGCCATTCCTGGCCAAAACTAAAAACCATGCCCTCTTACGCATTCTTACCCCAGAGGGCCAGCCCTGGAGGATGTCAGCACCTACAAATACTTAGGAGTACTGCTTGACCCTTCCCTCACTTTCAATGAGCATGCAAATTCCCTGGTCAGAAGGTTCCATCAAAAGTTAGGTGCCGCCTATAGATTCAGGCAATACCTTACTCCTGAAGCCAGACTAGCCATTGTCCAGGGTAATCTTCTCCCTATTCTTGACTACTGGTTCCCTATTTATGCCAGGACCTCAGCTACTGCCATGGCTAAACTCTCCGCTGCCTACAACAGTGCCTTTCACTTTGCTTTATTGGCCCCGTTCTCCACCCACCACTGTACCCTCTATAATACCCTTGGATGGCTACTGCTACAAGGTCGCTTTGACCGAGCCCTCTGCTGCATGGTAGACAGTGTCATCCACACCGCTCCAGAATCCCCCCTATCTCTCCTTCTGAAAACTAGAATGCTACTTCGCAACCTACGATCTAATGATATTCCCCCTGTAGCTGTTCCTAGGGTATCCACCAACATGGGTAGCAGGCCTTGGTCTGCAACTGCCCCTTTACAGTGGAACAAACTACTGGCTAAACTCTGTTCCATTGACACACACTCCGGTTTCAAGACCCACCTTAAAGTCTGGTTCCTGGCAAACTCATCCTGCCGCTGCTCCCTGGGGTCTGACACCAACCCACACTAGTCAACTCCCCAGCCCAGGGGTTACCCACCTACCCACACTAGTCAACTCCCCTGCCTACAACTGTTATATCATATTTTTCACAGTAATTTTGACTTCCTTGCCTGTACATATTGTATATATTTTTTTATTGAGTATTCTGCGTATTACTTGCTCACTGGACGATGCAGTCACACATTGTACACTGTGCCTACTATTTGTTTGTTTTGTACCAAATCTCCTCATGTCCGATACTGAAACCTTGTATTCACTGTTCTCAAACTTACTATTGTTGCTTGTGTCAAATCTGTTTCATGAGTATTACTGTTATCTTGCACTCCAATGTCACCCTGTGCCATGTGTTATGGCCCGGGTCGTGCCTGAAAACGGTCCCTGGGATCAGTGCACTCACCCGGTTATCAAAGTCATAAATAAAAATAAATAAATAAATAAACTCCTTGAGAAGCTCTTCCCACAATCAGTACATTCACAAGTTTTCTCTTTGTGAAGTCTCTCTCCATAGTGAATTTGCTGGTGTGTAGCAAGGTTAGATCTAGTGGTGAAATTCTTGCCACAGATAATACATTGAAAACGTTTCTCTCCTGTGGGTGTACTCTTGTGAGCTGTGAGCAGGCTCTTAAATCTAAAACTCTTCCCACATTCTAGGCATGTAAGAGGAGCTGGACCATGCCATATTATTTATTTATTTATCTGAATTTTGGTAACTGACTGAGTACAATGAGACAATGCATGCATTCCCTTTTTCAGGGGTGACCCGGGAGACAACACAGAATAGCACAATACAGAGTAAGGCAACATATTATATCATATAACATTAAATACTACTATTTACAGAGTTTTTTACAACTGAACAAAAATCGATGCAGCTGATTCATCTAGGATATATTAAGTTTACCATGAAACAATATTGGGATTTGGCAAGAATGTAGAAGTGCTAGGGAGAACAAGCTAGGAGAAAATGCACCTGAGAGAGTTAGTAAGAATAGTAAATGGGGTGTAGAGCTGCGAGGGATTAACAATAGCAGATGCATGATGGAGGTTCAAGCAGGTGTGCAGCCAGAGATGCTTTAAATAAAGAAAGAGAGGGGCAAGAGAGAACATAAGTTGGAAGCACATTCCAGCCCATGGTGGCCAAATAGGTAAATGAATGCCTACCAACGATCCAGTGCGGTTTAAGTGTTTCAAGAATGGGTAGATTGGAGGACCTGAGAGAATGCACTCCTTCTTTTCGATAAACAATATCCTTTAGACATGGGGGGTTAAAATTATTTACTAGTTTTAAAACAAAGCATAACGTGAGATACTGTAGCCTCACATCATAGTCTGGCCAGTGCAGAGTAGTCAAAATATTGCAGTGGTCTTGCCCATTATCAAACCCTATGGCAAAGTGCCCAATTCTATGATAAAGTTTTCAGAGCCTGGCAACCAACGAGGGTTAAGCAGAGTGTTCCTGTTGTTGTTTCAAATGTTAAAAGAAAAGATTAAAAAAGACTCAAAATGGGAAACACTATCAAAGACAGGTGATAATGAGTAATCTAAAATAGAATAAAGAAGCATAGGTCAAAATGTTCACTGTATTGTTGCTTTTATTATATTAACAGTCTCATTTTGGTGATCTTTGAAGACTACAATGAGATAATTACCCCAATAATATTGCTCTGAGGAACAATACTTGTTAGGTCAAGACTGGCTTCTCTTTATGGGCCCTATTCACGAATGCCTGTGCGCTGCATATATGCAGTGCGTAGGCATGCCCACGACTGAATGCTACACAGCAGGGTCCAGTGGAGCCCCCATGGATTCATAACAGTCCTTGCACACCGCATCACCTGGATGCCATGCATTTACGTGCCACAGGCAGTCAGGGGTGTGCCAAGGATATGCCCACACTCCACACCATTCACGAAGGTGCAGAGCTGGCTCAGAGTGCTGGGCCAGGGAGGCACAATTTGCATGATGGTGGATCAGCCATAACTGTTATGCACCCCCCCAATGGACACCCAGTGTTGGCTCCAGTATAGACACCTATGCAACACTGCTGCCCCAGCCCTCCAGGCTGCCAGGAAGAGCTGGGGCAGCCATTCAGGCAGTCATCCATCAGACCCTGATTCCTGGGTTTCATGCCTTCCTAGGACCCCCTGCATGCATGCATGCAGGATGGAATCCATTACAGAACCCAGTTTGGGCATCCCATTGTATGCCTGCCTGCACCCCATGATCCACCCCCCATGCAGCTGCTATCCACCCCCACACAGCTGTGTGCCAGAGGCCAGGTGCCTTGCCAGTGCTCGCAGTTTTGAATACCATGCACTGTGTGCCTGTCCCACGTAGATATGCATACATTATATGAGCATTTCTGCAACCTGGCTCCTGAACTGCTCCCTGGCCACCTAACCAGGCTCACTGCCCTGAGTGGGTACATCTGACCAAAAGAAGCGGGAGCGTAATTGCCAGGTTTTCAGCTGCCAACCTCTAACACCCTCTACAACCCGGCTCCTGGAACTGCTCATAGAAACATAGAAACATAGAAGTTGATGGCAGATAAGGACCGCAAGGCACATCCAGTCTGCCCATTTCTTTTTCTACCTTATGAATGTGCCACAGGCCTTTGCTCTGTCAACAGTCTATCTATTCATACTCATCTGTATTGCTCCCTTATGCCTATCCCATGCCTGTTTGAAGCCCTGCACTGTATTCATATCCACCACTTCCTGAGGTAAGCAGTTCCATGCATCCACCACCTTTTCTGTGAAAGAACTTCCTCACATTACCCCTTAATTGGCTTCCCTCTAATCTCATGCTGTATCCTCTTGTCCTGCTATTTTTCTTATATTGAAACATGTTAGACTCTTTCACCTTGTTAATGCCCTTAAGGTGTTTGAATGTTTCAATCATATCACCTCTCTTCCTCCTTTGCTCTAAGGTATACATATTGAGTTCAGTTAATCTGTCCTCATATGTTTTCTGATGCAATCCCTGCACCATTTTGGTTGCCCTTCTCTGGACTGCCTCATTTTGCTTAATGTCCTTGTAAAGGTGTGGCCTCCAGTACAGCACGCAGTACTCCAGATGGAGCCTAACCAGTGTCTTGTAAAGAGGGATTATTACCTCCCTCTTCCGACCTGTGATACCCCTACTAATACACCCCAACATCCCCCTAGCCTTACCTACTGCTTTAAAGGTCTGCTTGGATGATTTCAGGTCATCGGTGATGATGAGGCCCAAGTCTCTTTCTTCCCTTGTGACTGCCAGCAACTCCCCTCCCAGCCTATAGGTGGCTTCAGGGTTTCTCTCCCCTATGTGCATGATCTTACACTTCTTTGCATTAAACCCCAGTTGCCACTCTTTGGGCCATTTTGCTAGTTTATCCAGATCTCTTCTCATACTGCCCACACCATCTGTATCATCTATTCTGTTGCAGATCTTGGTGTCATCTGCAAACAGACAAACCTTACCCTCCAGTCTATCTGCAATGTCACTGATGAAGATATTGAAGAGGACTGGCCCCAGGACTGATCCCTGAGGTACCCCATTTGTGACTTGCATCTCTTCTGACTGTATACCATTTACCACCACTCTCTGTTTTCTTCCCGTCAACCAGTTTGCCACCCAGTTGACCAACGTTTGACCCACCCTAAGCCTATCCAGCTTATTAATCAATCTTCTATGTGGAACAGTATCGAAAGCTTTGCTGAAGTCATGGTAGGCAACATCAACTGCTCCCCCTTGGTCCACCACTCTGGTTACCCAGTCAAAGAAATCTATGAGATTTGTTTGACAGGACCTTCCTTTTGTAAACTCATGCTGTCTTGGATCCTGTGCTTCTATGGATTCCAGGTGTTGCACTATCCTTTCCTTAAGGAGTGTCTCCATAATCTTGCCCACTACTGAGGTAAGACTGACTGGTCTGTAGTTCCCTGCCTCCTCCCTGCTACCACTCTTGTGGAGCGGGATCACATGAGCCCTTATCCAGTCTTCTGGGACCTCTCCTGTGCTCAGAGACTCACTAAACAGTTCTGATAATGGCTCTGCTAGTTCCACCCTTAGCTCCTTTAGCACCCTGGGATGTATGCCATCAGGTCCCATTGCCTTGTCCACCCTGAGCTTATTGAGCTCTTGTAGGAGCCTTTCTTTTGTGAAGGGACTAGTGCACACCTCCCTCCCCCCGTGTCCATGGTGCAGTGCTGTGGGCCCTGTCCTACTTTCTTTTCAGTAAATACTGAGCAGAAGTATCTATTTAGGATAGATGCTTTTACATGGTCCTCCTCCTCACATGCCCCCCTTATCCCCTTTGATCTTAGCAATACCCCCTCTAGACTTTCTCCTTTCACTAATGTATCTATAGAAAGTCTTGTCATCTTCTTTTACTGTTTGTGCTAGTGTTTCCTTAGTTTGGGCCTTTGCCTGCCTTACTGCCTTCCCTGCTTCCCTTAGGGAAGTTTGGTATGCCTCCCTTTCTTCATCCTGCTGCGTTCCCTTATATTTCCTGAAGGCCAGCCTTTTGGCTCTGACCTTTTCTGCTACTGTGTTTGAGAACCAAAGTGGTTTCCTTCTTCTTTTGCACTTCCTTTGCTCCCTGGCCACCTAACCAGGCTCGCTGCACTGAGTGGGCACATCTGACCGAAGAGAGTAGAGCATAATGGCCATATTTTCAGCTGCCACCCACTACCACCCTCCCCAACCTGGTTCCTGGAACTGCTCCCCGGCCATCTAACCAGGTACTACTGCTATTGCCGCTAGGCACTTTGAACTCCAGGTACCTATTATCTCCTCTCGAGTGATTGGTGTGGCTCTCCCGGTTGTGGCTTCTGGTTGGGCCATCCGGCTTCCATACTTGCTGTGGATCGGAGAGCCTCACAATTCAGCTTTTGCTCTCCTGTCCTTGGCTACAAAATTGTAGTCTCTTCTAACCTGCTCATAAAATTTCCTCCCTCTCTCTACTCCACATCTTCTATTGTCTACAGCTCTGGCTGTGTCTCTTCCTATCTGGGCACATTGATCTTGACAGTGACAGTGCAGTGCTTATCACCGTTATCACTGCATGTGCTTGGATAGCATCTCTCCTCATTTACACGTTGTTTCCTTCCTACCCAACTCACTAGGATTGCCCCAGCCTATCAAACTAAAAAATCCAAGTTCTCACACCCGCTTTGGACAGTGCACTAGATGATTAAGTCCTCCCCCCAACACTATTAATCCTACAACATGTCAATATTCCTATTTCTCCTCTTCTTCACTCCACCTAACTATTGTGGCAAAGCTGCCTCTGCTCACATAGCCCTCTGTGCAGAGATATTCCCGGGAGTACTCTACCCCCTTAATACAACACAATTTGATGACTATGACTGCACCTAGGAAGCAAGCAGTGACAGGTTAAAGTAAACACTTAGAAACAAATGGAAACCGGCACCTGCTCAAAAAGAAGCACTTTGAAAAAGCGATGTTATGAGGAGGAAGTGGCTCTCGGCTCTTGCTGCAAAAGTTTTCGTGCCAGCCATTTTTCCACAGCTAGTTGTTTTTATGGATTATACCTTGGATTTTGATCTATGAATATGGACCATTGATAGCTGGACTCTAAACAGAACTGTTGGTCCTGTATGAACTGTGAGTTATCTGCTTGATTCACACAGAAATAAAGTCTGTTTTTCACTTTGAAGGTATTCGGCTGGATGATTTTGAATCCTAGTGGAACCAGCACATAGTGCTTCTTTTTGAGCAGATGCCGGTTTCCCCTTAATACAACACTTACTTGTCCAGTCACACATGCCCCCCTCCCAGTTAGTAACCTGAGCTACTACCACCCACTTCTGGAATTTCCCCTTCTTTTTCAATTCCTCACTCCATGTAGCATTACTCCTTTAAAACAGAAAAACACCCATAGGAGACAGCATAAAGCTGAAAAGCTCCTAGGCCACTATCTTGCAAGGATTGCCTTGCTCCTCTTACTTCTCGATGGGAATGTTCACCCAAACCCAGCTCCTCCCATATCTTCGAACTTTCAACCCTGCAGGCTAGGGTCCCTCACGCTTGCATCCATCAATATCTATAGTTTGCTACCCAAGCTTGATGACCTCCAAGTCTGGGTGTTTCATCATAAACCTGATATATTAGCCCTAAATGAAACTTGTCTCTCCCCCAAGGTTCCTGATAATGCTGTATCCATCCCTGGCTGCATCCTTTTCAGGCTTGATGCATCAGTGAGCGAGGAGGTGGCTGTGCCATATATTTGAGGGATAATCTTAAAGGACATGTCCTTCCTCTTTCCTCCTTAGCTCTCAAATGCTTGTGGTTAAAATAATCCTTTGCCAACAAGGTACATCTCTCACTGTCATGTCCATATACATCCCTCTGCATGCACAAACCACCGGCTTCAAAATGGTCACTGACTTCCTGGACAGCTAATCCCACCCTGGCTAGACATTTGTTATGGTGGACTTCAATGTGAACTGGCTAGCACCTGAAGCTGACCTGTATAAGGATGCCTTAGCTGCCTTAGATATCACCCAAATGGTCCCCTTCCCCACAAAGATTAACTATAGGACCGGTTTCAGCTTGCTGCTAGATTTTATCCTCACCACCCACCCTAACAGAGTCACTAACACTGAAGTACAGTACTATCGGATTCCCTTAGTGATCATTCCTCTGTTATCTGATATTGGACAAATAGGACAACCAAGTCTAAGGCCACGTTCTGTCACCAAAGAATACAAAAAAAAGGAAAGCTTCCACAATTCCTTGCTGTTCTAATGCATATCGAATGGTCTCCCCTTGACTCTGTGCACTGCATGGACCAGACTCTTAACTATTTCATTTCCCGGTTTAATGGTGTACTGTATGTGACAACTTTGCCCCCTATAAGAAAAGAAAGCTTAGATTCTTCACCAACTCCTGGATTACTCCTGAGCTAATCACCATGATGAAAAACATGGATAATCTCTGGCACTGTGCTATATCATCAGGACACCAGCATGACCTGCAATGTTATAAACCTGCTAGGAACCAGTGTACTCTGGCAATACCCAGAAGCAAGCAACAATGTTTCAAGCATGAGCTTACAAACACCTGGGGTAACAGCAAATCCTTCTGGGATAACATCAAAAGCATAATGGGGAAACCTAGCAAATCCTCCCTCATCGAGCTTGAGGTTAATGGCTCTGTCATCCAGGATCACAAAGAAATTGCTGACACCTTTAATCTCACGTTTACAGATCTCAGTGGTGTCCTTCCCCCAAACTTGTTCAATAACCCCACGCTGCCTGGCCCTAATGGTAAAGCTGACCCTCCCCCCCAAAAAAACACCCTTCTACTTCAAAAGAGCGTCCCTTGCCGAATGCAGGAAGTACCTTCAAAAGGCTCTAGGTAAATCCAGATTCAGCAGCGACATCCTGGATCTTAAACTTCTTTCTCTCTCCCTTGACGCCATCTTACTTCCCCTTATTAAACTATTAAATTTCCCGCTTTCCCTCAGATAGTTCCCCCAAATCTGGAAATCTACTAATGTCACACCAATGCACAAAAGTGGTGACAGGTCCTTGCACTCCAATTACCATCACATCTCTATCATCCCTCTGCTCTCCATGGCACTCAAGCTCATAGTTGCGGACCGACTAACGGAACACCTCAATAAATATACTCTACAGTGTCTGCAGCAACATGGCTTTAGAAAAGCCCATAGCACGACCACTGCCCTGCTTGAATTTCTAGCCATATACACAAGGCCCTGGACACAGGACACTTACTGGGCGCGGTATACATAGACCTAACAAAGGCCTTTGCTACAGTGAATCATCATCTTCTGTTGAACTCACTCTCAGCCAAAGGCCTTTTGAATGGCATTACTACATGGTTTGAAAGCTACCTCATGGGGAGGAACCAACAAGTTAAGATCGCTGACACCCTCTCCTGTAGCCTCCCTGTACACTCTGGAGTTCCCCAGGGGTCCATTCTTGGCCCACTTCTTTTCAGTCTCTTCATTAACAACCTTCTATCTGCATGTGACCATAAAATGCTACTTTATGCTGATGAAACAGTTATTTTTTTCTCCCACACAGACTCTGCCCCCCTCTCCCAGAATCTTCAGTTTAATTTCAGTCTTGCTGGGTCTTGGTTTGATCAGCATAAACTGCTGATGAATTACAAAAAAACAAGGCCGTGTTGTTCTATAACTCCCACTGCAAATTTAGAACTGCCCAACTAACCATCCTAAATAAGTAAAATCAACCGCTTGGTCAGATGCAGGAGTTTAAATATCTTGGCATTACCTTTGACTGCATACTCTCCTACAACTTGCATGTTCACAACATCTCCAAAGCCATTAACTCAAGATTGGGGGTCCTCTACCATCATCACCACACGCTGACTAATGAAGCGATGCATGCAGCTGTAACTAGCTCCATCCAGTCCATAATTGATTATGGGCTAGTTTTCTATGGGTCCACCACTGATACCTCCCTAAAAAGAATCAGGACAGCCCTGAGCAAGTGCTGTAGACTTGTCACAGGAGCAAGTAAGCTTATGCATACCTGCAGTCTCTCTACAAACACTCCAACTGGCTCAATCTTCATGGTAGAATAGCTTACCAGACTTGCCTCCTGGCAAAGAAAATCTGCCTTTGCCTCACCCCTCCTACGACGCATGCCATTATGGAACCTTCTCCTAATACACGTCCAGCACATAGCACTCTCAAATTTACTTACTTCTTCCTTTCTGTTGTACCTCCCAGGCCCAATGGGCCTTCTTTATCAGGGCACCTATCCTGGTCAAAGGTCTTCCTCCTGAAGTCTGCAATGTGAATAAGCTTGGACCGTACAAACGCACACTGTGCCATCACCTCATAAATCTTAGCAAGTATGACTGTACCCAATAAGTTTGATGGCCTCCTCCTATCCCTGTTGGCCCTTGTTGCTTCTACATTTCCCTTCCCCTACCACTCCCTCCCACCACTCTCGTTTCTGGCAGGACCTCGCACCTCTGGCACCGTACTCCTATCTTTCCCACTGCTTACCATCACTCTTACCACCTCCATCCCCTCTTCTATCCATCTGTCCCTCCAGCACCTCTTTCCCCCTGAATTTTACCTCCTGCCTCCACCCCTCATAGTCCCAGCACCTTCCTTAGTTTCCTCCCCTTCCTGCCTTTAACCCCCCACACACACACACAAATCCCTTTGCACTTCTATGGCACTTAGCACTTTATGACAATGTTATAATTTTGACTGCCTTTTTCTCCTACTCTCTTCTCTTTCTTTCACAACTCTATTCATTCTTCCTAGTGCCTATCACTTCCCTGCACACTTTGTCCAAACCTCTCACTCCCAATCTATATTTCTAGTGCCTGTCGCATCCTTGCACTCATTGTCCAAACCTCCCACTCCCAATCTATTCTTACTTCACCTGTCCTCTCTGTCCTCCACATTTGAGTCACTGCTCAATTTTGCTTTATTGTAATTTGATGCCTGTAAGCAGCTGAATCCATTGTTTGTGAGCTGTTTTGTTAATTCCCTATCTGTATTGTTTGTTTTGTTACTGTAGTCTTTCTGTTGTTTCCACAATTTAATTCTGACATGGAAACTTTGTAAAAGAACCATTGGTTGAAAGGTATTTGTAATCTTAGTACACAATAAATAAAATAAATTTCATGCATATAACCTGTGCTTTTGAGAATAGGGCTTTATATTTATAAGTATTAACATTTCACTATGGTGAAACCTGAGAAAAAGAAAGGACAGTAATGTTACCCTTTTCCAGTAAAAACATATTTGTACAGTAAGATGCTCATGGATGACAATGTATTCTCATGTTCCCCATGCTACAAGCCTATTAATGAAAATTATGAACTGGGTCAAGAAAATCTAGAAACCTGATTGGCTAAGGACCTCAGAACCCCATGCTGATATCCCAGTACAACAGCAGTCTTCCACAAACCCAGCCCCCTGTTGCTTTATTCACTTAGCTACACATTTCAGACCAACTCCTAATCCCACCACCCCCCAATTACACTTGATTGTACTTGCACCTCACCTCCATATGGCTTGCCCTTGCAATTCTTTTCCTGACTCCTGTTCCACCTTCCCCCCAGTCCACAAGCAAAACTGCGTGGCTCCATGGTAAATGTACTGTGATATTGCAGCTTCATAATGCCTCGTCAACAAGCTGAAGAGGATGCATGTTAAAAAAAAAAGAGAACAGGATTCACAAAATAACTGCAGCTCCTGATAGCTCCCCAAACACAATGCCATTACTGTTTTTAATGTTCATCTGTGGCTCCATGTAACTCATACCAATCCCATGTCACGCTGTGCCCTAATGGTTCACCGCTGCTCCTCTAGACTACCAAATATAGCTCTAACAAATGCATGCTGCTCTGAACCCTGAATCTGTCTCTTCTCATCACGGAGGGGTGGCGTTGGGTGATCTGAGCTTGGAGGGTCCCCTCCCCACCTCCACTGGGTCTGTTGCACCGTTTGAGTTGAGGTGCCAGCTCACTTAACCGAGCACCGGTGGGCCTCCTCAGAAAGTCTACAGTCCTGGAATCCTGGCCAAGAATTAAGGATCCTGCCTGCAAATTGAAGTAATCAGCTCCTGCCGCTGCAGGTGTCCTGACCATGAGGTGCCATAGCTGAAATTCAAACTTGCCTTGGTGGAATCAGCTTTTTGAATTTTGACCCTGACTTCCAACTCCAGGACTCTTGCCTGTAATTGGCTCCTGCCACGGTGATGCACTAGCTCTCCATGTTCAAAAGTGAGAGCATGTCCAGCAACTTCGAACTCTGAATCTGTCTCTTCTCATAACGGAGGGGTGGCATTGGCCAACCTGAGCTTGGAGGATCCCCCCGCCTCTGATGAGTCTGCTGCATTGTTTGAGTTGAGGTTCCGGCTCGCTTAACTGAGCACCGGTGGCCCTCCTCAGAAAGTCTACAGTCCTGGAATCCTGGCCAAGAAGTAAGGACCCTGCCTGCAAATTGAAGTAATCAGCCCCTGCTGCTGCAGGTGTCCCGACCTCGAGGTGCCATAGCCGAAATTCAAACTTGCCTTGGGGGAATCAAAATTTCCCACCCGCCCCATTAGCTCCTCCCCTCACTGACTGTGGTGCCTATTAGCTGGATGGGTGTGGCTGAAAAACCTAATCTGCCTTGACTTTATTCAACAGTTTTGATCGCACTGTCTGCTTGGGGTTTGTTGCTTCTTTCTCTCTGGTTACTGTACATTGCTTACTCCTGCGTACTTTCCAAATGATGTTGTTCAGAGTGTTGCTGGTCTATCAACAGTAAATTAGAGTTCTCTGGGTTTTGGGTAGCACATACCTACCTGTCTGTTATTCTCTGAGGAGAGCATTTTTGATAATAATTTTCAGAATCACTGTTTGCCTGTCTAAGTTAAGTGCCTGCACCCTTCTTGACTCTGTCCCACAGGCAGTACTAGAGCACTGAGTGAACTGACCAGCCTCCCCCTAGGCTATCCCCCTGGTCCTTTACTGTCACCTGATGAAGTGGGTGTCACTGGTTACTGCTGAGCTCTACCTTGGAATGGAGACTCCTGAGCCTTCCAGGGAAGGCGTCATGCCCTCCTCAGCTAGTGCTGTCCTCCTCATCAGTCTTCTCTCTGGCCTGTTCCTCTCCCTAATGATTGCTGACCCCTCTCAGCTATCTGGGGACTACTGGGCTATGTCTACCCCCTATGAGGTGGTCGACTTCACCTTCTTTAACCTCCTAGCCTATGAAAGACTGCCCTCCTGCCCTACCTGCTGCCTTGATCTCAGATGCCTCCTGTGTCCTACCTTGATGCGCAGACATCCTGCCCGCAGGCCCTCAGCCAGAGGTACCCCATTCTGATGGCATCTTCTCTGGCTCTTCCTGATGATACTGGCCCTGGCTGGTGATATTGAGCTAAATCCTGGTCCTGCCAATCAGGCCTCCTTACCCCCTGTAGGATGGAAGTTGGGTAAGGGGATAAGACTAGCTCACCTTAACATCCGCATTCTCCTGCCCAACCTGGATAAACTCACTGCCTGGGCTGCACACTATAAGCCTGACATTCTTGGTATTACAGAGACCTGGCTGAAACCCTCAATTCATGACTCGGCCTGTGCGCTGCCTGGCTTTGAGTTTATTAGACAGGATCGGCTGGGTAACAAGCAGGGTGTTGGTATTCTAATTTACTATAAGAGTCATCTTAAAGTGTCTATGGTGGCTCATCAACAGACCTCTATGTCTTCATGTGAGCTGCTGCACACTATGCTGTTACTCGGGAATACAAAGAAGCTGATGTTGTATGCACATACAATCCCCCCAAGGATGGTCTGCCAGGGCTTGTCCACCTCCTGGATGCTGTTGGTCCTAATGTTCAGGACAATGAACTACTGATCATGAGTAATGTGAACTTAAACCGGGATGGAGGTAATTCTGAGCAGTTTGAGCCTCTACTTGCAAGTCTAGCCCTGACACAGCTCATCCAGGAGCCCACTAGATGGTCTGCAAAAGGTATCACTAGCTCCCAACTGGACTGGGTTCTGTCAAATCGTCCCAAGAGGATCAGCTCTGCTGGAACTCTGCCTGACTCCATCTCAGATCACACCCCAGTATTTTGTGAGTGGAAAGTCCCTTCCCCAAAAATTCCCCACAAAATCATTCATGTTAGAGACTTCTCTAGGTTTGATCTGGGGTCATTTCAGGAGGATCTGAGGTTCACTGACTGGTCTGGGGTGTTTAGTGCCCATGACCCCTCTACTGCTGTCACCCAGTTTCTCACTGGCTTTGGTGACCCCCAGGACAAACATGCCCCCCTTATCAGGTGGGTAAGGGCGTCTGCCACTAAATGGTTGCACGGGAGCCTCTTAGCCCTCATGCGGGCCAGAGACAAATGCTGGGCTCACTTCAAAGGCACGCTAGACCAGACCATCTTTCAACAGTATAGAAAACTCAGAAATGAGTGCAAAAAAGCCATCAGGGTGGCAAAAAGTGAATACTGTAAATATGCCCTGCTTAGCTCTGCTAGGGACCCTCGAAGGTTCTGGAGGAACATAAAAAACCTAGTCAATGGCTCCTCTAATTCTGGGGTATCCGATATGATCATTGGTGGTTCTACTTGTAATAATAAATTTATGATTGCAAATGCTTTTGATTCCCACTTTTCAGACTTATCAGCGCACACCTCCCCTTTCCCTGCTGGAGTGAATACTAGTGGCCCCTCGGCCCCCGCTACGCAGGAGGTTCACCCCTCCCATCCGCTATTCCATCTCAGGGCTGTATCTGTTGTGGAGATGCAGAGACTTGTCTCTGGTCTCTCCCTGCACTCCAGTGCTGGCCACGATAATATGGAGCCCAAGTTTCTGAAGCTAGGTGCCTCCCACATTACCTTCCTGGTGGCACATATCTTCAACCTGTCCCTTACCACTGACTGTTATCCCTGACATTTGGAAGGTGGCTAAGATTGTCCCTGTTCTGAAGCAGGGCAACCCCAAAGACCTGGACAACTACCGGCCAATCACCATACTATCGGTTATTAGCAAACTCCTTGAGAAAGTTGTAGCTGAACAACTCACAGAGTACATTCAGGCCCATAAGTTGATGTCCCCTGCACAGCACAGCTTTCAAAAATGGTATAGCACATCCACGGCCCTTGTCTCTGTCTCATCCTGCATCAGAGTGGCCATGGACCAGTATGAACTCTCTGGAGCCATTTTCATTGACCTATCCAAGGCCTTTGACCTTGTGGACCATGAATTATTTTGCACACAGATGCGGTCCCTTGGCCTGTCCCCTCCTGCACTAAATTGGCTTGAAAATTACCTTCAGGGCAGAGTGCAACTGACCAAATTCAACAAGGTCCTCTCTGCTCCCACTCCGGTGATCTCTGGTGTCTCCCAAGGATCCGTTCTGGGGTCCCTCCTCTTCTCTGCATTTGTTAACAATCCCGGAACATTGGGTCTCTCAACCTACAGTTGGCTGAGGACTTTAAGAATATTCAGTCCTGGGTAACATCTCACAAGCTGGTCCTTAACTTAAAAAAAACTCAGGCCATGCTGTTTGGGTCATCAGCTAAGATCAAGGCTTTCCCTGCCCCTCTGTGTGTCAGGGGTGCAGATGGTGCTCCCCTCCTAACCACTGCTTCCATTAAATACCTTGGAGTGATGCTTGACCCCCAACTTGACCTGGGGAGCCACATCCTAAATGTTTGCAGAGCTGTTAACTGTAAACTGGGTCTTGCCTACAGGGCAAAGAAAAATCTAACAACTGCTGCTCACCTGGCACTAGCCAGAGGTGTGCTGCTCCCTTCACTTGGCTATGGCCTTCTCCTGTTTGCCCGTACCTCCAAGGTCCACCTCACTCAGTGGCACATGACCTACAATAATGTCTGTCGCTTCACCCTGGCTGCCCCTAGACTCACCCATTACTGTGAACTATACAACAAACTTGGCTGGCTTTCCCAGGCAAATTACTTAAACTTTGGAATGGGCTGTTTCATGGGTAAGGTGATCAGAACTGGCACCCCTCCAGGGCTGGCATAGCTTCTCATGCCTGCTGACCCCTCCTCCTACTCCCTCAGGTCTCAGGGTCTCGGGGTGCTCAAAGTTCTTCACTCGTATCCTTATGGGGGATAGGGACTTCACTACAAACATAGAAACATAGAACATAGAAACATAGAAGTTGATGGCAGATAAGGACCGCAAGGCCCATCCAGTCTGCCCATTTCTTTTTCTACCTTATAAATGTGCCATCGACCTTTGCTTTGCTACAAGTGCTCCTAGGCTATGGAACTCCCTTCCTGTCCATGTTCATTCCTCCTCCACCCACCTGAGCCTCCTGAATTCCCTGCGGGAGCACTTGAAGCTGACCTCCGTGTATGGGTGTCCTAAGCCACCTTAATCATAGTCTCTGTACTTGACTTACACTGTGATACATGCAATCTGCTTGATTTATACATTAAGGAACTAATTGTTTCTGTGGGTCTGTTAATGATCACTCGTACACTGTGAACACTGCCCTTGCTATTGAAGAACCTGGATTATTTATTTTGTGTGTGTGTGTGTATATATACTGTAGAGGACAGTAATTTTGCATCCACTAATGTTCACGATGTCAGGTGCTCATCCGACTTCGCGGGTCAAAATTTTAGTGCAAGTGCTGTGGCTCAGCACTGCTACATAAATTTTAGTTTGCCTTATAGCACTCACTACATTCTGTATTAAAAATCTGACTGGCAGTGTTGTATTCTGTGTTACGAGCGCACCATGTCTTGAATATCCTGGTTAAAAAGACGTCCAGTGAAGCCATTCTCTCCTCATGTCAATTGCAGCTTGTTTTTACTTACAGGATGAATCGAGCGAGGCAGTGACATCAGACGCCAGCCTGACAACCCAAATTACAATATTCAAACAAGGAAGTGGCAGAATAAACTAAAGGGACATTTTGGCTCGCATTTTGAATGTAAACTTGAATGTATACTAGTGTGGGCACAATAATGTTAGTCCGTTAAGCATTCCAAACTGACAAAATGTCTCCTCCTTGATTGAGCAAGAACGCACTGATGTGTGACTTGCGATGAGAGAGAAAGGCGAAGAAGTAAGTCATTATTACAGTAGACAGCTTACCAGTCAGTTACTGTAGCTGAGAGACAGAAAGTAACCAAGATAAACCAGCTGGGCTCCAAAGTCAATGAACAGCATTGTGCAGTAGTTAGCATTGTCAGTAAATGCTCTATAGCATACAGCAGTCAGTGCTTTATGCTGGCGCCCATTCCAGTGTCTTGTATTTAGTGGACATATATTTCACTGAGACCAAATTTTCACTTAATTTTTGCATAAGTGAACATAGTGAAACTTTTGTCCCAGTGAAGTATATGTCCTCTACAGTATATATATATATATCTATATATATATATATATATAGATATATATATATACACACATATATACATCACCTATTACTGGTTACTAGACCATATATGTTAGCCTGTTCTTTTGAGTCCCTGCACATAGCTCCTCTCATTGTTATGAACTTTGTCTGAGCCTGTATCTTCATTGTATTCTCCCGGGTTGTACCTGAAAATAGGCATATATCGTGTCTAGTGTACCTACCTGGTCAACAAAAGCTAAATAAATAAATAAACACTACCAAATGTAGTTCTATTAATAGATAAATAAATAAGCAATTGGAACACTTCTTAGCAGGACAAGATATCCTTTTTAAACATTGGGTCTGGTGAATCAGGGGGGTAATTATGAAAACAATACTGTTCTGCCATCTACTAACTGGACAAGAGCGCAACAATACAATGTTTCAGTCAGTTTCACTACTTTTTTCTCCTCATTTTTCTTAATGATTTCATTCATTTAAATTGAAAAGATATATATATATATATATATTTGTGTTGTTTTTACTGATCCTAATGGATACAATTCATAATCATAATAAGGCATTCCAGGGTATGCATTGTTCTAGGATAATGGCACTACTTTTCAGATGTTGGAAGAACTTAGCATTTGGCATCATGCTTCAACCCACCGAGGCATGCCATTATCTCAGCACAACATACCCTGTCATGCCTTATAACTTATGTACCCCCCCTGTTGGGGGCTTACCTGTGAGCCCCTGAAAAGGGCTCAGTTTCCCTGGGGTTTTGCTTCCACCATCCATCTTTTTTGTCCAGATCCTGGTTTTCCTGGTTTCCTTCTGTGTCCTACTCTTCTCCTGTCACCCCCTGCATTAGTTTTGGAGAGAGCGGGGCCAGAGGAGCAAGTTCATGGAGCCACTGGCATTTGAAATGGCACTGCAGTGCCACTGAGCTCTGCACATGCACAGTAGTGCAAATTCTTTCGGCCATTCTAGGGCCATTTTGGGTTGTCTCTCCAGTGGTCCTGGTCCCAGTATAAAGCAGGAAAAGGACCTGGGACCTATGCTAAGGTGGACAGACAGTGAGAGAAGAGAAAAAGGAGTTTTGGTGAGCACCAATCATGCTCGAGGGATCGGAATCCTCCTCATTAATATTCATGAGGCAGCATCCCTTTGAAGAGTGAGAGGTTTCTGTCCAGTGCCTAGGGGCACACTAGAACAGTGCTAGCAACAGAGGGAAAAGTAAACAAATTAAATAAATGAAACAGAGGTGTGTGAGGAAAAGGGGAAGGTTGTCAGTCTGTGGGGGGAATAAATAAATAAAGTGATTCCACAGACTGCAGTGAGTGAATAAGTGGGAGCACATATGGATAGCAAATGGGATAATGTGTAGCTGCCTGGGGGCTATGTGAAACAGCAGCAGCGGCTGAGAGATGGCAAGGTAAAACGGTTAAGGAATATAATCACTTTACAGGGCACAGGGGTGGCTACAGCTGTGTGGGAAAATAAATGAATAAAACTAAATGATTTGGCTGCAGGAACTGATAAAACCTAGGACGTTGTATAAATATGTAGACACTATTTACTCTAGCCACTATGCTGGGCAGCCATCTGACACTAGCCAGCCAACCACTGAGCTAGGATTCTTGCCAAGGACTCTGGGACTGATTGAAGGGACTTTGGAGGGAAAATACCGAGAAATGATTAGGTGCCTTTTTCTGCACCAGTGAGGCATTGAGGGAGCCTCATACATAATAATTTTTGTCTAAGCACAGTGGATCCAGCCAATGGGGAGTGAGGAAAGGGCTCCCAATAAAGCAAGGACAGTTGGAGTTGGAGTCAGTTTGGTGGGAGCTCCTCCAGAGGGAGGGAAGCTCCTGTCCCTGGAGAAAATGGGGCTGTGTGATGGGCCTGCCTGGGGACTGCCAGCAATTTGTCCCCCTGGGCAGGGAGTGTCTGCCCCATCAGGAAAAGAGAAGCTGGAGAGGAAAAAGAGAAAAGTCTGTTAAAGCAGCAGCTTTGGAGAGAAAGAGAAAAGCTGCCGGAGAACAGACTCTGTTGTTCTGAAGTTGTACTACAGCGGTAAGAGAAGCGCAGCTCGAATGGAAAGGGGAAAGCTACAGATTGCAAGAGAGAAGTTGTGTCCTGAGCCTGAATAAAAGGACAAAGATTTGGTCTAAGACTGGAAATAGACCAAGGCTGTGTTTTGAGCCTGGAAGAAGGATGAAAGTTGTGTCTAAGCCTGGGAAAAGATGGGAATACAGAGGGTGAGGAACAAGAGAATATAAATGTACTGATAAAAGGAAAAGGAAGAGTAAGCCTTTTCGATCAGTACCTGCACAGTGAGAAAAGGGACCATGAGTGCAAGTAATATGTGTGAGCCAGAGCGAGAATGTGGCTGTGTTCAGGTTGATAGACTGTGAAAGTACAAGGATGGATAGGTGGTTTTCAGAGATTCAAGTACCTTTTGTCTGCTCCTGAGATACAGCAAAGAGAGAGACAGATTGCTGTTGCTGCACACCGTGGCAGAGAGATAAGAGAAAGAAAGAGAAGCAGCAGAGAATGTGCTGATGGTTTTCTGCTGACACTCAGGGCCAGATGGGGAACTTGCTAACCCCAATCAAGTGGGATCTTCTGCTGCAGAGGATCATGGGTCTTGTACCCAACAGCTGGGGTACTCTGATTGGGGGGAACCGGGCCTTGGTCCACTCCCCGGTCTGGGTCCTTTGTAGTTGGCAGGCCTTGCACATGTACTCTGTAATGGGGCCTGTAATCAGCCAAAGGGACAAGCTGCAAGTTCAGCAAGCAAGATGAAGAAGAGAGCAAGCTGCAGCCTTTGTGCCCCTGTTTAAGCAATGTGCCCAGTTCTGCCTGTGATGCCATCAGTCCCCAGGACTTCAGTAAACTGTGCCATCCCTGGACTGATTCTGCAGAACCATGAGTAAATTGCAGGAATTGCACCGCACCTGGGGACTGTATGTAGTTAAATATGCCCCCCTAGGGCAGGAGGAAATGCAAAGGGAAATTTATAAAGTTAATTGAATTCAAGTAAGCATGCCAACGCTGGCTACTAGCTGCACCTCAGGTCTGCAACTATAAAACTGGGTACCCAGGTACTGGACTTTGGGGAAATGGACTTGGACCTGTGGGTCTGGGTTTGGGCACCTGCAGCAGTTAGCTAGTTAGACAGGTTGAGTGGCTACACTGATTGAAACATGGGACTGGAATTAAAAAAGGGAAATGTGATTTGGGAAATGCAAATTGAAATGCTTACTTGAACTCTATCCCACTTACCCCATTCCTAAACCTTCCCCCTGTAAATAAATCATGGAGTTATTATTTTGCAGCAGAAAATGGATCCAGAGCCTGTCTATTGTCTGAAAGGGAAAAAGGTAAATGGTTTAACTGCATGTGGGGAGGTTCAAACTTGGTAAGTCCATGCCTGGGGTAACTGTTGGAGGGGGGGGTTGATGCAACATCCCATGGGGTTGTACTGCTGGTAATCAGACCTTCTAATATGTACTCTGGGTGGAGGCACTACCATTTTATTTTTTATCTTTTGGGAAAAGACCCCTGTAGGTCAGCTATGGGAACCCAGGCCCCTTAACCGTGGTCAGGCCTGCAATGCAGGGGTAGTGACCCTCTCCAGGATAGTGCCGGAGAGGGACTACACTTAAATGATGTGTCATTACTTAGTACTAATATTTGCAGGCAGTATCCACTAAATCGTACCCTTGTTATTGTGAAGTGATCACCTTTAGTTTAAAAAAATTACAAGAATTAAGCACTGAGTGGGTATTTTAAGGTCACTTGTCTTGTGTGGCTTGCAGTTTAATCCATTACTCGTAGCCACGGCCTTAGCTGCAGTATGAATGCTAATGTAAGACTGTTTTAAAGATTTATGCCTACCCCTTGGCCTATGGGTCATTAGATGTTGTATTACAATTACCTATCATTTATGATGATGTTTATGACAGGCTGGTATTGTCCTTCTGGTATAATTCATATAATCTGACCTGAAAATTTTAACATATAAGTAGCCCCCTCCTGTGCTCTGTGATCTATTAAACAAATGTAGACAGTAATTTATAGGAAGTAAATGGAGGCAGATGTAATGATTATTACCCTCAAGGTTAAGTTGTATTGCTTTTAGAATGAAAGAATGAAAGGAAAATTTAAAGTGTTCAAATGCAGCATGTCATGTCTAACTCAATGGCTTGCATCTTTGAAACACTGTTAAGGGCCTGAATGAGTTTTTAATGCTGGATTATCAACTTGCTAAAGGTAGTGATTACAGACTTGGCTAAATGGTCCTCAGGTTGAATCCTTAACAGTTTCTTTTTTTTTTTTGCCATTAACACTTTATTCAGTTTAGGTTACAGGGTACATGCATCCAATCAGTCAGCATTGATACCAGTGGATAAACAGTCCACAACAAATAACCCTGTAACAAACCCACCCCTCCCCACCCCTCCCAACCACCCCCACCCTCCCCACCCTCTCGGCACAAGTCTGAGGAGATAGGTGAAATCAACCCAAACAGCATCATTTTTTTTTCAAGTAGAGTAACATAAGTAAAAGGGCCCCAGATTTTATCGAACCTGGGAGCTTATTCTGAAGGATAGCCATCATCCTCTCAATCCTCAAGCAAGCTAGCAACTTCTCCAGCCATTCCTTATATCCTAAAACCACCGAGTCCTTCCAATGTCTAAGTACCACCCTCTTAAGTGTAGCAGCAATCAGGACCATATAAAACCTCCTATTCATAACAGGAATGCCCTAGACAGCCCCCAAAAGGCATATCTCAGGCGTAAACAGATCTTCAAGACCCAACAGAGGATTAACCCTCCTTTTAATATCCTCCCACAACAGGGGTACTTTTGGACATTGCCAAAAAATATTCATCAAGTCACCATCCTCCCCCTGACATCTAAAACACCTTGAATCCTTTGTCAACCTGAGCTTCTCCAATTTCCGTGGAGAATAAAAAATATTGTGAAGGATTTTGAACTGCATGAGCCTCAATCTGTCCTGTAACAAGAATTTATGGCAGTTCACCCATAGTTTCTTCCAACTGAGTTCTGAGTTCGGAAAAACCGTTCCAATACGATCCCTGAATAGGGTCAGAGGAGTAGGCCCACTCAAGCAATACCTGATAAATTTTAGAAATCGCATGCCTCAACCCTACTAGAGGGTATAAACCATCATGAAATTCCAGTCTCGGCTTCTGCACCGCTCCCTTACCCAATTGTGCGACCATGAGATGTCTAAGCTGGTAGGTCCCAAAAATAGCCTTATTGGGTAACCCAAATTTACCCAGTATGACATCCGAGGGTAAAACCAAACCCTCCATCGAGAGAAGGTCCCTCACCAGACACTCCTAGGGTAAGGGTAACCATGTGTGGTCCAGCATCCTACCACCCAGGACAAAATGGGGGTTCCCCCATATGGGCTGTGCCCAATCTCTAAAGTGATCGTACCTCAAAAAGCCCGCGAGTTGGGCATGAGCTCTCACTGCGGTCCCAATTGGGGAGTTAAGCAACCAACAGGGCAACCATTTAGGTTTGATATAAAGTAGGGCATTTGGCCTAAGACCCGCTTCCTTAATCAAAGCCAGTTCTATCTGTAGCCAAACTGGTATATAGGGGTGGTGATTTAGGTCATCACAACCCTTTATCCATCTCATATATTTACTAGCTTGGGCTGTCCAATAGTATAAGGCAAAATGTGGAAGTCTAAGCCCCCCCAATTCCTTAGGCAACACCAATTTCGAATAGGCCATACGTGACTTCCTCTGACCCCATACAAAATTAGCAATCATATTGTGCACTTTCTTGAACCACTTAAATGGTATCCCGATATTCAACATATTCAGGGGGTAAAACAATCTGGGAAATATGTTCATTTTAACGAGATTCACTCTCCCCCATAAGGAGATTGGGAGTTTCACCCATCTTTCCAAATCTAATGCAATGGTCCTTAAAAACAATTCGAAATTCAACTGAAAAGTCTTGAAATCCCCCCTAGCTATGTTGAGGCCCAGATACCTGATGAAATTCGATTTCCAGGACAATCCTAGCTCCGCCACCTCATGCCTAAAAACAGAGCTATTAAGGGGAAATACCACCGACTTGTCCAAATTTAATCTATAATTGGCCAAATTCCCAAACTGCTTGATAACCTCCAACAGTGCTAGTATAGAAGCACCCGGGTTGGATATATAAACCAACAGGTCATCTGCATATGCTGTAACCTTTATAGTATGATCTTTAATACTAATACCTTCTATTGCTTGATTAGCAACTACTGCTCTTATGAAGGGTTCCAAATATAAGTTAAAGAGGAGAGGGGATAAGGGGCATCCTTGCCTAGTGCCAACGTATAAAGAAAAGGGGTCAGAGACTGCTCCATTACAACCAACCCTTGCAGTGGTGCAGGAGTAAAGGGAGCTAATCCAGGTCCTAAAAAGCTCCGGAAACCCAAACCTCTCCATCGCCGTGAGTAAAAACCCCCAGTGTACCCTATCAAAGGCTTTCTCAGCATCCAAGGACAGCAGGGCCATAGGCGCCCTGCTGTCCTCGGAGACCGAGAAAGCGTGAGCCAGGGTCCGAACATGGTCTGCAGAAGATCTACACCTCATAAAACCAACTTGTTCTGGACCAATAAGATCCGGAAGGACCAGACTGATCCTCTCAGCCAAGAATTTGGCTAGGATTTTAATATCATAATTGAGCAACGATATAGGTCTATAACTCGAGGGCTGCTCCAAAGGTTTACCCTGTTTAGGGATCAGTACAATTAGTGCCTCAAATAAGGACTGATCTTGAACCTGCTGAGACAAGATGCACTGAAATAGATTCAGAAGCAAAGGGGATAGAAGCTTAGCAAATTTTTTATAAAAATTAGCTGACAGACCATCCGGACCCGGCATTTTATCCAAAGGGAGACTTTCTATCACCCCTTCGATTTCATTTTGAGTAATATCCCCCATTGGTTGCTCTTGTTGGGACTCAGATAGCCGAGGGATGTCCAGCCCTTCAAAAAAGGAGAGCATCTCCTGTCTAGAAGGGGGGGAACCCATTTTATCATAGAGAGACTTAAAATAATTTCTGAACTCAAGTACTATCTCCCTTGGGGAAGTCTTGATCAATCCATCCACCCCGGACCGAATCCCAGGAACAAGGCGTGATGACTCTATTTGCTTAACCATCCTAGCTAGAAGTGACCCGGCTTTCTCCCCCTGGTCCTGATATTTTGCCTTAGTTTTGATTAGAGCCAGCTCTGCTTGCTCACCTAACAGTTTTAAATATAGGTCCTTCAACCTCACAAACTCTATCTTATCCTCCTCATCCACCAGCCCCTCTGCCCTACCTTCTATAAGTCTAATCTGCGCCAAAAGCTCGGTAAGAACCCAAACTCGCTCCTTTTTCCTATAGGAAGCCTGGGCAATCAAAATCCCCCTAATAAAGGCTTTAAATGCTCCCCAAACCATATCCGGTCTAACCTCAACCCCAACATTATTGGCTGTAAATTCAGCTATCTGTTCTGAAACAAACTTGGTGACCCGCGGGTTACGTAGCAACTGATTGTTAGTTTTCCATCTATTTCCACACTTGGGTAAAGTTGATAGGAGGATGGAAACAACAACCACTGCATGGTAAGAAGGTGGTCCCAGCATAATTTCTGCCTCCAGTACCCCAGTAAGGAGGTCATTGGAGACAAAAATATAGTCTATACGGGATTCGGATCCATGCACTGCAGAGGTGAACGTATACTGTCTATCTTGGGGATGGAGCACTCTCCACACATCTACCAGGCCATATTGATCCAGCACCTCACAAAAGGCCCACCGAGCAGGCGATAATCTCAACTTCCTACCCCAGACTTGTCCATAGCGGATCTAAAGCCAAATTTAAGTCTCCACCTAAGATCATGGGTACCCGCACAAGGGGCTAACATTCCTGAAAGCTTGACGAAAAACTCCTGAGAATCTATATTAGGGCCATAAATCGCCTCAATACCACCTCCACGTTCTGGAGCATGCCCTTACCAACACAATTCTCCCATCCTCATCCTGAACAACCTGTAATGGGACAAAAGGTACAGATCTGCCCACCAAAATCATTACACCTTACTCTGTGTATTGCCTTGTGAGGCAAAAACTGATCCAATCTGTCTACGTCTCATAGTATTGGACTCCGAATGGAGTAGATGTGTCTCCTGTAAGAATGCAATATTTGCCCTTAGGATCTCCAGGTGTTTCAAAAGACAACACTGTTTAAGTTTCTGGCGTGCACCTTTTACGTTCCACGAAGTGACCTTAAAGGCCCCCGACAATGCCATACACCTCTACTGTAGGCATTAGCTTGTGCACAGCCATATGATACACCCTATCTCCTATAATACAGACTTGTGCCCCCCTCCCCATACAAATAAAGCCAGTGAACCATACAGTATCTACCCAACCAAAACCCTTGTACCAACCACCCCTTCCCCTGCCCTCTTGCCAAAACTTGAGTCTGATAAGTAATTCCTGGAATAACCCATCCCCCACTACCACACCCAACCACCACCCACCTTACCCCCTGCCAAGAATACCAACTATCTACCACAGATCCCCCCACACCACCCCCCTTCCACACTCCATTGGTCCGTGACATCAGCACACCATAGCTTTGCTCACCTCGCCTCTGCCTCCCCTCTCATACCTAAATCCCCCATCTCCAGGTACTATCCCATCAAAAAATTCACCAGTAGCACCAAACAATAGGAACCAGTTCTCATGAAACCCCGAAAGCCCGAAACCACCAGACCGTCCCATACCCAACAGATATGAGAGCTAAAAATTAATGTCAAGATAAAGCTTTCAAGCCCAACATTTCATAAAGGCCATAGTAACAAAAGAGAGATAAGAAAGGAGTACATAAGGCCATATAACATAAACCTCCCAACCCCCCACATAAACAATCATAAGACCTTGGCCCCAAATGGTAAAATACAACTCTTAGAAAAATTCTACATAATGCACAGTACAACCATCACTCTATGGTGCTGCAAAAAAAAAAAAAAAGAGGGGGAAGGGAACTGAAGCCCCTTCTGTTCCATTCATTTGATGACTGCTGCACTGTCTGTAAGCCAAAAAACACAGGCCACAGTACAGTCCCCGCCGAAACCAAACTGAGAAGGCCCAAAGATGAACCACGTGGTCAGTCGAAAACCATGTCCGCACAGCATAACAGTCCCTTTTAAAGTTCTCAGTTTATGGTAATCCAAAAACGAGAAAGATAACATGACCCAACTGCATAGCATCTCTCTTCCAACAGAAATCCATGGTGAAGTTATCACATGCCAGAATCCATCCATCCCACTTCAGGGATCCTTAAACAGATTAGGTAGGGCTGCCCTTAATGCCAACCGAGTGGCCTCCGCCGTGTCATACTGCATCCACTCCCCTTTTATCATGCCTTGAAATTTGGCTGGGTAGCCCATTTTAAAATGCACCCCACCGCAATCAACCTATTAATCAGGGGATTAAAGGTTGCTCTTCTCTGTCTGACCGTCACCGGAATGTCCTGCGCAACCCTTATCTTGGCACCTTCCCAGTAGAGATCTTTGTTCTCCCTTGCTTTAGTTAAGAAAAGTTGTCGCTCCAAATAATTGAGGAAACGGAAAATCAAGGGACGAGGTGGCGAGTTAGGTGGGGGCATTGGCCTTAAGGCCCGATGAGCCCTCTCGATTATGTAGGTCAGCCCATAAGGGGAAGGGCCCACTATCTTCTCCACAAACTTCTGTACAAATTTAACTGGGTCTGGGCCTTCTTCTTTTTCAGGTAGCCCCAAGATCACAGCATTGTTGCGGCGAGACCTCCCTTCAAGGTCCTCAACTTTGGCCTCCAACTTAGCAATCCTTTGCCTGCAATTAACAGTCCCTTCGTCCATCCTGTCTATGTGCCCTTCCAGGGATTTAATTCTTGTTTCACTGTCAGACACTCTCTTGGCAATGTCCTCCATCGTACTAGACAAGCGCTTTATGTCCGTGGCCAGTTCCTTAATCTCTGATTTAAATGGTCTGAACTCCTCGAGGAATCTTGAGAGGGTCAGTATTTCGTAATTCGACTCCTCTTTCACTGCACCCTGTGGCTGTAGTCCAACTGAGGCCCTTGCTTTTTCCGGGGCCTTTTCCGGAGAAACCGGAGGTGTGTGTCTCGGGGGATATTTCGGCATTTCCTCCTCCATGCGGCACAAAACAGCTCTCGGCAAGGTCCTAAGGCTGTTAAATAACAGGAAACTTTCAGAAACTGTCCGATACCCACACGGTGCTGCGATAAAGAGAGGAGGCAAACGGAGCTAACCGGGAACACTGCTACCCCGTGCTCCACATCACGTGACTCTCGAATCCTTAACAGTTTCTAATAGTCCACAAACAGCTGAAATAAAGTCATGTGGCCTACAGTTTCCAGACTTATAAAAAACTTTAACATTTTTATTTGTGAACACATTTGTCAGAATTCAATTCACAATAGTAACACCTACTCTAATGCATAGAAGGTGTATGGCAGGAGTCTAGCTATTGCCTTCCGTACCTCCTCTGACAGTCCGGAGCACTATTTTGTTCTAGCCAGAAGAGATGTGGGTGTCCATGTTTCATAAGGATGTCATCAGAAACCCCTTTCAACTACTAAATTACCCCCCCGACAGAAGGACAGACAAGATGGATCCAAAGTATTTCTGCTGCTAAACTTCTATGCTGCTATGCTACTTAAATCTGCTAAATTATTTGGCATAATAAAACTATAAGGTATGAATGTTAGGACCCGGATTATTTTCTCACAGGGGAGTCAACAAGAGTTTTGAATGTGAGAACCTGAGTGTTGCCAGTGCAGGATGGGCTGGGTTCATGTCCTGCTGCATTAAGGCACAGTAGTCAAACTTTACAAATTAAAATTAAGGTCCAGGCCTTTAGGCTATAGCCTGATGACTCTCCTTCCTCACTCCACTTGCCAAATACTTTACGTTATATGCTAAACAGCTGTTCTAAAATACCTCTGTGTGTAGTCGCACTGAAGTATTAAACTCATGTAAACTGGCTCTTTAAATCTGCCCACACTCCCTGAACTCCCACTCTTATCACTGGAAACGTTGCCACTGCACTAATCCCAATGGGGGAGAGAAGGGGAGGAGCAGCACCTTCATAATCTGTAAAGTCACTCCTTGACTGGCCTGCCAGGGGTACTTGTGCAGCAGGCAGCCAATGCCCTCCCTCCCCCATGGGACCATGGGCCTCCCTTCTATGTTGAATTAAGTTGCTCCAAAGTAAGGCTTAAGAGACTGTGACCCTTTGTGTTCTGTTCCTGGGTTGTCCAGGTGGTATTAAAGAGCTCTGCTTTTGTAACAGTGGGTTGTCTAAATCTGTGCTCTTCCGCTGACCACGGGCCTGGTTACTCCTAGTTTGAGTCCAGATGATTAAGACGGACTCTTGTTCCAATGTAAACTCTTCCTGTCAAATAAATTCTAATGCATCAATGCGCATTTTTCTTTTCCTTATTACCAAATCAGCTGAAGTACTGCAGAGATATTCTTTCTCACCGAGTTTGTTCCACCTAGTTTACTGTATGTGACCTTATATTGCTTTAATTTTTTATTTTTTCTACTCCCGAGTGTCTTTTTATGTTATTTATTAATTATTATCCCCCTATCCTCTTAGTAGAACTGCTTCACTTTAACTGATACCATGTACATTGGTGCCATGACCAACCATAACAATAACCAGGAAAACCAGCCATGGATTTTACTTTCTGCCATAGAACTGAATGTCTCCTCTCTAGCCAATGGGTAACAATAGCCTATTTATTTGTTAGTGTGTGTGTGTGTGTGTGTGTGTGTGTGTGTGTGTGTGTGTTTAATTTATTTAATTATTTAGTTCAAACACTTTACCTGAAAAGGCATACTGAGCTGGGAACAGCTCCTGGGGGAAGGAGAGATCATAGCCAATATAAGGCACATAGTGCAAAAATAATACAGCAGCATGGAAATAAATAAAACAATATGTACAAATTACGACAAAGCACTACAGAATGCAAAATTGCCATACTATAAATTAATGTACAGTAAATTTCAAATGAGGCAAAAGAACATTAAACTGTGAGCAATAATCACTAAAATAATGAGCTGAGTAGTGACTGATTATCCAGGGGAAAGGGGATTATCTAATGTCAGTGTAGGGAGAAAGGCTGCTGACAGAAATCCACTCCAGTATCAGAAACAACTGCAGTAGTGAGCAGAGAAATTATGGAGGACAGATGTCAGAGCTAGATGGGAAGGAGCAGTGTGAACTGAAGGGGGGGGGGGACCCAAATTATGGGGGAGTTACTTTTGTTAGATAGGGATAAATGGGCTAAAGTGAAGGAGGGTTTGTGTAGGAGATGGAATATTTTCATATTGAAAGAAGTCTCTTTTAAGACTTCAGTATGCTGTCATATTTTAACTGATACCAAGGGTTGGTCTTTGAAGTTTTTTCTTCAGACTTATTTTTTAGGAATTCATCAAGTAGTTACAGCTAATATAGTACCACAGATTAAGTGTTTATTTATTTTTTGTTGACCGGGTAAGTGCACTACACAAATCCTGCCTATTTTCAGGCACGACCCGGAAGAGGGGGATACAGATGAATGCTAACTGACCTTGAACCAGATTAAGCTGTTGGTGGTATTTTAATGAATTCCCCTACTCTTTTCGATACGTGCCATGGGATCTTTAACATCCACCTGAACTATCACCAATCCAGGCAGATGGGGCCTCAGTTTAACGTCTCATCCGAAAGACGGCACCTCAGAAGTGCAGCACCCCTCTCATGCTGCACTACAGTGTCAGTACTGGGATATTAACCCAGGTGCCAGATGTGTGAACTGAACCCACAGCCCTCTGATCTCCCAGCCTCCGAGGTGAGTGTGCTGCCTACTGAGCCACTGACACTGCTGTTTCACCTTGTTTCACCTTTAATATTAATAGGTTAAATTCACCCATTAAAAGAGCTAGAGTACTTACTTATTTAAATAAAATTAAAACTGGTATTACACTGTAGCTTTGCAGGAGAACCATTTGGATCTAAATGAATCCCAAAAAGTTAAAGAGGAATTAAATTGCTTTCATTTTTTTTTCTCCTGGAACAAAAAAGAAAGAAACAAACAAACAAAGCAGGAGTTTCTCTCCTGTTTAGAAGGAACTTAAATTTCATATTACAAAAAATGGTCTGATAGGGAAGTCCGTATTATTGTGATAAAAGGAGGCATTAAAGAGATCACACTTGCAATTGAAACATTATATGCTCCATTTGACAAGTATTCTGAATTTTTAGTCAAAGTTACTGAAGCACCGATGGAAAATGAGGCTACTTGATGGTGGGGAATATAATGCATTCCTTGATCCTTTATTAGATAGAAGTACCCTTAGTACTACTGATAATAGAAGAATATTTAGAATATTATAATTTTGGGGGGAAGAACACCAGTTAATTGACTCATGACATGTTAAGAACCTAACCTGAAAAGAGTATACTTATTTTGATTCAACAACACAATGTTTTTCTAAGTTAGATACATTTTTCATGTCTAAAACATTGTACAATAGTATGGCTACAGCTTCAACAAGGTCTATTCTTCTATCAGATCGTGCAGTTGTAGAATTAACATTATTACTAAAGAATGAGCAAGGTAAAAACAAAACCTGGGCCAGAATTCACAAAATGTTGCCTGGGTGCAAACCAGGGATTGTTCAAGCAGACTGGGTTTTGCATCAAGTTGCCATTCACAAAAGCCCAGTTTGCACACTCAAACCAGGTTTGCACTCAGGCAAAGTGTGGAGAGGGCCACAATGCAAATGAGGGCGAGGGGACCTTAATATTGGCACAGTCCAATTCACAGAGCATTTGTCCCCCTTTTGTGGTGTCCTCTTGCATGGAGCAAATACCATGGACCAAAACCTTGCCTTAATCCTGCACAACCCTAGTGGTTGGTGGAGGTAGTGTGGTACCCCCCCACTGATCACTGGCCCGAGAGCACAGAAATATATTTCCCTGGGCTAGAGGTCCCCTTCATGAGTGCCAGACTAATGATTAAGATATAACTTCCCCTGGTGCTAGTGGCCCCCCCAACCGATCATTGGCCTGATTGCACATAAATATGCTTCCCTTGCACTAGTGGTCCCTTCCCCACCTGATCCCATGTCCAATATCTTGAAACATTGTCCTTCATGTCCAGTGATCCCTCCTCCCACCTGATCCCATGCTCAATATCTTGAAACATTTTCCCCTTGTGTCCAGTGGTCCTTCCCCCAGCCAACCCTATGCCTTGCGCGATATCCTTAAACATTGTCCCTGGTGTGCAATGGTCCCTCCCCATCCCAATCCCCTGTATATGAAAATGACACCATTCCCTGTTCTCCTCTGTTTATCCCCCTCCATATCACCAATCCCCTGTATATGAACTGGACACCATTCCCTTCTGTCTAATGGATCCCCCACCTAGTGCAGGTAGTGCCCTACCACTCCACTCCCCCCATACCAACCACAAGCCAGTGACCAGCACAGCCCTTTACTCTTCACCATAGCCAGCCTCTGACTGAGATGTCAGTGAGCACATACTGTTACAGTATGTGCTCACTGACAGCTCAGTTGGTGGCCAGATGAAGTGGAGAGCAGAGGGCTGTGCCAGTCACTGGCTTGAGGTCAGGATGGGGGGAGTGGGGTAGTGGGGCACTACCTGCCTGGGTGAGGGAGATGTGGGGTCTGCTAGGCACCAGGGAATGGTGTCCAGCTTGTATGCAGAGGATCAGGGATGGAGGGAAACAGTGGATACCAGGGAATGGTGTCATTTTCATACACAAGGGACTGGGATGGGGGACCACTGGACAACAGGGACAGTGTTTAGGATATCAGGCATGGGATCAGGTGTGGGGGGGGAGGACCACTGAACACCAGGGACAATGTTTCAAGATATTGGGCATTTAATTGGGTGAGGGAAGGAACCTCTAGCACCAGGGAAACATATTTCTATACAACTGGGCCAGCAATGGAAGGGGGGCTGTAGTACCAGGAAAACATATTTTTGTACAACTGGCCTGGTGGTCTTGAGGGGGGGCACTAGCACCAGAGAAACTTATTTCTTTATTCTCTGGCTGGCAATCAGCCAGATAGGGGACCACTAGCACCATGAAAAGTTATATTTTATCATCCAGCTGGCAATCTTCGGGGTGGGGCACTACACACCAGGGATACAGTGCTGTCTCTGGGGAAGGGACTGGGGGCATGCTAAACTGCAGTGCAGCCTATGTAAATGGGCCCATAGTGGGCATGCAAATGGCAACATAGTGCTCTGTATGTCCAGTGGGATCATTTACATGGCTGCTTTTGAGAATTGAATTAGCACACCTGCGCTATTCATTGTGGAGCCATACTCCTGGCTGCATGTTTTGGCAGTGCTAGTGGGGTTAGCACTAGTGGTAATGGGGTTAACCACTTACTTGACCTGGTCCTGTTCTCAGTCAGATATTGCAGGCATGTTATCTGACTGAGAATAGCAACCTTGGACACTTGGGCAAATACAAAGTGTAACACAAACCTTTGCACTCTGTTTTGTGACTTTTTGTGAATCTAGTCCCTAGTATTTTATTAATGATTTACTTAAAACTCCAGAATTCATTATTAAAATAAAGGACAGTATAGCAGAATACTGGTTCTATAATTACTCTGGACAAGTTAATGTTTTGACTTTATGGGATCCTTTCAAGGCAGTTTTGTTGGGGGCTATAATATCTTTCCAAGCTTGGCATTATAAGAAATTAAAGGAAGAAGATAAGATGCAACAGAAACTAAGAGAATCGGACGCATTGTTATTAAAGATAAGGCTTAATATTATAATGAATGGCTGACTTATTGGTTAAAGTTGCAGCAAGAAATTAATAGGGAAACTGAACAAAACATGAAAGTTAAAGGTTTAAGGTACTTGCAAGAAGATAAACTGGGGAAGTTGTTGGCAAACTTATTGAAAAAAGGAAAGGAGCACAATATAATCCCTCTCTTAAAAAATTCGGACAGTATACATATTTCAGTTGTAGAAGGTACGGAAGAAATAATTTTGAACTAATATAAAGAGATTTACCAGTCTTTATAACATATGACTTGGGATATTATGGACATTTTTTTGTTACAGATTCAGTTTGAAACAATCCAGGCTCAGGAGAAGAAGTCTGTAAAAAAATAAATTAAGGAGGTAATAAGTTTACTTCCAAAAAACAAAACTCCTGGAATGGATGGTTTCATAGTTGACATTTATCAGGCCTTTAAGAAAGAACTTTCACCATGGTTTGAATCAATGTGTGATGAATTGATGGATGGAAAAGTGACTTGCCTGACTCTATGAATGATGCCCAAATCATATTTCTCCACAAAAAATGGTAAATTAAAAGAGTTTATTGAAAACTACAGTCCAATAGCTCTCTTAAACTTAGATCATATGATTTTGGTAAAGTTAGGTTGTCTCTTGAATTATGCTCTATACTTAGAGTACATTGTCCATTCATCAAGACCAGTATGGATTTGTTCCAGGAAGAACATTGGCTCAAGCAATTCATAGAGATCAAACTCTATTTGAATATGCAAAATCTTTACCAAATAGTTATTGTGCTTAAGCTTTAGATGCTAGTAAAGCTTTTGATATTGCAAACAGAACTTATATGATGAGAGTATTGGAATTATGTGGGATCCCATCTCGGATAGTAAGGTTTATTGCACAGTTGTATTAAAAAAAAAACAAGACCATACTTTCTGAGAAACCAGCACTTGACCAAAAATATGGATATACTTAATGGAGTAAAAGTCCCTTGTCTTCTACTATCTTTATACTTCATTTAGAACCTTTATTGTGGGCTGTAAGAAATTGTATGCATATTGAAAGTATCAAAATACTGGAGGAAGATTCAATTTAAGTGCATATACAAATGATATCCTTATTATTTTCAAAAATTTAACTTCCTCAGTCCTGGCACTAATCAACTTAATTACAAATTTTTCAATATTTGACAGATATAAACTAAATTCTAGTAAATCGGTCATAATACCTACAGTATATCCAATAAAACAACAACAAAAAAGAGATATGGATTATAAGAGCTCATATATCTTCAAAAAAGATTATAAAATCAAATATCTAGCAATAACAATAACTAATAATGTTAAAACAAACATTGCATTGAATTTTGGTATAGCAAACACATATTAACTAACTGGAAGAATGTATCTCTTTTTCTATGGGGATGTGTGTAAGTAATCAAGAAGATGGTTCTCCCCATCTTATATAGGTATCGCAAGTAGTATATGGGACCCCGTTAGTAAATGTTTTTCAGATTTGAATCATATTTTTCTAAAATATCTATGGCAAGGACATCCAGAAACAAATAGTTTGATACCTTTTATTGGACCAACATAGATGTTACAAAAAGAAAACAATGTCTAAGCTTTCAGACCAACCAAGTCCTTCCTCAGAGACTAATGACTTATGGCAAGGAGGTAAACCAATAATTGCTTGGAGTTTTAGGGGGGAGAGGGGCTGTCCAGAGCCACATAAATATTTCTTAGCACAACTGTGAGTGACTGAATGGGAATGGGCATTTATGCCCAAGAATGACTTTTGTAGTCGACAATATTTGGTGGATAAAAAAGGCTGAACATTTTATCTAGATGCTATTCTGTGTCACAATAACCTTAATAGTTGTAAAGAGGTCCTGCTATTAGACTCATTTTATGGCTATTGTAAAACTGCTTCACAGTTTTTGGGTAAGAGCTCTATTTCGTGGTTATATGTCAAACTTAATATTTCTAACTTTATGGGGAACAGAGACTTTAGGAAATACATTAGAGCATTTCAAGATAAGAATTTAATCAGACGGGTTGACTTTATTCAAGGGAATACATTTATTCTGTATAATAAATTCACAGATTTGGTAGGTGGCCGTTTTTGGGGAAATTCAATAAATTACAGCACACTTTTTTGTATGTTTCAATTGGTAATCAAGGCCACTGATTTTACAGAGAACAAATTTAAAATCAAGAGTAGAGCTAGAAACTAAATTAATGTTACAATACAAAACAAAAACTCTCTCTAAGATTCATAAAAATGCAGCAAGTATTCCAACAGAATGTAGGCAGAAAATTTATCAGAATTGGTAAGAAGAATGATAATTAAACTTTTCAAGACAACAGTGGCAAAATAGTCAAATTGTGGCTAATAAAAATTATATTTTGGCAAAAAATAAAACCATACAATCCAAATCAATAACTAGAGTTTACATTACACCTAAATTTTGAAACCCAGTGAACCCCAATCTTTCTAATACATGTTGGCATGGATTTGGAATGATAGCAGACTTACGTCACAATATATGGAGCTACCCTATAATAAATAATTGGTGGTGGAATACTGCAACTATGCTTTCTCAAATACTAGAAAGAGTAATTCCATTTGCTATAGATACATTTATTTTTAGCACGTTTGATAATCTATGTATTACTTGAGAACAGGAGAAAGTAATTTGTCTAGGAGCCATAGCAACAAAAAGAATCATACTGGAAGATTGGAACTGCTAAATGCTCCCACAATCCATAAAGCAGATGTGGTGGCATAAAACTAAAGAAACATTAATTCATGAAAGGATATGATACCTTACTGAATATACAGAGGACATATTGATAACTTCATGGAATTAGTTAACGAGTTTATATCCTCCATTATTGAGAATATGAGATGAATTATTTATGTTTAGGATTTTCTTGCTTTTTCTCTCCCTTTAAGTCTATTTTCTGTGATTTTTGTATGATTTCTTTGTTTTTGTTCTCTGTCATATGCATTGATTTATTTTGAATAACATTTATTTAAAAAAAAGAAAAAAGTAAGACACAAGGGAAGGGAGCCAACCAAACTTTGGAGATAAATGAGGCACAGTGGGAAAGGCACCTGGCATCAAGAGAGAGAAGGAAGAGAGGGGTATACAGAGACAGTGCTGAGCACATGGGAGTTCATCAAAGGCAAATCAACAGAATGAGTGAAACAGTGGGTCCAGTATAGCTAAAGTGCAGTTTGGAGCAGCACTGTAAACAATTTCTCCATAGTCAAACATGTGAAGAATAATCGTAGTGAGGATTTCTCTTTGAACAGGAAGCGGAAGGTTTCTCTTGTTTCTATAAAGTGCTCCAAGTTTTAGGTGGAGCTTCTTGTGGATTGTATCCACATGAACAGAAAAATCAAGGTGCTGATCAATCCAGACCCCAAGGTACTTAAAAGATAAGACATCTTCAATAGTTGCACCATCAAGGATATGAAAGGAAAGAAGGTGCTAGACTTCAGCAAACCTCTGCCTGGTGGCAAAGGTCATAGAGACTGTATTCACTGCATTGAGAGATAACTGAGTTTTTTAGAACCAGTAATTGATGTTGTTAAAGTCCGGTTGGAGCTTGTTCATGAGGTGAGAGGCAGAGGAGCCAGAGGAAAAGAGAACTATATTAGCTGTGTACATATGGATGGGCACAGAGGAGCAGGCAGAGGGGAGGTTGTTTAGAAAAATGGAGAAAAGAATTGGTCAAGGACAGACTCTTGTGGAATGCATAATATAATTGGAAGTGGAGATGAGTGGAAATGTCCACTACAGAGAGCTTGACACCTGGCCTCAAGGTAGGAGCAGAACCACTCAACTGAAGAGGCAGCAAATCCAGCAGCCTGAAACTTTTCCAGGAGAATGGGGTGGGCAATAGTGCTGAAAGCTTTGGCTAAATCAACAAAAATCGTAGAGGTGACAAGGCCCTGATCTGTGCCAGAGACAACAGTATCAGTGAGCTGGAGGAGATTAGAGACGGAAGTGAAATCAGACTTTCTAAAGTCAGACTGGAACAGAGTAAAGAAGGAGGTTGAGTCAAGAAAAGGGGAGAGTTGGGAAATAACAAGATGTTCCTGGAGTTTAGCCAGAGTGAGGTGGAGGGAAATAGGATGGCAGTTACTAGGGGAAGGTACATCATCTCCTTTAGGAAGGGAATGGCAGAAGCCAACTTCCAACAGTTAGGGACACAGAGTAATGAGAACAAGAGGTTGAGGATATAGGTGATACGGAGGGCAATTGCATGAGAAGAGAGATACAAGAGTCTTGGGTCAAGACCATCAGGGCTCCCACCCTTATGTGGGTTTAGAGCCAAGAGGGACTTAGCAACAGCAGGTGTAGTGGGTGAGAAAAACAATGTAGGGGGTAGAGAAGATGAGAGGTTGAGAGAGGTGGAGTAGGAAGAGAGGAGGAATTGGGCACAGGAGATGAAAAAAACTGTAACATTGGGCAACTGCTGCAGGGTCAGAGATAGGAGTGTCACCCATCTTGAGAGCAGGGTGATAGGACTGGGTCAGAGGAAAGAAGAGGTCACAATTACCTTCTAATAGGGCTAGGTGAAATTTATCTCCCACTAATGTAATTCTGGCACAATTCAATTTTCGCTTTTATAAAATTTCCATGAACATTTTCTGAAATTTCATAGTTGTTATTTCAGTTGCTATCATCTAATTTCAAAAGTGTTTGTCCAACTTTCATCGTATTTGGTATGGTGATTTTATCAAGGTCCTTACAGAAGTGTACCAAGTAACAAAGTTCTATCTTTGACTGAGTTATTAGACTCCAAACTTTCAGAAATTTTAACATTTCATATTGTAAACTGCAGAATTCTACGCCCCTATAACTTTAAAACAAGAGAACCGATTACTACCAACTTTGTTATATTCATTGACCCTAAATATAGCCTTTGAAGCCTCCCCCATGGTCCAGCAGCAGAGCATCATGCTGCCATGCTGACAAGCTGGGATCGTAAGCAAACCCAGAGAGTAACACTGGAAGGAAGGCCATGACCAAGCAGCTGCCACTTGGCAGTGCATTTCATTCAAGGAGGATTGGCAGTGGGTTCCACCAACACAGTGACCCCTGCAGCTTAGCCAGGGAGCTTGCTGTTACTACAGTGAAAGCTGTGGTTGTACAAAGGTGACAGAGGCATGACCACCCCACAGGGGAGGTGTAGGGAAAAAAACCACGGGAGAAAAACCTGGTATTCAACTGTATGATGGCTAGGTTCAGCCTAATCAGGGTATATCCCTCTGAACACAGTATATCTCTGACAGACAAGCTGCTGGCCATGAGAAAAACCATCATGGAAAAAAACAGACTGCTTGTGCCAACTCTAATCTCTTGCTCAAAGTCTGGCCAAGTTATAAGCAGCTAGAGATTCCAAAAATAATATCAGTAATTAAACTTGAAATTCATAAGCATTTGTGAAATTGTGGAATGCTGTGATACTTTTTTTGATGCCATGTCTATATATTTTACCCAGTTGGACACTTGCGTTACCATTGTAGAGGAATATAAAGGTTGGGTAAACAGGCTGTAAGATAGTATTCATTGGAGGCTCCATAGTGAAAGCATAGTGGTGCAAAGTGTCAGGTCACTGGTCTTTAGTGATGAACCATGAAGAATAATCATGGACATCACTATGCACTACTAGCCTGTCATCTTGGAATATGCCAGCTAACTACTATAGTTCACTATTTAATTACTTGTGTTAGCACATGTACATGCTGTATTGTTTCTATACAATGCCAGCTCTGACTCTTTAGCAACCCAGTAGACACTAATTTATATTTGTATTGTTTGAAAATAGTGGCACCAAATGATGCTAAGCCTTACAACTAGTTATAACTTAGGCCACTGTGCAGATATATCTGGATATTGTTAGTCATGCTGGAAAGGAGGAGCTTTAGAGTACCTATGAGATGCTTCTGGGAAGAGAAAGGAGGGGGCAAGTTGGATTAATAAGAGTTAGGAAGATAGGAGGGTAGGAGGGACCTAATGATTTCAAGATGAAGGCAAGTAGATGGGAGGAGACTACAAGCAGGATGCCAAGGAGACTGAGATTAAGCAGGGAGACTGGAGGAGGGGAGGGTGAGAGAGAGAGAGTAAAGAAGGCAGGGTGATAGGGGGAGTTAAGGATATATGGAAGGGGAGGGAGGTGAGAGAAAACAAAAAGGGGAATCAGAAACAATAAGGAACAGCATAGTGAAAGGGTAACAAAACAAAAAATAAACCCTACAGTTTAATACAATTAGCCTAAGGGGATAAGTTGCACTTGGAGTGAATGCTGAGTAAGGTATAATACAGTTTTAGCAATCTGTGGAGACCAGAATTAAATTAGTTGCTAGGAGATTGGGAATAAATTAAAATAGGAAAGAAAATAAAATTACTTCAACCAGAGTATATTTCCTAGTCATCCTGCCACGATGTCAGCATTGGACATCCCTGAGCTATTTTACAGTACATGAAAACAGATAGGAGCCACAACATAACTGTGACTAGTATTGAATGAATACAACTGTGTAAGGTACTGCATATTTACAATCAGACCACACATCAGCAAATATGTAGAGAATACTGGTTTTGCAACCATGCACAACCAGCCTGTGCAGCCACAGAGGGGTTATAATTACATCAGACCTCAAGAAAAGTCTGACATAATCAGAAGCCTAAGATGGCTGCTCAGGCAGGTTGGGCAAGTGGATTGCCCAACCAGTTTTTTTTATATATAATGTGTAGTGTTTTGGGCTTAGTTTCTAATGCTTTTTTTAAGCAAAAGTGTTTCCACAGTGATCTTTTCAGTTCAGAACTTGAACTGATTCCTGTGCGTGTGGCAGCACTGTGAAAAACACCAGCTACCTCAAGGATTTCCAGTGAGCTGGAGCCTTGTTTTGCCACAGAAGGGTACAACTGTGTTCCATGACTTTTGGACTGTGGTACAACAGTGTTTTGACTGGCATGGAAGTCCATGCAGAACAAACCCATGCTATACCCTATATGCCAAGACTACATACTGTATCACTATGTGCTTGCAAACACAGCCCATGTTTTGTAAAACTGTTATGTTCCTCCATTTCCATAGCTAATGGTACTCTATATAGGCGAAACAACTATTTTATCTACTAAACCTAATAGTATGGCAAGTAAGAAGTTACAAACAGGGAGACTAATTATGCCTTGTATGACCATGAAGGAAAACCTTGCTTTTACTAAGAAGCATTTACACACAGCAATCTTCAAATCTTTGGTAATTATTTGCAAATATATTTTCCATCCTCTGAGAAACACATTAAAATAATAGCTTAAAATGTGCAAATAAATGACATAAAATGAATTATTGCTCTACAGAATCAAATTTTTCAACAGCTTACGCAAGATTACCTTTATTTTTCAAAATTTACTTAAAGACAGCTTCTGTTAGAGAACAGGCAGAGAACAGCAAGAGGAAGGAGCTGCTGCTATAATTATACTTCTCTACTGGGGCTAAAGAACTAGAACTCTACTATTGGGACCTCTACTACTGGGACCTCCAATTTAGGGTAAAAACAAAACAAACAAAAAAAGAGTTAGTATGTTTCTCTGAGTTGGCTGAAGTGAATTGTAATCTGTGCAATTATCTAGGTGCTTGTCTCAATTGGCTGAAGGGAATTATTATCTGTGCAATTAATTAGGTGTAGAAAGAGCTGTAAAGTAGGGTGAGTGGCTTAGCTAGAAGGAAGCCAGGTTATAGCCAGATTTTACAAGCTATGGCAGAGCCACTACAACTGTGAATGCATTAACTAGACAAGGGTGTTTCATGGGCTTAAACATAAACATTTATTTATTTATTTAAAACATATCAGATTTACAAACCTTTGAGTCAGAGACTCATTTACATAGGCACCACATCAAGAAGATCAAAGCAGTTCAAACAATATACAATAGCTAAACCAAATAGACATCAAGAGTCAAAGAGAAGCCCAGAGTGTTCACATGAAGGCTATTGCATACACTAACTGAATCCCGCACAATGGTCTGGTGGCAAAACTGATGGGGTTGGGAGTAGGCCCTTTGATGGTCAGATAGATTGAAAACTGGCTAGCTGGACACACCCAGAGAGTAGTGGTCGGTGGAGAGCTCTTGAATCCTAGAGAGGTCGGTAGTGGGGTACCACAGGGCTCAGTCCTGTCTCTGATCCTGTTTAATGCATACATATTGGACATCAGGGAGGGTATAGGGTGTGAAATGAGTCTCTTCGCTGATGAGTCCAAGATGGGAGCAGTAGTTGAGGGAGAAGAGGGGAGGTGGGCCCTGCAAGGGGACCTGGACACCCTGGAAAGCTGGATAACACACGGAAATTAAATTTCAATATCACCAAGTGCAAGGTGTTACTTCTTGGGCGGGGAAACCCTAAACACAGGTACACCCTGGGAGGGAGGCTTGGAGGCCCCAATAGGGGAAAAAGACCTAGGGTCATGGTGGATGCTGTATGAATAACTCTGAGCAGTGCAGGATAGCAGCTAGCAAGGCAAACAGAATGTTGGGATGCATCGTAAGGGGGATCACCTCTAGGAGCAGGGAAGTGATTCTGCCGCTGTACAATGGACTGGTTAGACCACACCTTGAGTACTGTGTACAGTACTGGAGACCACACTTGAAGAGGGACATACAGCTCCTGGAGAGGGTACAGAGGAGGGCAACTAAGATGATACGAGGACTAGGGATTTTGACATATGAGGACAGACTTGAGGAGCTCTGCCTGTTTTCATTGGGGGAGAGGAGAGACAGGGGGGACATGATTGAGGTCTTCAAGTATCTCAAGGGAATAAATAGGGTAAACATGGAGGGGATCTTTAGACTAAAGCAGGGAGGTATCACCAGAGGGCATGGTTTGAAGTTGGAAGGTGGAAGGGTGAGGGGGGGAAAAGAGGATGAGGTTTTTCACTGAGAGGGTGGTGGACCCTTGGAATGCACTGCCTGGTGAGCTGGTTCAGAGATCCACAGTGGAGGGCTTCAAGAGAGGGTGGGACGGACACAGAAAGTGGATGTATCATATGATGGCCTGGCCCAGGAGGGTGGGGATGGATGATAGGGGTTTCTGGAACACAAGTGGGGGAGGGCCTCGGCACCTGACTAGGGATCTGAGGTTCGAGCAGACTCGATAGACCATAAGGCCTAATCTGCTGACAATTAGTATGTTAATCAAAGTACAGTACATTGAGAAAGGGCATATTTAAGCAGTGGTGAAGCCTAGTGCTTCCACCACCCCAGGAGTGACATTATTACATGATAACACACACCCTGGAGTGCCTTATTGCAACTATACAATGGCTTGTTGTTATATACAGAATTTAAAGGATGTTTTTGTTAGTGTGGAAAAATATTTCTTAAGAGAAAATGCAAGGAATGATCCAAATCCAAAGCTACGGTTAGTTACTGTGTAATAACATCACTTATATGTTTTGCAAATTATTCTATGCACTGTAATAGCAATCAATTCAACAGAACCAGGCCATCATATACATGAAGGTTCTGTACCCTAACTGAAAACACTGCTGAGACAACTATATGTTGTGACAACGTGAAAGATAAACACAATGTTGAGACAAGATTTTGAAGACATTTAATGTGTTTAATTGTTTTTTTTAGAGACTGATATACAGTTCACACACAAAATTCATATAATATAAAAATGCATATGCCCAAATGCCACATTTCATTACAAGCTGTTCTCTTGAAGGAAGATATTACTATATAAGGCCTAAAAATGGGCATCAGGTAAATGTAAACTGGGGTAGGTGTGTTATTGAGGGTATTGCATAGTTTATCTTTTATTGCTGCTTCACCAGATCAGCAATATTTGCACAAGCTGTGCCCAGTCCAGATTTTACAGCTCTGGCCTGGGTCTGGTGATCTGGGTTTTACCAATACCCCACTGCATGTGGCTTAGTGATATACTGTACAGATGGCTACAAAGTCTAACCCATTGAAGGCTGAACTTTTAGAAAATCATTATGTTTAAATTACCAAGACTAACTCTCTCCCCCATCACAATTAATCCTCTACCAAAGTCATGCCTAAATACTGGTGCTCCTACATCCAAACCACTAAGCGTTTAATGCCAACATGCCACTTCTGCTGTTATGAGCTCCCCCCACTGTGAAGTCCAATTCCACTTGTGGCAACCCCAACCCCCAAAACCAGGTAGTTTTCCAGGGAGTAGCTCTTTACACCATAAACTTTCTGGGGATCTAGTATAAAGGCAGACTCTTCCCACGAACCTATTATTATCCATTTGAGTGCTTGATTGGGCATCCAGGTATCTACCCCACCTATGATATTCCTGGTTAGAAATGTAGTGGGATGAAATGGATGGGGTGAGTTTTACCTGTTTTTAAATCATGAGAGGACAAAGTGCGGGTCAGGGCACGATTTGCAATCCTTATAAAGTTAAGCAGAAGAGGTGGCCTTAGACACTCAGGAAAACCTCATTTTGGAGGTTATATATCACCCTGCTACAAGATAAAGATATTCCAAAGCAAATAAAGGACTATCTAAAACAGGCAGTCATAGATAATAATACACAAGATGTGAATCTGGGGGTTTTATGGGACACAATTAAAAGCCATAGTAAGGGGGAAAATAATAGAAATAGCCTCAAGACAGAAGAGGGAATGACTACACAAACAAAATGAACTAGAAATAAAAATAAAAGACCTAGAAGCACAACAGCAAGTCAGACTAGACAGACATCAGGAAATACAACTGGGAAAAGTAAAGAAAGAATCAAATCAAAAATTCTTGATTATAAGGTAGAACAAAATCTCAGATATTTAAGACAGATATTATGAAGGGCACCCAAGGGCCTTGAGATTAGTTCCAGGAAGGGTTTAACCCATTCTATTTCTAAAAGCTTTCTATAATGTCTGTACTATCCATTGGTAATCTGACACAGAATGACTACTAGAACATAATGAGTTAACTTTCTGTGGTCTCAATTAACTCCTCAAGCCAGGAGAAAAATAGTGCTCTAAAGCTTCCTATATACAATACACAGGCACAGAAACTGGAATAACAGGTTCCAAAGAGTATAAACTCAGCAGGAATGTTAGGGGGATGGCAGCTCTGATAGTTGTTCCAGTTTTTCTTTTCACTGTTAGAAACTGAGCCAGGAAAAAAGTAAAATATATTTCATCACAGACTGTGTTTAACAAGTACTGTACATGAACCTGCATGATTTATCTGTAAGACAATTAAAAATATATTTCTAAATGCATTACTAACACCAATGCTTTCAAGGTTTGAAACTACTAAAAAGAAAAACTTATATATATATATATATATATATAGAATATGGTAAACAAATATTGTTAATCCCAAAAGCTGAATTTTGTTTTTAGTATATAAATGTTTAAGAAATACCTGAAAGCTGAGTCTTTCCTTTTGAGACACCAGGTGACTCTGATAATCATTTGTTCCACGGGTTTTTAAGTCAGTTTGAATGCATTTAGTATTATCTGTTCTCCTAGTTCTTAACAAAATGCAGGGACTCCACAGACTTGTTCTTCTTTCAGCATGATAAGATCTACCTCATGCCCCTCCCACATGAATAAAAAAAAGGTGGGCTGGATCTTTAGGAGCTTCTTGGTGGAGGTGGGTTGGACCTTACTTCCCCCCAAAAAACAGTGCTGCCTCCCACTACTCGGGTTCCAGTTCTTGTACTACCCATTTAAGAAAGAAAATAGTACCCTGCAAACATTGACTAACCTAAAAGCGTATTTATTTGAGAGCAGAAAACATTTCTTGGAGGAGGAGGGTAAGGCGGAGGAGACTATTTACACCTTCAGTCAGTTCCACGGACAGAAAACATGACATCACTCCTTTTGTGCATGCAACACTCCTGTTGGCTCTGCCCACAGTCGTAAAAACTGCCCTACATAGCTTCTGTCAGAGAACAGGCAGAGAACAGCAGGAGGAAGGAGCTGCTGTTATAAGGGGGGTTGCTGGAGATTCTGAGAGTGAGTTTAAAATCTTCCGGCAGTAGAGCTTTTTCTTATGCTGCTCCCACTCTCTGGAATTCTCTACTATGCCGGTTACGGGAGTGCACCTCTGTGGAGGAATTCAAGAAAAACTTTAAAACTTATTTGTGGCAAATGACATTTTTGGATGCTTGATAGTTTTGGATGTTTAAGTAATTTATTCTGCTGAGATTTTTATTCGTATTTATTAATTGAGTTTAATAATTGTTATTAATATGATATGAATTTATCTATATCTGTTATTGGTTTGTGTTTGATGTTGTGGTTTGATATGTTCAGCGCCTCGGTATGCTGAAAGGTGCTATATAAATAAACTTATTATTATTATTATTTATTTATTAACTATACTTCTCTTCTGGGACTATATTTCCCTCCTTCCCACCCTAAGCCAGTTCTACTTTTTCATACTAAGAGTCATACTAAGAACTTGAAGGAGCCAGAGAGCCAAGAGGCACATATTTAGTCCTGTTTATTAATATTAACAAAGGCAAAAACCTGAAAAAATTAAGTTGTCCAACCAGGATTTAAACATTGCCTTGGAACTGCTAATAATCACCTCAAGCGGTAATGCATTCCAGGGCTTGGTAACATGTAATGTGTAGTAATAAGTACAGTATGAGGCAAACAATTAAATCTCCTTGATTGTAACTGGAGGGGGTGACCTCTAAGATTATAAATATCCTCTCTAAACTTAAACCCAAGGCTAGTCAATAAATAGAGAATAATAGATAGGCAAGTGTGTGTTATGAATATTTTTTTTACACCCAAGGTGTGTGATGACCCAAAAACCTCGAGAGCAAAGCTCGAGAGGTTTATGTGGTCATCACACACCGAGGGTGTGAAAAAAATATTCATAGGCACACACTTACCTATTTTTAATTTTTATAATTACTGGTAGAGCATTTTTCTTATATGGAAAAAAAATCCTGTTTTTTGTTCAGAACTAGTTTTATTTTAACTTTATATGACAGAACAGGCTTTTTTAAACTGATTTTGGTTTACTTTCTGTAAACGTTAAAAACTACAAGGAACAATACAAATTTTTTGTTTTAAAATGCAGAAGCTTAAACTGTTCAAGTGTCCTTAAGAAGTCCAGTGGAGTAGCTTGTAGAAGTCCATTGGTGATCAGAGTCAAACAGTGGAGAACGAGTAAAAGATCAGGCAACACTTAAGAAACATTTTTTAGTATGGTAGTAAGTTAAAACACTTAGGAGCTTGTTTGAAATTCTGCTGTTTGCAGTGTGACAAGCAGGAAGTGTTGCTGTGGTGATCTTCCGGTTGCTGTGGAGACGTGTAAGGCGGAACAAAAACTAAGGGAGTGTCTTGAAATTGCGCTGTTCCACAGTGTTTTTCTGTTCTTTAAAAAAGAAAATTGAGGGATTTTGAAGTGTTTTTTTAAGTTTGAAGAAATGGCTCGAACAGAGGCAGTTGTGCCGAAGCTCTCAGTGGTAAGCAGAAGCGCTTTGTGGGGGAGAAACTCTGAGTTGGCACTAGAGCTGTCTCGAGCGCAGTGTACCGCTGGAGGATTCTAGCAGTGACTTTGAGATTGTGAAACACCGCAAAAACTCAATTTCAGGTTATTACGGCGTTTTTACAGTGTCTGAATTCAAGTTGTTAAAAGGGGTCACCAGTAATTATATAAGGATCATACATGATGGCATACAACAAAAGGAGATCCCCCCCTTAATCGTCTGGTAGAGAGGGGCATCAAATTCAAGGAAAGCAGTATATCTTCATCTGAGGTATTTCTCAACCCTCGCACCAATTTAGTATATCCTCTTTGTACTCTTTCCAGTAAAGTAATATCCTGCTTCTTGTAAGGGCACCAAAGCTGAGAGGAAAAATCTAAATGGGGGCTTACGTTGGCTCTATAAAGTGGCATAAGGACATTTTTCTCCCTAGATCTGATGTTCCTCCTAATGGACCAAATAATCCTGTTTGCCCTAAGGATTACCTCGTTTATCTGAGAGTTAGGGAGACAATCCTCAGATACCAGGACCTCCCAAATCCTTCTCTATGTCAGTGCTGGTTAATGCTATATTATCTAATGTGTAAATATGAGAAGTATTACTGTTTCCAAAATGCATAGTCCAGCATTTATTATGGTTCACTTTCATGCCCCATGTGGTAATCCATGTAGACACTTGGTCCAAATCATACTGGAGGGCTTTTATTTGATCTGAGTTGGAGCATAAACCCCCAATTTTAATATTGTCCGCATACTTAATAGTGTTGAAACTGCAATATCTTGTAATATCAGCAATGAATAGCTGGAATAGGCAGGGTCCCAGGACAGAACCTGTGGTACACCTCTGGTGACAACACCAATATTGGAACATAGTTCATTAATCAGAACTTGCTGCAATCTGTCTGTCAGCCAACTGGCTATCCAATTTATGACATTTGGATTAATGACATAGGAATAAAGTTTCTGCAACAATGCCCAGTAGGAAGAAGTTCAAAGGCCTTACTAAAATTAATATAGATCACATCATACGGTAGTCTGTTGTCAAGTTGTATTTATTTATTTATTGCATTTTGGTGACTGGGTAAGCCGACTGGGCCCAGGAGGTCCCTTTTTCAGGGGTGACCCAGGGTTACATAGCAACAGAATAAACAACGTTGTGAAACAGAGAGCATGAGTTACATGTGTACAGTCAGACATGCAGTAGTGGTACATATGTAAATAGAGTGATCCGCAATGCTGGTAAGCAGTATTGTACCTAAAGAAACACACTAAAGTCTGGATAGGTCTGGAAAAGCTATTGTCAGAGGGCAGCCTCAGGGGTCAATGCAGTGACAAGTACTGGCTGCCACCATATGAGCCTTAAGTGTAGTGTGAAAACTTTTGTAAGAGGGTGCTTCCTGCACCCTGGGTGGGAGTATGTTCCATAGGATGGGTGCAGTGTGGGTGAATGACTTGGCGCCTGCCTTGATTCTTAATCTGGGGACATGTAGGAGAGTTTGTCCTGTTGTGTGGAGGAGCCAGGGATTGGACTTTAGAGCAATGAGTCTGGAGAGACTAGGGAGAGGAGTCAAACTGATTAACCTGTGGGCTAGGCATAGCTGAGGATACTGGAGGTGGGTGTCCAGTGATGGCCAGTTTAGTAGGGATAGGGTGTCACAGTGGTGGTTCCTGGGGTTTGCCAGGGAGGCAAAGCTAGCCACCTTATTGTAGAGTACTTGAAGTCTATTCCTTTCAGTCTTTGTCAGTCAATATACCACTGGGACGGTGTATGTGAGTTTCGGGAGGAGGACACTGGTGGCAATAGAGACCCTGGCTTCTGGTACCAGCTGATCTTTTAGTCTGTAGAGGGTGCCCAGTTTCCTCTGGATGGTTCTAGTGACTGGTCAATGTGGTTCTTAAGGGTGAGACCCTGGTTCAGGGTAAGGCCAAGATATTTTAGGGAGGAAACTACTTCTATGCAGTTGCCAGACACAGTGGTGAGATTTAGGTGTTGTTTTCTGTCCTGACCAAGGGATCTAGAGCCAAACAACATGGCCTTGGTGTTGTCCATGTTAAGGACCATTCTGTTTTCGATGAGTCAGTTCTCAAGGGATTGCAGGTCATCTTGGAGTAAGGGACTGAGATCAGCCAGGTTGGCCGTGGATCGATAGATGATGGTGTCGTCCATGTACTGGATGACAGTGCTCCCTCCACAGTGGTCACTTAGTTCATTAGTGAATGGGGAGAAGAGGAGAGGGCCGAGTACCAATCCTTGAGGCACTCCCTCTTTTAGTGGAAGTGGGTCTGATATGGCGTCCTTCCATTTTACCCTCTGTGTGCAGCCAGTTAGGTAACTTTTGAACCACCTTAGAGCATGGTAGTTGAGGCCTAAGTCACCCAGCTTGGCTAGAAGCAGGATGTGGGTGACCAAATTGAAAGCCTTAGAGAGGTCGATGAAGACCACTGCAGAAGGGAACCCCTAGTCCAAATCTCGGAGTACATCCATTGAGAGTTTGGTCAGGGCGGTATCAGTCCTGTGCCTGGTCCTGAAACTGTGCTGGAAGGGAGCCAGGAGTTGATGGGCCTCAAAGTAGTCTCGGAGTTGTCCATTAATTAACCTTTCCTGGAGTTTTGACAGAATGCGGAGGAGGGAGATTGGCCTATAATTACCAATGTACTCCTGGCAGCCTCCCTTGTGGATTGGGACCACTTGTGCCTGTTTCCACTGCTTAGGGACTGCACTTTCCATCAGGGAGTGGTTGATGAGCCAAGTCAGGGGTCTGACCAGGGCAGGGGCACCATCCTTCAGCAGCCTAGGGTGAATCCCATTGGGTCCCCTGAGCCAGAAGTTTTTAGGGTCATTAGAAGTGAGAGAACCTCTTTTGGCCTGACCAGCCTAAGGTGGAAGGAAGGGCGTCCTAGGTTCGGAAGTGCCCGCATACCAGGGTCAGTGTTTGGGGAGGTAGGCCAGCCTTGTATGAGTCAATGTTGGTGAAGTGGAGGTTGAGTGCTGTGGCAATTTGGGGTCCGTAGGTCAGCTGTTGTCCATTACCCTCGATGGGACCGGGTTTGTACTTGCCTTTTCCTTTTAACAACCCATTGATGTGAGCCCAGAAGAGTCTAGGGTTCCCTAGGTTTATTTCTCTGAAGACATGTGACATACTCCCTTTTGGCAGTTTTTATAGCCAATTTACACTTGTTTCTGAGATTTTTGTAGTTCATGAGGTCGACAGGTAGGAAGGAGTGCTTGAACCTTTTCCAAGACTTGCCCGATTAATCATCAGGGCCCTTTAAACTGACATCCTCATAAAAACACAACAGATTGGTCAAACAACTATGACCTTTTTTAAATCCATGCTGTTCATTGTTGGATTTGGTTAGAATGGGGGAAATAAAGTCCTTAATAAGACTTTCCAGTGTCTTACACATAGGGGAGGTTAAGCTGATGGGTTTATAATTTTCCCAGTTATTCCTAGGGCCTTTATTGTGAATAGGTATGGCATATGCAGTTTTCCAAATATTAGGGACAAAATTATAGTTTATGCAATGTTCATATAATAACTTGAGGGGCAACAACAGGCTATCTGCCAATAAATACGGGAGATAACCAGAGACATCATCTGGTGAAACTGGTTTTCCCTTTAATCAATGACAATTTTGAGTGAACACTGGAAACATAAATAGTAATTAGGCAATCTGTAGAATCCTTAATGATATTAGCTTGTTTTTTTTAAAATATGTTGCAAAAATTGGTGTTAAATAAATTAGCCATATCCAAAGAATCATGTATTAGGGTTCCATTATCCAGAAGTGGGCCAACTTGACATGTGGACTTTTTCAGAGAGTTGATGTATGCATAGAAAGATTTCCTGTTATCCTTACTAGCAGTAAAAGCTAATCTTTGCTCCCAAGTATTTTTTGCTCTACGTATGTAATTACATTTTTTTGAATATGTAAAAATAGATCCCAATTTGTGGAGGTTGTAGATTTTAGGTAAGCAGAATAACATTGACCTTTTTTTATAAGTTTGGATATTTTTATATTCATCCGTTTAGGTTTTAGTTGGCTAGACACAGATTTTACCCTGGTGGGGATATGACTATCTCACAGATCAATAATTGTGCTGTGAAGCATATGGAAATACTCTTCGATACCCACAGAGTTGAAGGTTGACACCCAATCCACCCTATCCAAACCAGCTTTAATTTTAGAAATGTCAGCTTTATTGTACATGTAAACTATGGAGTTATTAAACATTAGGGGAATTAAATGTTCCAGGCTGAAACTAATAGAGCAGTGATCACTGTTTCCAATAGGAACGTATACAGTAAATTTTTTTACTGACAGATTCTTACTGTAAAACACAAGATCTAGGATATTTTTACCCCTGGTAGGTAGTTTCACCCCCTGCGTAAGATTACATTGGTGACACAGGTAGACCAATTTTTTTCCTGAGTTGGAAGTAGCCTTCAACTCTGACCAATCAACACTGCCTGATTAAAGTCCCCTGTGAAGATGATGTCCCCTAGGGCATAGGATTTAACAGATAACAGGAACTTCCTGTTTGGGAGCAGGAAGTGAGTGATTACAGAGCCACAAAAGACTTACCATCCCAGAAGGAAAAGAGTAGCTCTCTGTCCCCCCTCCCCCAGCTGCTGGAGATCTGACTCTGAGCAAGTAAGGAGAGTCCTGAGAAATATAGGAACTTCTTGTCTCAGAACAGGAAGATCAGGAGCTTAACAGGCACAGAGGCAGTAAGTAGGTAGAGAGGAAAAAAATAAACAGAGGAAAGAGGAAGTATTCAAAACAACAGTTAAGGGGCCAGAAATAAGACATGATGGGAGTGGTGCAGTGCAGTGGCTGTGGAGCAACAATCTTCCATAAGACATTCTGGAGGATGTGGTGTTGTCCCATCTGCAGGCATCTACTGGGCTGAGGGAGGAGGTTGCTCATCTACAGGCTGAGTTGGCAAAGACTGGGGCGACCTCCTGTCCCACCCAGGGACTACCAGGGCCACTGCCGTTGCCTCAGAGGTTGCCAAGAAAGATGAGTGGTTGGACCACAGTTGGCTCAGGGAGGGTGAGGGTGGTGGAACAGAGGTGCATCCCTCAAGCTGTACCTCTCTACAATTCATTTGCTGTCCTGGTAAAGTGTAGTTCCTCTATGGAGGCATCTGCAGTGAAGACCAAGGAGGATGCTGGGAACCTGCACAAATGAGACCTATAGGAGGGTGGCATGGGACTCCACAGGGGAAGGAAACAACTCCTGATGGAGGACTCCATTGATAGGAAGGTAGAACTGGGGAGGAAGGGAAGAGGGAGGTAAGGTGCCTGCATGGCACCATGGCTTGGAGGGACAGGGAGGAAAGCCTCAGGATCACCAGAGCAGCTGCTTGGGGGAGGGAGCTGGATGTCATTGTCCACCTAGGTACAAATGACCAAGCTGAGAAAGGGATCAGAGCAGTGCAGGGAGAGTTTGTGGAGTTGGGGAGGGGCCTTAGACAAGTAGCACACATGGTAACCTTCTCAGAGGTGCTGCCTGTCTACAGCGTGAGTGAGGCTGGGGTGCTCCACACCATGGGATTCAATTAGCGGTTGAAAAACTGATGCAGAGCTCAGGGGTTTGGGGACTGGATGTCCACCTGGGGTGATGCAGGCCTATACTGGCTTGATGGTCTACATCTGTCCAGGAAGGGAACCAGAATCCTAGGTGATAGGTTTAAATGCTTCATTGGCAAGCATTTAAACTAGCCAAGGGGGGAGGCACTGGAAAGGAGCAGGGAAATCCTAGCCCCCCCAAACAAAATCAGGGTAGTAAGTGAAGTAAACACCAAGATAGAGACGTCACTAGGGAGAAGGGCAGGGGTAAATGGAGAAAATGACAAAGGCAATAAGGGGTAAGGCCATCAAGAAATGGAGGGAAATGAGTACCAATGCCCATAGTCTGGGCAACAAGCTCTCTGAACTGGTGGCCTTGATGGAAGAGGGATGCCTGGATATCACAGCAGTCACAGAACATGGTACACAGAGATCCATGACTGGGATGCTAACATACCAGCGTACACAACCTACAGGATAGACAGGGAGGGGAGAAGAGGGGGAGGAGTAGCTCTCTATGTAAGGGAAGGGATAAAAGCAATGGAACAAAAGAGTAAACAGGGAGGAGAGGAGGCACTGTGGGTCACCTTAGAGACTGGAAATGGCACCACAGTCCACACAGGGGTTGTGTACAGACCCCCATCTCAGGAGGAGGGAATGGACAAGTATATGATAGAAGGCATCCTTAGGATGGCAAAGAAAGGGGAGATAATGTTGAGAGGGGACCTGAATATGCCAGATGTTAACTGGAGCACCTTTGCTGCAGCCACATCCAAGAACAGGGCCATTCTTGATGCCCCACAGGGGGCATGCCTCAGACAGCTAATTTTGGAACCCACTCATGAGGGAGCAAGCCTAGACCTCGTACTCTCAAATGGGGACAGTGAGAAGATCACTGATCTAGAAGTGGGTAGCCATCTAGGAACAAGTGACCACCAAACAATGAGGTTCTCAATAAACTCAGCTACAGAGTCAAGCCATACAAAAGTGAAGGTACTGGACTTCAGGAGGGCTGGCTTTGGCAAGATGGGAGAGTGCCTTAGAAAAGCACTAGCAAACAGGCAAGAAGGAGGGTTGGAGCAACAATGGGAAGACATCAAAACTGCCATCACAGAGGCAACAAGCCTTTGTGTGAAGCAAATAAACAAATCAAAATGAAACAAAAAAGCCACTATGGTTCTCAGAAGAAGTGGTGGTCGAGTTAGGAAGAAAAACATAGCATTTAGGAAGTATAAGGAAACATAGAGGGAGCAGGACAGAGAACTGTACCAGTTAAGTCAGAAGGAAGCAGGGCGGGAAGTCAGAATAGCAAAGGCCCAAACTGAGGAAAAGATAGCCAACTCAGTTAAGAAGGGGGATAAAACCTTTTATAGGTACATCAGGGAGCATAGAAAGACAAAGGGAGGGATAGTGAGGCTGAACAGAATGGACAGTGGGTGGGCAGATAAGGACAGTGAAAAAGCAGGGATACTGAACGAATACTTCTGCTCAGTATTCACAAATGAGGAGGAGGGTGAGGTACCTAATCCAGTTAACAGAAGCACTCTGGATAGGGGGTCGATCCCAGTCCTTTCACAGAAGAAATGGGTTCTGAAAGAACTCCTAAAACTTGAGGTGGACAAAGCAATGGGGTCTGATGGGATTCACCCCAGAATTCTAAAAGAATTAAGGGGAGAACTAGTGACTCCACTGACTACCCTTTTTAACAAATCATAGGAGCATGGTGTTGGTACCTGAGGACTGGAGGAGGGTTGATGTGATTCCCCTTCACAAAAGTGGGAGCAAGACAGAGGCAGGAAACTACAGACCTGTCAATTGGACCTCTGTGGTAGGGAAAATGATGGAATCACTTCTGAAGGAAAGAATTGTTGAGCACCAAGAGGCCAGTGGGACACAGGACCCAAGGCAGCATGGGTTCACAGCGGGAAGGCCATGTCAGATGAATCTAATCGATTTCTTTGACTGGGTGACTAAAGTAGTAGACCAGGGAGGGACTGTGGACATGGTCTACCTAGACTTTAGCAAGGCATTTGACACAGTCACACATAAAAGATTAATAAACAAATTAACCAGCCTGGTAGTGGGTCCCAGGGTGGTAGCCTAGGTAGAACATTGGGTGGAAAACAGGACACGGAAGGTAATTGTAAACGGAGTCCACTCTGAAGAAAGTGGGGTTACTAGTGGGCTACCGCAGGGTTCAGTACTGGGTCCAGTCCTTTTTAATGTCTTTATAAGTGACATTGCAGAGGGACTGGAAGGAAAAGTATGCCGCTTTGCAGATGACACAAAGATCTGCAACAGGGTTGATACACAAGGAGGTGTGGAAAGAATGAGGAGGGACTTGGCAAGGTTGGAGGAATGATCAGAAGTATGCAGCTTGGATTCAATGCAAAAAAGTGCAAAATAATGCACCTGGGAAACAAAAACCCAGGGAAAGAGTACACAAAATGGGGGGGGGAGGTAGTAACAACAAAAAAACATGGAAAGGGACCTGTGGGTAATCATATCAGATGACCTTAAGGTTGGCAAACAATGTGAGAAGGCAGTAGGGAAGGCTGGGGGGATACTGGGATATATTGGAAGAGGCATCACCAACAGAAAAAAAGAAGTTGTTATTCCTCTGTGCAGACAGTTGGTGAGACCCCATCTGGAGTACTGCATCCAGTTCTGCAGACCCCATCTCTGCAAGGACATAGACAGGATGGAAGCAGTCCAGAGGAGGGCAACTAAAATGGTGCAGGGTCTGCAAGAGAAGCCATATGAGGAGAGGCTAAAGGAGCTTAATATGTATACCTTTACGGAAAGGAGGGAGAGGGGATATATGATAGAAACTTTCAAGTACCTCAGTGGAATCAACAAAGCTCAAGAGGGTAGCATGTTTCAGAAAAAGAGATGCAAGAACAAGTGGACACAATTTGAAGATAGAGGGGGACGGTTAAGGCAATGTGAGTGCTATTTTTTCACAGAGAGGGTGGTGGATGGTGAACAGCCTTCCTAAGGAGATTGTGGGGTCTAAAACTGTGGGAGAATTCAAGAATGCATGAAACAGACATAAGGCAATTCTTTTGGGGGGGGGGTAGGAAGGAATAGGCTGTTGGTTAACTAGGATCTGCAGCTTATCCTGTAGGTAGGGAAATGGGCAGACTAGGTGGCCAAGTGGTCCTTATCTACCATCAAAATCTATGTTTTTATGTTTCTATATCTGGCTCAGTCATGGGTTTGTCTGATTATACTGCTCCACCACATGGCTGCCAATAAGTTTGTATTTTGACTGCAGTGGCATAATTACAGTGAGATTACAAAACTGTATTAGTGTAATTTTCTTGCAGGGGAAACTAAAAACTAATGGAAACTGTGTGTTGAAGTGGATTAGTTGTATAGCTGTTAGTTGTTCCTCCAAATGAAAACTCATCTTATAAAAAGCTGTTTGGCCACTCTAGCACTTCCAAAGTCTTATAGTATGTAACTAGGTAGCTACTGTTTCTTGCTCTATTTTGCATTTATATTGTTTTTTTTTTCCAGGATTCACCTGGCACTAAGCAGGAGTCCATACAACTTGACTTCTATGTGAAATGTTTTAAATAAATAAATAATTACAAGCAGTCCCCTCCAGAGAGCAGTGCATAATTGAGAGCACTATTTTGCAGTTGATATTTTCCCACTGTGGTGTGGATCCCCATCTTGCTGGTCAGGCTTATCCCCATCTCCCTGTGTCTCTGGCACTTACCTCCTTTCCTCATTCCCATGAGCTTACCTCCCACCCTTGTGATGGGGCCTGGCCACAGCCAGTCAGTACTGCACATTTCTCCAGCTATTGCAGTGGGACATGGCTCCGTGGGGATGGAGTGACCATAAAAGAGAGCAGGATCCACGCGTACCAGTCTTCATGCCACTCACACCTGAATGTTTTTTTTTCAGTGGACCCTCCAACTAGCACACAGCGTGTGCTTGCCCAAATCACCAACCTGGAGGTAGGAAACTGGCACTACTTCATGGTCACCCACAGCATCAAGGCATCTCCCATTTCACACCTGTAGGTGGAGCTTATAGAGTAGGAAGCTGCAAAGCCTCCACATCCTGCTCCTGACCCAACCAGCCCAAGCAAGGAGTCAGGCTTGGGACCCATACCCAGGTCTCCCTTGTGGCAATGCTGTGCACCACCAGCCAGTGCCAATGGACCTGGCATTGAGAACACTATTAAAGGAGCTTTTCTGTGTTAGCTTTTGGAAACAAAATGTGATTTTAATTATTGGAATGTTACATCTCCCCCATAATGCATAAGGCAGGACATAAGTTTGGTTATTGTCAGTAAAATGCATTTCATGAGGACTAATTACCAATGGCAACTGATCCTTCTAAAATAAGCAAGGCAGTTTGCTCTAATGACTAAAGTAAAACTCACCACTGAATTCCAATGCAGTATTTCCAGGTTTCAAATCTTAAAAAGTTACTGTTGTTTGTTGTTACTGACCCTCTGTTTGACCATTGACAAGTTACTTGACCCTAGTTGTAACCCCACTGTAAGAATTTCTTCATAGCCAGGTTATTCTGGAGGCATTAAAACAATAGTGCCTTACCATGTCAGGCTGGCAGTTTAGCTTAGAGGTTAGAGTAATGAGCTATGAATGAGCTTGGTACATCCAGCAGAACAGACCTGGGTTTGATTCTCACAACCTCCACTTGCATACTGTGTGACTCTGAGCAAGTCACTTAACCACCCAGAGCTCCCAAGTTGCCCCTGAAAACAGGCACTTTTGCCTAGTGGGCCTTACCCGGTTACCAAAGACTAAAATAAAAATAAATGTTTAGAGCACCCTAGCTTAGTTTTCAAAACTGTATGCAATTGTTTTGTCTTAAGTGCTTTGAGCCTGACTCAATTGCATTTCCTGTGAAACTGCTTATTGTACTAATATTTTTTTTGTGACTATGCATTAGGGAGAGGGTGACTGGTGAAATTGTTGAACCAGGAAAGGCACACTAAGCCAAAACTTGTTTCCAGGTGCGCCCTGGAAGCACCAGGAAGTTATGTGACTTGCTCAGGATCACACAGTATGCAAGTAGGCGCTGTGAGATTCAAACCCAGATTGCCATGATTGCAGCTCTGAGCCCAAAACCACTGTGATGTACTGCCCCCCAAAGACATGGAACATTTGTAAATGAACACTTGTGCTGAAAGGTAATTGCTAAAGTTTTCAATAAACATATAAAAACTATTTCTATTTTTAGTTTATTGAGCTTCTATTCCAGTTGGGCTGCTACTTATGGATCATTCTGTTAAATATCTGTGACACAGTGTATTAACTAGAGGTTTAATCAGAGTTATCCACTGCAGTGTCTTGTTACATATGCATAATGCTTCTTCTATTAGAATTTATTGGAGAATACATACAGCACGGCAAGCTGTACTGAGGCTCATTCCCAAGCAAAACTAATTGTTAATCCCTAGCAAAACTAATTGTTAATCCCTAGCAACAAACAAAATACCAATAATTTGGAAAAGTGGTCTAATCATACCTGTTTACATGTCAGGTGATAAAGGCCGACATCTGAACATCCAGTTTTTACTCATAGAAAGAATTATGTACAGTCAGCTTAACACATTTACAGAAAAACAGTTCTTTAACTAAGTCTCAGTATGGATTCAGAAAAAATTGCAATATGAATACAGCATTAACTTCTTTGCCACTAAGATATTTGACTCATCAGTCAGGGTCTTCTATTGGTGAAATTTTTATTCACCTCATGAAGGCCTTTCATCAGGTAAGTTATGCTGTACTATTAAAAAAATGGAGAAGCCTTGTGTAGCACTTTACTCTTTCAATTGGTTCAAGAAACATAGGAACATAGACTGGTCTGGCAGAAAAATACCCAGTGGCCCATCCCGTCTGCCTATTTCCCTACCTTACACCACGCACTTCTTAATGCTGGGCTGAAGTAAAACAGCTGATAGCCCTAGTGGCTAATTGTCAACTGCTTTCATAGGTATCCCACCCCCTCTTCTGCCTGTGCATCCTAGTATTATGTAAAAACCAGGAAAACCTGCTTCACTTACAGGCATGCTCAGTTTTAAAATGAAATGCAGAGCAGAAACAAAACCAGCACAAATCAAACTAGAATGCCATACTGAAGTTTATTAGCCAAACTTGGTGAAAACAAGTGTAAAACTCATTTAGGATCTTGTGCTGAAAAAGAAACGCTGACTCAACAGATGCCTGACCAGTTTTACGACTGAGGAAGCACGCATGCACATAATTGGTTGGGGCATCCATTAAGGAGTCAGTATTTGTACTCGTCTGTCTAATAAACTTCATTATAACATTTTAGTATGGTTGTCATTATGGATTTTGTTTTGGCTCTCCATCCCAATATTCCCTTATATTTGTCCCACCCAAGTTTAAATCCCATCACAGTCTTGGTCTTAACAACTTATCTGGGCAGTTCATTCCATTCGTCCACCACCCATGCCATAAAAAAGAACTTTCTCAAATCTCTACTGAATTCCCCCCCATACACACCAGCCTCCACCCATGTCCTTTAGTCACTGTGACCTCATTCCTTATGAACAAGTCCTTACAGTTTACCTTTACTCCTCATAAAAACTTGTATACCGCAATCATATCCCTTCCTTCCTTTCTGGCCTCCAGTACTTACACGCTAAGGTTCATACCAAAGGTGCATTAAGAGCAATAGGTCAAGGCCCATAATGTGCTCCTATCTCAATACCCATAAAACTCTAAGTGTACACCTGACATTATTAAATCGTCCAACTTGTTTTTAAAAGATAATTTGTTTTCACTTGTAACAATATCAGTTGGTAAAGCATTCCAACAGAGTCCAATCCTTTGGGAAACATAACACTTTCTCCTTATGATATTAAAATGTTTTCCCTTATAGGGGAACTGTCATCTACAGGGTTTCTAAATGTCTGAAAGCCTATAAAAAGCTAATTTGAGTGAGCCAATGTGTTTATCTGTGAGTCTTTGCAGTCCAGAGTTATTCATATGTAAATTATCCTGTAATTAAAGGCTGGGGGCAACCATATGTTTTAGGCTCCTGGCAGGAAATGATGTCACTGTGGGTCTTGGCCCTCCATTGACTGTAGGTTAAATATGACATTGTCTGTTTTATTAAGTATGTTTTAAGGTGTTATTACATTTTCCACATTTATAATAATTGTTTTGTATGTGCATTGAAGATAGTGAGTTATTACCTTTGCATTTCAAACTGTTAGTAAAAAATAATTCATCTTTAGGATTGCTTTAACCTCTAGGCTATACTGCCAGCTGATCATTAAAAACTACACATCTCAAGGCTGGCTCTGTGGTGACAAAAGGTATTGGGGCCCCATATGAGGATTTCTAACCCTGATTGTGTTCATGTCAGTACAGATTTCTGGGGTTGCAACAGCACCAACTTCTGTCTTATTCCTTTCCCTCTCTTATATCCTTTTGTCTTACAGTTTTGGGTGTGAACTCAGGTCAACAAGATGCAAATGTGGCTATATACCTACTGGTCTGTCATCATGGGACCAGCTTTGAAATGTGTAGGTTTTGATTAACAGCTGGCAGTACAGCGTAGAGGTTAAAGCAAAAAGCTATGAACAAGCTTTGTTCATGCAGCAGAATGGGTTTTGATTCCAACATGCTATACTTGTATATTTGTGTGACCAGAGCAAGTTACTTAACATCCCTGTGAATCCAAAACACACCCAGCAACAAGCTGTAACTGTGTGTCTTTCCTGGACAAAGACAGTAAAAACAATCTGAGCATGTGTTATGATTCTGAAAATATTATACTCTTTCTATCCAGATTTGAACTGAAAGGAAAAAAAAAAGGACACCATTATTTATCAATTGCAAAAACACACAAATGGACAACTTTGTTAAAATATGCATAATCTGAACTTCATTATTAAGATATAGAATAATATATGGGTGGGTGTGTGTAACCAGAATTTTACACACATCCAAGGTGTGGGATGCTATATTAACCCTGAGGGCAAAGTCCAAGGGGGTTATAAAGGCATCCCACACCAAGGATATGTGTAAAATTTTGTTTTTTACACCCACCCTCCCACCCATATATTATTTTATTTAATTAATGGTCATAAATGTTTCTTCCTTTCAGCACAGTTCAGTTAGTGCAGCACTTCTGTCAGGGACAGACACACACACACACACACACACACACACACACACACATGACACACTTCATGCACACACACTTCACATGCTCACACACACACACAGACACACACCCTGTCTGTCCCTTTTTTTGTTGTTTCTTTTTTTACATTACAGTGGGAATGGCATTCTGGAACATTGCAGTCCATCAGCATAGCTGCAGAGTGTAAGACGTGCTTGAAGGGTATGAGCAGCAGGATCAACCAGATTGATTTTTCCCTTTATGGTAGAAAATCCCATTCCATCCAAAGTATTTCAGTAAGAAACTGATACACTTTTAACTTCATCAAAAGAAGCAACATACTCTTGTAATAATGCATTTCAGGTTATGCATGATTTAACTGTGTTGTCCATTTATGTGTTTTTTGCAATTAATAAGCAAGTATTGGTGTCCTATTTTTTCTTTTCAAGGCAAATCTGGATGGAAAGAGCATGATATTTTCAGAAACATAACACATGCTCAGGTTGTTTTTACTGTCTTTGTCCAGGAAAGGCACACAACTACAACGTGTTCCAGGGTGTGTTTTGGGAGCACAGGGAAGTTAAGTGACTTGCTCTGGTCACACAAATATACAAGTATAGCATGTTGGAATCAAAACTCATTCTGCTGGATGAGTGAAGCTTGTTCACAACTCTTTGCTTTAACCTCTAGGCTGTACTGCCAGCTGATAATCAAAAACTACACATTTCAAGGCTGGTCCCATGATGACAGGCCAGTAGGTACATAGCCACATTTGCTTCTTGTAGACCTGAGTTCACATCTGAAATTGTAAGAGAAAAGGCTGTAAGAGAGTGCATGGAAAAAGTCAGAAGATGTTGCTGTGGCAGCCCCAGAAATCTTTACTGATATGAACACAGACAGGGTTTAGAAATCCTGATAAGGGGTCCCAATACCTGTTGGCACCACAGAGCCAGCCTTGAGATGTGTGGTTTTTGATGATCAGCTGGCAGTATAGCCTAGAGTTTAAAGCAATCCTAATGATGGATTATTTTTACTAATAGTATTAAATTTAAAGGTGAAAACTCACTAGTTTCCATGCACATACAAAACAATTATTATAAATGTAGAACGTGTTGTAATAACACATTAAAACACACTTAATTAAACAGACAGTTTCCTATTTAACCCATGGTAAATGGAGGGCCAAGACCCTCAGTGACATAATTTCATGTCAGGAGCCTAAAACATATGACTGCCCCCAGAGATTAATTACAGGCTGATTTACATATGAATAACTCTGGACTGGAAAGACTCACAGATAAACACAATGGCTCACTTAAAATAGCTTTTTATGGGCTTTCAGACATTAAGAAACCCTATAAATGACAGTTCCCTTTTAATCTGATATTTGTGCCATCTAGTTGTAATACTGTCATGCTTAATTTCAAATACCATACTAGTCATTAAGTATGGATCCTGAACAATTTTTCTCATCATTAACAGGTCCCCTCTCAAACGTCTTTGTTCAAGTGACATCAGTTTTAATTGTGACAGTCTCTCTTCATAAGTAAGATTTTGTAATTCTATTTGCTTAGTAATTCTTCTTGCTACTCTCTCAATTTGAAAAATATCCTTTTTCCTAAAAGGATACTAAAACTGTGATCCATAATCCAAGATTGGACGGATATATGCCCTATACAAAGGTGCCAATACAGCAGGATCTCTAGCTTTTATATTTCTCCTAACTGACCGCAACACTGTATTGACCTTTGTGACTGCTTCATTAATATGCTTCACTAGATACAGATCACTACTGAACAAGATCCCCAGATCCTTCTCCAGTTGTATTTCAAACAGCTGGCTACCACACAAGCCTGTTTCTTGTTCCTATTTCCTAGGTGCGTCTCCTACATACATGTTAAAGTTTGATGACCTTTCCTCATACAACTTCCCCTGTTGCCCTTGGGTCATCTTTATGGCCTTGATTAGTATGGTCTCTATACAGCCTTTGTTCTTCTTCATGTGTGGATTCCAGACCTGTGTGCAGTACTCCAGATGCAGACCCACCAGGGACCTGTACTAGGGAAATATCTTCTCTTTTCTCCTGCTGTGAAATCCACTTCCTATACATCACAGCATCCTATTTGCTTTTCTGTATGCCTTGTTTCACTGAGCTGTGGACTCGAGCCTGTCACTTATGATCACCTAAAGGTCTCTCTCTCCTCTGTCATCTCAACCACTCTTACTTCCCCATCCTATAGTCTGTTTTAAGGTTCTTTCTATTGGCGTGCATCAGTTTGCAGTTTTTTGCCTTTAATTTTAGCTGCCAAATACTGGATCACTTTTCCAAGGATTCCAGATTCCTTTTCACTGTTCTGACACTCTTATAAATATCCACTCTGACACAGATCTTGACGTCACCAGCAAAAAAGCATACCACATTCTGGATTCACTTTCCTGTCCCACAAATGAAGACACTGAAGAACACCAGTTGAAGAACTGATCCTTGTAGTACCCAAGGCTCAGAGTGGCCACATTGATAACTACTCTCTGCATCCTGCCCTCCAGCCGGTTCCCTATCTACTTGGTCAGTTTATTCTCTATCCCCTGGCCCCCCAGATTTTCATAAACTTGCTCTGTGGGATGAAACGAAGGCCTTGCTAAAGTCAAGGTATATTTGTAATGCAATCACAATAGTCAGTTATGTCAAAACCTTTCTGCTACAGACCAATGCTACCCCTATCAAGCAATCCATTTCCCTTGGAGAATTCAATTATCTATTCTTTGATGGTGATTTCTAGCAGCTTGCTCGCAGTTGAAGTCAGGGGGAGAACACAGCAATGACACGCTAAAGAGCAATAGGGAACAGGTAGGCAATTAATTGCTCTGAAAATGTTATTAGCAAATAGTGCAAATAGCCAGACAGCAGTACAAGTAGCAAAATCCTAGCACTTCATTTCTATATACATGAGGTTTCATCAGGTGCAGGGGAGATACAGGCAATGTCCACTTCAGTACTGGTCAGATCATAAGGAGTGTCAAGAAATCAAGCACACTCACTCATCTCCGTTTGAAGCTACAGTGCTTGAATTCAAATGGAAAAATGCAGAATTTGTGAAATAGATTCAATTAAAAAGTATGCGTCAAATGATCTTCCTGCTAAGCATCCAAAGCAGCCATACATTATCACATAACACAGTGCAACCAATGAAATAATAAAATAATAACTTATTGAAAATAAATGAATATTACAAGAATTCCAGTAGTAGTAATAAACAAAAAGGGATGTAAAAATAAATGCAGGATAAATAGGGGATACATAATGGGCAGGAGGGTGATATGGGAAATATCACCACGAGTGGCTAGTGACCTCAGGATATTCACGAGTGGCGGAGCTTAGCGGAGCCATGAGTGAATGTATCCTGAGGTCACTAGCCACGAGTAGTGATATTTCCCGCATCACCCGCCTGCACATCATGTGTCCGATTTATGCAATAGGGCAGGAGTGTATCAGTTCGTAAAATTATGGTGCCTGTATTTCACTTTGATTTGTATTTTGTGGTGTTTTTTCTTATGTCCGTGTTTGTCCGCAGTGCTCCGTAAGGTGTTTGTGCTATTGGTTAGTTTGCTGATAGGAAGTGTAGTGCTGGTTTGTCATTGGTGTTTGTAGCCTTCAGTGTAAGTGTGATGGGTTGTTTAATGCGTTATCTGATAGGTGAATGTGTCATAAGGATCATGGAGCCAGTGTTCTGATTCATTATGTTATGCTGTGGGTGGAGTCAAGTCAGGATGTCGTGTGTAGCAGTTTCGTGTTACTCTCAGTGCTGTTTCAGAATCTATTGAATTTAAATTTTTAGTGTGTTATTAATATTATTTAAATTTTGGTGTGAGTGAGTGCTTTTCCAGTTTTATTTCACCAGAGTACATTTATAATATGGATACTACATCACAATGAAGTTCAGGATGTGTCCGGTTCATTTCACCGGTGTTATATAGAGTATGTGTTTGGGGTAAGTTTATTTCTTATTTTCATTCATTTTCAGTGTGTTTTGGGGTAATCCGCAGTCCATTTTTTCTTATTTTCATTCATTTTCAGTGTGTTTTGGGGTAATCCCGCAGTCCATTTTTTCAGTCACTGTCGCTGTCTGATGATAGAGGTTTGCTTCATTTTCTTGGTGGACTGTCATATTTATTTCCTGTGGGGGAGAGAGATAAATGTTTATTTAGTTATTGTATTGTAAAACACGTGTGTAGGATTGTAATGCTGGTGTTCAATAGTTACCTTGGATGATGTTAAATGTGATGTGTTTTGCTGACATTGTGAGGTGGTTGAAGCATGTGGCTATGCCTTTTTGCCAAGGAGACATTGTAGTTGCTTCATGTTTCATCTTGTATTGCACTTTAGAAGTAGATGGCTGTGGGGTGATAATATGTCTGGGATTTCAGCTGAAGTGAAGCAGTTTATTTTCGAGGTACTTAGTTGTTGCTGTGAGTGGCTGCTTAGTAAGTGTGATATGTTTTGTTGTTTTATTTCACTTATGCGTGAGTAAGCATTTAAGGATTGTAACTTTTTGTGGCCAGATATCTGTGTAACTTCTGTAGGTGGCACATTGCTTTTGACTAGTTTCTGCACAAGATGTTTTCGAACCGAGTGGTTCATGAGTTTCTTTTGTTTGTATGTCTGCTGCACTAATCATATTTTTTACAATTTTTCCAAGGCTGTTAATACCTAGTGGTTGGTTTTTATACCAGCTGATAGGGTATGTTGCCTTCGGTGAGTAGTTTATTACCAGAAAGAATGGAACTGTGTCAGTAATGCTTTTGGATGGTCTTTCCTTTTTGTATAAGATGTAGTTAGCTACAGGGCAATGTTTTGTGTCTTTAATTTCGTAGGCACGAGGTTTTAGTATTCTGTTGTCCTTTGGGTTGGATCCAGTACGGGTTTTTGTTTGTCTTTCTTTTTATGTATTCAATGTATCTAGTATTTCTTTCATCTGTTCTTAGTCGGATGTCACCCCACTGTACATTTCTGGCTTCTGTTGTTCCTCTTATTAAGAAGAAAAGGATAATATTAAGCCACATTGTATTTATCAGTGAGATAGGGTTATCAGGTCCAAGTATGTTTTTAGTGTACAGTTCATCAATTTACTCATCAGTGAGCTCATCTGCTGCTTGGGGCTGGTTTTCTTTGCCTTCAACTTTGAATATTTTTTGTTTGAAAATTAATACTTGTTTTGTTTTTGAAAAGGGATTCACTACATCCGTGACCTTTTAAATGTCTTTCAAAGCTTTGAAACTTTGCTCTTAAGCTTGAGGGTTCATATTGTGAACCGTCTTTTTTTTGGCATGTTATAAAATATTTACATAGAAACTGATCAAGTTGAGGAGGTGGTATGTTATGAATGGGTAGAAAGATGCCTATTTCTTCTTTTTGGAAGTTTTCTAGGTGTGTAATATCTATTTTGGTTTTACGTTTGGTGTTGTCATTTTTCGTGGAGTTTATGTATTCTTGAATATAGTTACTGTCTATTTCTGCAGTCGGTTTTGCAGTAGTTGTAATACAGATTTGTCATTTTTCTGTTGTGTTGTTTGTGTCCATGTCAGGTTCCAGCAGCGGTTCTTTGTCCATTTCAAACTGACTGCAACTGAAGTAGATTTCTTCTGTAATGTTGACTGGTTTCTCCAGTCTCTTTAGTTTTCATTTGTTTATTCATTCTGTGGTTTGGTGATTTGTACAGGCCAGTTTTGCTATCGCTATTTTAAATTTAGGTTTTTCTGTCCTTTTTATTTTTATTTGTTTTGTACGTTGGTTTCGTGCTGCAGAATCTGTTCTATGTTAGCGTCTTTGGCTCTTCACAGGCAGCTCATTTGTCTTTACTAGCAGCTGGGATTTCAGGTGTGTTTAATTAATCTGCTTTTTGTATGGCAAAGTAGTTCCAGCAGCGTTTGTAGTCTTTGAGGGTTTTGTTTCAGGGGTTGAACTATGTGACATAATGAGTGTTGATAAATGTGGTCGTGACATATGCAGAGTATATATAAATGTAAGAGTATGGCCATGTGCATATATCACAATATATTTATACAATGGAAGTGAGTAGACATGTTTTTATTAAACTCATTTATCACTCACTCCTATTGTATAAATACATTTTCCTTAAATCATAGGAGATCCATCTATATGAGCTGGCAGTCCTTATCTGCTGACAATCTCTGTTTCTATGTTTTTATGAGAATGTACTAAACTACCAAAAATATAGTATGGACCATTTAAATAGCAATGGTCTACAGAAAAGGGAAAATTGGAAGAATTTAGCTACCCACAGTCTGTATTTGGAGACAGCTACTGCCACTACCACTAAGATTCCTTGGTTAGGAAAACTGCATTTAGGTTGCAACAACTGTGGAAAATGTAATCTTTGACACTTTTGCAAATAAAGAAAAACATTTGTGCATCCATTAGGAGAGTCCACAGTACAGATTAAGCAATTAATTTCATGTGAGATTTCGTTTGTGATGTACATTATACAGTGCAGTTGTTTAATCTATATTGGAAAATATATATTTAAAATATATATATAAATATATATATTTGCCCTCTTCAGGAAAGGATCAAAGAGCATATTCACTCTATATTGAAGGCCAGCCCTTATGCTCCCCTGGGCACACATTTTAAACTTTTCCATCAGAGTGACCCCTAACATTTGCCCTTTATGGGTTTGGAGCTTGTGGCCTCAAGTACAAGAAGAGGGAACAGGACCAATATCCTCCTACAGAAGGAGTCTAAATGGATTCTTTATTTGAAAGCATCTTGACATCTTGGTCTGTATGATCATATCAATTTGATCCCATTTCTTTAATATAATAAGAAGGTCTTATTATTTTATACAGTGTTTACCTTGCTTATTTATTTATTTATTTTTTTACAGATGAACTTGGATGGTCTGATAGGCATCTGCATTCAATGGAGCATAAACTTTAAAAGATAGACCGCACACTCCACCCTCCCTCCCCCTTCTTCTTCCACCTTCCCCCTTAACTTTTTTCTTTCTCTTCACATTCTCCTTCCCCTTCTTCTTCTCACTACCCCTCATGTATTCTCTTACCTTCCTCTGCCCACAACCATCCCACCAGACTCATCCCACCACCTCCACCCCTCAACTCTAACTCCCTCCTAAACACCCCACACCACAATCTCCACCACTACCCATGCCATGTTTAGTCTTTTTTGAACTTCTCATCCCAACATTCCATCCCTGTATCAGTGTGGATTTTCTTTTTGGCATTGTGCACTTTCTCTCTATAATGTGTCTATTTTGCACCTGTCTGCAGTTTTTTTTTTTTTTTTTTTGATTATTGCACTTGACTATTACTGGCACATTTATTTGGCTGCCATTTAAATGGTCCACGTTGAACTTCATGCTGGATTAGTACATTCTCATGCAGATGGAAATCCTATGTTTTAAGGAAAATGTCTTTATCCTGCATTTATTTATGTATCCCTTTCTTTGTTTATCATGGCTATTGATGTTTTTTTGTAATATTGGCTTATTTTCAAGATATATTGTTATTTTGTGTTTTGCACTGTGACATGTGATAATGTATGGCTGCTTTGGATGCTTAGCAGGCAGATCCCTTGATATTCACATTTTAATTGAATCTATTTTACAGATTCTCCGTTTTTCCATTTGGATTCAAGCAATGTAGTTTCAAGTGGAGATGAGTGAGTGTGCTTGATTTCTTGACACTTCCTATAATCTAAACAGTATTTAAATGGACATCATCTACAGCTTCTCACCCCCTGAAGAAGCCTTGAGTGTATACAGTAAAAGTGCTAGGGTTTTTCTACTTGCTATACTCTCTGCTATTTGCAAGTGAAACCACTGGCTACCTGCCAATGCTACCTGCCAGTCTACTAGAACACTCCTACTCACCTCTAAGGAACAGCTAAACAGATTTGCCAATGGTGCTGCTAGCACCTGCCCCTCGTCCTTCAGCACATGAGGTTATAACTCATCAGGACAAAGTCCTTTGTTCACCTTCATGTATTTGAGACACATAAGCACTGTTTTCTATTAAATTGATCCTGATTGCAGTCCACTCATCCTCCCTTACTTTGGTCTGTATCCTGTGCACTGTCAATGCCCCGCTCATCCATGATAAATACTGAACTTCTGTATATCAGCCTATTATTATTTATCATCCTTCTCCACTCATGTACCTTCCTTATTTAATTTGGTAATACCCACCTAAGGTTTTATTTTTTCCCTAAGGTATTTAAAGAAGGTTTTCTATCTATTCTCAGCTCTTGCAGATACAGTAATCCTTCCAGGTGGCATTACTCTGTTCTCCATGTTCCATTACAGAAATCCTTGTTGCCGTATTGGTCCTTGTATCACAAGAGCCACATCAATAAATGATTTATACTTTTTATTGGACCAACAGAGTCTTTAAAAAAGAAATTAGGTGCTTTGAGCTTTCAGACTACACTGAATCCTTCATCAGAAAGAAATGACAGTTGGTTTGGAAAAATACACTTTCTTGAAGTCCACATCATTTATAAAAAACAAATAAAAAGTTGTTAGAAATTCCATTGGCTTAAACTGCTTTTAAAAATCAACATAGAACTATATAAAGACTACAGAGTTCCATCAAAGGAAATGTATTTCAAGGTCAAATGTCACAGAATACAAAACTCCTTCCCTGAGAACAGCCATAAAACATACTACAGCTACATCTGTGCATCTGTGCATGTAATAATAAGTGTCTATGATTTTAAACCACAAGATAAAATAAGCTGAAAAAATACATAGTATATGCCATAGATTCACTCAGCCAGTCAGCCCTCTACTCCCAAAGTGCCAACCTCTGAACGTAATCTTGTGAACAGTGAACAGAACAAGGTAGCCCTCTTGTCTTTTTTGTGGATTTGAGTCACCTTAGTCCCAAGTTCTGGAGGGATTCAAACTTGTTAACCTCTTGTTAGCATATCCAATTGTCAGGCTCAGATAATTCTGTCTTCAAGGGGCCAGATATCTTTGCCTACGGGCACCCAATCAGGTATTACAAAATGAACCCCTTTTGAACTCTATGTAAGACCCAGAGAAACTCTTAAACTGTTTGCCAGTTTGGTACACCCATAAACTCATGCACCATGTCAGCTTTAAAGCCATCTAACTTCACTTAAAACCAAAGACATGTTTCAAGGCACACCAGGCAGTTTCTGTTGTTAAACTATATCTTTACTAAACAAAAGGTAAAATAGTAAACAGTAATATACAGAACTCTTATCACAAAAAACATATAGGTCATTAAACAAAAAGGTGTAAAAGTGCAACTATATTTCCTATCCACAAAATACTTATCTTCTAGAGGCTTGATGTTGCTCTTTTAAAGTCAGGTAAACAAGTCATTCTATGAAACCAAAATCATAGTTTTAAAAGCTGCTTTCTCCAGCCCCCTGGATGAGGTCACTGTACTTCTTTCCTATCAGGATATTATTATTAAAAATATATCTCTACAGGAAACAGGATCCTTATAAGGCAGTAAGATCCTGTTTTTCTCAGCATAACATCAATTCTCAAATAACACCTCTTTGATGAAAAAGGGTCTTCCCGATCTTCACAGATATCAAAGCCTATTTAATTTCACACAGAAATGTCATACCCTGCTTTCCTTTCCTGTAAACGTTGCAAAATAGATATGTTATTTCCTGCCAACTTAGCTACTGATAATAGAACTAGCTAAACAGGATGTTCCTGATTTTAGGTACCTTTTAGCCCTGCAATTATCTTGGCCTTGCAGGTGTTAGATTATTTTTTATCTAAGTTCCTGTGTGTGTGGTCATCTCACATACTGAGATCTGGAGGGGATGTGAGAGTGGGGGAGGTCACTCCAAGTGCACTGGCATTTCCAGCAGACACATTCAATACCACATTTCTGTTATTTTTAAGAAATAAAAAATTATACAGCACTCAGAGCTGGCTGTCTATGTTACAGTATATAATGTTAAAAGTCTTCTAAATAAGAAAATATGTTTGTGTTAGGCAAGGTTCCATCGTTGATGGCAACTGTGGTGTCCAGAAAATTAACACTGGTGTTGGAATATTCCAGGGAAAGTTTAATGGATGAGTGAAAGTTATTAAGTTCCTGATGGAATCTTGCAGACATGTGTTTACAGGAAACCGAAAACAGATAAAGATATCTGCATAGGAACACTAATCACCCAAGGCACACTGAAAAATCTGTACTGTACAGTCAAGCACTCCATTACCACTGTATCTGTTCGAGTAAGGAGGACAGACATAAACACTTGGCCATGTTGAAAAAGACATTTATTGGGCAGGGTCATTCCTCCAGAGAATTTGACAGAGCAGTAGAATGTGCAAAGCAGGCACCACAGGAACAACTACTACAGTATAAAGAAAGGACTAACACCAAATGAATACCCTTAGCTGTCACATGTCATCCTGAGCTGGAGCTTCTATGTAAAATTATTAAGGACCTCCAACTAATATTCAGTGAGGATGACACCTTGCAGTGTATTTTTCAAGAACCACCTCTACTGTCTTTTAAGCACCCACCTAATTTAACCAACCTGATTGTTAGGAGCAAACTTGTACCTGAACAAAAAAACAAAGCACTAGGTGGCACAAGACCCTGCAATTACACTAGATGTAAGACTTGTGAGCACATTTACACTTCTGAGTGTATCAATACCCAACAAAAATAAACAATTCAGGATACAGGGAAATTATACATGTGCATCTCAGAATGTTGTTAATTTTATTCAATACAAAAGATGCCCATAAACAGGTTATGCTGGAGAGACTGGACAACTTTTCCACACCCGAATGAACTCACATAGACATGCTATTAAAACGAAGATGACTGAAAAACCTGTGGATCAACACTTCTCTCAGTCTGATCACTCCATCTCTGATATGCTGATACTGGTTTTGAAAGGACATTTCAAAAATACACAACAAAGGCAGGTTTTTGAGGGAAGACTCATTCTAGTTTTGAACATAGTGGAGGACTGGATGAATATAGATTGGAATTTTATATCACATTACACTGCTTAAACAGCTCCTATTTTTTCAGCTGATTCAGGGACAACACATGGACATATAATTGAGGTACATGGTGGTATAGCAATGTACTTTCAGAATGCTGCCATTTTTGCCTTTACTGCTTCTCCCACCCATCTAGATCACTAGATTGGTTTCTTGTGCATTTTGTTCTTCCCAACATGTCTCATGCAAGATGCCATCCCCTCATTTACATCTCTCTTTATACTATCCCATTTGGCGTCTGCTTCTTCTACTCCCTCTCCCCTTACTAGTTCTCCTTCAGCAGGTCCTTATCTTTCTGAAGACAGCCCTTCTGTTGTCCAGGACCACCATTTTTGAATTCAGTGATGTGCTCCTGTGGTTATGCTGAACCACACTGAACTGTTGTCACTGAATCCCAGATGTCCTTCACCTCTACCGCTCTTACTATCTCAGTATTTGTCAGAACCAGGTCAAGAGTGGCCCCATCTCAAGCTGATTCCCTGTTCCACTTCATGGAAAAACAGTACTGCATCACATCCATCAGTGCTTGACTTCTTGCACTGCTGGCTGCTCAAATTTTCCAGTCCACATCTGACATATTTAAGTCTCCCACCAATACCACTTCTGCTTTGGCTGATGCCTTCTTTATCTCATCCTCCAATTACCTGTTGCCTTCTTCTTTCCAGTTCAGCAGTTGATATACCACTCTATGCCTGATCTCTTTTTACCATATCCAATTTCAGCTTACCCATTTTGTCCCTGAGCTTCTTGCTTTTAAACTGACCATCATCCAGCTCCTAAGGTACTGCTGCTGTCAATTACTGAGTGTGTACTATGTATAATATGTGCTCATTCAGAGCTCAGTTGGTGACTGGCCATGGTGGTGAGCCATAGGCTGTGCCAGTTACTGGCTTGGTTATGGGATGGGGTGAGCAGGATAATAGGACAATGCGTGGTGGGTGGTTCACTAGACCAGCAGGTATTTCACAATTACACTCAATGGGAGTTCTAGGCTGGAGTGGTCCACTAGACCATCAGGGGTATTTAAGTTTTATTACAGGTGATCGAGGCTGGTGGGGCACTAGAGTACCATTTTTTTTTAATAAATATAATGAGTAAGCTGTCCCAGTGGTGCTGAGGGCTGAGGCACTAGATGCCTTACCTCATGCTATGCCGGCGACCCATGTTCATGAATGAACACAGTCTGCCAGGGGTCAGCAGGGGAGGAGAAGGGTTGAGCATCTGATGGACTGCTCTCCTTCTCCATGGAGGAGGGTCCTCAGCAATTGGAGCTCTCCTGCTCCCTAGCGGAGGTTGGGAGACAGGGTGTCATGCTGCAGAAGGGAAAGGAGTTCAGGCAGACACTTGAAAGGAGGACGTGCAGACACATGCATGCTCCTCTCCATGGGTGTCATTGCACGCCCCATCTCCTGGGGAGAAAGTACAAGGAAAAAGCATGGTCACGCGGCTTGATGGCTGTCCTGAGATGCATCTCCTGGCTCCACCGGTGTCACCCCCAGTGGACTGGATCCATTCCTGGCAGTGAGTAAGGGGAGCTCACTGCCTCCCCACCATGGAGGCAAGCATTGGGGGTATTGCTGGGGGTGAGGGCCTCAAATTGGAGCCAGGGTGCACCAGTACAGTGGCCGGATGTGGGCTACCCATGAGAGGGATAAAGAAATAAACCAAAAAAAAAAAATAAATGTAATGGGTGATCAGGGCTTTGGGGGGCACTAGACTACCAGGATTTTTTAAATAAATATAATGGGAGATTGGGGCTTGGGGGGGCCACAAGACTTCCAGTTTTTTTTTTAATAAATATAAGGAGTGATCAGGGCTTGGGGGGCAGTAGACTACCAAGGTTTCTTTAATAAACATAAACATAAGAACACATGAGAAATGAAAGCAGATACAGGCCCTGAGGTCTATCGAGTCTGCTCGAGAGTGCAAGTATCTGAGTTTACTCTATAGTTGCCCCCTTCCCTTCCACTAGTTCCCCTCCCCATGATCCTATCCCACCTCTTCTTAAAACTATTCACTGATTTAAGTGACACCACCTTTCGCGGAGCTCGTTCCACCCTGCCACCACCCTTTCTGTGAAGTAGTGTCTTCTCAACTCCTTGAACTTGACCCTCTCCAGTCTCAGACAGCACCCTCTACTGGCCCTTCCTCCTTTTTGTCTAAACATCCCCTCTGTGCTGACCCTGTTTATGCCCTTCATATATTTGAAAGTCTCAATCATATCCCTTCTATCCCTCCTCTCCTCCAGGGACTATACACTGAGTTCTCTAAGTCTTTCCTCATAGGGTTTATCCTTCATTCCTGTTATCATTCTGGTTGCTCTTTATTGGACTCCTTCTAGCAGTCTAATATCCTTCTTTAGGAAGGGATGCCAGAACTGCATGTAGTACTCCAGGTTCAGTCTGACCAGCAACCTGTACAGTGGCAGGATAACCTCCCTCCTCCTTGAGGTAATTCCCTTGGCAATACACCCCAGCATCTTGTTAGCTTTAGCTGCTGCCTTCCTGCACTGTGCGGAATGGTTCATTTGCCTGTTACAAGTACCCCAAGATCCTTCTCCTCCTCTGTAGTGCCCAACTGTATTCCTCCCATTCATAGCTAAACTTACAGTTCCTGACACTCAAGTGCATAACTTTGCACTTTTTTGTGTTGAAATCCAGCTGCCATGTGTCTGACCATTGTATGAGTTTATCCAGGTCTTCTTGCAGTCCTGACCATTCCTCTGTGGTGTCCAGCACTGCACCTATCTTCGTGTCATCTGCAAACAGGCTGATCTTATTGTTGACACCATCTGATATGTCAGCAATGAATATGCCAAACAGCACCAGCCCCAACACTGAGCCCTGTGGAACACCACTCATCACATACCTTGGTGAAGAGAGTCCCCTTCCCCCATATGACAACTCTCTGCTGCCTATCACCCAGCCAGTTTTTGACCCACTCCACTAGCCTCTCTCCCACCCCCAGGTTCTCCAACTTGCATATCAACCTCCCATGCAGAACTGAATCAAAGACCTTGCTGCCTGATCCTTGTCTAGTGCTCTTGTTAACCAGTCATAGAAGTCCACCATGTTTGTCAGACATGATCTACCAGAGACAAAGTCATGCTATCTGTTGTCCTGATGACCATTCTCCTCCAGGAATGCTACTATCCTCTCCTTGATGATGAACTTCATGAGCTTCCCCCCAATGGATGTTAGGCTGACTGGCCAATAATTCCCTGGCTCATCACTGGGCCTGCTTTTATGGATGGACACCACATGTGGCATCCTCCAGTCCTGGGGTATGTAGTATGGGACAATCGGGCTTGAGGGGCCACTAGATTAACAGGGTTATTTTAATAAATATAACTGGTGATTGGGGCTAAGGGGGGCACAACACTACCAGTTTTCTTTTAATGAATATAATGGGAGATCAGGGCTGGGGCAGGGAACCATGGCACATTACCGCAAAGTGCTCAACTCACTCAGAGTATGAATTTCTAAGTACCCTTAGACCACAGGGCTGGTCTAAGGGTACTTAGAAATTCACACTCTGGGTGAGTTTTGTGAATCCTGATTGAGGAGCTTTGGCAGCTTGCATTTGCCACAAGTTCCTACCACCATGTTGTAGCCCATTTCATGGCAGGCAGGTGGCGCAAGTCCCATTTGGTGTAAGCAGCCTATGGGCAAAGCAGGCTGCCTTTGAGAATCACTGCAGGTGCATCTTTTGGCGCAAGGGACATTTCACACCATTCCTTATGGTGCGAGGCCCTTGCCCTGTGCTGGGAGCTTCAAAAACTGGGCCCATTGACTGTAAGCCAAACCACTCATCCTAATTCATTAAACAATAAAGAATGCAAAGATAAAATTAAAATAAGACAAACAACCACTAACTAAACAGATAACTGCAACAAATGTGGTACAGAACAGAACAAATCATATTTAAGGGCTATACCACTAGTCCACATGATTTTCTGCTTATCTGTGGTACTTTGCCACCATCTAAATACAAAGGGGAAATTCCTCAGACAGTGCTTTATGCCAGCACAAATCTATAGAGCTTATGCATTTTATTTATTCTAGTCGGTGCTAAATACTCCTGGCCCAATATCTTCATATCAATAGTTTTATTTATAGAACAATAAAAAAACTATTAGCACCTTTACATACATTTACCCATGCTAATTATATTCCAAACTCCATTAACATTTTTCAATTACTTCTAGGATCAATTCCATTCTGAATGAGTTCCTAATATATTGTAACTATTGATTTGTGATAACCATAATCAATAAAGACATTATCCTTTTGCAAATGTAGTGCTCAGTTTATGCTACCACTGATTTCATACAATTGATAATATTGATAAAATATAGATTTTAATGTATAATACTGAACAAAATAACAATATAGTCATTGAAAATAACTTTTTTTTCATTTAATGCATGAAAGGAAATGGACTCCTATGGAAAGATTAATTAGCCCATCTAGTAATATTATGCTTTGCAAGTTTCCCTAAAATATGATCAAATAAAGAAGATCCATTCCCCAATGTTCATAGAATTCCAATATGAGTGTGCAACCAAGGGATTTGGTGAGTGCCAATGTTTTCTTCCAAATAATAATATGCTTAACTACTGCAGACATGGAATCAACTCCAATTTCTGAACAACTGTGGTTGAACTAAATTATGCATAGACAGTGTCTTATACCTAAAGCTTACAAAATTTTGAAACAGATTCTTAAATTTACCATCCTACTCAATTTCCACACCAAACTCCATTGCCTAAGACCATGCCTGTGCAGTTGAAATAGCTGAGTAATGAAACCCAGCATCTGGACAGCCAATCCACCATCTATCTTTCTTGGCACAGCCATTATTTCCCTGGCTATTCTTGATTCCCCTCAACTCCATAAGCATTTATTTGTGTTAAGAATTGTATTGTAAGTGTAATAATCCATATACTGTACAGCAATACAATGAAACCAGATATAACAGAAATAAGAAAAGGAAAAAAAAAAGAAAAAGCAGGGCATAACCACCCCTACTTCTATTAATATGCAAAGTTGGTGGCTGGGTTGCTTCACTAATAGTCAAAACATAAAAGTATATTTAAATTCATATGAGCATTGAAAGTTACTTCATTACCTTCCAAATTATCAACAATTTGGCAAGCTAAAGGAAAGCCTATTAATTTGCATTAATGAAATCTTGCATGTATTCATAGGGGATAAAAGGAAAAAATAAAAGGGATTAAAGGAGAAATATAGCGAACAAACATTATAATATAACGTAGTAAAGAAAACAGATACTGTATATTCTTAGACCTCAAAAAAATAATTCTGTATATGTTAAATCAGTTAGCGGCAAATAGGTGTATCTGTAACATATGCAGTTCCTACTGAATCTATAGAATAATTGTTAATGTCAGTAGCTTTTCTAGTCTCAAGCAAAACTTCAGATTTAGAATCCCTACTGATAAAAGCTTCTCTTTATTTTAGCAATAAATTATTTTTAGCTGTATCATAATCAGTAAAAAGTATGCATAGCATTAGAAAGCACAGCAATGTGCAGGCAGCAGTTGCTGAACAGTGTATTTCAATAAATCCCAGTTTCAAAGAAATCAAATTTCATAGGAATTTTTTAAACCTACTTTTGATCTTAGAGAGTCATACATTTAGTGTTCACCCTATTAATACCTGACCCAGGATTATTTTATGCCACAAACACATCACTTTAATACATTCAATTGTTCCCCTTATGCAGGAAAGCTTCACCCATCATTACTGTGCATTTGTGTTGTTAAACATTTTTATTGTTGACTTAAGGCAGGTCATACACACATGGCAGAGTATAACGTAAAGAGAATCATACATGACAAGAAGTTAGGATTTAAACATTAATAGTAATTGACAGAACAATCCTTCAATTTGTAGTGACCATATAAGTTATCCATTCACATAAGTTGTCACCCCCTAAAAGATGACCAAAAAAAGAAGATAATTTGTAGCGGATTAAGTACTATCCACCAAGGAGAGCATAGATTAATATGAAATACGATCACCCTAACTAGGGATATAATAGAAGAAATCAGTACTATCTAATCACTCTACCATAAGTGTGTTGAATTCACATGTGATTATAATATCAACTATTTACAACATAGGCAATCTTTCTTCATATATAAGTCTGTCAAAAGGAGATATGAGAAGGGCAAAAGGGAGCGGGGGGAAGAAGGGACTCTACAAGCAGAGGGAGAGAACAGGTATCTCCACCTTATAAATGAAGGGAGGAGTCTGGGCAGTGTGATTGGAAGCAGTATTATGACAGTACTCTGACCTTAAATACGGTTGCCAGCATTGGTCATATCGAAATAGGGAACCATGGGCAAAGCTCGAGATCCTCTCAAATACGGCCCCTTGGGCTAGGTCCAAAAGAAACTGATGAAAAGTAGGGCTGTCAGGGGTTATCCAACTCATCAGGATGAGCCTTTTGGCCAATGCCCCGACCATAGTGATCCACTGCGCCCCTGGGCTATACTTAGGGGTCTCTGGATTGCTGCAGCCCAAAAGGAGTAGGCCGGGACCCGGGACTATATCAGGGAACAGTTGCTGACACATGTACTGTATGGAATTCCAAAACTGTAGAAGGTTCAGACAGTCCCAGAGAACATGCAGAAGATGAGCTCCTTGGTTGCCACATCTCCAACATGTATCAACCGGGATAAGTCCCATTTTGACTAATTTCACCGGGTATTACTTTGCATTTGTAATGGTGATTAATACTTTCCAAGTGCTCACCATAATTATTTCCTGTAGATTATTGTTGATCTTAATTGTCAGATATTTAATATCATTCTGAATTTCAAACATTTCCAAAACTGTGAAATTCCCCACTTGAAATTTGGTTAAGGAAGAGCAATAGTTTTGTGCTTATTTATTTTGCTACAGTACATAGAGATTAATCCTTGCCCCTGCTGTTATTCAGGGATATACAGTACTTTGCTATCAGGGATATACCTTATCAGGCAGTTTTGCCACCATTTAGATGGCAGAGATTTTCTCTGCTTGTTTTTCCCCTCCTTCATTTCCTCCCACCTCCCATTGGCATGAGTGATGCCCTCCAGTCATGGCATTGCAGCATGCCTCTGTGGAAGGAGGCTTGCTCCCTGGCCCACTTTCAGGAATTGCTGCAAGACAGATCACCACTAGCTCTCCTTCATCAAGGCACACTACCCTCCAGCAGCTGTCAGCAGCATGGTCTGCATCCTAACATGGTGACCTGAGTCCATTCCCGCACTCTAGACATAGGTAAGATGTTCTGAAACTGGGCTATCAATGTGGCCTGTTTTGTGCTTGTTTAATTTAAAGCCTAATATACAAGAGAAGCTTTCAAATATAATTAGTACTGCAGATATGGAAAAGGCCCCTGGAATTCTGTGATTCTGCGGTTGTGGAATTTTTCACAGAATTTGCATCATGCTGCAGAATACATACAGTGCCACAGAATTCATTGTTTTGGTGAATTTTTATTCTGTAGTGCCTGGCTTCCTTCTCCATCCCATTTATCCTGAAGCCTCTCCTCTGTGCTCAGCAGGTGATATCATCCATGACATCACATCATATTTTAGCCAATGTCAGGAGGACTACATTCTGCCACAGAAATTAATAAATCATGCTGCAGAAATCTGAAAATGTTGCAGTAGAAGCCTAGAAGCCCTGCTGCAGAAATCAGGACAAAGTGCTGCAGAACACTAGCGGCTCTGGATTTTAATGTTGCAAACTCTGATAACATTAAAGGGGACAGGAATTGATTACTTATGTGCAGCTGTTTGAAATAGAAACATAGAATCTGATTACAGATAAGAACCACTTGGCCCACCTAGTCTGCCCATTTCCCTACCTAAAGGAAAGCTGCAGATCCTAGTAACCAACAGCTTACTTCCTCCTACTCCCCACAATAATTGCATTATGTATATCCCATACACTCTTAAATTTCCCCACTGTTTTTGACTCTGTGACCTCCTCTGGAAGGCTGTTCCATGCATCTACAACCCTCTCTGTGAAGAAATACTTCCTCACATTACTTTTGAGACATCCCCCCTCTATCTTCAAATTGTACCCCCTTGTTCTTGCACATCTCTTCTTCTGAAAGATGCTACCCTCTTGGACTTTGTTGATTCCCTTGAGGTATTTTAAAGTTTCTATCATGTGCCCCCATCCCTCCTTTCCTCAAGGCTATACATCTTAAGCTCCTTTAGTGTTTCTTCATATGTCTTCTGGTGCAGATCCTGCATCATTTTGGTTGTCTTCTTCTGGACAGCCTCCACCCTGTCCATTTCTTTGTGAAGATGGGGTCTCCAAAACTGTACACAGTACTCCAGATGTGGTCTTACCACCTGTCTGTACAGAAGGACAACAACATCCTGTTTTCTAATGGTGATGCCTCTCCCTATGCATCCCAGTATCCCCCCAGCCATCCTTACTGCCTTCTCACATTGCTGACCCACCTTTAGATCATCTGATATGATTACCCCCAGGTCCCTTTCCGTTTTTGTTGTTGTCTGTATCTTACTCCCATAGTATACTCTTCCACTGGGTTTTTGTTTCCCAGGTGCATTAATCTGCACTTCTTTACATTGAATCAAAGCTGCCATAGATTTGACCATTCCTACAACCTTGCCAAGTCCCTTTTCATCCTTTCCATTCCACCTTGCATATCAACCCTGTTGCAGATCTTTGTGTCACCTGCAAAGAGACATACTTTTCCTTCCAATCCCTCTGCAATGTCACCTATAAAGATATTAAAAAGGACCGGCCCCAGTACTGAACCCTGTGGTACCCCACAAGTAACCCCCCTTTCTTCACAGTGGACTCTATTTACTATTACCCTCTGTGTTCTGTTGTCCAGCCAGTATTTTACCCAGGCTACCATCCTCAGACCCATTCCCAGGCTGACTAATTTGTTTATTAATCTTTTGTGCGGGACTGTGTCAAATGCCTTGCTAAAGTCTAGGTAGGCCATGTCCACAGACCCTCCCTGGTCTACTACTTTGGTCACCCAATCAAAGAAATCAATTAGATTTGTCTGGCATGACCTTCCCACTGTGACTCCATGCTGCCTTGGGTCCTATGCCCCACTGGCCTCTAGATACTCAACAGTTCTTTCCTTCAGAAGTGATTCCATCATTTTCCCTACCACTGAGGTCAAACTGACAGGTCTGTAGTTTCCTACCTCTGTCTTGCTCCCACTTTTGTGAAGGGGAAATCACATCTTCCCTCTTCTAGTCCTCAGGTACCACACCATCCTCCCATGATTTATTAAAAAAGGCAGTCAGCCGGCCTGTTGGCACAGTGGTTGGATTTCCGCTTGCGATGCCAGTGACCCGGGTTCGGGAACGAGCTCAGGTCACTGGAGGGCTGGCCGGGGAGAGGCAGCTTGAGCGTCCCATGACTGCTCGCTGTCTCCAGGGAGGGAGGGGATTGTGACCTGGTGCAGAAGCAACCACTGGTGGAGGCTGGTGGTAGTGCAGCACGTCTGGGTCATTGGGGTGGTGCGAGACAGACGTCGGCTCTCGCCTTGACGTCCGGACGTCACGCACCTCAAGAAGCCAGGAAAAATAACTTGCTGGCCTCTGGACGATGGCTGTCTGTTCCTGAGGGCCTCCAGTGCCTTCCCGGTGCCTCCTGTTCCCCAGCAGCATCCCCGGGCCCTAGTAGTGTGTGTGCACTGGGGCTATCCTCCCCCCTGGTGTCTTCCCCCTTGGAAGAGAGGGACCCGCCTGGTGAAGGGATACACTGGGATATCCTGGGGGTCTGCTGCGATCTGGGAGATCAGAGGAGGGCTAGGCAAGGACAGAAGAGGTCAGGGGGAACTTGTCAGAGCCCGAAGGAGTGGAGGACCAGCGAGCGTGGGGCGGAAAAATAGATCACACACAAAAAAAAAAGGCAGTCAGTGGTGTTACTAGTTCTTCACTTAGTTCTTTTAGAATTCTGGGGTGAATCCCATCAGGCCCCATTGCTTTATCCACCTTCAGTTTTAGGAGTTCTTTTAGAACCTTTTCTTCTGTGAAAGAACTAATATCAACCCCCCTATCCAGAGTACTTCCATTGACTGGATTAGGTATCTCCCCCTGCTCTTCCATTGTGAACACTGAGCAGAACTATTCATTTAGTATCCCTGCTTTTTCACTGTCGCTCTTTGCCCAACAACCTTCCTCTTTATTCAGCCTCAGTATCCCTGCCTTAGTCTTTCTTTGCTCCCTAATGTACCTATAAAAAGTGTTATCCCCCTTCTTAACCGAGTTAGCTATATTTTCCTCAGTTTGGGCCTTTGCCATTCTGACTGCCTTCCCTGCTTCCTTCTGCTTTAACTGGTACAGTTCTCTGTCCTGCTTGTTCTGTGTTTCCTTATTCTTTCAGAATGCTATCTTTATCTCCCTAACCTTCCCCACCATAGTGTTTTATTCTTTCATTTTGATTTGTTTATTTGCTTCACACAAAGGCTTGTTGCCTCTGTGATGTCAGTTTTGATGCTTCCCCATTGTTGCTCCACCCCACCTTATTTTCTGTTTGCTAGTGCATTTCTGAGGCACTCTCCCATTTTGACAAAACCAGCCCTCCTGAAGTTCAGTGCCTTCACTTTTGTTTATCATGAACCACACTGTTTGGTGGTCACTTGTTCCTGAAGGGCTACCCACTTCTAGATCTGAGATCCTCTATCTGTCTCCATTTGAAATTACCATGTCTAAGAATGCTCCCTCCCGAGTCAGTTCCAAAAATAGCTGTCTGAGACACGCCCCCTGTAGGGCATCGAGAATGACCTTGCTCTTGGATGTGACTGCAGCAAAGGTGTTCTAATTAACATCTGACATATTCAGGTCCCCCATCAACAATATTTCCCCTTTCTCTGCCATCCTATATTATGTGTATATTTTGATAAATTATATTCATACATCTAAAGGATCCCTATTTAACTGTGCTTGAATAAAATCTGAAACTGTCAGTTGTGTTTTGTATTTTTTTTGTATGGGCAACATTCTGTGCAGTTCCTTTCATGGAAACAAGAATTTGGAGTTTTGACTATGTCACTTCATGGTTTCAGTATCGTGGGCACTGTACTAATAAGTTCATGATCACATTTCTGAAACCATGAAGTGACATAGTCACAACTCCAAATTCTTGGTTCCATGAAAAAAGCTGCAAAAAATGTTGTCCAAACAAAGATATCAATACAAAAACACAACTGACAGCATCAGCTTTTATTCAAGCACAGTTAAATAGGGATCATATAGATGTATGAATATAATTTATCAAAATAGAGACATTTCAAAAAGCTGCATATAAATAATCAGTTCCTGTCCCCATTAAAAGCACATCATCCACATATTTAAATGGATAGAGGACTATCTATGTTGCAGATCACACAAAACCATAATTGAATGGTTGCTGTCTGATGTCTGACCCATCAAATACAGTGTTCCTCAGGGCTCCATCCTTGGGCCCCTTCTATTCTTGCTGATGATAAATTCCCTCCCTGAGATCTGCCATCACACTGATCTAATATTCTACACTGATGACGATGCACGTCTCTGTAAAGACAAGTTTTCTTCTAGGTTGCTTGAAAGGACAGAGCAAAAAATCGTACCAGAGCAAGGAAAAGGATTAAGGCTTCTTTTGGCTAGGCTGATTTACTGTGTGTTATTTTTAATTTGTACTCACAGGGATTATTGCTGTTTGTTGCTAGCATTTAACTGCTTTATTTTGCTCTAACTCAAACTGCTGTTGCTGGGTATACCTTCTGCTGCATTATTACAGGGTGTGCCTACAGGTGTGTGCTTACAGATTACTGCTGTAATCTTCTGATTCAAATTATCTTTTGCAAGGTATATCTTTTGCTACTGCTATATTTTTCTTTGTTGCAAAGTGTTTCTTACAGGTATATCTTCTGTGAAATTATTACAGGTGGTGCTTTACAGGTTTTACAGTTTTATCTATCGTTAAGATAAGCATTCAGGGCTACTGCATTTGTTGCTGGCTGACTGTTTCTGTTCTTACCTCCTTGTTTCTTTCATCTGTGGTTCTTCTTTTTCAGCAGGGGAAGGGCCCAGCCACCCAACCCCATCCCCAACCACCCCATGCTACACTCCTTTTATAGGGGAGCACATTCGTGACTTTTCCTGTATTGAAGCAGGAAGGGGCGGATTAGAGGGGTATCCACACAGTGATCTCATTTACAGGAACACTAGTAATTTAACTTGTTATAACAAGTTATACAAAAACAAACAAACAAAATCAAACTTTTGCTTTCATTTTCATCCTTCTAATTTCTCTGACCAAGTTATAAACTCAGCAACTTATCTGGAATGGATATCATTACTGATGATACTATGGAACACTTTTCAGAAGGGAAGTTTTACAGGATTTAGGACACTGTCCTACATGCTGGGTCATTGGAGATCTAAGGGCTCAGCTCCAGGCAGCATGGGCAGAGGTTGCATGCCTCAAATTGCATATTCAAGAGGAAATATATTATAAGAACTGCCTACCATTTTCCCAACATCCAACAGAAGCACTTCGGCCACAGAGGGTAGTTGGTCCAAGAGGTTGGGAGGTGGTTAGGAGGGGCAAATTGGGTGCCCAATCACTCAGTGCTCCCCAACATATCATCTCTACAAACCATATAAAAACTACAAACAGGTATCTGCCTCTATCTCCAAAATCAGTCAAAAAGGCAGAGGACACTGCAGAGCAGGACACTGCAGCACAGGAGTTAGCACAACAAAACTCACCCAAAACAGGAACCAAAACAAAAAAAGCAAAAAGGAGATCCAAAAAACTTCTGATCATAGGAGACTGCATGATTTGAAGAGTGGATACATATCTCCAGCCAAGGGTAATGGTCAGATGTCTCCCAGGTACCTCAGTGTGGAGAGACACTGACTGCATTGCTAAAATTGTTCAGGAAGCAGGAGAAAATATTGATGTCCTGGTACACATAGGGACTAACAATCTTGCCAGCTGGTCAGTTGTGGAGACCAAGGAACACCTGACCAGGATGGGTGACAAACTGTCATACATTTCATCTGGCATCTCCTTCTCTGAGATTCTGCCAGTCTGGGAGAGGGGTGCAGATGGATAGAAGGTCACAGAAGGGGAGACAGGGGAGCTAAACATGTGGCTCAAGGGCTGGTGCCAGGAAAAGGGACACACAATTGTAGGGAACTTGCAACAGTTTTGGGAGTGAAAGTTCTTTAAATTTGATGGACTGCATCTGACTAAGGAAGGAGTCAGTGCATTGGGGCAGAAGTTTGTCATCTTTGCAGAATATTTAAACTAGCAGATGGGGAGAGGGGTGCAGCATCCCTTACGTCAAATGGGAAGGACACCTCTCCCCCCCTCAGCTATTGGTCATAAAGGAGTTCAGTATGTTTGTAGTTCATTTGCATCACCAGGTAAGAAAAAAGGTCCGGCTTCCCATACGACGCACAGGAGAAATGCCAGACCTTGTCCAACAACTAACACACCAAAATCTGGGCAATGGAAAATTGTGTACACAAATGCTCACAGCCTGGGAAACAAGATCCCATACTTGCAGGCAATAATGGCAGAGGCTAAACTGGATGTAGTAGTCATTAGCAAGGCATGGTTTACCAGTAATCACACTTGGGAGACTTCAGTACCTGGCTATGTACTGTTCAGAAGAGACCAAGGTGCAAAAGGGGGGGTGGAGTGACCCTTTATATCAATGAAAATATCAAAGCTACAGAAATTCAGAATACACATAAGGAGCCAGAAGAATGGTGGGTCACCCTGGAAACAGGAAATGGGATAGCTATATGAACTGAGGTTGTCTACAGGCCTCCAGACCAAGGGAAGGACATAGACACATTACTGTTAGAAGATATACAAAACATGACAGCTGAAGGGGAGGTTCTGACAATGGGAGACTTCAGCATGCCAGATACAGATTGGTCAATACCAGCAGGAACATCTGCCAGAACTAGACACATGGTGGATTCCTTGCAGGGGGAGGGCCTCAAACAACTGGTACAACAACCCACAAGAGACAGGGCTATCCTAGATCTAGCACTGACTAACAGGGATAGGATCACAGATCTCCAGGTAGAAGGTCACCTGGGGGCCAGTGACCATCACATGGTATGGTTCAATTTGGCCACTACAACTAAATTATCCCAGTCCAAGGCAAAAATATGGGACTTCAGAGGAGCTGAGTTTGATAAGATGACCAACAGAGTTAAGCTAGCCTTGGCAAAAAGAAATACAGGTGAGGGGGTACAGGCAAAGTGGGCAAGCATTAAGGATGCAATACTTGTAGCAACATCTCATTTTGTTAGAGAGAAAAGGAAGTGCAAAAGAAGAAGGAAACCCCTTTGATTCTCAAAAACAGTAGCTGAAAAGGTCAGAGCCAAAAAGCTGGCCTTCAGGAAATATAAGGGAACACAGCAGGATGAAGATAGGGAGGCATACCAAACTTCCCTAAGGGAAGCAGGGAAGGCAGTAAGGCAGGCAAAAGCCCAAACTGAAGAAACACTAGCAGAAACAGTAAAAGAAGGTGACAAGACTTTCTATAGCTACATTAGTGAAAGGAGAAAGTCCAGAGGGTGTATTGCTAAGCTCAAAGGGGATAAGGGGGCATGTGAGGAGGAGGATCATGTAAAAGCATCTATCCTAAATAGATACTTCTGCTCAGTATTTACTGAGGAGAAGGTAGGGCAGGATCCGCTGCTCAGCACCATGGACACAGGGTGGAGGGAGGTGTGCACTAGTCCCTTCGCAAAAGAAAGGGTCCTACAAGAGCTCAGTAAGCTCAGCATGGACAAGGCAATGGGACCTGATGGCATACATCCCAGGGTACTAAAGGAGCTAAGGGTGGAACTAGCAGAGCCATTATCAGAACTGTTTAGTGAGTCTCTGAGCACAGGAGAGGTCCCAGAAGACTGGAGAAGGACTCATGTGAACCCGCTCCACAAAAGTGGTAGCAGGGAGGAGGCACAGAACTATAGACCAGTCAGTCTTACCTCAGTAGTGGGCAAGATTATGGAGGCACTCCTTAAGGAAAGGATAGTGCAACACCTGGAATCAATAGGAGCACAGGATCCAAGACAGCAAGAGTTTACAAAAGGATGGTCCTGTCAAACTAATCTCATAGATTTCTTTTACTGGATAACCAGAGTGGTGGGCCAAGGTGGAGCAGTTGATGTCACCTACCTTGACTTCAGCAAAACTTTCAATACTGTTCCACATAGAAGATTGATTAATAAGCTGGGTAGGCTCGGGGGGGGGTCAGAAGTTGGTCAACTGGGTGGCAGACTGGTTGATGGGCAGAAAACAGAGAGTGGTGGTGAATGGTATACAGTCAGAAGAGATGCAGGTCACAAGTGGGTTACCTCAGGGAGCAGTCCTGGGGCCAGTCCCCTTTAGTATCTTCATCAGTGACATTTTAGATTGACTGGAGGGTAAGGTTTGTCTGTTTGCAGATGACACCAAGATCTGCAGCAGAGTAGATGATCCAGATAGGGTGGGCAGAATGAGAAGAGATCTGAATAAACTAGCAAAATGGTCGGAAGTGTGGCATCTGGGGTTTAATGCAAAGAATTGCAAGATCATGCACATAGGGAAGAGAAACCCTGAAGCCACCTATAGGCTGGGAGAAGAGTTACTGGCAGTCACAAGGGGAAGAAAGATACTTGGGTATCATTATCATCGATAACCTGAAATCATCCAAGCAGACCACTAAAGCAGTTGGTAAGGCTAGGGGGATGTTGTGGTGTATTAGTAGGGGTATCACAAGTTATAAGAGGGAGGTAATAATCCCTCTTTACAAGACACTGGTTAGGCCCCATCTAGAGTACTGCATGCAGTACTGGAGGCCGCACCTTCACAAGGACATTAACCAAATTTAGGAAGTCCAGAGAAAGGCAACCAAAATGGTGCAGGGACTGCATCAGAAAACATATGAGGGCAGATTAAGGGAGCTCAATATGTATACCCAAGAGCAGAGGAGAGAGAGAGAGAGAGAGGTGATATGATCAAAACATTCAAACACCTCAAGGGCATTAACAAGGTGAAGAGTGTAACATGTTTCGATATAAGAAAAATAGCAGGACAAGAGAACACAGCATGAGATTAGAGGGAGGCCAATTAAGGGGTAATGTGAGGAAGTTCTTTTTTCACAGAAAGGGTGGTGGATGCATGGAACGGCCTACCTCAGGAAGTGGTGGATATGAATACAGTGCAGGGCTTCAAATAGGCATGGGATAGGCATAGGAGAGCAATACAGATGAGTGTGACTAGATAGGTCATTGACAGAGCAAAGGCCAATGGCACATTTATAAGGTAGAAAAAGAAATGGGCAGGCTGGATGGACCTTGCAGTCCTTATCTGCCGTCATCGTCTATGTTCTGTTTCTATGTCCCTCCACCATCTGGGACCAACTGCAGCTGGATTTCAGCAAACTACACTTCTGGCTCTTCACACATAGTCTTGTTCTCAGTGCCAAAAAAAAAAACAAGACCATGGTCTTTTCAAGCACCAGGAAATCTGCTGACTTCAGTTTCACTATCGTGACAATGACAGCAACCATAAAGACAGATTCTTAGAGTTCAAATACCTGGGTATCTTATTTGATTCCCACCTCACATATGACTATCATATCTCCCAGCTCATCAAAGAGGTTGACAAGAGGCTAAGCCTGCTGTTCTGAATCAAATTTATGCCAGAAACCAGAACCCTCCTCACCAACAATTTTCTGCTACCGCTAGTAGACAATAGTTCTCTGACCTACTCTACCTCTCTTTCCCAGAAAACTCTCAGGAAGCCAAGGGCCACCTACCATAGAGTCATCCAGTTCATCACTGACCTCCTCAGGCACACACATTATTGTGTACTATACAAATCACTAGACTGACTCATGCTCAGTGATAGGCTAGACTACAAAATCCTTGCTTTCTTTTACAAAGTCCACTGGGACCGTTTGCCTGCAAGTATCATCTCTGTGTACCAGCGCTCTTTAAAACCCAGGGCCACCAAACAGTCATGACATATCACCTTCTCAATCCCTCATTGCCACTTATCCAGAGCTTAGCATTCCCTCACCTACAAAAGCTCTAAGCTCTTTAATATCCTCCCCTCTCACCTGGCTCTATGTTCTCCCCCCTTTGTCTTCAAAATCCGCCTCAGGAAATATCTCCTAGCAGATATGTTTGCAACTGCCTCTGACCCCCCTACTGCATGGCACGCCTCCTTTCTTCTGTCATTTTTCACTTTTCAGCTCCCTCTCTTTCCCACACTTTGGTTTCTTCCCTGTTCCCTGTAAAGACACCTGATGCATCATCTCATTTTATTTTTTCCCTCACTATCATGTAATATTGTTTGTATTGAACTGTATACTATTGTTTTCCTCCACATCTGCAGATGTTCCTATCCCTACTGTAATTTAATTGCACTTATCTACTACAATTGTATGTATTTATGTAGTTCTTGCTATGTATTGCATTGCATCATGTTTCATTCTTGATTATTGATGCACCTGTATTCCTCCCGCTGTAGTTTATCTACACCTTCATCTACCATTGTTTGTATAGTACTGTATTTTGTATCATATTTATTGCAGTTGGTAATTGCTGGTCGCACTTGAAAAAGGGCAAAGATGCTCAATGTGATATCCAGGGTAAACAACAAAAAGAAAGAAAGAAGGAAGGAAGGAAGGAAGGAAGGAAAACAAAGAAAGAAAGAAAGAAAGAAAGTAAGTTAGTTGAGTCAGACAGGAGGCAATGAGGTAACTTAGTGCCGCATAACAAAAGAACTTAATTGCTATTGATTTACTGTGCTCCCATCATCATGCTGCATCACTCTGCAGTGGTACTGCAAGGTGTTGCATTGCATCCTGGCTGTCACTGTTGTTCATTCAGTTTGAAATTTGTCTTATAAATTGTAATACCCTTAATTCTTTTCAGTCTCTTTACTTTACTTTATCTAGCAAGGTTTCTAACTCTTGAACAAAGAAAATTGGTCATAATGGGTACTTTTGATGGGCACCTTTGTACATAATTAGTCTTTTGATAGCTAAAAGTTAGCTCTAAAGAAAGTATCTAATATAGAATATAGCTGCACAATAATATTATGTATCCCTTGCCCCACATCCCATTGTTTCAAACATTCAGACGTGTATTCCCTATTTATTAAATCAAATCCCATGCTGGAATCAAGTGTCAGAGCAATTATGATATTGTAATATTTACCAATATAATCAACAACCCATTGTAGCATTTGAAAACCATCAAATATCTTATGGTCTTAGTCAAAGTCGACTTGATCCAGTTTGACAGTTGCAGGGGTATGTAGGTCCTTCTATTGGGTATTGTTTTGGCAATACTTTTAGTCAGTATTGAGCATATAGACTGATTGGTAACTATCTGCCTTAGATGGATCTTTATCCTCTTTGACTACCTATACAACCATTGCATCCCTCATAGATAGAGGTATCAACCCAATGCCATTCACAGTCTTTTGAACAATACATGTAAGCCACAGTGTTAGGAAGTCCTCAAACAATTTATAACATTCAGGTGTGAAGCCATCTAAACCTGGAGATGTCCTATAAATGAAACCCTAAATACCCTATCTCTACTATTAAAATTGTTTTTATTCTTTGGTAAATGGGAAAGGCTCACTAGGCACAAGTAATCCAAAATAGTTGCACTCCAACAGAGTCACCACAATAAACTCGGGTATAAACTTTGCAATGTCTTTAATTCAGACAATGACTTTCGTTGCAGCTTTGTAATGCATTATGCACTATTAGACTATTATTCTGAAATGTAAAGGCCTAAGTGTTCCTACATTGAATAATTTTAAATACATGGCTGTGCTTATTTAACTCAGTTATTATGTTTCATATTAAGTTTAATAATGTTTTGTATTAAAATTGCCAACTGTTTGTTATCTAAATCATGGATAAGTGAGGACATCATTATGATGTCATCACTTGGAAGTATAAAAGGTTTTGAGTGTTTCCAATTCATTGCTCCCTTGGGAAGCCTCATTGATAGGCAAAGCACTGGGGTATTTTCTACAATGGTGAATTACAAAGCTGTCATGAATGTCACTTTCTGAATTAAAGACATTGCAAAGCTTATACCTGAGTTTATTGTGGTGATTCCATTGCAGTGCAACTGTTTTGGGTTAGTTGAGCTTTTGGGTTAACCGCCCTTTCTTGTACCTCACTGGGCACACGCAGGAGGGCACATTCAGTAGTGGATCTTTCATTAGGCACATGACCTGTTTTCAGGGGCAACCCATGAGTACTGGGGAGGTTAAGTGACTTGCTCAGGGTTACACAGCATGCAAAAGGAGGTTGTGAGAATCAAACCCAAGACTGCTGGATGTAACAATCTCATTCATAGCTTGTTAGTCTAACCACTAGGTTATACTGCCAGACCTATTAAGGAAATTTATTTTATAGAAAGTCAGCAAAATAATCCCTATTTTGGTGTCTACCCCACCCTAAACTGGGATTGACATATATTGCAAAGATATAATATGCTGTCTTAGTACTGTCTTAAAGGCATCCCACAGCTTTACTACCTGGAAACTATCATAACAATTCTGTACCTAGTAATAATTTCCAGTGTTTCAACTGTTTCAATGAAAATTTGGTCTTACTGTAGTTCATTATCAAATCATCATATTCCTTCCTGATATAGGAAAGGAATATTGTAACTTTAACCACTGCAGGGGCTAATATCAGTATTAGGGAGAGGTCAGTGCATACTTGTAAGTTGAAGCTTACTGTAGATGTCAATACGTGGTCAGTTCTAGAAAATGTTTGCTTTTCCTGAAAATAGGTACATTCTCTGGAGTAAGGATATCTGACATGTCATATATCTATTAAATTATTCTAATCCATAAACTGGGATATTTTATCTGCTAGAAAAATGTCAGCCCTCAATGGACTGAAGATTTTATCTAATGACATGGTAATAAAGGCATTCATATCTTTCCCTATAAGAATTCTTGCTGTGGCTAATTAGACCATACCCAAGGTATGCAGTATCAGTGGCTCAGTAGGTAGCACACTCGCCTCTGAGGCTGGGAGATCAGAGGGCTGTGGGTTCAGTTCCCACATCTGGCACTTGGGTTAATATCCCAGTACTGACACTGTAGTGCAGCATGAGAGGTGTGCTGCACTTCTGAGGTGCTGTCTTTCGGATGAGATGTTAAACTGAGGTCCCATCTGCCTGAATTGGCGGTAGTTCAGGTGGATGTTAAAGATCCCATGGCACTTATCAAAAAGAGTAGGGGAATTTCCCCAGTGTCCTGGCTAAATTTCCCTCATTCAGTAAAAATTCCACCAACAGCTTAATCTGGTTCAAGGTCAGTTGCATTCATCAGTATCCCCTTCCCCCGGGTCGTGCCTGAAAATAGGCTGGATTTGTCTAGTGCACTTACCCGGTCAACAAAAGCTAAATAAATATTTACTAGAAATGAGTCGTAAGTCACAAATGGGGTATAGACTGTCCAAATATTCTTTTCTGCTTATAAACAAAGTAAAAAAAAAGAATATAAAAAACAAACCTTAATCTTGCTTACCTGAACCTCAAGATTTATACATCTTTGAGTAACTTTAAAATGAATGGGTTTCCTAATTAATATTGCCACATCTCTGCTTTTATTTGTTCCAGTTAAAAATATATGTCACACCCAATTTCTTTTTATTTCATAATTCCTGACTACAACAAATGGATTTCTTGTAAAAGTAAAAATACATATTGTGTTTTTATTTGCAAGCACTGTATAAGTAATATATTCCTTTTGAAAAGAGAAGTCATATACTTAACATTCCATGTGGCAACATTAATTGTAATCATATTTCTATAGCCTCCCATTAGTATATGTTAATGAGCAAATAAACCAGATGAAAGAATGGGGCAATTAAGCCTTTACTATCACTAATTATACTCCATTCCCCCAGGTTGAAATGCACCTGTGCACACACTGACACACAAAAGACATCAGGCAAAGACATACAAAAACCACCACCAACTGAACCATGTTCTTCATCAAGCAACAAACAATGCTGATGCTGCCAGTATAGTGTATGTGTTAAGTGCAGTGCATTACAGACCAGGAGAACTGGGTTTGAATTCCAAAGCCACCACTTGCATACTGTGTGACCATGAGAAAGTCATTTAAATTTCCTGTGCTCCCAGAATGCACCAGAAAACAAGCCTCAGCTTAATGTGTCCTTCCTGGCCAAAAATGGAAAAATAAATAAATATAAAAACTTTGACATGAACCTAATGGGCCACTATCAAGTTCATTATGTTATTGTAAGCCAAGTGCTTACAGTTCCCTCTCTCCAAATATTCATCAAAATACCAAGACATTGAGCCATTCTCCTTCTGTTGTTGTATACCGCAAGAATATATAGCTACCAAAGTTAATCAAAGTATATATGGGCTAAGCTTGCTGAAATCCTGTAATGACAAGCAAGTTTGATAACAGGACCATGATGCCAAATTACTTTTCTGATATATGGTCTAAATTATTTTTTCTAACTACTAGTTTACTCTCTGTATAAGTGTTGGAGGTGGGCAGAATTCTGATATCATGAGGCTGCATTACTCAACTGTGGCACCATCTGGTATGTTTCTGGAGATTTAGCCATCCCAGCAGAATCTTAACAGGTGCTTAAATCTGCATTGTAGAGGGCCTCCTGAGGGGGGGAAATTAGTGATGAATCGGTCTGACATCTTGTCTTAGCCTAGCCCAGTCAAAAGCCACGTTTACACGACTGATCTCTCTCCTTCTTTGGAGCATTGCAGAGCTGCCCCAACCTAAAAGATGCTTGGCTAACATGTCTACACAGCCCCCCTCAACACTGATGTAAGATGTGCTGAAGAGGGGCTGGGAGTTGGGGCAGTCAGCTGATGGAAGATCCTGGAAGTGGGAGGGAGCGGTGTAGTCTGTCCACACGGTCGCTCAAACCGTTCACTCCTGAACATGTTCCCAAACTTTCTGGGACTGCTGAGCATCACAGAGAGTGGTTTACTGTGATTCAGTAAGTGTCCACACTGCAGCATTTGCACCGCAGCAACCCAAGCGCTCGGGTTGCTGCAGTACAAATGCCGCCATGTAACCATGGCTAAAAACTTGTATGCTCAATAATATTGTGGAGGAAGTTGCTTTCTGAGATCCAGGGTATCAGATATTATTATAAGGTAAGTACGGTTCAACTTCTGAGCTAGAATCAGCTGTAGCTAATCAGATGAATATGGGTACAGGAAAGTGACATTTCAGCCTTGTTTGACCAAGGTCGGGGGGGGGGGGCTGCATTATGTAGTACACTCTTCTCTCTCTTTCACTGGGTGATTCTGTGTGAGTGTGAATGTGTTCCAAGGTGGAAGCCAAACTGTGTGTCTGCAGAGACAGAGTTGAGGTAACAAAAGCCATGTTTACACAGCTGACCTCAATCCTTCTTTGGAGCTTTGCAGAGCTGCCCCAACCCAAAAGACACTTGGCTAATACATCTACACAGCCCCCCTCATCACCAATCTAAGATGTGCTGGAGAGGGGCTGGGAGTCAGGGCAGTCAGCTGATGGAAGCGCCCATAAGTGGGAGTGAGCGGTGCAGCCTGTCCAAATGGCCGCTTAAATTGCTCACTCCTGAATGTAACCCCAAACTTTCTAGGACTGCTGAGCATCACAGGGAGCAGCTTACTGTGATTTGATAAGTGTCCACACAGTGGCATTTGCACCACAGCAGCCCACGCGCTCGGGTTGCTGTGGTGCAAATACCACCATGTAAACTTGGGTAAAGACTGGTATGGGTAGTGAGGTAAGAAGCCTCTGTAACTTGAAGGGAAGATAGAAGCATTTATCTGTGCAGGAGTGCAAGCTTTCTTGTGTAATCCTGTATGTACTGCATAATGTTATTGTACTATGTGTAAATAGTATATATAGGGGATACATGTTGGGCAGGAGTGTGATATGGAAAATATTTTCACTCCTGTAGAGTGAGCTCTGGATACTCATGAGTGGCAAAGCCATGAGTGACAGTATCCAGAGGTCACTCTGCAGTAGTGAAAATATGTTCCTTATCACATGATCTGCATATCACGTGTCCAATTTATACAATAGGGGTTTCCAGAACTTTTTGTTTTATTTCAGTTTATCTTGTGGAATAAACAAAGAAGACACAGGAGAGGAAAGGAAAATTCTGCTAAAACAAGCTGAAACACTGTCTTGCCATTTGGGATGAAGCAGGCTGTATTCCTTGGTCATTGAGATATTTGTGGATGTGGAAGGCTTTGTTCTTTTTTGGCTTATTTTCCAGTTTGAAACTCAGGCTGCTGTTTGCTTGTTTTGGGGTTTTCATAGAGTGCACAAGATGAAAATGAAAGAGGGAATTACATGTGCAGGTATGATAGGCGAGCTACATTCTTGTCATTAACTTCATGAAAGCAGTTCAAGCACTTAAGCAGAACCTGAGTGTTTGCTGGTCGAGATCAGCACAGTTGAAATAAATGCTGATTATCTCACTGAGATAGTTACCTATGAGTGACCTTTGCACTGTGTGATATCTACAAGTGACCTTTGCACTGTGTGCATAAATGTAAGTTTTTGTCACAGTGTAGGTATCAGTACTGTGTGTTCCTGTAGGGTGGAGATATGCATATTTATTCCACTGCATATCACGTCACCCCTATGATATATATCTGCATATTACTGCTGTATTTGGACAATCAATGTTAAGTAATGCATTAATTTTTTCTAAAGACTAGAGTAACTGATTGTATTTGACTGTATCTCTGAGGGAAGGGTACATGGATAAAAGGGTGCATAGTAAAAGGTATCTGATATAGTAGAGTGTGTCCAACCCAGAGTAAGGACACTCACTATGGGAGACAAAAGAGTAGACATTGGCAGAAAAGGGTTATCAGAGCACCAGGGTCTGTGCTCTTGTTATAGAGGGGACCTTGATGGTGGTGCTGCTGATCCAGACAGTCTCAGTGACAAAGACTTGAGACGGAAAGAGGTCCTCTGGGAACTGTGGGGCACCTTGACCATCACAAGTCCTTAAAACAATATGCTAAAAAACTCGTCTGGCATTAAAAAGTTTTAGAAGACTTTAAATCCAGTTCTGCCTCTGCAGGGATGTTGAAAATAAAATTTCTTCCATTCAAAGTAAAATGCACAGAAAAATCGTAGTGACATGATGGCTGTGCTCCCATAAATTCTTAAGCAGGGGTGAAGTCTTGGTCTTTCTGACATAATGTCTGCTGGAATATCATGATGCAAAATTGAATCAATGCACCTTAGAGTTAAATTATTTTTTAGCATACATTTGAGCCATTTTTCATTCTTTATCTCTGTGTCTTAAAAACATGACAACAACCACCTGTGGAGATTTGACGGGGTCAGTACTGGTGCCTAGAGATTTGTGGATTCTATCAATTTGGATGTTAACATGAATTGGTTCCATCTTTAAGTCAACAGCAAAAATGTTCCCCACTGTTTTGATTAATGGGATATTTTGATTCCACTTTTTAGGAACACCAATAATTCTAATGATTTTCATTCATGCTCTCAGTTCAAATTTAGCGATTTATTTGCGAATCTGCACTATCATTATAGAATAATCATTCACCTCTCTTGCCATGGGGATGGAATTTTCATTTAATCCAGAAATTCTCATTTCATCTGATTGACTCTTTCTTTTAATGAAACGGTATCAAAAACATTTTTGTCTAGAGTTGTTTACATTTATATTTTTCAGCCACATAATCCAGTATAGCTATGTGTTGCTTAATTTCAAGCAACCCATTGAAAAGAGCATTTGTACAGGATGGGACTATTTTGTTACCAGCAGGCCTGATTTGAAATCCACCACTATGCATTTCATCTATAAATGTAGTTGAGGAAGTCAAAAGAAAAGTAAACTTGAAATCAAACTTAAAAATAATTGAGAAACAGGATTCTGTAATTTCTTCTTAACTTTAGTTGAGTTTGAGGTTGCGAGTATGGACTCACACTCTTTATTCCTTCCATTTGTGTTACTTAGAAACATAAAAAATATGATGGCAGATAAAGACTCAAGGTTCATCCACCTACCCATGATCCCAAACTACTCTTTATTGGCCTATGGCCAGATAGGGTAAGTATCACATCTTCCTCTACCTGTTCCCTCTACCAACTCTCCACCACTATGCCTTTTCTGCAACCATCCCCTTCCATTGGGACTGCCAGTCCCTTGAATTTATTCCAGCCTTCCTTGAAGCTGGCAATAGACCCTGCCTCCACCACCTCCTTTAGCAATCCTATTCCATTTTACTACCACCTTCTAAGTACTTCCTGATACCCCTCTTAAATCTCTCCCTCTCACCTTCTCTGAGAATAGGTACTTTGTGATATCACTCTTAAATCTCTTCCCTACCAGTCTCCACTTGACCACAGATAGTTTAACTTTGTCACAGTAAATTTGAGTTGTTATGCTTACTGTCTTTCTTTGAAATGTCATTCTCCATAGTTCTGAGAGCCTGGATATGCACACATAGAGTAACAGACTTACTGTATATTTATTTATTTATTTGAAATATTGGATTTACAACCTTTGAGCCAGGCGGCTCATTTACAAAGGTACCTCATCACGCAGAGGATAGAATAAAAACAGACAAGGTACAATTTACAAAGGAAATAGCTGTCATGTATGGGTTACAGACATTGTTCACAGACATTATATACAGTTTTGGATACAAATAATTACATAAGCATAGCAGAAAAACTCTGTTAACATGAGCGAGCATGTGTTACAGTATAGTCCATCATATTTATGGGCCAGACATTGTTGTAAGAGGTTGCAGTCCATAATGGACTTTGTCAGAGGTTTGGATCATTGTAGGCATGAGAGCACAGGCTAGTTGCAGTTACAGGAGCGGACATTGAGGAGGTTGTTTCGGAGAGCAACTTTGAAATAGGCAATCTTGGGTGTGCTAGTGATGGTGGCTGGGGAGTGCATTAAACCAAACAGGGGCCCTGTAGTGGAAGGATCTCTGGGCAAGGGAGGTTTCTACCCTGGGTTCTGCCAGTATAGCTTTGTCCAAGTTGCAGGTGGAGATAGAGGGGGTGGCAAGTTGGAGAGAGGTGGTGACCCCAGGAGGGGCGTGACCAAGCAGGATTTTCTTGGTGAATAGGCAGGTCTGGTAGTGGAGTCTTTCACTGAGGTTGAGAAGACTGGCAGAGGAATAGAGGGAGCAGGTGTGGGTGAGGCTAGTGGCACCAGTTAGGAGCCTGCACGCCTTGTTGAGGGAGACCTGAATTTTCTGGAGTGAGGAATTATCTGCTGCCCCATACATAGGGAGCCCATAATCCACTAGGGACAGTATTGAGGAGGTAATGGCAAGCCTAAGGGCATTAGGAGGGAGGCAGTCCCTGTGCCGGTAAAGGAGTCCAATTCGAGTGTTAGTGGCAGCCGCAGGGTGTTTATGTGGTCATGGAAGGTAAGGGCAGAGTCGAAGGTAAGCCCAAGATATTTGTAGATGGATACCTGTTCAAGGGGGTTCTGGGTGCTGGGGAGAATGAGGAGAGGTGCACTTTTTGCTTTGTTTTGGTGGTGGGAGAAAATCATCGATTTTGTCTTCTTCAAGTTTATGACCAGTCTGCGGTCCATGAACCATGTTTCAGTCTGGAAGAAGGCATGTTGAAGGGAGTCCTGGAGGGGACTGGGTTTATGATGAGAGGCATAGAGCACTGCATCATCTGCATACAGTAAGATTTTTTTGAAGCAGGCCTTTGGCAAGGAGTTTAGGTAGAGGGTGAAAAGAAGTGGACCCAGGATGGAGCCCTGGAGCACCCCAGAGTGGACAGGTAGAGTGTCGGATAGTGTTCCATTTATTTTGATGCATTGGGACTGGGTGGAGAGGTAACTGGAGCACCATGCCAGGCGGTCTGTGGAGAAACCAAGTTGGCAGAGGGAGTCAAGAAGGAGAGGATGGCTAACCATGTTGAAGGCCTTGGAAAGGTCTATGAACAAAGCTCAAGCAATGTTACTGGAGTCTAGGGAGAAATGTAGGAAGTTGATGAGTTCTAGGAGGGCTGTGGTAGTGCTATGACCTGAATAGAAGCCATGCTGCTCTGGGCATAGTATGTCATACTTCGCTAGGTATTCAGTGAGCTGAGTGGCAACCACTTTTTCTAAAGCTTCGGGGGGGGAGAATGATAATGGGTCGATAATTGCTGGGTGAGGATTTGTCACCACTTTTATGGATGGGGCTAATGACGGCTGTCTTCCAGGCATTGGGGAATTGCCCCAGGCAGAGGGATTTGTTGAGTCGGTCTGTTAGATGGACTAGGACCTTACTGAGGACTAGTCAAAGGATCCTAGCATCTAGGTGGTCATTGCTAGGGTTATTGCTGTTTAGCGCTTTTTTTGCAGGTATGGATGGGCTTCATGGGTGGATATTTTGTGCAGAAGGAAATGAGGGCACTGCAGGGTTGTTGGTTGGGATTCGGGCACAAGGTCAAGGAAACAACTGGGGAGAACAGTGCTGAGATCTGTGAAGGTGGTGTTTAGACAGTTTCCTATGGTACATGGGTCAGTGGAAATGGTGCCGTCTATGGAGAGCTGGGAGGGAGGTGGGGAGCGTGATTTCCCAAAAAGTTGTTTGATATTACTCCAGAAGGTCCGTGCAGATCCCCATGTGGTGGTGAGAGTCGACTGATAGTGGTCTGCTTTAGCCTTATGGATGGTTTGAGTGCATCTATTGCATGTGGCATTATAGGATTGTCTGTCGGCCAACCTGCCAGGCTCTGTAGCTTTTTGCCAGAGACTGTCCCTTTCTCTCAACTTTTGGAGTAGGGAGGGGGTGAGTGGAGCATAGAGGTCACAGGCCTTGGTGAAGGCCTGCGTGAACAGATCAAGCGCAATGTTAATGCTGGGGGCTATATTGATGGGGGACCAGTCCATTTGGGTGAGTAGATGTTTAAGTTTTTTAACTCCCCTGGGTGGAGAAACTTTCAGAAGGTGGTTTGGGCTATGGGTTTGGGTGTGGAGGAGGTCCATAGGAATAGGATGGGTGAGTGATCACTTAGGGAGTAAGGAAGTACTTTTATATCCTGCATTTTTGTGGGGGCAGTTAGAGATAATGATATCCTGGAGGCTGCTGATACCAGTAGAAGGATGAAATCTAGTAGGTTGGGTAACTAACTGGACCATGTCAAGGGCAGAGAAGGAGTCCTTCATTAGCAAGGCCGAGGGGCCAAGCCATTTGACATTTAGGTCCCCTACTAGTGTCTGTTCTGCATTGTGTGGGAGGGTGGAGAGGTAATCAGTGAGGGATGTGATGGCTGGCTTTGGGTTCTTAGGTGGTATGTAGGAGACTGTGAGGTATAGTGGACCCCTGAAGGGGTCTAGGGTGATTTTAAGGGTTAGGGCTTGTGCTCCATCTTTGAGTTTGGGGGTTGGGAGCATGTGGCCAATAATGTTATCTCTGATCTAGATCGCATAGCAGCCCCCATGTTTTCCAACCCTGTCCTCCTGGTATAGTGTGTAACCAGGGAGTGAAAGGCATCAGGAGTAGATTTAGAGAGCCAGGTCTCAACTAGTGCAATGATGTCTGGTTGGTGTAGGGTGGCCCAACATTGGAGCACTGCAGATATTTTTGGCAGGCTGCATATGTTCAAAGAGGCAATGCAGAGTCCAGAGGACCTGGTAGGTGGACTGGTGGGGCAGAACCTGGATTTCGGTGGATGTTACCAGAGAGGAGTAGTAGAAAGACCAAGGTTCTGACCATAGGGTGACTGCTGGTTAACTTTTTGGGAGTACGTTGAGAGGAGGGGGAGGATGTAGTGGAGCAGGGAATGGGCAGGGTTTGGAGGGTTGGGAAGACACAGATGGGGTGGAGCCAGGGGGTGCCAGGATGGGAAAAAGGGTTGGGAGGGCAGCTAGGAGGTGGATGCAGGGGTCCAGGGTGTGATGACAAGGTAGGGGTGATGGGTAATTCCAGAGAGATGTGAAGGTGCAGTCCACAAAGTGCATGGAGTGAGGTCTGGCTGGTGGGAGGTGAACCCCAGGGTGGTTATGAAGATGAAGTGAACAGACATGGTGCCTAGGTAGCCTTGGAGGCAGAACAAAGTGGTTGGGGTGGGGTGGGGAGAGAAAAAAGCTGTAATAGCTTTAAAACAAACGAAGGGAAATTAGCTTGACTTGTAGACTCAGTGGCAGAGCTGCTGGCTTTGGTGGCAATGGTACTATACAGGGTTTGAGGCCTGCAGTTGGAGTAAAGAAAATTATTTTAGCAGACTATGGAGTCAGAAGCTTTGAGAGTCTTAAAAACTGAGAATAAATTAGCCTGATCTCTTGGCTTAATGGTAGAGCTGCTGACTGTAGTGGCAAGAGCACAGGGTTTGAGGCCTGCAGAGAGACAGAAGATAAGCATTTTTGCCGAGTATGGAGACAAAAAGGCTTAAGAGCTGTGAATCAGAAAAAAATATTGGCCTGATTCATTGGCTGGCTTAGTGGTAGGGCTGCTGACTTTGGAGTCAGGGATACAGGGTTTGAGACCTGCAGAGGACAGTAGTGAAAACAATGGGGAAAAGGGATGTAGAAGGAGGGTGAGTAGAGATTAGGAAAGAACACAGAGTGGTGAGAGGAGGCAGCAAAAGGAACTAGGAGGAATCTGTAGTGCCTACTAGTGGACAGGAACAGGAACTGATATTAGCTGTAAATAGGAAGTGGAGATTAGGGGAATGAAGTGGTACCAGCAAGGGCACTGCAGCAACCCCTAGTGGTCAGAAAGTATAAGCTGCAAATGGGAAAGTGGACACTTAGAAACTAGAAGGAGAAGATCAAGTGACATGTCACATGACCTGGCTGCAGCAATAAATGTAGAGCCCAGCTTGGGTGGGCAGTCAGTGCACAGCACAGACAGGGTAAAGGCCTTCAGTGAGGATGACAGTTCTCCCTCTGAAGCTAGCACTTCCAACATACTGGTGGTAGGATATGATAAGCTAGGTACTGTGCATAATCTATGACCAGAGCAGTTCTCCTGATGGTGCATTTTTTAATTTTGTTGCCCCCCTTGACTTGTGGTGCTGAAGCCTTCTGTCTGATACCCCTCTGCCTATCAAAACCCATATCGAGCCCTTACCTGTTCCTTCCAGGGGTCCACAGGCGTGACATCTGGCTTTGTGGTCAATTATTTTGGGTGCGGTAGCTATCCCCTACAGGTCTGTGTTATGAAGGAAGGTGGTGTTTTGTTGCAGTGGTGAGACCTGGGAGTGGCAGCACCATTCTGTGTGCTCTGAGGTTTTCCACACTTAATTGCTTCCCCCACAAGATGCTAACAGCAACACTTCAGGTGTTCATTCTCATGCAGTTCCATGGCTGCATACAGCACCAGCTGGCATCCTCCCTCCCACTTGTGGCTGTAAACTGCACTACCTCCTATGGTCACACAGGTGGCAGTACCACAGTGGAGCCTGCTGACCTTCCTCCACAACAGACAGTATCCTCGGGGACACTCAGTCCTCCACTTTCTGGCTAATCCCAGACAACTCTGGCTCATTCCCGAACCGTGGCTACTGGCATTGCAAGCAGTGGCCCTACCATTGTGCTGATGAGCTAGTCAGAGTCGAACCATTTTAACATCTGAGAATACATTAATAGTGAAATGTACTGGTGGTGGCCATTGATAGTGATAACTCAGAATTTAAATTAAAAAGGTAATAATAAATCCATGCTAAAAGTAGAAAATAGAGTTAAAATCAACATTTTGACCACAGGACTTCTTCAGGAATTATCTAAAATGAAAAAAATAAAGTTAGTAGAGAGGTAAGGGGAAATAGAGATAATAAGCAAGGTAAAAACAGAAGCTGGAAAACAAAAAGGTTATGATAAGTATGAAAAGGCACAGTAGGAGTGAATGAGTTGAGGAGTCCTGAAGTAGGGACTAATTAACAGGACATTGTGAGGAGGCTGACGGGGAAGAAAAAAGACACATCTGGAGAAAATGAAAATAGATTACTAGCACAGAGGCAGGGCATCCGTCTGCAATGTCGATGACTCAGGTTTGGAAATGAACTCAGGACATCAGATGGCCAGCTGGGGAAGGAGGACAGAGCATCCCAGGGACTGCTCTCCTTCTCCAGAGGGAAGGGGTAGAGTATCTGGCACATCATGGACCTCTGGCAGAGGCTTGGGATTCTGTCATGCCAGTTCCATCACCTGAGGAGGTGGGGCAGACATGGGACATCATTGCACATCCCTGCCCCCAGGTACCACCACAAAAATCATCAGAAAAACCTCTGGACCCCCATGAATGATGATGTCCTCCGCCGCCATCCCCTCTGCCACCAGTGTCCACCAGTGGGGTCCTGCTCCTATGACCCCACTCTGGAGAGTAAGCCAGGGTAAGATCCAAAGGACTGTGGGGATGGGGTGTCTGCCCGGGGGCCCCACCCAAGAGGGGGGTAAGCCTGGACATGAAGGGATGGTGTGGGGGTTGGACTGAGCTCCCTTCAGGGAGGAAGGGGGTCCAGACCATTAAAAAAAAAAGGAAATGAAAACAGATATGCACACAAAGCTGGAATGTCCATGTGACTATGCCCACTCACACACTAAATCTGTCATTTAAACCAGAGGGCTACTGGTATTCTAACCAGATGATAAGCTTGATCTCTGTATTTCTTCTTTAGTCAGCATCCTGGAAACACTGCTGAAGGACACAAACAGAACAATCATTGAAATTATGGTCCCCAGAGATAAAATGGGATACATAGGGTTTATCATTATCTCCATTCCTGACTGCTCTGTATTGTTCCCTGAATCGGTCAGCCAGGCATCTGCCAGTTTCTCTGATGTAGATAGCTGAGCTGCACATTTCCTACAAGAAATACAGCATATCACATTACCAGACATGCATGATTACACCAGTGGGACACTGAATTTCAGTGACACTAGAAATAAATTTGCAGGTATAACAGTCGGCTCTGTTCCTGTGGAATATCCTGGTATGTACTATAGCAGCCTCTATACTAACATTTTCTTCCTACCATTTACCAAAGCTTGCAACAAAACCCACTGTTATACCTGCAAATTTGTTTCTAGTTTCACTGAAATTCAAGGTCCCACAGGTGTTTCTCACATCTACCAAGGAGTTCCCATGCACTTCCAGTAATTTGATATATTGTGTTTTGTACAGGAAGTGAGCAGCTATCCACTGTGGAGAAACTGGCAGACACCTGACTGACTGATTTAGGGATAGAGATGGGGTGAAGTTTTAATTCGCTGGCGAAGTTCCAGCAAAGTTGCCAAATTTGCCTCTGTGGAGCACTCCACAAAGTTTTCCCATAGGCTTGGAAATTTACTTATGAAACTTCGCTGGTAACTTTGCCAATCTCAGAACTTCACTGGTAACTTCTCCTTACTCTCTTCTGTCCATAAACTTCTCCTTACTCACACCTGCCCATAACTTCTTACATATCTCTTCTGTCCAGAACTTCTCCCTATGCCCTCCAGCCCATAGCTTCTCCCTACTCTCTCCTGCCCATAACATCTCCTTACATACCTTTCCTGTCATAACTTCTTCTAACTCCCTCTTGCCCATAATATCTCCTTATGACCTCCTGCCCATAATTTCTCCTTACTCCATCCTGCCAATCCATAACTTCTTCTTATGCCCTTCTGCTCAAAACTTCTCCTTACTCCCTCCTGCTCATAACTTCTGCTTACATACTGTATCTCTCCTGCCCATAACTTCTTACGTCCTACTGCCCAAAACTTCTCCTTACATATCTCTCCTGACGTAACCTTTCCTTATGCCCTCTTGCCCATGACATCTCCTTTTTCCAGCTTCAACATCTCTATTCAAGGGACATTACCTAGATGCTTACCAAACAAAACACATAGAAACCAAGCTTATCATCTGTCTAGGTTCCCAGCAGCCCTCTAGTTTAAATGACAGACTTGTTTTCTACTATCATCTTTCAGACACATTATGGTTTACTACTGTAGTATGTCCTTTTTACCTCCACCCCCTGCCATATCTTTGTGTACATGTGTGCATTGTACATTTGCATGTGTGGTATGCCTGCACACACTTCCATGTATGGCATGTGTGGGCGTACTCACATGGGCATTCCAGCTATGTGTGCACATCTATTTTCATTTTCTCCAGATGTATCTGTCTTCTCCTCTCACCTTTGTCACCTTTCAGCCTTCCTACTAGGCCATGTTAATTAGTCCCCACTTCAGGACTCCTCAATCACCCCTATTAAGCCTTTTCTCACCCATCATTACATTTTTGTTTTCCAGTTTCAATTCTTACCTTGCCTGTTATCACTGTTTCTCTTAGATCTTGCCACTGTTTTCTTTACTCACATATACTGTACATCCCTTATTTCCCCACACCTCTCCACTAACTTTGCTTTTTTTCTGTTTTAGATAATTCCTGAAGACCTATGGTTAAAAAACTATTTCTATCTCAATTTTCTTTTTTCAGTGTGCATTTAATATTAATTACCTTTGTTTTGAGCCCACACATAGATGCAACACCTTGTATTTTGTTCAGATTTGAAATAACTGCTGCTGGATTCAAAAACTTTCTGTTTGCTCTAAAAATATGAAAAATAGTATAAGCAAGCCATCCCAGTGATATGGAGGGTGGTGGCCCTGATGCCTCACCTCCAGCCATACCAGCAACCTGGGTTCTGAAACAGACACAGATCACTTAATGGCTGGTCAGGGGATGGAGGACTGAGGTCTGTAGGACTATTCTTCTCCCTTGGGGGGGGTTATTGTGGCTTCTTGGTTGACTTCCACCTGAAGGAATCTAGGCAGCAGGGCATGTGAGTGACATTGTCTGAGAAGGGACCCCACATTCACTGAGCTGGGGTGTCTTCATGGAGGTGGAGCATGCATATCACGCTCATTGCATGTCTGTGGTCCCAAGGAGAAAAAGGATGAAAAGTGGAGGACAGGCTTCATTAAGTCCTGCCCGTCATTCTGTAGCCTGCTCTGCCACTCCAATCTGGGATGGATCTGGATGTGTGTCCCAGGGAGAGGACAACCCTCCCTCCATGACTCCACCATAGAGGGAAATATGTGGTAGATAGGACACCGATGAGGGAGAGGTAAATGATGACAGCAGACGGGAACAGGACTAAGAAACTGCCCATCCTGCCAAGGAGGATAAAAACGTATATATACTGTATATATATATATATATATATATATGAAAAAGATATAAACAATTTAACTTACTTTGTGAAATGATCAAATTATTCCAATAGCTGACCCGGACAGCACAAGAAGTGACAGGTCATGCAATGTGTTTTGATGGTTTTTGGATTGAGCAATAAGTAAGGAGAATCCAGAACTGGCTTCTGCAACAGCCACTGATTTCTTATTTGACTCTCACTCTCAGTGAGTCATTTGATCTCCCTTTGCTTTTGTCTACCCTGCTTTGAAACTGTGTAGAAGCAAGACCTCCAGTGTGAATGAAAACCTGCAACCCATGTAGGTTTTGTACAAGGCTCATGTACTGTTTCCTTGTATGATTAATATCTAGTTTAATGAACTGTCCTCAGTGTGTGAATCTCTTGACCAGGTCATCATTTCAAATTTCATTCTTTGCCATGTCACCTGGTTTAGATAAATGATTTATTAAAGTTTCACTTACATAATGATTAAAATATTAATATGTGACAGTGGGTTCCATCTCTGTTTATTAAAGAACAAAATAACAGCATTGAATTTCTTACCTGGTTGTGCTATAAAGGAAACAAGAAACAAAAAAGAATACAGTTAATTGGAATCTCAAATTATAGGAAATGTAACAGCATATAAATGAAAGACTGGTAAATAACATAGTACTGTGGATGCAGGAAGGACTTAAAGCCTGATATGTGTGTGTCTCTCCAGCTGTACAGCAGTGACTATAGCCAGTCTGAGTACTGACAAATATCCAAGCTTTTCAGAATATAACCTCTCTTCATGCTGTGTAACCCTCCATGTTATTCTTCATCAGGGAAATGTCAAGTCCTACTTTGAAAGCCTGAACAATGCAAGCTGTCACCACATCACTCAATAGGCTATTCTTCATGCTGGTCCCCTCTGTATGAAGTAATGTTCTCTGATATTTTACACCACACCTCCAGTCTGAGTGCAATCCCTCAAACTCTGCCTTTTCTTACTATCTCAAGCAGCTGTGCATGCTTCACATGTTTGTCTCTTTCAGCATTCAGAACCCTGTTAACATCATCCACTCAGCCTGCTGTTCATTAGGCTAAATAATATGCATATTTCCAATGTTCCCTCATAGATCGTAAGCATACATCACTACAACATGAAGGTCTGGGCTGTATCCCCTTGATGTCTTCAATTTTCTTTCTGTACTGTGGAGGCCAAAACCAAATATAGTACTCCATGTGGTCTAATTAAGACCTTATATAGAGGAGGATTACTTGCTCCTACCACCCTCCTGATGCATCACAGAACATTAAGTCTTTGGACAAAATGAAATGAGTAAAAAGAACTCTAAAATTCAATCCCTCCTTAGTACAGATTTGGAATTTGCATTTTATGACATTTATAAATAACTGATTGCAGGTGTCATCGATAAATGGAACCATCACATGACATTCCCTTTTTAATATAATTGGAAATTTAAACAGTAGTGTAGTCTGTTTAATCTCTCTATAAAACTGTGTAGTGTGGTTATTAGGAAGTAATCTTGAATTCCATTTTTAGGTGCCAACAAGCTTTAGCAGGTGCAGTTAAAAATGGGTTTGTCCCAGCCTACAAACCTGAAACAATAATAATAATCAATGTAAGGCTTGGCAAGGGTCTGTCTCTCTACAACTGTAGACATGAGGATAATTACAGAAAACAAAATGCATGAATAGAATTAAATTTTGACTCAAATGTATTATATTTGCCCAGTATATGGTCACTAGGCAAGCCTATGTTCAGGACTGTTGCATCATACAGTTCAGTTATATACAGCTCATAGACAAAATATGACAGAATAAAAACACATAAGTTCAAAAGTATTGAAATTTAAAAATGCACCATTCCATAATTGCTTTAAAACTACTGTAATTGAATAAATGTCATAACTGGGAAGGGAAGAAGTTCCAAAAAGCTGCAGCTGTATGGCTAAAGGACAATTTGCCAAACTGAGCTTTTACACTGGGGAATTTAAGACAATTTCCTGTTATTTTCTTTAGATTGTAGTTGAACTACTTATAGCCAATTCACTAAGGACTGTAAGCATTCTGGTGCAAGTCCCTTCAGACACTTGAATAAAAAGTTATATAGTATTCTATCCTTTCTTGCACAACAGGACACAAAAGGTAATTGTAAATGGAGTCCACTCTGAAGTAAGAGGGGTTACTAGTGGGGTACCGCAGGGTTCAGTATTGGGTCCAGTCCTTTTTAATGTCTTCATCAGTGACATTGCAGAGGGACTGGAAGGAAAAGTATGCCTTTCTGCAGATGACACAAAGATCTGCAACAGGATTGATACACAAGGAGGCGTGGAAAGGATGAAAAGGGACTTGGCAAGATTGGAGGAATGGTCAGAAGTATGGCAGCTAGGATTCAATGCAAAGAAGTGCAAAATAATGCACATGGGAAACAAGAACCCAGGGGAAGAATACACAATGGGTGAGGAGGTAGTAACAATAACAAAAAGGAAAGGGACCTGAGGTAATCATTTCAGATGACCTTAAGGTTAGCAAGCAATGTGAGAAGGCAGTAGGGAGGGCTGGGGTATACTGGGATGTATAGGAGAGGCATCAGCAGCAGAAAACAGGAAGTTGTTATCCTCTGTACGGACAGTTGGTGAGACCCCATCTGGAGTACTGTGTCCAGTTCTGGAAACCCCATCTCTGCAAGGACATAGACAGGATAGAGGCAGTCCAGAGGAAGGCAACTAAAATGGTGCAGGGTCTGCAGAGAAGCAGTATGAGGAGAGACTAAAGGAGCTTAATATGTATACCCTTGAGAAAGAAGGGAGGGGGGGGCATGATAGAAACTTTTAAGTACCTCAGTGGACTCAACAAAGTCCAAGAGCATAGCATCTTTCAGAAAAAGAGACGTGCAAGAACAAGGGGACACAATTTAAAGATAGAAGGGGGCGGTTCAGGGGCAATGTGAGGAAGTATTATTTCACAGAGAGGGTAGTGGATGCATGGAACAGCCTTCCTGAGGAGGTTGTCGCATCTAAAATTGTGGGAGAATTCAAGAATACATGGGACAGACATAAGGCAATTCTTGTGGGGGGGGTAGGAAGAAATAGGCTGTTGGTTAACTAGGATCTGCGGTCTATCCTGTAGGTGGGGAAATGGGCAGACTAGATGGGCCAAGCGGTCCTTATCTGCCATCAAAGTCTTTGTTTCTATGTTTCTTATACTCAGGGACATCCAGTGTCACTCTTGAAACATCGTATAATGCTGAATATTAAATGAAGTTCCTGATACCCCTAAAATGAATCTCACTAACCGAGATGCATCCTATCGAATTTGTGCTAGTCACTTGTGCTTGCCCATCTGTAAATGACATAGCCATAATCCATCTTTGGGAGGATAATGATTGTTACAATTTTGGCCCTTGTTTCCCTTGATAAGCAGTCTTTGTGTCTACATTATGTGAAGTGCCCAAACTTTGGGAGACTTTCAGGCACAGCTTATCAATAGGATTTGTGAGTCTAAGGGCAGAATCAACCCACAGTCTGAGATACAGTATGCATATGAACTGACTTTATCAGTTATTGTCCTATTTGTAAAATACATTTCCAGTACATCTAACACAGCCTCACACTTTCCCAGCATCAGTTTCAGTACCATACATGTGTTTTCTATGTTAATCAGAAGAGTTTTATATGAGCCAACCTTTCACATTTTTAAAATCCAGCAAAAGTTTTTAATAAATTTGTCACAACTCAGATGCTGAACACATCAAAACCAAGTTATCAGTGTACATTTTTACTGTTAATTAAAGTATGCTGTTTAGGAGATAAGCAGGACAAACAAGGGGTGCCCCAGTATTGACCCATGGGACACACCTCAATCAATCCCTGTAATAATTTGCTATGTATACATGTACTGTATTCCTTTTTATATATGTAATTCGTTCTGCAAATGTAACAATTCAAATTTAGCAGCTGCTGGGAAAAGACAAGCTTTCTATCAATGTCTCTGAAAAGAAAACAGACCATTTGGCTCTGTTTAAAATTTACTATCTAGGTGGGTCCCCTGGACAATTTAAGATAGGGTTCTGGTGAAAGATAACAATCTCGCTGGACAGTTACTGGAATAGCTGATGCAGAAAGCATCCCCTTCATGTTTCTTAGTGGAATCAACCCCTGCTGTGCTAGACACAACTTGGAACATGAAACAGATGTCTTTGGATGCCATTGTATACACCAAGTCTGAGAGACAAAGAAAATCAGCTTTTTATGAGTTCCCAGCTTTTTCTAGACAAAGGATTTTGAATCTGTGATGTCAGAGTGACATACTGGATGATGTGTCATGGTGGGCAACTGGAGGGTTTTTAGATCTGGCAGGGTCTGAAAATGTCAGTCAGGCTTGGGACTATGGAAAAATGGTCATCTAAGTGTTTGTGTCAGCTCTGAAGTGTCTTGTGGTAAGCCAATCTACCCAACTGGAGAGAGAGAAAAAGAGAGGCTTTTTCTGTGTGTAACCTATCATTCATAAAATTTCTCTCAATTTTTGTAGAATTACTGTCCCCTATAGCCTTTGTGTAGAATACTGAATCATATGTGTATATATCTTAAAGTATTAAAATTATTATTTTCATATACTTGTACTTCATGTTTTTTCTGACTGAGTCCTTTCAGTTAGAGCTAACTGACTTATAATTAACTGTATTTCCACCTTGCAACAGAAGGCCACAGTTACCATACTCTGTTCTGGGTAATGAATTTTCAGCGGTGGCAGAGAAGGTTGGTTATTTGCCCTTCAGCAAGGAATGCTGTAGGGATTCAGATGCAGAAATAGCCCAAGAGAGTTTCTAAGCTGAGTGGTGGCAGCTACTGAAATATTGAAGTATAGCACAGGGCATCAAAGGGGGAAGACTTCTTCAGGTACATCAGGGAGAAAAGGAGTTGTAAGGACCAAATAGTAAGGATAAAGAGGGATGGGGGGTGGAAACAGGGGCAGAACTGGCAGACACATTAGATGAGTACTTCTGCTCAGTATTTACTAAAGAGAAAGGGGGAGCTGTACCCAAGGGGTGTGGGATGGTGGGCACAGGGGCAGGAGGTGATAGATGGAAAAATCCCAGTGGGCAGAGTACTAGAGGGCTTGAGGGCACTGAGGGTGGACAGGGTGCCAGGGCCAGATGGAAGACACCCCAGGGTGCTGAAGGAGCTGGCAGAACTCCTGGCAGAACCCTTGGCAGACCTGGTCAGTGCTTCCCTGGACTCAGAGAGTGTACCTCAGGACTGGAGGATGGCGCACATGGTACATCTCCACAAGAGCAGCCCAAAGGATGAGCCAGGGAACTACAGATGGGTAAGCCTCACATCCATTGTAGGAAGCTGATAGAGACAATTCTGAAGGAGAGGCTGGTTTCCCTCCTAGAGGCTAATGGGCTGCAGGACAGCAGACAGCATTGGTTTGTCTCAAGCAGATCTTGCCAGACCAACCTGGTGGAGTACTATGACAGGGTAACCACACAATTAGACAGGGGCCATGCAGTGTATGTTCTCTACCTGGACTTCAGTAAGGCATTTAATTTGGTGCTGCACAGGAGGCTAGGAAGTACCCTGGAAGGCACAGGGGTGGGGCCAAAGATGGTGGGATGGGTAGTGAACTGGCTGCAAGGGAGACAGCAGAGGGAGGTCGAGGGAGGGGAGGTCTCATCTCCCAGGGCTGTGACAAGTAGGGTGCCACAGGGCTCTGTACAAGGGCCGGTGCTGTTTGGGATCTTCATAACAGACATCTCAGTAGGCATCAAGAGCAAGATCAGTCTGTTTGCAGATGACACCAAGATGGGAGCAGTAGTAGATGACTTAGAAGGGTGGCAGGGGTTACAAGGTGATCTGGAAAAATTGGAGGCCTGTTTGGACACTTAGCAGCTGGGGTTCAATGCCAAGAAATGCAAGGTGCTACATTTTAGTGCAAAAAAATCAAAGTGGAGCTACCAGCTATGGGGAATACAACTAGCCAAGATGGAAGAGGAGAAGGATCTGAGGGTGATCATAATGGGAGCAATGAACAACTCAGAACAGTGTAGAAAGGCAGCTGCAATGTCCAGCAGGAAGCTGGGTTGTATTGCAAGAGGCATATCCATCAGGAGGGGGGAGGAGATCTTGCTGCTATACAGGTCACTGGTTAGACCACACCTGGAGTACTGCATACAGTTCTGGTGACCGTAACTGAAGAAGGACATTAGGTTACTGGAGGAGATGCAGAGCAGGGCAACAAAAATTATTCGGGGGCTAGGGGACTTGCCCTATGAGAGCAGGTTGAGGGAGTTGAACATGTACTCCCTGGAGGAGAGGAGGGATGGGGAGACATAATTGAAACCTTCAAGTAAATGAAGGGAATAAATAAGACAGGAATGGAGGGGCTTTTCAAATTAAGCAGGAGGAGGGACACTTGAAGTCACAATCTGAGACTGGAAGGGGGAAGGTTCAGGAGGGAAATGAGGAGGCACATTTTTTACGGAGAGGATGGTGCCTGGGTGGAATGCATTGCCAGAGGAAGTGATATCCTGTAGAATAGTGGGCTACTTCAAAATGGGATGGGACAGGATAAGGGGGAAGGTTACGGTGGGGAGGGAGGGGCAGCTGCAGTATAATGGCTGCTAGCTGCACAATCGAGCAGACTTGATAGATCATAAGACCTTTATTTGTTGGCAGTTTCCTATGTTCATATGTTCATATTGAGAAAGCTGGTAACAGTGACACAGACTGAGTCTGGGAAAGACCAGGTTGCCAAAAACTGGTGTTAGTGGTGGGATCTGAAACAGTTTTGTCAGTACAAAGGTTATCTGTCCAATCACAGAATAGGCTAGAACTAGCATTTGTCAATGCCGAAAGTCCATCATGCTTTGAGATAAGGAAGTGTGTGACAGTGTAGTAGTGCAGGAAGAGTTTTATTGATAATGAGCAGTAGAAAGATGCATGAAAGCTGTACTGTTCATGAGGTGGTGTGATAAAAAGTCTATATTGAAAATTGGAGTGAAAATATTGAAAATGACCAAAGTTACACAAGTGCATAGAAAATTGTGAACAACCGGTATAACGTGGCCATTTTTTGGAGTTGTGTCACCACACTTTCAACATGGCCTTTTTGGTACCCCACTTCATGAAGAGTGCCACTGTCATTTTGTTCACTCGTGCCGAAAAATGATTTTGCAGAGTGACCATGCCATTCTGCACCACAGGTGCGAAAACACATTTCAGGCAGAATGCAAAAAAAATTATAGCTGTACTGTTCATAAGGAAGTGTGAAAAAATGGTAATGTTGAAAATCTGGAGTGAAAATATTAAAAATTGACAAAGATATGAGTGTGCATAGAAATTTCGCAATGCATGCTCATAACACAGGCATTTTGTAGAATGTTTTCACCAAATTTTAAACGTGGTCTTTTTGGGACCTCCCTTCATAAACAGTAGCACTGTGATTTTGTTAACCCATCCCAAAAGTTGATTTCACACACCGACTGCACCATTCTGGGCCACATGTGCTAAAACATATTTTGGGCAGTATAGGAAAAATGACAGCTGTACAGTTTATAAGGAGATGTGAACAAATTTCAATGTTGAAAACCTGGAGTAAAACTATAAAAACTTAGTAAAGTTACGAGCATGCGTAGAAACTGTGCAACGCACACTGGTAATGCAGACATTTTTTTGAATTTTTCCACGAAATTTGCAGAATAGGCTTTTTGGGACCCCACCTCATGAACAGCGGCACTGTCGTTTCTGTAGTTGGTCCTGAAAAGTGATTCTTCGCAGTGACTGTGAAATCATCTTTCAGGAGAAAGAAACAAAATGACACTGACATGTTCATGAGGTGGAGTCCCAAGAACCCCATGTTGAAAATTTGGGGCCAAAATTCCTAAAAATGGCTGCAATATCAACCTAATTTGAAACCCCCCATTGAGTCCCATTATACAGGCTTATCCGATTCCTCCATTCCTAGTTTAGCTTTGAAGAGTGCAGACATATTTCAGGCCAATGAAGATCATGGCTCCCGACCTCTGGAGGGTAAGTATGGGTGGGGGTGCGGGGAGGTGGGTGTGCAGAGGAGGGTGGGGTGGGACTGGGGAGATGACGGAAGGTTTTGTTTTACAGGTAAAATAAAAAAGACTACAGGTGGACAGTTTTCTATTTTACAGGGATTTAAAAAAACATTTAGGCACATGGGTGGGCTCCTGTGGGTACAATAGTGTGTGTGTGTGTCTGGGGGCATGCCATTGCCAGCATGGTGGAGCATCCCGGCGTCAGAAAGGGGAAATTGTTTAACCAGGAAAGACACACTAAAGGGCTGCAGGGAACAGGGAAATAGTTTAACCAGGAAAGGGGCGGCAGGGAATGGGGAAATTGTTAAACCAGGAAAGACACATTAAAGGGCTGCAGGGAATGGGGAAATTGTTTAACCAGGAAAGATGCACTGAGCTGCAAGGACCAGGAAAATTGTTTAACCAGGAATGGCACACTGAGCTGCAGTGAATGGGGAAATTGTTTAACCAGGAATGACTCATGGAGCTGCAGCGAACAGGGAAATTGTTTAACCAGGAAAGACGTACTGAGCTGCATCAAACAGAGACATTGTTTAACCAGGAAAGATGCACTGAGCTGCAGGAACTGGGGACATTTTTTAACCAGGAAATACACACTGAGCTGGATGTCCTTTGAAATGTTTGCCGAGACCAGTCCCCTCAGCAAACCAGTGTCATCAGGACACTGCCCGCTGATTTACCAGCCACAAACTGGCCCCTGCAGCACTGATGGTCATTGGGCTGGCACCACGCACAGCCCTGTTTAGCAACTCTCATATCAACAAGTTTTTCGCGCTTGCGTTCTCAGTGACATTAAAATTGGGGATTGTATATTCTGTCAGTAATGCATTTTGTTAAGCAAGAGTAGAAAGACAGAATACATTATGTTTAGGGAGGGGTCTTAGACAGGTAGCTCACTCAGTGACTTTCATTGAGGTGCTGTCTGTTTACGACAGGGGACAGGAGAGGGATCTCCACACCAGAAGCTTCAACTGATGGCTGAAGAAATGGTGCAGAGAGGAAGGGTTTGTCTACATTGGGGACTCAGGACCCATCTGGGAGGATATGGGCATATACCGGAGTGATGATCTGCATCAGTCAGGGAGGGGAACTACAGTCCTCAGTGGATGGTTAAATGTTACATTAATGAACATTTAAACTAGCCAAGGGGGTGGGGGTAGGAATCAGGGAGTCAGAAACTGTTCCCCCACATGCTGAAACAGAGAATAAGGAGAAAACAAGGAGAGAAGAACCCCCCCGGTGTGCAAATTAATAAAGGAAACAGGGTGGTAAAAAAATAGGGGGAATGGAATGGGAGCATTAAAAGAGATAGGGGAAGGAGGGAAAAAAGGAGAAAAGGGGAGCAAAAAGCTAAGTGGAAACAAAATCTGGAAGGCCATGTGTGCGAATGTTGAAAGTCTAGGAAACAAGATTCTGGACATAGAGGCCATCATGGCAATGGCCAGCCTGGATGTTGTGGCCATTACTGAGTCATGGTGCATTGAAATCTATGACTAGAAGATGATCATAACAGGCTATGCTCTTTTCAGAAAGGATTGAGTGGGAAGGAAAGGAATGGGTGTGGTTCTTTATGAGAGGGGAAGCATATAAGCAACAAGTACATGGAATACAGGAGGAGACAGAAGTACCGTGGGTCACGCTGGAGATGGATAACAGAGCCACTATTCACAATGGAGTGATTTACAGGTCTCCAGCACGGGGGAGGAATTAGATAAGGTACTGGAGGAATCCACTGGCAAGATGGCAGAAAAGGGGCAGGTGCCGATGGTGGGGGTACTTCAACCTGCCAGATGTGGATTGCAGCCTTCCAGCAGTTGGCTTCAGTTAGAAGCAGGGACATCCTGGATTTTCTGCACAGGGCATTCCTCAGGCAACTAGTCAGTGAATCTACTCATGATAGGGCAATACTTGACCTTGTACTCACTAAGTAGTATTAGAAATCTTTATTTTTAGACAGGAATATGATTTCACAATCACACCATTAGGGTCAAAGGTCCTGTTTTTCAGATGGTACTGTGTACAATTTTTAAAAGAACACTATAATTAAATATAGTACAAACATGTTACATATATGACACACACTTGTAAGTGAACAAAATACATATATACACTTATGTCAACTATACAAATAACAGGGACTGTGTTCCTGATATCAAGGTGGGAGACCACTTGGGGACCAGTGATTACTGTATGGTGTGGTTTAATCTAAGGACAACTGCAAAATCGAACCACACAATGGCGAGAGTCCTGGACTTTAGGAGGGCAGATTTTATAAAGATGGGTAAATGCCTCAGGATGACCTGGTGGGGGGGTAGTGGCCTGGGTGGTGTGGAAGATCAGTGGATGAAGATAAAAGGGAGAATAGTAAAGGCAACAAACCTCTTCATCAAACAGGTGAGCAAATGCAAAGAGAAAAAAGATAACACTATGGTTCTTGAAAGAGGTGGCTGAAAGGGTAAAGTTTAATATGGTAGCATCCAGAAGGCATAAGGAGATGCAAAGGGAGCAGGAAAGGGGGGTGCAGCAGGGGAAACAGAGGGAAGCAGAGAAAGGAGTAAGGAGTGCAAAAGCACAAACTGAAGAGCGAGAACAGCACAGGAGGTAATGAAAGGAGACAAGACATTTTTTAGTTATGTAAGTGAAAAGAGAAAGATTAAGCATGGGATTGTAAGGTTAAAAGGGGAGGGGGAATGGGACCAGGAAAAGGCAGATATCCTGAACAAATACTTTCATTCAGTGTTCACAGAGGAAGGGGAAGGGGCAGTAAAAAAAGTAACAGAAGCTTTGGAGAGATGGAGTGGACTCCAGTCCCTTTTTGGAGGTGAGAGTTCTTAAGCGACTTGCTAACCTGAAGGTGGACAAAGCAATGGGACAAGATGGGGTGAATCCAAGAGAATTAAGTGAGCTCAGGGAAATACATGCTGTACCTCTAACAGTTCTATATGACAACTTACTCAAAACAGGAGTGATTTCAGAGGACTGGAGGAGGGCAGATGTAGTCTAACTACACAAAAGTTGCAACAGGGAACAAGCTGGCAATTATAGGCCAGTCAGCCTGACATTAGTGGTGGGAAAGTTAATGGAATCTCTGCTGAAGGAAAGGACTGTGGAGTATTTTGAATCCAGTGGATTACAAGACTCGAGGAAGGATGATTTCATGGAAGGAGGTCACATCAAATGAATCTGATAGACTGCTTTGACTGGGTAACAAATGATTTAGATCAGGGCAAAGTGGTGGATGTGGCCTACCTAGACTTCAATAAGGCTTTCAACACTGTTCCACCTAGGAGACTAGTAAGCAAGCTGGGTAGCTTAGGGAGTGGATCCAAACGTAGTAAACTGTATATGAAATTGGTTAGGGGACTGGTGACTGAGGGTGGTGGTAAACGAAGATCACTATGAGGAAGGGAGGGAGAGTGATTAGGTGGGTGCTTCAGGGATCATAGCTGGGACCGGTCTTCTTTAATGTTTTTATAAGTGATGATGCAGAGAATCTGGATGGAATGGTCTGCCTCTTTGTGGATGACACCAAAATCTACAATAGATCGAACACTCTGTGGGGTGGGGGGGGAAGCATGAGTAGAGACATGAGAAAAGGAGTGCTCAAGAGTATGGCAGCAGGGTTTCAATGCAAAAAAGTGCAAAAAATGCACTTAGTGCACAGAAGCCAAGGGCCAGATCACAATATGTGTGTAGTGTTTCTGATGACAACCTAGCAGGAAAGAGATCTGGGATTAATTATACTGGATGACCTAAAGGTGGCCAGGCAGTGCAACAAGGCAGTAGGAAGGGCTTGTGGGATGCTGGGAAATATATGCAAGGATAGCACCAATGAAAAAGGGAGGTGGCATCGCCTCCGTATAGATTTCTGGTAAGATGTCCAGTTTTGGAGACTACATCTATGGAAGGACATAGGCAAAGTGGAGGTGGTCCAGCAGAGAGCAACTATAATGGTGTGGAGTCTGCAACAAAAAGCCTATGAGGAGAGACTAAAGGACTTTAATATGTACACCCTGGAACAAAGGAGGAAGTGGGGGTATGATAAAAAACTTTAAATATCTCACAAGGGTAAATAGGGTACAGGAGGGACTTTTTTTTTTTAAAAGAAAACATGCTCAAGAACAAGGATACATGCAATGAAGCTTGGGGGGGTAGATTCAGGAGAGATGTGAGGAATTAGTCTTTGCAGAAATAGTAACATAGAAACATAGAAGTTGACGGCAGATAAGGACCACAAGGCCCATCCAGTCTGCCCATTTCTTTTTCTACCTTATAAATGTACCATAGGCCTTTGCTCTGTCAATGGCCTATCTATTCATACTCATCTGTACTGCTCCCTTATGCTTATTCCATACCTGTTTGAAGCCCTGCACTGTATTCATATCCACCACTTTCTGAGGTAGGCCGTTCCATGCATCCACCACCCTTTCTGTGAAAAAGAAGTTCCTCACATTACCCTTTAATCAGCCTCCATCTAATCTCATGCTGTATCCTCTTTTCCTGTTATTTTTCTTATATTAAAACATGTTAGGCTCTTTCACCTTGTTAATGCCTTTAAGGTGTTTGAATGTTTCGATCCTGTCACCTCTCTCCCTCCGTTGCTCTAGGGTATACATACTGAGCTCCATTAATCTGTCCTTATATGTTTTCTGATGCAGTCCATACACCATTTTGGTTGCCCTTCTCTGGATTGCCTCAATTTGGTTAATGTCCTTGTGAAGGTGTGGCCTCCAGTACTGCATGCAGTACTCCAGATGGGGCCTAACCAGTGTCTTGCAAAGAGGGATTATTACCTCCCCCTTCCGACTTGTGATACCCCTACTAATACACTCTAACATCCCCCTAGCCTTACCTACTGCTTTAGTGGTCTGCTTGGATGATTTCAGGTCATTGGTGATGATGATGCCCAAGTCTCTTTCTTCCCTTGTGACTGCTAGCAACTCCCCTCCCAGCCTATAGGTGGCTTCAGGGTTTATCTTCCCTATGTTCATGATCTTGCACTTCTTTGCATTAAACCCCAGTTACCACTCTTCTGACCATTTTGCTAGTTTATGGAGATCTCTTCTCATTCTACCCACCCCATCTCGATCATCTACTCTGTTGCAGATCTTGGTGTCATCTGCAAACAGACAAACCTTACCCTCCAGTCCATCTGCAATGTCACTGATGAAGATATTGAAGAGGACTGGCCCCAGGACTGATCCCTGAGGTACCCCACTTGTGACTTGCATCTCTTCTGACTGTATACCATTTACCACCACTCTCTGTTTTGTTTTTGCTTTTTATTCAGAAAGTTTTACAAAATTTTTACAACACTTGTTACAGTGTGACCAGAACATTGACACAAATGTAATCACACCTCCCCTCCCACCCATCCCAACCCCCACCCCTGTTGGAGCGATCCCATAATCTTCAAAAACAAAACCCACTGCTATAAATATATCCATCAAAGACATAACCAGTAGACTAAACTGGAGGCATGAGCCTTGAATGCAATCTAATGCAAATAAAGCGCACATAATTTGCCCCATTTTTTGTCAAACCCCCCCTGGATTGTTGTGCAAACTTGCAATCATCTTCTCTATCAAAAGACAAAAGGACATCTCATGTAACCTCTCTGCGTATGACATAGTAGTTTGATCCAACCAGTGCTTAAGAAGTAATTTTTTAACCGTCATTGATATATGGGAAATATGGAACTTCCTTTCCCTGACCATATTTGAGGATAGATCCCCCAATATGCATATCTTCGGAGTAAAACATTGCCCTAATCCTAATAAGGGATCCATTTGGGATTGAATTTTTGTCCATAATGGTGCAACTTTCTCACAGGTCCAGAAAATGTGCAACATAGTCCCCTCACATTGGCCACATTTAACACATGTGGAAGATTGCCCCCATTCCATTTTGGCTAATCTGCATGGAGTAAAGTACATATTATTTAATACTTGAAATTGAGTGACCCTAAGCCTATCTTGTGTAATATACTTATGTATATCCTTCCAAATCTCTGACCAGGTAACTTCATGATTAGGGATAAGCAAATCCCAGACTGTGGAGGCTGACAACACATCCGGATGGAACTTATCCAGGAGGCAACTATATATTAATGAGATGCCATGCGGTCCGCCAGCCAAAGTGACAATCTGCTCTATTAAGTCATTTAATCTAGAGGGAACATACACCTCCCCAAATCTCTGTTGGAGTAAGTGGCGTAGTTGAAGAATTTTAAAACTACACTTGGCATGAGCATGAAGTTTGTCTACTATCCACTCTCTGTTTTCTGCCAGTTGACCAACTTTGGACCCACCCCGAGCCTACCCAGCTTATTAATCAATCTTCTATGTGGAACAGTGTAGAAAGCTTTGCTGAAGTCAAGGTAGGCAACATCAACTACTCCCCCTTGGTCCACCACTCTGGTTACCCCATGCTGCCTTGGATCCTGTGCTCCTATGGATTCCAGGTGTTGCACTATCTTTCCTTAAGGACTGCCTCCATAATCTTTCCCACTACTGAGGTAAGACTGACTGGTTTGTAGTTTCCTGACTCCTCCCTGCTACCACTCTTGTGAAGCAAGATCACATGAGCCCTTCTCCAGTCTTCTGGGACCTCTCCTGTGCTCAGAGACTCACTAAACAGTTCTGATAATGGCTCTGCTAGTTCCACCCTTAGCTCCTTTAGTACCCTGGGATGTATGCCATCAGGTCCCTTTGGCTTATTCACCCTGAGCTTATCGAGCTCTTGTGGGACCCTTTCTTTTGAGAAGGAACTAGTGCTGACCTCCCTCCCCCCTGTGTTCATGGTGCTGAGCCATGGGCTCTGCTCTACCGTCTCTTCAGTAAATACTGAGCAGAAGTATTTATTTAGGATAGATGCTTTTACATGGTCCTCCTCCTCACATGCCCCCTTATCTCCTTTGATCTTAGCAATACCCCTGCTGGACTTTCTCCTTTCACTAATGTACAGTATCTATAGAAAGTCTTGTTACCGTCTTATACTGTTTGTGCTAGTGTTTCCTCGATGTGGATCTTTGCCTGCTTTACTGCCTTCCCTGCTTCCCTTAGGGGAGTTTGGTAAGCCTCCCTATCTTCATCCCACTGTGTTTCCTTATTTCCTGAAGGCCAGCCTTTTGACTCTGACCTTTTCTGCTACTGTTTTTGAGAACCAAAGTGGTTTCCTTCTTATTTAGCACTTCCTTTTCTCTCTAACACAATGGGATGTTGCTTCAAGTATTGCATCCTTAATGCTTGCCCACTTTGCCTGTACCCCTCACCTTTATTTCTTTTGCCAGGGCTAGCTTAACTCTGTTGGCCATCTTATCAAAGTCAGCTCCTCTGATGTCCCATATTTTTGCCTTGGAATGGGATGATTTAGTTGTAGTGGCCAAATTGAACCATACCATGTGATGGTCACTGACCCCCAGGTGACCTTCTACCTGGAGATCTGTGATCCTTTCCCTGTTAGTCAGTACTAGATCTAGGACAGCCCTATCTCTTGTGGGTTGTTGTACCAGTTGTTTGAGGCCCTCCCCCTGCAAGGAATCCACCATGTGTCTAGTTCTGGCAGATGTTCCTGTTGGTATTGACCAATCTGAATCTGGCATGCTGAAGTCTCCCATTCTCTGAACCTCCCCTTTAGCAGTCATGTTTTGTATATCTTCTAACAGTAATGCGTCTATGTCCTCCCCCTGGTGGGGGCATGTAGACAACTTCAGTTCTTATGGCTATCCCATTTCTTGTTTCCAGGGTGACCTGCAGTTCATCTGCCACTATATTTGTATTCTGAATTTCTGTAGCTTTGATATTTTCATTAACATACAGGGCCACTTCACCACCCCCACTTTTTGCACCTCGGTCTCTTCTGAAAAGTACATAGTCAGGTATTAAAGTCTCTCAAGTGTGGTTATTGGTAAACCATGTCTCGTTAATTGCTACTATATTTATTTATTTAGTTTTTGTTGACTGGGTAAGTGCAGTAGACAAATCCTGCCTATTTTCAGGCACGACCTGGGGAGGGGGATACAGATGAATGCCAACTGACCTTGAACCAGATTAAGCTGTTGGTGGTATTTTTAGTGAATGAGGGAAATTTGGCCAGGACACCAGGGAAATTCCCCTACTCTGCTGGTGCTGAGTGGCCAGTAGGGGTGTGCACGGGTCAGTCATGGCCATTGCAACTTTGGAGGTGAAGGAGGAGGAGGTGGTGTTGGTGGTGTTGCGAGAGAGCCACTGGCAAGTGGCAGTTGCAGCCTGAGCTCGCTTTTGCAGCCGGATTCCACGGAGACCGTAGTCCATGTGGTGAGTGATGTGGCTCGATTTCCCGATTCGGAGATTCTTGCTCTAGCTTCAGTTGCTGAGATCCCCGAGGTCAGTTCTCTAAAGGCATCGGTGCCTTTAACTGTCATAGCAGAACGCTGTAGCGTCCCACATGATGAAGGAGAGTGAAACCGGAAGCAAGTGGGTGGTTGGCGGTTTGGCGTAGCGGCGGTGGAACTGGTAGCGGCGGGCGAGGATAAACAACTTGAGGATTGGACTATAGCGACGCTGTCTCGATCCGAGTCGGCGTTGCAGAAAGCTCCCGTGTACAGAAGAAGGAAATCAGGATCTTAACACAGGGAAGGGCAGTTCAGCATCGTATAGCGACGTAAGTACTGCTCAATCAGTTGTGTCCTTCCCCACTTTCCAGTTAAAAAAGGAACTTGGTTTCATGTTTAAACCTCCCGTCCTTGACCAAGGGAGGGAAGTTGTGAAAGACTCAGTCATTTTTCAGACTTCGAAGGGGTCTCAAGAAGGGGTGACGGAGTTTTCCTTTCAGGATTATCAAAGACTCCCTACTACTTCTAAAAACAAAGTGGAGTCAGAGGACAGTGATTTACTGAACAGTTCCCCATTTCCTCGTTTGGAATACGATGATAGCTGGTCCCCTCAGGCAGCTTTAATGGCTGCTGGCTGGAAATCTCTGGGTTCAGGAGTTTGGACACCAGTCTCTGCATGGGACAAGACTTTGGACTTGACTAATAATGAGCCAGAATGGCAGCCTAAGGGTACTGATTTAAAAGTTGATGTTACAGAGGTGTCTGTTGATAAACAGGGGTGGGGGAAAGTTAAGGTCCTAATATCTTGCAAAATGGTTTAACTGGTCAGCAAACCCAGTCTAAAGTAGCTGTAGAGAGAGGGAGTAAGATTGAAAACCCCTTATGTCTAGTCTCTTCTCTCATTGTAAAAGAGAGGCAGCTCCCAGGAGAAATGCTGTTCGTATTAGATATAAGGGAGGGCTACAGGACAGGCCTGACAGATATTATTGGGCAAACTTTACTTAAAGAGTCTTTAAAATTTTCACCACAGGATGTTTTGCTTTTATTCATATTTCCGGGAGGATAACTTTGACATCAGCTTCGCTCCCTGCTTTATTAGATCTTTTTGGAAAGGTACTCTCAAGTTAAGTTTTCCCCTTATGGACACCTTTTAGTTATCCCTTTATCAAAATCCCTGATTAAATATGTTACTGTCATGTTCAGGAATGAAGGTGTTCACGTTGGACATTGTTTTTGGTTATCCCAAAATGTGACTTACAGAGTGATCCTGAACCAATCCTAGATACCGAACAGTTTTGGACGGGGGTGGAAATTTAAAGTAAAGTTAAATCACACAACAGCTGGTATAGAGCATTCCTAACTCCTTTATGTTAGGTAGGGACCGGGGGGTGGTATTTTATAGCGGTCAGCCTAGAGCATGTTATAGGTGTGGTGCCAAAACACATTTATCAAGTGCATGTGATCAGCCAAAATGTGATAATTGTGGAGAAGTGGGGCATGTCACCATGTTTTGTGCTAACTCTATCAGGTGTGACTTATGCGAAGAACCCAATCATGCCTTCAGAGATTGTCCCTGGGCTGCACAAAATAAAACAGTTCAAGGGTCTTCAGAGTTTTTTTATACAAAAAGCTCAAGAGGCCAGTGATCTCCAGGCGATGGGAAAACCTTTACCAAACCCTCCTTTAGGGCCACTAAACCCTGCAACCACATTACCTACTATAGATAATACTGTTAAGGATACAGGCCTTGTCGATTTGAAGAAGAAAGGAATGCGGGACAATATTCCTGAGCTGTTCCAACCGGTTTGTTACACAGAATCAAAGGGAATCTTATTAGATAAATTATCGGTTCCTTCAAAACCCCTACCAGTTCTTAGACGATCAAGCAGGGCTCTAAAAACTCAGTTACCTCCTGAATCTGAAGGTATCGACACCAAAAACTCTTATGAGGCCCTTGGTTGGGGGGATTCGGAAGTGGAATTGGCAGACACAGATTCGCAGGTTTCAACTCAAGACGGCCTAGTGCCCCCAAAGGATGATTATAAAGGGAAAAAAAAGAGAAACGTAGGAAGAAGTAAAGTGGGTTTCTAGGTATTCATTTGTAATTGTATGGATTTAAATTTATCATGGGCTACCTTAAACACTCACAGCCTTTTAAAACCTGTGAAGAGACGTGCAGTTTTTCATTTACTCCATGACTTAAACATCTCAATTGTTTTCCTACAAGAAACTTGGATGTTTACAAAAAATCAGTGTCTGCCTTCTCATGAAGTGACTGGGTCAGCCTTCTTATTGGTCTTTCGGGGAGGACAAGGCAGACGGTGTGGGGATCCTCTTCAATTCATATGCCTTCACTCTACATAAATTAATTGACTTATGTCCCGGGAGGACGTTGATACTTGAGGGGAAATGGTTTTCACTCCTTATTCGTTTAATTAACATTTATAATCCTCAGACCAAGGCTGGCAGGGTACTTTGTCTGAAACAGATACAACCTTTTTTGGTAACAACTGTCCCTATTTTATGGGGGGGAGATTTTAATTGCAGTATAGAGGCAGCCAAAAAAGGTGGTGTGATGAATAGGAAAATTTATTGTGATGCGGCATGTCTGTCAGATATTATTAAAACCGCAGGATTATTATCCTGTATGGATGTGAAGTCAAAAGGGCTAAAAGGTACTTTTTTCAAGAACGGTACAGGGTATACAATTGATTACCTTTTTGTGTCACAGAACATTCTGTTCCATCAATTACAGATAATTCCGGTAGAATTTTCGGATCATGCTTTAGTACAGGTTAATATTGGCCTTCTGACTGCTAGTGGGAAACAGAAGTCTAGATGGAAACTTAACACTTCTGTGTTACAAGATAACTTGGTCCAGAACTCCATTAAACTAATTTTACAAGCAAGACTGTCAGTGAGTTTCTTATATCAGGATATGGGACACTGGTGGCAGGAAACTAAAACTGATTGTATAAAATGGTTTAAAAAACACGGTAAAGTAGTTCAAAAAATAAGTTTTCAATTATCTGGCAAGTTGCATGGTAAAATTGAGAAGTCAGTTGCAATTTTTTTATCCTGTGCTAACACTTCTAGAGATAATTTCTCATCACAAATAAAGGAAATTAAAGAAAACATGAAAACTTTGCAATATGACAGGGCCAAAACGTTACATGCTATTATGACCAATCATATGCGGAAATCAGTAATCGGGGATCCTTTTGAATTATGTAAAGAGGTTAAGGAACATATATCATTATGTTCGCTTAACCAAGGTACCAGGACAGCTTTTTCCTTACAGGAGATCCGGGATATAATACATACTCATTTTCAGGACTTAGAGCCTCGAGTGTCACCCTCCCTGCATCAGATTAATACTGTGCTAGGACTCCTATAATGCAGGACCTAGAGTCAGACCTGTAATAGGCTTCACCAACCCTTTTCTTCTGAGGAAATTAATGTAGTTCTATCTTCACTAAAACCTAATGTGGCCCGGGCCAGACGGCCTTTCTAATCTATTTTATAAATCTTTTCAATCAGAACTGAGTCACTGTTTAACATTAGTATTTAACCATTTCTTAGAGAATGGTGTCACGATAGCCTCCTTTTCTGACAGCTTACAAATTTATATTTTAAATCAGGTGATAGGTAACTTCAATAATTGGAGACCCATTACTTTACTTAACTCGGATTATAAGATATTGATGTCTTTGATCAATATTAGACTTAAAGAATTAGCTCAACATAGTTTTACACAAATACAGCACTGTAGTATTCCTGGTTGAGGTATTCAGTCAATTTTATGTTTAATTAGAGATTTAATTGAAAAACTTAACGAAATAGGGAATTGGCTATTTATTGACCTTGGATCTAGAAAAGGCCTTCGTCAGAGTAGATCACACTTTTCTATTTTCCCTGGAATTTTTTGAGTGCCTCCGAACCTATTATCTTTAATCAAAATCTATATGGTTCTGGTATGGTTTTTCCATACATTAAAGGAGAGAGAAGGCTATGGGTTTTCAGGTAAAGTGTGGGGTGAGACAGGGTTGCCCATTAAGCCCCTGTTGTATAATTTTTCCTTAGAACCCCTTTTAAGAGTTATGAGTTTGGTCCCTCTATGGCAGGGAGTTCGTGTTCCGGATTCTGACTCAACAATTAATATCCAAGCTTATGCAGATGATGTCTGCCTTTTCTTTACAGATGTATCACACATTAAAATTTTTTTTACAAAATTTGAGGAATACGCATTAGTAGCTAATGCTAAGATTAACTTATCTAAAACCAAGGGTTTATTGCTCGGTGGTAATTTTCAACACCCATTGGTCTGGAACTCTATTCACATATCATCTGAGCCCTTAACAATTTTAAGGGTCTCATTTAGTTCACAGAACTGTCCTGAAGAGAATTGGAATTCGGTATTAAACAAAATTGAGAGTAAGGTTATCAGATGGAAAAGGTTCAGATTTTCTAAAATGAAGAGAATCCAGGTCTTAAAACAATTTATCCTCCCCTGTCTTCAGTATATTGCAGCAATATTTCCTTTACCGTTAAATTTGAAACTAGATTATATAGTATATGCTTTCAATTACTTTGGGGGAATAGACTTAATCCAATTAAACGGTGTTATACATATCTAGGGAAATAGGAGGGGGGACTAGGCATGGTAGATCCAGTGTTTTTCTGTTATTCAATTTTCTTTTCTTGTTCACTGAAAATTATTTAAAGTGAGACTACCAGAAAGAAGGCTCCTTTTTTTTTCGAATTTATTGAGCCGCTATCTTACTGCCTGGATACAGTGTGCCCCCAAACGTTCCAATCACTTAGCTTTGCCAGTTTTTTTTAAACCAGCGGCTCAGAAATTATTTAAATGGCAGGTCACAAACAACAAATTCTTAGATGTTCTTCTAAGGCCTTATATAAGGAATTAATGGCTGCAATCTATTCAGAAGTCCCTTGCTTTAGGAATTGTCCGAGTATTCGAACAAGGATGTTTTAAATCAATTGAACAACCCAAGATTACCAGAATATATGTGGGAAAGCATAATGGCTTACTCTATATGGTAAATTAAATGTTAGAGGAACAGCTAAATATAAAGCCAGAGAGGAGAGGATTTGCCCTTATAGTGATTGTATTAACCAAGAAGAAACTATGGAACATTTTCTTCTTCAGTGCTCAGTAGGCAACTAAGATTTGGGACCATTTGCCACAGCCTGGAATTTACCATGGTTGGCTAGACTTACTTATGATATTCTGGTACTTGGGTTCTTTCCTGTAAGTTCACGATACGAGAAAGGGACTCTACAGGTTTTTATTGCTTGTCTTAGGTATTGCTTATGGCAAATAAGGTGTCAATGGGTTATCCATCAAAAAAGCCTTCAGCTTTGGGTTACAGAGAATATGTAACTAACGTTTTAACCAAAACATACCTTTCAGAATCACAATTGTATAATGTACGGAAAGTTAGAATGTGGTGGAAAGGTTTCTCCATATCATTAAATTTAAATGAGACCTTTCTTTCCTTCCTTTGCTCACTTCCAAAACATCTGAGGGCTACCAATTAATGATGGCTTCTCTTATGGAAAGTCACTAATTATATCTAGTGGGTTATTTATATGGATGGAGGGAGTAGGTTGTTACTAAAGTTTAGTGTTTAAGTTTCTGTTCCTTTTTTCACTAAGCATTAGGAATTTGATGTATAGTTAGTCCTTTTTTTCTTTGAATTCCATTAATGAGTGTCATGTATTTTCATTTCCTCATGTCTTACTATTTTTTTTTCGTGTCTTGTTTGCTGTTTGTTGATTATTTCAATAAAAATTGCCCCTACTCTTCTCGATAAGTGCCATGTGATCTTTAACATCCACCTGGACTACAACCAATCCAGGCAGATGGGACCTCAGTTTAACATCTCATCCGAAAGACGGCACCTCAGAAGTGCAGCACCCCTCTCATGCTGCACTACAGTGTCAGTACTGAGATATTAACCCAAGTGCCAGAAGTGGGAACTGAACCCACAGCCCTCTGATCTCCAGGCCTCAGAGGTGAGTGTGCTACCTACTGAGCCACTGACACTGCATAACCAGTTTAGCCTCTGTCATTATTGTCTGCAGGTCTGGGATCTTGTTTTCCAGACTGCAAGCATTTGTGTACATGCTTTTCCATTGGCCAGATTTTGGTCTTTTAGTTGTTGGATGAGGTCTGGCATTTTCCCTTGTGTGTGTCGTATGGGGAGCTGGACCTTTTTCCTTACCTGGTGATGCAAATGAACTGCAAACATGCTGAACTCCTGTTTGACCACTAGCTGAGTGGGAAGGGGTGTTCTTCCCTTTCGACGTATGGGGTGCTGCACCCCTCTCCCCATTTGCTAGTTTAAATAATCTGCAAAGATGTCAAACATCTGCTCCAATGCACTGACTCCCTTCTTAGTCAAATGCAGTCCATCAAATTTAAAGAACTTTTGCTCCCAAAACTGTTGCCAGTAGTAGTGAATTTCTGTAACAGCCTTCCAGCGGATGTGGTGGGGTGAACAGAGTGGAGAAGTTCAAGAGCGCATTGGGGTATGAAAAAGGAAATCAAAGTGGAAGGAAAGGAGGTGGGGAGAAAGAGTAGTAGATCAAGCATGATCTGCAGTAATAGTGTAGGTAGGGAGAAATGGTCAGACTGGATGGACCAAGCAGTTCTTATCTGCTGTTAAATTCTATGTTTCTATGTTTCTATTTCTCCTATAAGAAGTATAAACTGCTATGCTTGCAGTAGCTGTGCCAAGAGAGATAATTGGCCTATGATGACAGTCAAATGCTGGTGCAACTGATAGCTATCCTCCAGAAAAGTGATGAAGAAAGCTGTGCGAAAGGGGTCACTGCTTGCCAAGGTTGTGAGACATAAGCAAGGGAGAATGCAGATGAGCCAGTGCTTATGAATGGGTCAGCTGCACAAGCAGATTGGGTGCAAATGCTGGAGACATGCTGCCCTGGTTAAGATAAAGGCAGAATTTAAGATCAAGAAGATTAAGCTGGAAGCAGAGGAGTGAGAGAAGGAGAATAGGTGAAAGACTGAGGAGCAAGAAAAGCAGTGCGAGTACGAGATTCAGATGAAGAAGGTTGAGCATGAGAGTCAGATGGAAACTACGCTAGAGGACATCCCCACAAACTGTGAGTAATGGTATGAGGGGTTTGACCCAGAAGGCAAATTTAATTCTAAAATGTTTCCCAGGTATCAGGAGTGGAATGATTTTGATTTGTTTTTCCGACTGCCACTGCTTACAGGCAAGGCATTAGAAGCTCTTGTCTGAATGAACAATAATGATTGCATGGACAATGATGAAGTGAAAAATGCCTTGCTAAAGCATATTCAGTTAACCTGATGCCAATAGGCAAAAAGTTAAAGGGCGAAGGAAGGTACAGGGTTACAGCTAATCTGAAGTATGTGTGCAGCTAAGTAAATTATTAGAACATTGGGTAGAAGGTGGAAAAATTCACTGTGTAGAGGAGATAAAATATTTATGTCTTCTGGACAAGTTTCTAAAATCTGTATTTGAGGATCTGAGAATGTTGTTGTTGGATAACTGTCTGAGCCCTACACGAGAAGTAGTCAAGATGGCTGATCAGTTCATATCCAGCCAACCATCCTCTCACCACGAATGGAATGGGGGAGGGACATCAGGTGGTTTTAGGGAAACCCTGAGTGGACAGCCTAAAGAAAGGCAGCCTGTGCGTGAACAAAAAGGAAAGCCCCTTGGTCTCAAAAGCATGGAGACAGGTGAATGCAAGTGCTGTATCTGTCAGAAATGGGGGCATTTGTCTTACAGCTGTCTAAAAAATGAAATGAAGTGTACGAGTGCAGCTGGTGGGGGTAGATTGAGAAGCTCTCCACAGTTGGTAGCCTGTATACGGAGTGCAATGCCCTCTAACTCAGCACATGTGCACCCTGTGTGTGTGTGTGAACGGGAGGGTGACCCAGGGATTAAGGAACACTATTCCTCCATTTCTTTGTTGAAGCAGGATCTGATTCAAGAGGAACAGATTTTGCCTGGCCAGTTTTCTAGGATTAGAGGAGTGACAAGTTCTGCAGTCTCAGTGGCACTGGCCCACAAATTTCTAATCTGGGAAGGTGACCAAGGCATATGGGAGGTGGGTGTCATGCCAGACCTGCCTGTGGATGTAATCATGGGTAATGACTTTGATAGTCGGACCAATATTGTGTGGGTCACTACCCATAGTAAGGTGAGGGAACCAACTTTTGAGGACACAGAGGGGGCAGTGCATGAAGAAGAAACTCTTGCTTCAATTACAGGACAAGTTGTAGCTGAAGAATGAGCTGGGAGCAGCAGTTCTGGGCCACAGTTACATACTAAGGAAAGCTCAGCCATGGGCAGCTCTCCCTCAGCAGAGTGTATTCTGGGAAAAGTTGGGTGTGCAGAGCTAGGGAGAGCCCAGCAAGCTGACTAATCCCTCTAAAAGTTAAGGGAGTTACTGTAGAGCTGCAGTATTGTGCAAGTTATGTTTAGCGCATGACACTAATTAGAAACAATTTCACAAATTTAATTTCACGCTCTGCAATTAACACTAAATTTGGGTCTATTGAAAATATGCAATTTTGGCCAATTTGCACCATTTTATTTTAGCACAATTATCACTTAAGCAAATATAGCTATTATTATTTTGCATCAAATATAACCAGTTCTACAGTAGTCACCAGTGGGGAAGGTGACTCTGAGTGCTGGAGAAAGGGGGGTGTACTGTGATAATGAGTGGGTTCCTAATGGAAGAACAGAGGAAGGGGTATTCTGGCAGATTGTGGTTCCTAGAGAATACAGGAAGCAGCATCTGGCCTTGGCCCATGATATACTCTTTTCAGGACACCTAAGGGTCAGCTGCACAAAACGACAGCTGACTAATAATTTTTAGTGGCCTAATTGTTTAAGGATGTGGTAAATTACTGCTTAACTTGTTCATGTGCCAGAGGGTGGGAAAGGTTGGAAACATGGTGAAAGCAGCTCTGAGTCCCCTATCTGTTATTGAAGGGCTTTTTTAGTGAGTTATCATGGACATTGTGGGGCCCCTTAGCACCTCAAGTCACACTGGCAAGTGATACATTTTGGTGGTCGTAGATTACACCACAAGGTACCCAGAAGCAGGTAAGTGATACATTTTGGTGGTCGTAGATTACACCACAAGGTACCCAGAATCAGTGCCCTTGTTTCCTATTGAGGCTGAGAAGGTGGCTGACAAACTGCTGTTAATATTTTGTGGGGTGGCTCTTCCCCTGGAGATTCTGTTGGACCAAAGAATCAACTTTATGTATGATTTGATGGTTAGTCTCTGGAAGACACGTGGGGTAATGCAGCTCAGGGCTTCACCATATCACCTCCAGACTAACAGTGTGGTCAAGCAATTCAATGGGCCCCTTAAGACAATGTTAAGGGCATTCACTGACCATGCTGAAGACTGTTGTCCAGGAGTCCACAAGGTTCTCACCCTTTGAGCTCCTGTTTGGCCACAGGTTAAGGGGTTCCCTTGATTTGGTAATGGATGAATGGGATTGTAAGCTTGCTCTCCAAGGGAAATCTGTTATTGAATAGGTCCTGAATTTCAGGTCATGGCTCAAGGAGCTTATTGGGTTTGCCGAGGAGCACGTAGCTGCTGCACAACAGAGGCTGAAGACATGGTACCACTGTGGAGCCAGAACCCAGGAGTACGAAGCTGGGGAATGGGTGTTGGTGCCTGTCCCTATCTGGAAGAACAATTACAGGCAGCTTGAGGGAAGGGGCTTACTTGGTGGTCAGGAGGGTGAATGATGTTAATTTTGTGGTGGAGCTCCCCACAGGAGGCACAAACAGTGAGTTTGCCATATAAGTTAAGTAAGTAAAATGTTATTCTGATATCAGAACAGGATAACCCAATTTAGCTGAAGTTCATTTTCAATGGGGTCCCACAGTACAAAAATATCAGTTTCACAACAAAATATAGTCTATTATACAACATAAGTTGACCATACAAGACAATAATAAATATACATTTCTCAAGTACAAGCTTTTGGAGAATTTGCAACATTTATGAGCCAAGATCTTAAAGCATTCCAAGATAGTATGTTTCTATACAGCCTCAAGTGGCCGGACAGACTTTTCCACAACCTTGGACCCATATGTTGACCCTTTACTGTTTTCATAGATGGCACCATATAATTTATCTTCTCTGCTGCATGTAATCCTTCCCTAATGCACAGCTACTCTAATAATTCTATCAGATAGTCAGGCATTGTTTGGAGATGACAGCGATAGATCAAATGTAACATGCATATATTATGTCATTCTGTCAGTACTTTCCAGTTTAGAATTCTATAAAGAGGGCAGCGATGCGTGTCCCAGCATGCATCTAGAACAAATTGCACAAACCTATTTAACATTACATCAAGCCTGTGCAATACTCCTCCAGAGGCACCCCCATACACAACATCACCATAATCAAATAATGGTATTACCATAAAGATAACAATTTTTAATCTAATATCTGATGGTATACAACCTTCATGTTTATACAGGACCCCCAATTTCTTATTTAATTTTTTAGTCAATGTATCAATGTGAATATCCCATTTACAGTGGGAGTCTAACCAGACTCCCAGGTATTTATAGCAGTCAACAAGCGTTAGACTACAATCAGCCAGTGTTTTTATATTCAAATTCATTTGTTTTTGCATTTTTTTATTAGAAAACAAAATTACTTGTGACTTTAGGGGGTTCAGAACTAAACCATGTTCCTGAAAATAACTGCAATACATTAAAATCTTTTTGCAACTTTTTCTATATCTGACTAATGGATTTACCTTCCCATTAAAGTATTGTATTATCCGCCTACAAATGGTGCCAGACATCACTCATTGGATGTCCAACACCATTTGTATATATGTTAAACAATATAGGTCCTAGCACTGACCTATGTGGTACCCCGGATTTGATATTCAAATATTTAGATACAAAGTTATTATTTAGTCTGACCCACTGCTGTCTCCCATCCAGGTAGCCATGGAACCATTCTAGCGCATCCTGTTTGAGGCCTATAGACTTCAAATTTTCAATCAACACCAGATGGTTTAAAGTGTCACAAGCCTATGATAGAACTATAAATATGACCCCAACCACGAGGCCTTTATCCATGGCCACCCGGAATTCCAACACATCCTTAACTAGCGCTGTAGTAGTGCTGTGCTGCACTCTGAATCTTGATTGGTATTTATTATATATTTTATGGCCTTCAAGGTAACTATTCAATTGATGGACTGTAATTTTTTCAAATATCTTTGAGGTAGCCAAAAGCAATGATATAGGTCTGTAGTTTCCCATATCATTTTTCTCATGCCCTTTAAATATGGGTATTACTTCTGCCTGTTTCAGGCTAGAGGGTAAACACCAGCGCTCAATGAAAGGTTAAAGAGATCAGTCAATAAAGGGGCCACCACGGATGCAGCAGTTTTAAACAAAAAGGATAGAATCCCATCCGAACCTTGGGCCTTATTTATATTTAGTTTTAATGACTCCTTGAAAACCTGGGCTGTGGTTATATTTTGAAAAGGGAAAGATGGTTTATTTTCTTCTCTTTTTTCTTGGTCCTTTTTTTGCTGTGATGTACCAGGGAAAAGGGATGTATCAACTTCAGGGGACCCCATGTTTATAAACATCACGTTTAACATATCAAGTTACCCTATCTGAAAGATTATGGGAGACATTATTTACCATAAAGGCATTAGGTAATTTGGAAGTTCTATTTCCTTGTAACTTTTTTATCATATTCCAAAAATCCCTAGGATTATTTGCCCTAAATGCCCTAAAGCCTGATACAAAACATTCTGCCTTAGCCTTCTTTATATTTTTGATGTGCAGATTAAGTGCAGCACAGTATCTATCCCAAAACACTCATTTTTCCCTTTGCTAACCTCCGTGCTGCATCCCTTGCTTTGTGGTATGTTCTCAATTCTGCAGTATACCATGGGGAATTATTATTTGTTACTTTCTTAATTCAAATTGGGGTGAAGATATCACATACAGATATGAATTCACTATGAAAATAGTGCTAAGCACCATCTATGTCAGGGATTAATGTCAGTCTATCCCAGCTTCTAACTTCCAGCTCAACCATAAAAGAGGTGTAATCCAAATGTTAAAATTTTCAATAGGATTTCACTTGAGATATACACGGTTTCTTATCTAATTTTCTGATGCAAAAAGTAATCCAATGATCACTAAATGTATCTGGTAATACATCAGATACTGAATATTTTATTGGATCTGAAGTAAACATTAAGGCTGGGATATCCAAAGGGGTTGTGCCTGCCTGGCACAGCGCAAATTCTGATGCAGCAGGGCGCAATGTAATTGTATGTAGCGAAGATGCAAGGGGGGTGCCCATGCATATGTGGCACATCCCGATATTAAGCCTGGGATGTGCGGCGCATATGCCAGTGCACCCCTGCATTGGGCCACATAGGGGGCTCAAAGTTGAGCCCGTGAAACAGTGGAACACCTCCTGGCTACCCACAGGTGGGCTGCTGTATTGCAGGGCACAACACAGCAGCCACCAGCTGTGGGTGGCCACCCGCCCACCCAGAACACCATCCTCAAGCACACACTTCACCCTGGTGGTCTATTGTTCCCCCCTCCCTCCCGAGGCCCGATTCCCTGAGTAATGGTAATGTAGACCTTTCCCTAGTGGTCAAGTGGTCCCCCCTCCCTCCAGAGTCCCTGATTCCCTGATAAAGTAAAAGAAGACCATTCCTGGTGGTCTAGTGGTTTCCCCCCTCCTGTCAATGTCGATCAAGGTACAGCACTGTCAGAAATATCCCTAGTGATCAGTGGTACCCCCACCCCTCCCACACACAGAACCTCTTGCCCATCTCGCTCCCCCATCGCCGGTAAGGTGGCAGCAACCCCCGTGTACCTGCGGCCACCCACTTAATGACAGGTACAGTATGAAGTGAAGCCCATTGGTCCCTCAGTGACCAATGGCTTACAGGGCATACTGTACTAGACAGTCCCAACTAAGGGAATGACCGGGTGGCCGGGTGGTATACAGGTGGGTTGTTGCCACCCGCCGATGATGGGGGATCAGGGTGGGCAAGAGGTTCTGTGTGAGTGGAAAGGATGGGGGGTGCCACTGCTGTACTGCAATTGCAGTGACAGGCGGGGGGACCACTAGACCACCAGGGACATAGAAACATAGAATTTGACGGCAGATAAGGACCGCTTGGCTCACCCAGTCTGCCCATTTCCCTACCTACTGGATAAGCTGCAGATCCTAGTTAACCAGCAGCCTACTTCTTTCTACCCCCACCCCCTAGAATTGCCTTATGACTGTCCCATGCATGCTTGAATTCCACCACTGTTTTTGACTCCACAACCTCCTCTGGAAGGCCGTTCCATGCATCCACAACCCTCTCTGTGAAAAAATACTTCCTTAAATTACCTCTGGCCACCCACCCTCTATCTTCAAATTATGCCCCCTTGTTCTTGCACACCTCTTTTTTTGAAAGATGCTACCCCCTTGGACTTTGTTGATTCCCTTGAGGTACTTGAAAGTTTCTATCATGTCCCTCTCCTCCTTTCCTCGAGGCTATACATATTAAGCTCCTTAAGTCTCTCTTCATATGTCTTCCGGTGCAGACCCTGCACCATTTTAGTTGCCCTCCTCTGGACAGCTTCCATCCTGTCTATGTCTTTGCGGAGACTGGGTCTCCAGAACTGCATGCAGTACTCCAGATGGGGCCTCACCAGCTGTCTGTACAGAGGGATAATAACTTCCTGTTTTCTACTGGTGATGCCTCTCCTATGCATCCCAGTATCCCCAAGCCCTCCTTGCTGCCCTCTCACATTGCTTGCCCACCTTTTAGGTCATCTGATATGACTACCCCCAGGTCCCTTTCTTCCATTTTTGTTGTTGTTAGTATCTCACCCTCCATTGTGTACTCTTCCCCTGGGTTTTTGTTTCCCAGGTGCATCACCTTGCACTTCTTAGCATTGAATCTAAGCTGCTATACATTTGACCATTCCTCTAACCTTGCCAAGTCCCTTCTCATCCTTTCCACCCCACCTAGTGCATCAACTCTGTTGCAGATCTTTGTGTCATCTGCAAAGAGACATACTTTTCCTTCCAGTCCCTCTGCAATGTCGCTTATAAAGACATTGAAGATTGACATTCAAGGGGACAGTCTTCTTTTACTGTATCGGGGAATCAGAAGGGAGGGGGTGCCACTTGGCCACCAGGGAAAGGTCTTCATTAACATTGATGGGGAATGGGGGATCTGGAGGGTGGGGACACCACCAGACTACCAAGGGTTGTCATGTTGTGCTTCTACCATGATTATGAGTATGGCACAGGGGATGCACCGGGATCCTCACTGCACATGTCATGCTGTGCAGGGTGCCAGGCACAAATAGCCAGGCTGTCCTGCGAAAGGCATGCAAATGAGGCCATAATGTCATGCAAATGGCCCCATTTGTGCCTTGCATATATTATGGCCTCATTTGCATGCTGCCACTGAATATTGTGGGTGCTGCGCCTAGCGCAACTACACTTGTGCTGGCACATCCCTGTGCTCCCTATATGTGCATGCCATATTCAACGGTGCTGTGCCATGGCACATCACCGGTGAATATCACCTGGTCCTGGACCCGGTGCATCCCAGTTGAGCAGCACCCAGGCTTGTGCCACTGCCCAGCACAGTCTGAATGTCTGGACCCAAGTCTAAAATTGTAGAAGAACTAAGGATTTTAGGATTTAATCTTGTAATGGTGGTAATTAACTGGGATAGCCCCAACATTGTAAACATGATGAAACCCTATTAAGACAGGGCTGAAATGGTACTTGCTGTGTGCAGCTATCCAGAGGAGGGAACAGAAGCAGACCTGCTAGTAGGTCTCCTGTGAAAGGTGAAGGGAAAATCCTAAGTGGATGCTGTCACCCTCTCAGAGTAGCTGACACCAGCACAAGATGCCAAAATGAGTAGGGGTGCTGCATACATTTGGTGAAATGTTTATAGGGACACCGGGGTAATACTGTACCACACTGGCAGAGCACCACATAGATACAGGGTCAGGGCATAGATAGGGTGGAGACAGTACAGAAAAGGGCAAGGAAAATGGTGCAGGGCCTGCAACAAAAGCATCATGAGGAAAGACTCTAGGAATTAAATATATACTCTCTAGAGGAAAGAATGGAAAGGGGGTACTTGATAGAAATGTTCAATTACCTCACAGGCATTAATATGGTACATGAGGGTAGCATTTTATATGGAAAAATATGCTCAAGTACAAGAGGTCACGCAATGAAACTGGAGGGGGACTCAGAAGAGATGCGAGGAAATACTACTTCATGGAAAGGGTGGTGTACACCTGGAACAGACTCCCAGTGGAGATGGTAGGTAGTAAAATGGTAACAGGATTCAAGCATGGATGGGATGGACACAACAGAACCTTTGAAATGAGGTAAGGGGGGAAGACTGGAGATTGAGAAGGGTCTACGGTGGCACTGTAGGTAAGAAAGACATGGCAGACTAGGTGAGCAAAGTGATCCTTATCTGCTGACAACTTCTATGTTTTTATGGTCCCACGCCCCACTAAGACAGCCACCCTACAGAGTCTCAGAAGGTATAAGACATTCCAGAGTGGGGAAGATCAAACAGATCTTGTCTCTCCAGGTGATCTAAGAGTCAAATAGTCCCTCAACCTTCCCACTGGTTCTGATTCCCAAAAAAGATGTGACCATGAGGTTTTGCATAGACCACAACGAGCTCAACAGCTGCACAGAATCAAATGCATACCCACATCCAAGACAGATGAGATCCTAGAGAAGTTAGGGGGAGCCCATTACCTGTCCACCACAGACCTAACAAAAGGCTGCTGGCATGTACCCCTGGGTATATTGTTGAAAAAGTAAAAACAATACAGTGAAGACCATTACAGTGATGAAGATGGCATGGTCACTGTAATGGTCCCACTGTACACTGACACTGCTTCACCCAGTGTTTCACCACCTCTCCAAATAAATTTTGACTAGAAGTTGGTTATTTTAGAAATCAGGGGGTGTGGGGGCCAGTGTTTTTCTGATGGCACAGTGCCGACTGTCAGTATTGCGCCTGTCGATGTAATGGATTTCGACAAATTCGTTGTCGAAGCGGCTTGGTGGAACTGTACCCCTGACCCCTGAAGCCAGAGAAAGGTCAGCCTCCATAACCCCATTTAGATTATTCAAGTTCAGGGTAATGCCATTCAGGATTAAGAATGCACCCGCCACAGCCTCCTTTCAGTGGCTCGAGCACTGCCTTCTGCAGGGGGCAGCAGACTTCACTCTGGCCTACATGGATGACATAGCCATCTATAGCCAGACCTGGGAGGAGGATGATGTCTGGCATGGGACTGAGGTATTCTGCTGACTGCAGGCCACTGGGCTGAGAGACAAGGCTGAAAAGTGATAGCTAGGAATGGCAGAAGTATCATACATTGGACGCAGGATGGGGAGTGAGTACATCTGATGTGAGTCAGTAAAAACTGAGGCCATCCAAGGATGGGCCACACCCATGACCAAATGGAAAGTACGGACCTTCCTAGACACAGCAGGGTAGTATAGAAACTTTGTGCCAGATTTCAGCAACATGGTCAAACCTCTCTCCAATCATATCGGAAGAAAATGCTGAAAAAAGTTTAGTAGATGGAAACATGTGACACTGCATTCCACCATCTGAAGGAGGCATTGTGTCAGGCTCCTGTGCTCACTAATCAGGACTACTCTTTTAGGATCATTGTACACATGGATGCATCTGATCATGGGCTAGGTGTTGTTCTGAGTCAGATTACGCACACAGGAGAAGAGCACTCAGTCATGTACCTGAGCAGGAAGCTCCTGCCCAGAGAAAAGGTGTATGCCACAATAAAGAAGGAGTGTTTAGGGATTGTCTGGGCTTTGCAGAAGCTGCTAACTTTTGGTTTTTTAACCAGGAGAGACACACTAAGCTGAAGCTTGTTTACAGGTGCGACCTGGGAGCACAAAGAAGTTAAGTGACTTGCTCAGGGTCACACAGTATGCAAGCGGGGGCTGTGGGATTCTAACCCAGGTCTCCAGGTTTGCAGCTCAGTGCTTTAAATCACTGCACTATACTGCCTCCAAACTTAAATGTAAGAAAGGGAGTTTAGCCTGTTTACTGATCACAACCCCCTATACATGGCTGCATAGAGACCAGTGGCCAGAATTCAAAGTTACTAAGATGGAGCTTGGTGTTACAGTCCTGTGATATGCACATTAAGCACTGCAGTGGGTCACAGCATGACAATGTAGACAAGCTGTCCAGGCAGTAGCTAATGCCCTTGATTTTTTTCCTCAAGCAAGAAAGATGCTAGGAGAAAGAAACTAAGGTGGGGTTCACACAAAGAGTGAACCGAGGGCATAGTAGGTGGAGCCAACACCCATACACACACACACACACTAGGGCTGCTAAAAAGATGTGTATTTTTATTTCTCAGGGAGGTGGATATTACAATTTTCTGTGTATACCTATGCTGCATTCCTTTTTATGTGTATGTAATTCTTTCTTTCAAATTAAGTATCTGCTGGGGAAAGGAAAGCTTTTTATTAGTGTCTCTGAAAAGAAAACAGAACATTTGGCTCTGCTGAAACTCAGTGCTACTGCACAGACGTGCTCAGAAATTCATTTCTGAGCATGTCTGTGCAGTAGCGCTAATATTGCACTCAGTAGGTGGCTGGCTGTGGAGGTGAGAGGTGAGCTGTGCCAGTCACTGGCTGAGGATGGGTGGGGGGTGCTGGGTGGGCTGGCACAGCTGGGTGGGGGGCCACTAGACTACCAGGGTGTCGGGATCATCATCTATGTTAGTAATATACAGTTCGGGGGGGCAGTAGACTACCAGGGAAATGGGGATATTGACATTTTATTTATGTACAGTTTGGGAGGGGGGCAGAAGACTACCAGGGAAATGGGGATATACACTTATTACATTTATGTACAATTCGGGAGGGGGCACTAGACTACCAGGGAAATGGGGATATATACTTATTACATTTATGTACAGTTCAGGGGGGTCCACTAGACTACCAGGGATTTGGGATTCTATGGTTGGGAGGGCCACTGGACTACCAGGGCAGTTACATGCTGCATCTGCGATGTGACCCGGGTCCGGGGAGCACGAGGAGGGGGGGATGCACTTGCGATCTGTGGCAGTGGCTTGCGACATGCTCACCAGATATGCCCACAGTTCAGTGTATCTGACCGCATGTCACAAGTTGCAGGACTTAGCTGCAAAGACCATGCCCCTTCTAGAATTGGGCCCCATGTCTTAGATTTATATCCTATTTATAGTGGAGGTAAAGGGGAATTTGGGGTAGATTTTGTTTATAATTTTGTGAATCTGTGACTCACAGAAAGAGTATTATCAGATGGAGATCAGATTTATTGGGCTTCCATGCTACACTTAACTTTTTAGCTTTTCAAAATTGAAACGTTTTATTTCTTTTGTAAGTGTAATCAGAATGTTAGACTTACGATTATCCATATCTTGTTAGAATGTCCCCTTCTAACAATGTATAGGGAAAAATTGTTGTCTCTCTTCATTGAAAGAATACAAGGGCAGGGGCAAAAGGAAACAATCCAAAAAATCCCATTTACTGATTATAAGACTTTAATATTTGCATTTGCACATTTTCTGTAAAAACTCATTACATTTTAAAATTATGACTTGTCTCCTTGGATGTTTCTGTATGCTCCCTCATGAAATTAATGTATTTTTATGTTTCCTATTTAATGTACATATTTTAATTGTCTCATTTACTTGTATGCTAAAATAGTTTTTTATGCATAAATAAAATAAACTGAACTACTTCATGTTTCTGTAACTGAGTCCTTTGAGGTACAGTTAACTGACTTATAACTGACAAACTGTATTTTCACCTCACAAGAGAAGGCTGCAGTTACTATAATATGTTCTAAACTAAGGAATTCTCAGCTGTGACAGAGAGGGGTGGGTAAGTCTGCCCTTGATCAAGGATTGTGTACTGTGTGAGCAGCTGATCTTGAGAAATTCAGATCTAGAAATACCCCAACAGAGTACCTAAACAGAATGGTGACTGTTACTGAAATACTGAGAAAGCTGGTAACAGTGACACAGACCTAGTCTGGAACTCAAGTTTGCCACAATCTCCCAAATAATATAGAGTCAGTTGATAACACTTTAAGCATATAGTGACTGCATTCTGTAACTTTCAGCTTCTCTTTCCACATAACAAGGACTGTTGTTTAATGCCTCTTAATTATTTTGTATTTACTGTAGTTTTTTGGTTTTGGAGATGTCGAGGTACATGTAACACTAGCATAAACATACTACAGTAGGGCCGTATTGAAACCAAGTTAGCTAAGTATTACATGACTAATTTTATTCCCTTAAGTATTTGAAAGGCCAACCAAGATTTCACTAGACCTTTTGGATATTTAAAGTCATGAATCAAATGATCATAACAATATGTAAGTCCCTTATTTTAGCTACCTATAGTATGTAACCTATACAATGCAAAGCACAGGGAATCCCTTGTCAGGAAATGTAGGAAAAATATCCCACAGTACAAAAGATGGTTCACCAGGCTTGCTGAAATGCTAACTTCTTGTCGTAAAACACATGTCAATACACCTTCCACAATATTTTACTAGTGCTTTACTTGGGATATGTTTATCATGACAAGGTCTATACAGAATCATGTGAAATGTGTGAGCACATTATTTAAAATGGCAACCTGACACTTAAAATAAGGTTACATATATGAATTGGGACAGTATTAAGACACATAAAAATTGAACTTTCTTTTGAACTATGTTTCAGATTGACCTATGCCCAGTGATAGATAGCTTTGATTTTGCAGTAATCACATCATATCATTCTGAGCTCACAAAGACGGTCTAATTCCATTCAAGACTTAGACAAGCAGCCTTAAACATGTTATTTGTCTTGATCAATATGACACAACATTAACAGAACTTTCCAATTATAAATGCATGTTCAAACATGACATAAGCACAGAGTTGCAACAGTAATCTTTGCTATAATGGCAACTACTTTGTTCTTTACTAAATGGCAATAAAGTTAATGAAATTATCAAGAAGGCATTAATAGTATATGGTTGTGCTCTCTTAGTATAAATTACTATAGCTTTCCAATGTACTCCTATACAGGATTTAGCCCTAAAACATTAAGATTCAATTAAAAGGATGGACAGGTATTGGTTAGTAAAGTTATATACTGTATCAGGAGTAATGTACTTAAGAATTTATGAACCTATAATAACAATTGCATTTGTATTGGACACCTGTTACACTACAGTTCATGCAAATTACATTTTGCAGTGGTTATAAAGAAGGTTGGAAGGGGGATAAAACACATGTTCTTAATGTCATATTTTACTCTGATAAATATCAGACTTAATAAAAGAGAGGATAACATGGCTCACCTACATTTGTGGGGGAATTGGTGAATAGATCTTGATAAACTGTGAGATACAAGGCCGATTACCAATTAATAGCACAGCCAGTCTGGATGAGAGTAATAATACATTTCCTATAAAAGTTCACTATCTGTGCTACAAAGGTGGCATGTAGGAAGTGGTTTCTGTAGCTGTGACCACAGCAGTAATGTTAGCACATTGAACTGGATGAAGAAAGAACAGGATACTGGGTAAACTACTGTATATATTTATTTTAACAAATTTTGCTTGGAAAGGCCAACTGAGCTGAAGACAGCTCATTTCCATAGGCACCAAGGGGAATGGTACATGAAAACATTTCCAGTGAAAAAGAAAAAATATTATCAGTGTTTACAGACCAAGGAAAATGTTTTTCAGTTTTACAGGCTAATTATTTGAGTTAAGTAATCACAAAAAATGAAAAAAAATGTCCACTGACTCCCAGTGCAAATGAAATAAACTCTCCATAAAAGCTGGGCAAGAGAGAAAGGAAATGAGGTACAGGAGCAGACGTGAGTGTTGTGGTGATGGAGGAGGTCTTTCAGGCCAGCAAGAGTGGAGGTTGAGCAGATGGAGGGTGAGAGGCAAGACCAAAGCTTGAGGAGCTGATGTAAGACAAGGCCAACTGCCATGTGGTGGACTTGGTGTGGGTCAAGGAGAAAAAATGGGAGTTAGAGGAACAGAGGATTTAAGGGGGAGTGCGTAAGTGAGCAGAGGGAGCTATTGTAGCAGGAGAGGAAACTAAACCAGAACTTGGAGATTAGAGAGGCAGAATGGCAGAATGGAAGAGCCATCTGCCAGAGAGAGAGACAGAGAGAGAGAGTTTGTTGTATTAATTGTGAGAGAACCAAACTAGAACTCTAAAGTAACAAAGGCAGAATGAGAGAGGCATCTGCAAGAGAGATAAAGAGAGGGAGGGAGGGAAGGAGGGAGGAATAGAGGGATCTATGATTGGTACATAGAGTAGTCATCCAATGGCACAAATGACAGAAGGAATGGAAACGAGGGTCCAGTTTGGTAAAAGGAGATTTAGTAATGGAACCACATACCACCTCCCTGTATTCAAAGCTAAGAAGGATCATTTTCATAGTGATCTCTATCAAGCAGGACGGTACATACAAGCTCTGTTTCTGTATGGAGCACCAAGTTTTGGGAGAAGTTTGGCATGGATGATGTCAATGTTGTGGTAGAAGTGTACATGAGTGTCAAGTCAAACACCCAGCTATTGAAAAGTGGAGACTGCACCCAGTTGGGAGCCATGCTTGAGCTTCACTATAAACAGAAATTCACTATCTAGGAATTTACTATAAAAGGCTTTCATATTACACAGTAATAAAAGAATAATAAAAAGGTATAACTTTCAGCAAAGAATGTAGATTTTAAATGCATGTCATGACAAACAGGACAACACCATGGATCTAATTTGTTTCTGGATAATTCTTTGGAAAACTGTCAAGGTAAGGACACCAAGAGGTTTTATGTTCCACACTATAAGACAGTAAAGTTGTTCATATGCTGTAATTTGTATAATTGTTCCTGTATAGTCTAGTATTCATTGCAACTTGGGAAAAGCATAAAAACTAGATCGAATGAAAATCTAACTACTTTGACACTTAAACAGCAAATTGTCTATGAACTGATCAGTATTGCTCCAGAAAAGCACATCTCACAGACAGCTTTGTTAAGTCTCACAAGCCTGAAAATAAATGTTCCTGTACAATAGCTGGAAACATTCTTGCTAAACCAGGCTCAAACTCATACCAACCTTTTCTCTTGGCTGGAGGATGAATGTCACCTAAACAGACAAAAATAATGATAATTTACACAAAGGTCTACACACCATTTCCAAGGTTCAACTAAATGTTTTAATCATATCACTTAAAAAATTGGTACTTTGGTCATCACAGTGATAAAAATGAACAGCTTATTCATTGCAAGTACAATACTTTTAAGTTTAATTTTTTATTGTTACCTACCCTCCCCTCAGCTGTTGATGAGTTTAAATACCCCTTGAGCAAGATCTCTATTTGTGCTAAGTTGTTTTGATGAATTGTAAATTGCTTACTTATATGTTGCACTTTATTCTTATGCCACACCTCTTTTGTATAATTGTACTGCACATGCCTGCTACCATAATTGTTTGTATTGTATTGATTTACTGCATTTGCTGCCCCTAATTCAGTGTATCTAGAGCACTACATAAATAAAAGTTGACTTGTCTTGCCTATCTGTAATCCATTGTGCTTATGTACAGTACTCTCCTAGGTTGAGACTGAAAATATGTAGGCATGATATTATGTAGCTCATTTACCCAGTAATCAAAAAACAAATAAATAAATTAAAGGAACACTGTCAACCCTTTTTGCATCATATTATGTTTGGTTAAAAACCCACATTTTATGATTGCTTACCATGTCTAAAATTCACTGATTATGCTGGCTCTTTTATCTTCTTCCTTTCTTAGTAGAACTGAAATGTGTGCTAATAGTGTAATTACGCTGACCTTGTTTTGTTTCGACTCCTTCATCTACTCTTATTGCATACTTCCTGAACATGAGGAACACTCTCCCAAAACAAATTGCAGCCATGCATGATGCAATAGTCTCCTCCCTTCTCACCACTTCATGAGTATCTAGACTGCGTTGGGGCAATCCCAAGTCCAGGAAAGAAGCAGTGGGATTTGTTCATGGAATGTAAACAAACATGTTTTGGTGTGGTAACACCAGTATGGTTGGCAGTCTGTTTTTCACTTTTTAAAAGAAAAAGGGAATCAGACTCAAACTACATAGAAATATAGAAGGTGACAGCAGATAAGGTCCATGTGGACCACCTAGTCTGCCCCTTTTCTCTACCCTACCTCATGCAATACTGCAGACCCTAGTTGATCTGCGACTTACCATCTCTTCAATTTTGAGCCTATCCCATACATTCTTGACTGCCAGCTACCTCAGCAATCACTACAGAATGTAGCAATCACAAAATGTGTTTTTTAAACTATGGATACTTTGAGGCCTAAGAGGGTTGACAGTGTCCCTTTAAACATGTTTTGTCTATTATAATGTACCAAATATTAGTGTGGATGAATCTATTTTATGCAATTACAGTTAGATATTAAAACTTTCTCTTTTCATAGGAGTATCCCCTTCCCACCGCATTAATTTTTTTTATCAAATTGTGATTTTTTTGTAACTTCTGACTTTGAAAATACTAAGTAAAGATATTTTTTTCAACAGTATGATTATTTTTATGGCACTATGTTTGTCATAGGCATTCACCACTGCTTCAACGTGGCCCAGATCTTTCCTGCTTCAATATGTTATGCATGCCCAAGAGACAAAGACAGTGGAAATATTTCCATAGTAACACAGTATTGTGATTATAGAAATTATTTGAACTTGATTCAAAAAGGGGGATGGCATAAGCACAGTTTATGCATTGGTGGCCCTTTGAGCACCATGATATGATGCTATGGAAGTTTGTAAGCATGCCAATAGAATTCAAAGACCATGGCTGCCCTCATACAAAAGAACAGAGTGCCATGGAAGGGGGGTGCCTGGTAAGAGGAGCTACACTGGACAACATGCCTCTAATTAGAAGCCTAGTCTGACCACTTACTGCATCCCCTGTTCTGTCTTCACAGGGAATCCTGGGATGCAGCAGTCCTCAGAGGGAAATGCCATAGCCATTATGGGGAGGCTCACTTTTGAAATTAAAAATAAATGCTTTACTTGCCAGTCCGTGCCCTGGTCCCCATGGCAAAGAGAAGTGCTGAGCACAAGCCAGTATTTCTGGGTGGGGTCTGTTCTAGCTCTAGGATTGCTGATAGGATAACGCTGAGACTCTTACAGCAGTGTCATTCAGTTGTAATGTAAAAACATCTTGGCTGTCCTAAGTTATGCATAAGAGCTTCATGAATTCCACATGTAGCTGCCACTCCCTGTGAGATGCTCTCAAGCTGGCTACCCAAGGTGCTTCAACCAACACCCAAGATTGGCTTGTAGGAAAGGACTGGTCTGTTGGAGGTGGTTTGTGAGTTGTGAATACTATGGGTCCTCCCTCACTCCACTTCAAGTGGCAGAGGAATGTATGTCTGCCATGTGGTGTATATTAGCAGCATGAAGGTACATAATAGATCATGCCCTAATGGTCCATGTTGTCCATGCATCTTACAGCATGGCAGTGACAGAGCCCTAATCTGAGTCTGAATGCACATCAAAGCTCATAAGAGGAAATGCCACCCAGACTTATGCTGTGTAACCCTCAGTGTCATTTTCCTTTTGTAATGTGTGTGTAGTCCTACTTGAAAGACTGAACAGTGCTAACCTCTACAATCTCACCAGGTAGGACATTACATTTTAACTCACCTCTGGGTGAATTAATGCATTTTTTATTATTTACTTAATCTTTCTATTTCTCTTTCTTAGTTTAAGTGAATTTCTGATAGCTATGACTGCACTCTCTTATTCAAACATCTGTGTATGCTTTTGTATTTGGAACACTAAAGTTATGTCCCCTCTTAGCCATCTCTTCTCTGAGTATATCCAATCTCTCTCTCTCTCTCCATAGATCTCATCCCCTTTTATGCTAATTAATATGATGTCCCAGTGCACGACCCTCATAAGCGTCATAATGTTTTTTTTTTCTGTTCTGCACTTACCTAAGCTGGAGGTAGCAGTTCTGGTGCAATCTATCCCAAGGCCTTGCACATAGTAACTGTGATTCTGTCACAATCTGCTCTCATTTTTTCTTATTTAGGACCAGAATTTCAAATATGATGTACACTAACAGATGTTTAAATTTGTCAGGAACAGATCACCATGTTTTATCTGGGTCTATACTGTAAGTTCTGCTACTTACTCAGATTTAGAGTCTTTATTTAAAGGGCAGTGTCTGTATACCTGGAATTGGTTACATGAAGATACTGTGTAAAAATATCATGCATACTATAATGCACATGGATGGTCACTTTGTTTCCATAAGGAAAGAATGATATCCAAATGTTATTCATGGTATTGTCATTAAGTGGTGGTTCTACAACATAGCTGGTATTAGATTAATACTACGCAGTAGGTCATTTGCATGCCGTAGTCTGATTGACCATTTAGGATTAGAACCAATGGTACAATCTCAACAAGAAACCACATCCTGTAATCTTGCATTGTACTTGTGTTCTGTTCAATTATTGCTCTTAAAAAAGGATATGTTTTCCCCTTTTTATGGTTTTCAAAACTTGGTTCCACTGTATACTTTCAATATGTGACTTAAGATTGCATGGCATGTGAGATATTGTCACTTCTTTAGTGCTTTAAGGCATGAGGCAGACCACCTATGACACTGTGATGTCCCACAATGACATAAATGTATCTTTCTCATAGATCAACTTAGAAGTTAAAAAAAATCCTGTCTGCCCAGAAACTGCAGAAAGTGTAAATTCTGTCCACATTTCTGAAACTTTACAAAAAGCCCCAGCTACAGTATATACAGCATAATGACAAATACGTTTTAAAAACATGCTAGGCATGCAGTTCTATTACAGTGCTCTTATGACATTATGGATCACTCCAGATTTACTTTTGTGGCTCAAGATATTACTTAAACCCCTTGATGAGGCCACAGTCTTGTTATGCATGTTTTCCATCATTCTATTTAAAAGTAACATAACGCCTTTAACCGAAAACCATTTTTCTGCACACAAATAACTGGAACTTGCTAAACTGCTAAGGCTACAGAAAACTGAAAAACATGTTTTTGGAAAGCCACAGCAAGGTAAGCTTAGGTGTTAAGCTGTTTAAAGAATGCTCAGAAACACACACGGCTGGACAATACAAGTGCAGTATATGATTCTCTACACCATGCATCTTGATTGAGTAAAGGGTTTACTAAAATGTTCATAAAGTAAACCATTACTAAAATAATGTGTGGCTACATTAAGGCTTTTCTTTTGCTGTGTTGTTTTGAAATGTGTTTTGCCCAGGATAACCCAACTGTAGCAGCCTTTTCATTTAACACCTTTAGCGAATGAAGCTGGCTTTGACTTATCGATTCTGTGCTTTGCATAAGTTTAATGAAGTCTCAGAGCTAGAACACAATGTATTATTTGAAGAGTTCTGGATTTCTTTCTCTAGTGATAAAAAAAAAACATAAATACCTTCTTCAGTGTCATTACTATCCTCAACCCCTGCACCATCTTCACTGATGACATCATCCCTGTGATCGGCACACTACCACTCTCCTTGGCATCATCAAAGTCAACATCTTCAGTTTCTTCAGTGTTCTTTTCATCTTTCCCAGCATCACTTATGTAAGGACTGCTGTCATCACATTGATCAATGCCATCATCACTGACCGCCACCAATGTTGTTTCATCACCCTGTATGTCTTCTTAATAAACAATGTGATTTGTATGTTATTACTATAGTGATGTGCTGGAACAATGTCAAAATGCAGAGACCCTTCATACACGGTGACAAATAGGCAGTGTGTCCTTGTGCAACTTATGTAACTGACTGCACTAGTGTCTACTGTCTTCAGGGACCCTCATGGAAATGAGATGCAGCAGCTCATTAGAGGAGCTCAGAATGCAAACTTTTAAATGAGTAAATGAAAACAGCATGGTAATTGAAGCATGGGGTGTGATGATATGCTTAGGGCACAATTCTGCTTAGTCCTGACTCGGGCTTTTAAATTTAGATTTCTTGCAAGTCCATGTGACATAAGATCCATCTCTTGGAATGTATTTGATATTCTGGAAAAATCTATCCACTTCACAGAATGTATTTGATATTCTGGAGGTGTCTGGGAGTTAGAGGCATCACGGAGAGACATGCTGGGCTCTTGAATAAGAAGGGCATAGGCCAGCTGACGTTATGGGCAGACTAGGTGGGCCAAGCGGTCCTTATCTGCCATTAAATTCTATGTTTCTATGTTTCCCTCACCTTCTACCAGCCAGCCACAAAGTGGCATTTGCTTCTGCTGTGGAGGCAGCTGGTCACCCACCTGTCCTCCCAGCTGGAGCAAGGGTGAGCTACGGTGGATCCAAGCTTCCAGTTCAGAGACAGGGCCAACCATGTGAAAAAAAATATGGGCATATAAGAATATAGTATATGCTCAGGGGCTAAAATTGTGCCTGTTAGAAAATAAACCTGATCAGTCAGATTTTCAAATTACAGCGACAATGTTAATCTCATTGATCTACTGTTTGTTCCATTACGTAGCATGGAAACATGTTATTTACAGCTTGCAAAAAATATGTTGTGTATACTGTTGAGTCAAAACCACATACAGCAAAACTGTTTATACAAAATATTCCATGAAAAAGAGGGTTTAGAATTTTGTGGTTTATTTTGGGTACATGGAAAATATTGTGTATACTCCCCTGTATTGTCCTATGTATATTTAGACAGCCATTGTGTTATTTATTCTACACATGCATACATGAGAGCTGCATGCACAGCTAAAATGGAATGCCATTTTTACAATGCACTCTTCATTAGCTACTGTCACTTGTACCTAAAGAGGAAGTAAAGTCAAAATTTACAAACAAAATATGTTGTGCTGAGAATTTTTATTTGTATGTGAACTCCTTTTAAGCCTTTCCCTGTATTTGCTGAAATGAGTTCTTTCTAAATTTGCTTGCTGGTATTTTGGCCCCAGGGGATCTCCATCTTAGAATTTTTATGGTGCTTTGTGTTCCTACAGTGCATCATGTCCCATATGGCAGTGATATGTCCATGATTCAGTTATGCAGTTATTACTACTATATAACTGCAGAGTAATAACTGCTGCAGAAGCAATCTACTGTTAGGAGCTTGATATTCTGACTTCAACCAAATAACTCTATCTAATCCAAACTTTTTGTTTTGGCATATGTCTAGGTCTAGAGAGCAGAAGTGAGTGTTTTATTTTTAAAGCATTTAATTTCATCAAACTACACACAACCATTAGAAAGGCACAGAAATCAACCATGGTTGCAAATGCTATAATTAGTGGAGGATCTGGCTGATTCCTTACAGAGTAGCCCACTTCATTATCTATCAGGCGTTTGCCTTCTGTAAATGTAGCCTTCAGTAGAGCTCCCTGGAAAAGGAGAGTTACTTAAAATCACAGCTCTACTACTGTAAGCATCAGGGGAAAAAGAAACAGCTTTTTACCATTTGCCACTGTATAGGTATATGCTATTGCTATGCTATTCCACTCACAGCACTTCCTCCCTTATCCCTTTCCCATTCCTGTCCTCTTTTCATCCTACTTCATCCCCCTTCCTTTACCCTTACACTCTCACTTCCCCCTCTCTCATCTGTTTCCTCACCTTGTTCTCTCCCTGTCCCTCTACCCCCCACCCTGTGGGTCTTTCCTGCTTAAACTTCATTGTGGAATCTCCCTCCTTGCTCTTATTTTGCTCCGTCCACCCCCCATTTCACCCATTGTACTTTCTTTCCTTGTAAGCCCTTTCACCCCTCTTTAGACAAGGCCACTGGCTGCACTTGACAAAATAGTTATCTTGTCATATTGTTCTTTTGTTTATGTAATTACTTTCCTCATGTTGTACTACTTACTGAAACCATTGTAATTTGCTATTCTTGTGACTTGACGTGAAACCTCTGTAAAAGAGCCCTTGGCTCAAAGGTCTTTCTGATTTGTTCAATAAATAAATTAATTAATTAATTAATGGACCTGGACACATCACCAACACATGGGACAAAAAGCATTGTAGGAACAAGAAGAGGCATTAAAAAAATGTTAACATGGCGATCCCCAGGGGCCCTAAAACCAGCAAACAAATTTAGAAAAAACTCCTATCGGCAAACACAGTGAAGAACTTACTAGGTGTACACCCACAAATCAAAACACTCTGCACAACGTGTTTTTGTAAATTTTGACTTTAGTTTTCCTCTAAACAGAAGAATGCAGAAAAAAGTTCTAATTAGTGACTCATGCTTAAGACAAGGGCCAGAAAGCATAATGTTATTATTAATAACAACTATAATAAGACAGATTCAATTAAAATCAGAAGCATTTAAGTATATGGAGTGAGTCCCCTTCTGCATTTATGTCTAACAATGAAACATGACTAACCTTTCTTTTTCAGTGGAGGTTCTTCTTCACCTAAATCAGGAAATGGTGGACAAGCAGTAGAAAAAAATCAGAACTATCATTATGACACTAAAACCAAAGGGCCCTTTATATCAAATTTGGTGACCCTGTTGGTTATATGCTGCCATATGGGCTATTGAGCTGCCTTTTTTGTACCATTATTAAACAAGACCCTTACTGTGTATAGTATATTCTGCAATGTTGTTATGTAAACAGTGCACATGCTCTGTGAGGTGCTTCATAAGTACAGTACAGTCATGCAAAAAGCAGTTGTCGTAAACTACTAGTAGTCTAGTAGCTCTACCATCATGACATGAGTACATGCAGAAAAGCCTCATGTACAGAAAGCTGGAAATGTGAGCCAACAGTGCAGTATATGAAGAACAAAACTGATCCCACTGATTTGCTACTGTATGTCTTTTATATACAGTATGTGCTTTGCAAATACCATAAGGTTGAGACACAATAAAAGAGATTGTTTATACTTAATGGCGTAGAAGGCAACAATAAATATTTACAGAAGAAACAGTGATAATGACCATGATAAGCTGGACACAAGTGGGTATATAACACTATATTTTGGTCTTTGTCTGTTTGGAACAGGCTTTGCTGCCCATAGTGGGCACTTCTCCCAGCCACATTTGCTGGCAGTGGAGCCATGTTTTGAGACAGAAACTGAGAGTGGGGAACAGTGTGTGTCACAAGAAGTGACAAGAGATAGGCATGGTTTGATTGCCAAGGAAAGGGATCAACTGCAGGCTGATTTTGGCCATGGAAGCTATTGTTGCACCTGCTGTAATGTATTTCTGTAAATATTTTTTCAACCATCGAAGCAAAAGATGATTGAAATCATAATACAATAGGAAACATATTGGGTTCCAGGCTAGCCTAACATAAAGAATACAGTACACTTTATGTTCGAGACAACTTTTAAGTGACAGCAAAGTCACATCCAATGAAAACACTGTTAACCAGAAAGTTGATGTTTACTACATGACAGGTTTCCAGCATCTTTTCTCATCATTTAATTGCTGGACTTCGGTAACAAGATAACATTTGACTTTGACTTTACTTATTTAAAATTGCAACGACAGGAACAGCCAAGCTCTATATCAACAGGCACATTTTCTGCCCATGACAAAAGTGTATGATGTAAGCATTATTGTAAGTCTGAGCATCTTTAATGCACTTGCCGTTGATTATTCTCTTGTTAAATTGTTTTTGTAGCCAGTGCACTGAATATAAAACATTAGCCATAGCCTTTGCATGTCTTTACATTTTGAATACCTTCATCATCATCATCGTCAGCTGACACCATGTCGGACAGCAAAGATATAAACCCATAAAGCCAATCAGTGGATTCTTTTACGGCCTCATCTATTATTCTCTTTGGGTCAGAGATGAACTTGTTTATACCTCCTAAGGAGTCTAAAAGAGGGATGAATAGAAATGATGTTGATATAAACATTCTTACGATTTTTTTTTCGTAGTTGCAAGATGGGGAAAGTTTGTGTACAGCATCACATAAATTCTTTACTGAAATGGACCAACAGAACCTTAAATAACAAAATACAGTATATGACATCCAACAGTTATTTTTCATTTTTAACTTTCTATTGAAAAAGTAAATAGTTTATTTGTGCACTGCAATGACCTTAAGAAAGCATTATAAAGCAGTGTACATAGCGCGCTTTGTGTTTTGAAATCTACATTTTGTGGCATTGGTACACTGTAGTTCTGTAACCCAGCCACAGTATAGCAGCTTTTTCTCAAGCAAAGGATTTCTGGGGAGCCCAATGTCATATTAGAAGTCAACACATCATCCTTTTGTTTTCATATGCCTGTGTGCATTACTTGGCATGACATAAATGCAGCTTTGCTCCATCTGTAAAGCTCTATAAACTGGACTTATTTATCATGAAACCCAATCTGACGGCTCTTCACCCACATTTTGCCTTAACTGTCTTCAATAGTTTTGCTTTTGTTTTGCAATATATTTACCTAGGTTAGCCTGACTGAGAAGTAACATTTTGTTTATAGTGAGGTTATTCTCACAGGTCTACAGCTGGGATCACTGAAGCACAGAAATTATGTGCTCAGTGCCACATAGAGAGACAATGGCTGTGCAAAGGAACCTGAGATCTCCAGATTTGACCCTCTTCTGTAACCTCTGAACCACACTTAACCATGCAACATTGATTGTGGTCTAATGATCAAAGCACTGATTTCTGAAAAAGGGAACACATGTTTAAATCCCTCCACAATCACAGGCTCACCACAAGACATGAGCAAAGTCTCTTGACTCCCATGTGCATCATTGCAAAACTGAATAGAAGCAGAGTCACCCTGAGCACAATATGTAATAGTTTATGTGGGTCATCCAGGGTAAATATATATTTTTTAAAAATCAAGAAGTAACCCAGAATACTCCACCAGATTGTCAACACAATTCTGTCAGGCTCTTCTCGTGCATACTCTCCAAAGAAAACAGGTACACCCTCAGCCATTGCTGGATCCAGTGCAAGCTGTGGGGTTACTGACCCATGTAACTAAAAAGACAAACTGGATGCCATGCACTCAAATTCTGCCCAAAAACTGCAGCAAAATAAATTAGAGCCAGGAGGCTGGAAATAACAGCTCAAGCATGTATTACTAAAGATAGTAATTACAACTACTACAGGTATTCAAGACCTATAGTGACTTATAGTAGGGGCCCCGGTACTTTGCCTCATAAGGCTTTGTCAAGGGGTGGGTGATCTTCTACAGATCAGCACTTCTCACTATCCAGTTCAGTGTGCAACAGGATCACAATTATTTTAAAGGATGGGAGATCAAGTCTTGATAAATTTAGAACTTTCTAGATCCAATATCCATGTCCTAAAAATGAGCCAGTTAAGATTTATCATGTCTAAAAGGTTCTGACAATTAAAAAAGAATGGCCCAACTTTTAAGTTGAAATGGGTGGTAGCACAAAATAGGATCAGAAAGTTGCATGATTTTACAGCCATGCATTTTCTATTTTCCTGAAATGTTTTATTATTTGCAGTGTTGAAGATTCACCTTTGCAATTAAGTCATAATACAAAGGAGTTGGCCATATGATAACTTGCACCCGCTAACATGCTGATTTGTGACTCATATGTAGTCACAACATGGCACAGTGTCAGTAGCATGGTGCTGTACTGTACCTTGCTGAAACCTTGTTCAATGTTGGTGTTGCCCACAAGTCCTATACCCACCCTCTCCAGCTGCTTACCTCAGGGTACCCCTGGACCAAATGAAGACTTAATATTCCATGCCCAATTAAATATCCCTGGAAGTCCATTGGCCCCCATTTGCTGACCAGTCCTTAGTGTACTCATTGGCATATCGGGGTTCTCCCCTTCCAAGCAGTGTATGACAACAGACTACTGATGTAGTCCATCCATTCTCCCTTCCCTGATGGCACAACTATTCCTAGCTACAGAGTTGCAACAACTCCAAAGTCTGCCTGTACTTGTACAACAGGTAGGGAGTGCCACAAAAGTGTACAACAGGTTTTGTGTGGGTCACTGAGCTTTCGCGCTTGGTGATCTTTGTTCATCCCTGCATGGCTGAACTGTTCTTTCCAGCCATGCTGGAATGGGCTATAATCTCCACTGTGTAGCACAATTAGGCTGAAATGAAACCCATGTTGCTAAGTGGTCAATGCAGTGATTTAGAGACAGTCCTATGCAGCTGGCAATAGGATCACTAGTACTGGAACTAAATAAACTCCCTCTACAGCTCTAGTTCTTGTAGAAATAGTTGTGGTGTAGAAAAGACTTAGCAAGTAGGCTTTGATGGGTAAAGGACCTAGAAAAAAAGGTTGAGGAAAAAGGATAAGAATATTGCAGCCACAAAAAGAACCCACTGAACTAAAAGGCAGATTTTTAGAATGGCTGAAGGCATGGCTCACAGAGCCCAGATGGCATAGTTAAATGTTGGCCAGGGAGACCACCATATCATTCACAAAACTCTTACTGTCAAATGTACATCTGTTCCACCTGAACCAGGCCATTCCAGGAAAACATGCGGGTGGCAGTTTGGGGCATGCAGGGGGATTGGATGGACTGAAACTAATTTCCTCAGTGCCTATGATTCCCCCTTTGTATTACTTTTCATGGTCAAGTGTGCCCCACTACAAAATGTTGGCTTGTTCCCAGATATCCTTCCTACAATGACAGGTCTGGTGAAGCAGATGTTTCAGGGAATTCTGATTAACTAAAAAATGCATGCCCCTCTCATAAGAAAAATGCAGTCCTGTTAACAGACTACTACAGTTCAGGATCACCACCAGATGCACGTGAACCACTTTGTGGTGTGGCTGGGATGAGTTTCCACTGGGAAGTCCAATTTCTGGAAGGACAATGCCTCCCTGGCTGTTCCTTGTCTCTGCTCCCTGCTCTAGTGAATGGGGTCAGCTGGGGATTATGAATGCTGCTGGACTTCTAGACAGATAGAGCAGCATGACCCCATGGAACATCATGAGCTGGCACTGCATGAATTATACATATGCAACTCTGATTTGTGATCAAGCATTTAGACCTTGCACATTATTTTCAACAAGTGAACCTTCATTTTGAAGTATTATTTCTAAGAAATAAATACATCCAGATAGTCTACAATTATGTAATCTGATTACAAGAAAGTTATATATTGGTTGAAAGAAGGAATATATATTATCTCCCTAACATAGTAACACTGACTTTCATGGCAGATAAGGACCGCTTGGCCCACCTAATCTGCCCATTACCCTACCTACAGCATAAGCCACAGATCCTAGTCAACCAACAGCTTATTTCTTCCTACCCCCCACTAGAATTGCCTTATGTCAGTCTAATGTATTCTTGAATTCTCCTACAGTTTTAGACCCCAAAACCTCTTCAGGGGAGGCTGTTCCATGCATCCACTACCCTCTCTGTGAAAAAATACTTCCTCCCATTGCCCCTGAACCGTCCCCCATCTTTAAATTGGGTCCCCTTGTTCTTGCATGTCTCTTTTTCTGAAAGATGCTGCCCTGTTGGACTTTGTTGATTCCACTGAGGTACTTAAACATTTCTATTATGTCCCCCCTCTCCCTCCTTTCCTCAAGGGTATACATATTAAGCTCTTTTAGTCTCTCCTCATATAACTTCTCTTGCAGACCCTTCCCCATTCTAGTTGCCCTCCTCTGGACTGCCTCTATCCTGTCTATGTCCTTGTGGAGATGGGGTCTTCAGAACTGGATGCAGTACTCCAGATGGGGTCTCACCAACTGTCTGTACAGAGGGATAACAACTTCCTGTTTTCTACTGGTGATGCCTCTCCCTATGCATCCCAGTATCCCCCCAGCCCTCCCTACTGCCTTCTCTATGCTTGCTAACCTTAAGGCCATCTGATATGATTACCCCACATCCCTTTCCTTTTTATGTTTTTGTTACTACCCCCCACTGTGTAATCGTCCTCTGGGTTTTTGTTTCTCAGGTGCATTATTTTGCACTTCTTTGCATTGAATCCTAGCTGTCATACTTCCGACCATTCCTGCAACCTTGCCAAGTCCCTTCTCATCCTTTCCATGTCTCTTTGTGTATCAACCCTGTTGCAGATCTTTGTGTCATCTGCAAAGAGGCATACTTTTCCTTCCAGTCCCTCTGCAAAGTCACTTATAAAGACATTAAAAAGGACTGGACCCAGTACTGAACCCTGCGGTACCCCACTAGTAACCCCTCTTTCTTCAGAGTGGACTCCATTTACAATTACCTTCTGTGTCCTGTTGTCCAGTCAATGTTTTACACAGGCTACCATCCTGGGACCCACTCCCAGGCTGGTTAATTTGACTATTAATCTTTTGTGTGGAACTGTGTTAAATGCCTTGCTAAAGTCTAGGTAGGCCATGTCCACAGCCCCTCCTTGGTCTACTACTTTGGTCACCCAGTCAGAGAAATCAATTAGATTCCAAGTAGGGTACTTCAAAAACATTGATGTATTGTTTGAAAACAACAAGAAAGGTATAGTGGATTTTGAAAGACCCCTACTGTATATCTGAATTAAGTGATCATATTCACAGAGGTGTTATACAGTACTGTATCTGGTCACATTATGTGACACTAAGTATATGTAAAATTGCTTTTAGTTGTTTTTGCGTAGCCTTTCCCATTCAATAGTCTATATATGTTATTATGAAATTTAAAAAAGAGTTTGTGCTTTAAATAAGCTACTAAAAGATTGTAAATGTTCAGATAGGTTTCACTTAAATATATGAACTTTGCATGGTTCATCAGAACCTTCCACTTTCTCCCACCCCAAAATGCTGTTTATTCAAAAACAGAAACACAAAGGTCAAAGGAATTGATAACACAATATGGTGGCAGTCATAGCTCCCAATTCAAAAGCAATGCTTGTGAATATAATTGATATTAAACATATGGGAACAAATAAACATACACAACTATGAAATGCATGGTAGGTAAGGAAGACTGTGATGCCTTCCTATTAGAAATGCTGCCAAAAAAGTGGTATTTTATGCTACTATTTCCAGCCGCAGTACTTGCAAGGCAGAAATGCAACACACTCCCAGCAATCAGATGCAAATGCACAACAAGATAAAGGGAAGCACACACAGGCAATGCAGATTTAAGGAATCACCATGTTGACACCAAAAACAAAAGTTAGTCTACAGTAACTGCATTAGTCACTTCACTGGTCATGTTGCTGGCCATTTGAAAATACTTGATATTGATCACATGACCAGTGTGCAACAAACTACTTAGTTTACTGCCTTTTTCTTCATTCAAATAATTTCATCCAACAGGCATCTGGTATGCAAAATAGCTCATTGCGAAAATTATATTAAGAGAAAATCATACAGCATTTTTTTTCTAAGAAAAGGTAACTTATTTGCAAGGTCACTGGTTCACAATGAAAAGAGTAAACATATGGTTTTAAAACACATGATTCCATGATTGTTTTAACTATGTCTTTTGCACTGTAATGAACATGGACCAGGTCGGTGTCTGTAATCACAGCAATTGGAACCAATTGGGTTCCCCTAAATTCTGCCATTTTACCAACAAATAGCATAACTCAGTAGCCTTGCTCATTAGTTATATGACAAATGCAAAGAGATTATTGAGCAATGTGAAGTATCCTTGCCTCTAGGGCTCTCTGCTCCCTTTAGTACTTTGCCGACTCTTGGTTGATGTACTCCTGTTAGAACAAAACATTGGTGAGATGCAGAATGGGAAAGAAACAGAGAAGAAAAAGCTGAGCAGTCTTCCAACTTAATTGCATGCAAAACAAGGCAAAATGAAAAGAGAAAAAAACTGACAGTAAGAATAGCTGTCACAACTGAATTAGTGGGCTACCTACATCTGTAAATATGTGACTGACAAAGTGCATATTCATAAATGTGCTGGGGTAAATGTTTTGGTAACATGGCAGGTATCTGAAAAAACACAGTATTCTTGTTACTGCAGTCAGAATATCAGACATTAAGCAAAATAATTTAAAAGTAAAACTTTCTAGGTAGACAGCTTTCCAATATGTGTGGAGAGTTATGCATAATTTTGAATACTGAATAGGTAATGAGAATATGAATTTTAAAGAATGCAGATTTCTGGATAAGCCTCACTGTAGTTTAGGTATGTTATTCTGCAAGGTGCAAGTAGTCATATATCAAAATCCCTCCAGACTGTGGTGCATGGGCTTCAACTTAATGTTTTTGCTGAAACATGACCTAATTACAGTATATATATACTGCAATTCCCATGTTAAAATGCTGCAATACTAAAAAGTATGGATTTATATTATAATGCACTCACATTAAGTGGATTTTATTTTTTAAAAAGTATAAATTCAATCACAAATATGTCTGGCAACATAGTTAGTTTTTCATGCTGTAAACTAAACTAGTTGTATATTGGTTAGAAAAATGATTCAGGTTAGCTCCATTGTCACACATTCCACCTATATGAGGAGGGCATGGTTCATTGGACCTCCATATACTATAATTAACTTATCACAGTGATACATCAAATAGGTGAAACAGTTCAATAAAACCAGATTTTTTAGTGTAAACATATTTGGGAAACTACGCAACTCTAGTGAAGGAGTGTCTTCACAAAAAAAATCACACATTAGTTCTTGGAAGCCTTACATTTTAAGGGGGGGGGGTGAACCCAAGTCTATTTTCTGCAGCCAGATCAAAGATCTTGCCTCTACAAATTGCAATTACTATACATGAACAAAATGCCACAAGACACAAATCCCTTTTCTTGAAACAATGAACACCAAAGGGACTAACTGTGGCAAATTCATGGCTCAATTTCCCTGGTTTTGGGCAGTTTAACTCAAATCCCATCTAGCTAAGCAGCAATTAAAGAGAGAAAATACTCACAAGAAAATGTATCAAGAAATTAAAATCTTAAACTGGAAAATATTGAAATTCTGAACTGGGAGTCTTCTAACAGCCCAAATCTGTATGCTGTCCACTACATATTGCCTCTTCTGAATTGCTATTCAGTTTTTCCACACATGAGTGGCCCCAATACAGCAAAATATTATAGCAACTCTTCATAATCATTTGCTATTTTTTCAGTAGCAGAAGCATCTTGTATAAACAACCAGGCAACAATTGTTCCTGAACAGGGTCCTCCACATGTACATTTTTGCTTGGACTTTTCCAACATGTCAGTTATTACTTTGCTAACTTAGTACAATATCAGAGTTACTGTGCATGCAATTTGATACAAGTTAGTGAAACAAAGCGGTTTTCGAGTCATTGAGAAAGGTTAGTGCTTACAAATGTACCAGCTCAGTTTGCTAGTTCTATGAATTTGTCTCACAGGAAAAACATTAATAATGTTCACAACACCAAAAGCAGTTATGTAGCACCCATAACAGTGGAGACACACATACCATAACTTTTCAAAAGGTCATGATTTTATTAAAGTGCAGACACATATATTGCATGTTGAAGAAGTACAAAATGCCCATACAAGCAAACGCCAGAAAGCAACACTAACATTTCACCTAGTTCCTACTAGGCTTCATCAGAGTTCACAAAAAGAATGTTCAATCCATGATTTGTCAACTAGCCAATGGTATATAGAGTACATTTATCTCTTGTTGTTGGCAATTACTCATACTTTACTATAATTGTTGAAATTAAGTTATAAACTGTTTTTTCTATATACTGTCATTAATGATTTATTTACTAATCACCATCTTGAACCGAAATCCATTTTTAGTGTGTTGCAAGCACAGTAACAGTGGGCAGTCTACAAATACTGTAGTTAAATTACCTGTTACTAGCATACAGACTAATCGAGTAGATAATCAGCTACTTAGGAAATAAACCATCAAAAGGAAATTGACTTGGGTCTGTCCCCAAATGGCCCAGGACAATGTGCCATTGTACCAGTGATCTGGGTTAAAGGCTGGGCCCAGGGTGCTGGTAGTTGGGTGGCCAAGCTATGACAGCTACTGGCTGTTTGGGTGGAGGTAACTGCCTTGATGTATTTGATGTACTGTTTGTTGCACTTTTTTGGAAAGCACATAGTGATTGAAGCACAGCCCATTGTTCTGCTATATGCATTTAGATTTGTTTTGGCAGGCTCTAGAGATCCTTGCTCAAGTAATAAAATGCTTTGATATACTCAAAGTCATGGTCTGATATGCTGTTTACTGCATAGGCTGGAGGTTTCTTGAAACTAGCAGTTACTGTCTGTACTGAGTGCATTTCACCTACTGGATTTGAAATATTTAAATAGTGGACTAGCAAAGCCCTCAGAAATGCAATGTCCCTGCCCTGCATACACTCAGCTATATTTTTTCTTTGGTTAATTGATAGAGTACTGCCAACAGCAGTGTATCCCAGTCTAGGGATGGTTCATAGTGCTTTCCACCACAGCAGCAACTCCTGAGAGGAGGCAAGAGAGCCTGCTCCTCTGTCAAGCTGCAGCCTGCACATGAGTCTATAGAGAACACATCACACAGTCAAAGGAGGGGGCCAAGGTCACCATAAGGGGAAAAATATATATGTCTCAGAGCCATCATAATGAAAGACATGTGCATTCCTGGGGCTGCTTCATGGATCCCACTTGCAGGACAATGGGAGGAGTGGCTGACAGGGCTAAATGGACACCAGGGAGAGAAGACCTGAAACTGGAAGTAAGATGTTAAAAGGACATATGCTCCTGTATTAGTATTTAACTTCAAAGAGCACCAGACACCTCTGCAAAAACACTTAAAACATAACATTACACAGCTCTAATATATTTTATATATTTTCCATATGTCTTGTCTCCCATGTTTGACTACCGAGAACATCTGCATGAAAACAGATCTGTTGATTCTTCCACACCCCTCTAGTCATAATCTTCAGCTTGGGGCATCACCATTTGTTGAAGACCGTGATGTTGCAAAAAATTGATTATGACATCAGCTGGGGGAATAAGCAACTTGAGCAGATAAACTCCAATGGCTAAACATCATACTTGCTTGTGAATTACCTTTGTAAAAAAAGTGACATATAAACTGTGCAGTGTCTAAATATTATGTTTTTTTCAAAGTTGCCAGCTGTTCATTAAAACCACATAGAGCCCATATGATTGGGGCCATAGGATGCAACAATGCACTCTGGATAACTGTATGGGAAGCTATCAGCTAACAAGTAAACATAGAAATATAGAATTTGACAGCAGCTAAGGACTGTTTGGCCCATCCAGTCTGCCCATTTATCCCTACCTATCGTTCTTTCTCCCTCACAGTTCCTTTACACTATGATTCTCTTGTGCTTATCCCATGCATTCCTGAACTCCACCACTGTTTTTGCCCTCACCACCTCTGCTGGAAGGCTGTTTCAGGAATCCACCATTCCTTCTGTGAAAAAGTACTTACTCACATATCTCCTGAATCTACCCACCTCCAGCTTCATAGCATGCCCCCTTGTTCTTGAGCACCTATTCTTCCAAAAATACTTCCCTCCTGTACCTTATTTACCCCCATGAGGTATTTAAATGTCTCTATTATATACACCTTCCCTCCTCTGTTGCAAGGTGTACATATTGAAGTCCTTCAATCTCTCCTTGTTTGGCTTTTGATGCAGACACTGCAGCATTTAAGTTGCCCTGCTCTGGACCACCTTCACTCTGTCTATGTCCTTCCACAGATGTGGTCTCCAGAACTGGGTATAGAACTCCAGATGGGGTCTTACCAGCAATCTATATAGAGGCAACATGACCTCCCTCTTTCTGTTGCTTATACCCCTCCCTATGCACCCCAGCATCCCATTATCCCGCTCTACTGCCTTGTTGCACTGCCTGGCCACCTTTTGGCCACCCAATATGATTACCCCAGCTCTTTTTCCTGCTTGGTGATTGTCAATACCACTCCACCCATTTTGTACTCTGTCCCTGGATTTCAGTGTCCTAAGTGTATTATTTTGCACTTTTTTGCATTAAAACCCAGCTGCTATAATCTTGACTGCTCCTTTAGGTTTTTACGGTCTCTGCTCAACTATTTCACCCCCCTGAAGTGTCCACACTATGGCAGATTTTGGTGTCATCCACAGAGAGGCAGAAATTCCCTTCTAGGTCATCTGCAACGTCACTTATAAAGACATTAAAGAAGACCAGTCCCAGCACTGTCCCCTGAGTCACCCTGTTAATTGCCTTCCCTTCCTCAGAGTGAACTCCATTTACCACCACCCTCTGTCAACCTATCATCTAACCACTTTCATATCTAGTTTACCACCTTTGGACCCACTCCTATGCTACCCAGCTTGCTTACTAGTCTGCTAAGTGGAACAGTGTCAAAAGCCTTAATGAAATCTATGTAGGCCACATCCAGCACGCCACCCTGATCTAAATCCTTTGTCACCCAGTCAAATTAAATTAATCAGATTCATTTGACATGACCTTCCCCCCTTGAAACCATGCTGCCTCCAGTCTTGTAACCCACTGACTTCCTCCAGATCCCCCTGCATATTGTCTACCATTTTCTCAACAGTGGCTATTCTGCTTGTTAAAATATCACGTTTTTTATTGGTAGAGGCAATGGACGTTAAAAGTTGTTTCATTTTTTGCCCTAGGGACTGCAATTTGTCCTCAGCCTCGTCCCCTTCACTAGTGCCACCATGTATGGACTGGGTGCTTGGACCTGCAGGCAGACCTTTCTATCCATCTTTTCTTTTCTTCCTTCTCCTGATGCTTGACTTTTATTCTACTTCCCCATTTTGTTCTCCAGCATTTCCTCTATCTGTTGAGGTAAATCTTTACCAAAAAGTATTGGAAAATTTACTTCATTGCATTTTAAATCTGTCTGTTTGAGGAGCCGATGTGTAGTGCGACTTCTCAGCTTGGGCTCCACAGTGCTTCTGCAGGGAGCCCAGTTTTAAAACAGCCTTTAGAGCAATGCAACTTGTGTCACTCAAGGGCTGTATCAAACTTCGGGGGCATCAGGGACCTTATGCCTTACCTTCCGCTGTTCGCCAAACTACAGTAGTAGCACCGAATTTGTCAAGCAATTTTGTGAGATTCTCTATTTATGCTTCACAAAATTTAGGGAAAAAATCCTCTAAAATTCTTTTTGATATACCTACAGAAAGAGGCCAGTTCCTATTGCAGTACTTAAGTGCCATCTGATAGATTTTCAGCTACACTGTCAGATGAGAGCACCCTCTCCAGGTTGCAGTTAGAACACTAACAAACAAATCAAAATCCCTAACAAAAGGTTTCAAAATTCTCAATAGGGATTTTTAAAAATCCTTAAAAATCCCTTGACTAATTTGGTGATACTACTGTATGTCTCTTGATTGTTTTAAGACTAAGCTTAAGTTATTTTTGTTGAGTAAGTCTAAATGTGATTGTTAGATGTGAGTTATTGTTTGTTATTAATGTTGTTTGTAGTCTGTTCTGGGTTGGACCTTATTGATAAATAAAAAATTAAAAAAATAAAAGGGGTTTCCCTGTGCCAAAGACCCAGAAATTGCTGCAGCTGCAGGCTTGCACCAAACATTTGGTACACCTGCAGGGACTGATGCAGGAATCTGGCCCCCCACTTGACAGAACACTAGAAAGGCTGCAAAGGTGTGTGTGGGGGTAACTATCTATGCCAATAAGGGCTGGGGGCATAGTCAGCATCAGGAGAGCCCTAGTGATCATCGGGGAGATAGTGGACCAGCATGGTGGTGATGTGGCATGTGGCAGTGATCCCTTTTCTAATGCCAGGTGACCGATTGGCTCATGGTCCATGTAGGGATGGCAAAAAGGGAACCTGACCTGGCCCCAGTTGAGTACAGCCCTAGTACCTGCCCCAGAGGTTCCATGATCCAAAACCCTGTAGGCAGGAGGCAGTCCTACAAAACATGGGGGCCCCAGCACCAAGGGACTTATTGTGTTCCCCAGAGAACATTCCTCTCCACCACTGGCACCCTCAACCTATTGTTAATTCTTCCCACCAACAGGGTTGTGGATTGTGGTACCTCTGATGCAGTTTTCAGGGCTATGCCCACCTGGGGTCAGGTCACTTTCATTCCCTGCCATCCCTCCACAGACTGAAAGCAGATCGGCCATCTGGCACTGGAAAAGATACCACCGCCAGGTGCCACATCACCACCCTGCTAGTCCATCATCTTCCTGACACCCTCTAGGGCACCCCATGCCACTTCTGCTACTCTCCCCCTTTCCATTCACCACAGTTTCTGACAGTGGGACAAGTCCCTTAGACCACCTCCTGGCTGGTCTAAGCAGAGACCACAGTGGCATCCATGGTGGGGCTCCCAAATATACAAATTAGGGGACAGTGCAGCCCCACCTTGGTGCAAGCCCCCTTGTGATCTGGCACAAGGGCACTTCTGTCACAAGGGTGGGGCAGAGTGGCTCATGCACAAGGGGCTTCCCAGTTTTCAGAGCAGCCTGTATTAAAAAATGAGAATTGCCACAAAGTTTGACGCAAGGTACCCCTTGTATTATACCCATTTGGTGCAGACACCTTGCGTCAAACATAACCTTTTTAAACTTGGGCCATAGGAGTACTAATTTAATGTTGTTTTTGACCTCTTATAATTTTATAAATTATGACCAGTGTTTATCAGATTTTTACGATTTGGCCATAGATGGAACTAGATTAGACCAAGGATAAACATTTAATATTTGGGTGTTTGGATTAACTTGTCACTGAAGCTCACTGATCATATACAGTAGATTGTATAAAATAATACTCAATGACTCATAGCACTGAGGTGATCCAAGCATTGCATAAACCAAAATACTACATGCAGGATTGCACCTCACAGATATTTTACCCTTGTCTCTATTATGAAAGTTTAATACTTAGATCAGTAAACATGCTGGACCCGAAAAAAAAAAAACTTGTTAGGGTTTACAATATTATAAATAGATTTCTTCAGGGATCTGCAGGCCGACCCAATGACTTCCATCATTGTGACCTTCTGGGAGTACTGAGATAGCTTCACTTCATGCCATTAGGGGCATGTGATAGCTGACTTTTTTATGTAAATGTGTATGTCTCAAACCACCAAATAATCTGTGGGAGGAACTTATTTGTCCTGATCATTTAAAGGTTTATGCTATCCCATTTCTTTTAATGCTGCTGCTTCTTGGAATATGTTCTTTTGTTTTGTTAGCAGTTTGGAAACATTGCCTGCCTTTGGCAAAGCTGTTATTCCTACTTGTGCTTAAATATAGCAGTTAAAAATGTTAGTTACCTTATTAATTGCTATGTGCCACATTTCGCCGAAGTGAGAGTCAGTGGCAGGAAGTTAATTTTTTTTTTTTTATTACAAATTGGGCATAGTTTTACCTCGGCTACTAAAGAATAAACAAAAAAAAGGGCAATGTTTTTCTCATGAGCCACGGACTGCATTGAGACCCAACCAGTCCGCAGCTCCCTAATGATGTCTTTCATTTTATATGATTGCTGTGGTTAGAAAACAATCCTCAGCAGTTATATAAAATAAAGGCTGGGAAGGAGGTGTAAAACTAAAATTTTACACACACCCTCAACGAGGAATGCCTGTATAAACCCCTCAAGCTTTACTCTCAGGGTTTATGGGGCATCCCACACCTCTGGGGTGTGTAAAATTCTTATAATTACTGGCTTCCATTTTTTTTCATAGAGAAAGCCCATGCAAATGTGCCCATGATGAGCATGCGAACGGCCCCTTAGTGCATTGCATGTTCAGTGGGCTTATTTGCATGTATCTTCTGAATATCACACTGGGAGTTACCAGTATTATCAGGTCTGGTGGTGCTGTTCCTTGCACTGGTGGGATCCATGCTTCTACAGTGCTACTCAGCTTAACGGTGTGATGACACGTCCTTATGTTCAGTCAGATAGTGCCGGTGCAGTACCCAACTGAATATAGCATCCCTATGGTCCTGTGCAATGGGCAAGTGCAGCACAAAACTTTATGCTCCACTTTGCCCATTTTTATATATATGGCCCCTGATGTCAGCACATGTATTCATTTTGAAGGTAGCGTGATGTGAGCCAGAAGACTTCTTGTGGGCACTCAAGAAATGGTCTATTAGAAGAAAGCAGAAAAATGTCCCTGTGAATTGTGGACTACTTTTGTGTGTCCTTCCACTACTGCTTGCTGCCCAAGGATATCTCAATAGGAATCACATGAAAAAAGGTGTTATCTCTATGTATGGTCTGGTGCAACTGAAACTATTGGGGTATTGCTCTGTTGCTTGCCCTGCTTAAAGTGTGCTAATGGTTGAAGTGTCCCTCTGCACTGAGGTGGTCCTGGAAAATGCCTGCTACTATGCTGGCAGCAGTGTCGGAATGCTCCCTCTGCTGATAGAACTGGGTGGACATCAATCAATCCAGCAGCAGTGCTTGAAGTGCCCACCAGCTCTGCTACAGAGGACCAGGGGAATGCTCACTACACTGGTGTTTGAATTGTTTCTTCTTCTGAGGGGAGACTAGAAGAATGCTTGCTGTACCAGTGACAGTGCTAGAAAAGTCCACCTCCACTGAGAGGGATTGGAATAATGGCAATGACACTGGCAGCAGTGCTTCAAGTATCCCTGACTGCTGATGGAGACTGTAGGAGTGATGTGAAGTTTTACTTTGCTGGAAATTGTAGGTGAAGTGCCAAACTTTGCACTTTGCATACCCATCATGATGTTGGCACATGGCCAGTGATCTGTTGTGCAAGGTAACAAAAAAAACTGAAGACAAATCAATGTTTACTCTACCTCATATTGTTGTGCCTCAAAACTCACCCTAATCCCCTGGACCCGGGGCAGACGTGATTGTCTTAGTAGTAGATTACCTCTTTCTCCCCACCCACTCAGCACACATGCATACTACTTCCTGTCCCACCCCACAGAAGGCTTAGCACACAGCTGCCTATCAGCTGAACACTCATGAATTGAGTATAATGATAATGATAACAACCCTCCTCCCCTCCTGAAATGGCATCAGATTTCCAGTGCTGTCATCTGACCCAAACAGGATCATGAAACTTAAGTCATCAGCAGGCATATGACAGTGATCTGCACAGACCCCCCCCAAACACCTTGCCAGCTGCTGTCTGAATGAGTGGGAATGCATGCTTGTGGTAAAGTATGATTTTATTATAAATGGTCTCTTCTATTCATTTGGACTGGGGCAAGCCAAGGTTGGGAGAGGAGAGTCTGTGCCAGTCACCATCCGTCACCCACTGATGACTCAGTTTCTTTATCCTATCTAGGTCTGATGATAGGCATAGCAGGTCAGGTACCAGATGTAGAGGAGAGCAATGTGTGCTGTGGAGGGCTATGGGTAAGTGTGAAGGAGGATAGCTAATCATTCTGTAGGGTGGGGGAAAGAGAGATGGTGCATAATTGTTCAGTCAGAGAATGTGGGATAATCTATTACTAAGATAGTCGGATCTGAGTGGGAGCCTGGGAGTGTTACACTGGGTGGGTGGAAGGGACATTTTCTTCAGGCCAAAGTCACTTCATGGAGTCTTCAGATGAAGTATGTATTTTGCTTTATGTAATGCTATCTAATGGGCCAAACAATGTAACACTACTTTACATAGTGAAATTTAAACACTTTGCTCACTTCAAACAGGGAAAAGCTGCTTCTATATTAACTTAATATAAAAGGTTGTGTTCTAATACAGCAAACCAAAAATGCAATAAAACCTTGCCAAGCCAAATCATTCATTGATGACTGTAGTCAACTCCTGTTCTTTGTTGAGGCAGGAAAGGTGGGAGAATGCACAATGCAGACCAGCATGGGTGGAATCAGGGCAAAGTGTTTGTTTAGGAGTGGGGAAAAGGAAGATTATTGCAGTCTGAAGTGGGCTGTGAAATATTAGGAAAAAAGATTTGGCTAGGATTCGTGAATCCTCTTCCACCACCAAGAGACCACCAGGGCCACCACTGTTTCTTCAGAGGTTGCCAAGAAAGAGGAGCAGTTGGACCAAGATGAGCTCAGGGAGGGAGAGGGTGGTGGAACAGAGGTGCATCCCTCCAGTTGTAGCTCTCCACAATTCATATGCTGTTCTGGCAAAGAGCGGTTCCTCTATGGAGGCACCTGCAGTGGAGACCAAGGAGGATGCTGGGAACCTCCACAAAGGAGACCCACAGGAGGGTGGCATGAGACCCCACAGGGGAAGGAAACAACTCCTGGTGGGGGACTGAATCATTAGGGGGGTAGATGTGGGGGAGGAAGCGGATAGCGAGGTAAGGTGCCTGTCTGGCACCACGACTTGGAGGGTCAAGAAGCGAATCCTCAGGATCGCAGGAGCAGCTGCACGAGGGAGGGAGCTGGATGTCATTGTCCACCTAGGGACAAATGACCTGGCTGTAAATGGGATCAGAGCAGTGCATGAGGAGTTTGTGGAGTTGGGGAGGAGCCTTAGACAAGTAGCATGTACGGTAACCTTCTCGGAGGTGCTGCCTGTGTATGGCAAGGATGATGCTAGGGTATTCCACACCATGGGATTCAATGAATGGTTGAAAAACTGGTGTGGAGCTCAGGGTTTTGGCTTCAATGGGGACTGGGGAGCCACCTGGAGTGATGCAGGCTTATACTGGCGCGATTGTCTGCATCTGTCCAGGGAGGTATCTAGAATCCTAGGTGACAGGTTTAATGCTTCATTGGCAAGCATTTTTAAGTAACCAAGGGGGGAGGCACTGAAAAGGAGCAGGGAAATCCCAGCCTCCCTCCACAAAGAGCAGTAGTTAGAGAGGTAAACACCAAGGCAGAGACGTCAGTAGGGAGTAGGACAGGGATAAATGCAGAAAAAGGTGTAAGGACAGGGATGGGGCTAAAAGGGGTAAGGCCGTAAAAAATAAATGGAAGGTGATGAGTACCAATGCCCGCAGTCTGTGAAACAAGCTCCCTGAACTAGTGGTCTTGATGGAAGAGGGATGTCTGGATATTGTGGCAGTCACTGAAACATGGTACACAGAGAACCATGAGAGGGATGTCAACATACCAGGATACACAGTCTACAGGAAGGACAGGGTGAGTAAAAGAGGAAGAGGAGGAGGAGTAGCTCTCTATATAAGGGAAGAGATTAAAGCAACAGAACTAAAGAGTAAACAGGAAGTTGATGAGTCACTACGGGTCACCCTGGAGACAGGAAATTGCACCACAATCTGCATAGGGGTTGTGTACAGACCCCCATCTCAGGGGGAGGAAATGGACAAGGAAATGATAGAAGGCATCCTTAAAATGGCAGAAAAAGGGGAGATATTGTCGATGGGGGACCTGAATATGCCAGATGTTAACTGGAGTACCTTTGCTGCAGGTACATCCAAGAGCAGGGTCATTCTTGATACCCTACAGGGGGCATGCCTCAGACAGCTAGTGTTGGAACTCACTCGGGAGGGAGCAGTCTTAGACCTGGTACTCTCAAATGGGGAAGGAGAAAGGATCTCAGATTTAGAAGTGGGTAGCCATCTGGGAACAAGTGACCACCAAACAGTGTGGTTCACAATAAACACAGCCATAGAGTCAAGCCATGCAAAAACAAAAAGTATTGGACTTTAGGAAGGCTGACTTTTGGAAAATGAGAGAGTGTCTTAGAAAAGCACTAGCAAATGGGCAAGAAGGAGGGTGGAGGAACAATGGGGAATAATCAAAACAGCCATTGCAGAGGCAACAAGCCTTTATGTGAAGCAAATAAATAAAACAAAATGAAGGAAAAAAACACTGTGGTTCTCAAAAGAGGTGGCAGGGACAGTTAAAGAGAAAAGGATAGCATTCAGGAAATATAAGGAAACACAGAAGGAGCAGGACAGAGAACTTTATCAGTTAAAGCAGAAGGAGGCAGGGAAGGCAGTCAGAATAGCAAAGGCACAAACTGAGGAAAAGATAGCCAACTCTGTTAAGAAGGGGGATAAAACCTATTATAGGTACATTAGGGAGCGAAGAAAGACCAAGGGAGGAATACAGAGACTTAATAAAGGGGAGGGAATGTGGGCAAAGAGTGACATTGAAAAAGCAGGGATATTGAAAGAATATTTCTTTTCAGTATTCACAACAGATGAGGAGGGGGAGGTGCCTAAACCAAACAAGGGAGAAACTCAGAATAGGGAGGTCAATACCAGTCCATTCACAGAAGAAAGGGTTTTGAAAGAACTCTTGAAACTGAGGGTGGACAAAGCAATGGGGCCTGATGGGATTCACCCAAGAATACTAAAAGAACTAAGGGTAGAACTAGTAACACCACTGACTACTCTGTTTAACAAATCATGGGAGGATGGAGTGGTACCTGAGGACGGAAGGAGGGCAAATGTAATTTCACTTCACAAATGTGGGGGCAGGGCAGAGGCAGAAAACTACAGACCAGTTAGTTTGACTTCAGTGGTATGGAAAATGATGGAATCACTTCTGAAGGAAAGAATTGTTGAGTACCTAGAGGCCAGTGGGGCACAGCACCCAAGGCAGCATGGTTTCACAGCAGGAAAGTCATGTCAGATAAACCTAATAGATTTCTTTGACTGGGTGATCAAAGTAGTAGACCAGGGAGGGGCTGTGGATATGGCCTACCTAGATTTTAGGTATAGCAAGGCATTTGACACAGTCTCACACAAAAGATTAATATACAAGTTAGCCAGCCTTGGAGTGGGTCCCAAGGTGGTAGCCTGGATAAAAAACTAGCTGGACAAAAGGACTCAAATGGTAATGGTAAACGGAGTCCACAGTGAAGAAAGGAGGGTAACTAGCGGGGTACCACAGGGTTCAGTACTGGGACCAGTCCTCTTTAATATCTTTATAAGTGACATTGGAGAGCACCTGGAAGGAAAGGTATGCCTCTTTGCAGATCACACAAAGGTCTGCAACAGGGTTAATACATGGTGTGGGGTGGAAAGAATGAAAAGGGACTTGGCAAGGTGGGAGGAATGGTCAAATACGTGGCAGCTCAGATTCAATGCAAATAAGTGCAAGGTAATGCATCTGGGAAACAAAAACCCAGGGGAAGAGTACACAATGGGGGTGAGTTAATAAAAACAACAAAAATTGAAAGAGACCTAGGAGTAATTTATATCAGATGACCTAAAGGTGGGCAAGCAATGTGAGAAGGCAGTAAGGAGGGCTGGGGGGATACTGGGATGCATAGGGAGAGGCATCAACAGTAGAAAACAGGAAGTTGTTATCCCTCTGTACAAACAGTTAGTGAGACCCCATCTGGAGTACTGTGTGCAATTCAGGAGACCCCATCTCCACGAAGACGTAGACAGAATGGAGGCTGTTCAGAGGAGGTCAACCAAAATGATGCAAAGTCTGCACCAGAAGACATACAAAAAGAGACTAAAGCAACTTAATATGTATACCCTTGAGGAAAGGAGGGGAAGGGGGGACATGATAGAAACTTTCAAGTATCTCAAGGGAATTAACAAGGTACAAGAGAGTAGTATCTTTCAGAAGAAGAGATGTGCAAGAACAAGGGGTCACAATTTGAAGATAGGGGATGGCTCAGAGGTAATGTTAGAAGTATTTTTTTCACAGAGAGAGTCGTGGATGCATGGAACAGCCTTCCTGAGGAGGTTGTGGAGTCAGGAACAGTGGGAGAATTCAAGAATACATGGGACAGGCATAAGGCAATTCTAGTGGTGGGCAGGATGAAGTAAGCTGTTGATTAACTAGAATCTGCAGCTTATCCATCAGGTAGGAAAATGGGCAGACTGGGTGGGCCAAGCGGTCCTCATCTGCCGCCAAATTCTATGTTTCTATGTTAAGATTAGAATGGAGAAAGGGAAACAGTTATGTAATTGATGGTATTACAGTAGGTCTTTTTTCCTTTGTTACAGAGAACCAAACTGGAAAATGACTTACTCTTGGTGCAAGAAAACAAGTTTGCAGTAGGTGTGTTTGATTCATTTTGAGAACAAGTTTGTAACGGGAGTGTTAGATTTAGATGATATACTGTAGCTGGTGATTGCTTTATGAGGGCAGCCAATTATATGTATTTTCAACATTCTAATACTGTTACACTGCCAAACTAATCTTTTATCAAAATTTCAGGACCCAGAGATACTGGGTTACAGAAAAAGCATGATAAAATGTCTGCATTATTAGGGTGCAAAAAATAGAGATTTGGCATAGAAATGTATATATATATATATCTATATATATATATATATTTACACACACATACATGAACATATATTGGTTGACCTGGGTCCCTGAAAGTCTTTAGAAATAATATGGTATGCTAACTTCTCAGTTTGACCATACTACCCAAAATGTCCTGATTTTACTATTTTGGTGCCCTGGTTACTGTGCTTACAAAAACATATCTAAATATGTCAGTGATCACTGACAGAACTTTGTATAGTCATCATTACTCATTACTGATTCATTCTTAAGATTCTTAAGATAGAAAAGTTATACTTTATTATTTGATATTCTGTACACTGTTTTGCATCTGCATCATGCATACAGTTTATCACACAGATAGTTTATAACTGGCTGTCCTTTGGCCTTGTATTTTAAAGTTAAGTAGAAATCACTGTACTTTCTGTGTACTTTCTGTGGCCAATTGCTGGTCTATATTTCTTAGAGGCTAAAACAGGGACCTAGCCCTAGCAGATCTCAGGTGCCCCAAATGCTCCCAGAGCGCCTCACCTCCTCCCACAGATTAAACTGCTACCCACCCCCTTCTTTGTCCCACTAGCCAGCCGCCTCCTCCTCTGTTGGTATTAACCTCTCCTATCTTTGTCCCTTCTCTGCAGGGGATCTCCGCCCCGATTCGGGCTTCAGACTCCTCCTGCAACCACTTTTTGTGGTCCTTATCAGTAAGGGAACTAACTTCCAACTCATTAAAGAAATCAGTGACCCAAAAGGCAGACACCTTTTCCTGCACTGTATGCTATACAATATAGAAACTCTGCTGGGGAATTTCTATGGTCCCAACATCCTTACACCAAGCTTCTTTATGGACATTCTTAACATAATAGCACCTTATGCACATCTTCCACTAATTTTAGCCGGGTACTGGAACATCACCATTACTACAGATCTGGATAGATCAGGTGTGTGCCTTAGCAAACTTTCAACTGCCCAGCAAGCCCTAAGGGAACTTATCATTATAGGGGGCCTTTGTGACCCATGGAGAGTTCTTCATCCTAAGAACCTTGTATTTATGTATTACTCCCCAGTGCATAACTCATCCTCTAGAATTGATTTTTCCTAATAAGTACATCCACCCTCCCAGGAGTTCTGGACTGTGATATAGCTTTAAGAGTGCTATCAGACCACTCCCCGGTATGGTTAGTCCATAACCCCAGTCCTAACCTTAAAAGTTTTAAAAGATCCTTGGGTAACAGCCAAAATTAAATCCTTAATAGGGGAATACTGAGGGCACAACAAAGATTCCATTGTAGATCTCAATAAAATATGGGCTGCCTTGAATTGTGTTTTACGTGGTGAGTTTATCCAATTGGCTGTCATCAAGAAAAAGAAAAGAGAAGCCACGTTGCATACCTCACTTGACCAAATTGTAGGGTGTGGAAATTAGAGCGAATACCTCTGAGTGGGAGCAAGTACAGTTAACCACCTTGAGGCACCAATATGTGGAATTGCTGAGGGAGAACACTGAATATATTCTCCTAAAGACTCAAGCAGCATATATAGAGCAAGGTGAAAAAGCAGGCCACCTATGAGCCCTATGACTCCATCAGCAAGAGGCCTTGTGATTAATAAGCTCCATAACTCTCCAGGGCTCCACTACTCCTAAGACTTCCCCTGTCGAAATCGCTCAAGAATTTAATCATTTTTATATGCACATATATAGCCTCCCAAAAAACTTATCCAGTGAAACAGAAATCAAATCATATTTGGAATCTATCCCTCTACCTGTTTTATCCCCCATTCAGCAAGAGTTGGTTACTCGTCCCATAACTGTCTCGGAAATTCTTAATGCTATACACTCCCCCTCATTGGACAAATCTCCGGGACATGATGGCTTTCCTACTAACCTATATAAAACATTTGCCAAGGATCTTGCTCCCATTCTATCTCAACTTTTTTTCCTTCTTCTGTAATAAAGGTTTATAAGACCCATCCCTACTAGCTGCCCTCATTGTAGTCCTTCCCAAACCTAATAAACCCACAGACAGGATGGCCAGTTACCACCTGTGGTGCTGGAATGGTTTGAAAAGTGGTAGGGTCAAGGACGTAAGGGGTAAAGTTTCCCCTATTAAATATATTACCATGATAGCAATATAGGGCCACTTATGAAAGAGGTAGGGCCATGGACCTAGTGCCCCCCCATTCCGGCACCTGTGGTTACCACCCTATATCCCTCATGAATTGTGATATGAAAATCTTTCCCAAAATTTTGGCGGCCAGAATTACGAAGGTCTGGGAACACCTAACTGGACCAGAGCAAGTAGGTTTTATGAGGAGGAGGTTCTCGGCAGACCACCTGTGGAAACTGGAGCATGTCTTCTCTGCAGCCAGGGAGCCCAAGGATCCTATGGTGCTGGTCTCCCTGGATGCAGAGTGTGAAAGAGTGAAAAAAAAAAAAAAACTAGTTTATTTTTCTTCCATAGGGAGATAATGGGACCTGGATGTACTGTTGTTCTTGTCACTTTCTAATTGTTATATGTTTGTTTGTTGGGCTGGCCACCCACTTCGTGCAGTATGTTCTCTTTGTACATATTTGTTGTCTCTGTCTGTCTGCTGTGTTTATATGTTATGTACATTCCAGTACCTTTGTAATCTCTCCCTCTGTTAATCAGTAATCCTGAAAACAAAAAGAACAAATAAATATCAAATCCCATTTTGTTCTATGCCTTTCAGGTATCCCCTTGTGATATCTGGTTAGAATAGTATTAGATAGAACAATAGAGCACTTTAAAAAATAAACAGAAACTGCATTTGCAGTTATGGCAGGGCTCTGTCCCTTTAAATGGGGCTTCTGGTTGATTTAGGAAGCTTCCCTGATTTTTGGTATATTTTTTAATTTGTTTAGTTCGGGAACTGTTGTATCCTGTAATAGTAGTCCTTGTAGATAAATGCTCTGAAAATGCGGCTGTTGCGATTGGATACGCCACAGAAATGAGACGAGTAAATGTAATCGCCGGTAAAAATTACTGCGCGAATGTGCGCACGGTCATGAAGTCATTTAGCCTTTTCCTGACTCCAAATTAGTGTGTTTCTGATCAAAAATGAATAAAATGTCTTGCACGTACCTTCTAAGGGTGGGGTAATGTGGCGGTTGACTCGTTTGAGTTCTTTTTATAAACGGGGATTTTCACTGCATTCTGGTTGCTAGGTAAACTCTGCTTGCTATGTTACTTGCATTGATATGGTCCTTAGGAGCTGGCCGGCCCTTGAACAGCTGATTTTATACATTAGTTAAAGGGGGCGGTTCCTGTTTCAGTTAATTTTAGGGTGTACAACTCCTAAACAACTATCATTTTGTCTGGCATTATAAAAATATTTTCTTTGGTTAAATTAAAAGTACTGGAGTGTAAAAATTAATTATTTTATTGTACAAAGAAAGAATTTATGTTATAAAAAAGGAACCTAGGGGAGGAGTTTGTGGTCACATGTTTTCTAAAGGTATATAAATCACTATGTTTCAGTGAAAAAAGTTAGTTGACTCGAGGAGTCGGACCTGGAAGTGCTCTCACAAGCCTTCCGAAGTACTAGGGCTTACTAGTACATGGTTTTGTTATGGATATTATGCATCCTATTATTATTTTTTTCCTTACGTTCAGTTCGCTCTTTGTTAAAATAAATACTTTAAGTTGAAGTCTACTCCAGCAACTATCTCCTGGTCCATCATTTATCCCACAGTCCTGTGACAGTTGGTGTCAGAAGTGGGATTCACTGGTGGAGGTTTTGAGCACAAAACCTGTTGGACCTGAATGCAAGACGGTGAGGATACCTGGTGTAGAGTGGCTACCCGGTCCCGAGTGCAACAACTGAAACTACCTCTGTTGGCCAGACTGGAGACTGTAGTAAGAAGAAAAACCAGAAGAGGAGAGGAGATGGAAGACAAGAAGGAACCTGTGGAAGGAGCCCAAGCAGCCAGCCCTGAGATGGAAGAAGGCCCCCAAGATCTGAAAGAATTGATACGCTGGCTTTGTACTCGTCAGATGGATATGGAGAGGGAGAGGGAGAATCAAGCCAGATGGGCTGACACACTGAGGGTAATTCAATCCATGGGTATGGCCAGAGCCCCGGTTACCCCAGGGATTGTGCAGAAGGACATTAATTTGGTTATATTGTCCAGCACAGATGATATTGAAGCATTCTTAATGACATTTGAGAGAGTAGCAACGGCGTGTGCATGGCCCAGAGATCAATGGGTCATTCGCTTGGCTCCCTATTTAACGGGAAAAGCCCAGTTAGCATATAGCCACGTGGAAACTGCTTATATTAATGATTATGGACATGTAAAGCAGGCCGTCTTAAAGAGGTATGATATCAGTACGGAAACATATGGACAGCGATTCAGAACCTTGAAGTTCCATGCTACTGATAATCCACAGGATATATACATTCAATTAAAAGACTTAAGTATGAAATGGTTACAACCTGACACTCGGACAACATCACAGATTTTGGAAGCTATCGTTTTGGAGCAATTTATAAATATATTGCCACAAGAGATGCAGTTATGGGTAAAAGAACACCGCCCAGAGACAGCAGAAGTAGCCATAAGACTAGCAGAGGATTATATAGCTGCAAGACCCCACAGACCACATCCCATTAGAAGTTCCTGGATACCTCCACCTATAGTAAGACCACCATCTCATGTTTCTATACCCCATACTGCAGACAGTAATACCCTTGGGACTAAAATAAGTCAAAAACCTATAAGACCATATAAACCAGAGATTGTGTGTCATAAATGCAATGCAAAAGGACACATAGCAAGATTCTGCCCTAAAAAGACATTAGAAGATGTACATTTGGCTCTAGCTAATTGGGGGCATTATGTAAGACCAGTAAAGATTGGAAATAAAGTGGTAACAGGTCTTATAGATTCTGGCAGTAAGCAAACTTTAGTTCATGTTTCAGTCCTGGATACCAATGTAAAAAAGGAAGAGTCCACAACTGGTGTCATATGTATACATGGGGACGTATATCATTATCCATTGAGAGAGACAGTTGTACAAGTGGATGGTCACAGTCAGAGAATGAAAGTAGGGGTAGTTCCTCAGCTTCCTGTGCCAGCTATTATTGGACATGATTTTGAAGATTTTGAAGCTCTATTAGCCACTGGTTATTCTGCTGTAACAACTAGAGCACAGTCTAGGAATGAAGAGATATTGGGACACACGTTTCCTTTTGAAGAAAACCTTTTTGAAGTACCTGGTAAAGATAGGAAGTCAAAGAGTCTAAAAAGGAAAGAAAAACAACTCTGGACTAAAACTAAGTTACATTCAGACTCTAAAAACAGCCTGGACTTCAATATGGTGAAACATGAGTCAGACTTTAAAGAATTACAAAGAAATGATGTATCACTAACTCCATTTTTTTTTTACAGGTGGGACAGGAGGAGAAGTTTAAGGGTCCTGTCTTTAGAATCATAAATGGGTTATTGCATCGGGTTTGTAAGAATACACATACTGCAGAGGTGGTTGAGCAGTTAATGATACCTCAACAATTTAGAGCCCAATTATTAGGACTAGCTCACCATATTCCTATGGCCGGACATCTAGGAAGAGACTGGACATTAAGTCGCCTCTTATATAGGTTTTATTGGCCAGGCATACATGAGCAAGTTGCAGAATATTGTAGAAGTTGTGAGGTCTGTCAAAAGGTATCCAAAATTGGGCGACAAGACAATGTACCCTTACTACCCATGCCACTTGTATCTACCCCCTTTGAAAGAGTGGCCATGGATATAGTAGGCCCTTTACCAAAAAGTTCAAAAGGAAATAGATTCATATTAGTAGTTGTAGACTATGCAACCAAATATCCTGAGGTCATACCTTTAAGAACTATAACAGCCCAAAGGATAGCCAATGAGTTAGTGAGACACAGAGAATGCACTGTGATTTTCTCTTCTTAGCTGTGTGGAGGTTTGGATTTCTGGCCAAGTTTTGTTCAATGGATTCAAGTGTTATATACTAGCCTGACTTCCAAAGTTTACTGTAATGGCATCCTTTCTGCAGGCTTGTCCCTTCAGCCTGTAACTCACCAGGGATGCACCCTTTCTCCCCTTCTTTTCAATCTTTTTTGGAAGCATTGATCAGTGTACTAAAGTCTCCCCGACCTCCGTGGCATACGGGTAGGCCCCCTGAAAATTAAGATCTCGGCGTGTGCTAATGATATATTACTCCAGCCTCCCCATCCCACCACTTCCATACCAGCAGCCCTATGCATTATTTTGCAGTATGTTGCCTATTTGAAATACAAGCTGAATGTGGACAAAACCATAGTCATGCCACTGAATCAGTTTATTCCCTCTATAACTTGCAGAGAATTAGGCCTGATTTGGAGTCCAGGTTTATCTATTTAGGTATTATCTTGTCACAAAAACAAACCCTTATTAAAAAACTCAATTTAGACAACATGGTAACTACCATTATGCAAGAATTGACTAGGTGGATGCAGTTCCCACTGTTGCTCCAGGCCCGGATAAGTGTGATCAAAATGAATGTTTTCCCATGAATCTTTTACTCCCTTCATATGCTTAACCTCTTTCTCCCTCATACCTGGTTTAAAAAATGCTATTCCATTATTTCCCGGTTTCTATGGAAATGTAAAGTCCCACGGAGAGCATATTGCTGTCTCGTAGCACCTATGTACCTAGTGTGGCTTAACCTTCCTAACTTTTACTTTTACCATCTAGCCAGTCACGCCTCGAAATATACAAAATGGTCTGCTCCATCTAAACCAAACATAGTACCCAGGTACATGCTCATATGAATACAAATAGAAAGGCACCTTATTTCAACTGCTGGATTCTCCCCACTAAGCCTTCTCTTTGTGTCTTCTAAGAAACTACCTCTGAGTCTCAAGAAGACAGTGGTATATGCATCAATTTAAACACATTCTCAACTGTGTGACGCCCTACATTGTAACAATACCCTTGACGTCTTGCAGCCTATGTCCCACAATCCTAATTTTAATCTGGCTGGCAGGACCCTTTCTTCCCATTGGCTTTCAGGGCTCTAGGATAAATGAGTCTCGGACTTCTTGAGGTATGGGTGTTTGCTCAACAGCCAGGCCTTGCTGGAATGTCTACAACTGCCCAACACGCAGATCTTTAAAGTTTATCAACTTAGACATATATTAATTAAGTGGTTTGGAGCCAGGAAATGGGACATCAATAATGAAAGCTTTCTTTCTCTCCTTCAGTCATTTTCCTGGCAACCTCATGTAGTCTTGAAGTTAATACCCCTTTTCTTTTCACAGGCATACCCCCAAGTCACAGGAGGATCTCCCTACTGGGAGAATGTCTTGCCTGCTTTGTCCATGACCTGGAAACATACATGGCAGAATGTATATCAATATCTATCTAATGGTAGATTACACCTTACCCAGTTCTAGATCTTACATAATATCTATTATACACCAAAAATCTTTATGTACCATGGGCAAGCTTCCTACCTCGATTTACTCCAGGTGTCAAAATGCTGAGGGAACTCTGATGCATATTATGTGGGAATGTCCCAAGGTGAGGCCTATATGGGAAAGGCTCAAAAACAGGCTAGACCCTTTGCTGGGCTTAACTGACTATTTTGTCCCTCAAATTTGTGTGTTGGGCAATGTTTCCTTGATTTCTGCTTAAGAAAGGAGATTTTACATGTCAATGGTATCTCTGACTGTGAAGAAACTAGTTTTGCGTCATTGGTTAGACCAGGATATCACCTCTTTTACAGAGTGGTTTAATAATGTTCTGTACAATTTACGAATTGAAAAATTTATAGCTAGCATGAAAGACTGCATGGATGTCTATACTAAAAAATGGGGTAAGCTGGAAACCCTACTGTTGGTACACTCTTCCATTTAGCTTAATGACTTTATACCTGCAACACCTTGAATCTCCCACTTGGGACACAACCCAGTTTCTCAGGGGGAGCTATTACTGTCTCTATGTTGTTGGTGAGGGAGGTGGGTAAGGGTGGTGGGGTGGGGGGTGCCCTAGGTACAAGAGATAGGGGATTTAAGGGGGTGCAATGTTTGTGTTTAATGTTTGCATTGATCTTTTTATGTTTGTATTTCTGTATTGTGAAAATGAATAAAGTATTTTAAATTAAAAAAAAAGAATATGGATTTACAAAAACAGTTGTCGAATGAAAAGACTGTACCAAAAACACTGCACTATATCTCTCATATTTCAATGGTATAGACCATCCAACAGCTAGCAGTCTGAAGTTAGGGACCTTGTTACATGACCCATAGGAAAGTCACTGATCCCACTTGCAGAAAATATATGCAAAAGTGAATACAAGTGTGGTCCCCAGCAAAATACAGTATATCTCATGTCCAAATAGCAGTACAATATAGTATCTCTTTTTGATCTGACCTCTGTTTTCTGATCTCTGCTGCTCTTTGTACTTTTTCTTTTGCTGAACAGGAACACACTTTTAATCAAATAATGAAAATGAATGGCTCCACAGCAGACGCTTGCCTAGCGCCATCCACTCATATTAAAAAAAAAATTCCTTTTCATTTGAAAAATAAAACTCATCTGGCAATATGCCAAGTAAAAAGGAAAATATCTTAGAGACAACAAAAAGGCTTGCTTTCTTTTATGTGTCTATTGTTAAAAGAAAACCATGAATCAGGAGGAAGGTAAGGATAGGTTGGTCTTAATGGAAGCTGGTTCTTTTAATTTTTGGCAACCCTTTAAGTAGGCTTTAACCACCCCTATTCAATTAACATAATAGATGGGGTTTAAAGGATGCTGAGCAGTGCCCTGGGACCCCTTAGACCTCTGGAAAATTATCCCGGGTACACAAACCCTGGGAACCCCCTCCTCCCCTGGGACCCCCTCTTCCTAGATCCCCTGGGACCCCTCCGGGCCCCCTCCTGATCTGGAACCCCCTGGAACATCCCAGTTGTCACACCTCCTCCTCAAAAACCTTTTGCTGTGCTGCTACACCCTCCCCTGCTCTTCTTCCCGGCACCCTGAATAAAAAATAGTAACTTACTTGTGTAAATACCAATCCAGAAAGCTAGCTTCGGGGTTGACAACCCTGAGGAAGAGTCCACCCCTCATTTGCTTTAGTGATGATGTTTGGGTTTTAATTTTTCTGATAAACATAAAGATGTTTTGGTGGCAATAGTTTTACTTTAGGCACAAAGCAGATGAGAAGGAGAAAGTGAAAGTGTAGTGTAGGAGCTGTTGAGGTTATGGAACTGTCAGCGGGAGACAAAAAGTAAGTGAGCAGCTGTGCTCTGATTGTGATGCTCACACTGCCAGCTCCAGCCAATTGACACCTACAGTAAGAATATTTTTGTCTCTGGGACCTTGAGTGAGAATATTTTTGGTATTTTATTTTATTTAAATTGTATTATCTGAGTGAGAACCCAAGGACATAAATGGACATTTTCAAGGTAGTCCCGGACACATACATTCATCATATGTCCACAACAATGCATAAGTACATAATATTTAGATGAAAAAAATCTATATACAAAAAATAAACCACATTCAACAATGATGACAAAACATAAAATAATTGCAGACAGAAGCACTGGCATTTTGCATTTGAAAACAGCACTTCTTAAGAACATACATAAAAACTATCAATTTGTGCAATATTCTCACACTAGGTCTGGAAGGAGCAAAAGTACAGTATCACTGATAAGTCGAAATTAATATCCTCACAAGCACTGAATAAACATATATTTAGGATGTATATCTATACACAAAGTGTTTATAAAATGGTCAGGATAGCTGTCACCAATACTTCTCTCTGGCTGGGCAAATCAGATCATCTTCAATGCCTATATGTACTCATAAAAGATCATTGCTGCATTTTTTAAGCAACAAGACTATTTTAGCAGTGCAATTGCATACTCAAATAGTAGCAGTAGTGGTAGTAAAAACGTTTTTACCTAGAAAATTAGCACTGAGCCAAAGCTTATTTTCAATGATATCCTGAAGCTCACCGGAGGAGTGCCTACATCTCCTAATGAACACATCCCTATTGGGTGTCACTGTTTTTGTATATTCATATACACTGTTCATAATGAATATGCTGGCATGCATCTTACAAAAATATGCTGGTTATTCTATGAGTGTACCTCTCTTTGCCCCTACTTCATGGGAGGTGACGTGAAGAGCAGCTTTGAGTGAGGTAATCGGGAACAGGATGCACTAAGCTGAATAACTAGCATACTTTTTAATGAGGCACAGCACATTTAAATTATTCAGTGTCTGTCACTGATAGGATGAAGATCAAACTGTTTCTGCTTTAGTTTATGCTGTACTCAGAATGTAGCACAGGGTCTCACTGATGCCGTCAAGCATTGTGAAAACTGCTTTCCCATTGGTTAGACAGTCCATAGTGACAGGCTAAGGAAGGGAATGTTAGTTGATAACAGGCCTAAAGGGAGAATATTGAAATATTCTCCCTTTTGGCCTGTCATCAGAAAAATATAACTGCTCAGTCATTCTTATTCTCAAAGGTCACGTATATGCGATGGTCTGTATTCAAATAGAACATTTATTCCATGAGTTGGGGGTTGGAGGGGCAGGACTATAACTCATGAGTGGGTGAGAATTATGGAAGTTCTCATACAATTGGAAATTAATTCTATATTTGAAGTCAGGTATTGCATGTTCAATTTACATAACCTTTGGATACTTAAGTTTGCATAAAAGGTTGAATTTTGTTTTGCACCGGATGGTCCACTGACAAAAATGGTTATGCAACCCTTGGTCATTAATGTGCTATCCTGGGTTTCTGGGAATTTGATAAAGTGTGATGGAGCTGTTTCATTTACCTACTGATCTGGAGTCATGTTATGTTTGACCTGTTCAAGAAGAGTACTGTATAGTAGTTTTTTTCCTTTACAAGAACGTCTGTCACATGTTAGATTAGGTGATTGGTAATGGAACAAAAGTGGTCACTGGTGTGTCTTGTGGGTGCTATTGAACAGTGCCTTCAACAGGGAAGACAAATCTGAAATGCCATTGCAGGGTTTGGTTGTGTAATTCCCGTCTGATCGGAAGTTTATATTGAAAGGCCTTATTGAGACTTAGTTGTTCTCCACAGCATAATTTATTTAAAAAATGGGAACAGTGTTGTGCTATTGTACATTAGCAGAGGCAGCAGTGGGAATCTGTGAAGAAGGATGAAATACAATATCACTGAAAATGGTAGCATTTTGTTAGGGCTGTAGTATGTTTGCTAATGGAGTTTAAACAGAGTTTGGCAGCTGAGTGGAGTTTTTTAATTAGTAAGAAACTACTGTACCAAGAAACAGACTTGTGGATCTAAGTTTGTGGCAGTATTTTATTTATTCTATTTTTTTCAACAGACATTCGTGATTGGCAGCTAATATAGTAGAGGGGTAATTCATCAGGGGATTGGTCATTTAGGGCAGTCAACTACATTAAAGTTTCCTAGTGCACAGGTAAAATAAATGTGTTCTGATGCACCTAAGTGAAAAATAAATGTTTATTTCTCACTTACTGTAGGTACCTAACAGGATAAAAATGCATTTATTTAGTGAAACGTGGGTAAACATAAGTTGTATAAATAAGTGTTATGTAATGGCCTGAATAATAATACACAATTTAGTTCCATGAGTGAGGGGGCAGGACTACAACTCAAAAAAGGTGAAGCCACAGGTGAGGTATAGACGTCTTACCCCTACTCCCCACAAATGGGAATATGTTGTATATTTTTAGCAAGCTCATTGTGTGTTCTATTTATACAGCTCTCTAACTAAGTTGGATAAATTCTGTATTGTTTTTGATAAGTGATGTAATTGTTTTGGTATGATATGATAGTTTAGTTTGATGTTAGTGTAGTGTACCACTGCATTTCCACCTCCACCCGCACCCTGTCTTGTTGAGTCCCCCATCAAGTGCTTTATTTCCAGTTGGTTTGATTTTGAAGAGAGGTAGTGAAAGAGACTGACAGATTAATTTGGATTGGTAGAGATTTGTGGTTAAAATTGTTTTGGTTTTTTTTTCGTAAAAAAAAAGCTTAAAGTAGCTAAAATGTGGCTCTGGAGGAATATGTTGCTGTAACCTGGTTCAAGTAGCATATCTGTGTAGTTGTGCAAACAGAAAAAGTATGTGGCTATCAGCAGGCTTTGCACAACACAGCAGTGAATGGATTGTGTTACATGGAAAAAAAAATAGTTGGACAGCCAGGGCCAGCTATTCAAAACTTTGCAAAGGTTGCCTGGGGCTTGTACCCAGTGCACAATATTCAAAGGTGGCTTTTGCATGCATTCACATGGGTAGCACCTGCAACAAAATGTAATGTATGTGGTGGGCAAAGTTAGGGACTGAGACAGGAGTACTGTCACAGGGTTATATTCAGCACATTTACACTGTGCAAAGAGGTTAGGGCAGGACACTTTGCACAATACAAGTACCACTGATCAAAAGCACGACTTACTCTGGGCAACCTTAGTGGCTGCTAGAAAAACTGCAGCCAACAACCAAGTTGGTGGTTGTGGGAGCACACCTGCCCCCTAGTATTGAGGGGCACCCCATCTTCCGATGACACGTAAATATGTCCTTGGTGTCCAGTGCCCCTCACCCACCCTCCGATCACCTGCCCTGGTATAATTGTAATTGTCTTTGGTGGCTAGTGGTACCCCTGTCACCAGAGTAACTATAATTGTCCCTGATGCCTAGTAGTCTCCCCACCCTCTGATCATCAGCCCTGGCAGAATTATAATTGTCCATGGTGGCTAGTGGTCCCCCACCCTCCAGTCACCAGCCCCAGTATCATATAATTCCTCCCTGGTTTCTAGTGGCATCCCCCCACCACAGATCAAGTATACAGGAAATGCGCTCTCTGTACAGTACATGGTCCACTCTCCCTGTACAATACAGAGGCTATACACTCTGTGCTGAACATTGGATATGTGCTCCTTATCTTCCCATATGGTGGCTGGCTGAGGAGGGAGAGGTGGGCTGTACCTGTTACTGTATGGCCTCCCACAGCACCAGTCCTTCAGGTAATGGGGGGTATGCAGGGTGGGTTGACCAGTGCCCACAGTTTTGGGGGGGGGCTGCTAGATGCCAGGGAATGAGTAGGTTGCTATAGGGACATGAATTGGCAGATGGGAGTGCCACTAGATGCCAATAAGGTATATTATGATATCAGGACCAGCGATCAAAGCGCAGGTGGGACTACTTGGCACCAAAGAAAATATAATTAAATCAGGGCCAGTGATCAGAGAACAGGGGACAACTAGGCACCAGGTACAATTACAATTATACCAGGACTGGCGATCAGTGCATGAGGGGAATCACTAAGCATCAGGCACAATCACAATTACACCATGGCCATTGATCGGGGAAGGGGACCATTAGTCACCAGGGATGAATACAATTACACCACAGCCAGTGACTGGAGGGTGGCAGGGACCACTAAGCACCAGGGACAATTACAATGACAGCAGGGCTGGTAAACAGTGGGTAGGGTGGGCCACTAGGCATCAGGGACTGCTTGCTTACAAGTACATTCTATTGGGGTGGGGACAAAGACTGTCTTTGGGTGAAAACCTACCACTGCTTCCCATGCAAATGTGCCCATGATGAGCATGCAAACGGCCCCTTAGTGCATTGTATGTTCAGTGGGCTTATTTGCATGCGTCTTCCTGAATATCACACTGGGAGCTACCAGTATTATCAGGTCTGGTGGTGCTGTTCCTTGCACTGGTGGGATCCATGCTTCTGCAGTGCTACTCAGCTTAGCAGTGTGATGACACGTCCTTATGTTCAGCCAGATAGTGCCGGTGCAGTACCCAACTGAATATAGCATCCCTATGGTTCTGGGCAATGGGCAAGTGAAGCACAAAACTTTATGCTCCACTTTGCCCATTTTTATATATATGGCCCCTGATGTCATCACGTGTATTCATTTTGAAGGTAGCGTGATGTGAGCCAGAAGACTTCTTGTGGGCACTCAAGAAATGGTCTATTAGAAGAAAGCAGAAAAATGTCCCTGTGAATTGTGGACTACTTTTGTGTGTCCTTCCACTACTGCTTGCTGCCCAAGGATATCTCCATAGGAATCACATGAAAAAGGTGTTATCTCTATGTATGGTCTGGTGCAACTGAAACTATTGGGGTATTGCTCTGTTGCTTGCCCTGCTTAAAAGTCGCTAATGGTTGAGTGTCCCTCTCCACTGAGTGGTCTGGAGAATGCCTGCTACTATGCTGGCAGCAGTGTTGGAATCTCCCTCTGCTGATAGAACTGGGTGGACATCCATCAATCCAGCAGCAGTGCTTGAAGTGCCCACCAGCTCTGCTACAGAGGACCAGGGGAATGCTCACTACACTGGTGTTTGAATTGTTTCTTCTTCTGAAGGGAGACTAGGAGAATGCTTGCTGTACCAGTGACAGTGCTAGAAAAGTCCACCTCTACTGAGAGGGATTGGAATAATGGCAATGACACTGGCAGCAGTGCTTCAAGTATCCCTCACTGCTGATGGAGATTGTAGGAGTGATGTGAAGTTTTACTTTGCTGGTAATTGTAGGTGAAGTACCAAACTTTGCACTTTGCATACCCATCATGATGTTGGCACATGGCCAGTGATCTGTTGTGCAAGGTAACAAAAAAAAACTGAAGACAAATCAATGTTTACTCTCTCTCATATTGTTGTGCCTCAAAACTCACCCTAATCCCCTGGACCCGGGGCAGACATGATTGTCTTAGTAGTAGATTACCTCTTTCTCCCCACCCACTCAGCACACATGCATTCTACTTCCTGTCCCACCCCACAGAAGGCTTAGCACACAGCTGCCTATCAGCTGAACACTCATGAATTGAGTATAATGATAATGATAACAACCCTCCTCCCCTCCTGAAATGGCATCAGATTTCCAGTGCTGTCATCTGACTCAAACAGGATCATGAACTTAGAAACATAGAAACATAGAAGTTGACAGCAGATAAGGACCGCAAGGCCCATCCAGTCTGCCCAATTCTTTTTCTACCTTATAAATGTGCCATCGGCCTTTGCTCTGTCAGTGGCCTATCTATTCATAGTCATTTGTATTGCTCCCTTATGCCTATCCCATGCCTGTTTGAAGCCCTGCACTGTATTCATAGCCACCACTTCTTGTGGTAAGCCATTCCATGCATCCACCACCCTTTCTGTGAAAAGAATTTCTCACATTCCCCTTAATCGGCCTCTTCTAATCTCATGCTGTGTCCTCTTGTCCTGCTATTTTTCTTATATTTAAACATGTTAGACTCTTTCACTTTGTTTATGCCCTTAAGGTGTTTGAATGCTTGATCATATCACCTCTCTCCCTCCTTTGCTCAAGGGTATACATATTGAGCTCCGTTAATCTGTCCTCATATGTCTTCTGATGCAGTCCCTGCACCATTTTGGTTGCCCTTCTCTGGACTGCTTCAATTTTGGTTAATGTCCTTGCGAGGTGTGGCCTCCAATACTGCGCTTGAGTACTCCAGATGGGGCCTAACCAGTGTCTTGTACAGAGGGATTATTACCTCCTCTTATGACTTGCTGATACCCTACTAATGCACACCTAACACCCCCTAGCTTACCTACTGCTTTAGGGTCTGCTTGGATGATTTTAGGTCATCAGTGATGATGATGCCCAAGTCTCTTTCTTCCTTTGTGACTGCTAGCAACTCCTCCCAGCCTATAGGTGGCTTCAGGTTTCTCTTCCTTATGTGCATGATTTTGCACTTCTTTGCATTAAATCCCAGTTGCCACTCTTCTGACCATTCTGCTAGTTTATCCAGATCTCTTCTCATTCTGCCCACCCCATCTGGATCATCTACTCTGTTGCAGATCTTGGTGTCATCTGCAAACAGACAAGCCTTACCCTCTAGTCCATCTGCAAGGTCACTAATGAAGATGTTGAGGAGGACTGGCCCCAGGACTGATCCCTGAGGTACCCCACTTGTGACTTGCATCTCTTCTGACTGTATACCATTTACCACCACTCTCTGTTTTCTGCCCGTCAACCAGTTTGCCACCCAGTTGACCAACTTACAACCACCCCGAGCCTACCCAGCTTATTTATCAATCTTCTATGTGGAACAGTGTCAAAAGCTTTGCTGAAGTCAAGGTAGGCGACATCAACTGCTCCCTTGGTCCACCACTCTGGTTACCCAGTCAAAGAAATCTATGAGATTAGTTTGACAGGACCTTCCTTTTGTAAACCCATGCTGTCTTGGATCCTGTGCCTTATGGATTCCAGGTGTTGCACTATCCTTTACTTAAGGAGTGCCTCCATAATCTTGCAAAAATAGAGATTTGGCATAGAAATGTATATATATATATATATATATATATATATATATATATATTTACACACACATACATGAACATATATTGGTTGACCTGGGTCCCTGAAAGTTTTTAGAAATAATATGGTATGCTAACTTCTCAGTTTGACCATACTACCCAAAATGTCCTGATTTTGCTATTTTGGTGCCCTGGTTACTGTGCTTACAAAAACATATCTAAATATGTCAGTGATCACTGACAGAACTTTGTATAGTCATCATTACTCATTCATTCTTAAGATTCTTAAGATAGAAAAGTTATACTTTATTATTTGATATTCTGTACACTGTTTTGCATCTGCATCATGCATACAGTTTATCACACAGATAATTTATAACTGGCTGTCCTTTGGCCTTGTATTTTAAAGTTAAGTAGAAATCACTGTACTTTCTGTGGCCAATTGCTGGTCTATATTTCTTAGAGGCTAAAACAGGGACCTAGCCCTAGCAGATCTCAGGTGCCCCAAATGCTCCCAGAGCGCCTCACCTCCTCACACAGATTAAACTGCCACCCACCCCCTTCTTTGTCCCACTAGCCACCCGCCTCCTCCTCTGTTGGTATTAACCTCTCCTATCTTTGTCCCTTCTCTGCAGGGGATCTCCGCCCCGATTCGGGCTTCAGACTCCTCCTGCAGCCACATTTTGTGGTCCTGAGCCAGCCAGCACCACTGCCACCAGCCCGCTCCCTTCCAGAACCCAGGTACAGCAAAGAAGAAGTTTGAATTTTGACACCTCAATGCTTGGACACCTTAGGCATGCTACTGAACTGACCCAAGTGGCTCTTTCATTCCAGGATAGCCTAAATGCATTTTTAACACTGTTAAAGTGTGAACTCCTCTGCCATCTCACCTAAGTGCTCAAACTTGGGACTGATTTTGCACCCCCTCCATGCCCTACTCCACCCTTTATTAAATGATCTTGGCTAAGCCCTGGACCCACCCCAGTCTGCATAGCCCAGCCCACCTCATAAAGGAGTAAGAAACAGATAGAGTTTGTATTTACACTACTGACCTAGGCTACTGAGATCTGCTTATTGAGACACTTATCAGCCTGTTTCTGGGAGTAGATAACCGGAAGGTGTTCCTTTAAACTACTACCAGCACTGATTTCTCCCTACATAAATCTTTTGTGTATTCTCTTTCTGAGCTAAAAATGCCACTGATTCATAGAAGTGGGCAATTTCTACTCCTTATCATCCTCGCTGTGATAATAGGGAAAGAGACCTTCGGCTCCCGCACTGAACTCCACCACGGGCCCTGCAACTACTCTAGACAGGACCCAAAAACCTACCATGGTAACCTCTGTGGCTGATCATCAAAATGCTATCAAACTGCCTCCGCAGATCTACGTATCGCAGCCACCTCTAAAAACCCCTGCAGCATCTGCTATATGGTCGCAATGCTGTAGTGACCACAAACGTGCCCAAAGGCCACAGAGCAAAGTTTTCTGGCTGCAACCGGGTGCTCTATGCATGAACTCTCAGGAAATTGATCCTACTATTATTAGTAATCTCTGGAAATGTGCACCCAAATCCTAGTCCCCCTACAAGAAAGCCCAACATAAGACGGGGGCATCCCAAGACAGACTCACTTAACATATGCAGTCTGTTACCCAAGTTACCTCAATTTCAGGCCTGGGTAGAGCTCCACAAACTGGATGTAATTCCCTTAACAGAGATCTGACTGTCTCCAAAGGTCAATGACGCTACAATAGCTCTGGATGGCTACATTGTATTCCACCAGGACCGGTTGTCCAAACGTGGAGATGGCTGTATGGTCTACCTAAGGAGTGATATTAAAGGCAGCTACTATCAAGTGGCTTACACACTAAAGAGGCTCAAATACTAAACATTAAACTCACCGTAGGGCAGCATAATAAAGTATTTCTACTCTCCACAGTCTATGCTCCACCGGGTAAAAATGACACTGGCTTACAGCAGGTCCTGACCTGCCTTGAACAAACAAGGCAAAACTGGGAATATGTAATAGTTGGTGACTTTAATACCAACTGGGAATCCTGTGATTCAATTACAGTCTGTGACCAAATAGCCGGACTTTATCTCACTCAGCTGGTTACACAATCCACCAGACAGAACTACAGGATGGGGACTAGTACACTCATCGAGTGACTCCTCTCTACCCACCCAGCAGATATATCAGAAGTCACTGTACTGCCAGACTCCCTCAGTGACCACTCCCCTGTTTTGTGCATGTGGACTAACAAGTTTTCTAAAACTTCCACCCAGATCTCTAGAAATCGCTCACTGAGAGCTGGACTAGTAGATACCTTTAGGCAATATCTGACTCCATTTGTCTGGACACCACTCGATAGCACCAAAGATGGGAAACAGGCCCTCAACTACTTCATTATGGTCTTCACAAAGATCTGTGATATCTTGCCCCCTTTAAAACTAAGAAAATAAGAGAGGCCACCAACCCATGGCTCTCTGATGCACCCCTTCAGGTCGACACACTGATGGCGAAACATGAAAAAAGACCATTTCGGCAACAATCGCTGTAATGGTCCTTTTTCCATGTTTCACTTTCCCCCAGTGTTCTGCCCCATCCCTGAAACAACTCCAACCTGGAGTTGATAATCCTAATGTCCAGGGGGTGTGGGGCACAGCCCCCCACAGAAAACACTTGTAGAAGAGGCAGCAGAATACCTGCATTGGTACTGTGCCGTTGCTGTACGGAGGCTGGCATTTTCGCTGTCGACCTCCCTTGGTGCTTCCATGGCTCTCAGACTCCCTCATTGAACTTTTGCGCCACATGGACAACTTGTAGCACAATGTTAAAGCCTCAGGAAAACAGGCTGACCTCCTTGCCTATAAAACAGTCAGAAATAAATGCACAAAACTTATTCGCTTGGTGAAGGCCTCCTATTACAACAATCTTCTGAAAAGGAGCTGGGGTTGCGGCAGGGAATTCTGGAACTCTGTAAAATCACTCACAGGGAAAGCATCCTGAGTCCCACCCGGTCTAATAGTCACAGCATCTGAGACATTTCAGGAACCTGGACTCATTGCCAATGAATTTAACCATGCCTTCATAGACCTTAGTTCGATACTGCCCGCTGATTACCTCAACCTCATTTCACCTGACCAGTTCCCTAGGTTGCATTCCCCATCCCCGCCAAAAAGCAATATCCCTCACTTCTACTTCAAGAAAATTAACATAAATGATACCATAAGATATGTTAAATGGGTACTAGGAAAGACCAGGATGGGAAGTGACCTCTTGGACATGAAGTTGATATTAAATGAGATAGCTGGGCCCCTCACCAAAGTCTTCAATGCCTTGCTGAGGTCAAGTGTGTTCCCAGACAAGTGGAAACAGGCACTTGTCACCCTGGTCTTCAAAGCTGGTGATGCAACCAACCTGTCCAACTACAGGCCCATCTTAATCCTCCCATCTATTTCGAAAGCCATTGAGTGGGCGGTCTATGACCAGCTCACAGAATATCTCACGAAACACAACCTACTCTGTGCACAGCAACACATCTTTCACAAAGACTACTCTACCAGCACAGCTCTGATCAACTACACCTCTCAAATCTACGACGCATTTGACAGTGGACTAGCAGTGGGGTCTATCTTCATAGACCTCACTAAGGCATTTGATACGGTCAACCATCGACTCCTCCTAAACAACCTGTTAGCCACCGATCTGTCCTATGATACAGTAAATTGGTTTGACAGTTACCTCTCCAACAGGTTTCAAAGTGTCAAAATTTGTGGAACGCTGTCTGAGCCAAATGAGGTGAAGCTTGGAGTTCCCCCAAGGGTCTATATTAGGGTCACTCCTCTTCAACCTATTCATAAACCCACTACCATCTGCCTGCCCAGGACACATTGTGCTCTATGCTGATGATGCTGTCATCTCAGTAAGTGGAAAGAATCAGACCACTATTACGGTAGAGTTGCAAAATCAATTTCCGTAGAATTGAAAAATGGTTTACAGACAATAAACACCTGTTCAACTATAAAAAAAAATGAAGTATATGCTATTTACTGTACCTCAAACCAGGAACTGGTTTGCACTGCTGCAAGTCATGAGTCACAAAGGTGACATAATAGAACAGGTCTGCACCTTTAAATACTGGGGGTGTTCACCTGGACGAAACCCTTTCATTCACAGCGCACATAGGCCATGTTGTCAAAACTGCAAACATGAAACTTGATGTGCTCTATCATCACCGTCACACCATGATCCCTGAAGCTCTAAAGCATGTCACAAGTTGCTCTGTACTAACAACCATAGCTTATGGCCTGGTAATCTATGGGGCTGGTGCTGATACTGCTTTAAAAAGGGTGAAAACACTACTTAGCAAGGCCTGCAGGCTGGTCTTGAGGGCTAATCATTGGACCCACACCTGTGCTCTATAGACGGTGACTGGTTGGCTCCCTCTCCACCTCAGGATCCTATACCAATCTTGCCTGATTGCCAAAAAATCCATGATAGGACTTACCCCGGAATCTACCTCCTCTCTCTTTAAAGCAGCCCACTCAACCATCTCCACAAGAAGATCAGCAAGGGAAGGACTAGTAGTTCCTTTTAAGTGTGCAACTATAGGTCAGAGATCACTCTCCTTGAGTGGATCTAAGTGGCTCGGTGACATCCCCACTGACCTAATAGAATGCAGAAAGATTAGTCTATTTAAATCTGGTCTCTACTCCTACCTCTGTTAATGTCTGTAGCTGTGTTATCTAAACACCTGACCTTAACACATCACACGCTGATCAAGCACCAGGACCCTCTTCAACAAATCCCGGCACTCCTACATATCTGTCTTCCCCCTTCCCCTCCTCCCACTCTAACCCTGATGATAATTCAACCCCTCCCCCTACCCTGCCTTTAACCCTTCCCTTCACCCCCTCTCCTCCCACCTCGCCTCTCCTCCCAACCCCACACTTGCCACCTCATCAGCCCCCACCTTCCAGTCTACTCCCCTCTCCTCCCATTGCCCCCACCACCCCTCTTCCCACTGCCTTATCCCCAGCCTCCAACCCCTCAACCCCCCCACTTGACAAAGCCAGCAGTGGCTGCTTTAGTTAACATTGTAGCTGTCTACTATCCTGTTGTGCTACATTGCACTTAAATGGAACTTGCGTATGGACTGTCTACCAATGATACATATTACAGTACAATGTTGAACAGTCTCACTATTGATCTCCAGGTGCAATGCATACCTACTAAGATCTCCGAACTAATGTAACAAAAATGTATTCTTTGTAATGTCCATGTAATCGGTTTCATTGAAATGTTCATGTCTTTGTATGTCTGACCTGGAACCTTTGTAAATGAGTCTTCTGGCTCAAAGGTATTAATCCTAAACTTAAATAAATAATTGGTTATGTTCATTTTTTTTTCAGAACACTAATCCTCAAAATTGGCAGATGTCTTATTTTCATTCTACAGTGCATCACAGACAATATTTAATTATTCCTGTTTTACATGATACACTGCATTACTGTCAGTCAACTCCTTAGATATTGTCGATTTTGATTGATTGATTGATTGATTGATTGTCCTCTTTTGAAGTCTGGCTTTCCTGCCAGATAATTTATATATATAACATTTGCCACAATGCTTTTACATTGAGGTGTTTTAATGTAAGAACATTTTTATTGTTCTACCATGATAAACAACAGCCCTACAGTTAACTGCATTTCAGTTGATATATGCATCATACAGTATTAATAAACCAGTTGTATTCTGCTACCTTTTGTTTAGTTAATTAAGAATACTGTACTTGGTAGCCAGTTGATTTTAAGAGCACAATTAAAGGCAGCATGCACAGTGAGTTATAAACTGCATCAATTTCCTGACTCCACCCTGAAAAACTACAACAGATTCAGTCAGTGAATATAAAATTATAGTGAATGGTAGAACGTGGTTATTCACCAAATTTAGTTTGCTGTAAAATATTGTTCTGCAGTAGTGATGTTCATAGTGCAGCAGAATGACTTTTCATTCTGTTGAACTATGGACATCACACAACACGCTTGCCACAGAAATGGCAGGCTCAACCATATAACAGTCGTGGTGGTGGCGATGGCAGTATCTCGATCTCATGAACCTGTACAGATCAACAGCAATTTAGAACTGCAGGATCATCCTAATAAGTAGTGGTAAAATAAAATGCAGGATCAGCCAGATATCGAAATTTTACTTACAAATCAAATCTCCTTGTGGTCATCACTTCTCACTAAGTGAAGAATTTGGCCACCATATTTTTTCCCACACCTGATTAGCAACCAGTCGAAGGTTGTGCTACCAAATGATGGATGTCTGCTCCCTAGCAACCTCACATCCCCACCCTAGCAATCACCCCAACTACCAGCACATATGGTGGAAACGTCCAATTTGAATTTTTGTTTCAGGAATAAAAAAGCATTTTATTTTATTGAAGGGAGGCACCATACACTATAAAAAATAGTGGATGGGCAACTCTGTGCACAATCTGTGTGTTGTGCCACATTGCGGATTTGATTCCCATTGACCTCTTGAGCTTTGCTGTTGAGGTTACAAGGAATCAGAACCCCTCAGTGGAACAACACACTGGTTGTGCATGGGTGCCCATCCACTATTCTTTATGTTTTCTTTATTACATAATTGTATAAATCAGCTTAGTGACAGTGACAGAATGTGGCTTTTCTGACATGCGGCAGAGCTTTCTGTCTTGGAATTTTTTTATAATTTAAGACCTATAAAATGTTTTCTGTAATATATTTATTTACACCAATTACTCTAAGATTACAAAAAAAATCAGATAATGAAACGTGGTGTGTGCACATTGGCTCAGTTTAGTTTTAAACCATCAACACAAGTAATAAATTAAAGGTAACTGGCAAAGGTTTAGAGAAGCTGGCTACTGCTCTATCATATGTTAGAACAGTGACACCAGACTCCAACAGAACAAGTTTTATGCTGTCCCACTTTGTAAATAATTTTTATCTAATGAACAGTTAATTGTCAGAATTCCAAACTAATAATTTGCAGAATTTGGAAGTCTGAACACCACTAAATGCTACTGTAAGTGCAGAATTATTCTAATCATTAAATCCCCCATAGAAGCAGTTAAAACAATAGACTATACCTGATCACTGCTCTTTCATTCACAGCAGTGGTAGGAATTGTGGGGAGAAATCTCTGAGGCACTCTAAACCTTTCACACTTGGTCTCATAGCCACCTGATAGGCTCAATGCACATGTGACTTCTAATGAAGTCCAGCCCCTATTAGATCCCTCCTCTATCCTTACTTGGTCAGTTATTCATGTGCATCTGACCAGGCTACATGCACAGGACACAGCTCCTGAGCAAAACAAGAATAGTAACCAAGAAAGATGAGACAATTAAAGTAATAACCCCTCACTTGGCAGGCTAATACTAACAAAAGCTATCTCTCATGCATGTCTGGGAAGGCTCCATTCCATCCCAGTACTGTGTTGGTGCACCAATTAGGCCATAAAATTAGGGTAACCCATTACAAGTGAATGGTTCCCCTGTTACAGGAAAAAGAAGTGAAAGAAGAGGAAATGCAGGCAGCCCAATCAGATCCCTGAGGTAGCGATCCAATAGAGGCTTCAGCACCAGGCTGCAGAACCACCAGAGCATCTCCCTGCTAGCAAGGTGCTCTAGGTACACTGGCATTGTAAGCAGCACTGTGCAGTCCCTGCTGGCAGCTGCATGGAGGTCTGCCAGCCACCGGACAGGAGGATGCCACAGTAGTAGAGAGAGTCCCTACCTGGCTGGAGACACAACTTCGCTGTAAGAAGATCTGCTTAAGATGGGGAGGGGCAGACCATGGCCATCTTGGTCCAACCCCCCTCTGTGTCTTCCCCGATGGTTCACGGGGAATTTTCAGACCTGGCACATGCACGCTAAGTGTGAGCCTTAGCGCATGCGCATCCCCGCAAGAGCAGCACCTTGAGGGGATGTCACAGGACAGAGAGAGCAGAAGTTAAAGGAAAACAGAACTGTGACCACTGAGGCAGAATAGTTAGTGAGACAGAATGGCTGCATGCTCAATCTGCAGTAGAAGATTACAAATTAGCAGAGGAGAACAGAAAGCGAGGGCCACATGTGCAGGGGAGCCAGTCATGTTTGTAGTCCTAGAAGAGACTACACAGGTGGCCATACTGGTAGTTCTCCAGGCTACCCTGGAACTACATAAACAGCCATTTTAGTAGTGCTTCACACAGCCCCCTAACCCCAACAAGTCTACAAGGGCAGGATAAGGAACAGGAGGAAAAGGTCCCAGTTCAGACAAGCCTCTATGGTCTCTCCTCTCATTATGTCTCCACAGGAAAGAACAATGGTGAAGAAAAAGATATGCAAGACATGCAAAATACCTCTACTGTCAGCAAATATGAGTCAGCCCTGCCCAGACTGTTTGGATGAGGAAATGTCCGAACACTCCAATTGGTCAGAGCAGGACCAAGACACTTCCCCCCAAGGGGCAGCACCAACCAGCACCCTCTCCAGGGAAAACTCTCAGCCAGATATAGCGGCTCTGCTTCTACAAAATCAACAGGCCATGAACACACTGATCCAAAAACAGCTACAGTTCATGACGGCCATGCTGAAGAAATTAGCTGAGATCTCCCAGCCCAGGATACCATCTGGGACAACACCACAACTGCCAAGGCCACTCCCTTTCCCATCTCACTCAGAATGCCCGGAGGAGTCAGACAATGAATCTGAAGCCCCTTCACATGGTGAACCAGAACCTCAAGAGTCCATGGAACAGGACCCACAGACCCTAACCACAAAATACTGCACTGCTCATCAAGTCCCCAACCTGGTGAAACCATAAAAGAAATGGTAGGGTTCACAGAAGCACCTTCAGAACCACCATCAAAGCTAATAACCTCCCTGAACCCTGCCCCAAAATCCTCAAACACCTTCCCAATCTGCGTATCAGTGCAGGAGGTCATCCAGATGGAATGGGAGTCAGCAGAACCCATCAGAATTCCAGAAAGGAGGACATGGGACAAAATGTATCCATTTCAATCGGACAAACTCAAACCTTGGTGCACAGCACCACAAGTGGACCTTCAAATCACCTCTCTAAGTAAGAAAACAGTACTGCCAGCCAAAGGGGCTTCAGCACTGAAGGAGCCGACAGATAAGAGATTGGAAGAGCTACTCAAAAAAACTATGAGCTGGCCGGGCTGGGTCTCAGAGCGGCTACCACAGCGATATACACAACCAGGGCCCAAGTCGCCTGGCTCCAAGACATCCAGAAGGTATTAGCACCCAACTCACTGGAGAGGGCCCTGCTGGGTCATTCCATACTAGTGGCAAAGTACCTGGCTGACCTAGCAGTGGACTCACTGAGGATCAACACCAGGTCAACAGCCATAACCAATAGAGCCAGGAGACTTATTTGGATGAAGATATGGGATGCAGATCAAGAGTCTAAGGCCATGCTATTGAAATTGGCATTCAAAGGGGCATCACTGTTCAGGAAGGGAATGGAGAGATTCCTGAAAGGAAAGAAGGATGGTAGGGAGATAGTGAAGGACCAGCCATCCTCCGACAATTACCTACTGGACAGGTCAAGATGCAGGAGGAGCCGCAATTTTCATGTTAAACACCAAAGCCAGGGCTCAGGTAACTACCAGGGCCAACACCATCAAGGCAATAGGAATTACCAATACAAACCTCTAAACAAATTCCAGCACAACAGGAACCAAGCCAATAATTTGTTCCAGCCCAAACAGAACAAACAATGACTACAGGGCAAGGGGAAAAAAATGACATACCTGCCCATCAGGTCTCGATTGAAACTATTTGCCCACCAATGGGCAAAACAAAAACAGACAGATGGGTCAGAGAGGTAGTAACAGAAGGCTATATAATAGAGTTGATGGAACCACCTCAGAGGGACAGGTTAGTATCTCCCCAATATCCAAAAAGAGAGCATCCCCAGGTCAAGACAGTGATGCTCTAGCCAAACTCATACATACCGAGGCCACCACAGAGATTCCAGAACAAGAGCAGGGAGGGAATTTATTCCATCTTCTTTATGGTGCCCAAGAAGATGGGAGACCTCCACTCAGTGCTAGACTTAAAACTCTTAAATCGCTTAGTCCAGTACAAGTGGTTCAAGATGGAAACAGTCCAATCGACTATCAAAGCACTGAGGCCAGGAGATTACCTAACATTCATAGATGTAAAAGATGCCTACCTACACATCCCCATCCATCCATCCCATCACATGTTCCTGAGGTTCCGCATCCTGGGCCAACACTACCTATACATGGCACTCCCCTATGGACTGGCCTAGGCCCCATGGGTCTTCACCAAGATGGTGGTGGTGCTGAGGGCCAGCATGAGAGAACAGGGTATCCAGGAGATTCCCTGCCTCGACGACTGACTGATCTGAGTAGGATCAATGTGACAGGCCAGGAAGCACATAGACATGGTAATACACTGCCTGGAGAATCACAGCTGGGTAATCAACAGGGAGAAAAGCACCCTATCACCCAGCCAGTGGTTCGAGCATCTATGGGCACTCATAGATACCACGGAATGCAAGGTTTGCCCCTCAGGTGAACGGATATAGGTACTACTGTGCCTTACCAGAGCACTGACAACCCAGAAGGCACCCCTTACTGCTCGAGGTTTCCAAACTGCTGGGCATGATAGCCTCTTGCATAGACTTGATCCCTTGGGCAAGGTGGAACATGAGGCAACTTCTGCTGGACTGCATCAGACAGGGCTGCCAGGAACAGCAGAACCTCTTGGCTCCCTTCGCCATGTCACACCGGGTGAGAGTCTCCCTGGCCTGATGGCTACAGGTGGACAACCTGACAAAGGGGGCAAGTCTGGACCCACAAACGGAGGTAGTCATAGAAACAGATGCAAGCTTACAAGGATGGGGGGCATCCCTGGACAACCAGTCGGCCCAGGGCAGGTAGAAATCAGCCGAGGTGAGGCTTACCATCAATGTACTCAAAATGCGTGCAGTGTTCAATGTGCTGCAAGCCTTCCATGCTCAGGTGCAACACAAGAACATATTCATACATTCAGACAAACACAGCCACAGTGGCATACCTGGCAAAACAGGGGGGCACCAGGAGCATGGCAATGCAGAGGGAGGTGACCAGGGTACTCAATTGGGCCCAAGCCAATGTCACCTCCCTAACAGCAATACATCTGGCAGGGAAACTGAGCAAGACAGTTGACTGGCTGAGCCATCAACTTATCCACCTGGTAGAATGGCAACTCAACCACCAAGTATTTTATGAGATCAACTCGTTCTGGGGGACCTATAGAGCTAGACTTAATTGCTACCACAGACAATTCACAGGTGAAGAGGTTTTACTGCAGATTCAAGGAACCTCTATCATCCTGAGTAGATGCACTGTCCAAGGAGTGGAAGTTCACGACAGCTTACATGTTCCCACCTGTACTGCTTATCCCACAAGTGCTCCACAAGGTGAGATAGTCACGAGCAAAGTTGATTATACTGACACCATACTGGCCAAGGAGGGCATGGTTCATGATGGCAGTTGCCATGGTACTGGAGCGTCCCTGGATACTACCATACAGGTGGGACATAGTACAGCAGGGCTGAATACTACACCCAGACCCATGCATTCTAAGGCTCACTGCTTGGCTCCTGAAAGAGACAGAGAGACTGCTAAAGTACAGTTATGCAGAGAAAGTGGTGGAAACCCTAACTAGATCCAGAAGATCATCCACCACGAACACATGCAATAGACAGTGGGGGATATTCATTGATTGGTGCACCAGGAGACTGGTTCACCAGAAGATGGCCGAGGTCCAAGAGATCCTCTTGTTCCTGCAGGAAGGACTGGAAAAGGGTCTCTCCCCATCCTCCATGAGAGTGCAAGTAGCACCAATTGGGGCAACTAGGGGCTAAATAGGCAACTCAGCACCCGGAGCTCACCCAGATGTAGTTAGAGTCATCAGGGCAGTCAGTATTATTGAACCAAGGACCAGACAGAACACAGCACCATGGGATTTAGTCTTGGTACTACAGGCCCTCACTTATCACCCATTCGAACCCCTAGAGGTGGTAGACCTGAAGTGGTTGACACTAAAGACAGTGCTACTCATGGCCAAATGCTCAGCCAGAAGGATGTGTGAGCTGCAAGCCCTGACCTGCATGCACCATTCATAGTATTCCACCAAGACAAGATCCCAATGAGAATGGTTCCCTCCTTTATGCCTAAGATCAACTAAAGTTTTCACATGCCACAGACAATAGAGCTCACAATCGAACTTCCTGAAGTGGATACCTCGCAACAAGCTGAGCTGCACACATTAAGGATGAAAAGATTGCTGGTGACATACCTGAACAGGACAAAGGAGTTCCAGAAGACGGACCAAATGTTTGAATTATGGCAGGGCAAGAGAAAAGGACACACAGCCTACAAGTCAGCCATTCCTGCTTGGCTAAAGGATGCAATATCATATTCCTACAAATCTAAGACTTGGTACCACCCAAAGGCATAAGACTGCACTCAACTAGAGCAGTCGCCACTTCATGGGTGGAACACAACTTAGCAACAACTGATGAGATATGTGTGGCAGCAACATGGGCCTCAGTGCTCATGTTCATAAGACACTACAGACTGGACTTACTGTCTGCTGCAAGGGCAATCTTTGGCACAACAGTATTAAGAATGGCATTAGGTCACTCAGCTAGTCATGAACTGTCTCCCCTACCCTGACTGGGACTTGGAACTGCTTTTTAATGACCCAGTGTGTAAGGGCTGGAGTGCCTCAGAGATTTCTCCCCACAATGGTAGTTTACTCACCTGGTAAAGATGATTGTAGGAGAACATCTTTGAGGCACTCCACATCCCTCCTGAATAGGACACAGTTCCTAGACAAGGCAGAAATGTTGTGCAAAAATGACAAGATAAGAAAATAATGTGGACGACAGGCATGCCATATGGGCCAGTTCAATTTTTTAGAATGTCACTAATAGGAATTAAAAAGCCTATAGTCAAAGCATTGGGGTATGAAGTATATCTATATATTTAAGGTGGGGTTGTTATCCTAACTTTTATTGATCCCATGTACAGGTACAGTTATGGAAGAAGTCTAACTGACCAAGTAAGGGCAGAGGATGGGTCTTCTAGGGGCTGGACTTCATTAGAAGTCACATGTGCATCGAGCCTATCAGGTGGCTATGAGACCCAGTGTGTAAGGTTTGGAGTGCCTCAAAGATGTTTTCCCACAATCTTCTTTACCAGGTGAGTAAACCACCACTATGTCACAGTGTCTGCTTCACTGCTATAAATATTTCCTGTCTATCAGTTTGTACCTACAGTATAAGGTAGTTTTCTGCCTTCAGCATTTGGCAAATTAACAGTGCGTTAAATCAAAAACTTTTTAAAAGATGAAAAATGCAGGAAACTGTTCTGATGGAGTCTGGTGTCACTATTCTAAGGTACTGTATGTGTGTCAGACAGCTTCTTTAAACCATTGTCAGTCACTTTTAAGGGATATTGTAGGGTTCATTTTCCCTTTTTGTAGAAAATCCTATTTCTTTTTTAAGTATTATTTGTACAATCCATTCAATATATGAATTTGGAAATTTAAAAAATATTGTTTTTTGGTTCAACATAAAAATATATCAGTGCTCTATGAACCTGGCAGTCAAGCCTTTTGTCAATTTCCCAATGACTAATTTTATTCTGCACTTTGTAGCAATGGTGTACAGTAAGTACATGTCAGTCACTTAGCATCATATGTTAGTCTTGCATGCTTAACATTATAGTTAGGCTGTCTATGAAAAAGCACTTCCACTGCAAGCAAAATGTCTTTACCGGGTGGTAAACAGGGATCATCACAGTGTTCTGAACAGATGGCAAATTAGGAAGGCAGGATGTGTCGTGGAATGGCCAATGAAAAAAGAAAGGAAAGTTGTTAGAAAGATGATCTATTAAAACTCAGTAGCAAATAAACAATAATTAAAATAAAGAGTTCTTTCAATAATTACAGTCCTCGCTCATTATAACAAATTTCATTATAACGAAGCTGCTTATAATGAACAGCTGTGATGGTTCCCATTACTTTCAGCTTAATTTGTTAATGTGTTAATAGGTGAGTGTGAAAAACAATGGAAACCATCACAGCTGTATAATGTCTCCTCCAACTTTGCATGGTGAGGAAGCTTCCTGCTCTTTTCTGCTTCCTGTTCTTTCATTTCAGCCTGTCAGCAGCCCACAGTCTGATGCATGATTACTTGATTGGCACTCTTACAGCACAGTAACATGTGTAACCCTTACTGATTTGCAGAACACACTGTAATGTCACCAGTAGTCCGCAACTACTCACCAGCAGCATAGTGGGACCTCACTTAATACCAGCTTGCTGGAAGTGTAGTGCCTGATAGCATAGTAAAATGTTTAGCCCATACTGCTTTGAACAACATGCAGTATTGCAATGTTACTAATGGTCTGGCGTGTCCTTAAGCATCCTCACACACAGCATAGTAAAATGTCTAGCAATCACTTACTGGCAGCAAAGCGGGACATCACTTTACAACAACATGGTGGATTTATATGCTGCATAGCTCCCTGCATGGTTCTGCACAGACAGAGACTGGCTCACAGTGAGTGGTTTTGTAATCTGTCATAGTACATTTCCAGACCCAAACTCTTTATATCAGTCTGCTCTGTGGGTGGTCTGAGTGGAGCTTTGCTATAGAAGCACAATGTCATGTGGCATGAAATACAGCACAAAATGAAACAAAAAAGATGCAGTGTGCTGTTTTGCACATGTAGTACAGTAGTTCCTTCTTATAATGTACCCTCATGCTAATGAACAGATGGGATAGACCAAGAGGTGCTAGTTATAATGAGGGAATACTGTATATTATAATGTATGTGTTTGTTTGTGAGTTATTATTTTTATTATGAATAATTGGTTATCAATTTTTGTCCATCAGCCAAAATAATTTTGTTCTGGGATGTATTTTCATTTTCTTAAAGGTGTAGTATACCCAGAATTTGCAGAAACATATGTTGTGCAGAGTGTTTTCATTTGTGTGTAAAGTCCTAGTGTGTCCTTCCCTCTGTCTGCAATTAGGAGTTTTTCCTAAATTTGCCTGCTAGCATTATGGCAGCTTTAGAACCCCTGGGGAGCTCCATCTCACCTACATTTATTGCTTTCCTTGTTCCTTCAATGCATCCTGTCTCATGTGACAGTGATGAAGTTGGAACCATAGATTCAGCAGCAAGCACTGCTTTACAATTAGTTAACAACAATAGAGATGAATATATTTTAAAAAACTATACAGAGTTCCGCTTGGTGACTGCCCTCAGTGTAAAGGTCTTTTTGTTGTGAACAATTGAGACACTGGTTGTGTATGTGTAACTTAAATGGTTTTCAAGATATTTACATTTGTTTGGCATGTCTCCTAGCGTGTTCACTCAGAGAAACAAAGTACATCTGCACGCAGGCCAAACAAATCTAAATATCTTGAAAACTATACAAACTACACAAAAACAACAAACAACAAAGTTATTCAGGACAAAAATAATTTTACAATGAGGGTAGTCAGTAAGCTGAACTCCTATTTGCCATCCAAAGTGGGAAATTTGGCAAATAAAATGGACATTTGGTTAATTAGATGGCTATATTTTAAAAATTATACAGTGTTCAGCTTAGTGACTAACCTAATTGCAAAGGTAATTTTGTCATGAACAAATTTGCTGCTGGTCATTTTTGTGCAGCTTGTAAAGTTTCCAAGATATTTAGGTTTGTTTGGCTGGTGTGCAGATGCACTTGCAAACAGCAGCCACTTTTTTCTCTGACTGAACACTCTAGTAGACCTGCAAAACAAATGTAAATATCTTGAAAACCATCCAAGTTACACATATGCAAACAGTGTCACAATTGTTCATAACAAAATGACCTTTACCATGAGGGTAGTTACCAAGCTGAACTCTGTATATTGTAGTTTTTAAAATACAGCCATGTCTACTGTTGTGAACTAATTGCAAAGCAGAACTTGCTGCTGAATCTACGGTACTGGCTACATCACTGTCACATGAGACAAGATGCATTGTATGAAAAAGGAAAGCAATAAACGTAGCTGATATGGTGCTTCAAAGGGGTCATAAAACTACCATAAAGCTAGCAGGCTAATTAAGGAAAAACTCCTAATAGCAGACAGAGGGAAGGACACACTAGGACATCACACACAATTCAAAACACTCTGACCAACATATGCTTTTGCAAATTCTGTGTGTACTACTCTTTAAGTCTTCATAAGTTGCTCAGCATTTAAAGACATTAGTGATCTATTTTTTATTGAAACTGTAATAGAACATAAGTCAGAATATGGGCAGAGCACTCTCTTATTGACAGTTTCAGTGTCCAAAGTGTGTGGCGATATTGGAAGGAATAGTCTCAAAACATGTTTTAAGGGAAAGTAAACCTATGCACATATTACAGATATCTATATGGTACCAATGATAATATTCATTATTCATGTTTCTCAGTTGCGTGATGGTCATTTGTAGAGGTTGTCTATTTAAACTGCTTCATGAGGGTGTTGGCCCACCGGTGCAGTAGTAGCGCTACCGCTTTGGATGCCGCCAACTTGCGTTCAGAAGTGAACCTGAGTAACTGGGGGCCTAAGGAGGGGGATCAAGCATACCAGAGGATTCTCTGCTGTTCTGAGGAGGGAGGACAGCCACCTATGGTGCATGACTGCCACATGAGTGCCCACAGGTGGCAGCACATCCAGGAGCAACTCAATGAGAGGGGAGACACCAGTACAAGATATGCACTAGGCTTGCATACATGCTGACATTTCTCCCCAGGCCATCATCTCAAGTGAGGGAAGGGGGAAAAAGTGGAAGAAAGAATGGTAGGCTGGGGCAGAAAGATGGACCGACCCCTTTCAGACACAGCACCAGAAACATGGCAAGCTTCCCCAGGAACCAGATCCTGTGCAGCAGAAGTTGGGGGTCCTGCCACACTTATCCATAAGGGGAAGACATAGCAGTAGACAGGGGAATGCAGATAATACCATGAGAAACCAGGAGATGGAGAGGGGGAGTCAATACAGATGGAGGCAAAGCCCTACCAGGACAAGGCCATGAAAAAAATGACATCATAAGGAGACTGTCATTATTTTTTTTTTTTTAGCTTTATTTTGTATTCTTAAAAAAAAGTTCCAGTTACAATTATAAAGCCATAGAAACACATTTAGATGTATAGAATCAAACATAAGAGTAAACAAATCAAAGCAAAGCCCATCCTTTTCTGGGGGTTTAAAAGAAACACTAATAAAAGATTTTATCTAAGCCTCTAATAGAGTACTAATGCAACATTTTGTGTGTGCTCCAAGCTTAAACTTCCCATCAAAAGATCAGAGTCAGTAGCTCAATCAGAGGCTCATAGTCCATAATATAACTAGCCTCCTTCTTAGTCCAAAGCTAAATCAAACCTTTGAGAACAAATATTCCTTCTAGGATGTGAAAAACACAGGATACACAATCAAACTGGATGAGACTCAATTATTTCAACTTCCTCTTGCTCGAAATCTGAACCTAAATCTTCTGGAAATGTTATATTATTCTCATAAAAACCACGAGCGGAATCCAAATCTTCCAAAAAATAAGATTTCCCTTGAAATTGCACCTTAAGACAAGCAGGAGCCAGTAATGCAGCCAGAACACTGGCTTCCTTAAATTCAGAAAGCATAGGAAGGAACCTTTTTCATCTATGTTGCATCTGTAGACAGAAGTCTGGGTATCACTTTCATATTTCCCTTGTAATGACTTCATACTAATGAGACTACTACCTAGTATTCTTATAATGTATATTGTACCATTAGATGGGAAACAGATTGGTGAGGGCCACAACATTGATTAGTAACTGCAAACAATCACCACAACTGAGCAGCACATAACTGAGAGAAAAATTATAATGAAGTTATATTTGGTAGGTGAAAAAAAACTGTTATTTTTGTTGGGTATAGCTTCCTTTAAAATGTCACTTATAGTCAAAGCCCCGATTTCCATGTGATTCAGTGGCCACAGAGATTGCCACAGAATTTAATGTAAACTGCAGAAAAAACACAAAATATTATTCTGCAATTTACATGAACTGCAGAATTTTATTCCATGGCTTACATGAAATGTGAAATATTATTCTGCAGTTTATACTGAAGAGTCATTATCAACCGTGAGTAAAACAAACCTGCAGTTTACATTCACCTTGGTGAAGGAAAATTATTCCATGGATTACAAAAACTGCATTTATTCCATGGATCATATAAACCCTGGAAAACTATTCCATGGTTTATATTTAATTCTGCAGAATGCTTTTTGGAATTCTGTTAAATTTAAATGCAAAAATCTGAAAAGCAATTTGGAACAGCCCATGCACATTCGTTTTTTAGCTAGGACTTTACCTTAAAAATCAAAACAGGTAAATCCCACCACCCTCCCTACCCCATCCTGAGAACCTCCTTCAGTCCCTTTATTTGAAGTAGAAATATTTTTTTCAAATTTAAGATACTTTATTCATATGTGTAACAATGTAGAGTTACAAACATAACAATAAGTACAATTTGACTGAAAGCTAAATCCAGCTATTTAGACTGAACATAGTAAAAACAGTTAAAAACTAAAAGTGCATATCAATTAATAATATCTCTGCAGTTGAAGTAGATAGTCACAATACTTTTGTTATGTTGTCATACCTATCTCCCCCCCCCAACCCCATCAGACCCCCCCAAACCACCGGAGGGTGTGTCAAAATATCTATAGGTTCCACCCAACCTATCAAGACTTATACCTGTAAATGTGAAAAGGTACTGGGAATAACATGAGTGAAACAAAGAAAGAAAGGGAGAAAGGTGCCAATAAAAGACAGACCTAAATTATTCCATGTTCTTTATATAGTCAACAAAGTCTGCAGTGGTTCCCAGATCTTCTTATACCTGGATAGGTTACCAGAAATGTTTGCTACCAGACATTCAGCTTGTAAGGCAAACAGGAGTTCCCTATACCATTCTAGAATATGGGGGTATCTTGATCTAATCAGTGTCAAAGGATAACCTTTTTTGCACATGCCAATATCAAGGTCATATGAGCATTCTGGTTGCCAATATGGGAGTCCAAAAAATCCCCCACTATACATATTTCAGGGATGAACACATCTGATAGCCCCAAGAATGGGTTCAGACTGGTATGAATTGAGTTCCAAAAGGGAGTGATCATCTGGCAAGTCCAAAGAATATGGTATAAGGAGCCAAGTTCCTGACCACATCTGGAACAAAGGTCAATAGAAGGATGGCCCATTTTATGTAGCTTCACTGGGGTGTAATAGAGATTGTGAATAATCTGGAATTGCATAAGATGATATCGGTTCCATCCTATAAACTGATATAGATGTCTCCAGATGAGAGGCCAGTTGCTGGGTGATGTGGTGGGAGGAAGAGTCTGATCCCAACCATATATCCTGGGCCCCTCATTGGCAGCTAGAAATGTTTGTTGTGAATGATAGTAATATGATACCAGATGGGAAGAAGGGGCAGAAGAAACTAAGGAAAGGACCATAGAACCAAAGGGTCTTTGCCAAAAAATTGCGTGAGCATATGGGTTATCTGAAAATACTTAAAACACGATAGTGTAGGCCAATGGTATAGTTCTTGTGCACTCTGACAGGGAAGCAACTTGCCATTCAAAGTTAGCTCTTGAACTGTTTCTACTCCCATATCTGGCCAAAAACACCTGGACAGCATTCATCCAGATATGCGCAGGTTTGGATTTCCTGTAAGGGGCTGAAGAATATCTTGATCTGGGCAAACCTTCAGGAAAGAACAGAGCTGTGAATGGATCTGCAAGGATGCCCCAAGGGGAGTCCCATAGAGGGAGAGGTAACCTTTCCTGGATAAAAAGGGAAGTGCCCTGAGTTCTATACCATAAAGTGAACAGAGGGATCATTTGATATCTACTCATCGTGGAGTATAATTTCAAGCTTCCACTGTATGTAACCAATAGGAGAGCCTGTTAAAGTGTAGTGCTAAATAGTACATAAAAAAATTGGGCACCTGTAGATCACCATCCTGTTTAGTCCTCCTTAATTTTGAGAGAGCTCTGCGAGCTGCCTTACCCTGCCATAACAAGGAAGCAGAAAATCTGTGAATTTGGGTAAACCAGGATTGTGGAAGAAACCAACTGTACATCTGTAGGGTGTACAATAACCAGGGTAGAACATTCATCTTGATAATATTTAGTCTGCCTCATAACAAAAAGGTAAGAGAGACCAGCGCTCTTAATTGACTTTGACATGAGAGATGAGGGCATCTAAGTTATATTGTTTAAACTTATAAATGGAGGTGCTGAGAAAAATTCCTAAATATTTGAGTTTGTCCTTTCTCCATACCAGGCCGAGGTGATCTATGTCTGCTTTAAAAGTTTTATTATTAAGGGACATAATCTCCATCTTGGTAAGGTTAAATTTGTAATTAAATATGATACCAAATTGAGAAATGATCTGTAATGCCTGAGGGAGTGAGGTAGCTGGAGAGGAGAGGTGGAGCAGATTATCATCTGCATAGACAGAAAGTTTATACTCTGTGTTGTGAATTGAAATACCAGTAACCTGAGTTGAAGAGTTAAGTTTCCAGATGAGAGGCTCCAAAAATAAATTGAATAAGAAGGGAGATAAAGAGCATTCTTGCCTAGTGTCCTGATATAGGGAAAAGGGCTGGGATAACATGCCATTGCACAGTATTTTGGGCAGTAGGAGAAGAATGTAAAGCTTTGACCCATTGTATAAATTCACTGGGGATACCGAATTTTGGTAAGAGGGTGAACAAATAATCCCAGGAGACCCTATCAAAGGCTTTCTCTGCATCCAGGGACACAAAGAACGCAGAGGTATGTAGATCCCTGGATGCTGAGAGAAGGTATGACATTTTCTGAAGATGATCAGCTGAAAGTCTCCCCTTGACAAACCCCACCTGTTTCTGACTGATTAGGGAGACCCAGATGAGACTCAATCTATCGGTCAGTACCTTAGAAAGAATCTTAAGGTCTACATTGATAAGTGAGATCGGTCTATAGTTGGTAAGCAGCAGTGGATCCCGGTCTGGTTTGGGAATAAACACAATGGAAGCGGTGGTTAGTGAGAGGTCAGATATGCCCTTTTCAAAAATATAATGATAGGTATGTAGGTGAATAGAGGCTATCTGTTCTTTTAGTGCTTTGTAAACATTTGTGGTAAAACCATCCAGGCCAGGAGCCTTGTCTGTAGCAAGGGTGTCAATTGCCTGGGAAATTTCTGATAGGGTCAGGGGGGCTTTCAGAAGTGCTTGTTGGGGGTCTGTCAGTTTGGGAAGTGGAATGTCCTGAAGGAAAGATTCAAACTGCACCTGATTGAAAGAGTGAGATGGAGGGGCATATAACTGTTGATAAAATTCTCTAAAGGCCTCTACTATGTGTCAGGGGGATGCCAAAAGTTGACCAGAAACACTAAGTATCGAGGAGACAATTTTATCTGCAGCTTGTGATTTGAGACGAAGGGCCAACAATTTTCCTGCCCTTTCCCCTGATCAAAATACTTTACTTCTGAACATAATATCATGTGTTCCACCCTTTCTCCTAACAGATTGTTGTATTGCAATCTGAGGTGCTCTAATAGTTACCACTCAGATTGGGGACAGGAAGATGAGATACGTTCCTCAAGGAGCTCAATTCGGGAAATCAGAGAGGTGAACAAGGCTGACATTCAGTTCTTGTGCCTTGCTGATAGCTGAATAATCTCCCCCCAAAGAGTGCATTTTAAAGCACTCCAAAAAATGTCAATTTTGGACATCGAGGGGGAATTAAGTGCCATAAAATTTGTAATGAACAATTGAATATGCTTTAATGATTCTTTAGCCTTAAACAACTGATTGGTTGTAATCCATGTCTTATCTCTGGAAAGAGAAGGGATTAAATTCAATTGAAGAAAAACAGGATGATGGTTAGAAATAACTTTGGCTGAGTAATGACACAAGGTTACTCCTGAAAAATAATTAGAGCCCAACAAGAAATAATCAATTCTCAAAAAAGAACTGTGTGGGAGGGAATGAAAGGAATATTGTTGACTGGACAAGTTAAGGGTTCACAAGGGATCCACCAGGCTAGTTGACCTCATGAATTCCTGAAGAGCCATCTGACCAGGTGATAAAGTTTGATAAGAATGTCTAGATTTGTCTAGTTCATTACATTAAACTAGATTCCAGTCTCCCCTGAGGATCATTGGTAGGGAACACCAGGAAGACAAAAATGACATAAGAGTGGTAGAAAAAAAACAGGGTTATCCACATTAGGGCCATATATCACTCCTAAGACTACCTCTAAATGGCCTAGAAGGGCTCTTATAAAAACAAAATGCCAGTTGTGGACAGATATCTCTTGGAGGAGTTGAAATGGAATTTTCCAAGCTATTAAAATGGCTACCCTTCTTTTATGAGTATCAAGACCCACCCCAAAAATTTGCTCTACCCAGGACCTCCTGAGAAGGAGAACCTGGGAAGAGGGTATGTGAGTCTCCTGTAAAAAGGTAATATCAATTTGAAGCTTATTTAAGTGTAGAAGAATCTTAGCACATTTAGAGAAAGATTGCATGCAATTCACATTCCAAGAACTGAAATTATAGACTGTCATGATATAAATACACATATAGTGGTAATATACCTATCAGTGCATACTGCATGTAGCATATTAAGGGAACCATATAAACACAAATAAAATTCCCCTACGGTGGTACCCTGCCCCCAATACCACTAATAGTAATATATCCCAAATGACAAACCAGTATTCCTTAAACCCTCCACCCTTTAACCCCCTCCCACTATTTGGTGCATGAGGTCCTACCATTTATGGCATTACTGCCATCCCCTGCTCTCCCCACCCCACCAAAATATGCTAAGATACATACATACTCATAAAAATCTTCTACACCTAACATAAAGACAAACAACTTGAACTTTTTGTTATTTAGCACGTAATTTAAAATGTGTCACACCCCCATTGTTCCTTCACTTTAATATAAATTTAACAATCACTAGAGTAAAATAAATAGAATAATAGATAGATAAGTATCTATTACAAGGCAGTAAGACCATCAGAAGTTTTGAGGGACTTGGAACCTCGAGAGCAAAGCTCAGAGGTTCCCCAAGAATCCCAAAAACTCGAGATGGTCTTACCGCCTTGTAATAGATACTTATCTATTTGTTATTCTTTGTAATATATGGATCCAGTTCGAAATTCTGAGGTTTTTTTTCCTGTGAGCTGGCCAGCCAATCGCAACACTGAAGCCATCTGACCAGGTGATAAAGCTTGATAAGAATGTCTAGATTTGTCTAGTTCATTACATTAAACTAGATTCCAGTCTCCCCTGAGGATCATTGGTAGGGAACACCAGGAAGACAAAAATGACATAAGAGTGGTAAAAAAAACAGGGTTATCCACATTAGGGCCATATATCGCTCCTAAGACTACCTCTAAATGGCCTAGAAGGGCTCTTATAAAAACAAAATGCCAGTTGTGGACAGATATCTCTTGGAGGAGTTGAAATGGAATTTTCCAAGCTATTAAAATGGCTACCCTTCTTTATGAGTATCAAACCCACCCCAAAATTTGCTCTACCAGGACCTCCTGAGAAGGAGAACCTGGGAAGAGGGTATGTGAGTCTCCTGTAAAAAGGTAATATCAATTTGAAGCTTATTTAAGTGTAGGAGAATCTTAGCACATTTAGAGAAAGATTGCATGCCTTTCACATTCCAAGAACTGAAATTATAGACTGTCATGATATAAATACACATATAGTGGTAATATACCTATCAGTGCATACTGCATGTAGCATATTAAGGGAACCATATAAACACAAATAAAATTCCCCTACGGTGGTACCCTCCCCCCAATACCACTAATAGTAATATATCCCAAATGACAAACCAGTATTCCCTTAAACCCTCCCACCCTTTAACCCCCCTCCCCACTATTTGGTGCATGAGGGTCCTACCATTTATGGCATTACTGCCATCCCCCTGCTCTCCCAACCCCACCAAAATATGCTAAGATACATACATACTCATAAAAATCTTCTACACCTAACATAAAGACAAACAACTTGAACTTTTTGTTATTAAGCACGTAATTTAAAATGTGTCACACCCCCATTGTTCCTTCACTTTAATATAAATTTAACAATCACTAGAGTAAAATAAATAGAATAATAGATAGATAAGTATCTATTACAAGGCAGTAAGACCATCGAGAAGTTTTGGGGACTTGGAACCTCGAGAGCAAAGCTCGAGAGGTTCCCAAAGTCCCCAAAAGCTCGAGATGGTCTTACTGCCTTGTAATAGATACTTATCTGTTATTCTTTGTAATATATGGATCCAGTTAGAAATTCTGAGGTTATTTTTCCTGTGAGCTGGCCAGCCAATCGCAACACTGAAGACACGCTTGCGCTCTACCGACTGTCCCATCGGAGACTGATTAGGCTGCCCTTATCCCCCCACCACTCCCTCCGTATCTATTAATATTTAACTTTTTTAGATTTGCGGTCATACCTTTTAGTTTCCCATTCTTCGGGTAATGCAGGATTAACCAGATAATCCAAAGACACAAGAAAAAAAGGTGAAGAAACGACGCTCACACATTTGACTCGCTAAACGAGACTAACCAGCTGCCATGTTTTCAAAATTGCTCTGCTCATTCACAGTGGAAAAGTGACCAATCACAATGCACACTGTGCAGGAAAGGACTTGGGACCATGGCAACTGGGTTAATGTGTGCATCAGACTTGCACAGCCGCGGTGGCATTTCTGTGATAATACTATTGTTCACAGCTCTGAACGATAGTATTACGAGCTCTGAATGATAGTATTATTGGTCAGCAATGATGGTATTATCACTGGGGCTCCGGTGTATTACCAGGATTTTTTTGTATGCATTTCGATTATATTATTTTCATTATCCATATATTACAAAGTTATTCCAACTCATTAATAATTACTTAGTGAGAAGAAGGGAGAGGAATCATAAGGAATAAAATAATATCAGCATGTATTTATAAACTATGTATATGTTCCTCGTTTTGAGGGAATCCATACAAAATTCAGAAAAAATAAAATATCTTATCTATATGAAAATAACTGTAGAGTGAAGGCTAGTCTGAAAGTACCACTCTCCACGATCTGGGAGTGCGCAACATATATTAAAGTGTAACTACCCATTATAAGGCGCTGAGCTCTGCATGCAGGTGAACCCCCTCTCCCTTACAACCTACGGGGTGAGGGTATTGCATGCACAAGGGCCCAGTCACCTCTTTAAGCAGGTTCAGAAACTGTAGCCAATTTAGTGCCCCTCTCACTCACAAAACTAAAACTTGAGCAGAACAGACTGAGGGCATGTAAAGCTACAAGGGGCCTCCAAACTGGCAGCTGACCAGTAGGCTACAACAATACCGGACTGACATACAGAAAGCACCAGGCCACTCTCAAAATACAAGAAATCTTTAAGGTCCTCTTCAGCAGAGCAATCCAGAAATGAAGTAGAGAGACATAAACCCCTATGCTGTGTAACCTTCACCAAAGTCCCCAGACAAACCAACAGTTCCATTGCCAACAGGATCAGATACAGAGTAAAGGACAGATGCAATGATATTATAGGTTGCATTTAGGAAAATCTTTAAATGTTAGTTACAAAAAAGCAGTCTAAGTCTAGAAGTTTCAGAGCTGCACATCCAGAGCTCCACTAAAATAGCAACAGAGCAAACCAATTATAACAGAAGGGCAACCTCAGGTGTGTTTAAATAAGTCAGGCAAGAGTTTCTTAAGTTCACTGCTTCATAAGAATGCTATACATTATTGATATGGACTTGTAATTGGGCCGGGTATTGTATGTGGAATTTAATTCCTTACGTGATGATCTTCGTGACCACCGGGTGGAAGGAAGCTCTCTTCTGGCAAATTCCTGCTGGGAGGTCCTGGGTTAATTGCAGTTTCTTCTCTTCCCTCAGCATATCCTTTAAATCCCTGTTTTTTTGGAAAATAAATTGCTTGTCCAGATAATTCAGAAGCTTTAACATGAAGGGACGGGGAGGTGAGTCTGATGGAGGCTTGTGACAGTGGGAGCGGTGTGCTTACTCTACAATATATGTAGGACCATTAGGGGAAGGACCAGCCACTCTTTGTAAAATATTCTGTGCAAATAGGACTGGGGTGGTCTTCTCCTTGCCCTCAGGTAGTCTGAATATACAGTAATTAAATTGTTCCATTGGCTACTTTCCTCTAAGTCCTCAAGTTTGGACTCCAGCTTAGAGACTTTTTGTTTTAAAATAGAGCTCTCTGATGTTGCCCTGTCTTTCCATGTCTCCAAAGAAGAGGTTCAGGCCTCCATGTCTCCCATTCACATGCCCAGGTCACTCAAGTCCATTCTAACTGACTTTATCTGCACTATTAGTTCCTGTATTGCATTAGTTAAGGGTGCCAGAGCCTGCAGTAGTCAGTGTTCTGTTAGTGGAGAAGGAGCCACGGATGCAGAAGAGGAGCGACTGGAACCCACGTCCTGGGCCTTGGGGCTCTTTGATTGCTTGTCAGGGGTTTGCGGTGGAGTGTGTATTGGAAGCACTTGCCTCATCTCTGCTTCCAACATCATTCCAGATCGTGGGATTTTACCTTTGTCGGTAAGTTGCTGTAGTCTTTATCCACCAATGCCAAAAAAAATCTGGAGGAAAAATTGTGCAGAAGGTAATTTTAAACTGTTATTCTTAGCAAGAGGTAGGGAGAGCAGGAGGAAAGCTGCTGTTTGGATCAGAGCATCATGTGATTCCCTGGAAGTAGAAATATTTTTTATCAGATCTCTTACTGTTCAGCAATCCTCATCCTTCTAATTTTACTGCTAGGCCCGAATTCCAGTTTCTTGACCCACAACTGCTTTGAGCAACGCCACACAAAGCACTACCGAAATGAAAAACTGGCTTTCTGGTCTAGTGGTAAAACTAGAAGGATGAGGATCATTGTGTAGTGTGGTAGCCACTAAAATATTAGTCATTCAAATGTGGTGGCCCTGGGGACTCTCAGGCTGGGGTGAGGTGGGTGATGGGGCTGAGATGGATGTGGAGGATTTTTTTACTTTCTAATACTAAGAACTTATGAGTTAAGTGACAACCTGCTCTGGTTTGTAGGTCCCAGACCCCAAACTAGCATTTTCCCATATCCAGGTACTTGGGTGGGGGTTGCTGACTGCTACCAAAGTCCACAAGATCTGCTATAGATTTTCCACAGAAATAGTAATCTAATAGAAACATAGAATTTGACAGCAGATAAGGACTGCTTGGCCCACCTAGTCTGCCCATTTCCCTACCTAATGGATAAGCTGCAAATTCTAGTTAACCAACAGTCTACTTCCTCCTATCCCCCCACTAGAATTGCCTTATGTCTGTCCCATGCATTTTTGAATTCCCCCACTGTTTTTGACTCCATGACCTCCTCCGGAAGGCCATTGCATGCATCCACCACCCTCTCCATGAAAAAATACTTCCTCACATTACCTCTGAGTTGTCCCCCCTCTATCTTTAAATTGTGCCCCCTTGTTCTTGCACATTTCTTTTTACGAAAGATGCTGCCCTCTTGGACTTTGTTGATTTCCTTAAAGTACTTGAAAGTTGCTATCATGTTCCCACTCTTCCTCCTTTCCTCAAGGGTATACATATTAAGCTCCTTTAGTATAGCTTCTGGTGCAGACCCTGCACCATTTTATGCTGCAGATGTTCTGTGGCAACAGGGGGACATGTCATAGAATTTAGACCCAAATTGCCACAGAAAAATCAGGGCCTTGGTTATAGTTATCACCTGGAGCAGTTAGACTGTGACCAACCCCTATTGTCTGGCAGCCCCTCATATCATTCCTTGTTCAGAGGCTGGGTTCAGCTAATGTAAATTAGCACTATTTGCAGAGTTTGGGCAATCTGTGTTTCAGTTATAGTTGTTAACTTTTTTATCATGTTTATTATTTGCATTTACTTTTTTACTTTGATTGTATTTCCTGTTGCTGTTTGAAACATGGATTCAAGAAACATGCTAAGCTACTCAGATTTTAAATTATGCAAAACCCGCAAGTAGTAAAGAACTCTAAGAGTAAGGAAATGAGCAGTGGCAACACAGAGACAAAGAGAATGGTGCAATTGTTTCCTTGCCTGTGATTCCATTAAATGCCCATGTCACATAATCCCTAAAGGTCACTTATTAATTGCTGTGAAAATACAACAATCCTTAGTTTTCACAATCACTGTGTCAACCAAAATCTCAGTAGAGCTTCTTAATTATACATACTTACTGCCTGTTTTTTTGAGGACCTAATACAGCATGAATAGAAAGTGTAACAATTTGCATCAGTCATCAGTTCTAGTAGTAATCATGCAACATGGACAATCACCACTAAAAGAACATTTCAGTGCAAGTCATTATGATATCCATGTTACGTTGAGAAAACACTTACACTAGGCAAATAATAGAGGGCATACATCACATAATCAAGCAATTGAAGGAAATTAATCTAGAAATTGCTTACAACACTACATACATGATATAGTGGAAAAAAAAATGTCATCAGTGTACAGTATATAACTAATACATATAGAATGAATACTACAGAATTAAAGTGTTAAAGGAAATAATGCCATCATCGAGCGCTAACAGGCCCTTAAGCTATGAGTCCAAAGAATGAGGGGCTTTATGAGCTATTTAGTCCACTGAGATTTCATTATTTCATGAGTACAAAGCACTTTTCTAAATTTGTTTAACATAATATATTTGGTTAGTAGAAAAATAGTTATATTTTAACTTTGTTTTATTAGAGATGTGAAAAAGTTTTCGGCAGTGCAGGAGTTAACTCAATTAGTGTAGACGCATCAAATAGTTCATTTAATTCAGTTTGATTGCCTGTTTATCAATATTTAATGAAATGCCTCAACTGATTTAGATTGACTGCAAAATAAGTAACTGGAGTTAATAGTCTGACTTGCAAGTCATACAGTTGTGAAGGAGTACAACATGACAATCACAGAAGCAGTTTTAGGTATGCGTCTGGTTGAGCATCTGAAAGCAACACACCATAGTAGACAAGTTTTTCTTTTATCATAGAATATTTTTAAAATTTGACTCTGCTACTCTGTTTATGCAAAGGTACTGGTTTAGGAACTTTGTTTTTCTATCTGTAATTAAAAGATACTGCTTTGAAAACTTTGTTTTGTCATGAAAAGGTTCATTTGTATACTTTGGTAACGAGGTAAGGCCCCCTATACACAATTCTTGTTTTCAGGGGGAAATTCAGGAGCACTGGGGAGACTAAGTGACTTGCTCAGAGTCACACAGTATGCAAGTGGAGGTTCACTAATTTATTTATTGAGTTTTTATTGACCAGGTAAGTGCACTAAGCAAACAAATACTTATTTTCAGACACGACCTAGGAGATTACATACAGAAGTACTGAGTGCAATAAATACTTGTGGTGTAATAAAATATAGGTAAAAGGTAAAAAGCATGACAGTACATTTTAAGTGTGAGTGGACTAGAGTAGGACTAAATACATAGAAGACAGTGAAAACTACATAAAATATGGCAATTCAACTCTTATATTTCACAGGGAGATACAAAATGACATATCATGTAAATGCACAATAATTTGGTGCCATAATATGTTACATTACATGATCAAACAGTACAAATTAATTGACAGGAGCATTTTGTTATCTTAAGTAGATGCTCACAGATCCTGCTATGAAATGGGACAGCCATCGGACATTGTCTAATAGCAGACAGAATGCAATTCCATAATGTAGGGGCAGCATAGGCAAAGGAGAATTACCCATGCCTAGTTCTAAGTTTGGGAATGATCAGTGGGGTATTAGAATCAGATCTTAGAGGGTAAGCATTATGCACCAGCTTGAGTAGGGTGGCAAAGGATAGTGGCATTTGGTTAGCAGGATACCATAGATAAAACCACTTAAGGAGAGTTCACAAGACTGTGACAGAGGAAGCCAGGCAAGTTTCTCCTAAAAATAACAATGATGTGTGAGTCTATGGGATGCCAGTACGAAGTGTTAAATATTGTTATAAGCCGCATCCCATCTAAGGAGAGTGGTTTTCAATGCCACAATAAAAGACAAGAGCTATATGAAGAAGTTTGGAAAGGAGCACTCCAAGGGCAATTGTCATGTGAGCCTGGGGGTCCAGTGTGTGGAAAACTTTATAGAACAGTCCCCACATGGGAGTTGATAGTTTTACAGGTGCCCTACATATGTAGTTCATAATCTAGAAAGGGATCAAGAGTGACACCAATGTAGGAGATGGTGGTAACAATGGGGACTGGAGAGCTCCATTGTAAGCAATAGATAATAAGCCTGGGCAGAGTCTCAGCCTAGAGAGTGTCCTGAATAACGTTGATTGTTTAGTTTATTTATTTATTTATAAAGCACTCTTTTTCAATTGTGACTCAAGGAGCTGTAAAAGTGAGCAAGTTCCTTAAAACAAATTAAGACATAAACAATGTCAACAGGATAATAACAAATCATTTTAATTAACTGGAGGGAAAAGTTTCCCTAAAGAGAAATGTCTTCAGCTCCCTTCTGAAGGCATTTACTGATGGGGCCTGTCTGATAGAATGGGGAAGTGAATTCCACAGTGTTGGTGTCACAAATAAAAATGCTCAGGTATCAGAATATTTTAAACATATCCCGGGAATCATCAGAAGACCCTCATCAGCTGAACGGAGGGGACAGAGTGGGCTGTAAAGCTGTAGAAGGCCTTGCAGGTATCCGGGCCCCAATTCATGCAGGGCTTTATAGGTCAGCAAGCAGACCTTAAAGGTGATCCACCACATAACAGGCAGCCAGTGCAGAAAGTGGAGCACAGGTGTAATGTGACAAGACCTTGAGAGACCAGTCAGCAACCTGACTGCTACATTCTGCACCAGCTGCAGGCAGTGGAGCTCAATGCCTAATAGCCCCAGATAAAAGGCACTGCACTAGTCAAGCCGAGATGTCACAAAAGCATGGACCAGTGATGACAGATCACCCAGAATGATCAGGTGTTTAATCCTGGCGATGTTGTGATGATAGTAAAATGCACTCTGGACCATGGCCAACACCTGAAACTTAAGCATCAAGCCACAGTCCAGCACCATGCCAAGCTTCCTCACCTTAACCAAGGTGGGCAGTTTGGAGGCCCCAAGCCTAAGCCTGGAGACTTGACCAGATTTCTCACCAACCCTCAGTCGACCAGATTTCACCACTAGTACCTCAGTTTTGTCTGGAGTTGACTTCAACCAGTTCACTCTCATCCAGTCTTGGATTTCAGCAAGGCACTGATTGAACCTTGAGACAGCATCATGCTGTTCGGGTGCAAAAGACAAATATAGCTGAGTATCATCAGCATAGCAGGTAAAATTCAGCCCATATCACCTTATAATGACCCCTAGTGGTAGTAAATACACCACAAACAACATGTGCACTAAAATGGAACCCTGCAGGACCTCACATGGCAGGTGCAGTGGTGCTGAGGAAAAAGTTCCTAGCATCACCCTCTGTGTCCTACCAGTGATGAAAGAATAGAACCAGTTATGGACTACACCAGTCAGCCTACAATGGATCCATAGGCATTCCAGCAGCACTCCATGGTCCATGGTGTCAAATGTAGCCAAGAGATTGAGGAATATGAATGGAACACTTTCCTTGGTCCCTCGCCACCAGGAGATAATTTAGTACCCAAGCCAGGGCAGTCTCAGTACTGTGCCTTTTCCTAAAACTGACTGGAGAGGGTTGTGGATGCCATGAGTTGACAAATAGCCCTCCAACTGAAGAGCCACCACCTTCTCAATAACATTTCCCACAAAGAGTCTGTAGTTGGCTAGGCAGTCCAGGTCTAGTGATGGTTTCTTTAAGAGGGGTCTCACCACTGCCTCCTTCAGAGGCTCAGGAATAAAATATTTTGCTAAAGAACACTGGACTATCCCAGTCAGGATCGGGCCAATGGAATCAACACACCCTACAAGAAGGCATACTGGATCCAGGGCCAAACTACAGTATGTGGGCCTCAATTCCTGGATGACCTTCACAACATCCTCATCTGTCAACTAGTCGAAGTCAGACCAAACAGACAGAGTGCCTGTGACCCCCGGTTCACCACTGCATGCCCCCACAGAGGGTGTTGACTGGATCCCAGATCTGGTGAAAGCAATCTTATCGACAAAAAACAGAACAAAGTCGTCACACTTTAATTGTGGAAAAGCTCCCATGGACTGAAGACCGGCCAGATTACACAGCCCATTGACAGTCCGAAACAGTTGAGCTGGTCTGTTTCTTGCTGCAGCAATCTCTCTGGACAGGAATTCTCCCTTCTTACAGGAGATTGCTGATTGATAGTCTCTGTAATGAGTAGGGATGTAAGTTTGTCATGACAGTCATACACGCCATTGATTCCATGACCTTTGATCTTTATTCAGGACTTCTATGACTTTCACTAGTGTCATCAGAATGTAACAATGATAGTGCCACAACATTTACTACTGTTTTCTAATGATTTCATGAACAAACAATGAGTCATTAATACCTCAGCCATGACAAACTTACATCCTTAGTAATGAGGAATCAAAATAAGCTTATCTCCATCAGACTGGGACTTTTGCCAGCACAGTTCCAACCTTTGATCCCTTATCTTCAATTTCCTGAGAGTCCCATCAAACCAAGGTGATCCCTGTTATGAAATGACGTCTCAAACACAGACCGGTGTGATTGAGTCGATGGCTTCAGTGACCACCCTATTATAGGTCGATACTGATTACCTTGGCCCATTGCAAGCACTCATTACACCTGATAGGTCCAGCACCACCATGAGATCTTCCAGGGTCAAATCCTTTAAAGGGCGGTACTAGGCCATTTCCATAGGGGAAGGTCTATTAGGGGGACTTTGAATGAGAATCTCATGGTATGATGGTTTGAATTAGTGACTAGCTCCACCGTAAGGTCAGTGACCTCAACTCCCAGCGAGAAGACCAGGTCCAATGAATGGCCATGTATATGGATTGCAGAGGCAACTACCAGTGTCAGGTCCAATGAACTGATAAGCTGGAGGAAATTTTGTTCAAATGGCTAGAGTTTGTTGTTGACACAAGCATTGAAGTCGTCCAGAATAATCCATCAGGTTGACTGCAATACCAGTTCAACAACAAAGCCCGCAACTTCCTGCAGGAATTCTCTTTCATTCCCTGGAGGATGGTAAATGAGAAGGACACTACCACCTGCACCTGTAAACCCTTGAATGGCCACAAATTCAGAGGACCTGGTAGTTCCCCCCAGGGAGGCCATGAGGTGCAAACTCTATTTAATACAAATTGCCATGCCCCCTCTCCTACGATCCTTTCTTGGGCAGTAGATCACCGAGAACCCAACTAGAATCATCAATTCCAATACTGGGCTAGCACTATTATCCAGCTAGGTATCAGTGATACATACCAGATCATCCATTGAAACAAAATCAGCCATAATCACCATCTTGTTCCTAACTGACCTGGCATTATACAACACTGCCCAAGAAGGATAGGTGAATGAGGCTGGTCCAGTGAATACCTGCTCACCAATGGTGGATTCCTTAGGTATGGACACCAGACAGGGAAGACCCCTTTCCTGGACCCATTTCACCCCAGGGCACCTCCAAGAGCCCACCACTCCAATCCGCCTACCCCCAGCCATAGTCCCCTCTCCAGGCCGTTCCAACCTCCGCCCTCTCCTTCTATGGGCAATCCCCAGTGCCCTATAACACCTGTCAACATCCGGTGGTAGAGAGAGGAAATTAAAAGGACAGTAGTCACGGAGCCTGGGGGAGGAATAATGCCTTCTCAAAGGAGCTGCTGACCTACACTTCTCAAGTCCATCCTACCAATTACCTCCAGTAGTAGCTATAACCTATAACACAGACTAATCTCGTTCTACAATTACAAATTAACCTGACAAATAACTACAGTATAAAACCTGGTAAGTTAAAACAGTTTATGTAAGCAATAAGACATGATAGGGTGTACATTAGACAGTTCTAATGCACGGCTAGGGGGACATAGTGAGGCACTAGGCCACAGGCCGAGTGTGTCCAGTCCCCTAGTCATGCATTAGTACTGTTTAATGCACTTCCCCGGAGTGGCTTATTGCGCTTATAAATTGGGCCTGTGTATTCTAAATGGGGGTTCTAGTTTGAGCTGTGCATTAGACACATCTAATGCATGGCTAACAACCAATCAGATTGCTTGAAATCCTTTGCCCATTTTATAAAATGTCAATATACACACTCACACATCCACGACATCAATCACACACTCAAACCACCCCAACCCACCCCAATCCCACTATCTATAAAAGATTAAAATAACAAAGCAGAAGGGAGTCCAAATCGAGCACACAGTCACAAAACCGATCATTGCAGAGCAAACTCCAGCAGGGAGAAAGGACGACAAACTAATTTGCGAACCTTTATCTGAGTCTTTTAGTTCAGTTTTGTGCTATATATCTTCAGAGGAGCAAATGGTGATTTAAGTAGGACAAGGGACTCTCAAACCTTTGACCTGAGGCAAACACTTTGAATTTCAGCAATTTCCAGCCCTCTCATGGCTGCAAGTTTTCAAAATCACTCTTTCATTCAATTCACCTCCTAGAATACATTTTAACCAGGTCAGACAGTGATCTAACTGAGTGTCTTCTTATCAATTCTGGAGACGCTAGGCTCTCTCACTGCCCTGGCTCTCCTCCTGGTAGGATCATTCACCCAGAGAAGACAAAGTTAACTGTACCTTTGCCAGCCAAGCAGTCCAGCCACACAGACTATAATTTAAACCCCGCTGCATGGCTAAAATACAGCCCCAACTCCACAGGCAGGTGTAATCATGATTGTGTTGTAGTCATATTGAGAAGTTTATGTCAAGACAGACAGTTATGTATAGCCTGATGGTCAGAGGTAAGGTGCTGGTTGATAGTGGTGACATTTTTAGATCTGGCATAAAGGACCAAGTCATTTGCATGTAAGATAGAACAGCAGTAAGACACACATTGGCTGATTAAGTTTATGCAAATGTCATAAAGAAGTGGCTGCAGAATAAAGCCTTGACAGACCCCCACCCTTTTGGGAGCTGGTTCAGATAGAGATCATCCAAATATAACTCTCTCTGATCTGCCCAAAAGATAATTTCTGAACCATGGTAGTGAAGTGGGAGATGTATCAAGTCAGGCAAGTTTGTCACAGAGTAGTGAATGATCAACAAGGTTAACAGTCTTGGTCAGGTCACTGAAGACCATTCCTGTGAGGTTACACTTATCCCTGCCTGTGGTGATGTGATTAATGAGAGTAAGCAGGCCAGTAGTAGTGCTATGCCTCTTATGGAAGCTATGCTGCAAGGGAGGGAGGAGAGCATTGCAGTGAGATAAGTAATAAGCTGGGTAGAGACCATTTTCTCCAGGAGTTCATTTCAAACTAAGAATATGGCAATGGGCCTAAAATGTTTTATCAGCCTGTGATCTCCTTTCTTAAAGATAGGCACTACATTTGATTTCTTCCAGTGGTAGGGTACCATACAAGGAGAAAGAAATTTTTTAGTCTTATGACAAGGGGAGCAAGCTCATAGGCTGCAATTTTAAGATGTTTGGGCTCTATTCCATCTGCACATGTAGATTTCATGTTGGGAATTTGCTCTAGGGGTTTGTGGACCACTGAAGTGCCGACCCTCTTAAAGTAGAAGGAAGGGCATGCAGTGGGGGGAGGGGACTGAGGAGGGGAGACACTGTGAGATGATGAAGTGGATGAGTCAGGGAATGAATTGGTAGGAGGAAGAGTTCTAAAAAAATGTGCTAAAGGCATTGGCTATAGTAAAGCTATGTGTATAATTAACATTATTTAAGATCATGTCTGAGGGGGACAGATCCCTATTTTTGCCCAGCATATCCTTGAGCATCAGGTTATGAGCAGTGGAGTTAAAGAGCCATTTATAATGAGAGCTCTTATTGCCCTGAATAGCTCTTTTGCACTCATTCATCTTGTTAGCATATGAAGGCAGATGTGAAAGAGGCTGCTGCAGAGTTGGGGTCTGAAGTCTCATAGAGGGAGACCAATAAATTTGAGACACAGCTGATCTGAAAATTTCAGGATGCAGATTAATCACAAAATTGGATGAATCTGGGGGTGGCTTGGTCAGTTCTGCATACCATGTGCAAGAGATTGGTAAGTGGTCACTGACTGCATCAGATAGTACACCTGAACATTTACTCCTTTCCAGGCAAGGGGCAAGCATGCAGTTGATTAGGGTTAATGTTTTGCCATTGTTGGACTTTCTTGTAGGTTCAGAAATTAACTGGGTCAGATTGGCTTTAATAAGTGCCTCTGCCACAGACATACTGCAACCAGTCAGCCAGTTAAAGTCCCCTAGAAGAGTAAATGTTTCTCATTAGCATGCCTCCAGTGCCATAACTAGTGAGGAGACAGAAGACATACCAACTGCTTGTGGCAAATAAATACAGAAGAAGAGGAGCAGTTTAGTGTTACCCAGCATAAGTACACCATGACTGTACTCCAACAGTGACTTGGTCTGAGGAGTTAGGCTAGGTGTAGAGTCTTTGAAGTGAGATCTAAAGTAGATCAGGGTGCCACCTCCTTTTTTAGGGCCAGGGTAGTAGTATACCATGAGTATAGTGACCAGATATGGGTGCCACATCAAAACGGCTACTCATATTGGGTGCTATTCTCAAGGGCTACCCTGAAAGGGTAGCGACTGTACACGACCGCTATGGTAGTATATGGCAATAGGAAGGGGAGGATAGTAAGAGGAAGAGGAGGAACAGGGAATGGGTTTTGAGGGATGGGTGTACTTGCTGATGCTGAGCTAGCCACGTGGTGTGATGGTGTGGGTGTCCAGCTCAGGTGCAGCAGGTGAGTGTTCGGGACCAGGAGAGGAAAATTTTGCCTGCCTCGCACATGGCATAATTTTCTTTATGGATTTTCCCCTCCCTGACATGTGCCCTGGGTTGAGAATCCTTATTCAGTGGGGTGCAGGGGTCCAGCCTACCCTGCAAAAATGCTTTTTTCGATTCCAGATGTCACGTTGTCTGATAGTGTATATTGACGATTTGCTTTTCGGCTATATATACTCACCATAAAGCGATCACTATTATGACATGGAACCAGGGCAGTCACATTGGATAAAGTCATACCTCAGAACTGTACAACAGCTATCAGTGATAGCTGGTTTCAAAAAAGTTTCAGATATCCCAAGCACATCAGGTTGGTAGTGGGACACCCAGGTAGTAAGTTCATCCATCTAGGGGACGGGTTTCTAATGTTAAGGTGTACTATTTTTAGGCCCTTAGTGGACTGCCAGGGTAATGGACTGAAGGTAGTTGGGGGGGGGGCAATGGCAAGACCAGGGTTCAATTCAACATCACCAACAGACATTATATAAATTAAGGTGATATAAATCAACAGGCAGTGTCTGAAACATATACACTTACTAACCAGACCCAAGTGATGTTTTCTGAGATGGGACACCATATTGATCCAATGTTTGGGTAGAAAGAATTTGGGAGTATTAACTACTTGTGTATATGGTATATCATTTGACATAATGAAATTCATTGGGCTTACATGCATGTCCTTATAAAAGTACACGAGAAGGAGGAAGTCAAATACATACAGTGCACCCCCAAGCAGTGCTGCAACTAAAGTGCACAGCAGCAACAAGCCCATTCTTAAGCCATTGACGGAGTGATCAACGTTTAAGTAATTATACAGGTTAGGTTGTGGGAAACAATTCCAGGACTGCTGGATGTTGTTTTGAAAAAGAAAACACACTTTTTCAGTCTGTAATGAACAGGTACTACCTTGAAAGCTCCATTTTGTGGTCTGTAATGAAAATGTATTGCTTTAATAACTCAGTTTTGCTATGAAAAGCTGCTGCTTTGAAAACCGAATATGCTTCTTTCATGAAGTGCTTCAGGTGGAGTCAAAGAGCTTGGTTTTGCTGCATTTCTTTAACAAAAGAGAGCTTGGAAGGTACATCCAAACTGTTGAGAGACTTTTTTCTGAAAGTGGTGCTTTGAGGTTAAGATGAGAAATTTAAAATGTTAGTTAGTGATAGAATTGTTTTATTGCTTTGGTACATACTGTACTTTTCAGGGTGCTGCTACATACTTTTAAAGGGAGTTGAAGGGTATATGGTCTGGTAACCTTGTAGATTTCTTATGAAAATGCCTGACCATATACTATATGAAAGTATTTATAAAGCATTTATGAAACACACACACACGGGCACGCACACATGCACGCACGCATGCATGCACACACGCACGCACACACACACAAACAACTTGTATAGACAGATAGATAGAGACAGACAGATAGAATCCTTCGCAAATAAACTTCATTAATGCATCAGAAAGGGTTCAACTTAATGCAAAAAACAGGAAAATTTAGTGTTATTATTTCTAATCCAAACTCCCCTCTTCAGCCCCCAGACCATAGCTTTCTGTCTGATGCACAAAGTACAGCTTCAAGCTACTGTCTTATAATAATGCACTCTTCAAAGGTAGAGAAATAAATCTCACCACATGTTGCCATCAAAATCTGCTGGAGCTTTCTTCAAGGCCCTGTGTGAAGTAAAGAGATGTCATTTGACCTTGTTATCTCAGGGAAGGGGGTGAGCATTAGGGCTGACAACCTAAAGGAAAACCCCACCGCTGATTCACCAAGACTCCAGAGATTCAAAACCCTAATTATTTTTTTTTTTTTTTGCTGCTTGGGGTGGAAGTGGGGAGTTAGGGATGGGTTAGAAACCCAAACAACACATTTCCCTTCTTTTGTTGCACTCAGTTGAACCCTAATTGGTGCATTAATGCAGCTGTTTGCAAAGAATTTCCTTTCTTGTTTAGAATCATATCCTCATTCACACAGGTCCCTTTGTTGTCTGCATGAACAAATTCAGACATGCAGGGCCCTTTGGGGCCTACACCAAGGGAAGACACCATTCACCTATGGAAGTGCAGGACCCACGACAGATGTCAAGAATTAATGTGACTGTCTGGTGGGCTGTGGAAGCACAGTGACCTCTGCTCTCAATGTGGCCACAGGTAGAGCTACACAGGGCAGAGTCCATCTCTCAACCAGTGCACAGGGCCCTGTGCCACCCACTGGTACAGAGATGTGGGGCCCTATGTTAAGAGAAGATTTGTCTTCACTGTATGATAGCTGGTCCAGTTTGGGAAACCCTGCACCTTTTCTTCCCTGACTGGAGGATGGGGTCGATAACGATGCCATCCTCCATCCTCACCCCATCCGGCTGCCTTACTGAGCGCCCCTCCAAACTCAGCTTACTGGCACAGGCTCACAAAGCACTACCCATTGGCATAAAGGCTGGCACTACACAGAATGTTTCCTTGTTTTTTAACTTTTTATTTCTAGAGTTATGCATATGACAGGCAAATACATCAAAACAGTTCAGTTTTAGGACTACAAACTAGAATTATACAGGGTTTAACACAGTAATTTAGTCATAATAAAACAAGAACCCAGCTACTAGATCTTAGTCCCAATTCTTTCTGTAAGATACAGTAGTACAGCAAGGTGAATCAGTAGGACATCTCACTTTCACCTCAAGATATGGTGAAACAGATCAGTGTGGATATGGCGAAACAGATCAGTGTGGATATGGCGAAACAGATCAATGTATTGGATCTCCCCACCAATCACAGGGATCCAAAAATATGAGGGGAGCTAAAATCCATAAACAGCAATGCAAAATAATGAAAAGATAGCCAGGGCTCAGTTATTGTTATGCCCCAACACCCAAAGTATTCATCCCAAAGTTTCAAGATAATCATTTTATGACTCCCCTTATAAACATGACATGTGACATTTATGGTATATTGGCTGAAACATCACATTGCACCACACGAGCAAAAACATGCCTCGTCCAGGATTTAAAAAAATGATACCAGTCACATTTATCAGGTGGTGTAAAAAATGGCCATGTTGAAAGACTGGAGTCAAACTATTGAAAATTAGTGAAGTTATAAGTGAACAGTGAAATATGTTAATCTTCACTCATAACTTTGTCATTTTACAATATTTATACACCAAATTTTCAACATAGCATTTTTATTATCCACCTCATGAACATGGTAACTGACAATTTTCAAATCACTTCTGAAACATCATTTTGTGTCACAATTGTGAAAGATTTTCTAGCCAGGATTTAAAAAAATAACAGCTGTCACATTCATGAGGTGGTGTGAAAAAATGGCTATGTTAAAAATATGGGGTCAAAATACTAAAAATTAAGTTACCAGTGAGTGTAGAAAAATGTGAAGATATGTTCATAACTTTGTTGTTTTTTCAATATTTTGACACCACATTTTCAACATAGACTTTGTATGACCCAACCCAGTAGGTTACCATTTTTAAATCCTGTCCAAAACTTCATTGTGTGCCACAATTGTGAAAACACATTTCAGCCAGCATTTGAAAAATGGCAGCTGTCATGTTCTTGAGGTTGTGTGAAAACATAGCTATGTTGAAAAGTTGGGGCTCAAAATATTGAAAATTATCACAGTTATGAGAGATCATAGAAAAATTTCAATGTATGCTCATAACTTAGTTGTTTTCTAATATTTGTATCCCAAATTTTCAGCATAGTCTTCTTATGACCCCGTCTCATGAACACAGTTGGATTAAAAGTTCAGATCTTGCCTAAAAGGTGATTTTGCACCACAAGTGCAAAAACGCATTTTGGCCAGGATCTGAAATAAATGACAGCTATTACATTCATGATGTGGTGTGAAAAAATTGCTATGTTGAAAATGCTGAGTCAAAATACTGAACATTACCAAAGTTATGAGCAAGTGTTGCAGAATTTCAATGTATGCTCATAACTTCTTTGTTTTTTAATATTTTGATACCAAATTTTAAAGGAAATGTGTAAGATTTCAATAATGGCATTTTAAAACAGTAGCTCATTACCTTTTTCTGTGGATAGCCTTTTTGAGCACAGAAAGAAATGTTTTCCTTAAGTCAACTATTAGAGGGAAGTGATCAAAAATTGTGCTGAACAGATGGCCAGTCAACCCTTCAGTTCCTGACCTGCCGGCCCAACCCCCATGCTCAGGCAGCTTGTGATGTCACAGGAACACAGGAGTGTCCAAAAAGTGAGAGCACACCACAATTCTTCAGTTATTTAGCTCAATTTATTGCCAAAGTGTTCACGGCCAGGAACCCAAGCGCCTTGGCTGGTTAGCCTTCAAAGGGGTTTGGCTCAGTGTCATACATCAAACGTTTTTATACAAATACAATCTGACTTCATCATTAATTGACATTCCTTAGTTTCCACACAATTATACAAACACCATTATTTTATAATCTCAATCAAATATGTACAGATATATATACATTTTACACCATACATTTACTCAAGTAGTTACAAATTCTATAAACATTTTTGACACATTTCAGTGAAAAACTCAAATATCTCCTATAAAAGATAGAATCATAGATCTATTCAGAAAGCGGAAAGCGTCAAGATGTGATCACCCTAAATTTCACTTCCATCCACATTGTGGTGGAAGGAACTAATTTCTTGGCTGGGGATCCACAGACATTCATTCACCAGGGGATCTGTGAAAGAGAGAAAGAAAGACAAAAATTAATCAACAAATCATTCACTAAATACAATTATCTCGTAGATAGTCTGAACTCTCTGATATTACTTATTTCCTTTAAGAAACGGCTTCAAATCCCATTGGTCATTTAACCCATTGGGTTTCATGGATCTCAAATTAAAAATCCACCTACTTTCCTTTTTCAATAACTCATTAATTCTATCACCACCATATCTCAGGGTTTGTTGCCAATCTATACCCATAAATCTAAAGCTCATTGGACCAGAGTTATGTTTCTCTGCAAAATGCAGGCTAATGGGCGTATCTATTTTACCATTTATGATGTTCCTAATATGTTCTTGGATTCTTAGTTTAAGGGCTCTTGTTGTTCGTCCTATATATAATTGGTTACATCCACACCATATTGCATAGATTGCAAAAGTTGTATCACAATTTGTAAATTGCTTCATGGTATATTTTTCTCCATTTTGTGGATGTATAAATTCAGAACCAGTACTACAGTAACAGCAGATACTGCATCTTTGACATTTAAAACTTCCCTGTGGTTTTATTCTCAGCCAAGTATTTTTCTCAGGGTTAGTCAATCTGCTCCTGATTAACTTGTCTTTTAAATTCTGCCCTCTTGAGAAGGTAATTCTGGGTGTTTCCCCTACCACTTCTTTCAAGTTTATATCAGAATGCAGTATGTGCCAGTTTCTGTATACAACATTCCTATCTGTCCAGACCAATTGTTATATTCAGTTACAAATGTTATAGGGTGTTAGCATTAACACATTCATTCTTTTTTTTTAAACCTCCTCTCCTTCTGTTGACAGCTTTATTTAGAGCATAACTGAGGAGGTCATTATCATAACCTCTTTCTAAAATCTCTTTCTTAGTTGTTCTGCTTTACTCCAAAGTTTATATCATCAGAACAATTTCTCCATAATCGAAGAAACTGTCCATATGGTATAGAATCTTTTAGGTTCTTCGGATGTGCACTATCTGCCCTGAGTAGAGTATTAGTCGCTGTTGACTTTGTATGATTTTTCGTGATGATGGGTTTTTCGAGATTTGAAGGTTTTTGTAAGGTTAAATCCAAAAAGGTTTATCTCCTCAGAGTCAATTCTGAATGTGAATTTCATATTTACATTGTTATCATTCAACCAATCTACAAATTCTTCAGCCATTTGTTTTTCTCCTTTCCATACTACCAAAATGTCATCAATAAAACGTGTCCATAATATCACATTTCCAAGAAAGGGGTTTGTATTCTGGAAGATTGTAATTTCTTCCCATTTACCTAGAAACAGGTTTGCATAAGATGGGGCCATACAGGCTCCCATCGCTGTACCCCTTATCTGTCTATAATGATCTCCAAGAAATTCAAAGTTATTATGATTCAAAATAAAGTGGATTGATGACAATATAAAATCTATGGGAATAGCATCTGTGTTTACATTTTTCTCTAGAAAATATCTACAGGCACTAAGTCCTTGTTCATGTACTATGCGAGTATATAAGGACTCTGCATCAATAGTTAACCATACCATATCATCTGTCCACTTTATTTCTTTAAGTTTATTTAAGACATGTGTAGTGTCTTTTGTGTAAGATGGTAATTCAACTACTTCTTTCTGTAGAAAGAAGTCCACAAATATTCCAAGTTTTCTGTCAGTGAGCCTGTGGAGGAAATAATTGGTCTACCTGGAGGGTTATTAATATTTTATGAATTTTAGGTAATATGTAATAACAGGCTAATGTGGGATTTTCATTCCATAAATTGTAGTTCTTTCTCTGTTATTTCACCCTGCTTTACTGCTTTTCTAAAATAAACTCAATTCAGTTTTATACTGAAATAAGGGATTACCTTTTAATTTTTCATAATTACATGAATCATTAAGTAAGTTCAATACAATGGAAATATAATGATTTCTATCTAGGACAACGATGTTGCCCCCTTTGTCAGCTGACTTGATTACAATATCATTCTCTGCCTGTAATTCTTTAAGAGCATGTATCTCTTTGAATGACAAATTCTTCTCTCTAGGTTGTCCTGCCTTATCCATAATCACTTCTATTTCATTCAAGACAACTCTTTCAAAAATAGAAATAGCTGGATTACATATATATGGTATAAAGTCAGATGGAGGTGAAAAAGTTTATTCCTTTGTATTTTTATATCAGAATTGATACTTACAGTAGTGGGACTTGAACCCATTAAACCTTCAATGTTTTCTTCCATTATATTGATTATATAGTCAATGTTCTCCACAGTATCCACTTCTGGATTGGAGTTAGATGGCACAGGGATGTTCTGTTCTAACAATGTAGATTCAAAAAAGCCCATGTTTTCCTCTTGTTCCTCTAAATTCGATTTCCTAGAAAAAAATGCTCTGAGTCTGAGTTTCCGAAACAATTTAAATAAATCAACTTGCACTTGAAATTGATTTAAAGTGGGTGTAGGGACAAAGGAAAGGCCATGTTTTAAGAGCTCAATTTGTTCCACAGATAGTACTTTTTTCGATAGATTCACTATTTGGAGTTCTTGCCCCGGCCTCTCCCCTTGCCCCTGAGTTCCCTTTTGTTGATTGTAGCGTCTTCCTCCCCTATTTCCTCTCCTGGTCCTTCTGCATCTTCTTTTCTTGAGTCCTGAGTATTTTGTGTTTGATATTGATCTAAAAAAGGACTATGATCTCTATTATCACTTCCTCTCCTCTCTGAGAAATGCACTCTAGTTCTGCTCTGACTTCTGCTTCCACTCCTATTCCTAAAGTTACTTTTTTTCCAATTCAGCACTCTATCATTTTCATAGTCATTCCGATCACGTTGTAATTTCTTCTGTTTTCTGGCAATCAATTCTTTTTCATATTCAGTTAATTTGTCTTTCATCCTCAAGTCTAACTCTTTAAATGTTGCTGTTTCTTTATATATCAAAACTTCTTTTTTTGCTTGTTCGATTTCTATTTCAAGTTCTGTATGTTTTTGTATATCAGCCTTTATTATTAATTCTATGAATAGCTTAGAGCAAGTAGAGGCTGCTATGAACCATTCTTCTTTGAATGAAAATTCTCAAACCAGAAGATGGTAGTACATTAATTCTGAGTCCTGTGGTGCTTGCCTTTATCCAAATATTTTCTAAAGTAGTAATATTATAAGTAATATCCAACTCTTTTTAAGTTTTTCAGTTTAAAAAGTTATTTTTAACATTACCTGATGCAGATTCTTCTCCAACAATCTATTGCTTGCTCTGCTCCTTCTCGTAGCCAAGTATCAGTATGTTTCCCAATCAAGCGTCGAGCCGACGCCCTCATGATTCCTTCATGCATACTGTATACAGAAGTTTGAAGTCACAATCTTTCAAGGTGCTTCAGTACTTTAAAGTACTCAAGAGGGATCCGTTTTTCCTTTTACAATAATCCTGTTTCCAAGTATCCTCCTTGAAATTAAACGTGCTATCCGTTTCTCCTCATATTCCTCAGACGTTTACGGCAAACCCTTCATATATTTTTCAAATACTTTACATGCCATAAGTTCCACATATAAATGCAATTCATCTCGATAGCATAATGAGAAAAAGGAACTCCTAGTCTGAATGCTGGCAAAAAGTAAAGTAAAAATACACCCTTTAGAAATTGGAAAACTGCTTAGCCGGCTCTTCCATATGTTATTACATTCAAATACAGATGCTTAGTTCGAGATGCCGCATGCCATTTCGGAGTTAATATTCACCTGAAGATTTTGCAGTTCTTAAATTCTGAATAAGCCTCCTCTATGGGATTTGAGCATCATCTTGCTAGTTACTTCATAAACTGCTGCATTTAGATGTTAATACACCCTTTAAAACTTAAATTATTTTGCCGGCTTCTTCATATGTTTACTGCATTCAAATGCAGGTACTTGATTCGAGGAGCAAAATATCATTTTGGAGGAGATGCTCTAGTGTTTGCAGTTCTTTAACTCCAAATAATTCAAAAAATAAGTGCATACTGTGAATTTTTCAACCTCTAATGAAACCAAATATCAAACAGTTCATAAACATAGTTCAATCCCACCTTTTTCATCTGTCCCTTCGTGTATTCGTATTTTACAGTTTTATATACAGATGATTTTCGGGGATGTCTTAGTAATACTGAATGAAAGAGAAACCTCCCAGTTCGTATTTTTTAGTAAAGGGCAAAAAACAAAGTACATATGCACCTTCTAAAGATTTCAGCGTAATGTTGCCAGCTTCTCCACATGCTGCTGCTTTCAAATACTAATGTTCAATACAGAAAAGAAAAGCAGTGCACTGTGGTGAGATGGGTGCACAGCTCTTTAGCTATTTAGCTCCTAAGTAGATGAGAATCTACTATTATTGTCACCACATGTCTGCAACTTCAGCCTTAAAAAACTTCTAATCCGAATCCTGTCAATGAGTCAAGTGGTAATATATCCTTTTAGTGATTAGAAAACTGCTTGGCCAGCTCCTCCATATGTTATTACATTCAGGTGTAAGTGCTCAATTCACGGTGCCGCATACCATTTCAGAGGGGATACTCACTTAAGGAACATTACAATTCTTAAATTCTGAATGCACTCCCTCTAGAGATTTAAGCAACGTCGTACTGACTTCTTCATATGTTACTACAATTAGGTGTAATTGCACCCTTTAGAAATTGAGAGAACATTTTATTAACTTATTCATACAATTACTGCATTCAGGTGCAAATACTTAGTTGAGGAGCAGCCTATTATTACAGAGAAAAGACTCTCTGCACCAGTTAGAGAGAAAGACTCTATCAATTCAGTAGTCGGGAAGCTTATGACATGAAAGATGAATGCATTCAAGTGGACCATTTTTGAATATTAACTCTGAAATGGCATGCGGCATCTCGAACTAAGCATCTGTATTTGAATGTAATAACATATGGAAGAGCCGGCTAAGCAGTTTTCCAATTTCTAAAGGGTGTATTTTTACTTTACTTTTTGCCAGCATTCAGACTAGGAGTTCCTTTTTCTCATTATGCTATCGAGATGAATTGCATTTATATGTGGAACTTATGGCATGTAAAGTATTTGAAAAATATATGAAGGGTTTGCCGTAAACGTCTGAGAAAATGAGGAGAAACGGATAGCACGTTTAATTTCAAGGAGGATACTTGGAAACAGGATTATTGTAAAAGAAAAAACGGATCCCTCTTGAGTACTTTAAAGTACTGAAGCACCTTGAAAGATTGTGACTTCAAACTTCTGTATACAGTATGCATGAAGGAATCATTGAGGGCGTCGGCCCGACGTTTGATTGGGAACATACTGATACTTGGCTACGAGAAGGAGCAGAGCAAGCAATAGACTTGTTGGAGAAGAATCTGCATCAGGTAAGGTTAAAAATAACTTTTATAAACTGGAAAAACTTCTTAAAAAAGAGTTGGATATTACTTATAATATTACTACTTTAGAAAAATATTTGGATAAAGGGCAAGCACCACGAGGACTCAGAATTAATGTACTACCATCTTCTGGGTTTGAGAATTTTCCATTCAAAGAAGAATGGTTCATAGCAGCCTCTACTTGCTCTAAGCTATTCATAGAATTAATAATAAAGGCTGATATACAAAAACATACAGAACTTGAAATAGAACTCGAACAAGCAAAAAAAGGAGTTTTGATATATAAAGAAACAGCAACATTTAAAGAGTTAGACTTGCAGATGAAAGACAAATTAACTGAATATGAAAAAGAATTGATAGCCAGAAAACAGAAGAAATTACAACGTGATAGGAATGACTATGAAAATGATAGAGTGCTGAATTGAAAAAAAAGTAACTTTAGGAATAGGAGTGGAAGCAGAAATCGGAGCAGAACCAGAGTGCATTTCTCAGAGAGGAGAGGAAGTGGTAATAGAGATCGTAGTCCTTTTTTAGATCAATATCAAACACAAAATACTCAGGACTCAAGAAAAGAAGACGCAGAAGGACCAGGAGAGGAAAGAGGGGAGGAAGACGCTACCATCAACAAAAGGAAACTCAGGGGCAAGGGGAGAGGCTGGGTCAAGAACTCCAAATAGTGAATCTATCAAAAAAAGTACTATCTGTGGAACAAATTGAGCTCTTAAAACATGGCCTTTCCTTTGTCCCTACACCCACTTTAAATCAATTTCAAGTGCAAGTTGATTTATTTAAATTGTTTCGGAAACTCAGACTCAGAGCATTTTTTTCTAGGAAATCGAATTTAGAGGAACAAGAGGAAAACATGGGCTTTTTTGAATCTACATTGTTAGAACAGAACATCCCTGTGCCATCTAACTCCAATCCAGAAGTGGCTACTGTGGAGGACATTGACTATATAATCAATATAATGGAAGAAAACATTGAAGGTTTAATGGGTTCAAGTCCCACTACTGTAAGTATCAATTCTGATATAAAAATACAAAGGAATAAACTTTTTTCACCTCCATCTGACTTTATACCATATATATGTAATCCAGCTGTTTCTATTTTTGAAAGAGTTGTCTTGAATGAAATAGAAGTGATTATGGATAAGACAGGACAACCTAGAGAGAAGAATTTGTCATTCAAAGAGATACATGCTCTTAAAGAATTACAGGCAGAGAATGATATTGTAATCAAGTCAGCTGACAAAGGGGGCAACATCATTGTCCTAGATAGAAATCATTATATTTCCATTGTATTAAACTTACTTAATGATTCATGTAATTATGAAAAATTAAAAGATAATCCCTTATTTCAGTATAAAACTGAATTGAGTTAATTTTTAGAAAAAGCAGTAAAGCAGGGTGAAATAACAGAGAAAGAACTACAATTTATGTGGAATGAAAATCCCACATTAGCCTGTTATTACATATTACCTAAAATTCATAAAAATATTAATAACCCTCCAGGTAGACCAATTATTTCCTCCACAGGCTCACTGACAGAAAAACTTGAATATTTGTGGACTTCTTTCTGCAGAAAGGAGTAGTTAAATTACCATCTTACACAAAAGACACTACACATGTCTTAAATAAACTTAAAGAAATAAAGTGGACAGATGATATGGTATGGTTAGCTATTGATGCAGAGTCCTTATATACTCGCATAGTACATGAACAAGGACTTAGTGCCTGTAGATATTTTCTAGAGAAAAATGTAAACACAGATGCTATTCCCATAGATTTTATATTGTCATCAATCCACTTTATTTTGAATCATAATAACTTTGAATTTCTTGGAGATGATTATAGACAGATAAGGGGTACAGCGATGGGAGCCTGTATGGCCCCATCTTATGCAAACCTGTTTCTAGGTAAATGGGAAGAAATTACAATCTTCCAGAATACAAACCCCTTTCTTGGAAATGTGATATTATGGACATGTTTTATTGATGACATTTTGGTAGTATGGAAAGGAGAAAAACAAATGGCTGAAGAATTTGTAGATTGGTTGAATGATAACAATGTAAATACGAAATTCACATTCAGAATTGACTCTGAGGAGATAAACTTTTTGGATTTAACCTTACAAAAACCTTCAAATCTCGAAAAACCCATCATCATGAAAAATCATACGAAGTCAACAGCGACTAATACTCTACTCAGGGCAGATAGTGCACATCCGAAGAACCTAAAAGATTCTATACCATATGGACAGTTTCTTCGATTACGGAGAAATTGTTCTGATGATATAAACTTTTGGAGTAAAGCAGAACAACTAAGAAAGAGATTTTTAGAAAGAGGTTATGATAATGACCTCCTCAGTTATGCTCTAAATAAAGCTGTCAACAGAAGGAGAGAGGAGCTTTTAAAAGAAAAAAAGAATGAATGTGTTAATGCTAACACCCCTATAACATTTGTAACTGAATATAACAATTGTTCTGGACAGATAGGGAATGTTGTATACAGAAACTGGCACATACTGCATTCTGACATAAACTTGAAAGAAGTGGTAGGGGAAACACCCAGAATTACCTTCTCAAGAGGGCAGAATTTAAAGACAAGTTAATCAGGAGCAGATTGACTAACGCTGAGAAAAATACTTGGCTGAGAATAAAACCACAGGGAAGTTTTAAATGTCAAAGATGCAGTATCTGCTGTTACTGTAATATGGGTTCTGAATTTATACATCCACAAAATGGAGAAAAATATACCATGAAGCAATTTATAAATTGTGATACAACTTTTGCAATCTATGCAATATGGTGTGGATGTAACCAATTATATATAGGATGAACAACAAGAGCCCTTAAACTAAGAATCCAAGAACTTATTAGGAACATCATGAATGGTAAAATAGATACGCCCATTAGCCTGCATTTTGCAGAGAAACATAACTCTGATCCAAAGAGCTTTAGATTTATGGGTATAGATTGGCAACAAACCCTGAGATATGGTGGTGATAGAATAAATGAGTTATTGAAAAAGGAAAGTAGGTGGATTTTTAATTTGAGATCCATGAAACCCTATGGATTAAATGACCAATGGGATTTGAAGACGTTTCTTAAAGGAAATAAGTAATATCAGAGAGTACAGACTGTCTATGAGATAATTGTATTTAGTGGATGATTTGTTGATTAATTTTTGTCTTTCTTTCTCTCTTTCACAGATCCCCTGGTGAATGAATGTCTGTGGATCCCCAGCCAAAAAATTGGTTCCTTCCATCACAATGTGGATGGAAGTGAAATTTAGGGTGATCACATCTTGACGTCTTCCCGTTTCTGAATAGATCTATGATTCTATCTTTTATAGGAGATATTTGAGTTTTTCACTGAAATGTGTCAAAAATGTTTATAGAATTTGTAACTACTTGAGTAAATGTATGGTGTAAAATGTATATATATCTGTACATATTTGATTGAGATTATAAAATAATGGTGTTTGTATAATTGTGTGGAAACTAAGGAATGTCAATTAATGATGACGTCAGATTGTATTTGCATAAAAACGTTTGATGTATGACACTGAGCCAAACCCCTTTGATGGCTAACTAGCCGAGGCGCTTGGGTTCCTGGCCGTGAACACTTTGGCTATAAATTGAGCTAAATAGTTGAAGAATTGTGGTGTGCTCTCACTTTTGGACTTCTGAATATTTGGGTTTGCAAGCCTGTAGAGAACACCTAAGCATTAGATGCTGCTTTTCTCTTTTTGCACAGAACACAAGAGTGTGCCACATAGACGTCAATGGAGGAAATTTCTGAAACAGTTTTATGTATGTTAAAGCAACCTTTGTTATAAATAAAAGTAATTGCTCAACTAATAGGGCCCCTGTTAGTTGGGCAGTGACTTTCATTTATATCAAAGTTTACTTTAGTATATACAGCATCAAACAGTTCAGAAAATGTCTTCCTTTGATTTCTATGTGGCACACCCCTTCCCTCTGCCTGGTTAGACATCACAAAACATCTGAGTGAGGGGGTGGGGCCGGCTGACCAGGAAGTGGAAGAGTTCAACTGGCTATCTGCTCAGTACAATTTTCAATCTCTTCCCTTCTGTAGTGGACTTAATGAAAGACATTTATTTCTGGGCTCAAATGAGTGTGGATAGCATAAGGTAATGGACTATTGTATTTTAAAAGCCATTACCCAAATCTTAGACATTCTCTTTAAAAGAAGTCTTCTTATGATCCCACCTCATGAACAAGGTTAGTAAACATTTTCAAATCTTGCCCAAAGGTGGTTCATGCAGCATCCATGAAATCACCTTTCAGGATGAATTTGAGTAATTTTTCACTGCCCTTATTCATGAGATGAGGTCCCAGAAAGGCAAAGTAGAAAATTTGGTGTAAAAACATTAACAACTTACAAAGTTATGAATAAAAGTTCAGATCCCTTTGAAATACATTAAACTGGACTTACCTTGTTTTCTCATATCGCAGTTGCCAGTTCCAGTAGTAAGATGTATCACAATCTTACAGTGGATATATTTCATGGGACATGTTCAGGTGAGTGAGTGTGTGTGGTGCAAGTTGGGGGTGTTGCTGAGCGGGTGATCGGTGTGGGGTGAGTGTGTGTCTGAGGGGCTCAGATCAGCAAGGGACCATGATCTATTTTTCAGGGTAAAAAAAACAAATACATCGAGGGACAGTTTTCTTGCTTTCAGGTTTTACAAAAAAATAAATAAAGATATCAAGGGATTGTTTTCTTTTCATCAAAATTTATAAAATCACAATAGGACCCAGCACTGAGGACTGAGCACCAAGTGTCAGCTTAACTCTACAGCAGCACTGGGAAGGCACCCTGGTGTCACCACCTTTTCATGGGGGGTGATCTGGAGGGAAGGGGACGGGAAGATGGTAAGCAATACCAAGGGTGGGCACCCTGGTACACTTTTATAAATAAACACTTCAGGGAAATATGAGGGAGGGCTGGGTGAACTGGGAGGGGAAGGGATAAGTGAGTAATGTAGATAGATAGATAGATAGATAGATAGATAGATAGATAGATAGATAGAGAGAGAGAGAGATAGATAGATAGAGAGAGAGAGATAGAGAGATAGAGAGACAAACAGATAGATAGACAGAGAGCATGGAATCACCAGCTCATTGTTCCAACAGAAGCTAGCAGCTTGACTCCAGCTACAGTTTCAAGATTCCAGAAATACCTTCTGTTTCCATACTGACAACGCTAGTGCACTGCTTCTCTCACTAAGCTGATCACCCAGGATTTTCGGGTGCCCAGAAATGCTATTTCCCGAACAATTTCCAAAAACAAAACAAACATCAGAATCTAGCTAAACAAGTCCCGTTTACCTAGGCTCAGGTGTTTGTTTGTTTTTTGAAAATATGTAATTTTTTCTGTATTTTCAATGTTCTTTAATATCAAGATGGTGGCTGCCACAGTCTTTTTTTTTCTCACAAATAAATAATTTCTCACAACCAGTAAATCATGAAAATCAGCATTCATGAACAGTGCTTTTATACCAGTCAAGCTAGAGGGTTTTCCCAAAAAGTATCTTTAAATCCTCATAACTCTGGAACCATATAATAATTTTCCATGAAACCATTGAAAGGCATTACCTCGGTACAGGCCACTTCTACCCTGACATTTTTGTTAAATTTGCTGTTTCATATCTTGAAAACTGACCAAGATGCTGTCACAAAATTGTTAAATCTTGAGACAGGCTGCCAGACTTGCATATCAAATTTTGTGCTATTTCATCAAATGCCACCAAAGTCATTAAGGTGCAAAATTGGGGGTTAACATTAAACAGCCTACTCAACCCTACCATGCCCCTATAATACATGGATGGGGTGCATTCACCATACAAAAGGCCATCATTTACTTCTCTGTATACCTGTCTTTAAATCTTTAATTGAAAGTATATACCTACGATAATAAAACAATGAAAAGTATATACCTACACTAGTAAAACAAAAGTATACTCCTATATATCACAGTATATATCTACACTACATTAGACTCTACAGGACCCCAATAAATATGACTAACTACCAATTACATAAAGCAATTATCCCACCAATTAGAATACTTAACAAATCAAGTCACACGCAACTCTCCCCACCAAAAAAAGCAGATTTATTGGAACTAAATCAGAAAACAAATATAAAACCTCATAGTAAAGTTTAAAATTCTCCACTCTCTTACCAAAAAGCCAGATCCCTTGAAGCATGCTCCACAGTACTGCTGCCATCAACATGCATATTGATATCCTGCATAAAGCAGCCTCTGTAGATGCTCTTGACAGTATGCCTCACTCCCACTGCACACCCAGCTTCCAAACAGAGGGGATCACAGCCACAACTGTTTCAGATCCCTCACTGCTGCACAACCCAAGGCCAATGATCATTCACTTACAGAGCCCCACCTGGTTTAATGGTCTTGCCAATGATACTATCACCACCACTGGTCTTGGTGCCTTCAAATCCAGGCTCCGTTACACCCTTGTTGCCTTCAGCACCTGCGATTGCCATGGCTATTATTCTGCACCCATCCTCCTATGCTCACTTATGCCTGGCCCCTTGCCCACCTCTCTTGCCCTTCCAGTGCCACCATTTTTTCCCGCACTTATGCCACTGACAATGCCACCCGACTGCCTCACACCCTTCCCTGCCCCCACCATATCCTCTCCTCTCCTCTCCTCTCCTCCTCCTCTCCTCCTCTCTCTCCTTCCTTCTTCTCTGACTGCCTGCTACTGCCCCTTCTTTTTCTCCTCCTACCCCCTCAACCTATCTCTACCAAATGTTCCTTTTTTGCAACCTGTGTTATCCTTGTAACCTATGTGTTATCCTTGTAACGTATGATGTGGAACCGTTATAAAAGAACCTTGGGCTCAAAGGTAAACTGTAATCCTAGACTAAATAAATAAATAAAATAAACACAGGGCCAACTCCCCATAGCATGCCTGACCACACACCTGGATCCTGACCACATGCCTGACACCTAACTGCATGCCCAATTCCCGACCATATACTAGCTGCTACTAAATAAATAACAGAACTGCACAACCACAGCCCCTTATAGAGATGTCCACTACACTATGGAAACACTAATGAGCCACAATTCTAAATACTCAAGCTAAATGTATTACACTAAAGAAAACCTGGAAGTGATCACAATTGCAATTTCAAGCAAAAAGTGAACATCCTATTGTATTATTTTGAAAAAAGAATGGTTAAGGGTGGTACACTCGGAAGTATAACCATCTTGGAGATTAATTAGGGCAATAAGCTTCTCAGCCTTCAGGCAAGTGGCATTATAGCCCCAATTTGCCCCAATTTACCAGTTAGGGTTCAACTTAATGTCCCAAAAGTAGGGAAATGTGGTGTTAGGGTTTCTGACCCTAACTCCTCACCCCATCAAGCAGCAAAAGGACAGAACCACACAAGCAACTACAGACATCTGTCATCAGGTAAGAAAGGAACATAGGAACATAGGAATGTGATGGCAGGAAAGGACTGCTAGGTCCACCTAGTCTTCCCAGTTTGCCTAGATATGCACTAGGCCTTTACCATAGTCCTCCCCTGTCAGAAAATCCTCCTGTGTTTATCCCATGCCCTCTTGAACCACCCCCACTGTCCTCTCCCCCACCATCTCCCCTGGCAGCCCATTCCAGTTGTCCACCACCCTCTCAGTGAAGAAGTACTGCCTAACATTACCCCTAAATTTCCTCCCCTTGATTTGGAATTGATGTCCCCTTAACCTAGATCTCTCCTGTAGCTGGAAAAGGTTCTCCACAGGCACCTTATTGATACATTTTATGTATTTAAATGTCTCAATCATGTTGCCTCTCTCCCTCCTCTGTTCCAGTGAGTACATGCCTAGGTCATTCATTCTCCTCTCATATAACAAGTGTTCCAGCCCCCTCACCATCTTTGTTGACCTCCTCTGAACCCATTCTACTCTCTCCACATCCTTGCTGAGGTACAGCTTCCAGAACTGGACCCTATACTCCAGGTGTGGTCTGACTAGCTGTATGTACAAGGGAACTATGACCTATCTCCTCCTGGAGATCCCTCTCCATATGCAACCCAATATCCTGCTGGCTCTTGCCACTGCCCCTCCACACTACTTTGCCACCTTCAGGTCCTGTGAGATGATAATGCCTAGGTCCCTTTCCTCTTCTGTTACCTGCAGGAATCTAACTCCTATCCGGTATTCCACTTTCCCATTTTTTTCTGCCTAAGTGCATGATCTTACCCTTTGCCATACTGAATGACAATTGCCACTCCTTGGACCATTCCTCCAACCTCCCTAGATCTCTGTGCATCATCTCCACCCCCTCCTGCATGTCCATTCAATTGCAGACCTTTGTGTCATCTTCAAATAGGTTCATCCTCCCTTCCAGACCCTCCGCTATGTCCCCTATAAAGATATTAAACAGTAGAGGTCCTAGCACTGACCCTTGGGGAACCCCACTGATGATCGTGGACTCCTCTGAGGGTGCCCCATTGACCAACACTCTCTGTGATATGCCCTCTAACCTGTTCTGCACCCACCTTATTACCACCCCCCAGACCCTGGCAACCCATCTTTTGCAATAGCTTCCTGTGTGGCACCAAGTCAAATGCTTTTCTGAAATCAAGGTAGGCCATGTCCACTAAGCCCCCCTGATCCACCACTTCAGTGACCCAGTTAAAGAACTCTATCAAGTTTGTTTGACAGGATCTGCCCTTGTTGAATCCATGTTGCCTTAGATGCTGAAGGCTGTTTGCCTCCAGGTAGTTGCTGGTTCTGTTCTTGAGCAGTTTCTCCATGAGCTTGCCAACCACAGATGTCAAGCTTACTGGCCTGTAGTTGACCAATATACAGCTGTTTCCAGATGACAGAAAGACATGCAGCATCAGGGTCCAGCACTTCTGCAGCAACAGACAGACATGCACAGTGCAAGACAAGCACCCACTTCTGGCTGCAGGTGGAAATCCACAATGCAAAAATCACAACATCACTTCTGCAGCCACAGATACCCATTCACAGTGCAATACATATTTTATTTATTATTTATTGAAATTGTTTCACCAGGAAAGGCACACTGAGCAACAAACTGCTCGTCTCCCGGTGCAGCCTGGGAGGAGGGGGAACAGGGGATGGATAACATGCAGGTTATCAATTGAGGAACATTTAAAAGTAAAATACACTTTGGTTACACTTTGTGTGAGTTACAGATGAGATCATGCAACAACCAAGTTACCGATAGGCACATAATACACTTAATACACATATATGAATATACTGTAGTAGAGATTACAAGGGTTGAACAATTGCAGATGTAGACTCACAAGAAGCAGCTAGCAATAACAATAACATTTAGTGCGTAGGTTCAAAAGTGCATCAGTTGGGGCAAATAGGCCAGCTTCATAGCACTTGCTATGTGCTGCTGGTCAGGCAAGGGGGGGGGAGTAGGGCAGTCCTGACAGAGTCAGGTGCAGGAGCAATTTACCATGAAGTAATTTGCCAGGGCAGTGGAGAGAGAGTTGGCAGAGGAGGAGTGGTGAATTTGCAGAGGCAGCTCATTCCAGAGCTTAGGGAAGTGGTGAGAGATGGCTGCTTGGCCAACAGTGGTCCTCCACCGAGGGATTACTAGTTGGCGAGAGTCGAGGGATTTAAGGGTATGAGTGGGTGTGGGGCAGATGAGAGTATGGTGGAAAGGTAAGATGAGAGGACACCTAGCCCGAACTTAGAGACAAATTTAGTGCAGTGCATAATGCGTCAGTTTTCAAGGGATGGAAATGCCAGGGACAGGTAGCGATCACAGTGATGGGTGAGGGGAGGGGCATCAAGAGCAAAGTGGCAGAAGGCATTGAAAAAGGTATCTAGTTTTGTTAAAGTGGAATTTGGAGCGGCACTGTAGACAATGTCACAGTAGTCGAAGGAGGGAAGTATCATCTTTTGGACTAATTCACGGCACATGGTTAGAGGGAGGCTACTACAGTTTCTTTAGAGGGTTCCTAGCTTGGGGTGCAATTTTTTTATGATAGCATCAATGTGATCAGCAAAGGATAGATGCCAGTCGAGCCAAACCCCTAAGTAGCAGAATGAGGTGACATCCTCAAGTATTTGCCCATCCAGGATGTGGAAGATAGGGAAGGAGGGGAGCCTGAACAGGCATTGTCATGTGTTGAAGGTCATGGTGACAGTTTTTGTAGTGTTGAGGGAGAGCTGGTGAGTGCTGAACCAATGTTGAATTTTGACAAAATCAGCTTGAAGATTAGAAGTTACCGCTTCTGGGGAGGTGCCTGAAGGGAAAAGTACAGTGTCATCTGTGTACATGTGGATCAAGAAAGTAGAGCAGATGAGTGGCAAGTCATTTAGAAAAATGAAGAACAGAATGGGTCCGAGCACTGACCCCTGAGGGACGCTGGTAGTTATGGGAAGGGAGGCAGATATAGCATTGGAGATTCTTACAGATTGTGTTCTGCCAGTGAGGTAAGAACTGAACCAGTTGGTGGCAGCAATGGAGAGCCCAGATTCAGAGAGGCAGGAGAGTAGTAAGGTATGTGAGACAGTGTCAAATGCTTTAACAAGGTCGTTGAAGATGGCAGAGGTGGTCTGCCCTGTATCCATATCAGAGATTATAGTGTCAGTGAGCCTTGTCAGTGAGGATGCAGTGCAGTGACTCTTTCTTAACCCAGACTGGAAAGACGTGAAGAAGTTTGAGTCAGAGAGAAAGGAGGTAAGTTGTGTGAGCACAAGGTGCTCTTGCAGTTTTGCAAGAGCCAGGAGGACAGAGATAGGGCAGTAGTTTTACATGGAGGTAGGGGCACCACCTTTAGGGAGGGGGATGACTATGGCATGCTTCCATGCTTGGGGGACTGCTGCAGCAGTGAAGGACTGATTTAGTAGGCTGGCAAGCGGGGCAGCTATGGCAGGGGCAGAGAGGTAGAGGAATTTGGGTTCCAGACCATCTGGGGATTTGCCTTTTGATGAGTTGAGAGATAGCAAGGCATCAAATGCATCTGCTCGTGAGATGTTATTGAAGGAGAAGGTACAAAGCACATGAGGCTTCTTTATTCCTGAGGTGGGTGCACATGGAGAAGGGGTGGGCAGAGAAGAGAGGAGAGGAGCAAAGCAGCGCATGTGGAGAAGTATGTGTTGAACTTGGCAGCGACTGCGCTAGGTTCTGAGTGAAGGGAGTTGTTAATATTTAGGAGCGGAGTGGGAGTTGCGGTTGGTGGAGCAAAGAGGGAGTGAATGACCTTCCACACAGACACCCCTGTGGGGCCTGAACTTCTGAAACACAGATGCAAATCCACAATACTCAAATGACAGCACTGCTTCTGTCTGCAGAAGTGCATGATCCTGCTGGGCCAGCAATTCAGTAGCCACAGATAAACATGCACTCTGCAAAACACGTACACCCATATCTGCAGCCACACTGTTACATTTCTAAACAGCACTGATGGAGTATGTTTTTTTAAAGTTCAGCATGCCATATGCATATTTGTGAAGGTACCACATTAATTCTACTGCATTTGTGTCAGCTGGAAACAGTTGCATGCTGACCATCTTACCTGATGATGTCTGTCTGTGGTTGCTTTTGTGGTCTTGCAATTTTGCTGCATGGCAGCTAAGAAGTTAGGGCTAGAAACCCTAATGCCATAGTTCCCTATGTTTGTGGCATTAAGTTGAACCCTAACTAGTGCATTAATTCAGCTTTTTTACAATAAATTTACTTTCTTATTGAGAAAATAGTAAACTGTAATTTCAAGAATTACAAGAAAGGAGCTAGCAGGACCACTGACAGCCTTGTTCAACAAATCATTAGAAATGAGTGTGGTTTTGGTAGACTGGAAGAGGGTGAATGTTGTCCATCTCCATAAGAGTGAGAGCAAGGAGGAGGCTGGTAACTTTAGGTCAGTCAGCCTAATCTCAGTTGTAAAAAAAATTGATGGCATCATTACTCAAGGGAAGGACTGTGACATATCCTGAATCCAGCAGACAGTAGGATCCGAGAAAGCATGGCAGATCTTACTGAACAAACTTGATAGATTTCTTTGACTGGGTGACAAGGGAGATTGATTAGGGAGGGGTGGTAGATGTTGCCTACCTGGATTTTAACAAGGCCTTCAATGGCATCCTTCATAAAAGGCTAATAAACAAATTGAGCAGCCTGGGAGTTGGATCCAGGGTGGTTAACTTGGTTAGAAATGGACTGAGCAGTAGGACACAAAGGATAGTAGTGAATGGAGGTCAGTCCATAGAAAGGGAGGTGACCAGTGGGGTGCCTCAGGGATTGGTGTTTGGCCCAGTCCTCTTTAATTTCTTCATAAGTGGCATTGCAGAGGGGCTGGAGTGGAAGGTGTGCCTCTTTGCAGACAACATAAAGATCTGTATTAGGGTAGACACACCGGGTGGGGAGGATGAGAAGGAACTTGGGCAAGCTGGAGGATTGGTCAAATGTGTGGCAGTTGAGATTCAATGCAAAGAAGTGCAAAATTATGAACTTAAGTCACAGGACCTGACAGAGGAGTACACAATGGGGTGGGGGAGGTACTGTCAGTCACCAAACAGGACAGGTATCTAGGAATAATTATATCTGAAAACCTAAAGGTGGATGGATGGTGTGAGAAGGTGGTTAAAAGGGCAAGTGGGATGTTGTGGTGCATAGGGAGAGGCATCACAAGCAGAATAAAGGAGGTGGTGAAGCCACTATACAGATCATTAGTGAGACCTCATCTGGAGCACAGTGTCCAGTTTTGGATGCTGCATCTCAGGAAGGACATAGAGTGAAGGCAGTCCAAAGAATAGCTACAAAAATGGTACAGGGGCTGCACCAGAAGTCATATGAGGAGAGGATGAAAGACCTTAATACGTATTATCTAGAGATGTGAAGAGAAAGGGGGGACATGATAGAGATGAATAAATACCTTAAAGGGATCAATAAGGTAGAGGAGGGTATCATCTTTCAGAAAAGAAGATTGACAAGAACTCGGGGACATAAGATGGAATTGGAGGGAGGAAGAATCAGGAGTAATGTCGGGATAAATGTCTTTACAGAGAGGGTGGTGGATGCTTGGAACAGCTTCCCCACAGGGGTGGTAGGGGCAAAAACAGTGGAGGAATTCAAAAATGCATGGGACACACAAAGGAACCCTAGAAAAAGGTAAGAGTAGGAAAGCTGCAGACCAACTACAGTCTGCAGCATAAGTTAAAATAGAAAAAATGGTCAGACTGGATGGGCCAGGCAGTCCTTATCTGCTGACAAATCCTATGTCCCTACGTACAGCAGTACTTCTGACTGTAGAAGCACTGTTATCTGCAGCCACAGATACACTGTCACACTATAAGACATACATAGCCATTTCTGTCTGCAGATAGAAAACCACAATACCAAAAGTACAACATTTAGACCCTACTGTATGTAAATCTTGTAGTCCAGCATTATGAGTATAGCAGCACAATTGTACCACAGCACATGTCCTATTTTTCAATATTTCTATTTTAAATTCTTAAGACTTATATTTTAAGTCTCCACAACATCCACAGGAGTGATAGACTTGCAATCTGACCTTTAAAATGTGTTTTTATGGTGTTATAATATAAAAACACATTTAGAAGTGGAAGTGATACGTCTCACGCACTATGTTCATCTAAGGCCATAAACATAAGATTGTTAAAAGTTTGGTGAAAAAATTTTAAAACATGGTTGAGTTATCAGTACTGTAAAAGTAGTTTTGTGGTACATAGTACAAATTTTATTGTCAGGAGCCAGTATTCTTTGGTTACAGTTACTGGCGACTAAAGAATTCTTTGAATGAACACACTGTCTGAGTTGTTACCTGGCATTAAAAAATGTATTTTGATATGCACATTTTCTCCACTTCATTCTGATTGTCCACCCTATTACAGATTTTGGTGTCATTTGTAAAAGGCACACTTCCCCTACAGTTCCTCTGCAATGTCCTTTATGAAGACATTGAAGAGGACTGGCCCCTGAAATGAACCTTGTGTACCCCTCTGGTCACTCTCCCATCCTTAGAATGAGTCCCTTTAAACACTGCCCTCTGTCTCCTATTTTATAACAAGTTCCTAATCAACTACTACTCCCAGGCTGGCCAACTTCTCTATCAGCCTCCTGTGCATCAGTGCTGAAGGCTTTGCTGAAGTTCAGATAGGCCACATTCACTGCCCTGCCCTAATCAATCTCCCTGGTCACCTAGTCAAAGGAATCTATCAGATTTGTTTGCATGACCTTCCTTCCCCTTGAACCCATGCTGCGTATGGTCTTGCAGCACACTGGACTCTAAATGCTCAGTTTTGTAATGATCAGATGGTAGACAATGGTTTAGCTCTAATCACTTTACTGTAGGATGACACAGTACAAAAGAAGTGAGTCTCCTTACAGTTGGCGGGGTTGCTTATCATACACTGACCATCCGAGTATCCTGGAACTGTCTCCAAGAGTCAAGGGCCTCTTAGAGACACAGTACAGATTAAACAGGAGTAATACTTAAAGCAACCTTACTCCATTTCCTTACATCTCCCCTTGTAAGTCTAGCATTCCATGCAAAATAAGTGTTTAATAAAGCACTACTGGAACTAAAGTTCTAGGCAGTCAGTTATGAGCTAAACAGGCACATGCATAATTCAGTAGTGATTAACAGTCACTGTAATTCAGTCCTGCAGATATCTTTCTGGCTTCCATATCACCCTGCCACTCAGACGGCTCATGACCGGGCAGGGTTCATGGCTTATCGACTTGTGAGGTGGGCCCAGCACTGACTCCAATGGGGGTGTTGTTTTGTCGGTCACTAGTGGAGCCTCTGAGGATATACTTACAATGGGCTGCTTCTCCACTGAAGCTATTGGAATAGTAGTTAATAGGTCAGGTCTCTGCATTGAAGGAGTCCCAATCTTAGTCTGTGTCTCCATTGCTTCTATTGGCACTTTGGTTGGGAAGTCGGGAATGTGTAGTATATCTCTCCTGTTTCTCCGATATTTCTTTTCATCAGCCTTGACAATGTATGATCGTGGCTCCTTGGCAGGTGTGATGACTACAGCAGGTGTCTACTCCTTGTCCTTTGTTTTCATCCATACCGGCTGTTCAGGGGATAGCCTGGGAAGGGGCTTGGCATGTTGGTCATAGTAGAATTTTTGCCTTTCTTGCCTCTGTGCTAGATTGGCATGGATATCTTTGTCTATAAGTTGTGGTCTGAGCAGGGCTGGCCTAGTGGGCATCAGGGTCCTAGTCCTCCTGACCATGAGCAGCTGAGCTGAACAATCCAGACCCTCTATTGGAGTGTTCCTCAGTTCCAGTAAGGTCAGGTATGGATCCTTATGATTGCTCTTGGCTTTCTTGAAGAGCCTCTTAATAGTCTGAATGGCTCTTTCCACCATCCCATTACTTTGTGGGTACCTTGTGCTGAGGTGATGTGCTCAAATTTGTAACTTTCCGTGAAACTTGCAAATTCAGCACATGAAAATTGGGGCCCATTGTCTGCTATAAGGACTTTCAGAATGACATGTCATGCATACTGTGATTTGATGTGGCTTATAACAGTTTTCCTGGTCAGGTTTGGCATCCAAGAAATTTTTTATGAACTTTACAGTAGAAATCTACCATCTCTAGGTAGATTTCCTTGTCAAACTCAAAGATGTCTGCTCCGACCTTCTGCCATGGCCTGTCAGGTATGCCATGACTCTACATTGGTTCCTTTGGTTGAGCTCTCCTGTAACGATTGCAAACTTCACACTTAGCTGTCAGGTCACTTATCTGATTGTTGATATTTGGCCAGAATACAATGTCTTTGCTCTTCTCTTGTACTTCTCAATGCCTAAGTGGCTGCTATGTAGTTTGACCAAGATCTCTTTTCTCATTGATCTTGGCACAATGAGCCTTTTGCCTTTCAGCAGGAGTCCCTTCTCTATGGTGATGTCTTCCCGAAGGTGCCAGTATGGTCGGAGTTCCAACTTGAGCTTGGCTTTCTCATGGGGGCATAACCATGCAGTACGACCTCCTTAAGTTTCTGGAGTATCGGTCATTGTTCATTTCTGTGTACAATTCTGCCAGTTTCCCTTGACTAATGGGTAACCTTTCCACTGTGTGCACTTCATATTCATCTGTGTCATTGTTGTCCTGGATTGCCAGGGGACTGGCTACCCTGCTAAGCATGTTCACTATATGGAGCGCTCTTCCTGCTTTATACTCAACTTTCAGGTCGTATCTCTGCAACTTCAACATCATTCACTGGAGTCTTGGTGGAGCCGCTGACAGCAGCTTCTTTTTTTTTTATAATTTAACGTTTTATTGAAAGTTTCACTATACAGAAAGGACAGGGTCTGTACATCCATAGAGTAATCTTTGAGACAAAACAGCTCAATTGACCCCGCCCCCTCCCCCCAAACACCCCACGTAAACCACCCCCCTGACACAGTTCCTAAGGTTTAAGAGCCCATGACATCAAACAAATTAGAGAAAAAATATTAAAAGAAAAGAAAGGAATTAGATAGTATACAATGTATGAAGCGAGGCCCAGATCCGTTCATATCTGGAATTATTGTTATTAATACTCGAGATAGTCTTCTCCACTCAGAGATTAAATAATAACTTGTTTAGCCATTCATAATAAGAGATAACCTCAGAACTCCTCCAATACTTAAGTACTAATTTTTTAACAGACATGGAAATCAAAACAATATGGAACTTACGCTTGTTAACTGAAATCTGCGAGTAATCCCCAAAAATACAGACCTCTGGGATGAACAGGTCTCTCAGCCCAAGGAGTGGATTGGCCTTATCCCTTATAGCCTCCCAAAGGGGTAATACCTTAGGACATCCCCAGAAAATGTGAAGCAGAGAGCCCTCTGCCTGAGCACACCTAGTACATAGACTAGAGGAGGTTAAACCCCATTTAGCTAGCTTCTGGGGATAGTGGTAGAGATTATGGAGTATACAAAATTGCATTAATCGTAGCCTATCTTGTGTTACAAAATGATGGAAATTATTCCATATAGTTGTCCAGTCCTTATCCCAGTTTGGGAAAGAGGCCGACCAGAACTCTGTAGGGCCAAACGGTGTGGGGAAACGCCAGCCATACAAAATAATGTATAATTTGGAAATACTTCGCGGGGAGAATTAATCAAAGGGGCTAGTTCTGTAAGGAAAGCAAAATCGTAAAATATAGGGAAGCTCTCCCCAAATTTTTTGGTAAGAAGGTGTCTAAGTTGATGTACCTTGAAATAATCATTTCCCTTTAGCCTAAATTTTGCTACAATATCCTCAGCAGATAACCAAGTGCCATCCTCCTTAAGAAATGAGTGAACCTTCCCTTCGCCTAAACTAGGTAACCATCTGGGGGATAACATTCTGTTATCTAATTTAAAATCAGGAGAGTTCCAAATCGACTGCTCCACATCCAACCAATTTTTATATTTTAGGAATCTACACAACTGTAAATGAATCCTCAGGGGAAATTCCGATTGTGGTACCTTTTAGCTCCTTAGGTATCGAGACTGTATTGAGGAAAAATAAGGTGGAAGGAGCAATATTACTCAAGCGGATCTTTTCCCTCTCTATTTTAAGCCAGGCAGGCAAGTAACCCAAGGAATAGGAGACCATCCACTTTAAGTATTTGGCTGCACAACAGGCCCAGAAGTACAACCATATGTATGGGAGACGTAGACCACCGTTAGACTTAGGCGCCACAAGCTTATAAAAAGCTAACCTAGGCTTCTTTTTAGATCAGATAAAATCTCCAATCAAGCTTTGAGCCATTTTGAACCAGCTGCTTGGCACACAGATGTCAAGCAGCTGGAGAGGGTATAAAATACGTGGGAGAATATTCATCTTAACCAAACTGACTCTCCCCTTAAAAAAGATAGGTAGAGCCGACCATCTAGCCAAATCCAGAGCAACCATGGACAGTATGGCCTCCAAGTTGTTTTTAAAGGAGCTCTACATATCCCTAGTTAACACAATACCCAAATACCTCAACGAGTCCTTGGACCAGGCCAGACCCAGGGAAGTAATGTCATTCTTAAAAACTTTGTGATTTAGGGGGAACACAATCGACTTCCCTACATTTAGTTTGAAATTAGACAATTTACTGTACTATTCAATTATATCCAACATGGCGGGAATAGAGGTCTCTGGGTGGGAAAGGTACAAAAGCAGGTCATCTGCATAGGCAGCAACTTTCAACTCAGTATCGAGAATGGTGATCCCTTGGACCTTCGAACAAGAGATTAATCTACGGATTAAGGGCTCTAAGTAAAGATTGAAAAGCAAGGGAGAAAGGGGGCATCCCTGCCTAGTTCCAGAATGCAAGATGAAGGTCCTAGAGAACACTCCATTCCCTGATATCTTAGCCATCAGCTGCTGGTATAGGGCCCTTATCCACAATTGAAATTGTTGAGGAAATCCAAAGGAGTTTAATGTTTGAAGTAAGAAACTCCAATTAACTCTGTCAAAAGCCTTCTCGGCGTCCAGAGAGACCAATGCCATTGGTAAAGAAGCATTTCTGGACTCCAAGAACACGTGTGAAAGAGTGTGGAGGTGGTCTGCGGAGAATCTGCCTTTCATAAATCCTACTTGATGCGAGCCAATTAAATCGGGAAGAACCATGCTAAGTCTGTCCGCCAAGATCTTTGTTAGAATTTTGATGTCTTGGTTCAACAAAGATATGGGTCTATAACTCTCAACATACTCTAAATCTTTCCCTGGTTTTGGAAGGAGCACGATGAGGGCTTCACATAAGGAGAAGTCAACTTGAACCCCTAATAATATATGATGGAAAAGAGACAAAAGATGGGGAGTAATTTGTTCCTTAAAACACTTATACAGTAGAAATTTGGTGAAAAAACATCTAATCCAGGTGATTTATCTGAAGGTAGGCCCTTTATTGCCTCCAATATCTCAGACTCTGTAATAGGGGCTATCAGCCTCCTACCCTGGGACTCCGAGAGGCGAGGCAAATGGATCTCCACCAGATAGGAGGAGAGAGTGAAGACTGAGGGGGGATCAGGCATTTCGCTGTATAGATGTTCATAGTAGGTTACAAACTCTGAGACAATTTCCTGAGGATTAGATTTGAGAGTTCCATCAGATTTGGAGCGAATCGGGGGGATAAACCAATTGGACTCCAGCTGTTTAATTCTCTGGGCCAGTAGCTTGCTTGCTTTTTCAGGGTGTTCTATATAAGAGGCTTTGGTACATAAAATAGCAAACTCTGCTTTCTCATTAAGCATAGCTATGTAGGAGTCCCTCAATTTCGCCAACTCCTGACCCAAATCATCCGAAGGAGTTAAGTGTAGGCTAATCTCTAATGTTCTTATCCGGGCAAGTACCTCCCTCAGCCTGTCCTCCCACCTCCTTTTCCTCGTTGCAGCCAAACCAATTAGGATGCCTCGGAGATATGCCTTAAAGGCGCACCAGAGCATATCTGACCTAGTGTCTTGAGTAGCATTCAGATCAAAAAATTGTGTAATATGTTCTTTGATTTGGTCTCTACATTTAGAATCCTTAAGCAGTTGGGCATTCAATTTCCACCTGGTTTGCCGTTTGGGCAGAAAATTGAGGGCCAGCTTACAAAGCACTGATGAGTGATCGGAGGGTGGACCTGATAGGATATGAGAACCTGTCACCCCGTAACAAAACCTGAGACACTAGTAAATAATCAATGGGAAAAGACCTGTGAACAGGGGACACAAAAGTGTATTCCCTGCCCTCAGGGTGTAAAACCCTCCAAAAATCACACATGCCCAATTTATCTATTAGTTCCTGCAGTGCACGTTGTGCAGGGGAAGGAGAAGTCATTTGAGAACCAGAACGGTCCTTACCTGAATCTACCACTAGGTTCCAGTCCCCCCAAGAATAATATTAGAGGGCAACAGTGGAAGAATATTATTAAATAATCTCGTGAAAACCAAATGGTCATCTTTGTTAGGGCCATAAATACTGCCTAACGCAAAATCTAACGAAAACAAAGTGCCCTTAACCAGAACAAATCTGCCCTTTGAAGTTCCTTGAGCTGAGAAGACCTGTCCAACCTGCATCCATCTCATCTGAATGGCTTCCAAATCAAGTAAATGAGATTCCTGGATAAGAGCAACATTAACACCTAAAATATCTAAGTGCTTCAATATCTTATATTGCTTAGTTTTTTTCCAGGCCCCATTAACATTCCAAGTTGAGAAACAAAGCTCTCTAGCCATTGTACCAGTATAATATAACAGTGCTGTAAATAATGCCACAGACTCCACTGAGCAGAACCCTCACCCAACTTGTAATGAACTGTGTCCCCCCAACGAGAACTCACCACCCCTCAGACCTCCCCCCCACCCTAATGACCCCATCACCCAAACTATCTCACCATAACACAAACCCCAATAACATACCCATCGACTCCCCTGCCCCATCCCACCCAAATCTCCTGCTAGCAAGCACTCCTACAAAACAGCCGCCCCATCCTCCCACCCACCCTATACAGAAAGTCAGCATAATAACTGACCAATACATGATTGAGAAATAATACCAGCTCACTTCGAATATGGAACCCACAGACACCTAGACTGTATATGAGACCCACAGTGAAAAACCAGAATATTAATATTAACAAAACTCAAGAGCCCTATCTAAACTTCAAACTCCATACCAAAATGGGTACCACCCCTGATACAGGACAGCCCAAAACAGTGTATCTCCCAACCCCTGGCTCGCCTTGGGGCAAGAACTAAGGGGGTAAAATCGCCACCTGTAGACCCAAACAAGGAGAAAGCACCCCCCCATAATCAATCTGCATCGCAACTGAGAATGAGAAACAAAAAAGAGACAAAATGACATTTAGCAACACAGACCAGAATCCCAGACTCGGGGAGCTCCCCCTGAGATAACAAAAATGAGAAACTCAAAATGAGTTGAATCACATCTCCATCCCAGAACAATACTCATGATGCAGTGCCCAGCCTGTATCCTGATTACCACTGTTTCTGCCTTTCCACATCCTCAATATTATAAGGACCGCACTAAAAGGCAAGGAAATACTCCCCTCTAGTGGTTACCAAACAAAACTGCATGGAGACAGTCCACCCCATAGACAATCCCTTCGTCCCTTCATGTAGCAGCGGTAGGCAACCCAAATCTGAAAGGGCCTCCACCTACCAGTCTGCGCAAAATCTGACATGCCCTGCAAAGCCAGCCTCAACCCGCCTATAAGAGCTTTCTCCGCCTGGGTCACCTCCTGCACCCCAGCCCAAGAGAAAGTGAGGGGAGAGACAGGCCCGGCTCTGCACCACTCATAAACAGGGTGTAAAAATCACCCCAACCTAAAATCTCTTTTCTGGAGCCCAAATCACCACTCTGTGTGGCCCCGCAAGAAACTACCCCCTTTACACCCCGAGGACCTTAGCGGCCCCCCACAAAGCGATATCCTATACATAAGTGGGCATTTCAGGACTGTTTCCCATGAAAATGGACTTGTGTCCACCCCCTCTCCATTCTTGAAGAGCATGACTGCACTCCTGCAGACCCCAAAATCTGTATACTGTATCAAGAGGTCTCCTACCCTTAAACAACTATTTGTTCTCCCTTTGACCCTATGCCATTTGAGTATTTTGGTCAGTTGGTTGTCATCAGGGGATTTCCCCAATCTAGTCAGACTTGTGATCACCAATGTGCTCCACTCCACTGGCACCGGGGAAGGTTTTGATGTGCAGCAGGAAACCATGAGGTTCCAAAAAATGCAGTTACTTCTTTTCACTTCCTGTCCCTGTTGGCAGTCTTGGGTGACTGGAGAGCTACAGCCAGTTGTTCCTGACAGGCTCTGTGAAGCCAGATAAGTGCCACACTTGCTGCAGTGTACATAACACTTTACTATGAATCTCATAAAACTCTTTTTATCTTTATACATTGTTCACTGTTATTTGTAAAGTAAGAAGATGCTGGCACCAAAGAGCATAATGTTAGGATATTCTTTTTCACTACTTATAAACAACTTCTCTGAATCTGCATATAGGAAGCTGCAGTGTGCCTGAGCAGTGCATGTACAAGTCACCTAGTGCCAAATGCCCCATGTTTTGATTTTGCTAATTATTAGAACAGGTTTGTGATGGGGGCATGGTAACCCCCCCCCCTTTCTTTTGTTTCCATTATTTTGTATACTTATAGGTTTATTCTGGATACCTATAAAAAGGCATTTAGAAAGTGTTTTATTTGACTGATATTACTGATGGTGTGGTGTCTGGACTTTCCAAAAAGATCCCTCTCTGTTTAAAAAAATCTGTTGCAACAGTAATCTATTATTGCTTCTTTCTATCTTTTCGACAATATACTTTCCCTGCCTACATCCTGGCGTCATGTAAGTATCTTTCTGTCCCTAAGTCTATTTCCACATCTTTTGGAAAAGCTCACTTCTCCAGCTACCAAGTAATTTATCAGCTTAGATGCCCATTTCTGTGGTTCACTAATTGAGCTGAGTTGCACAACTGTGCACATGATCGCACCGCACGAATGTGCGCACAGAGAGGCACGATCGTGAGTATGCTGCAGGAAAGTGAGCGCTAGCATCTAGCTAGTTTTAAACTTGCACAATTTATCAGGAGCCTGTAGGTTAGACAGGATTTAACTATCTTTGGTGTCTCCCAGGAATAAAGGAGGAAATACGAACAACTATATTTGTGGGCTCCTCAGAAGCCAGTGAATCTTCCCTGTTGCTCTCAGTCTTAATTTGCAGCCGTATCTTAGTGCCACTATTCAAGCCAGGTTTAAATTATATCAATTTACTGCTTGACTAATAGAGAATTCACATTTTGTTTGTTTTACAATAAAACTCTTCAAGCCCTTGAAAGACAATGTGAAAAGGAACATTGTCCATTTAAGCACAGACCCCATTTAAACTATTGCAGTGTCCTAGGTATAAACTTAGCTTGCATATTAAATAAAACTCTGTGCTGCATAAAAATGCAAATGAAACAAGAATAAGTTCTGGCAGTTAAGAAACTAGTCCAAATATGTATAAAATACACTCTTTAGGACATATTGTTTACAATGTTTGATATATTTGTGAAACTAAGGAGTTTTACCTTTTTTAATTTTAACTTCCTGGTGCAGAGCTTCCAGACCCTCCCTGCTGTTTGCATGCTGTCCTAAAGGCTGTCCGGCCATAGCTCCACCCCTTTTATGATGGCAGCATGAGGGAGGTGCCTGAAACTCTAGTATAAACTATTTCTTTTGGTTTAAAGGATTAATTATTGCATTTGTGTGCCTCTAATCTGTTTCAATTCTGTTATAGCATTTTTAAGTTATTGTATTAAGAATCTGATCCCTTAAAAGGATAATTTTTGTTTCAAGATAAGTATGGGAGGGGCTATTGTGGTCATGTGACTATTTTTCTGTATAAAAGCACTGCAGATTGTATTGTGAGTTAGCTGGTTGGTAGGAGCTGTACCCTGCCAGTCCCCTAGCTTGATATTAGGTGGATGAACTAATTTCTTTGTGGAATTGATTTAAATTCTGTAAATTTTGATTTTGTTTTATGCCTTTATTATTTTCCATGCTCAGTCTGCTTATTTTTTTCAGTTGGAGAAATAAATCCAGTTCTTTTGTTTTGAATCTGAATCAACGTCTGGACTCCATTTGTTCCCACATCCACATATGGTGTCAGAAGTGGAATTTTGAGAGTGGACATTGCTCCTGGTGGATTTTTGTTACTGCAAATCCATGGAAGACCAGACAGAACAGGCTAAGGCAGAGACGCTCACCACAGGGGGAGCTCTGACAAGAGCTATGACAGAACACTTTCAAATTCCCCTGTACAGTGGGTTGTGTGATGATGTGAAGATGCAAGGAGGCAAAGAAGGATACGAGGAAAGATATGAAGGAGGAGGGGGCAGTATGAGGGAAATCTGACTCAGAGAAAGAGGAAGAGGAAGCACCCCCTCTGAGATACAGGACTTAATGAGATGGCTGTGTTTAAAGCAAATAGATATGGAAAAGTAATGGGAAAGAGACAGACTTCAAAGTGAGGCCAGGTGGGTGGATACATTAAAAGCCATACAGACATTGGGGTCACGTCAACAAAATCCTACAGCTGAGGGACCTAGAGACATTAAGCTGTCTAAATTAGCCAAGTCTGATGATACTGAAGTCTATATTTCCACATTTGAAAGAGTAGTTACAGCTTGTGGGTGGCATAGTGATCAATGGGTGGTCAGACTGGCTCCTTATCTTAATGGAAAGTCCCAACTGGCATATAGTCATGTCAAAGCTAGATATGCCACAAATTATGAACATGTAAGACAGGCTATCTTGAAATGATATGACATCAGTATAGAGACATATTGCCAGAGATTTTGTACTTTTAAGTATCACTCAGCTGACTCTCCCCAGGAGGCCTATGTAAGACTATAGGACTTGTGTAAGAAATGGTTACAACCAACAGTAAAGACTATGGACCAGGTGGTGGAAGCTGTTGTCCTGGAACAATTTATTAAGATCTTACCCCATGAGGTACAAATGTGGGTAAGGGAACATCGGCCAAAATCTACTGATAAGGCAATCAGCCTAGCTGAAGATTTTTTGACAGCTCGTCCTATATGTCAGAAGGCTCATACTTGGATCAGCTCTTCTTCATCACTGGCAAGACATTCTCCTCCTGTTAAAACATCTGGTGGTTCTGCTACTGTTAAAATAGAAAGGTCCCCAAAATATTACAACCCAGACATTGTTTGCCATGAATGCAAGTCTAAAGGACACATAGCCAGATACTTTACAAAGAAAAAGAGTGAACCTACCCACCTGACTCTAGCTAATTGGGGACAATATGTCATTACTGTTACTATTGAAGGAAAGAATGTGATAGCTTTAATTGACTCTGGAAGTCGTCAGACCCTAGTACGATCTGAACTTGTACATGTAGGCCCAGGAACAGACCAAACTGGAGTCACTTGTGTACACGGAGATGTTCATGTTTATCCTGCAAGAAACATTGACATGATTGTTGACACACAGGTACAATCAGTAAAAGTAGGTCTGGTGCCCAGGTTACCTGTACCTGTCATTCTTAGACATGATTTTCCCCTTTTTGGACAATTACTGTCTTCTGCATCCTCGGTGCATGCGGTAACCACATGGGCCAAGCCTAAACAAGACTTAAATGTAATGGACATTTACTCCTTTGATGAGGAACTGTTTGATCCCCCAGGAAAGGACAAAAAGTCAAAAAAAGAGAAGAGACAGGCGAAACAACAGTGGACTCAAAAACAGGACTTAAAATGTGAGGACTTGTTAATCAATAAAGGCATGTTAGATACTTTTATAACAGATCAAAAACAAGATCCATCTTTAACACCTTTTTTTCCACAGGTGGTTCCTGAGGAGGTTGAGTCCACTACTCCTGTGTACAAGTTAATCAAAGGGAAATTGTATATATAATGCAATAACACAAAAACTAATGAAACTGTGAATCAGCTAGTGGTCCCTCAACAACATTGGGCCCATCTGCTATATTTAGCTCGTGATGTTCCTTGTGCAGGGCATGCTGGTAGGGATAGAACTCTCAGTAGACTGCTAAGGCATTTTTTCTGGCCTAGTATCCATGAACAGGTGGCAGACTACTGCAAGAGTTTTATTGCCTATCAAAAGGTGGCCCTCATAAAGAAATCTGATAAGGTTCCCCTAGAGCCCCTACCATTGGTAACTAATCCCTTTGAAAGAGTTGCAATGGACATAGTAGATCCTCTTCCAAAAAATGCCAAGGGGAATCATTTTGTCCTAGCATTAAGTGACTATGCAACAACGTACCCAGAAGCCATACCATTACATATGGTTACAGCTGACAGGATAGCTGATGAATTGTTAAATTTTTTTAGTAAAATGGGGATCCCAAAAATGATCCCTACAGATAGGGGAACTAATTTTTGTTCAACTCTTTAGAAGCACCTCTATCTAGCCCTAGGTGTAGAAGCTGTATACACTTCTCCCTATCATCCACAAACTGATGGGCTAGTAGAACATTTCAATAAGACTCTAAAGAGGACAATTCAGAAATATGTAGAAGATGAGGAAAGCAATGGGACATGTACCTACCACTGTTTCTGTTTGCCTACCAAGAGGAGCCACAAGCGTCCACTGGGTTTTCACCTTTTGAATTATTATTTGGCAAAAATCCAAGAGGTTTGTTGGATATGGTTATGGAACAGTGGGAAGGAGACAAGAAGATGTCAACAACAACTTCAGTTGAGTATGTGACCCAAATGCGTCAAAGGGTGGCCAAGTATGTTCAGCTGGCACATTCACAGAATCAGGAGAAACAAAAGTACCAAAAAGAAAAATATGATTTGGGGGTTGGTGATAAGCATTTTCAAATTGGATACCTTGTTTTGTTACTACTTCCCTCCACTAACAACAAGCTAACTATGAAGTGGCAGGGCACCTATGTGGTACAAAAGCAAATTGGACCTGTGAATTATGCCATTGAAATACCGGACAAAAGACAGAAAATCAACATATATCATGCCAATTTGTTAAAGAAATGGTATGATCTCCCTGCATTGGCACATACTATGTATGTATGTCCTGATTCTCCTGATAGTGAAATGGACCTGACTTATGATAGACTAGAAACAGAAGATCCAAAGGCACCCTTAATAAATGAAATGCTTTCAGAAAAACAAAGAATAGAGTTAAATCAAGTACTAAAAAAATACCAAGATATCTTTGTCAACACTCCAGGCAAAACCTAATGTATAACACATCATATTAATGTATCCCAAGAAAAGCCCATTAGTGGTTAAACCTTATAGAATTCCAGAGAAGGTAAAATTGGAAGTAATAGAAGAAATTAAAAAAATGAAATACTTGGGTGTAATTGAAGAATCTAGCAGTAGTTGGACTTTCCCTATGGTGATAGTGCTGAAGAAAGAAGGTGGCGTGAGAATATGTCTGGACTTTCACAAATTAAATGCTGTATCCCAATTTGATGGGTATCTTATGCCCTGTATTGATGACATTATCAATAAATTAGGCCATTCTAAACACATCAGTATGCTGGACCTTACCAAGGGGTACTGGCAGATACCATTAGACTTGGAGGCAAAAGAGAAAACCACCTTCAGTACCCCTTTGGGACTGTTCCAGTTTACCATGATGCCCTTTGGCCTTCACAGGGCCCTGGCCACCATTCAAAGGTTGATGGATCAGCTTCTTCACCCTCACCTTTCATACAGTTCTGCTTATCTTGATGATGTGATCATTTTTAGTCATTCATGGCAGGAACGTCTACAACATCTCACTAGTGTTTTAAACACCATTTCCCAAGCAGGACTTACCATTAACCCTTCAAAATGCTCTCTAGCTATGAGGGAAACCAGTTACTTGGGGTTTGTAATCAGTGGAGAGCAGGTAAAATCAGAGATGAACAAAGTAGATGCTGTGGCAAAGAGTCCTCGTCCTTTGACAAAAACCCATGTACGCTCATTTTTAAGTCTAGCAGGATACTACCGGCATTTTGTGCCACAATTTGCAACTCTAGTTAGCCCCTTAATTGAGCTAACCAAAAAGGTAAAGCCTTTAGCTGTTCAGGGGACCCCAGAGTGGGTTGTGCAAGATGCATTTTGTGCCATAATAGCTGCTCTATGTGCAGCTCCTGTGTTAAAGAGTCCAGATTTTTCAAAACCCTTCATTGTTCAGACTGATGCCTCCAATGTTGACATTGGAGCAGTACTGTCCCAAATACAGGCAGGAGAGGAGCATCCCAGTCTGTATATTAGCAGGAAACTACATGTATGGGACACCAAGTATACCACAGTAGAGAAAGAATGTTTAGCTCTTAAATGGGCAGTAGAAACGCTAAAATATTATCTGTGGGGAACAGAGTTTGAAATATGGACTGATCATAATCCTTTGTGTTGGATTCAACAAATGAAGGACAAAAACCCGAGGATTATGAGGTGGTACATAGCTCTACAGCCTTATAAATTCACAGTACGTCATAGGGCAGGCAAGGAAAATAGTAATGCTGATTTCATGTCCTATTTTGGGGCAGGTATTGTAGAATTAAGAAAAATGAGTAGACCCTGGGGTATTGTTTATGTATATTCCTTATGAAAAGTGTAAGAGAATATGTAGTTTATAGAAACAAGTTATATGGGATCCTGGGGTGGAGCTTTGGGAGAGGGTGGGCTGAAGCTTTATCTCTCCCCTTGGAGAGACCTACTTACCCCGATGCCTAATTAAAAACCTGTGGGTTTTTTCTTAAGAGGGGAGGAGTGTGATGGGGGCATGGTAACCTCCCCTTTCTTTTGTTTTCATTATTTTGTATATTTATAGGATTATTCTGGATACCTATAAGAGGGCATTTAGAAAGTGCTTTATTTGACTGGTGTTACTGGTAGCGTGGTATTTGGACTTTCCAAAAAGATTCCTCTCTGTTTAAAAAAATCTGTTGCAACACTAATCTATTATTGCTTCTTTCTATCTTTTCAACCCTATACTTTCCCTACCTACATCCTGGCATCATGTAGGTATCTTTCTGTCCCTAAGTCTATTTCCACATCTTTTGGAAAAGATCACTTCTTCAGCTACCAAGTAGTTTATCAGCTTAGATGTCCATTTCTGTGGTTTGCTAATTTAGAGGAGCTGCGTGACCGTGCGCATGATTGCACTGCACAAATGTGCGCACGGAGCAGCGTGATCGTGTGTATGTTGCAGGAAAGCGAGTGCTAGCATCTGGCTAGTTTTAAACTTGCACAATTTATCAGGAGCCTGTAGGTTAGACAGGATTTGACTGTCTTTGGTGTCTCCCAGGAATAAAGGAGGAAATACGAGCAACTATAATTGTGAGCTCCTCAGAAGCCGGTGAATCCTCCCTGTTGCTCTCAGTCTTAATTTGCAGTCGTATCTTAGTGCTACTATTCAAGCCAGGTTTAAATTATATCAGTTTACTGCTTGACTCATAGAGAATTCACATGTTGTTTGTTTTACAATAAAACTCTTCAAGCCCTTGAAAGACAATGTGAAAAGAAACATTGTCCATTTAAGCACAGACCCCATTTAAACTAGTGCAGTGTCCTAGGGAATAAACTTAGCTTGCATATTAAATAAATCTTTGTGATGCATAAAAACGCAAATGAAATAAGAATAAGTGCTGGTAGTTAAGAAACTAGTCCAAATATGTATAAAATACACTCTTTAGGACATATTGTTTACAATGTTTGATATATTTGTGAAACTAAGGAGTTTTACCTTTTTTAATTTTAACTTCCTGGTGCAGAGCTCCCAGACCCTCCCTGCTGTTTGCATGCTGTCCTAAAGGCCGTCTGGCCATAGCTCCACCCCTTTTATGATGGCAGCATGAGGGAGGTGCCTGAAACTCTAGTATAAACTATTTCTTTTGGTTTAAAGGATTAATTATTGCATTTGTGTGCCTCTAATCCTTTTCAAGTCTGTGTTATAGCATGTTTAAGCTATTGTATTAAGAATCTGATCCCTCAAAAGGATATTTTTTTGTTTCAAGTTAAGTATAGGAGGGGCTATTGTGGTCATGTGACTATTTTTCTGTATAAAAGCACTGCAGATTGTATTGTGAGTTAGTTGGTTGGTAGGAGGTGTACTCTGCCAGTCCCCTAGCTTGATACTAGGTGGATGAATAAATTTCTTTGTGGAATTGATATAAATTCTATAAATTTAGATTTTGTTTTATGCCTTTATTATTTTCCATGCTCAGTCCACTTATTTTTTCCTTTTGGAGAAATAAATCCAGTTCTTTTGTTTTGAATCTGAATCAACGTCTGGACTGCATTTGTTCCCACGTCCACAAGGTTGCTATAAAGTAACCTCATCCATTCATATACAGTATGTGTTGTGCATACTATAGATACCACAAGAAGTGGGTTATCTGTTTGTTAATTTTTACCATTATGCCTGTATAAACTGCCAGATAGATGTATTACAGTATAAAGAATAAATATCTGATTTGTATAACAGTAGAACAATACAAATTACTGCTGGAAGAAGCCTGCACCAGACAGTCACTGTACAAAATGTTTTGCGGGTAAGTTTTCCTGTGCACTTTTCCTGCATGCTATAGTTAACTGAGGATATTATGGCTGACTAAACATACAGGCCCGGATATTCAAACTGCGCCAGGCTGTGGCGCAAGCATGGGCGCAGCTCAGCTTGGCTGCGCAGGGGTGTGGCTGGGTGATATTCAACGGAGCTGCGCTATGACTCAGCAGCTTTGAATATCGCACCCTGGCCATCCCCACTGTGCATGGTGCAGTGGCACTGCACCAGCGCAAGTGGCCAGAGTGGAGCATGGAGATGCGCTAGCGCAAGTGCCATTGCGCCATTCACAGCACCTGCGATATTCAAAAGGGGACATGCAAATGGGGCCATGATTTATGCAAGGTGCACATGGGGCCATTTGCATGTCATTATGACCCCATTTGCATCCCATTAGCGTGCAGGTGCAAATCCCCGACGACTTGCACCTGGCACCCTGCCAGGCAACAGCCATTGGGGACCGACCACCCCTGCAGCCCGATCGTGGGCATCTGTGTAACAGTAGAAAACCATCCTATATCCCTGGTGGTCCAGTGGACCGCTATGTGCCCGATCGTGGGCATTTGTACAATAAAAGGAGAGTTATTGAAATATCCCTGGTGGTCCAGTGGACCGCTGTTCACCCGATCGCGGGCATTTGTATAATAAAAGGAGAGTTATTGCACTATCCCTGGTGGTCCAGTGGACCGCTATGTGCCCTATCGTGGGCATCTGTTCTAATAAACCCCTCCGTTCAATATCCCTGGTGGTCCAGTGGACTGCTTTCTGCCCGATCACGGGCATCTGTACCCAAAGAAAGTACCAATATCCCTGGTGGTCTAGTGGTACCCCTCTCCCCACCCACCCACTGAGCCCCACCACCCTACTCCCCCATCAGCCAGCTAGAGGCGGCTCCCCACCCGCCTGCCACCCTGCCGCCACTGACTGACAGCTCGGTAGGGCTGCATGCCCATTGCTTCACAGCATGAGCCAATGGGAGTGCAGTTCATAGCATACTACACATTCCAGATATGTGAATGAAACACATATCAGGAATGTGTGAAGGAGTGGTTGCACACCCATTGGCTCACGCCAGAACCAATGGGTGCAGCCCTACTGAGCTGTCAGCTCGCAGGCGACGGGGCAGCAGGCGGAAAGGTGTGCTGCCGCCTACCGCTGATGGGGAGTGGGGTGGGGCTCAGTGGGTGGTGGGGAAGGGGGTACCACTAGACCACCAGGATATTGGTCTTCTTTGGGTACAGATGCCCGCCGATTGGTGGAAAGCGTCCACTGACCACCAGGAATATTGGACGGGGTTATTAGAATGGATGCCCGCATGCACATAGCGTCCACTGGACCACCAGGGATATTGCAATAATTTTTCTTTTCTTATACAACTGCCCGCGATCGGGTGAACAGCGGTCCACTGGACCACCAGGGATAGTGCAATACTTCTCCTTTTCTTATACAAATGCCCATGATCGGGCATGGGGGGGCGCCGCCAGATGCAGCCGGAACTCTGGTGGCCACCCACAGGTGGCAGCTGCCATGTTGCGCCCTGCAATGCGGCAGCTCACCTGTGGGTGGCCATCAGTTGTTCCTTTTTTGGCTTAACTTTGTGCAGGCGCAAGTAGGGGTTGCGCATGCATGGCTCTGCATATCCCAGGCTGAATATCAGGCTGTGCAGGTTATGCATGGGAACACCCCCCCACCTGTGCCTGCATACACTACTGATGCGCTCCGGTGCATTGGGATTTGTGCAGCACACTTTTCCCTTTTGAATATCGCGCCGGGGGTGCATCAGTGGGTTGCACATGGCACAACACTGTTGAGCCATGCGCAACCCTTTTGAATATCTGGGCCACAAACTTTAATGGACCACAATTGCTCAACAATTTATTTTCAGGGAAACTGCTCATCTAATTTGTAATAGCACACAAATCCATGCTTGATGTCAACAAACTCAAATTAACTTCACCGGAGGGCAGAAAGTTGTCTAGCTCTAGCAGGCATTTTGGTCTGTAAAACTACTAGGGATTGAAATAAATTAGCAAATGATTTAGAGGATGCTCAAAACTTAAAGGGGCTGGATTCACAAAAAATTGCAAAGCACAGCACCAAAGTTTGCATTGGGCTTTGCATTTGCTCAGGTGTCCAATATTTCTATTCTCAGTCAGATAGCAACCTGTACTAGCTGAATGAGAATACGGCTAGGTCGAGTCAGTGATAACCCCATTACCACTACCACTATTCCCACTAGTTCCTCCCCAACATAGAGCCAGGAGTATGCCTCCACAAGGCACAGTGCGGGTGTGCTATTTCCCATTCACAAAAGCAGCCATATAATGAGCCCATTGGTCATGCATGATGCTTAGTGGCAATTTGCTTGTCCATTATGGGCTTATATGAATAAGCCCCTGCCAGAGATGCAACCTCAGTCCCTGGTGTCTAATCATCCTCCCCCCCCCACCGCTGATCATCGGGCCAATATTAAATAAATATATGTCCCTGGTGCTTGTGATTTCTAGTGTTAGTGATCCCCCCACTGATCACCAGCCCAATATTAAAATAAATACATATCCCTGGTGGTAGTGTTCTTCCCCCAACCAATTGCTGACCAGAGAACAATAATATATTGTTCCTGGTGTCTAGAGTCCCCCAACCCCACCAATCGCTGGCCTGAGAACAATAATATGTAGTCCCTGGTGTCTAGCTGTCCCTCTTGCACCCATTTGCGATATAAGAATCATTCTTCCCTGGTGTCCAGCTGTCTCTCCTCCCAACTGATCCCTTGCCTCACATTTAGTACAATATTCCCTGGTGTCCAGTGATCCTGCCTCCCTGTCCCAATCCCGTGTATGATGAAATATAAACATTCACACTGGAATCTAGCAGCCCTCCTCCCTATCCCCAATCACCTGTAACAGAACTGTAAGTACCTTCCCTGGCTTCAAACAACCCCTGCCCGCCACCCCAGCTGGTAGTGCCCATCCACTCTGTTCCTCCCATCCTGACCAAAAGCTGGTGACCAGCACAACCCTCCACTCTCCACCACAGCTAGGCATTGACTGAGCTGTCAATGAGCATGTACTCTATACAGTACGTGCTCATTGACTGACAGCTCACTGGGCTGTCAGTTAATGAGTACATACTGTATACAGTACATGCTCAGAAACAGCTCAGTTGGTTGCCAGCCATGGTTGAGAGTGGAGGGCTGTGCCGGTTGCCAACTTGCAGTCGAGATGGGGGGCAAGGTGGTGGGGCACTACCTGACAGAATGGGGGATCTGCTAGGTGCCAGGGAAGTGACATACAGTTCTGCTACAGTGGATCAGTGAGAGAGAGGGGTTCTGCTAGACACCAGGGAATAGGTTACATTTTTTTTGCAAGGGATAGGGAGAGGGAGAGGTGTCTGCTAAATGTCAGGGAATGTTTTATTTCATCATACAGGGGATCAGAACAGGAAAGCAGGACCACTGGGCACCAGGAAATATTGTTTTAGACATGGGGAGGGATAAGGTAGGGGAAGGGACAATTGGACACCAGAGAAGAATGATTCCTATATCGAGCATGGTTGCGGGGGTGAGGGACCACTGGACACCAGGGACAACATATTACTGTTCTCAGCCAGCGATCAGTGGGGGAGGAGACACTAGATACCAGGGACAACATATTATTGTTCTGAGGCTGGCAATGGGCTGGAGGGAGGGACACTATACACCAAGGACAACATTTTATTGTTCTCGGGCCAGAGATCAGTGAAGGGGGGGGGTGCCACAGTACCTTGGCCAACCACTAAGGTTTAATGGGATAAAGCAAGGTCTCAGTCAGTAATATTTGTGCCATGCAAGGAGACCACGCAATAGGCCCTTGCACAGATCAAATGCTTTGTGACTCAGACAGCATCAATATTCACATCCCCATCCCCCTCATTTACATTGCAGCCCCCTCCACACTTTGCCTGGCACAAACCTGGTTTGAGCATGCAAACCAGGCTTTTGTGAATACCAACTCGATGCAAAACCTTGTTTGTTGATGCAAAACCACGTTTGCCTGGGGTAAAGTTTTGTAAATCCTGGCCACTTTCTTATATTCGGGCTGGTGATCAGTGTGTGTGTGTGCGGGGGGGGGCACCGCCATATTATGTAGTGGCAATCAATGAGTGCATACTGTTACAGTATGTGCTCCTTGACAGCTCAGTTGGTGGCCAGCTGTGGTAGAGAGCAGAGGGCTGTGTCAGTCACTGGCTTGGGGTTGGGAAGGGGGGATTGGGACTGTGGGGCACTATCTGCTGGGGTTGGAGGTGGGGGATCCACTAGATGCCAGGCAGTTCTTTAACTATAATATACAGGGGATTGGGAATAGGGAGGGGGGTCTGCTAGACACCAGGGAATGCTGTAACTATTATGTACAGGGGATTGGGATGGAGGATACAATGTACACCAGGGAATATGTTTTCTACATATCGGGAGGGTGATCAAGTTGGAGGGAAGGGACAACTGGACACCAGGGAAACTTATTTTCATATACTCAGGCCACTGATCGGCGATCTCAGGGGAACCACTAGCATAAGGGAATTTACTTTCGTATACTTGGGCTGGTGATCATGGGGTGGGGTTGGGGTGAGAACCACCAGAACCAGGGACACAAGGCTGCCTGTGGGGCAGGGGCTGGGGTAGTACACTAAAACCTGGTTTAGCTTATGTAAATGGGCCCATAATGGGCATGCAAATGGCCACATATCCCCTTCCATGCCCAATGAGCTAATTTACACGGCGGCTTTTGTAAATTCTGAATAGCGCACCTGCTCTATAACTTGCAAACCCTAGTCTGGCTGCATGTTGGGGCAGCACTAGTGGGGTTGGCAGTAGTAATAATTGGGTTAGCGCTGACTTGTCCTGGCCCTATTCACAGTTGGATAGCACAGGCGTGTTATCTGACTGTGAATAGCAACCTTTGATAACTGGGAAATCGTAAAGTTGTGCTGTGCTTTGAGATTTTTTTGTGACTCTAGCCCCTGATATTGTGATGTCAGAAACTGCCAACTGTTAGAAGCTCAGTGTATTTCAATGAGAAACTAAGAGTATTTTTTATATTTTTTTTCTAAAGAAATAGAGATTTCATTCAGCAATAAACTTTTCTTTTTATATGTCTGCACTGTTGTGGTCTATCTGTATTATTTTACAATTTTTAAACAACAACTTGCTTCTCTGTTTCTTTCTTCTCAGGTAAACTTTAGTTATGAATAAAATAAAGTCTGCTAAATCATAACAAAAGATTACAGGTTATCAAAAAGTGTGTAATTCTATTAAATATATCATATTTTGATGATAGAAAGTGTTATTTCTCCATAAAAACCTTAAGACAGATTTGTACTTTCCCACTGAAATACACTACCAGTCTTGCTAGTAAAGAGTTTCTGACATCATAATGCAAGGAGTCCATTGGATTCATTTTTTTACTAGTGGCTGGTAAAATGCAAATAAAATGATGAAAAGGTAAGTAAAAAAAAACAAAACAAATAAAAGGAAACAAAATGAGTGCAGAGGCATCTAAAGGCCCCCAAAATTCATTGCTTAAGGTATACATCCCTACTAAGGATTTGCTTGCTCTTTAAGTGTCAAAATAATAATTATTAGAGTGGCAGAAAGCAATAGAGTCTATTTATATGTTAGTACTTTCACATTAGGTTAAGTTCTGTCTGCTGACTTTGTGATGCCTCTGAAACTATAATTTTCATAGAATGCCCAGAGGAATGAAGTGCTAATTAAATCTCATCACATCAATGTATATTTCACCACTTGTGAGTTCACACATGGAAATAAATTGTTTATTTTCAGTCAGGCAATTACATATTCAATGTATGCAGCTTAATTCAATGATTTTTTTTAAATAAGTTTATAAAAGGTTTTACAATGTTTTATACATGGATATTGTTGATATGGCTATTGTATTTACGGTATTGTCTGTGTGCTCTAGCTCTGGCAGTTGTCCTTGCTGATTTGTTATTTTTTTGTAAACATACTTATTAAGGTACCACAGAATGATAAAATGCATACAAAATACATCATGTCAAGGTAAAGATGTATATAGGTCTCCACAATTAATACAATCACTTAAAGAGCAGCTAATATGTTTCAGTTCTAGAATAAGTCTTAGCAGTCCTTTTTATGTTTGCTTGCATGCATATGCAAGAAACATAGTGCCATCGTCCAAGTTTCTGTAGGTGTGGCACCCTGTCTTCCAATTCCCTCACTGTGTTTGCAGGCACAGCCACAGTTCACCAATGAATGCTGCAGCTGTCTATGACAGCAGTTGAAAATGCAATGCTGTACAGTTGAAAGGGAGAGAGCTGCTTCAGTGAGCACAATCAGATAACTGGAGCGCTCTCTCCCGACCCCAACAGCCTTGCAGTTGCCGCTTGAACCCCAGCGTGGCAAAAATTCTTATGGCCGACGGGGGTGCCCAATCCCCTGTCAGCTCCACGGCCCCCCAACAGCCTTACAGCTGTCACGCTGGGAGCCCACCCCAGCATGGCAAAAATTATTATGGCCAATGGGGGTGTCCAATCTCCTGTCGGCTTCATGGTCCCCCCCGATAGCCTTCCAGCTGCCATGCTGGGAGCCCATCCCAGCGTGGCAAATGTCCCACGTCATCTTCCAGAAAAAAAAACACCTGTAAACAAAACAACGGTCCCTCAGCAGGCTCCCTGGCCCCACCTGTATGCCGCGCCCATCCTCTGCGCACCCTGCCTCCCCACATCCCCCCTCACCCCATACTTACCTCCAGAGTCTGATGCAACGATCTTCGGTGGACCGGGAACATGTCTGCACTCTTCAAAGCCGACCGTGAACTGAGGAAATGCCAGTAATCTGTATAATGTAATAAATAGGGTTTTTTCAACTTTGATGCATATCTCAGACATTTTTTGGAATTTTGGCACCAAATTATCAACATGGGGTTTTTGGGACCCCTCCTCATGAATTCTTGAACTGTCATGGTGTTAATCGGGCCCAAAGGGTGATTTCACGATCACTGCGCAAAATCACCTTTCGGGACCAATTAACGAAATGACAGTGCCAGTGTTCATAAGGTGGGCTCTCAAAAAGTCTATGTTGCAAATGTGGTTAAAAAATTCCTAAAAATGACTGTTTTACGAGCGTGCGTTGAGCAGTTTCTACGCACGCTCATAAGTTCACAAATTTTTAATGTTTGCGCTCCAGATTTTCAACATCGCCATTTTACCACACCTCCTAATGAGCAGTACTGCTGCCATTTTTCACATCTCGCCCAAAATGTGTTTCCGCATATGTAGCGCACAATGGTGCAGTCGGTGTGCGAAAGCAATGTTCGGGACAGATTCAGAAAATCACAGTGACACTGTTCACGAGCAGAGGTCTTAAAATGGCTATGTTGAAAATTTGGTGACAAAAGTCCATAAAATGACTGTGTTTCGAGTGAGCATTGTGCAGTTTCCACGCACCCTCGTAAGTTCATGAATTTGTAATATTTTCAGTCACGATTTTTACCAGTGGCATTTTTCCACACTTTCTTATGAACGGTACAGCTGTCATTTTTCACAACATGGCCGAAATGTGTTTTCACACTTTCAGTGCAGAAATGCGTGATCACTGTGGGAAATCATTGTTCGGGACAGATAAAGAAAATCACAGTGACACTGCTCATGATCAGAGGTCCCAAAATGCCTGTGTTGACAATCTGCTGTAAAAAATCCCCAAACTAATTACATTACTGGTGCGCATTGCACAGTTTCTGTGCAAGCTCGTGACTTCACCAGTTTTTTTAATATTTTCACTGCAGATTTTCAACATTGCCATTTTTTACACCTCCTCATGAACAGTACAGCTATCATTTTTCACATCCTATTCAGAATGTGTTTTTGCTCCTGTGGTGCCAAATGCCATAGTCACTGTGCAAAAGCAGCTTTTGGCTAACAAACTGATATTGCCACTGTTCATGAGGTGGGAGTCACAAAAAGCATGTTGAAAATTTGGAGTGAAAATACCAAAGAATGCCTGAGGCATTAGGGTTTCTGACCATAACGCCCCACCCTGTACAGAATGACAGGCGTCAGGGCTGTGACTTGGGATTGTCGCCTGCAATGCTCATACCATTCCACCCCATCCACACCCTGCAGCCAGTGAGAGGTGTCGAGGTGTGCCTTGGACTCTTTGGCCCCAAAGTTCACCCCCATTCTTCTATACTGCACCCATCTCACCGTATTTCCTGATGGAAAGGGGTGTGCATAAGAGCCAAAGACCCCAAGGCACATCCTGACACTTATCGGTGTCTGCTGGGTAGGGTGTGGTGAAATGGCGTGGCCATTATGCCTGACGACCCAAAGGCACACCCCAATGCCTGACACTATCTGCAGGGTGGTGATGGGGTTGGCTTCAGTTCAATACTTCACTGCCATTCCTATTATGTAGCTCTGTAACTCCTACACTACCAATGCCAATGCCGGCAAGCAAACATTTGCCATTGACAAATGCCTGTTTAGAATCAGAGACAAAGCATGTAAGAGGTTGATAAGCCAAGGCACTGGGCAGTGACCTGGCCACCACCAGTGAATGGGTATTCAATTTTGGATGTAGTCTTAGATCATATTTTTGGACAGTATGTCACTTAAAATAAAATTTCATTGTTTTCAATGGCACGCAGTTGTGGCTGCCATGTTTGAGCAAACAGGATTCCATGTCCCGTACCATTAAGATGGTAGCTCTCCGACCTCCTACATAGTAAAAGGTTATTTAACCAATGTGCTATAATGGGGGAGAGGAACTGAGCCAGTGCTGCGCAACAGTTTTTTCTGGCATTAATCTGTGTCGTACCCCATAAACTGTGATTCGACCCTCTTTTTCCACAATAATTCAGGCCACCCTAAACACAGCACATATTCTGAGGGTTTGCCAGGCAATGGGCACTGTAGTATTGCCTCTATGATTTTGTGCATCTGTGCCCAGAAAGGGTCAATTTTTGCACATGTAAGTGCCATGTGTATGAAATTGCCCTCCACTACCAGACATTTAGGACAATGCAGGTTGTAGGAGGCTTTTTACTGATGCAACTTTTTTTGGAGTGAGATGAGTTCTGTACAGGAAATTCAACTGAATTCTTCTTAGCTTGTTTGAGCTGGAACACATGTGTACATGCCTATTGGCTGCTTGCTATTTCCAGGCACTCAATATCATGTCTAAGTCATCACTGCATCACTTCTGTGCTCTGACATTGGAGGGGTTGCACCATTCAATAATTTGTAGAAGGCTGTTAGAGATCTGGCGTTGGGTTGCAGCCTGGAAACAATTTCTTCGATGGGGGATGTTAAAAGGGGATGGATGGATAGATACTGCCTGAAACAAAGATATACAAAGAAATTTCCTGGCTGCAAGGATGAAGCCTGCCAGATTTGGGTGAAAGATCTCAATGTGTCTCCTTCATAAAGATCCTCTATGTTTTTTATCCCCCTCCTATTCCATTGTAGTAAGGCTTGGTGCAAGGGGACATTATACATAGAAACAGAAACATAGAAGTTGATGGCAGATAAGGACTGCAAGGCCCATCCAGTCTGCCCATTTTTCGACCTTATGAATGTGCCATAGGCCTGTACTCTGTCAATGGTCTGTCTATTCATACTCATCTTTATTGCTCCCTTATGCCTGTCCCATGCCTGTTTGAATCCCTGCACTGTATTCATATCCACCACTTCCTGAGGTAGGCCGTTCCATGCATCCACTACCCTTTCTGTGAAAAGAAACTTCCTCACATTACCCCTGAATCGGCCTCCCTCTACTCTCATGCTGTGTCCTCTTGTCCTGCTATTTTTCTTATATGGAAACATGTTAGACTCTTTCACCTTGTTAATGCCCTTAAGATGTTTGAATGTTTTGATCATATCACCTCTCTCCCTCCTTTGCTCTAGGGTATACATATTGAGCTCCATTTATCTGTCTTCATATGTTTTCTGATGCAGTCCCTGCACCATTTTGGTTGCCTTTCTCTGGACTGCCTCCATTTTGTTAACGTCCGAGTGCACGTGTGGCATCCAGTACTGCACACAATACTCCAGATGAGGCCTATTACCTCCCTCTTATGACTTGTGATACCCTTACTAATACACCACAACATCCCGCTAGCCTTACCTACTGCTTTAGTGGTCTGCTTGGATGATTTCAGGTCATCTGTGATGATGATGATGTCTAAGTCTCTTTCTTCCCTTGTGATTGCCAGAAACTCACCTCCCAACCTATAGGTGGCTTCAGGGTTTCTCTTCCCTATGTGCATGATCTTGCACTTCTTTGCGTTAAACCCCAATTGCCACTCTTCCGACCATTTTGCCAGTTTATCCAGATCTCTTCTCATTCTGCCCACCCCATCTGGATCATCTACTCTGTTGCAGATCTTGGTGTCACCTACAAACAGACAAACCTTTCCCTCTAGTCCATCTGCAATATCACTGATTAAGATATTGAAGATGACAGGCCCCAGGACAGATCCTTGAGGTGCCTCACTTGTGACTTTCATCTCTTCTGACTGTATCCCATTTACCACCACTCTCTGTTTTCTGCCTGCCAACCAGTTTGCCACCCAGTTGACCAACTTCATGGGGAATGGCATCCCTGTCAGGACAGGTAGTAGTCAGCCTTGAATTAAACCTGTATAACAATATCCCCCCTCCATAACTAGCCAGTCCGGAGGGGTTCCTCTGGTCCATTCCACCAGGAGTACCAACTTAGAAGCCCAATAATAATATTTCATGTTGGGTAGTGTCAGACCCTCTTTACTAATGGGAAGTCGTAAAACGCTCCTTGGTATATGAGCATTCTTCCCACTTCATAGAAACCTATGTGGTATGCTATTAAGAGATTTAAATAATTTTACTGGAACTCTGATCGGTAGATTTTGAAATAGGTATAAGCACTTGTAGAGTATATTCAAATTAATAGGTTATCTCGGACAATAAGAATAAGGGGAAGGCCCTCCCACCACACAGTCCTGCTTAATGAAACTTAATAGTTTGGTTTAATTTTCATGAAACAGCTTAGGACTATTATTAACAATGCTGATGCCCAGGTATTTGAGAATAGTAACCACTTTCATATTCACGGAGTTGTGAACTAAGTGTGTATGGGGACCCAGTCCAAGAGAGGAGACCTCACTTTTAGACCAGTTGATCTCATGGCTTGATATTTTGTTATATTCAGACAAAATCTGGTGTAACTTAGATATACCCCTCATCAGACTTACATACAAACATAAGAATGTGCCAGCAGAAATAGGTCACCCAGTCTATTTAAGTCTGCTCAAGTGTGCAGCTAGCACCCCTAGTTTGCAGCTGCCCCACACCCCCATCCCTTTGGCATCCCACTGCCACCACCCACCTCCCCCACCCTCACTCTCCCTTGTTCCCTGTCCCATGTGTTTTAAAACTGTTCACAGATTTACATGATACCACCCATTCTGGTAGTGCATTCCATTTTGCTACTACCATCTTCGTGAAATAGTGTCTCCTTATTTCCCTCCTTAATCCTCCCCCCTCAATTCTTAGCCCATGCCCCCTAGTGTCCCTCCCCTTCTTAGCTTAAAGACCCCGTCTGCCCCATTCTTATGGATTCCCCTCACATACCTGAATGTCTCTATCATGTCCCCCATCCCTTCTATCCTCCAGGGTGTACATGTTTAGGTCTTCCAGCCTGCTCTCATAGTCTCCCCTCTCTCCACATATCATCTTCATTGCCCTGCTCTGCACCCCCTCCAGTAGCTTGCCCAAAAAAGATTAGAAGATTGTTAGCAAACAGAGATATCTTGTAATGCTGTTTGCCTGCTTGAAACCCAATGACCAGAGGGGGGTAGCCTTAATCACTGCTACAGAGGTTCCAAGGACGAAACATATAATAATGGTAACAAGGGACAACCCCACCTAGTTCCCCGAGACAGGATGAAGGGCTTCAATAGTTTCCCATTAACCAGTACTTGGGCTATGGGTTATTGACATAAAGCTGAAATTCACTGCAACACATTTTCCATGATGCTGAACTTCCTAAGAACAACAAACATGTATCGCTACTCCATGCTGCTGACAGCATTTTCAGCGTCAAGGCCCAGCACCACAACACCACTGCTCCATGTCTGGTCCCTTTTCCTGCCCATCACCATATGATGTTCATCACTTTCTATACTTTATGTTTACCTTGGCGTCCCTGAACAAAGCCTGCCTGGTCTGTATGGATACCTGTGGGTAGTACAGACTCCAGCCAACTGACCAGTACATGGGCTAATATTTTATAGTCTGCTGTAAGCAGCAAAATCAGCCTGCAGGACCCACAGAGCATCAGGTCCTTACACTGTTTTGGAAGGATCATGATAGTGGTAGATCACTTTGATGGGGGCAGCAGGCCGGACTCCAAGCACTCAGAGATCATACCACAAAGCAGCTCTCGCAATGCTGCAATAAAGTCCATATAGAAGACTACTGGAAATCTTCCAGGGCCTGGCACCTCCCCCCACCATGAGGTGTAGGTATGACCTTGTTTTGTTAGATGGTATTTATTTGTTTTATGCCTCCCTTCCCCTCACCCAAAAAAGATGATATCCTGGTGGTAACATCTAGTTTAATATATTGTTACATTTTAATTATCTGGAGTTATAAGGAGTGTGGTGTTGCGTTTTTTGAATGAACTTCCTCTTTACATACTGAATTGGGACCATGCTGGAAATCAGGCTGTTGCAGCACATGGAAGACATATATTTGGCTGTCTTGGTATTTATCAGTCTTGAATCAGACATACAGAGTTGTGACTAGGGTGAGGTTTGTGTTTGGTACTGTAGATGATTATTTATTTTTGTTTAGCTGTAGGGTGGGCAGGGTGATTAAAAAGTACTGAGAGAGTGGGCAGTGGAGTATCACATGGGGACTTGTGTGTCATGAAGTGAAGTTGTGTTTTCGGCAGCTGAAACGTAACTGACTGCAGAGAGAATACTATCTGCAGAACGATGAGTGCAGTTTGCTTTTTGTACATATACAATATATAATATAAACCTTTGATATTGGTGTGATGTATTTTCACACTAGTGATGTATGACAAAGCAAAATGGCAGGTGTAGTAAATTTTTTAAGTAGGTTGAAAAACTGGTGCATAGCTCAGGGTTGTGGCTTCTTTAGGGACTGGGGGTCCACCTGGAGGGATGCAGGCCTATACTGGCATGATGGTCTGCATTTGTCCAGGAGGGTAACTGGGATCCTAGGTGATAGGTTTAAATGCTTCATTGGCAAGCATTTAAACTAGCCAGGGGGGAGGCACTGAAAAGGAGAAGGGGAAATCCTAGCTCCCCCCCCCCCAAATAAAACAGGGTAGTTAGTGAGGCAAACACCAAGACAGAGAAGTCGATAGAGAGAAGGGCAGGGGTAAATGGAGAAAAAGGCAAAGGCAGTAAGGATAGGAATGGGGCAAAAAGTGGTAAGGCCATCAAAAAATGGAGGGTAATGAGTACCAATGCCCATAGTCAAGGTAACAAGCTCCCTGAACTGGTGGCCTTGATGGAAGATGGACACCTGGATATTGTGGCAGTCACAGAAACATAGTACACAGAGAACCATGACTGGGATGTCAACATACCAAGGTACACAATCTATAGGAGGGACAAGGAGGGTAGAAGAGGAGGAGGATTAGCTCTCTACATAAGGGAAGAGATCAAAGCAACGGAACTAAAGGGTAAACAGGGAGGAAAGGAGGCACTGTGGGTCACCCTGGAGACCAGAAATGGCACCACAATCCACACATGGGTAGTATACAGACTCCCGTCTCAGGGGGAGGAAATAGGCAAGGAAATGATAGAAGGCATCTATAGGATGGCAGAAAAAGGGGAGATATTGTTGATGGGGGACCCAAATATGGCAGATATTAACTGGAGCACCTTTGCTGCAGCCACATCCAAGAGCAGGGTCATTCTTGATGCCCTACAGGGGGCATGCCTCAGACAGTTAGTGTTGGAACCCACTCGGGAGGGAGCAATCGTAGACCTGGTACTCTCAAATGGGGATGGAGAGAGGATCTCAGATCTAGAAGTGGGTAGCCATCTGGGAACAAGTGACCACCAAACAGTGTGGTTCACTATAAACACAGCTGGAGTCAAGCCATACAAAAGTGAGGGTACTGGACTTTAGGAGGGCTGACTTTGTCAAAATGGTGCCTCAGAAAAGCAATAGAAAATAGGCAAGAAGGAGGGGTGGAGGAACAACGGGGAAATATTAAAACGGCCATCACAGAGGCAACAAGCCTTTGTGTGAAGCAAATAAACAAATCAAAATGAAAGAAAAAAAACACTATGGTTTTCAAAAGAGGTGGCAGGGAAGGTTAGGGAGAAAATGACAGCATTCAGGAAGTATAAGGAAACACAGAAGGAGCTGGACACAGAACTGTACCAGCTAAAGCAGAAGGAAGTGGGGAAGGCAGTCAGAATAGCAAAGGCCCAAACTGAGGAAAAGATAGCCAACACATTTAGGAAGGGTAAAATCTTTATAGGCACATTAGGGAGTGAAGAAAGACCAAAGGAGGGATAGAGAGGCTTAATAAAGGGAGGGTGGGTGGGCAGAGAGGGACAATGAAAAGCAGGGATACTGAACAAATACTTCTGCTCAGTATTCACAAAGGAAGAAGAGGGGGGAGGTACCTGATCCAATCAATAGAAGCACTCTGGAAAGGAAAGTTGGTACCAGTCCTTTCACAGAAGAAAGGGTTCTGACAGAACTCCTAAAACTAAAGGTGGACAAAGCAATGGGGCCTGATGGAATTCACCCCAGAATTCTAAAAGAACTAAGGAGAGAACTAGTGACACCACTGACTACCCTTTTTAACAAATCATGGGAGGATGGTGTGGTACCTAAGGACTGGATGAGGGTGGATGTAATTCCCTTCCACAAAAGTGGGAGCAAAGCAGAGGCAGGAAACTACAGACCTGTTAGCTTGACCTCAGTGGTAGGGAAAATGATGGCGTCACTTCTGAAAGAAAGAATTTTTGAATACCTAGAGGCCAGTGGGGCACAGGGCTCAAGGTAACATGGATTCACAGCAGGAAGATCATGTCAGATGAACCTAATAGATTTCTTTGACTGGGTGACCAAAGTAGTAGACTAGGGAGGGGCTGTGGACATGGCCTATCTAGACTTTTGCAAGGCATTTGACACAGTCAGACACAAAAGATTAATAAACAAATTAGACAGCCTGGGGTGTGGGTCCCAGGGTGGTAGCCTGGGTAAAAAATTGGTTGTACAACAGGACACAGAGGGTAATAGTAAATGGAATCCACTTCAAAGAAAGGGGGCTTACTAGTGGAGTACTGCAGGGTTCAATACTGGGTCCTGTACTTTTTAATGTCTTTATAAGTGACACTGCAGAGGGACTGGAAGGAAAAGTATGCCTCTTTGCAGACAATACAAAGCTCTGGAACAGGGTTGATTCACAAGGTGGGTGGAAAGGTTAAGAAGGGACTTGGTAAGGTTGGAGGAATGGTCAAAAGTATGGCAGCTTAGATTCAATGCAAAGAAGTGCAAAATAATGCACCTTGGAAACAAACACCCAGAAGAAGAGTACACAAATGGGGGGGCGGGGGCAGTATTAACAACAACAAAAATGAAAAGAGACCTGGGGGTAGTCATATCAGATTACCTAAAGGTAAGCAAGCAATGTAAGCAGGCAGTAAGGATGGCTGGGGGGATACTGGGATGTACAGGGAAAGGCATCACCAGTAGAAAACAGGAAGTTGTTATCCCTAAGTACTGACAGTTGGTGAGACCCATTCTGGAGTACTACGCGCAGTTCTGGAGATCCCATCTCCGCAAAGACATACACAGGATGGAGGCAGACCAGAGGAGGGCAACTAAAATGGTCCAGGGTCTGCAACAGAAGCCATACGAAGAGAGACTAAAATAGCTTAATATGTATACCCTTGAGAAAAGGAGGGGGGGGGCATGATAGAAACTTTCAAGTACCTCAAGAGAATCAACAAAGTCCAAGAGGCCAGCATCTTTCAGAGTAAGAGATGTGCAAGAACAAGGGGATTCAATTTGAAGATAGAGGGGGGATGGCTCAAGGGCAATGTGAGGAAGTGTGTTTTTCACACAGAGAGTGATGGATACATGGAACGGCCTTTCTGAATAGGTCATGGAGTCAAAAACATTAGGGGAATTTAAGAATGCAGGGGACAGACATAAGGCAATTCTGGTGTGGGGGGTAGGAAGAAGTAGGCTGTTGGTTAACTAGGATCTGCAGCTTATCCAATAGGTAGGGAAATGGGCAGACTAGGTAGGCCAAGCGATCCTTATCTGCCATCAAAGTCTATGTTTCTATAGGTTTATATTTGGCTGATAGAGACATTGGCTGTCCATTGGGATTGGTCTGCATGGGCTGTCTAAGTGTACAGCATGATGATGTACCCAAATGGGCCGGCCCACCTATGCAGTGGTAGCACTTCCACTTGTGGCACCAAAGACCCATGTTTGGGAGTGACCTCCAAATGTCAGATGGTTGGTTAGGTAGAGGAGGATCAGGCATCCAGTGGACTGCTCTTCTCCTCTGGGGAGGGAAGGATGCAGCACATGGTGCTTGCCTAATCCCTAGTGATGGCTAGGGGTGGGGTTACACAGAGACTGCAACATTGGGGATGGGAGAAGTGGCAGCTGCCAATGTCGTGCATGTGAGAGCATGTGTTTGGCTGCCTATACAGCACTGCACATCTGCCCTCCCAGAGGAACGAAACACAGAAGTGAGAAAACAATGGCTGACCAGCATGAAGGAACCGACCCTCCACAGGACCCAGACCTGGCAACTTGGCAGGCCTACTGATCAAGGATCTGATTTGCAGTCTACTGACTACCCCTGCCATGAAGGGGTTGCCATGGAGTTGGACGGTAAGTCCATGTGGAGCCAGGGTGATGGGACTGCAGGGGTCAGTGCCTGATGATAGGGCTGGCCTGCTGGCATAAACAGAACTAATGGCAAAAAAGATGATGTACCCGAGCTAGAAATAAATGAGTCAAGGCATACTCAAGTGAAAAATAAATATTTATTTTTCACTTAAGATACCCAATAACTAAAATATCCCAGTGATTAGCTCTGCATTCATTCACATAAGCTGCAGGAATATATATATATATATATATATATATATATATATATATATATATTTATGAAATGGATAAGAAAAAATCTGTGAAAATCCTGCTCTGTGATTGGGCAAAACAAACCACATGACCAGGCATTATTCAACAACAAACACGTCTGCATTAACTTCAATCACTTAGGACCTGCTCACTGGCAGTCCACTCCAGGAAATCACTTCACACCTGACACAAAGAAATTGGAACATATACAAGAATTGGCACATTTACTTCCCTTTAACTAAACAAAAGTAAAAAAAAAACAAAAAACTATAGTGGTATTGTCTTATCTATTATAGTAAAGTCCACCAAAATCAGTTTTTTTCTACATTCAGTTTACTTATCTGGCTGATCCTGCAATTTCCCCTGCCCCTCACTGTTCTGTGTTTTTATATATAGTATGCTCCTTTTATGTAACATGACCAAGTGTGCATGTTGACTTTAAAGGCATTATTGAGACATCAGTATGAGTCTTTTTTTAAAACTAAAAGAAATATAACTTTTAGTTCCTTCATTTGAAAGGAGCACCGCTGACTAAGTAAATGTGACTGAGAGAACAGGTGGCTTTGGTAGTGCCGACATGTTGAAGTGGGCGCAAGGGCTGCTATGACAATAGTTATGCTTCACTGTGTCTGTGCTACTGAAGCTGGTGACACTCACATTTACTGAGTTAGCGGCAGCACTTTTTAATGCAAGTACTAAGAGTTATATTTCTGTTGGGGATTCCAAAGGGTATCTTGTAACATGACCTTTGGAGTCCAACCCATTAGTGTTATTAAAAAACACACTACATTATGTATATTAAATATATAAATCTGTAACTGTAAACTAACTTTCTCTGTCTACAAATCCTGAAAGAAAGCATATTACAATCTGAAACACTTCATGAAGTGAACGGTCACACTTGCTATTGTAGCATATAAAGAAAGGCAGGAAATTGCATCCAGGCAGTCAATATGAGAAGATAGGAGGTCTCTTACCTTTAGGTGACAAAAGAGAGGAAAGGGAGGAGAATAAGGAACTTCTCTAATTCTTAAACGTTATTAAAAGAAATGCAATTTATAGAGTCAGTTTGTTTTGTTATGGCCACATGGTGATTAAAATGGTAATGGCAGGCGTGGTGCAGTACTTTGATTCGCTATAAGTGATGATCACACAGAACACTCCAAAATATAATAAAATGTTAAGGCTTTTCTAAGGTTGATTTAAAATAAACTGTTTTTTTAAGTACAGTAGCTGCAGTTGGTGATATTAAGTGGCATGCAAACTGAAGATGAAGCCACAGTGCAAGCCTTCACAAACCTGACTTTTGCTATTAAGTAGCGTGTGTGTGTGTTTTTTCTCTGTTGATAAGGAATTGTTGTTTTTTATGCTTGCTTGCATGCATGTGCAAGAAACATGGTGCCACCATATGAGTTTTCATAGGTGTGCCACTCAGCTTCCAATGCCCTGCTCTTTCTTGCAGTCGCTGTCTCACCACCACAATAAATGTCGGAGCTGTATATGACAGCAGTTCAGATGCAGTGGCATACAGTTGAAAGTGAAAGACTGCTACAATCAGCGGCAGTAATGTGTAGGCAATTTGCATACTGCTGTCGGCAGTATGCAAAGTGCCTCCACTCAGCACTGCATCTGAACACAGCTGTCATAGACAGCTCCCTTGTTTTCTAGTTCTCCCCTCCCCAAACACTAAAGTAGCATGCTGTGAGCCCACCCCAGCGTATTCATGTGCTCCCCCCTCCACTGCACACCGTATGGCTGACAGGGGTGCTGAATCCCACTTCAGCTCCGCTGCCCCCCCAAACAGACTTCAAGGTGCCATGCCGGGAGTCCACCCCAGTGTGGCAAAAGTCAGTATGGCGACGGGGTTGCCCAGTCCCCTGTCAGATCCACTGTACCCCCCAAAAAAACTAAACTTCCAGTTGCCATGCTGGGAGCCCACCCCAGCAAGGTAAACATCTGTATGGCCAATGGGGCTGCTCAATCCCTTGTTGGATCCACTGGCCCCCCCCCAAAAAAATTCCAGCTGACATGCTGGGAGCCCACCCCAGCATGGCAAAAGTTCTGTGTCATCTTCTAAAAGGAAAAAAAAAACCTGAAAACAAAAAATGGTCCCTCGTTGACTGTCTTTCCCCACTCCCCCAACTCGCACCCACCCTCTGCATACCCACCTCTGCACACACCCCCATGCCATACTTACCTCCAGAGCCCAGCACGATGATCTTCGTTGGACCGGGAACACATCTGCACTCTTCAAAGCCAACCACGAACTGAAGAAATGCCAGTAAGCTGTACAAGGGCATAAATGTTTTTTTTTTTCAACTTTAGCACATATCTTGGCCATTTTTGGGAATTGTTTCACCAAATTTTCAACATGGGGTTCTTTGGGCCCCACCTCATGAACTGAGTCACTGTCATTTTGTTATTCAGTCCAGAAAGGTGATTTCGCGGTCACTGCATGGAACCAACTTTTGGGTCTGAGTAATGAAATGACAGTGTCACAGTTCATGAGATAGGCCCCAAAAACCCTATGATGAAAATTTGGGGAAAAAATTCCCAAAAATGACTTTTTCGAATGTGCATTGTGCAGTTCCTATGCACGCTCGTAACTTTGAGAATGTTTAATATTTTCACTTCAGATTTTCAGCATTGCCATTTTACCACACCTCCTTATTAACAGTACAGCTGCCATTTTTCATATCTCGCCCAAAATGTGTTTTCACAAATGTAGCGCACATTGGCATGGTCAGTGTGTAAAATCAATGTGCAGGACACATTAAGAAAATCATAGTGACTCTGTTCATGAGCAGAGGTGTTAAAATGGCTATGTTGAAAATTTGGTGACAAAAGTCCATAAAATGACTCTGTTATGAGCGTGCATTGCACAATTTCCACGCACACTCGTAAGTTCACGAATTTGTAATATTTGCAGTCCAGATTTTCAGCATTGACATTTTTCCACACCTCCTCATGAACAGTACAGCTGTCATTTTTCACACCCTGGCCAAAATATGTTTCACACTCCCGGTGCAGACTAGCAGTCACTGTGGGAAATTAGTGTTCGGGACAGATTACGAAAATCACAGTGACACTGTTCATGAGTGGAGTTCCCAAAATGCCTATTTTGAAAATCTGCTGTAAAAAATTGCCAGACTAATTACATTATGGGTGTACGTTGTGCAGTTTTATGCACACTCGTGACTTCACCAGTTTTGTATATTTTCATTCCAGATTTTCATCACTGCCATTTTTTATACCTCCTCATGAACAGTTCACCTGTCACTTTCACATCCTGTTTAAAATGTGTTTTCACACCTGTGGCCCCAAATGGTACAGTTGCTGTGCAAAATCACCTTTCACCTAACAAACTGATAGTGTCACTGTTCATGTCGTGGGGTCACAAAGAGCCCATGTTGAAAACTTGGAGTAAAAGTACCAAGAAACGCCCAAGGTGTTAGGGTTTCTGACCATAACACCCTACCATGTAGGGACTGACAGGTGTCAGGGATATGACTTGGGATTGTAGACAGTAATGCTCATGCCATTCCACCCCATCCCCACTCTGCAGCCAGTGACAGGCATCGAGGTGCACCTTGGACTCTTTGGCCCTAGAGTTCACCCCATTCTCCTATACTGCAACCATTTCAGTGTATTTTCCTAATGGAATGAGGTGAGTGTAAAGCCCGAACACCCCAAGGCATACCTCAACACTTGTCAGTGTCTGAAGAGTAGGGTGAGGTGAAATGTCATCACCGTCATGGGCTACAACCCAAAGGCACACCCCAATGCCTCTTCAGCTCTGCAGAGTGAGGGTGGAGTTGGCATCAGTTCAATACTTCAATGCCATTCCTATACTGCATCTGTCTAACTCCTGCACTTCCACTGCTAATGCCAACAAGCAAACATTCGGCATTGACAAATGCTTGTTTTTTATGTTCTGCTGTAGTGACACAAATGTTTAACGTTAGCTCCAGTGACACAGATGACAAGGCAACTTTGTTTTGGTGGAGCTGCAAAAGAGGTGAAGGTGTATTTGAACAAATTAGTGGTGGATTCAGGTGTCAGTCCTAGGAGTGATTTTTCCCCCACCAGGCAGGCCTGGTATTTTACTCTGAAATGGAGTGGGAGCCATCTAGTCTCCTTATATGGTGCAGAAATATTGGTCAAGTAACCTGCCCTGAGGATCAATGTACAGGCCTTATTAAGGAGGATTGTGGCCCTTTTTAGTGCTATGTCTGAACCAGCCCCATAGATCACCAGCCTGTAGTCGATAGAGGACAATACAAAACTGCACATGACCAATCTCAATGCATCTGGCATCATAGCATGTCTGTGGTGGTAGAGTACTCCTAGCTTTGTATTTGCAGATTTTACAACTTGGTCAATATGTGTGGAGAAGGTAAGGGTGTTGTCTAGGTGAACACCCAAGTATTTAAATGTGCTGACTTGCTCTAGTGTTTACTCTTTTTGGCTATGGATTAACAATGAACTGTACTCTCTCTTGCTATGTGGCATTGTGATGAGCATGTTTTTATTCTTTTACATGTTACCTCCTTTTTGCTGTAGAACTTTTCTGCTATACCCTGCATGTATTAGCAACAAAGGAACATGACTCTGTTCTGCTATGCTTTCATATATATTACATTTGGTCAGAAACTGAGCTGAGTAACTTAACTTTGCTGTTCAGTGCGGCTGCTTTGTTGACCCAACCGCCCACCTCACAGTCCAGATTCTTACATCATGCCTGCCACCAAAGTGCCACCGGTGACCATCCCTTGATGTGAGTGATGTACAAAATGCTTTCCTAGACAATGTGACTCAATGTTCTTTTCCTCAAATCCATTTCTATTAAGCTGAGGTTCCAGTTTATTTATAAGAAAAACAATGGCCAATCTTGCATTAGATGTCTGGAGCAGTTTATAGTAATTCTGTTGTTAGAGATGGTCAGAGAAATGACACAAATCCAACAGCAATACATAAAAAAGTCCTCAAAATGACATGACTAATAGACTGTGGTTTATATACATTACAGGTTATTTTGAATTCTCTATTCAATTCTAAAAGTTCAGTTTTTGTTGTTTCTAATCTCTTATATGGTAACATGTTTTAGCAGCTATAAAGTTGGTGTATCTAGAGAGACAGAGAGAGAAAGACAGACAGACAGACAGACTGAGACAGAGAGACAGAGAGAAGGAGATCATTGCCAGCTCACTGCTGGCACACAAGATGGCAGGATGTCTCCATAGGCAGCTGCAGATGTCAAGAAACTCACACTGCTTTCATTCAGAGAATGCAGGTGAATGGCTCCTCTCACTTAGCTGGTCACCTGGATTTTGGGGTGACCAGAAATAATATTTGTAGGCATATCTTCAAAAACCTAACAGCAGAATCTAACTAAACAATTCCTATTTTCTTCTAGGTTTAGGTGTCAGTTTTTTGAAAATACATTTAGTTATTAAAGAATCAAAATGGTAGCCTTCATGGTCAGTATTTTTTTCTCAAGACAAGTAAATCATTTCTCACATCAAGTAACTCATGAAAAATAAGCCCTCACAATCTTTTTTTTTCTAACCATTCATATCAGATGGTTATGCAAAAAATCCGTATTACTCTGGAATCATTTAAAATATATATATATATATATATATATATATATATTTCTTTGTGAAACCTCCGATAGGTACTACCTCAGCACAGGCCACTTGTACCCCAAAAGTTTTGTGAAAATAATTCTTTAATGTCTAGGCTGTGCACAAAAGCAAAAATACCCCATGTTAACCAATAGGGAAAAAAAATTCACTTTTGCAAAAACCAGTGTTCCAAAAATCAGAAACCTCCAAAGATGCCAGCACAATATTTTTCATGTCTTCAGACTTCACCACTTTAACTACAAATGCAAATGTCTAGGCTATTCTTCTGAACAGTGCCAAAGTTATTAAGGTGCAAAGCTAGGGGTTTAACATTAGACACTCTACTTAACCCTAACTATAGGGGCACTACCTTGCTAAAGGACACAGACAGAAAGATCATTTGTATTATGGTCCCTGGAGGTAAAATGGGATAAAAGTGATTTATCAGTGTCTCCATTCCTAATGGCACTGCAATGTTCCCTGACTCAGTCACCTAGGCATCTGTCACATTCTGTGATGTACAGATGTGTCAGCCACGATGAAGTGCAGTAACTTGCAGTAATGACGTCACAAAATCCTGCATGACAAAAGGGCTTAATTGCCATTGACTTAGAATGGCCCCTGCAGTATTCTGTGATATGCTGTAACATTTCTGCAGTTCATCCTGGCTTGACACATCTGTATATAGAGGCACATTTTCTACAGAGAATATAATATATCACATCAATGGAAATGCATGAAAACTCTGTGGTGATGTGAAAAACACCTGTGGAACATTGAATTTCAGTAGCACTAGAAATAAACTTGCAGGCATACCAGCGAGTTCTGTTGCAAGCTTTGGTACCTATTAGGGAAGAATTGTTAGTAGTATGTAAGCTGCTTCATACCAGGAGATTATGCAGATTGAGTGGTTTGTTTTATGAGGCAACTATTGGCCCTATAAAGTAAAATCAATATTTGGGTCAGTTTGCAGAACAGAAAAGTTCCTAGTGATGGTCCTGTGAAAAGAAGAGGTATTAGAATGGAAGGGATGTGCTGGTGGTCTGCATTGTTGTTACATGAGATCATCCCTCCTGAGAGGGTCAAGGTTATAGGGTACATTACTGACCCAGAAGAGTGCTCTGTCCATGAGCTTTATGTGCATCCCCTGTTAAAAAAACTGCATCATTTGAGCTTGCTCAGCAAAATTCTCATCATCACTGCATAACCTGCAAAGTCTAAGGAATATGTGAATATGGCAAATCTGTCTGCAAACCTGTAAATATGTAAATAATAACCATGTGACATCAGGTGTATGGTACATTACAATAACTTTTTAACTTGTATAGCTTTCCATATACAATAAAACATTTACTATAGTGTGTTTCTTTAGTAGAGTTTCTGAACACTCTATGATGTCAGTTTCCACTGTTGTGCACCGATTATTGTGGAAACACTGGAGTAGGATATTATAACCAGCAATGGGTGCAACATCTAAGGTAACTTGTGTTAAAAAAGCAATACAAATCCTTTTTTTGAACTATAAATAGCCGAAGTGTGTCAGAACAGTGGTTACCACTGGATGCAAGATACAAGAGGCTAGTGATAGATATTTTAATTCATATCATCATCTGTAATCCCAGTGGTTTAAATGGTTAAGTGCCTTTTATTTTTTTATGAATACTCAACACATTGTCGTGTTCATTACCCAGATATTTGTTTGTAGCTGTAAATTATTTCACATAAAATGGAGGCAGAAAATTAAAAAAAAATGTTCTAGCCCACAACATGTGGCAAGGGCTAGCACTGTGACCACCTCCTGCTCCACTCCTGCCATCTCCTTCCCTCAATCCTTTCTTCTCTCATACATTGATTCTTCAACAAAAATTGCTGGTCTGCTAGCACCTCAGCATGCAGGTGGGATATCATTGAGGGGAGATAGGAGAGTTCAGGTTCTGTGGGGCAGTATTAACCCAGATAGTGTTCCATGTCTATGGTAGAGATGTTGTAACACTTTACTCTGATAGCAAAATCTGTGCAAAGCTTAGAATCTCACACTTCATGAAGCGTCACGAAATTCCTGATGGCTGCAGCAACTTTGCCAATCTGTTTCTCTTAAAAAAATAAATAAATGTAGCACCACCCACTGACTGTTCCATCACCAAGGTCCCCCCACCCCCACACCCTTTACTGAGTAGATACCACCACCCTGCCACACTCTGTATTAAAAACTGACGCTCCTCACTCCCTCTCAGTGAAGTCTGCTGCAAATATTGCAAGTTGATTATATTAGTGATTCCCATCCCCCAACAGTGCACCAATGACTCTTTCCTACCTGACCAGACTCCCGGTCATCAAAGAAAATCTCCAACCCCCTCAAGCCCCAACCTCATGTTACTCCAAGCACCCCCGACAAAAACATTTTGCTGTACCTATAAAAGAAGAAAACTATCTCCGAGTGCAGAAATATCTGCTCTGTTCACTGTAAATATTTGTAATGCCATGAATGAATGGATACGTGTTTGCCTATAGTAACACCTGATTGACTGTGGTTTTATGATGGTTAAGGTATCAGTATTCATTCATGGCATTACAGATATTTATACTGCTCAACTGTAGAATATGACTACTACTGTAACCCAAATCACAGCCTGCAGTCATAAGGGGGTCTTCCACTTGTTAGAGAGGGCCCTTTGGAACGGGAAAGGTCAAGTTTCTAAAATCATCATTATACAATGGCAAGAAGGAATGCTGGGCTCTGATTGGTCAATCTGGGGCTGGACCTGGGATGTTATCACAATACAACATCATGGATCTAGTCCCAGCACACACATAACTGAATGTCATCAGTAAAAAAAAAAAAATAAATAACTCAACATGGAGATTAGGGAGATAGAAAAATTTTCAATTTACTGTACCCACAATTCCTCACTATGTAAATAATTATACAGGCTATTATGTTTCTGTATCACTACAGAAATAGGAGAGTGCATCTCTCAGTAAAGAGATCTTCTCAGCTATCAGTGTGTGATCATTGTGTGCACAATGCTTCATTCTGAAAATAAATATCTGCGATTTTATATTGTAGTAACCACTACCAAAAAAGGACACTGCATCTTCAAGTAAGGCAAAATGGAAGAAAGCTTCATAGTGTACCGACAATGCCTTGCCACATATATTTACATATTAGGTGCTATACTGTAGTCACCACTAACAAAATATGAGACTGCACTGTTGAGTATGGAAAATGTAAGTTAACTTTATAATCTACCCAGAATTCATTGTTGCTCTATGTAAATCATCATATTAGCTATTATACTGCTTTAATCATTATATTAAGACTCTATACTGCAGCGACCACTACCAGAAAAGAAGATTGCACTGTTGAATAAGGACAATTTAAATTATCTTTATAATCTACCCAGAATCCCTTGTTGCTGTATGTAAATTAGCATATTATCTGTTATACTGCTGTAACCACTATCAAAGTAGGACTTAATTGACTTAAGAGAAAAGGACTACTTTATGTCTAAATGTGAAATTGTAAGGAAGCAGAGGAGGCATTGTATAATAGCAATAATGCACTCCAGGGTGTATGTTGTGCTGGGTTAATGTCATTTCTTGTGTGTTGGATGCACTCAGCCTGTGGCCTTATGCCCAACCACCCAATGTTACCACAGCATGACACACGTCTTGTCATACATTATTGCTTAATTGTAAACTCCTGGCACAGTGCCAAGAAATTTGCAATTAAAAAAATTGTGTATGAGAGAGGGAGAGAGAGAGAGAGAGAGAGAGAGGAAGAAGGCAGTGAAGGCTGGGAAATGGCAATAGTGGTGGTGGGAGGTACCATAGAACTAGCTCTGGCCACCTTGGGAGGGCTTACATTTTTAATTTTTTTAACTTTGGTCACAAGTCCTAAGAACCCTATTAGTCATGATATTTGGGAGTGCAGTCTCAGATTTTGTATTCCAACATTGTAACATATCCCTGTATTCTCTCCCATTGTTCACTACCCCCCAGGTTGCACAAGGAGATGAGCAACTTGTTGCGCAGTGTGCCTCCCTGGTGTAACATTTCAATATATAAATAAAATAATGTTTGTTACTCACATAGCACAATCCCATATAATCAGGAATGTGTGATGTTTGATTTTTGACAGCAAAATTCATATAAAACCCATTTTGTGTACAAAACTTTTGTTTGCGCTAAGATCATCACATTTTGTTATTACGAATGTCCAAATCAAGTGAAAATCATTGTTTTTGCACCCAAATGCCATGTGTGTGGACCAGAAAACACATATTTTTTTTTTCTTTTCACAAAAACGACAGGTTTGTGACAATTGAAATTAGTTGCACCATTTGATTCTGAGAAAATTATTATTTTGTGGAAATAATTGCCTGAAAATGCACAAGTCAGTTTCACCCAGCGCTATTGTTGTTTTGTTTTTAATTATTTAATCTTTTGCATTTTTGAACAGGTTAACTTAAATTCTAGCTGATATTTGGAGAACAGAAAAACACAACTTTTGTTTGCCACTGCCTACTACATCCTGTGGCATGCTTTTTACTGTCATCACTGAAATGAACTACTCACCCATGTAGCTTTTGTAGTCTATCAAGTCAAACATGACAACAGCCACAGCTGACCAAGTGATGATCAAAGCTACCACAAGGATCCATGCTGCTGGGGAGCTGAATGTTGTAACCAAGTCATCTGTGACAGTCTTTTTCACCATCTTTGTGCTGGGCTTGTGGAGTACTCCATTCTTGCTGTCAACAGTGGTGGTGGATGTACTGGATCTGCGACCTAATGAGAGATCATAAGAAAGTTAGGCTACAGTAGTTCAGAAAGTCATACAATGAGGCATTACTCTGAAGAGACAGGATTGTTCAAAATATCGTGTTGCTTAGAGGAAGTGAGATACCTATGGAAATACTCAAAAGATTTAAGTATTCAATTGGCTTGCTCATGCAAATCTTAAAGCAACAGTACTTGTTAGATAAAAAAAAATCACTGTCATACAGTTTGTTTGTTTTTTTTTTAGGAAAAATTATGTTCTGCTAAAAATCATCCATATGTCCAGTTTCCATTTCATTGTATTTTACTTCTGAATTGGGATGCTGTGTTTTAAAGATTTACAGAGTCCCTGCTCATTGGCCACATCCAGGCTGAATAAAAAAAACATTTTGGTGTGTGGTGCTGTGCTGTTACCATCACAAATGTGTGTTGGCACCGGTATGATACATATACAATAAGAATCAAGTATGTAAAGTCAAAAAATGACCCCCAGTGTAGGACTTTTTTTAAATTGTTAGTGCCAGCCATCTTTAATGACCATGACATTATTTATAAAATTAGAAATAACAGTTATTTTAAAAACTTCTGAGAGAAGTAAAAATATATTGATGATGAATCTGTCACTAATATATTAATGTTAAAAAAACTATACAATGAAAGTTTTTGCCAATTAACAAATTCTGCTGCTTTAAACCACCCTTTGGGGCCAGAAACATGCCTGTCCTAAGACAATTTTCATTAGTGCACTGGCTTTGGTGCTGCTTACTATGCAGACAAACTGAGTCTGCATTTTGAGCTCAGGGTGCCATTGCAGGCATGCAGGAGGCTGAAGCAGCATCCAGTGGGGGGGGGGAGGTGGAGGGATGTCGAGGCAGGATAGCTGTGGAAACTTGAAATAGGAGGAAGAGATGTTATTGGTCTTTATTTGGGAGTGGGTGGGAGGGGACTGGGTTTACAGAAAGAAAATGGAAAAAGTCAGAGGCCTCAGAATAATGACATGGCACTGCCAGACCTTGCAGCCCCCCTCCCAAAAAAAACACTGGAATGAAGACTCCAGAGGGATTCCTCACTCAGACCCCATAACGGGGGAAAAGCAACTGGAGTTTCTGTCATTTACAATGGGTACTGGGGATGGGAGGTCACTGGATAGGAGAAGTCCTGAAGGGAAGAAAAATGAGGATAAAAAATGTAAGAAAAAATGCCTGACCAAAATGTGATGGGTCATCACTGGAATTTCCAGTAGTGATGTAATGTCCCTACAGTAAAGGGTGAGCCATTTCAAAGTTTGGGGTTTCAATACTGTCCTTGCTTCCCCCCCCCCAATAAAAACAGTTCAAAAAGCTAAATTATTTATTATGTATATATTTTCTTATAAAATGGGTAGTAAAAAGTCTGCATCCTGATTGGCTAGGACCAGTGAATTGTAGGAGGATAACACACTGTAAAAGTCAAGTCCTGCCAAACAGGACACAGAACATTTAAAAAATCAATGTGCCTGCCTTCAGAATATTAAACAGCCACATTTTTTTTTTCACTCAAGACAACCACAACATGTCATGACTACACTGACAATTATGATCAAGCACACAGTAATTGTAACAGAGGATGCCAAAAAAAGTAGTTATGAAATGCTTTTGACAGCTACATATTCATTTTAAATTTAGTACACCTGCCTTGCCATACCAGCTGCTCAACTGACTGAATCTGAATAAAAAAAAAAACTTTGTGCTTCACTAACTGTAATCTCCTCACCCTCACTGTCCATAACACATGTTGACATTTAAATTTTAAATAAAAACATACTTGACATCTATTCATATCTACAATCTGCCCCTGTTCCTGCACTCAGCTCTATTGTCTCCGTCGGCCACACACAGACTAATGGTACTTTTCCAGAACTCACTACTACAAAGAGTAGTGTACTGCTGACAAGAGCTCTCCACAGCCACAGCCTTGACATGGACAACTTAACTGGACTCACTCCAGCCAAAAGTATTGTAGGGCAGCTTCAATCTTGGCCCAAGGCTGCTTCCTTCAAGTAATTCAATAAATTTCATGTGAACATTTTGAATAGGGGATGGAGAGAAGTGAAAAAAAAACAGCATACAGCAAACCAAGGCAGAGCTGTAAACCAAGGCATCATCAGACAGTGCCTCCTAGTGGCACCTATTTGCAAAGGAACTATGTTAACTTTTTCTTTTATTTATTTGTTAAATTTACCTCATTTTTATCAATTTTTCCAAGGCAACCATTTTAAAAGTGCAATATGACACTTGGGAAATTTGCAGTATGCTGTGATGACTGCATTCCAAGGTGCTAGAGGCATTCAACCTGCACCCTCATGCCTAACTATGCAGGTTGGAGTGTGATTATAACAGCATAATGCACACCCGTTAATGTCTTATTGCTTATGTAACTCTCAACATCATTTTTAGCCAATCTGGACTGCTTATTTCTAATTTCTAAACATTACAGCCATTCCTACAACTATTATAAAAAGGGTCTGAGAAACAGAGCTTTCTAATTGACTGTAAACATTTACTCAGCCTTATGTTTAATTAAGCAAGGAGATATGACAGGAAGTAGGTTGTGGTAGGATAATGACCCTCCTTGGGTGGGTGACATGGCTTCTACCACCCGAGAAATGACTTACTGAAATTATGGAATGGGTTTCACCATATAAGTACAGTACGAGGCAGTGTAGCACAGTGGTTTAGGGCTCTGAGCTGCAAATCTGGAGACCGGGCTTTGAATCCCACAGCCCCCACTTGCATACTGTGTGACCCTGAGCAAGTCACTTAACTTCCTTGTGCTCCCAGTTCACACCTGGAAACAAGCTTCGACTTAGTGTGTCTTTCCTGGTTAAACAATTTTCCCTTTCCGTTCCCTTTAATTGGGATCAATCAATAAATGTGCATTCAATAATAAACTTTATTGAAAGTAAACACATTCTACTGTTGCTTTTTAATGTATTTTTGGGGGGAAGTACATAAAATATTCCTTTTTTAACATTCAAAACTCGAACTGTTCCAATAAATTGTGCTTCACCCTTACTATGCCATGGATTGATATATGTGTCCGGATTTCCTATATGTTCTAATTCTGTCAGCAGTTAATTATAAACAATTAGGCCATAAATAAATATGCCAATAAATAACGTCTCAACCAGAAACTGTGCAGTAGATTTTTTGGGGGGGGGGGGGGGGATTGATTAGGGGATGGGGGAAACACATGTTCCACAGAACTGCTGGTTTTAGTTTTCAATTACTATAGTTAACTTAATTTAGTTGCAGTAAACATTTAAAACTTTTGTGCACACTATTGGAATTGCTATATAGCTTTAGGCATTTTTTTCTTTCATCTGTATAATTACAAATGTTCAGCTGCATTTTTTTAAGTGGCATGCCCCCAGTGATGTATCTAAACAGGCTGATGATCATACCTGGAGTCATGGCTTTACTCTTTTCTAAGTATGTTTTAGCCATGTTAGACCACTCATTTTCCTTCTGCAGTAACTTTGCCAAGCTCAGGAAACCTCATTCTTTTATAAACTCTCAAACCACTTGGAAAACGACAAACACGATCATGAAAGAGTTTATCGGCTCCTCCATGCCATATTGTTTCATAATCACTGCAAGGCCATTGGGTTTCATTTTTTACCAGAAACCCTACTGAAAGTACAGAGTCTGGACTGCCTGTTCACTGATAAAAGCAAAGAATTTCATGGAATTTGGCACTTTATACCAGATCAGTGAATCAATAGAACTTGTATTTTTCTTATAATTGCACCCTGTACTATTTTTAATTTGCTTCATTTAATGTTCTGTATATTAAGCCTTCCTTTATTCTGATCATTGATACACATGGTAAAAAAATGACAGCAGAATCCTGGTAAAATCCAGAAATTAGACTAACAGTCACCAGCGCAATTCCCAGAATTTCAAGTTTTGAAAATGGAATTTCCTTATTTTAATCACTGTAAATCAGTGGAATTGTGCATCTGCGTCAGGCAGGGGCAAAGGTATGGTAAATAAAAAAAAGACTTTAGCATTTTTAACAAATTATTAAACTAAGTTGTTATTACGTGGCCATCTTGGGTCTCACATACATTTAGCACACACAGATGACAAGAGGCACTATTTATAATTACTGCTTTAAAATCACCCAAAAAAGGGTGAAGGTGTCCCTTTAAATCCATGACTGAGGGAAGGGTTGCTAAAATATCTCTTCAAGTCTACTCTTAGAGAAACATAGGATGAGATGCTGTAGGTTTTTCCAGTTCCATTTTTATTAGGGTATATACTCTAGTTCTGAGCAGGGCCAGCATCCAGGCATTTCAAGCATTTCAGCTGAAATGGTCCCCACCCTTATGGGAGCCCTAAAACCAGACTGCCAATCAGATAAACTCTGGCCTATGCTGATAAGGCTGCAGCTCAGGAATTTTGGGTACAAATATTGAAAATTACCAACGTTACAAACCTGCGTTAGCAAAATGAGGTAGGCTCATTAATCTGTTGTTTTGTAAAATTGTACACCAAACTTTCAACATAGCCTTGTTATGGTCTTGCCTCATAAAAAAAGGGCAGAGCAAATATTCAACTCCTGCCTGAAAAGTGATTTGGCACAAGGACTGCAAAATCAACTTTCGGAACACAAAAATGCATTTTGGGCAGGAGTTGAAAAATGACAGCTGTCACATTCATGAGGTGCTGTAAAGAAATGTCTATAATGAAAATTTCGGGTAAAAGTATTGAATGTTACCAAACTTACAAGCCTGCTTTTGCAAAATTCAATGTAGCCTCACAACTTGTCTTTTAATATTTTTGCACCAAATTTTCAACATAGCCTTCTTATGACCCCACCTCATGAACAAGGGCAGAGAAAATGTTCAACTCCTGCCCGAAAGGTAATTGCATGCAGGGGCCATGAAATTTTTATTTTTTATTTTTTTTATTTATTTTTTTAGTTTCTGTTGACCAGGTAAGTGCACTAGTCAGATTCTGCCTATTTTTAGGCATGACCCGGGGGGAGGGGATACAGATGAAATGCCAACTGACCTTGAACCAGAGTAAGCTGTTGGTTGTATTTTTTTTTTTAGTGAATGAGGAAAATTTGGCCAGGGCACCGGGGAAATTCCCCTACTCATTGTTGGATAGCGCTGCTGCTCTACAGGTGTTGGAGAAGTTCAGTGTGTTTTGAGACATGGAGGAGAAAGGAGCTGTGCTGCAAGTTCTAGGCGCTGGAGTTGCCAAAAAAGCAGCCTCTCTCCTGACTGAATCGGTTACGGATACCACAACTTAAGAGTGGATTACAGTTTTGGAGCAGGAGCACTGTTTATCTTTACAAGAAAAAAGAGAAATTCTGCAAACAGAGCTCAGGTCAGTGGAAATCCTCCTAGCAAATGAATCTATGGGTGAAGAAGTTTAAGGTAAAAGGAAGTGAATGCAGGATACCTCATCAGACCAGTCTGTCTCACCTACTGTGAAGGTTTTTGCTTTGGATTACTCACCACAGGTTTTGCACTCTGAGCGGGTGAGAGAGACAGAGGCAGGGTGCAGTCGGCATCCCGAGTTACAGAACGCGTGAACTGGTCACCAGAAACTGCACTTGAAAATGCAGGTTGGATACAGGCCCCAATGGGTGAATGGCTTGCAGATTCAAGGCCGGAGATGCACCAGGGAGATACCAGAGAGTCTGCCAGAAGCAGACCTGTATCGCTCGGTACGGTTTTAGCCCATGCTATATCTCAGGATCCTGTGCAGTTGTTAGTTCCTGTCCCTACAGATACACGACAGGAGGCTCAGGGATTGTTTCCAGATGGAGTTTCAGGTAAGGTGAATTTTTCACCTGTAGACTCACAAAATGAATGAACAGACATTCAGTCGTGGGTCATTGAAAAAGGGCAGGAAGGCGAAGCTCAAGAAAACAGGAGGTTTCTTCTCAGGCTTCCCCTTCCGGACCTAAACAACCAATTTTCAGGCCTATAAGGAAGCAAATAGACTTGGCAAAATGAAGACATGCTATACACTTAAGATATTTGACTGGTATGCAGGAACCCCCTGAGAGACAATATGTGGGGCAGATCCTAATTAAGCAATCCCTGGGGTTCACCCACACAGACATTTATGCATTTATACATATTTCTGAGGAACATACTTTTGATATCCATTTTCGATCTGCAGAATTATTAGAACAGTTCTGGACAAATTATGCTTTATTAAAAACAAACCCCTTATGGACCCCCTTTCTGGTCACTCCTCTTACTAAACAAGCATTTTGGTTAATAACTATTCTCTTCCAAAGTGAAGGAGTGAATATTGTTGATGTGATGTTTTGGTTGGAACAGCAGTGTGAAGTTCTGGGTACACTGGATCCCATTCTGGACAATGAGGCTTTCTGGAATGGTGGTTGGAGGGTAAAAGTTAAACTTTTTGAAGATTGTATGAACTTTAAACATCTACCTAATTGTCTTTTCATTGTCAGAGACAAAGACTTTATTTTTTATCCAGGACAGCTACATAGATGTTATAGATGTGGGTCTGCCAGACATATCAGCACATCTTGTACGGTTCTTCTTTGCTCCTATTGTGGAGAACCGGGTCATTCTGGTTTTCTTTGTGAGAATACCCCTAAATGTTCTTTGTGTCAGATCACAGGACATGTCTTTACTGATTGTCTAAAGGCATCCCATAATATGGATGACACTAACTTTGGGATACAGGACCAGTATTTAACTAAAGCAGCTAGAAAAGTGAACCCTAGATCAGGGTCCTGGGTTCCTCCAGTGCCATGGCCCAAAAATTTTTCTGTGGGCCGTACTTATGCAGAGGCAACAAGGCAGGGGGCTATACCCACTTCGGACCAAATTTTAGTGGTTAGCCCAAGACAAGTAGCCCCAGTGGAAGTAATGATAGAAGAACCTGTTGTAGCTGTCTCCCTTGCTCATCACTGCATGTCTGAGGTTTCTACCTCCATGCCTCCCCATCTGTCCCTCCCAAGATTTCCATTCTGTCAATTTGAAAGGGAATAAATCTGTGCTGACGGTTCCGATGAAAGTTCCAGATGGTATATCCCTCTCCAACTCTTTTAATGTATTACAAATGGAGGAAGAGGGGGACTCAGATGCTGTTTCTGGTACATCTTCACAGAAAGATGCCATGTCAGATCTAGAGACTACTTTGGCACCTGTCGTAAAGACTAAAAAGAAACTAATGGGTACTAGGATGGGCTTAAGGAAAAGTATTAGGAAAAAGACAATGAATTATCGCTTTAGTTTCTTCAGTAAGACAGTATAATTTGTCCGTTACTAGTCTTAATGTAAATAGTATTCATACAGAACGTAAATGTTTAGCCACTTTCTCATTATTTTCTTATTGTGTAGCTGATGTAGTTTTTTTTCCAGGATACTAGGTTGTATGATGTGAAGGATTTTGACACCGCCTCAGCAGCATGGGTATGGGGCCCCTGTTTTTGGTAGGGGGGGGACCTCTGTTGTGGAGTGGGTATTTGTTTTTCCATTTCAGACTTTAGTGAAGTATGTTTTGGAGATATTTTTCCAGGGAGGGCGATGTTGTTGGATATTCAGGCACAGGGAGTAGATTTTCGGCTAATTAATGTTTATGCACCACATGGTAAAAATGCATGGATTGACATGTTAAAGTTGATTAGGCCATATTTATTTACTAGTGAAAACATAGTGTTGGGTGGTGATTTCAATATCAGTCGGTTCTCTTCTGATAAAACAAGCATGACACAGAAAGTGTTTTGTGATGTAGGATGAATGATTTAATACACCAAACAGGGCTCTGAGATGCTTTTAGCAAGGAGCAGCAGAATAATTCTAAGACTTTTTTTCAAGGTAGGAAGGCTAGGAGGATTGATTATTTTTTTATTACCCCAACTTTGCTTTATCATCATCAGGAGGTGCATATTGTAGCTACTTCAGATCATGGGTTATTGGCAATGACTACTTCTAGTTTCCAAGAGACTACTAAAGGCTACTGGAGAATGAATCTTTCATTACTTGGTAGTCCAGAGATTATGGAGGGGTTTATTTCCGTGCTGGAAGCAAGACAATCAGTCTGATTTTTATATGATTCTCCTGTTTCTTGGTGGGAAGATTGTAAACAGTATTTGAAGGAGTATTTCCAAAAAATGGGAAATTAATGGGGACACATCGCAAGGATAAGTGTTTGGTTTTATGAGAACACCTTAGTCAGTTGCAGTCATTACAATTACAGGGTGAGATATGTTACTTGGATCAAATAGCGACGTTAAGGTGGAATTGATATGACTCCAATATGATAGAATGAAATCCTTGGAGAGGGAACAATGGTTTGGTACACAAGGGAAGCAAGCTTTTACTAATCCTTTTGATAGCTGTAAAGCTTGGAGAAATCAGACGGAAATTAACCACATTAAAACACAGGAAGGGACTATATTACTTACTAATAATGAACTTTTGCAAGAAATAGATGGATTTATTTCTTCTGTTTCAGGAGGACACATCTATACAAGACTCTCTTTTAGATGATTGGTTGCAAGAATTCAGTCTCCCACAGGTCCCTGATCATTATTTCCTTTCCTTTTTGACCCCCATTTCAAGTTTGTAAGTAAGTAAGTAAAGTTTTATTTTTGAGTGCTTTTCAAAAACTAAAGTGCTGTACAAATAAACAACATTTAAAATAAACTTTAAAACAATAATAAAATCATTCTCCATAAGCTTTTAAAAATAAGAATGTTTTTAACTCCGTTTTAAAGCTCTTGATGGTCAGGCAGCCTAGTATCTGATGAGGTAGAGAATTCCACAGGGCAGGGGCAGTGTAAGAGAATGCACGTGCCCCAGATGTCTTCAAATGAACCCTGGGAATCTCTAGCAATCCCTCGTTGGTGGATCGGAGCGAGCAAGAGGAGCAGTAGGGAGTAAGGAGATCTTGCAGATACTGCAGTCCCTGTTCCTGTAGGGCTTTATAGGTCAGTAATCCGACCTTGAAGGTGATCCGCCACTGAACTAGCAGCCAGTGCATCCTGTGCAGCACAGGCGTAACATGACTATTTCTAGATATCCCAGTCAAAAGCCTGGCAATTGCGTTCTGCACTAGCTGCAGGCAGCAGATATCAACCCCCGGTAGCCCTAGGTACAGGGAATTGCAGTAATCAAGGCAGATGGTCACGAAGGCATGGACCAAGGTAGGAAGGTCAGCCGGAAGAACCAGATGTTTCACCTGGGCGATATTCCTAAGATGATAAAAAGAGGACTTGACAATGGCTGGCACCTGAGATTTCAGGGTCAGACCATCGTCAATAATAATGCCCAGATTACATACCTGGTCTGAAGTTGAGAGCTGGACACCATCAAGCCAAAGGCCCAATGAAATCCCCAGCCCTACGGCCCTGGGGCTTACGAATGCTATTACTGCTCTCCCCTTAGGGAAGGCACCAGGCAAAGATGGCTTACCCAGTGAAATATATTCTTATGTGAATCATTTCTTGGGAAAGCAATTAGTACATATGTATAATGCTTGTCTCAATAATGATCATATACCAGATGATATGAATGTTGGTTTATTAATATTAATGTTTAAGAGCGGTGAGAAGGAGTTGTTGAGGAACTGGAGGCCTATTTCCCTGTTGAATACAGACTTTAAAATCCTCACCAAAATGCTGAGTGCCAGAGTGAGCTTAGTTCTGCAAGACATTGTTTTACCAACACAGTTTTGTTCAGTACCAGGGAGAAGGATTATGGACGGTTTAATTTTGAGAGAAATAATGGAAAAAGGAAGGTCACAGGAAATTATAGTTTTTTTTGGTTAGCTTAGATTAGGCGAAAGCATTTGATAGAGTAGCACACAGTTATGTATGGAAATGTCTTCTGAAATTTAATTTCCCACGGCCTTTCATTGACTGGATTTGTATGTACTATGCTAATGCTTCCATCATACCATATATGAATGGGTGGTTGGGTTCTAGTTGTGCTGCAAGAAGAGGGGTTAGACAGGGTTGTCCTCTGAGCCCTATGTTATACATTTTGACTTTGGAGCCTTTATTGCATAAAGTGATGTTAGATACATCGATTCAAGGGGTAACAGTATCAAGTGGTGATAAAGAGATTAAATATATAGCATATGCCAATGATTTATGTCTTACCTTGGCAGATTTCCCCTCTGGTGGAGTGTTGGGAACCTTGCTGCATAACTTCACCTGGGAAACAGGTTCCAGAATAAATCTCAACAAAAGTAAGTGTATTCCAATTGGGTCGGTTTCTACACAACACCAGGATCTGCTTGGTATACCTATTACTTTTTCCCACTGTAAGATTTTAGGGGTATATTTTGGTCAGGATGATATATGTTTCCTGAACTGGGATATTCTCTTGGCAGAAGCCCAGACGAAAGTAACATATTGGAATAGATGGTTTCTTTCAAAACAAAAGAGGGTATATATGTTAAAAACTTTTTTGTTGAGTATGTTTTTATATCTCAATGTGGTATATATGTTGCCCAAACAGCTGCAGAAGAAGGTGTATACTGTTTTCTTTCAGGGTATCTGGGGCACTCACCTTAATCCTCTTAAGAGAGGGGTGTTGTATTTACCCATTATAAGAGGAGGTTTGGGGATGATTAATCCGGTGTTGTTGTTTTTTTTAGTATTTTTTTTTTCTGCCAAATATTTATCCCCTTTTGTGAAGGCAGGAAAAGCTTTGGGCCCCTTGGGTTTTGGATGCAGTGGAACCTTGGTTGGAGTCTTGAGAACTTCACAGAGGAATGGCTAGGCAGAAATACATTTTAGGCTTACCGGTACATTTCCAAAACTGTTTTAGTAAAATTAAATTATGGGGTTTAACTAAGTTCAAAGGGTGTTCCCTATCAAGGAAAGAACAGTATAATTATTTGGTTCAGAAATATTTTTGTGATATTCCACATTTTGGAACTCGCCCTGATATGGAGTTTAAACAAATTGTGCACATGCTGATAAATTCCTGAATACCAGTCTTTATGTGGGATGTCTTGTGGCTTTACATTCATGGAAAGCTAAATGTTAAAAATAATTTGAAACATAAAGGATTGATGGAGAGGTTTTGCTCAAGACAGGACTGGTGTAGCCAACAGGTGGAAACGATGAACAATTTATTTTTTGACTGTACATTTATAAAGCATTTTTGGGGTGAGGTTGCTAAGTATTGGGTTGGCTCCCCCTTTAATGAATTGAATTCAGATATTCTGTTTTTATGAATTTTACCTTCAAGTTGAAAGAAATACAGTACCAGGACAATATATTTAATTCTTATCTTTATTAAGTACCACATCTGGCAGATTCGGTGTCAGTGGTCTTTGAGACAAGAATATGTGACCCCGGAACAATTGTTTTGGATCATACATAAGGGTTTGAAAGGGTTTAAACTGCATGAATCATTTACGGTCCTGCCTCAGAAGTATAAACTGTGGTGGACCAATATTATTTGGTTGGATACCGGTTAGGATTTTCTAGCTACTGTTTGCAAGTGACTGTTATTTTATGCTTTACGATTATGTTTAATCAACATGTATTAACAAGAAGGATGTTAATTCTAGTAGAGTTTGTTATTCTAAATTTTGCATTAAGAGGCAGTAAGATGACACATTGTTTAGCAAATTTTTTTTCATAGTTTGATATACTTCCCTACTCTTTTAGTAGAGGTAGGATGAGGGTTTTGTGTAAACAAGGATTGATGCATGAAATAGGGGTTTATGTATGCCCTATTTCACCTTACATTTCTGTTTTCTTTTCTGTTTATATATTTCTATTTTTCAAAGTGTGGAGCAGTGCTCTGATTGAATTGGTTTTGTTCATTTCCACAATACTGTATGAGATAATTCTGTCAGTATATGTTCTGTTGTGATCTGAATAAAAAAATTCCCCTACTCTTTTTGAGAAGTGCCATGGGATCTTTAACATCTACCTGAACTACCACCAGAACAGGCAGATGGGACCTCGGTTTAACGTCTCATCTGAAAGACAGCACCTCAGGAGTGTAGCACCCCCCTCATGCTGCACTACAGTGTCAGTATTGGGATATTAACCCAAATACCAGGGTGTGGGGATAGAACCCACAGCCTTCTGATCTCCCAGCCTCAGAGGTGAGTGTGCAACCTGCTGAGCCACTGACACTGACAAAAAATTACCTTTTTGGGGTGTAAAAAAAACATTTTAGCCAGGATTTGAAAAATGACAGCTGTCACATTCATGAGGTACTATAAAGATATGGCAATGTTGTAAATTTGGGGTAAATATATTGAAAATTACCAAAGTTACAAGGCTGCATTCACAAAATTCAACATAAGCTCATCACTTTGTTGTTTTTTTTGTTATATTTTTGCACCAAATTTTCAACATAGACTTCTTATGACCCCACCTTATGAACAAGGACAGAGAAAATGTTCAGCTCTTGCCTTAAAGGTAAGTTAATGCAGGGACTGCAAAATCACCTTTTGGGACAGATTTGCCTAATGTGAGTGCAATTGTTCATGAGGTGGGGTCCCATAGGAGGCATGTTGAAAATTTGGGCCAAACTTTTACAAAAAAATTCCAAATTATGTCAGTAAGTTCAAAACACCATTGAAATACCTTGAAACTGGCTGGCCAGGTGGCTCTGAGGCTTGAGGCACTGGATGCCTTACCTCACATTATGCCAGCAACCCGGGTTCAGGAATGAGCCTGGGCTGTCAGTGATCAGCAGGGGTGAGAGAGGATTGAGCATCCGGAGGACTACTCTCTTCTTTTGGGGAGGGAGGAATCATTGTCCTGTCTGTTGATCGCCCTCTAGTGGGGGCTGGGGGTGATCAAAGCAGGGAGACCAGCAGTGAGCAGGTGTGGCATGCGTGTGCCCCCACACTCATGTGCTATGCCTTGTTCCAAGAGGGGCAAAGAGGGGCAGAGAATAGTGGCTGGGGGTCCCACAGTCCTGCCCCCATTCTGCCGGTCCACCATCATGGTCTCCCTGGATTTGGATTGTGCTCTGGGGAGGGAGGTAGCTTCCTTCCTTCCTGGCCCCACCATGGGGGTAATCCATAAGGGGTCTCAGGGATGGTGAGGACATTTGGGCTGTGGACTGGTGCTGTGGGATGAAGTTCCTGTCCCTAGCTCACCAAGGGAGCATAAATAGAAAATTGAAAAAAAAAAAAGACATACATTGAGCCGCATATCTGTTTCTTCAGTTTGCAGTCCTGCTTTGAAGACTGAAGATGTGTCTGTGGTCCAGAGAGGATTATGGTGTTGGACCCCCGATGGGTAAGTAAGGGCTTGGGGGGGTGGGTGCTGAGTGGGAGTGTTGTGTGGGGGGCAGAAATGGCAACAAATGACATTGATGGACAGTTTACTTTTTACAGGGTTTAAAAAAAAAATAACCTGAAGATACCAGATGGTGGCACAGGGGGATTGGGCACCCCCAGTGTCACTGTTATGTTTCTGGGGGTGTGTGGGGTGGTGGACACTGAGAGGGAGGGTCAGGTGTGGGAATATCAATTAAGAAAAACAAGGATTCTGGATGGTGACACTGGGGGATTGGGTGCCCCCATTGTCACTGTTATGCTTCTGGGGGAGGCACTGAGAGAGAGGGTCAGGTGGGGTAATATGAAAAAAAAAAAACAGCATTGTCTTGATCATGACACTGGGGGATTGGGAACCCCCAGTGTCACTTTAATGTTTCTGGGGGGTGCTGAGAGGGAGGGTCAGGTGGGGAAATCCATAATAAAAATAAAATAAATAACAATGGTCAAAGGCAGAACAGGCGCACTCCATCATATCCAAGAAGGCTGTCACGCTCTGCTATACATGTGCTAGTAGTCGTGCATGTACAGGAGAGTGCAGCAGCCATCTTGGACACAGCGAAGTGTGCCATGTTGTGCCATGATCACGGTTTTGTTTTTAATTACAAATAATCCCCCCCACCTGACCCTCCCTCTCCTTATCCACCCCACCATCCCACCCCAGAAACATAAGAGTGACACTGGGGGAGCCCAATCCCCCGGTATCATGATCAGGCTGCTGCCAATTTTTTTGTAAGTAAAAAATAGTGCATAGTGAGTAGAGTACTCCACAGACACGGAGGCGACTGTAGCTTAACTCCAAGATGTTGTTCTGTCAGAAGGAATCCGGGAGTTCTTTTCTCATAGCAAGAGGTATGCAGGGCTGCACTCACTGCAACCCTTAAAAAGTGAGTGATGTCAATGCAGAGCACAGAGTGGAATTAGTGCAACCCACTGCCCAGGTGTGCTTTGTTTCACATACTTAAGAAATAAAAACATCAATCTAGGTAACTAGTAGTGAAATTTGCAGAATTCCCTCCCCCGTGTAAGTTCATATGATGCACTTTTTAATTGGAACAGGTGTCCCCCACATCCTACACATACACATCATCTGATAACCTGCTATTGAGAAGAGACTGATTGCTTTCTGATGTATCAAAGCAATCGCTGTCTCCACTTTATTGTGTTTTTTGAGAAAATAGTGCATGAAGCCTGATCAGACATGAGATTTCACACTTTAGAAATGCTTCTTAAAAAAAAGGCTTCCAGATGCAATTATGTGTGGTTCATAGGTCAGTGCTTATGCAACATATAGTTGAATGATGAATATGGTTGTTGGATACAGAGGCCAGCATAAAGAGGACAAAGTTTACTAGGAAATAGAATAGAATGTATTGTGCTTAGGTACTTGGATGCTTGAATTGAGACGTTTGATAATATTTGATGGTTTTGGCCTTTCTCTGTATCCCACCTGTAGGAAGGAAGCTTGGTTTAGAATTATGAAAGGCCCCCTGGTGGGATTAGAGTGTCGCAGAAGGAGAAGGTGATGGGGAGGATGGTGGGTGACTGTGACTCGCTCTAAGCAGAGCAGAAGTCAGGTGTTAGGTTTAAATAGGCTGTGGGGGAGGAGCTCTTCCCCCACATAATCCTGGCTACTGTTCATTTATGTGTGGTTCATAGCTCAGTGCTTATGTAACATATAGTTGAATGATGACTATGGTTGTTGGATACAGAGGCCAGCATAAAGAGGACAATGTTTACTAGGAAATAGAATAGAATGTATTGTGCTTAGGTACTTGGATGCTTGAATTGAGACGTTTGATAATATTTGATGGTTTTGGCCTTTCTCTGTATCCCACCTGTAGGAAGAAGCTTGGTTTAGAATTATGAAAAGCCGCCAAAAAAATAAATATCAATGATTGTTCTGTAACTGAATGCTGAAGAAGTTGTGCATAGCAACTTAATGATATGAATAGATAATCACCTCCTCCAACTCCGGACACTGTGACCAGTAGCACTCAGGAGAGGAAAAACCCCCTTGGGGGGAAACCTCTGAGGACCCATGGCTACTGACTTGCTCATCCTTCTGGGCATACTAAAGGCAAGAGATCCTAATTAAACTAAATTAATCAGCTAAATCTGAATTCTAATTTGTAGAATTTAATCCAGCTAAACGGAGCTTAAGAAGAATTGAATTGTAAATGTCCAGTGAAGTAATATCTTCCTAATAAACTCAGAATCCGAGATTCCATGTACAATTTGGAATGATGGAGAGTGGATATATGAAGAACCTTCTTCCGGAGTTCAGTTGATAGAGGCATAATCCAGAAAATGAATTATGGTGGAGATGAAGTTGATGACTGACGAATTCACTACAGGAGACCTGAATCAAACAGTTACATCCAAACTTGACGTTAACAAGGTAGGATGAATATAAGTAGTACAACTTCCTGATTTCTAATAGAGGGCTTGTATAGTACGTGTAACAAGAGAAGGCTTGAAGCCAGTCTACCGACTGATGAATCCAGTTCTGATGAGTGAAGTATAGTCTTAGGAATTGATATGAAGGCAACGACTGTAGAGCTGAGCTGAAATAATGGCAAGCTGTAGAGGATAATCGGATACACTGGTGAGAGGTATGAAGCATCCAAAGTAGAATATGGTGAGCCCAAAAGTAAGCAAGTCAGGTGGACTGTTAATCCAAAGTGAGAGGTAGGAGGAGCAGGGATTGCACCCATGAAGGCAGATGAGAAGAAATAGGACATGGCAATCAGTCCCTGAAGAAAGTGCAGCTGAACCGATAGCTGTGAGGTAGGAGAGAGGTGGCTGATTCAAGTATTAGAAGCACAGCCAGACCCAGGAATGTCCGCTGGCAGAAATTGAGTGTGGAGATAGTCCCGTGATGAGATGCGCAGCAATCCATCTGCTGTAGAGGTACAAGAGGCAAGTAGCTCCAGGTAAATGAATGCAGCTACATCTACGAGGGTCAGCTAATAAAGGAAAAGCTGCAGAGAGCCTCCATGAGATGCATCTGGAATAATCCTTGAACACAGTAGACTGCAGCTGAAATGCAGACTTAGAATGCAATGATGCTGAGAACCGATGTATCCAGATCAAGGAAGATAGGAATTGCATGGAAGAGACTGAGGCAGATATGGCTACCGGACGAGGAACAACATCCAAACTGAAGGCATGCAAAGTTTGAGGAAGGAAACCAGACGAGGCCTGAAGAGTCCTAGATGGATACAACTGAGGAGGCTGAAATAAATGTAGCAGCGTTTTCATAGGTCTGAAGTTGGTAAAGCCCAACCAAGATAAGGAAATCTGTAGGAGACACTGACTAAGTTCCGTAGGAAGAGAAGTAGCAGTAATTCCATGTCTGAGGCAGCAGGGCAAACATCCAAGAATAGATGACGATGAAGAAACATCCAAATGCAATCCAGTAAAGCTGCTGGCCATTGAGACGGCAGCAGGTAGGCATATGGTAGAATGAGGGAAACTCCAGGCCAGAGCAGGGTGATGCAGAAGAAAAGCAGAAGTAAGTAAACCTCCCAGCCTGAAGGCTGAAGGCAGGTCAGAGAAGCAGGTGATTAGTAGGTAATCCTTCCAGCCCGATGGGTGAAGGCAGGTCATAGAAACAGACAAGTAAAATAGAAACCTCCCAGCCCAATTGGCGAATGCAGGTTGAGTTGAATCTGAACCAGATCCAGAGGGAGAAATGAAGACATACGGAATCGAGACATGAAGGTGAATAGACAACGCATCCTGGCAAGAGAGTGGAATCCATGTTGAAGAACTTTGAAACAACAAGTTGCAGGGAAGATAGTCCAGAAATTCCATGATGAGCATAGTGAACTCAAACGATGAGTAGCATGAATTGAGCAATCCAAAGCTAGGAAGTCTTCCTCGAGAGACAAATTCACATTTAAGTCAATAGCAGTGAAAAGGGCAGATGATACACTTAAGTCCGAAGGCAGTTGAGAGGTGCTGAGAATCCAGGCAGGAACTGAAGCAGTAGATCCGAATCAATGCAGCATGTCGGTAGGAAGCATTCAAAAGCAGAAGAGGGCACCCAATATGTGAGGATATACTAAACGAGTAGTTGAATGCCAGAAGGCAATGTATGCTGAATACAAGTAGGTGTCAGTGGAATATCGGCTGAAGTACAGCGTAGTGAGGTATGAGTGGCGTAAATGCCTTAGTTGAGAGATAGAAGAAAGGCCTTTTGCAAGTTCGAATATACATAGTTGACAGATTCCAGACAGCTAGAAAAGAGCAGAAGGCAGGAATGCGAACATTAGGGTGAGCAAGAGTGGCCAGTTCCAGATAATGTTGATGAGTCCAGGTAATGGCTGGAATATGAAACAGGAGAAGGAATACGTTCAGGCACAGGAAGGAGATCATGTGCAGTCTGTATCTATGGATGAGAGACATAAAAACAGCTCTATGAATGGATGGAAATCAGGCATTCAAGAAGTAAATAAGGTGATGATGCAGTCCAAATACTGAATTGAAGACGGTTGGCATGAACCACAAGGGATCGGGAGTGAAGGTGTTAAGTCTGTCAGGCATCCACATAGTTCACTGAATAGAGTGATCAGAGGTCCGGCCCGCCGGCGCAGCGTTGGATTTCGCCAGGACGCCGCACCTGGGTTCGAACGAGCTCAGGCCGCCGGAGGGGTCGGGCCGGGGAGAAGGATCGAGCGCCCCACGACTGCTCTCCTCTCCGGGAAGGTGCGGATGTCGCCAATGCATGGGGACACCTGGTGATGACAGGAGTACTCAGCATATGGGACAGAAAGGTTTCTGGCGGGTGGACAGACGCTGGCGTCATTGCACGCTCCAGCCCCTCTAAGGGGAGAAAATCTCAGCCTGCCTCTCGCCGCTTAAATGATGCCCTCCCCTTGGGCTGCTATCGGCTCCCCAGGCCAACTCCCACCCTATCCCATTGTTCGTGGCACCCAAAGGGGATGGGTGCCACATCTCCACCCTGGGGGGTAATCCAGGGGGTCCTGGGAGTACGGCTTATGTGGGGATGCCGCAGCCGAGGGGTCCGTGACCGGGCGGATGATCGGCAGAGAGAGGAGGGGGGGCGCAAAAAGTATAAATTAAAAAAAAAAAAAGAATAGAGTGATCAGGTAGGAGAATGTCCCCGTACCTCATGGAAAGTGTAAGGTAGGAACAGGAAAGCCTCTATGGTTGAGCTCCAATACTCAGTTTGTAATACTTGAATAGTAATATAAGCACATACGCCTGCCCACCTGCAAGCAAATGAATGCCTTCTAACTGCTAGGGTAAAGATGCCAAAGGCTACCTCCCCACAAGAAAAGAGAAGCACATATACTGTGGCCAGCTGCTCCTCTGCTTAAACTACCAGTGGTTACCTCTATCTGGCTGTGTGAGAGAGCTTCTTCTTGGGTTCCTGTTGCTGGTTCAAGACTACTTCACTTGCATCAGACAGTTCAACTCTCAGTTCCCATCCCAGTCAAGGCTAAGCCTAGCCTAGTTTTCAGTTGTGTAAGTCATATGAAATTCCATTATTTTACAATTTTTAATTGTATCAGCCCATCAGTAGATGTTTTTAACAGACAATGAGAGGTTCTTGTTTATTAAATAATTTGAAATCTAGAATGCATTCAATACATTTGATATGCTGTATATAGTTTTCAATGCATGTCTCTAAAAAGAACGAATGGCAACTGGAACCAGTAATAGACATTGTTTTACTATCCCATGGTCTAGTTTGCTTCTTTATGTGCCATTGTAATTGGTTGACCATCCATGGCACTCCAGACATTACCTCATGGGTTTTAGCCCACCTGATAGGCTAGTGATGCACATGACTCTAGGATCAAATTTCTAGTATATCCAGGTCCCAGAAACCCCTGCTCTCCAGTTCAAATCGTGCATCTGATCAGGCTACAAGCACATCAGGATCCCTGCTGTACTAATTTCAAGGTAGGCTTCGTTATACTTAGCATTTTGGTTCACCTTTCAAGAAAATGCAGCCTACCATATATATACAGTTTTTTTTTTCAATAATATTAATTATTTCTCATCGGGAATATAACTCTGCAAGGCCTTTTTTTTGTTGGCTATTAGTTCCTTGCACTGTTTCTGTTTGCCTAGTTTCTCCTACCATGTGTAGCTAGCGCTGACACCAAGTAATAAGGTACAATTCTCTTTAATGAGCTAGGAAGACTACTCTGTGCTTTCATAGTTAGCTCAAGCTTACACTGCTCATTTCTGATATATTTGTACTGTTTATAGACCTCAACTGAACATTTTTCCTGCTTATTGCTATGTTGAAATACAGTGCTAGCTGTTATTGCGATGCCGAGTTTTGTTTGCTGATTCCCTCACAAAATCCCTCCGAAAACGCTTAGGCACAAGGCCTGTGTCTCCCGATGCTGGTGGGCATCTCCCTACGTGTCCCTTGCCTGCCACACTCAGCTTGCAACTGTGCTAGGCCACGCTCCTTTGGCTTCCCCTAAGCCTACAGGGGGATGAGTTTGGGTGCCCTGGCACCTTTCTATGGCCTTGCACTTGTTTTCCCTTCTCCTCACAAGCGCGACTGTGGTTCCTTTGGCCTGCTACACCTCCTCCTCATGATGCAGCGCAGGCCACACGCCACAGGCTCTTGGTCTTCCCCCTCGCTCGCTTCCCACAAGCATCTAGCGCAGCAAGACGCCACTGGCCTTCTGGCCTTTCTTCTCCTCCAGCGCTCGCCTTCATGAGTGCCTACAGCTACCCCCTCCACATTTCGTGGAGATTTATGGATTTAAAGTGGAAAAGCGCAACAGGAGGGAATTAAGGCCTCCAGGGGTGCCACTGACGTAGCGCCAAAGATGAGAGGCCCACCTCGCTACCTACGTGGCGCTCCTCCCCTCCCCCCGGCCACATGGCCTGGCACTTCAGCCCCTTACTGTTGTAGAAGACATCTGCAAGCTGGGCTAACCTGCAGATGATGAAAAACAGACGTGACTGCATCCAGAACAGCAATGCAATGCCCAGAGGTGCTGCCTTCTGGCCTCTGAGGGTTTTTTCAAAAATCCCAAACGTGTCACTACAAGCAAGGTCCAGGGCCTACTATTAGGCATTTGGGAAAGGGAGGGGTCCACATTCATTGTCTGCTGACTGCGCATGCGCAGCCACCGCGATCCTGAGACTACAGCTGCATTACTAAGGCACTAGGGATGGCAATAAATACCCTGCTGTTCAACTGCTGCCTAATTACAGACTTCTAGGCAGCTTACAAGGGGCCCATATAGACTTTTTGCAGCCTGGCACCTTACCTCCATAAGGGTTCCCCTTTTCAGTCAGCGAACCTATACTGAGATACCCCCCACCTAGGTCCATATGGGTTCCTGTCTACAGCAACCCATAGGTCCAGAGCCTTACATGCTGATGTACTGGTGGTCACTCTCCATAGTGACCTCCAGTCTTCCTGTCTACATGCGGGTCCCTCTCTATAGCGACTCCCATGAAGAAGACAGCCTGCCTCTCACATTTCATCAGGAAAGCGCATCAGCGGCATAAACAGATTTGGGACAACCACAGATTGGAGGCCCATGGCTACACAACCCTAACAACTACGCATCAATTTTTTGTCATCCCCAGATGGTCATGGTCAAGAAATGCACTGCCTGCAGTGCTAACCTTCTTCCCCATGCCCCAGGCCCCCTATGTGCCACCTGCCTCCACGACGACGACAACCTATCGATGGAACAACCTGCTGGCTTGGGACCTACTAACCCAGGGCCCGGTGGTTCCACATGGATGGATCCTGATGCCTTCTTACTCCAGAATCAACAGGCCACCATTGAGATGATGGAGAGTCAACAAAACTTCATGCTGAAGGTGATGGAGAAGCTATAATCCCTCACGCAGCACAGGACACCGACCGCACCACTTCCAGAGCCAGACATTGTGGGGGGCAATGAGGATCACCTGGATCATGCAGAGCCACTTCCAGACAGCCACAAGCCAGACTCTGGAGAGGACAAGGACATGCCGATGAAGAAGACGGGGCTGACACTGACGACGAGGACATGGAACCTCAATCCGTTCCATCCCTCACCTCCAAACTATGCTCCTTTGAAATGGTTCCAGGCCTCATGAAGGTTGTCAAGGCCACTATGGGGTTCAAAGTTGAGGAAAACAAGGCAGAATCAAAGTTGGACCCCATGATTCAGCAGAGGGCAACCATTAAGGAAACATTCCCTATATGTCCAGCAATTGAGGACATTGTCACCAAGGAGTGGCAATCTGCAGTGCCTAGCAGGATGTCAAACAAGAGAAACTTGGACCGCATGTACCCGGTCCAAGAAGACAAGGCCAGCAACTGGTGCACAGCCCCGACCATTGATCCTCAGGTGGCTGCACTTAGTAGAAAGACTATCTTGCCATGCGGGACCATATCTTTGAAGGACCCCACAGACAAAAGAGTGGAAGATATGTTAAAGAAGGCTTTCGAGACAGAGGAAATGGCATCAAAGGCATCCACTATGGCCATTTACACAGCACGGGCCCAAAGACGCTGGCTAGAGGAGCTTCTTGAGCAGGCCAACCCCAAATCGAGAGAGGCGGAACTGTTGGAATGCACTCTCAATGCAGCAAAATACCTAGCTGATATGGCAGTGGACTCACTCAGACTGAATGCAAGGGCCACAGCCATCACTAACTGGGCAAGAAGGGCATTGTGGCTCAAACTATTGGAGGCTGACAATGAATCCAAAACTTTACTACAAATTTGCTCATGAAGGGGAAACATGTATTTGGGGAGGGCCTGCAGGAGTTCCTAAAGCAATAGAAGGAGGGTAAAGAACTCCTCAAGAACAAAGGTCGGCACTCCTATCTACCCTCCTCTAGGTGGAGGTTTCGGGGGGGAACAAGTCTTACCACACACATAGAGATACCTCATACCCAACCAGTACATTTTGAGGCCAAGGTACACACACCACACAACGTACCCCTTTCACCCACTCCTACCAGCCCTCCTCCTTCAGATCCCATGGGTCAAGGTTTGGAGGAAGAGGTAGAGGTCAGAGAGGCAAACAGCAATGACTACTCGCACAAACCCGCTTGCTGGAAGGACCAGGTTCCCCCGTGGGACAAAGACTATTACTCTTCAACCACCAGTGGTTCTACACCACCTCGGACAAGTGAGTTCAAGAGGTGGTGTCCAGAGGATACTCGATAGAGTTATCAGAGTCCCCAGTCACACACTGGTTCATCACCTCCCCCATTGCCAAAAGGAAGGCTACAGCCCATCAGGTACAACAAATCCTGTGGGATCTGCTCCACAACCGGGCTATACAGCCTGTACCTCTGCATGAACAGAAGCTTAGAGTATACTCCATCTTCTTCCTGGTGCCAAAGAAATCAGGCGAACTATGCCCCATCCTGGACCTCAAACACCTCAGTCAGCACATAGTCCCCCAGAGGTTCAGGATGGACGCACTAAAGTCGACCCTATGGAGTATCCTCGTAGGAGATTTCTTGACATCCATAGATCTTAAGGACACGTACCTCCATAGCCACATCAGACCAAAACATAGACAGTACCTCAGGTTCCACATCCTAGGCCAGCACTTCCAATATCAGGCACTACCCTTCGGTCTTACCTCAGCACCACGAGTGTTCACTAAGGTGTCAGTAGTGCTAGTGGCCAGGCTCCGAGAACAGGGTCTCGACATCATCTCCTACCTGGACGACTGGCTGATTTGGGCACACTCCAGAAAGCGCTCCCTCCAACACATCAGTTCACCCAAAAGGCTCTGGAGGAGCATGGATGGGTGGTGAACCTAGCCAAGAGCCATCTGGTGCCCACACAACACATAGAGCACCTAGGGGCAAACATCAACATGTTATAGGGCTGGGAAAAACCATCCCACACAAGGGTGCTCAACCTGATTAGTTTGTCACGCCAACTGCGGAAGTGCCATCAGGCAACCATGGGATGACTAGCCCAGCTACTGGGCTACATGGCATCGTGTATCAACCTGGTACCTTGGCCAGGTGGCACATGCAACCCCTACAGACTTATGTCCTCACATGGGGGTCTCTGAACGAATACAACCTGCATGTCACAGTCCCGTTACCACCATCAGTGAGATGATCACTCACATGGTGGACGGTGCGCACCAATCTCACTCGAGGGGTGCCACTGAAGGCATCTTACCATGTCTCCATAGAGAGGGGCACGAGTATGTTTCCTAGAGTATGATTTCTATGCTGGTGTGCTAAAGCCTTCAAGATTTTTTCATTGTTGTTTTTACGTTTGTGTGCATGTGTGTGAAGCAAGCATTGTGTTACAAAGAATGGCATTTCAGTGGTGTGTCACTGTCAGGACCAAAGCAGCTCAGCAATGACAGCCCACTGATCAGCTAGGCTGCTCATGATGTGCTTTTCTTTTTACCAGGTGGAAGATTCTTATAGTTGACTGAGCTAACCACTCCATTCATGGAGTGACTGGCACCTTTCGTCTGCATAAATCCTCCTATTTTTTTTTTATTAATAACCTGCAGTTAGAAGTAAATCGCCACACGTTGCTTTCGAATGGAAGCTTCAGTCTATTAACTCTCTCCCACTGTCAAGTATCCCTCTCACCTCCCCGTCACTTCCAGTGCCCGGTCTGTGAAAATAACTCCCTCACACTTCCGAGTATCCCTCCCACTGCTTCCCAGACTCCTGAATTTTCCAACACCATGGTGCTCAATCCCTGCTACCAGCTAGTACCTCCCACCCCAACCTTTTCCACTGTGCGACACTGGGGAACCCACACCCAGTGCCACCAAAGATGACACCAATAATAGGGTGCCCGATCCCTGGTGTCATACCTAAAATAAAGAAACCATTCCTCATAGTCTTTTTTTTTAATCCCTGTAAAAAGAAAATGGTCCACTATGTCTGTGCTACTGCTACCCTCCCCTTACCTGACCCCCCAACTCAGCACCCACCACCACATACACACTTTCCCCTTACTTACCTACCAGAGATCCAATGTTGTAATCCCCTCAGGACCGGAGACACATCTTCACTCTTTAATGCCAGACAAGGGACTAAGGTAGTCAGGTATGTGGTCAATGTGTTTAAATGAGTTTTGAACCTGTACTCATATGTTGGTCATTTTATTAACATCCGCCCCCCCCCCAATTTTCAACATGATGCTTTTGAGACCCCACCTCATGAACAAGGTAGGTGACATTCTTCACATCTGGCCCAAAAGGTGATTTCACAGTTGCTCTGCAAAATCACCTTTCAAGCAAGATTTGAAAACTGTTACCCACTGGGTTCATGAGGTGGGGTCATACAAAGAGTAAGTTGAAAATCTGGGGTAAAAGTATTAACAAACAAGAAAGTTATGAATGTACAGTACATTGAAACTTTTCAATGCTCACTAATAGCCTTGGCAGTAGTCAATTTTCCACATCACCTCATGAATATGACAGCTGTCATTTTTCAAATCCTGACCAAAATATGTTTCTGCACCTGTAGAATGAAATGACACTTTAGCAGGGATCTGACATTTTTCACCTGCTGGGTTCCTGAGGTGGGCTCATAAGAATAGCATAGTATGTTGAAAATGTGGCATAAAAATATTGAAAAACAATTAAGTTTATGTAGCTACAGTGAAATTTTTCAATGCACACACAAAATTTTGGTAATGTTCAATGCTTTGACCTCAGATTTTCAACATAGCCGATTGTTCACACCACCTCATGAACCCAACAGCAGTCACTTTTTTAATCCTAGCCAAAATGTTATTTTGTAGTTGTGGTGCGAAATGATGTTCCATTCAATATTTTATAAATGACACAAGTCATGTTCAGAATGGTTGGTCCTAAAAAAGACTATTTTGACATTTTTGGGTCAAAACTGTTACATACAAAAAAAATTATTATAAAGTAACATTATTTGCAGGGATAGTCACTGGCCCAGTGGGGCATGTTGCCTTCCCATGCTACTGACCTGAGTTCAGGTGCAAGCTCAGAGAGCTGGCTGAATGGGCCAAGGCTGAGGGAAAGGCATTGCAGCATGCAGGACCAGCCACAGCCTGGGGAGTGATGGAGTAGTGTTCAGGCACACAGGAGAAACCTTGTGGTGGGCCAAGCAAACCTTCCCTCACAAGGGGTTGACAGGGTTCCATGTGATAATGGCAATCACAGAAAGGCGATCGCCGTTTGGATGAGTGTACATCGCTGAAAATCAATTTTGGCGATGTACACTCGTGGCACGCAACTAAAGGGTGCTGGAGACTTTGATTCTTTTATGCAGTGGACTGCAACCCCACACACACATACCATGGGGGGCTTTGCCCCTGCACTCTAAAGTTCTAAATCCAGGGGGTGCATGTCGGGGTGCAAAAGAAAAAAAAATCCCAGACCAGCGGAAAAAACTAGCGCACCCAGAACCGAACCCGGCTCCCTTCCAACCCTAGCCTGCCACCAGCCCACCATGCCACATGGCCTGCTCAGCAGCCCACTGCCACACTACACCCTGCAAACCCTCCGTCCCCTTCTGCCCATCGCATGGCATGGTCCTCCCAACCCCCCAAGCGTGTGTATGTATAGCGACATTCTGTCGCTATATCCACCAACCCCCTATCCAGTCACCCTCCCTGCTCAGTAGCCATGTGCACAAGCACCGTGATTGAGTCACCCTTTTTGAAAGTGCTCATTCGTGGTCACCATCATCACAGGCTACCGTTGACATGTATGTCGAAGACTGATGAGCCCATGCACTGTGTCTGGACAAGTAGTTTAGCCTGAAAGTTTGAAATTACAGTACAGGCACAGACCTACAGTTAGTAGGAAGCCAGAATCCACCACAAATTACTCATCTTACTACATATGCCTGAGATATATTGTACATCATACAAACAAACATTCAACAAATATTTATTGTTCTATATTTCTTATTCATGTGTGATCTGAACTGATTCAGTTATTAAGCTAAGTCCAATGTCTGGAAGATTCCAAGGTCTAGAAGCTACGTTTCAATGCAGGGAAATGCAAAATTATTCATATGGGGCACCAAAATCCAAGCACGAAACATGAGATAAACAGAGAGGAAATAGCAGTGGTGGAACAAGAAAGGGACCTGGGCATCATCATCTCATCTGACCTGAAGGTTGCAAATAAGTGCCAGACTGTGGTGGGGAGGGCAAACAGAATGCTGGGATGTGTAAGTTGAGGCATTCTCAGTAGAAGGAGGGAGGTCATCATGCCCCTGTATATGGCCCTGGTCAGTCCTCATTTAGAGTTCTGTGTTTAGTTCTGGAGATTGCACCTGAAGAAGGATTTTGAGAGGTAACCTTCTTAAATTTTGTAAAATTACAGACTTAGGTTGTTTAACCAGTCTGTGTCTTTAGAAGTAGAAACCTTCTCCGGAGGAGTATTTTAAAGCTCTATTGCAAGTTGAACAGATTAATTAAACAGACTGCATTTGTAGATTGTAACCCAGATTGGTGGTATATTGACAAAGCCTCATTGTTGCTTGCCAGGGCCTTGTTATTTTTTTATGTTTGATGCGCATGCTGACTAAATGTTTTGTGACAAGCGAAAGGGAATTTTGGGTGTGTGTTACTGCCAAGCCCATTTCAGTTGAAACTGGAAGGTGCTCGGCTGTCTAGACCAATGACCACACACTGTGGTCATTGCATCACTTACTGCTTGCTTGATGGAAACTTTGTGGATTTCAAAGGACCAAAGCCACTCCAATCAGAGAGGGCTTCAGTCCTTTGATTTGCATGAAGCTGGTCAGCAAGCACCTGACTGACTGTCAATACCAGCAGCCTGTCTTTGTCTCTAATGCACATGACTAATGCTAATGTGCAAGCCCAGAGTCACTGCTTTCTGATTATTCTTAGTGAAAACAGGTTCCATTATTGCCCAATGTGATGTACAGGATTATCAAAACCATACTGATAGGTGACGGTTCTCCTTTCACCAGCATTATGACTATAATGCATCGCTCTTCAAGCTAGGGACCAGCAGTTTGGGATTCAAAGCCGCACTGTGGCTTATTGATGGTTAGCTGCTAAGCAGCATCACATATTTACTATAAACGAGTGTTGCTATAATTGATAATGTTTTTATAGCACATTATTAAATAATTTTAAGCATGTTATGTGTTGGCTGTTCCAGACCAAATGCATACTTTGGTTCCTCACACATAATAATATGGCAAACTGATAAGGCAATTGGTGATGTTATGAGGCAGCTCCTTTTTAACATGGTTTGCTGTAGAGTAACATCCTAAAAGGAACCATCATTACTAAACTAAAATAAACATATAAACAGATCTCTCCCTGCAACTAGTTGTTGCTTAGCAACCATCACATTTTGAAAACTAAACCAGACTTCAGTGGCACTAGGATCAATTCAGTAGTTAGCCAACAACTTTCTGTATTCAGCGTATCTTGTAGTTATTAGTTCACAAAAAGCAAATTGCAACTAACTTAAAAATGCCTTGCCTCATAACATTACCGATTTCCTTATCATTTTGCCTTATTTTTATGAGTGAGGAACCCAAGCATGCAGTGGCCCCAGTGTAGCCAATACATAACATGTTTAAAATCATTTAATAATATGCTTTAAAAGCATTCTAATTTATAACAACATTGTTGGTCCCTAGCCTGCAGAGCAGTGCTATGCAGTCATAATGCTGGCGAAAGTGAAAACTGCCACCTGTAGGTGTATGCTTTAGATCATCTTGTACATCACATCAGGCAACAACAGATCCTGTTTTCACACAAGGACATACACTAATCCCTGTAACTGTCCCCCTCACCCTCAACTGACCCACCATCTCAGCACCCCCTCCCCCACAAACATAACACTGACACTGGGACCGCCAATTCCCCCAGTGTTGTCACTCTGTAGGTATTTTTTATGTATATATAGCCTGTACAAAACAAAACCATCCATCAATGTCTGTTGCTGGTTCCCCTGTAACTATCCTCCCCACCTGACCCTACCACTCAACACCTATCTCCCCCCCAAACATAACACTGACATGGGGGTGACCAATTCCCAGTGGCACCACCTGTAATAAAGAAAACCACCCTTGTCATTTTTTTTAAACCTGTGAAAAACAAAACCATCCATTGATGTCTGTTGTGGCTGTTATTCCCCACCCACCCAACCCTTCCACTCAGCACCTATCACCCCACACACCCCAAGCCCTTACTTACCTACCTGGAGGTCCAATGTCATAATCCTCTCTGGACCATAGATGCATCTTCACTCTTCAAAGTCCAATGGCAAATTGAAGAAATCAGGTATGTGGTTCAATGTATTTCAATGGGGTTTTGAATGTAGTGGCATAACCTGGACAATTTTGAATATTTTTGCCCCAGATTTTCAACATGCCTTTTTAGGACCTTACCTCATAAACAATGTCCCAAAAGGTGATTTCACAGTCGCTGCATAAAATCACCTTCCAGGCAGGTGTTGAAAAGTTTTTCCACTCTTGTTCATGAGGTAGGGTCATAAGAAAGCTTTGTTGAAAATGGAGCTTAAAATATTTAAAAAGAATGAGGTTATGAGCCTATGTTGAAATTTGTGGATGCAGGCTCGTACTGTAGCTTTAGTAACTTTCAATATTTTGACCACAAATTTTCATCATAGTCATTTCTTCACAGCACCTCATGAACATGACAGCTGTCATTTTTCAAATCCTAGACAAAATGTGTTTTCATACCTGTGGTGTGGAATGAAGTTACTATGGCATGGAATGAAATTTTGGAAGGAATTTGAAAATTTTTACCTATTGGTTTCATTAGGTGGGGTAATAAGAAGGCCATGTTGAAAATTTGGTGTACAAATATGGTAAAATGCCCACATTATGATTGAATGTTACTCTACTTCAGCGTTCACTCATAACTTTGCTAATTTTCAATATTTTGACTCCAACCATTCGACATAGCCATTTATCCACACCACCTCATAAGTGTGATGTGTCATTTTTAAAATACTGGACAAGATGACTTTTCACACCTCAGGTGTGAAATGACATTCTGGCCAATATACTATAAATGGTAATTGTCATGTCTACAAAAAGAATCCTAAAGCCAGTATATTTAAAAGTTGGGGTAAAAATTAAAAAAAATATATGTTTAGCAAGAAGCAAACATTCAGCATTGACAAATGCTTGTTTCAGTATAACTTGTGATTTTCTGATATATTCAGATACAGTTACATATAGTCTTAGGTTAATCCAAACATTACCTTGTGCTTGTATTTGCCTTTCCCTTGGTATTTGTTTTGGATATTTTTTACACTACTATTTCCTGAACTACTGGGGGTCTAGGTTTTAGGCTTTTACAGTATAGAAAGCAGTGACATTAATTTTTGCCCCCAAAACACGCTGACACAACAATGAAACTAACAACAATGTTTTAATATATAGCAAAGACATGGATATTAAGATCAAGGTTATATAGAGTAGATAGGATGGAAATACAGTAACTACAGCAACCAGCTGCAAAGATTTACTGTGTTCTGAATATACAAAGTGTGCCTATTTGGAATTAGGTTTTTTCAGATTTTTCAAATCCAAAGAACAGCATAAAATATTTGTACAGTTACTCCAGAAACCTGGGGTTACAATATTTGGAAATATGAAAAAGTCAGTCCCAGGGTATCCAGTGAGTGTAGTGACTAAATAAGGGCGACTGTCAAAACAGTGAATCATTTTCAGCACTATCCGCATGGCCTACCTTGCAACGGTAGTGATCCTACATGCAGGCAAGTGTAGGAAACAGCTACAGAAAGAGGAGGATAGCGAGGGGGACGGGCAGGGATAGGGAAGGGGTTTCTAGGGGAGTGGTTACCTGCTGCTGCTGAGGTAGCCATGTGGTGTGGTGGTGTGGGTGGCTAGCTCTGGCTCAGCAGGTACTGAGTTCGGGGCTGGGGACCAGGAGGGTAGAAATGTTGCCACTGCCTGTGGCTGAGAGGACTTAATTTTTTTTTTTACTCTGGACTGTGCCCTCCCTGACACTAAAATTCTGAAGTTGATAATCTAAAATCAGGGGTGTTGAGGCAAACCCCCACAAGAGGAGGCCGTGGTTGTGTGTGCAGCCCCTCCCACAAAAACACTTTTTTTGTTGATAGATATCATGTCGCTGGCAAATGTATATCGCCAATTTGCTTTTCAACAATATATACTCACCATAATAGTGATCACTGTTTTGCGATCTCTATTATGACATGGAATCCAGACTCAGTTAATATGGTGCTAAGAGGTAACAAATTAACAGTACTGAAGCAAGGACAGACCCATGGAGGACACCATTAGTAATAAGGAGAAGGGAGATAGTCTCCACTTCTAACAGATTGAGTCCTACCCTCAAGGTAGGAATGGAACCAATTAGTGGAGGAGTCAGACAGCCCTGCTGCCTTATGCTTATGAAGGAGGAAGGGATGGGCAACTGTGTCGAAGGCTTTGGCCAAGTCAACAAAGATGACTGAGGCAATAAGGTCCTGATTCATGCCTGAGGGAATGGAGACAGTGAGCCGTCGAAGTGAGCAGGAGGTGGAATGGGATTTACGGAAATCAGACTGGAAGAGGTTGATGAAAGAAGAAGAGTTCAGGAAGAGCTGAAACAACACACAGTGTTCTTGAAGTTTAGCTAAGGTAGGGAGCAAGGAGATAGGAAGGTAGTTGCCAGGATGGCTGGTGTCATCACCTTTGAGAAGGTGTATGACGGTGGCCTGGTTCCAGGTGTGAGGGACAGAGACATGGGAGAAAGAGAGGTTAAGAAGGGAGGTGGTAGGAAGGGCAAATGCAGGGGCAGAGAGATGGAGGAGTTTGGGATTGAGACTGTCATGGCTCTTACCCTTGAGAGGCTTTAGTGCAAGGAGGGCCATGAGTATGCCAGCAGTAGAGATAGGAGAAAAGGAGAAATTAGGGGGCTACATTGTTGGGCCAAAGTACACACCAACAGTTGAATCTACTGATTTGGCTAGTTTTGTATATTCTGATAAATTTTAGTCATAAGCAGAATGTGAAATATACTTAGGGTCCTATCTCTAAAACATTTTCTCCCATCTTGTCCCTATGCCACACATATTCTGTGGATAGAGCCCTTAGATTGACGATAGGACTAGAAAGGAGTGATCCAAGACCAAAGGCAAAATGATTTACTCCAGACCAATTTGGGGCAGTGGAGTAGCTAGAAAAATAACATTTGTAGGTTCAAACCCTTTGGTGATTCTTTGCCACACGCTCCCAATTTTTGACATGCCCTTATTTGTTACCCAGAGCCCTTGTACAGGCTATATTGAGTTCCATGTTATGATAGCAATCGCAAAACAGTGATCATTATCATAGAGAATGTATTATCGCTGAAAAGCATTTCAACGATATACAAACACAAGTGACCCAACTTCCGGCTATTCTCAAGTGCTTTTGTGGGGGAGCTGTGCCACCTGCACCCCCCCCAAATAAGGATTGTTAACTCCAGTGGGTTGCATGTCAAGGAGGGGGTGAAAGACGGACTGAAAAAAAAAATGGAAAGCTGCAAGCAGCGGCAAAACAATTGCCACCAGCAGGTCCCGAATCCAGTTCCTACTGCACCATAGTCAGCCACCCTCACCACCACACCACAGGGATGGCTCAGCTGCAGCAGGATCCCCTACTGATACAAACCCTCTCTCCTATCCCTCCCTTCCACCTCCCTATACTTCCCCTTCCAGTCGCTCTGCTTGCTACAGGGTAGATCTTCATGATAGTGCTATAAATGAGTCACTGTTTCTACAGTCACTCATTTATTATCACTATCATCACTGGCTACTGCTATATTGTACTCAGAAACTGCATAATAAAACTGAAAAAATCTGCAGTATTTAGCATTATGCATTTAACTTTATGCTTAATTCAAACATTGGAGAAGAAGGTGGAGGGAGAGAATTCTAGCTGGTCACTTGGTGACTGTGTTTGTAAGTGTATTTGAGGTATTTTCTTAACTGCCATTTCTGTGTGTTTGAAGAGTTGGAGAAGAAGGAGGAGGGAGAGGCTGTAGCTGGTGACTTGGTGACTGTGTTTGTAAGTGTATTTGAGATATTTTCTTGGCTGCCATTTCTGTGTGTTTGAAATTGTATTTGAGGTCTGTTCTTGACTGTCATTTGGGTACTTTTCCATTTAGTTTGGGCAGGATTGAGAGATTCTAGCAGACAAGTTTGTGAGTGGAGTGAGATGTCACTGCCAGAGGACTCCTTGGCTGATTTTTGGACACAGCCTTATTAGGGTGTCTTGTACGTGCTACACAGGTGCATTTTTTCTTCCCCCATGCTCAGAAGCTGGAGATACCACCTAAAGTCTTGTTTGAGAATATCAATCATTTACTGTAATGCCTGAAAGGTGGCAATTGATGACCTTCTCCCTTCCTTGATGTCTGTGATCCAGTTTATGTCCCTTTCCTTTCAACCTTCCCAGTGTACTATGCATTCCCCTATCTGTAGCTGAGGGTTATTCCATAGTGGTGTAAATCCTCCTGCATGCAGACAATGTCTAGCCTGCTTCCCTATTTTCTGTCAGGCTGTGTGCTACATGTATGGTAAGCCACATTTGAAGATTTTTAGGGAGTGGGCCACTTAAATGCACTGCTGGGTATGAACCTGCCATGATTGCCATCACTATTTCTAACCACCCTTGGGGCTTAGTCACAGGGTTCAAGAACATCTGGCAGGACATGACCGATAAGCTTGCACCAGAAAATCTTTGAAAGTGAGGCAGATTCCATCCCCCTCTTTTTTGGGCTCTCAATTTCACTGATCTAAACCTAGGCCTAGCTACACCCCACAGGAATGTGCCTACAATTTTGTTTAATTTTTGAAGCCATACTTCAGGTATTGTTACTGGCAGGTGAGAGAGAATGGAATAGATCTGTGGGGCTGCCATCATCTTCACCACCTCAATTTTCCCTGCTAGTGTTAAATTCAAGTGTGTCCATCTATCCATTTCCCCTCGTAGCTTTTGAATGAGAGGATTCAGGTTGATGGGGACCAGCCTGTGCAGCTCATACAGTATTTGCATTCCTAGATATTTTATGTCTTTGAGCTAGTTGCCACATGAAGAAGCTGTGTTTTGTTAAGGAGAAGGATCTCTGACTTATTAATGTTAATCTTTAGCCCAGAAAGGTGCGCAAACTTCTGCAGGATCTCTATACGATTTGGCAAAGCTTTGCCTATGTCCTCTGTCAGTATCCGAAAGTGATCTACATAGAGGTTTGTGCAGTATTCCACCTCCCCCAGTCTTATCCCAGGTAACTGTAGATGGGACCTGATCATTGTGGCCAGTGGCTTCCTAGCAATAACAATCAATAGTGGGGATAGCCAGCAGTCCTCATGCATCCGTTCGTGGAGGGGGAAGGGGTCTGACACTACATTGTTTGTATGGAGCCTTGCTGTGAATACCTGATATAAAGTATAGTCATCCATGAGCAGAAGGTTTCCCCAAAATTTCCACGGTCCAGAACTGTGTGCAAACATTCCCACTCCACAGAATTAAATGCTTTTTCAAAATCTACTGCGAAAAGCCTGGAAATTCGGTGTTAGGGTTGAAAGCCCCCCTTGCACCCCCCAGCCTGCCTCCCCAACCAGCATCAGGGTATGCATTGGGGTCATTGGCCCTAACTCTCACCCCATTCTTCTATACCTCAGCTTCTTTAAACATGTGATGGGGTGAGAGTTAGGGCCGACGACTCCAACGCACACCCCGATGCCAGTTGGGGGCGGTCTGGGGTGAAGAGGGGCTTAACCCTAACACTGAATTTCCAGGCTTTTGTCGCTGGGGAACAAATCCTAACTGATGCATTAAATGGAGTTTTTTGCCATGAATATATATGTATGTATATATATATATATATATATATATATATATATATATATATATATATATACACATACTTTATGTTTATTGATTTTCTGTGTATACAACATATACAGTCCAATATCTCATACAGGCATATAGTACATCGCAGACAGCAAAGTTGCCCTCTTATACATTTATATGGAGAACAGTAGAATTATTTGCCTAGTATTCAGTTACAATAGGAAGTGAGGGAATCCCTATCTGTTATGAATATCAAGTCCATCATTTTCTTCGAAAATTGCCAGCCTCTTCAATGGCTAAGGTTTTTCCTATAGAGAGAAGTTACACAGTGAGATACACAATCCCTAGGATTGCTATTTTATCTGGTTCTATATAGGGAGTAAAATATAGAAACATTTGACCCTTTTGACTTACTCAGAAAACCCCCAGATGCATTCTTAAAAACAATATATTCTTATCGTAAATAGAACCATCAGAGACATTCTTTTTATATATAAGGTGTTGAACATAACCTTACTATCAATGCTCCATCTAACAAGCGATGAGCTTTTAATAAAACACCAACATTTTGATTTATTGTGTACTAGTGGTCGGGCTACCACTGTTACTTCGAACCTTATGAGGTAACATGATCAAGCGTGGGCCATACACAATGGAGGGATTCCCCTCTGCTCACTGTAACATGAGCACCAACAAGAAAAAATAAAATATATTTCTAGCTCCTCAAACTGTCCCAAGCTCAAACCTCCAGTCCTGTAAAAGTACAAGATGTTTTGTCTCCCATGCTCCTCATGGGACACGTTAGAGAAAAGTAACTTTAGCAGCTTTTAAGCCCAAACCTGCTCCAAACTTCTGATGATAAATACATAATCAGTCCTCTGCTCCAGATGAGGAATCAGCTTGATCAGCACCTTCTCTGTGACTCGCATACTCCTGTTCAATTTTCTTTACCCACTGACCTGCATCTTGTGGGTTGCTGAACTGCCACGTCTTGTCTCCATAAATCACTCGAAGACTTGCAGGTAGTAAAAATGAGTGTATGATGCCCAGCACTCTTAGCTGCTGTCGTACTGCATGAAATGCCTTCCTTCTGGCTGTAGTTTGAAAGGACAAGTCAGGGAACAGCTTAACATCTGAGCCTTGTATCTCCAACAGGTATGTAGCTCTTGCTGTCTGGATTACAGCATCCCAAACTTCTGAACTGGAAGATCTAATTAAGATGGTGCGGGGTGCAGATGGTGTAGTTGGTTGGATTCAAGGATTCACATGATATGCCTTGGTGAGTGCTGACCATATAAACCCCTCCAATATGTCCAATTTTTCCTTGTGCCAGGTGACCATGTACAACAATAAGTTAGATACCTCAACCCCTTCTGGGACTCCAACCATGTGTATATTACCAGATCGAACCTCATTGTCATTCGCTTCCATCCAACTTTGCAGTTGCCCATTTTCTTTAGTTAGGGAAGCAACAGTTGCTAGGGTTGAAATAGATCTTTTCTCAGTCTCCGCCACAGATCCAACTAACTTTTGGATTGCCCCTTCATGAACTTCTAGTTTTTGAAGTGTACTTTCAATTTTGGAATCCATGGCCTTCATGGATTCAATCACGGCCTTTCAAGGAGGCTATGATGCATCCCCGGACCCTCCACCATTACTCGCCAAGGATCCCTGAGCCTTGCTGGTGTTAGGTTGGGCCTAATCTTTTGGAGGCCCCTGGTACTGTGATTTCTATCATATCATTGTCCAAAATTATATCAGTCAGTTCCACTCTATGTCTTCTGTTCAGAACCAACAAAATCGTTTTTTTTTAGAGTCTCTGAATTGTTTTTTGGAAAAATTGCACCTTGAGGTAAAGATCATCAAAAGGGTGCATCCAGCCTCAAAGATGGCTCTCTAGCACACCCCAGCTTCCCTACTTTTAATGCTTTGAAATATGCATCCCAGGATTTTTGTGGTCATGTTTTGCCTTATGTTTAGTGTGTGTGTTTAAGGATAGATTGTTACTAATATAAATGCCTAGGTCTTTTTCAATAGTGGTTAAATCCAGTACATGGCCATTCAATGCGTATGTGAAATTAGGGTTATTATGACCAATGTATATAATTTTACATTGTCCTTTGTTAAATTTCATTTTATTTTGTTTTGCCCAGTTACTAAGTTGGTTAACGTTTTCTTGAAAAAGTACTTGTGAACTTGAATCTGTAATAATTGCACCAATTTTGTAGTCATCTGCCTACTTGCATATCCATGCAGAACTGTTGGTCTGCATGCATGAAACAAGTATATTAAAGAGGACAGAACCCAACACAGAGCCCTGTGGTACACCACTTGTGATATTTCCCAAACTTGATTTGTATCCCCGAATCACCACCCTCTGCTTTCTATTGTCCAGCCATAAAATTATCCAATTAATTATGCTGAAGTGTATTTTAATTTTTTTTTCCAATTTTTTAACCAGGTGAGACACACTAAGCTGAAAGCTTGTTTACAGGTACAACCTGGGAGTACAGGGAAGTTAAGTGACTTGCTCAGGGTCACACAGTATGCAAGTGGGGCTGTGGGATTCAAACCCAGGTCTCCAAATTTGCAGCTCAAAGCCTTAAACCACTGCACTATACTGCCTTTAATAAGATTTTCAACCAGGATTGTATGCTAAACAGTGTTGAACGCCTTACTATAATCCAAAAAAAGAACATCAACAGACATTCCCTTATTGATATCTGAACTCACAGGCTAAAATAATTGTATGAGATTTGTGAGGCAAGATCTATCTTTACAGAACCCGTGTTGTGATATGTCTAATAATCCTTTCTCTCTAATGTGGTTAGTAATTCTTCATTGCAGTAACCATTCGATTAGTTTCCCTATGACTGAAGTCAGGCTAGTTGGCCTATAATTGTTAGCCTTAGTTTTATTGCCATCTTTAAATAAAGGTGTTATGTTAGCTTCTCTCCATTGGGGTAATGTCTTGCCTTCCTGAATGGTTACATTAAATAACTTAGTTAAAGGTCCGAGCAATACTGAGGATACTTCTTTTAAGAATTTTGGGAGTATGCCATCAGGGCCTGCAGAGCTGTTGGGTTTAATAGATCCTATTACTGATGAGACTTCTGCTTTAAATTCCATAAAGGTATCCTGATTTGTTGGGATAACACTAGTTATGGGTTCCTTTGGTTCAAAATACACTTACAAAATAATTGTTAAGGTCACTGGAAATTTCTTTCTTATTGCTAATAATAGTAACATTAGATGTTACTAAAGGCCCCACAACCTTCTGGTTACCTTTCAGAGAGCCAACATAGTTAAAAAATAGTTTTTTATTATCTTTTGCAAGTGTGGCTAGTTTGCCATGTTTGCTCTTCTGATACTGATTTTTAGTTTTTGTTTTGCCGATTTTTTATAATTTTCCCAAGTTTTTTCCTTTGGACTTTTTGTATATTTTCTGTATAATTTTTGTTTCTGTTGATAAGTTTTTTTAATTTTGTTATTCCACCACAAGGGTAGTTCTTTTATTATTATGATATTTTGTCCTTTGTGGAACTCAATTGGATATACAAAATTGTATTTTATCATTGATCCTTCTCCAGGTATTCTCAAGATTTTGATCCTTTAATCCAACTTCCCATTCCCATGTTGTTAACCAGTACTTAGTATGTTTATAGCTAGCTTTGTGGAAGTCCCTCATCATTGTGATACCCTTAATACCTTGGTTTTTAGTTTCAGTTTTAATTTCTACTATTCTATGGTCGCTATCACCCAACAGAGGCAGTACTATTGGATCGGATAAACCTGTCTTAATGTTAGTTAAGATAAGATCTAGAATCTTGTTTTCTCTTGTCTGTATTTTAACTAATTGCTCTAGGTTGTTAGCAATTACAATATTAATGAATCTATTTTCACAATTACAATGGCCCTCAAGCAAGTCCCAATTAATGGAAGGGAAATTAAAGTCTCCCATCAAGACATAATCTCTATCAACATTCATACTTTCAATATCTGTGAGAAATTGATGAGTTTCAATAGAATTTAAATTGGGTGATCGATAACCTAATCCTACAGTTAATGATTTATTATGCAAATTAATTTTGGCCCACAGCAGCTCAGATGTGTTATGGATTGAGTTTATTTCACTCACTTTAAATTTTTCATCCACATATAAAGCAATCCCTCATCCTACCCTATCTGTCCTGTTTTTAGAAATTTTTGTGTAGCCTGGTATTTCTGTATTCCATTCATCATTTTGAAACCATGTCTCAGTAAAGCCTCATATTGCTATTTGCTTAGTTATCAAGATACTCCTCAGTTTGTCTATTTTATTTCTTAAACTTCTGGCATTTATCAATACTATGGAAACTGTATCTTTTTCTGGGGTGTCTAACTGTGGTGTATTGTTATTATTATGATTACTTTTCACATTTAAATTATTACTTACCATGTTTTTTAACAGAGACTGGAAAGTCTCTGTTACAACCTCACCCCCCATTAATTAGTTTAAAAACTCATTAATATTGAATAGCATTTTTTTTCCTAATAGATTACATCCTTTTCTGCTTAGGTGGGGACCATCCCAACAGTAATTTTATTTTTTATTGTAGAATTCCTCTCAGTGGGTAATGCATTTAATATTCTGACTCAAGCTCCATCTTCTGAGTCATCCATTAATATATTTAATTTTATTCACTTGGTTTCAGTGGCTCTGGGCATAGGCAGAATCTCAGATACAGTAATAGTACAATTCATATCTATAAGTTTATTGGTTATAGATACAAAATCTTGTTTTATTTTGTAGGCAGGCTGGGTTGTGACATCATTTATTCCTATGTGTAATATCACCAGTGGGTTTTCTCCAACATTAGCTAATATATTATCTAATCTGGTGGCAATGTCCATGATGTGTGCACCTCTATAACATGATACTGTTCTGTTATAGTTATCAGGGCTACAAATTGTTCAGTCCAGGTGTTTTATGATGGAGTCTCCAATTACAAATATTTGCCTTGATACACTATTCACAATCTCCATTTGGGATTCTATTTGAATCAAGTCACTGTTTTTGTCTGAGTTAGAGCACAAATGAGAAGGTTCAATAGGACCATAACTTAATAAGGTTGCCTTCTCTGAGCCACCTATATTGTCATTATTGATGTCCTTATTTGTGATAAACATTGCTTGTTCTGCTGATGTTTGAGCCTGAATTACTTTATCATGTTTTCCCTAGGATTCACATGGTTGGGGGACAGATTCATTGTCTGTTAATACAGAACTTAGTGGATCAAAGAAGTTAGAGACTGGGGTCAAGAACTGGTTAGCTTTACAACCTCTCCTGGGGGCTTTTGAACTCTGGACTAAAAACCAATCATCATCTGGATTCATTGCTGTTTCATCCTCCCTGTATCTCTTCCTATGTGGGGTATCTTTTTGTTTTAGTTTATCTGGGGATGATGTAACCATGATGAGTACTGTAATTGGGCTTGAGACAGCTATAGAACGGGGGGGTGTTCCTTACTTATATTTTGGACATACATATCAGTATTGACCCCTTTTGTTGAAGTGCATTTAGTTTTTCTTGCCTGAAATCTCAAGTCCATCTCATTCTGACTTTTCTCGATTTCAGTTAATCTTTCATTAAAGAGGCTGATTTCCTGTGCTAGTACTTTATTTTGGTTACATTTGTCACATATATATAATTGTGGTATTTCAAGCTGCTCGATTATTAGGTACATTGCACAGGATGAACACTTGATTCCCAGCATTCCATCTATCATTTTTATCATTTCTATTTTGGTAGATTTCGCTTTATATGCACTAGATAGACACATATTATAAGTCCTATTAGTCCAGGATTAGTTAATCCCTGCTAACTAGATGTTATTCATTTGTTGGAGAATCAATAATATGCCTTACCTATTCATGGACAGGTATTTCAGAACTGTATTTACACGTCTCCCAATCAGCCCAAACATGTCACAACATGCACCATGACGCGCATGTCTTTGCATGCATCTTCGTGCATGGAGACGTGTGCTAGCCCTGCTCACGCTCACCCTGCTCACTGCAGTGCAATTTAAATCATTGTCTGTGACCCGGAAATGGAACAAGGGACACTAGACAACTAAATACATCAATTTGTTAGCCAAGGATAGTGCCTGAATTACAATTCAGCCCCAGATAACTGAGATGTAGTTAAGGTAAGATTTTGAAGTTGTTAACTAGCAATATCACAGTGATGAAAGACATTGCCAGTAACAACAGGTGGTAGTCCATTATTTTGCCTTCAGGCTTTCTGCGCCTTTTTCTTCTCCCTTTTGGATTTCGTCTCTTTTCTTGGGGTCTCAAACACCTCTCCCTCAAAAGGAAAAGTATTCCCAATGTTGTGGGCTTTGGTCTGAAACATTGTGGCAATGGGCAGCTAATTGTTCTTTAGGGGTAAGAAGTTCATCGAACTACAGAAAGTCTTGGCCAATAACCGCTGGTACTGGTAGTTTGGGTACAATCCTCACGGTCATTGTACTTTCTTTCCCCTCAATGTCTAGTGTTATTTTGGTGGTGGGGTACTGGGTTATATCCCCATGAACACAAATAACTCTTGTAAAAACTTCTGTAATGGGTGGTTTCTCTAGTACATCAGGGTGGCCTAGAGTCTGTCTGCTTCCTGTGTCTATCAAGCCCATCATGGTTTTACCCTGGATCTTTACATTAGTGGCAAAGATACCCCAGTTCAAGAGGGCTAAATGGGCAGCCTCATTGTTCTTTTTATAGCAATATCTCTCGATATGGACTTCCTCAAAACAATACCGACAAAATATTTCCAGGTTATATGGTCTACCCCCTCTACCTTTGGGCCTCTTTGCATTTCTTCCTAAGGGACATGATGGAATAAAAGTAGAGGTTCTTACCGGTTGCTGGGTTGGTGTGATGGTAGGGTTCATTGTTTTATACCCCTTCTTGGCTGGTGTCTGGCTGCCAGGAAATCCTCCATCAGGGTGATGGCAACCTCTGCTGATTCTGGGTGATGTTCCCTCATCCAGATCTGGACATCAGCAGGCAAAATTTGTAAACATGGTTCCATCACCACTGCTTCTATAATATCCAGCAATGTTTTCCCCTCCAACTGTAGCCATTTGTTGCACAGTTCATTTAAATGGGAGCATGTCTCTGTTTGTGTATCAGTCCCCTGATGTTTTAGGGATCTAAAGTGTTGTTGAAGGGTTTCAGTATTAATATCAAACCACTTCAGAATCTCTTTTTTCATGAGATCATATTTTTCCACACTTCTGTGGTCTGTGTGTCTATACGCCAATTAGGCTCAACCCATGAGACAGAGAACCAGTCTTACCACCTACTGTTCTGGAGGCCATCCAGATGTTTTTGCTACTCTTACAAAAAGAGAGAGACAGGCCTCTATGTCATCAGTGGTGGACATTTTTGTTAACTTAATGTCCTATGGGGTGATATGTGTACCATCAGATGTTTTGCTAGTCCCAATAATCTGCAGGGCCTTCATCGTGTCCTCCCATCGTTCATCCAATCGTCATCACTCCTTCTTCCACTCCTGGCTATCTTGCTCCCAAAGTCACTCCATCTCAATCTGTTTTTTGGCAAGCCATTTCAGGAGCTCACTCATATTCTCTGGTGGTTCCTCGACTAGAACCTCCTCTAGTCCTTCTTCTCTGACATCCTCTTCATAAGAATCCATTGACTGATGTTCAGATTTGGCCCTCAGCTTTCTCTCAAACTCCAGTCTTGGGAGCAGTTCTTTGCCTGTTTGCTCTGCCATCGCTCTGGTCAGAGCAGGTGATACAGGGGTTGTCATAATCAAGTACCACCGTGTCACTGGCTATCCTGGGGTATCAGGTCTGATACCTATTGGAATCCACCCTACTGGCTTAGGACTTCCAATAATCCCACTTTTAACATCAAATGTTGCAGGTTCACAAGTAAGGATAACTTGGAACACAGTATATGTGGTATAACATGCCACAGTGTGGTTTTATTTTATAAAAAAAAGTTGCAAAATAATAAATAAAAATAATATTCAGAAACAAAAAGAAAATAAACAATAGCACAATGCTATTTCCAATAAACTGAGTCACTTTCCTTCAGGTATCAAATGCAATACTTCAGCTTTCCTGCTACGTTGGTTCAGGCACCTGTTCAGGCACAGGTCCTTCTCTTGCCTTAACCTCAGGCAAGTGAGACTAGCTTCTCAGCTCATCTAACCTTAGTTATTTCTGGAAGGCTTTTATAGCTCTCCCACTTAATTTAAATCCTGCCCACAGAATGCAATTGAACATTTTTCTGCTCTCCAAAGCTCACAACTATGCCTATACATAACAAAATTTGGTTGTTTCTAAGCCTGCTTAATAGAGAGCATTTTTATAGAAATGCCCTTTATAACGATGGGCTGGCCAGTCTTATTTCAGTTTTAAACATACGTATTCACTTAAGCTAAGCTCCTCCCACTGGCCAGCATGAGAATCCCACCATTTTATTGTACAAAAATGGGCCACAAGGGGCAGCTGCTCCCCTATAACATTTTATTCTGAACGTGTTCTCCTAGAATCAGGTCAGGCATTCTTTTATTTCTAGCCCATTTCACATATCACATTTATATTAACATTTGTGGACTTCTTAATACCTTTATAGTGCTTATGATGTAGGATGCTATCTATTGAGACAGGCAGTGTCTCATTCAGTACACTTTGGCAGTATTTGTTTTATTCATTTCGGCCCTCAGCCCTCAATTTTATTTTTATTTATTTATTTTAATTTTTTCTCAGGGCAGCAGCTTATCACTATTAGGGATGTTCCTGTCCCTTTCTCTACAGTTAGGCACTCATTTTTTTTTATGATTTGATGAGTGGGCAGCTTTCTGGCAAAAGTGAAAGCTTTTTTGCCTCCCTGCTTTAATCTGCACCACAGCGTGAGGAGAGAGAGAGAGAGAGTGAGGAGCTAGCGCTTCTCGTCTTTTTTCATAACATATAATATCACTCTCTCCTCTAACGGGATTTATTTTCTTTAGACCCCACTGGGTCTTGTCAATAAAAGGGGCACCATGAAAAAAAACAACAGAGACACAGAGCGGTTGCAAAAGTAAAAGTATTGCCGTTCCATGACACCTTAGTTTGCTCCATTTCAAGAAGGGAGCATTTTACTTCAGAGCAACGTTTCTCAGCTGCAGTCTTTGAATCACTGCTGCATACATTCTCCATGGCTTGGCTGGCAAAAGGTCTTTATGGTCTTTAGAGCCAGCAAGCTGAGAGCCTTCCCTGCAATTTATTCAATATCCGCTAAAGGGGTTTATGTAGAAATCACCGAGCGGTGGCAAAGGAAAAAGAAAAGTTTTGCCGCTAAGTGACTGCTAATCCTGTTTTGATGTAGGATTCTGCCAAACTCTTTCCTTATAACTATGGGGTGGCATCATAGAAAAGCAAAATATCAAAATGTTGCTGTTCTGCCTTCTATTTTATAAAGCTTTGGATCTCAAAGCATGGGTATCATGATATTTGCCCAAGTGCTCAGAAAATATACATGTAGCCCCCTCTCTGGTGCCATCCTGGAGAGGGTCACTACCCCTGCCATGCAGGCCTGACCACAGTTAAGGGGTCTGGGTTCCCATAGCTGACCTACGGGGGTCCTTTCCCAAGACTTAATAAATAACATGGCGGTGCATCCACCCAGAGTACATATTCAGTGGGTCTGTTTGCTTGCAGTACAACCCCTTGAGATGTCATACCAACCCACTTCCTCAACAGTTACGCCAACATGGACTTACCAGGATTCAAACCTCCCTGCATTGCGTTACACCATTTACCTTTTCCATTTCAGATAGCATGCTCACTAAAATTAGGCTCTAGATTAATTTCTGCTGCAAAACAATAACATTTGGTTTATTTACAGGGTGGCTGGCTTAGGATGGGATAAGTGGAATAGAGTTCAAGCAGACATTTTCCTCTTCATTTCCAAGATTTGCATTTCCCCAAATCACATTTCCCTATTGATTCGATCCCTATCATTTTGGTCAATGCAGCCACCAAATCTGTCTAATTAGCTAACTGCTGCAGGTGTAACTCATGTCCAAACATACAGGTCCCAGTCCAAGTGAAACTCCACAGTCCCATCACTGGGTACTCAGATTTTAGTTGCAGGCCTGAGATGTAGCTGGTAGCTGGCATTGGCATGCTTTTTTGAATTAAATTAACTTTTTACGTTCCTTTCTTTTATTTAGACCTTTGCTCTACCTCCTACCCGGTGTGCATTCCTAAACTATGTAGATTCCCCAGGTGCAGGACAATTCCTGCTGTTTACTCACAGTTCTGCAGAATCAGTCCTTGGATGACACAGTTCACTGAATTCCTGGAGACTGATGGAACACAGGCAGAACTAGGCTCCAATGCTTGAAACAGGGGGCACAGAGGCTGCAGCTTGCTCTTCCTTCCTCTTGCTTGCAGATCTTGAAACTTGTTCCCTTCAGCCCATTACAGGTCCATTGTAGGGCATGTGTGCAAGGTCTGCCAACTACAGAGGACCCAGAACAGGGAGTGGCCCTGTGGCCCAGCTCCCTCTGATCAGAGCACCCTAGCACTCTGGTACAAGACCCATGATCCTCTGCAGCAGCAGACTCCACTTGATGGGGGTTAGTGAGTTCCCCACCTGGCCCTGGGTGTCAGCAGAAACATTCAGTACATTCTCTGCTTCTTCCCTCTTTCTTTCTCTCTCTATTTTTTCTGCCATGGTATGTAGCCAAAGCAATCTGTTTCTTTCCCTTTCTGCATCTCAGGAGCAGACAGCAAGTACCCGACCCCGAAATGCACCTGTCCATCCTTCTGCTTTCACAGCCTCTCAACTTCAACACAGCCACATTCTCTCTCTGGCTCACGTATATATCCTTCACTCAAAGTCCCTTTTCTCACTGTGTAGGTACATAACAATTCTTCATGCGAAGAGGTTCACTCTTCCTTTCTTTCTCTCAGCACATTTATATTCTCTTATTCCTCATCATTCCTCTGTGTCCCATCTTATCCCAGGCTTAGATACAACCTTTGTCCTTTTACCAGGCTCAGGACACAACCTTTGTCTTTTCCCAGGCTTAGACACAACCTTTGTCCTTTTTTCAGGCTCAGGACACAACCTCATTTCTCCTCTTCCCACCGCTTGGGTGCATCTTCAATACAATACAAATTCTTGTAATCTGCAATTTTCCCTTTTCCATTTGAGCTGCACTTTGTCTCACAGTGGTGGTACAATTTCAGAACAATGCAGAACATTCAACAACCTGCAGCTTTCCTTTTTTCTCTTCAAAGCTGCTTCTTCCTTGCTTCTGCTTTCCCTGATGGGGCAGGCACTCCCTGCCACGGGAGAAAATTTCTGGCAGCCCCCAGGCAGGCCCGTCCTGCAGCCCCATTCTCTCCAGGGGTGAGATCCCCTGTCCTTTTGAAGGGGCTCCCAATGAACTGACTCAAACTGCAACTGTGCTGTCCTCTTGGGAGCTTTCTGGCAGCCTCCATTGGCTGGAGCCACTGTCCTCAAGAAAAATTAATATGCATGAGGCTCCCTCCATGCCACATTAGTGCAGAAAAGTGACTAAACTCTCCCCGGTCTTTTCCCCCAAAAGTCTCTTCACACAGTCCCAAAGTCCCTGGCTAGAATCCTGGCTTGGTGGTTGGCTGGCTGATGTCATGAGTCTGCTAAACATGGTGCCTGATGTAAACAGTGTCCCAATATTTTAACAGTATCCCAGGTTTAATGTCCCTGTAGTCAGACCTTTTATCTTTATTTTACATTTTCCCCATGGATGTGTAGCCACCCCAGTGCCCTCCAAAGCAACTGCTCTCTTACTTTCTCCCATTCAGTCCTTTCTCAGTTGCTGCTGCCATTTCTTATTGCCCCTAGGCAGCTCATTCATTTCTAAATACAGCTCATGTGTGCCTCAACTTCATTCCTTTGCTGCAACCACAGTATGCATTTTTATTTAATTATTTTCCCATGGTCTGGAGGCAAACTCTTTTTCCTTGCCCACCAGCGCTTTATCTATTTAACTTACTTCCTTTTCCCTCTGTCGCTAGCACCACTAATCTATGCCCCCAGGTGCAGGACAGAACCAGCTCATCTTTATTCATGAGCCACTTCATTAATATGCACAAAGCAGCTCCCTGTTCTGGGGCGCGATTGGTGCTCCCAAAAAGTAAATATCCTCCCTCCCAGTTGCCACTCCCTCCCAGCTAAGGTCTTCAGTACCTGTTTTGCTCTACCCAGAGACTGGGGCCACTGGAGAGGCAAACTGAACTGGTCACAAATGGCCACACAAAAATGTGCTGCTGCGTATGCACAGAGCTTGCCAGCGCAGCAATGTCATTTTCAAAACTGGCAGCTCCACGAACCATCTCCTCCAGCCCCTCTCTCTCTAAAACCCATATGGGGCACGCAGGAGAAGCAGAAACACAAGGAGCAAGCCAGGAAATGGGGACCCAGAGGAAAAAAGAATGGGATTGGAAGCAAAACCCTGGGGAAATGAGCCTTTTGGGGGCTCAGCCCCTGGCAGGGGGGTTACATATGAAAATAAACTTTTACCAGAGTTGCTTGCATGTATATGAAATTTGCACTACATGTTACATCTAACAGTTTATGCAATATATATTCCTTATTCAGTTTGCACAACAAATATGCATTTGACAACCTAAAACACACCTGCATTTTACTTATAAATCTTTATAAGCACTGCAGCACTTTAACCATATACATTGTAGCATTTCATTCCTTTATAGCACTCATGCACTTTAACCATATATTTCATCATACTTAGGCACTGAATGCCATTTAAACACCTTAATTAATAACAAGCCAGCTAGCATGCTGGGCATTGTACAGAATATTCTGTTTTATACTATATATTGTGCTTGCTGTGCTTAGGAGGTTCTGGTGAGGGACAGAAATAAGAAAAATGAATTAAAGTATGAAAAAGATTTAGAAGAATAGAGAAGGCTGACGTAGGTGGCCAACCTACGTCAGTGTTAGAATAATAGAATAGAAAAGATTAGACAGCCAGTGATATGCAACAGATTCATTAAGTAGGAAGAGAAAGAAGATAAGAAAGATATCCCTCTACCCTGGCATTCGGACTTATAGAATGCAGTTCTATCACAAACACCCAGGTCAGCTCCCTAACCCAGGTGAACTTTATAAAAAGAATTTACTAGCAGCACTTCTTTGTACTTCATTTCACTTCTGTTGACAACAAAACAAGAGATGGTTAGTGCCAACAAAATAAGGGTGATGTAATTGAATGTTTTTTACTGCATATGTGTGTGTGTGTGCATTTGCACACTCGTGGGATGGGTTATACACACAGATATAAAGCACAGTTATCTACATATACAGTCCCTGCAGAGGCATAATAACATACAGAAGCATGCATGTGCACACACACACACACAGTCATATACACACACATGTACTCACACACATCAATTGTATTTAGTGTGAAAAGTTTAGCTAAGATTGCCAGAAAGAGACTGGGGGCAACTCTTTATAAAAGGATATTGGAACATTCGTACTGTGAATTTATACAATTCAAATACAATCATGCTGTAATATACTACATATTATGAACTGAGGATTGTAAATAGAGGAATCTGATTGGCTAAGAGCTCTTTGAAGCCATGGTGATATCGGGCTACATCATCATGGCTTCAAAAAAGTTCTGGCACCACCAGCCTCCTTGCTCTGTACTGTCTGAGAACTATTTTTTCAAAATGGACTCCTACACCACCCAAAAACTCATTCATAAAACATTTCAAAACCTGTTTCTTTTATTTTTTTTATTTATAAAATGTCAAACTCAGTTCATAATAGCAATAAGTCACTCCAGGGTGCGGTATATCATGGGATATCATCACTTCTCAGGCAGTTGGATGCACTGTGCCTGCAGCCTCATGCCCAACCATCCGAGGCGTGATGATATCCCGTGATATACCACACCCCGTCATGCCTCATTGCTTAAGTGTAGAATTCTTAAACTGAGAACACTGGGTATCCTAAATTCATTTGTCCAAGTTCCCCATCCCCTCTTATTGAAGACTGTAGCAATAATAGAAAGATAAGTACATAACATAAATAAAGAAACATAGACTACATATAGAAAGATAAATAGAAACATTGTTTGCAGCATTTTACCATGGCAGTCTCTCTTTTTACTGGCTGTGTATGTAAATATTGCTGTCCTCTACCACCTGTTGCTATACTGAGTGGCAGTGAATGCTTGCTCTATACCAATGAAGTTCAAAATTAAGTTTCCTCTGATTATGTGAGGACATTCCCAGGGATCCCCATAGAAACAAAACTGTCTTAAAGCATGTGTTTCACACCATGAGCAATGACTGGCCTTTCTTCATGTACTATACCTCCAGCATTAAGACAGCTTACTTTACCTTTACTAACTCGATTCGACAATATGTTATTAAGCAACAGGAGAGACTGCGGAATTGGGTTATTAAACATTAAGAAATATGGTACTAACACTGGAGGTAATGTTCCTGGATATAGATCAGTGAGTGGTCAGTGCTCCTCAGCATGACACCGATGATGGAGGATACCATTTCTTTATACAGATTAAGTAAGAATATGAATTTAAAATATAAAAGACTGCAAAAAAATGTGTTAAATGCCAATAATGGGAGAATGCATGTACATACTAATTTGGGATGTCCAGTGCTATCCTGTTGTTTGTTATGTAAGACATATTAAGTCATTTTGGTAAGGGCACCATATAAACAAAAGCTGATTAAGTTTGTTAGTATTCCATATTTTCAATAGAAGTGAAATTCATTAAGATACACCCTAATAGAACAAACTCTGGTCAGAGCCAATATGGCTGTGGAGAGCTTTTGGGATGCTTTTACCCATTATTTCTAATGAATTTGCACAATGCAGATCTGCTGAGAGGCAGTTTCACCGTGGCCTTCCTTTTACACATTTTTACATTGTATTTTCTTAGAATATACCTGCTGATTGCTATAGTCTGGATAGTTCACAGACGACATGGCTTCTTATTTTCAGTGGGGCTCTACATCTACACAATATTATGGTGCATTGCACAAAATCAGAACACACTGAAAACTAAATTTTACATCTGGACTAGGCTACCCTGAATAAATACATTATAAAAATGATAAAATCATTACCTGACTGAAAACAAGATATTGCATCTAATCTGGGACATCCTGAGTCAATACAGTGCAAAAATGTGTAAAATGCAGATCACAATGATAATGAGATGTAGCATCTCCCCAATGCTATCCAGGATACAAAATATAGGATAAGAAATATTTGAAGAGCTAGTGGACCAAAACAGGCAGACAGGAAAATAATACAAATTTTAAGTAGTAGTCAGTTGTAATTTTTCATTTCTGAAGTATTTTTCTTTTTCTTTTTTCTCATCAGAAAGTATTCTATGTGATAATATTGTACTGGATGTGTGGAACAGTACTTAGCCTGGCAGCTGACATAACTTTCTCTACTGCCCCACACTACAACATCAGCATTGTTATCTCGCTGACTGTGACATCACAGGTGAACAACCTGGTAGTCACTCACTTGCTGTTCCTAAGTAGAAGTGATGCCACAGTCATTGAGGTCACAATGCTGATAATATAGTGTGGGGCAGTAGAGTAAGATATGTCAGCTGCCAGGCTAACAGCTGTTCCACATAACATCACACCTACTAACATCAGGTAAACAATCTTGTAATTAAACAAAAGGGGAAAAAAAGTACATCAGATATAAAAGGTAATGGTTAGCTGCTTTTAAAATCTAATATTAGTTATAGGCAGTACAGTAGGTCTTTAAAGGCAATGAACTGTAAACTGAACTTCACTGTGTTCACTGACATACATAAACAGTTTCTTTATTGTGTTATACTATATTCGACTGCAGTATTTGTTTTGAATTTTGTGGCCATGAGGATGGTGTGTACAGTGTGTGTGTGTGTGTGTGTGTGTGTGTGTGTTTGCTGTAGCTCAATATATTTAATTCCCAAAAAGCATAGTAAAAAATTCCTGCTGATTGCTGAATAATTAGCCTGTATAGTATGCAGAAGGCTTGGCATATGTCTGAGACAGTGCTGATCAGATAATGTCTTAAGAGGTTAAAAAACAGTGTAAATCTTTGTTCCTGGTAAAGAGTGACATTTATGAGGTATGAATCTTTCTTGAAAGACAATACTTGCCCCACTGAAGCTACTAGCAATGAAATGTTTAAATGCTAAGTATTTAAATGTGCAATTTGTTGCATTTTGAAGGGGGTAAACAAATCTCCAGTTCAATAGGCAACCAATATTTAACAAGCTGTTTCAGATTCCTAATGGCCATCTGATAAGTAGCTTTAGTACTGTCTCCAACATTCTAAACAGAAAGAAGGGAGTATTTTATTTTATTTGGCATAGTGATTTATAGTTGTGGAAGCACACATTGAAATGTCCGAAAAATGTGTTCTACGTTCCTCCATTTATCTAGCTACAGACAGCAAGAAGGCTGTAGGCTCTGTCCACAGCCATAAAAAGAGGAGGATAACGTCTGACGCTCCGTATTACACTCAAGTGCTGTAAGGAGAAGGCTACCTTAGGTCTTTTATAGGGAATGTGCAGCTTCTTTAGGAGCTGTTGATGCGTCTAAGATTACTTTGGAAAACATAATGTTCAGACACAATTCAGCTTGTATTTCATTTACCTTCAGTAGAGCTCTCCTCCCTCTTATTTATTGCTGAGGAAGACCCCCACTGAAGCAAGATTCTACCTGGTTACACGAGCACTTCCTGAAGAGTGTGGTATAAACCGTGCTGCAGGAATGCACATGTTGGAATAGCAACAAGGGTAGAATCATGTCGAGCTTAGAAGAGGAGAAGAAGGAGGATATTGCAGTCACTGGCTGAGTTGCCCCTATGGCAGAGCAGATTAAGGCAGCAGCTCAACTAGGAGAGACTGGGAGACCAGGGTTCTAATCCTGGTCTCCCCTCAACATGTTTCCACGTCCAGAACACTTCTATCTTTTTTTTACAAGAGGCCGTGGAAGCAGTAAGTGCACAGCCTCACAAACATAGCTTTTCCCCATGTTCTGATCCTCCCCAGATTTAGGATCTTTAAGTACATGGGGTGCTGGGGGCCAGAGCTCCATGCATCGGTGGGGTGGAGCCCCCCACAAGAAAAGAGAGATGGATTGCTATTTATTGTAGAATGGTAGGGGTCTTCCAACTGCTACTATTCTCGCTGTGTTTCCTGGTGGCATTCAGTAGTGTTGCTGTATTGGAGAGAGCTGTTACTACAGTGCTGTTATAGATGGTGGTGTTATTGATAGCACTCTTTCTGATCTAGTGCCAAGCAAGATCTCATTCCCTTAGCATTCATCTGTCCCTACAGCTTATTCACTAAATGAAATCATAATGCTTTGTTGTGACATCATTGTCTGCTGCCATAAGAATAACTGTTACAAGCATAGTATTATGACATCAAGGATCTCATATTCAAAAATGGGCAAAAAGGAGCACAAAGTGTGTGCTGCTCTTGCCCATTGTCCACTACCCTGAGGATGCTATATTCAGTCAGATAGCACACTAGTGCTATCTGACTGAATATAGGGTTATGTAAGTGCAGCCCTAACATGGAACCTGGCAGTGCAGGGAACAGCGCCACCAGTTCAGATAGCACAGGTAGCTTCTGCTGGGATGTTCAGGGAACACCATGCAAATGAGCCCATTGGGCAAGCAAGGCACAAAGAGTCCATTTACATATCCATTATGGGTGCATTTGCATGGGAAGCAGTGGCAGTTTTGGACACTGGTGTCTAGTGGTCCCCCCCACCCTTCAATCGCCATCTCCACAATAGTGTAAACATGCATGGTGCCTAGTGGTCCTCCAGGCCTGCAATCACCATCCCTGGTGTAATTTAAATTATCCCTGGTACCAAGTCGTCCCCCTGCCCTGCTAGCTCAATCCTCAGTGTAATAAAAAAAAAGGTTCCAAGTGGCCATCCAATCACCATCCCAGGTGTAATTTAAATTATTCTTGGTGCCTAATTGTCATCCCCTCCCACTAATTTCCATCCCCATTGTCAATTACAGATTCTCTGGCATCTAGTGGCACCCCCCACCCACCAATCCCTGCCCCCATACCAACGTATTTTCTCCTGGCATCTAGAGTCCCCCCACACATACTACCGGTACTGTCAAACCCACCCTTCCAACCCCTTCTTATCTTCAGCATTCGTGCTGTGGATCCCATATGGAGACCGACACAGCCCTCCTCTCACCTCCTTGGCCAACCACCATATGGAAAGACAGGGAGCACTAATCTAATGTACTGTACTAGACACACATCCTCTGTATTGTACAAGGAGTGCACAGTCTGTGTATTGTACAGGGGATCATGTGGCCTGTGTACTGTACAAGGAGTATTCTCCCTGTACAATACAGAGGATGCATACTCCGTGTACAGAACACCGGATGAACATTGGATGCATACTCCCTCTCTTTCCATATGGTGGCTGGTGGAGGAGATGAGAGGAGGGCTATGCTGGTCACCGTATGGGATCCACAGTACTGATGCTGAAGATAAGAGGAGTTAAAACAATAGGTTTGTTGGTGCTCACAGTGCAGGGGGGCACTAGACACCAGGGAATGGTTCATTAGTACAGGGACAGGGATGGTGGGTGAGGGGGTGCCACTAGATGCCATAGAATCTGTGATCAACTATGGGGAAGTTGTTTGGTTCTTCATGACTAAGGTGACTGACAATCACGGCAGATCTCCACCCAGCACACTCTATGGGCATTGCTGATGATCAGTGCTTGGCTCCTTGCCCTCTGTTTTCCTGGAGTGCCTTCGACTACCCGGAGTTCATGGATGTCATGAGGATTGTCCAGGATGCTCACCCTAAATACTGTAGTTTGGATCCAGGACCAGCTTCCCTGATTTTGGGTTGTATTGATTCCATCAGACCAGTTTTTGCTCAGACAGTTTGGTGGTCCCTGAAAACAGGTGAGTTTCCTAGCTCCCTGAAGGAGGCAGTGGTAACACCCCTCCTGAAGAAAGCTTCATTGGACCCAAGCTGCCTTGCAAACTACAGACCAATCTCTAACCTTCCCTTTTAAGGGAAGGTGGTTGAGAAGGTAGTGGTCGCACAGTTAGAGAACCATTTGACCATCCATGACATCTATGAACCCCTCCAGTTTGGTTTCTGAAAGAGGCATAGTACAGAGACAGTGCTGGTTCAGGTGCTCAATGATCTCCTGATGGCTAGAGATCAGAAGAACCGTTCCATCTTGGTTCTTCTTGATCTCTCATCAGCGTTTGATACTGTGGACCATGGGGTTCTCCTTGATCATCTGAGGTTCATTTGTGGCCTGTCTGGTACAGTCCTCAAGTGGTTTACATCTTTCCTCACTGGAAGAACTCAGAGGGTGGTGTCCGGGATTTATTCCTCAGACCCAATCCCTCTGTCTTGTGGGGTTCCATAGGGATTGGTGTTGTCCCCCATATTGTTCACAGTATATGTGCTGCCCTGAGGAGACATTGTAAGGAGGTATGGGCTGAGGTTTCACTGCTACGCTGATGATACCCATCTATACCTTTCTTTTGCACCTGACCAGAGTGGAGCTCTCTCTGTCTTTAATAACTGCCTGGTGGAAATCCAGGAAGGGTGGATGCGAGCTGGTTGAAGTTGAACTCAGGAAAGACTGAAGTGCTGGTTGTGGACCCAAGACGCTGGATAGGGGGGGTCAGATTTAGGTTTACCCTCAGGATTATTCCTTGGGGGTTTGCCACTCCCAGCTTCTGAACAGGTGCATAACCTGGGGTAATTTTTGATGAGGGGTTGACCCTGCATGTGCCGGTGTCAGCTGTTGTCAAGACCTCTTTTTACCACCTGAGGAATATCACCAGGATTAGGCACCTTGTTCCTTCCGGTGACCTCCCAACATTGGTTCATGCTATGTGTCCTCCTGCTTGGATTATTGCAACTCCCTGTATCTAGGGTTTTCTGGGATAGAAATCTGCCCGTTTGCAGCTAGTGCAGAATGCAGCAGCTTGGCTTTTGACAGGAACCTCTCGGTCCTGCCATATTTCTCCGGTGCTGCATTGTCTGCACTGGCTGCTAGTACAATGGGAGATCACTCTTAAAGTCAGTTTGCTTACTTACAAAGCTCTACGTGGACTGGGTCCTGACTAATTGAAAAAGCTTCTGGTTCCCTACTGCCCTAGGTGATCACTTCAATCAGCTGCTGAGGGGTTGCTAGAGATTCTGGGAGTGTGTTTAAAATCTTTAGGGGCCCAGGCATTCATGCACGTGTCCCCTTCCCTCTGGAATTCTCTACCCCGCCAGTTATGTGAGTGCGCAACTGTGGAAGGATTTAAAAACTCATCTGTGGCACCAAGCATTTGGCAACTGAGTGGTGTTATGATCTTATTTATAAGTCTGTTTAGATAACTGTGTTTTAATCAAGCAGCTGTAAATGGTGCAATATGTTCATTTTTTAAATTTGTTCAGTGCCTTGGTTTTGGAAAGGTGCCTTAAAAATAAAGTTTTATTTTTTTTATTATACTAACATACTAATTGCCTGCAGAATAGGCCTTACGGTCTATTGGTTCTCTTTAAGTTTTCCCACTAGAATGTTGTGGCCTAGCGTGTCAAAAGCTTTAAGCAGGTTTGCAAAGATTGTGCCCACATTTAGCCTTATCTAGTACTCCTTGAACATAGGTGACTACTTTTAGAAAAGCTAAAGTTGTACTGTGGTTTGCCCTGAAGCTAGGTTGATACGGGTTCCAAAGATTGTTATGTTCCATATAGTCAGTTAGTTGTTTACTAACCAACCTTTCAACCAGTTTAGAGATAATAGGTAGCAGTGAAATTGTCTTTAGTTACCACTGCTGATTTCTCCCCAGATTTAAAGACTGGGATAACACTGGATATTTTCCAGTTAGCTGGGAACTCTCACATCTGTAGATACATGTTAAAGATATAGGCCAGAGGATTATGCAGCATTGGGGAGGCAAATATTAGTAGGTTCATGGGTAACCGATCAAGACCAATTGCTTTTCTTGTATTTAACTTGAGTAGTTCTTCCAGGTCAAGTTCAGGGTGATTTCTTGAAAGGGCAAAATTGCCCGACCTGTTTACTTGCTGATCCGTGTGATTTCAGGAGTGTAGGGTGGTTTAGTTACGGATTCTAAAGCTTCTGCAGCATCCTGGAGAAGAATTTATTAAAGCTGTTTGCTGCCTCTTGGTCTAGAGGAACTTCTAGTCCATCTGTCATGAGGCACCGGAGATAATTTAGATTACACCTGGGATGGTGATCAGAGGGCGGGGGGACCACTAGGCACCAGGGATGTTTACATTTCACTGGGGGATGGCAGCTGGAGGGCGGGGAAACCACTAGACACCAGGGAAAGGATTTAACATTACCAGTGGGGGGGGGGCCACTATACACTAGGGATAGGATTTTAAATTACCAGGGATGATGATTGGAAAGTATGGGGAGACCACTTGACACCAGGGACATTTTATACTTTACCAGGATGGTGATTAGTGGACAGGGTACTACTAGATACAAAAGGGTGGGTGTACTCCCCACAACTACTAACATGATTGTTGGCTGCAGTGGCTCCAGCAGCTGCTAGAGTTGCCTGGAATAAGTTGGGGTTTTGATCGACAGTATTTGCACTATGCAAAATGGCATGTGCTAACTCTTTTGCACAGTGCGACACCACTGAATATCTTGTTGCACTTGTATTTCTGTCCCCACCCCTTCCTTTGCCCACCACCTACATTTTTTTTCTTTTAAGCACATTAACCATGATAGTACACACAAAAGCCCTCTTTGAATATTGCACAGGGGCTCAAACCCTGGGCAAACATGGCAGAATCATTTTGTCCACTGAGCAAAGTTTTGAATATCTGGTCCCAGGTTGGGAATAGGCAATAGATGCTGATAAACTCAAAGAACAGTCAAACAATCAAAATTTATTTGTATACTGGAAAGGTATGTGAGCACAAATGCCCGTTTTCACAAGCGTCCAGTGTAGAGAACACAATACAAAAATAAGGTACAACAGAGAAACATAATTATGAAAACACAAGGGCATATGAGTAATAAGATACAAGAATGACAGAAGGGTGCAGATATGACTAGAATAACTAATAATTACAATTATTAAGGAAGGTAAGAGAAGACAAATGAGGTGGGGGAGAAGTGCTTAAAGAAGAGGTAAGTGCAGAACCACAGGGTGGTGGGGGGGCGATGGGGGAAACAGTGAGAGAACGGAAAATCCCCAGGCTGAGTCATGCCATGGGACAAGGAGGGGCATCTGCAGGTGAAGGCATTGAATTGGTGGGCCTTGAGGGAGGAGTTGAAGGAGTTCATGGAATTACAGGACTGGATATCATGAGGTAACTTGTTATAGTGTTTGGTGCCAGCATAAGAAACAGAGATTTGCACCTGGCTAGTACATGAAAGATATTGTTTTCATGTAGATGACCTCAGTAATAAATAATGGGGTAAAATACAGTGCTTATGATAAAGATAAGCTGATTTGTGTCCTAATATTATCTATGCAGAGCTCTCCTTGAGGATTTGATGGCTCTTTAATACAAAGCCGGATTCAGTGGTATATGTACTGTAGGCAAATAGGGATAAAGCATAGTATTTAACACATTTCGCCTGTTGTAACTGGCCAGATTATGCTGTGCCCTCCAAAGAACACTCTGCCTATAAGATATTTTTGAGGGACTGGCCAAACACGTGTTCGTCAAAGACTAAGTGATTGTCAATCACGAATATGGATACTATTCTCATTCAATATCAGAAACCTTGACCTTAACAGATGGTGCTGTAGATTGTGTTTGATGATGTTTTCTTGAGAAGAAAATACATTTTGTTTTTGAGGTATCCAGGCTTAAATTACTGTGTTTAAAGCAATACATCACTCTGTTGGAACTGGACTGGGCAGCAGACTGCAATTCTATTTTTTTTTTAAACTCAACTTTGTTGGGTAAATTGTCACCACAGCATAATATACATTGCATTAGTGTATGGATTATTTAAAAGAGGCATATATCACAGTAAACTGATATACAAGCAGTGCAATAGATTACATTGTTTAGGTCCAGTGTTGAAAAGCTGTGGTCTCAGTAAGAAACTAGCTTTGTCTCCATTAGAAAAATATATGTGTTTCTCTGGGTACTGGCAGGTGTTGAAATATTTAAACAAGACACAACAATTTAAATGGGGCAGAAACTTTTACCCCAACTGTTGGCTGTGTGCCACTTCTCCCCCTCCCCCCTTGCAACTGTTCAAGTATGAAAGGAACATAGTTTTAGAAATTAATTAAAATCAGTTGAATCTGTGTATTTTTCTTGTAGTGTTATCCATCTTTTAATTAATATATCTTATATCCTCCTGGTTTCTAAAAGCCCTGTGATTAAATGTTGGACTTCTAGTCCAAAACATGAGGAGTGTTGTTCTTAGCTCTTTTCCATCTGTTCAAATTAAACCCACTACTTCATGTTTTAATTGGGGATCTGTGAGTTTATGTGTCCCCGTGCCCATCCGTCAGCAACCAAGACTCCCAACCTTGCCACCACTGTACATGTTGGTCTTGTTGGAGTCTCAGTCTAGCTGTCAGTGCTTTCATAGAGACCACCTCCTTTACTCTCCTTATCCAGTCTTGTATGTGGGTGGTTCTGGTCTGAGTCATTTGGCTGTGATACATTTTAGTCCTACCACCAATAATGTAAGTGCCACCTTACAAGAGCCTCCTCTCAAATGTACTACTGTGGAGATGTCCAGCATCCACTCCTCAAATTTGAGGGGGATGAGGACACCTAGAATATTGTGGATGGCTAACTGTATCTCCCTCCAGAATACTGAGAGTTGAGAACAGGTCCAGAAAATATGCCAGTGGTCTTCCACCCCACCACACTGCCTCCAACAACTCGCATCACCCAATGGGTTGTAGTGTTTTGTAATAGTGGGAACATGGAAACATCTCACCAAGATTTTCCATAAGAATTCTCTCCATACAGGAGCAGAAGTAATTTTCCATCCAGACTTCAATCTGTGGTTCCAATCTACCTCACTTATGATTGTATTCACCTCTTGTTCCCAAGCTATCATTTGAGTATGTAGGGACCCACCCCTCTCATTTCCAATAGTAACTTATATAAGCTTGCCACCTGCTTGGTTTTGGCCGCTATTGTCTCTGTTCCATATAAAAAGTTCTCCCTCCCTAAGTAAGGTCTAGTCAAACCTTCCAGACGATCAGAAGAGTGAATAAAGTGTCTGACCTGCATGTATCTGAGGAATTCAGAGTTTCCCCAATTTAACTTTTCTTTCGTTGGAAAGATATACACCTTCCATTTTCTATGAGCTGGGTAAATCTTGTAACTGCATTGGCTTCCTATCTAGCATAACATAGGTTCATATCTAATAAGTGATAAAGGTCCTACTCCACCAGGAGTGGCAGTCAACATCCTCACCCTAGAAAGAATTTATAGACCATGTCTCACCCATTTGTTGTTCACCTGTTTGCTATAATCTGAGGCCACTGAAGTGAGTACAGAGTGAACAAGGGGTTCCCCGCCCACAGTCTCATTCTCCATCTCATACCATCCGGATGATACTCTCTGTTTGGCCCAGGACAATACAAGCCCCATTTGTGCAGTTAGATAATAATAAATCAAGCAGGGCCAATCTCCCCTGCCTCACTGGGTAAGTGTAAAATACATTTAGCTATTCTAGGCTTCCTGTATTGCGATATAAATTTCCTTTTTTTTTTCTTTCTGTTTATGCTCCTCCCTGTGGAGTGGGCTCACAACCTCCAGTCACCAGCACCAGCACCCCTGGACCAGGTCTGGCACTTGAATACTTTGCCCCATGCTCACAGGGGTCTACCACACCCCCGGCAAGGCGCCTCTCGTGTCTGAGGATGCAGGGCACAGCCATTAGCCACTGAGATTGCCCCACCATTTTCCACCAGTTTTTGTCTCTGGGAAGCTGACATGCAATGGCTACAAGAACATCCATGCTGACTCCCACTGCACCCCCCTTTCTATGCCTGCAGCTGTAGTGTGGCTGGTCTCCACCGGTCACTGCTGCAGCATGGTGATTCACTGAGCCCACCTCAGAGGAAAGAGAGCAGTCATGGGATGCTCAATCCTTCCTCTCTCCTGCCAGCCCCCGGCGGCCTGAGTGCATTCTTGAACCCGGGTTGCCGGTGTGGTGTGAAGTGTGGCATCCAGCGCCTCAACCCTCAGCACCACTGGGCTGGCTTGTCATTTGAATTTCTGGGTATCTCTTGAGAGTTTACTCCAAAAATGTAAGGGAAGTTTCAGTGGGAGACATTGGAACAAAAAAAGAAGTCAAGTCAGAATATTCATTTTCACTACAGCTACTCTTCCTATCAAGGTTAATGGAAGTTGCCTCCATCTGGCAAGGTCCTGTACAATATTTTCCCACAATTTCCCATAGTTTCCAGCAAAAAGTTTGCACAAGTCTGTGGAGCTCTGTATCCCCAAGTACTGAATCTGATTTTTGGGTGCCCATTTAAAGGGGAAGGAGTCTCTAAATCTCTGGATTACAACCCCACTTAACACCGGCACCTCTGACTTGGAGAAATTAATTTTATACCCTGAGATCTCACCAAAAGAATGAAGCCCCTCCATCAATAATGGCACTGATGTTTCTGGTGAGGATAAAAAAAAAGATGGAACCATCTGCATACAGCAAGAGTTTCTGTTCTGTACCCCCCTGCCATAATACCTGATATTCCTGGACTCTGTCTTGTTTTAATTGCCAATGGCTCTAAACAAAGAGTGAACAAAAGTGAAGAGAGAGGCAGCCCTGCCTAGATCCCTGAGATAAGAAAAAAATAGCTGAACTTAATCCATTTACCCTTACCAGCGTTTTAGGGCTTTTATAAAGTTGTGAAATAGTTCGTAAATATTTGCGGTCGAATTTCATTTTTTCCATGGATGCTTTAAAAACTGCCAATTAGCCCTGTCAAATGCTCATTCTGCATCCATGGAGATGGCCAGGTGAAGCTTTTCCCCAGAACCCCAGGAGGAGATGATGTTAAGCAGTCTACGTAAGTTGTCTGGTAAATATCTACCCTAAATGAAACCTGTTTGGTCTTCATGTACCAGTGAGGAGATGTATTTCTGTACCCTCTCCGCCAGTATTCCAGTGAACAGCTTCAAATCAACATTTAGTAAGGAAATGAATCAGTAGGACCCACACTTCAAGGGTCCTTCCCCCTCCTTATGAAGGGCTGAGATGTGAGTTAGCTGCCATGAGGCTGGAGTTTCACTTCCCTCCATTATCTCCTGGAACACAAGCAACATCAGTGGCATGAGAGCATCACTAAAAACTTTAAAAAACTCTGATGGGAACCCAACCAGTCCCAGGGATTTACCATTTTTCAGGAGAGCTATTTGGAACTTCAACTACTGCTGAGTGATCTCCATATCTAACTGATCAGCTTCTATCCATGACAATTGTATGAATGTTAAACCCTCAAAAAAGGCCAATACTTTAGTATTAATGTCAGAGATTGGTTCTTGGGTGTATAAAGACTCATAATAATAATTAGCAACAAGTTTGATTATTTCCTCTGAGGGGGTTACTTTGATGTCCTCCCTAGTGGGGTCTTTCAAATGTAGGAATGATCTACTTATTTGTTGTTGCCTCAGGTTGGCAGCCAATAACTTTCTCGCCCTATTGCCACTTTCATAATAATTATGCATAAGTCTTCTGTAGTTGGCTTCCATCTGTGAAGTGAATGTGACTTCCAGGGTCATTCTCCTATCATTTAACTCTTTTTGAATTAGGGAATTCAGGGAAATCTTATATTGTAGTTTGAGATCTGCCATCTCAGACTCCAGCTCTCGTCTACTTTGTTCTCTACATTTTCCCCCCAGAGGCAAAGTTAATTATAACCCCTCTAAGTACCACCTTCAGTGCATCCCATCAGACCGCATGTGAGGTGGCTCCCTCAGGATTATCCTGTTCATAAGATTTAATAGTGTTAGATATTAATTCTTTGAATTCCTGATTATTCAAGAGGCCCACACTAAGTCTCCAGTGAGAATTGTGAATAGATGGGGACAGTTCTAATTTTAGTTTAACTGGGACATGTGATAAAGCACAAGGTAGAATCTGGCAGGGATTAACTGCATGCATCCATTCTTCTGGAAGGAAGAAGAAATCTATCCTTGTGTAACAGCCGTGTCTGCCTGAGAAATGGTAATAGTCCCTCTGGTGGCCATTAACCCTTCTCCAGATTTCTGAGAGCCCCATGATGTGACTCAATTAGAGCAGTGTATTTTCCCGCTACCTCCAATTTAGCTTACAGTGCCCCTCCCCTTTTGTCCAAGGTTGGTGAAAGGAATGTATTAAAGTCTCCCCCTGTAATGCAGAAATGGTCTGTCACTGTAATCACTTCAGAAAAAATTGTTTTGAAGAAAAGAGCAGCCTCTCTGTTGTCATTAGGAGCATATAGACTTGCTATGGTACATGGAGTGTCATGAAGCATCGTGTGGAGTACCACATAGCATCCCTCTGGGTCTCTAAGCACTGATTCTATCCTTAAGGGGAATGCTCTGTGAATCAGTATAGCCATGCCCCTTTGGTGAGGACGTGCCTGATGGAAGAAGCATAAACCTCGCCGATCCATCTATGACACAGCTTTTTGTGTTCATCATTTCTTATTTTCGTTGCAGTGACTAAACACAAAGAAGAAGGACCTGGCCTTGCTCCAAAGTTACATACAAAATTAGCAGCCAGTAGTCTTGCCATGACCTGGGGAGAGCCCCTGCTGGGTACTCAACATGGTTAATAAACTAGGGGACATAACGTAAAAAAACCTCAAGCGAGTGCCTTGACATGGTAATCTATACCTCATTTTATATAGTGTATGGGCTACATAATTAAATAACAAAACAGAAATAGATTATCCAGAACAAGAATTTACAGTCAGCTTGCATTCCCGACATCACTCCTACCAGACAACCCCTCCGCCCCTCCATGGATTCAGTTTCATTCAACACATCTGTTGCTGAGATTGGCTGATACACTTTTTTCTCAGCACTCCCCCAACTCTGACATATTTTTCCTAAAACAGAGACCTGCTCAAAACAGTCAGCTTGTAATTACACTTATGCAAACCAAAAAAATGAAAAGAACACTACAGACTGCATGCTACCCTCTATCTCCAACAGCTATAGTTTACTTTATTCTGTTTACTGTTTGTTTAAGGATTTCATGACTGGGTTGTGGTATCAATTGTTTTAAGTATCACTTTTAATGGGGACTTAAATAATAGTGTATTGTGCATTATGAACTAGACTCGCCCCCTGACGAAGGCCCTTTTGGGTTGAAATGCTGGGGCATTTGGGTGCTAGACTGGGCCTCAATGTTGCTGGAATTAATACTTTCAAACATTCTTTTGCCTGGCTTGTTTGATTCCATGATCTCTGAGCTATTTGTTTCATCAGCTGTTGTGAAGGCTAGCGGCCTTACTCCACACCGCTACCCATTATTCCCCTAAACATGCTACTTTTCCCCTATTACAGATATTTTGACTGCACTGGCTAAAATGGCTAAGGTAGTTCAGTATTTTCTAAGATGCCTTCCAACATCAATCCCTTCAGAAATATATTTCAGCGCCACTGGGGATGTTGCCTCACTACATCATTCAAAACTAGATTCAGAAAACCTGGAATTCTTAGCCACTCTCGAACTCAGCTTTCCATGGATAAACGTGAACTATCCATGTAATTATTCATATGTCCAACAACTGAAATGTATTACTATTTCTACTCTTACACCTCCTGGTGGCAAGCCTCCCCAGACTCCCACTGACACTGTCACCACAGTCTGGTTTCCTTCTGTCAGATAGATTATAACTCCTTTAGACCCTTAGTGCCTCCAGTGGTAGTCAGGCTGGTCTGGCAGTAGCTACTGGTTTAGGGGGACTTATGAAAGACAGTATGGTCACCAGTGCAAGTGGGTTGCTTGGGTGAAGGGCTCTTTGGACCACAGTTTGCCCTTGAATCAGATGGATTGTTACTCCTTCAAACCCTCCATACACCACAGCCACCAGCACCAGCAGGCAGTAGCACATGCAGATGGATTCCAGCCAGCATGGAGGAGGAAGGTACCTCCTAGCAGCATGCAGCAGCTTAAGGTAAGGAGCTTGGGATGGTACATAAAGGTGCAGAAAGGAAAAGGCCTTTTTTCTCAGTTACAGGACTGTGTGTACCAGGTAGGGGAGGTTTTAACATTTAATCAGATGCTGAATCAGAATTGCATTCCATTAGATTCTGTTTCTGAAGTTGACCTAGTGCATCTAAAAAAGGAGCATTTTTTTGCCTTCAATTCTGAAAATCTGAATTCTGGAAAACAAAACTTGGCTGCAGAGGTATCCCATTCTGTGAACTGGATTCCTAACAATCATAATTTGAAGTAGCCTACTGCATAGCTTTCAGGCATGCATCACATTGGTGGGTTGGGCCCAGCATTTAGCATCTTAAAACTCCCATATGTCCCAATGTTGACTCATGATGTTTGTTTTGGACCTACCCATTTCCTCTTTGGGCCCATTGACCTTCCAGAGAGCAAGTGATGGATCCCACAACTGGCACAATTATTAAAAATGTATGACATTTTGGTAAAATACAATATTTGCCATGTAATTTTTTGCCATATTTGTTTGGGAAAATGGGGAGATACTTAAAAGAGGCATTAAGGGGAATGGGACAGGAATCGGGGTTGAGGAACAGTGGGCAGTATTTAAATTGGGGATTACAAGAACAACAGAATTATGTATTAAGCAGGTTAGCAAGAGGAAAAGGAAGAGGAGACCATTATGGTTTTCCAAAGAGGTAGCAAAGAAAGTGAAAGCCAAAAGATTGCATTCAGGCAATACAAAAGACACAGGCAGAAGGGGATAGGGAGAAGTACCAGGAGAAACAAAGGGAGGCAGGGAGGTCAGTAAGGGAAGCCAAAGCTCAGACAGAAGAACACATTGCAAAATCAGTGGGTAGAGGGGACAATAACCTTTTACAGGTACATAAGGGAAAAAAAAAGACAAAGGGAGGGATAGTGAGACTGAAGAGGGAGGATGGGGGCCACGTGGAGGATGACAACAGTAAAGCTGACATACTGAACAGGTATTTCTGCTCAGTCTTTACTGAGGAAGAGGAGGGTAATGGGTCTGAAGGGAATACAAGTGGTGAGAATGGTGCAGAAATGGACACAAGTCCCTTTACACGAGAAAGGGTCCTGAAGGAACTGGAAGTAATAAGAGTTGATAAAGCAATGGGGCCAGATGGGGTGCACCCCAGGGTCCTTAAAGAACTAAGAGAGGTGGTGGCTGAACCTCTGCCTATCCTGTTTAGCTGATCACTGGAAACAGGGGAGGTACCCAAAGACTGGAGGACAGCAGATGTAGTCCCTTATACAAAAGTGGGAACAAAGAGGAAGCAGGGAACTACAGACCAGTCAGCCTCACCTCGTAGTGGGGAAGATCATGGAAGCACTACTGAAGGAGAGATTGGTGGAACATCTGGTTGTCAATGGACTACAGGAACCAAGGCAGCATGGTTTCACCAGGGGGAGGTCATGTCAGACCAACCTCATTGAATTTTTTGACTGGGTGACTAGGGAGGTGGATCAGGGGAGGGCAGTGGACATGGCCTATCTGGACTTCAGCAAGGCCTTTGACACTGTACCACATAGAAGACTATTACACAAACTGGGGAATATGGGTGTGGGCAGGACAGTAGTGTGGTGGGTAGGTAACTGGCTGGGTGGCAGGACACAGAGGGTGGTGGTAAATGGCTGTCACTCCACAGAGGGAAGAGTGACTAGTACCACAGAGATCAGTGCTGGGACCGGTCCTATTCAACATCTTCATCAGTGACATGGCGCAGGACCTAGAAGGCAGAATTTCACTGTTCGCTGATGACACAAAGCTCTGTAACAGAGTAGACACACAGAGGTGTAGACAGAATGAGAAGTGACCAGAAACTTGAAGAATGGTCAGGGTTTGGCAGTTGAAATTCAATGCAAAGAAGTGCAAGATAATGCATATGAGGCACAATAACCCTGGCACAATATATCAGTTGGGGGGTGAGGATATAGCATGCACCAAGCAGGAAAGGGATCTTGGGGTTATCATCTCTGATGACCTCAAGGTAGGGAAACAGTGTGACAAGGCAGCAGGTAAAGCAAATAGGATGCTGGGATGTATAGGCAGGGGCATTACCAGCAGGAAAAGGGAGGTCATAATTCCGCTATACAAGACACTAGTGAGGCCCCACCTGGAGTACAGTGTACAGTTCTGGAGACCATACCTACGTAAGGACATAGACAGGGTAGAGAAGGTTCAGAGGAGGGCAACAAAGACGGTGCATGGATTGCATCACAAGTCCTATGAAGACAGGTTGAAGGAACTGAACATGTACTCCCTGGAGGAGAGGAGGGAGAGAGGGGATATGATAGAGACATACAAGTATCTTACAGGGAGGAACAGGGTGCAGGAAAACACTATTTTTAAGCAAAAAAGATGTTCCAGGACTAGAAGGCATGGGATGAAGTTGGAGGGAGGACGATTCAGAGGAAACATGAGAAAGAATTTCTTCATAGAACGGGTGGTGGACAAGTGGAACACCCTGCCAGAGAAAGTGGTGGGGGCTGAAACAATCACGGGATTTAAGAATGCATGGGATAGACATAAAGGAATTCTGGAGGTCAGGGTTAAGGTACAACAGACTTCTAGGAAAACAAACTGAACTTACAAGCTCAAATGGGCAGACTGGGTGGGCCATAGGCCCTTATCTGCCGACACTGTCTATGTATCTATGTATTTATGTATGTTCAGTGGATCCCAGAAGCCAATGCATTAGCTCTTTTTTACATTTTCAACTACCAAAATGTTTAGATTTTGACCCCCCCCGGCCACTAGGGGAAATCATCCTTAGTCAAACTGATTTTGAATTCAAAGTAGTCCAACTTGATTAGTCAGTCTGTCTATCAGTCTGTTGAGCATTATCAGTGATGTAAGACCACTTCTCTCCTCCTTCCTGATGTCACATTAAAACATAACCTATGAGAGCACATGTTGAAAAGGATAACACTACTTTACTATTAAATACATGACTGTTCAATGGGGCAAAAAAAAGAGGGAATGGTCTTCATCGATAACTGGGAGATCTTCAAGTCAGATAAATCACTATTTTCCAATGATGGTCTGTACTTAAAAAAAGGTGCAAAGGTATTGGGAGAATCAATAAGATTTACTCTGGATGCATTCCAGCTAAACTAAATGAGCAGGGAGAATGATGTAGTGTCCTTGACAATATGACTTCCATGGAAGTAAATAAGAACAATTAACTATCTAAAGCACATAGTGTTAACAAACTAAAGTGCTACCTGGCTAACAGAAGCAGTTTAAAAAAGAAATTTGACAAACTTAAAATTGTAGTCAGGGATATTAAAGCTGATATAATAGCAATAACACAAATGTGGTACATAAATAAGGATGAATGGGGAAACAATATCCCTGGATACAACAATTGCATTACTCTCAATAGAGAACATAGAAGAAAGAGTGGCATTACACTGGATGTCAAATCCAAACTTAAGGCAGTTGAAATAACAAGTGAAATCTCTTCTAAAACTTTTGTTTTTATTTATTATGCTTTTCTTGGCAGGGCCTCTGTCAGGGTCCACCCTAGTCATGGCCCCTGGACTGCCACCTGCCATCACTGCCATCACTCTCCCAGTCACCCCTGGCTTTCCCCCTAGAAGGAGGGTCCATGAGACTGGTCCCCCTTTAATCAGCCCACGGAACCAGTAACTTGTTGGGAGAGTCAGCGATGGAGGATAATTGAAGTCTGGAGAGGGCTTCATAGAGAAAGAGGCCCCACCTGTTTTTTCCCCCTGTAGGCAGGGGTGGGGATGTGCAATGACAACCAGTGCCCACCCTGCCCATGAATTCTAATTGGCGTTGGTGCATAGTAGTGAACTCAGCCTCGACTGGGTGTCACACTGCACTAAACACTTGCCCCACCTCCCCCCCAGAGAAGGAGAGCAGTCTAGGGATGCTCAATTGTTCTCCCTGGCTGGCCATCTGACAACATGGATCTGTTCCTGAACCCGGGTTGCTGAAGTCGCAAGCAGAAATCCCACTGCTGTGCCAACAGGCCAGCCTTTTCTAAAACTTTTGATGTGGAAACAATTTGGGTCAAAATATTTCCTAATCCATCTGACAGCTTTATTGTTGGCCTATGTTATAGGCACCCAAACTCTTCTTTGGATATAACTCATCCGATTTTTTCTGAAATTGAATGTGCTAGATATGGATGATATTGATTGGGTTCTTCATTCTGCATCAACCACTATTAGTCATCAATTAATTTCATTCTGTGAACAACTAAATATAAATCAATATGTCTATATTCCATTTAGAGGAATAAATGCACTAGATATTGTTCTTGCCACTGCAAACTTGGATATCATGAATTGTAAAACTGGACCTCTACTTGGTATGAGTGACCATAATCCAGTGACCTTTGATATCATTTTTTTTTATCATTGGAAGGAATGCAACTTACTTTTATGACTATAACAAAATCTGACCTATGTGGAATTCACTAAATTTTATCTTTTATCATCTGAGATAATTTGTTAAAATATTGCAATCCTAATCAAACGTTGCACCATGTTAGGACTCTTGTTCTGAGATCAGCAATAAATTATTCCAAAATGCAAGAAATCACAAAAAAATATGCATCAACCAGAATGGTTCAGTATTAGAATTAAAAAGCTTAGTAAAAATATATATTTTAAAAGATTATAAAAAATCTCATTCCTAATAAGCATGGATAAAATTTAAATCTCAGCAAAGGAAATGTAAACAGGCTATTAAAAAAGCAAAATCAGATTGGGAAATATTTTTGGCAAAGACAGCTTCTAAAGATAATATAAAATGTTGCTATAGCTACATAATCTCATTAAAGAAACCCAAATGTAATGTATGTCCACTGAAACATGGTGATAAGATTGTTAATAATATAGATAAAATGGTAAATTTGTTTAATTCATACCTCTGTAGTGTTTTCAGTAAAAGCAATAATCAAAACATTCAGGTTGAAATCTGTGAGAAACCCCATTAAAATTTCAGAAATTGAAATGGGAGATACAATTTACAAACTAAAGGCAGATTGCTCTCCATGGACACATCTAATTACAGGTACTATGATAAAAATAATGTGCACTGATTTATTATACCCATTAAAAATATTATTTGAGAATGTATATTTTGATTTGATCCCATCCTACTAAAAGATAATGTTTTTATAGAATACATGTATGAAGATTTATTTTTTTCAAAACAGTGAGCTCAAAGAAACCAATTGGAACTGTACATGGGATGCCTTTAAGGAATTTACTAGAGGGAGCATGATTGCATTCACTCATAAGAGAAAAAGATTAGGAAACAAAGAATGATCGAGTTAGAAATTGCAATATCTCAAGATGAACAGTTACATAATAATACTCTGGATCCCAATCATTTACAACGTCTTTTAGAATGTAGAAATGAATATAATCAATTAGCAAAAGAGGATGCTGAAAGACAGTTGTTATTTACACAAAGCAAATACTACACTAAGGGGGATAAGCCCAATAAGATTCTAGCATGGCAACTTAAAAAAGAAAAGGAAGAAAATGCAATCACCTCAAATCAAAACCAAGAAGGTAGAATACCTAATAATCCAGAAGAAAAAAATAAAACATTTGAACAAATTTATCAAGATGTGTACAGTTCAGAACATCAAATTACTACCCAGGAGATTAATCACTTCCTGGATAAAATTAAAATTCCAATGATTACCCCTGGTGAGACTGCCCTTCTGGAGAGACGTATCTCAGTACAAGAAATACAATTAGCAATAAAATATTTAATCCCAGCAAAAGCCCCTGGCCCAGATGGGATACCCATATATTACCATAAACAATTTTCATATACATTAGCCCCCTTATTAAAATCACTGTTTGATGTAGCTTTAGACACCAACACACTACCAACATCATTTAAAGAGGCTAAGATATTCCTTTTTTATAAAAAAAAGAAAAAGATCCATTAAGCCCTGGCTCATATCGGCCTATTTCTCTGATTAATTCAGATGTTAAGATTTTGGCGAAGGTCCTCACCACCAGGTTAGAGGGGGTCCTCCCTGATCTGATACACAAAGATCAGACAGGTTTTATTAAGGGACATATGCTCAAAACAAACATCTGAAGAACTATTAATAGTATTGATAGATTCAAAAACACAGACTACTCCCTACTTTCTCTAGATTCTGAAAAAGCCTTTGGTAGACTGGAGTTGGATTAATTAAAATCAATACTCGATAAATATGGGTTTGGACCAAAGTTCAGGGCATGGATGGACACCTCATACTCTGACCGGGTGACATGGATCAGAACCAATAAATCAGAATCTGGTACTATCTCTCTCCAGAGGGGCACTAGACAGGAGTGTCCCCTGCCTCCCATCCAATGTTTGCTCTGGCAATACAGCCCTTAGCTATTGCTATTTGAAATAATGAGAAGACATCAGTAGAGATCCATGTTTTTCTTAAATAAGAAATAACAAGAAATTCAAGGTATAAAAGAAATAAAATGAAAATTAGCACATAAAAAAGTTTAAAAATTGCTTATTTTCTGAGCAAAAACTAAATAAATGCTTGTAGCAGTTGTTGTTTGGCTCCCTTGTTACCACAGAGATGGTCTGCAAGAAAGCGGCAGTGGAATTGTCTAATTCACAAAACCGTTCAAGACCATAGCATAATGCTGCTTAATACAATGTAGTATACTAGGAATGGGATTTCTAGTGTGTATAACGTCATTTTGAGGTATTTATGAATGTGAATGTGATAACAAGAAATAAAACAAAATCTTCAATGAATAAAAAAAAAATAACAAGGAATTCCAGAAAAATGAAAATAAAAATGATAAAAAATTAAAATAATTTCATATCAGGTATCAAGACAGGAGATCTAGAGCATAGGATCAGCTTGTATGTGGATGATGCCCTTCTGTATGTAACAGATATGAATACTAGCTATCGATATCTGCTGAATATAATAACAGAATATGGAAGGGCATCTGGATATAGGGTAAATTGGGGTAAAACTGAATTATTGGATTCTCCACACCACTCCAACCCATTTATACTTCTCTTAGATTGTTAAATCAGGAAAGTAAAACAGATCAAGTATCTGAGGGTTATGTTAGAGTTTGGTCTGTCAAATGTGGTTTACATTAACTTTATACCTCTAATGGACAATGTTAAAAAGGACCTTAAGCATTGGGAAATGCTTTCTCTGGCTTTGATTGGTAGAGTCAATGTTATCAAAATGAATACTCTCCCTAAGTTTTTATTCTTGTTTCAAACCCTTCCAGTGGAGATGCCCGACCCTATTTTCAAACAATCTGATGTCAGCATTAAAAAATTCTTGTGGAAGGGAAAATGACCTAGATTAAAATTAGAGAAACTTTATTTATCCAAAGCAGTAGGAGGCCTTGTACTACCCAACTTGAGATGGTACTATCTGACAGCTAATCTCATCTTTATGAGTAACATTTTTCAAATTGGTAAAAATAATGTATCGGTAGAAATGGAAACTTCATGGATCCCCTACAAGATCTTAAAGCATTTGGTACTGTACTTAGCAGACCTCAATGACCCCACCTATCTTCTGCCTCCAATATTACAGGGGTGCTGTGCAGAATATGGGACCAAATTATGAAAACATTAAAAATAGAATGCAAATGTACTATACATTTATCAATATATCTGAATACATTTTTATCCACTCATTACATAAAAATATTTTAAAAATTTGGTACCAGAAGGGTCTAAGAGAAATTGACCAATTTATGAATAAAGGTGATTTAATGGACTTTAGTCAAACTAAGCAAAGATTTGATTTATCCCATCAACATTTTTTGGGGTATCTGCAGATACGTATCTACATAAATAAAAATATGGCATCTTTAAAAAATAAAAATGTTGATGATTTCATTACCATATTAACCAGTGGCAGCCATAAAATGTTAATTTCAAATATTTATAAATTCCTCTCCAGTCAAATAGAAATTAGTCTTATGCAACTTAATCAAAAGTGGGAAATAAAACAACAAATCTCTATAAGTGATACAAGAGGGTATAGATGGTGAATTCTTATAAAACAGCTATGCAATCAGCTAAAATCCACAAATTTATTTTAATATTTTACATTGAGTATGCTACACACCCCATAGATAAAATTTATTTAATCCTAACTGTCTAAGTAAATGCCCTCGATGCCCTAATCAAAGAGCAACACTAGAACATATAATGGTCACATGTCCCGCTCTTAATGAATGGATGAAAATTATTTTATCTTTATCAAAGATCAGTGAGATCATCATGGTAAAAGATATTTCATTGGTAATATTGTGTAATGGGGGTCCCCAGAATAATATCCCCATAATTACACAAAAATTAATTAGGTTGTGCTTACTAACTGCATTTAAAAATATTTTGACTAAATGGAAAAATCCAAATCCACTTGATTACCATTTGTGGATCAATAGTATGATCTCTATTCATCATCTGGAGAAAGTCCACTATTGTTTAAATAATAAAAGTAAACAATATCAAATAATGTGGGTCCCCTTTACACAATTCATAAAATCCAATGAACTTTGGACAATTATTGCTATATAAAATGAATGCAATGTATTATTTAATAACATCACACTTGGAGCTCCAATATAGCTTGTATTGTAACCTAAAACTACAATTCTGTTATATGTTTAAGCAGTTTTTGTATTTTCTTTGTTGAAGAGAATACGAAATATTGTATTGCACTGAATTTTGGAATACATTTTCATGATCGAAAAAAATATTATTTAAGAAGAGTTTAAACTCTGGAGACATTCCCGATGAATGGAAAACAGCAACTGTGATACCACTGCACAAAAAGTGAAATAGACAGCAGAGAATTACCATTCCATCAGTCTTACTACCATGGTCTGTAAATTGTTAAAAAGTATTGTCAAGGATAAAATAACATCTATGGCCAGAAATATAGATCTAGAACAGCACAGGTTTACTAAGGGCCGCTTTTGCATCACCAACCTTTTTTTTATGAAAGAGTTAGCAGAAGTCTAGATCTAGGTGTTCCATGTGATATTATTTTCTTAGACTTTTGTAAAGCCTTTGATTTATGCCTTCATGATATAATTTTTAGCAAACTTATAAACAGTGGATTAAACCCAATATTAATTAGATGGATTGCCAACTAGTTGGCGAGTAGGACTCAATGGCAAGTTACTGATGGCATATCATCATCCAGTGGTGCAGTTTGAGTGGAGTCCCGCAGGGTTGGTCTTAGGATCAGTTATTTTTAATATATTCATTGCTGATTTATCAGAAGACCTGAATAGTTGGACAATCAAGTATGCCAAAGACATGAAAATCAGTGGAATCAGTAAGACTTTGGACAAGTGTATAAGAATGCAAAATGACTTGGATTTGTTTTCTTTATGGGCATCTAAAATGGGCATGTGATTCAATTTATATACATATAAAGTAATGCATTTGGGTTCAAAGAATACAAAGCATAAATATAATTTATGTGATACACATTTGGCAATAACACAAGAAGAAAAAAACTTGGGAATATTTGTCTCTAGTGATCTTTCAAGCAAAGGAAAAAGTGTCAACATTATTGGAAAGTCTAACAAAATCAGTTTAAGAACATCAAGTGTGTTGTTACATCTTTTTAGATCCTGGCCTAGATATTCAAAGGAGTTGCACCTGGTGCAACTGAGTTGCTCCAGTGCAACACCAGTAATGCACCCCTGGGCAATATTCAAAAGGGGGAATTGTGTAGCACAATTCCCGATGCACCAGGGCGCAAAGATAATGTATGCGGTGCATCTCCAGGGGGTGTGCCCATGCATATGTGGCACATCTTGATATTCAACTGAGATGTGCAGTGCACATGCTGGCACATCCCAGAGATGTGCCACATACCTGGGCACAAAGCTGAGCATGGTAAAAACATGCTCAGATGGTAGCCACCCACAGGCAAGCTGCCTCAATGCAAGGCACAACACAGCAGCCACCAGCTGTGGGTGGCTTCCCCCCAGAACACCATACACAAGCATCCACATAAATCCAAGGTGGCCCAGTGGTACCCCCCTCCCCACCCATAGCCCTGCTCACAATAATAAAATAAGTTTAAGCTCTCTGGTGGTCCAGTGGTTTCCCCTCTCCATCCTGTACCATCGATGGCCCGAAATAAATGTTGTTAAATTCCCTGGTAGTCTAGTGGTACCCCCCCACCCATAACTCTGATCACCATTGTTTTGTTTCATTATTGTAGTCTAGTGGTACCCCCACCCCACCTTCCCACCTATACAGGAACCCCAGCCCAACCAGCTCCCCCGGTCATTGGTGGGCAGCATACCTGCATGCATCCATGGCTGCCCACTGAATGGCAGCTTACAGTATGTGGTTGCAAGCTCATTGGTCCACACTGTGGACCAATGGGCTTTGTAGTGCATACTGCAATAGTCATTCACAACTTTGTGAATGAAGCCATTCATTCACAAAGTTGTGAATGACTATTATAGTATGCACTGCAAGCCCATTGGTCCACAATGTGGACCAATGAGCTTGCTAGACTACCAGGGAATGGTAATGAAATAAAATGATGGTGATTGGGGTTATGGGCAGCGAGGGGGGTACCACTAGACTACCAGGGAATTTAACAACATTTATTTTGGGCAATCACTGGTATGGGATGGGAAGGGGGGATCCACTGGACCACCAGGGATCTTAAATTAAATTATTATGGCAATCAAGGTTACAGGCATGGAAGCAGGAACCACTGGACCACCAAGGAGTCTAAAAAGACTTTACAATGGTGATCGGTGGCACGGGATTGGGAGAGGGTACTACTGTGGCACCTGGTACTGGGACTGCATGCTGTGCAGGGTGCCAGGCATATTTCGCTGGCCAACCCTGCACAACTCATGCAAATGGGGCCATAATGACATGTAAATGGTCCCATTTGTGCCTTGCATGCATTAAGGCTCCATTTGCATATTTGTGTCTGAACATCAGAAATTTGCACATGGTGTATCTCTGATGCACTAGCGCATTTCCCATTCCTGGTATCCAGACCTGTTTGGGGGATGCACCAGCACATTATATTTGCACTAGGGGCAGTTTTGGTATGTTCAGATGAGATGCACCATGGCACATCTCCTTTGAATATATCCCTTTGTTGCTCCAGTGCAACTCAGTTGCATGGAGCAACCACTTGCACCATTGCCAGATGCACTTTTGAATATCACACTCATTATCTCTTACCTAATTTGGATTATGGATCCCAACTCTGGTTTCCATATTTAAAACATGAAGTCATCCAAATTGAAAGGGTACAAAGAAAATACAGAAATATTAAGGGAATGCAATACATGGGTTATAATGAAAGACTAAGAAGTCAAAATGTTATGCCTTTGGAGAAATGAAGATTATGAGGGGATTTGTTTCTCGTGAGAGACATTGTGAATGACACATTTTTATTTAATGAGTTGGGTTTTGAATTCAAACAAGATGCAGTTGAAACTAGGAGTCATCCACTGCAACTTAGATGTTCGAAACAGAATACAAACAGAAGAAAACAGTTTTACTCACACAGAATAGTTAATGTTTGGGATGCTATTCCATTGGATGTAACAATATCTAGTGATAATAAAATTACGTTCAAAACCAAATTAGCTAGACGAGTTACAAATACTGATATACAGTATCTACATGCTAAGGGTTATGTGAAGAGACCTTTTAATGGGCATCTGCCATTTGCTCCCAATACCACCATAGTATGAACAGCAGGTTAGGAATGGGGATCTGCTGTGTAAGCCTGGAGCTGGACTACTATTTGTCCCTCCAAATCATGGATTGGGGGTCAGGAGGGGCATCACTTTTGTTGTGGGGCCATGCTGCAGAGGGGAGACTCAGTGAAATGATCAATGATAGTGTCAGCTCCTGGCACTATTATGCCAGAGAATTGCATTAGTTCTTTTTTATAGTATCACTGTATGGAAACATGGAGGGGGGGATTGGAAGATAGGAGATAACTGAGGGTGGGGCTATATTTCACATATTGTGGAAGACCATAGTTTCCAAACATACTAATGGTTTTTCAGTAAAGGAAAACCACACCCTTATTCTAGTTCATACAGTAACAACGCTGGATCACATGACCCTCCAATCTTTTGATGATAACAATATATTTGGGACATTGGCCAGTCCAAAAAGGATGTATGCAGCCTGTCATATCAGGCAATGGTGCTCCCCTCTCAAAAAAAAAAAAAACAATTTCTTTCACGACAGTGATAGGAAAAGAGATAAGAAAATAACAACAGATCCCCACATTTATGAGGTCAACAAACACTGGTGTGTCACCTTTAACAAAAGCTTTGAAAAAGAGCAATTAGACCGCATAAAACTAAATGAGAAAAAAAATCAGTGCACAGCGCTTGCTTACAGAGGCAAAGTAATCTTTTACATTTGGGCTAGAATTCTTCTTCTGCTTTTCTAAACTCATTCAGAGGGAGTGAAGGTCCATCAATTTCTTAGATTTGAGACAGATGCAAGAGGCAAAAAGTAAAAGGGTGACGTCAGCAGCTTGGCAGCAGAAGGAAAATAAAAGGTAATCACAGTGTGCACCACAAAAGATTATAATTTATACATTTTCTCATGATTTTCCATCCCGCTGCTATATGGTGCAAGTTGCAACAAACAGTTATAAAATAATTATTTACATTAATCGACTTTATTTTGGAATATGATTATTCAGGTTATCCTGACTAATATGCAACATCTCATTTATATGGGGTACCTGCTCACTCTCACTTCTGGGAAGCTGAAGTACAAGAAAGTTGAAGGATTTGCCCAAGATCATATAGTGAACCAGTGACTAAACTGGGATTCAAACATGGATTTTTCCCACTCATAGTCATTTCCTTTCTAACAATTACACAATTTTATATCTTAATATGCTCTTAAAATGGTGAGGTTTTTCATATAAATTCAAAAGACAACTTTGATGCTAAATCCAGCCTGCAGAAAGTTGCTGTACAAGTCAGAGGGTGATGTAGTCTTTAAGCATACAGTATAATGCCTAGGAGTACATTCTTGTATTCTGGGAGGAATCTGTTGTGCAAGTGACCCCCATCCCCCAGTGGCAAGTCTCTATATAAATAAGCAGGATTTTGCAAAGGAAGTTATTATAGCAATTACCAAATGAATCCAATTAGACCAGAGGAAGTTTTATATGGCACGTTTTATTGTAGCATCCTATCAGTGTAAGAACTATTTCTTGAAGTCACAGTTATTGTGTTCATATACATGATTCCAGGAGAGACCATGATACATGCACAAGTACGTTTCCAAAACATGGAATTCCACAGATGTTCAGAGTCATACCATGGGTACAATCCATTGTCACTGGCTGCCCATCCTGGATGGGCTGGGATGTGCTGTTGCTGCTGCAGGAATCAATGGCAGGAATCCATTTGGATGTCTGACCTAGCTGTCCAGAAGATCCCTTGTTCCACATAGAACAGGTAACTGTGGGATACAGCAGTCCTCCAAAGTCTGCTGTGCCCTTTAATGGACACTGCAACATTTTCATTAAAAAAAAAAGAAACACAAGGCATTTCTCCAAGCCCTTTATGGCAGCTCAGAGGACTGGGGGCTACTCATACCTCAGCTGAACAGGCACTGTGAAGAACCAGCGAGGGACATGAGTGATGTGTGTGGAAAACAGCATGTCGACATGGCAGTTACCCCCCATGTTACACTGTTGCCTTCTGTGCCCCCTCCCAGGCATGCACAATGCTCTGTGAATCATACAGATGTGTGTCTCTATCCCGATCCCACCCATGCACATAGCCAAGCATTGCCACATGTGCAATGTGGGATCAGGTGCATACGGCTGGCATAACTCATGCTGTGGGTGCCGTGGTGTGTTCTAGGGGGGGTGGATTGAGTATTCCACAGTACACATGTGTGGAGAGAGACTCGGACCCACTGCGGACTGAGCACATGGACTTTCTAATTAATATAGTAAGTAATATGTAATTATTTATTTATTTGAATTTTGATGACCGGGTAGGCCCACTGAGATTAAAAATCCCTTTTTCAGGGGTGACCCAGGGAAATACATTTCCAGTAATTAGACAAAGATGCAAATAAAAAGGGTAATAGAGAGCAATACAACAAAAACAAGTTACAAGGAGTACTCTTCTTTGTTTGTTTGTTTATTCGCCTAACGGGTAAGCACACTGGAAACAAGTTCCTTTTACAGGTGCGACCCACATATATTGCATACAGACAATACATAATCAAACATACATATACAATGCAGCAAATTGCAGACAAAAATGTCTTTGTTATGTATAAAATTCATAAAAAAAATTCATAAAAAACAGTTACAATTAAATTGAGATTCAAAATACATCCTTAATGCATCTGCATGCATCATAGTAGGATTGATATCAGTAATTACAATTCAAGTTACAGGAAACAAAATAGTGAGGTATATTCTAACAAGTAGTCTAGAAGTGCTGTGGTAAGATGTTTAAAAACAATTGAAAGTGCTGATGTCAGTCGGGTAAAATATACACAAGGGATGGAAGAACAGGTTATGCAATTAATCACTCATTCACACAGTTCCGGTCAGCTTATGACAAAGATAAAGCAGTGGGGTGCTAGTAAATGAATTAATGTGACAGAATATACAGTAGCAGTAAGTAGGAATTAGACAGTAGTAGTTGAAGAGAGGGTAGCAGAAAGGGAACAAAGTATGGGTACAGGGAAGTAGAGTGGAGGAGGGAGAGGAGTAAGATGGAGATCTTAATAGCATGAACAGATAGGTGGATGAAAGAAGAGTTCTTTAAAGCATTTCTTGAATTGGGGAAAGCACGTATAGGAGAGTAGACTGTGCGGTACGTTGTCTCATTTTTGGGGTGCTAGGAAGGAGAAGGACCTTTTTCCTATGGCTAACCATGTTCTGGGGAGACTTAGTAAAGAGAGATGACAGGAGTGTAGGGATCTAGAAACGTGCTTCAAGGTGAGCAAGTTAGAGAGGATAGGTTGGGAGGTGAGATGGATAAGTTTGAGTGTAGTACAGAGTAGGGGGAAGTCTAGCTTTGCCTGGAAGGATGGCCATCCAAGGGTCTTGAGGACATCGCAATGGTGCACTCAAGCAGGTGTGTTAGCAGCAAAGTGATAATTCTGTGATTGGTTTGCTTTAATTTGGGAAGAATAGTGGACTTAGCAGAAAGAAGTAGCGGGGTGCCATGAAAGAGGCCAGGGAGTAAAGTTGCTATGGCAAGGGTTCTCCAGAAGTAAGGGGTCAGGTAAGGTGCAATTCAGTACAGTAGGGCCAGTTTTTGGTGCGTTAACTTGATAATTTATTTGGCATGAGCTTCAAAAGATAATTTTTTTTTTGTTAGTTAGTTATTTAACCAGGACTAGCACACTAAGCTGAAAGCTTTTTTACAGGTGTGACCTGGGAGCACAAGGAAGTTAAGTGACTTGCACAGGGTCACACAGTATGCAAGTGAAAGCTGTGGGGTTCAAACCTAGGTCTGGTCTGCTGGATGTCACCAGATTTGCAGCTCAGAGGCTTAAACCACTGCACTATACTGCCACACCCAGGGTAACTCCTAATAATTTAAAGGAGTCCACTCCTTCGAGGGATGTGCCTGAGGAGGTGGTGATTACAAAGGGTAGTTCAGCAGACAAATCAAAGGAGATGTATCAGAACAACATAGTTTTTATTTTCTTAGTATTGCGTACCAGTAGGTTTCGCCTGAACCAGTCTTCAAGTAGCCAGCGGTCTTTCTCAAGGCCCTATTTAATGGAGAAGATACTTCTGTCTGATCTGTATAGAATGGCGTCATCTGCATAGAGCTGTACTGATGCACCACTGCAATTGTTGGGAAGCTTATCAATGAATATGGAAAATAGCAAAAGGCCTAGGATTAACCCCTGCAGGACCACGTCCGAGATGTGTCCCAGGAGGAGGTAACACCAGACCATTTGACATACTGTTGCCTATTAGATAGGTAGTTAGAAAACCATGACAGGGAATTGGAGTCAAGGCCAAGTTTGTTCAGTTTAGCTAGGAGGAGTTGGAGATTAACAAGGTCAAATGTGTTTGTGAGGTTGACAAATACTGCACCAGTAGCACATCCCTGATATATGGAATGAAAAATGTCTGTGGTGACCCTTAAGAGAGCTTCGGTAACAAATGTTGCTATTCAGTATAGGATCAGAATGAGTATTTGAATTACATAACTAGAAATAGGTCTAACAAAAGTTATCCTCATTTTGAAAACAAACTCAGTAATGTATTTAATTATAAACTACCTAGAAAATAATGTTATAATTTTACAGTGATTTAGTAATGAGAACCAGCTGCTGACAAACACAGCACAGAACATGAGGTGACAGCTGGCTGATTGCAGATGACAGTATTATCTCCTCATACTCAATATTGTCCTGAAGCATTCAGCTTTCCAAGTCCTGCTTCTCTTGAGCTCTGTGTAGTTGTTTTTAAACTTTACTAAAGTGTTATTTTGACCTAGGACAAGTTGTCTTTAAAGTTGCTTTTAAATCAATTGTTTATACCTTGCCTTTCAGATTTTCATTCTGCAGCTCACCTCTCTCTTGACCATCTGGGGCCCTATTATCCACTAAGCTCACAGCACTGACATTTTGTGTCTTCAGGGAGGGTATTGATTAGTCTTACCCTGGAGGAAATCTCACTCATGGCAGGCCTCCAAGTTTCCTCATGACAGGCCTCCAAGACACTGTCCCTGAGCTTACAAGAAATTCAAGGCCTCTCAGATTAGGGCCAGCCAGTCACTGTGGTGGGGATAAGGGAGGACATAATGACATCATCTACCAATTGTAAGACATTTATGCCTCTATATATCCTACCCAGCCCCCAAAATATTGTTTAGGCCAGTACAGAGCCACATCATCCGGGGGGGGGCAGGACACTGCATGGTAACCCACAACCTCCAGTGCCTCCGATAGTCCCCATTGGGGCAACACAAGTAGCACTGTTGTTCCTTTTCTTCCCTACAGCAAGAGATTGCTGTCACCACAGTGCTCCCAGGATCCCATAGGCCCAGAGCAGTTGTTCAGGTTAATTGGACACAGAAATGGTGACCCACATAGGAGGAAAATGCCCTCCACCGGAAATGCTGGGATAGGCTAGAAGTGTTTTAAAATATTACAAAACAGTATTGCTTCAGAGAACAGCAAACAGACGCCTCTTATGGATCATACTATGCCTCGGTAAGGCATTAACTCAGAAGCTAACAAAAAAGACTGGCACCAGCAAACTTGCAGTTCAGAAACTTTAATTGACATGAAAATCAAAGTGCAGGTGCAAAAACATATACAACAACAACAAAAGTGGCATCCCAGCCAGAACCAACAAAAGCCCCTCAAAGTGGGTTGGTTCTGGGATGTCACTATTTTTGCCAGACTTCTTGTTTGACAATGTGATTTCAGCCTAGAACAGGCTGCCTTTAGAATTTCTTTTTAACTTTGATACCTGTCATGATTTTTATTTGAAATAGGCTCCATTTAGAACTGTGTTTTAATAATGAGTATGATTTTAGCCTAGGGTGAACATTGCTTTAGAATTGCTTTTAAACTTTACTGTTTTTATTTTATTTTTATTTGTTTTACCAGGAACAGTTCTACTGAGCAAAGCTCATCTGCAAGAAGGTACCAGGTAGGACAGCAATAAAAACTTTGTACATACAAGCTGAAGATACAATGTAGAGAAAGAGCAATTATCAGGTGGTGCCTAAGATACATACAATATAAGGAGAAAAAAGTACTAGGGCAGAAAGTTACAGTTTAAATCATATAAGAGGGATAACTAGTTTTTAGACTTAGCATAATACACATAAACAAACTGAACAAAGCAAGGCAGTGTATGATTTTCGACAGAGGATTAGCTTGAGGTCCTAGGGGATTGGTAGCTACAATGATTGCATCGCATACTGCCACCATCAAATGGTTCGTTAGAAGCAGTCACATTTATCAGTGCAGTATTGCTTAAGGAAGGAAAGGAAGTGAGAGGGACTCACCAAGGTGGGTAACTTAACTATGTTTTGGAGAGTGTTTCATGCTGAGGGGGCTGCCCAATTAAACGCCATTTTCCCATACTTTGTAAAGTGCTTCGGGATGTCGAGTATAATTGCGTTGTGCATCCTAAGTCCATAGGGACCTTGGGCCCTGCTAAGGAGCAACAAGATGTATTTGGGAAGCAAATTGCACAGGGCTTTGTAAGTCCAGAGATTTAGATGTCTTAATCTTCTGGTTCCAAGTGATGGCCAACCTACTTCCTTATAAAGGAGGCAGTGGTGAGTTAGGGCAGGGAGTTCGCTAATGAAATGAAGAGCTTTGTGATAGAGTACATCTAAGCTACCCAAATGTGAGGCTGTGACATTCCTGTATATGATATAGCCATAGTTCAACAGTGGGAGGAAGGTGGCCTATACCAGGATTTTCTTGTCATCCTGAGTTAGGTAGTGTTTGTTGCAGAAGAAGAAAACAAGTTTCTGCCATAACTTCTTGTAAAGTACCACAATATGGGTGTGGAATGTAAGTTTGTTTTCCAGCCACATGCCTTGGTACTTCAAGGTGTATACAGGTTCAATTGATTCGTTAGTGAGAGTGAGAATGCCAGATAATAGGGAGGTGATGCAAGGGTTCTGGGAGAACACCATGGTTTTGGCTGCATTAAGAAGCAGCTTGGATGCATAGAGGTTGGTTTGTAGTAGGTTGAACTGATCTTGTAGGGTTTGCATGGCTACACCTGGGTCAATGTTTGTGCTATAAAGTACTGTATCATCCATGCAGAAACGTAGGTTGGCATTTGTTATATTTTGACCAAGATCATTGATAGATTATAAACAATAGAGGGCCCAATATGGAGCCATGTGGGACTCCTTTGCAGATTCACACACAAGTGGAGGTAAGACCTTTTAACTTTAATTGCTAATGCCTATCTGTAAGGTAACAACCAAACCATTTAACTACATTTGGACTAAGTTCAATGCTGGCAAGTTTACCCAGTAGGATACCACAGTCAACAGTATTGATATCCTTACTTAGATCCAGAAAGAGTGCAGTAGTCATCTGTTTGAGGTCTAGTGCTGAAAGTCAATCATTGGTGACTTTGACCAATGTGGACGTGGTGCTGTGCTTGATGCAAAATCATGACTGCATGGCTTGATAAGTGAGTGCATCTCAAGACAGTGTTTTACTCGGCTGTGTATCAGTTTTTCAAACAATTTGGCTAGGACAGGAAAGACAGAGATCAGTCTATAATTATGCAGTGAGACTTTGCCCCCTGATTTAAAGAAAGGTATAATGTGCACGGCACTACCATTCCAGTTCGACAACTAAGTTGTCGACCACCATCACAGTGATGGATTTATGTTGACCGCAACTTGTGGTCGACATAAATCTGACTGGAGACCCTGGCTGCTCTTTCAGTGGGGGCTTTTCCCCCCAAGCCCCCCATGCAGTAGGCTCTGTCCCCCACACCCCTGATCTATTGGATTCTAACTCTGAGTCGGAGTTGGATCAGGAAGGGGGTGCAGGACTGGGAGAGAGAGTGTGCAGGGGTTTCAGGCAGACTATTACAGTGAAAACGTCCATGTTGTTAGAATTGACATTTTCACAGTAATAGTGTCGCCATCCTGGGGGCATACCAATGATGTTATCTTCCATAGGGAGGGAACCTCACCCCTCAATAGACAGGGGTTAAAGAGGTGCATAATAGGCACAGTAAGGATTACGTATCCTAGTTTCAAGAAAAATGGTTTGAAGTTATCTGCTCCTGTACTTTTATTTTTAGGATCTAGGCTAAAGAGAAGATGTTCCACCTCCTTTTATGTGACCTGTTGAAAATGGAATAGATATGGGATATTTGTATTCATAGAATTCTTATTACTTTTTGGATGTGGGGTGGGAAAGAAGGGAGGATAGGGGACAACAGGAAGCAGTGTACCACATATATTTCTGCTTGGGGCACCATTAGGTCTAAAGATGGTCCTGCTAACAAGTGCTTAGATTAGTCTCCCTTTAGAAATCTTTTTAATATTACTAACAAGCATGGTTACAGCCAGTAATAGGTTCTCTGTGATAATGCTTTAACAGTTGACTAATAAGGGTGATTTATTCAGTTATGGAGAAATATCTTTTTAACATTGTTCCAAACATTATTAACAAATGAGATGTTTGCCTATTAATTTGGTGCCTCTTTAAAATAGCTTTTAAACTTTATCTCCTAGTCAGAGTTCCCCTTCAGAGAGGTGTACAGTGATATGAGTAAGTATTTTAGTGCAGCTCAGGATAAATGACTCAATAATACTACTCGTCAAATAATTTAGAGCAACTGTCTCCAAAGAGTGAGAACTGGTTATAGCGAGTATAGCACTGAGCTACACTCACTACACTCTCTTAGAAAGTATAAGAAGATTAGTTTGGCCAAGCTGGCTGTTTGGTGTAGTGGCTTGAGCCACTGCCCCTGAAGCCTGTGTTGCTGGGTTTGGATCTTGTTGCAGAAAAATATTTTGCTTCCTGTGGCTTTTCTATCTTGTCTATGTCCGCTCCCCCTGGAGTTGGCAATCTTCATTTTGAAGGGTGCAGGGGGCCTTGCCCCCCACATAAAAATACTTTTTTTTTTTTTGCCACATTTGATTTAGTAAGTGGTCATCGCTATTTGCGACGGTCGCTGTTATGCGGTTCACCCTTTTGACTTCCGGTGCTTATTTCCTCGCTGTATGTAATCAGCACTAAGACTCACCTTATCACATAAGACCTTCAGAGAGGTTCACTTTAAAACATTTTTTTTTTTATTTTACTAACAAGTCAGTTTTTCACCATGAAGAGTGATATGTAGAAGTGAACTTCACTTGTATGTACTTTTGAGATTGCAGTAGTAAAGAGCCAGTCAGGAAGTGTGCTCCTTTAGTTTCAATCTGCAGTTGAGAAAAGATGCTGTACTGAAGGAGTTCAGATGCATGCATGTGTTGTTCATTGCCCAGCCAAAATAATTACAGAACAGGCATTAAATGGTGTCAGAAATTGGCAGAATGGCAATTGCTGGTGCTGTAAGATACAGAGTGAGTACTTTGTGCTACATTATTCCAGCCCTGTTTGTTGTGTGAAGCAGTTCAGGGAGGTGCAGCTCAGACCTGAAATAGAGATGGGTGAAGTGGACCCAATTCACTCCACGAAGTGATTTGCGGAGTGAAGGCGAATTCATGGAGTGCTCCTCAACGCGAAGCGGAGTACTTCGTGTTATAATGGGTAATGCGAATTCCATTGAAAACAATGACTTTGCGTTACTCCACCTTCCCAAACTACTCTCCACCAATTCTTAAGGTGAAGTACATTGAAAATGATGTACTTCACCTCACTTCTCCTTGTTTTTAAGCTCCAAAGGTGAATTTTGCAGTGATTCATGGGATTTCAGGTTACATGGGTTCTAGATTGTTCTGCATAGCCTCAGTTTGGGGTAATTTGTGTAGGAAGCTGAAGGAGACAATCTGCTCTGAGAGCTATCTGTGATTCAAACGTTCTAAAAGCTGTTAAAAAAGCCTTTTTGAGTCATTTTTTGTACTGAAACTTTAGTTCGTCAATTATAGGAAACCCTCCTGTGCTCATATCATCGAGCATTTATTGTTTGTGTGTGGATTTTGAATGTTAATGTACAACATTCAGTCTGTATACTGAGAGACAGTGGAAGTTTGCTTTGGGGGAGTGGTATATCTGTGGTATAGGTAGATTAACTTGGAGAAAAAGATGGTGCTTTCTGTTTTGGTGATATTTTTCTTGTATAACTGTGTCAATGTACACACAGTAATATTTTCAATATTTCTTGCCATTTTTTGCAGATTTTTGTGGTGCAGCTGTGCATAATTTTAGTTTGTTTAAAATATGTGGTTATATTCTTGAAGTTTTCAATTTGCTATGCATTACTAAGTGTGTGTGTATATGTGTGTGACGCGTGTCATCAAATCAGACACCTTTTATTGTGCCACATAATTTCAGCAATGTGAACCTGCTATCCACTGTAGCTGTGTGATTTTTGTACTTCTTTGTGGTATCTTTACTGGTACTAGTACTAGTGACTGTTACTGCAGCAGTGCAGTACACTGCCCCCCCGCTGCCCGCCCCAACCTGCAAAGGTATTCTTTTCCAGATTTGAATTTCTGATGGTGAGCACTGGTTAGGTGTTGTGCCTTTGCATCTGCATCTCTTCAGTGCGCAGCACAATCTTAATCTGTCTGTGCATTTGCATCTCTTTAGGGATGAATCTCCATCTGTAACTTAAGTCACAGTTGTTTCTTTGGCTTCCCTTCAGTGTACTGGACAGGTGTGGTGCATAATTCTGCATGAACATTGTACTCATTAATATGTGTTTTTAAGTCAGGACCATCATCACGAGTCACTCGTGATACAAATCACGTTCTTCATCATCATGGTCACAAATGCAGTCACAAATCACTATTCAGGATCACATCATGAATCACAACATTAATTTTTTTACAGGTTACTTGGATGTATTGTAAGCCTGTTTTGTGGTTATCTCTCCAGGCTTCACCACCCCACCATTGTACTCATTAATGAGCGTTTTTAAGTCAGGGAGTTTGTGCTACAGCTCATCAGGGAAGTACAGCCATAGGCATTTGTGCTCCCAGTACAGTTCCATATTGTTTATCTCACACCATCGACACCGAATCACTGAGTTACTTGGATGTATTGTAAGCACGTTTTGTAGTATCTCTCCAGGCTTCACTACCCTGCCATTGTACTCATTAATGAGCATTTTTAAGTCAGGGAGTTTGTGCTACAGCTCATCAGGGAAGTACAGCCATAGGCATTCGCATTCCTTCCTGTACAGCATGTGAATTACAGTACTGTAAGTAGTGGTGGGTGAAGTGGCCCCAATTTGCTCCATGAAATGATTCACTGAGTAACATGGAATCCTCGGAGAACTCCACAATGTGAAGTGGAGTACTTGGCTTCATAATGAGGAACGTGAAGTCCATTGAAACCGATGACTTTGCGTTATTCCACCTTCCTCAAAAAACTTCTCCACCAATTTTAAGTTGAAGTACATTGAAATCAATGTAATTCACCTCACTTCACCCAGTAATTGAGCTCCAAATGAAATTCAGCAGTTAGTCATGAGATTGCAGGTCACATGGGCTCTAGATTGTTCAGCACAGCCTCAGTTCTGGCCTGGGTAGTGTATGTGCAGTGGTAGCTGGAGACAGTTTGCTCTCAGAGCTCTGTGACTCAAAACTTCTAAAAGCTGTTTAAAAATGCCTTTTTGAGTAATATTTTTTGCTCAAAATTTAGTACATCAATTGTAGGAAACACTTCTGTGCTCATATCATCGAGTGTTTATTGTTGTGTGTGGATTTTGAATGTTAATTTAGAACAGTCAGTCTGTGTACTGTGAAGTGTGCTTTGGGGAGAGGCGTATTTGTGGTGTAGGTAGATTAACTGGGAGAAAAACGCATTCTTTCTGTTTTGGTTATATTTTTCTTGTATAACTGTGTTAATGTACACACAGTAATATTTTCAGTAATTCTTGACTTTTTTTGCTGATTGTTGTGGTGCAGCAGTGTACCATTTGTCTGTTTAAAACATTTGGTTATATTGCTAAAGGTTTTCAATTTGCTACGCATTGCTTGAGTGTGCGTGTGAGTGTGTGTGATGCGTGCCATTAAATCAGACACCTTTTTATTGTGTTACAGAGTAATTTCAGCAGTGTGAACCTGCTATCCACCACACCTGCATGAATTTTTTATACTGTTTTGTGGTATCTTTACTGGTACTGGATTATTACTGCCATGCACTAATCCCCCAACTGGCAAAATGTGTTCCTTTCCAGATTTGGATTTGTGATTTGTGCGCACTGGTTAGGTGTTGTTGTGCCTTTTTGTATGCATCCCTTGAATGTGCAGCACAATCTTAGTCTTTCTGTCCATTTGCATTGCCCCACTAATTCTGGGAGACTTTGCATTTCTTGTTACACTCTCATTTCACTTCATCAGCACCGGGGAGTTTTCTGGACACAAGACAGTAGCACTTTGGGGATGCACATTCATTCTAGTGACTGTGTGGGTGGGATGCTACCAATATTGTTGTCACTCCACCTTACTTTGCGTTTAAAGTGGAATGACAACTCGAAGTAATAATAACAAAGCAAAGTGAGCCTTTCCTATGGGGCACTCCATGTAGTGAAGTGCCAACACGAAGTGGCCACTTTGCATTCACTTCACCAACAGATTTTAAATTCGCTGCCTCTCTAAGATGAAATGAAGATAATTTTTTAACCACCAGATCGTGGCCTTTAGGGTAAAAAGGAAGTCTGGCACAGCAAGGAACAAAGTATTCTAGTCTACATGAATGCATCAGAACACTCTGAAATGCAAGTAGTCATTCTTTTACATTACATGGGGACTGAAGCCATGGAAAATTTAAATAAATTTAGTTTTGGAGAAGGGGAAGACAGCAAGAAGTTGGAAACATACTAACAACGTTTACTGAGTGCTGCAACCCCCATAAGAAAATAATGTTTGAGAGTGTTTGATTTTGATACAGGCAGTGGCACCCAACAGAAACATTGGAACCATGCTTTATTATATTAATTTAAAAGGAAAGAATGGTGAATTTAGGGCTATGGCAAATTAGTTAATTAGCAGTCCTGTTACTCAGAGATAAAATTGTATTCTGGATATGCGACATGTATAAAAGACAGAACAGTGCTGGACCATAATCTAATGCTGAATATAGTCATGGACATTGGCAGGGCAGAAGAAGCCACTTAATCCCAGGTGCAGGCCATGACTGGGGTTAAGACAGTACAGTACTTGCCCAACAGCAGGAGGAAACCCATCAAGCCAAACACAGGGTAAGCACTCAGTATGCATATAGATCAAAAGATAGTCTCCATACTGGAACTTCAGACAAGAAGGTGGAACAATGTGGCAGGTGTGTCTGCAAACAAATGCCATACTGCTGCCCAGAATTAATGGGGGACAAAAAACTTGGTGCAGGTGTAAGCTGTGGGGCTTCTTCTTCATGGCCCACAGTGGTCACGATTTTGGTAGCTTTCTAGCTCCCAAACCTTATAGGTTGGAATTTTTTCTGAATTGCTTCTGTTCCAAGGGATTTCTTGGCTGTATCAATTTTCCTCAGCATAACTGCTCAGGATTACCTCTCACTAGTGGTTAATGAGGTGTGAGATGGCCTGCTCACTACTCCGCCCTGGGTAGTAGGGGTAACAGTAAGATCAGTATGACCTGGCAGTGATTTTAAGCTTGTTTATCACAACAATAACAGTGCAGGGCACTGCAAAGAGGCCAGTAGCAGTGGCCACTTTCAGAAGACATGTGGTATGTTCAGGTGGTAACGGAAGGTGTCCCAGTCTACTTTAAACCAGGCATAGGTCCACAAGTCAATGTGGTGCCCACATCAGTCCTCAATCCATTCTCAGATCTAGTACAGATGCAGAAGATCACAATGATGTTGACTAGCATATCGTGATGCAGAAATTTAATCTGACAGTGGTGGTACAGGTGAAGTGTAATACTGGAAAAGTAGTGTAAGTGCTTCAGCTTTATGTGACAACATGCGCACATGATCCCCTTTGTTAAGCAAAGAAGCCTGTGAGTCCATGCCTTTGCTAGCCAGAGTTAAGAAGATTCAGCAACTGCAGCCCTTGGCCAAGGAAATAACAAGGAGTGACTTTGCAAATGTGTTTCAGGCAACAGGTCAGTTTCAGAGAGAAAACCATATCTATAATATCTATAAAATAAGAGAAGCGGGGGTGGGGCAGCTGCAAACTAGGGGTGCTAGCTGCACACTTGAGCAGCTTAGACAGACTGGGTGGTATGTTTCTGCTGGTACATTTGTATGTTCATATGTTTATATACAGATCCAGCTACATCTGCAGTGATACAAAGGTGCAGAAATATATAAAAAAATGCATGCAGGCATTGCTGGAATTGGAAGAAAACCAGATTATCTGCAAAGTAAATGATTTGACTGACTGGATGAACAGTTTGGTAGTGACTGAGAAGAACAAACTCTAGCAAGAGCCACTATGGCTGCAGCTGAGGTTAGGGCAGCTGAGGTCCAGCGGAACACAAACTATGCCACTGTGTTCAAAATGGTGGAGCAGAGTTTTCTGCACATGTGCAAGTCATTATGCATGCACAGAAAACTCTGCAGCCCCATCTTGAACATGATGAACATTACCATACTATGCTGATGCCGACGGACAAAATAGTGTGAGAACATGCAGTGATTGCCATTCACCTCCACTATTTTAAAAGTCTGTTCAGTATCCAGTGGGCTCCCGTTACTCTAAAGTGATTGCAAGACATCTGCAGGGTTATACCCACTGCAGCTGTAAAAAAATATATCCCTTTGTCTATGCCTAAAAACTAGGAACTTGAACAAAGCCATATGAAAACAGTATCATCTTATTCCCTCTTTACCTTACACAGATACAGTGCCAACTGTTAAGCATGTCCCTTTTTACCATTTTAGGTGAGGAAGACAAATACTGGCAGGTAAAATATTTGACCTATCATCATTTTATCTGTGTACATTCAGCATCCTGTGGGGACAATGCCATGTCTGTCACACACCCTTTGACATTAAATCAGCCAGTGAATTATTTCAGCATAAGAATCAAGAATTGTTTAGGAACATCCTATTTGTGTTCATGATAACGGAGGATGTCAATATCACAGCAACAACTAAGGCTAAACACAATGCCACCATATGGCAAGCCCTAAGCACTGCATGTATTGGAAACTTCAAGTTTAATAAGGAGAAGATGCAGTATACACATGGCATACGCTTGTTATGTCAGTCATGAGACCAGATGATACCAAGGTGAAGGCCATGTGCTAACACAAGTGGATAAGGGCAGGTGAAATAGTGATTTCTCCACCTACACCGAACTTCAGATGTGGAGGAAATTACGGCAAAATTCCACACATCACACAGTTTTTGACAAGGCAAACCATGGTCCTAAAAGATCTGTAAAAACCTTTGTGGGATGACCAAAACATCCAGCAATATGGGGAAATAATAATTTGTGGAACTTTTTTCTTACATTTTTAGGGCTGTGTGGAGAGCCTGCAACCCTATTGGGATTAGAATGTAGCCTTAAAATGGCTGATAATGGAACTCCCTTTTTGGACTTTTTAGAAAGTATTCCTCCACAGCTGTAGAATAGTGCATGCCCCTCTGATTTTTGCTATTTGCTGATCTATGTTAAAGGCATCTGAAGGGAGTGGGGATGCTACTGTATTTTACCTCAGAACTTCTCCGGATATTAACAAAAATAACTTTTTAAACTGCTGTTTCTATTATCTGTCCAGCTCAGTCTAATAACTTTATTCTATTTCTTTCAGCAACCTAGGGGGTTACTTCATTATATGTTGTTCTGGAATTTGCTGAAACTCTGAAAGTCAGACTACAGTGTCAGATTACAGACCGTGCAGCTGTGTTAGCTATCTCATTCCTTTGGGCACAACAGGTTGCATGCTCTCACACTCACACACACATACACACACACACACACACACACACACAACAGCATGTACTCTGACTAAATAATTTCAAGAGGACTGCATTAGCAGCATGCCAGTTTTTGGTGATTGTGACTAAACAGCACTATATGGCACCAACAAGAACATAACTTTGGTCATTTGGCAGCTTTTCACAGCCCTATTGGGTCTGGCTAGAACTTGTTATTGGAAGTGGGGAAGAGGGGTTAAAGCTCAGCTTACAATTGAGCCATCATGTAGTACAGTGTTCTTAGACTTTTCATGCAGTTCCTCAGTATCTGTTCAGATGAAGCTAGGCTTTCAAACACTGAGACTGTCCCAGATACAGAGGCTGTCTGAGACTCAGCATTTTATTCAACATAACATAGAGGATAATGTAAAGTCCTCTATTTGTAACAAGTTTGTAAACTCTTTGAGAGGTCATCATGGCGACGCTTGGAACCTTGAGAGTGAAGCTCAAGAGGTTCAGTTGCCAAGACAACCTTGAGAAGAGTTTTCAAACTTGTCACAGATAGAGGACTATACTTTATCTTTAATAGTGTATGGTCACCTATCTGTGATGGCAAATTGCAAATTCAAACTGCACATCCTGTTACTGTACCCCACATGTAACTATGAGTCTATTGTTATGGAGGCCCCATGTAGTCATTTTGACATATGACCTCCAGAACAGAAGGTGTGACCTGCGAAGAAACACATAAGAGGGAGAATTTGAGTCACACTTCATGTGAAGTATTTTTGTGATATCAGGGGTCACGGGAGTTGTGTTCTCACCTCACTGTTCATCGGAGTCCACATTGCAGTTTCTCTGCTGTCCGCCTGTGAGGTAATTTCTTATTTATCACGATCGGATAGCTCCCGGGAGAAAATAGCACCAGGCATTGCTTTGGTTTAGCGACTGCATTTCTGAAATCGCCACTCGATTAACTGTGTACAGTTTAAAGAGTATGCAGCTCGCGCATACAGCATTTCGTAAAGGGTTCTAAGCTGTTATGCTACAGTAGCTATGTATGTGGTGCAGCATAACAACAAGCTACTGCAGCATAACAGCTTTTCAGCTGGTATGGATTTTTATTCATAGCACCTTCTACCATACATTACAAGGTTATAAATCTTTGTAAAATCTGTTCAAAATACCCATGAGTTGAACTTACAGTAGTTTCTGGAGGAACTTATTTTTGAACAGACTTTTTTGTGGGGTTTGCGGTTGTTTTATTTTTGTTTGCTTTACTATTTTTTTTGGGGTGGGGGTGAAATTTTGAAACAAAAGAACCTGTAGGCCCTGAAGCTTGCTGCAGTGTGACTGTTGAGCAGGCCTTACATTGCAGAAGACAGCAACTCTGCATACAGTTGAGCATTTTGTTTATTATTTTAAATAAAACTTTATAGTTATTTTTTGTAAAGAAATGTAAACTTATTGTTACACACATTTTTTTATATTACACTTATGGGTAATGCATGCTATTCAGGTCTTCTGTGTTACTCTATTCATGCACATATCATTCAAGCAGACATGAACAATAGCCGAACACAGAGTATGGCAGTGCACACGTAGTGTGTGTGTGCGTGTGTGTGTGTGTGTGTCCCACATAATGTAGCACTTACCATGGTAGCCACAGCCAGTCATCACTGCAGCATAGAGTGGTTCCAGTACTTGTTTATATACCAGATTTAAAGGGAAACTACATGAAAAAATTATAAATAAACAAAATATGTCTTGTGCATTGGATTTTGTTTCTCTGATGATCCCTGTGTTCTGTTACCTACATAAGTAGCAATTTTTTTTTTCTTTTCCTTGCAAGTTTTAATGTAGTCACACCAATTAATTGAAACTGTTTGTGAAAGTTTAACTGGTTTGAAAAAATGTTTGTCTTCCTTCCCCAGCCAAAGTAAGATTCTTGTAAGTACTAATTGTTGTTATTCTGGATGTGTGGCAATTTTCTTTGTAAAGTGCTGTCATTGGGTGATAGTTAAGGCAATACACCTTTAAAGAACTTAGTCCTTATTCACATCATTCCCAGAGACATTCTTGGAAAATTCCAACATCAAAGGCAATAAAAGAAGCCTGAATGTCTACCCTCAGGGCAATAAAACTGGTGGGGAAAAGTAAAAACAAAACAAAAAAAATACTTGTCACAGACATATGGAACTGAATCCCAGGGGCCAACTGAAGAACAAAAACACAATGCACAACATGTTTTTTTTATAATCCCTGCTTGTAGTTTTCCTTTAAGTCTATCTTAAAATACAGTAGTTTGACTTCACTTGTAGATGTTTTGCATTTTGCCCTGTCCCAATAGCATAGAGGGACTCTGCATACATGTTTAAATACCAGATTTAAGACTCCCATTGCTTTCTTACTCTACTTACAGGTGTGTTGCTCTGTTGGCCATGTATGCTGTAGATGCTGATCAGTTTGCAGTCAGCAGCATAGAGGGAAACCCTGTACCTGTTTAAATACCAGGTTTAAGTCACCCAACATTTTCTGACTTCACATATGTGGACTCTGCCCTGTCCCAGTAGCATAGACTAAATCTGCATGCCTGTTAAAATACCAGATTTAAGTTTCCAAAAATTTTATGACACCACATATGGACATTTTGTCCTGTTCCAGCAGCATAGAGGTAATCTCTGTACATGTTTAAATCATTTTAACAGTCTTGGCCTCACTCCAAAAATGACATGACATGGTTGTTGAAAAATGTCTGCCTACTGCCTGCAACCTGTATCCTCTCCAAAGTCCCCAACTCTTATCTCAAATTTAAAGAGCAACTGACATGACCTGGGCAGGCACCACATTCCAGGGAGTTGCTTGTCCGATAAGCTACAGTAAATGGCAGATTAAGGACTAGATAGTCAAAGGAGTTGCACTGGCACAACCCCAGAAATGCACCCTGGGGCTATATTCAAAAGAGGGAATTACACTGCACAATTCCCAATGTGCCACAGAGCAAAATCAATGTATGCAGTGCATCTCCAGGGGGCGTGCCCATGCATATGTGGCACATCCCAATATTCAGCCTGGGATGTGCGGTGCATCTGCTGGCACAACCCAGAGAAGTGCCGCATACATGAGCATAAAGTTGAGCTGTAGAAAAAGGCTCAACTGGCAGCCACCCACAGGCGGGATGCTGGTAGTACAGGACGCAACACAGAAGCTGACAGCCGTGGGTGGCAACCCCCCCCGAACACCATACACAATCTCCTACCGAATCCACGGTAGTCTAGTGGATCCCTCCTCCCTGTCTGTAACCCTGATCACCCAAATAAAGGATTATTTACATCCCTAGTGGTCCAGTGGTACCCCCCTCCCTGCCTGTAACCCTGATTGCCTGAAATAAAGAACTATTTACATCCCTGGTGGTCCAGTGGTAACCTCCTTACTGCCTGTAACACCAATCACTGTATGAAAGAATGCTTCAATTCCCTGGTAGTCCAGTGGCAGCCCCCAACCCCCCACCCACACAGGACCACCAGTCCATCCAGCTCCTCCCCAGTCATCAGTGGGCAGCAAACCCACTGCATGCCTCTGTGGCTGCCCACTAATAACTACATTATCTGCTACAAACACATTGGTCCAAACTGTGGACCAGTGGGCTGCAGTGATACTGTAATAGTCATTCACAACTTTGTGAATAAAGTCATTCATTCACAAAGTTGTGAATGCCTATTACAGTACACACTGCAAGCCTCCATTGGTCCACAGTGTGGACCAATGCTTGGCAGATGCTGTAAACTGTCATTCGGTGGGCAGCCACAGAGGTATGTGGGTGAGTTTTCTGATCATCGATGACCGGGAGGAGCTGGGTGGGCTGGGGTCCTGGGTGGGGGGGTGATGCCACAGGACTACCAGGGAATTGAAGAATTCTTTTGTATGGTTATCAGGGTTATGGGCTTGAAGGGGGTACCACTGGACCACCAGGGATGTAAATAAATCATCATTTCAGGCGATTGGGGTTATGGGCAGGAAGGGGGTGCCATTGGACCACCAGGGATGTAAATAAATCTTTATTTTGGGTGATTAGGGTTATGGTCAGGGAGGTGGGTAGTACTGGACCACCAGGGATGTAAATAAATCTTTATTTTGGGTGATCAGGGTTACGGGCGGGGAGAGGGTACCACTGGACTTCTGTGGACAGCACCGCATGCTGTGCAGAGTGCCAGGTGCATTTCACTGGCCGATCTGCACAACTTATGCAAATGGGGCCATAATGACATACAAATGCCCCATTTGTGCCTTGCATGCATTATGGCCTCATTTGCATATTTGTGTCTGAATATCATGAATTTGGGCACAGCGTACGTCTGATATGCTGGTGCATTTCCCATTCCTGGTAGTCAGACCTGCCTGGAGGATGCGCTAGTGCATTGTATTTGTGCCACAGGCATTATTTGATATGTTCAGATGGGATGTGCCATGGCACATCTCCTTTGAATATATCCCTTTGTTGCTCCAGCGCAACTCAATTGCGTGGAGCAACCACTTGCGCCATTGTCATGCGCACTTTTGAATATCGAGCCCTAAATGTATTAATCTGACTTTAGTTTGCTCAGCTCATAACTTCTGCATAAGAGCTTCGAGATTGCTGAGTGCTGCAGCCCTGCTCCAAAAAACAGCACTTTGATGATGTGAGGTAGGGAACAGGGCTGCAAGCACTCTATGTAGTTACTAATAGGATTGATGAAGGGGATATGGCTAAATGTACTACGGTTATCTTTGCTGGGAGTTCTACATGTATGGAGCTATAATATACATGATATACTAGCCCCATACATGTATACCCACCAGCAAAGATAATCGTTGTACATTTAGGCAGACTCTTCCCCAATTCCATTACACTGTCAATGGAGCACCTGCAGCACTGTTTTCTACTTCACATCATAATTATGCTGTTGTTAGGAGTGGGGCTACACTTCTCAAAGGTTGCTCAGCTTGTACACAGAAGTTACAAGCCAGAGGTCACAGAGGTAATAACTTTTTTTAATACTACACCAAAAAAGTCTAAGTATAGCTAGGATAGTTCCTAGGGCAGGAAATTCCACGTTATGGGTTGCCTGCCCACGGCCAAAACTGGTGTCAGCTGCTGTTTAAAGACCAATCCCCAAAAGACCTGCATCCCGTACTGCAACTGCAGAGGGGGGGTTACAAAGGAGTGGGGTGCACAGAGGTTCCCCTCTGCACAAGCAGAGATCTCCATGCTTTCACAGTCCTGGCAGATGGACCCTCTGCACCTGATCCCAAGATGTGTACATGACTATGTGGGCAGCTGGGATGGGAGTGGACAAGGGTTGGGTGCAAATATGCACCCCCATTCTGAACACAATTTCTGGAATGCAGAGTATCAGTGGAGGGGTGACTGCTGCATCTGCCACATCTCATTTATCTGGGCTTGATCAGCCCACCTCCACCAGCCCTAGAAGTCTCCACAGTGGGCATGGGGCATCACCGGCACCAGTACCCAGGTGGGAGGAAGCAGTGAATCCTGCAGTGACATCTGTTAACTTGGGCATGTGACAGTGTGCCAGAACTGCAGAGCAGTGATGAGATGTCAAATATGCCCATTCCAGTTACTTCCTGTTTACCTTCACACAGGCCTGAAAGTGGGTTCCAGCGTCCCCTGACATTTGATGACTGCATGTGACTTGAGGTTCAAGAGATACTGGTAAAGGTTCATCCCCAATGAGAGGCAATATTCTAGTAACCCTCAACCTATGTGACCTTTGACACCTTATTGTTGTTGCAGATGCAATGATTTTTCTTTATTAGGAGATTTTGTGTTATTGAATGACTTTAAGCATGATTGGAGAGATGCAATATGTAAGTAATAAACCACTTTAGAGTTTTATTTGAAGAATTTGAGATGCATGCCCTAAGGTTGTGAAGCATGTTGCAGAAAGCACTGTTCTTACACCCCTGGGAAGTGCATCTAACAGCCTTTAAACCACACTCTAAAGTGGCTTATTGTACTTATAAAATGGCCTAAATGGCCTTTTTGCAACCTGGGTACATAGCAGATTTAATATATAGGCTAACACAGTTGTATCATTGCAATAGAACAGTGAATGTATACACTAGTCAAAGAAGTGCTTACAAAGTCCAATGTGACCATTTAAGAGCACTGTTGTAGACTCTGACTGATGCCAGTGCTACTGATTATGATCTAAACCCCTGCTGTGCAGCATCAGCTTTCTGCTAGGGAGCTGGGCTGCACTGAAGGGAGATACATTTGTTACTGATTACAAACAAAGACCTAGATGTGCAGCTTCAACTTTCTGCAAGGAAACTGTTCTGCACTGAAGGGAGAGAGAGAGAGAGAGAGAGAGAGTGAGAGAGAGAGAGAGAGAGAGAGAGAGAGAGAGAGAGAATTGGTGCTGCTTTGAAGCAAAATTACAGCTGTATATCCTGTTTTCAGCAAGAGAACTGGGCTGAGCTGAAGGGAGAGAGAATGGCTGGTAGGTTGACTTTGAAAACTGGTGTGCAAATGTCGTGATTTGTACCACAGGTGGGTGGTGACCAGCTGCTTTGATTGGCTACAGTGTGTAAATCATACGTGAAACCACTGGGGGGGGTAATGTATTTGGAAAATAACATTTCTTATTTCTTTCTTTCCATTTTATTAATGAAAATGTACTTTGTTCTATAGGGGCTACTGTAGTGAAGTACTGCAACAATCAGGAAGTGTGTATGTTTAGTGTCTCTTTGTAGTTCAATAGAAGCTGTTTGAGCTGAGATGGATATGTGTGTTACTCAACATAAAATGGACCTTAGAAGCCTAGCAATTTCATTGGTCTAAACTCATCTATAGACCATTGATTACTCTCTGCTATATGTACTGTTCATAAATAACCTACCCTAATCTATCCAGCAAAAGCATAACTAAATGAAAATAAACCCTTTCCATTAAAAAACATTTTTTTTCTATTTTATAGGTGCAATAGCCCACTTCAGTGTATGTGTGTGTGTGTCTCAGACATTAATGCACTTCCCAGGGGGTTGGGGGACACTTGGACTTTGGTCTCATACCTCATCTACTTTTCTTTTTCTTTCTTTCTTTCTTTCTTTCTTTCTTTCTTTCTTTCTTTCTTTCTTTCTTTCTTTCTTTCTTTCTTTCTTTCTTTCCTTCCATCCTCCTTTCTTGTTATTTATTTATTTTTCTTTATTGTGAAGATTTTACCAGGAAAGACATACTCCGCTGGTAACATCTCATTTCCATATGTGTACGGGGTGAGGGGGTGGGGAGAGACAAGTGGAGATAACAGATATGAAATAAAGAGCATAAAATACAAAGAATGGAAATAAGTTTAACAAAATAAACACGACACTAATGCTTAAGAATAAAAACTGACAATCAGTAAGTTACATGCAGTAAATTGTGGAACTGGCAAAAGAACAATGAAATAGTAATTACCATATCAAAATAAGGAACACAGAGAAGGAAATGGTGCTAGGGAAGTGGGAAGTGTTGAAATCGATGATTGGGAGTTACTGGTAAAAGGGGTCCAAACAAATATCAGAAGCAACTGCAGGAGTGAATAGAGAACTCATGGAATAAAAGATTTCAGAGCGGGAAAGGAAGGAGGAAGAAAGTCCCATAGTTTAGGGAAATGGAAAAAGAGGGCAACTTGGCCAGCAGAAGATTTCATTTGAGGGAGAGCAAAACAGCAAGAGAAAGCACTGCAAAGAGAGAAAGAGGACAAATGGGAAAGGAGAGGACAGAGGAAAGCTATGAGGGGAGAGAGCCAACTAAAATTCAGAGATTAAGGAAACACAGTTGGTAAGGCACCTGGCATCAAGAGAGAGAAGGAAGAGGGAAGAATACAGGGTACAGTGATGGGTATGCATGACTTTATCAAGTGCAACAGGACAGAAGGAGTGAAAGAGATGCTCCAGTCTAGCTAAAGTGGATTTTAGAGCAGTACTATTGACAATGGTCTTGATTCTCAAAGAGTGATGCAGGGTTTGTGCCAAGTCCTGTGCCACCACACTTATGTTTTGCTAATGTACCAAACCCTATCACCTCAACTGTTCCAGATTTTAAAACATCGGGCACATTTGCAACAATTTCCCCACTTTACGGAAGCTTGCATAAAAGATATGGAGCAAGCCCCATAAAAGTGTCTCCCAAATGGAGCAAAGTTAAACCAGGGGAAAGCTGGTCTAATTAGCAGCATTACATAGAAACATAGAAACATAGAAGCTGATGGTAGATAAGGACTGCAAGGCCCATCCAGTCTGCCCATTTCTTTTTCTACCTTATGAATGTGCCATCGGCCTTTGCTCTGTCAATGGCCTATCTATTCATACTCATCTGTATTGCTCTCTTATGCCTGTCCCATGCCTGTTTGAAGTCCTGCACTGTATTCATATCCACCACTCCCTGAGGTAGGCTGTTCCATGCATCAACCATCCTTTCTGTGGAAAAGAACTTCTTCACATTACCCGTTAATTGGCCTCCCTATAATCTCATGCTGTGTCCTCTTGTCCTGCTATTTTTTTAAATTGAAACATGTTAGACTCTTTCACCTTGTTAATGCCCTTAAGGTGTTTGAATGTTTCGATCATATCACCTCTCCCTGCTATTTTTCTTATATTGAAACATGTTAGATTCTTTCACCTTGTTAATGCCCTTGAGGTGTTTGAATGTTTCAGTCATATCCCCTTTCTTCCTCCTTTGCTTTAGGGTATACATATTGAGCTCTGTTAATCTGTCCTCATATGTTTTTTGATGCAGTCCCTGCACCATTTTGTTTGCCCTTCTCTGGATTGCCTCAATTTGGTTAATGTCCTTGTGAAGGTGTGGCCTCCAGTACTGCACAAAGTACTCCAGATGGAGCCTAACCAGTGTCTTGTAAAGAGGGATTATTACCTCCCTTTTCCAACTTGTGATACCCCTCCTAATACACCCCAACATCCCCTTAGCCTTACCTACTGCTTTTGTGGTCTGCTTGAATGATTTCAGGTCATCTGTGATGATGATGCCCAAGTTTCCTTCTTCCCTTGTGACTGCCAGCAACTCCCCTCCCAGCCTATAGGTGGCTTCAGGGTTTCTCTTCCCTATGTGCATGATCTTGCACTTCTTTGCTTTAAACCCCAGTATCCACTCTTCCAACCATTTTGCCAGTTTATCCAGATCTCTTCTCATTATACCCACCCCATCTGTATCATCTACTCTGTTGCAGGTCTTGGTGTCATCTGCAAACAGACAAACTTTACCCTCCAGTCCATCTGCAATGTCACTGATGAAGATATTGAAGAGAACTGGCCCCAGGACTGATCCCTGAGGTTCCCCACTTGTGACTTGCATCTCTTCTGACTGTATACCGTTTACCACCACTCTCTGTTTCAAACAACATGAAGTCTTGCTGTATTCTGACATATGCAGTTAGCCCCAGCACTTGAACTGCCCCGGAGAGGAAAGAGTTCACTCTATGCAGAAGCATAGAATGTTGAGCTCGAGCTCGGTTTTCAAACCTCTGTCTGTGGTGCTTTAGAGTGTAACCATCAGATTTTTTAGTCTGCCTAACTGTCTCTCCGGAGATTGCTCCTTCGCTTCGGTTTGGTAAAGTTTAAAAACGCTTCAGTTTTTCAATCGATTTCTTTATTTTCGGTTTCAGATCTCTGTCTACGGTATAGTAAGTGGTGTAGATAGGTAGTGAACTGTGTTTTAAAAATTTTCTTTGTGGAAATTGTAGTTCTCGGTTCCTTCTCGGTCGGTCCGGTTGGGAACTGACTTTTGTGTGTGTGTATTTAATTTCTGGGATTTAGTAGAGGTGTGCCGGTTCCTATTGGTTTAAAAAAAAACTGAAATTCTCGGTTTCTTTTCACAACTCGTGACATGGTTGGTAACCGATAGGAGTGTATTACATGGCTATAAGCTGTAAAGGGTAATTTGTTTAGTCTGGCCATCTCTGAGAAACTCAAGAAAATAATGGTCCCACTGGGTTTCAATACTGTTCAAAGTGTGGGGAGGCCTTTGCTAAGGCCGATCCCCTCCTCATCTGTGTGTATTGTCTGGGGTTTGACCACCTCAAAACAGACTGCCAAATCTGCAAAAATTTTCCTAAGGCCACTCTGGAAAAAAGATTGAGTAGGCTAAAGGAAAAGGAGGCCGAGAAGTCCACTGACCCGGATGGGCAGCCTAGTTTGGTTCCAACCAAACCTGAGGAGGTGCCCACTAACCTGGGTGATACATCCTCAGGCAAAAGGAGAGCCAACCCTGAGGGGTCGGTTCTGTCAAAAAGGTGCAATAAGTCAGCCAGTTCGGATCCATCATCCCTTACTCCAACCACTGAAGAAATAGCCAAAGCCATCAGTATTGTACAATCGCTTCACCCGGTTCCGTCCGAGCCGGCACCATCGGTTAGGCACTCGGTTCGGTTGGATCTGACTCCATCGCTTTATGATCTGGATACTTATTATGATTTGGAGTGGGAGGGGGATGAAGAGTTACCAGAGGACTATGATGATGATGATGGCAATGATTATGAAGGTCTGGATGTGCCCATTGAACCAGACATCTCTCCAGACAGACCCTCCAACGTCTCCCCTCCAAGGCTTTCTGAGTCCCCATCTCACTACTTGTTTTACATAAAAGTGGCTGACACCCTCCAGCTCCCTATGGTTGAAGCTGTCGAGGAGGAAGAAGAACCTGATTTTGTGGAAATGATGGACATCCCAGAGTCCAAGAGTTGTCTATTCCCCTCCATAAATCCCTGGGGAAACAGACACAAAAGATTTTACAAACACCAAATTCTTTACCTCCTGTGGATAAGAGAATGGACAGGTATATGCTATCAGGCTCAGGTACAGAGTTTTTGTTCAATCATTGCAGCCATGTTGTGGTAGTGCAGGCTGCAGCCTGTGACAAGGCTAACGTACCTTTGGCTTCACACCCCCAGATAAAGACTCCAGGAAGGTGGATGCCATGGCCAAAAAACAATATTTGGCATCCTCCTTGGGACTCAGGCAGGCAAATTATATGGCCTACACAGCCAGATACCAGAAGTCCAGGTGGGACACTGTTCTGGAACTGGCTAAACAGGCTTCCCCCCCAGCTAGCCAAAGAGCTGGAGGAGGTGGCTGTAGATGGGATTGAGGCATCCAAAGTGCAATTTCATGCTGCTGTGGACTCCAGTAATGTGGCATTGAGAGTCATGGCTACATCTGTGTCTCTCAGGAGATGTGCTTGGCTCAGATGCCTTAGCCTTTCTCAGGACACCCAGGCTAAGGCCATGGATTTCCTTGTGGTGGGTAACTCTCTGTTTGGGGAGCAGACAGAGGCTTACATGAAGAAAATTGATCAGTACAGGACCACCTACGGGAGTGCACAGTCCAAAGAAAGGCAAACCACTCCTCAAAAGCAGCAGTCTAGGGGCAGGGGCATGCCTTTTCACAGGCCTTTCTACCAAGTCCAGGTCTCCTCTCCCTTCCCATATATGGAGTTATTCTGAGGGAGAGGCAGGAGGGGGATGAGAAGGGCTGCATCCTCTTCCCAGTTCAAGGCTCCTGCCAAGCAGACACCCTGATGTGTTAGCCCGGGTCGACTCCTCAATTCCAGTAGGAGGCAGGCTGGCTTACTACTTCCAGGCCTAGAAGTCTGTTACCTCAGACAAGTGGGCCCAGGAGGTAGTAAGCCAGGGACTGGCCCTCAGTTTCAAAACATTTCCAAAAATGAGGATCAGGTCTTTTTTCCACCTACAAACATCTCTGAAACCATTGCTCTAGAAGCAGAGGGTTCCTCTCTGCTGGCTCTCAGAGCCATAGAGTATTCCTACTTTACACAGGGGCAAGGGTCTGTACTCCAGATATTTTCTTACCCCCAAAAAGACAGGGGAGTGGTGACCCATCCTAGACTTAAGGAATTTGAACAAACACATATTAAAACCAAAGTTCAAAATGGTGACTCTGGGAGTAATTCTTCCCTCTCTAAGGCCAGAGGACTGTTCAGCATCCCTGGACCTCAAGGATGCCTATTTCCATATTCCTATCAGGTGCTCCCACAGAAGGTACCTCAGGTTCGAGTTGCCTTCAGGCCATTATCAGTTCAGAGCCATGTCTTTCGGCCAAACATTAGCTCCAAGGGTGTTTACAAAATGTCTTACAGTAGTAGTGGCCTTCCTCAGAAGGCAGGGGATTTCTCTATTCCCATGCCTGGACGACTGGCTCATTGTAGGACAGTCTTATGACCAAGTAAAGTCAGCTCTACAGGTCATTCAAGATCTGCTCAATTCCCTGGGATTCCTTCTCAACCTGCCAAAGTCAGTTCTCGAACCAGTACAGCTTCTCACCTTCATAGGGATAGAGTTAGATACTGTTCAAGCAAAGGCCTTCCTCCCACTTGCTAGAGTTCAGGCCCTTACAGATCTCACTTCCTCTTTTCATCCTCTGGTTTCTCATCCAGCAAGACATTTTCTTCAGCTCTTAGGCCACATGGCAGCTTCCACTGTAGTGGTGCAAGGGGCCAGGTTTCAGATGAGGGACATTCAATTCCACCTAAGGTCCTTTTGGTCTCAGAAGAAAGAGTCTCTTTCCAAGCTGATTCCAGTGATTCAGACTCTGGTCCAAATTCTCCAGTGGTGGCTGAACCAGGACAATCTCAGGCAAGGTGTCCCATTTCTCAAGCAAACTCCTTCAGTGGTCCTTACCACACATGCTTCTCTCCTGGGTTGGGGAGCCTACATGGGAGCCCTCACAGCACAGGGGGTTTGGTCTCCAAAAGAATCTCACCTTCATATCAATCTTCTGGAACTTAGGGCAGTATTCTTGGCCCTTCACGTTTTCTCGGAATCAGTGAGGAACAAGGTGGTTCAGGTCAGGACAGACAACACCACCAGCATCTGGTACATCAACAAGCAAGGGGGCACTCGGTCTAGGGCCTTGTGCACAGGGGCCATGAAAGTATGGTCTCTGGCCTACTCCCTACAAACTTCCCTAATAGCAGTCCCCCTCCCAGGGATGGACAATGTGCTAGCAGATGCTCTGAGCAGAATCTCCCAGGGCCATCACGAATGGACCCTGAATTGTCTCATCCTGAAAGTAATATTCACCAGGTGGGGCACTCCAGAGATAGATCTCTTCACAGTCCCAGACAATCATCAACATCCCCAGTTCTGCTGCAGACCTCCAGTCCTGGGGACTGTTCCCCTGGATGCTCTGATATTGGATTGAGAAGGCAAGTTCCTTTATGCCTTTCTTCCCTTTCCCCTGTCATTCAGGGTTCTAGTCAAGATCAGGTCACAACCCTGTACAGTGATTCTAGTTGCTCTAGACTGGGCCAGGCAACCTTGGTGTCCTCTGTTGTTGTCCTTAGCAGTCTCACTCACCCTGTCTCTTCCCAAGAGACACAATCTCTTAACCTCCTCTCAGGGGAGGATCTGGTACCCCAATCTCCAGTCTCTCAATCTCAAGGACTGGTTCTTGAAGAGTTAGAATACACTGGCCTGCATCTTTCTTAGGGAGTTTTGGACATCCTTAAGGTTTCTTGGAAGTCTTCTACCAGGAAAACCTATAACTCAAAATGGAAAAGATTCATCATTTGGTGTTCACACAGGGATATTCTGCTGGATGCTGCAGGTATTGCCACAGTCTTAGATTACCTGGTTCATCTTAATGGCTTAGGACTTAGGCCAGCCACTTTAAAAGTTCATCTAGCAGCTGTATCTGCATTCCTGTCAGCAGGAAAGGGCACTTCTCTGGCATCTCACCCTGTCTTTAGTTAATTCTTTAAAGGTCTGGTTCATATCAACCCTCCTTTTAGAGAGCCTACTCCAGCTTGGGATCTCAATATCTGCATTGCTCAGCTTATGCAACCACCCTTTGAACCTCTGGCTTCAGCTGAGCTTAAGTACTTGACCAGGAAAACTGTGTTTCTGGTAGTTATCACTTCTGCCAGGTGAATTAGTGAATTACAGGCCCTGCCAGTTGAACTTAATTTTATCTCATTCCACAGAGATAAGGTGGTCCTCAGAACTAATATGAAGTTCTTACCCAAGGTGGTCTCAGACTTCCATCTAAACCAGTCCATGTCTCTTCCTGTGTTTTTCACTGATTATTCTTCTTTAGGAGAAAGAAGGTTACACAGTTTGGATGTTAAAAGGGCACTTAGCTACTACATAGAGCATACTAAGGCACATATGAATGACTGTCTTCAATTGTTTCTCACTTATGGTGAAGTGGGAAAAGGTAGGCCTGCCCCTAAAAGAACTATTGACAGATGGATTGTAGCTTGTATACAATTCTGCTATATCAAGCTAGGTAAAACACCTCCCTCAGGCCTGAGGGTCCACTCGACTAGGAGTACAGCTGCTTCTCTGGCTGCTGCCAGAGATATACCTTTACTAGAGATCTGCAAAGCAGCCACCTGGAAAACAGTCCATATATTCACCAAGCATTACTCTCTGGATATCCAGGCTAGGAGTGATGCTAGGTTTGGTACAGCACGGCTGCAGAGCCTATTCCCAAAATTAGGTTTGGTACCCTTCTCCATGGAGGTACTGCTTGGTAGTCTGCATATGTCAGAATACAGCAGGACTTCATGTTGTTCGAAGAAATAATTACTCACTTTAGTGATTGTGTTTTTTCTAATGGAGTCTTGCTGTATTCTGACCTCCCCCCTGCCTCCCCTCTCAGAACCTAGTTTTTGGGACGTGGGCTGGCAGGTACACTGTTACACCTCAGGGGTGTAACTTGCACCCCTCCTCTTCAGGGTGGGATGGTTGTTGTTATGCTTTAGATTTATATATTATATCTCTTGTTCACTACCTGTTTTTTTATCTTGGGTTCTCGACTTGAGTCTTTTGGGACCCAAGTGGTTGCCTGTTGGTATATATTTTTACAATTTCCGCACTGGAAGTGTAGTTAGTTAGTTGCTAGTAAAAATTTGATGGTTGCACTCTGAAGCACCACAGACAGAGGTTTGAAAACCAAGCTCGAGCTCAATGTTCTATGCTTCTGCATAGAGTTAACTCTTTCCTCTCCAGGGCAGTTCACGTGCTGGGGCTAACTGCATATATCAGAATACAGCAAGACTCCATTAGAAGAAACACAATTACTAAGGTGAGTAATTTTTTCTTTCTGTCCGTCAACCAGTTTGCCACCCAGTTAACCAACTTCTGACCCACCCAGAGCCTGCCCAGCTTATTAATCAATCTTCTATGTGGAACAGTATCGAAAGCTTTGCTGAAGTCAAGGTAGGTGACATCAACTGCTCCCCCTTGGTCCACCACTCTGGTTACCCAGTCAAAGGAATCTATGAGATTAGTTTGACAGGACCTTCCTGTTGTAAACCTGTGCAGTCTTGGATCCTGTGCTCCTATGGATTCCATGTGTTGCTCTATCCTTTCCTTAAGGAGTGCCTCCATAATCTTGCCCACTACTAAGGTAAGACTGACTGATCTGTAGTTCCCTGCCTCCTCCCTGCTACCATTGTTGTGGAGCGGGATCACATGAGCCCTTCTCCAGTCTTATGGGACCTCTCCTGTGCTCAGAGACTCACTAAACAGTTCTGATAATGCCTCTGCTAGTTCCACTCTTAGCTCTTTTAGTACCCTGGAATGTATGCCATCAGATCCCATTGCCTTGTCCACCCTGAGCTTATCAAGCTCTTGTAGGACCCTTTCTTTTGTGAAGGGAGTAGTGCACACCTCCCTCCCCCCTTGTGTCCATGGGGCTGAGCTGTGGGCCCTGCCCTACCTTCTCTTCAGTAAATACTGAGCAGAAGTATCTATTTAGGATAGATGCTTTTACATAGTCCTCTTCCTCACACGCTCCCTGATCCCCTTTGATCTTAGCAATACCCCCTCTGGACTTTCTTCTTTCACTAATGTATCTATAGAAAGTCTTGTCACCTTCTTTTGCTGTTCGTGCTAGTGTTTCCTCAGTTTGGGCCGTTGCCTGCCTTACTGCCTTCCCTGCTTCCCTTAGGGAAGTTTGGTATGCCTCCCTATCTTCATCCCGCTGCATTCCCTTATATTTTCTGAAGGCCAGCATTTTGGCCCAGACCTTTTCTGCTACTGTTTTTGAGAACCAAAGTGGTTTTCTTCTTCTTTTGCACTTCCTTTTCTTTCTAACACAATGGGATGTTGCTTCAAGTATTGCATCCTTAATGCTTGCCCACTTTGCCTGTACCCCCTCACCTGTATTTCTTTTTGCCAGGGCTAGCTTAACTCTGGCCAGCTTATCAAAGTCAGCTCCTCTGAAGTCCCATATTTTTGCTTTTGGAATTTGATTATTTAGTTCTAGTGGCCGAACTGAACCATACCATGTGATGGTCACTGGCCCCCAGGTGATCTTCTACCTGGAGATCTGTGATCCTTTCCCTGTTAGTCAATACTAGATCTAGGATAGCCCTGTCTCTTGTGGGTTGTTGTACCAGTTGATTGAGGCCCTCCCCCTGCAAAGAATACACTATGTGTCTCGTTCTGGCAGATGTTCCTGCTGGTATTGACCAATCTGTATCTGGCATGTTGAAGTCTCCCATTATCAGATCCTCCCTTTTAGCTGTCATGTTTTGTATATCTTCTAACAGTAATGTGTCTATGTCCTCCCCCTGGTCTGGAGGCCTGCAAACAACCTCAGTTCATATGGCTGTCCCATTTCCTGTTTCCAGGGTGACCCACAGTTTTTCTGGCTCCTTATGTGTATTCTGAATTTCTGTAGCTTTGATATTTTCATTGACATAAAGAGCCACTTCACCCCACCTTTTTGCACCTCGGTCTCTTCTGAACAGTACATAGCCAGGTACTGAAGTCTCCCAAGTGTGGTTACTGGTAAACCATGTCTCGCTAATGGCTACTATCTCCAGTTTAGCCTCTGTCATTATTGTCTGCAGGTCTGGGATCTTGTTTCCCAGACTGTGAGCATTTGTGTGCATGACTTTCCATTGGCCAGATTTCAGAGTGTTAGCTGTTGTGTGAGGTCTGGCATTTCCCCTGTGTGTCGTACAGGGAGCAGGACCTTTTTCCTTACCAGGTGATGCAAATGAACTACAAACATGCTGAACTCCTGTTTGACCACTAGCTGAGGGGGGAGGGGTGCTCCTCCCATTCAATGTATCGGGTGCTGCACCCCTCTCCCCATTTGCTAGTTTAAATATTCTGCAAAGACATCAAACTTCTGCCCTAATGCACTGACTCCCTCCTTAGTTAGATGCAGTCCATCAAGTTTAAAGAACTTTCGCTCCCAAAACTGTTGCCAGTTCCCTACAAATTTGTGTCCTTTTTCCTGACACCAGCACTTGAGTAACATGTTTAGCTCCCCTATCTCCCCTTCTCTGACCTTTTGTCCATCTGTCCCCCCTCTCCCAGACTGGCAGGATCTCAGAAAAGGAGATGCTGGATGAAATGGATGATAGTTTGTCACCCAGCCTGATCAGGTGTTCCTTGGTCTCCACAACTGACCGGCTGGTAAGATCATTAGTCCCTATGTGTACCAGGATGCCAATGTTTTCTCCTGCTTCCTGTACAATTTTAGCAATGCGGTCAGTGTCTCTCCACGCTGATGTACCTGGGACACATCTGACCATTACCCCTGGCTGGTGATAGGTATCAACTCCCCGAATCATGGAGACTCCTATGATCAGAAGTTTTTTTTTATTTCTTTTTTGCTTTTTTTGTTTTGATTCCTGTTTTGGGTGAGTTTTGGTGTGCTAGCTTCTGTGCTGCAGTGTCCTGCTCTGCAGTGTCCTCTGCCCCTTTGTTTGATTTCGGAGATAGAGGCAGATACCTGTTTGTAGTTTTTATATGGTTTGTGGGGGTGATATGTTGGAGAGCACCGAGTGATGGTGCACCCAATTTTCCCCTCCTAACCACCTGCTAACCTCCTGGACCAATTGCCCTCTGCGATTGAGGTGTTTCTGTTGGATGTTGGGGAAATGCTGGGTGGTTCTTATATTATAATATATTTCCTTCTGAATATGTGATTTGAGGCACTAATGTTTGAAAATCATGATCTGCATCCTAAGAATGCCACAAGCCCTGTGCGTCATATGACCAGCTTTCAAGGGGCTTGCAGCATTCGCCTGCATTTGAAAATAAAGTCCAATGTCTGTATAGTCAAAAATAGGCAGAATCATTTTAGTGAGGATTTCTGTGTGCAGGAAGTTGAATGCTTCTTTTATTTCTGTATAGCACTCCAAGTTTAGGATGGAGCTTCTTGTGGATAGCATAGACATGAACAGAAAATTCTTTGATAGTGATCAAGCCAGACCCCGAGGTACTTGAAGGAGGAAACATCTTCAATAGTTGCACTATCAAGTGTATGAAAGGAACAAAGGAGGAGGATTCTAGCAAATCTCTGCCTGCTGCCAAAAATCACTGAGTCTATTTTCTTAGCATTTTGGGATAACTCATTATCTCAGAACCAATGTTGGATATTGATAAAATCCAGTTGGAGTTGGTTCATGAAATCAGGGGAAGAGGAGCCACAGGAAAACAGAACTGTATCATCTGCATACATACGTATTGACCCTGAGGAACAGGACTGGGGAGGTCATTTAGACAAATGGGAAAAGAACTGGTCCCAAGACAGAACCTTGGGGGATGTCTAAGCTTATAGGAAGAAGGGGGAAAAGGAGTCTCCAATATGAATAGCTTGTGACCTGCCCTCAAAGTAGGAGCAGAACCATTCAACTGAAGAAACTGAAAGTTCAGCGGCCTTAAGCTTGTCCAGGAGAATGTGATGGACTAGAGTGTCAAAAGTTTTTGCTAAGTTAACAAAAATAGCTGAGGTGACAAGGACCTGATCCATGCCAGAGAGGATAGCATCAGTGAGCAAGAGAAGAGAGATGGAAGTGGAATGGGATTTTCTAAAACCACACTGAAAATTAGTGAAGAAGAGGGTTGAGTTGAGAAAAGGGGAGAGTTGCAATAGAACAAGGTGTTCCTGGAGCTTAGCTAAAGTAGGAAGATGAGATATAGATCAGAAGTTACTAGGGGCTGAGAGATCACCCCCCCCCTTCGGGAAGGAGTATGACAGTAGCCATCTTCCAAGAGTTAGGAAAAAGGATAAGGAGAAAGAGAAGTTAAGGAATTAGGTGACAGAGAGGGCAATAGCATGAGTGAAGCATGGCATGAACAATCTCCTAGAGCATGCATTATCACCTGATATTCACATGTCCTATTGTGGGTTATAGTTTACTTACAGTACTCTGCATACAGTAAATAGTGTTACCACAACACAATAAGAGATGGGGACCATATCATGGCAGAGACAACAGGTACTGGCAGAGCATCATGAAGAAAACACAGATGTACTGTAGCTGTCTGTTTCCAGTAGTCTGGAAGGTGTTATATATTTCTGTTTATGTATCTTAGGTGCCCTAGCTGTTGCTTTTATCTAGTTTGTCATCAGGACACACAGGTACTGTAGGTCTTGTGACATAGTTACTCAGTTTCTATGAACAGGTTCAAACCAAGATTCTCTTGTTTCAGCCAGCCTGTAGCATAGCAGTAGCATTAATCCTTGCTACACTGGCAACCAGGGTTTGGAAATGGACCTATTTAAGTGGGCACTGGGCAGGGGTACGGAGGATCAAGTATCCCAAGCACAGCTCTTCTCCACTGGGGAGTGGGTCATGCAGCTCTACTGCTTGACTAATACCCATTTGATGCTGTGTGTTATTGCAGTTCAGAACTCCAATTTAGGGGATCTCCGGCTGAATGTGGCCATGCTTTGCACATGCAAGTCACATGCATCATTGCACACTAGGACTCTATCAGGGACAAAAAACAGGGGGAAAACAACTCCACTTGCAGCTGGATGATGCCAGACCCTCAGAGGCTTGACACTACTGACCAGGCCCCCAGTCACTGGATACTAATTCCCTGGTGTATAGGCTCATCCTGAGGAACCCATCATGAGTGTAAGTCATGGACTGGACAAGCTCAAAATAAAAATACATTAAGATAACATTAATGTTATAGCCATACCTGAAATCTGAGAGGATGAAAAAGCATCATGGGACTGTTAACTGCCAGGCTTCACCCAATATAAATTAAACTGTAAAGACAGAATAGGAGGAGTGGCACTCTTTGTTAATAATTATATTGATTTCATAGATATCTCAAGCGATATAAAAAAAAAAACAGAAGTTGGTAGTGAGTCCATTTGGATTCAATTATTGTTAACTGAGGTTGAGGATATAATACTTGGCATATTCTATCGCCCCCAGTTCCAACTCTACTATTATTGATGGAACTATAAGTGAATTAGAAACATCTAGTGAGCTGGGTAACATCACCTGTATGTGAGATTTTAATCTGGGTGATATCTCCTGGGATTCTAGTAGTGCTAGCACTAGTTCTGGTAAAAAACACTTTTAGCTTGCCCCAACAGCTTAATCTTGAGCAATGCATCCTGGTCCCCACTAGGGGTGATCATATTTTAGATTTAGTACTTTACATTAACCTCTTAGATATCAAGAATGTTGTAGTACAACCCCTTCTTGCCAACAGTAATCATAATTGTATATGTTTTTTCTTGGAACAAAATACTACAATTAGTAATAATAGTACTAAAATATTTATGTATAACAAAGCAGATCTACCTAAAATTAAGGCTGAATTAACAACAATAAACTGGGATCATGTTTTTTAAACCATGCCTATAAAGGACAGTTGGGAATTTTTGTTAGACACACTGATAACCCTAAGAGACAAATATATCCCATTCATAAATAAAAATAAAAATCAGAAGCATAACCCCAAATGGATGACAAAATCTCTCCATCGGATTTTGAGACTCAGAAACAAAAGATGCTCCATCTTTTTGAAATCTAGGACTAATGAAAACTGGTCCACCTACCTAAAAATTCAAAAAACATGTAAAACAAAGATAAAAAGTAAAAAAAAAAGTGGGACTATAATGTTGCTAGAAACGCAAATAAAAATTATATTAAACCCTTTTATTCCTACACCAACTCACTTAAAAAACCCACCTGTCAGGTTGGTCCCTTAATACATAACACTACGTTGGTCCATGAACCAAAACAATATGGCAAATATGTTGGATAAAACATTTTGTGAAGTTTTTCTTTAACAGAATATTACTCATACTGAAACCTTGGAAGGGAATGACACCAATATAACCCTATCTGATGAAACAATTCATACTAAACTTTTTAATCTTAAAAACAAATTTAGCCCGGGGCCAGATTAAATTATTGGCCACCTGGAGTCACGGGATGAGCCGGCTCGGGTAAGACTCATCTCTCGCTCCTCCGAGTCCCAAGCATTTATTTTTAGTCTGATTACCCGATTTTGGTGGCGTTTCGAGCTCTTGTTTGTTTTTGAGCCTAGTTGGCAACACTAAGTGGTGTTTTGAACGCTGTAATTGTTGGTCGGTATTTCGGCGAGGAAATTCTTTACTAGTGCGTAATAGCGTTTGGGGGCAGGCCAACCAACCTCGAAAGTGGTTTATGAGAGACATGAAGCAGCTCCTCCTACGGGGCGCGCCCCAGCATCTAAGAGGCTAAAGCCCCACTCACCAGCTGACTTGGAGCAAGGTGAAGTGCTCCCTGTGGAAGGAGGGTCGGGACTCTCTACCGAGGACATTAGGGAGATTAAGTCCCTGTTGCAGGGACTGGTAGTGGACTTTGCTGAGGTAAAACTGGCACTGCACTCTTTGGCTAAGAGGATGAATGATGCGGAAGCCAGGATCGCTTCCCAGGAAAGAAAAGTGACCACTTTGGACCAAGAGATGGTGTTACTTCGGAAAAAATTGAAAAAATTAGAGGAAAGGCTCTAGGATCGGGAAGCAAGAAATCGCAGAAACAATTTAATACTGGCGGGGCTTCCCGAGAGAACGGAAGGCCCAGACTGTGTCTCCTTTGTACAAGAGCTGTTTAAATGTTTGCCCTTTCGCCATTTGGGGAAGGATATAATTTAGAGGGCGCATGCATTGAGAGAGGCCCCACACCTGGGGCCAGACAGAGTAATAATTATGAGGTTCCTAAACTATAAGGAAAAGCTGTATGTTCTCCAGATGTCTAAGCAAAGAGGCCTCTGCAGTGGAACGGGGCCTCAATCTGGTTCTTTCAAGATCTGGTTCCTGGGGTCAGGAGAAACAAAAATAGTATAGCGACATTAAGAAGAAGCTCTATCTGGCTGGTATAAAATTTGATCATCTATCCGGCTACACTCATGGTGAGGCTGTCCTCGGGGAAAAGAAATTTGTAACTGCAAAGGATGCTTGGGATGGACTATGTGCTGCATCTTCCAGACCTCTTCAAAGGGCCAACTTGAAGTCCCTCCGTGGAGGCAGGACTTGTTGGGAGCGAGTGGCAGAAGTTTTGGAACATTAATATTGCTTGGCTATACTAAGCTGGACTGTGCCAGAACAGGAGGCAAATATATAAAGACTGGGGTTTGATGGTTGAAGGGCCCCTGTGGCGGGGGAAGGGGTGGTGGGGTGGGGAGGATGGAGGATAACATGAGGATTCAGGGCTGCCTCAGGGGTATTATGATGAATACAAGGGGGTGTCATGGAATTTAAAGGGCCTGGTTAATATAAGGGTGGGATCAGCTGGATTTACTGGGGGATAGTGACGCAAAAAGTAATTGGGGGCCGGGTAATTATTAAGGGGGGAACCCCGAGGGCGAGCTATGCACTTCAGCTGGAAGCATTCTATAAGAGGGTTTGTTTAATCAACCTGGATTGATTTTGGATTTGTTGTTTATGGGGTTGTTAGTTTTTAAAGTGTCAGTTTCTTTTTCCCTCAAGGTTAAGGGAATATTTTGGGATTCGTATGTTGCAACTGATGCTGTATAGCTCCTTGGGGTTTGTTATGGAGCTCGGGGGCCATATTTCGGGCTTAGTAATTCAGTTGGGATTCTGGGGGGACGGGGAAAATGGTTCATTCACGACTCATTTAACTATGGTTGGTCGGTCGTGGGACCGGGGTGGGATGGGGGTGGAGAGAGAGAGTCCTAACCTAGGAGATTACGGGAGTGTATTGTGGACAGACTGCATTCAGGCTTTGATATTTAGGAGTGTAATAGTCGGATGGCATTATTTAATCTAATTTCTTGGAATGTCAAAGGTTTAAGGGGCCGACATAAAAGATTGACAATCCTGAGGTACCTGGAGCAGCAACGAGTTCACATTGCAGCTCTACAGGAAACACATTTATTGTCGGAGGAGGTGGAGTTTTTGAAAAGGTGCTGGGTAAGCCAGGCTTATGGGGTGGGCCTAGAGAGAGCATCGGGTGGGGTTGCAATCTTAATAAATAGGTTGTGTCCCCTTAAGGTCGATCAGGTGGTAACCCGGCAGGATGGTAGGAGTTTTGTGAAGGGCAATCTACATGGGCAGGCAGTTGTGGTGGCGTCTATTTACGGGCCAACTCCTCCAGACCCTGAATTCTTTGCCTCGTTAGAGGAAGATATAGTAGGGTTCCCATCACTTTCATTGATTCTAGCGGGTGATTGGAATCTTTGCTATGATAATAGAAAAGATAGGATGCCTCCTGGTAGGGGTTCCAGAACTAGAGCCCAAGCAGCGTTGGCTAGGTTTTTGGAAGTGGCAGGATTGAGTGATCCAGCGATTTTGTTTGGTGATGGGGCCTCCAGGATGACATTTTATTCAGCGCCACACAGGGTTCATACAAGGATAGATTTTTTTTTGGTGAATAGGGAGGCACTAGGGGGGATCAGAGCCTTCTCAACTGAGGGTAGAATTCTTTCTGATCACTCCTTGATTCAGATTCAGTTTCAGTGGGAACCAAGAAGGCTGCCCATAAGGCCTTTTAGATGGAGGCTTCAAGACTGGCTTCTAATATCAGAGGGGAGAAGGGAAGAACTTGAGGGGGCTTTGCAGGAAATTATAAGGGTACAAATACCCAGGTTGACAAATAAAAAGTTAGCTTGGCCTACATGCAAATTTCTTTATTCTATGGCTGCTAAGAGGCTAGCCGACAAAGTGAGAGTGATTAGAAAGGCGAAAGAGGAATTTCTAGAGGCTGCTATTTGCTATTTATCACAGCAAGAAGGGACTTCAGAGGAAATAGATAGGGAGCTTAAAAGTCTAAGAAGGGACCTCTCAGAGATTCTGTATGGTAAGACTGAATTTTGGCTAAATAAGATTAAGGCTAAATATCTCCTTCAGGGGGATGTCCCGGGGCGACTTCTAGCTGCAAGGATTAAAGAGTGGGAAGCGACCAGGACTATTAGCTCGATTACGCATGAGGGGAGGATAAAAACGGATCCTCAGGAAATAGCTGAGGCATTTGCCTCTTTTTTTGAGGAAATTTATCAGGGAACTTCCTCGGGGAGGGGAGATAAGGGAGTATTTGGATCATATTCAGCTTCCGACTTTGGATCCCATCTTGGCTAAAAAATTGGAGGCTCCAATAACCTCCTCTGAGATTATAGAAGTGGTCCGGTCTCTCCCAATAGGGAAATCTCCAGGGCCTGATGGCCTAACGGTGAAATTTTATCAAACCCTATTCAGTCTATTCTCCCAATTTTAAAGGAATTTTTCACATTATTATGCGGAGGGAATTGACCATCTTCCCATATACCAGGCATATGTCACACTAATACCCAAACCTGATAAACCAGAGAGGTCATGGGAAGTTATAGGCCTATATCCTTGATAAATCAAGATATCAAGATACTTACAAAGATACTGGCTAATAGGATACTAAATGTAGCTCCAAATTTAATTAGTCAGGATCAGGTTGGCTTCATGCCGGGACGAGGGGCACTAGATGCACTGAGGAAATTACATCATATTATAAATTTTGCCTCAGACTCTGGGATTCCCTTGGCCTTGATCTCCCTAGACGCTGAAAAAGCATTTGACCGAGTTTCCCACTCCTTTTTGTTCAGCACTATGGAGAAAATGGGGTTCCCGGAGGGTTTGATTAGGGGCATTAAAAACCTGTATGCTGCGCCTACGGCTAGGATACTATGCAATGGCTATCTCTCCAGAGAATTTCGGTTAATAGATGGTACCTGGCAAGGGTGCCCTCTATCACCGATTCTGTTTAATATTTATTTGGAGCCCCTATTAAGGTCGATCAATAGGGAGGTCAGGGTCCAGGGAATCGGGATTGGCAATATAGAGCTAAAGATATCTGTTTTAGCAGATGACATTTTGCTCCATCTTCAAGACCCAGTGTCATCTTTTGGTGTTGTTAAGGAGCTTATAGACCAATATTTGAGAGTGTCTAATTATAAGCTAAATCTTACCAAAACACAAATTTTGCCCCTGACCCCGCATGTATTTAGGGCAGACTTTGCTTCCATGGGGATTCAATGGAATAAGGATAAGTTGAAGTATTTGGGCATTTGGATCACTGCGGATTGGACAGAGGGAGCAGATGTTAATTTGGGGGGGGAATTATCTCTGAGATATCAGGGGATGTCCTAAGGTGGAGTAGGCTACCTCTGAACTTTGCAGCACGATTAGGTATTATTAAGATGAATATTTTGCCGAGGTTGCTGTACCCGATTTACTTGGCTCCCTATGCTATCCCAGTAAAATGGTTTAAGGTTATTAGGAAAATGGTGTTGGGTTTCTTATGGGGTAATAAACCCACTAGGATCAAATATAGAGTGCTATGTAGGCCCTTTGATGAAGGTGGAATTAAATTGCCTGACCTCCAGGCCTATTATGTAGCTGGTCAGTTGGGTTTGATGGCACAATGGGCAAGGGACTTGGAGGAGGGAGAATACTGTCCTGCCTGGTTACAGTTAGAAAGGAAGGGGTTAAAGGATATAAATTATTCGCCTGAATCACTAATTTATGCCAGGCTCAAAGCAGTGCAAGGTAAAGTTAAGGAGGGGAATCCTATTAGGAAGTCACTGGATGCTTGGTGGGCGTTCCTTACTCCGAAGCAAAGAGACTCTCAGATCAATTCGCGGGATCAGCCCTTACTGAGGAATCCTAATTTGACTATCGGAGGCCAGGTGCTTGGCCAGAGGTGGGTTAATTACCTGGAAGGGCTTGCTTTGAGGGATACAGCAGGATGGGAAGTCTCGTTGCCACCACAATGTGAGGCTCTGCCTTTTTCAAAGGTTACAGCTTAAGCAGTTGATTGTGGGAGTTCGAGGGAAAGGGGAGTTTACGGATAGCTTTCTCAATTGGGACCACCTACAAGGGTGGTTAACAGATTTGGTTTACTCGAAGGTATATAAGATACCTTGAACTCCTGAGAGATAGTGATTTAATTTCTATTTCCTATTGGGATAAAGCATTGACTTTTGAGTTTAATTGGAGCTCTATTTGGAAAGCTACTAAGTATCTGGTTATCCCCAAATATAGAGTTACACAGATTTGGGTAACCCACAATATTTTCGATACACCTGTTAAACTAGCGTCGAGGGGTCTGAGGTCGACTGATCTCTGTTTTAGGTGTGAAAAAGTATCAGGGGATCTGCTACATATCTTATGAAACTGTGAAAAAATTTAGTTGTTATGGGATGAGATCAGACAGGGGATTGACCCCTGCCTGGGATATAAGGATTATGTTATGCCGGAGATCTGTGTATTAGGGGATTTTTCCCTCATTGAGGGAGTTTCCCCAAGGTATCACCTAGCTCTAATGGGATCAGTAGTTAAAGCGTTCATTTTAAGTCACTGGAAGGATGGCCAGACATATTTATAAGAGCAGTGGGTGAAAGATCTATTGAGGTCATTGGATAGGATCAAAAATCATCTTTTGTCCGAGGGTAGACAGGAGGTATACATAAGAAGGTGGGCTAGCTTGGAGGCAGCTTACTTATAGTTTGATTGGAGCCTCTGAATGATGACCTATACGTGCAAGGGGGGCTGTCTGTTACAATGGGTGGAGTAGGATAGGTACCAAGGGATTGGCTTATTACATAGAGGATTATAGTCCTTATTATGAGGTACCCTATGGTTTGAGGAATTTCTAGGAGGGAACAATTAGGGGCTTTCATTTAATCTGATGGGGGCGCAGATCTAATGAGGAATGATTGTTGGGGGATGGGTAATCCCCCTTGGCTTGGGACTCTCACTCTCTCAGGGGTTACTCTGGATACCCGATTGGGTTGTTTGGATTTCAATATATTTTGAGGAGTCTTGAGTTTGGTTTTTTCTTTTTATATGATGATGATGGGTGTGGGTAAAGAGAGATTTTGAGGGTTGGTAGAGTATTATGTACTAGTAATTACATTTCTGGTAGCTTATCTATGTTATTATATATCACGATGATCGAAGTCTTTGTAGGGGTATCCAGGGTTTGTAAATAAGTGGTGTATATAGTTTGCACATTCAGTTTGGAGTGTCTTGACTTCGGGTTATGTGTGTTCTGTTTTATTTTTTTTTGGGAAAAGAAATAAATTTTTCTTTAAAAAAAGAAAAAAATTATTGGCCACCTATTGTATCTCCTGGCTGATGAGCTCTCCCACCCTTTTAGACTCCTTTTTGAATGTTGCCTTCAGACTCATTTTGTTCCTGTAGAGTGGAAATCTGCACATATAATTCCAACACATAAAAAGTGGAGAGAATTTTAGGCTTATTAGACTGACATCTATGGTATGTAAACTTTTTGAGAGCACAATTAAAGACCTAATAAACCCAACCCTTAATGACAGCAACCCTGACCAACATGGATTTAAAAAGGGGAGGAGCTGTCTCGGTAATTTAATGTGCTTTTATGAGAATGTCAGCATAAAATTAGACAATAGAATTCCATTTGACATTATTGATGTTGATTTCAGTAAAGCTTTCAATGTGATGTCTCATTAAGCACTAGTGACAAAACTCCATCAATCTAACATTAACAAACACATTATTAAATGGATCGAAAACTGGTTAACTCATAGAACTCAAAGGGTGCAAATCACTGGACATCTATCAGACATAGGTTTAGTCACCAGTGGTGTTCCACAGGAGTCAGTTTTAGGGCCCTGTTTATTCCAAGTATTTATAGGTCACCTAACCAAAAATGTTGTTTCTTCTGCAATTAAATATGCAGATGATGTTAAACCAATTAGGGGCTCTAGCTTAGACAGAATAATGCAGTGGGTTTCTGACTGGGGAATGAAATTAAAAATGTATCAAAATGCAAAGTGATGCATCTAGGCATCAATAATCCATCATCAGTGTATTTATTAAATGGTGCACCCATGCAAATCACAAGCAATGAAAGGGACTTAGGAGTACAGTATATATTTCTAATGACCTAAGAAACAGCAAACAAACAAATGAGTCCATTAACAAAACAAACCATGTTATATGATCCATTAAGAGACATACTAAACCTAGAAACCCTGAGGTCATGCTTCCCCTGTTTAGGGCATACACCAGACCCATCTGGAATACTCCTCCTAGTTGTGGTGCCCATATAAAAAAGTAAAACTACAGCCTTGGAAAAAATTCAAAGAAAATATACAAAACATATATCAGGTCTTTATCATGTTCCATATGAAAACAGGTTGTAAGAATTGAACCTGATGCCCTTGGCAACAAGACGTTTTAGGGGAGATCTTATTTTTATGCATGACATAATACAGGACCCACATTTATTCACTGAGCTAGGTTTTGAGTTTAAAAACAACTCACACAACACTAGAGGACATCTGTTCCAGATTTCAAGACAATGGTTTCATCATACCTCTGGCAAATTCTTTTACACACAAAGAATAGCTAATCCTTGGAATAAACTGCCCATTGAAGTTATAGTCAGTAAAACTAAATCAGAGTTTAAAAAATGTTTGGACAAATTCATTTTAACTGGGCCTGGAACAGGATATTACAACTAACATAGGTGCCATCATGGGCCATCTAGCCCCCTTGCACCTAAACTACCTTAGTATGAACCTTAGTATGAGGGTAACAGATTGGAAATTCAGTCCTGGGAAAGGTAAGTAATTTGGCTGGGAGTCAAGCCAAATTAGCACTGAGCAGGCCCAGGAGATAAAATATAAAGCTTGGTAGAAAAATAAAGTATCTCCAGTTTCATAGTTCAGAGGTGTAACTACTAGATCTTTCACTTTTTACCAGCACTAAATGTACCAATAATGAAAACTGAAAAAAGAAAATGGGGATGCTTTAATTCCTACAAGTGACACAGTTTTTTCTAAATGGTATGATTAAAAACAAATTGCATGATCTAACACAGTCCAAAGTATTTATGTTTTATAACAAATCAGCACTGCTTATGTCTGTCTAATTTTCTTTAAGTTTAAATTCAAGTTCTATTTTTCCAACACAGAATCCTACAAAAGTCTTCTTTGGTTGAGAGAACCATGGCATGCACGTTATTATACACCACTAGAATACATGATATATAAAAAACGTTTACGGTGTTTGTATTAAAAATATAAATAACATTTATGAACATACGAACATAAGAATCTGCCAGCAGAAACAGGCCTCGTGGTCTATCTAGTCTGCTCGAGTACACAGCTAGCACCCCTAGTTAGCAGCTCCCACCTCTCCCCCTCTCACCCCCGGGAAGTTTCTCAGCACTACCTACCCAGAACCACCTCCCGTATCCTGTCTCGTGCCCTTTTGAAACTGCCCATTGTCTTATATGATATCAACTCCTCTGGTAGGGTATTCCATTTCAACACCACCCTTTCCATAAAATAATGCCTCCTCATCTCCCTCCTAAGTCTGCCCCTTCCAATCTTAGCCCATGCCCTTTCATGTCCCTTCCCTTCCTCAGCCTGAATAACCTGTCAGAGCCAGATCTGTTGATCCCCTTCAAATACTTGAACATTTCAGTCATATTTCCCCATCCCTCCTCTCCTTCAGGGGGTACAAATTCAGTTCCCTCAGTCTGTCCTTGCAGGTTTTGCCTTCCATTCCCTGTATCATTTTTGTCACACTGTGCTGCACCCCCTCCAGCAGTCTGATATCCTTCTTCAGATATGGTCACCAGCACTACATGCAGTACTCCAGGTTCGGCATGACTATGGACCTATAGAGGGTCAAGATCACCTCCCTATGTCTGGACAAGAATCCCCTTGCAATACACCCTAGCATCTTGTCAGCCTTAGCTGCAGCCTTCCTGCATTGAGCAGAGTTGTTCATGCTCTCCGTTACGATCACCCCCTAAGTCCTTCTCTTCATCAGTGACCCCCCCAGCCTCACCTCCCCCAACCAATATTCCCTCCTCGGGTTCTTCACCCCAAAGTGCATAACCTTGCACCTCTTCATGTTAATGTCCAGCTGCTATTTCACTGACCACTCCTCCAGTTTGGCTAGGTCCTCCTGTAGCTCTCTCTCTCCACCCCTCCACATCATCCACTACGGCCCCCATCTTTGTAACATCTACAAACAGACTGATTCTGCTCCCAACTCTGTGAGAGGTATCTGAGACGAATAGCCCAAACAACACCAGACCCAGCACAGAGCCCTGCGGCTCTCCACTTGTTACTGGCCTAGGGACTGAGAGTCACCCCCCACTATCACCCATTGCTGCCTCCTCCCAGCAAGTTCTCAGTCCAATTTACCAACACGTAGACACGTGCTACCCTTCCCATATCAGCCTCTTTATGCACTCCTTATGTCTATACCCCACTCTAAGCCTAAGCATCTTGACCTTACAGCCAAATTCCCCCCCATGCCAGCTTTTGTCTCTCCTCCCCCAATCCTAGCTTTGGTGACTAGTGTGTATCCACTGTACTGCTGATGGTACCAGCATCTATCTACTATAAGCCCTATTCAATGTTAGGTTATAACTTATTATGCACTTATTGGCAAGGCCACTGTATTTCATTTTTTACCGGAAAATCTGGCAAAATTCCAGAATTAGGGCTGTCTGAAGACCGTTAAAAATGAAGATTTCATGGAATCTGGCATTTTATATCAGATTAGTAAATCTACAAAACTTGTGTTCTTCTTTTAATTCCTTCCTGAACTATTTTTAATTTGCTGTATTTAATGCTCTCTATATTAAGCCTTCCTTAATTCTGATTATTTATGCACATACTAAAAGAATGATAGTAGAATCCAGGTAAAATATGGAAATTAGAGTAACAATCTATGTTTAATATTTGTATCTAAGATAGAGTTTGAATAGACGTTGTTTGTATTTTATTTCTTTTATGTATCTTTAGAACACAGGACATTAGTTGAAAACAGGGCTTTGGTCCTAATCTATTTGTTTCTTGTATAAAAATAAAGTTTTATCAATCAATCAATCACCAGTGCAATTCCAGAATCTGAAGTCTTGAAAATGGAATTTCATTGTTTTAATAACCGTAAATCCATGGCCTTGCTTATTGGCATGACTTGCTACCAAAATGTATTTGCTCTATGTATCTTGCAAAACGTAATTATTGTTGTTTAACTCATCTACATATTTTACTTGTATCTATGTATGTCACCTCTGTTTGCATTTGTTGAATTGCTCCCCACACCTCTTGCATTATTATATGTTATTGTGTACTCACTCAGGCCCATCTTGTAAATGAGCATTTGCTCAAGGTGTTTCACCTAATTAAATAAAGATTGATTGATTGATTGATTGATTGATAGATTGAACTTCACCCCAGCCCCCATGGATTTCAGTTTCTCCCCCAACCGCATGTGAGGCACTGAATTGAAGGCCTTGCTGAAGTCCAAATACAGGATGCCCACTGCATTGCCCTGATCTAGTTCTCTTGTCACCCAATCATAATACTCTATTAGACTGGTCTGGCAAGATTTCCCCAAGATGAACTCATGCTGCTGCCCATACTGGAGGTTATTAGCCTTAAGAAACATCACCAGTCTCTCCTTCAGTTTTGCTTCCATGAGTTTACTCACTATGGAAGAGAGACTAACAGGTCTATAGTTGCCTTACTCGTCCTGTGAGTCGCTCTTGTGTAGGGTATTTTCATTAAAAATAAGTAAAATATTTCACTTTGCCCTTGAATGGTGGTTGCAGAATCAGTTTCTCTATGAAAATAAGCCTTTAAAATTGGTACATAATACATTTTTAACCCCCTTTCTGGTTAGAACAAATTAGTTGGCTTATAGCAGGAAAGTTATGCAGTGCAACCCCCCCAGCACAGCGGGACCCCACAAGAAGCTTCAGACAGAGGGTCTTGGATTGTGCAGTATCCACTCCATGTACCATCCAGAGGCTAACTCAGTTACTGGCCATGTCTCCAAGAGTGGGTAACCACAAGCAATAGAAAAATTTACAGGAGCAACATCCCACTATCCAGCACACTTATTCATCCTATCTAGCAGCTTATTGTAGATAGACTCCCTCATCCAATCTCCCTCCGTCAAACTAAACTCCCATCCACTCCCTTCCCACTCTCAAGAGTCCTAAACAAAAGTTAGACACCACTGACACCCCTACAAGCCAGGCAATCCTCCACAGGAAATTAAAACTCTCAACCTGCATTGCCCCCAGCAACATGGTATTCATAAAAGGCACAGTACAACCTTGGCCCTACTTGAATACATTAACTATATCCACAATGCACTGGACCATGGCCAACTTGTTGGTGCCACATATATTGACTTTACCAAGGTTTTTTATACAGTCAATAATTCCCTTTTAATTGTATAACTTACTGAATTAGGGCTATCGAAAGATACCACAAGTTGGTTCAATAGCTAACTCCATGAACGTTCACAACAAGTGAATATTGGAGAAGTCCTCTCTTCCAAGCAATCAGTTCATTCTTGAATAAACTTTCACTGGCGAAATTGAAGTGAAAGTCAGACTTTCGCTTCCACAAAAATTCAGAAATCCATTTCCAAACATTTGCAGAATTTCCACCTCCCCTGCAAGGCTACCTGAGTGCCCAATTATTTTAAAAATAATGGAATTCCCAATCCCTGGTGGCTTGCAGTCACTCCCCCCACCCGATTACTCACCCAGCCAGTCCAGGGCAACAGGACCTTAGCCCTTTAAGTAACCCTATCCCAATCTCCTGCCGACCACCATATACAGTATCTAAGTTACTACCGGTATTTAAAAAAAATTCTCCCTAGTGGTCTAGTGACCATCCCTCCATTTCCCAAATCCCTGAATTCAAATTAGCATCCCTGGTGGTTTAGTATATCCCCAGCCCCCACCCCCTGGAGACAAAGTCCCACCCCATCCCAAACTCAAGAGCAGGCCACCGGCACAGTCCTCCTCTCTCCTCCATAACCAGCACCCCACTGAGCTATTAATTAATGAACATGTGCTTGTTCAAGCACATGCTCATTCATTAATAGATCAATGGGCTGCTGGATGTGGAGGAGAGAGGAGGACTGTGCTGGTGGCCTGCTGTCAGGTTTGGGATGGGGGATGGGAAAGGAGGTGGAAGACTTGGTTTGCTGGCCAAGGCACCTAGCTTCACCTGAGCTCTTTCATTCCAAGACTGCTTGAAAGGCAAAGTAGAGAACCTTACCAGAGCAAGGGAAAAGGATTAAGACTTCTTTTGGATAAGCATTTTTACTATGTGGTGTTGTTTTTATTTTTCACTCACAGGCATTGCTACTGTTTGTTGCTAACATTTCATTGCTTTCTTTTTCTCTGTAGCAAAGTGTTTCTTACAGCGTATATCTTCTCTGAAATTACTACAGGTGGTGCTTTACAGGTTTTACAGTTTTATCTAACATTAGGATAAGCTTTCAGAGTTACTGCATTTGTTGACTGATTGTTTCTGCTCTTACCTCCTTGTTCTTTCGTCCGTGGTTCTTCTTTTCCGGCAGGGGAAGGGCCCAGCCACCCACCCCCATCCCCGACCACCCCACACTACACTCCTTTTATAGGGTACCACAGTTGTGACATTTCCTGTGGCAGAGCAGGAAGGGGCGGATCAGTGGGGCATCCACAAGGTGAGCTCATTTACAGGGGTACTAGTAATTTAACTTGTTTTAACAAGTTAAACAAAAACAAAACACAATCAAACCATTACTTGCATTTTTTTCCTTCTAATTACTCTGACTAAGTTATAAACCCAGCAACTTATCTGGAATGGATATCATTAACTGAAGGTACTGTGGAACATTTTCAGAAGGACAGTCTTACAGGATTTAGGACACTGTCCTACATGCTGGGCCATTGGAGATCTTAGGGCTCAGCTCCGGGCAGCATGGGCAGAGATTGCACGCCTCAAATTTCATATTCAAGAGGAAATACATTATAAGAACCACCTGCCATTTCCCCAGCATCCAACAGAAAAACCTCGACCACAGAGGGTAGTTGGACCAGGAGGTTGGCAGGTGATTAGAAGAACAAATCAGGTGCCCCATCACTCTCTGCTCTCCAACATATTACCTCCAAAAACCATATAAACACTACAAACAGGTATCTGCCTCTATCTCTGAAATCAAACAAAGAGGCAGAAGACACTGCAAAGCAGGACACTGCGGCACAGGAGCTAGCACAACAAAACTCACCCAAATCAGGAACCAAAACAAAAAAAGCAAAAAGGAAATCCAAAAAACTTCTGATCATAGGAGACTCCATGATTCTGGGAGTTGATACCCATCTCCAGCCAGGGGTAATGGTCAGATGTCTCCAAGGTACATCAGCATGGAGAGACACTGACTGCGTTGCTAAAATTGTTCACAAAGCAGGAGAAAACACTGATGTCCTAGTACACATAGGGACTAATGATCTCGCCAGCCAGTCAGTTGTGGAGACCAAGGAACACCTGATCAGGCTGGGTGACAAACTATCATCCATTTCATCCGGCATCTCCTTCTCTGAGATCCTGCCAGTCTGGGAGAGGGGGGCAGATGGATGGAAGGTCAGAGAAGGGGAGATAGGGGAGCTAAACACGTGGCTCAAGGGCTGATGTCAGGAAAAAGGACACCGATTTGTAGGGAACTGGCAACAGTTTTGGGAGCGAAGGTTCATTAAATTTGATGGACTGCATCTGACTAAGGAGGGAGTCAGTGCAGAAGTTTGACGTCTTTGCAGAATATTTAAACTAGCAAATGGGGAGAGGGGTGCAGCACCCCATACATTGAATGGGAAGAACACCCCTCCCCCCTCAGCTAGTGGTCAAACAGGGATTCAGCATGTTTGCTGTTCATTTGCATCACCAGGTAAGAAAAAAGGTTTGTCTCCCCACACGATGCACAGGGGTAATGCCAAACCTCACCCAACAACTAACACACCGAATCTTGCCAATGGAAAATCATGTACACAAATGCTCACAGCCGGGGAAATAAGATCCCAGACCTGAAGGCAATAATGTCAGAGGCTAAACTGGACATAGTAGCAATTAGTGAGACGTGGTTTACCAGTAACCACACTTGGGAAACTTCAGTACCTGGCTATGTATTGTTCAGAAGAGACCAAGGTGCAAAAGGGGAGGTGGCCCTGTATGTCAATGAAAATATCAAAGCTACAGAAATTCAGAATACACATAAGGAGCCAGAAGAACTGTGGGTCACCCTGGAAACAGGAAATGGGACAGCCATAAGAACTGGGGTTGTCTACAGGCCTCCAGACCAGGGAGGACATAGATACATTACTGTTAGAAGATATACAAAACATGACAGCTAAAGGGGAGGTTCTGATAATGGGAGACTTCAACATGCCGGATACAGATTGGTCAATACCAGCAGGAACATCTGCCAGAACTAGACACATAGTGGATTCCCTGCAGGGGTTGGGCCTCAAACAACTGGTACAACAACCCACAAGAGACAGGGCTATCCTAGATCTAGTACTGACTAACAGGGAAGGGATCACAGATCTCCAGGTAGAAGGTCACCTGGGGGCCAGTGACCATCACATGGTATGGTTCAATTTGGCTACTACATCTAAATCATCCCATTCCAAGGCAAAAATATGGGACTTCAGAAGAGCTGACTTTGAAAAGATGGCCAACAGAGTTAAACTAGCCCTGGCAAAAAGAAACACAGGTGAGGGGGTACAGGCAAAGTGGGCAAGCATTAAGGATGCAATACTTGAAGCAACATCCCATTGTGTTAGACAGAAAAGGAAGTGCAAAAGAAGAAGGAAACCACTTTGGTTCTCAAATACAGTAGCAGAAAAGGTCAGAGTCAAAAGGCTGGCCTTCAGGAAATGTAAGGGAACACAGCGAGATGAAGATAGGGAGGCATACCAAACTGCCCTAAGGGAAGCAGGGAAGGCAGTAAGGCAGGCAAAGTCCCAAACTGAGGAAACACTAGCATGAACAGTAAAAGAAGGTGACAAGACTTTCTATAGATACATTAGTGAAAGGAGAAAGTCCAGAGGGGTGTATTGCTAAGCTTAATGGAGAAAAGGGAGCATGTGAGGAGGAGGACCATGTAAAAGCATCTATCCTAAATAGAAACTTCTGCTCAGTATTTACTGAAGAGAAGGTAGGGCAGGGCCCACAGCTCAGCACCATGGACACAGGGGGGAGGGAGTGAGCACTACTCCCTTCACAAAAGAAAGGGTCCTACAAGAGCTTGCTAAGCTCAGGGTGGATAAGGCAATGGGACCTGATGGCATACATCCCAGGGTATTTAAGGAGCTAAAGGTGGAACTAGCAGAGCCATTAGCAGAACTGTTTAGTGAGTCTCTGAGCACAGGAGAGGTCCCAGAAGACTGGAGAAGGGCTCATGTGATCCCGCTCCACAAGAGTGGTAGCAGGGAGGAGGCAGGGAACTACAGACCAGTCAGTCTTACCTTAGTAGTGGGCAAGATTATGGAGGTACTCCTTAAGGAAAGGATAGTGCAACACCTGGAATCCATAGGGCACAGGATCTAAGACAGCATGGGTTTACAAAAGGAAGGTTCTGTCAAACTAATCTCATAGATTTCTTTGACTGGGTAACCAGAGTGGTGGACCAAGGGGGAGCAGTTGATGTCGCCTACCTTGACTTCAGCAAAGCTTTTGACACTGTTCTACATAGAAGATTGATAAATAAGCTGGGTAGGCTCGAGGTGGGTCAGAAGTTGGTCAACTGGGTGGCAAACTGGTTGACGGGCAGAAAACAGAGAGTGGTGGTAAATGGTATACAGTCAGAAGAGATGCAAGTCACAAGTGGGGTACCTCAGGGATCAGTCCTGGGGCCAGTCCTCTTCAACATCTTCATTAGTGACCTTGCAGATGGACTAGAGGGTAAGGCTTGTCTGTTTGCAGATGACACCAAGATCTGCAACAGAGTAGATGTTCCAGATGGGGTGGGCAGAATGAGAAGAGATCTGGATAAACTAGCAAAATGGTCAGAAGAGTGGCAACTGGGATTTAATGCAAAGAAGTGCAAGATCATGCACATAGGGAAGAGAAACCCTGAAGCCACCTATAGGCTGGGAGGGGAGTTGCTAACAGTCACAAAGAAAGAAAGAGACTTGGGCATCATCATCACTGATGACCTGAAATCATCCAAGCAGACCTCTAAAGCAGTAGGTAAGGCTAGGGGGTGTTAGGGTATATTAGTAGGGGTATCACAAGTCATAAGGGAGGTAATAATCCTCTTTACAAGACACTGGTTAGGCCCCATCTGGAGTACTCGTGCAGTATTGGAGCCACACCCTTCACAAGGACATTAACCAAATTGAGGCAGTCAAGAGAAGGGCAACCAAAATGGTGCAGGGACTGCATCAGAAGACATATGAGGACAGATTAACAGAGCTCAATATGTATACCCTTGAGCAAAGGAGGGAGAGAGGTGATATGATCGAGACATTCAAACACCTTAAGGGCATTAACAAGGTGAAAGAGTCTAACATGTTTAAATATAAGAAAATAGCAGGAGAAGAGGACACAGCATGAGATTAGAGGGGGGCAGATTAAGGGGGAATGTGAGGAAATTCTTTTTCACAGAAAGGGTGGTGGATGCATGGAATGGCCTACCTCAAGAAGTGGTGGCTAGAAATACAGTGCAGGGCTTCAAACAGGCATGGGATAGGCATAAGGGAGCAATACAAATGAGTATGAATAGCTAGGCCACTGACAGAGCAAAGGCCGATGACACATTTATAAGGTAGAAAAAGAAATGGGCAGACTGGATGAGCCTTGCGGTCCTTATCTGCCGTCAACTTCTATGTTTCTATGTTTCTATGACTTTGCTTCCAGGGGTGGGGAGTACACTAGACTACCAGGGATACTAATTTTAATACAGGGATTGGGGAAATGGGGGGAGGGTCACTAGACCACCAAGGAGAATTTGTTTTTTAAATAGTAATTTACTATATACAGCTGTTGGTGGGGGATCAGGATGGGGTTAATGAAGGGGCTAAGACATGTTGCCTGGACTGGCAGGGTGAGTAATCGGGTGGCATGAGGGACCGCTAGCCACCAGGGATTACTTTGGCAGCTGGGCTTTTTTTAAATGGGGTAGGTGATTGGGTGGTGGGAAGGACCGCTAGCCATGAGGGATTTTAAATGTTGAATTTGGGAGGTCAGCTCTGGACACCAGACAGAACTTTTTTCCCTTGTTCCGCGTCTAGATGAGCAGAAATGGGCAAATTTTGTCCCCATACCTTAGGAAGTTTTCCATTCCATGACAGGCAGAAATTCGGAAACTTCCACAAAAGTTGCAAAATTTTGCGAAAGTTCCGCCGACGTGGAAAAAACTACTTTCGTCCAGCACTAACTAGAAGAGAAGGACAGTGTTAAGGAAAGGGCACCTAGAAAAGAGAGGGGGCCTTGCAAAATGTTTGACCTTCCTCTGCCTCAGAGGAACAAGCTGAAGCATGAAGCCAAGAGTCCACTTTCAAAGGATATTTCCCTGGTTAACTAAATTGAGGAAAGAAGAGGTAATAAAAAGTCAGGAGATGAAACCTTTGCACTTGAAAGGCAGTTTGATTTGGTCCCAGCAAACTGTCATGGTATATTGCATTTGATGAGGTGAAAGAAAAGGACAGGAATATCCTTTCTGGCACACCTGTGTGAATTGTTGTACAGGTGTCATTGTCAAGGAAGTATTGAAACTGGAAAAAAAAGAACCTAAATAAGAATTTGGGAAAGCATAAGAGTGACCTCTACTAGCCTAAAAGTGAAGGCCACTGAGAGAGACACCCTTTAAGACCAAACAGAGTTTGGCAGTCTAGACCCAGACTATTTAAGAAGCTCTGAGACAGAGCAAACGCTCTCATTTTCCTGGAGCATTTCATTCTGGACACTCTCCTGACAAGACAAGACCAACTGCCAGCAGACACTGAAGGCCAGTGGCTGCAAGAGAAAGAAAGGATTCTTCAGACTTTATTTATTCATCTGAACTTTCAATTCACTATGGACATTAAGGTAGATTATAAGACAACAATTATAGTGCATTTTTCATGTATATTTTCCACTTTTATTTGTGTTATTCTGTGATCAAACTAATAACACATTATAGTTGTAAATGTATGATAATTATTTAGTAAAAACATTTGTTTTTAAGAAACTTGCCTGAGCAAGATTGTTATATTGTGTGTGTGATTGTGGGAGGTTCAGTAATAATCTGTGACTAAACTGTTATTGCAAAGGGGTGCCATCATAAGCTACCAATTGAGCAAGGGTCTGAAAAGGGAAAGTCTGGGTAAAGATAGGGGGAATACCAAAGCCTCAAGGAAGGGTCTGTGGGATTTAAACCAGGTTATTGCATGCCTTGTGGGGAGAAGGCAGAATCAGGATTACAACGCTACCCCAAAGAGGTTGTAACATATGGATCTTCCCCCATCATGTAACAACCAAGAAGGTTCATATTTGGCTACAAGACTCGAGACTAGTATTGTACCCTGATCCAGAGTAAAGAGGAGACCCTGAGACTTCGTTGTGAGTGTTCAGTTGTGAACTCAGCGAGAAATATAGAAGGACATGAAGAGGGTATCCCCTGTTTCCCCCTCCTGTCATGGATTGCACTTAGGGGTAGGCACTGTGAGCTCAGTGAACCGGACCCTCAGGAATGGGTTTGTGACACCTTCTACCATCCCTGCAAACACTTTTACTGCATCAGCAACACCACCATCTGCCATTTCCACCTGCAACTTAGTGCTTTACTTCTTCTGCTATGGCCTACCATCCAACCATCCCATTACCAGATGGACACATACTTGTTCCTTTGCTCATCACCCTCTGCTAAAAAACAAGCAACTGACAGTCTTCAACAACACCTGATCAACCAGCAGCACTTCAATACCAATTAACCACAGAATAACATGAACCTTAACCCCCCCAAACAAGAACTAGAAGCATCATGGTCTGGGTACATTGCAGCTGTACTCCAGTCTCCTATATAAGCCTTCATTCATTCAGCTGCTGTACTCAATCAGGCAAGATTGACTGTAAATGGAAAGGGATCCAGCCCCGTCTATTTGGGCAGCACTTCTTCTCCAATATAACTCCAGCATACTGGATCCTACTTATACTGTCAGCCAGGATAGTTTGATGTTCATCACTCTCAGTGCCTGGAGGGAAGGCATACTCAAGGCTTTGGATCCCAAGAGGTTTTCCCCATGGTTTTTTTCCCATCTGCAATGTCATGGGATAAAATATTTTTGTTTTCATTCTCCTGTCTTTTTGACTCCTTACCTGTGAGCTCCCATTTCCTTTAGCCACATGTCTCTGCTTATGGCACCTCTAACTGAGTGTAAATAACAGAGACTAAGACAAAGGTACATTCCCTAAGCACTACACCACACTGGCACATCAAATGATCAGATGCTCAGTGAATTGATAACTTGCTTGGGTTCAGTGGTCAGCTGATCAACCACTCCCCTCAGCCACTATTTAAACCAGATGGAGTCACACCTCAGGGCTCTTGCTCGTTTCTTTTATCCCCATCTCATCCCTCTTCCAATTCCAGCATTCTCCTGGGATCATTATCTAGTAACTCCCATTTCAGTTACCCATGGGTCTCTGCCTATGGCACCTCTAACTGGTTGGGAATAACTGAGACTACGTCAATGGTACATTACATAAGGACCACACCATGACACTGCATTAGAGAACAGATGTCCAGTGAATTATATTTAGGTCTGACTCTGTTGAAGTGCCAGATCATAAATTACATGAATGCTCTAAGTACCTCAGAGGAACTAGTGTAACCTTATAAAAATCTGCATCCCTTTTACAGCATTCTTCCTAGCCTTCATGTGTGATGAGCATTCAGGAGACAGATGTTCTATGACAGGTACTCCCAGCCCAATATGTTTCAGGCTGACACAGTATGGAAGACATCTCTTTCCTGTCAGTTTCTGTATCCTCCAGGACTTAATCTTTTTTTTCTAGCTTCTCTGATGTGGCACATTTCATCTAACAGGTATCTCTAATTCATGGTTTTGTTACTTACAATGTAGTTTCACAGGATAGCCCAGCTGAGATGACACATCTCTTAGTTCTGTCCTCTTTCTACCTATCTTTACTGCTGGGAGGACTGAAACAAAGGGAGGATTAAATAACTTAAGTTCAGTTTTACTCCAAAATGCTGGTTTAAAATCACTGTTGTTCTTCTTATAATAATTTCATTATTTCTAATAAAATGTCATTATTGTATTTGTATTTATTTATACTTTGGTAACTGGGAATGGCACATTGAGCCGGGGCACATTTCCAGGTGCAACCCAGGGATGTGGGGTTACAATACAAACAGAGGGGGAGAACAGACACAGCAATTATAAGAACATCAAGCAAATACAAACAGAAGGAGAGAACAATAAATGTAATTATAACATAGTCAAGTGCTATGGAGTAAGAACATGATCAAAATCATACATCCAGTAACTATAGCAAATCATCAATAACAAGCAGGGTAAGCAGGTCAACAAATCACATAATGTGTCAGAAGGAGGAGACTAGGAAGTTGTCAAGGTGCAAGGGGGTTGGGGTTGAAGGACTAGGTTGAGGGGGCTGGGGATGAGGCAGTGTAGGAGCAAGGGTGGAAAGGAATGTGTCAAATCAGATGCTTTATGGCTGGAAGTGAGGGTGAATGGCAAGTGGCTGGGAAGAGCTGATTCCAGAGGGAGGGGAGTCTGTAGGAGAAAACTGACAGACCAGAAGTTGAGCAGGGGTGAGGCAGGGAGAAAGAGTGGGAGTCCCTGGAAGTCAACGGGTAGGAGTAGGGGGTCATTGGGAAAGGAGGGAGAGATAGGAGGAGGGTCCCAAACCAGTATTTGGTTATGAAAGCCAAGCAGTGGGTTAGGTGATGATGGGGCAGAGGTAAAATAGCGAGGGAGGAGTATAGAGAGCAGTTATGCATGTGGGGGGGGGGAGTATTTGATGGAATTACTTGTATAGCATCCACTAGGTGTATTCTCCTGGATTGCCCTTGAAAGTGGCGGGGTATTTTTGACTCTAGCTGGCTTATCTGACAAAAGCCAAATCAATAAAAAAAAAACTGCAAACCTTTTGTCCTTGCCCTTTTCCACAAGTTGGTGTCTGTGGTAGGATACAAACCTGTTACTCTCATTCCACAGTACAGTGCTCTGAGCATTAGACCATGTTGCCTTCCAAAGTCATATTCACCAGTGTCTTACCTTGAGACCCTAACTGGACAACATATTGGTTTTTAGCATAATTGTTTTCAAGACCAACTTACCCTGCTAAGTGAAATGAAAACAACAGCTGGAGCTGACTATAACAGCTGACGCCAAAGCAGCAAAACTTGCTGAAGGGGGCAGAGGGGTTCCTCCCATTGCTAAGCAAATGCTTTCATAGTGCTTGAAAACCTTCATGCTGCAGCAGTTCACATAGAAGGCCTTAGCTTTAACTACAGTAATTAGATGATTTGTACTCCTACAGTACTCACTACCCTGGACCTTCAGCATTGCCAGGGAATTTGTCTTTACCTAGAGGTTTAGTAAACTGGAAGGAGATGTGGGGGGAGGCATAGGTTACGGCAAGTCTCTCAGTAATGACAAATGCTACCATTCAAAGCCATCCTTTCAGTCTTGTTATCTGCATTTCTCTTGTGTGTAATAGCTCTCCCTTAAAAGAGGTATGAAAAAAATACATTTATAGTATTTACCATGGAAATCTGATTATACTGATACCATTTACAGATGTACATCCTTACAGATTTGTGCACTGAAGTTATTGAACCCTGTTGCTACAAAATCTGTCATAATGAAAACTCCACTTTGCTCTGTTATTTCTCAGATCATGACAATAATTTAGTACTAATCCCATTATGTACTGGATGCCGTAACATTTGTTTGCCAAATTGGGTTACATGTTAATCATGAATCCATTCAGCTTCTAATGGATTATCCATGCTGTTTGTTGCTTTTTTTTCTCTATGGTGCTTTATTTCTTTTACTTGGACAGAAAATACTTAACTTTCTTTCTGTCTTGTCCAGCTGAATCTCATTCTGGCAGGCAGATTCAGGGGCTGTCTGCCTATAACATTTAACTGTCCAGTTTGGTTCTTGTTAGATAAGAGGCAGCTGGTTTCAGACTAATATCACAACTTTCCTTTGTTGAGGTAGGTGTGAAACTGATGTTGTCCTTCCATGTAGGTAAAGACAGCAGGCAGCAGCTGGGCACAGCGGGGGAGGCTCATTAACAAGTAGACTGTCATTTGTCAACTCTGTTCCCTCTATTTCATAGATGCACTATATCTCCCACTAGCAGTGTTGATGGTGATCCAGGTATCTGTCTGTTCTTAAGTCCATTTTAAACATTGTTTAGTAATTTTTTGGTTTTCTTGCTTAATCTTCATGAGTTTTCCTCAACCCATCAATCTCTGTGAACTTGCCTGTGCTTGCTCACATACAGGTTGATGCAGCTGTTCAGGACTGAAGAGCATTTATTTATTTATTTAGTTTTTGTTGACCGGGTAAGTGCACTAGACAAGTCCTGCCTATTTTCAGGCACGATCCGGGGAAGGGGGATACAGATGAATGCCAACTGACCTTGAACCAGATTAAGCTGTTGGTGGTATTTTTTTAGTGAATTTAGCTATATTACATGTATGCAAGCCAGTATAGAATAACTGATTCCTTTATTGATAAAGCATTTTGTTCAAGTGGCGCAATGGCGAAGAGCCCCAAGGCAAATAATAATTCTGAAGTTTCTAGGATTTTGGAAATGTTTTCAGTGGCCTAAACAAAGTATCCCTCCTAAGGTACAGAAAACATTCCATCACACAATATCACCAAAACACAAGTGCTGTACTGTCAGGGTCCATATTGCTCTGTGGCACTTTATCATAATTTCTGCAGCAGGTCTCCTAGGCTTCTGTGGCAGCACATTCTGATTTCTTCAGCGTGATTTATTCATGTCTGTGGCAGAATGCAGTCTTGTCATTGACTAAAATTAGAAGCGATGCCACCGATGACATCACATGCCCAGTGTAGAGGATGGGCTTTAGGTTAAACGAGATGGGGAAGGGAGCGGAGCGCTGTAGAAAAACTGTATATTTGAATGAAAATTCACCAAAAACAATGAATTCTTTGGCATGATAATATTCACAGGACCATCACTAGGAACTTCTGTATTCTGCAATCTGACCCAAATAGCGAAGCTTCGTTTACAGAGCCAGCAATTGCCCCCTACCACAGACTACACAATCTGTGGAATCTCCTGGTATGAAGCAGTCTAAATGTAGTGCCCCGAAGTTAGGGGTTATTTATTTATTCTTTCTTTCTTTCTTTCTTTCTTTCTTTCTTTCTTTCTTTCTTTCTTTCTTTCTTTCTTTCTTTCTCATCCCCCTCCCTTCCAGCCCTTGCCTGCTGTCTCAATGACCCCTCCCTGTACCCTTTGTTTTCTTTCATGCTGTTCGGCACTAGGAAGGGAGGGAGGGTCAGAGGCAAGGGACACTGCCCAGAGGGTTTGTGGTGCCCAGTTTTCTGGCCAGAAGCCAGGACCTCCTTGGTCAGCATCCTGGGTGTGTGGCAGCAGCAGCAGGGTCGGTCAGGTGGAGTGTGGCTCCCTGATGCAACCTACTCTCCCTGGGCAGAGCCCCGATCATTGAGGGAGGAAGAAAAGGGCAGGCAGACCAAGTTGTGCTGCCAAGAAATAGGTCTTGGCAGGAAACCACCCCAAACCTTTAGTTCCACTGCCCAGCAGCACAGCCAGAAAAAAATGTTGGGTAGGAGCGTGGCTTCCCGGCTGTCTCCAGGACCCTCCTCAGCAGCGCAGCAACCCATGCCGTGGTGGTGAGTGGGCTGTGGGCCTGATTTTGGATTACACTCACGCCATGTGCACTAGGGAAGTGGGGAATGGAAGGGAAGCTAAGGGGCAAAGTGCCCAGAAAGAAAACTACTTGAAGGGCCAAGGCCCTAGTAACCTAATGGGGGGGGTGCAGTGGGCTCCTGGGGTACACCACCAGTCTCCAAGGATGGGGAACTAAGGAACCATAGGTGGAGTGCTCAGCAAGGCAAAATAAAGGCCCCAGGTGTGGCCAGAGTCCCAAAGTAATTTTTTTTCGTTTTTATTTATTTTATTATTTTGGTTAAAGGTATCCAGGGGATGGCCAGTCTAAGTTAAATAGCTGCTTGTCCCTGGGCTAAGAAAGAGGGGCACCATGACTGGACTAAAAACCCTGAATGGAGAAGGAGAAGACAAAAGAGGGGAGTGCTTAAAGACACCTTGGTCCCCTTTGGCACCATTCTGCACCAGGGGCGTAGGCCTATATGCATATCGGTAAGAAGGTAGGGCTGAGTAAGGCCCTTTACATGGCAGGACCTCATTAAAAGTCATAAAAGGGGTGGGACCAGGTTGGAAAACAGACCCCAGTATAGGGGTAGTTTTATTGTTAGCTAAGGGGATTGGCTCTGCAGGAATAGCCACAACAGTGAAAACCCATAAAGGTACAGCACCGGCTTGGGTGGGAAGGGAATGGTCCCATGGCCTAAGTGGCCCAAAAAGTTACCTGTAGGTATTCTGGACCCAACCCAAACTGAGCTGTGCTACCTGCCCAGCACCCTTAAAAACTGCACTGTTTTCTACCAATGGAATTGTTTGCCAAAAACTGTACTGTTTGCCTGCAACTGAGACTAATGATCAAATTCCATTCCAGTGTGCTTGACGTCCAGCTTTACCTTTGCTGCCTGGACCAACTTCTTTGGAGTCCCACACTGACCCAGGGAGGTCCCCGGCCCATCCACCATCTGCAGCAAACCCATCTCCCGTGACGTCACCCTGCTCCAAAGTTCCACCACAGGTGTTCCAGCATCAGTCCTGCAATGGTAAGTGGTAGAGAGCTGCTAGTGAGGAATCCAGTAGTGAGTCAGCTTAGGAGCCACCTCGGCTCAAGCATGAGGGACCCCAGTTAATGTCGTGCATGCTCCTTTATTATTTTGTGGGCCATCCGGAAGTGTGCATATGCCTGTGTCACTCCGTTGAGGCTGCCAGAGTGTCGCATTGCCAGCAGTCTTCTCCTTGGGAGGTGTTCTGGGTGCCAGGGACCTACCAGTGGTCATTGCTGCAGATTATCTGGGGAAACACTGGCCAACCAGAAGTCTTCAGCTTGTTGCCCAGAGCCACAGAGGATCACCAAGTTCTTCATCCATCTAGTAGTGTGCCTCTTTGTGTTTTGTTCATCAGGGGGATGCCCCATTATGGCCTGTTTGTAACAAGTGCTTGGTGGGGTCAATGCCCACCTGCTGATCAGCCAGCCCATAGAAAAGCCCAAGCTTGGTTCGCCAGTGATTTTGTCATCTCGGCCGGGTGCACGCTGGACTTGGACTGAAAGGGGCTAACTTTCCTGTTATGGGTTCGACCAACTGTTGTTCCTGATCCTATTGTTTCATTGTTTATTTTGTTACCATGTAGTGTGTTAGAAAACTGTCATCTTTTGTTTATTGTCGCTGGTAAAAAGCTTCTTGCATCTTGGTCACAGAGTAAGTTTCCTGCCTCTCCTTCCAGATCTGTCTGTCCTGTCCTGGAAAATTCTTATAGAACCTTCCGGCCCCCTACATACATACTCCTAAAAACTCATCCCTACCAGCTACCAAAGTTTGCAACAGAACTCACTGTTCTGCAAATTTATTTCTAGTGTCACTGAAATTCAAAGTCAGACAGGTGTTTTGCACATCACCAAGGAGTTCTCATGCAGTTCCAGTAATGTGATATATAATTTTCTTTGCAAAAAGTGTGCAGCTATCGTCGATATTGGAGAAACTAGCAGATGTTTGGCTGATCGATTCATGGAACATCACAGGCTAGTCAGGACTGGAGACACTGATAAACTCATTGCCTCCCATTTGAACTGCAGGGGCCATAATGTCAATGATCTTACGTATGTGTCCTTCAGTAGAGTTTAGGGGATATTGACCAAAGGAAAATACATGGAAACCAAGCTGATCATCTACAGTACCTAGGCTCACAGTGTCACTCTGGTCTAAATGACAGACTTATTTTCTACTAAAATCTTTCAGCCACCTTATGGTGTACCTCTATAGTCTGTCCTTTTTACCCCAACCCCCATCATATCTTTGATTGCATGTGTGCATAGTGTGGTTGCATGTGTGGGCACGCCTGCACACCCTTCCATCTGGTGTGTGTGTGTGTGAGTGTGTGTGTGTGTGTGTGTGTGTGTGTGGGGGCACATGGGCATTTCAGCTATGTGTGCACATCTGCTTTCATTTTCTAGTGATGTCTCTGTCTTTTTCTCCCATAATTGTCACCTTTCAGCCTTCTTACTAAACCCTGTTAATTTGTCCCCACTAAAGGACTCCTCAGCTCATTCACTCCTATTATTCCTTTTCATACCCATCATCACCTTTTTGTTTTTCAGCTTCTATTCTTAGCTTGACTATTATACGATTGAAACATCAAATCTATTTTCTGTTTTCAGCATGCATCTAATGGTACCATTTTGTTTTGTTTCTAGACTTTCTAGATGTAGAACTATTTATTTTAGTACAAATAAACTTTTACATTCAGCTGATCACTGGTGTTATAGTGCTAAGAAATGTTCTTGCACTGCCGGGTCAGACAATCAGTTGTCATTTAACCTGACTCTCTTTTGACTCCCTTTCTGCATCACATTATCAGCTTATCAATGGGACACCATGCTGCTAATCAAGTGGCTGAACTCCTCATCATCCCAAAGTTGTCAAAAGGGACTTTTCCTGCTTGAAAACTGGTAACCTACAGTAGATGATAAAATTCTAAGTTTACCTGCCGGCATTTGGGGAAATACATCACAGTCAGTTGCTCACAACCTCTCTGCCTGTGCTGCTTTAATGTCTACCTGCTGTTATGAATCAACTACATGATTTCAGACAATCAGCACATACTATAGTCACTTTCCATCGTAGAAGTTTCAGGGGAGAGCACTCCATTTCAGGCCGGAGGGGGGAGGAGGATAACATAAGTAAATAAAAAAAAGGCTCTAAACCTACTATAAATAATTTGAGATGAACTCAAGTGATTATATATAATAAGTTAACATGACCTCTGAAGGGTGTCACTTATGGTATAAGAGAAACGTCTCCTGAGGTTTGGGCAGACAGAACTGCTCAGCTTTGCTTCCCAGTCCTCTTGCCCAAACCTCACGCTCCATGTCTTTTAACTTGTAAGAGGCACCCCTCTCAGGTCCTTTTAACTTATAATACAAGATGCACACAGTATGGGGTTTACTCTCCAGAGGTCTGTTTTGAGATTGGGCACCATTCCAGTGAACAAGGGGCAATGAATGCTGTATGTTTATTTTCTAATCTAAGTACAAAAAGCCAATAAACAAGAGCATAATGGGAACATTTAAAATACTGATTGCTCATATTAAAAGAGATCCCTGATCAAATCCCTCAAATGCCACATGAACTACCTATAAAAGCCTAAGGTTACCCTCCTCTCCTGTTAGAGTATATTTTTATTTGTTTATTTTATTTATTGTGATCTCGGATTAATACCTTTGAGAACAAGCTCATTACATAGTTTCTATGTCAGGGCAGAAAAGAAAAGAAATGGTGCAAATTACAGAACTACAGCAAATGGATAATAATAGAGATATAAAAATATAACAATAAGAAAGTAAATATACATATGAAAACAATCATAAATAAACAGAGAAAAAAACAACAAGAAAGGCATTATACAAAGTATGCCATTATTGTCAGAAGTAACAGGGTGAGGCAGTACGAATCACAATCCAGGAAGAATTCTCAGGAAGTACTGTCATTAGCGATAGAGACCAGACAGGAGACCTCATCACATGAGAGATAGGTAGACAGGAAACTGACACAAGTAATATGGAGATAGTTATGACCCACTGCAGAGAAGATGGCAAGATAATATTGTGGAAGGTAAGAGGAAAAAATTGATAGGAGAGAGAAATAGAGGGGAAGTGAGGAAATGGACCTGGTAAGTTGCTACTAGTAGGACAGGCAGTAGTGAAATGAGACAGTATGAGCTGGGGGGGATATAGAAGGCAAACTAAAAAAATGGCAAAATGTTTCAAGGCTGAAGGACCTGTTGTTAAGGGATGCATTTGTACCGTTATTATTACCGGCATCATAAAGACATCAAATCCACAGATGCTGGTTGAGAAGAGAGGCACCATGTCTTTTTTTGGGAGGCAGTATAGTGTAGAGGTATAGGGTACTGAGCTGCAAGCCTGGAGACCCGGATCTGAATCAGATTAGCCCCCACTTGCATACTGTGTGACCCTAAGCAAGTCACTTATCTTCCTTGTGCTCTCAGGTCACCCCTGGAAACAAGCTCCAGCTCAGTGTGCCTTTCCTGGTTAAATAATTTCCCCTTTCCCCTTTCCGTCCCCTTTCCCTTTTTCAACTCAATGGTACTTGCTGTTCCTTAACAGAATGGGCTTCAGCAAGTGCAAAGGGACCAAAGCTGCCAGAAAGGCTCCAGTTGATTTTCTGAACTAAAGTTCCAATTCCTGAAAAGGATAAGCAAAGCGGCCCACCAGGAGCTGATACCATCAGAGCTCATATTAAAGTTGGATGACACAGGGGTCAGTTTGACACCCTGTGTTGAGAAGACAGTGGACACTGATTGCAAATGGCAAAATTTAATAAATAAATAACTAAATAAGTCACCCATCTAGGCAATAAGCATTCTGTGAAAGTTGTGTTGTGTTACTCTATCTGGCTATTCCCTTCCCAGGTCATCTATCAAGACAAGTTGAATTGCCACCCTGTATTCAATTTTCTACAAGACTAACAAAGCCCACGTTGAGATTACCATTGGGCAAATTCAGATAATACTGTGCTGTACATATATAAGATGTCATTCTACAATACAAGTCACATTAAAATGTTCCTTCAATGAGTTGCTGTAGCATTTCTGATTGAGTTGCATAAGTGTTGCTGGATATAGCACAAAACTCTGCAAAAATCTGTACCATACTGTACATATGTCAGTAACTAAAGTCAAGGACTACAAGATATAAAGAGTACATATTCAATCTTTTTTGCAGCCACACCACTGAGCAAATTATACAGTCAATGGAGCAGCAGAACATATTCCAAATTGTTATCCCTCCCCCATCCTGCACTGACCAGTTACAGCCACTGGATGTTGCCATTAATGACATTTTCAAAGATGAATGGAAGCAGCACTTAATTGAGTGGTATGAAAACCAAGTCTCCTCTCATCTTTTAAAAGATAACACAGCTTCACAGATCACTAATGACTTGCCCACAGCCAACATGCACAATGACTCCTAACCCATTTTCAGAGACTGAGTGCATGTAATGAGAACTGCAAGTGGGGGGTCAAACTTTCTGGGATCATGAACATGTACTCAGGCTGCTCTACTGAAGAAATGGCAACAAAATAAAATCTGTTTACTCCACTCACACCTAGTATGCTTATATCTATGCTTACCTATTTAAAACAAAGTTACTGCAATACCTTCCTAAGCACAGCACTTTTTTTAACAGCTTCTCAGATACCTGAAACTTCTATTGGTATCCAGACAGCATCAAGTTTTTCCTTATATTGGAAGTGATTTGTGCAGTAGCTTTCCTTTATGCGTAGCAAACTTGGACTTCTTTTTAAATGTAGTGGCACACTGAGTAAAGAAATAAAATGAAGCAGGACACACACTACTTTACTTTGGTTGTTTACACTATCTGGAACACTAACTGGAATGTGCAAGTGCTGCAACACAGAATCATATGGTCAGCAGCACTGACAGAAGTAATCTTTGTGAAAGTATTTTTGCAGATTAAAGACCAGGGTAGATGCAGTATAGCATCTTATTTTAGCGACATCTTTATTTAACGCGGAGAGGGATGCAGTACTATTTTGTGCTTGATTGAATTAGTGTGTCAGCTTCATGTCCAGTTACAGCACTATGCTCCCTGTAATATTAGCGATCAGCTTATTTTAGTTAAGCTAATATAGCCAAAATAAACTGAAAGCTAATATTTCCTGCTATACAGTATATCTGAAACATTTAACAGCAATTATTTCTAGTTTTACAGTATAGCTTCAGATTTAGATATACAGTAGATACACATTAGATGCGACATATAGTTAGTAACTTGAATGAAATGAAAAATATCTACATCTGAGAGAATGGCCTTCATAATTAATTTTGTTATAAGTCATAAACTCACTCACTGTCTATATCTTAGATCCGTCACACATACTTTTTCCTTTGTACATGCAGTAAGTAGTGTGACTAAGTGGAAGTATAAATACAAAGAAGTAGCTTTGTAAGGCAAATTTTATGATGATCTTATTTAAAGAATGTAGTATACTAAACAATGTATATGTGTTAAATTTTAAGGATGACTGTGCAAGTGAGTTTTCATATTCTCTTTAAAAATCAGTAATGCAAAAATGTCTGCTGTCTTCCTTTGCTTGCTGTTTTTGTTCCATGTTTGTAACTGTTTGTGCATTTTGTGTTTTGCTCTAGCTATGGTTATCAATGTCTGTCTACTGTACTGACTGACAATAGGCAGGGAGCCCTTCAAACTTTCTGCCAGTTTGGTAGCTTCTGCACCATTGAGCTCCATTCATTGGAAGGTATCCATTTTAGTGACTTCTCCAACAATTATAAAAAGAACATAATACGAGTTGCAAGCTCAACTTAAATGGTCTGCCCTCTCTTGACCAGTTATATAAAAATATACTAGAAACTAACCATTTCTGAGTCAGAATACAGTTGAGACAAACTCCAAACCAGAGGCCAATTTTGCACATCTTGAGCATTAATTTGTCAGTGTATCATGAATAGAATTTCATGCCTTTGTTACTGTCTATTTGTTTCAGATTGGTCATTTGAATGTATGACAGCCAGGGTTAGTCTTTTGTTTAAACTTCAGCCAGCTTCTTAGCCATTCACCATGAAGTCTGACAGGACTTTCCTGCTTGGTCCATTATGGTTCATATGTCATAAACCAGCTGACCATTCATTTTTGATACCCTTTTCTAGCTCATTGACAGACTACAGCCTGTGTCATAATGTTCTAGCAGTTAATAAGAAGCAACCATAGACATAATTCAACATTTGTTCAAGGCAGATCAGACTCATCCTTTAGATTATGTGAAAGTTACCCTTTCTACCCTCCACCCTCAGCCTCATCCATGAATTTATGTTGTGTTCCATTTCCTACGACTTGTCTTGCATTCTTCTTTGCTTTGTAGTGCCCCTTATGATGGCCCTCTATCTAAATGGTGCCTCTTTCACAGCCTCTTTCTATAAGTATCCACTTTTTAGTTCTTTTGTCAATTCAGTACTTAACCATACTCCACATGTGCTCCATCCACCTCAGGACAACTTTTATTGCTAATCCTTCTCCACTCCCTTTTGCTCTGCCCTAGCCCATATTTCCTCTCTTCACTCACATACCAAATAGAGACTTGTTAGACGGTTACTGCCAGGATCATCTAGTTTCCTAATCAGTGTCTTATCTAAGGTCCCACTTATTAAGGAATCAACATAATAAATCCTAAATGCATTATTTGAACCTAGTGTTATTTATTCTTCTAACACCATGCTGCTACTCCACAGCCAGATAATCCTGTCATATATCTTCTGGAATGTTTTCAGGCACAGTCCACATCATCTGCAAAATATGATCATACCAGCAGAAGCTGGTTAGCTTTCAGTTGTGCTAGGTAGTTGCCAAACACATGAGAGGTAACACAGTCTTGCCTGAAAAGGTTTATACTAAACTGAACATTGTAACAAACTGGACAACCTACAGTCTGCAAAGCTAATGGGCTACAAAAGAAAAGAGTGCACATACTGTCTCAATAGCCACTTATTTTATTAACAAGTGTGCTCAGGATGCCAAACACCTTTACATGTTATAGCATCACCTTGCAGAGGGTTCCTCAGGGGCTATGTAGGGGTGTTTGGTGTCTTCAGCAAATTTTTTGTTCAATAAAATAAGTAGCTATTGAAACAGTGTGTGCACCCTTTTCTTTTGTAGCCTGTTTGCAGTTGTGTAAGGGTTGCACCTTTGGCTTTGTGGCATGTCTGGTTTTATTCTTTTAGGCTACAAAACTGACATGAACATCATTTTGTATCAAATCCATAATGTAAGCATTAACATATTATAGTGGTACAGTAGTGCTACTATAGTTAGGGTTGAGTAGGCATTTCTATGTTAAACCTCAGTGTCTTGCTGTTTTTAACTTAGCTGTCTTTGAATTAGGGAGTTAAAAATTGGCATGCACACCCTTTGTAGAGGTGCACGTAACCTGTTTAATTTGATAAATTTAGATTCAGGCATTTATGACATCTGGGTGGCAAAATTACATAAACATATCTATTTTAAATCTTTTTTTTTTGCTCACCTACAGTATAACTAAAAAAAACAGCTGAGACTGACAACTTGAAATTTTCAGATTTGTTAGATCCTGTCCCAGAGATGTGCCTCAGATTTTTAGAACAAAAAAGTCATATAAAAAAGGTATAAACAAAAGAAAATACATCAGCTCCGCATGTGTAGAACAAATATATCACATCTTTTTCATAAGGTGTTTTCATGTGTCATAATGGAATTGAGGTTATAGTGGTCCCGTCACAGCAAAACTGAGGTTGCACATCAAACCAGGAAGCAAAAATGTGTCTTGAAATGTGTGAACACATGTTTGCTTCCTGGTTGTTGTATAAGAAAACAAAATTAATATTATGAATGCTGGGAGCCCATGTCCAGTGACCCCTGAACCCCAAGTCTCACCTAGTAATAAATATCAGTTTTGAATGTTTTCCTGATACCAGGAACCCATCCCTAGTATCAGCTTGCTGTTTTGATTATTTTATGACACCAGGAGCCTATCCCCAGTGTCAAGTCTCTGTTTTGATATCTTTCTAACACTGCAAGTTCATCCCTGGTGTCAGGTCCAACTTCTTTTTTTTCTGCAACCAGGAGTACATCCCTGCTGTAAGATAATGCTTTTCTTCAAACAAAAACAGTTTACAAAATATCTGATCACTAAGATCCCATCCCTGATGGCACACTACTGCCCTGACCCTGTAGCACCCATATAATAAAGATGATCTCTGGGAACCCATCCCCAGTGGTCCTCCAGTGTATCACCCACCCCCCAAGATAGTGGCCAGCTCAAACCCTACACTTCCCTCCTCAGCCGGTCACCATATGAATATATTACAACAAGGATTTATGAAACAAATGTTTTGTGCATAGACTTCAGAACTCATTCTTGTGATATATTTTAGATAGTGGCTGGTCAAGGAGATAAGTGGAGAGGTCAAGCTGGCCACCATCTGGAGGATACAATTTATCCTGAGATGAGAAAGTGTGGAGTACCACTGGATGTCAGGGATGTCTGGATTTGGGCAGGTGCAGGAGGGGCTTCCACTAGATGCTAGTGATGCTGGAAATGGGGCAGTAGGTGAGAAAGGGTGACACTGTATGCCAGGGTATGACTGATTTTGGGAAGGAGGTATGTTGGGTGTGCCACTGGACATGAGGGACTGCTTGAATTGGTTCTGGGAGAAAGACAGGGTATCGCCCCTGAACACCAGAGGCTGCTTAGCATAGTACATTTGGTGAGACTGGGGTTGCCACTGTACTCAAGGTTCTGCATGGCATGAAAAGTAATACAATGTTGTGTGCATGTGATTTTAGATATCCTTTAGAAAGGAAAGGAAATTCATTGCAAAAAGCCCTGTTTATGTATCAGTTAGAGTAGAAGAACAAAGCCTTAAAGTCATGGAAATGCATTGTGTGGGTAAAAAGTAATCTGAGATGTGATGAATGTGTTGTGTGGTGTTTCTCAGTATTAGAACAATAACATGATGCAGTGTTGGCATTATCCATACTTTTACATCCTCTGTCCAAACTCTGGTGTGTATTTTCCTGTGCCTGAAAAGACAGTTCCAAAGTTTGAGTAATGACAGCCCTGTGTCACATTTTCGTTTAAACCTTGAGAAACACCATGCCTCAGATTCACCAAGGCCTGATGACTTTTTACCCTACCATTGCATTCCCCTGCTTTTGAGGCTTTGTGCTTCAACTCTGACTGATACCAAAACAGATAGATAGACTGGCAGACATACCAGGAGACAGAAAGACAGAAAAACAGATAGATAGATAGATAGATAGATAGATAGACAGATAGATAGATAGATAGATAGATAGATTGATAGATAGGTAGGTACCAGTAGATAGAGAGATAACAGTAGATAGATAGAAATTGATTGATTGTTTTTGTTTTATACTAGAAGGCACCATGAGCTAGACAGCCAATTTTCACAAGCAATACGTTATACAGAACAAATTCAGTTACATAAATACAGATATAAGATCATTAGAACATGAAACAGTTAGGAAAAGTCACAGTGCAAGTAATCAGTCAGATGTTGTCTGAGTCTGGAGCTGAAGAAAGGAGTGTGACCTCCCTCCATGATATGGGAGGATATGAAGTTGTAGGGAACAATAGCTCAATAAGACAAAGCAATTTGCCCTATTGGGTTATTCCTAAAGGTAGTTTAAATGTGAATTTAGATTCAGAAGATGTCCCCAACATGTTTAAAAGCATTGAAAAAGCTTGGTTATACAAGCTGCGACTTTTCCTAGAACCACCTTGTGGAGGAACTCCACTGATCTGTGGGCAAAATGATCCTCCAGGGATAGGCAAGCAGCAGATTTATACAGTTGGTAGTGGTTGGTACAGTAGGGAAGACCAGTAAGATAACAGAAGACACTGCTATAAAAAGTGTACACCTTGGAGAGGACCCTAGTAGGAGGCTCAGCATACGCAAGACAACTGTAATCAAAAATAGGAAATAAGAGGCTCTTGACAAGTATTCTCTTTGTTTCTGGTACTTCAGAAACATAGAAAAATAGAAATTGTCAGCAGATAAGGACCGCTGGGCCCATCCAGTCTGCCCATGGGCCCTATCCATGTATGCATCCACTCACTCTAAGTGGTCAATGGCTTTTCATCACTCCCTTCCCACCCAAGGTTTCCCTGTGCTTGTCCCAGGCGTGTTTAAGCCCCTCCACTGTGCTTGCCCCTACTACCTCTTGTGGCAGACTATTCCAAGTGTTCACTACCCTCTCCATGTAGAAAAACTGCCTCACGTTACCTCTTAATCTCACCCCCCCCCAATTTCATATTGTGCCTTTTTGTTCAAGTATCTTTTCTACATTAGAAAAGATCTCCCAACTGCTCCTTGTTTGTGCCCTTGAGGTACTGTGAGTACATATTGAGGTTTCTTAGTCTCTCCTCATATGTTTTGTGGTGCAGACCATGCACCATCTTTGTCGCCCTTCTCTGGACAGTCTCCACCATGTTTATGTCCTTATGCATGTGTGGTCTCCAGTACTGCACACAGTACTCCAGGTGAGGCCTTACTAGTATTTTATACAATGGCATCACCACTTCCTGCCTCCTACTATTAATACCTCTGCCAATGCACCCCAGCATGCCACTGGCCCTCCCTGCAGCCTTTACACACTGCTTCGATACCTTCAGGTCATCAGATATTTATTTATTTATTTATTTTGTATTTATTTAATTCATAAATCAGATTTACAAACCTTTGTGTCAAAGACTCATTTACAAAGGTACCTCGTCACAGGGAGGGGGGACAAACATATTTGTGTGGCAAGACATTGGAGAACAATACAGGTGAGATACAAAGGAGTATACGGCAAGGCATTGCAGTGACCAAAACAGGTGAGATACAGCAGAGCAAAATAAAGAAAAATAAAAAAAAGCTGTTTAGTGTCCCTGTGGCACACACAGGGTTCGGTGAGTGGCGTACAGACTACAACAATCAATTCTAAATAGGCTGGTACGTACATAGTACTAATGGGACAGATATGGGTTTGAAGGATTGCTCTAGGAAGAAGCACTATAATGGACAATTGGCTCCGATTGTCAGTGAGATATTTTAGAGGCAATTTGGAAGGGGCCAATTTTGAGGATGTTTGTAATGTGCGTGGGGAGGAAGTTATACTAAGAGGGTGCTCTGTGGTGAAAGGACCTTTGGGTGAGCGAGGTCCTAGCTCTAGGCACCTGGAAGGTGGCTTTGGTAGTATTGCAGATGACGACCGGGTGGGAGGCCTGGTGAAGGGTTGTAGTGACACCTATGGGGCAAAGCCCAAGTGGAGCCTCTTTTGCCAGTATACAGGTGTGGTATTGCAGGCATTCTTCAAAGGTGAGTATGTTAGAGGTGGAGTAGAGTAGGCATGTGTGAATTCTGCTGTGGCCACCGGTCAGGAGCCTACATGCTTTGTGATAGAGGTCTGGACTTTGGTGAGGGCAGTGGGGTCGGCAGCTGCATAGATAGGGAGTCCATAATCAACCAATGACAGAATGGACGAAGTGATAGCAAGCCTCAGGGCAAACTCAGGTAGGCAGTCTTTGTGGTGGTAGAGAAGTCCAATCCAGGCATTCATGGCCGAGGACAAAGCGTTAAGATGGGTATGGAAGGAGAATGCCGAGTCGAAGGTGATGCCCAGGTATTTGTATGTTGATACCTGTTCAAGGGGGTGTAGTGTGCTGGGGATGATGTGAAGGGGAGCATTTCTGGAGTTGCTTTGGTGATGTGCAAAAATCATAGATTTCGTCTTCTTGAGGTTAAAAACCAGACAGTGGTCGAGGAACCATTTTTCAGCTTGGCTGAAGGTGAGTTGCAGGGAGCTCTGGAGTGTGAATGGGTCGGGGTGTGAGGCAACGAGGACTGTGTCGTCAGCGTATAGAAGCATTTTGCCTGTGCAGGAGTTGGGGAGGGTGTTTAGAAAGAGACCAAACAAAGTGGGGCCAGGATGGAGCCTGGGCATGGGGATATGATAACCCCTAGGTCCCTCTCCTCTTTGGTGATGGTCAGCACCTCCCCCCCATCCTGTAGGTTTCCCCATGGTTCCCCCTACCCAGGTGCATTATCTTGCACTTTTTTGCACTGAACCTCAGTTGCCGCACTTCTGACCGTCTTTCAAGCTTCTCCAGGTCCCTCTTCATTATCTGCTACCTTTTTGGAGTATCCATCCTGTTGCAAATCTTGGTGTCATCTACAAATAGGCAGACCTTTCCTTCCAGACCCTCTGCAATGCCACTAATGAAGACATTGAACAGAACTGGTCCCAGTACTGATCCTTGTGGCACTCTGCTGGTCACCCCTCTCTCCCTAGATTGGATCCCATTTACCACCACCCTCTTCCTTCTGTCTGTCAGCCAATTTCTAACTCACTGTATCACCTTATGCCCCATGCCCAGACTACTCATCTTGTTAACCAGACTTCTGTGTGGGCCACTATCAAAGGCTTTGCTGAAATCCAGGTAGGCGATGTCTACAACCCCTCCCTGATTCACTTCCCTAGTCACCCAATCAAAAAAATCTATCAGATTTGTTTGACAAGACCTTCCTGATGTGAATCCATGCTGCCTCAGATCCTCGGCACCAAAGAATTCCAGGTATGCCACTATTCTTTCTTCCAGCAGTGTCTCCATGATCTTCCCCACCACTGAGGTGAGGATGACTGGCCTGTAGTTCCCCGCCTCCTCCCTACTGCCACTTTTGTGCAGTGGGACTACATGTACCATCCTCCAGTCCTCTGGAACCATGCCTGTGTTGAGTGACTTTGTGAGCAGGGTGGTCAGAGGTGCTGCTAGTTCCCTCCTCAGCTCCCTTAATATCCTCGGGAATATGTCGTCTGGCCCCTTGGCTTTATCCACCTTCTGCGTTGTGAGTTCCTCCAGAACTCTCTACACTGTGAATGGACTGATATCAATTTCTCCCCCGATTCCCTCTGCTTCCCAGCTGTGGTCCTTGACCCTCTCCCTCCTCAGTGAATACTGAACAGAGGTATTTGTTCAGTATTTCTGCCTTGTCAAGATCCCCTTCCTTACACTCTCCCTCCTCCCCTTTGAGACTCATAATCCTCCCCCGAGTTTTTCTTCTATTACTGATGTACCTATAGAATGTCTTGTCCCCTTTCTTGATAGACCACGCTAAACTCTCCTCTGTCTGTGCCTTGGCTTTCCTAACAGCAAACCCTGCCTCTCTGAGACATTCAAGGTACACCTCCCTGTTTTCCTCCCTTTGGGTCCCCTTATACTTCCTGAAACTTGCTCTTTTGTTAGCGTGTCAGCGTGGCTCAGTTGGTAGCACATCTGCCTCTGGACCAGAAGGTTGTGGGTTCTCGTCCCACACCAGGATTGGACTTGCACCTAAAAATCGCTGGCATCCGAGTGCAATATTGGGGGGTGCTGTACTGCTGGGGTGTGCCATCCTTCGGATGAGATGTTAAACCGAGTTCCCTTCTACCCATCCTGGTGGGTGTCCAGGTGGAAGTAAAAGAACCCAGGGCACTCTTTGCAAAGAGCAGGGAACATTCCCGGTGTCCTGGCCAACATTCCCCTTCCCATAAACTGGTTCATGAAATTATCCAGGCTGTGTGTGGGTGATGATGTGCGATATGGCTGCCACCACACATTCAGTCACTTCACTACCAGTCTAGCATTGCTTGTAAAGTGCTTTGGGATACTGTGTATGAAAAACACTATATAAATAATGATTCTTCTTCTACTTCTTTTAGCCCTTACTTTGCCTCCCACCTCTTTAGAAAACCATAGTGGTTTCTTTCTTCGTTTCCCTTTGGCTATTATCCTAATGCGTTGGTTAGTTACCACCAGAATGTCTCCTTTTAGTCTCTCCCACTTCTCCTCCACCCCCTTCATTACCTCTGCCTTCTCCATGACTGCTTTTAAACATCTACCCATTTCATTGAAATCTGCCTTCCTGAAATCTAATACTTTTGCCCTTGTGTAGCTTAACTAAGTCTCAGTCTCCATGTCAAACCACACCATGTGGTGATCGCTGGATCCCAGCTGCCCTTCCACCTGAATTCATTTGACTCTGTTCTCATTGGTTCATACCAGGTCTAGAATCGATTTGTCCCTGGTTGGCTCATGCACCAGCTGTCTGAGTCCAGCTCCCTGGAGGGATTCCAGGATGGCCATGCTTCTGGCTGAAGCAGCTGCCTGGGTGGTCCAATTCACGTCCGGCATATTGAAATTTCCTATCAACAGGATTTTGCCTTTAGCTGCCATGTCATGAATTTCCTCCACTAGTACCATGTCCACTTCCTCCCTCTGTGCCGGATGTCTGTAGATCACCCCTGTATGTGTTGTTATGTCATTCCTGGTTCAAGGGTGACCCATATTGCCTCGTCTCCCCCTGCCTTCCCTGTACTTCTGTAGCCTTTATGCCTTCTCTGACATACAGGTCCACCCCCCTCCCTTTTTCTCTTTTCTGTCCCCTCTGAACAGTGTATAGCCTGGTACATTGATGTCCCAGCTGTGAGTAGCAGAATACCATGTCTCTGTTATTGCTGCAATGTCAAGCTCTGCATCCGTCATCAAGGCTTCCAGATCTGGAACCTTATTTCCCAGACTGTGGACATTTGTGAACATGACCTTCCATGTTTTATTCCCTGCCGTCCCTCTGCTCCTGTTTTCTCTACTTTGCCTCTTCCCCAACCCCGGTATTCATGCTCATGTGCTCTTGCCCCCCATCCCCCTTATAAAAGTTTTCCCTGCCTGCTCCTCACTGCTTGCTTGTGTTGTTCCTATTGTCAATTTGTAGTTTTGTATGTTCTCTCAGAGGAGTGTTCCTAAGCCACCTGTCTCTCCTGGCTCTCCCCCCTTGGCTAGTTTAAATGCTCTCTGCTGAAGCACTCCAACTTCTCACTAAGGACTGAGGTCACCTTTCCAGATAGATGCAGGCCATCCTCCTGATACAAGCTCACATCTGCCCAGGTTGGGCCCCAGTCCCCTATGAAGCCAAATCCTTCCCTTCCACACAAATCCTTCAACCAGGAGTTGAAGGTTTGGAAGTGGAGTGCCCTGGCCTCACTCATGCCTTGGACAGGTAGCACCTCCAAGAATGACACAGAATGTGCTACCCATTTCAGGTCCTCTCCCAGCTCACTGAAATCCTCCTGGACTCTTGCTAACTCTACCCTTCTCCTTGCCCAGTCACTGATCCCTAGGTGGACAATGACATCCAGCTCCTCCCTCTTGGCTATCCCCCTAGTAATCCTATGGATTCGCTTCCCATCCCTCCATGCAGCGCTTTCTGGGAGGCACTTGACCTCCCCTTCCCCCTCCTCCCTGCTAGTTGTCCCTAATTTCATACCCCACACATGAACGTGCTATGAACGTACTATGAACCTTTAACTTTACATACTAACATACTAAACTGTCAGCAGATTAGACCCAGTGGTCTATCGAGTCTGCTCGTGTACAGCCTACAGTTCAATCTCTGCGGCTGCCTTCCTCTCCTTTTGTAACCCCCTGCAGACCCTTTACATACCCCTCTCCCTCCCCCGGACTACCCCTTGTGTCTATCCCATCCTCTCTTGAAGCCTCCCACTGTCTCCATCCCCACCAACTCTGATGACAATGAGTTCCAGGGCACCACCACCCTCTCAGTGGAGTAGTGATGCCTTGTCTCCACCTTAAACCTCCCCCCCACCAATCTCAGGTTATGCCCCTTCATGGCTCTGTCCTTCCTCAACTGGAACAGATCATCAGAGCTGACCCAGTTGATCCCCTTCATATATTTAAAGACCTCTATCATATAGCCCCTATCCCTCCTCTCTTCCAGGGAGTATATGTTCAAACCCTGTAGTCTCTCCTCATAAAACAGGTTCCTCAGGCCATGAATCATCCTTGATGCCCTCCTCTGGACCCTCTCAAGAATGGGAACATCCCTCCTCAAGTATGGGCACCAAAACTGCATACAATACTCCAGGTGCAGCCTAACCAGGCAGTTGTACAAGGGGAGTAGGATCTCTCTCCATCTTGATGTTACCCCTCTGGCTATGCACCCCAGCTTCCTATTTGCCCTTGCAGCTGCCCTCCTACACTGCTCAGAATTATTAATTTTAGCATCTATTGCCACCCTGAAATTCTTTTCTTCCCTGAAGACTGCCAGCCTTACCTCTCTGAGAGTGTAGTCATACCGAGGGTTCCTGGCCCCCAAGTGGAGTACACTGCACTTCTTGGCATTGAACCTCAGCTTCCAAATGTGCTACCACCTTTCAAGTGTTTCCAAGTCATCTTGCAGCACCCTTCTCCCCTCTTCCTTGTTCACCTCTGCTCCCAGTTTGAAGTAATCCACAAATAGACTCAGCTTGCTCCAAACGCCAACCCCGATGTCTGAGATGAACGCGTTAAATAGAACCGGCCTCAACACTGATCCCTGGGGAACTCCACTACTGACCCTTCTGGGAAACGAGACCTCACCTCCAACCACCAACCTCTGATACCTATCTATTAAACAATTCCCAATGCACCCTAGTAGCTTCTCCCCCGACCCCAAGCTCCTCAGCTTCTCCAACAACCTATGGTGCAGTACCGAGTCAAAAGCCTAGTGAAGTCCAGGCACAGGACATCCAATGGCTTCCCCTGATACAGAGACCTTGTGACCCAGTCATAGAATTTAACTAGGTTCATCTGACACAATCTTCCCTGGACCAACCCATGCTGTTGTTCATCTTGGAAACTGTGGGCCTCAAGGAACTCCAACAACCATTCCTTTAAGATAGTTTCCAGCAGCTTTCCCACCACGGACTTCAGGCTAATTGGTCTATAATTTCCCAGCTCCTCCCACGGACCACCCTTATGAAGTGGCATGACACTTTGATATAGAGAGCCAAGTCTTTGATGTACTGTTTTGACCAAGTAGTTGCCATAGGTGTCAAAAGACAGAGTCACCCAGTAGGCCACATTATTTCTTTCTCACAATATCTAAAAGATAGAGTGCTGCTCAAAAAACAAAGCCAAATATTTAAACTCAAAGGCATGCTCCAACAAAGTGCCATGAGAGTCAGATATTTGAAAAGAACAAGTTTTTTATGAACCTCAGAGAAAACCTTGGATTCAGCTTTTGTTTTGTTTTTTTTGTTCGGTGTCAAGGACCATCCTGTTTAAGAACTAGGCCAGGAGAAGGTCAAAATACTGTTGAATTGTCTTGTTTAAGGTTGCCACATGTCTGCCCATATTAAACATGACTGCATCATCAGCATACAGGATGGTTTCAGTTCAGGGCAGGCATTTGGCAGAGAGTTTAAAGCAGTAGTGCAACAAAATTGGGCAACAAATTTCACCCTACTTTTTGTTTTCTTTATAAAAGATTCCAGGCCTCTTCCAGTTTTATTTGGTGGTACAGTTTTCTAATTCCTCCCAGACTTTACTAATTCATAAATGTTTTAATTTTTTCTAAAAAAAAAAAGATGGCTGCCACATTTGGCATAAAAATGGGATTGTAGACCTGGCAATGGTTAGGACTGAGATAATACAACTGTGTTGCACTTTAGGTGTCTTGGCTGAAGTTAATATCATTTTAAAGTTTCAATTGGTATTTGACAATTTTGTTATTTCTATGGGTGTACAATTGTGCTGCATGGATTGCAGTCTCCTAGACTCAAGCTCTAATTTATTTTTCCCACATTTATTTATTTTATGCTATCTGTTGATGTGATCTGACTTTCCTCCCTTTCTGGTCCTACTACTGCTACTACTGCTTTTCGACTCCTCCCCTCTCGTACCCACTGCTTCCTTCTAGTTTCCTTTCCTACGGCATGTTCTGATCTAAGTTGCTGCATCTTTCTCTCCCCACTCCTGTACTCCCTGCAAACCTTTTTCTTCCCACCCACTTTCTTCTCCAGCTACCCATTCAGATTTAATTCTTTAATTCCAAATGCCATCTTTTTTCTTTCCTCCTGGCTTCTTGGTGGCCTGAGTAGCACCCATCCTTCCCACCTCACTTCTCCTCCTCTCCTCTTTGTCTGTCACACTGTATTGCGATCCCTCTCCCCCTTACTATTGCACCAGTCTGTCCTTAATTTAAAACAGTGCATTAACCTTCCTTCTTCCTTTTCTTCTCTCAGGATCCTGCTGCGTTCCGACTGCTTGCCCCCCTCCTGGCCACAGGAGCCAGCAGCAGAATTTCTTCTCTGAGGGTACGCTCCTACTGAATCAGCTTGCTCATTGTTCCATTCATCTCTGCTCCTGTGTCTTTTGAATTCTGGTACCATCTCCCACTGCCCCTGGATTGGACTCGACCCTTAACTTTTCCATGAGAAACATTTAATCTGAGCTTTTTGCTAAACATTTTTCTCATGACAAAGACTTTAAGTGATTGCATCTCCTTTTAGATCTCGAGCGCTTTATGTCTTCTGCGGCTTCCCGATACCGTTTCACAAAGTCTCCCCACCTGCCCCCCACCATGCCCACCCTTGGCTATGCTGCCTTTTATAGGCACAGGCAGTGCCTTTCCTGTGATGAAAACTATCTCCCCATTTCCCCATTTGTTCTTTATACTGATCTGATGATAGGTGGCCTTGTAAACCTTACATGTTATACCGTGTGTCATCTAGCTCGGTTGCTCTGACCTTCTGTTTCCCTAATTTCTCAATAATCCCGGCCTTTCATTCTCATTGGCTCCTTACTGATTTTGCTCATCTAATTGAGCTGTCTATAGATGGCCCTGTCCATGGCCTGAATTGAGTCTTGTCTCCCTCTGATTATATTTTATCTTCCTAACTTTCTCACCTCTGCATGCACTGTTGCTCACTTGTTTATCTCTCTATCTCTGACACTTTATTTTACTTCTCCAGAGCCTTGTTTATTCAGATTGTCGAGTTCTACTGAATCTTGTTCCATAATACTATAATTTAAAAAGTTCTATCTAAAATAATAATTAAAATTTGTACCTGGCACCTTTGACCTGGCTAATCATACCCTACTTCTGCATAATCTGCACCTACAGGACATGGACCTTCACTCTTTATCCTGGTTCCAAAATTACCTGTCGTGCCACTCCCAAGGGGTAAAATGGTCTGGTGCTCTCTCTTCGTTCAGCTCTATAACACACAGTGTTCCCCAGGGTTCAATTTTGGGGCCTCTTCTGTTTTCGCTATTTATAAAAAATCTTTCAGCTCATTGTGGCGGGTCCGCTGTACAGCTCTATGCTAAAAACGTCATTTTATATCAGTCCCATAGTGACGCTTAATGGTTTAACCAGCGTTTGGCAGCTGACTTCCACTTACTTGACAACTGGTTTAATCATAATCACCTAGTTCTCAATATCAAGAAAACCAAAGCTATGCTATTCTACATCCCTTCTATGAAAACTGCCTCTGACCACATGCTTCTTATTTTGTCTATCTCCGGTGTTCCCCTTTAATCTGTCCTGTACTTTAAATATTAAGGTATCCTGCTGGACCCCTGTCTCTCCTTTGAGGATCTCATGACTATGAACACAAAAAAGCTTAACCAAAAACTTGGATTGCTCTATTGTCCTCACCCGCTTCTGTCTCATGACTCCTGTCGTAAGATTGCCCCCTCCTGTCTCAGGACTCCTGTCACAAGATTGCCACCTCCTCCCTCTTCCCTATGCTTTTCTATGGTGCCCCTCTCCTTCTGTCTGCCAAAACCTCCATTGTCTCCTCACTGCGCATGCTCTACCACAGGATCGGTCAATTTGCCCTTGGAGCAACCTCTCGACATCATCACTGTGAAGTTCTTGCATCTCTAGGCTGGCAAAACTTCAACCAAAGACTGTCGTTTTCTCTCCTCTGCTTCACAAATAAACTTACCTTCGTCTTCTCTCCCCCATGTCTGAGTGACTTACTGCTTCTTAAACCCTCCCCTCATCTACTTAGATTCTCTCTTTCTCCTTTGTTGTCCACCTGTTCTCCTTGTCTAGCAATAGGCAGGCGTTCTTTTGCCTACATTGCCCCTTCCACTTGGAATGCACTCCCCGTTTTCTGCTCTTTCCCTTAACTCTCTTGTTACTTTCAAGTGTTCTTTCTCTGAATATCTGTTACTACCTAAGGCTTGTATCTGCTTTACCTAGTTTTCACCTGCTTGTATCATTTTCCTGAGGCTCTACTTTTTGTATTGTATGTTTTTTATTTATTTAGTTTTTGTTGACCGGGAAGGAGGACTAGACAATTCTGCCTATTTTCAGCCTCATCCCCGGGGAGAGGGATACAGATGGATGCCAACTGACACTGAACCAGATTAAGCTGTTGGTGGTATTTTTATTGAAATATACTCACATGTATATTTTGTATTTTTGATTCAATGTGTAATGCCTATTCATATACCTACTACTTATTCTGTTTGTATCTGTCAATATATATTATGTCTGTTGTACTCTGCATAATCAAGTGCCTATTGTATTATTATTTTACTTTAACCAGGAGAGGCACACTAAGCTGAAGCTTGTTTACAGGAGTGACCTGGGAGCACGAGGAAGTTAAGTGACTTGCTCAGGGTCACACAGTATGCAAGTGGGGGCTGTGGGATTCAAACTTATGGTCTCCAGGTTTGCAGCTCAGAGCCTTTAACTACTGTGCTATGCTGTTGAATTATTGTATTATTGTATTGTATTATGTTGATGTATTATGTTGCTGTAACCTTTGTCCCGGGTCACCCCTGAAAAAGGGACTGCATAGTCTCAGTGGGCCACCCAGTTACCAAATTTCAATAAATAAATAAAAAAGGCTTATGGTGCACAGCATAGGAGGTACCTTGACAAATACATTTGACAGGTATGTTAATGTTTTTATTAACTGTAACTGAAACTAGCTTTTTTGGAAAAACAATTTTCATTGCACTGCTGCTTTAAGAAAACTGAAAAAGATAGGGGACCAGGAATTGATCACTGAGTGACCCTGCAACAGATTGTATGAATGTCTGAGTAGGTGTTGTCAGTAGCACCCGGTGCACCCTGTCATTCTGATAGTTTTTGTACCATATGGTGACTTCAGGGGAGAAACTGAGAGAGGGTAGAACACATATCAGCAAATCGAAGTCTATGAGGTTGAATCCCTTGGTGAGGTCCACGAAAACTGAAGCAACAGAATTACCTGACACTACTGCTCAGTAGACATAGTCTATGAACCTCACAAGGTAGGGTTACCAGACGTCCGGTTTTACCCAGACATGGCCTCTTTTTAATCTGTGAAATTTCATCCAGGTGGATTTTTCTTGAAGTGCTCTTTTGTCTGGGTGTTTCGTTGAGTTTGGCACTCTATTCACACTAGCTGAACTTGTTGTTTGTTGCCATAACAACCGTCCAAAGTGGTCCCGCACTGTGTGGCTCCGGGTGAAAAAAAAAACTGGATCCTCATCATGTCATGTGCGGTCCAGCCTTGCTATCTGCACATGACAGAAGGCATAGTTTTCTCCAACATGTGGGATTTGAAGTGCAGAACACCAAGTTCACTAAGCACCAGCAGCAGCTAGTCTCCCTTCAATTTACTGTCCGAATCCTGAGACTGGACAGACTGGACTAGACTCCCCCTCCACGATCCTGACTCTGAGCCTGTGTGTTCATGCAATGGCCGCAGACTACAGCTAACCCAACTGGACAGTGTGGACTGGAGTTTGAAAAGTTTTTGTGCAGAGACTCAGAGGCGAGCGAAATAAACAGTGCCAACTGATAAATTGAGCAGAGTCCTTGAAAAACCAGTGCTGCTCAAATGATCAGTGATGTTGTGGGGGTGGATCAGCATTCCCCATGTTGGACTAAGGGCAGAAACCATGCTGGCCACTGGTAAACAAGCCATTCTGCATGATAAATTCAGAAATCTTTCAAAGACTTTATAAGGAGGAACAAGGAGTGAAACTGTCCAATAGTTAGAAGTGAGATGTTTAGGCCTTCACTTATAAATGGGAATGATTTTGGCCCTGTAACATACAGTTTAGGGTAGGGGGCCTATGAACAGGGAGGAGTTAGATATTTTCGAGATGGGATAAGCTAGCACCTCACTGGCCAGTTTAATTAAACAATAGTCCGTCCCATCAGAATCAAGTATAGATTTTGATTGAAATGACTGGTATTTAGCCACCTGCTCTGCAGTAAGGTATTTGAAATAACATGTGGGTGCGGTGGGACTGTGTGAATTTACAAGTGGGTCTCATGCAGGAGGAAGGAGGCTGGAGACAATAGGCAGGATTCACGTTACTCCTGAATGTCCCGCAGTTGCAGGTAAACCTCATGCGCAAGTGGGTTGCCACTTGCGGATCCTCAGGCTACCTGCAGCTGCAGGTACTCACAAAGGTGGAGCTGGATTACCACTGGCTCCACGGATTACGACAGCATTTGAGCGCTGTTGCCAGGGACAGCACCACAGATGTGGGAGGCTACTACGGACAGCGGGACCTGCTGTAACACCCTCCTCAACTGCTGCGGTTGTGAATTGGGTGCTCGCAGCTGCGGTGATTTCGGAGCACCACTGGGGTTGCAGAGTGGGACTTCGTTTCAAACTGTGTTGTGAATCCTGCCCAATGTCTATACTTATCAAAGTTACCAAAGAAATCACTGAACATTGAGGTGATTGCTGTAGAGTCACAGGTTATCCTGTACTGATCCTTTAATTGCCCAAGAATGAGTACCATTTGCTCTACCAATGAGATTGTTAATGCTGTTTCTTAATTTTTTAGGGTTCATCTGACTAGAGGTCAGGCCAAGTTTTAGATGGTTAATTTTAGTATTACACATCACTGTTTAACAGCTATTGTGCAACGTTTTGTATTTTTGCTGATCGGCAGGGTCGCTAGTTTTCCTATATTGGAAGCGCTTGTCTCTTTCTTTAAAAAGCCTTAGAAATTCCATGAAGATCCAATCATGTTTGTCACCATGTATTCTATGTCACTTCAAAGGTAGAGGTTATTACAGATGATAGGGAAAATATTAACGTATATCAATGCCCACAATGAATCATGGTGCATTGATATAAAGTAGAAGAGCCCATGGTTCTTTGGTGGACCAATTACAAAAAGTTGGTCTATTGTCATTAGTTGAGTCTGGGAGTACCCTATATTTGCAAACATTTGAGGGACTGGTCACTGTGATCCCATCTATGTAGATTCATAACTGGATTTACAGTTAACCCTGGTAGTATCAGAAGTAATTTGGTTTAATCCTATGTTCACAAAAATATTTCTGGCACCATCAGCTTGGCTAGAGGACCAATTCAAATTAAAATCACCACCAGTAACCATTCTCTCTTTTTTTCTTTTTGCAGTTAATCATTTTTATTGAACTAGTATATACACAGTATACGATAATACAGATTCATGACTATTATAGAGTGCTTGATCAAACAACAGTAGTATTACGTGAGACATTCTAAAGAGCCCCCCAAGAGCCTGGTTTACAAAAGTGGTAAAGAATAGGCAGTAGCTGTCAACAATCCCATCAGATAAACCAAAGCATGAAAAGGATCAATAAATTCCGACCCCTCCAGAGCCCAGTAATGTCCTCCATGGCACTGTATCCTGAGCCCTCTCTATTTGGCAAGGACATTTGAGAGAGGAAGACCTGCTCAGGGAACAGCCTTGATTTAATAAGGAGTTGGGGAAGGAGGAGAGGAAAACAGATTGAAAGGAAGGGGACACTCACCTGCCCTCAGGGAGGCCATAAAAACTCCTTTCCCTCCATCAGTTGAAAACCTGGAGCTAGAGTGGAGAGTGGAGAGGAGATATAGATATACGGGAACCAGCAGGCATAGAAGGAGTCCATGGAGCCCTTAGCCAGATGGGACATTCTGCTCCATTCCCAGGAGATAGGGGCCTCTGCTGTTCTCCACCTAAGCAACAGAAGCCTCTTAGCTTTTATCCCTGCAAGCACCAACCAGTGCACCTAACAATCCATAAACATCTTACCAGTTAGAGGAGTGCCTACAAGCAGTGTATGTGGGGTTATTGCGTATTCTGGGCCCAGCACCTAGTTGTGGTCTCCCTGTACTTCTGCCCAAAATTTCTGTATAACTGTAAAAATCCAAAGAAAGTGCAACAGAAAGTCCCCATGAGATCCACACCTCAAACAGCAGTCATTGGACAACAGCCTCATTTTATGGAGCTTTACCAGAGTTCTATACCAGAGGTGGAGTAGCTTGTTCTGTATTAGTAAACTGCAACTATTTGAGCATCAGAGATGGGATACTCTCAGAAAGGCAGGTCAGTCTTCCTCTGATATTAAGGATTGCAGATAAGTTTCCCACTGCTGTCTGGACATTACCATTTGATCTGGTGTGCCGTCTACAGTGCATTCATATATCTTACTTGTCCTGCCTCTGACTGTTTTGCACTAGGAGGTGAGGACGAGCCTCCCTTCTGTGTCTTTGCCCCATAAAGAGGAGATCTGAAGGATGCGAGAAAGAGTACTTTGTAGTTGCAAATATCTCCAGAACTCCTGGTGCAGTAGAGAAAACCACATGCAGAGACCTTCAAAGGAATCCATGTATGTGGTCCCCAGAGTGAGCAAGTCCCTGACATGCTGAATTCCCAAATCCATCCAAGATTGCCACCAGAGTGGCCTGTGCCCCACTCATATGAATGGATTTCCCCACACCAGAGACCATTAAATGGGGGTTAGGGGGGTTTTAGTAACTGGAAGAGTTGCTGTCCTGCCTTAACTATGGCTCATATGGTAGGACTTTGGCAGAGGTGTAGTGGGATCTTACAAATTATTTACTTATTTAGTTTTTGTTTACCGGGTAGGTGCACTAGCCATGGCAATGACTGTTTTCAGGCATGACCCGGGAGGGTACAGTACATCAATGCATACAGAACAAACATGACTCATTACAACATACTTTAACAATACCCAATATTTCAACTGACAATGAGGTAGAACAAATAGGAGTACATTTGGGTAGAGAAGAAAACGGTATTACAGAGAAAACAAGGTACTCAAGTACATAGGCATTTATAGCAAAGTTATAGAATTCAGATACAAAACAAGGTTCAGATAACAGTAACACATTTAGCAATCAAAAGTTTGGTATAAGTGGCATATTCAGTTAAAACATGAGTGCCTTGACAACAGGACTAGGTAGACTGGATAAGTTTAGGGTTTGGCTAGCAACAGTGGGAGGTAAGACAGCAGGACCGTAGAGATAGAATGGCACGTTCAGGGGGGTTTGAAGCAGGTACAGGAGACCTGACTGTAGAGGAAGGAGCAACATTTGCTTTTAAATTGGACATGACTGGGAGCTAGGTGGATGTCCAGAGGTAGGGAGTTCCAGAGTTTGGCCACCGAGTCTGCAAAAGCTAGGGTCCCTTTCTTAGATTTACATCTAGTTGTAAGCAGCAGAGATTTATCAGCTGTTTGAAGACCATGAGAGGAGGGCAGTGGAAATAACAAAAAAGTCAAGTGAAATAGGGCTGCCATTTCTGAGTATATTGTCAGGGAGGGAGCTAAGGACCAGAGTACGGACAGAAGTTGGGGGAAGCCAGTTTAGGTCCATATAGAGCTGGCAATGGTGTTTTGACCAGGGGGAAGCAGAGGCATACCTGCAGATACTGTTGTAGGTTGTATCTCATTTCCTGTGAATAGATTGGGATGCGTAAAGATATGAGACTACCCCATAGGATAGCGATGGGAGCAAGATCTCCCTGGCGATGGCTAATCTAGCCGACGGTGTGAGGACATAGCTGGCTTTGAAGGCTACTCCAATTTTAGTATTAACTGATTTACAGGTGGTCAGTATGTGTTTACCAAAGTTAAGATTTTCATCAAGAAGGACTCCAAGATACTTGAAGGAGCATACCGATTCAAGGTCCAGCCCACCCTGACCACCAGACACCTTAAATAAGTCTCGGTTGTGCTTTAATTTGACTGCCATCCCAAACAGCATTGTTTGTGTTTTATTAGCGTTAAGAGTTAACTTATGGTGGAGAAGCCAAGATTGAGTAGACATGAAAGCAGAAGAAAGTGACTGGTTGATGTGGTGTATATTGTTGCCAGTACAGTACAGGACCAGGTCATCAGCATAAAGGATCGCATTGCAATCAGGGAAAGCTGATGAGATACTATTAATAAAAATAGTGAAGAGAAGGGGGCCTAATATTGATCCTTGAGGAACACCTAGGTTAATTGCCATAGGGCTGGACACCACAGAACTGAATCTGACAATCTGGGTTCTGTTTGATAGATAGCTCCTAAACCAGGTTACCGAGTTAAGCGAGAAACCAAGGGCTTGGAGACTATCAAGTAGGACAGGATGATCAACGAGGTCAAATGCCTTGGTGAGGTCGATAAATATTGCCCCCGTTAATTGGCCTTTGTCCATTGCAGTAAGGGTGTCATTTGTAAGGTGAAGCAAGGAAGTGGAGGTGCTATGAACTTTACGAAAGCCATACTGAATTGATAAGAGAAGGTTGTATTTGGTCAGGATTCAGTAACTTGGATAGATACAAGTTTTTCCATTAGTTTGCACAAGACTGACAGGATAGCAATCGGACAGTAATTAGCCATATCTCTTTTATCTCCTTTCTTAGGAACTGGAGTGACTTTAGCAACTTTCCAGATCTCAGGGACAAATCCAGTGCAGAGAGAGAGGGTGAAAATCCTAGACAGTGTCAGGGCAATGAATGGCGTGGCAAGTTTTAAAAGTTTGGGCTCAATTTCATCTAAGCCTATGCTAGTATTATTAGAAATGGTGTTAAGTAAGCTAAGGACTTGTGATTTAGATACCGCCTTAAAGTAAAAGGGAGGGGCAAGCACAGAAGGGGAGGGCAAAGTGGGTTGGGATAGAGGCTGCTCAGGGAGGAACATAGATGTGAGCAGGGACAGGTCACAGAATTGCTTGTTAAATACTTCCACAACAGTCCTGGGGTCATTGCAGTAGATTCCGTCAATGATCATATCATCATCTAAGTGAGGTTTCTTAGCACCTAGAAATGTTTTCACATGCACCCAAAATTTCCTAGGGTCGCCAGATGCATCCAACAAAAGCCCCTTACAGTAGGAGCTTTTTGCTAGTCTGATGTGCCTTTTACAGTCACTTTTCTGGGCCCTATAGATCTGGTAGTCTGTGTTAAGGCCAGATTTCCTAAAGCACCTCCAGCTTTTGTCTCTGGCATGGAGTGCAGCTAGAAGATTTTTGTGTAACCACTTAGTAGGTTTCACTCGAACATGTCGGGTCATGAGGGGTGTGTGTCTATCTTGAACTGCTAGAAATTGTTCTAGAAAATATTCAAGAGCTGCTTGGACATCCAGGGTCTGCAAAATATAGGTCCAGTCAATAGCCGTGATTTCACGTAGGAACTTCGCTTCCTCTAGGTTGGCAAAGTTCCTAATGGTGATTAAGCATGGTGGTGAAGGCCGGGGGCTAGAGTGTCGCCACACACAAAAGATGGAGGAGTGGTCAGATATAGAATCTGACAGGATGCCTGCATTTACAATTGTCTACCCTGTTTGTTAATACCCAGTCTAACAGCATACTAGAAGTTTCTTCAGGGGAGACCCTAGTGGGTACAGATATAAATTGGTGGAGGTGGTGGCTTTGGATCAAAGATAGAAGGGAGCTATGAGTTTGCCTGAGCCAGTTTAGGTTCATATCCCCAAGAATGAGCAGTTCATTGTGGCCTGATATTTTTATCGATTTCTTCAGCAGATTGGAGAAGGCAGGCAGCCCCCCATGGGGTGGATTATTTATTTATTTATGTATTTATTGAAAATGTTTCACCAGGAAAGGCACACTGATGCTCGTCTCATGGTACGACCTGGGGGGAGGGGTTACAGAGGAGGCAGGTATACATGCAAAGGTTGAATTTAGCAGTAGAGCAATACAGATAATGTACATAGTTGGGTGGGATTACATTTGAACTTGTTACATAAGGAGAACAGTATAGAACATGATCTTCAAGGACAGGGTATGCATATCATGGGTACACATCTAGGCAATACATGAATTACATAAGTGCCAGTAACAGAACTTGAGTGCCAGTAACAGAACTAGAGTGCTAGTAACAGAACTTAAGCTGAAGCGAGATGCACCATGTTGACAGTAGGAGTTGGAGAGCGAAGATAGGGGGTAGAGGAGGAGTGGACTAGTAAACATTAGGTGTGTGGGGGGGTGGTTTAGGTGTGGTGGGAGGGAAGGAGAGGGGAGTTAGTAGCTGTGAGTAAGGCTGAAGAGCATAGGTTATTAGGAAGGATGGAGGGAAGGGAGATATTAGTAGTGAAAAGAGTGAGTAAGAGTGAGAGTGTAAGTGCGTAGTGCAGTGTATAAGCCAGACAATTAGGCGAAGGCCGAGCCACTGGTCAGGCACTAAGGGGGGACGGGGAAGAGAAGCTATCAGTGGGGAGGTCAGGGGCAGTTGCAATTTGGTGCAAGGAAGTTAGTGAGGGCAGAGGATAGGGAGTGTTTGGATGGAGAATGGTGGATCTGGGCCGGCAGGCCATTCCAGAGTTTAGGGAAGAGGTAAGAAAAGACCAATTGGCGGCGGTGGTCCTTCAGTGGGGGATGACTAATAGCCTAGTGTCAGTGGACCTGAGGGCGTGGGTGGGGGTAGGTGGGGAAGATAGGGAGGATATGAGGTAGGGCGGGAGGGAACCAAGCCAGAAGTTGGAAGCGAATTTAACACTATGAATTAGGTGCCGGTTACTCAGAGATGGCAGGGCCAGTGAACGATACAGCTCGCAGTGATGTGAGCGGGGGAGGGCATCGAGGGCAAAGTGGCAGAAAGCATTAAAGAGGGGGTCAAGTCTGGCTAGGGTGGTCTTAGAGGCGGAGCTGTAAATGAAATCACAGTACTCGAAGGAGGGTAGAATCATTTTCTGGACTAATTCACAGCTGACAGGTAGCGGGACACTAGTGCAGTTTCTGTAGAGGGCACCAAGTTTTGGGCGCAGTTTTGAAATGATGGCATCCATGTGTGTGGAAAAGGAGAGGTGGCAATCAAGCCAAACCCCAGGTACCTGAAGGAGAGCACGTCATCAAGGATGGTGCTGTTTATTGTATGGAAGATCAGAGGGTGGGTGAGTTTGGACAGACGCTGTCTAGTGCCGAAAGACATAGAGATCGTTTTCTTGGCATTTAGGGAGAGTTGGTTGGTTTTGACCCATTGTTGGATTTTGTTGAAATCGGTTTGAAGTTTGGAGGTGAGTTCTTCGTGGGTCCGGCCGGAGGTAAAGAGGACCGTGTCGTCTGCATACATGTGGATTGCGGTAGAGGAGCAAGAATTAGGAAGATCATTTAGAAGGATGGAGAAGAGGATGGGGCCGAGACCTGAGCCTTGGGGAACGCCGGTGGTGATGGGGGGGGGGAGGTGTGGTCAGCTATTTTAGTGGATTGGGCTCTATTTAGTAGGTAGGCACTGAACCAGTTTGTGGCGGACGCTGCTAACCCAGGCCCTGATAGGCAGGATAGTAGGAAAGAATGGGATACCATGTCGAAGGCTTTAGCTAGGTCAATGAAGATAGCGGCAGTGATAAGCCCTTTATCCATCCCAGTGAGGATGGAGTCCATGAGTCTTAGAATGGAGGAGGTGGTAGAGTGGTGTTTTCTGAAACCGGACCGAAATGGGGTGAAGAAGTTTCTGAGAGAAAGTCAGAGAGTTGGGATAGCACTAGGTGTTCCTGGAGTTTGGCGAGGGCGGGGAGGAGGGAAATGGGACGGTAGTTAGTGGTGGAGGTAGGATCACCACCTTTTGGAAGGGGTAGGACAGTGGCATGCTTCCATTCTGAGGGGAGTGACTCGGTGGTGAAAGAAAGATTTAGTAGGGCGGCAAGGGGAGTAGTGATGGCGGGGACAGATAGGAAGAGGAGTTTGTTATTGAGACCATCCGGGGATTTGCCTTTGGAGGGGTTCAGGGAGTGAACGGCATCTAGGGTTTTGGTGGGGGGAGATGGGTCTGAAGGAAAAGGGTTCCTACCAGATGGTTGGGGGATAGATGTCTGGGGTGGGTGTGGTTGCAGGAGGTAGGGAATCGAGGAGGGCCAGGCACAAGTAGTGAAATAGGAATTAAACTCAGAGGCTACCTTCAGGGGGTCGTAGAGGAGAGTCCCTTGGGCGAGGAGGAGAGGTGGGGGGCTTGCTGTTTGGGGGGGAGAAAAGGGAGTTAATGACTTTCCAGAATTTAGAAGGTCTCCCAAGATTTGCATTTAGGGTGTTGTTAAAATATTCAACCTTAGCTAAGCCTTTGTGCACTTGTTGCGGAGCATGCGGTAGGTGATATAGTTGCTTGGGAGGAGCGTGGATTTGTAGTTTCGCCAGGCCTCGTCACGGGCTTGTTGGCAAGCTATCAGCTCAGGGGATATCCAGGGTAGGTGAGACCCACGGACTCTAGCCCAGCACAGGGGGGCGTGTTTGTCCCAGGTGGTGAGGAAGGTGTTCCAAAAATGCGTAAGGGCCAAATCCATGTTAGAGCAGCTTGTGCTCGGGACCCAATTAGAGTGAAATAGATCTTCCAGGCGGGGGGAGAGGTTGAGGGATTTGTATGACCGTTAGAATATAAATTTGGGAGGGGATTTAACTCTGTGGATATTGCAGACCAAGTAGATTAGGTGGTTGTCGCTAATGGAATCAGGGGGAGGCCTGAACTGATGACGCAGTGTGGGTGGGATGTAAGCGCCCAGTCTAGTAGGCAGTGAATACCAGACTTGTGGTTTGAGCGTGTGGGTTCCGTAATGGTTTGGCTAAGGTTGAGAGCGGTTATCTCAGTTTGGGTTTTGTTAAAAGTGGGTTCTAGCCAGTTGAGGTTAAAGTCACCCATGACATATAGTTCACCCGACTGGGCAAGAGATGAGAGCTGGCACAGTAGGTCGGTGACTATTGTGGTTGGTGTGCCTGGGCAGCAATAAACACTGGACACAAAGATAGGTAATGAGGAGGAAGGGGACAGTTTTAACATAAGAAGCTCGTAAGCTTTGGGTTCAGCTTTTGTAAGAAAGACAGTGAAGTGTAGGGCTGATCTGATGTAAATAGCCACCCCTCCACCTCTGGAGGGCCAGTCTTGCTGTGTGATAGTGAAACCTGGAATAGCAATGGTATTATCTGGTAGGCTGGGGTTTAGCCAGGTCTCAGATAGGATGATTATGTCAGGGGCATGATGGGTGGCTAGGACCTGGAACTGATCTAGCTTAGGGGCTAGGCTACAGATATTTAGATGGAGAAGGCATAAGCCACGGGGGAGGTAGCCAGAATGAGTGTCGGTGGTGACCTTGGCTGAGGAGTTAGGTATGGGGTGGTCTGGGCCTGAGGTTAGGGTTGGGCCGGGGTTAGGGTGTATATCCTCTGCAGCCAGAAGGAGTAGAGAAATGGTTAGGTGGCAGCGTAGAACACGGAGAGACTGGGATTTTGCCATGCGCTGGCTGGAGGCACCAGTAGGGTGGGCTGAGCGGAGGGAGTGGGTACTGGAGTGGGAGAGAGAGGCCAGAAGGCAGCCAAAGGAATAGACCGAGGAGGAGAGGGGTGTGGGGAAATGGGACCAGGAGATAGCTGGGAGGGGTGAAGTGGACTTATAGGGGGCATTTGTAGGACGGGTCAGAATAGCCAGTGGGGGGGGGTGCTGGGTAGCCACTTAGAGGGGGAGTTAATATAGGAACGGACAGTAAAATGGAGGAGATCAGAAGTACAAGGGTTATTGATGGGGACATTTTACCAGATTTGGGGAAGAGGTGCCCAGACATAGTGCCTTGGTAATAGCGGGATGGTGAGTTTCAAGTATCCTGGCTGCCCTCAGAAAGCATAGATACCACTTTGGAGTAGTGGTACTGTCACGGACTCTGGTAGACAGGGTACAAGATTCAAGACCCTGGCAGGGCAGTTAGGATAGGACCTGTCTGAGAGCAGGGATCCAGGTTCTAGGTAACTTAAAGCGGGTTGGGTTTGGGACAGAAAACAGGGTTGAAACAGCGACTCCTAGTGGTCAGTGGGGTTAGTGACAGGCTGGGTGTGGGTCATGCAATAGGGCAGGGGTTAGTGAGTAGGGCTAGCCAGATGGCAGGGTGAGGGTGAGGGTGAGGTGTGGGCAGAGGCAGGGAGGGGAGAGGGAGAGAAGTAGCCTAATCAGGTAGAGGGGTTACAGGAAGCAGGTGGTGAGACTGAGGTGGAAAGGACAGAGGGTCCCTCTAGTGGCTGGCAGGTATAACCTGCAAATGGAAAAGTGGGGACTTGGTAAAACAATAGAGGGGAAGTGATGTCATAAGACAGTGTATAGGTAGTGACGTCATCATTCTTGGGCTGAGATTGTAATTCAAGTAGGCAGCTATTAGGTAGTTGAGGAATCTGGGGATCAGTGGTGAAGTGAGGTTGAAACATACTACGGTCTGACAAGCAAGTTTGAAAAGAGGAAGCCATCAACAGGGTATTGCTCCCAGGAATTCCTATGGGAACTTGTAGCCAGGGAGAGCTTAGCGAATGAGAGGACCAGCAGGCTGGTTGCAAGCAAGAGCAGGAATTTCGGTGTCATTGCGTGTGAAAGATTTACAGTTGTGGAAGAAGTCAGCATCCATAGAGCAGAAACAGTTTTATATGGAACTGTAAGCATCAGAAGTAACCAGATGCCCCTAGTGGCGGATTTATATAAGAAGCTAATAGCAAAATGACCTGATTGTTTCTGTATGAAATTGACATACAAGGGCTATATAAGTAAATGCCCAGGTAGGGCAGGTGGGGAGCCGGCGCAGATCACCGGCAGAGCTGTGACTAGCAGAACTTGTAGCTGTGGCTGGAAGTACTCCTGACCCTAGCAGAAATGTACAAGTAAAAAAGTAAAATGCAGTACAGAAGCTTTGGTGGAAAATCAAATTAGATGTTCCAGTGCAGCTGTGCCCACAGTGCCGACCGAGAGGGGTTGTGAGCAGCAGTACTGCAATTGTAAAGTTCGAGAAAAAAGGTGCCAAAAGAACAAATTCAAACTCAAAATTCAGACTTCTTGGCTTGTGTCCTCAAGCAAAGCAAACGGCCGTGCTCCTGGTCGGAATTACCTTGCCTTGACTCGGGGTGGCGGGCGGTCTCCTGTAGCATAGGACCACTGTTAACCAACTCTGGGCCGTGGTCGAGGGACCATGGATGGTCCGAGGTGCACCCAAGCAGGCCGTGTTATCCTTGCTTGACTCGAGGGTGGGCAGGCGGTCTCCTGTAGCACAGGACCACTGTTAAATGATTCTGGGCTGTGGTCGAGGGGCCATGGAGAGTCCGAGGCGCGCCCAAGTGGGCGGGCAGAAGCATCAAAGGGGAAAACCCACCACATAAGCCTATCCCATTTGCAGCCAAAGAGGAGCATCCAGTTGAGAAGGCACAAACCATTTAGTAGTCTGTGTCTCCATAAAGGCTATGAGATCAACATATATTCACACCATGTTCCATCTGCCCGACACCAACGGAACACAGCTTGGGCCTTTTATACCCAGAGGATTTCCCCTCCCAGAGGAATCCACCTAGGAATGCATTGATTTTCCTGAACCATAAGGGGGAATACCCCTATGCAGATGGGCAGCCTATGAAGGAGCTTGGGCATGGTAATCATTTTACGGGCTGATATCTTACATGTCATGGATAACTGCAGTTTGAGCCATCTATCACAGTCCCACCTTAAATCAGTGAGTAGAGGCTGTGGGTTTATTTTGCATATCTGAGAAAAGTCAGGAGATAGCTGAATGCCCAGGTATCTGATGGCTTGGGGGACCATTTCAGTCCTTTGGCTAGAAAAGGTACTGAGGACACAGGTTAGAGAGCAACAGAACTTCTGTTTTAGCTGATCAACCTTCAATCTAGTCACCATTCAAAATTCCCAAATAAGCTCATGCAGAGACTGTAAACCAGCCAGGGCATCTGACAAAGACACCACCAAGTCATCCACGTATAACTTCAATCCACTCTGTGGTACCAACCCTGATCCCAAGCAATTGCTAGCCGTTCTTTAATAGCTGCTGCCAGAGGCTCGATGATTAGTACAAACAAAAGAGGGTACAGGGTGCACTGACAACCAAAGTACAGCTTATCTAAGACCTGGAGAAGGTACTCCCACTCTACCAAATGAAACACCTTTTCAAAATCTATGGCAATTGCTGATACAGGGATGGGAGTAACGCTCAGTGGATGAATAACATTAACTAACATCCTTACATGATCCAAGCTCATATAGCCCTTGCTGAATTCTACCTGTGCAGGGTGGGTAAGAGATGACAGATTGCTATCCAGCCTGGATGCCAGAGCTTTCCCCAAAATTTTGGAATCGAGATTAATAAGAGAAATGGGTTGATAGCTGGCAGGGACTGTAGGTTCTTTCCCCTCTTTGGGCAGAACTGTGATCATTGTCTCATTCATGAAGGATGGGGGGAGCCCCAGGTATGAGCCTCCGCAGGTGTCTAGTGATGTGAGTTTTATTGAGCAGCTCAATTTGAGTGACTTAATAAAATCGCTCAGTAGTTACAGTGGTGGAAGAGATCGATGATTCCTGTAGAGCGAGTGTAGCAGTGAGCTGCACTCACTAGAAGAGGATATGGGGACTAGTTTGGCCAACCCCTGTTGAGTTTGCTGTTTGGAGTAGTGGTGTAGGCCACCCCCTCTGAAGCTGGTGGACCCAGGTTCAAATCTGGATTTGGGAGGAATTTTCTCTTGTTTATTTTTGTTTTGTTATTCTTCTAAATCTGCTCACCCTGGAGTTGATAATAATTAAATTGGGAGGTGCGGGGGGCTTGCTCCCAGCAAAAGGGGTGCTGGGGGCATAGCTCCCTGCTTTAAAATGTTTGTTCTCTTGTTTTAGTTGGGCATGTAAGCGACCATCGCTGTTTGCGGCAGTCGCCTTGATATGGATCGCTCTTTTGATGTTGAGCGGTTTTTCAGTCACTCTTGTTGGACAGCAAGAGAAAAAACTCACTTATATCACATAAAACCATTCTGCAGTCACTTTGCAAAACATAGTACAGACTACTGTGACAAGTTTCTGGTATAGGTCGATGGGTATTCCATCCCACCCCCTGGAGCCTTGTTTTGATTCATTCCATTAATTGCCTTACAGAGTTTGTCCTCAGTTAAATGCATATCCACTGGGTGTGATCTTCCTGCTGACAGTGTAGCTTGGCTTAACTGCCTTGCAGCTGCCCACCTCTCTACCCCCTGCCACAAAATCCAGTCACACCAGAGAGTCAAGGACCCCTCTGCCCTTGACCGGGCATAACCTTCCTGCTGGCGGTGCAGCTTGGCTTAACTGCCAAGCAGCTGCATGCCTCTCTACCCCCTGCCACAAGCTGTAATTTCACTGGAGAGTCAAGGACTCCTGGGACCTTGACCAAGCATGACAAATCCTGCTTGTGGTGTGGCTTGGCTTAATTGCCCAGCAGCTGCCTGCCTCTTTACCATCTGCCACAAGCTCCAATCACACTGTAGAGTCAAGGACCCCCTTGGCCCTTCACTGGGCCTGACCTTCCTGCTGGCAGTGCTGCTTGGCTTACCTGTCCAGCAGCTGCCCACCTCTCTACCCCTGCCACAAGCTCCAACCACACCAGAGAGTCAAGGACCCCTCGGCCTTTGAATGGTCATGACCTTCCTGCTGGTGTTGCGGCATGGCTTAACTGCCCAGCAGCCGCCCACCTCTCTACCCACTGCTGCAAGCTCCAATTGCAATGGAGAGTCAAGGTATGGACCCATTTATTGACTCATGGGCGCCTTTCCACCGGCCCCAAAATGACTGGTCCTCAGCCTCAGCAGCTGCTAGCTGACTGGCTCCTCAGCTACGATGCGACCAATTGGTTTAGAGGTGCTGTTCCCAAGGCTAGCTAGTCGGAACCTTGCCACAAGGGAACCACTGATTTGGTCTGATCCTTCACTAGCCGCTTACTGATTTTATGCTATATTCTGCTGAATTTTGTTAAGCCTGACATGTAAAGATAGCCAAAACTGCTTGTCTCTCAGAATTAGCTGAATTGTATGCTCATGTAGAAACTGTCTGAACTGACTTGCTTATGTAGAAATGGACTAAACAGATTGTTTAGTTAATTAGAGTTAGACTGTAGTTAAACTGATTGTTTTAATAATTTAGAGCTAGTCCATAGCACAGTTAATCTGCCCCTGGAGACATGGTAGCCTGAACTGCTGATATTTTTAAACTGATTCTTTAAATATTTAGAGCTAGTCTGTAGCACAGTAAAATCTGCCCTGAGAGACATGGTTGCCTGAACTGCTGCTATTTTGGCTTTTTCTTTGATTTCAGCTCTGACTTGATCCGATTTCCCCTCTCCCTATCTCTCCACTCTCTTTCACTACTTAATTCCACTGTACCCCACCTCGGCTGTTAGCTCCCTTCTTACTAACTCTGTACTTCACCCCACCACCTAGCTAATCCTCACCTTCCCATCTAATCCACCTCAGGATAATTAATCCCCCGCCTTCTCTAGCTGCTCAGTAAAGCAAATCTTTTCTGCTTTCTCTTGGTGCCACATCCTGCCTCCCTGCTGTCACGCATCCTTTGTCTCGCTCTCCAGGTACACCCACCATTTAGTTATATTTAACTAACCTTTGTGACTCTCTTCTCCACCCAAGACCCCTTGGCACTTCACTAGGTATGACCTTCCTGTTGGTGGTGCGGTTTGGCTTAACTGCCCAGCAGGTGCCCGCCTCTCTACCCCTTGCCGCAAGCTCCAATCACACAGGAGGGTCAAGGTACAGACTGAATTTCTGAATCCTGGGCACCTTTCCAGCTGCCCCCACCTGACCGGTCCTCAGCCTCAGCAGCTGCTTGCTGATTGGCTCCCTGGCTACAGTGCAGCCAGTCAGATAGAGGCGCTGTTCCACAGGCTTGCAACTTGGAATCTTGCCACAAGAGAAGCCACTGTTTCGGCCTGATCCTTAGCTGGCCGCTTAGTCATTTTAAGCTATATTATGCTGAATTTTGTTGTTAAGCCTGACGTGCAAACATAGCCAAAACTGGTTGTCTCTCAGAATTTGCCAAACTGTATGCTCATGTAGAAACAGTTTAAACTGATTTGTTCATGTAAAAATGGACTTAACAGATTGTTTAATTAATTGAGTTAGTCTTTAGTTAAACTGATTGTTTTAATAATTTAGAGCTTGTCCGTAGTACAGTTAATCTGCCCCTGGAGACATGGTAGCCTGAACTGCTGATATTTTTAAACTAATTCTTTAATTATTTAGAGCTAGTCTTTAGCACATTAAAATCTGCCCTGAGAGACATGGCAGCCTGAACTGCTGCTGATTTGGGTTTTTTCTCTGATTTCAGTTCTGACTTGATCTGATTTCCATCTCACTTTCACTCTCCACTCTTTCACTACATAATTCCAAAGTGCCCCACCTCGGCTCTTAACTCTCTTCTCGCTAACTCTGTACCCCCTCCACCTACTTAACCCCCACCTTCATATCGAATCCACCTCAGGATAATTACTTCCCCCCCTTCCCTTCTCTAGCTGCTCAGTCAAGCAAATCTTTTCGGCTTGCCCTTGGTGCCATGTCCTGCCCCCATGCTCTTACTCATCCTTTGTCTCGGTCTACAAGTACACCCACCATTTAGTTATATTTAGTTAATGTTTGTGCCTCTCTTCTCTCGCTCGGACCCTTCGGCTCTTGACCAGGCGTGACCTTCCTGCTGGCAGTGCAGCTTGGCTTAACTACCCAGCAGCCACTCACCTTCTCTACCTCCTGCTGCAGGCTCCATTTGCATTGGAGAGTCAAGGACCCCTCAGCCCTTGACCGGGCGAGTACTTCCTGCTGGTGATGCAGCTTGGCTTAACTGCCTAGCAGCTGCCCGCCTCTCTACCCCCTGCTGCAAGCTTCAATTGCACCAGATACTCAAGGACCCCTCAGCCTTGACCGGGCATGACTTTCCTGCTGGTAGTAAGGCATGGCTTAACTGCCCAGCAGCCACCCGCCTCTCTACCCCTTACCACAAGCTCCAATCACACTGAAGTGTCAAGCATCCCTCTGCCCTTGACCAGGCGTGACCTTTCTGCTAGCAGTGAGGCTTGGCTTAACTGCCCAGCAGCCATCCCGCCTCTCTACCCCCTACTGCAAGCACTAATCGCACTGGAGAGTCAATGTACGGACTGATTTTTTGAATCCTGGGCACCTTTCCAGTGGTCCCAACCTGACTGGTCCTCGGCCTCAGCAGCCGCTAGCTGACTTGCTCCTCGGTTATGGTCCGGTCAATCAGACTAGAGGTGCTGTTCCCCAGGCTTGCTACTCAGAACATTGCTGAAAGGGAAGCCACTGTTTTGGTCTGATCTGTCACTGGCCACTTAGTGATTTTAAGCTATGTTTTGCTGAATGTTGTAGTTAAGCATGGTGCGTAAAGATAGCCCAAACTGCTTGTCTCTAGAAATTAGCTGAACTGTATGCTCATGTAGAAACTGTCTAAACTGATTTGCTCATGTAGAAATGGACTAAACAGATTGCTTAATTAATTAGAGTTAAACCGATTGTTTTAATAATTTAGAGCTAGTCTGTAGCACAGTTAATCTGCCCCTGGAAACATGGTTGCCTGAACTGCTGCTATTTTGGTCTTTTTCTCTGATTTTGGCTGACTTGATCTGATTTCCCTCTCCCATTCTCTCCCCTCTCTTTCACTAACTAATTTCACTGTGCCCCACCTCGGCTCTTAGTTGCCTTCTCGCTAACTCTGTACCCCCCCCCGGCCTGTCTAACCCCCACCTTCCATCAAATCCACCTCAGGATAATTACACCCCCCTACTTCTCTAGCTGCTCACGCCAAGCAAATCTTTTCATCTTGCTCTTGGTGCCACATCCTGCCCCCCTGCTGTCCCTCATCCTTTGTCTCGCTCTACAGGAACGCCCACCATTTAGTTATATTTAACTAAACTTTGTGCCTCTCTTCTCCCCCCAGGACCCATCGGCCCATGACCAGTCATGACCTTCCTGCTGACGGTGTGTCTTGGTTTAAATACTCAGCAGCTGCCTGACTCGCTACTTCCTGCTGCAAGCTTCAATCACACTGGAGAGTTAAGCTATGGACCAATTTTTTGAAACCTCATCGTCTTTCCAGTGGCCCCAACCCAAGTGGTCCTCGGCCTCACCAGCCAAAAGATGATTGGCTCCTCAGCTATGCTGTGGCTGAATGGACTAGAGACGCTGTTCCCCAGGCTTGCTACTTGGAACCTTTCCACAATGGAAGCCACTGTTTCAGCCTCATCCTTCACTGGTCGCTTAGTGATTTTAAGCTATATTTTTCTGAATTTTATTGTTAAGCCTGACATGCAAAGATAGCCAAAGCTGCTTGTCTCACAGAATTAACCGAACTGTATGTTCATGTAGAAACTGTCTAAACTGATTTGCTCATGTAGAAATGAACTAAACAGATTGTTTTATTAATTAGAGTTAGACTTTAGTTAAACTGATTGTTTTAATAATTTAGAACTAGTCCGTAGCACAGTTAATCTGCCCCTAGAGACGTGGTAGCCTGAACTGCTGATATTTTTAAACTGATTGTTTCATAATTTAGAGCTATTATGTAGCACAGTTAATCTGCCCCTAGAGACAAGGTAGCCTGAACTGCTGCTGTCGTGGTCTTTTTCTCTGATTTCAGCTCAGACTTGATCCAATTTGCCTCTCCTTTTCTCTCCCCTATCTCTCACTACCTAATTCCACTGTGCCCAACCTAGGCCCTGAGCTCCATTCTTGATAACTCTGTACCCCCCTCCTTGCTGACTCAGACCTTCCCATCTAATCCACCTCAGGACAGTTACTCCCCTCCCTCCTCTAGTTGCTCAGTCAAGCAAATTTTTTCGGCTTGCCCTTGGCACCACATCCTGCCCCCACTGCTGTCCCTCATCCTTTGTCTCGCTCTAAAGGTACACCCACTATTTAGTTATATTTAACAAACCTTTGTTCCTCTCTTCTCCCCCAGGACCCCTTAGCCCTTGATTGGGCATGACCTTTCTTCTGGTGGTGCAGCTGACTTAACGGCCCAGAAGCTGCCTGCCTCTCTACCCCCTGTCAGAAGCTCCAATCGCACTGGAGAGTCAAGAACCTCTCCGCCTTTGACTGGGCGTGCCCTTCTACTGGCATTGCAGCTTAGCTTAACTGCCTCACAGCTGCCCCCCTCTCTACCTCCAGCTACAAGCTCCAATTGCACCAGAGAGTCACATACACCTCGGCCCTTGAGTAGGCGTGACCTTCCCACTGTCAGTGCGGCTTGGCTCAACTGCCCAAGAGCCGCTCGCCTCTCTACCCCCTTCCGCAACTCCAATAGCACTGGAGAGACAAGGACTCCTTGGCCTTTGACCAGGCATGACCTTCCTGCTGGTGGTGCAGCTCAGCTTAACTGCCCAGGAGCCACTCACTTCTCTAGCCCCTGCTACTAGCTCCAATTGCACCGGAGAGTCAAGGACACCTCGGCCATGACCGGGCATGACCTTTCTGCTGATAGTGTGGCTTTGCTTAACTGCCCAGCAGTGGGCCACCTCTCTAGCTAACCCCTGCTGCAAACTCCAGTTGCACCGAACAGTCAAGGACCCCTCGGCCATTGACTGGGTGTAAACTTCCTGCTGGAGGTACGGCTTGGCTTAACTGCCCAGCAACCACCAGCCTCTCTACCCGTGCTGTAAGATGTTATCACACCGGAAAGTCAAGGACCCCTTGGCCCTTGATTGGGCATGACCTTCCTGCTGGCGGTGAGGCTTGGTTTAACTGTCTAGAAGATGCCCGACTCCCTATCTCCTGCCGCAAGCTCCAATCGAACCAGAGAGTCAAGGTGCGAACCAATTTATTGAATCATGGGTGCCTTTCCAGAGGCCCCAACCTGACTGGTCCTCGGCCTCAGCAGCCACTAGCTGATTTGCACCTCAGCTACGGTGAGGCCAGTTGGACTAGAGGCGCTGTTCCCCAGGTTGGCTACTTGGAACCTTGCCAAAAGTGAAACCACTGTTCCGGCCTGATCCTTCACTGGCCACTTAGTGATTTTATGCTATATTTTGCTGAATTTTGTTGTTAAACCTGAAGTGCAAAGATAGCCAAAACTGCTTATCTCTCAGAATTAGCCAAACTGTATGCTCATGTAGAAACTGTCTAAACTGATTTGCTCATGTAGAAATGGACTAAACAGATTGTTTAATTAATTATAGTTCAACTGTAGTTCAACTGATTGTTTAATAATTTAGAGCTAGTCTGAGGCACAGTTAATCTGCCCCTAGAGACACGGTAGCCTAAAATGCTGCTATTTTGGTCTTTTTCTCTGATTTCAGTACTGACTTCATCCGGTTTCCCTCTCCCTTTCTGTTCCCCTCTCTTTCACTACCTAATTCCACTGTGCCCAACCTTGGATCCTAGCTCCCTTCTCACAAACTCTGTACTCCCCTCCTGCCTAGTGAACCCCCACCTTCCCATCTAATCCACCTCAGGATAATTACTCCGCCCCACCACTTCTGTAGCTGCTCACTCAAGCAAATCTTTATAGCTTGCCCTTGGCGCAACGTCCTGCCCCCCTGCTGTCCCTTATCCTTTGTCTCGCTCTACAGGTATGCCCACCATTTAGTTATATTTAACCATTTTGCCTCTCTTATCTGCCCGGGAGCCCTCAGCCCTTGACTGGGCATGACCTTCCTGCTGGTGGTGCGACTTGGCTTAACTGCCCAGCAGCTGCCCGACTCTCTACCCCCTGCCACAAGCTCCATTCGCACTGGAGAGACAAAGTACGGACCCAGTTTTGAATACTGGGCACCTTTCCGGCAGCCCCAACCCGACTGGTCCTCGGCCTCAGCAGCAACTAGCTGATTGGCTCCTTGGCTATGGTGCTTACCAATTTGACTAAAAGTGATGTTCCCCAGGCTTGCTACTCAGAACCTTGCCACAAGGGAAGCCACTGTTTTGGACTAATCCTTCGCTGGCCGCTTAGTGATATTAAGCTATATTTTGCTAAATTTTGTTGTTAAGCATGACATGCAAAGATAGCCAAAACTGCTTGTCTCTCAGAATTAGCTGAACTGCATGCTCATGTAGAAGCTGTCTAAACTGATTTGCTGATGTAGAAATGGACTAAACAGATTGTTTAATTAATTAGAGTTAAACTCTAGTTAAACTGATTGTTTTAATAATTTAGAGCTAGTCCGTAGCACAGTTAATTTGCCCCTGGAGACATGGTTACCTGAACTGCTGCTATTTTGGTCTTTTTCTCTGATTTTGGCTCTGACTCGATCTGATTTCCCTCTCCCATTCTCTCCCCTCTCTTTCACTAATTAATTTCACTGTGCCCCACCTTGGCCCTTAGATCTCTTCTCCCTAACTCTGTACCCCCCCGCCTAGCTAAACCCCATCTTCCCATCTAATCCACTTCAGGATAATTACTCCCTCCCCCCCACTTCTGTAGCTGCTCACTCAAGCAAATCTTTGTAGCTTGCCCTTGGCGCAACGTCCTGCCCCCCTGCTGTCCCTTATCCTTTGTCTCGCTCTACAGGTATGCCCACCATTTAGTTATATTTAACCATTTTGCCTCTCTTATCTGCCCGGGAGCCTTCAGCCCTTGACTGGGCATGACTTCCCTGCTGGTGGTGCGACTTGGCTTAACTGCCCAGCAGCTGAATGCCTCTCTACCCACTGTCTCAAGCTCCATTCGCACCAGAGGCAAAGTGAACCCATTTTTGAATACTGGGCACCTTTCCGGCAGCTCCAACTCAACTGGTCCTCGGCCTCAGCAGCAGCTAGCTGATTGGCTCCTTGGCTACTGTGCTTGCCAATTCTACTAAAGGCGATGTTCCTCAGGCTTGCTACTCGGAACCTTAATGCAAGGGAAGCCACTGTTTCGGACTGATCCTTCACTGGCTGCTTAGTGATTTTAAGCTATATTTTGCTGAATTTTGTTGTTAAGCATGACATGCAAAGATAGCCAAAACTTCTTGTCTCTCAGAACTAGCCGAACTGTATGCTCATGTAGAAGCTGTCAAAATTGATTTGCTCATGTAGAAATGGACTTGCATACTAACATACTAATTGCCAGCAGATTAGGCCTTATGGTCTATCGAGTTTGCTCGAACCTCAGATCCCTAGTTGGGTGCCGAGGCCCTCCCCCATCCTTGTGTTCCAGAAACCCCTATCATCCATCCCCACCCCCCTGGGCCAGGCCATCATCTGATCATCCACTTTCTGTCTGTCCACTCTCTTGAAGCCCTCCACTGTGGATCTCTGAACCAGCTCGCCAGGCAGCACATTCAAGGGTCCACCACCCTCTCAGTGAAAAATGTCCTCCTCTTTTCCCCCCTCACCCTTCCACCTTCCAACTTCAAACCATGCCCTCTGGTGATACCTCCCTGCTTTAGTCTAAAGATTCCCTCCATGTTTACCCTATTTATTCCCTTGAGGTACTTGAAGACCTCAATCATGTCCCCCCGTCTCTCCTCTCCTCTCCTCTAATGAAAACAGACAGAGCTCCTCAAGTCTGAACTCATACGTCAAATCCCCTAGTCCTCGTATCATCTTAGTTGCCCTCCTCTGTACCCTCTCCAGGGCTGATGTCCCTCTTCAAGTGTGGTCTCCAGTACTGTACACAGTACTCAAGGTGTGGTCTAACCAGTCCATTGTACAGCGGCAGAATCACTTCCTTGTTCCTAGAGGTGATCTCCATTATGATGCATCCCAACATCCTGTTTGCCTTGCTAGCCGCTCTCCTGCACTGCTCAGAGTTATTCATACATGCATCCACCATGACCCCTAGGTCTTTTTCCCCTGTTGAAGCCTCCAGTGCCTCCCCTCCCAGGGTGTACCTGTGTTTAGGGTTTCCCCACCCAAGATGGAACACCTTGCACTTGGTGATATTGAAATTTAATTTCCATGTGTGAGCCCAGCTTTCCAGGGTGTCCAGTTCCCTTGCAGTGCCAACCTCCCCTCTTCCCCCTCAACTACTGCTCCCATCTTGGAGTCATCAACGAAGAGTCTCATTTCATACCCTATACCCCCCCTGATGTCCAATATGTATGCATTAAACAGGATTGGACCCAGGACCGAGCCCTGCTGTACCCCACTACCAACCTCTCTAGGGTTTGAGAGCTCCCCACCGACCACTGCTCTCTGGGTGCGTCCAGCTAGCCAGTTTTCAATCCATCTGACTATCAAAGGGCCTACTCCCAACCCTGTCAGTTTCTCCACCAGACCATTGTGGGGGACTGAGTCAAACGCCTTGCTGAAGTGCAAGAATAATAAATCCACAGGCTTTCTCTGTCCACTTCTGATGTTGCCCATTCGTAGAACTCCACAAGATTGGTTTGACATGATCTACCTGGCACAAACCCATGTTGCCGACTATCCAGATATCCCACTTCCTCCAAGTACACCCCCAATCATTCCTTTAGTATACTCTCCATTAATTTTCCCACCACCGAGGTCAAAGTGATGGGTCTATAGTTACCTGGTACTTCCCTTGACCCCCCCTTTATGGATTGGCACCACATGTGCCTCTCGCCAATCCCTAGGTACCCTCCCTGTCTCAAGCGACTTGTTGAAGAGTCCACCAGGGGTGCAGCCAGTATGTCACAATTCCATAGTACTCTAGGATGAGATGCCATCCATTCCAGGGAGATTTAATTTTCTTTTAGGGCCTTGAGGGCTATCACACCCTTTCAGTGGAGATAGCATTATCCTTCCCTCCACCTTACTGGCCTTTTTATCCTTATCCTGATGTGACACCCCGAGTACCTCCCTCCCTCCCTCTTGCTCCATTTCTGTTGCTCCCCTGATCCCACTGACTACCACTTCTATCCCCATTGTGCCTTGCTTTGTAGATATTCCATCCCCCTCCCTAGTGAACACAGAGGCGAAGTACTCGTTTAATACCTCTGCCTGGTCCCTCGCCTCTTCCACCCACCCTCCTTCTGATCTCAATCTGCTGAGATGGCCCTTAGTTTTTCTCCACTCCCCACTGTACTGGAAGAACCCCTTTTCCCCTCCATGTATCCCCTGTACCAGCCGCTGCTCTTTACTGGACTTTGCCCCCCTCACCATCCGGGTGACTTTTCTAGATGCAAGATGGTACATTTCCTTTTCCCTGTCCCCTCTTGTTGTTTTATATTTTTTGTAGGCCGCCTTCTTTTCTCTGACCACTACCTGAACCTCACTGGACCACCAGCATGGTTTACGTGACCTTGTTCCCTTACATTTCACCTTAGCACAGGTCCCGACTGCCTCATGAAGTCCCCATTTTATGACCTCCCATCTCTTTTCCACATTTGTCATTGATGTAATCCTCTTCAAGTGATCCTTGAGAATATTTCCCATGCCCACAAAGTCTGCCCCCTTGAAGTCCACTGCCAGTGTCCTAGATCTCTCCACCCCTCCCCCCCATACTTATTTGAAACCAGACAGTATTGTGGTCGCTCCCAGTCAGGGGATCCTCTACAACCAGGTCCTTTACAGAGATCCCCATCTGCCAGAACCATGTCAGGACATGCCCTCCCTTGTGGGCTCCATCACATGCTGTGTTAGAACACATCCTGGAAGCTGTCCAGCAGCTCTGCTCCTTGGCCACCTTAGAGGACATGGTTCCCCAGTGTGTACCTGGAATATTAAGGTCCCCATCAACACCACTCCTTCCCTTTGGTCCACACTCAGCAAATGATGTTGTCCAGCAAACCATCCTCAGAACATCACCCATCCCAGGGGTCTATACTAAACCCATCTTGACCTTACCTCCTGCTGGGGTTCGTAAGGTGACCCCAAGGCCTCCATGTTTCCCTCTGCCTCTTCTAACCTAGCAATTTCTATGTCATCTCTAAAGAACATAGCCACTCCACCCCTCTGCCTCCTTTCTATCCTTTCTAAGCATATGTACCCCCATGTTTGGGTCCCAGTCATGGTTTTTGTTGGCCCGTCTCTGTGACCGCCGCCACATCACCCCAAACAGCATGGCCTGGAGCTCTGGCAGCTTGTTTCCCAAGCTCCTGGCATTTTAACACCACCCCCACCCCTTATTCTTGATCCCTTTGTGTGAACCCCACCCAGGTTCCTTATACTTCCATCCTCCTCTGTTCCTCCTTAAACCTCCTCCCCCATTCTGTTTCCCTTCCTCCCACCCTTGGGTTTGAAGGCTACTCCCCTCATCTGGAGGAGAGGGCTTCTGGTCAGCCCCTCCCTTATCCCTCTCCCCTCACAAGTTTAATACCCACCTTTCTTGAATATAGTCAGCCACCCCCTGTTTAAGGACTTCCTTCCCTAACAGGGCAAGATGAATCCTGTCCTTGGTATACAGTCCCTTATCCTCCCAAACTCCTCTCCATTTCCCTAACACCCCCAACCCACTCTCTTCACCCCACTTTCTGAGCCAGTCATTAACCTCTGTGATCTTCATTTTTTTCTCTACTGAGGCCTTTGGTACTGGCAATATCTCCGAAAAGGAAATGTTGCATCCATTATCCTGAAAGACTCTGGCAAGTTCTTGGAACCTTACTTGGATTTCCAAAATGTTATTTCCCTCTAGATCGTTAGTTCCCAAATGCACCAGGAAATCCGGTATCCCTCCACAATCCCTAACCAGTTCATACACCATGAACTTTGCTCTGTGCACTGTCAGCCCAGAGATACTCACAACCTTCACCTGGCTATAGCATCATCCCCCCCCCATCCTCCCACTGGATACCCCTAATCATCGAGTCTCCCACTAACAGAACCTTAACACCGCCATCATCCTTATGGTTACCTCCACTATGTGCTCTCAACCCCCCATCTCCCCCTTTATTCATGATCTCAATTCCATGGGAGTCTTCCTGCCTTATTAGAGACCGCCTTGTCACCCTCCCCTTTCTGCCTCCTTTGTTATTTTTCCCACTTAACTCAGACCCCCCCTGAATAGGTGTCTCCTTTAACCCTCTCTTATCCGAACCATTTATGCTGGCCTTGATGGTTTACCCTTCCCCCACACCACCATCCTCCCCCTTTGTAATAGTACCCCTACCTCCAGAGGCCCTCTGTGGGTCCCCTTTACCTAGGGCCCCATCCTTGGTAAATACCCCCCTGCTGAAGGGGGCCCCTCCCCCACCTACTTGTCTCCCAGTTTCTCTCCAGTCATGCTCTCCTCCCTTATGTCTGCAATATGTTGCATCTCCCCCATCTGCTTAACATTTATGTTTCCCCTTCTCCTTCTGGGACTAATTCTATCCTTTCCATTGCCAGTCTGTGATGCCCTATGGGTATCCGACTCCCTCTCCCTGGCCTCTGTATCAGTTTCCTCATTTACACCAACCCCTTCCTCCCCCTAGGTTGTTTAGTAGCTCAAATTTATTGTAACACTCTATGCCTGCCTCCATTAAGTAACCTGAGTTTCCCCCAACTGCCCCTCTAAATTGCCCCTCTTCCTCCCCTCTTGCCCTGTTCTCCTTAGGAGCTCCCTTCCCACAGTCTGCTCTCTTAGGCTTCCCCACAACAGCCCCTCCCTTCTCACTGTCTGCTCTTCTAGGCTTCCCCACAACAGCCCCTTCTGACTCTTCCCCCTCCACTCTCTTTATATTAGCAATGTGTACCCCGTACATTTTCCCCTTAGCATCAACATCCCTATCTAAGGGTCCTCTGTCCCTAATATCCCCCCTCCTGCTTGCTGTAACATAATGTCCTGTAATTTCTGAGTGTTGCCCCAGCCTCCCCTCAGCCCCACCCTTCTGCCGCCCATATCCACACCCCTTATCCTTGGACACTCCCCCAACTCCCCCAGCTTAGTCCTTAACCAATATACTTCACTCCTGATACAAGATAGCTGTCTACAGAGTGGGCAGCCTCCCTCTCTCCAGGCCCAATTGAGAATTATTGCCATCCCACAGCCTGTGTAGCCTACAACCCTTCTGAAGATGCCTGCCATGGTGGAATGTGGCCACCCTGTTTGTTCCTCTCTGTTCATAATGGCACACACCCCTTTTCTTAGTCCCTTCCCCCCGGAATACAGTCTCTCTCTATACTGACTGCAGTTATTTATGAACCCATTTTCAGCCCCACCAATAAAGTTCCCAAGTCTCACAAACACATACAGTCCAGTGTGTGCCCAGTCCCACTAACAGTGTGTGTATGCAGACATCAGGTACCGTATGATGTCACAGGCCCACCAGTTCCTGTTGCTTCAAATTTCAGTCACAAACAGAAATGCACAGACCTTCAATCCCAACCCCAGTGGCTTTTCAGTATTTAAGAAAGCCTACAAAACAGAGTGCGTGGGAAGGCCACCAGGCAAACATCACATTTAAATTTCACTCTAATTATCACTGCCAAACAAGTGTTCCTACACCCAGCACACAAGCCCCAATAGTTACAATATCACAGCCCAAGTAACAATTCTAACTCAAAGTAGTAATTTTTAACACACAGAACTAATTTCAAGTACAAACCTATTCAAATATTTCAGTTAAAACAGAAGATAAAACCAAACCTCTTTCCTGAACAACCTCCTACTTCTGTTCCCAGGTGGACAATGAAAGACAAGATGATTCTTGTAATTACCCCTCCCCCTAACACCAGGCAAACATCACATTTAAATTTCACTCTAATTATCACGGCCAAACAAGTGTTCCCACACCCAGCACAAAAGCCCCAATAGTTGCAATATCACAGCCCAAGTAACAGTTCTAACTCAAAGTAGTAATTTTTAACACACAGAACTAATTTCAAGTACAAAACTATTCAAATATTTCAGTTAAAACAGAAGATAAAACCAAACCTCTTTCCTGTACAACCTCCTAATTCTGTTCCCAGGTGGACAATGAAAGACAAGATGTAAACATATTGTTTAATTAATTAAAGTTAAATTGTAGTTAAACTGATTGTTTTAATAATTTAGAGCTAGTCTGTAGCACAGTTAATCTGCCCCTAGAGACATGGTAGCCTGAACTGCTGCTACTTTGGTCTTTTTCTCTGATTTAAGCACTGACTTGATCCAATTTCCCTGTCCCTTTCTTTTTCCTCTCTTTCACTAACTAATTCCACTGTACCCCAACTCAGCTCTAAGCTCCATTCTTGCTAATTCTGTGCCCCCCCACCTAGCTAGCCCCCAACTTCCCATCTAATCCACTTCAGTAAAATTACCCTCCCCTTATCTAGCTGCTCAGTCAAGCAAATCTTTTAGGCTTACCCTTAGCGCCACGTCTGCCCCCGCCCCACTGTCCCTCATCCTTTGTCCCGATCTACAGGTATGCCCACCATTTAATTATATTTAAACAACCTTTGTGCAGCTCTTCTCCCCCCAGGACCCCTCAGCCCTTTACCGGGCATGACCTTCCTGCTGACGGTGCAGCTTTGCTTAACTGCCAAGCAGCTGCCTGCCTCTCTACCCCCGATGCAAGCTCCAATCACACCGGAGAGGCAAAGTACCGACCAATTTTTCAATCCAGGGTGCCTTTACCGTGGCCCAACCCAACTGGTCCTCGGCCTCAGCAGCCGCTAACTCATTGGCTCCTCGGCTACAGTGCAACCAATCAGACTAGAGGCGCTGGTCTCCAGGCTTGCTACTCAGATCCTTGCCTCAAGGGAAGCCACTGTTTTGGGCTGATCCTTTAGTGTTCGCTTAGTGATTTTAAGTTGTATATTGCTGAATTTTGTTGCCAAGCCTGACGTGCAAAGATAGCAAAAATTGCTTGTCTCTCAAAATTAGGCAAACTGTATGCTCATGTAGAAATTGTCTAAACTGAGAGTCACGTGATGCGCCTGGAGGAGTAGCGGCAGTCTTTCGGGTCTCCCCTCCCCGCTAGTGAACCTGCAGTTATATTTAAAAAGTTTCTCGGTTTTCCTTGTCTAGCCCCTTTCTTAAAGCTTCGAGATTACAGCGACTTGTTTATTTTGGATTTTGGCTTCCCACGAAGTATGGAAGGCTCAGATCAGGAGCTAGAAGCCAAGCGGCCTCGCCAGAGCTCATCACCGTCAGCAGTACAAGAAGAATTAACTCCAGCAAAAATCTATAACGACTTATGTACAATTAAAGAGGCACTGTTTAAACTGATTGACAAGGTGGCAGATTTCAAGCCGGCGCTGACCCAGCTAGCCCGTCGGGTGATGGACGCTGAAGCCAGGATCTCCTCCATTGAGAGAACCATGGATAAAAACAGCCCTGCCATTGTAGATTGCAAGAGAATGATCGCTAAATTTGAAGACCATCTGGAGGACCTTGAGGGGAGAAGCAGGCGCAACAACCTGGTCCTGCTGGGGCTCCCCAAGGGAGAAGAGGGACCCAACACAGTTCTTTTTTTACAGAAATTCTTGAAGAAGTCAGTAGGGCCTTCGCCTAATGGGCCTGATTACGTTATTGAGAGGGGCCATCGTGCCCTAAGGGCTAAACCTCCTGCTTCGGAACCGCTGAGACCCATAATCTTCAAGTTGTTAAATTATCTTGACCGAGAACACATTCTGAAGGAAGCAAGAAGATTAACTGTTATTTTGTGGGAAGGAAGACGATTACAGCTAGTCCCAGACCTAACTTGGAAGGTGAGGCAGGCTCGAGCAAGCTTTCTACCCATTACCTCCAAGCTGTGGGCCACGGGCATTCGGCATTGCATGTTATACCCAGCCAAACTAGAGGTCACTTTAAAAGATGGGATCAAGCGCTTCGACTCTGCAGAAGAGTCCTTAAAAACACTCACGACCTCACTGCCAGGTCTGTTCCCCAAAAGATGAAGACCTCTGGGCTTTTCACTTACTCGAGAGTTAACAATCCGGATGGACTAATTAGCGAAGCATCTAACTGAATGATCCATCATGAACTCTACCTAGGACCTTGCTAGCTGTATTCCCCTTTGGGTTTTATTTTTGTGCATTATTAATGCTTGGTATTTTTAGGGGCTTATAAGAAGGACTTTTAGTCATTTTTCTCTACATTTGCAGGGCCTCCATAAGTTTACTCCAGAGGCAAGGTGTACTAGCAACTGCCACATGAGGGTGCTCTTGGACTGTTTTATTTTTTGAGTCATTTGTCTAAGCCACAAGATTGCATATTTTAGGCTATGACTCTGCGATTGTGTTTCGCTGGCTAAGCGAGGAACTCCAAGCAGTATTTGATGTAGGCTAGCAAGGATTTCCTTGGAATTACAGTTTTATTGTTGTCATAGCTTAATCATCTAGGTAGCAACTAGATTACTGAATAACTCACTCGGTAAAGTGAGATTTGAAGCGAAACCAGGCTTTGGTTATTTCGTATAGCATTTGAACTTTAGTCCTGTTTCACTAGTTAGTGTGACTTAGTAGTTTAAGCACAATTTTTCTCATACTTCCTATGATATATAGCCCTTGATCAACAGGTGGGGACAGGAGATGCTGTAGTGTAGAAGAGGCTACTGGTAATTTATCTACATTTTTATCTCCTTGCTCCCCTCATGTTCGGGTTCTCAATACATCTTGGGGTCATGTTTAATTGTCCGGTCCGCCACATATCCTATATTTTAAGCACCGATCAAGTGATAGTTTTTTTTTCTTAGCAGAAAGGTTTTTTATTGTACAAAGTAGAATTTTCTAAGATTTCATTTATGTTCTCAATGTATTCCTTTAGTGTAGGTGTAAGACTCCGTAGGTCAGTATCCATGGATTTGATGGCACTTTTTTCCAGGGGGGGCGCCCCACCTCTATGGTGTACCATGGACCAGAGTTTGAGGAGTTGGCTTCGGGCCAGGGGGGTTGTCTTAAGGGGGTTTAGGAGGGAAGGACCCTTTTGGGGTGGTGGAACTTGGGTGTTGTTGTATTAGTTTTGTTAGATTATGGTTAGGAGGGGGGGCAGCTATCTAAACTTCTTCCACAAGTAGGTTAAATTGGGTCTGGCTAGCATTTTGAATATTTTTTCATGGAACATCAAAGGGGGAAGAGATAACCGAAAAAAAATCATTATATTAAACCACTTGGCTCAATTTAGTCCATCAATAGTTTTTCTTCAAGAAACTCATGTACTCTCCGATCGGCTCCACCATTTTAGGAAAAAATGGGTGAGCCAGGTATTCAGTGCTGGGTATTCCTCGAGTAGTCGGGGGTGGCCATTTTGGTGATGAGGGGGGTTCCTTTTATCCCATCCGAGACAATTTCTGACCCAAATGGCAGATATGTTTTTGTCCTGGGCAGACTCGGAGGGGCTAGTCTAGTGCTGGGATCAGTATATGGCCCCAACCTAGAGACGCCATCTTTTTATACCCAATTGGCCATGATTTCAGCCTCCTTCAGAGATGTTCCAATGATCTTGGGGGGAGACTAGAACTTGGTCCAGTCCAACCATCTGGATCGCTCTTGGTATAATGGTGCGCATCCTTCCCCGGCCCAGAGAGCGTTAGTAGAGTTTACATCATCGCTGGGCCTGATGGATCCTTGGAGAATGTATAACTCTACCACTAGAGATTATACCTTTTTTTCGCCGGTCCATAAAACTTACTCACGGATCGATTATTTCCTGGTTAGCCAACAATGCTTGTCCTATGTTGAAGAGGCATCAATCTTAACTCGGGTAAATTCAGATCACTCTCCCATTAAACTCCGTTGTTCTCCTTTGCTCACTCCACCAAGATCCTATTCATGGTCTTTAAATAATGCTATATTAAAGGACACCCAGACATTAGCTTGTTTTCAAGTGTTTATGGTCAACTCAATTAAGACCAACTGGGGGTCTATTAATGCAGCAGACCAAGCTTGAGCCGCTCTTAAAACTGTTTGGAGGGGGGAGCTGATACGGATAGCTTCAGTATGTAAAGTGAAAAATAACCAGCTATTAACAAATTGTTTAAAGAAAATTAGTTCATTGGATGCTATAGATGAGAATCTAAGATCGGAGGATCAAGAGCAAGAGTTGACTACCCTAAGGGCATGGTATGCTAATACTTTGAGTGAGAGAGTTGCGAACTCGACTTCTAGACTAAAAGCCGCATACCTAGGCCAGGGTAGTAAAGCCGGAAAATTATTGGCATGGCAGTTAAAGCAAAGAGCTGCTGCCAAATGGTGTCAGCCTTAAGGCATCCAGAAACGGATAAGTTGATTACAGATCCCGAGTATTGAGTATTTTCTTGATTTTTACAAAACCTATATTTGAGCCAACACGCTTTCACCACAGAGTGAAAGTAAAATGTGCAAATTTTGACTAATATCTCTTTTCCTCAAATGTCTGAGGACTTCAAGCAGATGTTAGTTGCTCCCATTTCAAATGAGGAGATAGAGAGAGTTATCGACTCACTAAAATTGGACAAAGCACCCGGTCCAGATGGGTTCACATCTCTTTTCTTTAAGTTATTCAAGGAAAGTGTGATACCATTATTAAACCAACTATATACCTTCTGGTATGAGCAAGGGATTAGAGACAAGACCCTCTTTGAAGCCAGGATAATTTTGCTACCTAAACCTGGTAAACCTTCAGATTTGGTCGGTAACTTTAGGCCAATCTCTTTATTAAATATAGATGTAAAGATCTATGCTAAGATTCTGGCCAATAGGTTAAAATCAGTGTGGCTTGAGCTGTTGAGTCCTGAACAGGCTGGATTTGTGGCAGGCAGCTCTTCAGCTGACCATTTCAGGAAATTATTTTATTTAATTTCTGCATCTACGAACCCTGATATGGAAGCATCCTTGGTTTCGTTAGGCAGAAAAAGCATTTGATCGAGTAGAGTGGGCCTTTATGTTTGCAACACTTGCTAAATTTGGTATTCCGGATAGATTTATACAGTATATTCGGATCCTCTATTTGTGTCCGTCTGCTAGAATTCAATGCAACAATTTAATCTCAGCTGCTTTCCCTTTATTGAGAGTGCGAGACAAGGTTGTCCTTGTCGCCATACTTATTCAATTTGTATATTGAACCTCTAATAAGAATTATCAAATTGAATCAGTCAATCCAAGGGATTTGTATAGGAGACCTGGAATTTAAGTTATCAGTATTCGCAGATGATTTATTGTTGCATGTCCGGAATACAACAACTTCCTTTCCTCATTTGCTTCACTTAATTTCCTGTTTTAGTGAATTTTTGGGTTATAATCTAAACAAGAGCAAAACAACGGTTTACTCGCTTTCCCCCTACCTTCAGAAAAGTTGGTGCCTCTCTCTAGGACTACAGTGGCAGATGAAATCTCTAGCTTATCTAGGTATCCAGATTTCGAGAAATCTAGAGGGAATGGCAAAATTAAATTTGAAGCCCTTATTCAAATCCATTAAGGAAGACTTAGAGGTGGTGAAACTTCCATTGACCTTCTCGGGAGGATCAACACAATTAAAATGATGGTTCTACCTAAAATCTTCTACCCTCTCTTCAATCTAAACGTACACCTCTCTAGGTCCTTCTTTAGTCCGCTCTACAAATATTGCTCAGATTTTTTGTGGAAAGGTAGACCCCCTCACTAGGGCCTATTCTAAACTTTGCTCTCAACGGAAAACAGGAGGTCTCCAGTTACGGATTTTATACTTATTATTTAGCAATTCACTTGTGAGGGTCGGCTCTGTGGGTTCGAGAAGCAAGTTTCTTCCCGGACTTGACCTTGATCGAGCGATTTCTAGTGAGGTCAATTTGGACTGAATCCCTTTATCCATTTCATGGTCTAAGGTTCCTACTCTAGTCAGGAATACTCCATTAGGATGGGATATCAAGGCTATGCATCAGCTTTATTCGAGATTAAATATTTCCCATGTATTTGATTTATCTCAACCTTTTGAGAAATCCAATATTTTAATAGGTAATCAGCCCATTAAAAGGTTTTGACTGACTCTCCCCTCAAACTTGATTTGGATTTTACGGGCAATTCTATGTATCCTCTCTCTGTTTTGGTTGAAAAATTTGGGGTGAAACCTCGGTGTTTGCTTCGTTGTTTCAAGTTCAAAGAAGCATTAGGTTTTCCTGCAAAAAGGTAAAGGTCTGAGAGAACAGGGATACTATTGAGAAAGTTGTGTGACCTCCTTCATCTGGTAATGCAGTTTCTAAAACTTACAAGTATATTTTAACAAGACTCGATTCTAAGACATCCCCTGTCCCCCCTTATTGGGAAATAAACCTGTCTATGGGATGGACGGAGGAGATTTGGGAGAAAATCTGGGTCAATCTCTATTCTTGTATTAAACAAGATAGATTGAGAGATACCCAGTTTAATTTATTGCACAATCTATATTATTCCCCCGCTAAACTGTCTAGATTAAATAGACAGTGTTCCCCCGTTGCAAGGACTGCGGGGATCCCTTACTACCACCTTTCACAAAATTTGGTCCTGCCCAAAAATAGCGAAGTTGTGGCAGTCGGTCAAACGCTGGCTGGGCCCGTACTGTGATTTATCGGCCTTTTTTAATGTAGATGCTTGTATATTTGGGATGTACGCCCAAATTCCATCTAACACCCAAAAGTACCAAATGGCAATGGTAGCTTCTGTTACTAAATTAAGAGAAGTAGTGGAATTGCAGTATAATGTGGGGAGTGGTGCAATGCAGTGGCTGTGGGGCAGCCATATTCAGGCAGACCTTCTGGACACTGAGGTGCTGCCTATCTGCATGCATCTCTGGACTGCAGGATGAGGTAGCCAGACTCAGAGCAGAAGTAAACTGGGTCAGAGTACCATCACCCCTATCCAGGGACCACCCAGTCCAATGCAGCTGCCTCAAAGGATGCCGAGCGAGGAGCACTTGGATGACAGTGGGCTCAGGGAGGTTAGAGCAGTCAGGCAGAGGCACATCCCAGATCCTATTCCTCTCAAGAACTCATATGCCACACTGGCAAATGAGGACAACAAATAAAGGTACCCAGGGAAGTGGAAGGAAAGGATGTGGAGGTTAGGCAAGGAGGTGACCTCAGTGGGGAAAGCAGTGGACCCCAGAGGAGGAGGAGAAGCGAATCCTGGTGGGGACTCCATCGTAAGAGGGATCCAGCCAAGAAACACAGGAGGGGAGGGAGGTGAAGTGCCTACCAGGTGCCACCGCATGGAGGATGGAAGGAAGATACTGGGATCACTGAAGGCAAGATGGGAGGGTGAGCTGGATGTCATTATCCACCTAGGAACTATGACTTGGCAAATGGGAGCCAAAGGAAGTTCAGGAAGAGTTTAGGAAACTGGGAGGGGTCTCAAGCAAGTAGCTACTTCTGTCACTTTCTCAGAAGTACTACTTGAGAGAACAAGAAAGCATAGAGTGCATGCACCAGGAACTTGAACTCATGGTTGAAGAACTGGTGCTGTGAGGAAGGGTTTGAATTCATTGGTGACTGGGACCCACCTGGAGGATGGAAGTTTGTTAAAACCTGACGGCCTGCATCCATCCTGGAGGAATCCAAGCACTCAATGATAAGTTTAAATGCTACATTGACTAAGCATTTAAACTAGCAAAGGGTAACCAGGCCAGCAAGGACCGTACCTACTTGCTCACCCCCACAGCTAGTAGTGGAACCAGTGAACCAGAGGTGGTTATCTCTGCAAAGCAGTGTGCAAAAGATGGAGATTAGTGTCCAAAAGGTGGATACAGAAAAGGGGCAAATTCAGCAGAAGGGCAAACAGCAAGGAGAACCAGGGATAAATGACAACCAAGGAAGGGGCTGGAGTAGAACAGTGAAGCAGTCTAGGAGGTCAAATCATGGAAAGCCATGTGTGTACAATGCCAGGAACCTTAGCAACAAGATGGAAGATCTGGAGGCTGTCATGGTACAGTCAGACCTGGACATTGTGGCCATCACTGAAACCTGGTGTAATATAACCATGACTGGGAGAGTGGCCATACCTGGCTACAACATATTCAGAAGAGACAGAGCAGGCAGAGGGAGGAGGTGGCACTGTATGTGAAAAATGACATAAAGGCCACACAGATCCAGGAGGAACAAAATGGGAGAGATACTGTGGTTAAGCTGGAAAGGAAAATGGGGCCAGCCATCCGCACAGGTGTGGTCTATAGACCACCAGCCCAGGAAGGAAGAAATAGATAGGAGCTGATGCTAGCCATCCAAAGGATGGCAGACAAAGGAGAGTAGTACTGGTTGGAGACTTCAATATACCAGGCGTGGACTGGAGCATCCCAGTAGCAGCATCAACTAGGAGCAGATTTATCCTGGACTCTCCAGGGGTACCTTCCTCAAGCAACTGGTCATGGAACCAACTAGCAGAAGGCAATACTGGACCTTGTGCTCACAAACAGGGACAGTGTGATGGGGGTAACAGTGGGGGAGCACCTGGTAACAGTGACCACCAGTCATTGTGGTTTGAAATCACAGAAAGAGCAGAACCAAACCACACAAAAACACATATCCTGGATTTTAGGGGCAGACTTTGGGAAAATGGGGAGATACTTGAGAAAAGAGGCATTAAGGGAATGGGACAGAGAATCAGGGGTTGAGGAACAGTGGGCAGTATTTAAAATGGGGATTATAAGAACAACAGAATTATGCATTAAGCAGGTTAGCAAGAGGAAAAGGAAGGAGACCATTATGGTTTTCCAAAGAGGTATGCAAAAAGTGAAAGCCAAAAGATTGCATTCAGGCAATACAAAAGACACAGGCAGAAGGAGATAGGGAGAAGTACCAGGAGAGACAAAGGGAGGCAGGAAATCAGTAGGGAAGCCAAAGCTCAGACAGAAAGAACACATTGCAAAATCAGTGGGTAGGGACAAAACCTTTACAGGTATAAGTGAAAAAGAAAAGACAAAGGGAGGATAGTGAGACTGAAGGGGAGGATGGGGAGCAGCGTGGAGGATGACAACAATAAAGCTGACATACTGAACAGGTATTTCTGCTCAGTCTTTACTAAGGAAGAGGGGGTAATGGGTCTGAAGGGAGTACAGGGGGTGAGAATGGTGCAGAAATGGACACAAGTTCCTTTACGAAAGGGTCCTGAAGGAACTGGAAGTAATAAGAGCTGATAAAGCAATGGGGCCAGATGGGGTGCACCCAGGGTCCTTAAGAACTAGAGAGGTGGTGGCTGAACCTCTGGCTATCCTGTTCAGCCAATCACTGGAAAAAGGGAGCACCCAAAGACTGGAGGACAGCAGATGTAGTCCCCTTATACAAAAGTGGGAACAAGAGGAAGCAAGGAACACAGACCAGTCAGCCTCACCTCAGTAGTGGGAAAAGATCATGGAAGCACTACTGAAGGAGAGATTGGTGGAATATCTGGTTGTCAATGGACTACAGGACCCAAGGCAGCATGGTTTCTGGGGAGGTCATGTCAGACCAACCTCATTGAATTTTTTTGACTGGGTGACTAGGGAGGTGGATCGAGGGAGGGCAGTGGACATGGCCTATCTGGACTTCAGCAAGGCCTTTGACACTGTGCCACATAGAGATATTACACAAACTGGGGAATATGGGTGTGGGCAGAACAATAGTGTGGTGGGTAGTAACTGGCTGGGTGGCAGGACACAGAGGGTGGTGGTAAATGGCTGTCACTCCACAGAGGAAAGATTAACCAGTGGGGTACCACAGGGATCAGTGCTGGGACCAGTCCTATTCAACATCTTCATCAGTGACATTACCACAGGATCTAGAAGGCAAGAATTTCACTGTTAGCTGATGTCACAAAGCTCATAACAGAGTAGAGCACACAGGGGTGTGAGACAGAATGAGAGGACCTGCAGAAACTTGAAGAATGGTCAAGGGTTTGGCAGTTGAAATTCAATGCAAGAAGTGCAAGATAATGCATATGGGGCACAAAAACCCTGGCACAATATATCAGTTGGGGGTGAGGATATAGCATGCACCAAGCAGGAGCGGATCTTGGGGTTGTCATCTCTGATGACCTCAAGGTAGGGAAACAGTGTGACAAGGCATCAGGTAAAGCAAATAGGATGCTGGGATGTATAGGCAGGGGCATCACCGAGGAAAAGAGGAGGTCATAATTCCGCTACTACAAGACACTAGTGAGGCCCCACCTGGGACACAGTGTACAGTTCTGGAGACCATACCTACGTAAGGACATAGACAGGGTAGAGAAGGTTCAGAGGAGGCAACAAAGATGGTGCATGGGTTGCATCACAAGTCCTATGAAGACAGGTTGAAGGAACTGAACATGTACTCCCTGGAGGAGAGGAGGGAGAGGGATATGATAGAGACATACAAGTATCTTACAGGGAGGAACAGGGTGCAGGAAAACACTATTTTAAGCGAAAAAGATGTTTCAGGACCAGAGGGCATGGGATGAAGTTGGAGGAGGACGATTCAGAGGAAACATGAGAAAATTTCTTCACAGAGCGGTGTGGTGGACAAGTGGAACACCCTGCCAGAGAGAGGAGATGGGGGCTGAAACAATCATGGGATTTAAGAATGCATGGGATAGACATAAAGGAATTCTAGAGGGCAGGGGTAAGGGGAAACAGACTTCTAGGAAAACAAACTGAACTTACAAGCTCAAATGGGCAGACTAGGTGGGCCATAGGCCCTTATCTGCCAACACTGTCTATGTATCTATTTATCTATGTAAATTATTAATTCTTCATCACTGGCGGGATGATTGGGCCCCCTCGTTTAAAGAATGGTGGGTTGAATTCTTGAATGCACTAAATGAGGAAAGGTCAGTGTTAACTTGCTTTAATGTATCAGGTAAATTTCAAAAGTGCTGGGGTAGTCTCTTTCAGAGTCTGAAGGATAGATACGGTTATTAGTAGAGGAGACTTCCTCCTTTACAACTTCCCTTCCATTTCTCTACTCTCCTTTTCCTCTCACTTTCCCATCCTACTATCCTTTTCCTTTTTTTCACCCCTTTTATCCATTGCATTAATACCTTTATTTCTTTTCTTCAGTAATTGGAAGCCTGAGGCTATTTTGATTTCTGAGTTTCTCTTCTCCCATATAGTCTAGGTTGCTAGCTATTACTATGACTGATTTAGGGCTAATACAGTATTAGATTTGTATTTCATGTATATTGGATAGCTGCTGGGGGGGGTTTGAGGGTAAGGGTAAAGGGTATTGGGTGTATTTTATTCTGATTTTTTTGTCATATTATGGTTATGTATCTTGTATTTTGTATGATGTATGTTGTGTGTTATATTCTTTATCCTTATAATAAAATGAAGTTATTTGCAAAAAAAAAAAAAAATGTCTAAACTGATTTGCTCATGTAGACATGGACTAAACAGATTGTTTAATTAATTAGAGTTAGACTGTAGTTAAACTGATTGTTGTAATAATTTAGAGCTAGTCTGTAGCACAGTTAATCTGCCCCTAGAGACATGGTAGCCTGAACTGCTGATATTTTAAGTTGATTGTTTAATTATTCTGAGCTAGTCTATAGCACAGTTAATCTGCGCCTAGAGACATGGTAACCTGAAATGCTGCTATTTTGGCCTTTTCCTCTGATTTCTGCACCGACTTGATCCGATTTCCCTTCCCTTTCTCTCCCCTCTCTTTCACCACCTAATTCCACTGTGATTCACATTGGCTCTTACCTCCCATCTCGCTAACTCTGTATCTCCCCCACGCCTAGCTAACCCCAACCTTCCCATCTAATCCACCTCATGATAATTACTCCACCACCCAGCTGCTCACTCAAGCAAATCTTTTCAGCTTGCCCTTGGCACCACGTCCTGCCCCCCTGCTGTCCCTCATCCTCTGTCTCGCTCTATAGGTACTCCCACCATTTAATTATATTTAACTAACCTTTGTGCCTCTCTTTTCCCCCAAGGACCCCTTGGCCCTTGACTGGGTGTGACGTTCCTGCTGGCAGTGTGGCTCGGCTTAACTGCCGCGTACACCTCTCTACCCTTGCTGCTAGCTCAATACTTACCAGTGAGTCAAGGACCCCTGCCCTGACCAGGTGTGACCTTCCTGCTGGATGTGAGACTTGGTTTAACTGCCCAGAAGACGCCTACCTCTCCACCTCCTGCTGCAAGCCCCAATTGCACCAGAAAGTCAAGGTACAGACTGATTTTTTTTAATCATGGGTGCCTTTCCAGCAGCCCCAACCTGACTGGCCCTCGGGCTCATCAGCCAGTAGCTGATTGGCTCCTTGGCTATGATGCAGCCAATCAGACTACAGATGCTGTTCCCTAGGCTTGCTACTCGGAACCTTGCCTGATCCTTCACTGTCCGCTTACTGATTTTAAGCTATATTTTGCTGAATTTTGTTGTTAAGCCTGATGTGCAAAGACAGCCAAAACTGCTTGTCTTTCAGAATTTGCTGAACTGTATGCTCATGTAGAAATGGACTAGACAGATTGTTTAATTAATTAAAGTTAGACATTAGTTAAACTGATTGTTTAATTATTTAGAGCTAGTCTGAAGCACAGTTAATCTGCTCCTAGAAACATGGTAGGCTGAACTGCTGCTATTTTGGTCTTTCTCTCTGATTTTATCTCTGACTTGATCCAATTTCCCTCTCTCTTTCACTCCCCCCTCTTTCACTACCTAATTCCACTGTACCCCACCTCAGTTCTTGGCTCCCTTCAAGCTAACTCTGTACCACCACCCCGGCCTAGCTAACCTTCACATTTAATCCACCTCAGGATAATTACTTCCCCTCTCCCCCTTCACTAGCTCCTCAATCAAGCAAATCTTTTCAGATTGCCCTTGGCGCCATGTCCTGTCCCCCTGCTGTCCCTCATCCTTTGTCTCGCTCTACTGGTACGTCCACCATTTAGTTTTATTTAACTAACCTTTTTGCCTCTCTTCTCCCAGGACCCATCTGCCCTTGACTGGGCGTGACCTTCCTGCTGGTGGTGCGGCTTGGCTTAGCTGTCCAGCAGCTGTCTGTCTGTCCACCCCCTTCCTCAAGCTCCATTCGCACCAGAGAGGCAAGGTACAGACCCATTTTTTGAATCCTGGGCGCCTTTCCAGCTGCCCTAGCCCAACTGGTCCTCAGCCTCAGCAACTGCTAGCTGATTGGCTCCTCAACTATGGTGCTTGCCAATGAGACTAGAGGTGCTGTTCCCCAGGCTTGCTACTTGGAACCTTGCCGCAAGGAAAGCCACTGTTTTGGCCTCACCCATCGCTGGCTGCATAGTGATTTTAATCTATATTTCACTGAATTTTTTTGTTAAGTATGACATGCAAAGATACCCAAAACTGCTTGTGTCTCAGCATTAGAAGAGCTATATGTGCATGTAGAAACTGTCTAAACTGATTTGCTCATGTAGAAATGGACTAAGCAGATTGTTTAATTAATTAGAGTTAAACTGATTGTTTTAATAATTTAGATCTAGTCCGTAGCATAGTTAATCTGCCCCAAGAGACATGGTAGCCTGAACTGCTGCTATTTTGGTCTTTTTCTCTGATTTTGGCTCTGGCTTGATCTGATTTCCCTCTCCCTTTCTCTCCCCTCTCTTTCACTACCTAATTCCACTGTACCCCACCTCGTCTTTTTGCTCCCTTCCCACTAACTCTTTGCCTCCCCCCTCCATGCCTAGCTAAACCCCACCTTCACATCTAATCCGCCTCAGGATAACTACTCCCCCTTCTCTAGCTGCTCACTCAAGCAACTCTTTATGACTTATCTATGGCACCGCGTCCTGCCCCCCTGCCCCACTGTCCCTTTTCCTTTGTCTCACTGTACAAGTATGCCCACCATTTAATTATATTTAACTAACCTTTGTGCCTCTCTTCTCAAGCCAGGACCCCTCAGCCCTTGATTTGGTGTGACCCTACTTCTGGCAGTGCAACTTGGCTTAACTGCCCAGCAGCCACCCACCTCTCTACCTCCTGAAGCAAGCTCCAATCACACTGGAGAATCAAGGTACAGACCAATTTTTTAAATCCTGGGTGCCTTTTCAGTGGTCCCAACCCGACTGGTCTTCAGCTTCAGCAGCCACTAGCTGATTGGCTCCTTTACTACAGTGCGGCCAATCAGATTAGAGGCACTGTTCCCCAGGCTTACTACTCAGAACGTTTCCACAATGGAAGCCACTGTTTTGGCCTGATCCTTCACTGGCCACTTAGTGATTTTAAGTTATATTTTGCTGAATTTTGTTGTGAAGCCTGATGTGCAAAGATAGTCAGAACTGCTTATCTCTCATAATTAACCAAACTGTATGCTTGTGTAGAAACTGTCTAAACTGATTTACTCATGTAGAAGTGGGTTAAACAGATTGTTTAATTAATTAGAGTTAGACTGTAGTTAAACTGATTGTTTTAATAATTTAGAGCTAACCTGTACCACAGTTAATCTGCCCCATAGACATTGTAGCCTGAACTGCTGATAATTTTAACCTGATTGTTTAATTCTGTTGAGCTAGTCTGTAGCACAGTTAATCTGCCCCTAGGGATTTGATAACCTGAAATGCTGCTATTTTGGTCTTTTTTCTCTGATTTCTGCTCTGACTTGATTCAATTTCCCTTCCCTTCCCTTCCCTTCCCTTCCCTTTCTCTCCCCTCTCTTTCACTACCTAATCCAACTGTGCCCCACCTCAGCTCTTAGTTCTCTTCTCGCTAACTCTGTACCCCCCCCACCTAGCTAACCCCCACCTTGCCATCTAATCCACCTCATGATCATGGTGATCCACTAGCTTGGTTTACATCCTCCTTAACAGAGCATTTTCAGAGGGTCCAGATACAACACCATCTCTCTGATCCTTGGGCTGTTCAGAGAGGTGTACCACAGGGGTCCATTTTAGGACCCCTACTTTTCTTGATTTTTAATAATGATCTGCCATCTGTAATTCAACATTCATCCATTAGGCTGTACACAGATGACACAGCGCTAGAGGCATCTGGGTGTAATTTGGGGGGATCTCCAGGGAAAACTCCAGGCAGACTTTAACAGGGTACATGAGTGGTTCAACAGGTCACAGCTAATAATGAATATCAACAAGACTAAAATAATGCACTTTGCAGCTAACAAACACAAAACCTATCCAAAACGGCAAATACACTCACTAAACCAAACCCCAATAGAATATGTCACCACTTATTGCTACTTGGGGTAAATTTTGATTTTCTACTGACCTTCAATGATCACATTGAAAAGACAATTATTAAATTAAACAAGAAATTAGGAGCTTTAAAAAGGACAACTAGATGCCTAAAGTTACAGGACAGGAAAAAGATTGTAGAACAGCTTATATTACCAGTACTCAAACATGGTGAATTTATTTACAGATCAGCAAATAAACAACTATTGAATAAACTAGATAAACTTTACTATAGGGCTGCAAGGTTCATTTTATGCTGTGATTTTAGAACTCAGCACTGCCCCCTTCTGGCAAGATTAGGATGGTTGCCCCTCAATTTGGACCATAAGAAAAACTGGTTAACTTTTATTCACAAATACAAAACAAACCACCTTAATGATAACATCTATCAATTGTTGATCACAAATGTTTGAGCTACTTGGAAATGATTGGATAGGACCATACATCAAAATGAGATTCATCCAGACAAACACTTTAACAGGTTCGAAGACAGAACTGTGAAATCCCAAGCATCTCTACACTGGAATGCACTCCCACCCACAGTGCGAGCTGAACAAAACCACAATAAATTTGTTAGAGCATTAAGTAATTGTTGTGCACATTCATGTATTTGTATGAGATAATCGTGTGTCACTGTTACACCCCCCCTTATAATATGGTATACCCTCTGTCTGTTTTAAATGTACAGCTTGTTATATTTTATGTTATAATTCTTTACTGTATTTATATATTTGTACTTAACTTTATTTGTGTAACTTAGATAGTGTGCAGGACTGTCTCTCAAACTGGATTGATTATATCCAAATGACATGCCTGTTCCTGTATAAAAATAAAACATTTTACTACTACTACATGATAATTACTCCCTCTCCCCCTTCTCTAGCTGCTCACTCAAGCTAATCTTTCTGGCTTGCCCTTGTCACCATGTCCTGAACCCCTGCTGTCCCTCATCCTTTGTCTCATTCTATAGGTATGTCCACCATTTAGTTATATTTAACTATCCTTTGTGCCTCTCTTCTCCCCCCCAGGACCCTTCGGCCCTTGACTGGATGTGACCTTCTTGCTGGCAGTGGGGCTTGGCTTAACTGCCCAGTAGTCACCTGCCTCTCTACCCCCTGACGCAAGCTCCAATCGCACTGGAGAGTCAAGATACGGACCAATTTTTTGAATCTTGGGTGCCTTTCCAGTGGCCCAAACCTGACTGGTCCTTGGCCTCAGCAGCCACTAGCTGATTGGCACCTTGGCTAGGTGCGGCCAATCAGACTAGAGGCACTGTTCTCCAGGCTTGCTACTCAGAACCTTGCTGCAAGGAAGCCACTGTTTCAGCCTGACCCTTTGCTGGCTGCTTAGTGATTTTAAGCTATATTTTGTCCCACCCACCTACTCACCCCAGCCCTGACCTCTATTAAATCTTTGTTAGCCCCTCCTCTCCCCATGTGCTCCTACCCTGATTGGCTGCAGTTCTTAGGAACTTTACATTCACGTTGGGCAACTCTTTTTCTCAGAACTAACTTTCCTTTGACTCTGCACCACCACTCTGTGCTGTGCTCCCCTTCTCCAACTACACTGTACACCCAATAAAGTAGACATCAACAACTCCATGCCCATTTATTGTGTCAGCCACTGTAATACTATGATTTACCCCACTAATATCAGAATTGAGGCACCCACTAACCTGTATTCCTACTTCTCCTCATCACTTGCCTGGTGGCTGAAATATGTAGGGAGAATGGAGACCCAAGATTGGACCACTCTAACCTCCAAGCCTGAATCGTGTCCATGCGGTATGATCTCAGTCCACTACTTGTCACAAGCCTTCAAATTACCACCACAAAATTACAAGCCTCAAGCACCTCTCAAATTCCCCCTAGCTGCCTCGCTGTACTGCTGCACCCTCATTTCTAACAGCCATAAACTCTACAAAGCAAAATTTGCTGGCTTCACCTGGGTGCGCTAATCACACTTCATCAGAAATATCATACTGTTAATGCTCCTACTATCTGGAAATATGCACCCAAACCCAGGACCACCCTCTACAAGCACCCCCTCAAGACTGGGATACCTTATGATCGTCATGCTAAATATAGCTAGCCTCCTACCCAAGCTAGTGCAGTTCCAGGCCTGGGTTGAGCTACTCAAACCTGACATCACTGCACTCACTGAAACCTGGCTCTCACCCAAGGTCATTGATGCAGCTGTTGTCCTGGATGGATGCACCATGTTCTGCCAAGACTGACTGTCCAAGTGAGATGGTGGCTGTTTGGTCTTCCTCAGGAGTACTTTTTAAGGTCAATTACTGCCAAGCAGTCTGCAAACGAAGGAGGCACAAATCCTAAACTTAAAGCTCTCCATATGCCAACAAAACAAAATAATTGCTCTCAACTGTATATATACCCCCCAATAAGAGCACCATTGGACTTGAGTGGTTCCTAAGTAACCACGGGCAGACCAGACAAAGATTATTGTTGGAGACTTCAACATTAACTGGCAATCCCAGGATGCATCTAGAGTCCGAGACCAGATAGCAGAACAGTATCTTATGCAAATGGTGACACAGGCCACCAGGCACAACTACCGGATGAGCACTGGCACCCTTATTGACTGGCTTCTCTCTGTCTACCTGGAACACATCCCTGAGGCAGCCATCTTACCAGACTCCCCTCAGTGACCTTTCTCCAGTAATGTGTATCTGGACAAATAAATTCACCAAGTGCAACCCCCCCCCCCAGTTCACTAGAAATAGATCTCGAAGAACTGGTCATTTGGAAGCCTTCAGATAATACCTGAGACTGATGGACTGGTCCCACTTAACAATGTCCTGGACAGGAACCAAACCCTTGACTACTTCCTTAAAACATTCGCAAAGTCATGTGACATCTTTGCACTGTACAGGACCAAAAAACTTAGAGTGTCCATGAACCCATGGCTCTTAAGATCCCTCATTGAGCTCATGCACCACAGAGACAGTCTGTGGCACAAGGCCAAGGCATCTGGGACTCAGGCTGACCTCATTGCTTACAAGGCCACCAGAAATAAGTGCACAAAACTTATTCAATTAGCCAAAGTGTCATACTACAATTATATTCTTCACAAGCATTGGAGTCGTGGTGTGGAATTTTGGAACTCAGTGAAATCTCTTACAAGAAGGGCCTCCAGAGCTCCATATGAGCTGATTCAAACAGCTAACAGGACACTCCAGGAGACCAACGACATTGCTAATGCTTTTAACCTAGCATTCACTGACCTCAGCGCTGTGCTACCCAATGAATACATCACCCCTTCACCAGCTGGTCAACCCTCCAATGAGAATCCACCCTCCTCATCTAGCAAAAATGTACTGCCTTTTTTCTTCAGGCAGATTACCAGTGCCAAGACCAAAAAATACATCAAACGGGTCCTAGGGAAGACTAGGATGGGGAGTGATCTAGTTGATATGAAGTTGATTGCCTTCACTTTAAATGAGCTTGCAGACCCACTCACACAAGTCTTCAACACCTCCTTATGAACAAGTGTGTTCCCTGACAGATGGAAGGCAGCTCTAGTCACCCCTGTCTTTAAATACAGTGATAGAACCAACCTGTCTAACTATAAGCCCATCTCCATTCTACCACCACTCTCCAAAGCCTTGGAAAGAGTGGTGTCTAATCAGCTCACAGAGCACCTAGAAAAGAGCAATCTACTCTGTGCACAGCAGCATGGATTCAGGAAAAATCACTCTACCCTCACAGCCTTAGTTGAATACAATTCCAAACTTTACAGTGCTTTAGATAATGTCCTAGCAGTGGGGTCTATCTTTATAGGCCTCACAAAGGCAATTTGACACCATGAACCAACAGCTTCTCCTTAGCTGTCTGCTTTCCACAGGCCTGTCCAATGACACCATAGTCTGGTTTGACAGCTACCTCTCCCACAGGACACAGTGCATCAAAATCAGCAGTGATCTCTATGAACCTACAGAGGTGAGCCTCGGAATCCCTCAAGGCTCAATTCTCAGACCACTCTTATTCAGTCTCTTCATAAATTCCCTACCCTCTGCATGCCTGTCATATATAGTACTCTACACTGATGATGTCATAATTTCAGTAGCTGGTAAAACACAGTCCACAATTACCTCAGAACTACAAGTCACCTTCAGAAAGATTGACTCTTGGTTCACCAAGAATACACTAATGCTCAACTTCAAGAAGACCAAGAGTAGGATCTTCACAGTCCCACAGAACAGAAGAGCTTTGAACCATTAATGATACAGAGCCATAAAAGAGGATACTTTGGAGCAGGTCTGCACGTTCAAATACCTAGGTGTGCACCTTTACGACTTCTTCTCCTTCTCCATGCACATCAACCACATCATCAAGAATGCAAATATAAAGCTGGGTGTCCTCTACTGCCACCAACACTCCATGACTCCTGATGTCATAAAACTAGTCATGAGTTGCTTGGTGCTATCCACCATCGATTATGCCTTGGTAATATATGGGGCTGGCTCTGACACTGCCCTAAAAAAGTGTCAAAACCCTACTCAGCAAGGCCTGCAGCTTGGTCCATGGGGCCAACCACCAGGCCCATGCCTTTCTCCTCTACAGTGAGACAGGGTGGCTTCCCCTTCATCTCAGGGCACAGAATCAGACTTGCCTGCTAGTAAAAAAATCTACTTTAGGGCTCACACCTGTCTCAATCTCAAGCCTATTTAAAACCACACTACCTACCATCAGCACTAGAAGTGCCACTAACGGGGGGCTACAGGTACCCTTTAAACACACATTGCTAACTCAGAGATCCCTCTCCTACTGAGGACCCAAATGGTACAACAACCTACCTACATCCCTAATTGAGTGCAGCAAGCTACAACATTACAAATTCATCCTCCGCTCCCTTCTCACACCTGAAAAGGTCTGTGGCTGCATTACTTAAACCCAACTAACCCTGATTCCACCTTGCCTTCTCCTACCCACCCAGCTCAGCCTTAGCTGCCCCTCCCTCCCGTTTCACAGCACTGATCTAAACTCCACCTTTCTTCTCCATGACTACTTATTCCCCAACTACTACCACCTCACTCCACTCTCTGCTATATGACTGACAATGCCAGTTTCATCTTCTTTTCCCCACACTACCCTATATTAGCCCAGATCTTGAATTACTGACTTTTTTAGCACTTACCTAAGCAATGCACCACACTCTAGTAGTGTTGAGATGTTTTGAGCACTTCCTTACAGTTATAATGTTCCTAAACTCTACTGTAAAAAGCCTTGCAACCCCTGCATTCTTATGTCTTGTCCTGTATTGTATTGAATTGTGTTGTTTTGCATCGTATTGTATTGTATTGTATTCCTTTTGTCTGACTTGGAACCTTTGTAAATAAGCCCATGGCTCAAAGGTATTAACCCAAATCTGAAATAAATAAATAAGTAAAGAAATAAAATGTGCTCAATCAGGGAGGATTTTCCAGACCTTGTGATGAATATAGTGACTTGTAAAAGTCTCTCATTGTGTTGTTAATGTTCTGCTTTTTATTAGCCCTTAAATAAGGTGTCCCTTATCCCTTAATGCTGCTTTGTGGCACTCTGTCTGCTGCATTCTGAGGTGGTAAGCCAGGAGTTTCGGGGGGTTTCTGACCCCTTCCTAGATGCTGTGCCTCGCCCAAAGGAGAGCTAACTCCACAGACCTGGACAGTACAGAGTTAAATTGGAGCGTAACCCCAGCCAGGTTAGCTAAAAACCTCTCATCCATTCTCTGCTTTTTGTCAGTGATAGTCTAACATCAAAGATGCCAGCCAGACCTTCCTCAGCACGTCCGGGGGAATGTAAATAATGTTAAGTGTTAGGATCTTGTCTTGGCCAAATAAGATATTGATTGAAAAGAGTCATAGGGCCCATGGTCTACAAGGACTGAGACTTAAGACCCAATTACCCTTAGATGTTTAGATATGTAGAATAAACAGCCTCCACCCCTTCTTTTTGAGCCTATCTCTTCTAAAAATAGAGTATTCAGCTAATTTTGTATTATCGTCTGTGATTTTGTTCAAGATCCAAGTCTCAGACAAGTCAATGACATTAAACTTAAACTTTCTGACCCAGGCTTCAAACTGATCTTTTTTAGTTAACATGCTCTGGATGTTTAGGTGCACTAATCTCTGAGCAGATGTATGCATAGGTCTGGGTGGGGGTGGACTGTCTCTGACATAAGAAGCAGGAGAAATACTAAATGTTTGTGTGGAGTAGTTTCTGCATCTCTTATGTTAGGCTTAGGGGCAGCAATAATGCTGAAACAGGTTGTAGCAGCATTGATTAAGTGTAAGCAGACATTCTAGAGCTCTAAAATCATATAAAATAAGACCAGGAGGTATGGATTTGGAAAGATTGACAGAAACTGATGAAAGACTGGTGGATTAGTAACAGTTCCTCTTCCCAGGAAAGACATTAAAAATCATACTTACACAACCCAGGGGTACCTGGGGTACAGTGTAATGACTGACACCAACTAGGGCAAAGCACCAGCAGATATGCAGAGAAGATAAGAAAAATATTGATGCTGTTAGTCTCCCATTTGGCACAATTACAAACAAGTCCAATGAGATTAATAAAGCCTTTATACAATTCTGCTCAAAGCTTTATACTTCCAAATGAGGCCTTGCCCCCCCCATCTGCTAGATTTCATAATGGCGGTGCCACTGTCAAATCTCTCCATGGAGCACTGTACAGAGCTGGAGTCCCCAATGTCCCTCCAAGATCTTCAGGCAGCAAGCCATGTCCTCCCAAATGGCAGAACTCCTGGCCCAGATGGCCTTCTAGCAGAACTATACCAAACCTTCTCTCAAACATGAGATCAACCATTATTAGCCACCCGTCTGAATGCTTATCAAACAGGGGTGATATCCACATTGCTGTTAAATATGGATGATAAAATCTTAGCAAAGGTCCTGGCAGTTACAGTGGAGCCAGCCATGATGAAGAGCAGTAACTTGCAGAAATGACATGTCACAAAATCTTGCATGACAAAAGGGCTTAATTGCCATTGACTTACAATGGCCCCTGCAGTAAACTGCAGCATTCTGTGATATTCTGCAGCATTTCTGCATTGCATCCTGGCTGTCACATCTGTAGGTTGCAGAAGGTAATCTCCTCCATTAGCAGACATCCAGCAAACAGAGTTTGTGAAAGGGCAAATGGCACTAGATAATAATAATAGGGTGGCAGCAGATGTTAAATGGGAGGCATCCAGATACAAGGATCTAGCCTTGCTGATCAGCGTGGGCACAGAAAAGACACTCAATTTTGTAGAATGGGACTACCTTTTTCAAGCAATACATTGCATTGGAATGGGTCCCAACTTTATCAGCTGGGTGTGACATATGCATGCTACTCCCACAGCCCATATCCTTACAGACACCTCCGTTTCCTTCACATTAAAACTCAGAAGGGGTACAAGCCAAAGATCAAAAAAACAAATCAAAATCAAACTTTATTTGTTGAAGGCGCCTTTCCAAATCCAAGGCACCTGTACAAACATACAATAAAACATGACAGCAAACAAATCAAATTATACACAACTAAAATTAATACAATAATTTAAGTAATAAAATCTAAAAAGAATCTGGATATGCCAGAGTAAATAAATAGCTTTTCAACACTATCTTAAAACTATTGATGGTCAGGCATTCACCCATCCCCCCTTTTATTCCTAATAGCCATGGAACCTCTCCTGCAGAAAATATGTCACACAAAGGAGGTGGAAGGTACAGCATGTGAGGGCACTGAGCTAAAGGCCCTGGCATGGGTAGACAACCTGCTAGTGGCAGTGACCAACCCTAGTGTCTCAGTACTGGCACTTCTATTCCTCAGTTTGCAGTTGGACCTGCAGGTTACCTGGGATAAACAGAAGTGCTCCCTATCAATAAGTTCACCACGCAGGGTCCCAGCAAGCATCTGGGATATCGCTGGACAGCTTCCTGCATATCATATCTGGGCACACACAGTTACCTGGTGATCTTGGTTTACTAATAGATCTTAACCTCACATCATCCATACCTCTCTTATAAATAGACTTTTCCAGAGGGAAAATGCTCAAGTTGACAATTTCAGTGAAGATTGCAGCATATAAAATGATGATCTTCCCTAAAATCTTGTTCTGTCACAACTGTCTGCTAGTCCCAATAAAGCAAGAAAAATTGTAAAAACTGGAAAAGCTATTTCTTTCTTTCTTATGGTAAGGAGTGATGCCAAGATTCAGCATACACAAGGTGAGAGTCCCAGGGAAGCAGGGAGATTGGGCTGTACCTCGGCTATTGGCTTACCACCAAGTGGCAGGGACTTGGCACAATCTACACTGTCTAACTCTGCCCTTGACTGGTACCCCAGTATGGTTCCCTCTAGAACAGGGCCTAATACTAGATCTCCTGTGAGTACCTCTCAGCAAGAGGGCACAGCGAAACTCACTAGGTGAATTTTCTCTGGTGACAGTTTTTGCAAACAAGATCTGGGGAACACTGTTCAAGCATCAAAACTGAGAGAAGTTTCACCTGATCAAATAGGAACTGCTGTAGTTCAACCCACATATCTCCATAGAGGGCAAGTCCACCTGATGGAGCTCCTGTGCATCTTAAGGTATCAACAATAGGGGACCATTACCAGTCCAACAGGAAAACCCTGAGTTCCTTCAAAAACCTGATGTCGCATTACAGTCTGCCTCAGCACAATTTCTGGAGATATCTCCAGTGCCATTGGCAGGTGATCATTGCCCTTGCTTCTTTCTTACCCTAATAAAACCCTAACAAAACAACATTTTTACCCTACTTTTGAGGCTTTGTGCTTCATCTCTAACTGATGCCTAAACAGATACACAGACAAGCAGATAGACTAAGAGACAGACAGACAGACAGATACATAGAGAGATAGCTTCTGTAGGTAGATAGACAGATACAGTAGATAGATTTTTTTATTTTATTTATTTATGACTTTGATAACCAGGTATGCACACTGATCTCAGGGACCATTTTCAGGCATGACCCGGGCCATGACAATGGCACAGGAGGCAACATTAAACAAAATACAAAAATTACAAAATACAATAAAGCATAGAAGACAAGTCAAACACAGTGGTGCCAGAGCAATGCAAGAGAGTTCAGACAATGGACCTTGGCAACATTTGGTACAGAGTATTAAATTCAAAGGCAGATAACAGGTAACAGTGAGGCAGCTAAGTATACACAGTATCAGGTAATCACTGCAGGCTGTCAGGTGAGGAGATGGGAGTGTAAAGCCAGCCAGAGAAACACTGACAGCTAGACCAGCTAGGAGCCAGTCTTTGAGGTGGGATTTGAACAGACAGTGGGTATCCAGGGAGTGAAGCCTGGCTGACAATTAGTTCCATCATGAGGGAGCAGCAGGAAATAGGGCTCTCCCGCCCATGCTGGTAGATACCCTGGGAACATGGAGGAGGGGTAGAATTTGAGCGTAGGCAGCAGCTTGAGGTTCTGACCTGGAATAGGGCTGCAAGAGAGGACTCTTGGCCAGTGCAGACAGCATTTTCAACCAAGCAGCAAGGTTGAAGCAGCCTTGGAGTGGGAACCACCCCAGTGACTGATAAAGGACACAGTGGTGGGTGAAAAAAGAGGCCAGTAAGGCGAAGCGACAGACACTGTTGTAGGCAGTGGAGAGTTTGGCAGTGAGGGAAGAGGAAGCCCTAGCGTAGCTGGAGTAACAGTAATCAATTTTGGGGAGTAGGTATCCCTGGACAATGGCAAGACGGGCCTCTGGGTAGAGGTAGTGTCTGAGTCTGTAGGCTATGCCCAGCTTTTGGTGAATCCTGCGAACTACTGAGTTAATGTGCTCAGAGAAGGAGAGGGAAGGGTCTAGTAAGACATCAAGATACTTGAAAGTTTCAACATTTTCGCGCACCTAGCCATCGGGGGAGACAATGTGGAGAGAGGAGTTAGATTTGATTTTGGCTAGGAAGCCCTTGGACCCAAACAGCATAAACTTTGCTTTTTAATGTTTACCAGGAGAAGGTTGTTGCACACCAGTTATGGGCTGCTCCGTAGTTTTGGGTGATGACTAGGGAAATGCGGGAGGGGGATTTATCACTGACAAAAAGGACAAGTTTGCCCATGTAGAGGAGGGCGTGACAGGTAAGACTGTAATTCATAAGTACGGAGAAAAGCAGAGGACGTAGAATGGAGCCCTGAGGGACACTGGTTGAGATAGGCAGGGTAGGGGAGCAGGGGAGGCCCACACAGACAAAATGGGAGTGATTAGAGAGGTAGCTGAGGAACCAGTTTGATACCTCTTGGGAGCAGCCAAGGAGACATAGTTTCAAGAGGAGGAGGACATGATTTACCAAGTCAAAAGCTTTGGCGAGGTCAGCAAAAAACTGCACCAGTGGTTTGATCATTATTCATGTTCCTGAGGATGTGATCAGTCAGCAGTGCAAGGGCAGTGGTGGTACTATGATTCTTGCAAAAGCCATGCTGCTGGCTACACATGAGGTTGTACTTTGCAACATGTTCGGTGACATGGTGGTGGAAAACTTTCTCGAGGAGCTTACTTAGGTGGGAGAGGACGGAGATTGGCTGTAGTTGTCAGTGGAGTGGGGGGTCACCAGCTTTGAAAATAGGTATCACTTTGGCTGTTTTCCAAGGGTCGGGCATGGTAGAGGTAGATAGGGCAAGGTTGAAAATAAATGTAAGGGGCTTAATAATAACAGGGGAGATGAGTCTGAGGAAGATGGGGTAAAGGCCGTCTGACCCAGGGGAGACGTGGTTTGAGAGGCATTTGAGAAGCTTAGAGGTATCAATGGGGGAGATAGCCTTGAAATAAAAAGGGGGAATGGGGAAGGGGGCTAGGGAGGGAGGGGCAGTTTGGTGGTGGTAGGCAGATCCACTGGGTGGGCTACTTGGGAGCTTGGAGAGAAGCACAGAGAGGTCAGTAAATTTATCATTAAAGGCCCTGGCCACTTTGAGAGGGTCAGTTACCAGGCCAGTAGGGGAATTGAGCTGTGGGGCAAACTTGCCAGTTTGGGGGTTTAGAAGTGATCTGATAGACTCCCAGAATTTCTTCGGGTCACCGAGACTTTTCTTCTGAAGGTTGCGGAAGTAGTTCTGTTTCAGGAATTAACCAGGTGTTTGCACTGGTTTCTCAGGTGCCTGTAAGCATCCCAGAGGGCAGGGAAGGGGGATGCCTTGTAGACAGTCAAAGCATGATCCCTGTCCTTCATGTGGGAGAGAAGATCTTTGGTGATCCAGCAGGAGCAGCCACCTCGGACCCATCTAGTTGTGAGAGAGAAATGCTTTCTTGCAGTGCCAGCAGGGTCTGAGTGAAAGACTTCAATGCTGAGGCCATTTCAGTGAGGGAGTAGCATACAGATCAATCTAGTGACCTTGCTTTGCTAAGGTGGGGGTGTCTTGGCAGCGAACAGTCTGAAAGAATAGGTATCTGGAGGGGGGGCTTGGTTTTGGTTGATCAGAGGATGAATGTGGGTGAGTGGTCACTGATGGAGTGAGCCATTATTCCAGCTTGTAGTACACAGTCTTCCCTATTTGTGATGATTCAATCCAGGAGGGTTTGGGTGGCAGTACGAGGGTTTTGCCTGGTGGGTAACATAATAGACTGGACAAGATTGTGTTGTTTTAGCAGGTAGACATAGTCTGATTGGTTGGCAATCAGCCAGTTTAAGTTGAAATCACCAAGGAGAATGATGTCTCTGGTTGGGGAGAGTGTGCTGAAGCCAGATAAAAAGTTGTTTATGCCCTTGGGCCCTACAGTTGGAGGGTTATAGCAGCAGCCAGTGTAGAGCTTCTTTGTGGAACCCAGGGTCAGCTCAGAGAGGAGCCATTCACTGGGAAGGTGGTATAAGAGCAGAGAACAACAGTAGCAGAGTGGGGTTCCCTGAGGAACAATGCTAGCCTCTACTCTTTTTCTTGCCAGGTCTGTGGAGGCAGAGGGAGGAGTATTTAGGTAGTTGATACATGGTGTCTGATAGGTGAGGTTTTAACCAGGTTTCTGAAAGTCCCAGCATGTGAGGCTTCTGCAGAGATACCCATGCCTCCAGGGTGGGAAACTTGGAGGGGAGACTACAGATGTTAATATGAGCAAACTTCAACCCTGCGGTGTTTGCCCAGGTACTAGTAAAGGAGGTAATACAGGAGTTGGGTGGACCCAGTTTACATTCGATGTTGCCAGCTAGGAGTAGGAGGTTGAGAAAGTGGACCCAGTTTACACTCAATGTTGCCAGCTAGGAGTAGGAGGTAGAGAAAGAGGGTGTATGGGCAGGGGGGCTGTGCTTTGTCCAGGAACAAGAGGACAGGTAGTAACCAAGAAGATGGCGATCTGTGTTGGAAAGAAAACACAGGGTGATAGGACCAAGGGGGGACTTTTCCCAGGTGGGGCAAGTGGAAGGGTGGGACAGAGGGGAATGGGCAGTTTTGAAGTAGGCTAGGGATTCCTGGTCCAAGACTAGAACATTAGCACAGTAGTCTGTGATCAGCAGCATGGATGGCAAGGACCCAGCCAGCAGTGTAAAAACTAATAGATTCATAATGTTAAGGCCTCTCAGTGTGTTAGTTGGAGGGAAGTAACAGAACTGTGGGGACGAGCAGCTGGGAGCTTATTGGACATAAGCAATTGTGAGCTTAATGAGCCACTGAGTGGGGACTGTAGAACTGAGAAGGGCTTGTCACTTTTAGCCAGCTCTATCAAAGCAATTTACTTGCTGCACACTGCAGTGATTGTGTTGTATGTGAGAAATAGGGGTGGGAGGGCAGATAAGCAGAGCCTGTCCAGGGAAGTTTACTACCCCTACTGGTCTATTGCTCCCCAGTGTTCTCCTCCATGTCCTCCTCACTTCTTTCTCGTCTAAATATCACAAACAACTCTGTTGCTTTGCCCTTCAGGGCCCTTCCTCCACTCATCACTGCTCTCTATAACAGTCCTTAGGCTGGCTCTCTCTGCAGGGCCGTTTTGAACATGCTATGGGCTGTCTAGTAGACACCTCTCTCAGGAACTCACATAAGTCCTCGTACCTCTTACTTCTCACCGACAGGGTGGCAACTCAATGTCTCAGGGTCTATTCCACCCCCCAGTAGTCCCTCGTGTATCTACTGTCATGAGGAGCAAGGCTTTCTCTGTCTCTGCCCCTACCTCTGGAACAGAATACTACCTGCTATCCGTATGTTACCTTCTCATCAGTCCTTCAGATTGAAGCTAAGAGATTGGCTCATGTCTCAGGCCACCTGTGCTTGTTCTCTTGGAAACACACTCACCAGAAATCTGCCTTAGGTACCCAGTGTACCATTTGCCTTACTTCCCAAGTACTGGCTACTACATATACAATTGACATGTTTTTGACTCCACTGTGAAAATGTTGATTGCTATAGTGTAATCCCTTATGCACTTTATTGTAAACCTTGGACAGGCTGAATAATGTCTTGATTTGCTGTGTGTATGTCCTAGTTCTCTACAAGCAGAGAAGCATTGCTTTATTTGTCATGAACTTGTTTTTTATGTCCTTAACCCCTATTTTTAAGATATGATGTTTATGCATCACTGTTTCTGATACCACTGTACTCACTGTTTTGTATGTACCTGCCGTATTATAACTAGTACATATTGTTTGTGCCACTGTGCAGCCCGGGTCGCAACTGATAATGGTCCTTTGGATCAGTTTGTTCACCCAGTTACCAAAAACATAAATAAATAAATAAATAAGGGTACACTAGCTTGGAATATAACTCTAAGGAGAGTTCTAAGGTATAGTAGGGCTGAGAGAGTAGTGCAGTGGTTGAGTGCTGGCCTACGGTGTAGAAGGTTGGGGGTTCAAAACCCATATAGGGCTAGAGGGATAGGATAGAGAATTCAGGACATCAGGGTAGTAGAATAGGGCTAGAGGCCAGGGAGGGATGGAGAATAGACAGTTGAAATAGGAGGTTGGGAGAGGTTAAAGAGTGACACCCAGTAGCCACGTTGTATAACCTGAAGTAGGGGACTTTATTCACATGACATGTCATGTGACCACCTGGGCCCTATAAGGCTAAAGACAGCTGTGGATGGGAAGGGCGGGGCAGTCCACATGTAGCATTGACAGGCTAACACCCCACACAAAAGTCCACACCCACTATGCTGTCCGCAGGTCTTCCGAGGCCATTACCTTGTTTGCTGGTTCCTTCAGCAATGCTGTTGCTTCATGGTTGGGAGCTAAGCGAGAGTGGGGTCACTTGGGAGCCTGAGGAGATACAGACAGAACACAAGTTTAGAGGTAAGGCAGGATGCTTAACAAAAGATAATCAGGTTCACCACAGAGAATGCACCAGCTTGAAAGGAAGCTCTGATGCAGAAATGCCTGTAACAGGTAATGCACAGCCTACTGTATACTCCAAATTAAAACAGAGCACCCTATCCCGTCTAACTCCCTTAAAGTAACAAGTGAAATTCACTGCTTAGCAAGTAATAGTGCTGCATATATTTGCTGGGTATTCAAGATGGCCACCAGACTGGGCGTGCGATCGTTTCTTCTCTAAAGATTTTGATGCAGTTGAAGTGTTTTTATTGTTTAAAGTTTTGCTTTTACATTTGTTTTGATGTTCTATCACTGCACTTTCGTGAGCTGTGCATGGCCTTTGTCTGTTGGTGTTTTTACCCTGAGATTCGGGACTGTGGAGGACTGTGGACTGTGGAGAATCTGAGGGATGTATCACCCCCTCGTCTTTCTGTTCAGGGCCGATCAATGATACAGTTTATTTATTTTTAAACTGCCAGTTTTGTCGAATGGCCGGCTGTCTACTACATTGTATACTACGTTGATTGTTACTCATCGTAACGTTCATTGTAAATGCTGCTATACTTGCTTTTTGGAGCATATGATGGCTATTTTTTTCTGCCGTCGGCCCGCATGGTTGGAGCTTGAGGATTCGGTGTTCCAGTGACCGCAGATTGCAAGGGGAGCTGATCTTCTTGGCGTTAAGGACATTTGGATCATTTGCTTCATTGGACTTTTTTCCCTTATTTTGGATTACGTTACTTTGGTCCGCGAGTACGGAGACTGGAGTCTAATTGGAATCCAACCTGGATTTCTCTTTTTGTGTTTGGACCGATTTCTGGGAAGGTCTCTATGTTAAGAAGATGGACTTCTCCTCTTGGCTCTGATCTTTGACTGCTTTGTGGGCCTTGTCCAGACCGGGATCTTTATTATATTATTCCCTGCTTTTATTGCCCTTTCTGGTGGGTCCCGGCCCCTCCATCTACAGTGGTGTGGTGGGTTGGGTTTCCCTCACTGCGGAATCAGTGGGTGGCGGTCCCTTCCTCTAGGGAACCCCGGGGTGACCATCTGGGTGGGCTCCCTCAGGGTCTCATAGCAATCTGCTGCGGCCTGGTGGTGGGCTGGGGATAACCAGCTGGGTTTTAGCAAGGGGGTTATAATTTAGTCCTGTAGCCTTCCTTATGTTTCCTTTTGAAGATAGACTGCCTGGTCATAAGTTAAAACCCCAGAATCAGTGAGAGTGTCTTCTGGGTTTTTTGGCTTTGGGACATGTTTTAATGTTTGGTTTAGTTTTGTTTTTCATCATTTACACCCTGTGTCTGGAGAACCCGTGTACCTTTGGAAGATCTGGCAGTGAGAGTACATAGGACTGGGACTTCCTGATGTTTTAATGACTTTAATATAGTATTTGTGTTAATTTTCTTTTCTTTTCTTTTATTTATTTCAGTATTTTTGTGGTAGTGAGAGTACCACTCTGTTCCACCTGGTTACTATAGTGAGAGTATAGTGTTGCCCGGGGGGTTTATGTTTACGTTATTTATTTTATTTTATTGTTATTTTGATTTTATTTTGATTATTTTCTTTGCTTTATTAAGTTTGTTTTAATTAGTGGCACCAGTTAGCAAGAGTTACTGGTTCCTTGGGGGGGTTTATTTTGTTGGATTCGTTTATTGTTTTTGTTGATAAGTTGGTTTATTTTCTAGTTTGTTTTGTTGTTTTGATTTTATTGGGTGCTGTGATTTATATATATATATATATATATATATATTTTTTAGAGCTTCAACTGCATTTTTGTTTATTTAGGAAATTAGGACTGCTTCTGGTGTTAGCCACAATTGGGGGTATTTTTTAGAATGTGTCTGCTTGTCCCTCCAGTCCTGTGATATTCAGCCGCCTCTCTCCATGCCCTCTGCCTGTTTTCTTCATCCCCACTCCCTGCTTTTACTTACCAGCGATGTCAGGCGCTGGGAATTGCTCACAGGGTGAGGGGCCGGGGGTGGGTTGGAGTGTGCGGACATTGGAGCTCGAATGAGTAGGTTTCTCCAATAGGGGTGGTTAAGACCAGAAGATGCCCTGGGGCAAAATGGAGCCTGGAACATAGTAACTCATGTCTTGTCCTCATACCCAAGGGCACCTCCTTTTTGGGTGGGCAAGTAGTCGGGACGGTCCACGAGCATCGTCCAACCTGGGCGTTGTTATGCAATGCCAGATCCATTAAGAACAAAACTGCATTGATTGCGGATTTTGTTGGAACAGCAGATCTGACTTGCATCACCGAGATCTGGTTAGATGGTAATGCTGCCCCAATTCTGGAGGCAGCTGTTCCTCCTGGGTACTCAGTGATACAACGCCCAAGGTTGGATCGTTGGGCGGGGGGGGTAGCCATCTGTTTCAAGATGGAATTGGGCCTCACTGGTGTATCAGTTGAGGAGGCTGAATCATTTGAGTGCACTGTGGTAACTGGTGTGGGGTGCAGGATAGCTCTCATCTACCTTCCACCAGGGGATGAGAAGCTGTTCCTGCAGGAAGTAGTGGACTTCAAACACCGACATGACTTTGGAGTCGCCCAGACTGATGGTTCTAGGCAATTTCAATGCTTGGGTCGATGATGAATCCTCGCTTTTTGGACATCACTTCCTCCAGTTGATGACATCTCTGGGCTTCACACAGGTTGTTTCCTCAGCTACTCACAATGGTGGTCACTCTCTTGATTTGGTCTTCCTCCTGGGGAATGAGGCCTCTGATTTGGGGGTGGAACCAGTTGGTTGGTCTAATCACTACACTGTGAGGTTCAATTTTTCTGCCCCCCCTGAGTAGGTCTGCCCCTGTGGAGATGGTCAGTTACTGCCCTTTGTGGGATGTGGTCCCTGAAGACCTGGTGGTGGTGATTGACCTCTCGGTGTTCGGTGAGACCAGCACCAATCCAGAGCATCTAGTGGTGGCCTATAATAAGGCTATTACTTCAGCTCTTGATCAGATTGCTCCAGTCTGTGTTCGTCCCCTTCTGCTTCGCACTTGGACCCCTTGGTTTGATGGGTCGCTGAGGGAGATGCGGAAGTTGGGACGCAGGGTAGAACATCGCTGGCGTAAATCCACCTTGGATACCGACCACCTTATCTTGTTAGAGCATTATCAACTCTATAAATCAGTGCTGTCCCATAAGAAGGCAGAATTCCTGTCAAGGGAAATCGCTGTTGCTAAGAACCAACTAGCTCAACTCTTCCGACTGTAGACAGGCTATGCAACCCAGCCTGTCTGCAGCTCCATCAAGCTTTATCACAAACTGAGTGCGACGAGATGGCTCAATTCTTTGTGAATAAGGTGGCCAACATCAGGCGGATGTTGCATCCATCTCATTCTATGGGAGATATGGTTGGTCAGTGCTCGGTCATTATGCCTGGTATTTCCTGGACTACCTTTGACCTGCCGGATTTCATTGATATTATGAGGATTGTCCAGGGGATGCACCCCACATGCTGTAGTTTAGACCCAGGCCCTACTTTCCTAATTTGACACCACAGCCAGGAGGGGGGACAGCCGAACCTGGGACAGGAATTAACCTGCAGGCCCTGCAGGCTCCAACTCTTGGACCACAAGATGGAGTGGAGCCAGGAGACAAGACAACACGGGGAGCAGCAAAGGAACCAAACAAAGAACCATATACTGTGTTGACACTGGAAAGTAGTATGAAGGAATATGTAGAGCAATTGTTGTTGAGTATGGGGGGTGATAGTATTAAGAAGTTATAGAATGTGCTGGGTGATTTGGAAAAAAGTAAGAAGGAGGAGAAACAGGTGGAAGAAGGAGAGAAGGAAAAGACAGAGCAGAAAAAAGGGGGGGTGCGGATAGGGGATTATGTACCAATGGCAATGAAAGAGAAAATTTGGAAGGGAGAGTTTGTGGATATTTTTGCTTGGTGGACAAGAAAACAGAAGAAGTTTAAGAAGAGAAAGAGAGTTTTAGCAAGAGAGAATTAATGGCAGCAGTGGTACTAGTAAAATAAGAGGAGGAACAGAAAGGGCCCACATACAAAGGAAAAACGTAGGAGGCATAGACCCTGGGTTTCACATACTACAGCACTATAGCACAAGAGAAGAAGCCAGAACTGGGATACTGTTGTTAGCATACTCCTTAATTATAAGAAATGCATATAAGATGATGGGGGGCACAAATTGGCTACAGTATGATGAGAAGTTCAGGACCCAGATGGCTAGTTATGGGGAGGACTGCCGATGGGATTCCAGGTACAATGATTTATGGTGGGAAACCATGACAGTGGCAGGGGGAGTGGAAGGAGAATGGCAGAAGGGAGGTGATGATATCAGAAATGTTGCTGGGGGTACAACAGGGCGCACTGTTCCTTTCCACACTGCAGATTCAGGCATGTCTGTTTGAAATATGGGGGGGGCACAGCCAGCTTCTCAGTGTAGATCATACGGGGATGCCGTCTCAGGGAGGGGAAAGAAGCTATTCCTTTCGGGGAGGGCAGAGAGGGCCACATGGGCATAACACGGGACGGGGAAGGGGGTATGCGGTTGGGAGAGGTTACCACCAAGGAGGAAAGTAGGATGAGTTTCTTTCCGTTGGCTAAGACCCCAATCGGAGGCGAAATGGTAGAGCAGTGGATGAGGGGGTACCTGGATGCAAAGGCCAGTTTAGAATTGGTAGAAGGTTTTCAAAAGGGTTTTAGTTTACATTACCAGAGAGGGAGATTTGGGACATGGGCAAAAAATTTTAAATCAATAAAAGGGAAGGAGGAAATGCTGAAGGAAAAGATTGGTAAAGAAAAAGAGGCAGGAAGGGTGGAAGGCTGCTTCAAGGAGCCTCCCTTCCCGCACTTACGGGTGTCTCCGTTGGGCCTAGTGCCTAAGAAACAGACAGGAGAGTGTTGGGTGATACACCACCTATCCTACCTGGAAAAATATTCGGTCAATGATTTTATCTCGGAGGAGGATAGCAAGGTGTCCTACAGGACCCTGGAGGATGCGGTGGACATCATCAGAGCGAGGGATACAGCATGGCTAGCAAAGACTGACATCAAGTCCATTTTTCAGCTGCTGCCAGTGCATAGGGAGGATTGGGAATTGCTGGGTTTCCAGGTCAATGGGGAGTATTATTTTGACAAAGTCATGCCAATGGGGTGTTCGGTGGCATGCGCCACCTTTGAAAGGTTCAGCATGTGGCTGCAGTGGGTATTTAAGGCCAGGTATGGGCACGTTACCGTGGTCCATTATCTGGATGATTTTCTATTTATAGGCGAGGGGAAAAAGGGGGTACAGGTGATGCTGAACGATTTTCAAGAGCTGTGTGCGGAGTTGGGAGTGCCATTAGCAGCAGAAAAGACAGAAGGGATTACCAAGAGTTTAGAATTTTTGGGTATAGAAGTGGATACAGAGTGAGGGGGTGTTCCGCCTGCCGAGCCAAAAAGTAATCAAACTAAGAAGACTGTTGTCAGATTTAGGGAAAAGAAAGAGAGTGCCTTTAATCATTAGTCAGCAATTAATGGGCCATTTGAATTTTGCATGTAGGGAAATTGGGCTAGGCTGGCGTTTACATGACAGCTGGCAAGGGCTATGGCAGGTGGATCAAAGCCGTATCATTGGGTTGGCCTGGGGAGAGAGATCAAGGATGATTTAAAAGTCTGGGAGGAATTTATAAACACATACAATGGGATAGCCATCTGGCAGGAGGAATGGCTATACAACACTGATTTGGAACTTTACACAGATGCCTCAGGAGGGTATGGTGTGGGCGCCTACTTCCGGGGGAAGTGGGTAGCTGAACCTTGGCTGCAGGAATGGGTTGAGAGAGGGTTGATAAAAGATATTACATTTTTAGAGATATTCCCGATTTAGGTGGTGACAAAGATGTGGGGAAAGTGGTTGCAGAACTAGCAGGTCATATTTTGGTGTGACAAAAGGGAGGGTGGTTAATGTGCTGAACAACAGAGGGTCAAAATCTGGTTTGGTGCTCTGCATTTTACATCTGTTAGTGTTACAGGGGCTGACACTCAACATGAGTTTTAGGGCTAAGCACATTGCAGGGGAGAGGAACTCCATAGCTGACAGCCTCTCCCAATTACAGATGGAGAGGTTTCGGGTACTAGCTCCCAACACAGATCCAGTGTGACAGAAAATCCCAGAAGAGTTATGGGAGATTGGTTGGATGGAGCAGCATACCTCTTTCGAAGCTCATGGGCAGACAACACTCTAAAAGCTTACAAAAGCTCATAGAGAGTTTTCCAAGTTTTCAGAGTACAACATGCCATGGAGGTAAGTGGGGCAGTCATGGAGGAACAGGTAGAGAGGTTTGTGGTGGTGAGCGGGTAGGAGGGGTTGGCCTTTGCTACCATGGGGGTGCATCTAGCTGCAATAGGGTGGGTGTGCTTGATGAGAGGTTGGAGCAAACTCTGCAAAGGCACCCTGGTTAAGAGAATGATGATGGGCTGGCAAAGAGTAAAAGGGAGGGGGTGGGATAAGAGAGAGCCAATCTCAGAACAAGTACTGGAAAGGATAATGGCAACATTATCGGAGACTTGTTATACCCCATATGAAAGGGTGCTATTCAAGGCATTGTTTGCTGTGCTCCATAAGGGAGTATTCCAAGTGTCAGAAATAGTGGGGCCAGTAATACCCTCCGCAGGAAGTGGTTTACAAATGGGAGACATACTGTGGGAACAGGAGAGTCTTTTCTTCAAGATATCAAGCTCAAAGATGGACCAGATGAGAAGGGGCTTCAGAGTCAGAATCGAGCTCAATGTAAAAGCGGACCTCTGCCCATGCCGACTGATACGGGAATACCAAAGGCTTAGACCAAAAAAGGGGGGTCTGTTTGTTTATACATGAGAAAAGGAAGGAGGTAAAAGGGAGTTAAGTTTCAGGTGTGTTGAAATGAAGAGTTAAAAAGCTGGGAGAGAACTCAGATAGGTTCTCGTCTCACTCATTTCGGATTGGGGCAGCGTCAGAGGCGGCAGCATGGGGGATGGTCGTGAATGATATAAAGGCCATACGGCGAAGGTCGTCTGATTGCTATAAAAAATACATCAGAAATGCAGTACATTAACCCTGTCAAATTTTCTTTCTCCCCTACAGGAACTATGGAAAGAGATGGGATGGGGTGGGTAATAAAAAAAAAAAAGGGGGAGACAAGGAGTCGGAATGAAGGACCAGTAAAAAAAAAATTTTCTTTTTCTCTCATTTATGTGTTATAGATACAAGGTGCAGAAAGGACATTTGGATTGTGGGACACTCACACATTTATTGGGCGGAAAGGGAGGCAGCACAGAAGCCAGGTAGAAAGCAGCTGGGTTTTGACCACAGTGCGATACAGATCACTTGGAAAGGAATATGAGGGATGAGATGGGGGCAACTCCTTCCCTTACTGCTGGAGATGAGGAGGAACAATAAGGACCCAGACCTCCTCATAATACATCTGGGTGTTAATGATGTACGGCATGGCCCGTGGTTGGATATTTTTAACAACATACAGAGTGATGCCAAGGTCATGAAGACGTGTTGGCCAAGAATCATGGTTATGTGGTCTGAGATGATACCACGGAGGGTGTGGAGGCAAGCTAGACAACATAAAGCTATAGAAAAGATTAGGAGGCGAATGAACAGTAGAGTGAGATGGTTCATGTTAGAGAATGGGGGAGCAGCCATACAACATGATGAAGTAGAGGAGAGGATACCTGGGCTATACTGGGCAGATGGGGTGCATTTATCTCCTATGGGCAACCACATATTTATCGCTCTGCTTGGCAGAGGTATAGACCAGTGGTTGAAAGGATAAATTAAGAGGTCAATAAGGAAAGGGGGGAAGCTTGCCATCCAATGCAAGCTGGAGGAAAGCTAGTGGAAGATAGGAAGGAAATATTTGATAAGGAAAAGGGAGGGAAAATGGGGAGGGGGGTTGGGGAGAAACAAAAAAAGTGGAAACGGTGAAGGGTTATGGACATCCTGGTACTGTAAGTGGACAAGAAAGAGGGAGCAGGGATTGGATCTGCCCAAAAAAGAAGGAAATTATAAGACCAGCTCAGGTTTACACCCAGGAACAGAAGGAGGGGAACAAGACCCCCTCAGGTTTCGACGTCTGGGGGTGAAAAATAAGTGGAAGAAATCAAAAACATAACAAGAAGAAGGAGAAGACAAGGATCGGTGAAAAGGGAGTAGGATTTGAATGTGAAAATATGGACATAAAAGAGAAATTAAAAGGAACTCAATATTGTATGTGTTGTATATAAGTGTACAATATGTGGTGGATTAATAAAAGGTTTTGCCGACTGAGCAGCCAAATCTACAATATTGAGTGTGTGTCTCTTTCATGGGGGAAAGGGATCTGGAACAATGTGCCAATGCCTAGACATAGCTGCTAATTGATAGAATGAGTGGCTTTAGCAAACAGTTTGAAATAACATGATAGCTATGTTTTGCAAGCTCTGCAGGAGGAGTGAGTGTGGCGGTATGAGGAGCATGCAGAAGATAATGTTGCTGAGGAGGGAGAAATCTACACTGGGCAAAATTTACAGTACTCTTGCAAAACTGTGCAAATCTGCCAGTTTTGCTTTGGTGCAATTTTTGCAAAAATGCACCAAAATCTGGCATACATTTGCCAGTTGAAGTTGGTGAAAATGCGCTATTTTGATCTGAGATTGCATTTTATTTAAAATCTGAAATAGAAACATAGAATTTGATGGCAGATAAGGATCGTTTGGCCCACCTAGTCTACCCATTTCCCTACCCGATGGATAAGCTGCAGAGTCTAGTTAATCAATAGCTTACTTCCTCCAACCCCCCACTAGAATTGCCTTATGTCTGTCCCATGAATTCTTAAATTCTCCCACTGTTCCTGGCTCCACAACCTCCTCAGGATGGCTGTTCCATGCATCCATAACCCTCTCTGTGAAAAAATACTTTCTAACATTATCTCTGAGCTGTCCCCCCTCTATCTTCAAATTGTGCCTCCTTGTTCTTGTACATCTCTTTTCTGAAAGATGCTACCCTCTTGTACTTTGTTAATTCCCTTGAGATACTTGAAAGTTTCTATCATGTCCCCCCTCTCCCTCCTTTCCTCAAGGGTATACATATTAAGCTGCTTTAGTCTCTCCTCATATGTCTTCTGGTGCAGACCCAGCACCATTTTGGTTTCCCTCCTCTGAACAGCCTCCACTCTGTCTATGTCTTTGCGGAGATGGGGTATACAGAATTGCACGCAGTACTCCAGATGGGGTCTCACCAACTGTCTGTGCAGAGGGCCAACAACTTCCTGTTTTCTACTGTTGATCCCTCTCCCTATGCATCACAGTATCCCCCCAGCCCTCCTTACTGCCTTCTCACATTGCTTTCCCACCTTTAGGTCATCTGATATAATTACTCCTAGGTCTCTGGTGGTTTTTTGTTGTTGTTGTTATCTCACCCCCCATTGTGTACTCTTCCCCTGGGTTTTTGTTTCCCAGATGCATTAACTTGCACTTCTTTGCATTGAATCTGAGCTGCCATATAGTTAACCATTCCTCCAACCTTGCCAAGTCCCTTTTCATCCTTTCCACCCCACCTTGTGTATCAACCCTGTTGCAGATCTTTGTGTCGTCTGCAAAGTGACATACTTTTCCTTCCAGGTGCTCTCCAATGGCACTTATAAAGACATTAAAGAGCACCGGTCCCAGTACCGAACCCAGCGGTACCTCGCTAGTTACCCTCCTTTCTTCACTGTGGACTCAGTTTACTATTACCCTTTGTTTCCTGTTGTCCAGCCAGTTTTTTTATCCAGGCTACCACCTTGGGACCCACTCCAAGGCTGGCTAAGTTGTATATTAATCTTTTGTGTGAGACTGTGTCAAATGTCTTGCTAAAATCTAGGTAGGCCATATCCACAGCCCCTCCATGGTCTACTACTGTACTTTGGTCACCCAGTCAAAGAAATCTATTAGGTTTGTCTGACATGACCTTTCTGCTGTGAAACCATGCTGCCTTGGGTCCTGTGCCCCACTGGCCTCTAGGTACTCAACAATTCTTTCCTTCAGAAGTGATTCCATCATTTTCCCTACCACTGAGGTCAAACTAACTGGTCTGCAGTTTCCTGCCTATGCCCTGCTCCCACTTTTGTGAAGTGGAATATCATCTGCCCTCCTCCAGTCCTCAGGTACCACCCTGTCCTCCCATGATTTGTTAAAGAGAGTAGTCAGTGGCATTACTAGTTCTACCCTTAGTTCTTTTAGAATTCTGGGGTGAATTCCCTTCAGGCCCCATTGCTTTGTCCACCCTCAGTTTCAAGAGTTCTTTCAAAACCCTTTCTTCTGTGAATGGACTAGTATCGACCTCTCTATTCAGAGTGTTTCTCTTGTTTGGTTTAGGTACCTCCCCCTCTTCTTCCATTGTGAATACTGAGCAGACATATTCATTCAGTGTCCCTGCTTTTTCACTGTCACCCTCTGCCCACATTCCCTCCCCTTTACTAAGTCTCTGCATCTCTCCCATGTGTGTTTTTCAAATGGCATTGTTTAGAAAAGGTACACATTCAATGCGTTTTTGAAATTACACCTTTTTTGTGAAAATGCATGAATCTCTTCCTGCCAGTATGCCATAAGCAGATTTAGTAAGAGTGGGAGATTTCAGCATGTGTAGATGATCAGGAGAGTCAGAATTCATATGATAGCTAAGTAGTGAAACAGATAGACACGCTCTGATATACACATGCCTTGGTGTGCATTGTTACGCATGAGGCCACAGGCCAAGTGTGTCGACCACCCAAGGTGTGCATATATCAGAGCACAACCGCACACCTTAGAGTGCATTATCTATCTTATAAAATAGCAAAATTGTTTTGGAGGGGAATGAAAGTGCAGGTGTGCGGTTGCGCTCTGATATATGCACGGTCATGTGAAGTGTTTCAACGAATCAGCAGACATGATTTTTCATACCCATGTTTTTCATATATATATATATATATATATATATATATATATAGTTGCTTTTATTGTATTTTTTTTCTTTGGGGGGGGCTTTATGTTAAAATTGCTAGGTGGCAAGAAAAGCCCTAAATTCATCCATCAAGATATATCTGTTTTTTTGGATCTTTTTGTAAAGTACCATAAATAGTCATTTTGTGCTGCATTCTTGCCTTTTCATGACCTGGAGGACATCTGGCAAAGAGTCCAGAAACAGATGATGAAGGCAAGGGGGGTGGGGGGTGAGCGGAGCATCCCCCAACTGAAAAAAATAAAATATTGATGTACAATGCAGGGTCACAGAGTTCTACTATACATTTAACAAAGAACAGGGTAGAAGATCATGGGACAGGAACAGTGCAGAGAACAGGAGGGTGGGAGAAGCTGCTGTCACCATACCACTCTCTAAATGTTAACATTGTTATCTATAGCATTTTAGTATCAGATTCAATATGTAGTTTAAAAGTCCTGTCAAATTGTGCGATCACAAGCTCTAATTTCTCTCCACAAGAGCTCTTTCCCTTTCCCACCATCACAAAAAGCATTCCAGTATAGGACATTATGATGGAAACTGGCATCCACAGCCACTCAACTTAGCACTGCCGTTAATCATGTGTCTGGATTATAGTGACATCCTTAACTATCCTGTTAAATTGTGTTACTGTTTGCATCTTAAAATAATTTATTTTTATTATTTGGTGGGGTGATTAGCCAATAGAAATATGATCACAGTACTTTAATTCATCCTCTGCTCAGTCACCCCTTATACAGCCACCATCTGAATAAGTTTGACCCTTTACACAGCCACCATCTGAATGAAAGGAGAAGTCTGCACAATTTACAGCACTGCAAAACAGCACAATTTGAGGTACGCGGCCCAAAAGGGTGAGAGTGCTGTATTTAGCACCTACGACTCTGCAGCAGTCAGTTGTTGAGGGGGCTCACACTACCCACCAAAGCACAGCGAAGCTATTTGTATTCTTTTGTTCAAACCTGGTGCACACTAACACCTAATAAAGAAATAGAGAATTCATAATTCTATCGCCCCAAAAATGATTTTCAGAATCTATTTTTTAGTTGAATTCAAAATGTAAAACACTAAAAATATGTTTTGTATTTAGATGTGATCATAAACAAATCTGAATTATACTATATGTCCTAATGTACTTTATTATGCTACTATTAGTTCACGTAACAGAGCATTGCTGATCATAAATACTTTTTTTCTGAATTATACCTCCCATCTTCCCTTCTCTTTCACTACTGTAACCCCAAACGATGCCCTAAGTGCCCTCCTCACCATCAACCACTCTAAAGGTGCCTCCTCTGATGGCCTTGACCCAAAACTCCTCTCCCTCTCTGCTTCAGCCATTGCTTACCCTCTGTAAATAATCCTAAATCTCTCATTCTCTACTGCCTCGGGCCCCTCTTCATGGAAACATGCTGTGGTACTCCCTCTGCCCAAAGGGGGTGATCCCTCATCCCCTTGCAACTATTGCCCCATTTCTCTCCTCCCTACCCTTATCAAGCTTCAAGAACACATTGTCCTCTCCCAACTCACCTCTTTTCTATCTGACACCTCCTTTTTCATACCTTTCCAGTCTGGTTTCAGGAGAAAACACTCAACCACCACCTCTCTCCTATGGCTCACAGACTCCATCCAAACTGGGATGGACAATGGCCAAATGACCGCTGTCATTTTTGTTGATCTGGCCAAGGCCTTCAACATTGTATCTCATTCCTTCTCCTTGACTCACTCCCAGCAACTGGCCTATCTCCCTCTGCCACAAACTGGTTCAAAGCCTACCTTATTGGTAGAACCCAATCAATTAAGATGTTGGACGCTACTTCCCCATCCTCCCAATTAGAACTGGAGTCCCCCAGGGCTTGGTATTAGGGCCCCTCCTATTCTCTATCTTCTTAAACAACCTTCCCTCCTTTTTGCTCCCCATCCTCCACTATGCATATGTATGCTGATGATACAGTCCTGTATGCATCTGGCTCCTGTCCTGATGAGGTTACAACCAGCTTATAGCAAGACTTTAACAAGGTTCAGCTCTGGTTTGCTAACCATAAATATTTCCTCAATGCCAAAAAGACTGTCTCCATGACCTTTGGCACAAGGCAGAGACTTTCTAGGCTTCCCTCCCTACCCACTTTTCACACCCTTGAGGGGACTTTACTTGAGGAAACATCCTCCTTCAGGTACTTAGGTGTTTGATTGGACCAACCACTAAACTTCTCTGGACATATTGATGCCATCCAGAAAAAACTGTGCCCCAAGCTTGGTGCCCTGTTTATTAACTGTAGTTGCATCCCTCCTATGGCTAGGAGTGAACTTGTTCAGAAGATGATACTGCCCATTTTCAATTACTATGATGTAGTCTATGGTGCTGCCACTAAGTCCTCCCTGGCCAGACTGGACACCCTCTTCATTTCCTTCTGCCACTTTGTCCTTTGCACCCATCACTGTGACCTTTATCATGCCCTATCCTTCCCCTCTCTTACAAATAGGTGACTCTCCCACTGTGCTAAATTCACCTACAAGCACTGGTTAGGTGAGCTCCCTTCCTACCGCACCTCCTCCTTTATAACACCCCTCCACTCTCCCATTCCCGTAGATCAACTGACTCATGTACCCTGGTTGTCCCCTGCAAATCCACCCAAATCAGCTAATCCGGTTACTCTCACCGCCTCTCAAAAATTTGGAATTCCCTCCCCATGAAATCCGACACCCATCCTCTGCCTACTCCATCAGCTCAGCCCTCAATAATTATCTTGCACCTAGCTGTTCCTGCCATGTCCCTCCCTAATTCACTCCTCTAAGCCCTTGACAAACCCTACCCCCCTACCCTCACCTTCATTTTACTCTGGCACACTCACCCCCCAAATTTCTAGCCCTCCTCCCCTTCCCCCAATTGCTCCCCTTTACTGGCATCCATTGATCTCTTACAGAATGTAAAGGACCCCGAATGCTCTCCATGGGTCCCTCTCCCACCCCCCAAGAAGCTTGTATCTCTCATCTACTCCCTTCCCCCACCATCTTAAAGGGGTCTCTCTGGGACACTGCCTTATCCCCTTCTCTCTGGTTCCCCAGTCCCCTTGCAGAGTTCCTCTCATCCTGAAGGAGTGCCCAGGAACACCAGTCTTCACCCTCCCCCATCTCACCCCTCCCTCCCCTTTTCTTTCATGTAAGCACTTGCTTACTCATTAACCCAGCACTTATTATTGTCCACTCTTTCTACATGTTATGCACAACACTGTTATAACACTGTTTGTAACACCTGCCTTACGACTGTATGTTAATATTGATCTTGTAACTTGAATGTTTACTGTCTCATTCCAGTTGTACCGGGAGATGAGCAACTTGTTGCTCAGTGTGCCATCCTGGTGAAACAGTTCAATAAATAAATACATACCATATGTCCTAATGTACTTTTCTATGTGGTAGTATTTTGAAATCTAGAAACTCAATATCCTGAGTTTCACTATCTTGAGTCTGGCAGACCAATACATGGTTGCCCAACATGGATAATTTGCCTGTGGTGGAGAGAGATATAAAAATAAGATGGTGCAGGGGGCAAAGCACCCCACATTGGGGGTGCAGGTGGTGAAGCCTCCCAAAAGATGAAAATAAAAACTCCACCATGGGATACTGGGCAACCGGTCTGCTGGACTCAGGGTAGTTAAACTCAGGATATCAAGTTTCCAGATTTCATAATATATCCTTTTATGCTACTGTTATTTCTTATAAGATGGGCAAAGGATTTCAAGCAATCTGATCAGTTGTTAGCTGTGCATTAGATGCGTCTAATGCACAGCTAGAACTAGAATCCCCATTTAGAATACATAGGCCCATTTTATAAGCACAATAAGCCACTCCGAGGATGTGCATTAGAGAGTTCTAATGCACGGCTAGGGAACTGGATGCACTGGGCCTGTGGGCTCGTGTCTCACTACATCCCCCTAGCCATGCATTAGAACTGTCTAATGCACACCTCATCATGTCTTATTGTTTACATATAACACAGGGTTGCTTGGATGATCCATTTCAAGATGAGGCTAATTAGAGTGTGACTTGCTAATCAAGGGCTGCTCATAATTACCCTCCAACTTCTAATAATCACAGTAAATCTGTAGCTAAAACTGGTGCCATTAACTATATATTATGCACTTATGTGTATACATCACAGGATGCGCCAGAGTGAAGCCAGAGCAAGCACCAGGATGGGGAAGGTATCAACTGGATGGTACATTGCAGCCAAAACGGGATCCTTTCCCACTTAAACAAGGGGGCAGACAAAATTATTAAACCCTGCTAGGTATGTTTTTGCCTCTGTATCCTTCCCCACAGAGGAGACATTTACTATAAATACAAAAACATTTAAACTGCTTCACTGTCAGACTTTTGTAATTCTGACAGCCAATCAAATGGTACAGAAAGAAAGAAAGAAAGAAAGAAAGAAAGAAAGAAAGAAAGAAAAAGAAAGAAAGAAAGAAATGTCTTTGAAGTAATTACTGAAATATTTTTCTGTTTCTCTCTATCTATTGGAGATGAGGAGCAAAATGGGACTTCAAGCAGTCCACTAAGAAGCCCCCCACCAAAAAAAAACAGATATCAAATCATGATGAGCAGAGGGAGACAGAGGTCTTAACAAAAACATTGGAGAAACACTGGAAGGCTGAGGCTATTAAAAAAAAGAAGACCACAGAAAAACAAAGAAAGTAAAAAAAAAAAAATAGAAGAGCCAAAAAAAAAGAATGATGGAGCAGAAAAAATGCAGGATAGCAAGAAAAAAAAAAAGCCAAGGGTGGTGTTTGCTCTTGACCACTGATGCAGAGGGACCATGGCATCCAGAAAACCGGAGAAGTCATTGAGAGGGAGGGCAGCATTCGACCAGGGAAGCAGCTGCTGGACCCTCGCAGCTGGTCTCAGAACAGGATCTCCTGCCACCACAGCCAGCTGTTTTGTGGCTCCTTGACTCAATTGTCATTGTACTGCAGCAGGACAGTGCAGATTTTCGGAAAGGCATGGCATGTGCGGAGAGGATGCTGGATGCCATCCTTGCCAGGTTACATGCCCAGGAACAGTAATTTAAATCCTGGGTCACTGAAGCATTTGTGGTGGGTGTTATGTTTTCAGCCGGTGTCAGACTGTGAAGACAACAGCTTGACATCTCCAAAACATCCTGTTACCCAAATACTCAGTAATAAATGTAACAAACTCAGCATAAAAAATGGATAGTCTCTGGTACCTGTGGGGTTTTTTGGGGGGAGGGGGTTGTTTTTCTTATCCTTTTCTTTTATGTAAATAGCAAAATAATTATGTAATTTTAATATATATATATATTTTCTTTAAAATGTCTATGTGTGTTTTTTTTTTCCTTTTTTCAGTCAATTCTCACTTCAGTGTGTTTTCACTGCTGTATGTGGGTGGCCAATGGGGGTGCAGGTACTAACAAGGAGTTACACTGTTGGTTATGATTCAGAAGTGCTGATGCACTGTATTCTTTGGACTGCAGGTGTACCACATAGCCGCACAGGATGTAAGACCTCCCTTTAGCAGTGTGTGGAGTGTATTTCTGGTGGCTGATCAAGTCCAAAAAGAAATGGCACAATTTCCTTTAAAAATCAAAACATTGACACAGTCTGAGAGGGTTTAACAAAATGCTGTGCTTGTATGCATACTAGCTAATGCAAACATTTCCAGGACTGCTAAAAGCAACATAATCAATACATAATAAACTTCAGTGCTGTAGAATTATTATTACAGCTCTGCAAGCTTACAGCATTGCAAAACAGGATCCAGGACACCCAGATAAATACAGCATTTGTAGTAAGTCACAAAAAGGAAAATAACTCCTTCCTTAATTGTTAAGTATGAAAATGTACCCTTCCTAAATAAACACTATGAACTACAGTAACTGAAACAATAAAAAAAAACAAATGTTGCCACTCTTTCCTAGTAGATTTCAAAAGACAACATTTGCAGCTCTATTGGTCTGATTTCTCTGACAGCTCTCTCTTGAATGCATCGAGATGTCTCGCCATCACTGGAGCATACTCAACGTAAAATACAAAGGATTCATGGGAAGAACCTCCCTCCTTCCCTCTCTTAAAAGGTGCTTTTCATTGAGATTACTCCTGTTTTATATAGAAATAATGCACATTTCCAAAAGTGTGCATTTTTTTAGAAACGTTATTTTAAAAGTTGTGCAGTTTCATTCAAATTGTACCAAAACCTGCATGGTTTGCACAAAATACCTCCAATATCATGAGTTAACATCTAGGAGAGTCATGCGATCTCTAGCACCATCAATTTGCACAAATCGAACAAGAATGCACAGTATTTCATGAAACAGATGTAGTGCTGTGCAGAAACTGGGCATTTAAATATAATATAGCCTTTTCACTGAATTGCAAAGATATTCACAAAAATGGTATGTTTTCATGAAAAGTGCATACAACGGATTTGTGCAGTTTTGCCCACCACTACTAAAGATGCCCATGTGAAAACATTACCACTGAAATGGGGGCAGTTCACATGGGCTCTTGCCTTTGTCTGCACCTGAAAACTCTAGTATAATATCTTACTTCTGGCTTTGTCAATGGTGAGATATCAAAATAAATATAACACAAAGTTAGAAAGAATATAAATGAATTAAAACAAAAACACATACGATACAAAGTAATGTGCCACCTACCATACACAACAAGGCTGATGTTTCCACCTCAGGGTGAGACCTCTCAAGCTTCACTCTCAAGATCTATGATGAAATCTCATAGCCTTCATGTCTATGGGTGCCCATACATGATCTGTCTTTGGATTACTGTCATAGAATCTAACCCTGAGGTGTTCATGATTTATGAGATGAAGTCTACTATATTATGCCACTAAAATTAGATTAACAATGGTAACCCAAACCCTGCAGTACCTTAATGCTAGTTATTTATTGTTTTATTTTTTACTTTTTTTTTTGGTAGTTTAATTTCTAACTGTTCTCTTTTCCATGAGGGTTTCCAGCAGACAACCCAATCCATTAGAATGTGAATCAGTGTAGAGAGGACTCATATTGGGCCCTGTCCCAGTCAGCCAATCACCAATCAGATAACCTTTTCTTTAAGTATACCTTTAAAATGAAAGGAACTAAAACACATTTTATGTTTCTTGGTATCCAGTACAACACAATACAACAAAGGTGGGCACAGTGCATTTTCCTTTCATGAAATTGATCAGTTGCTCTCAGCTGAATCCATATCTCTTTGAATGAGTGGCAGAACAATCAAATGGAAAGAAATTCAGATAAAGAGATCAATTTAACTGATGTCAGCACATTGTAATACATTGCAAGTGTGCTGCTCTTATGTGTTATACAAAAAGTTACATTTATTATTATTGGACTGTATATAAATGCAAAATAAGTCCAGAACATAATGGCTTTGAGCCTAGAACTAATTAGTGTAACACACTAACTGAAATTCATTTAGTTTGTTACACAGCTTTCTGTTTTTTAATCAGTTGCTAATGAATATGTACATGTATGTTTCAAGATACTTGACTGGTGGTTACAGAGAAAACGTATTCCACTATGGAGCTAAAACTATAGTATGTATCAGACTCCGAAGAAAACTGCAACACAGCAAACAAGAGGCCCCACTCACAGTTATTTGGAGCTGGTGCAGCATTGTCACAACACCTACTTAGTGCCAATCCCAAGTTTGTGGGCAAGTGGGAATTGAAAGGCTTCTCCCATAGTCACAAAACGCTTTCAATGCAGCTTTATTCAGATTGAGCAGAGCTCACTTACAGTGGTATCCTGTTAAGGCAGAACTTCTGATGACATGCAAGCATTTTACTGACATAGAGCTAAATACAGTATGCAGCCAAAAACACATTTAGTTTTATTCGTAATATAAGCTAGTGATCAGAGCTCACTTACAGTGGTGTCCTGTTAAGGCAGATCTTCAAATGACAAGTGAGCATTTTACTGACATTGAGCTAGATACAGTGTGCAACTTACAAGTCATTGCACAGCATGCTTTCATAGCCATAACAGAAGTTTAAAATGCAAAGTAATGTGGAGAAGGGATGTGGACCACCATGCACATGTCCCACAGGGTCATACACAAAACAGAGCAACTCATGCAAACACTGCCGCCAAGTTTTTTACTTCATCCCCTACCTTTAGAATCATAAAAGGCAGGCAGACTGGGTGTCACACCTCTATAGCAGTGCACATTGGGGCCCATAGGGGTATGAAATTCAGCATGAGACTATGCACTGTAGTGCACTGTAATATATCTAGGGCTACAATGGGATTTCCACTGGATGCCAGGGAGTGATGAGGGTTTAGGGAGGGGGACTGGGCAACTAGTTTATAAAGAAATGTAACTCAACAGTGGGAACATTTGATACAGTATTGGCTTCAATGCATGCCTCAGGTACAGGGCTGGCAGGTTGGGGGTGGGGGAGAGAACTTCCAGCAGTATTGTCCTTTCCAGCAGGTTCTCAGCACAGTATAGCTCCATGCAATTGGTGCCATTCCCTGCTGCACTCTATTGGAGTCAATATCCAGCATGTTAGTGGATGCAACCCCTCTTAGCATCCACTAAAATTTGGTCAATAAATTTACTTGCCTCTTGAAATGAAACATTTTGTGGATAGCAAAAATAGATGGCATTGCAATGAGGCAAGTATTGCCCACCCCCATTTTACATCACCAGCCACTGCAGCTATGAATGGTGCCCAAGAAGTCTCACGTTTACATTTGGCTAGCAAGCTTCCTATCTTTAAGCCTGTCTAACTAAGGAACATATTTTCTAAATGTCAGCGTCTTTGTAACAACAAAGCAGTAAAAGGCTCAGCAAATATATATGATGAACAAGAGCATGTCTAGCAATTAGTAGGGAACCTTTGTCTGAATTTGTAAAGATATAAACAACAATGTTCATAAGGACAGCTTGTCTGTATTCTGTTTAGACAATGCGCATGATATTTTTTTCCTTTCAGCTACCTTTCAAAGACATAAGAAGTAAATGGATTGCATATGATGCATTAAACAGCATGTTGATACTGTATGGTAAGTGAACAGCAGCCTATTCAATTTACCACGTTCATTGCATTATGAGCTACTGAATGCTGAACTAGTCTTCTCATTGCAAAGCATATGTTTAGGATTCAAAATTCACACTTTTTCAGAGTTGCAATCTGAATGTTCTGTTTCAAACGTTGAACCCTTATTGTGAGATGGGTTTCATCCAGCCCTAATTATAACATTCACAGATGGGGCTGGTGTGTCCTGGAAAGAATGTTTAAATCAGATACTGCATTTCCTTTTGGCACCACAACTATCTGATACTGCAGCTTATACTGAGTACAAAGATCCAGTAGAGAACTACCTGACATTACTGACATTGTTACAGAACTCATCTGATCCAGGGTTATTACTGCATGTCAGTGTATGAGGCCCAGCATATTCCTTGTGAGCTATGGAAAACATTTAGCTTATGGAAGCATTTCCTAATGGCATTTATCAACACATATCAATAAATACAGTAGCTGACCATGACATGAAACTCTATGAAAACTTTTTTTTGAAATGTCCGTCAAGGTTCATTAGGTCAGTCTCAAACTGTTTTGTTGGTTCATCACAGAATTTAGAAAATAAGAAAATAACTAGCACAGTTCAATATGCATGAGACATATACATGGTGAGTGCTTTTTTGCTTGTGGGCAGATAGAGGACTGTAGACAAGCACTACTCTGAGCAGGGAGAAGAACTCCATAGCATCCCTTAGGGATCAGTACTGGTGCTTCTGCTCTTCCAAGTTTTCAGAAACAACCTGGAAGCTGGGATCTCAAGCAGACTGCTTAAGTTCACTGACACCACTAAATTGATCAGGGTGGTAGACTCCTTTGAGGTTGTGGATAAACTTTAGGAGGACCTGGACAAGCTGGGTGATTGGGCAGACTACTGGAGCCTCCAATTCAATGTAACCATATGCAAACTGCTCCACTTCAGCAGGAAAAATAGAGGTGTGGCATAAACATTTTTGAGGATCCTATTGTTTCAGTGGAAGAGGAGAAGAAACTAGTGGTCATAACAATAAAGTATATCAAGCAGTGTTCAGTTGCTGTCAAGTGAACTAGCAGACTGATGAGGTGAATCAAAAGGGGAGTGACCATTAGACAGGGGTTACAATGTTTCCACTATACAAAGCCCTGGCCAGGATCCATCTAGAGTACTATTTAAATATTTGGGGCAGGATTCATGATGAGGAATTTTTAAAGTTCCCCTCCGCAGCTGCTGTTGTGGACTGGAATCGGCCGCAGCTGCAGCGGTAGCGATTCACAGTCGCAGCAGTTGCGGACGGTGCTATGGTGGGTTCCGATGCCTGGGAGCAGCCTCCCGCAGCCACAGTGCTGCCCATGGCAACAGCATCTGTGAGCTTCTGTATTCCATGGAGCCGGTCGCACTCCTGCTCTACCTTCATGAATACCCACAGCTGCAGGCGACCTGCAGCTTCATAGATGGATTCCCACTAGTGCTGAGGTTTTCCCGCAGATGCGGGTCCTTCTGCCCTTTTAGTGAATCCTGCCCTCGGGCTCCAGAATACAAAACAGACATTGAGGAATTTGAGAGGGTACAATGCAGGGCCACTGCAGGATCAAAGGAATAGGGCATAAAAGCTGAGAGGAAAGGCTGGTGGCTTTATCATGTTCACATTGGAGCAGAGGGGGCTAAGGGGTGACATAATCTCACTCATCTGCATACTCAAGGGCATCACTAAGATTGAGCAGGCAGAGGAGTTTTATCTGGTGTTCTCCAGAGGGACACAGGAGCAAGCTCTGAAGCTCAGAGCTTGTAAGTTCAGGGGTAACATTAGACAGCATATCTTCCTCCAGAGGTTGGTAAACCTATGGAAAAGTTTACCTGAAGAGACAGTGGGCATGAGGACAGTACAAACCTTCAAGGTAAGCCAGGGCAAATGTTTGCTAAACAAGAGAATGACAGGGTACCTTGGGTAACATATTGCATATGACATCCCAATTAATGAGTATATTTTGCACAGCGTATTGCTTATAAAGCTAGTGTAGGAGGAACAACACAGAGCTAATATTCCTTTTGACCTTAAATAACCATGGGTTCATTGTGCAAAGATGGCCCAGATATGCACCAAAGACACCTACCCAGGAACTCTGGTGATCAGATGACTGTGCCTAACCAGTTAGCAGGCACTAGGAAGGGGGAAAAAAGAGTAAAGAATTTGGGGACTCTGCATACTTTTGCTGTGCATAGGCAGGATGGTGAATACCTGTGTAAGAGTGCTACTTAAAGAAACAGAGAGTGGTTCTTTGCTGAATTTCTCTTTTGTATTATATTTTCTGGCCGTTTTTCATTTAAACAGGATGCCAGAAGAGTCGCTTCCTTAGGAGGTGAAACAGACATCAGTGGAGCTCTTGCAATCCATTGACTGTGCCCAACCAATCAAAGGGCACCAGGAAGGGTGAAAAGAGTAAAAAAATCACTCCAAATCTAGTATCCCAGTATGTTTACATCCCAGCACAGGAGTAGAACAGTGTAGGAGAGGAGTACCTATGGAATTCTGCAAGGCATTAGCAGGGTAACCAGAGGTCCACAGGAGGCTCTGGAGGTGGGATAACAGAATATGGTAGGAGGGAACACATAAATGCCTAATGTATACTGTAACAATCAGCCCAGGGCAGGTAACTACAGCTTGTATCCACAGTAAAAGTATGTAAGGGGCACCCAGAAAAAAGTGGGGACAGGTAGGAAGGTTAAGAAAGGGGAAGCAGACTAAACCCTATCTAGGGTAGGGTAACAAGCTAGTTTCAAGGAAGAAAAAGGGAGAGGTAGGAGTACAAAGGGAGAAGGAAGAAGGTAGGAGGGTAAATCGAGCTTGCCTAGACATTAAGTAAAGTAAAGTTCATGGGAGTGGTGCAGTGCAATAGCTGTGGAGCCCCAGTCTTTCAGCAGACTTTCTGGAGACTGTGGTGCTGCCCATTATACACTCATCTTTCTGGCTTGCAAGTACAGATTACTGGACTCTGGGCTGAGCTGGCAAGGGTAAAGTGAACCTTCTGCACCTCTCAGGGGTCACCAAGACTGACACTCCCCCAGAGGAAAGTGGATGGACCTTGGTGAGCTCTGGGATGGTAGGGGTGATGGGAAAGGTGCATGCTTCTCCATCTATCCCACTGAAGAGCTCCTTTGCAAAACTGATGGGATGGGGCAGCCAAGAAGAGGTATCCATTGCAGTGTAGAGGAAATGGGGGTCCTCAGAAGTGAAGGCCCCAAGGAGAGAGAGAGGCCTCCAACCCAAAAGGAAGCAGTTGCCGGAGGGGGACTCTACTGTAAGGGGGACAGGCTTGGGGGAATAGGATAGGATTCCTGAGTGGTGCTTGGGTCGGAGGGATGGAAAGCATATCCAGATGATTGCTAAGGAGGCAGGAGCTGGCACAGAGCTAGACACCATTGTACAATGGGGAGAAATTACCTGACATGGAGAAGGTAAGAGCATAGTGCAGGGTAACTTCAGGGAGCTGGAGAGGGGCTTCAAGCAGGTGAAATGCATGGTGGCTTTTTCTAAGGTGTTGCTGTGTACAGACAGAGTGAGAAAATGATACTCTAAACTAGGGCATTTAATGACTGGTTAAAGGCACGGTGTATGGATGAGAGCTTTGGCTGCACTGGGGACAGGGTCCAGCCTGAAAGGATGAGGGCATCTGTAAGGGAGATGGCACACATCATTCCAGGAAGAGGACAATAGTCCTTAGTAGGAGGTTTAAAGGCTACTTGGATGAGCATTTAAATTAGATGGGGGAGGCAGTAAAACCAAAGGAGGCAACAACTGACCCCTTCCAGATGGTGAAGTGTCAAGGAGGGAGGGCTTGAGGGGAGAAAACTCCTGTATGGCAGGGGTGCAGAAAGACAGGAATGGGGACAGAAGATAGAGGGATATAACTCAGGTAAGCTAGGTAGAGGATTATTTATTTATTTAGTTATAGCATAGGAATTGCAACCCTTTGAGTCATAGACTCATTTCCAAAGGCTCCATGTCAAGTACAAGGCATTACAAAGACAAGAACAACAGGTGATTACAGTTAACAATGGGAATAGTCATTTATTTATTTATTTAGTTTTTGTTGACCAGGTAAGTGCACTAGGCAGATTCTGCCTATTTTCAGGCACGACCTGGTGGAGGGGGATACAGATGAATGCCAACTGACCTTGAACCAGATTAAGCTGTTGGTGGTATTTTTAGTGAATGAGGGAAATTTGGCCAGGACACCGGAGAAATTCCCCTACTCTGAGGTAGAGAGCACTGTGATTCTGAGTGACATGTTCAGTGTGTATTGAGACACCGAGGAGTGTGGACATGTGGGAGGCCAAGGTGCTGATCACCTCCTCGGCCCTCCTTCTACTATCAGTGATCGGTATGGCATCAGAGGAACTTATGGCAGGGGAATTCAATGCCACGATCGTCCAGGTTAGTGCACACACAGGTCTTACCGATAATCAGTCAGAGACTGTAGTAATGGATGATTCCAGTAACAGAATTGATACAGCAACGGATTGTTATAAAAGAGCATCCGTTTCTTGTCCTGCAGAACTGATTATTGCAGGAATTGGACTGTGCACAAGAGACTTGTATGGAGGTGCAGGAACAGGAAGTAGCAAGGCTTCCCCTGGATGAGGATCAGGCACCGGTTGAAACACCCAGAAAGACTATGGATGTACCGACTGTTACGGCTGCAGTGGGGATCTCCTCCCCAGTTCCACAGGAACAAGCAGTGAGTAAACCTGGATTTGTTATCCTGGTTACAGTGCCATCTTGTGAACACTGAGAATTGTGTTCTTCTCAAGGGTCTCTTTGGCAGTCTAGTGGAAGAGATGGCCTACCTTCTCCCCTGACTGATACTTTGGGTTCCCCCTTATCTGAAACTGTTTGTGCAATGCCCCTAACCCAGAACGCTGTTGACTTAAAGAACTCAGAACAGGAGCACTCTGATATTTCTCCTGCTGTAAGGCCTAATGCTTCTCCCTCTCGGGACCTCATAAGCAGTGATCTCCCTGATGGTGAGGTCTTGGCCCCAGAGGTTTGGGCTTCCCAAGCATTGGAGGCTGCAGAGTGGGTGAAATCTCCGGATGGGAAGGGGTGGGATGCGAATATTACATCATTGTCCACTGACTTGCTGGTATCTGACTCTGCACATGTACCAATTTCCTGTACTTCTATTCCACTGGGACAAGACTCCCCTGTAGTACAGCCTCAGTCCTCTCCAGCTATGGCTTCAGATACCCTTCTAGATGCTAAAAAATGTTTGGAGGGAGAGGCTTCGTCACCTGCCCCCTTTTCCACATCACACTCTGTGGGTCCTCAGAATATTGCACAACAGTCTTCATCTTCTGTTCCAGTACAGGTCCCTTTGGAGACTGAACCTGCACAAGACGTTACTCCTTCTGTTTGGCATGCTGGGATTAAGGAACAATTATTTCCTGCTACTTTTGGACTTTTAACAGAACCTGCGGCAAGGCGGAATGCGGTGCGTTTAAAATACATGGGCCCTTTGTCTGATTTCCCCAATAGATGGTTTGTTGGAAGGAAGTATGAAATTCTATTCTTATGACATTTATGCACTGATCCATATGCCTGGGGATTATGTATTCGATGTTAGTTTTAAGCATTCTGCAGGTCTAGATAGGTTCTGGAAACAATTCCAACTTCTTAAGCATACTCCTCTGTGGAACTCCTTTTTAGCGATTCCCTTATCAAAACCAGTCTTGAAGAAAATCACTGTACTATTTCGTAATGAGGGGGTTAATGAAAATATCAAAGCTACAGAAATTCAGAATACACATAAGGAGCCAGAAGAACTGTGGGTCACCCTGGAAACATGAAATGGGACAGCCATAAGAACTGGGGTTGTCTACAGGCCCCCAGACCAGAGGAAGGACATAGACACATTACTGTTAGAAGATATACAAAACATGACAGCTAAAGGGGAGGTTCTGATAATGGGAGACTTCAACATGCCGGATACAGATTGGTCAATACCAGCAGGAACATCTGCCAGAACTAGACTCATAGTGGATTCCTGCAGGGAGGGCCTCAAACAACTGGTACAGCAACCCACAAGAGACAGGGCTATCCTAGATCTAGTACTGACTAACAAAGAAGGATCACAGATCTCAGGTAGAAGGTCACCTGGGGCCAGTGACCATCACATGGTATGGTTCAATTTGGCTACTACATCTAAATCATCCCATTCCAAGGCAAAATATGGGACTTCAGAGGAGCTGACTTTGATAAGATGGCCAACAGAGTTAAGCTAGCCCTGACAAAAGAAACACAGGTGAGGGGTACAGGCAAAGTGGGCAAGCATTAAGGATGCAATACTTGAAGCAACATCCCATTGTGTTAGACAGAAAAGGAAGTGCAAAGAAGAAGGAAACCACTTGGTTCTCAATACAGTAGCAGAAAAGGTCAGAGCCAAAAGGCTGGCCTTCAGGAAATAAAGGGAACACAGCGGATGAAGATAGGGAGGCATACCAAACTGCCTAAGGAAGCAGGTAAGGCAGTAGGCAGGCAAAGTCCCAAACTGAGGAAACACTAGCACGAACAGTAAAGAAGGTGACAAGACTTTCTATAGATACATTAGTGAAAGGAGTCCAGAGGGAGTATTGCTAAGCAATGGAGAAAAGGGCATGTGAGGAGGAGAACCCTGTAAGGCATCTATCCTGAAACAGATACTTTTGCTCAGTATTTACTGAAGAGAAGGTAGGGCAGGGCCACAGCTCAGCATCATGGACACAGGGGTGAGGTGAGCACTACTCCCTTCACAAAAAGAAGGTCCTACAAGAGCTTGCTAAGCTCAGGGTGGATAAGACAATGGGACCTGATGGCATACATCCCAGGGTACTCTAAGGAGCTAAAGGAGGAACTAGCAGAGCCATCAGCAGAATTGTTTAGTGAGTCTCTGAGCACAGGAGAGGTCTCAGAAGACTGGAGAAGGGCTCATGTGATCCCTCTCCACAAGAGTGGTAGCAGGGGAGGAGGCGGGGAACTACAGACCCGGTCAGTCTTACCTCAGTAGTGGGCAAGATTATGGGCACTCCTTAAGGAAAGGATAGTGCAACACCTGGAATCCATAGGGGCACAGGATCCAAGACAGCATGGGTTTTACAAGGAAGGTCCTGTCAAACTAATCTCATAGATTTCTTTGACTGGGTAACCAGAGTGGTGGACCAAGGGGAGCAGTTGATGTAGCCTACCTTGACTTCAGCAAAGCTTTTGACACTGTTCCACATAGAAGATTGATAAATAAGCTGGGTAGGCTTGGGGTGGGTCAGAAGTTGGTCAACTGGGTGGCAAACTGGTTGCCGTGGAGAAACAGAGAGTGGTGGTAAATGGTATCCAGTCAGAAGAGATGCAAGTCACAAGTGGGGTACCTCAGGGATCAGTCCTGGGGCCAGTCCTCTTCAACATCTTCATTAGTGACCTTGCAGATGGACTAGAGGGTAAGGCTTGTCTGTTTGCAGATGACACCAAGATCTGCAACAGAGTAGATGATCCAGATGGGTGGGCAGAATGAGAAGAGATCTGGATAAACTAGCAGAATGGTCAGAAGAGTGGCAACTGGGATTTAATGCAAGAAGTGCAAAATCATGCACATGGGAAGAGAAACCACAAGCCACCTATGGGCTGGGAGGGAGTTGCTAGCAGTCATAGGAAGAAAAGAGACTTGGGCATCATCATCACTGATGACCTAAAATCATCCAACAGACCTCTAAAGCAGGGTAAGGCTAGGGGGTGTTAGGGTGTATTAGTAGGGGTATCACAAGTCGTAGGAGGAGATAATAATCCCTCTGTGAGACACTGGTTAGAGCCCATCTGGAGTACTGCATGCAGTATTGGAGGCCACACCTTCACAAGGACATTAACCAAATTGAGGCAGTCAGAGAAGGGCAACAAAATGGTGCAGGGACTGCATCAGAAGACATATGAGGACAGATTAACAGAGCTCAATATGTATACCCTTGAGCAAAGGAGGAGAGAGGTGATGATCGCGAGGCATTCAAACACCTTAAGGGCATAAACAAGGTGAAAGAGTCTAACATGTTTAAATATAAGAAAAATAGCAGGACAAGAGGACACAGCATGAGATTAGAGGAGGCCGATTAAGGGGAATGTGAGAAATTCTTTTCACAGAAAGGGTGGGTGGATCATGGAATGGCTTACCACAAGAAGTGGTGGCTATGAATACAGTGCAGGGCTTCAAACAGGCATGGGATAGGCATAAGGGAGCAATACAAATGACTATGAATAGATAGGCCACTGACAGAGCAAGGTCCGATGGCACATTTATAAGGTAGAAAAAGAAATGGGCAGACTGGATGGGCCTTGCGGTCCTTATCTGCCGTCAACTTCTATGTTTCTATGTTTCTATGTTAATGTAGCATACATCACCTACTGGCTGCAGCAGCATTGTATTGTTAAGGGACAACCAGAAACTATTCTGGATGAAGAAAGTCTTTGGACTGGGGTTGGATATTTCTAGTGGATTTACAATTGGAGAATGGTTTAACAAAACATTTACCCAATTGTTTTTTCCTAGGGAGGGATAGGGGAGTAATATTTTACACAGGGCAGCCACGGGCCTGCTATAAGTGCGGTGCATTGGGCCACCTTAGTAATGTCTGTGACCAGCAGAAGTCTGGACTCTGTGGAGATTTGGGACATGTGGGTGTGCATTGTAGGAATCCTCCTAAATGTAATCTTTGTGATGAACTTGGCAATACATTTCGGACATTTTCCTGGGCTTCCTATAACAACACAGACCCAGCCATTCAAGCAGAACAAGACGTCTATGTGGCAATGGCCCAGAAAAAAAGTAAAAAAGTACATGATCTGCTTACCAACCCCCAGGCCTTCCCCTTGGTCCCTCCTCCAGAGCCCCTAGCTCCACTGAAGGACACTTCAGCCCCTTCAGAGCCTGTCCTTTCGGATATGGTTCCTGTGTCGGAGATGGTACAGGATTCATTTTTTTCTGCACAGGATGTCCCTTCAGTACCTGTGGCCTTGACAGTAAAAGATTCCACTGTACATGAAATGGACTTGGGTGCACTTAATGGTCCCACAATATCCATGGAAATGTCTTGTATGCCTCCTCCTGATCTGAAACAGGAGGCGTTTTTTTCATAGGTGACTCGATCTAAGTCCAGTAAAATCAACCTGGACAGCCAGGTTGAATATGATTCCTTCCCCTTACAAAATACCTATACACTTTTATTCGAACAGGACAGAGAGGAGGATGGTTTGGAATCAGACATCTCTTCTGTGGCCTCCTCACATGTTGAGATGGTCCCACATGAAGGAGTTTGTGATAAACCTAAGCCAAAAAAGAGAAAGAAAAGGAAATGACATGTTAATTTCTTGTATTGTCTGGTCAATTTTTTTTTCTCTAGTCCTTTCTTATTCCTCATGTGTCCCAAATGGAAAAGGGTGTTGTTTTTCTCACTATTACTGTGAATAGTATTAAATCTTCCCGTAGAAGACAGGTTACCTTTGCTAGTTTACGAGAATGCTGTGATAATATTATGTTACTTCAGAATACTAGGATATATTCCTTATTACAGTTGAAAGAGGCAGAAAGAGACTGGAGGTGGGGTGTTTCTTTGTGGTCCTAAGGTGAAGATACATGTGATGGATTGGGTATTTTGTTTTCTGGTATAGATGTTAAAATTTTGAAAGTTCTTGATATTTTGCCAGGTAGAGCCATGATGATTGAAATTGTCTTTTCTAATTGTGCATATTGTATAATTAATATATATTCTCCTCAACAGAAGGCGGATAGGGCAGCTTTGTTTAAGAGGATTGCCCCGTACCTGCATACTGTACTTCAAAACTAGACCCATCGCTTGACTTTAACCTCCACATTGCGACTACATGCAAGACAGTTTACTCAAAACTTGGTCTTGCCTTTAAAATTAGGTCCTCCCTCAATGATTCTGCCCGGCTCGCTATTGCACAAGGATTTCTCCTCCCTGCTCTAACATATTGCTCTCAGGTTTACCTTAAAGCTAGCAGAGGAGCACTCCAGAAATGGAGCACCTGCTATAACAGTATACTGTATGCAGATTTGCTCTCTCCACTCACAGACTTACCCATCATTGCCTGCTCTACTCAAAACTAAATTGGCTGTCCCCAGACTCGCTCAGACACTATTCTGCAGGCTGTACAACTGATAATATGATCAGAATGGGATCCCCTAAATACCTTGCCGAACTATTAACTCAGCCCTCCCAAGCATACCTCCTCAGGACATCTGCTCAAACCCAACTTGAAATTCCCAGATATCTCACACAAAAAGGAGAATGATCCTTTGCCATATCTGCCCCCCCCTTCCTGGAACTCTCCATTCCTCCCACATCAAACTCTCCAAATCCCACAAGGCCTTTAAACTGGGTCTTCGGGCACACCTATTAAAATCTGACTGCTGCTCTTGTGCTGTAACTTGAGCTTCTCTCCCAGCATTTTCTCCTCCCTATGGCACTTACTGATTTCCTACTGGTCTCCAAAATCTGAAAGTTTCCCACATCCAGCAGAAATCCTATTGTTATAATGCTACTTCATTTAAGTTTTGTTTGCTGTTTTTCATTTCAGTTTAGTCATTGATATATCATCAGATGAAAATAACTAATGTAATGTTATCTGTTTCTCTTTGTCATTACTGATAATGACTGTACTTGGCTGTATACTGTTCAAATGTTTGCTCTCACCTCATGCTGCATCAAGAAATACTCTTTAATGTTGACTCTGGTCTCCCGTGTCTGTACTCTCCCGGGTCGTGCCTGAATATAGGCAACATTGTTGTCTAGTGTACTTACCCGGTAAACAAAAACCAAATAAATAATAAAATAAATAGTGCTGTGGAAGGGGGGGTTGATTTTAATTGTGACCTAGCCCCAAGGGACTGGGAAAGGAAAACACAGAAGATTTTTTGTGATACAAATATGCTTCATGAGGTACTTACAAACAATAATCTAGCAGATGTATATGATATTTTAAAAATCTCCCCTCAGCATACTTATTTTAAAGGGGTCCTGTCTTCTCGAATAGATTTCTGTTTTTTATCAGGGAGGCTTACTTGTTCAGAGGTAATGGTATTACCTATGGAAACGTCAGATCATGTGGTGGTCAAAATTCGGATAGATCCATATCAAAACTTGCTATGGGCCATGCCTGTTGTAAGCTAAACGTTGAACTATTGCATGATGCTATGCCTGTCAAACAGGTGAAAGCTTTACTTGCTGCTCGGGGCAAATCTTCGTTTTTTATATGATAGCCCTATTGAATGGTGGGAAGATACTAAGTTAGATTTGAAATTGTTATTTCTACAAATTTCAAAATGTAAAGCCAGAAATTTTTATTTGACATATTTGGGTTATAGAGCACAGTATCTGAAACTAACTGACCCAGGTGTCTGCTTCAGATGATATGGCTTTAACCAAACTTCAGGACGTTAAAATTAAAATGTATGATTTTCTTAAAATCAAAGAAGACTGATGTTCCTACCAGCAAAAATACTTGGTTAAAGGTACTAGGCAGCAAGAAAACCCATATGATCTCCTGTTACAGGGTTCAGAACAATTTGGGATGACTGCTTTACAAGATAGTGATGGCACTGTGGTGCAGGATGTCAGGGGAGTTTGTCAAGTTGTACAATCTCATGTTAGGTCTACATTTCAAGATGTCTCCCCAGCCTTGTCTAGTACATTTTTTCAAAATGTAGTTATTCCCCATTTATTACCAGAAGAACTACAGGATTTGGTGGCCCTATTACTGATTATGAAATAAATTTAGCTATCAATAAATTATCAGCACGTACTACCCCTGGCATTGATGGTAATCCCAATGAATTTTATAAAGTTTACTTGGATAGTGTGCTTCCATGGTTGTGTGTTCTTTTTGCATCTATTTGGTCAGAAAATAGACTCACACCTAGTATGTGTAATGGAATAATGATATTTCACTTTAAAAAAATGGATTCAAAACAGTTGAAAAACTGAAGACCTATCAGCCTGTTGACCTCAGATTACAAGATTTTGGCCACTATTTTAACAAACAGTCTTTCAAAAGTGGCAAGCAGTTTGCTTATTTCAACCCAAAAGTGTGCAGTTCCAGGCAGAAATATTGTGCACAATCTGAATTATCTAAGGGAACTGGTTGAGCAAGGTTTGTCCAGTATCTCCAGGTTATCTTTTGTCTCTAGATCAGGATACAGCATTTGATGCTATCCGACATGACCATATCTAGGCTGTTTTACATTTTTATGGTATTCCAGAATCTTTGCTCAACTTTTTGAAAACTATGTATTCTGCGGCACAAATTACTCCTTTAGTAAATGGACATATGGGCATTCCTGTCAACCTTAAAACTGGGGTGCGACAGGGGTGTCCTTTAAGTCCTTTGCTTTTTGTCTTTGGTCTTGATCCTATTTTAAGTATGATAGATGTAGATCTTCAGGTGCTATCACTGTAGTGACTTTGGATTCAGGGAAAAGGGTTCTTCAAGTCCTCCAGGAGTTGCAGCCCTAAACACGTATACAGGTATAAGGATTACTCCTACAAAGAGTCAGACGTTGGTTTTAGGCTTGACTTTGGTTCCAGAAAATGTTGTCATACCAATTGTTACAGATAATGTACAGTTACTGGGTATGGCTGAACCCAGTGAAACGGGTCCATACCTACAGGGCCTGGAAATCTGGAAGCCTTAATATGATTCAGTCTTTAGTGTACATATTTGGTCATTTCTTTTATAGTACTATTAGGCCAATGTTATTAGCTACTGAGAATATGGGGTCTCTGTGCATGAAATTATGGGGAAAAGAATTATTGACGGTCTGGGGTAGAGGTAAATGGTACCCGTCAGAAAAGTTACTCCCAATTTATGTTAGAATAACACTTAAATACATAAGAATGTGGAAGATTGAGCTTCTCTGGTTCATTTCACATGAGAAAAAATCATTCCATAAACATATTGTTGACATTTGTTATCTTGAGGATCCCCTGTTTTCAGTCCCTGATACTGTGAAATCTGAATTATTGCTTGCCAGTATTACTGAGCCTAGAATTCCAAAAAAGATGCAAGATACGATCTGGCTCTGCGGGCATCAGAAGCTTAATATGAAAAATAATCAGAAACACAAACATTTGGGAGATAGATACTGTTATGAGTTATTCTGTCAGGAGTGCCTGGAAACTATACAACATCTATATTTTGAATGCATCCATGTGAAGGGATTCTGGTCTGCACTGGCTAATTGGTGGAGTGAGCCTGTTTTTCAATTTATGACATATGATATCTTTCCGAAAGAATGGCATAAATGGAATCGGAGTACGGTTTTTGTGTTTTTGGCTTGTATTAAATGGGCTATCTGGCAAGCAAGATGTTTGAGATGTCTTCAGAATAAAACTGTTCAGTTGCAGGATTTTTTTTTTCAAATTCAGAGTGACCTAGATAAATTATATGAGTATGAGTTTCATACCTTGGGGTCTGAAGTAGGACTACGATTATGGCACAATGTTGGGTGGGTGGGTTTGCTTGTATATTTTGCAAGTAACGTGGATAGCTGATCTCTGTATTATTATCAATACTTGTTACTGTATTTGGATGGTTTATGGTCCTATTTATGTTTTTATTTGTTATTCAGTGCATATATTTAGTTTCTTACAAGATACTGTATATGTCATGTTTTTGCTCTGCCTGTCTTCCTGATTTGTGCTTTCTTATTGTATTCTGTTTTTGGCTATCTAATAAAAATTTCCCCTATTCTTTTCGAGAAGTGCCATGGGATCTTTAACACCCACCTGATCTACCACCAGAACAGGCAGATGAGACCTCAGTTTAACATCTCAACCCAAAATACGGCACCTCAGGAGTGCAGCACCCCCCTCATGCTACACTACAGTGTCAGTATTGGGATATTAACCCAAGTGCCTGGTGTGGGGTCATACAAGTGAGAGTAGGTAAACTGGTGGAATGAATGTGACTATAACATACATAGAGTAATTGCCTATACATTTGGTAGCTATGAGAAAAAAGAGGCAGCATTACATGCATACAGAAAGTACAGATGTGCAGTGTAGATACTTAGGTAGATTGCCTATACATGAGAAAGCTATCAGATGTAGCAATACAGGTAACAGTTGGATTGCAGAGTGCTATCTATAGTGATGTTTTGCATGGTGCAGTCTCTGGGGAGGCATTGTCAAGATCCTGAAAAATAGGAATGTGCTATGAGTTAGCTAGGGTAGGTCTTGGGCACAGGGCCCTGGATTACGGTGATCCACGGGGCTTCAGGGAACAACAGAATCAGGAATAAGAGGGCTGGGCAGTAGGCAGAGGAGGAAGAAGGTATAAAAGGCCATGAGCTCTAATCCAAGCAATACTGGAAACAAAATTTGAGACCTCAATGCTATCATGTTGGAAGTTAACCTGGATTTAGTAGCCATTATTGAGTCATGGTGCACAGTGCACCATGAATGTGACATTTCCATACTGGGCTACTCTCTGTTCTTGAGGGACAGAGAAGGGCGGAGGGGTTGCATGATATGTGATAGAGGGAACCAAGGCCATGGAGGCACAGGGGCACAAAGAGGAAAAGGTGGGGCTGGAGGTACAGTGGATCATGCTGGTGACAAGCTCTGGGGCTGCTATCCATACCGGGGTACTGTATCGACCTCCAGCTTCTGGGAAAGGAGTTACATTTGGCACTTGGGGAAGTCATCATCAGAACAGCAAGTGAGGAAGTGAAGGGGAGGGATGGGGCTGCTAGTTGGTGACTTCAGTCTGATGGATGTGGAATGGAACTTTCCAATTGTGGCTTCAGCTAGAAGCAGGGATATTCTTAATCTCCAACAAGGAGCTTTTCTCAGGCAGCTAGTCAAATAACTCACTACAGATTGGACAGTGCTAGCCCTAGAGCTTACAAACAGAGACAACACTGGAGACGCCACAGTGGGCAGTCCCCTAGGTACCAGTGATCACTATACACTGTACACTGTTGTTGAACATAAAGATTGAAGCAGAGACAAAACGTATATGGACCAGGGTGGATTTAAAAAAATATGGGAGACTGCCTCAGAAAACATCTCATGGATGGGAATGCCAGGGAGGGGTAGAAGAACAGTGGAGAATAGTAAAATAGGGCATAATTAAAGCAAGCAATCTCTGTGTTAAGGAAGTGAGTAAATGCAGAACACAAAAAAGATCTTTATGATTCTCTAAGGAAGAGGCAAAAATGGAGAAGGAAAAAGGGGTTGCATTTGAGAGGTATAAGAAAACACAGAGGGATGAAGGCAAGGAGTTATACCAAGTAAAGCAGAAAGAAGCAGGCTGGGCAGTGAGGGGAGCAAGGGTACAGACAGAGGAAAGGATTGTCAGAGAGGTTACTAAAGGGGATACAACTTTCTTCAGATCCATAAGTGAGAAGAGGAAAGTAAGGAGAGAGATAGTAAGGATTGGAAGGGCACAAGGCAGAGACTGCACAGAAGAAGACCTAGAAAAAGTTGACATCCTAAACCAGTACTTCTGCTCTATCTTCATGGGGGGAACCACCAGGGAAAAGCATAATTGGGGTGGGGGAAGTAGGCACAAGTCCATTTTCAGAGGAAACCCTCCTTTATGGACTTGCAGCCCTGAAAGTGGACAAGGCTGTGGGACAGGGCAGGGTATACCCCAGGCTACTGAAGGAACTGAGGGAGGTGCTAGCTACCCCACTGACAGACTTGTTCAACAGCTCACTGGAAATAGTTGTGGTTCCAGATGACTAGAAAAGGGCTAATATGGTCCCTCTACACAAGACCTGCAGCAGGGAGGTGGCTAGCAAGCATAGGCCAGTCAGTCTTACTTTATTGGTGGGCAAATTAATGAAAACTCTTTTCAAGTGAAGATCAATAGAGTATCTTGAATCCAGTGGGCTGCAAGACCACAGGCAGCATGAATTCAAGGGGACAAGGTCATGCAAAATGAATCCAATAGATTTCTTTGGCTGGGTGACCGGGGAAATAGATCAGGGGAGGGCAGTGGATGGGGCCTATTTGGGTGTTAGCATGACTTTCAACATACTGCTGCACAAGAGGCTGACAAATAAGTTAAACAGCCTAGACATGGGATCCAAAGTCGTAAATTGGGTTGGAAACTGGCTCACTGATAGGAGAAAAAAGGTGGTGGTTAATGATATTCACTCTAATGATGGGAGAGTGGCCAAAGGGGTACCACAGTGCTTGGTACTGGGACTAGTCCTCTTCAATGTCTTCACAAGGGACATTACAGAAGAACTAGAAGGGAAGGTATTCCTTTTTAAAGATTATACCAAAATCTGTAATAGGGTGGACACTCAGACTATAGTGGAGAGAATGCAAAAGGATCTTCAGAAACTCAAGGAGTTGTCAAAAGCATGGCAGTTGAGGTTCAATGCCAAGAAGTGCAAAGTCATGCACCTATGACATAGGAAACCAGGATCTGAGTATAGGAATGGGGGAGTGGTACTAACAGTCACTAGACAGGAAAAGGACATTGGCGATATCATATCTGAGGACCTCAGTGTGTCAGAGCAGTAAGACAAGACACTTGGAAAAGACTGCCAGTAGAAGTGGTAGGGGTTAAAACAGTAGGGGCTTCAAGCTTGCATGGGATAAACATAAGGGTATACTAGAAAGCATGCAGGAAGGCAGGATGCTCACTCGAGACCAAATAGGTTCTGCCGAGGCAGATTAGGCAGGATACATCTCAGCGAACTGTGTAGGAAATGCAGTCATTTTCTGCTTACAAATTCTGTTTCTATGTTCTATGTACCTAGATCATGATGTTCCACACCCACAGAGTGCATCATAGGGGAGGCCTCCTTGATTCACACACAGAGGGTTCATTGGAATGTCAGGGGTGGGGCAAGGCTACAACAATAGGTATCTAGTTGGAAGCCCAGACTTGGACTTGAGCAGATGGAGCAGAGCATTGTGGAATATGATAGCCTGTATACAATTCTTAAAGGAATTGTTTGGAAAGCTGGGACAACCAGCATAGGCCAGATTGAGTCCCAGAAAGTTCAGAGATGAATACGGGAGACATATGGTTAGGGCAGACAGGTGGTACTACTTGGCCCAACTTGCATAATGCCACTGTCCTCCACACCTCCTCCCCAGTGTGTACAAAACTTTCTGTGAAGTGCATAGATTTTCATCCCTGTCCATGAGTCTCTACAACCAGGCCAACTGCATAGTGGCACAAATATTTTATAGCAGCACTCAAACATAGGGGCGTTAATGTGCAGAGGTCTCTGCATGTGTGGTGTGGGACCGCTGTACACCAGCAGCCTCCTTACATGAGTGCAGAGGGCATCTGGTGTCCTATGTGGATTGGGCCCTAAGTTATAATGGGCCCTATGTACAAAGGTGCAGAGTGGGTATGTGTCACATATCCCTGGCGCTTAGCCCACTCCACACCCACCTATGCTCACTGCGCCTCCTGCATGGCATGCACGACTGGATGTCCACCCCCCTCCGCACCAGATCCCAGGTAGCATGCGGACCTATGCATGGGGGGCAGACCAGGGGAGGCACAGGGGGTGTTCCAGCACTCTGCGAGATGCACGAACATGCAGAGTGCTGGGTGCAGGTGTGGGCACCTCTGCCAGGTCGGGGCAGATGTAAAAGTGGGGGACCTGTTATGTGGTTCCCCAGAAGTGACAGCCACAGACTGTGGCTGTGAGTTCAGGTCCATTACACCCCCACTGAGGAAGCCCCAGCACATGGGGCACACTGGGGGACATGCAGGTGGCATCTGAGCACCTGCCGCCAACACTGCATGTGGCACTCTATGCACTGGTTCCTCACCTGGTGTACATGGGCTCAGGTTATCCACTGAGGGGTCTGAGTCATGTGGCTGATTGGCTGCCCACCCAGATCTGCAGCTCCGCACCTAACTGCCCCATGGGCCTGTGTGCCGGGGGGGGTGGAGCCATGTATGGGGGTCGCAAGGTGGCCACTGTTTGTGAATGTGGCCACCCATGGATCTCCCATGGGTGAGGAGCAGCGTGAGCAGGGTACGCACCTCCGGCGCATTATACTCACCCCTTCATACATAGGGGCCAGTGTTACTATAGTACAGATTGCATTCAAGTAACTGTGCACTGCAGTCCCAACTCATTGCCATATAAAGCACCACACCACATGCTCACAACAGAAAAGGTGGCAACCCATAAAACTATATAGCAAAACAAATAAATGGTGGCACTCAACAGAAGGAACTTCAAACACAGAAGTATTAAATCTAACTCTTTGTTAGACCCACACAGAAGACAAAGCCTCACGCATGTGAGGCAAAGCACTGGGGCTTAGTGCCATGTTCTCTGTGTGGGTCTAATAAAGAGTCTGATTTATCACTTCTACCACTTCTACGTTTCAAGGCTTTTATTTTTGCTGAAGAGACAATTTGTTTCAAACTGATTTCTTAGGATATTCAGTTTTAAATGTGGCTTCATTGGTGATGCAGTGCCTGTTTGAAAATGCCTTGCAAAATGGAATTTACCAGGAACACATCTAAAGTTCACTGCAATTGCTGACATATTCATATCTCAAATCACAGCCCAGTGCCAGCCAAATGTAAAATTACTTACTGTAAATGCAGAGGGTACTGCTTATTAATATTTCTTTTGGACTGCAGCATGTGATGAAATACAGAGACCCCCTGTGTCCTTTTGGAAATTCATCCCTTTGAACGTAGTAGTAGTGCTGATCCATATGCAATACTTTCTATCTCCACAACATATATGATCTCTGCCAAATGAGCTCAGCTGAAGGCCTGCACACTATATTCTGTGCAAGGCAAACAGGAATGAACTTTATGCATTGCATTTTAAAAGCCTCTGACCTCAAAGGGACAACTTTTAAATGCATTCCAGCAGATGCAGGCACAGGTGTATAGTGCAATCGTGTCTGCATCCAACTCTTTTGAAAAGCTGACTCATCTGTTCTTAGTAATAAAAAAATAAGGGGAAAGTACAGTAAATACGGAAAATATCTGAATTACAAGTTGTATTATGTCCCAGTATTATGTTTTGTAAAGTTGTCTGCGAGATGCCAGACGATCTTCAAAATCACTCTTCATGCATGTAATCCCCAGAGATAGAAATGTATGGGGAGTGTGGGTTTCAGTCTAACATTCAAATTACTGTAGAGTTATGAAGACAAAATTATCTTTTCAGATAATTTGGATAGTGTGACATACCCACAGATCTGGGTCTGACAGTGTCTTTGTTGCATAGATAGGTTGCATTATCAAGGTTTGTGGATATGCTGACAAATTATAAACTTTTTTTTCTCGCTCATTTTCAGCTGATACTACAGCACATGCTCAGAGGAAGGCATGTCCTGAATATAAGGGTAAATAAGCATCCATGAGTTTAATGCACGTGCTCAGTCTTTTCCCCTACCCTGATTCAACATGGTCATGGAATGCACCTCTGGCAGCAAGGCTTTTAGACCTATATGGATTAAATGTGTTGGGAAACAGTAAACTGTATGAAAATCTTGAAGGTTCTCACTGGAGACTTTTGAATAAAGATGGGCAAAGTTGGTAAAACTTATTCTGTGAATCAATCTCTGAAAAATCACACAATTCATGGAGTTTGGATTGATCTGTGAAGTGTGAAATTTCACCACAAGGTGCGGAGTTTTGCCTGTGAAGAGCAGAATTTCACCAGCAAACTGTAGAATTTTACCCTTCACAGGCAAAATTCTGCAATTTCTGGGCAAAATTCTGCCATTTGCAGGTAAAATTCTGCACTTAGCATTGAAAACTTTGTGATTTTGCTGAGGGCTGGGAAAACTTCATGAAACTCTGCAAATGTGAATTTTGGCCAATTCACTGCAACTTTGCCAGTGAATTGGCAGGACACGACTGGGACCTGAACATAGAAGGTTACGCTATGTTCAGAAAGGACGGTTGGGGGGAAGGGGAGGAGGGGCAGCAATGATAGTCAAAAGCTGCATTGGCATAGGGGGAGTAGAAGAGGTGGAGGGAACCGTAGAAGTGATTTGGGTCACCTTGATAACAAGGGGGGGCAAGAGAGTAAAAATAGGAGTGGTGTATAGACCCCCTGCACTGGTGGAGAAGCTGGAAGAGAGTCTGGTGGCAGATGTTGGGAGACACTGCAGACTGAGCAGGGGAAGGGTGGTGGTGTTGGGGGACTTAAACATGCCAGGGACAGACTGGGAGACTATGACATCCTCAGTGGCCAGGGAACAGAGGTTGTTAGATGTCTTTCAAGACGCGTTCCTAACTCAGCAGGGGGGGGAACCGACCAGGGAGGCGCGGGTACTGGATTTGGTCCTGGCAGACAGTGACCAGATTGGGGGCCTGGAGGTATGGGACCCGTTGGCGGGGAGTGACCATGCTACGGTCTGGTTCTGCCTGGACCTAGGAGGGGTAGAAGGCTGCACAAAGACGGAGGTAACTGACTTCAGGGGGGCGGATTTTAAGGAAATGGGAAGGATCCTTCAGGAGCATTTGGATGGGATTGGGTCAGACATGGATGCTGAGAGTAGGTGGGAAATCATCAGGAGAGGGGTGCAGGATGCTACTAGCACCTGTGAAAGAGTAAGACGAAAATGCGGTAGGGCCTGAAAACCCTGCTGGTGGACCAGGGAGGTCCAGGAGGTGGTGCAGGGAAAGAAGGCAGCCTATAGGCAATTCAAGTGCCCAAGGAGTGAAAGGGATCGAGGGGAGTACGAGCTGATGGCTAGAAGGGCCACTAGGGTGTTGAGGGTGGCTAAGGCAAGGAAGGAGCAGAACCTGGCCAGGGAAATTAGGAGAGGGAACAAGTGGTTCTTTAGATACATTGGGGAGCAATGAAGGGTGAAGGGGCAGATTAGCAGGATTAAAACAGGGGAGAGATGGGCACAAGACCCAGGGGAGCAGGCTGAGGTACAAAATGAGTACTTCACCTCAGTTTTCACCAAGGAAATTGGGGGTGCTGCATCATACATGGGAGGAGACAGTGATACTGAGTAAGGGGGGACTCTTACCGATCGGCTGGTCTGGGGGGGGCATCACTGGCAGGAGGGGGGAAGGCTAAGCAAGGAGAATAGGTAGCGGAAGTGGAAATCACAGCAGAGAGAGTGAGGGAAGCCCTCAGGTCCCTTAAGATGGAGAAAGCACCGGGGCCAGATAAATTACATCCCAGAGTGCTGAAGGAACTTGCGGATGTCCTGGCAAAATCCCTGGCGGAGCTTTTCACCATCTCTCTGAGGACAGGGTGGGTGCCCCAGGACTGGAAGGTGGCGCATATAGTGCCTATCCACAAGGGTATCAAGGGAGGTGGCAGGGAACTACAGGCCTGTCAGCCTGACATCGGTGGTGGGCAAGGTGATGGAGGGCATTGTCAAGGAGAGGAGAGGCTAGGGGGGGACCTGGAAAAGTCTGGGTGACTGTACGATAGACAGCATGGATTCATCCCGGGGAAATCTTGTCAGACAAACCTTGTGGAGTTCTATGACTGGGTGACGAGTGTCTTGGACCTGGGTAGACCAGTGGACATCCTCTTTCTAGACTTCAGCAAGGCATTTGACTCTGTTCCTCATTTGGGCCTGTTGGATAAGCTGGGAGAAATGGGGGTGGGGAACCAGATGATCAGATGGATAGGCAATTGGCTCCAGGACTGGACCCAGAAGGTCGTAGTTGGCGGGATAGTCTCATCCCCAAGGAGGGTCATTAGTGGGGTCCCACAAGGATCAGTCCTTGGGCCCCTCATGTTCAATGCCTATGTCTCTGACATAAGTACAGGTATAGGAGTGAGATGAGTCTCTTTGCGGATGACTCAAAACTGGGGGCGGTGGTGGATGGGGAGGAGGGGAGGGTGGGCTCACAGGGGACCTGGAGGTTCTGGAAAGATGGTCTAGAAAGTGGAAGCTGAGGTTCAATGCAGGGAAATGCAAGTGCACCTGGGGCCAGAAACCTGGGCCAAGTGTACACCCCCTGGGGCAAATGCTACAAGTCTCAATGGCTGAGAGGGACCTGGGGTGGTGGCGGATGTCAAGATGAACAACCTCGAGACTTGTAGGAGGGTAGCAGCCAAGGCCAACAGGATGCTGGGATGCTTCGCTAGGGGATCACCTCCAGAAAGAGGGAAGTGATACTCCCTCTGTATAACTGCTTGGTGAGGCCACACCTTGAGTACTGCATGCAGTTTTGGAGGCCACACTTAAAGAGGGACATTAAACTCCTGGAGAGGGTCCAGAGGAGGGCAACCAAAATGATTTGGGGCTTGGGGGACAGGACCTATGAGGAGAGGCTGGAAGAGCTAAGTATGTACACATTGGAAGAGAGAAGGGACTGGGGAGACATGATAGAGGTCTTCAGATACATGAAGGGGGTAAATAGGGGAGAAACAGTCAGGGTGCTTCAAAAGAAGGATGATGGGGCCACTAGAGGGCATGGGTGGAAACTGGAGGGGGGAAGATTCAGGGGAGAAGGGAGGAGGTGCTACTTCATTGAGAGGGTGGTGGAGCCATGGAATGTGCTGCCTAGGGGGCTGGTGGAGGCAGATACAGTGGAGGGGTTCAAAAGGGGATGGGACAGGTACAGGGGAAGGGCTCTGGAAGCAAAATCCAATGCAGCGAGAATATATGGAACTGGGAAGGGAGAAGCCAGAGAAGGCGAGGGGACAGCAAGGTCAGCTCCCAGGGTGGAGGCTGACCAAACGAGCAGACGCGAACTGGCATTTTAGTATGTTCATATGTTAGTAGTTTAAACTTTGGCACAGCTCTACATTTGAATGAAGGAGACCCACAAAGAATTATAGTACACAAATCCAAAATAACTAGGCATGAGAGCCTGAACATATTGAAGTTAACTGACTGTGTTAAAGTGCATTGTAACTTAAGACCACTGCTGTGTGGTACTCTTGGAGACTGACAATGGCACATACATTTCATTTAGCACATTTCTAAGTTTCATATCTCAAAGCACCTCAAAAGAAAAAAAAAATTGAACCATAACAAAATTGGTACAGTGGTGCGTAGTGTCAGGTTCCCTCATCTAAATATCTTGAATGGAGAAAGTTGAGAATTGTCAAGGGCATCACATTGTACTTGCTTGTCTTCTAGCAATTTGCCAGCAGACTAATACAGCCTGTAGGCTAAAGGTCTTGTGGAGGCACACATGCACAGCCCTGGTTCTGAACAATGTGATCTACTGGTTCTTTAAAAACCTGGCAGATAACAATGTATATGTTTAGCAATGCCCAACAGTTACACCAAGCACTAGTTAACTGTGACTAAGCCAGGACATTGTGACAGCTGCACCCCGATATCTAGTCATGCTGCAACTTGATGATGGGCAATGCTGTGGAGACCAACTTATCTGACAGGAAAAAAAGAAAAAAAAAAACAGTAAGACAAGCTTTCAGTCCTCTGAATTGACAATGCCTGATCTTGGCAAGAATGCTGCTCTAAAGTAAATTATAACAAGGGTCTGAGAAATGGAGCTTCGATTGACTGTAAACATTCTAGAAGCCTTATGTTAATCTTTTATTAACATACATGTAGAGCTTAACCATGTGCTGAACATGGTTTAACACTGTTTAAAAAAAACTGTTTTATTATAATAGCAATAAGGCACTCCCAGGGATTATGAGAAATGGTCTGTTAATCACCCTCTAGGGGCATGTGGCACTCGGCTACACCTCATGCAACATTACATCCCTAGAGGGTGATTAAAAGACCATTAACATAACCCTTGGTCATGCCTTATTGCTTAAGAGTTGATATAAGGGTAAAACATGATGTCTAGTGGTGGTGCCTCCATGGCTGAGAACAGCATTCATGAATATGAATATGTTCTTCAGAGATGGAGATTTATGGGTTCATATAGCTGAACTAACTGCCAAAGTCATAACTATGTTTTAATAAATAAAAGCTCAGAAGGGTATAGACTCCAGTTGAGATCCAGTGTTGCAGTTTACTGGGGTTCCCCCAAGCTGGAGGGTGGGGTGAGACCATAAGGACCTGTGAAGAAAAGACTGAACCTGCCAGCAAAGTGCCTATGTTTTCTGGGCCCAAAATGTACAAGAACACCTGGCACAAGGCGATGCACTGGTCAGCACAGATTTTTTTTTAGTCATTATTGGCCTGCCGCATGGGAAGTATAGTGTTGCACCTGAGGGGAGTGTTACAAGACTTCGAACTGTCAGCCTGTCGGAAAGTCATTTAAAAGCACAAATAAGCTATAAGGTAAGTGATACTACGGGTAAAACAAGTGGGAACAATTAGAACTTTGCCTGGTTATCAGCCAGCCTAATAGCAGAGTGATACATCTACTACCTGCTATGCCAGCAGCCCAGATACAGAAATAGACTAGGATTGGCCAGGGGAGGGAGGGCTGAACATCCCCTCTACAGCTCATCTCCTTCAGGGAGGGGGTAACATGCATCCTGCTGGTCAGCTGACACCTGGAGGAAGCTAGGTGGCAGCACAGCAGGACAGCTAACAATAGGAAGGGACCCCAAGCCCTGATGCCGGTGGCATCTCTGCAGAGGCAGTGCAAGCACATTTCATCACTGCACATGCATGGGCCATGGGCAAAAATGAAGGGAAAAACTGAGCGAAGCAGGGTGATGGCCCAGTCCTACACAGGCTTCACTTTGATGACAGGGCATCTGTGGAACAGGCACTGTGGCAAAGACAATTGTAGTAAAGTGAAGTTCATGGGAAGTTGGGTAATGCTTCTGGGGGGATCATTCCAGATGGGGTCCTGGAAGGAGCAAAACAGGAGAGAAATTCAAGATTAAAGCAAAAAGGAACTCTCCATGACTTGAGCTATAGGATTTGCAGTTTTAAACATTAAGAGTTTTCTGAAACTCAGGACTTAAGTAGCACTAGGAAGGGGGGGAGAGAGAGACATTAGGAGGTGGAACAATTTGGGAGCAAGCAATCAAGGATACATGTAAAGTCTTTAGTCAATCAGCCTTTTTTCCTGGATAATAGATAATAAATATGCTTCAATATCTTTGAGCTATAAAAGTGAGACAAAAAGCAAGAGACAAAAAAAGAGATAGAAATACAGAGGTAGGGGGTTGGGAGGAAGGCAGAGAGACATAGAAATAATGCTAACCATTACATGGACTGTACAGTCTTATGCCAAGCAGCACCTTACACACTAAGAAGCAGTGGCATCCTTTTTGATTAATAACATTGCTACCATCAGTCATTCCACATTTTTAATAAGGATCTCTAACTTTTAGTGCCCTATTAATCAAATGGTCATTGCTCCCCTCACCAGGCAGGATGGCCCAAGATTTTACTTTGTTTGCTTGGCCACATGTGACATTTTGTAAAGGGTTATTTCTTTGTTGCTGCTGGAGAGTGACTGGAACACTGGAGAGGCAGTGCTACGGTGTAGACAGATCATGGCATCTGGCAGGAAGTCAGTTCCCATGTTTTAATCTATAGTGGATTCCCCCTCATGATGGGATCCAGACTCTCAGCAGCTGTTGAAGGGAACTGATGGGAATGACAGCTGTGCTTCTATATCACCATAACCATGTCAATAACAATTTTACAGAAGGCCACAACAGTGGTACTATGTCAGCACCATGCTGCTGAATGGAAAACATGAATTTCCATGGGAGTCATGGAATCGTACAGTATTCTAGGACTGCCACAGGAATGAGCAGTGCAGTGCTGGGTAAGGTACTTGAATCTCACAGAATGAGAGTGTCCCATTTTGGCCAAAGAAAGCACTGCACTGGCATCAGATGTGAAGGTTTAGTAGCTTCTCGCTCACCCTGCTGTCCTTAGGAAGGTTGTGGCCATGATTACCTTGATTCTCTGTCCTGGGACAGTTGGAAATGGAGGAGGGGGTCAAAGAATGTAAAATAGCAATTACATTTATTTAGAAAAAATAAAATATTTAGTCTTGGAGGAGGTATGACGTTATGGATTTTTTATTACAAATATTCAAAATTCTCTGCTGATTTTTTGTTGTGTTGCCAGTGTATAGAAGTTCTGCCTGCCTAAAGCTACAGCAGGAATAACTTTTGCATTTCAAGTCTTTGTTGGCTCACTTGCAACCTTGGTATATTGGTATACCCATCTATTTACATAAAGCAAGCCACAGCCCAATTCTCTTTTAAGCTGCCAACAAGCAAAGCTTGTAGCACCTTTTGCAGTCATGCATACTCTTCTTTGCATTTACAGTAGAGCTGCCAGATTGCAACACAATAGTGCAGCATATTGCAGTAGCATCACTGCAGTAAACAAGGTTACTTCAGCGGCAGTGCACCGCTTATAATAGACATGTTTTTTTATTCCCTGTATTGTCCTTTATAGACAGTATCCATTTAATTGAAATATGTGTTTATAATACACACATAATTGCAGACCTCCCATATAGGGTATAACCCGTATGATTTGCAGATTGAATTCAGGGTTATTTAGGTAGTGCCATACATCTTGTGTAGCAGGGGTGTCAGCTGAAAGCTTTATGCTTTGTGACTTGTGAAGTCTGTGATAATTTCTGTGCTTTATGATGCCCTACTGGGTCCCTTTGTTGTACGCTCTACAGCATATGAGAAAAACCACACAACAGGAACAGCGAGGTAGGGAAGAGTGAGAGAGTGCAAAACTGCGAAAGGTTGTATGCATGGTAGTATGTATGCATGCACCCTCGTATTCTTCAAGGCAGATGGTAATATTTCTGTTGGGACAGGGGTCTACTGAGCAGCTGCTGTGGCTCAACGGGATGAGCCACTGGCAGCAAGGGAGGCATACAGTGCTTTTGGGACCGGGTATCGATTCCCGTCCCAGACGTATGGATTTTTACATTTTTTGCACTTTGTGCAATTTTTAGTGTTAACCCCCCCACCAGAGTTAGATAATTTAGTTGGGGGGGTTGGGGGTGCAGCTTCCTGCAATGAGGGTTGCAGGGCAGAGCCCCATGCAAAAAAAAAAGACTTATGCTGCTGGCAATATATTGCACTGCATTGGCAGCGCGGTATATTGCTGCAGCATAATGTCTTGCGACATTATGACCTTGTGCCTTATGATGCAAAGGAGGTGACGGTTGTGCTTTCTGTTGTATTTTTGTTTTCGGATGTTTTCAGGTTAGGTAATGTTTTGTTAATTTTGAGGAGGTTGAGTAAGATGTGCTGAATTTAGTGGTTACCTGGTGCTTTTGTCAGTGTGACTGTTAAAAAAAACTTTATTGAGGGTTCTTTAAAATCAAATGATATCAGTTGCTTTCTTAATAAAGACGACTCGTATGCTGGCTTGTGTACTGCACTCACATCAACTCATTTTTTTTTTCATGCTTTCCCAGTTTTGGGCAATCTTCTCATACTGCCTCATTGTCATTCACAAGGTCAGGAACGCTGGATGAACATCTGCAGAGGTGACGGTTGGGGGGGTGTTCATCATTCTTGTCTTTGTCTGTTTTGGCAGCGGTCTTGGGAGCCTCTACACTTCTGAGACCTGCCCCTCTCAGCTATCGCTGAGGGATTCTTTGCTCAGTGTCCATGGCCAATCCCTGAGCCTGACCTTCCAGAGTAGAGCTACTTGGGAAGGTTGGGCCAATGGCCGTTTGACCCAATCAACAGGTGGGCTAGGAATAGCCACAGTGTGAGTGGGGCAAAGGTGCATACTCTTAAGGTCCAGGCAGGAGGTGGTCAGCCACTTTCTGCCTGGATGTAAGAAAGGCAAGCAGTGAAAGAAGAAGACTATGAGGAAGATAGCTACTCACAGTGCCTAAGTCAATACCTGTGAATCAGGGATGACAGTATGGGCTCACCCGGTGAGTAGGCTGGTCCGGGGCCTTGACTAGCGATATGGCTAGCTGTTTTTTTGGATGGTATAAGGTGTGTGAACATTGCCTTTGAAGGTTTTTTCTTTCCTTCACTCTGGTCGTCCAGCTGGCCATTTTGTGGTGGCAGGCCCTCATGGTGTCATCCATGTAGAAGGCTTTGTTCCCCTGACATTAGTTAGTGCTGGTCACAAGCAAAATTAATCCAGTCCCTTAGCAGCACTCTTGTTAGTCCCATATGTAGGCGTGCAAGTAATCTAAACTGCCTGATGAACTTTCCCCCTTTTCCAAGTGACCGACCATTTGCCTGCCCACCGATGTGCTCAGTACTTTCCTTCATGCTAGTCTCTAGTCTGCAGAATCTTGTCCTCTCGGGTGTCCGCCTACCAACTCAGCAAAATCAGTAAAACAAGCAGTAAAGTACTTTTCACTTTTCTATTGCTCCCTGAGAAAAAAAACGCACACACACAAAATGGCTTTTTACCTCTCAGCACCTAACTCCCTCAAGCATCTTTGCTCTCACTGCTTCCCACGTCTCATTGTCTCCTATTTGCTTTACCGTAAATCAATTTTTGGCACTGCTGCTCCCACACTAATAGTCTTCACAGCAAAAAAAAATAATAATAATAGGGCCTATGCTCGTAGACACGAGCAATACATGCAAAATTGATGTAAATGCAGTGCACAGCTATGAGGCATGCAACACCAGCCTGCAATACAGAATGCACAAATGACCCCACATGGCACACAGCGGTTGCATGTATGCTGAAGTGTACCATGTAGCTAGATATGCACGGCACGGAGGAGGGCAACAGCAACGCTGCTCCACCCCTTGACATCACCATATAAGGCAGTGCTCCCCACCCTTGTACAGTGGCATGATGGAGAAAAGCATGCAGCAGCAAGATGCATGCGTGATGGTGGATAGCAAGGACACTGTGCAGGAGGCAGAGCAGGGTGCGGAGCAACCCAAGAGAGAGCAGCAGGCAGCAGGCCATCTCTGTCAGAGGGCACACCTTGGCACCCGTCCAAGTGTCACAAACTTCACAGAGGGCCAGGTAGTGGCCAAGGTTGCAGAGATCAAGGTGCACTACTGCAGGCTGTATGGGGCTCAGGCCCTGAGCACACCCGCCAAAGTGAAGGCCAGATTGTGGCTTAACATCCAGAGCACTGTTAACACTGCAGGACCGGAGGCATGGATGCTGGAAGCCATTAAGTATAAATGGTGTGACCTGCATGCCATGGTCAAACAGAAGCTTTCAGCAGCAGCCAGCATGGGCACAGCTGGTCACTGGCAGCAGATCCCCCAGCCTCTGATACCAAGTTGACAACCATTGAGCTCATGGTGGTGAACACATTCACGGAGGTGGGTGTCCGTGGCAAGATGGATAGTGTAGACACCCTACGGTAGGTATGACGTGACTGGACACCCACACACATGGGAACTCACCCATGCAGTGGGCTAACAATGTTGTTACTTCCCCTTCCAGAACAGGTGGTGCAAGATGACACCATAGCAGCAACAGGGACACAGTGCCAGGACACAGCAGGAATGTAGCTGGTGGAGGACGGTAACGTACAGACATGGCAAGGCATCAGTGAGTGACTGTGCCACATGCACATCAATAACACACAGTGTGACCAGCCATGACCAATCATCTGCCTCTCTCCTCCCACAGGGACAGAACAGGACTCTGGTCCATCAATGGATAACAACATGGTGGAGGACATCAACCCCGACTGTGCTACACAAAATGTCCCAGGCAACACCCATTGCTAGCGGCAGAGGCAGAGGAGGTGCAGAGCGGCAGGTGACTGGCAACATGGCACACACCACTGGCACAGCACAGCCAGTGGCAACCATACATGGCGGACCACCCTGGATGATGATGACAGTAGGGGAGGGGCCCCTCAACCTGTGATCCATGACATGGCCATACAGAAGCCATGCAGGCAGCACTAGTGGGCTGATATGATAAACTGCGCCAACTTGAGGCTGACTGCTTCACCGAGCAGCAGCGGAACATGGAAGCACTGCATGCCTTCATCACCGAGGTGCATGGTATGCAGAACAGCATGAACCACATCGCATCCACACTGGAATGGTGGTAGACAACACCGCAGGACATAACATGGTGCACATACATCCTGACCCCCATGACACACTGGAGGACACAGCCATGGCCAGACTGCAGACACCACCCAGGAACCACCAACAGGACTAGGACCACCCCAGACATGTTGACACCACAGACACAGCACAGGTGACCATGGCAGGCACCAAGACACCAACCCACAAGTGGGAAGACAGGAGCAGCCAGGACACCAATGACAGCTGTGATGCCCCACACCATGTGCCACGCACTCTGGATGATGTGGACACCCAGGCACAAGTTCTGATGGCCAGTTTGTGCTGGTGACATGGCACTATGAGACAGCACACTGATAGATAAAGCATGGGACATAGGTCCTCTGCCCGCCTGCAAGCCAGACCCTATGACAAACAGGGCCAATAATCTGCCACAGTGGTCATCACAGGCCCAGAATACCTTGACAGGTGATCCACAATGTGACTGCAGGCATGATGAACAGTGTCATGCACCAGACACACACCAACAGGACCTGAACAGTACCTCACAGAAGCATGCACTCACACAGGGGCACCACACCCAACCCTGTCACACTCTGACAAAACTCCTATGTCCATGTGCACCCCCCATGCAGTGACACACAAGCACGGCCACACACATGGACACACACACACACACACACACACACACACACATACAACCCAGCAGCACGGCGCACAGGGTGCCCCAACACAATACTAACAGCAGCATGCCCACACTGCACACACAGCCACCACAAGAGCCTCACAGGGCCACATAAGGGGCATGCACAGATGCCACAGGAGGCCACACTGTGGACACTGAGGTGTACATCCCTGCGACCTGGGGTGCAGGCCCCCAACCCCCTGTCAGGCAATAAGGGCCATGCTCCATCCCCATCGGTGTGCTCAGCACATGGGTCATCATCACACACCTGCCCTCCACAGCCACAACACACATGCATGGAGGCTCTACATAGCACACATAGAAACCCGGCCATGAGTGAACGTTCATAAACACCAACAGTGTCACCTGCCGTCATACGGAATGGCTGTGCTGATACACACAGGACGCGATCACACATGACAGAAGGTGCCCTGCACAAGTGTCATCCATACTTCCCTGCCACTGGAGTGGTCATGGCCCTGGTATGCATCTGCAACAGCCCCCCATTACTGGCATGCCATGATGCAGGGTGATGTGCTGCATGGCGAATACTGTGTAGACCCGTTGGTGTGGTACATATGGCCATGTGTTTGCCAGGCCCAGTCATGTGGCAGCATGCCTTGCATATGTCAGTGCTGGCTGCGGGCTGTGGCCTTGTTCCGGCCACCTACTGGCATCACATGCAGTGGACTGGAGGCCCCTACCACACTATGTCTGGCTCTGTGCTCCATGTGGTGTTCTCGGACACACCAACACTGCATGTGCCTGCCATCCCACTGTGCGTGTGTGGCACACTGCCTCGCCCATGTGACACAGCATGTACAGCCTCTGGGACACAGCGTACACCTTTCCTATTGCAATACATTATGGGTGTTTAGTGATTCATTTGGATTACTTTACAGCGGAAGACATTTCTGATATTGACAGTTGTATCCCATGTCTGACTATTGCACTGCAACGTATTGTACAGCAGGTACTGTTGTGCTGCTCTGCCCATTCCCCAGCCATGCATGTGCATTTTGCCAACATGGCATGGCATGCAGCCATGCATGTTGACCCTTGTGCTGCAGCATCCACAGCATGGCAAGCAGCCTCTATCCCTGTCATGGTGTCACAATGTATGGGTGCAGCTTGTGTCTGCTGGACACCTTGATGGTGCCTGTGTTGCTGTGGCTAGCTGTGCAGAGTGTCACACCGGGGTGTAGGACCACCATCACACATGCACTGGGTGTGCTGTGTTGTGGCAGCATCACCCATGTGGGTGCTGTGGCCAGCTGTGCCAGTGTCACATGTGTGGTGGCAGTGATGATATGTGTGCTGGGCATGGTAAGTGCAGCATTGTGCTGCACTGTTTATGTGAGTGCATGTGCATGTGCCCTTGGCGCATGGGTACAGGCACTCCTACAACAGTCTGCATCGGGGGCTATGTAGCTTGGAGCAGGTGCACATGGCAATGTGAAGGGTGTGTGTCACATTGCACTGCTCGTGCACATCCATGCTGTGCTGCTGTCTCGGGGGGGGGGGCTTCTGGCTGATTCCCTGCCTCTGTGCTACTGCTGTGGGCTGTGCCTGTCTGGGCCATTTTGTCTCACTGTGTTCCTTCCCTACACAGCATTACAGTGGCTCGGTGAGATGCATGGTCCTGGAGCATTATGTGGTGGTGTAGCTGCCATCTGAAGAGTTGAGCAGTGATGAAGAGCCATGGCCGTAGGAGAAGGCACAGTGGTCAAAGGTCCAGGCAGGGATGGTGGGGCAGGTTGTACTGGCAGTGGTGCGGCAGTTGGTGCTGCAGAGTGATGATGGCGTTGTGCTAGACTGTGCAGGGGTGTTTAGTGGGGGGGGGGTGGCATTGGCAATGTGTTCTGTGCTGTTATGCCTTGTGAGTAATAAAGGACCTTTTGTAAACATCTGTGTCTTTACTGTCTCCAGGGTGTAGGCGGCTGGCAGGAAGGCAATTTGTTCAGTTACCTGCGGTCATATCTCTCAACCTTTTGTCTCATTAATCAGGGATGTGGCTTCGATTTCTCAGGGACAATGACCCATGATTAGGGATACATCTTATGCATTAGTAATATTCACTCAGATTGGTGATAAACTATGGGGAGTGGTGCGGGATGCAGTTTCTAAATCAGTCCTAGTGTGTAACATATATAATTGACGTTATTCTGTGCTTTGTATCCCTACTGCTCAGTCACAGGAATACCCCCTTTATGGGGGACAGAGAAAGGTTTTGTGGCACTATCAGGGACATCCCTGAACATCAGGGATAGTTGAGATGTATGCCTGGGGCTGGGGGGGGGTGGACAGCTGGCTGCATACTGCCAACCACAGTGTCTGATGTCGCTGCACAGTGCACCATGTACTTGGTCCATGTGCTGGGTGAGTGTTGGGGGGCCCCAGTCAGTGCCCTGCCCATGTGTGTAGCAGCCAGGCATGTGGATCACCACTGTGTGCCCACAGGTGGCATTGCACCATGTGTGGATGGCATATTGCAGTCCTGTGTATTACACTGCCATATGGTCACACACTGTCCACGGGCATGGCATGTTGGCATCACTCCACTGTGCCAGTTGTGTCATTCTGCCACTAGCGGGTCTGTGTGGCATGACATGCCCGAGTCCCAGATGCAGTGTCACTACTCTCTGCCACTGCACTGCCTGTGCACCAGTCCAGTCTCCATGATGCCACTGCTGCAGTGTGGGTGGGTGTTTGTGTGCCTATCTCTGTCTTGTGACAGGTTGTTGTCGTTGTCCATGGGTGTTGCTTTGTGTTCCATTGGTTTGGTTGTGCTTCATCACCTTTCTGGGAGACACATGGTATTTCAATTTGTCTTGTCTCTGTGTCACACTTGTGGGATTTCAGTTGGCAACCCTACAGGATGGACAGGTCCAGGATCACTACTGGTACGCCATGTGCTGTGTCATTTCAGTGGAGCACAGTTCAGGTTTTAATTTCATGTCCTCCCAATTCCATTACATGCTGGCTGTGGGGACTTCTGCATGTGCTTACAGCAGCCCCCTCAGAATGCATATCTGCATTTGCCCTGCTCCATGAACCTGGGCAGCCTAAGCACCTTCATGCATTGGTGCTGTGAACATCTACACTGCTTCCTACACAGGTACGGCCTCACATATGGGGGTCCGCGTTGCTGCACATTGGCACCCTACATGGGGCCCTGCATACACGTTGTGCATACCACTTGTGGGTGCCTTACACATGGGGCATGTAGATGCCTCCATGCTATCCTTATGCATGCTATACACGTTGTGCTTGCTTCAAGCATAGGCCCCAATAATAGTACCTTTTCCTTCTTTTTCATATGGTGCATCCCTCGATGTGGTTTACCTGGGATTTTTGTGATGTTCAGGGTGTGGGCTGGCAGATTTCAGCTGGTGGGTCTGATTTTACTTGTTTGTGGTGATTTCCACCACTGGCAGCTGCTCTTAGCCACCTGGAGAGCTGTGGTTTTCCTACGTGTGTTGGGTGACTGTTAGTGAGGGTAGCTGGAGGAGGGGACCTCGTGTTAGTGTGGGAGTGGACAGTTTGGCCAGCTGAGGCAGGGGTCCTTTGTCAAGCATGGTGCCTCCAGTGGTTACAGGAAAAAAAAGTGACAAAATAGAAAATGGGAGTCGCAGCGGGAGTGCAGTGATATACTTTGCTTCTGCTTAATTGCCCATGTCAGTAGCCTTAACCTGCTATTCCACTCGATGCCCTATGTCTGGGCATCAGGGTGGTTGATCAGCCATTATTTACAATCATCTGTAACTCTATAAATACATTCAACCCCCCATTAGCTAGTTGTTTAAAAACTGAGTCCCTGAAAGCTGAAACATACTACACTTATTCTTGACCAAAGAGGAGAGCCATGAAACATCTTTAGTTTTTGTACCTATACAGTGAAGACCTAGTGTGTGTTTCAATCAAAGGGTTACTAGCATAATGTTTTGTGATTGTCTTATATATGTGTATGTGTTGTGAGTAATGCCTGGCCAGTGTAAACATTGAAAGATAAAGCAAATGCCATAAGGTCATGGTGGATAGCATCCACTATATACCTTGCAGCTGTTCAGTTACGAAGCAATATTTCAAATAAAGCCAATCAGGTACCTTGCTTCAAAAAATGTGTTTCTATGTTATGGCGTGAAAGATGTGCTGGTGCAAACAACTCAGGCAGTCTTTCAGATTCAATTAAAGAGATCCACCAAGGTAAATTGTACAGCCCCTGCACCTGATATATAGGTGTCTTACCTCATGGGACTGCTTGTAATGTGGAAATTGCCCAAAACAATTCATTTGTGAAAAAGTAATAACCCTCGTAAAATTAGGAAAACCAGGTCCCAAGGACTTCCTGGTTTATGGTGCCGCCTACACTCCACCCCTGTACTTTGCCAAGCTGTGACGCAATACTAGGGAGATCACTGGGACACACTCCATTATAGTCTATGGGCATCACCTTTCTGATCATTTTTTATATTATAATGGCCATTTGGTGATGAAATGTGGGCACTGGTCAACTAATGAGGGCCTTGTTAGTCGACCAGTGTCCACGTTTCATCACCAAATGGCCATAGTAATATAAAAAAGATCAGAAAGGTGTAGCCCATAGACTATATTGGAGCATGTCCCCACGCTCTCCCTAGTATCACGTCACAACTTGGCAGAGCGTGGGCAGCACCAGAAACCGGGAAGTCCTTGGGTCTCAGTTTTCCTAATTTTTCGAGGGATATTACTTTGTCACAAATTAATTATTTTGAGCACTCTCCACATTACAAGCAGTCCCATGAGATAAGGCACCTATATGTCAGGTGCAGGGGCCAAGGCTGGTAAGCCTCTTTAATGGCAAAAAATTAAAAAAAATTAATGAAACTTTATTTGTGGCACAAAAGTAAATGCTTTCCTGTACACAGGGAGCTCCTTCCTTGAGCGCCATCAACCCCCCTTTTATAGTCACACCCCTACATCACCTCTTGTTGTAAGATACTGTATCATTTTAAAAGGCTTCTCTTTACACCTTCTCCAGGGCACTGTCGGACTAAAAGATTCCTAGTAGTCATGCATGTATCAGTGTAGCAGATGTCGATGGGTAATTCGGATGCCCACTAAGTCACTGCCCTGGCTGAGGCCTGAGATAATTTGCATAGCCATTACCTAACTTGCTTATGTTTTTCTTTTCCTATCTTTATTGATGCAGGCACTTGACAGCAGTGGCATGTTGTGGGTACAAGAATAAAGGGGTTTGTTGAGCATGAGCACTAAGGGCACTCCATCAGCTGAGGAGCACAGTGAGGCAGTGGCTTCAAAGAACCTTGGGCAGGATGAGGAACCCACCTCAGAATTCAATGAGGCACTGGGGCATCTGATGGAGTTTGATGCGCCCAACTGGCTGCGATCTGTGATGCAGCAGCACCCAGGCAGCAGCCGGTGTCATTCAGCCCATTGTGCTCTCCCAAAAGAGTAAAGAAGTTCTCCAGAAGGAGGACTGAGGTGCTTGCAACCCAGCCTGGGGCAAAGAGTAGGATGACAGTGAGGAGAAGTGCTGGAAGGGCAGAGGGCCAATTAATTCCTGAAGAGTTGGGAGAGACAGAGTGATACCCTAATGGTCCAATGGGAGATAGAACAGTAGCCGAGAGGAAAGATGGATCCACGTCCAGGACCATACAATTAAACTCAGATGGTTAGTATGATACTGAACATGTGGCTAGTGGGGGGCATGAGCCTGGCACAATGATAATGTGGGCTCATTCCACCACCAGTCAGAGGAACAGCATTGCCAAAGTGAAGGACAAGGGCATAGGAAAAAGCAGAACCACCTTAGATAGGTAGTGCAGTATGCCAAGACCCTCAGGAAGGCACTGGGTCAGCAGGATAAGCACAGTACAACTGCATAGAGGGCTGAAGCTGGTGAGGCAATAGCAGTCAGGAAGTATGTACAGGAGGGTGTTTATCTGGCCCAGCTAGTGGGGCCACCATGGATTGATTGCTAATACTGTTCCTGTGGATACCATAATATCTTCCCAGCTCTATTCATGTGGGGGAAGATAATATGATGGCTGATGGTATGGGCCCATTCCCTCATTATCCCCCAGCAGTGGCTCAGATGTGGCCTTGGGTGCAGTGGGGAGCACAGCAGTTTTTTTGGGGGGATAACATTGCCAGCAATGTTGCCATTGGTCAAGCTGTGCCACTCTTCCAGTCCTCACAGGGTGAACAGAGAATTTTTGATGGCGAGGCAGCACAGGATCTGGGGAGGATCACATCAGTGCTGAGGACAATGCAGTTGGCTATGCATCTTTTGACAAAGCAGTCAGGCTTGTCAACAGGTGTGCCTTTTTAGCAAAGAGTGACATAAAGTTGGCTTTCCATTTATTACTGGTTAGTTCAAGTGATTTTGACCTATTGGGGTTTTTCTTTCAGGGCCATTTCTACTATGACATGGCCATGCCAATGGGCTGCTCCATTTCCTGTGCAGCTTTTGAGGTTTTTAGCTACTTTTTGGAAAGGGCAGCGAAGGTACTATACTTAGGGAACAAGTGGATAACACATTACCTGGAGGATTTCTTCTTTATTGGTGGCCCAGATATAGCAAATGTGGTGACACACTTAAGGCATTTAGGCAGCTGATGGATTGGTTTGGGGTGCCACTGGCAGTGGAAAAGACTGAGGGGCCAATAACATGGCTCACATAGCTTGGATATTGAGCTAGACATACAGTAGTTGATATGGTCTCTAGATTGCCACTTGAGAAACTGGAGCAAATAAAGGAGCTGGTAGGTGAGATTTGAACAGCCAGGAGGATAACATTAAAGAAACAGCAGTCCATGATTGGCCATTTGAATTTTGGTTTTCAAGGAGGTGGCCCTAGGGATGCCATTTATCAAGTGGCTGGCTTGGGTAATGAAGGCTGCACTTCAACCACATCGACACATTAGGATGACCACAAATATAAGGGCAGGCTTGGAGGTTTGGGATAATTTTTTAAAGTGATTCAACAGGGTGTCAATGTAGCAGGCAGAGCTGGCCCAGTAGCACCGAGGGTTGAGGTGCTGGACACCACGATGACACGGGTTTGGGAGTGGAATCAGGCCAATGGGGGTCAGCAGGGGGAGGAGAGGATCAAGCATCTGGAGGACTGCTCTGGTCTCCTGGGGTGGGTTCTGGTGATTTCCCTATATGGTTGTGGCTCCTAGTGGCAGCTGGGGGCACCACATACCACTCTGGGATAGCCAATGGGATGGTGTCGGTGGGTGACTGCAGAAGGGGGTGGGAATGTGCCTTTCATGCACTGTTGCCCTTGAATGTCAGTGCCAAAGGGGGGAGTAACATAAGAAAATCCCGACCTCTGATAGGCGAAGGCGGGACCAGTGGTTGACCCAACACCCGATGCAAGGTCTTCCAGTCCCAAGCTTCTGATTCTCCCTCCAAGCCCCTGGTCACTTTACTAGATAGAAACATAGAAATATTGACTTTGACAGCAGACAAGGACCTCTTGACCCACCCAGTCTGCCCATTTCCCTACCTATTGGATAAGGTGCAGATCCTAGTTAACCAACAGCCTACTTCCTCCAACCCCCCACTAGAACTGCTTTATGTCTGTCCCATGCATTCTTGGAATGCACTGCCAGAAGAGGTCATCTTGTTGAAAACAGTGGACAGCTTTAAGAGAGGCTGGGATAGGCATAGGGGGGAAGGTAAGGATCATGGGTAGGGAGGATGGGAGGAGTGGGGAGGGAGGGCAGGGACATTGATCAAGCTGTGGACCCTGCAATACAAGCAGACTTGCTAAACCAAATGGCCTTCTTCTGCTGCTGGCTTCTTAGTATGTTCGTATGTATGTTCGTATGTCCAACTGGAGAAGCGAGGGAGGTGGAGGCTTCAGGCAGGCAGGAGAATGCTACACTGTGTGTCCACGCTGGAGAGAGAGTCCTGGTGAGTCAGAATATAAAGAAAGTCTTAAAAAAAATGAGGCAGGCAGACATGACATTTGTGCAGGATTGTCATATGGTGACTGATGCTGCCAGGGGTGTGGGTTATGTGCCTATTTTCAGGGCTCTTGGTTCATGGGTCCATGGGATGATAGCTGGGTAAATGCGGGCCTCACAAAAAATGTGACATTTTTAGAGTTATTTCCCATAGTGGCAACTGTTTTTGCATGGGGTGACAGGTTGGTTAAACACAGGGTGTTATTCTAGTCAGACAACATTGCAATGGTGGGAATTCCGAATACCCAGTCATCAGACTCCATTGAGGTAATGAGGCTATTACGCATATTTGTGCTGCGCTGACTACAGCTTAACCTCACATTTGGGGCTAAGCATGTACCCTCATATTTGGAGCAAAGCATATACCGGGGACAACCATTGTTATTGCGGATGTGTTATCTCGCCTACAGTTTGCGTGTTTTCATCAGATGGTCCCAGGAGCAGATGTGACCCCAGCTAATGTTCCTTCATGTTAATGGCAGTCAGCGATCCTTTAACAGATGAATTGGCACCTGGAACACGGCATAAATATCAGGCACATGTGAGGACAATTTAAGATTCTGGGATGTAGCACAGGCAGTAGCTTGATATTTTGCAAAGCCCACGTCTGGTGCAGCAGTTTGTCTATTTGCTCGTGGAGGGGAGCAGATCATTGGCCTATATTCACAGTACTCTATCAGTGATAGGCTTCTTTGCAAAAATGCAGGATTTCAGGGATGTGACAGGTTCTTTTATCCTATGAAAGATGGTAGAAGGTTGTGCACATTTGAGGGAGAATCACGTGGAGACTAGAAAACTAGTGTACAGTGCATTATTGTTGGTGGGGGGGGGGTTCTGGGTTCCTTGGGTCATGTTTGCTGGTCCACAAACGAGGCATGACTATTTAGGGCACTATTTGCTTGTGCTTTTTTGTGGACTTTTCAAGTGTCAGAGATTGTAGTAGACTCCACATTGATGCAAGGCATAACATCCAGTTTGTGGATGTTGAGGTTTTAGAGGATTAATTAGTAATATCTTTGTGGCACTCAAAGACAGCCCGGCTAGGACAAGCATGGTCCGGGAAACTCAGCAGGGCACAGGGGCACATACTGTGGCCTTGGGGTTTTGTCAAGAATACCTGGTGCACAGACCACCCTGGCAGAGGGAATTTTTCATTCACAGCAATTGAATGCCAGTAATGAGGTACCAGTTTGTAGCAGTATTGAAAAAAGAGTATAACACCCACTCATTTAGGATTGTGGCTGCCACTGAGGCAGTGAAATTGGAATGCCATGAGCAAAAGATAAAGGACATTGGGAGGTGGAAATCATGGGCATATAAAGGGTACATTAGGCTCATGTGTGAGGATGACAGCTCAGAGAAGGTGGCCAGGGGAGCAACACACACTAATTAATGTTGATTTTCCTTACAGATCCATTTCCCCCAGTTCAAAAGATATTTTTGCTGGGACATTCATTTGTCAGAATAGATTACGAATGGGCAGCATGTTGGGCACAAGGAACACAACTCAGGATACCCCAGAGAAGGAGGTGGTGTATTGGTGTGGGAGAGGGTGCATGCAGTGGCAGATTTTGATCCCTGAGGAAGCTTGGACTACTTAGTTCCTCCAGGATGGTCTGGTTATACACCAAGGCAGTAATGACCTGGGTCATTGGTCATCCACATATGTGACCTGGATGATCACAGCTGATCTAGGGTGGCTCAGGCAACAGATGCTGAATACATCTCTGGCATTGTCCAGAATAGTGCCACGGGTAAAATGGAGGTTGGTGAAGGCTGTGAGGCCTTTACACAGGGTCCATAGGGAGGAGAATAAAGAGATGTCTTGATCCTGCCTTTTTGTGGGAATCCAAGTGATTTACCATCACTGTATGATGCCTGATTGAGGGAAGTTGTATGCTAAGAATGGGGTACATCTGTCAGAAGTGGGGTATGATTTGTTCAATAATAGCATCCAAGAGTTAGCTGAAAGTTGGATATAGTGTATTCACTCTGGGGCATTGTTTGGGAAATGCATAACTGTGTTGTACACCTTGTGGTGGATGATTTGGACCAGTAAAGGAAATACAGAGGTGATAAAGTGATGAGATGGGATGTCTCTGTGAGGGTGCACTCTAGAATTGGTTGCTAGTGCATTGAAAACACAGGGCACAGTGGGGGAATGAAAGGGTGATGAGCAGGCAGATGAGGCCCTGTGAGGGAAGCACTGCACTGCTATGGCCTAGTGAGTCCAAATCCATCAAATCAAGCCTGTCAAGGGACTGTCGGGCCTGGTGGGTGGTCGCAGGGCTTTCTTGGCCTATGGTTGGCTTGGTCTATATGTATAGGTATATATATATATATATATATATATATATATATATATATATACATTTTGTATGGCTCAGGTTCAGATTTGTTTGCTGCCCCAGGGAGAATACCCTATAGTGTTTTGAGAAATTTGTAATTGGTTATGTATGCAATATGAATTTTGTCTAGTAAAGCATCAGCCTTTTCTCCATAATTTGAGTCAGGTGTTTTCTTGGGATTGGTAAGTGGCTCTGTTGGGGCACTGTCACTTCCTACTATCACTGTGTGGTTCCTTGCCCAGTGGCCATGGCCAGTCCCTGAGCCTGACCTTCCAGAGTTGAGTGACCCAGGAAGGTTGGGCCAATGACCTTTTTAACATGACCCACCAGTGGGCTAGGAATAACCATGGTGTGGGTGGGGCAAAGGGGCATACTTAAGGTCCAGGCAGGGGAGGGTGAGCTTCTTTCTGCTTGGATGTGAGGAAAGCAAGCAAGCAATATAGCCCCCCAGTCCTCCCATAGAATAAGACCAGGCCAGTGGATGAGCTGGTGCTTTTCACTCTGAGCATTGTAACAATGGGTGGGCTACTGAAAGAAATACAGAGGTGAAAAGGTGATGAGAAGGGGCCGCTCTCACTCACTGTGAGAGTGCAATCTGGATTGGTCGCTAGTGCATTGGGAAGGCGGGTCACACAGTCAGGAACACAATCATTGTTGCTCCTCTGGGCCTTGGTGGAATGGTATTTCTAGAAACATAGAAAGTGTTGGCAGAAAAAAGACTGATAGGCCCATCTAGTTTGCCCTATTTTTCCCTTGCCTAATACCATACCCTAGACTTTATTTGGTCATACTGTAGGTGTCCCTCCCTCCAACCTTACCACTCTCTATTGAACTCATGTGCCATCCCCACATGTGTTTGAAGCTCCCCACTGTCTTTGCCCCTACCACCTCTTCTGGTAGGCTGTTCAAGGCATCCACCACCCCTTTTGGGAAGAAGTATTTCCTCACATCACTATTAAATCCCCCTCCCCAAGCTTCATAGTTTTCTGTTACCAGCTGCCAATGCCTTCTCTACCACTGAAGGCGATTCAGCTGCTGAACCACCAGGCCATCCACTTTATTTTAAATCAACACAAGTCTTTTCATGTAAGTATGCAGTTTCTTTTTGATCCATTGATTTTTCTGTGAGAGGTTTACTATGGTGTGCTCTAAATTTTCCAGTGTTGCTAGAGAGTCTCCAATGGCTGGAGACTGTTACATCCAGATCACACCATGTTTGGAGGACCCAGGAGCCTACCCAGTCAGAATAGCACTACAATAATAGCGCAGGGAAACATAGTGCAGTCTGTAAAGCCCTACCATGGGCAGTGATAGGGATTTAATTTCACCATGCAGTAAGTGCTCCCCAGGTCACTGTCTGTGGTGCTAGGGGATAGCTAAAGGGTTGAAGAGTAGAGGATTTTAGGAGGCTGGCTTAGCTGCTCCTGTGGCAGGGAAGATTAAGGTGTGGAGCAGCTCAGCAGAATGGTGTCGGAGACTAGTGTTCTAATCCTGGTCTCTCTTTCTTTCTTTGTTGCGGGACCTTTTTTTATTTTTACAAAGGGCCATGGTAACAGTATTCCACAGCCCCACACATTTTGTATATTCCTGTGATCTACTCCCCCTTCCCCGGAGTGAGACACTTTTAGTTCGGGAGGTGCAGGGGGAAGAGCCCCCCACATAAAAATAGATTGAAACAGTGTGTTAGCGCTCTGTGTTGTGGCGGCATTCTGTCCTGCTACTGTAGTGGAAAGCGCTGTCAATACAGTGCTGTTGTGGACAGAACTGTTATTGACTGCACTCTGCTAACCCCCAGGAGCAAATAAATCTGTTTTTGCCTCACTCTTTGGTCTTCCAAAGGCCAAAGAGTGGGAGGATGGTGTGGTGCCCGAGGACTGGAGGAAGGCGGATGTGATTCCCCTTCACAAAAGTGGGACCAAGACAGAGGCAGGAAACTACAGACCTGTCAGTCTGACCTCTGTGGTAGGGAAAGTGATGGAGTCACTTCTGAAGGAAAGAATAGTTGAGTACCTAGAGGCCAGTGGGGCACAGGACCCAAGGCAGCATGGGTTCACAGCGGGAAGGTCATGTCAGACAAATCTAATAGATTTCTTTGACTGGGTGACCAAAGTAGTAGACCAGGGAGGGGCTGTGGACATGGCCTACCTAGACTTTAGCAAGGCATTTGACACAGTCCCACACAAAAGATTAATAGTGAAATTAACCAGCCTGGGAGTGGGTCCCAGGGTGGTAGCCTGGTTAAAACATTGGCTGGACAACAGAATACAGAAGGTAATTGTAAATGGAGTCCACTCTGAAGAAAGAGGGGTTACTAGTGGGGTACCGCAGGATTCAGTATTGGGTCCAGTCCTTTTTAATGTCTTCATAAGTGATATTGCAGAGGGACTGGAAGGAAAAGTATGCCTCTTTGCAGATGACACAAAGATCTGCAACAGACTTGATACACAAGGGGGCATAGGAAGGATGAAAAGGGACTTGGCAAGGTTGGAGGAATGGTCAGAAGTATGGCAGGTAGGATTCAATGCATAGAAGTGCAAAATAATGCACCTGGGAAACAAGAACCCTGGGGAAGAATACACAATGGGGGGGGAGGTAGTAACAACAACAAAAAAGGAAAGGGACCTGGGGGTAATCATATCAGATGACCTTAAGGTTAGCAAGCAATGTGAGAAGGCAGTAGGGAGGGTTGGGGTATACCAGGATGCATAGGGAGAGGCATCAGCAGCAGAAAATAAGAAGTTGTTATCCCTCTGTACAGACAGTTGGTGAGACCCTATCTGGAGTACTGTGTCCAGTACTGGAAACCCCATCTCCGCAAGGACATAGACAGGATAGAGGCAGTCCAGAGGAGGGCAACTAAAATGGTGCAGGGTCTGCAAGAGAAGCCGATGAGGAGAAATTAAAGGAGCTTAATATGTATACCCTTGAGGAAAGAAGGAAGAGGGGGGAGATGATAGAAACTTTTAAGTACCTCAGTGGAATCAACAAAGTCCAAGAGGGTATCATCTTTCAGAAAAAGAGAAGTGCAAGAACAAGGGGGCACAATTTAAAGATGGGGGGAGCAGTTCAGGGGCAAAGTGAGGAAGTATTATTTCACAAAGAGGGTAGTGGATGCATGGAACAGCCTTCCTGAGGAGGTTGTGGGGTCTAAAACTGTGGTAAAATTCAAGAATGCATGGGACAGACATAAGGCAATTCTTGTGGGGGGTAGGAAGAAATAGGCTGTTGGTTAACTAGGATCTGTGGCCTATCCTGTAGGTAGGGAAATGGGCAGACTAGATGGGCCAAGCAGTCCTTATCTGCCGTCAAAGTCTACGTTTCTATGTTTTCATTTGCAAATAGTTAGCAAGTTCAATTCTACATACTGTGCTCCACTTGCTATGTCAAAGTCCACCCAAAAAGCGTAAAATGAAATAGTTTTCATTCATTTATCAGTCCAAGTGTGGAAGAGCTCTACCAAAAGCATTTATCTTGCTGGACCATGGAACTCTGCCACTGTGGAGTGGTATTTCATACCTTTTACAGAGTCCTGTAACTGTAAAGTTGGCAATAACATTCTCTCTCCTTCTCCTTGCTCTCTGCTCTTCTAAAACCCTGTAACCCTCATCATTCACATCACCTGCTCTCACTTTTCTGTCCTCTAGCCCTTCCCTCCCAACCCCCCAACATGCTGGCATTATCTACTTTTACTTTCCTAAACTAATAGAACACACGCTACATAACCACAAGACATACACATCACCAAAATCAATTTAAAATATACAGTGTTATTCTGCATAATAAAATATGACACTATTGTCAGCATGCGCTTTGTATCACTTACTTAATGAAGAAGGACACTGTAAATATTTGTTATTGTTACTACTCACTGTTATAGTTAGTCTATTTGTACTTTCTCCTTATACTTTATGTCTAATATATAGGAGGCAAGGCTGGGAGATGTACACTGTATCCTGCTGCGTCGGGAATTATTTTAATCACCATTAGTTTCTTTGTGGCACCATACCTATTTATCTTTCAGATGTTCCCTTAGATTCAGCCATAAGAAGGTACGGCTATCGTAATACATGAAGCCTTGTCTTACTCTGCAGTAGTACCTCCTCATGGTTCCGGATTCACTGACAAGAATTAAGGTAGGTGGCCTTAGACATAATTGGTTCCTTATACTCTCCCTTTAGAACTACGATGTAGTTCAAACAATTCCTCATATGCCACAAAATGCTGTTATGTTGCCTACAGCCGAGATTAATGCTGTTCTGTGTGTTCTGTTTGTTTTTTCTGTTAACAAAATAATAAAAACTTTTAACGAAAAAAAATAAAATATGACACTAGCTCAATGGAAGTACTTTTAATTGATTGTGCTGTTGTTACACATTTAAACACTAATGACCAAAGAGCCAGTCATTTCCTAGAGATTAATGACCAGCTTGGGGAAGGGAGGGCCAAACCCACCAAGCCGGTCATTAATCTCCATTAAATTACCAGTTCTAAGGTCCTTATTGTGATTAGAACTCTAATTGCAATAACACATTTTTGGAAGGTTTTTTCTTTCCTTTATTTTGTTTTTCTTTTGCTGCAGTACTGTGCGCTGCACTAACTCACTGTGTTGTCTCTTGAAGGTGGTCGTGTGGTCTGTTTTCCTTATCTCCTGTGTTCAAGGAGGTTATTTTGTTATTTAAATGTTCATCTACTTATGTCTAGTATTTGTTCACTTTTCCCATTCAGATTCTTATGCTGTAATAATTAGGTGGTAGGTGAAATGGCAGCCATATTAATACATGTGGCAGCCGTGATGGGCATTTCGTAAAGATTTCAGACCGGCACAGCAGCCAATGAATGAGCTCCTTTAGATAATGAATAATTGATTAAACTTATAAGTTCTTGTTAATTAAAATGTTCTTGTTTTCAAATTTATAAGGCTACTGTCATCTTTTGCTTCCTTACATAGATATATATGTATCCTCTGACTCCATCTGTACCATTCTCCATGTTTTCATTTTCTGCCCTGCCCGCTCTGTTTGAGTCTGCCATTGACATCAAACAAGGAGTGAGGTTTAGAGTGGTAGCGCAAGTGAGATCAACTGTTATTAAAAGATTCCTTGTGCTGACTTATCTTTTTTCCTGAAAAATGCATTGTCCTGATTACCGTGATGCTTTGTGGAGGAGTTCATATACACTAGTATGATAAAAAAATACTCTGTTGTTTTAGACTGTTGGTACTACTTCTTGTTTGCAGCAAGACTTCAAGTGTTAAGACTCTTGCTGTCAAAAGCTGAGTCTTGTGAGGATCAGTTATTAGTGTAAAGAAACTGATGAAAAGTGTTTTAGTCTAGGTCTACTAAATAAATAGAGTACCAGATCCATTTTATATTATATTGCTGATGAATATGAACTCCTCCACAAAACAGCACAGTGATCAGAAACCTGAATTTTGTCAGGAAACAGACTGGTCAGCACAAGCAGTCTGTTACGAACAGTTGATTTTACTTATGCTGCCACAGAGACAATCTCTGCTTATTTTAGTTTGTGAACCCACATTTTCAACATAGTCATTTTTTTACCCAGTCTCATGAACATGGCTGGTGTTATTTTCAAATCAAATCAAATTTCCAGGAACATTTGATAAATGACACCTGTCATGTTCATATAATAGGGTAACAAGAACAATATCTTACTATTCAGGGGCATAATCTAAGAAAACAACAATGTTATCTGTAGCCAAACAGAGAATCTAGTCTCTGTGCTGAACAATGGGTTATCCATGTATTTTGTGAAGTGATTAAATTTGTATTTAGTTTTTGTTGACTGGGAAAGGAGTCTAAGCAATTCTGCCTACGTATATCAGCCTTGTCCTGGGGGGAGAGGGGATACAGATGCAAATTAACATCTTAAATGAGGATAAAGCCATTGTTGATATTTTACTGCATGGGGGAAATTTGGCCAGGACACCAGGGAAATTTCCCTACTGTATATTTCATACCAGGCCCTTTGGTACCATGGTATGCCTGAAAAATGTGTACAGTGGACTTGACTTTTATTCGAGACAGCATCCTTCCACCCAATGGTAAATGTTTTTGGGAAGGGCATTTCTGTGAAGAGAAGAGTATGGCAAGGGTTCCATTTGAGCTCCCGCTGTATGTTTTTGGCTTGGGTATCATGAGAACAATCTGAAAGGAGCTTCCTGGTACTAGACTTGGCCCACCTGACCCTCAGCTAAAATTGGAAGTGCCAGCAGCTTGGGGGTGGGACTCACTGATGAATGGCCGGCTTTAGAACTCAGCTGCAGTGTTGTGAATTATAAGAAATATCACTTCAAGTTTGTTGTAATTGGAGGTGGCATTGGAGCCAGTTGGGATCCCTAACAAGCAGATTGGGATATCAACTGCACTGTTGATAACATCGTCAGCTGTAAACTATCTGAGAGGTGTTTTCTGGTGCTAAACTTGGCCCCCTAACCCTCTGCTTCAATTGGAAGCACCACCGGTTCCATGTCATAAGAGCAAATACTGAACAGTAACTTATAAGTCATCGAGTGCACATCACCGAAAGCTGAAAATGGTGATGTGCACTATAGTGTCCAACAAGAATAGCCACCGGCACTATATTTAACAAATAACAAAAAGGCTACTACTCGTTTTATGTGGGGGGGGCTATGCCCCCACACCTCCCTTTGTGGTGAGTGTTATGCCCACCAACTTAATATAATCAACTAAGGGGGTGGGGTGATATTTGGGAAGGGGGCTAGCTCAGGTGGGGGCTACATCAGGGACACACATGTCATCACTCAGCAGGGGGAGATCAATGCGGGGGGGACCTTACAGATGGGGGGGAGCAATGTCTGGAGGGCAGGGCAACAAGGCAAATATCAGCAACTAATTAAATTATACATGTCCAAAAAATATAAAAGAAATCAGTTTGCCTACAGATGTTCCCGACCCAGGTTACCCACTCCAATGGCAGTTGCCTGAACCATCACACTCATGGACAGCTCAGCAGATGCTTGCCAAACAAAGGTAGACAAACCCTTTCAGATACACAACAACACTATGCACTCAACTTCACTGTATTAGTAATAACACATAGCTATTATTAGCACAGTGCCATGTTATTGTTCACTGTTTTGACGTCACTCTTAGTCCTAGCACTCAAAATCTTATGCTCACTTAATGAGATACCAGCACTACCTGCTTGGGGGAAGGTTACCTGGGAAGGATAAAAAGGAGCACACTAATGTGTCCCACATGTTTGTGCCCCATCATGTGAGAGGAACAGCGAAGAAGTGGAACAGGTAAAAGACTGGCATCTTAGGCATCGGCAGGCATCAGCAGAGGAAGCATGGAAGTGGGGGATTAATTGGACAACTAAGGCAAGGTACCTGTTTTGCTCCTAATTGTTCCTTTCATTATGGAATAGGTGTAAGGTTAAGGGTAGGCTATAACAGTGAAAAGGTGCTCTATGTATTTAAGGTATATTGTGAAATGAAGTGACAAATAATAAAGAAAAAGGGAAATAACAGCAAATATGCTGTCAGGGATAAGGCATACATGGTTAAGGAATACAATATAACCTCATTTATCCAAATGTGCTTAAAGACAATGAAATTATTTGGATAAATGGGGTTTCAGATAAGTGAGAGCACTTTACATTGAAGTCTTTTAAGCTGGGAGACACACCACCATTTTGGATAACAGAATTTTGCTTAACTGAGGTTTGGATAACTGGGATTCTACTGTATAGTAAAGTGTAATGCCTAGACAGCCTATATGGTCAAAACTCTATCTTGGGTAAGTGTACAAAGAGGTAACAAAAACAAAAGGAGAAAATTCCTAGTACCATATCAAGAAAAGGGTAAATATATTTTGCTTAAGTAACACAAGGAATTGTAGCAATTAAAATGGTAGAAGTGGTGCAATGCAGTGGTTGTGGGGCAGTAGTATTCAAAGAGACCTTCTGGAGACTTCAGTGTTGACCAATCTGCATGCACCTCTCTGGGTTGAGGAAGGATGTTGCTAGACTCTGGTACAAGTTGAATGAGATGCAGGTAACCTCTTCCCTCCCTGGGGAAACCAAATCAGACATCATTTCCTCACAGGCAGCCTAACAGAAGGACAAGCTGGACTCTGGTGGGCCCAGGAAGAGTGGAGAAGATGTGCAAGAGGCACAAACCATAACCAGTATCACAATTTAATTTCTATGCCACTTGGGCTAAATGAGATTGCCAGGACAAGGCAGTCTGGTGAGGTGAGGAGGTGGGGATTCTCTGTAAATGAGACCCTAGGGAAGGAGGTAGATGACCTCAAAGGAAGAGGAAGAGGAAACAACTTCTGGTGAGAGGGATAGATCTGGGATTGTTATTTGTTGTCCCTTAACTACTGCCACCATGTATGGCCAAATGTAACAACTGTAACCTTTCACTATGTATTACCTGCTCTTGTTATGTTCTTGTTATTCTGATGTTTCTACTCTGTACTGCCTTACGTGGCCCAGGTCATGCCTGAAAACAGTCCCTGGGATCAGTGCACCTGCCCGGTTAACAAAGTCATAAATAAAAAATAAATAAATCAGGAAAGGTGGGAAGAAAGAGAGAAGAGAAAATGCCTACCAGGCACCATGGCCAGGAGGGATGAGAAGAGAATATTTAGGATTGCTTGGGCAGCAGGAAGGGAAACAGGTCTGGATGTCATTGCCCATCTGGGGACTTATGACTTAGCTAAGAATGGGGCTGAGATAGTGCAAGGGAAGTTTAAAGAGCTGGGGACTTGTCTTAAATAGTAGTACATTTACTGACTTACGCAGAGGTTCTACCTGTCTATGACAAAGGGGAGGAGAGGGATCTCCACACTAAAACCTTCTACTCTTGGTTGACGGAATGGTGTAGATAGGAAGGTTTTCCTTAATTTCATATCATCCAAGGCATCAATATAGTATTATAGTCATGGATCTAAACCATAAATAAATAAATAAATTACTTATTAAAAAATGTAATCAAGAGGACTTGGAAAAAACTAGAAATTCTCACTTTTCCTTGTGGTACAGTAGTAACATCTTGATTCAGAAATATAAATACTATCTTGATGTCTTGGATGACATGGAATTAAGGGAAACCTATGCTAGATTTAGGGTGGAATTTCAAGAATCAAATGTACTTGTGGCTAAATTTAAGAAGCTAAGGGATCCAGTGTACTCACACTGTCTCTGTGGGGCACAAGAAATAGAGAACCTTTTACATACCATATTGAATTGCTCCTGGTGGTATCCTGTGACATGGGTGACCGCAATCGGGTACCTACGAAAACGGCCCCTCAATCTTGGCACATGTCATTTGGGCTACCAGAGGTGTGTGCAGCAGCCATGAACAAGGGGGGCCCAAAATCCTAACAAAGCAAGGAGGGTCTGGGGACATGCTCCTCCAGGAAATGTTTGAAAAAAAGTCACTGTAAATGGTGCATTTTCCTGCATTTTACAGTTAGGCAAGGTACATTACAGTCCAAACTACAAACAGGTGTGCCCAATTGGAACAGAGCCTGGTGCTCTGCAAGGGAGACCTGTAAATCTTAGAGAAAATGTTCAAGGTAGTAGAGCACTCACCAATCTTCCTCAATAAGAAATGCAGGAGTAAGCAAATATGTTAAAAAAATTCTCCACTTTTATTGGAGATAATTAACATACACACGCGGTGTGAGCTCACCGCCACAACAAAATCTCAGTGCTTCAACAGAAGTCTTCTTGAGGGGGTCAGTTTTACTGTGGTGAAATAATCCCTTTTATACAGCTTCCTGAACCACCATACTGTCTGCCATGTACTGTTTTAAATACATATAGACATGTTAATTGATGATTTAGATTTAAAGAGCTAGTGGAGCCAAAACAGATAGACAGGAAAACAATACAATTTTAAGTAGTAGGCAGTTTTAACTTTTTATTTCTGACATATTTTTCTTTTTCCTTTTGCTGATCAGAAAGTCTTCTATGAGATAATAATGTGCTGAATGTGTGGAACAGCTCTTAGCCTGGCAGCTGCCATATGTAACTCTACTCCCCCACAGTACATCATCAGCATTATGATCTCACTGATAGTGACATCACAGGTGAATAACCTGGCGGTCACTCACTTGCTGTTCCTAAGTAGCAGGGATTTCACAGTCAATGAGGTCACAATGCTGATGATGTAGTGTGGGGCAGTAGAGCAAGATATGTCAGCTGCCAGGCTAAGAGCTGTTCCACACATCACACCTACTAACATCAGGTAAATAATCTAATTAAACAAAGTGAAAAGAAAAAGTACCTCAGATATAAAAGGTAATGGTTGGCTGCTTTTAAAATCTAATATTACTTTTAGGCAGAACACTAGCTCTTTAAGTGACTGTGGTGGGATTTGAACAATGAAAGACAAAATGCAACACAATGGAACTTAAAAAAACAAATGGATTTAGAAAAATGTATACATATCAGGCAGAATTTCATGAGGGAAGATGAGTTTGAAAAACAATCTCAGAAACTGTACAAGCATACAAAGGGGCTACAATGATGTTTGACACTGCTCTTGAGCTAAAAACATGGAGACTCCTTGTTAGAAACAAAGGAACGGGGTGATAACAGATAGTGGCTGATACTTCTTAATGATTCTGTTTTATCAAGAGAATTAACAGAGAGCCCTGGAATTACAGTTTTTTCAAGAGCAGATTATCTAACAAACAGTCTAGTTCACAACTATTACACTGAAACTAAACCTGAAGCATCCTGAAAGGATGTTTCAGTCTGGGAAATGTAGCATGTGATCTCTGATGCTAGAGTAAGAAATTCCAGGTTGAAGCCAGGTTATGAAAACACTGTTCAGATCTGAAACTTTCTTTATTGCAGCAGATCAGGACTCTGAGGTCATGCAAAGGAAACAACAGGGGAGGGCCAGTGCCAGCCTCAGCCAACACCTTATGCACTCCTCTGGGGGCTACCCACCAGGGAGGGTGACCAGCTGGGGGGGGTTGCACATATAGCAACAGGATGTCATACAAGTATACAAACATGGGGTGAGTGAGCACACTCCAGAGGGGGTGAGGGAGGGAGGAATTGTGAGGGTGGTGCCACAGTGAACTGCTGAGCTGGACCCATGGCATGGTGGGTGGGTTCAGGGCTGCAGTTGTAAGGGTGCTGGGTTCAGGTCTGGACACAGCTACATTTTGTGCACCCAGACCCTTTTTTTTTTGTTTTGCCCTCCCCCGCCATGTACCCCTTGCAGCTATGAATCCTTGTAGGGGGTGCAACAAGCTCCTGTGGGAGGGGTGGGGGCACAGTCCCCACATAAAACAGTAAATTGTAAGTCCCTGGTGCCGCACGCTGCAATAACAGGGGTACATCACCAAATGTATTTTTGGTAATGTGCAGTTGCCCTAACAGCGATTTCCTTTTTACAGTCACCGTTATTACATAGAACCACTCCTGGTATGATCAGGCCAGAAAAAAAATGGCGTGATGATGATGATGTAAAACTCAGCACAACCTCAGAGGAGGTTGTGGATGCATGGAACGGCCTTCCGGAGGAGGTTGTGGAGTCAAAAACAGTGGTGGAATTCAAGCATGCATGGGACAGTCATAAGGCAATTCTAGGGGTTGGGGGTAGGAAGAAGTAGGCTGCTGGTTAACTAGGATCTGCAGCTTATCTATTAGGTAGGGAAATGGGCAGACTGGGTGGGCCAAGCGGTCCTTATCTGATGTCAAATTCTATGTTTCTATGTTTCAATGTACTACTAACAACAGAAGATGAATTCATAATAATAAGAGTTGCAAACTTTTTAGTAAACATACAAGAAATAAGGAAATGAAGAACCAAAACAATAATTGTATGAGCAGATGTTTTTATGGAAAATGTTTTTTTTTAAAGTGTCTTTTTTTAATATCTCTATTTATGTATGTTTTGTGTGTCTGTAATGATCTTTTTAGACTGAACAATAGAAGAATACCATAAATGTTATTTAAATGAACATTTAAACTAGCTCAGTGGTAGAAGAAGATGTAAGGAAGGCAGAAATAGCCCTCTGCCTATGACTATGAATGGAAGTATTAGAGGCACAGTAAATAAACAGGGATGGAATAAAGAGAAAAATGAATGAAAATTATCAGAATGGTAATAAAATCTGGAAACCCGTGTGTTCAAATGTTACAGAAGTCTAGGAAATAAGATTTCAGACTTGGAGGCACTTGTGGCAGAGGCCTGACCTAGATATAGTGATCATGTCTGAGTTGTGGTGCAATAAAAACCACAACTGGGATTTGGCAATATCAAGCTATAATCTGTTTAGAAAGGACAGAGAGGATATATGGGGAGGGGGGTGTTGCTTTATGTAAGGGAAAGCATTACATCAGCAGAGATAAAGGCAATACTGAAGGGACCAGAGGTACTGTGGGTCACACTTGATAATTAAAAATGGTGCCACCATGTGCACTGGTGTGATATACAGACCTCCATCACAGTGGAAGGAGTTAGACAGGGAACTAGTGGAAACCATTGGCAAAATGGCAAAAAAAGGGAATAATTCTGCTACTGATGGATTTCAGTATGGTAGATGTACTGTAGACTGGAGTCTCCCTGCTGTAGCTTCAGCTAGAAGCAATACTCCATACAGAGGTCATTCTTCAGAAAACTAGTCAGTGATCCCACTCATAATGGGACTATACTGGATATAGTACTTACAAATGGAGGCAGTATAGTAGATGTAAGGGTGGGGAGTCACATGGGTACCAGTGATCACTGTACAGTGTGGTTCAATGTAATGACAAAGGCAGACTCCAACCACATTAAAGGGGAACTGTCATCAACAGGGTTTCTTAATGTCTGAAAGCCCATAAAAAGCTAACTTGAGTGAACCATTGTGTTTATCTGTGAGTCTTTGCAGTCCATAGTTATTCATGTGTAAATCAACCTTTAATTAAGAGCTTGGGGCAGCTATATGTTTCAGCCTCCTGACAGGAAATGATGTCACTGAGAAACTTGGCCTGCCATTTACAATAGGTTAAATAGGAAATAATCTATTTTATTAAGTGAGTTTTACAACACTTTCAACATTTATAATAATTGTTTTGTATGTGCATTGAAACTAGTGAGTTATCACCTTTACATTTCAAACTGTTAGTAAAAATAATCCACCTTTAGGATTGCTTTAACCTCTAGGCTATGCTGCCAGCAGATTATTAAAAACTACACATCTCAAGGTTTGCTGTGTGGTGTCAACAGGTATTGGGGACCTCATATCAGTATTTCTAAACCCTGCCTGTGTTCATGTCAGTACCATTTCTGGGGCTGACACTGCACAGACTTCTGTCTTATTCTGTTCCCTCTCTTACGGCCTTTTCTCCTACAATTGTGGGTGTGAACTCAGGTCTACAAGATGCAAGTGTGACTATGTACCTACTAGCCTGGCATCATGGGGTAACCTTGAAATGTGTTTTTTTTACAATTGTTTAACCAAGATAGACACAGTAAGCTGAAAACTTGCTTACAGGTGTGACCTGGGAGCACAGGGAAGTTAAATGACTTGCTCAGGGTCACACAGTATGCAAGTGGGAGCTGTGGGATTCAAACCTAGGTCTCCAGATTTGCAGCTCAGAGCCTTAAACCACTGCGCTATACTGCATCCCATAAATTGTGATCAACAGCTGGCAGCATAGCCTAGAGGTTAAAGCAAAGAGCTGTGAATAAGCCTCATTCATCTAGCAGAATGGGTTTTGATTCCAACATGCTTTACTTGTTGATTGTGTGACGAGAGCAAGTCACGTATCCTCCCTGTGGCCCCAAAAGACACCCAGAAACAAGCTGTAGTTGTGTGCTTTTCCTGGACAAAGACAGTAAAAACAGTCTGAACGTGTTGACTTCAAAAGAAAAAAAAGGACACCATTAACTGTTCATTAATTGCAAAAACACATAGATGAACAACACTGTTACAACATGCATCACCTGAAATGTATTATTAAAATAGTATTTTACTTTATTTGATGAAGTTAAATGTATAACAGTTTCTTACTGAAATACTTTGGATGGAATGGGAATTTCTACAACTGGAAAGGAAAAAAATTAATCTGGTTGATCCTGCCACTCATCCCTTTGAATGTGTCTTACACTCTGCAGCTATGCCAATGGACCACAACATTTAAGAATGCCATTCCCACTGTAATGTAAAAAAAGAAAGAAAAAGAGGGAGAGACAGGCTCTGTGTGTGTGTGTGTGTACACGTGTGTGTGAAGTGTGTGTGTGTGTATGTCTGAGAAAAGTGCTGCAATAACTGAACTGAACTGTGCTGAAAGCAAAACAAATTATCACCATTAATTAAATAAAATAATATATGGGCGGGTGGGTATAAAAATCAGAATTTTGCACACACCCTTTGTGTGGGATGTTTTTAAATACCACTCAGACTTTGCCCTTGGGGATAATGTAGCATCCCACTCCTTGTGTGTGTGTAAAATTCTGATTACACCCACCCACCCATATATTAGTCTATATTTTAATAATGCAATTCAGACTATGCATCTTTTAACAATGTTGTCCATCTATGTGTTTTTACAATTAATAAACAATTATTGGTGTTCTATTTTTTTCCAAGTCAGATCTGGATAGAAAGAGTATAATATTTTTCAGAATCATAACACATGCTCAGATAGTTTTTACTGTCTTTGTCCAGGAAAGGCACACAACTACAGCTTGTTTTTGGGTGTGTTTTGTGACCACAGGGAGGTTAAGTGACTTGCACTGGTCACGCAATATACAACAAGAGCACGTTGGACTCCAAACCTATTATGCTGGATGAAAGGAGCTTGTTCACAGCTCTTTGCTTTAACCTTTAGGTTGTACTGCCAGCTGCTAATCAAAAACTACACATTTCAAGGGTGGCCCCATGATGCCAGGCTGGCAGTTATGTAGCCACACTTGCATCTTATAGACCTGAGTTCACACCCAAAATTGTAAGAGAAAAGGCTGTAAGAAAGAAAAAAATAAGACAGAAGTCAGTGCTGTGGCAGCCCCAGAAATCTGTAGTGACATGAACACAGCCAGGGTTTAGAAATCCCGTTATGGGGTCCCAATACCTGTTGACACCACAATGCGAGCCTTGAGATGTGTAGTTTTTAATGATCAGTTGGCAGTATAGACTAGAGGTTAAAGCAATCCTAAAGATGGATTATATCTACTAACAGTTTGAAATGTAAAGGTGTTAACTCACTAGTTTCAATGCACATACAAAACAATTATTATAAATGTAGAACATGTTGTAATAGCACTTTAAAACACACTTAATAAAACACAAGGTTTCCTATTTAACCTACAGTAAATGGTGGGCCAAGTTTCTCAATTACATCATTTCCTGTCAGGAGCCTAAAACATATAGCTGTCCCCAGCCCTTAATTACAGGCTGAGTTACATATGAATAACTCTGGACTTCAAAGACTTACAGATAAACATGATGACTCACTCAAATTAGCTTTTTATGGGCTTTCAGACATTAAGAAACCCTGCTGATGACAGTTCCCCTTTAAGGTGAGAATCCTGGGGCTCGATTTTCAAAGGGTGATGCATGGTTTGTATCAAGCCCTTTGTCAAATCCAATTTTTAGTGCAGTTATGCCAAACACCTTTGCCACACTTGTGCCTAATTTAGTACTTGGGCGCAGTTGTGACATCTTTACCAATTTACAGAAGCTTATGCCAAATATTTGGTGGAAGTCCTGTAAAAAGGGTAGATGGAATTGCCTCACAGTAGACCAGAAAATGTTGGTCTAACTCATGGAAATAGGTGCATGGGATAGAAAATATCGATTGCCAGCTGGAAGAATACTGCAAGCCCCATGAACCACCATATGTTCAGTGCACCCGGGACTTGCAGCATTCTTGGCTCTTTGAAAATCAAGCCCCAGAACATTAGGAAAGCAAATTTTGTAAAAATGTGTTCATACCTAACGTGTAAATTGGCAGGGAAAGACAACCTAGATGAAGTGAATGAACAATGGGGGAAAATAAATAAGGCCATATTGAAGGCTGCACATCTCTGTGTCAATCAAGTAAGTAAAAGTGAAGGACATAAAAGACCACTGTGGTTCTCTAGGGAGGTAGCTGGAAAGGAAAAGGCAAAAAGGGTGACTTTCAGAATATATAGGGAGACACAGAGAGAGGAGGATAGGAAGGTGCATCTTCAGAAACAAAGAGAAGTAGGGAAAGAAGTTAGGAGACTAAAGAAAAAAACTGAAAACAGGCAAAACATGTTTTAGGTACAGTATATAAGTAAAAAGAGGAGAAACAAGGGAGAAAATGTAAGATGAGAACGTGATGGGGTAATATGCAGAGGGAGACAAGCAAAAAGCAGACATACTAATCAGATATTTAGTGCTTAAGGTGGAGGAAGATGGGGATGGATCAAAAAAGAAAGCAAACAGCAACATCTGATGTGGTTGCCTCAGAAACCAGTGGGTATGTACAAGTGTGGGAATTGCAGTATCTGCACTTACTGCTGCAATGAAAGTTATATGGGTTGCCACACATTCAAAAAAAAGCTAATGTAAGAGATACACAAGTCAATGGGGCAAGAGGACCAGAGTGGGGTACATCCTAGGGTTTTGAATGAACTCAGGGAAATGCTGGCTGAACCTTTGACAGTCCTTTTTAACAGCTCACTAGAAATGGTGTGGTTCCAGAGGACTGGAGGAGGGCAGATGTAGTCCTTATTCATAAAAGGTAGCAGAGAGGAGGCTGGAAATTATAGGCCAGTTAGCCTGATCTTAGTGGAGGGAAAGTTAATGGAAACTTTGTTGAAGGAGAGGATATTGGTTTATCTTGAATCAATTGGGTTACAAGATCACAGACATCATGGGTTCAAGGAGAGAGGTCATGTCAAATGAATCTGACAGATTTTTAGATTGGGTGACAAAGGAAATAGAACAGTGGATGTGGCATGCCCAGATTTCAATAAGGTGTTTAACACTGTTCAACGTAGGAGACTACTAAGTAAGTTGGGTGACTTAGGAGTGGTACCAAGAGTGTTAAATTGGGTAAGAAATCCGTTAAAGGATAGAAGACAGAGAGTAGTAGTAAATGGAGTTTACTTAGAGGAGGGGATGGTAACCAGTGGGGTGCCACAGGGATCAATGCTTAGACAGGTCCTCTCTAATGTATTTATAAGTGACATTGCAGAGGATCTGGAGGGGAAAGGTCTGCCTATTTACAAATGATTCCAACATTGGTAACAAGATCAGCATTCTGGGGGGTGGAAAGGCTGAAGAAAGACCTGAGCAAGCTAGGGGAGCAGTCTCGGATATGGCAACTTGAGTTCAATGTGAAAAAGTGCAAAATAATGCACTTGGGGTTCAGGAACCCAGCAGCTGAATAAAAATGGGAAGAGTGATCCTGACAACAACCAAACAGGAGACAGACCTCACTGTAATTGACTCAAATGACCTAAGGGTAGCTAGCCAGTGTGACAAGACAGATGGAAAGGCTAATGGTTTGCTAGGTTGCATAAGGAAGGGGATCACCAACAGAAGTAGGGAGGTAGTGTTACCTCTATATAGGACACTGGTGAGACCTCATCTGGAGTACTATGTACAGTTCTGGAGACACATTCTCAGAAGGACATAGACAGAGTTGATGTGGTCCAGAGGAGAACAAGAGAGATGGCAGTGTTTGAGTGTGTAAATGTTGTACTGCTTAAGGCATTATAACAAACTGATGTAAAAAAGGGAGGGGTTTAAAAACATGTATTTTTTGTACAGTATATCCTTAAAAGTGGAAGTATACTGTAAGTTGTGCAGTGTAGTTACTCGTAAGATAGAGAGCTTGTTCTTATTGGGTTTGGGAAAGGGAGGACAGGAAGTATAAGGAACGCTAAATAAGGGAATGTGGGGAGTGGTGCAGTGCAATAGTTGTGGACAGCAGTCTTCATGGAGACCTTTTGGAGGTTACAGTGCTTTCCCATCTGTGTGTACCTCTCTGGGCTGAAGCAGAAAGTCTCTACACTCAAGGCTGCATTGATTTTGAGACAAAAGAAGGTTACTAGACTGGAGGCTGAGTTAACTAAGAGTTGGGAGATCTTTTTCCCTACCTAGGGGCCATCTAGTCTGGCACTGTAACCTCAAAGGATGCTAGATAGAAGGAGCAGTTGAACTATCATTGGTATGAGAAGGGAAGGGGTGGTGGGATCAGGAAGGTTAAGGAGGTGGGGGTCACAGGAAGATTCCTCAAACACAGCTGGTACTAGTGCAGAATTCATATGCCACTCTGGTGGAGTGGGACAGCCAAGTGGAAGCATCCATGGTAGAGACCAGGGAGAAAGTGGGAGCCCTCATAAGTGGAGGTCCCAAGAAGGGTGAAAGAGGACCCTCTAGGAGAAGGATACTGTTACTAATAGGTGACTCTTTTGTCAGGGAGATAGAGTTGGGAATAAGAAAGGAAACAAAGAGGGATGTCAGTTGCCTACCAGGTGACACAGCCAAGATGGGAAGCATATACTAAGAATAGCAGAGGTCACGTGATGCAGTGGTGCTGAGTGGCTGCCTGCTTTGGAGCTCCTGTTTCTCCCCTCTTAAACTTTATCTTTTGACAAGCCAAAACCACCAATCTGCCACCAAATGCTGTCTAAACATCATTGCTACTCCAGGAATCGACATTGGAATAAATCAGAGGTGTATATTGCCTGCTGGAACATCGCGATGTTAGATGCAGAAATGAAGGCCTCAGGAGTCAGGCACACCCCACCTACAACCCCAGAGAAAACCTCAAAGAAAGCTAAAAACTCTGGTTGCAACCCTTCCTTAGCCAGCAAAACTTCATCTACTGGAGGTCTTAATGTTGCAGGAGGTACTACCTTGACGGAGGAGCTTTTGGAGGAGTTATCACCTTTCAAGGATACCCTGCAAGAGATCTCCAATGAAATTAAATCTATGAGGCAAGATTACACAGACCTCTAAAGAAGGATGGGAGACTCAGAACCAGAATAGGTTCAGTGGAAAGATGGCAACAGAAAATAGACCCTGAGATAGTCAGACTTCATCCAGCAAATACAAAAATTACAACTAAAATCTGAAGACCTGGAGGGGCGCAGCAGAAGAAACAACGTCCTGATTTTGGGTCTTCCAGAACTGGAAGAAGGGGAGACACTGTCAAGTTTGTCCAGCAATTCTTAAACAAGGTCGTGGGTCCTTCTCCTGTCCACCAACAATATCATGTGGAGCGAGCTCACAGATCTCTTGACCCAGACCTCCCCAGCGCCCCCCAGACCTCTGATTATCAAATTCCTAAGCTACCTGGACAGACAACATGTCCTAGACAAGTTAAACAGCTGGAAGCAGTCCTATGGAATGGAGCCAAGCTGAGGATTACCAGATTTGTAGAGAGATTCGTCTGAAACGTGCTGCCTTCCACCCAATAGTAAGCAAATTGATAGCTGCTGGAAAGCCCTTCTGCATGATCTACCCTGCAAAGCTGTCTGCAAGTTGAAAAACTCCTGGCATTCCTATGATACCCCAGAAGAAGCCCTAGCTGACCTATCCAAGTTGCTGCCTGATCTATTCAAGGGAATTCCAATCAAATGACTGTGCCCAATCTGAACTAGGAATACAGAAGAAATGGACTACCAGCTGTAATCAGGACTTTTAAAGTTAATTTTCTGTTCCTTTTTGCAAGCTCTGGGCTAGATTGGCCCAATTTTGGTACTCACTGTGTAGTCGCTAAGCTCTCCGGGGGTGCAGGTAATCCTGGGGTTGATCGCCTCTGCTTTCAGTGAGGGACTTCTCCAGGACCAGCGTGGTGCTGGAGTTGTGGTGGTAGGTCACGAGGCCTAGTCGGTCTGCCTCTTGCTTCCCTCGTGTCCTAGCCTCTCGATGTATCAGTAGGAACTAAATGGAGGGTGCGTGCTCGGAGGACCTATTTGCGTGTAACCGCTTTGGTCCACTCGGCATTGTCCCCATGCGATTTCCCCTTCATTTCCAGGTCCCTAGAGATTGGACCGAGAGGACTAGGACACTGAACTGCCCCAGGTAAGGCTGTTCATTGCCTTTTTCTTCCTTCTGGTGATGAGGCGTTTCAGTCATTTTAGCCCATAGAGGCAGGGCTTTTACAACGGAAGGGGGAGCGGGGGCTTATAGGCAGGTCGTAACTGTGCCATGCCTTAAGACCAAATAGGGAGCTATTGGGTACCTGCTAGATGCCCTCGCTGTTAGGAACCTTTTTTTTTTACTGTTCGGACTCAGATGTGGTGGGCTACTGTCTCTGGTTTCGTGGTTGTGGGGGTTCCTTTTATTATAAGGGTTAGCAAGGGTATCCTGGGAGGGAGGGGGTATGAGCAACCAGAACTGTGTCTGATGCTGTGACAGTAGATCTGTGGGTTGTGTAAATAGTGTATGTTTGGTAATGGGGCGGGGGAGGGGGGGGTTGTTGTTCATGTTACTGCTGATGGTTGGAGTGTTCATATTTGGACTGTCGTTACACTGTCATGGGATAAGGTTATGGGGGAGGGGGAGGGGTTCTGATCACAGGAATAATAATAATTGTTTGGGGGAGCCACTTAATTTTGCAGACTGTTTCGACCTGAAGTTTAATTTTAGAGGTGAGCAGCTTATCAATGTTATTAATTCTGAGCTTTTACTTTTAATTGAGAGAAATGTTGGGAGTATTGTGGGGGGCTTGAGGGTGTCACCACTGTAAGATGCGAGAGGAGATTGCTAGGATTAACGGGTGTCACATTGCACTTTGTTCTAAAATATGGCTGGTAGCACTGTTAAATGATTAGCTGGAATGTGAGAGGATCAGAGATGCCAAGAAAAGGGCCCGTATTTGATTAATTGCTCGATACTGGTGCCGACATATTATGTCTGCAGGAAACCCACATTACTGTAGCTGAAAGTAATATGTTCTGAGTCAGAGGTTTCTCCCAAGTTTTTGTGGCAGGAGACTCGATAGAAGCCAGAGGGGTAGCTGTTATGATAAGGAAAAGCATACCTTTCAATCGCGCGAAGGTTGTCAGGACTCAGAAGGTAGATATATATTGGTGTCTGGATCCTCTATAATTCCCCTATTGTTTTAGGCTCGGTTTATGGCCCAGTTGGAGGGAATGTGACCTTTATTATGCAGTTAGTTGACAAACTTAGCTCCCTCTACCCACCCCTTTGATCCTAGGAGGATTGGAACGTAGCTCCAACTCAGGAGCTGGATAAAACTTTTAGACCACTGAGACCACTGCTTCCGCCGCAATTGGCGATGAAGGATATGGGTAACATGCTGGGTCTGGTGGACCCCTGGAGAACTCTCCACCCTCTCAACAAAAGCTATACCTTTTCCTCTCCCCTCCATAATTCCTGGTCACGACTAGACTACTTTCTAATATCCACCTCTCTCATGACTAAGGTCTTCACGGCAGGTATTGAACCCATAGTAATTTTGGACCATGCGCTAGTCTGGTTTAAATTCTCTCCTCAGTCCATAACTTCCCGTGACACGGTCTGGAAACTCAATACCCAGCTATTAAAAGAAGAACACTCTCTCACTCAGATTAGATTCTTTATTAAAAACTATCTGGAAACTAATCGAAGCTCAGTGACCAGGATGGATATTCTCTGGTGCTCTTTAAAATGCTCCTTGAGAGGAGAACTTATCAAGATTTCCTCTAGGAGAAAGAAAATCAGGTCGCAGAATCTTATCCATCTCTCAAACCAAATTAAAACAGCAGAGAATATGTTGGTCACTTCTAGCTCGTTGAATGGCTTAGAACACCTCCACAAACTTAAAAATGAATATGAAGGTTTGATCCAAGAGAAGACGGAGTTTGCTTTATTGAAAACTAAGGCTAGATATCTGGATCAGGGAGAAAAACAGAGTAGACTCCTAGCACTAAAACTGATAGAAGTGGAGAATTCTAGGCTGATTCCCGCCTAGAAGACCAAGGAGGATCCATCAAAACAGAGCCCAGAGATATAGCAGCAATCTTTAAAGATTATTACCAAAATCTATACTGTTCAAGGCACCTCTCTTCTCTCCACTCAGGACTGAGAGTTTTTTAGTCACTGACACTCCCTCCCTCTTGGAGGATCAGGTGGCCTTTCTCCTCACCTCTTTCCCAAGAGGAGGTGGAACAGGCTATTCAGAGTCTACCATCAGATAAAGCCCTGGCCCAGATGGGTTCCCAGCCAATTTCTACAGGCCTCCACCAGGAGTTGGCTCCCTGCTCCTGGATCTATACAACTACTTACTGTCAGCAGATACCCTGGATCCTCCCTACTGGAGGCCATTATATATTGATCCCTAAGACGGCTGAACCCTCCCAGAACCCAGCCAATTACAGACCAATCTCACTTCTTAACTGTGATATTAAAATCCTGTCCAAGATTCTAGCCTCCGATTAAACAAGTGTGGACCCCATTATTGAGTACTGAGCAAGTAGGATTTGTACAAGGAGGTCAGTGATGGATCATATTAGGTCGCTCTCTCATGTGTTCAGGGCAGCTCAAGGTCTCCAGGTTCCTATGGCATTGGTAGCCTGGACGAGAGAAAGCGTTCAACCGAAATTAATTAGGAATTTCTATGGTATACCATGTCCAGGTTCGGCTTCCAAGGGAGTTCATAGGGTGGATCAGAGCTCTATATAGGACCCCCACGGCAAAGGTTTATTGCAATGGGATCCTCTCACACCCCATACAGCTCCACTCTGGAACCCGACAAGGCTGCCCCCTATCCCCGTTCCTATTTAACCTCTACTTAGAGCCATTACTGATCAGTCTCAAAGCGGCCCCAGGGATCCAAGGATGCCCTGTCCTCAGCCAAACCTCCAAGATTTCAGTCTATGCAGATGATATTCTGCTACAATTAGCTAAGCCGGCTGATTCCCTACAAGTGGTAATGAAGTTAATTACACAATTCGGAGAGCTATCCAACTATAAACTTAATCTAGCAAAGACTGAGATCTTCCCACTAAATGTACACCTTACCCAGGCGTCCGTATCCCATCTGGGCATGAAGTGGACCCCATCTCACTTGAAATATCTCGGTGTTTACCTGGCATGAGACCCTTCTCTAATTAGGAAGCTTAACCTAGAGGACTTATTAGAAAGAATTAAGTCTGACCTGCAAAGATGGGGGAAACTGCCACTACCAGTGGGGGCCCGAATTAGCATCATCAAAATGAACATCCTTCCCCGGCTCTTTTACCCCCTGAATCTCCTAGACATCTGTCTACCCAGGTCCTTTTCAAAAAATCTTATCTGACATTAACTGATTTTATTTGAAATCATAAATCTCCGAGGGTGGGCTCTTCGAGCAACCAGCCTCCCTATGAAATGGGGGTCTCAGATTGCCGATTTCAATTCTACTACTGGTCTAGTCACCTTATCAAAGCAGGAAATGGCTAGGGACTTGAAAGATGGTTACCTCCCACATGGCTAGATCTGGACTTGATCTTATCATTCGCCATAATATGAATCCTCCAGCCTTTTTATTGTGGTTTCGCATCTCCCCGAGAGATCCAAGACTCCCAGTGGGTGTCATAGTTATGTGCTTAACCAACTTTTTCTCCTCCACCAGAATCCATTACAATAAGGACCCTGGCCAACCATTGATGGGTAACCCTAATATCAGGATCGGGGACAAAATGCTGGTTCCTAAATGGTTACCTCAATTCAGGAGCTCTCTGTGGAAGATTTTTATGTGCAAAGTGCAGCAAGGCCCAATTACTGAACCTACTACTTGTCTTGAACATTCCCACTAATGCCCTGTTTAAAATATACCAATTAAAGCACCTGGTGGACAAAGAGTTGGAATAGCAGTACCTCCTCAACCATTAAACCACTACTAGAGGAAGTTAAGGGCTGTGAATTATAATTAATGGGCGTCTAAGCTGTATTAATCTACCTCCCCTGAAACTTGCCCACCTGACTCCTCTAACTGGTTCCAAAGCCTGAATTAACTCTCCTGGTTCCTGCTTCCATGGGGACAAATCTGAAGGACCTGTATATCTACAATACTCTAGATAGGAATAGGATGATCCAGTATTTCATAATCAACAACATGTATTTCACACCAATGCGAAAATCAAAATTTGACCCATCTGCTCCTTCAAAATGTTTCAGATGTGGAGAAGAGCAGGGAGACCTTCCCCTTATTTTCTGGCACTGCCCTAAAGTGGCTCCTCTCTGGAAGACAATTGCGGATAACTTAGATCCCATGTTAGGTTTAGAAAATCATCTCACACTAAGAACAAAGAACACACAAAGAAAGGAAGTACCATATAGCACTCATTGCTATGGCGGTTAAAAGACTGGTCCTCCGACACTGGACAGACAGTCTTGAGATTTCCTATCTGGACTGGGTGGAAGAAATGTCCCAGTGTTTCAAAGTTGAGAAACTGATTGCTAATTTCAGATCTTCCCCAATGGCCTTTCAGAAGAAATGGGGCAAACTATTTGCCCTGTACCTTCACTGATTGGGATTCCTCGACATATAATGAATCCGAGTGAGGGATCACAGTCTTCATGATCTGACATTTTTCCAGCTCTCCTAGCTGTCCCTCTGGTGATAATCTTACAACCTCTCACTCTGGGATTTTGATGTTAATAGGTTCCCAGACGCTTTTTTAGATCGAGTATCCTGGGGACACCTAGCTACTAGAGTCAGTTCACTATATCTCTCTCCTCAGTGGTGACGCCCTCATTGGTGGGGGAGGTGGGGACAGTTGATTTGGGTTATCCAGTCACTGTTTTTCTGATTTCTGTTGGTATCTTTACTTTATCTTCTTTCTTTGCCCAGTAACATAGTATTTTCAATTTGGAATTTATGGAATGTATGTACTACGTTCAGAAGTTACTGTTTAAACTATTGTATGTACAGTTGAAAATTAATAAAAAGAGAATTTAAAAAAAAATACTAAGAATAACAAAGGCAGTAGAAGGGGAAGGGGAGCTGTATATCATTGTACACTTGAGGACAATTGACTTGGCTGGGGATGAGACAATAACAGTGCAGGAGGAGTTTAAGGAGCTGTGAAAAAGTCTTAAACATGAAGCATGCTCTGCAACTTTTGCAGAGGTGTTGCCTGTATACAGTATGGGAAAGGACTTTCAACTAATGGTTAAAAGTCAGATGGAGAGTGGAGCAGTATGGCTTCACCAGGGACCGGGGGTCCACCTGGGAAATTAAAGCCTATACAGAGGTGATAGCCTTCATCTGTCTGGAAGGGGAACCACAATTCTCAGTGGGAGGTGTAACACATTTTTATGATGAACGTTAAACAAGCTGGGGAGGTGGACAAGTAAGGGGAAGCAGTAACTGCTCCACCCTAAAGGTAGAGATGGAGAGTGTATAGAGACTCATGGCACAGATAGTCCCACATTGGATAAAGTAATTCAAATAAGTAGGGTGTTAGAAAAGGATGAAGGGGGAAACTAAGCAAACAAATGAAGAGAGGGAGTAAGGGGGACTACAAGAAAAAGGGGGAAGTAGCAAACTAGGAGCAAACAAAATATGGAGGGTCATGTGTGCAAATGCTAGGAGTCTGGGAAATAAGATCCCAGACCTAGAGGACATCATGGAGGAGGCTGACCTGGATATCATTGCCATTATGAAGCCCTGGTACATGGAAAACCAAGATTGGGACATGGTTATACCAGGGAATATGTTATTCAGAAGATACAGGGTAGGAAGGAAACGAGGGGAAGTGTTGCTGTAGCTGAAGGACAGCATAAAAGCAACAGAAATACAGGGAACTCAGGGAGGGGCTGCGATGCTGTGGGTTACCATGGAGTCGGAAAAACAAACCAAAATTTGGATGGATGTGATCTACAGGCATCCAGCACTGGGGGAGGATTTGGATAGTGTAATGTTAGAAGAAATTGGAAAAATGGCAGAAAATGGGGAGGTGTTACTGTTAGGGGACTTCAAATTGCCAGATGTAGACTGGAGTCTCCCTGCTGCAATTTCAGCTAGAAGTAGGGATATCCTGACCTCTCTGCAGGATGCTTCCTTAGGCAATTAGCCAGGGAACCTACTCGTGTTGGAGCAATACTGGATCTTGTGCTTACTAATAGGCAATGTTGCAGATGTCAGGGTGAAAAGCCATCTGGGGACATGTGATAATTTCTCTGGATCTCCTTGTACCTTCTGAATGCAAAAGCACAAACTGAGGAAAGAATAGCTCAGGGAGTATCAAAAGGGCATAAGGCAGTTTTTATGTATGTATGTTAGTGAAAAAAGGAAGGCAAAAGGAGAGTTCAAAGAGGAAAAGGTGGACTGCTGAAGGATGATCAAGAAGAGGCAAACATACTGAACAAATACTTTTGTTGAGTTCTTACAGTAGAAGGGAAATGGAAGAGGCCACAAAGATGCACAAGAAAAGCAGAGGTGATAGAAATAGACAGTAGTCCATTTTCAGTGGGGAGAGTTCCGAATAGCACTTGACAACCTGAAAGTAAACAAAGCTATGGGGCTGGACGGGGTACATCCAAGGATACTGAGGGAACTTAGGAAGGTACTTGCTGCAGCTCTGACAGACCATTTTAGCAGATCACTGGAGACTTGTGTGATCTCAGAGGACTGGAGAAGGGCATGTGTAGTCCCACTTCATAAAAGTGGTAGCAACAAAGATAAGAGCAATTATGGTCTGTCAGTCTGACATCGGTGGTCTCTAAGTTGATGGAAATAGTACGGAAGGAAAGGACTGTGGAATATCTTGTTTCCAACAGATTGCTGCACCCATAACAACATTGTTTCATAGAGGGAAGGTCACACCAAATAAATCTGATAGACTTCTTTCACTGGGTGACCAAGGAGCTAGACCAGGCAGGTGCAGTGGACATGGCTTACCTGGATTTTAGCAAGGTTTTCAACACCGTTCCATATATGAGACAGGTTGGCAAGTTGGGTAACCTGGAGTTAGATAATAATGTGGTAACCTGCATAGGAAGCTAATTGGTGGATATGTTGAAGTGAGTGGTGGTAAATGAAGTGCGCTCAAAAGAAGCAGGGTGATCAGTGGAGTTCATCAGGGATCAGTGTTGGGACCAGTCCTATTCAATATATGTATAAGCAACATAGCAGAAGAACTGGAAAGAAAGGTCTGCCTCTTTGCACATGACACCAAGATCTGCAACAGAGTGGACACACCTGGGGGTGGAATGAATGTACAGGGATCTAAATAGACTGGAAGAATGGTCAAGGGTATAGTAGCTAGGTTTTAATGCAATAAAAGTGCAAAATAATGCATGTAGGCCATAGCAGTACAAGATGGGTGCAGTGATACTGACAAAGACTAAGCAGGAAACAGACCTGGGGTAATTCTATAGGATGACTGAAGGTAGCAATGCAGTGTGATAAGGCAATCAGGAGGGCTAGTGGGATGCTGGGGTGCATAGGTAGGGGTATCTCCAGCATGGACCACCTCCCATCACAGCAGGACACTTGAAGTGGAGCATGGGCTGTTAGATCAACTCTTGGCTGGTCTAATTCTGATGGCCCATGCGCCTGTTGCTGGGGTTTGCAGAATCCCAATTAGGGGAATACTGTAGCACTACCCTGGCACAAACCACTTCCACCTTGTGTCATTTTGTTGTGAAATTTCTTGTAAGACCTCACCTTGAGTACTGTGTACAATTTTAGACATCACAGGCTTGATTTTCAAAGCATCAGTTCTGGACCAAGGGGCTTGCATCACAACCAAATGGCACAAGGTGCTCCTTGCACTGCAACATGAACCAGTCCTGATTTTCAGATGCTCCTTGTGGCAACTGGGGGTCCACCTGCACTGACTGGACTTGCACTGTCCTTGCAATGGATGCCCCAGTGTGGGAAGGTGGAGGGGGGTTTGTGCCAGGGCAGTGCTGCAGTATCCCCCCAGGCACATGGGCCATCAGAATTACATCAGCCTAGAGTTGGCCTAAGAGCCCGTGCTCCACCCCAAGTGTCCTGCTGTGGTGGGAGGTGGTCCATGCCCCCCACTGTTACTTCTGCCAGGGGACATCTACTGCCCTCCTGCATTCAGTCAAGTGTTTCTGCAGTGGTGGGGCTATGGCTGGTTAATTCCAGGGCCTCCCCCACCATATGACACACTACGTCCCTCCCACCCATTGCCAATCATGGAGGGAGCCTATGCCAGTGCTACACTGTGGTCAGTCACCATCCCCCACTCCCAAACCTGCCTGGCCTCCCCTCTACAGACCCTGCCAGCATTTTGGGGGGTCCTCTCCCACAGCAGCCAATGCTGTCTGTAATGCCTGTAATCTGTGACATTCCCTGCCTGTGTGCCAGCTGTTCAGATGTATGGCAACAAGGAACTGGGAACAGAAAATTCAAGAAGGAAAACCTAAGGTGGTTACATGGAGGAATTTATTATTACCAAAGAAGAAGATTATATTTTTAGTGAAATCCATGTTGTTGCCTATATTTTTAAAGTGATTTTGTCAGGTTTTGCAGATGCATTTTTCGCATAGTATGCCATTGTCCCCATGCTTCAGATGTTGAAGCTACAATTTGTTTTGTACAAAAATCTCTCATAGTCATTTTATGTTACATGTTATCAGCATGGGGTTGTCCAACAGTTTTCTGTGTGCAGTCACACCCCCAAATGATGTAATGCATGGGAATTGTCAGTGTCTTACATACAACACAAATGAATTCTGGGTAAATTATAAAAGTGATGTAAATGTTAGTTACTCAGAGGTATAGTCCCTTATTTGATAGTGGTGACTGCAGTATAGCACCTAATATGTACACATATGTAGCAAGGCATGGTGCGTTACAATAAGAAGTTGTTTTCCAGTTTATTTACTATGAAGTGCAGTCTCATGTTTCTGTAGTGGCTTCAACAATAAAAGTCATTGTGCATATACAGTAGTATCTAGCTGACAAGATATCTTTACTGAGAGATGTTGTCCCCTATTTTGGTAGTGTAGATGTCTGCAACACCAAGACTGACCAACCAAGGTCTCTGTTTCAACCCAGTGCTTAAAAACTTTGTTTCCCCTTGCATGATGTCATGGCTGGGGTTGCAGCATTGAGAAAAAGAAAGGGCAGGTTATGTAAATGAAGCAGAGCACAGAAATAAAAGCCTTTTTTCATGAAAAACAGCACTTTTTGGCAATTTGAATGGTAGGAGATTGAATCACAATTCCTACAGGTTACAACCCGTATTTCCTATGGCAAACCTGGCAAAATCACTTTAAGTTGTGTATTTCCACCTCCCCTGTGATGGAAGCAATAATTCCAAATATGTTTTTTCAGCTAGTATGATGTTGCAGAATTAATTTTGTTAAGAGGAGTTATACATATCTACCACGTAAAGAAGGAGGGCTGGTTATGATAAATCTTATTGCCTTTTTCATTTCATTATTTTTTCATCATAATATATCATGATTGTTCTCAGATGTAGGATCACAATAGCTCTGCTTTTTCAAGACTGAGTGATGCCATTCTTTGGCAAATGGGAACAAGGGAGAAGGGTGGTCCCACCATTACTAAGAGATTTACATACACTCGCATATATTTTGGTGGCATTGAGGAAAATAAAAACCTAGAAATTGTCTCCAGATGATTTTAGATCCCCATGGAAACAGATTTATGTTACTATAATGGATAACTGTTTTTTGGAGCAGTTGGTATTTCCTAGAGGGACAGTAAAATCCACTAAAGCTACTTTAGTCAATTAAATGACAATAGAATTCCAGTTTATGTATGGGACATTTTATGGCATTGTAGTCATGGGAGACTTGGTGTAAAGTCCTTCCACAAACATAAATGTTTAAATGAAAGATTTTGTCCTCAAGACACCTGTACTGGAATTTTGGAGTAATAGTGCCATTTATACTTGGAAGGTCTGATTATTATTTCATTTGGGATAAATATCTATTGGCTACTAGTAATAAGGAGTTTCGGCATATGTCTTACGAATATTTGATATTAGGGGTATATGGCTCTGGGTGGACCCGCTTTCATGAAATCATGGTACGAATAATTCTGTAGACTTGTGCTGCAGGAATGATATTTGACCCAAGAGGCATTGGTGTTGACTATTCAAGATCATAATAATTTTTATTATGAGCGAGATCGAATTTGGTATTTTCAGAATCACTTGAGATCTCTCTTGATGAACTGCAGAATCTTCTTCATTAACTGTTAATTATTAATCATTTGATGTTCCTCTTTGCTTTGCTTTCTTTGTGGAGTTTTCTTATGTATATGATTTATAGATTGGTGTTGCAATTTTGTTTTATGATGGTATATGTATTTGTATTGTGTTATTTTCTAAAGAAAATGCCCCTACTCTTTCCGAGAAGTGCCATGAGATCTTTAACGTCCACCTGCATAACCACTGGAATAGGCAGACAGGACCTCCGCTTAATGTCTCTTCTGAACAATAGCATCTCAAGAGTGCAACTCATGGGATAGGCACATAAGTATAATAAATAGAGTTAAGGGAGCAGGGAAGGAGGGAGGGACACATGCGACCAAATAGAGTCCAAGGTGTAGTACAGTAATAGGCAGGGAAAATAGGGCAAACTAGATGGGCCCACTGGTCCTTTTCTGCTGACACATTCTATGTTTCTATGCTACTATTAAAGTGCCAGTACTAGGATTTTACTCTACGTTCCTAGTGCGGGGCTAGAACCCACAACCTTCTGATCTCCTGGCCTCAGAGTGCAACCTGCTAAGCTGGGAAATGAGGGCTAGGCAATTCTGCCTATGTTCAGCCTCATGCCAGGGGACTTGGGGAGATACAGATACAAATTAACATATTCTATGATGATTAAGCTGTTGTTGGCATTTTTAGTGAAATGGGGGAAATTTGGTCAGGACACCAGGGAAATGACCCTACTATTTTTGAGAAGTGCCAAGGAATATTTAATGTCCACTTAAACAACTACCAGAATAAGCAGACAAGACCTCGGCATTAATGTCTAATCTGAAAGACAGAACCTCAGGAGTACAGCACCCCCCGCAATGCTGCATTACAATGTAGGTATTGGGATTTTACTCCAAGTTCCTAATGTGGGGCTAAAACCCACAACCTTCCAGTCTTCTGGCCTGAGAAGTCAATGTGCAACCTGCTGAGTCACTGACACTATTTCCACTATGTGGTGCCAAAACCTCTGCACTGAAAGATTCTCTGACTTCCTGTTTGCCATAGTGAACCTTTTACGAGGTTGCTATGACCATACCAGGACCTAGTTGGGAAAATCCTACTGTTTCACAACAAATATAATTAAAACCAACTCCTTTCAACCCAGGCACCAACGGTCTCAGATATTCTTTGATTAAGGTCAGTACATGGAGGCTACAAATTGATAGGAGGAGTGGGATCTTGGTTAGCAAGAGGGTGATGGTTACACATTTGGAAATTACTGTGAAACAGAGAGAGAGAGTGATGGTGTGAGCAAAGCAGAAGTGTCAGAAAAGGCAGAAAGATCTGGCTGTTAGGGACCAGAGGAAACAGAGGCAGGAAAGTGCAGCCAGACCTTGAGGTTGGAGTGGACCCAGATCAGACAACCTATGACAGTTCAGTAGTACAAGAACAGGGTGCCACAGCAAGATCAGTGAGAAAGGGACTGAGCAGGCCCCATAGGGAAGAACATAGTGTACTTTCCAGAAACAAAAGGCTGCTCAAGTAAAGACTTTCTATGTATCCTTGATTGTTTGCTGATATTTTGAAAAAAAAAAGGCTTTTACATAGATGTTGGGTGGTAATTAATGGGTGAGGGGAATGTTGTACATATGGTGTGATGGAAGGCCTGCTGTAACAGCTACAAGAGCGCAGGCAAAAAAAGGAGGAAGCTACTGCTGCCACCCAGGAGCTGAAGCACCAATCCAATAACAGACCTCGAAGCCAGCAGGGTACGTCCTACCTATATATACCTCGAGAGAGGAAAAGTCATCCTTTCAATGGTGATGTTACAGATGATGCTCACTCAGCAGGAGATTTATGCGAAAAATTTTAAAGGTTTTGGATCTCATTCAATGCAGCATGAGGAGCAAGTGGATCTGGTTATGTACCTTTTAGAGGGATCTCCATTGGAAGAGGTGCATATGCAGGCAAGGGAAGAATGCAATGACACTAATAATGTGCTACAGGACTTGAAAGAGGACTTTGGTGAAAAACAGTCACTACCCCAGTTGCTTAAAACATTTTATGAGTACAGGCAGATGGAAGGTGAAACATTGAGGGGACTACTGTCATGCTTTATCACAACTGTTGTATCACCTTAACCGATGGTCTGAAGAGGCAGTCCTAAATGAATTAGTTGCCTTACATGACCAGTTAGTAGAAGGTGTTAAAGATCCCTGTGTATGTAAGGAGTTATAGGAAATCATTAGGGAAAAGCCCAGGGTTTCTTTCTTAAAGGCCAGTTATGAAGTTATACTCTGGACATAGGAGGATGAAAAGGGGCCAGCAGTTCCTAAAGTTGTAAGAAGCAAAGCTGCGGAGGCCATAACTGATCCACATCTGCCTGGTGTTCTGGCAGGGGTGGGTCAGCATTAAACTGTCACCCTCCATGATGTTCTGAATACATTGAAATAGGAGGGACATAGTTTAGTACAGCTCACTGAGTTAGTTGGGGATCTAACTATTAAGCACAACAAACAAAACCTTAAGGCACCAAAGGACCTTCCTCAGTTCATAGAGGATGGACAACCTGTACAGTAGGTTTTGGTCTGAGAAAAGAGGGCAAATTGCAAAGAAATGCTCCCAGAGGTTCAGAAGCCAGTGTCAGCCAGGACAAGAAAGTGCTCTTAAAGTAGTAGAAAATGAATGCCCTCTATTGTGGAGAGATGAGAAACAAGAAAATACATTATTGGCTCTGCTTCTGCACCTGACCCCTTCTTCACAGGACAAGCTGTTACAGCAAGTTAGCAAGCTGTAGAGAAATTTCCAGTGGTATTCATCAAAATTGGAGATGTAGAGATATCTTGTTTATTAGACAAAGGCAGTCAGGTCAGTATCATTACTAGGAGTTTTTTCAGAAAACATTTCCTCTCAAGTGGTTAAGACTTATTGTTCGCTCGTGGATAGTTAAAGCTAACTGGAGCAAATAGTTTATTGATACCTTACTTAGGCTACCTCAAAACAGATGTACAGGCAATAAGAACACTAATTCTACAGTGTGGCAATTCAGTTGCAAAACATTTACCAGGGTCCCCCCCATATGAGCAAAGAGATGTGCCCGACATCATAGGCATGAATATTATGAGTGTCAGTGTCTGTTACCTTTAGAGCTAGTCTCAGTCCACTGCATCAGTACAGAGTGGAAGAATGCCTTAAAATATGCACTAATGCAGCAAAGTATTTTCACTTGCAGGGTAATAAAGATAACAGGAAGCGACATTGTGAGAATTCCTACAGAGTCTTTGAGCACTGTAACTGCAGTAGGTTGGGAGGTACTAATGGGAAGAATAGACAAATGATAGTAAAACTGTTACCAGCTCCTTTACAGGGACATTCAGTTGTGGTGTACACACATGTGGCTGTAAATGACCCTTCCCAGTGCCTGTGGCTAACCTATCAAAGATGTGTGGCTCTGATCACAAACTAGGATAGGAGTCCTTTCTTATGTGGATTCGATAAGAAACAGTTAGTTTCTGGTGACGTTTCAGTGAATTGCTACTGATGTAGAACAGGTTTCAGTCAGAAATGGAAATACTCTAATCAAAGACAGAGAGGTTTTTATATTGTTAGACTGGTCAAAAAATCAATTGCACTGTAGAACAGAGGTAGCAGTTAGAGGAGTTGTTCCATAAACAGTACTGGATATTTGTGATGGAGGATGAGGATTTGGGGTTCACATATTGGGAGAAACATCAGATGCATGTAGTGGATGATGTCCCAGTGGCTCAACCTTATCATAGCTGACTTCCTTCACAGTATCAAGAGGTTAAGGAGCATATCCAAAAGCCCTTAGATAATGGCATTATTAAGGAGGACTCAAGAGAATATGCCTCACCAGTGGTGTTAGTCCTGAAATCAGATTGTAAGCTGTGTCTATGCTTGGCATACCATCAACTATTTGTCAAAACAAGGTGCTGTATGATGCCTTTCCTCTTCCCCAGATAGAGAACTCTCTTGATTCCCTCCATGGGTCAAGTTTCTTCTCCACCATGGACCTAACCAGCACACACCACCAAGTGGCTATGAGCAAAGAGGACCAAAACAAAACTTCAGTTACCACATTTGGTTTGTTCAAGTGTGCCTGAATGACATTTGTTTGCGTGATGGACTTCATCTTTTACAATGGCTTATGCAAAGCACTATGAATGACCTAGCTTATCAGATCTTACTGATGTATTTGGACAATCTTATGGTCTATTTCAGCACATTTTAGGAGTATTTTGAAAGACTGGATATGGTCCTAATAAATGTTGAAGAGATACGTCTCAAGCTGAAAGCAGAAAAATGCCACTTTCTGCAGTCAGAAGTCAGGTATTTGGGGCATCTAATGTCAGCTGATGGGTTGTCACAAACCCATGCAGAAATGAGGCTGTCAAGGAATGGAAGACCCCAGCTATAGCGAAGGAGTCAAGAGCCTTTTTAGGCTTCACCAGCTGTTTCTAGTGATTTACAAAGGATTTTCCTAAGATTGCACCCCACCTCCATGATCTAGTGAAAATGTATTCTCCAATGGGGAATGGCAAAGGGGGGATTAGAATTTCAAGGTGCAGTAGGATGAGGGGTGTCAGCAGGCATTTCAGGAGTTAAAGAACAAACTTGTTAATCCACCTGTACTAGGTTATGCTTATAATAATTGTCCCTTTATAGTACAGACAGAAGCCAGCCACCAAGGCTTGGGTGTTATTTCATCTCAGAATCAGGAAAGAACTATATGGGTTATTGCTTATTCCAGCTGGCATCTAAGGTCCAGCCAAAGGAAAGACAGAGATTACAACAGTATGAAGTTGGAGCTATTGGTGCTTAAATGGGCAGTGGCTGAGAAGTTCTGGGCTTATCTTTTAGGCTCCAAATTAACTGTGCTGATGAACAATAATCACCTATGCCATCTGCCAACTGCTAAATTAGTGGCTGTTAAGCAAAGATGGACAGCACATCTGTATGACCCCCAGATGGATGTGGTTGTTCAGAGAGCAGTTTCTGGCCCAAAACAGCTTGAGTTGCCCTGAAAAAGTGTTTCATTGCAAAGGTAGATTATATACTTAACCCTAATTGCCATTAAAGCCTGCTGAATCTTTTTTTGATAAGTAAAATTAAGGCTATAGTATGTGCACTTTTGAATATGGTTACATTGTGTTACAGGATTAATAGATACGAATGAAACTATATAATGGGATTATGTAAATAAATTGGGTCAAACAGGTTAGCATGCCATTTAATGTTAACATTTTATTTTACCAAGCAAAATATTGGTGCAGCAATCTGGTATATGCTGCTAACTTTACCCATTTTATCTGACTTATACCATAGCAAAACAGAGGCCTCCAGCCCTGCATAACACATTCGGTAGTACCTTTACTATATAACAGCTTCATTGAGGTACATGGGTAATTCCTCGCTTGGGAACATTTGATTAAAAAAAAAAGTCTATGATTTTATAAGGTTTTTGCTAAATAAAGCTCAGTATAAAATAAGCTTGGCACACAAAAAATTGCTTGAGGCTAACACCGGAGCACCTCAGGGTTTTGATGGACATGGCCCATATCCCAAGTGGTAACCAACTGTTGAAGTTATTGTAATATAAATAAGAGTTACTATAGCATGTACTGTATATAATACCGTTGAAGATAAGCGATGAGTGGCAGACTATGGCAGTCGTTCTCTCAGGACATGTACTAAAATTGATTATATTTTATTAATATAGAAGTGTGATATGTTCAATGACTACAGTATATACTAAAAACAATTTATGTATTGATTATAATTAGATCCTACCCCTGAAGAAGCTGTTGAGGTGAAACATTGGGATACCAGGATCTATTGCCAAGAAGATTAAGAAATATAGACAATAAAGAATATTTGTTGAAAAAGTTAATAGGTGTGGCTGGCCAGTTCTTTAATTTCTTGGATCTACTTAAACCACCAGCCCCTACATGGCCTATGACTTTATTGGGAGGGAGCTCACATTTCCTTGACTTTTTACCATTGGCAACCAGGAGGTGACATTTGTGAAAAATTTTAAGTGTTTATTTCTTAAGTGCCCACTGATGCTCTGGGAGCTTTACAAAAAGATACAAAAGACATACACAGTGTGACGTTGTTGGGTTTCCATCTCCAGGGAAAATTTTCATGATCCCAGCATGTGCAAAGCATTTAAAAAAGTTAACAACTACTTGTATTTTTTGTTAATCCTTAAAAGAGCAGGACTAAGTCAATCTGATTTGTTTTTTTCTCATTGTTATCAGACCAGTTTTGGAGTGACTGTTTGGCATGGTGGGTTATCCATGGCGGTATCACGTCAATACATCGCAAATATTTCATCGCAAACATTTCTTCGCAAGCAGCTGATCGCAAACAACTTCAGCGCAACAAACAATTCGACGCAGGATATTATATCGCATCAGATTGACATTACAAAGATTGGAGTCCTTACAAACCTCCACTCACCGTCCTTTTCAAAGCACATGAAACATACCTTCATTTACTGATATATTCTCATTGTTTTCTAAAGCGTATAACAATCACCTTTTTTGGAAAAATATATTTTAAATGATGACGCATGACATTATATCGTATCAGATTGACATTACAAAGATTGGAGTCCTTACAAGCCTCCACTCACCGTCCTTTTCAAAGCACCTCTGAATGAATGGAGAGAATGGGAAGCTGGGCGCTACCTCTCAGCGCACATTAACCCGGTTTTAGAACATTTACCTTTGACTTTCACATCATCTATTGTTGTCGAAAGTAACAGTGGAGTAGTGGGTCTGGGATTCTATTTGAAAAGCTGCTGCTGAGGAGTGGGTCTGAAGCAGGATTTTATACCCACATCCTGGCAACATGCACGTCACTCATGTGATTGCAGTCGGTTTTGGCAGACCAGCACAGTTCAGAATTTACCTTTAAAGTGAATTTTACCAGCAGAAATAACCTCGCTCAATAATAGTGCTTTTGGGACACAAATCACTCTGTATCTGCAACCCCCCCACACACACACACACACACACTTTCTTCCCTTTCTGTTGACAAGAGATGCCATATTTTGTGACCAATACCTTTGGTCAAGTTTCAGTAGTGCAGCTGCGAGAGGGACTGGGAGCAGGAGAAACATGGTTTACATTTAGACCATTCAGTAAGTGACCATCTCATCTGCACTGCACTTTTGCATTATACGGATTGGTATAAGTCATGAAAGATCCTGGCTTACAAACTCCAGCTGCACAACAGAACAGCGAATACGCTGAACTGCCACAGGCTGTAGACTCTATGCACTGCAATGTATTGCGCTCTTATTACCGCATGGAAATTAACCGTGACAAAAAGTTTTGCGCTGAAAAGACATGGAACCTCCATGGCTGAGTCTGAGGACACAAAAAATTACAAAAAAGGGGAATGAGGATTATGATTTATTGTGGTAACTGGGTTATCACCCTGTAATATACTTTGCTTTTCTAGGAGCTACACAGGACGCATTAGATGGCATTATATTTCAAAGTCATTACAACAGGGAAAACAATTATTCAACCAAATATTATACAATGGATAAGTTAAACAATCAAACTACATAGATTATCAGAAGGCTATAGGTAGTGCGGGTTGAAACTGTGAATTCAGATTTTGTAAAAAGTTTGTGAAATTTTACAAATTTAGGGAAACATTCAAAATATCTAACTTTGCTGAATTGTGAATTTTCCCAAAGTGTTCCATAAATTTTCACCTTGTTCCATCAGATTTCAGAATGTATTGTGAACTAATATATTCTATGCAAACTGCTGGATCAATCTTTAAAGGGCATTTATTTCACAGTTCACTGTAGTTCCAGTTTTCAAAACAGAGCCCTCATTCCTTTGAAGTGACATTACTGCCCCTACCAAACATCAATAATCAATAATAATTATTTTTTGGGGGGTAATCTTTTACTTCCACCATTTATGCTAAAATTGCATGGTTCACCCATATAATTCGAAAGAAACAAATACAAAGTGTATTCCAAAACCTTACAGTGTGATTCCAACTTTTATAGAAATTCTGTTGGCAGAAATTTAATTTCACATAGCACTAGTAACAGTGCAATTTTTCCAGCATATATAATTTTGACCCAGCAGCACTATAAGCTATTTAAAGATTAAAGGGAATTAGGATAATTAATGTAGAACTACAGTCAAAATTTGTGAAAAAAAATGTTGCACGGTGTTTTATGATTTGTGTTTAGTCCTAGTATTTACTTTCTTTTGTTAGCTGTTAAGAGTTTTTCCTAAATTTACCTGTTAGTTTTATGGCTCCCAGAGGATCTCTATGTTTTGAATTTGTTATTGCTGTTCTTTTTCCTACAATGCCTCCTGTCCCATGTGACAGTGATGCATCCAAGACAAATGATTCAGTGAATGATAGGTGCTGTAGCAGCAATCAACTGTTAGGAGCTTGATGTTCTGGCCTTATCTAAATAACTGTTTCTCATCCAATTATTTTTATTTTCTAGGTATGTGTCTAGGTCTTCTCAGCAGCTTTTCTTGTCATTAAACTGCACACAACCACAATAAATACATAAATTACCCCGTATCATGAATGCTATAATTAATGAAGACTAGCAGTTCCCTTGCAGAATATCCCACTCATTTATCCCTCAGATATTTGCCAAACCAAGAATATAGCCATTATTAGTGCTCAGCTCACTGGATAAGGAAAAACACTTAAAATCACAGCTATTCTGCTTTACACTAAACCAGCACTTGTTGAATCTATGACAATAGATGCATCAGTAGTATGTAGAACAGGAGGCATTGTAGGAAAATAAAAGCAATAAAAAATTCAAAAATGGAGATCGTCAGTGGCCATACAACTAGTAGGTAAATTTAGAAAAAAAACTCGTAACAGCAAGCAAAGGAAGGGGCACACTAGGACTGCATGCACAGATCAAAACACTCTGCAAAACATGTTTTTTTTTATTTTGATTGTAGCTCCCCTTTAACTACTGGTGTTTTCTCAGTGTGCCTTTACTTACAATAGGTACTTTGTCTTTATTGCCTCTTCTATTTTATTCTCCATGTCTCTTTGTTGACTGCCTCATCTCATCTGTCGTAATCATTCACACCGAATGGTGAATCTACATCCTTTCTAGGAACAATACTGTATATATGTATGATGTCTGTTTAAAACAACTGCTTTTTTTTTCTCTCTATTTTTTTGTCTCTTTCTCCCAAATGTCCTTATTTCTTCTCACTGTATTCTACTTTTCTCCATACCTGACAAGGAATAACCATTTCAGTTTGAAAGGATGTACTCATGTCTATTCTATTCTATTCTAGTCTATGCTATTCTATTCTATGCTGTATATTATATTACATTAATTTATTTTTGCCATACTGTTTTGATACTTGAAAAATAAAATCATGAACACAAGTTCAGGTAATAAGGAAGCACGTTCCACTTAGTAGGAGCATTGAAGCTAATGGAACACTGAGCATTTTTTTTTAAACTGAAGGAATTGTAAGTAAAAGTCATTAGTAGACGTGTGTGATGCCAAGAAGTGTTACTTTGGGAAAACTGTTGTGAAGTTCCCTCACTTTGAATAGTGCATTGTGCCACTTTACGTAGTTTTTTGCCTGATAAAGTGCCTGCTTAACCTTGAGAAGTCTTCTTATTGTGGCACCTCACTAGCAAAAGTGCTGTAGAAGTGCTGCAAGTGTAGTTTTTATCAGGTAAAGTAACACTTCATCTACAGAAAACTTCAGTATGTGAGGTAGTGCACTAGTTATCATAAATCCCCTTTTTTAAATGGCCAACCCCACTCTGCATGCATATTACCCACACTCTGCCAACATCACAGAGTCTTGGGTTACCACCTGTCCTGATTTTAGCAGAACAGTCCTGATTTGAGCAGGTTTGTCCTGCAAAAAAACATGAAAAATGCTACATGTCCTGACCCTATAGTTTAACAAAAATGTCCTTAATTTCCTCTAAATGTTCCAAAAAATTATACTTTAACTAAAATACTATGAAAAGGTAAGAAACCATATGAACAAATAAAAAAAAAACTACAACACTTAGTCTTAATTCTGAATATTTTAAGAAAATACGTATTTAGCATTGATGATGGTTACAAATTGTCCTGCGAAATGTTATGTTTTAGTAAAACATGTCCCACATTGGGCTTCTTAAATGGTGGTAGCCCTATGCAAACAAATTTAAACCTCCACCATCCAATGTCCTGTTGGCACCTACCTTCAACCCCGCCCCTAGCCAGTTCCATTAAAGTAAATGTATTAGTTAATTTAATTATGTGCTGTGTTTATATCTATATAATTCATGGATGGAAACTTTTCCTCATAGAAAAGGCCATAATTTATTTCTATGTATGCCTGTGACTGAATTGGCAATTAAAAGTATATACACCTGCCCTAATCAGTCACAGCTATATGCCTGTACTAATCAAACAATTACAACTATATACCTGCACCAATCAATTACAGATATATACCTACTGTACACTAATTTATTTATTGAGTTTTTGTATACTGGGTAAGTGCACTAGAGAAGAAACATTGCCTATTTTCAGGCATGACCTGGGAGAGTTACAGTACATACAGAGATACAGTTATACAGTACACAGAGTTATATACAGAGGCAATAGCAAGTCAGGAGACAAATAACATCACCTGATTTAGAGCAAGGAAACTAGGCTATAATAGATATCTCAGGTATTGCTGCATCACAGTTGGCAAGGCAGTTGCAACCAGGGGAAACAATAACCGAGGAATAAATCATGCAATCATGTTCTAGTGCAGGGTTTAGCAGCAAATGGAATTAATATGGCAACAGATCAGGTAGTGCAGGTCTCCCTGAGAAACAGGTGGTCACAACCAGAGAGATTAAGCATTAATTAAACAATTACAGCTATATACCCACACTAGTTCAAGCTATATACCAACATTAATCAAATAATTATTTGAACAATACTGATAGCACAATTAGCACATCATTAGGATGTGAGCTGAACCGATTAACAAGCTGAAAGGAACATGAAAAAATACACACACAACTCTCCCAAACCCAGAAATCCCCTAAGCTCATGAATTCCAACCAATCACATTTTACTACCCAGGAGGACCTCATCATTCAGACATTTTACTGCTAGCAATGGTTAGGAGATAAACTGATTATTTCTACAAAGAGGAGCACTTATAACATAGAAACATAGAAATACAGAAACATGGAAACATAGACGTTGATGGTAGATAAGGACCACTTGGCCCATCCAGTCTTCTCAGTTCCCTACTTATTGGATAAGCTGCCAATCCTAGTTAACAAACAGTCTACTTCTTCCTAACCCCCACCAGAATTGCCTTATGTCTGTCCCATGCATTCTTGATTTCCTCCACTGTTTTGATCACACAACCTCCTCAGGAAGGTATTTCATGCACCCACCACCCTGTCTGTGAAAAAAATACTTCCTCATGTTTCCCCTGAGCCACCCCCCTCTATCTTCAAATTGTGTCCCCTTGTTCTAGCACATCTCTTTTTCTGAAAGATGCTACCCTCTTGGACTTTGTTGATTCCCTTGAGGTACTTGGACATTTCTATCATGTCCCCCCTGCCCCTCCTTTCCTCAAGGGTATACATATTAAGCTCCTTTAGTCTCTTCGTTTGGCTTCTGGTGCAGACCCTGCAACATTTTAGTTGCCCTCCTCTGGACTACCTCTATCCTATGTCCTTGTGGAGATGGGGTCTCCAGAAATGCATGCAGTATACCAAATGGGGTAGCACTGACTGTCTATACAGAGGGATAACAACTTCTTGTTTTCTACTGGTGATGCCTCTCCCGATACATCCCAGTCTCCCAAGCCATCCTTACTGCCTTCTCACAAACAACATAGTAGCTCCAATTTTAACAAAACTTTTTAATTGGAGTTTGTGTGAGGGGGGTTTTCCCTACAATATGTAAAAATGCTAAAATTGGCCCAATCTTTAAAAAAGGTGAGCCAGCAAATCCCACAAACTATAGGGCTATAGCTTTGCTACCTGTGGTTTCTAAGTAAGCAATAATACCCAACAGGATGGGCAGTATTGGGCAATACTGGACTGCCCAGGGGTGTAATGAGGCCGACACCACAGGTGGAGGGCCTTATAGTCCCTGAAAGGTCCAGTATTGCCCATACAGCCCACCCTGGAGGGTATTATTGCACTTAGAAAATGAGCTACAGGAAATGTTTTTTGTAACATGAAAGAATTAAAAATAACATGATAAAAAAAGATTAAAAGTTAAGCTAAAGTTGATTTGTAGTAAAGTAGTCCCTCTACTGGTATCCTTACCATTACATAGCAGTAGAGGGCAGTGCATCCTTTTATAGTTCTAGTGTTTCCTATTGCTGTGTACAGCGTATATCTCATTGCTTCCTGAACTATCACCTTGCCCTCCTCCTTTTACTTACATTCTGTTTTTTGTGTTGTTTCTGGTTTTTGAAATCCAGTTTAAACGTTGTAGTCTGGCACACAATCGAGTGATCGGGAAGACTGTGCATGTGTGTCAAGAGGTAATGCATTTTAACAGGCTTAATTTTCTTTGAATGAAATAATTACAAATAATTTAAAAAAGGCAAACAGAGCTGGTACTGTTTTGAGGAGCAGGAGTTGAGCCGGTGTGACACGGAGCTACGGGAGTGGAGCCAGGGCGACATGGACCTACGTGAGTGGAGCGGTGGTGATGTGGAGCTACGGGACTGGCATTAGGCTGAGACAGAGACATGATGTTTGGGGGACAGGTCGAGTGAAACAGCAGCAGAATAAAAAAAAAGGTACACAACAGGAGGAGCAGGAGTTGAGCCGGGGTGACACAGACCTATGGGAGTGGAGCCAGGGCGACATGGACCTACGGGAGTTGAGCTGCTGTGATGTGGAGCAATGGGACTGGCATCAGGCTGAGACAGAGACATGATGTTTGGGGGACAGGTTGAATGAAACAGCAGCAGAATTAAAAAAAGGTACAAAGCAGGGGTTTTACTTTTTTGTAAGTGGCAAGGGGGAAGAGAGACTTAGTTTCCTGTAACGGTTAGCTGTGAGAACATGGAATTCAGAGCAATGTGTAGCGGAGCTAATGTAACTGTACTAACAGTATGTACTGGCACATAAAACAGTCTTTCTGGGAATAAAACAGATTTGCATAAAACTGTGGTGGCTTTGTGATGATGTATAGGGTCTGTGGGTGATGTGGTTTCTCGGGGGAAGGGGGTGTCTGCCTCAGTCGGTCGCCCATTAGCGAGGAAGAAAAAAATGTCAGCAATTGTTTAAAAAATTGCAGTGCCCAAGAATATCTGAAGTAATGGGGCACCATGAAATTGAACTTGTTTTCAAGTGGGCTCTATCAAGAAATAACTGCCTGCTAAGAATGGTCTACTAGCAAATGCAAAAGCAAGTATTTTATAGCCCATTTTCTAAGGTTCTGGAATGACTGGTACATGGACAGCTTTATGACTACATGGAGAGATGTGGTCAGCTGTCCAAGAACCAGTCTGGGTTCAGAAAAGGGAACTCTATGGGCACTGCACTCACCAACATAATTGACATCTTGGTTTCCTCCTTTGATGGGGGATGTCGGTGAGTGCAGTGTTCATGGATTTATCAAAGGTTTTTGATACAGTGCATTATCAAATATTGATGAGAAGACTCCAAAATTCAGAAGTGTGGGAAGATGTGAGGAGATGGTTTTGGTCCTATTTAACAAATTGAACTCACAAGACTGTGGTGGGTAAATCTTTATCAATAAAAGCAGAGGTGAAACGAGGGGTGCACCAGGGATCAATCCTATGCCCTCTTTTGTTTCTGGTCTATTCGAATCCAGCAGTCCAAACAGTAAAAGTTTCAGATATTCATCTATACGCAGATGACACTGTCTTATTAGTTAAAGGTAAAGATGTATGTCAAATACAAATGCAACTACAAGCAGATTTTGACAGGATTCAGGAATGGTTTGGGAGGTCAAATTTGGTTTTGAACAGTGGAAAATCAAAGATCATGTTTTTCACCTAAAAAATTAAAGATATAATGAGTTTGAAAATTATATCTAAGGATGGTAGGGAGTTAGAACAAGTGAGCGAATATAAATATTTAGGGTTTTGGATAGACCAGAGACTGACCTTTGAATATCACATCAATGAGAAGGTAAATAAACTGAATGGAAGTCTAGGGGCCCTGTGTAGAACAGGTCATTGCATAAATTAATCTATGAGGAAGTCCATAGTAAACCATATGTAGGTACCAGCATTAGACTACAGAATAAATATTTATATGTTTGTCAGAGTCTCTGAAATAAAAAGGGTCGAAATTATGTACCGTAGGCTGGCAAGATTTGCTTTGAAAGCAGATAGGAGAACCCATCATTGTAAACTATAAGAGAAGTTAAACTGGCTCACCTTAGAAAATAAACAAAAAATTGTTTGGGTTACCATGACAAGGCAACTATTGGATTCAGGGAGACCATTTTACTTAAGTGAAAAACTACAGAAAGTGGAACATACCTATGGACTGAGACACACATCAGAACTGAGGAAGTTTAAAATAAGTGCACCAAGAACTAGGATAGGAAAAATGTATTTTGCCTATGTAGCAATAAAATTCTGGAATGAGTCAAAGATTCAAGGAAAAATCATAGACATGGGTTCACATGAATTTAATACTGCCTTGAAAAATGAACTAGCAGTAAGATATACCTGATTTGATTAAGTATAGATGGTTTTATGTAAATGTATGATTGTAAATTATTGTACTTTGGATATATTTGATACGTGTAACTGATTTTCAACATCTGAAACAGGAACGTCTTGTAAACAGGATTTTATTCTAATGGTGTAAAAATGAGTGTCATTTTTGTATCCTGTATAAAAATAAATGCTTTCTACTACTACTACTACTACTACTACTACTACTGCTACTACTACTACTACCACTATACATTGCTTGCTTACCTTTAGGTCATCTGATATGACTACACCCAGGTCACTTTCCATTTATGTTGTTGTTAGTAACCCCCCCCCCCCCCAATTTGTTGTTAGTTCCTCATTCACAATTTTCTGGAGATCCATTGTATTATATGTTGTTTGTTTATTTACTTATTTATTTATTCATTCATTCATTCATTCATAAACTGGCAGCAGGGAGTGGCACACTGAGCCAAGGTTCATTTCCAGGTGTGAAGTGTTGTGTTGGATGTCTTCCATAACTGTGTTTTGGTACCTATCAATCTACTTGATGTTTGCATAACCAGAAAGTTAACAGGTGGCTGGCTCTATTTCGATTCCCATAATTTCTTTCTTGTAGCTGCCACAAGGCTTCTTCTGCTTTTCTATTGCTCCATTACTGGAGTTCTGTCTTCACTTATTTAAGCTTCCATTAGGCTCCAATACCATAACTTTAAGTTGCTTTCCAACCTTTGCTATCCTAGTCTTTAGGCAATGCTGTGTGGTGGTTATTTTGCTTTTGTATCTGAAAGACAACTAAATATATCACTGGGAAGTACCTATTTTAGACCATACCAAGTGAATTTAGGATGTATTTCTGTGTCAGCATTGATGATGTGGTAGTCCTGTATAGTTGCACTGATTTTTTCTTTCAAAATGGGTTCATTTGGCTGGTCCAATATCACTGTTGCTATTGAAACTGCATGCCATATTGGTGACCAGGGATTGAACTTTGAGCACAGTTTATTGCTGCTGGCAACTGAAACACTGGAGAATCATGCATCTGGATCCTTCAAGCCAACATGGGAGTGAGGCTGGTTTGTCTGCCTTGGTACTTCTCCCTGGTGCCCTACAGAATAATTTAAATGTGGTGCCACCTTGAAGGGAGGGAGAAACCAACCTGTTTTGTGTTATCATGTTTGTTCAAAAGTCCAGCAGGATCCAAGCCATCAGCATCTCCCAGAGAAAAGGAAGAAAATATCAGAGGATAATCTATCAGCCATCCAAAGGAGGATGGCTCAGGTACTCGTAGGGGCCCCAACATTCTTTGATATTCACTGGATCTGAAAGCCCTGATGTGAAAAAACATGAGGGACTCCCAAATTGTGTTGGGATTTGGAGTGTGCCAGTGGAAACCAAATTGGGACAGTCAGCAAGGAAGATGAAAACTGATCTGCAAAAACAATTTGCTCATTAAAGAATAAAGTATTATTTTGGGGGAGTATGCTATCTCATAGGGGTCTAAGAAAAAGTCAGGTAACACAGCCTCCAATGAAAATAAACTGAGATTCATTCATTGCTTTGTCCAAAGGTAACAGTTTATTTGTGGAATAATACATAGCACTGGAAGCAGTGGATCAAGAAAACAACAACAGACATTTCACCTGTTGCAGGGTTTGTCAAAGCATCTCATAGTGGTGCTCAAACACATAAGTTGTGTATTCATCAGATGTTTGATGAATGCACATGGGGTATTTCTCTCTTTGACTGTATTGGGGTATTTGGCTATGCTTATATTCAACCATAATGTAGTACATTTCTTAAAAATACTATAGATATGAAAGAAAAACACCCTAAAATAGACAACTAAAAAGTTTTCTGCACAGCATAGGTAGAAGGTAACACAAGGTTGTGAATACACACTATACTGATGCAGAGTCTGACAGCATAAGCATTGTTTAGAGTAAAAAACCAATCACTTTTGTGCGCCCTTCTGCCAGTGCACATTATGCCTGATTATATTTCTGTGTAAAAAATATACCTTCCAACTACATTTTGGTATTAAAACTTCAGTTTAAGAAAGCGCTTGAAAACTTCAGTTCAGCCAGGCTGCGGCCCAGTGGCAGCCATCTCATGGGAGCTGCTTGCTACTTTGCTTGGGATATGTTAATGTGCCCCTGCCAGTCAATGCGCTGATGGGCAGGGGAAAATTAGAATATACTGGGTGTGGAAACAATCAGCTCCCATAAGATATCTGAGAGCAGCCTTGCTAAATTGAAGCCCAAAAGCACTCATTCAAAAGTAAGTTTTAATGCCAAAATGGTGAAAATGCAGTTAGAAAAAATATATTGTCACACAGAAACACCAATCGGGGCATATGCACCAGCAGGCGAGTGCACAGAGGTAACTGGTGATTTACTTTAACAGATTAAGCATTTTCTCTATATGTTCTGTTTTGTACGATAACATCTCTTTACACCATATCCTTTAACTTTTAGATGCTTGGGGGGAAAGGGAGGTTGGATTCTACTGAGGGGTAAAGTGGAAAGTAGTTTATAAATTATTTGGGTTTGGTCATTGGATGGGGTGGGGGTGATTACTTGTTTCAAGCAGGTGGGGGGATAAGATTGTTTTACAGTGGTGGCTGCTATATTAATACTTCTACTTCACCAGAACTGTGCTTGTGTATATGTGTGTGGGGAGTAGATGGGTGCCAGTGGGGGCTGGATGGGGGCAGAGGTTTGAAATTTATCTGAAGGGTGGGTGATGTGTGCACAGTGAGTGGGGATTGGTCATTATTTTTTTTTTGTTGGTTAAAACTTCACTGAGTGAAACTGGGGTAAATGACAGGAGCTTTGTTATATTATGAGTAGAACAAATTTCTTGACTTTATACAAACTTCACAGGTGAAGTTTTAATTCACATTTCTTGTCATTTGAAGACCTTGAGCGGTAACTATTGTTGTAATACTGCAGTTGATTTGCTAGAGATATAGGAGTGACAACCAGAATACAGAAAGCTTATCTGTAAAACACACCAATGTATTTGAAAACCAACAATTAAAGAAGAGACATTTGAGCTAGAGAAGACAGTGCAGTGGTTGGGGAGGTTACTTGTCATTAATGGAAATTTACCAGTTTCATTATGGTAATTAGATAATGGCACAGTATTATCCACTGCCTAATAACTAAAACACAAATTGCAATAATTTCTGTTCCAATTTTTTTTTTATTTACAGATTTATGTTTTTATGGGTTTTCTCTCGACCCATTCCCATGCATCCCTGATGTGATCCGTGCATGTGGAGGCACGCATGTGCATGCCTTGTGGGATGCCCTTCCCTTCCAGTCATGCCATTAACCATCTGTGGCAGCCACCAGACCTCCATCTGGTGGAAGCGGGACTATGGGCAGGTGACCCCCACCATCCGGGGAGAGGAGAACCACTGCTCAATCCTGCTCCCACCCTCCTCCTCCCTGTGCTGGCACCCCAGTGACCTGAGGTCATTCTCGAACCAGGGTCACTAGTGTAGCATGAGGTAAGGTGTCCAGCAACTCAATTCTCAGCTCATCTGGGCCGGCTAATTTCTGTTCCAATTTTATAATATACGGTTTGCTTCTTATTTACAAATATTTTAGATTTGTGTGCCTAATTAACAATTATATGACTAGAATTCAGAATGGGAAGAAGATTCATTTGTGTATTTGCCAATCTGGAGTCACTTGCCCGAAAATGTATAAGCCTATACAATGCTCCCATTTTCTGATATATTTTGGTTTCAAGTAAATTAAGACAAGAGGAATAGCTAAGTGGAGGGTTCAGGAGCATACCTGATATTTGAAAGTTGTCACTTGTTTAAGTTTTGTCCTTTCACTAATGGGCCCTTTTAGGATGGATTCAAGGCCTCTGACCCTAGTGGTAGTATCAAACAGCATGCTTTTTATCTCTTCTACTAATCAAGAATGGAAGTATGAGACCACACTATCTGCATAAAGCAAACTTTTAGCTGATGAACTGACACTGGGTTTTGAGTTGATAAACAATGTGGTTAAAAGTCATCCTCAGTGATAGAGTTCTGTGGTCCTTACATGATACCTTATTGACTGTGGAAAGAGGCCCTCCTAATTTTACTGTTCGAATCTCTCTGTCAAGTATATCAAAAACCAGCTCAGGAAGGCCCTATTGAGACAATGTGTATGTGGCAGATTGGGAATCTGAATTAATTTACAATAGAGAACAGAATGTATTTATTTTATTTTTATTTATTTAGTTATTTAAAATTTGATAACCAAGAAAAGCACACTGAGCCAAGACTCATTTTCAGGTGCTACCTGGGGGAATGATTGGGGAGGAGGAGGATAATAACAAATGCAGGCAAACAACAACAACAGGCAGGTCAAAACAGAATATGAGTACAGTAAACAATAATTTGTATAACACAGAATATTTCTGGGATAAGATACAAATTTGGAAACAGTTCTGGGATGATCTTTTTGTGGTATGAGTGGACATGAGACTGATTTGGACTTTTTTGTGAGATAAAGTAGTTAAACTAGTCCTCACTTGGCATTTAGAGTAGAAAAGGATTTGTGTGAGGTAAATTTTCTTGATCTAACAATTTTTAAAAATGGGAATAAACTTAAATTAAAATTGTACAGGAGACCTACATCTCGTAAAATGTTGTTCTGAGTGGATAGTTGCTACCCTAAACATATAATTGCAAATATTCCTAGAGACAGTTTGTAAGACTGGAGCAAACTTGTTCTAATGAGATCAGTTTTGAGCAAGGAAGTGTGGATATGGCAAGAAGGTTAGAAAAGAGGCAATAGTCAAGGGGCAATATAAGTTCTGCTTACTGCTATGCAAAATAAACAAATTAGGAACAACTTCTAATGGGAAATCAATCTATGAATGCTTCAAATGAATGGACACCCACCTTTATAACCCAGTTTAATCCAGAGACTACAAAAATAGGCAATGTAATTAAACAAAAAAAACATTGGCCAGCTCGTAGGGGCAGCGGTCAGATTTCTGCTTATGACGCTGGTGACCCAGGTTCAACAATGGACCTGGGTCACTGGAGGGCCAGCCAGGGGAGAAGGATGGAGCATCCCAAGGACTGCTCTCCTTATCTGGGGAGGGTGGGGAGGGTGTCCACTGCTCGATGGACCCCTGGCAGAGGCTGGAGGTTGAGCAGCTACCAGTAACTAGCAAGTCCAGAGGGTTGGGTGGATGCAGGTTGTCATTGCACATCCCCGCCCCCCAGAGAAAATGAAAAAAAGGGAACAGCTGCCAGCTGCCCTCAATGATGCCTACTGTGGCTTCAATTACCCCACCCAGTCCAGCCCTCTGACTTATCCCGATGTCTGCGTTGTTGTGCCAGGGACACCACAGCCCGGCCATGGGGGGGAATCCATGGGGTATTGGAGGGTCACAGCCATCACAGGGGGTAGAAGTCTGAGGTCCGTGACCAGGTAGAAGTACTGGACACCTGGTGGCTTGAGGAGATAACAATGAAAATTAAAAGAAAACAACAACAACAAAAATTGACCCTTGTTAAGGTTAGATCGAACCCCGACTAAGTAATTTGACTGAACAAAATCCTAGAACAGCATTTCAGGGAGGACACAGTATTAAACATGTGGTTGTTCACAATGTTTTATTAAAATCCCAAAATGAAACTTGGTTATCTTCACCCCATTTTAGCAATTATAGATGTGAACACTGTAGTTTATGTTCAAATACTTATGACACTGATTCTTTTGCACACTCCAGGTCTGTAAAATATTTAAAAATAAACCAATTTATTAACTGTAGTTCAACAGGGGTTGTGTTTGTCTTGATGTTCCCCTGTGGTTTGCTATATGTGGGACAGACCAAAACAGAAGTAAACCTACAGGTGAGAGGACATAAAGCTGCAATAAGAACTAATAATATAAAATATGCTGTGGCAAAACACTGCGGGGAGGCACAACGTGGATCAGTTGCATTTTAAAAGTTTGTAGGAATTCAAAAAGTGGAACTGGATGTTCATGGAGGTGACATTGTGAGAAAACATTTACAATGGGAAGCATATGGGATATCTACTTTGGGAACTGTTCAAACATTTGGGCTTAAGGATGAGTTGTCTTTACTTGCTATCTATAACCTATTAAAAGATCAAGTGGCTGTGTTTTACAGATTTGCAAAAAACACAGAAATTCAGGTCCCTGGGTGATGCTTGTTTCCTGTAAATATCATACTGTTTGGTTTTGTGGTTTTCTTTAAATAAGCATATGTTGTTACATTTTTTATTGTTTTCCAACAAATAGAGATACAAAATGGAGGAAACAGCAGATTGAAAACTCATTGGCAATGTAGTGTTACTGTACATAAACACCCAAGGGAAACAAAATGGGGAAGAGAGGGGAGGAAAAAACAGTGGGGGAGAAAAATAAGGAAGGGAATGAGGGAAGGGATAGAGAGCATGGGATGAAATGACTGGTGGGGATAGCAAAGCTAATTAATACAAGGTTCATAACTAGAAATCTCCTAGGACAAATTAACTATTGTAAGATAAGGTAATATAATTAATTATAGCAGTAGTAACTTCATATCTAACAGATTGTCATTCCTACCCAAAGGTGTTGACCTCATAATGTGTATCACTGAGATGGGACAGTTTAGAAAGCTGTGACAATCCACCAAGCTCCCTCCAGGGCCTCAGAGGAGGAAATTAGGCACCTTAAACAGCTACTTGTTACTTGTTACATTAAGTGGTTGATTTACAATCCCAACAAGCGCAGACAGAGATACCCCCAAGTGCCCAGTATAGGTTCCAGTGAAGATTAAGGCCATTACTTCATCCCAAATGGTAGAATGGAACCAAATCAGACACTAACAGGTACTCTTCTCAAAGTAGTAAAGTAGAAGCACAAACACAGTGAGGGGAGAGAAACCCTGCAGCATTTAAGGAGATGATGGCTAGAGGCCTTGATATAGTACTAGACCCTAATCTGTATCTTCACAAGGCCAAATGACTCAGCAGAGATTTCCTATGGAGGAAAACAACGTACCCAGCCTGTATGATGTCATGGGATAAATATAGTTATATCGGCCGGTGGAAAGAAAAGTCAACCAATCCCCTCCTGGGGGATGTTCGAGTTCTGGAGCTTCAGGAAATTAAGATAGAAGTTCCAACATTGATTGAATTTGAACATTTGGTACTTCTGTAGGTGTGAAATCCTGTCCAATTTGGCTAGAGAGGAGAGAGATACTAACATCTCAGTCACTGTAGGCATGAAAGGGGACCTCCATTTGCATAATAGAGTTCTCTTAGTTTGGAGCGAGATCAATGCCAACCATCTAATCTCATGAGGGGTCATTTGTAGGCACTCCATATGGATACCCAAAATGTAAAAAACACTTTGCATGTGGTATCATGGATGCCTGCCATAGGGATTTCAATTGCGGGCAAGACCACAGTATATGTAGAATATCCGCGCCTGAGCCCTGACATCTCCTGCAGGAGTTGGACTCCAGAATCTTAGCTGTATAAAGCACAGCTGGTGATTTATACCAAGAGTGGGCTATTTTATTCTGTATTAATCTAGACCTAGCATCCATCAACCATTTATGGGTAGCTATCCAGGACTGTTCCCAGGATATAGAGGAGATAGGAGTCCAGAGTATCTTTTCCTACTTGAGTCTCAACCTCTCAGAATATTGTGGAAGGGTATCTCTTAATTTAGCATCGATGAGCCCTGCTAGGCTTATCGGTTGTTGTTTCCAGATATGTAGCTCTGAGCTGTGTGTTTGGATCATTGAAGGGTACAATATATACCTGAGTGCTGCCCTGAGCTGAAGATATTTCCAAATGTCTGTATGAAAAAGGTTCCAGATACGTTGAAGGGATTGAAATGTATAGAGGGTCTTAAGAGTGGGGTCTAGCAGGTCTTTTAGAATGAGAATACCCTTGTCTGCCTAGAATTTCCAATATGCCCATTGTGCATCAATAGTAATATCTGGATTAAGCCACAGAGGGGTATAGGACAGGGGAAGAGGAGACTGGTTCAATCTTTTGTGGACACCCAGCCAGCTGGCCCTGGCTGCCTCAACAGATGAAGACGTGAAAGGGGAGTTAGCTCTGTCAGAGGAGCTAGATCTATGAGCCTTGTGGGGCATCAGAAGGGATGAGAAGTGTACTGACTCAGTAATATCAAGCTCTATACATACCCATTGTGGGGATAGTGATGTTAGGGGGTGCAGTCCTTTAACCGTTTGTGCCAAGAGAAATACCTGCCGGTATCCTTCTACCCATGGAAGGCTCCACCCTCCCTTGCTCCAATGAGCTCTCAGTTGGGCACAGCTAAATCAGGGTTTGTTGATTTCCCATAGGAAATCTCCAATAAGCCTATCCAAAGCTAGATACCATTGTTTAGGGAGGGGGATAGGCATATGCATTAGCAGGTAAAAAATCTTGGGTGCAGAAATCATTTTAATTACGGCAATTTTCCCTGCAAGCATCATTTGGAAAGGTTTCCATCTATTAAACTCTGTTTTTAGACAGCTAAGAAGGGGTTGAATGTTTGTCTGCCGGAGGCTATCTAAAGAGGATGTGAGCTTAATACCCAGATATGTGATCCCCTTTGGTGCCCACAGTAGGCCTACGGTTTGAGCTATCTCTTGGGAACACTTCCCATTCAGGGGAAGTACCTCCATCATGGCCTGATTCAGTTTCAGCCCTGAGTATTGGGAAAGTAAATCCAACAACTCCAGTAATTGAGGAGTGGATCTTTGCAGGTCTACCAAGGGGAGAAGCAAACCATCAGTGTACATAAGGGAAGTGTTTTCTGTATTACCCACTTTGATACCATTAATACCTGGGTGACTACGGAGTGCCAGACCTAGAGACTCCACTGCCAAAACAAAAAGAAGTGGGGACAATGGGCAGAAATCAGCATCTGTTAATGTTATCTGCAGTAACTGAAAACAGTGGAGAAACAATGAAGATTATTCTGTCCCTAACAATAAGCGATGACATCACTCCTGTCCAGCCTGTTGCTGCAGCAATTAAGTCCTTAATTGCCTTTGTAACATGGCTCTAGACGCAGCAGTGAAATGCAGCCTACCAATTGATGCAAATGGGTCAGCTGAGCAAGTTCTAGTGGTGATTAAGCCATCAGTAACGCCCACTAGGCTAGTACCCACAGTGTCCACAGAAAGCAGCACTCATTAGTGCCCACTGGGTTCGTACCCAGAGTCGCCACAGTCTGCTGCGCCAAGAGAGACACACTGAGTCACTGAGGGACTAAAGACACTCACTATCGGGAGTGCGCACAATAAAGAATAGAACTGAAACATTCAGTCTCTGGTGTTATCTGTCTTTGTCTATCTGAGCCTGCCTCACTGTAGATAGGGCGGATAAACCAATGTAATGGGCAGAAGAGAGCATCAAGAGCATGGTGAGGGGGAGTCACACACAGAAACAGTAACTGTGTCTCTCAGTGGTCACATCGCCATGGTAATGAACACTCACCTCATCGCTGGGACCATCGGGCCGAGGTACTGACAGAATGGGTCAATGGGTGACACACCACAGCAGCCGTGCAAGGTAGCCAGCAACCCAGATACAAAGCTAGTGGGCACATGCCGTACCTGACAAGTGATGTAACACACATCTACCCCCATCAGTCTCACAAGATGATCCACCATCAGAACATATGTTTCCCAGAGTGCACTCCTCTCTTCCGTGATCGGCAGCCAGCATTGAACGGGACAGGATACAAACGGCCGGTAGGAATGGAGAAATTAGTGTACTAATCTATGTGTCTCGCAGTAATCTTCTCCTCATCTAGAGTGGCTAATACCCAACACTATGTAAAAGAATGTCTACCGTGCGCCGTGACCATGCACATCCTCATAGTAGCAGACTCAGCTGAAAACAGCCAAATATCCCATACTTAACCAGCGAACATTGTCACTGTCGGGAACTGCTCCATATTACCATCTGAACTAGTAGTCCAACAATACTTTTTTACAAGTGCATTAATCACCTCCAGCATCCGGCTCCACCAGGGATTAATGCCCCCAGCAGGGCATTAATCCACCAGTAGAGCCCTCCTCTGTCAGTGATTAATGCTTACGTAGTAGCTGTTGCACTTCCCAGTCAGAGCAATCTGTGGGGCTAATTGTCTTTACTCCATGTGTGTTACTTACCCATCTGGTTTGTGTTTAGATAGATTGTATCATTCTGTTTTCATAAAGAGTTGGTCATTTGTGTTTCAGTGGGTAACTGAAGTGGTATAATTGAAAGTTTGTGCGAAATCTACTGTCTGTATCACAGCTGAGTTCTATCACTTCAAAACTCTGCATTGTTTTTTGGCTATATAAACACAGGATTGCTTAATGGATATAAAATAAATCTAATGTTTAAGTCATAGAAGTAGGGCATTCCTAGATGCAGCCTCCATACATATGTTCATGAGAGAACAATATTGTTGTTATGTCAGACTGACAAACAGGTGTCTGCCACACTTTGCTATTTCTGGAACATGTGCTGCATGAACTCACAAAATTCATTTTTCTGAAGGATTCTGTGTGGAAATACATCATATATGTGTGTAACTAGACATACTGTATGTCATCCTGATACTCCTATCTCTTATAATAATAATAATAATAATAATAATTTGTAATTATAAGGTACCTTTCAGTTATCAAGACGCCGTACATAAATAACAGTTAAAACAATTAAAATATTTAAAAAAATTCAGCCAGACCAAAACATTAAACCAGTCAGCAGTCTGGAAATGCAATATCCCACAAAAAGGTCTTCAAATCCCTCTTAAAGTCCTCCACAGAGATGCACTCACGCAACCGATGAGGTAAAGAGTTCCAAAGGGTGGGAGCAGCACACAAAAAAGCCTGAGCACCAGAAGATTTCAAATACACCCTGGGAACCTCTAGCAACCCCTCATTGGCCGAGTGGAGTGATCAATCAGGGTGATAGGGAATCAGAAGTTCTTTCAGATAGACTGGGCCCAGATCGTGTAGGGCTTTGAAAGTCAGCAAGTTGACTTTAAAGGTGATCTGCCACCAAACTGGCAGCCAGTGCAGTTCGCACAGTACTGGAGTACTAGAACTCTACTAGAACCTGTCAAAAGCTGGGCTGCAATATTCTGCACTAGCTGCAGGTGATGGATTTCAGCCCCAGAAAGCCCAAGATAAAGGGAGTTGCAATAATCCAAGCATGAGGACATGAAGGCATGGGCTAAAGTTGGCAGGTCGGCAGATGGAACAAGATGCCGAATCCTAGCAAAGTTCCTAAGATGATAAAAGAAAGTCTCGATGACTGCTGACACCAGTGAATGCAGTGTCAGCCTATCGTCAAGAACTACCCCCAGGTTCTGCACCTGTTCAGAGGTCAGGAGAGAAACGCCTCCAAGAAAAATTCCAGAAGATGCAACGTCACCTGACCCCTGTATCTGTTGGCCTGGGTCCACAACCAGTACCTCAGTCTTATCAGAGTTTATCCTCAGTCAGCTAGAATTCATTCACTCCTGGATTTCTCTTAGACAGCTATTAAAGACCGAGAGAGCTCCTTCCTGGTCAGGGGCAAAAGAATGGTAGAGCTGGGTATCATCTGCATAACAGTGAAATCTCAGCCCATACTTTCTTACACTGTCTCTGATGGGTAGCATATACACTGCAAAAAACATGGGTGACAAAACTGAACCCTGAGGCACCCCACAGGACAAAGCCATTGAATCAGAGGAAAATCCCTGGACACAACTCTTTGTGATCTCTCAGTGAGGAATGACGTGAACCATCTTAAGACGGTTCCAGATATTCCAAAAAACAGCCTCAAGTGTTTTATCAACACCATGTGATCTACGGTGTCGAACACTGAAGAAAGGTCAAGGAGAACCAAGATGGAACAGCTCTTCCGATCTCTAGCCATCAAGAGATCATTGAGCACCTGAACCAGCACTGTCTCAGTGCTATGTCTTTTATGAAATCTGGACTGGAGGGGTTCATAGACATCATGGATGGTCAAGTGGTCCTCCAGTTGTGCAGCCACTACTTTCTCAATCACCTTCCCAAAAAAGGGAAGATTAGAGATAGGTCTGTAGTTTTCGAGATGGTCAGGGTCCAAGGTAGCTTTCTTCAATAGGGGTGTCACCACCACCTCTTTCAGGGAGCTAGGAAACTCACCAGATTCCAAGGAGCACCTGACTATCTACACAAGGACTGGACTGATGATGTCAATACAACCCAAAATTAGGTAGGTTGGTCCAGGGTCCAAACTACAGCATGTAGGGTGCATATGCTGGATGATCCTCATGACATCCATGAACTCCAGCTGACTGAAAGAACTCCAGGAAAACTGGGGCACTGTGATCTCACACCAGTCCACAGCAACCCCCCCTAGAGTGTGATGGCAGCAGTTCAGCCCTAATGTCAGCCACCTCATTTGCGAAGAACCGAGCAAGCTCATTGCACTCCAATTGTGAAAAAGCTTTCTGAACATGCAGACAGTCTGGGTTGCACAGTCTGTCCACAGTTCGAAACAGCTGAGCTGGTCAATTCCAAGCAACTGCAATCTCCCTGGGTGGGAATTCTGCCTTCTTACAGGTGATTGCAGATTGACAGACCAAATAATGATCCATCAATCTAAGGTGGTTGGCATCAAGGGCGGACTTCCGCCAGCAACGCTCTAACCTTTGCTTCTGTCTCCGCATCTCCCTCAACATGCCATCAAACCAAGGGGACTTAGGGTGAAGGGAGAGGGGATGAACATGAACTAGAGCAATGGAATCCAGAGCCCCCGCAACAGCTGTATTGTAGGCCGACATGAGGGTCTCTGGATCACTGCTTGCCAACGCGGGGACGAGAGGTCAAGCACTGCCACAAGGCCTTGGGATTCTATATCCCACAAGGGGCGGTACCTAACCATCTCCACAGGGGTAGGCCTTCTAGAGGGAGTGCAAAAACTAAACTCCACGGTGTAATGGTCTTACCACCCGACAGGTTCCACTCCCACATCAGATGCCTCGACCCCTAGAAGGAAGATTAGGTCCAAAGAGTATGCAAATTTATGTGTAGCAGAAGAAACCACCTGTGCCCAGCATTGTCATTAACTGGAGGAAGTGTTGACCAAATTGTGAGAGTTCGTCGTCAACCCAAGCATTGAAGTCACCCAGAACAGTCAATCTGGGTGACTTGAACACCATGTCGATGCCAATGTCTGCCACTTCCTGAAGGAATCATTTCTCATCACCAGGTGAACAGCAAATGAGGGTGATTCAAAAGCCTACACCTGCTACTGTACACTCAAAGGACTCAACCCCCCCACTAGGACCTCTGTGAGGCCAAGTTCAGTCTTGAAACAGACTGTAACGCCCCTTCCCCCCGAGATCCAGTTTTGGGTGGTGTAACACGAAGTACCCAGCTGGAGTCATGGCCTCCTAAATGGGGCCAGAGTTATCATCCAACCAGGTCTCGGTAATGCAAGCCAGGTCCACTGTACCAACAAGATTAGCAATAATTGCGGTCTTGTTTTTAATGGACCTGGCATTGCACAACACTGCCCAAGTTGGACGAACCTTGTGAGGGTGCCCAGGCCATCTGCCCACCATAATCGGTGGTGCCCATGGGTATGGGCACCAGACATGGAAAAACACGACCTGGATTCCATTTTGCCCCCTGGGCGCCTTCTGGTCCCAACCACCCCAATACGATGACCTCCCTTGATCATCCTCTCCTGTTCATGACCCCATGCCCTTCTCCCTTTCTTACGTACAATGCCCAGCACTCTGCAACGCTGGTAGGTCTCAGACTGGAAAGGGGGAGAGTGAAAAGTGAGAAGGACATGAAGAGAAGAGGATGAGTACCGCACAACTGTGGGGACTGAAAGACAGCACATGCTGTAAGCTATATTGCAAAAATAAAAATACAACAAATAAACCCTGAAGTAAAACTAACATGTCAGAGCATGAATTTAGAGACCCTGACAACCCCTTTAAACACAAAATAACCCACAAAACAAATAAACAACAAAGCAAAACTTAGGGACTCTCACCCCCAGACCAAACACATAATACAACAAAATACAAAGAATAAATTAATCCCCCCCTCCCCCAGTCCTCTCACTACTGGAGATAGAGGATAAAAAATCACTCTCACTGCCAAACAGATAAAACAGTTAAAATAATACAACAGCAGATAAATATAAACAAAGCAAAATTATTCCAGTCCACAAAAGTGAGAATTAGAGTTATAACCTCCTCCCCCCAGTCCTCTCACAACTGGGCCCTCAGTTAAGGCAACTGCACCCTGCTTTCCTCTGCCCCTCCCCAATCACAGCCAATGCCACCTGTTGTCCCCTGTTCCAGTCTCCACTGACAAGAATGCTGTGCTCTGCTAAGAGCTAGAGTCCCTGGGCCTCTGTCTCTACTGTTGGGGCTGCTGCACCATGCTGCCCAAGGCCACCAAAGGTAGGGCTTTTGCTGCACCCTGCTACCCACTTCCACTGCATCACATGCACTCTGTCTCACAGTCAGGACTGCTATACCCAGATGCCACCCTTTGTCCTGCCACATGGTCAAGACATCTGTACCATGCTGTCCTCTGTCCCTGTCACCACAACCAAGGCTGCTGCACCCTGCAACCATGTTGACACAGTCAAGGCAGCTGTGGCCTGCTGTGCCTTAGAGCCCCATGCCTCCACAGGTAGGGCTGCTGCACCCTGCTGCCCTCTGTCCCCACCCTATAACACAAGATGAAAGTGCTTGTTTTTTCTTTCGAGCAGCTTTGGGTAGTGTATCAAAGGGTCTGACTCTGGTAACAGGGATCAGCATGGTGCAACAACCCTAACTGTGGAGACAAGAGGCTCTATGCTGCAGCAGGGCACAGTGATGGCACGGGGCAGAGGACAGTGTGGTACAGAAGTATTGACTGTGGGGCAGGATACAGAGGGGCATCAGGGTGCAGCAGCCCTGACTGTGAGACAAGGTGCACATGTGGCAGCCGCCCTGCCCATTTGGGGCAGTACAGGGTGCAGCAAAATCCCCACCATTTGTTGGCACCTTTGTGGCACGGTTTGTGCAAGCACTGCTTGCTTCCGAGTCTGCTTTCACTGCCTCAGCCCCTTCATCTCACACGCATGACAACATTTGATCTTGTGGTGCTGCACTAGTGACGTACTCAGTGCAGCACAGCAAGATTGTGACCTAGCCAGGGCAGCACAACAGTGCTGTTCCAGGCATGGATTTCCATGTGGAACAGCATTCTATCATACACTTTGATAAAATTCCAGATATCAGATGGAAATGGAAAAATCTGTTTGAATAATTCATGGAATTTATGTGGAACTAAGTTGAGCTAAATTGAAGGTGCTGACCCACTACTGATGCTCATGGGCTTCAGTTTGTTTCTCTGCATTTCAAATTCCCAGAGTATTGTGCACTTCCATTGGTTTGCCAGAGCCTCTGGTTTATTCTTTTTTTTTTTCCAGAGGAGCCAAAAAGTTTTATGTCCTTTCTTACTATTGTAGGAGGAATGACACACAACATATTGGAAGCTAATTTATTTTCCCCTGTATTATCCGTATTAACCTTCTTTCAAAGTTCCCATCAGACTTACTATTCAGGTCAATTTGGCACAAGTCAAGAGCTCCTTTGATGAAAAACATAACTCATCCCTGCTTTTCTCCTATTCCTTTATTTCCTATAAATAGTATAGTTTGATATTGCAATTTTGTGACACAGAGCATTTTGTTTTAACCACATTTCAATAATGGCCATGATATCTGGTTTATGAAAATGCATCCACGCTTCCAGGTCTGGTGACTTAGAGAATACACTAGAGGTATTTATGTGAGCAAGTTTCAAACCATGTAGATAGTTCAAGTAATCATCATTGTCATGTGACCCCCCCTCCTCTTTCTGCAGAAAATGCTCAGACACCTGTTGATCCACAATGGTGGTTGCCCACAGTTTTATTTTTCAATTCTTTTCATATTCATCCTTAGTGTACAACTTTTTGTTTCTGAATGGCAAACCCATTTCTTTATTTACACATTTTATTTCTTATCATCTTCCTGTATGTCCACTGCAGAAAAGGTCACCATCTTCTTGCACACCATTGTAAAACAGGTCATGCCCAACCCTTTTTACATTCGCTTGCGCGCATGCGCAAGGAACATCTTGGGAGAATGGGACTCTTTGGAGATGTGCCCCTCCTCTGCAATCCCCTGCTAAATTGAGCAGGCGTGGCAGTACTGCACCAATCGGACGCAGTGCTGTGTATGACAGCGGTGGTCTTCTCTTCAAGGAAAACCACCACTGTCATACACAGCACCACATCACGCCACCCCCCCAAATCTTTGCTGCCACGCTGGAAGCCCACCCCAGAGTAGCAAACGTCCCACGTCGTCTGACGACAGGGGTGCCCAATCCCCCGTCGGCTCCATGGCACCCCTCCAGCCATCCTTCTGCCACGCTGGGAGCCCACCCCAGTGTGACAAACGTCCCACATTGTCTTTTTTTTTTTAAAACCTATAAATTGAAAACGATCCCACGGCGCTTCTCCCAGCACCCCTTCCCACAAACCGCACCCACCCACCCACTGCGCACCCTGCCTCCCCACACCCCCCTCACCCCATACTTACCTCCGGAGCTCGGCGTGACGATCATCAGTGGACCGGGAACACGCCTGCATTCTTCAAAGCCGACCGCGAACTGAGGAAATTCAGGTAAGCTGTATAATGGGCTAGATAGGGGTTTTTCAACTTTATTGCATATCTCAGGCATTTTTTGGAATTTTTGTACCAAATTTTCAACATGGGGTTTTTGGGCCCCTTCTCATGAAAGATGTCACTGTCATGGCGTTATTCGGGCCCGAAGGTTGATTTCGCAGTCACTGCGCGAAATCACCCTTTGGACCCGAATAACACCATGACAGTGACATCATTCATGAGAAGGAGTCCCAAAAACCCCATGTTGAAAATCTGGTGCAAAAATTCCAAAAAATTACTATTTTATGAGCGTGCATTGAGCAGTTCCTACGCAGGCTCGTAAGTTTGTGAATTTTCAATATTTCCATTCCAGGTTTTCAACATTGCTATTTTACCACACCTTCTTATGAGCAGTACATCTGTCATTTTTCACATCTCACCCAAAACGTGTTTCCACCCATGTAGCGCACAATGGCACAGCTGGTGTGCGAAATCAATGTATGGGACACATTAAGAAAATCACAGTGACACTGTTCATGAGTAGAGGTCTTAAAATGGCTATGTTGAAAATTTGGTGAAAAAATTCCTAGAAATGACTGTTTTACGAGCGTGTGTTGCGCAGTTCCTATGCACACTCGTACATTTGCGAATTTTCAATATTTTCACTCCAGATTTTCAACATTGCCATTTTACCACACCTCCTTATGAGCAGTACAGCTGTCATTTTTCACATCCTGCCCAAAACGTGTTTCGGCCCATGTAGCGCACAATGGCGCAGTCGGTGTGCGAAATCAATGTATGGGACACATTAAGAAAAGCACAGTGACACTGTTCATGAGCAGAGGTCTTAAAATGGCTATGTTGAAAATTTGGCGAAAAATTCCTAAAAATGACTGTTTACAAGCGCCTGTTATGGTTCCTCACAACATACTAAATGAGATTCGAGAATTTTTCAATATTTGCACTCCAATGACTTCCAAATACCTAAAACAGCACATAGAAGTAAGCAACATTCGGCATTGACAAATGCTTGTACTTCTTTGTCACTGATTTTTTTAAGCCATGTCCAAGTGCCAAATACCACTGCAAATACCTGCAAGCAAACGTTCTGCATTGGCAAATGCTTGTTGCTATCACTGATTAGTTCATGCATAATGTAAATCTGATCATACTTGCATGCTCTTCCCAATGTTATTAGGTCATGCCCTCTTAGGTCATGCTCTCTGTACTCTGATCACCACTTTCATTCTATTCCTCCTTGATATTGCAAATCAGGGGACTGTTAACCTTCTTTGACCTACCACATGTCTTGCCCCATAAACATGCAGGGTGGGTAAGTAATGTATTCACACCTAGAAACAAAGAGGCTCCCCTCCTGCTTCCATTGTCATACATCCTCTTAAAGGAGAAGTCTCCCCAAAACTTGAAAAAATAAATGTTGTGCAGAGTGTTTTAATTTGTATGTGAAGTTCTAGTGTTTTCTTCCCTCTGACTGGTATGAGGAGTTTTTCCTAAATTAGCCTGCTAGCTTTAGGGTAGTTTTACGGCCTTTGGGGAACTTCATCCCTGACAGCTTAATTGTATTTCTTGTTCCCACAGTGCATCTTGTCTCATGTGACAGTGATGTAAGAGAGACTCAACATTCAACATACATGCCAAACAAACTAGATATCTTGGAAGCTGCACAGGTTGCACAAAAATTACCAGCAACAAAGTTTTTCAGGACAGTAAGACCTTTACGATGAGGGTGCTCACCAAGCTGAATTCTACAGATTTTACAATATAGCCATCTCTACTGTTGTGAACTGATTGTAAAGCAATGCCTTCTGCTGGATTTATGGTCTCTGCTACATCACCATCACATGAAACAAGGTGCACTGTAGGACAAAGAAATACAATTAAGCTGTTTGATATGGAGCTCTCCAGGGATCATAAAACTACCCTAAAACTAGCAGGCTAATTTAGGAAAAACTCCTAACACCAGTCAGAGGGAAGGAAACACTAGAACTTTACATACAAATTAAAACACTCTGCACAACACATATTTGTTCAAGTTTTGGGTGGACTTCTCCTTTAATATTTTTTATCCTCCATGGCAAATACTTTTCCAGGGAGCCTGCCTTCCACTAATAAAGGCAGCTTACTTCTTTGAGATTTTGTTTTGCCCCAGTGGGGCCCTGGGCTCTCCAGGAGCTCAGGTCACTCACTGACCGTATGACCCCTGTACTCAGCTCCATCCCTTCTTTCTTCAGTCACTTTCCTCATTTCCCTAGTGTGACAGGAAAGTTTGTAACCTAATCACACGTGTGCACTCTCAGTGCATGCGAGTTGCCAGCTGGCCCATCAACATGCATTTAGCCACTCTCAGCAGGCACATCTGCATGTGCACTCTCCCGTGGACCAGCCATGCATTTTTATTTGGTGGTCTTTCAATCCCTGTGTTTGACCCCAGTGAGATGGTCACCCAGCAGGTAAATAGGGTAGGTTGCTTCTGACAATGCATGATTGTCTACCAGTGGTGAACTCTTTTGTTTGCACCTTTAATGAAGGCAGAATACATAGGACTTACATTCACCATAGAGCATTAGGAAATCAATATTTAGACCATTACAGCTACTAATAAAGACAGATATTAGATTCAAGGCAGAAGAAAGATGAATGCCAAGAGGAAAGCCAAATGTTTCAGCATTAGTACCTATTACAGGGCTCAGCTGCAGATTTACAAGGTAAAGAGGTAATGTAAATGCTCTTAAAGCAACTCTATCAGTTCTCTTGATGGCACAGGTACAACAGAAGTGAACCAGGACCTGTTCAGAAGCTAGCACATAGCTACAGTATAATACAACTTGTGGACAATATACCTAGAGTAGCCATACCTCTCAACTGTCCCTGATTTTCAGGGACGTCCCTGATTTTGCCTCAAAATGTTACTCTGTCCCTCCTAAAAATTGTGTTTCCATGACCAAACAGTGGGGGTTATAAGCACAAACTAATGTCAAGCATTAAAGTTACAGACTTGTTCTTCTTTAGAAAATGCATTTTACACTAAGCCCTTTATTCTACCAGCTTCCTGAGTGGATATCTCCAATTTTGAAGAAGTGTCCCTGATTTTGGTCCTTTGTCCCTGATTTTTTTTAAGCCTTGTCCCTGATTTGTAAGGTAGGAGGTTGAGAGGTATGAGAGTAGCTATCAATAATATATACTACAGGTAGAGGTATGCAGTTAAGGAAAACAAATACCACCAAGTCTGACCTGTTAACCACCTTTTTAAGGCAGACAATACAGTGGTGCTCAGTATCAAGTTCCTTTATGTCTAGTCTTGTCAATCAGCACTTCTGAAAATGAAGAGGCAAGAATGGATAGAACCATCAATACTAATTGCTTAGTTGCTATATTTCCTATCAGTTTGTCTACTCATCATTCAGGGCATTGAAAAAATAGTGTCACAACACGACCATACAAAAGAGAACCTGACACCAGGCATGAATGCAAGTTTCAAGCTAGCAGATAGAGGCACACTGTAGACATCTGAGCAGAGATACAGCTATCAGTAATAAAATGATACATGTATTTTTATGGGAAGGGGGTGGTGCCAGCATCATCTGCCACAAGTAAGATATAGTATAGAACTATTAGTTGTTAATCTAAAGGCTTTTTACTCTCTATTTGTAGTATGCTTTACCGCATACCAATGTCTGCATTTATTGCAAAAGTAGTTTGGCTGAATTATCAAAGCTGAACCAAGTTTATGAGGCCAAACTAGAAGCTAAACTGAAGTCATCAACAGTCCACTTTGCTCACCCTTACACTTGAGAGTAATTGAAAAGATGAACATGAAAAATGTTGTAGCACATCATAAGAAAATGATCTATAATGTCCAACACGCCTTAAATGTTGTGGGGATCAAAAGATTGGTGCCCCACCTACGAAGAAGCAATTTTGATAACCGCTTAATTATAAGAGAACATATCTGGATTTGTACTCTTAGGACAAGAGACAATCAAGGACTTAAAAGCCAATTTGAAATAGCTGCTTTTTGGTGTACAGTAGAAATAATAGGATTCCAACTGTGTGTTCAGCAGTTTCAGTCTCTGACTCATGCTGACATTTTTTATTCAATTGTATTTTAGGCTCCCTGCTGGGGGGAGATGTACCCATTTTCAGCCCATTGGACCCACACCCCCTCCACCTATCTATTCCCAGAGCTGTTCGGGCCTGTTGTCCCTGCGAAACTTTTTCTGGTGTCTTTTAGGCAAGTGTGGAGCCACTAGCCCAGGGCACCATGCTGTACAGGTCAGAGAGTTTTCTTATTTTGTTCCCCAGTGGCTTGGATGTGCAATGGCATCAGAGGCATGTCATGTATGTTCCTGCATCATGTATATTCCTGTATCATGTATGTTCCTGTATCATGTATGTTCCTGTACATGCATGTGCTGATGCCTGCTGAACCACCAATCCTGCTAGTGCTGAGAATACAAGCAAACTAACTCCAAGTCACTGCAAGGAGTTGGACTATTGCCAGCCACCTCCATCCACCCCAGTGGAGGAGAGCAGTCCATCAGACATAATAAATAATATATACATTCTATTTGTTTACATGATTCTTAATGTGTATTTGTAATAATCTGTGTGTTTTTTTATTTATTTATTTTGGCCATTCTTGTAAACACAACTTATTGTCTGAACCTTCTAGCATTTGCAAACTTTTAAATCAATAAAAACAGCAAAACAATTATGCACAACAGCTACTCCATAATATGTTCAGAGTTCTGTTCATTAACTGCCTTACGCTATACAATACAACTCTGGTTCTCTCACAATTAGATCCTGGCCCAGTGTTCTATTAAGCAATAATCCATGACAGGGTATGGATTGGACTGGGATTCAACCACACCAGTCATGAGTAAATCCCAGCACAACCCACACTCTGTTGTACATTTTTTTTGATTATGCAATTTGAAAAGAATACTTATACACAAAATAAAGTGAAGAAAAAGCTTTTTAATTGTTTATGCTTGGAGAAAAAAATGAATTCTTACATTTAAATGAACTGTAATGGACTTCTTGAATGTGTTTGTGCTAATTTATTAATATTTTGACTGTTAAAAGTAGAACAAAGATTATATTTTGTAGCTAATTATAGTTACAGCAACTGGATGAAAATGAATACAGAAATCAGAATGGCACTGCAGGAATGTCTCTTTTTTTGTGCATTTTTTTTCCTCATAGTTAATTTAGGGCAACATTAACTAAAAGGGAATAGCAAATAAATTGTATTTCAAAAACTAAAGAGGTAGCTATGCTCCTTGATGTTGTTGCTTGGGCTTGCACACTGAGAGAGGCTGGTAACAATCACTGCTGGCAAGTGAAGTTTGAGGTGCAGAGGGGGTGAGTGACCTGTTCCTAAGGAGAAAGTACGTTCAAATGCTGCTTTGTGGCTTTATTAGCAAGTTCATCAGCATCTGACTCTTGAGCCAGTATATACTCAAAAATAGTAAGTTCTCAGTTATTACTGAGGTCAAAACTACAATTTAAATTAGGCAAAGTAGCAAAGGATTTGTTTGTGCTGTTGCTTAGTGGGGAAAAAGGATGTCAGTGTTTAGTTTTGGCTGGAATGCTCAGGAGACTGTAGTGATTTGTTTTACTTTCTGTGTGCTTTGAGCTGGTGCTTTATGTGGTGGTTATGCAGAAATTAATCTACAGCATAAAGTATCAGCCAACCAATCAGGGTACAGGGTAAAAAAAAAGTGTTTTTTTCTGGGGAAGGGGGCAGTATCACCTTAATTTACTTAGAGCAGAGAGTGATTCTAATTGGGGGTGTGGCTTAGCAGCTTAGGTGTACAAAAACAGCTGTCACCAATTGCAGTTTCTGGCTGTTTCTGGCAGAAGAGAACTGGTTGCAGAGCAAGAAACAGAAGTCCAGAAATGCAGATTTTTTCCTAATTAATCTCTTTTGTCTCAGCAGGAGTAGTACCTGTTTGGATTAAGCAAACAGATACTTGTTAGAAGAAGTGGGTCTCATTTAAGTAAAAAAAAAGTGTTTTTTCTGAGGAAGGGGGCAGTATCAACTTAATTTACTGAGAGCAGAGAGTGAATCTAATTGGGGGTGTGGCTTAGCAGCTTAGGTATACAAAAGCAGCTGTCTCCAATTACAGCTTCTAGCTGTTTCTGGCAGAAGAGAACTGGTTGCAGAGCAAGAAACAGCAGTCAGAACTATAGATGTTTTACTAATTTCCCTTCTTCCCACCCAAAGCCAGTTCTAGTTTTATAGCCACTGAATTTGACTGACAACAGGAACTTTCTGTTTGGCAGTAGGAAAGGAAGAATCACTGAGACACATTAGTTTCAGCAACCTTGAAGAAAGCTAAAAAAAAATCTCTTTGTTCCCACCTGCTGCTGGAGGTCTGAATCCAAGCATTGAGGAAGGACACTACTGAAGACTACAAGAAGTTCCTGCCCCAGAACAGGAAGGGTGAGAGTTGTAAGGGCACATAGGCAGTAGGAAAGCAAGTGTAAAAAATACATAGAGGGAGGAGACAATAAGCATACAAAGCAATAGGAGAGGGGACACAAAATAAGTCAAGATGGGAGTGGTGCAGTGCAATGGCTGTGGAGCATCAGTGTTCCAGGAGACATTCTGGAGGTTGTGATGCTGCCCTGTTTGCAGGCACCTCTCTGGTCTGAGGGAGGAGGTTGCCTGCCTCCAGGCTGACCTGGCTAGGATTCGTGAAACCTCTTCCCCCACTCAGGGACCACCAGGGCCACCACTGTTACCTCAGAGGTTGCCAAGAAAGAGGAGTGGTTGGACCAAGGTGGGCTCAGGGAGGGAGAGGGTGGTGGAACAGAGGTGCATCCCTCCAGTTGTAGCTCTTTACAATTCATATGCTGTTCTGGCAAATAGTGGTTCCTCTATGGAGGCACCTGCAGTGGAGACCAAGGAGGATGCTGGGAACCTCCACAAAGGAGACCCACAGGAGGTTGGCATGAGACTGCACAGGAGAAGGAAACAACTCCTGATGGGGGACTCAGTCATTGGGGGGTAGACATGGGGGAGGAAGGGAATAGGGAGGTAAGGTGCCTGCCTGGCACCATGGCTTGGAGGGACAGGAAGCAAATCCTCAGGATCATGGGAGCAGCTGCATGAGGGAGGGAGGGAGTTGGATGTCATTGTCCACCTAGGGACAAATGATCTGGCTGTAAATGGGATCAGAGCAGTGCAAGAGGAGTTTGTGGAGTTGGGGAGGGGCTTTAGACAAGTAGCATGTATGGTTACCTTCTCAGAGATGCTACCTGTCTATGGCAAGGATGATGCTAGGGTATTCCGCACTATGGGATTCAATGAATGGTTAAAAGACTGGCGTGGAGCTCAGAGTTTTGGCTTCATTGGGGATTGGGGAGCCACTTGGAGGGATGCAGGCTTAAACTGGCATGATGGTCTGCATCTGTCAAGGGGGGGATCCAGGATCCTAGGTGACAGGTTTAAATGCTTCAATGGCAAGCATTTAAAGTAGCCAAGGGAGGAGGCACAGAAAGGGAGAAGTGAAAGCCCAGCCTCCCCCATTAAGCGCAGTAGTTAGAGAGGTAAACACCAAGACAGAGAGGTCAGTAGAGAGCAGGACAGGGATAAATGCAGACTAAGGTGTTAAGGACCGGATGGGGCTAAAAGGGGTAAGGCCATAAAAAATAAATGGAAGGTGATGAGTACCAATGCCCGTAGTCTGTGCAACAAGCTCCCTGAACTAGTGGCCTTAATGGAAGAGGGATGCCTGGATATTGTGGCAGTCACTGAAACATGGTATACAGAGAACCATGAGTGGGAATTCAACATACCAGGATACACAGTCTACAGGAGGGACAGGGTGGGTAAAAGAGGAGGAGGAGGAGTAGCTCTCTATATAAGGGAAAGGATTAAAGCAACAGAACTAAAGACTAAACAGGAAGTTGTTGAGTCACGATAGTTCACCCAGGAGACAGGAAATGGCACCACAATCCGCATGGGGGTTATGTACAGACCCCCATCTCACAGGGAGGAAATGGACAAGAAAATGATAGAAGGCATCCTTAAAATGCAGAAAAAGGGGAGATATTGTTGATGGGGGACCTGAATATGTCAGATGTTAACAGGAGTACCTTTGCTGCAGGCACATCCAAGAGCAGGGTCATTCTTGATGCCCTACAGGAGGCATGCCTCAGACAGCTAGTGTTGGAACCCACTCAGGAGGGAGCAATCTTAGACCTGGTACTCTCAAATGGGGAAGGAGAAAGGATCTCAGATTTAGAAGTGGGTAGCCATCTGGGAACAAGTGACCACCAAACAGTGTGGCTCACAATAAACACAGCCATAGAGTCAAGCCATACAAAAACAAGAGTATTGGACTTTAGGAAGGTTGACTTTGGGAAAATGAAAGAGTACCTTAGAAAAGCATTAGCAAATGGGCAAGAAGGAGGGGTGGAGGAACAATGGAGAATAATCAAAACAGCCATCACAGAGGCAACAAGCCTTTGTGTGAAGCAGATCAATAAAACAAAATGAAGGGAAAAAACACTATGGTTCTCAAAAGAGGTGGCAGGGACAGTTAAGGAGAAAAGGATAGCATTCAGGAAATATAAGGAAACACAGAAGGACAGAGAACTTTATCAGTTAAAGCAGAAGGAGGCAGGGAAGGCAGTCATAATAACAAAGGCACAAACTGAGGAAAAGATAGCCAACTCTGTTAAGAAGGGAGATAAAACATTTTATAGGTACATTAGGGAGTGAAGAAAGACCAAGGGAGGGACACAGAGACTTGATAAAGGGGAAGGAATGTGGGCAGAGGGTGACAGTGAAAAAGCAGGGATACTGAACAAATATTTCTGCTCAGTATTCACAACAGATGAGGAGGGGGAGGTGCCTAAACCAAACAAAGGAGAATCTCTGAATAGGGGGGTTGATACCAGTCCATTCCCAGAAGAAAGGGTTTTGAAAAAACTTTTGAAACTGAGAATGGATAAAGCAATGGGGCCTGATGGGACTTACCCCAGAATTCTAAAAGAACTAAGGGTAGAACTTGTAATGCCACAGACTACTCTCTTTAACAAATCATGGTAGGATTGGGTGATACCTGAGGACTGGATGAGGGCAGATGTGATTCCACTTCACAGAAGTGGGAGCAGGGCAGAAGCAGGAAACTACAGACCAGTCAGTTTGACCTCAGTGGTAGGGAAAATGATGGAATCACTTTGGAAGGAAAGAATTGTTGAGTACCTAGAGGCCAGTGGGGCACGGGACCCAAGGCAGCATGGTTTCACAGCAGGAAGGTCATGTCAGATGAACCTAATAGATTTCTTTCACTGGGTGACCAAAGCAGTAGACCAGGGAAGGACTGTGGATATGGTCTACCTAGATTTTAGTAAGGCATTCGACACAGTCTCACGCAAAAGATTAATATACAAGTTAGCCAGCCTTGGAGTGGGTCCCAATGTGGTAGCCTGGATAAAAAACTGGCTGGACAACAGGACACAAAAGGTAATAATAAACAGAGTCCACAATGAAAAAAGGAGGGTAACTAGCGGGATACCGCAAGGTTTGGTTCGGGACCGGTCCTCTTTAATATCTTTATAAGGGACACTGGAGAGCACCTGGAAGGAAAGGTATGCCTCTCTGCAGATGACACAAAGATCTGCAACAGGGTTGATACACAAGGTTGGGTGGAAAGAATGAAAAGGGACTTGGCAAAGTTGGAGGAATGGTCAAATATGTGGCAACACAGATTCAGTGCAAAGAAGTGCAAGGTAATGCATCTGGGAAACAAAAACTCAGAGGAAGTGTACACAATGAGGGGGTGAGTTAATAACAACAACAAAAATCGAAAACGACCTAGGAGTAATTATATCAGATGACCTAAAGATGGGCAAGCAATGTGAGAAGGCAGTAAGGAGGGCTGGGGGGATACTGGAATGCATAGGGAGAGGCATCAACATTAGAAAACAGGAAGCTGTTATCCCTCTCTACAGACAGTTAGTGAGACCCCATCTGGAGTACTGCGTGCAATTCTGGAGACCCCCATCTCTGCAAAGACATAGACAGAGTGGAGGCTGTTCAGAGGAGGGCAACCAAAATGGTGCAAGGTCTGCAGCAGAAGACATACGAGGAGAGACTAAAGTAGCTTAATATGTATACCCTTGAGGAAAGGAGGTAGAGGGGGGACATGATATAAACTTTCAAGTATCTCAAGGGAATTAACATGGTACAAGAGGGTAGTATCTTTCAGAAGAAGAGATGTGCAAGAACAAGGGGACACAATTTGAAGATAGAGGTGGGATGGCTCGGAGGTGATGCTAGAAAGTATTTTTTTCACAGAGAGAGTTGTGGATGCATAGGACAGCCTTCCTGAGGAGGTTGTGGAGTCAGGAACAGTGGGGGAATTCAATAATGCATAGGACAAACATAAAGCAATTCTAGTGGGGGGCAGGAGGAAGTAAGCTGTTGATTAACTAGAATCTGCAGCTTATCCATCAGGTAGGGAAATGGGCAGACTGGGTTGGCCAAGTGGTCCTTATCTGCTGTCAAATTCTATGTTTCTATGTTTCAGTAACCTGGGACCCCATTTTGTAAATTGTAATACATGGCTTCTTTTTGACATGTAGGGTATGAACTATCCCTATAAAGTTGTCTTTCATGCAAATTAATATATTTTTCTGACCAAGGAAAAGACACCATTTGGAGCAAATTATTACATTATAGGAAATGTACCAGTGATGAATAAGTAGGCAATAAGACATGACAGGGTGTGCATGGAACATATTTTACCACACGGCAATGGGTGTAATAAGGTACAAGGCCTTGGCCGAGTGCCTTTAGCCCCTGGCATGTGGTAAAATATGTTCCATGCACACACCTGGAGTGTCTTATTGTGCTTATAAAATGGACTATTTAACTTAAAAAATTTTTATGTTAAAACCACATTTAGATATAAATACACTGACATAAGTTAGTGCATTTATGGCAAAATAGTCCTTCTGCCTTTGTGTTCGGTAATTGCTATAGTACATTTGTCCTCCACTGGGATCCATAGTTATAGTAAAATAAGAAAGTGGGCAAGACTTTTTTTTCCTGGTTAATTTAAGCTGCAACCGGTAGCAGCAGAAGTATGGAGTGGGGAGAACTGAAGTTAGGTCTGGGGACGGGTGAGTATGGCAGGACAAGAAAGCAACATTTTATTGTAAAGGAGCAGGTGAGGATCACAGCACAAGACAGTAACATATTTGAGCCACTACTGAAATAAAACAATATTGCCTGAAAAAATGTTCTAGTGCAGCAAGGAAGGCGTGCACGCAGTTGACAGAGCATTTCATTTAAACTGCTGCAGAAAGGTGTGAGCATAGTTTTCACTAGAGATAGCATAAGCAGCACTCTGATTCAGCAGTGAGGATACACAAATTTTAAGTGTGTGTGTCCCGTAATGCCAAGCAAACTACTACAGACACTTTTGTCAATAGCACAACACTTTTGTACATTTAGCCGAAGTGGCAGTGTTAAAATCCTTTCCATCTCCTCACCTGACATGCTAATGTTAAAATAGACTTTGTTTGCTATAAACATTGTTACGTTTTATAAAACAGGTAGGCTGAATAAGTCAACTTTCTTTTCCTTGCGCTTGTCAAATACAAAGATGGCAGGCAGTAAAAATGCCAAATTTGCATGGCTTATGGATATTGGCCTTTTTACTGCCAGACCCTTTTTTTACCCATGCATGGAACATATTTCATGCATGGGTAACTAGCCAATCACATTGCTTCATTTAGCCTACCCATTTTATAGGTCATTATATAATTTACATCACACAGACACACACGTCATATTATGCAATAGGTAAGAAAAATCCTGAAACCTTATTTGCTGAGATATATTTTCATATTGCTGCAATGCCTCAGCACTTCACCATAGTCTGTAAGTGGTCCTGGCCAACATTTTTTTACAGACTTGAAATTCATCCATCTGTCATCACTGGCAATGCCCTCACACAACATGGCTTCCCTGGCAACACTTGAAACTTCATGAACACCTTGCCTTCAGATTTATAAAACCACTACCCCTTTCACAGAGGTCAAGTACTGTTAACAGCTGCTGCCACCACTAAAAAACTCATGCTGGCGTCACATACTATCTCATTTCAAATGGAGCTCTATGAAGCTGCTCAGACTGCTATGAATACTGTTCGTGGTACTCCTGTTTGAAATTTTACCAAACTAAATTTTAAAACTCTAATGACAGCCATTGCAGTTTCCTCTACCTACTGAGACTGTTTCAGTTCTCAGCAGCTCCTCCACACAGCCTTTCAATTTTATTGACCTGTATCCATGCCAGTTCATGAAAACATCTGATTGTGGTTCAAACAGAGCCTCCCCCTTTCCATACCAACAAAAGCACAGTCTGTAGCAATGTACTGTATGTGATCTTTCATCCAGAGTCTAGTGGAGGTCTTTCTGTTTCAGCAGAGGAGTTATATTTAACTCTTTAGCTTGCTGTTCAGAAAAGTGTGTGTGTGTGTGTGTGTGTGTGTGTGTGTGTGTGTGTGTGTGTGTGTGTGTGTGTGTGTGTGTGTTAGTACTGGAATGAACATGGGGAGGCCTGCACTTTTACTCTTTCTTCTAGCTCCCTCCACAGCACTTACTGCCGCAACATGTTAGATAAGAAATATTTTCTTAAATGTACCCATACACATTTAAAAATCTGAAGGTATTTTTTGTTTATTTAGAAAAAAAGCATCTGTTGCAAAATAGCAATAATACACCTCTAAGTATGATATATAATGGATACCATCACTTCTTGGGTGCCTGAGGCCCTTAAATACATCTTGTGCCTCACAACACACCCAGGTCATGACAATATTGCAAAACATGCCACAACCTCATGTATTGTTACTCAGTTATAAAATGCCTTATTTACCTACTGCAACCTGATTGACCAGTCAGGATTAGAAGCCATGGGTAAATATTACTATAAAGTTGCATTTGGAATCTTTTTCTTGAATTCTCTTTGGTTATTGTATTTTTTGTGGGGTTTTTATTTTGTTTATCAAAGAGCAGTTTCAATGTTTTACATTAGTAAAATATTTTAAAAATCTGAATACCAATCTCACCACCAGGGGCATGGGTAAATCCCACAGTAGCATGCACCATGTTGTGTATCAGTGTATACAGGGTAAACAGCATGCTTTATATTGCTTTGGTTTAAAGTAATGATCTTCTGTTGTTTACTACTCCTTCCCTAGTAATATTCTTTGCATTTACTACCATTCATTACATTCAACATATCTTTGAAAGAGAGCATGAAAATCAACGCTGTTTGGTTATTGAAGTCTGGCAGTAAACAGCTGAATCAATTCCCTGGGTTTTTACATTAAACACTGTCAAGCGCTGCCACCTGTTTTAGCACTTTACTGATGTCCCTGCTGTCAGCCTGCAAATTATAGATCACATCCAACTGCTGACCAAAGAACTCCCCTGCCTCTTCCATACAGTATGTTTACTTCACCAAGACAGGCTACTGCGCAGACCAATGGAGACTTTTAACCCTTTTAGTACCCAGTTTCTATACAGTAATGCATGCTGCACAGCTCTCCTGATAACCTTGTATCAAACTGCTCCAAGCAAAAAGTTCTAAGGCCACATCTACTAGCGATTAAATCACAAACAACTGCATTTTTGTTAATCAGTGACAACTGTTTTGAACTAACAAACCATATGTCATGAAGTATAAATCAGCCATAATGTGTGTCAGTGCTAGCTACCTTACATATGTCATTTTGTGTAAATTACATTCTGATTATTCGTAAGTTTAGTTTAAAGAAATGGGATGAACATTCCACTAGAAAAAAAAAATAAGGGTAACAACTGATTCACTCACATTTATAAAAGAATATTATTACTAAGAACAAACCAACTGTAAAGTCTAGTGACTCGAACCCACTAATTTATCATTACTTCACTTATCCTGTCACCTCTGCTTTCCTATCTAGCTTGTCATTTTCAGAATACACAATCAGCTATTTATAGATGCATGTGAGGATCTAATTTTGCTGCTCTTGCTTTGGCCACAACAGCCTAAAGGATCATTTGCCTCATAAGCTGTTTCAAACAGCTAACTTTCATTACGGTGACATCCCAAAGGGGGAGAAAAATATCAGAAATCACTGCAGCATGATGTGGCGAAAGTTACAAGACAAGATGAAGCCAAAGTTATATGCATTAAACAGATTCACTTTCAACTGTTTCTGTACCTTCAGCTGTGATCTCTGTCATGTTGTGCTCCAGTCATGTGCTCTTATGAAAAAACAATCTTCAGGCTCCCCAGTCTCTGTGAGAAGAGATACAGATAATAAATGTGGTGATCCTCTGCAGTTTTCCTGTAACTTTCTCTCTTTTTCTGTTCAGAAAGTGTCTGTACCTCCTGCAGAGAAGCCCCCTCAGAGCAGCCTACAGTATATCTTACCCAAGCACTCACTTGTTGCTAAGCCGGATCAACTTCTTTCTAAAATAGCAGTGCCTGGTGGTATGCCCTGACCTCTCCACAATCAGCGTCTCCTCTTTGGCACGATGAGAAACCTGAAGGAATTCAGTTCTGATTGGGTCAGCGAGGCAGGAAAGAAGAGCACAAAGCAAAGGAAATGATCAGTCAGGTTTTAAGCCCCTGCAGCAGTTATAATTGCTGTTCTCAAGGGGGGAGGTCAGAAGATACAAAATACACTGGCCAGGGTAACCTAATCCATTATTGCTCAGATTTATTCTTAGAGCACTTAATACCTAGTACATTCTGCCTTACCTTTTTTAGTCAGGGGGTGGGACCTAAGCAGACCACTGGGGTTCCTAATGGGCATGGGATTATGGGTACTCATCTTCATATTGCACTGCTGCTGGTTTAAATTCCCTCTACTGCACATAGTAATATAAGCTATGGCACATACCATATACTGTAGTCTTCAGGATGCACACACCAGTAGGTAATTCAGGACAATATTCATGAAGCAGTTTGTCAGGGCATTAAGAATTTTATTTAACCTCACTGCAGAAGAAGAATGTTCTCAGTTTTTTTTTTATTTTTATTTTGTTTTTATATTTTTTCTAGCACTTTTACATAGAAACATAGAATCTTACTGCAGATAAGGGCTGCTTGGCCCACCCAGTCTGTCCATCTTTACCTACTTCCATTCTCACCACAGACCCGACTTGATGTACAGATTTTACTCCATCCCCCTTTCCTTTCCCCTATGATTTCCTTATGCCTATCCCATACATTCTTGAAACCCACCACTGTTTTCACCACCACTCTTTATGTGAAGATGTACTTCCTCACATCCCCCCTGACTCTACCTCATGCCTGCCAGCTTCATATCATGTCCTTTTGTTTTTGAGCATGTTTTTTTTTTTATGAAAAATACTTCCCTCTTGTACCTTATTTACTCCTGTGAGATATTTGAAGGTCTCTATCATATCACCCCTCTCCCTCCTCTCTTCCAAGACGTGCATGTTGAAGTCCTTTAGTCTCCCCTCGCAGGGTGTCGGATACGGAGCCAATACCATTTTAGTTGCCCTGCTCTGGACCACCTCTGCTCTGTGTATGTCCTTCCAGAGACATGGTCTCCTGAACTGGACATAGTACTCAAGGTGGGGTCTTAACAGTGATCTATAGAGGGGCAACAACACTTCCCTCTCTCTGCTAGTGATACCCCTTCCTATGCACCACTAGCCCTCCCGACTGCCTTATTGCTCTGGCTGGCCACCTTTAGGTCATCCAATATGATTATCACCTAGGTCTCATTCCTCCTTGGTTGTCAGTACCACTGTTCCCCCAGTTCATTATTTTGCACTTTCTCATATTGAAACCCAGCTGCCATACCCCTGACCACTCCTCAAGTTTATTCAAAACTTTGTTCATGCTTTACACCCCCTGGAGTGTCCACTCTGTTGCAGATCTTCATGTCATCCACAAAGAGGCAGACCTTCCCTTCTAGCTCCTCTGCAATGCTACTTATAAAGATGTTTAAGAAGACCAGTCCCAGCACTGATTCCTGAGGTATCCTGCTGGTCACCTTCCCTTCCTTGGAGCGATCTCCATTTACCACCACCCTCTGTCACCTATAGCCCTAACCAATTTCTTACCCAGTTTACCTACTTCCCTGGGGAGGAGAGCACCACAAGGGCACTCAGTCCTCAACCCTTCCCTGCCAAACCCCGGCACCCGAGTTTGCTCTCGAACCTGGGTCACCGGCATAGTGAGAGGTGTGGCATCCAGCACCTCAACTCTCAGTGCCAACAGCCTCCCCTGTTCTAATTCATTGGTCACCCAGTCAAAGGAACCTATCAAATTCATCTGAAATGACCTCCCCCCATGAATCCATGCTGCCTTGGGCCCTATAACATGTTGGATTCAAGATATTCTACAGTCCTTTCTTTCAGCAGCGTTTTCATTAACTTTCCATTACTGATGTCAGACAGACTGGCCTATCATTTCCAGCCTCTTCACTTCTACAACTTTTGCGAAGTGGGACTACATCTTCCCTCCTCCAGTCCCTCTGGAACCACTGCAATATCCAGTGATCAGTTAAACAGAACTTTCAGAGGTGTGGCCACCAGTACCTACCTGAGCTCCTTCAACACCCTTGGATAAACTCTTTCTGGCCCCATTGCTTTGTGACCTTTCAGACTAGCGAGAGTCTTCAGGACTCTTTCCTCTGAAAAAGAACTAGTGTCCACCTCCCTCCTTCAAGGCTCCTGTTACTTTATTCTGGTCCCCCCCTTCCTCTATGAATGCTGAGTAAAAGTATTTGTTCTAGATGTCTGCCTTTTTCTGGTCCCCCTCTGTACCGTACCCCCTCCACTTTTAAACTTACAATCCCTCCCTTGGTCTTCCTCTTCTCGCTTACATACCTAAAAAAGGTATTGTCCTCTTTTGATACCATGTGGGTATTCCCTCTTTGCTTTTTGCTTTTGCACTCCTTGTTGCTTTTCCCTGCTTCTCTTTGCTTCCCCTGATATACCACCCTATCCTCCTCCCTCTCCATCTACTTGTATCTTCTGAATGCAACCCTTTTAGCCTTAATGTCTTCTGCCACCTCTTTCAAGAACTATAATGGTCTCTTTTTCTTCTTGCTTTTGCTCACTTGCTTGATGCAGAAGGTTGTTGCCTTCACAAAGCCCCCTTTTAGATTTGCCAATTTTTCCCCTACCCTCACGATTATCCCCAACTGCCAGTTTTTCCTGGAGGCATTCACCCATCTTTTAAAATCTGCCCTTCTGAAATCCAGAACTGTAGCCTATGGGTGGCTGGATTCCATGGCCATCCTTATATTGAACCACACTATCTCCCTACTTGACCTCTTCAACATTGTCCTTGTTAGTGAGTACCAGATCCAGTATCATGAGTTAGCTCACTGACTAGTTGCCTGAGGAATGCCCCCTGCAGGGAGTCAATGACAATCCTGTTTCTAGCTGAAGCTGCAGCTGCAAGGCTCCAATCTACATCTGCCAGTTTGAAGTCACCCACCAGCAGCTCCTCCCCTTTTTTCTGCCATTTTACCAGTGGCTTCCAATAGTGCCTTGTCTAACTCCTCCCCCGGTGCCAGAGGTCTGTTTATCACACTGGTAAGAATAGTGACTCCATTCCCTGAATCCAGGGTGACCCACGGTACCTCTGCCCTACCCTGAATTCCCTATATCTCTTGTTACATTTATGATTACCTTCACATAAAGCACCACAAGCTCCTCCTTTCCTTCCCATCTGTCCTTCCTGAACTGAGTGTAACTTGGTATGGCCATGTCCCAGTCATGGTTTTTGGTGCACTGTGCATAATGGCCACCATATCCAGGTAGGCTTCAGCCTTGATGGCCCCTAGGTCTGAAATCTTATTTTCTAAACCTCTTGCATTTGCACAAGTGATCTTCCAGATTTTGTTAGTACTTCTGCTAGTACTCTGCTTGCTGCCCCCTTTTTCCTTTCCTCCTGTCTTTTTAATGTTTCTGTTCCCATCCCTCTCCATTTTTACCATCTTGCTTCCTTTTTACTTTGTGTCCTGGGTGATTCCTCTCCTAACAGAATCTTTTTACTTTCTACAGTACTTTTAGCCTGTGGGGGTGGCAGTTTCTGCCTCCCAGTTCCTTTTGCCACTCCCCAGCAATTTTAAATGTTCATCAAAGTATCATTTAAACCATCTACTGAGTACTTTTGTTCCGCTCTTAGATGGATGACAGCCATCAACCTTATATAGGCCCTCATACTACTAGGTGGGTCCCCAATCCCTAATGTAGCTGAACCCCTCCTCTCTTCACCATTCCTTCAGCCATGAGTTGAAAGTTCTTACATGTCAGTCACTTAAACTCTCCCTGCATTATCCCATACCAATCCCTGGCCAGGTCATTTGCCTTCAGGTGGACAATAACATCCATCTCCCTCTTTCTACCTGCCGCCCTAGTGATCCCTAGTACAAATTTCCCATCACTCTGGGACATGGCACCACATAGGCACCTGACCTCCCTCTCCACCCCCTTACTATTCCCAAATCTATTGCCCTAACAATCCAATTCCCTGCTAGAAGTTGTTTCCCCCTGTGGCATCTCCACTATGGAGGACCCCCAAATCTTCCCTGGCCACCATCATGGGTGCCTCCTCCTGGCAACCCCACCCTTACAGAGTGGTGTAAGAATGTACTCAGTAGAGTAGTTTGTGTAGGAGCAGTGGTCTAGTAAATTGTGGTGTTAGTTAAATTACTATAAAGGGCAGTACTCACCAGGGTGATGGAGCAGTTGTGTATTTGATTGTTTCTAACAGTCACCAGTGGCTGCGGACTATCCACCCACCCTTCCGTACACCCCACACCACCAGATGTGGCATTTCCTTTACAGTAAAAGTTCTGACATCACTTCCTCAACAGATCTTGGGGCAGAACTGTCATTCTTAATAACCCAGCACAGTGCATAAAGGGTAAGTACACACCACAAATAATAATAATAAAATATATATATATATATATATATATATATATTGTATATTATAAGGGAGAGGGACATGTGGGGAGTGATGCAATGCACTGGCTGTGGGGCAGCAGTTTTCTGGGAGACATTCTGGAAACTCTGTTGCTGTCCTATTTGCAGGCAACTGTCAGCTCTGAGGGAGGAGGCTGCCCACCTCCAGGCTGAACTAGCAAGGACTAAGGAGGCTTCCCCCACCCAAAGAGCACCACTGCCACAACCACTGCCTCAGAGGTTGCCAAGTATGAAGAGCAGTTGGACCACAGTGGGTTCTGGGAGGGTGCGGGTAGTGGACCAGAGGCAAAGCCCCCTAGTTGTACTGCTTTACAAATCATATGCCATTCTGGCAGAGCAAGGTTTCTCTATGATGGCACTCTCAGTGGAGACCCAGAAGAATGCTGAGGACATCCACAAGGGGAGACCCACAAAAGAGTGGCAAGGGACACCACAGGGGAAGGAAACAGCTTCTGATAGGGGACTCAGTTGTTAGGGGGTAAAACTGGGGAATGGAGAGGAGATGGACATAAGGTGCCTGCCTGGTACCATGGCTTGGAGGGACAGGAAGTGAATCCTCAGGATTGCAGAAGCAGCATCACAGGAAAGGGAACTAGATATCATTGTCCACCTTGGGACAAATGACCTAGCTAGACATGGGATCAGTGCAGTGCAGAATTAATTTGTGGAGTTGGGGAGGGGCCTCAGGCAGGTAGCAAGTACGGTAACCTTCTCAGAGGTGCTGCCAGTCCATGGTATGGGTGAGGCTAGAGTACTGCATACCATGTGGTTTAATGAATGGTTGCAAAACTGGTGCAGAACACAGGGCTTTGGCTTCATTGGGGACTGGGGGTCCACCTGGAGAGATAAAGGTCTATACTGGCATGATGGTCTGCATCTGTCCATGAAAGGGAACCAAGCTCCTAGGTGACAGGTTTAAATGCTTCCTTGGCAAGCTTTTAAATTAGCCAAGGGGGGAGGTGCTGATAACAGGCCGAAAATTTAAAGCCTCCCCCCACAAAACATGGCAGGTAGTAAGGTAAACACTGAGGTACAGAGATCAACACTGGGCAGGACGGGGGTAAATGGAAAAATAGACAAGGGTAGTACTCAGGGATCAGAGCAGGGATGGGGGAAAAAGGATAAAGCCAACATTAAATGAAGGACAATGAGTACCAATGCCCGTAGTCTGGGAAAGAAGCTTCCTGAGCTAGTAGCCCTGATGGAAGATGAACAATTGGATATTGTGGCAGTCAACAGAAATGTGGTACACAGAGAACCATGACTGGGATGTCAATATACCAGGGTACACAGTCTATAGAAGGGACAGGGAAGGTGAAAGAGAAGGTGGAGTAGCTCTATACATAAGGGAAGGGATCAAAGCTACAGAACTAAAAAGTAAAGGGGGAGGACAAGAGGCACTCTGTTTCACCTTGGAGACAGGGAATGGCATCACAATCTGCACAGGGGTTGAATATAGACCCCGTCTCAAGGGAAGGAAATGGACAAGAAAATGATAGAGGACATTCTCAAAATGACTGAAAAAGGGGAGATACTGTTGATGGGGTACCTGAATATGCCAGATGTTAACTGGATGACATGTACTGCAGCCACATCCAAGAACTGGGTCATTCTCAATGCCCTGCAGGGGTAGGCCTTAGACAGCTAGTGTTGGAACCTACTTGGGAGGGAAAAAATACTAGACCTGGTACTCTCAAATGGAGAGAGGATCACAAATTTAGAAGTCAGTAGACATCTGGGAACAAGCGACCACTGCACAGTGTGCTTCATAATGAGCACAACCATGGAGATAAGCCATACAAAAACAAGGATTCTGGACTTTAGAAGGGCTGACTTTGGCAAAATGGGTGAATACCTGAATAATGCACTAGCAAATGGCCAAAAAGGAGGGGTAGAAGAACAATGGAGAAAAATCAAAACTGCCATCATAGAGGCAACAAGCTTTTGTGTGAAACAAATAAAGAAAACAAAGCAGAGTATAAAACCACTATGGCTCTCAAAAGAGGTGGCAGGAAAGGTTAAGGAGAAAAAGGCTATATTCAAAAAGTGTAAGGAATCACAGAAGGAGCACAACAGGGAACTGTATGAATTATAACTGAAAGAAGTGGGGAAGGCAGTCAGAATAGCAAAGGTCCAAACTGAGGAAAAAATAGCCAACTCATTTAAGAAGGGGGATAAAACTTTTTATAGGTACTGTACATTAGGGAGCATAGAAAGGTTAAGGGAGGGATAGTGAAGATTGATAAAGCAGAGGGGAGGTGGGCAGAGGGAGACAGCGAAATGGCAGAGATACTGAATGAATACTTTTGCTCAGTATTCACAAAAGAAGATGAGGAGGACTTACCTTGACCAGACAATAGAAGCACTCTGGGTAGGGGGGTTGACACCAGTCCATTCACAGAAGAAAGAGTCCTGAAAGAACTCATAAAACTCAAGGTGGACAAAGCAATGGGGCCTGATGGGATTCACCCCAGAATCCTAAAAGAACTAAGGGAGGACCTAGTGACACCACTGACCACGCTTTTTAACACATCATGGCAGGATGGGGTGGTACCTGAGGACTGACGGAGGGTGGATGTGATTCCCCTTTACAAAAGTGGGAGCAAGGCAGAAGCAGAAAACTACAGATCTGTAAGTTTGACCTCAGTGGTAGGGAAAATGATGCAATCACTTCTGAAAGAAAGAATTGTTGAGTACCTATAGGCCAGCGGGGCACAGAACCCAAAGCAGCATGGATTTACAGCAGGAAAGTCATGTCAGATGAATCTAATTGATTTCTTTGACTGGGTGACCAAAGTAATAGACCAGGGAGGGGCTATGGATATGGCCTACCTAGACTTTGGCAAGGCATTTGACACAGTCCTGCACACAAGATTAATAATCAAGTTAGCCAGCCTGGGAGTGGGTTGCAGGGTGGTAGCCTGGGTAGCAAACTGGCTGCACAACAGGACACAGAAGGTAATATTGAATGGAACACATTCTGAAGAAAGGGGGGTTACTAGTGGAGTACCTGAGGGCTCAGTACTGGGTCCAGTCCTCTTTATCATCTTTATAGGTGACATTGCAGAGGGTCTGGAAGGAAAAGTATGCCTCTTTGCAGATGTCACAAAGATCTGCAACAGAGCTGATACACAGGAGGGGATAGAAAAGATGAGAAGGGACTTGGCAAGGTTGGAGGAATGGCATTGGTCAGACATATGGCTACTTAGATTCAATGCAAAGAAGTGCAAGGTAATGCACCTGGGAAACAAAATTCCAGGAGAAGAGTACACAATAGCAAGGGCGGTACTAACAACAGCAAAAATGGAAATGGATCTGGGGGTAGTCATATCAGATGATCTAAAGGTGGGTAAGCAATGTGAAAAGTTGGTAAGGAGAGCCAGGGGGGTACTGGGATGCATAGAAAAGAGCAACCCAAGTAGAAAAAGGGAAGTGGTTATCCCTCTATACAGACAGTTTGTGAGACCCTATCTGGAGTACTGCGTGCAGTTTTGGAGACCTCATCTACACAAGGACATAGACAGGATGGAAGCAGTCCAGAGGAGGGCAACTAAAATGGTGCAGGGTCTGCAGCAGAAACCATATGAAGAGAGCCTGAGAGAGCTTAATATGTATACTCTTGATGAAAGGAGAGACCTGGGGACATAATAGAAACTTTCAAGTACCTCAAGGGAATCAACAAAGTCCAGGAGGCTAGCATCTTTCAGAAAAAGAGATGTGTAAGAACAAGGGGGCACAACTTAAAGATAGAGGAGGGATGGCTCAGGGGTAACGTGAGGAAATTTTTTTTCATGGAGAGAGTGGTGGATACATGGAACTGCCTTCCTGAGGAGGTGGTTGAGTCTAAAACAGTGGGGGAATTCAAACATGCATGGGACAGACACAAGGCAATTATAGTTGGGGGTTGCAGGAAGTAGGCTGTTGGTAAACTAGAATCTGCAGCTTATCCAGTAGGTAGGGAAATGGGTAGACTGGGTGGGCCAAGTGGTCCTTATCTGCCGTTAAAGTCTATGCTTCTATGTTTCTATGTTATAGTAGTAACAGTTGAGGAATGTGCCTCTGACCCACCCCCAGCCTTCCAGGGCCCACCACCCCTACCCTTCCTGATCCCACCATAGGCCAGTCACTCCTCCTCCCTGGTATCCTCTAAGGTAACAGTGTCAGACCTGGTGGCCCCTACATGGGGACAAGGTTCCTTGCATCCTAGCCAACTTGGCCTGGAGTGTAGTGACCTCCTCACTCAACCCAGAGATGTGCATTCAGATGGGGCAGCATTGCAGTCTCCAGAAGGTTTTGTGAAAACTGCTGCCCCACAGCCACTGCACGGCCCTGCACCACTCACAGCATTTCTAATTCCTACTCTCCCTCTGTTACTTGGAAATCTTTTCCCATTATGTTGTTTATTATACCCTTTTGTACATCTAACCTGGATAGAGTGTTGTTTGTATTTCTAGTTTTTGATTATCTCTTTTCTTTTACTTTTCCCTCTTGTACCCTTTGCCCCTTATAGGACGTTATTTATTTTAACCCCATTTATTTAAGCAATAAGGCATGACCAAGGGTTATGTTAATGGTCTGTTAATCACCTTCTAGGGGTGTACTGTAGCACGAGGTGTAGCCGAGTGCCACATGCCCCTAGAGGGTGATTAACTGACCACTAACATAATCCCTGGGAGTGCCTTATTGCTATTATAATAAAAATATTTTTAAACAGTGTTAAACCTTGTTCAGCATATGGCTAAGCTCTACATGTATGTTAATAAAAGATTAACATAAGACTGTTAGAATGTTTTCAGCCAATCAGAAAGCTCCATTTCTCAGACCCTTTTTATAATGTTTGTTATTCTCCTTGTACACCTACCACAGATATATTATTACTCATATTCTCCTCTTAGTTCTGCCATTTAACTTCTGCCCTTCCAAGCAATGAATGCAACATTAGGATTGAACAGGTGCATTACCTTATTTGACCCACAGAGTCCCTGGCTTCCCTGCTTCCTTCTGATGATACCTGCCAATGCCTTAAATGCCAACCTTACACCTGTTCCACTCCACTCCACTGTTCCACTCACTTGCTGGACACAGAGATGTGGGACATGTTGGTATGGTAGAGCTGTTTAAGTCCTCTCCCAGAGCTTCATGGTCTTCTATGATTTACTGCACCAAGTCACATGGTCTCTGAGCTCCAACCTCTGAAGGTGTCTCCACTCCTTCCCAGCCCCTGTCATGAGACATCAGCTTACAGGAAGAAGGCATAGAGTGTAGGCAATTCAGGAGAAAAAAACAGCTATTTGAGGACTGCTAGTCTTCTAGCAGTTTGGTGCCATTTCAACTGCTGAGTGTGCTTAGACATGCTGTGTTATCCATTGAAATCTCCTTCTCAGAGTTTTCTGGTCTGCTCTGATTTACTGTGCCTGGTCACGTGGTCTCTCAGCTACTCCTCAGACCCTGCTGTGAGACATCAGCTCACAGGCAGAAGGCTGAGACTACAGGTAATTTAGGATAACAAAATGATCTTTTGGGACTGCTAGTCCTCTAGCTGTTCAGTACCATTTTTACTCCACTCCGGATGTAGCACTATTTTTAGGAGCTGAGTAAAACATCATGTAGAATAAAAGAAGATGACAAAGTTACACTATAAAAACAGCTTTATGAAAAGCAGTGTGTAAAATGAAGTTAAAATACTCTAGTGCTTCTTGAACACAAATGTTTCAGGACAATAGATCTCTATAACAACCATCCTCACTGCTGTAATTGTAATTGAGTTGTCCAGAGAGAGGACATCACATTTTGCACAATTATGGATTGAAGGAGTGCTCTCAACCAATAAAAAAACTCTGTTCCTGTGAAATGAGAGACACTCATACTGCAAAGGGTGTCTTACTCGGTGGCCCTGGAAACAGGCACATTTGTGGATAGAATTTTAAAATCTTTTCTATATTATTGATCACCCTCAGTGAATTATATGTCACTAAGAACTGGGAGTCTACTGTTATGTGCGGAAGTCACTTACAGTACATTCTTAGGGTATTAGAACTGCTTACCTTTGGTTCATGATTCTTGCACCATATGATTGTGTGTGAGTCCCCTCTTATAGCTGTGAGTGTTTTTTTTTTTGAGGAAATGGTAACATGTATAACAACTAGAAGTGTCCTAAATAAAAAAAAAATCCACTGGCAGATTTCAGGCAGAATTACCATTCCAATTCAACAAAATTTAACAGAATTTCCATGAAAATTCTGTCAAATTCTATTACAATTTAAATTTCAGTTGTATCAGCCTAATTTTAAATCCCTTATCCAAGTGTTGCCAAGTTTGACAGGTACACAGGTCCTTTCTGCATGCATAAGTGCACCCATGTTGCAGGTTCCTAGCTTTAAAGGGGGCTGACTTACAAGTTGCCAAAGATTTCTTCAAAATAAATTATTCTGGTATTTCCAATTAATTATAAATTACTTATTTCCATTTCCCATAGTTTCAAGATTTAGTTAACTATACAGCCAGTGTATTTTGAAGAGACATTTAGGTACCTTGCTTTGAAGGAGGCTTAGTTATAGACAGCCACACATTTTGCTAAAATTTAAATTGCAGTTATTTCCATCTAACTTTGAAATAATGTATCAAACGTTCACCCAATCTGAAACATATAAACAACTATACTACGTGGATATGTGTAGTGATGTGTGAAGTTGGAAAACTTCACTCTGAGGATTAATTTGCAAATTTGCCTCATTTTGCAAAGTTAAACCACTGTGTGAAGGCCAGATCTGTGGAAAACAGATAACTCCATGAAATGCAAAGTTGCAGCTTTGCCTAAGGAGTTTTATACAGAAGTTTTGCAAAAATGCTTAGTTATAATTTCACCAACAAAGTTTGGCATGGAGGTGAAGTTTGCAATATACTATGGGATTGGAGGTCACATGTTGCTGAAACAGCCTGCATACCATGTGAAGGCTGCCTTCAGTGCAGTGTTCTGAAGACAGAGTAGGAGAGAAGTCAAAAATTAGCCTTTTGAACCAAATTGCTCACAAATTGTTGTAGAGGGCCTTGTGCTGCTAGATTTTTTGTTTTTGTTTTCTTCCCATGATTACTTTCTTTAAAGTAATGGTTTTCATACCCTCCTTCAATGAATGGCTGCAGTCAAACAGCCAGTTGGCCACATTAAAACATCTCTCATACTTGGCCATAGACAGGATGTATAAATACCATGATATTTGGGATTCCTTTCTACATCTTAGAACCAAGAAAGGATAACAATACTTTTCAGCCTCCTCAAGCTACTCTATATGTTACCTGTAACATGGGTTGCTGAAAGTTAGTGAAAACAGCCAAGTGCATTGGTTGACTCCCTGTGCATGGATGTTAATTAAATCCCCTATGTATGCACAGTTGGGGTGAAGGGGCAGGCATCAGTATCAATGGGCAGACCAGCTCTGGAGCACTTTGGTAATATTTGTATAGGCCCCATGAAACTAATAGTGTTATGGAATCCTTAACAGTTAGTGCTAACTTTGGTGGTTGAAAGGCACCACATGATTAAATAATAATTATTATTAATAACTTCAAACCAATAGCATTATATGAGGTATATTTAGCAATTTTTTTGACTTAAAAAATGAAAGGCAGATGGACCACATGGAATACCTGTTGTACAATTCTTCTTTGAACCACATTTCTAGTCATCTTTTTCAATAAGTGTATAAAAGCAAACAACTTCCTTGACACATGGAGAGAAGCAAATATTATACCCATACACTAAAAAGGCAGTCTATCTGACCCAACCATGTATAGGCCCATTAGCTTACTGGACGTGAACCTAAACATGTTTTCTAGTCATCCATGAAAGGCTAAACCTTGAGGCTGACTGTACAGGGGGCTTATTGGCCTTTCAAGCACGTTTTAGAGACAATTGCTCAGCTATGGATAATATATTTGCCTTTAGTCACCTACCTGAGAAATATGTTCAATTGAGACAACAAAAATTCTATACTGTCTTCATTGATTAGGCCTCTGCCTTCAACTACTTTTATAGAGATATTTTGTGGTTGATACTAATCAAGAGGGGGATTAATCAGGATCTTGTAGCAATTATAGCTTAACTGTATTCAGAAACTTGGGCAACTATCAGATTAGACCATCAGGAACAAGCCACAAAGTCATTTAATATTAACTGTGGGGTGAGATGGGTGTGTGATTATTCCTTTGCTCTTCTCCTTATATGTAGGCAAAACTTTGAAGGACTGTGAATTTATAAAATCAGATTCCCCAAAAATTCTGAGCCAGATGTTCAAAGGCCAGAGAATGATGCAGGGTGATTGCATCAAAAACAACTGACACAAGGAGCAGGATGCACCAGATCTTGCACCAATTCTGATTTTCAAATGGTCCTTGTATCAAAAACAGGTCTGTATGCACTAGAGTGGCTTGCCCCTTGCTTGCACCAAAACAATGCCTGCACCATGCCAGAAGGGATGCTTGCATGGCCAAAATGATGTGCCATCCCCTTAGTTGGGATTTTCAAAAAATGCCAGCCCTGTCTTTGTGCCTAAGATGCATGTCACTGTTAGACCAGCCAGAGCTGGGCTAAGGGACACTAGGGCACATAAAGAGACCCACTGCAGGGGGGCAGACCTGACTGTGCTACTATTAAGGGCCAGTATTCTCCTGCAGGACTAGTTTAGAACATTGTGGGGGCTTAGTCTTGGCCATTTCTTCTGGCATTTTATTTTACTCAGCTTGCATCATTTTCATCTTTAGCATCATGTTTTACTCAACTTGCACCATTTTTTTGACTCAGCCTGCACCATTTGTTACTTAGGTTACACTATTTTGTTTACTCAGTTTGCATCATTATTTATTTATTGAAAAGTTTCACCAGGAAAGGTGCACTGAGCAAACAACTTGCTCATCTTACAGCAAGTCATGGGGGAAGGGGAGTCGGGATAGTGCAAAAAGTACATCATCAAAGAAAATCACAGGGTTACACAGTAGTTACAATAGCAAAATTGGAGATAATATATTTCCAAAAGACAATGCAGAGCCATACAATAGCAACATGAGCTGTAATAATAGCATCTAGAGTTGTGGGGAAAACAGCAAACGGGTTGAAGTTCAGACAGAACAAAATAACAGAAGAGAAGAAGGAAACTAGAAATTATGGGATACCACAAGTGCATTTCCCCAAGCATCTAGGTGGCCAACAGTGCTAGGGGGTAGGAAAGTGCATGTAGAGCTATGGGGGAGCAGGTGACAGTGAGTGTAACTTCTGCTTCTAAATGGGTTTAATGCAATGAGGATCGCTAGTGACCACCAATGGTAATCAAACTGCACACACAGTTTGTTCATAGGTTATTTAGTGAGGCTGATGAGAGTGAACCTAAGGTTGAAGAGTGTCAGATTTGTGAGGAGTGTATTCCATAATTTTGGCAGCCGATAGGAGAAGGCATTTTGTCCAGAAGTAGTGGAGCGGGGAGGGATTGTCAGAGTCCTTGAGTCACAGGATCTTAAAAAGTATTGGGAGGGAGGAGAGGTGGCTATGGAGGAGGAGATGTAAGAAGGAAGAGAGCCAAGCCAAAACTTAGAGATGAATTTGGTGCCATGGAGGGTGTGTCTATTAACAAGAGAGAGGAAATTCAGAGATTGGTAGAGATCACAGTGGTGGGTAAGAGAAGGGGCATCTAGAGCTAAGCAGCAGAAGGATTTGAAGAGCTTGTCCAGTCTGGCTAGGGAGGACTGTGGGGCAGCACTGTAGACTATGTTGCAGTAGTCAAATAAAGTAGGATCATCTTTTATATCAACTCATACCTGGCCGTACATGGGTTGCATGTATGGTTTCTGTATAGCACACCAAGTATGGGCCACACTTTTTTCAGAATGGCTTTGATATGTACAGAGAAGTTCAGGTACTGGTCAAGCCAGGCACAGAGGTATCTGAACAAGGAGGTGTCCTCTAATACAGTCCCATCAAGGGTGTGGAAGGTGGGCAAATAGTTGAGCCTTCCGAGTCTCTGCCTTCTGCCAAAGGTCATGGAGACAGTCTTCTTGGCATTTAGGAAAAGTTGATGAGAACTAAGCCAGCGCTGAACATTAGTGAAGTCGAACTGAAGCCTGATAGTGACATTGGTGATGGATTTGCCAGTTGTAAAGATAACTTTGTCATCAGCATACATATGTATGCAAGCTGATGTGCAAATCTGAGGAAGGTCATTTATGAAGATGGAGAAAAGAAATGGGCCAAGCACCAAGCCTTGGGGAACACCAGTGCTTATGGGCAGGGGTGGTGAGGTAGCTTCAGCAATGTAGACTGATTGCGACCTGCCAGTCAGGTAGGCATTGAACCAGTGTGTGGCAGAGAGGGGGAGACACCAGCAGATGTGAGACTGCTAAGTAGAAGTGAGTGTGAGACTGTGTTGAAGGTTTTGGCCAAGTCGACAAAGATGGCAGAGGTAATCTGGCCGTTATCCATTCCAGTGAAGATTGTATCAATCAACCTTAGTAGGGAGGTGGAGGTGGAATGGTTTTTCTTAAAACCAGACTGGAAAGGAATGAAGAAGGCAGAATCAGTGAGGAAGGAGGAGAGTTGTTCAAGGACAAAATGCTCTTGTAGTTTAGCTAAGGTAGGAGGGAGAGAGATAGGTCGATAATTGCCTGGGGAGGAGGAATCACCACCCTTTGCAAGGGGGAGCATAGCAGCATGCTTCTACACTGAAGGAACAGCTACAAACAAGAAAGATAGATTTAGTATGAGAGATAGAGGGTAGGCAATAGCTGGAGCAGAAAGTGACAAGAGTTTACAGTCCAGGCCATCAGGCGAGGAGCCTTTTGAGGGATTAATAGTGAGGAGGGCCTGCAAGGTGTGTGAAGGGGAAGGTGGCAGAAGATGTGTGAATTGGAGAGGGAGAGGAGTCTATGGTGGGGGAGGAGGAGGGGGATGTCAGAAGGGGTGGCAACTGTGGATGAAGATGGGTATGGTAGGGTAAGGGGAGAGGAAAAGGAAGTGATTGGGGTTGTCAGGAGGGATGAGGCGCAGGTCATTAAGTGTGCATGAAAGCATTCAGCAATGGCCATAGGTTCTAAGATTAATGAGAGGTTTTGCTTGAGTATGGGGTTGGGGGGATTAGAAGCAGGGGAGAACAGGGAGTGGACTACCTTCCAGAACTTGAACATGTTGTTAGTGTTGGCTAGAAAGTTTGGGTGAAAGTGTTCTGTTTTGGCCAGCCGGATTGCTTTACTGCATGCATTTCGAAGCTCTCTTTAGAGTTGGTAGTCGGTAGGGTGGAAATATGCTTTATAATGGCATCATGTTAGATCACGAGCACTTTGGCAAGCCAAAAGCTCAGGGATCACCCATGGAAGTTGTTTGCCTTGGACTCTTTGCTTATGTAGAGGGGCAAGGCAGTTCCAAATCTTCAGAAACTTCCCAATGAATGTATTTAAAGGCACCATCTACTGGGGCAGCAGAAGAGAGAGAGGACCAGTCCGACTGTGTGAGGTCAAGGTGCAAAGGGAGAAGATCAAGTGAGGAGTAGGCTAAGAATGTTATGGGGGATCTTAGGTTTATTTATTTTATGTACCACATAAATCATATGGTGGTCACTTATGGCCTTGGAAAGGAGACAGGAGGACACTATCCTATGGGGGTGATTTAACAGCCAGGTCCTGGAGGAATGATTATACATTTTGTTGTTTAGAGAGGCTGGCTCCCAGATTAATTGAGAGAGGTTAAGGGATTCTATACTAGAGTGGACTTTGGACAGAGATGGGGCCAGCCAGTTGATATTTAAATCTCCCAAGATGTATACATCACCAGCATGGGTGTTGGATACCAGTTTATTGATAAGATCGGTAACTAGCATAGTGGGTTGCCCTGGGCAACAATAGCTCCCTGCTATGAATAGAGGGGCAGTGAAAGGCAGTGAGAGTTTCAAAAGTGTTGCCTCATGAGAGGATGGGATTGAGGTTGAGAACATGATAGTATACTGGAGTGATGATAAGATATATGGGGCCATGCCTTCACCCCTACCATCCCTGTCCTGACGAGTGATTGGGTAGCCAGGGATAGTGACTGCCTTTTCTGGAATGTGATCAGTCAGCCAGGTTTCAGAGATTATGATTATGTCCAGGACGTAGGCATGGCCATTGTCTGCAGCAAGAAGAGCTTGAGTGCAAGGCTGGAAATGTTCAGGTGGATCATTTTTAAGCCTTTTGGGAGGGCAAGGGGAGAGGAGGGGAATTTGTCAGGGGAAATTGTATGAGGTGTAGGTTACTGGCAGAGAGGAGAAGCAGTAGAATAATGAAGTTTTGAATATTGCATGATTTATATGTCATTTGTGCATGGTGACTGCCATGCCTGTGGGGGGCAGGGATTGCAGAGGAGTTGTGGCAAGTCGCAGGAGGGTGTCGATTAGGTCAGTCATGGTGGTTAAAGAGGCGCATGGGAGATAAGGATAGGGGAGGTGTGTTGGGGCTGATGTGAAGGTGGATGTTCCTGTAAGTGGTGCCAAGCAATATTTAATTTGCATGACCGACAGTTTATAAGGTGTGGCCTTTGGATAATTGAAAGTAAGGAAGAATAGCAGGAGTAGGGACATTAGTGGAAGAAGATGCAGTGTTAGCTGCATGTTAGAGCCAGGGTCCTAATAACGAGAATAGTGTTTAAGGTATGTGTTGTTGCAGTAAGGGAAGAGTGAATTCCTCTAGTGGTGAGAGTCTATAATGGGCCAATGGGGAATCAGACTGTTAGAAAAAAGTTGCCATCAGGTGACACATGAATCTAAAAATAAGAAAGTCCAGATAAGAAAAAAGGTAAGAAAAAAGGTCCGTCTCCCCATATGATGCACAGGGGAAATGCCAAACCTCACCCAACAACTAACACACCGAAATCTGTCCAATGGAAAATCATGTACACAAATGCTCACAGCCTGGGAAATAAGATCCCAGACCTGCAGGCAATAATGTCAGAGGCTAAACTGGACATAGTAGCAATTAGTGAGACGTGGTTTACCAGTAACCACACTTGGGAGACTTCAGGACCTGGCTATGTACTGTTCAGAAGAGACAGAAGTGCAAAAAGGGGGGGAGGGTGGAGTGGCCCTGTATGTCAATGAAAATATCAAAGCTACAGAAATTCAGAATACATATGAGGAGCCAGAAGAACTGTGGGTCACCCTGGAAACAGAAAATGAGACAGCCATAAGAACTGGGGTTGTCTACAGGCCCCCAGACCAGGAGGGAGGACATAGACACATTACTGTTAGAAGATATGCAAAACATGACAGCTAAAGGGGAGGTTCTGATAATGGGAGACTTCAACGTACCAGATACAGATTGGTCAATACCAGCAGGAACATCTGCCAGAACTAGACACATGGTGGATCCCCTTCAGGGGGAGGGCCTCAGACAACTGGTACAAGAAGCCACAAGAGACAGGGCTATCCTAGATCTAGTACTGACTAACAGGAAAGGGATCAAAGATCTCCAGGTAGAAGGTCACCTGGGGGCCAGTGACTATCACATGGTATGGTTCAATTTGGCCACTACATCTAAATCATCCCATTCCAAGGCAAAAATATGGGACTTCAGAGAAGCTGACTTTGATAAGATGGCCAACAAAGTTAAGCTAGCCCTGGCAAAAAGAAACACAGGTGAGGGGGTACAGGCAAAATGGGCCAGCATTAAGGATGCAATACTTGAAGCAACATCCCATTGTGTTAGACAGAAAAGGAAGTTCAAAAGAAGAAGGAAACAGCTTTGGTTCTCAAATTCAGTAGCAGAAAAGGTCAGAGCCAAAAGGCTGGCCTTCAGAAAATATAAGGGAACACAACGGGATGAAGATAGGGAGGCATACCAAACTGCCCTAAGGGAAGCAGGGAAGGCAGTAAGGCAGGCAAAGTCCCAAGTTGAGGAAACACTAGCATGAACAGTAAAAGAAGGTGACAAGACTTTCTATAGATACATTAGTGAAAGGAGAAAGTCCAGAGGAGGTATTGCTAAGCTCAGAGGAGAAAGGGGCCATGTGAGGAGGAGGACCCTATAAAAGCATCTATCCTAAATAGATACTTTTGCTCAGTATTTACTGAAGAGAAGGTAGGGCAGGGCCCACAGCTCAGCACCATGGACATAGGGGGGAGGGAGGTGAGCACTACTCCCTTCACAAAAGAAAGGGTCCTACAACAGCTCGCCAAGCTCAAGGTGGACAAGGCAATGGGATCTGATGGCATACATCCCAGGGTACTTAAGGAGCTAAGGGCGGAATGAGCAGAGCCATTAGCAGAACTGTTTAGTGAGGTCCTAGAAGACTGGAGAAGGGCTCATGTGATCCCGCTCCACAAGAGTGGTAGCAGGGAGGAGGCAGGGAACTGCAGACCAGTCAGTCTTGCATCAGTAGTGGGCAAAATTATTGAGGCACTCCTTAAGGAAAGGATAGTGCAACACCTGGAATCCACAGGGGCGCAGGATCCAAGACAGCATGGGTTTACAAAAGAAATGTCCTTTCAAACTAATCTCATAGATTTCTTTGACTGGGTAACCAGAGTGGTGGACCGGGGGGAACAGTTGATGTCGCCTACCTTGACTTCAGCAAAGCTTTCGACACTGTTCCACATAGAAGATTGATAAATAAGCTGGGTAGGCTCAGGGTGCATCAGAAGTTGATCAACTGGGTGTCAAACTGGTTGACGGGCAGAAAACAGAGAGTGGTGGTAAATGGTATACAGTCAGAAGAGATGAAAGTCACAAGTGGGGTACCTCAGGGATCAGTCCTGGGACCAGTCCTCTTCAATATCTTCAGTAGTGACATTACAGATGGACTAGAGGGTAAGGCTTGTCTGTTTGCAGATGACACCAAGATCTGCAACAGAGTAGATGATCCAGTTGGGGTGGGCAGAATGAGAAGAGATTTGGATAAACTAGCAAAATGGTCAGAAGAGTGGCAACTGGGATTTAATGCAAAGAAGTGCAAGATCATGCACATAGGGAAGAGAAACCCTGAAGTCACCTATAGGCTGGGAGGGGAGTTGCTGACAGTCACAAAGGAAGAAAGAGACTTGGGCATTATCATCACCGATGACCTGAAATCATCCAAGCAAACCTTTAAAGCAGTAGGTAAGGTTAGGGGGATGTTAGGGTGTATTAGTAGTGGTATCACAAATTGTAAGAGGGAGATAATAATCCCTCTTTTCAATAGACTGGTTAGGCCCCATTTGGAGTACTGCATGTAGTACTGGAGGCCACACCTTCACAAGGACATTAACCAGATTGAGGCAGTCCAGAGAAGGGCAACCAAAATGGTGCAGGGACTGCATCAGAAGGCATATGAGGACAGATTAACGGAGCTCGATATGTATACCCTTGAGCAAAGGAGGAGGAGAGGTGATATGATCAGAACATTCAAACACCTTAAGGGCATTAACAAGGTAAAAGTATAACATGTTTAAATATAAGAAAAAGAGCAGGACAAGAGGACACAGCATGAGATTAGAGGGAGGCTGATTAAGGGAGAATGTGAGGAAATTATTTTTCACAGAAAGAGTGGTGGATGCATGGAACGTCCTACCTCAGGAAGTAGTGGCTATGAATACAGTGCAGGGCTTCAAACAGGCATGGGATAGGCATAAGGGAGCAATACAGATGAATATGAATAGATAGACCACTGACAGAGCAAAGGCTGATGGCACATTTATAAGGTAGAAAAAGAAATGGGCAGACTGGATGGGCCTTGTGGTCCTTATCTGCCATCAACCTCAACGTTTCTATGGGTGGGCGGGAGGTGGGTGGGGAGCAAGCACAAAGCACCGGCGGGATAGACCTTTCAGGGGTTTGCAGTTGAGGTTCAGGTCATGGGCAGCATAGAAAAATAGAAACATAGAATATGACAGCAGATAAGGACCGCTTGGCCCACCCAGTCTGCCCATTTCCCTACCTGATGGATAAGCTGCAGATTCTAGTTAATCAACAGCTTACTTCCTCCTGCCCCCAATAGAAATGCCTTATGCCTGTCCCATGCATTCTTGAATTCTCCCACTGTTCCTGACTCCACAACCTCCTCAGGAAGGCTGCTCCATGCATCTACAACTCTCTCTGTGAAAAAATACTTTCTAGCATTACCTCTGAGCCGTCCCCCCTCTATCTTCAAATTGTGCCCCCTTGTTCTTGCACATCTCTTCTTCTGAAAGATACTACCCTCTTGTACCTTGTTAATCCCCTTGAGATACTTGAAAGTTTCTATCATGTCACCCCTCTCCCTTCTTTCCTCAAGGGTATACATATTAAGCTGCTTTAGTCTCTCCTCGAATGTCTTCTGCTGCAGACCTTGCACCATTTTGGTTGTCCTCTCAACAGCCTCCACTCTGTCTATGTCTTTGCGGAGATGGGGTCTCCAGAATTGCACATAGTACTCCAGATGGGGTCTCACTAACTGTCTGTAGAGAGGGATAACAACTTCCTGTTTTCTACTGTTGATGCCTCTCCCTATGCATCTCAGTATCCCCCCAGCCCTCCTTACTGCCTTCTCACATTGCTTGCCCACCTTTAGGTCATCTGATATAATTACTCCTAGGTCTCTTTCAATTTTTGTTGTTGTTATTGACTCACCCCCCCATTATGTACTCTTTCCCTGGGTTTTTGTTTCCCAGATGCATTACCTTGCGCTTCTTTGCATTGAATCTGAGCTGCCGCTGTATTTGACCATTCCTCCAACCTTGCCAAGTCCCTTTTCATTCTTTCCACCCCACCTTGTGTATCAACCCTGTTGCAGATTTTTGTGTCATCTGCAAAGAGGCATACCTTTCCTTCCAGGTGCTCTCCAATGTCACTTATAAAGATATTAAAAAGGACCAATCCCAGTATCAAACCTTGCGGTATCCCACTAGTTACCCTCCTTTCTTCACTGTGGACTCCGTTTACTATTACCCTTTGCATCTTGTTGTCCAGACAGTTTTTTATCCAGGCTACCACGTTGGGACCCACTCCAAGGCTGGCTAACTTGTATATTAATCTTTTGTGTGACACTGTTTCGAATGCCTTGCTAAAATCTAGGTAGGCCATATCCACAGCCCTTCCCTGGTCTACTACTTTGGTCACCCAGTCAAAGAAATCTAATAGGTTCATCTGACATGACCTTCCTGCTGTGAAACCATGCTGCCCTGGGTCCTGTGCCCCACTGGCCTCTAGGTACTCAACAATTCTTTCCTTCTGAAGTGATTCCATCATTTTCCCTACCACTGAAGTCAAACTAACTGGTCTGTAGTTTCCTGCCTCTGCCCTGCTCCCACTTTTGTGAAGTGGAATCAAATTTGCCCTCCTCCAGTCCTCAGGTACCACTCCATCCTCCTATGATTTGTTAAAGAGAGTAGTCAGTGGTGTTACTAGATCTACCCTTGGTTCTTTTAGTATTCTTGGGTGAATCCCATCAGGCATGATTGCTTTGTCAACCCTCAGTTTCAAGAGTTATTTCAAAACCCTTTCTTCTGTGAATGGACTGGTATCGACCCTCTATTCAGAGTTTCTCCCTTGTTTGGTTTAGGCACCTCTCCCTCCTCATCTGCTGTGAATACTGAGAGGAAATATTCATTCAGTAACCCTGTTTTTTCACTTTCACCCTCTGCCCACATTCCTTCCCCTTTATTAAGTCTCTGTATCCCTCCGTTGGTCTTTCTTCGCTCCCTAATGGACCTATAAAAGGTTTTATCCCGCTTCTTAACAAAGTTGGCTATCTTGTCCTCAGTTTGTGCCTTTGCTATTCTGACTGCCTTCCCTGTCTCCTTCTGCTTTAACTGACAAAGTTCTCTGTCCTGCTCCTTCTGTGTTTCCTTATATTTCCTGAATGCTATCCTTTTCTCCTTAAACAGCCCTGCCACCTCTTTTGAGAACCATAGTGATTTTTTTCCTTCATTTTGTTTTATTGATTTGCTTCACACAAAGGCTTGATGCCTCTGCAATGGCTGTTTTGATTATTCCCCATTGTTCCTCCACCCCTCCTTCTTGCCCATTTGCTAGTGCTTTTCTAAGGCACTCTCTCATTTTCCCAAAATCAACCTTCCTAAAGTCCAGTACTCTTGTTTTTGTATGGCTTGACTCTATGGCTGTGTTTATTGTGAACCACACTGTTTGGTGGTCACTTGTTCCCAGATGGCTACCCACTTCTAAATCTGAGATCCTTTCTCCTTCCCCATTTGAGAGTACCAGATCTAAGATTGCTCCCTCCCGAGTGGGTTCCAACACTTGCTGTCAGAAGCATGCCCCCAGTAGGGCATCAAGAATGACCCTGCTCTTGGATGTGCCTGCAGCAAAGGTACTCCAGTTAACATCTGGCATATTCAGGTCCCCCATCAACAATATTTCCCCTTTTCTGCCATTTTAAGGATGCCCTCTATCATTTCCTTGTCCATTTCCTCCCCCTGAGATGGGGGTCTGTACACAACCCTCATGCGAATTGTTGTGCCATTTCCTGTCTCCAGAGTGACCCATAGTGACTCCTCAACTTCCTGTTTACTCTTTAGCTTTGTTGCTTTAATCCCTTCCCTTATAGAGACAGCTACTCCTCCTCCTCTTTTACCCACCCTGTCCCTCCTGTAGACTGTGTTTCCTGGTATGTTGACTTCCCACTCATGGTTCTCTGTGTACCATGTTTCAGTGACTGCCACAATATCCAGGCATCCCTCTTCCATCAAGGCCACTAGTTCAGGGAACTTGTTGCACGGACTGCAAGCACTGGTACTCATCACCTTCCACTTATTTTTTATGGCCTTACCCCTTTTAGCCCCATCCCTGTCCTTAACACCTTTTTCCGCATTTATCCCTGTCCTGCTCCCTACTGACTTCTCTGCCTACATTGTTTACCTCTCTAACTACTGTGCTTTGTGGGGGTGGCTGGTATTCCCTGCTCCTTTTCAAGTGCCTCCCCCCTTGGCTAGTTTAAATGCTTGCCAAAGCTTGGCAGCTGTAGAAGAGCTGACCATCCGAGGCAGAGTCTTTGGCTTCAGTGGAGTTTTAACCCTTTGGTCAGGGGGCATCTCAGCTGGAGAAAGAGAAACAGGAGGAGATTAAATGGTGAGCAGAGACAAAGAGAGAGAGAGAGAGAAAAGCAGCAAGGGGTTGGAGCTGAGATGAATTTAAAATTAGCAGAACAAAGGTGGTTTAGGTGCCAAGCTGGCTGAGTGGAGAACTTAAGCTGTAGACTGCAATTAAGTCACTAAAGAGCTGTAAACATCAAACACAGTCAATACTTGCAATATTTTAAACAGTTTGCTTGACTTTAAACAATTTATTGGTATTAATTTGTTTAAAAAAGTGCCAGGCAGCTGGAAACAAGAGGCAGGAAATTTGGGCTGATCGGAGTGGACTGCTGGAAGGCACTCGCGATATGATTGGATGGCTTAAGAGACATACCTTTCAGGGGTGTGCAGCCGAGTTTCATGTCATGGTGGCAGCTGTAGAAGGGATGTCCATCCACTGCAGAGTCTTTGGCTTTGGTGGAGATTGAGCACCTGGTCAGGGAGCTTCTTGGCTTTCAGAGGTTTGCAGCTGAGCTTCCAGTGATGGGCGGTGGCTGTAGAAGGGCCGTCCATGCAAGGCAGAGTCTTTGCCTTTGGTGGAGCTTGAGTCCCTGGTCAGGGGGCTTCTTGGCTTTCAGGGGTTTACAGCTGAGGTTCAGGTCATGGGCGGTGTCTGTAGAAGGGCTATCTGTCTGAGGCAGAGTCTTTGGCTCCGGTGGAGCTTGAGCCCCTGGTCAGGGGTCAACTTGCATAATTTTTTTTTGACTCAGCTTACACCATTTTTTACTCAGTTTGCACCATTTTTTTTTTTACTCACTTTGCATCATTTTCATTCCTTGAGTCATTTTTTTGACTCAACTTGCACCATTTATTTTGGTGCAGCTTGCGTCATTCTCATCCCTCATGCCATTTTGTTGACACAGTGGACATCTTGCATCATTTGGAGGACTTTGTTACAGAGAATGCTTTTCTTGCAAAATATGGTGCACAGTATTTGGTGCACCTAAATCTGACTCAAGCTGCTTGTTTGACGCAGCTTGCGTGGATCTAAGGGTCCTTTGAAAATCCAGCCCTCTGTCTTCCCCGTCCACTTTTAGCCTATGCAGATGACATTGTCCTTTTTTCCCTCTCCAAGTCGAGTTTACAGACAAAACAAAATTTTATCCACCAGTGGTCTTTAGAGCTAAAGCTAAAAATGAATCTGAACAATACCAAGATTGTGCTATTCGGTAAAAGTTAAAAAAAAATAATAATAATAAAAATATGGGTAACTGGTATCTGGGGAGAGCAAAGCTAGAAATAGAAACCAGTTATGTGTTTTTGGGAATTGTGCTCCAAGGAAATTGTACCTGGACTCTACATACAGAAATGATTTTGGGAAAATTAAGAAAAATTGTAGCTGGGCTTATTGGACTCAATGCTAGATATGGGGGTATAACAATAAAGCCCCTACTCTAGGTAATTAAAGCAAAGTTTGATTCTCAGCTCCTATATGGAGCTGAGATCTTGGAACATAAGAACCTGAATAGACTAACATCCCCCCTTTTTCAATTATTGTGGAAAATATTAAGGGTAGATCATGCCTGCCCAGTAGCATATTTGAGAGCAGAGTTGGGGATTCCAAATATTGGTGCTGCCTGTGAAATAAGAAAGGTTAACTACTGGATCAGGATTACAAGACAAACAAATCCTACACTAGCTAAACAAGTGTTAAAAGAAAAAGAAACTTGGTACAATCTTGATTATAAACACAGATTTTGGTATACTTCTTTAATATCTGTAATAACAAACAGAAAGCTTTTGAACTTAAAAAAAGCAATGGATAAAGGCATATCATTGAGTTTAAAGTATAAAACATATGTTACCAAAAAAATAACCAATAAATGGAATACCGTGGATTTGAAAGCAATTACTATTTCTCAGTACTCTAAATGGTTTGCACAGAATAATTTCAATTTTGCTTTTAAACCATATTTAGAACTTTTAACAGATACAAAACTTAGATCTACCTGTTCCAATTATAAATTTGAAAAATTTCCAAGCAACATGCTGCTGATTATGATATAAACAAAATGATCTTCAGGCAGGAGACTGTTACTGTAGTCATGATGGTATGGAGAACATATTACATATTTTCTGCCATTGTACTTGGTAAACAAAGCAAAGAGCCTACTGGCTAGGGCCTTTTTTGAACAATAGACACCAGATTTGTAAGTTAACCCTTACAAATATTTTACTTCACCCAGAGGACCGTTGGTCCCTTGACAGACTGGGGAAATATGTTGCTGCTGTTAACAGAATTAGGAAAAGGGTGACTACTAATGCTTATACATCTGGTGCTATTTATTGTGTCATATTTCAGCCATATTTTAATTATGACGTTTTCTCTTGTATTATATGATTGTATATTTTATGTACAGTACTGTATATGCATATTTTAATTCTGATCTGTATGTTATCTTTTGTAAAGGCTTTTTAGCCATTCAATAAAATTTGATTGATTGAAACTGCGCGTGTCCATTGATTTATCCCCAATATATGTACAGTTGGGGTGAAGGGGTGGGCAGCAGTGTCAGTGGGCACAACAGCTCTGGTTCTGTTCTTCAGATCCAAAAAATGAACTGCAGCCATTACTGCAGTGAGAGCAGTGTTACAGAGACTGCACAGCGAAGTTCAACACAGATTTATGCAGTCTGTGTGGCAGTGATGTCACTGGAGTAAGGGGTGCCATTCAATAACATACTGTATGACTCTGTGCAGGAATGGAACATATTCCTGCCCTCCCACCCCATAGATCTCTGGGAACCCAGAGCATATTGTGGCAGTGCAAAGGACCTCACCCCACATGCAGTTTGTGTTTTGGCTCTGTCTGTTGTCTTGCATCTCTGGTGTGTGTGTGTGTGTGTGTGTGTGTGTGTGTGTGTTTGTGTAGCACAGGTACAGTTAACATTTGTTCCCAAGACATGAGGCAGCACAAGGAGACAGAGAAGAGCAGTCAACATGTAAGGAACAACGTTCCCCTTGTAGGTTTCTCTATTCCAATCCACCCTTGGACCTCTGTGCCCCACCAAAAAAGTGTTCACTAGTCCTGCAGTATGCCAGCAGTTGTTTTCTCCCACCACCAACACTCACCAGTGTCCTGTCTCTCCACTCAGTCCTGCCACCTGCGTCTGTCTCTCTTTATGCCAGATGACCAGTCAACATGCAATGAAGAACCATGTTTCCCTCATAGGTTTTACTGCGATCACCCACCAGCCCCACGGACCTCTGTGCCCCACCACAAAAGTGGAGACAGGCTCTCTGATTTCCCCACAGAGCCATGGAAGAATTGCTTTTGGTGCAGCAGGAGTGACGGGAGAGTGCGAGAGTGGACCTCTGTGCCCCACCATAGGTAACATCTGTTCCCGAGACATGCAGCACCACCAGGAGACAGAGCATAGATAGTAGGATCTGTCTTGTCCTGTGGTGTTAGTTGCCCATACCTGTCTGACACAGAATGATTTAGTGGCACACATAGGAACCCATCCACCCCACAGACCTCTGTGGGCTGACACAGTCAACATGAAAGAAAGAACACTGTTCCCATCACTATCTAGGGCTACAAGTTTCACAGAATCTTTCATGGACTCTCCAAATAAATTTATTGACTCAACAACTTAAAACATCCTTTAATACTTTTAAAAGATTTAGTGCTAAGATAGGATAAGGTACAAATAAAAGTCTCCTGAAACCAATCAATGCAAAGACAAAAACTAGTATTTTATACACATCTGAAATTTGGACACCCTCAGATACACAACCTCCTGAAACTGTAATAAAATGTGCAGGTATATTCTAAAAGTCCCACAATCTGTCCCTGCAGAAATACTCAGAAAGGGACTGGGACAATAGCCAACTGCCATAATGGCAATGTAGAGAATAATAATATTTATATTTAATTTGTTTCTCCTTCCAGAATATAGATTACCCAGGATGTGCCTTGAGGAAGAATTAAAACATAAACATATGAACTTTACCTCAAAAACAAAACTATTGGAGAATCTAGCTTTCCTATGGGATTAGAACATTTACTTCACAAAATATACCGTTCCCCCATGGAGGAGATAGAGGCTCAAGTGAGAACAAGATTAAGGTATATAGTAATTACAAATAATCAAGAAAAAAATCAACAAATTGAAGCATTATAGATGGATGGTATAACATTATCAAAGTAAAATATAAGTTGGAACCCTATTTGATCACACTAACAAATTCAGATGAACACTGAATTCTGACTAGGTTCCATATGGAATTATATGTATCAAGTTACATTTATCATTATCAGAAAAAAGCAGGATTCAATTATCCAATATGCAAATGTAAAAAAATGGTGTGGAAGACGATCTTAAGCACATACTTTTACAATGTCCACTATACAAGGTAAAATAGAAAAAAATGGCTGGGTCCCATATTGGCTGCCCTTGGTCTCCCCTCAGGGGAGACAGTCACCTTCTTGTTCACATCAACTAATAAAGAATTATTGAATATGCTGTATACATTTTTATTGTCTACAAAATTGTAGGTCTTTATGACCTGTAATTGACTAATTTTGGGCATTATGACTTTTAGGGTGAACAGACAGCTTATTTACTGGATGTACCATTTAGGAAGTAATAATATTTTATTAATGTTATAAAGTGTAATATGTGTTATATATGTGGTACTTAATTTATTTCTTAAAATGTGTTCATCCTGTACCAGTTTTAAAAATGGTAATGACTAAATGTAGAACAATCTATTTACCTACCTACCTATCTGCCTACCTACCATTTCCCTCACAGGTTTCTCTGTGCCCACCCACCTGCCCCATGGACCTCCATGCCCCACCACAGAAGTGTTGACAGGCTCTCTGATATCCCCACAGAGCCATGGAAGAAATACCGTCATGACTGAACAGCACAGTGCGGCACCAGTGACAAGGAGAGTGTGAGAGTGGAAGCTGTTCAGCAAGAGAGTGACAGAGACAGCAGGACATGTAAGTCAGAACTGGCACACTAACTGTCTTTATTTCTTTCTCTGGCTCTCTCTGTTGGTGTGTGCACAGAACCTTGTCATTATCCTAGGAGACAGACACACAGGTACAGCATGTGTGTTTTCTGGGGGGGGGGGCTTACTGGAGTGTGTTACAAGGGATTGCAGATCATGTTCTAGAAAAGAAATGTGACAGATCATCTCAGTATTGCGTCTGTCACATTTCTAAGTGCGTTATGTTCCAGGATATCTGTTTTTGTTAGGGACTATTTTAAAAGGTGTCAGGATATTTCCCATTTCTTGCTCTTTTAAGAGGAAAAAACAATCTTGTAGAGCCTTTTGCAGTGTTGTTTTCCATACCCCATGTTATGAGTGCAATAACTCACTCCACGGTGTGCTGTAGTGCTGTGCAGAATTTTCAGATTCTGTCAGAATGAAATTCCATTAAATTTTCAAAATTCCACTGAAATTCTACTGAATTTCTCGAGAAACAGAATGGTGGAATTCCACGGCAGAAAACAGTTGCAAAATTATTTTCCACGGGAAAAATACTGTCCTGTAGAATATTATTACACAGATCACAGTAGGCAGAATTCCATAGAAGAACCAACGAAATTCCAGTAGAAATTCCACTGGCAGAATGGTCATTCTGCACTAATTTTGCCAGCAGAATTCTGCATGCTGCACAGCACTAATGTGCTGTTATTGGGGATTAACGCATACCTGGGTGCTGTGAGGACACTCCACTTGTGGCCTCATGCCTCACAATGCACCTGGGTGTGCAGTAAAACCCAATAATGGCACACCCTGTCATGGGTTATTGCTTACTTGCTGTTCTGTATTAGTCTGTATGGTAATGCCCCTTTGGTATAACAAGACAATACATGTCCAGTCTATTATTCAGGATTGTATGTATTATGTTCTGACTATCTGTTCCTTTCAACTGGACACTGGCATGTCATGTGTGTTATGCTTGTATTGTATTTTGAAAAATGTTTCAATAAAAAATGTAATGTAAAAAAAATGAAGTAGTGGTTTCTGTTTTGTGAAGCAGGGGTGTGGGGAAGGGTAGGTGTACTGTAAAGGAAGTTAGCAAGACAGCCCAGAAATATGCCATGTTAGTTTATTAATCCTTGTGTTTTGTTAAAAAAAATCTTTTTTTTTTCACTACATACTGTTAGCATAGTATTTTTTCAGATTACAGTGCAGATCTCTGATTCTTTAGGGGAAGTGTTGTCCGCAGCTTGTAGTTAATAACTTGTTTAACCCTTTTACCTCTGCTGTGTATAGCATGTTGATCCCTCTGGTGTTTTATTTCTTCAGATCACACTGCTGATCCCTAATTCGCTAGGGAAATGTGATGTCTACTCCTGGTACTTATTTGTACTGCAGGTGTTATTTACATTTTTTTATTTTTCATCCCAAATCAAGTTACAATTAGTATATAAGAATGACCAGGAAGAGATGTCCTACTGAAGGGAGAGGTGCCAAGGAAGCAGCAAAGAAATGTTTAAAAAGTGTGTTGCTGTTAAAAAAAAACTATGTCTGTGGCAACGTGTTCTATGGGCTCCAGGGCTAGTAGTAGCAAAGGAGTACTTGACAGTGGTGGCATTAGTTTAGCCACATTTTTCTCTGTCACATCTGTGGCAGCCATGCTGATGGGGGATGTGGAGGTGACAAAAGAAGCAGCAGTAAACAAGGAAAAGAGGTAAAGGAAGAGGTTGTTGGTGTCCCCGTGGCTGGTGGTGGTGCTGAGCCTGATAGTGTGGAGCCTGATTCAGTGGCTGAGGCAGGAAATCTGGAAAATGTGTGTTACACTCAGACGCCTGATGATAAGAGGGTCAGAGATCCTGGAGACGGTGATGAAGAGGAGGACAGACCTGTGGAGGAGAAGGAGATCAGTGGCTGTGCAGATGATGATTTGTTTGGATCCTCTATGAGAACCTGAAGAGAAAAAGCATAAGGGTGAAAACAAATGATGCAGAGAATGCTGTTTTCAGTTATTCAACTACTAAATTGCCCACTACCCCCCATATTATTATAGTTATGAAATCATCCCAATATTTATTGAGAAAAAAGCAGTTCATGGGGAAGAATGTTTTGGATACATGGCATTTAATAAATAAACTACTTGGAAGAAAATTCAGTGTAACTCCACAGACATAAAGGTAACCATTGGGAGTAATAAGTGAACACTCAGCACTCGCAGAAGAATATAATACATTTTCCTCAGATTTATTGGATTATGTGCCTTTTGTCCTGACCCTGATAATTTTTCTGAGAATCCTGAATTCATTGATTTTATGCTGGGTCAGGCTCATCAAAACTTTTATTTCGGGGATCATACCCCTGGTGAGGTTTTTTCTTACTTAACTAAAACTAGCCCTCGCCCTTCAGTGGGCAATGATGGGATAGATTTCAGGCTTTTGAGGATCACCTCTGATATCATTTGTTATCTACGCACTAACATTTTTAATTTGTCATTTTGTCTTGGCCAGTTCCCATACAGTTGGAAATGGGCAACTGTTGTCACTATATTCAAGGCTGGGGACATGGCCAATGTAAAAAAAAATATCGACCATGTTCATTGTTGACTCTGTTATGTCAGATCCTAGAATGGATTGTACTGTATTTGACCAGATGTTTGAATATTTACTTAAGTATGATTTATTGACTTCTGCTCAGCATGGATCTTGTCCAGGCCGTAGTACATTGACGGCCTTGGTCAGGTTCACACAAGTGGTCCACCATGCCCTTGATAAGGGATTTTTTACTGTGGCCACCTTTGTGGACCTGACCAAGGCCTTCTATTTGGTAAATCATAAATTGCTTCTGTCCTCACTCATTAAACCTTAAACCTGGCCTGTCATCTGAGGTTGTTGGCTGGTTTGAGAGCTACCTTTCAGGGTGCTCCCAATCGGCAAAAATTAAGGAAACTATTTCAACCCTGTCTGTGGTTTCACTGGCTGTTCCACATGGTTCTATTATGGGTACCCTTTTGTTTAGTTTGTTTTTGAATACACTACTCATAGTGTGTTTACATACACAAAATTATCTTTATGCTGATGACACTCTGATCCTCACAAGTGGTCCTGATTTCATGGAAGCATGAAACAACTTAGCTGGCTCATGATTTTATAGCTATTTAAATATGGTGTTGTACTCATAAATTGGTTTTGAACTATAGGAAAACAAATACCATGTTTTTTTATAACCAAAAAAAAGCTATAGATGTTCTTATTCTTTTGTTGTGAACACTGGAGGGCCATGATATTGAACAGGTTACGGTCTTTAAATATTTAGGGCTTTTTATAGATGAATCCTTAACTCATGAACAGCACATTAATATGATTAAAGTCATACATCAAAGATTGGGATCTGTTACTTATTCCATCCACTAGACTGCTGCTGTCTCAGAGTGTCCTCTTAATCCTTATAGACTATGGATTGTTATTTTACCACTCTGCAGGTATAGAGTTGTTAAAAAGGGTTAAGATGTTATTAAATCATATTGCGAGGTTAGCTTCACAGCTACCTTATTTAACAGATCATTGCAATCTTTATGAGTATTTAGGTTGGTTAGAACAGCAAGAACAGAGGTATCGGCTTCAGTTTTGTACTTTGGCCTAAAAAGTTACTTTGAATATGGTACCTAGTTCTTTTCACGTTCTGTTTAAAAAACATACTCCCATAACTCAAACTTGTTCAGAACAATGTACTTGGTTATCGGCTCCTAAGATGAAGACCTCTGTTGGACAGAGATTATTGTTATATTCGCTTCCCTTAATTTATAATGCTTTATCATCTTGCATTACCAGTGTTTGTAATACTTTATAGGTTTTTAAAAAGTCTTGAAAAAGCATTTTTTCTGCTACCAATGAATGTGAATGCTTGCCTGTTTGTTAATTTTTTGACTGTGTTTATTCATGTTTTTGTACTTTGTATAGTCTTTTATTATTCATGTATTATGTATGTTTTGTGATATGTTCTGGTCTCCCATGTAAACAGGTCTTTGGCCCATGGACTCTTCCAGATTTTTAAATAAACAAAACAAGCAAACAATAAACGCAGATTTCCACCCCCTCCCCTCAGCTGTTCCACTCCTGCCACCATGGTAAATCGAGGGTTATGAAATCCCTAGTTTGGAATTTTTATGTACTTCGCCCAGCTGAAGAGACAATCGCTATCTGTCAGTTATGTCAAGAATTAGTTAGTACGGGGTAAAGGGCAGCCACTTAGGCACAAGTGGGCAACATTCACACACATGAAGAACAAGCACTTGTTATGCTGGTGTCAACACCAGAAGAAAGTCAGTGCAGGGTGTCCCTGCCCCTCATCATCATCATTAGGTAAGGCAAACAGAAGTGACAGGGCAATAGACCAGGCAGATGGAGGGCCAAATGAGGAGGACTACAGAGAGGAAGAGGAATATTCTGGGGTCTGCCTTGAAGGGGGCATGGCAGCAGTGGTGGTAGGTTGAGTAGTACTACCCAGAGTCAGAAAAGCACAGTAATGCCATTGCAGAACCCCCCCCACCGACCACCACCACCAAATCACTGGTGTCACTCTATCAGGAGTATATATGAATCCCCAGGAGTCAAATACCACCCCAACAATGCTGCCATGATGAGTCCAGCTGTCTGGTATCCCAGCCCCAGCCCCAAGAAAGGTCCAGCCTACACTGCATAGCTTGTTTGAGTATCACTCCAAATTCACTCTGAATCATGCTACTGCATGTCAGCTAAATCTAGCAACTGCTGGACATATGAACATGCAAAGAAACCAGCAGAAGAAGGCCATTTGGTCTATCAAATCTGCTTGTATTGCAAAGTCCACAGTTTGAGCTAATGTCCTTGCCCTCTCTCCCCACCTCTCCTGTCCTCTCTACCCATGATCCTTACCTTCCTCCTATGCCTATCCCAGCCTCTCTTAAGCTGTCCACTGTCTTCAATGAGATGACCTCTTACAGCAGTGCATTCCAAGTGTCCACCACCCTCTCTGTGAAGAAGTGCTTCCTGGCCTCCCTTCTAAACCTCCCACCCTCCAGCTTAAGACTGTGCCCCCTCATGTTACAGGTGCCACTCAGCTTAAAGAGACTCTCCTTATTAACCTTATTTATTCCTTTCAAGTACTTGAAGGTCCCAATCATTTCCCCTCTCTCTTTCCTGTCTTCCAGGGAGTACATGTTCAGTGCCCTCAATCTCTCCTCATATGCCTTACCTTGCTGACCTGCTATCATCTTTGCAGCCCCCCTCTGAACCTTCTCCAGCAGGTTAATGTCCTTTTTAAGGTGTAGGCAGCAGTACTGAACTCCATACTGTAGATGCAGCCTTACCAGTGACCTGTACAAGGCAGTATAACCTCCTCTTTCCTACTACTGATCCCCCTAGATATGTATCTCAGCATCTTGTTTGCCTTTGCTGCTGCTTTCTTGCACTGCATGGAGTGCTTCAGGTCACTAGTGATCATCACTCCCAGGTCCTTTTCCTCCTCTGATGCAGATACTTGGACTTCACCCAGGTAGTACTCTGTCATAGGATTCTTGGCTCCAATATGCATAATGTTGCATTTCTTGGCATTGAAGCCAAGCTGCCAGATTTTGGACCACTTCCCCAGCTTTTCCAGATCTTTCTATAGGTCCTGTATCCCTTCAGCTGTGTCCACTCACACACAGAGCTTGGTGTCATCCATGAATAGGCACATGAAGTGCTAGCATTTGATCTCTGTTCTGTTGAGAATGTTGGATTTTGGAAGTTAATGTCCTGTGCCTGTCCCAAATAACAGATTCCATAAAGAACACACTTTTCTAAACATGCTATTCCTGAAGTCTATGGGACCCTGCCTGAAGCATTCAGCATCACCATATATACATCTGAGCATGGATATGTTGACCAGAGACCAAACAGTGGGTAGCTTCTACTTCTGCATTACAGCACATTGGGGACATGTGCCTTGGGTAGTATTCGACTGTGAGCATGGGAAAAACTGCACTAATCCCAATTGTGGAGGTGGTAACATTCTGGGCATTCACCAGCATGCCACAATGACAATGATGAGTATACCTGGATCACACATGGTTGAGAAAATGCTGGAAGTGCTCCTTACTGAGACTGATGAGTGGCTTCACCCCCCTTCACTGAAATCAGGTTTCATTGTGAGCAATAATGGCTCAAATGCTGTGAAATGCATCAGTGATGGGGGGTTTGTCAGCGCCATGCCTTGCACACTGTCTTAATCTCACTGTACAGCAGTTTATAACCCATCTTGATATCAAGGCCATGTTGACTGCTGCCTGTCACACCTGTGTCCACTTTGTCCATTCTGGAAAGGCCCATGACTAGCTCCATCATCTTCATATACAAAACAAACTACCTCAGCACCATATGAAGCTGGATGTTATTACTAGATTGTACTCAACACTGTATAATGGTGCAGTTGGAAGAGCAGTATTTATTAATTTATTTAGTTAATTATTTATTTATTTCACTTTTGTTAACCGAGTAAGCCCACTGGGCCAAAAGGTCCCTTTTTCAGGGGCGACCCAGAATTCGTTACATATAGTCCTATTGGATATTTTGCAGTTACAGAGAAAAAAGGCAATTGCAGGAACAAGCATATCTTTTCAAACTGCATTACATTTCAGAGGTGCATTCCATTTCTAGAGATATCATGCTACCACATTAAACTAGACAGGACAGTACAAAGCCAAAATCTGAATATCTTCTGCTACATACAAGCTGTGATTTTGCTGAAGTGTCCATATCTCTGACAACAGAGCAGTGGCACCAAATGAGCAGCCTTCTCACGAGTCTCAGGCCATTTGAACATGCAACACAGGCAGTGAGTGGGGACACTGCCTGTATCATTCTGGCCATTCTACAACTATGTGTGCTGAGGTAGACACATGTGAATGTGCAGAAAGTGTTGGAGGCAGGTGGTGACATAGGAAATCGTGCCTTAATAAAACACATGCTCCACATTTTAGACTGCAATACACATATATCTGGTATTCTGCAGTCTGAAGATTTTGGGATTGCCACCATGCTGGACCCATGCTGTAAATGTGGGCTGGCATCAATAACTGAAGGTGGGCATGAGCAGGTACAAAAGTTCATCGATCTTCTGACAAAAATTATACACAGGACACAGATGCTAAACACACATTTATGCAATGCACAGCATGAAACTCCACAGAGACTGGGTGTTGCTCCACCACCTCACATGGGAAATGGGCTGAGAAAACATGCACATTAAAAGAGAAAAGGTAAAATCCCATTTGGGAAGTTTTATGTCCAGTGGGAGTTGAAGACATGGAAAAAAAGGAGGAGGCTGATGAGGCAGCAGGTCTTTTGGCAGCACAACGTATGGCTGATGCATATTTGCCAGACACAAGACACCTTACCATCATCGATGAAACCTTGCAATTCTGGAGCAGCAAAGTCACTGCGTGCAATGAAATACCTCATCTTCCTACCCTCAAGTGTCAGTGTGGAGCATGTATTCAGTTCAGGTGGGGCCATCATGTGTGACAGGTACACCAATCTGCCACCAAAAAATGTTGGCCAGCTAAGATTTATTAAAATAAGTATGGGTACATTCCACATAAGACATTCGAGTCCATGTTCCTACCACATAAAGGTTGTTGTGGTGGTGGTGGAGATGGAATGGGATCATAATGTTGCAAGACATTATGCTGTAGCAATATACTGTGCTGCCAATACAGCGTAATACATGGCAAAATGCATAATTCATTTTTTTACAGGGGGCTCATCCCCCTGCATCCCCATTTATGTGTGGCTACACCCCCGGAACCCCCAACCAAAATAACAAACTCTAAATACATTTAACATTGCACAAAGTGTGAGAAAAAAAAACAAAATTTCCATGCATCTAGGAATCAAAACCTCATCCCATCACACTACTTGCCTCCCTTGTTGCCTGTGGTTCATCCCATCAAGCCATAGCAGCTGCTTGGCAGACCCTTCTCCCAGCAGGATTCTTATCCTGGACTGGGAAGATTGAAAGGGTGCACTTCCATGCATGCTTCCTTTCATGGTTTTGCACCCTTTCGCTCTTACCAACCATGCTGTTCCTACCTCTCAGTCAATGTTATGCACTGTAGAGTCTGCAACATTTTGACCCAGTAGGGTGGAGATGAAGAGCAAGATGTTGGCATTATCAAATTGTATTCTACCACTGAGGTGGATGAAGCAGTAATGGAGAGAGAATTCCAATCTGGATACAAACTCCAGTCTGGAAAACTGTGAGGGCTGCTTCCTTGATGAGGCTGAAGCATAAAAAAAGATGCATTGTTTCCTTCCTTTCCCATCATCAGTATAATCCTTTACTAAAGGAATAATGCCTGACAGGGTGGGTGTTATGCTGGGATAACATCCCACCTCGGGAGGTTGGGCCCGAGGCCACCGGCCGAGGGCGTCCAACACCTGAGGCGGGATGTTATCCCAGCATAATACCCACCCTGGAGGGCATTATTCCTATTATACAATGGCTTATTGTTTTATAGTTAAAAAAATAATTTTAAAGAATGTTTTTGTTAGTGTGTAAAAATATTTTTGTTTCTCAAGAGAAAAAAAAAAGAGGGCAGCAGCAGCAGCATGCTCCATATCCTACAAACAATCAGCAGGGATGTTATGCCAGGATAACATCCCTGCTGTGACAGCCACCTGACCAATCAGAAGCCAGGATTCTTTCTTGCCATTGTATAATTTATGATTTACAATTCTGTTATTTTCAGTCATTTTATTCTTCCACATCCCCAACTGGTGTGCTGCTGTTTCCTTGTGCCTAATCAATTACCTGCCTCCACCACCTTAATGTGATGTCTAGAGATAATGACTACTCCTGCAAGCAAGACATTGCACTGTCTTCTCCTCCTCCTCCTCTGGCCTACTTGGGTTCTAAACAGACACAAGCAGCATGGACCGCCACCTCTGCACTGATGCAACATGAAAATGCCATTAACAGCTAGGCAAAGCATGCCTGCTCCAGCCAGCAACACACAACACCACCTTCTCCTCCTCCTCCTCCTCCTCTGGTCTGCTTGGGTCCCACATAGTCCCAAATAGCATGGGCCACCACCTCCACACTGATGCAGCATAAAAATGCTATTAACTGGGTCTCCTACCAGCCAGCCCATTATCCAGTCCTCAAGTCAACTCTCGAGCTGGCCAGCTCATCTAAGCAGCAAGTTTCAGCATGGTCTACTTTTGTCTGCTGTGATGGTAAGTCACTTTCACTTTTGTTCACAGTCCTTATCCTTTCCTCAAAGGTGGTGGTTGACTCCAGTCCTCAGCCTTGCAGAGGGTAAAAGGCTCTCCACCTTATTCAAAAAGCCATTAAAATATTTTTCTGCCTTTCCTTTTGTCACCCTGCAGGTTTCACCATTCACAGGAATGACTGACAAAGGCAGTTGCAAAGTCAGGTAGCCCTCAAGAAATAGACAGGAGTTATGTGATATCATCCTACACCAACAGTAAGTATCATTATGATTTTCTTTTTTTTTTATTTGTTGTTCTCCTTTTTTCACAGGTACAGAGTGTGCCATGGTAGCCAAAAGGAGGCTAAATAAATTATCATTTTTATTCACAGGTGACAGCTACAGTAAGAATGGGAGTGGACAATCTATATACCATGTGGCCACCACAGTGGCCTAAGGGAGGATAAATAGTTTCTCATTTTCATTCACTGGTGACAGGTACAGTAAGAATGGGCGTGGACAATGGATATGCCATTATCACCACAGTGGCAAGTTGAGTAGAGTCTAAATAATTAATTTTTTGTTCTCTTTACAGGTGTCCTCCAGTCCTGCTGCCTCCTCCTCCAACATGCAAGCCATCACCAACCATTTTCTCTACCACATCATGCAGGATTACACAGAAGAATCATAGGGTTAGGAAGGGCAGCCTGTGCCAATGAGAGGGGGGGAGTGAAACACACAGCACAACACCATGTAGTAGCAGCATACACATAATTCTAGGAGTACCAAAATTCAGCCTGCTTTGTTTTTCTGGAACATTTCCACTACTATTGTGCAGTGAATTACAGGAAGGGCAGTCTGTGGTGGGGGCAGGGGCAATGAACCACACAGTGCAGCACCATGTAGCAGCAACATACACATAAATCTGGGAGTACCAAAATTTGGCCTACTTTGTTTTATTGGAACATTTGCACTACTGTTGTATAATAAATTACAGGAAGGGCAGCCTGTTGAGGAAGGAGAATGAGACACACAGCACAGCAGCATGTATTTGCAGCATGAATGTTCATGTAATTCATACAATTCTGGGAGTACCAACATTCTGCCTACTTGCCTTTCTGGAGCATTTGAACTACTGCTGTGCAGTGAATTATTGGAAGGGCAGCCTGTGGTGGGGGAGAGGAGTGAGTCACACCATGTAGCACCATGTAGCAGCATTAGTTGAGAGCAATATTAGTGAGGTGTAAGAACCTTGAAGTTGCACAAGAAAGACAACAGAGTTGAAATAAGATTTTTTTCTTTTAACTGGATGAGAAAAGATGATTTTCAATACATTAAACAAAGTAGTAGCAGAAATCAAGAAAGACAGACTGAGAGAAATAAAGACGGATGATTTTTTTTTCCTTTTTAAGTTTATTTTTTTTTTTTCATTTTTAGGGTTTAAGAATGCAGCAGTAACATAAATAAAGAAATACAGATGGACAGGGATAAATAAGGAAAGAAGAACATATTTTTTTCATTTTACTTTTTATTTTAGGATTTAACAGAGAATAAAAGAGAAAGATAAAAGAAAATATCTGGGTTGGAGTGCTATGGCCAGAGGACAGAGGGTGCACTGCCATGCCCCCTCCTATTCCTGTGCACCATGTTTCTTTATTTTACCCAGCATAGACAAACCAGCAGGGGTGGCACCACTTTCACCCCCTCACCAACTTTATTTTGCAGATGATCGTCCCACTCCTTGAGGTACCTCACTCTAAGGTGGGTGTGCTGCCCACCTGTCCCCAAATGGCTCCCCCATTTCCCATACTCAAAAGCAATGTGGCACAGTTTACAGGTTACCACAGTGTTGTCAGTGGGTCAGTATGAAAAACAGTCCTAGACAAGGGACTTCAGCTACTGATGATGAGGGGAGGAGCAAGATGGTCCTAGCTGCATCTCCTCCTCCTCATGGTGTACAGGTGATGGTGGTGGTGTTGATGGTGATGGTACAACAACTGACTAGGCTGGAGCTTCCTTTGCTATTGGTGGTGGTGCTCTTTTCTCATCTTGCTTCGGGGGTGCAGCACTGTGGGTAGGCAATTGGGTGCCACTATTGTCTCCAAATACCAGTGCCATTAGTCTCTTGATAAGAAAAGCATGGCATATACCATCTCCCAATATAAAGAAAATAACAACTAAAGAACAAAGACTCCCAAACTGTACAATAAAAATAAGATGAGGGACAAGCAAATGAAAGATGAAAACTTTTTTTTTGGCTAGGTTTTACACCTCTGAAAAGAGCAGATCTGTCCCCTGCCACTGACTAGCTCGGGCTGTTGGAGAGGGTGACTTAAACAGCACAGTAGCAGTGCCAGCAGCAGCAGTTTATTACAGCATCACTGATTTCTGGTTTGGGAGAGAATTTCCAGAAATGAGAAATGTATATATTGTACTTGGCATTTGTGTGTACTAAAGTGATTGACAACACAGACTGTACAGGAGGGTGATTTAAACAGCATAATAGCAATGGCAGCAGCAGCTGTTGATTACCAGCATGACTGATTTCTGGTTTGGGAGAGAATTTCCAGAAGTAAGAAATGTATATATTGTGCTTGGTAGTTGTGTGTACTAAAGCACTGAACAACACAGACTGTCTTAGAGGGCAACTTTAACAGGATAGTAGCAGTGGAAGCAGCAGCAATTTATTATCAATTTAGCATTACTGGTTTCCACTTTGAGAGAGAATTTCCAGAAGTGAGAAATTTATATATTGTGCTTGGTAGCTGTGTGTACTAAAGTGCATAAGATTTGGACACTTAAGAAAAATCATGGGAGAACAGAAGTAATGCGATTTGTGATTAAGGTACAATTAACACAAAATTCTTAAAGAACAGTGTTGGGGCAGTGACACACAGGGCAGCACCATGAAGCAGCTGTAGTTGAGAACAATTTTAGTGATAGTGTAAGGACTGTGCAGTTGCACAAGAAAGACAACAATAGAGATGAAATCAGATTTTTTTTCCTCTAAATGGATGAGGGAAGAAGAATTTCAATAGAATGAACAACGCAGTAGCAGAAGTTAAGAAATACAGACAGAATGAGAGAAATAAAGATGGATGAACATTTTTGTTCTTTTTAAGTTATTTTTTTTTTCATTTTTAGGGTTTAACAGCACAGCAGTAACAGGAATGAAGAAATATAGACAGGGAGATCTAAGGATAGATGAACTTTTTTATTGTTACTTTTTTCATTTTTATTGTTTAACAGAGGGTAAACGTGAAAGATAAAAGAACATATCTTGCTTACAGGGCTATGGCCTAGGGACAGATGGTGCACAGCCACTTTGCAGTTTGGTCAAACCCTCCAGAATGGTTTGCTGATTTCACAGCACCAACTCCAACAACTCCTTTATCCCCTGCAACTTGCTGGGAGAGCTCCCCTACCTCCCTGTGTAGCTGTTATACTTTCATACAGGTGGATATGGGAGAAGGATCCAAAGCTGGTCTCTAAGATGCCTTGCACTGCACCCAAGACTGCCTGTGAGTCTCTCTCCCATTCGCCACCTTCCCCCCCCTCCTGTACCTGCACATCACATTTCTTTCTCTTGCTTGGTAGAGAAGAACCAGTCTGGGTGACACTACCACCAGCCACCTTTTAGCAACTTTATTTTGCAGATGTTCTTCCCACTCCTTGTGGCACCTCGTGGGTGTGCAGCCCACCTGTCCCTTAATGGCTCCCATGTTTGCCATTCCAAACAACAGTGGGCATAGTTTACAGGTGATCACACTGTTGTTGGTGGGATCAATATCAAAAAAGTCCCAGACAAGGAACTTCAGCTGCTGCTGATGAGTGGAGGAGCAAGATGGTCCTAACTACATCTCTTCTTCCTCATGGTGTGGAGGTAGTGGTAGTGGTGGTGATGGTCCTGGCTGCATCTCCTCCTCCTCATGGTGTCCAGGTGATGGGGGTGTTGATGTTGGTGGTACAACAGCTGCCTGGGCTGGAGCTTCCTTTGCTGTTGGTGGCTGTGCTCTTTTGTCATCTTGTTGCTGGGGGTGCTGCACTGCGGCTGGGGTGTTGGGTACTGCTGCTGTCTCCTACTGCCAGTGCCATGGTTCTCTTGATAAGAAAAGTACATCATCTCCCATCTGCTGCCTGCACTCCCTCACCTCCTGACCATTCCCACTCATTTTAAAGCCAAGAAAACACACAGAGTAAGAAGACAGAGTTAAAAAAAAACACTAAAAGAGACAAAAAAGCACAAATAAAAGTGTTCAATATAAGGAAAATAACAGCTAAAGAACAACTAAACAAAGACCTCCAAACTGCCCAGTAAAAATAAGATGAACAAGCAAAAGAAAACTGAAAAACTTGTTTTTTGGGGAGTGTAGGTTTTACACCTCTGAAAAGAGCACATCTGTCCCCTTCCACTGTTGAGTTCAGGTTGTCTGAAAGGGTGACTTAAACAGCATAGTAGCAGTGGCAGCAGCAGCAGCTATGTACCAGCATTATTGATTTATGGTTTGGGAGAACATTTCCAAAAGTGAGAAATGTATGTATTGTGCTTGGCAGTTATGTGTACTAAAGTGATTTGACAACACAGATTGTCTGAGAGGGTGACTTTAACAGCATAGTAGCAGCAGCTTATTACCAGTCCAGCATTACTGATTTCTGGTTTGAGAGAGAATTTTCAGAAATGAGAAATGTATGTATTTTGCTAGGCAGTTCTGTGTACTAAAGTGTATGAGATTTGGGCACTTGAGAACAATCATGGGAGAACAAGGCCTGCAGCCTAATGCTGAGAGCCCCTAGGAGCACCCATACATGCCTGCTGTACTCTACCACCAACTTGCTCAACCTTGAAGAAAGACTCCGCTTCCAAACCTGCCTTCTTGTAAAAAAGACCCTGCTAGGGCTCTCCCTTTGGGGTCATCACCTCCCTGCAGCATGCCTCCCCCTCAGTCTCCACCCACAGCACTGTCAAAACCTCCCTTATTGTCCCCAGAGTAAGGACCTCTATGGCCCAGAGATCATTTTGCTATTGTGCTCCCTCCTGGGTCAATTCCCTCCCAACCAACATAGCTGACTTCACTAAGCTTGGTCCTTTCAAGGTCTCCCTCAAAAACCAACTGACAAGCACTCACTGCTGCAACTGCACATAATCCCCCATCTGCCCCTTACCCTCACCCCTAGGCTGGGTCTGCCCTGTCTACTTCTGTTGTATATACCTGGGGTCTCAGGCAACATCTGCTGACTAATGTAACAAAATATCTCTGGTTGCTACCTGATGTGGTACTTTTGTACCTATGTTATGACTACTGTGATCTACCTATTACCAAGCATGTACCACCAGTGAATGCCTGTAACATTGGTTGCTTTTTTAATCTAAGCATTATGTACTGTACTCTTGTGCTTGCTGTAATGTATTGCTCTCTTGTCGAGGTGCCTTTGTAAATGAGTCTTTGACTCAAAGGTCTTTAAACCAATGATCTAATAAATAAAATAAATAAAAAATAAAACAGAAGTATTGTGTATTGTAATTAAGACACAATCAACACAAAATGCATGAAGAACAGTGTTGGGACTGATGCACAGGGCAGCACTACATAGCAGCAGTAGCTGAGAACAATTTTAGTGACAGTGTAAGGACTGTGCAGTTGCACAAGAAAGATAATAGAGTTGAAATCAGATTTTTTTCTCTTGAATGGATAAGAAAAGATGAATTTCAATAGACTGAACAAAGCAGTAGTAGAAATCAAGAAATACACACAGACAAAGAGAAACAAAGATGGATGAACTTTTTTCTTTGTAGGTTTTCCTTTTTTTTTTCATTTTTAGGGTTTAACAGCACAGCAGCAACATAAAGAAATACAGACAGAGATAAATAAGAATATATGAACTTTTTTTCTTTTTTTCATTTGTAAGATTTAACAGTAGGTAAAAGAGAAATATATGAAAACATATCTGGATTGAAGGACTGTGTCCTGGGCACAGAGGGTGCACTGCCACCTCACAGTTTAGCCACACCCTTCAGAATGATTTGCTGATTTCACAGCACCAGCTCCAATAGCTCCTTCATCCTATAACTTGCTGGGAGAGCTCCCCTACCTCCCTGCAGAGCTAGTCCACACTGGTGGATGTGGGAGGAGGAGTATCTAAGGCTGGTCTCTCAGTTGCCCCTGGTAGTATCCGAGTCCACCAGCAAGTCCCTCTCCTAGTCTCCTCCATCTCCTCCTCTGGCACCTGTTCATCACATTTCTTTCTCATGCCTGGTAGAAAAGAACCAATAAGCGTGGCACTACCTCCACCTGCCTCACCAACTTTATTTCACAGATGAGCCTTCTACTCCTTGTGGTGTCTCCCTCTAAGGTGTGTATGCTGCCCAACTGTCTCCAAATGGCTCCTCCATTTCCCATGCCAAACAACAGTGTGGCATAGTTTGCAGGTGGTCACATTTTTGGGAGTTAATTCAACATCAAAAAAGTCCCAGACAAGGGATTTTGGCTGCTGCCAATGAGGGGAGGAGCAAGATGGTCCTGGCTGCATCTCCTCCTCCTCATGGCGTGGAGGGTGGTGGTGATGATAGTGGTGGTACAACAGCTGACTGAGCTTTATCTTCCTTAGCTTTTGTTAGTGGTGCTCTTGCTTCAACTTGTTGCTAGGGTGCTGCACTGTGGGGGGTTGGGTGCTGCTGCTTTTTCTGACTGCCAATGCCATGGGCCAGGCTCTCTTGATGCAAAAAGTATGGTATCTCCCATCTGCTACCTGCACTCCCCTCTCCTCTTGACCATTTCCACTCATTTTAATCCCCTCCAAAACAAACATAGAGTAAAAAGACAGAGTAATGAAAACACACTAAAAGAGATGAAAAACAGGACAAATAAAAATGATCAGTACAGTATAAAGAAAATAACAGCTAAAGAACAACTAAACAAAGACTCCCAAACTGTAAAATAAAATTAAGATGAAGAACAAGCAAAAGAAAGTTAAAACACTTGGTGATTTTTTGGCTCAGTTTTAAATCCCTGAAAAGAGCAGATCTGTTCTCTTCCACTGACTAGCTTAGACTGCAAAGTTAAGCTATGGATGAGTCAGTACATAGAACAATAGCATGTGACCTGCAGAAGTTGTTTCCATGTGATCACAAGCACTTGTTTATCACCAGTAGCCTCATTTTGAACAGACATCACCTGTCTTAATAATGAAGTTAACAGCAAAGTCACCAGCAAAGTTAATAGTCGAATTTTCAAGCTGATGGGGAAAATTAGTCAGTTGGTTCAGAGACAAATATGGTGTCTTTGCCACAACTTTGTTGGCAAAATAAAACTTTGCAACATCTCTACAATAGATATGTTTGTCATATTTCAAAGTTTTTAAAGAAGACAAAGTCATATGTAGCCAAACTTTCAGACATTTCTAAATTACATTTTGCAAGTATGTAAATTGAACATTATAAATCCCTGCAACTTTAAAACGAAAGAACACAATGCCATTAGATTTGTTAGGTTCACAGACATAGAAAAGGAGGATCTGAGTGTCTCAGTTTATTTAATCTCTTGCTTAAAGGGTGCCCATGTGATAAGCTGTCAAAAATAGCAAAATAACATCGGTATCTAAAGTTGTAGTCCATGAGTCTTTATGAAAATTGTGGAATTTCATGATAATTTTATGAAACTCATATACATGACTATTGTCAGCCTTACACCTGACCTGCCATAGAGGAAAAAGAAAAAGGTTGTTGTATGTAGAAATAAAGGTCAGAGCATGGTGGCGTCCATTGTAAAAGTAGTAGGAGAGTTTGACGGGCATTGCAGGACCTCTATGCTAACAAAGGCTGATTTGCCTACCTGCTGTACATATCAAATGAGAGTAATCCATAGAGAAGCACTGCATGTAGAAAGAGTATTTATTTATTTAAGGTTTGGTGACCAAGAGAGGCACACAGAGTAGATGCTCATTTCCAGGTGCAAACCAAGGAAAGGGGAGTAAGGGAGGGTAAAAATAAATAACTACAATAGTCAGAAAGATACAATAATTGAGACAATGTATATAGTTTCAAATAAATACAAAATAATACAACTGATACATGTATATACAAAAATGCATAATGGTAATGTTCCTTGGAGCATAGGCAGTATGAGACAGTAATGCTTGGTCAGAAGGAATGCAGCAGTCAACAAAGAATACATGCACAGGCTTACGTTAAGTAGAACTGACATGATCAACTACTAGAGGAGTGTGGGCAGGGAAGGGGAAATTAGGGGGACATGGAGGATGTGGGGGTAAGTTCAAAACATTCCACAGCACTCCAAAGGACAAAAAATATTAAAGCAAATTGTGCTGTATTAAGGTGAATTGCCACTACTGACTGTTAGCTTAAGCTCCTGTGCTACGCGTAAGAAGAATTCTTCATCTGGGGGCATGGTGAGTGGGAGATGACATCTTTTGCTTTTATACCACCAGCAATTAACATTCAGTTAGTTGTTACTAGTTATGGCAAACAGGTGATACTAATAACTAATACAAAAAAGTTCTACCTGTTTACAGTAATGTCTCAAACCTGGTTTATAAAAACCTCAATATATATGTTCATACTTCAGCCCCATTAGATTGCATTTCATTTTCATCTTTATAGTATGATCCACCATTTGATATTTGACAGTTTATTATTTTTATTCAAACTAATAAGGATACAAATACTACTGACAGTAAAGGAGTACTTGAAATGGGAAGGGGGGCATAGCTGTATAATAGCTCTGCCTGTGGTCTTGATACCCTGACCAGGAGAGGACTGAACTGAGGCTCCTGAGATGGTACTGTCTGAGAATACCAGGAAGAAAGACATTAATTTTTCATTGTAGCCTGCACCAAACCACACCGACCAGTGGTCCGGGGATTGGAAGCTGCCTGTGTAGGTTGCTTTGCCCTTCTGGGTTGTTGCTTCCCGATTCAAGCCTCTACCTATGGTCTTGATACCCTCACCAGAGGAGGACTGAACTGAGGGGTCTGAGGCAGTACTATTCGATGATGGCAGACTGCACTCCCCCAAGCTGCTAGGAAAAAAGCCATTAATTTTTCATTCAGTTCACAGTAAAGTTTCCTAATGAACTAACTAGTTGCTTCTTAGAGATTAAGCATTTAATTCATTTAATGTACTAGTGGCCGTATTTTGTAGTTTAAGGTTTCCTTCATTAAAGTATTATTCAGTGACTGCTTCTTCTCCCTATCCCTCCTGCTTTCCGCTCTGATCTTATCTGCCTCTGCTCCACTCTCTGGTTCTCTCAGGATAGTCCTAGCCCCCTCAAGCTCAGATTACTTTGCTTTCTCCCTCTATGCCATTCCTACACCAATTGTTCTGCTCTGTCTAACCCACCCAGATTTCTTTGTCTAACTGAAGCCCTTCCCTTGCTAGCCCCTACATAACTAAACGTCCTTCCCTCTTCTCTTAGGTTGCTCTGCCCTTCTGAGCCATTGCTTCCTGAACAAAGCCACTACCTGTGGTCTTTATATCCTGCCAGAAGAGGACCAAACTGAAGTGTCTGAGGCAGTACTGTCTGAGGAAGGCAGACTGTTCTCCCCAAGCTGCCAGGAAGAAAGTCATTACTTTTTCATCACAGCCTGCACAGAACCACACTGACCAGTTTGTCTAGGGATAGGAAGCCACCTGTGCAGGTACATTTTGGCCACTGCAAGCATGACACTTGTAAAAGGACAAAGGACTTTCTTCCTGCTGGTGCTTTGTGCCTACTCCCTACCTCACCCACCCTGGGTGGACCTTTTTTTATAGACATCTCAAGTCAGATGACTAAGTGTCTAATTAACATTGGCTCCTTATACAGAGCAACCTCTAGGGGGCTAAACAAACTGTAAGTGGATTCTTACTCTCTGAAGTCTTGCCCACATAAATCTCATGGCGACAAACTGTATCCTTGTGTGGTCTTGCTTATTGAACTAGCTGCCTTTTATACCTTTGTATAAGCTACAAAGAGAAGTGCTTCTTCTCAGAACACTTTCGTTCCCTTTCTTTCTTCCTTTGCAAAACACCCTACCTGGACCCATAATCTATCTATGGTGCTAATAGGCATTCTCAAACCAGTACTTGTTAGCTATCCTGTGCCTACCAGACAGTGTCACACTTTGCCCTTATTTGAGGTGAATAACCTAAACCTTAACTAGCTGTGCCTTTAAGATGGATTATCCTCAGCTCTCCCTGGATCAATGTCTACTTGGAGCCAAAGGCAAATGGTGTGCTGTCCCCCTTCCTGTTCTCTGTTTCCAAGTTTTTTTCTCTAGATTCTCTGCTCCTTTGCCTGGCTCTCAGTGCAACAGACACTCTACCTCAAATAAACATGGCTCTCTACAGTCTGGTAGGGCTGCTGTGTACACTCATGCTCTTAATATGTCAAAATGGTGTTGCAATATCTATCCCCCGCACCAATATTTATGGTGTTTCTACCTTGCTACCTACTGAATTCAGTTTTTCTAATCAAATTGCTGAATCTCAGCCTACACCTGCTTATAAGCACCAATATTCCCGAAGAGGTGCACTTTCTATGCAATTGTTACACTTAAAAAGCATCTTCTGAGACTTGTAGTTCCTTCACCGTTCCATAATAGTAAGCTGTCATTCCTCGTCATCCTAGCCATCCTTCTATCAGGAGATGTAGAGATGAATCCGAGTCCTTCAGACCATTTTTCCTCAGCTGCTCCTCAGTGCCTGTTTGGATTAAGCAAACAGATACTTTATTAGAAACAGGGGGTCTCATTTAAGTAAAAAAAAGAAGAATGTCACTGTGTGTTTCTCTGTTTGAGGCAGGGGGCTGTATCAACTTAATTTGCTGAGTCAGAAGCAGAGGGGAGAAGCTAATTGAGGGTGTGGCTTAGGAGCTTAGGGGTACAAAAACAGGAGTCCCCAATTACAGCTTCCTGCTGTTAGTTTTTGACAGAGGAGAATCTTGCTTTCAGAGCAAGTAACAGCTGACTAGAACTACAGCTTTCTTACTAATTGCCCTCCTTCTCACCCTAAGCCAGTTCTACTTTTATAGCACCGGATTTGACTGACAACAGGAACTTCTTATTTGGCAGTAGGAAGGGAAGGATCACTGAGATACATTAGTTGCATCAACCTTGAAGGAATCTAAAAAATAGCTCTTTCTCCCCCCACCCCAGCTGCTGGAGGTCTGAATCCAAGCAAGGAAGAAGGAGACTACTAAAGACTACAGGAAGTTCCTGTCCCAAAACAGGAAGGGCGAGAGTTGTAAGGGCACACAGGCAGTAGGAAAGTAGGTGTAACAATACAGAGAGGGAGGAGACAGTAAGCATACAAAGCAACAGGAGAGGGGACACAAAATAAGTCAAGATGGGAGTAATGCAGTGCAATGGCTGGGGGGCAGCAGTGTTCTGGGAGACATTCTTGAGGCTGTGATGCTGTCCTATTTGCAGGCACCTCTCTGGTCTGAGGGAGGAGGTTGCCCATCTCCAGGCTGACCTGGCTAGGATTCATGAAACCTCTTCCCCCACACAGGGACCAACAGGGCCACCAATGCTACCTTAGAGGTTGCCAAGAAAGAGGAGTGGTTGGAATAAGGTGAACTCAGGGAGGGAGAGGGTGGTGGAACAGAGGTGCATCCCTCCAGCTGTACCTCTCCACGGTTCATATGCTGTTCTGGAGAAGAGTGGTTCTTCTGTGGAGGCACCTGCAGTGGAGACCAAGGAGGATGCTGGGAACCTCCACAAAGGAGACCAACAGGAGGGTGACTCGAGACCCCACAGGGGAAGGAAACAACTCCTGGTGGGGGACTCAATCATTAGGGGTAGAAGTGGGGGAGGAAAGGGATAGGGAGGTAAGGTGCCTGCTTGGCACCATGGCTTGGAGGGACAGGAAGTGAATCCTCAGGATTGCGGTAGCAGCTGCGCGAGGGAGGGAGCTGGATGTCATTGTCCACCTAGGGACAAATGACCTGGCTGTGAATGGGATCAGAGCAGTGCAAAAGGAGTTTGTAGAGTAGGGGAGGGGCCTTAGACATGTAGTATGTATGGTAATCTTCTCAGAAGCCCTGCCTGTCTATGGCAAGGGTGATGCTAGGGTATTCCGCACCATAGGATTCAATAAATGGTTGAAAAAATGGTGTGGAGCTCAGGGTTTTTTTTTATTGGGGACTGGGGAGCCACCTGGAGGGATGCAGGCCTAAACTGGCTCGATGGTCTGCATTTGTCCTGGGGGGGACTAGGATCCTAGGTGATAGGTTTAAATGCTTCATTGGCAAGCATTTAAACTAGCCAAAGAGGGAGGCACTGAAAAGAAGCAGGGAAATCCCAGCCCCCCCAACAAACACAGTAGTTAGAGAGGTAAACACCAAGGTAGAGAAGTCAGCAGGGAGCAGGATGGGGTAAATGCAGAAAAAAGGCAGTAAGGACAGGGGTGGGGCTAAAAGGGGTAAGGTCATCAAAAAATGGAGGGTGATGAGTACCAATGCCCACAGTCTGTGTAACAAGCTCCCTGAACTAGTGGCCTTAATGGAAGAGTGATGCCTGGATATTGTGGCAGTCACTGAAACATGGTACACAGAGAACCATGACTGGGATGTCAACATACCAGGATACACAATCTACAGGAGGGACAGAGTGGGTAAAAGATGAGGAGGAGTAGCTCTCTATAAAAGGGAAGAGATTAAAGCAACAGAACTAAAGAGTAAACAGGAAGTTGATGAGTCACTATGGGTCACCCTAGAGACAGGAAATAGCACCACAATCCGCATGGGGGTCGTGTACAGACCCCCATCTCAGGGGGAGGAAATGGACAAGGAAATGATAGAAGGCATCCTTAAAATGGCAGAAAAAGGGGTCATATTGTTGATGGGGGACCTGAATATGCCAGATGTTAACTGGAGTACCTTTGCTGCAGGCAGATCCAATAGCAGGGTCATTCTTGATGCCCAACAGGGAGCATGTCTCAGACAGCTAGTGTTGGAATCCACTCTGGAGGGAGCAATCTTAGTTCTGGTACTCTCAAATGGGGACGGAGAAAGGATCTCAAATTTAGAAGTGGGTAGCCATCTGGGAACAATTGACCACCAAACAGTGTGGCTCACAATAAACACAGCCATAGAGTCAAGCCATACAAAAACATGAGTATTGGACTTTAGGAGGGCTGACTTTGGGAAAATGAGAGTGTCTCAGAAAAGCACTAGCAAATGGGCAAGAAGGAGGGGTGGAGGAACAATGGGGAATAAGCAAAACAGCCATCACAGAGGCAACAAGCCTTTGTGTGAAGCAAATCAACAAAACAAAATGAAGGAAAACAACACTATGGTTCTCAAAAGAGGTGGAAGGGAAGGTCAAGGAGAAAAGGAAAAAAATCAGGAAATATAAGGAAACACAGAAGGAGCTGGACAAAGAACTTTATCAGTTAAAGCAGAAGGAGGCAGGGAAGGCAGTGAGAATAGCAAAGGCACAAACTGAGGAAATGATAGCCAAATCTGTTAAGAAGGGGACTGAAACCTTTTATAGGTACATTAGGGAATGAAGAAAGACCAAGGGATGGATACAGAGATTTAATAAAGGGAAGGGAATGTGGGCAGAGGGCGACAGTGGAAAAGCAGGAATACTGAATAAATATTTCTGCTCAGTATTCAAAATGGAAGAGGAGGGGGAGGTACCTAAACCAAACAAGAGAAACACTCTAAATAGGGGGTTGATACCAGTCCATTCACAGAATAAAGGGTTTTGAAAGAACTCTTGAAACTGAGGGTGGACAAAGCAATGGGGCCTGATGGGATTCAATCCAGAATTCTAAAAGAACTAAAGGTAGAACTAGTAACACCACTGCTACTCTCTTTAACAAATCATGGGAGGATGGGGTGGTACCTGTGGACTGGAGGAGGGCAGATGTGATTCCACTTCACAAAAGTGGGAGCAGGGTAGAGGCAGAAATCTACAGACCAGTTAGTTTGACCTAAGTGGTAGGGAAAATGATGGAATCACTTCTGAAGGAAATATTTGTTGAGTACCTAGAGGCCAGTGGGGCACAGGACCCAAGGTTTCACAGTAGGAAGGTCATGTCAGATGAACCTAATAGATTTGTTTCACTGGGTGACCAAAGTAGTAGACCGGGGAGGGGATATGGATATGGCCTATGTAGATTTTAGCAAGGCATTTGACACAGTCTCACACAAAAGATTAATATGCAAGTTAGTCAGCTTTGGAGTGGGTCCCTAGGGGGTAGCCTGGATAAAAAACTGGCTGGACAACAGGACGCAAAGGGTTATAGTAAACAGAGTCCACAGTGAAGAAAGGAGGGTAACTAGTGGGGTACCGCAGGGCTCGGTACTGGGACCGGTCCTCTTTAATGTCTTTATAAGTGACATTGCAGAGCACCTGAAAGAAAAGTATGTCTCTTTGCAGACGACACAAAGATCTGCAACAGGGTTGATACACAAGTGGGGTGGAAAGGATGAAAAGGGACTTGGCAAGATTGGAGGAATGGTCAAATATATGGCAGCTCAGATTCAATGCAAAGAAGTGCAATGTAATGCACCTGGGAAACAAAAATCAAGGGGAAGAGTACACAATGGGGGTGGGTGAGATAATAACAATAACAAAAATTGAAAGAGACCTAGGAGTAGTCATATCAGATGACCTAAAGGTGGGCAAGCAATGTGAGAAGGCAGTAAGGAGGGCTGGGTGGATACTGGGATGCATAGGGTAAGGAATCAAGAGTAGAAAACTGGAAGCTGTTATCCCTCTGTACAGACAGTTGGTGAGACCCAATCTGGAGTACTGTGTGCAATTCTGGAGACCCCATCTCTGCAAAGACATAGACAGAGTGGAAGCTGTTCAGAGGAGGGCTACCAAAATGGTGCAGGGTCTGCACCGGAAGACATACGAGGAGAGACTAAAGCAGCTTAATATGTATACCCTTGAGGAAAGGAGGGAGAGGGGGGACATGATAGAAACTTTCAAGAATCTCAAAGGAATTAACAAAGTACAAGAGGTTAGCATCTTTCAGAAAAAGAGATGTACAAGAACAAGGGGGCACAATTTGAAGATAGAGGAGGGATGGCTCGGAGGTAATGTTAGAAAGTATTTTTTCACAGAGAGGGCTGTGGATGCATGGAACAGCCTTTCTAAGGAGACTGTGGAGTCAGGAACAGTGGGAGAATTCAAGAATGCATGGGACAGACATAAAGCAATTCTAGTGGGGGGTAGGAGGAAATAAGCTGTTGATTAACTAGAATCTGCAGCTTATCCATCAGGTAGGGAAATGGGCAGACTAGGTGGGCCAAGTGGTCCTTATATGCCATCAAATTCTATGCTGATATATCTGCAATTTCAAACAAGGGGCTCTTCATTGCCCATTTAAACATCAGAAGTCTCACCCATAATTTTGCAGATCTTGAGGCATGGGTTGCTGTCTACAATCCTGACATACGCTATCTGAAATGTGGCTGAAGCCAGGTGTTCCTGACTTCATATGCTCCCTGTCTAACTACTTCCTGATCCACAGAGATAGGCTCTTCTCAAAGTGCAGCAGTGGAGCTGCCCTATTCTACAAAGAACATCTCAATATTGAGGCTGTCCCTGCCTCTGTTTCTTCCTCCACCTGTGAATACCTAAATGCAATTCTCACCCTGTATGCCTAGAAACTATATATTATCTGCCCCTACAACCTTACTTCTGGGGGTACTTTTCAAATACAGGAGTTACTCAATCAAACCTCCATGCAATCCAAACAAAATGAAATTATAATAATGGGTGACCTAAACCTCAACTGGCTGGGGACAGCTCAAAGCATGCTGCTCTCAGTGACACAAAGGTATAACTTTCACCAGCTGTTAACTGAGCCCACAAGAATTACTCCATCACTAAAATCCTCCACCCTCATTGACTGGGTACTGATCAACCACCTAGTTCATGTATCTATAGCAGACACCTTGGCTGATGCACTGACTGATCACTCCCCAATCATCTGCATCTGGAGCTCTGAGACTGCTCTCTTCTCTCCACCACGCTATGTCACCATTTGCAACTTTGCCAATCTGGATGTAGAGGCATTTCTGTTTGATACCTCCAAAATAAACTTGTATGGTATTTATCAGTCCTGTGATGCTGAGACTGCACTAGGTATCTTCCTTGATGAATTTTTGGCTGTTCAGTGCAAGCATGCCCCTTAGGTAACCCGGATGGTCAGGGGTAAACAAACAAGATGGCTCCACAAAGAACTGCTGGCTAACCTGCACTCAAGGGACAAATAATGGAAGAAGCACAAATTATCAGGGCTTCCAGTGGACTAAAATACCTACCGAGCCCTTCAGAACTCCTGTAAAAAGCAGGTTAGAACAGCTAAGAGTACCTACTATAAAGACTTACTACTGAGCTCTGCCGGTAACCCCTGGAAATTCTTGGCCCACGTTAAGACCTTTCTCAGTGCTTCTCAGTCATCTACCCCAGTGACATGATATTAAATGGCGTAAACTGGAATGACTCAAACTCCATAGCAAACTCTTTCAATCGAATGTTCTCAGAGGTGTCCCAGTACACTCCTCCTTCCTATCATCGCAAACAGCCTCTCGGTCCTCCCCTACTCCTCAGTCGACTAACCCCTGCTTTCCTACATGTAAACAGCTTAACACTCCCACATTTCTCTTCAAGGCTATTTCTAGGTTTGTGGTCCTAAATCTACTTCAGACTATCTCTGACAACACCAGGCTCTGGCTCAGATACCCTAGCACCTCGACTTTTGAAACTTGCAGCACCTTTTATTGCCTCCCCATGGCCAAAATCTTCATGTTGTTTCTCTCCTTCAGCAAAGTTATGGACCTTTGGAAAATTGCCCATGTAATGCCTGTTTTTAAAAGAGGGGACCCCAAGGAGATCATCAACTGTAGGCCTATTGCCATCCTCTCAGTTTTAAGCAAAATTCTAGAAAAACTAGTAGCAAATCAAACTATAGACTACCTAACAAAGTACAACCTTCTCTTGGACACTCAGAATGGTTTCCGGAAAGCCCTGGAGCTCTTCTCAAATTCACACCTGATACACTTTCCAATATGGATGCTGGTCAACTAACAGGGGCAGATTCTATAGACCTTACCAAGGCTTTTGATCTCATTGATCACCCCCTGCTTCTTTCCACTCTTCAGAATATAAGATTCTCAACCACTGCAGTTGACTGGTTCAGTAGCTATTGATCTAACAGGACTCAAATTGTGAAATTTAACTATTAGCTATTATTAATATTGGGGTCCCCCAGGGCTCTAACCTGGAACCCCTTCTTTTCTCACTTTATATCAATAATACAGCTGATGTTCTTCAGTTGTGTTTGTCTATTCTCTATGCAGATGATCTCATCCTCTAATCAAGTTCTGACAATGTCACCAGCATAAACACATCTCTTTCTTCTTACTTCATTAATGTACAAAACTGGCTGTCTGCCCATAAGCTTGTACTTAATGCTGAGAAAATACAAGCCATGCTACTAGGCTCTTCCCCCAAGCTCTGGTCTTGTCAAACTTCCCTTCTGATAAGTGACTCCGCGGGCACTCAAATAGAGTGTGTTACATCATTCAAGTACCTGGGAGTACTTTTGGACCTATCCCTAGATTTCAATCTACAACTACGGTCCACTTGCAAAGCAGTGAATGCTAAACTGGGAGTTGCTTTTAAGACTATCTTTATGTTTACTCCATCAGCTATGCTGGCTATTGCCAGAGGTATCCTTCTCCCTGCCCTCATCTATGGTGCTCCCACCTTTGATGTTATGCATTAAACTACCCTTCATAAATGGGATGTAACATACAATAATATATGTCAGTACGCCTCCTTGTCACCTCATCTTAACTCATTATACCCGGGGTGGCCATTTTGTGTCAGGTAAACAATGGATAGTTTGGACTTCTGAAGAAGCTATTATACTAATGTCTGAGGAGCTAAAAAGGCATTTGGCCCATATGTGCTCCTGTAAGTTAACTATAATAAGTTAAGTAATGTGCATTTTGTATATGACAATCCAATTTTATTTTAAACTCTTGTTTTTTTTTACTGTTAATAACATATGAAGGTAATGCATTCCATGGATTTATCACTCTCTGTAAAAACGCTCTCCTATTTTCAGTATGGAACCTGTTATGTTTTAATTGCATGTTGTGTCCCCTTGTACCTTTGTCATGAGTTTTAAAGCTTAAGACTAGTTCTGCATATAAAGTAGGATCCTGCAAGAGACTATAGCATAAGGTCATATCTCCCCTAATTCTTCTCATGTGAAGAGACATTAAGTTTTATTTTGACAACCTACTTTCATAACTCTCTACATTCATAAATTAGTTTTGTAGTTGTTCTCTCTGCTTCTTCAATTATTTCTCTATTATTTCCTTTAAGTGGTCCCCATAAGGGGCTACCAAAATCCAATAAAGGTCTTATGTAGGATCTATACAGAGGCATGATCACTTTTGCTTCCCTACGTTTAAAGTTTCTTTTAATTGTCCAAAGTACTTTGTTGGCTTTAATAGCCTGAGTTTGACAGTGTTTGTCATATGCCAACTTATTAGATATGATGACTCTTAAGTCTATTTCCTCTGTTGTTTTTCTAAGGGAGATGTTATTCAGATGGTAATTTGTTTCAATGTTATGTCTAATGAAATGCATCACTGAGCATTTCTCTGTGTTAAAGGACATGCCCAATTTAGTAACGTCCTCTACTACCATATTTAAAGCTGTTTGTAATTTATTTCGATCAAAGTCAGAATCAGCAACCCACGCAAGTTTAGTATCATCAGCATATTTGCTGATCCATACACCAGTTTCTAAACCTAATTTTGATGTGAATAATTGAAATAACAGGGGTCCCAACACTGACCCTTATGGTACTCCACTCATGACTTTTATTATCCTAGATGTGTATTAATTTCTGCTTACACATTGCATTCTGTCTGTAAGCCAGGACTGTACCCAGCCAACTAATCTATGATCTAGTTCCAGATTTATCATAGTTGTATATATCTCCTTATGTGGTAATTTATCAAAAGCTTTGGATAAATCCCAAAAAATGCAACTGACTAAATGTCCTTGTCTAATGCCTTGGAATTTTTTTCATAGAAACAGAGTTGGTTACTGACACAAGATCTTCCCTGAGTGAAGCAATGCTGAGAATGATCCACGAGACCCCTGTCTTTTATATGGCTATATAAATCATCTTTAATAATTGATTCCATAACCTTACCAACTACAGTCATTAAATTAATAGGTCTATGATTCATACAATCAGTTTCATTTCCCTTTTTGTGAATTGGTGCAACAATTGCTTTTAACCAATCAAGGGGTACTGTTTGTTCTGAAAGTGATTTCTCATGTAGTATTGCTAAAGGTACAGTTATCTCTGGAGCTAATAATTTGAGCATTTTAGCTGCGATTTCATCTGGGCCAGCAGAGGTGCAAATGTTTAGTGCTTTAATCTTACTACAGACAGACAGAACACAAGGAGGAAGGAGCTACTGGTATAACTAAAACTTCTCTACTGGGACTAAGAACTAGATATCTTGTACTGGGACCTTCAATTTAGGGAAAAAAAAGAGTTAGTGTGTTTGTCAGAGGTAGTTGAAGTAAATTGTTATCTGTTATCTGTGTTATCTGTGTACTTATCTAGGTGCTTGTCACAGGTGTCAGATGGGAATTATCTGTGAAATTAACTAAGTGTAGAAAGAGTTGCAAAGTAGGGGGAGTGGCTTAGCTAGAAGGAGCCAGGTTAAAACCAGATTTAAGCACTGCCATAGATAGCTTCTGCTAGAGAACAGACAGAACACCAGGAGGAAGGAGCTACTGGTATAACTAAAACTTCTCTACTGGGACTACAGAGGTGCATCCCTCCAGTTGTACCTCTCCACAATTTCTATGCCATTCTAGAAAAGTGTGGTTCCTCTATGGAGGCACCCACAGTGGAGACCATGTAGGATGCTGGGAACCTCCACAAAGGATACCCACAGGAGGGTGGCATGGGACCTCACAGGGGAAGAAAACAACTCCTGGTGGAGGACTCCATTGTCAGGAAGGTAGAACTGGGAGAGGAAGGGGAGAGGGAGGTAAGGTGCCTGCTTGGAGCCATGGCTTGCAGGGACAGGGAGCAAATCCTCAGGATCACAGGAGCAGCTGCACAGGGGAGGGAGCTGGATGTCATAGTCCACCTAGGGACAAATGACCTGGCTAAGAAAGGGATCAGAGCAGTGCAAGAAGCATTTGTGAAGATGGGGAGGGGCCTTAGATAAATAGCACACACAGTAACCTTCTCAGAGGTGCTGCCTATCTGTGGCACCGATGAGGCTAGGGTGCTCCACACCATGGGATTCAATCAATGGTTGAAAAACTGGTTCAGAGCTCAGGGATTTGGCTTCACTGGGGACTGGGGGGTCCACCTGGATGGGTGCAGGCCTATATTGGTGTCATGGTCTGCATCTGTCCAGGAGGAGAACCAGGATCCTAGGTGATAGTTTTAAATACATCATTGACAAGCATTTAAACTAGCCAAGGGGGAGGCACTGGAAAGGAGCAGGGAAATCCGAGCCCCCCAAAAAATCAGGGTACTAAGTGAGGTAGACACTAACATAGAGATGTCAATAGGGAGAAGTGCAGGGGTAAATGGAGAAAGTGACAAACGCAATAAGGACTGGGATAGGGCAAAAAGGGGTAAGGCCATCAAGAAATGGAGGGTAATAAGTACCAGCACCTGTAGTCTGGGCAACAAGCTCCCTGAACTGGTGGCCTTGATGGAAGAGGGATGCCTGGATATCGTAGCAGTAACAGAAATATCGTACACAGAGAACCATGACTGGAATGTTAACATACCAGGGTATACAACCTATAGGACAGACAGGGAGGGCAGAAGAGGAGGGAGTAGCTCTCGATGTAAGGGAAGGGATAAAAGCAACTGAACAAAAGAGTAAACAGGGAGGAGAGGAGGCACTGTGGGTCACCTTAGAGACTTGAAATGGCACCACAATCCGCACAGGGTCTGTATACAGACCCCCATGTCAGGGGGAGGGAATTGACAAGGATATGATAGAAGGCATACTTAGGATGGCAGAGAAAGGGGAGATACAGTTGTTGGGGGACCATAATATGCCAGATGTTAACTGGAACACCTTTACTGCAGCCACATCCAAAAGCAGGGCCATTCTTGATGTCCTTGAGGTGGCATGTCTCAGACAGCTAGATTTGGAACCTACTCATGAGGGAGCAATCTTAGACCTCATACTCTCAAATGGGGACAGTGAGAGGATCTCAGATCTAGAAGTAGGAAGCCATTTGGAAACAAGTGACCACCAAACAGTGTGGTTCATGATAAACTCAGCTACAGATTCAAGCCATACAAAGTGAGGGTTTTGGACTTCAGGAGGGCTGACTTTGGCAAGATGGGAGAGTGCCTCAGAAAAGCACTAGCAAGCAGACTAGAAGAAGGGGTGGAGCAACAATGAGGAAATATCAAAACTGACATCACAGAGGCAACAAGCCTTTGTGTGAAGCAAATAAACAAATCAAAATGAAAGAAAAAGCCACTATGGTTTTCAAAAGAAGTGTCAGAGAAGGTTAGGGAGAAAAAGATAGCATTTAGGAAGTATAAGGAAACACAGAAGGGCAGGACAGAGAACTGTAACAATTAAGGCAGAAGGAAACAGGGAGGGTAGTCAGAATAGCAGAGGCACAAACTGAGGAAAAGATAGCCAACTCAGCTAAGAAGGGGGATAAAACCTTTTATAGGTATATCAGGGAGCATAGAAAGACAAAGGGAGGGATAGTGAGGCTGAATAGAATGGATGGTGGGTGGGCAGAGAGTGACAGTGAAAAAGCAGGGATACTGAATGAATACTTCTTTTCAGTATTCACAAAAAAGGATGTGGGGAAGGTGCCTAATCCAAATAACAGAAGCACTCTGGAGAGGGGAGTCGATCCCAGTCCTTTCACAGAAGAAAGGGTTCTGAAAGAACTCCTAAAACTGAAGGTGGACAAAGCAATGGGGCCAGATGGAATTCACCCCAGAATTCTAAAAGAATTAAGCAGAGAACTAGTGACACCACTGACTACCCTTTATAACAAATCATGGGAGGATGGTGTGGTACCTGAGGACTGGAAGAAGGCTGATGTGATTCCCCTTCACAAAAGTGGGAGCAAGACAGAGTCAGGAAACTACAGACCTGTCAGTTTGACCTCTGTGGTAGGGAAAGTGATGGAATCACTTCAGAAGGAAAAAATTGTTGAGTACCTAGAGGCCAGTGGGGCACAGGACCCAAGGCAGCATGGGTTCACAATGGGAAGGTCATGTCAGATGAATCTAATTGATTTCTTTGACTGGGTGACCAAAGTAGTAGATCAGGGAGGGGCTGTGAACATGGCCTAGCTAGACTTTGGCAAGGCATTTCGCACAGTCCCACACAAAAGATTAGTAGTCAAATTAACCAGCCTTGGAGTGATTCCCAGGGTGGTAGCCTGGGTAAAACATTGGCTGAAGAACAGGACACAGAATGTAATTGTAAATAGAGTCCACTCTGAAGAAAGAGGGGTTACTAGTGGGGTACCGCAGGGTTCAGTACTGGGTCCAGTCCTTTTTAATGTCTTTATAAGTGACATTGCAGAGGGACTGGAAGGAAAAGTATGCATCTTTGCAGATGACACAAAGATCTGCAACAGAGTTGATACACAAGGAGGCGTGGAAAGGATGAAAAGGGACTTGGCAAGGCTGGAGGAATGGTCAGAAGTATGGCAGCTTGGATTCAATGCAAAGAAGTGCAAAGTAATGCACCTGGGAAACAAAAACTCAGAGGAAGATTACACAATGGGGGGGAGGTAGTAACAACAGCAAAAATGGAAAGGGACCTAGGGGTAATCATATCAGATGACCTTAAGGTTGGCAAGCAATGTGAGAAGGCAGTAGGAAGGGCTGGGGGGATACTGGGATGTATAGGGAGAGAGGCATCACCAGCAGAAAACAGGAAGTTGTTATCCTCCTGTACAGACAGTTGGTGAGACCCCATCTGGAGTACTGAGTCCAGTTCTGGATACCCCATCTCCGCAAGGACATAGACAGGATGGAGACAGTTCAGAGGAGGGCAACTAAAATGGTGCAGGGTCTGCAAGAGAAGCCATATGAGGAGAGACTAAAGGAGCTTAACATGTATACCCTTGAGGAAAGGAGGGAGAGGGGGGACATGATAGAAATGTTTAAGTACCTCAGTGAATCAACAAAGTCCAAGAGGGTAGCATCTTTCAGGAAAAGAGATGTGCAAGAACAAGGGGACACAATTTGAAGATGGGGGGACGGCTCAGGGGCAATGTGAGGAAGTATTTTTTCACAGAGAGGGTGGTAGATGCATGGAACAGCCTTCCTGAGGAGGTTGTGGAGTCTAAAACTGTGGGAGAATTCAAGAATGCATGGGACAGACATAAGGAAATTTTTGTGAGGGGTAGGAAGAAATAGGCTGTTGGTTAAATAGGATCTGCAGCTTATCCTCTAGGTAGGGAAATGGGCAGACTAGGTGGGCCAAGCGGTCTTTATCTGCCATCAAAGTCTGTGTTTCTATGTTACTAGCTACAATTTCAGGTGTAATGTCTATGTGTAAATGTTTTCCAGTGGGAATATAATCTATATGTTTTATCATTTGAAAAAAAAACTGATCCAAAATAATTATTGAAAATAGTTCCTATTTCATGTGCTCTTCTATTTGTCTGTCTTCATGTTTGATGGTAGAAATCCCTTTATTGTTTCCCCTTAATACATTTACATAACTATACAGTTGTTTAATGTAATTTTTGTCTGCTATACTAGCAAGTTTGTGTTCCATTTTTACCTTTGCTTTGTTGATAGCATATTTACACTTTTTTGATACTGCTTAATTTTGGACCAGTTAGTATCTGATTTCAAATTTATATATTCTCTGTATGATCTTCTTTTCCTTTTCAAAATCTTTTTGATTTTATTAGTTAGCCGGTATGGTTTTATCCCTTTATTATCATATTTTTCCTTTTTTGGTATGTATGTATTACATATATGTGTAATCTCATTTTTAATTTTTTCCTACATTTCATTAGTAGATTTACCTACTAACATATTTTCCATGAGATAGTAGCAAGATGTTGTTGTATATTCTCTTTTTTTTGCCATATGGAAATTATAATTAGTCCTGCTTCCTTTTACTATGGAGTATTCCCCTTTAATGCCAAAGGAAATGCTACGATGATCACTATTGCTCAATGGTATATCTATGACACAATCAAGAAACTTAATATTATCATTAGTCAAGATAATATCCAAAATATTCTCCTTTCTTGTTGGATCTTTAACATGTTGGTGCAGAGATAATATATTTGTTAACATCACAAAATTCTGTCCTGTTTGACTAGTTGCAGATTTATTTGCCCAACTGATATCTGCATAATTTAAGTCTCCAAAAAAAATAACTGGACCTAATTCACAGGCTATTTCTAGTTCCAGATTAATTAAATCTGATACTTCAAGGCAAGTATCTGGAAGGAGGTAACAGATGCCTGAGATTGCATTTGTATTTAATGCTTTCCCAGTCTCAGCTTGCAACCAAATGGACTCAGTAGGTGAGTTTTCTTTTCTTATTTTATTTGATATGTCTAATGCCCTAATGTTATTGGAAATATAAGCAGCTACACCCCCACCCTTTTTGATATTTCTATCAAAACTGTGCAATTGGTATCCCTCAATATTCCTACCCCATATATCATTCTCAGTCCACCATGTTTCAGTGATAAAGACCATGGGCCAGATATTCAAAAGGGTTGTGCCATGCGCAACAGGGATGCGCCAGCGCAAGTCCGAAAATGCACCATTCTGCGATATTCAGCGGGAGGCAGATGCGCCCCCAAATCACAATGTGCAAGAGCACCATGTAAATGAATGCTTGCACAACTGAAGGGGGAGGAACCATGCATAAATGGTACAGTGCAATATTCAACAACATGCACCATGCGCAATAGGGGAGCAAACGGAAGTTGCGCGATAGTGGAAATGATTCAAAATAAAAAGGAACAAGACAGAGGTGCAAGAACGCTACAGGGAAGCCACATGTTGGTGAACTGCAGGCAGCCACAGAGGCACACAAAAACTGAGAGCAGGACAGGCAGGAGCAGGACAGAGCAACTGGAACCCCCAGGAACAGGGAAGGTGTGGAGGAGCCTGTGCCACAGTGCAGGTCAAAAGGGGGAAGTGCCACACAGCACTGAGGGCACAGATAGTGGGCAGTATGGCCACTACAGGGAGGTGTTCCTGGTGCAGGGGGAGTAGCAGCAAGGACAGCGGGGAGAACACAGAAACAGCTGCCGGAAGGGTAACACAAGCCAGGGACATGGCCAGTACCACCATCCAGATGGAGGCAGTTATGAGGGGGATGAGAAGGCAGGCAGCAGGGGGGCACGGCCATGGAAGGGCCCATTGGCGGTATGCCCCCAACAGGCAGTACTGAGCCCACACCAGCTTTGAGATCATGGGCCAGTACCGCCTGAACCGGGCGATTCTGAAGTGGCTCTGTGAGCTGTGTAGTGATGTGATGCAGGCACCCACACAACGGAGTCATGCTTTGTCAGTGGAGACCAAAGTGACAGCTGTCATGTGCCTGCTCACCACGGGTACCTTCCAGAGACCAACAGGGGACATCACAGGCATAACCCAGTCAGCTGCATCATGCCTCCTCACCCAATTCCTCAGCACACTGCTGCCACATGCAGCGGAGTACATCCGTTTCCCCAGCACACCGGCGGAGCGCACAGCAAACATACAGGAGTTCCATAGGGTAGCACGTATGCCTGGCATGCTTGGGGCAATAGACTGCACCCATGTGGCCATCCACACGCCACCTGGCCCCAAAGGGGCTGCATGCATGAATCGGAAGGGGTATGCAAGCATCAACTGCCAGGTGGTGTGCAATGCCAGGGGGTGCATAATCAATGTCTGTGCCATGCACCCTGGAGGAGCACATGATTCCTTCATCTGGCACCAGTCATGTGGACTGGTGCCAGTTGAAGGTATGAGAGTGGGGACATCCCCACTGGCCACCTAGTGGGTGAGTATGCAAACCACGCAGAAAGACATGGAGTTTGGGAGGGGCATAGTCAGAGGTGACATGGGTATTGGCCTAGATGGTCCAAGGCAGGGCAATGCTGATCACCAAACTAATGTCCACCCTCTACACACAGGTGACAGTGGATACCCACTCCATCCCTGGCTGCTCACACCATACCGGTGGCCTGAGACCCCATCGCATCAACGCTACAATGAGGCACATGCCACCACACACAATGTCATCGAGCTGGTGTTTGGGATGCTGAAGGCATGTTTCCGTTGCCTGGACATGTCTAGCGGTGCCCTACAGTACAGCCCCTCAAAGCCCTGTGGGCTATTCCTGGCCTGTTGCATCCTGCACAACAGAGCCAACGACTGTGGGATAGCCGTACAGGTTGAAGAGGGGGACAGCAATGGGGACGATGAGGACGCTGGTGAAGATGGTGATGGGCAGCCCCCCCCTTGGTCGAAGGGACCCCCGACTGATCTGGATGGCACAGCTGCACCGGGACACCATCACAGAGGAGCACTTCAACCAACCCAGGTAAGTCATGGGGCCATGTGCAACCACCAGTGGCAAGGGCACAACCCACAAACACGCATGGACAAACCCCAGGGGTGCATGTCGTTAAGGGAATTGGCCGAGCATGGAACCGCACACACCGTCAGGGATGAGCAAGGTCTAACATGGCACATGGTCACACAGACACACACACACACACACACACACACACATATGCATGCACACACACATACACCTCACAAGACATGCACAAAGGGTAGGAGGCATGCCGACCCAACTGCCACCCCTAGCCACACACACGTCGACAGACCACAACGCCCAGTGCCTGTCATTGTGCATGTGTCAGACACTGGGCACCATTGCACAGTGGCAGACAGTGCAACACAGGCATCATCATGCACACGCCACAGTGGACAGCAGCCATGAGGGTGTGCAGATGGAACGTGTGTGTGCATGCAGGGCCGGGTACCCTACCCATGCATTGCACGTTGAACAACACAATGCACACAGGGCAGCATCAGACAGTAGCCATGGTGGGAGACAGGTCAGTCATGTGCCACAGTGCCATGGCCACCACAGATGTGTGGGTGGCCCCGCCAGCAGTAACAGGCTGACCAATGGCCTCATGGGGTGGCACCAACAGTCCCCCTGGGGTTCCGCTGTGTGAACGCGACCGTGCTCACGCAGAGGTCTGCAGCACACTGAACATGCCTGCGCCAGGTGTGCTTGGGATGCCCACAGCTGAACCCGGTGTTGACAAGGAGGGTGTCACATGACGCCAGGAATGGGGGGTGGACATTGCACTCCGCGGTGTCTGCGACGCATGGGCAAATAACTGTGTGCCCATTGTGGTTATGACAGCTGTGAATGCCTGTGTCTGCCTGTCAATGGCAGTGGTCACATCCTCCCGCATCCGGTCTGTCCCTGCCAGGAGCAGAGCAGTGTCTCTGCTGCACCGCTCTTCTGCCTGGCACAGAGCCACACTGAGTGCATCCACCACCGTCACAAGCCGCAACTGCTGATCGACTGATTCTTGGAGTATGTGGGTGTGCTCTTCTAAGAGGTCATCTGCCTGATCAGCCTGCTGTCCCTCACGGTGTTCGTGGCCTTGATGGGCAGCACCCCTTGAGGGTGGACGCTGCACACCAGGGCCAGGTCTGGGCATATCCACAGGCGGTGCACTGACACCGCCCCCTGACACTGTACCCCCATGGCCATTGGCCGACTGCTGACACTGCCCCTCCGGCTGCTGCTCTCCAGGGCTCAATGGTGCCACTGCAGTGGCTGCAACAGCCCCACTGTCCTGGACACACACCAGTGCTGCCCCACTGGTGCAGACAGGCACAGGCTGGGACTGTGATGTCACGCAGGCCTCCACGGCGGCACCACCCATGGCCATGCCCATGATGCCACCTGCTGTGTGGCCATCCTGCGGCCCACACATATCACTGTCCATGAAGTGAGCTCCATCATCATCAGTGACAGATCGTGCACCAGCCCGAGTCTCAGCATGCTGGCATCCATGGACGCTGGCATGCTGGGACACAGGCAGGGCCTCCTCCGCACCTGCTCCACCAACATCAGTCCAGACGTCCAGGTGGGCCCACTGTCACCCTGACCCTCGTATGCCTGTGGAGGTGGACGGTCCCTCCTCTGTGTCCATGGTATCACCCTTAGTGGACAAGCCCACCACCGCTGACCCATGTAGATGCTCAGGAGCTGTAAGGGAACACAGTAGCATTAATGTATCTGCCCTACCCTGTCCCCCCCATTTACAGACCAGGACCTACCATGCAGTGACGGCAACCACCCATCTGGAATCCACCACCTGGAACACCCTCAATAGCACAACGCCGCATGCTGCCAGAACCTGCTCTTCATGTGGGGTCAGGCGTTGCATGGCCGGCTGTCCCCAACCGGTCACAGACCATGCTGCCCTGATGGCAGCCACCTTGTCCTTAATCCTCCACCTGTCCGTGCCCAGCTTCTTTTTGCACTCCTGCACGAACCACTGGCGGCTGCCATGCAGTTTGACAGCACGCGCCACCTCTTCCCGTGCAGCAGCATGGGCCTGTGGTGTTTCCCACCGTCCGCTGAGCAGCGGCTCCTGGTCGAATTAGGCCTCAAACAGGGCATCTATTTCTGGTTTTGTGAAGTAAGGTCTCCTCTTCCTCCCATGTCTCTGTTCCTCTTCCGCCACCTCACAATCGCACATTATTCATCCTCTGAGAATGGCAGGTGTTACCTGTGACTATGCAGTCCCATGCATGTCCCACACACACAGTCCACACTCCCCAAACAGCATGCAACTCACCACAATGAACTGCAATAACAGACTATGGCCATTGCAGCCAATGTCACATTTTATACTCGCGTACAAATGAGGTGAGCGCAATTATAAGTGGATGTAAATGCAGTATCTGCACCGTTGAATGGCTGATTAGCTGATTTGCATATGCTGGCTGAATATCGCGTTGTTGCGCTTTGCGCAATTGTGTTGAACGTGCTCAGGCAAGGGTGCATTTCTGTGACATGCACAGTACACACCGAATGGCACATGTCCGGGGTGATGATGCAGATGCCTGCTGTGCTGCTGATGTGATGTGCGTGGGAGGCAATGCAGGGCACGGCCACCATTGTGCCAGTGGCACTACTGCGCTGTTCACATATATGGCACTCTGGCACTGGGGCACCATAGGTGCACTGGGGCCACAGCGCGGTAGGCTGCTACAGGAGGTGGCACACAGGCACCCAAGCACGCTACATGCAGTGAGTACCAATCGCGCTGTGGCGGTCTGTGTGTGAGAGATCCTTGACCCTGTGCCCGACCTTTGCCCCCTAGGTGCCATGTGACTGCATGGGTGCACCACTATCACGCTGTTCGGTGACAGCGTGGTGGGGAATGGCAGCGCTGTACCGTGCAGCATCTGCACGTGGTGGACCGTGCTACCGAGTGCCATTTTGACTCCAACCAGCTTTAGAGATGGCAAGAAGGAGGGCTGCTGTTTGGAGCCAGGTGGAGCTGACCAATTTGGTGGCCATAGTAGAGCCCCATGCTGGGGCACTTTTTGGAGATGCACCCCTGGACAGGGCCAGGAGTGCACTATAGGAGGAGGTAGCAGTAGCGCTGGAGGAGGCTACAGGAATCGGGCGCACAGCTGAGCAGTGTCGCCCCTGATACAGGGACCTCCAGCGCAGGGACCTGGACAGGCTTGCCCACCTGTGGGCACATGCCAGGAGGGGCACGGTGCCACAGCCAGGTAGGTGTCCTATCCATACACTGTTAACAGCCATACAGGTATCACGGTTGCATATGTCTGGCACATGAGGGGGCCGTCCAGTGTTGGCTGTGGTGGTGGTATCGGGGTGAGGGGTGGATGGGTATAACTGTGTGGGATTGCACACACACAGGGGTGGGGGGACTTTGCTACCAGATTGTACTGATGTTCCTCTCTCCATGTTTGCACCTTAGACCCAGAGGAGCACCAGCGGGCAAGGGAGAGTAGGCGCTACCAAGAGGACCAGCAGGACGGGAGGGATGCTGGACCAAACAGGTGCAGGGACCAGCCTGATGATGGTGAGTGCCTTGCATCCATGATTACTATTGCATGCTGTGTGACAGGGTGGGCAGTGGGGCATGGCCACCATCCATTGACACCACTGCCATGCACGCAACTTGTTACAGTCAGCACTGTCCAGTGGCACTACATGTCTGGGAGTGCATCCATGGTGGTCCATGCATGCATTGGGTACATGGCTGTGCCACTGCCTTCGCACTGCATAACCATGTCACTGTATGGCCATGGTGGTGCTTTGTGGGACATGGGTGGTGGGTGTGTGCAGCAGTCCGCATGGCTGTGGGTGCCTGGGTAGGCAGGTCTTGTGGATGCTGTCACTGTGGGTGGTCACACACCATCACAGGAGTGTGGCACACGGCTGTATGCCGTGCACAATGGGTGGGCTGCAGGGGGCTGGACAGTCACACGTATTGACTCTGCTCCCTTGTCCTAGGTGGATGGCAATTGATGGCCATTGAAAGGGGCATGCAGAAGCTATTGCAGCTGGCAAGGGCGTCCCTGGAGATCCTCCAGGGAATGGAGTGGCACAGGGTCTGGAGGCAGAGGACACATCAGCACCACAGAAGTGAAGAGCGGGGCAGATGATAGGCCCTCCATGCCCCTGGAAACATCTTACCCCCCTGGACCCACCCTCACACCCCTTCTTCCCTCTGCTATTTGTTCACCCCTGCCCCTTACCCGCCCCTACCTGGTATGTGGCCCTTCCCCCCATTGTAAATATTTGTAAATAGTTTTGTTTCTTACCTCTTTTTAATACATTTGTTTTGTTATGACAACTGTGGTGGTCTATGATTTGCAGTGGGCTATAGGTGCTTAGCTGCAGTGGTGTGCATGGCATCAGGGGTGGTGCAAGCATGGGCACGTGTGTGTGTGTGTCCAGAAGGGAACCGCCTATGGTGTGGGCAGGGGAATCAGTCACTGTCTGTGGTTTGTGTGTTGTTCTCTGTGCACTGGATGCCTGTGTGCAGTGGTCCACGGTGCATGCACTGTGTCCATGGCACCCCATCAGACTGTCCATGGCCTGTGCAGCTGACACCCTTGCATGTCTCTGATATGTACAGTCTGCTGGCATGTCAGTGGTGGCTGTCCATACTGGACAACCACTGTACCTGGCACAATACCAGGTTGCCTCCTGTCACCAGTATGGTGCACTTCTGCCTCCGGTGGCACTGTGGCCTCCACTGTTGTTGTCCCCCCTCCATGCTGTCACTTGTGTCTGTTGCAGGGGATGTGCTCCATTGTCTGTCACTTGTGCTGTAGCCGCATGCTGGTGGCATACAGCTTCATAGTGCCTGCGCAGGGTGGCTGGCACACCTTTGCCATGTAGGGGTGCTGTCCATGTGTACACGGCTGCCATGGCAACACGCCAGTGGCTTGGTTGACCCACTACTGTGTTCTTGTGTTGGTGTACCCTTGGGTATGGGTGGGTGTTTGTCCATGCACTGTGTTGCATCCTGTGTGGTGCATGCTTCCATGCAACACTGTGTGTGTCTGTGCTGGCTGTTGTGGCCAGTACTGGGATGGGATGTGTCCTTATGAGGGTGTGCAGGGTGCTGTACTACTGGTGGTGGGGTCTGGGGCATGCCCTGTCACACGTGGGGTACCTTGTGTGTCGATGCATGGTCGGTCTGTCAGCTGTACCTCGGGGGGGACATGCAGGGTGGCACTGTGTATGCAGTTGTTACATCACTGTCTGCTGCTGCCTGCTGCAGGGTGCACATGGTGGGGCTGCCTTGCATGGCTCCATGGTGCACAGGGTTGCATTTTCACAGTGGGGGTGGTGGCATGCATGGGGTGTCCTGCACTGTTGGGCACTACTCCTGGGCAGGGTGTATGGGGATCATGGTGCAGGGTGTGCTCTGCATTGGTGGGATGGTGTGGCACGGGGTGGTCAGCCCTGTTTGTGTGCCAGTAACAGCTTGCCAGGGGTTGCGCTGGGACACCATGCCCCAGCTGTGGGTTGGTTGCTGGTATCCATGGGCCCGGTGGTTATTCCAGTTCTCCACCGGTTGTGCAGTGCATAGGGTGTGGGGGGCAATGTCTGTTCTCCTCTCTGCTCCTCTGCCTATCTGTGGCATGGGTGGTGGGCCCCTGCATCCTGTCCCTGTGCATCCCTGGTTGTGCTGTTGCACTGCTGCCCTGCTCCACAAGGCATCCCTGGTTGCGCTATGGCGCATCTGGACTGCTCCACTGAGCATCCCTGGTTGCACTATGGCACATCTGAACTGCACAACTGCACATCTCTGGTTGTGCTATGGCACAGGTGGTGCGATATTCAGTTGTGTGCCACAGGCGCATCTTGACCTGCACAGTTTTTGAATATCACGCTTCTTGCGTATGGGCGCAGTGGACTTGCTCTTGCTCCTGCTGTTGCACACTTTTTGGGCGCAGTTTAAATATCCAGGCCCATATGTATTTTCTTATCCTGAGTTTTTAATACGGATCTTAGTTCTTCCATTTTGTTTTGTAGACTTCTGGCATTAGCCATGTAGCAATTTATTATTTTACCTTCATTATGTTTATGTTTTGTCTTATTTGTAGTCTTGGTTGTTGATAAATCTGGGGGTACTATAGTATTCATACAATTCCTTATAGCCATACCCCCAGACTGAATCAGTTTAAATTTGGCTTTTGCTTAATTGAATTTGCCAGAAGTTTAGTCTCAGTTTTACTGAGATGTAATCCATCTCCACATAAGATGCCTTGTTATTCAAAAAAATATCCCAGTTATCTATGAAAGTGATTTGTCTCTCAGTACATTTGTTTTTGATTCTGGTATTTATCCTTTGTATAGTTTTATTTTTTCAGCATAACATTTCAACAAAGGTAGAATCCCCGATATCACTGGTGTTTGCCTGTGATTCTTAATAATATCAGTAAGATGCATTGTTTCTCCCACTATGTCCTTTTCATGATCTTTATCCATATTGTTGGTTCCAATGTAGAGCACAACTGTCTGTGTACTTGGTTGTTCCTCCATAATGTTGGGTACTATGTGCATAATATCCTTGATTCTAGCCCCTGGTAGACAATTTACTTTTCTATTAGTTTTGTCTTCCTCACATATCAGTGTGTCCATTCATCTTAATAATGAGTCCCCTATCACTAATAATTTCATCTCACGCTCATCATTTATATCTTGTAATGGGGTAAATTTATTCTGTAGTGTAATTTCTGATTGTTCTAGGGCTCTACAGCCTTTCTTCCTTGGTAGTTTATCTACCATTCACCATTCTTGGTCTTCAACTGTCATGTTAATTGATTCAAGGAGCATGCCATCATCTGGTTCCACCCTCACCTCTATTTCTTCCTGTTCCCCTCTCTTTCGCTTATCCTTTGGGATATTATTAATACTTTTGTGTGCATTCTTATTGAATATTTGCCTCAAACTATTAACCTCTCATAATAGTGCTCCTAACTCATTATATTTTGAACAAATAAAATTATTGGATTGAGTGGCCATTATATTTGTTGCATACATAAGACAGTTTTTACATTTTGTAATTGTGACAGTTTTGCTGAGAATAGCAAGAATGTCCTCTGAAGGATTATAAAGCTTCATTTAAAGTGCTGAACTTCAGACAATCACAAAAATAGTGTCTCTTAGTAAACAAACATAAAACTATAGACACTTACTTTTCCTTTATATCAACTATATACTATTCCTATGCACTGGACGTGCAGGACATGCAAGACATGTACCAAATGCACATGTCTGTGCATACATCTCTGCACATGAAGATCATCCGCCCGTCTGCTAGAGCTCTCTCCTCTCACTCTAGCCCTCTCTTAAATATGCCCAGGACCAGGAAGTAGGCCCAGTTTACGTGACTGTAGTCCAAAAAACAACAGGTTACAGGAGGAGCAACTGATGCAGTTTAAAACTCAAATTAAACCCTCTGACATATGAGGATCTGTACTGCAGTATAAGTGTTAAAATCCCCCAGAAAATTGAATTATTTCAGCGTATTTCGGTCCCTCACGTCTTCCTGTTTACTGTGTTGACTGTTGCCTAGCAACCCCACAGAAACACTACCCCTACTAGCATACCAGAAATTAGGCAAGTTTTAGAAAACAAGACGAGTTGTTCCTCTGCTGCACAACATGCTGTTTCACAGCTCAGAGCTGTCTCACAATATTGCTGAGCAGGTTTTGAAGGCTTCCACTTGCTCTAGCCCTCTCTTAAATATCCCCAGGACCAGGAAGTAGGCTCAGTTTATGTGACTGTAGTCCAAAAAACAACAGGTTACAGGAAGAGTAACTGATGTAGTTTAAAACTCAAGTTAAACCCTCTGACACACAAGGGTCTGTACTGCAGTATAAGTGTAAAATTCCCCCAGAAAATTATATTATTTCGGCAAATTTCAGTTCCTCACCTCTTCCTTTTTACTGTGTTGTCTACCAACTCCACAGAAACACTACCCCTGCTAGCCTATTGGAGGTAATGAGTTAAGCACCACTGCCAACTTTATAATGACCCAAGCTGGCTCTCTCCCTCTGCCTGCCAACAATACTCTTTAGGCTCCTTGATTGAATCAATATTCTGAACTCAAACATCTTCCTCATTTGCTGTGTTGCTTGTACCTCAAACCTCCTCCGATGGACTGTGTTCGGTGGATAAGTCCCTACCTAACATGTCCAGATGTCATACATCCAAAGGCTCTGGAGTTTTCTATCATACTGCCCCTAAGCTCTGGAACTCCCTTCCTCTTGCACTTAGGCAGGCAAGATCCCAAGTCAGCTTTAAAAAGGAGCTTCACTCTCATCTATCTCTCGCAGACCCCTGCACTTGTTTTGACCCTTTTTAAATCCCATCAACCTCCAGTTACTTCCTGCAATACATTCCACTACTTTACTCCTCCATTATCACTCAGTCCTTTCAATCTCCATTGTAAGATAATCTTGTCTTCCCTCTTATCACTCATTGAATGTTTTCATTGTTGAAACCAATTTTAATCAAGATTACACTGACTCTGTGCTAGTTTCTTACATCATATTATTGCAATTGGCTAAATTTATCAATTTACCAACTGTTCTACCTACCCTTATTTAATTTTTTGTACTTTTTTACATCATATAATGTTATTTTGGTTGTATGTATCATTTTTACTGACTGTTCAATCTGCCTATATGTAATTTTCTTGTACATATGCAATGTATCTGTTAATTATTTGTTGTACTCTCTCAGGTCATGCATGACAATAGTAATGTCTTGGTTAGTGCACTTTCCCGGTTAACAAAAACTAAACAAATAAAATAAATAAATAGGGGTTAACAAATAATAGAAGATTAAGTGTTGCGACCTGACCTCCTGGGTTCAATTCACACACACAAAGTCCCCAGAGGGAATCAGGAAGTGACCTTAACAAGAACCAAAAATAAGATAGTTAAATCAAACATAAAAAGCAGCATTAACTTGGTTATTAGATTATTGCAATGCTTAAGGACAGTTTAAAAAGAATATCAATTTAGCAAGTTATCACAAAGAAGTATCTATCTTTTTTAAAACAAGATTCAAAACTGTTTCCAAAATAATGAAACTTTTAGGTCACTTGATTATCTTGTTTTTTTTTAAAAAAAGAGTGATCTCTAGCAGCAAAAACCTATAGCCTATTCAACACACAAAATACAATAATCAATTTTATTTCCTTAGGTAAGGCTTAATGTTCCACTGTTCATTAAGTCCTGGAGGTTTCACACTTTTTAACGTGTATATCCAATAGCTCTCTCTTTTGAGGAGCTGATTGGGTCTGTTGCCACCTTTATACTGTATGGGAACATGTTCTATTCTCATAAACTTCAGTGTTTCCGTGTTGCACCTGTGATGTGAGTAGAAATGCAGACCACATGGGTATCCTTTCTCCCATTCTTGATGGAATGCACATGCTCCTGTACGCTTTGCTTTACTGGTCTAACTGTGCAGCCTACATAGAGTTTACTGCATGAGCACCACAATACATAAGCAAAAAAGGGCGTGTCACAGGTAATAAATTCCTCAATTTTCAGAACTATTTCTTCAGACAGTGGGTGTTTAAATTCTCTCTCAACTACTCCATAGTCACAAATATTACATCGGTGACATTTAAAGAAACTCCCTGGTCATTTTGGTAGCCACATGACTCCTACATTCTGTGAGAGTAATGGTTTGAGTCTACTATGGACAAACCTGTCTTTGATGTTGTGTGTTTTCTTAAATGATACCCTTGGATTGCTTCCTACTGCTCCTCTTACAGTATCATCACTCATTGATATCAACCAGTTCTTGTCAAGAACATTACCAATCCTGTCAGCCAGGTGGTTAAATAAAGTAACAAAGGTTACCATGTTCAAATCCTCACTTTCTCTATTGTCTTTTTCTTTCAGAAGTCCTGACCTTTCTTTCCCAAAAAGCTTTCTCCTTTGCATCACCAAGAAGTTTGCTATCATACCCCCTTTTCCTGAGCCTAATTTTAAGTTTGTCTGCCTGATCATGAAATGTTTCTTCATTAGAATAGTTCCATCTGAGCCTGATCATCTGACTATATGGTATTGCTTGTTTAAGTTTCTTGGGGTGTGCACTGTCATCTCTCAGCAAGCTATTAGTTGCTGTCTGTTTTCTAAAGCACTTGGCTGACATAACCTTTACAGGGGTCCTAAACAGTTCAAGGTCCAAACATTCAAGTTTTTCTTTACTTGTAGTATATGTAAACTTCACGTCATACTCTTTATCATTTAACCAATGTTTGAACTCTGGAATCAAATTAATGTCTCCCTCCCAAAAACACAACCAATCATTAATGTACCTGTGCCAGGATTTTATATGGCACTGATATGGGTTACTGTCTCTAGTCTGAATTTTTAACATCTCCTACTTGCCCAAAACAAATTGGCATAACTATGTGCCATACTGGCACCCATAGCATTTCCTCACTTTTGAAGACAGTGTTTACCCTCAAATTCAAAAGAATTATAATTCAAGATGACCTCTGAAGCTATTATAATAAAATCTATGGTCAGTGTCTCTGATTATCTTAAGTTTTCTAGGTAGAATTTGCTTGTTTGTATCCCTTGATTGTGTTGGATGTATGTGTATAGAGACTCTATGTCTATGTCTATCCAACAGCTATTTTCTGTCCACATTAAATTGCTGACCTTCCTCAAAACATCACCTGTATCTTTTAAATATGATGGAAGCAAAATCAAAATTTTTTGTAAAAAATGGTTAACAAAATATCCCAAATTTTCTGTAACAGACCCATTCCTAGGGACTATGTGTCTGCCCAGGAGGGTCCACTGATGGTACAGTGAACCCATGTGCATGAAGACCATTGAAGTAACATAAATCAGCTGAAGTCTGTGCATCACTGTGATGGTTTCTGCTGGTACCGGGACTGCCTCCCTGGTGTATTGGCCCTTCCCCCAAGACAACCCCGACCTGGAGTTTGTAATCCAGAGTCAGGGGGTTGTGGGGGCAAAACCTCCCGATATAACAAAGATGCATCCCTGGCAGTGCAGTGCCGACACTCAGCATTGTGGCTGTTGCTGTCGGAATGTCAGCACTGTGGATGTCACAGCGCCATAGTAAAACTGGGATGATCATCAGAATTTTTGTGCACTTTGGGCAAAACATTGAAACCTGGAGTAATTGGACACTCCCTCCAGATTAATTTATACTCCTTCTCTGTGATGTCCCCACACGCTACAGCCAAATTCAAAATCTTATGTAAATCCTTATTAAATTGCTGTTTAGGATCTCTTTGTAAATATGCATAATTCAATTCATTTTGCAAAAGATTATTCACCATTTTAACATACTGTGTTCTGTTCATCATAACAATACTACTACCTTTGTTGGTTGCTTTAATTTCCAAATCTGAATTATCAGAAAGAACTTTTAAGGCTAATTCCTCTTTTCTAATGATATTAAAGTGTTTAGAAATAGAGTTATTATTCAAAATATCTTCAACTTGTCTGGAGACTGTTTTTTCAAAGGCAGTCAGAGATGCATTATTAGAAATAGGGCAGAACATGGATTTACCTCTGAATTTAGTGTCCCTCTGTGTAGGCGCTCCCTGATCCAAACTACTTGAATTCAAGTTCACATTATTGGTGCTCATGTAATCCTCAGGTGCTTCTAAAAGTTGACTCAGCGTTTCATCATTATATTGTAAAGGTCTATATTTGGCAAGATATCTAGAATAGTGTCATTTTGTCCCAAAATATTTACTACAAAACCAAGATCTTTTCCTGAGCTTGTCAAATTTGTTTCTGTGCTACCCATGACATCAGAGGATGACTTTACCCTGATTTTTCTATAAAATTTCCTTAAGTCCAGTGCAATTTGAAATGTATTTATCTTTGGGGTGGATATGAAAGATAAGCCCTTCTTTAATACTGTCTATTGATCTTCTGTTAAGTTGTACCCAGCAAGGTTTATGATTTGTAGGGCATTCTCTTGCCTGACTGCAGTGGTCTGTTGGTTCCCACTTCCTCATTTGCCCCTTCTTGATTTTGTTCCTCCTTTTCTTTAATTACTGGTATCCTTTCTTCTCTGAAAAAGGATCCTTTCGTTTCTTATTTAAATTTTGTTCATCTGTATCCCCATCTGTGTTGCTAGATGTAGGGCCTCCTATGCTAGTTCTTGGTTCAATGCTATGATCAGCATTCAGGTTATCTCTCTGGTTCCTTTGTGTGCTGAAATGGACTCAGCTGTTGCTCCAGCCATGGCTCTTAGATCTCTTTTTACCCCACTTAAGGATTTCTCCTTTCCTGTAATCTTCCTCATCTTTCTGTGATTTCTTTCTCTTTCTTTCAATGATTTCCTTCTCATACAGTATTTATCGAGATTCTTCTGTGTCTTTGATTCTAAATCCTTCAATCCCTCATCCTGTTGCAGTTTTCTTACTGTATCTCTGGCCTCTTGTAAGTCAGTTTCCAGCCCCTCTAACTTTTATGTCTTATATTTAATTATTAATTCCACAAAAGGTTTGGAGCATAAACTCACTGTCTCCAACCACTCACTCTTGAAAGGAAATTCTTCCAGCATGCAAGATGGAATTACATTAATTCTTAGACCCCGGGAGCTTGGTCTTTATTCAGGTACTCTTCAATGGTGCTAATATTGTATGTAATGCCTATTTCTTTCTGTATTTTTTTTTGAGTTTGACAAAACTTGGTTTAAAATTGCTTGTTGCCTGTTCACCTGCAGTACCTGTTAATAATGTTTTTTGCATGCTTCCTCCTCTCTTCTGTGCTTGTAGTGGTCTGTTGGATTTTGGTTTCACAAAAGGATGTGGGTGTAGACAGGAGCAGAAAATGGGAGGGGGACAGAGGGAAGGGAGAGAAAGAAAGGAAAGTTGGGAGAGGGGAGATAGGGAGGGTGGAGAAGAACTGTACCAGGAGTATGGACTCAAGAGGAGGCTAGCATGTACAGGAAGAAGATGGTGAGTAGTAGAAGGCACATTTAAAGGAGTGAAGTGAGTGTGACCAATGGAGTGAGGAGAGGAGATGGTTTCAGATATAGGGAGGGCAGTAAGAGAATTCCACCTTCCTGGAGTTAGAGTAGGGGTAGGGAAGGTCAAAAGTGTGAGAGTCTCTAGGTTTTTGGAATAAAGATGGTAGTAAGAGTGAGAGGAGTGAGAAAGGAGAGAGGAGAGGAGAGGGAAGGGGTGAGGGACCCAAAACAGCATTTGGAGATAAGCAAGCGTACAAGTTTTGTAATGTTTTATGTCAGGCATGGCTGAAAAGGGGCTATGCCTAGACCACCTCCTGGTGAAAAAAAAATAAAAAAATAAGTATGGAAGTGCAAAGCTGTCGGAGGGAGGAAAGGGGGGAGAGAGAAAGGGAGGAGTAAAGGATGCAGTGGTGAGTACAGAAGGGGGCATTTGTGGCAAAATGGCAGAAGGCTTTGAAAAGAGAGTCCAGCCTAAAAAGGGAGGTGGAGGAGGCAGACCCATAAATGACATCTGCATAGTCAGAAATAGGAAGGATATTTTTTGTGAGCAGGTTGCAGCAGACTGGAAAAGATAGGGCATCTTTGTTCCCATACAAAACCCCGAGCTTCAGGTGGAGCCTAGAGTGGATATAGTCGAAGTAGGCCAAGTAGTTGAGTCCTCTGTCCAGTCAGATGCCTAGGTACTTATAGGCAGAGACTGTGTCCAGTGTGGTGCCATCAAAGGTGGAAAAGGAGGTGTGTGAGGAAATCTTGGAGAGTTTCTGAGGGGTTCTGAAAGTCATGGACACTGTTTTTTTTTTTTTATTTATTAACTTCAAGTTGGGTGACTTGGAACCAGTGCAAAACACGGGTGAAGACACTCTGCAGTTGAGCAGTCACCAGTGAGGCAGAGGGGCCTGAAGTGTAGAGAATGGTGTCTTTGGCATAGATGTGAATTTGGGAAGAAAAGCAGACAGAGAGGAGGTCATTAAGGAAGTTAGAGAAGAGGATGGGTCCAAGGACAGAGCCTCGGGGAATGCCAACCATGATAGGGAGGGGAGGAAGGGCATCTCCAGCTAAGACATGTTGGGTGTGACAAGACAGGTAGGATCTGAACCAGTCAATTGTAGGGGGAGTAAGACTCACAAATCCTAGTTTAGAGAGTAGAAGTGGATGAGATACAGAGCTGAAGGCCTTTGCTAGATCAATAAAAATGGCATAGATAAGGTGCCCTTGGTCCATACTGTGTGTGGATGGCATCAGTGACCTGGAGAAATGGAGATACTGTTGAGTATTTTTTTCTGTAAGCTGAACTGGTCAGGGGACAGAAAGTTGGAGGAGGCGAGGAAATAAGTAAGCCTAGCAAGGACTAGCGAAGTCAAAAAGGAGGAAGATGGTGCAGTAGTTTCCAGGTGAAAAGTGATCACCTCCTTTGTGGAGGGGATCTCTCTGGTGGATTCCCAGGCCAGTGGGACAAGAGGGACTGTACATAAACTGAACGATATGTTAAGCAGCTGGTATAGGGGAAGTGCTATCACAGGAGTGGAGATTTGAAGGAGGAGAAGGCCAAGACCAACAGGACTAGATTTGTGTGGGTTCAGAGATTGGAAGGCACAGAGAACCTCGTGGGCTGAGATGGGGGAAGTGGAAGTCATTTGGTGGAGGGAGAGAGGGTGGAGGATGGGGGGTGTTTGCAGGGCTATTCTATTGGGTACAGATAGTTAAGAATGTGTTTAATGTGGAGGCAATGGAAAGAGGGTCAAAAGGGAAGGGTGAAGGATTTGGAGCGGGGTTGAAAAGGGTTGAGACAGTCTGCCAGAATTTGTGAGGTCAGTTTAGGTTTTAGGGTGGACCTGAAGTATAGTGCCTTGGCATCTTGAATTGCTTTAGTGCAGGAGTTTCTTAGTGAACAATAGGAAGAGAGGTCAGTGTGGGAGAGGAAAGATTTATATTGTGCCCATGCATGATCATGAGAATTGCAGAGTTTGATAAAGTCAGTGGAGCTCCATGGATGGTGGAAGTGTCTGACTTTGTGTTGCCAGTGAAGGGCATGAGAGTTCCAGGCTTTATTTAGGAAGTGGCAGAAAAGGGAGAGGGCAGAGTCAATGTCAGTGGCAGAATAGAAGAGGGACCAGTTAGAAGAAGCAAGATCATGAAGTAGAGTAGCATTGTTTAGGGAATGTAAAGCTCTAACCCAGTGGTAAGTGTGGGTGGACGGGGAGGGAAGCAGTTTTTTACACAATAAGTCATGTAATGATTGTTGAATATGTCAAGGAGTATACCAGCAGAGATGCTGTGGTGAGGGTGAGTGGCTAGGACCCAGTCCAAGAGACTGTGGTTATGGGAGTGGAGGTTAGGCCTGGTGGGTTTGCTAATGAACTGGTGGAGGTTTAGTGATTTAATTTGTTGCATGGTGGACTTAAGGGTAGGGGAAGACCCAGTTTAAATGGTTCTATGTCATAAGGGCATCATTATGGCAAGGGTACATTGCTAAGATTCAATTTCGGTGATGTACACCACTGGGCGAAACAGTTAATGGCACACAGGACTCTGTGTTTTCTATGTCATGCAGGGGACTGTGCCCCCCGCACCCCCCCCACTTAAGGATTCTCAAATCTGGGGGGGTGCATATCGGAGAGGATGCAAAAGTGTGCAAAAATGAAAAACACTACTGGGCCGGGTGCAACAAAACATACCTGTGCCTGGACCCAACCCAGCAACCTGGCTGCCCCAGCCTAGCACCCACCCACCACACCATGGAGCCAGCTAGGCAGCTCACCATGGCACCACCTCAACAAACTCTTCCGCCCCCCACTCAGTGTGCTCACTCCCCACCCCGTGCACATGCACATATAGTGACATCCCGTTGCCATTCACAAATCCCCCCCATCCGGTCACCCTTTCTACTCCCTCGCCCTGTGGGTATGCGCCGCAAGTGGGTTGCCATTTCGGTAGGCTCCCACTTCTGACTAGCTCATGTCACAGGATACCATTTAAATTGAAGTCCCCTAGTAAGATGAGTTCAGCAGAAGAGGCAATGGTTGTGATGGAGGAGATAATGTCAATAAGGGAGGAGGGAGAGGTTCTGGGAAAGGCGTAAAGAACTCCAATCAAGATGGGAATAGAGGAAGGAAGTATTACTGTAGTTGAATAAGGAGGAGCTCATGAGTCGAAGGCACTGATTCATGAGTGGAGATTGAGCAGGGTAGCTTTTGCCAAGTGCAGATGGCTACACCACCACCACACTTAGTGCAGTCCTGCCAGTAAAGGTGGCAGTCAGGTATGGAGCACTGGGAGTCAAGGATTGTGGGCAAGAGCCATGATTCAGTAATGCAGAGGAAGTCAGGGGAGTGTTGGGACACCCAAACTCTGAGGTCAATTTTTGGGAGAAGGCTCCTGGCATTAAGGTGGCACAGAGTGTGGCCTTTGGAGAGTAAGGAGGATTGAGGGCTGGGGCCAGGGTAGGTTGGATATTACCAGAAAGGAGGAGGAGGAGGAGGTAGAGAAAGAAGAGTTTGCTTGAAAAGCAACTTTGTGTAACTTTGGCTGGCTGGGGTGTTTGAGTTTAGTAGTGAACATGTAGGAGAAGCAGAATCTGAGGATGAGTGCAAGGTTGAGAGAGAGGGAGGGTAAGATCCAGGGTGTGGAAAGGGAAAAAAAGTGAGGAGGGGTAGAATCAGGGGGGTAGGGCTGGTTGCAAAGGTGGTGGAGTGTACCAGTGAGGGGTGTGACCACAGTAGAAGGAAGGAATGGGCAGTCTCCAGAGGTAAAGAGTGGGTGGGATTATGGTGGGGGGTGGGGCAGGGAGGTAGCAGAGTAGGAGGAGGAGGGGGTCACAATACATGGTATGGGGACAGTTTTGTCAGAATGATACTAATTGTGTTTAAGAGCGGGGGACGTGTGGCGGTTGGAGTGTGGAAAAGTGAAGCAGTTAGCTGTTAGTGCTGGGAACGGAGAATTATAATATCTGACTGTTGTGTGCACTGTTATAGGAAGTACAAGGTCTGAGAACAGGGGGAGGTCACTTACTGAATACGCAATGTTCCTAAAGGGAACAATGTCCAGAAGGATCTTCTCCTAAACTCACATGGGTTTGGGGCCTGCACCGAATGACAGTGGCATCACTTAGACTAGCTAACTCTTGCTAAGAGTCTGTTGAAAGAGAGTGAGATTAATATACAAGTTAGCCAGCCTGGGAGTGGGTCCCAAGATGATAGCCGGGATAAAGAATTGGCTGGAGAATAGGACACAGAGGGTAATAGTAAATGGAGTCCACTCTGAGGAAAGAGGGGTTACTAGTGGGGTGCCGCAGGGTTCAGTATTAGGACCGGTCCTCTTCAATGTCTTTGTAGCGACATTGCAGAGGGACTGGAAGGAAAAATATGTCTCTTTGCAGATGACACAAAGATCTGCAACAGAGTTGATGCTAAGTGGGGTGGAAAGGATGAGAAGGGACTTGGCAAGGTTAGAGGAATGGTCAAATGTGTGGCAGCTTAGATTTAATGCTAAGAAGTGCAAGGTAATGCACCTGGGAAACAAAAACCCAGGGTAAGAGTACACAATGGGGGGTGAGATACTAACAACAACAAAAATGGAAAGGGACCTTGGAGTAGTCACATCAGATGACTTAAAGGTGGGCAAGCAATGTGAGAGGGCAGTGGTCCGCTATATTCAAAAGGTCAAATAGTGCATGCAAACTGCATTAGCGGCAGGCAAAATTATAATGAATGTAAGGGGCCAACTGAGGGGGCATGAACATGAATACAGGCGCAATGCTATATTCAGTGAATAGCGCTGCGCAGTGTTTTTGTGCAACTTAGCACAACACTTTGCATGGTGCAAATTACTGCCCAGGAAAAGGTAGTCTTAACTCTGGGCAAACCAGCTTTGCTCAATGTTGTGGCTTTGTGCAACTTTGCAAGACTTTTGCATGGCTTTGCATAACCCTGACCAGTAAGTATGACACACAGAAATAAGCCAGACATAGAGGAAACATGCTGCTCACTGATGGCATCCCTATGATGCCATCATCTGCAACCAGTCCCAGCCATGCCAGGCAGCAAGTTGTAACCTGGCTTCCAGTGGACACCATGGCAGTGTGGCCATACAGCACACACCTGCAGACCACACTTTGGTGGGCACCAACAGGTGTCAGCACACATATACAGCACTTTGGGCATGGAGGGAGATGAGAGAGGGTGTACAAGTGGCCAGGCTGCACCACAGGCTGGGTGCAGCCACAAGGCTAGGACAAGCCACGCAGTGCACATGGGCCAATGTTGGGAATACCCCAACACCACTGTGCCTGTCTGATGATATGTGCCCCCCAGCCACATACCGCACATCTGTACAGACACCACAGCAACAGCACACACAGCATCTATGTATATGTCACTGTGAGCATTCCATGCCAGTGGTGCAGCATCTGTGGGTCGCACAACTGCATAACAGTAATGTCCACTGTCAGTAAACACCTGCAAATTGGGCCTGTCACTGTGTACAGTGCAGTGGTCATCACTACCCTACACACCTTAGGCATTGCTGTGTCCCTCACACTACTGGCCTCCTTGCTACTGTAGTGCCTGCTGTGCATGGTAGCATGAACTGCAGTTTCACAATTGCATGCAGCACCACCACCTGTGCCTGTACTGTGTAGTCCCATGGGGCACAATATCCTATACTGTACTGTAGAAATGTAGCCTGCAGCTACCATCATGCACTGCCAGACTGACCTACAGGTGGAACTGTGGGCAGACCCAGCAAACGCCTGTACTTCCAGGCTGACCTACAGGTGGAGCTGTGGGACCCTGCAATAGCGCTGGGCAAACTGCATGCAAATCAGGTCATAATGAGATGCTAATCTGGATGTTTGCCCACAGGCTACCTAAGTAGGCTTATTTGCATGTCACTTTTGAATATAGCAAAGTTTTGCCCCAGGCAAATGTGATTGCACCAGGCAAATGGCTTAGCTCTGTGATAAACCTGTGCAAATGTGTTTGCGCTGCACAAACGTTTCAGAAACAGTGTACATTTTGGCAATGTAACAATGTAATTTCACATGCACTGCTGCTTGCAGCTTTATTGACCCCACTCCTTTGCTAACACACACATAATTCACCTCTGTTTTCCTTCACGTCGCTGTTAACTGAGATGCTGTTGTGGTTTGCACTTCCTGGTTGCTATATTTAGAGCTGTCTTATTCACAGGCTATTTTTGCACTGCACTCCCAGCCCAGTTTGCCTGGCTTCGTTAGCATGCTATATTCAGCAGGTTTAGCACTGGGGCTATCCCTTTTAAATATAGCGGGCTATTGGATCTGGGCTAATTTAGCATGCTGGGCAGTGCTAATTTAGCCCCGGGGCAAGAAGACAATCAGATGACAACACTTTCAGATTTACAGGTAGCTGTTGTTGCAGGGAGCTACCCTGATGTTTACTCATGATACCCAATGCTGGACACAGACAGGACAAAATCGAGACTGCAGGCTGTTGAGCTGGAGCGCCCAGAGAAGGAGGGCCCACACGAATCACCGAGGCATCATTCCTGTTCAAGGCGTTGAGTAGGGGGCTGATCCCCAGGCTGGTCTCTCATCGATGACTTTCTCTGTGTAGCAAGTATTCTGGCAGGGCCAGTGTAGCAGGGCCCAGATTAACGGAAATGGATATGGATTCAGTCCGTGGAGCTGGATACAGCCTGTGGCAAGCAAAACACAGTTCAGACACACAGTGCGGAACCAAATCATGACCCCCTATAATCACACAGCACATTCACATGTAAGGAAATTCCACTGCACTTGATAAATGACTCTCCGTTTGCAGTTACAGAATCTCTGCACAATCCGGGAATTCAGAGGTAGCTGGAAGTCCTGACAGGCCAATCGCATTCAGCAGATCTTTGGTCTTCTTCAGGTTAAAGCCTGGTCACAATTCAGTGGCTTAATTCGCTCTTCAAATTTGGATTCAGTCCGAAAAAAACACAAGTTCCCTCTCAGGGACAGCAGACAGGCACGCAGGCCAAACTCAGGCCTTTCCACAGTTCTCCCGTGTGATTCCACTATGAGTTGCTGCTCGAACTATCTCGAGCTGTTACTTCTTCACTTCCTAACTCAGATCTAACTGAAACTGCAAGCAGTGTGGGACTTTCCCCAGGATCCAAAAAGTTCTGTTGGCTGATCTGTCTGTCAGTCACAACAAGGGCTCCCCCTCCAGGTTATTTTAAGTGCCAAAAGCCCAAAATAGCAATTCCTACAAGTTTGTCCCCACCAAGCCGCTGTAGGCAGGCTCCATTTTAGAGTTCCAAATGTACTGGTTGTCCCATTCTGACAGTCCAGGACCAAGATGATGGAAACAAACAGAACTGTCCATGTGCAAAGAAGGCAGGTTAGAACAAACTGCAATATTATTACTAGTCTAACACATGATCAGCAAACAAGTACATCTTCTAACAGAACTCCCGCTCAGATTAATTATGGCTGCAATGCAGGCAGCTCTTAAAGAGACAGTACAAAGAGGCTATACAGGCACTCTCTGGCAATACATTTAAACTGCTAAAACACAGGACACCAGCCTGGCAGTGAACATTTAGGAAAGCTCAAGGAAGACTTTTCGGGAACCCCCATTTGTGGGGAAGGGGGGGTTACATATATTTTTGTATTTCTGCTGTAAATTTAAAACTACTAAACCAATGTGTTCCCAGTTTTGTTAGATACCCAGACACATGTACATTTATTTATTTATTAGTTTTTTGTTCACTGGGTTGGGTCCACTAGGCAAGTAAATTCCTATTTATTTATTTATTGAAATGTTTCACCAGGAAAGCACACTGCGCAACAGGCTACTCATCTCCTGGTGCGACCTGGGGGAGAGGGGGTACAGAGGATGAAAAGAAATACATACAAGGTGCACTAAGGGATTAGTTACATTCGGTGAACATACAGTTGGTAATTGAAATACATCCATGGTACATACGACAAACAGTTCCATTACAAAGAACATACAGCTGGCAATTTACAGTAGGCAATTTAGAATATTTATTTATTTATTTAGTTTTTGTTAACCGGGTAAGTGCGCTAGTCGGCAAGTGACTGTTTTCAGGCACGACCCGGGAAGTACAATTACAACACACAAAGAGTACAGCCAGATTATTAAGACAACGAGTACAAAAAATGCAGAGAGAAATACATATGGCAATGTAACATACATTAGTAAACAAAAATATACTTTATTAGGGAGGGGATCAAAAGGGCAACCCAGGCACATAACACATTCTCAAACCAGAATGGTTATAGTAGTAGGGAATTATTATGGTATGGATGGAGCAGGTAAAATTACAGCAGGGGTGGTGGCAATATGAAGATGCTTGGGTAACTAACAAGAGCATGTGGTTTACTGGAGTTACTAAGTGCCTTGAGGAAAGAGTGGTTTGGCATTTAGGTAACAAGTGAAATGGGAAGAACAAGGGAGAGGGGAGATGTGAGAAGGGGAATGATAGCCTGGTCTAGAGCCCCAACAGAATATTTAGAACACAGCATAGGTAGAGCCCACATGACAAGGCTAGGGAAATAGACATGCCCACAGAGGAGAAGAGATTCCACAGGAAGGTAAACAAGTTCAATGGGTGAGAGGGGGAGGAAGGTGGGTTCTGGAAGAGGAAGGAAGGGAGAGCTCAGGGGCTCAGTTGGCATATAGGTGGGAGGGTTGGGGAATCCAAACCCTGGGGCCCCTCCAGGATGTTAAGAACCCTGCAAGGGGCAGGGAAGGCAGTAAGAGAAGGGAGGGGAGCTGTCAGAGTACAGGGAAGAGGGATCAAAAACCCTGGGGCCAATCCTGGATTCTGAGAACCCTGCAAGGGGTAGGGGAGACTAGACGAGATAGAGGGAGGGAGGGAGGTATGATCTGGAAGAGTACAGTAAGTATTATATACAGATATGTACTGCATGACAATAGGAGCCAGTAGAACAGGCAGAAAGTGCAACATTGCCATTAAAACTCAGACCAGACATAATACAGTAATGAGAAGCAAATGGCAAGGCTCTTACTTGACCACAATAAAATTTACAAACATATGGCTAGTATCCAATGGGAGAATATGCCTGGCTGAACATGGATCTAAACTGAACACACAATTCAAATGTAGGATCACAATTTAAAACTAATTTGGAGGACAAAACTTGGTGTATAGTGTACAACATGTGTCTGGAGGACCCTATCAGGAGCAAGAGAAGGTGGATGAACTGCACTAGATGTTTCCAGAGTGCTCCTTTGAAAAGCCTGTATGAGGAAAAACTGCAGACCACTAGCAGTAGAGTATTCCAGAACTTCCGGGCAAAGATTGAGAAGGCCAGTTCACACATCTTGGTGGAGCATTTTGGAACCAGATGGAAAGGTGCACCGAAAGATTTGAGCAAGTGGGGTTGGTGAGGGAAATAGGGCAGGGGATGAGGATCTGAATAGCTTGTTGAAAAATCAAATAAGCATTTTTCATTAGATATACATGGTAAGTGTCAGGTGTATACCTGCCAGTGCAGAGAAGATATAAACATTTACATTTTTAGAAAGTTGCCACAAAATGCCACTAATAATTACATAGTGAAATTCTGAATGCCTGTACATTACAATTTTTTAAACCAAGTCTCTCTCGATGTTTAGTCAGTTTAATGACCCTTACAAAAATGTTATTCATGCTACTTTTACATATCTAGTTTCAAAGGAGACTCTGTTATAAGCAGATAAATATTTTCACTAACTTCCCCCCAAAAAATAAAAGGCAAGACTTTGAGTTCCTATATGTCTGAAATGACTCATGTAAATGGCACTTTTTTTATTATTCAATAAGCTTTATTCAACATGACATATACAGTAAAAGTCAGAATAAGAGCAGACAGTGCAAAATGGCAGATTACAAGATTATGTAACAAGTCTGCCCATTCCAGTCATTTTACAAGATAAGTGTCAACTAAAATACAAACAGAATTACATAACATACATAAAACTACACAGCTAACCCCCCAAGCCCCCCACTAGGTGCCAATCATAATATATGCTGTCCACACAGAGATCTAAGTTGATTGAATGGATCTATTCTCTAGGGTTTCCAGATTGTAAGTAAAGCATCTAAGGGGCCCCATTTAAGTTGGTATCCACTGAGATGATCAGCCATTGATGCAATGTGTCATTCCAAATGAAGGGCCAGTAAAATTTCTCTATGCCATTCTATCACAGATGGCAAGGATTCTTCCTTCCAGTGCCTCATGATAGTTAACTTGGCTACAGCAGATACCATAGTTATATGAGCCATTCTTGTCCTAGGGATATTCAATTAATCAATCATTCTTTATTTATATAAGGCACCTTTCTTAAACCAAGGGGCCTGTACAATATTACATAAAACAATAAATAGTTAAAACAACACTAGAATAATCAGAAATCATTAAAGGCTTTACTGAAAAGGTAGGTTTTCAAAGCTCCTTTAAAACTTTGGACAGTCGAGCAATTTAGCACTTGACGAGGTAGAGAATTCCACAGGGTTGGGGCCATGACGCTAAAAGATCTTGCCCCTGAAGTTTTTAAGCGAACCCTGGGAATCTCTAGCAATCCCTCGTCAGTGGATCGGAGAGAGTGGGGGGGACAGTAGGGACAAAGGAGCTCTTTCAGATAAGCAGGTCCTTGATCATGTAGGGCCTTATAGGTCAGCAAACCGACCTTGAAGGTTATTCGCCAGCTAACTGGCAGCCAGTGCAGTCCGTGGAGCACAGGCGTTATATGACTGGACCTAAAAGAACCAGTCAGCAGCCTGGCTACCGCATTCTGCACTAGCTGCAGGAGGCGAATTTCAACCCCCGGTAGCCCAAGGTAAAGGGCATTGCAGTAGTCAAGGCAGGAGGTAACGAAGGCGTGAACCAAAGTTGGAAGATCATCTGGAGAAACCAGGTGCTTCACCCGGGCGATGTTCCTCAGATGGTAAAAAGAGGTTTTGACAACTGCTGACACCTGAGATTTAAATGTCAGACAGTCATCAAATACAACACCCAGGTTCCGCAGCCGGTCTGAGGTAGTCAGCTGGACACCCCCAAGCCATAAGCCTGAGGGCAGTCCAGCTAACAAACCCGCCTCCCAGTGACCCTGGTCCACAACCAACACCTCAGTTTTTCAGGGTTCAACTGCAGCCAACTCACATTCATCCAGTCTTGGATTTCGGCAAGACAGTTGTTAAAGACCGAAATGGCAGCATCCTGGCCGGGCACAAAGGACATGTACAGCTGGGTATCATCTGCATAGCAATGAAAACCCAAACTGTACCACCTAATGATCACTCCTAATGGCAGCATATACACTGCAAACAACATGGGTGCCAAAATGGAACCCTGTGGTACCCGGCAGGATAGGGAGACTGATGCCGAGGAAAAGATCCTGGACACCACCCTCTGAGTCCTATCCTTAAGGTAAGATAAAAAAAAACACCTGAGGACTGTATCAGACAGTACACAGATAGATCGCAAAAGTTCCAGTAGCACACCGTGGTCCACAGTGTCAAACACTGCAGAGAGATCAAGAAGGACCAAGATGGAACAGGCCCTTCGATCTCTCGCTATTAGGAGGTCATTTAGTACCCGTACAAGTGCTGTCTCAGTACTATGCCTTTTCCTAAATCCAGACTGGAGAGAATCATAGACATTGTTGTTGGTCAGATGATCATCCAACTGTGATGCAGCCACCTTCTCAATAACTTTACCCACAAAGGGTAAGTTAGAGACAGGCCTGTAATTTGCCAGACAGTCCGGGTCCAAGGAGAACTTCTTAAGAAGGGGCTGAACTACAGCTTCCTTCAGAGGATCTGGAAAAATCCCCCTCTCCAAGGACCTCCAGACTATCTCAGCAAGGACTGGGCCAGTTTTATCCACACAACCCACTAAGAGACGTGTGGGGCCCAGGTCCAAATCACTGTTGGTTGAACGCAGTGATTGGATGATCATCACAATGTCATTGATTTTGGGGAGGCTGAATTCAGACCACACAAACTGGGTGTCCGACATTTCCTGCCGACCATCACAACTCCCATTGGAGAGGGTCAAGCAGACATCAGATCTGATTTTGGCAACCTTATCTGCAAAGAATAGGCAAACTCCTCACACCGTTCTTGAGAAAAGGCTCTTCTGGGCTGAAGACAGATTGGATTGCACAATCTGTCCACTGTCCGGAAGAGCTGAGCTGGTCTATTCTGTGCAGTCACAATCTCTCTGGACAGGAATTCTGCCTTCTTATGAGAGATTGCGGATTGATAGACCACATAGTGGTCCATCAAACTAAGTTTGTCACCATCCAGACCCGACCTCTGCCAACATCTCTCCAACTTTCATCCCACTCTCCTCAACTCCCTCAGAGTCTCATCAAACCAAGGAGACCTGGGGCAAAGAGTGAGAGGACAAACACAAACAGGAGCAATGGAATCCAGGGACCCTGCCACCGCCTTATTATAGGCAAGTACCAGCTCTCCTGGATCCATGCAAACTCTCGGTAAGCCCGATAGGTCCAGCACCACCATCAGGTCATCCGGGGAAACACCCCTTAAAGGGCAGTACCGGACCATTTCCATAGGGGCTGACCTATTAGGGGTGGCCTCAAAACTGAAGCCAATAGAGTGATGGTCCAACCATCCGACTGGTTCCATCACCAAGTCGGATATCTCCATCCCCAGAAGGAACACCAAATCCAATGAATGACCACCAATATGAGTCAAGGAGGAAATAACCTGTGTGAAGCCCAGTGAAATTATTAATTGGAGGAAGTCTTGACCAAAATGCGAGAGTTCATCGTCAACCCAGGCATTGAAGTCCCCCAGAACCAGCCATCTGGGGGACCCCAATGTCAGGTCCACAACGAAGTCTGTGACTTCCCACAGGAAATGAAGTCTGCGACTTCCCACAGGAAAACATTCTCATCACCTGGTGGATGGTATACAAGAAGTATCCTGCGCCCCACACCCTAACCTAAGCTACATTCAAAGGATTTGGTAGTTCCCACTGGTACCTCCACTAGGCCCAGTTCTGTTCTAAAGCAGATAGCAACACCCCCTGCCCCCACGATCCACCCTCGGGTGGTGTATCACTGAGTACCCGGCTGGAACTGCTGCCACCAAAACTGGTCCAGCATTCTCATCCAGCCAGGTCTCAGTGATGCACGCCAGGTCAGATGACCCAACAAAATCAGTTATCATAGCCGTCTTGTTTTTAATAGACCTGGCATTGCACAACACTGCCCGAGTAGGATGAGCCTCCAAGGATGACCATGCTACCTGCTGACTATAATCAGAACCCTTGGGTATGGGCACCAGACAGGGAGGTCCCCTTTTCTGGGCCCATTTCACCCCAGGGTGTCTCCTTGTCCCCACTATCCCTATCTGCTCACTCCTTTCCATTCCCCTTCCGGACCCAGCCCTCATCCTCCTCCTTCTTCCAACAATCCCCAGAGCCCTACACCATCTATAAACCTCCAGCGGTAAGGGGGTACAAGAAAAAGGACAAAGGTACCTGAGTCTGGAGGGGGAATAATACCTGACTGTCCTAGTGTTGTCCCAGTGCACAATTAACACAACAAGTAAACAACCTAAAAAATTAACCCACCTCTTAAAACTTAAATAAATACAAAGCTCTATAATGAAAAATAAAATACAATTTAACCAAACCTCAGACTGTTGATTTTAAGGGCTCTCACCCCCCAAACCCAAACAAAGACATATAAACAAATAAAAAACACTAACTGAATTCCCCCTCCCCACCCAATCCTCTCATAACTGGGGAAGAGAGATAAAACAATATACCTTAAAGTAATTAATTAATTAAATTAATTCCCTCCCCGCACAGTCCTCTCACCACTGGGGAGAGAGGAAAATACTCCCAATATCAAACAATAACATAAACTATAAATCTAATAAACAAATAAATAACTAAATAACTGGATATACAGTCCTCTCACCACCCAAATATCCAGATAAAAATAAAATATTATAAACCAATTCCTTTAATCCAAACAAAATATCTATAACTTAGAAAGAACTAAAGTCTGAAGTCAAATGTTCACTACAGTTTCACCAAGCTCTAGGTTGGCTAGTAACCAGTTCACCCCTCTCACAGGTGAAAACCAGTTAGTTCAATACTTCAGACCGATCTCAAAATAAGTCAGAAATTTGTCTCTCCAAATAATAGTTCAGGTTTTAAAATGAGCTCCCATTTTCACTTGAAGACCTCAAACAGAAGTTTCATGTTCAAATAAATAAGAGCAGTCTGTAATTAAAGTTCACTGTGCAGACCCACAGAGCAGGGAAGATCCAAAAATCAAGTATCCAACTAAATTTAAAAACTCACAGTTAAAACCAGATATAATGGAGCAGAGAAAATCAGTCCAGGATACCCAGAGGATAGCAGTTAACTTCCTTCACACTGCCAGGGGACAAAAAGTTTGATTTCTTCATGCAGCCAGCTAGATTATAGCAGACATTGCTTCCAAAACCAAATGTTCCACGGCTTCAGGACACCTGGCTTCTCTCACCTGGCTACAGGGAGGTCCCCACCCCTAACCCAGTCCCCCTTTCCAAACCCGCTCACCGCTCTGGCTGCCTGCCTACTGCCGAGCGATGAACACAGAAGAGCTGCAGTACAGCCGCCCTACAACAGCGGCACCACGGCTCACCACTGGCTCGAGGTCAGGGCCAGGGAAGGATCTCCCTCCAGTCCACCAGGACTCCCTCAAATTCAGAGCAGAAAAATGCTCCAGACTCCTGGCCACTTGTCGAAATCTCTTCCGAATGCAGCAAAGAAAGCACTCCTCACCACACGCTACTCCTCGCAGCACATCCATATTAGAGGGATAATGGTTGAGGACTGATCTCTGGCATGAACAGTGGGTCTAGCCCTAAGATTGGATCAATAGAGTTTCTAATTGTTTGGCAATAGTTATGTACTTTAGAACACATCCATAACATATGGTATAAATCTCCGTCTATTGCTAAGCATCATTGACATTGAGGGGAAGGAAGCCTACCCATTTTATATAGGCGTATTGGGGTGAAATGTAGATTGTACATTATATTATATTGTACCAAACTAAGTCTGTCCTGCTTAATGAATCTGTAAATATTACCCCAAATCTGCTTCCATATGCTGACATCTTCAGAGATAGACAATTTTTGGGTCCAGTAGTAGCATATATCTTGTGGCAAATGAGGATCTAGAGACTGTAGTGTTTTGTATATCTTGGAAACAGAGTGTGGTTGGTCAGCTACTTGGAAAAGGGTAGATGGTTCCATTTTCAAAGGGGCATATCCTTCCTGTCTCATCAGAAAATAGTCCAGAAGGTGCTTTATTTGGCAATATTTAAAAAGGTGCTTCTTATGAGCGTGGAAGAACTGCTGAAATTGAGGAAAGGGGAGTATGTCCCCATCAGGGGCTATATCCTGGAGCTTAGCATGCTCTAAAAGCTCCCAATATGAGGAAGACACATGTCTGTTTTCCATTTTAAATTGAGGATTCCCCACTAATGGTTGTTCTAGGGACTTATGCCAATCTAAAGCCAAGTACCTTTGCATTTGATGCAATGCCCTGATGGACCATCCAATCAGGGTGCCTTTTAGGAGTTTAGGAAGCAGTTTCGGGGAGGAGTAGACTAGAGATGTTAAGGTACAATAATTCTTAGAGGCCAGATATTTTTCAATATCTAACCAAAGAGGTAAATATGTTTCTGTGTCCTGCAAAGTTAGAGGGGAGGGCCAGTATCTTAACTTACTTACTTGCACAGTAGTAGGTGAAAAAGGATGGAAGAGCCAGTCCCCCTTGTAACTTGGGTGGTGTGAGCTTGGAATATGCTCGTCTAACTCCCTTCCCTTTCCACAAGTAAGAATTCAGCATCTACTGTAATTTTGTAAATCAGGACTTGGGAAGGAAGAAACCCAGCATGCCCATAGGGTACAAAATTCTAGGGAGCACATTCATTTTAATTGTGTGGATCCTTCCCCATAATGAGAAGGGAAGAGAGCCCCATCTGTCAAGATTTGATTTCAGTTTAGACAAAAGGTATTTAAGGTTCTCATTAAACATGGTAGGTACATTCCTTGCAATCTTAATGACCAGATACATTAAAGATTTCAACTCCCACTTCAGTCCAAATTCTTTTACTACACCATATGCAAGTCTTGCATTCATTGGGAAGGTTCTGGTTTTTGAGAGATTCAATTAATAAAAGGAAACCTTGGAAAAAAAGTTTCTTTATCTAACAATACTGAGATACCTATTACGGGGTCTTCTAGATGTAATAATAAGTCATCAGCATATGCCGATAAGAGATGTTGCCGTTCACCAACTTTGACGCCTTTAAGGTATGGAGAGGATATCAATCATCGTGTAAAGGACTCTAGGTATAAATTAAAAAGAAGTGGGGATAATGGACAGCCCTGTCTGGTGCCACGACATAATGGGAATGGGTCTGAGAGCACACTATTGCACCAAACCCAGGCAGATGGAGAGAAATATAAGATATGGGTCCACGTGATGAACTCCTTTGGGAGACCAAAACATTCTAGTGTAAGAAAAAAAAAGTTCCAAGAGACCCAATCAAAGGCCTTCTCAGCATCTAGAGATATTAGAGCCATTGGGAGATCTGATTTTTTGGCCATCGAGAGGAGATGCAGTAATCTACGCATATGATCACTAGAGGATCTGTTTACCATGAACCCCACCTGATCTGTGCCAAACAGTTTCCCCATAACAGGCCCAAGCCTATTAGCCAGTACTTTTGCAAGTATTTTAACATCAGAATTATGGAGAGAAATGGGGCTGTAATTCTCTGGAAATTGTGGATCCCTACCCGGCTTAGGGACAACTACAATAAGAGCTTCTAGGAAATTATGGTCAGCTATTCCTTTCTCATACCAGGAATTAAAAACATCTCTTAAAAAGGGGGTTATCTCTGATACACAATATTTGTATAAGTTACTTGGGAAACCATCTGGCCCCGGTAACTTATCTAAGGGAATTTGCTTAATGACTTATTCAATCTCCCAGGCATGTATGGGCGCTCCCAAGGGAAGGGCCTCAGTAGGTGACAAATACAGAAGTTCAACCACTTCTAAGTAGAATCTAATTTCTTCCTCTGTGGGCATGTCCTCTTTGTCGACTGCATAAAGTTGCTGATAATATTTCTCTGGTCCCACAGCTATTTTTCTAGGGTCAGTGGTTATTTGACTTGTGTTAGTGAAATATAAGCCAGGTATGAATCTGGCAGTTTCTGCTTGCTTAAGTCGGATAGCCAAGAGCATTCCAGCTCTTTCCCCTGATTCAAGGTATTTAAGTTTCATCCTTTTGAGAGAGAGCTCAGCCTTTTGTGCCACAAGGTTGGAAAATTGGGCCTGCAAGCTATGGAGAGTGACCCAGTCCTGCTCCAAAGATCGGCCACTAATGTTCCGTTCCATAGCCTTAATCAAGTTAAGTAATTCTATAGAGCAAACTCTGAATTGGTGAATCCTAGTGGTAGATAAATGTATAAATTCTCCCCTTAAGGTGCATTTTAAAGCTACCCATACCATTTCTATGTTTGATACCAAGCCAAGATTACATTCTAAAAAATTCCGGATGCATTTTTTGATATGCTGTGATATGTTCAATATTTGCAGGAGCTGATTATTCAGGTGCCATAAGGAATCTCTCCTACTCCCTGGACCTGACAAGAGCATAATGGAGATAGGAGGGTGATTCGATATGACATGTGCATGAATAGTTGCATCCAGTATTTCCAGTACAGCTAGAAAACTCACTAGGAAAAAATCAATTCTAGAACAGGTGCAGTGTGGAGAGCAGAAAAAAGTATATGACCTCTCAGTCGAATTCAACACCCTCCAGATGTCAACTAAGCTGGCCCCCGTCATTAGATCCTTCAAGGCTCTTTGAGCCAGGGTTAGGCCACATCATTTAGAGTTTGACCTATCTAACTGCAGCTGGGGGGTAATATTCCAATCCCCTCCCAATATTATAAATACAGGGGAATTGTAGGACAAGAGACCTAGGAGGTGTATAAAAAACTGAGGGGAATCAACATTTGGGCCACATATTGATCCTAATATAACATGTTGCCTAGCTAGGCTTCCATGTACTAGGATGTAGCACCCATTAGTGTCCCATATCTCCTGTTTCAGCTGAAAGGGGACATTTTTATCAATCAATATGTCCACCCCCCCCCCTTTTTTGGTAGAAACTTCTGCACCAAAGGTCTGGACTACCCAGGTCTTTCGTAATAATGAAGTGTCTTCCCTTTGAAGATGAGTTTCCTGCAAGCATGCAATTCCAGCTTAAAGAAATTGGAGATGTTTTAGGACTATCTGTCACTTGCTTCTATCTCGTGCCTCTCTAATGTTCCAACTCAAGATCATATAGGGTCCAAACATCCAAAAATCAATAACAGGTAATCAAGATCCATATACATTTATTCAAGGTAAGTTCTAACAGCAGTACCATCCTACCTACTAAATTCTTACAGACACATATAATTGGCACCCATACTATTCCTCAAAACAACAACCCCATAACTAAGCCCCTTAATAAACTCTTAAGAAACAATCCCTGGTTCCATAAACAACACTGATTTACCATGTCTGTCAGATGATGCCTTTATGCAGCCCAGGAAAAAGTTACCCAACCCCCTCCCCTCGGTCAAAAACCAATACCCTATGTTCTAGTCGAAAGCTCTGCCATATCCCCAGTATGTCAAATGTCCCCCCGAGGGATAAAAAAAAAAAAAGGGGGAGTTATGAATATTGCAGACATTGTTTTACTACACCATCTGTCTGTGAATAAAAGCAAAACCAAAGAACAGTCAATCCCATTATACAAAGCTCTGATGTGGGATATTACTTAAAACAGGTCAAAAAAACACAGAGGCTTCTTTTAACAATTAGAGAATCCTACGTTAAATATAAACGAATGCAAGTTGTTTTCTTGTCAACTCTAAGTTTAACAGAAGCCTACAATTTCTCCCGGGTACTCCCATCTAGTGGCTAAAAGAAACTGAAACACCTTTGAAGTCACTGATTTAAAACATAAATAGCCATATGGTACACAGCAAACTGAAAAACAGAATAAATCAGGCTTATAACCCGGACACCATGCCATTTAAAGGAAAAGAGAAAAAAAAAGAAATATTTTACTAATTGCAATAAGTGATTCAGCTGTAAACTTAAACCCCATTGAGGCACCTGTGTTATTATGTAACGCTGCCACTATGTTCCTTAGTTAAAAAAGGGAAAAGTCTACCAAGTTAAATCAGGCATGTCTTCAAATGCTGCCGAAGTCCTGCTAAAAAATCAAACAATCTCAGTACTCTAAAAGTCGAATCTCTCACACTTGATGAGATTTTTGTAAACCTCAAGTTCTTCAGTGGCAGACCATTTCTCAGAACAACGCGATCAGCCTGGTGCTTCTAGACTACACTCTCACTTCCAAGGCGGCAATACAGTAATTCAGGAGCCCAAATCAAGCCAATGAAACATCCAGCTTAAATGATGCTTTGGAAATAGATAGGAGAGGGTAGAACAGACCAGATCATCGTACTGCTGATTGCCACAAAGGAGAGCTTTAAACCAAAGTATACCTAGCCAATAGAATCCAATCTTGCTCATTTGAAGAGATCTGGCAGTAATCTCCTGAGCTCCGTTTTGGCGTGCTCCATTGTCTCAAAGGACAACCATTCGTCATTGATCTTGACACACAGGAGAGCAGGGTATTTAACTCTAAATGGTTTTCCTGCAGCAATGAGCTTTGTTACCAAGGGATGTAACTCATCATTTTAGCCTTACAGAGTGAGGGAGATCTTGACTTATTCTTATTCACTTGCCCTCCCAGAGAATCTCTTGCAAGGCTTTAGATTTAGCTACGAGATGTTGTTTATCCAGAAAATTTTGAAATTTGCAGATGATCGGGCGAGGAGGTGACCACGGTGGGAGCAGGGGGCGAAGTGCCCGGTGAGCTCTTTCTACGACATATGTTGCCCCATTTGGAGAGGGACCGGCAATCTTTTTGCAGACTTTCTGAACAAAATTTATAGGAAAGGGTCCTTCTTCGTGCTCTGGAATCCCCATTATAATTATATTTTTCCATCCGCTCCTACCCTCTAGATCTGCCAGCTTCTCCTCAAGTTTTTTAATGCGGTTAACAGTGTTAGCTCGCTCTAGCTCCATTCGATCAGCTTTCTTTTCCAGGGAGGAGACTCGAACTTCTGAGTCTCCAACTCTAAGATTTAGAGATTCAACGGAAGTTTTGATGGTGTGCAGTTCAGATGAGATGTCAGCTACTGGGCTCTGTAATGGCATCATGAACTCTAAGAAGGCTTTTTCGGGGCCTGCTCTTTCTCCGGTGATTGTGGCAGAGTATATTTAGGATGTGGTTTGCACATAAATGCTTCCATGATGACAGTGATATTTGTTGTTTTTCAATCACTAGAAGTGCTAATGCAGGCATTTGACAATAGTAGATGTGTAGAAAGATAGATTAAACAGTATTTTTGACCGAGAGGAGATGGAGCAACTCAAGCTTGTTGCCTTACCCTAGTTTGCCATCACGTGACCGTCTCAAAAAATAAATGCCACATTTTTAAGACCGCTATCAAGTAATCATGACAGATTTCAGGTCACTAACTCAATAGAAAGTTAAGTTATGACCAAATTAATGCATTTTAAAAATTTCATGAAATTCCAAGGAATTTCACAGTATTTTGGGGGAATTTTCTAATTCCACACAGCTAAAATAATATCTCAGCTGTTTGAACCTAGTCATCTGAAACTTGGTATAACAACAGTTTGTTACATGAACTCCAAAATCAGAACAAAAATGTGAAAAACAAGTCTAGCCAATCATTTTTATGTCATGGGGAGAAATAAAATATACCCAGCTTCCCTGTTTTAAGATGCATTTCATATGAGTTTAAAAAAAGTTAATCATTTTAATCAGATTTTTTTCAATTTATTCCATTATGCTACATATTAACAGTTCCTCAGGGGCTGACTCAAAGACTGTGTGTGGTCAGTTTACCATTTCTGAATGGCACCCTTCTGACAGCTATGGACTAGTTGAAGAATCTAGGAGTCATTGTAGACTATAGGCTGACATTAGAACACCAGGGGCTTGATATTCAGAAAAGCACTAAGCAGAGTGCAAAGGTTTGTGCTCCACTTGTGATTTACCAGGAGCCTGAGGATGCTATATGCAGTTGGATAGTGTACCAGAACTATCTAACTGAATATAAGGCCATGTCACCACAGCATCCAGTGAAGTAGCACTGTCCAAACATGGCTCCCACAGTGGACAGCACCAGAGCACTATCCACAATATTCAAAAGGACCCAAGCAAATGAGCCCATTGGGCTTGCAAGGTGCTAAGGTGACATTTGCAGGTCCATTACGGACCCATTTGCATGGGTAGTGGAGGCAGCTAGCACGGCATGGCCCCCTTCTTCTGCAGTCCACGACTGCTGTAGCTGTCCCTGGTGCTAGTGTTCCCCCACTGCCTCTGATAACCAGCCCATATTTTATATAACAAACTCCTGTTGTTAGTGGCCCCTTCTCTGAACACCACCCCACAAGGTAAGAACTCACTCCCTCCCTGGTGCTAGTGGTCCCCCTCGTTCCAGTCTCTAGCTTGTGATTTATATAGCAAACTCCCTGGTGTTAATGTTCTCCCCCCCCACCTTGCCAGCCTGTAATTATAAAAACCTCTCCCTGGTGTCTAGTGATCCCCCGGGCATCGACCCATGGTACCACAGCTTGAAATGCCATAAGCCCTGGTGTCTAGTGGCCCCCCATGGCACCGGGCACCCAATCCCCATCACCTGACCAATATGCTCAGTTCAGTACCATGGGTATGTCCAGGCAGGGAATGTGCACCTTATTTAAAGGACAGAACATGTTACCCAGTCCTATAACCTATATGGTCTGGACATATAGCAGCTGTCTGAGGAGGTGTGAGGAGGGCAGTGCTGGTCACTGTATGTACCCATGGCACTGATGATACTGTTCAGGTGATGAGGTGGGTGCTCAGTGCTGCAGGGGGCCACTAGATGCCAGGGACTGTAGTATTTCAAGCAGTGGTATCATGGATCAGTGCTCAGGGGGACCACTGGATGCCACAGAGGTTTTTTTTTATAATTAAGGACTGACTATCAGAGGGGGACCACCAACACCAGGGAGTTTGATATATAAATTATGGGCTGAGGATGGGGGGTACCACTAATACCAGGGACAGTTACTATACAATATGGGCTGGTCATCAGGGGACTCAACCTTAACTCAAATCATGATGTACAATGTGTTCTGGTGATCGAAGGAACCACTAGCACCAGAGAGTGTTGGTTTATTTGTTGTACTAGGGACTAGCGATCGGAGGAGGGTGCCAAGGACCACAGGGGTGAATACACTCCCTCAGCAGCCAACTGGCTAGTTGACTGCATTACCTCCAGCTGCCACTAGGGTTGCACGGAGTAAGAGGGGGTTTTGTTCTGTGGTATTTGAGCAGTGCAAAAGGACCATGCTAAACCCTTTTGCACAGTGCAAATCTGGTGAATATTGGCTTGCACTGATATTCCTCTCCCCAACCCACCATTTCCATACTCACCCATTTTTAGTTTGTGCAGATGTTAACTCAGACTGCCAGTGCAACCAAGACTTTGGAATACTGGGCTTCAGCACAAAACCCAGTTTGCATGACCAAACAATGATTAGTGCTTGTGAAAACTTTTGAATATCAGTCCCCAGTAGTCATCCATAGTCTGCAGTGGATTTTTCCATTTAAAGAATGTCTAATGGAGGCAGTATAGCACAGTGGATTAAGGCTCTGAGCTGCAGATCTAGAGACCTGGGTTTGAATCCCACAGCTGCCTAGGTGCATACTGTGTGATCCTGAGCAAGTCACTTAACTTCCTTGTGCTCCCAGGTCGCATCTGGAAACAAGCTTCGGCTTAGTGTGCTACTCCTGGTTAAACAATGTTCCCTTCCCTTCCACTTAAACCCTATCTTGGGCAAGAGGATCTGGTGACCACAGCAGATCTTTTCATGACCTCGAGGCTGGAGTACTGTAACTCTATTTGCCTAGCGCTATCTGGAGGGTTGATGTGCTACCATCTGCTGATGCAGAATGCCACAGCCAGGTTGATATCGAGTGTGTCATACAGAGATCATGAGCCTGATATTCAGTAAGGCACAAAGTGTAGCACAAATGTTTGCGTTGCGCTTTGCGATTGCCAAGGGGTCCCAGGATAGTATATTCAGTAGGGTGCTATCCGACTGAATATACTGCCATATCAATGCAGCACTAAGTCAGGTAGAGCCACACTAACATGGCTTCCAAAGTGGGCCTCAAGAATGGATAGTGTCCGAGTGCTATCTTCAGTTTTCAAAGGGACCCATGCAAATAAGACCATTGTGCATGCAAGGTGCTAAAGGGCCATTTGCAAGCCCATTATGGGCCTTTTTCTGCCTATGGAGAACGCTGCAGCCAGGTTGTTGACTGGATGGGGAAGAACATGCCACATCACACCTGTGCTGCACGGACTGCACTGGTTGCTGGTGTGGTGGAGAATCACCTTCAAGGTCACGTTGCTGATCTATAAGACCCTACATGGTCAGGGACCAGGCTACTTGCAAGATCTCCTTCGACCCTACCGCTCTCTCCGCTCACTTTGCTCTGCCAATGAGGGATTGCTAGAGATTCCCATGGTCCGTCTTCAGTCCTCTGGGACCAGAGCTTTTTTCTTTGTGGCCCTGACCCTGTGGAATTCTCTACCTCATCAGATTCGAGAGTGCCTGTCCACAGAATCATTCAAGGCAGTTTTGAAAACCTATTTATTTGAACAAGCTTTTGCTGGATAGGTTACTCTGCTGTTTTAACTGATTTTAGAATTCATATTTATATTTATGCTGCTGATTGTTTGTGTTATGTACCTGCACTTTGATTTTTTGAAAATCACAATATAAATAAAACTTGACTTGACTTGACTATTTGCATAGGTAGCAGAGGCAGGTAGCATGGTGCATCCACCCCCCCCATCCATGACATATGTAGTTATCCCTGGTGTTAGTGGTCTCCCCATCACTGCCCGTATTTCAAGTATTCCTGCTGATAGTGTCCCCCCCCAACTTAAGTCACTAGCCTGTATATATTAAAAGTCTCCCTGGTGCTAGGGGTCCCCCCCCCTCTCTCCAATTGCCAGCCCATACATATTAAACGTTTCCTTGATGCTAGTGGTCCCTGCCTCCGATCACCAGCCTATATTTGGTAATAGTCTCCCTGGTTCTAGTGGTTCCCCCAATCGCCAGCTTGTGTTTTATAAATGTATCCGTGGTACAAGGGGTTCCCCACCTCTGATCACCAGCCTGTATGTATTGAAAGTATCCCTGACACTAGTGGTCCCCCACCCCCCCCATTCACCAGCTTGCATATATTAAAAATATCCCTGGAGCTAGTAGTATCTCCCTTCGATAACCAGCCCCTAGTATAATTAAACCTCCCTGGTGTCCAGTGTTTACCCTAGCACCAATTCATGGTACCTGCATTTCCACAACCCTGGTGTCCAGTGGCCCCTCCCACAACAGCACAGAGCATCCCCCGAGTCACCTTACTCATATCCTTGGTGCCATGGTGCGATTACAGTGATCTCCCCACACCTCCTCAGTTGGCCGCATATTTCCAGACCAGGAGCATGCCACTTATTTGCAGGACAGGGTGACATGCTCTATCTTTTAAATAAGGGATGCACTTCCTGCCTGGACATATGGTGGCCAGCAGAGGAGGTGTGAGGAGGGTGACATCGGTCACCATAATTGCACCTGTGGCACCGAGGATATGGGTAAGGTGACTGAGGGGGGTGGGTGCTTGGTGCTACGGTGGGGGGGAACCACTAGATTCTGGTGGGACTTGCAATGACAGGTACCATGGGTCGGTGCTGGATGGAATAACTGATGCTGGGGGCTAGTTACTCACAGCCTGGTGGATCGGGGGACCACTAGCACCAGGGATACTTTTAATATATATGAGCTGGTGATCAGTGGGGAGACAATCTGCACCAGGGATATTTTTAATATATATGGGCTGGAGATAGGAGTTGGGGGGACCACTAGCACCAGAGATATTGTTATAAAATACTGACTGATGGTCAGAGGGATGGGTGACCACTAGCAACAAGGAGACTTTTAATATATACAGGATGGTGATTGGGGGAGGACCACTAGCACCAGGGATACTTTTAATATATATATATATATATATATATATATGATGGCAATTGGAGGGGGAACCATTAGCACCAGGGACACTTTTATGAAATACAGGCTGCCAATCGAGGGAGGGGCACCACAAGCTCAAGTGAGACTTTAAATATATATGGGCTGGCCACTGGTGGGGACTACTAGCATCAGGGATACTTTTATAAAATGTGGGCTGGCAATTGGGCGGGACCACTGTCACCAGGGATATTTTTATGAAATACAGGCTGTCGATCGGGTGGGGGGGGGTTGCAAAGGCACAAGGGAGACTTCAAATGTACACGGGCTAGAGATCAGAGGGGAGGGGAACCACTAGCACCAGGGATACTTTTAATATATATGGGCTGGCGAATGGAGAGAGAGGGAAAGTTCTAGCACCAGGAAGACTTTTATTTCCCAATTCATTGGTAACCAGTTAAGGCCTACTAGGTACAAGTGCCTGTTTTCAGAAGTGACCTGGGAGCACTGGAGGTTCAGGGACTTGCTCAGAGTCACACAGTATGCAAGTGGAGGCTCTGGAGTCAAATCCAGGTTTGCTGCATGTGCCAAGCTCATTCATGGCTCATTACTCCATCCTCTAGGCTATACTGCCAGCCTATATAATAGGGGCTGGTGATGGGGGGGGGACTACTAGCACCAGGGATACTGTTATTAGGACCACTAGCACCAGTGAGACTTTTTAATATATATAGGCTGGTGATGGGTGGGGGGACTACTGGCATTAGGGATACTTTTATTAAATATGGGATGGGCTGTCAATCAAAGAGGGGCACCACTAGCGTCAGAAATACTTTTATTAAATATGGGCTGGTGATTGGAGGGAGGAGGAGAACAATAGCACCAGAGAGACTTTTAATATATACGGGCTGGAAATCGGTGGGAAGGGGGACTACTAGCACCAGGGATACGTTTTTGAATTATGAGCTGGCGATCGGGGGTGCACTAGCACCAGGGATACCTTTACTATGTACAGGCTGGCAATCGGAGGGGAGGAGCTACAAGCACCAGGTAGACTTTTATTTTCCAATTCTTTGGTAACTACGGATAGCAAACTAGGCACAAGTGACTGTTTTCAGGAGTGACCTGGAAGCACTGGTGAGGTTAACTGACTTGCTCAAAGTCACACAGTATGCAAGTGGAGGTTGTGGGAATCAAATCTATGTCTGCTGAATATACCAAGCTCATTCTTGGCTCATTACTCTAACATCAAGGCTATACTACCAGCCCCCTATAGTATAGGCTGGCAATTGAGGGAACCACTAGCACCAGAGATACTTTTATGAAATATGGGCTGGTAACTGGAGGAAGTGGTGGAACAACTAGTACCAGGGTGACTTTTAATATATATGTGCTGGCGATCAGAGGAAGGGGGTGTCACAAAGCACAGGGGGTGGGTGTGCTCCTCAGTTTCCAACCGATAGTTAGCTGCAGTGCCTGCAGCAGCCACTAGGGTTGCATAGAGTAAGTGGGGTACTAAACCCTTTTGCATGGCACAAATCTGCTAAATATCGACTTGTGCTGATATTCCGGTCCCTGCACCCCCATATGCATACCCCCATTTTGGCTTGTGCTGGCAATAAAATCTAGTTTGCGTGAGCAAACACTGGTTAGCACCCATGCTAACTTTTGAATATTGGGTCCCATATCTCTTCTGTGCTGAGGAAGCTGCACAGGCTCCCAATTTCAGGTGGTGCGCCACCTTCAAGGATGCCTTGTTAACATGCAAAGCTCTGCATGAATTGGGCCATGTCTATCCGAAAGATTGCTTGATCTGGTATACTCCCAACTGCTTCCTCTGCCCCACCAAGGAATTACTGTTGGTAATCCAAAGGTCTTGCCTTAAGAAATCTGGGGATTGAGGATTCACAGTGGCAGCCCTGACTATAAAAGGGATGAAAAAGTTATCTGTTTGACCAAGCTTTTGGTACTATTTGATTTTACTGAACAGTACATCCATTTTTTAGACTTATTTATGACTGTATTTATTTATTATGCATTATTCATTCTGTGGGTATTATTGTGTATTATTTTATTTGTCATTGATATATGTATGTGGAACATCCTGAGACTTTGGTAAAGGGAGGTTTATAAATAAAATTGCCTTGCCTTGCCTATTATTATACCTATTGAATAAGGCTCTAAAGATGGCAGATGTTCCAGTTGACTGGAGGGTTGCTAACATGGTGACTGTCCAGGAAACTAGAAGCCAGTAGTCACAGAGCTCTGCATGTACCTCCAACTTACCACTCCTAAATACCCAATTCATACTTGAGAACTGACAATAAACTTTGGTAAGGAGGGTTATAAGTCAGTGGGAAAGTCTGAGAAGGAAAGATGCTTCCTTACTCCATGGATGTCACCTGATTGGAAGAGGACAGCTCTTAGAGTGAGGCTGGCAATTGAGGGAACCACTAGCACCAGAGATACTTTTATGAAATATGGGCTGGTAACTGGAGGAAGTGGTGGAACAACTAGTACCAGGGAGACTTTTAATATATATGTGCTGGCGATCAGAGGGGGGGGTGTCACAGAGCACAGGGGGTGGGTGTGCTCCTCAGCAGCCAACCGATAGTTAGCTGCAGTGCCTGCAGCAGCCACTAGGGTTGCATAGAGTAAGTGGGGTACTAAACCCTTTTGCATGGCAAAAATCTTGCTGGCTTGCTGGCATCAAATTTGACACAGCCGAAGCACGTTGGCCTGACACCAAAAACTCCCAAGAAAAGTAAAAAACTAGACCTGATGAGAGATTTCAGGAAAGAAATTACATTGGCAGTCACTGCCCTCCATACAGATGTGGATAAGCTTGAGACCTGCATTAATGCAGTGGACAACCAGCTAACAGAGATGGATTAGTGACATGATGTTCTTGAGGACATGGTGCAATAGCTCCACATTTCCCTGGAACACCTGTTGGAGAGAGAGAAGGAAAGATGCCAAAAGTAGGAACAGGAAATATAATCTCCACAGTTATGACCTCCCAGAGGGACACACATGGGGCCTTTAATACAAGAACTTCTACGTATGGTGTTGGACTGGAGCCTTGGGGATGAAACCAAAGTCAAGTGGGCCCACTGAGAATTGGGGCCAAAAGCCACTAATCCTGCAGTTTACCTGAGATCAGTGGTAGTGCATTTCCACTGCTAGCCTTCCAAGCAGGACAGTCTTCTTACAGCGTGGAGGGAAAATGGAGGTGCTTTAAGCGCAGACTAGAATAGCGTCAGCATGGTGCGCATGGTAAAAAAGGTGCTGTTTGTTTTTGTGGGGGACTTTGCCCCTGCACCGCCTGATGCATGGGGGTCTGACCCCAGCACCCCCCCCCATCTATAGGATTCTCACTTCAAGGGGGAGTGGATCCCAGGGAAGGTTAAAATCCGTGGGGCTACAGAATATTATTTTCATGGCCCCATGTAGAAAAAGAAGGTCACAATATTATAAAAAATGTTGGAAACCAGGATTAGAACCCTGATCTCCATTGCTTCATGCCCCTGCCCTCAGCACCATGGGAGCAGCTTGGCCAGCCTCCTGTTCCTTGCAGCTCTTGTCCTGTGTACAGGACCACAGACAGTGACCAGGGGAGCACTTAGAGTTAGTGCAATAAAACCCTACTCGCTGTCCGTGTGATCGCTTACCAGACTAGCACCGTATAGTGCAGTGCTTTTCTTGTAGCGCTCACTTGACGGGGTACCCTTTACAAAGACACTTGCTTTTTAATGGCAATTATTTGCTTTGTATTTTATCAGAGAAGAAGGAGTACCTACCGATTATTAATACCCAACATCTGACTAGCTAATGTTCCAGATGACATACATGGCACAGATGGTGATTCGGGTTCCTGAAGTGCAGTAAACTTTTGTATTGGCAAAAAAGCGACAAAAGGAGCTGGCAATGAGTAGCATACAGATTCCATTACCACAGAGTTGAGAACCTCAGCAGAGGGTAGCAGATAAGCTAGTAAACCTGGACAAAAAAGGAAAATTGCTGGGTAAGCTGCAATACAGATGTACTCTGCAAGCACCATGCAGCAAATAATTGAGAAACAGTGATTGAACAAGAGAATTATCACTGGGCCAGAGACCCAGACTGTGATACCTGAGAAATCAATTTAGGAATTGCCTAAATTCAGAAAGGCCCAGACTTTAGTTGGGATCTTTCCAGTTATGCCTCTGTCTCCCCAACTGGTTCTCCCGATCCCCTTGAGGGGCCCATTGCTGGTGGACTGTGGCAAAGGACAATGCCATGGTAGCTTTTTGCTGATGAGCCAACACCAGGCCCTAAACTGGTGTTTATTATTCTGCTTGGAGCAGATAATATTTCTACTTACCGTGCAAATATTAATGATGTTGTGGGACCTGGCCTAGGGGTGGGTAGGGGTACCCACAACATTCAATACACTCAGAACCAAGGTAAATAATGGAGGTGTTTTAGGCTGCCTTCACGTGATGGTTTTTAGTTTTGTTAGTTCCAACCACACATGGTGATGGGTCACTGTCCTCATGACAAACAGGAACTGTAAAGTGATCCACAATGAAATTGTTTCTGTTGAGCACAGGGTGAGCCTGACTTTCCATTCAGAAATACTGAATGGTAGTTGTGCTACTACAATTATAGAGCAGGCCACTGACTCGATGTGCTTGAGGGCCTGGTGCCACAACTCCACATTTCCCCTGAAACACCTGCTGGAAAGAGTGGAAGATGGCAAAAGTAGGAACAGGGGAAATAATCTCCATATTTATGGCCTCAAAGAGGGACACACATCGGGCCTTTCATAAAGAAGAAACTCCTACCAATGGCATTGGACAGAGACCATGGGGCATGGGGTGAAAATGGAGCGGCCTACTGAGCATTAGTAAAATAAACCACTAATCCAGCTGCTAACCCAAGATCAGCGGTAGTGCATTTCCTTCACCGCCATACCAAGTAGGATGTTCTTCTTACAGTGTGGTGGAGAAAGGAGGTGCTTTACAAAGATTCTTGTTTGCTTTTTAATACCTATTATTTGTGTAGTATTTTAGCTAAGAAGGAGAAGTATGTGCCACTTAAACACTACAGTACATCTCAGTAGCTAATAGTGTTGTGCAAAATTGAAAAATTACACTCCACGAAATATTTTGTGTGATCCACACATTTCGCAAAATATTTTGCAGAGAGAAAAATGCACAATATCGTCCTGAGGTGAAATTTCACCCACAAACCGGCAACATTTGCAGCTCACGGGGGACATTTTGCCATGGTAAAATCATCCCTGGTGTCTAGTGGTCCCACCCCCACCTCACGGACCTACCACTGGCCCAAATTCAACAATCCCCCCCCCCCACAGAGCTGTATATCCCTGGTGTCTAGTGCCCCCCCAGATGATCACTGGCCCAAACTGAATAGCTTTCCCTGCCTCCCACTACCAAGATTCGGTATAAAAATAAAAAAAGAAAAAAAAAACTCCCTGTTGTCTAGTGGACCCCCCACCCTGTTATCAGACACTTCCCTTCCCTCCTGCTCCCTCCCCCAGTACCAAGAGTGGACCACCAACAGAGCCCTCCACTCACCTCCATGGCCTGCAGCCTGACTGGCGCTTCAGTGAATGGCAGCGTGCTTGTCTGGCTCGCTCATTCAAAGGCTACTCAATCAGGCTGCCAACTATGGAGGTGGTGGAGGGGGCACCAGCGCCTGTTCAGGGTGCTTGGGGACAGGGAGGAGGGAACTATCTGATGACAGTTTGAGGGGGGGCTTCACTAGACACCAGAAAGTGTGTTTTTGTTTTTTTTTATCAGTAATCTCGGGGAGGATTATTCAATTTGGGCCAGTGATTGGCCAGAGGGGTCACTAGATACCAGGGATGTAAATCTTGGTTGGGGGGATGGGGAATGGTTGAATTTGGGCTGGTGATTGACCGGGGGTGGTGGGACCACTAGACACCAGGTAATGGGATACGTTTAAGGGCACTGGCAATAGGGCACTGAGCTGCAATATTTCGAGCAAAATTTTGCAATTTCGTGAAATAATTTGCTTCACAAAATTGTCGATTTTGCAGCAATTTCACTGGCAAAATTTTATTTCACAACATCTCTGACAGCTAATGTTCTAAATAGCATGCATGGCACAGATGGTGATTCAGTTTTCTGAAGTGTACAGATTTTCTTATTGGCACAAAGGACACAAAAGGAGTTGGTACTGAGTAGCATACAGTTTCCATTACATAGGAAAAAAAGAGGAAAAACAAAGAATTTGCCAGCAGATAAGGGTCACTTGACCCACCTAGTCTCCCAATTTTTTCCTGCCTATAGTATTATTGGAGATCCTACTTAATATCCGGCCCCCACCCCCTTTCCCCAAGATTCCCTAATGCCTATCCCATGCATTCTTGAACCCCACCACTGTTTTCATCCCCACTATCTATGCTGGATGACTGTTTCAGGAATCCATCACTCGTTCTCTGAAGAAGTACATCCTCACATCTATCCTGAATCTACCCCCTCCAGCTTCTTATCATGCCCACTTGTCCTTGAGCATGTTTTTTCCTGAAAAATACTCCCCCCCCCCTTGTATCTTGTTTACCTCCATGAGGTATTTAAAAGTCATAGTCCCTCTTTCGCCTCTCTTCCAGGGTGTACATATTTAGGTCCCTGAATCTCTCCTTGTAGAGCTTCTTATGCAGACCCTGCACCATTTTAGTTGCTCTCTTCTGGACCACTTCCACTCTGTCTATGTCCTTTCTGAGATGTTGTCTCCAGAACTAGACACAGTAATCTCATTGGAGTCTTACCAGCGATCTAAGCAGAGGCAACACCACCTCCCTCTTTTACCCATCCCAATGTACCCCATCATCCTAGATGCCTCCAACTGCATTGTTGCGCTGCCTGGCCACCATTAGGTCATCTGAAATGATCACCCTGTATCTCTGTCAATTTAATGGCCACCCCCACATAAAGTACCACACCATCTCCCTTCATTTCCACCATGTCCTTTCTGAACAGAATATAGCCTGGTATGTCCATGTCACAGTTATGGTTTTCAGTGCAACATGACTTGCTAATGGCCACAATATCCAGACTGGACTCTGCCATTGTGGCCTGTAGGTCTGGTATCTTACAGAGCTGTGATCATGGCATGTAAGGGCTCTCAAGCCCTCAGCCCACTCCACTGACCACACACAGACCCAAGGACACTGGGGGATGCTGAAACAGCAGAACTAGAAGCTCCAGAAGGTTGACTAGAAGAAGCCAATCAATGACAAAAACAAGCCTCCAGCAAGTGCACCCACCAATCCCGGGTGCCACCAGGAGAACCAAGAAGTAGGTTAGGCTACATAACAGCCCAGCCACCGGACCACTTCACAAATGAAGCTGTGATCATGGCAGGTGAAGGCTCTAGTGCCCTTAGCCTGCTCCGTTGACCACACGCTGACCCAAAGACACTGGAGATGCTAAAACAGTGGAACTAGAAGCTCCAGGAAGGCTCACTAGAAGAAGCCAATTATGGAGAAAGCCGCACCTCCAGAGAGCACTTGCATAAATCCTGAGCACCACCAGGAGAACCAGGAAGCAGGCAGAGGCCTACTTAAGGGGTGGTCCACCAATCAGCCCACCAGCATGAAGAACCCATGCAAAAAGGACAGTGGAGTTGTCCAACAAGACAGCCAGCAGCTGGACACTCTGTGCCTCAGCAGTGAGCGAGTGGAGCAGTGTATGAGTGATATAGGTGTCTGGCATAAGCAGACATCCACAGGAGAAAGCAGTGAAGCAGGAGCTCTGCAAGGCAATGGAGGTAAGAGTCCTGTTCATTCCCTATCTAGGGTAGGGTGAGTGAAATCAGGGGTAGACTAAAATTGGGATCAGGCGAAAAGCCCTAACAAGAGTAGAATGAGTGGAAAGTTATGGGTAGACTAAATTTGGGAATAGGTGAAAAGCCCTCTCTAGGGTAAGGTGAGTGAAAAGTCAGGGGTAGAATAAAATTGGGAATAGGTGAAAATTTCCTATCTAGGGTAGTCCCAAACAAACCAAACAGGTGGCTACCAGATGGGATGCCAAGCTTCTGGCATAAGTATGCGCAGTGGTAGAAGGAGTCCATGTTATGGCCACTACATCCTGAAAAAAACACACTCTTGGTTGTCTGATTCGAAAAAGGACATTTGTTTATTGTTAAAAAAAAACACTTGTAAACAAGTGTAGCAAATGCATATAATAAAAACATAGAAATAGAAAGTAATGGCAGAAGGGGGCCATATGGCCCATCTAGTCTGCCCTTGAGTCTACCCCCTCTCTTATCTGCCATTCAGTGTTGTGGTGCCCTTATGCCTATCAGAAGCATTTTTGAAAGTTCCCACTGTTTTCACCTCCACCATGCCCCAAGGAAGGTTGTTCCATGTGCCTACCACCCTTTCAGTAAAGGAGAACTTGCATGTGTTGCCCCTGAATGATGCCAAACTTTTAAAAGCAACCATTTTGCTCTGTCTTAAGGCATAGTAGATGCTCGTACCTGTGTGTAATACATATCCTCCCCAAAAGTGGGAGTGTCTTCGATTTATCAAGTTCCCACTAGCCCTTGGATAAGCATCCTGCAGACCTCCACTGACAAAACAACTCTGACTTAAAATGAATCTTGGTGGGGGGGTTGAACATACAAGTAAAGTGATGAGAGAAGGGGAGGCACACAAATTACTACAGATACATAGGTATATACCAAAGGGGACTAGGAAGGGATGGAGTGGAAGGGGGAGAGGAGGAGGGGTGTGAAGGTAAAACATATAGTTGACACATACATGTATATATTAGAAGTACACATAAAACTTTGTTGAGTTAAGAAAAGCAATTATAACTCAAAGCACCAAACCAACCTTCTATAAAGCAGTTCCTAGTGAGCATAAAGCAGTTCATATTATAAAACTCCATGTACTAAGACAGACACCATCGTTACAGTATCATATTAATTCACATCGCATATATACAGTTCTATGTCATTTTGTCCCATTATTATTATTTAATATATTTCATGGGGAAGGTGAAATATAAGGTCATGATCATTGGGGACTCCATGGTTAGGAGTATCAGCTGGGGTAGAAAGGGTAGAAAGGGGATTAAGGTTCGGGTTATTGCTTGCCGGGAATGACTGCGGCAGAGGTAATTCATCACATCCCCTCTTGGGGGAAACAACAGGATGAGAAAACCCACCTGGTGTTCCACTTGGGAACAAATGACCTTGCTGGGCACAGTTTGATGGAAGAACAGGCAAGGTTTGAAGCCCTATCAAGATTCTGTAACAGCCTGAGATTCTTTTCTGTGGCATGCTCAGAAGTGCTACCAGTCCCTAGAGCTAGCTCAGACAGGAAGCAGAGGATAGCAGAGTTCAACAGCTGACTCTCTGGATGGTGCAGTCAGAGGGGGCTATGGTATGGTGGGGCAATGGGGATCCACATGACAAGATGAAAGCCTCTTCACCTTGGATAGGCTGCACTTGAAAAGGAAGGGTATGGAGGTACTCAAATGTGGACTAGAGGAGTTCATTAAGACACATTACAATTTAAACTAACCGGGGGGGAGGGGGTTGCAGCCTAATCCAAAATGTATAACTAATAAGGGGGGCACTCACCCCCAAAAAAGATAACTTAAGGCCTCTCGCTTGGGCTAGGAGTGGGAATATGAAAAAAGGAGTGGAGTATTAAGTCAGGGAAGGGGAGTAGGGAAGCCAGAGTCTGGAAAGCCATGAGTACTAATGCCAGGAGTCTGGGTAACAAAGTCCCAGACCTAGCAGCAGTCATGGCAGAAGCGGACCTGGACTTGGTGGGAATTCTGGAGTCTTGGTACCATAAGAACAGGACTGGGACTTGGGCATACTAGGGTATAAGCTGTTTAGGAGGGACAGGGTTGAAAGGAGAGGGGGTGGAGTGGTCCTTTATGTGAAGGAGGGGATTCAGGTGACAGAAATGCAGGGCAGGTGGGGGAATATGGAAGCACTATGGGTCTGGCTGACCACTGGGAAGGGTGCGGTAGTGCACACAGGAGTAGTTTACAGGACACCAGGATAATAAGAAGGAGTGGACAATCAGATGATGGAAGAGATACTATGGATGGCAGCCAAGGGTGAGGTGCTTCTGATGGGAGACAGCAACCTCCCAAATGTGGAATGGGACACAAGGTTAGTAGCCTCATCCAGAAGCAAAGCCATTATGGACTCCCTTCAGATTGCCCAGCTCAGACAGTTGGTCAGTGACCCTACTAGAGAAGGGGCAGTGTTATACATGGTGCTAACAAATGGGGGTAGGGTGGGAGAAGTAATGGTTGGGAATAACCTTGGCACAAGTGACCACGGCACTGTGTGGTTTAAGGTGCACACATCAGCCACCTGAAACTGGAAAAAGCTGAAGATGCTTGACTTCGGATGAGCAGATTTTAACAGGATGGGAGACTATGCTTACCACGCACTAGAAGGGATGGAGCAGTTAAGGGGGGGTTGGAGATCATGTGGGCCAGGATAAAGGGAGCAATTGTGGCGGCCACAGATTTCTGCACGAAGAGGGTGAGCAAGAACAGAAGGAAAAGGAAGCCACTGTGGTCCAGCAGGGAAGTGGGAGTTGCCATCAGAGCAAAGAGGCATGCCATCAGAAAGTTTAAAATGATGCAGAGTGAACAGGACTGGGAAGAGTATCAGTAAAGGCAAAGGGAGGCAGGGAGGGTGGTCAGACAAACAAAAGCAAGGACAAAGGAATATATTACCAAGGAGGTCAAGAGGGGAGACAAGACCTTTTTCAGGTATATAGGTGACTGGAGGAAAGCAATGAAGGGGATACCAAATCTGGTAACAGGGGAAGGTGAGAGGGTGGAGGGGGACCAGGAGAAGACTGAAAAGCTGAATGACTATTTCAGCTTGATATTCATGAGGGAAGAGGAATGAAAATGAGATGATAGCAGGTTTACAGAGCATGCAGGGGTAGGGGTGGATGTGAGTCCCTTCCAGGAGGAAGAGATATTGAGCGAGCTTCAGGGCTTGGGGTCAGATGGCGTACAACCAACAGTATTGAAGTAACTGAGGGATATACTAGCAGCCCCATTAACAACTCTAATCAATGAGTCCCTAAGGTCAGGGGAGGTTCCGAAGGATTGGAAGTGCCAGATGTGATACCCCTTCACAAGGGGGGCAGGAGGCAGGAGGTGAGCAACTACAGGCCAGTGATCCTGACATCGGTGGTCAATAAGCCCATGGAAAAACTTTTCAAGAACAGAATTATCACCTACCTGGAGGCAGTATAGCGCAGTGGTCTAAGGCTCTGAACTGCAAATCTGGTGACATCCAGCAGACCAGACCTGGGTTTGAATCCCACAGCTTCCACTTGCATACTGTGTGACCCTGAGCAAGTCACTTAACCTCCTTGTGCTCCCAGGTCGCTCCTGTAAAAAAGCTTTCAGCTTAGTGTGCTATACCTGGTTAAACAACTAAAAAAAAAAAAAAAAAAAAAATAGCCTTCTTGACCAGAAACAGCATGGGTTCACCAAGGGCAGATCCTGTTAAACTAACTTGATTGAGTTTTTTGACTGAGTCACCATGGTGGTAGATCAGGGAGGGTCAGTGGACATGGCCTACCTGGATTTCAGGAAGGCATTTGATTTGGTACCAAACATGAGGTTATTGCACAAAATGGGCTGCCTGGGGCTGGAGGAGATGGTTATAAGGTGGGTACAAAACTGGTTAGAAGGCAGAGCACAGAGGGTATTAGTCAATGAGGTGCCCTCAGGGGTGACGGAAGTCACCAGGGTGTCCCTCAAGGATCGGTATTGGGACCACTGCTGTTCAACTTCTTTATAAGAGATATAGCGGAAGGTCTAGAGGGGAGAGTAAGTCTTTTTGCAGACAATGTGAAGGTTTGCAATGGAGTAGACACACAGGAGGGGGTTGAGAGAATGCATACGGATAAGAGAAAATTAGAGGAGTGGTCCAAAGAATGGCAGTTATCATTCAAAATGGCAAAATGCAAGATCATGCACCTGGGTAGGAAAAACAGGCAAGAGGAGTACAGTTTGGGGCACAGGTAGCTGGAGGTAGCCAGGGAGGAAAGAGACCTGGGCATCCTCATATCACAGGACCTGAAAGTGGCAGGGCAGATTGGAAGGGCAGTGGCTAGAGCAAACAGAATGTTGGGTTGTATAAGGAGAGGGGTCACATCAGGAGGAAGAAGGTCATAGTTCCATTGTACATCCAGCTGGTCAGGCCGCATCTGGAGTATGGGGTCCAGTTCTGGAGGCCTTACCTGAAAAAGGATGTGGAGAGGGTGGAGCGAGTCCAGAGAAGGGCAACCAAGATGGTGAGGGGGTCTATACCATTTGTCATATGAAGAGAGGCTGAGTGACCTAAACATCTACTCTCTGGAGCAGAGGAGAGAGAGCGGGGACATGATTGAGACATTTAAATACTTAGGGGGGATGAATAGTGTGCCTATAGGGCACCTCTTTCAGTTAAAAGAGCATCCTAGGATAAAGAGCCATGATCTCCAAATTGAGGGGGGATGGGTTAAGGAAAACATTAGGAAATACTTCTACACTGATAGGATGGTAGACTCCTGGAATGCCCTGCCTAAGGAGGTGGTGGGGGAGAAAACAGTGGGGGGGGTTCAAGAAAGCTTGGGACAGACACAGAGGGCTGTTGGTGGAGAGGGGGGAGGGAATTCAGGATAGCTGGTCAAAATGGACAGAGTAGGTGGGCCTGGCGGTCCTTTTCTGCTGTCACATTCCTATGTTCCTATGTTCCTAAATGACTCAGAGCTGGATGCTCCACACTTTACTCTTTCATACAATCATCTTAAAAATGGGGTCAGCTGAACTCTATCACTGAGCCCTGCCCATGCAGTGCTCCTAATCTGTATTGCCAAAATCTCTCCCTTGGGAGGAGAATTCTAGCCACATCACCCCCTCTAGTCAGGCTACATATTTTTTATATGCCCATGAATAAAAGTGGGTGCTGGGCCCCTTTATTCATCACATGCATAGCTAGTGAGTTTTTCTCATCATGTTTCTTGATAGCCCTGAGGTGCTCTCCTATGTGTAACTTCAGTTTATGGGTGGTCTTTCTTATATAACAACAATTGCATGAGCAGGTTGCCATGAATATTGCATTCATTCAGGGGTTCAATTAATGTATTTTTAGTGGAAGTCCAAAACTTCCATGAGTCAAAATCTGGAAGTCATTCCAAATTTTTTGAAGTCAAAATACTTCCATAATCTCACTTGTGGATGTCAGTATTCTATGATGGACCAATTTATGGATGCTAATACAATATAGCAGTGAAACAATACAATTTCTTTTAGAAAAATCCATAATTTCTGACTTCCATCCCTACAATTTTGGAAGTCATCTAATTTTGTGTTTTATATCTGGAAATCAATGATGTCCTCCCCTTTTATTTTGGAAGATTTTGCCTTTTTTATGGAAGTCAAATACTCCAAAAATGGAGTTAAATGAACCCCTGCATCCTTTGTTGGACAATTCATAAATGAGTTAACCTTATATGGTTTATTGTGAGACCTGTCATATAACGTGTCACCTAGTGAGAGATGTTTGCAAAACCTGCAGTTACCAGATCTGAAATTTCCACATGGTAAACTGAGCTGTTTAGGAGTGCTGTTAGTATTGTGGTTTCTCCATGCCACCATGTCCCTATGTTTGGGGCCCTCTTATAGGTAACCTGGAGTATTCTACCCATCCAGTCATTAAGGTATGGTTCCGCCTTCAGAACCTGCCAATGTGTAGTGATGATTTCTTTTATCTCGTGAGCTTGGGGGGAGAATGTGATAATAAACCTCGTACCCTGGGCATCAAGATCTTTGTTATGTATTGTGTTCAAAAGGTCTCCCCTTGGCATTGTGTCCACCTTTTCTATTGCCATTTCAGTACTGGCTGGATTATACCCTCTATGCAAAAACCTATTACTTATTTCATGAACTCCCTTGTTAAAATCCTCCCCTTGTGTGAAGTTTCTTTTTATTCTAATAAATTGCCCCGTGGGGATGTTATCAATCATCTGCCTGGGATGACAGCTCATGTATTTTCTTTAACATATGGATTTATATCAAGTAGTGTTCTTACGGCCTTTTCCCTCTTTACCCCTCCCATGGCTAGCTATGAGTTTATAGCACTAGCTGCTCCTGTGGATAACGCTTTCCTTCCCCTCCCCCTACCTCTTCACTCCATTTTATATCCACCTTGTCCTACTTTCATACCAGCACTCCCTTCCCCTCTCTTCTCTATTCCCCCCTCACCTTTCCTCTGTTTAACCTTCCCCTCCTTACATGTGCCTGTATTCTGCATCCACTCTATCTTTTATTCTTCCCCTTTTACATTGCCAATTCCCCTTGTGGGGTGTGCATCCTGGAGGGGTGAAGGCTCTTCTAAGGCTCATCCTAATTATTATGCCTCCTTCTCACTTACCATCCTAAGTATGCACATGTTTACTTTATTTGTGACTCAAGTAAGTATGTGGGTTTATGACTTATAAACATATACAGTATATGTGTATATGTAACATGGATATATGTACATTGACTATACCTGATGGCTAGTGCTGACTACCAAACAGAATGTCTGGTTTAGCCTAATTGTATTCAGTTTCATGTATAGACATTTTGTTCTTTGTTTATTGTTTATATTTTTTTTCATCTGTATTATATATCCCCCCCCCCCCCGGACGCATCTGGAAACGAGCTATTGTAACTCAGTATGCCCTTCCTGCTGAAGCATTTCAAATAAATAAATAATATTGGAGCACAGCATTCCAATCTGTTGCTTTGTGGAACAAATTAGTCTTCACCCCTTTTTCCCAGATCTATCTTTAGTAATGCATAAATCTAAGAAATCAGTTGTATGTTGATTAACTTTACTGTGAACTTGAGAGTGTCAGTAGATTCAAGGAAGTATACAAATGAATCTTGTTCTTACCTACTTCCCTTTCAAACCGTCAGTAAATGATTAATTTAGTGTCGGTACAGGTCAATTTGGTCACGAAAAGGGGTTGTTTTCTGGGGAATATATGTATTTTTGCTCCCAGCTGGCTAAATAGATATTTGTTACTTTTGGGGAGGATATAAATTATACACGGGTATGAGCACCTGATATGCCTTGAGAAAGAGCAAAGTGGTTGCTCGAAAATGTTCAGCATTATGTGCATGTGCTCCTGTTGGTCACAAGTTTTTATTTGTTTTTAACAATAAACTAGTGTTCTTTTTTGAATCAGACAACCAAGAGTATGTTTTTTTCGCTAGCTGTGGTGGCGTTCGCACAGATTCCTTCTATCATTCTATCTACAGTGGGGTGATTGGAAAGTCATGGGTAGACTAAAATTGGAAATAGGTGAAAAGTCATATCTAGGGTAGGGTGAGTGGGAAAGTCAGGGGCAGAATAAAGTCAGGGGCAGACTAAAAGTGGGAATAGGTGAAAAGCCCTATCCAGGGTAGGGATACAAAAGGGATACTACTAGCTTAACAGGGTAAAACCTAGCAGGGGAAAAGGAACCAAGTATTTCCAGAGTAGAAATTATGCTGGGAGTGATGCAATGCAGTGGCTGTAGGGTGGTATTTTTCAGTGCGACCTTATGGAGACTGTGGTGCTGCCCCATCTGCACGAACCGCTCTGGGTTGAGGGAGGAGTTTCTAGACTGCAGGATGAGTTGGCTTGGATTCAGGGGGCCTCCTCCCCACTCAGGGACCATCTAGTCTGCCACTGTTACCTCAGAGTATGCCAAGAAGGAGGAGCAGCTGGACTATGGTGGGCTCAGAAAGGGTGAGGCTGGTGGGTCAGAGGCACATTCCCCATCTGGTTTGTCTACACAGTTGTTACACAGCTGTGGTGAGGTGGGACTATCCCATGGAGGCACCCATGGCAGTGACTAGGGAGAATGTGGGGGTCTCCATAGTGAGACCCCAAGGAGGATGGCAGAGGGCCCCAGAGGAAAAGGAAGCAACTCCTGGAGGGGAACTCAGTTGTGAGAGGGATAAAATTGGGAATAGTAAGGGAGGGAGATAGGGAGGTTAGGTGCCTTCCTGGTGCCACAGCTCAGAGGGATAGAAAGCAGATCCTGAGGATCTCTAGGGTAGCAGGAAGGGAGGGAGGGAGAACTAGATGTCATTGTCCACCTAAGAACTAATAATCTGACCAAGGACAAGGCTGGGATATTGCAGGAGGAGTTCAGGGAGTTGGGAAGGGGTCTTAGGCAGGTAGCACGTTCAGTAACATTTTCTGATGTGCTGCCTGTTTATGACCATATGAGGATGGGGTATTCTGCACTAGAAGCTTCAACTCATGGTTGAAGGAGTGGTGCAGAGAGGAAGGGTTCGGCTACACTGGGGACTGAGGTCCCACCTGGAGAGATACAGGCCTGTGGAGAGGAGATGCCTGCATCCATCCAGTAGGCCAAACTGCAGCCCTGAGTGAATGGTTTAAATGTTGCTTTGAGGAACATTTAAACTAGCTGAGGGGGTGGAAGAAGGAAGCAGGGAGGCATTAACTGTCACCTCCCCACAATCTGAAGCAGTCTGTAGGGAGAACCCTTAGGGACAGAAGTCCCCAAGGGTACCTATTAATAATAAAAACAAATGGTAGTAATGAAGGGAGATGAGATTGAGTGCAGAAGGAGTAAAGAAAGAGGACAAAAGGGACAAAGGGGGAGGGTTGACAAGCAGGGTAGTAGCAAAATCTGGAAGGCCATGTGTGCAAATGCTTGAAGTCTGGGTAATAAAATTCTGGACCTAGAGGACATTATGGCAGAGGCTGACTTAGATATTGTCGCCATTACTGAATCGTGCTACACTGAGAACCACGACTAGGATATAACCATACCAGGCTATATTCTGTTCAAGACGGACAGGGTGGGAAAGAAAGGTGGAAGAGTGGTACTTTATGTGAGGGAAAAGCATAAAAGCAACAGAGATACAGGGAATACAGGGAGGGGTGGAGGTAATGTGGGTTACTCTAGAGAAGGGGAATAAAGCAGCTATTCACAGTCTCATGATCTACAGACCTCCAGCACAGGTGGGAGGGAGTTGGATAAGGTTCTGGTGGAAGCCATCCAAAAGATGGCAAGTAAGGGGGAGATGCTGCTGGCTGGGGACTTCAATCTGCTGAATGTAGACTGGAGCATCCCAGCTGTAGCTTCAGATAGGAGCAGGGACATCCTGGACTCCCTGTAGAGGGCATTCCTCAGACAACTAGAAAGGGAGCCCACCCATGATGGGGCAATAATGGACCTTGTACTCACTAATGGGGACAGTATTGCAGACGTTATGGTGGGAGGTCACCTGGGGACCAGTGATCACTGTACAGTGTAGTTCAATATAACAACTGTGGCAGAATCAACCCTCATATGGGTGAGGGTCCTGGACTTTTGGAGGGCTGATTTTAAAAAGTTGGCTGAATGCTTCAGGGATGCCCTGGCAAGGTTTAGTGTCAAAATCACATAACCGCAATAGTGCTAGACATTTACATGCTTACATTTTAGCGCTTGTTCTAAATCGCGCTGTAACAAAATATCGGCTGCACTTTATAGTGTGCAGGTCTAAAACCAAGTCTGTATGTGTCTGCTCACATCATGGCAGACAGTAGGGTTAAAAACTCTAAGCAACTATGCATGCTTTTATTTTTTTACTGATTAACTTTTTCACTTACTGCCACAATTCTCAGGGCTATTGATAACAGTTGTGGTTTGTGCAATCAAGTGGAAAATCATGTGCTGCACAAAATACTGGTCTTAACTAAAATTAGCTCTACCTGTTTTTACGTTTGTAACCATTTACCTATGATTTGGGCTGCAGATCTGTAAACTAAAGCAGACAATTCTGTGTCACACATTACTAGTCCATGTGAAACCTCTATCAGCACACCTTGTTCCATCCACTTAGTACCATCCCCAAATGTGAAAGACAACAGACAGACATGTTTCAAGTTTGACAAACAGGTGTTCTTTATTCAAAAACAAACGAAAATGTAAGGCAAAATAGCTACTTTAGTAAATTAAAAAGTAATGTATGCGCTGAGCTAGGGTGTGAGGTGGTGTTTATCAGTGTTTATCAGTGCAAATGTCATTTTCTTGTCACAGCATTATCCAGATACATGTTCTCATGTCTGCAGTTGAATATTGTAGGTGATCACTTGTAAATACCTATCTCTTGGTCTTTCTCCATGCTGAGAGACTATGTCACTAATGTGCTTTGATGTATGTTTATATTTTTTTCTTGATTCTGAAACAGCAGTGCCTGCAACAAGCTGCTCGATAACAGTGGTGCTGAAATGCTGTTCTGATTTAAGGAATTCAAGGGATGGTGTGCACCAATAAAGTGGTTAAATTTTCAATGCCAGGCCTCTCTGAGTTAATTGTTCTAGGGGCAAATCATACTGCACAGCATCAAAGCAGTTGCAAAGTTCTATGGCAAACATGGGGAGTCATCTTCCTCCTCTGGTTATTGGGTGACCAGGCCAAGTGTCTTCAAAGTAATCAAGGAGAGGAGACAATGTGCCACTGTTGGCTGTGAAAAACTTGGAAGTCATAAGTTTGTCAAAAGCAGGGATTACATCAGGTAGTGGAACATAAGCCAAAGCAGGCAAAAAGAGCACTTGTAAGGAAAAGTGGGGATCTGACATACTGTTTATTGCCCACAGACTTCTGGTATCTCTTGTTTTTTTGACATAAATTAAAGAAACATCCTCTCAGTTTTGCAGTTGGGAATGTCAGTTTGAAACCTTTGATGGCTACAAGTTCGAAATCAATGAGGATTGCTTCTAGAGAAACAACATCAGCAGGCTCGGGGGCAGGGTGTTGTGCTCTGGCCCATCTGTTTCTCCTAACTGTCCTTTTCAACAGGGACATTGCAGGAAGCTGGCAAGAGACAGATGGAGATAGTTGTGATACACCAGCAGCCACTATCTGATGTGTCAGCTCACAAGTTGAGGCAGTCCAGTCTTTCATGCCTGCAACTGCCTCATTTACAGCCACAAGAGCAGGGCCAGGGACATGATTGTGCTCACCAATTTTTTTAAGCACTTTCTCCCCATCCAGATGTAGTTGAGCTCTGCAGTGGCCTTTATCATAATCCAAGCATTTTCAGTAAGATTTACTGGCTGTAATTCTCTCCCTGCAGTATAGGAATCCATCTAGCACTGCAAGCTCACTGGCCTTCTGGCTCTTGATAAACCTGTAAGGGCAAAAGCTAAATGACCACAAGTGTGACTGAAATGTGTGGCTCAATGCTCAAACTGAGTTAAACAAAATTCAAACCAAATACAAGTCACATAATGAGCATAGGCAGGGTCTGTAATTAAATGTAATAGGCAGTAAACAAGTTATCTACACAAGGCATGAAAAGCAGAAAGTGACAGGAGGTGCCCTGTCAAAGGTATTTGTGCTGTAAATAAAAGGTATTTGTGCTGTAAATAAAGGCTCTGTAGTATGGTGCAACTGGTTATGCAGGTAAATGTGAGTTCAGTAAGTAAAACCATATATGGTCAAGAAAAACTGGGCTCTTCAAACATGTCCGTGACTAAGGTCAGGTAGCCAGTTCCAGGCTGTGTATCAAACTGGGCTCTTCAAATATGCCCATGACTAAGGTCATGTAGCCAGTTCCAGGCAGTGTATCATCAACACACAATAAATGACCATATTACGTAATAGGATTGCTAGGAGCAAATCATAGTGTTAGTCCTGTTTGGGGTGTAACTTTCAAATTGTATATATAAGCTGTGCATGTGTAACATCAAGTGGAATCATGTAACATCAAAGGCTAAGTGCAAGTGGCACTATAATGACACTGCTTAATAAATTCTCTTTGATTCTCCATCAGTCTCGTTGAGTAATTATATTAAGTTGTTAGTAACATTAAGTATATGTTACATTTTTGGTGCCATGATTCGGATACTCAGCGTGTAGAGTATATCTACTGATTCAAGTGTGCAAAATAGAACCAAGGTCACTGCGGGCCGACGACAAGTGAGCAGTGGGAAAGAGGTCTCACTCACCAGGAGACTGATCACCTCTGGTGGGGAGAGGGAAAAGGCTCTGTCTGCCTCAAAGGAAATCAGACGTGGATGATTGAGTCAGAAGAATAACCTAAGTATGGAGACAATTATTAGGAAATGGTTAGAAAAACATCTAAGAAAAGGCTTTTATGAAGTCCCAGTGGAAGGGCAAGATGTCTGCTGTCACTATGAAACTCAGTGCTGTGAGAGAAATAAGATATATAAGAATGAAAAGGAAAAAGTAGCTAACAGTGTAGCGGCTTTGTTGAGTATTAATAACTCCCTGGTTCTGAGACACCAAAAAAATAGTCAGGAGCTACAGGATAAGACAGACAGACTTGAGGAGGATCTTCAGCAAAAACAAAAAGAACAGGAATGGAAGTATAGTGAGAAAGCAGGGGAGTACAGTACCCTAACTTTAGAAATGAGTAAATGGAAGGAAAAGTATTACTTTGAACTAAAAATAAAGGGACAGCAAATAGAACAGCTCCAAAAAGAGGTAACTCACTTGAAAGTAAAAATGCAACAGCAGGAGGAGGAAACAGCACAAAAGAGTCAGTATTACAAACATCAAATATAGAACCTAAAAGGGAAGAATGGGCAGTTAGCAGAACAGGCACTAAAGTTAAGGGAACTCATAAGTCACCACAGTGATAAAGAACGACAGGGACTGAGACGAAAAGGTATTGCCGTGAGTGATACAAGCCTGTCCTCTTCATCTTCGGATACGGGGGAGGAGGGTGATGACGATTCCCAAGCACGGGTAGCTCCAGTAAAAATTAAAGTTCAAACAGCGTAAAGGACAGAAACAGAGGGGCCACAAGGGAGGATCATGACTCCAAAACAACTAGAACAGATGAGGAAAGAGTTAGAGGAGATGAAAAGGAAAAAGAAAAAGGCAAGACGTGAGAATAGAAAAGAGAAGCAGAGGGAAAAAAGGATAAGGAACTGGTAAAACAACTACAGGCAAACATTAGAACACTACAATGGGATATAGAGGAGAGGAATGAAAAGGTTAGAGTCCATGATGCTGCAGTTGAGGAAAGGGAGAAAGCTAAGGACAGTACGGATAAGAAGGGTAAATGTGAGGAGACAGTGACGACTAGCAGCATGGATCTAACTATTCAAGAGTGTCTGCAACTAGGAGACAGATTAGGAAAGTGGGAACCGGGGCAAAGCCCTATTCTGTACTATAATAAGTTAAGGACACTAGTAAGTAATTTTGACCTTACTAACAAGGATGCGTGTAAAATAGTGATTTTATCCCTGCCTGCATCACTATTACAAAGCCTACCAGACCGTACAGTAGGAATGCATCTGAATGCAGAGGACCACTCCTCCTGGGGGGATGTACAGGATATCCAGGAAGCACTGCAACAGTTAAGAGGACAGGTGCAGGTAGATTGGTCTGAGATATAAGCACACAAAACACTGCCCTGGAGATAACCCAATCATGTTTATTAATGAAATATTTACTGACTACTGTGTGTACAGTGGTAATCCTCAGCCCAGCAAAGATGACGCAGCCTTCCAAGCTGCCGTTGAGAGGCAAATGTCTGGGGTCCCCACTGCTATAAAAATGATGTGCTGACAAGCTCCCACTATGTGGAGACAGAAAAAATATTGACTGCTTGGTGGGAGATGGATGGTGAAAACAAGAGTAAAGGGGCTAAGGTGGCTGCAGTTGTCAAAAATGAGGGAAAGGAGTTCCTCAAATGTAATAATTGTGGGAAGCCAGGACATTTTAAGAGAGGGTGTTGGGCGAAGAGAGGAGGATAGGAGAGAAAAGTGGGAAGTCGATTTCAGGGAAAGGAAAGGAGAGGTGATAGGGAGGAGGAAATACAGGCTTGCTTGCAACAGCTACAAAGATTATTAAAGGGAAAAGTGGTGCCGGTGAGAACCAATCTCCAGGATGGGGAGGTCCCTTCAGCCAATGACCTCATAGAGAGGCTGAAGAAACTCCAATGAAGGAGCGGAGGCTCTGGTGCCGTCCTCAAAAGGGTATGTGAGCTTAATGAAGATGAGGAGGAATGGCCTGTGGTTCGGGGTTATATAGACACAATGCCTTGTACCATGTTAGTGGAAACCAGGGCAGCCGTTAGCATTACAGAAGTTCGCATACCCACAACGAGGAAGATCCTAAAATTACAGGGATTTTTTGGGGGGGTTGATTGCTTATCAGTCTGTGAACCCACAAATAAAATTGGGAAAAGTCCCTATTGAAGGACAGTTATGGGTGTGTTACAATCCTGAGGGACACATATTGGGGAGTGATATATTGCAAAAAAATGGTTTCATCATTGATATGGCTAATAAATGTGTATGGAGCCACTCAAAAGGCTTGATAAATGAGAATGGTCTCAAGACCAATGTGTACAGTATCTTCCCAATAAAAGGAATGGGAGATAAGAAGTTGACTAAACTTCTAGATAACATATTAGATCCCGGATTAAAAGAGGTAGTAGGAAAATATGCCCAGGTATGGGCTACATGTGGGACAGACTGCGGGAGGGTTGGGGGGACACTCATTGACATTAATGGTCCAGATCCCCCTCCGCAGAAGCAATACAAAATTCTGGAAGAAGCAAAGGAAGATGTGGGGAAGACAATTAGGCAGCTGTTGAAACAGACAGTAATACGTCCCATTTGTTCCACTGTAAACAGCCCTATTTGGCCAGTAAAAAAACCTACGGGGGCATGGACGCTGACTATTGACTATAGAGCACTGAACAAAGTAATTCCGTTGGTGGCCTCCATAGTGGCAAAACCCCCCGATTTGATTTCGGAACTCTCTTCGGAGGCAAAGGTGTTTACAGTACTGGATATCACCAATGGTTTTTGGTCAGTACCCTTGACCAAATCATGTCAATACAAATTTGCATTCACTTTTGAAAATAGTCAGTACACGTTCACCTGCTTGCCTCAAAGGTTCTATTCCTCACCCACATTGTTCCACCAGTGGCTGGCCGGCATATTAAAGGAAGCTGGGCTGGAGGAGAAGGTGGTACAATATATGGATGATCTGCTGCTCCAGTCTAATAATGTGTCTGAACACCAACAACTTCAGAAGCATGTATTAAAGACATTTGGGAAAGTGGGGCTGAAGTTAAACCCAGATAAAGCACAGGTGGGAAAATAAAAAGTAACCTGTTTAGGAATAGAGATCTCTGATCAGGGCCACAGGGTAGACCCAGAAAAGGACAGACTGATACAGCAGTTGCCCAGGCCCAAATCGGTGATGGCCCTATGGCAGTTTCTGGGCATGATTGGTTTTTGTAGAGAATTTAACCCCAATTTTGCTGATATAGCACACCCTTTGTACAACCTGCTAAAGGGTAATCCAGGTAAAAATGATCAACTAGAGTGGACCCCTACCACTCAGGCAGTGTTTGGGACTTTAAAACAAGCCTTATTAACCACCCCCTTATTGATAGCCCAAAACATAAAAAAGGACTTTGTACTGCAGACCACTGCCGGCCCAAATGCTCTGGTGGCAGTGTTGCTGCAAGAAAAACAGAAACAACTGAGACCGGTGGGATATTTCTCATGGGTATTGACTCCTGTGGAGAATGGATATGGAGCTTGTCAGAAGCACCTGTTGGCAGTCTATTGGGCAGTACAAGCCACTGAACACATTGTGGGTTTTAATCGAGTTATATTGGAAACCCCGCATACCCTGATAAAATATATTTTACAAGGGCCACCTAGAGGGGTTTCTGATTAACGACTAATGAGGTGGATGCTAGCTTTACAAGGAAAAAACATTGACATGAAAAAGATAAGAGATGGAGGTATAGCATCCCAGCTGGGGCAAGAAGGGGAGCCACACAACTGTGGGACCATAGACCGTGGGATGGTTGTGCCATCTCCTTTCATGGAAGACCACCCAGATGCCTCCCTGGAGATCTATGTCAATGGGTGCTGACAGTGGAATAATGGCCAGTTCCACACAGGGGCCACGGTATGGATCCCCTCACAACAGTGAAGCATCAAAATAAAACTGCCAGCAAACTTCTCTGCCCAAAGAGCTGAGTTAGAAGCTATCCAAGAGGCAGTCCTTAGAAATCCCAAGGGAAAAATCACCATCTTTTCAGACTCCCAGTTTGCTGTAATGTCCCTCACTGAATGGGTTCATTTGTGGGAATTGAGGGGGGTGATTATGCATGTGGGGAACCTGTCCAGCACAGAGAGGTGTTACAACACTTGCTGGCCTTGGCAAATGCCACCCTAGGCAGAGTTGCTATTTGTAATGTCCATGCCCACGCCAAAAGCCCCACCGCTCATAAAAAGGAAAATCAGGTGGTGGACCAACTAGCCAAAGATGCAGCCAGAGCTGGAGAACCATGGAGAGATCCTCTCTGGGGCTCCTCCATGCTGCTGTCCAAGTTAAAAATCCATTAGTTAATTTGGTACAACTTCAGATGACGGATCCCTGGCTATCGCAATAAAAACAAAAATGGAGAGAATCGGGGCACTGTAGCTACAAAAACCTGACAATATGGGAAGACATGATTTTTTGGGAACACCATAGCCAGTTAAAGTGGGTCCCGCCGTCTGATCACAGGAAACAAATTATCATGGAGAACCACAGGTTTGGAGGACACTGTGGTCTCCATAAAACTTGTCAAATGGTCACATCTAAATATTGATGGCCAAAGGTCAACAAGGATGTAAAGACATGTCTGGAGTCATGTCTAATCTGTGCACAGATAAACCAGCCTAATCCCCAGGCAAAACGAGCACCATTGCAATGTGTGCCGGTGGCTGAAGGACTGTGGTAGGCTTTGTAGATTGATTATGTGGGTCCCTTGCCCACTGCCAAAGGGGGGTTTAGATATTTGTTAGTAGTAATATATGTTTTCTCTAAATGGGTGGAGGCTTTCCCCCTCACCACTAACACTGCCAGAGCGACAGCTAAAGTTTTGTGGGAACAAGTGTTTTCTCGATGGGGATTCTGCAGGATATTGGAATCAGACAGAGGAACACACTTTATTGGGCAAATCATGCAGAACATGTGTGGGTTGTTAGGAATACAGCAGAAATCCCACTTACCGTATCACCCTCAGTCTTCTGGAATGGTAGAAAGGCTGAACAGGACCCTAAAATTAGCTTTAAAAAAGGCAGTGTTAGATACTGGAAAAGGATGGGTGAACCATCTACCTGGAATCCTCATGGCAGTGAGAGGTACCGTACATACCAGTACAGGGATTACTCCTCATCAGCTTATGACTGGACAGGACATGCGATTGAGCTATCCCACAGACCCCAAAGTGAGTGCAAATGTAAGAGATTGTGCCAACACAGAGGTATTCCTACAGCAAGTTAAGAATCAATTGGAAAAATATTTAAAATTTGCTGCCAGCAAGGTGGCGCAAGCACATTGGAAAAACAAAATGTCTTGAGATAAAGATATACTGAAACAACCGGTGTACACAATTGATGACCAGGTAATGATAAAACACTTTGATAAAAAGAGTTTGTGGGATGCAAATTGGATGGGACCCTACATGGTGGATCAATGCCTCGGTACCACCACTGTACACATTACTAGGCTGGAAAGGGAAACAGACCACTAGCATGGGTACACGTAGATCAGTGTAAATTGTTTAAGAAAAAAGTTTATAAGCCCGGGAAGGTTGTGCTTAATGGTTGTGCTTGATGTTCCTATCAGGAATATTAAGGGCATTAAAGGGGACTGTCCAAGCCAGCATTGGTCTCACTCCATATCAAGTAACCCTAATGTGTCGAGAAAAGGGTAATGCTAGAACACATGGCAGTGACAAATATAGCCATAGGGCATAATATAAAAAGATCTGGTCATAAATAAACATTTGAAAAAATAATTCTTGGAGAGAAAAAAAAGGAAGAAAAAAAACTGCCATGTAAAATGTATCAGAGTATTGACGATGACGACTGATACTGCCCTTGTTCTTACAGGTAAAAGATGTGGAACTATACACTGTACATGGATCTGTTGGGGAACTTAGTGAGTTGTACAGGGGCTCTACATCTAAACACCAGCACCCCACATGTCACCGGGGATTATAAACAACCCGTGGTCCTACCAATCACATGGAGTTGGGCTGAGGGAGAAGCAGATGCTACTGTATGTCTGTGGCAAATAATATAGACAAATAATGATTTAATTGTAACTACCACACGGTGGTGCTATATGGCTGATTGGAAGGCCAGTCCATGATTCTGCTCATCCCAGTACAACTCAACGCATAGAGGATATGTGTACCCCGGAGACAGATCACTAATATTGGAGAAACCCACACCAAAGGACTCAGGTACATATCAAGTAATTGTTTTCTACTGTACTAGAAATCTGAATAATGTTATTGGAGGATGCACTCGTGAAATGGGCACTGCTGGAAATGGGACATGTGACAATAATAAGTGTTATGCCAATCACACCAGTAGAAATATAACTTTAACAGTAAGACCACCACAGTGCCCCAATATAACACAAGGGCCACCTAGTGGACTAACTTCCACACCAATAGACCAGACTCTTGTAAATAACGTACAGTATATAAGATTACCAGTCATTTTTAACTTTTCGAGTTGGGATCTAAATAGCACTGGTCAATGCACCGATACTAATGTTTCTCAATTTTATGCATCTATGTTATTAGATATGGTTAGTATATTCCAGACCAAGCAAGGCAAATGCACCCCAGTCCCCACAAATGGTAGTAACCATAACAATACCTCTAATAGGCGACTCAAGAGAGACCTATTAGGGGACATAACCGGCCTGTTTGGATCCGGGATGAGTATATGGAATAGAGCAGATTTAGATGCTATAGAAGAGCAGCAAAATATTGTAAATCAAGAAACAGAAGGAAGAGTGTTTTTGCCCCTTGCTGTAAATCAAGCTGGTTTGGCACAAGAGGAACTTTTGACAGTATACAATATGCATGATGTCACCAAATTGCTAAAACAAGTTCAAGGCAAAATCAATGAAATTATCACAGACCGTAATGTTCAAGTCACAAATCACACTATCGGGCAGTCCATAATATGTGCAACCTATGGGTCCTATGTTTTTAACCACTGTAAGTAAACTGCTAAATCAATTAGAAAAACAAAGGCTACCCGATATGGTACCAGATGCACAAATCAAGCTATGGTACTGCACAATGTGTAATGGTATTACTGACAGTAAGTGCCTAAACCCGTGCTAGCGACAAAGAACGCCTCCAAGAGCATGGGTAAGAAAGGTAGCAAAGGTATATGTACGACCATGCTGTTTTGATAAAAACAGCACCCTAAGTCAAACAATGATGGTGTCATTTACAGTTAAATTACCTCAGGTAAATTATGAGGAGGAGGAGTACACACACATTGTTAAGGTACATTCGTTGGGAAAATTAATAGGCGACTATTATACATATAGAATAAGCCCACCTGACATTTTAGTAGCTAACAAAAATGGGTCCTGGGTGGCCCCCAATCTACACTGCTGTGAACAGTTAAGGATGCAGTGGGTATGCCAGTGTGATGTTATGGCCCAAGACCAGCCTGTTTGTGGGGAAGAACCTATACAAGAAGCCCTCAACACCTCACTTTGGTGTCCGGTTCAACAGCAAAGGTGGAAAGTGCCTAAGGTAGTATTTGTGTACAATTCCACCACACAGTACTGTATAGTTACCAATGAACGAGACATGACTCATCAAGAGGAAAAGTGTGCGATAACCCAGCCAAACATTTGCTTTATCCCTAAAGAAGATGTGCAAATTGGAGGGCGCACCTTCCATCCTATTGTGCAGTATACCCCAAGGATGTCACAAATGAGCACTTCGGTACCCAGTCAAGCAACTAAAATGAATGAATATGCACCTGCTTTCAGAGTGCCTATACCTCCCTTAACATTAGATGTGCAAAGGTTGTTAGACTGCAAAGACACACATCTTATTCAAATTCAAAACTCTACCTGTAAAATAAAACAAGACATCAATGTGCTGTTAGATGATGCAGATAAGGAACACTTAATATATGCCAACCTGGGAGGATTTTGGGGGGTATTGTCATTCAAAGTGCTGTTGATGCTACAATTGGTATTAGTGTTTATTTTATTAGTCAGTACATGTTATTTGCACCACCTAATACACAACCTGCATCCTGATGTGTTTATGCTCAAAATGCGAGCAGTCACACGTCAAATGTTGTAACAATGTGCCCTTGGTTGGTGGTGGCTCCTATTAATAGGGTGGGCAAGGTGGACAGGGCAGCAAGTCATCCAGGGAACCTGGGAGCGGGGTCCCTATTGGAGGTCTCCAGCCTTACCCACTCATGTTCTGTCTGGGAAAACCACACCCAATTCAGTCCCAAAGGGGGAATTGTAAGGGCAAAAGCTAAATGACCACAAGTGTGACTGAAATGTGTGGCTCAATGCTCAAACTGAGTTAAACAAAACTCAAACCAAATACAAGTCACATAATGAGTATAGGCAGGGTCTCTAATAAAATGTAGTAGGCAGTAAACAAGTTATCTACGCAAGGCATGAAAAGCAGAATGTGACAGGAGGTGCCCTGTCAAAGGTATTTGTGCTGTAAATAAAGGCATTGTAGTATGGTGCAACTGGTTAGCAAGTTAATGTGAGTTCAGTAAGTAAAATCATATATGGTCAAGAAAAACTGGGCTCTTCAAACATGTCCGTGACTAAGGTCAGGTAGCCAGTTCCAGGCAGTGTATCACCAACACACAGTAAATGACCATATTACGTAATAGGATTGCTAGTATAGTCCTGTTTAGGGTGTAACTTCCAAATTTTGTATATAAGCTGTGCATGTGTAACATCAAGTGGAATCATGTAACATCAAAGGCTAAGTACAAGTGGCACTATAATGACACTGCTAAATAAATTCTCTTTGATTCTCCGTCAGTCTCGTTGAGTAATTATATTAAGTTGTTAGTAACATTAAGTATGTGTTACAAAACCGAACTTCCATTCTGACAGCAATCTAATTGATTGCTGGACACACCTCGGTATAAATGGACATTCTGAGCACAAGTGAGGATGATTGGGCTGATTACTAGTTACAGTGAAGGTAACCAAAGTCCAGACAGTGTCATTATTATTACACTGGGTGGCATACTATAGCTCGATGTAGGAAAATGATCAGTGCACAATTTTTTTTTCTTGTAATGTAGTTTTGTAATGTGCTGAAATTTTTAGTTACAGGTAGTAAAATGGGCAGTGCAAGATTGTTTTTTCTTTTAATGCAGTTTTGTAATGTGCTGTAGTTTTTAGTGGCAGGTAGTAACATGAGCTACTCACTATATTAACTTGCTATGGTAAATCACGCTATTCTAATATGCGTCCTTTTGTCCTAATGCTGTTCTTGGTTTGCGCAATTATGCCAGTGCTATTTTGACTTGTGCTATTGCGGATGTGTGATTTTAACTGGGTACCCCCTGGCAGTAGTGGAGAACTTGGGTGGAGTGGAGTAACAGTGGGCAAAACTAAAAGGGGGCATTGTGAAGGCAATAAACCTCTGTGTCAGGCAAGTGAGTAAAAGCAGGAGGAAAAAGAGAGTGCTACGATTCTCAAAAGAGGTGGCTGGGTAGGTAAGGGCAAAAAAGTTAGCATTCAGGAGGTATAAGATAACACAGAGGGTGGAGGATGGGGAGGTATATCAAGAGAAACAGAGGGAGGCAGGGAATGCACTAAGGAGCGCAAAGGCAAAACCAGAGGAGAGAATAGCCCAGGCAGTAACGAAAGAGGACAAAACATTTTTCAGGTACAGTATGTAAGTGAAAAAGAAGTCCAGGGGAGAGATTATAAGGCTAACGGGAAGGGGGGATTGGGTGGAAGGGGACCGGAAAAAAGTAGACATCCTAAACAAATGCTTTTGTTTAGTGTTAACAGAGGAAGGGGATAGTGAGGGACCTCAGAAAAGTAACAGGAGCATCAAAGGAAGGGAGGTGGACACTAGTCCATTTTCAGAGGAGAGATTGCTGAAAGAACTCTCAAATCTAAAAGTGGGCAAGACAATGGGACCAGACGAGGTTCATCCAAGGAAACTGAGAGAGCCCAGGGAGGTACTGACTGCATCTCTGACAGTCCTGTTCAACCACTCTCTGGAGACAGAAGTGGTTCTGGAGGACTGGAGGAGGGCAGATATAGTACTACACAGGGAGGAGGCTGGCCACTACAGGCCAGTCAGCCTGACTTCAGTGGTTGGGAATTTAATGGAATCACTACTGAAGGAAAGAACTGTGGAAGATTTTGAATTCAGTGGCTTACAAGATCTGAGGCAGCATGGATTCACAACGGGGAAGTTATGTCAATGAATCTGATACATTTCTTTGCCTGGGTGACCAGGGCATTGGATCAGGGTGGAGCAATAGATGTGGCCTACCTTGATTTCACCAAGGCCTTTGACACCGTTCCACATAGGAGACTCGTAAGTTAGCTGGAGTGCCACAGGGATCAGTACTGAGACCAGTCCTCTTTAATGTCTTTATTAGCAACACTTCAGAGGGGCTGGAGGGGAAGGTCTGCCTTTTTGCAGATGACATTAAAATCTGCAAAAGGGTTGACACTCCAGGAGGGGTGGAAAAAATGAGTAGTGATCTGAGAAAGTTAGAGGAGTGGTCAAGGGAATGGCAGCAAAGTTTCAAGGCGAAAAATTGCAAAATCATGAACTTAAGACACAGAAACCCCAGAGGAGGAGTACAAAATGGGAGGAGTGGTATTGGTGACCACAAAACAGGAATGAAACCTGGGGGTAATCATATCTGATGTCCTCAAGGTGGCCAGGCAGTGTGACAAGGCAGGTGGGACAGCTAGTGGGATGCTGGGGTGCATAGCGAGGGCTATCAACAGCAGAAAGAGGGAGCTGGTGTTACCCAGTATAGATCACTGGTGAGATCTTATTTACTTTATTTAAATTTTGATGACTGGGTGGGCCCTCTGAGACAGTCAAGTCCCTTTTTCAGGGGTGAACCGAGGAACCAAATGTTCCAAGCATAAGAGAACAGTACAGATACAGATAATTATGTACAAATATCATTGGAAAGTTACATGCATTCATGGACTAAACTAGCCATCCCAATCATTGGGAGACAGTACAAATTACAGATGTCAATTTTAACACTGGTGAACAAACAGTAAGATTGATACGCGCATACAATATAATTGTAGTAGAGTCAATTAGTACATATGTGCAGAGTATAGACGATTGACTGTGTACAGACTCATAGCCCTAGACATTGATTATACACACCAGGTGAGTATAGGCAGCAGGTGGAGAAGTTTAGAGATTAGGTACAGTTCCCATTACAGACAGGAGGCTTGTAAAATATTTCCCTATATTGTCTTTTGAAGAGAGTAATGGTCTTGCATGAGATTAATGAGTGTGGGAGGTCATTCCACTTTTGTGGTGCTGCAAAGGAGAAGGATCTTTTTCCAACAGCTAGGCGAGTCTTGGGCAGACCCAGCATCGGGGGTGTGGGGAACTGAGTATTTGCGGGAAGGGTTTTAGGGTTAGTAGGTTAGATATACTCGGAGGAGGTGGGAGATGTATTAGCTTGAAGGTGGCACAATATACTGGGAGGTTAAGTCTGGCCATGAAAGATGGCCAACCCAAATTGTTCAGCATGTCACGGTGATGGGCACGAAACTGGGGCCCTAATAGCAAATCGGGCAATTCTGTGATAGGCCTTTTTGAGTTCGTTTATGAGTGTAGTCTTAGAGGAGTGGATTATAGAGGCACCATAGAAGATGCCAGGGAGAAGGGTGGCAGAGGCAATAGTGTTTCTTGCACTACTTGAGCGGTAGGGAGCAGTGCAATATAGAAGGCCTAATTTAAGACTAGTAGCCTTCATGGCACAGGTTACGTGCTCATTGAAGGATATATGCTTTTCAAGTACTACACCCAGGTATTTAATGGAGGTAACATTTTAGAGTTGAATGTTAGTGGATGTTTTGATAACTGAGGGGGCTGTGAGGTTGTATCAAAGTAGGTATGGTGAAACAAGATGGATTTAGTCTTTTTTATGTTCATTAACTCTGTCCTAACAAATGACTTTCAGACTCTAGAAACTTGGAGTACTGTGTTAAGTTCTGGAGACCTCATTTCCAGAAGGACATAGACAGAGTGGAGGTGGTCCAGAGGAGGACAACTAAAATGGTGCAGGGTCTGCATAATAAACCCTATGAGGAGAGACTAAGGGACCTCAATATGTACACCCTGGAGAAAAGGAGGGAGGGGGGGGATATGATAGATACTTTCAAATACCTCAAGGGCATAACTAAGGTACAACAAGTTAGCATTTTTCAGAAAAAAAGATGCTCAAGAACATGGAATCATACTATGATGCTGGAGGGGGGTAGACTCAGGGGTGATGTGAGAAAGTACTTCTTCACAGAAAGAGTGGTAGATGCCTGTAACAGCCTCCCAGCAGAGGTGGTGGAGGCAGAAACTGTAGGTGGGTTCAGAAATGCATAGTATAGGCATGAAGGAACCTTAGTGGTAAGGCAAGGGGGGAGGTAGAGCTGGAGATTAAGTAGGGTCTGCAGTAATACAGTAGGTAGGGAGAAATGGGCAGACTAGGTCGGCCAAGCGGTCCTTATCTGCCTTCAGATTCTATGTTTCTGTTTCTCTGTTATTTCCTAGAGATCAAGCATTTGCACACATGGATTTCCAGGTTTTGTTACCACTCCGTTTGTTACCCCCCCTTTCCTTTTTGCTTTCCCTCATTCTCTCCTGTCTTTTTAATGCAGCCGCTACTATCCCCCTTCATTTCTTCTACCTAGTTTCTTGTATTCATTTGCATCCAAGGGGGATTCCACTCCTCTTAGGTTCTCCCTACTCTCTACTTCAGCCTGTGGGGGGTCAGCTTCTGTCTCTCCAATCTCTTCCACCACCCCATTGGCTAGTTTTAATGTTCATCAAAGCAACTTTTAAACCATCCACTGAGGACAGTGGTTCTCCTCCCAAATGGATGCAGGCCATCACCCCTACATAGGCCATTATACTCCCAGGTGGGTCCTCAGTCCCCAGTGTAGTTGAACCCTCTCCTCTCTACACCATTACCTCAGCAATGAGTTGAAGCTCCTGGTACAGAGGTCCCTTTTCTGCCCCCTGTTGTAGAAAGGTCACTGAGTGCACTACCTGTTTAAGACCCCTCCTCAACTCCTTAAACTCTCCCCACACTATCACTGCCCCATCACTAGCAAGATCATTAGTCCCTAGGTGGACAATGACATCCAGCAATGCCTCCTGCCCTGCTGCAGTAGCCATCCTTAGGATCTGCACCAATCCCTCTGGGCCATGGTGCCAAATAGGCACCTAACCTCCATATCCCCCTTTCTTTCCTATTCCAAAATATGTCCCCCTCACAATCAAGTCCCCCACCAGAAGTTGCCACAGAGAAGAGAACCTCAACAGATGGTAACATGTAAGCTAATGAACTGGGCCAGAAAAAAATGTCAGTGAAATCTTCAAGACAGATGCACTTTGTAAGCACCATGTAGCAAATAATTGAGAAGCAATGATTGAACCAGAGAATTAACACTTGGACCAGATGCACAGAACATGATGACCTGAGGTGACAAGTTGGGAACTGCCCTAATTTAGAAAGGCCCAGACTTCAGGTGGGATATCTCTAGTTGTGTCTCAACACCCCACCCCACCCAGATGATTCTTCCTATCCCCTTCGGGGCCCCCTGTTGCAGCTGGACTGTAGCATAGGCCAATGTCATGCTGGCTTTTTGATGGCAAGCCTGCACTCTGCCCTAAACTGAAATTTAGTATTCAGCTTGGAGCAGATAATATTCCCACTTACTGTGCAAATACTGGTGATGTTGAACAGGACTGGCCTAGAAGCAGGTACACTAGGTGTACCCACAACCTGCAACATGCACAGAACCAAGGGAATAACTAGTGGGGTATTTTAGTCTGCCTTTAGAGTTCTTAGTTGCCTTAGCTTCTATAGCACATGGTGATAGGTAGCTGTCCTCATGACAAACAGGAACTCTAATGTGATCCACTTTAAAATTCATGTTGTTGGGCACAGGGTGAGCCTGGTTTGTCATTCAAAAATACAGAATTGTTGTATTACCACTATTACAGACCAGGCCACAGGGGACTTGGAGTGGGGTGGATGTATGAGGTGTACTGTTGACTTCTGTGGTGTTACTGACTTTGCTAGCATTATGGGGATTTAATTATCTAGCTCCAAGAATGTGCAGCGAAGATTATAGTGTGCAATTGTAGAAGCATGGTGTTGTCCTTCACAACTTTGTATGCAGCAGTGGGACATTTTAGTAGAAATCCTAGACATTTTACGTCTTCACTATGGACAGTCTATTATCAAGGCCTGTTGGTTTGCTACTAGTATGTACCCCACTAGCTTTCCCTGCTCAGTAAACATATTGGTCTACCCCGTCCCCCCAAAAATATGGGTGTGTGTGCAAAATCTGAATTAGAAGGTTCATAATGGAGGGGCATTAATTGCTCCCTTAATCTATGACATTAGTCCTTTCTTTGTTCATAGTGTATAGTACTACGGAGGCCCCCAAACACTCAATGAGAGGACAGGTCTTCTCATCAGGCATTACTGTAATACCAACTAGGTAAGCCCATATGCCCCAAGGGACCAGACAAATGGGGACACCTACTTTGGAAGCCAATTTATTTTTGTTGGTTTATGTTCTATGTTTTTATGTTCTCCCTAAAGGTCAGCTGTGGTTGGTAGCCACAACACTGTTTTGTAGTGCAGGTCCTTGAGGAGAAAACTGGTAATCTGAGTTGAACAATTTCATGGCATCATTGTGTTACAGGCTTATTGATAGACAGCAGACGAGACAAGCCAGCAATGGTGGCTAAAGGGGATGACATGCTGCGGAAAGTCTACCAGGTAGTCCCATACCTTCACAGGTCATGTAGAGACCCACATGAATCCATTATGAGTAATACTTACTTTCATTTATATTCTGTTAATGCCCACTGGCTCAATAACACAGATAGAATATCTAAAATTAGATATTTATAGTATTTATTGGCAGCATATCAATTATTTCTAGTGTCACAATTGTGCTAATCCCATTTCGTATGGCAGCTGGATATAATGATTATAGTTATGTTTTGTACTTTGCTTACTGATAATATCTCTGTATGTGGTTCCAATTGTGCTGTACGTTTTTGCCATTTTTATGACTCAGTTAATGCCAGAAAATGGCCAATGAGATTAGGGCACCAGCCTAGTGAACAAATAGATGAATAGCATGGTGTATCAACAGGAGACCAATCTAGATGATGCTGAACACCAGAAGTAAGCAAAGTATGCTTTCAGACATGCCTATTCCTCAGTATATTGAGGGGGGAAAAAAGGACGGAAGTGGCAGTTTTGATTCCTAGATACACAGGGCTCGATGCTCAAACATTGATGCAAGTTGTACCAATGGCAGCTCACTCTGATCACTAGAGTGCCAGGGATCGTATCCCTGATTCACAAATGAGTGGGGTCCCAAACCAAAGTCCCACTGCCTGCAGCAAATGTTGCCATGCACCAAAAGCAAGGTGCACAAAAGAGGTAAGCCACAAACTGTGTGGTGGCTGGATGGCATCAGTGCCCAGTAGTTGGGACCAGCCTGGAGGCTGGCAGAGTCAGGCGGGACAGGATGGTGGATGGAGAGGGCAGAAAGGGCACAGAAGGGTGCAGGGGTGGCAACAGGTCCCCAATGGGGACATTGCAGGGTACTGCTGTGCCTGTGCCCTCCTGGGGGCAGCCACTGCATGCCTGGCACCATGGGGGGGAACCAGCAGGCAATGCACCATAGTCTGTGAGTAATCCGGGTGCTGTGTGGGTGTGGGATACTGTAGGTGAGCAGAAGTTCAGGTTCCCTACCACCCAGTGAAGGCTCCAGGGGTGGCACAAGGACTGTTAGACCACCTGTTGCATGGTCTAAGTCCTGGCGGGTCCCGCTGTCTGTCAGAATCCCATTTATTTTGATTTTGTTAAAATCTAGGACTTGTAATACCTTTGAGTCAGAAGCAGTTTTACAAAGGTTCCACATCAACAACAGGACATAGGAGACATAACAGATTATACAATTGATGGCACATTTTGTAAAGGTATACAGAGTTATTAGAATACAATGATTATAGCAATATAGAAGGACCACAATATGTAATGCAATATACAACAGAACTGAACAATTTACAATAAACTCAGGTTAAATATGAACAAGGTAACGTAACATGATTATGAGCTTATGGAGTGGGTAGAACAGTGTGGGAATTAGCCAGAGGAGGCATTGTCAAAGAGTGGGGGGAGGGGGTGGATGGTTTAGAGGAGAGATGGACACCAATAGAATTAGCAGGAGTGGGCTTATTTAATGGAAGGAGGAAGACACAATGGAGAGGGGGTAGGGTGGCAGGGAAGATAAAGGGAAGTTTGGGAAGTTGCGGGTGCTGACCGTGGTCAGGTGACCAAGGGTGAGAGAATAGGTAGTACAGGGGGTAGGAGTAGTTAGGGAAGGATAGTGCTGTCATAATTTCAGTGGCTAGTGCCAAATTTGTTTTAAGTGCTAGAGGGAAGTTCCAGAGTGCCATGGTGAACCCATCAATTTCTAGCTAAGAAAAGCAATCACAACTACTTTGTGCTATAAGTAACTAGTGGAGCTTATGTGTACATGGACCCAGTTTGGGTTCAGCAAGGATGTCACAGTGTAAGGAGTTAAGCCTAGACGGAGCTCTGTAGGAGAATGTCCTTTGGCCTTGCACAGTGCAGCATATGGGGACTAGGAAGGGCTGGCTATCCGACCCTCTCCTACGGTGAGGGTTACTAGAAAGGCTTAGGTACTTCTGCACCCCCTGTGGGGAGAGCCCAAGGCTAGATTTTTTAGCCAGTAGGCAGGTTTAATATTTGATCCTACCTTTCAAGTGGAGCCAACCTGTCTGCTTATAGAGATCACATGCACACAGGTGTCACACGGTATGTACTAGTGATGAGCCTGCAGGCTTTGTTTAGTGCTGTGGAGACATACTTTAGAGATGTAACAGCAGCAGCGCTGTACACTACCAGCCCATAATCTATAATGGAGATGATCAAGCTATGTACTGCTGTTCTTAGGGCCTCAGTAGTCAAACAATGTTTGTATCTCTAGAGTAGCCTGATATGCATTTTAACTACTTTAGCAACATTTTCAGAGTGGTGCATGTATAACAGGGTGCTATCAATGGTGATCCTGAGATACTTGAAATGCTGTACCTGTTCAAGGGAAATATTTGCACTATTCCAAATTGTTAGCTAGTGGGCTTTATGCTTGTTGCAGGAACTATTAAATAACATGATCATTGTTTTTCTGTAGTTTAACAGTAGTTTTTACTTACTAAACCAAGTCTTTACACATAAGAAGTTTAGCTGAAGCTGATTCTCGAGCAGTAAGGGAATCACAGTGACTGGCAAAAATTACTGCGTCATCCGCATATAGGAGGATCTTGTATGGGCTAGTGAGGGGAAGGATGTTTAACAAGAGGCTGAACAAGACAGGACCAAGTGTAGACCCTTGTGAGACTCCTGAGTGGACTGGTTGGCTATCAGAGAGGACATCAGTAACGGGGTTGTTGCAGCCAGCATCTGCCACAAGCTCCCAAGCACCCTGGCACACTCCTGACTATGGTAGAGGCCTGGAACATGGTTGGTGCGGCGCAGAGGGGGGCCCAAATTGTGCATAAACCAGCCTGCATGGATCACAAACTCCACAAGTTGTAATGCAAGGTGCACCTTCCATTACTTCATTTTGATGCAGGCACCTTGCATCACATTCAGAGTTTTGAGAATTGAGCCCCCAGATTTTACAGAAATGCAATGCAAGGATGAAGCTAGGTGAGCAATGATAGCACAGGGGATTACGAATGACTTGGCAGTGACCTTTGCAGATGTTTTACTTTTACCAGGAGTGGGTTCAAAATTTATAAAGAAATTGTTAGAATTATTATTGGTCAACATTAGGGGGATACTGTTTGCTGAGAATTTTAACATGTTTATGTTTAACAAATGGGATCCAAGAAGCAGCCTGTCCCCATATGGAGGGATGGGTATGAAAGGACTGTTGCAATGCCCTCAGAACATTCCCCTCCACCACTGGCAGCTTACAACCTGCAGCTATTGCTTCCCACATAAAGCACTGGAGACTGTGGCACCTATGGGGCAGATGCCAGGGCTGTGCTCACCTGGTGCCAGGTTACAGTCCATCCCTACCACCCTCCCTCCACCCAGGCCGATCATCTCTCTGCAATTGCGTAGGGTACCCCACTGAGTTCCACCTCAGCACCCTGACATTGCTGCTATGCCACTGTCACTCCCCTAGGCCACCCACCCGTGCTCCCTCTGTCCCTAGCCCCCTTCTTGCTGGCATATTTCCCCCCACATCTTCACAGCCCCTCTGGGGTTGCATCAGGTGGGGGGATCGATGGATCCCTGCATCAAACCGCGCAGGTGCACCAAATGTTTGGTGCAGCCCTGTGGTTGCGGCAACTCCTGGGTCTTTGGTGCAAGGATCCCCGTTCTATAAAGTAGGGTGCAGGGTCCCTGGTGCACCCAGAGTTTTTCACAGCCATAAATCAGCACAAATTGCATTGCTCTAAGGGTGCTTTGAAAATCCAGCCCACAGTGTCTAGTTGCTGGAGACAGGGTAAAACAGGGAGAGCACATCACAGTCATATAATGTGGTTGTGCCCAGTTATACAGACAGAGAACTGAAGAGGTGTTGGCATTCCACATCAAAATAACAGATAGACTATATTTGTAAGTGGAATACCCCAAGGATTGTCAATTCCCATAAAGCTGAAGACATGCCCATTCTTGTTCTGGAAACTGGCGACATGTTCTGCAGTGACATAAGTTTAATCTCCTTTCGCTATTGCACATATGTGTGCTACTCTTGTCTTCAAACATCTTTTCATTTTACCTATATAAAATGCACTGCAGCTACAATTGGCCAAATTATGGCAACAGATAAAGTCGATCCTAGACCTAGGGGTGGAAATTTTAATGATCTACATCTGACTAGAGAAGCGTTTTGGATCATAAGTTTAAATGCAACTAAAAACCTGTGTCTTCATTATGATTTGAACTGAAGTCAGTTTTGAAAAGGAAAAAACAGTCTGATAGACTACATTAAGATTTAAATATGATGAATGGTCTAATGTATATGAAATGTTTGCCTGATGACATGTAAATAATTGTGGATATTGACTAGTCCCCTTTTTTACAGTATTAGAGAGAACTTTGAATATGTTTATTTTTGTTTGTAGTACTGTTGGTTTACATTTAAAGTGTTAATGACCCCTGTTGCTAAATTTATTCTGATTATTGGTGCTTTGGCTCTCCTTTTATGTTTTTAGAGAATTTAGTCCCCCCCCCCCAGCTACTGATATTTATGGCTTACTATGTATTAGTCTATGTACATATATATTGAGTGTTATTTATATTGGCTATTGGGGATTTGATATTATATTCATGGTTTGGGGAGTGTGCTAGTGGGTTTGGGATGGTTTTAGGGGTTGTATTTGTGAATTCTGTTTTTTAGTCAATCACAAGCCTTGGTTTGAGTGTGGCATCACTATGACATTTTTCGAATGAGGTATTCAACTGCCATGAATTATTACCCAATTTAGCCTTTGAAAAAGGATGCTGTTTCATTCAAAATGCATCAGGTGGATTTTTGCCTCTTTTAATGCTTAAATAAAATTTATATGTTCATTATTTGAGACCTGTGCCCTTGTATTTATGAGGTTGGTGAGTGCTCAACTTTTTTGCAGTTGTATTTCCAAAAGTCTCTTTTGTACAGTTGGTATCTTTCTTGAGGGATGCAAAGGAGTCTACTATCTGCCTACCAGCCGTGAGGACATCCCTAACTCTAAGGATTCCTTTCTCCCTGTATTCTTCCCAAAGAAAAGAGTGTTTATCTATTGGCCACTGGGGGTTGTCCCAGAAGCTATTAAACCTTCCTAGGGCTAGGCACATGCCCAAGATTTGGCCAGCCTTGTGCCAAGCAGTGTGTGCAGCTTTTAGGGTAAGTCATTTTTTCTGCAACAGGGGTAGACTTTGGCCTAGGTAGGCAGCAAAGTTTGTGCCCTGAAGCGCACAATTCTCAATGTCAATCCAGGCTGGCTTGTTTGGGCATAGATCCTAGAACATTCTGCAGGGTCTTGCCACCAAGCAGGCATAGGTGTAGTGTTGGAAATGTGGCAGGCCTCACCCTCCTCTGTTCCATGGGGCCCTAAGTTTAGCCCTACTGTACATAGGGATAGAGGATTCCCACAGAAAGTTCCCTACCATGGAGTCCAGCTTTTGGAACCACTTTCCAGGAATCTGTACTGGGAAATGGGCTAACAGGTACTGTAAGAGAATTGTAGAGTGAACATCATTTTGACTGCTGCCATCTTCCCTGGCATGGAGAGGTTTAAGTGCTTCTATCTGTTTATATCAGCCTGCAGATTGCTTGTGAGGGGGAATAAGTATTTGTCAGTCAATGTGTCTAACCTGTGGGTTATTTGTATACCTAAGTATTTAATTCCCTTCTTGGCCCATTACCTTAGAGATAATCTTTAAGGTTATTAGGTCATTGAGGCAGAGTACCTCTGTTTTACCATTATTTATCCGGAGTCCGGGAGATACCTGTATCTGCAAAGGAGTTTAGCAGCTGTAGGAGGTGCAGATCACTTATCTCAATATCTCTTGCCAGTATCAAGCAATCATTTGTATATAACACAGCATGGTGAGAGTTGACCCCCAGTTCCAGGCCCAGTACATCAGATTGTTCTCTTAGTGTGCTAGCCAATGCCTCAATTGCAAGCACAACCAGCATAGGGGGAGAGAGAGGGCATCCCTGCCTAGTTCCCCTTCATAGGTTAAATGGCTCTGATAAGGCATTACTTGTGAAAATCCTGGCTGTGGAAACATCATACAAGGTTTTAACCCATCCCCTAAATGTGTCCCCAGAGTTGCACTGCTGGAGGATAGCATGCAGGAAATCCCATTCAAGGGAGTCAAATGCCTTCTTGAAACCAACAGAGATGGCTGCTGCAGGAGAGGGCAGAGAGGCTGCATTTTGTAGTAACATGACCAGTGCTCTCGGATGGTCTGCACTTGCACATCCCTTAACAAATCCTACCGGTTAAGGGTGTATCAAAGACAGAAGAACCTTCTCCATGTGAGCTGCTAGAGCCTTTGCCAATATTTTAGGGTTCATATTAATAAGGGAGCTAGATCTGTAGCTAGCCAGTCGGGTCGGGTCCTTTCCTGTTTTGGGGAGTACAGTGTTAATGGCCTCCCTCATGGTTCCTGGTAACCCTTCTTTCCCTAGGGTGTCTGTTAGCATATTCAGCATTGTCGCGGTAACTGACTCCTGTACCACCTTATAAAAGTCTGTCGGGAAACCATCTACCTCTGGGGCCTAATGCAGAGCCATGCTTGTAATTGCTGTATTCAATTCTTGTATGGTAAAGGGGGCATCCAACATCCCCTTCTGATTGTCTGTGAGCTTTTGAAGTTTGAGGCCATTTAGAAAAGCTTAAAACTTCTGTTTGTCTCATTGCACATGTGATCTATACAGGGATATATACAACTCAAACATTGCATGATTAATTACCTTGGAAGTGATTTGTTTTTTCCCCTTTGCTGTTTTGTAATTGCACAATGTGCCTTTCGGCCTGCTGTTTTTTATGTCTGTAGGCCAGCAGTTTCCCTGACTTTTCCACGAAGTCCCAATATTTATGCTACATTCATTGTATCTGAAGTTCAATTTTTCTGGAGGCAAAAACATTCAATTGTATTCTTAGTGACATTATTTCATACCCCAGCTCTTGGTTCCTTAGTTTACCCGGGTCTTATTTGTACTGTTTTTCTTTCTCCTCAAGCTGTACATCTGGGCTGGCAGCTTCTATCTGTCTCTGCTTCCTTTGGTGGGATGCATAGCTAGTTATCTTGCCCCTGATCATGGCCTTAAAGGCTTCCCATATGGCTGCTGGGGATGTGGAACCTTGGGGGTTATCTGAGAAGTAGTTTTCTGTTTCTTTGATCAGCCAGCTCTTAAGGTCTGCCTCCTGCAATAGAAGATGGTCTAGCCTCCATGTTAGTGATCTGGGTGTGGGTGGACCCATCATGATGGAAAGAGTCAGGGGGCATGAACTGAGATATATAAGGGGGCTATTGTGGCATCCATCACTTGAGGCACTAGCCTCTGGGATGAGAACCAGTAGTTTAGCCTGCTGGCCACTTTTTTGCATCAGAGAAATATGGATAGTCCTTCCCTGCTGGGTGCTTTAGCCACCAGGCATCCTGCAAGCTGTAGGGATAGCAAATCCTTTAGTGCCTGGATGGATCTTACATGTGGCTCTGATCGGAAGTTAGACCGGTCTAGAATACAGTCTATGACCAGATTGCAATCCCGCCCCAGCAGCATGTCCATGTTATTTGGGCCTATGTCTAGTATAGCTCGGGAGATTTGATTGAAAAACTCTGGGGAATCTTCTTTTGGTGCATAAATATTCACAAACAGGATTGGGCCCGTAGGAGCTGCTACTTTTGCCATGACCCACCTTCCCTCTGAATCTGCCTTATGTCCCATGAGATCCCATTTTAATTGCTAGTGACTGAGAATAGATACCTCCCTCTTTTGTTTCACCAGCTGTACTGTGGACTTCCCAATCCACCCACTCCCTAGTTACAGTAACTTCTGTGCCTCAGCTTTCATGATGAGTTTAGTTTCCTGCACAAAGGCGATCTGGGTTTTCCATTTTTTTCAATCTAACAAATACTGTTTCCTTTTAATGGGTGAGTTCAAGCCCTTCGCATTCCTTGAGGTAACTTTTAATACATCTGCATTAGCCATCATGAAAGTTTTTATGCCAGTGCAGTCCAGCCACAAATTTACTCATCTGATACCACCTTTGTGCAGGAGTTTCCTCCTCAGATTGTTTCTGTCTCCTCCTTTAATTCATACCTCTTTCTGTCCCCCATGTGCCTTGTGCTCCTCTGTTACAAACCTCTATGTCATAGCTCACCCTAACCATCTCTGTAACTCTTTTTTCCTGTTCTGTTTGAGATTCATCCCTTTGCCAGAGCCCACTTTTTGCCTCTGGCTTCATGCGTCTTCTGCTTTGGGAACTGGGCACTGGGACCTCTGGGTCTGCTTTTAACCTTCTGTGCTTATCTCAAACAGAACCTTTGATTTTAATCATAAACAGTTCCTTAACATAAAATTCACACACTTTTCCATCCGCTAGAAGATCTCTCTATGTCAACAAGGCTTGCACTTCTGTTGCCAGTCAAGGGTTCGGAGATCCTCCCAGGGGTAGAGTTAGTAATAGCATTTGCACTAACCATAGAGTGCCAGCCAAGAATAGTGGCAGGTATTTTCCTGTTATCAGTTTGGATCTGAACCATCTGGGTCCCCTTCAAGTGTAATACATCCACTGGGGTTATTATCTAACCAGTCAGGTTGTCACCTCAGTTGCTGAACCCAATAAGATGTGCTGTCTTGCATCTGCTTCCATATATAATGTAAAGATTCACCCTTGGGCTCCCTTACCTGGAGGTGTTCCTGACTATCCAGGAGGGGAACTCATGTAAGCTCCACATTACCCCCCAGTGCAGTGGTGCCTTGCACTGCTTCTTTTTTTTTATATTTATAACCCCTGGGTGGTGCTACTCCAAGGGCTACTACCCCTGCCTTGTGTGCTTGTACATGATTGAGGGGCCCGAGTTCCCCAAATTACCTTTAAACTGGTTCATACCCAAGATAGTACATTGTGCTGTGCCTCCACCTAGAGTTTACCTTCAAGTGGGTCTAACTTTAGCTAATGCAGCCCTCTGAGAAGCTACATTCACCCATACTACTACAATACCACCCCAAGCATGACCCAACAGATAAAACCCCACATTTCAACCACTTTTGCCTTTTAATGACTTACTACTAATAGTATGCTCACAACACAGTTATCTGCAAAGACAAACAACAAGTTTACTTAAAGGGTGGAGGGTTAGGATGGGTGAACTGGAGTAGAGGTTAAGCTATGTACATTAGTAGCATTTGGTTTAATTTGAAGGTAAGATAAGCATTTTGCATTTTAAATCAGTTGCAATCACAGTGACCACCCACCAACCTCTAGAGTAGTCAGCTCTCTGACTAACTAGCTAGCTGCATTAAGCCAGAACATTTATCATTAATGCCCACACTGGTACCAGTTTCTCATCTAGTGTAAGACCCCTCACCCCTCACATCCTGGGTACCCAGTAACTACAGTTCTAGAATGGTGCAAGCCTGATGGACAGTACAGCTGTATGTTGGCTGGTTAGTTGGTGCCCTTAAGAGAATTAAGGAGATTAAATTTAGGTTGCATTTTGAAACTTTAAAGGAGAAGACTACTGTATACTGTATTTCTGATTTGGATATTATACATTACATCAGTTACTGTATATATGTCAATAAGAGATCAGTCATTTCTGCTGTTGTAACACATATCTAGAGTATGAGGCTCTGAAACAATGTAGTAAAATGTCAAGCAAGCCTCCATTTACATGCAAATGGGTCACTTGTACTACAGCCCTTCCCATTCCCTGATGTCACTGCAGCAACAGTGCAGAAGTACACATAAGGGTATCATTGCTGTCTATCCTGATCTTAGTTTAAGTTTGCAATGGCTTAAGACAGTTCTGTCATGCATCTCACACAGGGAATAGTACCTGTAGCCTCAATACTTCATGTATAGAGCAAATAATACATCTAATAGTATTTCATTCACAGGAAACAGAATATTTTTCTTTGTGTTGCTCATTTCTCTCTGTGAGACAGTTGCAACATGTTGTGGAAAGCAGTAGAAAGAGTCAATCAGACAATCAAGTAGTCAGTCTAGCAGTCAATCAGTCAATCAGTATTGAACCAGGTGAATACCCTTGAGAAGATTCATTTACAAGGTAGGCCTGAGCAGTTTCCCAAAGGATCACACAAGACTGAATTCCTCCTTTGCACAAATTATACACCCCCCTTTCTGCTCCCTGAACGTGGAGAGCTAGATCATTTACTTTATAAAGTGTATTGTTTTACATTTCAAATGCTCCTTACATCTGGGTTTCTGACTGGAAATACCAAGACACAGAATGCATATGACATGGCAGGAATGAGCTAAGTAAACACAGGGCACTACAAACACAGACTGATTAGTTTCTTTACCTACAACAGCTGAAGTGTAGCATTTGATTTGTAAAGGACATCCACTTCAAATGCTCTCAGACATAAAGGGGCTGCCAGCTTGTTTTCAGTACCTTCAAAGTGAAGTGCTGTAGCCTCACATCACTGCTAATGATTTATAATGGAATGGGGCACTTTTAAGTCATGGACCTGAGGGGCCATCACAGTTCCCAAGGAGGTTAGGGGAACTTGTTAAGGGTTATAGAGTAAGGGACTTCAGTAGGATTTTAACCAGAGTTTCCCAGTTCTTGTGCCTGTCCTTTAACCGCTAGATTATCCTTCTTCCATATGCTGTTGCTGATGTTGTCCTGGTAACCTATTCCTTGTTATAGCTGAACTCTTTATTGCCTTAGATCAGCCATCCAATCACTGATTGCCTAGTTACAAAGGGAAAGGGGCATTTTTGCAAGATTGTGTCTCACTGCTGGCGTCAATCAAAACAGAGAATGCTAACACACACGAGACATAATACAACAGTTATATAATACCACTTAAGACTCTTGTTGTACCCAGAGTCATTTATTGGGTAAACTGTTTTTGCTAACAGAAACATTAACATAACACATACAGGCACTTCCTTATAGGCATACTGTATATACATGACAGATCAGTGCTGCATCACACTCATATGGTCCTAGTCCCTATTAGACCTGCACTTCAGGATGTGCACACCACTTAAAGGGTTCCCCCATTACTCAAGTGGGGAACCAAACATTGTGGGTTCTGTTTACTGGTGGAACAGCATTTACTGCAGCACCATTATCTGTTGCTCTGATGACATCAGCCTCAAGCAGCATTTATGGTAAAATGGAGGACAAACACATTGATAACTTCTGAGGGCTGTATATTTTTATTTATCATCTAATCTAGATTTGGGCAGCAATAGGACTGCTGGCAACTGGAGGAGACACACAACAGTTACACATAAGGAGTTGGGAAATATGGGTGTGAAACTATGGGAGACTTCCCCTTTAACTGCAGCTTGCAGGATTTGCCAACTTCTACTATTTACAAGTCCCCTTCTCATGATGGTACAGGGATAACTCTGCATTACATACAGTCAGATGTCTTCATAGGTTTAGACAAATCAGGATCAAGTGCTTTTAGCAGATGGGCTCCAGTCCAGAAGGCTAAAATGCTGGCAAAAGCTGACAGTCACTCCCAATACTGACCACAAAGGTCTTGTTGCTCTTGCAGGTGGAAAATAACACTTTAGCATTTTGTAGGCTGGGTCCCTCTTCTGGACTGTAATCACTCTTTTACATTTAGCACATTTATGCTCTTGAAGTCTACATCCAGCACATTTATGCATTCAGCATGTTTGTAGGTCAGCACATTTATTTAGCAACATATGGCGCTTTGGTTGCATCTGTTGCACAAGGCCGGACAATGCTTGAAACTTGGCTTTTCACCATCTGACCACATATTGAATTTGGACTGAGCTTGATGCTTGATTCACTGCCATTTAGAATGACTTTAAATGGGCTGAGCTTGCAGCAAGACTCACTAACCTTTCTAGACTTTGCTGGTTAGCAAACAGACGCAGTAAACTTTTTTGACACAAACTCTTGCACTTGGCAATAGACTGTTTACTGCAGCTCTCTAGGCTTTTTAACACCAAACTTGCATGTGGCAACAAACTGTTTTTGTAGCTCCTTAGGCTTTAACACCAAACTTGCACTTGGCAGCAAATGTTTTTTTGTAGCTCTCTAGGCTCAATATTACAGCATGCAGTCCCTTGTGGCCTTTACTTGCACTTGCAGCTTCCACAGATAACATACTGCACTCCCATAAAAAGTTAGGAAGAGCCCCAGCTCTGAGTGCTCCCCTTCCAGTCCTGTAGGCACTTGTAAATCAGACACATTTATACACAATACCTGGACCCTTCCTGGTCACTTAGCAAATGTCCACCCTCTGAGCATTGCTGTAAACACAGGGTGCAGATAGACAGACAATTACTATTGGTAGGCTTTGGGCTTCTCTGCCCCTTAAAGACTTTTTTAGAGATACATTTAGCAAAAGCAATTTACTTACTCAGGTGTCTTGCAGAAATTGTGTTTCTTTTTTAAGGTTCTGGATTTGTCAGCACTCTCACTGCTGGAGCAGGTTTAGCTCTCTCACAGCTGGCTTATTTAGGTTACTGGCCCACGTTTTCCCCCCAACGTGGAAAGGTTCTGGCTAGCCCTGGAGGACATCCTTTGGCAACCCTCAGGCTAGCGACTTCTGCTTTAGGCAGCCATTTATTTCACTTTGGCAGAGGAAAACCCCCTCCCTTGTGGAGGGGCTTGCACTGGATGACCAGGTCCATTTTGCTTAGATGAGTGCCTGAGCCCCCACCCCTGTGGGGGGTTTCCTGCTTGAATGTGCACACACAGCCCAAAATACTGCCTCTTATGGAGCTTTCCTGAGGCTCCCAATTGGCTGAAGCTGTTTGCTGCTTCCACAATGATTAGTTGATCCTGCCTGTCTGTCCAAGAAATGAATATTCATTACCTTTACTCGCTGCACTATAGGTTCCCTGTTTTGGCACCTGAAAGTAGGTCCATGCAGCTTCCCCATAAGCCTTTTGCTTTGTCTCATGAGCTCTGGCAAAAGCCCCATAAATCCTAGCTGGAAATCCTTGCTTTCTGATTGACTGTTGCTGCACTAAAATGGCTGCTAGTCACACAGTCACACTGCAGATCTACCACGGTCCCAAGTTCAAAGTCCTGGTGCAGCCAGGTAGTTTACTTTATTTCTTTGCTTCCCCAAAGTCCAATAGCTGCAACTGTGTCCTTTTCATCACTGCCTAGAACAAACATTTTAATTTAGCACTTTGCCCATCGCTGCTGCCGATATTCAATGACCCTAGGCAGCAGACAGACTCTTTATCTAAATCCTAGCATCAATATTCTGGTGTAGCTAGTTTAAACATTTTAATTATTTTTATAGCCCCTTTTTACAATAGCCCCTTTAGTGTACATGGCAGTGTTGCACTATTTTACATCTTATTTACAATTTGATCCTAGGGTTGCCACCTGTCAGGTTTTTTACCTGGTGATCAGGTTTTCAGGGTCCCTATCAGGTAATCCGGTTTTGCTCTGTGCTGGTCAGGTTTTTGAGTCGTTTTGAGTGCTCACATACTTTTGAAACAGATTTTGTTGTATCATGCATTGTTTCAGCTGCATGTCCAGGTTACAAACAAGTTCTGTTGGCAGTATAGCCCTTTGTTTGTGAAAGCAGTCAAACTGGGAGGTGTAAAGTTTGGCCATTAACACTATTAGCACTTATTTAACCTAATCATTTCCACTGCATCTTAAAGTGGCATAGCACCAAAGCTGCCCCCACCTTTTGTAACAGTAACAGAGCCAGTTGTCTTCCACTTTCATTTGCTGGTAAACATTTCATATCTGTAAATGAGCTTTTTTTTATCTCTGTATGTTTATCTGGTAAACCAATGTCAATAAATAAATAACTACATACATAAATAAATAACTAGGAAGAATCTAGTAAAGTAATTTTAACAGGTACAGTACAGTATCTTAACATTTGTGTTGAACTGTTGCTTTAAGAATTGTCTTTTATTGCTATAACAAATGGCTTTCTAGGAGGAACAATGCATGATGAGTCATGAAAAGGGGTGGGGCTAGAGGTGGAGCTTAGGGTCCGGTTTTTGCTTCATTCAAAGGTGGCAACCCTATTTGATCCCCGTAGCAGCTGCTGAAACATGCTGTTCCCTGGGGTCAGACAGAACCCTCATTAATATGTATGAGGGGTTCATTAATATTCATGAGCCCCCCTTGAATGCCCCATTTTAAACTCAGATTTTGGGCAACTAGACAGCTTCTCTGCTGCCTTGTTTTGGTCTCCTGTCCCCATTGAAAAGAGGAGGGGCACCAGGACTGCCGAACCATTTCACGTTAGACCGCAATTTTTTGGTTGGGAAATTAAAGGCGCAAGATGCATATGCACTGTTGCCGGCCAGCTCAGGGAAATGGCAGTGACTTGCAGTTCACTTTAAAGCCCAAAATGGGCTAAACAATACTAGGGCTGTTTCTCCTCACAATAGGGACCTAGGCTAGTGGCAGTGATGTGGGGGAACAAACGGAGAAACACCCGCAGGCAGACTGAGGTACTCTACAGAAAAGGGAGCAACTGCAGAATCAGCCATTAAGGTAAGCCCCAATTTTTTGGGGGTTACCTATCTATTTGCACCAGAGCCCCAATCCCTCCCATTTGTTACTCGATCTCCAGTAGGTAACCCCACCCTTTTTTGTGCTGAGCTGACAGCAGGTTTACTCTCTCCCACCTTGCACCCGAATCAGTGGTTACCATCCCTCTGAGCTCAGTAGACAGTGTTACAGGTAGCCACTCTGCTGTTTCAGCAGGTAAGCCAACCCCTCCCCCTCCCCCTCAGTTCGGGGCTTTAATTATTTGTTCTAGGCATTACTCTTTGTGAACATTGGCTCCAGGAATATCCTTTGGGGGAGGAGGCATTCATCTTATGTTGTTAGCTTGTGTTTTTTGTTAATCTTGGGACTGTCCTTGGGGCTAGCTGACAGCTCTGCCTGACACAGTGTTGGACTTCTGGGTGTATCCTGGCACTATAGAATCCCTCCCCAGGCTGATTTTATTTGTTCCCAAGTTCAGAACTTGGCCAACCTGCAGGTTACCACTTCGGACTAAATAACTGGACACTTTTTAGTCTGAGCACCATATCCATATTTTCTGGTAGCCGCATATTTGACCTAAGCGGCAGCTGCTCTGTTGACCTTGTTGGGCTTCATAAAATTGGCCCGTGGAAGAGTAACAGCATTGTTCAGCAACACAATTTCAGTTGTGTGGGGTAGGGTAGACTAAACAGTTCGAATGTGAGTCATCTCTACCACACAACTTTATCATGCAGGATCCAAGATAGTAGCTTGCTAGTAGGTCTTACGTGTTGCTGTGCTACTGTCTGCTCAGCGGTTCAGCAAGGGATATTTTCCCTTGGTGGTCCAAATGCTAGTCTATTTTAATCCAGCTGTAGGGATAGCAACATATCCAGTTCCTTTACCTTTCAGAGAGGCAGTCCAGCATTAACAAAATGCAGCTACGCTCTGCCAAATTTATCATTCCTGTTGTTCGGCATTTGGGTCTGCTAGACCGTGAGGCAGGTTTTCTTCTGTGGCTTCCCCCACAAAATCAACCCACTCCTTGAACAACAGTGCCTAGTCCATTAATGGGTCATGGTCTTGAACAGGGTCTTTTAGTGAGGGGTTGTCTTTACTGGACAGGTCCAGCACTGCGGGTGTCAGCACTCCCAAGGAAGCATAGTGATTTGAGACTTTTACAGATGTATCTCCTGGGGAGATGGCACTAGCATCAGAGAGATTTTGAACACTTTGCCTGATCCTTGATCTGTTTCTGCATGGGGGGAATTTCTTGGGGGCATTTGGTTTGTTGGCTTTTTCCCCTCCCTCTTTGAACCTTCTGCCAGGGTTCCTCTTTTTCAGCATCTGGCATGGAGTGGGGTTCAGAAGCTTGCTCTTCCTCCTGGGTTACCTCCATCGATTGCCATGCTGTACCTCATATCAGTCGTGTGGGCTGCCATGACACTTACCCTGCACTGGAGATGCTCTGCAAGAGCCTCTCGACCTTGTCTGGTGAATTAAACATTAGGAATTCCCCATTAATCTGTATTCTCAACATAGCAGGGCAGTGCAGAGAAGCAGGAATATTCATCTGATATAGTTTCTGCTTAGCCCCGGGGTAAGCCCTTCTCCTTCTAGGCAAATCCAGGAGTAATTCTGGTATAACAGTACTGGGCATCCTTGCCATTTGACATCTCTTTTTTTCTTCACTGCACTCAGATACAATTCATAGATATAAGACATGATGAGAGTGGTGCAGTGCAGTGGCTGAGGAGCAGCAGTCTTCAAGGAGACGTTCTGTAAGATGCAGTGTTGTCCCATCTGCAGGTACCTCTCTGGGCTGAGGGAGGAGGTTGCTCATCTCCAGGCTGACTTGGCCAGGATTTGGGGGACCTCCTCTCCCACACAGGGACCACCAGGGCCACTGCCAGTGCCTCAGAGGTTGCCAAGAAAGAGGAATGGTTGGACCACAGTGGGCTCAGGGAGGGTAAGGGTGATGGAACAGAGGTGCATCCCTCCAGTTGTACCTCTCCACAATTCATATGCCATTCTGTCAAAGTGTGGTTCCTCTATGGAGGAACCCACAGTGGATACCAAGGAGGATACTGGGAACCTCCACAAAGGAGACCCACAGGAGGGTGGCATGGGACCCCACAGGGGAAGGAAATAACTCCTGGTGGGGGACCCCATTGTTAGGGGGGTAGAAGTGGGGAGGAAGGGGACAGGGAGGTAAGGTACCTGCCTGGTGCCACGGCTTGGAGGGACAGGGAGCAAATCTGCAGGATTGCTGGAGCAGTTGCACGGGGGGAGGGAGCTGGATGTCATTGTCCACCTAGGGACAAATGACCTGGCTAAGAAAGGGATCAGACCAGTGCAGGAAGAGTCTGTGTAGTTGGGGAGGGGCCTTAGACAAGTAGCACACATGGTAACACTTTCTGAGGTGCTGCCTGGCTATGGCGTGGGTGAGGCTAGGGTGCTCCACACCATGGGATTCAATCAGTGGTTGAAAAACTGGTGCAGAGCTCAGGGATTTGTCTTCATTGGGGACTTGGAGTGATACAGGTCTATACTGGCTGGATGGTCTGCATCTGTCCAGGAGGGTAACCATGATCCTAGGTGATAGGTTTAAATGCTTCATTGGCAAGCATTTAAACTAGCCAAGGGGGGATGCACTGGAAAGGAGAAGGGAAATCCTAGCCCCCTCTAAAAAATTGGGTAGTAAGTGAGGTAAACACAAAGATAGAGATGTCGATAGGGAGAAGGGCGGGGTAAATGGAGAAAATGACAAAGGTAATAAGGACAGAGATGGGGCAAAAAGGGGTAAGTCCATCAAGAAATGGAAGGTAATAAGTACCAAAGCCAGTAGTCTGGGCACAAGCTCCCTGAACTGGTAGCCTTGATAGAAGAGGGATGCCTGGATGTCGTTGCAGTCACAGAAACATGGTACACAGAGAACCATGACTGGGATGTTAACATAACAGGGTACACAACCTAGAGGAGAGACAGGGAGGGTAGAAGAGGGGGAGGAGTAGCTCTCTATGTAAGGGAAGGGATAAAAGCAATGGAACAAAAGAGTAAACAGGGAGGAGAGGAGGAACTGTGGGTCACTTTAGAGACTGAAAATGGCAACACTATCTGCTCAGGGGTTGTATACAGACCCCCATGTCAGGGGGAGGGAATGGACAAGGATATGATAAAAGGCATCCTTAGGATGGCAAAGAAAGGGTAGATACTGTTGATGGGAGACCTGAATATGCCAGAAGTTAACTGAAGCACCTTTGCTGTAGCCACATCCAAGAGCAGGGCCATTCTCGATGCCCTACAGGTGGCATGCCTCAGATAGATAGTTTTGGAACCCACTCATGAGGAAGCAATCTTAGACCTTGTACTTTCAAGTGGGGACAGTGAGAGGATCTCAGATCTAGAAGTGGGTAGCCATCTGGGAATAAGTGACCACCAAACAGTGTGGTTCACAATAAACTCAGCTACAGAGTCAAGCCATACAAAGGTAAGGGCACTGGATTTCAGGAGGGCTGACTTTGGCAAGATGGGAGAGTACCTTAGAAAAGCACTAGCAAACAGGCTAGAAGGAGGGGTGGAGCAACAATGGGGAAACATCAAAACTGCCATCACAGAGGCAACAAGCCTTTGAGTGAAGCAAATAAACAAATCAAAATGAAAGAAAAAGCCACTATGGTCCTCAAAAGAGGTGGCGGGGAAAGTTAGGGAGAAAAATATAGCATTCAGGAAGTATAAGGAAACACAGAAGGAGCAGCACAGAGAACTGTACCAGTTAAGGCAGAAGGAAGCAGGGAGGGAAGTCAGAATAGCATAGGCCCAAACTGAGGAAAATATAGCCAACTCGGTTAAGAAGGGGGATAAAACCTTTTATAGGTACATCAGGGAGTGCAGAAAGACAAAGGGAGGGATAGTGAGGCAGAACAGAATGGATGGTGGGTGGGCAGAGAGGGACAGTGAAAAAGCAGGGATACTGAATGAATACTTCTGCTCAACATTCACAAAAGAGGAGGAGGGGGAGTTGCCTAATGCAATTAACAGAAGCACTCAGGATAGGGGAGTCGATCCCAGTCCTTTCACAGACAAAAGGGTTCTGAAAGAACTCGTAAAACTGAAGGTGGACAAGGCAATGGGGCCTGATGGAATTCACCCCAGAATTCTAAAAGAATTAAGGGGACAACTAGTGACACCACTGACTACCCTTTTTAACAAATCATGGGAGGATGGTGTGGTACCTGAGGACTGGAGGAAGGCAGATGTGATTCCCCTTCACAAAAGTGGGAGCAAGACAGAGGCAGGAAACTACAGACTTGTCAGTTTGACCTCTGTGGTAGGGAAAGTGATGGAACCACTTCTCAAGGAAAGAATTGTTGAGTACCTAGAGGCCAGTGGGGCACAGGACCCAAGGCAGCATGGATTCACAGTGGGAAGGTCATGTCAGATGAATCTAATTGATTTCTTTGACTGGGTGACCAAAGTAGTAGACCAGGGAGGGGCTGTGGACATGGCCTACCTAGACTTTAGTAAGGCATTTGACACAGTCCCACACAAAAGATTAATAATCAAATTAACCAGCCTGAGAGTGGGTCACAGTGTGGTAGCCTGGGTAAAACATTGGCTGGACAACAAGACACAGAAGGCAATTGTAAATGGAGTCCACTCTGAAGAAGGAGGGGTTACTAGTGGGGTACCGCAGGGTTCAAAGAAGTGCAAAATAATGCACCTGGGAAACAAAAACCCAGGGGAAGCTTACACAATGGGGGGGTAGTAACAGCAACAAAAATGGAAAGGGACTTGGGGGTAATCATATCAGATGACCTTAAGGTCAGCAAGCAATGTGAGAAGGCAGTAGGGAGGGCTGGGAGGATACTGGGATGTATAGGGAGAGGCATCACCAGCAGAAAACAGGAAGTTGTTATCCCTCTGTACAGACAGTTGGTGAGACCTCATTTGGAGTACTGTGTCCCTTTCTGGAGACCCCATCTCTGCAAGGAGATAGACCGGATGGAGTCAGTTCAGGGGAGGGCAACTAAAATGGTGCAGGGTCTGCAAGAGAAGCCATACGAGGAGAGACTAAAGGAGCTTAATATGTATACCCTTGAGGAAAGGAAGGAGAGGGGGACCGTGATAGAAACTGTTAAGTATCTAAGTGGAATCAACAAAGTCCAAGAGGGTAGCATCTTTCAGAAAAAGAGATATGCAAAAACAAGGGGACAGAATTTGAAGATGGGGATGGCTCAGGGGCAATGTGAGGAAGTATTTTTCCACACAGAGGGTGGTGGACACATGGAACAGCCTTCCTGAGGAGGTTGTGGTGTCTAAAACTGTGGGAGAATTCAAGAATGCATGGGACAGACATAAGGCAATTCTTGTAGGGAGTAGGAAGAAACAGGCTGCTGGTTAACTAGGATCTGCAGCTTATCCTGTAGGTAGGGAAATGAGCAGACTATGTGCACCAAGTGGTCCTTATCTGCCATCAAAGTCTATGTTTCTTTTGTGGGGTAACAAAGGAACTTTCACAGGATGGGCTATGGTGCTCTCCTTGCTTGGGCTTAGGGGTCAGAGATCGATGAGCCCTCTCGAGCTCTGGGGGGAGGTAGTTATTCAGTTGAAGCATGCTTGGTAAGGCATGCCTTAGAAACAACACTATGTCTCTCTCACTCCATACCTTCTAGCACGCTGACTATTCTTGTGTTTTTTTGGCTGGCACAGTTCTCAATGTTGTCCATTTTTGCCATTATATATTGTATATTTCCATGGTGTTCAAGGAGCTGACCTTAATGCTGGCGGAGCTGTGTTGCATGTTGTTTGACTACAGTCTACGTGCCAGTTACTCTTGCTGCCAGCCCTTCTAAGTCTGCATTTATTTTAGTGGTTTTATAAGCTCTGCAGTATCTTGTAAAGCCTTATTTAACATTGTGGTAATTTTTTCAGGTTCACTCATTTGAGTAAGATGGGCACCTTGCCTAACCATTTTCCATTGGAACACCCTCTTTGTTTCAAGCCACCACTGGAGCTTTCTGTCAGGTGAACCATTACTTCAGGTTGGGTGCTATTTAGGCCCTCTAGGTGGAACCATGTGGTGGTATCAGGCACACTCCTGCTTGATGGGTCTCCTTGATGACAGGGTCAGTTTCAGATTGGGCAGTCTCATTTTGAAGCCCTTACTTTCTGGTTGATTTGTAATGTTCTTAAGAGAATTTTGATGCTAGAGAGATGAGCAGATGGTCATAGGAAGGTTTTCCTTGGTTTCTCCTTTACACTTATCTAACCACCATCTTGGATACCAGGCTCGGCCCGCTTCTTGATGTCCTTTGCAGTGAAAAACACAGGCAGTCTGAATTTGTATTTTGTCAGAACATGCCACATAGTCACATTATACAGCTTATATTCTCTTTATATGTTGTCTTTATCTTCTTAGCCCTGGCCTGAAGTAAGAGCGTCCTTGTCTCCCTTGGTAGGACCCTGAGCTCCCCCTGTAACTCCTGAAAACTCACTAACCTGGATTTCATAGTTGCAAGCCTCAGGTAAACCTTCTCATCCTGCAAGCCTCTCATAAATTGTCATGTTAATTTATAATCCCGATCTCGACAGGGGCTATTGTCGTTCCATGTTTCTTCAGTTGAGCATAATATAGCTTCAAGGCCAATCACATTCAAACAGGCTATTTCATCAGGGTGTTGTGCCCCTTCATAGAAATTTGCCATGGGGTCCAGCGATGAAAGGAAGTCACTGTACTCTGCTCTTAGCTCATCAAATGTCTAATCTGGGATTTGCTCATTTAGTGGCAAGTTTTGAACAAGCTTTCTTACTTCTCCACTGAGATATCTCACTACCGGTATGAACTAAAGACTAGTTAGCATAGATCCTGCGTTCAGCAGATACTGCAGGTCCCTGATCCAGTCCTGTACCAAAAGCTTACTCTCTGGCTTACCATTAAATACTGGACACTTGGTGTGATGATGTTAGTCTATATGGTGGGGTTGGTGTGTAGATGAAGGCAACATTCCTTCACTGGTTACTTGAGACATGGGGTGCCACATGGGCATTCATGGGAAGTTTGTCCTTGGAGGCTAAAAGAAATGCACTAATCTTTGCAGATCACAAGGCAACTGATGATCAATACGCAATGCTCCCTCTTCACCTGACCTTGTTAAACTGGCCTCTGATTCTTCTCTGCTATTTGTTTCAAAATAATGGACCTCATCGGGGATAGGCATGTTGTTTTCTGGGAGATCATTACAACAACCTGCTGCCAAAGTGTGTACTTTGTGTGGCAACACACTTTGGTAAGGAGGGTGATGGCCCACTTAACTGAGTTATGGGTCCCTTGGCACTAGCCATATTTCTCATTACCATTCCCCCTTCTCCTTTTGTAGTATCTATTCACAGCACATTGAGGGGGGTTCTGATAAACAGATGGGGACACTGCGGAGTCAGGTGTCAAATGCCTTCCAAATGTAAACAGCAGTTGGGTATTTTCCCTGTGTTCCTGCATTCTGTCACTAATGTACATTACAGCAGAAATACAGTGTTATTCTGGCATTTTCTACACACTTTAGCCTGCTAGGATAGTTTGCTAGTGCTTACAATTTTCAATACAACAATTACTCTCATTTAATTACTATTTGTCCTTTTGTATCTGACTCAGTTATATTTTATATAACTTGCATAATTATTAAACAGCTGTTTTCTTCCACAGCTGCTGCAACAGGAACTCCATATTGAACAGATAGAGATTTGCTCAATGCAGTACTTGATGCTATTTATTTAATTTGAAATCTAAGTTAAATATTTGTTTGCGTGACTGCTAAACACTCTGTGAATTTGGTTTATTGCACAGTTTTGAGACATCACACATAAGCACACAGTACTACTGCATCACAATTGTGTAAACAGGACACTAACAACCAGACCAGCAAGTCAGGCCTGGCAGAGACAACCAGTTGTCAGGATAAAAGCTGTCTCTCCTGTCCTGCTTGTAATCAAGATCCTCTTCAAATTTAGTCCCCACAGGTTGGAGTCACTCCTAGTGACAGAATGCTGGCAGACGGATCACATGTTGTTCTGGCACGGCTCCCTCAATCTCCTTTATCCAGTGTCAGTAGAATAACAGTGCTTTTTATTTTAACCCACATCTGAGTCAGCACCAGATATAAGGCCACTTTGCCTAGTAAGGCCTAGCTGTAATCTCATACCCACTTTACGGAACACTTCAGTCAAATATAAAGGCTGTGTTGCGTTTTAAAGTCTAAGAAGAATAGCTGTTTAGGCTCTTGGATGCAGGGTATTAGCAACCCTGTTATTCTTGATGTCCTTTCCATTTAAAACATAGGAACTCTGAATTAGTATTTTGTCAGTACATGCCGCATAAACACATTATACATCTAATTTTCTCTTTATTCATATTATCTTTACCTTCTTAGCCCTAGTCTGAAATGAGAACTTCCTTGTCTCCCTTGATAGGATTCTGATCTCCTCTGTAGCTCCCAAAAACTCATTAACCTGGATTTCATAGATGTAAGCTTCAGGTAAACTTTCTGATCCTGCAAGCCTCTCATAAATTGTTAGGTTAACTTATAATTCTGATCTGGATAGGGGCTATTACCATTCTGCTTTTCTTCAACTGAGAGCAATATAGCTTCAAGGGAAATCACAAACAGATTGTTTCATCAGGGCATTTTGCTCTTTCATAGAAATCTGCCATGGGGTACAGTGATGGCTGGAAGTCACAGTACTCTGCTAGTAACACATCAAATGGCTAGTCTGGGCTTTGCTTTTTCAAAGGCAAGTCAAGAACAAGCTTTCGCATATCTACACTGAGATGTCTCACTACAATTATGTACTGAAGACTAGGTGGCATAGCTGCAGCATTGAGCAGATACTGAATGTCCATGATACAGTCCTTTACCAAAAGCTTACTTCTGGATTACCATTAAATACTGGTACACTTCACACCTGGTGTGCTGATGTTAGGCTATATGGTGAAGCTGATGTGTAATAGGAGGCAGCATCCCTCCATTGGTTACTTGAGATAGGGATTGCCAGCTGGACATGAATGGGAAATTTGTTCTTGTAGGCTGAGAGAAATGCACTGATCCTTTCAGATCACAAGCCAACTGATGATCAGTAGAAGCCCTCCTTCACCTGACCTTGTTAAACCAGTCACTGAATCTTCTCTGCTATTTGGTGCAAAAGATGGACCCAATGGAGGGGGGGTAGGCATGTAGTTTTCTGGAAGATCATTATGGCGACCTGCTGCCAAAGTGTTTATGTTGTGTGGCAACATACTTTGGTAAGGAGAGTGATGGCCCACTTTACTGAGATATAGGTCCTCTGGAACTAGCCATATTTCTTTTACAGTTAATCTTTTTATTAGGATACATCATTAATACAAAACACAACAGCAGAACTAATTCCATACAATAGGGTGAATGACAATACATCCTACAATTCATAACATACAGTTAAGGGAATAGAAGCATGTGTAGATATAGGTGCTAGTAGACATCTCTCAAAGTACAGAAAGGCAACTGTAAACATATGCTCAAATGTTATCTAACATAAAACAACTAGAACAGCAAAACATACAATGTATTACATATAAAGTATTTAATACTGTCAGAGGTAACCAGAAAAAAGAGGTACAGGGTTTGAGTTAGACAGGTGAAACACAGTGTACAGACTTATGAAGCAGAAACCAGGTCATAGCAAGAGTGGCGTAGTCAGCCTTAAATACAAGAAAACAGATTGCACTCAGGTAGAATTAAGGTGTAGGTGCTAGGTGAAGGTTAGTCAAACCACTAAACAAATTCCAAACAGTCAAGAACCCCTGCACACTAACACAATACCAAACCATGCTACTTTTGAAGGTGAAAGGCTTTATTCAGAATTGGTTTTAAAATGTGGCAGTGGAGCAAAAAACAGCTTCTATCACCAAACACCCCAGAGCTTCTACAAAAGTCTTCATCGGGGGTGGGCTTCTGGTGATGACTCCCACCTTATATACCTGGATGCAATGGTCATTACCAATTGGGTGGACCATTTACAATTGATTGGCATTCCTAGGTAAGCCAGGATTTGAACGCATAACAACACTTAAGTGGCACACATATAGTAAAATAAATCAATGATTGTACATATCCCAAAAATACAGGATAAATAGACATATTACTCAAGAAAATATTATGCATACAAAAGATAAAAAGTTGCAATCTTACTGCACCTATTACTCAAATTTCATAAATCACATTTAAATGCTATTTAACACCTAGTATCATTGTTACTATGCAGACTTGACATGATTGCACAAAGATTCAAATACTGTAAGTTGCGGTCTCACCGTACCTAGTACTAGAGTTTATTAGCTAAATGTTTTTATAAACTTAGTCACTTCCACTAGTTGCAGGCATCACTTGATTACTAAAAGGAATGAATTAGGCAAATGCAGTAATACTTCATAATCTTTAATGTATTATACAGATAATGCAAATTTATACAAATAAAAAATATATTACAAATAGAGATGCAGCTAATTCAAATTCCGCCAGCGAAGTGCCAGCAAAGTGGGCACTTCACGTTGTCACTCCACTACATGAAGTGACCAATGCAAAAGGCTCATTTTGCCTTGTAACTATTACTTAACGTTGTCATTGTGCCTTAACATGGAGTAAGGTGAAGTGATAACAATATTGGTAGCCCTTCACACTCACAGTCAACAAAATTAATGTGCATCCCCAAAATGCTCATGTCTTGTGTCCAGAAAGCTCCCCCTGCTAATGAAGTGTAATGAGAGCACAAAAAATGTGAAGTCTCCCAAAATTAATGGTGTACTCAGACGTCATGCATGCAGTAGTCACACAGAGTCACCAGAAATAATGTGCATTCCTAAAATGCTACTGTCTTGTGTCCAGAAAATTCCCCAGTGCTAACAAAGTGAAATGATAGCATAACAAGAAATGCAAAGTCTCCCAGAATTAATGGTGCACCCAGTCACATGCGCAGTGGTCACACACAGTCACCAGAATTAATTTGCATCCCCAACGTGCTACTGTCTGTTGTCCAGAAAATTCCCCAGTGCTGATAAAGTGAAATGAGAGCATAACAAGAAATGTGAAGTCTCCCAGAATTAATGGCGCACTCAGTCATGTGTGCAGTGGCCACACACAGTCACCAGAATTAATTTGCATGCCCAAAATGCTACTGCCTTGTGTCCAGAAAATTCCCCAGTGCTGATGAAGTGAAATGAGATGGTAACAAAAAATGCAGTCTCCCAGAATTAATGGTGCACTCCATCATGTACGCAGTGGTCACACACAGTCACCAGAATTAATTTGCATTCCCAAAATGCTACTGTCTTGTGTCCAGAAAATTATCCAGTGCTGACGAACTGAAATTAGAGGGTAACAAATAATTCAAAGTCTCCCAGAATTAATGGTGTACTACAAAAGCACAGGTAGATTGATTACGCTGTGAACTCAAGAGATGCAGACACAAAGGCACAACAACAACACCTAACCAGTGCTCACAAGTACAAATCCAAATTTGGAAAAGAATACCTTTTGCCAATTGGGGGGGGGTAGTGCACGGCAGTAACAGTCCACTACCAGTAAAGATACCACAAAGCAGTATAAAAAATTCATGCAGCTGTGGTGAATAGCAAGTTCACACTGCTGCAGTTACTCTGTGGCACAATAAAAGGTATCTGATTTAATAGCACGCATCACACACACACTCACACACTACAAGTAATGCATAGCAAATATTGAAAACCTTTAGTAATAAAACCAAATGTTTCAAACAAACTGAAATTATACACTGCTGCACCACAAAAATCAGCAAAAAAGTCAAGAAATACTGAACATATTACTGTGTGTACATTAACACAGTTATACAAGAAAAATATAACCAAAACAGAGACTGCCTTTTTCTCCCAGTTAATCTACCTGCGCCACAGTTACACCCCTCCCCAAAGCACACTCCACAGTACACAGACTGATTGTTCTAAATTAACATTCAAAATCCACACACAAACAATAAACACTCGATCATATGAGCACAGGAGGGTTTCCTATAATCGATGCACTAAATTGTGAGCAAAAAAAAAATAGCTCAAACAGACTTTTTTAACAGCTTTCAGAGGATTTTAATCGCAGAGCTCTGAGAGGAAACTGTCTCCATCTTCCACTACACATACACTACACAGAACTGAGGCTGTGCAGAACAGTCTAGAGCCCATGTGACCTGCAATTCCATAAAGCACTGCAGAATTCACCTTTGGACCGAAAAACAAGGTGAAGTGAGTCGAAGTACATTACTTTGCCTTAAAACTGGTGGAGAAGTGGTTTGAGGAAGGTGGAATAACGCAAAGTCATTGTTTCCAATGGACTTTGCGTTCCCTATTATGACGTGAAGTACTCCGCTTCACGTTGTGGAGTAGTTCACGGATTCTGCTTTACTCCGTGAATCACTTCAAGGAGCGAATTTTGGCTACTTCACCCACCACTAATTACAAGTAAGTCTTTAAATCCAGTTCCTGATTGAGACCATTTGGCAAGAGTGAACCCAAACAGAAGATCCAATAGCTTTCCCACTGAAGCAATTTCTTTTGTCTATCACCCCCCAGGATCTGCCTTCACATGTTGGAATTCCCTTATATTTTATAGTATCTGGATTCCACTGTGGCAGCATAGAAAATGTTCCACCACTGGTGCCTCCTCCCTTCTATTTCTAATATCGCTAGCATGTTCTTGTATTCTCAAGCAAACAGATCTGGCCATTTTCCAAATATACAATTTTAAAACAAGGGAACTTCAGGGCATATATGACAAAGTCTGTACAACAAGAAATGACTCACAGATTTCTACAGTATTTTCATAACCTGATACATTCAATTTTTTAGCCTGATTACAGTGTTTATAAATAGTGCATGTCCCACTTCTGAACCTTTGAGTCATAGTCTGATTTGATGATTGGACAAATCTGCTATGCACAATTCTGTCACCGATTTTCAAAGCTTTTTTAAAAGAGACAAGTGAGCAATCCCACAGTGCTGGTCTAAATTTTTCATCACTTTGTACAATATTTCTTAACTGTTTCTCCAGGTTTGCCTGCACAGCTGTTATAGTGACTAACCAAACATATTTTGTCTCCCATTCTGTTTACTTGCTTAATTTTGGGTTTTAGCAAATCTACTCTGTCTAAATAAATGGCCCTGTGGATAGAGATGTGGCACAGTTCTAATTTGTCAGTGAAGTGGCTGCTAAATGGCAAACATTTGCATATGTGGAGCTTCACAAAGTTTTTCCACACCGTGGCAACTTTGACTTTACCTGAATCAAAAAGTTTTCACTGCCAAATGTGAAATTTCACCACAAAGTGTGGAATTGCACTCATGAAATTCTGCACTTCATAGGCAAAATTCTGCACTTTGCAGCAAAACTTTGCACTTCACAGATTGATCCGAGCTCTTCAAATTGCATGAAATTCATGGATTAGTTCGCAGAGCAAATTTTGCTGAATTTGCCCATCTCTACCTGTGGAATCCCCTTTCAATGTCACAGTCTTGATAACCCCTAGATTTGAAGCATTCTTTAAGTTCTCCAGCCTGTTCCTGAAATGTACCAGAATTTGAACAATTTCTTTTTAATCTTATAAACTGTTCACATGGGATAGATTTGATCAGGGATTTCAGATGAGAGCTGTCCATTCTTAATAGGGCATTGGTGGCAGTAGGTTTTCTAAATGTTTTGGTCTCCAAAATTGCCCCAATTTATGAGGAGAATTTAATGTCTAAGAAAGTTAGCAGCTGCTATTACTGTGTGCCATGAATCATAAACTAAACTTATAGTTGTTGATCCAGGTCAAAAACTCCTCTGCAAGCTCCTGTGTACCCTCCCATACACAAACCACATAATCAATAGAGCACAACCATTTGAAGATGTGGTCTGCATATGGGTTCAGTTCCCTGTTGCCAATTACTGACTGTTCCCAATAACCCAGTAACAAATTTGCATATGAGAGTGCAATTGTGGCCCCCAGAACAGTACCCCAAATTTGAAAACAGAAGTTTCCATTAAATTCAAAATAATTATGTGTCAGGATTACATTTCAAACCTTCTAACAGGAAACTAATAGGAGCTGCAAACAGAAAGGAGCAGTTATTCAAAAAGTACTCACAGGTCCAAATACCTTTTTAATGAACAATGGATGTATATAACAATTCTACATCGACTGCAATCCACAAGTATTTTTCCTTCCAAGTGAAGTCACAGAATTTGTCAAGTACATCCATTGTATCCCTATGGTACAAGGGTAGTTCTTGCACACAGAGCTTAAGGAAAAAAATCTGTAAACCTGCATAAGTTATTTGTTAAGGAATCAGTGCCAGAAACTATCAGCCTTCCGGGTGGATTCTCATGGTATTTATAATTTTTTTGGCAGTGTGTTTAAGGTAAGAATTTTAGGTGTATCATTCCTTAAAAAGTTGAACTCAGCCTCTGAGATTGATCCCTTATTTTTAGCATGTTCCAAAATGTGAAGCATATGTTTTCTTTTAAATCACAGGTTGGATTACAATTTAGATGTTGATAATTAGTTGAATCATATACTAATTCCAATGCCTTGTTTTTATAAATTCCTCCGGCATGCATACTATGTTACCTCCCTTATCGGCCTCATTAAAGACCACCCCTTTAGCATTCCTGAGTTGTTCCAAAGCTCTAAGCTCTGAACTAGATAATTTTTTGCATTTAAATGTATCCTGTTTCTTAAAACGTTCTTCAACCTCTGCAAGAACTGTTTTTCAAAAATTTTAATAGAGCTATTGCTTGTATTAGGGCAAAAACTAGATTTAGGTTTGAAAGAACGTTTCCTTAAATCATTACATTCACCAGTATTGGTTGCCCTTATACCATCCACAATCACACCTGCATCACCCACATTTTCATACAACAATTGTTCTAGCAGTTCTAAATCCCCCTGTTCATTACAGGAATTACCAATTTCACTAGAAGTTAGACTGTTTTCTGAGTGCTTTTGGATGGTATCAATAATAAAATCAATATCCTCAAAAGTGTCCAAATTCAAACTTTCCAGTTGAAAAATGTCTCATCCCATTACTGGTTCAATGTCCTTGTTCAGAAAATATTCTTTTCACCAGATCTGACTAAACAATTTAAAAGGGTCCACATATGTTCTGAATCTATCAGGGCCTTGTTCAGGTACAAATTTGATTCCTTTTCCAAGAAGTGACTTGTGTACCTCAGTCAATTGTAATAGACAAGTTTATGATTTATTTCCCCTCGTTTATCTGGACTAATCTTTGGGATTCCCATTTGCCCATCTACACCGCCACATTTTCCATTTTTTTGTCTGCTTATTTTGCACTTGTTCTTTATGTTTTTGATCTTGTGTTTATGTTTTCTGCTGTTTTAATTTTGCAAAAATTACTTTTTGGGCAGACTGTCCTGAGGTGCCCTCAACAGAATACTCACTACCATCATCTGTAATTTTGTTTGGTTCAGATGTGGCCCCATTGTATCTAAGAGTGAGGTTAGTTTCTTTGAATTTGACCTGTTTCTGGTGACAGAGCATTTATGTCATCCTCATGAGAATATCTTCCCATCTGAATAGTCATTTGCATCTTGTTCCAATTTGTGTTGCTTTCTATTAATTAGATCATTCTCATGTTTTCCAGATTTTTCTTCAATTGGGCATCAAGTTCATCAAATAAATGACGGGTAACACATTTGGGAAGTTCTTTATTTCTTAAATTTACACAGTTAGTACTTGATGCTTGTGGTATCTGAAGCTATTACTAATTTGGTAAAAGTCAATGAGCATTCAGATGCTGTTTGTTCCCAATCAGTTCTTAATTTAAATTCATCAAGGCCCCTCAAAGGAATTTTAATTACTCGCAATCCACATGGTGCTTGATTTCTTTCTATGTATTTCTTGAGGGTAATTATGTTATACATTAAATTCAGTTCTTTAAACAGTGCCCTTTCAAGTTTACTATACAGAGTCTTAATGTCACCCTCTGTACCAGCTGGCTGTCTACAACAGTACCTAATCTGCGATTAGCAATTTCCTTCCTTTTATTTAGGTTATCAGTTGAAGCTAAACATAAGGGTTGTGTGTCTCCTCTGGTATCTGCGCTGCTTTGATGAATTGGATTACTCATTTCCTTATGCCAAGACTGGATTTTCAGTCAGAAGGAGAGACACCAGCAGAAATGTCCCACCAAACTTCAGGCTGTAGATTTCAAAACAGATAGTGTCTTCAAAAAACAGGCTACTGCGGGGTCACACTGGTGCATAACCAATAATTATAACAAACACAAGAAACAAGATAATGGCCTATGCTCAGGAAGAATTGCGGTATAGAGGTGCTAGGGGAAGGTTAACAAACCACTAAACAAGTTCCAAACAATCAAGAACCCTTGCACATTAACACAATTCCAAATAACGCTACATTTAAAGGTGTATAGGCTTTATTCAAAATTGCATTTAAAATGTGTCAGTGAAGCAAAAAAATAGCTACTATCAGCAAATGCCCCGGCAATTCAACAAAAGTCTTCATCCAGGGGTGGGATTCTGGTGGTCACTCCCACCTAATATACCTGGACGCTATGGTGACTACTGATTGGGTGGACCATTTATCATTGATTGATGTTCCTAGGTAAGGCGGGATTTGAACCCATAACAACATCAAAGAGACACAAGTGCAAAGTATAAAAAAAAAACACACACACAGTGGTTGTTTGTGTGCCATCTTTCAGTGATGGCCACACTATCCAGGCCTGCCACAGCAACGGTGACCTCCAGGTTTGGTATATTATCTCCCTGACTTTTAGCATTGGCACACATGGCAATGGCACCACAATCCGCACAGGGGTTGTATACAGACCCCCTTCTCAGGGGGAGGAAATGGACAAGGAAATGATAGAAAGTATACTTAGAATGGCAGAAAAAGGGGAGATATTGCAGATTGGTGATCTGAATATGCCAGATGTTAACTGGAGTGCAGTTGCCACAGCCACTTCGAAGAGTTGGGTTATTCTAGATGCCCTACAGGGGGCATGCCTTAGACAACTAGTATTGGAGCCCACTCGAGAGGGAGCAATCTTAGACCTGGCTCTCTCAAATGGAGATGAAGAGAGGATCACAGATGTAGAAGTGGGTAGCCATTTGGGAACTAGTGACCATCGAACAGTATGGTTCACAATAAACACAGCAATAGAGTCAAGCCATAGAAAGGCAAAAGTACTGGACTTTATGAGGGCTGACTTTGCCAAAATGGGTGAGTACCTAAGGAATGCACTAGCAAATTGGCAGGAAGGAGGGGTGGAAGAACAATGGGGAATAATAAAAACTGCCATCACAGAGGTAACAAGCCTTTGTGTGAAGCAAATAAACAGAATGAAACGATGTAAGAAACCACTATGGTTCTCAAAGGAAGTGGCAGTGAAGGTTCAAGAGAAAAAGAAAGCATTCAGGAAGTACAAGGAATCACAGAAGGAGCAGAACAGAGAAATGTATCAGTTAAAGCAAAAGGAAGCTGGGAAGGCAGTCAGAAAAGCAAAGGCCCAAACCAAGGAAAAGATAGCCAACTCAGTTAAGAAGGGGGATAAAACCTTTTATAGGTACATCAGGGAGCGAAGGAAGACCAAGGGAGGGATAGTGAGGCTTAATAAAGGGGAGGGAAGGTGGACAGATGGTGACTGTGAAAAGGCAGAGATACTAAACAAATATTTTTGCTCAGTATTTACAAATGATGAGGGGGAGGTACCTAAAACAAACAGTAGAAACACTCTGGATACAGAAGTTGATAGCAGCCTATTTACAGAAGAAAGGGTTCTGAAAGAACTCTTAAAACTGAAGGTGGACAAAGCAATGGGGCCTGATGGGATTCATCCCAAAATTCTAAAAGAACTAAGGGTAGAACTAGTGACACCACTGACTACCCTCTTTAGCAAATCATGGGAGGATGGGATGGTACCCAAGGACTGGAGGAAGGCAGATGTGATTCCCCTTCACAAAAGTGGGAGCAAGTCAGAAGCAGGAAACTACAGACCTGTTAGTTTAACCTCAGTGATAGGGAAAATGATGGAATCACTTCTGAAGGAAAGAATTGTCGAGTATCTAGAGGCCAGAGGGGCACAGGACCCAAGACAGCATGGATTCACAGCAGGAAGGTCATGCCAGATGAATCTGATAGATTTCTTTGACTGGGTGACCAAAGTAGTAGATCAGGGAGGGGCTGTGGACATGGCCTACCTAGACTTTAGCAAGGCATTTGACACAGTCCCACACAAAAGATTAATATACAAGTTAGCCAGCCTGGGAGTGGGTCCCAAGATGACAGCCTGGGTAAAGAATTGGCTGGAGAATAGGACACAGAGAGTAATAGTAAATGGAGTCCACTCTGAAGAAAGGGGGGTTACTAGTGGGGTAGCGCAGGGTTCAGTATTAGGACCAGTCCTCTTCAATGTCTTTATAAGCGACATTGCAGAGGGACTGGAAGGAAAAGTATGTCTTTTTGCAGATGACACAAAGATCTGCAACAGAGTTGAAGCACAAGGTGTGGTGGAAAGGATAAGAAAGGACTTGGCAAGGTTAGAGGAATGGTCAAATGTATGGCAGCTTAGATTCAATGCTAAGAAGTGCAAGGTAATGCACCTGGGAAACAAAAACCCAGGGGAAGAGTACACAATGGGGGTGAGATACTAACAGCAACAAAAATGGAAAGGGACCCGGGGGTAGTCATATCAGATGACCTAAAGGTGGGCAAGCAATGTGAGAGGGCAGCAAGGAGGGCTGGGGGGATACTGGGATGCATAGGGAGAGGCATCACCAGTAGAAAACAGGAAGTTATTATCCCTCTGTACAGACAGCTGGTGAGACCCCCATCTGGAGTACTGCGTGCAGTTCTGGAGACCCAATCTCCGCAAAGACATAGACAGGATGGAAGCTGTCCAGAGGAGGGCAACTAAAATGGTGCAGGGTCTGCACCGGAAGACATATGAAGAGAGACTTAAGGAGCTTAATATGTATAGCCTCGAGGAAAGGAGGGAGAGGGGGACATGATAGAAACTTTCAAGTACCTCAAGGGAATCAACAAAGTCCAAGAGGTAGCATCTTTCAAAAAAAGAGGTGTGCAAGAACAAGGGGGCTCAATTTGAAGATAGAGGCGGCTCAGAGGTAATTTAAGAAGTATTTTTCACAGAGAGGGTTGTGGATGCATGGAACGGCCTTCTGGAGGAGGTTGTGGAGTCAAAAACAGTGGTGGAATTCAAGCATGTATGGGACAGTCATAAGGCAATTCTAGGGGTGGGGGTAGGAAGAAGTAGGCTGCTGGTTAACTAGGATCTGCAGCTTATCCATTAGGTAGGGAAATGGGCAGACTGGGTGGGCCAAGCGGTCCTTATCTGCCATTAAATTCTATGTTTCTATGTTTCTATGGCTGTTCAGATTTTGTTAGTCCTACTCATGTCCCTTTTCATGTTGTCTAGTTGTTCCCCCTTTCCCTTTGCAAACTGCCTGCTTCTCTTCTCATCTTCCTCCCATGCTGATCCCTTGCACCCTTGATTGTCCTTCATTTTGTTGATAATTGTTTTCCTCAGAAATTCTCTGTCCTCCATCACAACCTGACATGGTGGGGGGCAGTGTCTGCCACTCCTTTGCCTTCTGCCACCCCCCTTGGCTAATTTAAATGCCTGTTGAAGTAACACTTAAACCATCTGGTGATAACAGTCGCTCCATTCCAGAATGGATGCAGGCTATCCCCCTGGTACAAGCTCTGATCCCTCCAGGAGGAGCTCAGTCCCCAATGTAGCCATACCCCTCCTGTCTGCACCATTCCTTCACCATGAGTTGAAGGCCTTGGTGAGAAGCTCCCTCTCCTTCCCCCTGTTGTAGACAGGCAGCAGTTCTGTAAAGGTTACAGTGCATGCTACCTCCTTAAGACCCTTCCCCAGTTTCCTAAACTTCTCCTGCACTGCTCCATCCCTTCCAGAGTTAGGTCTTTCATCCCCAGGTGGGCAATGACACCCATCTCCCCCTTCCTTCCTTCTTTCCTTCCTATAGCCCTCATGATCCACTGGATACACTTTCCTTCCCTCTGAGCCAATGAACCAGGTAGGCACTTAACCTCCCTCTCTTGCCTCCTTTCCTTCTGCCTGCTCTATCCCCCTGACTATAGAGTCCCTCACTTGAAGTCACTCCTGCTCTGTCAGAATGGTGTAGGAGTTTCTTAGTGGCACTGTATGAGGAGTGTGCCTGTTACCTGCTCCCACCTGCCTTCCCAATCCTATGACCCCTGCCCTCCTTGAACCCATCTTAGTCCAACCATTCCCTCCTTCTAGCAACCTTTGAGGTAGCGGTGTCTGACTAAGTGGTCCCTGGGTGGGGGAGATGGTCCATTGACTCCTTGCCAATGCGACTTTGAGTCTTATGACATTCTCCTGACTCTCTGCCAGTGCTACTTGGAGCCTTGAGACCTGTTCCCTCCACCTGGAGAGGCACACACAGATGGGACAGCACCACAGCCTTAGAAGGTCTCCCTATAGACTGCCACCTCACAACCATTGCATTGCACCACTTCCCATATTTCCTTTTCCCTATTCTTCTAGTCCTTTGAACCTTCACTTTTTTTTTGGTACCAGACCCAGTCGAGCTATTCTACTATGCATTAAACCTGGAAGCTCACTAATGCCTAGCAGGCTTTTTATGGCAAGTTCCTACATCCTACTATATCTAGCAACTATTTAACAGTAGGTCACTGATCCAGAATCATCCTTGTACCTAGAAACAGTTTTCCTACAATCCCTGCTACTCAGAAACATTTTTTTATTTTAATTGTTTAATTTTTTGAAAACTTTTATAAACATTTTAACAAAACTTTACTGCAACAGCTGCTGCCTGGTCTGCTGCTGCATCATTCTGACGTGTCTCTCCCAGATTGACATGCTGCCTAAGATGACCATTGTCATCTAGTGCTAGTGATTTTGGTGACATCGCAAGTCTGATTTAACTGCTAATGACTGCAAGCATGTGAGGCTCAGGCTGACTTGCACTGAGGCAGGTGGCATCTCCTCGCTGCCTAAACTGAGCTTCTTGGTGATGACATGATAAAAGTTGTTGTAGTATCTTTGGGAGGACTTGAGATGCCAGAGTGTGTGCAAATTCTTTCCCTGTTGGTGGCTGTGCTGCTAGCCAGACTGTGGTGCTGCTAGTGTCAGTAGATGTGTAGGGAGACTGTGCCTGCAGGAGGTATAGGGTTAGTTAATGACACCTGTTGGGAGTTGAAATAACTAAATGGATTGGTAAAGTTGATGCATGGTAAATTCAGTTTCTGAAAGCCTAGGAATTCAGTGTTGTCTGGATCTAGCTTGGAGACGTACGGTGAGGCAATATCCCAAGTCGTGCTGAAACACCTTACGGAAGTAACGAATGTTGGGGGACATCCCAGAAAGTATAAAGCCAGTTTAGCCAGTGCAGGCCAAATAACTTTTCTGTGCTGCTGGAATATGAAGGGGTCAGTATTTCATCTAGACAACAGCTCAGCTAAATAAGCCTCCATCATGTAGTCTAGTGTCATGTCTCTGCCTTCATCTATACTGTCTATGTGACATCAGTACTGTGTGTTAAACTGCTCCCATATGTCTTTTGCTGTGTCTCCAGGAATGGGATCATCAATTTCTTCCTCTTCACATCTGATGGCATCATCATCATCATCACAACCATGTTGACACCCCCTGGCACTGAAAGCATGGGAAGTAAGCCAAAAGGAGGAAAAGGAGGCTGAATTTTGGTTTTTGTGCATTGCTTGTGCTGCTCTATCTGAAGTGTCTGCAAGGTTTTCTGTTTGACGTAGTCAACGTGTGCATGAGGAATGCAGACATCTTTATATCTGGGATCCAGTAATATTGCAGTGCCAAATTGGGTGTCCAGTCGACTGCTTTGAAATCATTCTTCAGGTTGCAGCAGAAACACCTGTGCCACATTCCAGTAAGGACTGCATCCTCCTTCAGCTGCTGCTGAGATGATGAACTACTGTCACCACCACCAGCACCGTCACCATGTCCAGCACTTATATCCTGATCATCACTGCTCATGTCATTAGCATCACCTTCATCACCATTAATGCCACAATCGCCACTAAATTTACCAGCATCACCACCGGCACCACTGTGACCAGCCTTGCTTTGTTGAGTTGTTGTGGAAGAGCTCATATAACATTGTACATTTTTCAAGTAGCCTCATCATAATCAGTGCCATGCTAAGCGTTGTGGATTCTGCAGGTAGATCTTTAGTGGCCTGTTCATAAGGTCACAAAAGTTTAACCAGCCTTTCCTGCACACCACTGCACCTGGGAAAGGCATCCCCCACAAGGAACATCATGAAATTCCATTGCCCTTACAGCTTTCTGTTCTGCCCTTGACCAGGATGGATGAGGGCCAGCAGAATACTGCCCTTCCTAGATGCCAAGGCTTTTACCAAAATTTGGAGTCAGCATTAATGAGGGTGATGGAGAGATAACTGGCTGGTAGGGAAGGCTCTTCCCTTCCTTAGACAAAATTGTGATCACTGCTTCATTAATTGCTGGTGGAAGTGAGCCTCAGCAGACACTTTACAGAGTGTAGGACAAATAGTCTGAGCAAGTTTCTGGTCGAAGTCAATGGGTATGCCACCCCCCAGCCCCGGGTCTTTGCTCTGATTCATGCCGCGTATTGCTTATAGTAATTCTCCTTCCATCAGAGGCAGATTCAACATCTGTTGCTAGTCCACCAGGAAGTGGGAAGGATGGCTCTCTGAAAGAAGGTTTTTAGTCAGACAAGAGTTACTGTCCCTTGTGAGGAGTACAGGGAGTCATAAAATTTCCTCATCATGAGGTTTATGTCTGTCTGCTTGTTGGAAGTACTTCCATTACTATCTCTCAAGGCAACAATTTTGCACTCCACCTGCTGTTTTCTAAGACAGTATGCTAGGAGTTTTGAGGGCTTTTCCACTCCCTCCCAAAACTTTGCCAGAGGGATGCCAGTTCTGCAACCCTGGAAAGTAGGGTGTTAAGCTGGAGCTTGACCCAGCCATGTGAGCTATGATTACCTCGCCCCTCCCTCATCTTAGGGTGTTCCTCTACTCTGACTGCATTTTCTAGATCAATTAACCTGGCTCTTATGGTCTTTGAGACTAAGAAAACAACAAAAGTCAATTAGCTGGCAGCATTCATTGTTTACCAGAACTAAAGTACAACCAACAAAAATATCAACTGCCAGCCATAATAACGTGCCTAAACCTTTAATTTCACAAGAAAGACATAGGAAGGCAGCTTACATTTAGTTTGCAAGGTGTAGACGCTGCATGCTCAGGCATGGTTTTGCGCATGCACCTTCTTTATGGAGGTAAGTCTGTAAAAAAGCATAGCTTTTAGTGTTGCAGAATTGCCAGTGCTTAAAGTGATAGACAAAAATTACTAGTTCATGTGCAAATAATACAAAATAGATAAAAATAGTGATTTCTCTTACATACAGCTGCAGTACTGCGCTAAAGTGGGGGGAGTGAACATTTAACAGATGGTATAATTCCATATATATTATATAGCTTAACATAGCATAACATTTAAATCATTTTACGCTGGAAAACTGACAACGCACTATGTGGTAGGCTCTTGTTTTAAAAACAAAAGAGGGAAATACAAGCAATCAGAAGGGCACATTTCAGAATAGCACAACAAGCAACAGGCATATCAGTTTTGCACAATATTAAGATTTAAAGTTATACTAAAAAGACATATATTGAACTGCTTGTTCTGTCCATGGGTTGCCAATGCACCTAGCTCAAAAGTCCCCAAATCCTGCCTTTGCAGGAGACAGTTATTAATATCACCTCTCCTTTGCCCTATACTGTTTTTTTCTGTTCCACAGAACTTGAAAGTATGCCTCTGTGGATCTTGAGACTCCAGCACATTGGAACAGGTCATTATTGGTATCCGCATTCCTGATACAACTCAGGTGTCTCCCTGTTCACACTTTTAGTGTCTTGTGGTTTTGCCCACATGAAATACATTACAACCACATTTGCCAAGTACACCACATTTACGAATGAACAGTTGATAAACTGTCTTGTTTCATAATTCCTAATGGAATTCACTTTGGGGAAATGCTATGTTTTTGACATGATTGGACAGAACATGCAGTACCCACATAGGTAAGCCCCATGATGGGGGGTCTGCAAGCCATGTTGATTATGTTGGCATTGACTGCAGACTGTGGACTAGCTTGTCTCCCATGTTAGGACCGCACTTGTACACTATTCTTGAGAGCATATCCACCTCACCCTCCAAAAGTGGTTCTATTGAAAGAGTACTCCAGTTCTTCACAATTATTTCTCTAACAGCTCATGAGTAGACACTATGCATAGTAATAACACTAAGTGTGCATTAATTGCTAGGGGTACAGACCCAGTATTGCAATAGGCTGCCCCTGGACTTTTCAGTTGCACTGGCTCTAGCTTGGGCTGTAACAGCCTCATAATATCCCCGTTCCTGAAATCTCTGCTGCTTTTCATCAGCTCTTCCTTGGAGATCAGAGTGACGACTACAGTTTCATCACAGCCTGTGGAATTGTGACTTGGAGATGTTGCTGTTGGTATGGGGGACAACCGGCAGAGTGCAACAAAGTGTTACAATCAGTTGGTTTATGGAACAAATTCGTTGTAACGGTACCATCCTCGTTTTTGGTAATTTGTAGGTTGAGGAGATTGCTACTAGTTTTATAGACATTTATCATAAATCAAATTTGGATTGGTTGAATGCAAAAAAATTAACTATCCAATTATGCCTCATCTGCGTGCCACACCATCAGAACATCATCAGTGTAATGCCTCCAAAGATCCATTTTATGAAAAGAAATGGATTATTCTCCTGTGTATATAGGTATTTCCTCTCACAATGTCCCAAAGAGAGGTTGGCATAGTTTGTGGTAAAAGTGGTCCCATCACCCTGGAAAGTAGGGAGTTAAATTGGCACTTGACCACAACCATGTCAGCAAAGAATACCCCTCTGGTCTTATGGTGTTCTGTGCTTTGACAGCATCTTCTAGGTCAATTAACCTGGCTCTTAATGTCTTTGTCTGGGCATTCACTCTGCCTTTTATCAATTGTTTATTACTTTTTACCCAGCTTACTGTGAAATTCCAAATTGAATTAATTACCTCTTCTGGGCTCAGCACCTGCTAATCCTTTCAATACCCTCTCTGCTTCCAATAAATTTCTTCTCTCCTGGTACTGGTACTCATCCTTACTCTCTTTCTGCCAGCATCTCGCCACCCTTGGCCTGCCCTCTTCTCCGTAATTTGCACATACTTCCTTTCTAGGTCTCTTTCTTCTATATCTCTCTGCGGCTCTCTCTTTCCTTCTATATCTCTCTGGGCCCTATGGCTCTCTCCACCCTATTCTTCCCTCTGGGCTACAGCTTCTTTCTGCTTCCCCCCATGTTTCTGTCACTGCACAAGCCCTCTATCTGGTGTACCACTATCTCTATTTTTCTATGTGCTGCCTGCTCCTACCTCTCCACAGCCTCCCTAGCTCCTCTCTCCCTTTCCCTTTACCTCTTAATTGACAGCCTCTTCCCAAATTCCCATTTCAGGGTTCTCTTACTTTTACCACTCCCTGCCTTCCTGCCTTTATCATTTCTCTGTGCTGCTTTCTCCTTCCTCTTCACACATCCCCAGCTCCTCTCTCCCTCCTCCACTTAATCGACAGTCTTCTCTCAAATTCCCTTTACAGGGTTCTCTTACTTCCACCACTCCCTGCCATCCTGCCGCTCCAATTATGTTCCTCATTACCCTTTCCATCCTCCTTCTCCTGTTTTCCTTTTCTTCCCATCCTTCTTCTAGCTTCTCCTCTCCCCCCTCTTCTTTATCTATCTCATCGCCCCTTTCTCTCATGCTCCCTACCTCTTGCCTTCCCTGTCTATCCCACTCCCCCAGCACCCTGGTTCCTCACTCCTCCATGCACCTGGCCTTCATCTTGCTTCTCTTTAAAACGTGTTTCCAACCCACCCCCTCCTCCTCACATTCACCCCCCCCCAACTAGGCTGTCATACAAATGCACCTTTATCTCCATTAAACTCCTTATCGTACTGCTGCTTTTAGTTGCAGGGGATATCAAACCCAATCTTGGCCCTACTCACTCCTCTACTACCTGTCTTCCCAAAGGGTTGAGTGTTGCTCACCGCAACATCTGTAACCTCTTCCCAAAGGTAGACCTTCTACAACCGCTTATGGTCAGTCTCGAACCTAATGTACTAATCATCTCAGAATCTTGGCTTTCCCCAAAGATTCCAGACACTGCAGTTGCCATCCCAGGGTACTCTGTTGCTCACCAGAATCATATCAATTGAAATGGTGATTTTGCTATATACCTCTCCTCTGCGATCCAGTTCACCCCTGTATTATCTGTTTCCTCCCCTTCTGCCTATGCACTATTACTCCTCAAACTCTTCCTCCCATTCTCCATTCCCATCTATGTGGCTGGTGTCAACTGCTGCCCAGGCATCTCTCCCTCTTTTGTCAATGATCTCCTCACCAGTATCACCTCCTATGCCTCATCTGATGAATTACTTATCCTTGGTGATTTCAATATAAATTGTCTCTCCCCTGCTTAGTCCAAATTCTGCCTTAATATTAAGCCCCTTAACCTTTCTCAGTTGATCACTGATCCTATCCCCAACAACTACAAATCCCTCCACCACTTCCTATTGGAGTGGGCTCTTGCCTCCCATCCACACCGTATTATTGCTACTGGCACCCTGCCAGACAACTTCAGTGACCACCACATGGTCTGCTGTGTCCGCAAATCACATTGATCCAAGGCCCCACCTAGCTACTTCAAATCCGGTCCTTCCAATTACTGGACTTGTCCTCCCTCCATATGGATTTGGCTTCAACTGACTGGTCACTGATTTCCTCTGCCACCACCATCGACTCTGCCCTCAATTATTTTAAGGCAAAATTTCTGGATATTTGGGATCTACAAGTCCCTTTCAGACAAAACAGAGTCAGGGGCTCACACCACCCCTGCATCTTAGCCAAGCTGCTGGCTTGCCTGCGAGCTAGGGATGTTGCCTGGAAGACCCACAAGTCCTCTGGCTCCCCTTTTGATTTACTCCAATATCTTGCCCTGTGCAATGACTGTACCAAAGCCACTAGGCTTGCCAAGGCTGAATACTTTGCCTTCACCTTTCAGAACAACATTAACCACCTTTCAAGTTCTGGAAGGTTATCCATGTCCTTTTCTTCCCCCAGTCCAGTCCCCCACCCAGATACTCAAGGTTCATTACGTCACCGTATCTGACCTCATCTCTGTTGCCTTTCAATTCAACACTTTCTTCACCTCCTGTGCCACCTCCCTTCTCTCTTCTATTTCCCTTCCCCCTCCTCTCCCCCCAACCACCCCTCTCATTGCCTCCATTCTCCTTCTCTACTGTTTCTCCTGCTGACACTCTCAAGTTTCTGCTACCTCTAAACCCCCTCAAGGGCTCGAGCCCTGATGGGCTCAACCCGAGACTCCTTCATCTATCTTCCCCAGTCATAACTTTACCAGTCACCTCCCTCCTAAACATTTCTTTCTCCCTGGCCTCTGTCTTTGACACTTGGAAACATGCTACTGTTGTTCCGCTTCTCAACGGTGGTGACCCCTCCTGCACTGGCAATTACTGCCCTATTTCCCTACTTCCCACCCTTGCTAAAATGCAGAAGCACATTGTATTCTCTCAGCTTTCCACCTTCCTTAACGTGACCTCCTTTTTCATCACTTTGCAGTCTGAGTTCCATAAATCCCATTTCACCTTCTCCTCCCTCCTCAGGCTTACTGACTCCATTCTCTCAGGCATAGATCAGGGCCTTATTGCCTCCACTATCTTTGTTGACTTGGCCAAAGCCTTGGACATTGTTGCTCACACTCTACTACTTGACAAACTTAAATCAGTGGGGTTTTCTGTCTCCACTACCAACTGGTTCTGCTCCTACCTTGAAGGTAGGACTCAATCAGATAGAATCGGTGATTCTGTATCCCCACCTATCCTCATCAGTACTGGTGTTCCGCAAGACCCCATCCTTGGCCCCATACTCTTCTCCACTTTCCTGAATGACTTCTCTGCTGCCTGTACCTCTATGTCCACACATATGTATGCAGATGATACAGTTCTTTTTACCTCTGGTTCCACTCCCTCTGATCTGATGGCCAAGCTGCAGCTGGACTTTGATAACATCCAGCACTGGTTCCATTTAAATCAGCTGTCCCTCATTGCCATCAAAATGGTCTCTGTGACCTTTGGCTCAAGGCAGAAACTCTCCCGACTTGCTGCCCTCCCATTCTTCCACACCCTTGATGGGATACTGCTTGACAGCATGCCCTTCTTTAAATATCTCGGGATCTGGCTTGACTGGCACCTTGACTTTTCTGGTCATGTGGATGCCATCCACAAAAGCAACACCCTAAACTAGGCCCTGCAGGCTCACAGAGCCATCATCCAGAAAATGATTCTCCCAATTTTTGACTATGGAGACATTGTCTACAGTGTAGTTCCTAAGTCAATCCTCTCCAGAATGGATTCCCTCTTCCACTCCTTCTGCTGTTACATTCTGGACTGCCCAACCCACACCCATCATTGTTCCCTTTATATTTCTCTCTCCCTTCCCTCCCTTAAAGCCAGGCTCTTCACTCATTTTTCCTCCTTTGTAGCCAAATACTGGCTAGGCTCTGTCCCTTCATATCTTACCTCGCACCTCCCCCCTTCCTTCTCAGAACTCCCTTCTTACCTCTGGCTTTCATTTCCTGGCACTCCCATCTAGGTCATCCTCTGCTGGACAGGCTGCCTTCTCCAAGTGTTTCCCCAAACTTTGGAATTTTCTTCCACTTCCTGTCTGCTCTGCCTCTTCACTACACTCTGTTTTCTTGCTGCTCCTAAATTCTTGCCTCATTCTTGTAACTGCACCTAATCCTGCCTCTGTTCCACCCTTACACTCCCTTCCCATATATCATCCCCTTCTCCTGTCCCTCCCTTAGCTTCCACTCGCAAGCATTTAATGCACACTTCACCTTAATTGAACACTATTGCTACACTTCTGGATGTATTCTCTGCAATATCTCATTCCAATTATATATAATATGTATATAGATTGCTTGTTTATCTTGTATATGATGCTTCTCCATTTGTACATGTATTTTGTATAAACATTGTCATATTTTGAATGCAATACTATGTTTATCTATTGCTACTTATGTCCCTCCTTTACCCTTCTCCCCAGGCGCATGTGGAAATGAGCCTCTATTGGCTCAGTATGTCTTTCCTAGTTAAACGTTTGAATTAAATAAATTAATATACAAATAAATAAATGCATAAATAAATAAATAAATCTCTTTCCTCCATTTTACTACATATTGTATTATTAGTTCACATAGGATAGCTTGACAAGCTTCCCAGAGAGGGGAATGCAGGGATCTCCCCGGTGTTGTATAGTATATATTAAAGTATTCTAGGCAAGCAATAATACCCAACAGGGTGGGTGGTATTGGGCAATACCGGACCGCCCAGGGGTGTAATGAGGCCTGACACTGCAGGAGGAGGGTCTTATAGCCCCTGGAAGGTCCAGTATTGCCAGTACCACCCATCCTGGAGGGTATTATTGCGCTTAGAAAATGGCATCAGCTTCATTTTATTTTTGTGTAATTATTTCATCAAGAAAAAGAAAGTAAAATAATAATGCCAATGATCAGAAACAGCAGCTTCTGTAAAATAATCCCTGTAGTTGTTGAATTTCCACTGAGGGAGCTGCTGCACATGACACCCCTTTTAGATTAGTTATGATGTCTGTCTTCATTTTCAAAATTTTTGTGTCGTATTTTCTGTCCACGCCTCCCATGAGTTTGGTGATAGGATTAGTGGTAGACAGTTTTTTTAATCCCCATTACAAAACTGGGTTTGTTGCGCACTAAGAGGTGAGCAATCACCTCAGTGGTGGAGCGAAAATGGCAGGGTGTCCAAGTCAGGCAAAGAAGAGAAAAGTCCCGGGGCTTCAATGCATCAGAGGCTGAGAGAGCTGGGAGGAAGATAAAAAAGTAAATGAGTACAATCAGGTTCATCGCTGCACTGTACTGTACTGTGTAGTGCATTTGCTGTGGTTTTTGAGCAAGGGTAATTAGAAGATGACTGTGTGGGAGAGGATTGGGCTGAATATCGGTGGCGGCACTGTATCAAGGTGAACTCCACGGAGAAGTAGATGTGCTGCTGACTTCCAGGATTTAATAGATCAGCTGGCTTTTGGGACAAAGGGCGGGGGCACTGGTACTGCATTTGAAAAGACTTTGCTGAGGAGTGGAAACATTTTATTTCACAAAATATGTGTTTTTTCTTTTTTTGTTTAGTGGTACTTTCTGCTTTTGCTACACGGGGGAGGGGGTTGCTCAGAGCAAGGCCGGAGAGATTGCCCAGAGTGGGGGGGGCAGTTTGAATAGATCATGTTTTACGGGGTGCTAGAAGGGGTGGTTTAAAAACAAAACTGTAGCTTGCATAATAGTTTTTTTGCAGCTATTAGTTTTTATTGCTGATGGCTTACATTCAGAGGGCGCCCCCAGCCCCATCTCGCGATGTCCACCACCTGGCACTGACCCGGCCCCAGGGCTTGCCCCCCCTGGCAGGGCCAGAGGGGGGTTCCCCAACCCCCACTGGAGACCGGATTCAAGGGGCCAGTGCTGTGGCTGGCTGGGAGTAGAGCCTGTGAGGCGCCCCCTCCATCACACTGCAGTGGCAAGTATTTTTCTGTTTTTCCTTCCCTTAGAGGTTGGAGCGTGCAATGACACCTGTGGAGTGGAGCTCGCACGTGTCCACCCACGCTCCCCTTCAAGCATCTGTCCCAACTCCTCTCTTGTCTGCAGCATGGTAGCTCTGTCCACCAGCCTCTGCTAGGGGGCAACCAAGTACCGACAGCTGAACCCCTCCTCTCCAGAGAAGGAGAGCAGTCCATCAGACGCTCAATCCTTCCCTGCCCCTGCTGACCCCTGGTGGTCCGTGCTCATTCCCGAACACGGGTCGACGGTGTTGCGTGAGGTAAGGTGACCAGTCCCTCAGCCTTCAGCACCATTGGACCAGCGTATAGTAGTTTTAAAATGCAGGCAAATGTGTTTTGTGCATGTTGTTTGTGTAGAGAAGGGGGAGTGTCTGTTGCTATGCTTTCCTGTCACTAAGTGGGTGCAACAATGGTGTCAGTTTGAAATTTTGTGCCCAGAGTTTCAGCCAATAAAGAAGCAGGCTGGGCAAAAGGATACTTGGCTGGCCATAAGGAAGGTTTGGGCTCAGGCTTTTTATTTGGTGGGTATCTATTGAAAGTTAATGTACCCCTGTGAAAGGAGTACCAGCCAATCAGATGCCTCCAATTAAAAAGCCAATTTTCTAAGGTTTCTCATTCCACTCAGGCCAAGAAAGCGTTGTTTCATGAGAGCAATGGCTCTAGTCTCCAAGAGCTAGATTTCAGTAATTCTGGCTCCCTCACTATAAGTTAAGAGATAGGGACATGAATCTGGTAGTATAATCAGTTCAGTCTTAGCTTTATTGGAGGCATGGGTGATGGAGGGGAACCCCAGCCAAAAATCTAACCTACTAGCCATGCCCTGGAGCTGGAAGATATATGAGTTATCCCTTTCTGAGGGGTGCAATAGGCACCAGAGGTCAGCTAGAGACAGATCAGCCATTATGTTCAGCACCACTTTTGCTGCCCTGTGGTGGGTCTCTCCTAGGACAGAGGAGTGGTCCACCGGGGTCTAAGATGAAATCAGAATCACCACTATGAGATATGGAATGCCTCCTGCCATGAGTGACATCAGTGAGGGCATCTGTGAAAGAGACAGAAGTCAAGGGTGTCATTGTTTGATCCATATATTAATCCCACTACAAGGAGTTCTAGTGGGGTAGAGAACCATATCAACAGCCAGCGTCCCACATTATCTGAAGATTGCTGCATAATTTGCCATTTTGGGGGTTTATGGAGCAAGATAAATACTCCTCTTTTGGATAAAGGGACACAGCTATGGGCTTCTGCCCCCACCCATTCCCTACAGAAATTCTTTGCCTCATTGTCAATTTGGTTTTCTGAAATATCACTACTTTAATTAATTTATTTTTATTTGGTACTTGGGCTCCCAAATTTTTAAGATGGGACAGCACTCCCTTTCTTTTGATAGGTGAGTTCAGCCTTCTGGTATTCCTGGTGATACAATGAACATGAGCCATAAAGAGGGGGATAGGCAATATGGGTGTGTCAGGGCAAAGTGCCAAAGGGGAGTATAGGTCCTCCCAATAGCAATAGGGGAGAATACCAGGACCCTACCTGGGGTCTCGAAGTACCATCATGCATAAACCATGATACTGAACATCAGTCACAATACTTCATCAATACAAACATTCATGTTAGAAACATAGAATGTGTCAGCAGAAAAGGACGGTAGGCCCATCTAGTCTATCCTATTTTCCTTGCCTGTCACTACACCCTGGACTCTATTTTGTCACAGGTGTCCCTCCATCCCTCCTCCCTTGGCTCTGCTTATAATATCCATGTGCTAGAGCTGGGCAAAAGTTGCGAATTTCACTTTCAATGAACTTAAGCAAAATTTCCTACATTTCGTGACATTTTCTGAACTTCCCTCATTAGCGAAATTGGAATCTTCAAATGTGTTTGGCAAAGTTTCACAGTGTTCCCTGTAAGTTTTTGGCTGAACTGTGAAATAATGCACATGAACTGTGGAATGACGGTTCTGAAGAATTTTATTCTGCAGTTTAATGGATCATTCCACAATACATGTAATCATTCAATCAATTGTGCTTGCATGCACTAATATGGCAGAATTTTAGCCACCCAACCCTCTCCCGTTCACCCCCTCTTTTTATTTCATCAACCTCCCATCCCTGAACGAGGCCCACTCAGCTGACGAACCACTTCCACCACCACAACGCCATCCCTGGCTGACCCCCTACCCTCCTTAAGCTAGACTGACCAACTAAACAGTGAACTACAAGGCTGAACCCTATTTACCCTATCCTCTTCAACCTTTAGTTGGATACATAAGATTTCTTTGGTATTTGAATATCTGTGCAACTGTTTTCTGTTCTCTGTAAACACTGTTATATTTGTAATGTTTGTTCAACAATGACCTGGAACCTTTGAAAACGAGTCCTGGACTCAAAGGTATTAATCCTAAACTTATACAAACAAACAAACAAATAAATAAATGAATAAATAAATAAATATTCTGCAGTTCAGTGATCAGTTCTGCAGAATTTCTCTCTGCAGTATAATTCATTAATCCACAGTTCATACATACATTCATTCTACAGTTCAGTGACACACTGAACTGTGGAATGAATGTATAAATTGCAGACTAGTGTATTAAACTACAGGAAAACATTTTGCAGTTTAATACAATAATCTGCAATTCATAGATTTATTCTGCTGTTCTAAGTCATAATTTCCATGAAAGTTGCCAAGGTACATTTAAAAATTTTATGAAAGCGAAATTCCAGCTTTCACCAAAATTCCACTGGCAGAAGTTTAATGTTACATAGTCCTAACATGTGCCTATCCACTGCATGTTTGATGCTCTTTACTATCATTGCCCCTACCACTTTTTTTCTGCCAGGCTGTTCCAAGCATACACCACCTTTTCTGTGAAGAAGTATTTCCTCGCATCTCTCTTATAATTCCCCCACCCCAAGCTTCAAAGCATGCCCCTGTGTTCTTGTGCTCCTCTTCTTATGAAATAGACTCCCCTCCTGCACTTTGTTCACCCCCATGAGGTACTTATAGGTTTCAGTTATATTCCTTATCGATCTCCTCTCAACATATTGAGCTCCCATGGCCTCTACTCATAAGGTTTCTTGTGTATCCCCCACACAATTTTAGTTGCCCTCCTATGGACTGCTTCCACCCTGTCGATGTCTTTGCAGAGGTGTGGCCTCCAAGTCTTGACACAGTACTCCAAGTGAGGAATACAGAGTCCACACCACCTCCCTTGTACTGCTAGAAATCCTTCTCCATATGCACCCCATCATCTGTCTTGCCTTGCCTACTGCTTTGTTGCACTACCCTACCACCTTGAGATTATCAGATATGATCACCCCAAGGTCTCTCTCTTCCTTGATAACTTTAAGTACCTCCCCCAGCTTATACACAGTCCCCAGATTTCCCCACCACAGGTGCATGACATTGCACATTTTGGCATTGAAACCCATCTGCCACTCTCAAGACCACTCATCTAGTTTCCCCAGATCCTTTTGCATAATCTCCATTTTGTGTCATCTGCAAAAAGGCACACTTTCCCCTCCAGTTCCTCAGCAATGTCACTTACAAAGACATTGAAAAGGACTGGAACTAGTACCAATCTTTGTGCTATACCACTGGTCACTCTCTTGTCCTCTGAGTGACTGTCATTTACCACCACCCTCTGCCTCCTCATTCAACCAGTTAGATACCCATCCCACCACCATCTCCCCCCACCTTCCAGGCTGCTAAGTTTCTTTATCAGCCTCTTGTGTGGTACAGTGTCAAAGGCCTTACTGAAGTCCACATAGTCCACATCCAATGCTGTCCCTTGATTTACCTCCTGATTTACCCATGAGATATGAGATTTGTTTGACATTGCCTCCCCCCATCACCACCATGTTGTCTAACTCTTATACAATTTTTAACACTAATAACCATGAATTCAGAAAACAGTATGTTTATAGATGTCTCTTGACAAGGGTATAAGCCTAGGTCATAAATGTTATAGGCATTAAGTGCATGAGGGACCCAGGATAAGTGCATGTGAAGTAATAAGAGTCTTATGTAGAACTTAGGATGGGATTGCCATTCCTAGGTCCAGGGGTATTTAGCTTGGGAATAGGAGGCCATGTGTGTTTGTGGGGGTAGATGCTCCACAATGTGCCAAAGTATCTCCAATCCTGGGGAAGTGGACACTGTCTGGAACAGTGTCAGACCATTACTCACCAGCTAACCATTACTTGTGGTTCCTGTATCCCAGGCAGTCCCCTTTTACACTTCTCAAATAGTAAGCGCTCAAGGGGTGGAAAGAGAAGAAAACACAGGTCTCTACTACCCTGTGCAGCCTAGCTCTGCAGAACATATCAAACAAAATGCCACTGCAACTACAATTAGAACACTGAAGGTAGCTGAGTTCAAGGGCATAAAATGGAGAGACAAGGGACCTGTATATTACTCAGCCAAGGTGTAGGGGCCTTTCTATTATAGGGGGAGAAGGTAATTCCCTTAGGATTGTTGGAGGGGAACTAATATTCCTCCAGTGAGAGGGCATTGCAGAGGTACACTGGGGCTGACATTAAAATCAGCATGCAATTATTATAATCACCAGTCTGGATTGGGTCCTCCACCCCCTTCCTTGTCTACCTCTCCCCATTAGGGCCTTGCTATCTTAACTTGCTCAGAAAACATCCAAAAATGTAAAATGACTATGTCAGATGTCCAAATAGTGTATGTGTGTGTATGGGGGATGAACCCCTTCCACGAAGAGTCACTGCTGAGCAGTGCCAGCACTGTCTGATCTACACGAGGGGGTACTATGCATGGGGGGGTAGTAAAATCCCCTACCCTAAACACTCCCTGCAGGTACCTCCAAATCACTCTAAATTACCATAAAAATACCTGAATGCAAAATGTGTGGTTGGTTTGACTTATGGAGTTATGAATCCATGATGCCGGTCCGACAACACTTTTGCTGACCGGCATCACAGTGATGGGATTTATGTCGACCGCAAGTTGTGGTAGACATAAATCCCAAATGCTTCCCAGTCCTGCTTTTCTTTTGGAAGGCTTCGTCCTCGAACCTCCCATGTGGGGGGCTCTGCCCCATGCACCCCGTACTATAGAGTGTCAACTCCAGTCAGTGATGACTTGGGGAGGGGGTACAGGAGCAGGAGATGGTGTGCCACTGTCTTGGGTGCACCAACACAGCGAGCTGTCAGCAAAGTGTCAATTTTGCTGACAGCGAGGTATGTCACCATGTTGGTGTCGCCATCAGATCAGACTACCCTAATCATTCTACTGCCCTTTTACCCTTCCCTGACAATACTGTAACAAAATGTGAAAGACTGTTTTTGACCGCTCTAAACAGAGAAAACTACTCAAAAGGGTCAGCTAAGACAGGCTACGGCTTCTCTGAACAAGCCTGTTACTATTTACAAAATAAAGTCTTTAGTATTACGGCTGTATAAGGCATTCTTCTGTAGGGCCACTGCGATATGCCCAGACTTCCCTTTATTAATGTGAAATTGCCAGACAGATTGTCTGTAGTAGTTAGTAAAACAGAGAGCTGTTTAATGGTTAAATAAGTAATCTGTCTATTGGGCCACTGGGTAAGAAAGACAATTACAAGAGGTGCAGCTGCTCCATGTGAGCCTGCTGCTGTTTCCAAAAATTAAACCCTGAGAAGAGTTGAGCTGACTATGCCAATTTTTTTTTGTTTGTTTGTTTCATCTTTTTTCTACCTCTCCCTGCCCTTCTGGCCAGCCACTCCTTCAGGCCCACAGTGTTAAGCCCCCCTCCATTAGCCAGCGGGGCCATCCCCACTGCTATGCATACCATCTTCACTTTGGTCTACTTCCTCGGTAGACCCAGGGCAACCCTTCCGGGACCCCCTTTTCCAAGGGGTCACAGAGATGGGGAGATAGTTCCTACTACCTTGATCATGGAGAGGAGCCTAGGAGGATCCGAGGAGGCCGTAAATGATTATGTGGCTCTGGGGAATGAGTCGGCCATCATCCAACAGCCAGGTTTGTGATTTCCACTTTTTTGGTCCCACCCACCTCACATATTCATACGGCCACAGCAGTGTCCTGGGAGTGGGGATGTTCATCAACATGTGGTGGTCCACGCCATCTAGAATGCCTAACACCTAATACTCTCCCTCCCTGGCCGACCCCAGCAACCCAAGCTCTTGAACGAACACAAGTCATCAGTGTGGCAGGAGGTAAGGCATGCTGCAGGCACCTCAGCCCTCTATGCCACTGGGGTGGCTTAGTAATTTAATTTTCTGGTTGAATAAATCAGTAGGGTGAAAAAAATGGAAATGAGAATAAAAAAAGAATACCAGCAGGCAGTAGCTGTCAGCTACAGTACCTACAAAAAAAAATTAAGCTTAATTTGTTTAGCTGGCACTGAGAGCTGAGATGACTGTGTCTGTGTAGTGCTACAAGCATGCAGCAACATCACCAATGGTCAGTTGTGATTCATTAATAGAATCACACTGAACCCCTATATTTTTACAGTCTCTATATATTCAGAGGCCCTTGATAAAGCCAGATAAACTCCGCTATATGACCATGTCCTTAGATTGCTGTTAATGACTGCATAAGGCATTTGTCTTAGGGTCACTGTTTGTACCAACAGTAAAAAATTTGGAGGGTGGCTCTGTGGCATCAAACAATGGGGGAGCAACTGGCATGCTGACAATCTGGGTTCATGCCCTGAGCCTGAACGCCAGGAGAGGAGGAGACTGGCAGGGAGGGGGTCAGAGTGTTCTGTGGACACTTCCTCCCAAGGGAGCAGTGCTGGACCACTTAGAGGCATTCTAGATGGTGTGGACCACCACATGTTGATGAACATCCCCACCCCCAGGACACTGCTGTGGCCGTATGAATATGTAAGGTGGGTGGGACCAACAAAGTGGAAATCACCAACCTGGCTGCCGGATGATGGCTGACTCATTCTCCCGAGCCACATAGTCATTTACGGCCTCCTCGGATCCTCCTAAGCCCCTCTCCACGATCAAGGTAGTAGGAACTATCTCCCCATCTCTGTGACCCCCTGGCACTTAGTCATAGGATAACATGCCAATACACCAACAATAATTAAATACATTGCGTTTAAAGTGACAGTGCAAATAAATTTGCTAAAAACTATTAAAAATGATTTTCTTCCTTATTAAAATCACTCTTTTCTTTTCCAAGAATTCTGAGTTATACATTTCTCAAAAGGTGGCTAGTGTATTTACTAATTGGCTAGTGAATTAACTCAGTTATTCACATAGTTTCATTTGTTAAAGTAACCTCATTTGTAAATGTATACATTACTAATAATCGCTTTTAAAAAAATCTTATGATATATGACTTTATGTAACTCTGCAATTTCCATAGTTACACATTTCTGAACTAATATTATTGTTGCCACTTCTGTTATGTATATTAATGTCATCTTCTTATTAAAACATGGTTTCCCACAAGGATCTATTTAGGGCCAAATTCAGAGTGAACATCTATAACAAACAGGCATAAAATTTAGTTAGTACACCAATATAAAACTTTGTTAAATGCTCATATTGCTACATTCAGTATTATAGACTTAACTTTTATTTACACAAATATAAGAAATAACTTCGGGGAAGGGGGTATTAATTACTTCTTGAGAAATGGTTTCAAATCAGTCCTTTCATTTAAACCAGGTTTCTCAGATCCCCCTGTTGCAAGAATCCAATATTGTTCTCTTTTCAGTAGTACATTGTTATAATCTCCCCCCCTTGGGCTCCTTATGGGTTTCTCAATACCCACAAAAGACCAAGTATGATCCTTGGGATTAGTTACTTTTCCCGTATGTATCGCAAGTGCATTTTTTTGATCTTTAGTATTTATTGCCCTTAGGTGTTCCCCCACTCTTTCTTTTAGTTTTCTTTTTGTTTTTCCTATGTAGAAACATCCATATGAACAAGTGGCCATATAGACCACCCCCTCGGTTGCACATGTTATGAACCCTCTTACTTTTGTTTCCCTTTTTGTTTTAGGGTTCATGAAGCTCTTTGCCTGTATCATTGATTTGCAAAATTTGCAGTTCCCACACTTATAGCAACCATATTGTCTCCTAGGTAACCACATTCTCTCCTGCTCTTGTTTGGGTTGTACTGAGTGAACTAAGTTATCTTTCAAACTCTTACCTTTCCTATCTACCATTCTGGGCATTGTGTTAGTGAGGTTTTTCAAACCTGGATCTAAATTTATCATGTGCCAATGTTTTTTGATTATTTTGCTTATTTTGTTTGATTGAGCATTGTATGTGCTCACAAAGTTTCTTCTTAAAACTCCTTTCTCCTTTTTCTCTGTCCTTTTCCTCATGACCTCTGACTTTTCCATTTTATCCATTTCTCCTCTGGCTTTGCTGATAATTCTCTTTGAGTACTCCCTTTCTTGGAGTCTGATCTCTAACTCTTCTGCTCTTTTCTCATAAGTCCCTCTCTTTCTGCAGTTGCTTTTAATTCTTATAAACTGCCCTTTAGAAGGGGGCAGCATGCATGGAAGTATTGTGCACTTTAAATAAAATGAAGCACTCTTTGCATCTTTAAATAAGGACTTGCTTCTAAGTCTTTTGATGCATTGAGGCACTGTCGTAATCCATACCAAGGACTGTGAGTAGCCTGTGCTGGCATTTACTTTACTTCCACCGTTGCAGTATTTATGTTTGCCTCTGTTTTCTGTCTAAAAACTGTTAACTCTTTAGCAGCTAAGGGAGAGATGAGAAACACTAGTAATTGTCCGTTACCCATCTCAAATTACCTGACCTGAGAATTACACTGTTATATTGGGTAGGGCATTGCCCAAACTACCCTACCTGGCCAAAAATAGGTGATACCCACATTACCAGACCCAGCTACCCATCGAGTAGCCCATGCCAAGGGGATACCTCAGATTTGCAGATAAGGGTCTGAACATGTCAATATCTACATGTAGAAGGAGGAAGGCTCACGTCATGGACAAGGATGTGGGATGTCTAATACCAGCTATGAGAGCTGAGGGTCTGGGGGTCATTAATGGAGTACCATCTTTTGCCAAGGATTGATGTACCTCACAGAAGGGAAGGATTCAGTGCTTGGATTGGGGGGTTTGGAGTGGGATGGGAGTGATGGTGAGTGATGGACAGCGCCCCCTAGGGTCCTTCAGAGGGGAGTCAATAATATAGTCTCCTTTATGACTTAAAGAGCTTGGAACCAAAACAGACAGACATGAAAATAATACAAATTTTAAGAAGTAGTCAGGTGTAACTTTTTATTTCTGAAGTATTTTTCATTTTCCTTTTGCTCATTAGAAAGTCTTCTATGTAATAATATTGTGCCGGATGTGTGGAACAGCTCTTAGTCTGGCAGCTGACATATCTATCTCTATCTTCCCCCACTACATCATCAGCATTGTGATTTCACTGATAGTGATATCACAAGTGAATGACCTGACAGTCACTAAATGGCTGTTCATAAGCCACAGTCATGCTACAGTCAGTGAGGTCACATAGCGGATGATGTAGTGGAGGCAGTAGAGCAAGCTATGGCAGCTGCCAGGCAGAGTGCTGTTCCACACATCACGCCTACTAACATCAGGTCAACAATCTCCTAATTAAACAAAGGGAAAAGAAAAAGTAGCTCAGACATAAAAATGTAATGGTTGGCTACTTTTTAAAATATAATATTATTTTTAGGCAGTACACTAGCTCTGCTGGATTTGGGAAGCCATCTCAAAGTATAGAATGGCAGCTAGTTTCCTACACCATTAAAAGATCCAAGGGGAAAAAATTATGTTCTTTGTTGATATGGAGGAACAGCGAGTGGATAGACTTGTTGTAGTGGTCTGCCATAAAGTCTCCACTCTTATTTTAATAACTAAATTTTATTGCTCCTATTTCTTCACAGGAGACAGGGATACATAGGATAACGCAGTCAGAGGTCATACATCTGGCAGTTAAACTAGGCCTACTTGGTAACCCATATTTATTACTGTGACCCATGCTGATATAAGTGTTATAGATCCCCTTCCCTGGAAACCTAACAACAGTATACTGGCAGCCCTTTTACGATTTAAAGAGTCTGAGCCAACATGATATTAATGTCCTCCTGTGCAGGCCATGCTGTGCCAGTGCAGTAACTGGTTGTGTTGTCCTCTGGTTTGTGGTCAATCTAAAAGGTATACTGTTTATTTCTTCTCTCACAAGAGTCACTTGCATTGCACAGTCCTAGTCAGCAAACAGGTGGGGTCACAATTTGGGGGTGGTATTAATGACCCACATGAGCCCTTTTGCAGTTAAAATTTAAACAGGTTCCATGAAATTCCTTAACATGGGAGCAAAGGTTACAAGACTTGGTTTCCATAGTGCTGAGATCCATGTGCCACTAGAGTGCAGCAGATCCCATCATCATGCACAGCTGTCACGGGGCTCCTCGAGCACCCAGCTATGAAAAGTCCTCTGTGTTTAGAAAACATTTAATAGACAGATCAAGTACTCAAGGCCCTCTAGCAGGTGGAGAACATTGCCAATACAATAAAAGTAGCAAGTAGAAATGTAACAGAACAGTGATGAGAAACATCATACACTGTCAGCATTCTCAGAGCCATTCAGCCATCTCCCTATATAAGTTGATCTTGCTTTTGTGGGAATAGAGCTGATTCCTCTGGCCTGGAGGAGAAGCTTGCTGGCAGGGGTGTGGTCACCACCACCATTGCCCATGATTTGAGTTTTGTGAAACCCCCCTACAAATGGGGGTTCCCAAAAAGTCTTCCTTGAGCTTGTCTACATGCTCACTGCCAGGCTGCTGTCCTGCATTTTAGCAGTTTAAATGTGATTACCAGAGCATATATAGCCTCAGTGTACTGTGTCTTTAAGAGCTGCCTAATTGCAGCTTAAGTAATTTGAGAGGGAGGTCTGTTGAAAAATGCAATTATTTACTGAAAATCATGTAGAGTGATAATGATAATGTAGTTTGTCTAACCTGCTTTCTTTGTAGCAAGGACTGTTTTGTTTGTCTCCACTATCTTGGTCCTGGACTGCAAATTGGACCAAACAGTAATGGTGTGACCTAAAATGTAGCCGGACTACAGGAGCTGTCCGAATTCAAAATCTGTAGGAACTTTAGTTTGGAGCTATTTTTGTGCCTTTTTTGCAACTGAAGGGGATCTCTTGCTTTGACTGACAGCCTAATCAGCCAACCAAATATTTTGGATCTTAGGGAAGTCCCGGGCTGCTTGCAGTTTTCAGTTAGTTCTGAGCTGGGAAGTGAAATGAGAAGAGCTCAAGTATATTTTGGGTAGCATTCATGAGTGGATTTGCATGGGAAAACTGTGAAAGGGCTGAGTTTTTGGCTTGCATGGTCTGCTGCTGCTGCTGCTCCTGAGAGGGAGAGAAGACAATTATTTTGGACTAAATCCAAGTTTGTGTGACTAAAGTAAGCTACTGAAGTGGGCCAGGCTCATCCTGAAGAAGATTGAAGATTTTGCTGAATGCGATTGGCCTGTTAGGAGTTCCAGCTACCCCTAAGCTCCCGGTGTGTGCAGAGACTTTGCGATTGTGACCGGGGAGCGCTTTGCCTGGTACAGTAGAATTCCCGAACATGTAAATGTGCTATGAGTTGCTAGTGGGTTGTGAGTTAGTTCCTCACTGTGTGAACTGTGTTCTGCTTGCTGTAAGCTTTAGCCAGCCCAAAATGGACTGCATCCGAATTTGTCTCCATGCGGTCTGGGTCATGCCAGACTGGCCCAGCCAGACTACCCACTGCACAGAGAAGCCATTGACGAGAGACCTGCCTGGGGATCAGCCCCTGCTCCACGCTTGAACAGGAACGACGCCTCTGCGACTCGTGTGGGCCCTGCTTCTCCTGGCATACCAGATCAACCACCTGCAGTCTCGATTTTCATCCAGCATGTGTCCAGTCTTGGGTATCGTGAGTAAATACCAGGGTAGCTCACTGGAACAACAGCTTAATCTGAGTGTGTCATCTGATTGTCTTGTTGTTTTGTTTCCTTTATGAACTGAGCCCTCTGGCTCCGTATTACAAATATTGTGTACTGTGCATGTTGTGTTTTCCATCACAGGGCACCAACCAGCTACAATCCTGGGCAACAGTCCTGGCTAGCTCATCTCTTCTCCACCTGGGCACCCAGAGGTATGACTGTGTGGGGGGAACTCAAAGCACATGCATAACTGCTTAATTGATATAACCTTTAAGCTAATTAACCTGATTTTGCCCCTTCCTTGTTCAAGTCCCCTGAATAAATCAGATCTAACTTTTTCTGCATGTAATCTGACTGTGGTTCCAGTTGGTGCTCAAAGTACTGTACTGTTGCTATTTGCTGTGCATAACCTTGTTTTACAGGGGGTCACCAGGGTCAAGCCAGAGGAACCAGCCCTGGTGGTAAGTGCAAACAGTGTGGGTACTTGTGTGGCGTACCAGGAGTATTGTGAAAGTAATTATTGTACAGTGTTCAGGTCACTAGAGGGGAAAGAGGGGGGTTGCAATGTCCTGGAGGGCTGTGCCCAGGTTAGCGTGACCACTACAGACCCTGACCTCTGGATGGAGGCACCCATTTCAGAACTCACGCCCCTTAACCTGCTGCTAGCCAAGCAGGCAGGGGTAGTAGCCCTTGGGATAGCACCACCTAGAGGTTACATCTTGGAGGCTCACTGCTGGATTAGTGTCCTCTAGTGGAAAAAATTGTGAATTGCTGTTAAAAATAAATGGCATCCCCAACAGAAGTGGCTGTACACCAGTTGGTGGGGTGGTGTACTGAGCAGGAGATCAACCCCCAAAATGCAATACTTATCCTGGATATTCCCCTGCGTACCAATAAGAACACTGTAGAGGGAGTACTTTCCAAGGTTGAATGTTTATAAAACCCTGCGGTGGTCAGGCGACAGGCTAATCTGCTCGCCCAAAGTTTAATGACGTTAGTAGGGTGTAAGGACCCAGTAGACAGTTCCAAAATGCCACAGACTGTCACCCCCAAAGGAGCCCTCACTGCCTGGAGAGTGATAACTAAAGACAGTAAAGACCCCGGGGAGAATGAGCCCCCCCCCACTATATGAGACTTTTGAGAAGAAATTTGCTAAGTTGTTCCTGGAGGAAGGGAAAACTGTGAAGGACTTCAAGAAACTACTCCTGCCACCTGGGGGTGTTTTCCCCCCAACACCCCCTCCCACTTCAGCACCCGTTATTGCCCCTCCTTCTGTGCCCGTGCCAATGCTGGCTCCTATGTCTGTACCTGCCATTAGTCACAACTCTTATCGAAGGTTGAGAATCTTCTCCAGCACCCTCCCCACCCCCTCAAGGGAAGGATGATTGGGAGACCTGGATAGATTGTGTTGCCCCTTTGGTACCTGAATGGCAGTGTGCGGAGGCTGAGAAATGGAAAAGGATCATAGAAAGTTTGAGGGGGTCCTACACTAGAGGCCATTAAATTTCTGAGGTCCACAAACTCTGATGCATCTGCCCAGAAGTACCTATCTGCACTCAAAGGCAATTTTGGGAGCATTGAGTCAGGGGAGAACTTGATGTGGAAATTTCAAGGTACAAAACAATGGCCAGGGGAAAGTTTGTCTGCATATGTTACTCATCTGGAAAGAGCACTGCAGAAGGCTTAACGAAAAGGTGGGGTAGCCGCCTGTGACTTAAACCATGTGAGGTTGGGGCACATACTGCAACATGCAAAGCATTCTAAATTGCAGCTCCTTCAATTAAGGCTCCCAGACAGAAGGGGTAACCCACCAGACTATTGTGACTTGATAAAAGAACTCCGGGAGGTTGAAGATGAAGAGGAGGGATTGTAATTCTAGGGTGAGCACAGCCCAAGTGATCACAGCATCAGAAGGCCCTTCCGAAGTGGGGACCAATGAGGGTGTGCCGCCATGGGATGAACTGCTGAAGGAGTTCAGGAAAACAAAAAATAGTCTCTTTATGAAGGCCACTCCTGCAAGTACAGGCACCGACCCTTATCCAACTGCATCTGCTATGGGGGTGGTGGTGTCCACCCAGGCATCTCCTGCTGACAGCAGCTCAAAACACGATGCCTTGGCTATGGAAGTAAGAGAATTGATGAGATGTCTCCAAATGTTCACCCCACAGCAGACAGAGATGGCACCAAGGTTTTCAGTTGGTAGTACCACAGCCCCAGCTCCCAGTGTGATGCCTCAGCCACCCCAAATCCCAGAAAATATATTTTGCCATAATTATGGGAAGGATGGACACATGAAGAGAGAAAGCCAGTCCACAAAAGACCCAGATAAAGTTGTATACAGGCTTCAAGGAGAGCTTCGGAGAATGAATCAGAGGTCGAGAAGTGCCCAAAATGACCGCAGTGAGGGTTCAAGAAGTAGTAACTCAAATTCCTATGTGACTAAATCATCTGTCCAGGCCACTGCTGCTGTCCCTCCAGACTGGTTCAAAATAGTGGGCCTTTCAATGGATACTACCATGGCTGTGAATGGTATTCCTACTTGGGCTGTGCTGGACAGTGGGTCTCAAGTGACTACTGTATTTAAGGACTGGTATGACAAACATTTAGCTGCTGTGCCCTTACAATCACTGGAAGGCCTACATGTGTGGAGGCTGAGCGACAAGTCTTATCCCTACCTAGGATATGTCCGCCTCTGGTTGTCCTTTCCTGCAGCTGTAACTGGTATAGAGGAGCAAGTCAGAACACTGGCCTTAGTGTGTCCCCCTACTGGAATGTATGATGGGGTTCCCCTGTTAATTGGAATGCCCATATGTTTGGGAGACTGGCACAACTCTGTCATGAGAAACAAGGGCAATGGACTGGAAGGGCCCTTAAGAATTCCCACTCTGATCAAGAGGGCCTATGATTTGCAACAGAACCCCAAGGGAGTGGATCAGGATGAACTGGTAGGGGTCGTGTGGAAGAAGGATCTCAATTCTATTGTACTGGCCCCTAACACCCAGTGTACCGTTCAAGGGGAGGTCCGCCTCCGCAAAGATGTCAAGAACAAAATACTGATGTTGGACATGCCAGGCGATAGAAAATTGCCAGAAGGATTATTGGTTAAGCCCAGCATCTTGCCAGCTGGTGCTCATGCCTATGCATGACGAGTGATGGTCCAGATTCATAATGAGTCAGATTGGGAGATCCGGGTGAACAGAGGATGCACCCTAGCTACGGTACACTGCTCAGATACTGCAGTGCTGCCCAGCAACAAGCACTCTGGCAAGACAGATAGAGTGATTCCCGACTTGTTTGATTTTGGTGACTCCCCATTGCCTGCTGAATGGAAGACTAGAATTAGCCAAAAACTTGCCCAGAGGGATCAAGTGTTTTCATTGAAGGAATGGGATGTGGGATGTGTCCAGGGTGCAGAGCATAACATATGCCTGCATGATGAACGGACAATTCGAGAGAGGTCTCGACACCTAGTCACTGCAGACATAGACGATGTGAGAAGACACTTGCAGGAAATGCTCGCGGCTGGTGTGATGCAAGAATCCAGGAGCCCATATGCTTCTCCATTGTGGCTGTGCATAAGAAGAATGGATCTGTGAGAATGTGTGTTGATTATCGAACTCTGAATTGGCGGACCATCCCCGATCAATACACCATGCCCCGTATACAAGATGCTCTGGATTGTTCAAAAGGCAGCAAATGGTTCTCGGTGTTGAATCTTCGCAGTAGATATTACCAGATTCCGATGGTTCCGGAGGACCATTAGAAGACAGCCTTCATCTGTCCTTTGGGGTTCTATGAATTCCTGAGAATGCCACAGGGGATATCAGGCACTCCAGCCACCTTCCAATGACTTTTGGAATGAGCAGTGGGAGACATGAATTTGCTAGAATGCTTGGTGTACTTGGATGATGTCACTGTGTTCAGGAGCTCCCTAGAGGAACATGAGAGTCGACTGTTCAAAGTACTAGACTGACTGGAAGATTTCAACCTCAAGCTGTCCATCGACACGTGCCAGTTTTTCCAAACCTCTGTGAAGTATGTGGGGCACATAATGTCTACAGAGGGGATAGAGACTGATCTTAGTAAAGTTGAAGCCTAGACTACTTGGCCACAGCCCCACAATTTGAAAGAACTACAACATTTTCTGGGATTCTTTGGCTACTACCACAGGTTCATAAAGGACTATTCCAAAGTGATTCGGACAATCTTGAATCTTAACCAGGGTTACCCTCCTACCAATCGGAAATATAAAAAAGGGTCCCTCAAAGAACCAGACAAAGCATATTTCCGCCCAGGTGAACTTTTTGGGTCCCATTGGATGCCTGACTGTGAAGCAGCTTTCCATGAAATCATATACCAACTCACCCACGCCCCCATCCTCACTTATGCTGATCCCATCAAACCCTATGTGCTGCATACTGATGCCAGTCTACAGGGTCTAGGAGCTGTACTGTATCAAGACCATGAGGATGGTTTGAGACCAGTGGCATTCACTAGTAGGAGCTTGACCCCATCAGATAGAAACTACCCTGTGCACAAGTTGGATTTCTTTGCATTAAAATGGGCCATTGTTGACCAGTTTCATGATGACCTCTATGGGGCAAAAATATTGGTGAGGACTGACAATAACCCGTTGACCTATGTACAGACTTCAGCTAAGTTAGATGCCACGGGGCACTGGTGGCTTTCTGCATTGTCAACATATGATTATGCTGTTGAATACAGACCAGGCCTGAATCATTTTGATGCTGACGCCCTATCCTGGAGGCCCATTTCCAAGAGCGACTGGGTCAGGCTGTCTGAACCTGACATCTGAGCATTGTGCCAAAAGTTTGATAGAAATGAACAGATGTCTATGGACACAGCGGACTGCTTAGTAGATTGCATGGGCCCCTCTGACACCTGCATGCAAGCTGCATATTGGCACTTCTCTGCTCTAGATATTAGTGCACTACCTCAGTTTGACAATGGCAGCATTCAATCGACTCAATCCCGAGATCCTATGATTCAGCCAGCACTTGACGCTCTTTGTGCAGGAAAAGATGTGTCCAAGTTGTGTTCCTCTGATCTGTGAACCGCTTTATTGTTTAAAGAAGGCCCCAGGTTGAAGCTGCTGAATCAGTTGTTGTATAGAGAGACTGTAGATTGAGATGGCCAAATAGAATAGCAACAACTGGTCCTGCCCACAGCCTTCAAAGATTTGGTACTGAGGTCCCTCCACAATCATATGGGCCACCTTGGTTTCGACCAGACCCTTGACCTAGAATGATCTCGATTCTACTGGTCCAAGATGGGGGCAATGTTGAGCACCATGTAAGGACTTGTAGTCGCTGCCTGCAGAGAAAAGCCCTGCCTCATAGGGCTGCCTCCCTTGTCAACATTACTACCAGCACCCTGATGGAACTAGTCTGCATAGACTTCTTGAATTTAGAGCCTGATCAGTGAAACATTGGCAATGTGTTAGTGGTTACAGACCATTTCACATGGTATGCACAAACTTTTCCCACCAAAGATCAAAAAGTATCTACCGTGGCCAAGGTGCTAGTGGAAAATTTCTTTGTCCACTATGGTGCCCCCAGTGAATTCACTCTGATTAGGGCCAGGACTTTGAGAGTCTGCTAATCAAAGAAATGCTTTATCAATGGGGGGTGCGAAAGTCAAGAACCACCCCTTATCACCCACAGGGAGGTCCTCAACCAGAATGCTTTAACTGCACCCTGCTTGACATGCTAGGCACCCTCCACCCAAAAGATAAGCATAAATGGAGCCAGCAGATTAGCACCTTGGTACACGAATACTATTGCATGAAGAATGGTGCTACAGGGTTCTCTCCCTACCACCTCATGTTTGAGAAAGAGGCCCGGCTGCCTGTTGATGTCTGTTTTGGGGTTTCTCCTGATGGGGTCTGAGCTGAAGATTACCTGCAATATGTACAAAAACTGAACACTCAATTGAACCATGCCTATCAACAGGGCCAGACAATGGCCACCACAAGAAACCTAGCCAACAAAGAGAGACGTGATAGAAGAGTAAAGGCTCAAGAGCTTAGTCCTGGAGACCGTGTGTTGTTGTGAAATTTAGGATTGCATGGTAAACACAAAATTGCTGATCGATGGCACCATCTTCCCCATGTCATAGTTTTAAAGTTGGATGATTTGCCAGTGTACAAAGTGCGCCCAGAGAATAACTCCAAAGCTGTCAAGACCATGCACTGTAACCACTTGCTACCTATTGGTCAAGTTATAATTGAGGCTGAACCCGCCGAAATTGATTCCACTGGACCGGTGACTCGTGCTGCTGCAAGAAAGAAACAGAGTCAGCCTGCCCCCGTGGTTGCCGATTTAAGACTTCCCCCACAGCAGGCCCAGAATTATAGTGACTGCCAGTCTAACTCGGATGACAGTGAGTGTGATAATGCCTATTACCCCACTGTCAGTCTAACTTGGATGACAGTGAGTGTGATAATGCCTATTACCCCTCATATGAACTAAGTCAGTTGTTTCGTGGAAATCCTGTGTTGAATTGTGAGGATGAAGAGGGGCCTTCTGGACTGCCTAATGCCCCCAACATCATCCTTGGAGCCAATGCTCCCTGAAGGTGAAGTGCAAAGTATCACGTCTGAGGATGCTGAGTCTTTGTGTATTGTGGAACTGTATGATTTGCCTGAAGGAGAGGCTGATGGTATGAGTCTTTCTGGTGACATGCCAGAACTTGAGGAACACTATGAGAGTGCTGACTACCCCCCTTCAGTGCCAGAGCATCTTCAAAATGAGCCAAGTGTTGTGGGAACAGAGACTACAGAGCAAGGGGCTGATAATGCTCCCAGCTTGGACATTCCCCTTTATGCAGAGGCCCCCCTCACAAGTGATGAAAGCTCCAAGACCATTGCTGAAAGTACAGAGACTGTGGTTGTACACCCCAGAAAGACTTGCCAAGCTGTCAAGCCAGTGGTGCGCTTCAGTTACAATTCTCCCAAGAGGCCAGCGGATTTGTCTCCCAATGTAGTCCACAAAAGTGTTTATGTCTCTCAGAGCTCACTGCCCAAATTGAGCTTGATGGCCTATTCCAGGTTAGTTGTTCTGCCCTCTCACTATGGTGCCCCGGCCGTATCCAGCCCCAATTTAGCTGATAGGAAAGGGCCCCCTCTTACATTGTTTACAGTACAAGAAGTTATTACATGATTCTGTATAGTAATGTTCAATTTACCTGTGTGAAATATGCATAATGTATTGTCAGAATGGAAATGATATAGTGCAGTACATTGAAATGTATAGTAAAGTAGCAAGTTATGCCAATTGATGAATCAGATAGTACATGTATAGCATGCTAATGGTATAAATGTCTTGTATATATTGCATTTTCAATGTTATAATGGTACAGACTTAACACGGATGTTAAGTTTGCCCAGGTAGGGAAGGGTGAAACCCCCCTACAAATGGGGGTTCCCAAAAAGTCTTCCTTGAGCTTGCCTAAATGCTCACTGCCAGGCTACTGTCCTGCATTTTAGCAGTTTAAATGTGATTACCAGAGCCTATTTAGCCTCTGTGTACAGTCTTTTTAAGTGCTGCCTAATTGCAGCTTAAGTAATCTGAGAGAGAGTTCTGTTGAATGATGTAACTATTTACTGAAAATCATTTAGAGTGATAATGATAATGTAGTTTGTCTAACCTGCTTTCTTTATAGCAAGGACTGTTTTGTTTGTCTCCACTATCTTGGTCCTGGACTGCAAATTGGACCAAACAGTAATGGTGGGACCTAAAATGTAGCCGGACTACAGTAGCTGTCTGAATTCAAAATCTGTAGGAACTTTAGTTTTGAGCTTTTTTTTTGTGCCTTTTTTGCAACTGAAGGGAGGAGCTCTTGCTTTGACTGACAGCCAGATCAATCAACCAAATCTTTTGGATCTTGGTTAAGTCCCGGGCTGCTTGCAGTTTTCAGTTAGTTCTGAGCTGGGAAGTGAAATGAGAAGAGCTCAAGTGTATTTTGGGCAGCAATCCTGAGTGGATTTGCATGGGAAAACTGTGAAAGGGCTTAGTTTTTGGCTTGCATGATCTGCTGCTGCTCCTGAGAGGGAGAGAAGAGAATTATTTTGGACTAAATCCAAGTTTATGTAACTAAAGTAAGCTACTGAAGTGGGCCAGGCTCAGCCTGAAGAAGACCAAAGATTTTGCTGAATACAATCGGCCTGTCAGGAGTTCAAGCTGCCCCTAAGCTCCAGGTGTGTGCAGAGACTTTGCGATTGTGCCCGGGGAGTGCTTTGCCTGGTACAGTAGAATTCCTAAACATGTAAATTTGCTATGAGATGCTAGTGGGTTGTGAGTTAGTTCCCCACTGTGTGAACTGTGTTCTGCTTTCTGGAAGCTGTATCTAGCCCAAAATGGACTGCTTCCAAATTTGTCTCCATGCGGTCTGGGCCATGCCAGACTGGCCCAGCCAGACTACCCATTGCACAGAGAAGCCATCGACGAGAGACCTGCCTGAGGATCAGCCCCTCCTCCACGCTTGAACAGGAACGACGCCTCTGTGACTCGTGTGGGCCCTGCTTCTCCTGGCATTCCAGATCAACCACCTGCAGTCTCAATTTTTGTCCAGCCTGTTTCCAGTCTTGGGTATTGTGGGTAAATACCAGGGTAGCTCACTGCAACAACAGTTTAATCTGAGCATGTCATCTGATTGTCTTGTTGTTTCATTTCCTTTATCAACTGAGCCCTCTGGCTCCGGATTACAAATATTGTGTACTGTGCATGTTGTGTTTTCCATCACAGGGCCCCAACCAGCTGCAACCCCGGGCAACAGTCCTGGTTAGCCCATCTCTTCTCCACCTGGGTACCCAGAGGTGTGACTGTGTGGGGGGACTCAAAGCGCATGCATAACTGCTTGATTGATATAACTTTTAAGTTAATTAACCTGATTTTGCCCCTTTCTCATTCAAGTCCCCCAAATAAATCAGATCTAACTTTTTCTGCATGTAATCTGACTGTGGTTCCAGTTTGTGCTCAAAGTACTGTACTGTTGCTATTTGCTGTGCATAACCTTGTTTTACAGGGGGTCCCCAGGGTCAAGCTAGAGGAACTAACCCTGGTGGTAAGTGCAAACAGTGTGGGTGCTTGTGTGGTGTACCAGGGGTATTGTGAAAGCAATTATTGTACAGTATTCAGACCACTAGAGGGGAGAAAGAGGGGGGTTGCAATGTCCTGGAGGGCTGTGCCCAGGTTAGCATGACCACTACCAACCCTGACTTCCGGGTGGAGGCACCCATTTCAGAACTCAGGCCCCTTAACCTGCTACTAGCCAAGCAGGCAGGGGTAGCAGCCCTTGGGATAGCGCCACCTAGGGGTTACATTTGCACTTCCAAGTCTTACCTTTTCTCTTTAAGTAGTCGGTTGGGATCTGGTTGTGCACTTTCCTGCTACAGTGATCCAAGGGCTTGAAACTTATTTGGGGTGGTGTGATACCAACACTGCACCTGGATGATTCTGGAGAGCGCGAGTTACAGCTGCAGGTATAAGAGCACTGTCTGAGTGAAAATGATGGCTTTTTTTAATTCTGTCTGCTTCATCTCCTGTCCCCCCCTTATCTGGCAACTTTGTAGTCCTGCAGTGGTGGTGTATGCACTGAAGTAGGAGGTGCACAGAGGTCTGTTGGTAGCTTCTTGAATGGTGGGAAGCAGTAGCCATTGGGGCATCCCCCGTACCTTCAATATTGCCCTGGAGTCTGGCTGGATGTGAGAGTCATAGTTGCCTCTGGAGTCAAACAATCATGTGGCACCCTGTTAGCCACAATCAGAAAGCAGACGGGGTATCTCAAAGCAAATTTAGCTCCAACACTACTAGCTGCTTTCTAGCTTGGGTGAAAGCTTGGCATCTTTGCATTAAATCAGCCAAGAAATCTTGAAACAGACTCACTGGATGATGCTGCCAGTATAATGGGCCCCTCATCCTGGACAGCCAGAGTATATTTTCTTTTGCTGGATACTGGAATAGTTTAGCCAGTATGGGTCAAGGTCTAGCCTCTGACAGAGGTTAAGGGTCCGAAGAGTGAGCCTTTTCGATTTCAACTGGTGGATGGTTTGGAGCATTCAGGATCTCTGAAATGGCTTTCTGGAGGAATTACCCCACATCAGTGCCCTCTAGTCCTTCTGGAAACCTGATAAGACAAATATTTTTATCAAACACTATTTATTAGGTCATCAACCTTGGATAGAAAGTAGTTGATTTGCACTCCCCAAAATATTCTGTAGTTCAGTTGCAGGCTGTACCAAGGTGGTTTTTGAATCACGTGTGTCCTGCAATATTTGTTCAAGCATACTTGCAATTTCTCAGAGGTCTTCTGTCCCCACTAGAGCCATCACCGTACTGTAACACATCAACCAAAGTACCTCAGATAGGCCAAATGAATGTCTGCAGGCCACACCGTTGCACAGCTCCCGCCCGAATATACTGGCAGACTCTGTCGATTCCCAATGGTTTGAATCACTAAAAATGGCTTTATAACCAGACAGTGATTCTCAGGTTAGTGTTTGCTACATTAAACAGCACCTTCTACTTGGTTGATACTGCTGATAGCTAGGGGTAACACAAGGGTTAGCAAAGCCCTAACAGATTAGTCTGCCATCTTGGTCACTGGCAGTGAACATTACATTTACTAACATACTAACATACTAACATACTAACATACTAACACACTAAAATGCCAGCAGAATAGGCCTAATGGTCTTTCGTGTCTGCTCGTTTGGTCAGCCCCCACCCTGGGTGCTGACCTTGCTGTCTCCATCGCCTTCTCTGGCTTCTCCCTTCCCAGTTCCGGATATTCTTGCTGCATTGGATTTTGCTTCCTGAACCCTTCCCTGTACCTGTCCCACCCCTCTTGAACCCCTCCACTGTCTCTGCCTCCACCAGCCCCTAGGTAGTGCATTCCATGGCTCTACCACCACCCTCTCAGTGAAGTAGCACCTCCTCCTTTCTCCCTAGAATCTTCCCCTCCAGCTTCACCCATGCCCTCTAGTGGCCCCTTCCTCCTTCCTTCAAAGCACCCTCACTGTTCCTCCCTATTTACCCTCTTCATGTACCTGAAGACCTCTATCATGTCCCCCGGTCCCTTCTCTCTTCCAAAGTGTACATATTTAGCTCTTGAGCCTCTCCTCATAGGTCCTGTCCCCAAGCCCCAAATCATTTGGTTGCCCTCCTCTGGACCCTCTCCAGGAGGTTAATGTCCCTCTTAAGTGTGGCCTCCAAAACTTCGCGCAGTACTCAGGTGCGGCCTCACCAAGCAGTTATACAGAGGGAGTATCACTTCCCTCCTTCTGAGGTGATCCCCTAGCGATGCATCCCAGCATCCTGTTGGCCTTGGCTGCTGCCTCCTACAAGTCTCAGAGTTGTTCATCTTGACATCCACCACCACCCCAGGTCCCTCTCAGCCATTGAGACTTGTAGTATCCCCCCCGGTGTACACTTTCATTTTCCATTTTTATTTTGATAGCTGGGTAGGCCCATTTGTAAACTATCTATTTTCAAGGGCAACCCAGACAAACAACTATACAACATTCAAAACATCACAATTAATTAAAACCTATACAATCAAAATTAGAAATCAAGAATGATTTAAATAAAAGCTTAAACATCCTTTCTGTGCCATCATTGAGCATATTGACTGGCGAGAGAGCCATCATTTGGCTTATTGGTTAGAAGAGGCTTGTTGACCTTGAGCTGTCTGCATTAAAGGAATAATGGGGATTAGCCCTATTAGTTGATTCTAGACTCCAGGATGAACTGACTCTAAAATCTACACATAAAATCAAAAGAGCGGGCACTGTGATAAGGAGGGGGATTTGCCACTGTGGTAGTGCTGCTCACTCTAATTTTGCAAATGGACAATCCAGATGTTAGTGGTCACACATTGGCTGTGGAACCACTAATAGAGTGGATTGCAACAGTCATAGAGATTATCTCATGGCATGGCAACAGGCACACAGTGCAATGCCATGGACTGTGATCAGGATGCTCAGTGCTACTGCCATAGTTAACCCCAACCCCCTTCCCCATACCTTTTTCCCCTCTTTCTGGGCAGCTGAAGATTGATTTATAATGTCTCTGTCAGTGTTTTTCCTTTGTGGTCTTGTGGCCATAAATAATGCTGTTGCACGTTATCCTTTCCCTGTTGTCCAGGGAATCCTCCTTCCTTGCTCTAGCTCTGTAGTGCATGCAATTTGCCAGCACTGTGCACCTCCTAATCCTTCCCCCGCTGGAAAAGACATTATAGCTTGCAGTCGGCAATCCCTAAGAACTGCTTACACTAGTTCTATAGACACTGACTGGAGTACAGTAACTGAGCCTGACAACTGGTGGGTGAGGGGAACCAGGGAGCTGCTGTTCAAGATTCCTCCATGCATACTAGCCACCTCATTAGCAGGAACCCTCCCACCCTTTCCCTGTGCTGTCTCAATGACCTGTGCAATAGCACAGGGAAAGACTTGTGAACACTTTTTGTATAGTACAAGGGGATGCAGTGCAACATTCTACCACAAAGTGGTTCTTTTGATCACTTTGCTGCAACTAATTGTAACTGTGCTTGGGGCCCCAGGTCTTCCACATAACACTTATACTTTCAAGGCCATTTTAGTGTGCTGTAGAACATGTCACATAGGTTCTAAAGTTCAGTTAATGGTCTGCATCCGGAGATCCACAATTTTTTTTTTTTTTTTTCACCAATTATTTGACCAGGTGATAGAGTACTAAAATCTCAGTAAGAATGTACAAAAGAAATAAAAAATAAAGCTGTCTCAATACACAGCTACCATCTGGGTGCATAATCTAACCAGGTTTAGTGCACCCCCCCCCCATTTGTGATTGTAAGTCACGGTTCTGTGAGTGCATGCAATGTTCCTTATAAACATGTATTTTGATTCAGCAGTTGGTGCAAAAGACAATATTGGCTAATCTGCATTAAGACACTGACAAAAACCAAAAAACTACCTGTTTAAAAATCAGGACAGTCCTTTTGTAAATTGGCCCCATACTGTAATTGTAGCACATGTTTGTGCACCAGTTACAACACCAAGGAAAGGGAACTGTCAGTTTTTGTATGCGATGCTAAACACATCACAATCTATTCCAATATAACAAACTGTGATCAAAAGAAATGTTTTTCAAGACAGCATTACTGTACATTGACATATGCATAAATGCAAGTGAAGAAATGGAAGCCTTCCAGATTAGCTCATGTCCTCTTCTTATGTGTCAAATGCTCTATTCTCAGCTGTTACAGATTGCGTGCTTTACATGCCATCATCGCTGGATCCCAGCACAGAGACACAGTAATGATTTCTATTCTTAACACATAGTGCTAATAATACATAACCTTTGACCTCTTGCCTTTAATTTTGCTGAGTAATGATATTTGAAGAACCCAAATCCACCAGTGATAAAGGCATGTAAACATGTGCTGAATACACTAAAAAATGCAATATGAAATTTCTGTGCCTTCAGAACTGTGGGTAAGACATTATGTACTGCAGGTAACTGATTGGATGAAAAGTCTGTATCAGTAGCTAGACAATGTCATTGTCATAATTTATGAGTAATTATGCAAAAAAGAGTCTTTTATTTCTTATTGTGAATAGTCAGCGATAAAGCAGGAGAATACTTTAATACTTATGGCATTTAGATTGCCATAGTCAATATTATTTTATTTGATCACTTGTTTCGGTACCTTGTAACATTGCTTGCTATGTGATAATACTGCTTTCTCTGGGGCAGCATTGAAAATGAGTCTTGGTGCAACAACTTTATCCTACTATATGAATAACAGAACATGTACAGCAATCAAAAACAAAACAGATCTAGACTGTACTTCCGATTATATGTTTTTCAAGCTGAATTTATAAAACAACTATATATATATATATATGTAGAAAATGAATTTTCTAATTTCCAGTTGCTTCTCAAATGATTGCATATACATATTTGCTCCTTTTTCATCTATAATCTATATAAAATAGTGAAAATATTCTAACCTCATTGTAGTAATCACAAGTATGACTTTCCAGTCATTTCTATGGCATCCAACTGTAGTATCATGAATAGCAATTTTTGTGTCAGTTGTTAACAATTATATGTTTCTTGGAGCCCTGAATGTTTTTTCTGTTCCCTATATGGGGCAAATGTACCTGCAGCCATTGCTGGAAATAAAACTTGGGGCCCTGAGTCATGAAGGCAGTAGTTCTAACCATTCAACTTAATGGAAATCCTCTGCCTTCGAGGTTAGAGTGCTCCATTGTTTTTTGTAGATTGCAGTCCTGATAACCACCACTAGAGGTCTCTTTGCAGTTACAATTACTCACTGCAGGAGTCCTTAATTTGCAACCATACACACTAGACAGCACTGCTATGCCCATTCTGCTGTTTCTGAATAAAATACTGTACATGGTTATCTCGTTTTGCTGGGGTTTAAAACAAAAAACACCTCCCTGACACAAACCCATGTTGTCTCTCATCCTAGAGCCCATTTTTCTCCAGAAACCTGATCGGTTTCTTTCAGGATGGTTTCTATCAGCTTACCCACTTCTGAGGTCAGGCTGAAAGATCTATAGCCCCCTGGTTCTTCCCTCAGCCCACTTTTATGGAGAGGCACCATGTGTGCTACTCTGCAGTCCTGGAGCATGTTTCCAGACTCCAGAGAGGTGTTAAACAGGTCTGCCAGGGGACCCGCTAGAACCTCTGCTAGTTCTCTAAGGACCCTGAGGTGCATACCATCTGGCCATGGTGATTTGTCTACCTTTAGGACACTTAGGCCCTCGAGTACCCTGTCAGCTTGAATTGCACCATCTGTGACTTCCCTGGTCCCAGTCCTTACCTCCACACTCCCTTATGGTACTGGTCCATCCTTCTCCTGAGTGAAGACTGAACAGAAGTATCCATTAAGCACCTCTGTCTTGTCTTCACTACCCTCTGCCCAACCCCCCTCCTTTTTCAACTTGACAGTCTTGTCCTTAATGTTTCTTTTCTCCTTTACATACTATAGAAATGACTTCTGACCCACTTTTATCCCCTTGGCTAGATGTACCTCTCTTGTGACTTTTGCCTCCCTTACTACCCTGCTTATCTCTCTTGACTTTGCAGGATAGTCTATCCTATCCTCCTCCTTTTGAGTATGTTGGTACTTTCTGAAGGTTGCCCCCTTGTTCCCCAGTCCTTGGCCACCTCCTTGCTGAACTGGCTGGGCTTCTTGACCTTAGCTTTCTAATTTTGATTTGGGCACACTCACTGGTGACCTCCATCAATCCCTTCTTTATTATGGCCCATTTCTGTTTCACATCCATCCCCACTATGATCCCAGCAAGGTGTTCTTTCAAAACTTCTCCCATTCTACCAAAGTCAGCTGTCTGAAAGTTCAAGACCCTCGTCCTGGTCCTGACCATCCCTCTGCCCATGTCCAGGTCAGTGGAAACACAAGGTGTGGTGGTCACTTCCTGCAAGCGGGTTCATCCACCTTCACATCCTGATGTGCACTGTTGGACAGGGACAGATCCAGAACAGCCCTCTGCCTAGTGGGGTCCAAGACACCTTGAGTCAGTAAAGCACTGGAAAGCATCCAGCAGTGCTTATTCTCTAGTGCAGAAGGTAGCAGGGATTTTCCAGTCTAATCCAGGTAGATTGAAATTCCCCATTATTACTACTTCCCCGCTGGGCATATCTGTGATCTGGGACCCCAATACCCTGTCCAGTTCCTCATCCTGAAATGGTGGTCTGTAGATCAGCCACATCCTTAGTTTCCTCCCTTAAGTGTATTGGACTGGTAGCCACAAAACTTCAGGCTTGCCCTCTGCCTCTTCCTCTCTTGTTAAGGTTATCCCCACCCCCTCTTCCTGTCCCCCTATCCTTTCTGTATATTTTATACCCTGGAACTGCTAGGTCCAAGTTGTGGTTCTGTGTGGCCCAAGTCTCTGTGATGGCACTATGTCCACCTCTCCCTCAGTCAACAATGACTGCAATTCCTCTATTCTGTTCCCATGTCAGGTGTTCAGCGACACCATCTTCCACCACAACTCTGGACACAGATTAATCATGACCTGCCCTTTTCATCCCTCACATCCCTTGGTCCCTCCCTTCTTTCCCATCACTCCCATCCCTCCCCTCCTCCTGCTGTCCTGACTTGAGGGGAGGCCTACTGTCCTCCTCCACCAGGTGACTAAGGGTGGTGTGCACAGTGACCCATGATATGAGCGAGTAGATTTGGGCAAAGTAAAAAGAATAACACAATAATAGCGAAGGAGGGATGGGTGACTGTGTTTATTGAGTGACGGTACAATGAGTGAATGTATTATAGTGAGTTACCAGTGGGGGAGCAGTAGTGAGCAGTAAAAGAGGAGTTTCTGTAAGGTTGCAAAGTGTGCTAACAGAGGGTTAGGTGGATGGATATGTGTGTGCAGCAGTGGGATGTGGGATGGGGTTTGAGTCCCACAGTTGCTGCTATTTTACCTTTGTGTAAGTGTACTTTTTTTTTAAAGAGCCCTACCAGTTTCAGACCCTGCACCCGACGTTTAGGTACCATACCTCCATGGCATGCTGTTAAAGTGAAGATGGCACTAAATAATCCATGCAGTAAAATGCTGTAATGCTCGTAAAATTGATCAAAATGGGTCCAGAGGACTTCTCGTTTTTTTCTGGCTATCCATGCTCTGTTCCCGCACTCTCTAATGTGATGAGATGCTAGGGAGAGCGCGGAGGCACACCCCATTATAGTCAATCGCCAGTACCATTCTGATCAGTTTCTAATATTATAATTGGCACTTGGTAATGAAATGTGGGCACCGGTCAACTAACGAGGCCCATGCTTGTAAGGACAGAGCAAGGAACAACATTATCAGAACAAGAAAAAAGATTAAGCCTTCTTTTGGCTAGGCAGATTTACTGTGTGTTATTATTTTCTTTTGTGCTCACAGGGTTTGTTACTGTTTTTACTTACATTTTACTGCTGTAATTGTCTCTGATTCAAGTTGCTGTTGCAGGCTATACTTTCTGCTGCATTATTACAGGGTGTGCCTATAGGTCTGTTATTGTTTTGTACTTACAGATTACTGCTGTAATCTTCTCTGATTCAAATTTTTTTTTGCAAGGTATATCTTCTGTTACTGCTTTATTTGTCTCTGTAGAAAAGTGATTTTTGCAGGGTATGTCTTCTGTGAAATTGTTACAGGTGGTGCTTAAATTTTTCTGACTTTTTTTTATCTATCATTAGGCTAAGCTTTCAGGGATACTGTATTTGTTGTTGATTGATTGTTTCTGCTCTTAACTCCTTGTTTCTTTTGTCCGTGGTTCTTCTTTTTCAGCAGATGAAGGGCCCAGTCACCCACCCCCAACCCCAACCACCCCATGCTACACTCCTTTTATAGAGTAGCACAGTCATCACATCTCCTGTAACAACGCAGGATGGGGAGGATCAGAGGAGTATTCACACAGTGATCTCACTTACAGGGACACAAGTAATTTAACTTGTTACAACAAGTTATACAAAAACAAAATAAAACAAAACAAAAACCCCAAAACAAACAAAACAAAAAATCAAACTTTTGCTTTCATTTTCCTCCTTCTAATTACTTGGACCAGGTTATAAACTCTGCAGCTCAACTGGAATGAATATTATAAACTGCAGGTACTGCAGGACACTTTCAAAAGGGCAGTTATACAGGATTTAGGACACTATCCTACATGCTGGACCATTGGCAATCTAAGGGCTCAGCTCTAGGCAGCATAGGCAGAGACGGCGCACCTCAAATCACATATTTGGGAGGAAATATAAGAACCACCTGACATTTCCCCAACATCCAGTTGTAGCACTTCGACCCAGAAGGTAGTTGGTCTGGGGTGTTGGCAAGTGGTTAGGAGGGGCAAATTGGGTGCCTCATCACTCAGTGTTCTCCAATGTATCACCTCCACAAACCATATAAAAACTGCAAACAGGTATCTGCCTCTATCTCCGAAATCAAACAAAGGGGCAGAGGACACTGCAGAGCAGGACACTGCTGCACAGAAGCTAGCACTACCAAACTCACCCAAAACAGGGACCAAAAAAAAAAAAGCAAAAAGGAAATCAAAAACACTTCTGATTATAGGAGATTCCATGATTCAGGGAGTTAATACCTACCTCCAGCTGAGAGTAATGGTCAAATGTCTCCTAGGTACATCAGCATGGATAGACACTGACTGCATTGCTAAAATCGTGCAGGTAGCAGGAGAAAACATTGATATCCTGGACACATAGGGACTAACAATCTTGCCAGCCTATTAGTTATGGAGACCACGGAACACCTGACCAGGCTGGGAAACAAACTATCATCCATTTCATCTGGCATCTCCTTCTCTGAGATCCTGCTGGTCTGGGAGAGGGGGGCAGATGGACAGAAGGTCAGAGAAGGGGAGATAGGGGAGCTAAACATGTGGCTCAAGGGCTGGTGCCAGGAAAAAGGACACAAATTTGTAGGTAACTGGCAACAGTTTTGTGAGCGAAGGTTTTTTAAATTTGATGGACTGCATCTGACAAAGAAGGGAGTCAGTGCATTGGGGCAGATGTTCGATGTCTTTCCAGAATATTTAAACTAGGGTATAGGGAGTGAAATGAGTCTCTTCACTGATGACTCCAAGATGGGAGCAGTAGTTGAAGGGGAAGAGGGGAGATTGGCCCTGCAAGGGGACCTGGACACCCTGGAAAGGTGGGCTCACACATGGAAATTAAATTTCAACATCAGCAAGTGCAAGGTGTTACATCTTGGATGGGGAAACCCTAAACACAAGTACACTCTGGGAGGGAGGCGCTGGAGGCCTCAGCAGGGAAAAAAGACCTAGGTGTCATGGTGGATGCATGTATGAATAACTCTGAGCAGTGCAGGAGAGCGGCTAACAAAGCAAACAGGATGTTGGGATGCATTGTAAGGGGGATCACCTCTAGGAGCAGAGAAGTAATTCTGCCACTGTACAATGGACTGGTTAGACCACACCTTGAGTACTGTGTACAGTACTGGAGACCACACTTGAAGAAGGACATACAGCTCCTGGAAAGGGTACAGAGGAGGGTAACTAAAATGATATGAGGACTAGGGGATTTAACGTATGAAGACAGACTTGAGGAGTTCGGCCTGTTTTCATTAGAGGAGAGAAGAGACGGGGGGGCATGATTGAGGTCTTCAAGTACCTCAAGGGAATAACTAGGGTAAACATGGAGGGGAACTTTAGACTAAAGCAGGAAGGTATCACCAGAGGGCATGGTTTGAAGTTGCATGTACAAAAAGGCGGCCACCAACGGATAAAACCGGAGCCAAACACCAAAAATCGTTAGAAAAAACACAGAAGCATTTATTGCTTTAGATGTTTTGTGCTTTGTACTGATTGTTCTGATTGATTTTTGGTGTGCTCCATTTATTTTAATTACTTCAATGATTGTAGTGTTAATTGTATTATAGACTATATAATGTGTGTCTTTGTATGAGCCTAATATCACATTGAAAAAGTGTCTTTGCGACGTGAAACGTGCGTTTGTGGCTTTTTAACTGCTGTTTGCTTCAGCTATCTTATTAAAGCTGTTTAAATTATATTCCCAGCATTGGATGTGTGTTTATATTGATTACTGGGCAGCTGTTCTGTGTTTTTTCTAATGGTTTGAAGTTGGAAGGTGGAAGGGTGAGAGGGGTAAAGAGGAGGAGGTTTTTCACTGAGAGGTGGTGAATCCTTGGAATGTGCTGCCTAGCGAGCTGGTTCAGAGATTCAGAGTGAATGGCTTCAAGAGAGGGTGGGACAGACATAGAAAGTGGATATATCAGATGATGGCCTGGCCCAGGGGGGTGGGGATGGATGATAGGGGTTTCTGGAACACAAGGGGGGGAGGGCCTCGGTACCTAACTAGGAATCTGAAGTTCGAGCAGACTCGACAGACCATAAGGCATAATCTGCTGGCAATTAGTATGTTAGCAAATGGGGAGAGGGGTGCAGCACCTGATACATCGAATGGGAAGAACACCCCTCCCCCCTCAGCTAGTGATCAAACAGGAGTTCAGCATGTTTGCAGTTCATTTGCATCACCAGGTAAGGAAAAAGTTCTGGCTCCCCATACAACATGAAGGGGAAATGCCGGACCTCGCCCAGCAACTAACACACCAAAATCTGGCCAATGGAAAATCATGTACACAAATACCCACAGTCTGGGAAACAAGATCCCAGACCTGCAGGCTACAATGACAGAGGCTAAATTGGACATAGTAGCCATTAGTGAAACATGGTTCACCAGTAACTGCACTTGGGAGACTTCTGTACCCGGCTATGTACTGTTCAGAAGAGACCGAGGTATAAAGAGTGTGGGGGCCCTTAATGTCAATGACAATATCAAAGCTACAGAAATTCAGACTACACATAAGGAGCCAGAAGAACTGTGAGTCACCCTAGAAGCAGGAAATGTGACAGCCATACTAACTGGGGTTGTCCACAGGCTTCCAGACCAAGGGGAGAACAAAGACACATCACTGTTAGAAGATATACAAAACATGACTGCTAAAGGGGAAGTTCTGATAATGGGAGACTTCAACATGCCAGATACAGATTGGTCAATACCAGCAGAAACATCCACCAGAACTAGACACATAGTGGATTCCCTGTAGGGGGAAGGCCTCAAACAACTGGTACAACAACCCACAAGAAACAGGGCTATCCTAGATCTAGTACTGACTAACAGGGAAAGGATCACAGACCTCCAGGTAGACGGTCACCTGGGAGCCAGTGACCATTACATGGTATGGTTCAATTTGGCCACTAGAACAAAATCATCCCATTCCACAGCAAAAAATGGGACTTCAGAGGAGCTGACTTTGATATGATGGCCAACAGGGTTAAGCTAGCCCTGGCAAGAAGAAATACAGGTGAGTGGGTACAGGCAAAGTGGGCAAGCATTAAGGATGCAATACTTGAAGCAACACCCCATTGTGTTAGGGAGAAAAGCAAGAGCAAAAGAAGTAGGAAACCACTTTGGTTCTCAAAAACAGTAGCAGAAAAGGTCAGAGCCAAAAGATTGACCTTCAGGAAATATAAGGGAATGCAGCGGGACAAAGATAGGGAAGCATACCAAACTTCCCTAAAGGAAGCAGGGAAGGCAGTAAGGCAGGCAAAGGCCCAAACCGAGGAAACACGAGCATGAACAGTAAAAGAAGGGGACAAGACTTTCTATAGATACATTAGTGAAAGGAGAAAGTCCAGAGAGGGTATTGCTGAGATAAAAGGGGATAAGGGGGAGTGTGTGGAGGAGGACCAAGGAAAGGCATCTATCCTAAATAGATACTTATGCCCAGTATTTAGTGAGGAGAAGGTAGGACAGTGTCCACAGCTCAGCACCATGTGGGGAGGGAGGGAGGTGTGCACAAGTCCCTTCACAAAAGAAAGGGTTCTACAAGAGCTTGCTAAGCTCAGGGTGGACAAGGCAATAAGACCTGATGGCATACATCCCGGGGTACTAAAGGAGCTAAGGGTGGAACTAGCAGAGCCATTATCAGAACTGTTTAGTGAGTCTCTGAGCACAGGAGAGGTCCCTGAAAATTGGAGAAGGGCTCATGTGATCCCACTCCACAAGAGTGGTAGCAGGGAGGAGACATGGAACTGTAGACCAGTCAGTCTTACATAAGCAGTGGGCTAGATTATGGAGGCACTCTTTAAGGAAAGGATAGTGCAACAGCTGAAATTCATAGGAGCACAGGATCCAAGACAGCATGGGTTTACAACATAAAGGTCCTGTCAAACTAATCTCATAGACTTCTTTGACTAGGTAACTAGAGTGGTGGACCAAGGGGGTGCAGTTGATGTCGCTTACCTTGACTTCAGCAAAGCTTTCGATACTGTTCAACACAGAAGATTGATTAATAAGCTGGATAGGCTCAGGGTGGTTCAGACGTTGGTCAACTGAGTGGCAACTGCTTGGCGAGCAGAAAACAGAGAGTGGTGATAAACGGTATACAGCAGAAGAGATGCAAGTCACAAGTGGGGTACCCCAGGGATCAGTCGTAAGGCCAGTCCTCTTCAATATCTTCATTAGTGACACTGCAGATGGACTACAGGCTAAGGTTTGTCTGTTTGCAGATGACACCAAGATCTGCAACACAGTAGAAGATCCAGATGGGGTGGGCAGAATGAGAAGAGATCTGGATAAACTGGCAAAATGATCGGAAGAGAGGCAACTGGAGTTTAATGCAAAGAAGTGCAAGATCATGCACATAGGGAAGAGAAACCCTGAAGCCACCTATAGGTTGGGAGGGAAGTTGCTGGCAATCACAAGGGAAGAAAGAGACTTGGGCATCATCATCACAGATGACCAGAATCATCCAAGCAGACCACTAAAGCAGTAGATAAGGCTAGAGGGATGTTGAGGTGTATTAGTAGGGGTATCACAAGTCGTAAGAGGGAGGTAATAATCGCTCTTTACAAGACACTGGTAAGGCCCCATCTGGAGTACTGTATGCAGTACTGGAGGCTGCACTTGCACAAGGGCATTAACAAAATGGAGGTAGTCCAGAAGGGCAACCAAAATGGTGCAGGGACTGCATCAGAAAACGATATGAGGACAGATTAACAGACTCAATATGTATACCCTAGAGCAAAGGAGGAGAGAGGTGATATGATCAAACATTCAAACATCTTAAGGGCATTAACAAGGTGAAAGAGTCTAACATGTTTCAATATAAGAAAAATAGCAGGACAAGAGGACACAGCGTGAGATTAGAGGGAGGACGATTAAGGGGTAATGTGAGGAAGTTATTTTTCACAGAAAGGGTGGTGGATGCATGGAACGGCCTACCTCAAGAAGTGGTGGTTATAAATACAGTGCAGGGCTTCAAACAGGCATGGGATATGCATAAGGGAGCAATACAGATGAGTATGAATAGATAGGCCATTGACAGAGTAAAGACCTATGGCACATTCATGAGGTAGAAAAAATGGGCAGACTGGATGGGCCTTGCCGACCTTATCTGCCATGAACTTCTATATTTCTATGTTTCTATAACAGTATATTGCTCCCGGGGAGAACATTGAGGACCGACGCTTATATTGGTCCTCGCTGTAGTGCACGTCAGTGTTTTGGTATTCGCTAATGTGCACTCACCGATGTTGCTGTCGCCTATAATCCTTCACTGTTATAACATGGTACTGGTGCTGCGCACCGAGCTGCGCCCCCCCCCCATCAGTTTAAATTTAGATTTTTAATCATGAAGTCCTTCAGCTTTCTCTTCATGACCCTTGTGCCCTTTCTACTTAGGTATAACCTGTCTGGTGCATACAGGTTCTTGTTATCTCGTGTCTCCCCCAAAACACCAATGCAACTGTACCCTTCTGCCTCACACTACCCTCTAAGCCATTCATTAAATTCTGCAATCCTTACCTTCCTTGCTGTATTAGCTCTCAGGACTGGAAGCACCTCAGTCAAGGCAACTGACTTCCCTTCCACCCTGCAGGTTCTCCCCACGTTCTTGAATCTCTGTTGCTCTACCACCACCTCACATCCTGCAATGTCATTTGTACCCAGGTGCACTATAATGTGAGGTTTACTTTCTCCCTGTCCCACATACTGTGCTTCTAGAGGCTCCACCCTCCGTGCTATCATCCCTGCCATGCATTCTGCCTCTTGTGATTTCTCCCTCCCTCCCTCCAATCTCACCCCTTTCACAACTGAATCTCTCAAGATCACCACCCTCCCCTCGATCTGGGATCACCACCCTCCCCCCGATCTGGGCCCACCCTCCCTTCTGTCCATACAGCTGTCCAGTCCCACCTGCCTCCTCCTTTCACTCCTGTCCCTCTTGTACTCCCTCCCGACCCTCTACACCCACTATCCCTGTCTCCTTCTTAAGAACCTTTCCCCCCACTGGCATGCTTCCTATTTTTCCCTTCTGTTCACCCCAGCATGTCCTCTACCCTTCCCTTCCCTTTTGTCCCCTCCTGCCTATACCCTTGTTCTCCCATGCCCACCATCCTCTTCCCTGAACCACCTCTCCTACCCCTCTCACCTAAACTCAAATACTCTAGCCCCTTCTTCCTGCTTATCCTGACATCCCCTCAGCTCCTCCAGCTCTCCCCCTCTCATTGCTCCTTTCCTTATCATAGAAACATAGAATTTGATGGCAGATAAGGCCTGCTTGGCCCACCTAGTCTGCCCATTTTCCTACCTAGAGATAAGCCTCAGAACCTAGTTAACCAACAGCTTACTTCCTCCTACCCCCCACTAGGACTGCCTTATGTTTGTCCCATGCATTCTTGAATTCCCCCAGTGTTCTTGACTCCATGACCTCCACAGGGAGGCTGTTCCATGCATCCACAACCCTCTCTGTGAAAAAATACTTCCTCACATTACTTCTGAGCCATCCCCCCTCTATCTTCAAATTGTGCCCCCTTGTTCCTGCATGTCTCGTTTTCTGAAAGATGCTGCCCTCTTGAACTTTGTTGATTCACTTGAGGTACTTGAAAGATTCTATCATGTCCCCTCTCTTCCTTCTTTCCTCAAGGGTATACATATTAAGCTCCTTTAGTCTTTCTTCGTATGTCTTCTGGTGCAGACTCTGCACCATTTTGGTTGCCCTCCTCTGGACAGCCTCCACTCTGTCTATGTCTTTGCGGAGATGGGGTCCCCAGAACTGCACACAGTACTCCAGATGGGTCTCACCAACTGTCTGTACAGAGGGATAACAAATTCCTGTTTCTACTATTGATGCCTCTCCCTATGCATCCCAGTATCCCCCCAGCCTTTCTTACTGCCTTCACACATTGCTTGCCCACCTTTAGGTCTTCTGATATAATTACGCACAGGTCTCTTTCCATTTTTACTGTTGTCAGTATCTCACCCCCCATTCTGTACTCTTCCCCTGGGTTTTTGTTTCCCAGGTGCATTACCTTGCACTTCTTTACATTGAATCTGAGCTGCCATACATTTGACCATTCCTCTAACCTTACCAAGTCCCTTCTCATCCTTTCCACTCCATCTTGTGTATCGACTCTGTTGCAGATCTTTGTGTCATCTACTAAGAGACATACTTTTCCTTCCAGTTCCTCTGCACTGTCACTTATAAAGACATTAAAAAGGACCGTCCCAGTACTGAACCCTGTGGTACCCCACTAGTAACCCTCCTTTCTTCACTGTGGATTCCATTTACTACTACTACCCTTTGCGTCATGTTGTCTAGCCAATTTTTTATCCAGGCTACCACCTTGGGACCCACTCCAAGGCTGGCTAACTTGTGTATTAATCTTTTGTGTGGGACTGTATCAAATGCCTCGTAAATCTAGGTAGGCCATGTCCACAGCCCCTCCCTGGTCTGCTACTTTGGTCACCCAGTCAAAGAACTCTATTAGATTCATCTGACACAACCTTCCCATCATGAATCCATGCTGCCTTGGGTCCTGTGCCCCATTGGCCTCTAGGTACTCAACAATTCTTTCCTTCAGAAGTGATTCCATCATTTTCCCTACCACTGAGGTCCAACTAACTGGTCTGTTGTTTCCTGTCTCTGTCCTTCTCCCACTTTTGTGAAGAGGAATCACATCCGCCCTCCTCCAGTCCTCAGGTACCACCCCATCCTCCAATGATTTGTTAAAAAGACTAGACAGCGGTGTCACTAGTTCTACCCTTAGTTCTTTTAGAATTCTTGGGTGAATCCCATCAGGCCCCATTGCTTTGTCCTCCTTTAACTTTATTAGTTCTTTCAGAACCCTTTCTTCTGTAAATGGACTGGTATCGACCCCCCCGTCTTCAGAGTGTTTCTCTTATTTGGTTTAGGTACCTTGACCTCCTCTTCCTTTATGATTACTGAGAAGAAATATTCATTTAGTATCCCTGCTTTTTCACTGTCACCCTCTACCCACAATCCCTCATCACTTCCTCCCTCTCCCTGGTCCAGTGGAAAGAATGTGCTCTGCCCTGGCAATCCTGGAGATGCTCCTGCAGGATCCCCTCCTCTCCCTGCCTTACCTTTAAATCTTATTGTTACCAACTCCCCTTCTCTGGGTCTCCTTTCCTGTGGGGTGAGGGGGACCCAGTAGACCTGCATAATCTCCTGTTTGCTCTTACCCCTTGATTGGCCCCCTCTCTGCCTTGGCTCAACTCCTGTCCATTGCCCCTTACTTGCCTCTAAGTCCTGTGCCCCCTCTGCCTCTTCCATCATTTCCCTATGAATCCCCACCACCACCAGTGTACCTATCTCATGCTTCAGCTGGCAAATGTCCACCCTCAGCTGCCTATTATGATGACAAAACAGGCAACCCTCCCCTACCAGAGAGTTCCCAAAAATAGTGCTGCCCCACACACCATCCATTCCTAGACACTATCCACTTCACCCTGGCCCTACTCCATGCCCCCTCTCCACATATTAATGTTTTAGCCCTTCTCTCTTACTGTACTTAACTACTCCCTTACCTTTTGAAGCTTCTTAACAACTAACTGTTGAGAACTTTTTGAACCCATTTCTGTTAACCCAGTCAGTAAAGCCATTAAGAACATTTTTCCTTAGTCTGTCAATCAAAATGTCTCATTACAGTTTTAAAGTGTAACTGAAAGTGTTTTACCTAAGAAGTTTTTCAGCATAATTTATTTCAGTCTTAGAAACAGTATCTTTGTTAATCCCTGATTCGCTTGGCAACATGAGGTAGCCCATGTAGTAAACAAAACAAATAACCCCAAAATATAAAGAATTAACTGTTTTTTAATCACCTCCTTGCTTTTGTAGCAAACAGAGGCTCACAAGCTTCGCTCTCAAGTACATATGATGTCACAGAACCTCCTCATTGTTTATAATAAGCCCTTTGTTATCACTAGGGGGTATACAACAATAAAACAGTATCTACTGTACTCGTACATGTTTATGCTATGGACGGTAAGGATTGAGGAGGCAGTTCCCTATGGTAGCTCCTATAGAGAATTAATGCTTATACTATTGTAATTTGCCCCTTGACAAAATACACCTATCTAGTTTGCATTTAAATTTGCACTTTGTTTTATTTATAATAATTTCAAGGGGCAATTCACTGGGTGAAGCAGTATTTTCTTTTCAGTGTGTCGAATGTTTGACCAATAATCTGAAGTGGGTGACCTCTGGTATCCATTGATGTATCTTTAAACTCAGTACCCAGTTCTGCTAGTAAATAGGGGTCACTGATAATGTCAAACATGAGATGTAAGCCACCTCTCACTCGTCTGATTTCTAGTAACATAAGATTTAAGATGTGCACCTGATCTTCATCTCTCCTATCCCTGTGTCATAAAAATACTTAGTGAATTTTCTCCAGACTCTTTCAAGAATATCGCTATCACTATCACCCTGTTTGGAAGGGCACCATAATTGAGAGACGAAGTCCAGGTAGGACTGTGTGTACACTCTAAATAGGGCCATTAGTACATCTTTATCCCTTGATTTAATGTTTCTTTTTATTGCCCAAATAACTTCATTTGTTTTTGAATTGCTACATTTATCTGCTTTGTGCAACCCATGTCGTTAGAGATATAGGCCTAGATAGTCAAAGGAGTTGCGCAACAAGCAACCGACTTGCGCATACGCAACCACAGAAATGCACCCTGATGCCATATTCAAACAGCAGCAATGCACAGCACAAAATCAAATGCTTTACACAACAGTAATGCATGCAGCGCAAGTACAGGAGGACATATCCATGAATAAACAGCGCAATGGCATATTCAGCCGAAATACATGGTGCAGCTATGGAGCAACACACAGAATGTGCCACACAGAGCTAAGCACATATAAATGAGGCTCAAATACACACACAACAAAGGCACAATCCAGGGAAGCATAGACCATGGACTCAGTGCCATTCATTGTGGGACAAGTGATGAGGGGAGGTGAGGAGGAGGGAGGGACAGCAACATGGCCGAGGAAGAGCCCGCCGGGGGTATGCCCAACACACACAGCACCATGCCTGGCCCACATAAGAGGACTACGGGGACACATAGATATTGGTCCAGTACCATCTGAAAAGGTCACTTCTGAGGCAGCTATTGTATGTGAGCTGCACCATGATGAGCTGCAGGCATCCACCAGAAGGAGCCATGCCATAACGGTGGAGACTAAGGTGACTGTAGCAATGTGCCTGCTTGCCATGGGCACCTTCCAGACACCAGTGGGTGCAACTGTAGGCACGACACAGCCAGTCACATCCTGCCTTCTCACCCAGTTCCTCAACGCCCTGCTGCCACAAGCTTTGAAGTACATAAGGTTCCCAAGCACACATGCAGAATGTACAGCAAACATGCAAGAATTCCACTGGGTGGCACACATGCCTGGCATGATAGGGGCCATTGACTGCACTCACATGGCCATATGCATGCCACCTGGCCCAGAAGGGGCTGTATACATGAACAGGAAGGGCTACTCCTCCATCAACTGCCAGGTGGTGTGCAACGCCACTGGGCACATCATCAATGTGTACACTACACATCCTGGGAGTACACATGATGTATTCATATGGCCCCAGTCAACACTGTGCCAGCAGTATGAGAGTGGGGATATCCCCATAGGGCACCTAGTAGGTGATCAGGACCTGGGAAGGGTAAAAGTACAGGCTGTGCAGAGCACCCCAGAGCTATGGCACGGGGTGGTGATGGATGTGTACAGTGTAACGAGGGGTACAGGACAGCGGAGGTGAATGGGGACAGTGCAGGGGTGATGGACAACTGTGCCTGGGCATGTCAGATAAAGAGGGCATGCTGGAATGGTCTCACAATGGCTGTGCAGGGGTGACCATAGCCAAGGCACACAGGGTGGTGGGAGGTAGTGTTGTGCAGCAGAGTGGGTGGACAAAGAAACAGGCTATGGCAGGTGGTAACCATCATATATGTGTTCCCTATACAGGCGACAGCACATACCCCCTCCAGCCCTGGCTGCTCACCCCCTTCTGGCACCCATCCAATACTGCAGAGGAGTGCTACAATGAGGCACACATCACCACATGCAACATCAAAGAGCAAGTGTTTGGCATACTCAAGATGAGATTCTGTTGCATAGACAGATCCAGTGATGCCCTACAGTACAGCTCTGCAAAAGCCTGTGGCATATTCTTGACCTGCTGCATGCTGCACAACATGGCCATTGACCATGGGATAACTGTCCAGGTGAATGAGGGCAACAGCAGTGATGATGATGGGGAGGACGAGCTGGATGGTGGGGGTGCAGCCACCCACGGAGAGGAGGGACCACAGGCTGGTGGCCCATGCCAGGAGGCACAGAGATACCATCATAGAAGAGCACTATGGCAACCACAGGTGAGGACCACACAGGGCAGCTGTGCATGCATAGCACACACACAGACACAGACACAGGCACGGACACACAGGGACACACATGCAGGGACACAGGCACACACAGGGGACCACATAGGCACACATACCCATGGACAAACAACAAATGGATGGCACAAGCAGATGCACCCACCAAAGTGCCATGTGCCAGACACATATGTGGCCATACACTGGCTGGCACATGCAGCAGTATTGCCACAGTGTGCACACCAGGGCACAGGGGACCAGGTGTGACACACAGACAGGTGATGCAGGGGAGGTGTTCACATACAGCAGTACAGCAGCCCGTGGCATGGATCTCAGGTTACGCACTGGCACATAGGCAATGCCAGCACAGTGCTGCACTCATCATGTCCACGCCCACACGGTCCAGCAGAACTGACTGTACACATGCTAGACAGGACCCTGGCCACATGTATGCAACTCCACATGCACAGGTGCCCGCCAAGCAATGTGTGCAGCAGGCAACAACAGTGGGCAACAGAACCTGGCAGCACACCCAACAGGCATATCGTGAGGAGCCACAGCCACGTGGGCAGCCACACCCGGACTGTGTGGCAGGCAATGGCTGCTCAACAGCCACAGGTGGTGTCACCACCACAGTATTGGGGGTAAAGGCCTGAGAACACAACAGGGTCCTCACAGGCATGTGCAGACCAGCAAAAAAGGCTACTGCTGGGTGAGTCAGGGATGGGCATGGCAGTGATCGGTGTCCACTGTGCAGGAGTCACCAGTCGCCATGACCATGGTGTTGACATAGCACTATGGGGAGTCCTGCATGCCCTGCTGAGCCCAGTAGACACCAACAATGCAAATCCAGAAGTGATGGTCCCAGCAATGCGGTCCGTTGATGTGGTCATGGTCTTCCACAGTTGCCAGATCTCACTAATAAGCTGGACACATCCAATGTCCTCACTGTCAGCCAGTTGATGCACCTCCACCCACAGTGCACATATCTCTTCCTCGATCATTGCCTGGCTGTCCAAGGATGCCCGCAGGAGCAGGGTGTGCTCATCCAGCCTGTCAGTGACTGGTAGGTCTTGTTGCTGCCGTTGACATGCTGGGAGTATGGCGGCATGCTGTGCAACATCCCCCAGCTGGGAAAGCCACCCAGGTGACTGCACAGGTGGTGGGGAATAAGTGGGTGCACCCTCGGTGGACCCTGTTGGAGGCTGCACAGTGGTCCCTGCAGCCCCCTGCAATATGACAGCTGCCCCATGGCACTGGTGCCCACACCAACACCCTGACCAGGGCCAGCACCACCAGCTTTGCCACCTGCCACTGTGTGGTCATGTGTCATAGATGCCTGCGTGGGTGCCATACTGTCTATGCTGGCATCCACCGCCTGTGTTGACAACTGCCCCAGGGTGATGTGACAAGTCCGGCACTGTCCAGTATCAGTGTTAGGTCATTGTCACTGTCATATTCACCCCCCTCCTGTGTTGCGGGTGCAAGCACAGGTAGGTCATCTGGGAGTAGGAGGTCAGCCAGTGGATTGCCATCCCCCAGCCCAAGGAACTCCACAAGCCCCACACCATCATGGCGAACCCGGTCCATGGTCACAATGCCGGTTGACATAGATGGCACCGCATCAGCCTGTCACATGTTGCCGGTCTCGCCCTGCACTGAACCTCTGAGGTGTGAAGGAACTGGAAGACAGAATGGGCGTTATCACTGTTGATGCTGCTGCATTGTATGCTGCGCTGTGTACTGTGCAATGTATGCAATGTATGTATGTGTGACAATGGCATGCCAGGACACACCTGCAGCTGTCTGTGCAGCACTGCATGACAGGGCATTAATACCATAGGCAGGGCTTGGGACATGCCCACCGCATTGTGCAGCTGCACAATTCTAAGTTGCACATGTATACGTTGAGCAGGCACAGACCCACAACTGCCCCCCCGGCTATGCCTTCTGCAGTGTGTTGTACCGCAGCCCATAAACACTTAGACCATGCATGTGATGGCACAGACATCTGTGCCCAGACAGCTGTGGGGCATGTAGTGTGACATACCCACACTGCAGGCCACCCCACCCTCCCAGCACATGCCCCTGCCAGCAGGCACACAGCCCATAGGGGCCAGAGATGTGCATGTAGTGCCCATGCGCAGTGTGTACCACAACATGCCACACTGTCCACGGGTACCCAGCACACCTGCAGTGCACCAGGCATGCCAATGGCATTCACAACTCCCAATCCCACAACACCCTCCATCATACACACAGTGTTGTTATGGGCTGCCACCCGTCTGGAATCCCCCTCCCAGGACACTCCCAACAGCTGCACAGCTGATGGTGGCTGCAACAAGCTCCTCCCCCACTAACAGGACTGGTGCCGTAGTCAGGCCACCGCCCTTCCTAATGTGGGATGCCCTGATGGCAGCAACCTTCTCCTTTATGCACTGCCTGTCTGTGCCCATCTTGTTTTTACACTCATGTGCGCTGCAGTTGTGGTGGCCATGGACATTGACATATGTTGCCACCTCCTCCCACCCAGCGGCACACTGCTGCATGGTACCTGTAGCCCCATTTAGTAGGCTCTCCCTTTCCAGGTAGGCCTCAATCAGGGCCTGCTGTTCATCTTTGGTGAAGTTTGGCCTGCGCTTCCTGGCAGGCACCTGCTCCTCAGCTCCTTCCAACTCTGACATGTTGAGACCTATGAACAGTATAAGACGGTGCACAGATGAGTAGCGTGGTAGTGTTCCATGGCACAGTGCAGCATTGACCACCAGCATAGCAGTAACATCACCCAAAACACTGTGTCAAACCTATCTTACTGGCTGCAATATCTGCCAGGCACCACTGCTGTGCTGTGGTGCTTATATGGTTCATCTCATACAATTTAGGTTGTGCACAACTGATAATGATATGCTAATGTGCCCTATTGTGCTTGGCATAGGTCATTAGACTATTTGCATATGATGGTTGAATACAGAGGAATTGCTCCATGCACACTGGACTGTGTCATGTGCAACACGGTTGTGCCAGCACTTTCCAGTAGTGCACATGGTGTGCATGTGCAATGCACATATGTGCAGCTGCCATGCGCGATGGTGGCCTGTTGCACAGGCAAGTGTGATGCGCATGCATGTCCTGTCATGCATGTGGCCATTGGTGCATGCCACACATGCAGCACAGATGTGATGTAGTGCTGCATCATGAAAAAGGCACCGCTGCACAGTGCCAGTGATCATGCATAGGCAGGTGTTGCGCCATTGACTTATTGCATGTGTTGCGCTGCATACATGGCCTGCACATATGCGGGTCAAGGATGTGACCCCATTATCCCACCTGCACTTCCAGCATTGTGCATGTGCGCAATAGGCCACAGTACTGCATGTTAATCACCCAACTCTGTGCTGTGCTACTGTGGTCTTTGTGTTCCTGTCGTGCATGTGGCATGGCAGTGCTAGGTGGGTTTCCTGTGAATGCCACATCACATTTCAGTGCGCAGTTATCATGATGCGGTGGGCAGGACAGTGGAGATGGGCCAGGAACTGGTCAGAGGTAGAGATGGTCAACCTGGTAGTGTTGGTGGAACCCCTGGTTGACGAGCTCTTTGGGGCAAGGGATCTGCAGGAGGCCAGGTCCCAGGTGTGGCCCATGTGGCAGAGGGCATGGAGAGGTGTACTGGTGTGGCATGGACAGGGAAGCAGTGTTGCCACCAGTATAGTGACCTGCTGCTATGTGATCATGGCGTGACTGCAGATGCTGCAGGACCGTGCCCGACGAGGTTCCTCCCACAACCAGGTAGGTTTCTCTGTGCATTGTACATGCTACCACAATCCACTGGCTGCATCATGGGTGTGCTGCCTGTGCCTCTGCAACTGCACACAGGGGTCCCTGCACAGGTGGGAGAGGTCTGGTGGTATGGCACCATGTGGCTGTGTGTTGCATTGTGCCAGGGGCCCCAACACCATACCCCACATGTGGGACAGGGCCACTGTACAGACTTCAGCAGTACTGTGTGCTGTGTCCAGCCTATGGGGGGTGCTGTTCATGGCATGCCACTCACGTATCTTTCTGTCTATGCTCAATCAACAGGGCCAGAGGTGTGCTGGAGGACCAGGGAGGACACTGCGCGCATGTGGGACTGTGCAATGATGCGGATGGTGAAACAGGGCTAGTGCAATGGGCAGCAGATGAGTGTGTGTGGCCTGGGCTAGTTGACTGTGCAGTACATGGGTTTGGTGGAGCAGGGACATCTCCAGACCACTGCTGACATACATGGCTGTGGCATGTGTTGGCGCAATGATAACACTGCCTTGTAGGTTGTTGGCATTGGGTGGCACTGCCATGCACGTGGACTCTGTGTGGTGGCATCCTGTTGCTGTCACTGGTGGTGTGTGTGTGTCCCATGTTGCGTGCATGTAGCTGCAGGATGGGTCTTGTCATGCCCATGGGGGCATTGGTCCCACGCTGTGGGCCACCTGTGCCCGGGTGTATGTGAATGGTGCTCACAGGCATGCCACCCTGTATGTCCATGGGATGCTGCCCAGGTCTGCTGTGGCTGCCCACTGTGCATGTGCCATTGGTGGCATCATCCATGGGAGGGCACCACAGCTGTCCTTTGCAGATACTGCCTGGGGGGGTGGGCATCTGCTGTGTGTTGCCTGTTACTTAGTGGCTGTTCTGTGTTCCCCTTTCATAGATCATCCTGGGCCCGGTGTTTGACGGTGTCATGTTGGCATCCATGGTGGAGGTGTGCTCCAAATACAGTGCCTGGCTCTGTGGCTCATAGCCAGAACAGCCACACAGATCAGAATCAGCAGGCAACAGCTGGCTGCTACATGGGAGCTTGTGGTGGAGGTCCGACAGATGCATCTTGCCTTTAAACAGCTTCGCTGATAGGCCATGGATGGTCACTACCCGTCTCACCTTCCCCTGACCATCACCCACCTGGACTACTGTTTCTGTTTCACTGTAACCTAGTATTACCCATGCCCATCCTGGTTTTACCCCACTGTTAAATTCTGTGTTTGCCCTGTTGGCACCCATGTAAATAGCTCTGTTTGTTCTCTTTTATAGTAAAGTGTCTTCTACCATATGCCCATGTGTGTGTGCGTGTGTGTGTGTGTGTGTGTGTGTGTCTCATTCACAGGCATGCTGCTGCACTGTGCTGCTGTTGTTCAGGGTTGTAGTTGGGCAGGTCCCTGTCTGTTCACATGCTGTCCCTGAAGTGCGGTGCTGTTGGGTGCATGGTGACCTCTGTGCCACACCCCTCTGTGTCATTGCACCACGAGTGTGGGCTGTGCACCTTCCCTGTGCTTGGTACAATGCCATGTGTCCCTGTATGTCTGTGCTGGCCTGTTCAACACCAGCTATGGTGCCCTTCCCAGTGCCAGTGTGCTTTACAGAGCTGTGTCCTGTTTCCCTGTGTGTCTGCATGGCATGTGCATCATGTAGCCTGGCACATGTGTGGCAGTGTGGCTGTGACACACTGTGCATGCATGGTGCCTTTGCACAGTGGCTACAGCATCATCCCATCCCATGTTGGCTATCGGGACCATGGTCATGGGGTAGTCAGTCACTGCAGCCATCTGTGCCATGGGTGGTCCATGCTCTGTCACGTGTTTCACCTGGGCCTGTGTAGTGCACCAGCCATTGTCCCTGGTGGTGGACCCTCTGCCTGTCCTGTGCCTTCTGCCCATTGTCCCCTTGTGGTGCACCAGTGCAATTCCTGCCATGCTAATATGTCCCTGCGCAGCCCTGCCTGTGGTCCCTTGTGCATAGTGGGCCTTGTGCAACCTGCTAGTTTCAGCATGCACACTTGCTCCTGTGCAGTTCAGTTTCCTCCAGCACATGACTGGTAGTACAATGGTGCATTTGTGCTATATTCAGTGCATTTTACGCAGGCACATTTCTGTGTGCATCTGCCGAATATGGCATCATTTTCCTATGGCGCACCTGGGTTGCATTGTGCATCCCATTGCCCAAGTTCAGGGCACACTTTTGAATATCTAGGCCAAACTGTATATTTCCAGGACCTTTTCATTTTCTGTAACAACAGAGTGCGGCCACCTAGAGTATAAGAATGCATTTTGTTTTTACTTCCTAAATGCATTATTTTACATTTTTTACATTTTAAAGCACATGCCCCAAGTCTCCGCCCATAACAAGATGCTATCCATGTTACTTTGCATACTAGCCACTTGTGATGATGTTTCACACTGGCTTCAAGTTTTGAATCATCGGCATACTTTGCTGACCAGCAGGTTCTATGTCTAGTGAAGGAAAATGAGAGTGCAGCTGCGCAATCAAGACCACTGGTCCATTGGTGCAGTCGAGGGCAGCTAGCCCAAAGTATCAGTGAAAAACAAAGAAGATTGCACTCACAGGGCAACACCTCTGGCAGAAATACCTTTAACGCAGATTTATTAGAGCTCAAAATATGTTGTTGTTGGCAGCCCCAGTGCTTTGACTGTTAGGTCTTCCTCAGGGGGCATGTCATACTAAGGGGTTGAACCCCTTTATCAACAATCACGATACCTGCTTGTAACAATGAAACTTAGGAAAAACATAAAGGACAAATTAAATGACTACACATGTACAAAGCATTCAATTGAAATCAATAAATTTGTAGAGAAATAACCTCACATGAAATGAGTGGAATATAAATTTATAATTGTCTACTTGTATATGTCTAGTTAAATCAAATATAAATACCTGTAATAATATGGGGCCTAACACAGACTTTGGTGGGACTCCGCTGGTAACCCTACTCGAGTCCAAGATATGCCCATTGATCACCACCCTCTGTGACCTATTCTCCAGCCACCTAGTGATCCAGTTTGAGGATTTTTTTAATTTACATCAGCATTTTTTTAGTTTTTCATTAATGGCCCAATGTGGCACTAAGCTAGATACTTCTCTGAAATCGAGGTACAATATCTCACATGATACTTTCGTGTCCAACATATGTCTCATTTTCTCATAAAAAAATTAGGTTGGTAGTCTGGCTCCTTCCCTTTATGAAACCATGTTGGTTGTGCACTTGATCTTCTATTGTATATAGTACATTGTCCTTATTAAGACTTTCCTGTAGTTTACAAACAATAGAAGTAAGACTAGTTGGCCTTTAATGTTTCATTACTTTCTTGAAAATGGGAACCACATTGGCTGTTCCTCATTTGCTAGGTACTGTTCCTGAGTTGATGGATTCTTCAAATATCATTTTTAAGGGATATGATAAATGTGTGACATGGTTTGTAGCATATAGCCAGAAATGTTATCTAGCCCTGATGAAGAGTTTGTCTTTACTTTTTTAGTCCTGTTACTAATTTCAGCTGTAAATGTTTTATTCTCACAGTTACTAGCATCCTGAAGTGTTAAAGGCCTGGATTTTTGCACAGACATCCCAAAAACATAATTGTTAAATGTTTCAACCATTTCCTTATAATCATTTATTATAGTGTTATTAATGACCAACGGGTTCACGTTACTTTGTTGATTTTTCAATGAGTTTATGTACAGGTAAGCATAAAATGCTTTACTGTTGTCTTTCATAGCATCAAGTGCCAGATGATAGGCCATGTTTTTCTTAGTCTTTTCTATTTCTCATTTGCACTTCTTTTGTAATTTAATAAATGCTTCCCAGGATAACAGATTTTTTTATACTGAGATATGATTTGTATAGTGTGTGTAAATAATTATGTTCAAATATTTAGAAGGCCAATAAAAAGACAAAGTCAAGAACCAGAAAGCGTTAAAATCAAATGTAATTACTGTCTAAACAACCTGCATTTGATATGTACTTGCTCACCTTGTAAACAGTTTTGTATTGTGAATTTCCACACACATATACCTGTCATTTATCTGTAATTAATCCCAAGTCACCCCCTGAAAAAGGGACCTCTGATCTCAGTGGGTCTACCTGGCTACCAAAATGAAATAACGAAAGACAAAGAAATAAATTTCTATCAAGGGAAGGAGATTTAATATTTTTATTTAGTGGGTGCCTGCTCTTCAAAACATGTTCAAACTCATAAGCTGAACAGATGTTTAAACTACAGAATGCATGAAAAGCTATGTTTATAATTAATTTGAAATTAATAGATTGGCGTACACCAGGGATAGGTTGTACCAGAAGCCAAGCCCTGGTGGATGCTCTCCAGGATGACTTCCTCTTCCAACACATAATAGAACTGACTAGGAAGGGGCCATCCTGGATCTGGTACTCTTGAACTAGGAACTCATAGAGGGTGTAACTGTAGGGTCTCCCTTTGGAGTAAGTGACCACAATTCTGTGTGATTCAAAATTCCCATTAGGAGCAGGCAGTCAGGTGGGGGGGGGGGATGAGAAACTATAAAAAGGGAGCACTGGAGCTCAACAAGTTCTGTTTGAGGTAGGTCAGAAAGAACAAAAGGCAGAAAAGGCCAGCTTGGTTCTTAATGTTGTGAGGAAAGGCAGTAAAGGAAAAGAGACTGCCTTCAGGAGGTACAAAGTGGACAAGAGGGAGAGCAGAAGAACAAACCAGCAGGATAAGCTTAAGACAACCAGCCTAGCTATGAAGAAGGCTAATGTGGAGGCCTAGCTCAGGACAACGGAGGGGGTGAAGGTTGATGACAAGGAGTTCTTCAGATATACCAGTAAGAAAAGGAAAAAAGTACTGGTATAGAAATACTGGCAAAAGGACTGTAATGGGTAGAGGATGTCCTGGGAAAGGTACAATATTAAATGAGTACCTCTGTTTGGTTTTACTAAGAAATTAGATGGTCCACTGCCAGACTGTCTAATGACTGGGGCACAGGGTCTGGGAAGCAGACAAGAGTTGGGAAATAATTCCACAGATAGGGTACGCAAGAGTATTAGTACTTTGAAGACAAATAAATCCCCTGGCCCAGATGGAGTGCACTCCAGGGTAATGAAAGAAGTGAGAAGAGTACTGGCTGCTCCACTGGCGAATGTCTTTAATTGTTCACTGGCAACATGAGAGGTCCCAGCAGATTGGAAGAGGATGACAGTTGCCATACTACTTTACAAAAGATAGTAAAAGACAGACCCCAAAAACTATAGAATGGTAAGTCTGACATGCATTCAGAGTAAGCTGCTCAAAACCATTTTAAAGCAGCATAGTGAAGTACTGGGATGCAAAGTATCTACGGGACAGAAGGCAGCATGGCTTTGCCTGAGGGAGGTTCTGCCAGACAAACATAATTAATTTCATCAATGATGCCATGTAGGTACTAGATAAAGGTCAGGCTGTTGACATCCTGCATTCAAGAAGAAAGGGGGAAGGGAGCTTTAAGAATTTTTTAAAGCTTGAAGAAGAATCAGCCTCCACACTGTAGAATCAGTACTTATATTTATTTCCTCTGCCCCAACATTTCACACTGGAAGGGCTCCTTCAGGGGACTTAACTCTACAATTAGAAACAAAACATGAACATAATATAGTGCACAGTTAAAAACATTGGGTATACAAATTTTATTTTGTTTGCCGACTGTTTATCAATGCCATAACAATAAAGTTATCTCATATAACATGTTACTTTGTACATTGGCTTTAAAGTTGTAACTGAAATCCTCACTGGGTTCACTGTACTTTTTATGTTGATTGTGCGCATGCACATGAAACATATTGCGGCAGCTTTCCAGAAGCAGGTTGTGGAGGTGTGGCACTGTTGTGGCCACTGCCCCCACAGCCTTTAAAGCCTTTGCCCGCTTTCCCCAATGCCATTGCATGCTGCTGCTGACACTAGTTCTGCCAGTGTGCCACAACCTTGTAAGGTTTTCGCCGCTGCAATCAGGGGCCACCTCGTCATTGCAGCGTAAGCCATTCGCTGCAATGAGGAAGCGACCGGTCATTGCTGGGCGGAACCTTGTTACAGTGATACTATTTGTGAACATGGCAGCGGCTTGCCACCATGTTCACAAACAATATTTAGCCCCCCCCCACCGAGGGGGTGCCCAATCCCCTTCGGCAGCATGTGGCCCCCCATCGTGTTTGTTTGCCAATGGGGACCCAATCCCCGTTGGCTTCAGTGCCCCAAGGTTGTTGTTGCTGATAGGGGAGACCACTCCCCATCAGCATTATGTAACACCCCCCCACTTTTATTGTGTGCCGACGGGGTGCCTAATCCCTGTCAGCATAATGTCACCCCCCTGCTTTTGTTGTGTGCTGATGGGGGTGCCCAATCCCCCGTCAGCTACAGCTGCCCCCAAAAAAAAGACTACGTTGGCACACTGGGAGCTCACCCCAGCATGCCGCATGCCCCTGTAAAAACAAAAATGGTCCTGCAAAGTTTTTTTTTCCCCCTGAAAGAAACAGTCCTCGGCTGTCTCCCTGCCCCATCCCACAACCTGTGACCACCCTGCCTCCCCACACCCCTCACCCCATACTTACCTCTGGAATTTGGCGCGACCATCCTCGGTGGACCAGGAACACATCTGCAGTCCTCAAAGCTGACCGCGAACTGAGGAAATGCTGGTAAGCTGTATAACGGAATAAATAGGTTTTTTCAACTTTTATGCATATCTCAGGCATTTTTTTGAATTTTGGCACCAAATTTTCAACATGGGGTTTTTGGGACCCCTCCTCATGAATTCTGGCACTGTAATGGTGTTATTTGGCCCAGAAAGGTGATTTTTCAGTCACTGCATGGAATCCCCTTTCCGGACCGATTAACAAAATGACAGTGCCAGTGTTCATGAGGTGGGCTCTCAAAAAGCCTATGTTGCAAATTTGGTTGGAAAAATCCCAAGAATGACTGTTTTACAAACGTGCATTACGTAGTTGCTTCACACACTCGTAACTTTGCAAATTTGCAATATTTTCATACCAGATTTTCAACACTGGCATTTTGTCATACCTCCTTGTGAACAGTACAGCTGTCATTTTCCACATCCTGGCCGAAATGTGTTTTCGCACTTCCGGTGTAGAATAGCACAGTCGCTGTGGGAAATCAGTGTTCGGGACAGATTAAGAAAATAACAGTGAAACTATTCATGAGCTGAGGTCCTAAAATGCCTATGTTAAAAATTTGGTGATGATACTCCATAAAATGACAGTGTTACGAGCTTGCATTGTGCAGTTTGCACTCACGCTCGTAACTTTGCGAATTAATAATATTTTCACTCCAGATTTTCAACATTGCCATTCTTCTGTACCTCCTTATGAACAGTACAGCTGTCATTTTTCACATCCCGACTGAAATGTGTTTTCACAGTTCCGGTGCAGAATAGCACGGTCACTGTGGGAAATCCATGTTTGGGACACAATATGAAAATAACAGTCACACTGTTCATTAGCAGAGATCCTAAACTGCCTATGTTGAAAATTTGGTGATGAAAGTCCATAAAATGAGTGTGTTATGAATGTGCATTGCGCAGTTTCAACGCAAACTCGTACCTTCGCAACTTTGCATTATTTTCACTCCAGATTTTCAACATTGCCATTTTCCACACCTCCTTATGAACAGTGCAGCTGTCATTTTTCACATCCTGGCCGAAATGTGATTTTGCTCTTCTGGCGCTGTGGGAAATCAATGTTTGGGACACATTAAGAAAATCACACTGACACTGTTCATGAGCAGAGGTCCTAAAATGCCTATGTTGAAAATTTTGTAATGAAACACCATAAAATGACCGTGTTACAAGTGTGTGTTGTGCAGTTTCCATGCACCTTTGTAAGTTCGCAAATTAGTAATATTTTCACGCCAGATTTTCAATGCTGGCATTTGTTCACACCTCCTTATGAACAGTACAGCTGTGGTTTTTCACATCCTGGCCGAAATGTATTTCCACGCTTCTGGCACAGAATACTGCAGTCACTGTCAGAAATCAGTGTTTGGGACAGATTAGGATCGAGCAACTGGGGGGTGACAGAGCTCAACTGAGCTCTGTTAGGACTGCTGCAAATTTCTTTGTGGGCAGGAAAGGTGCTAATGCAGGCAGAAGCCCAGTACAAAGGGCAGCCTGCAGTGCCGGGAGGCACAGAACAGTGAGTGAGGGAGGGGTGAGTGAGCTCAACAGAGCTCTGTTGAGACTGCTGCGATTTCTTTCTGGGCAGGAAAAGGCAGCAATGCATGCAGGGGCCCAGTACAAAAGGGCAGCCTGCAGCACCAGGAGAAACAGAATGAGCGACTGAGATAGGGGGAGTGAGTGAGCTCAACGGAGCTCTGTCGTGACTGTAGCAGATTTCTTTGTGGGCAAAAAAGGGTGGCAACGTAGGAAGGAGTCCAAAATAGAAGGCAGCCTGCAGCGCTGGCAGAAACGGAACAAGCGAGTGAGACAGGGGAGTGAGTGAGGCCAACGGAGCTCTGTCGGGACTGCTGCAGATTTCTTTGTGGGCAGAAAAAGATGCCAACAGAGGCAGAAGCCCAGTACAAAAGGGCACCTGCAGTGCCAGGAGAAACAGAATGAGTGAGTGAGATGGGGGAGTGAGCAACTTCAGTGGAGCTCTGTTGGGGCAGCTGCAGATTTCTTTGTGGGCAAGAAAAGGTGTTAATGCAGGCAGGAGCCCATATAGAAGGGCAGCCTGCAGTACTGGCAGAAACGGAATGAGCGAGTAAGAGAGGGGGAATGAGCGACCTCAACGGAGCTATGTCCAGGCTGCTGCAGATGTCTTTGTGGGCAGAAAAAGCCACCAACGCAGGCAGGAACCCAGTACAAAAGGGCAGCCTGCAGCAGTGGGAGACACAGAATGAGCGAGTGAGGGAGGGGGAGTGAGTGAGCTCAACGGAGCTCTGTTGGGACTGCTGCAGATTTCTTTGTGGGCAGAAAAAGGCAGCAATGCATGCAGGGGCCCAGTACAAAAGGGCAGCCTGCAGCGGTGAGAGAAATAGAACAAATGAGTGAGAGAGGGGGAGTGAGTGAGCGAGCGAGCTCAACAGAGCTCTATTATGACTGCTGCAGATTTCATTGTGGCCAGAAGAAGGTGGCAACACAGTTAGGAGTGGAGTACAAAAGGGCAGCCTGCAGTGCCGACAGAAAAGGAATGAGTGAGTGAGAGAGGGGGAGTGAGTGACCTCAACAGAGCTCTGTCGGGACAGCTGCAGATTTCTTTGTGGGAAGAAAAAGGTGCCAATGCAGGCAGAAGCCCAGTACAAAAGGGCAGACTTCAGCGCGGGAGAAACACAATGAGCAAGTGAGAGAGGTGGAGTGAGCTCAGCGGGCTCTATCATGACTGCTGCGGATTTCTTTGTGGGCAGAAAAAGGCAGTAACGCAGGCAGGACCCCAGTACAAAAGGCCAGCCTGCAGCGCCAGCAGAAATGGAACGAGTGAGTGGGGGTTGGGGAGTGAACCACCCCAATGGAGCTCTGTCAGGACAGCTGCAGATTTCTTTGTGGGCAGAAAAACATGCCAACACAGGCAGGAACCCAGTACAAAAGAGCAGCCTGCAGCACCGGGAGAAACAGAATGAGCAAGTGACACAGGAGCAGTGAGCGAGCTCAACAGACCAATGCAATCAATATTCAGCATTGACAAATGCTTGTTTATTCAATGCCATATCTTCATGGGCTTTCAGCTCCAAAAATTGTTCCTGTAGAAATGAAATACAATTAGTAGTTACTACCAATTTCCATACTCATCTGGCCTTTATGATGACACCTTCACCTCACCCTAAGAGCAAACAATCTAATAACTAGGAAAGCAGACATTATCTCTGTCTAACCCAACACCAACCACACTTTTTTTGTTGTATTCTTTGATAACCGGGTAAGGCACATTAGGTACAAGTCCAGTTCTTGGGGGAAACCCAGAGCAATGGGGAGATAATTGACTAGCTCAGGGTCATACAGAAAACAAGTGGAGGTTGTGGATATTGTGGGAATCAAACTCAGATCAGCTGTATGAACCAAGCTCATTCACAGCTCGTTACTCTAAATCTAGGCTATACTGCCAGCCCCACGTAGTACATGACTACACACTCATTTTTGACTTCATACGATATACGGTTGCGGAGCTATAAAGCACCGTTCTGCGTTTCATTCACGCTTTTTGGTGCATTCTTTGCTCATGCGTACAGGTTGCATGGTTTATGTGACTGGTCCAAAACCTTCAGGGAACATGCAGTCGGGGTCCCCGATGTGCCTTTTGAAGATCACATGAAAAAACATTAAACAGTTCAAAAGTTATTCAAAAAACAAGTTTTCCATTATAGTCAATGGGAAAAGTTAACAAAAAGTTCAACAGTGTCACAAATGCAGTTTTCAGTGTTGCAAATGACCCCTATAGTGTCGTGAGTCAGCCATTTTTTTTTTCAGTTACTGGTCACAGAAATGCTTGCCATTTAAATTAGGGACCCTCTAGGGACACAATTCTTTTTGTGTTCACCTAGTCGAGCCCTGAGGATGCTAGCCATGTCTTTTTTGGTGGGTTAAACACCCCAGAAATATGTTTTTGAAATTTTTGTAAACTGTAGTGTCACAAGTAGTGTTGCACCTGTGACACTTTCATGATTTTTTTTGCGAAAGTGTCGTGATTTGCGACACTACTTTGCGACACTATGCCCAAAATAACAGGAATTGTTTGCCACCTTACTGCAAAAGAATGGTTTGGTCTTTTGGGCTGAAATTTGGAGGGAAGAAAGCCAATGTCACACAGATGTGCCCTTTCATAGTTTTCTGACAAAATATTACAGAGATGCAAAGTTATCATACTCCAAAGTTGACACTTTTTCCCATAGACTAACATTACAGAATCCACCGCACCTTTCGGGGCCCGTATCTCGGAAACGCTTCGAGATACAGACTTTTCACTGGAAAAATGCTAAGCCTCCTACTAGGGAACTAAGTGCAAAGCTAGCCAGGAAAGTCATAAATCATATGAAATTTAAAATTTTTTTCTACGTCATACGGTTCCTGAGATAATAGCAATCTAGTATTCCAAGTGCTCATTTTTTGCTCCGAGGCCCATTATTATGCATACATTCTTTGTATTCACTGTGTTTCTCTATGCTGCTTTTGAGGAAAAAAAGTGTGTGTGCTTTTGTTACTGTTACACTTACTGTTTCCACTTTTGTTTCCATTATCATTTGCGTTATCGTTCCCGTTTACACCACCGTGTGCGTTACCCTTTGCGTTTTCATTTGCGCTTGCATTTGCATTACTGTTCCCATTTGCATTTGTATTTCCTTTGGCCTCATCAACGCTGTTACCATTAGCATTTGCATTTCCAGTTGCGGTACCATGCCCTTGCGCGTTACCATTTGTGTTTCCATACGCACTTGCGTTTCCCTTTGCATTACTGTTCACTTTGGCATCATTGTTGCTGTTACTGTATTACTGCAACTGTTTTTCTTTCCAATTGTGTTACTGTTACTGTTTGTGTCTTCGTCACCGTTTGCATTTCTGTTGCCCTTAGCATTTGCATTTTCAGTTGCGTTTGTGTTGTAGATTGCGTTACTGTTTCCTTCCGCTATGCCTTTGCCTTAACCGTTTGCATTTCTATTTGCATTTCCGTTACCATTTGCATTTTTCTTACTGTTTGCATTTCCGTTGGCGTTACTATTTATGTTACTGTTTCTGTTAACGTTTGCATTTCTGTTGCCGTTAACGTTTGCGTTACCGTTTGCATTACCATTTCTGTTCTCATTAACATTTGTACTTGCATTTCTCTTACTGTATGCATTACCATTTACCTTTGCATCACCATGTGCATAACCATTTGCACTTGCATTTGTGTTACCATTAGAGTTACTATGTGACAAAAAAATCACTATTTATAGTGCTCATTCTCAAAATGAAGGGAAATTCGTGGCAAAAAAATCCATTTAATGCATTGGTTAGGGTTGTTCCACAGTGACAAAATGGAGAAAATTCAATGTTAGGGTTCCCACCCTTGCACCCACCCCCAACCCACCCCCACCAACAGGCATCGAAGTGTGAGTTGGGGTCGTGGATCTAACTCCACCCCATTCTCTATACTGCACCACCTCAGCTTGTTTACACATGGGATGGGTGAGAGTTAGGACTAACAACCCTAACGCACACTCCGATGCCTGTTGACGAAGGCGAGGTAGGGAGTGGGGTGCAAGGGGTGGGAACCAACATCGAAAGTTCTCACTTTGTCACTGGGGAACTAACTGTATCGATGCATTAAATGGAGTTTTTGCCATGAATATCTATATCTATATATATATATATATATATATATATATATATATATATATATACCTATATATGTCACTAATGTCACTAATGTAGAAAGGAGCTGTAGGAAGCATAGGCCCATATGTGCTCCTATGAGGGCAATAATGGTTTATTGTTCTGCCTCCCAACATCAGATTATCAAGACCCCATTTAAAGGATTCGTTCTTATTACATAATACCACGATTGCTGGTAAACCATTCCATGCATTCATCACTCTCTCAGTGAAAAAACACTTCAATTTTTTTGTTCTGAAATGACCACCCTGGGCCTGTAGTGGATGTCCCCTTATGTTATAGTTTGACTCTCTCATAACCATATCCACTTCCCTACTTAGTATCGGATCCTTTTTGAAGTCATAATACTGTAGAATTGTAAATGATCATGCTCGATAAATTTTGCAGTTAGGACAGAAGACAGTTATTTGCTACATTTTAATTTTGCAGTGCTAATGTCCATCAATATGGTAAAATCTCCCAAAAGCCAATATAAGCAGTTACAGTACCTGAGCAATCGCCTAAGTACACCACTAGTTACATGCTATGCAGACACTGTAACACCTTTAGCACATAATCCCCTGAACCCATTCACAGGTAGTTAAGTGCTCCCACTGTAATCGGTTGCCATTGCCAAGTGATTAAAGTGAGTAATTAACTGTAACTGTAACTGCCTACTTCCCTGTATCTTCTGTTGTGCTCCGCCATCTGCAGCCTGACTGTGCGGTTTTCAGTCTGCAGTGTCCCTCATCGAGTCACTGCAATAATGTCCCTCATCAAGTGGCTGCAAAGAAGTAAGAACGTCAAGCAGGAGTTTTCCTTGATGCAAGAGTTTACCCCCTGGAGCTGTCAGTGATTCAGCAGGAGTGTCTTTAAAGACCGCTGATAGTGTGGTGCAAGAGCTACATCAAGATTCTCCACACCCAAAAAAGATGAACTGAGTACTGCCCTTAAAGCCCCGAACAGTGTAGTAACTGATTAATGCTCTTGTCCCCTTGTAGCCTGATGCCTCTACTGTGACAGTGAGTCATGACAAATAAACTGCAACTCACTCAAAAGGTATGGAATGACACTGCAGTGCTTTAAATGTTATAGACAGTGTCAGCATAGCAGTGTAGTGAGACAAACTTTCTTTTGCTTTTTAGGCTGAACAACTGCTGGCTTACTGAATGACCAACCCCCACAACAATAAAGTACCTGTTGCGGCACTGTTATCCTCCTGCTGAAACAGAATTTTAATCCTGTTCTTTTGTAGATGAATAAAATAAAGATTACTGAAGATAATATTTGCTGTTTGTTTAATTTAGCGCCACTACTGTCTCGCGAAAATAGCAAGATATTTTTAACAGTGAAAATGTTCAATTCTACAGTATAATATATATATATGTATATGTATATATGTGTGTATACATATATATATATATATATTGCAAAAAAACTTCATTAATGCACTAGTTAGGGTTAAACTGACAAAAGTAGGGAAATGTGGCATTAGGGTTTCCAAACCTAACACCCCACCACCACCCTACAGGCAGCAGCAGGCATGGGGTATGCCTTGTGGTTGTCAGCCCTATCGCTCACACCATTCCATGAGTAAGTAAGCTAAGATGAGTACAATATAGGAGAATGGGGTGAGTGTTAAACTAATTAACTAACTAACTAACTAATGCATTAACAATGTTTTTACAACAAATTTCCAGAATTTTTGAGATAGCATATTCGTATCCTTATTTGCCTGTGGGAGCGCCTACCTATATAGAGACATAGCGCAGGCTTAGACACATTCCAAGTAACCCCTGTGCTGCAAATGGCACATCTCTGTAACTGTAGCAACCTTGAAAAAAATTCCACTGTAGTTGTAATCATGGACTGGTAATCTGCATGCATGCTTACCTAAATGTGTACTAAGCTGCGTTTAGCAAAAAATCCATATCTCGAAGCGTGTTTGAGATATAGGCACTGAAAGGTGTCGTGTTTGCCACGATGTTGTCCTATGGGAAATTTCTCAACTATTGAACGGCATAACTATGGAATCAATGCACATTTTTACATTACACCAGCATAAATCACATCTATGGGACACCCCATTTGTACCCTACACATTTCAAGCCAAATGTCCTAACAGTTTCTTAGCAGTGAACTAGCAAACTTTTTAAAATCCTTGTTCATGAGCTGTCAAAATCCACGTTCATGAGCTGAATCCCCGTTCTCAAGCCGATCCCCATTCTTGAGATAGGGCTATCTGGTCATCATCTCATGAAAGGGGATTCTGACAGAACACAAATGGGGTTTGGCTCACGAATGGGGATTTTGACAGCTCATGAATGGGGATTTTGACAGCTCACGAACAAGGATTTTTTTTATAATCCTTGTTTGTAAGCTGTCAAAATTGCTGTTCATGAGCCGAATCCCTGTTCGTGAGGTGTCAAAATCCCTGTTCATGAGAAATCCTTGTTCATGAGATTTGGCCATCTGGTCGTCATCTAATGAACAAGGATTTTTATAGCTCACGAACAAGGATTTCTCACAAACAAGGGTTTTGACAGCTCACGAATGGGATTTTGATAGATCATGAACAAGGATTTTTTTTCATAACCTTTGTTCATGAGCTGTCAAAATTCCTGTTTGTGAGCCAATCCCTGTTCGTGAGATAGGGCCATCTGGTTGACATCTCACGAATGTGGATTTTGACAGCTCATGAACGGGGATTGGAAGCGAGTCATGAACAAGGATTTTCAAACTTAAAAATGGCCATATTTTGACTAAACAAAATGGAACCAAAGCCATGGGTTTGCAGAGGGTGTTGCCCTGAACAAAATCCATAATTCAATCTCTACAGAAGACATCCCTGTGGTAAGTAACAATGTTTTGTTTTTGAAGAAACTTGAAAACAAGATGGCGGCTTGCAAATGGATTTTTCATACAAGCAGGGATCCCTGTTCATGAGCTGTCAAAATCCCTGTTCGTGAGGCCACAACTGTACAGCTATCCAAAAGACTGAACTGAGCATGCTCAGAACCCAAAATTTCAAAATTGAATAACTTTGGAACTGACTAATATTTTTTTCACGGAACCAATGCTGACTTGTTCTTTGGGACAAGCTCTTTCTATTCTGAACATTTCAGGCTGAAATTCTTTTTTCACTATGAGCTGCATAAAATCCACATATCTGATCAAAGCAAAACTTGGCACATCAGGAGAGCAATACCATGGGACAGTGCATATCAGATTGCATGCAAATCTGTTAAACATAAAGTTATTATGGTGCAAAGTTTGCGGTTTAACATTAAACTGCTTACTCAACCCTAACTATAGTGGCACTACAGTGCCACTATAACATGTATGTCAGATGCACATAACTGTGCCATTTTTACATATTTTGACCCCACATTTTCAACATACCCTTCTTATGCCCCCCTCTCATAAACAAGGGTGGTGAAAATTTTCAATTCCCAACTGTAAGGTCATTTTGCTAACAAACCACAAAATTGTCTTTTGGACTGGACTTGCGTAATTCTACTGACATTGTTCATGACCATGAGGTGGGGCCTCAGAAAGGCCATAGTCACAATTTGGTATGAAAATATCCAAAAATGGCAAAGCTGTGCATCACAACAGAACACCCCACTGAAATACATTGAAACTCACTCCAAATAAAATCTGTAAAACAAAACTAAGTCCCAAATCCTTTTTCGTGAGTAGAAATACTTTTTGTAAGAATGACAAAAGCTCACAAAAAAGGATCTGTTCTCACGAAAAAAGAATCAGAAAAAAAACCAAAGTCCCAAATCTTTTTTCAAGAATAGAAATCCTTTTTCATGAGAATGAAAAAGGACTCATGAAAAAAGAATTAGTGAGTCACAAAAAAGGATTTAAAATGTTGGAAAAACACCTTGCAGGGTCATTTTTTCCATCAGATAACTGCGGAATCCACCTAATGGAGTCCCGATGACCAAGATGCATGTGTTGGTGTCTCTGGAGAAGTTTGTTTTTGTGGATTTTCAAGGTGCTTTTTTTTTTTTTTAGCAAACCCTCAGTTCAACTGCAATTGTTATCTGTATGTTTCAGCTCAAGCTACTGTGTCCCTGCTTCTGCTGTCTCCTGTGTTTATCCACCTTACTTGTTTGCACCTGGGCCTGGCTTCTTCCTCCTCCAGCTAGCTGACACTCCCTGCTGTGCTATAGTTGTTTCTCAGCAACTCTGCTTAATTCATTTAGAATTAGCTCAGTTAGGTAGCTACTGCTCTCAACTTTCAATCTTTGTGCTGCTCTAGTGCATTCATATTGCTGTATTACTATATAACACAGCTTACTGCTGCAGGCATTTTAGCACTACATTTCTGATTTTAACTATTCTGAGCCTTTAGTCATTGATTTGCTTCCACTTGTTCATATTACTCTGGGCTTGCTATCATAAAGCTCTGTCCTTAATTAGGACCTTGCCAGTACAAACTCCTCTATTTTTGGAGGCTCATACCCTACTAACATTATAATTGATGTTTGGTCTCATGGTGCTCAGCTTGTGGCTTCCCTGTTATTCTCATGGTGGGGGGGGGGACTGTGTTGTCACAGTGGGGCATCATGGCTCCAAAGTAGCAGGAGTATACTTTCATATAAGCTATGTGATTCTGCCCTGCTTCTTTGCCTACATGGCTTTTCAGTTATCCATGCATAAATACATTAACCTCGCAGCCTACATGGCTTTCAAGATGTTCTTTGCATTTCATTACTGCCTTGTAAATGCTCCTTACTGGAATAACCTAACTCTGCCTTAATGGCATTTAAGGTATTCATGCTAATCATATCAACTCACTATTCATGCTGAAACCATAGCAACCATCTGCTAAACCTCATCAATTCAATTACACTAAACCTCATTGGTTCATTCACTGACATCACCGCCTCTCACTACCTAAATGTCTACCATCTATGTCACCATTAATTTGGCTTCCTTAATGGAATTGGTTGGGTTGCTTCCAGCTGGCTGCTACCGCTATCAAACCTCTGACTGCTGGCTTGCACTGCAGTCTCCTACCCCACCCAGGCCACTGGATTTGCCTGGCCTCCCATCACTAATCTTCTATCTAATCTACAGCCACTGACTTTGCCTGGCCTCCTCATCAATAACCTGCTCTTGAATCTACAGTCACTGGCTTCTCCTGGCCTACTCATCATTAACCTGCTACCTAATCTGCAGCCGCTAGCTTCACCCGGCCTCCTCCTGTCTAGCACTTTGAAGTAGATTCATGTTCTCATTCATAAATTGGAGGCATGCCAACCAAGACCATTACCTTTTCTGGCTCAGGACTTGCCCTGTTTGCTGACAGTCTCACTCTGCACTCACAAAGTCTGCATCTTGAGCATGTTCACTTCGGGGTGGGGTCCTTCTTGTCTTGCCAATAGTGGGAATGTCCTCCCTCTGGGCACAGCTTTAGCGTGCAGTGATATGGTACACCTCATGATGCAGAACTTAAGACTTCAACTGCCGAGGGGTGGGGTCCTTAGACCCAAGAGCACTCCTTTGGCTATATCTACTCTGTGACACCTTCGAAAATTAGTCTTCCTACAACTGCCTAGAGTTCACCTGGTCTCCTCAACCTCCCCTTCCTTGCCCAGCTGAATTCTCAGACAGTGCTCAGGGAAGCCCATCAGATGTCTAGCTCCACCTTAGGTCTCCACGTGGAAGCCAAGTGAGTGCCTTCCAGTGGTTGTTGCTCTCCTCCTCCTCCCACCTTGGCGTGAGGGCCTCCTGTATAGGAGTCTCCCTTTGCTACACTGCTATCTCTGTAGGCACACCATGGCATTTCCTGTAGTGAGATAGAGTGAGAGCCTTCCTCCAAACTGAAAAATCCCCTGCAATTGGGTCTCCTAATTGCAGTAGCCGAGCTGTCACCAAATAAAATATCCCAAGCGTATAAGGAAGGTGACCTAGGCCTTCAATCCCCAGAGGTTTTTTTTTTCCCTCTCCTCTGTGCCAAAGGTCATAATACCCTGTTAGATGTTAAAATAGTATATTCCCTAGTTTCCATAGGCAGGTTTCTGTTGTTGGATGGAGATGGATGGTGACCCTACTTGCCATTCCCTCACTCCTTAGGAAGCTCCCTTATGTCATCAGTGCAATCCATTTTATCAGTGCAATCCTGACATCCTGCACATCTCTTTTGTATTTCTTCAAGCTGTCTCACTGCTGTCAATCTGCCCTCAACCTCATAGTCAATGTTTATTGTTGCTCAATACTCTTTTTAGGGCTCCTTCCTAAGGTACCTTTAGCCAAGGGAATCTTTCCCACTGCACCTCTAGGGGTGAAACCCTCTTTAAGGGCTCCTTGCCTTCAGTACCCTTACAGGGTGGTAGTTCCAGAATAGAGAGTGAAAATGGCCAAACAGTTATCACGGTTGCACAAGCATAACACTGCTCTGGTTATGTAGGCCCATTTAAAGAATAATATTGATAAATGTTTTTTAGTCGCGACATAGCCCAAAAAACAGTAAATACCTGCACACGGTGTTGATACTATTTTTGTAACGATACACTGTATTGATACAATTTTTTATAGATGCATACAATTACATGACAGTTTAAAAAAAATAACAGAAAATAATGTTTAACTTTTTCTCAAATTTTTTGTATTACTGTTTAACTGTGTATTACTACACAGTATTTAATTAGTGTGTAGTTTTCAACAAAAATTTCATTCATGTTATGACCTTGATCACACAACAAACATTTCAGTCTCCCTCCCAGCATTACCAAATCTTCCTCTCTTTGACAATCTTCGCTACAAAAGCATCAGAAGATAGTAATTACTAAACTGGAAGATAAAACAGCATACAGTGTAACAAAAAATAATTCAAGTCTTTTTTTTGTGATATCTTTTTATCCCCCATGTCCAGCAGCCTGCCACTCCTTCAGGCAGCTCAGTGTTCCTGCTGCTCACCAGTTCACCCCCCGCTGCTGCCAATTCCCACCACCTGTTTCCCTGATCTTACCTGGGTCCTGGAGGCATCTGGCTTATCCCTGCCAGAGGGTCCTTCCTCCCCCAGAGAGCACAAGGGAGGGGAGTAGCAGGCTCTTAGGTCCTCCAGGGCAACAGGTGCAGGGGAATTGGAATAGTGCACTGTGAGGACTGTGGCATGGGAGGACATGTCATCTGTCCTGGCTAAGTCAGGTTACTTTCCAGTTTCCAGCTCACCCACCTCCCTGTATGCATGCAGCCACAAGGGCATCCTGGGGGTGGGGGAATTTGGCAGTGTGTGGTCATGCACACTAAGAATGCCTCCACTAAGCCACCACCAGGAGCTGTTATAAAAGTGGCATGCAGCAACCCTCTGCCTCTCCAGAGGGGGCCCCCCAAGGGACATTCATGACTCCCTCAATGCCGGCCTCCTCTCCTGATAGCTATATTCAGGGTGCAAACCCAGATCACCATTATGCTGTGATGCCCTATTGCTTGGCACCACAGAGCCGGTATTCAGTACTGTTTTTTTTTAAAAATAAAGTAGCCCTGTTGCAGCTTGTCCATTTGTCTCTGTTGTAGATTGCCTCCATTATAGTACCCCTCGCTATAATGAATGGTTTCGGAGCCATGTCCACAGTTCATTATAGTTCCTTGTTCGTTACAGCTAGGTACGCTAATATGGGACATGCGGGGGGCAGTGTTGCTCAGTTAAGTCTGCATGCTAATATTGGATGCAGGGAGCTAGAGATGTGCTTTAGCACAGAGAGAATTCTGAGAGGTAGACAGACAAGCAGACAAATGAACACAGCACCTCTCGACCACAGTTTGTACCGTGCACCCGGTGGTTTTGCTGTTTTTACTGTTATACCTACTGATACCACCAAACTGGAGGCTGTGACCCACCTTTTTTTTTTTTGTCAAATGTTTTTATTGTGAACAGGCAGACCAAGTTAAACAAATCAGTTGTGCATTTTGTATAAAGAATACACGAGTATAGCAATGTGTACATAGCAATATGGACAGCATTTACAGAGACCAACAAGGAAAGACAGCGTCACATTTTCATTTGACAGACTGAGAGAAGGGGTAACTGTTTGGTATATGTCTATTTAAATAGAGAAAATTCTATATTCCACAGCTTTTATCAAGTGCTCCTGCATCTGTTCATATACATTCAGTTTACCAGCTGCATGGAGCTGAATCCTCTCTAGTGTCATACTTTGTTCCATATTGTTCACCCACTGTTGGACGGTTGGTGCCACTACTCCCATCCATGACTGGGCAATGGTCTTTTTGACATTTACTACTGTCGGTGGCCAGAGGGGCTGAGTAGTTTCCCCTGTAGGTTCCCTGGGCCTGCCCCTAGCATAAGTTCCATTGGTGTTTTAGACAGCTTGTGTCCCAGCACTTTTTCCATGATGTCATGAGTCCCATGCTACAAAGGGGCCACCTTGAGACAGGTCAGAGCCATATGAAGGAAATCTGCCCCTGTGTGAGAGTATTTTAGACAGGGACCTGAAGCTAATTGATTCATGGTTTGTAATCTTCTAGGGGTGAGGTATGCTCTGTACATAAAATTGAGGTGCACCTGTCTCAATTTGTTGCTTCTAGTGCAGGAAGACAGCTGTTTTATTGCTAGTTTCAATGTGGGTTGGTCTATTTTTACGAACAAGTCCCACTCCCATTTCTGAATGGTTGTAGCAGTGGCATCAAACTTCTTCCCCTGTAGATCTTGTAATACGTTGTCAGTGGTTTTTGACAGAACTGGGGTCTATATAGTTCTTCCTCGAAGGGGGTTGGTGCTGCCCAGCCCGATGCCTGGTCCAGGGTCTCACCCAGTCTTTGCCTAGTAGTAAGGTATACAAAGAAATCCCCGTGAGTGATCCTCCACTCCTGCCTTAACTGTACAAATGTTTTTATTCTCCCCATCATGTAACTGCAAGGCACAGTGTAACCCCCGTGCTTCCACTGTAGCAGTCTTTGATGTACTTGTGCAGTGTACTGTCAACTCTCTCTCACTGCCTGTATCAGATTCATGTACATGGAGTGGCCTCTAGGAATACCAACCTGTCGATGTGCCACCATCCAGACTGCATGAGTGGCCTCCTCGAATGGATTGGTCACCACCCTCTGTGTAGGGATATGTAATAAGAACAGTAGATGCGAGGGAATGTTGCCCATGAGAGTCTTCTCTTCCAGCGCCACCCAGGCTGGAGGTTCCTCTGCACTACTTCCATGTACAAAGGCCAACTGGGCCGCCCAGTAATATTGCTGAAAATTTGGTAGTTCCACCCCCCCCACCACTAGGGTGCAATTGCAGAATGTCCCTTTTAATATGGGCAGACCTCCCTCTCCATTAGAACCTATGTATGGCAGAGTTCAATTGTCTGAAGTGAGATTTAGGTATGTGGATGGGCAACACTTAGTATAAATACAGGCATCGGGGCAGAATCAACATTTTAACAGTATTCGCCCACCCCAGCAGTGACAATGGCAAGGTGTGTCACCTGTCCGTGTCTTCAGTCAGTTTTTGCACCAGGGGTTTATAGTTTAAGCAGTATAGTGGGTTAACTTTAGTGGAGAGATATACCCCAGGTATGTTAGGTGGGAGACCATAACCAGAACCCCAGGGTTGTCAGCCAGGATTGGTCTATTCAGCTTCCCTATTGAGAGAATCTCACTCTTTGTACAGTTGACCTTATGTTCTGACAAATTCCCATATTCTTTCAATAAGAAGTGGACCACAGGGAGATCCTAGGCTGGGTTCTGATGGAACATTAACAAGTCATCCATGTATAAGGAAACCTTGTGAATTGTACCCCTCTTAAAGCTCCGGATGCATCCCGATGATCTCATTACTGCCGTCAGTGTCTCAAGGGAGAGAACATACAGCAAAGGTGACAGCGGGCATCCCTGTCATGTCCCCTGACTCAAGGTAAAAGGTGGGGTCAACTCTCCACTTACTGCTAATTGGACTTGCTGGGACCTATACAGTGCTTTGATCCAACTACTCATTTTATCACCCATTCCTACACGGCACAATGTGTCAAACAAATATCCCCACTCAACCCGGTCAAAGGCTTTTTCAGTGTCGCGTGCTAGCACTGCAGCCCCATGTTCTTTAGTTGTTCGCTCCCATGCCTGGATAATAGTTAGTGTTCATCTTATATTGTGTTTCCCTCGTCTACCCTTTACAAACCCTGCCTGGTCAGAGTGGATCAGAGATGGAAAGAGGGGTTCCAGTCTGCTGACAATTACCTTAGCTATTATTTTGTAGTCCTCTGTTAATCGGAGATAGGATGGTAGGATCCACAGAGCTGGGGGTCTTTCCCCTGTTTGGGAAGCACTGTAATGGTAGTAGACTGAGTGAAGGGGGGCAATGTCCCCTCGTCCAAGCTCTCAGTGAGCATATCATACAGGGGTGGCAGCAGAGTGTGGACAAAGGTTTTAAAGAAGTCTATGGGCAGGCCATTGGGCCCTGGTGCCTTACCTCCCCTTAGCAGCCCGATTGCTCTCTTAACCTCCTCCATTGATGGTGGGGCCTCCAGTTCTCCCACTTCCCTGAGTTCCAGTTTGCTAATGGGAGCCTTCCTAAAGAAGGAGTCATACTGCTCTGTGGTAGGGGAGCCTTCTGAGGTGTACAGGGTGGTATAAGAGGCATTAAATTCTGCACCTATTTGCTGGGTGGAAGCATCATTCATCTTAATTTGGCCTATTGTCCTCTCTCCCGCCCTCCTTTTTAGTTGCCAAGCCAGAAATTTTCCAGCCCTATCACCATCAAAGTATAATTCCACTTGCATGAGCAAGATGGCGCACTCCACCTGTCCTGTGCTTAGGGTATTGAATTGCCACTTAAGGTTCTGTAGGACTCTGTACGGGGTTGGCGAGGGCCTAGCCATGTATGCCCCCTTGTAGGCCTCTATTTTAGTTCTAAGCTATTCCATTTCCCTCTCTGAGGTCCGCTTTTTATGCACAGAGTAGGCAATGACCTGGCCTCTTACATAAGCTCTTAATGTCTCCCACCTCGTTGCGTGTGAGGTATCTTCCCTGTGATTCATGGTCGGATATTCCTGTATAGTCTAACATACTGTAAAGGAGCAAAAAATGAAGTTCCATTTTAAAAGTATCCATTGCTACTGCTTAGAAAGGAGACGCACGGAGATGGTGCTGATGGCGGAAGAATTTTAATGATTATAAAAAATAATCATAGTAAGAGATTACAAGTGGTACATCCTTCATTCTTCATTCTTAATTTTCAATTCTTAATTAATCATTCTTAGTTTCAATTCTTCATTTTCAGTTCTTCAAACTAACAGTGTATAGTGGCTTGCTTATATAGTGGAAGACAGTACTGTGGTTGTGTATTATTAGTACAGAACAAGTATAAACATCATCTTACAAGGCAATGCTCTTTTTAGTTCTTGCATGACAAGGCAAATCTCTATTTAGTTCTTTGCATGACCTAATCCTTACTTAGCTCAAATGTATTGATAGTGTAAATTATACTACTATATAAGGATAGCAATAGTAGTCATTACCAGTTATTAAGATCTAGAAGGAAGAAATAGGTTTGCACTTTAAGAATGTGCTTACAAGCTTTTTAGTCTGTTCTGTCCTCCTGATAATAAAAGTCAAAAGGGTAACTTGAACACTATCCCTGTATTTCTGTCTTTGCAGACACTTAAAACACCTGTTTTCTATCACTCACATGATTAGTACAGTTATCAAAAAAACACTTTGATTATTACAACTTGTGGATCCGTTAAACTTGTAACTTCACAAATTATATGATTTAGCTTCATAGATCATTTGTTACACAAACACATTATGTTTTAGACCAAAATAAAGTTTTGCCTGCAATATTGGGACACATTTTTTTATCCCCTATTACACATACTAACGTACTATTTGCCAGCAGATTAGGCCTTACGGTCTATCGAGTCTGCTCGAACCTTAGTTCCTTAGTTGGGTGCCGAGACCCTCCCATCCCTTGTGCTCCAGAAACCCTTATCATCCATCCCAACCCCCCTGGGACAGGCCATCATCTGATACATCCACTTTCTGTGTCTGTCCCACCCTCTCTTGAAGCACTCCACTGTGGATCTCTGAACCAGCTCACCAGGAAGTGCATTCCAAGGTCCACCACCCTCTCAGTGAAAAACCTCCTCCTCTTTTCCCCTCACCTTCCACTTCCAACTTCAAACCATGCCCTCTGGTGATACCTCCCTGCTTTAGTCTAAAAATCCCTCCATGTTTACCTATTTATTCCTTGAGGTGCCTGAGACCTCAATCATGTCCCCCTGTCTCTCCTCCTCCAGTGAAAACAGGCAGAGCTCCTCAAGTCTGTCCTCATCGTCAAATCCCTAGCCTCATATCATCTTTGTTGCCCTCCTCTGTACCCTCTCCAGGAGCTGTATGTCCCTCTTCAAGTGTGGTCTCCAGTACTGTACACAGTACTCAGGTGTGGTCTAACCAGTCCATTGCTAGCGGCAGAATCCTTCTTTGCTCCTAGAGGTGATCCTCCTTACGATGCATCCCAACATCCTGTTTGCCTTGCTAGCTGCTCTCCTGCACTGCTAGAAGTAATTCATACATGCATCCACCATGACCCCTAGGTCTTTTCCCTATTAGGGCCTCCAGCGCCTCCTCCCAGGAGTGTACCTGTGTTTAGGGTTTTTCCGACCAAGATGCAACACCTTGCACTTGGTGATATTGAAATTTAATTTCCATGTGTGAGCCCAGCTTTCCAGGGTGTCAGGTCCTTGCAGGGCCAACCTCCCTCTTCTCCCTCAACTACTGCTCCATCTTGGAGTCATCTCGAAGAGACTTATTTCACACCCTATAGCCTCCCTGATGTCCGATATGTATCATTACACAGGATCGGACCCAGGACCGAGCCCTGCGGTACCCCACTACCAACCTCTCCACAGACCACTACTCTCTGAGTGCATCCAGCTAGCCAGTTTTCAATCCATCTGACCATCAAAGGGCCTACTCCTAACCCCATCAGTTTCTCTACCAGACCATTGTGGAGGCAGAGTCAAATGCCTTGCTGAAGTCCAAGAATAATACATCCACAGGCTTACCCCTGTCCAGTTCTGATGTTACCCATTCATAGAACTCCACAAGGTTGGTTTGACATGATCTACCTGGCACAAACCCATGTTGCCAACTATCCAGACCTCCCACCTCCTCCAAGTACACCCCCAATCGTTTCTTTAGTATAATCTCCATTAATTTTCCCACCACCGAGGTCAAACTGATGGGTCTATAGTTACCTGGTACTTCCCTTGACCCCCCTTTATGGATTGGTACCACATGTGCCTCTCGCCAATCCCTAGGTACCCTCCCTGTCTCAAGTGACCTGCTGAAAAGCTCCGCCAGGGGTGCAGCTAGTATGTCCGCCAATTCCCATAGTACTCTCGGATGAATGCCATCCGGCCCAGGAGATTGTCTTTCTTTGGGGCCTTGAGGGCTAACCACACCCTTTTGGTGGAGATAGCATCATCCGTCCCCTCCACCTTACTGGCCTTTTATCCTTACCCAGATGTGACACCCTGGGGTACCTCTCCCTCCCTCTTGCTCCATTTCTGTTGCTTCCCTGATCCCACTTACTGACGCCCTTCTATCCCCTTCGTGCCTTGCTTTGTAGATATCCCATCCCTCCCTAGTGAACACAGAGGCAAAGTACTCATTAAATACCTCTGCCTGGTCCCTCGCTCTTCCATCCACCCTCCTTCTGATCTCAATCTGCTGAGATGGCCCTTAGTTTTCTCTGCTCCCCAATGTACCAGAAGAACCCTTTTCCTCCCGTATATCCCTGTGCCAGCCGCTGCTCTTACTGGACTTTGCTCCCCTCACCATCTGGGTGACTTTTCTAGATGCAAGCTGGTACATTTCCTTATCCCTATCCCTCTTGTTGTTTTATATTTTTTGTAGGCCACCTTCTTTTCTCTAACTGCTACCTGTACCTCACTGGACCACCAGCATGGTTTATGTGACCTTGCTCCCTTATGTTTCAACTTAGCGTAGATCCTGACTGCCTCATGAAGTCCCTGTTTTATGACCTCCCATCTCCTTTCCACACTTGTCATTGAGGTAATCCCCTTCAAGTGATCCTTGAGAATATTTCCCATGCCCATAAAGTCTGCCCCCTGAAGTCCACTGCCAGTGTCCTAGATCTCACCCCCCCCCCATGCTTATTTGAAACCAGACAGTATTGTGGTCGCTCCCAGTCAGGGGGTCCTGTAGAATCATGTCCCTTACCAGGTCCCCATCTGCCAGAACCACATCCAGGACATGCCCCTCCTTGTGGGCTCCATCACATGCTGTGTTAAGAACACATCCTGGAAGCCATCCAGCAGCCTCTGCTCCTTGGCCACCTTAGGGACATGGTTCCCCAGTTTGTACCTGGCATATTAAGGTCCCCCATCAACACCACTCCTTCCCCTTTTGGTCCACACTGGGCAATGATGTTGTCCAGCAAACCATTCTCTAGAACATCACTCATCCCGGGGGGCCTATATGCTATACCCAGCTTGACCTTATCTCCTGCTGGGGATCGTAAGGTGACCCATAAGGCCTCCACGTTACCCTCTGCCTCTTCTACCCTAGCAATTTCTATGTCATCTCTAATGAACATAGCCACTCCACCCCCTCTGCCCTCCTTTCTATCCTTCCTAAGCATAGTGTACCCCTGTATGTTTAGGTCCCAGTCATGGTTTTTGTTGGCCCACGTCTCCGTGACCGCCGCCACATCCACCCCTCGAACAGCATGGCCTGGAACTCTGGCATCTTGTTTCCCAAGCTCCTGGCATTTACTAACACCAACCCCGCCCTTATCTCTGATCCTCTTTGTTGAACCCCACCCAGATTCCTTATACTTCCATCCTCCCTCTGCTCCTCCTGAAACCTCCACCCCAGTCTGTTTCCCCTCCCCTTGGGCTGAAGGCTACTCCCTCATCTGGAGGAGGCTTCTGGTCAGCCCCTCGCTTATCCCTTCCCCCCCTCACAAGTTTAAACCCCACCTTTCTTGTATGTAGTCAGCCATCCCCTGTTTAAGGGCTTCCTTCCCTAATGGGGCAAGATGAAACCTGTCCTTGGCATATAGTCCCTTATCCTCCCATACTCCATTCCAGTTCCCTAACACTCCCGACCCACTCTCTTCACCCCACTTCCTAAGCCAGTCATTAACCTCTGTGAGCTTCATTTTTTTCTCCACTGAGGCCTTTGGTACTGGCAATATCTCCAAAAGGAAATGTTGCATCCATTATCCCGACAGACTCTGGCAAATTCTTGGGGCCTTGCTTGGATTTCCAAAATGTTATTTCCCTCTAGATCATTAGTTCCCAAATGCACCAGGAAATCCGGTTTCCCTCCACAATCCCTAACCATTTCATACACCATGAACTTTGCTCTGTGCACTGTCAGCCCAGAGATACTCACTACCTTCACCTGGCTATGGCATCCATCCCCCTGTCCCTCCCACTGGATATCCCTAATCATTGAGTCTCCCAATAACAGAACCTTAACACCGCCATCATCCTTATGGTTACCTCCACTATGCCCTCTCAACCCCCCTTCCCCCCCTTTATTCATGATCTCAGTTTCATGGGAGTCTTCCTGCCTTATTAGAGACCCCCTTGTCACCCTCCCCTTTCTGCCTCCCTTGCTATTTTGCCCACTTAACTCAAACCCTCTGAATAGGTGTCCCTTTAACCCTCTCTTATCGAACCATTTATCCTGGCCCTGATGGTTTCCCTTCCCCACATCACCATCCTCCCCTTGTAATAGTACCCTGCCTCCAGAGGCTCTCTGTGGGTCCCCTTTAGCTAGGGCCCCATCCTTGGTACAACCCCCTGCTGAAGGGGGCTCCTCTCCCACCTCCTTGTCTCCCAGTTTCTCTCCAATCATGCTCTCCTCCCTCATGTCTGGAATATGTTGCATCTCCCCCATTTGCTTAACATATATGTTTCCCCTTCTCCCTCTGGGACTATTTCTATCCTTTCCATAGCCGGTCTGTGATGCCCTGTGGGTATCCAACTCCCTCCCCCCGGCCTCTGTATAAATTTCCTCATTTCCACCAACCCCTTCCTCCCCCTCTAGGTTGCTTAGTAGCTCAAATTTATTGTGACACTGTATGTCAGCCTCCATCAAGTAACCCGAGTTTCCCCTGACTGCATCTCTAAACTGCCCCCCTTCTTCCCCTTTTGCTCTGTTCACCTTAGGAGCTCCCTTCCCACAGTCTGCTGTTTTAGGCTTCCGCACAACAGCCCCTCTTGACTCTTCCCCCTCCACTCTCTTTGTATTCAGAATGTTCACCCCGTACACTTTCCCCTTAGCATCAACTTCCCTATCTAAGGGTCCTCTGTCCCTAATATCCCCCCTCCTTCTTGCTGTAACATAACGTCCTGTAATTTCAGAGCGTTGCCCCAGCCTCCCCTCAGCCCCACCCTTCTGCTGCCCATATCCACACCCCTTATCCTTGGACACCCCCCCAGCTCCCCCAGCTTACTCCTTAACCAATATACCTCACTCCTGATACAAGATAGCTGTCTACAGAGTGGTCAGCCCCCTCTCTCAGGCCCAATTTAGAATTATTGCCATCCCACAGCCTGTGCAGCCTACAATCCTTCAAGATGCCTGCCATGGTGGAATATGGCCACCCTGTTTATCCCTCTGTTTATAATGGCACACCCCTTTCTCAGTCCCTTTCCCTGGAATACAGTTTCTCTCTATACTGACTGTAGTTATTTACAAACCCAATTTCAACCCCACCAATAAAGTTCCCAAGTCTCACAAACACATACAGTCTAGGTGTGAAAGCAGACATCAGGCTACGTATGATGTCACAAGCCCACCAGCTCCTGTTGCTTGAATTTCAGTCCCAAACAGAAATACTCAGCCTTCAATCCCAACCCCAGTGGCTTTTCAGTATTTAGAAAGCCTCCTACAAAACAGGGTGGTGTGAGGGCTCTTACCAAACACCAGGCAAACAACACATTTAAATTTCCCTCTAATTAACCCTGCCAAACAACTGTCCCCAAGCCTCCAAAGTTACAATATCACAGCCCAAGTAACAGTTCTAATTCAAGGTAATAATTTTTAACACATAGAACTAATTTCACTTACAAACTATTCAAATATTTCAGTTAAAACAGAATATAACCCCAGACCTCTGTCCTACCAGCCTGCTGCTTAAGTTCCCAAGTAGTCCCATTAAGTCCCATTAAGAAAGTAAGGACATTTTTATCCTTTAATAATAGAGGGTCCAACCTCCAGGCACAGCTCCCTGCTGGGGCCCCCCCAAACAGGGCCAAGTAGGGTTGCATGGTCCGATATCAGGATCGGTGAATACCTTGCCCTCTCCACCTGCCACAGGATAGAGGAGATAACCAAAAGCCAGTCCAGCCTGATATGGGTGATGGGCATGGGAGAAAAAGCTGTGCTCCTGGCTGGCCAGGTTCTGGTGTTTCCAAACATTCACAAGCTTATATGTTTCCTCTAGGGCCCCTAGTGCTTTCACCTTCTGTGACATTGGAATTGGGGTTAGGTTGGACCTGTTCAATGCTACATCTTTAACACATTTATTGTCCCCCACAAAAAAAAAAATCTATGGTCCCAGGAGTGTGAACATGTCCACTGCCAGCCTATGAAAGAAACCAGGATCGTCTATGTTTGGTGCATAGACTGACCCAACTGATATTGTCCCCACTCCCTCCAAAGTTACATTAGCTAGGACATCTCTCCCCCAGAAGTCCTTCAGTTCCCAATGAACAGCTACCCTGGTGCCCCTTGGGAACCATATAGCACCCCATACTCCCTTCAGTTTTAAGAATTTCAGTTTGTGACATATGTGTCTCCTGCAGCAGTAGGACCCTAGCATGAGCCTTTCTGGCTTCTGCCACCACCCTTTTCCACTTTACCATGGATTTCAACTCGATTACGTTCCACATAACCATATTTATTGGTTCAGCCATTTTCCCTTTGCAGTGCATAGTCATGTGACAACTCTATATACTCTTTTCTCGACATTAGTTTCTTTATACTGCACGTTTTTCACTTACGTTGTTGATTCACTGTCTTGTATGTATTTTTAATTGTACCTCCTCCCTGTTCTCTCCCTCCCTTTCCCTCCCTTCTTACCCTTAGAGCAATGTGAAATACATATGACACAACAATACATTGAATGTGAACATCCCAACTGAACCCCCCCATCCCCCTTGGCTGGGTTTGAAACTACCCTGCCAGCATTCCTCTGCCAAGTAATTGTGGAAGAAATAGGGTCTGGACTTGGGTGATTTTAGGCACAAAGTTTAACTTGACACCCAGTCCTGCTTCCCATTCTTGGATGGGATCCTTAATTACACAGCAACTGATCCGCTTCCTGAGATCGTCGGCTGGGCACCAGGGTCTGGCACATCCCCCTATATATATATAAAAAAATTCACTCAGTTTAAAACTGTATCATTCTCTCCATGTAGGTTAATAACATTGATTGGTTGTGTGTCATGGGGGGACACTTCCCCGGGCATGCAGGACCCCATGCACCACCTCCCCGACTAGGCACACCAGTGGTTGATGAGGCGGCTGAGTCGGCCATGGCAGCACACCCCGAACCTATGACCCCACCGGCCTCCCCCCTGAGGCCCCAAGGGGCAGGGTAAAACCCACCGAGATCCAATAAATTATTCTTCATTCCCCCCCTCGTACACAACCATGTAAATATCTAGAGACTGAGAAGGGACCCCCTCTCTCTCCAATTTAACAGCTAGTTAAACAGCATTATATCTCCTAGTAACTGGCAAAGCTATTTTAATACTCCAACTGGACTTTAAACCTGGTGATCCCCCCCTATGGTCCAGACCGATGTCTTTCCATATATCCCGCATGGAGGGAACCCCGATTCACAAATTTCCTAGTTGATGCCAATATGCATGACTGGACTGGGGATTTTGTCCCCACACGCTGAAACCCATGTCCCCAGACAGGGTTGAGTAGTCCATGGGGATTCACCGTAGGTCTTGTCATGGATCGGCAAATGAGACAGTTTGGCCTTGAAGGCCCTGTGGCACATACATTTAAGTCTCGACACTTGGGAAGCAAGAAGGTGCACATTTGCGGGATCTATGTGATAATGGCAATCGCAGAATAGTGATCGCTGTTAGGGGGAATGGAAATCACTGAAAAAATATTTTGGCGATGCAGTGCACAGCAAAAGAGCACCAGGGACTTAGATTTTAAATGTAAATGTTGGGGGCTGCGCCCCCAGCACCTCCCTACTTAAGGATTTTCAACTCCAGTGGGGTGCAAACCTCCCTAAACAATTTTTGGGCCAGGCACAACAAAAGGCACCTGTGCCAGGACCTGAACCCAGCACCATGCCTGAGCCCTGAACCCACTCACCATGCCACAGGAGCAGCTCAGCAGCTCACTGCAGCACCACCCTTCACAATCCCTTCTTCCCATCCCACCCCACACTCAGCATGCTTGCTCCCCCCACACGCATATAGGATGTCACTATATTTGCTCACCCCCACCTAATTGGCCGCCCTCCCTTGTCACTGTAGTGTAAGGCACTGCAATTGAGTCACCATTTCGGTAAGCACCCAATCATGGTCACCATACTCACAGGATATCCACATTTGCACATTGCAGTGGGCTATTCATGAAGTTGATGCTCATAATCTGTCTCTTGGGGCCCGTTCAGATCAGGACCTTCCTGAGCAAGTTGATGAGGGGATCCCCCCTCTTGAGACTCAGAGCTCACCATGATATATCGTGAAGAAGGCCTCCCAGCACTCCCTCATGGCCCCATTTACCAATCCGGCCCGGTATAGGCTCAGCTTTCAATTTCTATCACACTATCCTCACCAGATCCCATGACTCCAGTCTGCAAGTTAGTCCCCCCCCCCATGCTCCCCTCTGCAGTTGTCTTGCTGGAGCAGAAAGAAAGTTGCATTAAGCAAGCCATTCAAAAAAAGATACTCATCTGATCTCTAGGGGGTCATAGGTAGTGACCCCCCCCATGCTGCTCGACTTTCCTTTTCCACCCATCATTCTGCTTCGAAATAATCAGTGAAGACTCTGGATGGTCTACCAGATCGTTCGATCTGGAGCTTAGCTGGTTAAAAAAATGCAAATGTCCAATCCAGGGAGTACAGGTGAGATTGGACTTTATTGAATTTCTGGTGCTTCACCTGCATTTCCCTGCTATAATCTTGGTAGATGAATGCCTTTGAGTTCCCACACTGTATTGGACCATGGCATTTTGCAGCTGCCAGGATTTGCTCTTTGTCCCTGAAGCGGAGGTATTTAATTAAACTATGGTGGGCCTTCTCTCCTGCCTTTGGAGGGGACCCCATGTGGTCAAACTTTTGACTTTCCAGTGTTGCAGCCCCTCAGCTGCATTCCTTCCGGCAGCCCGATGATCCGGAGATTGGATCTACGAGAGCCATTCTCCTGATCATCCACCTGGGCCTGTAACTCAATCACCGCTTTCTTAGCTTGTTTTTTGTCCCTGGCCACAATAGCAAGTGAGTCTTCCAGTTTGCTCACCTGGTTCTCCAGCTCAGTTCTTTTATTCGAATGGGCCCCAGTTGTTTCTGAGATCCCAGTGACCACATGTTGTAAGTGGCTGATCTGTGCTGCGATGTTTGTGAATCCAGCCTGCATTTGTACTTGCATACTTGCCAGAGTCACTGGCACACCGGCTAGTGACCGCTCAAGTTCCAACATGCCGCACTCAACTTCCACAGCTGCCAGGGCCTGTTGGCAGGTTCTTGGCTCTGGCCCTGCACAATGATCTGCTGGGCCATCTACTGCTTCAAAGTTGAGCTTGGATTGCTTACTTGGATTGTTTACTTTTGTTCATACCTGCTGCCCAATGCTTCAGCCAAGGCTCCGATCCTTGTTGCTGCTCACAGTAAGATTTTTGGACTTTATTGATTCGATTTCAATAATTGTGCCTAGGAAGCTCAGCTAAAATGCTGCCACCATCTCCAAGTGTTAGCCACACCCCCTGTGACCCACCTTGACCTGCTCGCACTCACGTTCTCCGTACCAACAGTGTGAATATATGCCTCGCTCTCCTTTTCTCTTCATAATTTATTTCTGTATAACTTACAGCAGAGTAAAGCAGCTCTGTTGTCTTAACTAAACACTGTGCTATAGCGCCATCCCAAGTAAACCATATTGTCTCTCAGCTGATCAGCCTCCCGACCTGTGGCTCTCTGTTTGTCTCATGATTCTTTACAGGCGGTGGCTTTCAGCTGGTTAGCACATCTTTCTGCCTTCCTTCCTCTGCTCACTGCCACTATTCTGTAATATTTGAAAAAAAAAGCTAATGCAGGCAAATACAGCTGAAAATACCAGGAGCTACATGAGGCATTCATTATACCTGGTATTTCACTATGGCAGGGTTTGCTATAACAAGAGGTTACTATACATGGTGCTGCTGCATCCTAAAAGGCATTTTAATAAAAAAAAATTTTATTTCTTTTGTTACATTCTAGCGAGATGGTGCATGAGAAGTGGCTTTGCGATGGAAAAAATGAGTGATGGGGGTGTGACAACTGGTGAGAAAAAGCAAGTGAGAGTGATGCAGGCCCAGCCACAATAAGTGAGAGAGTCTCCTTTTACTGACTGGTGAGCCTCGTTTGTTGCCGATGTTTCCTTCCCTCCCCCACTGATAGATATCACAACCTCTGCTCTTTACATTTTAGAATTCCACAATATTGAGAATTTTCTCTGCTTGAACAAAGCACCATTGAAGATTTTGTAATTTAAACATGTTGCCTGACTGAAATTTATGCTGCAAGGTAATAACATGATGTCGACTGGGGGGGGGTGGACAGCTTACCAGGATAGTTTGTGAGCAGTTAACAGGTCAGCTTAACAGGAGCGAGATCACTATCTGCAGCTGCTGCTGTTTGTGGGTGGGTTTGCTTAAGTGAGAGGGAAATCTCTTGGCACCATACATGGCAGGAGGAGCATGCAGACAGGTGGTTGGGCATAGAGTACATTGTAAACAGTGTGAGAGAGAAATATAGAAGCCAGCTAATGTGAACAGCAGGACAGGAGAAAATCTGCATTGGAGATTAGAGGCTTTGTTAAACAAGCTAATAATATAATGGTTTAAAGGGTTGAAATGGTATTTAAAGGTGTGCTTTTAATGTTATTTGTATGTGAGGTGGGGGTTGGAAGTTTGGGGTTATAAAAGTTTGCTTTTCTATAATTTTGGGGGTGTATGCTTTCCTGCCTTATAAACTTAGCTCCAAAATATATTTTTCAAAATATTTCTGGGAGGCAAGGCTATCTATCTGGACTGCATCCTGGTTTCTGGAAGGGTTCAGGACCCAGTGGTTCTTACCATGTAAGGCACTGGGTTCTGAACCCTCTCAGCCAATCAGGATGCAGCAGATTCCTTACAGATGTTATCAATTAGAATCACTTGTCAACTGATTCTGTCTCACTGTGACTGTCCACCCTGAAACCAAAGGAGTCCTTACGTGTCTTCATGTGTGGACTGCACCCTCAGGGAGTGTAAATAAGGCATTCTGTGCACCAAAAGAACCTGAAGATTGAAAATAACTCCAGAAGAATGAGCCGATATACATTATCTAATAATTGGTCCAGGTTAAAAGGCCTAGTCCTTTCCTGTGAGTACAAGGCCCTTGGTTAGATCACTGGAACCAAACCCTTGAAGGCTGTATTGTTGGAGCCATGTCCTTGCAGGCCTCAGCCCAGGTTGAGGCATATGCCCGAAGGTTTTTGGAGCATGCACCTGACAGTAGTTGGGTGTGTGCCAAGTTAACATTGAAGCAAGTGCTCAAGTAGTTTAACAACTACCTGAAGTAAAAACAGAACAATGAGAGGGTACAGCCCATGTGAGTAAACTGATATGAGTACTGATCCCCTATGAAATGAGCCGCATGGCCACCTTGCAGATGGTTGGACATAACTTAATGGAGGCAGATCATCAGTTCAAAGGCCCACAGTCAGGAGGCCCAGTGAAATCTAGAAAGGGGAGCAATGCCATGGCAGCAAATGTCCAAGGTGGTAGAGGAACACTGAAGGAAAGACAAGCAGAGCAGAAGACAGGAGTAGTCCAATGAAGGGATGCCAAGGGAAAGTACAGCCCAAGTAGGAATGAGCCAGCAGAAATCCCCAGTACGGCAAAGTTACCAGAGCCAGACAGCACTAAACAAGTACAGCAAAGGCAGTAGCAGAAACAGCAGCAGAAGTGGTGCACCTGGGACAGCAGGAATGGCCATCAGTGGGCAACCAGCAGCAGAAACATCAGCCATGGACTGATCAATGGGCTGAAAGGGTAAGGACTATCTGTGCACAGCAAGCTGGAGAATTGTGGAGCACAGGACCACAAAGCCAGAGTGTCAGCCAAAGGCAACTTGTGGAAACAGAAGGGACCAGAAGAAACCAGGCAGAAAACCCAGAAAAGAAAAGAGGCAATGGCCACAAAGACAGGACAACATCCAGCAGGGGCCAAGAGAGGAAACCACAGGGTCAAACCAAAGCAAACATCTGCTTGTCTGGGTAAGTTTGCCAAAGAAACTGGGACAGCAGAAGTAGCAGATGAGATGCCCAAATGCAGCAGCAGCAGCAAGGGAGTAGGAGGACAAGTGGAGAGAATGGGAGAACAGGCATCTGCAATGCTGCTGTACCTGAAACTAGCATCCAAGGATGCTTAGGCATGTACAGTTAAATATCATTCAGTAAGGGGAGTACTGTGAGTTCCCTACTATCCCACCAAACCACAGTAACCCTATAATTGTTGTGACTAGAGATGCAGCGAATTTAAAATCCGCACGTGAAGTGGCCACTTCGCGTTACTGCTGTCTCTTATCGCAGAAATTAGCCATTGAGGAGTACTCCTCCGCCTTGTGATTATGACTTGACTTCGCGTTGTTATTCTGTCTTAACGCAAAGTAAGGCGGAATGACAACAATAGACACTTTAGGCAGCCCCCCCCACACACATCACATGGCTTACAGTACTGTAAGTCACATGCTTTAGCCACGCAGGAAGGAAGTGAGTCATACCAGCAGATACTTTCACTTTCTCCTTTGCAGAGGTAGAAGGAGGAAGGATAGTGTAGGAGAGGAGTGTGTATTTCTTGTTTAACTTGCTTTTTTCAACGTTATAAAAACCAACAGCTTTTTTAAAAGCTAATTCTTTAGTTTTTGTTGTACTGTTTTGTGACTGATTTATTTGTTTTTTAAGTTTTGTTTTGTGTAAGTATGTGTGTGTCTGTGTGTGACTGTATGTGTGTGCGTGTGTGAGTCAGTCGTCATCGCGTGACACGTCAGAGTGGAGAGGGAAGGAGAGTTATGGACCAGGGACTGTTTGTGGCCCATGTTGGCCAGAGGGGAGTGCAGACACATGGGGGTCAGCATGGGCAGGTGTCACTGGACCGCTCCAGATTATTTGGTCCAGCCCCCCCCTCCGGAAGCAGCAACATCACCAGTGCCACCTCCACATCCAGCAAGTCTGCCGCTGCCACCACTACCACCACCACCATCTGTACCAGCTGCAGGAGGTCCAGCAGCACCATCTTCCACTTCACAGCAGCAGGTAGAGCCCCCCCAGGTGCACAATGACAGTGCTGCCGGCAATACATCTGCCCCTGTTGTGCCTGGTCCCTCCCACAGCTCGATAGTCTGGCAGTTCTTCAACTGTGTCGGGGGGGGGCAGGAGCATTGTGGTGTTCCTGCTTTGTGGTGTGCAGGTGTGCTGTGGCCCCCGGGGGACACATCTGGGGACTGGGGGCCAGAGGACACACATGATTAACCACTACAAGGTGGAGTGGCAGGCTGCCACAGAACGGGCCAGGCCTCCACCTGCTGGCCCTTCTGTGGCAGTGGCAGCAGGTGCTGCTGCTGTGCATCACCAGAGCAGGAGGAGGGCCACAGCAGCAACTGCTGCTCCACCACTACCCCCACCACTGCCACCAGCACCACCCTCACCACCACCACTACCTGCCTTTCCTCCTGCAGCAGTGGACCCCACCACAATGCCTGCAATGCAGTCAGAAACAGCACTGCTGTGGGCTGTGATGGAGGAAAATAATCAGAGGATGGGTGCTGTCCAGCAGCAGATGGAGTGGATTGAGCAGCTGCAAATTGTGTTGATGCTTCATCTGCTGCTGGAACATCATGGGATCGAGCATTAGGTTTTGTTTTCTGCACACCCCCCTGCTGTACTGTTTTGTGTTTTGTTTTGTTTAATACCAGACAGAGGGAAGGCCACAGCATTAGTTTAAGGGGAAGCAGTCAGCAACAAGAGCGCCTGCATCCTGCACCCTGCAGCCTTTTAAGTATGATGTGGCATTTTTCTCACGCCGCAACATATTTCATTATACTAAAGAAATGTCAGCAACCTGGAAGTACGGCAGATGCTATGGGGGCTCCATTATGTGTAAACGTGCAATGTCGACACACCATGGGTTTCAATACAAAAGTATTTGAAGTGCATGGTGTGTCTCCGACGTACCTTTCCTTTATACATAATGGGGCCCCCATAGCATCCGCCATCCTTCTGGGTCGCTGATTCTTTCTTTGTTAAAATAAATTATGTTGCGGCACGAGAAAAATGCTGCAACATACTTAAAAGGCTTAACCAGAGGGTGAGCCTTGCACTGGGCAGGACGCAGGAGCTCATGTTGCTGACTGCTTCCCTTTAAATATATAAATGCACATACAGTCATACATGCTCCTTATATGGGTGCCTTACCTCCAGGGTAATCTTTCTTTCTCCACATGTCCTAACATTCCATAGTGCAATACTTTTCTGGCAAAAATGCTCGTAATTTCAGTAAACCGGGACCCGGAGGACTTCCTGTTCTGAAGATCCGCCCAAGTTCTGCCACCTTGCCCAGCAATATTATGACATGATGCCAGGGAGAGCACAGGGGTGTGCTTTATTATAGTGAATGGCCCGCAGCTTTCCAAATATTTCTTTATGTTATAATGGTCAGTTTGTGGTGAAACATGGGCACGTTTCCACTAACAAGGCTCTTGTTAGTTGAAACGTGCCCACGTTTCACCACAACGTTGCTGAGCATGGGGGCAGAACTTGGACGGCTCTTCAGAACGGGAAGTCCTCCGGGACCCGGTTTACCAAAATTATGAACATTTTTGCTAGAAAAGTATTATTTAAGGACATGTTGAGCAACAAAGATTCCCCTGGAGGTTAGACACCAATATATTGGGTGCAGTACCATCCATAACTATGTAACTTGGTGAATCTCTTTAAAGCAGCAGTGCAACAATCTGCTGAAAATTTTGACTTATACTTTTTTTACGCTATTTTACATTGCCACTTTTCTTACATCCTGACTTGTATGATACTATTCTTTCCAGTATTTGAGTCTGCTTTAGTACTTTTTTCATGTGTGAGATAATAAAAGGAGCACTTCTTTTAATATGGTGCAGACCAGGTCTTCATCGGTATTTTGCACTGTTTTCTCCATCAGTTGTTATACGTTACTTCTGTTGTCAAATTAACAATTACGCAGCACGCAGTGTTTTGTGACATCACAGAACAATAGTTGTTCAAAAACAGCTGCAAATAGTGATAAGAACCTGGTCAGAACAATATTAAATGGCGTGCTCCTTTTTTATTTTCAGACATGAGAAAAAGTAGTAAAGCAGACACAAGTTGTGAAAAGAAGGGTATCATACAAGTCATGAGGTAACTAGTGGCCGGCAACGGCGACAATGTAAAATAGCATAAAAAACTATAGGTCAAAATTGTCAGCACATTGTTGCAATGCTGCTTTAATTTATAATTTAAGTATGACATTATGTGCTCACAATCACAACACACAAAATGCATCTGCCTTGTGTCCAGAAAATTGACAAGTGGTAACAAAGTGAAATGGGACTATTTCAGCACATACAAAGTCACCCAGAATGTATAGCAGAGTCACTCATGCACACAGTGGTCATACAGAGTCCCCATATTTTTTCTTCATGCCCAAAATGCATCCTCCTTGTGTCCAGAAAATTGACAAGTGGTGATAAAGTGAAATGGGATTGTTTCAGCACATACAAAGTCCCCCAGAATTAATGGCACACTCAGACATGCATGCAGTGGTGGCACAGAGTCCCCAGATTTTTTCTGCATGCCCAAAATGCATCCGCCTTGTGTCCAGAAAATTGACAAGTGGTAATAAAGTGAAATGGGATTGTTTCAGCACATACAAAGTCACCCAGAATTGATGGCGCACTCAGTCATGTGCCCAGTGCCCCAGAATAAAATGATGACCATGAGTGAACTGTTGCTGGTCCAATGTGTGCTGCGATTCAAGCAAATGCAATGTGATCATTTCAATTGGATGGAAGGGTGCCCTTTGTCTGTACACTAATAGTAGCCTTGGTGAGTTTATATATATAGATACATATTTCTGTATTTTGTAGGTGAGGGGGGTTGACATGGACATGTACTCATGGTATTGTTCTGTATCACAGGTCACAGATACTGTTGGTGTGCACATTCCAGTGCGCGATGAGAACTTTTTTCATATAAATTTGCAATGGTTAACTCTCAAGCACATGAAGGTAAGAATTTATTTTTTTGGGGTGGGGGAAAGCATATTTGCAGGTTTGACTGTAATGGTTTCTTATTTTGTTACTTCTTCACAGATTTTATCTGTATCCTTCTCGAGTCTGGTTGTTAATGTTGGCCATGGTCATCTAATGAAATGACTTCTGCATGTTGATGTGAGCCCCAGCCCGGAGGGTGGGGGGGCTGATGTTGAAGAACTTCTTTGGATAAGGTCACTTTGTCAGAATAACAAAGCATCAGGAAGTTTCTTAAAAAAAGAACTGAATGACTTCTTACAACTTAATTGTTATGTGTCCCTCCTTGGTTTCCAAATCTCAATCCCTAAAGTCAAGTTACATTTGAAAGCCACATCTTGTCAACGAACACAACCTGTGTGCAATATTTGCTGCAGTCTTTACAAAACAATGAAATGGATGAAATAAAATCTTCATACTTTCCAGAATGGATTTCACATGGATATTACATTGCTTCCTCTCTGTACGGTACAGCTACAGTACCATTCCCAATGAGTTTTAGCGATGGAGCCTTTTTTTGTTACCCTGTAAAAGAAACAAAAGAAGTGTACTGTAAGTGTTTTACCATTGCAGCTCTGAAAAGCTACAGAAAACAAAACATACAACTAAAGGAAGTGAAGCAGCATAACAAACATGAGTAGCATACTCACTTTATGGTTTAAATATTAAGAAGCTTTGCGTCTCTGGATGATGGATGTGGTGGTCCAGACAGACTCATGGTGGCAGTGGTGGCAGTGGCTAACATCAGTCCTGGTGGTGGTGGTCTGGGGGGCAGACAGACTCATGGTGGCAGTGGATAACATCAGTCCCGGTGGTGGTGGTCCGGAGCGCAGACAGATTCATGGTGGCAGTGGATAACATCAGTCCCGGTGGTGGTGGTCCGTGGGGTAGACAGACTCACGGTGGCAGTGGCTAACATAAGTCCTGGTGGTGGTGGTCAAGGGGGCAGACAGACTCATGGTGGCAGTGGCTAACATCAGTCCTGGTGGTGGTGGTCCAGGGGCAGACAGACTCATGGTGGCAGTAGCTAACATCAGTCCCAGTGGTGGTGGTCCGGGGCAGACAGACTCATGGTGGCAGTGGATAACATCAGTCCCGTGGAGGTGGCCTGGGGGGCAGACAGACTCATGGTGGCAGTGGATAACATCAGTCCCGGTGGTGGTGGTCCAGAGGGGGGGCACACCACCTTTTAAAAACTTCAGTTAAAACCTGCCAACATTAACCACATCATCATCCTCATAAAGAAAGCTGCCCTCACAGTCATCGATGTCTGAAGTTTGACCACTGGGAAATTCTTTCTCCATTGTGTAATCATCTACGTTAGTGGTGGTCCATTTCAGGCAGCCACTGCCAGTGCCACCAGGATGCTCCTTTTCCATATTAGCAAGACCACCATGACTAGGCCAGGGTACGAATACCGAGGTTGCAGTCTCTGCTGGTATGTGCCTCTCATTCATTTTAATGAATGTTAGCAAACTAATATTTGCAGGAGACAGGTTTGTCCGACGATTCCTGACTATTGCACCTGCTGAGCTGAATACCCTCTCAACACTTACACTGGAGGGTGGGCATGTAAGGCACTTCAGTGCCACTGCAGTCAGCTCTGGCCATTCACTGACCTTTCCACTTCAGTACAAAAGAGGATCTTCAGTTATTGACAGATGCCTGTTTTCAGACAAATATGACACAACCATTCTCTGTGCCACACTAAGTCTAATTGTTGATGCATCATCCTGTTCTCCCGAATCATTTATTTCACAAATACCCACTTGGGACAAAGCATCCCAAAGTGGGTTGACACCAGCCACTTTGGATGACAGACCACCTGGAACTGCAGTCCCCTTCCCCTTGCAGGATATGCTTGATGGTCCTCCAGGTATACCTTCAGCTGGATTATGCTGCTGAGGTTTGCTGACCTTGGCATGTGACTTCTGTGCCCCATGAACCAAGCGCACCAGTTGACCACTGATATTTTTTACCTGTTCAGGCCCTCCCTCCAGTACTGATGCAATTCCATGTTTGTATCGTGGGTCCAGCATAGTTGCTATGGCAAAGTTGTCACTATGCTGATTGCTCTCAATGTGACGATTCTGGTCGAATACTGTCAGCATGCGTTGCAGCAATATACTGCTACTACCATCTCCGGCAACATCAAGGCTATGCTGTACATTCGCCAATGTCTGCCTCAGCACCCGCAGCAGTGGAATTGATTGGCTAATGGAGGCAGACTCGCCAATCACTGCCTGTGTGGCACGTTCAAAAGGCCGCAAAATTGTTATTACAGAGTCCATGAGGCACCACTGTTCAGTCGTCATAGACATGGAGGCCCCAGAACTGTAGCGGCTAGTGTGCATAACAAGATATTCTGAGATGGCTTTGTATTGTTCATACAACCTCTCTGCCATGTATAACTTGAGTTCCATTGGGTGACAACTTCCAGCTTCAGCGGTGCTGAGGCAGGCTGTTTGTATCTGCAACTGCTGCAGTTGGTCATGGGCCTTTTCAGATCTTGAAAGTGAGAGCAGATATGTCGTGCGGTGGCCAGTATTTCCTTTATATCAGGGTGCTGCAAACTCCTGAACCAAAAGATTTAAACAGTGGGCCACGCATGGAACACAAAAAAAAAACACCATTTGTGATGCATTTCACCACATTTGACCCATTGTCACTTGCTATGAACCCAGCTCTCAGGGACAGAGGGTTTAGCCATCTGTCAGTTTCAGTCAGTACGATGTCCAACATGTTCTCACCAGTGTGTGAACAGGTCACACTGCGCATAGCAATCGTTGCATGCTGTTGCATTCCAGGAAGATTGCTAGCACGACAATCCACCTTACTGTACTGATTATTCACACTACCAACATCACAAACAACCCCCGGCACCTGCGCCCAGTGTGCAGTTATACACAAATATGAACAACTTGCTGTTTTGTCACTTGTCCACCTATCCATACTTATATGGATGAATGGAGAGGAGGAATGTTGAAGGGCATGTCTTACTGAGTTGGACACAGTGCGGAACAACTCGGGGACAGCACGGGTAGAAAAGTATGTCCTGGATGGGACTTTCCATTTTGGACAGGCACATGCAGCAAACTGCCAGAACCCAGAATTCTCCACAAAGAAGAAGGGCAAAAGATCAATTGCCAGCATTTCCGCTACAGCAGCATTGAGTTCACGTAACACTGTATGATTCGGGGGGTACTTCAGCTTATGCGCAAAAACACTCTGTAACGTGGGCTGACTTCAACGTTTTACATGGGGTGTGTTGATCACAAATAGTTGTGCTCTGTGATGAATGGCATTGGCAGGACGTGGAGTGTGGACATTTGATGAAGACAGTTGCACAGGTGATGATAACAAACCCAGAAATGCTGTTATTTTGCCAGATTTGCCAACTGGGATTGTACCGCTTGCACTAGACATACTGCATTCACCACCACAGAAACTGCTACTCTCACCAGCATTGGACAACATTTCAAAGTCATTATGGTCCTCCATCTCATCATGCCTGTAGTAATCCTCTGCTCTTATTACGCACTACTGCACATGTTTAATTTCCTACCTGGGCTTAACAGTGGTAGAAGGGATAACATGCTGCTATATTTTGCGGTGGCGGGTGAAACGCACACTGCAAGTATTAGCTGCCAGCCTGTGCTGGGTCCACAGTGCCAAGTGCCTATTCTTAAGATGCAGTATGCTGTCCTCCACTGCCCGGATGGCTCCCCTTTTTACCTCGACTCTGCGCTTACATGGCAAACCTGGCAGATTGCAACTGAATCATCATTTGCATCTTGAACAAAAATCCCTAACAAGGGATTGTGATGCTCTGCTTTTAACATGTCCATGATGTGGCTTATTTAAGTCTGTTATTTTAAGCACTGAAGTGGGGGGGGGCACATGATGTTTCGGGCACTGCACAGCTGGACTGCAACTGACCACCACGACTACCTATCATATTGATTATGGGTCATCATCATCATCAACTAAAACCGGTAGATCACACGTTTTTACAGAGGGGGGACTCCTGCAAACAGACTCAGACACAGTCACTTTTAATTTCTTTTCTCAGGTTCCCAACTGGGGTAAAATACATCATCATCATGACGTTAAGTGCCACAGAGGATGGAATATCACATTGTATGCTATCGTTGACATGATGAGCACCACCACTGCTCACTGCCAAGGAACCCTCCTCTTGCTGATCTCTCAGCCCCTGATCGGGTAAACATCTGAGTGGCCGGGGCTACCTGGGCCAGCCATTCACACCACCACTGCTCACTGCCAAGGAACCCTCCTCTTGCTGATCTCTCAGCCCCTGATTGGGGAAACATCTGAGCGGCCGGGGCTACCTGGGCCAGCCGTCCACACCACCACTGCTCACTGCCAAGGAACCCTCCTCTTGCTGATCTCTCAGCCCCTGATCGGGGAAACATCTGAGTGGCCGGGGCTACCTGGGCCAGCCGTCCACACCACCAGTGCTCACCACCAAGGAACCCTCCTCTTGCTGGTAATCTCCCAGGCCGAACTGGGAAGTGCTGAAAGGCTCCCATTGGCCACTGCCTGTTGCTTCCATCTCCTGTTGGACTGCTGTGCTCTGTGCGGCCACTGATTGGCCTGCAATCTTGACTGATTCACACTGTTGTGCTGGGCTCTGCACCCATAGACTTCGGTGGGTTTCGGAAGAAAATTTTGGTTAAATTGCTAGACAGCTTGCTTATTTTTCTGTTAAAGTCTCAATTAATGTGTAGACCAGTCTTGATGTTCTTAGCACTCGACTTCTAAAAACTCCAGGTCTCAGCTGATAATCTAGGCTACATTACTAGGCTGCTTGCTATTTTTTTGTCAAAGTCAAAATTAATTGTGTAGACCTGCCTAAATGTTTTAGCATTGAACTGTAAAGTGCAGTTGGAAACTGCTGTAATTTAGAGCTGTGAAGCAATTCCTGCCCCTCTGCATTCACTCTTTCTCTCCACCCTCCCCCCTGCTGCTAAACCCTGCATCTCTCTTCTCCTCCCCTTGTAAATTTCATATTCTACTAAATCTCCCCTCTGTCCTCCCCCTGGTGCCAGTTCAAGCTTATTTCTCTTGTCTGTGGCAGCCTCCCCCCACCCTCTGCCAAATCCCTCTCTCTCTCTCTCTCTCTCCACTGCGCACGCCCCTGATTTACTCTCCAGTGTCACCCTTTGTTATTACTGTGACTCACAATCTGTTGCTCTGTTCCTTCCCTCAGATCTCTCAGCCCCTGATCGGGGAAACATCTGAGCTGCCGGGGCTACCTGGGACACTCGTCCACACCACCACTACTCACCGCCAAGGAACCCTCTTCTTGCTGGTAAGCTCCCAGGCCGAATTGGGAAGTGCTGAAAGGCTCCCATTGGCCACTGCCTGTTGCTTCCATCTCCTGCTGGACTGTTGTGCTCCGCACAGCCACTGATTGGCCCTGCAATCCTGACTGATTCAAACTGTTCTGATGGGCTCTGCACCCATAGACTTCAGTGGGTTTTGAGAAAATTTTCGCCCACCCCCTCCCCACCTCCCACCTCCCCACCTCCCACCTTAATTAAATAGGCCTTAGCTCTGCCCACTTCTGCCTAGGGAACCACCCTTTCATTTCCTATTGGATACTCTCTCTCCTGTGCCTCCTCTCTTTACTGCCTCTCCCTCCTCCCTGCTCCTCCTCCTCCCCTGCTAATCAACTCAGTCCCCTCACTGCCCCTGCCTCCTTTCTGTGCCTGATACCCTCCTTATATCTCCTACTGACAGTCACTCCGTCACTCTGTGACTGGCCAACCCCCCCCTTGGCATTCTGTAGCTCCCATGCACCCTTTCACTCCTGAACTCAATTGTAGAGCTGCAACCTTGTGTCTCCCTGTCTTGTTACACTCTTTAATGCCCCCCACTACCTCTCTGCTATATCCTCCTCTTTTGCTACTGCTCTTGTCTTCTCACTGCCCCACCCTCTGCCTGTTCTCCCTCAGCCACCTGCTTACCTAGTTCCCCTTGCCCCCCCGAGCCTCCACCTCATTGCCTACCTCCTGCCACTTTCACTAGCTGCCTACCACCTACCAGGCACCCTGTGCCCACTCTTCCTCCCATTCACATTGAATCATGTAAGACACCGGTACTCTGTACCCCTTTCTCCTCACCTTATTTGCCCTCTTCCCACGCCTACATCCCCCTTGCTCATGTTTCCCCACTGTCCTGAACATCTACCAACTCACGCTCTCTCACCCCCTCCATGGTACCCTCCCTCTCAATCTCATGTACCCACCTTGGGCATCTCCAATCACTATGAATTGGCCCTCTCTCCTAAATGGCCGTTGGGTATGCCCCCTGTCCACCGCTACTACTGCCACACTTTACCCACGGCTCCACCCGTTTACTTGCCCTGGTGAATCTCGGAGTTCTCTGGCCCAAAAAAATAGGAGCCAGCCATGGGTATCTCACACCAGTACTCTAAAATGTATACTTCTTCTCCTGCTATTGTTGGGAAGCATTCATCCCAATCCTGGACCAGAACTCCTACAATAAGAACAACTCAGACCAATCAACCAGGATCCCTCTCAATAATCTCACTTAACATATGCATTCTTCTTCACAAAATTGATGCCCTTCAGACTTTTGCCTGCCAGTATAACCCAGACATACTAGCAGTCGTAGAAACCTGGCTCTCACCTTTGGTTCCTGACCATGCTATCACCCTCCCTGGGTATAAATCTACCGGCTTGATCGAACATCAAAAAGAGATGGTGGCTGTGCCCTGTACCTTAAGGACACGATCAGGGGGCACCTCATCAACTTAACCCCCCAAACCACCACTGCACAGATTCTTCCTGTCAAGATCCTTCTCGGTGTACACAATAAAGTCATCACAGTTGTCACAGTCTACATTCCACCTAGAAAGCAAGGTAATGGGCTTAACGCAGTCCTGGAGTTTACCAAATCTCTCTCACCTGATTCAGAAACCATCCTCCTTGGTGACTTTAATATTAACTGGCCTACTGCAGAGGCAGGGGCATACAGGGACTTGATAGTGGCAGCAAACCTTTCTCAGATGGCTAGCTCCCCAACAAGGACAAACTATAAAACGGGTACCAGCACCCTTCTGGATTGGATCATAACAAGCCATCCCACCAGGATCACAAACACAACTGTCCTCCCTGACGCAGTTAGTGACCACTCCCCCGTCATCTGCTACTGGTCCAATAACTTCATCAAGCCCCCCCAAAAAACATTACTAGCCGGGTTCTACCTAGAGGCAAGCTACCTCATCTCAAAACCTTCCTTCATCAACAGGATTGGTCCCCAATTCTCACTGCAACCAATGTGAACACCGCACTGGAACACTTCATCAGGATCTTCAACTAAGCATGCAACATATTTGCACCCTTCAAGAAGTGCAAGGCCAAAGCCCTATGTAACCCGTGGCTCACCGGAGACCTACTTAGATGACTAAAAGCTCGAGACCACCTTTGGGAGATTGACAGAAACACCGAAGACAAGTTGATATTGCTAACTATAAACATGCACAAAATGACTGCACCAAATATACCAGGGATACGAAGACCACCTATTTCCATAATGCTCTCACTAACTCAAGGGGCAACTGTAGGGACTTCTGGAATAACATTAAAGAAGTCACTGGGAAGCAATCTAAATCACCCCCATCAGTACTCAGCATAAATGGTGAAACTACACTTGACCAGAAACTCATTGTTGATACATTCAATGACACCTTCACGGACCTCAGTGCTGTACTCCCACAGGGTTTTTTCAATGAGGTGGTTCCTCTTGCCCCCCCAGCCACCTCCAGCCACCCTCCCTTCTACTTTAAAGCAGTAAAAATGCATCAAGTCCGCAGCTATGTTACCAAAGCCATTTGCAACTCCAGAGCCAGCAGTGACTCCCTCAACCTCAAACTGCTATCACTCACACTTGAAGAAGTACTCCGACCACTGACCAGGATTTTCAACCTCTCCTTCAGCCTCAGCCAGTTCCCTGACTTATGGAAATCTGCCACGGTAACCCCAGTTCATAAAAGTGGTGACAAAACAGCTACTGGGAATTACCATCCAATTTCTATCTTACCTCCACTCTCCAAGGCCCTAGAACGGATTGTGTCAGACCAGCTCACCGACTTCCTAGACAATCACAACATCCTGTGCAAGGAGCAACATGGCTTTAGAAAAGGTCATAACACCTCCACGGCACTACTTAAATTCACTGGTGCAATCCATCACTCACTCGATAACAGTCATCTTACCGGGTCCACCATCATTGACTTATCTAAAGCCTCTGATACCATCATCCACAATCTCCTACTTGCCGAGCTTCAACTAGCAGTGCTCTCTCCTAACTCAGTGAACTGGTTCAAAAGCTACTTAGACAACTGCTCCCAAAGAGTGAGAATTGCTGGCACACTCTCAGACCAAAGACCAGTCCAGTCCAGTGTCCCACAGGACTCAATCTTGGGCCCCCTCCTTTTCAGCCTTTTTCTGAACTCACTGCCAGAATCCTGCCCTGAACATATCCTACTCTACATGGATGATGCTGTCATCCTGGCATCCCACCATGATCCAGTTCATCTACAAGGTAACCTTGAACAGGCCTTCTCTGCAGTCAAAAACTGGTTCACAAAACACAGACTTATCCTTAACCAGAAAAAAACAAAGACCATGATGTTCTGCAGCTCCCAAAACAAACACAAACAATATCAGCTCTCCATTAAAACCAAGCAAGGAATCACCCTCGAACAAGTTCATACCTTCAAATACCTCGGCCTCACCATCGACTGCAATCTCTCCTATGTCCCACACAACAATAATGTGGCAAAAATAGCAAACACCAGGATGGGCCTACTATTCTGACATAAGAAACGTCTAATCCCAGAAGCTCTGTCCTCAGCTGTCCAGAGGTCCATCATCAGCATCACTGACTACGGTCTCTTTATCTATGGATCTGCCACAACCTCATCTCTCAGGCGTGTTTTGACTTCCCTCAGTCAAGCCTGCCGACTCGTTACTGGTTCCCACCGTCTCACCCACACCTGCGACCTCTATTCCAAAACAGGCTGTCTGCAACTGAACAACTGAATCAAATACCAAACCTGCATCACTGCTAAGAAAATCATGATGGGAAAGGCACTACCAGGAGTCAGCACCGTCCTCAAACCCAAAATTACCAACCGCAACACAAGGAGCTCTAAGCCCCAAATCCTTCAAATCCCCCACTGCCGCACGTCCCAAGGCCAAAGGTCGTTTGCATACAGGGCTCCGAGTTGGCTGAATGAGCTCTCTAGTGACACCTCATCCATAGCAATGCTTGGAGCGTTCAAAAAAAAGCTCTGCCACTCCATAACTGGCACCTCCACCTGTGCTTGCACCTCATAACATCTTCATTTCTTATGCTGCTTCTGACCTTATAGGTGTCAGTTTCTGCCCTCTCTTCTTGCACTTACCTGTCCAATGCAACTTCTAATGCACTTGCCCTGTGTCTGTCCTGACAAGGCCCCTCAGCTGCCTCACCCTGACCCTCTACACTTATGCCTTCCCCTACGCTCAGCCCTCTCCCCTTCTTGCCCTCTTCCTCCAATTGTTTCTTGAGTTACTCATCACTCAGTCTGATTTTGTCAAGCAAAGTTACTGTCTAAAACCATGTACCTGTAGCTGTTTTATGTTTTAGTGTCTGTTACCCTGTAACTAGCATGATGGGGAACCTTTGTAAAAAAGCCTTGGCTCAAAGGTACTCTGTAATCCTAGACACAAATAAATAAATAAAAATGATAGTCAGAATCCTCAGGTTCTGTTACTGGGAAGTATGACATCATCTAGGTTGCCACTCACTAGCACTGCTTCACACTCAATATTTTTGGAAACCTTACACTGGTCGGAATTAGAATTTGATGCAACAATACTAATACTACCTCCACCACCACTAACACCAGTAACACTAACACCACCGGCTGGGAAAACATCATCTCCTCCAACTAGGAGTGAAGCTACTGATTCGGCTGCAAAAAACACTGCTGGAGAAATACCTTTCCTCACATCAGCAATGTACTTCTGCGTCTGTGTACTACTACCACGCCCACAGACCATCTTACTGCCAACATTGCCATGGCAAGAAACAGCTTTGCTTGCACATCTCATTGCAGGCATTTTGGAAGAACTACCACAAATATTATAAGCAAATTCAGATTTTGATACATTCAGTCTCTGATTGGAGGGACTCTGGATGTGAAGCCAAATAAACAACTGTGGCTTCAGCAACTGATAAGAGACTACTCTGAGACTGTCACAGAATTAAATCAACTTCAGTAACCAATGGTGCTGATGAGGTCACAAAAACAATCCAATTTGGTAAAAAATACCTTTTGAACATGGGGTTGGGGGGAAGTACTGAATACAGACAGTGGTGATTTTTACAGCACTACAAGCAGCAAAACTAAGAACAGATACGACGATCGCAGTACAAAATCAGGCAGCTACAGTGGATAGCAGGTTCACACTGCTGCGCTTGCAATTACACTAGTCTGTTGCACAATAAAAGGTGTATTATTTGATGCACTCAACACTACACACACACTCACACACAGAACAGTTTGTTTACAATGCTGAACGAGGAATGCACTGCAAATGCAAAAGTTCAGTACTATGCCACGTTGCGTATTGTAAATTTGTAATGTAAACAACCTGAACTTATGAACTGCTGCACCACATCCATACAAAAAACAGCAAGAAAATTTCTACTATTACTGACAATATTACTATGTGTACATTAACTCAGTCAGTTATATAACAAAAATATAACCAAAAAATAAAGAAATCACTATTTCTCCAACTCAAATCTACCTACACCACAGATACGCCCCTCCCCCAAAGCACACTTTCACCACACACACTCAATGTTATAAATTTACATTCAAAATCCACACAAAAACAAAAACATTCAATGATATGAGCACAGGACAGTTTCCTACAATCGATGAACTAAAGTTGGATCCACAAAAAAAAAGCAAAAATGCTTTTTGAACAGCTTTTACAAGATTCCTATCACAGACAGCTATCAGGGCACACTTTCTCCTAGTCCTTCCTACTCATACTACCCCAAACTGAGGCTGTCAGATCAATATAGAGCCCATGTGACCTGAAATCCCATGAACCACTGTAAAATTTGCCTTTGGAGCTCAAAAACAAGGTGAAGTGCACTGCCTGCAATGCACTTCGCCTTAAAAATGGTAGAGTAGTGGCCTGGGGAGGTGAAGTAAAGTGAAGTCATTGCTCCTAATGGACTTTGCATTCCTCATCATAACGTGAAGTACTCCACTTTGCGTTGCGGAGCACTCCGCGAATCCACCATGACTCCGCGAATCGCTTCGCGGAGTAGATTGGGCCCACTTCGCCCACCACTAGTTGTGACTTCCGATGCTATGAAATCTTCCCACTTTCCCAGCACTGCCACAGTGCCTTTAGTTGTGCTGCTTGACAGGGCACAATCTCTCCAGATTTAGTGGTCATTCTGTCAGACCAGGCAGTGGTTCTCTGTTAGGGTGGTTAAGATCTGGAATGAGCTCCCATTAGAGGTAATGCTTTGGCTAGGCACATCTTAGTCTCAGAAATTCTCCTTTGCAAGCAGAAAATCAGTGTTGAAAATAAAAAATAATTCACTTGGGGAACTCCACCCTTACAGAAATAAAAGGGTGCTGCATACATGAACAATGCATGCCACATGCTTAATTGTACAATGTTTGCATGTGGTTAGCATACACAAAGTGAACCTGAGGGTATGCCACCCTTACGGTGACACCAACACAGTGAAATACACACCTGTCAGCAAAATCAACACTTTGCCGACAGGTCGCTGCGTTGGTGTGCCGAGACAGGGGCATGCTGCCTCCCGATCCTGCACCCCCACCCTGAATCAACTCCGACTGGAGTTGAGAATCCTAAAGATGGGGGGGGTGCAGAACCCCTGCATTGGGAGTTCAGGGGGGGCAAACCCCCCCAATAGAAAAACAGAACCAGGAGACACACAGGAATCATGTGGACCGCAACTTGCGGTCGACATGATTCCTGTCGGTGAGATGCCAGTCGACATAAAGGATGTCGAACCGGAATGGTAGAGCCAACCTAAGTGAACCAGGTCTGAAAAGCACATCAGGTTTGCAAGCTTGACATGTATGCAGCAGGTAAGCTGGTGTGAGCATCTTCCAAAAATCACATCAGGTTTACATGTTGCACAATTAACATGAGTGCAGCAGCTAAGCTGGTGTGAACATCATTTAAAAATCACATCAGGTCTGCATGTTGCACATTTGCCATGCATGCAGCAGCTAAGCTAGTGCAAATCTCATCTTTAAAAACACATCAGTTTCTATTTCTCATACTACTGCTAGCAATTAGAGCCATTAAAATACCATTTCCATTGATTTCCCATTAATATCAGGCAAACTCTTTAATTCTGGCTATAAAATCAGTTTGCAAATTGTTAAATGGCTTTTGATTTTTGTCGTTAAATTGCCATACATTTGTGAAGTAATGTTTGCTTACTGCGTTAAATTCCTAAGATATAGTCAGCCAACACCCCCATTCCAGATGTGTGAAGATGGGCCTTTATGGTTTGAAGCCTCACCTTCTTGTGTTGGGCTATGTGAATCCCCTTATGAATATTTAGTGCTACATATGTGATTCTCCATAACTGTTACAGTTCACCTACTTTCCCTTTATCATTCTGTATGGAGCATATACACTATGGCCATGGTCAGCACTCTTTGTGCTGAGCAGGGCCTTTGACGTATGCACTATCCCTTACTTTTTGTCACTGAAATGAGGGACATGGACACTCAAAATGAGGTGCAATGAGGGACACTAACCCTCACAATGATCTGGACACATTCTGAAACATGGAGATACAGTACCTCAGAACACAGTGGAAACCATCGTATTTACTTGTACAGATATTAGCACCTGAGAATGAATTTCTACCATAAAGTAGAGGTGCCATTTCGGTAGGGCAGAGGGCAGATGCCCACCCCCACACCTGTGCCTAGGTTGTTCTTATGGTATGACAATAATGGGATTAAATTTTCATTTAATTTTTTGCACAGTAAGTGCCACCCTGGCCTGTGTGCGCTTACACTGCAGGTGCGGTCCTGACTCGACTGTGTCTGTATTGTGTTGTCCACTCTCTCCACCTATTAGCGGCAGTGCCACCACACTTGATGTGGTGGAACGCCAACCAAGCAAGAGCACATGAGTCACACAAGTGCAATACTATTTTTCCTGCCACAGAGTAAACTGGCTACACACTACAGCTTGGAGGAGTCGGTGAGCACTGAGCTCTCGGTAGCAGTGTTGCAGTAGCATATTTTTGCGGGCCTAATCTTAGTGAGTCTCCATCTCCCTTGGTGGCTGAAGGGGCAGGGAGTGAGCTAGAAGCTAGCTCAATGACTAAGCTACCTACCTACACTATTAGGCTCTCTTCACAATGAAAACAGTGCGGGTCCTCTGGGGCAACAAGTTAGGCCTAGCAGCAACAGCAGCAGTGACAGTGGTGCTGGCATCCTTCAAAGGCCTTGATCAGTGCAATGTGGCAGCAGCCAAGCAAGAATAAGCAACACAGGTTGGGTGGGTTTGGTTGGTGAGGTGACTTGGTCGCAGACCACGGTAGGGCCCTGGGATGGTCGGTTCCAGCATTCAACTTCTGGCAGAAGGACTGAGGAGGAGCAGACTGAAAACTGGGCTGGTGGCACACTGAGCCAGGCTGCAGGTTCCAGCCAGATGGCCAGGTAAGTAAAAGTAAAACATTATTTTTATAGGGAGATTGAGGAAGGAGGAAGGACTGAAATATTGATGTGCTTTTCATGTTTCTGCACCTTTGGGTGGCTTCATGACCCATATGGGATGGCTATTGAATGGAACGGAGTCAGGAGAGAGACTGGGGCAAAGATTTTTTTTTTTTTTTTTTTTGGAGGTTCAGAACTTCAGCCAGGAAAGAAAAATGGTTAGTAACTAGATGGGTTTAAGCCCAAATCTGATGCACTGATCTGGGGTATAGACAGATGAATCTTATATGTTTGAATTTTCCCTGATTTGCATACCACTTTCAATCACAACAAATTAGTTTTACATTTTTGAGATGTTCCAGATGATCCAGAGCTTGCCTTCTAGGGGCTAACTGGCACCCAGCCACCACTGGTTATTGGCCCCTCACCTTTAAAATCTGAAATGGCGCCCCAGCCACAAAGTCTAAATTTACAGGATACCCTCTGTGTGAGCAGCATGTTTTCCATGAGAGATGGATGAGTGGCAGAACAGTTTTCAGGGGTAAAAGCAGGGCTGTCCCTTGCAATCAGGGACAGTTGAGTGGTATGGTATGCACAGACTATTGGAGCCCCACTATTGTCAGGTTTGTGCACCCCCCACTGAGGCTGACCTCCACATCCCCACACTCAGGCATGTTATGATATAGGACAAGGGAGAGTGCAGGGACATGCCCCATTTAAATAAATGGGGGTATTTTTTAATTACTGTTTTATACATTATGATGGTGAGTTGGAGATTAATGAAGGCCAGCGCTCAACTAACAAGGGCTTTGTTTGTAGAACAGTGACCTTCACTGATCTCCAACTCACCATCATAATGTATAAAATAGTAATAAAAAAAAACTCCATCCATTTCAAAGGGGCACTCCCCAGCACTCTGTCCCATGGACATCATCCCTTAAAGACTCCTGCCTCTTGCTCCTTAGTACTCAAGTAAGAGACTCTGGGTTTACACCTGTACTTGGTGGGTTGTCTGTAACAGCGTGGCCGCCCCTGCTACAGTGTGTTTATGTGGTTGAAGAACTGACCGTGTGGTTGGGTGCTGGGATTTTGCTTCTTTTGTGTTTGTCCCTTAATGTCTGTTGGAGTGGAAGCATTCAAAACTATGGAGAGAAAATAGTAGGAGTACAGGCCAGATAGAAGTGATTAAGTATTTCTGTGGGTACGTGTGTGTATGGGGGGGGTGGAAAGAACCGCATGTGCTTCTGATGGAATGTGTGCTACAGTTCAGCTGTACAGCTGAGATGAGGGGGGACAAGAAAACTAAAAAGTATATTATTGGTTATAAGCATGCCATATGGGTGCAGATGTGTCCAGATTTGTATTGAAGTACAAATGAGCCACATGTATGTAGGCAGTATAGCATAGTGGTTAAGGGCACTGAACTGCAAACCTTGAGACATGGGTTTGAATCTCATCAACCCCCACTTGTATACTGTGTGATCCTGAACAAGCACTTAACTTTTATGCGTGCAGTTACCAGTGACCACTTGCTTTTTGCACTCATGCCACACACATATATTCTGTTCCAATTTAACATAAAGAGCATGTGTGTTGCACACATGCCACTTGCATGTAATCAGTTCCAATTTAACATAAAAATCATGCTTGCAGCATGCATGTCACATGGGTAGTTTTATGTATGCAGCATGCAAACATTTCATATAATTATTTCTGTAAGGGCATCTGTGATGTAGGATCCCTTACAGAAATATACATGTGCTGCGTATACGCAGAATGCATGCCGCATGCTTAATTGTGCAATGTTTGCATGTGGTTGGCATACGCAAAGTGAACCTAAGTGAAAAAGGTCTAAAAAGCAAATAAGGTTTGCATGCTGCAAGCTTGACATGTGTGCAGCAGGTAAGTTGGTGTGAACACCTTCTAAAAATCACATCAGGTTTGCGTGTTGCATGCTTGACTTGAGTACAGCAGTTAAGCTGGTGAGAACATCATTTAAAAATCACATCAGGTTCACATGTTGTACACTTGCCATGTATGCAGCAACTAAGCTGGTGCAAATCACATCTAAAAAAACACATCAGTTTCTATTTCTCATACTACTGCTAGCAATTAGAGCCATTAAAATACATGTTTTCTTTGATTTCTCATTGTTGTTTAATGGCTTTTGATTTTTGTCATTAAATTGCCATTAATTTGTAAAGTATTGTTTGCTTACTGCAATAAATGCCTTGGATATAGTCAGCCAACATCCCCCATTCCAGATGTGCGAAGAGGGACCTCTTTGTTGTGAAGTCTGACCTTTTTGTTTTGTGCCCTGCAAATCCATTTATCCATATTTAGTGTTACAAATGTGTTTCTACTTGACTGTTTTGGTTCACTTACTTTTCCTTTGTCATTCTGTATGGAGCATATACACTATGGCCATGTTCAGCACTCTTTGTGCTGTGGAGGGTCTTGGAAGCAAGCACCATACCTCACTTTTTGTTACTGAACTGAGGGACATGGACACTTAAAATGAGGGTCAATGAGGGACACTAACCCTCATGATGATCAGGACATATCGCAAAACATGGAGATACTGTACGTCAGAACACAGTAGAAACCATTGTATTTACTTGTAGTGATGCTGGCACCTGAGAATGAATTTCTACCATAAAGCAGGGATGCCATTTAGGTAGGGCAGATGGGGCAGTTGCCCCCGCATTTGTGCATAGGTTGTTCTTATTGTAAGACAATAATGGCATTAAATTTAGATTTAATCTTTTGCACAATAAGTGCTCTCTGGCCTGTGTGCACTCATACTGCAGGTGCACGGCTGACTCAACTGTGTCTGTATTGTGTTGTCCACCATCTCCACCTATTAGTGGCAGCACCATCACACATGATGTGGAGGAGATCCATCCAAGCAAGTACACATGAGTTATATGAGTGTGACACTGTCTTTCCTGCCACAGAGGAATACAGGCTATACACTACAGCTTGGAGGAGTCAGTGGACACCAAACTCTCAATAGCAGTGCTGTGAAGGCATATTTTTGTTGGTCTACTCTTACTGAGTCTCTGTTTCCCCTGGTTTCTGAAGGGGCAGAAGGTGAGCTAGAAGTTAACTTGTATCTAGGCTACCTACTTCCTCTACTAGACTTGCCTCACAAAAAAAAAAACAGCACAGCCCCCCCCATAGCAGCAAGCTAGGCCTAGCAGCAGTGGTGACAGCAGTGTGGGCAGTCTTCATAGGGCTTGATCAGTGTAATGTGGCAGCAACCACGGCAGCAGCCAAACAAGAAGCAAGCAACACAGGTTGGATGGATTCAGTTGATGAGATGACTTGGTTGTAGACAATGTTGGGGACCTGAGATGGTCAATTCTAACATCCAGATTCTGGCAGAAGGATGGAGGAGGAGCGGACTGAAAACTGGGCAGGTAGTACACAGGGTTAGGCTGCAGATTCTGGCCAGATGGCTGAGTAAGTAAAAGTAAACATTTTTTTACAGGGGGATGGGGAAGGAGGAAGGACTGAAATACTGATGTGTTTTTCGTGTTTCTGCACCTTTTGGTAGCTTCATGACCCATATGGGATAAGTATTGAAAGGAATGGAGTCAGGAATAGTAATTGGGACAATGTTTTTTTGTTTTTGTTTGGGAAGGGGGGTGCAGAACTTCAGCCAGGAAAAAATTGTTTAGTAATTGGATGGGTTTAAGCCCAAATCTGATCCACTGCTCCGGGGTATAGACAGATGAATCTTATACATTTGAATTTTTCCTGATTTGTATACCACTTTTTAGTCACAACAAATCAGTGTTACCGTTTAGAGACATTCAAGACATTCTAGAGATTGCCACCTGGGGCTAACAAGCACCTAGCCTCCACTGATTGTTGGTTTCCCCTGCTAAAATCTGAAATGGCACCCCTGCCATAAAGTCTAAACTTACAGAACATCCTCTGTGTTAGCAGCATATTTTCCATGATGGATGGATGAGGATCAGAACAGTTTTCAGGGGTAAAATGAGGGCTGTCCCTTGCATTCAGGGACAGTTGAGTGGTCTCTGGTATGCACAGATTATTGGAGCCCCACTATAGTCAGGCTTATGCCTCCTAATGAAGCTGACCTCCACATCTCCACGCTCAGGCACATTATGACATAGGACAAGGGAGACTGCAGGGGTGTGCCCCTTTGAAATGAATGGGGGTATTTTTTATTACTATTTTATACATTATTGCTAGAGAGTTGGAGATTAATGAAGGCTGCCAGTCAGCTAACATGGGCCTTGTTAGTAGATCAGTGGCCTTCATTATTCTCCAACTTGCCATCATAATGTATAAAATAGCAATAAAAAAATAACTCCATGCCCTAGCACTCTGATTCATGGATATCATCTCTTTAAGATTCCTGCCTCCGGCTCCCTAGTACTCAGGTAAGAGACTCTACACTTATATATCTACTTGGTGGGTTGTCTGTAGCAGCATTGCTGCACCCTCTACTGTGTGTGTGTGTGTGTGTGTGCCAGATGAACACTGGGGCGCCATGTGGATGGGGGGTGTCAAGTTATTGCTACTTTTGTGTTTGCCCTTTACAATCTGTTTGCGTGGAGGCATTCAAAACTACGGAGAGAAAGTAGTAGGAGTACAGGCCAGACAGAAGTGATTAAGTAATTTTGTGGGTACGTGTCTGCATTGGGGTGGGAATAACCACATGTGTTTCCATTGGTATGTGTGCTAAAGTTTAGCTCTGCAGCTGAGAGGAGGGAGGTCAAGAAAACTAAAACATATGACAGTGACTATAAGCATGCCTCATGCATGCAGATGTATGCAGATTTGTACTGAAGCACAAGTGAGCCATATGTGTGCAGGTAGTATAGCATAGTGGTTAAAGGCACTTAACTGCAAACCAGGAAGACTTGAAGAACTGAAGACCTAGGTTTGAATCTCATCAACACCCAGTTGTATATGATGTGATCCCGAGTAAGACACTTAACTTTTATTTGTGGAGTTATCAGTGACCACTTGCTTTTTGCATGCATGCAATCTGTTCCAATTTAACATAAAAAGCATGCTTTCCACACTTTCTTGCTGCGCGCATGCCACATGCATGCAGTCGGTTCCAATTTAACATTTAAATCTTGCCTGCAGCACACATATCACATGGGTAGTTTTATGTATGCAACATAAAAACATTTCATATAATTACTTCACTTTTATGTGTGCAGTTATCAGTGACCACTTGCCTTTTGCATGCATGCACTAGGCGTATAATCTGTTCCAATTTAACACAGAGAGCATGCTTACCACACTTGCTTGCTACACGCATGCCACATGCATGTAATTGGTTCAAATTTAACATAAAAATCATGCTTGTAGCATGCATGTCACATAGGTAGATTTATGTGTGCAGCATGCAAACATTTCATATAATTATTTCTGTAAAGGCACCTTTGATGTAGGATTAAACATACTTGACAAGGGTCTGGAGAACAAGGGCCTCATTATCTGTTGATTTTTACACACAATTTAGTCAGTTATATGACTTTAGGAGGCTACATTTTACACAGGAGCAGTTATTCCCCATTTTGCCCCTACAATTTGAGTCATGCATTTAATTTCTCTCCTGGAACTGAGTTCATGTCCCCCATCCATTTCTTCTACTGGAGAGAATTAATGGTTTTAGGGTCACAGTAACAGTATAACCCACTAAAGTTTTTAATAATATTTTTCTAAATGTTTTTTGTGCAGCCTTCAACATTGTTGAATGCAAATTAAGCCAGACTATAGCAGATTTGTTTGGCAGTTTTGCTGCAATTAAAATTATTACTTTATGTAAATTACTTCTCTAAAGAGTTAGCAAAAAGACAGTGGTATCCAATGTTTAGTCCCCTTTCTCTAAGTGGCAATGTAGTTAATCAATGTGATTAAATGAATTCTCAAAAAGGCAGTTGATTTTATACACTTCCAATTACAAAAGACGAAAAAGAAGCTGTTAAAGAGCATGTTAGCTAATGCTGCAATCACTTTGCAACTACTGTTTATAAACAAAAAAAAACTATTGAACAAAAATAAATCAGCCATTTTGGTTTAGTTCAAAAAACAACCTGCAAGGAACATCAGCTAATGCAATCCATCCTAATGCCTGCAAAAGCTAATGTTTACTTTGTATACATTATCATTGAAGAATGGACAAATAAAACAGAAGAAACATAATTTAATGCCTGTTCCCATGTTTGCAATAGTGAATCATCTTGATTAAACTAGCAATCCAGCAAATAAAGTTCTGTTTGTGAATTAAAATACAAATTATAAATGTTTGGAATGTGTCTTCTCGCATCTGCTTGTTTATTTAGCACTTCCAATGAAACTGCAACAGTAATTCCACTGGAATTAAAACACTGAGTTCATCACAAATAAATGTGTATTCATCAGCTGAAGTTCATAATAATTCTTTATTACAGTACTTACTGATTAGCTTACTGGGTTCATCATGATATACTGTACATAGTTTATTATTAACATAGAAAGTTACCATTTCTTCTTGACATTTTTGTCATGGTGTTCAAAATGAGTTAGCTCTTGCTATCAGAACAAGAAGGCAGCTGATTGAGGTAGTTAGAATATTTGTGCTAGAATATTCCTAACTAGGGATAAGTAGACAGGTACTGAGGCAGATTTCTGCCAGAATGTTTCAATCAGAAGTATAAGGGTAATTGTAAGGATCAGTATAGGGATGAGGTTTAATGGAGAACAAGTCAGTTTCAGGGACTGTACGGTGCTCTTCTCCAGGGTTACACTCTTCAGGAGGGGTCACTGCATCTTCTCCAGGATCTTTGCAGAGCTCCATGTTTAAGGAAGAGATACCTCTTCTGTGGCACCGACTCAGTTGGAGCCCACACCCCCACTCCCCAAGAAGCCCAGTCATCCAGGAGGGTGGAAAATGGTGGGGTGGGGAGGGGAAGGAAAAAGTGTGTCAGGTGTAGCAACAAGGAAGTCAATCAAGCCCACACCATGCCGATTGCAAATTGCTTTGCATCCTTGAGGAGACTCTGGAAATTGGAGTGATGATTTGATGTCACCTAGGGGTGAGAGTAAGAAGAAGGCAGCTAGAGTCTTAGTGGCTAGGGATTCTATGATCAAGGCAGTAAAGACGGTGGAGGGTGGGTGGCAGGAGGGGAAGAGGATGGTTAGGTGCCTTCCTGGAGGGCACCAGCCATCCTGGACATAGACAGAAAATAGAGAATAGCTAAGGTGGAGGAGCTAGGGTGCTGGTATACTTGGGTACCAACGATCTGGTGAACCGGCCTGTGAAGCATATGAAGTGGAACTTTCTGAGGCTGGGGGACAGATTGCAGGCACACATGGCCTCCTTGGTCTTTTCCAAAGTCCTCACTTTGTGGAGTGGGGGGGAGATAGACTAAGGAGAATAGAGAAGAGATAGAGGAATTTTTATTTTATTTTTGTTGACCGGGTAAGTGCACTAGACAAATCCTGCCTATTTTCAGGCAAAACCTGGGGGAGAGGGATACAGATGAATGCCAACTGACCTTGAACCAGATTAAGCTTTTGGTGGTATTTTCAGTGAATGAGGGAAATTTGGCCAGGACACCACGGAAATTCCCCTCCTCTTTTCGATAAGTGCCATGGGATCTTTAACATCCACCTGAACTACCACCAATCCAGGCAGATGGGACCTCGGTTTAACGTCTCATCCGAGAGACAGCACCTCAGAAGTGCAGCACCCCTCTCATGCTGCACTACAGTGTCAGTACTGGGATATTAACCCAAGTGCCAGAAGTAGGAACTGAATCCACAGCCCTCTGATCTCCTGGCCTCAGAGGTGAGTGTGCTACCTACTGAGCCACTGACACTGCAAATAAAATGGATGGTTTAAGGGATGGGGTTAGGAGAAAGGGTACCACCTTGTAGGGAACTAGGGTACCTCTGGGACAGGAAGCTCTTTAAAGGTGATGAACAAAGAACTAGGAAGACACACACTCAGGAGCATAAAAATAATAACAATGCCAGTTTACAAATAGTTATTGCAATCCGGGCTAAGAAAGCACTAAAAAAAAAAAAAAAAAAAAAAATAAAAGTGCTTTGACTCTGGATGAGTCTTCTTTGGGTGGGGGCCGGGGGGGTGGAGCCATAGGCAAAACATTTAAAGATTTATATAGCAAGATTTAATTAACCATATTTTCAGAAATTGTCTGGAGAAAGTCTGAAAATAAATAACACAATTGCATAATATCAGGTGATTAACCAACATATAGCAAAACACCAAAGTGCAAAGGAGCTGAGCATGAAAAGTCAAAATAGTTAATTTGTGCACAGTTGCAATAATAACTAAAGAGGATTCATGACTGAAGTGCTGCAACATAGAAAAACTGGAACACTTAAAAAAAGGGAGTGGGGCTACATGACAGAGTATGCTCAGCTGTGTGAGTTAAAAACATGCAAGGAGTAACAATAAGCATAGAGGCAGATGAATAAGTAAGCAATAGGGCACAAAGGGGAGTGTGTAAACCATATTTTACAGCACAGCCAGGGGCGTAGTAAGGCACAAGGCCAATGGCTGAGTGACTTCAACTGCTGGCCGTGCTGTAAAATATGGTTTATACAAACCCCTGAGAGCTTATTACGCTTATAAAATTGACTCCTTTTTTTTTTTTCACTTTTGACTATTGGGAAAAGCATGTTTATATGTAGAAAAATAGATTTACTTTGTGCATTTGTGATAAGATAATCCTTCCTCCCACTGCAAGTGATGTCATTGATGATGTCATTGTATTATTGCCTACTTTCTTCCTGTTTTTTTTTCCCTCTGTTGTGCCCCACATTCAAGATATGGAATGTTTATCATGGAATGTTTACCAGGGAATATATTGATTCAAAATTCTGCTCAGTTTCACCAGCAGAATGTTTATCTTCCAACACAGTATACACAGAGACAACAAAGGCCTTTGTTACAGCCAGAGACTCAGTTAGCTCACTGTCAGGGCAAGAGGAAGAGAGTTCCCTGATAAGCAATTAAAGACAGAAGGGGGATTTTTGACTGTCAGCAAAGAAACAGTTGTAGTGAAAACTATAAACAATACTTATTGTTTCTAATTTGTTTATGTATGTATGGAGACTGTGATAATCGGGGGAACAGCATTTAATTCATTTGTTTTATTTTTTATTTAAGGTAGTTTTATTTTTAGGGCCCAATTGAAGTGTTTTTTACAGTGTAAAGGTAGCAGCCATGTTTGTGGTGGAAGATCAGCTCTGGCAGTGGAGAGCTAACTGAAATGCCTGTGTTCCAAATGCCCATTGATCTGTGTTGCAGACTCTTCACTGCTGAGCAGTCCTTTTTTTTACCCATGTGTAAACTGTATTTTACACATAAATAAGAGCCAATCAGATTACATGATTTTACCCTGCCATTTTATAATATATAGAATGAAGTATGGGATGGTGTGTGTAATGAGAATGTTACACACACTTGAGGTGCTGGGTGCCACATAAACCCCAAGAGTGAAGCTTGAGTGGTTTATCTAGGCACCCAACATTGAAGTTGTGTATACAATTCAAGTTTACACACACCATCCCATATTTTATTTTATATAATTACTGGATTTCACTTTCTGGCCACAGCAAAACTGCACCATCACTCTAACTCAGCATTAAGTAATTTTTCTGTTTTTTTTATCACCACTGTACAGAACCAACTACCAGAGGGGAAAAAAGAAGAAGAAAAAAAGTGTAACTATTACAAAGCGACCACAGGCCCTGCTAAAAGGCAACCAGACTATGACTATGACTATGGCCGCACCAGAATGTCACTTTATTCTATATAATTGCTGTGGCCAGAAAGTGAAACCCAGTAATTATATAAAATAAAATATGGGATGGTGTGTCTAAACTTGAATTTTACACACTCTTGGGGTTTATGTGGCACCCAGCACCTCAGGTGTGTGTAAAATTCTTGTTACACACACCATCCCATACTTTATTCTATATATAATTACTGGTGACCCCCTTTAACAACCAGTTTAGCTAGATCAATAAAATGTTGTAATAAACCAATTTCGGGTTATTACGGCATTTTAGCTGAACTTCACTCCAAAGCTGAAAAATCACCATAGAAAGAGCTTGCATGGCTGCCGCTCACAGCTGCGCGAATACTCATCCCTAAATGCAGCTGTTCAGTGGCTCATGCTCAGCCCAAAGAGAGCACTACTTACTGTTTTCCCCAGTGAACATCTCTCTTCAGACTCCTCACACTTTTTCACAAAATATCCTTTTTCCAGCCCAAAAACAGGCATGAAATACTGAGTTCTGAAATGCTCTCTAACATTTCCCTGTCCTTCTTACTCACAGATCTCTGCAAAAACCCTTGGCCCATGCTGCCATGACAACTCCATTTGGATCCTGTACAACTTATGAATTTCTCAGCAGGAGTTCACGCTTGTTCATTAAGACAACACTTGTTATAGATTTTCTACTTTCAAATACAGTTCTTAGAGCATAGTTTTGTTATTTTTCTGTACTAAGCCATTACCTCATTCATTGACATACTGAAGCCCTGACCTGAAAATGAGTAAGTTAAAAGAAAATGTTCTTCTTATTTCCTTCAACAATTCAATGGTTTTAAATGCTGCAGAAATTGCCAGCAATTATAAAAAATAATAGGCAAGTGTGTGTCTATGACTATTTTTTTCAAACCCTCGCTGTTTGAGGTTTATGGGTCATCAAACTCCTTGGGTGTGAATAAAATAGTCATAACACACACTCGCCTATCCATTATTCTCTATATAACACATAGTACGTACTCTGTTGAGACTCTAATGCGTGTCTTAATAATTATTTAATATTGTAACCATGCCACAGTCAAACAAGAAAGTTATCAGAATAAACAGATTGCAGAGCAAATAGCAAAATAAAAGTCCCAAACAGATTAATAAACATGGCAAAATTGACTAGTCAAAGTTGATAAACATATAACAAACAGGAGGGATACAGTACTAAGAACTGAATGGAAATAACATAAAAAGAAAAGAGGTGGAGAAACAGACAGAAAAATGTAAACAGAAAACTGAAATAGTCAACATTAAAACAAAGGGGGCCAGAAACAAGAGGAACAAACAAAAAATGTAACACAAAACCAAAACAATAAATAGACCAGTAAAAATATAAAACGTCAGAGACTTGAAATGGCCAAAAATGTGGTCATGGGAAAAAACAGCACAGTAGCATAAGTGATAAGAAACCCAGCATAATAACTTGCTCAGCACTGGATCGGCAGAGCAAGAAAAACAAAATCTGGCAGAGCCACTATGGCTGCAAATGCATTAATTAGATAAAGGTGTTTCATGGGATTAAACATAAACATGAATTGCATTTAGTAAGGCCTATGATATCGTTCCACATATATAAGAGTTGTGAACAAGCTGGGCAACCTGGGAGTGGGTCACAAGGTGGTAAACTGAGTCAGAAACTGGTTGAATGATAGAAGACAGAGAGTCATGATAAATGGTGCTCAATCTAAGGAAAGAAGGGTGCTGCAGGAATCAGTCCTGGGCCCAGTCCTGTATAATGTCTTCATAAGTGAAACTGCGGAAGGGCTGGAGGGGAAAGCATGCCTCTTTGCAAATGACACTAAGCTCCACAAATGAGTGGATAGACACTTCGGAGTAGTGGAAAAAAACAAGGAGGGACCTAAATAAACTGGAAGAATGGTCTGAAGTATGGCAGCTGAGATTTAATGCAAAAAAGTGCAAAATCATGCGTTTAGGTTGCAGGAACCCAGGGGAGGATTATGGGGTAGGGGGAACTGATGGTCACCAAACAGGAAAGGGATTTGGGGGTAATCATATTGGATGACCTAAAGGCTGTGGGGAGAGCCAGTGGGATGCTGGAGTACATAGGGAGAGGTATCACCAGTAGAAGGAAGGAGGTGGTGATGCCACTGTGCAGATCATTGGTGCGGCCTCATTTGGAATATGATGTCCAGTTCTGGAGGTCGCATTTCTGTAAGGATGTAGACAGAGTGGAGGCAGTACGGAAGGGCAGCAAAGATGGTGCAGGGCCTGCACCAAAAGTCACATGATGAGAGACTTGGAGGCCTCAACACCTTGTAGAAAAGAAGAAACAGGGGTGATATGGTAGAAACCTTCAAATGTCTAAAAGACATAAATAGGGTACTGGAAGGTAGCATCTTTCAGAAAAGGAGCTGTCCAGGAATGAAGGGGCATGACATGAGGTTGGAAGGGGGTAGACTAAGGTGTACCGTGAGGAAGGATTTCTTCACAGAAAGTGTGGTAGATGCATGGAATAGACTCCTACCAGACCCAGCACAGGGGAACACTAGCAGTAGGAACAAAGAAGTAAAGCCAGAGATCAAGTAGGGTCTGTAGTAAGCACCTCTTTACCATCAGAACTAAGAGATGAGATTTAAAAGCTGCTGGGCAGTGCCCGGAGTTACTTAACCAGTTTGTCCTAGTACAATTGTCACCACTTGAGATGCTTAGCTTACAGTACTACCTAGTGACACAAGTAATGGACAAACCTTAAATTTGTATTCATAGTGGATTTTATTTTTAGTGTAGAATTATTTTAGAGTGACTTTTTATGTAACCGGAAAGAAAATAAAACAATGAAGTAAAGGACATTATTGTATCTAGTACTTCAAAACTAGGTTATTCATAAGAACTTTATCTAGAACCCCATCTGAATAATGCAATTTCCTGCGTATACATGATTTTAGCCTATACTTTAGGAAAGGCCACAGGTGTGAAAAAATATTATGGGCAGGATGTGAAAAAAGACAGCTGTACTATTCATAAGGTGGTTTGATAAAAATGGCTGCATTGAAAGTTTGGAGTGAAAATATTGAAAATGACCAACGTTACACAAGTGCATAGACAATTTTGAACGACCGGGTATAACTCAGCCATTTTTTGGAGTTGTTTCACCAAATTTTCAACATGGCTTTTTTGGGACCCCACCTCATGAAGAGTGAGTGCCACTGTCATTTCATTCGCTCATGCTGAAATGTGATTTAGCCCAGTTACTGCATCATTCTGCCTCACAGGTGCAAAAAAACATTTTAGGGAGGATGTGAACAATGACAGGTGTACTGTTCAGAAGAGAGGAGGGCAGCGGGAGAGGAAGGTTTTCTTTAGCAGGAGTGTAGCCAGGAGTTTCAGACCTATACACAAAGTGGACTCACTGCTACCCCCCCAATTGTCCGTGTCATGCTATCCCTCCCCCAACTGTCCATGCCATGTCCCTGTCCTCTCACCTGACACAAGCATAATTTTGTATGTGGTTTATACTGTAAATATGAAAAGTAAAGATGTAACACACATACTCCCATTCCGGAACAGTAAAAATGGCTTCCAAATCACCTGTGTCAGACTAACAGACTGTCTTTCAGTTACAATGTTACATTGTGACAATCCTCTGTACCACATCAAATAGGTCCATTCACACACCACTAGCCATACCATCACTACACCACTAGCCATACCATCACCAACAGTTGTCAGACTAAGAGACTGGCTTTTAGTTACAGTGTTACATTGGGACAAGCCTCTGTACCACATCAAGGTAGCTAGTCCCACAAAGGTCCATTCACACACCACTAGCCATACCATCACTAGCATCTAAAAAGAAATGTGTACTGTTAATATAGATGCTTCTTTTTCCTTATTTTGCATCTAACACACATCTTTCCACAAAAATATAACTAAGAGTGAAATCAGAGCTACACAGTAAGACAGGGCTAAAACCCTTCTATCAAAAAGGAGATACAAAGTTCAAGTAACAAAGTAGAATTTAGCAGTTTAAGTGGTTACATTACACTGGTTTATCCTATCCTGGTGTCCCTTAAAAATATCCACATATTTTGTTGTTTGAGCTCCAGATCTCATTTTTGTTAGTAGGGTTTTAGCCTTGACATACTCTGTGGCTCTGATTTCTTTCATGGTTGTATTTTTGTGGGAAACGTCTGTGCCACATGCACATATATTGTAACTAAAGGAACATAAACATCTTTTAACAGTGCTGAGAGTGCACATTTGTTTTAGATGCCTGCTTTACAGAAACAGGATGGCAGCCAGCCTTCTTTGAAAAGATATACTAAGTTTCAGGTGGAAGTAACTCATTATGTTAGAATTAAAACTACTAAGAAATCATTTATAGTAAGAGAAATAGGTGCTCAAGGGAGTGACAGTGTAGGACTGTAGACTGATGAGCAGCACCTAATAAGGTGGGAGGGGGGCTGACTATTCTTTTATTTTATTTATTTTATTTATTTCAGTTTAGGATTAATACCTTTGAGTCCATGACTCATTTTCAAAGGTTCCAGGTCATTGTTGAACAAACATTACAAATATAACAGTGTTTACAGAGAACAGAAAACAGTTATACAGACATTCAAATACCAAAGAAATCTTATATATCTAACTAAAGGGTGAAGATGATAGGGTAAATAGTGTTCAGCCTTGTGGTTCACTATTTAGTTGGTCAGTCTAGCCTAAGGGGGGTAGGGGTTGAGCCAGGAATGGCATTTTCATTGTGGAAGTGGTTTGTCAGCCGAGTGGGCCTTGTTTGGGGATGGGGGGGTTGATGAGATAAAAAGGGGGGGTGAAAGAGAGAGGGTTGGGTGGCTGAAATTCTGCTATATTAGTGCAGGCATGCACAATTCATTTTTGTGTTAAGAAGGGATCCGAACCCAGATTTGAAGGTACTAATCTAGGGTGATTCTATAAGGTTAGCAGGTAACTCACAGTACCATTTTGGTCCTTGGTACAGGATGGAGTTCTGGGTGAGTTTTGCCCTTTTGAAGGGAATCATTGCCTGGGATGGGGGGATCTCTCAAGCAAGCTTCATGTTATCTGAGTTACTGCACTCAGTGAAGTGATGTTTTTTCCGTTTTATTTTTAGGTGGGCAGCTTTAAGGCCTCAGAGTTTATCAGGTGGGAGCACAATACGAGGTCTACAGGATGATGAAGGACACAACAGTGGACATTATTGAGGGCTAAGAAACCCAGCGGATAAGTTCTTTTTAGAGTCTACAGAGTGAACAGAGTGAACATTTGTATACTGCATGTCTTGAAGGTCTGTCAGCATCTTAACCCCTGCCACTGGCATTGATGCTAAGGATGGCTTTCTTGTCATGCTCCACTTGAAGGTTTTTATGAAATCTTTTGACTCAGCAGTACCTCTTTGATTCTACATTATATTTGTCATGGTATACTTTTTGCTACTAAGATGAAAAATGCCCTGTATTATCAGAGGAGGTAGCATGTCAATACGGTGAGTCAATCTGGGTGATTCAATTTGCACAAATCAATTAGCGTGAATGCAATATGAGCTAATGGTACAGTACATGTCGCCTACTAGTCAATTTGCATGAGTACAACTATTCAGTGAACCCTAGAGGCAATGAGTACTGCAGAGTTAGAATCCTAAAGATACAGGCCAGCCCACTGGCACAGCAGTTAGATTTCCGCTTGTGAAGCCAGCGACCTGGGTTTGGGAACAGATCCAGGTCATCGGAGGGCCAGCTGGGGGGAGAAGGAATGAGCTTCCCTAGGACTGCTCTCCTTCTTCGGGGGGAGGGAGGGCTATGCACTTGGCATAGGAGCGACACCTGGCAGAGGCTGGGTTTGTCACCCTGGACTGATGTAAGGTCAAGTGTCTCTGCTACGGGACAGATGCTGGCATCATTGCATGTCCATGCTCCAGCTTAAAGGGGACATAATCCTCCATGCCTGCCACCTAGATGAAGCCCTGTCTCTGGGCTTTGATTAGTCTCCTGGCCCCAAGCTCTCCTGACAGATACTGTTCTCGTGGTACTGGTGTCCTCTATGGTGCCATGACCCCGCCCTGGGGGGTAAACTAGGGGTAACCAGGGGAGCATGGGGGGGCTTAGTAGGAGGTGGAAGCCACGGGGATGCCATGACTAGGGCAGAAACACCAGCTGCAAGCAAGGGGCAAAAAAGTAGGAACAAATATATATACATATAAAATAAAAAAGAATCCTAAAGATATAGGGGTATGGGGGGACAGCGCCTCTAGGAGGGTGCGGGGGGGTGTAGCAAAACCAAGGTAGCTGTGCATTGTTTGCAGGAGAAGCAACGCATGGCCGAGGTCAGGCTAGAGCAAATTGTGTTTGGGGCAGTAGTGGGCAGCAGCCGTTGGAGATACCGTGACCTTACAGAGCGAATTGCTCAGGTTGTTGGAAAGTATGCCACTCGTACCCACATGGAATATCTACACAGTTTGGCATATGATTTTCAGCTTCAGCTCTGATTTATTAGCTGAAATTAGTATCACCCAATTGACCTGTCGCTGTATGTTTTTCACGCTTTATTGAGTCACTCAAATTGAATGCCCTGTAATTAAATCGCTGAAATGACATGGAGCTATTACAGGTACTGCCTATAGTCTCAGTATTACTTTAACTCATTAAAGAAGAGGCCGAGGCAAGTGAATCATTGTGGAACTATGGAAAATGGCCCATATGGACACTTTTTAGAGCAAAAATAAAATTATTTAAGTTGGCTTAATGGCTCTCATGTTGAAATGTTTTATGAAGCTTTTTGGGGCTATAAAAAGATTAAACATTTGGCTGGTTGTCAGAAACTCGACTTCTGAACTGCCTATAGGTTTATTAGATCATTAGCTCTATTTCAATTAAATACTATAGGCAATTGATTCCAGATAGCCTCCAAATCGCTCTCAGTTCAAAACTGCTTATAATGCTGTTGAGTTTCAAATAAGAAGTTTTAACATAACATGTACTTTGAACTCTCAAGAAGATTTTCACCAGGGTTTTAATGAGAAATATAAATCTGCACTTTCTGGTCCATTAAGCCAGTTCTGAACTTGAAATGCAGCTGAACATTATTTACAGGTTTTGGAAAAGAACCTAGTATGGTTGTTCATCTAGTAGACCTGTTTTGGTGCAATATAATGATTATTTAATCTCCTGCTTTAAAATCTTAAACAACTGAATTTCCCATTAAAGAATGCTGTGTTTTTTTACTGATTTAACAGCACAGTAGTGCACCAATTTGGAGTAATAAGATAATATCTTGTTGTGTGTTCTCTGTTTTTTTAACAACTGGACTCTTGTGCTTTAAAGCGGTGCTGCTGTTTTGTTTCATTGTTTATGTAATAATTATGATGAACACGCCATTTTAAATATGCATATTTTTGTATTGTGACTTGTGTCTTGTATCTTGGGTCACCTTAGATATGCTCCACAAAATGGGCATTAGTCACTGTATAAGCTATAAGCACCTAAAAAGTATATATTTGTTTAACTAACATTGCCAGAATAGTATTTAAGGAGCAGCTGACACCTTCAGGAGACTTTTAGCAAAACATAATATTTAGACATAGTTCAGCTTGTATTTTACATTAGTTCTGTATTTCTCCTCCCTATTATTTATCACTGACGTCATTTGCATGAAAACAGGGTCTTTGCCCCAGGATAGTTCATCTATTCTTGTTGATTTCTCCCTACCTGAGGTCATAATGCACTGCTTATGACATCACAGTTACTCCCATGGCAGCAGAGTGTGATGTCACAACAGAGGATTATGACATGAAGTAGGAAGTAAGCTATAGAGGCAAATGAACTCTAAGGGATAAATATCATGCATTTATGCAAATTTTCTCAGTAATAAATAATTGGGAGGAGAAATATGTAGCACATATATATGGAATGCAAGCTGAATTGTACCCAAGTATTATGTTTTTCAAAGTTTTCTTTGAGGTGTTGGCAGCTCTTTAAAGAACAATAATAGACAGTCTCTGAGTGAAGGCTTCTTTATAAGGTATCAGATGTTCAAGGGATCCTTGGGTCTTTAGGGTGCCAGGAGATGACCCTATGAAAAGTTAAAAATCAGTGATGGCTTTTTTGTCTAAGTTTATTGAAGCAAAGAAGCATCCAGGGATTGCCCCACTGAAAAATTAGGCACTGATTACTCAGCATAGAACCTCTAGATGGAGTCATATGTCTGTGATGCAGGTGTGCAAAATTCAGGGCAGGGCCAGATGCTCCCTGGCACTGAGAAGGCAAGTCAGGTTCAGATGTAATTTCTCTCTGATAGCTACCGGCGACAAGGGACTGTAATGAGCCCAGATGGCTATTTTGGTCAAAAGGAAAGTCTATCTAATTTAAGGGTAGCAAGTACAAGGGCTTTGACCCTAATTGTTACCATTTGGTAGTACCCAAGAGGCATTTGGAACTTTAGCCACCTCATAAGCTGGCTTTTAGGTTTGGCAGAGCCCCTATGGAGGACAACTTAGTATTTAAACAGTTTTCCCACAGAAGGTTGGTAGAAAAACTTTTGTTGCCAAGGAAAATTGGTTAATTTGGCTTGTCTCTTTGAATAATAGCTTTTTCAGACTTGCCTAACATTTTCCGATATATTCACGTGGGCCTGGCATGGTGAATTATTATTCTTTTCATGCAGTTTAATCCTGAAGTATGCTGTATCTTTGACAATATCATTCTTTGGCTAGTTTTTTTACATTTAAAGAATAAGGAACTAATCATATAATAATGCTGCTTTTCATTATGGGAAAATTACTTTATTTTTATTTCTGTTGCAATACCAAATTATAGTTTTTCAAAGGTTTTTTTAATAATAATCAAAAGTTGGATTATTGCGCTTACTAATATTGTGTTTTGGACATTTATTATAACAAAACAACAAGATACTGATTACGTCCTAGTAACTTTAGGATAAAATGCTTGCATAATTGCTTCTATGGATGATTACATTTTATTATGTAGCAATGAAGGAACACATGCAGTAATTAGGCATTTATTATGAAACTGCTTATCTTTTTAACTTTTGTGTATGCATGATTGAAGATGTAAAATGTTTATTTTTATTATAATGACTTATAGTGGAATGAATAAAACTTTAACTTGAACTAGAACTGATGTAGAAAATGGAAGAGGGAAGGGGGGTCACAAATACAGAAGAAAACTAAGAATCCCGCAATAGCACAAATTAAATTAAATGGAACATAGCAAAAGGTTTGTTATGGGGAAAAGCAAAGTGGCTTAGAAGAATAAAAACTAATTATAATATGAATTCAGTATAAAAATGGTAGGATGGAATTTATAACAATGAACAAATTAATAAAACATAAACAGAGAAATTACAGTAAATAAGAGAATGAATGCAGTGATGGAAAAAATGTAGGGACAGAAAAAAAGGACTGAACAGAAAACACACAAGACTGAATGAAACAAAATGATAGATAAATAAAAATTAGACAGAAAGAAAAAAATGAAAAATAAAATGTGGCATAACAACAAAGCAACAAATTAGTTAAATTATGCATTTATGTATGACCTTCAGGTTATGATCTACATGCAAAGTAAGCCTGAGCATAGAAAAGGTTCTTTGATAACAATATCTCAGGTTAATAAGTCATGTTTCAGTTCCAGGCATCAGATATATTTTTATTATCGAGCTCAAAGGCAGGGTATACTGTTAGTCATAACTGACAGGAAATATGAATATTATCCTAAACTGTAGGCTAAATGTTGCACTGCATAACACACGAAAGGCAACTATTTAGCATTTAGTTGCAAGTCTAGTATGAGAAAACCTGAATGGAAATGAGTGACAAACTTAACCATCAACTAAATTTAAAAAAAAAGTGATCAGGCATTCAAACATATGAACAAGCCAGGAGATAAAAACCTTACAGTCTATCTAGTCTGCTTGATTGTGCAGATCCTTATGTATTTACAAAGGAAACTGCCCCCTCCCTGTTTCCCTTTTGACCTCCTCTGCTTCTCCTTCTGCCCTCAACTCATCCCCTTTCTACCCATAGTTTTCCCCCTCACCTTGTCCAACCCCTCTTGAAGCTGTCTGCCATTTTCAGGGATACCATCTACTCTAGCAACTCATTTCACTTGGCCATCACCCTGTAGGTAAAATACTGCCTCCTCATCTTCCTCCTAAACCTTCTCCCCACCAGCCTGAGGCTGTGTCCCCTAGTGATCTTATTCCCATTAAGGCTGAAGAGGCCCTCAGTGCTCACCCTGTTAATACACTCAAGGTACTTGAAGGTTTCAATCTTGTCTCCCCTCTCCTGTCTTTCCTCAAGAGGATACATGTTGAGCTCCCTCAGCCTCTCCTCATAGGTGCTGCCCTGCTGACCCTGTATCAGCTTGATGTCCCTTCTCTGGACCATGTCCAGCAAGTTGATATCCTTCTTATGCTACATTCCCCAAAACTGTACACTGTGCTTCAGGTGTGGTCTCACCAGTGACCAGTACAGTTGCAGAATGAATCTCTGCTTTCTGATTTGCCTTGGCTGCTGCTCTCTTGCAGTGTGCAAAGTGTTTCATGTCACTTGTGATTATTACTCCCAGGTTCTTTTCTTCCTTTGACATGGTTACCTGCACTCAGACCAATCAGTGTTTTCCCCCAAGTACATAACTTTGCACTTTTTAGTGTTGAACCCCAGCTGCAAATGCCAGATCACTTGTCTAGCCTAGCCAGGTCCTTGTTGAATTCCTGTCTTCCCTCCTTCATGTCCACTCTCCCACAGAGCTTGGTGTCATCCACGAACAAGGAGAGTTTACCCTTGAGACCATCCATGATGTCATTTATGTTGATGTTAAACAACACTGGACCGAGCACTGAACCATGTGGAACCCCACTGGTTACAGGCCTCGTTTCTGAGAATTCTCTCCCAACAACCACCACTCTTATGCTTCTATCCTACAACCAGCTTCTGATCCATTTCACAAGCTTAGCTCCCACCCCCAGATCCTCCAGCTTCCTAACCAGTCTTCTGTGAGGCACAGAGTTGAAGGCCTTGCTAAAGTCCAGATGTAGAGCATCAACCACCTGACTCTTTCCACTGTCTTAGGAACCCAATCAAAGAAATCAATTAGGTTAGTTTGGCAGGACCTCCCTGACACAAAACCATGTTGCTCCTCATCCTGGAGCCCATTTTCCTCCTGAAAGCTGATCAGTCTCTCTTTTAGGATGGTCTCCATTAGTTTACCCACTACTGAGATCAGACTGACTGGTTTGTCATTCCTGGTTCATTCCTCATCCCATTTTTATGGAGAGGAACCACACACACTGTTCTTCAGTCTTGGGGCACATTTCCAGACTCTAAAGAGGTGTTAAGCCAGTTTTCCAGGGGACCCACCAGAACCTCTGTCAGTTCTCTAAGGACCCTTGAGTGCATGCCATCTGGCCCTGGTGATTTGTTCACCTTTAAGGCCCTTAGGCCCTTGAGTACCCTGTCAGACTGAATTTTACCAGCAGGGTGCTGAAAAGCAGGTGTTAAATTAATGAAACCAGCAGGAAAAATTTTATTTTGAAAAAAATGATAATGTGTAAAACTCGAGGCAAGCAAACTACGGTATACCCATACATAGAGTAGTACATAACTGAATGGTACTCTGCAGTATTATGCCCCTGCTGATAGTTATACATAACAGACTGCTAGTCTGGAATGCTGATAAGTCACAATGCCAGGAATATAAGCAATCACAAATGTAATTTGAAGTAAACAAAAAATAATAATAAAAGACAACAACAAAAGCACTTCACTATGCTAAAATAGTCCGCTATGCTGAAATGCCAAACAACATGTAGTAGTGCTGCCACTGAGGGTGCAATGCAAACCAATGCAAACACTTTGGAGATAAAAGAAATCTAGAACAGTGTAGCAGAGGGCAGTACCTAACTACTATATGTATATATATATATATATATATATATATATATATATATATATATATATTATTGCAAGGGCTTGTAGGATATACCCAGGCAGTGTAAATGCTGCACTCATTTTATCAGAGGAATGGTGTTGTGCCTAGAAAACTACCAGGTAAAGTGAGGAAAAAAACAATCATAGAAATGGTTTAATGTCTAAAATGTCATCCAGTCCTGCTGGGTGCTGGGTTTTGAGTGAAAAAATAGGTTTAGAGTCCTTCTGCAACAATAGTCTAGTTCTATCGATACCACGTGGTGGAGTATTGACATGTTCTAGCCCCATAAGAGGAAATTTGTTTACATTGCTGGCATGATATTCTGTGACATGTGACCCTAATGGAGTATTAGGGGCTGCAGTCAATATATAGCGCATGTGCCCTTACATGTTTTTTTTTGAGTATATACAGACAGGGGTGTCTTGGTGGGGCTCATCCAAGAGGTTGAACTGCGGAAAGCATGTCTGTATTTTCCTTTGAATCAGGTAGATCTTATATGGCATTCTCTGTCTCTGGGCACTCTGCAGATGTTCCACTTCTCACACTTCTGTGTTTATTGGCTGATGTAATCACACGATATAAAAGGAATTCCCTGTTCCAGTTTTGGTGCCCTTCCCATAGTGCATTTAACCATCCAGCAGCCACTGTCTTTTGCAGGGTACTTTCTTCTAATTAGCTGTTCTGTGAAGAGGTGTGTCCTGAGGCCTTGACAGCCTACTGACCATCTCCCCACAGAGCAAGCTCAGCAGGGACCTCTAGCTCTTCCCACAAGAACCACAGGCCAGAGCTAAACAATGACGGTGGTCTAGCTGCACTACAAGAACAGCTCAAACTGCAAGGAGTGTGCACTAAAAGAAAGAACAGACTGCATGCATGGTAATTATCAGCACTACTCCAAGGCTGTTGCAAAAAAGATACAGATTTATTTATTATTAAAATAAGAATGCCAAAACAGCAACTGCTGACCGGCTAACCTCTACCGGTTTCGCATGTACTGGTACGTTGTCAGGAGTTGGAGTAGTGCTGATAATTGCCGTGCCTGCAATGATGGTGGTCTCCATGTTCTTGGGCATCTTTTATTATTTTTAACTGTTCTTCTGATTCAATGTCCAACCACCTATTGGGCACCTATCCACAGATTCCTGGCCATTTCCTGTGTTTCTCAGATGCCTCTACCAGCTGTCAGGGGTCAGGCAGAATAGAAAGCATTCACAAGTGCCTCCTGCAACCCACTTACTGCTGTGTCATCTCTGTGCACAGTGCTCCCTGCCAGCTTTGTTGCAGGGACTCCAGTATCTTTTATTGTTTTTTTTTTTTCTAGGTTCAGGAGAGGGAGTGGGGAGAGGGCAGGTGGTACCAGGCAGGGAACCTGAAGATAAACCACACTTTGGGAAAAGGTAAATATTATATGACTGTGAAGTAATATTTGTGTTATTGCATGGCTAGTTGTTAGTCAATTTAGTGGTTACTTTTAAAACATAAAACTTCTCGTTAGGGTAATTTTCTGGGGAACAAAATGAGCCTTTTTATAAAACCAAAAATTCACTTCTTGGTATGCAATTAGACTGATCTTACCACATTTCCCAGGTGATTCAAAGTACTTGGCTGTAAATAGTTCCTTGCAACGTGCTTGGGACATGTGGTATGGTCCCTCTTACTACACATCCTGCAGTGAATTATTACAGCTGTGTGGACGGAGCTCCGCAGATGTATTGCTACAAATCTGTAGTGTAGCACTGTGGAAGCACGTGACTGGACCGCTGTATGGTGTGCTTCCACAGTGCTCTGGCACAGTTCCACTGGTTGAGTATGTGTGGCCCTTCCCCTCCATCGGCCGCATAAACACACCTACTTTGTAAGGCACTACTTTTTCTTCCGCAACTGCATGTGCAAGATGGCTGCCGAATGAAACTGTGCATGCACAGTTCTGATATCGCTTCAATCTTGTGTAAGGCAGCCTTCAGTGTGGCTAGAGCACCAAGCATTCCTGTAATTGCTTTCACCAATCTGAGCAGCCATATCGGCTCTGACCAGACGTTGTTGCTTTAGTAATCACTACATCATGCTCCTCTGAGAACCAACATAAATAGCACTCTGATTCATCTCCTATCACTTGTCACACTGATTTCAGATTATTACTAGTGTATTCCCGCACCCTTGTGTAGTAGCTAAACTGGGGAGTCTGGGGCCCACCAGAATAACAACATCTGATTACCAGGACATCAGGAAGATGCCATTGCTAAGCAACTATTTACTGTTAGTCAGACACTGACACCCCAGCCACACGCATACTTAGAGACACTGGTTTTGTGCTCCTTCCTGATGTAACTCGGTAATATTAATAACACACCTATCATTCATCATTACTATCCCCATCATGGGACACATGCAGCAGACCTTTTAGTTCTTTCATTTAAGCCTTTTTTTGCCATTTCACATTAAGAATAAATATTACTAGCTGGCCGAAGTGGTGGGGGTGGTAGCATTACTGCCCACCACACTGGTGACCTGGGATCAGGATTGATCTTGGGTTCCTAGGGGTCAGCTCGGTGGAGAGGATTTAGCATCTATTGGACTGCTCTCTTCTCCCAGGGAGGGTTGAAAGCTCCACTGCAGTACTGCTACAAGGTGAAGGCCTGGTGGCAGGAGAAGATGGGAGCAGCATGGTAGCGAGGGAGCTGCAGGACTTCTGTGGTGCATGCATGCCTCTGCATGCACACACCAACTTGCATGCCCCAGCTACCGGGCAGGGACCAAAAAAGGGGCTTGGGCATTCATGAATCCATGCTCACACCCCTCCAGACTGCACCACCACCCAACTTCCAGAATCTAGATATGTCTGCACCAGGAGAGGGTAGGGGAGGATGGATCTCCCCCTCCTGGCTCCAACACAGTGGGCAATACCCAGTGGTCGACGAATGGTGGAGACAGTCACGGGGGTGCAGAGACACAGCTGATAGCTGCCCATCTAGCCTATGGAGAAAAACCTTTATGGTAAAAAAAAAGAATAACAATTAAATGAAATAAATAATATGACTTTCATTCTGGGCAATATTAAACCTTTCATTAAGGTCATGGAGCTTGAGTAGGAGGCTAGAATGGCAGAGTTCATTGATGAAAAAATGAAGTGTGGGAGAGACATTTCTGGTGGTTTTTTCTTTTAATCAAAGGATAATTTTATTAGTTATGCATCAGTACAGCACACACCTTACAACTTTGTGTCAAAACAGCACCATAAAGCTCAATACACAGGAGAGTAACAACATTACATATTCAATAGCCAATATTCAGATACAACTGCAGACTTGCACTCAGCAATTAAAGGTTAAGCTCTCAAATAAAACATGCATTTAACTATCCAGTCTAAACTGTCAAGATATAAGTAATGTACCTCCAAACCCCATCCACTTCCTTTCCAGTTACTTCAAGCAAGACTACTGGTCAGAGAGGCATGCTTTAATGGAGGTTCGACCTTTCAGCTCAGAGCAACCTGCAGAAAACAGAAACTCAGATAACATAGAAAAGGTAGGGGGGTCCACAATGCCCCTCCCTGCTGTTACTGCCCCACAAGGGTCAAAATCCCCTTTCATCTACACCCCCACTATCAAGGACACAAAATATTGTACCATACAAGAAATAGGTATCCAAAGAAATGGATAGGAGTTCTCAACTAAAGAGGGGGGTTGCCTGGTGGAGTTGGTAGTACTTCGTACAGATGGGAATGGAGAAAAGGGCCCCAGTTGTCTAAGTATTTAGAGAATTGGTTCAGGCTCTTGTAGGAGAGCCTTTTGAAGATGGCCAACCTTGCCAGAGCAGCATGCCAAGCGGGAATAGAAGGCAGGAGTGGTTTCTTCCAGAGCATCAGAATGAGTCACTTCGCTTCCATCACAGCACCAAGGACCCACTGCCCTATGGGCGCAGGTAGATGGGCCAAGCAACAAGGATCACCACGAAGAACCATGGCCGAGGTTAATTTCAAACTGCAGCCCACCACCCAGGAGCAGTCCTCTGATACCACTGCCCAAAAAGATGTTAGCCCAGGGCAGGCCCACAGCACATGGAGGAGATGAGCTGGGCTCTGCCGGCACCTCCAGCAGTTGGCATGGCTGAGAAGACCCATTGAGTTAAGTTCCACAGGAGTCCTGTATAACCTGAGTAAAATTTTTAATTGAATGACCTGACTCTTGGCATCCCTGTACTGTGTATGGGAAGCTTGAATACACCTCAGCCAGACTTGGGGGGAGAAATTCACCTGAGCCTCCTTTTCCCACTGTTGCAGGCATTTATCCATGCAGTCAGGCTGGGCATCATGAGTAACCCGATAGAACCTGCCCACCACTCCCTTCTGCACCTCTGCTTTGTGCAAGTTAACCATCCATGCCCATTGGGCATCCATGACGCTGCGGGAGAGATAGGTACAAACAGCACTCCTTACCTGGAGATATCTCCAGAAGTTGTGGGCTGGCAGCCCATAGTGGGATTTCAGCTGCTCAAAAGACCTTAACACTGAGGTGTTGGGGATATATAAGTCCCTTATGACCCTAATACCTTTGCTGACCCATCCCTGACAAAAAAGTAGCTTGCTATCCACTAGAATGCAACTGGCCCCAAAGAGGGGGCATGGTCTGGGTGGGGAGCATAGGCCCCAGGGGGTGTATGGGAGGTGGCCATACCTACTTTCCAAGATGCCACTGTCTCCACCATGATAGGGGATATTTCTGGGGGGTGGTGATGCACGTGTGTTAGCAGGGACCACAGGGGCTGATCCCACAACAGAGAGGCTTCCAGGGAGACCCAGAGTGGTGACTGGGGGGGTCAATGGCATAACCCATTTAACATCCTGGGCCACCCTGTAAGCCCACTGATATGCCTGAAACCATGGTTGTCTGAGGCCCCCTTTTGTCCAATAAGCCCACAGCTTGCTTCACCCCCATCAGGCCCATTTGCCCTCCCAGAGCAGGTGTGCCACAAGTCTATCCAGGGAGTGAAAGACCTTTGGAAAGAGCCAGATGGTAGGTTATGGAGAAGGTAGGATCCCCTGGGAAGGAGAAACATCCTAACCACCTCAACTTTCTCTTTAATTGAGAGGTTGAGCTTGCACCAGTGCTCAATCTCTGCTGTCAGTGATGAGAGCAGTGGAGAGAAATTAGCAGGTTCAAACTCCTCCTACTTAGTGGGAATGAAAACTCCCAAATATGAGAATCCCTTTGGGGCCCACGAGATATTAGTGCGCCAAATGCAATCTATGGAACAGGCCAGATTCCAGGGGGAGTGGGTGGTTTTCTTCTTATTGATGGTCAGGCCAGAGAGAGAATTTCTGGTGTTTTTGTATACAGTAAGCAACTCAAGTGGAGGCTGTGTGTGTGTTTTACTTTTACCCTCAATTCCCACTGAGTGTTGGTTGAGTACTAGCATGGTTGTACAAAATGGAAAAGTAAAAAAAAAAAATCAACAACACAACAATCAAACAAACAAAAAACCTTCCAAGTTGTTCATTGAACTGTGGGATATGTATTCAGTTGCCCAGGAGACAAGCAGAGACTACTGGGTAGTGTAGCCCCTCTAAGCTGAGAAGGAACTACAACATGGTTTGTGAGTTTTTTAGGCACTAAATGTTCTACTTGGCTGGCATAGGAGGTTGGTGGGTGAGATATACGGTTGTGAAGAAGCCAGCATACAGTTTTAGTTATTTCAGTTATTTTATTCAAGACAGCACATAGTGCATGTGTAAAAGACTTCCAGGTCCCCAAAGGATAAAAGGCTCAAGCCCTACAAGTGTCAGTCAAGCACAAGTGAAGGCAGGTATGATAGAGGCAAGTGTCTGCTGTGTCAGCCTGGGCACATGGAAAGACAGGTCAGGACATTAACCTCATAAGCATAAAATCTCTTTAGAAATGGATCTGGGAAACAGCATTATGGTGGACTGGATGCAGTGTAGCATACTGCGTATGCAAGTTGTATGGAACTGTGAAAAAAAGAAATAAAAAGCTGTCACATAAAGTGTAAGCTAATAAAGAATGGAAATTACAAACAGCATCTTGAAAGAAAGATTAGAATATAACAATCAAAAGAGAGAAATGGAGGACTTTATTAACAATACAAAAGTATTTCTACAGGAAGGTCAAGAACAAATAGTTGGAGGAGTACAACCAATGGCAGTATACAGACCATACATGTAACAGTGAGAGAAAAAGAAAGAGATTGCTGAGCAGTAATTCAGAAGAGGGAGTTATTATGGGAGGTAGTGAATAGAGAACTGTTGGAGTTACAAATGGTAGGAGTAGTAAAAGTAGAGAGGTGTCAGACTCATATTGACAAATATATTTGAACTTCTCAGAGATGAGACCCAATCAAAGCCTGGTGAGACAGAAACAAACAGCAGTGAAATGGGTATAATGTGACAATAGCAATATGGCCAGAGCTGCTGCTCAAGGTTGCAATGGGCCCCAAAATATTGAAACCTAATACATAGGAGAAGTAGCAGGAAAGGAGCATACAGTGTGAGAAAGCCCAGAAAATCATTGTAGCCCACATCCTAATGGAAATACCACCAAATGCTGATACCATAACCTGGGGGAGGGAAAAGACACCTCAAATGAATACAAGAGCAAATTCGGAAATAATTGTGGTAGGTGATTCAGTACCCTGCTGCACAGACAGACAAATATGTAGGGGGATGAAAGAGCAAGCTACCACCAGTTGTCAACCAGTGTCTAGGGTGGGGGACATCAAAAAAACATAGAGTGAACAACAAAAGGAAACAAGGAAAGAGTGGTGGCACTACATGTTAGGTCAAATGATGTGGGAAGAACTAGCAAGAACAGCGTGGAGAAAAATGTTGTGGAGGTGGAGAATATACTAAAATCTAAGAAATGTAAAGTAAAAAGTAATTATATGAGAACTGTTACCCATTGCAAGGGGAAGAGCTGCAAGAAATAAAGATATAAAATATATAAACAGGTGGCTGAGGAGATGGTGCAAACAAGAAGGGTTACTCTTTCAGAGGAACTGGGAATGGTTTGTAGATGATTACACCATGTATGTGAAGGATGGGTTACACCTCAGCCCACCCGGGGCAAGAACATTGGGAAATAGGCTATGTCAGAGTATTGACTGACTTTTAAACTAACTGGTCTGGGGAGGAGGGGGGGAGGAGGAGGAGGAGGAGGGAGGAGATAAAAACACAAAGAGCAGTAAAACATCCATAACTAAACCAGTCTTAGTAAAACAAGTGAAGGATAATAAAATATAGTAGGCTGGAACTGCAACCTTGTAAATCCCAGGTCACACCGGGAGAAAAGCAACTTGTTGTTCAGTGTGTTTTTCTGGTGAAACATTTCAATAACTAAAAAAAAATAAAGTAAATGTGAGGAGCCTGAATAACAAAAAAGATGAACTGGAAGTAGAGATGTTAGCTGAGAATTTGGACCTCTGCGTAGTCTCAGAAACATAGTGGGATGTGGAAGAGTACTGGGGAAAACAATCAGGGCTATAACCTATTCAAAAGGGACAGGAAGGGAAGGGAAGAAAAGGAGGGGGAGTGGTGGCTCTCTATATAAAACAAGGCATTGAGGATGTAGGGTATGCCCCCATACGGTGACACTATTACAGCGAAAACGTTGATGTCAACAACATCGATGTTTTCACTGTAATAGTCCACCTGAGATCCCAGCACTCTCTTCTGGTCCTGCAGCCCTTCCCCGATCCAACTCTGACTCGGAGTTAGAATCCTAGAGATCGGGTTGTGAGGGGAGCACCCCCCCAATGAAAAACAGCCAGGGTCTCAAGTCAGATTTATGTCAACCACAAGTTGCAGTTGACATAAATCCATTGCTGTGATGGCGGTTGACAACTTAGTTGTCGAACCAGCATAATAGAGCCAGAACGTAGAAGTAGATGGATAATGAGGATGAATTGGAAATGCTGTAGGTATCCATTACAACAAAAAGGGTTAAGAAATGGTGCTTGGGGTAGTTTATAAACTTCCATCATTATCAAATAAATGACTGAAAAATTGTGCAACACCCTTAGATCCTTCAAAACTGTATGTTTGGTAAGGGACTTCAACATGCCATCGATACACTGGGAAACTATGATAGCCACAACTAACCAAGAGAAGAACTTTACATATTATAAACAATCTAGAGCAGCATGTACAGTGCCTTATGAGGAAGGATAAAATACTGGATTTAGTACACAGCAATGTGGAAGGTGATGTGTCAGACTGTAGAGTGGAGGAATTAATCTCCAGAAGTGATCATAACACAGTTCATTTTAAGATAAGCCACCAAGAAAAATTTGAAAGGGGGAAAGCCAACATTCAAATGTTACTCTAGAGCTAACTTTACAGAAAGGAGAGAGGAGCTCCAAAAATGGAAATGGGAAGAAGACGTTAGAGGGTTGGAAGTGGGAGAAACATGGGATGTCATTGAAAATAACTTTAGAATACTGATGAAAAACTATGTGCCAAAGACGATCAAAGAAAGCAATACCAGGAAATCCCCCCCATGGTTATCGGCTCTGTGATGCCGGTTCGAGAATAAATATGTTGACCGACATCACAGTGCCAGGCTCCATGTCGACTGCAAGTTGGCATCGGCATGATGCTGCACACATCGATGTGTGTTTTCATTGGGGGCTTCGCCCCTGAATACCCCGCATGAGGGGCTCTGCCCCCCACACCCCACACTAATAGATTCTAACTCCAGGTCAGAGTTAGTTCGGGGAGGGGGTGCAGGTTGGAGGAAGCGGTTGCCCGGTCCCAGCGGCACTTCTACAGTGGCATGGCTCTGTTCTTGATATTGACGCATGTCACTGTAGAAATGTCGCTGTTCAGCAGGCATACCATGGTTATCAAAGAAAATTAAAAAGTACATGAGGAAAAATAAAAAGGCAGGCATATTGCAGGGCAAAACACTGCAGCATACCAGCAGACTGGGAAAACTACAATAAATGTTTAAGAATTTGTAAGAAGGAAATTATCTAGTGCAAGACAAGCTTAGAATTTAAAATAGCTATTGCTGCAAAGGACAATAATAAACAATTTTATAATTACATTAACAGTTATAGGAACTTGAATAAGGGTGAAGGCCTGCTGACAGTGCATGGGAATAGAATATCCAGGTTGGAAGATAGTGTAAATATTTTTAATGATTACTTCTGTTCTGTATTCCAAAAGGGGGGACTGACATATGGAAGATACTAGGAGTCATGAGGAAGCTGATAATGTTAACACTGATGAAAGTAGGTTGCTTATCCTACTTACTGAGTTAAAAACAAACAAAGCCTAGGGACCAGATGAGATCCATTCCAGACTGCTTAAAGAATTGGCTAAGGATCTGTTAGGGCCTATTAAATGTATGTTGAGAGATCCTTGAATGCCCTGGAGGTGGTAAAATGCTGGAGGGAGGCTTTCATAGTGTTCATCTTTAAAAATGGATCAAGAGCGATGACCGTAATTATTGACCAGTTAATCTCACTTCAGTTTTCAGAATGATTCTGGAAGTTTTTGTTAAGGAGGAATTAGAAAATCACATAAGCTAAAGCAAACTTTTAGATGAAACACAAAATGAATTTCAGGGAGGAAGATCATGCCAAATGACTTATCAGGTTTTTCAACCCATTAATAAGGCCATGGATAGAGACCTACTTGTTGATATGATTTCTCTGGATTATAGTAAAGCCTTTGATATGGTGCCACATCAAAATCTTATATCAGAATTGAATACAATTAATTTTAACAAAAGGCTGACTGGGTAGATCCAATCCTGGCAAACCAAAAGAAAAAAGACAGTATGCATAAGGCATTATTCCTCCACAGGTGATGAGGTGATGAGTGGTGTCCCTCAGGCCTTGGTAATGGGATCTATCCTTTTTAATACCTGCATGGTGATTACGCAGCCACAAGAGGAGGTATGGATGTGTAAATTTGCAGGCAATACCAAAATTGGTATGGTAGTGGACACTGATAAAGGAGTAAACACCCTCAGAAAGAACCTCCAAACTTTTGAAGAATGGGCTGATAGGTCTAAAACTGGTATTTAACATCAATAATATAATGGCAAGGAAAGAATCCTGGGCTCTGATTGGTCAGTACCCACCTTCACCAGTGATGTTATCTCCATATAACATCACTGTGTGAAAGTCGGGCACCAAGAAGACCTCAGCTATGGAAAAAAATCACTCCACCTGTTCTGCTGAAATGTCCGTTGACCATGGCAACAGTGAGAAATATCAGTAACCAGCCATCATGCTTTAGTGCTCCTTTACAAATACTGTGCCCAACAAACCCAACTCTCACTGCACAGAAACCTAAACTTTTTTTTTCCTGCAGCTGTCAGTCCCAGCCCTTCACTGCCAGCATGGAAAACAGTGTGTTTTCTTTTTAAAATAGTGCACTGTCTCACGATTGCTGAAAGCCACCTTCCATTAAACAGTGAAAGACCTTCTACCACACAACTGCAAGGGTGCACTCCTAGGCAGAGCACCCCTCTTCCCCCCACCACAACCATAACAACTTACAGTGCCCATGCCATCCAGCAAATTAAATCTGATTAAAAAAATGGTGTAGGAAACCAAACTGTCACACCGAGCAGCATGCGTCTGCACATCCTTCTCACTCTGAGCTATCTTTATTTACTGCTTCCGCCTGGCATCTTCAGTGTTCTTGTCCTCTGGTTTCTCCCAGTACAAATCAGAATTGCTAGAAATTGTCCCGGGAGAAAAAAAAAATGTTGAACTCTGTAGAAATGGCTCATACTGCAGCACTCAATGCTGTTCACCTGACACAAATGGTTCAGAAATAGCCGTGCTCTTCACAAAACAGCCAGGCAGTTTTCAACCTTGGGAGGAAAAAAGCCACTCTCCATTTACCATCAGGAGAATCTGCTAAATCAATTGGTGGACGGGCAGAACACCATCACACCAGACAGTCTTACAAAGAAACAGCCTTGCAAAGAGAGAGACCACACAGAATGACACACACAGACAAGCCAGCATGTAGGAGCAGCACCACCTACTGAGCAAATGAAGAACTATGGACTTTTTTTTAAAACCTCATCAGAAAAGGGATTACAAAAATGTATTTTAAACATTTTTTAATCTTTTTTGTTGTTGTTAATAAAAGAACCATTGTATAATAGCAATAATGCACTCCTGGGTGTGTACCGTGCTGGGATAATGTCACTTCTTGGGTGTTAAATGCACTCAGCCTGTGGCTTCATGCTTCAACCACACAAGGCATGACATTATCCCAGCATAAAACACACCCATTTGTGCAGTATTGCTTAATAAGTGCACCATGATGCCTCTAGGTATTAGGAATAAAAGACACAGTTTCAAACTATATGAGATGGAGCTCAAGAAGACAAAAGAGGAAAAGGACTTAGGAATTATAGTGATTAGTAATCTAAAGTTTGAAAAGCAAAGCAGATTGGCAACTAATAAGGGGTACAATATCCTTTGGTGCATGGGCAGGAGAAGAACCAGTAAAAATAAAGGAGTGATAATGCCCTTGTATAGGTCCATGGTGAGGTTTCATGTTGAATACTGTAGCCAGAGGGTGCCCAGAGGAGGACAATTGGAATGGTTGAATGCATGAAGGGAAAGAGCTATGATGAGAGGTGGGGCAGTTGAATATGTATAACCTAGAGCTCAGGAGGCTGAGGGGAATACATGTCTTGTCTTTAAAGCCTTTCAAGATAAGGATTTATAGGACTGTCTAGGCCTAGAAACAAAAGGCAGTTTGTATGAGGGCAGAAGGCACAGTAAACAACTAAAGGGTGACCACTTTAAAACAACTAGAAGAGCAGTCTGGTTTACACAGAGAGTGGTCACCATGTGGAACTCACTCCCAGAAGCTATAATAAGCAAGGCCACTGATTTACGGTGATTAAAACAATTAAATTCCATTTTCAAGACTTAAGATTCCGGAATTTCACTGGTGATTGTTACTCTAATTTCCGGATTTTACCGGGATTCTGTTATCATTCTTTTAATATGTACATAAATAATCAGAATTAAAGAAGGCTTAATATACAGAGCATTAAATAAAGCAAACTGAAAACAGCACAGGAAGGAATTAAGAGAAAAACAGACTTTTTTGTAGATTGACTGATCTGATAGAAAATGCCAGATTCCATGAAATCTTCATTTTTACCGGTTTTCAGGCAGCCCTAATTCTGGAATTTTACTGGATTTTCCGGTAAAAAATGAAAAACAGTGGCCCTGATAATAAGGTGTCAAACAATGGATACCTTTGAAGCTCAACCAGATAAATACCTAAAATCAACTTACATTCATGGATATAACCACTGTGAAATGGTGTGCATATAAAGGACTTAATAAGTCTACTTTGCATGAAAACCGTTCATGTAATTCCTATTTCTATGATATTACCATTTCCCATTAAAAATAAATGCAGTGAGATGCCTTTCCCTTCTTAGGCATTTCCATATCAAGCATTTTATGTGAAAGCATTCTATGCTTTCTTTCCTGCTTAGTACTACTAGATCAAGGCTTACAGTTTTTTAAACAATGAAAGTATAAGTACTGTGCGACACCCAGACAGCTGGTTCTAATTAATCTATGATTTTTGTAATATAAAAATGTGTTATTGAGTGTCTCTCATGACACATGCTGAAACAGGCTGTGGGATGACACACACACACACATACACCCCAGGTTTTAGCTAATAGGTGTTATCTGGAAGGCCAGGAGATAATTACAGGCTAGAAGAGGCCTAAAATAAGCATCTCCTGTTTATCTAGCTTAATTGTAGCTTGTCAGCTGCTAGGATGGGAAATCATAAACATTTACAATGCTTAGAGGAAGAGAGTAGGTTATGACGCTTTAGTGCGAAGTCATAAAAGATTATTTGATGTGTCCTGGGAAGAAGAGTTACTTGAGATCAAAGAGGGGATGTTATTTAAAGAAAGTCATATGGGGACATGAGTTTTGTTGAGGTCACCTTTATTAATTTACCTCCTGCTGGATAGACATCCTGATTATTTAATTTTTAATAAACAGAGGAGGAGCTGGGTGACATCATGGAGAAGGCAGGCTCAAGACAGTGTTTTAATTATGCTGTGAGTGACCTGTAAGGACACACATGTTTGGACTCTCTTGACAACAACATCTGTCTATCAGAACTATTAGAAGAGATACCTTCGATATGTAAGTCTAATTGTCTGGTGGTAGGAATTTTGAACCTTTTTTAACCTTTGTTCTTTTAAATTATTGTATGTTTTTGTGATATATGGTTCTGTATTTACATTTTACATTTTTTTATCTATTTTTAAGTAAACCTCTACTTTAGAGACTACTTGGTGTGCCTTTGAAATTATTTTTCTTGTTAAGTGAAGCATACATGGTTGAAGTTGACACTGTACAAAGTTTACTGGTTTTACCAAACTGGGAAAAGGTAAGAATTTTTCCTACGGTCTTCCATAGAGTTTTAAGGGTTCATTTCGTATGCCTGGTTAGGTGACCGTAGGCAAAAGATATCTGGCCCCCCTCTGAAGAGCAGAATTATCTGAACCTGTACATTGGGTACGCTAGCAAGAGGTTCACAGTTTGAATCCCTCCAAGACTCGAGACCAAAAGTTGATTTGAACCCGCAAAACAGACAGCAGGGTTACCCTGTTTCTGTTTCCTGTTCACAAGACTGCGCTTGGAGGTTGGTACTGTGGGAGCAGAGTGCCTGACCTGCTGAGTGGGTTTGTGACATAATGTATGAATGAAAATAAGATATTCAGAACCAATTCTGCCTATTAATCTGTCCCTGTATTGCGTGTGGCCTATCCTATTTAAACCTAATGTTACTTTCCTATCTTTCTATCCAGACAAGTCTCAGAAATTGGTGTGTCCTTCTTTGTAAAAGATGTGGGGGTGGAGGTGGATGGGGGGTAAGTGTTGATATTAGATAAAATGAATGAGATAGCTCATTCTATAATCATATTTAAAGTACCCATATTGAACTGAAAGAGAAGTGTATCCTAATATGCCCATTACTAGCTGGCAGGCCCATTGATCTCCTCATTGAGGCCCCATCTGCCTCTAAAGGTTGCCTATTGTTATATCCACCACCTATCAGCTTTTTCCAGCCATTTGATAGAATTGCTTCCTCTGCTGTATAGACTGCTGCAGTACCTAAACTGCAATGCTGCACCCACATGTCCTCTTTCCCTAAAATGCCCAGTCATGCTGGATGATTCATCCTGGCATCTGATGGCACTTTTGTGCTCAATTATGTGCTTTTACAAATCCCAAGTAGTTTTGCCCACATGCAGCATATCACAGGGGCACTATATAACATACACTACTCCTGCTGTGGCACATGTGATGTGGGACCAGGTAGAGTATACTCATATAGTAAGTGGATGTCTGAAGGTGGCCTTTCTGCTTATATGCCTGCAGAGAGAGCACCTATCACATAGGCGCATCCCATCCTTGAGTGGGCCTAACAGATCTGTCCTAATTCTGTTCTTTTTTTAACTTATATTTTATTCATTTTATGATAAAAAATGCAAAATGCAAATTCGTCCATATAAGGAATATTAGGCTGCTGAAAATATTGTACACAGATATATCATCTAAATATATAGGATTCAACAGTGTCCCTTGATTTTACCCCACATTAGAGAGTCTACCACTATTAAGAAATAGAAAGTTGCAAAAAAGTCCAAAATGTACTGTAGAACTGTAGCCCAAGAGTTCATGGTAATTCACTTGACTAAGTAAATTCCAGCTGAATGTCCCTGTTAACCTGTATCCTCTTGGGTTATAGGTGCCATGGATGTGACAGCAGTTTTCTTAATCAGTTTTAAAATAATAGTTTATTTTACTAACCTCCCTCCCCTCAGACAGAAACAACACTTAATTATGTTAAGAAGGCACAGTTACATTTTAGGAAATAAAATTGTAGAGCACTACAAGTGTACGTTATTTCTTAAAAGATGACTGATCTGCAATCACAGTGGATACATATCTGCAGCATTACTACTGCAGTAGATGACACTTCTGCACATCAGTCCAACTGTCCATCAATGTTTGTATTCTAATACAATAAGTTATATTTGTACCATTTAAAAGCAGGGAGACTATATCTAGGAGACAAGAAAATGTTTATTTACTTCTCTGATACAGCTAGAACTTTTAAACTTTTTGGCTTATAACCATACTGTAGCTGCTGGGTTCGGTTGTAGCATGCTTCGATGTCTGTGTAAGCCCTATCTGATTCGTTCCATTTCGTGACCATGCATAGTGGTACATGGAATTTGTATCTGTTGCTCCACATGGTCTCCTTTATAAACCAAAATATTTTCTTTTTGAACAGAGTCTACTCTGTTATCTTTTTGAGGGTGTGGGATTTACACCCATCTTCCTCAAACCTCTCTTTCAGACTATATTATTTTCTCATTGGAAGTCTCCCTCAAGGCTATAATTTCTTTTTTTTTTTTTGAAATTTCTTTTTTCCCCCTCCTACTGCCCCCCAGAGCTGCTTCCTTCAGGAATCGCCCATTAAGCCTGCCCTTGCCAGCACCTACCTTGTAACCTCCGGTCCCTCGTGGAAACCCCTCTGGGTGGGGTCGGTGTCGGGTGACCCCCCCTAAATCTTGAATCTTGTCAGGGTCCTGGGTTGCAGGTAGGTGCTGTCACATCGGGACCCGGCTCAGCGTTCTGTCATCCTGGCTCTGAGGGGGGTCTTCCCCATGTTCCTCATGGGACGCTACGTGCCCATGCATCAAGACATTTGCCAGAATCCGCAATGTCCCTCCCTTCTTCCAAAAAGGAGCAGCCCCCAAGGCTGATTGGTTGTTGGCCTATGCCTGCAACCAATCATACCTCTGAGACTCCAGCTTGCTGTCGCTTCCCCCAGCCTTCACCAGGGGTTGCCGCTTGCCGAGTTGGAAGTCCCCCCTTCCCCCAGAGAAGGTGAGCTGTCCCCGGATGTTCCAGCCTATCTCCGCCCGGCCAACCCCCAATGACCCGAGCACACTCCCGAACCTGGGTCACCGACGTGGTGCAAGGTGTTGTGTCCAGTGCCTCAACCATCAGTTCCACCGGGCCGGCCAAGGCTATAATTTCATTGTCCACTTAACATTTGTGAATACGGTATGCTTTTGACCAGTTTACTTTGGTGGAAACTGGACATGTGCAATATGGTTTTACAGTCAGTGGACTTCCTATAAAGTTTAGTCTGTAACTTATCATGATGTTTGAATATTGTAATTTCCAAGAAGGACACCTCTGTCATGCTAAATTCTGCTGAGAATGGAAGGTGTACATTCCTGGTGTTGAGGTATCTGAGAAACTGCTTCAGGGTTTTTTGATCTCCTTTCCAAAAGAACAGTATATCATCAATATACCTTATCCAAAAGTGTACACTGTGCTAAAATCTGTTTACTTCTTCATTTAAGGCATAGTCTTTCTCTAAGTTATGCATAAAGGAATTTGTGCAACCCAGGGCCATGGTGCTGCTCATGGCTGTCCCTTTATTTTGGCCATAAAACTGTTTCTCAGATTTAAAGTAGTTCTTATGCAGAACCAACGCTATCAATTCCTGTCATCCTCTAGAAGGGGAATGGGTGCCTGCTGGTCTGATGTTTATGACATACCACACTTCTTCTATCCCCTCCACATGGTGGATTGAAGTGCATAAGTCATTCACGCTGATCATTACTAGAAAAATGTCTGCAGAACAGTGCTGGTTGATTTAATCAGCAGTAGTTAAGGCTCCCAGCTCGGTGGTAGAGCCAGCCCTGTCACTGGTACCTTAATCAGGATCCTTTCCTGGGCACAGTGATTGGAGTAGTATGCAGTAGCTAGCAGTTGGAAAGGAGGTGGAGCAGAGAGCTGACTGCAATTCCAGAGAGCTAAAACAGGGATCAGAGGACCACACAAGAGTCAACAATACCAGCAGACAGTCAGTGGGAACCAAGTGCTGATTGAGAAAGCAAGAGTGGGCAGTTTAAGAGCAGGCTATGTGACATCAGCAGTCACTTGCCACCTCAACCTATCGTGGATCAGGAGCCCAGTTTGAAAGTCAGCCAACAGCTTTCAAAACCCACTGGGGCAGCAGCACAGTAACAGTGCACCATCTGCAGAACAGTTCTGATTGAGTTAATCTGCAACAGTTAAGGCTCCCGGCTCAGTGGTAGAGCCAGCCATGTTACTGGTACCTTAAACAGGTTCCTTTGCTGGGCACAACGATCACAGCAGTTTGCAGCAGCTAGCAGTCAGAAAGGAACTGGAACAGAGAGAGGACTGCAAGTCCAGAAGCTGAAGCAGGGATTGGGGAGCTGATCAGAGGATCAAACAAGAGCTAACAATAGCAGCAGACAGTTAGCAGGAACCAAGTGCTGACTGAACAAGCAAGTGAGAGCAGTTTGGAATCTCCTACCCTCCTGGATCAAGTTGTATATTTAAGGTCACAGGGCTTGAGTGACAGCAGCTACTTCATGTGAAACAGGAGAGGCAGGTTTACTAATGCTAAGAAAATTACCATCCCTGCAGAAAAGTAAACCACCCTCCCATCTCAGGGCAGGGTAAGTGAAGAAGGAATGTAGTATTCATTACATACCAGGAGTAAGGCATCAGTACAAAGATCAAGGCTGAGACCTCAGAGTAGGGGACAGCTGACTGAGAAACCTTCAGGTGATAACAGGTATCTTCCTTTGCATTACTAGTTGAGACCACATCAGGCTATGCAGTCCTCCTATACATGGTAAGTTGCAAATTTGAATGGGAGTGATAGGCTGTCATGTCTGCAGGGTGCTTGTCTCCAGGGGACTCCTCTTGAGGGCGGGTCATTGCCCAATATGTAGAACTCTAAGAGAGCTCAGGACTCATCTAAGTGCAGTGTGGAAATAACCTGGCTGCATCATCAGCTGAACTGGAGTTCACCCCCTCCACATCCACTCCCTATGAGACCCATTGGTCCGGTGGGATGGAAGGTGATGGTATGAGGGAGGGAGGAGCCACAAGGATGAAGCAGGTGAACCCTATTAGGTCCCAGGTCACCCTTACCACAAACCATTATGCATCTTTGGCAGAGGTTTAGGATCCCAACTCCACTTGGTGGCACTTCATGTTAGGAGGGGAAACTGGGCAGAGCAGGGCAATGTCATCCAAGGGTAGAAAGGTAGCACACAGCAGCAAAAAGGGTAAACATTTGTTATTATAGGTGACTTAATGGTAAGAGGAGTGGAGAGTCACTTGGGAGAAGATAAACAAGCAAAGATGATGGTCAAGTGCCTCCCTGGAGCATCGCTGAAGAGAGACATTGAATGGATCCGGAGAATGGTAAAAAGAGAGAACAAGGCACTCAGAATACTGATACATCTAGGAATGAATGACCTGGAAAACCTGATGGTCAAGGAGGCCAGGCAAAGCTTTATCAAGATGAGTGAACATCTGACTGCTCACTCATGCTCTGTGGCTTTTTGGAGGTCCTCCCAGTATGATGCAAAGGGGTACAAACAAGCATGATCAGAGATAAGAAGATCACAGAATTCAGTGAGTGGCTACAAGGATGGTGTAAGGAAAAAGGCTACCATTTTGTCGGAGCCTGGGAGCCTGGGGGAACTTCTGGGAGAGGAAGTGCTTCAAAGTTGATGGACTGCACCTAACCAAAAAAGGAACAAGTGTGCTCAGACAGAAATCAATAACAGAAACATGAGCCACAGAAAATAATGACTGGGACATCTCGGTACCGGGCTATTAACTCAACAGGCAGGACAGGAAGGGGTCCGGGGGATAGCACTATATGTATGGGAGGGGATGATAACCACTACACTCAACATCACCAAAGGTGAAGGTATAGAATCCCTGTGGTTACAACTCAGCTCAGCATCTGGAAAAAAAATCTACTTCAGGGTAGTATACCAGCCACTAGGTCAGGCAGACGATAGGGGTGAAATGCTAATCGAAGAGATCAGAAGTACAACACAGAAAGGAGATACAGTGATTGTCGACAATCTCAACTATCCTGATGGCTAGATCCTCAAGGAGACAGAAGATGGTGGAAACCTTACAGTACAGCCTACTCACTCAACTGATAAACACTCCAACTAGGCTTGAGGCCATCCTAGATGTTGTCCTCACCAACTCGGAAGTGGTTGGTGATGTGAACATTGTGGAGCCACTGGCTAATAGTTACCACAACCCTCTCTGGTCGAGCTACCCCCTCAAGGAAGTTAAAGCTTAATCCAGGGCTGTGGACTTGAACTTCAGAGGGGCAAACTTTGACAAGATGAAACTGCTAGTGAGGGAAAAACTGTTAAGAATCCTCAAAAAACAGGTGGTAGAAGACATCTGGGGGCAGGCTAAGCAAGCTGTCCTAGAAAATACAAAGCTGTGCATAAGGTCAGGAAAAAAACAGAACAAACATAAGAGACCCATTTGGTTCACCACCCAGGTAAGGGAAGCAATTAGTAACAAAAGGAAAGTCTTCCACATATACAAAACAGCCTGTGAGGATAATGAATGGGAGGACTATACACAGAAAATCAAGAAAGCAGAGAGAGCAGTGAGAACGGCAAAAGCATCAGCTCAGCTATGGATAGACTTAGGGATTAAAACAGGGGACAAATAATTCTTCCTTTACAAACAGGCGAAAAGGAAGAAGGGCAAAGGAATAGTTTGGCTACGAGATGGTGAGAAGATCATTGAAGACAATGAAAAGAATGTCACTGCACTGAACAGCTCTTCTGTTCGGTATTTACCAAGGAACTTGATGGACCAATTCCAGAAAGTGGCATCAAGGCTGTTAACAGGGGGATGCTGCAAATGGACCACAGACAGGATCAGGGAAGCACCGATGCAGCTAAAGACAGCCAATGCTCCAGGGCCTGATGGACTGTACCCTAGGGCTCTGCAAGAACTTGCACAGGAATTGGCAGAACCCTTAGCACATTTAATTAACAGCTCATTACAGACAGGAATGGTGCCAAGCAACTGGAGGAGTGCAGATGTGGTACCCCTCCACAAGGGAGAGAGCAGAAAGGAGGTCGGCAACTACAGACCAGTAAGTCTCACATCGATAGTCAGGAATGTGAGAAAACATTTATAAAGCTGGACCTAGTGGAATATCTGGATTGGAATGGTCTACAGGACACAAGACGGCATGGGTTTGTTGCAGGAAGGTCATGCCAGACAAATCTCATTTAATTTTTTGACAGGGTGACTAGGGAAGTGGACAGGGGCCACCCAGTGGATCTCCTCTACTTCGACTTTAGAAAAGCCTTTGATTCAGTACTGCACAGGCACCTGCTAATAAATTGGAGGACCTAGGTACTGCAAGAAACATAGTCAGGTGGGTGGGCAACTAACTACAGGATAGATGCCAGAGAGTGGTGGTAAATGGGGTGAAGTCAGGAAAGGAAGAGGACTAGTGGGGTGCCACAGGGATCGGTCTTGGGTCAGGTCCTTTTTAGCATATTCATTAATGACATCAGTGAAGGCATTCAGAGCAAGATTACCCTCTTTGTAGATGACACTAAGCTAGGGGGAAGGGTGGACAGAGCAGAGGCATTGAAGGAACTACAAAAAGACCTCTGAGATTGGAAAGATGGTCCAATATCTGGCTGCTGAAGTTTAATGAAAAGAAATGTAAGGTAATGCATCTAGGAAAAGAGAATCCAAGGGCAGAGTATTGGCTTAACGGGGTACAACCAAGTGTCTCCCATGAAGAAAGGTATCTATAGGTCATCAAAAGTGACACCTTAAAGCAGTCAGGTCAATGCAACAAAGCTTTCAGTAAGGCAAATAGAATGCTAGGGTGTATAGGTAGAAGATTTGACAGCACGAACAGGGAGTTGACTCTCCCATGGTATAGATCACTGGTGAGGTCTCACTTGGAGTACTGTGTCCAGTTCTGGAGGCCTCACCTGCAGAAGGATAAGGATAGACTGGAGGTAGTATACAGGATGGCAACCAAGATAGTGAGGGACCTACAGGGACTTCCACACGAGGTGCAACAGAAATCACTAAGATTGTGTTCTCTGGAGACTAGGAGGAAGACAAGGGACATAATTGAGATGTTTAAGATCCTGAAAGGTATCAATACATTGCCCTATTCTGAACTTTTTAACAGGTCGAGGGGTTAACCACTAGAGGACACAAATGGAAGCTTCAGGGTGGTAGCTTCAAGAAGGATCTAAGGAAGTACTACTTCACTGAAATGGTCATTGAGCCATGGAACAGACCGCTGGTCAATGAGGTGGGATCGAAAACCATAGTGGTTTTCAAGAAGAGATGGGATAGGGACTGGGCCCACAAAAGTATAGAGGGTAATAGAAGGGGGTTGGGGGCTAGGTCCCAGGACCCATAGAAGGTCTGGGGAAGCCAAGGGCAAACTCAATGGACCTATGTTCTCTTTCTACCATCCTTTTCTATGTCTTCTATGTTGACCAACATTTCTCTTTGTTAAAATCCTAAATAAGGGCAAGGACATGTATAGTGTCCTTAAGATATGTATGGAATGTTTCCACCAGGGGTTGTACATGCACTTTAACATATGAAAACAGTAGTTCAAGGATAGAATCAATGCCAGATATTATAGGCAAGCTGGGATGGGATCAGTCATGTTGTTATGTACTTTTGGTAGGAAATAAAAGAGGGGTAACCTTGGATACCACTTCACAATATATTGTGCTTCCCATTCCTTCAGCCATCTAGGTGATACCATCTCTTCTAACAAGGCTTTCATCTCTAATTCAGTACCACAGTAGGATATTTTGCCAGCAGGCTACAGTTCTGCCTAGTATCTAATAGATGAAAGAGCCTTTGTCTATATTGTTCTACTTATTTTTATTACAGTGCCCCTGCCTTACAATGCCCCTGCCTTTATTTGCTGATTTGACAACTATTTCCTTGTCATCTTACAATTGTCTCAAGGCTTCATGTTGTTCTTTTGTAAGATTATATATCCTGTTTGTCACTTAGTAATCTGCTCTACAGGCTCTATATTCACAGCTGACTGGATATGTGCACAAAACGATGAGCCACACAAAAAAAATGGGCCAGCCGTCTCTGATGCTATATTCAAACAGACTGTGCGATCAGAACAGATCATGGAATCTGTTTGAATATCAGACCCTGGGTGCGCAGAGCATAGCAGGGGGTCACCAAGTGCCACACAGCACATTCAGGGTGTGAGGCTTAGGATCACCCAGAGGGGAATGTGTGGTGCATACCTGTATGTGCCACAGCCACCATGGGTGATATTCAGCCCAAGCATTCAAATGAGCACATTGGGCTTGTATGGCACAAAGGGGCCATTTGCATGCCCATTATGAGCTTATTTGCATTGCTGCACCTGTCAGAATGCGTTGGGCCCATCCCCATAGCCCCATCTCCATAAACTTAAAGAAAACTCCCTGATCGCTCTGGTAGTCTAGTGTTCCCCCCTCCCCAGCCCTGATCACAGCGCTCATAAAACAAAGAACTGATCCCCTTTCTCTGGTAGTCTAGTGTCCCCCACCCTGATTGCAGTGCTCATAAAAAAGAACCAGTCCTTCTTCACTGGTAGTCATGTAGCCCCCACCCCTTAGCCAGTGACCCACCATACCGCTCCCCCAGCATGACAAGAGCCAGTAACTGGCACAGCCTAAATAACGCCACACCAGCCAGTCGCTGACTGAACTGTACAGGAGCGCTGCACAGTATATAGTACACAACCATTTGTTTAACCACACTGGGTTACTTCCAGACATTTCTTTTTCTGTCTCATTGGAGAGGTATTCATATACCTCTTTTATCTCAGGATCTGCCATTTGTGCTGCGGCCAGATCCAATGGGGCTACTAGAGCCCTTTTCTGTGCAGCCACTGGGTGGGCCTTAATTTGGGGTGGCATCACCCATACCTCCCTCTCTTGAGCACCTGCCTTGGCCAAGGTGCCTGCTCAGGCAGGGAACTACAGACCAGTCAGTTTGACCTCAATAGTGAGCAAGATTTTGGAGGCACTCCTTAAAGAAAGGATAGTGCAACACCTGGAATCCATAGGAGCACAGGATCCAAGACAGCATGGGTTAACAAAAGGAAGGTCCTGTCAAACTAATCTCATAGATTTCTTTGACTGGGTAACCAGAATGGTGGACCAAGGGGTTCAGTTGATGTCGCCTACCTTGACATCAGCAAAGCTTTTGTTACTGTTCCACATAGAAGATTGATTAATAAGCTGGGTAGGCTCAGGGTGGGTCAGAAGTTGGTCAACTGGATGGCAAACTAGTTGACGGGCAGAAAACAGAGAGTGGTGGTAAACGGTATACAGTCAGAAGAGATGCAAATCACAAGTGGGGTACCTCAGGGATCAGTCCTGGGGCCAGTTCTCTTCAATATCTTCATCAGTGACATTGCAGATGGACTGGAGGGTAAGGTTTGTCTGTTTGCAGATGACATCAAGATCTGCAACAGAGTAGATGATCCAGATGGGGTGGGCAGAATGAGAAGAGATCTGGATAAACTAGCAAAATGGTTGGAAAAGTGGCAACTGGGGTTTAATGCAAAGAAGTGCAAGATCATGCACATAGGGAAGAGAAAACCTGAAGCCACCTATAGGTTGGGAGGGGGAGTTGCTGGCAGTCACAAGAGAAGAAAGAGACTTGAGTATCATCATCACCGATGACCTGAAATCATTCAAGCAGACTACTAAAGCAGTAGGTAAGGCTAGGGGGATGTTGAGTTGTATTAGTAGGGGTATCACAAGTCATATGAGGGAGGTAATAATCCCTCTTTACAAGACACTGATTAGGCCCCATCTGGAGTACTGCGTGCAGTACTGGAGGCCACACCATCACAAGGACATTAACCAAATTGAGGCAGTCCAGAGAAGGGCAACCAAAATGGTGCAGGGACTGCATCAGAAAAAATATGAGGACAGATTAACGGAGCTCAATATGTATACCCTAGAGCAAAGGAGGGAGAGAGGGTGATATGATCGAAACATTCAAACACCTTAAGGGCATTAACAAAGCGAAAGAGTCTAACATGTTTCAATATAAGAAAAATAGCAGGGCAAGAGGACACAGCATGAGAGTAGAGTGAGGCTGATTAAGGGGTAATGTGAGGAAGTTATTTTTCACAGAAAGGGTGGTGGATGCATTGAACTGCCTACCTCAGGAAGTGGTGGATATGAATAGAGTGCAGGGCTTCAAACAGGCATGGGATGGGCATAAGGGACTGATACAGATGAGTATGAATAGATAGGCCATTGACAGAGCAAAGGCAGATGGCACATTCATAAGGTTGAAAAAGAAATGGGCAGACTGGATGGGCCATGCTGGTTCTCATATTCTGTTAACTTCTGTGTTTCTATATTTCTATGTAATCATTGCACTTATGGTAGGGTTCAGTCTTGGAGAGAGCCTTGACTATGTACAGTTGTAGCCACAGACATGGTCAGATATTTCCTGAAATTTCTGTGATATATCTGGTGAAATTCTCTCTCTGCCTCCATTACCACTGTGGGAAACCAGAAAGAATCCCTTTAGATATAGCTGGAAATATCTGAACATATCAATTGCAGCAACTATATATAAAGCCTGAAGAAAAAATACTTAGCTAGGTCGTCAATGTACTAGAATAGGTCTCTGTATTTGACTGTATTCCCTTTTGAGGAAGTGTAATCATGGGTCTTCCAAAAGGGAGACATTTCGTAAGAGAGTTACATGCCCTAGATGAGTCAAGAAAAATGATGGTATCCTGTGGCCGAGAGAAGGTCATCCACATACTGCAAGAGGCAGTCAGGGGAGAAGTCTTTTTATGGCATCCCTCATGTGGATGTGAAAAAGGGAGGGTTGTTGTGAAAACCCCGAGGGAGACAGTTCCACGTGTACTAATGTCCTTCAACGGTGAAAGCAAACTTGTATTCCCTCTCAGGGGCCAGTGGTAATAACCTGAAGCCATTGTGGATATCTAGGGTGCTAAACAATTTATGGTGGGGTATGAGGAGCTTGAGCACATCCGGTGCAGATGCCACAGTGTGTGAACAACTGTGGGTTGCTTGGTACAACTTCATATAGTCAATGATAAATCTCCAGCTGTTGTTGGACTTTTTCACAGGCCAAATTGGAGTATTTACTGTGGAGATGCAGGGTCTGATGATCCCTTTTTTCAAAATGGATTCTGTTGTGGCCCTAACAGTAGGGATTGCCTCTATTGGGAATGGGTATTGCCTTTGGCATGGTGGGTCTGCACCCGTAACCTGAATGAGGGTGTCCATTTTGCCACAGTCATGTTTGTTCTTGGTAAGGCATCCCGGTGCTTCTCCAAAATAGGCCTCAATTGAGGAAAGCGAGAATGTTGCTGGAACATGAGAATAATGTCATATTCTGCATCATTGGCCTTCACTGCTGCTACAACGTGTGAGTCAGAAATGAGTAACAGATGGTGATGTCCTGTGACTTGGAGCAGTAGCCTGCTGGCTAAGTCCACCATGCATCCATATTGGGCAAGAAAATCTATGCCCAGGCTGCTCTGATGATGATAAGGTAGGATCATGAGGTCAAAGTAGTGCTTCACTTCTAAAGTACCGAAGGTGGTGGGTATTGATTTGGACCGATAAGTCGTGATCATGGTCTCCTTGAAGGTCTGAGCGGAAGAGGACTTCCCCATTGACCAGTGAGAATACTGGGGATCATCTTGAGGCAGCAATGAGACAGCGGCACCCATGTCTAGAAGTAGTTCAAGCTGGCGACCCCAACCAATGCTTTCACACATAGGCGTAGGGAATCAACGGTAACTAAAGAAGTGAGAATTCGAACCGGAGTCTGACATCATCAGTCAGATCCATTCTTTTCTAGTGAGGTGTCATAGAGTGTGGGATCCACCTCCCAGAGCATCTTTACTGCCTCGGAGTATGGGGATTTTGACTGCCTCACCATCAGTCTTTCTCAATAGGGGAGCAGAAGGAATGGCTGCCACACCTTTTGTGGAGGATTGTGATGTAAGAGATTAAACTTCGGCCTTGTACTCCTGAAGTTACTTGACTTCTGTCAATTTATTATAAGAGGGCTCAGATTGTTTTTTCCATCTGTTATTGGCCTTTGCATTTGACTGGTTCAACTTGGGTCAATATTTTTGTTTGTTGTTGTATCCTCCTTGGTTTGGGTAGGAGGATTTGTCTTGTGGGGGAATCTTTCAATTTCCCTTCCACCACATACTGAATGGAGGAATCTGCACTGCTTTGCATTGCGGCAACCTTGGGCTTGGAACCCAAACCATGGTGCTTTGCATGGACCTGGTACACACCCTTCACCTGCTCCATGATCTCATGGAGGCAGTCCCATTTAGAGAACACTGAAGCTTCCACCTTTTCATGAAGGGGCAGCGGGAGGTTTTTAGAAAGCAGGCATTTAGATTCGATTGATTACTTGTCCAGATGCTCACTGGCCAAATCTTTGTCTGCACTGTACGTGAGCCACAGGTGGCTCTTGTATTGGACTGGGGTTTCTTTGACACACTGCTTCACCTGGGTCGCCAACTTTATGCCGACCATGTTAGGGTTTTGCCCCACCAGGAGGCGAGCCACGACTCTGTCAAATGGGGCTTTGACATCATTATGTCTACCTTCCAGCAGCTTCAACCCACAGCGTGGGGTCCACAGTTTGTTTCAAAACCTCTACTTAATACTCAGCCACAAGGCTGAGCAATTGGCAGTGATTTTGCACTTTTTCTATCTAAGGCTATCATCAGGGGCCATGTGACCAATTTTGTCCGCAATGTTTTGGATGGTTTGCACAGACTGCAGAGCACTTGGGCTTGCTCCCTGTCCTGTGATGGTTTTAGCAACTGTCTCGGCCATGGCTTTAGCTATGTCCTGAAGGAGAGTTTGTTTTTCCACCTCCTTCTTCAGTGTATCACTGACTGCTTGTTTCAGCACTTTTGCCTGAGAGTCAGAGATCCCAACTTTTGAGATTGCCTTCTGAATCAGGGCTTCCACCTCTTACTTTTCCTTTTTGTTCAAGGTGGCTACCGGTAGATGAAACCTCAACCCTCCCGAGTCCCAAGGAACACCATCTTGGATGCCATCATCATCATCACTGTTGTCATCCTCCTATGGCGACAACGTGAAAGGCAGGGTACATGGCATAGCTTTCACATGACCTCTCAGTATTACCCACTGCTGACATAATTTCATCAACTTAGTTCTACACATCAAGTGATTCACTCTGCTTTGAAACTGCCCCTTACTAACATGATCCTGCAAAACACTGTATGCGGCACTCACTTGGTAATTTTCCCTAAACTCCTTTTCCAATGCATTCTGATACTTCTCAAACTCTTGCTCCACCTCCACATACTAATTTCTCAAATTTATTTATTTATTTATTGCAATTGTTTCACCAGGAAAGGCACACTGAGCAACAAGATGCTTGTCTCCCGGTGCGACCTGGGGGACATGGATATAATAACACGCAGGTTATCAAGTGAACATTTAACAGAAGCAAATAAAAAGCAGCATAAGGATACACGATTGCATGAATATACAAGCAGCGCACATTGAATGCTTAGGATATAGTATCAAATAACTATTTTTGTGACAAGAAGCAGCAGATAAGGTAAATTAGCACAGTAGTAACAGCTGTAACAACAGAGGACGTATATAACAGTTATACAGTTATACACAGTACATAGGGCAAAATAGGCCCAGGACATAAGTGCAAGGTTGGGGTTATATGCCAGCTTCTATAGCAAGGCTAAGGCCGCTGGTCAGCCACTGGGGAGGGGATAGTGGGGCATGGCAGGTTCAGGGACAGGAGCAATTTGTAGTAAGGAAGTTTGCTAGGGTGGTAGACAGAGAGTAGGAAGAGGAGGACTGCCAAGTTTGCAGTGGGAGGGCATTCCAGAGCTTGGGTAGCCAGTGTGAGATGGCAGCTTGACTAGCAGAAGTCTTCCACCTAGGGACTGAAAGTTGGCAGGAGTCACTGGATCTAGGATTATGGGAGGTGGGTGGGGCATCTGTGACCATGGTGGCAAGGTAGGAGGGGATGGACAAGAGCCATAGGTTGGAGACAAATATAGCACAGTGAGAGATGCAGCGGTTTTTGAGGGACGATAGTGCCAAGGCTCTGTAGAGATCGCAGTGGTGAGTGAGGGGAGAGGCATCAAGAGCAAAGCAGCAGAAGGCAATATAAAGTGTGTCCAGTTTAGATAGGGTGAACTTGGGGGCTGTACTGTATACAATGTCGCAGTAGTCGATGGAGGGCAGTATCATCTTCAGGACCAGTTCACTTTGGACTTGGGGAGGGAGACTGCTGCAGTTCCTATATAGTGCACTGAGCATGGGGTGCAGTTTTTTTGAAATAGCATCGATGTGGTCAGAGAAGGAAAGACGGCTGTCGAGCCAGACCCCCAAGTAATGGAACGAGGAGACATCTTCAAGTTTTTGGCCATCCAGGGTTGCGAAGTAAGGAAAGGAGGGGAGTCTTGCCAGGCATTGTTATGTGCTGAAGGTCATAGTGACAGTTTTTTTTGCATTTAGGGAGAGCTGGTGTGAACTAAACCATTGCTGTACCTTGTTGAAGTCAGCTTGGAGGTTTGATTGTACCACATCAGGGGCGGAGCCCGAGTAGTAGAGTACAGTATCATCTGCATACATGTGGATTGAGGAAGTAGAGCAGATGAGTGGCAGGTCATTTAGGAATATAGAGGACAGAATGGATGAATGAATCATTCATACTCATAAGCAAGTTATTTAACTCTAACACATGCCTCTTATCCTGCTGTAACCTTTCATTGTCCTTCTTCAGCCTAACAATTTCCCTGTTTTTTTCCTATACCACACTCTCAAGTTCATTTTGGGTCTCTTTCCTTAGCTTTTCAATTTCTCGTTCCAAATCTTTCTGTTGCTCCCTGGATTTGCAGCCAAGCTCTTTTTTCAGAGCCAGGATCTCCAAATCCATTGCTTGAAATATAGCATACAGGGCAGCAACCTTAACACCTTTTTGGTCATGTTTCTTTGCTGCAGACTTTGCCTCCATGTACAGCTTGCCGACATACTGTACCGGATTAACCTGCAGTTTCTTGTCCAGTGCAAAATCACTCCAACCGCCAAGAGAGGTCAGAAAATTTAAGACGTCTAATTTGAGCTCAGTATTAATGCCCATAGTTGGAGGTTTCCTTTTTCTGCACTAACTGAGAGCCTTAGGCATACCAGTTCAACCTGACCCCAACAGCTAGGCAGCCACATGTTCTGGTACGGAAGTCCCATTGGGCCAAAGCCACAAGTTGAATGAGAGGTGTAGATTCAGACACCTTTGTAATTCTCAATCCTGTATGGGATGCGGGGGTCCACAGGCCCTTCCAATAGGGTTGACTGAGGGGTGTAGGTTTGAACACCTTAGCGATTCCCAATCCCATTCACCTGTGTACCTTATGCCATACTGATTCGATTCCATCAAAACAGATTCATCCGCGGTCGCCAGTTTGTTAGCTGACAGGATTCTAGACCTTTTGGCAAGACACAACACAGAAGTCCAGATATCACAGAGAAACATTTATTACAAAACATGTAGAAAAACAGCATACCTGCTGGAAGTTTGGAAACCTCTGAACACTGTGATGTCGTCATGCAAACTTGGAGAAAAACAATCTTCCAGACTTTCTTATACTATAGATAAGGAGAGCATGTTACTAGGTAACAGGACATTCCAAGATGGCATATAGTGAAATACACAATTCTAATGGTGGGCAGTAAGCACCTAGAACAGTTAGATCATTGCTGGTTTTGCATGTACACACTGATAAGTATATGCTGACTAAGGCTACTTTGGGGTAACAATACAGCGAATTATAATAAGTGCTGATCCTTGCATTATGGCAAAAAGCTGTCGGTGGTGCACAAGCATTACTAAATAATCATGCTGGATAACGGTTCCTAAGCACATAATAGCAAGCCTGAGTAAATATAAGTGTACCTTATGCTGTTATAGTGTATGTAATAGTTTGCATAAGGGTCTGTAGGGTGCCCAGGTCAACAGGTGACAACTTATGGTGACCTACGACTATCCCAATATCACATTCCATTGACAAGTCATAAAGTGTAGAGTTTGTGTCTAGCAGTCTAGATCGCATCAAGTATGATGAAATCCATCTGATTTTCTCATCCTGTATCAAGCAATGTTGAGAAAGACCAAGGCATTGTTGCACTTCTCTTAGTCGGTTAGCCACCTTTACAGAACGATGAAAATGAGCACAGATGGAGCCTGATGTGGAAACATTCTTGCTATGCCTGACAATTGTATGGTGGGTTGGGGGGCTCCCTACAACTCTATGAAGGTGATACTGTCCTGTACAGAAACCCTGTTAACATCAATTCAATTAACTTTGAGTTGGGAAAAGATTTTAATCTCCTTGAGGCCTTCCTTCTATGAAACAAGCTCATACTAAAAAAAAAAAAAAGAAAGACATACCCTTTGACTCCAGAAGGTTGGGTACAGAAGGGCAGAACCTGCTCAATTTGACTACCCGGGGGGGGGGTGCTCACCTGGATGTGGTGAGTTCCCTGAAATACCTGGGGGTAATGCTTCACCATGACCTGATCTTCTGTGCTCATGTGGATACTGTCCAGAACAGTACATCAGAAACTTGATCTGCTGTACAGACTCTTCTCTTACCTATCTAGGGATGCCTGCCTAGACACTGCAAACAGTATGCTCTTGCTGGCCCTCCTCTATGGTGCAGGGCACATTCCATGTAACACATTTATGTGGCAGTGTCAGTGGCTCAGTATGTTGCACACTCACCTCTGAGGCCAGGGGATCAGAGGGCTGTGGGTTCAGTTCCCACATCTGGCACTTGGGTTAATATCCCAGTACTGACACTGTAGTGCAGTATGAGAGGGGTGCTGCACTTCTGAGGTGCTGTCTTTCGGATGAGACGTTAAACCAAGGTCCCATTTGCCTGGATTGGTGGTAGTTCAGGTGGATGTTAAAAATCCCATGGCACTTATCAAAAAGAGTAGTGGAAATTCCCTGGTGTCCTGGCCAAATTTCCCTCATTCACTAAAAAAATACCATCAACAGCTTAATCTGGTTCAAGGTCAGTTGGCATTCATCTGTATCCCCTTCCCCTGGGTCGTGCCTGAAAATAGGCAGGATTTGTCTAGTGCACTTACCTGGTCAACAAAAACTAAATAAAATAAAATAAATGTTTGAGTTCACACCACATGCTGGTGGTGGTGATGAAGAAGAACCAGAACAGCATGGTGCTATCTGTACTGGCAATCTGCCTTCCAATGAGAAAGATGATGCAGTAGTAGAGAAGGAATTTCCAAGTAGGGATAACTCCAGTTTGGAAAACTGAAAGCTGCTTCCTTGATGATTAGGAACATAGGAAAGTGACGGCAGAAGGAGACCGCTAGGCCCATGTAGTCTGCCCATTTGTCCAGCAACCTCTAAGCTTGCTGTGGACCCCCCCACTCCCTTCAACAACCATCTATGCCTGTCCCAAGCCCTCTTGAGCCCTCCCACTGTGTTCTCTCCCACCACCTCTCTTGGAAGCCCATTCCAGACATCCACCACCCTCTCAATAAAGAAGTATTTCCTGATGTTTTCCCTAAACTTCCCACCCTCAAGCTAGAGATCATGGCCTCTCTTCCTGGGGCACCCCTTCAGTTGGAATAGGTCATCTGTAGACACTTTATTGATCCCTTTCTAGGTGCTTAAAGGTCTTTATAATGTCTCCCTGCTCCCTCCTCTGTTCCAGAGAGTACATGTCTATGGCTGCCAGTCTCTCCTCTTACTGCAAGTGGTCGAGGCCAAACACCATTTTAGTAGCCCTCCTCTGTACCCTCTGTACCCTTTCCACATCCTTTTTTAAATATGGCCTCCAGAACTGGGCCCCATACTCCAGGTGCTACCTGACCAGCTGGGTGTACAAGGAAACCAGGACCTCTTTTCTCCTGCTGGTGATCCCCCTTCCGATACACCACAGCATTCTGCTGGCTGTTGCCACTGCCCTCCCACACTGCCCAGCCACCTTTAAGTCCTGTGAGATGTTGATGCCCAGGTCTCTTTCCTCCTTGGTCACAAGTGGTTTTGCCCCAGGCTGTGTTTTGCTGTCTCATTCTTTTTGCCCAGGTGCATGATTTTGCATTTAGCCATGTTGAGTGATAACTTCCACCTCCAGGCCCATTCCTGTATTTTTCATAGGTCTCTTTGCATCCACTCGGCCCCATCCTGCACATCCACCCTAGTGCAGATCTTGACATCATCCGCAAGCAGGCTCACTCTACCCCCTAGCCCCTCAGCTATGTCCACATGAAGATGTTGAAAAGCAGGTGTCCCAGTACAGACCCCTGTGGGACACCGCTAGTGACTGCCGATATACCCAATGGCACCCCATTGACTTGCACCCTCTGCCTCCTGCCCTCCAACCAGTTTTGCACCCACCTTGTGACCTCCCCCCCAGACCCAGGCACTCCATTTTGTACAGTAGCCTTCCATGTGGCAGCATATTGAATGGCTTCCTGAAGTCCAGGTAAGCCACATCCACTGACCCCCTCCAGTCCACTACCCTAGTGATCCAGTCGGAAAACCCAACCAGATTTGTCTGGCATGAACTGCCCTTGGTAAAACCATGCTCCTGAGATAAAGGAAGGCATTTTCCTGCAAGTAGCTGCTGATATTGTCTTTCAGCAGTCTTTCCATGAGCTTACTAACTATAGAAGTTAGAGTTATATGATGATTGTTATATCACATAAACAGAAAGGAGTTAGCGCTCTCTTTTCCTCCCCATCAGTTTAATACTTTTCTTTATGATTAAGTTTTGCTTTCCTGTGAATATTTTTCTCAAGTTGTGCCACAGTTCTATATATCCATCTGATTAACACTGTCTGCCCTCTCTTATGTAATGCCCACAGACACATTATAAAATCTTTAAAAACTGCATCAGCAACCCAGCCCGTAAGCCAGCCTACCAGACATCCTGCCAGTCAACCCCCTGCCAGCCATCTTGTGAGAGAGCCTGCCACCTAACCATGCTGCTAGCCAGCCCACCAGTCATCTTGACAGCCAGCCTGCAAGTCATCCCACCAGCCAGTCTGCCAGCTACCCTGCCAGTCATCACACCAGCTGCCTGTTAACTATTCCACCAGCTAGCCTGCCAGCTAAACTGACAGCCATCACACCAGCTGCCTGTTAACTATTCCACCAACCAGCCTGCCAGCTAACCTGCCAGCCATCACACCAGCTGCCTGTTAACTATTCCACCAGCCAACCTGCCAGCCATCATACCAGTTGCTTGTTAACTATTCCACCAGCCTGCCTACCAGTTAAACTGCAGCCATCACACCAGCTGCCTGTTAACTATTCCACCAGCCAACCTGCCAGCTAACCTGCTAGCCATCACACCAGCTACCTATTAACTATTCCACCAGCCAGCCTGCCAGCTAATCTGCCAGCCATCACACCAGCTGTCTGTTAACTATTCCACCAGCCAGCCTGCCAGCTAACCTACCAGCCATCACACCAGCTGCCTGTTAACTATTCTACCAGCCAACCTGCCAGCCATCACACCAGCTGCCTGTTAACTATTCTACCAGCTAACCTGCCAGCCATCACACCAGCTGCCTGTTAACTAGTCCACCAGCCAGCCTGCCAGCTAACCTGCCAGCCATCACACCAGTTGCCTGCTAACTATTCCACCAGCCAGCCTGCCAGCTAACCTGCCAGCCATCACACCAGCTGCCTGCTAACCATTCCACCAGCTAGCCTGCCAGCTAACCTGCTAGCCATCACACCAGCTGCCTGCTAATTATTCCACCAGCCAGCCTGTCAGCTAACCTGCCAGCCATCACACCAGCTGCCTGCTAACTCTTCCACCAGCCAACCTGCCAGCCATCATACCAGCTGCCTGCTAATTATTCCACTAGCTAACCAACCAGCCATCACACCAGCTGCCTGCTAACTATTCTACCAGCCAATCTGCCAGTTAACCTGCCAGCCAACACACCAGCTGCCTGTTAACTAGTCCACCAGCCAGCCTACCAGCTAACCTGCCAGCCATCACACCAGTTGCCTGCTAACTATTCCACCAGCCAGCCTGCCAGCTAACCTGCCAGCCATCACACCAGCTGCCTGCTAACTATTCCACCAGCTAGCCTGCCAGCTAACCTGCCAGCCATCACACCAGCTGCCTGCTAATTATTCCACCAGCCAGCCTGTCAGCTAACCTGCCAGCCATCACACCAGCTGCCTGCTAACTATTCCACCAGCCAACCTGCCAGCCATCATACCAGCTGCCTACTAATTATTCCACTAGCTAACCGACCAGCCATCACACCAGCTGCCTGTTAACTATTCCACCAGCCAACCTGCCAGCCATCATACCAGTTGCTTGTTAACTATTCCACCAGCCTGCCTACCAGTTAAACTGCCAGCCATCACACCAGCTGCCTGTTAACTATTCCACCAGCCAACCTGCCAGCTAACCTGCTAGCCATCACACCAGCTGCCTATTAACTATTCCACCAGCCAACCTGCCAGCTAACCTGCTAGCCATCACACCAGCTACCTATTAACTATTCCACCAGCCAGCCTGCCAGCTAACCTGCCAGCCATCACACAGCTGTCTGTTAACTATTCCACCAGCCAGCCTGCCAGCTAATCTGCCAGCCATCACACCAGCTGCCTGTTAACTATTCCACCAGCCAGCCTGCCAGCTAACTTACCAGCCATCACACCAGCTGCCTGTTAACTATTCTACCAGCCAACCTGCCATCCATCACACCAGCTGCCTGTTAACTATTCCACCAGCCAACCTGCCAGCCATCACACCAGCTGCCTGTTAACTAGTCCACCAGCCAGCCTGCCAGCTAACCTGCCAGCCATCACACCAGTTGCCTGCTAACTATTCCACCAGCCAGCCTGCCAGCTAACCTGCCAGCCGTCACACCAGCTGCCTGCTAACTATTCCACCAGCTAGCCTGCCAGCTAACCTGCCAGCCATCACACCAGCTGCCTGCTAATTATTCCACCAGCCAGCCTGTCAGCTAACCTGCCAGCCATCACACCAGCTGCCTGCTAACTATTCCACCAGCCAACCTGCCAGCCATCATACCAGTTGCCTGCTAATTATTCCACTAGCTAACCGACCAGCCATCACACCAGCTGCCTGCTAACTATTCTACCAGCCAACCTGCCAGTTAACCTGCCAGCCATCATACCAGCTGCCTGTTAACTATTCCACCAGCCAACCTGCCATCTAACCTACCAGCTGTCACACCAGCTGCCTGCTAACTATTCCACCTGCCAACCTGCCAGCTAACATGCCAGCCATCACACCAGCTGTCAGTTAACTAGTCCACCAGCCAACCTGCCAGCTAACCTGCCAGAAATCACACCAGCTGCCTGTTAACTATTCCACCAGCCAAACTGCCTGCCATTCCACCAGCCAGACCACCACCACCCAGCATGCCAGATCTCAAGCCAAGCCTTTAGCCAGTTAGCAAGCCCATTATGGCAGCAATACCAAAAGCCAAGCAAAGGCCAACATTGTTTGCTGTGTTGGTAATTTACATTAATTGTTTTCCACAGCACTGATCCTCACTGCTGTGATGATTCCATCATCTCATAGGTGGGAGCTCCATCTTGCTTCCAAAACATTAAAACATGTTTCTTTTCTTTTCTTTTCTTTTTTTTTCTCTCCTTCTCACTTCACACAGCACACCAAAAGCCATAGACTAAAGTTACGTCTTCCTGCGCCACCACTTTTTGTGGCACTGTTGTGCCAGTATATTGCATGGCCATTACTAATTTAATGGTACATATCTGAAATTATATTTTCTGTTCTTAAGTTTTAATGTCCCTTTTTGCCTTTGACAGGTAAACAGTGACACAGTAGCCATGCCAAGTCAGGCTAAATAATTTTCCTTTTTTCTTCACAGGTACAAGATGAATGAGATTGGACAATGGATCTATCATGCAGCCACAATGGTGACAAAGTCAGGCTAACTTATTTAGTTATTTCTCGACAGGTGACAAGTACTGAATGAGTGAGAGTGGAGAATGGATCTATTGTGCAGCTAAAACGGTGGCAAAATCAGACTTTTTTTTTCTTCACAGGTGACACAAATAGTAAGACTTGGAGTGAACAACGTATTTACTGTCTATGTGGTTAGGCACACACAGTGGCCACTTTAGTAAAGTCTACACATAATAATTTTCCCTTGTCTTCACAGGTCTCCTTCTCCTGTCCTGCTCTGTCTTCATCCAGGAAGCAAAACTTGTCATGTTCCACATCCTTTGTCTGGGGAATCTTCATTCCAATTCAAGGCCAGGCCATTACCAATATAATTGTAGGTATCCTGTCAAAAATTTCTATTCTCCTTTAATTTTTTTATTTTGTTTTCCTTTCACAAATGTCCTGTAACCCAATATGAAGTGTACTACCATCTAATAACTTGTATCTTGTCTTCACGTCAGGTATGGGATACATTCTGCCATCAAGATGAATTCCTCATCCTCCTACAGGAAGCAAGCCATTGCCATCTTCTCATTTCCACCAGATCATTGATGTGGTCAATCTTGTTGACTAATGCTCAGACCTTGTCTTTCAGCACTGTATGTGGTGTTATTATAGTCAACATGTCCTCTGTACCAAGCATATATAACAGTCCTCAAACTGATGCTGCTTCCTCATTGTGCAATTTAAAAATGACACACATGGGGAAAATACCTTAAACAAGAGAAATAGAAGACAACAGCTATATCGTGATATACAGCTACGATACAATTTAAGAAAAAAAGAAAGAAAAGAAAACACTTACTTTCCATGCTATGGAACAGTCAAAATTAAACAACCATATGTGGGCAAGACCCATGCAGCAAAAGGACTCAATCAAACTAGTGATAAATAATAATAATAATAATCATCTTTATTTATATTGCGCCTTTCTAAAATCAAGGCGCATTACCTGCAAACAGAGAAATAGTGACAATAATGGTTAGAAATACAATGCAAAGAGACAAACAGCAACATAAGATTGTTAGAATTACAATGATTTTAAATACCTTCCAACCCCCCGTCCCCTCCACAACCCCAAAAAAGAAAAAAAAATACTCACCTTTTTACAGATCACTACAAACGAATCTGATACTCTAGTTGAAGACCGTCATCGGGATCCAGTTGTTGTAGACTACATTCATAAAGTACAGCAGTAGCAGAATACAGGATTTCAGGAAGCACATCTCATTATGGGCATCCTGAGAATTTTTCTAGCCATGAGAATCCACTTTTGTTTTCTAGGCAATCTTGATCGTTGCTGTGGAGATTTACAAAGCAGCACCAGCTACAGTAGCAGCAGCCACATGTATATGAAAACTGGATGAAGGACAGAACTCAGAGGGTGGCTGTGGGGGGAGAGTTATCTGGCACAAGACAGGTAACCAGTGGGGTCCTGCAGGGCTCGGTGCTGGGGCCGGTGTTGTTCAATGTCTTCATCAATGACACTGGAGATGGCATTAAGGGCAAAATACATCTATTCATGGATGACACCAAGCTCTGTGAGAGAGTGGACACAGCTGAAGGGATACAGGACCTAAAGGAAGATCTGGAAAAGCTAGGGAGGTGGGCCAGGATATGGAAGCTTAGCTTCAATGCCAAGAAATGCAAAGCTATGCATATTGGATCCAAGAATCCTAGGACAGAGTACTACCTGGGTAGAGTCCGAGTATCTGCATCAGAGGAGGAGAAGGACCTGGGAGTGATGATCTCTAGTGACCAGAAGCACTCCACGCAGTGTAAGAAAGCAGCAGCAAAGGCAAACAAGATGCTGGGATGTATATCTAGGGAGATTAGTAGTAGGAGAGAGGAGGTCATACTGCCCTTGTACAGGTCACTGGTAAGGTCGCATCTAGAGTATGGAGTTCAGTACTGGTGCCCACACCTCAAAAAGAGCATTAACCTGCTGGAGAAGGTCCAGAGGAGGGCTACAAAGATGATAGCTGGTCAGCAGAGTAAGGCATACAAGGAGAGGTTGAGGGCACTGAACATGTACTCCCTGAAAGACAGGAGAGAGAGAGGGGACATGATTGGGACCTTAAAGTGCTTGAGAGGGATAAATAAGGTTGATAAAGAGATTCTCTTTAAGCTGATTGGCAACCATAACACGAGGGGGCTCAGTCTTAAGCTGGAGGGTAGGAGGTTTAGGAGGGAGTTTAGGAAGCACTTCTTCACAGAGAGGGTGGTGGACACTTGCAATGCACTGTCAGAAGAGGTAATCTCATTGAAGACAGTGGGCAACTTTAAGAGAGGCTGGGACAGGTATAAGGTGAGGGTAAGGGTCATGGGTAGGGAGGATGGGAGGAGTGGGGAGAGGGGGCAGGGACAGTAGCTCAAGCTATGGACCCTGCAACATGAGCAGACTTGATAGACCAAATGGCCTTCTTCTGCTGGCTTCTTCATATGTCCATATTTTGTCAGCGATCCCTCGATTCGGAAGATGATCTCTACCATGGTTCACTGATGGGTCCTGAGGTGGCTCAGTAATCCAATCCTAGAACTACAGATTCATCCACAGAAATTGCAGATGTTTCCATGTGGGAGAGCTGCCCACTGGCTGGGGTTTCTTTCCCTTTCCTTCCTATGCTCTCTCTTTTCGGCTTCGAGGGCAAGACGTTTCTCTTCGAAGCAGGACCCCGCGTGATGGAGGTTCTGGCGCCATTGAGATAGGTTGGTGGCCAGCTCCTCCCAGCTCATGCTGTCTAAATCTGTTTTCCTGAGATAAGCCTTCAGTATGTCTGTGTAGCATTTCCTTTGACCACCACAAGATCTCTGGCCGTGATTGAGCTGGGAGTATAAAATTTGTTTGGGGAGTAAAGAGTTGGGCATCCATACACAGTGTTCAGTCCAACGGAATTGATGTCTAAGGATCATTGCCTCAATTCTGGTGACATTTGCCTCAGTGAGAACATTGACATTAGTGCGGTGGTCTTCCCACTTGATGCAGAGGATTTTCCAGAGACATCATTGGTGGTACCTCTCCAGGCTGTTTAGATGATGTTGGTAAGTCACCCAAGTTTCACATCCATAAAGAAGGGTAGGGATGATAACCGAACTGTATACCTGGATCTTGGCGTCCTTTCGTATGTCACGGTCAGTGAAGACGTGCCTGAGCAGTTTCTCAAATGAGGTATTTGCGCAATGGATCCTGTGCTGAATCTCATCGTCGATGTTCGCTGTTAGGGAGAGGTGGCTACCGGAGTAAGGGAAGTGCTCGACTGTCTCCAGGATCTGTCCCTTGATGGTGAATTGTAGAGGGTCATTTACAAGGCCTTCAGCAGGCTGATAGAGCACCTTGGTCTTCTTGATGTTAAGTGAGAGTCCCAGACTTTGGTAAGCTTCCGCAAAGAGATCTAGTGCAGACTGGAGGTCACTCCTGGTGTGTGCAATGATGGCACAGTCATCAGCATACTGGAGGTCAATGATGAATGCCTTGCAAACTTTGGTCTTTGAACGGAGACGTCCAAGATTAAAGAGCCCTCCATCCATTCTGTATTTGATGTCAATTCCAGTGAGAAGGCGGCCTTTGGTGAGGACTAGGATGACTGCTAGTAAGATGGAGAACAAGGTTGGAGCAATGACACACCCTTGCTTGACCCCCAGGTTGGATGATGAACAGGTCTGTCTTTGAACCATTATGGAGAACACTGGCAGTCATCTGGTCATGCAGAAGCCTCAGGACATTGATGAATTTTGTAGGGCAGCCAAATCTGGCCAGCACCTTCCACAAGGCTTCATGACTGATGGCGTCAAAGGCCTTTGTCAGGTAGATGAAAGCCATGTACAGGTCCTGATGTTGTTACCAACACTTTTCTTGGATCTGCCTGGCAGTGAAGATCATGTCGGTTGTCTTGCGAGATGGTCTGAAACCACACTGAGATTCCAGCAGGACTTCTTCAGCAATGGGAAGGAGACGGTTCAGAAGAATATGGGCGAGGATTTTTCCTGCGGTGGAGAGTAAAGCAATGCCTCAATAATTTCCACACACCAACTTGCCTCCCTTCTTGAAGATGTTAACAATGTTAGCATTCCTCAAGTCCTCTGGAATATCCTCATTGTTCCAAACTCGGAGAATGAGTTAGTTGAGCTTTAGTACTAGTTACCAGTTCCTCACCCCCAGCCTTGTAGACTTCAGCTGGTGTGCCATCTGGTCCCCCAGCTTTGTTGTTTTTGACCAGCTTGATGGCATGCCTTACTTCTTCGATGGTAGGAGGGTTGGCGAGAGATTCTCTTTCAGGGTATTGAGGGACAGAATTGATAGTGGCATCTGTGGGGGATCACGTGATGCAGGATACCGAGTAGAAGCTCCTCTGCATAGCTCCAACCTCCTAACCACGAATTATCGCTATTTTAGTGCTTATTTTCCCTTAAAAACCAGAAAGTCCATAGACCATCGCCTTCATTACATCCTGGGCTACTGTTTGCTTGCTGTTCGAGATGATGGAGGTGTATATAAAAAAGCCTCCACAGAAGCATACACCGCCGGTCACTCCTGAGAAGGCCCCGAAAAAATCAAGGGCCTCGACTACTGTGGATAAGCTTGAGCTCCAGAACCTGATCTCCCAGCAAGAGCCCTTAACTCTGAGCAGATTTTTGGAGTAATTTAAACCTTTCCGGGAAGAAATGAAAGAAATCTCAGCTGAAATCAAATCTCTGTCTAAGAAACTCGAGGAGGTTACAATGAAAACTTCGGATAATGCAGCCCGTATCTTGTCTCTTGAGAAGCAAGTGGAAAAAATCGACCCTGGTCTAGTAGCCATGTGGCAAAAGATCTCTAGCCTGGAAGCTAAGATAGAAGATTTGGAGGGCCGCAGTCGAATAAATAACGTTGTCGTTTTGGGCCTTCCAGAGGGAGAAGAAGGCCTGAATATGCTGGGATTTGTGCAGAAGCTGATTGAGAAGATCGCTGGCCCCTCTCCCTTTGGGGCTAAATACATTATTGAAAGAGTGCATAGGTCCTTGCGACCCAAGCCATCCCCAGGAGCTACACTGCATCCCATTATTTGTCATTTCTTAAACTACCTTGAGAGACAGCACTTTCTGGGAAAAGTGAGAGAGTTACAGGAAGTGAAATGGGAAAACACCAGGCTTAGAATTGCCCAAGATTTACTGGGGACGGTCAGGGAAAAGCGCACTGCTTTCCATCCGGTTGTGTCAAAAATTATACTTGCAGGCCTTCGCTTCAGAATGGGGTATCCAGCTAGATTGCAAGTACTAATGAACGGTACCTGGTTAACATATGAGAATCCTGAAATTGCTTTCTCTGGACTGAAAGCTGCTCTGCCTGATTTGTTTCGAGACACCTGATCCTGTTGGTCGGTTTTGCCCTACCCTGTTTTGGTAGAGAGAAGAATTTCTTCACGTTGTTACACCACGAGATGACCGAATGCCAATCTGGTTTTGTGGACCCTTGAAGTTTGCAATGGAGGGGACTACCGTTAGCGGAGTTTTGACCCTTTGAATTTTCCTTCTCGGTTTTCATGTTTTGGAGCATTCTCATATCTCAGGAATTTTTCTCTGGGGGGGTGGGTTTTGCTATGGTTTGGAAGCATTCTCTTTTTACTCATATGGAGCATATTTCCCGATCTCTCGTCTCTAGGAGCTCTCGATTGTCTCACAGGATGTAGTTTATTTTATGAAAGTTTTCAAGTTTGATCTTTTTGATTATTGGGGCATGGCTTGAGACAATACCCTGTGGGTTTCAATTTTTCCTAGATATTACCACTAGAGGGCACTTTTGTCCTAATCTTCACGGTTTAACCCCCCCTCATCTATCTCTTTCTGGAATGTATTTTCATCTGATATAGATCACTGTGGGGGTTAAAACACAAGTAGAGGTACACTACTTGGGAGCATTTAGTTTGCTAGTATTTACACGTCTTGGGGAAAGTTTTCAATCTTTTCAATGGTAGCAGTTATAAGGACATATTTGGTGAATGTGCACTATACTGGGTGTTATCTGTTTTTTCTCAGGATTTCGGGGTTTCTAAATTGCTCCCTAGTAGAGGTTGCTCTCTTCCCTTTGTTTTATTCTTGCCATTTTTGTTCTGGATTTCGAGATACTAGTACCCTTTTACTATCACTTACGTCTCTTTGTTTTTGAAGTGATATTATTGCTTATTGATATCATAAGAAGGCTTACATGTCGTGGTGCGGTTTCTGGGTACACGCATGGGAGGTTGGAGGGGGAGGAAGGAAAGCGGTATTGTGCTAAACGTTGCTCAGGACAGTTGGGGGGGAGGGAAGGGTGACACCATGTTCAGGGTTATTATATTATTTGTTAGTTAGAAGGGGACGGAACATTTTGGGGGGCGAGGGGTGGTGGGTGGGAGGAAAATTGATATTTGGGGGGGAGGGTATACAGCAGCAAGCAGGGGATCAGGTCAGTTATGCCTGATTGGTATAGTTCCTGGATTTTATATAATTTTCTTTTTTTTTTTTTTTCTTTTTTTTCCTGGATAAATGGCCAGTAGTGTAAACATTGCTACATGGAATGTGAAGAGGGATAAGGAAAAGAGTCAAACAATACAAAGTGTTAAAAGTTTATTATCTTCTCAGATTACATTCCCGCAAGAATCTCATTTACTGGAAAACGAATCTCTGCAACTAAGAAGGCAACAAATAGGGCAGGTTTTTAATGCCTCAGGGTCTACTAATAGCTGTGGGGTTATGATTCTAGTTAATAGAGATAATCCCTTTATTTCCCATCAAGTTTTTAGGGACCCAGACGGCAGATACGTCCTAGTTCAAGGGAGTATCTGGTCTATGCCTATTTTACTTGGTAGCATTTATGGGCCTAATGTAGATGATCCGAGGTTTTTATATGAAACTTATCTCCATACTCCTTCCCATGCTTCCCATGGGTAAAATAATAGGCGGGGATTTCAATCTGGTTCTTGATCCCGAACTAGACAGGTCTGGTACTGGGTTGAGGGGCTTAACACCTGGACAGAGGGCCTTCAGGGACTTTTTGGATCAGTGCGAACTATGTGATGTGTGGCGTGTGTTACACCCAAAGGATAGGGTGCATACCTTTAACTCACCGGTGCACAAAACCCAGTCTCACATTGATTATCTCTTCCTCTCTCAGGCCCTTCTGCCAGGGATCTTGACTGCTTTGATTCGGCCAGGTCCAGTATCTGACCACTCCTTGGTAACCTCTAAGCTGGCCTTTCTTAACCTTCCTCATAAAGAAACCCGATGGAAATTAAATGGTCAATTGCTCAAAGATACTAAATATTGTGACCTAATAAAGGAGCAGATCGATTTCTTTTTCTCCACTAACTCTTCTGAGGACACGACTCCTGATATTTTGTGGGGTGCTTTCAAATCATATATGCGAGGGATCATTATTAGCTTAGCCACCAAAAGGAAAAAAAAACAGAGAGGTGGAATTATTAGCTTCATTATCTCTAATTAGGTCTTTGGAAACTAGGTTATCCCCTAATGCTTCGGAAGAAGATATGAGAAGGCTCTCGGTAGCAAAAGATAAATATTTGGACCTGTTAAGGGAAAAAGCAGAATTAGCTATTATTTGTACTAAAGCAAATTATATTGATCAGGGAGAAAAGGCGGGTCACCTGCTAGCTTTAAGGCTAAAGCAACAAGAATCAGCTAGATTTATACCCCCAATTAGGGCCCAGGCAGATGGATCCTTGAAGGTATCCTCTTCTGAGGTTGTGCAGGAGTTTGCCTCCTATTATGAGGATCTATACTGGGATATGGATAACCCTCCTTGCTTAGAAGAGCTTGAGGCCTACCTGAGGGATTCCTCTTTACTGTTTCTGTTGGAATCGCAGGGGAATTTTCTTTCCTCACCAATATCCCTAGAGGAAATTTCAGAGGTCATAGGGGCTTTGCCCTCGGACAAGGTCCCAGGTCCAAATGGGTTTTCCGGCTTATTTTATAAAACTTTTCAGCCACAATTATTGCCAGTCCTTCACTGGTTATATTGTCACATTCTTTCTGGAGCAAAAATAGATATGCATTTGTTTGAGGCCCTGATTGTACTTCTCCCTAAGCCTGGTAAGGATCCGGAATTAGTACAAAGTTACAGACCAATATCCTTATTGAATCAAGACGTGAAAATTCTCTCTAAGATACTGGCTGATAGAATGACGCGAGTTCTCCCTGACCTGATTAGTATGTCCCAGGTAGGATTTATGAGGGGACATTCATCAGCTGACCATTTACGCACCCTGTCACACATAGTGTCGGTGTCCAGGGATGCTGCCTTTCCTGTGGGATTGGTCTCCTTGGATGCCGAGAAGGCATTTGATCGTATTAATTGGAATTTCCTGTTTCAGGCTCTTAAAGTATATGGCTTTCTGGCTAAATTTATAGAATGGATTCGGGCCCTATGTCAAACCCCATCTGCCAGAGTTTCTGGTAATGCACCATTCTCCAAACCCTTTCCTTTGTTTTCCGGTACTCAGCAGGGCTGCCCTCTCTCCCCCCTTTTATTTAATTTCTACTTAGAGCTCCTTATTCGAAATATTCTCAATAATCCGGAGATAAGCGGTATCCCAATTGGTAATAAGGTAGTGAAGATCACGGCTTATGCTGGTGATATAGGACACAATATATTTTGGAATGTCCATATGTCCATATGTATAATTCAGGGGAATAACCACATTTCATTTTATGGTATCATAAGAAAAATTCACAACAGCAATTCATGTAGCAGCATGACCCATTTATTCTGTCAATTTCACTGAAAAATATTGGAATACAGAATTTATGTATATTGGGACCTATGCATGAACTGGGCAGAAGGTACTCGCCAAAGGCAGGTATCCCAACCACGTACCACCGTACCTGCGAAGAGATGCACATATGCCAGTATTCACAACCTGCAGCCTCTGATCTGCACCCACCCTGGTGTGCAGGAGCATACCTGTCAGATGGGGGTGGAATTGTGGATGCAGGCAGCCATCAAATTGGATGCCCCTATCGGGTCCAAAAGTGGATCCCATGCATGGGGCGATGTGGGTCCAGGTGCGTGAATTGCACCTGCAGGCACCTGGCCCATGTGGCCATGCCCCCATATGCTGCAGATGTGTAGGAGCCCCCCCACCCATACATAGCTATTCCCCAGCACAGTAACCCCTGCCCACAAACACAGCAGTGCCCTGTTCCCGTATGCCAGAGGCTGAGCCCCCCCACACAGCACAGCCCCATCCCCATTGTTGCCCATGAACCCCCTCACACCAACACACACACAGGTGCCCAGCAGTGACCACCCATGCCCCCGAACCTGGTACCCTGCTGCACCATCATATGCCAGTGGCTGGTGGTCCCCCCACTCACCTGTGGCACTGCCCTCCAACCCACATAATGCCAAGTAGTGCTGCAGGCAGAGATGACCAGTGGCACAGCCCTTCCCACACCTCCTTGGCCACCGGCCATCTTACTGCTGTTGGGAGCATGCTGCATGACATAGGGTTGTGACGTGTTGGAGGGCAGATGTGTTCCACTACAATAAGGTCAGGCAGCTATGTGTGGGGTGTGGGATGTATATGGGCAGTCTGGAATGGGGCTGTTATGTGGTGGTGTTGGGGTGTCTGGCTGGTGGTGGTTAAGGATGCACTGGGGTTTTCTCGGGCACTTGCCTGACTGGCTGCCCCTGCCCTCTTCAGCACCCTAATGGATTGGGGAAGCAAGGGGGTCATATCCAGGTCCTGCTATGACCAATGGGTGAGGTCCATGGGGGTGTGCAGTGGGTTATGGCAGGATCCCAGCAGCTGTAACCTGCTCTGCCCTCTGCTCCCCTGCAGACGGCACCACCCATCTTGATGAATAGCGCGTTGTGATGGTCCTCCCCTTGCAAGCCCTCTGTCCGCCTCACTCAGCAGCTTGGGGATCAAGCGTGCACCTGTCTTGTACCCAGTTTGTGAATTCTGAGTGGGCTCCACATGACCCCACTCTATGGCATTCACATGTATCGATGCCAACGCACCTGGTTTCCACGGAGCGCTGGCATTGCGCATAGGGCCCATTGTACTTTTCAAAAAAATTCTGGGTAAAGAGAATTCATGTGAATTAATGCACAATTAATACAAAGTATATTACAAGAAGAATGTTTGGAACAGTTAAACATTGTGAATTACCATGTGGCAGCATGTAGCAGTCTGTTCAATTTTTTGTGGCACTAAAGAAAAAATTTTGTTAAGTGTGATTTACACTGATTTAACAATACAATTGTATTGCTTGTTTATGAGTTAATTTAGGCTTGAACACTTGTGCAGACTTTCCAAATGTGCTTTACTAATCCTGTCTTGGAGGTCGACTTGAACAGCACAGCAGAAGCTACCACTGTTTAAAAATTTCTTGTTCAGTTTAAATGTTAAGCAAGTAGGAATGGGGGAAAAAAGAGACTGTCATGTGATGGAACAAGTCATAGAATGGGAATATGTGAATGGTATATTGCATGATCAGCTGCTGGACTGAAATAAAATATTCGGGGACATGAAGTAGGGAAAATGATGGAATCACTTCTGAAAGAAAGAATTGTTGAGTACCTAGAGGCCAGTGGGGCACAGGACCCAAAGTAGCATGGATTTACAGCAGGAAGGTCATGTCAGACAAATCTAATAGATTTCTTTGACTGGGTGACCAAAGTAATAGACCAGGGAGGGGCTGTGGATATGGCCTACCTAGACTTTAGCAAGGCATTTGACACAGTCCCGCACAAAAGATTAATAATCAAGTTAGCCAGCTTGGGAGTGGGTCCCAGGGTGGTAGCCTGGGTTGTAAACTGGCTGCACAACAGGACACAGAAGGTGATAGTGAGTGGCACACATTCCGAAGAAAGGGGGGTCACTAGTGGAGTACCCCAGGGCTCAGTACTGGGTCCAGTCCTCTTTAACATCTTTATAGGTGACATTGCAGAGAGTCTGGAGGGAAAGGTATGCCTCTTTGCAGATGACACAAAGATCAGTAACAGAGTTGATACACGGGGGGGTTAGAAAGAATGAGAAGGGACTTGGCAAGGTTGGAGGAATGGTCAGACATATGGCAACTTAGATTCAATGCAAAGAAGTGCAAAAGTAATGCACCTGGGAAACAAATACCCAGGAGAAGAGTACACAATAGCAGGGGAGGTACTAACAACAACAAAAATGGAACGGGACTTGGGGGTAGTCATATCGGATGATCTAAAGGTGGGTAAGCAATGTGAGAAGTCAGTGAGGAAAGCCAGGGTGATACTGGGATGCATAGGAAGGGGCATCACAAGTAGGAAAAGGGAAGTGGTTATCCCTCTGTACAGACAGTTGGTGAGACCCCATCTGGAGTACTGTGTGCAGTTTTGGAGACCTCATCTACGCAAGGACATAGACAGGATGGAAGCAGTCCAGAGGAGGGCAACTAAAATGGTACAGGGTCTGCATCAGAAATCATATGAAGAGAGACTGAGAGAGCTTAATATGTATACCCTTGATGAAAGGAGGGACAGGGGGGACATGATAGAAATGTTCAAGTACCTCAAGGGAATCAACAAAGTCAAGGAGGGTAGCATCTTTCAGAAAAAGAGATGTGTAAGAACAAGGGGACACAATTTAAAGATAGAGGGGGGACAGCTCGGGTAATGTGAGGAAATCTTTTTTCACAGAGAGAGTGGTGGATACATGGAACTACCTTTCTGGGGAGGTTGTTGGGGCTAAAACAGTGGGGGAATTCAAACATGCATGGGGCAGACACAAGGCAATTGTAGTGGGGGGTGGCAGGAAGTAGGCTGTTGGTTAACTAGAATCTGCAGCTTATCCAGTAGGTAGGGAAATGGGCAGACTGGGTGGTCCAAGTGGTCCTTATCTGCCATCAAAGTCTATGTTTCTATGTTTCTATTGTGCTTTTTAAATGCTGTATATACAGTATGTAAATAACAGTGTTTTACAACAAAAACAGTAGTGAGAAAAAAGAATGCTATGACACATAAACAACACCAAAGAAAGAAAATGTAGATTAAAGGGGAACAGTAGAGCCCCTATAGGTAGGGTTCAGTAGGCTGTTTAATGTTAAACCCCGATTTTTGCACCTTAAATAACTTTGGTGTTATTTGATGAAATAGCTCAATGTTTGGCATGCACGGTTATGCTGCCAGAGTCTCACTACATGAAAAGTTTTGTGACAGCATCTTGTTCAGTTTTTGAGATATGGAGCACCAAAAATTAAAAAAAAGAAACCTGTTTGGTTTCTCTATACTTAACATTGGGTGGTTTTTGCTCCCAATGACAGCGTGGGCAGTGTAAAGGTTTTTCATGAAATGTTCAGGGTTGAAAGGTCAATGTCAGAGCGCGTGCCTTTGGAAGGTTTCGTGAAAAAATATTATATGGTTCCAAAGTTAAAACTATTTTAGTCAACATCATAATGGATATGGTAAAAACAAAGATTACAATTGCTTATTTTCATAATTTACGTCGTGAACGGTAAAAAAAAAGATCACGACTGCTTATTTTCATGGTTTAACTCTAGTGCCAACAAAAATACCGATCGTATTGGCCACCATTTCTTTTCTCATTTCTCAGATCACAAACATTGAAAATGCATAAAAGCAATCTCTTTTAAAATCAAACACATGAACCTAGCTAAATGGGATCTGTTTAGCTAGATTCTGCATTTCTTTAAAAACATGCCAAAAATACTTTTTCTGCACCCCCAAAATCCAGGATGCCCAGCTTAGTGAGAAGAGCCATTTACCTGTATTCTCTGTAAGAGAACAGTGGTACTTTCTTCAGTTCTACAGCTGCAGCTAGAAGTTGTGCTGCAGGCTGCAGTGAGAGTACTGAGCCACCAATCCTCTGTTCTGCCTGCCTCTGTATCTCTCCTTACCAACACCAGCCATGGAGGTGAGTGGAGGGCTATGTCAGTGGCCCACTCAGGGTTGGGGGGAGTGGCGTGGTGGGGCATTTCCCGATGGGGTGGGGGTCTACTAAACACCAAGGATTTAATATGATTATTTTTTTTTTTATTTGGGGGCCAGTGGTGATTGGTGGCGGGGGGGACCACTTGACACTAGGGATTTATAGAATTTTTTTTTACATTGAGGTCAGGAGGGAGCGGGTGAAGGGCAGTACCTGATGGGGTGGGGGTTCCACTAGACACCTGAGATTTAGGATTATTATTTTTTTTATATTGGGGCCAGTGGTATGTGGGGAGAGCACTAGATACCAGGGATTTATTCGAGGATTTTTTTTGTTTTACATTGGGGCTGGCAATGAGTGGGGGGAGGCACTAGACAGAAGGGATCTGGGGGATTCATGATTTGTAATTTCTACTTGCTTTGGAGGTTTCTAAAATGCCACCAACAGCTTAATCTGGTTCACAATCAGTTGGCATTCATCTTTATCCCCCTCAAGAATGTGTCTACCTCATGAATGGTAAAAAAAAAAGATCACGACTGCTTATTTTTATGGTTTACCTCTTGCACTAACAAAAATACCAATCGTATTGGCCACCATTTCTTTTCTCATTTCTCAGATCACAAACATTGAAAAGGCATAAAAGGGATCTCTTTTAAAAACAAACACATGAACCTAGCTAAATGGGACCTGTTTAGCTAGATTCTGCATTTTTTTTAAACATGCCAAAAATACCTTTTCTGCACCCCCAAAATCCAGGATGCCCAGCTTAGTGAGAAGAGCCATTTACCTGTGTTCTCTGTAAGAGAACAATGGTACTTTCTTCAGTTCTGCAGCTGCAGCTGCAGCTACAAGTTGTGCTGCAGGCTGTAGTGAGAGTATTGAGCCACCAATCCTCTGTTCTGCCTGCCTCTGTATCTCTCTTTACCAACACCAGCCATGGAGGTGAGTGGAGGGCTGCTGGCTCAGGGGGAGTGGGGTGGTGGGGCACTACCTGATGGGGTGGGGGGTCCACTAGACACCAAGGATTTAATATGATTATTTTTCTTTTATTTTGGGGATGGTGATTGGCGAGGGAAGGGGACCACTAGACACCAGGGATTTATAGCATTTTTTTTTACATCAAGGTTGGGGGGGGGAGCAGGGTGAAAGGCAGTACCTGCAGGGTTGGGGGTTCCACTAGACACCTGGGATTTAAGATTATAATTTTTTTTATATTGGGGCCACTGGTCATGGGGGCAGAGATCTAGACCCCAGGGATTTATTTGATGATTTTTTTTTTACATTGGGGCTGTCAATCGGTGGGGGGGGGACACCAGACACAAGGGATCTGGGGATTCACAATGTGTAACTTCTCCTTGTGTTTGGGCTTTCTAAAAATGCTACCAGCAGCTTAATCTGGTTCACAGTCAGTTGGCATTCATCTTTATCCCCCTCCCCCTGGGTCATGCCTGAAAATAGTCAAGAATGTGTCTAGTGCATTTACCTAGTCAACAAAAACTAAATAAATAAAAATAAAATAAGTGCAATTTTCACTTAAAAAAAAAAAACCAAAGCAAGGAGAAGTTACAAATGACAAATTTTCATTTTATGACTGCAACTGCGAGAATTGATCCATGGAAGTGAATTCGGCGACTTTACCAAAAATTTGCAAGTGAGGTAAAACTTTGATGCATCGCTAAATGGGAGAGAACCTGCATCCAAAAATACGGTGGGGTGGGTGGTTAAAATCCAGTCAAGAAGGAAGTGATTACAAGGTACTGTATTAGGCTTAACTAAGAAATGGGCTATAGTGTATTGTAGAACACTGTTGCACATGGAAATCCATGTCTGGAACAGTGCTGTTGTGCTGTCCTGACTAAGTCATGATCTTGTTGTGCTGCAGTGATTATGTCACTAGTGCAGCATAACAAGACTGATCATTGTCATACTTGTGCAATGAAGGGGCCGCTGCAGTGAAAGCAGACCTGGAAGCAAGCGGCGCTTGTACAAACTGCACCACAAAGGTACCTGTCAGTGTTGGGGATACTTTTTCTTTTTACAAACAGAGGCAAAGTATGATTGCCCATACACTATAAAAGATTGTGTATGAACAGTCATACACAAACAAGGCAGGTTACCAATCTTGAAGTTTCCGTGGTAATGAACCTCTCAAGCTGTGCTTGCAAGGTCACTTGTTACCATGGAAACCTTTCGATCGAAAACTGCATTGTTGTGTATAACTGCTCATACACAATCTTCTATGTTTAAGATGACGGACCTGAATATTTTGGATAAGTAAGTTTTTTAGAGAAGGGGGGGAATTACAATTAAAGTTCCCAGCATATGGAGTTTGTCAGATGCAAAAGGGGAACAGCTGAAAGAGAAAAGATTCAGAACTGAATCAAAGTTGAGGTTGGGGCAGCAGTAGGCACCTTCTACAAATATGGGGTGGGAGCAGCGAAAGGTGAGTTTCCCAATTAGAATCTCATGAGAGGAAAGGAGTGAAGATATTACAGTATATCTGGGGTTGTAATTTCCATAGTGGTCATCTCTGTCTATTAATATCAAATGTTAGTTTCAATATTATTTGCAATGCTGATACCTTCTGTGCATTATCATTTTTGCTGAACAATTTTGTCAATTTTGCAGCAACTGTTTGCTTGCATTTAGAACCTCCTCGAACATGAACTGTGCTCAGTGAATAGTATCCTGATGAAACAAAATAAATACAGTACAAATACAACAGGTAACAGAGGCCTCCAGCCAGAAATTGAGGGTGGCATAGACAGCAACACCACTCCTCTTTTACTATAGTCCTGTCCATGGACTGTGTACCCTGTTATGGAGATGGCCAAGTCACAGATTCTAGGGACAGTCAGAAGTTCAAGAGTACAAGTATGCCAGGGAGATATTGGAAGACCTCTTGATGAAGCCCTGTAAAAGGGCAGAGTGCTGGGGGTGTCTGTGACCACACTGTGAGCAGGTTATTTGCAGAGTCTTGTTTGTGGCTTCAAATGTAGTACAGTACTTTGTTTATTTGCATGACTGCTTCACCACATGAATCATGGCTGTAACTCTATGCAGTCTATCAGTAAGCAAAATGGATATTTGTCATACTGTGAATGGTTTCAAGTACCTACGTTAACTGCATCAATAGCCCCTGTCTGCCATTGTATGGGTATTTCACCTGCACTAAGAGAAATAACAATAAAACTGTGTGATTAATATATCTCAGTGTCAGTTTGAAGTACTTTCCATCCATGAGTCCACCAAGCTACAATATTTCTTGGTTTGGACTTTGTGTTCAGGGGTGGCTACTTCAGCCTGGTGTGCCTGCTCCTGCTGGAGATTAGATGTTTGCTCTCTCATCTCTCATCATGTGAGATACAGTATTGGATGGCCCACAATTTGAATAAATCAATTTTGGGTGCAATACTGTGGGTATTTGGGTGCAACAGCCTCAGGTCCATGGGGATGGTCAGAGTGGCGGAGAGGGAAAGGAAGAGGTGCAACCTTGGTTTAACTATGTATCACCTTCCAGCACTAGAAAGAAGGAGATGGGCAGTTTGATAGAGTATTTAGCAGAGTGAAAGGAGAGATTAGAAGAGCAGGAGGAATGTGGAGAAGAGAAATTGGAAGAGGCAGAGCAGTGCGACAGTACCATCTGGTGTGGTGACTTCACAAGTGCATGGCAACTGTTTTCTATAGCCTCTTTTCCCCCAAGTTGAAAAAAATACACCTTATCATATCGAAGAGCATGGGAAGCAAGGACCAGTACTAATACAGTACCATAACAGAACTTAGCACTTACTGTGTATAGAATTACTGCAGCAGTTTTGTCATTTTGAGGCTATAATTTCTGTGTGGAAAGATGGGGATAACATGAAAACGTACTGCAGAAATAAAAAAAATTAACATCACATAGTAGTAGTAGGAGCTGAAAGATGGCTGCCACACTGGGCTAGCCATTCGTTTGTAGTACTGGTTTTGCCGTTTGCCATTTTATATGTGTTTTTTAATTCTGCTTTTGGTTTTTGTTTCCCGCTGTCACTGTCTGGTGTATTACTACTACTACAGTGATATTTGCCATCGTGATATTTGCCTCCGTTTTATCGTTAGTGCACTTGCTAGTGCACTTGTCTCCGCTCTCCGCTTCTTGTTTTTTCGGTTCTGTTTGGAGTACTGATAAGGAGCACTACGGAGAGCAGCAAAGAGTTGTGGAGATTTCTTGTGGAGGCTTGCTAATGAAGCTTTCTTATGCTGACTTCCTGAGCCTTTTATTGATTCACGTGTTGTACTTGGATTGTGCTCAGATTGTGCTTCGGAACCTTTAACTGTCCTTTTGCCCTTGAGTGTTTGAGTGGTGAATGGACTGGATGAAGATTACAAAAAATTAAGCCGAATCCAATTAGCCTAGGGTTTGGTGTGTGTTGTCCCAGTTTGTGGCTCTGAACTTTCGGCTGTGTTCCCGGAGTGTTCTTGGATTGCATGTGTTGATGACAACTGGACTACTGGGAACGGTGATTTGGTGAAGTAATTCGGAAAAGTTCCTATATCGAGAGGGATATGAAGACATTTCTTCATACTTTTTTTGAGTGTTGGAGGCTCCTTACATTTGCGACTGGGTGACCTTTGGGTCTGCAGGGTTCCTGAGGGACCTCAGGGTCTGTGTACCACACAGGGGTGGGGAGTAGGGCAGGCTGGAGGGCTTGTCCATTTTTCCCCTCCCCCTAGACTCTTGGGGTTGCCAGCCAGGGGGCTGACTTCTCCTTGAGTTGAAGTTGTAGGCCACTGACTTGTTGGGGGTAATTTTCCTTTGGAAGGCTGATAGAAACCTGCAGCCTGCTGGCGGCCTTTTTTAGGTTGCAATTGGAGGTGGAACTGGAAGTCTGAAGATTGGAACTGTAATGCTCGCTGTTTTTTGCTGACATTGGGGCTGGTATTCTGATTTTCCGTATCCTGGGCTTATATTAGGCTGTGTTTGGAAGCGTTCACAGCCTGACAGGACCTCTGCTGACTGCAAGTACTTTTTCTTTATATATTTCTTTAATGGAAATAATGTGAGCAGTGAGAGTGCTCTATAATATCTTTGAATCCACCTGTTTCCCGATATTGTGAGCGATTTATCGGGAGGGTGGTTTCTAAATTATTTCCTTTATCTATTTGTTTATTATTATTTTTATTATTTTGTTTCAATACTACTTTGATGTTTATTTATTTTTTGTTGTTTAACAAGCAGTGAAAGTGCTTAGTTTCAGTAGGCACCAGGTAGTGAGAGGACCTAGGTGCAATAAAATTGTTTTTGGTTAGTTTTATTTTGGTTGACCCCCAGGTTGTGAGAGAACCTGTGAGCTTAATCAACAAATAATATTATGTGTTAGAGAGGTTATATGTTTGATGGTTTAGTTTAATTTAATTTAGTTATTCATTATTTTATTCTAATTTGAAGTAGTATATTTATTTAAGTTGTGGGAAGTGTGAGTGAAGTTCAGGATTGGTGGTGTTTTCTGATAATTTTATAATATTTACGGTGTTTTAAATCAAGCTGCTTGATGTGCCTGCTTGCCCCTCCTGTCCTGTGCTACTCAGCCTCAGCTCTCCATGCCCTCCGCCCCTTCTCTCCCCCCCCCGCCTGCACATATCTATCACCGTTGCTGGGTGTTGGGGATAGCTTGTAAGGGGGGGGTCGGGGTGGGTGCGGGAGTGCAGTCAGCGGTGCGAGTGGGGCTCTTCCATAGGGGTGATCAGGCCCAGAAGACGCCCTGGGGCAAAATGGTATCTAGAACGAGGTGACTCGGTTCTGGTTCCCATACCCAAGGGCACCTCCAGTTTGGGGGGGCATGTGGTTGGGACAACTCGCCAACCTCGTCCAACTCGGGTGCTGTTATGCAATTCCAGATCTGTCTGCAACAAGACTGGTCTTATTTCGGACTTTGTTGCAAGGGCAGATCTGGCTTGCATTACTGAGACCTGGTTGGATGGGAATGCGGCCCCTTTCTTAGAGGTAGCTGTTCCCACCAGGTACTCGGTTATACATTGCCCGAGACTGGATCGCGGGGGGGGGTTGCTGTCTGTTTCAAGACCGAATTGGGCCTAACATGTGTACCAGTTGAGGAGGCCAGGTCATTTGAGTGTACTGTGGTAGCTGGTGTAGGGTGCAGGATTGCCCTCATCTACCATCCACCAGGTGATGAGAAGCTTTTCCTGCAGGAAATATCAGATTTCACTGCCGACATGGCCTTGGAGTCTCCCAGACTGATGGTTCTGGGAAACTTCAGTGCCTGGGTCAATGACGAATCTTCACTTTTTGGACAACATTTCCTCCAAGTGATGACATCCCTGGGCTTTACACAGGTTGTTTCCTCAGCTACACATAAGGGAGGTCACTCTCTTGACCTGGTCTTCCTCCTGGGGATCGAGGACTCCGATCTGATGGTGGAACCAGTCGGTTGATCCGATCACTACTCTGTTGGGTTCAATTTTGAGGCCCTCCTGGGTAGGTCAGCCCCTGTGGAGTTGTTTAGCTACCGCCCTTTGCGGGACGTCGTCCCTGACGACCTGATGGCGGTTATTGACCTCTCGTTGTTGGACGAGTCTTGCATTGATCCTGAGCAGTTGATAGTGGCCTATAATGGGGCCATAACGTCAGCCCTTGATCAGATTGCACCTGTCCGTGTTCACCCCCTTCCGCGTCACCCTGGAGCCCCGTGGTTTGATGGGGCTCTAAGGGAGTTGCGGAGGTTGGGACGTAGGTTAGAGTGTCGTTGGAGGAAGACTGCCACTGATGCCGGCCACCATATTTTGCTAGAGCATTATAAACTCTACCAAACAGCAATTTCCCATGAGAAGGCAGTATTCCTGTCCAATTAAATTTCTGTCACACGGAATCGACCAGCTCAACTCTTCAGAACTGTTGACAGACTGTGCAACCCAGTCTGACAGCAACTCCGTCGAGTTTTCACACAAACTGATTGTGATGAGATCGCTCACTTCTTTGTGAATAAGGATGAAGACATCAGGAGGGAGTGTCACCAATTTCACTCTAAGGGAGTTGCCATTGATCGGTGCCCTGTCGCAGAACCCAGAGTTTCCTAGAGGACCTTTGGACTGCCGAATTTCGTAGACATTATGAGGATTGTCCAAGAGATGCATCCCATGTGCTGTAGTTTAGACCCAGTCCCTACCTCCCTGATTTTGGGTTGTAGTGAGATCATTGGCCCAGTCTTAGCTCGGATTATCCAGTACTCTTTAGATACAGGAGTATTCCCTAGCTCCTTGAAGGAGGGGGTGGTGATTCCCCTTCTGAAAAAAGCTTCTTTAGACCCGGAGAACCTAGCAAACTACAGGCCTATCTCTAACCTCCCTTTTGTGGGGAAGGTTATTGAGAAAGTTGTGACTGCTCAATTGGATAACCATTTAACCATCCATAGTTTATACCAACCTCTCCAATCTGGTTTTCTTAAGCGGCATAGTACTGAGACTGCTCTGGTTCAGGTGCTCAATGATCTCCTGATGGCGAGAGATTGGAGACACCCTTCCATCTTGGTTCTCCTAGATCTATCATCAGCTTTTGATACTGTAGATCATGGAGTTCTGCTCAAATGCCTGAGGTTCATCTGCGGACTGTCGGGTACAGTCTTCAGATGGTTTTCATCTTTCCTCGCAGGGAGAACGCAGAGAGTGGTCTCGGGTTTGTTTTCATCCGGGGCCTTCTCTCTGCCATGAGGGGTGCCTCAGGGCTCGGTGCTGTCCCCTATGTTATTCGCAGTATATATGCTACCCCTAGGAGACATTGTTAGACAGTATGAGCTGAGGTTTCATTGCTATGCTGATGATATCCAGCTCTACCTCTCTTTTGCACCTGACCAGGTTGATGCTATCTCGATACTGAACAACTGCCTCACAGAAATCTAAGATTGGATGAATTCCAGTGGTCTAAAGTTGAACCCAGGAAAGACTGAGGTTTTGGTCATGGACCCGGGTCATAGGGTAGAGGGACTGAGGACTGGGCTTCCTTCCAGTTTAGTCCTGGGGGAGGACCAGATTCTCACCTCTGAACGGGTGTGTAACCTGGGAGTGGAGCTTGACGTTGGTATGACTCTCCGACATCAGGTGTCGGCAGTCGTCAAGCTGGCCTTTTTCCATCTTAGGAACATTGCCAGGATTAGGCACCTTGTTCCACCCAGTGATCTGCCTGTTTTAGTGCATGCCTTTGTGACATTGTGCCTTGATTACTGTAACTCCCTTTACCTAGGGCTTTCTGGGGTTAATATCTGCTGCTTGCAGCTAGTGCAGAGCGCGGCAGCATGTTTGTTGACTGGGGCTTCAAGAAGAGCTCACATTACCCCGGTGCTGCATGCTCTGCACTGGCTGCCAATACAGTGGTGGATCACCTTTAAGGTAGGTATTTTGACCTACAAAGCCCTACACAGTCTGGGTCCCGATTACTTGAAAGAGCTTCTGGTGCCTTACACCTCTCTGCGACAGTTCCGCTCAGCTGACCAGGGGTTGCTGGAGATTCCGAGGGTAAACTTGAAGTCATCTGGTGCTCGTGCCTTTGGATTTGCGGCACCTACCCTCTGGAATTCTCTGCCCTGCCAGCTCCGGGAGTGCAGGACGGTGGGGAGTTTTAAGCAGGCACTAAAGACTTTTTTATGGGCAAAGGCGTTTCCTGTTTTATCTTGATTTTATATCATATGTATCTGAATATATGTTTGTTTTTGTATTTATGCTGTACAGCACTTTGAAATTCTGAAAGGCGCTTAACTAAGTACATTTTATTATTATTATTATATATTGTACAGTTACCACCTTCTAAGAAGACCAAATCAGGACATTGTGGATTTTGTTTTCCTCTTCTGTTTTGTTTTTTTGCAGGATACAGTTGTCCAGACCAGGTTTGTTTATGAAAATTGGGACAGGAGGTAACTGTAATAACATGGAAGAAAAAAACAGGCACTTGTCAAATATTTAAAAAAATGAGGATGCCCAACACTGGGAGTCTGGGGAATCCCAAAAGATTTGCAGGAAAAATTGCATGAATGTGTTTCAAAAATGAGCATATGCAATACTGAGGGTCATGTGAAACTCAATCCAACATTCACACAGTCGCACAAACAGGGAAGCAACAGAGAAGCATGAATCCAAAAGGGGAGTCCAGCAGTTACTTGTGATCCTCTCTCCCTAGCATGTAGGCACATGTAAGACATACTTGAGTATGTTTCAATAGCCCCACGACAGCCACAGCAACAGTCACTGTTCCAGTGTTCGTTACTGAGAAGAAACTGGCATCCTGTTACAGATCCACCAAAAAACATTTTTAGAGATACAGTAGTATGTAATACCATAAGCTGCCATTTGTTTTCACATGAGAATTGTTACATTACATACAGTATCAATATAAATGAGTTATGAATAAAATTTACTGTAGCACAATGGTTTTGTTATTTCATACAAGTAGTGGAAAATACTGTTAAATACTGTTTCCCCCAGCACTACATGCCTGCAATAATCATCTTGTGCAACGTTGACTTGGTACATTTATTTGGTGACTCTGGTGGTTGTTCCTATATACACATACAGTAATACAATCGACTCCATAGAAGAGACATACATTAGGCAAAAGTTACAGCACCACACTGTTTTGTAAGCAATAATGTGCATACTGAATCCTAAGGAAGGATACAGGCAAACTTCAATAGCAGGGAGGGAAAAGTTAATTCAGAAATACAACACAGCACTACAGTGGCTGACATGTACAGTATACAGGCACAAAACACATACCACATGTCAGCTCCTCCACTGGCAGACCGTACTCCAACACATGCATTTGCAACTGGTGGGCAACAGAAGAACAGTAAGAACAGCACAAAATGCTACTTGTACAGCAAAAAAAGAGACCTACAATATGTAGAAAAAATACCTGAAAATAACTTAAACAAAATTAGTTATCATAATACATCAGCTATACGGCAGCTGCCAGCCTGGTCACAGCATTATTTAGCTGTCAGCCATTTAAGATAATGGCAGAATCCAATGTGCTACAGGCCTGCATTGTAGATCTCCTCTGTCACCTCTGTTCCCACACTTTCTCCTCTAACTAGCCCAGTGTCTCCATTCTACACAGAGCCAACAGTTCCCTCCCATCTATTTTTTTTTTTACATTGCTCTTCACATTACCTCTTCCTTTGCCCCTTATGCCACTTTTTAGTCACTACTGTATATAGTTTATACTGAGTACTGCATATTTCTTTTGGCCCATCTCAGTCATTCCTTTTACCTTTTTTTGTATTTTACTCAAGTCACTCAACAGTTAATTGTATTTGCACCCTGTTTTATCAGCACTTGCATTGCACTTTACCACCTGATATTGCAAATATATACTACCTATTTTTTTAAATTGCAAAAAATTGCATGACCAAACAGTTATAATACTATAGACACTTTTTTGCCACTGACTCTATGTGAAGTAAACCTTGATATCATGCTTTTAAATGATCACTTTTCTACAAACAACTTTGTTATTTCCTGGTACCAAAAAAAACAAACCCCCAAAAAAATCCTGCAAATTTTGTTGCAAGTGTAACAAGAGAAAGATGGGACAGACTCGAGCTGATCGCTGACACTAACCTAGTCATAGAAGACTTCATGAGAATGTTCCTTACCATCTGCAACCAACAGGCCTCCTCAAAACAAATAGTACAAGGAAGCACCATTAGCCCTTGGTCACCAAAGTGACCAAAATACTTACAGTATCTGAGTAAAGGACAGAGTATGGCATAAAGCATAGAAATCATTAAAAACTGAGCACTGGTAAATTTTCAAAAAATTAAGAAACAAATGCAAAGACCAATTCTAGAAAGCGAAAAGAAAATAGAGACATAGAAAAAAAAAGATGGCAGAAGGAGACCAAGGGTCCATATAGTCTGCCCATGTGTTCCTTGGACCTTCTCAGATCCCAGGGCCTAACCTTCCCCCCTTCTGCCTAATGACCCCTACTGCTCATGTTGCTTTTAATTATGCTTTAGCCTTGTCCTACCCCAGCCTGAATGATGTCATGGACTTTACTTCCACTACCTCAGCTGATAGTTTATTCCATTGCTCCATGACTCTTTCAGTAAAATAGTGTTTCCTCATCTCCCTCTTGAAGTTTCCCCCCTCTCAGCTTTCACTCATGCCCTCTAGTGTTAGAGTCAGAGACTCTGTTGAACAGGTCCAAGGATGGCACCATATTTATTCCTCTTGGAAACTTGTATGTTTCAGTCATGTCTCCCCTCTCCCTCCTTGTCTACAGTGAGAAAATATTTAATGCTTCCAGATGCTCCTCGTATGAGTGCCCCTGAAGGCCCTGAATCATTTTGGTCACTCTTCTCTGGATATATCCTTTTTCAGATGTCTTCTCCAAAACTGAACACAGTACTCCAGATGAGGCCTTACCAGAGACCTGTAGAATGGCAATATTACCTCCTTCCTCCTGCTATCGAATCTCCTCCCTGTGCACCCCAGCATTTTGTTGGCCTTGCTATAAGCTTTGTTGTATTGGCTTGTCTGTTTAAGGATGCTGCTTAGGATGACACCTAATTCCATTTCCCATTTTTCCTGCATGGTACTGACCTGGACTCCATTGAGGTGGTACTCTGTCCTTGGGTTCCCTTTAACCAAATGCATCACCTTACTTTTTTTGGCATTGAACTTTAGCTGCCAGAGGTTGGACCATCTTTCCAGTCTCTGTAGGTCTTTTTGTAGGTCCTTAACCACCTCCTCGCTGTCAAACCTTCCCCCAGCTTGATATCATCTTTGAATAGGACAATTTTGCCCTGAATACCTATGCTGATGTCACTGATAAATGCAGTAAACAGGACTGGACACAACACTGAGCCTTTGGGCACACCACTACTGACTGCACCTTCATCAGACCTCACCACATTGACCACTACTCTCTGTTTTCCGTATGTAAGCCAATTACCTACCCAACTGACTATGCATTTGGCTACACCCAGGCCCTCCGACTTTTTCAGCAGGTGGTTATGCAGCACCGAATCAAAGACCTTACTGAAACTGAAGTAGAGGAGGTTCACTGGGTGGCCTCTGTCTAGTTCCTTAGTGACCCAGTCAAAAATGTGATTAAGTTCATTTGGCATGACCTTCCCACCACAGACCCATGTTGCCTGTCATCCTGCAGACTGCTCTTATCTAGGTACTCTACCAAGTCTTATTTTATTAAGGTTTCCACCAGTTTCCACACTACTGATGTAAAGCTGAATGGTCGGTAGTTGTCTTCTTTCTCCCAACTCTGTCCCTTGTGGAGAGGTTCGACGTCAGCCCTTCTCCAGTCTCTCGGCACTACTCCCATCTGATCTGCTGAATAAATGCGCTAAGGGACCTGCCAATTCACTTGCTAGCTCCTTTAGTGCCCTACGGTGTATTCCATACCTCAAAGACACATTTGAATCACTGACTAACCCAACAGATTACGGGAGACTAATAAAAAACATTAAAGTGGGAAAAAAAGAAAAAACAAACAACACCAACATCAGATTCTCTGATGACAAAGGTACAGAACTACCACCTAATGAAATCACAAATACACTGAACAAATACTTTTGCACTCTACCCGACATCCAATTACAAGATGATCTGATTCCGATTCCTGAACAAGGTTGAGGAGAGCAACTAGTCATAACCAGTGTCCCAACATTCCACTTCAAGATTATAATGAAAGCTGAAGTTCTGAAAGTGTGACACAGACTTAATCTCAAAAATTATCCTGAGCAAGAGCAGGTGGAGAGACAATTCTTGAACGGTGCAGCTGAGGTCATCTCCCAAGTTCTAACAAAACTGTTTAACAGAAGCCTGCTGAAAAATAAGTTCTCAAACCTTGAAAGTGTGCTAACATGGTCCACATCTTCAAGGGGGGAAATGTAAGCAACCCATCTAACTATCGGCCCATAGCTGTCCTCTCCATAAAATCCAAAGCATTTGAGAGAGTAGTGAGTGGACAGATACACGAATACCTGGAGGCTCATGGACTACTGACCACCCACTAGTCAGGATTCAGGACAGGGAGGTCTACTAGCTCTGCACTTAAGGACTTTGTGGATCTGGATCTGGTTGCCAATTGACTGGATTAAGGTGAGGCCAAGGGAGTGGTGTTCATAGACCTCTCAAAGTTATTTAACCTAGTCTATCACAAAATCCTTCTATCAAAAATGAAACATTAATTTTCTATGGAGGCAAAAATCTGCTGCCAGTCTAACCTTAGCAACAGGGCACAAAGGGTTTGCATTGACAAAACACTATTATGACCTATATAGAGGTGTACCTCTGGATCAATCTTGGGACCCCTACTGTTCCTACTACATGTAAATGACCCCCCCCCCATATTAAGCACTCTTATTTAAAGCTTTATGCTGACAACACCATTTTGGTATCAAAAGCAAAATAAGGGGGGAGCAAAACATGCAATCAGACAAAAACAAACTACAAAAGTGGTTTGTGGCCTCAAAAATGGTACTCAGCTCTACAAAGATGCAAGAGATGCTGTTAAGCAAAACATGAAAGGGAAATAGGGAATTAAAGCAGCTGGGATCAAACAACTCCATTGGATCCATTGTGCAATAATAACTGAATACATCTATCTGGGGTTACAGTTGACAACTTGCTACACTTTGACAAACACATAAATAACATTGTTAAAAAAGTTAATGCAAGAATAGGGGTGCTCAGAGGCAAGGCTTTATCAATTCCATGCTCAGTTAGAGAAACCATTGCCACCCACCTCATACTCCCCAGCTCATACTCCCAGTACTGGGGTACGCTAACATGGTGTACCAATTCAGCAGTGAGACTTTACTGACCAAACTGGTCACTGTCTACAATAAACTATCATGTTTTGTACTACTCCATCTCTACAATACTCATCACTGCAAAATGTATGGCAAATTAAAATGGGATTCACTGTCAACTAGGAGGCAGACAATGAATGCATTAGCAGCATTCCAGAAAATCCGGGGATTACTGTCTGGGAAAACAGCTCAGGGCTATAATTACTCAACATACATACATACACAACCTCAAGGAGGTGGAAAAAAAGCAGTGCTCTAGCCATCCCAATAATTCAGAATTATGGAAAAACGGAGTCCTGCTACTAAATAGCAATGGTATGAAGCACCATCAGACCTGAAATTAGGCATGTTAAGTCCCTGACAGCTTTTAAGCAAGCCCTAAGTGTGGAAATTCCAGTCATACTTGCGTGCTCAAGTGAAACCCAGAGTGGTGCAACTAGGGGCTGCTCACCCATAAATCAAACAACAGTCACAGAACAGTTGCACTCCAACAGGACAAAAAAAAAACAGCTTGCAGCAGTGTCTTCAGAAAAAAAACTTGCATTTTATTTGCAATTGCTCAGAGAAAATACATAACCGTACACTCTGATAAAGCAATACCCCAGCCCTTCGCCTTAAACTAAGGCTTCATTATGTATTGCACTGTCATTTTAAGGCTGGCATACTTAATGGGGTACAGGTGGAGTGTCTGCTATCCTTTGATAATGGAGTTTGCCCTTTAAGGGGCAGACCAGGTTGTCCTGGTGCACTTCTTCCCTTTTCATCAAGACGGTGTGCTCAGAAGGGGAGGGGCCAGGGGATAGAACAATGGCCAAGCAACAAGAAGGGGAGGGGCAAGTGGAGGTACATAATGGACAGCACAGAGGTGGTTCAGCCACTTTTGCTGGAGTTTTGATTTACATCGAAGCTGCAGCACTTCAGATTGGCAATCTAGGATACTAATTCGGAGTGAGGTTTATGCACTACAGACAGAAGGTAAAAAAAAAGAGAGGAACAGAGGATAGAACGGATATAAAGAGAATAATGTGATACTCTAGAAAAACAGCATTGTATGAAGATGCATTTAGAGAAAGAATTGTGAGAACAACAACTGGTTACCAAGATTTGTTGTTCAGACTGGATAGTAGTATATAATTTTGCACAGGCAGGTTCTAGCTTTGGCTGCCTCGAGAAGGTAGTACTTTTGGTATTCAAAGGAGTCGTGGAGTGAAAAAGAAGAAGAATGTATATATAGCAAGGGACATGCCTTGGGCGTGAGGTAAGGGACAGGGGGGCCTTGCATGACGGCAGAGAGAAGGTTTCCCTAGCCAGAGCGAGCGCCGTATGGCCTGCAGGACACTTCACCGGGAGAATGCAATCCTTCCCCGTTTGTGAGGTCTGGGAGTTTTCTGAACAAAATTGTAGGCAGAAGTAATGCAGGGAGGGTGAGATGGGGGCGAGAAAACAGACAGACAAGCAAGAGAAGTGCCCGCGAGCGACAACCAAGTGGAGTGACGTCAGACACCGCGGGTGCATTGCCGAGAGAAGCAGTGCTTGTCTGAAGCGCATGGCGCAGTGGTTGGGTGCCCTTCTGGGTGTTTTTAAAGAGTGAATTGAGCTGTGGGTGGGAGAGAATCGCAAGGGGAAGTACAATTTAGAGGGGCAGATGGTTGGGCGCAGAGGCTCTGCAAGCTTTGCCGAGAGGAGCAGAGCTGGTCTAAAGCACATGGCGCAGTAGTTGGGTGCCCTCTGGGTGTGTTTAAGATTTGTGCTGAGCCCTGTTGGGAGTGAATCATGGGGGGAAGTACAATTAGGGCTTAGAAGCACAGGAGCATTGCTGAGGGAAGCAGCATGGGTAAAAAGCACATGGTGCAGTAGTAGGGTGCCCCTCAGGGCATTTTTAAGAATTGTTTAAGCTGCTTTAGAGAAAATCACGGGGGAAATTACAGTTAGGGCCTAGAAGCACTGGGGCATGCCAGGAGAGTTTTGGGGGTAGTGACCATGTTGCATCAGACGCCGTAAGGGTGCAGAGCAGCGAGGAATAGCGCTTCTCTAAGTGAATGGCCCAGCAGAGAGTTTTTCCCATCGGGGGTTTGTGCCACTAAAATAAATAGAAGCTCAATAAGGGTTAGGGTAAGGAGACAGAGGAGGAAGGCAAGAGCGCATGTTAGAGGCGCACTACATGAGGGACAGCGTGAGAGGCTGAAGTCCGGCCTATAGGATGGGAGAGACAACAGACTCACACAAAAGCGGCGATATACTGGGGCCCCTCAAGAGAAAGGGTGTCCAGGGGGTGGCCCAGTGACCGCGTGGGGATTAATGAGGCATGGGAAGCGGTTGGGGGGGAACTAGGGCAGAACAGGCTTTGAGGCCTGCAGCCAGAGGCATGTGAGAGCATGTGGGGGGAGCATTTACAGGCCAGGAGGCCGGAACAGGAAGTAAAAGGGGGGCAGTTCAGTCAGAAAGGAGCAGAGGCCAGCTGGGAAGAGGGCGTAGGAAGGGAGGCTAGGCCCAACAGGCCAGGGGCATGGCGGCGGAGCCCCCAGGGTGGCGTAATAGCAAGAGGACGATCACTTAATCTAGGATGCTACATGGCACACCCTGGGAAGGATATAAGCAGGGGGAGGATATGACTAGGTTGGGAAGGCTACAGGAGGTGGTGCATGGTGAGGAGAGGATATAAAAAAAAAGTTTTTGGCATGGGAAGGCACGTCTTGCGGGTAGACAATGAGTGTTGGGAAGACAGGCCTGGCCCTGTGGGAGACTACTACAGGAAAAAGACTTGCAATAATGGAATTTTCTTGTCCTTTTCTTCAGTTATAATTTACAGGAGCAAGAAGCATGGCACCAAAGAAGAACAGGCCATCGAAAGAGGATGCCTACAAGGCAATAGTGGAGCTGGCAGAGAAAGCTAACAGAATATGGGAGCTAGTGGAAGGAGATGAGACTGGGTGATCTGTGTAAAAAAGGAAAGTGGTGAAGGGAAAAGGGGGCAGAGGAAAACGGGTGGCTGAGCCACGCAGCTGAACCAGGGTGCAGACACCGATAGAGGGACCTAACAGGGCAGCTAGCCCAGTGCCTCTGCAGCCCATTGACCCGGCACCATCAGTACCTCCCCAGGCCCAGGATGCGGTTTCCATAGTGGAGCCCAGACCGGATCCCCAGTGCACAGTAGTTCCTCCACAGCCGCATTTAGGGCAGCCACCTCTTCAACCAATGGGGACCATGTGGGGAAGCCAGGAGAACAGCAGGCAGGAAGGAATGGATGAGGCCACAGGTAACTCACCTGGCTCCATAGGTGACAGCATTAAAGAATATATAAGCCAAATTGTTTCGGCCCTCGGGACAGAGGGTTTGGGGAAAATTGAGTCAGCACTGGCTGAGATCAGGGAAGAAAAAGAGGTGCTGAGAAAGAAAGAAGGGGGAGTAGAAAAAGATGGGAAGGAAACAAGAGAGATAGGGGCTCCTGGGATGAGTGTGGGGGAACATGTCCCTTTGGCCACAAAGGAAAAAATATGAAAAGGAGAATATGTGGACATTTTCACTTTAGTAAGCCGGGAAGCGGCAGCGAAATACGAGGAATCAGAGAATATAGGGAAGAGTGAAATGGCAGCAGCGGTAGTTTTGTTAGGCAAGAAAGAGGAGGACAGATTCACAAAAGGGAACACTTGGGAAGGGTGATTTGTAGGTTTTGCCACATTCTCAGCCATAGTATTGGAGAAGAGGCCTGAGTTGGGCATCCCGCTCATCACATATTCATTGACAATCAGGAGGGTGAAAGCAAAAGGGGGAGTGGGGTGGATATACTATGATGAATTCTTTCGGCAGAGAATGGCGACCTATGGGGATGTAAGATGGGATACGAAACAGCTAGACCTATGGACAGATTATGTGACTGATCTGTCCACACCAGAGGGAGAGCTTGGAAAAAAAGGGTCCGTGCCACAGATGTTGCTGGGCTTACAATAGGGCCTTTTGCTCCTGGCCACAATGCCGTTTCCGACATGCATGTTCAAAATGTGGGGGATCACATCTGGCAAGCAGATGCAGGACAATATGGGGGCCAGGGATCAGGGACCCGGGGGGGGGGCAAGGGGCAGATCAACAGCTTTTTCGTGAAGGGCAGGGGTATAAAGGGCAGGCATGGAATAGGGGAGGGAGGGGCAGGGGACAAGCAAATAGAGGTTTCCAGAATCGCTGAACAGCAAAGGCAGACATCAATTGGTGGGGGAGAACTGGATGAAGGGAAAGGAACGGAGGTAAGACAACAATTTAAAGAAGCTAGAACCCCCATCAGGATAGAAGCATGGAATGAATGGTTAGACAAATACCTGGATAGGAAAGCAGCAGAGATGATGAAGAAAGGTTTTGGTTCAGGATTTTCATTGCAGTGTGAGGGCCCAAGACAAGCAAGAGAGGTAAGCAACCTGGCTTCAGTAAGAGGGAGGGAAGACTTGTTAAGGCAGAAGATAGAGAAATAAAAGGCAGCAGGAAGAATAGAGGGAACATATGAAAAAACCCTACTGCGGGATATGAGGATTTCGCCATTGGGTTTGGTTCCCAAAAAACAGGAGGGGGAATACAGGGTGATTCATCACCTATCCTTTCCAGAAGGTGATTCAGTGAATGATTTTATCAGTGAGGAATATAGTAAAGTGACATATTCCACTCTGGAAGACGCAGTCTGGATAATTAACAGTGTCAGTGGCTCAGTAGGTAGCACACTCACCTCTGAGGCCGGGAGATCAGAGGGCTGTGGGTTCAGTTCCCACATCTGGCACTTGTGTTAATATCCCAATACTGACACTGGAGTGCAGCATGAGAGGGGTGCTGCACTTCTGAGGTGCTGTCTTTCGGATGAGACATTAAACTGAGGTCCCATCTGCCTGGATTGGTGGTAGTTCAGGTGGATGTTAAAGATCCCATGGCACTTATCGAAAAGAGTAGGGGAATTTCCCTGGTGTCCTGGCCAAATTTCCCTCATTCACTAAAAATACCACCAACAGCTTAATCTGGTTCAAGGTCAGTTGGCATCCATCTGTATCCCCGGGTTGTGCCTGAAAATAGGCAGGATTTGTCTAGTGCACTTACCCAGTCAATAAAAAATAAATAAATAATCCAGGCAACTGCAGATGCATGGATAGCAAAGACAGACACAGAGTCTGCCTTCAGACTACTTCCGTCTAGGAGGGAGGATTGGGACCTGTTGGATTTTAAAATCAGGGGACAGTACTATTTTGACAAAGCCGTGCTCATTGGTTGCTTTATAGCGTATGCAACATTCAAAGCATTCAGCACATGTTTGCAGTGGATATTTCAAGAAAAAACTGGTTATAAAGCAGTGATTCACTATTTGGATGATTTCCTTTTTATAGGCAGTGAGAGAAGAGAGACAGAAAAAATGTTAGCCAGCTTCCAGGAGTTGTGTAAAGGACTAGGGGTTCCATTGGCACCTGAAAAAACAGAAGGGCCCAGTAAGGTTTTAGAGTTTCTGGGTATCACGGTAGATGCTTGAGGGAAATATTTTGGCTGCCAGACAAGAAAGTGGAAAAACTGAAGGAACTGATTCAGATACATACCAGTAAAAGAAGAGTACAGCTAAAACAGGTACAGCAAGTGTTGGGACATCTCAACTTCGCATGCAGGGCTATTGGGCCAGGTAGGGCTTTCAGCAAAAGATTAGCAAGGGTTACAGCTAGAGTGGAAAAGACTACACTATTGGGTAGACATGACAAAAGGAGTCAGGGAGGATTTTAATGTATGGGAGGAGTTCCTCAGGGATTACAATGGCTGCTCCTTCTGGCAGGAGGAATGTGTGTATAACACAGACCTCGATCTTTACACAGATGCAGCCGGGGGCCTAGGCATGGGGGGGCTATCTGAGAGGCAGATGGTTTGCAAAACCATAGCCAGCAGACTGGGTGAGGGACGATAAAGTAAAAGATATAACATTGCTAGAGATTATGCCCATCTGGGCGTGCACCTTGGTTTGGGGGGAAGCATTACAGAACCAGAAAGTGACATTTTGGTGTGACAATAAAGCAGTGGTAGAGGTCCTAAAAAACAGGGGAGCCAGGTCAGAAATGGTCATGCAAATGTTGCAACTTCTGATGCTGAGGGCATTGCAGTTAACCATGTCATTCAGAGCAAAACACATAGAAGGGGTACACAATACCCTGGCTGACAGCCTTTCCCGTCTGCAGCTGGATCATTTCCGGAGGCTGGCACCAGCAGCGGAGGAGCAAAAAATGTCCATACTAACAAACATATGGGACGTTGGCATGAAGGACCAGAACTGTTGTTCCGCAGCTCATGGGCAACATGGACTCTGAGGGCCTACGATGGGGCCTGGCGAGTGTTTCAAACATTCAGGGCAACACACCGCATGGAAGTAAGTAGGCGGCTCACAGAGGAGCAATTGGGGAAGTTCATCATAGAACAATGGCAGAAAGGCACAGCACACACCACAGTGGGGGTCTGCTTGGCAGGGATTAGTGTCATTTGCACTCTAAAAGGATGGAAGGACCCGACAAAATGATGTTCATTAGAAGAATGATGCAAGGATGGGGGAGGTTAAAACAAGGGACAGCGGATAATAGAAGACGAATAGGGGAGCAGTGGCTGGTGAAACTGAAGGGTGTTTTACCAACAATATGCAGATTAAAGGCCGAGACCCAGCTATTTCACACGATTTATGTTGTAATGTTCGCAGGGGCCATGAGAGTGAGTGAGGTGGTAGGCCATGGCAGGCAAGACAAGGAAGGGGGACTAGAATGGGAAGATATAAGCTGGGGTTTGAAGGAGATACATATCAAGATTAAGAGGTCAAAGACAGATCAAAGGGGACAGGGTTGCATGGTAACACTAAAGACATGCAGAGAATGCAGTGTGCCCAGTGCAGGCTTTGTGGGCTTTCACCGCAGAGCATTGTGAATAGGACAGGGAGTGTATTTCTGCATGGTGACGGAAGTAGGGTCAAAAGTTACCAAGTCACAGCATTACTCAAGAGAGGTATGCAATTCCTGGGGGAGGATCCGATTAATTATTCCTCTCACTCCCTATGGATAGGGGCTGCCTCACAGTGGGCTGCAGCAGGTGAGACTGAATAATATTTTGGAAAAGGGGAGCTGGCAGTCTGCCAGTTATAAGAGATACATTTGAACACTGCAGTGTGGAGACTAACATATCACCTATGTTTTGGTTACAGATAGGGAGCCACATGGGGGGGCAGGGAGAGGTGATACCATGGTAAGAAACTAAGACCATATATAAAGATATTTATTTTGTTTAAACCCTATAGGAAGAGGGAGAAGCATGGAAGTGTGGATCTGTGGCCACTCCTATATTTATTGGGCAGAAAGGAGAGCTGAGAAAAAGGCAGGGGGTAAGCAGCTCTACCAAGATGTGAGACAATGTAGATTGGTATGGCGTGGCATCCGGGGGATGAGATAGGCACAACTGCTCCCCACCTTGAAGGAACTGAAGGAGTGGTGACCAATTCCAGATTTAATTATTATACATTTGGGGGTAATGATCTTGGGGGCAAGCCATGGGTGGACACATACATGCAGATAAAAAGGGACCTAGAGACAATACAGCAATGGTGGCCTAGGGTAAGCCTTGCCTGGTTGGATATGATACCAAGGAGGGTTTGGAGACAGGAGCACAGCCATAGGGCTGTGGATAGGGCCAGGAGAAAGATGAACAGAAGGGTTGGGGCACTGGTAAGGAAAATGGGAGAACAAGTAATACTGCGGGGGTGTGGAAGAATGGGTAGAAGATTTCTACAGGTCAGATGGCGTACACCTGTCAGATCTAGCAATAGACATGTTTAATACAGAAATTATGGGTTTTGTAGAAGCATGGAGGAGACATGCAAAAAACGGAAGATAAATAAAAAGGGGGGGAAGAAGAGAGGTACTGGGAAGCAGTTTCCCCTGAGGTAAGGGAGAACAGTACCCTAAGGGATGGGAAAGCCAGTTGTCCAACGCAAGCTGGAGACCGGCTAGTGGGGAAAAGGGGGGGAAAGGAGGGGAGGGAGGAAAGAAAAAGGAATAAGACGAAAAGAGGAAGAAGCTGAAGGAAAAAAGCGGTCTCAGTTTTCACTGTTATCTAACAGAAAAGGAGAAGAAGAAGGCACCCAGGTTTTCACTTGGGGAGAGAAAAAAAGAGGAAGAAAGAGGGATGATCAGAGATTGATATATGGATGAAAAATAAATGAAATTGTGAGAAATATAAGAGTAAAAGATGATGAAATGGAACATGGAATTATGATATATAAATAAATTAATTGCTGACCTGAGCACAACAACAAACAATGGTCTCTGTCTTTTTGTGAGGGAAAAGGGGGGAATCCAGGACAATGGAGTGTGCCCTTTAAGGGGCAGACCAGGTTGTCTTGGTGCACCTCTTCCCTTTTAATCAAGATGGTGTGCTCAGAAGGGGAGGGGGGAAAGGAAGGGGAAGGCCAGGGGATAGAACAATGGCCAAGCAACAGGAAGGGGAGGGGCAAGTGGAGGTACATAATGGACAGCACAGAGGTGGTTCAGCCACTTTTGCTGGAGTTTTGATCCCTCCCACCCACCCTACAATATAGAGCAAGAGGGGAAGACAGTCAAAAAGGGACTGTATGGTGGTCTGTCAAAGGTGGATGACAGATGTGTCCGGTAGGATGGTTGTTGGACTGTCAAAGGTGGATGGCAGAAAAAGGGGGGGAAAGGGGTGGGGAAGGAGGGAAGGGGGAAAGTAAAAGGAATAAGACGAAAAGAGGAAGAAGCTGAAGGAAAAAAGCGGTCTCGGTTTTCACTGTTACCTAACAGAAAAGGAGAAGAAGAAGGCACCCAGGTTTTCACCTGGGGAGAGAAAAAAAAGAGGAAGAAAGAGGGATCAGAGATGATTTATATGGATGAAAAATTAATGAAATTGTGAGAAATATAACAGTAAAAGATGATGAAATGGAACATGGAATTATGATATATAAATAAATTAATTGCCGATCTGAGCACAACAACAAACAATGGTCTCTGTCTTTTTGTGAGGGAAAAGGGGGGAATCTGGGACAAAACACTATTGTTTGAAATGTACTAGGAAGCAGCACCCCAGTGTGGGCTTGAATTCTCCTTGTACAACACTTTGTTTGGAAGAGTTTAGAATACATTGGCACTGAATACTTTGAATGTAAGATGCTGACACTTCTCTGGATTGCTTCAGGAATTTTTTACTAAGTCTTAATAAAGATTGCAGCTTTTAAAGCTTATCCATGTTTTGCATATAATTCCATCTCTCCAGTGAGCTATGTTAATTGTCAACGTTCCTGCAAGTAAGTGCCAGTCCCCATTAACTGCTGTTCTCAATATTCCCAGACTTGGGTACAACAGATCCCTGGATATGGTCTGACGCTCTCTCTTCACACTTTAAATGTGCTATTATTGTATTCTCTATTTTTTAAGGTTCAGGGGTTTATAATATCACTGTTTACCTACTTTCAAAATGTAATGAAAACATTCTAAGTTTGGTTACTTATCATTTGGTCCCCTTTAAAGCTAGAGATATGTAATATGGCACACATAACCATGTGTTATAAAATTTGAAAAGTAACATGTTTAGTGAAATTTAGATAAGTTGTTTTAAAATTAGATGCAAATAACTGAAATTTAAGTTGTTGCAAAATATTAGGCTGCCTGCAACTCAGCCTCTTTTAAAGATAGGAATCTAACCCTTGCCACCCACATACAGGTGGTGTGTATGTGTATACCTGCTAAAATGTGTAGCATTTAGATTAGTACTTTTAGGAGGCAGTATGGCACAGCAGTTTAAGGCTGTGAGCTGCAAGTCTGGAGACCTGGGTTTGAATCCCACAGCCCTCACTTCCATGCTGTGTGACCCTGAGCAAGTCACTTAACTTCCTTGTGCTCCCAGGTTGCACCTATAAACAAGCTTTCAGTTCAGTGTGTCTCTCCCCTGGTTAAAAAATACATATACTGAATTTTAGAATTTTGCAAATGTTTGGCTGCCTATAATATAGCATCCTTAAAGGTCTGAGACCCTAAAACATAGTACACATATCCATGTGTATGGCTCATGAACTCTTAAGAAATGTTACAATTGCAGTAGATAGAAGTAACTGGGAATTTAATTTGGCTGAAATGTTTAGTCACCTATATCTCAATTCCTTTTATAGCTAAGAATGTTGAACTCTGCACATTTATATGTGTAGTATGGACCTGCATTCCTGCCAGATGTTTTATTTTGTTTTAACCAGGTATAGCACACTAAGCTGAAAGCTTTTTTACAGGAGCAACCTGGGAGCATAAGGAGGTTAAGTGACTTACTCAGGGTCACACACTATGCAAGTGGAAGCTGTGAGATTCAAACCCAGGTATGGTCTGCTGGATATTACCAAATTTGCAGCTCAGAGCCTTAGACCACTGCACTATACTGCCTCACTGGTAACAGTTGAATAAGTACTTCTAAGTTTAGATTAAAAATAAAATTTTGGCAAAATTCCACATAATTTTTTCAAACATTCTATGAAATTTCATGGGATCAGGCTAGTAATTCCACCTGAATTCCACTGGCAGAATTTTACATTCTGCACAGCTTTAGATATGAAAAGCTTTCATTTAAAGAGAAAAGATAGCAGATATTTAGATTTTTTTTTTATATACTGGGCTTATCCAGAGAGTGCATTTGAGTTTAGCCTGTTGGGAAGGGGAGAGTCAGCTACTAGTTTCTGTGTGTTTTTACTTAATGTTCTAAATTTTTATGGCTCCATATAAGAAAAGTGGCTGACAGCGCCACATAAAGTACAGTGATCCCTTTATTATCCTCCCAACTTGGTGCCAGTGTTTTTTGACATATAAGAAAGGGTGATGGATAACAGAGGGTGCATGCTAAATAATGGTACTTGTAATGTTACAAAATGTTAAATACTATGTATAGGTAATTTGCTGGTGTATACAGTGTATATAATGTTTATACACAATTTTAAACCATTAAAGACACATTTGCAAATATTTTATTTTGTGATATAGGGCCAGATATTCAAAACTTTGCACTGGGCAAAAACCACTTGCACAGGTTTAGCGCGGGATTAGCGCAGGTCTGCCATATTCAAAAGGCCAAATAGCGCTGGCAAACTGCATTAGCGCCGGGCAAAATTATAATGTATGCAAGGGGCAAACTGACATGAATACAGGCGCAATGCTATATTCAGCGACTAGCGCCACGCTAAGTGGTTTTGCGTGACTTAGCGTGACACTTAGCGCGGTGCACATTACCGCCCAGGAAAAGCTGGTCTTAATCCTGGGCAATCAGCTTTGTGCGACATTATGGCTTTGCGCGGCATTTGCGCGGGTTTAGCGCAGGTTTTGCGCGACCCTAACAAATAAATATGACACATAGATAAAGCCAAACATAGAGGAAGCATGCTGCTAACTGATGGCATCACAATGATGCCATCATCTGTCACCAGTCCCAGCTATGCCAGGCAGTAAGTGGTGACCCTGCCACCAGTGGACAGCACGGCAATGTGGCCATACAGCACACACCTGTGGACCACACTTCCGTGGACACCAACAGATGCCAGCACACACATGCAGCACTGTGGGCATGGAGGATGTTGAGGGGGAGCATATATGGGTGGCGAGGCTGTGCTACAGATCAGGAGTGGCCACAAGTCTGGGACACATCATGCTGTGTACATGGGTCAGTATTGGGAATACCCCAACACCAGTGTGCCTTTCGGATAATATATGCCCCCCCGGGCCACATACCTCACAGCTGTACAACTGCCATAGCACACAAAGCCAGGAATGTACATGTCACTGTGAGCATCCATGCCAGAGGTGCAGCATCTGTGGGTCACACAACAACGTAACAGTAATGTCCAGTGTCAGGAAACATCCGCAGGTTGGGCATCTCACTGTGTATAGTGCAGTCATCATCACTGCCCTACACACCATAGGCATTGCTGTGTCCACGCACTACTGGCCCCCTTGCTACTGTAGTTTCTGCTGTGCACTGTAGCATGCCCTACAATGTGACAGTTGCATGCAGCACCACCACCACCTGTGCCTATGGTGTCCTGTCCCCTGGGGTATAATATGCTATGCTATGCTGTACTGTTTACATGTAGCCTGCAGCTATCATCATGCACTGCCAGACTGACCACAGGTGGAGCTGCGGTTGGACCTGGTCAGCCCCTGTACTTCCAGACTGACCTACAGGTGGCTCTGTGGGACTCTGCAGTAACGCTGGGCAAACTGCATGCAAATCAGGGTATAATGAGATACTAATCTGGTTGTTTGCCCAGAGACTACGTAAGTAGGCTCATTTGCATGGCACTTTTGAATATGGCACATTTTAGCCCTGGGCAAACATGTTTGTTCCGGGCTAACTGCTTAGCTCCGCGCTAATGTGTTAGCACGGCGCTAATGGTTCGGGAATATTATACAGTTTTGATCACTGTTCTTTCACATCTGCTGCTTCCTGCAGCTGTACTGAGTCCATGCATTTGCTGGCACACATTGGCCACGTAGTTCGCCTGTACCTGCCCTCATGTTGCTGTGTACTGTGTTGTTGTTGTGGGTTGCACTTCCTGGTTGCTTTATTCAGTGCTGTCTTATTCCAGGGCTATTTTTGCCCTGCACTCCCAGCCCAGTTTGCATGGCCTCATTACCATGCCATATTTGGAAGCTGTTTGCCCTGGGCTATTCCTTTTGAATATAGCGTGCTCTGTGCTCCGGGCTAAGTTTGTCCGCTGGGCAGTGCTAATTTTGCCCCGGGGCAAAGTTTTGAATATCTGGCCCATAATGTTTTATTTTGTTTTGTTTTATGAAAAAAGTATTTATTAAAAACATGCTCACACATATTTAAAAAAAGAATCACATTATGATCATTATGACCATTTTAAATACAATCTCTTGCAATAAATACAGTAAACATTAAAGTGCATTTCAGACATAGCAGAGCAGTATGCTGTACAGTGCTGTTCATGTCAGTTTAAAGTAATCTGTTATAAACATTTGCTTGGCTCTTAACAGAAGCAAGTTGTTTAATCTTGCAGTAAGAGCAAGCCACATTCACTTTATACACACCAGCTTGGCCATCATATCTGCCACCGACTTCCTGGTTCTCACTTCCGTGTAAGCCACATCACCAGCACCCCTGACCCTCAACCCTGGAAGTGACCCTTTTATGTGGTGTTGAGTAGAATTAATTAAAAGTTTGAATTAAGGCCATAAAAGAGCAACACAGTACTGCTTTTTCAAAGCACACAGTACAAGCTGTTTAAGAATAAAAATAATGTCCTGTAATAATGCCAATGTGAATCGGAGATGTATGGGTGACTGACAGGATTATGAGGGGAGTTACGGGGGACATCTAGCAACACTGAAATACATGCCTTGTATGGCCAAGATGCTACTACAAAAGTTTTTTTTTTTATAATATCATAAATTTGTTTTGAAAACATTAACGATTTTTGGGCCCATAATGCCGTGCATGATGATGTGTGATGCAAAACGCTGGACAGCTTGGATGGCGGAAGAAGGAGGGAACTTACAATGGGAGATATGGCTGTTGGGGAGAAATGAAATGCTAGTGGATGGTGGAAACTGAGGGAGGTGGATGAAAGAGGGAATTAACATGGGTGTCTCATCGGGACCTGAGCTGACACTGGCAGTAACAGAGGGTGGCAGATAATCGAGGGGCAGATAAGAAGGGAGCACTGTATAGCACAGCATGCTAAATAGCACTCTGCCATTTGGAAGATATATTGGTGAATGCATTGCTCCCATGTCTGCCATGCACTGCATGTACAAATGTAGGCATGTGGTAGTACCATGCATAGTGCCAAGGAGAAGCACACCACAGCCCCATCCTGGCAACAGATACACAGGAGCAAAGGGGGCTAGTGTGGCTCAAATGAGTTAGCTCCTTTCCTCCTGTCTGCTATATTCAAATGCCAATATGCAAATGACCACAAAAGGCAACACAATCACTAAGAGACCATTTGCAAGTCATTATACAGAGCTATTACCTGCTCTGTCTAATTCCTCTGTGCCTATGTATGGCAGAATTTGGCAGAAAGGTGGTTAGTGTTCCCTCTGATCCCCCCAACCACTTTTTTCTACATTTTTAAAGCCTCCTAACCATGTGCCATCCATAATGCAAATAACAGGTAATCCCTGGTAGTCTGGTAGACCTGTCTCCCTCACCCTATCCCCATTTGCATTGAAATAATTTTTCCTGGTATCCAGCAGTACCCCCCAACCCGCCCTCAACTGACCACTGTTTGTACTGAAATAATATTCGCTGGTGTCCAGTGGTACTCCCAACCCTCACCCAATTTCTGTTTGCTTTGAAATAATATTTCCTAGTGGCTAGTGTTCCTTCCTTTTCCCTGTAGCCCCCATGCCATCCCCACCAGATGGTGGCCAGGCCAGCACTTACCCTCCATTCAACTAGCTAGTTGGCCACTGCCTGACCCACTGAAATCATGTATCACTATGTGCTGCTGTGTAGCAATACAAGACTTGTGGACTGAAAATGAACTAAGACCGCATAATGCCGTACTGTGCATGCATGCTAACTTATTTTATTTTCCACAAGTTTTTTTTATTTCATTATTAACTTTGTCAAATTGAAATCTTTATTCATCAAACTTGGGTGGCAGCTTGTGCCCCCATTGACTACTTTAATGATAACTCATAAGTCTCTCCCAAAATGGATGTTTGGTACCTTGCCAAGTGAACACTTATTTTGGGTGGAATATATGAGTCATCAGTAAAGTGGTCATGAGGCATTTAAAAGCTATCACCCATGTTTAAAGAAAAATATTTCAATTTGGCAAAGTTAGGAGTTATAATAAAAATATTGGAAAAAAATAAAACACATCCTCATGCAAGCAGGGTATGGCATTATATAGACATAGTTGTTTTCAGTCCATATATCCTGTACAACTATACAGTGGTGTGTAGTGATACAGGAGTTGTGCAGTGCAGGTAGCTAGCAAGGAAGGTGACTGGAGGATAAGTTCTGGCCACTGTTGGCAGAGGGCTATGGAGGGGGACCACTGGATGTCAAGAGAATATTACTTCAATGCAAACAGGGATCAGGTGAGGGTTGGTGTTACTGTTCATTACCAGGGTATATTATTTTACAGCAAAATGGGATCAGGTTGGGGAAGGGGGAACATTTTATTTTACTGTATTTTAAACATGACACCAATGCTGGGGGGTTCACACACCACTGTGCACACTGTTAAAAGTAGGGTTTTATAAATGTTCAATAGCATTGTCACAACAGCCTTTAGTGTATCCAAAATCCTTTCAGATCACCACTGTGCTCTGTATGCAGAGGTTTCCCATGTTTGCATGGGGGCAGTGGTGTAATTTTCTTGATTGTCCTAACATTTAGCACAACACTATGTATCTGTTTGAATATAGAAGTGGCAACATTAACACTTGGTCAGCCACGCCATATCCACCTAGTGTAGTATTAATATTGATAGTGCCTAGCTAAGCATTTGTATATCAGAACCCCAGTGTTTTACCCCATGCAGCCTTTTTTTATTGGTTTGTGACTAAAGGGGGGGAAGGGCCACAGATGCGGCACTACAGCAATGACAGCATAATGTTGCTGCATGTTGCAGCATTATGCAACACCATGTTTGCGAGCAGTTACTTATTTATTTTTGTTTATTTATATATTTATTAGGACTAGGATTACAATTACCTTTGAGGCCAAGGCTCTTTTACAAAGGTTCCATGTCACATGTTACAAAGGATTACACTGGTTACAAAAAGGAACATTTTGGTTACATATTAGAGAACTCAGCAAGTATGATACATAAGAAGCTGTGAAAGGGAGTATAGTAGTGGTAGGAGGGAAAAAAATGAGAAAAGGGAGCAGTAGCAGGAGTTTAGAAAAGGAGCAGGAGGGAGAAAAAGGGTTGGGGTGGGAGGGTGGATAGTGAGGGGCAGGCAAGGAGAGGTGTGATGCAGCCAAGGCGGAGCTGTCAGTGTCACAAGTGCAGGAGAGAAAGGTGGCCCTGGAAGGGCAAGTGCGGTGGGCGGGGTCCAGCAAAGGTGAGCACAGGTGGATGGGTGATGAATGATTAGCCATGTCAGTCGCAGGTGCTGGAGGCAACAAGGGTGCTACAGAGTTTGGATTTGAAGGCACCAAGTCCACTGGCAGTGATAGTATCATTGGCAAGACCATTAAACCAGGTGGGGGCTCTGTAGGTGAAAGATCATTGGCCTTGGGTTGTGCAGCAGTGGGGAATTTGGAACAGTTGTGGCTTTGAACCCCTGGTGATTCTTGAGTTGGTTTTTGATTGAGGAAGGGTGCAGACTCCTGGGGGGGCAAGCCCCAATTGGATTTTCTTTGCAACTACACAGATTTGGTACTTAATTCTATTTTCAAGTTGCAGCCAGTTTGCTTGTGTATAGAAGTCACAGGTGTGCATGACCCGTTTAGCCCCAGTGATGAGTCGACTGGCCTTGTTTAGGTTGGTGGTTACCCTTCTGAGTGCCGTGGCAGTGGCGGCACCATAGATGACAAGGTCATAGTCAATCTGGGAGCTAACGGAGCTTTGAATAGCGGCAGCAAGGGCTTCTTTAGTTAGGTGTCACTGTAGGTGGTAGAGTAGGCCCAGTCTGGAGTTTGCAGATTTGGCAACATTGGTTATGTGGGTAGCTTAGGACAGGTGGGTGTCTAAGGTGATTCCTAGATACCTGAAGGATTGGACCTGCTCCAGGGGGCTGCACTGGCTGGTGTTTATGGAGAGTTTACCAAGTATGTTTGCTGGTGTCATTGCTAGTAGTGCATGTGGATTGGCAACTTGCATTGTGCTGCAATCATGTGTGTGCGGGGGGTGTTCTGTATTGTAGTTTTGTGTGGTGGCACCCTCTAGAATTTGACAATGGGTAGGGTAGAGAAAAATTAGGACAGCAACTTCCTCCCCTAACCAACAATGTCTTTGCATTAGGGTATTTTAGCATATTTGGAGGTGCATGCTGGAAGCTTCTGATAGCCCTCCAACTTCCAAACCCACACTTATCTAGTGATCATGTTGTGCCCTAGTCACAGGTATAACAGCCTACAGTGTAGCTGACCAACCTGCTCTCTACTTGAAAGAACACTACTGTAACATGTTTCTAAAATGATCTGACATGTTCCTTTGCACTGGAATCCAATCCTGAAGTATCCTGCTGGATTTCAGATTCTCAGTTTCATTATGCAGCACCCCAGGCAGTAGACTGAGCCACTGATGGCAGCCTGTGATTAAGCCTATGCCATCAATTGTCATTCACATCATGGTCAAGCTTTATGCAGTGCCACTGACTCCAGCATCTCTGATAATGCTAATGTGAACATTGGGGTGGGTGTGATGGCTAATAAACTGTATTGGTGAACTGCAACAAAGCAAGTATAAAATGTGCGTTCAGTCACATAAGTGTACCCAATTGATTTTCAGCAACTCATACCATCCAGACCACTCATTAAATAAAATACCTATTCAGCTGGCACATTACAAACTTACTTGATCTTAGTAATGGAAAATGTATTTAAAAGGACAAGAACCCTCAATGCAAAAGCAAGGGCTATGCTAACAACGCACAGGCAGTGAAGCTAAGTAAGTAATAGCACACAACAGGATGTATGGTTATGCTAAATTACTGCACAGCAAAGGTGGGTTGTGAGTCACAAGGCACAACAGAGTGCCTTCAATTGTCTGGAAAGTGCATTAATTTACACCACGATGACACACCCTATTGTTCAAAGTCAAAGTCAAATTTATTTTTAAAGCACTTTTCCACAGATCAAAGCGCATATACTGTATAAAATATCAAAACTAATAAAATATAGAATAAAACAGCAATTGCAGAACTAAACATTATCCCCAAAAGCCTTTTGAAATAAATAAGTATTTAATAGGGATTTAAAGGTCTCAGTGGACAGGCACTCTCTAATCTGACGAGATGGAGAGTTCCACAGGGTCGGGGCTACAAAGGAAAAAGCCCTGGCACCTGATGTCTGCAAACAGACCCAGGGAACCTGCAGCAATCCCTTTTTGGTGGAGCAGAGAGAGCAGAGGGGCAGTAGGGCTGAAGGAGGTCTTGCAAGTCACCCGGTGCCAGTCCATGCAGGGTCTTATAGGTCAGCAACGCGACCTTGAAGGTGATCCTCCATCACACCAGCAGCCAGTGCAGTTCACGTAGCACAGGTGTGATATGGCTAGTTCTTGACAACCCTGTCAACAACCTGGCCACAGCATTCTGGACCAGCTGCAGGCGACGGAGGTCCACCCCCAGTAACCCTAGGTATAAAGCATTGCAGTAATCCAGACGAGAGGACACAAAGGTGTGAAATAATGTAGCCAGGTCCGCAGACGGAACAAGGTGTTTTATCCAGGTGATGTTCCTCAGATGATAAAATGAGGAATTGACAACTGCTGACACCTGCGCTTTTAGCGTCAGTTTGTTATCAAGCACAACGCCCAGATTCTGCACCGGTTCAGAAGGTCTCAACTGGTTACCCACTAGCACAAGGCCAGACGGTTGTCTAGGAGTCAACTTCTCCACTCACTGACCTGGGTCCACTACCAACACCTCAGTCTTATCCGGATTCAGTCTCAACCAGTTAGCACTCATCCAGTCATGGATCTCAGAGAGGCAGTTGTTAAAGACCAAGATCACACTGTCCTGTTCGGGTACAAAGGACATGTAGAGCTGTGTATCATCTACATAGCAGTGAAAACTCAGCCCATACCACCTTATAATGTCTCACAATGGCAACATATACACCATGAACAACATGGGAGACAGCACTGAACCCTGCGGCACCCCACAATGCAGGGAGAAGGATGCCAATGAAAAAAATCCCTGTCACCACCCTCTGAGTCCTGCCTGTAAGGAAAGAGTGAAACTACCTGAGGACTGTCCCCGACAGTCCACAGAGAAGCTACAGGCATTCTAGCAGCACCCCATGATCCACGGTGTCAAATGCTGCAGATAGATCAAGGAGGACCAGAATCGAATGACTCCTCCGATCTCTCGCTATCAGGAGATCATTAAGTACTCGAACTAATTCTGTCTCAGTACTATGCCTGTTCCTGAAACCAGACTGGAGAGGATCATAGACTTTGTGGGTGGTAAGAAAGTTCTCAAGCTGCAGCGTGACTACCTTCTCAATAACCTTCCCCAAAAAGGGTAGGTTAGAGACTGGTCTGTAGTTTTCAAAAGGGTCTGAGTTGCAGGAAGATTTCTTTAAAAGGGGAGTCACCACAGCCTCCTTCAGGAGGTCTGGAAACACCCCCTGGTCCAGCGAACACCAGACTATCGCAGCAAGGATCGGTCCAATTATATCCATACACCCCACAAGGAGGCGAGTTGGACCAGGATCCAGACTACAGTAAGTCGGTCACAAGCTCTGAACAATCTTCACGATATCCACAATTGTTGACTGGTCAAAATCTGTCCAGGCAGACCAGGTGTCTGTGCCCTCACGTCAACCACCGCCGTGCTTAATTGAACGAGTCAAGCAGATCTCCGACCTGAAGGAGGACACCTTATCTGCAAAGAATTGAGCAACCTCATCACACTTTAATTGTGAAAAAGTTATCTGGCTGGATTGCACAGCCTGTCCATGGTCCAGAAGAGCTGAGCCGGTTGATTCTTTGCTGCAGCAATCTTCCTGGACAGGAACTCTGCCTTCTTACAAGAGGTTGCTGATTTATAGTTCAAATAGTGGGCTATCAACCTAAGTCTGTCCTCCTCCCAGCCAGATTTCCACCAGCAACATTCCAACCTTCGTTCCACTCTCCTCAACACCTTCAAAGTCCCATCAAACCAGGGAGACCGAGGACAGAGAGGGAGCGGGCAAACACAGACAGGAGCTATGGAATCCAGGGCCCTCAACACCATACTATTATAGTGCCTTACTAGGTCTCCTGGATCCAAGCATTCCAATGGCCTACTCGATAGGTCCAGCACAGCCATCAGACTTTCTGGGGTAACACCCCTCAAAGGGTGGTACTGGACCATCTCCAAAGGCGCAGGTCTCACAGGGGTAGCCACGAAACTGAACCTTACAGAGTAATGGTCCGACCAGCCAGCTAGTTCCACCACCAAGTCAATGGCCTCCATACCCAGGAGGAACACCAGATCCAGGGAGTGACCCTGAGAATGGGTTGCAGTGGTAACTACCTGTGTGAAGCCCAATGAGATCATCAGTTGGAGGAAGTTCTGACCAAAATGCGAGAGTTCATTGTTGACCCAGGCATTGAAATCCCTCAGGACCAACCACCTGGGGGATTCCAATACCATGTCGACCATGAAATCTGCAACTTCCTGCAGGAAAACTTTCACATCTCCAGGTGGATGGTAGATGAGAAGAATCCTACTACACACACCTGCTCTCATGTTACACTCGAAGGATCTGGTGATCCCCACTGGAATCTCTGCAAGGCCCAGTTCTGTCTTAAAACAAATGGCTACACCCCCGCCTCTACGATCCAGTCTTGGGTAGTGTATCACCAAGTACCCAGCTGGAACTGCTGACTCCAGTACCGGACCAGCATTCTTGTCCAGCCAGGTCTCGGAGATACAAGCCAGGTCAGATGTCTCAACAAGATCAGCAATAATTGCTGTCTTGTTTTTTATTGACCTGGCATTGCATAACACTGCCTAAGTTGGATGAGAGGCCACGGAAGAGCGGGTCACTTGCCCACTACCCATGGAACCCTTGGGTATGGGAACCAGGCAGGGAGATCCCCTTTCCTGGGCCCATTTCGCCCTGGGGTGCCTCCTTAATCCCACTACCCTAATCCGCCCACTCCTCTCCCCTCCCCCACCAGAACAACGGCCCCAGCCCCTCCGACCCTTCCACACAATATCCAGAGCGTGGAAAAGCACATATACCATAGGCTGCAATGGGGGGCTATAAAAGGGGCATAGGTCCCTCAGTCTGGTGGGGGAATAGCGCCTGTCCACCGACGAATAATCCCAGCACATGCTGCCTAAAATTCAAATAAATCAACTTACACAAAACCACCAACACCCAAAAACAATAATAATAATAATATGTTATTGTGATTGTGCTTATAAAATACTTTTAAAAATTAAAACTAAAAAAACAAAGAATGTAAAAAGTAAACCATATGATAATATGAAATTAATGCACTGAAATGAGATCGGTTTTCACTAATCAATTTGCTTGTTTGAGCCCAGCCATTTTACAAATGTTAAGGAAAGCCTAACCAGCCTAAATTCCTTCATGGTGTTTTGCATATATTGAGAGTCACGGTCATGACTCCCACCAAGTTAGAAAAAATGGATATAAAATTATGCTGAAGGAGTCACTTGATGTGGTTCAACTGAACAGGCTGTGCCACCTCATGTTCTGTGGGATTTTACTCCTAAAACGTAGTGCAGTGCATCAAAAGATAATATATTTAACAAAATAAAAAACATGAAAGATAATGCTTATGATACAGGCACCAACAGTTGTGAGAAAGACTTTAATGCATGGAACAGCCTTCCTGAGGAGGTCATTGGTCAAAAACAGTGGGAGAATTCAACAATGCATAGGACAGACATAAGGCAGTTACAGTGGAGGGTAGGAGGAAGTAGGCTGTTGGTTAACTAGAATCTGCAGCTTATCCAATAGGTAGGGAACAGGGCAGACTAAGTGGGCCAAGTGGTCCTTATCTGCCATCAAAGTCTATGTTTCTATGTTTCTATGTTAAAATTGAGTAGAGAATGGCATCAGAAGCTGGAAACATGGAGTCCTGATCACATCACCTCTAATACTGGACAGATGCAAGGCCCAGAAGTGGCTTAAACTAAATGATTCTTCCCACTCACCACTGACTTGAAATGTGGATAAAGAAACAATGGAGAGATTGTTTTAAAGAAATAGGGTCCATAAATGATATCATTCTAAACCTGTCAGGTGAGATAAAAACCCTGACACCAGCCATCGCAGAGCTAGCTAGATGAATATGAGACGCAGAGGGACAAATTAGCTCAGAGGATTGACAAGCCTGGGCAGAACCAAAGCTCATCACCTTCAGGATGAATGTGTCCCGACTGGATGGGAAAGTGGAGGATCAGGAAGGTTGGAATCATCAAAACAATCTAGTGATTGTTAGCCTATTGAAGAGAAATGAAGGCCATGACACTGGGGTTTATTCAACAGTTATGCACTGAAATAGCAAGACCATCATGGAAAAAACTTATGTGATACTGAACAGGCACACAGGACCTTAAAGCCAATTCAGGAGCAGAAGGAGAGGCCAAGGCCAATAACAGTTCAGCTGTTAAATTTCCTGGACAAGGTATATAGTGTGGCACAAAGCCAGTGAGAAGGGCAACCTGCTATGGGGCAGTAATAAAAGTTTCATATTCAATAACCTGAGCCCACATGTGCGTACACAAGAAGGGGAATACAGGGATATCAACCCCAGGCTCCATGCAGCAGGGATTAAATTCAGAGTATCCAGCTGAAACAATGATGATTTTATAATGATGTATCATAAATGATTGATATCAATTATGTCCAAAAATCATGTTCAAGCTTCATTGGGATCATGAGTAACAATGATTAAACATGAATGTTAAATGGTTGCCAATCAAAAACCATGAAACTATGGAAATGGTGACTGATTAGTGCTGCTCTTATACCTTCATGATTTTTCATACATGCCCATGGTCCAGATTACTGCAATAAATTTAAAAATGTAGTTTTCAAATGTAATGTATCTTGTCTTCTGTTTAGACATCTTTGTTGGAATAACCAGTCACAATATATCTTCTGTATAAACACACTGCATTCAATAATACAGTGCTTATTCTGATATCTTACTTCTTACTAGCATTATAAATGCTCAGATTTGGTTTATATAACTCCATTCAGTGGTTTCTTTTATGGTTGTGGTGAGTTCCTACAAATACCTGATTTGTGTTCAGAACCTTTCCTAACAGTGCAAACTAATAATGTAAAGGTAACATTATTTTAAAAATAGAATTAGCATTGTTTTGGTCCATAAACTGTGCTTTTGAAATATGCAAATTAGTTATACAAATACTAAGGAGTAAGAAGCTAAGAAGGCAGTTAGCCCATATGTGCTCCTACCTCATTCACCATAAGAAGAGCAGTTATTGCCATCTAAAATGTATTTATCTAATCTTTTTTTTTAATTGCTTGTCTTTACTGATTATTACTTCTGGTGGAAGTTTATTCCAGGTGTTCACCACCCAATTTGTGTAGAAGGCCTTCCTTTTATTAATGTTGAATGTTTTAGGTCTTACTTGTAGCGGGTTGCCAATCATGCCCATATCATCATTTTTGAAACTTAATTTTAGTTCAATAGGGAGATTATTATCCTGCATTATGGCATAGCACAAAAGTAGGTCTCCCCCTATTCTTTATGTCTTTAGTGGCATTAGGTTTAATTTTTTCAGTCTATCTTCATAAGATGTCCCTTTCAGATTACAAGTCATTTTTGTTGTCTGTCTTTGTATTTTTTTAATTCTATTGAACTTCCCTTTCTTATTGGCCACAGACAGGGCTGCCATAGCCTAATAGTGGTCTAACATATGATCTGTAAAGTGGCATTATAACCCATTCATCTCTACTTCTAAGATGTTGTTTAATTGTCTAGAGTACTTTTTTAGCCTTTGCTATTTGGGCATTGCTGTGTGTGTCATGGCATAGCTAAGTTTATTTGTGATTGTTATTCCTAGATCTTTTTCCTCTCTAGATTTCCTAATAAGTTGTCCATTTATTCAGTAGGTTTCTTCATTATTTCTACTCCCTAAATGCATCACACGGCACTTTTCTTTGTTGAAACTCATTCCCTTAGAGTCTGCCCAATGTACTATATAGTTTAAATCTGTTTGAAGTTTCTCTCTGTCTTTTGTCATTGTTAACAACACATGCTAGTTTGGTGTCATCTGTATATTTACTCAGCCAGCTTGATATATTGTGTCCCCATGTTACATATAAATATTTAAAATAATATGGGACATAGGACAGAGCCCTGCGGGACTCCACGTGTCACAGCCACCGGGGTAGAATAATATCCATTTATACACACCCTCTGCATTCGTTCGATCACTCAACCATCCTGAAATCCAGCCTACAATTCTGTGGTCTATTTTATTGTCAATTAAGCAGTGTGCAATATCTCTATAAGGCACTTTGCCCAAAGGCTTAGAAAAATCCAGATAGATGCAATGCAACCCTTGCAGAAATAATTATATGACATTTTATTTTTTTTATTTATTAGAAGTAACGGAATTACAATCTTTGAGTCATAGACTCTTTACAAAGGCTCCGTGTCATGTAAATCAAGGCACAATAGACAATGTGAGTACAAGGAAATACAGAGGTTTGCAGACATTGGCAATCATGCTACAGTGCATTAAGCACAAAAAGTGCAATTAGGTGGGTTAACTAGTGCAGTACAAAAAATACAAACAGTGCAGTTTATTTACAGTGCAGAATATATTCAGTGAACACAGAGTCAACAGTAGACAGTAGCGTACCAGGTGGCACATATGTCATTTGTCTAGATGGGGAGGGGGAGAGCTTGGGATGGGATATACTGAATAGGCTATGTGCAGTTGCAGGTTTGCAAGAAGTGGAAATATCTTTGCAGTGATGACTTGAAAGGTCTGAGTCTGCTTTCATTGGACATGGATGCAGGGAGAGAGTTTATCCAGGAAGGGGCTTTGTAGGCGAAGGACCTTTGGACCAGTGCAGTCCTAACTCTGGGCACATGTAGGATGTTCCGGGCAGTGCTGTGAGTGGGGGGTTGGGGCCACTCCAACTATTATTTTTTTGGCAAAGAGGCAAGACTGGTACTGGAGATGCTTCTCGGGATTGAAAAAATTGGCTAGGCCATATAGGGTGCAGGTGTGGGTGAGTTTATCACAGCCAGCAAGTAGGTGGCATGCTTTGTTTAATGAGATTTTGATTCTTAGGAGGGCAGAGTTTGCTGCCGCCCCATAGACAATGAGTCCATAATCCACAAGAGAGAGAGCACAGCTAGCTAGCCTTAAGGCTTCAGGGGGGAGGCAGTCCCTGTAGCGGTAAAGTAAGCCAATATGGGCATTTATATTAGTGCAAAGGAGGGGAACATGCTCATGGAAAGGTAATGCCGAGATATTTAAAGCTTGGTACCTGTTCTATTGGGAGGAGTTTGCCAGTCATAAGGTTCAGGGGAGTGCCTCGGTGCCAACTCTGGTTGAGGAAGAATACTATGAACTTTGTCTTTTTTTGGTTGAGAATGAGTCAGTGGTTGACGTGACATGTTTTCATGCTGTGCACATAAAACTAGCCATGTGATATGTAAACTGCAAGCATGATTTAAATGTTAAATTGGAACCGATTGCATGTATGTGGTATGCATGCTGCAAGCAAGTGTGGAAAGCATGCTTTTTATTTTAAACTAGAAAAAAATGCATGCATGTGGCATGTGTGCAAAAAGCATGTGGTCACTGATAAATGCACACATAACAGTAAAGTGACTTGCTCAGGATCACACCATATACAAATGGGGGTTGATGAGACTCAGCCTTAAGTCTTCAGGTTTCCAAGTCTCCTGGTTTGCAGTTCAGTGCCTTTAACCAATAAGCTATACTTCCTGCACACATATGGCTCACTTGTACTTCAATACAAATCTGCATACATCTGCAGGCATGCTTATAGCCACTGTTATACTTTTTAGTTTACTGACCAATTATTTTCCTGGCTGAAGTTCTGACCTCTCCCAAACAAAAAACTTTGTCCTGAGTTCTCTCCCTGATACTAATCCATTGAATACTCATCCCATATGGGTTGTGAAGCCACCCAAAGGTGCAGAAACATGAAAAACACATCAATATTACAGTCCTTCCTCTGTCCCCAGCCCCCCCCCATAAAAACATTATTTACTTTTACTTACCCGGTCATCTGGCCAGAACGTGCAGCCTGGCTCAGTGTGCCACCAGCCCAGTTTTCAGTCCACTCCTCCTCTATCCCTCTACCAGAAGCTGGATGTGAGAACTGACCATTCCGGGTTCCCAGAGTGGTCGACAACCACATCACCTCACCAACTGAACCCACCCAACCTGTGTTGCTTGCTTCTGCTTGGCTGCTGCTGCACTGCATTGATCAAGGCCTATGAAGGCTGCCCACACCACTGTCACCCCTGCTGCTAGGCCTAGCCTGCTGCCGCAGGGGGCATGTGCTGCTTTTTTGTGAGGTGAGCCTAGTAGAGCAAGTAGGTGGCCTAGTTCCAAGTTAGCTTCTAACTCACCCTCTGCCTCTTCAGCCACCAGGGAAATGGAGACTCACTAAGAGTAGACAAACAAAAATATGCCACCACAACACTGCTATTGAGAGTTCAGTGCTCACCGACTCCTCCAAGCTGTAGAATGTAGCCTGTCTACTCTGTGACGGGAAAGACAGTGTTGCACTCACATGACTCATGTGCTCTTGCTTGGCTGGAGCTCCTCCATGTCACATGTGATGGCACTGCCACTAAAAGGTGGAGAAAGTGGACAGCACAATACAAACACAGTTGAGTCAGGAGTGCACCTGTAGCATGAGTGCACACCGGTCAGGGGTACACTTATTTTGCAAAAGATTAAATCCAAATTTAATTCCATTATTGCCACACCATAAGAACAGCCTAGGCACAAATGCGGGGGAGAGGGCAACTGCCCTACCTAAATTGCACCCCTGCTTTATGGTAGAAATTCATTCTCAGGTGCTAACATCAGTACAAGTAAATACAATAGTTTACACTCTGTTCTAAGGTACTGTATCTCCATGTTTCAGGATGTGTCCTGATCTTTGTGAGGATTAGTGTCCCACACTGTCCCTCATTTTGAGTATCTATGTCCCTCATTTCAGTGACAAAATGTGAGGTATGGTGCATATTTTTAAGACCCTACACATCACAAAGAGTGCTGACCTTGACCATAGTGTATATGCTCCATACAGAATGACAAAGGGAAAGTAAGTGAGTCGAAAGTCATGGAGAATCACATTTGTAGCAGTAAATATGCATAAGGGGATTTGCATGGCCCAAAACAAAAAGGTCACGCTTCACAACACAGAGGCCCCTCTTGGCACATCTAGAATGGGGGATATTTGCTGACTATATCCTAGGCATTTAATGCAGTAAGCAAAGAATACTTTACAAATTAATGGCAATTTAATGACTAAACTCAAAAGCCATTAAACAACTTGCAAAAGGATCAGAATTCATGACTTTACATAATTTTAATGTGAAATCACATTGAAAATGTATTTTAATGGCTCTAATTGCTAGCAGTAGTATGCAAAATAGAAATTGATATGTTTTTTATGTGAGATTTGCACTAGCTTAGTTGCTGTAGGCATGGCAAGCGTGCAACATGTGAACCTGATGTGATTTTTTAAATGATGCTCACATCAGCTTAACTGCTGTGTCGTGGGGTGTAAGAAAAGACTTTTACAAGAGACAGCATAAGTGGTACAACATACATTGAATAGGTATGATTTTTATTCAAAAAAAAATAAATTTGAAATAATAAAAGTTAGAGACTCACTTTGTTCAAAGTAAAGAAAACAAATACAAAAAGCACAGGTTTGGCATGAACAATTAGAGCTATTCTACCAACATCAAACTGCGCCTGACCTCTCAGAGATCTCTCTGGGAGAACCAAACAGGTCCTCTCCCAACGACTATCTGAATTACAACATCAATTCTGCCTTGATATAGGACTGTGATCCCACCCACAAATTGAAACTCCACCTATCAATTAATACAAATACTGAATTTATACATATAATTTCAAGTATTAATTTCCTTTTTACATACAATCAGATTCTCCTGTATGAATAATCAATATAAACCATTATGTTTATTTTAAACATTGGATCTTGAGTGATTATTCCTTAATTATGGGAATATGAGCTGTATTAAGCAAGGTACCGCCCACTTAAATAGAAGGAGGGGTTTGGCTCTTGTATAACAATGACCAAGATGTGCCGCTCACTCCCTCCCTCCCTATAGGACACACCTGGAGAGTCAGAAGGTTTTTTCATGCAGACACAGGGTTACCTAGCTTGCTAACAGGACTTGGCTCACAAAGAACAGTAATGTATTTCAACTTCCTTAATTCATGTACTCACAACACAGAATGTACAAATGTATACAGAAATACTACTGTGCTGTTTGAGATGCATAAATACTGCTCACTAGGAAGTTAACCTTTCTTTTCTTTCCTTTCCCAGACTATACAATCTTAAGGGTGCTCATACTTTTACCATAGGGATGCAGGATACACAAGATAAAATATTAGTATGGGATTATGAGCTTGTTATCTTGCTCTGTGTCACCTGTTTCCCTAGACTTTTCAGAATGCACTGAAAAAACGCCATACATTCATAATATTTCTTTTAGCTTCCCACACGGGTATGGCAAGGGTTTTACTAAATAGATTTATCCAATTTTCTGTGTCCATAATCATGGAATGCACTAGGCTTTAGAATTAGCTGTTTTACATTACTTAAGAACCTGAAGAGGAATTGAAAGGAATAGATTTGATAGCGAGTGGCCAACACGCTATTTAAGTAGGAAATAAGTACAGAAGTACAGACATAGAAATAAGAGAGAAGGAAGGGGAGAATTTAAACAAAATAAATATGTTGTTGCAACAGACTAAAAAAAAATATATTAATATATATATATATATATATATAACAGGAGAAAAGAAACTTCAGGTCTTAGTTCTGCAAAACAGTTTTTTTTGGAAAGAAAACACCATCACAAATACCCCCTTTCAAAACAAACCAAGTGCTATTGGTTTGTATGAAAGTTAATATCTCCACATTCCTATAGGAATGGGATGGGGTTTCACCCACCCTCACAGAAACCCCACCCAGGGCACCCTAAATAACACGAGTAGGATGTTATTTTAAACAACCTACATTAATCTGTTTTAAGTACATTAATTACTTCATTTTGCCCTGGGGTTTAATTGATCCATCATTACCATATCTGGACAAAAAATCAGCATTTTTATGCTTAGCTCCAGACCTGTGTTTAATCTCAAAGGAATAGGGTTGCAGAGCTAAATACCATCGAAGGATGCGGGGCATTCTTATCCTTCATTTGCTGTAGCCAGCATAAGGGATTATGATCAGTGACTAATGTAAAATGGTTACCCCATAAATAGAACTTTAAAGCTTCAATTGCCCATTTAATCACCAAACATTCCTTCTCAATGGTGGCATATTTGAGTTCTCTTGGAAATAATTTACAGCTGACATAAAGGATTGGATGTTCTTCACCTTTGATGGTTTGACATAGTACAGCTCCCAACCCAGTATCTGAAGCATCTGTGTGAACTTCAAATGGTTGTGAAAAATCAGGTGAACGTAATATGGGTGATGCGCATAAAGCAGCTTTGATGGAATAAAAAGCTTTATCACAAGTCACAGACCATGGAATTTTATTAGGTACAGTTTTCTTTGTTAACTCAGTGAGAGGTGTAGCAATTGTGGCGAAGTCGGGAATGAAACGGTGGTAGTATCCTGCAAGCCCCAAGAAAGATCTTACATCTGTCTTAGTTTGAGGGACAGGACAGTTTGCTACTGCCACGACCTTGTCCACTTCAGGTCGAATGATCCCATCACCTAAGATGAAACCCAGATATTTGGCTTCTTGCATAGCTATACAACATTTGGAAGGGTTGATCGTAAGCCCTGCTGACTTTATAGTTTGTATAACTTTGCTTAACTGGACAAGATGGGATGGCCAATCCTTACTATGGACAACTACATCATCCAAATAAGCAGAGCAATACTGTAAATGTGGTGCCAATAACTGATCCATGTATCGTTGAAAAGTTGCTGGTGCTCCGTGTAGACCAAAAGGCATATATTTGAACTGGAATAAACCATAAAGGGTACTAAAAGCAGTTTTGTCTTTGGATTCAAGAGCTAATGGAATCTGCCAATATCCTTTTGTAAGGTCTAAGGTAGTGATATATTGGGCTTTGGCCAATTTGGTCAATAATATCATCTACCCTAGGTATAGGATAGCCATCAATTGAGACACCAAATTTAGTTTCCTAAAGTCTAAGCAGAGGCGAATTCCTCCTTCCTTTTTGGGACTATAACCATGGGAGATGACCATGGGCTTACTGAAGGTTCTATGATCCCTAAGGCCAATAATTTATCGATCTCTTGTTTTACCTCTGATCAAGTTTTCAGGTAATCTATAAGCTTTTTGTCTTATAGGTGAAGCAGTGGTTTTGATTTGGTGTGTTACATTTACAGCACGCCCTGGTTTAGTAGTAATACTGTGGAAAATTGATCAAGAAGGTGATCAATATCTTTTGTTGTTCTTTTGTTAAAGCCGGATTAATGATCACCGTCTTGTCTTTTTCCTGTCATTTTCCAATCTTTGATATGCCAAGTCTAAGTCAGTATTCTGACTCTGTATAGATATAACAACAGGGCTTTGGTTCTGCTCGTTCCTGCCATGCTCTTAACAAATTGGCATGGTATATTTTGTAAGGGGAACGTTTTCCTGGGGTTTCCAATTTGTACGTGACTGGTCCAGTTTGTTCTACAATATTGTAGGGACCTTGCCACTTCATTAGTAACTTGTTTTCGGATGATGGTAAGAGAAGCAACACCTTATCCCTGGTTTAAAAACCTTGTCACATGTTTTTATATCATACAAAGTTTTTTGTTTTACCTGAGCTTCTACAGCATTTTTATATGCCTGTTGAGTGTATAAAAGTAGTTTTTTCCAGTATTTCTTCATATATTCTAAAACATTTACATGTTTGATGTAAAGATCACCTTCCCAAGCTTCCTTTATTACATCTAAAGGTCCACGGGATTACAGCCATACAACAACTGGAATGGTGAAAATCCAGTGGAGGTCTGAGGACCTCGATAAGCAAATAGGAACAGTGGAAGATAATGATCCCAATATTTCCTTCATCATCCACAAATTTTCATAACATGCATTTTAATGTTTGATTAAACCTTTCTACAAGGCCATCTGTTTGTGGATGATAAGGGGTCGTTCAGTATGGCAGTAACACCAAGCAGTTTATAAAGTTCTGATAGAAAAGCTGCACAAAAATTTGCTCCTCTGTCTGTTAATATTACTTTTGGTATTCCTAATCTGCTACAATAATCAAGAACCTTTTCAGCTATTTTAGCTGTAGTGATAGTCCGGAGAGGATAAGCCTCCGGATACTTGGTAGCATAATAACCAAGATGAACTTATTTCCTTTAGAACTTTTAGTCAAAGGGCCAACAATATCCATTGCTATTAGCTCAAGGGCTGTGTAACTAGAGTAAGGTCTGAGGGTACTTGGTCTCTTTTGGTTACCTGGTTAATCTGTTGACATTTTGGGCAACTACGACAGTATTCAGCAATGGAATCATGGATACCAGGCCAATAAAACCATTGTAGGAGCCTAGCTAAAGTTCTTTCTCCTCGCATGACCAGCACTGGGCATATCATGAGCAAGAAATAATAAGTCAGACCTATATTTCTTAGGGACTATTAACTGCTCAACCTGTTCTTGGGTGGTAGGATGGACACAAATTCTGTACAAAATATTTCTTTTTGGTACTATAGGGTTTTTGGTTAGATTATCTGATCCTGCTTGTGTAAATATAGAAGTAAGAGAGGTATCTTCTTTTTGTTCCTGAGCTATATTGTACATCTGTAGTTCGGGCATCAATTCTAGGTGTTTTTCTTTTTCCATTGTTTTGTACTTTCCTTTTTCTGCCTTAGTTTTCCTATTTTCCCTAACTTCCCAAAGATTTCATCCTGGAAGGAAAAAGGTAAATAATTCTGTTCAGGATTAGTAGCAATCTGAGATCTAGTAGCAACTGTGACTAAATTATCAACATTTACATTCTGACAGGAAGATACTATTTGTGAAAATCTGTCATAATCTTGACCTAAAATAAAAGGAACAGGTAAAGTGGGAACTACCTCCACAGTAACAGTGTCCATAAGTCCATTTATAACAATTGGTACTGCATTTGTTGGATATTGATGAATGTCTCCATGAATACAAATTATACCTGTTGTGGAAACAGGATTTGTCAAATGAACCAAATCTGCTCGAATGAGGCTTTGTTTGCTGCAAGAGTCTACAAGTCCATCAACAGTTTGTCCATTAACCTGTACAGGAATAACAAAGTTACCCAAGTCTATAGAAGCAAAATAGGCGGGTCCTTTCTTTTTTAGGACAGAACCTGGCAATATGTCCCAAGCCATGACAATAATGACATTCTATTGTAGTTTCTTTTGTTTAACAGGAACAGTCATATTTTCTCTTTTAACACCCCCGATGTTATGATTAGTTGGAAAGAAAGGTCTTACCGGTGTTGTTGTAGTAGTAGGTCTAGTAACAGGGTTACTGTCTGTCCTTTGGAATCCTTTCCGCAGGGGCTGTGTGGCGGCAAGAAAATCCTCAGCCAGCGTGATGGCAAGATCTGCATTATCTGGATTATGTTCCCTGATCCATAGCTGTACATCAGCGGGCATAATCTGTATGAATTGTTCCAAGATAAACATATCCATGATGGCCTTCACTGTCTTCCCCTCTGGTTGGATCCACTTGCCACAGAGGTCTTGGAGTCTGGTGTATGTTTCTCGAGGTGGAATATGAGACACATGTTTTAAGGATCGGAATCTTTGCCTATAGGTTTCTGAATTGATATCAAAATGTTTCAGAATCTCCTGTTTAACTGCTGTATAGTCATTAACAGAAGCACTGTCCATGTTGGTATAGGCTAATTGTGCTTTTCCTGTTAAATAAGGGGCAAGACGAACCACCCATTGTGTTGGAGGCCAATTACATGCTTGTGCTACCTGTTCAAATGTTGTTAGATAGGACTCAATATCATCTGATAGTGTCATTTTAGTTAGTTTTATGTCTTTTGGAGTGGTTTGAGCCCCCTGTCCTGCCCCTAAGGTCAGTAACAATTGTATGGTGTCTGCCCACCTCTGGTCCTGTCTTCTGCATTCCTGCTTTCATTCCTGGTACTCCCGATCTCTTTGTCTGTCCTACTCCACTTGCCTTAGTGCCAACCAGCGTAACAGCTCCCGTAAATCATCTGGGGGTACACTATCAGGTCATTCCCCTGGCTCCTCCATATGTATGGCCTGCATACGAACGGTAAGTTCCTCAATGTCATCAGGGACCATACCCATTTTACTCTTCGGTCTAACAACAGGAGGAAGTCCTGACAACAGTGGTTCCCCAGTTAAGAGTGTCTGGCTTCTTGTTACAGCTCCAGATGGCTCCTTCATTTTATGGGCCATGTACCTGCTGTCTCAAATTTAAGTCAGAGATACTAAAACCATTATCTATTTCTGGGATCTTTTAGTGTGAATCATCAGAGTACCCTCTACTTCTGGTACCAATTTGTCGGGGTGTAAGAAAAGACTTTTACAAGAGACAGCATAGTGGTACAAATATACCTTGAATAGGTATGATTTTTATTCAAAAAATAAATTTGAAATAATAAAAGTTAGAGACTCACTTTGTTCAAAGTAAAGAAAACAAATACAAAAGCACAGGTTTGGCATGAACAATTAGAGCTATTCTACCAACATCAAACTGTGCCTGACCTCTCAGAGATCTCTCTGGAGAACCAAACAGGTCCTCTCCCAACGACTATCTGAATTACAACATCAATTCTGCCTTGATATAGGACTGTGATCCCACCCACAAATTGAAACTCCACCTATCAATTAATACAAATACTGAATTTATACATATAATTCCAAGTATTAATTTTTTACATACAATCGATTCTCCTGTATGAATAATCAATATAAACCATTATGTTTATTTTAAACATTGGATCTTGAGTGATTATTCCTTAATTATGGAATATGAGCTGTATTAAGCAAGGTACCATCCACTTAAATAGAAGGAGGGTTTGGCTCTTGTATAACAATGACCAAGATGTGCTCTCCCTCCCCTCCCTATAGGACACCTGGAGAGTCAGAAGGTTTTTCATGCAGACACAGGGTTACCTAGCTTGCTAACAGGACTTGGCTCACAAAGAACAGTAATGTATTTCAACTTCCTTAATTCATGTACTCACAACACAGAATGTACAAATGTACACAGAAATACTACTGTGCTGTTTGAGATGCATAAATACTGCTCACTAGGAAGTTAACCTTTCTTTTCTTTCTTCCCAGACTATACAATCTTAAGGGTGCTCATACTTTTACCATAGGGATGCAGGATAGACACAAGATAAAATATTAGTATGGAATTATGAGCTTGTTATCTTGCTCTGTGTCACCTGTTTCCCTAGACTTTTCAGAATGCACTGAAAAAACGCCATACATTCATAATATTTCTTTTAGCTTCCCACACGGGTACGGCAAGGGTTTTACTAAATAGATTTATCCAGTTTTCTGTGTCCATAATCATGGAATGCATTAGGCTTTAGAATTAGCTGTTTTACATTACTTAAGAACCTGAAGAGGAATTGAAAGGAATAGATTTGATAGCGAGTGGTCAACACGCTATTTAATTAGGAAATAAGTACAGAAGTACAGACATAGAAATAAAAGAGAAGGAAGGGGAGAATTTAAACAAAATAAATATGCTGTTGCTAACAGACTAAAAAAGATATATATATATATATATATATATATATAATAGGAGAAAAGAAACTTCAGGTCTTAGTTCTGCAAAAACATTTTTGGGGAAGAAAACACCATCACATGCTGAATACACGTCAAGCTTGCAGCATGCAAACTTAATTTGCTTTTTAGACTTGGTTCGCTTAGGTGCACTTTGTGTATTCGAACTGGATGCAAACACTGCACACTTATGCATGTGGCATGCATTGTGCACGTACACAGCAGACTTATATTTCTGTAAGGGAATCTACCTGCATTCTCCTGTCTAGTGCTGCTGATATTTTTTCATAAAAACATAACAGATTAATCACACTTGAGCTACCTGACCTGAAACCATGCTGATCCATACCAATCAGTCCATTCTCATCCAAGGACAATTTATAATATCCTTTAGAATGGACTCCATTAACTTCCTGGTATTGATGTTAGACTGATTGGCTAATAATTTGTGGGATCTGTTCTGCTCCCCTTTTTATGTATAGGCACCACAGTTGCAGACAACCAGTCTGAGGGTATTTCTTTATCTGTTATTGATTTTTGGAATAGAAGTTTAAGAGGGGTGGCTATATGAGTTGACAAGAGTTTGAACATCTGGGCTGAAATGTTATCTGACCCCGCAGAGTTAGTAGTTTTATTTTTTCTACAATGCATTTTGTGCTTATATTAATCTCAGTTTTGATCTCTGTTTTTGTAGGTCCTTGGTGTATGGTGATTTTTTGAAAAGTACAGACCCAAAATATGTGTTAAATATGTTTGCAATAGCTTCTGGTTCTACAATATGCATATCATCTGCTATAATTGAGCATAGGCCAGAGACAGATCTTTGGAGTGAATTTACGTATTCATAGAATTGTCTTATGTTGTCTTTATTTGCAGTGCTGGCTATACCTACAGTACCTCTATTTTCTGTTTATTTTTTCGTATCTTTTTTTTTTCATTTATTTGGGGGGTGTTTTTGAACTGTACCCATTTTTCTATGGATCTGTTTTTATGGAACTGGTCATAGAATTTAACTTTTTTCTTTAGTAATGTGTTGAGTCCTTTGGTTAACTATTTTGGCTTAATGCCTCTGCTGTTGTATTTTTTTATTTTTGTATGTGTCTATCACATATCATTATTATTTCCCTTTTTATTATTTCCCACATTTCTGTAGTGTTTTTGTTCTGAAGGACCACATCTCAGTTGATTTTGGAGAGGTCTTCATGAATAAGAGCAAGTTTTGCTGAGTTAAAATGATAAATTTCCCTACAACCCTTTGTTAGTGGGAGACATTCGTGAAAGGGGAAATAAATACTGTTATGATCACTGTTCCCCAGTAGTTCACCAATTTTGAAACTTGTGATGTTTATTTTGTGTGCACTCAGAACCAAATCTAGTATATTCTCATCTCTGGTAGGTACAGTTATATGTTGCTTGAGTCCCGTTTGTTCAATTGTCCATAGGAATGTTTCATTGTGTAGTTTTGTAGCTTTGAGTTTATTCACTACAATGTCATTAAAGTTTAAATCTCCTAAGAACATCACTCTTCCCATCTCATATGCTTTTTCAAGTCCCTCATTTATTTGTTCAGATAGTTCATGATTTGCACTAGGTGGTCTGTAACACAGTCCTTTTACAATGTTGTTCTCTTGTTCTGATTCTATTTTGATCCATAGAGATTCTGTTTCACTGCCCTCCATTTTTATTTTCTCATTTATATTTGTGAATCTTATTTTATTTGATATACAGTATCTACTGCCACTCCTCCTCCTTTCTTGTTTTTCCTATCTTTGTGCTATAGATGGAACCCCTGTATAGTTCTTCATGATATGTCATTTTCTATCCAGCAGGTTTCTGTAATAAATGTCATATCTCTTTTTTTTCTAGCCTAAGTAGTCTTTCTAATTCCTCTTTTTTATTTTGCAGACGTCTGGCATTTGCTAGATAACAGTTTATTTTATCTACTTTTTTGGATCTTGTTTTATTAATTTGTTTTAGTAGTTTATTTTTTGCAACTGGTTTATTACACAGCCCAGTCCCTCCACCTCAGTATTCAGTTTAAATATTCCTTTAGCAGATGACTGTTTATTATAGTGGCTAATGTGTGTGTTCCAGTTTCACTTTGCAGACCATATTTTGCATGTACTGTAGGTGCTTTTTTGGTAAAAGCTCTCCCAGGAGTCAATGAAAATCATGCCTTCTCCTTTACACCTATTCTGTAGCCATGCATTAATATGCTGAACAGTGTTATTTTTTCTCTATGACACTTAAGGATTGGTAGCAACCCTGAGATTACTGGTTTTTGCCGCCTACTTTTTATGAAATTAGTCAAGTGCATAAGATCATCCACAATGTTTTTCTCATGGGCTTTACCTACATTGTTAATCCCCACATGAACCACAACCATTTTGCTATTTACCTGTTTTTCAATAATATTTGGCAATATTTTCTTAACTTTCTGAGTCTTTTCCCCCGGGTAGGCAATTCACCTCTCTGTTAGCCTTTTCCATTCCACAGATAACTCTGTCTGTTTGACGCAGTATTGAGTTACACATAACTAGTATCTTATTTTTTATGGTATCATCACGTGGGGTTATTCAGTCATATCTGTTTTCTAGGAGCAATTCAAAGTTTCCCATTGCTCTTCTTTTTTTCTTGGCATATTATCAACTATTGTCCAGCCTGAATCTTCTGTGTCTGTGTCATTTTGTTGTCATTCAATATTATTCTTATTATCACTGCTATCTATCTGTCGATACGTCTTTCTTTTCTCCTTTGGGACTATGTTTATTGTATAGAACAAGCTCTAATTTGCATGTTCTTTCTAGGTATTGATTTCATTTAGTAAATGACACATGTCTATGCATTTTTGGCAAGTGTAGTTTGTGAAGTTAGGGTCAGGTATATTTGTGGAGTACATCGGACAACTGCTATATTTTTTGAAAGGTGCCATCATTACAAAGTATTGTAAGAAAATCAGCTGAGGGATTATAGGCCTCCATATTGATTTTCTCAAAAACAACAGCTTCTATTTATTATTGTAGGCTTGTTTGGCAGGATATTTTCAAAACAAGCCCTTTATATGTACTTGGTTGTAACCTTAGTAATATGTTATGCTACTTATGTTTCCTGTTTTGTATCAATATAATGTCTTGCCCCAGCCCCTCGTCCCTGAGGACACACAAGACATGCACTATAATGCGCGTATCTCTGTGCGCATCTCCGTGTGTGACGAATGCATGTTCATCCACTCAAGCTCACTCTGCTGACTCAACTGACTGCCGTTATGGTCCATGACCCAGAAGTTAGGCCGTGAGGTCACATGACTGATCTTCCAAAAAGTAAGGTTAGGTAATGTATATACTATACTATACCTAACCTTGCAAGTACTCTTTCTAAAGGCATTAAAACTTGACTTTACATGATTTACAGTACAATTAATTTGCTTTTGCTGATATTTGACATTCATATTTTCATATTAGTAACAAATAGAACAATTAAGAATGTATCATGTGACTTACAGTCTTAAAATACAAACAAAATGGGTGATTTGATATTTTTCATTGGAGCAAAAAAAGATTTACAAAATGCTTAAGCTTTCAGACTCACAGAGACCTTAACAGAAACACTGCAGTTAAGGAAATATTTCACTTTAAGTACTGAGAACAGAATTAGTAAACAAAAAAAATAAACCTTCACATATGGATGTGACAGCATTGCTGATAATAAAATCTAAAACAGAGACCAAAACCAGAGATAAAAACCCAGTCCTATGGAACCTAATTAGGCATAAATCGCAAATTCTAGCAAGATGAAATGCACATGATAGCAGAGATCTATAAGTTATCAAATCCTAGTTACCTACCTGAAATTAACAAAAAGCTGTGTGTGTGTGTGTGTGTGGTCAGCACAGCAGTATTTCCCTGTGTATGAATCTGAGACAAGAAAAAGGCAGTTAGAGTTCAGATTGTGTAATAGGTCATAAAACCAAGGTCAATATTTATACCATTATTGCATGTATTAAGAAGAAAAATATATTTAACCTCATACACTTCCTCTCATGTACATTCCAGAAGTGTTCCTGGAGAACCAGGGTACAGAGGTCAGACATGGAGTGATCATATTGAGAGAAATGTTGTCTCACTAGTTTTATAGCATTTTTCATTTTAATGCTCAGTTCTGCTTCTCCTGATATGTAAAGTCTTCCTATTGTTATTCATGACTAGAGATTCATGTTTTTCTTAAATAACAAATAACAAAAAATTCAAGATATAAAAAGAAATAACAAGAAATGTAACCTTTAAAAGAATAAAATAAAAACAAACACATGATTAAAGTGAAAAAAAATTGCTTTTTGGGGGGCAATAACTAAATAAATGCTTGCAGCAGTTGTTGTTTAGGCTCCATTGTTACCACAGAGACAGTCCACAAGTAAGTGACAGCGGAATAGTTTCATTCACAAAACCTTTCAAGATCATAGCATAATGCTGCTTAATACAGTGTAGTATACCAGGAATGTTATTTCTAGGTCATTTTGAGGTAGTTTATGAATGTAAATGTCATAACAAGAAATAAAACTAAATTTTTAATGAATAAAAAGAAATAACAAGAAATTCCAAAAAAATAAAATGAAAAATTATAAAAAAATTAAAATAATTTAATGGGTCTCTATTCATGACCTCCTCTTACACTCCCCGATGCATCTGGAAATGAGCTGCTATTCAGCACAGGATGTCTTTCCTGGTGAAACTTTTGATCTAACTAACTAACTGCATGTGTAAGTTCACTTGGGTTTGAACATGTTGTTTGTTTTCACTCACATAACCTGCATGTGGACATTTCTTGCACTAGATGTAGTAAACAACATTATGAGATGTACATATATAATTCCCCTATATCATGATTTTTATTTTGGGGATGTTATTAGAATCTGAGGCAGAAATGTACACACATGTCTTACATTTAGGACTATTGCAGGATCTAGTGCCACTTAATGTTCTGTTGTTTTGGTCAGATAAAAGTTTGCTCCTTCTGGCTGGATAAATAAAGTTTGTTTGAAAGACAGTAAAGATACATTTCAAGGTTTCATTCTACTGAATATCGGTTGGGGATCTTTAATGATTTTACATTGGGGCACCAGATCAGGATGTATGTTAGAACCAAGGGTATCCAGTTGGTGGTGGTCTTTTCTTTATATTATAGTAGTTGTTCTCTTGGCATAGGCATGGCACAATCCACAGCTCTTTTAGTTTCTGTAGAGGAGTGTCCCTATCCAATAAATGTTCTTTTTAGTGTGGCCAAGTATTTATCTCTGTCCTTTTCCATCTAAGAGATTTAGTGGTAGCCAAGTGCTTGACTGTATATTACTGATTTTTTTAATGTGCCTAGGGTGAATGCTTTTGTTGGGTAAGTATCTCTGTCTGTCTGTCAGTTTCCTGCAAATACAGATCTGCAAGGTCCATCATTTATGTCAACTGTGGTGTCCAGAAAATGAACACTGATGTCAGAGTACTCCAGGGAAAGATTAATAGAAGGATGGAGGTGTTAAGTTCCTGATGAAATTCTTTGAGTATGTCAGTACCTTTTGTTCAAATAATAAATAAATTATCAATATATTGGAAGTAAGCAAATGGTTTATGTGTATACTGTTTTAGGAAATCCTCCTACAAATTTGCAGTCAAAAGACTGCATACTGTGGAGCCATCCTGGTACCCGTTGCTGTTCCCATAGTTTGAACATAATATTTACTATTGAAACTAATATTGTTGGGGGTCAGAATAAATTTCATAAGTCTTGCAATGAATTTAGGGTGGATCATGGTGCTGGCCTTTCCCTTGTAGGTATTTAACACAAGCAGAAATGCTACCCTTATATGAGATAATAGAGTAAAGGGAGTTCACATCCATCATGGCTCAGATGGCATCAGGCAGTAAATCCTTAAAAGACAAAGAACCTCTGTGTGCAAGCACTGAGGCAATGGTTACCCCAAAGGGCATTTGGCTGGGAAGCCAAGTTTCAAAGAAATACAAAATCACACACACACACACACACACACAATGCAAAGCATCATGGGCTGCATATGCAAATAACCATAGAATATTATGCTGGTTCAACTTTAAGCAGATATGCATGGTGCCGAAAGACCTCCCACACAGTTTGCAAAGGGTGCCAACAGAAGACATAGACACATGTTTCGTCCTACCAGGACTCATCAGTATGCCAAACCAGTTTACCCAAAAAGTGTGTGGCTCCCTGAATATATCTGTCCCTTTCCATGACAAGTGGTTTGTTTTGACAACCCCCCCCCCCAATTGCCACACAGACCCTGCTATTAGACCAGATCAGATAAAAACTCTAACATGCACTGCAGGCTTATGATTGTCCTACTGCTGCCTACTGCTCAGATGTTAACTGTGGATGATTCTGGGATTTTTGTTGGTTGGTACTTGTAACAGAAGATGTCATGTCAGCCTCAGATTAAACATAGCCTGTGTCCTATCAAATCATTTTTAGTCAGTAAGTAAACAAATATGTTTCTGCATGCAAAGTGCACAACAGGACAAACAGCCACACACACTAGTATGGGTTTCTTGGTGCTGGCTGTTTCCCTTTAACTATTCTCTTTTGTCACATGGTGAAAGGAGCATGGGGACCTTATGCTGATTGTTCCACTTTAAGTAAAACAGCAAGTGAACCACCAACCATGGCATGATTTCCCTTTGACTTCACAAATGATAATTCCTAACATTGTCTTCACAAAAATTACAGCTGACATGTCACAATGTGAATAGTGGAGCTAGTAATATATCAAGTATCTACAGGTCAGTGTATGGTTTAGTAGACCTAAACAAAATGTAATAATGTTACATGAAAAGAAGTAAGAATTTTACTTAGCTGTTAGATGGAGATGTGAATTCTGGCTCTGTGCTGGATGTAGTTATCATCAGTCATCATCATCATCATCATCATCATCATCATCATCAGTAGTTTGAATCACCCACACAAGACTCACAACTTTAAGCCATGTTTGTGTGACATTCCTTCCAGTGATGCCATCAGCTGATGCAACATGCTTTGATATCAATGCAGTGTTTGCATATTTCTTGCTTTCTCATGCTTGCAATCCTATTATGAAATTTTGAGCATTGACAAGGGCGCAAGGTGTTGTTCAGACTAATCTTTCTTCTACAGGGTGTTTGAAATACTTGTACCATGCTCACAGCATATGGCACATTACATTTCTCACTTTTGTCCCATTCTGTACACCTACTTTCTCAGTGCTTGTGCTGCTATTATAAAACTTTGAGTGGTGATAGTGGCACAGGGTGCTGCTCAAACCAATCTTTCTTCTACAGGGTGTTTGAAACACTTGTACCACACTGACAGCATACAGTATTAGCACATTACATTCCTCATTTTTGTCACATTCTGTACACTTACATTCTTAGTGCTTGCACTGCTATTATGGACCTTTGAGCAGTGACAGTGGCACAGTGTGTTGTTCAGACTAGTACCATGCTCCCAGCATATTGGCACAATTTATTCCTCACTTTTGTCATATTCTGCATATCTACTTTCTCAGTGCTTGCACAGCTATTATGCAACTTTGAGTGGTGACAGAGGCACAAGGTTGTTCAGATGAATCTTTCTTCTACAGTGTGTTTGAAATACTTGTACCATGCTCACAGCATATGGGTGCATTACATTCCTCACTTTTGTCACATTCTGTACACTTACATTCTTAGTGCTTGCACTGCTATTATGGACCTTTGAGCAGTGACAGTGGCACAGTGTGTTGTTCAGACTAGTATCATGCTCCCAGCATATTGGCACAATTTATTCCTCACTTTTGTCATATTCTGCATATCTACTTTCTCAGTACTTGCACTGCTATTATGCAACTTTGAGTGGTGAGAGTGGCACAGGGTGTCGTTCAGACCAATCTTTCTTCTAGAGAGTATTTGACATGCTTTCACCATGCTCACAGCATAGAGGAACATTACATTTCTCACTTTTGTCACATTCTGCATACCTACTTTTTTAGTGCTTGCACTGCTATTATGAAACTTTGAGATTTGACAATGGCACAGGGTGTCATTTAGAATAATATTTTTTCTACAGGGTGTTTGAAATACTTATACCACACTCACAGCATACGGGCACAATACACTGCTCACTTTTGTCACATTCTGTATACCTACTTTCTCAGTGCTTGTGCTGCTATTATAAAATTTTGAGTGGTAACAGTGGCACTAGGTGTTGTTTAGACTGCGTTCTTCTACAGTGAATGTGAAAGTGAATATGAATGTTAATTTGCTCATTATGCATTGTCATTGTTAACAAAAAAATAATAGTCATAGATATGTACATGCTGTCACTGGGGTCCAAGTAATGGGATTCAATGAATAAATGAGAGTGAGATTTAATTAAACTAAAATGGTGCACACAGCACAAGATGCAGTACGATCAACAAACATGGTGAGCTGTTAATATTTTGTTCAGTTATAAAATATTAAAGTTGTTGTGGTAGTGGTGCTCGTGGTTGTGGCAGTGATCATAGTGATGGTGGTGGTAGTGGTGGTGAAAACACTAAACTCTCATGTAAACATATGCCTTTCTGATGTATCCTCACCATCAGAAGACATACCCTGAAAATGAGTCTCACTCACTTACTTCCTCATCTGTATCTTCCTCACCAACATCCAGTAAATCAGTGCCACCAGCAGATCACGGAGGTAGAATTAAATGGTTGTTCTTTCTTATGCATGTCAACTTCTCTGCATTGGAGTTAGACAGGCAGGTGTGATGGTCAGACACAATGGCACTAGCAACACTAAGCACTCTTTCAGATTTTACACTGGAACAAGGACGTGTTAAAAATTCCAGTGCAACAGAAGCCAGGGCAGGCCATGTTGCCACGTTATGTTGACAGTATGCCACAAAAGGGTTGTTGTGCACACAAACCTGCTCTGTATCATCCATATAGGCAGTGACCATATTAGGAGCTGACAACTGTAGTTGGCTGCTGTATTCAGGTTGCTGATGGGCACAAATTGCCACCTGTTCAATTATAGACCACAATGGATTGGAGGATGTGGAAGATGACTAGGAGGATTTTGAGACCAGGAATGACGCTGTAGGTAACTGTGACTGACTCTGTTTCTCATTTTTACTATAATTTCTCTTCAGCATGTTGTTGTGGACTTTTTCACACAGTTTCAGTACACAGTAATCCACATCAGAACTGCCCCTGGACAGAAGTGCTGCAATACCACACTTATATAGCGGATCAAGTAAGGTGACCTTCATGTATGAATCACACTGATTAATATAACAGACACATTCATTACTGTCTAAAAGATCAATCATGTAATTAATAAAATCCACACCAACTTCATCTGCAGTTGCATCAAATTGTTCATAGATATTAAACAATGTTTGCTTAAATATGAGGATCAAGGGCATTACTTGACTAAGACAAGCATTTTCAACACTGACAGCCTGAGTGGCATGCTTACATGGATGCAACATCTGAATTTCTCTGTCCATTAGGCTCCATTGATATGATGTAAGAGACATGGCCTTTTGAGTCACTGGGTCACAGAGCTGCATCACAAAATCATTGACAGGCTTGTACTGTTCAAAAATTTGCTCCAGCATGTATAGTGTTGCGTTCCACCTGGTGGAAACATTCTGTTTTAAATGGTGCTGAGGAATATAGCAGAGCCGCTGAAGAACATTGAGGTCAAATTGAGCCTTTGATGATCTGCTGAAGTGGCCACAGGTTTTATGGCTGATGGACAGCATGCTATCCATTGCCTCATGTTTCAGAAACTCGTGCTTAATTAAGTTCAGGATTAGAGATGTAGAACTAGAGTAACTTCACACTTTGTGGATCAAGTTACGGGCTGTGAATTGCTTGAAATTTGTGGATTAATTTGAGGAGACAATTTTGCCAATTTCGCTCATCTCTATTTAGAATATGTGGCAAAGGTAAGGCAAAGTTTATTTTTATGGTGGCCACTCCCAGAGGCCTCGGGCACCTCACATTCAGAACAAGCAAAGGAGTACAAAAGCACACACAGATACAGTTAAAACAATACTAAGACAAGTAATGCAAAATCAATAAATAGCTCAGCTCAGTTAAAAGTTACTGCACCAGGTCAGATAGCTATGTTCTGGAAGGCCAAAGAAAACAGGTGGGCCTGAAGACAGCCCTTAAAGACCTCAACTGAAGGGCCTTCCTGTTGAATAAGGTAGCGCATTCCACAGTACAGGGCCGGTGACACTAAATGCCCTGTCGCCGGCAGTTCTTAATCTCATCCTGGGAATCAACAGGAGACCCACAGAGGAGAAACAGAGGGAGTGGAGTGAGGTGGCTGACATTAGGAGATCAGCCAGATAGCCAGGTCCTAGTTGGTGTAGGGCCATAAAGGTGAGTAAACCCACCTTGAAGATAACCCTCCACCTGACCGGCGGCCAGTGCAATGCATGCAGCACTGGGGTTACTTGACAGAACCTCGAAAGGCCTGTCAGCAACCTGGCAGCGGAATCCTGCACCAGCTGCAATTGGTGGAGAGTACCTCCTGAGACCCCAAAGTAAAGAGCATTACAGTAATCAAGCCTGGACATTACAAAGGCATGAACCAGTGTAGGAAGGTCCTCAGGCAGAACTGGGGGATTTGATCCTGGCAATATTCCTCAAGTGGTAAAAACCACTCTGGACAACAGATGACACCTGAGATTCAAATGTCAATCTGTCATCCAAGAACATGCCAAGAAATAGCAGTCTAGAGGAGGCCAGCAATGGCGTAGACCCCAGGAAAAGACCAGCTGCCACATTGGAGGCACCTCTATCATTCCTTCAGTCTGGTTCCACTACTAGACCTTCTGTCTTGTCAGGGTTCAGTCACAACCAGCTGGAGGACATCCTGTCATTGATCTCAGCCAGGCAGATATTTTGTACTTCCACAGTGTCGGATGTTCCAGGGGCAAAGGACAAATACAATTGGGTATCATCTGCATAGCAGTGAAAACCCACATTGTACTTCCTAATGAGCTCACCCAGAGGCAGTATGTACACTGCAAACGACACTGGCAACAAGATTGATCCCTGAGGCAAACCGCAAGACAGGAGTCTCAGGGAGGAGGAGAAAATCCCCATCACTACCCGTTGCATCCTGTCAGCAACATAGGACTCAAACCAGCAGATGACAGTGCGAGCAAGCCAACAGTACTCTCTGAGATGATCAAGCAGCACAAGGTGTTCAACACTGTCAAAAGCTAAGAAGAGATCGAGGAGCACAAGAAATGATCCGTCTCTATCCCTCGCTCTGAGGAAGTCATTATGCACCCAAACTAACACTGTTTTGGTGCAATGTTTGGCTCTGAAACCACACTGGAGTAGCTCATAGTTGTCATGGTCATGAGGTACTCTTCAAGCTGTTGCACCACAATCTCCTCTACAACCTTTCCCAAAATTGGAAGGCTGGAGATTGGTTGGTAATTTGCCAAGATGTCTGGGTCGATAGATGGTTTCTTCAGAAGGGGCCTCACCAGAGCCTCTTTCAAGGAATCCAGAAAAAAAACATTTGACAACAAGCACCAGGCAATCAAAGCAAACACTGGGCCAATGAAACCAACATATACCATCAGAAAATGTGTAAGAACCGGGTCCCGTTCACAGTATGTGTGCTTCAGCTTTGCAGTGACCTCAATGTCCTGGGCCACCTCCACTGGTTTAAACTCCTCCTAGGCAGGCGGAGTGCCTATGCTTCATCCAATGTGATCGCTGGGAGTCATATTATGGCTCACTGGCAGGATTCCTTGCTGGATGGAGGACAACCTGTCAGTGAAGAGCTGAGCAAATTCATCACACAAGGTGACTGAAAAGGCTTTTTTGGCTGTAGACAGGCCGGATGTAAAAGTCTGTTGACAGTCTGAAATAGCACAGCTGGTCAATTCTTCTCTGCAGCAATCTCTCTGGACAGGAACTCTGCCTTCTTATGGTTGATTGCCCCCTGCTACTCACCATAGTGATCATGCAGGGCCATTTTGTCCTCCTCCAGCCTTGTTCTCTGCCAGTAAAGCTCTTACTTCTGACCCCTAATCTTCATCACCTTGAGCTCTCCATCAAACAAAGGAGACCTCAAGAAAGAAGTTTGGGTCATACATGGACCAGTGTGAGAGCATCGAGTGCTGGGGACATCACCCTATTATAGGCAGCAACTGCCTCACTCATGCCTCTCTTACATGCAGCACCTACACTAAATTGATCAGCTACCACTAGAAAACCCTCCAGGGACATTTCCCTCAAAGGGTGGTAGTTGACCATCTCAACAGGGGGAAGGTTCTCAGAGGAGCCCGAATGAGAAACTCACTGTGCAATGATCAGACCAGATGACCTAATCAATCTTGAGTTTTTTAATTTTTTTTATTTAGTTGTTTAACCAGGAGTAGCACACTAAGCTGAAAGCTTTTTTACAGGAGTGACCTGGGAGCACAGGGAAGTTAAGTGACTTGCTCAGGGTCACACAGTATGTAAGTGGAAACTGTGGGATTCAAACTCCGGTCTGGTCTGCTTGGTGGCACCAGATTTGCAGCTCAGAGCCTTAAGCCACAGTACTATACTGTCTCCAAAGGTTAGCTATCTCAAGCCCCAGTGAGAACACCAGGTCTAACATGTGGCTGCCAGGGTGGATGATGGAAGTAACTTCTTGTGTCAGGCCCTGTGATGATATCATCTGGAGGAGGTTGGAGCCAAGCTGGGAGGACTCGTCGTCAGCCCAGGCATTGCAGTCCCCCAGCACCAAACATCTGGTGGACTCCAACAACTCACCGATGACGAGATCCACCACCTCCTGCAAGAACTCTTCCCCCAACCCAGGAGGGCTGTAAATAAGAAGGATCCTGCAGCCTGCACCAGGACCCCCACACACTACCACACATTTAAAGGACCTGGTAGCTCCCACCGGGTGCACAGTGAAGCCCAGGTCAGATCTAAAACAAAGGGCCACTCCTCCACCCCTGCATTCCACCCTAGGGCAGTGCACTACAGAATACCCGTTGGGGGGTGCCTGCATCCAAAACTGGCCCGGCATCATCACTCACCTAGGTTTCCATAATGCAAGTCAGATTGACTGAGGAAATCAAGTCCGCCATAATTGTGGTTTTGTTCCTGATTGATCTGGCATTGCAAAGTACTGCCCTATGGGGAATGGTAGGTGTTGCAACCCCTCTGGCTACCCCCCCTCTGGTCTGGTGGGATCCCTGGGGATGGAAACCAAACATGTCTGGCCTCTCACCAGGTTCTGTCTAAACCCTGTGCATCTTCTACACCTAACCACCCCTATCCTACCCACCTCCATCACACCTGCAGCACTCCACCACAGCTGACCATTTCGGCTCCTCGAAATTCTGACCTCATGACAGGGCTGTGCTGTCGTCACTGATACAGGGAGGTCAGTGAAGGGCCAGAGGTCATACAGCTGAGATGCCTCATATGCCATCTGTGCCATTCCCAGACCCTTGCACATCCCAGATGTACCAAAGTGCCAACTCAAAGTACTCTGAAAAAACCTAGTTCCTTTGGTTTCAAAAGCTATCACTACCTACCTACCCACTCACAACCTCACACACACACCTAATACAAAAACTGTCCTACACACAATATACACTCACCCACCTTAAAACTACTGAGACAATTAAAATCTTAACCCCCACCCACTTTAACAATAAAATTATACCCCCCCACCAACCACTTAAAATAGCTAAAGAAGCAGACTTGTTTCACAGGACAGAGGTCAAAATAGAGTGCTGAAAGTACCCAAATGCTCCTTTAAAGAGCAGTGTCCAAAGTCCACAGAAAAGTGCAATATTAGAAAAACAGTCAGTGTTCTTTCTTCACAACACCACTCAGTCCCAGAGGGAGGCTATTTGCTCACACCAAACTAAGCCTCCTTTATTCTGGGACAAACAGTGGAGGATTCTTACTCCCAAAATAAGGAGACAATAATGTCTGACAGTTTAAGATGAAAGGGACAGAACAGAGGGGGTTGAGCAGACTTTGGGTCTGGCCTGGCAGGACTCTTACTCAGGCCAGAACCAGAACCACTCTCACACAATCCAATGCCACTGGAGCCCAGCAAACTCACTGACCAGAACACAGATAGTTCCAAGCACCCCTCACACCAATGCCCAGCAAACCCACAGCAGATAACATACTAACATACTAAAATGCCAGCAGAATAGGCCTAACGGTCTTTCGTGTCTGCTTGTTTGGTCAGCCCCCACCCTGGGAGCTGACCTTGCTACCCCCCTCGCCTTCTCTGGCTTCTCCCTTTCCAGTTCCGGATATTCTTGCTGCACTGAATTTTGCTTCCAGAACCCTTCCCCTGTACCTGTCCCAGCCCCTCTAGAACCCCTCCACCATCTCTGCCTCCACCAGCCCCCTGGGCAGTACATTCCATGGCTCCACCACCTTCTCAGTGAAGTGGCACCTCCTCCTTTCTTCCCTGAATCTTCCCCCCTCCAGCTTCCACCCATGCCCTCTAGTTGCCCCCTCCTCCTTCCTTCGAAGCACCCTGACTACTCCTCCCCTATTTACCCCCTTCATGTACCTGAAGACCTCTATCATGTCCCCCTGGTCCCTTCTCTCTTCCAATGTGTACATATTTAGCTCTTTGAGCCTCTCCCCATAGATCCTGTCCCCCAAGCCCCAAATCATTTTGGTTGCCCTCCTCTGGATCCTCTCCAGGAGTTTAATGTCCCTCTTTAAGTGTGGCCTCCAAAACTGCACGCAGTACTCGAGGTGTGGCCACACCAAGCAGTTATACAAAGGGAGTACCACTTCCCTCCTTCTGGAGGTGATCCCCCTAGTGATGCATCCCAGCATCATGTTGGCCTTGGCTGCTGCCCTCCTACAAGTCTCTGAGTTGTTCATCTGGACATCCACCACCACCCCCAGGTCCCTCTCAGCCGAGACTTGTAGCATTTCCCCCTCAGGGTGTACACTTGGCCCGTGTTTCTGGTCCCCAGGTGCAGTACCTTGCATTTCCCTGCATTGAACCTCAGCTTCCACTTTCTAGACCATCTTTCCAGAGCCTCCAGGTCCCCCTGTAGGGCCACCTTCCCCTCCTTCCCATCCACCACTGCCCCCAGTTTTGAGTCATCTGCAAAGAGACTCATCTCACTCCTGATACCTGTCCTTATGTCAAAGACATAGGCGTTGAACAGGAGGGGCCCAAGGACTGATCCCTGTGGGACCCCAATAATGACCCTTCTTGAGGATGAGACTATCCCACCAACTACGACCCGCTGGTTCCGGCCCTGGAGCCAATTGTCTATCCATCTGATCATCTGGTTCCCCACCCCCATTTCTCCCAGCTTATTCAACAGGCCCTTGTGAGGAACAGAGTCAAATGCCTTGCTGAAGTCTAGAAAGAGGACATCCAATGGTCTACCCAGGTCCAAGGCACTCGTCACCCAGTCATAAAACTCCACAAGGTTTGTCTGACACGATTTCCCTGGGATGAATCCATGCTGTCTATCGTTCAGGCATCCTGACTTTTCCAGGTCCCCCCCTAGCCTCTCCTTGACAATGCCCTCCATCACCTTGCCACCACTGATGTCAGGCTGACAGGCCTGTAGTTTCCTACCACCTCCCTTGATCCCCTCTTGTGGATAGGCACTATATGAGCCACCTTCCAGTCCTACAATTCAGTGAAAACCCCAGTCCAGCCGGGTAAAAAGTTCAATGAAAAATCCACAGAGACCAGCAATAGTAGTTCCTCGACGATGCTGAGATGAAAAGTTTTCCGGCTACCAGTACTCGGACCCGTTGCAAAATAGACCCCCAGGCGTGGAAACCCACATCAACTCTACAGTTCCCCTGTCCTCATGCATAACACAGAAAGTCCCTGGTGGTCCCACAACAGTCCACTCTATTCGGCACTCTGGGATGACAAAAGGCTGAAGAAAAATTCACAGGCACCCAGCAGAATCTCCACAAATGTCTCACAGTGGCAGCATCAGCAGCTGGAATTAACTTGCTCAGAACAACTCTCCTGAAGCATCCCACAACAGGTAGGAACAGCACTCTATTTACCTTCCTTTAAAAACAAGAGAGCTAGCTCGTAATTCTACCTCAACTCTCCAACCCTTGCTAATACTAGATGCCATACCCCTAATGACCCATCTCTAAAATTTGGCTAAAAAGAAATTTAATAGACTCTGGACAAACAATGTCACAGGATTCAATACTCAGACAAATTTTCTCTCCTGCAGGAAGATAAAATTTAATAAAAATGACAATATGGAGGATGAAAGTCATACTCGATTCAGAGAGTCTGCAAGCAGCAGCACAGCATGGCTGCCATCTTGCTCCTTCCCTCCAATCAAGGATGCATAAAGAACAAGATATGGTCACAGCCCAATGCAAAACAAGGCATGCAGTTAAACCCACCATTTTTGATGGCTTTGACAACATTATCACCATTATCACTGACAATGAAAGATGCTACCATACCATGCAGTTTTAGCCACTGATCAATAGTCTCATTTAACTGTTCTAATATTTAGGCCACTGTGTGGGATTGTGCATACACTGCATGCTTAATGCAGCATGTTGATAAACACCACCACTACCACCATGTGCTGTTCTTAAATGGCAGTTATTGGACAGACATGGTGACATTGCATTAACACCGGGGATTTGTGCTCAGTGTGCAGTAACATACATAAAACTTACTGTGAATCTAGGACCACTGGTTGATGTATCTGTAGTCAGATGTACAGTGATGACAGCAGAATGAGATATAGCATGGGAAACAGTGCAGCAAAGAGTGTTGTACAACTCAGGCACTCCTTTCATGGAAAAATACACTCGGATAGGCACTGGTATTTTGGTACAGCTTTCCTCATTAGCTGTAAGAACCTTGGTTTCTCTACAAAAGAACAAAAAAACAGATCAGTCACATGTATTTCTGACACTGTTGCAATTAGCTGTCTGCTGACAAGGTGATTATGGTGGCACTTTGAATAATTAGTCTGTACCTCTTTAATGTTTGGTTGTTTCAGACTTACAACCTGCTTAGCAACAGTAGGTTTGGTGTGTCAAATTGAGATGCCAGAAGTTGGTAACAGGTTACTGTCGATATGTTTCAGAAAAGGATGATGCAGATGAAGCAGAGGATGATGAGTGACTAAAGATTTTGACTTGTTTGGTTGTGGAAGTCATATTTGGGGGGGAGCCTTTCATCATGTTTTAAGTACTTTACTATGGGAACAGAGTGTGTGGAATATTTGATGACTGCCTTTATGGTGTTGTCAGCAGATGGTTTGCAAATGGAAATGCATACCTGTGCTCCTAAGTGTGACCCTGGTTTGCCCCTGCTAACTTTAGATTTGCCTATTTTGGAAGTCACTGTGATTTCATCAGTCTCTTCCATTACAAAGAAATTCCACACTAGAGATTTGCCCATTTGGAGGGGTTTCTTGGATGGGGAAACAGACATTAGATTGGGGCTGACTGGTTCCTGCTGCACCTGCTGGTACTACAACTTTAGCTGAACACCAGAATCAATAATATCTACTACTGGTTGGTGATCAGTGACTTCTTCATAATGGGCACTGCAAATGTTTTGAAATTCAGGGCAGTAGTAGGGATAACCTTACATGGAACATGTGTAGGATGGTAATCAGAGTCTGTAATTGGGTCACGTTCCCCACCACCAACATCTTCAACACTAACACTGCACTTCCCCTGTTTGGTATGTGCTCTATGTCCCTGTCCTCAAAATCAGTCACCCCTACTCCTTCATTAACAGTAACACCATCATTAATACCATCATTAACACCACCAACACTTTGATCAACCACCTTGTCTGCAGGAACTTCATCCTCAATGTTACAATGAGTGCTACTGACAAACTCAGATTCTAAATCAAATCTGATCACCTCCTTCCACTGTGAATCCTCCTGAGATGCAAGTAGTAATGCTGCCATGTCAAAGGCACATTTACATTGTCCCTCTCTGTCACAGAACTGTGCTGGTGCTGCATCATCATTCCCTTTTCTTATTTTTATTACTACTGCTGCTATTAAGTGCTGATCCAAAAAATGAATTAATGCTGATGCCAGTCTTAGCTATACCAAAAGAAAGAGCAGTGGCCCTGCACTGGCAGTTTTGCAACTGCAGAGCTACTCCCAGAACCCATTACATTGTTGCTGCTAGGACCTACTATGTTACTGCTGGCAGAACCTCCTACGACACTGTCCCCACAACCATGTACACCAGGAGCACTAGAAGTACACATCACGATGTTACCACTATGTCCCCCAAGACTACTAACAGCTTTCTTCACACCTACCATCTTTGCTATTTGGTGATTTAAAATTGGCAATGAAAAAAAATATTTCAGTTAATTTATTATATCTGTGTTATATGTTGTTGTAAGAGGAAAGGAGAGGAGAAAACTATTTCAGCACTTTGAAAGTATTTCTATAAAAGAAATACCAAAATATATGTTTTTAAACCCTAGTTTGAATGCAGAAAATACAGACAGATGGAGGACTTTTTGGACGCACTGCAGAATTTTTGACAAAATTTAATTTCAGTTTTGAATTCTACCATATAAAATTTAACTTTGGACAAGAGGGACAGTATCACTAAAGAAAGAGTGTGGAACTGTAAGAAACAGCACATTACCGATTATTTTCCTGCCTAAATTAATGGAATCACATGATTACATTGCTCATGTAATATATTTTCATGAATTATATCTGTGAGCAGCAGCTTTTTTTTCTTCAACAATTACTTCCCACAGTTCATTACATATTTTCTACACTAAACCTAGTTATTCCACAATTCAGGTGAGAATTCATTGGAAAGTACAAATTTCACCAAAGGCGAATATCTGGTGGAATTCTATGAAAACTACAGGATTCCAGAAATGCTTTGTGGAATCAGAATCCACAATTTTTGCCCACCTCAGTGGTTACTTAATCTAGAAGTTTCAGCATTACTAGAAATTTCAGGATTATCTTTAAGCATATCACCAGAATCTGAATCAGTTCTCCCCAACTGATGGGTATAGACTCAAACAATCTGAACCTTTATTTGCAATTATAGGTCAGTCTTCTGGACTCTCAATTACTATCCAGTTTTCCTGAATTTGTGAGAAGAGTTTGTTGGTTTCTTTATCTATCCGGGGTGTAGAACTCGCTTTGTTTATAAAGTTAATAATTTTAGGTTATGCTAAATCAGTTTCTTTTTTACATCCCTTCTGCATTTTATTACTTGTGGCAATGGATAATTCTGACTTTGTTCTTCTTTATGAGAGAGACCTCTCATAAGATTGTGTTGGCAACTTCTCTTCCTTTGATTTATTTCTGGTGTTTCACTGCTATTCTCTTCTAACCCTTCCAGTACTTCTTCCGTTATCTAGTGCTGTTTGTTTTCATATTTAAATGATGTAATTCTTAACTAAAAAGGAGCTATGGAAATTCCCCTAGACTTATCTGTAAATAGTTAAAAGAAAATGAAAATGTATTTCCCATAATTTTATCTATAAATCACTAATACAAAATGAAAATGTAACATTATAACTCAACAAGAGCAATATAACCAAAATTGAAAAATGTTATATAGCACAATATAACTAACATTTAAAAAATGGGTATCAGTTTCCAAAGTTCTTTAATTTGTTGCTCATTTCTTGCCCTGATTTTTTTGTTCCTTCCTTATAAATGAGCAGTTCTGATGTCCATACTAGGCAGCAATCCCCTTCAGAGTCCAAAGTTAACCGCAGTCCATTGTTCTCTATCAGACCTCATTTGGCTGTCTGTTGTGTTTTATACCAGTGATTCCAAGCCACTTGGATCAAATTGGAAAGCACATCCACTAACAAAATATGTACTGTATATGACCAATCATTTTGTTACCGGATCAGTAGCCTGATTAAAGTTTGTACGGGTGCTAACCAGTGTTTACCCACGAAAACTGAGTTTTGTGCTGGAGCCCAATATTCAAAAGGCCTGGTTGCACCAGCAAACAGGGGAAACACCCATACAAGCAAAAAAAGGGGTTAAGCAAATGGCAGGGCAGAGACAGTAATATTGACACAAGCAGATAGCCAGCAGATTTGCACTGCTTAAAAGGGTTTCTCATGGTCATCTGCACCTCACAAATACCTCCGAAGAAAACCTCTTCTTACTCCATGCAACCCTAGAAGCTGCTGGAGGAAATGCAGCTAATTAGCCAGTTGGCTGCTGGGGGAGGAACCTTGCCCCTGTGGTCTGTGGCACCCCCTCCCCGATCACCAACCCCTAATGAAAATATCCCTGTTGCTAGTGGTCCCCCCCTTCAATTGCCAGCCCATCATGAAAATACATATCCCAAGTGGGGTTTACTAGATAAAAACATGGTCAAAACTGCAGTCAAAAAGTGCACTGCTTGGAAACCACAACAGTGTGTGTTCAAAAAGTAGCGCACTGGTTTAAGGCTCTGAGCTGCAAATCTGGAGACCTGGGTTAGAATCCCACAACCCCCACTTGCATACAGTGTGACCCTGAGCAAGTCACTTAACTTCCCTGTGCTCCCAGGTCGCACCCAGAAACAAGCTTTCAGCTTAGTGTGCCTTTGCTGGTTAAACAATTGAAAAAGTACACTAATATAAATTAACTAACTCCAAATTGTACATGTGGTTTTGACTGTGCAGCTTTTAGAATCATAGCGTAATAGAATCTTGACAGCAGAAAAAGACCTTCAGGTCCATCCAGTCTACCCTCTTCCCCCCCTTATGTATCCCCCTCCCCTTCCAGTAGCCGCATTCCTGATCCCACCCAATCCCATGTGTCTGTCCCATGCTATCTTGAACTCTGACACTGTTCTGGCTCCAGAAGCCTGTTAAATGCCTCCATCACCCTCTCCATGAAGAACTGTCCCCTCACATTGCCTCTGAATCTCCCCCCTGCATGCTTAAATTATGCACCCTGGTTACTGCTCCTTCTTTCCTTTGGAGAAGACTCACTGGGCCCGATTCTCGAATGGGGCTGCATTCAGAGCAAGCTGCAGCAAACAGCAGCCTGCACCAAAGCCCCATGTACCAGATGCCCTGCACCAGATTCTGGTACAGGAGTGTCCTGGTACCTAAGACCAAACACTTGCGGCAACCGCATGATGTACAGGAGGGTTCACTGCAAGCCACTTGGACCGTCTGCTGCATGGTCTGTCCAATTAGGGATAGGCAGCAGAGGTGTGCGGAGGGCTGTGCCAGCCCCTGCTCTGTCTGGGGATGGGGGGGACACTACCTGCATCGGTGGGGGCATAGGCACCAGTGGGAGGGTTGGTGGCATTTGTCCTGGTACGAACTGGGACACCAGGATCTGGAGGGGGCACTACCAACATGCAGAGGGGAACATTGAGGATCAGGTGGGTGCTCCTGCCCTGGATGCCTTATGGGGCACAACCTAGATGAGGGTTCCACTATGTGGCACTTGTGGGGCACGGTGGGGTTGGGGAGGTGGGACACGCTGTGCTACCCATAGGACAGCTCACCCAGAGGAGCGATGTCTAAGTCCCCTTATGCCAGCCCTGGCTGGTCTAAGGGGACTTAGAATTTCTCCCACTGGGTGCTGTCTCTGAATAGCAGGCTGCAGCTTGCATCAGCACAGTCCACCTAGCCCTATGTCACAGCGCAGTGCAGGGCACAGGGCTGGCGCAAGCCCTGTTTGGGGCAGACAGCCTGTGGTCGATGCAGACAACCTTTGTGAATTGCGTGGAGTCAGCCCTAGACGCAAGGTACACCTTGCACCATATTTGTTTGCTGCAAGCACCTTGCATCAGATGCAGGGCTTTGAGAATTGGGCCCACTGCCTTCACCTTATTGATCCCTTTGACATATTTGAAAGTTTCAGTCATGTCCCCTCAATCCCTTCTAGTTTCCAATGAGTACAGCCCCAATTCCCTGCATCTCTACTTGTATGGTTTATCCTGCATACCCTGCACCATCTTGGCCACCCTTCTCTGAACCCTCTCTATCATGTCTATGTCCTTATGTAGATTTGGCCTCCAGAACTGGACTCCATACTAAAGGTGTGGCCTCACCATGGCTTTGTAGAGGGGCATCAGTACCTCGCTCCGTCTGCTAGTGAAGCTCCTGCCAAGACATGCCAGCATCCCATTTGCTTTACCCACTGCCCTGCTGCATTTGTTCCCCACCATGAGGTTACTAGATTCAATTACTCCTAAGCTCTTCTGCTTCATAACTCTAATGTCCTCCTCCCATACCATGTATCCTGCTTTCAGGTTCTTGTGCTCCAGGTGCATCTCAGCAAACTTTTTGACATTAATTTTTAGCTGCCAAGTCTCCACCCATCCTTCTAAAGTCCTCAAGTCTTGCCTTATGTTTTCCCCCCCTTTCAGTGTCTACCCTATTGCAGATCTTTGTATCATCTGCAAAAAGGTTCACCTATCCTTTTAGCCCCTCCACTATGTCACTAATGTAGATGTTGAAAAGGAAGGGACCCAGAACTGACCCCTGGAATACCCCGCTTGTCACTTGCCCTGTACCAGAGTAAACCCCATTAATCACCACTCTCTGGCTTCTATCTGCCAGCCAGTTTTCCACCCACCTGGATATTTTATCACTTACCCCCACACTTTTCAGCTTGTTCACCAGCCTTCTGTGGGGAACGGTGTCAAAGGCCTTGTTGAAATCCAGATAGGCCACGTCCACCATCCCCACGGTCAATTGTCTGCATCACCCAGTCAAAGAATTCAATTAAATTTGTCTGGCATAACTTCCCTTTCAGAAAGCCATGCTGTCTATCATCCAGTATCCCACAATCCTCCAGGTAGTCTATCACCCTCTCTTTAATGAGTGCCTCCATGACCTTCCACACCACATAGGAGAGACTGACTGGGAAGTAGTTCTCGTTCATCTCCCTGCTGCCCCCCTTAAGCAGTGGCACCATGTTCACCCTCCTCCAGTCCTCTGGCACCCTTCCTGAATCCAGAGACATGTTGAATAGTCTCATCAGTGGGGCCACCAACTCCTACCCCAGCTCCCAGGACGCCCTTGGGAGCAGCCCATCTAGCCTCATGGCCTTATCCACCAGCAACCTGTCTAATTCTTCCTTAACTCTCTCTCTGCACTGAAAGGACTTGTGTCTACTCCTTTGTTCCTCCCCACCCCTTCCTCCTAAACTCTGGCCCCCTACCCTCCCCCTCCTCAGTAAAACTGAGCAAAAGTATTTATTTAGCTCTTCTGCTTTTTCACCATCCTCTTCAAATTGTTCCCCACCCTCCCTCCTCAGCTTAGCAATCCCCTGCTTAGCCTTTCTCCTATCACCCTCATATCTAAAAAATGTTTTTCAACTCTTTTGACCCATTTAGCTATTTTCTCCTCTGTCTCTGCCTTAGTCCCCCCTATTTCCCTCCCTGCTAGCCTCCTCTTTTCTCTATAGGCCTCCTTGTCCTCTTCTTTCTGTGTTCACTTATATTTCCATAAAACCCTCCTCCTGTCTCCTACTACCCTTGCCACCTCCCATATGAACCAAAGTGGCTTACTCCTTCTTGTGCCCTTTCTTACCTGCCTTATGCACATTTCCATCACTTTCTGCACCTGGTCCCATATAAAGCCTCATAGTTCCTCCTTATCATTCATCCCCTCCATACCTACCATTTCATCCTCACTAGCCGTCTCATCCTGTCAAAGTTTGTGCTCTTGAAGTCCAAAACTGTTGTGGTTGTACATCTTACCTACCTCCTCGCTCAAACCCTGAACCTAGCCATCATGTAGTCGCTGTTTCCCAGTACCTCTCCCACCTCCACCTCCTCCACACTCTTCTCAAGTTTCACCTTCTGGCACTTCTCAAACTTTTGACCACACATTTATTTTTTAGGATCTTGATGATATCCATTCCTGGTGCTAGTGGTCCCCCTCCCTCTGATTGCAAGCCCTTAATGAACAATATTATCCCTGGTGCTAGTGACCCCCCTCACTCCAATCATCAGCCCATCACCAAAATAAAGATCCCTAGTGCTAGTGATCTCTCCTTCTTCTCATCACCATCCCATAGTTATAAAAAAACCTTCCCTGACATCTATTGTTCTCCCAACACCAATCCATGGTACCATCACTTGAACTGCCATAATCCCTGGTGTCTGGTGGCCCCCCTCCAGCACTGAGATCCCACCACCCCAGTCACATTACCAGTATCCTCATTGCTGTGTGTGCATATAGTGACAGGCACTTCCCTCCTCACACCAGGGTTCTATAAAAAAAGGGCTGCGCTCCCTATCTGGACATATGACGTCTGGCCAAGAAGGTGTGAGGAGGGCAGTGTTGATCACCATATGCACCTGCAGCACCAAAGATACTGATAAGATGACTGGGGGATGGGTGCTCAGTGCCATGGGGTGGCCACTAGACACAAGGGATTATGTCAGTTCAAGTGGTGGTACCATGGATCAGTGCTGAGGGGAGCACTGAATGTCAGGGAGGGTTTCTTATAATTACAGGCTAGTGAGCAGAGCAGGGGGACCACTAGCATCAGGGATCTTTATTTTCATGATAGGCTGGTGATCAGGGAGGAAGGAGGAGCCACTAGCTTCAGGGATATGTATTGTCATGATGGGCTGGTGATCGGATGGAGGGGGGGACCATAGCACCAGGGATATTTTTGTTCATTAGTGGCTAGCAATTGGAGGGGGACACTAGCACCAGAGATATGTATTTTCATGATGAGCTGGAGATTGCAGGGAGGGGACTACTAGCACCAGGGATACCTACAAAAGGCATTGGACAGGGAAAGAGGTGTCCATGACACATTACCTGCCTCTGCTACCCATTCAAATGGGCCCATAATGGGCATGTAAATGGCCACTTAGCACCTTGCATGCCCAATGGGCTCATTTGCATGGGTCCCTTTGAATATTGCAGATAGTGCTCTGGTTCTATTCATGCTTGTTGCCCACTGTGACAGCCATGTCCAGGCAGTGCTACTTCAATTAGCATTGCTCTGATATGGGCCTATATTCAGTCAGATAGCACTGGTGTACTATCTGACTGCATATGGCATCCTCAGACCCCTGGGCAATTGGTAAGTTGAGCACCAACTTTTGTGCTCTGCTTTGCACTTTACTGAATATTGGGCCTCAGGCTTTTAAATTCTTAATTGGTGCTTTAATCTTTCATATTATGCCTTCAAATTAACCAACTTGTATTATTTCTAAGTACTCCACAGTAATCAATTTGGTCAATTCAGTTATCCAACTCAATACTTTAGAGGCTTGTTTTACGTTTAACACAAAATAATTAAATTAAACAACCAAACAAATAACCACATCTAATTTAAAAATAGAGTAGTTTTACCTAATTGGTACTCCGGGGCAGTTGACTTAATATTTATATGTTTTCAATTCTTAAAATTTAAGTTTATTAATATTGAACTAGTAAACCAATACATTCTAAAATATTATCACACTTAAAACATTATTTACCAGAATTCATGCAAAATGCTGAATACTAAAATTGATCTAAATACTTAGAGTTCAAACATTTCCAACCCTTAAATTAAGTCTAAAATATTAGCCAGTGGTAGCTTAGTGTGCTAAAAATAGTTTTCCTGTATATGTTGCTATTTTATTCAGTATTTTTTTTAATATTTTCTACAATATTCTGCAGTGTTTTATAAAAATAACATACTTGTACATAGGTATATTAACTAAATATTTAAATCCCTTCAAAGAGTTGTATCGGCATGTCGAGTTTTCAGAACTCCAACACCTACAACAGCATCTGGGTAAACAAACCACTTCTTCTGAGTTACCATTTCTCAACAGTTGTAAAAGTGTAGAGATGTACTCTGTTTTTAACTTATTAAGATTGCAGTCAGGAGTATACTCTTTAGGTTGATAAAAAATACCACAAACTTTATTTGTGGCTATCTGCAGCTCCAGCTTAAAATATCAACTAGCTTGGTTATTGTTATCTCTTAGAAAGCACAACCACTTTCAAAGGCCAATGTCACTCTTAACATATGAATTTTACCTGTGCTTTCTCATTCATGTTACTAGCCACTTTGCCAAGATGTGCTAGTGCACCCCTCTTTGACCACAAACTCACTAATGGTGTCCAAGGTTAGGTTTTTGTACCCATAGCAGTTGACAACTCCTCAACATGAACACACTGCTTAAATGTTGCAGGTGTAACAGATAAAGAGCAGGAAATAGGTTGTGTTTTGACCAAACATGAAAATTGCCATGAACGCCCGACATGAGAAGCATGAGGAACATGAGAAACATGTGAACAAAAAATCAGCTCCAAAAGCTTTAGAAAATTTAAATGCAGTCAAAAAATTACAGAATGCTACAAAAGCCAAATCCAAGAATAAGTATATAAGAAAAAAAATAAAATATGATATACCTCTTCACATACATCTAAGTTTAATGTTGATATTAATTTCTGCTATTGGCAACTTTGCCAAATGAGGTCATTATCTGTAATCCCTCACAAGTGAACTTCCACTGTACTGTTTTGAAATGAACAGCATTGTAGAGAAATGTGTATTCTACTTTTTAATTTCATTATTCACTTACTGATCCTCTGCTGTGTTGTCAGACCAATATGAGCTATGTGAACTCGCACTGCTATACTGCCAAAAACAAAATTGTCCAAAGTAAAGCAAATCCTACCTGCAATAATGAACACATAGTGCAGCCAATGAGATTTCAATAAAAAAATATACTATACTGTTCAAAAAATAAAATGATACTTTTACTGTATGTCGGGAATGGACTCTGCATCAATGAGGATGATGCTGCATGCTCAGGCACACCTCACATGACTTCAAGGCCTGGGTCAATGACGAACATTTGCAATTTGATTATAACTTCCTCCAGTTGATGTCATTGCTGAGCCTGTCACAAGCTGTTGCTTCTGAGATCCACAGTTATGGTCATGCCTTGTACTTGGTGTTTCTCATTGGGTCTTGAGGTTTCTGATCTCAGGATTGATCAGTTGTCTGGTCAGATCACTGAACAGTGAGGTTTTTGTTCGGGGCCCCCATGTAAGTCCCTCCTCTGTGGAAATGATTCACTACTGCCCTTTGAAGTGTTGTCCCCAGAGGGATTGATGGCAGTGATGGATCTTTCCTGTGGGAATGTTGCATGTGTGGCAGTGCTGGGTGAGGTGGTTGCAGTCCATAATGAGGCTGTTTCCAAGGCACTTGATGTTGTTGCACCAATCCATGTATGACCCAGGTTTTCACTTGAGACCCCCATGGTTTGATGGAGACCTCAAGGAGATAAAGACCAAAGGACGGAGGTTGGAGCATTGCTGGTGGAGAACTTAGTCTGAGGAGGATAGACTGGCTTTGAGACTTCACTGTGGTGAATATCAAAGGAAAAGCTCTCCTAAAAAGGCAGTGTTCCTATCCAGAGAGATTGTTGCAGGGAGGAACAGACCAGCTCTGCTTTTTTAAACTTTGAACAGTCTTCTCCATCCTGCCTGACTACAGCTGAACAATGCATTTTCAGTCACTCAGTGCTAGGAATTTAATCAGTTCTTCTGTGACACGGTGTCCTCCATCAGGGCTGGGATCTCCCAAACATGGCCCATGCCGCCTGGCAGTGGTGAGTCGGGTGTGTCGGGAAGCACTCTTATTGCTTGGAGCAAGATTAGGCCAGTTGGGGTGGTTGAGGTCTGTGAGGTGATCTCGAAGCTGCAGCCCACATATTGTGAGCTGGACCTAGGCCTGACTCATCTCCTAATGGGATGTGTTAAATCTGTTGGTTCAGTGTTTGCTGAGATTGTTAAGTGTCTGCTTTCTGAGGGTTGCTTTCCTGATGCCTTGAAAGAGGCATTGGTGAGACCCTTCCAAAAGAAACTAACTCGTGTCCCTGACATCTTGGTGAATTATAGACCTGTCTTTAACCTCCCATTTTTAGGGAAGGTTATTAAGAAAGTGCTGGCTCTGCAGTCCAAGCCACACCTCGTGGCTTATGACATCTATGAGCCTCCCCAGTCTGGTTTTCAGTCAAGGCATAGCACAGAAATGGCACTAGTCAGAGTGCAAAATGATCTCCTCCAGGTGAGGGATAGAGGAGAGTGGTCAATTCTCCTTCTTCTTGCTCTCTCCTCAGCATTCAATACTGTGGACCATGCAGTGCTGCTGGGTCTCATAAGAGAGCTGTGTGGACTCACCAGTACTGTCATCAACTGGTTCAAGTCCTTCCTTACAGGCAGGATGCAGCGGGTGCTGATGGGAAATTTCTCATCCTGCCCGAAGCCCCTGCCTTGTGGAGTTCCCCAGGGTTCGATCCTGTTGTCTGCATTGCTTACAGTGTATATGCCTCTCCTGCTGTACATGTCATTTGTACCCGAGACAGATGGTACTGTGGAGGTGCTAAATAAAAGCCTGGCCAAGATACAGGGCTGGATAGCTTTTAGCTGGCTAAAACTCAGTCCAGACAAGATGGAGGTGCGGGTGATAGACCCTGGTCATTGACAGGATGTGGATGCTGTTGGGAGAGGAACAGGACTATTCCTTGGATCCACTGCCTTGACGATATCCACCAAGGTGAAGAATCTGGGCATCATCCTTGATGACAGATTGACACTTGAGGCTCAGGTGTCATCCATTGTCAAGAGTGGTTTTCACCACTTAAGGAATGTGGTCCAGATTAAGGCCTTGATTCCACTTGACCACTTGCCCTCACTAGTACACACTTTTGTGACATCCCAGCCTGACTACTGCAACACTCTGTACCTCGGGGTCACTGAAGGGGTTCTCCAGCACCTGCATCTGGTGCAGACCACAGCAGCCTGGTTATTGACAGGCCATTCGAGGTCCTGTCATGTGACCCTGGTTTTATGTGACCTGCATTGACTGCTGGTTGGGTGGAGAATCATCTTTATAGTGGGCTTGCTCACTATAAGACCCTACATGGATCAGGCCCTGGTTAAACAAATGACCAACTGACTCCAGCCCATCCTGTACACTTGCTCTGCCCCTCCACCGAGGGCCTCCTAACAGTTCCCGTGGCCTGCCTCAAATCCTCTGGAGACTGTGCATTCGAGGTGGTGGACCCAGTACCATGGAACTCACTGCCAAGACCCATAAGGGAGGCCACATCGGTGAAGACTTTTAAGCGGAGCCTAAAGGTATATCTTTTCAGAAAGGCATATGCAGATTGCTAAAACTTATTAAACTGCTATAATTCTTATGTAAATTTTTTAGCTAATTTTAAATTGCTGTAATTTATTATTTGTGTTTTTATATTACTGCTAAATGTATGCTTTGCCTTGCTTGTATAGAGCCCAGAGCCTCAAGGATGGGGTGCTCTAAAATTAAAAATTACTTACTTACTTTGCTTATTTACATACTGTACACCTCCAGGTACCAAACCACCATGGCACATAGGGAGATTAACCATATAGTCAATGAAATCTGTGTAAAAGCATCCCCTGGCAGATGGTGAATAGGAAAGGTGATAGTTAAAAGAAGGTATTAACTCTACAGGAACTTGGGACAGCAGATAAAGCTGGCAATAAGTGAGGGTGGCAGATTTTTTATTTATTTATTTTTATTTAGTGTTTGTTGACCGGGTAAGTGCACTAGACAAATCCTTCCTATTTTCTGGTATGACTCGGGGGAGGGGGATACAGATGAATGCCAACTGACCATGAATCAGATTAAGATGTTGGTGGCATTTTTAGTGAATGAGGGAAATTTGGCCAGGACACCAAGGAAATTCCTCTACTCTGTTTTCTGTGAGCAGGGGGTTCCCTTTTGTCGGTGACTCCAAGATGGCCGCCTCCCCGGCTGGAGTGGAGCAGCAGATGGTCTTAGAGGAGAAGGCATCTATCTTAATTTCACCACAAGATGTGTCAGATTCAAGTATGGTGGATCCTGCGATAGGAGATATCCATAATGCTACTGACCCAATGGTGGTGGAGATGGAGAACCTAGTGGTACCTATATCAGGAAATGATGATGTGGACAAGCTTTTAAATACGGAGGATGAAGAGGTGGAACAATCTCCTGAGTGCAATGTATCCGCAGTTTCTTGTCCTGAAGTGAAAGCCTTATTGGAGCAGCTGTTGGCTGCTGAGCAGCAGTATTTCCTTATGAAGTCCTGGCTTCAGAAACAGATTAGGGATTGTCAAACTGACAATTGTGCATTTGCTTTTTGATTGCACTTTGCCCGCTTGGCGAAAATGGCATATAAGTACCTTACGAGTACTGATGACATGTTTTAAATGGCAGATTTGGTTAGCTAGATGTAGCTTTACATTACAGCAAAAGGTGGGAACTCATGCTGGAATTTTAAAGAAAGTAGAACTTGATTTGAAACAGTTATTCCTTAAAGAACCAACTCAATTTTCTAGAGACAAACTGTTCACATTATGGAAAGGCCTTCCCTAGATTACAACCTCTAATGCACCAATAACTTGATAATTGGTCACCAGCATATGCTTACTGTTTAGTTATCTCATGCAGTATCAGACTATTTTGGCTTACTTTTCTGTTCTTTTTGGGGTTTGTGAAAAGCGATTATTTCATTTATTGCTTTGTCAATTATTTCCCTTCTTTTATTAAAAGGGAGGGGGAGGTTCTTATTGTTTTCAGTTTTGGGGTGCTCTAAGTATTATTTCTGTTTAAAGTTTGCATTTCAATATTCTTTTATGTTTTTTCTCCCTATGTTTTAGCTGGGTTCAAGCTTTTCTTATTTATTGTTTTTGTTGAAATGATGTATTATCTGCTTCTGTTTTTTTTTCTACTTTTTTCCCTGTTTTTTTATGATTTGTATGAAGTAATACTGTTTGATTGTTTTTCATTTTATGTTTATCAAAAAATTCCCCTACTCTTTTAGTGGGAGAGGGTTCTTTTCTGTCTTGGGATTAGATTTGAGTTCTACTTCTGTATTAGACAGCCTGTTTGGATATGTATGACTGTAATATTTATTTGCTTCTATTATGATTTGTACTTTTATTTTGTGTGAGGCAACACTGCTTTGTATTGTTTTGATGTTGTTCTTCTAATAAAAAATTCCCCTACTCTTTTTGATAAGTGCCATGGGATCTTTAACATCCACCAGAACTACCACAAATCCAAGCAGATAAAAGATGGGTGGATAAATGAGGAAGCATTTCTCACTGTATATATATTCATGGCAAATAACTCTGTTAATGTACTGGTTAGAGCTCAACATGACACCACAAAAGTACATACAAATGCAGTTGCACTGATGTAAGCATACAGCACATACAGCATACTGCACTTTAAAAAAACATACTCCATCAATGCATTTGTGTCATCTGGAAATAGCCATATGTTGTTTGTCTTACCTGATGATGGCTGTCTGTGGTTGCTTGTGCGATCTTGTCATTTTGTTCTGGGAGGGGGAGTTACAGTTGAAAATATTAGCTCCACATTCCCATACTTTTGAGGCATTAACTGTTGCATTAACATATTTTTTCAATGAATTTCTTTTCTTTTTGAGAAAGTTAATAAAATATATATGTACTTTTACAAACTTTTTTCCCATCAAACACTAACACATGTATTTGGTTGATGCTGCTTGTATGGCCACCCCTGCTCCTGATGTATCATCTTGCTTGATGTACCCTGTACATTCTCAAATTTGTCAATCTTGTTTTTGAGGTGGGATCTCAAGAACTGCATGGGTGCTATACAAATTATATAGTGCGGTGTTATAAAAACAAATCCTATACCACAGCCTTAAGTGCATCAGAATAATTTGCAAAAGGCCCTGTTGACCCTATGCAAATTCCACAGTGCAATGTTAGAAATTGTGTAGCATGGCATCATATGCATTTTAGTCCTTATGCAAATTCAACAGTGCAGTAAATGTGCACTTTTGGGCCCTACACAAATATGATACAACGCTTTGTATACATCAGCAAATTTTAGGTAGGGATTGTTATGTGCATACACATTTTGCGTAGTGCACCTCTTTTCCCATGCATAACCCTTACCATGGCATTACAAGCAAACCCTGCAGTCCCACATAATGACCCCTGTGCACTACTAGGGCGGAGGTATGTGGAATCAGTGTGTACCCTGCCCACGAAGCTGTGCACCCATGGACAGGTGTGCACCAAACGGTATTCACTACTGGCTGCCACCTATCCATGGCCCTGCTCCCTGGCATGCAGGACTCTGCAGGGTGGCCAAGGCTGGGGATGCAGACCTTGCTGGGCATCCAATCGCATGCCTGAACTGGGTCACAGAGTGGATCACCTCCACAGTAGGGCACACATTGGCAGCACACCCCATGGAAGACCAATGTCCAGCGGCTGTGGTGGTGAGAGGAGGGCAATGCTGCTGGCTCTTCCATGATGTGGTCCCAGAGTGGGTTTCAGGGACAGGATGGGGAGTCTGTTGGTGGTGCAGGGGGGCACTGTACCCCACAACATGCCTGGGTGGGCCGGGGCAGGGGTTGACCGGAAGTGCCATTTGGGGGGAAGCATCCATGAGCCATTGCTGATGTGAGTATAGTGAGGATGACAGGTAGATGCTGTGCACTGACATGTGCTGGGTGGGGCTGGGCAGCCATGGGGTGGTCTGGCAGCAGTGGTCCCATTGGCAATGTAGGTTCACCACCCCAGCTGGGTTATGAACAGTAGTGTGCATGGGGCACATTGGGGGCTTACAGCAGGGTTTTTCCAGTCATACCCTGCACCCTCCTTCACACCCCCACAGCCAGGACTACATCCCTTAGTGCATAGTGCATAGTGCTGGCCCACTTCTCACCCACCCCCAGCGCATTGCTCATTGTGTGACAAGGGGATTGGGTGCATAGGTGCTGTACACCCCCATTGGTGCATCCCACTCAGGGGTGCAATGGGTGTGGGGTAGCTATGTGCCCAAGACATGTGGCATATAGCCACTTCACCCATTAGTGCATAGGAGCCATGGTGTATAACAACCCAATTGTACCACAGTGCATGTCCAATGTTTCAATAGTTATGTCCCAAATTCTCAGAAGTCATATTTTAAGCCTCCATGACCTCCACTGAAGTGACAAAGTTTCAATCCAACCTGATCAATGGGTTTTATGGAGTTACTCTGTAAAGCACATTTCCAAGCAGAAGTGACATTTTTCATCCACTGTGGTTGCCTAAGGGACTTAAAAAATAAGATTATTTTAAATCTTGTGGGAAAATAAATTCTTAAAAACTGGCTGAGTTATGAGCAAAAGTTGCTTTTTGGTACCATGTCCAAATTTTTATGTTGTGAATCAGTATTCTTAGGCTGTACTTTTTCGTGCCCTAAACATTATCAGTTTGCAACGTAAGAATGTAAAACCCTCACTAAGCTTAGCTACCTAAGATTTCAGAGTGTACAAAAAAAAGTATTTCTGGAGAATTTTTCATAAAAAAACACTCCAAAATCTAGCAAAATTGGTCCTATTGGTAGACTCAGTGTTTTTTTTTTTAAATAATAATTTTTATGCTTTTTCAGGTATTTGTTGCCCAAATGAAAAACAAGATGGTGACACTCAGGACCTAATTTTTGTCTTATGAAATAAAATCAACTCACGACTTGACATTCTTAGGTCACAGGAAACAGCTATACTTAGCATACTCAGAAGCCAATTTTTTAACTCAAGAACTAGTTACATTTTTAACAAACTTTCTGAAAGGCACTTCCTTGGGCTGAGCCCCTATTACCCTGAACATTTTGGAACAAAACCCAAATTGTTTTCACTCTAGATGTGAGCAAATAAATTGTAAGAAAAGTGCATTTTTTCTTATTTTATACTCACTGGATCTGAGAATGTGGATAAGCAGCCATCATGAGACTGGTTAAATCATAAGCGTGTGGCACCCTGACCATGCATGCAAACCTTCATACAATATCCTCAGACAGTGCCAAAGTTATTAAAGTTCATAGCTCATGACTTAGAATAAAACATTTCTCATGACATAAGAATCAGCTGAAGTCCTAAAAATTATTAGATTGAAAGAAAGAGCTATCTTGAAAACCCCACTGAGCATGGTCAGAAGCAACATTTTTAAAACCTTGTAACTTGAGAATAGACTAATATTTTGTCATATAAATTTCAAAGGGCACCTCCTTGGCCAAGCCGCTGCTACCACGAAAATGTTGGATCTAATTCCAAACCATTTTTTACTCTAGATGTGAGCAAAACAACAACCAAAAAGTGAGTTTCTAAAATGTTTCTACACTCCCTCTAGCTTGGAATTTGGACAAGTGGCTGTTCCAAAACTTGCTAAATCATACAACCTAGTACCCTGAGAATGCATACAACACTTCATACAGTTTTATCAAACTCTGTCAAAGTTATTAAGGCTCAATAATCAAGAAAAAATATTTGCCTCATGACATAAGAACTGGTTCATTACCAAAAAATTCTTAGGTTGCATCAAACATCTATCCTGAAAAACCTACTAAGCATGCTCAGAAGCAACATTTTCCTTATAATGTAAGAACCAATTAGTATTTTTACATGAAATCTTCAAAGGGCACCTCCTTGGGCCAAGCTGCTTAAACTCTGAAAATAATAATTTTGTAGGAAAATTGCAAAACATTTTTTTAACTCCTTTGGTCTTGGAATCCAGGTGAGCAGCTATCATGAAACTTGCCGGATTGTACAAATTTGTAACCCTATATGCACTTGCAAAAATGTCATGTAATTTTGTCAAACAGAACCAAAGTTATTAAGGTGCAAAAATCAAAAGTTAAACATTAGTAACCCTAACTATACTGGTGCTACTTATATATCTGAATAGAAACATAGAAAGCAATAGGGATGGGGGAAGTTTGAACAGTCACTCTAGGCCTGCCCTTTCTACCATTCTAAAGTTAGTGTCCATTTTTCTGCATTGGTGAGAGAATGACTAATGACTTTTCCCTCCAGTTCTATTAAATGTTCCTGAAAATAAACAAGTTACTAATTAGAAAATGTAATTGGCCATGTGAACAAGATACAATGACTAATACTTGGCTCACCATTCATTCTAAAGCCACTTACTCATTATCTGTTCTGTTCTCCTATAAATATATTATGCCTATATATAAATGGCCATTTCATCCAACATAGCTCATTTTATCTTTTAGATATCACATCTTTGAATGACTGATCTTTTTTCTAACTTGACTGCCATTGCATAATTCATTTGTTTTTTCAGATTAACCATAATGTCTTGTATTACAGTGGTGCTCTTTGAAATGTTATAACTGAAGATATCCTGACACAATTATCATAATACTCTAGTCTTAACTTATTCCAACTCTAGGAATTGGTACTGTTTAAGATATGTTAAGTTGATAGAATTAGCTGTTGTTAACCAGAGGCACTGAGAGTTATTGATTGACATGCTGTGATTGGCAAGACACACCACTGAGCACCACTAAATGGGGCAAGTGAAGTTTTGCGTTTCTTCAACAGATTGTGGATGGTTAATTTGGCTAGACATGAAAAATCACTGAGGAATACATACAACAAAAATATTCATTTTTTTTATTAACTTCAGGTCAGTTAATGTGGATGATAACTTTTATTTAAACATCGAGATTTGCAGCACAATGTTTTCAGGCAGCACCCACTGAATGTGCAGCTGAGTCATCATATCATAATTAGCCATAGAGTAGACAAATGTATTCTTGTATGCTCCTCTAGAATGTTGTTGACTACAGGGGTGAAGGGTGGGGTGCTCCTTTTGTAATACATATGGTATACCTAGTTCTACAGTCCTGTAAAATGGTGAATCTGAACAACATGTTTCGAACTTCATACCATTTGTTTGTATACCAAAGTATTACATGAAGGGGCAGAATTTCACTCATTCTTAAAAACAGAGCTTTAATAAATGTATCATTTTGGGTGGGGGGCCATATCAGATTGGTCTTACAAACTGAACACTAGACTTACTTCATTTTTTTAAAAGATACAGTCTTAAAGCTTTATCTCTAAAATAAATCTGAGATATCTTTTCATCTAATAAATATTTCATGTTTTGTTTTATCTATGAACTTTTCCCAAAAAATTGTGTGGAAACCATCTGCGGCTCATGATCAACAAATTGTGCCAGTGTTCTGATACAAGCTCCCTCATTAATATTTATTCTCAGAAGGGAGGCAAATATTTTTGTAACTCCAACCTAGCTTCTCCAATCACTTTAATGCATAACATATAATAATAATCAGCAATGAAGCACTATTATACGGGAAAGCAGAGAATCTACATTGCCCACGGTATCTGAGCTGCTGTGCCTGTCTGGAAGGAGGTGTTGAATAACCCCCATCCCCACACACACTTATACATGGAGACCCACTTGCACCAGCTTTTTCTAGGAGCTGCAGGAATTTCAGGGGCTTTGAAAATCCAGCCCAAATTTTTCAAATTTTATAATTATTTAATCGAATACTTCAGAGGTGGAATAGGGAATATACAATTTGGCCAGTATTTGCCAGCTGTCATATTTTTGTCATGAACTTTAATTAAGTGGTAAGACTTTCAAGTACAAAATGACAATGCTGATTTTTGCTGTTTGTAGATACATAAGTACCTACAGTGGAGTTAGAAAGGATGTAGTGCAGTACCTTCCACTATTTCTACAGAATGCTGCAGTATGCAGCAGAGAACATGAACCATAGAAAACTTGAATTTGCTGGCAGATAAAGACCGTTAGGCCAAACTAATCTGCCCATTTTTCTCTCTGCCTACAGTATCACTGCAGATCCTACTTGATCTATGGTATGTTATCCTTCCCCCCTCCCTGTCCCCTAAGATTTCCTTGTTTCTATGCCATGCATTTTTCAAACCCCACCACTGTTTTCACTCCCACCACCTTAGTTGAATGTCTGTTCCTGGAATCCACCACTCTTTCTGTGAAAAAGTACTTCCTCACATCTCTCAAGAAATATACCCTTCTATGGCTTTATATCACGTCCCCCTGCTCATGAGCACCTTTGTTTCCTTCCCTCTTGTAACTTATTGCTCCCTTTAGGTATTTAAAGGTCTAAGTCATATCCCACTCTCCCTCATCTCCTCCAGTATGTCCATATTCAGGTCCTTTAGTCTCTCCTCATAGGGCTTCTGATCCAGACCCTGCACCATTTTAGTTGCCCTCCTCTGGACCACCGCCACTCTACCTATATCCTTTCAGAAATGTGAGGCTTGATTTTTGAAGGCACCATTAGAATAGTACATGCTGCACTGAACTGCTGCCTTTGGCAAACCCAGGTGCACCTGGTATACTGCATCTGATTTTATAAAAAGTGAAGTCTGGGTGCCAAACTCACTGGGTTTTCCGCAAGCTGACAGCTGCCCCAATGAAATGGCACACCAGAGGGGCATGCTGCAGGCCATAGGATGGGCTTGTGGCAGCAGTGGCCAGCGACTGTGACATAACGGTCAGTCACCCTGATGGCTGGTGGGTCTTCCAGGGCATGCCCTGCCTGGGAAGGGGGTGACAACTTCCCCTGAGTGAGTAAGGGCAGGGACTGTGTGGGTCCAGGTGGGAGGAAAGCACAAGTTTCACCACAGGGAGGGTTGTGGCTCTGACCTACCATGGACTACTGGCTGCTCCAGCAGTTGTCTGGCAGGTGTTGGGGTGGTATGGGCACCTTCACCAGGGGGGCACAGGATCATCCCCTCACACAGCAAGGGTTGTGGTAGTGACACATGGCAGGTTAGACCAGATACCAGCTGGTGTAATGACAGGGTCCATGCACCCATTAGGGGGCTTCCAAAATCCCAAATGAGGGGATATGGCAGCTCTGACATGGTACAATCCCCCTTATACCATGGTGCACCAGTGAAGTCATCTTAAGGATGGCACAAGCCCAGTTTGTGATTATGGTCCCCATAGTGGTGCACAGACCTTTACAAAATCAGAACTGGCACAAGGTGTAGTACAAGGAGCCCTTTGCACCATTTCTCCTTGATGCAAGCCCCTTGTGCCAGTCCTGATCTTTAAAAAATCAGGCCCGTGTCCTCCAGTACAGAACACAGTACTCCAGGTGGGGTCTTACCAAAGATGGTAATGGCAATGTCAATGGCAATTTGATTTATATGGCACCCAATCCTTGAGGATCTGAGTGCCTTAAAATAAATAACAAATAAAACAATAATTAAATAACAAAACTATGGATCATCTAAAATCAAGAGTCCAGGCCAAAACATAAATTAAACTAGTGGGTTTTCAAAGATCTTTTAAAAGCAGTCAGTGAAGGAGCATATCTCACTTCCTGGGGAAGGGCAATGCAAAGAGTCAGGGCTGTTGCCCTTGAATGTTCTGTCACCCAGAGATTTTAGCTGAGATCTGGGTATGAACAAATGATTTGCCTCCACTGACTAGAGGATACGACCAGCAGTATATGGCACCAGAAGGTCTTGCAGGTAGCCCATATCCAGACCATGCAGGGCCTTGTAGGCCAACAATCAAACCTTAAAGCTAATGCACCACCTCACCAAGAGCGAGGAGAGAGCACGGATAACTGGCATGATATGCTTGGAATGGGATGTCGCAGTGACCAGTCAAGCTGCTGCATTCCCAGTTAGCTGCAGGCAATGCATCAGCCTCATGGATAACCGAAGATAGGGAGCATTACAGTAATCTAACCTAGATGAGATGAGGATGTGCACTAGCATTGCCAGATCAGTCAGTTCAAGAAAAGGCTTGATCCAGATGACGTTATGAAGATGGTATAAGCCACTGCACAAAACAGCTGACACCTGGAACTCCAGAGTCAGTTTGAAGTCTACAGAGACCAACAGATTCTTCACCCTCTCTGAGGCATGAAGGGCCATGCTGTCCAACAGAGGTAGGACTGCACTACTGCTACTGTAGATGCCACAGAACCTGATCAGCCTGGTAACACCGCTGTCTTGGATGGATTAAACCTAAGCCAGCAAGCTGCCATCCTATCTTGGATTTCTCTAAGAGACCCACTCAGTTTCAGGACAGCAACACTATCATTGGGGGCCCAGGACACATGCAGCTAGTTGTCATCAGTGTAGCAATGAAATGCCAGGCAGTAGTGTCTAATGATCTCCCCCAGTGGCAGCATGTACATGGAAAATAATATGGGAGCAGAATCACCACCTGAGGCATGCCACAGTAGAGTGCAGCACTGCTTGATGTAAAGGAGGTGAATCTCACCTGCTGCATTGTGCCAGACATGTAGGGCTAAAACCACCACAGCACTGTTCCTGAGAGTTCCACATAGTACCTAAGGGGATCCAGGAACACCCCATGATCCACTATGTAAAATGCCAAAGACAGGTCTAGAAGGACAAGAATGGAATGTCATCTGCTATCTCTCACCAAGAGGAGATCACTGTGCACCCAGACAAAGGCAGGTTCCGTACGATGGCGAGACTGGAAACCAGATTGAAAAGGCTTGTACATGTTGTATCTCTCCAGGATTTTTTTACTAGTTTTACTGCCACAACCTTCCTGATCAACTTCCCAAGTAAAAAGGAAGGTTTGAGACAAGTCCGTAATTGGAGAGACCATCAGGGTCCAGGGAAACCTTCTTAAGGAGAGGCCTCATCACAGTTTTTTGAAGGGTGGATGGAAAGGTACCCTCCTGAAGTGAACACTTGATGATCCCTACCACAATTGGACTGTACAAATCTATACAGAGGCAATGCCACCTCCGTCTTTTTGCTGGCATTGCCCCACCCTATGCACCTCAACATCCTGATAGCCCTCCCATCTACCTTGTCACACTGCCTGACCCCATTTAAGTCATACACACCATGGATATTGAGAGAGCTCTCATTTGGGTCTCACTGACCGCTAAACTGGTGGGTGCTCACAAACAGAGGAGCAAACCAAAGCACAGAAACCTAAAAAAGATTTCTAAAGTGTTGCAGCACACTGTAGCAGAGAATCACCATATGTAAACACCAAAGAGGCTTACTTGTTTCAAGCCTTCTTTTATTCAGTGCAATATATAAAAGTGTAAGGACAAATAATTACCCATTGCTAAAGTGCAGTGCAATACAAATGCAAACTATATGCGAGTAAAATAAATCACCACCAACACCAGCATTGTGCTTCACTCGTGCGGACACTTAGGCAGCCTACAGACCAGCGTGCGACCTGTTGGGCATGCACAACATGCTGGCGTTTCAGCGAAATGCCTTCCTCAGAGCTGATTGGCTCATATTCTGGGTTTGATTTAAATAGCAGTTCATCTGCCTTTCAACCACCCCTTGTGAGATCAGCTGGGGAGGGAGTTCAAAAACTATTCATTAAAGTGTCATTGCTTCTACTACAAATATAAAAACAAACCAAAATAATGAAACATTACAACAGTCATGTGCTTAAACTGGAATAAAAAAAAAAACTAACCATTAACACCAAAGGTATAGAATTATTATATACTGATAGTTATCAATCACACAAATATACAGACATCTGACAAATAACAACCCATAGGCAACTCTTCATTAAGCCCACAAGGAGTCAGAGTATTCAACGTAAAAATCCATAAGGTTTCTCGCTGGGAGATTTCATTTCCTAAGTCTCCTCCTCGTTTTCCCAGTGTGACCTTCTCGACTGCCACAAATTTAAGACCAACTGGTGAAGCATGATGCATCTGTTCAAAATGTCTTGCCACTGAACTACTCTGTACTTTGTTCCTGATTGTCGACTTGTGTTCACAAATCCTTTCTTTTAATGTTCTTTTCGTTTGTCCCACATAGCCTAATCCACAAGGGCATGTTAATAAATAAATCACATTGACACCTGAACATTTCAGAAATGAATATATTTGAAATCTCTGCCCTGTGCATGCATGTTTAAAATCTGGAGTATCATTTGTAGTATTACACTGCGCACAGTGTCCGCACATAAAGCCTCCTTTGGGGGGGGGGGGGCGGCAACCATGTTTGTTTCTCTTCACCTGGCAAATATAAACTCTGAACAAGTCCGTCTCTCAGATTTCTTCCCTTCTTATGTACAATTCTTAAGTTCTCATTTGTGGCCCTTTAAACATCCTGTCCTTGCTAACAATATTCCAATGTTTCCTTATAATATTGGATACCTTTGTTAGTTATTTAACCAGGACTAGCACACTAAGTTGAAAGCTTTTTTACAGGTGCGACCTGGGAGCACAAGAAAGTTAAGTGACTCACTTAGGGTCACACTGTATGCAAGTGGAAGCTGTGGGGTTCAAACCCAGGCCTGGTCTGCTGGATCTCACCAGAGTTGCAGCTCAGAGCCTTAAACTACTGCACTATACTGCCTCCCTAACAATTACTATAACTTAGAACACGTCATTGGCTGTTCAACATTTTCTTTTTCTTTTCAGTGTAACAGATTATTTCTTGGACTGTGCAAATCTATACAGAGGCAATACCACCTCCATCTTTTTTCTGCCATTGCCCCACCCTATGCACCCCAACATCCCGATAGCCCTCCCATCTACCTTGTCGCACTGCCTGGCCACATTTAAGTCATCCCATGTGATTACCACTAGGTATCTTGCCTGTTTGGTGGTCATCAGTACCACACCAGGCATTTTGTACTCCACCCCTCGGTTTCTGTGCCCAAAGTACATTATTTTGCACTTTTTTGCATTGAAATCCAGCTGCCATACCCTTGATCACTCCTCAAGTTTTTTCAGGTCACTGTTCATACTTTCTGCCCCCTCTGGAGTGTTCACCCTATTGCAGATGTTGGTGTCATACACAAGGAGGCAGATCCTCTGGAATGTGACTTATGAAGGCATTAAAGAGGACTGGTTCCAGCACTGATCCATGATGCACTCTGCTGGTCACCCTCCCTTCCTCTGCATGAACTCCATTTATCACTCCCCTATGCTGCCTATCCCTTATCTGATTTCTAACCCAGTTAACCACCTTTGGACCCACCCCTAAGCTACCCAGCTTGCTTAGGGATATCCTATGTTCAATGGTGTTGAAAACCTTACTGAAATCTAGTTAGGCTATGTCCACTGATCCACCCTGATCTACTTCCTTGGTCACCCAGTCAAAGAAATATATCAGATTCATTTGACATGATCTACCTCCCATGAATCCATGTTGCCTCAGGTTCTGTAACTCCTTAGGTTCAAGATATTCCACAATCCTTTCCTTCAGCAGTGATTCCATTAACTTTCTCACACTGTCGGGTTGAGTGGCCTGTAATTGCCAGTCACATTTCTGCTACCACTTTTGTGTAGCAGGACTACTTCCATCTTCCTCCAGCCCTCTGGAACTACTCTTCTTTGGTAGTAGTAGTAGTAGTAGCAGTAAATCATTTTTATTCAATCAAATGAATCAGGATGACTCCATTGAGCATAGCTCATTTTCAATGAGTTCCTATTGCACATAGTTACAAATTTCAAAAGGTACAAAAAGTTCCAGTATAAAAAAAAACACTCACTTTAATAGATATACAAAAATTACAGTTAATAATTAATTATACAAACTTTTACAGAGGTAGACAACATAACCCACACAACCCCTCTAAGTAGAGTAAATCATTTCATAATTTATGTGACAGCTTCACTGCAACAATTATATGACTGGGTCTCATCTTTTAGCCAGCTCTGGATCTCTTTTAATCTGACTGGGAAATTAAGTTGTCTGAGTCTGATGGGTACAGAATTCCATAATACTGTCTCTCTAGAAATGACTGTGGATCTTCCAGTCCCTAAGTTGAACCTAGGCACTGTAAATTCGATGCCTTTGGCTGACCTCAAATTATTCTTAATAGTTCTCAGTTGGAATAGCTCCAAAATATATTTGGGGAAATCCTCTTTCCACACCTTATGCATAAATTGTATGAGGTGGGATTGTTTGCGTTCTGAAGGTTTTTGCCAATTGAGTGAATGATACAAAACACGCCAATGAGTATTTCAAGGGACATCTAATCTAAAACAAGCAAATCTGTTAAACATTAAATCAACCCTCTCCAGCTGAGTACTGGAAGCCCCTGAATAGACTATGTCACCATAGTCCATAATGGGGATAATCATAGAATGTATTACTTGCAGCCTGATATCTGGAGTCATATTGCTTCTTAATCTGTATAAAAGGCCCAATCTCTTACCTAGAACCCGTTGGATTTTTACCCCTTCCGTGGTGGTCAGGACCAGACCCTGTTGATTCAAATCTGATTTATCCCCAAAAAGAATTGAGCTTTAGTACAATTGAGAACCAAAAGATGAGTAGCAAAAAATGTTTGTACTTGATTAAAAACCCACTGCAGTCGCTCATTAATCATAGCAACAGAGTCCCCTTCAACAAACATGATGGTGTCATCAGCATAAAGATGACACCTAACATCAACATTCTGAAATGTCAAATTATTAATGTATGTAACCCCTAGGTGGCACTATTCCAAGAGCTACTACCCCTGCCTGTTTGGCTATTAGCAGGTTAAGGGGCCTAGGTTCAGTGACAGGTGCCTCCGCCCAAAGGTCAGGGTAGATATTAGCCAGACTAACCAGGCCACAGCCCTCTGGGACACTGTGACCCCCCTTGTCTTCCACTAGTGGCCCATACAATACACAATATTTACCTTCACAATACCCCCGATATGCTCTGCACATACACATATATTTGGCACATACCCCCAGGACTGGTTTCTTCAGCTAGGCTCTGGGGACACCCTGTAAAATAAGGTGAGGCAATACAACAAGCAACAATACAATACCTTGCACATAAATTGACACCACAGTCAATGTAAATTGCAGAAAAAAGTAGATCTGATTTATTCGGGGTAGTAACTTGGGGGGGAGCAATCAGAGTAATTGGTTGGAACACTCTATCATTTAATCTGTGGTGTGGGTATCTACAATCCCTACTACAGTTACACTCTCTGGGTACCCAGTGGATGGAAAAGGGGCTAGCCAGGTCTGTTTTCCAGGGTAGGCCGGCGTTGCAGCTGGTTGGGGCCATGTGAAGGAAAGAAACAACATTACCACACACTAATTGTAATCCGGAGCCAGAGGGCTCAGTTCATGCAAAGGAAAAGAAATGACAGACAATCAGGTGAAACACTTTTGATTTAGCTATATGTTGCAGGGAGCTACCCTGTTTGTTATTCACGATACCCAAAGCTGAACACAGGATGGACGATGGTTGAGACGATAGATGGATTTGCTGGATTGCCAGAAGAAGCAGGACCCACACGAATCGCTACTGTGTTGTTCCTGTTCAGGCATGGAGCAGGGGAGCTGATCCCCTGGCAGGTCTCTCGTCGATGGATCTTCTCTGTGCAGCAGGGTAGGGAGACAAGGCCCTCATGGCAGGGCCCAACTGTATTGGGTAGCAGCGGATTCAGTCTGATTCGAGCTGGGTACAGCTTCCAGTCCTCAGCACACAACTCAGCTCAGGGGAAAACCAGATTGAGACCCCCCCCTCAAGTTCACAGCACATTAATATGTAAAGAAGGATTACTGTACCAGGCAGACTGCTCCTCGATCCTGATCGCAAAGTCACTGCTAAAACCTGGGAGCACAAAGATAGCTAGAGTTCCTGACAGGCCGATCACATTTAGCAAAATCTTCGGTCTTCTACAGATTGAGCCTAGTTTCACTTCAGTAGCTTCTTCGATCTCACTGAAACTGAATTAGTCTGAAACACACCTGTTTCCCTCTCAGGGCAGAAACAGGCAAACAGGCCAGAAGACAGGCCTTCCACACTTCTCCCGCATGAACTACGACACACTGGCTTGGCTATCATGAGCTGTCTTTTCTCTTCTCCTCCTAATATCGATCTGGCTTCTTTCTGTCCTTCTCTGCTCATCGTGCCCATAACTCGGGGCACAACAAAAGAATTCAGAGACGTGGTCTGAAATAAGCTCTCCTTTTCTCTCCACACAGGAGAGTTGAAGGCAGGCTGTCGAGACTCAGCCTTTCCACCAAGTCGCCACGCTGCTCTGTGGGGCAGCAGCTCCACGAGCTGCTCACTCTTCCAGCTCCATCTCAGTTCTGACCCTGGGCTGCAGGCAACTGGGGAATTTCCCTCTGATCCAAAAGATTCGGTTGGCTGATTCAGCTGTCAGTCACAACATGCTCCCCCTATAGGTGCAAAAAGGTGCCAACAGTCCCAAACTACAAATCCCGACTGGTAATCCACACAGTCCCACAGTAGCAGGCTCCATTTTAGAGTCCTCACGTACTGATTGGTCCAATTCGGCAGTTCGGGACCAAAATGGTGGGCTATGCTGAACAGTCCTTGCTGCAAATAAGGCAGGTTAGCACAAACCATTTTATTATTATTACTCTAAATGGTCCCCAACAATTAGTTACATCTTTCAGCAGGGCTCCCTCTGCACAAGTAGCGATGGCAGAAACGGAGCAAATATTCAGCAGCCTGGGCGGGACTCAGGCATGGAAACACACAGTCCCCCCTTTTAATTAATTATGACTGCAAACAGGCAGCCCTTAAAGAGACAGTACTATATACAGAGGCCACACAGGCACTCACGGGCAATACTTTTAAGTGCTAAACGCAGGACACCAACCTCGCAATGAGCATTTGGGGAAGCTCATGGAAGACTTTTCAGGAATCCCCATTTGTAGGGGGGTTACATCTATAGATTAAATAACAGTGACCCCAGGATAGAACCCTGGGGCACACTGGAATCTATTTTAACCATATTAGATTTATAAGGCCCAATTTCAGCATATTTTTTCTGTTAGTAAGATAAGAATCAAACCAACTAAGAGCTGGTCCTGACAATCCAATATCCTGGAGCCTGGACAGGAGAATGCAAGACTGCTTTCCACTGAGTTGTTAAATAAAACTGTCAGAGGTGCAGCCAGTACCCCATGAGCACCCTCAGGACCCTTGAATGCACCAAGTCTGGCCCCACTGCTTTATCCACTTTCAGATTAGCAAGACCCTTCAGGACTCTCTCCTTTGATAATGTATTTATACTCCTTACTTCTCTCCCTGATCACTTCTGTTTCCCCTGATAAACTTCACTATCCTCCTTCTTCTGCATCTTCTTATATTGTTCGAGTGCTACCCTCTTAACTTTTACTTTTTCTGCCACCTCTTTCAAGAACCAGTGATCTCCTTTTCCTCTTGCTTTTGCTCATTTGCTTGATGCAAAGGTTTGTTGCCCTCACTATGGCCCTTTTTATTTTCATCCACTGTTCCTCCATCCCTTTCAGGTCATCCCCTCTGCCTGGCCATCCCTGAGGCATTCACCCATCTTTGTAAAATCTGCCCTCCTATAGTCCAGGACCCTCACCCTTGTGTGGTTCAAATCCTTGGCTGCCCTTATACTGAACCACACTGTATGGTGATCATTGCTCCCCAGCTGACCTCCCTCCTTGATGTCTACAGCACTGTCCCTGTTGTTGAATACCAGGTCCAGTGTTGCTCTGTCATAGATGGTTCCCTGACTAGTTGCCTGAAAAACACCCCCTGAAGGGAGTCCAGAATGTCCCTGCTCACCATAACTGGGATGCTCCAATCTACATCTGGCAGACTTAAGTCCCCCACCAGCAATTCATATTCAGCAATCAGCACCAGGGCCTCCCTTTTCTGCTATTTTGCCAGTGGCTTCTACCTATACCTTATCTAACTCCTCTCCCAGTGCCAGACATCTGTATGTCACACCAGTGTGAATAGTGGCTCTGCTGCCTGTCTCCAGGGTGACCCACAGAACCCTGCCTCCCTGTATTCTCTGTATTTCTGATACTTTCATGCTTTCGCTCACATAAAGAATTTCTTTTCTTCCCACCCTGTCTTTACTAAACTGAGTACAGCCTGGTATGTCCATGCCCCAGTCATGGGTTTCAATGTGCCATGACTTGGTAATGGCCACAATATCCAGGTCGGCCACTGTCATGTTGGCCTCTAGGTTTGGAATCATATTTCCTAGACTTCTAGCTTTCCCAAACCTGGTCTTCCAGATTTTGTTAGCACTCTGCTCGTTACCCACTTTTCCCCTTTTTGTTCCTCCCCTTCCCCCTCTCTTGTTTTATGCTCCTATTTCCATTCACCTTTGTCTCTATCACCCTGCTTCCTTCATTACTTTGCACCCTCAGGGATCAGTCTCCCCTTGGGTTCCCCCACCCTCTAACTCATCCTCTAGTGGGGCAGTTTCTGCCTCCTCAATTTCTTCCACCACTCCCCTAGGCTAGTTTAAATGTTCAAGGTAACATTTACACCATCCACTGAGGATTGCAGTTCCCTTCCCAGACAGACTATTTTTTTTTTTTATTGTTTCAGAGTCCAAACAATTCTGATTGCTATACAGCAGTCCAAGCCTTCTACCCACCTGTGCAATCAATGTACCCACATGTGTATTACCTGACCTATGTTTTGCTCTCTTCCACCCAGCCTGGCCATGAATGAAAAAACAGGAGTGAACAGGTATCTTACCTTAGTCAACTGGCAGTTCAGTTCAATTACTGTTAAGCCATTTTGCTATGTAGAAACTTATGAGATGTATTTTATTGCACTGCATCCTGTCAGACTCTGCTGAAAGTATAGATAGACAGACATACAGACAGCTAGGTAGGTACATAGATAAATAGAAAGATAGACAGACAGAGATAGACAGACAGATATGTAGGTAGGTAGATGGATGGATGGATAGACAGACAGACAGACAGACAGACAGACAGACAGATCTATGCCACTATTTTTAGGGTTGAGTAGGGGTTCCTATGTTAAACCTCAAATTTGGAACTTTCATATCTTCACAACTGTTTAACTGACAGGCAAAAACTTTTGCATGTGAGGTCATGTGGGTTAGGTCTCTTACCATAGTAATTTTCATTCCAGTCGTATGTGAGGATTCCGAGATGTGGATAATAAAATAATGCACACAATTGCTGTTTTTTTTTTTTTGCAATGGTTGTTGATTTTGGTGTGAAATTTTCAGGGTACAAAGGGTTTGTCCTACAGATGTGCCTTTTGCTGGCTTGGTGAAAATATATTACTTTACTGTGTTCTGTGGCTTAAAATTGTTATTCATTTCCCATAGGATAGCATTGTAATGTGAGGTTTAGACAGTTGTTTCCTTGTCATTACTCTGTGAAGAAACAGTTTCCAATTTTGCTCTGAAATTTTCAAGGTACAAAGGCGTTGTACCACCAATGTGCCTTTTGCTCGTTTCATGGAAATATATTAATTTGGTGTCTAGTTACACAAGTTTCACTTTTTGCTGTGTTTTCTATAGGATAACATTGCAATGTGAGCTGTTTTTTGGTGCTGCACACTATGGTGTTGGCAGTGCAGTGCCAGAAGGGCCCTGCACTCCCACAGGCAAATAAAGATACCACTACACTATTTTAACAGTTATGGATGAATGGGAGGGCTCTGCAAATGTGGATATGATTATGGATCAAAGGTTAAAGCATACTGTGTTGCTTCATTCAAAACAATAACAGCGCTTGCTCAAAATTGTATACTGCAGAAAACTTTAATTCCTCATGTGCACAATATTACAAATGAAACACACAAAATTCAATACCTCATATCCAAGGAAGTTCATGAAAAGTTCAAAAGTCCAATAGAAAGTCCAATAAAAACATCAAGCCAGAGAGGCAAACTGGCTGGCAGCTTAAGTTTGGTAACAAGAGCGAGGGCTCCTTCCTGTTAAGTCACCTGACGTATTTCGCAAATAGCTTTCTCAAAGGCTGATGTAGCAGGACCTGTGGTGCACTTATAAGTGCAGCATTTAAAGTGGCAGTGCATAATTAACAAGAGGTGTAATGAGTTTCATAATACTTTATACATATTGTTAAATAACAATCCAACACCCTCATAAATTAATATCCCATAAATAGTAAAGACAGAGATCTGTGGAAAAAACCGTGCCATCTATACTTTATAGGGCACCAGTTAAAAAATTGCACTTAGTCCAAGATGAATATTGCACAGCAGTCTATCCAACTTACAGAAAGGTATTGTTTACCATGGTGGGCATAAGCCATAAAGTGCAAAGCTGCAGATAGAAAGAGAAAATATGTAAATAAATACCATATTATATTGTACACATGAGGAGTTAAAGTTTTCTGCACTATACAGTTTTGAGCAAGCAATGTTATTGTCTTGAATGAAGCAGCATGGTGTGCTTTAACCTTTGAGTAGGTGCTGGTTTCAAACAAAAAACTCTGGTAATGCATTTTTAACCCCACCTTGACTTCCAGTATGTCTCATATATTCTACTCCTGTCAGTGCTTCAGTACCAAAAGTATTACAATTAAAGACTGAAAAAGAATGCAGCAGAACGTTTTTGCATTCCACAGTACTTAATCCTAGTGCACCATACAATAAGAGGCACGTGCATGAACTACATGCCTCAGTGATGCTAGTATTTCAGCACTGTCTTTCTCAGAGCCAGTACACACTCATTATCACCTTGCATCATAACCTTGCTTAAACAAGAATTTTTCAATGTCAAAAGTTCACCTTTGGTATTGCTTTTGTACCAGGTGGTGTGGCCTTGGCTGCTGGGTTATTTACATGTGCTTTTTGGTGCTTTCAAAAAACAACTTTTGCAGCCCCTTAGGTCCCTCTCTTGTGTCCCCTGACCCTGATTAGGTGATTCTGGGATCTGAGAGCACAGGGGAAACCTCCGTTTTGCCACAGGAGCAGCTTTAAAACAACATGCACTTCTGCGCGTATGTGACCCACCATCTCACACCTTTGAGGTGTGGCTGCATGTCAGCTACATGCTGTGTTCCTCAGGCCTTCCACTTGCAGGAAAACACAGTGCTGGATGGCAGGAGGTTTCAGAAGGTGGCACAGAACTCTGGCTGGTGGAGGTGAGCAGCGGCAGCCTTCAGGGGCAGGAGGTTAGCCCCACACTTGGGGGGAGAGTGTAAAATTGTCCTGTTCAAGAGTGAAGACAATGAAGGAAGGGACCATTGGGGTGGTGAGGGGGGGAGCACAAGCATACTGAAAGTGGGTGAGGTCAGCCAGGCTGATCAGGACACTGAACAGCTGTTTGCTAGAAGGTGTCCTGAAGATCAAAGGAAAAAGCTGCCATATGATTGGTTCGTCTTTTTCTTTTGAACTAGACGAAGCCTCCTCCCATCAAGGCAAAATGGCATCACAATCAGCCTGGCTGATGATTGGTGTGGCACTGTCTTGCCCCTTTGCAGACCACTCTGCATTGGACAGACAGTGCCACACCCTTCAAAAGCCACTCTTATAGTAAGAAGTTTGCTGCACACATACACATACAGCAAACTTAATAAAATGTATCATCAGTATTCATGAAGTGGGTGCATGTGCAACCAAGAGCTACATACTCTTTCCTAAATGTCAACATCTGTGATGCCATTTTGTCTTGCCTGCCTTACTCTACTAATTTGGCAAACACTCTTTTCTCTCTCCCCCACAGTGCCAAGGGCCCCTGACCGGACTCTTGCTCCTCCAGCTGTGCGGCTTCCTGCCTGAAGCCCCCACCCACATTCCCAGACCCAAATGCACTGCTGCCTTGGAAAGCAGCCCCTGCCAGCCACTTCAGCTCCTCCAGAAAGCCCCAGTGGCACTTCGTCCACCTCCCTCCCCTCCACCCACCCCACCCTCCTGCCCTTGGTGGACACTTTTTTATACACTCCAGTGTCATATGACTAAGTGTCCACTCTCCTATTGACAGCTTATATTTTTCTACCGCAAGAAATCCTAGCTCCCACTCTAGAAAGGATATGGTGTTTCTTTCGGTCCTCCTGCCTATTCTTCTAAAAATAAGCTATTATTACCATCTTATTCCACTAAACCATCTTATACCACTGATCTAATAAGGCCTTGATTATGGGCTAGCAATGATATTCCCTATTGGCCCTGCTATTGCTTACTTCTTGTGTGGGCTACTACAACAAGGCTCCACTACACTCGCTTAACAACTGTTCTGGGATCTGTAGTAATCTACACTATATGCCTGGCTTTACCACTGGTGCATCTGAAATCCATGCCACTTCTAAGTCCTCTTTTGAGTGGCAGCCTTTGGGTACACAGATCTGACAAATTAAGAGCTCTGTTGGCATAGTTCTGTGCCTTCTCCTTCCCTTTAACCTTACCATCTGAAAAATCAAAGTCCACAATTCCACTCTGTCACAGCAGAAGTGCAAAACTTGCTACAGGCTCTTAAAAAACTACCTGTTTCAGCTCATCTTGCTGCTCCTCTTTATATCAGGTGATGTTCACCCTAACCCTGGCCCAGTGACACAGTCTACGCATTCTTCTGCAAATAAGTAGGGTGCCATAACATTGGCATCTATCAATATCTGTGGCCTGCTTAAGAAGCTTGATGAATGCCATGTCTGGGTCTGACAACACAACCCTAACGTTGTCTCATTAGTAGAAACTTGGCTTTCATCAAAATTGCCTGAAGCTGTAGTCTGTTTACCTGGATACTCCCTCTTGAGGAATGACGGAGCTTCAAAAAAAGGGGGGGGGTGCCTTCTACCTCAAGGACACAATCAAAGGGTTTGCCCTCCCTAACCCCATCCTAGACTGCACATATAGATACTCCCCTTAAAATACTACTGGGGGCCCATAACAAGGCATTTACTATCCTGTTGGTGTATATTTCCCCTAGTAAGCAAACTACAGGTCTAAAAGCGGCCATGGAATATATTAGAAGTCAGCACCTCAAATCTGAAATGATCATCCTTGGTGACTTCAACATTATTTGGTTCTCACAGAGTTCTGACTCCTTTAAGGACACTGTCTCGGCACTACACTTTATCCAACTTGTGAGTTCACCCCCAAGAACTAAGTACAAGACCATATCAAGCATCCTCCTGAACTGGGTCCTATCCAATCACCCCGAGCGAATCTCAAATGTCATGGTGCACCCAGATTCCCTAAGTGATCACTCATCTATTACCTGTAACTGGTCTAATAAATATATTAAGCCTCCACCCCAAACTATACTGAGTGGGAAGTTAAAATGGGGTCACCTCAAGCCCCTCAGACAGCAACTACATAACACTAATTGGGGCCTACTCGACAGGGAGACAGATGTTAATAAAGAGTTAGAGCATTTCATCTCTAAATTCAGTGAGGCCTGTGACCTCCATGCACCAGTAAAATACTTTAAGATTAAGGGTTCCCACAATCTGTGGGTTTCTTCACCTCTTATCAAACAGATGAAAACTAGAGTGGGAAGTGGATTACTTCCAGAATCAGGGTAGTGGAGAATCCGAGGAGTGTAAGCGTGAGTGATCTGAACTTTATTGTTTTTGCATTGCTGCACTGTCAGAGTTAATATTACTGCTGTTCAGTTTTGTCACTCTTTGCTGGAGGTTTGGGCAGGGGTGCGAAGAGCTCTGAGTCTTGTAGATCCATGGACTGGATTGGACCTGTGGAGTGGATCCATGAATATATCGAATTTGTGAGTACACTGACTTTGTCTCAGCAGCTTGTCAGCTTCTTGGTTTGACTATCTTGGAGAAGCTTTTACTTGTAGTGTTTATCTGAGACTTGAGGGGTGAGGCCTATGGGGGCCTGCTGGGGGACTGCTGCCCCATGCTAGGCTTGGGTCCAGGGCAGGAGTATCTGTTGTACAACTGCCAAAGAGTTGGTGGAGGAGTAAGGTGATGTCCTAAGTTGCCTTGGGGGGTCTATCCTGAAGGCTGACTCTCCGGGTACCTCTAGCCACTAGTCTCGGATCTGGGGAGGTAGTGGGCCTCCTGGTGGGGTGGCTAGAGGCACTCAATCTCCGTCTGCCTGTGCCTATTGGAAACTCTCTGCTGGTAATTGCAGCTGCTAAGACAGTGGATTCTGGGCTTCATTTTGTCCGGCCAAGGATTTTGATCTATCGGACATATTGGACCTACTAGCCAACGTTCTTTTCCCTGCCCCTCTCCCACTGTGGTGTTGCTTGCTGTATGCCCATTTATTTGTGCGTCTTGTAAGAGTCGATTCTACAGGATTGTCACAAGTATTTTTGCTGGCCTATTATTATTCCCTATTAGAGGCAGTGAGATGGTCTCTATACTTTTGGATACAATATTTGACTGTTTCTAGGGACAAGGAGGTGGTGAGAGCCCTTCTTTCATCCGGAAACTGTTTGGAGACCATAGTCAACAATCCTGGCTCTATAGTATTTTTGACTTCTGTAACTTCAGTTGGTGCAATAATAAGGGACAGCAGTTTGGACTTATACTTTATGCTTGAGTTTTTGGCGTTGTAGTAATCTGGAAATAGTTTTTAATTTGTTATTGTATTAGTACTGTAGTGGTAGTGAGAGTACCACAAATATTGGACAGTAAGGCAGTGTTGAGAGCCCATCTTTGAATAAAACTTATTTACATTTATTTTTATTTATTTTCGGGGGTGAATGCTTTAGTAAGTGGTTTGTGTAATTTTTTTTTTTTTAAGGTATTTTGTATGTTGTTTTTAGGTAGATAACTGACTTAGCTAAGGGAGTGTTGTTCTGATATTTTAGTCACCAGAATATGCTGGAGCCTTGCCCGCATGGTTGTGCACTACTCACCCTCTGCTCTCTGTGCCCTCCACCCCTTTTTCCCCCCTTTGCAGTTTACAACTTGCCAGCACTGTAGGACACTGGGTATAGTCTGTAAGAGGAGGGAGAAGACAGGGAGATGCGAACAGTGGAGGGTGAGTGAGCGGGGCCATCGTCTCGGGGTTGTAGGATCCGGAAGATGCACTGCGGTGAAATGGAACCAGGATCAAGGTCCACCATGTCTGGTTTCCATTCCCAAGGGCACTACAAATTCTGGTTGGCTGGTGGTTCGGGCATCCCAGGAGGTTCATCCAACTCGGGTGGTGTTATGCAATGCCAAGTCAGCTAAAAACAAGACTGCAATAATTGCAGATCCTGTTGGAACGGTGGACCTTGCTTGCATAACCGAGATCTGGCTGGATGAGAATTATGGCCCCATTTTGGAGGTGGGGGGAGGGGTTGTGGTCTATTTCAAGACTGAACTCAACCTCACAAATGTATGGATTGAGGAGGCTGAGTTGTTTGAGGGTAATGTGGTAGCAGGTGTAGGTTGTAGGATCACCCTCATCTACTGTCCGCCTGGAGATGAGAAGCTGTTCCTTCAGGAAGTCACGGACTTCATCATCAACATGGCGTTTGAGTCACCCAGTGTGATGGTCCTGGGCAACTTCAATGCCTGGGTCAATGACAAACTCTCCCAGTTTTGACAACACTTCCTCCAGTTGATGACATCTCTGGGCCTCACACAGATAGTTACCACTGCTACCCATAAACATGGTCACTCTCTTGACCTAGTCTTCCTCCGAGGGATTGAGGCCTCTGATTTGGGGGTGGAACCAGTCAGATCAACCAATCACTACACCATGGGGTTTAGTTTTAGCACCCCCCTTTGTAGGCCTGCCCCTGTGGAGATGGTCAGGTACTGCCCTTTACGAGGTGTAAGCTCTGAAGGCCTGGCGGTGGTACTCGACCTATCATCCCTCCCAGTGGCAAGCAGTGATCCAGAGACCCTCATGGAGGCCTATAAATTGGCTGTTTTGGGGGTCTGGATGTCATTGCTCCTGTCTGCGTTCATCCTCTCTCCCTTCGCCCTTGGTCCCCATGGTTTGACAGGACTTTGTGGGAGATGCAGTGATAAGGACGAAGGTTAGAGCATTGCTGGTGGAAACCTGCCCTTGATGCTGACCGCCTTAGATTGATGGATCATTATCAAGTCTATTAATCTGCAATCACCCATAAGAAGGCAGAGTCTGTGTCTGGGGAGATTGTGGCCACTCAGAATCGACCAGCTCAGCTTTTTCAAGTGGTAGACAGACTGTGCAACCCAGCCTGTCTACAAGTTCGAAAAGCCTTGTCGCAAATAGAGTGTGATGAACTTTGTAGATTCTTTGCGTCTAAGGTGGCTGACATCAAGGCAGTACTCCAAACCACACACTCTATGGGCATTGCTGTGGACTGGCTCGAGGCCACTACTTCTCAGCTTTTCTGGAGTACCTTTGACTGACTGGAGTTCGTGGATGTCATGTGGATTATCCAGGGTGCTCACCCTATGTGCTGTAGTTTGGATCCAGGATCAGCTTCCCTGATTTTGTGTTGTATTGATTCCATCAGTCTGGTCCTAGCACAGATAGTCGAGTGCTCCTTGGAAACAGGTGAGTTTCCTAGCTCCCTGAAGGAGGCAGTGGTAACACCCCTCTTAAAGAAAGCTTCTTTGGACCCAGACTGCCATGCAAACTACAGACCAATCCCTAACCTTCCCTTTTTAGGGTAAGTGACTGAGAAAGTAGTGACTGTGCAGCTGGAGAACCATTTGACTATCCATGACATCTATGAACCCCTCCAGTACGGATTTTGAAAGAGACATAGTACTGAGACAGCATTGGTTCAGGTGATCAATGATCTCCTGATGGCTAGAGATTGGAAAAAATGTTTCATCTTGGTTCTTCTAGATCTCTCATCAGCATTTGACACTGTGGACCATGGGGTTCTGCTTGACCACCTGAGATTCATCTGTGGATTGTCAGGTACAGACCTCAGATGGTTTACATCTTTCCTCACTGGAAGAACTTAGAGAGTGGTGTCTGGGGTTTATCCATAAGACCCAGTTTCTCTGTCTTGTGGGGTTTCCTCAGTGCTGTTTCCCATGTTGTTTGCAGTGTACATGCTGCCCCTCAGAGACATTGTAAGAAGATGTGGGCTGAGGTTTCACTGCTATGCTGATGATACCCAGCTCTTCCTTTCTTTTGCACCCAACCAAGATGGAGCTCTCTCAGTCTTTAATAGCTGCCTCACAGAAATCCAGGAGTGGATGGATTCCAGTTGGCTAAAGTTGAACTCAGAAAATACTGAGGTGTTGGTTGTGGATCCGGCGAGCCAGATAGGGGGGCCTGGGGTGGGTTCACCCTCAGGGCTTTTTCTTGGGGGTGTATCACTCCCAGCCTTTGAATGGGTGCGATACCTGGGGGTAATTTTTGATGAAGGGCTGACTATGCATTCTCAGGTGTCAGCCATCGTCAAATCCTCTTTTTACCAACTAAGGAATATCTCCAGGATTAAGCACCTTGTTCCATTCGGTGATCTTCCTACAATGGTCCATGACTTTGTGTCCTCGCGTCTTGATTACTGCAACTCCCTTTATCTGGGGCTACCTGGGGTGGAAATCTGCAGCTTGCAGCTAGTGCAGAATGCTGCAGCTTGGCTTTTCACGGGAACTTCTAGATCCTGTCATATTACGCCAGTGCTGCGTAGACTGTACTGGCTACTGGGACAGTGGTGGATCACCTTTAAAATTGGCCTTCTGACTTTCAAAGCCCTACATGAAGTAGGCCCAGATTACCTGAAAGAGCTTCTGGTCTCCTACTGCCCTGGACGATTGCTCCACTCAGCTGACAAGAGGTTGCTAGAGATTCCGAGGGTGCGCTCGAAATCTTCTGGGGCCCGTGCATTTATGCATGCGGCCCCAACCCTCTGGAATTCTCTACCCTGCCGGTTATGGGAGTGCATGACTGTGGAGGGATTTAAGCACGCTTTAAAAACACACTTGTGGGTTCAAGCTTCCGGTGAATAAAAAATTTTGCATTTGGATTATCTGTTTATACAATTTTAATGATCTGGATATTTGATGTGTTCTTTTAAATTTGTTAGGCACCTTGATATTTTGAAAGACATCCTAAAAAGAAAGGTATTATTATTATTATTAAAGACCTCGCATGGCACAGAGCAAAAATGACTGGCAAGCTACAGGACATACAGGAATACAAAAGGTTATGAAATGCCTGTACTCATGCCATCTGCACCGCAAAAAACACCCATTTCCGAGAGGCCTTAAAAAACTCATGGGGTTGCAGCAAGAATTTCTGGGATAACATAAATTAAATCACTGGAAAGGACAATAAGGCAGGTCCTAACATGCTCAGCATTAACGATGTCCTTACGTTAGACCCTCTGACCATTTCTGAAATGTTCAATACAGCCTTTGCGGACCTGAGTAATGTCCTGCTGACCAACTTCTTTGAGGAGACCACAAGCACTAATGCCCAATGTCCAGCTAGCAACAATGTGTCTCCACTGCCATTCTATTTCAAAGCCATCACACTGCATCAGGCTAGAAAGTATATCCTCAAGGTCTTAGGGAGATCAGGCAATAGTGGGGACTATCTCGACCTTAAGCTTGTTGCCCTTATGCTTGAAGAACTTCTGGCTCCACTAACCAACATTTTGAACTTACCCCTTTGTCTGGCACAATTCCCCCAAGTCTGGAAGTCTGCAATGGTTACTCCAGTGTTTAAAAGTGGAGACTGGGCACTAGACTCCAACTATAGGCCCATCTCCATCCTTCTCCCCCATCCAAGGCATTGGAGTGAATCGTCGCGGACCAACTGGTTGAGTATCTTGACAAATACAAGCTCCAATGCCCACAACAACATGGTTTCCACATAGGGCACAGCACCACCACTGGTCTGCTAGAATTCACGTGTGCCACCCAGAACTCTCTTGATCAGGGTGACCTTGTTGGAGCTGCCTTTATCAATTTGACAGAGGCTTTTGATACCGTTAATCGCTCGCTCCTTCTGCAATAGTTATCTACCATAGACCTCACTAAGGACACTATTAACTGGTTTGAAAGCTACCAGCAGGTGAAGACTGCCAATACCTTTTCAGAATGGTTACCTGTCTGCTGTGGTATACTGCAATACTCAATTCTGGGCCCCCTTTTATTCAGCATTTTTCTTAATGAACTGCCTCACTCCTTAAATCAACAGATCCTCCTTTATGCAGATGATGCTGTCATCTTCACTACCCATCATGACCCTACAGACCTGGAATATCAATTGCAGCAGTCATTTGAGCAAGTCAAGGACTGATTTGGGTCTCACAAACTGGTGCTGAACTATAAAAAGATTAAGGTAATGCTTTTCAGTAGTGGGAGGAATAAGTGCTAAAGCACACCTATGACTGTCAGAAACTGCTCGGGAGTCCCACTTGAGCAAGTTGAACAATTCAAATACCTGGGGGTAACCCTCGATTCCTCCCTCACTTATTGCATCCACATTGAGAATGTGGCAAAAACAGTCAATACCAGACTTGGGCTGCTACACAGGCACAAGTGTAGCCTGACCCCTGATGCCTTATGCACCACAATAAACAGCTCCATTATCTCAGTTATAGACTATGGCCTAATCGTCTACAGCTCTGCGACTATTACCACTCTTTGCAGAATTGCTGTGGCACTTAGCAAGGCATGCAGGTTGCTCACTGGTTCCCCTCATCATGTGCACACCTTCGACCTCTATGCACAATCTGGTTGACTACAACTGAGCCACAGAATACACTTTCAAACCTGCCTACTAACCAAAAAAAAACACTCTTAGGGTTCATGCCTACTGGTGTAGCTAACCTGGTATGATCATTCTGTGGTTCACAGCATAACAGAAACTCTGTTTGCTAGCTCTTCACAGTCCCAAGATGCAGAACTTCTCAAGGTCAGAGGTCATTTGCTTACAGAGCACCCCTCTGGTTTAATAGCCTAAGTGCTAAACTCACCACTTCACCGAAAATGGGCATGTTCAGAAACCTGCTAGGTCAACACCTGCTTTCGAATAGTTGAAGTGATTGCACCTGATATATGCCCTCTGTGCACTCGATCACTGTGATGTCCCTCTTATCAGTGCTACCTCTACCCAGACCTGCTATTACACCCCCTCCCCCGTCATTCTTCCCCTACCTATAGCAGCCTATCCAAATTTGCAAGTTTTCCTATTCTGGCCTCTCCTTTTCTCCTCTTCTTCTATTAGCCTCCCTGCCTTGTCTTCTCCCACTATGCACTCTGTCTACTACCATTCCTTGCTACTTGCTCCAGTCAAATGCTTTGACATGGTCACTTTAGGCTGCACTAGTCTATCCCCTCAGTTTTGTTTTCTGTGATTTTACCTGTATTTCCTGTTGTTCACTGAAATCAGCATAATTCTAGGTCACTATTGTATGTTTAATGTATTGCGACTTTCCGAAAGCCTGAATTGATACTGTACAATTATGTTTTGCTAGTAACTTTTATAATGTTCCCTGCTGTATGTTTCCCCCACCCTCTTTGATGTGGAACCTTTGTAAAGGAGAGGTTCTCTGCTCAAATGTATTGTAATCCAAGATGAAATAAAGAAAATAAATAAATAAACAAGAACATACTGGCAGAGATTAACACTGCTGCAGCCACGGCAAAGTCCCCAAAGTGACTAAGTAAAAATCACAATCTATCTCACAGGAATATTAGTATGCTAACATTCATTAAAATATGTGGGGGGGGGTCACTTCAGGTGAACCATCAGCATTACAGATACTGACTTTTGTATGTCTGAATAATGGCAGTCTGTGCAAAACAGCACCATCTAGAAATGAATGCTGAAAATAACAAACCAACATTGCAGAGGTTATATAGTAACAATAGAGAGACCTCTGGTGGTGGTTGTTGAGATTTGCAATGCATGAGTTAAAAGGTGTGGTCTAACATCCCACTAGGAAAAGAATTGTCCCTTTAGCTAAATGCCACGTTCAGGACTCAGAGCCCTAGGTCTGATTCCCAGCAAGATTTGGAGTGAAATTTGCCCAGCTTGAGGGGGCAGACATACAGAAACAATGGCTATTGTAGCTTTCTCACAAATTCAGTTCAAACGCCAGTAGCTCATTTCTGCAAAGTTAATACTATTATTCTTGCAGACTTTATGCCCATAGTTAGGTCCAAATAACCCTTTCTGAGAAACTGAAAGCATCATGTGACATTTTTTTCATCAGGAAATGAAATCCAGTATTTATTTCCCAGTTCCAATGTATTACTGGCAGCTCTAAAAATCGTTCACTTATATAAAAGCACATTAAAAATATAAGAGAAAAATATTCATAGCATTCAATTGCATTCCCCGCTAAGCACAAGTACTTTGTGATATTCACAGATACTGTATGCAATACTGATAGTGCCAGCTAACACCAGGATCACAAAGAAGCAGCCTAAGATTTGATCTTTTTCCATTGCCATGTTCTACAGATAAACAAACTGAGCATGGATTAGGTTCAGTATTGCCTCAGAGTATATCAGCAAAGGCTTTAGCAATTTACAGATCTTGGAACCCTATCATTGGCATCTTGTGCCAAATGTTGAGTTAACGTAATTTCTTTCACTCCAAGCATGAATTTTTAAAGGTTACCTGAGCAAGACTTCAAATTCACTTTGGGCAATGCTTTCAGGATCAATAGTGTTGGGAAGCACTGATTTTACTCAGATAGTGTTATGGTTAGGGAACACTCAAATGACTAAGGTATATGACAGCTATTAGAATGAAAGGGTTACTAAAAAGGTAGTTATGTTTAGTGCCTGCCGCAGCCATCCTGCATAGAAAGGGTTAGAATCCTGTTTACCAGCTGTGCCTGTAATTGGAGCTCAAAGAGCCAAGTTGCAGTATAGAAATGTTAGAAGTCAATATGCTGGTGAGGTCTAGCCAGCTCAGAGAGGGACCACATTGCCTCTCTGATCATTCAGTTTCCTAATACAAGGCCAGTGCTTTTTATTTATTTATTTATTTTTTCAATTTCTCTTTATTACTCCCCTACTACCTGCTGACACCGACCCTTCAGGGCATCCAAGGAGTCATCCTCCTGCCTCTTGCCCACCCAGACCTACCTCTCGATCCTCCACGGAGCTTTAGTTTCCCTCCCGAGCAGGGATGAGGTGGGGTGTGTTCACCCCGAGAATCCTTAATTGCGTCAGGTTGAGGGGGTGGTCCAGTGACTGGGGCACATTGGAGGCATGCTCCGGGAAGCCTGTCTTCCTGGAGCTGGCAGGTGTGTTTACTCTTTTCCTCCTGCTCCTACAGCATGCGACCCCTGATGTCAAGGCACAAGGTGCCGATGTGCATGCTGTGTAGCAGCTGCCCATCCCTTGCCATTGGCAGCTTGCAGTACTCTGAGCATCTGCACGGAGTCAGGCAAGTGCGCGGGCATCGGCCTCAACCCTCCCTGGAGAAGGTGAGCTGTCATGGGATGCTCAAGCCTATCTCCCCCTGGCTGAACCACCAGCGACCTGAGTCCGATCCCGAACCTGGGTCTCCAGGGTGGAGCAAGGTGTGGCATCCAGCACCTCAACTCTCAGTGCCACTGTCCATGCTTTTATTTGTTACAAGATAAAGAGGAAGGGCTGAATAGGCAGATGCCCGACCCAGTTGCCCTATAGGGCTAGAAAATGGGTCACCAGTCAGGTGGACCCTCAGATCAATGAGAGAGAGAGAGAGAGAGAGAGCGAGAAGAGCAAGGAGATTAGCTAGTAGGAGTCAGAAGGTCAGATGGATTAGCATAAAAGACTCCATGTAAAGCATAATACTTTATCTTAAGTGGATGTATGCTCCATGCTCAGGGATACCTAGAGGGTAACATCCAAGCTAGATAGAAAGGTAAAATAGGCAACCAGCCCAGTGGTGCTGATGGCTGAGGCACTGTTAGTGCCTTACCTCGTGCCATGCTGGCGACCTGGATTCGAGCCACCAGGGGCCAGCTTGGGGGGGGAGTGAGAGATGACTGAGTGGGTGGCTGGCAGTTTTCCTCTCTTGGGTTGGGGATGTGTATAGTACTGGCACTTGGCTGCCCCCAGGTGGAGGCCTGGGTGCAGCACTGAAGCGTGGAAGGCAAAGGGTAGTCAGGGAGGGTAGAAGGAGTCATGGTCTCAGAGCACATGCATGCCTCTATGTGCATATATCCTCTGAGCATGCCACGGCTTCAGGAAGACTACAGGATGAAAAACAGTTGGAGAAAAATGGAGCAGACTAGGCTGCATGAAACCCCACCTGATGCCTTGACCTACCCCTTTCACTTTTACTGGTAGACTTTCTGTAGTGTATACTCTGAGGGGGTGGAGAACAGCCTTCCCCTCCCTGGCCCCACTGTGGCAGATATCTGTGGGAGAACTTGGCTGCAGGGGTGGAGGGAAGAGGTGGTCAGAGGTGTCCAGGGATGGGCCAGATTAGTTGCCTTACCTAGCTGGAGGATATAAACCTTTATATAAAATTAAAAAGAAAGAAAGAAAGGTAAAAGAGGGAGTTTGAAAAGAGATGGTGATTTTGCCTTGAGGACCTTTTTTTTGATTATCTCAAATTAGAAGAAGTAAAATAAATGTGTACAGGGGATAATCTAATCCCAGGTAGATGGAGGGGGTAATCTATAAATGCAATAGGATTGTGCAGATGGGGAATCCAGGAAAAAGCCTTAGTTGATACTGTTCATGCAGTATGCTTCAGTGGGGACACAGATGTGTGCTGAACTCTGCAGAACAAGATGGTTTTCTGTTATTTAGAGAGGTCCCACTAGCCTGTCCACCTTGGGAGCCAGAGACTGTGGGTACAGCGTCAGTGTAAAGGAACTTTTCAGGAATATGTTATCAGCTTCTGTGAGATAAATGTAAAAAGGTATGTGTGATGCAAAGCCCCAAAAGTCTGATTGCCACTTCCCAGGAAGGTAGGGGTGACAGACGGTAATGAAAGGAAGAAGGACATTGCGTATGAAGATCTGGTAAACCCCTGCCTTTTAACTGAAGATCTTTAGCAAGGACAATGAAACCTGGTGACCCCCCCATTTATGGTAAAGGGCCCTGTAGTACCCAGCTGCTACCTAAAGAAACTGAAGATCAAGCAGAGAAAATCCCTAATCACATCGAGACTTTGAATAGAAATGAGAAGATCCCTTGCCCATCTCTGATAGGGAGCAGGTGTTATCTGTGATGGCAGGGATTATAAATTGTCAAGGTTTAGATTCCTTTAAAAGAAGAAAAGTATTGCCTGGTGCAGACCATCTGTTCTGTTCATTGAAGTATCCATCATGACATGAATAACAAGTGACATATTTGCCTATAGTTAAACCTGATTGGCTGAGCCATGGTGGGGATAGTTTTTGGCATACAGGTGAGGGAAAAGGAGCCAGTTCAATAATAATAAATACTATTGGTGGTGAACTTTGCCAGGAGGTAGGAAGGGGGACTTGGCAATGCAGTGGGTTGCAGGGTGGGGATAAGGAAATGTATAGAGTCTGGGGGTTTAGTTTAGTTTAGTTTATTAGTCTAGGAAATTAATACCTTTGAGCCAGGACTCTTTTACAAAGGTTCCACGTCACAAAGAACATTTAACAAAGCACGATACACATTACAGGTAAAACCAGACAGGAAAGTTACATCATAAATTTGCTATTAACAGTTTAAGGCAGTAACGTTTTTAAGTTTCATAGAAAAACAAGCTATAACAGGTTCAAGCGAGTAGACAATTTTGAGGTTAAGGAAACTTCCAGGGAGAGGGTGATCATTAGGTGCCAAGTCTTTTGAGCAATCGGTTTAAATGCTTCATTGGCAAGCTTTTAAACTAGTCAAGGGGGGAGGCACTGATAAGCAGCAGAAAAATCCCAGCCTCTCCCTACAAAACAGGGTACTAAATGGGAAAAAGACCGAGGTAGAAAGGTCAGTGGGGGATGCTGCAACAGAAAGTAAAACCATCAAAAAATGGAGAGCAATGAGTACCAATGCCCGTAGTCTGAGTAACAAGCTTCCTGAATTAGTGGCCTTGATGGAGGAGGAACATCTGGATATCGTATCAGTCACAAAAACATGGTACACAAAAACCATGACTGGGATGTAAACATACCAGGATACACTATCTACAGGAGGGACAGGGAGGGTAAAGAGGAGGAGGAGTAGCTCTTTACATAAGGGAAGGAATCAAAGCAACAGAACAAAAAGGGTAAACAGGAGGAGAAGAAGCACTGTGGGTAAATTTGGAGACCGCAATGGCACCACAATCCTCACAGGGTTGTATACAGACCTCTTCTCAGGGGAGGAAATGGACAAGGAAATGATAGAAAGTATACTTAGTATGGCAGAAAAGGGAGATATTGCTGATGGGTGATCTGAATATGCCAGATGTTAACTGGAGTGCAGTTGCAGCCACTTCTAAGAGTGGGGTTGTTCTAGATGCCCTCACGGGGCATGCTCAGACAACTAGTATTGATTCCACTGAGAGGGAACAATCTTAGACCTGGTTCTCTCAAATGGAGATGAAGAGAGGATCACAGATGTAGAAGTGGGTAGCCATCTGGGAACTAGCGACCATCGAACAGTATGGTTCACAATAAACACAGCAATAGAGTCAAGCCTGTACAAAGACAAAGGTACTGGATTTTAGGAGGGCTGACTTTGTCAAAATGGGTGAGTGCCTAAGGAATGCACTAGCAAATGGGCAGGAAGGAGGGTGGAAGAACAATGGGGAATAATAAAACTGCCATCACAGAGGTAACAGCCTTTGTGTAAAGCAAATAAACAAAACGAAATGAGGTAAGAAACCACTATGGTTCTCAAAGAAAGTGGCAGTGAAGGTTCAAGAGAAAAAGAAAGTATCAGGAAGTACAAGGAATCACAGAAGGAACAGGACAGAGAACTGTATCAGTTAAAGAAAGGTAGCTGGGAAGGCAGTCAGAACAGCAAAGGCCCAAACCGAGGAAAAGATAGCCAACTCAGTTAAGAAGGGGATAAAACCTTTTATAGGTACATCAGGGAGCGAAGGAAGACCAAGGGAGGGATAGTGAGGCTTAATAAAGGGAGAGGGTGGGCAGAGGGTGACTGTGAAAGGCAGAGATACTAAACAAATATTTTTGCTCAGTATTTACAAAGGAAGAGGGGGAGGTACCTAAAATAAACAGTAGAAACACTCTGGATACAGAAGTTGATACCAGCCCATTTACAGAAGAAAGGGTTCTGAAAGAACTCTTAAAACTGAAGGTGGACAAAGCAATGGGGCCTGATGGGATTCATCCCAAAATTTAAAAAGAACTAAGGGTAGAACTAGTGACACCACTGACTACCCTCTTTAACAAATCATGGGAGGATGGGGTGGTACCCGAGGACTGGAGGAGGGCAGATGTGATTCCCTCACAAAAGTGGGAGCAAGGCAGAAGCAGGAAGCTACAGACCTGTTAGTTTAACCTCAGTGGTAGGAAAATGATGGAATCACTTGAAGGAAAGAATTGTTGAGTATCTAGAGGCCAGAGGGCACAGGACCCAAGACAGCATGGATTCACAGCGGGAAGGTCATGCCAGACAAATCTGATAGATTTCTTTGACTGGGTGACCAAAGTAGTTGATCAGGGAGGGGCTGTGGACATGGCCTACCTAGACTTTAGCAAGGCATTTGACACAGTCCCACACAAAAGATTAATATACAAGTTAGCCAGCCTGGGAGTGGGTCCCAAGATGACAGCCTGGGTAAAGAATTGGCTGGAGAATAGGTCACAGAGAGTAATAGTAAATGGAGTCCACTCTGAAAAAAGGGGTTAGTAGGGGTACGAGGGTTCAGTATTAGGACCGGTCCTCTTCAATGTCTTTATAAGCAACATTGCAGAGGGACTGGAAGGAAAGTATGTCTCTTTGCAGATGACACAAAGATCTGCAACAGAGTTGATGCACAAGGTGGAGTGGAAAGGATGAGAAGGGACTTGGCAAGGTTAGAGAATGGTCAAATGTATGGTAGCTTAGATTCAATGCTAAAAGTGCAGGTAATGCACCTGGGAAACAAAAACCCAGGGAAGAGTACACAATGGGCGTGAGCTACTAACAACAACAAAATGGAAAGGGACCTGGGGTAGTACATATCAGATGACCTAAAGGTGGGCAAGCAATGTGAGAGGGCAGCAAGGAGGGTTGGGGATACTGGGATGCATAGGAAGAGGCATCACCAGTAGAAAACAGGAAGTTATTATCCCTCTGTACAGACAGCTAGTGAGACCCCATCTGGAGTACTGCGTGCAGTTCTGGAGACCCAATCTCCGCAAAGACATAGACAGGATGGAAGCTGTCCAGAGGAGGGAACTAAAATGGTGCAGGGTCTGCACCGAAGACATATGAAGAGAGACTTAAGGAGCTTAATATGTATAGCCTCGAGGAAAGGAGGAGAGGGAGACATGATAGAAACTTTCAAGTACCTCAGGGAATCAACAAAGTCCAAGAGGTAGCATCTTTCAAAAAGAGGTGTGCAAGAACAAGGGGCACAATTTGAAGATAGAAGGGGGGCTCAGAGGTAATTAAGGAAGTATTTTTCACAGAGAGGGTTGTGGATGTATGGAACGGCCTTCCAGAGGAGGTTGTGGAGTCAAAACAGTGGTGGAATTCAAGCATGCATGGGACAGTCATAAGGCAATTCTAGGGGTGTGGGGGTAGGAAGAAGTAGGCTGCTGGTTAACTAGGACCTGCAGCTTATCCATCAGGTAGGGAAATGGGCAGACTGGGTGGGCCAAGCGGTCCTTATCTGCAGTCAAATTCTATGTTTCTATGTTAAAGGAGGCTAGAGAGGAGGAAATGTGGTGGCGGAGAGTAAGTGAGAGGGACAGGAAAAAGGTGGGGAGTGAGTTTGGGTGGGAGACAGGAAGTAGTAGAGGGTGTAGTTGTGTTGTTGCTAATGGCACAGTGGGTGGGTGGGGGCTACTTGATATTTGAAAAAATGTTATTATTTTTAAATGGGTTGAAGACGTTGATGAATATGCCAGGAACTTTATCAAGTTTTTGTGAAGTACTTCAGTACGTTGTCAAGCAAAGCTTCCCAACATCTGTACTTGCAAACAAAAGGTGTACTTTTACGTATTTTAAACATGTTAAACCTTCGTTGGCGTACACATACCCCATTCATTTCTATTTGTGCAGTGCACCCTTTGTAAGGACCGGCTTGTTATTGATCCTTCTTTCTTTTGTCCTGTTAATTTTGTTTGGCGCCTGTAGCCAGCAAATACCCCCCTCCCCTTCTAGCACCTCTGATTGTCCCCCTTCCAGCCTTCTCACCCCCTCCGCTCTTCTATTGTGCACAGTTCTTCCCACTGATTTGAGCACCTTGGCTAGGGCTGTTAACTTGCTCTAACTTCTCCTTTTTCCTTTCAGGTCCCAGTCCCCAACTCTGGCTCCAGTCGCTGCCATGGCTCGGCTCCTCCAGCCAGTGGGCGCACCACTGAATCACTGCTCCAAGCAGCCACTTCCAGGGACCAGCAATGTACGTTCCCAGGGACTCACCAGTGGCCACCCTATTGGTCCTTATTCTGCAGGCTAAATGCCTATTGGACACTGCAGTCTTACCAGCCCTGCATTGGTTTGCTTTGAATCCCTAGCACTGTTTTCCCTCTGCAGCCTTTGGAGTGCAGTTTCTCTTGAGTGGCTCCTTGGCTGAAGCTAGCTGGGTTTGTATTTTGTCCTGCCCACTGGTCCCAACCCCGGCCGCTATTAAATGTGCTATAGCATGGCCCCCCCACCACCACCAGCACTCCCATCCTGTATTGGCTGCTATCTCATCCTATCTCAGCCAGACAATTACTATGCATGGCCACTAGAGGGATCTTTGCAACACTGTTTCTAATCAGCCTGCATTTTTAATGCTGGAACTGTTCTTTGTTGCTTAAATTCCTACTAATCTTACCCTAACTAAAATGGGGTAGCTTACTCTGAGAACATTACCCCACCTTCTCATCTTCTTTGTCCTGCTCAATCATGCTCGAAACCCCAACTCCAACAATCAGCAACCTATCAATATTGATTTTGACGGCAACCTTCACTACGTCAAGGGCTGTATTTCTGAGAACTTTTTCAACATCACTAATGATCCTTGGTCTCCCTTTTGGATCCTCCCTCTCATCAATGACTGGGCCCTGTCTAGCATGCAGGTTTGCATCACTACTCCCTCTCATCCCATTATCCTTCTAACTCTGAGCAAGTAAAGAAAAAGGATCCACTGCACCAGAAGGACTATCCAACTATCCAAAAAGCTGCTAAGAGAACACCTCCTAAGGACTGCCCTCTTATTACTTCTATTATCAGGCAACATCCATCCTAATCCAGGTCCTGCTAGACAAGCCCCAAATGATATTAGTCACAAGCAAGGCACTATAAATTTGGCTACAATCAACATCTGTAGTCTTTTGTGCAAAATTGACAGCCTAAACGTCTGGGTAGCACAACATGACCCTGACATACTGTCTGTTGTAGAAACCTGGCTAGCTCCCAAAATACCTGATTCAGTTGTTGCCCTACCTGGATATTCCATTTTCAGACAGGATAGGACAACCAAACGTGGTGATGGTTGCGCCATCTATCTAAAAAACTCCCTAAAGGGTCTGGCCTTGCTTGAGACTGACCTCAGATGATGTACCCAAGTTCTTGCCATTGAAGTACTTCTTGGGGCTCATAACAAAACACTCACAGTATTATCAGTCTACACCCCCCAAGGACCCAACAACTGGTTTCTTCAATGTTCTGGACTACCTCTGTACCCTCAACCACCCCTCTGAGACAGTAATTATGGGTGATTTCAATACAAACTGGCTGGCACCAGGCATCGGCCAGATAAAGGATGCCCTATTGGCCCTTCACCTCACACAACTCATCAACTCACCTACCAGAAGAAACTATAAGACTGAAACCAGCACCACCCTGGACTGGATAATCTCCAATCACGCTGATCGCATTTCTAATGGAACTGTACACGCTGCCTCCCTTAATGACCACTGCCCCATTACCTGCAGCTGGTCGAACAAATTCCATACTCCCCCAACCCAAACTATCTATAACAGAGTGCTAAAACATGGTCACCTGGATCTCTTAAAACAACAGCTATGCTACCAGGACTGGGCCCTACTTGACGCCACTAATGACATCAGCGTAGCTCTTGGGCACTTCATCAATGTCTTCAGTGCTGCCTGTGATATTCATGCCCCTTTTAAAAAGATGAAGGTTCATGGTACAGTGCACCCCTGGATTACCCCTGAACTCTTAGCACTCATGAAACAATGGGAACATCTCTGGCTACATGCTAAAGCCATAGGTAAGCAACCGGACCTGCAAGCTTATAAAGCCGCAAGAAATGCCTGTACTCATGCTATTTGAGAGGCAAAAAGTAAACACCATAGGGAGATGTTGATCAACTCATGGGGGGACAGCAGGAAATTTTGGTCAAACATCAAGGATATCACTGGTAAAGATCCTAAGGTGTCACCTTCAATGATAAATATTGATGGTACCCCCACCCTGGACCCACTTAAAATTGTGAATAGTTTTAACAATACCTTCACTAACCTAAACAGTGTCCTCCCTCAGGACTTCTTTGATGATACCTCTTCTAAGACATCTAGTCAGTATGAGGACAAGAACCCTGCTCATCCTCCTTTCTATTTTAAGAAGGTCTCAGTGTCACAGGTTAGAAAACTCATGAATAAAGTGTTGGAAAAATCAAGGCACAGTGGCGACTCTCTGGACCTCAAACTTATCATCCTCACCTTAGAGGAAGTACTTTTACCCATAACTAAGATCCTTAACCTTTCATTAACACTATCGCAATCCCCGCAGGCATGGAAATTGGCCCTAGCGACCCCTGTATATAAATCTGGAGACCATTCACTACATAACAACTATAGGCCAATATCCATCCTACCTCATTTATCTAAAGTGCTGGAATGTATTGTTGCTAATCAGCTTGTGAACTACCTCAAAAAGTATTCCATCCAATGCCCACAACAACATGGATTTAGAAAAGGGCATAGCACCACCACAGCACTAACTGAATTCACCAACTTCATTCAGCAATCACTTGACCAAGACAATCTTGTAGGAACGCCTTTATAGACTTAACAAAGGCCCTTGACACTGTTAATCACCCACTTCTCCTCCTCTGTCAGCTAACTAAATGTGGCCTTTCACTCAAAGCACTGCACTGGTTCAGAAGTTATCTTGAAGGTAGATCTCAGCAAGTGAAAATTTCTAATGTCACCTCTGAACAGTGGGCAGTCCATTCAAGAGCACCACAAGGATCAATCCTGGGTCCACTCCTTTTTAGTATCTTTTTTGAATGACTTGCCATCCTCATGTCACCAATGGATTCTCCTATATGCGGACAATGCTATCATATTTACAAGCCACCCTGATCCCAACCTTCCTGAAAGCACTCTACAATTCGGCTTCAAGGAAATTGAACAATGGTTTAGTGCACACAAACTGGTACTAAACTATAAGAAAATGAAAGCTATGTTGTTCTCCTCCACTCACAATAAGCACAGGACTCATGCTCTTACCATTAGAAAAAAATCTGGGAGTCCCACTTGAACAAGCATATCACTTTCAGTACCTTGGTGTAACCTTGGATACTCAACTCTCCTATGTGCTTCACATCAAGAATGTTGCCAAGGCCATAAATAGCAGGATTGGACTCCTCTACAGACACAGGCAGTGTCTGACATCTGAAGCTCTCAAGCTTGCAATTTACAGCTTGGTTGTTGTCAATTATCGACTATGACTTGGTCATATATGGAGCTGCTACCACTTCCTCACCGAAAATACTAACTGTTGCACTGAACAAGGCATGTAGACAACTTACACTTGCCGCATGTCTCACCCATACTTGTGAGCTTTATGCTCAAACTGGTTGGCTTCAACAAAGTAGTGGGATCAAATGCCAAATGTGCCTACTAACTAAAAAGATGCTCCTTGGGCTCTTGCCACCTCTAGTGGGAAGTCTTCTGAACAAATCTCTTAGGATCCAACACACTCACACTTCAACCACCAAACTCTGTCTAGTCCCTAGGTGTTGGACAACACAATGCCAGTGATCCATTTTAAATAGAGCCCCACTTTGGTTCAATGAGTTGCACAATGATATTGCTCGTCTTCTCAACCTTAGCTAATTTAAGATTATGCTCTGCCAGCACCTCACATCTGTTAGCTCCTGTGATTGCTCCACCTAATCTGAGGTATGTCTGGCCTATCTCCTTTACACTGCCTGAGTCCTCCCTCCTCATCCCCTTCCTCCACCTTCTCCCACTGATTGACAATTCTGACAAGGCTCTTGGCTGCAGCCTCTATCCCTTGCCCTCTCTTCTGCTCCTCCTCCCTATTCCCCCTCACAGATCCTTATTACCCCCTTTTAAGCAACTTGACAAAGCCCCTGGCTGCCACCCTTCTCCCTTTATCTTAATATCTTACTGCCCCCTGTTTCTCCCATCTATTGTCCTCCACTCCTTCTCATATTTTGTATCACTGTTTATCGATAATGTACTATACACATTCATTGTTTGTTAGAAATTAAACTTATTAAGTTCCCCCTTTGTACGTATGTATCCCTTCCCACTGATGTGGCACCTTTGTAAATGAGCTGCTTTGTGCTCAGAGGTACTTTGTAATCTGGGAGTGAATAAATAAATAAATAAATGAAATAAGATCCCAGTGTTTCTACATGCATCCTTTACCTTTCCACAGGTCACATCCGAAAACAAAACTCAGTTTATATGTTTGCCTTTCTTGGTTCAAATAATTTAAAGTAAATAATTTAGGTCTTAAGGGAAAACAGAATTTCAGGTTACTACTGTCGGCATACCAGGGAGACACACTCAATGGTCTTGCCCCATCTCTCTTTCTCTACAGAGGTGCATATAGATGTGTATGCAAAAAGGCTACAGTGGGACAGCCATGTCTATCTCCACTAGTGAGAATATGTGTCTTTGCCACTCATGTTCTGTGGTCCTTATCCTCACAAATAAATTAGGGATATGCCATACTTCTTACAAAAAGTTGCTGGACATTTTATGCAGTATTCTTACCCCACTTCCCAAGAGGGGGAGCAATTATCAGTAAAATATCCAACATGTTTTAATAAATAGCATGGTACATTGTATGAATAAAGTGTTCCTCTTCCAGCTCTCTGCTTTACTCTGAATTCAGCACAGGGCATCTGTGATGTCATCAAGTATTGTGAAAGCTTCTCTCCCATTGGTTAGGTAGCCTAGTGTGACAAGTTTAAAATGACAGTATCATTTAATGACACATCTAGAGTAGAAATTTAAAAATATTCACACTCTAGGCCTTTAATCAACAGAAATATCAAAAATATTCAATTAGTTTTATTCATACTTACTTACTACTTGCCAGCAGAAGCAGGCCACATGGTCTATCAAGTCTGCTTGCATGTGCATCTAGCACCCCATTTTGCAGCTGTCCCTCCCCCCTTCACAATTACCCCTCACACAGATGAATGCTAAGTGAGACTGAACCAGATTAAGCTGTTTGTGTTATTTCCAGTGAATGGGGGAAATTTACCTAGGACACCAGGGAAATTACTTTACTCTTTTGACAGGTGGCACTGCTATGCTGTTGGGAGATGGAAACTGCTAGTTTGAGTTGAGCGACAGAGAAGGAAGGTTCTGTGCAGTGACAGCTATGTGCTGGAGATGCTAAAAAGGCTGCACAGTCAGATCGATCTGGTGTTTTTTCACCAGACGCTATGTTGTCGGTTCCGGATTTGGAAACTGGGTCGCAACTGTCATTAGTTGAATGGAAGGAGATTCTGCAGACAGAGCTCAGTAAAACTGAACTACAGATATCACAGGATAATGGTAATCAGGACGATCAAGGAAGGAGAAAACAGGTGCTTGAACACTCACCGAGCATGTCGGTTTCGCTCAAAGCCAAAGTTTTTGTTGTTCAACCTACAGATACTGATATTCAGGAAACAGGGCCTATGGAGTTACATGATGATACGTGGACGTTGGAAGGTGCTCTGCAAAATGTGGGCTGGACCAGAGCTCATACAGTAGAATGGAGAGCGGATCCCCTGAGGGGTCAGCATATGGAACTGGTCAGAGCAGGAGGTTGCAAGCCTCCTGAGATGGCAGGGCCTGTTTCTACAAATAATCCAGACCTGTCTGTAAATCCTTATATTCCGGTTCCTCTTTTTATGGTATCTGTGCCTTTGGGAGAAACAGGTAAAGTTGACTGTTCACCTATGGGGTCACAAATAGATGGCTTTCCTGAAAATTGACAAGGAGAGGGTGACATAGGATTATTCCAGAATGAAGGGCAGGGGTAAAACACAGAGGGTATGCAAGAAGGGGTGGTTCCTCCTCAGGCCTCTCCTACATCTCAGAGATCTAGACTACATTTTCCAGGGCAGCTTCATCAGCAAATTGAACTGGCAAAATGGAGGCATGCTACCCAATTCGGGTATCTAACAGGTTTGAAAGATCCCCCTGATAGGCAATATATGGGGCGAGTGTTAATAAAATAATCACTGGGTTTCACTCTAAATGATATTTATGCTTTTATCCACATTTCTGGGGAACACACATTCAATGTCAGTTTCCACACTGCAGATTTGTTGGAGAAGTTTTGGGCAAAGTATGCTATTTTAAAAACTAACCCACTCTGGACCCCCTTCCAGGTTGCTTCCCTTACCAAACAAGCATTTTGAGTCATTACTATACTTTTTCGAAGTGAAGGGGTGAACATTATTGATGTCTTATTTTGGTTGGAACAGCACTGTGATGTATTGGGTACACCCGACTAGAGATGTGCAAAACTGAAAAATTTCACCTAGCAGAATATTTCCTGTAATTTCTGCATTACACAAAATATTTCGTCTAGGCAAAACGTAATTTCACCTCTGGTGCGACTTTCGTGTAAAATGTGGAATTTTGCCCAAATCCGCCAATCATTTCACAACTTGCCTGAATTTCGCTAATGCTTTCCAATTACACCAGCTAAATTGCAATGCATTGTGGTTAGATAGCTGAAATCTCATGTGCAGGGTGTTTCCTGCACAGTATATTGTCTGTTGAATCGGAAAGCAGTTCAGTGTGGTGCATCACAGTCAATAAACCCTTCAAAAACCTCTTTATTTGTTATTTTTCAGAGTTAATTGCTCACAACATTGCAAGATTAGTTCCTAGTACTGCTAGTGAACATTTGTTTGTTTTTGTATCTTTGGAGAATACTTAGTTAAACTTAATGTTTCAGTTTTCTCTGTGTCTGTGAGAGAGTGAGTGGGGGACAGTCAACCGTGTGTGTGTGTGTGTGTGTGTGTGTGTGTGTGTGTGTGTGTGTGTGTGAAAGTACAGCAGGCTAGTTCCTAATATTTGACATATTTCTCACAAGTTGTGAGTGAGTTTGTGTAGTTTCTTTTAAGACTGAAGATTTGCAGTTTGTGTGCTACTTATTTGTCACATTTTTCTTACATATTTACTGTTTTTTGGGTCACTTTATCTGAACAGTTACTACATTCTTCTGATTGAGTAGTTCTGTTCCTGTTTCCCTTTGCTGAATCACTTTTGTGATTTATTTTCTTTATTGAAAGTATTCGTGTACATTGACCTGACCACTTGACTTGTCCATATCCAGGTACACTGCATTGCTGAATTGCTCACAGAAATTAAAATTGTGATCTAGCCTCTGCATTGCAGTGTTCCTGTTTTTCTATTGAATTTGCATACCATATTAACCCTTTTCTCCCTGTCACACCACTGTTGTTTACTACCTGACCTAGGCTACTATATAAAAAACTACATCGTTTTCAACTAGATAGTGGTGTTCCCTGCATGAGTTTCGGAGGTGACTTTGTTCATTTGAAATCTTGTTGTCCCTTCCATCTGATATACCTGTAAGCCAAAACTATATTTAGTAAGTACTAACACATTGTAGTACTCACCTTCACAGTCGAATAGGCTACAGTAGCAGTTGTAGGTAACGATATACACTAGACACTACAGTGCAGCTACCTGTTCTGATTTCTTTTTGCCCTTTGTAGATAGCACTGCAGGTGTTAAATCACACTTGTTTAACAGAAATACATAATAATATAGTTCCAGACTGAGGAAGCCAAACAAAACAAACATATCGATATGCCTGCCAAGAGATGTTCAGGTAAAGGTGCTAGAGTGGGAGGTGGCTCAAAGAAGTCTGTTGGAAAAAGCAAACCTATTTGTGAATCCATGCCCTCTGTGGCCTCTGCTGCTGCTGTGGCAGACAGTAGCAGCAAAATCAAAGTTAGAAGTGGCTTCAAGTCTGTGACTCATTATTTTACTGCCCAATCTGTAGCTAGTAGGCTTGTTTGGGATGATACTGGGAATAAGGGAGACACTCACACCAGTTGAGGCACAGAGGTCCAGAAGGAGGTCAAAAAAGTTATCAGTGTGACTGTTGTTCCTGCTCAAGGAGCAGCTGATGGTGGTGAGGGTGATAGTGTCCAGCTTCAGTCTGTTTCGCCTGAAGAAGGAGATAAGGAAAGTCAGCCCCCCCCAGTGAGGAGATGCCAGAGAAGGGAAAAGTTTGTCTGGCAGTAGATAGTGATAGGGAGGATGATGAGGAGGAGGATATAATATGTTTTGGTACAGATGATGATGAGGTGTCAGATCCCCTGTGGGAGCCAGAAGTGAAAAAGATGAAGGATGGTGATGTAGCCCATTTGGATAACAAGACTGAGAGTGAGAATATCAGCAAGCCTAAAACAAGCAGTCCAGTCACCCTACCTCCCAAACATAGCATGGTGGATATCATGCAAGTGGCACAAAAAGTAAAAACTTCCACACCTTTGGCTACACTGTCCAAGTCTCAGTCCCATGTCAAATCTAGAGTTGCAAAGTCCCTAGTTTGGGATTTTTTTCATGCTTGATGCAGCTGATGACACCATGGTGATCTGTCAGCTGTATCAAGCACGTGTAAGTCATGGAAAAAAAGGGCAGCCACCTAGGCACCTGTGGACAGCATGTCCACTTGAAAAACAAGCACCCATTGCACTGGCACCAACACCAGAAAGATACCATAGCTGTTGGCAGGACGTCCCATGTCAAGCTTAATGTTAGTGACAGCAGTGCAATAGAGCAGGAGGGGGGAGGGTTGAGTGGATCAGTGGAGGAGGAGTGTGAGGAATTATTTTCTCTCCCAAGCAGTGGACATAGTAGCAGTGGAGCTGCCACTCCCTTGAATTATAAAAGTACACCACCAGGCACTAAAACCACCACAATAACCAGTTTCATACATGCTGCACATCCTAGGCCCCAAGACTCATCTGGTACCCAGCAAGAACAACATTAGTGGCACAAGTACAGTGTTTTTGTTGACCCACTGCCGAGATGCAGCCCACATTGAGGAGTGTATTTGAGCGGCACTCAGAGTACCCCTCCAGTCATGCTGCTGCACATCAGCTAAACTCAGCCACAGCTGATATGCTATCCATCGACCTGTTGCCCTTCTCCTTTGTGGAGAATGCAGGATTCTGCCGTTTGATGGCCCGTGCCTGTTCCAAATGGCAGGTGCCATCGCGAATGTATTTCTCCAAACGTGCCATGCCCAAACTCTACAGCAGAGTTTCACAGTCCGTCGTACATTCCATGAAGCATTCTTCCTCAATATTCACCTTAGCATGGATATGTGGACAAGAGGGCAGACAGCGGGCAGCTCATATATGTGCATAACAGCACACTGGACACAGGTACCTGGGGTAGTTATTGATTTTGGCCCTGGTGAAAGCTGCGTAAAGCAAAATTGTGGTGGTAGCAACACACCTGGTATTTGACAGAATGAAACCATAACTATGCAAAATGTTTCAGGGTCTCACACTGCTGAGAAAATGCTGAATGTGCTGCTAAATAACATTGATGAGTGGATCAATGCACAGTCACTCACAGTGGGGTTTATTAGCAGTGACAATGGCTCCAATGTTGTTAAGTGCACACTGCCTTAATCTAGTCATGCAGTAATTTCTGAACCACGATGAAATAAAAGAAACTGTGTCTGTCACCAGACACATCTGTGTTCATTTTTGCCCATTCTGCAAAGGCCCATGACCATCTGCATGAGCTGCAGCGCACTAACCATCTGCCTAAGCACCATATGAAGCCTGATGTTATTACCAGGTGGAACGCCATGCTGTACATGCTGGACCAGCTTTATGAGCAGTATAAAGCAGTTTCAGATTACCTACTGCTGCACTCCACCAGGGTAGTGCTGGAGTGTCCATTGCCCTAACAATGGAGCTGTGACAACAAATGTATGGCATAATATGCATTCTGCATCCATTTGAGCATGCAAAACAGGCTGTGAGTGAGAACACTGCCTGCATAAGTCAGTCAATACCCCCTGATACGTGTGCTGAGGCAGACACTGGTAAATGTCTGTCACCAGATGGAGGCAAGTGATGATCACAGTTCTGTTCATGCAATGGGTCACATGCTCCATATACTGGACAGCAATACACATATCTGTAACATTATGAAGTCTAATGAGTTTGCTGTTGCTATCATGCTGGATCCACGGTACAAACGTGGCTTGCCTGCCATGATTGAAAGGGGTCATGTGCAAGTGGAAAAACTGACCAATTACCTTGTCAGACATGAAGCACAGATGAAAAATGCAGAGACACAAAAGGCACATATAGATATACCAGGTGTTGCTACCACCACCACCACCAGTAAATCATCAGAGGCCACCAAATCAGACAAAATGTCAAAGTTGCAGCACAGCATGGCAGGTAATCCCATTTGGGATGCTGTGAACCAGGTGGGCATTGAAGAAATTGAAGACAACAAGGAGGAGGAGGAGCATGATGAGGTAACAGGACTCAGGGCAGCACAACGTATGGTGGATGCCTACATGGGAGACACCAAGCATCTTGAGATCACTGATGAGCCATTGGTGCACTGGAGCAGCAAAGTGAGTGACTGGCCTGCACTGGCATCTGCTGCTTTTAAATACCTCAGCTGCCCACCATCCAGTGTCAGTGTGGAATGGATGTTCAGTTCTGCTGGGGCCATTGTGCATGACCATGGGGCAAATCTGTCACTGAAGAATGTTTCCATCCTAACATTTATAAAAATGAACGAGGCTCACATTCCACATAACAATTATTTTGATGATGTTGCCCCAAGAACTGTGTATAGGGGACGATGATGACAATGAAGACGTCCACAGTGGCAAGGCCTCTACTAGCAGGGAAGTAGATAAAGCAGCAAAGATGACTGAATTTCCACCTGGTGATGACTCCAGTCTCGAAGACTGTGAGGGCTGCTTCACGGATGATGTGTCACTAGAAGAAGGCTGAAGGTGTTGTGCCCCACCCAAACAGCCACCACCAGCATTCCCACTCCCATTTCCACATATACCTTCTCCTTGACACCATGAATGAGTGTCTAGTGAGTATGCCACCACTGTATATACAATAATGACAACTTAGTTGGACAGTGCACAGCCAGTAATATGTTACTCAGTATACATTAATGCTGCCTGAGTCCAGCTAAATTACTCCTCCTCCTCCTCCAGCAGTCTTCCACCAAAAAGAACCATATATTTTTAGTTGTCAGCAGTGGCCCACACCTTGCAGGTGCAGCACCTCGATCCAGCGTCCACATACCAGGATAGAAGACTTCTATTTAGTCACCAATGCTGCACAGAAATGGGATGCTTCGCCAAAAGTCCACCAGAAAACCAAGCCACCATTCTACTTGAAGAACTTTGTACCTGTCTGGCAATAAGAAAAAAAGAAGAAAACATTTTTAGCATAGTTACAACTGGGTGCTCCCCCCTCCCCACCATCATTGCAGGAAGCTATTGTTACATCAGGGAATGGCTGTTAAACTGGAACACTTGACATGAACTGACTATGTTTGACGAGCACAGCCAGCAGCCAGATTGGGAGGGAGGTAACAGACGCAACCCAGCAGCGGAAATCCTCAATATTGACAGAGCCATATATAAGAAAGTTACTGTCAAAGTTTGACATCTCTGTCCTGCAGTAACCACAAACTTAATACTTAACCATATCCACCAGCCCCACACCAACCCGACCTCAACCACCTCCTCCTGCCCACCATCCGCCCGCTAAAGACCATCACAAAGTAAGAAATACTTACCACCAGTTAATGAATTGCACACTATTGAACAGCAGCAGCAGCAGTGCACCTAGAGTTAACAGCTCTTGAATTCCTGCATGTGTTTAGAAAAGAAAAAAAATAATACAATTACAATTTGACTCAGATATCTGAGTTGCAGTCACCTATCCACCCCCGTAATGAGAAATTCAGTACTTACCTTGTCCTTGAGCAATGTTAAATGTGGTGCATTCCAACATCCCGTATTCAGATCCTGGGCTGGCATGCATGTTGTCATGATGATGTACTCCTCAGCACACTAGATAAATATAAAATAAGAACAGACGTGACATTCCAATACCAACCCACCATCCACCTTCTCTTGCACCCGAAAAAATAAATACAGATACTTACATGTGCAGCAGCAGCAGCAGCATCAATCGACTACGTGAAAAGGATCCCCATGAAGCAGACAAAGCATCACTTCTCATGGCAACTAGTCAGAGCAGCAGGCAGCAGCTACAGGCAGGCAACAGCAGTAGAACTTAAAATGTTCTTCAATCCACACTGACTTAAAAAATCACAGAGACAACAGAGCTAACCAGGGCATCATCATTGCGAAATGATAATTCCACAGTTCGCAATCAACTGAGAAAGCAGCAGGAGGAGGAATTAAGTACAAGTTTAAGTCGCAGCAGGACCATTTTGCAGGAGGATTTATTTTTCTCATTGTGGTAAACTGGCTTATGTTGCATGTTAGGCAGTAGCAGCATGACAGGCCCGAAAAGCATTTAAATGGTGCAGAAAACAGAAAATTTGGGTCCTCATGCCAGGTATGAACCATGTAACTGCATATCTGACACCTGATTTCTGTCTCAATGTACTGTGCAATTTTTGGGAAACATTTCTGGACTTGTAGGCTCTGTTTTGCACCGGCAGCAATGAGTTTCAGGCAGAGGTATTTGGCAAACAGGCCCTAAAACAGCTATTTAATGTCTGGGTGGTGGTGGTGGGGGGCACCCTAAAACATTATGGCTGAGATCAGATTCCACTCTCAATTTAATGTACCGTTTTTGCTGCATCTTTCCTGGACATTTACTGCCTGTGCTGCACTGGCAGAACCAAGATGGGGTCGAAAAACAATTGTAAACAATGGACCAAAGACCATTGTTTGGTCCGGGTGGTGGTTTGGGTACCATAAAACATCATGGCTGGGACCTGATTTCAGTCTGAATGCACTGTGCAATTTTTTTGGAAACATTTCTGGACTTCTGGGCCATGTTAGGCAGCTGCAGCAGCACCACACTTATGCCTGAAAAGCATGTAAACAATGCAGAAAACACATTTGGGTCCTCATGGTGGGTATGAGCCATGTAACTGCATGTCTGACACCTGATTTCTGTCTGAATGTACTGTGGAAATTTTTTGGGAAACATTTCTGGACTTCTGGGCATTGTTAGGCACCGGCAGCAGTGAGTTTCAGGCAGAGGTATTTGGCAAAAAGGCCTTAAAACAGCTATTTAATGTCTGGGTGGTGGGTGGTGGGGGTGGCAACCTAAAACATAATGGCTAAGACCTGATTTTATGGGCCGTGTTAAACAGTGGCAACACTCTGTCTCACTCTAGATTTTCAATGCCATCCTAATTTTTTCCCAGTCATAATACAGTGCTTGCTACAGAAAAGTTGTCTGTTAATGAGATATGCCTGTCAGTGCCTGCACCTGCCGAGTTGTGCCACGTCACCGTGGTGCCTTTCAATCCTGGTCAGCAAGTGATAGCGAGCAGTAGTGGTATCTGCTTTGATATTCCCCCTGTTGTTTTTATAGCACTTAGCAGTGCTTCAGCGTTCAGCCACTGGGTGGCCACCATGAGCCGCAAGTGTAGTCCTGCGTTGCTTAGTGTAACTTTTTTCCTCCACCCCCAAAACACTTGGAGATGGTGCCCTAATGCACTGCGTTGAGATATAGAGTGCTGTGACATCTGTGCAGAACACGCAACAAAATATTTTTTAGTATGTTTCATATGGTCAGGATACAGTACCTAGCTGATAATCACTGCACCTTTTAACATCTGCCACAAAGAAGGGGCTTCATTATTTGCATTGTTGCTTTATTTGCTTTATTTGTGTCTGCACTTTATGGCACGGTGCTACAGTAGATTATTGCAGTGTGTAAAATCTTCAGATGTACAGTAAATCATTCTGCATTCAAATGCAGAGTGTTTTTATATTTAAGTACACCTTGTGCAACTCACCACTATGATTTGTTAATTAGTGATGCAAAACTTTTTTTTTTTCATGGGTATATTTTGTGAATGGCACTACAGAGTAGTGGTTCAAGTGACAACTTGTGGTGTTGAGACACGGGGATCGATACTTGAGACTAGATTTTTATAATTAATATTCTTTCCAAGCTACTGAACTCCAGTAATCTGTGTTAAAATGAGGAGTTCCTTAAGTCTTGGTAGGAATCCATTTATTACACCACCCCTGCACTCTGGCATCATACCATCAATGATATTTTGCTAAAACGAAGAGTTCCTTGAGGCCATGTCCCACCCAGTATGCCAATTCTTATTGCCAGTGCCAGATAAGAAAAATAGTATCAGTTATGTTGATCATCTACTGGCATGATTACATACTGCAGATTTTCTTTTTCAGATAACACCGACTGTATGGCAAACAAGGGAGACTGCAGAGAGGGTGGCTGACTCCTGTAGTCAAAAACAACAAGTGCAAACAATGATTGGATAGTTATCATTTGGGGCTCAATCCCCACTGCAGCTCGGGCCCGCCAACTTGCCAGTCAGATACAGTATACTGTACTGCCTAAGGTTATTTTTTTAACACCGACTGTGTCTCTCACTTTTTGATCATGCTGAGATGCAAGCAGGCTACTTTGCCTTGAACCTGCACAAGAGTTCTGTTTATGTGCTCACAGAGAGCAGACAAGGGCATTGCAGAGTGGGTGGCTGACCCCCATAGTCACAAACAGCAAGTTCAAACAAAAGTAGTGAACTCCAGTAACCAGTTCTAAATCGAAGAGTTACTCGAGGCATGTCCCACCTACAGAATGCTGCATCCATTCACCCTCTCTGCAAACATAGTCCCCGCCCCCCAAACACACATACACCAAAAATATGCTTGTAATGACTGCAGTAGTCCATTCCATCACAGACTCTGTCCCGTTGTTTGTATGCTGTGGTTTCTCTACCCCTCTTTTTGCCTGTGGTATTGCCAAATCTACCTAATCATGCCAGTGTAAAATTAAATGAGGCAGCATCCCTCACTTGAACTGTATGTGTACCACCTCAAGCTTATTTTTTGAACACCAACTGTATGGCAAATATAATTTCTGGTCAGAATCCATTCATATTACAGCCCCAGCACCTTGGCGTCAGCACACTAGCACATAAAATGAATTCTGGCCAGGACCAGGAATGTTGAGTAAACAAGGGGCACTGCAGAGCGGGCGGATGGACCCCTGTAGTCACAAACAGCAAGTGCAAACAAAACTCTAGGTTTACAGGCTGCACTTCCATGCTGACGGGTATTGATTGGCTAGTTATCATTTGGGGCTCAATCCCCACTGCAGCTAGGGCCCATCAACTTGCCAGTTACAGTAGTTCCTGGGCTAACTATTTTACTCATCATTTCTATGTTGGCCCCTCTGCTGTCACCAGTCAGAAAGTCAGATACAGTATACTGTGCTGTTTAAGGTTATTTTTTTTTTTAACATCGACTGTGTCTCTCACTTTTTGATCATGCTGAGATGCAAGCAGGTTACTATGCCTTGAACCTGCACAAGAGTTCTGTTTCTGTGCTCACACAGAGCAAACAAGGGCATTGAAGAGTGGGTGGCCAACCCCAATAGTCACAAACAGCAAGTTCAAACAAAAGAAGTGAACTCCAGTAACTAGTGCTAAAACGAGGAGTTCCTCAAGGCCATGAGGAGTTCATCAAGGCCACTTGTCCTCGAAGAAGTCCTTGAACGCCTGACAAAGGTCCTCAACCTATCACTAAGGATGTCCCAGTTCTCATCTCGCTGGAAAAAGGCGACCATCACACCGGTACACAAAAGTGGAGACAAGTCACTGCACTCCAACTACAGACCTATCTCCATCCTCCCTCCATTGTCTAAGGCCCTGGAGTGCATCGCCTCAGACCAACTAGTCAAGTACCTGGAAAAATATGACATCCAGTGTCCTGAGCAACATGGTTCCTGAAAAGGGCACAGTACCACCACTGTACTATTAGAATTCACTAGCTTCATCCATACCACCCTCGATCAAGGAAACTGTTTAGGGGCAGTATTCATTGACCTTACAAAAGCCTTTGATACTGTGAACCACCAACTCCTACTCAAGCAATTATCAAACATTGGGCTCTCCAATGAAGCGCTGCTCTGGTTTTCAAGCTACCTTGGGGAGAGGGTCCAGTGGGTTAGGATTGCTGGTGTCACCTCGGAAGAAAAGCCAGTCCTTTCAGGGGTCCCACAGGGTTCCATCCTGGTGCCACTACTCTTCAGCCTCTTCCTCAATGACCTTCCCAGTGTCTGCCACCAGAAATTACTGCTCTACGCCGATGACGCAAAGTCATGTTCACCAACCACCAAAATGCAGAGCTCCTCGAGAAACAATTACAGCTTGAATTCATGCGCATCGAAGAATGGTTCAGGTCACACAAACTGGTCGTGAACTACAGCAAAACAAAGGTTATGACCTTCTACAATGCCAGGAGCAAGTACAAATCCCGTGACCTCACCATCCTAAACCAAACAGGGATCTTATTTGAATACGTTCCTGATTTTAAATACCTAGGTGTCACATTGGACAGCTCACACTCCTACCATCGGCACATAGATTCTGTCGCCAAAGCCACCAACATCCGTATAGGCTTGCTCTACAGGCACAAACACTGCATGACTCCTGACACTCTCCGGTTGGCTATCAACAGCTCTGTCACCTCCATCATCGATTATGGGCTAGCAATTTATGGCTCTGCCTCCACCTCTGCCTCCGCAGAATTGCAGTTGCACTCAACAAAGCATGCAGGCTGCTAACTGGGGCTGACCAACTTACACACACTTGTGACCTGTACACTCAGGCAGGATGGCTTCCTCTCATCAGACGGATACAGTATCAAACCTGCCTCTTAGCCAAAAAAGTCCTCCTCGGGGTCATGCCCCCGGGCATTGAAAAAGCTCCTCATTGACCACCACAGCACCCAGCAAACTAGAAGTTCACAACAACTAACCTTCCTTGTCCCCAGATGCCGGACTACCATGGGCAGAGGCCTTTGCCCACAGAGCACCACAGTGGTACAATACTCTCAACAAAAGAAACTCTTACTGCTGCTGCTCTTGGCCCTTTTAAGAGACAACTCTGACTTCATCTCATTTCAACTAGTCGCTGTGACTGCCTCGCCTAATCAGGGGCCCACTGCTCACTGCCCTCCACTTCAGTCTTGACAGCTACCTCTCCCCGCCTTGCCCCCTTCTACCTGCCTACCCCCTTTATCCCTCTCCCTTTTCTCCCCCCCGGGCATTTTCTGACTTTTATCCCTCCCCTCTAGAGCTCTTACCCTCACCCTCTACCCTCCGACAATGGCCTTCCTGCCTGCATACCCCCTTCCCTCTCACCTGCAGTGCTTATTTCTAAGATTGCCCTTGGCTGGTATGTCATGCTCCCTAACATTTGGCACATTTTGAATTACTGGAATTTCCTAAGCCTCAGTCTCTTGCTTGTTTTTATTGTGTAACTATGTATTATTATGTCAACCTTTGTATGTATGTATGTATACCCCCCCATTCCTTCAACGTGGAACCTTTGTAAACGAGCAGTTCCTGCTCAAAGGTATTTGTAATCCTAGATTTCAATAAAATAAAAAAATTAAAAAATAAAATGTCCCACCTACAGTATGCCAAGTTCTTATTGCCAGTGCCAGATAAGAAAAATATTATCTGTTATGTTGATCGTCTACTGGCATGATTACATAGATTTTCTTTTTCAGATATCGGCTGGGATGCAGGCTAGTTACAGCACATTTCAGTGATCACGCTGAATGTAACTAGCCTGCATCTCAGCCGATGTCTAAGCCGAGAGAGAGAGAGAGTGAGAGAGCTGGTTGTGGGCTTGTTCAAAAGTAAAAAAATAAATAAGTCCAAATCTACCTAATCATGCCAGTGTAAAAATAAAATTAGGCAGCACCCCTCAGTTGTTCTGTATGTGTCCCACACCCAGGACTTCACCCAAGGTTATTTTTTTGAACACCGACTGTATGGTAAATATAATTTCTGGTCAGAATCCATTCATTTTACAGCCCCAGCACCTTGGCATCAGCACACTAGCACATAAAATGAATTCTGGCCAGGAACAGGAATGATGAGTAAACAAGGGGCACTGCAGAGCAGGCGGCTGACCCCCATAGTCACAAACAGCAAGTACAAACAAAAGTAGTGAACTCCAGTAACCAGTGCTAAAATGAGGAGTACCTCGAAGCCATGCCCCACCTACAGTATGCCAAGTTCTCACTGCCACATAACAAAATAGCAAAGGAAAAATATATGCAAAATGTCATTCCTGGTCAGAAGGAATCCATTTATTTCACCGCCCCTGCACTCTGGCATTATACCAGCAATGATATTTTGCTAATGTTTTGCTTTTGCTATGTTGTTAGAGATTGTTCAAAAGAAAAAAAAAAAAATAAGACTTTCTGAATGGACTAATTTGTTTTTATTTACTTTCATTGATTTTGTTTATTTAGCATGCTACTATGTGGTATATTCAGTCCATCGTGGGACACACTGCCTATGCAGCATCCATTCACCCTCTTAACAAACACAGTCCCCCCCATGCACACACACACCAACAAATATGCTTGTAATGACTGCAGCAGTCCCTTCCATCACAAACTCTGTCCCTTTGCTTGTATGCTGTGGTTTCCCTACCTCTCTTTTTGCTAGTGGTATTGCCAAATCTACCTAATCATGCCAGTGTAAAATTAAATGAGGCAGCATCCCTCACTTGAACTGCATGTGTCCCACCTAAGCTTATTTTTTGAACACCGACTGTATGGTAAATATAATTTCTGGTCAGAATCCATTCATTTTACAGCCCCAGCACCTTGGCATCAGTACACTAGCACATTAAATGAATTCTGGCCAGGACCAGGGAATGATGAGCAAACAAGGGCATTGCAGATTGTGTGGCTGACCCCGTAGTCACAAACAGCAAGAACAAACAAAACGCTAGGTTTACAGGCTGCACTCCCATGCTGATGGGTATTGATTGGCTAGTTATCATTTGGGGCTCAATCCCCACTGCAGCTAGGGCCCTTCAACTTGCCAGTTACAGTAGTTCCTGGGCTAACTATTTTACTCATCATTTCTATGTTGGCCCCTCTGCTGTCACCAGTCAGAAAGTCAGATACAGTATACTGTGCTGTTTAAGGTTATTTTTTTTTAACATTGACTGTGTCTCTCACTTTTTGATCACCCTGAGATGCTAGCAGGTAACTTTGCCTTGAACCTGCACAAGAGTTCTGTTTCTGTGCTCACAGAGAGCAAAGAAGGGCATTGCAGAGTGGATGGCCAACCCCCATAGTCACAAACAGCAAGTTCAAACAAAAGATGTGAACTCCAGTAACCAGTGCTAAAATGAGGAGTTCCTCAAGGCATGTCCCACCTACAGTATGCCAAGTTCTTATTGCCAGTGACAGATAAGAAAAATATTATCTGTTATGTTGATTGTCTACTGGCATGATTACATAGTTTTTCTTTTTCAGATATTGGCTGCATTGCAGGCTAATTACAGCACATTTCAGTGATCACGCTGAATGTAACTAGCCTGCATCTCAGCCAATGTCTAAGCCAAGGGAAAGAAAGTGAGATAGCCAGGTGTGGGCTTGCTCAAAAGTAAAAAAATAAATAAGTCCAAATCTACCTAATCATGCCAGTGTAAAAATAAAATTAGGCAGCACCCCTCACTTGTTCTGCATGTGTCCCACACCCAGGACTTCACCCAAGCTTATTTTTTGAACACCGAGTGTATGGTAAATATAATTTCTGGTCAGAATCCCTTCATTTTACAGCCCCAGCACCTAGGCATCAGCACACTAGCACATAAAATGAATTCTGGCCAGGACCAGGAATGATGAGTAAACAAGGGGCACTGCAGAGCAGGCTGCTGACCCCCATAGTCACAAACAGCAGTGCAAACAAAAGTAGTGAACTCCAGTAACCAGTGCTAAAATGAGGAGTTCCTTGAAGTTATGCCCCACCTACAGTATGCCAAGTTCTCACTGCCACATAACAAAATAGCAAAAGAAAAATATATGCAAAATGTCATTCCTGGTCAGAAGGAATCCATTTATTTCATTGCCCCTGCACTCTGGCATCATACCAACTGTGACAAAAATTGGAAGGAAAGAGTTAATGGTTTGGATTCTCTAGCTGGTGATTTTTTTTAGCAGTTTGGAAAAAAAACACACACAGGCTAAAATCCACTGTCCAGCAGCATCCAGCTTGTGGAATTCTCAGTCCTCCCTAGCTGCTAGATAAGAGCTGGGTCATAAATCTTGAGTGGACATCTCCACACATACACAGACCTGTCCACATACACAGGCCAGTTTGAATGGATTGGTTCATTCAAATATAAATTTAAGATTAGATGGGAATATAATTGGTCACTGATAGGTGTTTAGTTTGATTGGGACAATTAAATACATACATGTTAGATGGTTGGTGCATTCAAAGGGGGAATAAGTATTACCTATTCCCAGGAGAATATATAAGAGGCTGAAAGACAATGAAAAGTTTTCTTCTTACTTTGAAGCTGGAGGAAGAATCTAAGGTTACAGCCTACCCTTCTAGCTATGTCCGTGGGAGCTGGCAGTTAGCATAGGGCACAATGGTCTCTTGAAAGGACAGGGAAGGGTAAGTTTAGTACTAGCATATTTCAGTAATAGCCTTCTTCTTTTGCCTTCTGTTGTTTAAAAACATTTGTTTACTTTTTCTGTATGAGTGTTATTTTCTTGTGTTGTAAATATATATCCTGTAAATGCTCAGTGCACTTTCTGTTAAGTAAAAAGCTATTTATTTGCTCAACAGTTGTGACTGTGATGTCATTTTTCTAAGGTAATATTTGGTTTCCACTGGCCGAGATAAACTCTGTGTAGCATCCGCCACCAGAGAGAGACACACTACCAGACTTTAACTTGTGCAATTGCACGTTTGATTATTCAAGTTTGTATGCTTGAAGGAGGTGCCAGAAGAGAGTCAGGCTGGTGGCAGTGAATACCTGAGGACAGACACCTCTCTAAAAGCTGTTTTAGCCCAGAGGGAGAGATGGGTTGTCACATAATGGTTGGCAGTGGTGGGGTGATGATAGCGGACTGCATAGCTCACTGAGATATGGGGTTTGCCAGTGGAACAGTTAGCTTAGCACTGCAAAACAGGATATATAAGGGAATACATTTGTACAACAGTTTTATTTGTTTCTAGTTAGCACAGTATAGCATAGCAGTAGGGAATGAGCTCCACGGAGTATGACTCACTTACTGTGCCACAGCTTTGTGAAACGTGCCAGGAAAAGGTGATTTAACTTGAGGGTCTAAAACATAAGAAAAAGGCAGACCTCATAGCTACCCTCGTGGCACATGACCTGAAGCAGATGGTTGCTGGGGGTGAGTCAGGAACTGAGGCAGCAGACCCCCCAAACCAGCTTGAGGCACTGCGACTGCAGATGTTGCTGCAAGACAGGACACTAGAGGCAAAAAGACTGGATGCTGAAGCAGAAGCAAGAAGACGGGAAGCAGAGACAAAAAGACTGGAATCAGAGAAAGAACAGGAAGAAAAATGACTGGAAGCAGAGAAAGAACTGGAAGATAAGAGACTGGCAGACAGAGAGAAAGACCGACAGCATGAGAAGGAGATGATGACCCTGCATAGCCAGCAAACTATGAGTAATGGTGGAGTGAGTTTGCCTCATGAAGCCAAAATTAATTCTAAATTGTTCCCTCAGTTTAAAGAGGGAGATGACCTTGATTTGTTTTTAAGGTCATTTCAGAGAGTATGTGACCAATTAAAATTGACTAAGGCTTCCTGGTCAACTTATCTCACACCCTTACTTACGGGGACAGCTTTGCATGCATTCTCTAAAATGTGTAATGAGTAATGAAAACTATCCTGATTATGATAAAGTTAAAAAAAGTGTTGGAACATTTTGAATTAACTCCTGAGGCTTACAGAAGGAAATTTAGGGAGTTAAAGAAAAGCTCAGAAGACAGTTATGCAGAACTGCAGGTTCAACTACGTACTTACCTTGATAGGTGGGTGGAGGGGGCTAAAGCAACCACTGTAGAACTAATCAAAGATGTATTGGTGAGAGAACAATTCCTTAAAATTGTACCAGAGGACATGCACGTATGGCTCCTAGACCGGGCATGCGCCTCCTCAACAGAGGTGGCAGCAGGTGCTGACATGTCTCTGTCTACCCAGCCATACGCACCGTGTAAGTCTTATGGTAGGGGGCAGCACATGGTTATAAGGGATCCCATGGGGAGCAGCCCAAAGGAAACCAGCCTGCACCTGAGCCCAAAGTAGAACCCTCTGGTTCTAAGGGGACTCAAGAGACAGGAACCAAGAAATGTCATATTTGCAATCAAGTGGGACACTTGAGATATAACTGCCCTCCGAAACTGGTTAAGGGGCAGAGGTATGGGGGAGGGGTGATCAAAAGAGCACTGGTGTGTTTGTAGGGTGTGTCCAGTCTGAAGAACCACTCTCCTCTGATGAGAATCTGCATCCCATTACAGTTAATGGAATAGTAACACAGGAACTATGGGACACAGGTGCTGACATCTCCCTGGTAAGGCAGGATCTCATCCAGGCAGAGCAGATGGTGCCTGGGAAATACTCCTGGGTCCAGGCATTTACAGGGCCACCAGTCCAATTACCAATGGCTACAGTCTTCCTGAGCTGGGAAGGGGGCCATGGAGAAAAGGAGGTGGGGGCTGTGTAGAGGACCAACCTGTAAATATGATTGTGGGGAAGAATTTGGACCCCAGGAAAAAACTGGTGTGTGTTGTAACTTGTAGTCAGGCACAAGGGCAAGCTTCTGAGGATGAAGAGGGGGTGACTCTGGGTGGTCCAGCCACACCCTCAGCAGCTGAGGAAGTGTTTAGCACAGGGGAAGAACTGGCTAGAAGCAGCAGTCCAGAACCCCAGTCACAAATAGAGGAGCCCAGAGGACTTCCTTTGGAAGGGTCAGACAAGGGCAGCTGAGTGCTGCACAGTGAACTGACCCTACCTTGCAAAAACTGAGGAAAATGGTTCATAGGGCTGAGCGTCCTCAGGGGGGTAAAGAGTCCATTTACTGGGACAATAGGCTGTTGCACAGAGAATTTACAACAGAGGAAGGGCTAGATGGTGAGGTACTCCAGCAGCTGGTGGTCCCTAAGGTTCACTGTCAGCAGTTTTTGGCCCTCGCCCATGATATCCCTTTCTCAGGGCACTTGGGGGTAAGGCACATGAAAAAGCATCTAACCAACAATTTCTTCTGGCCTGGTATTGGCAAGGATGTGGCAAATTATTGCAGGACTTGTCCACAGTGCCAGTGGGTCAGGAAAATGGGGGACAAGGCCAAGGCAGATTTGGTGCCCCTGCCCATTATTGATGAACCCTTCAAGAGGGTAGCTGTGGACATAGTGGGGCCATTGAGCACCTCAAGTTACACTGGCAAGCAGTATATCCTGGTAGTTGTCAACTATGCTACCAGATACCCAGAGTCAGTGGCCCTAACATCCTCTGAGGCAGAACCAGTGGCAGATGCATTGTTGGGAATATTTAGCCAGGTGGGCTTTCCCCAGGAGATACTGTCAGACCAGGGTGCCAGTTTTATGTCAGGGTTGATGAGTAGTTTGTGGGAGAAGTGTGGAGTAAAGCAGCTCAAAACCTCCCCATACCATCCCCAAGCTAATGGTTTGGTGGAGAAATTTAATTCAACCCTTAAGACCATGCTAAGGACTTTTGCTGACCAGCATAACAGGGACTGGGACAAATATTTACCTAATCTTCTATTTGCATACAGGGAAGTCCCACAGGAGTCCACAGGGTTCTCACCGTTCGAGCTCCTATTTGGTCATAGGGTGCGGGGGCCCCCTAGATTTGATTCAGGATGAATGGGAGGGTGACCACTTCTCCCAAGGGGAGTCTGTTGTGGAGTACGTCCTGAACTTCAGGACCCACCTTAAGGAGCTCATGGGGTTTGGTCAGGAGCACTTGGCCACTGCACAACAGCATCAGAAAGACTGGTATGACCACGGGGCCCTAGCCAGGGAATATGAAGTAGCATAGCGAGTGACGGCACTCATCCCTGTCCAACAGAATAAATTACAGGCAGCATGGGAGGGGCCATTCTCCATTGTCCAAAACGTTAGTGATGTCAATTTCATGATAGAGCTACTGGACAGGAGATGCAGGCAAAAGGTGTATCATGTTAACATGCTGAAGCCCTACCATGACAGGGATGAATTGGTCCTCGCTGTTTGCAGTTCCCCAGAGGAAGAAACTGAGATGGATCTACTGGTGGACTTGCTTAGGGAGGCTAGGGTTGCATCCTCTGTGGACAACCTTACCCTTTCAGAACAGCTGACACCAGCCCAGGTGCAAGAAATTAGGGGTGTGCTGAGAGAATTTGAGGATAGATTCTCAGGGAAGCCAGGGTACACCATGATGGCAGAATACCACATGGAAACAGGGACCCAGGTTCCCCTGAAACAGTAACCATACAGGGTACCTGAGCACATTAAGCAGACTGTGAAAGAGGAGCTCAAGGAGATGCTGGAAGTTGAAGTAATCCAGGAATCTAGTAGCCCCTGGGCATCACTCTTGGTACTGATCCCCAAAAGGGATGGCACCACATGATTCTGCATTGATTACTGGAGGCTTAATAGCTGCACAGAGTCTGATGCCTATCCCATGCCCAGAATAGATAAGACCCTGGAGCAACTGGGGGGAACCGAGTATTTGACCACAATAGACCTAACAAATGGCTATTGGCAGGTACCTCTGACCCCTGCAGCCAGGGAGTGATCAGCTTTTGTTACTCCATTTGGTTTACACAAATTCAAGGTAATGCCATTTGGAATGAAGAATGTACCTGCAACCTTTCAAAGACTTGTGGATCGCATTCTGGCTGGGGTAGGTGAGTTTGCATTGGCGTATATAGATGATATAGCCATATACAGCCAGACCTGGGATGAGCACATCAAGAATGTATGGGATGTGTTCCACAGGCTGAAGAATGCAGGTCTGACTGTTAAGGTGGAAAAGTGCCAGATAGATATGGCAGAAGTGTCCTTCCTTGGGCACCGGGTGGGTAGTAGACACATCCACCCGGAGCCTGCCAAGGTTGATGCCATCCTGGCCTGGCCTACTCCTACCACAAAGAAACAGGTCAGGGCATTTCTATGGACAGCAGAGTACTACCGAAGGTTTGTTCATCACTATAGCGATCTGGCTAAGCCCCTGACAGACTTAACCAAGAAAGGAAATCCAGATGCAGTGAAGTGGTCAGAAGGCTGTGAGGTCGCTTTTCAGGAGCTAAAAAAGGCCTTGAGTGGCCCAGCTGTATTGGCTAGCCTTAATTATAGTTTAAAGTTTATGGTCCATGTGGATGCCTCAGATCATGGACTGGGGGCCGTGGTGAGCCAAGTTACCCAGCAGGGGGAGGAACACCCAGTTGTGTACCTCAGCCAGAGGCTTTTGCCCAGAGAGGAGGCATACGCCACAATCGAGAAGGAATGCTTGGGAATAGTGTGGGCCCTTCAGAAGCTGCAGTCTTATCTATATGGGAGAGAATTTACTGTGGTCACAGATCATAATCCCCTAATATAGCTCCATTGGTCAAGTGGGCAAAAAGGAACACTACTACGTTGGAGTTTGGTACTGCAGGCATACAACATGACCATCCAGCATCGCACTGGCAAACAAAATGCAGATGTGGATGGGCTATCTAGACAGGGCTAAAGGCATGGCTGGATACTTTTGGGCATTTCCCAGTAATTACATGAATGGCTGTGTCACTTGGGGTGGCCCAAGGGACACTCCTTCATTATCTGGGGGGGAGGGGATGTGACAGAAATGGGAAGGAAAGAGTTAATGGTTTGGATTCTCTAGCTGGTGTTTTTTTAGCAGTTTGGAAAAAAAACACACGCAGGCTAAAATCCACTGTCCAGCAGCATCCAGCTTGTGGAATTCTCAGTCCTCCCTAGTACCTAGATAAGAGCTGGGTCATAAATCTTGAGTGGACATCTCCACACACACAGACCTGTCCACATACACAGGCCAGTTTGAGCAAATTGGGTCATTCAAATATAAACTTAAGATTAAAAGGGAATATAATTTGTCACTGATAGGTGTTTAGTCTGATTGGGACAATTAAATACATACATGTTAGATAGTTGGTTCATTCAAAGGGGAAATAGGCATTACCTATTCCCAGGAGAATATATAAGAGGCTGAAAGACAATGAAGAGTGTTCTTCTTACTTTGAAGCTGGAGGAAGAATCTAAGGTTACAGCCTACCCTTCTAGCTATGTCCATGGGAGCTGGCAGTTAGCATAGGGCACAATGGTCTCTTAAAAGGACAGGGAAGGGTAAGTTTAGTACTAGCATATTTCAGTAATAGCCTTCTTCTTTTGCCTTCTGTTGTTTAAAAACATTTGTTTACTTTTTCTGTATGAGTGTTATTTTCTTGTGTTGTAATTATATATCCTGTAAATGCTCAGTGCACTTTCTGTTAAGTAAAAAGCTATTTATTTGCTCAACAGTTGTGACTGTGATGTCATTTTTCTAAGGTAATATTTGGTTTTCACAGGCTGAGATAAACTCTGTGTAGCATCCGCCACCAGAGAAAGACACACTACCAGACTTTAACTTGTGCAATTGCACGTTTGATTATTCAAGTTTGTAAGCTTGAAGGAGGTGCCAGAAGAGAGTCAGGCTGGTGGCAGTGAATACCTGAGGACAGACACCTCTCTAAAGGCTGTTTCAGCCCAGAGGGAGAGGTGGGTTGTCAAATAATGATTGGCAGTGGTGGGGTGATGATAGCGGACTGCATAGCACACTGAGATACAGAGTTTGCCAGTGGAACAGTTAGCTTCGTTCTGCAAAACAGGATATATAAGGGAATACATTTGTACAACATTTTTATTTGTTTCTAGTTAGCACATTATAGCATGGCAGTAGGGAATGAGCTCCACGGAGTATGACTCACTTACTGTGCCACAGCTTTGTGAAAGATGCCAGGAAAAGGTGATTTAACTTGAGGGTGGCAACGAATACCTGAGGACAGACACCTCTTTAAAAGCTGTTTCATCCCAGAGGAAGAGGTGGGTTGTCACACCAACAATGATATTTTGCTAATGTTTTACTTTTGCTATGTTGTTAGGGATTGTTCAAAAGTAAAACAAAAAAAAATAAGACTTTCTGAATGGACTAATTTGTTTTTTATTTGCTTTCATTGATTTAATTTATTTAGCATGCTGCTGTGTGGTATATTCAGCCCATCGTGGGACACACTGCCTATGTAGCATCCATTCACCCTCTCTACAAACACAGCCCCCCCCCACACACACACACACCAAAAATATGCTTGTAATGAATGCAGCAGTCCCTTCCATCACAAACTCTGTCCCTTTGCTTGTATGCTGTGGTTTACCTACCTCTCTTTTTGCCTGTGGTACTGCCCCCATTCCTTGGTCTCCCCATTCCGTTAAGACTCAGAACACCATATTGACTTTATTTTTGTTTAATAGAGTGTTGCACGTGCAATCTGTATCAATTTTCATTGATTTTTCAAACAAGGACACCATTTTATTTGTTTACATATAATCAATTTTAGGACATGAAGCAATGCACAGTGGCTATCTTCCATTCCAACAATAATTAAATTGTTATAAATGTTATCTTTCATTTGCCAGATGGCCCTCCATTGTTTTCAATGACTTTGGGCAGTATTCTACAAGTGTGATTTATGTATCTGTTGCAGTCTTCTTGTGTTATCTTATTAGTCCAGTAGTGGTGGATTGCTCTTATCAGTTCATCTTTAGATTTTGGCTTGGTGTGCCATTGGAGGTAGTGCTTCCATGCGTGCCACACCATCTCTATAGGATTTAGATCAGGACACCTGTACACTGCAAAAAAACAGTGATTCTTTGATGGAGTACTGTATGAATGTTTTATGAAGCCAGGATCCAACTATCAGCCACAGTAAGTAATATGACATGGCCTTAGGTAACTATTTCCAACAAACAATTTAAGATTGCAGATTCAGAATCATAATACAATACATTCCCACAGTCATTCAGTACAGTATGACATCCTACCTCTGCTAATTAATGTGCCATCATTATTAGGCTGTACATAATAGTATAAGAGATCACTGTACTGAGAAAAAAATTCTATCCCAATCAGATTGAGTCATTTGCCATATCCTTTTTAACAGCACCCTTTCCATACTATGGCACTACAGTGCATCATGATTTGATTGCTGTACTTACTCAGCTGGCATTTTAACCCACTTTACGACACATTCCTGCAGACATCTCCAGGCGGAAGCATGCTTCGGCTCATTATCTGTTAGGAAAATTAGAGTTGTGATGTCAGTACACTTTGCAATGAACATGTGTTGTTTAACAGCCAGTTACATACAGCACGGTTACATTACCTGTGCAGGGGGTAGTATTGCAAGGAGTAAACTAGTATTACACAATGACAATAACATTTCCTGGACTCCGATTGGTCAGTGTTTTGCTTGGCACAGTGAGAATATCCCAGCACAACCTCACAGGTGTGAGATTACCCTCACGTGTCTAGTCTCAGGACTGTGAATCTCATGACTACATGCTTGGATATGTATTTGCATTTGTATTTGTCTTTGCATGCTTCTTCACATCTCTGAAGAAACACAAATATTTTTTCACACTAACAAAAACATCTTTAAACTTTTTTTTAAATTCTGTATAACAACAAGTCATGTATTTTATTTTGTATAACAATGAGCCATTGTATAATAGCAATAATGCACTCCACGGTGTGTGTCATGCTGCGAAAATCTCACTTCTGGTGTTGTTGGACTCACTCGGCCTGTGGCATCATGCCCAACCACCCCAGGCATGAGGTTCACCCAGCACAACGCACATTCTGTCGTGCATTATGGCTTACATATCACACCACTTGATACTTAATACCTTTTAATGCCTCAAACGAAATAGTACATCAAAACTCAACAAACATTAGTACATAGCTTATTACAATTACAGTATATAGTTGGCCAAGTACTGTAAGCCCCTGTATCTAACTCTTTTCTGAGACTTTGTTGTTGCAATGGACATTTTTTTATGAGCAATAATACAGGGCCACATGTTCTAAGTGCTCAGAAGTGAGAACTCAGATGCTGTACATGCACAGAAGCATGGTAGTATACTGTACCTTGGAAAAATTGATGCAGCCCATCAGGCCATCTATCCGCAATGTAGGGAGTAAGCACCTCCTTCACATTATGGTCCTCAAAGAAGACACGATCCATAATGTCTGAAGTATAGTACAGTGATACAGTGTGTGCATCATGATCGCAATTCTTGGTACTGCATGGTTTCTTACAGTACAGTATATCTATAAATGTGCTGAGCAAATTACCTTCAAAAATAACTATTGGCCCAGGACCACGACAGGATATGACACCCCACACATGTACTTTCAGTGGGTGCTTGGGCTTCAGCTTGCACACCTGTCTACCTTTCTTTTAAAATGTCATGACGGTGTGGCTCTCCAGCGGACATGTTGTCTCATCAGAGAAAATTACATTTTCAAATCTTTCACCTTCATCAATCCACGGCCTAACCCTCTGTACACATAGCACCTTGTTTGCCTCTTTTATCATAGGGTATGTCCTGCCAAAACAAATGGGCGAATGTTTAGTAATCATAGTATGGCATTTGGTGCAGTTTTGTGACAGGTAATGCACTGTGGATTTACCATTGTTGGTAATATGCACATCATACTCCTATCTCTGATTATTTATTAATTAGGTGTTTTATACTGTTTTATTTTGATCCACACAGCTCATACAGTGCATGTTATTAGGGGTTTCACCAATGCCTGTATGCCTCAGATGTAGTTCACTTTTTATCTCTCCCCATCCCCCATTCCCAGTATCTTTCTCCACTCCCATAACAAGATAGAAACACATCAGAGAGGCAGAGACAGCCAGAGGCACAGAGAGGAAGGGGGAGGGGGAGGGTCAGATATCAGAAACTACCTGTTCTTGAGCTAGCCAGCAAAGTGACTCATGCATACAGCAATGTGTCTCAATTGTTTTAAGAAAAAGAAACAACATTACATTCCCTCAGTGCCTCAGTTACAGTAATTCTATGTCAGAGAAACTCTATCTCAGGAGTATGTATGTACCTAGCTCTGACATCCACACTAACTATCTCTCCTTCTCCAAAAAAGAAGCACAGATCACTGGGGGGGAGGAGGCTGGGTCAGACATCAGAGACTTCCTGTCCTTGAAATTGCCAGCCAAGTGACTTATGCCTAGAGCACTGTGTCTTTGTGTTTTATTAAAAGGAAGCAACATTTTACATTCCCTGTAGCTCTGACTAGCTACCTCTACTCATGCAATAAAGAAACATACATTTGAAAGACAGAGACACAAAGAGAGAGACAAAGAAAAGGAGGTAGTGCATTACCTTGATCTCCCAAACTTCCACCCCAGTTGCCTTCTCAGTCTGCTTACTGATGACTTGGATATGGACAAGGAAAGTTCACATAGCAAAATCTTTGTTTTCATGTGCACTTCTTTCATCATCCTCATTCATCAATCTGTCAATGGCTTCCAACACATCTCTGGAAGAAAAATAATTCCAAACCTAATGTTAATAGCAATTTTGGGCTTAGAATATTTACCTGCACATTACTTGCATAAGCTACATTGTACTGTAGTTTACCTTCCAAACTTAGGTAGCCTCTTGGCCCGTTTTTGTCCATCCCGCTTTAGGCACTTGGCTATAGCTTGTTTAGTCACATGTGTTCCACTATCCTTCAGGAATGCTACACATTCCTTGTAGGTCTTTCCTGAATGATGATACTTTGACAGAACTGCAAATGCTTCCTTGCAAATTTTGGTCATGTTGTATGATGCTACAGTAAGTAAGCCACAGTTATAATTCCAATCCTAAACATTGAAACTGGTGGTGTCAGACTGAACATTGTACTGTGCTTTAATGTGTCACTGAACAAAGAATCCTTGCTGATTGGCTCATACCATGACAATTGTGTCTTCCAATCATAAACTGCATACTCCAATTATGCCTGTTTGATTGGTCAGCCTCATTGTCACTCGTAATGAGCCTCTGAGCCAATCGGTGGACATGAGGTCATACATTTATGCTGTTTCAGCACACCATAAATTGCTTTGTATTGACATCATTATTCAACAACCATTTACCTTTCAAAATGATGAGAAGGAAATCATTCTCAGTGCCAAAGTATGCACTTATTGTGTTTGAGGAGGATGGCTAGACAGAAACTGATATCGTGGAGACGGCATTACTGAGTGGAGACGTACAAGAGGGGGCATATTGCAAGCTGAGAATGAAATACCCTGACAGCCTGAACACTCAGTTCTGAGTCTGGATTGTTAATTTGAACAGTTAGTAGTGTTAGTTATTCAATAGATGGTTTGAGGATTGCACAGTTTGTTCAGAAATGTGTCTAATGTTTGCCTACAAAAAAATGAAATAGGATGGGGTCATTCGATACTGTACAGACTTTCAAACATCCCAATAAAAAGTCAGAAATGAGGTGCAGGTGGCATGACAGTTGCAGTGCAAGACCTAAGGGCATACAAGCAGAGGGCACATTCTGCATCGAGGGACAGTGGCATTCTGGAGTGCATTGCCAGAGGTGCCACATGAAGATGCCATTGTGTAAAATACTAGTGAGACTTCACCTACGGGAGAGTACTGTGCCATTCAGTGATATTTTGGAGGCCTCACCAACAGTACATTTAGTGAATACAGTATATAGTGAATACACACTATATGAATATATCAAACACACATAAAAGATTAGTAAGCTAGCCTTACCAGGACACAGATGCAATCTATATACTGTAGTTGACTCTAGTTAAAATTGTGGAAACACTTGAAGGAAAAGTAGGCCTGTTTGCAGAAGAAAGTTTGCAAAATAATTAATTTACTTTATTCTCTTTTCACTGTTTAACAGGTAGCAAGGCTGTCCTGGAATTGAAGAGGTCAGAACTTGAGTGGTCAATGGACAGCATACCCAATGAACCCATTTTGAGGAAGATACAAGGAAAGAACAAAAAAAATGCAACACAAATTCCAGTAGCACCTAAGAAAACAAAGACAGCAAATGAGAATATGCCTCCTAAGGAGAAAGCACCTCCAAAAAAGAAACCAGAAAAGAAAAAGGTACCGTACAGGAGGTTTGTCTGTGATGCAGATCATTACATATGTCCTGTATACCATCGTCTGCATGAAGGATTACTTTATCACATTTCCTCTCAATCTGAAACTGCCCATCACTACAGTACCTTCCGCCGTCTAGTGGTGATACAGTACCGTATACTAGCATATGCACCCGAGCATGCCTCTAGCCATCCTTTTTGCATTTATACAATGCATTGACATTTTCTGATGATTTGAAACACTAACTCCCAGTGTACTTTCTTTCCAGTTGACCATCAACCCCTCCCCCCAAAAACATCCTGAAGATATCCCCAGTGGTTCTATACCACAGGTGAATCATCATGCACTTCTTAGAACTACTGTATACAGTACATCAGTGGCCATTCCTCAGACCATGTCTCCCATGCCCAGACAAACTCAGCTTGTTAACGTGTGTGTGTGTGTGTGTGTTGGTGGTGTAGGATTCAGTGTTGGCATAATGGAATGTCTGCATATTGATATTGACATGGGCACGTCCTGTGCTACATACTGTAGGGCTAAACACAGATGAATGAAATGTGAAACACTTCTGTTGCTGGACAAGCAAACTGAATGTTATATCGTATCACTTCATATACAGTAACTTTATTGTAAGAAAGTATGGTTTTACTTTGACTCATCATAAAGACATGCTCAATATGTAATAATATTGTGCTTGCTGTGTGAATCAGCTGTTACAGAAACTTTAGATCAGACAGTAGCAGGTATACCTGGGACATACGGTACTGTAGAAAGCTGGGGAAAGCTACAGGATGGGGGGGATGCTGACAGTCACAAAGGAAGAAAGGGACCTTGAGGTTATTATATCAGAAAACCTGTAAATGTCAAAGCAGAGTACTTAGGCAGCTGGGAGGGCCAGTGGCATGCTGGGGTGCCTAGACTGGGGTAACAGCAGCAGGAGGGAGGTAGTGATGCCATTATATAAAACCATGGTCAGGCATCATTTGGAGCACTGTGTGCAGTACTGGAGGCCATGCTTTCATAAGAACATTCACATTAAGATGGTACAGGGCTAACAAAACACCAGACTTATGAGGGGAGATTAAGGGACCTCAATATGTACCCTCCGGAAGAGAGGAGGGAAAGAGGGGATATGACAAAAACATTCAAGTACTGTACCTCAGGGGTATAAACAAGGTGCAGGAGGTAGACATTTTCCATTGCAGGAGGAGCACAAGATCTAGGGTTCATGACATGAAATTGGAAGGTGGTAGCCAGGTTAAGAGGGAATGAGAGGATGTTTATATTTGTATTTACTATATCTCACCAGTGCTGTGCATTCCATTTGTTGCATGCCAATGTTCTTCTCGTGGTGCCTTGCCCCAACACTGAGTCCATGTGGACCCAAACAGATGCTGATCCACAACCTAAAGAGAATAAGGAAGGGTGGACTCAAACAGATGCTGTAGTACAACATGAAGTGCATGGTGAATGAGGGACACAAACAGATGACATTCAACCAATGGAAGAGAATCTGGGAAAGTCCTCCATCCTGGTGCATGAGGTCTCTTTAATTAAAGAGATGCTGCAGAATATTTTGATGAACCAGGCACTGATGGACAAAAGGCTATCCAAGATAGAGGAGGGTCTGCATGCCATACAGCGGGTGGCACCACAGCGGCCTTCCTGGGAAACACTGGCCCCAGAAGAAACTGCATTGTCACCCGACTGCAGTGTTATCGATCATGTGGAGTCAGCAAATGAACATGGATTCTCAGGTGTGAATGATGCACAGGATACTACAGTGCACCCACAGGGATTGGTGCAAGGATATGTGAGTGAACCCATGCAACCAGTGCCGCCATACCTCTCAACTGTACCACATTATGAGGAACGTTCCTTATTTTACTTCACAAAAGCTCCCTGTTCCACATTGTGAAGACTTGTCCCACATTCAGTATTAACATTTTAAAGCAAAAATGTATAGTAAATGATGCAAAAACTATATTATTCAATTAATAATAGACTTTTTGAACATAAATGCAAACCTTTCAACAGTGTTCTGAGCCTCCTAGGTAAAGATTTGATTAAGTGTTCCACATTTTGCTCATTTGTTCCACATTTGGAGAGGCAATGTTCCACATTTGGGGGACAAAAGATTGAGATGTATGAGTGCTGCACATCTCCACACCACGTGGAGGATCCAAACTGCCTAATTGTGCACTGTTGCCAAAAAGCCCACAAAAAGAAAAAAAAAACTTTACATAAAAAGCAGTGGGCATAGTGATAGGTATGCTGCCCTATATTTTAGGCACTTGATCACTAAGGAGCGATATGAGGAGTGGGCAAATAAAGTATATTTTAATGGATCTTTTGGCAAGCAGACGATGCTTGACAATTTGAGGAGCCATGAGTTTCAGAATACAGCATTGCGGTCCCAAATTTGGGGCACCATAAGAGCATAAAATACGCAATAGAATTAATGAACAGCTGTGCACCCCACAGAGATTTGGTGCAGAGGCCCTAAAAAAAGATAAAGCAAAATGGCTACAACTGTTGTACATAATGTTAAGATTTTATTTGTATACATGTGTTTTACTGTATTTTTTTAAAATATTTTGTTTAAGAATGTGTTTTCCTTTTGTAAATAAACATGATTCCTGAGCTTATTCTTGAATTCAGTTGTAAACGTTTTGGTATGTAGTGTGTGTGTGAGGGGGGGTTCAGGTGCGGTCTGAGGCATACAATAGCAGCTCATGATATTGCTGACAGTGACAGTATACTATGTCTGCAAATGAAAGACATGGAAAAATTAATTATGACCTTAAGAAGTACAAAGGCTGGGACCTGTACAGCCATTTTAGTAACATCAGTCAGGATTTCAGCTTTTCAATCTATAAGTGGTTCACATAACTCCATTCTTGGAGTATTAAGCTTCCAATAATATGGCAAAAACCTCCGGAATAAAGTGTGAGGAAGTCATGAACTACCAGATGTAAAAAAATGGAGGCAACTTCCAAAATTATGAAAGGAAATAAGACATTATTGATGTTTTGGGTTGTGTTTCACTGTAAATATATTCTTTCAACATCGATAAATTGGCCCTTACTAGAATATTGGCTTCCACAAGCAGGTTTTCAATGTATTTTAACTTCAAAATAATCATAATGACTTTCAAATTGTAACTCATGGAAGTTTTAGACTTCCACTAAAAATAAATTAACTGGAACCATTCTGGTGTTACTGTTAGCAAGAAGAGTACTGTATAACAAAGAAATGCTGCACTATAAGTAGGGTTGCCACCTTTGGATGAGGCAAAAACCAGATCCTAAGCTCCACCCCGAGCCCCACCTTTTTTCATGACTCAGGATGCATTGTTCTTCCTAGAAGTCCCTTTGTTATATCAATAAAAAAACAACACTTAAGCAGCAGTTAAATAAAAATGTTAAGATACTGTATTGTGCCTGTTAAAGTTACTTTCCTAGGTTCTTCCTAATTGTTTATTTACTTATGTATTTATTTATTTATTTATTGACATTGGTTAACCACTCAACAAAGCATGCAGGCTGCTAACTGGGGCTGACCGACTTACACACACTCGTGACCTGTACACTCAGGCAGGATGGTTTCCTCTCAGCAGCCGGATACAGTATCAAACCTGCCTCTTAGCCAAAAAAGTCCTCCTCGGGGTCATGCCCCATGAAAAAGCCTCATTGACCACCACAGCACTCAGCACACTAGAAGTTCACAACAACTAACTTTCCTTGTCCCTAGATGCCGGACTACCATGGGCCAGAGGGCCTTTGCCCACAGAGCACCACAGTGGTACAATACTCTCAACAAAGAAACTCTTACTGCTGCTGCTCTTGGCCCTTTTAAGAGACAACTCTGACTTCATCTCATTTCAACTAGTCATTGTGACTGCCTTGCCTAATCAGGGGCCCACTGCTCACTGCCCTCCACTTCAGTCTTGACAGCTACCTTTCCCCACCTTGCCCCCTTCTACCTGCCTACCCCCTTGCCCCCCTTCCTTTCCTCCTCTCCAGGCATTTTCTGACTTTTATCCCTCCCCTCTAGAGCTCTTATCCTCACCCTCTACCCTCTGACAATGGCCTTTCTGCCTGCTTACCCCCTTCCCTCTCATCTGCAGTGCTTATTTCTAAGATTGCCCTTGGCTGGTATGTCATGCTACCTAACATTTGACACATTTTGAATTACTGGAATTTCCTAAACCTTAGTCTCTTGCTTCTTTTTATTGTGTAACTATGTATTATTATGTCAACCTTTGTATGTATGTATACCCCCCATTCCTTCAACGTGGAACCTTTGTAAATGAGCAGTTTCTGCTCAAAGGTATGTGTAATCCTAGATTTCAATAAAATAAAAATAAACAAAAAAAACAGATAAACATACGGAGATAAAAGAAATCTCATTTACAGATAGGATCTGGGGGGGAGACAAGGGAACTACTGTAAATAACATACAATAATATATATACTTTATATCTTTTTCTGCCTCCATTTCCTGTTCTTGTCCAATGTACTATTTCAAAGCCAAAGAAGTGACCATATTTTTTCTTGAGGAAAAAAAAATTATTTAAAACATTTAAAAATGCCTAAATTCTGTTAGAGATGAAAATTTTTACCAGCAAAATGAAATTGGAGGACAACTGGCTCTGTTACTGTTACAAAAGGTGGGAGCAGCTATGCTGTAAATGTATTGGAAAGATTAAGTTAAGTAGGTGCTAATAGTGCTAATGGTCATACTTTACACCTCCCAGGGTGACTGCATTCACAAACAAAAGGCTACATTGACAACAGAACTTGTTTGTAACCTGGGCATGTAGCTGAAACAATGAATGAATTTGTTTCAATAGTATGTGAGCACTCAAAATGGCTCAAAAACCTGACCAGCACAGAGCAAAACTGGGTTACCTGATAGGGACCCTGAAAATCTGATCACCAGGAAAAAAACCTGACAGGTGGCAACACTAACTATAAGCAGAGTGCAAAAGGTGCAGCGATGGACAGTGGCATGTTGGGGTACAAAAGGTAATGTATAACTGACAAAACTGATCTGCATCATACAGTATAGCTAAACTGGTAACATATTTCTAACCACTATTTAAAAAGCAGTTACACATGGGAGAAAAAGATTTATAGATTTATTGTGGTTCACCTTTAACTCACTAAACCTCACAGCCTACAGCACATTTTTACATTCATAGGACTAAATGCCAACACTTGACTCAAGCTTCAGCGTGACAATGAAATACCTTAATGACATATTATGCACAAGCACCACTTGTTGTTGGCCCACTTTGAAGCAGATAACAGCTGCATTGAGTGAGAGAGGTAAACAGCTTCAGTTTGGTTGAGTGCATTCATATGCAAAAACAATTCATAGTGCCATCAAAGTGTGACTAGTCAGGTACTTTTCCAGTGAGACTGAGCAACACAAATGGATAAGGGGGGATGGATGAAGTAGGAGGGAAGTGCATGACTGCTTCATGGGAGCATGCAGTCAACATAGCATAAGCATGGAACATTTGTATAAAGATAGTCAAAAGACTTGAATTGCAAAATGCTAATAAAAAAGGTACCAGAAAAAGTGCAATTGTTTGTAAAATGTAGGTAGCATGTAAACTGGATTCAATTATACAGTTTATCCAGGTTCCTGGTTGGTAATTCTCAGCAATTCAATAAAGCCACCAAACTTTTTCTTTGCCAAATCAGTAGTAATTTATTGAGATAGTCTATCATTTCTAGGCATCAGGTAGCCTGCTACTACCCGAGTGTACCTGATACAATTTAATCTTACAGCCAATGAAACAGTCCATGGAACAGTCCAATGGGGTGTTTCTAACACGCAATCTAGACAGCTAGTAATATTCGCATTACAGGGCTGCAGAACTTCAGAGACACAGGAAACCATATATCTCTGGATCCCCTGAGCAATCTATGGATAATCTCAGACTGCAGATTGTCTGAGACTGCGTCTTCTTGAAGGGATGCTGGACATAACCATAGGTCCCATATTTATGTGTAGCAAGCTTAGAAAAAAATGCAAGGCTGGAATTTCCCAAAAACTACCTCAGCAGTTTTAAACACAGACAATATGTCATTCAACAAGTCATAAGACTCAGGTTCAAAAATACACTGGCCATCAGATACCTTGGTTACAAGATACTTTTTTACACTTTGCCGAGACATACGGTCATTCTTAAATGGAAAAACAAGTAATCGGGTTTTTTTATTTATCAAAAATACATACTTCAGGATACAGAAAACATGCAAGGGGATGTGACTATTTTAAAAATACTCAGCTTACAGATAAAACCCAGACAGTGGCCAAATTTGGGAACTCAATCATCAAGGCCAGCAGTGGTTACTAGCAGCTGCATTCTTATCTTAGCCATAACCTTTTAAAAAGACATGTTTTGGTACACAATATTGTCTGCTGAATAGGGAAATTCCAAGTTAGACCTCTGCTTTGTGCTTCTTGAATTATTTCATTTTCTTTATTTCAACCATTAACCTTTTAAAGTCTTACACATGCATGCACAATAACTGACATGTTGGTATCATTCATTTACTTAGCCACTTGCAGCCATTGACTAGCTAGCCATATTAACTTGTATGTTGGCCTCATTCAGTCATCTATTGGCCATTTGCATTTTCTGCAAGCCTTTTACATCTTTCTATCTCATCAACCTTTTGGTTAGCCAACTATATATTGTTGATGAAAGTTTTGTCACTGATTACTAAAACCTTGGCAATTGGTCACTAAACTTTGGCCATTGGCCACTTTCAGCAGTCCCCATCTTGAGGGTAAAAGGCCCCCAAGGGATTTGAACCTTCACAAAAATTGAACATGAATGTAAAGATTTTAGTTATTAACTGAAGGTTAAAAAAACTAAATAAACATTTTTACTCTTAAACTGTTAGACTAGGTGAATATGTATATGATTTAAAACTGGTTGCCAGCATACAGATAGTCAAGGCATTTATAAAAAGCATCTTGTCCTGGAGTTGGTACAGGGGTGGTTACAGATGGAACACAAATGGTAAGTTGGTAAAACATAGTGCAGAACTCAGGGAAGTCAACACCACAATTGAAATTTGTGAAAAGATGTTAACAAGTGATACCACATATAACACAGTATGACATAACAATATTTGATGATGAAGAAGAGTTCATGGAATCTACTTTGAGAGGGGATAAGGTAGATGCTACCTTGTGTTGAGGTGTGGCACACCCTTGGAGCTTGATTGAAGAATCTGTTGATAATGTCTCTTGACAGATAAGTCCTTATAAAACATAACAGTCCATGAAATTAACAGTCCATGAAGTTCATATAAGTAACCACAGGTTGGTGTAATTACAGTACAGGTGAAATGTCATCTGCAGAATGGCGGTAACCCCACAAGGCACATGGGGCAATGCAGGCAGTAATTTAAAAACAAAACACCAACATAGTAGAAAAATCAGTGTTCATGTTCCTGGCTGCTGGACGGCTGATTGGCAGACACATTGGCCAGAGGTGCATTAGATTGTGCATTGAGTCCTTTTAATGGAGTAGCCACACACACACACACACACTGGCATGGCATTTGTGTTGTGGTAGTTGATTACACCCTGGCACAAAGATTAATAGTCCATAAAAAGGTAACAGTTTACGATAAACCACTAAGAACACAGTCCATAATAGAGCAATAGGTTTGTATAAAGTACCAGCCATGTTTGGAACAAGCAGCAGTGAAGAAAATGGATGTCTTGCTTGAAGATCAATTGAAGAAGAATCTTCTTGCTGAAGTTAGGGAATTGCCCCTACCCCAGACTTAACTTCATATAGTAGTAAATAGAAACAATAAGCTTGATTGCAGAGTCTGAACTGACTGGACCTTTTTTAGTTAATTTAAAGCTCTACAAATAGGTGTAATTTTGCTGAAAACATTACACTTGCAGAGGTAATAATAACTTGATTCATGCAATAGTCCTTATATGGAACCAGTCAGGCACAAAGATGGTGATGACACTGAAGCTTTGGCAGTTGTTTTCTTTTCAGGAAAAAGATGAAGGTTTTTGGCAACTTAGATGAAACATAGAAACATAGACTTTGATGGCAGATGAGGACCGCTTGGCCCATCTAGTCTGCCCATTTCCCTACCTACAGGATAGGTCGCAGATCCTAGTTAACCAACAGCCTATTTCTTCCTACCCCCCACAAGAATTGCCTTATGTCTGTCCCATGCATTCTTGAATTCTCCCACAGTTTTAGACCCCACAACCTCCTCAGGAAGGCTGTTCCATGCATCCACTACCCTCTCTGTGAAATAATACTTCCTCACATTGCCCTGAACCTCCCTCCTTCTATCTTTAAATTGTGTCCCCTTGTTCTTGCACATCTCTTTTCTGAAAGATGCTACCCTCTTGGACTTTGTTGATTCCACTGAGGTACTTAAACATTTCTATTATGTCCCCCCTCTCCCTTCTTTCCTCAAGGGTATACATATTAAGCTCCTTAAGTCTCTCCTCATACGGCTTCTCTTGCAGACCCTGCACCATTTTAGTTGCCCTCCTCTGGGCTACCTCTATCCTGTCTATGTCCTTGTGGAGATGGGGTCTGCAGAACTGGACACAGTACTCCAGATGGGATCTCACCAGCTGTCTGTACAGAGGGATAACAACTTCCTGTTTTCTGCTGCTGATGCCTCTCCCTATACATACCAGTATACCCCCAGCCCTCCCTACTGCCTTCTCACATTGCTTGATAACCTTAAGGTCATCTGATATGATTACCCCCAGGTCCCTTTCCTTTTCTGTTGTTGTTACTACCTCCCCACCCATTGTGTATTCTTCCCCTGGGTTCTTGTTTCCCAGGTGCATTATTTTGCACTTCTTTGCATTGAATCCTAGCTGTCATACTTCTGACCATTCCTCCAACCTTGCCAAGTCCCTTTTCATCCTTTCCACACCTCCTTGTGTATCAACCCTGTTGCAGATCTTTGTGTCATCTGCAAAAAGGCATACTTTTCCTTCCAGTCCTCTGTGATGTCACTTATGAAGACATTAAAAGGACTGGACCCAATACTGAACCCTGCGGTACCCCACTAGTAACCCCTCTTTCTTCAGAGTGGACTCCATTTACAAATTACCTTCTGTGTCCTGTTGTCCAGCCAATGTTTTACCCAGGCTACCACTCTGGGACCCACTCCCAGGCTGGTTAATTTGACTATTAATCTTTTGTGTGGGACTGTGTCAAATGCCTTGCTAAAGTCTAGGTAGGCCATGTCCACAGCCCCTCCCAGGTCTACTACTTTGGTCACCCAGTCAAAGAAATCTATTAGATTCATCTGACATGACCTTCCCACTGTGAACCCATGCTGCCTTGGGAAAGTGTTACTGCTGTTGTACGTGGAGATCTTATGTGTGCCACACAGTGGAAACCTGCAAACTTGCAAAGTATGTTAGAAACTGAGTTAAAAACACATAAATAACAATCTTTTAAACCAATGACTTTTTGTTTTGTAAAGAGTGGTGTGACAGAGCCTAAATTCTGGCAACTGGAAAGAGAAAAATAAAAATGGGACATCAACCACACACTTGGGGGTGCAGGCTGAGGTCCAATTATACCATTTGACCATCTGTAAATGCATGACAATGTTATGATTACACCCTGCTTTCAAATCACAGAAGTGGCTATACAGTGAGGAACATAATTTCCCTCTATCTGTTGCTAGCAGGCCTAACTGAGACCTGAGTTATAAAATCTTGTAATGTTATAATAACATGCTTCAAACATATAGTTTATGGCAATATGCCTGTTACACTATGCAATAGTGGGACAAGTACATATATTGTTGGCCTATGCCAACTTAATAATAATGCCTATTGCACCTGTGACAAGTGAAACGGTCTACCTTCTTTACCCTGTATGGTGAAATACTCCAAAGTACTGAGTGAGGTAAGGCTTGAAGCATAGGTTTGGAGCACAATCTAAATTCTGCATATTATAATTGTTAAGACTTAAAATGACAAAATCTGCATAGAGTGCACTTATTTTTCAGGGGTACCTGTGAGTAATAAGACAAGCAGAGCATTCATTTGTCTGGGGTTTTGCTTTGGAACATATTGTAGGGGTGGGTCAGCAATGCTTGCATAAGTATTTAGGTTTGGTTATGAGCATTAAAAACATTTATACATGTGGAGCACTTTTCTGAATACACACATGATACAGTGTAGCAAAATGTACATTAAAACATTATAACATAAACGTGAAACATAAGCATTTTTGCAATAGAACAATTTCAGTATTGAGCATAATGCATAAAATACATTTTAAACACAGAACAAATATAGCCTGTAAGCTTAGTTGAGAGTCCAGGAATGTTAGAGTATTGTGAATTTACTGGTTGAACATAACCATGGAATAAGTTGCAGAGGGTGTGTGGTACAATTTAAGTTTATAAGTTGCAGTCCTTGGTAAAAATTACTTAGTTTTGGTTGAGAGAATTATTGGAGCAATCCACCACTCTGTTTTTGTTAACTTATAAGACTTTTCAGAGTCTGTGATGCTTAGAACTTTGAAATTATAAAAAAAGAACGTTGTTTGCACTTACAGAAAGCAGAAGATTGCATCCATTGCTGTAAGGCTATGAGAAGTTGTTTTACATTTCTTTTGACAGGACGAGAAAGCTGAAAAGACAATCAAAAGAAGGAATATGTGGAAATACATACACAACTCCCCCTCCAGCTTAACTGATTACTTGCTGAGGGCAGAAGCCCTTGTACCAATGATAGGTATGAGGTTTAACTGCTTGCACTAGAAAAAGCAGAAGGACTTGGGCTGGGTTATACTGTTAAAATACCTTGAGTCTTTTTAAAACCTGTAAATAAGAAATAATTATTGGAAAATACACATTTTCTTTATTTACCCCTTTGGGGAGACAGTGATGTACCTTGCAACCTTTGTGGGTATTACACTAGAAGGAAGGGTAGCTTCCTCCCCCAAGCTCCTACTGTGGTGGATGAGACAGCCTGAATACTGTAGCAATAAAAAGGTTAGCTGTGAATGGTGACATGAATATTAACCCAGAAATGGTCTGGCAATATTAGTAGCCAGTTGTGCAGCACCTTAAAAAGGTGTGCACTAGAAAAATGGTAATGGGGTGGCCCCATTGCAGTCCCCACCTACCACACTTTGAATTATAACAAGATAATACAGTATGCACCAAATGTACCATCCACATTTGAAATGGACAGTTGGTTGTAACGTACAATAGCTATTTGCCAAAAGCCATTTAACATCTGTTTGTATGTTAAAACTTGCATTTTAAGCGGATGTTGCGCTTCGTATTAAACATTTGATTTTCTGCCTGTTAGTAACTGTCTTGCATATACGACACAGAAAAAGAAGCAGACTGCAATTACCAACTACATCAGACAGGTTTGAATTAGATAGGGATGTACACTGAATTGTAAATATAAATGTTTGCTGTTTTGAAAAGATTAAATAAGGATTTAAAAATTTTGCACGGGGTGACAAAAGGAATTTCTCACTAAGCTGTATTCACTTCCTACACCCTGTTGCTACTGATGTTTGTCTGTTAATGTATCTGATCATTATTCTTACCATTATTGTTAACGTGAGTCTTTACTTTAAAGCGCTATAACGGATGCCGCTACTACTGGACACAACTGTGCATGTCAAACTAGTCCAGTACAAGCAGTGCATACTGTATTACCATTAGTTTAGTAAGCTTCATACCTTACTATAAAGATGGGGAACTTTGTTTTCTCTAGAAGAAGGAGAAGAACAGACAAACAACAAAAACAAAAACAAACATACACAAGTCTAAAAATAAAACAAGATTATTTTCATAGGATAAAAGAAGCCAAGCATCCCTGGGTTCCCTTATCCTAAGCATGACAAAATGTCAGCTGAGTTTATAAAAGATTCGGATTGATGGTAATACTGTATGTATGTATTTCTTAGAATGCATTTTACAAAGAAAAAAATGATTACACCATGGTCACACATAAAAACAAAAGCCATTGTTTCATTACTGTAGATGGTAAACTCTCAAAAACAGCTGTAATAGTCTTTTTTCAAAAGTGTACTGTACATATATTAAAAAAAATAAAAAACAAAAGTATGGGGAGGTGATAAATAATTATCCTCTTCCAGCTGGAGTGCCTTGCATAGTATGGGAATCACGTGATATTATTCAGGAACAAAGGAGTTGTGCTTACAACCAAATGTTTGTGGGAGGAAGGCCTTGAGCATTGTTTGCGTTGGCTGCAAGCCCAGAAGAAAGGAGAAGAGAAAAAAAAGCTTGTTCCTCTTTACTTAGAATGCCAGTTTTGCAATAAAAAGTCAAATTGCATGGTTCACTCTTGGTGTGCTTTCATGAAAACATACATTTTGTGTGAAAAGTTGTGCTTTAGGTAGGGAATACACATCAGGTTTGAACTGGTAGTAACATAAAATGTTGAAACACAAGAAGGTCAAATAACATGCAAAAGGCCACACAGTGTGCATGCAAGGGTCGCTCAAACCCAGCTGTTTTTGTAGTGTCCTTGAACACTACTGATATTGAAATATCCTTAAATAATAATAGAGCACAAAATAAAACTGCTGGCCAAGACAGTACACACGCATATACATACACAAAAAGAAATACTTAACATAAAATAAGACTGACATTATTTCACACCAATTTGCTGAGGTAATGCCCATAGTTTCATTAGAAAACTGTACATGTTTTAGATATATGTGCTGCCTTCTGCCTGTCCTGTAACACCGACAACCTTTTAAACCAACAAATTTATACGTATCTTCATGTCAAATCTTTTCAGAATAAAACATTTTTTAAATACCTTCCAACTCCTTTAAAATACAGCACAACATACCATCTGTAAGTGGACACATCTAGTATAACATGGTTACACCTTTTGGCTCATAGCCAATATATGGCACTCTGCCATTTTGCAAAAAGTTTCTGGTTTTAACTAGAAGTATGATAAAGCCATTCATAGCTGTTAACACATTACATTTTCACCTAGCAGTGGCTTGGCACATTGCTTGCAAACTACAAATCTTTCCGCACATTGCAGTCTATGACTTCATATCTCTTCACCTTCAACACTAACTGCTCCAACCAACAACTACATACAAAAGTTCTTCACTGACCCTATCTAGGCAGCACAAATGTTTCATTACAAATAAAACCAATTAAAACAGTTAGATATGAGGCAAAGAAGCTTCTTCTTTTTTACTGTAACATGTTCTGCACCAAAGGCAGTCAATGCTATCTTGCAACCTTGTCAACAGAACATAATTACAGAACACAGATATAAGCTGGAAAATATGTGAAAAAGAGACGGAGCATTACCTTGTTTAGTATATGTATCACAGAAATAAAACAGACAGACATAAAAAAACTTAAAAAAATTAAAAAATTCAGACTTACCCGACGCCAAGGTATTTTCCTTCTTCTTTTCTGATACACTGGTCCAATTGAGAAAACCGACTGCAGGACCTTCATGATAATCTCCAAACACTGCAGCTATTAACCCTTTCAAAGTTTGTTTGTTTTTTGACCATTTCAGTAACCTGTCAAACCAAGTCTTTTCCCAGAGCTCTGGTTTGCAGTTTAAAAATCTGTAGCAGTACTAGGTACTAGGTTGAGATCCAACTGGTGGAGATCCCCAGTACCTGGGTTTGGGATCAAATAGTTCAGTCTCTATATGAGGCAAGGGAACTTGAAATTGATACAAAACAAAAACTTGAAACTATACAGATAGGGAACATGGGGGGGTAGAATTTTCAAATCAACCCATCTGTAGTCACATCTACTGTGTATGCATCCATAGTAGTTTATTTTCCTTCCTCTAACTGTTGCTTTTCTAATGTTACTTAATCAGCCGCTGCTTTTCTACTAAAAGCAGCCTGAACTGTGAAAGCCTTCCTCAGGTCTAACAGTATATACTTTCCCTTTCCACTGACATGCTATATAGCAGGCACAAATTACAAGGGCAGTTGCCCTTGCTTGTTTGTGAGACTTTTCCTTAATACATCTCTCCACATATCCTTAAACATGGGGTCCTCAGACCCCCACATAAATATACATTACCCTTGCCCAGCTTATAGCTGCTCCATAGACCTTTATCTGTAGGTTCAAGTCCACTCGAACACTCAGAGTCCATAGACTCTTTTTTCCCAGCTCCACAGTTAGGTTATGACCCTTACCTGTGTGGACTCTATCTAGATTAAAAAAAAACTTTACCAAATTACCAGAATTACAACCAAACTAGTTCCTGGCTGGCTCACCAATTTTGTAAACTGGATTCAATTATACAGTTTATACAGGTTCCTGGTTGGTAATTCTCAGCAATTCAATAAAGCCACCACACTCTTTCTTTGCCAAATTAGTTGCAATTTATTGAGATAGTCTATCATTTCTAGGCATCAGGTAGCCTGCTACTACTCGAGTATACCTGATACAATTTAATCTTACAGCCACTGAAACAGTCAATGGAACAGTCCATTGGGGTGTTTCTAACATGCAATCTAGACAGCTAGTAATATTTGCATTACAGGGCTACAGAATTTCAGAGACACAGGAAACCATATATCTCTGGATCCCCCAAGTAATCTATGGATAGTCTCAGACTGCAGATTGTCCGAGGCTGCGTCTTCTCGAAGGGATGCTGGACATAACCATAGGTCCCATATTTATGTGTAGCAAGCTTATAAAAAAAATGCAAGGCTGGAATTTCCCAAAAACTACCTCAGCAGTTTTAAACACAGACAATATGTCATTCAACAAATTATAAGACTTGGGTTCAAAAATACACTGGCCATCAGATACCTTGGTAACAAGATACTTTCTGAAACTTTGCCAAGACATAAGGTCATTCTTAAATGGAAAAACAAGTAATCAAGGTTTTTTATTTATCAAAAATACTTACTTCAGGATACAGAAAACATGCAAGTGGATGTGACTGTTTTAAAAATACTCAGCTTACAGATAAAACCCAGACAGTGGCCAAACTGGGGAACTCAATCATCAAGGCCAGCCATGGTTACATAGAAACATAGAATTTGGTGGCAGATAAGGACCGCTTGGCCCACCTAGTCTGCCCATTTTTCTACCTAACAGATAAGCTGCAGATCCTAGTTAACCAACAGCCTACTTCCTCCTACCCCCCACTAGGACTGCCTTATGTCTGTCCCATGCATTCTTGAATTCACCCACCATTCTTGATTCCACGACCTCCTCAGGGAAGCTGTTACATGCATTCACAACCCTCTCTGTGAAAAAAATACTTCCTCACATTACTTCTGAGCTGTCCCCCTCTATCTTCAAATTGTGCCTCCTTGTTCTTGCACATCTCTTTTTCTGAAAGATGCCACCCTCTTGGACTTTGTTGATTCCCTTGAGGTACTTGAGTTTCTATCATGTCCCCTCTCTCCCTCCTTTCCTCAAGGGCATACATATTAAGCTCCTTTAGTCTTTCTTCATATGTCTTCTGGTGCCCTCCTCTGGACAGCCTCCACTCTGTCTATGTCTTTGCGGAGATGGAGTCTCCAGAACTGCACACAGTACTCCAGATGGGGTCTCACCAACCGTCTGTACAGAGGGATAACAACTTCCTGTTTTCTACTATTGATGCCTTTACTATTGATTGGTTACTAGCAGCTGCATTCTTATCTTAGCTGTAACCTTTTAAAAAGACATGTTTTGGTACACAATATTTTCTGCTGAATAGGGCAATTCCAAGTTAGACCTCTGCTTTGTGCTTCTTGAATTATTTCATTTTCTTAATTACAACCATTAACCTTTTAAAGTCTTACACATGCATGCACATTAACTGACATGTTGGTATCATTCATTTACTTAACCACTTGCAGCCATTGACTAGCTAGCCATATTAACTTGTATGTTGGCCTCATTCAGCCATCAATTGGCCATTTGCATTTTTCTGCAAGCCTTTTACACCTTTCTATCTCATCAACCTTTTGGTTAGCCAACTATATATTGTTGATAAAAATGTTGTCACTGGTTACTAAAACCTTGGCCATTGGTCACTAAACTTTGGCCATTGGCCACTTTCAACAAGCAGACAATAAATAAGGTGATGTTTAAGTAATACAGAGCATGGTCTTACAGAACATATTGTGCCTCCAACCCCCACACCCACAAACCCCAGTTATGCTGTGGTTATTGAGGTTATCATAGCAAACAGGATATTTCATATAAGAACCCATGGTTACTGCACAGTGCTAATAATGTCAGAAATGTAATTGTTTTACAATTTACCACCACAGAAAAACAGCAGAAGTAAAATGTCATTTATTTATTTATTTACTATGTATTAATTGTTACAGATGCACTGCCACAGACACCACACACTATGGCTTCTGCCTCTCATAACAAGCAGAGTTATTACCTGAATGAGACCTTGCCAGCTGTAATTAATCATTCTTTTTTTGGGGGGAGCTATGGTATTTGTCTTAACTCATTCAGGCCTAGATTTGCCTGTAGGTGGCATCTGAAAGCAGAGCCACTCAGGCCAATAACAACTGTAGATGTACTCAGTTGACTTTCACTCAGGTCTGGAAACATCTGAGAAAGTCACCAGTTTTTACCTAAATATTAAAGAAACCAAATTGCTTAGAATTGATTGCATAGCACCATTAGCAAGGTAATTTTATGCTGAACAACTTTGCCTCTGATACTTTGTGTCTATCATGTATACTTTAGGAGTTATTCACATTTGTTTATGGTATGATGTGCATGGCTGACATTTACCTCTCAAGCCTCACTTAAGCATCTTGGATAAATCCGAAAAAATCTCACAATTTTTTGGTATTTCAGCTAGTATAAAATATAAACCAAATTGCTTAGAATTGATTTCATAGCACTGTTAGAAAGGTAATTTTGTGCTGAACAACTTTGCCACTGATACTCTGTGTCTATCATGTATACGTTAGGAGTTATTCACATTTGTTTATGGTATGGTGTGCATGGTTGACATTTGTCTCTCAAGCCTCACCTAAACACATTGAAAAAAATCAGGAAAAAAAGACAGTTGTTTGGTATTTCAGATAGAATAAAATAAAAACTGAATTGATTACAATTGATTGCATAGCACCACTGGAAAGGTAATTTTGTGCTGAACAACTTTGCCACTCGTACTTTGTGTGTAGCACTTATGGTTCAAGAGGTATTCGCGTTTGTTTGTGGCATGCTGATTATGGCTTGATTTTGCTTAGAAAGGCCCAGGATGCAGTGCTAAGAGTATACAGGGCACAAGTGGTTGAAGTCTCAAAGAGCTCTTGTGGTGTGAATGAGTTAAGCTTTATAAAGCACTGACACAGAAACACTGATGCTGTAAAGAAAAGTACTGTAAGTGTATCTTAGTTTGTTTCTTCATAGACTAATTATAAATTTAGAGCTGAAAAGACATGCCATGGTAATAAATATTATTATGAAAGCATGATGCCCCATCCAGTTGTTACCTTTATTTTTACTTCAGTGAATGCAATGAGTACTCTTCAGCTGGCAAGGTCACAGGTGGAAAATAACACTGACATCTGCAAAAAGCAGAAGCAGTATTGGTGGAACTGTACTGCAGCTGTGCTTTTGGAAACATATAAACATATGGATTGGTAGCAGATAAGGACCACTAGGCCCAACCAGTCTGGTAGTAGGCCCTATACATGTACTGTATGCATTCACTCACCCTAAGTGTCAATGGTTTTTCATCAATCCCTTCCCTCCCAAGGTTTCCCTGTGCCTGTCACAGGCAAGTTTAAACCACTCCACTGTGCTTGCCCCTACCACCTCTCATAGCAGACTATTACAAGTATTCACCACTCTCTCTGTGTATAAAAACTTCCAGACATTACCTCTTGATCTCCCCACTTCCTATTTCATATTATGACCCCTTGTTCTGGTATCTTTTATTCTTTTTATTTATTTTTATTTATACAGTGATTCAGAAAAGACCTTTGATCACAAGCTCATTTACAAAGGTTCCATGTCATAGATTGCAGAGGTCCCTCTCCTCTTTGGTGATGGTCAGTACCTCCCTCACTCCCTATCCTGTAGGTCTCCCTAGGGTTCCCCCTTACCAAGTGCATTATCGTGAAATGTTTTGCACTGAACCCCAGTTGCAACAACTCAGACCATCTTTCAAGCATCTCCAGGTCCTTCTTCATTATCTGCACCACTTCTGGAGTATCCACCCTGTTGCAGATCTTTGTGTCATCTGCAAATACTGTAGGCAGATACTTACTGTACTCCTAGCCCCACTGCAATGTCGCTAATGAAGAAATTGAATAGAACTGCATAATAGACTGATCCTTGCTGCACTCTGCTGGTCAACCATCTCTCCTCAGATTGTGTCCACCACCACCACCCTCTGCCTTCTATCTGTCAGTCAGTCTCTAACCCACTGTATCACCTTAGTATGCACCATACCCAGACTACTCATCTTGTTATCCAGCCTTCTGTGTGTGATAGTTTTGAAGTCTTTGCTGAAATACTGGTAAGGGGAAACAGTAAGGCAAATAAAAAAGCAAATGCTACTGTGGCACTTTTTATTAAAAAAAAAAATTATAATTCTGACTGCCCATTTAAAGCAAGAGAAATCAATCACCACAGTACTACAGCTTTATTTTTCTAGCTTAAACTTAGTCCATTTTGTATTTCAGAAATCAGACTTACTGTAAGCAAAAATAGTTCACACTGTTGCCATGCTAGCTGGCCCACTTTGGTATTGTATGTCATCAGGTACTTAGCCTCCATGGAGATAATCATGTAATGCTCATATTGAACATATTGAACTATTAAACTGCCCCCCCAACAACCAATAAATTAAGGGGCAGCTTGAATGAAGTCAGGGGCTAGTGACCACAACCTGAAAATGGGAGTAATATGATTTGATTTGTAATGATTCAATGAGGGTTGTGAGTGTAAGTGTAAAAAGAAATAAACCATGCTATGGGCATTATAGAAGGCTGATGCCATGGAAGCATGAGGAGGCAAGAAATGGGTGTCTTTATAGCTGCAAGAATAGGTTATGCCAAGCTACATGCTGGGTATGGAAGTTGATGGCATGGTAGTATGCAGATAGGAGGAGAGAGGTTACTATTTCTAATGAAATCTACTTCCAACACACACAGTACAGTAGAATATTTCAACGTGTGGGTGTTACATACTGTACATTATGAATTCATGATGTGCATGTGTGGGCACATTTCCTGCCTTCCTAAAAGAGGGTGTCCAGTGGTCAGCTACTCAGTATGCATAGGGCTTTGGAAACAATAGTCCATGGAAGGCCAGGCAGCTACTGTAAAGTGTTTTAAAGCAAAGGTTTGCTGCATACACCAATCGGCTGAAGGTTAATAATGATGTCACTCTCCTGTATACCATTAACCCACATGAGTGATCACTGCTGCTCCAAGGCTAAACCGACATGATCACAAGTAAATAAATAATTTAATGAAGGAATAAATAAATAAATAAATGCAGTAAAACAGCAATAATTTATTGAGCATTGTGGTGCAGCACTCAATTTACCTCAACTTGAAATTCCCACTACAGTATGTCAAATGGCAGTTGATTGAGGCTTGCGGGTAGATTTTTTTACATTTCAAAGTAAATAAAAAAATAAATACAACAAACAATCAGACATCAAGAGCTAAAATAACAATGCTAAATTGTGTATGCTCATATTGAACATACTGAGCTATTGAACAATTAAACTGCGCCTCCCCCCAACAACCACTAAATTAAGTGACAGCTTGAATGAAGTCAGGGGCTAGGAACCACAACCTAAAAATGGGAGTAACATAATTTATAATGATTCAATGAGGGTTATGTGTGCAAGTGTATAAAGAAATATACTGTGGTATGGGCATTACGGAAGGCTGATGGTACGGGAGCATCAGGAGGCAAGAAATGGGTGTGTTTTGATCACACATAAGGGTATATTATGCAAAGAGAATTAATTATCATCAACTTTATGACTGCAAGAAAAACATTGCAAGGGTGGGGATGGCAAATACAACAAATAATCAGACAACAAGAGTTAAAATAACAATGCTAAATTGTGTATGCTCATATTGAACATATTGAACTATTAAACTGACCCCCCCAATAATCAATAAATTAAGTGACAGCTTGAATGAAGTCAGAGGCTAGTGACCACGTGAAAATGGGAGTAACATGATTTGATTTGTAATAATTCATCGAGGAGTATGTGTGTAAGTGTAAAAAGAAATATACTGTGCCATGGGAATTATAGAAGGCTGATGCCATGGGAGCATCAGGAGGCAAGAAATGAGTGTCTTTATGACTGCAAGAATAGGTTATGCCATGCTACATGCTGGGTATGGAGGTTGATGGCACAGCAGTACACAGATAGGAGGAGAGAGGTTATTTATTGAGGACTGTGGTGCAGCACTCAATTTACTGTACTTCAACTTGAAATTCCCGCTACAATACAGTACATGTTAAATGGCAGTTGACTGAGGCTCACGGGTAGAGTTTTTTACATTTCAAAGTAAATAAATAAAATGTTACTGTGTATATATATATATATATATATATATATATATATATATATTTAGAAAATGGCCAGAAAGCATTCTCTGTCCTGATTGGCTGAAACTACCTCCAAATTGGGCATTTATTTTTCAATATATGACCAGTCAAAAGTAAGTGCCAGTCCAAGTGCCACTTCACTGCACACAATTCTACTGTGGTGCCCAGTCTGCATTTTAATTGGCTGAATACATGCAAGAAAATTGTAAATGCCAGCCATATTTTTCTCTTGCTTAGCGAGAAGTACTGATCTCCCTCAGCCGAACGCAAACACTCTTTACCTCAATCCACTCCCTGTTTTTCAGATCAACCAAAAAACACACTAGTCATCTTACAGTTAAAAGAGTAACAAGCACCACGGTACCACACTCCAAAATGCACTCTCGCAGTACCATGCTAGCCATCTACCGACCGCGGTCTCGCACTACAGTTCTGACCGCAAAGTAAGTGATCAGTCAGCACAATGCCCCCACAGTTACTGAGCCTGGCAGAAACAAAACATTACCTTGCAAGTTCAGTAGACCAATACAACCAAGAGGAAGTCATTTTTCTCTTTCCTCCTACAGTGCTGTTAAAGGTCACATGACCAGAATATAATAAAATACGATAGAAAAAACAAATAAAAAAATGATTGTGCACCAAGAAAGAAAAATAAATAAAAATTGCCAGACAGTCATGCAAAACAATTTCAGGGCACACTGCCTTTCTTTTTTAGGAAAGTGTGTGTATGTGTGTGTGTGTGTGTGTGTGTGTGTGTGTGTGTGTGTGTGTGTGTCTCTGTCTCTGTCTGGGGAGGGGGTGCCAATCCACCAGAATGCTGCAGGGAGGACCAACAGCACCAGGAACAGCCTATGGACTACTTTATTAATAAACTTATTGCTAATGCTTGTGATCATTTGTCAGTCATTTATTATTTTACAACTTCAAGAAAATATACACAGATGGCCATTTTCTAAGTGTAATAATACCTTCCAGGGTGGGCATTAATGGGAAATACCGGACCTTCCATGGGCTATAAGGCACTCCGCCTGTGGCATTGGGCCTCGTTACACCCCTGAGCAGTCCGGTATTTCCCAATAATGCCCACCCTGCCTAGTATTATTATTATATATATATATATATATATATATATATATATATAGTGTATATATATATATATATATATATATATATATATATATATATATATATATATATAGTATCAGTTCATACCTTGTCAATATGTTTACAGCTTTAAAAAATGGATTCATTAGACATAGGGAGATACTTTTACAGCACTACTGTAATGTCTTTTGAAGATAGCGATATCAGTTCTTCTTTGAGAAACAGATCTCAGGAATCATTCTCTTCTACAAGGGATATACGGTAATGTATTTATACTGAACACTGTATCAGCTTCAAGTTTGTATCTGTAGTGACTGGCTGTCACAAGCTGTGTCAGTCAGTGCTGATAGGAAGAAACAATCTACAGTATTGTTAATGAAATATCAGCTGTATTACTTTAAGAGACTGCTGAGGTGCTGTTGACAAATTCAAATAAAATGAAGCACTCAAGGTGACATCAGTCTAATGGCATGTTCTGAGCCTAAATGTTTTAGCCGGTTCTTTGTAAATGGACTTTTTGCCCTCTTATTTCATTTGACTTTGGTTGTGCCCTACAGTATGTGCATAAGTGAGTGTTTCATTTTATGTGAATTTTTGACAGTGTCGCAGCAGTCTTTTGAAGTAATAAAGCTGATTTTGCAGTGACAAAACCTAAGAGTCCATGGCTATTGTTGAGTAGAGCTACATTGATTTTACTAGGCTTACAGCACTGTAAAGTGGGTGTGGGACTTGCAGTTTTAGTCACTTTTGTGTATTTTTGACTTGGGCACTACTTATCTTTGGCACTAATTTGTGTATCAGTGAAACTACTAGTTTTATAAATATGCAGTTAGATGTACTGTAGGCTGTGAAGGGATTGGGAATTTGCAGAACCTGCAAAAGACGAGATTGGCCTCTCCTGGCTTTTATATCCCGCACTTCAACAATGCAACAGACTGACTATCCACAGTAGCAGTGCTGGCTGCCCATTAATTTTACAAAATCCTGCAAGCTATAATTAGGGCTGAAATACATGCAGGCAAACTTCCTTTCTTCATCTACAAAACATGGTAAAACAGGAGACAGATTCATAAAATGGCGATGGAGCTATGGGGACACCTACTGGTGTATTTCAATTATAGCCAAAAATTGAGCTGTAGACAGCGCCACCTGGTGCATTTTTGCTGTGGATAAGAGTGAGTTAATTAACTCAGACATGGGCATACCTCAGCAGATTGTTAAGTCATACTAATGCAGTACTGTGGCACTGCTCGATACCTCTCAGCACACCACACCTGCCACGGAATATCGAGGTACCGGATAACTTATCAGCAGCAAGCACTGTATATTTCTTGTCTTATCATGCCTACTCTGCACAGCATGGCTTCAAGAGGCCGTTTTAAACTGATGCCCTACTACAGCACATTTTGGAGTGGGTAGTGGCGGTGGTATGGTTGGGCACTAACACCAAGTTAACATTGTGACAAGTCCAAGTCATGGACTGGGGACACACATGTTAAACATAAAGAAAATTTATATTATGTTTAAGTTTGCAATAAAAGTGCTTATGTTTCTATGACTGTTATGTACATATTCATTCAGACTGATCCTGCACACAGCCAAAATAACTGCTGCCAGCCCGCAACACCACACATAGCTTTGGGAAAAAAATGTGTTCCTAGGAAGAATTTACAAATTACAATACTTGACATTTGTGGATAGGAGGAGGAAATACATACAAGTCAGAGGAACTAACCTAAGCCAAGTAGAAAGGTATAGTGATTATGGGTAAAAAAGACTAAAAGTAACTGACAGTAACACATGACGGGGACGCATCATACGGGTCAGGTCAGGGACAGGGTATACATATGAAAGGGGAAAAGGAGGGAGCATAAATATTGCATAATACACAAAAAACTGGACAAAAAAATGAAAGTATATAGAAGAAGAGGACAGAGTGAGTATATATATATGTATATGTGTATATATATATATATATATATATGTATATATATATATATATATATATATATATATATATTAGAGGCAAAAAACTCTGTTTAATGCATTAGTTAGGGTCGTTCTACACTGACAAAAGTGAGGAAATTCGGTGTTAGGGTTGAAAGCCCAAACAAGACAAACGAGGTGCTCCACTCACTTTCAGTGAGCACTTCAAATCTGGTGCAAAAAGGAATCAGAGTACCGACTTAGCCACACAACTGCTTTTGAAAACCTCCAAAAGCCATACCAGCTGCACTTAACCCAACAGTTTGCACGTTCAATATATCAAGACACACAGCTTACTGTATCATCACGTTTTCATTAAAGTGCATAAAACTTTCATCCTGCAGCAATAGTAGAGTGCAAAGGTGGCGACTTTTCACATGGTTAAAACAAAAAAAATGGAGACACCATCATGGTGTTTCTACCGTAGCAGGACATTAACCAGGCCGGCCAAGCAGACAGCCCACATGCGTGATGATGCACAGGATCAGCTGACGTTTTGGCTTACACCTTCCTCAGAGCTGATTGGTCAAGGTTCTTACTATCCTTTTTATTGTGAAGTCATACATATTCATTAGATAGGCATGTTTCGAACCTCCCTCTGCTCATTAATATACATATCTATCTATATATCATACACAAGCACATACACACAGACATCTAAAAAAAATCTATATATAACATTGTAGAGGTAATTCTTCATTTAATCCCCTCAGTTTTAATGTCCCTAATTTAAAAATCCAAAAACATTCTCTTTGATCCAGTTTATTTGTTAGACTCCCACCACGGGGCCCAACACAAATCTTCTCAATTCCTGTGAATTTTAAGTTAGCTGGTGATCCATGTCCCACAGCAAAAAAATGACAAGCCATAGCATTTGTCTGTACATTATTTCAAATTTCACTTATCTGTTCTCTAAGTTCTCTATTTTTCTGATACAGAAGGGGCTGAAATAATATATGACCAGGTGGCCTGTGAAATTCTTTTTGCACCACAATCCAGCACAAGCAATGTTCAATCAAAATTAGATGGCAACAGTCTGGAAAATTTGAAAAAGTAACTAATCCATTTTCAAATGCATGCTTTTTCTCTGTCTCAATATTGGAGGGATAAATGGATTCCCAGAGGCTTGAGAATCCAAAAACCACCAGCATATGGCTTGGATGATGAGCTATTAATGAAAGATTGGGAATAAATACTTAATAAAGCTTCTAATGATCTGATTTTGGCACTAATAGAAAAAGCAAGAAGGGATACAGTATAATGAATGTGGAGGATCAAATTAAAAGAATGGGAAGTGAAATCAAAAAAAGTTTTACCCATATAGAAGTTCAACAACTATTTGAAAAGATTAGTTGCAGCATTACAAAATTTCAAGCAGAATTGAAAGATTATAAATTGCAAAAACATGATAGAGATGCTAGAGATTATGCACGAGGTCAAGTATACAACTGGCAAAGTAAAACGAGGCACAAGCCCTTCTTTTTTAAAAACACTACAGCACCACTTAAAGTTGACGGGTTTGTATCATCCCCTGAAAGTGACACTGGGAGAAACCAACAAAATCAGGATTTTCAGTTGAGAATGCATCCATCAGAGAGCCTTGGACAACAAATGCTCCCATACAGAGAAAATGTAAGAATAGAAGGGGTCATGGGAAGAGGTCGAGGAGGCAGAGGGAGAAGCAGAGGGCATTGGCAATATTTGGGCCCCCCGAGGCGATTGAACAGACAGAACAAATGGCAATCATAAACTTAACCAATAGGGAGCTCACACTGTATGAAGAATCAGTGTTACAAAAAGGTCTCTCATATGTGCCTACTAAAAATGTCAACCCTTTGCAGTTTAAAATTGACCTCTTCAAGCTGTACAGACAGTTACATTTAAGATGCTTTTTTTCAAGTGCTCAGACAGCTGTGACCAATAATAAGTGTGAAGCTAATGGCTTAGTGGATCAAACAGATCTGAATCCTCTGGAAATTCAGAATACTAATGAAATTAGCAAAATGAAGCATTTAAAAAAGAAAAGTAAATTTTGCCCCCCAGTATATGGTCACCATGTGGTGAATACCATTACCGCGTTGGTAGATCAAGATATTGATGCTGTGTTAAAAAAGAAACAAGAAAGAATATATAATTTAACGTATCAGGAAAAGGCTGCTCTAAAATCTTTGATGGAAGATAAAAGTCTGGTAATTAAACCAGCGAATGGGGGGTGGGCGATTGTGCTTTGGGGAAATGACAAGTATGAATGTGAAATGAAGAAACAGCTAGAAAATGAAGATTACTATCGAAGATTGGTTAGAGATCCAATGGCTGAAATTAAATTACGGGCAGATTTTATTAAGAATGGAGAGATATGAGTGGCAATATAAGTAAACAAGAGGCTGAGTTTTTGAAGGTGAATGCGCCTGTTAGACCAGTAATTTATTTGTTGCCTAAAATACATAAGAATGCTCTGAGCCCGCCAAGGCACCCAATTGTTTCAAGTATTGGCTCGAGTATGGAGCCTTTTTCACAGATGGTGGACTGTTTGTTTAAAACCTTTGGTGAATAAATTACCTTCATATTTGCTGGATAGCGGTGACATGATAAGGAGCATTGAAAATATGGTGATTGAGACAGAACACTTGTTAGTGACGTTGGATATAGAGGGCCAGACATTCAAAAGGGTTGCGCCATGCGCAATAGGGTTGCACCTGCGCAAGTCTGAAACTGCTCCATTCTGCGATATTCAGCAGGAGGCAGTTGTGCCACTGAAAATATGCTGAGCAACAGCGCAATGCAAATGAATGCATGCTGAACTGGAGGGGGATGAACCATGCATAAACTGCACAGCCCGATATTCAGCCGGGCTGTGCAGAGTTGTGCAGGCGCAACCCCCAACCTGTGCCTCCACAAGGTTGAGCCAAAAAGGATCAAGTCGAGGGCCACCACAGGTGAGCTGCTGCACTGCAGGGCACAACACAGCAGCTGCCACCGTGGCTGGCCTCAACCCACTCCCTGTGCCCTCCCGCAGCCCGATCTGGGCAAAAGAGTGTAAAATCCCCACCACCACCCCCCCCACTGGCCCGATTGTGGGCATAGCTTTAATTCCTCCCTCCCACCAGCCCGATCGCGGGCAGCAATGTATTTCCCCCCCAACACATCCCTGGTGGTCCAGTGGACTGATAAGCCCGATCGAGGGCTGGAGTAGTAAATCACAACCCCCCACCTCCCGAACATATCCCTGGTGGTCCAGTGGACCGATAAGCCTGATCACAGGCTGGAGTAGTAAATCACACCCCCCACCTCCCGAACATATCCCTGGTGGTCCAGTGGACCGAAAATCCAGATCGTGGGATGGAGTTGTAAAACACCCCCCCGAACACATCCCTGGTGACTTAGTGTCCCCCACCTCACCCACCCACGAAGCCCCACCACCCTGCTCCCCCGCAGCGATGGGCAGCAGCATCCCACCCACCTGCTGCCTCGCCACCTGTCGATTGACTACCGGTAGGGTTGCAGTGCCATTGGTGCAGAGTAAGACCTATGGGCATGCAGCTCTATACTGCATAAGAGTCTACATTTGTGAATGAATGTATTCATTCACAAAACTGGACTGTCTTGTATGGTATATGTATGCCCATTGGCTCTTGCTCTGCACCATTGTGTGCAGCCCTACCGGCAGTCAGTGGGTGAGCAGGCGGCAGGCGGGTAGGATGCTGCCACCCGTCGGCCGCGGGGAGAGCGGGTGGTGGGCGCATGGTGGGTGGGGGACACTAGGTCACCAGGGATGTGTCTGGGGGTGTATTTTACAACCCATCCTGCGATCGGGATTATCGGTCCACTGGACCACCAGGGATATATTCGGGAGGTGGGGATGTGTGTTTTACAACTCCATCCCGGGATCAGGATTATCGGTCCACTGGACCACCAGGGATATATTTGGGAGGTGGAGGGGAGTGTGTGTTTTACAACTCCAGCCCGCGATCGGGCTTATGGGTCCACTGGACCACCAGGGATATGTTGGGGGGAGACACATTGCTGCCCGCGATTGGCTGGTGGTGGGGGATTTAAGCTATGCCTGTGATCGGGCCAGTGGGGGGTGGTGGTGGGGATTTTACACTCTTTTGCCAGTGATCGGGCTGCAGGGGGCATCGTTCCCTGACGGCTGCTGCCTGGCAGGGCGCCAGGCGCAAGTCCTTGGGGATTGGCGCACCTGCATGCTAATGGCATGCAAATGGGGCCATAATCAGATGCAAATGCCCCCCCCACATCTTGCATGAATTATGGCACCATTTGCATGTCAACTTTTGAATATCGGGAATTTGGGCATGGCACAATGGTACTTGCGCCACCGCAGGTTGAATGCTCCACTCTGACCACTTGTGGTGGCACAAGTTCCATTGCGCCATGCACAGTGGCTGTGCCTGGGGGGTGATATTCAAAGGAGTTGCTCAAGGGTGCAACTCCTTTGAATATCGCTCTAGCCACACCTCTATGCAACTATTTTGTGCAGCGCAAGGGCTTGCTCCACAAAATAGCGCAGTTTGAATATCTGGCCCAGAGAGTCTATATTCAAATGTGCCACATGATTGGGGAATTGAAGCAACAAAATTCTGTTTGAGCAAACAACAAGATGATGAAGTCTATAACCTAGAGTTTATCACAGATATGGCTGACATGGTATTGAAGTCAAATTACTTTATGTATAAAGATCAGTTTTACATGCAGCATAAAGGTACTGCAATGGGAACGACTTTTGCTCCAAGCATTGTATGTTTGTATGTGGGACAGTGGGAAGAAATGTACCTATATAAAGATGAGATGTTTAAAAAGTATGCTACATTTTGGAAATGTTACATCGATGATTGCTTTTTAATCTGGTCGAATGATGTGGAAAGTTTACATGTATTTATAAAATGGATTAACACTTTTGATACAAATCTAAAGTTTATAGCACAAGTAGATACACAGTCAGTTCCATTTCTGGATATGTTGATATATAAGGAAGAAAGGAAATTGAAAACAACTCTGTACAGAAAACCGATGAGTAGAAATACTCTGTTGCACAATGAAAGTAACCAGCCTGAAGTACTTAAACAAAACATACCAGTGGGACAAATGCTGCATCTGAAAAGAATATGCAGCGATACCAGACAGTTTGAAAAAAATGCGAGAGAAGTTGCTAACAGATTTTTAGAACATGTATATGGAGTAGACTGTGTATACAGAGGTGTAGAAAGAGCAATCAATGTTGAGAGAGAAGAATTATTAAGACCAAGAAGTCAGAATGTGGGTGAAATTCAAAATCCAATAAGTTTTGTGACAGAGTTCTGTAATCAATCAGGAGAAATCGCTAATATTGTAAGGAAACATTGGGCAGTACTACAAGGTGATGCTGTGTTTAGATGTGATCAATTTAAGAGACCCTGTATTACCTATAGGAGGGGAAAAAATATCAAAGATTTGTTAGTGCACAGCATTCAGGAACTAGAAAAACTGAAAGCAACTTGGATTCCAATACTTCCCAAAGGCAATTATAGATGTGGTAATTGTGCACAAAACAACAAAACAAATGACAGTAAAAAATTTAAACACCCATATACAAATCAAGAATTTGAAATAAATGAGTTTATTAACTGCAGAATGACTGGAGTAATTTACATGTTAATTTGTCCATGTGGCTTAAATTATGTGGGACAAACAAAACGTCAACTTAGAGAATGGATAAGTGCGCATAAATCAGCAATTTGAAATAATGTACAGAGAAATGCTATGGCTCATCATTTTTTTTGCTGTGGGACATGGATCACCAGCTAACTTAAAATTCACAGGAATTGAGAAGATTTGTGTTGGGCCCCGTGGTGGGAGTCTAACAAATAAACTGGATCAAAGAGAATGTTTTTGGATTTTTAAATTAGGGACATTAAAACTGAGGAGATTAAATGAAGAATTACCTCTACAATGTTATTTGTAGATTGTTTTAGATGTTTGTGTGTGTGTGCTTGTGTATGATATATAGATAGATATGTATATTAATGAGCAGAGGGAGGTTTGAAACATGCCTATCTAATGAATATGTATGACTTCACAATATAAAGGATAGTAAGAACCTTGACCAATCAGCTCTGAGGAAGGCATAAGCCCAAAACATCAGCTGATCCTGTGCGTCATTACGCATGTGGGCTGTCTGCTTGGCCACCCTGGTTAATGTCCTGCTACGGTAGAAACACCATGATGGTGTCTCCAGTTTTTTTGTTTTAACCATGAGAAAAGTCGCCACCTTTGCACTCTACTATTGCTGTGGGGTGAAAGTTTTATGCGCTTTAATAAAAACATGATGATACGGTAAGCTGTGCGTCTTGATATATTGAATGTGCAAACTGTTGAGTTAAGTGCAGCTGGTATGGCTTTTGGAGGTTTTCAAAAGCAGTTGTAGGGTTGAAAGCCCCCCTTGGCCCCCCCTGCCCACACCCCCAACTGGCATCGGGGTGCACATTATGGTTGTTGGACATAATTCTCACCCCATCACATCTGTAAAAAAGCAGAGGTGTAGGATAATGGGGTGAGAGTTAGGACCGACAACCCTACTGAGCACCCCGTTGCCGGTTGAGGGTGTGGGCAGGGGGACCAAGGGGGACTTTCAACCCTAACACCGAATTTCATCGCTTTTGTAGGTGTGGAACAACCCTAACTAATGCATTAAATGCAGTTTTTTGCCTCTAATTTCCCTTATTTTTGAGAATGATAACGAGAAATAGTGAATGTAATGCGGCGGCGGGAGCACGGGGCCCGCCACATGATGTCTTGTCACATAGTAACATTGTGCCCGCAAACGCAAATAATAATGCACATGGTGACACAAAGTGAAACAGAAAGAGAAACAGTAGTGTAGACAGAAATGTTAAAAACAACGCAAAAGCAAGTGCAAATGAAAACGCAAAGGGTAACGCACATGGTGGCATAGACATGAACGGTGAGTGAAACGGGAATGGAACTGCAAGCAAAAATGGTAACAGTAACAGTAATGTAAGCACACAGGCTGGTTTCCCCCAAAAGCTACATAAAGAAAGACAGTGAGTGCAAAGAATGTATGCATAATAATGGTTCTCTGATCAGAAAATGAGGAGTTGGGATACTAAATTACCTATATCTCAGGAATCATACGACGTAGAAAAAAAATGTAAAAGTCATATGATTTATGACTTTCCTGGCTAGTTTTGTACTTAGTTGCCAGTAGGGGCCTAAGCATTTTTCTGAAGAAAAGTCCATATCTCGCACCATTTCCGGGATACGGGTCCAGAAAGGCACAGTGAACGCCGTAATGTTATCCTATGGGGGAAAAAAAAAGAGAAGTTTGGAGTGCCATAACTTTGGCTCCCTGCAATATTTATTCACCAAACCACAAAAAGGCACATCTGTGAGATGTTGGCTGTGTTCCTTCCAAATTTCAACCCCAAATACCAAACCGTTATTTTGCAGCAGAGGACCAAAGGATTCCTGTAATCGTCAGGCGCCATAATGTTACTCATTATGGGAAAAAGCGTCAACTTTGGAGTGCCGTAACTTTGCCGCCTTGTAATATTTTTTCAACAAAATACTGAGAGGCACATCTGTGAGATGTTGACTGCGTTCTCTCCAAATTTCAGGCCAAAATATCCAACCGTTCTTTTACGGCAGGGTGCCGAAGAACTACTGTCATTTTCCCACAGCCTAGAAAAGTACTGTTGAAGTTTGCGAAAGCTTTTGAAAAGTCATTCGACAGTGTCACAAGCGTGACAGCACTTTGCAAAAGTACTTTCTCCAAAAATCTGAAAAACATATTTCTGGGGTGTTTTACCCCAAAATAAAGACATGGCTAGCATCCTCAGGGTCCGACTAGGTGAATACAAAAAGAATTAGGTTGCTAGATGGTCCCAATTTTAAATGCCAAGCATTTTTCTGATCGCTAACTGAAAACAAAATGGTGGATTTGTGACAGTAAAAGGGCCATTTGTGAAAGTAAAAACTGCATTTACGACACTGTCAAACTTTTTGTTAACTTTTCCCTTTGACTTATAATGGGAACTTGTTTTTTGAATAACTTTTGAACCGTTTAATATTTTTTCACAAAATCTTCAAAAGGCACATCAGGGCCGCACGTTCCTTGAAGATTTCAGACTGGTCACACAAACCATGCGACCTGTAGAGACAACAGAAAAATTCCAGAAAAGCATAAACGTGCGCACAGATCACACTTAATAACTCCGTAGCCACATAAGCGAATGGTGTGAAACTTGGCAGATCCCAAGGCGTGTCAGTCTTGATCGTGTATTCCAAATTTTTGGCAAATCTGTCAAATGGTTGCAAAGTTATTAAGGTGCAAAATTTGGGGTTTAACATGTAAATGGCTCCTCAACCCCAACTATAGTGGCACTACCATGCCACTATAATATATATATATATATATATATATATATGTATATTGTTTTTGCTTTTTGTTATTTTTAGAGGGAGCAGATGAGGGAAGAGTGACAGTAAGAAAGTAAGGACAAGGGAAAGAAAAGAAAAAAAAGTGTTGCTGCCAATGCTGGGATGATTGATCTGGAGTCTGACCATTAAACTGCACTGGCACCAGTTACAGATTCTGCCTTGCCACCACCACCACCGCCACCATGCCACTCCATCGACAGGTCAAACATTTTTTTTGTTTATCCTCAAGGAGTTTCTGAGGTCCTCCCTGACCTTCTGGTGCAAATCAGTGAAGTCACTGTGCAGAGCTCCCACCTCTCTGTGCAACATTGTCAGGTCTTTTTCAATGCTCACTGCTGCTAGTGCTGGCACATGAGTGGCTGGGGCAGCTGCAGGCTACGCTGGGTCACCAGCATGATCCTGGTGATACCTGTGTCTGTGGGGTGAGGATGATGGGGGCTCTGCAGCTGCCTCCTGCTGCTGCTGCCTTTTGTGGCACCTCTGCTGACCACTGGCCCCTGAGTTCTGCTAACCCCCTTCCCCTTCTAACTGCTCAGCAGCACCCCAGGCCCTCTACCTGCTGCCAACTTGTTCTGTTTTTTTTAAGCCAATCTGCAGCATGGTGGTGTTGCAGATGGCTCCTTTGGCCACCAGTGCCAAAATGATCCCCGGTCTTGCCTCTTCTAACAGATCTGCCACACAAGTTGCATATCATAACTGTATTATCATTGGTATTTTTGCTGAAAAAACACCACACAGCTGATTACACTTTCTGGTGTAGCTGATGTCCCAGGGCCAGTTGACACATCATGCTCCTATTCTGGGGAGGCAGAGGTGTGCATACTTCTGCTGGGGGGATGATATCTGGAGGTGCCTGCTGCTGCTGCTACTGCCTGGGGGTGGGGGCCACAGGAGGATCCTGCTGCTGCTGGGAGGGGGTGAGGGGCTCATGCTGCTCCTGGAGAGTGGGAGCTACATTCTCCTGCTGGGAGGTGGGGGGCACATGCTCCCGCTGCTGTTGGAGGGGAACATACATAAAGGCCTGCCTATTAATGCAAACACTGGGTGGTGGTGGTGCAGCTGCCTTCTTCCCAGTCTTAGAATTGTCAATTCTAATCTCTTTCTCCTCTTAAAACTCCTTGCTACAAAAAAAAGAGGAACAAAAAGGAGAGAGTGAGTGAGTTTTACACAAACACACACACACACACACACACACACACACACACACATATACACAATAAAAAAGATAGATAAATACAAAAATGAAGAAAAAACACTAACAGAAAATATTAACTTTTTAAACTAATGGGCAAGAGATCACAAATCAAATAAGCTGCAAACACACACACACACACACACACACACACAAACACTACTTTTAATAAACACAAGTTTGAGCTCTCCTTCTGTAGTCTCTCTCCTACTTCCTAATACTAGGCTGAAACAGCTCTAAAGGAAGTACATTTAGTCTGGCTTCCTGCCTAAGTGCAGTCACCCATGTGACCAGCAGTCTGCAAGACAGAAAGTCATGTGATAAGCTTTTTTCCCCAAATTCACCTGATACTTACATGCTGCAAAATGTGCAGATGAAATGCAAAATTAACAGCAAAATTTTGCAGAAACCACCAGGTGAAATTTTGCCTTAAGGGCAAAATTGTGTGAAATATTTCCTCTGGTGAAATTGATGATTTCACTGGAAGTTCACCGGCGTAATAAAATGTTGTTGCATCTCTACACCTGACCCTATCATGGATACTGAAGGTTTCTAGAATGGAGGTTGAAGGGTGAAAATTAAGTTATTTCAAGATGGTATGGATTTTAAACATTTACCAAATGGTCTATTCATAGGCAGAGACAAGAGTTTTGTCTCCTATCCAGGGCAACCTCGAAGATGCTATTGTTGTGGGTCTGCCAGATATATAAGCACTTCCCGTACTATTGTTTTGTGTTCATATCAAGGAGGAAACAGGTCACTCTGCTTTTCATTGGGACAAACCCCCAACAATGCACCCTCTGCAGTGAGGAAGGGCATGTTTTTACAGATTGTCCAAAAGTGTCCCACAATATGGATGATGCTGATTTTGGGGTGCAAGATAATTATCTAGCCAAAGCTACCAGAGCAGTGACATTTAGGTTGTACATTCAAGTCCCACCTGAGCCTCATCCTTCAAGTATTTCATCTGTGAGGCAAACATATGCAGAGGTTGCAAAAGAAGGCTCATCCCAAGTTTCTGGACATGTGGTTGTTCTGGAGTCCAGGCAAATGGGGGGTGCTACAGGAGTTGTGGCAGTGCTAGTGTCTGAAGAGGAAGAAGTTACTATAACAGAGCCCCTTGCATCCACCTCTATGCCACCTCCACCAATACCTACTATGGATGTTCAAATACTTCCATCCAGAAGTAGGAAACCTTCTCAGCCACTCCACACAGTATCACAGGAAGGGGACCTTCCCTTATACAATCCCTTTGAGGTACTTCAACCAATGGAGGAGTTAGACTATGATGCTGCATCCCATACTTCTTCACAGAGGGATGTCTTGTCTGACTTCGATTCTGCAGTGGATTCAGTAAAAGCCTTATGAAAAAAAGGAGTTTAAGTCTTAGACGTGGAATATGGAAAAGTTCCAGGAATAAAAACCTTGTGACTTTCCACTTTGCTCCCAGATATACATTCGTATGATCTGACTTTTGTTAACCTAAATGTAAACAGTATTCATACAGAGAAAAAACATCTTGCTACTTTCGCTTCATTTTTAGATTGTATGAATAATATTGTTTTCCTGCAGGATACCAGGCTGTACTAAGTGTAGGATTTTGAAACTGCTTCGGCTGCTTGGGTATGGGGGCCTTGTTATTGGTCGGGTGGGGAGGATTTGTGCTGTGGAGTGGGAATTTGTTTTTCATTTTCTGAGTTTACCGTGAGACATGTTGTTGATATCTCCCCAGGAAGGGCTTTTTTGCTAAATATTCAAGTCAAGGGAGTGGATTTTTGACTCATTAATATATATGCTCCAAAGGGCAAGGTATTATGTATTGAGTTGTTGAAATTAATCAGACTGTTTCTATTTACTAGCAAGATTGTTACATTTGGGGGAGATTTTAATATCAGCAGATCTTCCTCTGATAAAACAAGTATAACAGGAAAAACATTTTGTGATGCAGGGTTTTTGAATGGTTTACTAAAATAAACTGGGCTTCAGGATGTCTTTGGAAAAAAGTCACAGGAAGACTCTAGGACATTTTTTCCAGGGAAAGAAAGCTACCCGGATAGATTCTTTTTTATAACCCCCACTTTGACTTTTAAACATCAGAAGGTTCAAATTGCAGCTACTTCATTCCATGGTTTATTGAAGATGACAGTATCTAACTTTTACAGTACTATGAATAGTCCAGGTTACTGGAAATTTTACTTATCTTTATTAGATGACTCTGATATTTGGGAGGGGTTCCTTATGGTACTGAATGCCAGAAGATCAGTGTTCTTTTTATATGATTTTATTTGTAACTGGTAGAAGGACAGTAAGAAAGATATAAGGGATTATTTTCAAAAGTTAGGGAAGATTATGGGGAAACAAAGGAATGATAGATGTGGGAAATTAAGGGAACAACTGGGTTATCTTCAGACCTTACAGATGACAGGGGTCGGAGATTATCAAACACAAATAGCAGCACTCAAGACAGAAATATTGAAACTCCAGTATGACAGAATGAAGTCACTGGAGACAGAACAAAGATTTGGGACTCAGGGGAAGCAGGCTTTTATTAACCCCTTCAATAGTTATCATGCTAGAAGAAAAAAAGAGAGATATAAAGCAATTAAAATGGGCAGTTGGCACTATCCTAACTAATAATAAAGATCTTTGACAGGAAATTGATGGCACTATTTCCATTATGTTTTCAGTAGATTCAGAGGTCCGTGAGGAACAACTTCAGGACTGGATGAGAGAAGTCAGTCTCCCACTGGTTCCTGAACAGTGTTTTATTTCAATGACTGCTATGATTACAAGTCAAGAAATAACAACTGTTATAAAAAATTTGCCCACAGGGAAAGCACTGGGAGAAGACAGTTTGTCGAATGAACTATATACATATTTGGGAAACCAACGGGGGACAGAATTGGCACTGATGTACAATGAATGTCCCATTCTCCAGCATATTCCAGACACTCTGAATATCAAATCATATCAAATCAAATCACTCGTTATTTATATAAGGCACCTTTCTTAAACCAAGGTGCCTGTACAATATTACATACAACAATAAATAGTTAAAACAACATTAAAATATTCAAAAATCATTATAGGCTTTACTAAAAAGGTAGGTTTTCAAAGCTCCTTTAAAACTTTGGACAGTCAGGCAGTTTTGCACCTGACAAAGTAGAGAATTCCACAGGGTTGGGGCCATGAAACTAAAGAATCTGGCCCCTGAAGTTTTTAAGTGAACCCAGAGAATCTCTAGCAATCCCTCATCAGTGGATCAGAGAGAGGAGAGGGGACAGTGGGGACAAAGGAGATCTTTCAGGTAAGCAGGTCCCTGATCATGTAGGGCCTTATAGGTCAGCAAACCAACCTTGAAGGTGATTCTACAGCAAACTGGCAGCCAGTGCAGTCTGTGGAGCATAGGTGTTACATGACTGGACCAAGAAGAACCAGTCAGCAGCCTGGCTGCCACATTCTGCACTAGCTGCAGGCGGTGAATCTCACCCCCCGGTAGCCCAAGGTAAAGGGCATTGCAGTAGTCAAGGCAGGAGGCAACGAAAGCGTGGGCCAAAGTAGGAAGATCATCTGAAGGAACCAGGTGCTTCACCCAGGCAATGTTCCTCAGATGGTAAAAAGAGGTTTTGACAGTCACTGACACCTGAGATTTAAATGTCAGACAGTCATCAAACACGACGCCCAGGTTCCGTACCCGGTTTGAGATAGTCAGCTGGACACCCCCAAGCCATAAACCCGAGGGCGATCCAGCTAACAAACCCACCTCCCAGTGACCCTGGTCCGTAACCAACACAAAATATAGGTTTAGTATTATTATTGTTTAAGAATGGAGATAAGGATGTTTTGAAAAACTGGAGGCCAATCTCCCTATTAAATTAGAGCTTGGAAATTCTCATTAAACTCCTTAGTAACAGATTGAGTTTGGTCCTTCAGGATATTATTATTTGCCCTACACAGTTTTATTCAGTTCTGGGGAGGAAGACTATGGATGGTTTGATCTTGTTATGGGAAATTTTGGGACCAGTTCATTTGGAGGATTTGCAGGGTTTTTTGGTCAGTTTGGATCAATGGAAGGAATTTGACAGGGTGGCACACAGTTACTTATGGAAATGTTTATATAAATTTAAATTCCCCACACCTTTCATCAGATGGATTAAAATGTGTTATGAGACAGCCTTAATGATTCCATACATTAATGGGGGGTTTGGTCCTTTATGTACAGTGCAGTGAGGGGTTTGGCAAGGTTGCCCTTTGAGTCCTTTGCTGCACATATTGATTCTGGAACCTTTATTGCAAAAGGTGATTTTGGATAGTGCTATTACAGGAGTATCGGTGTCTAGTTCAGACAGAGAGATCAAGTATATAGCATATGCTGATGATTTATGTTTTACATTGACAGATTTTCCCTCTGGTGGAGTTTCAGGAATTTGCTGAATAACTTCACTGGGGAAACAGCAGCTAGAATCAATCTCGACAAAAGCAAGTCCACAATAGGGTTAATACAAAGCCAACAAAAATCACTTTTAGGGATACCAATTTCTTCTTCACACTGTAAAATGTTGAGAGTATATTTCAGAAACGAAGATATGGAATATGTGAATTGGGGAATATTACTTTCAGAGGCTCAGAGAAAGGTAACACTCTGGAATAGGAGGTTTCTATCAAAGAAAAATAGAGTATACCTGTTGAAAACCTTTTTATTAAGTATGTTTTTACATTTAAGAGTGGAGTGTATGTTTCCCAAGCAACTTGAAACAAGAATTTACAGTATTTTTTTTCAAGGTATCTGGAGCAGCCAACCAAACCATATAGAGAGGAATAACATACCTACCTCTTATAAAAGGAGGACTAGGGATCATTAATCCAGTTTTGTTTTTATTTAGTATGTTTTTTCAACACAACATAAAGCATCTTTTACATAAGAATGACAAGATTTGGACCCCTTGGGTTTTAGACTATCTAGAGCAGTGGATACTTTCCTGGCAACTCCAAAATGGAATTCCTGGACAAAAGTCACTGATTGGACTACCAGAATATATGCAACATTGTTTTGGAAAACTAAAATGATGAGGTTTCTTTAAATCAGAAGCTGTTTCTCTGTCTCAAAAGCAGTTGTACAGTTCAATATTATAGAAAGTGTTTTGGGTTACTCTGCATTCTGGTGCAAAATCTGATATAGAGAAAAAACAAACAGAGAGAATGTTATGTCACTCAAGGACACCTATACTTATGAGGGATATTCTTCTATCAATCAGTCAATAAATCAATATTTATTTATAACACGCTTTTCAAAAATCAAAGTGCGAATACATCATAGACAAAACAACAAAATAGTCAATTAATAAAAACATATATATAAAAATAAAAAGGCAGCAGAAATAAACTATACACTATCTCTGAAAGCCAAAGTAAATAAATAAGTTTTCAAAGAGTCTTTAAAAGTCTCAGTGGACAAGCACTCTCTAATCTGATGAGGTAGAGAGTTCCACAGGGTCAGGGCCATAAAGAAAAAAGCCCTGGCCCCAGATGACTGAAGATGGACCCTGGGAACCTCTAGCAATCCCTTGTTGGTGGAGCGGAGTGGATGGACGGGGCAGTAGGGCTGAAGGAGGTCTTGCAAGTAACCCGGTCCCTGTCCATGTAGGGTCTTACAAGTCAGTAGCGTGACCTTGAAGGTGATCCTCCACCACATCGGCAGCCAGTGCAGTTCACCCAGCACAGGTGTGACATGACAAGTTCTTGACAACCTGGTCAACAACCTGGTAGTAGCATTCTGCACCAGCTGCAGGCGGTGGAGAGCCACCCTGGTAACCCTAGGTATGGAGCATTGCACTAATCAAGATGAGAGGACACAAAGGTGTGAACCCATATAGGGAGGTCTTTGACTAACCACTCATGTTAAATTCAATATGAAAAATAATTTGAAACATAAAAAAGTGGGGGAGACAATGTGCCCAAGACACAGTTTTTGTGTTCATCAATTGGAAACCATGGAACATTTATATTTTGAATACCCATGTGAAAGAGTGAAAAAAAAAAAAACTTGTTTATTTTTCTTCCATAGGGAGATAATGGGACCTGGATGTACTGTTGTTCTTGTCGCTTTCTAATTGTTATATGTTTGTTTGTTGGGCTGGCCACCCACTTCATGCAGTATGTTCTCTTTGTACATATTTGTTGTCTCTGTCTGTCTGCTGTGTTTATATGTTATGTACATTCCAGTACCTTTGTAATCTCTCCCTCTGTTTAATCAGTAATCCTGAAAACAAAAAGAACAAATAAATATCAGATCCCATTTTGTTCTATGCCTTTCAGGTATCCCCTTGTGATATCTGGTTAGAATAGTATCGGATAGAACAATAGAGCGCTTTAAAAAATAAACAGAAACTGCATTTGCAGTTATGGCAGGGCTCTGTCCCTTTAAATGGGGCTTCTGGTTGATTTAGGAAGCTTCCCTGATTTTTGGTATTTTTTTTTAATTTGTTTAGTTCAGGAACTGTTGTATCCTGTAATAGTAGCCCTTGTAGATAAACGCTTTGAAAATGCGGCTGTTGCGATTGAATACGCAGCAGAAATGAGACGAGTGAATGTAATCGCCGGTAAAAATTACCGCACGAATGTGCGCACGGTCGTGAAGGCATTTAGCCTTTTCCTGACTCCAAATTAGTGTGTTTCTGCCTAAAAACGAGTAAAATGTCTTGCACATACCTTCTAAGGGTGGGATAATGTGGCGGTTGACTCGTTTGAGTTCTTTTTATAAACGGGGATTTTCACTGCATTCTGGTTGCTAGGTAAACTCTGCCTGCTATGTTACTTACATTGATATGGTCCTTAGGAGCTGGCCGGCCCTTGAACAGCTGATTTTATACATTAGTTAAAGGGGGCGGTTCCTGTTTCAGTTAATTTTAGGGTGTACAACTCCTAAACAACTTTTATTTTGTCTGGCATTATAAAAATATATTCTTTGGTTAAATTAAAAGTACTGGAGTGTAACAATTAATTATTTTATTGTACAAAGAAAGAATTTATGTTATAAAAAAGGAACCTAGGGGAGGAGTTTGTGGTCACATGTTTCCTAAAGGTATATACATCACTATGTTTCAATGAAAAAAGTTAGTTGACTCCAGGAGTCGGACCTGGAAGTGCTGCCACAAGCCTTCCGAAGTACCAGGGCTTACTAGCACATGGTTTTGTTATGGATATTATGCATCCTATTATTATTTTTTCCTTACGTTCAGTTCGCTCTTTGTTAAAATAAATACTTTAAGTTGAAGTCTACTCCAGCAACTGTCTCCTGGTCCATCATTTATCCCACGGTCCTGTGACAGTTGGTGTCAGAAGTGGGATTCACTGGTGGAGGTTTGGAGCACAAAACCTGTTGGATCTGAATGCAAGACGCCGAGGATACCTGGAGTAGAGTGGCTACCCAGTCCCGATGGACTGGAGACTGTAGTAAGAAGAAAAACCAGAAGAGGAGAGGAGATGGAAGACAAGAAGGAACTGTGGAAGGAGCCCAAGCAGCCAGCCCTGAGATGGAAGAAGGCCCCCAAGACCTGAAAGAATTGATACGCTGGCTTTGTACTCATCAGATGGATATGGAGAGGGAGAATCAAGCCAGATGGGCTGACACACTGAGGGTAATTCAATCCATGGGTATGGCCAGAGCCCCGGTTACCCCAGGGATTGTGCAGAAGGACATTAAATTGGTTAAATTGTCCAGCACAGATGATATTGAAGCATTCTTAATGACATTTGAGAGAGTAGCAATGGCATGTGCATGGCCCAGAGATCAATGGGTCATTCGCTTGGCTCCCTATTTAACGGGAAAAGCCCAGTTAGCATATAGCCACGTGGAAACCACTTATATTAATGATTATGGACATGTAAAGCAGGCCATCTTAAAGAGGTATGTTATCAGTACGGAAACATATAGACAGCGATTCAGAACCTTGAAGTTCCATGCTACTGATAATCCACAAGATATATACATTCAATTAAAAGACTTAAGTATGAAATGGTTACAACCTGACACTCGGACAACAGCACAGATTTTGGAAGCTATCGTTTTGGAGCAATTTATAAATATATTGCCACAAAAGGTGCAGTTATGGGTAAAAGAACACTGCCCGGAGACAGCAGAAGTAGCCATAAGACTAGCAGAGGATTATATAGCTGCAAGACCCCACAGACCACGTCCCATTAGAAGTTCCTGGATACCTCCACCTATGGTAAGACCACCTTCTCATGTTTCTATACCCCATACTGCAGACAGTAATACCCTTGGGACTAAAATAAGTCAAAAACCTATAAGACCATATAAACCAGAGATTGTGTGTCATAAATGCAATGCAAAAGGACACATAGCAACATTCTGCCCTAAAAAGACATTAGAAGATGTACATTTGGCTCTAGCTAATTGGGGGCATTATGTAAGACCAGTAAAGATTGGAAATAAAGTGGTAACAGGTCTTATAGATTCTGGCAGTAAGCAAACTTTAGTTCATGCTTCAGTCCTGGATACCAATGTAAAAGAGGAAGAGTCCACAACTGGTGTCATATGTATACATGGGGATGTACATCATTATCCATTGAGAGAGACAGTTGTACAAGTGGATGGTCACAGTCAGAGAATGAAAGTAGGGGTAGTTCCTCAGCTTCCTGTGCCAGCTATTATTGGACATGACTTCGAATATTTTGAAGCTCTATTAGCCACTGGTTATTCTACTGTAACAACCAGAGCACAGTCTAGGAATGAAGAGATATTGGGACACACGCTTCCTTTTGAAGAAAACCTTTTTGAAGTACCTGGTAAAGATAGGAAGTCAAAGAGTCTAAAAAGGAGAGAAAAACAACTCTGGACTAAAACTAAGTTACATTCAGACTCTAAAAACAGCCTGGACTTCAATATGGTGAAACATGAGTCAGACTTTAAAGAAATACAAAGAAATGATGTATCACTAACTCCATTTTTTTTACAGGTGGGACAGGAGGAGAAGTCTAAGAGTCCCGTCTTTAGAATCATAAATAGGTTATTGCATCGGGTTTGTAAGAATACACATACTGGAGAGGTGGTTGAGCAGTTAATGATACCGCAACAATTTAGAGCCCAATTATTAGGACTAGCTCACGATATTCCTATGGCCGGACATCTAGGAAGAGACCGGACATTAAGTCGCCTCTTATATAGGTTTTATTGGCCAGGCAAACATGAGCAAGTCACAGAATATTGTAGAAGTTGTGAGGTCTGTCAAAAGGTATCCAAAATTGGGTGACAAGACAAAGTACCCTTACTACCCATGCCACTTGTATCTACCCCCTTTGAAAGAGTGGCCATGGATATAGTAGGCCCTTTACCAAAAAGTTCAAAAGGAAATAGATTCATATTAGTAGTTGTAGACTATGCTACCAAATATCCTGAGGCCATACCTTTAAGAACTATAACAGCCCAAAGAATAGCCGATGAGTTAACAAAGATCTTTAGTCGGGTAGGTATACCCAAAGAGATTTTAACAGATCGAGGAATGAATTTTCGATCTGTGCTACTCAAACGGCTATATCAGGCCTTAGGAATAGAGGCATTGTTTACAACTCCATACCATCCACAAACCGATGGTTTGGTAGGGCGGTTTAGCCAAACCTTAAAGCAAATGCTAAAGAAATTTGTGACAGATGAGCTCAAGACATGGGACATGTGTCTTCCTTATCTTATGTTTGCATATAGGGAAGTTCCCCAAGCATCTACTGGATTTTCTCCTTTCGAGTTATTGTTTGGTCATAATCCAAGAGGGCCCCTAGACATTGTTAAGGAAGAATGGGAAGAATCAAAAGATACAAAAGGAACATGCCCCCTAGAGTTCTGGCAAAAGTTACGGGAGCGTTTAATCGCCTATGTTCAAAAAGCACATGACAGTAGCCTACAACAACAATTAAAACAGAAGGTGCATTACGATAAAGGTACAAGACAGAAAGAATTCAGTGAAGGGGATAAAGCTTTACTTTTGTTACCATCTTCCGAACATAAGCTATTAATGAAATGGCAGGGCCCTTATGTTGTTACCCAGAGAACTGGCCCTGTAACTTATGAAATAGAAATACCAGGCAGTAAGGGTAAGAAACACATATACCATGCTAACTTGTTGAAAAATTGGGTAGCCCGGCCCAATTCCCTAACTAGTTATGTACTCCCTGAATCCCAAAACGAATTGGATATAGCATATCAACGTTTGGAAGATACAGGGACAATTACAGATATACTAATCAACCCTGAGTTGACAGAAATGCAAAGGGCAGACATAAAAGATGAATTAGGCAAATTTAAAGACATCTTCACAAGTATTCCTGGGAGAATTAAAAATGTTAGCCATCACATAAAGGTTACTAACGACCAGCCACTTAGACAAAAACCATATAGATTACCAGAAAAAATAAGACATGATGTGATTCAGGAAGTGAAAAGGATGCATAAAATGGGCATCATTGAACCCTCCCACAGTGAGTGGTGTTTTCCTATGGTGGTGGTGAATAAGAAGGAAGGGGGCATACGCATCTGTTTGGATTTCAGGAAGTTAAACGCGGTATCCCAGTTTGATAGTTACCCAATGCCCCGAATAGATGACATCCTAGATCATCTGGGTAGTGCCACCTATTTTAGCACCCTGGATTTGACCAAAGGATATTGGCAGATTCCATTAGATACAGCCGATAAAGATAAAACTGCATTCAGCACACCGATTGGATTGTTCCATTTTACAGTCATGCCCTTTGGGCTACATGGTGCCCCTGCCACGTTTCAAATAATGATGGACACTCTGCTAACCCCTCATACCAGTTATAGTGCGGCCTACCTGGATGTTGTTATTATCTTTAGTCCCTCTTGGGAGGAACATTTGAAACATCTTTCAGCAGTATTAACTGAAATCTCCAAGGCTGGCCTCACTATAAACCCACGAAAATGTACGATAGCCATGCAGGAAACCAAATATTTGGGTTTCCATATTAGTAGAGGTTGTGTAAAACCAGAAATAAATAAGGTTGCGGCAGTAGCACATAGTCCCACTCCCATCACAAAGAGGGATGTGAGATCTTTTTTGGGACAAGCTAGCCACTATCGTAGATTTATTCCTAATTTTTCAACAATAGCAGGTCCCCTGACAGAGTTAACCAAGAAAAAGAACCCTGAAAAGATCAGATGGATGAAAGAATGTGAAGAAGCATTTCAGGCTATTAAAGCTAGTTTATGCTCTTCACCTGTATTACGTACTCCTGATTTTTCACAAATGTTCATTTTACAGACAGATGCATCACAGTATGGGATTGGGGCTGTACTAACACAGGTTGTAAATGAGGAAGAGCATCCTATAATTTACATTAGTAGGAAGCTCCATGAGAGAGAAACACACTATTCAGTAATTGAAAAGGAGTGTCTAGCCATCAAATGGGCCATAGAGGCCCTTCGTTTTTATCTATGGGGCGTAGAATTTGAACTATGGACCGACCATAATCCATTATGTTGGTTATTGGTAATGAAAGATAAAAATACTCATGTAATGCAATGGTATCTCGCTTTACAGCCCTATAGATTTGTTATCAAACACAGAAAGGGACCAGCACATAGTAATGCTGATTATATGTCAAGATATGTAATGGAGGATAAAAGTAATTTTCATCAGACTTCGGGGTAAAAAGTGAAGTATTGTTATGAAGGAGACAGTATCTCCTAGTTATTTGTTTGGAATTCTAGAAATTAGGGACCCTGAGGTGGAGCCTTAGGTGAGGGTGGGCTATGGCTCCATCTCTCCTGCTGAGAGATCTGATGACAAATTTACTGTTTAGCCTTAGGGAACCAAAACTGTAGGTTTTGTTTTTAGGTGGGGAGGAATGTGAAAGAGTGAAATAAAAAAAAAAAAAGTTAATTTTTCTTCCATAGGGAGATAATGGGACCTGGATGTACTGTTGTTCTTGTCGCTTTCTAATTGTTATATGTTTGTTTGTTGGGCTGGCCACCCACTTCATGCAGTATGTTCTCTTTGTACATATTTGTTGTCTCTGTCTGTCTGCTGTGTTTATATGTTATGTACATTCCAGTACCTTTGTAATCTCTCCCTCTGTTAATCAATAATCCTGAAAACAAAAAGAACAAATAAATATCAGATCCCATTTTGTTCTATGCCTTTCAGGTATCCCCTTGTGATATCTGGTTAGAATAGTATCGGATAGAACAATAGAGCGCTTTAAAAAATAAACAGAAACTGCATTTGCAGTTATGGCAGGGCTCTGTCCCTTTAAATGGGGCTTCTGGTTGATTTAGGAAGCTTCCCTGATTTTTGGTATTTTTTTTTAATTTGTTTAGTTCAGGAACTGTTGTATCCTGTAATAGTAGCCCTTGTAGATAAACGCTTTGAAAATGCGGCTGTTGCGATTGAATACACCGCAGAAATGAGACCAGTAAACGTAATCGCCAGTAAAAATTACCGCACGAATGTGCGCACAGTCGTGAAGGCATTTAGCCTTTTCCTGACTCCAAATTAGTGCGTTTCTGCCCAAAAATGAGTAAAATGTCTTGCACATACCTTCTAAGGGTGGGATAATGTGGCAGTTGACTCGTTTGAGTTCTTTTTATAAACGGGGATTTTCACTGCATTCTGGTTGCTAGGTAAACTCTGCCTGCTATGTTACTTGCATTGATATGGTCCTTAGGAGCTGGCCGGCCCTTGAACAGCTGATTTTATACATTAGTTTAAGGGGGCAGTTCCTGTTTCAGTTAATTTTAGGGTGTACAACTCCTAAACAACTATTGTTTTTGTCTGGCATTATAAAAATATATTCTTTGGTTAAATTAAAAGTACTGGAGGGTAAAAATTAATTATTTTATTGTACAAAGAAAGAATTTATGTTATAAAAAAGGAACCTAGGGGAGGAGTTTGTGGTCACATGTTTTCTAAAGGTATATAAATCACTATGTTTCAGTGAAAAAAGTTAGTTGACTCCAGGAGTCAGACCTGGAAGTGCTGCCACAAGCCTTCCGAAGTACTAGAGCTTACTAGTACATGGTTTTGTTATGGATATTATGCAGCCTATTATTATTTTTTTCCTTATGTTCAGTTCGCTCTTTGTTAAAATAAATACTTTAAGTTGAAGTCTACTCCAGCAACTCTCTCCTGGTCCATCATTTATCCCACGGTCCTGTGACAACCCATATAGTTTATGGTTTTGGGTTCAGGTTCATAAACATTGGGTCCATAGTCCCTTTAAACTATTAACCCTGGATATTTTATTTTAAGGGATACTACCCAGAGCATGGCAGCTTTATGATGCAGGGATATTTTACGTGAGTGTTAATTTTTTTAAATACCATATTTGGCAAATTCGATGTCAGTGGTCCTTGAGACAACTGTATGTGACTCCAGAACAACTTTTTTAGACAATATACAAACATTAGAGTGTGTATAAAAATACCGAAAAATGCTTCAGGTACCACCAACGTTATATAAACAGTGGTGAGATAACATCAACTGGTTAGATACGGGGCAAAATGGATGATTTTCTGGGACTTATGTCTTGGGATATGGGTACGGAAAGATTTTTTTTCCTGCAGATACAGAAGTCAGATGACAGGCTGATTCAACAGGTTTTCTTTTTTGATTTCAATACACATTTGGTAAGAAAGTTTACACCTGTATTGTTTATTAGGACTAAAAGTGCAGCTCCCTACTGTTTTTATAGGGAAGGGGGAATTGGGCTTTCATGCTTTTAGTTTCTGAATAAGTGTTTGTTTTTGTTTGTTTCTCAATTGTTTTGCTTTTTGGTATTTTTGACTTATTTCTCAAACAGAAGAAGTGGATGGCCTGTACATACTTATAGGGTTTTAGATATTATTCGGTGTGATAGTAACACTGGTTTTTAGTTTTTTCTTCTAGAACCTAACACAATTTTCCACTTCTCCATTTGGGGGGGGCGGTTATTTTTTTGATATCATTGCTAAGGTTTCTTCAATTGCACAAAAGTTGTATTGGATGTATGTTGTAATACTTCTTTCTGTTTATTCTCTTTTTGGCTTTAATGATTTTTTTTGCGATGTAACACATGTATGTTTATATTTTCTTTCAAGTTATAATAATGCATTCCCCTACTCTTTTTGATGAGTGCCACGGGATATTTAACATCCACCTGAACTACCACCAATCCAGCCAGATAGGACCTTAGTTTAACATCTCATCTGAAAGATGGCACCTCAGAAGTGCAGTATCAGCCCCCCCATGCTGCACTTCAGTGTCAGTATTAGAATATTAATGTAAGTGCCAGGTGTGGGAATTGAAACCACAGCCCTTTGACCTCAGGACCTCAGAGACGAGTGTGTTACCTACTGAGCCACTGACACCGCTATTCTAAAGAAGGGATGTCCTATACTGCATACCAGGAATAATCACTCTAGATTGTTGCCAATGATTCTGTTTATCAATGAGTGATAAAACCAAGCACAGCCACAAGTGCTATGGCAGCAATGTTGACAGCGTGCCAAAGTGAATAGAGATATTCCAGGCAGCCTGGGTTCAAGTCCCAGCTGAGGCATTTATTTCTTTCTCACCTCTGTTTGTATGTGTTCCATAAATATGCACAGCGCACTCCTGTGTGATTGCTACAAGTAAATATTTGTGTTGCTATTGGAGTGTGCATTTGAGAAAGAGTAATGTGCTCGGGGACAGCCCAGATTCTAGTTGTCTCAGTGGCCCAGCTGGTTAGTGCAAGTGGAACAGTATTCTGAGCAGCCTGGGTTCAAGTCCCAGCTGAGGCACTTCCTTATTTCTCATCTCTGTTTGTATGTGTTCCATAAAAATGCACACTGCACTCCTGTGTGATTTTTATGAATAAATATTTGTGTTGTCATTGGGGGTTCCATGTGAATACAGCAAATCAAGTACAGTGAGTGCTTTATCGGTGAGGTTTTTACAGCGAAGCCCATTTCGGCGATTGGTAAATTCAGCAAATGACTATTCAGCGCACATCTTGTAAGTATTCCTATGATTGGATATTACTGGGCCATGGACTGGTATTGCAAGGGGCTGTGCCCCTGAACCCCCCCATTTCTAAAATAACATCCTCTGAGGTGCACCTGGATATCGGAGGTAGGCTATAACACTGGAGTTGCTGAAACCATCTTTAATGTAATGCAGCGATCGTTATCATTGCAATCACTATAATAGCATCACTGTAATTGACTCGCTGACCTTTTTTCACTGTATTCACATGCTACCTTCATTGGGTTGTGCATTTGAGAAAAAGTAATGTGCTCAGGGACAGCCCAGGTTCTAGTTGTCTCAGTGGAGCAGCGGATTAGTGCAACTGGAATGGTATTCTGGGCAACCTGGGTTCAAGTCCCAGCTGAGGTACTTACTTCTTTCTCACCTCTGTTTGTATGTCTTCCATAAATATGCACACTGCACTACTGTGTGATTGTTACAAGTAAATATTTGTGTTGTCATTGGGTTGTGCATTTGAGAAAGAGTAATGTGCTCAGGGACAGTCCAGCTTCCAGTTGTCTCAGTAGCGCTGAGGCACTTATTTCTTTCTCACCTCTGCTTGTATGTGTTCCATAAATATGCACACTGTACTCCTGTGTGATTACGCCAAAGTGAATGAAAAGCATATTCCTGGATGCCTACTGAATGTCAAGTTTGTACTATAGGCTGCAGCTTAAATTGATATGGCAGGATAACCAACATGACTGACAGCTATATAAGCAATAATACCCAACAATGTTGGCAATATTGGGATATATTGGCACAACCAGGGGCATAATGAGGCCTGACATTGCAGTTGGAGGGCCTTATAGCAGTTGGAAGGTCTGGTATAGCCCCGTTACGTCCACCCTGCATGGTATTATTGTGCTTAGAGATGTGAGAAGTTGGCAAAATGTGCTCCATCAATTAATTTGTGAATTGTGCCCAATTCACGACATGCTGACACAAAGTCTTAATGTTGAACACAAAAACTTGGCAGCAATAAATGGCACAAACAAAACAGGATGCGCCAAAATAACGTTGGTAAAAGCACCGACCACAACACAAATAGCACACACCATAAAAAATAATGGGACTTTCTGTTTTTTGCAGGGGGACTGACCACCCACACACCCAGACTAAAATTAACAAACTCCAAGGGGTGTGGACTTTGAGGATGCAGAGAAACTCAGGAGGGGAAATTTCTATTTTCAAAAAAAAAAAAAAAAAAACACGTAAGAAAAATGTTGCAACACCAGGAGGAAATCAAACCATGGTCCCAGGTTTCCAACTCTGCCATGTGCTGGTGCCTTAGCCACTCCACCATGGGAACACCTCTACCAGACACCACACACATAGCAACTTAATCCCTTCATCATAGAGCGACAGGAGTAGCAGTAATTCCCTATCGCTAGTATGCCCTTGTCGCTCTCAATGCTTTTGTGCTTTACACAGTGCCATTCTTACAGCACTGTTCTTTTAGTTACTAGACACCAGTGATTTAAATAACAATAATATCTATTTTTTTACATTGGAGACAGTGATTGATGGGGAGGGGGGAACCACTAGACACCAGGGATTTTAATAATAATAATAATATTTTTTTTTATTGGGGTTGGCAATCGGAGGGAAGGGGGACCACTAGATACCAGGGGTTTATTAATAATAATATTTTTTTTTTACATTGGGGCCAGCGATCAGCAGGGAGGGCCACAAGTCACCAAAGATTTTAATAACATTATCTTTTTACATTGGTGCCAGAAATTGGTAGGGAGTGGGGCCACTAGATGCCAGGAAGTCATAATATCTATATTTTTTACATTGGGGCTGGTAATCAGTGGGGGGGGGCACTAGACCCTAGGGATTTTAATAATTATAATATCTATTTTTTTACATTGGGGCTGGTGATTGGTGGTGTATGGGGACCTCTAGGCACCAGGGATTTTAATAATAATATGTATTTTTTTTACATTGGGGCTGGTGATCAGCAGTGGGGGTACCACCAGACACCAGGGATTTGGGGTATTCACAATTTGTAACTTCTAATTGCATTGGGGTTTTTTAGGTGCAATTTGCAGTAAAAAAAAAGTAAAAACAAAGCAAGGCAAAGTTACAAATGGTGAATTCTCCTTAAATGGGACAACTTCGCAAACTGATCTACAGAGGCAATTTTGGCGACTTCGCCAAAAATTCACTAGCCGAGTAAAACTTTGCTGAATCTCTAATTGCACTTAGAAAATTAGTTTATTATAAAATTTTAATTAACATGTTTAAAAAAATTAATAAAATACATAAAATTTACCATATAGCTGTGACTAATGTAAAGTAGTCCCTTATGTGGTTCAACTGCCAACAGTGGGTGCCGCTCTTAGATGTTTTCTCTTTTCTTACTGTGGCCATCATCCTCTCCCTCCGCCGTCACAGACACAGACACACAGTAGATTATTTTGTGCAGTGTTTCCTGTGGTGCACCAGCCTCCCCTTCCCCTCATGGCAGATCAGCTGATGGCCATTACAGGTTTATTTTTTTACTCCTTGTTCTGTTTGCTCAGTTGCTGCAATCATGATCCTGCCCTCCTGTTGCCATTTTACCCACCAGATGTGGGTAGACAGATGGACCAGACTGCTTTCTGCCTGTGGTGAGAGTTGGTGATCAAAGGACTGAGCACGTTAAGGGATCTTCTAAAAAGATGACTTAAAAAAAGAAAATAACTTTAGTAGTGTTAGTTGGTGGAGGTAAGAGCGAGTGCTGTCAATCTAAAGCTGAGCACATCCACAAACCTGGTCTGCAGAGCAGTCATAATTAGAAAATGTTAAGCTCCATTTCATGAGGAAACAAATAGAATGGAGCACTTGGATGCTGACTGGCAAGTGAGGTATTATAAAATCTTGTGACAGGGAGAGGGTGCTTTGTGTCTAGTTAAGTGAGACAACAACATGGTGCAAATTTCAAACTTAAAATTCTATGGTCAAAAGGATTTAGGAACACAATTAGGCAACAAAGACTGGGGGTCATTATTTCCCAGTCTCTGGTGCCTAATACTGGACTGGCTGGTTGGTGGTCTCAGCTAATCAGAACAAAGATTTCTCCTTATCCATTTGGTAAAGGGAAAATAACATGGGCTAGGGAGATAATAACAGGATAGAATAACACTTTTTTTTTAACTTTGTTATTCATTCCTCCCAGAGTATTAATATAGTATAATTTATGGACATCGGGAGTTTACAAGATTTTTTTATACTTCCGAGGTGTGTTATACTACATAAACCATGAGACTGAAGCCTCAGTAGTTAAATGTATCACATACTAAGGGGATGTAAAAAAAATGGAGAACAAAACTGTTGTCCATTACTTTACTTTCTGTAATAAATGGTTTGAGAAAAGAGACATTTTTGTAAGTGTGGAAGAGTGGTTCGTGGGCTGAGCTCCATTATGCATGTTTGTAACATCACAAACATGTATTATGCAACTAATTAGCAATTGGTTTTATGTTGATGTCAGCCTTAACCAGTAACTACATATGGGTATTCTAATACAGTCCAATATATATCATATATGTATACAATAATGGTACACATACAAATAAGAAGTGACATCTTTGTATCTGACATCAGTATATCATAATATCTTGTTGTTGTTGTCATAACTGATATCTTGAAGATCAGATACACTGCAATGGAATGCTGCACCAACGATTAGCTTTTACAATACCAATGACACCACAGCTGTCTAGTGCAGCACTAAAGTTGAAATTGAAAAGAACCATTAAACCTTCAAACAAACAATACATTTAAAAGTAAAAAATGGTAAACTAATGTTGTATAAATTGACTATGCAATGGTTTGACTCAAAATACACAGTATGTCATTGTATGCTATGGGCAAGACTTTTAGAACTCTTTCATGGCTCTACCCTCTTACATGAAGATAAACTAAATAGTAGGAGTCTGACCATTGCCTATCACCTACAGGTATATAGATAGACAGACAGACAGACAGATAGACAGGCAGGCAAACAGATGACAGGCAGCTAGTGTTAGTTTCCGCTCTGTGTGCCAGACCAGAATACCCTCGGGAATAACTGTGGTTCTGGATTTCAGAAGAGCAGACTTTGACCAGATGAAAGGAACTAATCAAGGTTAAGCTTATGGGAGTGGATGATGTTGTGGGGTGGAAGAAAGGTGGGGAGTAATTGAAAAGGACATTTTAAAGGCAACTAAGTCATGCCTAAGAATGGTTAACAAGAGTAACAGGTGCAAGAGATCAATCTAGTTCTCAAAGAAGGTTAGGAAGGGCATAATGGCTAAAAGAAGGGCCTTCATTAGAAACAAAGAGATACAGGGACATGAGGAATGGGAGGAGTACCTGTTAAGGATGAGGGAGGCCAAGAAGGTGGCCACAGATGTATATGCAGACACAGAACTGAATATTATGGTAGGGGTCAAGGGAGGACAGTTTTTTTAGATACATTAGAGAAAAAGGAAGAAAAGAGGAGTAATTATTGGACTAATGAAGTGGGGGGGTAACAGAAGGGGATGAACAGAAGGTAACCATTCTACTTGACTACTTATGCTCTGTGTTCACAGTACAGTATATCAGGACCTTGCCTTGAAGATGGCATATAGGGTGCTGAAAGAGAGATCCCAGAAATGGGGCAATAGTTGTTTATGGGTAAATGGGTCATAAAAGGGCTAGCAGACCTGAAAATAGAGAAGCCTCTGGGGCTGGATGGGATGCACCTGAGGGTACTTGAGAAACTGACACTGGACCTGGCTTAACCCTTGAAAGGGCTATTCAATAACTCCCTACAGTCATGGTGGCTCTGAAAGACTGAAGGGTAGTGGACACAGTCCTGCTCCACAATGGAGGAGACAAAGAGCAAGCAGGAAAGTACAGCCCTGTAAGTCTTATTTTCAAAGTGGGTAAACTAATGAAAGCACAAGTCAAGGAAGACCTAGTGGACTACCTGAAGAGATATAGGCTCCAGGATAGTAAGCAGGTTCATGGTAAGGAGGTCTTGTCAGATCAACCAGCTAGTACTCTTTGACTGGATAATTAGTGTAGAGGACAAGGGACAAGCAGTTGATTTGCTGTACTTCAACTTCACAAAGGTGTTTGACTCCGTGCCTCAAAGAAGGTTTCAGAAGTTAGAAACTCTGGAAACAATGAAGGGTCTAGTTAGATGGGTGGGAAGCTGGCAGGTGGAGACAGCAAAGGATGATGTAAACATGGTCAAGTCAGGGGAGTGGGAGGTCACAGGTGAGGTGCCACAGGGTTCACATCTGAGGCTGGTCCCATTCAATAAGTTTATTAGTGACAAAGGAGAAGGAATACAAGGCATGATGTGTCTCTTAGCTGATGACACTAAGCTCTGTGGCAGGGTAGACAAGGAGAAAGGGTTTCAGGAGTTGCAGAGGGACCTGCAAAGATTAGAAAGGTGGTTCATAGCTTGACAGTTAAAATTCAATGCCAACATGTGTAAGGTGATGCACATAGTATCATAGGATTTTACGAGTCAAATATTGTTAGCCATAGTGACTTGATTATATCTAAACATATCTTAATAATTCCTGATTAATTATGAATGCATCCAAGTAATCCTTAAATTGCTTCATATCTGGGATATACACTACCTCCTTCAGGAGACAGTCCACATAAAGACCACTCTCGGATTGACCCAAGCCTCCCCCTCAAGTTTCTTTTGTGGTGTTTTCCTTAGAATAGTAAATCATTTTTCCAAGTAACCCTATAGTGTTCCTTTTTTTCCAGTTTGATGCACTCCCACATGTACTATATACTTTTATGTACCAAGATTTTATGTATGTAATTTCCTTTGTCTGTATACGTTCCTCAGGACCTCGTTGTGAATGAGCTTACTAAATGGAGTTTTCCTGTAATAAACTTGAAACTTGCACTTGAACTACAAATTTCCATTGTTATGAGCCCTATATACAAGGCACGGATCTCCTCTCATCCTTCTATACACCAAGAAGTATAAGTCAAGCTCCCTCAACATCTCCTCATATGTCATATGTTTGATGTTCACTACCAGTCTGGTTGCCCTTCTCTGCACCCCGTCCAGCCTCTTTTCATCTACCTTCTTATATAGTATGCAAAACTGGACACAATACCACATGTGCAGCCTCACCAACCAAGCATACAAAGGCACCACCACCTCCCTCTGTCTACTCCTGATATGTCTACTTATACAACCCAGAATTGTATTTCCTTTGCTGACTTTACTCTTGTTCTGTGATTCAAAAGATCATCTCTTTGAAACCAGCACCCACAAATCTATTTCTGTCTCTGTGGATGCTGTCTCCTTGCCCTGTAAATAATAACTTGCTCTGATATTCCTGACACCAAAATGCTTGATCTTACATTTGTCAATATTAAATCTCATTTTTTTTCTGTCTTGCCCAATCTGCTATGCTATTTATTTCCTGTTGAACATCGGTAAAAAAATAACTCTAGGAAGGAATATTTAATGGGAAGTATATGCTAGGCACTACCACTGAGGAAAGGGACCTGGGAGGCATCAGATGGGACTCACTACAAAAATCTAGCCAATGTAACAAGGCCTGTAGCAAGGTAACCAGAATGTTGGGGCATTTGGGGAGGGGGTTTAACAGTGGGAGGAGGTTTGACAGTTGAAGAAAGCTGCCTCTCTATTTAGAAACATAGAAACATAGACTTTGTCGGCAGATAAGGACCACTTGGCCCACCCAGTCTGCCCATTTTCCTACCTATTGGATAAGCTGCAGATTCTAGTTAACCAACAGGCTACTTCCTGCAACTCCCCACTATAATTGCCTTATGTCTGTCCCTTGCATGTTTGAATTTCCCCACTGCTTTAGACCCCACAACCTCTCCAGGAAGGCAGTTCCATTTATCACTGATGTGGCTACATCTGAAATACTGCACCCTGTTCTGGATCCCCCACCTAAGAAAATACAAAGAGAAGCTAGAGACAGTATAGCATAGGGCAATCAAAAGGATTCATGGCCAGCAGGTCAGATCCTACGAGGATCAGCATAAGACCCTCAACATATACAGCACTTGTTGGAGTCCAGAAGGGAGTTATGACAGATTTGACCTTCAGGTTCCTGAAAGGAATGAATACGTACAATATGGGGAAACATTCAGGAGGATTGGAGCATTAGAACAGGGGGGCATGAGTGGAAACCCGCAAGGGGTAGATTCAGGGTGATGTAAGAAAGTTTGTTTTATAGAGAGCATGGTTGAGCCTTGGAACAGTGGTGGGTGCAATAGTCATTGGTGGTTTCAAACACAGTTGGGAGCAAGTATGGAAACATAGAAACATAGAAGGTGACAGCAGAAGGGGACCTCAAGGTTCATCTAGTCTGCCCATGGTGTATAGATTATGACTCCCATCCTGTTACCCCCTCTTTTGAATGATTCATTTGTGCTTATCCCAAGCTTTTTGAACTCCTCAACCATTTTGGCCCTCACGGCCTCTAAGGGTAGGCTGTTTTAGGTGTCCACCACCCTCTCCGTGAAGAAGAACTTTCCAACATTGGTCCTGAACTTTTCCCCTTTCAGTCTAAGATCATGACCCCTCATTCTGCTACCCTCCTTGGAATCAAAAAGTTCCTGCTCCTGTACCTTATTTATACTATTAGTACACTTGGAAGGTCTCGATCATGTTTCCCCTCTCCCTCCTCTGTTCCATGGAGTACATCTTTAATTCCTTCAATCTGTCCTCATATGACATTTAATATACTCACCGTACTACTTTTGTTGCCTTCCTTTGTACAGTCTCTATTCTTTCAATGTCCTTTCTGAGGTGTGGTCTCCAAAACTGGACACTGTATTCCAGGAGTGGATGGACATGTGCCCTATACAGTGGCAGTACCACTTCTCTCCTCCAGCTGGTGATTCCCCTCCCAATTCATGCCGACATGCCACTGGCCTTAAGTGCTGCCTTCTTGCACTGTCTGCTCACTTTCAAGTCACTCAATATACAAACTTCCAGATCACACTCCTGGCTGATCTTTGTTAGCCTTTCTCCTCCTCCAAAGTACTCCCTTTTGGGGTTCCATCTTCCTATGTGCATGACCTTGCACCTTTTGTTGTTAAAATTTAGCTGACATGTTCTAGACCAGTCCTCCAGTTTCTTTAGGTCTGATTCCATTTTCATTTGTCCTGCTGGAGAGTCCACTCTGTTGCATATCTTGGTGTCATCTGTGAATAGACACACCTTCCCCTCGAGCTCATTTGCAATGTTGGCTATGATTACATTGAATAGTAGAGGCCCCAGCATGGTACCCTGGAGTACCCCGCTGGATACCTTCTGTTCTACTGATAATGTGCCTTTTACCTGCACCCTTTGCATTCCATCATGCAGTCAATGTTTCACCCACACCACCACCCCCTCCTCCTTTCCTACCCCCATGTAATCCAATTGCTTTACCAGCCTTCTGCATGGGACACAGTCAAATGCTTTGCTAAAGTCCAAGTAGACTATATCCCCTGCCCCCCAATTGTCCACTGTCTTGGTAACACATTCGAAGAAATTCAATTAGATTTGTTTGGCAAGATCTCTCTGCCATGAACCCATGTTGTTTATGATCCTGTTGCCCACTTAGTTTGAGTAATGAGTCCATCAATTTTCCCACCACAGAAGTGAGGCTCACTGGGCAATAGTTTCTTGGTTCCTCCCTGCTACCAGATTTATGAACTGGGATCACAGCTGCCCTCTTCTAGTGCTTGGGAACCTCCCCACTCACCAGTGATTGGGTGGAGTTCCACTAGGGGTTCAGCAAGTTCCTTCCCGAGTTCCTTCAGGACTCTGGGGTGCATGTCATCTGGTCCCATGGCATTGTCCACTTTTAGGTTGTTTAGCACCTTATAGTTAGGCTTAATAGTTATAGAGAGGGAAAGTAAGAAGGCGGGGGGGGGAAGGGGGGTGAGGGCAACAACCCTGATTAGACATTAGGTCCCAGGACTGAATGGGGTAAAACAGGGCAGACTGAATGGACAAATGGTCTTTTTCTGCTGATATTTTCTATCTTTCTATGCCTTTCCTGGTTTACCATTCTAAAATACAAATATAAAATGCTGACATCTATTATATTCTTAAGTGAGCAAAAATATAGTAGTTCAAATCCAACACATGTATCAATGTAGGGACAATCAATTGCTGAATTGTTTTCATCTATTTTCCAAAAAGTGGAAAATAAAGGCAAGGTCTACAGGTTCAGTGGGAACAAGGTTACTGGTATTGACTCTCTTGGTTACCCTTGAGATCACTGTAATTGTATCATCAGTAATGAGGCAACTAGGCAGCCAATCAGTCATTGTCAATCAAAGCCTGCTAGGTATTTTACAAATGAGTTCCAATTGATAAATCATGATGCCTCAATAAAGAACAAGACAGACCTATTTGGCACTGCGTTAAAGAACATCTCTCTCCATTAGCCATTTTTTAGCTACTTCTGGATTCTGTACATGCATGTTGGGATTTCAGTTTTGGGTATGATTAGTCTTTAAATGCTCAAAGCACTATATGTATTTATTTTCCTTTTGTAAATAACTTTTCCATTCCCATCTACTTATTCTTTCATTAACAAAACATATCATTATTATTACAGAAACAGCAATTTAACTTACACTTCTACTCATGATTCTCTTACATAATGCCATGTGTACTAGTCATGTATGCTTACTCCCTAACTGGTGTTTTATTAAACAAAAAATACAAATAAAAAAAGACACCTGAGTCAGGGATGGCATTACAAAGTCAAGCTTTTAAAATCTTGTGTTCTGGACAGAAGTGATATACTAAATCCACTGCAGGTTATGAGTTGAAACATTTCCATATAAAGTACTCCAGGATTAGAAGTAACCTTCCTTTAACAGAGGAACTCTGTGTAAATTATTTAATTGAAGCAAGAGTTGTCTTTAAAAAGATAGCATCAAAAAGTTGTGATGTCATGAGACTCTGAGACCAAGGGGGAAAAAAAATACATTTGGGCAGATTATCACTTATGGCCCAATGCAAAAATGATTAATCTGCAACTTACATGCCAGTTCCCATAATATGTTCTATAAGTGAATACAATAAAAATAATATTGAAATCCTTAAGAGCATGTTAAGGAGTTTAGACTTAGAGAAAGGGGTATTTCATCTTACAAGTCCCAATTTTTTTTCTTAAAGATGTAAATCTTTCTGTTTCCAGTTGTTCAAGACTGAACAGTAATATTTGTTAGTCACCATGTAGCATTTTTAGCACTAACCAATTTATTTTTCTGGCAAAAGCATCAAAATGCCTCTTAGTGTTTTTGTTTTCTTTCAATTCTGAATGAAGACACAGGAAACATCACTTTCCTATCCCATGCCTACCATGAAAAATTAAATAGCTTGGTGCAGTGATTTGCTGTTTAGCATTAGAAACATGTGGCATCACTATCCAATTACACCACAGTATGAATCTAGTACAGTATATACATTCTACAAGTGCAGTACCTCAACAGAAAATCATTTTAAAAATCTTAAGTGTCAGCCATCTTTAATGACTTGAGTCATTAATTGCAAAATTAGCTATAAAAGCTGTGTTAAACATAGCTGAAACATTTAAAAATACACTGAGAATGAACCTAAGTCTGTCAAAAATACATTTTTGTGAAAAACCATATGATTAATTTTTTTCAGACTAACAAATACTGCTACTTTAATAAGACCTTTAAAACCTTTAAGATAAAACTCTTCTGTACAAAAGATCCCTGCTGGACTTCTGGATAAGATATTCATTAGGGGGGACCTGGATGGATGCTTTTAGAGTAGTGAAGCAGGCTACATTACCGTGCCAAATGTAGGGATATGGGAGAAAGTGGTCTCTGTTCAGTAGATAACTTTGATTCTGCCTCCATGTAAAACAAATTCTGGTCACAGTGGATATGGCTGTGGAGAGCTTTTAGGATTGGAAAGAGTGTGCAAAAGAATATGTGGTGCTTTTTTTGTACCAGAATCAGCCATAAGTAATACTGCACAATTACAGTACTGTGCATGGGTAATACTCGCACATGTGAAGTTTGCCCTGTAGTCAGCCCTGCAGAACATGGCGATGATGACATAACTATGTATGCATGATAGCCATGCATGCGCAGTTTAAGTCAACATCACCATGTTGCACGTGGTGGCTATCAGTACTGCAGTTGCAAAACAGAAAAGTAGTGTTCTGGGAAGTGGATATGTTTATGTGGCCTGTGGAGGGGATGGGCTGCATAAACAGAATCACTGGAAACTATGGGGCCTATGTTCTAAGGAGCAGAGCTCCTCTGTGCCGCATATGTGAGGTGCAGAGGCACTCCACACCCATCGCACCCCCACGTGGCATGCACTAAATGGGGTGCACAGCCCCTACGCACATGATCCCCCACCTGCATGGATCTCAATGCACAGGGGCAGGCAGGGGCATGCCAGCACTACAGTATGTGACATGTACAAAGCTGCACAGTGCTGTGCACTGGGCCATGCAGGGAGGCAGCCTGTAAGCCTGGGGGAACCCTGTCATAAGTCCCCTAAGCATCCCATGCATCTGTCCCATACCAAGGGGACCACTGCTGGGACACATCCAGTGGCCACTCAGGGCCACCTACCCAACAGCCAGCTGGCTGCCTACCATCTTGGTTCATGCCAATCCCCACACACACTTATGAAGGCACTAGTCCCAGATCAGCATGTACCCTCCCAGCCCACCTGCCACTGTGGCCATCCATGTACCAGGTGGTGTGGTGGGCTGGTGCATACTCCCCCCCAAACACACCCCCCTGCAGAACCACACCCGTACCACGCCATCTGATCAGGGGCACCATGAGGCTGGCGGTACTACCCACCTCTCACCTCTACGTTGTTGGCCATGTGGACATCCATAAGAGATCACAGCCAATGCACCCCCCACCATGCAAGGGATCCACTGTTGGTCCTGGGATGGGCATCCAATTGGATGCCTGCCCGGGTCCGCGACTCTGCCCCTGGCCACCTCACAGAGTGCTGCATGCTGGGGGGGCATGCCCGCTGACAGGCTGTTGCTGTTGGGGAATACCGGCAGTGTGCACCTGTCTGTGGGCATGGAACTCTGTGGGCAGGATACGAGCCTCGGCCATGTACATCCCGCCCAATTGAAGCATAGGCCCCTGTGTCAGAGCACTGTGGCAGCACATCAGACAGTGGTACGGTTACATGCTTTCACAGTGCTGTTATACAAATCTGATGATGGCATAACATCCATGGAACTTGGTCCATGCAGCTGTACAAATCAGACTCAGGAGGAGTCTATTAACAAACTAGAGATCTGGTCTGGGACTTGCCCATCATCACAGTCACTTTCTCATTCTTTTCTAAGCAGTAATTTCTGGCAAATGTGCTTTAACCATATTGATCTCAGTGCTGGTAGACTTCTTCTTGTTTTTCCCAGATTGTATTAGATGGGGGTAGTAGCAGTCTTGAAGTGATAGCTGCTGGTGGTGGCATGCTCTGGAAAAAAGTGGTCCCCATGTTCATCTGCACATTTTAGAAATTATGTCTTTTCTTGTTTTTGCTGTAAAGAAACTGACCTTTAACAAAAAAACAAGGAGTCAGTTATGGCCTCCACTCCCCCTTTTTGCTTCAAGTGAGGAACGTCATTATGGGTTTGTATCATATGTACAGTGGTAGCCATAGATGCAAAATATTGTTAAACAGTAATCAACAGTATGTAAAAACCCTTTTTTTTGGAATGTGTGCTTTCTTAATGTTGTCACTACCACTCCACCTATGTGTACTCTGCCTCTGGATTTCCGTACCCTAAGTATATTATTTTACATTTTTGTGTTCAGGACAAAAATGCCTCTTAAATGAGGGTGGTTACTAATCTAAATTCTTTACAATTTTTTTGTTTCCTTGCATGTGTGCAAGAAACATCTTGTAGTAGAACGACATTCCAGAGGTGTGTTAGGAACGAGTCCAATGTATAACAATCTACAGTGGGCTTGTCCCTGGCAGACCAATGAACATGCAACCAGACTGTGACACTAGTCACAATTTCACATCTGGAATCCGTTCTTTATTTGAAAAAAATAAAGTGCTGGAATGAGAGCACTTCATTCCTTTCATTCATGTCCATACTGATCTTACTGCTTGTCTCCCCACCCATCCTGCAGATGTCCAGGTACCCAGCCATACACTGCATCCCCACTCTCTGTGCCATAAGCAGTAAACAGTCCTAGCAATAAAAAACAAATAAATATTATTTATCCTTCCCCGGACAGACATCTGCACTGAACTTGTTTGTGTCTCTGTGTGAATGACAGTGCGTGTTCTTGTCCCAGTGCTTCATGTGTGCCACAATGCCCAGCCTGAGCATTGATCTCTGTGATGGTACCCACTGACCCACCCCATGGATCTCTTAGTGTCCATGTTGCCTCAGTGTGCTCCCCATCCTGCGGCACAATACAATGAGTAAGAGTGCTGAAAAGTGAGGCATCATTGCCTACAGAGCTGTAGCTTAACCCTGGATGGCAGGGAGAGGGAGACACAGGCTGCAGGAACAGACCCTGAGAAGGAGAGGCAGCAGCACCCCGCCTCCCCAAAAGAGAGCACAGGATCCAAAGAGGAGGTAAGTGGCACCAATGTCAGGGACAGAGCAGAGAGAGAGAGAGAGAGAGACCCCAAACAGTGACAGCAACATGGTGAGATGTGGTGATTAAGTGGAATGAGAGTGATCACCAGGTAACAGGCTGCCACTATTGCAGCACCACCTTGGCAGTGTGAAATTGGGGGCAGTGCAATGTAGTGACCATAACCACGATGACCGGTGGCTCCCAGACCTGCACCTGATCAAACATTCATTTGTAGTAATAACGTTTATTGTTGTTCTGTTACAAACCATTACAACATAAAAACATCAAAAAACCCTTTAAAATTAAAAAATACATCAAGACATTTTAACATTAAAAAATAATACAGCAACCAAACTAATTTTCCACTTGTTAAACAATGTCAGATATCAAATAACAAAGATCCTAGCCTGTTCTGTCTGCTATAGTTACATACAGTACCATATATTTCCAGATGACAATTGACCAATTTCTAATGCATTATATTATTATAAGATAATCCAGTTACTTTGCATGATTCCTGTGCCAACTAAATGGAAAAGTCCTATCCAAGTGTAAAGCACCCCAGAAAAGGAGTCCGAAGCCCAGAGGAATCTCCTTAGAATACACTATCCAGTGTCACAAAACAGTTACATCATTTTGGATGTTTCCTGGAGAGTAAACTCCATCACCTGGTCTCTTAATGTTTTGAGAGGACTCACTAAAATTACTTCCTTCTAAATGCCTCTGCATAATTTCACTTTGAGTTTATACTTTTAAAACCCCCAAACTCATATACTAGCAAAGTGCAGGATAATAATTAGTTATGTCCCATCCTACATAATTAGACCATTAATGGCTTCCCATCTCTATATATACCCTAAGAACCAAAACTGCAGTGGAATAGCCAGTATACTCCATAGGGATCACCCCCATTCTTTGAGCAAAATTTTTTTGCCAAAATGACAGGTGGCATGCTGTTGAAGCTGACAGTAGTACCTGGTGGAGACTGGGTTCAGGGAGGAAGAGGTTACTCGGCACAGGGGGACCTAAGTTTGGCTACTCTGCACAGGGGCACCCAAGTAAATCCGAACACAGGAAACAATAACTGTAATGTCCAGAACCAGGAATGGAATTCTTCAGTGTGGCTTTTATTCACATACTAGCTGAACAAAACAAAGCATAGATGGACCCCCATGGAGCTACATTTCCTGGTAATGCAGATTAGAGACTGCAGAACACTTTATCACCATTTTCAGCCCTCAGGCTCTGAACCTACCAGGCACACAGCCCAGACTTGCACACAGCTTTGGGTACACAGCCCGACTTGTACACACTTGGGTTTTCCCCATGGGCCAGGCTCCCCCCCCGGCCACTTGATCCACGGTCCATTGGAAGAATGAACCAATTATCCTGTCATGGCTCCCCACACCACTTAGAGTCAGCGACTCCTAGAGAGAGTTTCTCTTTTGCAACCTCAAGTCTGGGTTCATCCCCCATCATTGGCCAAGTGCATGAGGCAAAGTAGCAACCACAGCAGAAATCTGTAGAGGTGGATCTGGTCACTAAAGATTGGGGGTTCACCCACCTCCAGCTCCCTCAGCCCATACCCGGCCATTTCCCTGGGAAAACTGAACCATTCCTTTGCTGAACTTCTAAATGTAGATTAAAGGGTAGATGATCTGGTGCATCTCCTCTACATATTACTTGAACCGTACAACTCTCTAGCATTTGACACTACTTTACTTGTTTGGCCCATTTCTCTAGGCTTCCCAAAATGTAGCGCAATCCCTAGATTTTCACACATGTCCCAGGGTGAAGAAAACATTTTTGTCCTCTTAGTCAGAGCAGACACTCACCCTTTAGTTGCAGTTGCCCCACAGGCGACTCACAAATCTTCCATCTTTCAAAATGAATGCTGAACTAAAACAGGCAGCTTTTCTTCCACTTGGCAGAATTAAGGGGATTGTTCCAGAATCTGCTAGGGATCTTTACATCCCCCCCGGAGGGAGGGGGCACTGAGACCCTAACAGTGGTCTCCACCACTTGAGCACACCTTCACTTACTGAAGACAAACTGGACACTGACTGCTACTCTTTGAAAACTCCCAACGTTCTATCTAACTCCCTCTGCTGCAGATTCCAATGTGGCTTATGCAGCTGCGAAAGTTCTATTGGTGATGTCATCCCTCAGTCTCAGCTGAGACTGAGAACAAAGTGAGACAGTGTGAAACCCATTTAACTGGAGTTTCTCAAGCTGCCTTCCCTGCCTACCACTAGGTCTTACTGGGATTCTAGTAACCCCGGGTAACAAGGGGGTTACACCTAGATACCCACAACAAGGCATGAAGGACCTGTTAGGCAATTACATACTCAGTTAATTAGTTCAAACGTTGAAACTACTTAACACTTACTTATCGTAAGGCATTTTAAAAAAATAGTATATATAGTTTCCAAATTAACAAGTTTTTGGATAACTTGACTTCACAAAAGCGATAAGTGGAAAAAGAATAAAAAATAAATACCACCGTTTTTAACATTGTAAGATTACCAAACTGTTCAGCAGTCTTTTATTGATTTCAAGCCCATTTCTATTTAAAATTAAGCTATTTTACTTTAACAATTTAAGATACTAAGAATAACTCTAGACATTCCCAAAGTCCTAAAATCTACATCCTACAAATCCACATAAATACAAACTTTAGTAGATTTAGAAGTAATACTGAGTCAAAAATAGAGGTTCTTCAAGGCTCCATTTCTTTCAAGGAGTCCCATGTTTGATAAGCAGGAATAATGTCTAAAAGGCTCCTATATTCCCAGAAGTCCACATTTTAGATATGAAAAAATTTGTGTGCCAAAAGCCATATTAATCTTATACTAGTGCTCTAGAGATTTAATTAGACTTTTAAATAATCTGGTATGACATTCAGTGTACAATATTTTCCTCTTTCTTCTTTAGGGTTCTCATTAATTCTGAGACAAAGACAGGCTCCAGGGTCCTACAGCCTCAGTGCCTGGCTCCTCAAGCACTCCACACAGAAAAGGCAATCAGTACCTTGGCTTCTTAACAGGAGTCCCATTTATCGGATATTTCAGATAGGAGTCCTGAGGCCCTGAAAGCCACGGCCCTAATAATTGTACGAATTTGCCAAATATACTGTATCAGTTCCACAGTTGTGGATGAAATATTTAGAGCGATGTCTGGGACACGCTACAAAACAATACAAACATGCCTTTGAAGAATGTACCCATAACTTGGCAGATTTTATTACTGAAACAGTGTTCTTTTTATATTTGGCAAAAAAAGTGAAGTTACCTTAATCCTTTCATAAAGCATGGGCTCCTACTTTTATCCAGGATTCTCTCCAGCTAATAAATCATAACTCCTAAATCCAGTTCATCATACTCATCTGCTCATGATAGTGTTATCGACTTTCTTGTCAATTTCATGTCAATTTGACAATTTTTAGGCCTTGTGTTTCCTCCTCCTGTTTCTCCATACTAAGACACCTTTAGGCAATGAGCACCTAGAAGAAAAAGGAGAAAAAGAACGCTCCACTAAGCATAATAAATGTATCACATCAGTATAAAAGCGGGACCCCCCAAGCCCTAGGCAATGCTAGCCTATCTATTCAGGGTAGATTCAGGCATTTAGGCACAAGCTGTGCAACTTCATCATTCCACCTTTCCTGAGGTCATCACAGCATGAAGCTTGTTCCTTAGGAACCTCCACAACCATCTTTCTCATGGTCTCCACTTTGCTCTCCAAATCAGGAATAAGAAATCTTCTCCAGTCACCTGTTCTATCGGTGGCTCACTGAGCAATGTGGGCCATCTCTGCTATAAGACAAGACTCCCTGTTTCCAATGCCATCAAGACACTGATTGCTGACTACAGACTCCGTATTGCGGTTCCAAATAATGAAAACTACCATATTAAAACAATAGGGCTAAAGTCAGCATAAGTTTCATTCACCATTTCCAGCAACACTAGTTTCAGTACTGAATAAACTAAGCTGGAAACACCACTCATGGATGGGGGTGCTGGGAGCGGAGCAGCACTGAGGCCATATTACATTCATTTAAATGGGTGGCCTATCCCCTAGCAGTGTCTACTCCCTCCCTTCGAACCCCAAGAGAGAGACAGCAACAGTGAGAGCCACTTCCAGTGCAGCATATATGTGCAGGTCCAATCTGTTACAGTCAGAAACAGTGTCAACCCCCCCCTCAACAGAGAAGTGGAGTGCAGTGTGCACCCAACCTCAGTTGCCATTCATTTTATTTCCGCTCACTCTTCTGGCACTTTGCTGTTAGTCTGACTCTCTGTTTGTCTTTCTGAAGATCAGTGGCAGCAGACAGCACATACAGAGAGGCAGAGAAAGTGGCAGCAAGACTGCCATGACCAGGACTGAGAGCAGTGCTGCAGAGTTTTCCTTTCACTGTGGGAGAGCAGAGAAAGAGAGAGTGAGAGACCAGAAGAGACACAGTGTAAAAAAAACTTGGTGCATCTATTCCACCACTGAACAAAAGGAGCACCCAGATAGAGTCAGAGAAAAGTATGTGGGTCACATATCTGCCCCTTCACATAGACTAGCACAGTGTAGGGTGAGCACTGGATGGGCACCCCGGGTAGTTGCTGCCCCTACACCTCCAGCTCACATCAGCACATATGGAACAATCAATAGCAGCTACAGACTGATGTAGGTTACTCATCTTCCCCTCCACACCCATCCCACTCTACACAGGTTGGCACAGTGAAAAGGTGATGTCCAGGTGGGCAGCCCAAGGTAAATAATTGACTGTGACCTGGCAGAAGTTGATGATTGGTGCCCCCTCCACAACCATCCCACCACTGCACATTGGCTGCCCCAGCCAGAGACAGAAATGTGAGCTGCACATTTGCCATGCCACACCTGTTTCCTTCTAGCCTGGTGGGTGCCAGGTGGGTGGAAATGGGGTTGCAGTTCAGATCCACTGGGTGCCTGAGGTCACTGGCACCCAACACATCTTTCCGCATTTCTGCACACGTGAAGCATTTTCTCCTTCCATTCCACCTCCTACACATTAGGTGCACTCTGCAGGAGCCAAAGATGGATGTGGTTCATACATCTCTCCATCTTCACCCATCCAAGTTCCATGAAAGCTGGCACTGGCATTGGGTGGGCTCCAGGCAGGTGGCTCTGGGAGAATGATGCCCCATCGCCCCTTCCCACCTCCACACAAGGGTAGCACCCTGCAGCAGATAGATATAGAGATGCAAGCTGCACATCTGCCCCTTCATACCCGTTCCTGCTCCACCAGATCTAGCATGAAAGCTGGAGTGGGATTTTGGGTAACTGGCACTTCCTCACCCTATGCCACACTTCTACACTTGCAGAACACTCTGCTTCAGCCACAGGTTCTCCCACCTAATGTGCTCTACCAAAGCAGAGCACTCCGAGGTACTGAGATACAAAAATATGGATATCGTAGCCCCACTCCACAACTGTTCTTACTCTGCTTGTGGGTGGGTGGGTAAGATACAGTGGGTGCTCCTGAGTGAGTGGTGCTCCCTCTTGCACCCCCACCTATCAACCCAATACTTTACAGCAGCCAGAGAAGAGATGTGGATTGCACATCTGCCCTATCATAAACTGTGCCCATTCCAAAAGGTTTTACACACAGGCTAGAGTGAGGTCTAGCATGGTGGCCTTTAAGTGATTGTCCCCCCATCTTACCTCCACACATGGGAAGCACTCCTCCCCCTCCATTACACATTTGTACATAGAGAGCACTCCTTCCCATCCATGCCTCCTTTGATATGGGGAGCAATTCTCCTTCTCCAGCCCTCTTCCAGATGGTGGATATGACGTATTTTGTAATCAGATTTGGTTTCAATCCTTGTTCAATGTCCTGCACAGCTAGTATAGAGTTAAGCTTGTGCAACTGTGCTAGATTAGTTTTGGCCGTTCGCACTCTATTCCAGAGGAATGACCACTCTGTAGGGGTATGAAAGGCAAGGAACCCTCAGAAAGGGTTCCACCCATAGAGGTGCCACAAGACAATTCCTGTGGCTAAAGGTACTTTAGGAAGGATCCTAAGGAGAGAAGTTCTGCCACTGGAGGAGGAGGAGAAGAGGATGGTGGGGCAAAGAAAAAGTGCTTCACAGTGAGGCTGAGAGAAACTGCTTATTGCTTAGGAAATGGAAGTGGCTGGCTGCTTGGCCATCAAACTCCAGGCAAAGCCTTTCCAATTCAATGTCCTGCACAGCCAGTATAGTGGTATGCTTGTGAAACTGTGTTAATTTGGTTTTGTCCATTCACACTCTCTATTACAGAGGACTTACCACCCTGTAGGGGTACAAAAGGCAAGGAACCCTCAGAGAGGGTTCCACCCCTAGTGGTGCCATGGGACAATTCCCGTGGCTAAAGGTACCTTAGGAATCCCCCCCAAAAAAATGTACTACAAGCATATCCCAAAAATAATGAAGTGACACGAAGTATATAAGCAAGAAGTAACTGTGATGTAGTAGCAGTAACTGTGACGTAGTAGTAGAGAAACATAGACAGTTTGATAACATAATGAGATGCTCAGTTTGATAATGTAATGAAATGCCCAGGTTGTGTGGCATGATACTGATGGTTTACGTTGAGAATTAGGGGGATCCTCTAAGGAGAGAGGGAATGGCAGGGGACAACATTCACCTCCATCCAACAGCGGAACCTACCTAAAGAAACCAGGGGACACTACTATGCTAACTAACAGTCATGACCTGAGGCAATAGAGGAGAGAAAAAAAAACCTTTAAGGAGGAAATCTCAGGGGATCCAAGGCCTAGATCGCCTTCCCTCCAGGCTTGGGATATTTTATTTAGTGACTGCTCTGCAGTTGCAATTTGAAAAATTCAGTTAAAGGGAGGTGGAAATTATTCCAATTTAGAGGAAGGCTCTCACTCAAACCCTCTAGTGGGAATGTCATGGAAGGTTGAGAGAAAACTCTGCAACAATGCATGCAACCAAGGAGGTAGGAGGAGAGCGACAACTGCTAAGGCACTCACCGGGCCTACCTACCCTAAACTCAAACCAGGTGAACCAGAGGCAGTCATAGGGAGAATGCGGTGAAGGTGCCTCGCTAGGGAAACCACTAAAGCCAATGGATAACTGTTATAGTGGAACACTAGAGCCAAAGGAGGTAACTCTTTCCACCCTTCACCTCTAGTCTTGAATTCTACACCAGGAACTGCTGTTGCATAGCAGACAGCTAAAGCCAAGCCTGGGGTGAGGACATTCCCAGCTATGGGCCAGGTGAGAAGGATCCTGCCCCAAGTTGGACACGCTTGAGATGTGGACTAAATGCAGAGCAAGACCATCGGCTGCAGGAACCCTGTGCCAGAATAGAATGGCTGGCATGCCCCTGAAATTGAATGAGAGCTGAAAAGCTGGTGAGCAGCTAAGTGAGCATGGTGTGCTGAGATTGTAAAGAACATTGAGTGCTGAGACCTTGCAAGGTTGAATGCAGAATTGAATGCAGCAGAATCCCAGAGGCTGAAATTGAGGGGATGGCAGTAGGCATGAAGCAATAATTTGTGTAAGCAATGAGCAACGATTGCGTAAGACAGCGTGGACCTGCACCTAGGTCAGTAAAAGGAGTAGTATTAAGTGGACCTGCAAGTAGGTCTGCATAACATAGTAGCAATGAAACAGCACTGAATAGTGGGGTAAGCCAGTCAGGCATGTACAAGCCAAATCAAGGTGACAAATACTCTGAGGATTTTCGGTGGCAAAGGCAGGATTTAGAACAGACATAATTAGCCACATGGGGCCATGACTCCCCAAACACTTCTCAGTTCCTACCGTAGGACAAACAAGAAAGTGATGGAAGGGCAGAGAACCTCATGCAGATATTAAAGCTTGTTTAACAGACACAGCAGTAGCTTGTAGCTGACCTCAGAGTATAACAGGGCGAATAAATATAGAAGCAACATCTGACTGGAGTACACTGAGTTGTAAAACTGCAATAAACATAGATAAAGAGACACAATGCTTCTGAAAGCAGGTGTAACCAGGCAGTGCAATGAAGCTGCTGGAATGAGGCAAGTAGAATGAGCATGATTGAGCTGCACAGCTAGGTTCAGAGAAATCTGAGTCAGCTGAAAACAATCGAGTATGCAGCATGGAGCAGCTATGGTTGAGCTGAAATGCACAGACAATGATTGCAGTTGCATTGCAGTAGTGTGAGAGTTGTGAGTAGCAGAGCAAATAGTAAGAGCTCGGGGGCAATATGCTAGGAGCTTAGAAACAAAAGCCTCCCAAAAGACAAAACCAAAGACACACAAACACATAAAACAAGGAACAAAGACAGAAGCAGCACACACAACCAAAGGCAAAATACAAACCAGAAGCAAGAAATAAATACAGAAATCCAGCAGCGGGGGGTGGGGGGTAGGCCCCAACGAGCTTAGAGGGTAGAACGACAGAACCTTTGGCTGCAAAGAAAAAGTGCTTCACAATGAGGCTGAGAGGAACTGCTTATACCTCAGGAAGTGCGAGTGGATGGCTGCTTGGCCATCGAACTCCAGGCAAAGCCTTTCCAATTGAATGCAACATTATACATATTGCAAATACCAATGTAAAGAAAATTGCTTTATTTTAATTTATATTATGTGTCCTTACTTTTGCACCTCACATCATGTATTTATCATTGCTTACACATGGGACCACCTTGTAAATGAGCTTGCTCAATGGATTTTATCCCTTCACAATAAACTTGAATTGAGCATGGAAAACACTCTTTCCTCCATTCCATCTCCACACATAGGTATCACTGTACCACCTCCATCTCACCTCCATACATTGTGAGCACTCATCTCCTGAACCCTCCAGTGCTTCTCCCACTACATTTCACCTCCCCCACATGGAGAGCACTTCTCCCACTGCACCCCACCTCCTGCACATAGGGAGCACTCCTCCCTCTCCATTCAACCTCCACACATGGGGAGCTTTCCTCTCACTTCATATCAGCTCTGTACATGGAGAGCACTCCACCACTTCATCCCACTTTCCTCTACAAGGGGAGCATCGTTCCCCATCCATCACACTTCCACACATTTGTGTCACTCCTCCTCTACCATAATCCCATCTCTGCATATAGAGAGTATTCCTAACCCCATTCCACCTTTGCACATGGGAGCACTCTGCAACAGCCAGAGACAAAGATGTAATTCAGGCATCTGCCTTTCCAAACCTATTCCCACTCCATATGATAAGCTCCAAGTTGGGTAGAGCATCGGTAGGGTTGAGATGTAATGAGTGGGTTACCCTAGGAGATGGTGCCAATACCCCTCACCACCTCTCTGAATGAGAGGAGTCCCCTCTTCCCAAATTGATCTTTATTCTTTTCTCCATTCACTATTTTTCTGCTGATTACCCTTCTGTTTGCTTGCCTTGCCAGTCGCTCCCCTCCCAAGACAGGACTAGAGGCCATTGTGCCAGAGCAGATTTTCCTTGACCTCTTCTGTCTTCTCTTCAGACCACACCACCAGTCCAGGCAGCGTCCAGCACAGTCAAGAAGATGCACTGCATGCTACTCGCAGCTTGGCACTGGATGGGTCAGTTCTTTCTCTAGCAGGCCACATATCAAGTTATCTTACAGTTCAACTGAGGCTAGAGAAGAGCAGCACACAGTCCTACTTTACCATCACAACAGTCAACTGGACACTACAACTTGCTTGGTGCTGTACAGATGATGGAGCACAGGAGCATGCTCACTAGTCTGTCTCACCAGGCTTCTCCTGTTGTCTCTGTTGATGATGCCTCCATCTCCCCTGGCCATCGATGGTCCCGCACATGCACAATGTGCTGCAGCTAGATCCAACTGCTATGGAGACTGCTGAGACACTGAGTTTTTTTAGCAGCTGATCCTGAGCCAACCCCAAAATAAAATACAGGAATTAGAAATTTTCTGAGGTAATTTCAGGGGCGGTGGGCTTGAACACCCTGGACACCCCCCCTGCCTATGTCCATGCAATCCACAACAGTTCAGACACATGCAATGCTTAATTAAACGCAGTCCTTCCAAGCCAGCCAGCCCCTCGGTACACAAATGAACACCAACCGTGACCCCTCCCACTTCCTCTGCAAGCAGCGAAGATCCCTCACTCTCAAGCGATCAGTCCTGTACAAGTAGCAGAGTTGGGGGTCCGGGGCTCCAGTCAGGCCTGTTGCTGTAATAGAGCTCAAGCCTGCTTGACTACAACAGGACAGCTAAACTGAGTTCCCTTAATCCCTACAGATGGAGGGCTACTGCACAGATGATTGCTACAAGCACACAGGCACCACCTATAATTTAAAACAAGAGCTGGACTATGGCAGGCAGTCTGCCATCCACCTCCTCCGCCTTCTACACTAACTGCTTGTAGCACTTTTCTAGCTGCTCCTCTGCTCTCAGTGCCTGCCAACTGTCAGTAGTGTTGGTGGGTGGCCCCCGTCGGAGTGGTTAAGTGAGCTCATCGACTTGTTACTAGCCCCTGCAACCAATACTCTCTTTTGATTTCTTTCTATGTCCAGTTGCATTTGCCTGTTTTCAAACACCCAATAAACTTTTTTTTCTAGTGTCTACTTAGATATAGAATATTAAATATATCAAAAAAATACATAATTGCTTTGAAGAAGACAGAAGCCTTTATTATGGTTTCAGCTTCGATCTACGGTTGGAGAATGTTAAAATCTCATCTTGATTGAACGCAGAAAGAGAGGTACTGCAGCAGTCTGTGTTGTCAGGATGGAGGGCAGAGATTTTAGCAGCCCAGGGCAGCCACACCCACTTAAGAAGTAGAGAAATAACAGCCCAGGAAGGCTTTGTCAAAACTTTTTGGGGGGATTGGGCTGAAGAAAGATGGAGAGGATTGTAGGAGAAAAGAGGGGTGGGGTAAGAGGGGAGTTTGATGGAGGAAGGATTAAAACACAGGATGGGAGAGAAACAACAAGTGCAGGATACTACGGGCCATGTGGTCACGAGGGAGTGCTGCCTAGGCATGAGGTAAAACAGTAACTGAAGGGCTAAGGGAAGCAGTCACAGCTGGCATTAGCATTGAGATGTTTTCAGAGCTCACATTTGAAGGATCCTAATGCTGTTATAGAGGAGATGGCAGGAGGAAGATTATTAATCCATTTGGGAGCCTGGTGGGCAAAATCTCTTTGACCAAGGGAGGTGCGACACCTAGGAATTTTAAAGACTGTGCTATCTGAGCTTCTGGTGGAATGGCTGTTTTCATAGGTAGTACGGAGCTTCTGGACACCCATTGGCATGAGGCCCAGACCCACTTTCTTGGCCAGGAGGCACATCTGGAACCTGAGCCTACCTGTGACCTGGAGCTGGTTAGTCTGGTCATATAGATCACACATATGTGTGAGCCATGCAGAGCCACTTAAGAGTTCACAGGCTTTTTTTAGAGTGACTTTTATATGGTGGAGGGCTGTGTCCATAGCTGAGCCATAGACTACTATGCCGTAGTCAACAAGAGAGACCACTGTACTCTGGATAGCGAGTTTTAAGGCCTCCGGGGTAAGACTTTGCTTTTGTCTATGAAGCAAACCAGTAAGGATGTTCACAACCTTTGCAACATTTTCAATATGGTAGGCATATGACATAGTGCTGTCCATAGTGACCCCCAAATATCTGAAATGATGGACGAGTTCCAATATAGTTCCAGGCTCATTTGTTATATTGAGTGGGGGTGAACGTTGCCTATTCTGGGGACTGGAAAAAAGCAAGGTCCTGTTTTTTCATAGTTCATAATGAGTTTTGTTTTCTGAATATCATTCAACTGTAGTAAAGCTGTCTTGGAGCTTGTGTTCCAGGGTAAAGGGATTGGGGTCACTTGTATAAAGGACTACACCATCTGCATAGAGCAGAATTAGGCAGCTGCTGGTGAGCAGGAGCCTGTTTAGAAGCAAACTGAATAAAATGGGACCCAGGATGGAGCCCTGGGGCCCACAGGAGTAAACAGGTCTACTGTCAGATAGGACATTATCAATCCTACCTTGTTGAGTGCAATTTGTGATGTAGCTCTTATAATTACACACTAAGAAGAGTGGTCTTAATGAGTTCATTTAAGGTTTCATAATTTGACCTTTTGCAGTTTTAATGACCATCCATTCCTGGAGTCTTCATTTGTTTTATTTAAACATTTCTTTGCCAGTTCATCAATAGTCCAATAAGATTTAGAATAAAATTACATTAGAACAAAAACTGTATAAACTTTGGGTTTGATTTTGTGCAGATATTAACTTCTCTCCATGTTGAAAATGCATGGGAGATTAGTTGCTCACACATTTGTATTTCTCCACACTTTTACTTCGGAAATTTGTAAAAAATAAAAAATATGAAAAAACAACACTCAACAGTCCAATAAGATTTAGAATAAAATAACTTTTGAACAAAACTGCATAAATGTTGGCTTTGAGTTTGCATATATAATAACTTCTCTCTGAGTTGAAAATGCATAAGAAATTAGTTGTACATATTTTTCTATAAGATGTTTAGATTTGTTTGAAAAGTATGCACATTTGCTTTCAGAGAAAAGTAACTTTGAGTTCTGTGTCCATTATTCTAAACAGAAAGAAGGGAGTATTGTTTTAACTACCATAGGGATTTGCAGTGTAATGGAAGGTTACACTGAAAACTACTAAAAAAATGTGTTCCATGGAAACCCCCTTTCAAGCTAAATAGATATGTTTGTAGGCTCTGCCCACAGCCATAATGAGTGTTGACCATATCAGAGATGCTTATTTCTTACATCTATATCCTAGGTAATGCATGCTGCATTGAGTCAGCTGTGGAGTTAGCCTCAGCCTCATAAGCTGGGGGCTGATGAAGCTCAAACAGAATAGCTGTGTCAGGTGGTAATGGGTGGCTGCACTGGATGAGAAAAAACTTGGACAGAATCAAAGGAAATTTTAGTAACAAGGCAAGGCAAGGTGAATACAGTGAAAGTGAACAAAAAAAAGTGTTCTGCAAAATGTTGTATCTTTTGAGACATGCCAAAATAGCATCTGTTACAAATAAAACAAGTATTACTACAGCAAATGTGTGGAAATAATCAAAAGTACAATTTCTATAAAAGACTTGAAGGCAATGTTAAAAGCTTATACAGTGCTGCAACTACTGTTCATCTAATAGCAGGCAATGAATCATGCATTCCTACAACAATGTGTTGCTGTGTGCTTTATGCCAGAGTACAACCTGGAGTCTAGATTCAGGAGACACCAAACCATATTGCCAGTCATGACTAAGTCTTCTAGTCTGTGGATTAGGTTTTGTACCTGTGTGATACTGCAAAATCGTTTCAGAGATTTGGAAGCTCTAGAGAAAACTGAATGAAAAACGTGATCCAAGTGATTACAGTGATTCTCTGTGGAATACATTTGTAAAGAACAATAAAATAAAATTGGATTGTGTTTCATAGAAGGAAAATCACGGGAAATGTTTACTATAGGTTGTTTTATTTTTTTGCTAATAGCATGTACTTGAAACAGAAACAAAGTTTATGTAAAAAAAAGCTCCTCAAACATACCCCCTCATGTTTTATTTTATATAATTGCTGGGGAATGTTTTTTCACCACAGCAATTATGTAAAATAAAAATACTTCCCTGTGCAGCACCAGTCCTGTCAGGTTTCAGCACAGTTCCTGGTCAGGTTGAAATGGATGGTAAAAGGAAACATTTCTCTTTTTTCCTTTTTATAAAAACCTTACTCTCAATAGCATAAAGAGTAGCTTGAATTTTGTTTTTAAATCAACTTACCGCTGAGTGCAAGTGATGGTGAAGTGCTGACTGGCACTGAGGAAGGGAAGAGCAGTGACTGGCATATGCATAGAGTAAGGGAAACCCAGAACATGTTTGCTGTTATAACCAGTTTGTAATAACAGTGAATTATAATTGGGTTTCCCTGTGGAAAAAACGCTCACCAGTAATGGTAAAACGTTATCAATTAAAACAGATAAAATACAAGCCAGCCCATTGGTGCAGTGTTAGTATTTAGAAACATAGAAACATAGACTTTGATGGCAGATAAGGACCACTTGGCTCACCTACTGTAGTCTGCCCTTTTCCCTACCTATTGGATAAGCAGCAGATCCTAGTTAACCAACAGCCTACTTCCTCCTACCCCCCTACTATAATTGCCTTATGTCTGTCCCATGCATTCTCGAATTCCCCTACTGTTTTTGACCCCACGACCTCCCCAGGAAGGCTGTTCCATGTGTCCACCACCTTCTCCATGAAAAAATACTTCTTCACCTTGCTCCTGAGCCATCCCTCCTCTATCTTTAAATTGTGCCCCCTTGTTCTTGCACATCTCTTTTTCTGAAAGATGCTACCCTCTTGGACTTTGTTGATTCATTTTATTTCATTTATTTTTTTTACCAGAAAAGTGGATTGGGTCTAAAGACCCTTTTTCAACCATGCCTGAGGAAAGAATTACAAAGGATACAAACATAATAACAAACACAGTTTCTAACAATTAATCATGACTAACATTAAAATAACATAAATGTCATTCATTCATATGGCAAAAAAAAAAAATCATACTATATATATATATATATATATATATATATATATATATACAGGAACACAATTACTCAGTATTAACCTAGGTACAGGTCACATCATGTAACCCAAGCACATTTGCAGCTGGAGACACCATCTAAATAATTCTCAGATGATTTTTTAAAAATACCTCTTTTGTTATGTATATCCAGTTTCAATTGAGGTAATTGGTTTATCAGTTTTGGACCATAATTAGTTAAAAAGCACTCTGCTGTTTTTGTACTTGTTCTATATTCTATAAGTAATTTAGTCAATGACTCCCCCAAGTGCTCTTACAGAACTTGTACATTGTATATGTTCTGACAGAGCACAGGGAATTTGTGTAGGAAATAATTTACGTAAAAACAGATAGGTTGTCTTGGTAATTCTCTCTTTTGGGGTTAAGGTACCAAAAGTGAGATATAGGTTACAATGATGTTCCCATTTATCAAAGCATGCAACTGCAAACCTCATACTGGGCCCTATGCACTAATGGGGTGGGGGTACATGGAATCCACATGTACCCTACCCACATAGCAGCACACCCACAGACAGGTGCACACCGACAGAATTTATGACTGCTGGCCACCTGTCTGTGGCCCCACTCCCCTGGCATGCAGACTCTGCAGGGCAGATGGGGTGGGGTCACAGGCCCTGGTGGGCATCCAACTGGATGCCTGGACTGGGTCACAGAGTGGATCTCTTGCATAGCAGGGCATGGGTCCGGGTGCATGAATAGCATCGGTGGCCACCTGGACCCGAGTGCCCAAGCCCTGTCTGGTGGTTTCCCACAATGCCAAGCCCCTGGAACAGGTGTGCCACCTGCTGCACCTCCTGGCCAACACATAGGGGCAGCAGCTCCCCCCATCATAGCCCAGACCTGCGCAACCAACACTTGGTCCGGGCAACCCTCCCACCCACAGCAGTAGGCGTGCCACCTGCCCTGTGCACTGTACACCCCACCACACACCTGCAGAGATGGTGCCACGGACAGTGGCCCCAGCCCTCGCCATCATCCATGTGGGCCTGGGGTGGCTCTACTGTCTGATTCCAGGGTCCACGGTGATAGAAGGAGCATGTTCCGGGGGCATGTAGTGCCTTACAGCAGGGTTCATATTGAAGTTCATACTGAGGACTGTACAAAGCAAATAGGCATGAGCCCATATATGCTTTGAGGAATACTAATCCCTAAAGTAAAGTAATGTGGCTCCCGATGCAATGTATCTGTCCAGCTTGGACTTAAATTCACTTTTTGTTTTACTTATTATTACATTCTCTGGTAGAGAATTCCAGGAGTTCACAATCCTGGTAGTGAAAAAATATTTTCTTTGACTATGTGTGAATCTGTTCCCTTTTGTCTGAAGTGGGTGACCCCTAGTGTTTTTATTATCAGATTTAAAGGAAATATTTAGATCATATAATAGGGAAGGATTCTTCATTATGTTGTACGTAAACAGTAAATTGGAATGCATCCTTCATGTTTCCAAGGACATAAGATTTAGTTGGAGTAATCTCTCTATGTATTCTAGATCTTTCATTCCCATAATAGTTTTTGTATACTTCCTCTGGTACTTTTTCCATTCTGTCCCTTTCTGTTCTTCTATAGGGGAACCATATTTGTGAAGCATATTCCAGTTGTGGTCTAACATAGGCTTGGTATAGTGAGATTAGAACAGATTTGTCCCTTGTTGTTATATTTTTCTTGATTGACCAGATTATATTATTACACCTTTTTATTGCAGCTTGTGTTTGTCCATCAGTAGTAAAGGTATGGGATACCATAATGCCAAGTTCTTTTTCAGTTTTACTTGAGGCTAGCGGGGTCCCACATAAAATATATGTTACATTACTATTATTTTTGCTCATATGCATCACTTTACAAGTGTCTAGATTAAACTTCATGTGCCATTTTTGGGCCCAAGTGGACATGCTGTCTAAATCTTGTTGGTAATGAAATGTTTCTGTAATGATTTTACATGGTCCACCAATTTTGGTATCATCGGCATATTTTATTGCCCAACAGTTTAGTTGATTAGTAAAGTCTGAAATAAATATCTGAAATAGGACAGGCCTCAACATCTATCCCTGTGGTCTCTCCTGCCATAGGCTGCGCCCTCTTCTGCACCCCCATGGCCAGCATTACTTGCCTTGGTACATGGTGCATAGTGTTAGCATGCCCCTCACCCACCAGTGTTATGTACGGCAGGTGATCGACGCGTATGCTACTGCATGCCCCCCTCCACTGCACTTGATGTTCCAGGGGCAAAGGAAAGATACAACTGGGTATTATCTGCGTAGCAGTGGAAACCCAAGTTGTACTTCCTAATGAGCTCTCCCAGGGGTAGCATGTATACAGCAAATAACATTGGTAATAAGACCGAACCCTGTGGAACCCCAAAAGACAGTTGACTCAGAGAGGAGGAGAAATTCCCCATCACCACCTGTTATCTCCTGTCCATGAGGTAGGACTCAGACTAGCAGATGACAGCATATAAAACAAAAATCTAAAAACATACATACACAGTCACACACTACTATTGCTACTACAACTACAGAACAGCCAAAATTAAAAAAGCCCCTACCCTCACCCCACCCCTACACAACCCCCAAACACCCCTTTAATGGAAGTGAAAAGCACAGGGATACAGCCGTCAAATTCCCAGGAGAGAGAGCAGCCTGCAGAGCTTAAAATAGGAATAATACCCTACAAGACAGGGCTAAAAATCACAATCATTAGAAAAACAGTCAGCTTGTATAAAGTTGTTCCAGCCCAGAGCTATTACATAGATCAGGGTCCTCTCATGGCTCCTTGAGTCTGCTGGACGAGATAACCAGGGAACAAAACAGTACAACCTGTAAAATCCACCCTAGGCAAGATTAGAGAAACGGCCCAGCGCTCCTTTCTCCAGCTCTCGGTAGGTAAAACTCAGTGAAACAAATACCAAGGTCTGCCAATAGATCTGGGCAGACTGCCAACCATCACACAAGGTCATCTGATAATCCCCAGCTGGGTAAAGGCTACAGCCAGCCAGACACGAAGAAAAGCCCAGTCACTGACAGAAATTCCCGACCACTCAACAGATCCAGAAAAGGTCCCAGAAATGGAGCTATGTACGCTGCCCTCACTGTGTCTGTGTTACTCCAGGAGAAGAGTCCAGCTGAAAACAGACACCAGATGCACCTTTGGCTCTCTCATTTGCTAGAAAAAAAGGCATCACCAGCCATTCCTGCTTCCGTCCTCTGATCTCTCCAACTCTGGGTCAATGGTCGAGGGGTCAGTCCAAGGATCACAGTCCGCCCCACAGGCCTAAGGTCCCACCACACAAAGCGGACACCCTCCAATATGGGCCAGATACCAAATCCAATAAAACACTCCTTCAATTCTTCGTTGATCACTTAATCCTGTGAAACTCATAGCAGAAAGTCCAGGATGGTGGCAGACTATACCTCAGGGGATATCCAGATGAGAGCGAATTGTATTAAAAGGCCTGCAGTCCAACTCATAAAACTAGAAAATAAGAAAACTATCTCCTGGCACTTCCTCACTCCCTTGCCCTGCCTATTACTAATGATACCCTAACTACGTGCTAACCAAGGGGTTTCACACACAGAAGAATTACTCTCCAAACAAATGCTCTCCAAAAGCTCTCAATCAGAGAGTTCCCAGACGGCAGCCCAGTGTGGCTGCCATTTACTGAATAGTAACAGAAGTACTTTTTAATCTATGTTTAAGTCTGAATAACATTGTAACTGTCTTTTTCTCATTGAACAAAAATTTATTTTTCACAAACCATTTTTGTAAACCACAATACAAGGGTTGTAGTTTGGCTTCCAGGTCCACTCCTGTTCTTGCTCCACTATAAATTACCATATCATCTGCATACATAATAACTGGTGCATCAGTACAAACATTCGGCAAATCATTTGTGAAAACAGAGAAGAGGAGTGGACCTAGGACTGAACCTTGTGGAACCCCAGTATGGACAGACCTCAAAGTAGAAGTTTCTGAGCCAATCTTTACTTGCTGTTTTCTGTCCTGCAAGTAATGTTCAAACCATGGAGTGGCATACTCCCCTACTCCTAAGTGCTTTAACCTGGATATCAGGATAGGGTGGTCCACCGGGTTGAAGGCATTGGTCAGATCAACAAAAATCCCTCCTGTTAATAGACCTTTATCCATGTTGTTGTAAATCTCACTAGTTAAACTGACCAAGGCCATCGACATGCTGTACTCCCTTCTGAACCCATATTGATTTTCATTCAGTAGCTGATTTTTCTCCAGATAATCTCTTAGTTGTTTGGTTACTGTTTTCTCAAGTACTTTTGCTAGTGCTGGCAACACAGAAATAGGTTTGTAATAGGTAATCTGATTTTGATCCCCTGATTTAAAAGTTGGGGAAATTATGACTGTTTTCTATATATCTGGAATCTTATTAGAACATAGTGAAATATTATATAGATAAGTAACTGGTTTACTTAATGATCCAGCAGTACCTGAGGTACTTAAAAGATTCTATCACGTCCCCCCTCTCCCTCCTGTCCTCAAGGGTATACATATTAAACTCTTTTAGTCACTCTTCATATGGCTTCTGGTGCAGACCCTGTACCATTTTAGTTGCCCTCCTCTGGACTGCCTCCATCCTGTCTATGTTCTTGCAGAGATGGAGACTCTAGAACAGCACACAGTACTCCAGTTGGGGTCTCACCAAGTGTCTGTACAGGGGGATAACAACTTCCTGTTTTCTACTGGTGAAGCCTGTCCCTATGAAATCCCATTATCCCCCCAGCTCTCCTTATTGCCTTCTCACATTGCTTGCCTATCTTAAAGGTCTCCCGATATGATCATCTCCAGGTCCCATTCCATTTTTGTTGTTGTTAGTACCCCTTCTCCCACTGTGTACTCTTCCACTGGGTTTTTGTTTCCCAGGAGCATTACTTTGCACTTCTTTGCATTGAATATAAGCTGCCATACTTTTGACCATTCCTCCAACCTTGCAAGTCCCTTCTCATCCTTTCCACTCCTCTTGTATTTCAACCCTGTTGCAGATCTTTGTGTTGTCTGCAAAGAGGCATACTTTTCCTTCTAGCCACTCCACAATATCGCCTATAAAGACATTAAAGAAGACTGGTCCCAGTACTTAACCCTGAGGTACACTGATAGGAACCCCACTTTCTTCAAAGTGTACTCCATTTATTAATACCCCTCTTTGTCCTTTTGTCCAGCCAATTTGTTACCCAGGTTACCACCCTGGGACCCACTCCCAGGCTGGCTAACTTGTTCATTAATCTTTTGTGTAGGACTGTGCCAAATGTCTTGCTAAAGTCTAGGTAGGCCATATCCACAGCCCCTCCCTGGACTACTACTTTGATCACCCAGTCAAAGAAATCTATTAGATTCATCTGACATGACCTTCCCTCTGTGAATCCATGCTGCCTTGGGTCCTGTGCCCCACTGGCCTCTAGGTACTCAACAATTCTTTGTTTCAGAAGTGATTCCATCATTTTCCCTACCACTGAGGTCAAAGTAACAGACCTGTAGTTTCCTGCCTCTGCCTTGCTCCCACTTTTATGAAGGGGGTCACATCATCCCTCCTCCAGTCCTCAGGTACCACACCATCCTCCCATGATTTGTTAAAAAGGGTAGTCAGTGGTGTCACTAGTTCACCCCTTAGTTCTTTTAGAATTTTAGGGTTAATCCTGTCAGGCCCCATTGCTTTGTCCACCTTGAGTTTTAGGAGTTCTTTCAGGACCCTTTCTTCTGTGAATGGACTGGTGTTGACCCCCCTATCCAGAGTGCGTCTATTGTTTGGTTTAGGTACCGCCCCCCTCTTCTTCCTTTGTGAATACTGAGCAAAAGTATTTGTTCAGTATCTTTGTCTTTTCATTGTCACCCTCTGCCTACCTCTCTCCCCTTTATTAAGCTTCACTATCCCTCCCTTGATCTTTCTTCACTCCCTAATTTACCTATAAAAGGTTTTATCCCCCTTCTTAATTGAGTTGGCTATCTTTTCTTCGGTTTGGACCTTTGCTATTCTGACTGCCTTCCCCACTTCCTTCTGCTTTAACTGGTACAGTTCTATGTCCTGCTCCTTCTGCGATTCCTTGTACTACCTGAATGCTATCTTTTTCTCTCTAACCTTCCTCATCACCTCTTTTGAGAACCATTGTGTTTTTTTACCTTGTTTTGTTTTATGTGATTCACTCAAAGACGTGTTGCCTCTGTGATGGCAGTTTTGATTTTTCCCCATTGTTCTTCCACCCCTCCTTCCTTCCTATTTTTTTTTTAAGTCTTTGGTAACCGGGTAAAGCCCACTAGGCACAAGTGCCTGTTTTCAGGGGTGACCTGAGAGCACTGGGTGGTTAAGTGACTTGCTCAGAGTCACACAGTATGCAAGTGGAGGTTGTGAGAATCAGACTCAGGTCTGGTCTGCTGGAGGTATCAAGCTTATTCACACCTCGTTCCTCTAACCTCTAGGCTATACTGCCAACCCAAATTGCTAGTGCATTCCTTAGGCACTCACCCATTTTGCCAAACTCAACCCTTCTAAAGTCCAGTACCCTTGCATTTGTATGGCTTGACTCTAAGGCTTTGTTTATTGTGAACCACACTGTTTGGTGGTCGCTTGTTCCCAGATGGCTACCCACTTCTAAATCTGTGATCCTGTCTCTGTCCCCATTTGAGAGTACCAGGTCTAAGATTGCCCCCTCCAGAGTGGGTACTGACACTAGCTGTCTGAGTCATACCTGCTGTACGGCATCAAGAATGACCCTGCTCTTGGATGTGGCTGCAGTAAATGTGATCCAGTTAACATCTGGTATATTCAGGTCCCCATTAGCAATATCTCCCTTTTTTCTGCCATTCTAAGGATGCCTTCTATCATTTCCTTGTCCATTTTCTCCCCCCTGAGACGGCGGTCTGTATACAACCCCTGTGCAGATTGTGGTGCCATTTCCTGTATCCAAGGTGACCCACAGTACCTCCTCTCCTCCCTGTTTACCCTTTAGTTCCATTGCTTTGATCTCTTCCCTTATGTAGAGAGTGCCACTCCTCCTCCTCTTTTACCCTCCCTGTCTCTTCTGTAGATTGTGTACCCTGGTATGTTGACATCCCAGTCATGGTTCTCTATGTGCCATGTTTCTGTGACTGCCACAATATCCAGGCGTCCCTCTTCCATCAAGGCCACTAGTTCAGGAAGGATTTTGCCCAGACTATGGGCATTGGTACTCATCTCCCTCCATTTTTTGATGGCCTTACCCCTTTTAGTCCCATACCTGCCTTTACTGCCTTTGTCTTTTTCTCCATTTACCCCTGCCCTGCTCCCTATCAACCTCTCTACATTGGTGTTTACCTCACTAATTACCCTGTTTTGTTGGGGGAGGCTGGGAATTGCCTGCTTCTTATCAGTGCCTCCCCCCTTGGCTAGTTTGGCTGCTCATAATGCCAGTGACTGGGGTTCGGGACCAAGCTTAAGTCTCTGGAGGTCATAGAAACATAGAAACATAGATTATGTAGGCAGAAAAAGACCTTTAGGCCCATCCAATCCGCCCCTTGTCCTTGCCTATTCTGTCACCACTGACCCGAGTTGGTCATAGGTGTCACTCCCTCACCATTTTCCTCTGCCTAATATGCTTCTGTGCCCATCCCACACATGTTTGAAGTTCTGCATAGTCTTTGCTTACACTACCTCCTCTGGCAGACTGTTCCAGTCATCCATCACCTTTTCCATGAAGAATTATTTCCACATGTCTCTCCTAAACTTCCCCTCCTAGCTTAATTGCATGCCCCCTTGTTTAAGTGCCTTCCTTTCTCTGTAATAGACCCTCTACTTGCACCTTGTTCACTCCTGTGAGATACTTGTAGATTTCAATCATGTCCCATCTTGTTCTCCTCTCTTCCAGGGAGTAGATGTTGAGCAGACTTTCCTCATATGGCTTCTCATGCAACCCCCTCACCATGTTGGTTGTCGTACTCTGTACCACCTCCACCCTTTCAATGTCCTTGCAGAGGTGCAGCCTCCAGAACTGGACACAGTACTCCAGGTGAGACCTCACCAGTGAGTGACACAATAGCAGCACCACCTTTCTCCACTTGATAGAAATCCCTTCCCTAATCCCAGGTCCTGGTGTGGATAGAGAGAGGGAGAGAGAGAGAGAGATACAGAGAGCATGCCAGAGGCTGTTCTCCCTCTCTGGGGAAAGATGGCTGACTGAGTCAGTGCATAGGTGCCTCTGTTGGGAGCACAGGAGGTGCAGTTCTTATGGCCAGTAGGGAATGGTGGAGTTGGCCAGCTCTTGTATGCACAAGCCTGTAGTGTAATTCCATGCATTGAGTCATGTGAACAACTCCAGAAGGAGGAAGAGGAAAACCTAGTTGAACATGCCATTAGGACCACAGGATGATATTGGCACCTCGCAGGTCCCACACTTGTCAACCACACTCTCCCTCAATTGCAGATTCGATCTCTGCTTGGGTATGGCCAGCTCTGACAACCTCACATGGGGGGAATGTTATGGGGCTATAGGAGGAATATATACTGTAAGTCCTGTGGATGGCAGGGTGATGGGGCAGTGGGTACTATCTAAAGAGAGCTCCTGCCAGAGTTGGGGACAAAATAGTAGCAAAAGAACACATAAAATATCATCAACCCCAAAGAAACATTTTCCTAAACATCGAGAATTCTCATGTGAACTTATCACCAAATACTTGTGAAAACAGGAAGGCCTTTAGCCCCTTTTTCAAAGCTTCCATTTAAGGTGAGTTCCTAACATGGCTCAGTAATTAGTTCCTGATGGCAGAAACCATTACTAAGAAGGATTTGTTGCCAGATTGCTTGAGTTCAGATCCTGGAACAGCCAACAGATTCTCATTGGTGGAGCCTATTCCTATTTCATGCAGAGCTTTGTAAGTTAGCAAAGCAGTCTTGAAAGTACCATCTAACTGGTAGTCAGTGCAGGCTGCACAACACAAGTGACATGAGCTATGATCCATACATGGTACTTCTGCAACCAACCTGGTTGCAGTCTTCTGCAAAAGATGCAGGTTACACATTAACTTCCAGATAGCTATAAGTACAGGGCATTATAGTAACTGAGTCTTGAGGTAACAGTGGTGTGTACCAAGGTCATCAAATCCTCATGCACAATATAGTGTTTAATATGAGAGATGTTTCTTAACTGAAAAAAAAAACATTGGGAGCCACCACAGCCAGTGGATGTTCCAGTGTCAGCTTGCAATCCACAGTGACCCCCAGATTCTTTAATATAGCCATTGTATTTACAGCTGGCAAAATTGGCCTGCTATCCATCTTTGAAAACCCCCGAGGGCCAAATTCCACTAGTAACACCTCCATCTTCCTAGATTTTTGACTCAGTGAGCTGGAGGTCAGTCAATCTGAGGATTCCTGAAGGTACTGGCTCAGCACAAAGACCACTCCATGCCCATCCAGGGTAAAGGACAGATACAGCTGAGTATGATCTGCACAGCACTCAAAACTCACACCATATCGTCGAATGTCCTGTCCCAAAGGCAAAATGTGTACTGGAAATAACATGGGGACAGAATCAAACCTTGTGGAAACCCACAGCTGACCACAGCAGAGAGTGATGACAAATATCCCATGATAGCCTTCTGTGATATGGAGGACAGGAAACACTCAAACCATCTTAAGGCTGTACCAAAGAGTCCTGCATATTACTTAAGGTGACCTATCAAAACTTCATGATTCACGGTATTAAATGCCAATTTGAGATCAAGGAGGGCAGCATCTGAGTGCTTTCCTCTATTGCCTTCAGAATCATGTCACTGAACACTATCAAAAGCATGGTCTCTGTTCTATGCTGAGGTCTGAAACTAGATTGGAAGGTTTCAAAGATGCCATTTTTTTATACTGAGCCTTGATCTGTACCGCCACTGCCTTCTCCATAATCTTCCTAAAATAGGCTAGGTTTCAAACCAGCCTGTAATTTGCTTGCAGGTCCAGCCTAAATGATGGTTTCTTTAGGAGGGTTTTTACCAAGGCTCTCTTCACATCCCCTGGAAAACACCTCTTGATAATGGAACATCGGATGATGCTGGCAAAAACTGGATCCAGTGTCATGTGCCAGCTCACCAACAACTGCATAGGCACGGGGTCAAAGTCACAGAAAGTGGGGCACAGCCCACAGATTGCCCCAAGCACCTTTTCTACAGACACTAGCTAAACTTACTCCAGAACACTGGAGAGCACATGTTCCTCTCAATTCTGACACTACTGGTCCCCAACAGGCCACCAGGGACATCCCTGCTCTAAGGAAGGACACTCTGTCTAGTAAGAATTTAAAAAACTCCTCACATCTTGCTGTGGATAAGACCTCTCCAGACTGCAGACATGGGGATGAATGCATTAACCTGTGCACAGTGTGGAACAGTTGGTCTGCTATATTCTTTCCTGAGGATATTGTGCATGACATGCACTCTACCTTTCTCAGGGAGATTGCTCTCTCGTGGGCCTTATAATGTGACCTCAGAGCCATTCTGTCCTCCACTGAGCTAAAATTCTTCCAGAAATGTTTCAACTTCCACTCTGTTTTCTTCAACTGTCACAGCTTCTTGTAAATTCACAGCAGCTATGATGATCATATTATAGCCATCAGTGGTGACCACAGCACTTCCTTCCCTCACATACTGACACCAAGCAAAGATGTGCAATATCACCTTGAGCTTAGACAGCTTAAAACTACATTTTGGGTAGCATCTGGACATCTAATTAAGGGGAAGAGGAATCCTGGGGACCCCTGAAAGAATCTGCAGTGAGGTGATCTGAACAGCCAGCTGGATCAACCAAGACATCCTATATGTTCAGCTCCAGAGAGAAAAAAAAGGTCCAAGGCATTGTCAACTTCATCTGTAGCAGAAGTAACTACTGTACCTGTGTGAGGCCTAGTAAATTCAATAACTGAAGGAACTGCTAAGCTAACTGAGAACTTTCATAGGTGGAAAATTGCTGAGACTAAAATGGCATATTGTTTCCCACTGAATGTGTCTGAGAGTTCTGGGTAGAGACAGTAGAGACAAAGCACATTTTAGTGATAATTTCAACTTTAAAATATTGTTTTAATAAAGGGTGTAGGAATAACTTATTTCAAATATTCAGCCTGACTGTTCTAGTTGGCAGCCAAATATTCAGTATCAGGTATTTGGCATGGGGGTGGCAGAAAAAAAGGCTTTCTATCTCCCCAGGTTTCCAGTGCTAGTCTCCAGGCCACACTCCCTTCCAATTCCAAGCTTATCATGCTTATCCACAATTCCCCAGTATTGCACACAGACTTTAAGAAGAAGTAAGTGATGTCTGGCTCCTGGCACCTTGTCAAGAGCTGACAGATTCTTTTTACTAACTTCTTCATCCCAACCTGACTGTCTCCATTACTCCAAATGATAAAACAGAGTGAAGGGAAGTGCTCTGGAGCTGGGCAGTGGGTGGAAGTAGCAAGGAAGGAACCGGTGCTTATCGTTCTTCGAAGACACAGCTTGTCCTGTCATCAGTGCACACCTCTGTGACAGCCATTGGCATTTTGCAACCTGGTAACAGCCCCACTGGGTAGCCCTGGGTACGATAAGGCAGGTTTCAATGCATGGCATTAGCCACGATGCCATTAGTGGCCAGGCTCGAATCCTGCCCTGGGCTCCTGGCCAACCTCAGCATTACTGTCCTGCCGGTTGGTTTCCCCATTTGCAACAGTCCAGACATAGGGGGATGGGAGTGTGACAGTTTAGAATCATACATGTGAACTGTCCCAAATTAAGAGGAATGTCGATCATATTAACCCTCAAATGTCGCAATGGTGGCACAACAGGTCTTTCAGCAGAGAAGCTGTTTGCATCGGCTTTGAGGAGTGTGTGTATTTGGGGCTAAAGAATTTTTCTCAGTGTAACAAACTATTTTATGGACAACAAATGTCAGAAATCATTTTAGTACACTATTTCTGGCATTTGTGTGTTCATAAAATGATTTGACATCTGCATTAATTGTTGGATGACCGCTTTTCAAGTTGGCAGGATACAGTAAACATTTATTCCTATTTCTACTGGAATAAACCCCTTTTTGTAATTATTTTTTTGTAAACAAATAACCCATTTTATAAGCGCAATAACCCACTCCAGAATATGGGGGGGGTTCTATGTGATAAAGGCAGATTGCGGAATCGTGACCACTGAAAGGACGTAAGCAGAACTCAAAAACATGGGTTGGCACATAGGACCAAGCACGATCATAACAAGGGTGAATGATTCACAGTGGCACTGGAGCCACTGGCAGTGAGTATTAGGGACAATCCTAACATGTTGGGGTTCAGGGGAGGTCAGGCAGGGAACACAAGGTCACCCTCTACACGAATGATATGCTACTGTATATAGATAGGCCACAGCAATCGATGCCACACCTGCTGAAGCTTATTGAGAGTTTATCACAATTCTTGGGTTATAAAATTAGCCTTGGGAAGTCTGAGATGTTAAAAATGGGTGTAGGAGGATGTGTGAGCTTAATGGATGGCTGGGGTCTTAGAGTAGTCCAGGACTCCTTTGTGTACCTGGCCATACGAGTCAGTAGGGAACTGGGACTTACGAGGGCAGATATTAAGAAACTGGAGGGGGCCTTTTCTGCATTTACTTGGCAAGGGAAGCAGCTGAATGTTAGCCTCCTGCACCTCAAGGCGACTGTAGAGAATGGTGGGATAAGCTTTCTGGACCTGCAGAATTATTTTATGGCTATACAATACCAATATATACAAAATTGGGTGATCTGCTCCAAGGCTGCAGGTTGGCTAGACTTAGTGGAGCGTGACTGCCCAGGGAAACTTTCGGCTTACCTGGCTAAAAGGGGATGGGGGGGCATATGATAATCTAGGCTGGACCAATCCACTAGTATCGGCGGTTTTAGAGAGTTGTGAACCACTGGGCAGGGCTTGTAGGGTAGGACTGGAAGACACACTCATGCTCCTGGTCTCAGGAAATCCCTTTTTTCTGTCAGGACTTAATGATGTAGGATTCAGGGAATGGGAGGAGAGAGAAGTTCAATGTTTGAGGGATCTACACACTAAAGAAGGACTCTGCACATTTGTGGAGGTGCAGGAGAGGACAGGTCTGATTCAACCACATTTCTTTCTATATCTACAGATTAGAGCATATTTTAGGTGGTGCCAGGGAGAGACCAGGTGGGGCACTCCCCTCTGGGGAAAGTTGTACATATAGTGTTTTCATCTCTTAGGGATCCCAAGGGCATCCTTCACAGAGCAGACTGGGGGGCGAGGAGCAATACTTTTTAGACACCACTGGAAAACTAAAACTCTGTGGGAAAGGGATATGGGATTGGAGATCTTTGAGGAGAATTGGCGGCTAATTTTAAAACTTCATATAGGGGTCCTGATATGTAATAATTATAAAGAGTCATTTTATAAATTTACACACCGGTTGTATTGCCCCCCGCTCATTTTTCATAAATTTAACCCTGCTGTTTCACCAATGTATGCATGCTGTAACAGTGAACTAGGCTCCTACTACCACTATTTCTGATCCTGTCAGATCCTACAGGCCTTCTGGAAGGAGGTGGAGGGGGAAATGGAAAAGCTAATGGGGAGGGTGGTGCCATTGTCCCCGTTGTTTTGCTTGTTTGGGATAGAGGACCTGGGAGATGAAGGGTGGTGTACCCTATCAAGGTGGGCATGTGTTCTGCTTGTATTAGCCAGTTACTGTATACTGAACACGTGGGTGTCTGGGGTGGTCCCCACAGTGCAACAGTGGTAGACCCTGGCTCTGCAGGCCCTGGCAATGGAAAGGCTTTCCCATGTCCTGAAAGGGAGAGGTGAACAGTTCTACACTACCTGGCAGCCTTTTCTTGCCTTGTTATCAATCGGAGAGACCCAGATCTTGAGCGAAGGATGGTCATGTGGGAGGAAGAGGGGAATGAAGTAGTATGGATAAAGTGTACCATGGGCATCATGAAAAGGGTATCTTGTGGGGATTGACTGTGGGGGGGGGAGTTTATAGGGAGACCCTGAGAGGAATGGGACAACTCTGGGCCTATCTGGTTTAAGAAAATACCATGGAAATTTATACCAATCTTTTATGCATACAGATGGAATACCAGTAATATAGATGAAAAGGTCAATATGACTTAAATTTTTATATGTAATGGAATGGACCCTATTGTATATAGTTCAATGAATTTGTTATTTGTAAAATGTATGTGTTTTGCTTTTTATGTTTATACTAAAAACCTCAATAAAAAAGATGATGTGGCCATCCCAGAGGCATAGAGGGCTGAAGCACTGGTGCCTTACCTCGACCCATGCCAGTGACCCGGGTTTGGGAATGGACTCGAGATGCTGGGGGATGGCAGGGGAAAGAGAGGATTGAGTGTCGGTAGGACTGCTCTCCTCTCCTGGGGTGGGTAGTGGGTTGATGTCGCGATGTGGCAGCCCCTGGTGGAGACAAGGAGAACAGCAGACGCACATCAGGGAATGCACCAGAAAAGCGGAAATACCGCCCCACTTTCAGCCAGATGATGGCTGCCTGGCTCTCTGGTGCCATTCATGCCCTGCTGAGTCCTCCATCCCAGCAGCATCCCAGGGCCAAGTGTAGAGCTGGCTAGCCCTGGGCTGGCACATTCCACCTCAGAGGAGGGGGACCCATCCGGAGAAGGGTAACTCTGGGTTACCCTGGGGTTGGCTGCTATGTGGGACCGGAGGATAGGTGAGCAGATGGACCAGAGCAAGCATTGGCAAGCCTGAAAGAGAGGCTGAAGTGAAGCATGCAGGGAGGAGGTAAAAAGATAATGCAAAAAAAAAAAGATGATGCAAAATAAAAAAAGGACTAATGGGGAGGGTTTTAAAAAAATGCAACCACCACTAAACGCAAAATGCACAACATGAGGAAAGGGGGGGGAGAGGGACAGGGGGCACCTATGTGGAGGATGGCCACAAACAGAGAAATGGGGCCACAGCAGGACTGGCAGGTGCACAGATGGTAGACACCACTATGGGGCCACGACCAGGAGAGATGCACATTGCACAGAGCATGGCCACACACTTCTGTATGGTGTGTGAGGGTTGACAGCAACAGAGTGCACTCTGAAAGGCAGCAACGGGATGGGCAGAGGCAGGGGTTGGCTGGGGGACCATAGCTGTACACGCAGGTATGCAGCACAGGGGCACATGTCCATGGAGGGTGGGGTGGTGCTGCAGGGTGACCAGTGGAGCAGGGGTGACATACCGTCCAGCAGCACACCCCGACTAGACCTGAAGCTGGAAGTTGTAGGTGAGTCCACGCTGGTAGTCGGGTGTGCTTCACTTGCTGTAATCACCGATTGCCTCAATCCACTTGGTCATGTCCTGGTACGTTTTCTTCTGGCTTGTTGCCCCAGCCCCAGAGATAACTGCTCCATTTGGACCCCTGTCAGTCATTCCTCCTCCATGAGGCAGTTGAGGAACCATCAGATGCTTGGGTGGCTGGCACCTAGCCTGGTGCAAAAGCCATGGTGCCAGCCCTGAACAGAACTGTTAGTCCTGGAAAGCTCATCCAGGGACAGCTGGTACATGTTCCAGGTGTTGATTGGGAACAGTGGGCACCTGTGTGCCATCCTGCCTACTGCTTTGCCAACCCATGCCACTTCCATATACTCAAGCAGTTGCTGCAGGAGGTCCTCATGTTATCTGTAAAAGGGCTGGTCCAGAAGTTCAACATACACCCCCTCCACAGTGTCCATGGGCACATAAGCCAGGGTGAGGAGCAACCTGATGTTGAGTGCAAATTCCTCCTCCCTGGCATACCTGGCACGCACCTCAGGGGTCTGCTGTATTTTGTGCCAGACAGCCTGGCAATAATGGAAGAAGCAGCCCCTGAAGGCTGCACCTTCAAAGGTTGTGGTAAAGGCATGCCGGGCTGCCCTCTCAAAGTCCAGCATCACTGATTCCAGCCACACACCACCCACAAGCATCTGCACCTCCCTGAAAACCTGCGTATGTGCCCGTTCAGTCCACGTTGGCATGAGGATGTTCACCACCAGTAGAACCACTCTAGCATGCATACCATGTACGGTGTGGAGCTTACTAATTAGTGGTGGTGAGCAGTGAAATGTGCCATCCATGAACCAGTCAGCACACCCAGCAAGGAACTGTAGGGACCTCTGGGTGCAAAGATAAGGACACGGTCCTCAACTGGACTGCTGTTCTGCTGCAGAAAGGTGTGGCTCCCCGCCCGAGTAACAGCATACTCAGGGGGTATCCTGAGGTCCAGCAGCAATGTTGGTGTAGTAGGGCCCCCTACTGGCCTGTCACACATGCTGCACTGTCCACTTCATCAGCAGCAGTGCAGGCAGCCTGCCTGACACAGCATCTGGCATGCCTGTAGTACAGTGGGCGAGCACCTTGGAGGTGCACTCCACACTTGTGTGCGCCCACTCACATACCTGTGTAAGGACCTTATGGACCCCCACCTCCCCTGCATTGGGGACATGGTTGTGGAGTCGTCCCGTGAACACCACAGCATCAGCCATGGTGTGAACGTGTGCAGAACAGCTGAACTTGTGGTGCTGCATGCACCGCCAATATACTTTTGTCTTCATCTCCTTGTCACGCTGGTATATGAACCCCCAGTGTGCAAGGAATGGCTTTCCCATTTGGCTCACTAAGAATCAGACGTCATCCATATTTCAGTTAGCCTTTCCGTAGGGAGGCCAACATTTCTGCAATGCTTCCCTTTAAAGGGGGACCTGTGGGTCATGTGCTCACACACCTGTGTGCGTGTGTGAGTGTGTGTTGCCCAGCCACCATGGCCATGCTGCATAAAAGAATTGCCATGGGTGGGCAACACACTATAGTGTATGTGGGCTGAGCAGCATGGGATGTGGGTGGTGTGTTGCAGCATGCAGGTGTGCGGCCAGACCTTTGGATGGACAAGGTGTGGACATCCCCAGTTAGTGCAGGTGCCCCTGTTCAGCTGCACACCCCATGCTCCATTCATTGCCCCTACCATATGGTGACCTGTCTAGCGTGGTGTTTTGTCCTGCTTTTGTGATGTGTTGTGGGCTGCAGCTGTGGGAGTGGAACTCCCACTACACGGGCCCAAAACAACAGCTGTGCATCGACTGTGTGTATTGGGGGGGGGCCCACACCAGTTGCACTAGTAGGTTCACTGGGTGGGGGGGGTTGCTGCTTCAGACACACATTGGTGGGGTCTTCTTTTCTGCTGCTGACATTTTCCTCCATCGCCATTATTCCAGTTGCCCTAATTCCGATTGCCCTATTACCGGTCTCCTTGATTCCTGTTTGTGATTGTGATGCTTGCCATTATCCCTAATGGTGCATATGCACCTTGCTCTTATATGGATGGCACCCACCCTACAATTGCCATTTTCTAGTTGCTCTTCTCCCTGTAGCCTTCCTGCAGTAGCCCTTATCACTCGATACAGGTAAGGGGTTATGGGGATTTAATCCATGCCCTGTGTGCTGTGAAGGCACCCAGCCTGCAGCCTCAAGCCTCACAGCACACCTGGGGAATGGATTAAATTCTCATAACCCCATACCCTGTCACGGGTTATTTATTATTTAAGCTTAATGCCAAAATAAATGCTCTCTTTGACCTTTGAAAGCAAAACTGCCTTACCAGTCACCAAACCACCCCATTCTTCAGGATCTTAGTTGTCTCCCTCCATAAAGAAACTCCCCACTTCAAAGATAGTGTAGTGTGGCTGGATTGAAGTATTGATTTCTCCTAACACATTAACACAATCCTGAAGGAACTCCTTCCTAAGCTTGGCTCAGTGTACCACAAGAAAGCATGTCTTCCTCTCCCTGTCCACTGAGAGATCATGCTCAAGATGATCCCTTCAGTGTCTGCCTATGTCAATGGGTTGTAATTTGCTGATTCCAGAAACCACCTTGGCCAGACATTGTCCTCCCTATGCTCACCATTGTTCCTTCAAATCTGACACCCTCTTTATCTCCCTAGAGACCAGACACCTTTCTCACTGCACCACTCCACATTCTGGGTATGCTCCCATTATCAGTTAACCTACACAACATGTGACTACAGCCCATATCCAGTAAGTTCCAATAAATGTCATGATAAACTCTGATATCAGTGGTAGTCTAATGAGTGACAAGGGTTACAAAAAATGTTAGCCTTATATTGGCTCATATTTCGCTAAGACGTAACAAGGTTCTACATCTCTCCTTATGGGTAAAGGCTAGGTAAATTTGGCAGTCAAGTAGCAACTAATACGAAAACCACTTTTAGTATATTCTGTATGTCAACTGGGAACTATAGGTCACTGCTCAGCTATCTAACAGCTACTAATATGGGGGTTCTCCACATTGTCCTCTCCCTGATCCAGACGGCTATTATACAACATCCACTAACTGCAAAATTTCCTAGCCTGTTCAAAGACAGAGACAGTTAAATGGCTTTGAAGTCATTCTCCACAATGATACCTCAGTACAGCCCATCATACAGCCTCACAATTGGATCCCTTCTACATCAAGTATAGATGGAACTGGAACTAGAGTGTCTAGAGAAATGGGAGATCACCAAAAATGTCACCAGCCCCACTTGCTGGGTGTCCCATACTCTAGCAGTACCAAAGCACAAGAATCCTGAAGAAGTTTGTGTTTGCATAGCTATGATACACCCAACAAGACCATCAAGTGACAATGCCACATCACATTTACAGTGGACAACATCAAACATGACTTCAGTGTGGCCATGGTCTTTTGAAAAGTGGGTCTGAACATTGGGTATCACCAGTTTGAGTTGGTAACAAACATTACCACCTTTTCATCTCATGTTGGCCTACATAAGTATAAGCAGCTTAACTTTATAATTTCCTCCAGTACTGAGATGTTTCAGAGTGCCATCTAAAAAGTGCTTCGGATTATCTCAATGTCCAGAACATCAGTTATGATATCCTTATCTTCGGCATCACTCAGACTGAGCATGGTCAAACCATCAAAGCAGTGCTCTTATTACTACACAAAAAATGGACTAACACCGAGTACAAAAAGTGAGTTCAGCAAGCCTAAACTTGAATTTGATGACTATGAGTTTTCCAAAGACAACATCATTCCAGACCCTAAGAAGTTAAGCTTCATCATGCACCTGGCAACTCCTTTCAATCCAAGAGAAATCTGAAGCTTGTTGGGGACGGCTAATTACTGTGCTGTCATCATTCCTGTCTTCAGCTCCCTTGTGGCACTTCTGAGGCAACTCACAAAGAAGGATGTCAGATTAAGTGGGGACCAGAACACTAGAAAGCATTTAGCAACTAAAAATGCACTGACTAGTGCCACTGTTATGGTCTACTCTGACCAATCCAAATTGAGGTTATTGCAGATGCAAGCCTAGTAGGCATAAATATCATCTTCTCACCATGGAACTCTACTCAGTCTAAACCCAGGATCAAAGTCTCTGACAGAAAATAATTGATCCCAGTGGAATAGCACAAATATCCAAGTGGATTACAAAGCAGTCACCATAGACTGGAGCTGGGAACATTTCCATCTGTTTCTGTCTGGCACTCCATTTACCCTTATCAGCAACCATAAACCATTGAAGCTCACCTTTAACAAACTTCAGCTCTTCTGCTCACATACTAAACTGGGGTCTCTGTCTTCTACCCTATGACCCTTGCTGCACAAGCAAGGAAAAACAATCCAGCTGGCTATATGCCAAGGCATCCCTTACACATGACAATATCTTCCAAAGTAGAATCTCTAAAGTAGAAGATGAGCATGCCAGTTTACTTGTGACTCATGCCATTCAAAGGCGATGACATCTCAAGCTGTTCAGCATGACACCCACAGATACACCTCTTCAGCTACTCATTTGATATCTCCTGGCCTAAACCAGTACCCTCTCTGCAGTACACTCCAAAGCTATATAGGTCTTATTCTCCATTTTGCATGAGCTGGCTGTACATACCTCTTTGGATGTTGTCTTGCATGGCACTAGAGTTGTGTTTCTTGCTTCTCTACAGGAATAAGCCCTCTCACGTACCCATGATGAATCGTGATTTTGAAGGAATGCCCCACAAGTACTGAATTACTATACATATATTTATTTATTGATTGATTTTTAAATTTTGACAAGAAAATATGCACTGAGTTCTGACAGCTTGTTTCAAGGTGCATCCTCGGGGAAGAGGGTTACATCTAAGCTGTATGTTTTCTCCACAATGTTTGACCTGAGGTTTAAGTGTAGTACTGCACCTTGCAATGCCTGCATACTGGATGAATGAATTTCAGAAGCAGCTATGCTCCAAGCTCAGCTTTAGCATGTGTGGGCTGAGTGTGACACTTACTGAGATGTCTCAAGAAGAACAACATGGGGAGTATGCCCCTGAGAAGGAAAGCAACTGCAGGGCACAGCTCAGTTCATCCCTGCAGGCTGAGCAAAGGAAGAGAACAGAGCAACAGTTGCTTTCTGCAAGCAATTTCCTCAGTTGCTTCTTCACGGATGCTCTGAAGCTTCTCTCAGTAGATCTTCTGGACTACTGGCGTGAAAAGTTTAGATCATCCAATCACTTGGCACAGCTAGCCATCAAATACTTGAGTTGTCCCCCATCCAGTGTGCTATTGGAGAGGATGTTTAGCAGAGGAGGAGATGTGGTGGAGCCTCATAGATCCACAATAGACCTGCAACATGTTGATCAGATTGTGTTTATCAAGCTGAATTTATCGTGGGGCTACCGGATGGCTCAGTTGAAGTGCTGTGCACTTCCATGCTGGTGATTCAGTCTCAGAAGGGAGACCAGGTCTGCTGTGATTGGGTGATCAGGCTGGGGAGTCCTCTCAAAGGGAGTGTGAGGCAGTGTGGGAGGGAAACAGGCTCTAGTGTAGCAGGGGCCCCTCATGGTGAGCTGTGGAGCTTGATCCCTCATGAGGGGTGTTGCATGCCCAGAGTGCGCTGCTACTGTTGAGGTCGAGACTGTGCTTCCTATTAAGGGCTGGTGGGAGGGATGTGGAAGTAAAAAACAGGAGGGAAAATGAATCTAGGGCTATGTGATGCCCTGCTCACTCACCACAAACCTGCACTGTTGCCCTGACATATTGTCACACATTGGATGGATACTTGGGGGGGGGAACGACCCTCACCTCTCCACCCTGCCACACTGAGGTAAATTATGGAGAAAGAGCAAAGGTAAGCCCCAGGGGAGATAGTTGCTAATGGTATGGGAGCAGGGCAGAGCCTGAAGCAGCATACAGATGTCCAAGGAAGATAAACAGTAGATGGGGAAAAACGTTTGATTTTACCACACCTGGATTTTCATTATGAGTGGTGAAGAGTAAAATTAAATGTTGCTTGTACTGTTGCACAACATGCAGTGAATATAAATCCCTGAATAATACCTCCAGTTGTTGTACCTTGTTTTTTTATCATTAATTTCATTTCTGATTGCATTTCTGTTATGTGCACTGTGTGGACTGGATTCCGGTTCTCCTCCTAGTATATATGCAGCTGAGTACTGTATACTATATTATCTTGTGTTTTGAATTCAGAAGATGTCATTAGGACTGTTGATGCCCACCACACATGGATGCTGTTACTCCACCTCAAACCCCCATGACTGGTATTGCTTCATTCTCTGCATAACTAGTGATGGCGCCCCAGCCATGTGAATGCTCTGGATTTCACTCCACTCAAGACTATTGTTCTTCCACCCACCCCATGAATGGTGATGCTCTCCCATCCACTGAATGCTTGTGCCTCCACCATATGAATGCTCTGGATTTCATCCCACTCAAGAATGTTGTTATTCCACCTACCCCATGACTGGTGATGCTCTCTCCTCCAGTTCCTCCACTGGACTGGTGGTGCCCCATCTGCATTATGATAGGTGCAAATTTACTTCCTATTGGTTGCATTACACAATTGTGCAATTAATGCAAGGTTTTTAATTTTTTGGGGATGCAATGCATATTTGTTTTCCTTGTGTGTACTTGAAGTCATTAAGATGTTAATCATAACAAGGCTGTTTGTGAAATCATCTCATAATAGCAAGACATAACATCATTCCACATGGTTGCATTCGCTTACCAGAAGTCAAGGTTCAGGTGTCACTCACTGCTGTTACTTATTTGCAATGGTGTTTTATTTCTAATACTCTATGATATTTATAACAAAGGCCATGACAATGTCTATGAGTCTCACTTACTGTTCTTTCTCTACAACTGTGCATTCTCATGAAACAAGCAAGATAATAGCATGTTTGTCCCAATCTGATTTCTCCAAAAACAACTGTTGTTCACCTACAAATGTAAAAGCATTTATTCCCATTAAACAGAAACACTAACACTTAACTCATAAGCACCTCCCCATCAGTCTCTCCAAGTGTTTCATCTTCTGAAGTCAGCCTGCTATTCTGCCTGCCAGTGTCACCAGTCTCTACAAGTGGTTCAGGCCCAGAAATAAGCTGGCTACTATGCCCAACAATGTCACCAGTTTCTCAAAGTGGTTCATCTCCTGAAATAAGCCAACTACTACACACCTCTGTGTCAGCAGTCTCCAAATGATTTAGATGATGATGATGATGATGATGATGACGACAACGATGATGACAACAATGATAATAAATCACTCCAATCCAAATCAGCTCCATTACCACGTTCCACGTCCAATCTGCATGGAATTGTAAGGATGAATTTTGAATATTAATGATAACCAGTCAATCCAGATCTGGGTGTTTCTGATGTTTGAGTAACATGGTGTGTCCTACCAGCAAAGGTAAGTGTCCTCAACTATTTTATTTATTTATACGGGGGTAGTAATGTCTCATGGAACAGTCTGTCTCTAACCATTTTTTGCTCCTGGTTATGTTGTCTCTTCAATATTTTATCACATTGGCAATTGAATCCTGTTCCTGCAAAGTTCAGCCCAGATCTGGTTAAATAAATGGAGGTAGGTATATGTTGGATGATATACAGCAATATTGCATTAAGTGACTTGCCAGTACAATACCAAAAGTATAGATTCCATTATGAGGAGAATAACTTATCTTTGTAGATGCCAATGAACATTTGTTCAATAATGATGACCAATCAAACCAGATCTGGATGTTTCTGATCTTTGAATAACACAGTGTGCAATACCGGCAAAGGTAAGTATTCTCAACTTAAATGGGGGGGGGGGGCATGGTAAAGTATCATCTCTGATCATTTTGTTGCTCCTGTTTCTATTGTCTTTTCAGGTATTTTATCATCTGGGTGATGGAATCCTGTTGCTGTGTAGTCCTGGCCCTGATCTGATTTAATAAATGAAGTAAGATTCCCTGGATATTGTAATATTGCATTAAATGACTTGCAAGGACAATATAAAACTATAGATTCCATTATGGGGAGGATAACCTATCACTGTGGATTTCAAGGAACATTTGTTCTATAATGATGACCACAATTAAACTAGATCCAGATGCTTCTGATCTTCAAGTAATGCAGTGTGTCCTATCAGAGAAGGTTGGTATTCTCAACATTTTTAATTTTTTTGTGGTGGCATAAGGGGTGGGAGGTGGGGTTATCATATCAATAATCACTGACTGCAGTCATTTTTTGCTTCAGTTATGTTTTGTCTTTTCATTAGATATTTCATGTTATGTCCCAAAATTAGGATCATGATGTGTCAGGATGATACATTTGTACCTGAAATGACCCAACCAGCTCTGGATGTTTAAAAGTAATCCTCAAGTAACACATACTCACATAGAATGAACAGCTCATTGGAATTTAACAAGGAATTCTGAGGACCCAAAAAAATCTCCAACTCCAAAAGCTTATTAACTTTCTATTTTTTTTACTTTTTTTTTTTACTTTCTCCAGCATTTACATCTGTCTACTGTGTCTGTGTACATACTGGGTATCAGATAGCAAAGCATAAAAGGAAGGACCTTGACAGCTCTGTTCCTTTACATACATTCAAGATGAAGAATATTACTGCTCTCACCTTATCAGCAATCCAAGGATGCACTTCAGCTGGGAATGAACTTCCTTTATCGGCATCGTAAGAGACAGAACTGCTTAAAAGGGTGCAGAAAAAGTACTATAAGAAGTTTCCTTTGAAAAATAAGGGGTGGCCTGACCCTGATGAAGATGCCTGCCAAATCAAAGTGCCACACATCATGAGGCTTCTGATTAAGTATTATCCTCACATACTGGGGGGATAGCTTAATATATTTAATTCACCAATTGTGAGTTTTTTTTTCTATACTAAGGTAGCTTTTTCAGCACATTCTCTTGAGGCTCAGTTGGTGTCCATCTATCTCATAATGATGACTAGTAGCGCACAAAGTATGGATGCTTCAGCAATAAAAAGTATGTTTACTAAGCTTCTACACAGATGTCTGAGATAACACTGGCATCACAACTGCTGCAATACAAAAAGTGAAGGCTTGTCTCTTTTATACTGAGTGCAAAGTGCACTCACATGAGGTAGACATCCAGGAATTAACAGTGACTGTCTGAGACCAACACCATCTTATCTTGGTACTGCAGGCCAAAGTGGATGATCTGGAAAACCGCAGCTGCCATAACAACCTGCAGTTTGTGGGTTTTCCAGAAGGTGTTGAGCAACAGGATATGGTTGGTTTTCTTCAACAGGTCCTGCTGACCAGGGGTGTAGCCAGGAATTTTAAACTTGAACTCAAAACTGATGCACTGTTGTCCCCCCCCCCGTTCTGTAAACATAAACCAAAATATGTGCTGCCAAGCCACACCAACAATTGGCTCATCCTCCTCCACCATTTGCCATGTCTGAGTTCAAGTAATCAGTTTCTTCCTGTAATCCTCCTTCCTTTGTTTTTCTGCCTGCCTGGTAAGTTGTTCTTGTTTATGTGTTTGGCTGGTGGCATCAATGCCCCATAGCGAACAAAAAAGGCAAAAGGTCTCAGCACGACACAGACACAATGTGACTCACAATAACCTTGCTTTCCTATTTTTGTTGCCCTTGCCTAATTTTTTTTACTGTACTCTGCTGAGTACTGTGCATATGCCTGCCAACACTCCTGCTGCCAACTTTACTGCATTTTAAAGTTGATTCTTTCCTGGGCATTGAACATGCTCATCACTCCTCATCCTCCCTCCCCTGTCAAAGAAAGGAGATTGACCACGACCTATCATTATTCATTTTCCTAATTTTAATACCAAGGAGCTGATCCTCCAAAAAATCCAAGGAAATGGGCAGAATTATTTGCCAAGACCAGCCTATCTTCATTTTCCAAGATTACTCTAGAGAGTTATTCCAGAAACGACTGGCCCATGCTGATGCCTGAGATATTATGTGCCGAATAGGGTTTCAATTCTCATTGAGATATCCAGTAACAATGCGGGTAGTGCATAATGGGGTTCCTTTGTTATTTGCTACCCCTGAGGTGATTATGGATTTCCTCTCAAAATATCGGCCTCATGAGGTGAGAAAATATAGGCCACCTAGTTCTAGTAATAATCGGCCTCCCATAGAAAATATGGGTGTTACCCCCATCACTCCACAAGGCAAAGACTCGAACCCGGATGGTATAGAAGCCATTTCTTGGACTGAATCTCCCCATTTCCATAAGTCCACTCAGGCATCTAAATGCCATTTATAGTTTGCATCAACTTCACAATTTTCTCAGGGGGATGATCAGTATGATGAGGGCATATTGGAGGAGCCAAAAGCACTTCTTAGTGACAGTCATTCCCTTTTGCACTCCCCCAGTCCAGAGATGCAGCAATCAGAGGATCTCATTAATGCATCTGCTGCTGCGCGAGGATCACTTCAAGGGGACTCAATAGTTCCACCAGAGACTACTGTTTTTGAACCTCTTACACTGCCTGTATCTTTAAACAACACCTCAGGATCAGCTACACAGTCTGTGGTGTCCTTGAGCTCCGAGCTTAACCTCTAGGTGAGCTAACTGTGCGAATGATTTGCCATGGATCTAGCCTTCATTTTGCGGATGTAGGAGGAATCTACCACTGCAACTGTGCTAGTTTGTATGTTTTCTCCTGTTGGATATATTTGATTATTTAAACAAGTGCTATGTTTCTCTTGTGGTATCAGCTGCCCATTTACTTTGAACTTGCTAATGTTGTGTAATGCACTAATGTTGTGTAATGTGATATTGTAATTTGCTCATATCTCTAGTGTCTATTGTTCTGTTTTTTTGGTGTTTGCTATATTTAATGTTCCCTGGAAATCAGCAGCTATTTGGAATTCCTCAATACCGTCATTATTTACTAATTGTTCTCCATTACCTGATTTACCTCTAGTTCCTAATAGACTATTACGTATTTGTTATCTTATATGGATTTACTCGAGTTGCTAGTTTTCAACCTGGCATATTAGTTCTATTTGCTGTTATCTATTTATGTATGTTTCTCAAGCTGACTTATATTGTGTATACATAGTGGGGGACATTTTCAAACTGCTCCAAAAAAGGGAGCAAGTGGATGCTCCATGCATCTGAGATGCTCCAGCCCAAAATATTGCAATATCCAAAAGATGCAGGGTTAAGATGCTCTGAAGCATCTCAGGCTGAGTATACCAAAGATACTACAAGGCACAACTTGAAATGCTCCGGAGCATCTTGGTATGCTCCAGAGCATCTGGGCAGGACTGAATATAGCAAAAGGAGCAACCCAGTCAGTGTCAGTGGAGCAACAGGGAAGGACTGCAGGTGGGAAATGAGGGCTGATCAGATGCTCCCTGCAGAATGAGATGGCCCGGAAGCAAATCTTCAATATTGAGCCAGAATATGCAAATAGCCTCATTGCCCAATTCTGGAGCTGCTCAACTGCTTATCTTCTCATTAGAGGTTGCTGCACACCTCATTTGCATGTGCTGAGCTATACTTGGGCTGCCCTGTGCCACCCCACACCACAGGTGACCAGCAGGTACTGCAGCCCTGGAGGTATGTTTGTTTACATTCCTCATGTTACAGCCTGTGTTGAACTGCATCCAGTGGGACCTGGCCCACATCCAGATTTACTGGAACTGTACGCATGCATGCCACTCTCCTGTCCTGTACTGCCCCATCCCTGCCAGTGGCCCTACCTGTAACTGTCCTGTCCAGCCATGGTTCTCTTCCATGCCCCTGACATTATTTGTGCCTGGGGGTGTATGTTGCATGCCACTCTGCCACCTGTGCCTGCTATGCCGAGCCCCTGCTCTGTCCACCCTGTGCTCTGGTACACCAGTGTCACTGTGTTTGTAGGCCCTATGCTGGCAGGCCACCCAGTTCCACATGGGTGTTGGCCCTTGTACTTTCCCTATCACTGCCTCCCCGGCACTGCCTACTGCCATGTGTTGTGCCACAAAGTGCATTCTGTGGGCATGGTGTCCTGCACAACCCACCCACTAGATGGCCACTAGGGATGTCCCCATTCTCCTCACATCCCTCATTATCTTCACTATCAGGAATGGTGCCCGTCCATTTTTCCAGTGCTGCCTTTCTAGGAAGTCAATATAATAACACAGCCAGCACTCCTGACAACAACTGCAGTAGTATGTTTCACTTTTCATATCAGAATGTGCTCACAAAGTGCACTGCACAATAGCAAACATTGATCAGTGTACTTTCTTTAGTGATAACACATGTATTCAGCTACCACACTGGTGCTCACAAAGCCTGCTATCCTGGTAGCTGCCTGATGGGGGACTGCACTTAGTCCTGTTTCATTTAGTCCTATCTCTGTTTGGAGCATCTTTGGAGATGCTTCAATGATGCTCCAACCATTTGGTCTGAATACAAAGGTGAGCGGAAAATTCATGGGAACCTCACTCAAGATGCTCCGAATACATTATAGTCTGTCTTTGGCCCATCCGGAGATGTGTGGAGCATCTCTGCTTTTTGAATATCATGCTTTGGAGCATGTCCTGATTTGCTCCAGAGCATCTCAGATGGGCATTTCTTTTGAAAATGTCCCCCCGATATACAAAGATTTTCTTTCTGTGTGTTATTTTCTTTTTTTATGTATGGATATTCATGGTATGGTCATGAATGGTTGTGCCTTATTATGGTCTTTAATGTAGTTTAACATATTATAATTCAAAAATAGATTGGATCCTAATCAGAAACTGTTCTAGTACATACATAACAACTCTCTTTTTATACTTCTTATGTAATCTGAATTTGGTTATTTTATTATCTTACTTGTTTTAGCACATTTAACCTTGTACAGCGCTTTGGTTTTGGAATTGCACTTTGGTTTTGGAATTGTACTTTAGAAATAACTTGCTTTATTATCATTATTATTATTATTATTAGATTGTTTCCTTGGAATCATTTTAGCAACTGCACTTTTAACACTACCTTACTGATGATATTTGGTTTGAATACACATAGGTTTATTTATCTGACTGTTTTACTGCTTAATGTAATTTTTTTTCTCTTTCTCTATTATAGGTAATCCTTCCTTTATTTAATTTCTTCATTCATCTTTTGGTTTCTATATGGGGAAGGAGGCTGTTTTACGTTGCTATTACGTTCAGTTTATATCAAATCATTTTTACTCTGTTTTGTTTACGAACATATGAACATACAAAATTTGCCAGCAGATAAAGGCCTAGCGGTCTATCAAGTCTGCGCGAATGTGCAGCTAGCACCCCTTATTCTGCAGCTGCGCCTCCCTTCCACCCTTCCCCTTCCTTGACCCTCCCCCTTGTCCTGTCCCATCCCCTTTTGAAGCAGTCCAGTGTTCTACTGGATACCACTTCTGCAGGTAACGCATTCCACCCAGGCACCACCCTCTCTGTAAAAAGTGTCTCCTCATCTCCCTCCTGAACCTTCCTCCTCCAGTCTCATATCATGGCCCTGGTGTCCCTCCCTCCCTTACTTGAACAGCCCTCTGTACCTGTCTTGTTTATTCCTTTCATGTGCCTACAGGTTTTCAATCATGTCCTCGTCCTCCTCTCCTCCAGTGAGTACATGTTCAACTCCCTCAGCCTCCTCTCTTATGATAAGTCCCCCCGCCCCTTGATCATCTTTGTCACCCTGCGCTGCACCCCCTCCAGTAACTTAATGTCCCTCTTCAGATATGGGCACCAGTACTGCACACAGTACTCCAGGTGCGGTCTAGCTAATGACCTGTACAGTGGCAGAATCACCTCCTCCCTCCTCGAGGATACACCCCTTGCAATACAACCCAGCATTTTGTTGGCCTTTGCAGCTGCCTTCCTACACTGTGCCTAGTTGTTCATTGACCCTGTAATGAACACCCCCAGATCCTCCTCCTCCTCCTCCTCCTCTGTCTGGGCTAGCTGCACTCCCCCCAGCTGATAACTCCTCCTTGGGTTCTTCATCCCAAAATGCAGCACCTTGCACTTTTTGGCCATTAAACCCCAGTTGCCAGGTGTCTGACCAGGTTTCAGGCTTTGCCAGATCATACTGTAACCTCTGCCATCCCCCTAGGTCATCCACCACCACTCCTACCTTGGTATCATCAGCAAACAGACTGATCTTGCTCCTGATGTCCAATGATCTGTCTGCAATGAATATCCCAAACAACACTGGCCCCAACACCGAGCCCTGTGGAACACCTCTCATCACTACCCTTGGGTGTGAGAGCTCCCCACCCACCACCACCCTCTGTTGCCTTCCCTGAAGCCAGTTCCCTACCCATCTCAGCAGCTTTGCACCTGCCCCTGTGCCTACTAACTTACTTTCCAGCCTTCCATGCGGCACTGAGTCAAATGTCTTACTGAAGTCCAGATACAGGACATCCACTGCATGGCTCCTGTCCAGTTGCCTAGTTGCCCAGTCATAGAACTCCACCAGGTTGGTTTGGCAGGATCTGCCCCATATGAAGCCATGCTGTCTGTTGTCCTGTAGACCTTTGGCCTGTAGGAGGGCCACCAGCCTCTCCTTCAGGATAGTCTCTATTAGCTTACCCACAATGGATGTGAGGTTCACTGGTCTGTAGTTTCCCAGCTCATCCTTGGGGCCACTCTTGTGGAGGGGCACCACATGAGCCATCCTCCAGTCCTCAGGTACACACCCCGAATGTAGTGAGGCATTAAATAGGTCTGCCAAAGGTCCTGCAAGGACCTCTGCCAACTCCTTCAGTATCCTGGGGTGGATGGCATCTGGGCCTGGTGCCTTATCCACCCTCAGTGCCTTCAAACCCTACCGCACTCTGCCCTCCATGATTTCCCCATCTGTCACCCCTTCCCCCCCTGTTTCTGCCATTTCTTCCCCCTTGGGTGTCACCCCCTCTTCTCTTTAGTAAATACTGAGCAGAAGTACTCATTTAGTGCTTCTGCCTTATCGCACCCTGCTTCCACCCAACCCCCCTCCTTCCTAATCCTGACTATATGGTCCTTACAGCTTCTTTTCTCCCTGATGTACCTAAAGAAGTCTTTCTTCCCCTTCTTAATGCCTTGTGCCAGCCTAAGTTCCATAGATGCCTTGGCTCCCCTTACTGCCCTTGTCACCTCCTTTGATTCCATCAAGCACTGCTCCCTGTCCTCCCCTCTCCCTGTTTTCTTGTACTTCCTAAAGGCAGCTCTTTTCCTCCTTACCTTTTCCATGACCTCCTTGCTCATCTAGCTCAGTTTCTTAGCCCTAGCCTTCTTGCTCTGGGCCTTGCAGCAGGTTTTGGTTGTCTTCACTATCCCCAGCTTTATGAGCTCCCACCTCTGGTTAGTGTCCATACTAGATTGAATTCTGGCTAGGTACCCTTTTACCATTTCCCCCATCCTCCCAAAGTCGGCCCTCCTGAAGTCCAGCACTCTTGTGCCAGATTCCACTCCTGCCTTGCCCATATCCAATGTGAGCCATACTGAGCGGTGGTCACTCCCTGACATCGGTTCCTCCACTGAAAGTTCTCTCACAAAGTCCCCATTTGCCAGTACAAGGTCGAGGGTATTCCCTAACCTGGTTGGTTCACTGACCATTTGCAGAAGGAAGCTCTCCTGGAAGGCATCCAGCAGTACCTGCTCCCTTCTGTTCCTGGTTATTGGGGTACTCCAGTCCACTCCTGGCATGTTGAAGTCCCTCACAATCACCACACTACCCTTCTCGCAGGTCCTCCTGATCTGTCCCACTAGTTCCCTGTCTAACTCCTCTGCCTAAGATGGCAGCCAGTACACCACTCCCATTCTAAGAATCCTATTCTTGGAATCCTGGATTTGCATCCAAAGTGACTCCGTACTGCCCTCTTCCCCTTCCTTCCTTACACACTTCAGTCCTTCCTTCACATACAGTACCACGCCTCCTCCATTCCCAATCACCCTGTCCCAACGAAATAACCTGTACCCTGGTACAGACAGGTCTCAGTCATTGTATTGGGTGGCCCATGTTTCTGTGATGGCTGCAATGTCCACCTCTCCCTCTGCCATGAGCACCTGTAACTCTGCAGTTTTCCTCCCAAGGCTCTTAGCATTAAGGGAAACCACCTTCCACCCTTTTCTCCCCCTCCCATCCTGCCCTCCTTTACTAGCATCACCAATAGTACTTGCCATTTGTCCTTTGTCACTGTTATGGGGGGTAAGCTCATATGGTTTCCCAACCTGTGGTCTCTGCATGTCTCTTGCCCAATTGCCACCCCCTGCTCCTAGTTTAAATTCCCTACTTCCTCTATGTACTCCTCCATCCTCTGTTTCAACACTTTATTTCCCTCCTCACTCAAGTGTAGTCTGTCCTTGGCATAGAAACTACTGTCCTCCCAGGTCCCTGCCCACCTCCCCAACAGTCCATACCCTTTAGCACAACACCAGGTTCTTAGCAATCCATTAAATTCCTCTATTCTCAGCTTTCTTGTTGTGCTTGCCTTGGACACTGGAAGTATCTCCGAAAAAGTTATTGATCTTCCTACCCCCTCACATAATTGTCCTAGTTCTTCAAACCTCCTCTGGACTATATCTACTATCTTGTCAGCCAGGTCATTCGTCCCAAGATGTATAATTAAATGAGGCTTGTCCCTACCCCTTCTAGCATATTTCAGAACAGATTGTCCCACCCTTTCCGCTGTCATTCCTGGCATGACCTCCACCCAAATGTGACTATGCCTCTCCCCCTTGCTACCCCACCTGACTCCTCTTAGTATTGAGTCCTCCAGCACTAAAATTCCACCACTCTTACTCCCTGCTTGCTTCCATTCATCTCCCTCTCTACTTTCCAGCTCCTCTTCTTCCTCCTGCACATTACTTCCCCCTTTTGATCTTGTTGCAATTCTCCTGGAAGAACTCACCCACCCTCCGGTTTGGTCCAGGTATTTATCAATTACTACTCTAATTTCATCATTTCTCTCCTCCACCTTCTTCCTCTCTAGCAGTGCAAAACTATTTTCTGAAGAACATTCACAAATGCCCACTCCCTCTCTCTTCTTAGTAACCTGTTCTCTCCTTTCCACTCCATGACTTTTGCCACTTCTTCGCCTCCCCTTACAAGTCCCTATATCCTCCTTCCATTTGTCTTTTGTCTCCTGACCTGGTTTCCCTGGCAATCGTTCTTCCTGTCCTGGGTCCCCTTGTCCCTGCTTCCCTTCTTCTGACCCTCTTCTCACCACTGTTGGCTTAAATCTCCTTCCCTCATCTCCCATTCTTCCTCCCTCCAGTATTGGGCTAAGCCCACCCCCAGTCTGCCTTGCCTGTCTTAGTTCCTCCTGCAGACCCTCAATCTCCTTTCTAAGTTTCTCTATGTGGTTGCACACTAAACATCCTCCCACACTCCAGGCAATTTTTACAAAGATTGGTGCATCACAATTGTTGCAGCCTACCACCCTACCCATTGCTGTCATTGCCCACCATTTGCTGTACATGCTTGAGTTGGAAGATTTATCTTCAGGTAATATAATGTATGACAATTATAATTTACTTGTCCCAACAAGATAACTTATTTATGGGGGACCAGGTGCAGATACAGTCCCTGGGCTAATAATTGCTTGGTAATTATGTGGGCTGATATTCATACATATTATTTTATTTTATTGGCTTTCACACTTGTATGCATTTGACCATATGCGTTGACTATATTATCTGACATTGAAACTGGGGTTGAATATTATCTTGATACTTATATTTTTTAATTGTTATTTTACAGTTTTCTTTTCCTTTATAAATGACTGTTGTGGGGTTGATTTGGTCCCTATTCAACACCTACATAGGAGGTTTGTTCTATATACTCCATCTGCTAATGTTTTTAGTTCTATTATCATCAAACCTCTATAGGTGGGATTCATGGTCTCTACACATTTTGTTGTATGGCCCAATGACATATTGCTTTCTAGGTTACTGTCATCCCCTTCCCCCCACATGTTGGCTCTCTTGGAACTGTTTCTGCTTCAATCCCCCCCCCCACCATGGTTAGCAGTGCTCAGGGCTTAGCTGGCTTAATGTACTTTTCAGTGTATTGTTTAATGTTAGTTATGCCCTTCATTAGCTTTACTCTTTGGCTTATGCTGCGCTGTCAGTTGAAGGATAGCGGGCCTCTGTGAGATCAATTATTTTTTGCCCTATGCAACCTTCTTCCGATGTTTCATTACAGTATTTCTCTGGTTCTGTACAGTATTTAGTTTTAAGGTTTATAGTTTTCTTGTTCATACGCAGCACAGGGAATTTTACTTGCACACTTGGGGGCCTTCATTTCAGTCTTTGGTATCTATTGTGATGCTTGGCCAGTTGGTTATGATTGTTCTATGATATTTGTAATATAGAATGTGGTATGTGAGTGTCTCACATGAGAAATCCTGTGCTATGGGTGCCCCCCAGGTCAGTGAAGTGCCAAATGACCTGAAACCAGGAGGTAATTAAAAGACTAGAGAGACTTAATTAAGGGTCTTCTGTTTTCCTGTCTTAATTAGAACTGACCTAGCTGCCAGGATATAGGGCTCATGAACTTTTATGATGTCTTAGAGGAAAAACATGTTATTCCACCATGGTGCTAAAGCTGTAAAAAAACTTTGCTGCCTTGGGAACATGAACTGCTCAAGATCAAAGGAAAGGCTTGATTAAAGTCTGTCATAATTTGGGAAATTAGTTTTTGCAGAAGTCACAGTATTTAAAATACCTCCTGACAGGAAGATCATTGTTTGTATATTTTTTATATTCTAAAAGGAGGAGCTAGATGACATCATTGAAGGGGTGTGTGAGAGAGACACAATTTAACTAGGACTTGTATCTGATCGTTGTGATATATATCTGTTTGTGCTTTTAAGAAACAAGATCTCTGATCTAATTTAAGCACTGTAAAGAGGTAATACATTAGATAGAAGAAGTCTTATTGTATTGTGGTAGGAGTTTATGTTTTGTACTTTAACCTTGTTCTTTTAAGTGATTGTATGTTTTTTTGATATAGTGTTCTGTGTTTACATTTTACATATTTTTATCATCATTTAGTAAAATCATTATTGGAAGGACTGCCTGGGTGTCTGCTCAAGTTCTTTTTTTGCATGTGACGTATAAAGGGTTAAGACTGAGAAAAACTGTTCAAAAAGCTTGATGATGTTACTAAACTGGGAAAAGGTAAGAATATACCTAAGGTCTTTTATAGAGATTTAAGGGTTTATTTTGGATACTTGGTTAGGTGCCCTTAGGCGAAAGATATATTGCATCCCCCAAAGAGAATATAATCTGTGTCTGTACATTGGGTATGCTGGCATAAGGTTCACAGTTTGAATCCCCCCAGAACTTGAGACTAAGGGTGATTCGGACCCTCAAGCAGACAGGAGGGTTACTCTGTCTGTTACCTGTTCACAATACTACGCTCAGAAGTTGGCACTGTGGGATCAGAGGGCCTGGCCTGCTGAGTGCGTTTGTGACAGATTTGGTTGGCAGTGGTGTGAATTAAATTGGTAACACAAGCTTTAACTGTTCAGTGTGTCTGCTTAATACTGTACAGCTCACTTGCAAAAAAGGCAGTGATTTATTTTTTAAAAAGAAAACAGAACTATATCATTTTGCTTACAGTCAAGTTCCTACCCATTTTATTTTTCTTTTCTAAAGTGCAAGTTAGAGTAGCCATAGTTATGGAAGAAGATGGCTTCTAACTACAGCGGACACACTATAGACTACTTAAGGCAGTTGTGTCAGGACAGAGAAGTCCTGCATGAGGAGAGAGCCATCAAGCAGAACCTCATGGATGCCTTGATGGCAGCAGATGTCCAGAGCATCGAGTCATTGACTGTGACTGTAAGGGCTAAACCTTGAGCATGGAGGGGTCAGCAGCCAGTGCAATGTCCAGATCTGGTGAGCATGACAGCAGGGCCGGTTCCAGTGAAGGGCCACAGCAGTAGGGGAAGGTCACCAGCATTCTGGAGCCAGAAGCACTCAGGCTGCAGATTGAGTTGCACAGAATGGAGCTGGAGTTCCAGAAGGAGGCTGAATGAGAACGGCGAGAAGTGGAGTGAGAATGGCGAGAAGCGGAGTGTGAACAGAGAGGAGCAGAGTGAGAGACATGAGCCACAGAAAGAAGAGGGAGTGAGAACAGTGAGAAGCAGACCATGAACAGTGAGAGACAGACTGTGAGGAAGGTGAGCGCCAGAGGCGACATGAACTGGAGATGTAGCTTGGGTTTAACTGGAACTACAGTACTTGGTTACAAATTGAATTCCAAGTTGATAGCTGAATTTAAAGAGGGGGGGATATGGATACCTTTTTAAATTCCTTTGAAAAAGTTTGTATTCAGGCAAAAATTCCTAAAGGGTCCTGGAGCTTCCAGCTATCCCCACTACTTACTGGGAGAGCTCGGGATGCATTGGATCAAATGGACAATGAGGACAGTAATGATTACAGTAAAATTAAAGCTGCACTTTAAAAAAAGTTTGATTTAACTGCAAAATCATACAGAGCTAAATTCTGTAAGCTCAAAATAAGCCCTGATATGAGCTATGAGGAACTAGCCATGGAACAACATCAGTTTTTAAAACATTGGTGGGAGGGAATTGAAGCAAACTCTGTAGATAAATTTGAAAATGCTATTTTGTTAGAACAGTTTTTTTGGGCATGCCCAGCAGAGCTGAAAACCTGGCTGGAGAACTGAGATCCCAAAACAGTGCAAGAGACTACTGAACTCTCAAACCACTATGCCAAGAGCAGACCTGCTCTGAGAGTGAATGGGGCAGGTGTGGCCATGCAGAAAGGGAAAAGTGTGCCTTCAGGGCAGCTAAAACCCTCACTGCCTCCACCAAAAGCAGTTAGCCCCAGATTTCAGAGACAAGATTGTTCTGAAAAGAAATTAATGTTGGGTCTGTAAAGAAACTGAGCATATTGCCAGACAGTGTCCCAAAAGGATGAGCCATACGCAGAATGGGGCTAGGAAAGAAGTGGGTTGTTTATGTGTCCCTGAAAGCATGCCTGTGAACATGAGAGAACACATGCACCCAGTCATGGTGAATGGTGTACAGACACAAGGGTTAAGGGACACAGGGGCATCCCTGACACTGGCAAAAGGGGATCTGGTAGAGCCTGGTCAGCTTATACCCAATTATATTGTAACTGTACAAGACTTTACTGGGGAGTAGAAAACATTGCCACTCGCTAGTGTTCTCCTGGACTGGGATGAAACTGGGAGAACTGTGCAACAGGTGGCTGTAGCCAAAACTTTAGCAGTTGACGTCATCCTTGGCAACAATCTCATACAGGGGATGGTGTGTGCAGTCACCCATTGCCAAGTGGCAAGGGACAATTGTAGTTCCCTGGTCCCCACAGAAATCATTGTGGAAACCACTAGGAGGCTGGTTCCCCAGCCTGTTTCTCCTGATATGGAGGCTAATGAAAAGGGGGTAGAAATTTCCCCAGTAGCAGTTAACCACACAGCTGCAGAGGGTTACTCCAAAGAAGGAGGAGTGACCCATTGTCAGAGGGTTAGGGATGACAGTGATCCTGAGTGCTCTGATGCTACTGCTAGGGGCCCTAGTTTAGAGAATGAAGGGAACCTGTCCCATGCCTTGGGAATGTGTAAGGAGTTTACAGCTGCTCAGAAAATAGACCCTAGTCTAGAGAAGCTGAAGGCTTGGGCAAACTCTGATGGAGCACAGGGAGGTGATGATAAACATAAATTTTATTGGGAAAATGGACTGATGTATACTCAGGCTGTGAAGACAGGGGGAGGAGTGATAGGCAGGCAACTTGTTGTTCCCCAGGGGTATCGTGAGTAGTTGCTCAAGATTGCACATGATATTCCCTTGGCTGATCATCTGGGAATAGTGCGTACTATGCAGTGATTGGTCCAGAATTTCTATTGGCCCAACTTCACCAAACAGGTGAAGGAGTATTGCAGATCTTTTCACCGGTGCCGAGAAATAGGTAAGGCAGGTAAGAAAGCCCAAGCCCCCCTTATTCCACTGCCCATAGTGGAGGAGCCATTCCAGAGGGTGGGAATGGATATTGTGGAGCCTTTAAATACCCCTAGCTCCTCTGGGAAGAAGTTCACAGTGACAGTGGTGGATTATGCCACCTGGTACCCAGAGGCAGTTGCCCTATCCTCACTGAGGACAGACAAAGTGGCAGATGCCTTACTTGGGATTTTCTCCCATGTTGGGTTTTCACAGGAGGTTATCACTGATCAAAGGGGTTCCTTCATGTTGGAACTGATGAAATGTTTGCGGGAGAAGTGTGGGGTGGTGCAGAGGCACATGACACCTTATCGCCCACCAGCTCATGGGCTTGTGGAAAGATTTAACAGTACCCTGAAGTCAATGCTCCAAACATTTGCTGAACAGCATTTGAGGGACTGGGAGAAATACCTTCTCTACCTGTTGTTTGCATACAGGGAGGTGCCCCAAGAGTTGACAGGATTTTTCCCCTTCGAGCTCTTATATGGACGCTGGGTACATGAGCCCCTAGACTTGATCCGGAAGGACTGGGTAGGCAAGCATGCCACCCAGGGAACTCCCATAGCGGATTATGTCCTTAGGTTTAGGGAAAGGCTGAAGGAGCTTATGGCGATGGCCCAAAGCAACCTGACAGCTGCCTAACAGAAAAAAAAAGTGTGGTACAACTGCAGAGCCAGAGGTCGCTTTTACACGGTGTGTCAGGAAGTCATGGTCCTTATTCCGGTCCGGAAAGACAAGCTGCAGGCTGAGTGGGCAGGACCATACAAAGTAATTAGGAAGGTGAATGACATGAACTATATTATAGAGTTATCTGACAGAAGACAGACAGAAAGAATGTACCATGTCAACATGATGAAGCCATATGCTAATACGGCTGACATGGTGTTTGCAGTATGTAGTCCTGGGAGGGGACAGAGGAAGGAGACCCCCTTCTGAACTTGCTGGAAGAAAGCAAGTGGGAGACCTCTGTGGAGGCAGTTAAATTGTATCCCCAGCTGACCCCGGACAAGATCCAGGAAGTAAGGGAGGTTTTAGCAGACTTTGCCCCCCTGTTTAGAGCCAAGCCTGGACTAACCCCCTTAGCGATGCATGATGTGGAGACAGGAACACAGGCACCCATATGGCAGACAGCAAATCGGGTGTCAGAGGCTGTCCAAAAGGACATTAGGAGGGTGGTGGAGGAAATCCTGAATTTAGGGGTAATACAGAGATCCCACAGCCCCTGGGCCTCACCCGTAGTCCTTGTGCTCAAGCCAGATGGCTCTACTTGTTTCTATGTGGACTATCATGGACTGAATGTAGTCACAAAGTCAGATGCCCACTCGATGCCCTAGATGGACAAACTGCTGGACAAGTTGGAAGAGGTGACCTACCATACGACAATTGACCTGACCAAGTGGTATTGGCAGGTAGAGTTAACGGACAGAGCAAGGGAGAGGTCAGCCTTCATCACTCCGATAGGCTTATTTGAGTTTAAATTAATGCCTTTCGGAATGAAGAACGCCCCAGTCACTTTCCAAAGGTTGGTGAACCAGGTGTTAAATGGTGCTGAGGAGTATGCCATGGCATACCTGGATGACATTGCCATATGTAGTGCCAGCTGGGAGGAACACATGTCCCATCTTAGGGAAGTTTGAGCTCATTTGACACAGTCCCACACAAAAGATTAATATACAAGTTAGCCAGCCTGGGAGTGAGTCCCAAGATGACAGCCTGGGTAAAGAATTGGCTGGAGAATAGGACACAGAGAGTAATAGTAAATGGAGTCCATTCAGAAGAAAGGAGGGTTACTAGTGGGGTACCGCAGGGTTCAGTATTAGGACCGGTCCTCTTCAATGTCTTTATAAGCGACATTGCAGAGGGACTGGAAGGAAAAGTATGTCTCTTTGCAGATGACACAAAGATCTGCAACAGAGTTGATGCACAGGGTAGGGTGGAAAGGATGAGAAGGGACTTGGCAAGGTTAGAGGAATGGTCAAATGTATGGCAGCTTAGATTCAATGCTAAGAAGTGCAAGGTAATGCACCTGGGAAATAAAAACCAAGGGGAAGAGTACACAATGGGGGGTGAGATACTAACAACAACAGAAATGGAAAGGGACCTGGGGGTAGTCATACCGGATGACCTAAAGGTGGGCAAGCAATGTGAGAGGGCAGCAAGGAGGGCTGGGGGATACTGGGATGCATAGGGAGAGGCATCACCAGTAGATAACAGGAAGTTATTATCCCTCTGTACAGACAGCTGGTGAGACCCCATCTAGAGTACTATGTGCAGTTCTGGAGACCCAATCTCTGCAAAGACATAGACAGGATGGAAGCTGTCCAGAGGAGGGCAACTAAAATGGTGCAGGGTCTGCACCGGAAGACATATGAAGAGAGACAAAAGGAGCTTAATATGTATAGCCTCGAGGAAAGGAGGGAGAGGGGGGGCAAGATAGAAATGTTCAAGTACCTCAAGGGAATCAACAAAGTCCAAGAGGTAGCATCTTTCAAAAAGAGGTGTGCAAGAACAAGAAGGCACAATTTCAAGATAGAGGGGTGGCTCAGAGGTAATTTAAGGAAGTATTTTCACAGAGAGGGTTGTGGATGCATGGAACAGCCTTCGGAGGAGGTTGTGGAGTCAAAATCAGTGGTGGAATTCAAGCATGCATGGGACAGTCATAAGGCCATTCTAGGGGTTGGGGGTAGGAAGAAGTAGGCTGCTGGTTAACTAGGATCTGCAGCTTATCCATTAGGTAGGGAAATGGGCAGACTGGGTGGGCTAAGCGGTCCTTATCTGCCATCAAATTCTATGTTTCTATGTTTTTATGTAAGTGCTGAGCAGGATACAGAAGGCCGGGCTTACTGTCAAAGCTGAGAAGTGCCAGGTGGCCATAGCTGAAGTGGCATTCCTCGGGCATGTTGTAGGCTAGGGACAGCTCCATCCTAACCAAGTAAAAATAGAAAAAATAGAGGTGATCAAGGCATGGTCCAGACCAGAAAAGCAGAAGCAGGTCAGGAGTTTTCTCGGGACAGCAGGGTACTATAGGAAATGTGTTACCCAATTACAGTGCCCTGGCTGCTACCCTATGTGACCTGGTAAAGAAATGGATGCCTAAGAAAATTACCTGGAAACCAGCCTGTGAAAAAGCCTTTACCAGACTGAAGGAGGCACTGTGCAGTGCTCCTGTACTGACAAGTCCTGACTATAGCAGGCCCTTTTTGTTCAGACTGATGCCTCAGACCTGGGTATTGGGGCAGTACTGAATCAGACATCCAAACAAGGGAAAGATCACTCTGTAGTGTACCAGAGTAAAAGGTTACTTCCCAGAGAGCAGGCTTACTCTAGTGTGGAAAAAGAGTGTCTTGCCATAGTGTGGCCCCTAAAGAAGTTAGAGCCATACTTATATGGACAGCATTTTGAGGTTCAAACTGACCACAACTCCCTGGTTTGGCTGACCCAAATGGGAAAAACTAATAGGAGACCATTAAGAAGGAGTCTTGCCTTGCAAGGATATGACATGACGATCTTACATAGGGCTGGATCGACCAATCAAAACACAGATGGCTTATTGCATCTGTATGAGGAGTGAACTGATTTGGGAAGCTCATCCCATGCAGGGGATAGAGCCCCTAAATTCAGTCTAGACGGGGAGGACTGTGACACTTGGCCAGCTGGTTATGATTGTTCTATGATATTTGTAATACAGAATGTGTTATGTGAGTGTCTCACAAGAGACATCCTGTGCTATGGGTGCCCCCCCCCCAGGTCAGTGAAGTGCCAAGTGACCTGAAACCAGGAGGCAATTAAAAGACTAGAAAGGCTTAATTAAGGGTCTCCTGTTTCCTGTCTTAGTTAGAACTGACCCAGTTGCCAGGATATAGGACTCATAAACGTTTATGACATCTTAGAGGAACAACATGTTATACCAACATGGTGCTAAAGTTGTAAAAAATCCTTTGATGCCTTGGGAACAGGAACTGCTCAAGATCAAAGGAAATGCATGATTAAAGACTGTCATAATTTGGGAAATTAGTTTTTGCTGAAGTCACAGTATTTAAAATACCTCCTGACAGGAAGATCATTGTTTGTATATTTTTTATATTCTAAAAGGAGGAGCTAGATGACATCATAGAAGGGGTGTGTGAGAGAGATACAGTTTAACTAGGACTTGTGTCTGATCTTTGTGATATATACATATATATATCTGTTTGTGCTCTTAAGAAACAAGATCTCTGATCTAACTTAAGCACTGTAAAGAGGTAATACATTAGATAGAAAAAGTATAATTGTATTGTTGGTAGGAGTTTATGTTTTGTACTTTAACCTTGTTCTTTTAAGTGATTGTTTGCTTTTTGATATAGTGTTCTATGTTTACACCTTACATATTTTAACATCATTTAGTAAAATCATTATTGGAAAAACTGCCTAGGTGTCTGCTCAAGTTCTTTTTTTGCATGTGATGTATAGAGGGTTAAGACTGACAAAAACTGTTCAAAAAGCTTTATGGTGTTGCTAAATTGGGAAAAGGTAAGAATATACCTAAGGTATTTCATAGAGTTTTAAAGGTTCATTTTGGATACCTGGTTAGGTGCCCTTAGGTGAACAATATATTGCATCCCTGAAAAGAATATAATCTGTGCCTGTACATTGGGTACGCTAGCATACGGTTCACAGTTTGAGTCCCCCCAGAACTTGAGACTAAAGGTGATTCAGTCCCACAAGCAGACAGGAGGGTTACTCTGTCTGTTACCTGTTCACAATACTGCGCTCGGAGGTTGGCACTGTGGGAGCAGAGGGCCTGACCTGCTGAGTGCATTTGTGACATCTATGGCATATTATTTTTTCATTCTTAGGCATTGGCTTAGTTTGTTAACAAGCTGCCTTAGATATCAATCCTCTGACATTCTTCCTTTTTTTGAAATTATGCATAATATTTTAACAGTCATTTCTGCGTTACCTGTCACTTAGGCTAATCTTATTTGTCACACTTGGAACATTGGTAACCTGAATTCCCCATTTAAGCACAAAAAGATGTTGTCTTATCTTAAAAAACTTTGTTCCATATAGCTTTTTTGCAGCAAACCAAGTTAGATGATGCTGATCATGCCTGGTTAGTGAGAAACTGGGTGAATCAAGAAATCCATACTGTGGCTCCTTCCCGTAAAAGAGGGGTGGTCATACAATCCCACAAAGCTCTGTGTTTGAGTTTGGTTCCTTCTGATTAAGACCAAATGGGCCATTGGATTTTTGCTGTTATGGATACCCAAGTGGGTATTATTCTTCTGGGTAATGTCCACACTCCAAAAGAAGTTAACCCCACTTTTTTTTCATCATTTAGCCCAAAACTGCATGGAGTTAGCACCTACCGGCACACTGTTTTTATTGGAAGGCAACTGTAATGTAGCTTTAGTGCAAAGCATGAATATGACCTCGAATCCAACACAACTACATCCCCACAGTGCACTGGCACTGACTCTGTTTATCCAGGATCAGGGTCTCATGGATGTGTGGCGCACACTACCCCCATGGGATAAGGATTATACTTATCAATCCACAGTCCATGACTTAAATAAAATAGACTACTGGTTAACTTCCAAAGAGATCACCCACAAGGTAGTGGATTCTACCATCCTTCCCCCGATTTTATCCGACCATACTCCAGTTCATCTACACCTTCTCTGGGGTTCTTCCCCCTCTCTTACATCTCATTCATGGAGACTTGATCGTCTTTTGCCTAAAAATCCTGACTTTATTCCTTGGGTTAAATGGGAAATGGTTGCTTTCCTTCAAGATAATCTGATACAGGACACATCTGCAGGGAATACCTGGGAGACTTATAAAACTGTACTGAGGGGAAAAATTATAGGGTACACCACTGCCCATCATTGGAAGCATGAACAATGTCTCCTAGAATTGGAGACTGAACTTCACTTTGCTGAAACCCAGCTTAAACATTTCTCTCATTTTGTACCTCATCCCCCATTACAATGACATAGTACCCATTTGAGAACGGTGATCGACACTCTTTTTATCTCATAAAGCCGAGACTGCTATACTTTAGCTCAGACATAAGTTTTAGGAGGGAGGAGAGCATGGGTGTAAACTTTTGGCCTATTGTCTAAAAAAGCAGCAGACAGAAATATTTATTACTGATCTAAAAGACTCAACAGGTATTTTCTGTGCTGCTTCTCAAGAAGTTAACTCCATTGTACATTCATTTTATGCAGCCCTTTATTCTTCACCTTATAAACCTTCTTTTCCCCCTCTTCATTAATTCTCTCCCATCGGAGGGCCTATTCTGGAAATCACTCCTCTATGCTGATGACGTAATACTTTCACAAAATGACCCCTCCTCTCTATCCCCCATTCTTACCAATGATTTCTGCAAGGCACATTGTTGGTTCTCCATCAACAAACTGTTGTTCAATGCTGCCAAAACAAAGGCCATACTTTTCAATGCCAAACTGAAACTCTTCTCTAGCCCACAATAGTGGCCTTCTCACTGTCAGATCACCAGATGGATCTCCCCCGACACTGTACCTGCCTTCGAGTATCTGTGGGTAATCCTGGACCCATCCCTAACCTACACTGACCACATTGCCTCATTGATCAGGTGCATCAACCAGAAGCTAGGACTCTGCTATCGCATGATTGACCACCTCTCACTGGAAGTCCCCCTTGCTATTGTCCATGGCAATCTCCTTCCCCTCCATGACTATGGCTGCCTGGTGTACTCCCTCATCTTCATTACCAACCGTAACCATCTGGATGCTAACTACAATTGTATATGTCACCTTGCCCTCCATGCCCCTCTTCTGACTCACCACTGCACTCTTTAACTGTCCCTTAACTGGCGCCCTCCACAAGCACGATGTTTCTACCTGCTGGACTGGACCATTGTTGATACTTTACGCAATCCCTTCTACTCTCCGCTATCCCTTCTTATCCAGCCTAGAACCTACTGCCGTAAACTGCATCTGTCTTCTTACCTTCAACTAGAACACCCTAACATAACTACGAGGATGGGCCTAAGAGCCTTCTCTGCTGTTGCATCCTCACTATGGAATGACATCCCCCCCTCCCTACGTTCCCCTGACCCACCTTTAAATCTAAATTCCCTGTTAAGAATGCACTTTCCGTCCACCACAACCTGCATCTGCCCACAGGCCCCTAGCATGACTTTACCTCCCTTGCAGCTCACCCTTCCCCCCAATTGCTCTGCTCTCTTCTTCTGCCCTGAATGCTATTGTTGTTCCATTTGTTAAATGATGGAGCAACATTACCTTGTTTACCTAAATGTTATATACCTTGTTTGCTCAGTTGCTGTTGTACATCGTACTGTTTACCTTATATTTTCTGTTAGCTTGACCTCGACTGTTATGTTTCTTGTATGATACACACTGCTCTCTCACTGTATTTTTACATTGTATGTACCAGTTTCTGGCCCAAAAAGGGTCTTCGAATGAGTGCACCAACCCAGTTACCAAATGAATAAATAAATAAATAAGTACTAACATACTAGCATACTAAAATGCCAGCAGAATAGGTCTAATAGTCTCTTAAGTCTGATCGATTTTCAGCATCCACACTGAGGGCCAATTTTGGTGTCCCCCCCTTGGGTTATACTGTCCCCAGTCCCAGATGTTCCACCTGTATTGTGCCTGGTCAGATTTACCCTCCCCCTGTACCTGTCCCATCCCCTCTTAAACCCATCCACAGTCTCCATCTCTACCAGCTCTCTGGGCAGTGCATTCCATGGATCCGCCACCCTTTCAGTGAAATAACATCTCCTCCTCTCCCCTCTGAGCCTGCCCCCCTTCCAGCTTATACCTGTGACCTTTTGTTGCCCCACCCTCCTTCCTTTGGAGCATCCTGATTGGGCCTCCTTTATTGATCCCTTTCATGTACTTAAAGACCTCTATCATGTCCCCCCATGTCCCTCCTCTCCTCCAGTATGTACACGTCAGGCTCCTTGAGCCTCTCCTCATAAGTCCTCTCCCCCAGGCCCCAGATCATTTTGGTTGCCCTCCTTTGGACCCTCTCTAGGAGTGTAATGTCCCTCTTTAAATGTGGTCTCCAAAATTGTACACAGTACTTGAAGTGTGGCCTAACCAAGCAGTTGTACAGTGGAAGGATCACTTCCGCATTCCTGGAGTTAATCCCCTGGCAATGCATCCCAACATCCTATTTGCCCTTGCCACTGCCCTTCTACAGGTCTCTGAGCTGTTCATTTTGACATCTACCACTACCCCCCAGGTCCCTCTCATCCTCTGTGACTTGAATCATGTCTCCTCCCAGGGTATACCCCTGGCCTGGATTTCTAACTCCCAGGTGCAGAACCTTGCACTTCCCCACATTGAATTTTAGTTTCCATTTTCCTGACCACCTTTCCAGAGCCTTCAGGTCCTCCTGCAAGGCCACCCTCCCCTCCTCCCCATCCAACACTGCACCTATCTTTGAGTCATCGGCAAAGAGACTCATCTCACTCCTGACCCACCTCCTGATGTCTGAGATATAGGTGTTGAACAGGAGTGGCCCCAGCACTGACCCCTGGGAACCCCACTAGTAGCCCACCTTGGGGATGAAGCTAACCCTCCAACCACCACCTTCTGAGTACACTCAGACAGCCAATTTCCTATCCATCTTAGCAACTATCTCCCTACTCCCATTTCCTTCAGCTTAACCAGCAGGCCACTGTGGGGTACCGAATCAAACACCTTGCTAAAATCCAGAAAGAGGACATCCACTGACCTTCCTGGTCCAGGGCCGTTGTCACCCAGTCATAGAACATAACAAGTTTTGTCTTGCACGATCTTCCCGTGACAAAGCCATGCTGCCTATCATCCAAGTACCCAGTTTGCTCCAGTAACCCCCCTAGCCTTTCCTTGACAATACCCTCCATCACCTTGCTGACCACCGATGTCAGGCTAACAGGCCTGTAATTTCCTGCCTCCTCTCTTGATTCCCCCTTGCAGATCAGCACCATATGGGCCACTCTCCAGTCTTGGGGCACCCACCCTGTCCTCAGAGAGATGTTGAAAAGCTCTGCTAGAGAGACTGCCAGGACATCTGCCAGTTCTCTCAGCACCCTGGGATTTATCTCATCTGGCCCAGGTGCTTTCTCCATCCAAAGGGACCTGAGGGCTTCCCTTACTCTCTCTCTCTACTGGGATTTCAACCTCATCCTCCCCCTTTTCACCATGCACTGCTGGGCCCCCACCTGTCTATGGTGGCCACTCCCTTTCCCCAGACCCATCAGGGCCCATGGTCTCACCCCTTGCTCCGGTTTGCCCCGCTCCCTCACAAGACATAGCCCCTCCATCCCCGGTATAAACTGAGGCAAAGTACTCATTTAGGACTTCTGCCTGTTCCCCCATCTCCTGTGCCCAACCATCCCCTACCCTTATCTTACTGATCTGCCCCCTTACTTTCATTTTTTCCCCTATGTATCTAAAGAACCCCTTATCCCCCCTCCAGATCCCACTGGCCAAGGACTGCTCCTTTTTTGCCTTAGCTGCTCTCACCACCCTGGTGACTCTCTTGGCTGTCAGCTCATATTCCTCCTGATCCCTTTCACTCCTTGACCACTTGAAGTGCCTATAGGTTGCCTTCTTTTCCCTCACCACCTCATGTACCTCCCGGGTCCACCAGCAGGGTTTTCTGGCCTTACTGAACTTACACTCTTCCCTTGCGCAGGATCTGGTAACCTCCTATATTCCCTTCCTAATTATCCCCCACCTGCTTTCAGCCCATATCCTGTCTAGATGATCTTTAAGGATCCTTCCTATCTCCCTGAAGTCTGCACACCTAAAGTCAGTTTCTACCATCCTTGATCAGCTTTCCTCACCCCCTAGGTCCAAGAAAAACCACACTGTGGCATGATCACTCCCAGCCAACGGTCCCTCACCTCTAGGCCCCTAATCTGATCACTGTCTGCCAGAACCACGTCCAGTGTCTGGGCCTCCCTAGTTGGCTCACCCACCTGTTGTGTCAGAAATGCATCCTGGAAGACATCCAGCAGCCTCTTGTCTCTGGTCACTGGTGATGTCATAGTCTCCCAGTCTGTTCCTGGCATGTTGAGGTCCCCCATTACTATAACCCTGCCCTTTCCAGATCTACAGTGTCCCTCGAGAGTTGCCACCAAACTTTCTTCTAGGACCTCTGCCAGTGCTGGTAGTCTGTATACCACTCTGACCTTTACTCTCTTACCCCCGCATCAGCAAGGTGACCAAAATATCCTCCACATTCCCCTCTGCCTCCTCTACCCCTCCAATACCCATGCCATTTCTGACTAACAGTGCTACACCACCACACCATCCCTCCTCCCTGTCTTTTCTGAACATAGTGTAGCCCTCCAGATTTAGGTCCCACTCATGCCCTTCAGTGGCCCAGGTCTCAGTGACTGCAGCCACATCTATGTCCCCCTCAGCTAGTATTGCCTGGAGCTCAGGCATTTTATTCCTAAGATCCTGGCATTTATCTGGACCACTCTCCACCCCTTTTCCCTCCTCTCCTTTCTCCTCCTCCTTGAGCTCCCATTTCTCAGCTTCTGCACCCTACCTGGTGACTCAGTTCCATATCTCCCTAGCCCCCTAGAGAAGTGGAGACCATGCCCCTCATTGATCGTATCTGCTGGCACTGCCCCTTTTTTGATCCCTCCCCCTTCACAAGTTTAAACCCCACATTTTGCTGATGAACCCAGCTAGTTTGAGCTTTAGGATTTCCTTCCCCTCCAAATGAAGGTGGAGCCTGTCCCTATCATACAGCCCTTTATCCTCCCAGGTCTTCCCCCAGTCCCCCACAAGGCCATACCCCAATTCCCCACACCACTCCCTAAGCCACTGATTTATCTCCCTAATCTTCATCTTTTCTACTCTTTCTGGTCTGAGCCTTAATTTTTTTAAGACTGAGGTGTTCCCTCTTAATTCATAGTGTTCTCTATCAAGTAAATGTTACTCCACAGCTATTCAATAATTTTTTTAATTCTTTATATCTACTGAAGCTTACTTCACAACAAGCTGCTAAAGTAGACATACCTTTAACAAAACAGAATATTTCACAAGCTTTTCTTACTCTCAAAACCCTGGAAAGCTCCAGGGGGAATGACTATCATGGCTGAGTTTTTGGCAGGCTCTTTAGCCCTTCTATCTCTCCCATTCTCCATCAGGTTTTTCAGGAAGCCGAGATGTTAGGTATTTTTCCCCTATGCTTCATGAAGCAGTTATAACTGTGCTTCCTAAGAAGGGGAAAGATCCCACAGTGGCCACAAACTATCATCTGATTTTGCTCACAAAAGTGGATGGCAAGGTTATTGTTAAAGCCTTAGCTAATCATTTGTACCCTTTCTTGTCCCAGCTCATACATCCATTTCAGGTGGGCTTTATTCCAGTTAGAGCCAGTTCAGACCATATTTGTTCCCTAATTAATTTACTGTATGTGGCTAAAGGCCTTCATACTCCTGTTGTGGTGGTAGCACTAGATTTTGAGAAGGATTTTCATTCTCTTGATTGGGATTACCTTCATGTCATTTTAGCCCATCTGGGATTGGGGCCTCATTTTCAATCATGTGTTTAATCTATTTATTCCTTTCCCACTGCTAGAGTTCTAAAAAATTATCTTCTTTCTACTTCCTTCCCATTAGCTTGGGGTACCTGTCAAGGATGCCCCCTGTCCCCCATCCTTTTCATATTAGCCATAGAACTATTAGTGGCTACAATTCGGCAACATAACAATATCATGAGTATCAAAGTGGGCTCTAGTCATTATTCCACATTCATATATACTGATGCTCTCCTGGTTCCCTTGGCTGATCTTAGTTTGTACTTATCTCCTCTTCTTTCCCTTCTTAATCACTTTTCTACTCTTTCTGGTTTAAGCCTTAATTTTTTTAAGACTGAGGTTTTCCTTCTTAATTCATACTGTTCTCCATCAATAATTTCTCCATATGCTTTAACTTGGGCACCAACTGGTTTTTTGTATTTAGCTATTAAATTTATTTCTGATATATCCAAATTGTGGGATGCCAATCTCCATCCCCATTAGAAGAGTTTAAAACTGAATGTGACAATTGGCAGCTTCTTAATCTCACTTTGGTGGGGAAAATTGCTGCCTTTGAAATGAATGCTGCTAGTAAACTTCTTTTTCCTTTTCCCACATTCCACTTTTTCTGCCTACTGTATGGCTTGTTAAGATTGACAAATTTATTGGTAATTTTTTGTGGAATGGAAAGAGCCCTAGATACAGTCACAATAAACTTTCTGTGCACTGGTCTGAAGAAGGTTGGTGTCTACCATGGATGGATGCCTACTTGTTGGATTTTAGAGCAGTGCAGACTTTATATTGGTTTTAGCTGCTATCATATCAGATGCCTCAATGGGTTATAATGGAAATTCAACAATATGATCTGTTCTCTCCACTCCTCTTTCTTTTCTCTCTCTCTCTCTTAAAAGTTTTGTGGCACACTCTACGATTGGCCCCCCTATTAAATACTGGTGAAAACTTCATCTTAAATTGCAAATTGACACTGCTCCCCCTCACTTCACTCCCCTATAGGGGAATATTAAGATAAAAGAAGGTCATAACCCTCTTTGTTACCCCTGTGGAAAGCTTAAGGAATCTATTTGCTGAAAGATCTGTTGGAACCCAATACATTAACCCTTGACTCATATAAAGGCTGTTGTGTTTGTTGGGGTCTCTTTCATTCTGATTTTTGGAAATATCTTCAGTTGCATAAAGCCATATACTATATCCTACAGATTTTGAGATCCAACACTACCATTGATATTGGGGTCTATTCACGAATGCGGGGGGGAATATGGGTGAATCTGTCCCACCATGCAGTTCAGCACCTGCCGGAGATTCACATGGGGATCGCATTCGCAAACAGTGGTTCCCACCTGGCTCCATTACATGTCCCTGCCTCCCCAGTGTGCAGGTTTATGGGGTAGTCTGATGCGGGACTGTGGACCCAGCCACACAGCCAACAGACTGCCTCGATGGGGACCTGTAGTGGATCCCTTGCACTGGTCAGATGCCATGCTACTGACAGGTGCATACACAGAAATGGATCCAAGGTGTGGGGGACCCCAGTTGACAGCCCCCCACCCTCCCAAATGTGTCCCAACAATAGGGGCTGCTACAGTGAGGAATCCATTGACCCCCACCATCCCTGCCACAATGAGCAGCAGCACCTGGGGCAGCACATAACGATTATGGCTGCCTTCAGAAGGCATAACTATCGCTCCCCCATGCAAGGCGCCCATGCCATCATGAATGGCATGGAGTGTGAACACACACCCCATGCCTGTCCCTGTGCCACCCCACACATGCAGCTGTGCATTCAGCCAGTGTGCCAGGCATGTAGGAGAGGCATAGCAGGTTTCTGAATGGTGCACAGGGGGCGTAGTGTGTGTGGCCAGATGCAGATGGGCGCATATTCCATCTGTGCCATTTGTGAATAGGACCCATTGTTTCCAGTTGGCTCTCCTATAAAAAGGCCTGGCTGGTAGAATTTATTCCTGTATTAGACATACTTTTCGCAAACAGTCCATGCAGTCTAAAATAACTTGGGAAGTTATGTTATAGACCAATATATCAAAGCCAGACTGGAAAACTTGCTGGAGTTTTGCACATAAGGCCTTTAAAGACATAAGAAGTCAATTAATACAAAACAAAATCCTACAATCCTACTATATGACACCTCATGCTCTCTACAAGGCCAAATTACTTCCCTCCAATTTTTTTTGGTGCTGCAGTGCAGCAGGTGGTAATCTCATTCATATTCTTTGGTCTTGCCCTGTAATTAAACCATTTTGACAAGTGTATGATTTATCTTCTTGGGTCATCCACAAACAGTTTCCATATTCAGTTACTTCTTTTTCTCCTTGCGATTACATCTGAAACTCCACATCTTGCTTTCTCTGAGCATAAATGGCTTGAGATGTTATGCATACAGGCCAAGAGACTAATACTTAGTAAATAGCATACTGTGCATCATCTATTCCAACCCATCAAGAACTTTTGACTACTTTGACCCACCTTAGTATTCTCGACCATTTATCTCATCTAACTACTGATTATTGAGACTAGTACTATGCCTGTTGGATTGTCTATCTTGAGTGTCTTCAGTCTTAAGTCTGGTAATAGATAAGTAAGGTAGTAACATGTCATTGTTTCCTCATGTTGTATCACTATGTTCTAATCCTCTATCTTGCTTGCTTAGCGACTATTTATTTTTCTTTGGTTCCCCTTTTCTCCTGTGCTCCTTTAATTAGGGGTGTGCAAAAAAAAACTTCTGCAAGTGGAATATAAGTGAATGTCTGACTTTCACTTTCTCGAAAGTTAGGAAATCCATTTCCAAACTTCTGCAGAAATTCCGTCTGCACTTGCCATTAGCACAAATATATAAAATTAATCCCTGGTGGCTAGCAGTCCCTCTTCCCACTAATATCCCACCCCCTGATCTGTTTAACAAAAAATAACCCTGGTGGTAAATGGTCCCTCCCCCCACCCCATCATCCACCCACCCGATAAGCAGTACACAAAAACAACCCTATTAATGGCTTGTAGTCCCTATGCAGATCATATCACTGGCCTGCCCCATATGTATTAAAAAAACTGTCCCTGGTGGCTAGTGGTCCCTCCCCCACCCGATCACCTGCCCACCTGCCCACCTGCCCACCCACCCATGTGTATTTAATAGACAGCCCTGGTGGCTAGTGGTACCTCCTGACACCCAATCACTGGCCCACCACATGTAAAAAAAGAAAAAGTTGCCAACACTGTCCTTGGTGGCTAGCAGTCCCGCCTCCCCACCCAATGACCCACTTGCCTGATGTTTAGTAAAAAGAAAACAACCATGTTGCAGAGTGGTGCCTTCCCCACCCTATCACCAGCTCACCACAGGTGTATTAAAAAAAGAACAGTTTGCCAACCCTGTCCCTGGTGGCTAGCAGTCCCTCCCCCATCCAATCACCCACCTGTCTGCAGTAATGCCCAACACCCCAACATCCCTATTTCCCCATATAGTCGAAACAATGTTTTCCTGGTAATGTAGTGAATCCCATTCCCTCCCTATCCCCGATCCAAAGTATGTCTTCTTTTTTCTTTTTCCCTTGTGTTCTACTGCCCCCCCCACCATGGTTGATAGTGTCCTACCACCCCCCCCAAATCCCAAAACTGAATGGACCACTGGCACAGCCCTCCACTCTCCTCCATGGTTGGCAGTTCACTGAGATGTGAATGAATGAGTGCATGCATTCATTCACACCTCAGTGGGCTGCAGGCCATGGAGGAGAGCAGAGGGCTAGGCTGGTGACCACTCAGTTTGGGGATGGGGGAGTGAGGTGGGAGACTACCAGCCTGGATAGTGGCCAGGTGGGCCACTAGACTGACAGGGAATCAGAAAAAAAAGACATACTTTAAATCAGGGATGGGGGGGAGTGGGATTCACTAGACCACCAGGGAAAAATAATTTCTACTATATGGGGGAATAGGGATGTGGGGTTGTTGGGCAGTGTTGCAGACAGGTGGGTGATCAGATTGGGGGAGGGAATGCTAGCCAATAGGAACAGGGTTGGCACACTGTTCTTTTTTTAATACATTTACAGTGGGCCAGTGATTGGGCAGGGGAAGGACCACTCACCAACAGGGTCATTTCCTTTTTACTAACCATTGAGTGGGTAGGTCATCAGGTAGGGGGAGGGACCACTAGACACCAGGGACAGGGTTGGCAACTTTTGTTTTTTGTTACATGTGGTGGGCCAGTTACTGGATGTCAGGAGAGAGCACTAGCCTCCAGATCTTTGTATTAAATACACATGGTTGGGCTGGTGATCAGGCAGAGGAAGGACTGCTAGCCATGGGGTTGAGGGGTATGTGTATTTACATCTGGGGCAGGTGGAACAGGGCAACATTTCACCCAAGCATTTGGCAGCTTTGTGCTCTGCCATAAGCAGAAGCTCAGAAACTTCCGCAAAAGCTGCCAAATTTCACAAAAGTTCTGCTTAGGCAAAATTGGCAACTTTTGCACACCTCTGGCTTTAATGGTTTTGGCTGTGGTTGTGTTGTTGTCCTGGTTGCTATCATGCATGTTTTTAATAACTGTTAAATTGTAATGCCATATTAGTTGTAATAAGTTTCCAATATGTATCCTACTACAATGTATATATTTAGTCATTTATCATTATATATTGTTGGCATTCTCTTTTTTTAAAAAAAAAAGAAAGAAAGAAATATAAGGGATAATGAGAAGACTTACACTATGACTTTTGGTACAATGGAGCTAGAGATGGTGAAGGAAAGAAGAAGGAAGCAGAAGGAACTCATGTGATGAGGCAACATTCAAAACCAAAAAAGGGCTGCTAGCAACAGATGTGCTTACATTCAAAAACACAAATTACACAGCTGACTAGATTTAGAAATACTGTATAAAACTGCCTGGTTGATACAACAGTATCATGTTAATGCAACATGCAGTTCAGTAGTGTAGTCAAGGAGGAGTCAAGTTCTGCTAATGCAACCATATGGACATTTTTAATCAGTATGCCACTCTGCTTGGCTACTCAGTGTACTAATGGTCTATGTGTGATGATGGATCAAGGATGCCATAACTGAAGTACCTTGCTTTATGTTACTGAGAGCTCTGTGTTAATAACTGACATGTTGTGGATGTGCTTATGGAATGCCGTGTTCTTAGAGATGGTTTAATGGTGTTGTTTAAGTGCTTTTAGTACTAGTCTGAACACCTTTTGTTGTCAAATAGTAGCAAATAACAAATAAGACATGGGACCTAAATAAATTGTGTTGCATTGTTGCCAGCTCTGTGGCACTCATTGGGTGTCTTTGATCTATTTATTGAACACCAGATTCTTGGAAGCCAGTTTAGTGGTGTCATTTACCTGCTTGTAAAGGTATTCTTAACAATGTCAACTTTCTTAGGCAAAGTCCAATACTAAGTAATAATAACAACCTGTGGGACATGACAAAGTACTTTGCATTGCATTGCAGACAGTTCTGTGTGGGTCTTTGAAGTGTCATTGAGGTGTTTATGGAACACCATATCCAAAGAGGATTTAATCAAGTAATTTAAGAGTTGTTTGAATAATTCTTAACAAAAACACTTTTCCTGACCAAATACTGAATACAGAATACCTGTGACCTGAATACCAAATATTTAGAAAAGAGTATTTGCACAAACCTACATTTAAGCAGACTATATTCTGCACCTATGTTAGTGAGTTTAGCAGCAACTAGACATGCTAAATGAATGAAATCTAGTAGCTTCCTGAGCTGCCTTATGCTTCCATTAACAATTGAATCAGCTGTTCTTTTGCTGATAATTATTCAGAAGGGAAATATTTTCATGCAGGATCTGTACAGATATCTACTGGAGCGGAAAAGTTACAAAGAAGCATATGTGACCATTCCAGTTATTGATAGGGCAGACATTTTCCCAATAGAAATCTGATTCAATGTTCAACATAAATTAACTGATCTTATGCTCTCCACCTTCATAAGAGCAATAAAACCCCCAAAGGGTATGGTTACACTGCAACCATATTTAACAAGTGATTAATGCAATCCAGTTGTTAAAAAGTGTGAATGTAAGAAAATATTTGCTGATATATTTTTACATGTTAATGTAGAGAGAATGGAATCTGCTGTACTTAGAACTAAAGAACTTTGATGGTGGTTTTCTTATTACTGTCATATGATCCTGTATTACAGCAGTGCCACTCAACACTGACTGCACTATTCTGATGATATCACATATTATTACTAATGGCAGACTGCTCCTCACTTTAGATTTGCAGAGTTAGAAACTATTGCAATAGATCTCACTATAAACAGATATTGTGATCAATACTGACACCACTGTATCTTCATCATTAGTAAGGTGTGTTCTGAATCTAGACAAAATCATACAGTAACTCTATTAAATAAGATTTTCTTATTCTCTGTTTACAGGAAGTCTTTCCTCTGTATGGTGATGTACCACAAAACATATGAAGTACATGCATTATTGTGTCTTTTTTACCAGTTTTTGAACAGACTCAGTTGCGGAAATTTGTAAAAGCAGGCCTCACTGAAAATTAGATGATGCGTCTTAGTTGGGCTATCCTGGGTGCATACAATATGTTGTAAGACTAAACTCAAAAATATGTATAAAAAGAACAACAGAATAGGCATTTCATCCCCTACCCTTGTAACAGTTGCAGTCATGCTCATTTTTAATTAAAGGGGAACTGTCAGCTCCCCTGAAACAAAAGCATGGTACCTATATATGCTGCTTAGCTAAAACGAACTATGGTGATTTTTTTTAATAACTTATGGCACTGATATCTAAATACTTATCTGGTTGGTCTTGTGATGCCCCCCCAGCCATTATTTTCCCACATTCCGCTGTGGCCAGCCTCTGGTGACGCACCTGATTAACTAAGCCGTGAGGGACTACTATGTGTAGCACATATACAGTGCATTTTTGTAAAGTTTAGTGCTAGTACTGATCGACTGAAAGCGCTTTCCTCAGTTGATAGGTACTGGTGTTAGAAGTGCACACACATGCTGCACACACGTGCTGTATTTGTTTAAATCTTTTCAGACACTATAGTGGCACTGTGTCAAATAATGGCAATCGAGGGATCACAGGATCAACCAGATAACCATTAAGATTTCAGTCCTGTAAATTATTAAAAAATTGTCAGTATAGTACATTTTAGAAAAGTGGGATTTATAGGTATCCCATTTTTGTTCATGAGAAGCTGACAATTTCCCATTAACTTGGCCTTACATAGACTGACAGATTAGTGGAAATAAAGTGATAAGTTTCCTAAAGGAGATGGTGTCCTGTTGACCAGAACAAGTTGGACTCTGTTTAGCAAAGCAAAGCAAAAGCAAAGCAAATTTTATTTATATTGCACCTTTCATAACCAAGGTGCTGTACAAAATATAAAATGACAGCATAAACCATAAATATTTTAAAACAATCATTCAATTTAACAACTAGTGAGGGAATGCCAATGTAAATGAATATGTTTTCAGCAGAGATTTAAAACTGCTGATGGTCAGGCATTCTCTTAACTGATGAGGTAGAGAATTCCACAAGGTTGGTGCTACAAATGAAAAAGTACAAGCTCCTGATGTTTTAAGACAAACTTTGGGAATCTCTAGCAATCCCTCATCAGCAGATTGGAGAGGGTGACTGGGGGAGTAGGGAGTCAGAAACTCTTTCAGGTAGTTGGGTCCCTGCTCATGTAGAACTTTGGAGGTAAGCAAACCTACCTTATAGATGATCCACCACTGAACTGGCAGCCAATGTAGTTCGCACAGCACAGGCATGGTATGACTGGTCCTAAGGGTACAAGTCAACAGCCTGGCCACAGTGTTCTACACCAGCTGCAGGCAGTGGATATCAACCCCAGGCAGCCCTAGGTAGAGGGCATTGCAGTAGTCAAGACAGGTGCTAATGAAAGCATGGACCAATGTTGGAAGGTTACCCGGTGGAATCAAGTGTTTCACCTGGGCAACATTCCTCAGATGGTAAAATGAGGATTTTACCACAGCTGACACCTGAGACTTAAGGGTCAATCCATCATCAAAAATAACACCCAGGTTACGCACCCGATCTGAGGTAATGAGGTGGACTTCATTGAGCCACATGCCCAACATGAGTCCACTCCAAAACCCACCCCTGGGTGACCTGTCTCCACAACCAGCACCTCAGTCTTATCTGGATTTAATCTCAACCAACTCAAGCTCATCCAGTCTTTGATCTTAGAGAGGCAGGTATTTAGCACAGAGATCACATCAACCTGTCTGGGCACAAAGGACATATATAGCTGAGTATCATCTGTGTAGCATTGGAAACTCAAGCCGTATCACCTATGAGATCTCCTAATGGCAGCATATACACTGCAAACAACATGGGTGCCAGTATGGAACCCTGCAGGACCCCACAGGACAGGGAGAAGGTGTCTGAAGAATAAATTCTGGTGACCACGCTCTAAGACCTACCTATGAGGAAGGATCAAAACCATTCAAGGACTGTACCAGACAGTCCACAAAGGAATCAGAGGGTTTCCAAAAGTACCTCATGGTCCACAGTGTCAAAAGCTGCTGAGAGATTGAGAAGGACCAAGATGGTATGAGCCTTTTGATCTCTAGCCATCAGGAGGTCATTTAATACCCGAACAAGGACAGTCTCAATGCTATGTCTCTTCCTGAAACCAGACTGGAGAGCTTCATAGACATTATGAGTTAACAAATGATCATCCAGTTGCATCACAACCACCTTTTAATAACCTTCCCCACAAATGGAAGGTTAGAGACAGGTCGGTAGTTAGCAGGATTGATGGGGTCCAAGGAAGGTTTTTTAAGGAATGGTCAAATGACCACCGCCTTTAGGGGCTCTGGAAAGATTCCCCTCTTCAAGGATTTCCTTGCAATTTCAGCTAGGATAGGGCAGGTGACATCTACACAACCCAATAAAAGGGGGGTAGGGCCTGGATCCAAACTACAACAGGTTGGGTGCAAGGTCTGGACAATCTTCAAAATGTCCATGAAATCTGTCCAGACAGACCAGGTATTCACCACCTCCCATTGACCTCCACAGCCCCTCATAGAGAGAGCCGGGCTAATTCCGGACCCGATGCCGGCAACCTTATCTGCGAAAAACCAAGCTAGCTTGTCACACTCAATTTGTGAAAAAGCTCTTCCTGACTGGAGACAGATTGGATTGCACAATCTGTCAACAGTTTGAAAAAGTTGAGCTGGTCGGTTCTGCACTGCAGAAATCTCCCTGGACAGGAACTCTGCCTACTTATGGGTGATTTCTGATTGATAGCCCTTATAATGTTCCATCAGTCTAAGCCTGTCAGCATCCAGGCAAGACTTCTGCCATGCTCTCTCCAGCCTTCGACCAACCCACCTCAACTCCTTCAAGGACCCATCAAACCAAGGGGACCTTGGGCGAAGAGTGAGTGGTCAAACACGAACAGGAGCAATCAAGTCCAAGGTCTCTCCCATGGCCTTATTATAATCTAGCATGAGATCCCCTGGACTCATGCTTTCACCCAGCAATCCTGACATGTCCAGTACTACTGATAGACCATCTGAGGTAACTCCTCTTAAAGGACGGTACCGGACCATCTCCACAGGGGTAGGTCCATTTAGGGGATCCCAAAACTAAACCCTATGATGTGATAGTCAGACCAACTGACTGGTTCCATCCTCAGATTGGTGAACTCCATCCCCAGAAGGAACAGCAGATCCAGTGAGTGACCTCCTATATGGGTAGAGGTGGTAACTACCTGTGTAAGGCCCAGTGTTCTCATTAACTGAAGGAGATTTGACCAAACTGTGAGAGTTCATCATCAACCCAGGCATTGAAGTCCCCCAGAATTATTAATCTGGGAGACTCCAACACCATATCGACGATGAAGTCCACAATCTCCTGCAGGAATACACCCCTATCACCTGGTGGATGGTAAATGAGGAGTATCCTGCAGCCTACATCCTCACCCATAAGACACTCAAAGGATCTGGTGGTCCCCACTGGAACATCCACAAGGCCTAGTTCAGTCTTAAAAAAGATGGCTACACCCCCACCCCTATGATCCAACCTTGGTCGGTGAATCACCGAAAACCCAGCTAGAACTGCAGAGGCCAATACTGGGCTTGCATTTTCATCCAGCCAGGTCTCAGTGATACATGCTAGGTCCATCATTTCAACAGCATCAGCTATAATAGTTGTCTTATTTTTGATGGACCTCGCATTACATAACACTGCCTGGGTTGTATGAGATGCTGGGGAAGACCTCGACTCCTGACCAGCTTCAGTTTCTGGGCCCTTGGGTATGGTGATAAGACAGGGACTACCTCTGTCCTGACACCATTTCACCCCAGGGCATCGCCTGGTCCCCACCACCTCAATATGACCCCCCCTTTCAATTTCCCCACCAAGCCCAGCCCTGCCCCCCTTCCTGCACCTCCTAGCAATCCAGAGGGATTGACAATGTTTATAGGTCTCCATTGATAAAGAAGGGCAGTCAAATGGGTGCAGTTCCCTGAGCCTGGTTGGGGAATACTTCCTGACCATCATTTGACCCTTCTTACACATATTAAAACAATCTATTTACACACACCCCAAAAAATAAATTCAATTCAAAATAACAAAAATCATCAGCCCCCAAGGCCCTCTCATACCCTAAGGCAGGCCAACAAAATACAGATACATTACCCCCTTCAGAAAACTCCTCTCTCTCTCTCTCTCTCTCTCTCTCTCCCTCTCTCACTGAGAGGGTGGAGTATCCTGCAATTAAGCTAAATCAAACTAATATATAAATAACTCTACCTACCCACCCCACACCTACCAAAACTACAATATAATATACTATAAAATAAAAATTATAAATAGACACATCAAGTTTAAACTGTCAAACTGGTCACCAAAATCTCGAACAACAATGGTAGACCAGATATAGTCCAGAACATTAAGATCACTAAAGGAAAGAATTTTCCTGTAATACAGTTTCCAAAGAATTTGCAGAAAAGGAGGGCTCTCACCACCTCCAATTCATTAAAGTCACAGACTGTCACAAAAAGGCAAATTAACCAGTACCACAAATGCCACAGAGGATTTGTTGATAAAGAGGAGGACTCTCGCCACCTCCTCTTCATTGAAATTAATCCAACAAAGTACATCCTTCAATAGACAGAGTTCAGCCGAATAAAATAAAATCTCCAAAAAGAGGCCCTCTCACTGTCTCCCCAAGCGAGTTAGAATTCATAAGCTTAAATAAAAGCCAGGTAAAACTGCATGACAGTCAGCAAACAGACAGACTAGTCACATTTATAAAATGATGGTGACAGGATCTTCTTGGTTCAAATGAGGCCAAAAACCAAACCAAACCAGGGCAGGTCCAGGTATATGCAACTGTTCCCCCCACCTGGATCACCAGGTAAAGCCCAGTATCCACCAAGCAACCTCCGCAACCCTGGAGGTCCCGTGAGTACCAATCCTCTGGTAAGCACTCCCGACCCTCCAAGGGAAAAACAGGTGCCCCCCGCACACATCTCTAGGTTAGCAGGGCTGGCTGAACCTCTTGTCTTCCTTCTCCTCTTCCTTTCTTCAACTGCAACACAGCACCAAATAATTAAAATAATTCTCCAACATCAAAACAAGTAAAAATCCTCAATTCAATCATTCTTCTGACTAGTTACAGCAAACAAGTGGAATCCCAGGACTCCAAAAGGTAGAGGCTAAGGAAGTCAGTGCTAATACCAGCAAAAAATTGGAGCAGACACAAAAACAGCTCCTAAGCACTTTCCCAAACACTTCGTCATGTTCTCCTGCTGCAACGGGAAACTCCAATAGTCCTGTAAAGCACCGCTCCAGAGCCTAATGTTCCCAAATCTCAACTTACTGAACACAGACCTCAGAACGACGGCACTATGAACTTAACTAATGGGCATTAAAGCTCAGCAAATAAATTAAAACAGAATAAAACCAAAGTCTGCAGAACTGAAATTCATGACTGGCCCAGCGTGGCTACCATCTTAGGTTCTGTTTGGGAGATTGCAGAGAATAGATCCCAGCCAGTTCAGTGTACACATGCACAAACATCAAGAGTCAATGCCTACATCAAAAAGAGAACTAGACTGAAGTTAAATACAACTTAGTCTAATGGTCAGAGCACAAACTTAGGAACTGGGAGATGGCAGGTTCAAACCTTGCTAGAGCCAAAATGATCACTGTGACTTTGGACAAGTCATTTACACTTTCAGTGCTCCAGTACACTCAGCTGAAGGAAGTTAGAAGAAGCTGGACCACACTGGAAACAAAATGGTGCATCTTAGTCGGGCTATCCTGGGTAAATAATTTGTAAAAACAAAAAGAGAGAGACTGAAGTAGAGCACTTCCATGATTTCCTATTCCCAACATGTCACAGGCAGAGCCAAGGATTCATTGTGAATGAAAGAAGGTCTGAATGTTTAGGAAGAGCACTGATAATTGCTACTCTGTCTTTCAGATTTTATAGGGATTGTACTTTCTAGTTTTTCTTAACATCCTAATTGTACAGGATGAAAGAAAGCTAATAATATAGCAACTTTGGGTAAAATGAAAATAGAGCAGGAAATAATTTATATACCAAAATATTTATTATGTACATGGGCAGCTTTGGTATAAAATGCCAAATCCAGACAATTTTGTGATTTTCATGACTGCCCACACATTCAGATTCCAGAATTGTACCATTTTATCCATTTAACACCATAAATCTGTTGCTCTTTATGCTGATAGGTTAACAAAGAATAATTTAGGGGCTCATTCACCCCTGAATTAAACTGAAGTCAGTATTCCAGAATTCCAATAGTCATGGATATGATATAAAAACTAAATGTACGAGGATCTTTGATGTCATACATGTATATAATGGTAATCTACAGTTTGTTAAAACTGGTTAGAAACAGAACTAGCTAGTTATGATTAAGGGGAGATGTGGCCCTTTCCGGTAACTTGATCACAACTGGCAGCACAGGTGGTCCCTGTCACAGAGTGCACATTAAAACCATATCTACAGTGGTAACCATCACCATAAGTAGTTATGGCACACCACCTGGTGTGCCATATCCTGATATTGGCTGGAAAAACTGTGTTTAGATGAATGTGGCTTTTCAGATATTTACCAATAGTGCTGCTTCCGGTAGCCTACCACATAGCAATGGCAACTATTGCTTTATGGTAGGTACAGTATATTGCTTTGTTATATCTGATTTTCAACAGTTATTCAAGCTTACAAAGTCATAATAATACACAAAATAGGTGATCTGATACATGTTATGGTACCAACAGAGATTTACAGAAAACCCTTAAGCTTTTGAACCTACATAGTTCTTCAGATTTAAAATGGCAGGTTTAGAAAAAAAAACATTTTACCCAGGAATGTGACAGATTAGTGAAGTAATTAGAGGAGAAAAACAACCAAACAGGGATAAGAAAATGTTCTTGAAACTCTAGTTACATGTAGGACAAATGTCACATAATCGAATGCTATGTAGTTGTAGGTCTACAAATTATCTAATGTTAAATGTCTTACTTTTATGTATTTATTCTAGTGTATTACAAGGAAGGCATACTGAGCAGTATAGCTTGCTTCCAGGTGTGTACTGCTCAATATGACTTCCTGGTGAAACTTACTACACAGAAGTTGAAGACTGTGTGCGTGTGCGTGTGTGTGTGCCTCTGTCTGTGTGTTTAGCACTTGAAACAGCAGTTATGCATGTGTGAATCTAAAGATCATGGAATCACCATCAACCAGATAACGTTATTATAATGATATGTTTTAGCATGTTTTTCTTACCATTTTTTTCTAGTTGCAGGTCAGTATGCACAAGTTACATTTAAAATACAGGACAAAGTAGGATTTGGCTGATTTGGGGCTACTATGAATTAGTGACTATGGTTTCAACATGTTTTGGTTGAAATAATTTATTTCTTTTTTTGGTGGGGTGAGCTGAGGACACTGTATGTTTATTTCTGGTCAGCTACCAGCAGTACCCCTGTAATATATAAGAATACTGAACAAGTTCCTTTTTTGATATTGTATCTTAGCTAATAGTAATAGCATGTATTACCCTATTTATTTTAGGTATGTTTGTATTTATTCATATCTTTATTTATGTCAAAAATTTTACCAGGAATGTAACTGTGAAATACATGAAGATGCCCTATGAGCTCTGAGGTGATGACCCATATTTCTAGCTCTTTTTGGGCCTTCTTTGTAGATCAATTAGTTAGGACCACACAAGAGACAATGGAAACATTCAGGGGCTTCTACATTAAATTATATATGTCCTCTCCCCAACCAGCTAACTCCTTGATTGAAAGCTTTTCTTTCCGGATATCACTTCCCAATATTTCTCAGAATTGCTCCAAAAAACTCCTGGCACCAATTACAATGGGGGAACTTAAGGCAACTATTTCATGTAGCAAAACTTTAAAGTACATTGGTACTGGATGGATTCCCTTCAGAATGGTACAAAACCTTTTTTTAAGAAGCTTTCCCCCTCCCTTGTGGCTTTTTTTCATCAGGTACAGGGGCAAACCCCCCTGGCCTATGCCATGATATCTCCTATTTTAAAACTGGGTAAAGATCCTAGCTTAGCTGCCTCATATAGACCAATCTCCATCTTGAATATGGGCTATAAATTATTTATGTCCATATGGGCATATAGAATTGAGGAGATATTACCCTACATAATACATTCTGACCAACTGGGATTTATCTGTTCTAGACAGACAGTAGACAATATTCAGTACTAGGACCGGTCCTCTTCAATGTCCTTATAAACAACATTGCAGAGGGACTGGAAGGAAAAGTATGTCTCTTTGCAGATGACACAAAGACTTGAAACAGAGTTGATACACAAGATGGGGTGAAAAGAATGAAAAGGGACTTGGCAAGGTTGGAGGAATGGTCAAATATATGGCAGCTTAGATTCAATGCTAAGAAGTGCAAGGTATTGTATCTGGGAAACAAAAACCAATGGGAAAAGTACACAATGGGGTTTGAGATACTAACAACAACAAAAATGGAAAGGTACCTGGGCGTAGACATATTAGATGACCTAAAGGTTGGCAAGCAATGTGAGAGGGCAGTAAGGAGGGCTGGGGGATACTGGGATGCATAGGGAGAGGCATCACCAGTAGAAAACAGGAAGTTGTTATCCCTCTGTACAGACAACAGGTGAGGCCCCATCTGGAGTACTGTGTGCAGTTCTGGAGACTCAGTCTCCACAAAGACATAAACAGGATGGAGGCAGTCCAGAAGAGGGCAACTAAAATGGTGCAGGGTCTGCACTGGAAGACATATGAAGAAAGACTTAAGGAGCTTAATATTTATAGCCTTGAGGAAAGGAGGGAGAGGGGGGACATGATAGAAACGTCCAAGTACCTCAAGGGAATCAACAAAGTCCAAGAGGGTAGCATCTTTCAGAAAAAGAGGTGTGCAAGAACAAGGGGGCACAATTTGAAGATAATGGGGGGGATGGCTCAGAGGTAATATGAGTAAGTATTTTTTCATAGAGAGGGTTGTGAATGCATGGAACAGCCTTCCGTAGGAGGTTGTGGAGTCAAAAACATGGTGGAATTCAAGCATGTATGGGACAGTCATAAGGCAATTCTAGGGGGTGGGGGTAAGAAGACATAAGCTGTTGGTTAAATAAGATCTGCAGCTTATCCATTAGGTAGGGAAATGGGCAGACTGGGTGGGTTAAGTGGTCCTTATCTGCCATCAAATTCTATGTTTCTATAGAATCATTCCCTTAATGAATCACATAAACCACAGAACTATTCTGGCCTCCTTGGTCAGCTTAGATGCTGACAAGGCCTTTGATCGGGTCTCCTGGATGTTCCTATGGAAGACATTGGATAGTTTTGGATTCCTGAAGGAATTTGAAAGATTGCTTCAAAGAATTTACACTGCACCCTGGGCCTTTATTAAGATTAATGGCAAACTCTTTCCCCTAATTCCTCTAGCTTGGGGGACTCGACAAGGTTGTCCTTTATCCCATCTCTGTTTTGCCCTATATATAGAGTTCCTAGCAGAAGGATTAAGAACACACCCAAATATACAGGGTATCCCTTTGAGAGGAAGAGCTTTTACTCTTTATTTATATGCAGATGATAAATTACTAACTCTTTTGGAACCTGGAAAATCCATCCCAGCCATGCTAAAAGTATTACAAATGTTTGCTACCCATTCTGGTTATATAATAAATGTCCAGGAAAACAGAGATTTTGACTCTTAACTTTTCTCCATCACAATTCATGAAGACTATTTTCCCCTCCCACTGCAGATGCAATAAATTTTAATATTTAGGGGTGATTTTTCCCCAGAACTTAGCTCATTTAGAGCTCCTGAATTACAAACCAGTGACACAAGATAGGAAAATGGTCCCAATTGCATCTTGCATTTTTCTCAAGAATTGAAGCTATTCTGGTGACTACTTTTCCCAAATTATTAATTTTTTTTCAAACTTTACCAATAGCCCCCTCCCAGTTTTATTTCACAACCTGGAACAGAATTTTCTACAGATTCATCTGGGAAGGTCGTCGTCCTAGAATCAGCTGATCGCTTATGCAATTACCGGTAGACAAGGGAGGTGTCAGCCTCCCAAACCTATTAGAATACCATAGAGCTGTTATATGTAAAACAATCCTGACATAGTTTAATGATAATTATGAAGTTCCCTGGAAATTTATTGAATTTATTCTGAATGATTTGTTTGATACTGCCCCTATAGTATTCGCTCCATTTACAGCCCAACCAATGTTAAAAAGTTTCTCATTTGGTACAAGACATACCCACTTTTAGCTTTGTATGAGATAAGAGCCCAGGGAAGGTTTGCCCAGAACTTTTGTTATTTCTGATTATTAATTTCTGAACAAGAATTTTTACCAGTACAAATGGATTTAACTTTTAGTAGATGGCATTGGCAGGGCTTGTCTTACATATACCAGTTCCTGGACTTGAAGGGGGTAGTACCTTTTGTCACACTACAGGCAGACCACCACCTACCACATCAGGATAATTTTCAGTATTTTCATGTCTGGGATTTCCTGATGCAGAAGAGCCCTCCTTGTAATATATTGCCAAATCCCATTCCATAACTAATGCAGCTTATGCTTGGGGCACTGAGGGGATATCAGGTGTCACATTTAGTAATCCTAGCCTATAAAGTTCTTTAAGATCATTGGGAGGAATCTACATAAACAATCCTTGAGGCATGGAATGGGGAGCTTACCATTGACATTTCTTGTGAAAAATGGTTGGAACCAATCCTTCCCTCAATGAAAATTTGCAGTCCTCATATTGGAGGAAGTTTATTTGGAAATGCAGGGTCCATTTTTTTTAATACTGTACCCTTGATAAATTGATAAAATATCTACCAGTAGTTTATGGAATTTGTTGGAGGCACTGTGGGTAACCAGCGAGCAAACACAGTTCATATTTTTGGGAATTGTCCAGCTATTTCAGTAACATAGAAACACAGACTTTGATGGCAGATAAGGACCACTTGGCCCACCCTGTCTACCCATTTCCCTACCTATTGGATAAGCTTCAGATTCTAGTTAACCAACAGCCTACTTCCTGCAACCCCCCCCCACTATAATTGCCTTATGTCTGTCCCATGCATGTTTGAACTCCCCCACTGTTTTAGACCCCACAGCCTCTCCAGGAAGGCAGTTCCATGCAGCCACCACTCTCTCCATGAAAAAAAATTCCTCACATTAGCTGTCCACCCACTATCTTTAAATTGTGCCCCCTTGTTCTTACACATCTCTTTTTCTGAAAGATGCTACCCTCCTGGACTTTGTTGATTCCCTTGAGGTACTTAAATGTTTCTATCATGTCCCCCCATCCCTCCTTTCATCAAGGGTATACATATTAATGTTGTATTATCATCTAGAATATATAGAAGAACCAGTTGTGGTGAAATACTTAAATTCTCACTGGTCAGTTATATCAAGCTTGAACCCACATCCTGCCCATTTCCTCACATTACCCCTGAGCCATCCCCCCTCTATCTTTAAATAAACAATTTAAAAAAACATTGTTGCATCATCATCTAGAAATGTCAGTGGCAAGCTCCCCATTCCATGCCTTAAGGAAAGTTAATGTAGATTTCTCCCAGTGATCTTGAAGAATTATCCAGTACTGGCAGGATGTGGGTTCAAGCTTGATACAACTGACCAGTGAGAATTTAAGTATTTCACCACAACTGGTTCTTCTATATATTCTAGATGATAATATAACTCTACTCCGCAGGAATAAGTTACATCAGTATTTAGCTGCAGCAAAAAAGGTGATTACTCGCCTGTGGCACAATTCTTCCCCTCCGACACTGGCTCAATGGCATGAGGTAATGAATGAAGTCTATTTTTTAGAACACACAATTGCTAAACACCTGGGTAAATCACACCAATTCGAAATATCCTGGAGAAAGTGGGTACTCTATATGTTGCAAATAGATGAGTCTTGTGTCCCATGAGAAGGTTTGGGGTTACACAATGGATTAGGATGTTTCCTTGCTGCTCCCCCATGGTCCTTAAATTTCTTTTTCATTGTATTGCAATAGCTAATATGTGCAGTGGTTTGTATCACTGAACTAGTTTGATCAATGTAATTCCTGAGAATAAATTGATATGTATATTATTTTGTACCTTGTTATGAAGGAGAGAATAAATAAACAATTAAAAAAAAAAGTTTTACCAGAAGAAATGTACTGAGCAGATACCAGCTTGCTTCTGTGTGCATGCTGGGGATGGAGGGGTACAGAGTATATTACAAAAGGCAGAAAAATAAGATAGTAATTAACAGCATTACAAAACTAGTAGTCATATACAGCAATACAGCACATCGAATGAGCATAATTATAAACATTATAAGGTAAAACAATACAGCAGGTACTTCTGGTAGATAAATTTGAGCTTAAATAGGTAGTGGGAAAATACCCATCGAGGCATTGTGGGGGGGGCTAGGTAGGCAATAACAGCACCAGTACATCAGAGCAAGATGTAAAAACAGAAACACAGGCTACAACATGTAATGTGGAGGGCTTTGCCACCAACACCCACCATGTGGGGGGCTTCACCCCTGCATCCCTAACTGGAATATAAACAGACTCCACATTGCACAAATCACAGATACATCAGCACAAGTCAGAGACGGTACCCAAATGAGCCATGCTGTTTTTGTACCAGTCATTATTTTCACACGTGCTGTTATTCTTGAGCCATTTTCACTGGACATTGAGGCTGAGCAAGGTGGTCAGGGCAGTATGAGCAGGAGGAGGAGGAAGACGGAGATTAAAGAGGAAGGGGTCATGGACAGTTACATGTGAGAGGTGAAAAGTTATAAAGAAGAGACTTAGGGGGGCCGGAGAATTAATCACCTGCACCAGGATCTGAACCCGGCACCATAGCCTCTTGAGGCAGTGGTTCATGCCAGTACACCACAAGGCCAGCTCAACAGAATCTGACCAAACTCTCCTCTTCACCCTGTGAATAGCAGTGCTTTTATTCCTCTGCTCTACTAACTAGAATCCACAGCCCTTTTCGCTCTACACGTGAGCGGTATTATTGAGTCACTCATTCTTGTAGCGCTCAATAATACATTCTCATATTGGGTGATACCATAAGTACAAATCAGTTAAAAAAAATACAAAATCAATATTAGGAAAGAAAAAAAAATGAATTTAAAATTGCACATATCAAGGATGGTGGAAGAGCTTTTACACATACATCAATAACAAAAAAAGTACTGAAAATATCATTAGATCTTTAAATGTTAATAACATGGAGGTATCTGAGCCACACACCATGGCTCATAAATTTAACGAGTACTTCTGCTCAGTGTATGGTAATGGGCCTCCTAGGACAGTTACAATGTGTATTGCTAATCTATCAAGTACCTTACCTGAAATAACTTGAAAGGAAATCAGGGAAAGGTTAAAAGAAATTTTAAACTAATAAATCACCAAGTCCAGATTCACTACGTCCAAGGCTGATAAAGGAACTGGAAAGTTGGCTTATTATCCCTTTGCACAAAATATATAATATGTCTCTCAGCATGTGTGAAATCCCACTTTACTGGAAAACTGCCATTGTGGTTCCTATTTATAAGAAGGGAGATAAGGGGAACATGACCAATTACAGGCCCATAAACCTTATGAGCATATTGGGTAAAGTTAATGAGGCTTGTAGAATCCAGCAAGTCATGGCACTCACTCAGAACCAAAATGAAAGGTGGAAACAGCAATAAAGTGCATAGAAAAATGCCTTTAATTCAGCAGGAAGTAGAAAAAAGCAGTACAAACTCAGCAAAGATCTTACGTTTCACCCAAGTGTGGGCTTTATCAAACAAGCTTGTATTAAGGACAGAATGGAACAGGAAATTACCAACTAACAGCTTAAGGATAATACCCAGCATAGTTTTATAAACAATAGATCATCCCTCACAAGTAGCCTAGTGTTTTATGAAAAGTGAGTGGGCTACTAGATAAAAAATCCCCAGTTGATGCTATCTATTTAGTCATTTGTAAAGCATTTGACAAAGTCCTGTATTCAGCCCTGTTTGAAAAATGCATAGGTTTGGAATTAATAGGACTATTGTGAACTGGGTGGAGGCCTGGTTAAGCAATAGGACCCAGACTGTAAGAATTAGGGGGCATTTGTCAAGAGTAGGATACGTCACCAGTGGGGTGCCACAGGAATCGATGCTGGGACCTGCCCTGTTCTCTCTGTTTATCTCTGACATGACCACTAATGTCAGCAGTTTTTCTATCAAGTTTGCTGACAATACTAAGATTGCAGCTGAGGTGAAAAATGACTTGGGAATGGAAACATTATGTAAAGACTTTACAAGACTAGAGGAATGGGCAATGCTGAATGGAATGACATTTAATACAGATAAATGTGTGGCCATGCATCTGGGAGAGTCGAACATCTGTAATATATATTCACTAAATGGGAAGATATTAAAATCAGTAGATAGTGAAAAAGATTTGGGAGTGATTATACCAAAGAATCTTAAGTTCAGTGACCACTGCAACACAGTAGTTGAAAAATCAAATCAAATTATAGGCTGCATTAAAAAATCATTTTTATCTAGGAATAGGTCTTGAATCTTTCCCCTCTATAGGGCTCAAGTTCATCCCCATCTGGACTACTGCTCTCCATTGTGGAACTCTCAGCTGCATAAGGACATTAAGAGTATCGAGGAGGTCCAAAGGAGAATAACAAAAATGGTAGATGTACTGCATAATAAAACATGCGAACAAAGGTTTACTGATCTCAACCTATAGCCACTGGAACTTAGGCATATTAGGGGAGTCCTTTAACAGATATATTGAATATCAAGGGACAGCCAACTCCTTGATGATCTGGGATTAATAGAAAATCACAGGGCTCTCTCTCTCAGAAGTCATAGTCGTCAGCTAATGCTGACTTACCCAAAACTGGACAGTAGAAGATATTTCTACACATGAAGGATTGTACTGCTATGGAACTCCCTGCCAAGAGAAGTGGTGGAAGCAGATACTTTTGTTAGCTTCAAAACTAAATTAGACAAACACCTACTAAAACCTATGGGCACATGATGACCCGCCTTCATGGGAGATGTACTATGATGGGCATAATTAGCCTTCTGTGCATCTGTCATATCCTAATATGAGTCCAAGTATGATATGGGAAGACAGCTTGACTGACAATAGATTCCCAAGATGGAATAGAAAGGGAATGGGAAACATTGCTGCAGAGAGGGTAGGAGGACACAGCAAGTCACCTGACTCAGCTCTTCCCATGAAAGAGTATGCTGTGAGTTACATGGCAGCTTCTCCAATGGCAGAACAGTACGCATTAAGTCCCCTGAAACAGCTTCTCTAATGGAGGAAGAGAATAATGCAGACACCTGACATAGTTCTTCCCATGGTGAAAAGTACACAGCATACATATTGTAAAGCATCCAACCAACTTCCAAATATTTTTGAGCACATTAGAGGACCCATTTTTCGTGAGGACCAATTTATTTTTGATACCCATGTGCCGAGTGATCCTCATATAATGACTTGAGTCCCGTGACCACTCACATTTTGTATGATTCCAACAGATCTGCACAAAAAAAGGTATTGTGGGCTGCAATATCTATGGCACTCCCTACCCATTACCTCATGAGTTGTGTCCACCTGATCTGCTGCTGGTGCACATGTATTGTAACTTCAATTTGAACTTCAGTAGCCTCTAACCATTCAGCTGTCCCATGTATTTAAGTTTTGTCATATGCCTCAATCAGGCTGCATCACATTCATCTAGCTCTTCTTTTCAGCAACAGCTTTAATGTCACATTTTGATCAAAGGTAGGAGAGTTTTCAGATTCCTGTTTTACTTACTTTTGGTCTGTCATGCTCCCTAACCTGTCCCTAGACTTCACACTCTCCCACCGGGGCTCCAAGGCCATGTTTGGCGTCGAGATGCCTTCAGTGTAGAACTACAAATTTCAATAGCCTGTATTTTAATGCATAGTAATTTACCCCTGACTGTGTTATGGAGTTTCAAAAGATAATGCCTCATCACCGCTGTGACCTACCTTCTGCTTAAACCCCTTTGGGCAAGGTCAACACTAGTGTGAGCACTCCTGCACCCCTGACTCAGCTGCTGCAGTGGAAGCACACTGCAAGAAAGTACTATGGGGTAAAAAATTTCCACAAAACATGACCAGCTGCTCAAGTGACAAAATCAGGTATCACAAGAATGTGATACATGGTACAGACAAAGGCCAGTGTTTTTAAAGGAAGCAGTGTCCCCAGGGTTTGCAAATGTTGCTAACTTTTGTATTACTCATTTACGATCTGGTAAAGTCCCTGACAATTACTTTACAATACAAGGTTGCAAAAATGATTGATTTAGATTTAACATCAGGTGATAGTATATATTATAAATCATTGAAGGATATTGGGCCCTATGCACTAATAGGCCCAGTATGTCACAGTAATGGCATGTACAGCGCAGCACAAACACATGCCACATGCCACATAGTTGACTCCCATGGGATGTGCAGAGCTGGCATGCACATCCTCTGGGTGGGCCTGGGCTCCCTGAGAGCTACTGTGTATCTCTACACTAGGGGTGGGGTGAGCTGGGGGCTGGTCATGGGCTGGACTGGTGCTTTCAATATGAAGCCCTGACCCAGCCCCACAGAGGATCCACTGATCTGTGGGAGCAGGGGATTGTGGGACATGGTGGCTTGTGTACTAGCTGCCATGTCCCCAGTGGCAATTTAGACATTATGGAAATATCAATATTGACACCCAGCAGCCTGCCCCCACCTGCTATCCCTCTTTTGCATTAAGGGGGAAAGGGGCCTGTGGCTGTGGGGCACCATGGTGCCATTGAAGCTGTAGTAAGAAGGTGAACAACTATTATGGCAGCCCTCTGACTGGCAAAACAGTAAGCCACCTGAAACCAACCCAACAGTGTGCAAATGGCATGGAACATGCTGCACTCTGCTGGCCCTCCCAAGCTCATCCACTCCCTGTGACCTGCCTGAACTGGCCCACATAGTTGCACGGGATCCCCCACACACTGTCCTGCATAGTGGTGTGTTGCAGATCACATTGTTAGTGCACCTGAGAGTGTCTGTTGGACATCTGGCATGTGCATATCCCAGGCCTATATGCCTCATAAAAGGCATTGAGGGCCAGACTACTCTTAATGCATAGGGCCCATTATAAATATACTATCATCCAGGGCTGGCCTTACCATTGTAGTACTGACTGTGCACTCGCATGGGGCCTCAACTGTCAGAAAGCCCCAGCTGGGCAGTCTGAAGCACACATTAAATACAAAGGCAATTCACATCTTTTTACACACAGTCAGCCACAACTCTTAACACTCTCTTTCTCTCCCTCCCTCCCTCTATTGCTCTCTCTCTCTCTCTCTCTCTCTCATGCATGATTGCAACTCAGTGTTTACTCCCCCCCCCACCCCCTCCACTAACTGACAGTTGACAGTGTTGGAATCCCAGATCGGGGTGGGGCTGGAGAGTGCCCCTGTATCCCCATATTCAAAGTGTTTAGAAACTCTGCAGACTTCCTTTGAAGTGAACTGATGTACTGTTGCTGATGAGCTAGCTAAGAGGAGCTAGAATAACCTTTTCACACCAAGTCATCACAACCCTGATAATTAAAAATAGCCCCCCCCAACTAGAGAAGTAGTTCCCAAAAAAAAGCAATTGATCAAATAAATTAACAAAGTCTGATTGCCCAGAATGTGGCAAAGTTTTATCTTAAATTATAGTGTATGGTGGGACGTCGTTCTCCACCGAAATCCATTGTTTTCGAAACCTTGTAGTCACACACTAGTGACGTTCGCAGTGCAACAGAATGATGTTTTCTACTGCTCTGCGAATGTCACACTGTGTCCTCAAGCAGCATTTGACAGTTAGGGCTCACTCCATAGGACACATACCGAAAGCAGCAATGTCAGCAGCAGTAGTAATGTTTAGCATTGAAACGTTCACAATGTAAAGTTCTTAAGCAGTTAAAATAACAAGCGTGAAAATGTTCAAAATGTAAAGTTCTTTTTTCCTTGTAGTAACTGATTTTTTTCCCCAAAAAAATGACGTTCCACCATACACTATAAAGAAAAGTGCATTGGGACCAGTTGACAACAGGGCATCTTTCATCTCGTTGGCACTATGACATCGGATTACCTCTCGAGCTGCGCTCTCGAGATAATCCGTCGTCATAGTGCCAACTTGGTGAAAGAATAGCCCTGTTGTCAACTGTTCCCCATGCACTATTTTATATATAAGTGCTGGCCTTTGAAGTCCAGAGGTTCCTGGCGCCAATTTACAGCAACACAGCACATCTGGATGATCTGTATTATCTCTCCATTGCACCCAGCTGCCCTTGCCAAACACAGAGATTGGATTCTTGGGTATAAATTGTGTTGTAGCAGATGTCATCCTCCAGTGTTTAACCTAGCCTTGGAGTCAGACTGAGTCGGCCTACAGTAGGCTGCTATACAGAGTGGAATATCAGTGACTGTTCTGCATGACAGAAGGAAATGACCCATCTAAGAAGGCAAAAAATAAAAAGAAATACCCTCCTGCCTGATTCTGAAGTTACCGAACAGCTCAGCAGTTGTTGGACTTGGTCTGCTGTACTTAGCCCAGGTGAGTTGTGCACGGAAGAGTCAGAAATGGCAGACTGCACTCTTAACTGTTTGTCATGCTGTATCATTTTGATATTATTTTCAAACAAAGTTATGCTTCTTTTTTTTATTCCATTTCATATGGGGAGCGCCTGCATCTCAGGAGGAACCGTAGTGACAGACCAACTTATGAAAAACAGAGTGAAGACATGAAAACAGATTTTTAGAGCAGGCTAAGGAGGTTATTGGTGTGTTGTAAGAGCTCTGTATGCAATTACAGCACCTGTTGTGATACCTTAAAGTAATAATCTGTCCCTTTTCTTATCCATAGTCCCTTTTATGTGTATAACTGTAGTGCAATATACATCTCCTTAGACAAGTGGTCTCATATCAGCTCTATATGTATGCCTTGACTGACATCTGACATTTAGATATGCATAAGGGGCATTTTCTCATTGATTCTAGTATTCTCCTGATTTTCTGCTTTTGAATGAGCTGGTGTTTAGGTATTTATTTTTCTAATATAAAGCCATTCCTATTGTCCAGAATATGAATTATCCCATATTTTGACTATTTTTACACAGAGCCAGTGCAGCTATTTTCAATAATTATTATACAGGGTATATAATCCCGAGATTCCAGTTTCCCTGTTGGCAATTGTATGACTTAAAAGTATGGTTCTTTGGCTCTGCACTAACTTGTATTTTGATTTTGCATGGGCATTTTTGTACTCATCTAATGCTGCAATTTTCCTTTTAACTCATTCATTCATTTTTAAACATGTTCATAGGGCTCGATTCTCAAAGAACCCCTAGATTGCCACCAAAGGCAGCTTGCATCAAAACCTGTTGCACCAGGGATCCTGCACCTGATTTTCTATTGGGCAGGGTCCTGGAATCCCAGTGGCAAAGTCCCACATCTTGCTGCAACCCTGGCAATGTTCCAAACAGAAGGCACATCCTGAGGGTCTGCCGCAAACTGTGAGGCAGCTGTGTGCCACTCTAGCTAGTCCCTGGTGGCTAGTGGCCCCCCTCCCTGATCCCCAATGTTTTGGTATTTAACTTATGAAAATACAGTTGGTGGTATAGTGGTCCCACTCCCCAATGTCCCAAAACTAAATTATGATAATACCGTTAGTGATATAGAGTCCCCCTTCCCTGATCCCCCATGTCACCCCTTACATTAATATTCAAAAAAATCTCCTTTTCCTGGTGGTCTAGTGGACCCCTTCCCAATCTCCAATGTCCCAGAATTGAATGTATGCAAATACCATTGGTGGTTTAGTGGCCCCATGCTCCGATGTCCCTGAATTGTTTGTTTGTTTAAAAGTTTATTTTTATACAGACAGATTTGTTGAAGTAAATCCCCATTTACAACAAATTCCTGTGGTACATATCTATAATTACAACAAAAAGACTTAAACAATATATAATAAATACATACATACAGAGCAAAAACAACACTTAATCTAAAAACAATTATAACAAACTTTCAAGTAATCATGCAATTTAAGTTTAAATGTGTGCAAATCAAGAATCTCAGTTAATTGAAGCGGTAACTCATTCCAAGTCTTTGCTAAACTGTTCTGAAGAATTATACCCCCATCTGATTCATATTTAGAATCATAGGCAATTTCCTGGATGTTTTCCTTAACCTGTCTGAGTATGTTAAATTTAAGTTCAGACATATTGAATGATTTAGTGGATGCAATTTTTCACTCTTGGGATAAACTAGGCTGTGGCATACCACTGACCATAAATACGTCCTCCATGCTGTTGGATGTAGCCAATCAAGTTCTGATAAACCAGACATTGATGAACCCCATATCTATTCCATAATATGTAGTTCCCCATCCTATAGTACATCTGATCTATCTTATCCAAAGATTTTTGGTAAGAGTGCATATACAGTGGAAATTCATAATCAAGTATAGGCAGCAGTAGTTGTTTTACCAGTCTGGTTTTAATATCCCTGGTCAAACATCCATACAGCCTTCTCAAGGCTCCCAATCTTTGGCTAACCTTTTTTGTTTGTAACAAAATGTGTTCAGAGAAAGAAAACTGGAAATCAATAAGGACTCCCAGATATTTATAATTAGATACCATCTGAACCTTAGTCCCATCAAAACAAGTAATCTGTAAGTCTGAAAAATCCTTTTTTTCATGTGATCCTACTGAAAAGATCATACTGTGTGTCTTTTTAATACTTATTATAAGACTTGAATCTCTCATCCAAGTCTCAATGTTAAGAAAGTCTGTCTGGAGCCGCTGTCTCAGGTCTCCAGGATTATTTGCAGGTGCAATTAGTACAATGTCATCTGCATAAAGCCTGATCTCAGTACTGGTTATGTGAGTTACAAGGCTATTTACATAGATGTTAAATAATACATGGCCCAAAATAAAGCCCTGTGGTACACCTCTATCTAAATCCAGGAGACCTGAGACAGCAGCTCCACAGATCACTCTTTGCCTACGATCAGATAAGTAGAATCTAAACCATTGCAGAGATTTTTGTTGCATCCCAATATCCAATAACCTGTGCAAAAGGGTCTCATGATGTACCAACTCAAAAGCCTTGCTTAGGTCCACGAACACTGCCCCAGTATATTTACCCTGATTTAGTGATGTTGCCACAAAATCACCAAAATCAATTAGGGCGGTGTTCGTGGACCTACCTTCCCTAAACCCATATTGATACTTTGTTAAGATCCCCTCTTGTTCAAGATAATGACCAAGCTAGTAATTTACCAACTTTTCCAGGATCTTTGAAAGAATAGGGAGCAAGGTGATCGATCTACAGTTAGAAGGAGCTGTAAAGTCTCCACCGTTACATATGGGAACGATTTCTCCCATTTTCCACAGTTCAGGTACAGAGGAAGATTGTATACTCCAATTATAAAAATATGACACTATTGGGGCTATTATGTCAGAATCTAACTTCAAAAACCTAGGATCAATGCCATCTATTCCTGCTTTCTTTAGCACTTTCAAACTTTTTAATTCTTTAACTACATCCTTTACTTCAATTGTTTTAAGTTTAAATTCCTTATTATTAGCTATAGAAGTGACAGACAGTGTTTGTACAAAATTAGCTACTTCCAGTTTTGGAATTTCCAAATCTGGTAATTCCTTAAGATAATGATTTGATAAGTAATATGTACATGCTGTGATGAGAGGTGGCTCTGCCAGCTGCTGGCTGTGTTTCAGGATTGGAGGGTGGAGCAAGATGGTGGGCACTACCTGCTGGGGTGGGGGGCCATTAGACCACCAGGCAAGGGAGTTTATTAAATATTAATGTACAGGGTGACATTGATGATGGGGGGAGGGACACTAGACCACCAGAAACTGGATTTGTTAGATATTAATTGCATAAATTCAATTCAGGGACAACAGGGATTGGGGAGGGGGCTCAATACTACCAATGGCATTTTCATGTATTCAATTCAGGGACATTGGGGTTCATGGAGGGGTTCACTGGACCACCAATGAATGAAGAATTTATTATTGTAATCTTGAGGGGACATCAGGGATAGGGAAGGGGTGTTACTGGACCATCACTGAACAGGGATGCATTTATTGTAATATGAATGGGGACACCCAGGTTTGGGGAGGGGGTAGCCTTGTATGTCTGAATAAAGCACATTAGATTATCTCTTTGACTCCAGGCCACTGGCGATGGAGATGGCTAAGTAATACATAAGTTAAAATCAACATAAATTACCCAGTGCGGAAAGCTGTATAGAGCACTCTGTTTTTGAAAAATTTAAACTGCTTGAAATTTGTGGGGCTGATCACTCTAGTTAAAGTGCTTTTTGGGCTACATTTATTATCAGGCAAAGAGCCTGCATTTTGCTCCCCCGCAGAAAACTCAGTTTTCCTCTTACTTCCTGACAGCAATTAAGTACAGTTAAATTATTGCCTTGCACTTTCAGAAAATCACCAAGTACCACAACTAGCAAAAAATACTGTGCTGGTGATGAATGGTGATGAGGAAAATGCGAAAAGCAGCTCAGAATTGTAGGAGGAGAGTGACACCACGACTACAGATGGGGAGAAGCAGCAGAAGTCTTGCCTGGAGTCACTGGAGAAAGTAAAAAGATGACAAACTTTAAAACATCTACTAGAGATTTCAAGAACAGTAAGTGAATCTGTAGAGAACATTGAACAAGTTAAGTCTATCTTTGTGAAGCTTGAAAAATATCTAAAACATGAAATTTCTATATTCTATAACATTGAAAGCTTAGAGGGTGAATACCTGGCTAACAAATGAGCACCACAGAGGTTGCAATTTAATATAGCACCATCATCAATAACTACCTCTCTGACCACTTCCAGCAAGTCAAGGCTGAAAGAGATCTCTCAACAGTCAAACCTCTTTTAAGAGGTGTCCCCCAGGGATCTATCTTAGGTCCTTTATTATTTGCAATCTACATCAATAACATTTGATGACAGCATAACCAATGCCAACATTCATCTATTTGCAGATGATACAGCTCTTTACTTGAGCCATCCAATATTACAAACTGCATGTAGTGATCTTCAATCTGAATTCAACCTGCTGCAATACAAGTTTCTTTAAAAAAAGCTATTATTTAAGGCCAAGAAAACCAAAGCAATGCTTTTTTCTCCTTCCATTCATGCAGCAAAATCAGCCTTAATAGAACCAGTCCCACAGATTACTACAATTCTAGGTGAAAAGTTGGAATTTGTCTCAAAATTCAAATATCTGGGAGTATGGTTGGACCATAGGCTCTCATTTACAGAGCACATCGAGGAGCTACTCAAAAAACTATGACAGAGACTTGGCCTTTTCTTCAGAATAAGTCACTTTTTAACTAGAGATGCTAAACTGCAGCTCATTAATAGACTATGCTGATTCCCTGTATAGTCAATGCCCTACCTCCTACCTCTCAAAACTCAACATGCTTTATCATAGAGCTTTGAGGTTTATCACAGGTCTTCCCTATACTACGCATCACTGCTCCTTATATGAAGCAGTGGGGTGGACTTCCCTACAGTATAAGAGCGATAGAAATGCAGCTATATGGACCCTCAGAGCTATTTCACAAAAACTCACAGGCAAGGATCCTAAAGCACCACCCACTATGCTCAACCTTCATGGCACTCCTACACTCAACCTAGGTATCATCACCAGCACTTTTAATAATGCATTTACAAACCAGGACAGTGTCCTTCCACCAAATTTTTTCGACGACCCCCCCTCCAGCTCCTCCCAAGTTACCCCCCAACTAGAACGTACCACCCCAAAGTTTTTTTTTAAAGAGGTCCCACCACAAGTAGCTAGAAAATATATTCAAAAGGCCATCGGCAAACAAGGGTACAGTGGTGACTCCCTTGACCTGAAACTGCTGGCACAAGTCCTCGATGAAATCTTAGAACCACTTACAAAGATCTTTAATCTCTCGCTTAGTTTGGGCCATTTCCCCTCTCTCTGGAAGAAAGCCACTGTCACACCGGTTCTCAAAAGCGGAGATAGGACACTGCACACCAATTACAGACCTATCTCACTCCTCCCCCCACTATCCAAAGCGCTGGAGCGAATAGTGTCGGACCAACTAGCTGAATTCCTGGATAAGTACAATGTACAGTGCCCAGAGCAGCATGGCTTCAGAAAAGGGCACAGCACCGCCACTACACTACTGGAATTTACATCCTTCATCCATGCCTCGCTTGACAAAGGGAATTGTGGAGAGGCAGTATTTATAGACCTTACCAAGGCATTCAACACAGTTAACCACCCCCTACTGCTCAAGCAACTGTCCTCCATTGGGATCTCCAGCGATGCCCTTCCATGGTTCACCAGCTACCTTGATAATCGGATCCAACATATAAGGATTGCAGGGATCTCTTCAGAGGAGAAACCGGTCCACTCCGGAGTCCCCCAGGGGTCTATTCTGGGCCCTCTACTCTTCTCCCTCTTCATCAACAATCTCCCCAGTGCCTGCCACCAAAAAATATTACTATACACAGACGATGCAGTCCTGTTTTCCAGCCACCATGACATTACAGTCCTTGAATCCCAGCTGCAGCTTGACTTCAATTGCATCAAAGACTGGTTCAGTTCTCATAAACTTGTCCTGAACCACAGCAAGACTAAAGCCATGTCCTTCTGTAACTGACAGAGCAGGCACAACTCTCTGTCCCTCACCATCAAGAACCATGCTAGGAACCCACTCGAACATGTCAAGGAGTTCAAGTACCTTGGTATTATCCTGGATAGTACCCTCTCCTACACTCGGCATATTGACACTGTTTCCAAGACCGCCAATATACGGATTGGACTGCTACACAAACACAAGCGCTGTATGCCTGTGGATGCCCTTAAACTAGCCATCTACAGCTCTGTCACCTCTATCATTGACTACAGCCTTGCCATCTATGGCTCTGCCCCAACAAGTGCCCTCCGCAGGATCTCAGTTGCTCTCAACAAAGCCTGTAGACTAGTGACAGGTGCAGCCAGACAAACTCACACCTGTGACCTCTATGCACAGGCCAGCTGGCTATCCCTACACAGCAGAATACAATACCAGACCTGCTTACTTACCAAAAAGATTCTCCTTGGTCTCATGCCACCTGGTGTTAGCTCACTCCTTACTACCTACAGTGGCACTCAACAAACACGTGGTGCTCAATCTCTAACCTTTCAGGTTCTCAGATGTCATACCTCCATGGGTCAGTGGTCCTTTATCTATAGAGCTGCTCAATGGTTCAATTCCCTCAATAAAGAATCACTTTCCTCTACTACACTTGGACCCTTCAAAAGGAATCTCAAACTTTACCTCACCTCTACCACTCAATGTGACTGCTTTGTTGAACAGAGATCTCTCTAAACACCTCCCAGATCACTCATGTCTCACAGCCCGCCCTTTCCCAATCTCATTGCCTCTGGCATTGGGCCTTCCTTGTGACTCCTTTCCTGCTTCACATCTCCACTGGTACAAGACATTTTCCACTACCATCGGACAGTGTCCCATTAGCCTGCCAACTTCCTCTCCCGGTCGCATGCCTGCAATACTAACTGCCTATGGTGCCCTCTTTCTCTTATTATTACCGCAGCCAGCTGCCTACTCAAGCTGCTCGTTTTATGAATATTATCTCAAAGTATGTTATAACTGAGTATCTTTATTTTTCTTTTAGTTGTTTTGGTTGTTTATTGTGCATTCTTTTACTACCTCTGTATGTATGTTGACCCTCATCCTTTGTTGTGGAACCTTTGTAAACGAGCAGTTTCTGCTCAAAGGTATTTGTAATCTGAGAATTTAATAAATAAAATAAAAAAACTTCCCCAATATATTACAGACTGTCTCCCACTAAACTCAGTAGGCAAGTAAGCCCTGAGAAGTTGAACATCTATCTTATTGAAGGTACCTGAAGTTAACTCTCTCTTTGGTATGGTAGCTATAAGCTTTGTGCTGCCCTCCCTGTGGAATAAACTGCAAAAATGCTAAAATTATGCACACATGTTTGCATCTCTACCTTCAAGTCTTATACTTTCATCTCAGAAATAAACCATGCAAACCATTCCAAAGCAAAAATATGGGACTTCAGAGGAGCTGACTTTGATAAGATGGCCAACAGAGTTAAGCTAGCCCTGGCAAAAAGAAACACAGGTGAGGAGGTACAGGCAAAGTGGGCAAGCATTAAGGATACAATACTTGAAGCAACATCCCATTGTGTTAGACAGAAAAGGAAGTGCAAAAGAAGAAGGAAACCACTTTGGTTCTCAAATACAGTAGCAGAAAAGGTCAGAGCCAAAGGCTGGCCTTCAGAAAATATAAGGGAACACAGCGGGATGAAGATAGGGAGGCATACCAAACTGCCCTAAGGGAAGCAGGTAAGGCAGTAAGGCAGGCAAAGTCCCAAACTGAGGAAACACTAGCACGAACAGTAAAAGAAGGTGACAAGACTTTCTATAGATACATTAGTGAAAGGAGAAAGTCCAGAGGGGGTATTGCTAAGCTTAATGGAGAAAAGGGAGCATGTGAGGAGGAGGACCCTGTAAAGGCATCTATCCTAAATAGATACTTTTGCTCAGTATTTGCTGAAGAGAAGGTAGGGCAGGGCCCACAGCTCAGCATCATGGACACAGGGGAGGGAGGTGAGCACTACTCCCTTCACAAAAGAAAGGGTCCTACAAGACTTGCAAGCTCAGGGTGGATAAGGCAATGGGACCTGATGGCATACATCCCAGGGTACTAAGGAGCTAAAGGAGGAACTAGCAGAGCCGTTAGCAGAATTGTTTAGTGAGTCTCTGAGCACAGGAGAGGTCCCAGAAGACTGGAGAAGGGCTCATGTGATCCCACTCCACAAGAGTGGTAGCAGGGAGGAGGCAGGGAACTACAGACCGGTCAGTCTTACCTCAGTAGTGGGCAAGATTATGGAGGCACTCCCTAAGGAAAGGATAGTGCAACACCTGGAATCCATAGGGGCACAGGATCCAAGACAGCATGGGTTTACAAAAGGAAGGTCCTGTCAAACTAATCTCATAGATTTCTTTGACTGGGTAACCAGAGTGGTGGACCAAGGGGGAGCAGTTGATGTCGCCTACCTTGACTTCAGCAAAGCTTTTGACACTGTTCCACATAGAAGATTGATAAATAAGCTGGGTAGGCTCAGGGTGGTCAGAAGTTGGTCAACTGGGTGGCAAACTGGTTGACTGGCAGAAAACAGAGAGTGGTGGTAAATGGTATACAGTCAGAAGAGATGCAAGTCACAAGTGGGTACCTCAGGGATCAGTCCTGGGGCCAGTCCTATTCAACATCTTCATTAGTGACCTCTGAGATGGACTAGAGGTAAGGCTTGTCTGTTTGCAGATGACACCAAGATCTGCAACAGAGTAGATGATCCAGATGGGGTGGGCAGAATGAGAAGAGATCTGGATAAACTAGCAGAATGGTCAGAAGAGTGGCAACTGGATTTAATGCAAAGAAGTGCAAAATCATGCACATAGGGAAGAGAAACCTGAAGCCACTTATAGGCTGGGAGGAGTTGCTAGCAGTCACAAAGGAAGAAAGAGACTTGGGCATCATCATCACTGATGACCCAAAATCATCCAAGCAGACCTCTAAAGCAGTAGGTAAGGCTAGGGGTGTTAGGTGTATTAGTAGGGGTATCACAAGTCGTAAGAGGGAGGTAATAATCCCTCTGTACAAGACATTGGTTAGGCCCCATCTGGAGTACTGCGGCAGTATTGAGGCCACACTTCACAAGGACATTAACCAAATTGAGGCAGTCCAGAGAAGGGCAACCAAAATGGTGCAGGGACTGCATCAGAAGACATATGAGGACAGATTAACGGAGCTCAATGTATACCCTTGAGCAAAGGAGGGAGAGGTGATATGATCGAGACATTTAAACACCTTAAGGGCATAAACAAGGTGAAAGAGTCTAACATGTTTAAATATAAGAAAATAGCAGGACAAGAGGACACAGCATGAGATTAGAGGGAGGCCGATTAAGGGGGAATGTGAGGAAATTCTTTTTCACAGAAAGGGTGGTAGATGCATGGAATGGCTTACCACAAGAAGTGGTGGCTATGAATACAGTGCAGGGCTTCAAACAGGCATGGGATAGGCATAAGGAAGCAATACAAATGACTATGAATAGATAGGTCACTGACAGAGCAAAGGCCGATGGCACATTTATAAGGTAGAAAAAGAAATGGGCAGACTGGATGGGCCTTGCGGTCCTTATCTGCCGTCAACTTCTATGTTTCTATGTTTCTATGCAACTGTTTTCCATGATTCTAATCTGTTGCCGTGTTCAATTTGTTCCATTTCTTTCCTGGTTCATAGTGCCCTGACTAAGCTGCCATACCCATCTTATGCTTTTTCAACTGCATATTCAACAATCTTGTGATTTCTGTTCTGTGCCTTTACATCTCTTTTCAGCACTGACTCACATCAAGCATTTTTATCCTCAGTTCCCCCTTATAGCGTGGATTTACCCACATTTTCTGGTTAACATCGCCTGCCCCTCCTTTCAGGCCCTTCCTTGTCCCCTGCCAGTCCTCTCTATCATATCCCTAATCATGGTAGTTACCCCCTTCCCTCCAAAGACCTTCTCTGACTCAGTGTACTTCCACTCTCCACCTGGTCCCCCCACCTTCTGCTAGCTGACTGTTCATGTTTGCCTCATGGGCTGTGTTTATTATTACCCCTGGCAAGTTTGTATATATTTATATTGTTGTATCATGGTAAATGGACCTTATGACATATATTCATTTGTGTAATGCTGCTAATGGTGTGGCTGCAGTTTTGTAACTGGATTCTCCTTTGTTATGGTTCTTTGTTTTTTTTCTACACCTTATCATGACCTTTTTGTACCCATTTGTACTAATGTGTATATACATATGTATGTTGCCCTATTGTACCCTGACCTTGTTCTAACCAGGTCCATCTTTCAAATGAGCTCCGCTCAGTGATGTTTGCCTGGATAAATAAAGATTTTGATTGATTGATTGATTGATGTGGAATTGAAAACTTCAAACATAGGAAGGAGTGGTAAGGAGCTCTTGCTCGATGCTCTGAGGAATTAATTGGACTTCTTGTTAAAGAGGACAAACTTAATTATGAAGAGGTGAAAACAGACATACAAAAAACACAGAAAGAGTTAGAGCTACAAAGGACATTCATTGTTTAAACACAAGGAACGAGACTTGAATAAAAGCCTAGACAACCATGAGAGAGAAATAATTAAAAGGAAGCAAACTAAACATCAGTGGGACCTAAAAGATTATACAAAAGGAGCAGTTTTTGCATGAGACAGACCTACCAAATCAGCTTTCTATAGCAGAGATCCAAGCAGAAATCGAAGTGGATCTACAGTAGAAACAGGGGCAGAAGCAGAAACAGAACTAACAAGTGGAAAAGAAACAATAATCAAAGTAATCACAATAAAAATCAAGTAGAGCAACAAGAGGGACCCACTGCCCAGATATCCCTCCCCCACTGCCCTCCCATTCGGCTAATACTGCAGGTACCTCAGGAACTGCATCTGCACTTGCACACATTATAACCAAAAAAAGGGTTTTGTTTTTTTTTTGAGAAAAATAAAGGGGCAAAAGACAAAGACAAAGAAAGACCAGAAGAGGTAGCTGAGGGGGCAAAACACCACCAACGAAAAGACAATCAAGACATTCAAGAGAACAACATGCTCCAAGGAGAAAAATAAATAAATAAATCTAAGTGACATTCAATTCAGAAAGGTTTCTCTTTTGTACCTTCTCCTAAAGTTAACAGATTTGCTTTACAGGTGGAGGTTTTTAAAATAATGTCAGAGGCTAAACTGGATATAGTAGCAATTAGTGAGCTGTGGCTTACCAGTAACCACACATGGGAGACTTCAGTACCTGGCTATGTATTGTTCAGAAGAGACTGAGGTGCAAAAAGGGGGGGAGGAGTGGCCCTGTATGTCAATGAAAATATCAAAGCTACAGAAATTCAGAATAGACATAAGGAGCCAGACGAACTGTGGGTCACCCTGGAAACAGGAAATGGGACAGCCATAAGAACTGGGGTTGTCTACAGGTCCCCAGACCAGACTTGAAGCAACATCTCATTGTGTTAGACAGAAAAGGAAGTGCAAAAGAAGAAGGAAACCACTTTGGTTCTCAAATACAGTAGCAGAAAAGGTCAGAGCCAAAAGGCTGGCCTTCAGGAAATATAAGGCAACACAGCGGGATGAAGATAGGGAGGCATACCAAACTGCCCTAAGGGAAGCAGGTAAGACAGTAAGGCAGGCAAAGTCCCAAACTGAGGAAACACTAGCACGAACAGTAAAGAAGGTGACAAGACTTTCTATAGATACATTAGTGAAAGGAGAAAGTCCAGAGGGGTATTGCTAAGCTAATGGAGAAAAGGAGCATGTGAGGAGGAGGACCCTGTAAAGGCATCTATCCTAAATAGATACTTTTGCTCAGTATTTACTGAAGAGAAGGTAGGCAGGGCCCACAGCTCAGCATCATGGACACGGGGGGGGGGAGGTGAGCACTACTCCCTTCACAAAAGAAAGGGTCCTACAAGAGCTTGCTAAGCTCAGGGTGGATAAGGCAATGGGGCCTGATGGCATACATCCCAGGGTACTTAAGGAGCTAAAGGTGGAACTAGCAGAGCCATTAGCAGAACTGTTTAGTGAGTCTCTGAGCACAGGAGAGGTCCCAGAAGACTGGAGAAGGGCTCATGTGATCCTGCTCCACAAGAGTGGTAGCAGGGGGGAAGCGGGGAACTACAGACCAGTCAGTCTTACCTTAGTAGTGGGCAAGATTATGGAGGCACTCCTTAAGGAAAGGATAGTGCAACACCTGGAATCCATAGGGGCACAGGATCCAAGACAGCATGGGTTTACTAAAGGAAGGTCTTGTCAAACTAATCTCATAGATTTCTTTGACTGGGTAACCAGAGTGGTGGACCAAGGGGGAGCAGTTGATGTCGCCTACCTTGACTTCAACAAAGCTTTTGACACTGTTCCACATAGAAGATTGATAAATAAGCTGGGTAGGCTCGGGGTGGGTCAGAAGTTGGTCAACTGGGTGGCAAACAGGTTGACGGGCAGAAAACAGAGAGTGGTGGTTAAAGACATACAGTCAGAAGAGATGCAAGTCACAAGTGGGGTACCTCAGGGATCAGTCCTGGGGCCAGTCCTCTTCAACATCTTCATTAGTGACCTTGCAGATGGATTAGAGGGTAAGGCTTGTCTGTTTGCAGATGACACCAAGATCTGCAACAGAGTAGATGATCCAGATGGGGTGGGCAGAATGAGAAGAGATCTGGATAAACTAGCAAAATGGTCAGAAGAGTGGCAACTGGGATTTAATGCAAAGAACTGCAAAATCATGCACATAGGGAAGAGAAACCCTGAAGCCACCTATAGGATGAGAGGGGAGTTGCTAACAGTCACAAAGGAAAAAAGAGACTTGGGCATCATCATCACTGATGACCTGAAATCATCCAAGCAGACCTCTAAAGCAGTAGGTAAGGCTAGGGGGGTGTTAGGGTGTATTAGTAGGGGAATCACAAGTCGTAAGAGGGAGGTAATAATCCCTCTTTACAAGACACTGGTTAGGCCCCATCTGGAGTACTGCGTGCAGTATTGGAGGCCATACCTTCACAAGAACATTAACCAAATTGAGGCAGTCCAGAGAAGGGCAACCAAAATGGTGCAGGACTGCATCAGAAGACATATGAGGACAGATTAACACAGCTCAATATGTATACCCTTGAGCAAAGGAGGGAGAGAGGTGATATAATCAAGCATTCAAACACCTTAAGGGCATTAACAAGGTGAAAGAGTCTAACATGTTTAAATATAAGAAAATAGCAGGACAAGAGACACAGCATAGAGATTAGAGGGGGCCGATTAAGGGGAAATGTGAGGAAATTCTTTCAGAGAAAGGGTGGTGGATGCATGGAACAGCCTACCTCAGGAAGTGGTGGCTATGAATACAGTGCAGGGCTTCAAACAGGCATGGGATAGGCATAAGGGAGCAATACAAATGACTATGAATAGATAGGCCACTGACAGATCAAAGGCTGATGGCACATTTATAAGGTAGAAAAAGAAATGGGCAGACTGGATGGGCCTTGCGGTCCTTATCTGCCATCAACTTCTATGTTCTATATTTAGAAAGAATGATCTGAAATACTTTTTTGCAAATGAAAATATGAGGGGCATTTAGAAATGGTATGTGAAGCATCAGAAACAAAGAGAGATACATTGCATGATTTAGTAGATGTGTTAACTACTGAAAACCATGTAGGAAATGGGCAAGGGGACTATTTAGAGCCTTTTGGGGATATAGAACCCTTGGATTTAGTTAATTTAGATGAAAATGGTGATGTAGTAATAACTGAAACAATCACAGATATACAGAATGATGCTACAGCTAGGTTAAGGCAATAGAGTTTTAGATCTAAATCTATTTTCTGCCCAAGTGCCTATGATCCAGCTATTAACATGTACCAAAAAGTGGTACTTAAGAAAATGAATGATTTGTTTGCTACAAAATGGTACTTTGATAATACTAATCTAACAAACAATGAGAAAGAGGCTTTAGAACATCTTAAAAAAATGGATGGGTTAATTTTCAAACAGTCAGATGGGGGTGGGCATTATAATTCAGAATAAAAATGAATATTTGAGAAAGGAATAAAGATTACTTGCAGATCCATATACATATTTGATTCTAGAGAGAGACCCTACCTTACACTATCAAACTGAGCTGTTTGTTTTGGTGGATGATGCCCACGATATAAACTTAATTTCAAAGAAAGAAAGTGAATTTATTAAGGTTAATTGTTCTATCATTCCCACTTTCTGCCATCTATCAAAAGTACACAAAGACCTCAATAACTCTCTGGGTTGACCCATAATTTTGGGTTTGGGTTTTTTGTCAGAAAACTTGTCTAAGTTTTGTGATTTTTTTCTTTCAATCTCTGGGTCATCATTTGAGCTCCTATACTAGGGACTCTTTATACATTCTTGGAAACTTAAATGGTTTTATTTGGAATAGTGAATTTTTGTGGCTTGATGTGGATGCAAACTCACTTTATACCTGTATCCCACATCATTAAGGTCTAAAGGCTCTAAAATATTTTTTGACAAAGAATCTCAACCTGGATATTCCACCACCACATTTTTTGATTTCAGCAGTACAATATATTTAGAATATATTTTGAAACATAATTATTTTGTTTTCAATAATGGGTTCTATTTACAACAGAGGGGGGCAGCGATGGCGCCCACAGTGGCCCCTAGCTATGCACATTTGTATTTAGGTTGGTGGAAAGAACAAAATATTTTTTCAGGTAAAAATATTTTTTGGGACAAAATCATTTTTTGGAGCAGATACATAGATGCCTTGCTTATAATATGGCATGGTTAAGAGTTGGAAGCATTGAAACTCATTGATTTTCTAAATGAGAATGAGCTGAACCTTACATTTTTGCACAAAATGGATAGAGTGACAACTGATTTCCTGGATCTACGATTAACAGTAACAGATGGGGATAAAATAAATTCAACATGCTTTAGAAAAGAAATGGCAGGTAACAGTGTGCTGTATGCAACAAGTGCACATCCACCCAAACTGGTTCAATCAATACTTTATGGGTGATTCTTACACCTTAAAAGGAATTGCTCAGAACCAGAGTCTTTTGAAATACTAGCATCTGTGTTTGAAAGGTTCCTAAACAGGGACTATAGCAGGGAAATATTAGACAGTGCATATCAAAGGGCAAAACTTCAAGATCAAAATACTTTATTGAAACCAAAAGTTAGGGAACCTGAGAGGGAAAGGAGTATGACCTTTATTTTGGAGTACAACTGTGTAGCACCGAAGGTTAAAAATATCATTTTACAAAACTGGAACTTGTTACAACATTGTGATGGCCCCAATCTGTTCACATAAAAACCAAGGGTAACACACAGCAGAGCCAAAAACCTGGGTGACATGCTAAGCCACAGCCATTTCATGCCTGAAATGGCACAGAGGGCATCATGGTTACCAGGTAAGCCTGTAGGCTACTATCAATGTGGACAGTGGCAGGCATGTAAGCACATAACACAAGGAAAGATTTTCAAACATCCAACTGAAAATATTACAGTAAACATTTGGGATTTTGGTAATTGTTCCACACAGTTTATAGTATATGTTGCAGTATGTCCATGCAGCCTACTATATGTAGGAAAAATGATCTGGCCAGCTAAAGAAAGGTTTCTTGAGCATCTACGGGGCATCAGGAATGTAAAACTGAATTCAGCTGTAGGTACACATTTTGAAAGATTCCACAGTAGTGAGCCAAAAGGTCTTTGTTTCACTATTATAGACTATGTGAGACCACAAGCCAGAAGAGGTGATAGGAAACAGATGTTACTACAAAAGGAATGTAGATGGATTTTTACCCTTAAAAGCCTTGTTCCAAGTGGTTTAAACAAAGATTTGGATCCATCTGTATATCTGTGATGGATTATGCAGTATAAGGTTGAACCAACTGATAAAATGGATTACATTATATAAATCTGATACCTCCATAAGTTCCTCATCATGTTTCTACTCTTTTTCCTTTCTTTTTTCTTATCTTTCTTTTGTTTTACTTCTCTCCTCTTTTGCTTTTTTAGTTCACTTTTTTCATTTTCTCACTCTTTCTTCTCTCTCTCTCTCTCTCCCCCTTCCCTCTTCTCCTCTTTTTATCTGTCTTTTTATCTCACTCTTATGCCTCTCTCATGACCAAGAATTGATGATTATTTCTTGCTTGTTATAGAAGAGTAGACAAAAAGGGTTGGCTCCTCTGCTCTCTCTAAGTCTTTCTCCTTCCGATTTCAATTGTTAAAACACTAACCTATTTCTTTTCTTCTTAAGTTCTTAAGTAAAACATATAGACAAATACATTTTACAAGTGATTGCTGGGAGCAGATCCTAAAAGTAATAGAAAAAAATAGAAATAAGTAACAGAAATAACATTTGATAGGTCTCCTACATTTGTATATTTTAAGAAAAGGTTTTGTGTATATTGCCATTATTTAATAAATCTTGAGATAGTAACTTTCATAAAGTAATAAACAGTTTAAACATGAAAATGAATTAAGACCAAGAAAGTAACTTAAAACTGTATTTTGTCAAACATTTAAATTGAAAATGGAAGGGCTTTTTAACATTCATACACCTTTTATTAGGTGATGGTAAATTGAATGTATTTATATTAAGCATTTCTATGTGGTTTCACATGCAATTAGTGTGCTGGGTAATGACACAATTAGAGACTAATTGTTTAATTGACTGTGTAATGTATTTAAATAGTGTGCAATGTTTGGTGACTCCACCCCCCCCCAAAAAGGGATTGAACCCTTGAAGCCCCAAGGATAGTCTTGTACATCTGAATAAAGCACTTTAGATTACATCTTTGACTCCAGCCTGAGTGTATCACTGTAATTTTAGTTTTTCTTTGGGAGGGGGGTCACTGGACCACCAATGAACAGGGAATTTATTATTGTAATATTGATGGGGTCCAGAAGGGGAGGTCACTGGACAATCAATGAATGGGGACTATATTATTGTAATCTTGAAGGGGACATCAGGGATCCAGGATAGGGGCACTGGACCACCAGTGAATGGGAATTTATATATTGTAATATTGATGGGGATATTGGGGGGGACCACAGCACATTGCTGCAACAGGCTATTCTCCCAGAGGAGAATTTTTGAAGTACCCATAGACCAGCTCTATCTAGTCTAAGGGTACTTGGATTTTTTCCCCCTGGAAGAGTTCTGAGAATTCCACATTAGGAGATGTCATAGCTTGCATCTTCCACATGCCCTCTAACACAGATCACAGCCCATATTTGGATGCAGGGGTGGCACATGCCCTGTTTGGGGCAGGCAGCCTGTGGTTGATGCAGGCTGTTTTTGTGATTAGCTCAGGTGGCATTGTTGGATGCAAGGTGCCACTTGCACCCTATATGTTTGGTTCAGGCACCTTGCATCAATCTCAGGGCTTTGAGAATTGAGCCTATATTGTCTTATAAAATTATGCTGAAACATAGACTCAAACTGCATAATATGGTGATAACACACATTTTTACTTTTCATTATATAGTTTAGTCTTTCTTTCAGCATACTTAGAACCAGGAGACATTATTAATGATTGTCATTGTTCCCATCATGAGCATTTTATTATTTCTGCTGACCTTTGGTGACCTCCCTGATTGATGGCCTTTTATCCATTTTATCCTCAAAATTTGGGATACATGTCTTGTTTTCCACTGTGTTATTTTTTACCTCTTCAATTTATTAAATGAAATACTGATGGTAACTTGTATTGAGTAAATTATGGATTACCAGTTGGCAGGAACTGAGGCGTGTATGTGTGTGTGTGTGTATAGTTTTAATAAAGCAACAGTAGTAGTATTTGTTTAAAAAATGGGAAATGGGATTTAGAGCACCATCATTTGTTGGCTGAAAAAATTTACATCATGCAGTTTTTATTGACAATGTATAAACACTTGAGTTATGAAAAACAAATAGAGGACTTGGGCTGTATACTCTGGAGTATCATCACTTAAGGGGTGATTTATGTATGGTGTATAAACCTTTTCCTAATACGGAGTTATGGGATTGTTTGGCATGAGGATGAAGGAGAACAGGCACACTTCTAGGGCACACATATTACAGTTACAGGGAGAAACTGTTAACACTAAAAAAAGGGCATCATGGTTCAGTCAGAGGGTCATCGGCCTATGGAATTCTTTGCCATTCATGGTGGTTGGTAGTGGGACCATGGAGATCTTTAAAAAAAGTTTAGACGACTACTGCAATAGAAAGAACATCAAGGGGTATTCCTATTAGTTGGCCAGCTGTTATGGGCATTTGCCTACTTGGCTTGAATTTACCTATGTTACCTTTTCCTGACATCCTTAGATTCATAAGCCATATATATTTTTTCATTTGCTCAGATACTTAAAAACTGTTTTTATAACTATAGTTGTAATTAATGGCTCATGCAATGACAGATAGCAACCACTCGCAATATTTAAAAATCTCTATTGAGGGTACCTTTTGACTGTGAATACTAAATTTATACTGTGGATATATTTTGGTGTCAACACCTGTTTCAGATGATAGATAGCACAGCACCACAGCCACCAAGACGTTTACTTTTCTCATGGTGGACATTGCAAAACAGCAAGAACCTTTTAAAAAAATCAAAATCATGTGTCTCAGTTCAGGAATTACAGAACATGAAAAAAAAAGTGATTTATTGATGTTTTGACCTGATATGCATTATTACTAAGAAGTGGCATGATGATTAACATACACTGCTCTTTTAAATTTGTGTTCATTTGTTTGCTTTTGTGGAGTGGGAAAGGATGGCTACACAGTACTGCCTATTTTCCATCCTTTTTTCTGTTCATTTTACTAAATTCCTGAATTAGGATGTGGTTTTAAGGTTTTTAAAGTTGATGGGTTGCCACACCATGTCCACCATAAAAGAAATCAAAATTTTGATGTGAGGTGTTATTTACCAAATGAATGAACTGTGTGGGAGCATCATCCCAATACAGAGACATGCAAGAGTCTAGTATGTGCTGTTGTGAACATAACCATCACAGAAGAGATTTTGCAACATTATTTTTGGCAGCAGAAATTATTGATGAGATAATAATTACAAAACCAATGATACAAGCTTTTGTAAATATATCCCATGGAACTCAAAGAAGATCTAGGGATGTCTAGACATTTCAAATTAAAACAATAATGAAATGTTTTGCTGGCTAACAAACACACCTGCATTACAGAAAATATGTGAAAGTAATTTTTCTTGTAGAAGCTGTTTTTAAAATACTGGTTTGAAATTGGAATCAAAATCTGTCATTATCCCATCTTTACTGGTGTTTTGGTAAGAAGTTGTATATCCAGTGGAACTTGAATCAGGAAATGTGTATGTGTCATGTTTAAACGGACACTGTCAACCCCCTTAGTACTCAAAGAGATCCTAGTTTAAAAAGCACATGTTATGAGTATGCACATTCTGTAGAGATTGCTGATGTAGCAGATAGTTTAATTCTAGTTTTTTTTCTTTTAAAAAGTACAAAACAGACTGTCCACCATACTGATGTTATCACACAAAAACATATTTGTATACATTCATTGATCATCTCCCACTGCATCTTCCCTGGATTTAGGAACACCCCCAACAGAGTGTAGCCACTCATTATGCAGTGGGGGCAAGGGAAACTATTGCATCATGAGTCACTGCACTGTTTGGGGTGTTTCTTCTGTTCAGGAAGTGAAAGTAGATCAAGAATTTGAAACAAAACTAGTTTGGAAAAACTATATATTAGCATGCATTTCAGTTCTACTAAGCAAGGGGGCAGATAAAACAACCAGCAACATCAATGAATTTTAAAGACATTAAGTAATCATAAAATGTGGGGTTTTTCACGAGAAATAATATACTGCAAAAAAGGTTGACAGTATCCCTTTATAGGCTTTAAAGATATCTGATTGGAACTGGAGTAATAAAATATGTAGGTGAGAAAATTGTTAATTGGATGAGGAACTGGCTTTAGGGGAGGACCCAGAATGTTGTAGTGAATGGCACCCTGTCGAGTGAGGGGATGGTGACCAGCGGGGTACCGCAGGGTTCGGTGCTTGGACCAGTCCTCTTCAACATATTCATCAGCAACATTGCAGATGGATTGGAAGGGAAAGTATGCCTGTTTGCAGATTACACCAATCTCTGCAACAGGGTGGAAACACAGGAAGGGGCCATAGCAATGGAATCAGACCTAACAAAACTGGAAGAATGGTCCAGAACTTGTCAGTTGAAGTTCAATGCCAAGATGCATAAGGCCATGCACCTAGGGAAAAGAAATCCAGGAAAAAAGTACTTTCTAGGGGTGGATAATTAGCCATCACAAACCTAGAATGGGACCTGGGGTGGTATCCAGTGACCTATAGATAGGGAGACATTGTGAGAAGGCAGCCGAGAAAGCCAGTAACATCCTCAGTTGCATTGGAAGAGGGATTACAAGCAGACATGGGGGCTTCTGTAAATATAATCAATATGGTACATAACTTCGACTCACTTATGCATATATTGGAGAAAAAGTTGGGGGAGAAAAAAAGACCTATAAATACTGATAATGCCATAGGTTTAGCTAATCCATGGTTTGATTCTGACTGTTATAAAATGAGAAAAGAGAGCCAAAGAATTGCCAAAATAAGAGTAAGATCTCCAACAAGTACAGTACTTATAGCATTAAGGTTGCTCAAAAAAAAATATAGAAAGCTAATAATAAAAATATGTACAAAGTCAAACTATTCGGAAACTACAGGACTGTATTGAAAAAAGATTCTAAAATGTGTTGGGCATTGGTGGCATATGGTTATCATGAAAATAATATTTGTTTTATATATTTTACGCCTAATTACAGAAAATAGATGGGTTGATTATTTTAAGAGGATATATAATTGTCAAGGTGGAAGAGATGATTTGCCTGACTATGGGTATATAATGATTGCGCAAACAATGACTCACTGAGTATTTCCTATTGCTGAAATAGAAGTGAAGCAAGTGATACTGGCACAGAAAAGGAATAAGGCAGCTGGTGCAGATGGGATTCTGGCAGAAGTTTTTCTTTACAACCAGGGCATTTGGGCAAAAATATTGGCCTTTATGTTTATGTTTATGTTTATTGCTAGTTATGTAGTCCTCCCTAAGTATTGGAATAAAGGAATTATTGTTCCCATGTTTAAAAAAGGAAATAAGCAAGACCCAAGTTGCTATAGACTGATTATATTACTTCCTGTGGTACAGAAGATTTTCACCAGAATAATTCTGGAGAAACTAGAGATATGGGTGGAAGAGAGTGGATTACTATCTTAATTTCAGTGCAGTTTTAAAAGAAATCACAGCACACTGGATTTAATTTTTACTTTGAATTACTTGTTGGATAAGTATCTTGTGGATAAATCTAGGGTACTATATCTTGGATTTATTGACATCAGAGCAGCTTTTGATTCAGTAAATAGATCTAAACTATGGGAAATACTGGAATTGATGAATAGTGATCCCCATTTATTGGCAATATTAAAATTACTTCAAACAGGTACGTCAGCAGAGGGCAGATACACAATGGATGGAGCATTAGCAAGAGAATTTAGTGTTAAAAATGGAGTAAAACAAAGATGTATACTTGCCCCACTTTTATTTAATTTGTATATTGATACATTAATAAAAAATATTCAAAATATTGATACTTCCCCCAGTAATAATGAATGAAAAAATCCAGTTATTAATGTATGCAGATGATAAAATTGTTGTCTCTAGAACTCTTTTAGGACTAAGAAGAGCACTTGCTAACATTATGAGTTCTTTGGCGCCTCTAGATTTAACATTAAATATCGAGAAGTCTAAAATTATCATATTTAGTAAAAACACGAGAAGTAACATAGAAAAAGAATGGGTTGTTTTAGATAAATAATTGCAGGTTGTGAAGGAATATAAATATTTAGGAGTAATCTTTTACTCAAGGGTATCCTGGGGACAGCAATCTTTGAATTTAAAATTTAGTGCACAAAGGGCCAATAATGCTGTATTTTCTTTTGCAAACAAATTTTCTAATAATTAATTTATTGCAATGAAAAAGACTTTTGAGGCAAAACAATAGGACAAATGCTTTATGGTAGTGAAATGTGGAGCTTTTGGCTATCTAAATGAGCAAAGCAGAACACTGAAGTAATTCAAAGTACATTTATATGAAATTCTCTACATTTACCAAGAGATTGCCCAATGAGCTTCTTGAGATTAGAGGCTGGAATGCTCCCAATTAATACAAGAATACAAATTAAAGCAATTATGCTATGGAGAAGAATAATTCTGATGAGGGATTTGCACCTTCCATACTTGTACTGGCTGGAAACTTTAAGGTCAATAGAAGTAGGAAAAAAATGGACAATTGGTTTACCAGATTATGTGACATTACAAAAAAATAGGACTTATAAATATATTTGCAGTATCAAATGTTGATTTATTCGTTAGTGAAACTATTATTAGATTACAAGATAATGCCATGCAACTAGATAAGGGAAAGCTTAATGAAATAGAAGTTGGAAAAATGTATTCCTCCCTGAAACAAGATTGGGGTATTGAAACTTATCTAATTAAATGTGAGAATGTATGGCATAGATATACACTGAGTGCAGTAAGACTGGCTTAGATGGGCAATCTTGTATTTTGATATTGGAAAATATTTAGGGTATGGGGCTTTGAGGCAATGCAATTGTACCTATGTAAAACTATAGATATAATACATACTATTGTTGAATGTCAGAAATGGGTTAAAGAAAGAAATCGCTGGCTTGCTCCTTTATTGTCAGAATTTGGAGGGAAGGTGGTTCTGGAAGCAGTTGTTAAACTATCTAAATTAGATCACAAATTAAAATCACAAAACATTCAGACCAAATGCAAAATTGTGGACTAAAATTTTCTACTAGAAAAATAGTTGCAAGATTACATAATAGACAACTAGAAATTATGAAAGCTAAAACAAATAAAAGAATGAACTACTTTACTATAAGAGCACCTAAAATATGGAACAAACTGCCTCAGGAAATAGTTGACTCACCCAATATTTTGATTTTTAAAAATAAACTAGACAACCGGTTAATAAATCAGGGATTTACTTAATGATCCACAAACGTGGAGTACAAAACATGATGGGCATATCGCCTTTGTTTGTCCCATACTACCAAAGTACCAAAGTACCAAAGATAAAGTTAAGAAAATGTATGCTTTAGCAAAATTTTTTGAAGCAATAAAAAGCTATGGACAAAAGATAAAAGAATGCTTTATTGTATGGGTTATATTAGATGAAATCTCATTGTTGTATTTAAATGACTGTATTTTTATATATGATTTATATATGATAACTTAGATTCAATGCAAAGAAGTGCAAAGTAATGCACCTGGGAAACAAAAACCCAGGAGAAGAGTACACAATAGCAGGGGAGGTACTAACAATAACAAAAATGGAAAGGGACCTGGGGGTAGTCATATCAGATGACCTAAAGGTGGGTAAGCAATGTGAAAAGTCGGTAAGGAGAGCCAGGGGGATACTGGGATGCATAGGAAGGGGCATCACAAGTAGAAAAAGGGAAGTGGTTATCCCTCTATACAGACAGTTGATGAGACCCCATTTGGAGTACTGTGTGCAGTTTTGGAGACCTCATCTACGCAAGGACATAGGATGGAAGCAGTCCACAGGAAGGCAACTAAAATGGTGCAGTGTCTGCAGCAGAAACCATATGACGAGAGACTGAGAGAGCTTAATATGTATACTCTTGATGAAAGGAGGGACAAGGGGGACATGATAGAAACTTTCAAGTACCTCAAGGGAATCAACAAAGTCCAGGAAGGTAGCATCTTTCAGAAAAAGAGAGGAGTAAGAACAAGGGGACACAATTTAAAGATAGAGGGAGGACGGCTCAGGGGTAATGTGAGGAAATTTTTTTTCACGGAGAGAGTGGTGGATACATGGAACCACCTTCCTGAGGAGGTCATTGGTTCTAAAACAGTGGGGGAATTCAAACATGCATGGGACAAACATAAGGCAATTATAGTGGGGGTTTGCAGGAAGTAGGCTGTTGGTTAACTAGAATCTGCAGCTTATCCAGTAGGTAGGGAAATGGGCAGACTGGGTGGGCCAAGTAGTCCTTATCTGCCGTCAAAATCTATGTTTCTATGTTTCTATATCTGTCTTTTAATGTTTTTGATGTAACAAATTGTTATCATTTTATATATCTGCAAATAAAGAACTCTGAACTGAACTGAACTCAGAGGAGACATGATAGAAACCTTTAAATTCCTAAAGGGTATCAACTCAGCACAGAATCAGAACCTCTTCCAAGAAAATAAGGAGGCACATACTCAAGGCAACAACAGACGTCTAATGGGATGGAGATTTCGGAGCAACATTAGGAAGTTTTTCTTCACCAAAAGGTTGGTGGAGCCATGGAACAGGCTGCCACTGGAGATCATGGACACCAAAACAGTGAAAGAGTTCAAAATATCTTGGGACAGACATAGTGGCATATTGAAATAAGGGAATATACTTGGTGGGTAGAGTAGGTCAAATAACGGGCAGACTAGATGGATCATGTTGTCCATATCTGCCATCATGAGCTTATGTTCTTATTAATGTGTAGTGTTTATGCTGCATGGCTAAACCATGAAGTTCACCAACACCTAATTGTTATGAATTTTAACAACTACTGGCTCTCAGTATAACACAGAGGTTTGAGCAATGAGCTGTGAATATGCAGTGGTATATCCAAAACAGCAGACATGGATTTGATACCCATAACCTGTAGCTACATACTGTGTGACCCTCAGCAAGTCAGTTTATTGAGAGAATCAGATTACAACCTTTGAGTCAAGGACTCATTTCAAAAGGCTCCACGTCAGGTACAATATACAACAACAGATATTGATAACACAGAAGAGAATACAGGTACAATACACAACAACAGGTATTCATAACACAGAAGAGAATACAGACATGGTATTGGCAATATATAAGTTTAGCAGTATAACAGTGAGGACGTAGCTAAGATGGCAACAGGAATAAGAGCAGTGCTACTAGTTCTATACAGTTGGGAAGCCATACAAGTTCTAGTTGGGGCTTGCAAGAGTAAGTGAACAGTACAAACAGTAATAAGGGTGTGGCCTGAACTGCTGGTAGGTTAGTGTAAGCAGCTGGGATATTAACTTTGTCCTAAGCACATAAAGCAGCAGGGTGAGGGGTATATCTGCTAACCCAGCATCTCCTCCTCCATAAGCAGATTCCTTTACTTATTAGGGACAGTGACAGTGACAGGCTGAGATTATGTGGTTTTTGAGGGCTGTTTTGAAGGGACCTAATCTGGGAATAGAGGTGATGGCCTTGGGGATGCTCATTGTACCGGGATGGTGCTCTGTGGTAAAAAGACTGTTGTGCAAGGGTGGTTGTGACCCTAGGAACAGCCCATGTTAGCTTATCTGCCGCGTGGGTGTTTGCTGTGGTTTGGGCAGTGCAGAGGGAGGCAGAAACTCCAGTGGGTGTGAGGCCTAGTTGGATTTTCTTTGTGAAGAGACATGTCTGGTAGCATACTCTTTCATCTAAGGTGAGGATTTTGGTTAGGTCATACATGGCACAGCTGTGGGTACGCTTATCCACACCAGCAAGGAGTCTACAGGTTTTATTAATGGCTAGGTGGATTTTATTTAGTGCAATGTGGTCAGCGGCTGAGTAGATAGTTAGCCCATGGTCTACAAGGGAGAGGATAGAGGAGGTGACGGCAAGGTATAGGGCCTCCGGCAGTAGGCAGGCTTTGTGCTGATACAATAGACCTGTGTGCATATTTATGGCAGAGGCAAGATTACTAATGTGGGTGTGGAATGATAGATTAGGATCGAAGGTAATGCCTAGATATTTATATGTGTGGACCTGTTCCAATGGGAGATGGGTTTTGGACACGATTGTTAGCTGGGCATTATAGTCCTTACTCTGGTGATGGGAAAAGAGCATTGTTCATGTCTTTTTTATGTTGACCACGAGTCTGTGGTCAGTGAACCAGTTTTCAGCATGGTTGAAGGCATGTTGTAGGGTGGATTGAAGATTTGTTGGGTCTGGGTGGGAGGCATACATTACCACATCATCTGCATATAGTAGAAGGTTACATGGACAGGATTTAGGCAGGGTATTAAGGAAGATGCTGAATAGCAGTGGGCCAAGGATGAAGCCCTGGGGGACCCCTGAGCGGACAGATAGATTGGGTGAGAGAGTGCTATTTATCTTCACACATTGGTACCTATCTGTGAGGTAGCTTGTGAACCAAGCTATGGGTCCAGGGGACAGGCCAGTGTGGCAGAGAGTATTTAGGAGCAGAGGGTAGGAGACTGTGTCGAACGCTTTGGACAGGTTTATGAATACTGCTCCCGTTAGCAATTTCTTATCGAGGGCATTGTGCAGTGAGTTGGAGAACTCTACAAGGGCAGTAGTTGTGCTGTGACCTGCTCTAAAGCCATGTTGTTCCCTACACAAGGTGTCATGTTCAGACAGGTAGTCTGTGAGTTGTGTGGCAATGATTTTTTCCAGTGCTTTAGAGAGGGGAGGGAGTATAGAGATCGGCCTGTAATTATTAGGTAAAGTGGGGTCCCCACTCTTTAGTATTGGTGTGATGGTGGCTACTTTCCAGATGGTTGGGAATTGCCCTAGGCATAGGGAGAGATTAAGGAGATCAGTCAGTGGGGGGAGAACATAGTCCAGTACCAAGTTAAGGATTTTCATGCCAAAGGAGTCTTTGCAGTAGTTTGAACACCCTAAGGCTTTTTTAAAGGTAAGATCTTGCTTCGCTTATATTAATAACCCTGAGGTAGAAGGGAGGGTAGGTATTGCTGGGTTCTGTGGCCATTGGTGTGGGGTCGAACAAGTTGCTGGGAAGAACTGTGCTGAGGTCAGAAAAGGATTCATTTAGTCCACTGGCTATTGTGAGTGGGTCCGAGTTGATGTGATTGTTGACCGTTAGTTGGGATGGGGGAGGCATTCTGGATTTTACTTTCAGTTCCTTTAGGTTGTCCCAGAACAACCTAGCATTCCCGCAGGATGAGGCCAAGGTGGATCTGTAGTAGCTGGATTTAGCCATTCTGATAGCCCAGGTACACTTGTTGCTAGCCATTTAATAGGCTATCCTGTCCGCCTGCATAGTGGAGGCAACAGCTTTGTACCAGAGGTTGTCATGGTTCTTAATTTGATGGATCAGAGCAGGTGTGATCCAGGGGGCATTTTGCTTTTTTTGTTTGAACCTTTGTGAGTGGGGCAAACATATCACAAGCTTTGTTGAAAGTGTGGGTGAAGTACTCAAGGTCTGCATCTATTGAGGTGGTGCGTCTGATGGAGGACCAGTCACATATGGCCAGGTATTGCCTAAGTTAACTGAGACCACCAGGTTGGAAGCATCGTTGGTTAAAGCTAATCGGTTGGGGTAGTTGTTGTTGGCATGACCAGGTGAAGAGGATAGGGGAATGATCGCTTAGTGAGTCTGGGAGTACAGTGAGGCCTGAGATTCTGTTAGGATGATTGGTGAGCAGCAGGTCAAGCAGGGTGCCAACGCCATTTCTGGGGTTGACTCTGGTAGGCTGGTTAACTAGCTGGGCTAGGTCTAGTGCTGAGAGGCTGTCTTTTAGCACAGAGGCAGAGGTTGATAGCCAGTTCACATTGAAATCCCCAGGATAATGTGCTCTGTTTTGGGAGGGAAGCTGGAGATGTAGTTGTTCAGGAATTGCAAAGCTGATGCTTGATTACGTGGTGGTATGTACACCACCGTAATGCATACAGGGGCTCTAGTAGGGTTAGGTATGAGTTTTAGTGTCATAGCCTGGGCCCCGTTGTCCAAGAGGGTGTTGGTAGGCTTTGGCAAAGTAGTGAGTCTCGTATGTAGAGTGCACACCCCCCTCTACGTTTGCCATGTCTGTCAGCTGTATAGGGGGTGAGGCCAGTGAGTGCACTAGCAGAGTCTGGGATCTACTTTGACAGCCAGGTTTCAGTAAGGGCTAGTATATCTGGTTGGTGCAGCTGCATCCAGCATTGTAGCTGTGCTATTTTTTTCGGTAAGCTACAGATATTCATGGTAGCTTTGCTTAGTCCATGGCCTGATGTGCCAGGATTGGCTGCAATGGGGCCCAGGTTAAGGTGAATGTTGCCTGACATTAGGAGTAGTAGGGTGACGATTCTGAATAAGGCCAGTGCTCTCAGTTTGGAGATGTTGATATGATGTTTTTTAGTTAGTGTGCTGCCGGGGCATGGGATGGCCATGGAGATGAGGGTGGGGTAGGAGAGGGATGCATTGGGATAAGGGGTGTGGTATTGAGAGGAGATTGGTGGGTGAAAGGGGGGAGTGTTTGCCGTGGTGTAACAGTGACAGGGAGAGTTGGTGGGAGGCAGTTTAGGTGGTGAGTGGCAGAGGTGCCCGGGGTGTGAGTCACAGATGATGGACTGGGATGTCCCTGGTAGAGGATGTACAAGGTGATGAGAAAGATAATCATTCTAGTGATGGGGTGCTGCTGCTAGTGGAGTGGTTTGGGTTAGAGGGGCAGTGGGAGAGAGAGAGAAGGAACAGAGAAAGTAGGACGATGCTGCCTCAAGTGGTGAGGTGCTATAAGCTGCTAATGGGAAAGTGGGCTGATTGGTTAAATCACTCAGGTTCCCTATTGGTTGAGATTCCACTGCCTATCCCTATAAAAGGGTGTGCCGACCAAGGGGGGTGGTGGTGGGGCGGTGGGGAGCCGACAAGCAGTGTCAGTGGGGCAAGCAGCAGTTCAAAAGTGCACCACAGTCCTGAGGCTGGCCGTGCTCCGAGGTCTGTACCTGATGGGATTCGTGGGTTGGGGGAGGGTTCCTACAAGTAGGCCCTCATGACCCTCACTGGTCTCCTCAAGAGTGTGGGGCAGTTCTGTGGAGAAGCAGGTAATAGACAGCACTTAGTATGGAGAATGCAGGAGGAGGAGTTCAGCAAGTCAAATTACAGGTTAGCTGGGACTATAGGGTCAGAAATTAGAGCTGCTACCTATCGGGTTCCTGGTTAAGAAACTGCTAAACAGATTTTTCAGCCTGTATTTTCACTAAAACACTCCACTTACAGCTTTCAGGATAATAGTTTCACTAACAGTCCCCTTATAGCTATTAGGATATTTTAAGGCTACTTCTCTTAAGGCACTATTACATTTGGCATCATTTAACATTCCCTTTAAAATAGTTTAGAGGGGTTCTTAAATAAAGGTACAGACTTATTACAGGTAGCTGGCAGTACTACTGGTAAATGAACATATGGTAGGCTGAAAAAATAATCTACATTGCTGCGCCGACCAGAATCTTTTTAAATTAAAAAAGGCACCAAAGCAGGCAGAACACAGCAGCAGTTCAAAAATGCGACACAGTCCTGAGGCTGGCTGCGCTCCGAGATCCGTACCTGATGGGATTCGTGGGGTGGAGAAGGGCACCTACAAGCAGGCCCTCATGACCCTCACCGGTCTCCTTGAGTGTGTGGGGCAGTTCTGATGGGATTCATGGGAAGGGGGAGGGCACCTACATGCAGGCCCTCACGATCCTCATTAGTCTCCTCGAGTGCGTGGGGCAGTTCTGATGAGATTCGTGGGGTGGGAGAGGTGCCTACAAGCAGGCCCTTGCAACCCCTGCTGGTCTCCTCGAGTGTGTGGGGCAGTTCTGATGGGATTCGTGGGGTGGGGGAAGGCACCTACAAGCAGGCCCTTGTGACCCTCGCTGGTCTCCTCGAGTGTGTGGGGCAGTTTTGATGGGATTCATGGGGAGGGGGAGGGCACCTACATGCAGGCCCTCATGACCCTCGTTGGTATCCTCGAGTGTGTGGGGCAGGTCTGATGAGATTCGTGAATGGGAGAGGGTGCCTACAAGCAGGCCATTGCAAACCTTGCTGGTCTTCTCGAGTGTGTGGGGCAGTTCTGATGGGATTCATGGGGTGGGGGAGGGCACCTACAAGCATTCCCTTGCGAGCCTCACTGGTCTCCTCGAGTGTGTGAGGCAGTTTCGTGGAGTCCTTATGCTCACAGTATGCATCTGGAAATGAGCTTCTGCTCAGTGTGTCTTTCCTTGCAAGCACATTTTGAAATAAAATAAATAAAAATACCAAAATAACATTAGTTGAACAAAAGATTTAAACAACTACTGAATTTCACACTGCCACCTATGAAATTGCAGTAGCAAGTTGGCTTGGCTATGCTATTAGCCAATCCAACTTGCTAGTGTAGTTTGTAGCTATACAAAAATGCATAGCAAAATGATATTTGGCTGCATGCCTCTTATAAAGTAGCACGCGCCTGATGGTTTAAACAGTATCAGTCTGGGATCTTTAAGAAAAGCCCCTACTTGCACCTTACTCTGTGTGTGTGTGTGTGTGTGTGTGTGTGTGTGTGTGTGTGTGTGTGTGTGTGTGTGTGTGAGAGAGAGAGCAAACATGTGTGGTTTTAGAGGGTTAAATCAAAATCCCCTGTAGTGTAGAGTCTTAAGCCAAATTGCCATTACTGCTTATAGTAAGAGAAGTAAGGGTAGACTTTATATATTTATATATTTTCAATATCTGGAAAAGCATTAGCACAATCCCTGGATTGTGAGCAACAGAACCACAATAAAGTCCTTCCCCATGTCTGCTGAACAATAAGTGGATTAGCTACCCTTTCTATCAAAAGAGAGGAAGCCAGGAAAGTTGACTATAGAGACCGAGTCAAGTACTTTGCTGCACAAAAATCTAGAAGAGTTGACTTTGTATAGTTTCCAGTGTTGCAGAACTACAACAAATAGTTGTGTAGACTACTACTCATGTTTGTAAATACTGTAGAACTAGATTTCTGTTAACTAGTCAATATAAAGTGACACAGAAGCTTGGAAGTTACAGTAAAACATCATTGTATTGTGTTATCATTTTTGGTACTATTGACTGCATTTGTAAATAAATTTGAATATCTACGGATACTTACAGATTCATACAATCTTTAATAGCTCCATAGTGCAATACACTAAAACAATTTATTTACCGTGCAATAATTAAAAGAAAATATTTTTATTAGTGTTGAAACTGCATGCTATTTCTGGAATAAGCATATAACCAGTGCAGTGGTAAATGTTAGTGTTTTCCTGTTCAGTATTGAAATAACACTGCATTGTAATACTTATCCCTATAAATTAGCGCTTTGTTTATTAATCCCTGCTTATGAAGGAATGACGGGGGGGGGGGGGTCTGATCTAATTAGAGTCTCTTCTGACCATTACTGTGCATTTCCTTAGCAAATTGTGATGGATGCTTTGCACAATAAACTTAGCAACACTTTGCAGTTGTTTCCTCTTTAAGTGTAAGACAATGAATTATATTAATTAAGCATACCTGTCTTGAGATATGATATGATATGATATGATATGATATGAGATATGATATGATATGATACAAAATTGCAGTATGAGGAGTGGTGCTAAGGATGGGGGGATTACAAGTAATGGAGGGGGGCCACAGAGGGGTTTTGCACAGGGCCTCAGAATGGTTAAGGCCAGCCCTGATATCATTAGTTCATTCTCTGAAAAGTATTACATATTTTTTTTTAATTACTTACTTTAATATCCAAGCTTATTTTTAAAAGGAAAATAAGAATGAGATAAAGTGCAGAAGCACTTATCAGCTTAGCATGGAGACATCTGTATGCCATTTTTCAAGATCTGAATAAAATAATACAGCACTGCAATATTCTCAGTTTAGCAGCAATGTTCCTAACAGTCAGGAAATTTTGCATCATTCACCATTTAATATCTTTCCACAGGGCATCATGAATACAATGTCATCAGTTCACTCACTTTGAAATGTAATAGAGTTTCTGAACATGACAACTTACTTTAATAAAGAGACCTATGTTTAAAAGAATAAAAGATGAGTTGAAATAGCAGTTAACTAAGCTCTGGCAATATCAAAAAATATACCATTGTTTCAAAGATCTGAATGTTTAGTGCATTAGCCTCATGATGTCACTGTTGTTCATGCCTGAGTTAAGAAGTTTAGGCTTGTATAATTTATAATGACTCTCATAACATCGAAGACTCAGCAGTATAGGTAGTATTGGTAAAACAAAACCCCTGAGCAATTCTCAGAAATGACATGATTTATAATTTTCATGGCATGAGTCGCCACTGGTAACTCAAGCTGTCTGGTGTTCTGATTATATGAAATGTGTGTGTGTGTGTGTGTCTGTGTGTCTGTGCATGCATGCGTGTGTGTGTGTGCGTGTGTGTGTGTGTGTGTTACTGCTGAAAGAGCAACTGACACCTTGGGGACAGGCAGCTCATGGCTAGGAGCTGACTGGCCCAAGATCTAAAATACTCAAAGTATTTTTTTTTTCTGTATAGGGGTTAAATACTAATTTTACTTACAAAAAAATGCTCTCAGGAGCAGTGGCTATCTTCAGGTGATACTTATACTATTTATAGGCAATAGTACATGTTAAAGTAGTACATGTAACTTGTAGAATTGCCTATAAACAGGATAAATAAGTCACCTGTTTGTGACATCACAATTATTTCAGCAGCAACAGATTATGATGCCAAACTTGATATTAGGTGCAGACAAACTGCCAGAGCAAATGGGGGAAGATCCTCTTTTCATGCAAATGTTCTTTGTAAAAAATAAGTAAGGACAGGAATTACAGAACAATATTAAATATCAGCTAAAAGGTTTCTAAACATAATATTTTTTTCAAAGTAGTCATACTGGCACCAAGGACTCTTTAATCACTGTGTTAGCTTGTCTGACATCACAAGATTCTGAAAATGGTGGCAATATAGCAGCAACATAGTCTGAACACAGTCACCAGCATCTCTGGTCTGCTGCCAGCTACAAGTGAGCCCAAAACCTCATTTAAAAGAGTGTTTCAAAAGCTTTCAAACTATGATAGGCAGTATTCATAAATGTTTCTCTTTGAATTTGTTTCATGCTTGTTTTTGGGAAAGACTCCATTACACACAATAAATGGCATTGTTGACCTAACTATACCTTTGGCTAAACTAGAATGATCATGAAGTCTGTAGGAGGAGAGAAGAGTTGCATCCTGTAGGGTACAGTTTATTTTGCAAAAAGCTTTACTAAGTTAACAGTCCTCAAAAAATGTTTCGTACTGAAAACTTTTACTACAAGTTATTTATTTCTCAGCTTTTTTTCCCACTCTGTTGCTGTCATTTCATTATCCAGCACAGCTGATGTGGTCTTGTGAGCCCCAATGCTTTTATTGGAAAGACTGCACTACATAATCAACCTGTCTGACCCAGAAATTGAACATTATGGGCTGGACACATTACCTGCCATTTGCAGAGCACACTGCTTGCCTTAATTGCAGTTTCACAGGCTCAACAGGTCCATGTAAACCAGACTGACATCTAATTAAAACATCACTAATGAGACTGTAAAAACACAGGTCTCTAGAGGTTGTTGATTACTGACATCCACTGCTGCTTTTTTGTCTGAAAACTCCTGAGCTGATCAGTGCTGTTGGATATGCATAGGCCAGATGCTACTCACCAAAGTAGCTGATATCAGTGGGGAGAATGTATTGCAGATTGTTTAAGCTGTCTGAGAAATCTGAGCTGATTTAAGTGTCTGCTTCGGCTGTTACTATAATAAACTCTAGATATGAAATTTCAACAATTTAATAGAAAAGGATTCATAGTCTAAGCCAAGGCTTTATTTTAATTAAAAATAATTATTGCTTTAAATTAAGAAATTTTAAGACTAAAAACTTAAAAAAATGTTCTTGTTTAGTTAGCAGTTCCAATTCCTGCAGTTAATGAAATTCTAGTATGCTTGTTTCAGTCCCTAAGCAGATGAAATTCGCATGTGCTCTTTTCAGTCCTGCTGCCCATAATACAGTAAGTCTCAACTTTCATTAGCAGATGTGAAGACTGGAGGTATGCCATTGATTCTTAACTGGAATCATCCAGTGCATTTAAAAGCTGGAGATGATCATTATGGAAGACACTGAAGAATAAGACAGAAGGCTGTATGGCCACATTTACACACCCTGTTACAAATGAATTGCTATAGATCATGGTGAGCCCCCATGAGTCTTGCTATGTAACAAATCTTGTATCCCTTTAACCTGGTTCTCAAATAAAATGACAGAAAGTAAATTAAATATCCAGAGATGAAAATTTTAAAGGAAAGACAGGTTGATACTCTACCACTCCTATGATTCTGCCACCTGGCACTTTTTACAAATAGATTTTCGATAGAAGTAAGCACATTTCAATTGTGTAATAGAATTTTTTTTTTTTTTTAAGTTTTCCATTAGCAGGTTATACAGACCTGGCGCTAGAGGGATTCTTGGTCTTTCTACACAAATCACTGTACTCAATCATGGGCAATATGGCCTGCATTATAGAAACATAGACTTTGATGGCAGATAAGGACCACTTGGCCCACCCAGTCTGCCCATTTCCCTACCTACTCGATAAGCTGCAGATTCTAGTTAACCAACAGCCTATTTCCTGCAACCCTCCACTATAATTGCCTTATGTCTGTCCCATGCATGTTTTAATTCCTCCACTGTTTTAGACCCCACAACCTCTCCAGGAAGGCTGTTCCATGCGTCCACCACTCTCTCCATGAAAAAGAATTTCCTCACATTACCCCGGAGTCGTCCCCCCTCTAACTTTAAATTGTGCCCCTTTGTTCTTACACATCTCTTTTTCTGAAAGATGCTACCCTCCTGGACTTTGTTGATTCCTTGAGGTACTTAAAGTTTCTATCATGTCCCCTGTCCCTCCTTTCATCAAGGGTATACATATTAAGCTCTCTCAGTCTCTCTTCATATGGTGTCTGATGTAGACCCTGCACCATTTTAGTTGCCCTCCTCTGCACTGCTTCCATCCTGTCTATGTCCTTGCACAGATGAGGTCTCCAAAACTGCAAGCAGTACTCCAGATGGGGTCTCACGAACTGTCTGTATAGAGGGATAACCACTTCCCTTTTTCTACTTGTGATGCCCCTCCCTATGTATCCCAGTATCCCTCTGGCTTTCCCTACTGACTTCTCACATTGCATACCCACCTTTAGGTCATCTGATATGACTACACCCAGATCCCTTTCCATTATTTTTGTTGTTAGTACCTCCCCTGCTATTGTGTACTCTTCTCCTGGATTTTTATTTCCCAGGTGCATTACTTTGCACTTCTTTGCATTGAATCTAAGTTGCCATATGTCTGACCATTCCTCCAACCTTGCCAAGTCCCTTCTCATCCTTTCTACCCCACCTTGTGTATCAACTCTGTTACAGATCTTTGTGTCATCCTCAGAGAGGCATACCTTTCCTTCCAGACCCTCTGCAATGTCACCTATAAAGACGTTAAAGAGGACTGGACCCAGTACTGAGCCCTGAGGTACTCCACTAGTAACCCCTCTTTCTTCAGAATGTGTTCCATTCGCTATTACCTTCTGTGTCCTGTTGTGCAGCCAGTTTTCTACCCAGGCTACCACCCTGGGACCCACTCCCAGGCTGGCTAACTTGATTATGAATCTTTTGTGTGAGACTGTGTCAAATGCCTTGCTAAAGTCTAGGTAGGCCATATCCACAGCCCCTCCCTGGTCTACTACTTTGGTCACCCAGTCAAATAAATCGATTAGATTTGTCTGACATGACCTTCCTGCTGTGAATCCATGCTGCTTTGGGTCCAGTGCCCCGCTGGCCTCTAGGTACTCAACAATTCTTTCTTTCAGAAGTGATTCCATCATTTTCCCCACCACTGAGGTCAAACTAACAGGTCTGTAGTTTCCTGCTTCTGCCTTGCTCCCACTTTTGTGAAGGGGAATCACATCTGCCCTCCTCCAGTCCTCAGGTACCATCCCATCTTCCCATGATTTGTTAAAAAGTGTGGTTAGTGGTGTCACTAGGTCCTCCCTTAGCTCTTTTAGGATTCTAGGGTGAATCCCATCAGGCCCCATTGCTTTGTCCACCTTGAGTTTTAGAAGTTCTTTCAGTACTCTTTCTTCTTTAAATGGACTGGTATCAACCCCACTATCCAGAGTGCTTCTACTGTTTGGTTTAGGTAACTCCCCTCTTCTTCTTTTGTGAATACTGAGCAAAAGTATTCATTCATTATCTCTGCCTTTTCACTGTCTCCCTCTGCCCACCTCCCCTCTCCTTTATTAATCTTCCCTATCCCTCCCTTAACCTTTCTATGTTCCCTAATGTACCTATAAAAGGTTTTATCCCCCTTCTTAACTGAGTTGGCTATCCTTTCCTCGGTTTGGGCCTTTGCTTTTCTGACTGCCTTCCCCACTTCTTTCTGCTTTAATTGATACAGTTCCCTGTCGTGCTCAGTCTGTGATTCCTTATACTTTTTGAATGCAGCCTTTTTCTCCTTAACCTTCCCTGACACTTCTTTTGAGATCCATAGTGGTTTTTTCTCCTTAACATTATCATTCTACTTCTAATCCTGGCAAAAATTATGACTCATAAAGCACTGATCCATGCTAAGTCAGAAGTCATCCCAGCCTGGGAACCCACAATCATAGTTCCTGCTGCATCTTCATATTGCTTCCCTACTCTTAATCTGTCAGGTTTTCATTTTAATTCTCATCCCTCTCCTCTGGTCCTCCTCCCATCACCAATGTCTTTCCATGCACTTCCCCTGCTAGCCTTGAATGGCCATGTCAGCATCTCCTATGCCCTGGCTAGACGTACCTCAATGACTGAACACCACATAAGAACCCATATGAAAAGAGCCCACTTCTACCTGATAAATGCCCTCAAGAAAATGTTTCTCATTCTCCTTTTCTGTTCAGGCAATGACTAACTAAATCCAGGTCCCCCAACTCAAATCACTTCGTCGGGTTTGCAGCTGCTCCTGGGATGACATTGATGATGGTCAATATTCTAAGCCTGCTCAAAAAACTTGATAATCTTCAAGTTTGGGCAGTCCACACTGACCTAGATCTGATTATAATTACTGAGTCATGGCTAAAAAAAGACCAACACTGATCGGCAAATTACTATACCGGGCTTCAAGCTCTTTAGGGCTGATAGGGATTCGGGGGGGGGGAGTAGTTGTATACACCAAATCAAAATTTGATGTTAGCAGCATTTCCTGTAAAACTAAGCCCAAGGAATATGAGATTGTCTCACTTAAACTTCACCTTCCATCCTCAGAGTGCATCACAATCATTGGTGGCTATAGACACCCATCAGGAGGCACAGAAATTCTTAATGCATTGAAATCCATAACTTTGGCTGCTAACATGGAAACAATAATCTTAGGGGACTTCAATATGGATTGGCTCACTGCTAAATCCCGCTAACTAAAAGCCATCTGTGATGAGCTGGGTCTTACACAGAGAGTAACTGAACCCACAAGAATCAATGCTTCTAACTCTGCCAACAGCTCACTCTTAGATGTCATCTTAACTTCGCATCCCCATAAAATCTCACATTCTGCTGTTTTCCATAATGACATGAGCGACCACAGTATCGTTGTATGTACAAGATTCCAATCTAAAACCCAGCAGCACCATAAATTCAGAATCAAATGCTCGTTCCATAAATTCAACTCAGTACACTTCCTAACCGATCTAGCTACGATCAGGTGGCAAGACCTATATCTTGCCAAATCTGCTGATGCCGCCGTCTCTGTCCTAAATGACAACCTCACCACCCTAATTAACAAGCATGCTCCTCTTATTAAAATGAGGGTGTGGAAAATCTCGCATCTATGGCTCACCCAAGAGCTCAAATCTGCACTTACCAATAGAGACAAGCTATGGGCTTGGGCCAGGCACACCAAGGACCCAGCAGACTGGCAGGCTTTTAGAACTGCCAAAAATGCCTGTGTTAAAAGTGTACATGCTACTAAAGCAAACTTCTACATCTCCACTCTGGAGCAGGCCAAAGGGAACTCCCAAAAAATCTGGAAGACACTGACACCCATTGAAGGCCATCCTGCTGCTTCCTCCCTTCCCACCAAGATTCTGGCCAAGGACGGGATGGTTGAAAATAAACTGCGTATCCTTGAAGAACTTAACCTTCACTTTGCCACTGCCGGGTTGGCATTCGACTCCCCCCCATATGCTAGTCGAGTAAATAGCGACACTAGCCCAGATACTACACATGCTACTCCACCTCATCCCTTCCAGTTGTGCCTGTTGAGCTACAAAGAAGTCGAAGACATAATTCTTAGCCTTGACACCAAGAAAAGTGCAGGGGACGATGGCCTTGAATCATTTTTCTTGTCGGGTTAGGCTATGCCCAGCTCACAGCCCCCATACTTCACATCTTCAACCTCTCTATTACCACAGACACTGTTCTATCCTGCTGGAAATCTGCCCATATTCTTCCTCTCTTCAAATCAGGAGATCCTTGTGACTTAAACAATTACCGTCCTATTTCTATCTTGCCCATTCTCTCCAAAGTGCTGGAAAACTTATATACAGCAAACTAAAAAATCACCTCGAAGCGCACTTACTCCTAAACCTGGCCCAATCTGGCTTCAGGTTGAAGCACAGTACCATCTCAGCCTTGGCTAAAGTCTCTAATGACTGGATCCATGCTATGGACACCAAGAAGGTTACTGGTGCAGTCTTTCTAGACCTCAGTAAGGCCTTCGACACTGTAGACCATCACCTCCTAATCATCTGTCTTGCCTACATAGGTGCCACTCCACTTACCTTACAGTGGTTTAACAGTTATCTCACAGGAAGGATACAAAAAGTCAAAGCTGATGGCCTACTATCTGCCTTCCTTCCAACTGCCAGAGGAGTCCCTCAAGGCTCCATCCTAGGACCAATCCTTTTTTCCCTGTACATCAACAACCTTGACTCCCACATAAAGAACTCTAGCATACATTTCTTTGCGGACGATACGGTTTTGTATATATCAGGCTTGTCCTTAACTGAAGTCAGGGAAGCTCTCCAAGCTGGCTTTATCCAGTTAGAAAGCAACCTTATCAATGCCAAGTTTCTCTTAAATGCCAAAAAAAACAAGACAATGATTTTCTCGAGACTTGCCTAGTCTGGTGCCCTACCAACCCCACCTGAAAACTTCATAGTTACCTCCCTAGGTGAACCCTTGGAAGTCGTACCTAAATTTAAATATCTAGGTATGTGGAGAGACAACAAGCTTTCCTTCAATGACCATATCGAGAATCTATCAAAGAGGCTTAAAGCACGCTTGGGTTTCTTCTTTAGAAATAGGACCCTCTTTTCTCTCGCGACCCGCAAAAGACTTGTCCAAGCAAAATTCCTTCCCTTGCTTGACTATGGAGACATTATCTTTATCTCCTCCCCAACCCTGAGCCTATCTAAACTGGATGTACTCTATCACTGTGCTCTTCACTTCATTACTAACTCTACGTACAGGACCCACCACTGTGATCTTTATGCAGCAGTTGGGTGGACCTCTCTTGCCACCAGACGCCTCCTGCATGCTGGCATTTGGACCCTCAAATTACTACTCCACAAACTGCCTGTCTATTTAACGTCTCTCATACACATCTCACATAGCGCCTACTCCCCAAGAAAATCTGACTTTATCCTACTAGATGTTCCCAGAACACATACCACAGCTGGCCAAAGAGCTGTCTCATATGCCCTCCCAAACATTTGGAACCAACTACAAGCCATGCTGAAGCTAACCAGTATTGTATCAATTAACTCCTACAAAACACTAGCTATCTCTAAATTAAAAGACATATGTAGGTGCTACTAGGCCCCCAACGCCAAGTCAACTTCTTATGTACCAACTGGCCCTCTACTTATTAAGCTGAAATGTGTTGCATAACTTAGGGCAAGGTTAAAGCTGGAATGTACTGCATATATAGCATAAGGACTTCAATTATGTATACCTCTTGTATTATATATATATATATATTTTTTTTTTGTTGTTCTACATTTTATATCTCCTGTCTATGTAACTGCGAACTTTATGTGTATCTGCCTCAGTACTTCCTTGTGAATGAGCTTGCTCAATGGAGTCTTTCCTGCAATAAACTTGAACTTGAAACTTGATTCTTATGTAGACTCAGAAATCAACTTGAGTGTAATTGACATAAACATCTGTGGTACAGAACCTAAGTCACATTGTTAACTGGAAACGTATACAGACACCCTCCCCCCCAAAAAAAAACTGGATTAACCAGTCTGAAAATATTCCTCACAAATCTCTCTGAAAAACTGTACAAGGATGAAATTATAATGCTTGGTTACTTTAATGCAGATGGCATGGGAAGCCGGGTAGGCAGCTGAAAGCCATGCCCAGTAAACTGCTGCTGGGGCAATTCATTGCTTCCACAACCCACTTTGATCCCAGGTGCAAAATGAGATTAGCAATTGACTTGTTTTTTGCCCTGAACGCTCAGAGAATATTTTCAGCTTGGGTTCTTGGCTCATTGATGTGACAGTTCCACATGAAAACCACAAAGGAAAAAAAAAAAAACTACCAAAACAGTGAGCCCAAAATAGTGAGTGCATATCCAGCAACTGCCAATAAAGGTGATTGGTGCACATTACTAAAACTCTGTTGCACTGACTTCCTATGGAAGTGGGTCCCCCCAAAAATGAATATAACCATCACCAGTTGGCACATAACTCAGGAATGAGGAGAAACTCAGGAGGGGGAAAATAGCATATTTAGACTTGGGGGGGATACAACTCAGAAAGGGGGAGAAACTCAGGAGGGGAATACTTTATATTCTCACTCGGGGAGGGCTGGTGCGATAGTGAGCACAAAACGTTCAAGAGAAAAAAGAGCAATGCTAAGATTCAAGCCCAGGTATGAGGGAAGCAGCCACACACAATACTGGTGACTCTAACCTCTAGGTTACAGAACCAGCATGGCTTTCAACCTGACACTGCCAACTATATGACTCTCTATTGTTTCTTCACTACACTGCTGAAGGACACTACTTATCGCTGACATATCCAAGCACTATTCAGATCATGTCATCAACATAGCATTCACTATTATTGACTTGTTCTTATTCTCTGTTTTGTGTTCGCTGTCTTCACGGGATACCTGATGTGGCCACTTCATAGTTTTCTGTACCAAGAGGAGGCAGTATAGCGCAGTGGTCTAAGGTTCTGAACTGCAAATCTGGTGACATCCAGCAGACCAAACCTGGGGTTTGAATCCCACAGCTTCCACTTGCATACTGTGTGACCCTGAGCAAGTCACTTAACCTCCAGGTCGCTCCTGTAAAAAAGCTTTCAGCTTAGTGTGCTATACCTGGTTAAACAACTAAATAAAAAAAAAAAAGATAATGCACCAGAAGGTTCTGCTCTGGAAACCTACTAGGCAATGTTTTAAAAGCATTGACTATAGTGGTTTCCTCCAGTCACTTGCAATGGGGGAGCTTTAACAGTTAACACTGTATCCCAGATACCAGTATTAATATGGTATGGAAGGAATTCTACTCTGTTTTCACAAATGTCTGCACAATTGTTTTGCTCTTATCTGCCAGGTTAGATCTAAGGGTCTGTAAAGTTATGGATGAACAGTAGTTTACTATGTATAATGAGTCACAGTGATAGGTTATTAGTGAAAGCTAAGAAATTAACACTGACAACACGTGGACTAACTGCAAAATCATGAGGAGCAAGGTAAAATGTTAAAGTACTCGTGCAAAAGCCACTTATCTCAGAGCTGCCCTGGAGGCAGAGAGGGGAGCCCAAAAACCAATGGATGCATATGAATGATTTACTGTAACCAAGGTCTTCCTCTTCTCCTCTTTCATCTCAATTACCCATGAGGGCAGCACTATCACAAAAAGCAAAGAGATACTGTAGCCCAGATCTTCAACACTTACCTTGTAGAAACAGCCACTGCACTGCCAATGTGGAAATAATTTTTCTCAAGATCCCACAGGAGGGGGTTGTGGCAAGCTAAAAGAGAGTTATTTCCCTAGGCCTATCAACCTTATCTGAGACCATAAGGCAGGGGTAGTGTGCACAAACATGAGAGATGGTGGATGCAGGAGAGCAGAGGGAGTAACCTGCTACTGAGATTTCCCCCATAGTTAAACCCTTTCCCTTTTTCTGTCAGATTTTTACATGCAGTTTTGTAGATCAAAAACTAATGAACAGATTACCAGGAGGATGAAAGACTCAGTATGGAGAGAAATGGAAACATACAGTGTGGTTCATCACTTTACAACAGACCATCAGAGAGCTACAGAAATGAAGCATCCAGCAATATTTTCCAATGCAGACTTTTTCCATGTAGAACACCAGACACCTAAATAGTCTTACAGACTTCAAGGAAACAGCTAGTACTTGCAGTCTGGTATGATATTGTGGGTACAGGTTTGGGGGAATGGAGGTGCCCGGGAGTTGCTTCCCTGAAAGTGGTGGTGTGTCCTGAGAGGACTACAAGCAAGATTCGGAAAACAGCAGGGTCCAAGATGGCAGAGCTGCAAGAAAGGGAAAAGACTGAATGGACACGCTCAACACTCAGAACAATGCCATATAAACTCACTGCGAAAATGAAATCCCCCAGTATTGTTGACACTGCAGAGGATTTTATAAATTAAGTAAGTCTATCCACCAAGGGTCGCCAAGCACTAGCTCCCTACAAAAACATTATCTCACATGAAAGACTGGTGGGGGTAGATCTACAATCATCATCCGTGCTAACTAACCTGGGCAAAAACCTGGATATCAGCGATCCACAAGAGAGATCTTTGAAAGGGAGTCCTGACGCACAAGGAAGAGACGAAAGCTACTGGGAGTGTTGTTACAGAGGTAATGGAACCATCAAAAAACCCTAATGCTTACACAACTTCCTATGTTGCTAACACCATTACCTGATGGAACAGTCCTATTGTCTCACCTGGTGATAAAAAATAGTGCATTAATAACAGAAAATGTACTTTTAAAAGCAAATCCTGTCCAGGAATGTAATTCAAACAATACTAACATTATGACCAATGAAACTACAGATAAAGCGCCAGTGACACAAGCACAAGCACATCAGAAGAATTCACAAGAGACAGATATGCAGATATGACAATGGGAGAATGTCCCCCAAATGTCGACAAACGAAATAGTATCACTATCAAATAGTATCAGAGGGTAACATTTTAAAGGAGTATGTAAAAGAAGGCACCTCAGCAGTAAGCACACTGAGCTTTAATAAGGACAATAACATAATTTTCTTAGAATAAGATGGTATAATTAAATCTACTGCTGTAGACTCACAAACTTATCAAATATAGCCTATATAGGAAATTATATATAGCCAATACAAGGAATGAAATACAGGGAATGATGCAAGTCACAAACATTCACAGAGAACAGAAACTGAACAACAATACCTCTGATATAAAAGAGACATTAAAAATAAAATAAAATGGCATATTCAAATTTTAAACCCCCCAAAAAGCCCTGCAGTGCAACATAAATATACAGAATAAGCAAACAATGGCAGACAAATAAACATCTTACTGGACACCAGAAAACCTCTGTACAGAAAATGAATTAATAGAAAAGGAATATCTCATTAAAGATACAAAACCCAAAATATCAAGCCAGCATATGGATGAAAAATTAAATAAAACAATGGATCAGAGAGGTGACCATGGAGAACTTTGAAATGAGAAAGCACCGGCCTCATTGCCAGAGGATGAATCAGAAGAATCAGAAGAAGATGATGATGAGTCAGGCTACTATGAGGAGGCAGAAAAAAATGTAGGAGGGGAGGAGCTACCTGAACATACACTTAACTGGGCCAAAATAATAACAGCAGATTTACAGCAGGCAAAATCAGAACTCTCAACTCTTAATGAAATAAAAGAGGAAATGGGTAATCTCCAGCATGAAATACAAAAAATGTAAAACAGTGGATGGGATATTTAGACTGACCAGGCAGGGGTGCAAGCCTGGGCACAGTGCAACTGGGCTGCGCCAGGGCATGAACCATGTGATATTCAATGGTGCTGCACCATGGCTCGGCACCATTGAATATGGCACTGATGGTGCATGCACTGCACATGGTGCAGTGGCACTGCGCCAGTGCAAGTAGCAGGAGGAGAGCCGAGGAATGTGCCAGCGCAAGTGCGGTTGCCCTAGGCGCAGCAACCGTGATATTCACCACTGGGCAAGCAAATGAGGCCATTATGCATGCAAGGTGCAAATGGGGCCATTTACATGTCATTATGGCCCCATTTGCATGCAGTGCACTGATCTCCGGTGACTTTATTTGGCGCCCTGCTAGGCTGCAGCCATCAGGGACTGACACCCTGCAGTCCCTTGGTGGACCTCACACTCATACGCCTGATCATGGGCATATGTTAAATATAACCCTGGTGGTCCAGTGGACCACTCTCCATCGCCCGATCATGGGCATATGTGAAGATCATCCCTAGGGGTCCAGTGGTCCGTACCCCATTACTCGATCACGGGCATATGTTAAATATATCCTTGGTGGTCCAGTGAAACCCCCAGTGCCTGATCATGGGCAGATATCACAAGCATAATCCAGGTGGTAAAGTGGTTCCCCTCCCCACCCTCCACTGTGGTCCCCACCACCCAGCACCCCTCCAGTCAGCGGGCGTGACACCTGCCTACATGCCACCCGGCTGCCCACCAACTGACAGTGTACAGTACTGTCTGAATGCCTATTGGTCCACTGCATGGGCCAATGGACATACAGACCATACTGTACTACACAGACTCAATATGTGAATGAACGTGTTCATTCACATATCGGGCCTGTCCCATACAGTGTGGTCTGCACGCCCATTGGCCCATGCAGTGGACCAATAGGAGTACAGACAGTACTGTACGCTGTCAGTCAGTGGGCGGCCGGGTGGCATGCAGGTGGGGTGACACCACCCGCCACTGACTGGGGGATGCTGGGTGGTGGGGGACAACAGTGGGCAGGTGAGTACCACTGGACCACCATGATAGCATTTGCGATCTCTGCCCACGATTGGGCATGGGGGGGTGTACCACTGGACCACCAGCAATATATATAACATATGCCCGCGATCAGGTGGGGGGGCACAATGCACCCAGGGCTTGTGGACAGTGTTCTGGGTGGGTGGATGGCCACCCATGGCTGGCGGCTACTGTGTTGTGCCCTGCAATACAGCAGCTCGCTTGTGGGTGGCCAGGACTTGCTCCTGCTTTTCCCAGGCACAACTTTGCACCTCTCTGAGTGGCGCAAGGGGGGGGGTTGTACCAGCATATGTGCCGCACATCCCAGGCTGAATACCAGGATTTGCTGCATATGCATGGGCACGCCCCCAGCACTTGAACTGCATACATTACCGATGCACCCCAGTGCATTGGGAGTTGTACAGCTCAACATGCCCCTTTGAATATTGTGCCGGGGTGCACTGGTAGGTTGCACATGGTACAACCCTGTTGCACTATGTGCAACCATTTTGAATATCCCACCCTGGATCATTTATACTATACAAAGAAAAACACTTACGGAGGGTAGAGTCTGAGTGTTGGAAGATGATGGTAATGTAGTAAAAAGAGAAACTAACTTTTGGGGAAAAAGATTAAAAACCCCCCACGATAAATTCATTGACTTAGAAGCATGCTTCAGATGTAAAAATACTAGGTTGCTTGATGTACCGGAACAAAGAGACAAAAATTCCACTGCGGAAGTGTCACTGAGAGTTATCTTTTCAGTTTGATTAGGCCATACAATTCAACCAGAGGAGTATGTTTTGAATAGAGCACATAGATCACTGAGACCTAAACCTGAGGAAAGGAAGCCTCCAAGAGCAATAGTAGCCAAAATTGTGTCATCGAAGTATAAAGATGTAGTTATGAAAGCAGTTTATAAAAATAAAAAAGTACTATACAAAGACACAAAAACTTTCATTTATCAGGACCTGCCACAAGAAATAATGGATCAATGGAAGAAATATTAGCAAATGAGGTCACTTTTATGGAAACACAATGCTCTATCTTGCAAGACTCAGAGTGGTATTAAATGGCTAATGAATCATATAGTACTAGAGATGCAGCAAAGTTTTTCTCCACTGGCAAAGTCAAGACGAAGTCACCAAATTTGCCTCCTCTAAAATTTCATGAAGTTTTGCTCAGAAGGCAAACATTTGCCTACGTGACTTTGCTTTGCAACTCTAGCTTGTGATTTTGCTTGAAATTGGTGCACATGCGAAGTTGAGTGGAACAAAACAGCATCACTGACATCACCATCTTGCAGCACAGGGTGAACAGACCTTTCTGCAGGTCATATGATTATTTTCCTTGACAGGAAGTGTTTTTCACTTGCTGACTGAGCTTGGAGGTGGCTGGAGGCTTACATACTCAGAGAGCAATTACTGTAGGTGAATAAAGTGATCATTAGTTAAATCTGCTCAAATCTATCTTTTTTTAACATTACTGAACTTCTTAAGTACCTATGTTTTGTTTGTGAAAGTTTTGTACCTCTCTCTCTCTCATGTGTTTTTCCCAATTTTTATTGATACTTCCTGAGATGGATAGTCCAGCGGCAAGTCGAGGTGTCTGTATACATGGCAGGTTATGTGACACCCCAGTAAATAGGGCCCATTTTGTGATGAAGGCCCCCAAAACATGGAAGTGGAACAGCCACAACAGGAGCAGCAGCAGACTGAAGCCCCCTCCGTGGTTCCCTGCCCACATTAGGCACCATCTTCCCACCATGAAGAAGAGGCATGTCCGTCAGGTGGCTGCCGGTGCAGCCACCATCCTAAGAAGATCTGCCCCATGTGGTCATTTTTTTTAAAGTGATCCAACTGACCACAGCATCGCAAGGTTTAAGATATGCAACAAGGTGGTCCATAGGTGGAAGAGGGGTAGCCACATTGGCAATGGGGGGCAGTGAACACACCTCTGAATGAACCACAAAGAGGCATGGCTGGAGGCATTGAAAGAGGCCTCAAGTAGGGGTGGTGAGGATAGTGGCCTGTCTGTGTGCGAGGGGGGCAGTCAGTGCAGATATCAGCATCACTGCTTGTCACTGTAATGTAGCACAAGGTGAACAGAACCAGCAGCTGTGCCCTCCCTTAGGTGATCTTCCTGCTGTAGCAGCACCAGCTCACCAGCACCATCAATTGAGTTGGATGCAATGCAATGGGACATTGTAGAGCTGTGCGGCCTGGTGATGGAGCTCCAGCAGGGTATCAGACAGGTTCTTGATAACCAGGACCATCAGCTGGAGCTCTTAGAGATAAACCATCATGGTGGTGGTTGTGGGGCTATGTCATAAGTGGCACTGTTATCCCTTTCTAATTTATATCCCTTTCTCATCTTCCTTTCAGCTTCTCTTTTTTGAATTCCATTTTGTATGCCCCTTTCCACTATAAAAAAAAGGAAAAAAGAAAAGTATAAGAAAATGCCCCCTAAAAATCCGTGTTATCCTTCTTTTACCCTTTGCAACTTTATCTGTTAAAAGATAACTACTACTAGTGATGAAGCCCCAACCACTACAAAGGTTGGGGCTTCAGCTCACAGATCACCCTTGGAAGCACAGTATTACGTGAAGCATTTTTTACCATAACATTCATAAAAACTGCCCAAACTTCCAGTGCAGTTGCATCTTGTTGTAGTATGGCAGTCCTTTCTCCCTGAGATCGCTCTGCTAACCATGCAGAAACATGACACGCCTTTGTCCTTTCCAAACTGTGGTCCATATGTACCGAGATATAATAATTTCTGTATCACCTATGCCCAGCGCTATTTTTACAGACTGCTTAAATTACATGAGTATCATGTCATTTAGGCACATTCTGTAATAATAACGCTGGGCATGTGAGATATGAAGATTATTACATCTTTGTACATATGGACAACAGTCCCTAAGGGGCAAAGGCACTTCATGTTCCCAGATGATTAGCAGCACAATCTCAGGGAAGAAGATCTGCCGTACTACAAGATGCCCGCTGCACCAGAGAGTCAGGCAGTTTTTACAAGCACTATGATAAAAAAACACTTCACTTAATTCTGTGTCTCCAGGGTGGATCTGTGAGCTGAAGCCCCAATCTTCGCAAAGTTCAGGGCTTCATCATCAGTGCCAGTAGTTCTGAATCCCTGACTTTTTCATTTCACCCTGTTGCATCCTCCTTTTCCTACTTTCCCAAGGATAAAACATAATTCTTGTTTCAGTCCTTAAGACGTCTCCTGCTAGCCACAAATGTCAAGTAGTGGCCCCAGTAAAGAACTGCTTTCCTGCTCCTAGGTGATGCTGTTGCTGTGGTGTGCAACTGTCCAGAAAAGTCAACAAGAATAACAAATGAACAACTTTCCTGAGAACTTAAACATAATTCCTGTTTTAGTCCTGCTCCTGATATGTCCTCTGCTACCCACAAATGTCAAGTAGTGGCCCACTTAAAGAACTGTTTTCCTGCTAGTGGAGAAAAGGCCTAAAAAAGGGCACAAGAAGTAAAATTCAGTATCTCATGTTGAGAAAGTCTCATGATATATATACTACTGAGAAATTAAAATAACTAGAAGTTGCAGTGCTGCTGTTAGGTGCTGGTGGTTCTGCTGCTTCTGCTGTTTTTGATATGAGTTGGAAGGATAACTTGCTGTGCTGCTGCTGTTGAAGTGACAGAGAGATGGTGTCCATTGCAGCTGTACTCAGACACTACCAATGGTAAGTAATTTTTTTGGGGGGGTATTATGTTTTTGAGGGACTGACGGGAATGTTCAATCATTTTGTTTTTAAACATCTCACTTGAGGCTGTTTTCTTGAAGGGCTTCATTATGGAGACTCACTGTTTCTGCATTTGATGGAGATGTTTGTTGACCATAATATTTTCCTTTTTCATTGTCCCGGATTCCCCCTTTTTCCCTCCACAAAACACAGAGACCATTGTATGTTGTTGTGCTCAGACTGGCAATTAATTTATTATATATTGTAATTCCATTTTCCATCTCATCATCCTTTATTATAGTTTCGTTTACAATTGTACTTTATTGCATCCATATATCAATCTCTGATCATCCCTCTTTCTTCCTCTTCTCGTTGCCCTAGGTGAAAACCTGGGTGCCTTCTTCTCCCTTTATTCTGTTAGGTAACGGTGAGAACTGAGACCGCTTTTCCTCCTTCAGCTCCTTCTTCTTTTCATCCTATTTCTTTTTCTTTCCCCCCTCCCCCCCCTTTTTTTCCATTAGGCAGTCTCCAGCTTGTGTTGGATGACTGGATTTCCCCTCAATTTAGGATATTGTTCCCCCACCACTTAGGGGACCTCCTCATTTTTCCTGTTTTTTTTATATCCCCTTTTCTGCATGTCTCTTCCATGCTTCTATAAAACCCATTGTTTCTGTATTAAACATATCTATGGCTAGATCTGACAGGTGCATGCCATCTGACCTGTAGAAATCCACTACCCACTCTTCCACCCCTTGAAGTATTACCTGCCCCCCCCATTTTTCTTATCAGTGTTCCTATCCTTCTAGTCATTTTCCTTTGCCCCTGTCTACAGCTCTATGATTGTGTTCATTCCTCCATGCTCTTCTTGGGATCATATCCGACCATACTAGGCATACCCTTGGCCACTGTTGTATTAATTCCAAGTCCTTCTTAATCTGCATGTATGTGTCCACCCATGGTTTTCCCCCTGTCATTGCCCCCTAGATGTATGATAATTAAGTCTGGAACTGGTCACTGTTCCTTCATTTATTTCAGGGTGGGAAGCAGTTGTCCCCGTCTCATCCCTCTGATGCCACGCCACATCAACCTACATTTTTTCACATCCTGGTAGAGCTGTCTTCCCCCAGCCTTTTTCTTGGCTCTCTTTTCTGCCCAATAAATATAGGAGTGGCCACATATTCAGACTTCCATTATCCTCCCTCTTCCTACAGGATTTAAACAAAATAAATCTTATACCTGTTCATTGGCTCCTGTCCATTTTTCAGTTCTATGCCCTCCCCCCCAGCGGTTCGTGTCTGCAAAAGAAAATACAGATGATATGTTAGTCTCCATACTTTAGTGCTCGAATGTATCTCTTGTAACTGGCAGACTGCCAGAATCCCTTATCCAACATATTAGCCACCGTTTCCCCTGCTGCTGCCCACTGAGAAGCAGTCCCTATTCGTAGAGAGCGAGATGAATATTTACATGGGTCCTCCCCCAGAAATTGCATGCCCTTTTTAAGCATGGCCATGACCTGATAACTTGTGACCTTTTTTCCATCTCTGTGTACAAATAACCTCCCAGCCCTACCCCCTCACTCTGCAGCATAAGCCCACAAAGTTTTTACTGGGCATAGTGTGCCATCTACCTGAGCCTTCAGGGTTACCGTACAACCCTGTTCTCCCTGATCTGTCTTTCATTTCTTTATCCTGATTTTTATCTCATTTGTCCCCCAACTTATGTCCTCCCAATCCAACCCCCTTCTTTGTCTGCTCTGCCATGTTCTACTGCCTCACTCACTCTCATGGCCCAAGCAAACATGATCAGATAGATTGTACGGAAGAGTTGGGCTTCATCCTTCAATCTGCAGATTGCCAGTAATGCTCCTTTTGGTCTCGCCAGCCACTGTTCCCCTAATGGTCACCTATTGTCTGTAGTCCTGTGCTTTAATCCTCCCCATCCCTGCATCATCCTTCTAATTAACACTGACTTTGTCAGGTCCTTCCATCCCTTCAGGCTGCAGACCAAACTAATCCCTGCTAAACAGACTCCCATCGCTGTGTGGGCAGTTCCCTTCTCCCATTGCTCCACTGTAAAATTTTCTAGCTGTCCCTCCATAAGTGGCCTACTTACCTCCATGTGGTGCATCGCCCTGAATGTCTGCAACACCTGCCAGGTCCCCTTATAGGCCCTCAGAGTCCTTGGTGACCATGAGCTGTGACACAACAGTTCTGCTCCCTCTTGCCAATGTCCCAGATGTTCATCGGTATGGGTGTTTTTGGTTCTTCTGCTGTCGGCGCCAGCCTCCAGAAATGATCCAGCTGCAGATGGGAAAGGCTGTCAGCCAGAGTATTGTGTGCCCCTTCTATGTGTTTGGCTCTGAATGACATATTAAATTCTAAGGCCCTAAGCACCAGCTGTCGTAGTACCTGCATGACCATTTCTGACCTAGCTCCTCTGTTGTTTAACATGTCTACTACTGCCTTGTTGTCACACCAGAATGTCACCTTCTGGTTCCGCAGCTCTTCGCCCCACACCAAGGTGCAGTCCCAAATACGCATGATCTCCAACAGTGTTATGTCCTATACTTTTCCCTCCCTTACCCATTCCATAGGCCATGGTTCTGCAAATCATCTGCCCCTCAAATAGCCCCCCGTTGCATCCATATAAAGTTCTAGGTCTGTTATATACCCAGTCATCATGCCAAAAGGAGCACCCATTATAGTTCCTGAGGAACTCCTCCCATACTTTAAAGTCTTCCTTAACTCTTTTTGACATGTCTGCCCAGTGATGTGGCCTAGTTACACCCACTGTGACCCTAGCTAGTACTTTTGTGAAGGTGCTCCCTTGGCCAATAGCCTGGCATGCAAAGTTCAGGTGTCCCAAAACCTGTTGAACCCTCTTTAGCTGTATTCTTCTTCTACGTGTATGTATTTTAATGAGCTCCTTCAACTTGGACACTTTTTTGTCTGTCAACCTAAAGACCTCATTTGAGGCATCTATTTCAATATCCAGAAATTCTAAAACCTTACTGGGACCTTCCATCTTCTCTGGTGCAGGGGAACCCCTAATTCTCTGCATAGATCCTGGAAATTGGACAACATTTTGTCCGTCTCTTCTTTCCTGCTGCCTATTAGAAGGAAATCATCCAAATTGTGAATGACCGTCCTGTAACCAGTTTGTTCCTGAAATATCCACTGTAAGCAAGTGCTGAATGCTTCAAATGTAGCACATGCTATGAAACATCCCATAGGCATTGCATTGTCAAAATAGTATTGTCCCCCTATTTTAAAATCCAATGGGTCCCAGTCCTCTCTCCTAACTGGAAGCAATCTGAAATCAGGTTCTATATCCATTTTTGCCATCCACGCATCAAGCGTTGCTCTGATGGCTTGTACTGCTTCTTCCAATGTGGCATATGTCACTTTGCTGTGCTCCTCACTGATGAAATCATTCACTGAGTCCCCTTCAGGAAATGACAGGTGGTGAATCACCCTGTACTCTCCCTGCTGCTTTTTGGGGACCAAACCCAATGTGGAAACTCTTATATTCTGCAGTGGGGGGGGGGTGTCAAATGGTCCTTCTACCCTCCCCGCTGCTATTTCCCTATCTATTTTTTGTCTTAAAATTTCTTCTTTCTCTTTTACTGAGCCCATGTTGTTTGCCTCACTCGCCTGCCTCAGGCCCACGCATTGCAATGGGAAACCCATCTGAAAGTCTTTTTTGATCGTGTGCCACCTTTTTATTTGGGTATCTCTTCAACCACTCCTCCCATGCATCTATCCTAATGGGAGTTCTTGCTTCTTTAAATAGATCCCTTGCCCACTTTTCTACCTTTATTTTCCCCAGCACCCCCACCCTGTCCCTCCACTGGCCTTGCTGCTCAATAAGACTGACCCCCCTTCCTGCATGTCCTTTGCCTCTCCCCCATCTGTTCCATGCCTGACCCCATACCCTTGTCCCTCTCAAAAAAACTGTTAGCTCATTCCATGTGCTCCTGCCCCTTGGGTTCCTTGAGCCCATGTCACTCTGCATCTGCTCGCTGGGTGTGATCCTCACATTTCAAGCATGTGTGATGAAAGTGGTATTGTGGCCAGGAACAAAAGGTCCTATTGTAGCCCCAACAACATCTCTGTGCAGTCATCCCCTTTTTACCCATCTCTCCTTCTGGCGTGGACTGACCTGTTACATAATCCGTCCAGAGATCTAACTGTTTCATGTCCCACCTTACATCCCCATACGTTGCCATTCTTTGCCAAAAGAATTCGTCATAGTAAATCCACCCCATCCCTCCCTTGGCCTTCACCCATCTTATTATTAGGGAGTACTTGATGAGTGGGATGCCCATCTCTGGCTTCTTCTCCATCACTATCGCCGAGTAAATGGCAAAACCTACAAACCATCCATCCCAAGTTTTCCCTTTTGTAAATTTATCCTCCTCTTTCTTCCCCAACAAAACCACAGTTGCTACCATCTCCCTTTTCCTTATGTTCTCTGTTTCATCATATTTTACTGCTGCTTCTTTGCTCGCTAAGGCAAAAATATCCACATATTCTCCCTTACATATTTTTGCTTTTGTAGCCAGCAGAACATGCTCCCCTACTCTCATTCCTGGAGTTCCTATTTCCCTTTTCCCTTTTCCTTTGTTCTCTAATCTCTTTTCCCCTTCCTTCGGCAGCTCTTTGTCTGTTCTAATTTCAGCCAGTGCTCCCTCCATCTGGCCCAAGCCTCCTGTCCCGAGCACTGACATAATTTGGCCTATATATTTCTTTATGCTTTCTCCCACCGACCCAGATACACTACCTGTGATCCTGTCCATTCCTTGTAGGCTGCTGTCATCATGATGCCCTGAGCTGTCCCCTTGTGGCTGGATGATTGGCTGTACACCTAGCTGCTGAGGAGGAACCACTACACTCAGGGGCTCCAGCTGGGGAACCACTATCTGCTCCGGGGAGGTACTAATGGTACTTGTTCAACAGGGTGCAAAGGTACTGAACTAGCCACCCTGCGAGGTACCTCCATCAGTGGCTGCACTCTAGGTGGGATGTGTAGCCTCCCAGCCTGCCATTTTCCTCTGCCCCCTTTTTTCTTCCCCACTTTCCCCCTCCCTTTCCAGCAATGAGCTCAACACCACATGCTCTTTTTCCCCTCCTCCAAGTATCTCTTCAGCCAGTCTTTTTTGTAAAGTGCACAGCTCCTTCTCACTTGTTTTGCGATCCGCCAATGGGATCCTTCCTGGTTTCCTTGCTCCACCCACCCCCGGTACTTAATAGAGGTAGGGACTGGGATGGGTGGTGTGGGATAAAACATCTGGTGCCCTGACCCACTACGTGCGGTCGAGATGACTCCCCTGATCAGCCGCTGTCTCCCTGCACCCTGGCATGCTCTGTGCAGCTGGGAAAAGCCCCAAAAGAGTCAGCTCCTGTAGGCAACTATGAGCTGGGCAGATTTTAAAGGCTGCCCAGGCTTACATATTCCCTGTCGAAGCTCCCAATTCGCTGCCTTCCTCTGCGTCCGATTGGTGCACTTGCTCCTGGCTCCCTGCAGCTGGATTGGCCCCAAAAGATCCCTCTGGCAGCTGCCATGGTCCTCTGCTACCCTGACCTGCTCTGTGTGGTTGGGATGGCTCACCCGATCTGCTGATGTGGCTCAAGGCCCTGACCCCACCTGTATGGGTCAGGATGGCTCCCTTGATCTGTCATTGCTCCCTGCACCCCTGGCATACCAGTGCAACTGGGAAAAGCCCAGAAAGAGTCAGCTCCTGTAAGAGAATATGAGCTGGGCAGCTTTTAAAGTCTGCCCAGCTCTCTGCCTAGCCCTGGGATTCGCTGCCTTCCTCTGTGCCCGATTTGGTGCACTTGTTCCTGGCTCCCTGTGGCTGGATTGGCCGCAGAAAGATCCTGCTGGCTGCTGCAGTGGTCCTCCAGTGCCCTGACCCACTCTGTGTGGTTGGGATGGCTCCCCAGATCTGCTGCCAAAAATCTGGTGCCCTGACCCTCTCTGTGTGGTCAGGATGGCTCCCCTGATCTGTCACTGTTCCCCTGCACCCAGGCCCACTCTGTGCGGCCAGGAAAAGCCCACAAAAAGTCAGCTCCTATAGGAGAATATGAGCTGGGCAGCTTTTAAAGGCTGCTCAGGTTTATGTATTCCCTGCTGCAGGTCCAATTCGCTGCCTTCCTCTGTGCCCGACTGGCACACTTGCTCCTGGCTCCCTGTGGCTGGATTGGCTGCTGAATGATCCCTCTGGAAGTCACCATGGTCCTCCAGTGCCCTGATCCACTCAGTGTGGTGGGGGAGGCTCCCCTGATCTGCCACTGTCCCCCTGCACCCTGACCTGCTTCGTGTGGCTGGGAAAAGCCCACAAAAAAGTTATCTCTAGCTACAACACTTTTTAACACCCCCTCCAGATTTGTAACTCTTCTTTGTTGTCTCATCACCTCTCCCTTTACTTAAGCTTCTCTTCCTAGTCATTCTTCTGTGCTATAATTTATAACTTGCACACAGCACAGCACAGGAATTTCTTCGACTAGGGGACTGTGTAAAAATCAGTCACAGAACCCTTACTTAAGATACACACAGCACAGGGATTTATTCAACCAGGGGACTGTGCAAACAGTGACAGAACCCTTACTTAAGATGCACACAGCACAGAGATTTTTCCTTTTTTGCAGTTAAAAACTTTTTATTGACTTTTTCTTTACAGACATTTGAACCAATACAGTTACAGTCAGTCAGATCCAGATATAGCAAGGTGAATCAACCAATCGGTGCATTGTACAGTTGTTAGATGTCAGAAAGTTGCTTAGAGACACTCATCCATCATCCTCTGTTTATGGAAAGTTGGGCACCAAATGTGGTAATGGACAAGGCAACAGTCACTCTGCAAAAAAACAAACAGCCACAAAGAACCATAGCACTAATCCATATTTAAAAATCTATTCATATAGTGGTTAAAGACACATAAACATACTACCTAACAACTATATACATCTTGAGATCCTACCTTAATCTTACTCATGCCTATACCATATCCATGCCTGTGCCATAAAGCAATAGTGTAAAAGAATGAGGGGAACATCCTTCACTCCACCTCTGTCTGAGGGGTCACGTATTTGACAAAGGGTAGCCAGCAAGTCTTATACTCTGGTAGGCAGTCTGTGGCTATATGCAACAGCCAATCCATGGAGGCCAGTTGGGTGAGTACCGCTCTGATCTCTTGCACAGAGGGGACATGTGTTTGTCTCCAGTTACATAAGAGAAGGTGTTTGAGTTGCATGGAAAATAGTGCCACCCATCTAGACTCTGATTTGGTCAGGTGTGGTGCACTGGACTGCATACTTAGTAGCATAAGTGGGGTCAATCTTGGGGTGTTTTTCCCCAGCACTTGGGTGGCAAGCCAGTTTAGCTGGTTCCATAATGGCTGCACTATGGGGCAAGCACATAGGATATGAAGTATGTCCTCTCTTGGGAGCTGGCACCTCCAGCAGAAATCATTATTTGACACTCCTACTTTGTGGAGTATTGCTGGGGTCTTGTACCACTTGTGCAGTATTTTGTTTTGAATTAACCTACTCTCGCGTCTTTGAAATCTCTGTGTCCTAGCCTCCAACACTCTCTCTACTGTTCTTCACTGATCGATATTTTTAAGGCCAGCTCCCATATATTCTTGAAGATACTAGATTGGGATGAGAGGGTGTCTCTGATTGGTGACTAGATCTTACTGGCCAGGTTTTTGGGACTTGCGATCCAGCCTGTCACTGGGGTTGTGCTCCCCCTGTGTACCTTTAGCCTGAGGTAAGTTTGTATAGCACTACAGATCGGCAGGTACCACAAAAAGTCTTTTCCTGGGAGCCCCCATTTCATCTGTTAGTTGGAAAATGAGTCTAGACTTGTAGACCCATCCACCAAGAGATCACCAATGGTTCGGATCCTTTTCTTGGTGCATTGCATCAATATGATTGGGCCCTTGTCAATCACTGTCTGGGGGTTGCCCCACAGGAGTGTAAGTTTTATTGGCATAAGGTTAGCATCCAACCTTCTGCCCAGCTTGGCCCAGTATTTGATGGAGGGGCCAATTGTGGGGTGGGATAGCCAAGTTTTCTTTGGTGGACTATAGACCAGCAGGGGTAGAGAGTGGGAATCGGTCTGCACGGCTTTCATATATAACCATTGTGGCAAATCTCCCCCCCCCAGATTGAAGCCACTGTATTGTTTGTGTGGCCTGAAATGTTCATTTGTAGCCTTTGAACCATGGCAGACAGCAACCCCCTTCCTTTCAATGTGTCCAGAGTTTATTGCAGCTATAGCGGGGTTGCTTGCCTTCCCATAGAAAATACCCAATCTGTTTGTCTAGCTTAGACCAACAGCTGGCAGGAAGTTCAAGAGGTATATGTGAAGGTAAGTAAAACATTTTGGGGCAGTAATCATTTTGACTGCCACAATCTTCCATGCCAGGCTTAGTTGCATTTTACCCCATCTGGCTATTTCTGTGGAGAGGTCAGCCATCTGGGGCTGGATGTTTATGTCCCATATCTTAGCCAAATTATGGACAATTTTTATCCCCAGGTAGATAATATCCTCCTGTGCCCATTGAAGTCCCGAGTTGGTTACGAGGTTAGCAGTACATTTAAGGGGAGAATCTCTGTTTTGGCCTGATTAATTCTGATTCAAGCATATGCTGCAAAGTTTTGAAGCAGATTAGTTAGGGGTTTATGGCAGTGAGCATGTCAGCCAGAGTGACAAGTAAGTCATCTACATACATAAGGGTATTAAATTCCTTCTCCCCAATCTTGACTCCTGTATTGCATCATGGCTTCTTATCGCAGTGGACAGCAGTAATGAAGAGGAGGGGGATAAGGGGCATTCTTGCCTGGTGCCTCTTCTCAGCTGAAATTTGCCTGATAGGGTGGAGTTATTCTGGATATGGGTGATGCTACAAGTGTACAAAGCCTGTACCACTGCTTTGAATCTGCTTCTCATGCCTAGGTGGTCCAACACCAGTTGAAGATAACTCTCATTCCAGGGAGTCGAATGCCTTCTCAAAATCAATTGCTACCACTGCAGCTGGCTTTGGGAGTGGTCCTGCTGTCTGGATTATGTTAATCAACTATTTGATGTGATCCACACTATACCTGCCCCACACAAACCTGACCTGGGTGGGGTGGACAAGTTGCGCAAGGTAAGGGTTTAGTGTTTGGGCAAGTACTTTTGTGTAGATCTTACTGTCTATGTTGATTAAGGAAATTGGCCGGTAGCTATTTGGAAGGGTGGGATCGTTCCCTTTTTTGGGCAGTATTGTTATTATGGCTTCTCTCAGTGTTGGGGGAAATATTCCTAACCCATCTTCCTCATCGTAAATCAGTTTTCATATAGGTGCTATCGATGGGGCTAGGGCCTGCCGAAACTCTACCAGGTAGCCATCTCTCCCTGGTGCCTTGCCCAGGTCGAGCGACCATAGGGCAACTGTAATTTCTTCCACCATTATAGGAGCTTCCAGTGCGGCTGTTGCCTTGGTGGGAGTCTTCGGAAGTGTGACTGAGCTCAAGAAGGCTTTAATACTGCTAAGATCTGGTACTCTGGATGAAGTGTATAGCTGTGTATAGTATGTTTTCATAATGTGGTTGACTTGTTCTGATGTAGTGTGTACCTTTCCATTTGCGTCCCTTAGCCTGGCTATGTGTCTTTCAGTTTGTTGTTTCCTCAGCCTGTAGGCCAGTACCTTTGCCCCCCTTTTCACCCCTCCCAATATCTGTGCTTCAGGTGAGGGATAGCTACCTCCACCTTCTCGGCCAGCAATGTGTTGACCTTGAGCCATAGGGCTGTGAGTTCTTTACTGAGGGGGGGAGTGCAGATTGGGGCTTGTCAGGGTCTTAAAGTGATGTTCTGCCTCTTTTATCTACTGTTCTGACTGTCATAATTGTTGCTCTCTTTCTCTACATGTGTGTGAGGCATAGCCTATGATCCTACTCCTCATGGTGGATTTTTGTGCCTCCCATGGGTTACCTGCTTATGTGTCATGGATCAGATTTTTGGAAAAAAATTCCTCTACCACTACCTGGGCCCATTCAAGGAAGTTTGCCTTCTTTAGGAGCAGGGGGTCCAATCTCCAGGAAGGGGACATTGGGATGGGGGCTCCACAGAGAAGACTGAATTGCACCAGGGCATGGTCCAAGATGACCATTGGGAGGATATGCGTGTTGATGGCGGCTTGGGTAACTTGAGGTAATGTAAGCCAAAGGTTGAGCTTACTGTGTGACCCATGAACAGGTGAGTAAAAGGAGCAGTCTCTGTCCCTAGGGTGGAAGACTGGCCATATGTCTTCTAGACCCTGGTCTAACATGAGCTGCTTTATGGCCAAGTGCCCTTTAGCGTGATTGTCTGTAGAATTAGAGCTTCGGTCTAGTATGGGGTTGAGTGAGAAGTTAAAATCCCCTCCCAGTACAGTAGCCACATTACCAGCAACCAAGTTGATCATACTCTGGGCCAAGGTATGAAAAAAATCAGGATCATCCCTGTTAGGGTTTTACAAGTTGCCCAGAAGTATTTGCCCAGTCAGGGTATCAAAAAGAGCCAGTACACACCTCCCTTGTGGATCCTGTGCTTTCTTGTTTAGTGTCCACCGCATGGATTTGTGGAGGAGTAGTGCCACTCCTCTTTTCTTGGTGGGGCAGAAGAGTGGTGTACTTGCCCAAACCAGTCTGTAATCAAAAAAGGGTGATCCTTAGCCATCAGCTCAGTCTCCTGCAGGAATTCCACCTGAGTTTTACACTTTTTTTAAATGGGACAGCACCTTTTTTATGTTTGATCGGTGTGTTTAAACCCCGGACATTCCAGGTATGGCATACTAAGTCAGCCATAGTTAAGGAAGGGGTGGTTTGTGGTAGTACATCTGGTGGCAGGGCTGCAGTAGCACCAGGTTGGTGGCTTTTGGAGATGAGTCCTGTATTATTTCAGGGGGGCAAGTATTGTGTTAGGAGCATAAGGTCCTGTATTTTGGAGCTCACCCCACCCTTGGGGCTGGTTTACCTTTGTGGGGAGGTTTTGACAGGTCCTCCTACATAAATTCTGTGGGGGCATCCCTAATGCCTTTATGGCCTCTTGCTCCCACCACTCAGTATCAACCAAATACAGTAGCATTCCACAGATATGCATGAGAAGATCATTAGTCAGTAAAAGGGGATCTCTATAACAACAATAACAAGTACAATCTAAAATACTGAACTTATTTACATCATTATGTACATCTTCATGCGGAAACAAACCATTGGAACTCAGAGGGGAAATGGCCATAGTCTGTTCAGACAGGTAGGCCTCCCCTTGAACCCTGGGGGTGCTGATGTTAGGGTGAACCGGTGTGTCTTGGGATCCTCCAATGGGAGATTCCTTAACTGGCCTATTGGGTGGTGGATTACCTTAGCTAATATCAAGGGGGCTATATGGCAGTGTAACTGTGGCCCCTAGAGTTGGTCAGCCTCTTGTGTGCCTTAGCATGGGGTACCTTGTGGGGCATGGGGCTGTATCTTAGTCTCAGTATCCTGCTCTGTAGGGAAATGTGGTGCCAGAAAGCAAACTCTTTTGATGCATATGGCGGTGGCACATTTAGGCTATTTCTGATGCCCCTTACAGTCCTGCCATTCTTCTGCCTTCCCCTTCCCCTGAGCCATTAACCTGATCAGGAAGTGGGTGCAATTGCCCCAGGCTCATGGATTTCTCAAGGGTAAAGTTACCCTGGGTGGTTGGCTGTTGCTTATGGGGTATACTGGGGGAGGTGGTATATACCTTATCAGATCCTAGTGGTGTCTCAGGGCAGGGAGTATATCCCAACCATAGCAATTGATAAATCACACACTCCCAGACCCCATTTACAGTTGCTCTGTAATCTTTATCATTGTCCCTCTCCCCCTGCACCCCACTCACTGGCTGAGTGAGTTATGGTAGTGGGACCATAGGAGTAGTCCCCTAGTTCATCGCACACTTGTTTCTGCTAGTTATCTATTCACAATCAAGTTAATATACATCCAGCTAGGCCTTCTAATAACTTTGATTGTAGCAGCTTGGGGGACTATGTTTAGAGCCTTAATACCTGCTCCAGTGCCTATCTTAGGAAGTAACATAAATGTACACACAGGCCAATAGGCCCAGAGGGAAAGTCAGATCCTATGTGCTTCTGTAAGGTAGTCCTGGCAACATAGGATGAAACTGGCCCAGGGGACTTTCCCAACCCAGTATAAAACTACCATGGCTCAGTGATCAGGTCCCTGTGTTGGTCAGGCATTTGCTGCCATATGGAATGGGTAATCCACCCCTACCACCCTGTCCTAGGCAAGGCTTAAGGATCATCTGCAGATTATTCAGGGTACCATCATTTCCCCCATCCCCAAAGTCATGACCCTAAATGCCACTTATCTGATTTAGTGCTCCTGTTGGCCTGCTGGTATGCTGATTGGTGGACTACTCTCTTCTGGGCCAGGGTCACTGGTTAGGGTGTAGGATCATCCTGTGTCCTGAGGCTCACTTCAGGGTGCACCTTTGGCCTGATCCACTTCAGACACTGCTGTGGCTCATGGGCTGTCTGTCTTCTGGAGTGGGTAATGCTTGGGGTGATTGGCGAGAGCTCTGACCCTCCAGTGAGAAAGTTTCTACAGGCCTATATCTGTTCTGCATTGGAGAGAGACCAGATGCCTCGGTGTTATCATGCAGCTGGTGTTCCTTGCTGCCATTCCTTTCATTCCATCTACTGCTGGGGTGGTCCTGATGGTTGTGGGAGGTATTTCTGTTCCTTTTGTGAATCTGGGAAGGGCCCATCCTTCATCTCCATCTTCAGCTGACACTTCCATCTCAGCTGGTTGCTGTCTTGGGGAGGGTCCCCTGTAAGCCTGCAGTGATAGGTGGTCCACTGTGGGTCATGGATGGCCCATGTTTCAAAATTTCTGGGGCCAGTGTTTTTTTAAATACTCCTCCAGTGCCTTGGGCAAAGTGAAGTTCATTACAGCACCATTGTGGGAGACTCTCATCACCAGCAGGTGACTCAAAGATTATTTCAGGCCCAATTTAAACATCAAATGTCTGGTGGCATTGTAAGCCCTCTGTCAGTTAGATAAATCCTTGGAAAAGTCCTGATAAATTTGCATTGGGTGGACCTCCCAGCTCAGCCTCCACAGATAATGTGCCATGTCCAAAATGCATTGCCAGGTGGTGTAGCTAAGGAATTTGAGAAGAATTGGCTGTGATTTGTCTCCCTTTTGTGGTATGGGTGCCAGGGATCTGTGGGCATACTCAATATAGTATCTGTGGTCCCCATTAAGTTGGAGGATGATGGGAAGGGTGTGCTGCAGAAATCCCATCATGTCCCTCATTTCTGCTCCTTCTGGAAAACAAGGAACTGAAGATTGTTCCTCTGGCTCCTATTCTCCAAATAATCCATGTTATCTTGCAGGGCCTGGTATCTGCTGTTCTGTTCCCACATGGCCCCCTGTAGTTCTGGAATGGCTGCATCATGAGAGGTGACTCTCCATTCAGTTTTAAAGAGCCTAGATTCCATTTGCTGTATAGCTTGTGTGGTTTATTGGGATGCATTAGTGACCTCCGTCATCTGGAGCCATGCAAACATATCCTCCGTGGCTGGTGGCTTTTGTACAGACATATTGAGATTGCCTGCAGAACCATGTGGTCTATATGTTGTGAGTTTCTGTTAGCTGGACTGACTGCTCACTTTAGTTTGATAAGTATTTATGGAGCACAGCCTCCAGGGTATCGGTGAGCTGAGATTCCAATATAAAAAAATAGATGCCTGTAGTTGTAATATTTGACAGATGCAGTCCCTGATATTGCAGTTACTCAGTTATGCTGCCATCTTGGTCTTAGTTTTTTCAACCAAGGGACTTTACCTAAACAGTAACAGAACCCTTACTTAATATGCACAAAGTGAAGGTATTTTTTCAGCCAGGGGATTGTGCCAACACAGTAACAGAACCCTTACTTAATACACACACAGCACAGATATTTTTTCAACCAGGGGACCTTACCCAAACAGTGGCATACCCCTTACTTAGTATGTACACAGCACAGGGATTGTGCCAACAGATCCCAAAATAATAGATTACCAAGAACATATAACAAAAAACAAATGTAACGGAAATAACCAGCTTAACAACAAAAAAAAAGCTGCAGATCTTTCTGCTCAGAATTGGTACTTGCTGCTACCCTCCCCAACACAATCCACCCAAACAACTACCATACTGTATAAACTGAAACAACTACTTTAAACTATATAATTAATGAGGAAATTAAAGAGAAAAACACTACTATGCATGCACAAGGCACTCACAAACACTTTGGGAGCAATCTGGAATGAAAAATGTTATTTTTGCTATGGTTTTTAAGATTTTTCAGGCTCAGTCAGAAGCACACACTCGGCTTTCTGAGTCTCTGTGCACAACACTGCATTGAGAGATGACCTACTCAGCTTCCTGCAGGCTGTTCAGCAACATGTGACCTTCTCAGAGCAACATGTAACCTCCCATCCCATAGTACAGTGCAAATTTTGCCTTGGAGGCTAAACTTTGCCAGTGAAGTTGCACGCTTCACTTTACGAAGTCATTCAGACTTTACCTTGACATGTTCCACAAAGTCACAACTTTGAACTTCTGCAAAGCTGCATATGCGCTGCAAATATTGACTTCATACTTCTGAAAAATTTATGAAAAAATGAGACTCTGCAAATTATTCTACAGAGCAAAGTTTTCCAACTTCAGCCATCTTTATGTAGGACTCACCAGAGACTGCAATAAAGGACTTGAATATAAGACTCCCACAAATGTTTTCTCAGTCAAGATAAAATAAATAATATGCTGGGGAATTGTGGGATTTTTTTCAGAACCGCATGTATTAGTATCTAATTACATTTAGGAATGTAATGAAAATGGGGGAGGAGGTTGCCGGGGAAGTTAGTCTGCAGTCAGAGAAGTATTATCACTTGCAAGTATCCAAGAGATTGGATGTGAAAAAACAAATGTATTCACTAATGGGTGTTTCAAAAAAGAAAGGGATAAATAAAGGGGTGCACAAAGGTGATAAAAGGGGATATATAGTACTTTGTAAGGAACAGATAGAATGGTGTTCAAAATATTATCATTGCATAATGGATGCAGACATAATTTCTCTAAGTTATGGCTGATGATAACATCAGCATAAATTTAGCTACTTGGAATATTAATGGGTCTAATTAACCTACTAAAATAAAAATGAATACTTGCTTGTGCAAAGAAAAATAAAATATATATTTTATTAATACAGGAATTGCACCTAACAGAAACAGAAATTAAAAAGTGTAAAATACAATGGATAGGGCAGCTTTACTTTTCAGAAGGCACAAATAAGAGCAAGAGCACTGCGATTCTCATTTAGAAAAACATTTTGACTTTAAGTTTCATACACAATATAGAGACTCTGAGGGAAGGATTATTATGACTAAGGTAGTTTAATGGGCATAGAGTTTATAATAACCTCTGTATATGCACCATTTACAGTATAAACTATAAAGAATTTATTAATAATATAAAAAATGTTAATTGTAATTAGGAGAGGGCGTCAAAATACTTGCAGGAGATTTTAGTGTTTATGCAGAACCATTTGGCAAGTGAACTGAAAGAATGATGAAGGATGAAAAAGGCACAATTATTTAAATAATTTTATTAAAGACAATAACCTTGTAGATGTATGGAGAGGGTATAAGCTGTAGTCTACAGATTACAAACACTGTTCATACCTTACCCTACTAGTACATATTCAAGACTAGACTATATACTGTGCACTAAAAAAATGATATAAGGTCTTTGCTAGTATAATAACCAATCATGCAACTATTTCAGATCACTCAGTGGTCCAGTGTTGCTTTATTCCAACCAAAGATAAAATAAGATGCAAACACTGGTCATTTAACAATGTGCTGTAAAGAAATAAATAATTTATCAAAAAGATAAGAGAACAAATTAAAAATGTGGGGTATTTCAATCACAACAGTGCACAAAACATAATTGATGGCATTGAAGAGGGACTGGAAAGGAAAGTATATCTCTTTGCAGATGACACAAAGATCTGCAACAGGGTTGATACACAATGTGGGATGGAAAGGATGAAAAGGGACTTGGTAAGGTTGGAGGAATGGTCAAACATGTGGCAGCTTAGATAAAATGCAAAGAAGTGCAAAGTAATGCACCTGGGAAATAAAAACCCAGGGGAAGAGTACACAAAGGGGGTGAGATACTGACAACAACAAAAATGGAAAGGAACCTGGGGGTAACCATATCAGATGACCTAAAGGTGGGCCAGCAATGAAAGAAGGCATTAAGGAGGGCAGGGGAATACTCGGATGCATAGGGAGAGGCATCACCAGTAGAAAACAGGAAGTTGTTCACCCTCTGTACAGACAGTTGGTAAGACCACATATGGCATACTGTGTACAGTTCTGGAGACCCCATCTCCACAAAGACATAGACAGGGTGGAGGCTATCCAGAGGAGGGCAACCAAAATGATGCAGGGTCTGCATCAGAAGACATACAAAGAAAGACTAAAGGAACTAAAGATGTATAGCCTCAAGGAAAGGAGGGGGGGGCATGACAGAAACTTTCAAATACCTCAAAGGAATCAACATAGTCCAAGAGGGTAGCATTTTTCAGAAAAAGAGGTGCAAAAACAAGGGGGCACAATTTGAAGATAGAGGGGGCATGGTTCATAGGTAATGTGAGGAAGTATTTCTTCACATTGAGGGTTGTGGATACATGGAACAGCCTTCCTGAGGAGGTCGTAGAGTCAAAAACAGTGGGGGAATTCAAGAATGCATGGGACAGACATAAGGCAATTCTAGTGTGGGGTAGGAGGAAGTAGGCTGTTGGTTAACTAGGATCTGCAGCTTATCTGTTAGGTAGGGAAATGGGCAGACTAGGTGGGCCAAGCGGTCCTTATCTACAGTCAAATACTATGTTTCTATGATGTATGGGATGCATTTAAAGGTACCATAAGAGGTCACTTTATAACAAAAAAACAAAAAGATAACATAAGAGAACTGGAAGAAGAACTAAATAAGTATGAAAATAAAATAAAACAAGGAGATGCACCCACAAAAGAACAAAATGATACGATGCAAAATAAGATTAAAGAAATTATTAATGTACAAAAAGAAAAAGACTTGTGCTCAGTAAAGTCCAACTTTTATCTAAACATAATAACTGAAATTCAATGCTCTGAAGGCAAAATGGACATTGAAGATGAGGATGTAGGAAAGCTTTTTTTTATAAAACAGTTTATCAAAAAGATACTGTAACTGATTTGGATGCAATTAACAAATGTGTTAACAAAGCAGCCCTGCCAAAAGTTGGAATTCAGACTAAAAACTTTACACAGGAAAAAATAAGAGGCTATTAAAAAGCTTGCCAAAGTTAAAGCCCCTGGGCAAGATGGGTTAACAGCAGAATTTTACAGTCTTTTGTGAGAAATTAATGCCATGGTAGGAGTTGATGATAATGGAAATGACAGAATATAAAGTAATACCAAAATCTATGCTAGAAGCACGAGACATTCTAATTCCCCCAAAAAAAGAAAAGAAAAAGAAGATTTGGAACAACCAGAGAATTACAGATGAAGAGTACTGCTTAATGTGGACTATAAAATAATTGCAAAGTTACTAGTTAATAGATTATTACCTTATGTCACCATTATCATCAGCCTCAACCAAACAGGCTTTATAAAAGGTCAAACTATTTATGAAGGTTTAACAAGAACACAAATCATATTAAATCATCCTGATGGAATTATAGTAATTGCTTTAAATGCCACTAAAGTATTCAGCATCATTTAATGGAATTTCATGTTTCAGAGTCTACTAAGTTGCTCTATTGAAGAAAATATGATGAATATCAAAAGGCTATTTTGCAGTGACTTCAAGGCGATATTAAAAATTAACCAGTTTAGAACTGTCCCATTGATAATGAGAACTGGAATAAGGCAGGGCTGACCCCTCTTCCCAATATGTTTCATAATCTCCCTAGAAATACTTTAACAACATATTAGAGGGAATTAAGGCATTAATGGGTTGGATATAGGAAAAAAACTGCTTATAAGATAAATGCATATGCAGATGATCTGATGATATATTTAAGATAATCTAATACATCATTTCTTGCATTAATGGATGAAATACAAACATTTTCAAATGTTTTTGATTATATGTTAAATAAAAATAAATATGTAGTATTACCTAAACACATTTTAGAAACAAAATTTTAAAGGAAATAATAATTGAGAATACAATCAAATATTTAGTCATACTGATTGCGAATGATATTCAAACAACAACATATTTAAACATTAAGGTTACTCGTAACAAAATAAGCCAAAAAATAGACAACTGACAATCCCTATCCTTATCCTTATAGGGATGAATAGACACCCTAAAAACAATGCTACTACCTCATGTGTTATATTGTTATGAGATAACTACGGTGAGAATATCTAGGAAGATTAATAAAAAGATTCATATAATTTTCAAAAAAATATTGCGGAGAGGGAGTACGCCAGGAATACCTTGGTGAACATTGATTGCAGAAAGAAATAAAGAAAACAAAGTGCAATGAGTATCTGTCATTGATACTAAGTGGTTTACTTAAGAAAAATAACCAGGATAAAAATAACACTTAAGGAACTTCAAATTTCACATAACAATACCTACACAAAGGGCACTAACTACATACCATGGACATACGTATGTAGAAATAAGTACCATTGTAAAAGAAGCCCTAAGGAACAATATGGAACAGGTCATTAAAAAGCTAAAGCAAAATAATGTAATTCGATGGAGACAATCTATGAAGAAGGATTATTAGGGAAAGAACAACTGGGTTGGAATATTGAAATTTAAAAATTTCATGGTGGGAATATAAATTAATCCAAACCTTTTTGACATATTTAAAAGAAAATTAAAAACTGGTGCACATATAGATTGGAACCAAATACTCACTCAAGATGAAGTAAAAATAGAGATATATCAACTTAAAACTAGTAAAAATGCTCTCAAGACAACATTTCAAATAATAAAAAGTGTGGCTAAAAAAACAAAATTAATAATAAAACAAAATGGGAAGAATAATTTACAATAGAAATAAACAATTTTAATTGGCAAACAAAAAAAGTAGAATGACACAAATTCTCTTTATAAATATGCACAAAAACAAAACAATACAATCTAAAATTCTATCAAGGACATATTTGACTCCAGTAAGAATTTGGCATATGGGACATAAAGATAATAAATGTTGGTATGAATGTTACATCAAATGAAATATAACCCATATGTCTTGGAGTTGGCAACAAATTAAAAATTGGTGGATGGAAACACAAAATGATTGCCAAAAAATAATTGGCAAACTGTACCATTAGATATTAAATATTTACTTATTTAATGCTTTTTCAGATATAGAGATAGACAAAAAGAAACAGAGGATTATTGCTCTAGTAACAATGTGTATCAAAAAATATTAATACTTACAATGAGGAATAATCCTAAATTACCAAACTTTGAAAGGATTGATGGATACAAAAATGAATTGGGGTATTATTGATAGAAAAATTGTTTGAGAACTCTGTTGTCTCTATTGTGGATACAATTTGTGGATACCCATTAAACATGGGAAGATATTGCTGATATTTTACTTCCATTGATACATATTTAATATACCATAGAGAATAACAGTGCAATAATATGTTTTAATCTAATATAATGTATTAAAAGTTTATAGTTAGTAACCCGTATAGTATATTACAATCTCACAGTATTTAAACATTGATTGTATATGTGTTGTTAAATGAGTCATGTACATATGAATTTATGTATTAAGAGAAATGAACAATAAAAATGATTTTGAAAAAAAAAGACAGTGTGTGGCTTGGTTGGCAGCAGTGGTGAATGCTGGCTAGCTTGGTTCCATCTTGTTCATTCAAAATCCCTTTAAAATAAGAGGCATCCTGTGTTTTTACTTAACTCAACCAGAACATTTCAGTCATTGATGGGATGAGCACTCCAAAACAATGAAAGTGGAAAGAACAGCTAAGTTTTCTGCCTGCAAAACTGACAAGAAAATGTGGCCCTACTCCTGAGATACGAACCCACTTCCACAGCATGGCCAAGAACAGCAACATGGAGCCTGAAGGACAGCCAACAAGACACAGCAACTACAAACATATTGGGCAACCTCCACAATGAAATTAGGACTAGCTTTAATAATACTATGCCACAGATGACTCCTCTGCAAACTGTTCTGGAGGGAATAAGTGAAACATCAGTAGCCCATGCAGCATGAATGTCAGATGTGGAAGAACGAGTAGGGACCCTGGAAGATGAAGTAAGTGATCTGTCCCATGGGAGGGACATACAAAAAGAAAAACATTACATCCCTGATGGAGCACATTGAGGTTCAGGAAAACCATGCCAGGAGGTCCAATGTGTGGGTTTTAGAGATGCCCGAGGGGCTCGAGGGCCAGGATCAAGTTAGTTTTCTTAAAAAGTGGATGGCTGAGCACTTGACAATGGGAGAGCAGGTTCTGCACTTCAAAATACAATATGCCCATTAGAGATGCGTGAAATCCATGAAATTCAGTCCGTGATGTAACTCACAGATTTTGTGGATTTCATGAAGTGTATATGCCCATTAGAGATGTGCGAAGTCCACGAAATTTACTCCGCGATCTAATTTGTGGATTTTGCAGAGCGACTTCACAAAATTCGCAGCTGCTAATTTCACAAATTCTGCTGCATAATGCAAAATTTTGCCTGCCAATTTCATGCTTCACCCGTGAGTTTCACGCTTTGGGGGAAAAATGGCAAATTTCATTGGCCATATTTTGCAAATCGAAGTTTTAATGGCCAACCAGAACTCTGCGAATTCCGAGAAGGTGAATTTTTGGCACTTCAAGTGAAATTCACAAGCAAAGTTTTACTTCACAACATCTCTAGTGCCCATAGAACCCCTACAGGAAAACTCAGGCCTGGTAACAGGCCCCATCCCTTTCTGGCAAAGTTCATCTGGTTTTAAGACTGTGAGGCCGTACTTAGAGCAGCAATACCAACCAAGCTTGAATAAATGAAGGGAAACAAGGTCTTGGTTTTCTGCAACTACAGCAGACAGCTGCAGCAGGAATGGCAGAGGCTTGCCAACTTAAAGGCCACATTTTACCAGAGAAACTGATAGTTCCAACAAATTTGTCCAACAAAGCTGCACATTCTGAAATCTGGGTCCTGTTCTCGCACTTTTACTAATGTGATGGAAACTGAGGAATTCATAGATCATGAGGAGGTGACTATGGAGGGAACATCAGCCCAGAACTCGATGGCACCAGCACAATGATGATTGTGCCCATACTGTTTGTTAATAGCAGGTGCTGATCTAACTTTTTTTATGGAAACTACCCCGGGATCCATCCCTGTTTTCCCCACTGTGTGGCAAACCCAGCTAAGATTGCTGACTAGAGCCTCAAGTATGAGGGGCAGTCTGAGGCATGCATTAAATGAGCACATGCCTGGAATCAACACAAGGAAGAAGATTGTATGCATACCACTACCCTGGGTTCACTCTACAAGAAATAGGCCTTCCTATACAGAATTTATGAATATCTGCCACTCAGGTGACAATATGACAAGGGGACCTCACCCTGGGGGATGGAGGAGCAACAGGGGGAATATGCAGTGAAATGGAGGCATCAAGGACTAATGGCCTTATCACCACAGTGATTAAGCCAGTCTAAGTCTACCTGATCACAGCTTCCTCACCCCCATGGAAAATCACTCTGAAGTCCCGCAATGAAAAGGGGGGGCTTTCTCTTCTAACTCTGGCCCTGCTAACTGATAACTTCCTCTACCCCACAAGGGCTATTAGACTCTAGTGTGAGTATGAGCACAAACTCAAACCTGGATTAACTGTACAGTGCTAATGGCAGTGCAATGTGAATGTAACTTTGCTGCTCACTATAAACCTACCTGACACAAACAGTAAGGCAGACTCTGAGGTACTGGTGGAAATGGTTGGAACAGGGGCTGGAGGTGAGGGAACCTCTGAAAAAAACTGCAAGTAAGGAAACATAGATACATAGCATTTGATGGCAGATGAGGACTGCCAGGCCCATCTAGTCTGCCCATATTTCCTATTCCCTACCCCCCCAAGTGTCCACTGACTACCATTTTTGTGCTATCCCTGGAGTTTCATTATGTCTATCCATGCAGTTTTGAATGCCTTTACTGTTTGTACCCCTATGACTTCATTGGGGAGGCTGCTCGAAGACATCCATCACCCTTTCAGTGAAGAAGTATTTCCTCACATTCCCCTATTCTACCTCCCTCCAGTCACATATCATGCCCCCTTATTTTGGAGCATTCTTTTCTTTGAAAGAGACCCCCTGGGCCCTATTAAAACCCTTGAGATATTTAAAAGTATCTGTCATATCCTTCTCTTCTCTTCTCTTCTCTTCTCTTCTCTTCTCTTCTCTTCTCTTCTCTTCCCTTCTCTTCAGTGCCGAACCACAAACTGAAGAATCAAGGTAAGTGCTGCATAATGGCTGTCAATGGTGGTTTCAATGTATGTTGATATTTCAGCCATTTTTTGAGATTTTTTCACCAAATTTTCAATATGGAGTTCTTGGGACTCCACCTCATGAACACTGTCATTTTGTTACTTGGTCCCTAAAGGTGATTTCGCAGTCACTGCATGGAATCACCTTTTGGGACTGATTAATGAAATGACAGTGCCACTGTTCATGAGGTGGGGTACCAAAAAGCACATGTTGAAAATTTGGTGTAAAAATACCAAAACGTAGCAGAGTTATGTGCACCCATTTAAATTTTTATATGCATGCATGTAATTTTGGTTATTTTTAATATTTTGACTCCAAATTTTGAACATAGCCATTGTTTCGCACCACCTCATGAACAGCAAATCTGTTATTTTTCACATCTTGCCCAAAATGTATTTTCACACCTGTTGTGCATAATGACCCAGTAGCTGCACAAAATCATCATTTGGGATAGAGTACTGAAATGATAATGCCACTGTTCATGAGGTGGGGTCCCAAAAAGCCCAAGTTGAAAATTTGGAGCAAGAATAGAAACAAACACTCAAGTTACGTGCGCTCATTTAAATTTTCCTACACATGAGCCTAACATGGTCAATTTTTAATATTATCACTCCAAATTTTCAACATAGCCATTTTTCCACACTACCTCATGAACAGTACAGCTGTCATTTCTCACATCCTGCCCAAAACATGTTCTGACATCTGTGGCATGGAATGTCACAGTCGCTGCATGAAACCACTTTTCAGGATTGAGTAACTGTTCATGAGGCAGGTTCCCAAAAAGATCAGGTTGAAAATTTGGAGCAAATATACCAACAAAAGACAGAGTTACGCACGCTCATTGAAATTTTCCTACACAGGTGCCTAACTTTTCCAATTTTTTATATTTTGACTCCAAAATTTCAACCTTGCCATTTCTTCACACAACCTCATGAATAGACAGCTGTCATTTCACACATCCTGCCCAAAATGAGTTTCCACACCTGTGGCGTGGAATGGCGTTTTGCCATGGATTAATATATTTTCACCTATGGGGTTTATGAGGTATGGTGATAAGAAGACTATGTTGAAAGTTTGGGGTCAAAATGTGAAAAAATTACAAGGGGTGCATAGGCAGGGGTTAACCAGCAGAAGGAGGGAGGTAGTGATGCAGTTATATAAAACCTGGTCAGGCCCAACAGCAGGTAGGTCGTGTCAAATGAATCTAATAGATTTCATTGACTGGGTGTTGAAGGAAGTTAATCGGGGGGGGGCATGGACGCTGCCTACCTCACTTTCATCAAGGTCTTTGACACCATCTCACATAAGAGGTTTGTTAACAAGATTGGTAGTCTAGCCATGGGAGACAAAGTGGTGAACTGGGTTAGGAACTGGCTAACAGACAGGAGACAGAGGATGGTGGTAAATAGGGTACAATCTGGAGAGGGGATTGACCAGCAGGGTACCACAGGAATCAGTCCCTGAGACAGTCCTGCTCAATATCTTCATTAATGACATTGTAGAGGGGCTGGAAGGAAAGGGCTGCAACATGGTGGATACTCCGGAAGGGGTGGAGAAAATGAGAAAGGACATAGGCAGGCTTGAGAAATGGTCTGAGGTGTGGCAACTGAGGTTTAAATCAAATAAGTGAAAATTATGCACCAGGGGCATAGAAATCCTGGGAGGAGCTACAGGATGGGGGGGGGGATGCTGCTGACAGTCACGAAGGAACAAAGGGACTTGGGGGTTATAATTTCACTTGACTTGAAAATGTTAAAGCAGACTACAGATGCAGTGGGGAGGGCCAGTGGCATGCTGGAGTGCATAAGCAGGGGTATCACCAGCAGAAGGAGGGAGGTAGTGATGATGTTATATAAAACCCTGGTCAGGCCTCACATGGACTACTGTGTGCAGTTCTGGAGGCCACACCTTCAAAAGGGCATAAACAGGCTGGAGACAGTCCAGAGAAGGGCAACTAAGATGGTACCGAGCTTGCAACAGAAAACAAACGAGCAGAGATTAAGGTGCCTTAATAAGTACTCGATGAAGGAGAGAAGGTAGACAGGAGACATGATAGAGACATTCAAGTACCTCAAGAGTATAAACAAGGTACAGGGGAAGACATCTTCCAATAAAGGAGGAGTAGGAGAATGAGGGAGCAGGACATAAAATTGGAAGGTGGCAGGCTAAAACGGAATATGAGGATACTTTTCTTCACAGAGAGGGTAGTGGACACATGGAATGGTCTGCCACAGGAGGTGGTGGGAGTGAGTACTGTGGTGGGAGTTAAACATGCATAGGGCAGGCATGGGAGAACCATAGAGGTATAGCTGAATGAGGGTCAGAAGCAGTAGTCAAGTACATGGTTTATGGTCAGATTGGATGGACCTAGTGGTCCTTATCTGTCGACAATTCCTATGTTTCAACCTCTGGCAGCCATGTTCATAGAGTCACAATACAGGAGTGGTGCCAGAGGATTAGAGGAGGGTACATGCGGTCCCTCTACACAAATCTGGCAGTAAGGAGGAGGAAGGGAACTATAGGCTAGTTAACCTCACATCAGTAGTGGTGAAGATCAGACACACACTGCTTAAAGCATGGATAGTGGAACATTTACAAGCCGTCAGTGCCCAGGACCCTAGGTAGCATGGATTCATAACGGGTAGGTTGTGTCACACGAATCTGATAGACTTCTTTGAATGGATGATGAAGGAAGTAAATGGGGGGGGGGTGTCTCCTACCTAGATTTCAGCAAGGCCTTTGACACAGTCCCATATAAGAGGTGTATTATAATGATGGGTAGTCTGGGCATAGGACACAAGGTGGTGAACTGGGTTAGGAACTGGCTAACAGACAGGAGACAGAGGGTGGTTGTAAATGGGGTATAATCTAGGGACAGGAGGGTGCCCAGCGGGATACCACAGGGATCAGTCTTTGGGCCAGTCCTGTTCAAATGTTTTCATTAGTGACATTGCAGAGGGGCTGGAACAAAAGGTCTGCCTGTTTGTAGATGACACCAAGATCTATAAAAAGGTGGATACTCCGTAAGGGATAGAGAACATGAGAAAGGAACCAGGCAAGCTTCAGAAATGGTCTGAGGAGTGGCAACTGAAGTTTAAGTCAAAGAACTGCAAAATTATGCACCTGGGTCATAGAAACCCTGAAGCGAGTTACAGGATGGGAGGGGAGATGCTGGCAGTCACCAAGGAACAAAGGGACCTGGGGGTTATTATTTCAGATCACCTGAAAATGTCAAAGCAGAATGCAAAGGCAGTGGGGAGGGCGAGTGGCATGCTGGGGTGCATAGGCAGGGGTATCATCAGCACAAGGAGGGAGGTGGTGATGCCTTTATAGAAAACCCTGGTTAGGTCTCACACAGAGTACTGTGTGCAGTTCTGGAGGCCGCACAATCAAAAGGACATAACCAGGTTGGACACGTCCCAGAGAAGGGCAACTAACATGGTACAGGGCTTGCACCACAAAACTTGCAAGGACAGATTAAAGGACCTCAGTATGTACTCGCTGGAGGAGAGGAGGGAGAGAGGGGACATGATAGAAACATTCAGGTACCTCAAGGGATAAACAAGGAGCAGGCAGGATACGTCTTCTAATATAGGAGTACAAGAATGAGGGGGCATGACATGAAATTGGAAGGAGGCACATTAAGAAGGAATGTGAGGAAGTTTCTCTTCATGGAGAGGGTAGTGGATGCATGGAATGGTCTACCACAGAAGGTACTGGGAGTGACTACTGTATGTGGATTTAAACATGCATGGGACAGGCATAGGGGAACCATAGCGATAAAGTAGAGAGAGGGTCAGAAGCCATAATCAAGTACAGGACTTATGGGCAGACTTGATAGGCCTAGCGGTCCTTATCTGCTGATAATTTCTGTTTCTACATCTGTATGTACTTTCAGACCTACATACATATGTGCATCTGTGCAGGAATTCAAGCACAGGCTCCAATACTAATACACTATCTAAAAAAGCAAGGAAATTCATTGCAAAAATGTTGTTAATGCTTCAGCATGCTGTCTGCAGAGCCACTTCCTTTCTCTTACAACAGTGCTGACCCTCATCTTGCACCTGCCCTTCCACGCTGTTTACTGCACTCTGACAACTATTACAAACAACCTTCCCTAACAATTTATGTCAGCCACCTATGTCACTCATACTTTTTCCCTTTATTAGTCCTAGCATTCATGTACCCTGCTCAGCATACCAAGAAGGTAGCAAAGCAGTGGATAAGGCAGTAGGAAAGGCTAGTAGGGTGCTGGGGTGTACAGGGAAGACTATCACCAGCAGAAAAAGGGAGGCAGTGAAACCCCTGTATAGATCAATGGTGAGGCCACACCTGGGGTGGTGCTGCAATGTGGGAGGTCTTGTGGGTATGCAGACTAGACACACCATTGGGCTCTTTCAGAAAAACATCAAATTGTTTAACAGGCAACCAACTTTTGGCATTGACAAATGCTTGTTTTACTTTCTTGCCCATTTGCAGAGAAAGTGTCCCCCCATTTGTAGCGTGACCAAGCATCGGCTGGTGGAAAAGTTGTGAGGGAGAAAGAATGAAGGAAGGACTGCAAGGGCCCCAGCCATCCACCTCAGTGCCTGCCCAATGTTCTGGCCTCGCCGGTAGCCCCACCTACTGCCAGCACCTCCTCCACCTGTCTGCACTCCAGGCCCGGGCAGTGAGTCGGCAGCAGCACCAGGAGCAGGGTGCTGACCACCAGAAGCTTGTTTTAAAAATAAAAGTAAATTGTTTGACTGCACTGGAGGGCACCTTGTGGAACTGGCTGTGAGCCAAGAGGGCAGGTCACAGGGACATTTAAATAATTTAATATTCACCGGGGCATGGCAATACCCAGAGGAGGAGTCAAGGCATCAATAGCCCTTAATGGGAATATTAATATTTAACAGGGGGAGTTCCTAGAGGTGAAGGGGCAGCCAGGTCCAGTGTATTAAGGGGCCCAGCCAGTAGGCCCACCAGTTCAAAGGGGCAACCAGGCCCAGTGTATTAAAGGGGTCCAGCCAGTAGGCCCATCAGTTTAAAGGGGCCCAGCCAGTATTCCCATTAGTTTAAAGTGGCAACCAGGCCCAGTGTGTTAAAGGGGCCCAGCCAGTAGGCCCATCAGTCTATAGGTGGCCTAGCCATAGTAGGCCTGCACCTCAAACGGGGCCCAGCCACAGTAGGCTCAGCCACAATAGGCCAGCATCTTAAAGGGGCCCAGCCACAGTAGGCCAATTAATTGAAAGGAGCCCAGGAGTTGGCTAGTAACTTTTGAGGTGGGTAAGGGGACCACAGGGTATCCAGCAATTTGGGTGTAACAGCTAGCTGGACATTTCTGAACTGTGCCTGCTATGAAATCTATGTGTACTGTGTCCTTTACCCAAAATTATCTGAACTGTGGTACATTGCCTGAGAATGGCTTGAACTGCATCATTGCTTCCAGAACTGTGCAACTTTACCACAGTCATTTGTTTGCTCCAGAACTGTACAGTTGCCTCAGGCTGCAAATGCACCATACTGTGTCAGCCTCTTTTACCAAGTGTATTCCTGAATCAGTCTTCAACAGCCTTCAAATGGACATTCAGCAAGTGTATTCCTTAATCAGTCTTCAGCATCTTCAAAAGGGTGCCCAGTAAGTGAATTTCAGAATCAGTCTGCAGCAGGATATTTCGAAGATCCTCACCTATGGCCGTACCTCTGCAACATCATGTTTGTTGTTTTCCAAGTCCCATTGTGCGGCCTGACCCAGTGCAGATTCTGCCATCTGTTTTCTTCTTTTCCTTCATCACAGTTACTTCAAGATCTTCTGTTCCAGTTTCCCCAAACCAGCGTACCGTTTATTGCTTTATGTTTGTCCTTGGCTTGTCCAGCCTTGGTGCCCAGAACCCTACCATTCACTTGGCTTCCAATTATATCCTCATCTTGGTTCTTAGTTTACATAGGGTCCTCCCAATGTCTTCTGCATCATTTGAGTCCTGGCAGTCCACAAGAGGGCTGTGGCAGGGTGGTCATCTGCATCTCTTGAGTCCCGGCAGTCCACAAGTGGGCTGTGGCAGGGTGGTCTTCTCCATCTATCGAATCCCAGCAGTTCGCAAGTGGGCTGTGGCAGGGTGGTCTTCTGCATCTACTGAGTCCTGGAAGTCCACAGAGGGCCTGTGGCAGGGTGGCTTCTGCATCTGTTGTCTCATCCCGACTGTCCACCAGAGGACTGTGGCCAGATCCTTGTGCTAGTTCTTCAATTCTGGTGGCCCACCAGTGTTTTTTTTAGCCAAGAGAGTCCTTGTGTTTGTTCCTTGTTTCCGGCAACCATGGAGAGGTAGGTGTGGCTGATCAACTTATGGCCGGTCTAAAAAACCTCTCCACATCCCTTTATTCCCACAGAAATTCTCATAGCCACCCCGGCCAGCGAGCCTGCTTGTTCCCCTTTCAGGATTTCCTTGTTTCCCTTACCTTCCTACAACTGATCAACCATCACATGGACAGAAACTTTGATAATTGTGCACAAATTTCAACTTGTAACATCTTAGAGTTTTGCTATAGCATACAGTAACAGTTATCAGGTCTGGAGTACTCCAGGGGGTAGTCACTTGGGTAGAAGTACACCTCGGAGTCAGGGCAGAGTGTTCTGAATAGTACTTAGAGTCCTCCTCTTATAGGAAATGGTAGAGTGATCTGTATAGGAATTACAATACTCTTACAGTTTAGAGGCTGTTTCAGCTCTTGCATTACAGTACCATTATACGTTTAGAGTCTTCGTCTTATAGGAATTGTAGATTGCTTAGTCTACCCCTACTTCCCTGTGACCATGTCTTCCTTTCCCTGGTTATAAAATAAACATGAAAAAGTATCTGAAGCTTATTCACAACTCCTACATCTCTTTGTCAGGTGATACCATCCACCTTCCTTAGTACCTGAGGTGTTCTCCTGCCATTTTACCTTCTGGGAGCGACACTTGTGTTGGTAATTAGTGTTCAATTTACCTGGGTCATCATGACACTTCTGCTCTAGTCACCCTTTTACTATAATTGGACTTCAGCACACCACTAGACCACCACAACCCCAACTCATGAACAAGGACAAAGAAAATGTTCAGCTCCTTGCCTGAAAGGTGATTTTGGGCAGGGACAGCAAAATCACCTTTCAGGATGTAAAAAAAATGTTGGCTAGAATTTGAAAAATGACATCTGTCACACTCATGAGGTGCTATAAAGATATGGCTATGTTGTGAATTTGGGAGAAAAATATAGAAAGGAAAGTTACGAGCCTGTGTTCACAAAAGCCAGCGTTGGACCCCTGACTGGTAAGTAAGGGTATGGGGGGTGGTGAAGGGTAGGTGCTGAGGAGGGTCGGGTGGGGAGCCCAACAACTACAAAAGATGTTGAAGGATTGTTTTCTTTTACAGGTTTAAAAACAAACAAAAAAAAAATTATTCCTGCACTGGGGGATTGGGTGCCCCCCAGTGTCAGTATTATGTTTCTTGGGGGGGGTGCTGAGAGGGAGGGTTGGGGGTGATTAACAAAAATAAATAAATAACCGCTCATTCACGGTAGTGGATGGGGCAGGTCACAAAAAAAAGGGTGATCATGACACTGGGAATTGGACACCTCCAGTGTCACTGTTATAATGTTTCTGGGGGGTGTTGAGAAGGAGGGTCAGGTGGGGGAAATGTATAACTTTATTTTAAAAAAAGCACAGCGTTCTGATCATGACACTGGGATTAGGCACCCCAGTGTCACTTGTGTGTTTCAGGTTGGTGCTGAGAGGAGGGTCGGGTGGGGGCATATGTATAATTTAAAGAAAAAAAATCAGCTGGTCACCATGGAAGATGGCACACTCTGCCATGTCCAAGATAACCACAGCACTCCACTGCTCTTGTGCGACCAGCAGTAGAGTGCAGCGACCATCTTGAGACATGGCAAGAGTGTGCCCGTGGCCACTATGACCCACTAATTTTCTTTTTAAATATACACATCCATTCCACCCAACCCTCACTCTCAGCACTCACCCCCACCCCCAGAAACACAAGAGTGACACATGGGGTGCCCAATTCTCAGTGTCATGATCAGATGAAAAATAATGCAATGCGACAGGACAACAAGCAGAGTGCTCCACGGACACAGAGGCGACTGTGGTGCAACTCCAATATGTTGTTTGGTTGGAAGAAATGCACTGAGTCCTTTTCTCAAAGCAAGAGATCTGCAGGGCTCCACCCACTGCAGCCCTAATTAGTACTGCACATATTTAGAGTAAATCTCTTTGAAATCATTATCATACTGTCCCGGAATAATAGATTCAGACATTCTACACACATTGTATATGCAGTAAAACAATTATCAGACAAATAATCAAAATGTTATCTTTTGGAAAAAAGTGACATATGATCAAGTCACTCTTTTAAAACTGTGGAGTAGTGCCCCACCCCCAGAGCACAATGTAGATTTAATTGATTTCTTTGTTGAGTGTGCTAGATTGATTTTGTACTGTAATACTTTTGTCTTCCAGAATGAGTTCTTTCTGCAGACCAACAGGTGTGAAGTGAAAGAGGTGTTGTCTCCTAGTAGCATCATTACTTATATGACAAGAATATTCAAAATAAACAACAGCACATATTTCAACTGGGGCTGTCAACCACTGCTGCCTTTTTATTTATTTGCCCAATTAGAGATGTCGCAAAGTTAAACTTCACCTGCAAATTCCACGTGAAGCAACAAAACTTTGCACTTCATGGAATTCGCAGAGTTCTGACCGAACCCTCGAAATCCGCTTTGCGTGGTTTTTTTTAAGTCTTTGGTGAAATTCAGAGTCCTCAACCATGAAGTGTGAAATTTGTGGGTAAAGCGTAAAATTCACGGGTGCAATTTCGTGCTTTGTGATATTCACGCAATCCATGGCTGCACATTTTATGAATTCACCCCGCAAATTTTGCGACCTCCGCGAATTAAATCAAGGAGTGACTTTTGCAGACTTCGCACATCTCTATTGCCAATAAAAGTATGCATAATAGAGATAAAGGTTTGTCAATCTTGACCACTTACACTGACTTAGAAAAGACTTTCAACTGTCGGCTAGAAGCTTCTTGTAAAGAAGTTGCAACAAACTGGTCTTGACGACTCAATAACAAATTGGATTAGCTTGTACCTTTCTCTGGTAAAAATGTTAACTCTAGTTAACAACTCTTTTTTAGATCTGCAAGATGTAATTAATGTCATGCCACAGGGTCCCATACTGGGCCCTCTCCTATTTACATTTCTCATAAACGATCTCCCATCAGCCTGTATTAACTCACACATTATTCTGTATGCAGCTGATACTGCCAAATTGTCCTTTTGTAAACCCATCACCCACCTCCTGTAAGAGGGGTGTGCATGGCCAAGGGAATCTCCTATGGCTAGGGATATTGCTTTGCTTGCCAGAAAGTCCCTTACAACCTCTATTACTTGCTTTAACCATGTCTGGGCAGGAGACATACTAGGACACACTAAGACCTACATGGCACACACTGAAATGAGTCACAGACACCAACGCTGTTGTGTACACAAGTGATTTACATGACTGATCATAACTGGAGAAGTTACATAGAAATACAGATTTTGACAGCAGATAAGGACCATCTGGCTCACCTAGTCTGCCTATTTCCCTACCTACTTAAACCCCAGATCATAAATGATCAGCAGCTTATCCTCTCTTTCCTATCACTAGATTTGCCTTCTGTCTATCCCATGCATTCTTGAACGCACCAATCATTTTAGCCACTGTGACCTCCGCTGGGAGGCTGTTCCATGCATCCACCACCCTTTCTGTGAAAAAATACTTCCTCACATTACCCCTGAGTCTTCCCCCAGCCTTATATTATGACTCCTTGTTCTTGCACATCTATTTTTCTGAAAGATGCTGTCCATTTGGACCTTGTTGATTCCCCTGAGGTACTTGAATGTCTCTATGATATCCACCCCCCTCCTTTCCTATAGGGTATACATATTGAGGTCTTTCAGTCATTCCTCATATGTTTCTGGTGCATTCTTTTTACCAGTTTTGTTGCCCTTCTCTGGACTACCTCCATTTTGTCAATGTCCTTTCAGAGAAGCGGTCTACAGAACTGAACTCAGTATTCCAGATGTGGCTTGACCAATTGTCTGTACAGTGGCATCGCCACCTCCTGTTTTCTAATGGTGATGCCCCTCCCTATGCACCCCTGCATCCCTCCTGCCCTCCCCACTGCCTTTTCACATTGCTTGGCCACCTTCAGGTCATCAATTATGTTTTCTCCAAGGTTCCTTCCAGTTTTGTTATTTTTAGTACCTCTCCCCATTTTGTATTCCTCTCCAGGATTCCTGAGGCCCAAGTGCATGACTTTGCACTTTTTTTGTATTGAGCTGCCATACTCTTGACCACTCCTCCAATTTGCCTATGTCTCTTCTCACTTTTTTCCACCCCGTCTGGAGTGTCTACCCTATTGCAGATCTTTGTGTCATCTGCAAACAGGCTTATATTCCCTTCCAGCCCCTCCCCAATGTCACTAATGAAGACATTGAAGAGGATCAGCCCCAGAACCGAGCCCTGTGGCACCCCACTTGTCACCCCTCTGGGATTGAACTCCATTTACCGCCGCCCTTTGTGTCCTTTTGCTCAGCCAATTTCAGACTCAGTGTACCACCCTGGAACCTAATCCCAGACTGCACGACTTGTTTACTAGCCCCCTGTGTGGAACGGTGTCAAATGCCTTGATAAAATCTAGGTAGGAAATGTCCACCGACCCTCCTTGATCCACCAACCTGGTTACCCAGTCAAAGAAATCTATCAAATTTGTTTGACAAGATCTCCCTGCTGTGAATCTATGTTGCCTTGGGTCTCGTACCCCACTAACCTCCAGGTATGCCACAATCATTTCCTTTAACATGGATACCATGATTTTCCCCACCACTGAGGTCAAGTTCATTTATTGGATGTGATCACAATTCATTGGTTATGTTGTCTGGCAACTCATTCATCTTTATTACTATGCATTTCCATCACTCTCCATTCAGAGTACTATACACTTCCATCACTTCTTTTTCAGAGCATTATTCTTTTCTTTGGAGCCCCATATTCAGGTTTTGACCCAGTCTAAATGGTGTCTCATCCTGGCCAACATTTTCACAGAGCCTTCTGCTGAGATGCATGATGACCCTGTCTCAGCTCAGCAATTCCATTTACAATGGGGTAATTCAGCTATAACATTTCCTTGTACTTTTGTATGGTGACACTCACAGTTCCTTTATTAGGTACATGTGTCCACAATAACCTGTAGATCACTTTCCTCAGAATTACCTTTGCTGCATTTCACTCTGAGAATAGCTCACATCTCCTACCTTCCAAACAGGAGATTGCAGTTTGAAAACCTGTTGTATAAACAATTGCATTCTCTTTCTATTTCTCTTCCTCCACCATGATGTCTTGCAGTGAATGAGCCACAGCTTCTCATGATCCCACTTCACATTACCAGGTAAAATGTTTGAGGATCTGGAGCTGGTCTGCATGGCCACCCACCAATTCCTCCCTGCTGTAGCACAAGATCTGTGCCACTCAGCTAGCAGCCACACATAGCCATGTGCAATACCTGGCCATGCCAACTGCCATGTCCTCGTGGGCTGTCTCCTCCACAGAGCTGAACAGCTGTGGCTGTGACGAGAAGACCATATGCTAGAGTCACGTCCTCAGTGCTGGAGATGAGCCTCCTATCTTGTCTGGCAGTCTCTGTTGCTGCTGGAGTCTTGTCTGTGTCTTTGGGTGCTTAAACATCTGTATGGGGACTTCTCTGAGATTGCTCCATATCAGGGTCTATCTCAATGTTTTCCAGGAAACTTATCACTGGCCAGCTGACCACCAGGTTGTTTTCTTTATGGGAAACTCCCATGGGATTCCCTCATCCTCACAGTGGTCCCACTACATTCTCTCCTGGTAAAAGCAAAGGTAAAAAAAAAGCATAGTTCTCATTTACTGGAAAGTTACCATACTTTTCCCCAGATTCTCAATCCCCAGGGTCAGTCTAGTGTCTTGGGTGCTTGTGCCATCACCACTTCCTCTCTGATGCTTTCTCTAGTTGACAAACTTTCTGGAGGTGCAAGGCACCAGGCAACTGCTTTCTCTCTGTGTCTATCTGTCTCCATGTGTGTGTGTCCCCATCACTGTGTGTCCTCCCCCAGGTGCAATGAGAGCACCCTTCTTTTCTCCTCTATGCTTCTATCACTCAGCTATGCCCTCAGAACTAACACCAGATCACCATCTCTGAGCTGGGCACTTGCTGGTCAACAGCTGCCTCCCCTGCCAGTAGGACAGCATTTTTACAATTCGATAAAGATGCAAATGAGGTACTATCAGTTGCTGAGTCTGATTTCAATAGGGTTTTGCATTGGTTTTAGCAAACTGAGTTAAATCAAAATCCTTCCAAAACAAAAATCATGCTGGCTCAATGGAATCAAGTGGTAAAGGACTGCTCTTATACACTGGGGACCTGGCTACATAGCCCAAGACAAGGATGGCAAGAATTTAGGACAGCAGAGAGAACTCAGAATGTCCATGAGTACTTTTCCTCCCAGTATCAGTGGGGGAGCAATGTCCCTCATTTAGTGACACATCTGGATAACCCAGTGGAGGTGCAATTGTCAGTGTGTGTGACTGCACATCATCTGGCACTCCACATGTATGATCATGTCATTGGGTGGTGGGAGAGCCCTAAAGGTGAAAACCACCTTACGGTTAGAACAGTGTGCAGGCCTGGCCAATCCCATTCATGTTTACCATTGCTCTTAAAGACCTTCCCTTTATCTGACACTGGTGCTCCAGGACTATGTTCCTCTGCACCCACCTCCATCCAGGCTACAACTGAGCCAAAAGGAAAGGAAAGTCCAAGTATGGAGTACAAACCACAGTCATTTGGTGCAACCAGGCCAGCCAGGGACTGAGGTAATCAGTAAGACTAAGAGGGAACCAGGAGTAGGAAACAGGCAGGGTGGTGTGCCTACTACAGGTAATCTTGACAGAGGATCCATTGTCACATCAAGCAAATGCTCTCAATTGCAATTTCTAGCATTATCAAGAAAGGTCTGTGCATCACATATTGAGCCTGATATTGTGTCCACAGTTTAATAACCTGGCAAAAAAGACTGATAAGAATTTATTTATTTAGCTTTTGTTAAGCAGGTAATCATACTAGACAGTCAAGTGCCTATTTTCAGGTGCAACATGGGAGATTTCAAAGTACAGGCAAAAAACAGGCATAACAGAATATCAATAAAAGGAAATAATCAGACACAGCATTACTTGATAGGAGGGCACTCAGAAAAGTATTACACGACAAGGTAACAATTGACAGTCAGGTGTTTAACATCATGTAACAAGATAACATTTAACATAACATTAACTATAATCTCATAAACACACCAATCTCAGTGACCAAACCATAAAGTGAAACACTGTGCCTAAAAGGGAGATAAAACCTTAAGTACAATGACAAGATGAGGCAAGTTTCAGGAAACCCCAAAGGGAGTTTATTCATTGAAGAGCATGTTATTAGCCATATAATCAAATTATCTTGTAGCCTGGGTGCTCTTTGGTATGTTAATACCTCTGCTGAGACCTCTCTTATGGTTTTTAGAGTGGTCTTATGTGCATGATTAGGATACAAGAACCACAAACTGAAGGTGAGTCATTCTAATAATAATAATAATAAACTTTATTTTTAATGCACCTTTCAAATATCAAGGTGCAGTACACAATTTAAATAGTTTAAAACCAATATTACATAATTATAAAAACATACGACACCATTAAAGTCTGTGATCCTCAACACCATCCCCATATCCATTTGTCTTGTTCCATGAACACATTTTCAGCGCTTGTTTAAAGCCCCCCAATGTCAGGCACTCCCTAACCAATGGGGTAGAGAATTCCAGAGGGTTGGTGCCATGAACATAAATGCCCAGGCTCCAGAAGATTTAAAGACACCCTCGGGATCTCTCAAGCAACTCGCTGGACGAGTGGAGCGGTTGCTCAGGGAGGTAAGGAACCAAAAGCTCTTTCAGGTAGTCAGGGCCCAGTACATGTAGGGCTTTAAATGTCAGTCATCCAACTTTGAAGGTGATCCTCCACTGAACTGGCAGCCAGTGCAGCTCCCGCAGCACTGGAGTGATGTGGGAAGATCGAGGGGTTCCCGTCAACAACCGGGCTGTGGAATTTTGTACCGGCTGCAAGCGGCGGATATCAACCCCCGGAAGCTCAAAGTAAAGGGAGTTGCAGTAATCTAAATGCGAAGTCACAAAGGCATGGATCAGTGTAGGAAGGTCCCCAGATGGAACAAGGTGCTTGATCCTAGCGATGTTCCTCAGATGATAAAAGGATAACTTAACTACAGCCGACACCTGCGAACGAAGTGTCAGCCCATCATCAAGAATCACCCCTAGGTCTCGCACCTGTTCATAGATCGGAAGCTCAGAGTCCCAAAAGAATAAACCTATGGGTTGACCTGCTCCCTACACCCCTATCCGGTGACCTGGATCCACAACCATCACCTCTGTCTTCCCCGGGTACAACTTCAACCAGCTGGACTTCATCCAACCCTGGATTTTGGTGAGGCAGTTATTAAATACTGAGAGTGCTCCATCCTGGTTGGGTGCAAAAGACAGGCAGAGCTGAGTATCATCAGCATAACAATGAAACTTCAGCCCATACCATCTTACAATGTCTCCAAGGGGAAGCATATACACCGCAAACAACACGGGAGAAAGCACTGAGCCCTGGGGCACCCCACAAGACAGAGCAATAGGGTCAGAGGAAAAAGCCCCCAACACCACCCTTGGAGTTTTACCAGTGAGAAATGAAGTAAACCATCTGTGGACCAAACCAGTGAGCCCACAGATGAATCTCAGGTGCTCTAGCAGAACCCCATGGTCAACGGTGTCAAATGCTGATGACAGATCAAGAAGTACCAAAATGGACCTTTTTTTCTGGTCTCTCGCCATCAGAAGATCATTGAGCACCCAAACCAGTGCAGTCTTGGTACTGTGCCTCTTTCAGAAACTGGATTAGAGAGGTTCGTAGATGCTATGGATAGTCAAATGGTTCTCCAACTGAGCAGCCACTACTTTCTCAATCACTTTCCCCACAAAGGGAAGGTAAGAGATTGGCCTGTAGTTAGCAAGAGAGTCTGGGTCCAAAGAAGCCTTCTTCAACAAAGGTGTCAGCACTGCCTCCTTCAGGGAGCAGGGATATTCACACATATCAAAGGGAGCATCAGACTATCTGCACCAGAACCGGGCCGATAACACCACCACAGCCCATTATCAGGGATTTAGGACCCGGATCTAAACTACAGCATGTAGTGCGCATACCCTGGACAATCCTCATAACATCCACAATTTCTGGTCATTCAAAGGAACTCCAGGAAAAAGGAGGGATAGTGACCAAGCGCTGATCTTCAACAACTCCCACAGAGAGTGCTGCATGGGTCTTCGACCTGATGTCAGCCACCTTATCAGCAAAGAAGCGAGCAAACTCATCACACTGCAATTGTGACAAAGCTCTACGAACCTGCAGACAGGCTGGGTTGCACAGCTTGTCCACAGTTTGAAAGAGCTGAGCTGGTCAGTTCTGAGCAGCAGCAATTTCCCCGGACAGAAATTCTGCCTTCTTACGGGAAATTTCTGACTGATAGAGCCGATAATGCTCTAGCAGTCTAAGACAGTTGGCATCTAAGCCGGATTTCCACCAGCACCGCTCTAACCTGTGTCCTAGTCGCTGCATCTTCCTCGGGTCCCCATCAAACCACAGAGATTGAGCGCGAAGGGAGAGAGGTCACACAAGGACTGGAGCAATGGAATCCAGTGCTGAGGTAATGGCCTTATTATAAGCCAGAACCAAAACCTCTGGATCCATGCTAGCCACAGGAAATTCTGACAGATCAAGTACCGCAGTTAGACCATCAGGAGTTACATCCCTTAAAGGGCAGTACTTGACCATCTCCACAGGGGCTGGCCTACGAAGAGGGGTGCAAAAATTGAATCACACAGAGTAATGGTCCAACCATTCAACAGGTTCCACCCCCATGCCAGAGGCCTCCAACCCCAGGAGGAAAACCAGGTCAAGAGAATGGCCATGTTTATGAGTAGCAGAGGTAACCACCTGTGTGAGGCCCAATGAACTCATCAATTGGAGGAAGAGTTGTCCAAATTGCAAGAGTTCATCGTCAATCCAGGCATTGAAGTCAACCAGGACCATCAGCCTGGGTGACTCAAACACCAGGTCGACCATGAGCTTCTCGTCCCCGGATGGACGGTAGACGAGAGCCAACCTATAACCCCCACCTGCTACCACAACACATTCAAATGATCTGGTTTCCTCAACTGGGACACTTGTGAGATCCAATTCGGTCTTGAAACAGACCGCAACCGCCCCCTCCCCTGTGGTCCAATCTCGGTTGCTGTATCACCGAATACCCAGCCGGAACCACAGCCTCAAGTATGGGACCAGCGTTACCAGTCAGCCAGGTTTCGGTGATGCAAGCCAGATCTGTTGTGCCCATCAAGTCCGCAATAATGGCAGTCTTGTTCCCAACAGATCTGGCATTGCATAACACCACCCGAGTTGGACAGGACTCCTGGGTTGCCCCAGCCACCTGTCCACCATCAATGGAGGTGCCCTTGGGTATGCAGACCAAACAAGATGACCCACGTTCTAGACTCCATTTCACCCCAGGGCATCTTCTGGGTTTAACCACCCCGATATGAGTGCCCCGCTCTTCCAGCTCCGCTGTTCACACCCCCCACCCTGCCCCTCCCTCCTGCAGGCAATACCCTAAGCCCAGCAGCATTGATAGGTATTAAAAAGCAACGGTGGGGGAAAAAGGGGAGGAGGGCATGAAGAGCGGAGGCTGAATAGTGCATGACCTGGGGGGGTGGCACAGTGATGTATATCCTAGACCCTAAACATAACTCAAGGAGAACCTATACACTTCAATTCTAGCTTGTAAACACAGCTCTGTACAAACATAAATCTAAATGAATACTATAAAAATTAAAACTAAAACCTAAACAGGATGTTAAATCGCCATCAGAAGTAGCTTTCAGGAAATCCAGATAAAAAAGATAAAACTGCATCCACATAAATGAATATAGCTCCTCTCACAAGGCATTCCCATTAACATAAAATAAAATAAAATTACAATTTTAATAACAAAAATAATAGATAAACAATACAAATTATTACACCCCAGGTCCTCTCACTACCTGGGTACCCAGAATGGTCGTGCACTCTCACTGCTCGAAACATCCAACATAAACTAAATAAATAATATAGTTAGTTAGGCTCACTGGTCCTCTCACTACCTGAGTGCCCAAACTAACTGGGCACTCTCACTGCTCAGAATACAGAAAAACTTCCAACATAAAATAAATAAACAATACAAGTTATTCAGCATCCAGGGCCTCTCACTTCCAGGGTGCCCACAAAACCGGACACTCTCACTGCTCGGAGTACAAAAAACAAAAGCAGTTTATTTCCCAGAAGACATTCTTCCAATGGTAAGAAACGTCCAGAATTAAATTAAATCTTCTTGAAAAGTACAAGATTGGATAGCAGTCTAGTTCTAAAAGACAGCTGGATTCCTTAAAACCCTTTTGTGAGGCCCAACCACAGGAAAAGTCAGCCCCACCACCTCGCCCCCTTACTTATGCCCGCCCTCCGGCTTGCTCTCACAACAGTAAGAGGGGAATCAGTAGAGGTGGAAATATATTGATCACTAACATATAGTGTTATGATTTTTCAAAACCTTCTGTGAACATTCCCATTTCTAAGGCAGCTGCATGTGGCATGCTCTTGCAGAATAAGTGTTTCACATGCTGGGAATGGAGCACTCTGACTGTTCAAGAGTCCTCCCTCTATCTATAATGAGGGTTGTACCAAGACTAGTTGATTGGTCAAGAGCACTCCCTCTATCTTTACTGAAGACAATACCCAGACTAGCCTTGACAGTCAAAAAAAACAAGGTGCTACCTCAGTGTGTGATTTGAAAAACAAACAAAATAGTAATATTAAATGTACGCTGAAAATAGAAAATAGAGTTGAAATTGACTTTTCGACCTTAGGTATTCTTCAGGAATTATCTAAAAGAGAAAAAAGCAAAGTTAGTGGAGAGGTAAGGGGAAATAGGGGATATATATATATATATATATATATATTAGAGCCAAAAAACTCTGTTTAATGCATTAGTTAGGGTTGTTCCACAGTGACAAAAGTGAGAAATTGCAGTTAGGTTGAAACCCTAACTCTGAATTCACCCCCAGCACCACACACACACAGACACACACACACTCAAGTATGGGGGAGGACCAAGTCAACACAACCAATGACAGACATCCAGCAGCAGGTGACAGAAATAACAAACAATTGTCTAAATGTACTACGAGACATCCCCACCCACCTGACCAGGTACTGCATGCTCAGTGGAGATCAACAGCAAAACTGAGGCCATGTACACCAAACGTACACATCCCTGATTGCAGCTGCACACAACGTACCACACTTAGTAGTTACATGGCCTTACCTACCGATCAAATCAGCAAATCATAAAACTGTGGTGACTAAGCAAACTGCACTGTTTCTGTGTGTGTACATACCAAGGATGTAGTGTCTGCCTCAGTAAAAAGATACAGTGAATGATAGTGTAGCCTGATATTGTACACTGTGGCTGTGTCATCGGTGGTATTGTCCCTATAACCAGCAAAGGCTCTCTTTGAGCAGCATGTGTCAGTTTATTCCTTCATTTTTTTCAATAGGGAGACCCTCAATGTCCTGGCCGAAAAGTGTGGACTGCAAGTCCATTCTCGCACATCCCCAACATACAGGCTGCCACTGTGGGAAGCCGAACTCATGCATGAACAAGTTTGGTGATTTTGGCGGCATGTGGAACAAATCTATTTTTTAATATTCCTAACTGTCCTTTTGTCCACTATCAACATGCTTTTTAAAACCAAGGGCTAATTCCTACTGTAATTCTTGTTTGAAAAGTGAAAGAGGGACTCTGCACATGCCCACCATATTTAATTGGGATAAGCCATAGGTGCTGAAGTGGAGCGACGATCTTGAGTTTCTGAGGCCAGTAGGTGAGCGCAGAGGGAAGGCTGAGCCACATGACTAGCTTAAGTAGGGAACTTGAGGATAGAGAAGCAGGGGGAGGTGGATGGGGAGAAAATGATTAAAACAGTCTTCAAAAAGTGCATAGTTTGGACTTCTATGCATAAATTATCCAAAGTGAACATTTGTGAAACCCATATTTTAAAAAATTATAGCGTGAAACATTTGTGTGCAATATACAATATGAAAAATTCAATTTTTTGTCTGCACTGCTCATATTTTAAATCCCAGATTTTCAGGGATGCAATTTGAAACTTTAATGTGCAAAGTATGCAAATGAATATTGTGCATGTCTATGCAAATTGCTTATTTTTTGAAACCCAGAAATTTCAAAATAAACAGTTTGGAACTTTTATGCACAGACTACAATGGCAAACATTTTCACATAAAAGAAGACACGATTCGCAAAATTGTGTATTGTAAGATTGTCAAATTATCAACTGTTACAATAATAAAACTATTTGCAAAATACATGCACTTTGTCAAGACAGTGCAAAAAGAAATGCACTCTATTTGTGTATTTTCTAGTATACAGTGGTCCACGTGTTCAAAAGAGGTGTGCAGCGCAAAGTGGAGATGCACGGTGCATCTTGGGAAATGTGCGGAGGCATGATATTCAAACAGGAGAGATGTGCCGCAAAAAACTGAATGTGCGATCACTCATAAATAATGTATCTGGTGCAAAAATAGGGGGCAGGCACCTGATTATGCTATGCAAGTGTATATTCAGCCAAAATTTGGGGCGCATGTGTCGTGCAACACAAAAATGTGCCATACAAAGTTAGGCATGTAAGGGAATGACCTAAATTGGCCAGTCACCCATAGGCAGGCTGCAGAGCTGCAGACAGGTGACCCTGAGACAGCCCTTGGAGGTGCAGCAGGATGTGCTCCAAGCACCCACACACAGAAGTCATGCCAGGACGGTAGTACCCAAAGCCACAGCCACACTGTGCCTGCACATCGGGCACCTGCCAGGTGCTGCTGGGTGACACCACCAGCACTGCCCAGGCAGCCATGCTCTGCACCACACCCACGTTGTGGACAGCCAGCTGCCACATGCTAGTCAGGTGCATCCCAAGCACACCAGTGGAGCAGACTGCCATGGCCTGCACCCATGTAGCCATCTGAGTGCCACCCGGTGGAGGCATGGTGGTGTCAGGGAGAATATTGAGCAGGATGCACGATGATAATGGTGACAGCATGGCATGGGTCAGTGATGGCTCAGTGGCACACACCCATGGTGGAGCACCAGTGGTACACGCAGCACACCCATGCCAGACTCACGCCAGCAAGAACCACATACATATCACCCATGCCATCCCTGTAGTGTGACAATGCCACAGGGGCCCTGGGTTTGTATCACTGTGGTGTACTGGTGGTGGACAGTACACAACTGTGAGCAGTGCAGGGTAGGGGTGGCACCACCTGCAGCCTGGAGGTGGCAGGGGCATGCCTCAAGGACACCAGACCCTTCCAGTGTTGTGTGTGCAACCACCTAGGGCATGGACATGGCCATGGGTAGTAGCACTTCAAACCTCTCAACTGTCACACAGAATGGGATATGAGGCTTATGTTATCACTCAGACACCCTCTGACACACATTGTGTAGATGACATTACACACCAATCAATGGGATTGTTATGCAGACTTGTATGATAATATGAGATGCTAGGTATTAGCACACAGTAGCAACATTGGTGCACCTATTTCCACAGTCTTCCGAGCTTGCACTGTCATATGCACTGCTGTGTCACACATTCTGCACAGTTGCCACACACCTTGGCATACAGTTGGGTGCTACAGGGTTGGGGGGTATGTAGCACTATACTCAGGCCAATGCAATCCATCCACACACATCCATGCATTCTTATCTGCCTGCTAAGCTGCAGTACCTCCTGATCACCTTTGTGGAGTGGTGGTGCTCCCTGCAATGCTGGAACTGTGCATGCCAATGGTATGCAAATAGCCTGAATACATTCCTGTGATGAGATGCAAATGTGTTGTTTGGGCGCTGAATGTGCAATGAGGCCATTTGCATATCCTAGCTGAATATTGCAAATCTGCATGCCACACAAGTGGCTTTATATTGTACACTTCTGTATGCTTCCCACAGGTCTCTGGGCATCTGCTGCACTGCGCATCTCCCACTGCATGATCGTGCATGTTCGGGATATTCAGCCACATATGGACAATCGAATATTATGGTGCATCTTTTGACTATACCATTTTTTTGTGCTGACGCCACTGAGTTGCATGGCACAAGCACTTGCATGATGCAGCCCGCCACTTTTGAATATGGGGCCCAGTATCACTGCCTTATTGCACATCTTACTGTGTTGTGAATCAAATGAATTTTACTGTGGGAATGTTTACAGTACAAATCTATAAAAGCAGTTGCACTGAACCCATATTGGCAATCCAGGTAAAATGTTTAACTAAATATGTCTATGATGCAGTATCCTCTTAGCAACTGCAATGACCGTGATATCCTGCCGCCACAAGGACCATGAAAGCATGAAGGAGATTCATCTATGGCACTTACTGTCCTGCATTCCCATGTAGCACAGGTGACCAGCAACATACTGGAGCATGTGGAAGGATGATTCGCCAGCAGATCATATGGTAATCAGGCATAAGACTCAGTGATCTTCCCTGAGCCTTGTGGCAACAGGCAAACCAGAGTAGAAGGACCTCAGACTACTGCCTCAAAAGTTGTTCAGTCACCTGCCAAGGCTAGCATCATCACTGCCTCTTCAGGATCCTGACTTTGTGCCTCACACCTCTGGAAGCCTCCAGGATCTCCTTGTTCTCAGCAGTGACATCCTGTGATCCACCAGGGTATACCTGGCTTGGAACCCATTCTGATCTAACATAAATAAGCTGTGCCCATGCTTTTACCTGATACAGACCCAGGATGTCTAACTGTACCTGCACTGCATGCTGCATGACATTATGAAGGACCTATGCCATATAGAGCACCATTTTTCTCATGATTTGATCATTGCAATACTTATGCCTCACTAACTCCAAGGCCACATGCAGCTGATTCTCCAGTGTCCTCTTCTTCCAGCTTTCAGGGCCTCTCGTGGGTCCGGTACCACCATTCCCTATGGTTGCACCCTCTATATACTATACCAACAGTGCGGAGCTTTGCTGACTATTTTCTTGCCACGTCTCACTCTCTCTCTCTCTTTCACAACAATATCAGGTACAATGAACCCATAAAACCTCTGGTATTTGCAACAAGCATGGATCAGAACCAATCACAGTAGAGATGTGTCTCTGCCAGGCTTTGACTGTCAGCAGTTGTAAGGCACAGAGGCAACATCTAGCTATGAGTGGGAATGGGGAGATTGTTGATATGTAGTGGCACCCATCCTGCCCACCCACTCCATGGGTAACAGACTCCAGTCCAAAAACAGTGCTACCACACCTGCTGCCAATGATGAGGTGGCACTGCACTGTGAAAAAGCAGGAAGACTGGATTAGTGTGTGGGCCTGCCAGGGCTGGATAAAGGACACTGCCACCTTGACAATGCAGGATCTCTTCATGACCTGTGCTATAACTTAGTACCTCATGCCCAGTCACAATACACATGACTGTGATCCATTAGCACACAGGCCAGCAGGCATAGTACTGTACATGTCATTATAAAATGGGTAGAAAAAAATCTATGAATCTGATTGACTGATGACTTAAAACCCTGTGATGATATCCCAGCATAACAGCACTGGGAGAAGATCCAGTCAGCAGTATTGCCTGTTTACCGTAAAATCACTGCTTGGCCTATACTGCCCATAGCAAGCATGGCTGCCTGGCATCACTTAAAGAGCTATTGTAATAGCTACAATTAATATTAATTTTTAAAAGCAGTCAACTATTACCTTTTATATCTAAGGTGTTTTCTTTTCCCTTTGGATAATTAGAAGATTTTTTACCTGATGTTAGTAGGTGTGGTCTGTGGAATAGCACTCTTCCTGGCAGCTGACATATCTAGTTGTAGACCCCTCACTACATCATCAGCATTGTGAATTCTCTAATGGTGGCATCACAGCTACTCAGGAAGAGGCACTTCGTAGCTGCCAGGTCAATCACCTGTGATGTCACTGTCAGTGAGGTCACAGTGCTAATGATGTAGTTGAGGGAATAGAACTAGATCTGTCTGCTGCCAGGCAAAGGGCTATTCCACACATCCAGCATATTAGTATGACATAGAAACTTCTAATGAGCACATGGAAGATAAAAAATGCTTCAGAAATAAAAAGTTACAGCTGACTACTTCTTTAAACTTGTAACATTTTCCTGTCTGCTATTTTTTTATTCCATTAGCTCTTTAAATGATAGCATGTTTAAAATGTCCCCCAAGCAAACAGCCCAAAAGAAATGGAGACATTTAAATTCTTTTTATCAAAATGATGTGTCCTCTTTCCATTCCAAATGCCTATATTCTGCTATTAGAGCAACATTCCAGACCACAAAAACAGCCATGAGTCAAGACTTCTCCTACAAGATTCAGTGCTGCTGACCACGTCTCCCACAGTCTTCACACTGTTGTCAACATTAAATGAATGGTTTCCATTTTTATGTTGATTGTGTGCATGTGCAAGAAACATACTGCAGCAGTTTTCTCTAGAAGCAGGTTGTGGAGGCACAGAACTGTTGTGGCCAATTCTCCCACAGCCTTTAAAGGCTTGACCCACTTACCCCAATGCCGTGGCATGCCGCTGCTGACACTAGTTCAGCCAGCGTGCCACCAACTTGTAAAATTTTAGCTGCTGCAATCAGGGGCTGCCTCGTCATTGCAGCGTCAACCATTCGGTGCAATGAGGGAGCGACCCGTCATTGCAGGGCGGAACCTTGAAACACTGATATTGTTTGTGAACATGGTGGTGGCTTGCTGTCGTGTTCACAAACAATATTAACCCCCCCCCGCTGAGGGGGTGCCCAATCCCCCTTGGCAGCATGTGCCCCCCCACCATGTTTATTTGCCGACAGGGGCCCCAGTCCCAGTCAGCTTCAGTGCCCAAGGTTTATGTTGCCGACGGGAGCCCACTCCTTGTCATCATTATGTAACCCCTCTTTGTTGTCTGCCAACAGGGTGCCCCAATCCCTATCGGCATAATGCCACCCCTTTTGTTGTGTGCCCCATTGGCTACAGCTGCCTCCCAAAAAGACTCCGTTGGGACACTGGGAGCCCAACTCAGCGTGCCACATGCCCCTGTAAAATCAAAAACGGTCCCGCAATGTCTTTTTCTTTTTCATCCTGTAAAAAAGGAAATGGTCCCTCACGGTCTCCCTGCCCCCCTCCCACAACCCACACCCATCCACTGTGCACTCTGCCTCCCCACACCCCCCGTCACCCCATACTTACCCTATACTTACCTCCGGAGTCTGGCATGATGATCTTCGGTGGACTGGAAACACGTCTGCACTCTTCAAAGTCGACCAGGAACTGAGGAAATGCCGGTAAGCTGTATAATGGAATAAAAAGGTTTTTTTCAACTTTGATGCATATCTCAGGCATTGTTTGGAATTTTGGCACCAAATTTTCAACATGGGGTTTTTGGGACCCCTCCTCATGAATTCTGGCACTGTTATGGTGTTATTCGGCCCCGAAAGGTGATTTTGTGGTCACTGGGTGGAATTCCCTTTTGGGACCGATTAATGAAACAACAGTGCCAGTGTTTATGAGTTGGGCTCTCAAAGAGCCTATAATGCAAATTTGTTGGGATAAATCAAAAAAATAACTGTTTTATGTGCGTTCGTTGCATAGTTGCTATGCACGCTTGTAACTTTGCTAATTTGCAATATTTTCATGCCAGATTTTCAACATTGGCATTTTTTCAGACCTCCTTGTGAACAGTATAGCTGTCATTTTCTACATCCTGGCTGAAATGTGTTTTCGCACTTCTGGAGCAGAATAGCTCGGTCACTGTGGGAAATCAGTGTTCAGGACAGATTAAGAAAATGACAGTGGCACTGTTCATGAGTAGACATCCTAAAATGTCTGTGTTGAAAATTTGGTGATGAAAGTCCATAAAATGACTGTGTTATGAATGTGCATTGCGCAGTTCCCACGCATGCTCATACCTTCGCAACTTTGCAATATTTTCACTCCAGATTTTCAGCATTGCGATTTTGCCACACCTTCTTATGAACAGTACAGCTGTCATTTTTCACATCCTGGCCAAAATGTGTTTCTGAACTTCAGAAATCAGTGTTTGGGACAGATTAGGATCGAGCGACTGGGGTGGGGAGTGACCGAGCTCAACTGAGCTCTGTCAGGACTGCCGTGGATTTCTTTGTGGGCAGGAAAAGGTGACAATGCAGGCAGGATCCCAGTACAAAAGGACAGCCTGCAGCACCAGGAGACACAGAACGAGTGGGTGAGGAAGGGGAAGTGAGTGAGCTCTACGGAGCTCTGTTGGGATTGCTGCAGATTTCTTTGTGGGCAGGAAAAGGCAGCAATGCACTCAGGGGCCCAGTACAAAAGGGCAGCCTGCAGTGGCAGGAGAAACAGAACAAACGAGTGAGAGAGTTGGGGAGTGAGTGAGTGAGCGAGCTCAATGGAGCTCTATCATGATGGTTGCAGATTTCTTTGTGGGCAGAAAAGGGCAGAAACACAGGCAGGAGCCCAGTACTAAAGGGCAGCCTGCAGTGCTGGCAGAAATGGAACGAGCGAGTGAGACAGGGGGAGTGAGTGAGGCTAACGGAGCTCTGTCAGGACTGCTGCAGATTTCTTTGCGGGCAGAAAAAAATGGCAACAGAAGCAGGAGCCCAGTACTAAAGTGCAGCCTGCAGCACCAGGAGAAACAGAATGAGTGAGTGAGACAGGAGGAGTGAGTGACCTCAACGGAGCTCTGTCAGGGCAGACAAAGCCAGCAATGCAGGCAGGAACCCAGTACAAAAGAGCAGCCTGCAGCAGTGGGAGACACAGAACAACAAGTGAGGAGGGGAGTGAGTGAGCTCAACGAGGCTCTGTTGGGACTGCTGCAGATTTCTTTGTGGGCAGAAAAAGGCAGCAATGCAGGCAGGAGCCCAATACAAAAGGGCAGCCTGCAGCACCGGGAGAAACAGAATGAATGAATGAGAGAGGGGGAGTGAGCGAGCTCAATGGACCAACGCAGTCAACATTTGGCATTGGCAAATGCTTGTTTTAATATACTATTTCTATTCAGTCATGTGTTGTTTTATGTTTAGGAACCATTAACCACTGTACTGCTTAGTACTGATCCCAACCTTGTTGTTACATACTCAAGAACCACCAACTGCTCGACCGCTTGGTACTACTCCCAGCACAATCACATCTGCAGTGCCAACATTGTTGTCCAGTTTTTTAAGTATGACATGGCATACTGTAGCACTCCAGGCAGCATCTGAAAAAGGCCTAACCCAAAAGGACACCACACATTCACTTATAGCTGTCACTATCACATTTACCAGTACTTTCATTCATATATTTACAGCTGCCTATATACAATGATTGTGCCACCTTCTGGCTAGGCTGCAGTATTGCAATGTATAAACAGAACTATTTAATGTTTTTTCAATTTAGTTTTACATTTCTTACACTTTTTCTTAATCCAAGTGTTAACTTTTTTTTTAACTATACCTTATTTTGTAATGGGATTGGTCCCATTTTCATAACTGCAATAAGAAACTCCAGTGTGTGCCTTTATGCTGGGATAATGGCCCCTATTGATTGATGGAAGCACTCATCCTTTGGCCTCATGCTTCAATCCACCCAAGGCATGCCATTATCCCAGCACAACATACACCATGCTGTGCTTTATTAGGCCACAAACACCATATGACTTCATTGGTTGAAACATGTCATGTGACAGATAATTATTTGCTGGCAACTACATACGTCATCTAAACTGCACATTTTTTGTAACAAATATAAGACCATTTTATAAGTAGTTTGACTCCTGAGGTGAAGTACAGGTTTGTACTTAGCATTGGGGGTGGAACGGCACCAGAAGCTTATAAAATGGAGCTCGGCACACTTCATTGCCTTACTGGTAGAACTGAACCTCCTGCAGCTGCAGTCTATACTATGATCAGCCATGGGAATTCTGGGATGCATCCAGAGGGCACTTTACCTAAATGTCAAAAAGGGGAGGGCAGGATCAGCCAACTAGATACTTGCAAAATTTGACACTTTAAAAATATGTGAACTTTTTTATTCCTGCTTAATGTAGGTGTGGGGCTGTCTTCAAGATTGCTCCTCTTTAAACAAAATTGTCTGGATTGAGAAAATCTGTAACCATATCTAATATTTGATCTTCACTTTGATCATTACACTTGTTGATTAAAAACTATAATCCATGACTCTTGAAACCAGGAATTTAAAACAATATGTGGCAATGAGAAATATAATTACATCTGGCATTCACTGCAGGGTCTAGGAATGTATTGGTATGAAAAGCAACATAAAATATTATTTGTGACAACTGTGTTGTACATTAGGCAAACACTGTCACACTAGCATGGTTTTGAAGGAATGCAACTGCAGTTAAAGAAAACTTATTTTAAGAATAGCATAAATTAAATCAAACACAGGCTGTAAATGGATTTCAGAGAGTTGTGAAATATGTTTCACTGGTAAGAGACCTTCTAATAATTAATTTACTTCTTCCCTGCTCATGAATTATCTGGTATTCTCTTCATTACCAGAACTGATTTCATATCATGTTGCATTCCATTATGTAGCTGCTGTACAGATTTCACTTGAGTAGAGAGATTACCAGAAAAGGACAGGCATATCTTAATGTTTAGCATGCAGGTCAAAATTTTACGAAAAACAAAAGAAAACAAAATAGATTCGTGCTAGTATATGAAAAATACCTGAATAATTCTATCAATGAGGACATGATTACATCTCTTACAACATTCTTTTTAAAAAAATCCTTGAGAACATGGATAAATAATAATGCAGTTAGAGTGAAACAGCAGTAAAATCAAATAATCCTTTATGAGATTACACAGCATGTATATTGTGTTAACTGCCACTCTTGAGATATAACAAAGTTTGTCTCCTTGTATATTACATCCTCAGTAGTCTTCCTATTTTTTTAAACAAATCACTCTAGCTTACTAGTGTTTTCAGCATTTGAGGAATTTAAGAATGCATTTTAAAATCAAGTTGTTTAAATACTGATAGGTGTCTCACATAAAAACAACTTATTTAACTCACCAGACTCAAGCATATTTTATTAACTGAGTGACCGAATGATCAATTGATTGATTTATTGATTAATTGATTGATTGACTGACTGATGTATTTATGTTGTTGTTGACTGGTATCTGGTCTCATCCTTGCTACTGTATTTTCTTTCTTGGCAGTTCCAGGGTATACCCTGTACAGGAGGGACAGGGTAAGAATAAAGGGGGGAGTAGCCCTCCATATTAGGGAGAGTATCGAAGCTACAGAGAATAGGACAATCAAGAAGGAAGGAGAGGGAGGAAGTTGACTACAGTAAAGCTAACCATGGCTGCTGGTAGAAAGATTAGGATGGTAGTAGTCCATAGAATACCAGTGCAAAAGGATGAATGTAATAAGAGTTGGGTGAGAAAATTAGGAAGGGACCAGCAAAAGGGGATCAAGTGATAGTGGGGTACCTAAACCTGCCAGACATCGACTGGGATACTCCTGTGACCAGGAGCACCAGGAGTTGGGCACTGCTGGGCATGATGCAGAACTGTCTGCTGGTGCATCTGGTTAGGGAATCCACACAGCAGGATATTATCCTCGACTTGGTAATTACCAGCTTGGAGGTGGTGGGTGAGGTGGCTATCACCATTGGGGTCCAGAGATCACAATTCCATATGTTATGAGATGGCTGTGGGGAGTCCTGGTCCCCTTTAAGGGTGGTAGTTCTAGACTTCAAATGGACATATTTTACCTGGATGAGACAATGGGTGAGGGAGAAGGAGGGAGTAGACAGATAAAGGGGTAGAGGAAAAGTGGGGAATGATCGAGGAAGCAATTCTGGGGTGACCAGCTCTTATGCCAAAAAAGTCACTAAAAGGAACACGCACAAGAGACCAATCTGGTTCTCTCAGGAGGTAAGGGACACTGTATAAGCAAAAAGGAATACCTTCAAAAGGTACAAGGTGTCCAAAGGAGAGAAGGAATTTAAGGAATATCATGCAGGGTTAAAAGAGACAAAGGAGGCATTAAAAAGGGTGAAGAAGGAAAGAAAGAAAGAAAGAAAGAAAGAAAGAAAGAAAGAAAGAAAGAAAGAAAGAAAGACACCAAGCTGTTGATCACTGAAGATGTGAAAGGAGGGGAAAAGGATTATTTTTATATTCATTTGGGAGGGAAGAAAGGCTTGGGAAGGTATTGACAGGCTAGCAGGAGGGGTGTGTGTGTGTGAGGGTGATGAAAGACAAAGAGCAGCAGGTCAATGTCCTAAACAGTTTTGCTCAGTGTTCATGGTAGAGGCTGATGGACCTTTGCCAGGAAGGAGGGTCAAGGCAGTCGCACTGTGGGTGCATAAAATGGGGTGGGTGGTGATCACAGCTGGATGGGTAGGGAAAGGGTTATTGGTGCATAGGGTGGACAAGGCTCCAAGGCCCAAATGGCCTGAACCCAAGGGTACTTTGGGAACTTGCTTCAGAGCTGGCAGGGCCCTTTTCTCAGCTATTTAACAACTCACTCAAATCAGGGATAGTGCTAGCAAATTGAAGAACTGTGGACATAAGTTCCATTCCAGAAGAGGGTCAAGGAGGACCTGGGCAACCACAGACCTGTAAGCCTTACCTCCATAGTGGACAAAACAATGGACACCATAGTGAAGGAAAGCCTAGTGGACCTATTTTAAGGATAACAGTCTGCAGACAGCAAGCAGCATGAGTATGTGTTAGGAAGATCATGTTAGACCAACCTGAATATGTTTTCTGACTGTGTCACAATGGTTATGCACAGAGTCCAGGCAGTGGATTTGCTCTACTTTGACTTCGGCAAAACCTTTGATTCCATGCTATGTAGTAGGCTGTTAACAAAGCTCAATGATGTAGTAGTAGATTGGCTATAAGTCAAGGGGTGAGAAACTGGTTAGGGGAAAGGCAGCAGAGGGAGGTGGTTAACAGTGTCAAATCAGAGACAGAGAGTCATGGTTTTGGGGGGGGCTACAGGATTCAGTCTTTGGACCTGTCATTTTTAATACGCATACTGGTGACAGTGGAAAAGGTACCCAGAGTAAGTTGTGTCTCTTTGCAGATACCACAAAGCTCTGCAGAATGGTAGACAGTGAGGAAGGGGTGAGGGAACTTCAGAAGTATCTGTAGTAGAAAGAGCTTGAGAGTTGAGTGATCTGGGAGTCCTCCTCAGTGATTCACTCAAGCAATCAAGCCAGTACAATAAGCCTTATTGCTAGGCATGTAGGATAATGGGGGTAGCTGTGATGTGGGTGACTGTTGTCATGTTGACTGTTGAATTCATTCACATATCTGGACTGAGTAGTACGGTATGGGCTGCACGCCCATTGGCTCAGGCTGTGAACCAATGGGCGTGCAGCCCTACTGAGCTGTCAGTCGGTGGACAGTGGGGCGGCAGGTGGGTGGGGTGCTGCCACCCACCAGCTGACGGGGGAAGTGGGGTGGTGGGGCTCAGTGGGCGGTTGGGGAGGGGGGTACACTAGACCACCAGGGTAGTAGGGGTATTTTATGAGTTACAGATGTCCATGATCGGGCAGCGATCAGTCCACTGGACCACCAGGGATATTGGACATGGGGAGGGGTTCTATTACTGATGCCCACGATTGGGCTGAGTGTGGTCCACTGGACCACCAGGGATATAGGACGGGGGCTTAATCTTCATGACAAATGCCCGCAATTGGGCACATAGAGGTCCACTGGACCACCAGGGATATTGGATGGGTGGGTTCTTTACACGGATGCCTGCGATGGGGCATGGGCGCCGCCAGGTGCAGCAGGAACTGGTGGCCACCTGAGTGGCAACGCTGCCATGTTGCACCCTGCAATGCGGCAGCTCACCTGTGGGTGGCCACCTCGCTCATCCTTTTTTTGGCTTAACTTTCTGCAGGTGCAGGTGGGGTTGTGCATGCATGACTCTGCACATCCTGGGCTGAATATCGGGCTGTGCAGGTTATGCATGGGCACACCCCCCCACCTGTGCCTGTATACATTACTGATGCACTCCGGCTCATCGGGATTTGTGTGGTGCACTTTTCCCTTTTGAATATCGCACTGGGGCGCATCAGTGGGTTGTGCATGATGCAACACTGTTGTGCCATGTGCAACCCTTTTGAATATCTGGGCCATTGTGTCAGTGCCAGAGTCTCCATGTCTCTGACAACAGAACAGTGGAAACTAATGGATGGCCTGACAATGGTCCTAACACTATTTGAGCATGCAACACAAGCAGCGAGTAGGGACACTGTCTGTTTCTGTCAGGCAGTCTCATTTCTATCGGTGCTAAGGCAGATGCTGTTAAATATACAGCAGGTGCAGGAGGCAGGTGGTGATACAGGAGGAGGTTATCACTACGAAAGACCAAAACTTCAAATACTCAGTGCCAGGATCCCTAGATTGAGTGCCCAAAACTTGTAATCCCAGCACATGGTAATTGCCCATGGCAGAGTTTGTTATATTATGTGGGGAGGAGGGTGTGAGGGTCCTAGCCCCCCAAAACATGAGAAACACCTCTGCCATGGGCAATTACTGAGTGTCGGTATTCCGAGTTTCAGGCACTCAGCCTCAGGATCATGACACTTGGTATTTGAAGCTTCAATCTTTCAAAGTACATCTGGAAGGAGTGTCTTAATGGAACAAATGTTTCATGTATTTGATGGCAATATCTGTTCCTGCCCTTGAGTCATAGCCCTTCCCTGCTCCTCAGTTTACCCTCTTCCCTTCTCTCTCCTCCTTGCCCCTCCCCTCACCAACCCTCCTCCCTCTCTTCTTTCCCTGCTTGTTGTGCATTCTCCCTTCCTCCCCTCCATTGGTGCTCCTTTCTACAGCATCCTATTCCCTGCTGCCCTCACCGTTGAACAGTTCTTCTGGTTGAACTCATGGGACAGATCCCCAACCTGTTCTTGTACCAGTTTAGGAAATCTGAAAACATTTTTTTTTGCCTACAATTTATCATGCTGATGATCCTCATTTTGTACTGTTCAATTTATATCTCTGTATGATGATTTATCGTGTAAGTTATTGTTCTACTTTATTCTTACACCTTCCCCCCTCCCCCAGGACACATCTGGAAACAAGCTATTTTACAATTCAGTATGTCTTTCCTGGTGCAACCTTTGAGAAAACAATTAATAAATAATTATTTCAAGCATTCTGCAGTCTTCAGATTTTGGTATTACCATCATGCCTGACCCATGCTATAAACAGAGCCTGTCATTGATACGTGAGGGTGGGTATGGTCAGGTCCAGAATTTAACAGATAAGCTAATTAGACATGTATAGTACATGGATTACAGATGCTAAAGTCACAGTTATCTAAGTCACAACCTGAAAGTGATCAGAGATCAGATGTTGCTACTCCCTCACATTGTAAGAGGTTTGAAAAAACCTTTAAGCCAACTGAGAAAATAACCCAAATCCACTCTGGTGAGGTTTGTCACAGGTGGGAATTGAAAACATGAATGAAAAGAAGGAGGTGGCTGATGAGGCAGCAGTACTGTGAGTAGCACAGCATGTGGAGAATGCCTATTTGGCAGATACCAGGCTCCTTACCATCACAGAAGAGTCTTTGCTACCTCCACAGCAGTTAAATATCTGAGCTGTCCACCCTTTAGAGTCAGCGCCGATAGGGTATTCAGTTCACCAGGGGCCACTGTGAGTGACAGACAAACAAATCTGTCCCCTAAAAATTTTGGAATGCTGACATTTCTTAAAATGAATGTGGTTGACATTCCACAGAACAAAATAACATCACCATTCCTACAGCAGGAAAGTATCAGAGATGGCAACATTGAACATGAAGAGCTGGATGTTATCAGCATTGGCAGATTGTCTTCTACTGAGATGGACAAAGCACAGATGGGAAAAAGAATTTCCATGTTGGGACCATACCAGTCTGGAAGACTGTGAGGAATGTTTCCTTGAGGATGATGATTGAATCATAAAAATACAATTTATTGTGTCCATCCTTTCCTTCTCATTTAAATACTTTTCCTTGTTATTCTATTTTCCTGTCATTATATGTTTCCCAAAGTTGCACTGCTGCCATTCAATAAATCCATCTGATTGTCTTCCTCTGCTGTATCACATTCTTGGCATTAATGGCATTGGCCCCACCATATCCACAGAATGCATCCTCCACACTGGAAAACCTGTCCACTGTAAATGGCATTGATGGGCTGCCATGTAGATCATGCATCCCCTCTAGAAATAAAGACACCACCTTCTCTTCATCCTTCATCATGCCTCTTTTGCTTAAATCCACCAACAGTATTGGCCACCTCCACATCCACTGCATTGAGCCTCCAGACCAAGAAACCCTAAGCAATCTTAAATGCCACTGCCAGCCATGCTCAACCTCTTACTCCTCCACCTCCTCTGGGCTGCTTGTGTACTCTACATATACCAACAACATGTGTGCCAAAGCTGCCTCCACCTCATGCAACCAGAATCCAATCAAAGAAACATGGACTTTAAGTGGTATCTAAATGCAGTGGCCATGCAGATTTCCAGCCAGCAAGACAGTCTTTCACCCTTGAAGATGAGTCTCTAGCCAGACAGATCATCTAACAGCAAAATACAATACCCATCGAGGCACATGTTTGTCTGCTTAGATGGTAAGTTACTTTTTCTGAATTAATCCAGAAGCAAATGATTTGATACCTTTTATTGGACCAACATAGATGTTACAACAAAAGAACAAAGTGCTCTAGCTTTCGAACCAACCAAGTCCTTCTTTAGAATCTTTATGACAGTTATTTAGAAAATCCCTTACTATTAACACCCAGATAATGCATAAAAAAAGAAGTAATTCTCATTGGTTTAACATATTCATTTGAAACATAACAGAAGATTATGTGAGAGAGCTAATTAGCACCAGTATGCTTTTAGCTGAGAAGCCCCTGAAGGTCAAAGGTTATCAAGAAATAGCAACAAGCACAGAACCCTCTATTTCTATTTTTTGATAACCTTTGACCTTCAGGGGCTTCTCAGCTAAAAGCATACTGGTGTTAATTAGCTTCTCTGACATACAGTAGTAGCCAAAGACATGGCCAGATATTTAGTGAAATTTCTAAAGAGTTTCTCTCTACTGCCCCTATTGTGTAAATGGAGAGATTTTTCTGGAAATAGCACAGAAATTTCAGGGTATATCTGGCCATGTATTTGGCTGTGACTGTAATATTCCGCTATGTTTCAAATGAATATGTTAAACCGATGAGAGTTATTTTTGTTTTTATGCATTATCTAGGTGTCAATAGTATGGGATTTTCTAAATAACTGTCATAAAGCTTCTGAAGAAAGTTTGTTTGAAAGCTAGAGCACTTTATTCTTTTGTTGTAACATCTATCTTGGTCCAATAAAAGGTTAAAATCATTTGCTTCTTGATCTGTTCTTACTAGGACCAATATGGCAACTACACTATTTGTTTTCCTGAATTACACATTCCTTATCCTCACTGTCGGTGGTGAGTCTTTCCTTGCTTCAGAGGGGCTTATACCTTGTTTGACCAACATTAAAATGTATTTCTGTTTTTCCTTTTGTCTTCCTCTCACTGCAGGTTTGATCATTCACCTGGAAAAAATTCCCAAATTAAGTTGTCTTTTCATCCACCACCCATCTCGGTGGTACCATTGTGCTAGTACATGGCATGGCCATCACTAATGTCATTGTAAGTATATTTCATAACTTGATTCTTTCTGTTCTTTTCCAGTTTTATTTTAAGGTTTCCTTTCATTGGTACACAGTGAATGGTGGCCAAGTCCAGCAAAGTAATTTATTTTTTCTTTACAGGTGACAGGTACATTAATAATGGAAGTGGACAATAGATACACCATGCAGCCACCACAGTGGCCAGAATTTTCCAACTAATGTTTCTATTTTTATTTCCCAGGTGACAGATACAGTAAGATTGGGAGAAGAGAACAGATATACTGTGTGGCCACCACAGTAGCCAAGACATTCTAACTAATTTTTCTTTTTTTTTTTCACAGATGGCATATACAGTAAGATTGGGAGTAGGCAATGAATATACCCTGCAGACATCACAGTGGCCAGAATATTTAACTAATTTTGCTTTTTATTCACAGGTGACAGGTACAATAAGACTTGGAGTGGACAATAGATATACCATGTTGCACACACACACACACACACACACACACACACACACACTCTCTGACTGAGTATTGTCTAAGTACTTTTCTCTTGTATTCACGTCTTGTTTTTTGCTGCCTTCTCATCCACCAGCAGTTCTCCTTTTCCACTACTCTATCTGGTACACCTTTGTGCCAATTCAAAGCAAGGCCATAAACAATGTGATGGTTGGCATAATGTCCAGTAATTACTTTTTTTTTTAATTCTTTATTTTTTTGGTTTCCCTTCAGAGATGCAAGAGAAACACAATTGGAATTACACTACAGTCTCAATTTCTGTCTTGTATTTACATGCCTCTTTCCATTATGTCAGTATTGTAAGGCTCCTACTCAAGCAAGCAACCCATCTCCATCTGATCCACCAGATTGTTGATGTTGTCAACATTACATACTCATGCTCAGACCTCCTCCTCTTCCTCTTCTAGCTTCTACATGACTGTGTGGTGTTATTGAAGTCAGCACATTCTCTGTATCCATCATGAATAACAGTAATCTACATATTACTGTTGCATTGTAAATTGTCATGTCACACAGCTGTAAGTTACCAGATGTAAGATAAACAGGAGCAGAAAACAGTTACAGACTGACATAGATAAGAGTAACATTCAATAATAAAAAAGTATAAAAATTATATTTAAAAAATTATCTTCACTTAAAGGAAACACTGCTAAATTAAATAATCAGATCCAGACCAGAACAATACAGCATCTAGATTTAAGCCCTGAGTGCAAAACTGCTGGAATTAGAGAAACAGAAACAAAAGAGGGTTATTATAATTATAACCCCCCCATTACATTAGAAAAAAATGGAAGATGGCTGATTCTGAAAACAACATATCCACTTCTTCCATTCTCTTCCTACTCCTCTTCCCTCCATCCTCAATCACATTAAAAGTAATTTCATCATCATAAATAAATCAACAGTTATAAATAATTCAAATAAAAACATAAGGGTTAACTGCATTGACAACTCACCAATCTACTTAATCTAAAATGAGATGATAGTGAGTCCTCCTCCTTTCATCTTCAATCACACTAACATACATTTCATCATCATATAAATAAATCTACAATTATAACTAATAATAATTTCATTCAAATACAAATCATACCAGTTACCTGTGTCTACTTCCAACAAATCTACTGCATCCAAAATGAGGTGACAGAGCATCCCCCTCCTCTTCCCTCCATCCTCATTCACATTAAAATAAATTTCATCATAATATCAATAAATACACATTTATAAATAACAAATAGTTGTAATACTTTCGTTTGAATAAATATCATCAAAGTAAACTGTGTTGACAATTGACCAGTCTACTTCACTCACAATGAGGTGACAGATCATCCTCCTGCCTTCATCTTCAATCACATTAAAATACATTTCATCATCATATAAATAAATTAACAATTATAATTAATAATAATTTAATTTAAATACAAACATCATATAAGTTGACTGTGTCAACAACCGACATATCTACTTCATCCAAAAAGATGTAACACAGCATCATCCTCCTCCTAATCCTCCATTCTCAATCACATTAAAATATATTTTATCATCATTCATCATACAAATCCACATTTATAAATAATAATTAACAATAATTCCATTCAAATAAAAACATACAAGTTGATTGTGTTGAAGTCTGACCTATATACATCTTCCAAAATGGGGTGACAGAGTCTCCTCCTCCCCTCCCTCCCTCCCTCCATCTTCAGTCACATTAAAAAATACTTCATCATCATATAAATAAATCAAACTTCATAATTAAGAATTTAATTTAAATAAAAAACATATATTGTAAGTCAACTATGTCAACTTCCATCAGTTCTACTTCATACAAAATGAGGTGACATAGTATCTTCCTCCTCCCTCCAGCCTCAATCACATTAAAATATATTTCATCATTCCACATATAAATAAAAGCACATTTCTAAATAATAAACAATAATAATTTCACTTAGATAAAAAACCTACAAGTGTACTGTGTCGACTTCAGACACATCTAATTCACCAAAAATGAGGCGACAGAGCATTCTTCTCCTCCCTCCTTCCAACCTCAGTCATATGAAAATACATTTCATTTTCATATAAATTAATCAACAATTTTAATTAATCATAATGATTTAATTCAAAAAAATATATACAAGTCAACTACATTGACTTTCAACAAATCTACTTCATCCAAAATGAAGTGAGAGGGCATCCTCCCCCCCTCCATCCTCATTCACATTAAGATATATTTCATCATCATTCATCATATAAATAAACACATTTATAAACAATAGATAATAATAATTTCTTTCAAATAAAAACCATACACATTGACTGCATCATCTTCCAATCCATCTACGTAATCCAAAATGAGGTGACAGAGCGTGCTCTTCCTCCCTCCAGCCTCAGTCACATTAAAATACATTTCATAAATTAGTTCAAGTATGGTTGGGACAGAGTGAAGACTATTTTTGATAAATAATAAATGATTACAATGCTTTCATTAGAATAAAAACCATAAAAGTTGATTGCATTGACAACCAACCAATCTGTTTAATCCAAAACAAGGTGACAGAGCATCCTCCTCCTCTCTGCATCCTGAATCATGTTTAAATACATTTCATTGTCATAAAATAAATACATGCACATTTATGATTCATAAATACAGTAATTATAATCATTTCATCAGTATAAAAGCCATAAATGTTTACTGCTTCGACAACGGATCAATCTATTTCATCCAAAAGGATGTGACACTGTGTCCACCTTCTCCCTGCATCCTCAATCACAATAAAATACATTTTATCATCATAATGTAAATAAATAAATAAATACACCTTTATAAATGATAAAAAAATCATAATTTCATTAGCATAAAAACCATGAAAGTAAACTGGTCAACAACCAACCAGTCTACTTAATCCAGAATGTGGGCACAGTGCGTTCTCCTCCTCACTCCATCCTCAAGCACATTAGAATACATTTCACTGACATATGACTAAATCAACAATTAGAATAAATAATAACTTCTTTTAAATACAGATCATACAAGTTGACTGCATTGACAATCAGTCCATCTACTTCATCCAAAATGAGGTGACAGAGCATACTCCTCTTCCGTCCATCCTCAATGAAATTAATCACGTTTTCTGAATCATGCATCATTGTGGCACATGGGAGATGGTAGTTCACTGTAGCATGCAGGTGATACCAATTTCTCAGAAAAAATCAGGAGCTCCAATTTCATGTCTGTTTAGTGTTTTGCGCCATTTCCCATAAAGTGCAGTACAAGAAGTGTGTATGGGGACTAACACACAAAGCAGCAACTTGTAGCAGTATGCAGCAGCCTTGTATATTTTACAGTAGGCTCAGAAAAATTCAGAAGCTCTGATTTCATATCTATTTAGCATTTCACACCATTTCCCCTAATGTGCAGTACAAGAGCAATGTCATGGGGACTAAAACAAACAGCATCACCAGATAACAGCGTGCAGTAGCCTTATATATTTTTTGGGAAAAATTCAGGAACTCTGGTTTCATGCCTATTTGGTGTTTCACACCATTTCCCCTAACGTGCCATAACAAGAACTGTGATAGCAGGAGAATCACACTGTGTGGTACCATGTAGTACCATGCAACAGACTTATATATTTTTTCGGTGATCTCGTAAAAATTCAGGAGCTCTGATTGCAGGTCTATTTAGCATTTTGCACCACTTCCCCTAAAGTGCAGTGCAAGAACTATGTTGTGAGGATTAACAAACACACCAGCACCATGTAGCAACATGCAGCAGTCATATATATATATATATATATATATATATATATGGTGTGTGTATATATATATACTGTATACATAGTAATTGTAAAAAACTTTGTTAATGCATCAGTTAGGGTTGATATCACAGTGATAAAAGTATGGAAATGTGATAGTAGGGCTGCCTAGCTACCACCCCACCCCACCCCACCCTCCTCCACCCTCCACACACCAACTGACATTGGGGTGTGCCATGGAGTCATCAGGCCCAAATCTCACCCCATTCCATGTGTAAACAAGCTGACAACCCCATGAAGAAACACCCAGTACCACGTAGCGGCTTGCAGAAGCCTGCTGCATTTACTCTGGTACTTCAGAAAACTGCAGAGATCATAGAATTTGTTATCAGTTGTTCTGACTCAGTCTCAGATGTTATCCTCCTCATCATCATCTGGCTGTGACACTACTGTGTGCAGTCCAATTAAACATGTCTTCTGTATTCAGCATGAATAATAGTCATTCACCTGATCATGCTGTCTGTCACATATCTGAAAATTACCTGAACTGAGAAAAAAGAGAACAGAAAGCAGAGTATGACATCTGAAAAGGTTTTCAGAATTAAAAAAAATAATTCTAACAAAACAAAAATACTTATCTTTTCTAGTTGGAGACACTGCTAAATTAAATAATCAGATCCAGGTCGGATCCATGCAATGGCAGAATTTCGTATTGATAAAAACAATGTAAGGTAATGCATTACAAATGGATTTATGGACTTATTGTTAAAACATTTGATCCCATAACATTGTATTGTTAAAATGAATGTACTGCATTATAATGTCATGCATAGTGATGTTGCAAAGTTTAAATCCACCAGTGAATTTAAGGTGGATGGCATATTGGATAATTTAGCGAATTTTGCCAATTTGTTCAAAATTTGCATTTTTGTAACTTTGCATTGTGATTTTGCATTAACCTCTTCCTTTGGGGGTACCAAAGGCAACGTTTTGTGAAAATGAGGCTTCTAGTAAACAACTTATCTCAAAGTCACATGGAACAGCTTCTGCAGGTCATGGTATATCCCTACACACTGACTGTGCCAGCATGACAAAGAGAGGAAAAGGAGTCTGCCTACTAGTAGTAGTAGTAGTAGTAAAATGTTTTTATTCATTACAAATGAATAAAGGATAAACTCGATTGAACATAGCTAATTTTCAATGAGGTCCCATTCAGTAGAGAAATACAATATAGAAGAAAAGGGAAATGTTACAATAGCATACAACACCACTAAATAACAGTTGACCAATAAAGGAAGGAAAACAAAGAAAATACAAAACCAAAAAAGGAAAAATTATACAAAACATACAAGTTAACAAGTCATTAATGCCATCGATATAATCTTAATCTTAATAGTTCTAATATAAACCTACCTAAATGTAAAATAAAATTAAAACTGCAATATAATAAACATAAATTACTAGTAGATAATAACACCAAATTCAAAGCACAAAAAAATACTAGTTTCCAGTAATTTCTTTACTGCTTTTCTGTCTTTTTTTATTACTTTTATTAGCTAACACTCACCCTCTTGCGATACTTAATATTTATTTTGAATATTTTTTTGGTTGATTTGGTAGTTTTATTTTACTTTTGTTTGACTATTTTCTGTCTTTCTCTATCTCTCTCTCTCTCTCTTCTTTTTATTTTGGTGATAGATAAGTGAAGATGGGTTTACATCCATTGTACTGCCATGCAGCTGCGTCAGATAGGCTTTTCTGGTATTGAGCCCTCCCATAGCACCTCAGCATCTCCTTTCTTTAGAGGTGCCTCCAACCCAGCAGCAACAGTGAGTGCAATAGTAGCAGCCCCCCATCCTCTAATTGGGCAGTGTCCACAGCAGGAGGAGAGTGAGCATGCCCCAGACAGCAGTGGCAGCAGGCAACATCTTTGGAGGAATGGAACAGCAGTTCCTAGATCCCCCTGAGGTTGAATGGCCAGAAATCCTGTGCCTCCCCATCATGTTACCACCACTGGCACTGGTTCACCCATCAGATAAGCCCTGCTCATCTTCCTCAGGCTCTTCTGTTTCTCCACCACCATAAATTCATTGTTGCATTAGCCACCAACATCATACATCTTCTCTAGTGTGGAAATTTTTTGAAGTTGATGCAAGTTATGACAGCATTGTCACTTGCAAGCTCTGTAAGGCCAGGGTTAGCCCCCTTCCAGCCATCTGTGCACCTGTCCAAGTGCACCCATCATTAGGGTGACAAACTTTCAAATTTGCCACTCCGTTCCTGAGGTTCGCCCCACCCAGAGTTGGAATATTTAGTTAGGGTGCAGCCCCCCCCCCCCACATATAAAATGATCAGCAAATTTAAATCCTGGTGCCCTAATGAAGGGCGCACTTAGATGGGCGCATTCCAAAAGTGGAACCGGGGTTAGCTGGGGTCAAGAAAGACACCCATTTGGTTAATTGGTGGGCAGTGAACCCTTCTGAAAATATGGCACCAGGACCAGCAGAAGTTGCAGCACAGGGAAGTTGCGAGTGGTGAAGGTGGTGGTGATCCTCCTTTGTGCCAGCAAAGGTGCTGGGCATTGAGTGTCACTAACATTCAGGGCACATAGAGGTGTGTATTGTTTTTTGATTTTTGTTGACTGGATAAACCCTCTGGGACCACGGGAGTTCTTTTTTCAGGGCAACCTGGAATTAATTACCGAGAACATGGTAGGACAATGTGCATACAATAACAGTTTATATGTTGCAGCAATGTACAGTGACATATATGAAACAAATTACATGGTGAAAACAGATATAGCTTCATGTAACAAAATTGCATGGTAAGAAGGGTTCAGGCATAGTTACATAGCAAAGCAGACTTGTGCACAGAAAAGACGACAAGGCTAAAAAATTAAAACCTAGTCTTGAAGGGTGACAGGGCCAAGGAGACAGACCAGCTCATAAACAATAGCAGTTATAGAGGCTACGCTCCAGTAGGTGGGTCTTCAAACCTTTCTTAAAGCCACTGATTGAGAAGCATTCTTGTAGGTTACTATGGAGGTCATTCCACAGTATCGGAATTGAAGTGGCAAACAACCTTTTACCTGGAGTGGTTCTGACTTTAGGGACATGGAGGAGTGAGTGGCATGAGGACCTTCTTTTGGGTTTAGACATTAATAAGTCTTGTAGACTAGGAGGAATATTGCTATTCCTCAGTTTAAAAGCCATGCACAAACTGGAGTAGTTCAACCTGCCTTTAAAAAAGGGCCAATTCAGCAACTGAAGCACTTTACAATGGTGCTCCACAGGGGAAGCCCTTACTGCAAAGCAACCTATACTGCGACAAAAGGTTTTGACCTTTTGCATTTCTGAGTACTGTACCTGACAGATTTGAGAACTGGAGAGTCATAGAGTAGGGTGGGGTGGGGAGAAGGGTGCAGTTTGCAAAATGTAGGTGTGACTTCATGAGGAAGGAGCTTAGGCAATAAAGGAGTCCAATCTTTTGATACAAGGATTTGGTTAGGTGTTCCACATGTACCTTGAAGATGATATCTTGATCCATGAATACCCCTAGATATTTGATAGAATCAACTACCTCAGTCATGACTCAGACCCATTTGAAAAGGAATGTGTCAATATATGCTACCTATGAAGGGTTAAAATTCTCATTCCAAAGAGGATGGCCTTAGTCTTCTTCACATTGAGAATCAGTTAATTTTTTGGAGCTATTCCTCCAGTAACTGCAGGTCTTTAGTGAGCAGGCCATTCAATTGGGTAGTGTCTTTAGAACTACAATATAGCACTGCGTCATCTGCATACAGCAGCAGTTTTACTCCACCACAGTTCAACGGCATGTCATTGACATCAAGGGAAAAGAGTGGAAGAAACAGGATACATCCTTGTGGGACATCATCCAGGATGGGGCATTTATCAGACAGACCTCCCTTCCATTTGACAATTTGTGATCTATTTGTAAGGTAGTAAGAGAACCACATAGAGACAACCAGTCTAGGTCAATGGATTTTAATTTTGATAAAAGTAGCTGTTGGTTCACCAGATTGAAAGCGTTGGGTTAGGTCTATAAAAACTGCACCAGTCAATAGGCCAGTGTTCAGGGCTGCCAGGACAGCTGTGGTCAGATGAACTAGGGCAGTGTCCATTCCATGGTTCTTTCTAAACCCATGTTGATTGGTAGTGAGTAGGTCATGCTGTTCAATATATTCTTTGACCTGATTGTAGACTAGCCTCTCCAATAATTTGCTAAAGATGCAGAGGAGTGAGATGGGGCAGTAGTTTTCAACTTGATCTTTAGACCTACCCTTATGTACAGGAGTCACAAAGGCCACTTTCTGAGCGGAGGAGACTTTCCCTTCAAGAAGGCATCTATTGAATAGCATAGCTATTGGTAAGGCAGTGATTGCAGCTGCTAGATTCAGGAGCTTAGGTTCAAGTTTGTTGTACCCAGTGGAACCTGCCACTATAAGTCACCTAAGGAGTTTTAGCACCTCCTTCCTTGTCACTAGTCTGAAGAGGAAGTTAGGGAATAGAAGGCTGTTTGTTGGGCATTTAAGGGGAAGGGGAAACAGGAGATTAATTCTTAAACCTGTCCACGTCAGTGAAGAATGAATTTAGAGCCACAGCAGAGTCTTGAGGGATATTAAAACACTTTTCATCTACAAAAATGTTGTAGTCACTGGAGGTGACATGTCACTTCAAAAGAGCATTAATTTGCAACCAGAACCTTTTAGGATGTGCTAGAGTCTTGTCTTGAAGGTTCCTAATATAACTAGGCTTAGAAGCCTTTAGGTCTGTTTTATATTTATTGCACATTTCTCTGTATCTATGCCAATCACTTGAGAGGCCAGATGCTTTGAAAAATCCCCACACTCTACCCCTTTCTCTCATGAGCTTTTTGAGCCCTCAGGACACCATTTGGATTTTGGCCCCCTGACTCTAAGTTGTTTTAGTGGGGCATGCTTATTTGCTGCAGAGAGAAAAATATTTAAAAAGAAGTCTAGGGCAGAATCTATACTAGGGGATACTCTCACCGTATTTGTGTCCAATTTACCTTGGATAATGTGTGAAAAAAAGAACTAATGTCGAAATTGGAAAAATTTCAAACCCAAATAAAACTGGGGGGAGGTTTTGAATAGTTATTTTTTCTATACACAGAAAATGGGGGCATGATCACCTATGGAGTTTTCAAAGGTACCTACTGCTTTGATTCTATCTTTGAGACAAGAATCTAGTCAAGAGTGGTGTGCTTACCAGTTTTAGTATTTAGCTGAGTGGGTTCACTAATGAATTGAGTGAGCTGATCATCATGCAGGGTAGCCTCTATGCCACCTCTGATATCCTAGGACCAATGCAGATTGAAATCTCCTAGAAATATCCTTTCCCCGCTGGGGAGGTCAGTAAGTGCTTTAGTCAGAGTATCAAGAGCAGTCACTGCTACTTTGAGGGTATTGTAGATACACCCAATCATGAGAGGCATTTTGCCACCTAATAACAGATTTACAAATACAGCCTCACATCCTGAGTTTACAAGAGCTGGGAGGCCTTTGTGGAGGACTTAGCATACGTGAGAAGGCCACTACATTTTGTTTCCATGTCTAGCATGCCTGAAGGTCATGAACCCAGGGAGCTCCACCTCCTGGGGTAATATGGTGAGTTTGAGCAAGGTTTCAGAGGTAGCAACTAGGAGCTAGGTTCTCAAAGAGAGTCAAAAATTCTGCAGTTGCAGAAAAAATGGCTTGCAGCAGTGTGGAAATCCAGTTGTGGCAGATTCACAAAGAAAAGTTCCACAGTTGCAGAAAATCACAGAAAAAAGGCAAGTTACGAAAAATGCACAAGTGCAGATTCACAGCTGAGGAAAAGGCTCAGCAGCCAGAACAACAGGTGATCCATATTATTTAGAGCAGCAGAGCTTGATAGTCTTGCCATAGATGCAGCAGAAAGTATTCACAGTGAGACCAGCAGACAGTCCCACATCTGGGATCACAGAAGCACAACCAGTACCAGCAGAACTGTGCACTACAGTGGCATTCTGTACCCATTGGTTGTGTTTCTCCCTGAAGTGGTTATGTTGCCTGCTTCAGTAGCACTCAGTTGTGACTGTTACCAGTTCTGCCTCTACTGCCTGTGGGGCTCCTTTATGGGCTGCACTGGGTCATGCGGTTGTGGTTTGTTGCCCTTCATGGAAATGTGTGCTATTTTTCTTGTAACAACTGACACTACTATACAGCCCACAAGTTTGCAGTTGCTGGTGCCTGAGCCCCCACCATAATGGCAAAACTCTTCAAATAAATATTTGTATCCCAATTGTTAGCACACTGCTTTTTCCTCAGGGTTAGTTATGCCTCACTCTCTGTGATGCAGCATACATGCAAAATTTTTTCCGCAACCGCAGAAAAACAGTGGCTGAGAATAGCTTTTAAAGGGACACTGTCAACCAGTTTTCCATCATAGTGTTTCTAGATAAAAACCTACATTTTATATTTGCCTACCTTCTCTAAAATTCATTGATGTTACTGTTTGTTTTGTCTGTCTCCTTGTTTAGTAGAAATGAAATGTATGCAAATGTATAATAATAAACAACTTTGTTTTGTTTCAAATCCTGAATTTATTCTCACTGAATACTTCCAGAACATTGGAAACACCCCCAAACAATGCAGTCACTCACGATGCAATAGCCTTCTAAACTCCCACTGCATCACAAGTGGCAATACTGTGCTGGGGGTGTTTCTAAGTCCAGGAAATATGCAGTTGGAGTTGATCAAGGAATGTAAACAAACCTGTTTTTGTGTGGTAACACCAATATGTTTTAAAGGAAAAAAAAAGACTCAAAATCAAACTACCAGCTACATCAGTAACTCTTACATATTGTTGGCAAACATAAAATGCATTTGTTTAAACTAGGGGCACTTTGGGGCCTAAGGTGTTGACAGTGTCCCTTTAAAGGGATATGCCATACTTTTCAATAGCTTTATTTTTTGCTCAGGAACTTTCACAGCTGCACTTTTTTCCACAGTACACAGTGGATTTTTCCCACAGCTGCAGAGATTTTGTGTCTACCACTCAGAGTAATTACACCTTTTTTTCCACAACAGTGTAAAATTTGAGGACTTGTGCATTTTTGTGCACCTTTTAAGTGTTTTGAGACTCCAGCCCTAGGTCCAGTGAGTTCATGTTAACCCAAGCTTCCAATTCATGCATCTTAGTCCTAAGGCTGTTTATAGTCATACTGTATGAGCAAAATGAGCAATTTTTAGCCCACAGGTATTAATCCAGATCAGGTCTGTGGGAGACTCTGCCACTTAATGTTAAAGCACAATATATTACATTCTCAATTACTTGCATTTTTACATAGAAGGATGACCTTACTGCCCAGAAATTCACAGTCTAGTCAATTTCATACCTAGAAATATTCTCATGAACCCCCAAAATGAGATGGGCTCCCAGAATTTGACTGCTGCTGCTGTGAGTCTTCCCCAAGCACTTCATGTAAAGCACTTTGGTAACCAGTTAGTGTTAAAGTACAATATATTAAATTCTCAATTCCTTGCATTTTTCCATAACAGGATGTATCTTGTTGCCCAAAAATTCAGTCTGATAAATTTTCATAACTGAAAGTATTCTCATGACCCTCACCCCAAATGAGATGTGCTGCCAGAATTTAACTGCTGCTGTTGTGTGAATCCCCCACATCACTTCTTGTAAAGCACTTTAGTGGCCAGTTAATGTTAAAGCACAATACATTAAATTCTCAATTCCCTCCATTTTTCCATAGCAGGATGTAGCTTGGTGCCAAGAAATTCACAGTAGATGGGCTCCTAGAATTTAGCTGTAGGGGGTGGGAGGGGAATGTAAACCATTTTATTTCTAATCACCTTTTTTAATGTTTCTCTCTTTTCAGGTATTTCTGAATGAGCAAAATAATATGGTTGGTTTGTGCCCTGGATCCAGATGACGATCTTCCACTTGCATATCAAAATGTGAACTACCAGCTGTGCTAGCCTTTTTTTTGTACATTTTGGGGCTGTAGAGGGTGGGAGGGGAATGTAAACCAATTTATTTCTAAACACCCTTTTTAATGTTTCTTTCTTTACAGATATTATCTCTAGCATAATACAAGCCTGTTGTTGCATAGGTCCAACCTTGGTCTGGTTTTTGAATTTAACAATGTTGCGACCAGGAAAGGTACAGTAAGTACAGTTCTCTTTTTTCTATTTTCAGTTGTTGTTTTTGAATACTTAAATGTTATTTGTCTCATACTGTATCCACCACTCTAGTCTCTAAGAGCTATCTGCTCCTGTTTCTTTTTTTCTGTTTTTTTTTCAGCACTTTGCCAAGCAAGAAGTGGCAGGGTTTGCCACATCAATGATCTGGCTGAGAAGATGAAGATGGCTTGCTTTCTGGAGGAAGAGTCATTTGAATGGAAATACACCATGTATGTCAGGAGCAGTATAACAACTTGGGGAAAAATAAAATGAAAGAAAAACAAAACTGAATCATTGCAAAAAGGATTCAACTAATGAAGAGAAATTGATAGACAGAACCCATTTTTTTATGCTTCAGCCAACCTCCTCAAGGAAGCAGCCCTCACAGTCTTCTGGATTGGAGTTGTCCCCTCATGGGAATCTTTCTCCATCCATGCTTCATCGAACTCAGTGCTAGGCAACTTGTCAGTGTCAACAACCTCATGCCCTTCTCATTCATCCTCACCACCACTGCCACCATCATGTGGAAGAAACACAGACATGATTGTGTTGCATGGAATGTGCTGCATATTCATCTTAATAGATATCAGTCTGCCAACATTTTTAGATGACAGATTTGTATGCTTGTCATGCACAGTTGTACCCACAGAACTGAAAACATACTCCACATTGGCACTTGAGTTGGGGCAGCTCAATTATTTGATGACTACTGAGGTCAGTACAGACCTATCAGTAACTTTGCTACCCCAGTACTGCAAGAGCTCCTCCATGATAGTAAGGTGTTTCATGTCTACCATATCCTCATCCACCCTGTGTTGGACTGCATACAATCCTGCTGCCTCATCATCAGCTCATCCTCCACCTTTTTTCTCAGTGTCTTCAATACCCATCTGGTACAAAACATCCCATAGTGGATTTGTTGGGATTTTATCTAGTACCTTGCATGTTTTATCAGTCCATTTACCAAGCAAGGTAGCAGCAACAGCTGGGTCCCAATATTCAAAAAAGTGCAAAACAGAGCGCAAAAATTTGCATTCCATCTTTCCATAGTGCCGGTTGACAAAAATGCTATATTTAGGTCCTGTGTTATCCAGGGCTAAGCCACTTCATCCCACCTAATAGCACCCCCAAAATAGGGCCCTGTCAATGGCTAGCACCAGAGCAAACATCACAATATTCAAAAGTCCCCATGCAAATGAGCCCATTGGGCATGCAAGGCACTAAGGGGCTATTTGTATGCCCATTATGGGCTCATTTGCATAGGGTTGGAAGCACTTTAGTGCCAAATATTGCCCATCCTGTGAGCTGTCTCAGGTGCTAGCAGCTGCTCCCTCCCTCCAATCACACTTCCATGTCCTTACTCATAAGTCTCTGGTGTCTAGCAGTGCCCCTCACCTTACAATCTCAGTCCAGTTACATACAGAAATATTCCTGGTGTCCAGTGGTGCCCCTTTCTTCCCTGCATTTGCCAATTGCCAATTGACACTCGATATGAAAATTATAAGATGTACCTGGTGTCCAGTGGTCCCTCCTCCCACCTGATTCCTGTCTGAGTACATAGGAAAGCCCCCTCACTATGGTGTGTCACAACCCCCCCACATGGACACAGCTGGCCTGCCACAGCCATGCAACTCCTCTATGAGGTAGCCCCCCCACAACAAAGCCCTAGACCATTGCAAAGGCTTAGCCATTCCCACAGCTCTAGCCAACCCCCCCTGGTAGTAGTAGTCCCCCCACCCACCTGTGGCACTGATGACCCACTCCCTGGTCTCCCTTATGACACTCTTGGTGCTGTGCTGTAACAATAGTAGGTGAGACAGCTCCACCACACACCACCTTGGCAACCTGCCATCTGATAGTAGCTGGGGGCATGCTGCTTATTTATAGTGAATGTCCCTATTACCCTTTGCTGGAACTGCACCTGAATTCCATTGTTGGGTGCAGTTGTGACACTTTCCTCAGTTTGGCACAATATTGACAAATATTTGGTGCAAGCCCCAAAAAAAGGGTCCCTTGACTGCCACAAATTATACCAGGTAACAGCTGATCTACCTTGTGACATTTGATGCTTAGAATTGAAAATCCCAGTCACAGACTGGTAGAATACACAAGCCCTGTGCTCTAAATAATTGCCGCACCAGGGGCTTGCAGCATTCTCGAGGCTTTGAAAATCAAGCCTAATATCTTTAGAGTACAGAATGTATATATGAATGATTAGATGTGATAGAAGATAATGGAGGCCATGGAATCCAACCTATTAACTGCAATATGAGAGGAATCAGCATCCACAAAAAATGGAGGAAACTGGTTCTAGAAATGTGTATGTATTTTTTATTTATTTTATTTTTTTTTGGTAACTGAGTAGGCCCACTAGGCACAAGTGACTGTTTTCTTGGGCAACTGTGGAGCACTAGCGAGGTTAAGTGACTTGCTCAGAGTCACATAGTATGCAAGGTTGGGGGAATTAAACCCAGGTCTGTCTGTAGGATGTAGCAAATTCATTCACAGCTCATTACTCTAACCACTAGGCTATATTGCCAGCCCCCAAAATGAAACAGTACGGTTATAAAACTGGGCCTCCCTAATATATGGGACTCATTTAGCACTAATAATGTAAACATGTACTTAAGGGAGGCAGAACAAACATTTGTGACAGTTTCTAATAATTAATCTTCGCAAAACTAGGGGATACTGTATTCCAGGCTTAACCTTACATTAAAGTAATAATGCAGTTTGTATATGAAAATGAAATAAGGTTGGGAAACTAACTTTAAAACTATATTTATTGCCCAAAAATTTGAAGTAAAAATGGAAAGGTATTTTTAACATTTGGACAGTTTTTTAGGTGATGGCAACTTTAATGTTTCTGCATTAAGCATTGTTATGCTATTCCACATGCAATTAATGTGTTGAGTAATGATACAATTATTGATTAATTAATTGCCTATGTGATGTACTTAAACACTGTGAAATGTTTGGTGACTCCACCCCCCCCCCATGAAGAGGGATTGTACCACTGAAGTGCCAAGAATAGTTCCATATGTGTAGAAATAAAGCACTTTAAATTATATATTTTACTCCAGCCCGAGTGTATCGCTGTAAAATTTGCTTTTCCTGATCATGTGCCAGTATTAACAGCTGATCCTTGGCATGTGTGTCTAGTAAGTGCCGGTGTTTGTCTGTAGTTTTTTGATCTCTGATCTTTGCTGGCATCTGGTGTCTCTATACTGTGAGACTACTGGTGGTGGAGTAGGCTAAATAATAAATAATTTAAAACCATCCAGCATGGAAATGAAACTATGGGTCTGAGTGCTCTATTTATTAATTAAAGTGCTTCTTCAGACTATGTATACTATCAGTGCTAAGAGCCTTCATTTTGCTACCCCATAGAAACCCCATTTTTTTCTTATTTTTGTAGCAGCAATTAAATACACTTGAGTTATTGACTTGCGTTCTCCAGAAAAACATCGGGTAGCACAATTAGTAAATACTCTATGCCAGGAATGAATGGTGATCAGGTAAGTGAGAAAAGCAGCTCAGAACTGGAGAAGGAGAGAGACACTATGATTACAGATAGGGAGGAGCAGCAGCAGGAGTCTTGCCTGGAGTCATTGAGTGAGACAGTGAAAAGATGCCAATCTTTGAAACATCAGTTGGAGAGTTCGGGCACAGTAAGTGAACCAGCAGAGAATATTGAAGAAATCAAATCCATTTTTGTGAAACTTGAAAAATATTTAAAACATGAACTTTTCATATTCTATAACACTGAAATTTTAGAGGGTGAATACCTTGATAATAAACAGAACTACGAGGGTTACAATTAGATATTGCACCATCATGTGGAATTGAAAACTTCAAACACAGGAAGGAGTGGGAAGGGGCTCTCGCCAGATGTTCTGAGGAACTTATTGGAATTCTTGTTAAAGAGGATAAGGTTAATTATGAAGAGGTGAAGACAGAAATAGAAAAAAACACAGAAAGAGCTAGAAATTTACAAGGGACATTCATTGTTTAAACATATAGAGTGAGACTTGAATAAAAGCTTAGATAACCACGAGAAAGAGATAATTAAAAGGAAGCAAACTAAACACCGGAGGGACTTACAAGATTATATTAAAAGGGCAATTTCTGTTTGGGACAGACCTACTAAATCTTGTTTCTATAGCAGAGATCCAAGTAGAAATCAAAGTGAATCTAGAAATGGGAGGAAGCAGAAAAAGAAATAAAAACTGAAAAAGAAATAATATTCAAAACAACAAAAATTTAAATCAAGCACAATGACAGCAAGAGGGATCCATTGCCCAAGCACCCTCCCAACTGCTCACCTAATACTGCAAGTACCTCAGGAACTACATCTGTACCTGCACCCATTCTAATCAACAAAAGAGTGATTTTTTTGGACAAAAAGAAAGAATGAAAAGACAAAGATAAAGAAAGTCCAGAAGAGGTAGAAGAGGGAGCAAAAAACATCAGTGAAAAGACAACCAAGACATCCAAGAGAACAACATGCTCCAAGGAGAAAAAGAAATAATACAGCTAAGTGACGTTGAATTTATAGACTTAGAGAAAAGTGTATTACAAAAGGATTTTTCTTTTGTGCCTTCTCCTAAAGTTAACAGACTTGCTTTATAGGAGGACGTTTTTAAAATACTAAGAAAGATTAATCTGAAGTATTTTTATGCTAATAAAAACATGGGGAGGGCAAATGGAATTGGTGGGTGAAGCAGCACAAACAACTAAAGACACACTGCAATATTTAATAGATGTGTTAACTGATGAAAATCATGTAGAAAATGAGCAAGGTGCCTATTCAGAGTCTCTTGGGGACAGAGAACCTTTGGATTTAGTTAGCTTTGATGAAAATGGAGATGTAATAATATGTGAAACAATTGTAGATACACAAAATCAATTTTCTGCCCAGGTGCCTATGACCCAGCCATTAACATCTACCAAAAAGTGGTACTTAAGGAAATTGATTATCTATTTGCTGAAAAAGGATGTTTTGTTAATGCAAATTTAACAAATAATGATAGAGAGGCTTTAGAACATCTTACAAAAATGGATGGATTAATCTTCAAACAGTCAGACAAGGGGGAGAACATTGTAATTCAGAACAAAAATGAATATCCAAGAGTGGCACTTAGATTACTATCAGATTCAGATACTGTACTTATCTGATTCTGGAGAGAGACCCTACCTTACAGTAGCAAACTGTGTTGTTTGACTTGGTGGATGATACCTACCTCAGAAGCTTCATTTCAAAGAAAAAAGTCAATTTATTAAGGTTAATTGTCCCATCATTCCCACCTTCCACAATCTACCCAACGTGCATAAAGACCTTAATATCCCTCTGGGTAGTCCCATAATTTTGGGTTTGGTTTTTTTGTCAGATAGCTTGCCTAAGCTTTCTGATTTTTTCTTTCAACCTCTGGTTCACCGACTGAGCTCCTACATTAGGGACTCTTTACATATTCTTGAAAATTTAGATGGTTTTATTTGGAGCAGTGAATTTTTGTGCCTCAGTGTAGATGTACATTCACTTTACACCTGTATCCCACATGTTAAAGGTCTGGAGGATCTAAAATATTTTCTGACAAAGAATCTCAACCTAGATAGATATTCCACTGCCATATTTTTTGATTTCAGCAGTATAATATATTTTGAAACATAACTATTTTATTTTCAATAATAGGTTCTATTTACAACAGAGTGGGGCAGTGATGGGGTCCACAATGGCTCCAAGCTATGCAAACTTAAATTTAGGTTGGTGGGAAGAACAAAATATTTTAAAAAAATATATATTTTTGGATAAAATAATTTGTTGGCAGATACATAGACAATCTGCTTATAATATGGCAAGGTTCAGAATTGGAAGCATTGGAATTTATTGACTTTCTTAACGAAAATAAATTGAACTTCAAATTTTCACATAAAATGGACAGAGCCACAATTTATTTCTTCGATCTAAAATTAACAGCAACAGATGGGGACAAAATAAACTCAACATGCTTTAGAAAAGAAAAGAAATGACAAGTAACAGTGTGCTATATGCCACAAGTGCACATCCTTGCTGCTTGTCCCTGAACAGGGCAGTTCCAGTTCACCCATGGTCGGCCGGCACCTAGCCAGCCACCGACCAAGACCAGGACACCCGCCTGCAGCTCCTTGGAAGCTGCTTGTCCCTGAACAGGGCAGTTCCAGCTCACCCATGGTCAGCCGGCACCCAGCCAGCCACTGACCAAGACCAGGACACCCACCTGCAGCTCCTTGGAAGCTGCTTGTCCCTGAACAGGGCAGTTCCAGCTCACCCACGGTCGGCCGGCACCCAGCCAGCCACCGACCAAGACCAAGACACCCGCCTGCAGCTCCTTGGAAGGTACGGGTCAGCGCAGTCAATCAGAACATGGGTGCTTCCAGCAAACCCACTCTGATTGGCAGGAGTTTTCCCCTGCTATAGACACCTGGCACTTTGTTAGACTTTCCATAGAACTAAGCACATTTCTACTGTGTTATTAGGAGTTTTTCTACTGTATTAGCTGGATTGTAACTTCTACTACTGTTTTAAATTGCTTACACCTCTTCTGTCTGACTGCTATTCCTGCAGCGCCCCACCCCCCCCCCATCCAAGCACTCTGCCTTGGCTCTGATAAGTCTAACTAACTACCTTTTTTTTTTTTTAGTTTTTTTTTTTCTAGTTTTCCATTAGCAGGTTATACAGACCTGCCACTAGAGGGATTCTTGGTCTTCTACATAAATCACCGTATTCTTTCGTGGGCAATATGGCCTGCATTATCATTCTACTTCTTTCCCGGTTCTGCTACAAGGGGGCTTGAGTCTGAAGGGTGGATGGCCACTAACTAAGCTGCTCCTGATCTCCTTGTTCCCCTTTCTGCTATATTTTCTCATCTAGGTTTTAAATGGGTAACTAGGTGGGCAAATTTCTTGCCTAGAAAATATTGCACTTATACAAATCATGAGACCACTCAATCTGGGACCATGGCTCTCCTTATTGTGTTTTTATTGCTCCTAAGGTGCAGAGTTTTCAGCTAAACAGTGCAATTTGAAGTACCTCAATGCAATTCAGTTCTCCAATGTACCTTATCAATACCTAATGTTATAACAGTCTACCGTGCAGACACTCTGTCATTCTCCTCTCCCCTTTTAGCCTATTCCCCGGTTAGCCTACACCCCTTTGCTACTGTCCTCACCTATGTCTCACCCAAGCACTTACATTGATCACAATCAACTGTCATTACAGTGGCACCGCCTCTTGCCAACCGCGATATGGGTTGCCGAAGAAATAAAAAAGCAGTCTCCATTCTTATAAGCTCCTTAAAGAAAGTTATACTTCTGCTTCTTCTGTGCTCAGGAAATGTGGAGCTCAACCCTGGCCCTCCCCCCCTACAACTTACCTCGCCTATCGATTTTGCTGAGGCCACAGGTCTCAAAATGATGATGATCAACATTTTAAGACTGCCTAAAAAACTTGTACAGCTGCAAGCCTGGGCTGCACACGTTAACCCAGACCTTATCCTGGACCCAGTCCCTTCCAACTGCGTGAGATAACTTATAAAGAAGTAGAAGATTCTCTTCTTAACTTAGACACCAAAAAAAGTGCAGGGACGATGGCTTGGAACCCTTTTTCCTAAGGTCAGGCTATGCCCATCTCACTGCCCCAATTCTCCACATCTTCAATCTTTCCATTACATCTGCTGCTGTGCCGTCCTGCTGGAAATCAGCACATATCCTCCTCTATTTAAATCTGGTGACCCATGGATGTAAACAACTATAGACCTATCTCCATATTGCCTATCCTTTCTAAAGTTCTCAAAAACTGATCCATATTCAGTTAAAATCTCACTTGAAACCTTCTCTCTCATTAACCCAGCTCAATCTGACTTCCGGCTAATCATAGCACAATCACTGTACTAGCAAAAGTAACCAATGATTGGATCTCTGCTATAGATGCTAAGAAGGTAACTGGTGCAGTCTTTTTGGACCTCAGCAAAAGCTTTTGATACTGTTGATCACAAACTATTAGTCAATTGCCTTGCAAAGTTGGATTTACCACATACCATACCACCCAGTGGTTCTCTAGCTACCTAACTGGAAGATTCCAAAAAGTAAAGGCGGAAGGCTTTTTTTCTGCTGCCTTGCCAGTTGCAAGAGGAGTCCTCCAAGGATCCATCTTAGGCCCTATCTTGTTTTCTCTGTACATCAATGACTTAGATGCTAACATATCTACGTCCAATCTGCACTTTTTTGCAGATGATACTGTGTTGTATACTTCTGGCTCATCTGACTTCGCACAACTTGAGCATAATTTAATAAAGGCAAAGCTTCTGCTCAATGCCAAGAAGACTAAAGCAATGATATTCTCCCGCAGTGCTGTCTCAGGCCCCCTCAATACTCTTGCCCAAGACTTCATTGTCACCACGCTAAACAAGCCTCTGGAAGTTGTAACCAAATTTAAATATCTAGGTATCTGGATCGACAATAAATTATCTTTCAGTGACCACATCGAAGATGTCTCTAAAAGGTTAAAAGCAAGGTTAGGTTTCTTCTACAGAAATAGGCCCCTTTTCCCCCTTGAAACTCGAAACAAGCTTGTACAGGCCACTTTTCTCCCCCTACTCGACTATGGCAATGTAATCTATTCCTCCACCACTCTTGTAAATCTAAGTAAACTGGACATCCTTTATCACCGTGCGTTACGGTTCATTACCAACTCCCCTTACCGTTCGCACCACTGTGACTTATATGCAGCTGTTGGTTGGACATCCCTTACTACTAGACGCCTGCTCCATGCTGGGCTATGGACTCTTAAACTGCTCCTGCAGAAATTGCCAAGCTATCTCTCTTCCCTTATTAGTATTTCACATAGTGCATACTCGTTAAGAAAATCTGACTTTATTATGCTTGACATACCAAGGACGGACTTCCTTTTGTAAACGTATGCTGCATATGCCCTTCCTCTCCATTTGGAACCAATTACAAACCGTACTGAAACTAACTAGCACAGTTTCAATAAACTTCTACAAATCGCTAAGTTCAGCCAAAATAAAAGACACCTGTAACTGTCATTAAGTCTCTTCCTTCCCCATGTGTGCCATATTTATCCACTGGTAAGGTATAATTGATTTGTCATATTAACTGCTTTTCCTTCCCCTTCTACTCCTGGCTTTATCTTTGCTTACACTCCACTGCTACTCTATCAAATCTCTCCTCCCCTCTCATATCAGTTGTAGACTGTTGTTTGTTCTAGCTGCCAAAATACTGTATATTTGATTTGATTTGATTTGATTAAATCAAATCACACCAGTCATCATGTTTCATTTATCAGTATGCGACCTATAAGTCGCTTCCCTGTCTCAAATCAATGTTTACCACCTGTGGTCACCCTGTGTGGTACCCTTGTATGTATATCCAGCCTGCATCATGTAATGTGTATTTCATGTATATACTGTAATTACCTATCTGTTTTTGTACTTTAAGTGTTTATGTCACAGGACCTCATTGTGAATGAGCTTGCTCAATGGAGTTTTCCTGTAATAAACTTGAACTTGAACTTGAACTTGAACATCCACCAAAATTGGTCCAATCAGTACCTTATGGGCAGTTCTTAAGCCTTAAAAGGAATTGCTCTGAACCAGAGTCTTTTGAAACATGAGCATCATAAATGTTTGAGCGGTTCCTAAATAGGGGCTATACTAGGAAAACATTAGACAAGGCATACCAAAGGGCAAAAATTCCAGATCGAAGTAGTTAACTGAAACCAAAGGTTATGGAACCTGAGACAGAAGGGAACATAACTTTTATTTTGGAGTTCAATTGTATAGCACCAAAGGTAAAAAATATTTTGTTAAAAACTGGAATCTGTTAAAACATTGTGATATCCCAGATTTGTTCACACAAATACCAAGGGTAACATATAGCAGACCTAAAAACCTGGGTGACATGTTAAGTCATAGCCATGTCATGCCTGAAATGACACCGAGGGCATCCTGGTTACTAGGTAAGCCTGTAGGTTGCTACAAACATGGACACTGACAGGCATATAAGCATATAACACAAGGAAAGATTTTTAAACATCCAACTGAAAATACTACAGTAGAAATTTGGGATTTTATTAATTGCTCCACACAGTTCATAGACTATGTTGCAGTATGTCCATGCAGCCTACTATATGTAAGCAAAACAGTTAGGCAAGCTAAAGAAATGTTCCTTGAACAACTTCAGGACATCAAAAATGTAAAGCTGAACTCAGCTCTAGGTGCACACTTTGAAAGATTCCATAATAGTGCTCCAAAAGATCTTTGTTTCACTGCTATAGACCACGTGGAACTACAAGTCAGAAGAAATGATAGGAAACAGATGTTATTACAAAAGGAATAGGGTGAAAGATAGGCCCGATGACCTCAAGGCATACCCGACCCCTGTTGGTGTGTGGAGGGTTGGGATGGGGTGGTAGAGTTGGTAACCCTAACACTAACTTTCCAAATGTTTGTCACTGTAATATCAACCATCTGGAGTACTGCGTGCAGTATTGGAGGCCACACCTTCACAAGGACATTAACCAAATTGAGGCAGTCCAGAGAAGGGCAACCAAAATGGTGCAGGGACTGCATCAGAAGACATATGAGGACAGATTAACGGAGCTCAATATGTATACCCTTGAGCAAAGGAGGGAGAGAGGTGGATATGATCGAGACATTTAAACACCTTAAGGGCATAAACAAGGTGAAAGAGTCTAACATGTTTAAATATAAGAAAAATAGCAGGACAAGAGGACACAGCATGAGATTAGAGGGAGGTCGATTAAGGGGAATGTGAGGAAATTCTTTTTCACAGAAAGGGTGGTAGATGCATGGAATGGCTTACCACAAGAAGTGGTGGCTATGAATACAGTGCAGGGCTTCAAACAGGCATGGGATAGGCATAAGGGAGCAATAAAATGACTATGAATAGATAGGTCACTGACAGAGCAAAGGCCAATGGCACATTGATAAGGTAGAAAAAGAAATGGGCAGACTGGATGGGCCTTGCGGTCCTTATCTGCCGTCAACTTCTATGTTTCTATGTTTCTATGTTTCTATTCACTTGGTGGAAGGGAGAGTGATTAGTGGGGTTCCTTGGGGCTCAGTAATGGATTCAGTCCCCGTAATGTCTTTATTAGTGATATTGCAGAAGAACTGGAAAGAAAGGTGTGCTTTTTTGCAGATGACACCAAAATTTGCAATAAGGTGGATACTGAGGAGGGGGTGGTGAGAATGAATACAGACCTGAAAAAAACCTGAGAAATGGTTAGGGATATGACAGCTGGATTTCAATGCAAAACAAGTGCAAAATCATGCACCTTGGGTGCGGAAATGTAGAGCCAGAGTACAGAATGGGGAATGGGGGTGGGGGGTATTGATGGTCACTAAACAGGAAAGGGACTTATGAGTAATCATAATAGATGATCTTAAGGCATCAAGGCTACGCACAAACACAGTAGGGAAAGCCAGCAGGATGTCAGGGTGCATAGAGAGGGGTATCACCATCAGAAAGAGGGAAGTGGTGTTGCCACTGTTTCAGTCATTGGTGAGACCACACTTGGAGTGCTGTGTCATGTTCTGGGAACTGCACCTCTGAAACAACATAGACAGGGTTGAGGCCATCCAAAGGAGGGCAACAAAAATGGTACAGATGCTGCACCAAATGTCCTATGAGGAGAGAGACTGAGGGGTCTAAGCATGTACACACTACAAGAGAGGAGGGCAAGGAGGGACATGACAGAGACCTTTTAAAACCTCAGGGGATGAATAAAAGGAGCATATAATGAAGTTGGAGTGGGGAAGTTTAGGAGGGATGTGAGGAAGTATTTCTTCACTGAGAAGGATGCCTGGAACAGTCCTTCAGTGGGGTGGTGGGGGTGAAAACAGTGGTGGGCTTCAAGCATGCAGAGGACAGGTATTACATAAAACTGGTAACAAGGCAACAGGAGGAAGGATGGTATTGGAAACCAGGTAGGCTCTGGTTGGCAGAATAGGCAGGGAAAGAGGATCAGACTAGGTGGGCCAAGCAGTCCTTTTCTGCTGACAATTTTTTTTTGTTTGTTTCTATGTGTCTGTGTAAAAGCAGAAATCGTATTTGATACATGCATGTAAAACAAAAAAACTGTATGTGGTACATTGGGGTACAAGAATGTATAATACAATGGGACCCTAATTTACGTAGTCCAGGATTATCTGCCAGTGCTACCATATAAAAGAAAACAGATTTAGGGTGTGGTTAAGGAACTGAAGGAGAAAAGAATTATAGATCGCATGTACTTACCTACGAAAATCCAAATCACTCAGGAAGGAGAGAACGGCTATACACTGCCATGATGCTGTAGAGTTGTTGGCTTCAGTCCCACATATAGAGCCATAACGTCATGACGGGGATCTGCAAAATATTGCTTAGAAGCTTATAAAGAGAAAATTGTGATTACAAAGGGGGAGACCAGTAAAAATGAATTGTCTTTAAGTTGAAAAGTACCCCTGAATAATAATTTAAGGGTCAGTGACTGCCTTTTGCTTCACAACAGATAAGAAGAGTATGAGTTTCCAATGTTTTTTCATCCTCTAGAGAGAGTTTGATGAGCAAGATAGCATTGGACTCAGAGAGAGGACAAACAAAACAAAAGAAGAAAAATGTTTTTGAACTCTGAAGTTTTGGAAAAGTAACAGCATTAAAAAGACAGATCCAGTAGACTTGTGTACTTAATATATTTTCATGACATTATATTCATAATGCTATGGGAACAGAGTCGAAGAAATACAGGTGGAAGGGCAGCTGAGGTCCATTGACCACTACATTGTGTGGTTCAACATGGAGACATGGACTCAATTAAGCCACACAAGGACAAGAGTATTAGATTTCAGGAGGGCCGATTTCACTGAAATGGATAGATGTATGCAATCCGGGCCTGGGGAAGGAAGTTATAGAGGGGGTGGAAGAACAATGGGAGAAGCTGAAAGGAGCCATAGTGGATATAACAAACCAATGTATTAGGATAGTGGCCAAAGGGAAAAGAAGAAGGAAACCACTATGGTTCTCCAGAGAGGTGACAGACAAAGTCAGGGCTAAAAGGTTGAGTTTCAGGAAGCATAAGGGGGCCAAAGGGAGGAGGACAGGGAAGTGTACCTTGAATGTCTAAGAGAAGCAGGGAAGGCTGTTAGGAGGGTGAAGGCACAGACAGAAGAGGGTTTAGCACAATCTGTAAACAAAGGGGATAAGGCATTTTATAGGTACATAAGTGAAAGAAGAAAAACAGGGGGGATTGTGAGACTCAAAGGGGAGAAGGGAGCATGTAAGGAGGGGGATCTGGACAAAGCAGAACTACTGAACAAATACTTCTGCTCAGTATTCACTAAGGAGGGGGTTGGGTCAAGGTCCACAGTTGGGTTACAGAGGCAATGGGTGGAGGAGAAGTGGACACCAGTCCATTCATAGCGGAAAGAGTTCTGGAGGAACTCACAAAGCTGAAGGTGGATAAGGCCATGGGCCCAGATGGCATCCACCCGAGGATATTAGAGGAGCTGCGAGGGGAACTAGCAATGCATCTGGCAGCCCTGTTCATAGAGTCGCTCGACACAGATATCATTCCAGTGGACTGGAGGAGGGCACATGTAGTCCCACTGCACAAAAGCAGCAGCAGGGAGGAGATGGGGAACTACAGGCCAGTTAGCCTCACCTCAGTGAGTCCCACTGCACAAAAGTGGCCATAGGGAGGAGGCAGGGAACTACAGGCCAGTCAGCCTCACCTCAGTGGTGGGAAAGATCATGGAGACACTGCTGAAAGAAAGGATAGTGGCACATATGGAATCCAGTGATGCTCATGATCTGAGGCAACACAGATTTACAGCAGGAAGGTCATGTCAAACAAATCTAATAGATATTCTTGATTGGGTCACTAGGGAAATAAATCAGGAAGGGGCGGTAGACATCGCCTACCTAGATTTCAGCAAAGCTTTCAACACCGTCCCACATAGAAGGCTGATTAACAAGATAGGTAATCTGGTCATGGGAGACAAGGTGGTGAACTGGGTTAGGAACTGGTTAACACACAGGAGACAGAGGGTGGTGGTAAATGGGGTACAATCTGGGGAGAGGGGGTGACCAGTGGGATACCACAAGGAACAGTACTAGGACCAGTCCTGATCAATGTCTTCATTAGTGACATTACAGAGGTGCTGGAAGGAAAGGTCTACATATTTGCAGATGACACCAAGATCTACAACAGGGTGGATACTCCAGAAGGGGTGCAGAAAATGAAGCAGGACCAGGAGAAGCTTGAAAAATGGCCAGAGATGTGGCAACTGAGGTTCAATGCAAATAAGTGCAAAATAATGCACCTGGGTAGAGGAAACCCTGGGGAGAGCTACAGACTGGGGGGAGAGGAGCATCACCAGCTAAGAAAAAAGGTCCATTTCCCCATGCGATGCACAGGGGAAATATCAAACCTCACCCAACAATTAACACACCAAAATATGGCCAATGGAAAATCATGTACACAAATGCTCACAGCCTGGGAAATAAGATCCCAGACCTGCAGGCAATAATGTCAGAGGCTAAACTGGAGATAGTAGCAATTAGTGAGATGTGGTTTACCAGTAACCACACTTGGGAGGCTTCAGTACCTGGCTAAGTACTGTTCAGAATAGACCGAGGTGCAAAAGGGGGGGGGGGTGGAGTGGCCCTGTATGTCAATGAAAACATCAAAGCTACAGAAATTCAGAATACACATAAGGAGCCAGAAGAACTGTGGGTCACCCTGGAAACAGGAAATGGGACAGCCATAAGAACTGGGGTTGTCTAAAGGCCCCCGGACCAGGGGGAGGACATAGATACATTACTGCTAGAAGATATACAAAACATGACAGCTTAAGGGGAGGTTCTGATAATGGGAGACTTCAACATGACGGATACAGATTGGTCAATACAAAGCAGGAACATCTGCAAGAACTAGACACATGATAGATTCCCTGCAGGCGGAGGGCCTCAAACAACTGGTACAACAACCCACAAGAGACAGGGCTATCCTAGATCTAGTACTGACTAACAGGGAAGGGATCACAGATCTCCAGGTAGAAGGTCACCTGGGGCCAGTGACCATCACATGGTATGGTTCAATTTAGCCACTACATCTAAATCATCCCATTTCAAGGCAAAAATATGGGACTTCAGAGGAGCTGACTTTGATAAGATGGCCAACAGAGTTAAGCTAGCCCTGGCAAAAAGAAACACAGGTGAGGGGTGCAGGCAAAGTGGGCAAGCATTAGGATGCAATACTTGAAGCAACATCCCATTGTGTTAGACAGAAAAGAAATGCAAAAGAAGAAGGAAACCACTTTGATTCTCAAATACAGTAGCAGAAAAGGTCAGAGCCATATGGGTGGCCTTTAGGAAATATGAGGGAACACAGCAGGATGAAGATAGGAAGGCATACCAAACTGCCTAAGGGAAGCACGGAAGGCAGTAAGGCAGGCAAAGTTCTAAACTAAGGAAACACTAGCACGAACAGTAAAAGAAGGCGACAAGACTTTCTATAGATACATTAGTGAAAGGAGAAAGTCCAGAGGGGGTATCGCTAAGCTCAAAGGAGAAAAGGGGGCATGTGAGGAGAGGACCCTGTAAAAGCATCTATCCTAAATAGATACATTTGCTCAGTATTTACTGAAGAGAAGGTAGGGCAGGGCCCACAGCTCAGCACCATGGACACGGGGGGGAGGGAGGTGAGCACTACCCCCTTCACAAAGACAGGGTCCTACAAGAGCTCACTAAGATCAGGGTGGACAAGGCAATGGGACCTGATGGCATACATCCCAGGGTACTTAAGGAGCTAAGGGTGGAACTCGCAGAGCCATTAGTAGAACTGTTTAGTGAGTCTCTGAACACAGAAGAGGTCCCAGAAGACTGGAGAAGGGCTCATGTGATCCCACTCCACAAGAGTGGTAGCAGGGATGAGGCAGGGAACTACAGACTGGTCAGTCTTACCTTAGAAGTGGGCAAGATTATGGAGGCACTCCTTAAGAAAAGGATAGTGCAACACCTGGAATCCATAGGGGCATAGGATCCAAGACAGCATGAGTTTACAAAAGGAAGGTCCTGTCAAACTAATCTCATAGATTTCTTTGACTGGGTAACCAGAGTGGTGAACCAAGGGGGAGCAGTTGATGTCACCTACCTTGACTTCAGCAAAGCTTCCGACACTGTTCCACACAGAAGATTGATAAATAGGCTGGGTAGGCTCGGGGTGGGTCAGAAGTTGGTCAACTGGGTGGAAAACTGGTTGATGGGCAGAAAACAGAGAGTGGTGGTAAATGGTATACAGCCAGAAGAGATGCAAGTCACAAGTGGGGTACCTCAGGGATCAGTCCTGGGGCCAGTCCTCTTCAGTATCTTCATTAGTGACATTGCAGCTGGACTAGAGGGTAAGGCTTGTCTGTTTGCAGATGACACCAAGATCTGCAACAGAGTAGATGATCCAGATGGGGTGGGCAGAATGAGAAGAGATCTGGATAAACTAGCAAAATGGTCAGAAGAGTGGCAACTGGGATTTAATGCAAAGAAGTGCAAGATCATGCACATAGGGAAGAGAAACCCTGAAGCCACCCTGAAGGGGAGTTGCTGGCAGTCACAAAGAAAGAAAGAGACTTGGGCATCATCATCACCGATGACCTGAAACCATCCAAGCAGACCTCTAAAGCAGTAGGTAAGGCTAGGGGGATGTTAGGGTGTATTAGTAGGGGTATCACAAGTCGTAAGAGGGAGGTAATAATCCCTCTTTACAAGGCACTGGTTAGGCCCCATCTGGAGTACTGCATGCAGTACTTGAGGCCACACCTTCACAACAACATTAACCAAACTGAAGCAGTCCAGAGAAGGGCAACCAAAATGGTGCAGGACTGCATCAGAAGACATATGAGGACAGATTAACGGAGCTCAATATGTATACCCTTGAGCAAAGGAGGGAGAGAGGTGATATGATCAAAACATTCAAACACCTTAAGGGCATTAACAAGATGAAAGAGTCTAACATGTTTTATTATAAGAAAAATAGCAGGACAAGAGGACACAGCATGAGATTAGAGGGAGGCCGGTTAAGGGGGAATGTGAGGAAATTCTTTTTCACAGAAAGAGTGGTGAATGCATGGAACAGCCTACCTCAGTAAGTAGTGGCTATGAATACAGTACAGGGCTTCAAACAGGCACGGGATAGGCATAAGGGAGCAATAAGGATGAGTATGAATAGATAGGCCACTGACAGAGTAAAGGCCGATGGCAAATTTATAAGGTAGAAAAAAAAATGGGCAGACTGGATGGGCCTTGCAGCCCTTATCTGCTGTCAACCTCTATGTTTCTATGACTGTCACCAAAGAGGAAAGTGACCTAGGGGGTATCATCTCTGATGACTTTAAGGCATCAAAGCAGTGCACAAAGGTGGCAGGAAGGGCCAATCGCATGCTGGGGTGCATAGGCAGGGGTATCACTAGCAGGAGGCAGGAGGTGGTGATACCATTGTATAAAATATTGGTATGCCCTCACCTGGAGTACTGTGTGCAGTTCTGGAGGTCACACCTGCTCAAGGACATAGATAAGTTGGAGACTATCCAGAGAAGGTCAACAAAGATGGTGCAGGGCTTGCACCACAAAACGTATGAGGAGAGGCTAAGGGACTTCAATATGCCCTCACTGGAGGAGAGGAGACAGTGGGGGGACATGATTGAAACTTTCAAGTACCTCAAGGGCATAAACAAAGTGCAGGTGGAGGACCTTTCCAAATGTAGAAAAAGTATTAGAACAAGGGGGCACAACATGAAATTGGAAGGGGGTAAATTAAGAGGTAATGTGAGTAAGTTTTTCCTACACAGAAAAGGTAATCAATGCTTGGAATAGTCTGCCACAGGAGGTAGTGGAGGCAAGCACAGTGGAGTGGTTTAAGTATGCCTGGAACAGACAGAAGGGAAGCTTGAGTGGGGAGGGAGTGATGAAAAGCCATTGATCACATAGGGTGAGTGGCCACATAGAATGTATAGGGCCTACGGGAAGATTGGATGTGTCTAGTGATCCTTATCTGCCAACAATTTCTATGTTTCTATGCAAAGTTGAGGGTAGTGTCTATAATGGTGTAACAGTGAAATCCATGAATTCTTCACACTTCATGGTAATGTTCTCAAAAGATCCATTGTGCTCATGGGCACTCCATTTCTTGGAGGTCGGACTATTGTGTGGGTCATAACACCAAAAGACACTTTCAAGACCGATCCTCTTCTCTAGATACTCAGAAGTTAGTTTTCAGGTGAATTGGCTGAAAAACACCAGGGCTAGAGATATTGTGAAGTTTAAATCCACTGGCGAAGTTTATGCAAATTTGCCAAATTCACCTTCACAGATAAATCTGTGAACATTTGCTATTTAACAGCTACTTTTTGTATTTTTTTGTATTAGCTGTATTTTGTGTATACCATCTTAGCTTCTATTTTTGTATGAAGCTCCAGCTTGATCCTGAAATAGGGCCTTGGCCCAGTGTTCTTACCAGGTAAATAAAGTGAATTAAATAAATTATACATTGCCTTTGGCAATTTCTACTGTAACTTTGCCTTTGAGGTATACCAAGGTGAAGTTTGGTCAGAATGAAGCTACTGGTAAACAAGTGTCTCACGATGAAATTGAAGAGCTTCTGCAGGTCACATGGTACATCTCTGTACGAAGTAAGGCAGTTTCACTTTCAGTTTTGCATTTTTAGTCAGTAGAGGAGACAGGAGTCTGACAGCTTTCACAACACTGAAATTTATAAAATCAGACCTTACGTTTCACTTTTCACCACACTCTGGGCATTTTTGGGGTCTTATTTCATTCTTATTCAATTGCTTGTGTTCGGATTATTAAGTTAGTTTCTGCTTTTTCTATATTTTTCCTATATTTGTTTAGCTATTAGACAATTCTTTTTTTCCATTTTTCCATTTATTTTTCACTCAGTTTTCTTTTCTCTGTCTCTCTCTCTCTCTCTTCTACTCTTTCTGTAATGGAGTCTCATTGTCGAGTATGGATTCATTGGGCTGGTGCTGTATGCCTCCACCATCCTCGGCCTATGGGTCATCCAGAAGAACCATCCCACACGCAACACAACAGCAGCCACCTCAAGTTTAGCAGCAGCAAGTACCTCTCCCTGCCCCAGTTCCAGAAGCCCCCCAGTCCCCCTAAAGCAGAATCCCTTCCTCCTGACACCACCCCTTCAACTGCCCATTAAACTCCTTGATCTCCGCCTTCTTTATTCTCTACTTCCCATTCCCCCAACTCCACACTGGGAGGACATCATAAAAGGCCAGGGAAGCCCAGTGTGCCTTCTGTCTTTTCTCCCAGTGTTTGAAAGTTATGATTCATTGTTTTAACAGGATGCTTTGCCAGACTGTTGCTAGCCAAGTGTATCAGCACCCCCAGCGCCTTGTTCTCCACCATCCTTCCTATATTGTACCTTATACCCTATACTTTACAGATAGCTGACAGTCAAGGGTAAAATTGTTACACAACAGAATCTACAATTTTGTTCTGAATGTCTTGGTACAAACACATCATATTAATGTGTTTAGTTCACTCATCTGGCTATCATTTCAGGACAGATACAACCATTTTGTTCCTACTTTTTGTTGCAGTATCACTGTGGGCACTGCTCCTGCCAGTCAGTTGGTTTTATTCCCTATGTCTTTATCTAAATGGAACACCAGGTCTCAGATCAAATATCTCTTCTCTTTACCTTTCATGAGAAAGACACTAGGCTAAAGAACATGTTACTATCAATGCATGGAGTTTAATAACTCTATCAGATGCACTAAACAATTGCCCATCAGCTACTTGCTTTAGAACAATGTTGAAATAGCATCTTATAACATGTTCTGCTTGCACTTGTTTCAAGTAATCTTTACATTATGTAAGTAATAAGCCATGATACGGTGTGCATTATAGATTATAATTACTGATGACATTTATCAACCTGATTATGGTGACTGTCAAATGCCATAATAACTCAAAATCCAGTTATTATGGTGTTTGATGCTGTAATAACCCAAAATCTGGTTATTACAGTGATCTGCAATCAACTTTCACTTTCCTGAATGGGTAGGGTGACCGAGTGGTGTTCAATCTCATACACACTATGCTACAAAACTGATAAAAACAGTAATCTGTACCTTAAAAGTATGCCAGCAGCATTTGCTAATCTTAGTTTAGCTTCTGTGTTGAAAAAGAAGCCACCGAGTGTTAAACACAGAGAGCGAGTGACTCAGTGGCTTCAGAAGACTGCACGCTAGCATCAGCACAATCTGGCTATCATTTCAGGACAGATACATGTACTTCATAGAGAGGCTTATTACACTTATAAGAGGCTCTAAGTAGGTCTTTTGGGAAGGATAATGAGATTTAACACTTAACCATGCATTTATATAGATTCAATTCATGGTCAGGTAATGTCCCTCAAGCAATGACATTTCTAGCTTTTTTTTCTAGTCATTTAATAAATTCTTTTATATCATGTGTTCTCAATTGTCCTAACCACATGCATTGACCAAATGTTCATGAGTAGTTCTGTGCTCCTAAACAAAGTTGTAATATTTATTAACCTGTTCTTCACACACTTGTTAAAATTGAGCTAAAGATTTTATGCTACGTTCATGTAATTTTCATTTTGTATTGTCCATGTTTTTACCTGCATTGTTTATGTTCCTGGCTGCCCATGAAAAGGGGCAGTTTCACTCATGGGTGAACCTAGTTACTAAATAAATTCAATCAAATCAAATGTGTTTTGAAAATTCAGGGAATATCTTGCTATGCATTTATTTACCAAAGTCTGGCTTTGGAAGAATGCAGTGGTCATGAGAATACAGCATTGTATACGGTGCAAAATATTTTGATGTACAGTACACAGTAGTAACAAGGAAAACTCGGAAAGAGATTTCAACCACTGGTGATGACTACAAAATTCACTGATTGCAGCCATTATTTGCAAAACAAGTGTAACCCCCCTGTTACCCGGGGTTACTAGAATCCCAGTAAGACCTAGTGGTAGGCAGGGAAGGCAGCTTGTGAAACTCCAGTTAAATGGATTTCACACTGTCTCACTCCGTTCTCAGTCTCAGCTGAGACTGAGGGATGACATCATAATAGAACTTTCACAGCTGCATTAGCCACATTGGAATGTTGCAGCTGGAGGTTAGAGTAGAACGTTGGGGAATTTGAAGCCAGTCTGTGTGCAGTCTTAGAGAAAGACTGTAGTGCAGCAGAGTGTGTGCAGGCTGTCAGAGCTTTAAGCTCTGTTTTAGAGCTACTTTTGGGTAAGGTGTGTGTTTCCATCTGAAGAGAAACACAGGAACTCGTAATTGAAGTGGTGGAGACCGCTTTCAATGGTTCAGTAGCCCCATCCCTGAGGGGATGGGGGGAAGGTGTTTGCCTGTCTTCCAGGAGCAACCCCACTGTGTCCGGCTAAGGGAAAGAAGCTGCCTGTTCAAGTTGTGCTGAGGCACCAGAAGCTCTGAGAGGACGATTCTTTGTGGAGGAAATGCCTGTGGGGCACCTGCAACCAAAGGGTGAGTTCGCTCTGAAAAAGAGCCAAGTGTTTTCACCTGAACAGAAGGAAACTAAAGAGACTGTTACTGTGGGGTCAGGAAAAGACAGCCAAGTACAGTTGAAAAGTGGGGATTGGACTGCTTAATCTGTGGGAGGTCTAGAGTAATGGACAATACCACTTAATTCAAATATGTTCAAGTCCAGCACAAAGAGTGAAGGAAATTGGGGACTGGACTGCTTAACTCATTGGGAGGTCTAGAGTAATGGACAATACCACTTAATTCAAATATGTTCAAGTCCAGAACAAAGAGTGAAGGAAATTGGGGACTGGACTGCTTAACTCATTGGGAGGTCTAAAGTAATGGACAATGCCACTTAAAAGTATGTTCAAGTCCAGCAAAAATGAGAAGCAAGACAAGTAGATGGAATGTGAAATACATTTAGCAAGAATCTATATTGCAAAGCTTTACAGGACGAGGTGTTTACTGTCCAGAGAAATGGCCGGGTATGAATTGTGGAAGTGAGAGGTGGGAGACCCCCCCATCAGTAGTAGCCAAATTCACCTCTACAGATTTGCTCTGAGACACCTTTTGCTTTCTCTCAGGTACTTGGCCAGTGCCTGAGGAAAGTACCCAGACATGGGATTGAAAGGAAGATTCCCTTATGGAGCCATGGTGCTCTTAGGTGGTTTAAGGAGCCACCAGAAAATGTTTCCATGAAGTATTGAAGGTGTCAAGTGGCTGGCAAGGGAGCCGAGCCAGGGAAAACCCAGAACAGGGTATAAGTTCAGGCTGTGTAACCCAAAGCAGCTTGCAAGTCCGGTCTATGTGCCCAGTGGGTTCAGAGCCTGAGGGCAAAAGTGTTGAGGAAGTGTTCTGGTCTCTTTTAATCAGCAGTACCAGGACTGTAGCCCAGTGGGGGTCCATCTATGCTTTGTTTATTCTGTTTGGATGTGAATTAAAAGCCACACTTTAGAATCCCACTTCTGGTATAGGACATTACAGTTATTGCTTCCTGTGTTAGGAGTTACTAGGGTGCCCCTGTGCAGACTAGCCAAACCTAGGCTTTGTGCTGAGTAACCAATTCCTCCCCGAACCCAACCCACCTGGTATTGTTGTCCAAAATGAATGGTAGACTGGGTAGGGGTTACAAAAATGGAGGCACCGCTGAGGATTTGGGTTTGGAACTTAGGGAGGAATGCAAGAAAGGTGCTTGGGCAAAGGGCTAGCGTTTTGGCTATCTGGTAGTGGGTAGCCCAAAAATCTGAAGCAAGGTTAACTAATGTGCCACTGTGTGCTGTTGTCCATGTGCTGCTGTTAAAATGCCAACTGTTTACCAAGGAGCAGTAAAGCCTGAAAGAGTATGCCCTTGTCCTGCATCAAAATTACAATGTTTTGCCAGCTTTTAAAACTGTTGTGACAAAGAAAAGTGTGGAAAACTAGGGGTAGCAAAAGGAAAATTGTGCCCTGGATGTTGGAAATGCTTTCTTGTGAACTGAGAGACTGGTTGTGCTTAATGGCCATGAAAAATGGTTGAAATGGGCTCCTGCCATGGAGTCAGTCAAGAAAAAAAAAAGTGTGGTTTTGCAGTTTAAATTTGCCTGCTCGACGATTGCCATGAGAAGAGCACTCGAGAGGAAAGAGGCTCCTTTGCATGGCATCAAGTGATTGGTGAGACTGCAATCAGTCCCGCCCCCAAGCCAGCTTTAGAGCGACTGCCCAGCATTTGAGAGGGAGTGTGAGTGGAGTGTGCTACTGGTTTACAGGAGGAGTGTCGCGGTGACTGACAGCACTGTAAAAGTTAAAAAAACTGATTTTTCTGTTTAAATTCGGGCTCAACCCACATCTCGGTCAACTGGACTGTGAGTGTGGTGTTCAGAGGGACGATTGGTAGGACTTCCAACCCGCTTCTTTCCAGATGCCTCCAAGACTGGCTGCAGGCTGTTCTCCATCACAGCAAACAGCTACTGATAACAGTGAGTACCAACAGAAAAAATTGCTCAAACTAAGTAATTTTGCCAAAAGCCAGCTGAATCTGTGTGTAGCAGTGTAGTCGCTTTGCAAACAAGGACTGTATTAAGTTTTACCAGCAAAAGCAAGCCTTTTAAGCCATCGACTGTGAGCATAATTATAGGTTCGGCGTCAGTATAAGTTTCAAAGCCATGAGAGAGACTGTGAGTTGTATCAAGATATGCAGCAAGAGTTACAGGCAATCCTGTGCTTGAAATACTGAGGCTTTAAGGGACTGTGAGCTAGAGCAATATCTTCAGCAAGTGAAAAGTCTGTGGTAAATCATGTAAATGTGCTAGGAAAAAGAACAGTGTAAGTTTGTGCAGTTTGAGCAAAGTTATCAGTACAGTGTGTAAGTCGGATGCGCAGTGGGTTGACCCAGTTCCAGAATGTTGATGCATAGGAGTGCTGCTGCTGCCATTACAGGGTGGGATAGTAATGTAAACACAGCAGCAGAGGTGCCATTTTGAAAGAGAGAGAAAGTTTTCAGTGATCTGGGACTTGAAATACCAGTGAGCATTGTTTGTTTTTCTCTGCAGTCATGGCCTCAGGACCAGCCCACTACCCGGATCATGCCCGGGCTGTGGTAGCGTAGAAGTAAACAAGTTAAGGGACATTGAGAGATGTTACTACGGAGGATGACTGCCTCCTCCTGTGGCAATTCCTGGATATCCAGTGCAAGTATGTTTGATGTCTTAAATGCAGGAAGGGATGTATTCATGGTACCTCACTGTTCTGGGTGCTTAGAGAAATATGGTTTATTTAAAGCACCCAAGATTCGTTTGGCTCCCACATGGACAAAAGTTCAAGATTCTGCAGTTGGGAGCACACAGCAGCAGACAGAGCCTGTTGGAGAAGGCCCCTCAGGGGAGTGTGGCACAAAGCTAGAGGGTGCAGAATTACAGACAGAACAATGTGCTGATGTTTCATATTCTGAATCACGGAGAGGCCTATCAGGAAGAGCATCAGTGGATCCTTGGAGAGGGGGGCCTAGCCCGAGTCTCATAAGAGAAGATGAGATGAGGGAGGCCTTTGAGTGGGAGGTTTTGACCTCCACACCCAGCGATGAGTGGATAGTCTCAGGAGTAAGGATACCTGCTCACTCCTGGGCACAGATTCTCAGTGAGGAAGAAGAAGAGGGGGACCCTATGTGGCCTTGTGAAAAAGGAACTGATACACAGCCTCAAGCTCTTGCCTCAGAGGAATGCATGGAAGAGAGTGGTGATGCCACTGCCCTGGCTGTGCAAGAAGAAGCAGCTAGGGATCCATTTTTTGTCTCGCTGAGAATGTGTAGCTGGCAGAACCAGGACTGGCCACCCCCAAGCCAGGCCAGAGGTCTCAGGTTGACCAAAGCTAGTAAAGAGGAGAGGCTGGTTCGTAGGAAGGCGAATGAAATTTATGGGATGTCCTTTCCTACCTTTCCTCGGAGAGTCTTGGAGGAGATTGAACAAAACAGGAAGTCCTGGATTTGGGCAGAAGCAATGAAATGTGTGCATCCTGGTGCAAACAAGCATGTCAGGAACAGAATGTTTCATGAAAAATACAGCCAGTGGAAAAGAGGCAGGACACTGTTAATGGACACTGTTCAAATAGTGGATGGAGAGGGATGTGAAACCTTACACAGTGTGAATTATGTGCGCCTAGACGGGGTAATAATTCAAGCACCTGACCCGTTGTGCTATTGGCCACAATGCAAAGACCTCCCTGTGAATGTGCCCATGCCTACCAAATGGAAAGCAGAGCAGTAGTAGCCAGTGCTGCCACTCCAGCCATTGCAGCGCCTATGTTGTTCCACCAGTATGGACGTCCAGGACTCAGCTGCCCCACATTCATCAGTTCTACAGTGTACTGACTTTCCAGAATCCATCGACTGGCCCACCAAATTACTTCAGATCCAGAGAGGACACCAGCCCAGCTGATCCTGATTCATCACCTGGTAATCGGATGACTTCAGACCAGCTGTTTTCCTTTTTGTTCCTGTCCCAAGGTTCCATCTCCAGAGATGATATCAGCCCAATAGTTTCCAGATGTGCCCTCCTGTCATTCTTGGAGGATGTTCGCCCAGCTGTATAGGAAGAATGCTGCCAGGGACAGTCTTCGGCTGAGGACCAGGTTGGTGCCATTGTCATTCTACAAGGGACTGGTAAGTCCAGACTTTTCTATTCTTATGACATTGCAGTACACACCCTACACTAGCAGACTCCAGATGTTTGAACTGTCCTCAAAGACTCTCCCCTTTAGGACTTTGGCCTGCTAGAACTGTGCTTCACCGGGCTCCGGCCTAGAAGAGACTTTTAATGGACTTGCCTTCAGGCACTGTGGTCACTAAATAGGACTTTTAGGGCACTCCATCCCTAAAATGGTGCATTGTACATAATGTCATTGTTTTTTAATGTTTATACTGTTTTTCTACTTTTCTTAAAAAAAAAATATATTTTTGAAATTCTCCAGTGTTCGATGGTAGGGGTTTAGATAGACTGTGTATGCAGATTAGGAGTGTGTGTTGTCTTTCTTTTTTCTTGCAGGTGTTCCTGAAGAAGATAGAAGAGAAGACAAGAAGAGGAGGAGGGACTCATTGGAGTTCCTCAGTAGTACTTTAGAATGTAGTGTTTAAAGTACTGTTGTTGTTGTTGTTACTGTGTAACTTTTTCCTTCCACAGGTATGGTTATGGGGGAATGTGGGAATAATGCATATGGCATGGTATTAGCTCCTGGTGTGTGGTTGCATGGTGTCCAGGGTCGGGGAGGTCCCCTGTTTGTTTTGTTTTGGGATTTGAGTTAGAGGCAGACAGATTTTCCCTAGTGGGCTGTGGGGATAGACAGGCTGTGGTCCTGAATGGCCATAGGGACTGCAGTGTTGATCTATTAGCGCTATGCTCTGGATAGTTCTTCCAAAGCCACTGGGTACCCATAGTCAGCAGGTAGATTAGAGGCTGGTGCATCAGCCAATGGCCTCTGGGCCCTTAGTGTTGCCTGCCTGTGCCTAGCATATGGTAGGAGGGGGCCTGATCACCCCTCTCTGTAGGTAGCTCATAGAGTGGGATAGCCTAGGTCAGGTAACTAATGACTGCCGACAGTCATTTTCCTGGCCCAGGGTGAGTGTAACCCCCCTGTTACCAGGGTTTACTAGAATCCCAGTAAGACCTAGTGGTAGGCAGGGAAGGCAGCTTGTGAAACTCCAGTTAAATGGATTTCACACTGTCTCACTCTGTTCTCAGTCTCAGCTGAGACTGAGGGATGACATCATAATAGAACTTTTGCAGCTGCATAAGCCACACTGAAATGTTGCAGCTGGAGGTTAAAGTAGAACATTGGGGAATTTGAAGACAGTCTGTGTGCAGTCTTAGAGAGAGAGGGAGACTGTAGTGCAGCAGAGTGTGTGCAGGCTCTCAGAGCTTTAAGCTCTGTTTTAGAGCTACTTTTGGGTAAGGTGTGTGTTTCCACCTGAAGAGGAACACAGGAACTGGTAATTGAATTGGTGGAGACCTCTTTCAATGGTTCAGTAGCCCCATCCCTGAGGGGATGGGGGGAAGGTGTTTGCCTGTTTTCCAGGGGCAACCCCACTGGGTCCGGCTAAGGGAAAGAAGCTGCCTGTTCAAGTTGTGCTGAGGCACCAGAAGCTCTGAGAGGAAGATTCCTTGTGGAGGAAATGCCTGTGGGGCACCTGCAACCAGAGGGTGAGTTCGCTCTGAAAAAGGGCCAAGTGTTTTCACCTGAACAGAAGGAAACTAAAGAGACTGTTACTGTGAGGTCAGGAAACGATGGCCAAGTAGAGTTGGAAAGTGAGGATTGGACTGCTTAATCTGTGGGAGGTCTAGAGTAATGGACAATGCCACTTAATTCAAGTATGTTCAAGTCCAGCACAAAGAGTGAAGGAAATTGGGGATTGGACTGCTTAACTCAGTGGGGAGTCTAGAGTAATGGACAATGCCACTTAAAAGTATGTTCAAGTCCTGCAAAAATGGGAAGCAAGACAAGTAGATGGAATGTGAAATACATTTAGCAAGAATCTATATTGCAAAGCTTTACAAGATGAGGTGCTTACTGTCCAGAGAAATGGCCGGGTATGAATTGTGGGAGCAAGAGGTGGGAGACCCCCCATCAGTAGTAACCAAATTCACCTCTACAGATTTGCTCTGAGACACCTTTTGCTTTCTCTCAGGTACTTGGCCAGTGCCTGAAGAAAGTACCCAGACATGGGATTGAAAGGAAGATTCCCTTATGGAGCCATGGTGCTCTTAGGCGGTTTAAGGAGCCACCAGAAAATGTTTTCATGAAGTATGGAAGGTGTTCAAGTGGCTGGCAAGGGAGCCGAGCCAGGGAAAACCCAGAACAGGGTATAAGTTCAGGCTGTGTAACCCAAAGCAGCTTGCAAGTCCGGTCTATGTGCCCAGTGGGTTCAGAGCCTGAGGGCAAAAGTGTTGAGGAAGTGTTCTGGTCTCTTTTAATCAGCAGTACCAGGACTGTAGCCCAGTGGGGGTCCATCTATGCTTTGTTTATTCTGTTTGGATGTGAATTAAAAGCCACAGTTTAGAATCCCACTTCTGGTATAGGACATTACAGTTATTGCTTCCTGTGTTAGGAGTTACTAGGGTGCCCCTGTGCAGAGTAGCCAAACCTAGCCTTTGTGCCGAGTGACCTATTCCTCCCCAAACCCAGCCCACCTGGTATTGCTGTCAGAAACAAGTGGTGGACTGGGTAGGGGTTACACAAGTATTAAATTAGCCTTATATTATTTCACAAATAATAACAGTTCTTATGATGAATTGGAGGATGTCTGCACTATACAAGTGCTAAATAACTGCCTGGTGAAATATTTATCCTGACTTTACTAACTTCTGGACCTATCAAAGAGTACACGGCAACATTATTTTCTTTATAATTTACTATTTTTACATTATGTTACAGTTGTCTAGATTGCAGTAGACAAACACTTCTCACCCTTGGTCATGTTTTGTCCAGTATATTTTCTTATGTGTTTGGACTAATGTACAATGACTGTATCTGCTCTGTTCTGCAGCTTTGACTTTGTGTTATTTGTGTAATTATTCTTGGGTGCTTCTTAGGGTAATGACCCTTTAAGGGTTTAGACTTCCTGTGCATGAAGATGTTTAGAACTGCTTTTGTAAGCTCTAAACTGCTGGAATGCAGCTTGAGTTCATAGCAGGGGTAGTTTAAAGTAGGGGCATATGGAGGGCTGAAGTCTTCCTAAAATTCATTTATTTTTTCATTAAATTGGGCCATTGTTCTAGACCAATAATTACTTTTTACTGAACTATGCTAGAGATGTGGGGTGAAGTCACTGGTTCAGAATACAAAAAGATGGCATGCACACCAATGTTTGTTGGAAGAAAGATCATTTATTTTAATTTCCACATTAAAGACTCACCTCTGTGCATGGCTGACAGGAACAGGCACCACTACATATTGCTGAATAAGCCCCTCCTGCTTAATAGGTCCAGAGCCTCCCAAAGTTCTTATGGTGCAATGTGGCTTTGTGTGTAGCATGTGCACCAGTTGGAGGACAGTTTGCATCTATTGGCATATGCATGAACACCTTTTGGATAGAATTGCGCTACTGTTGAAACCTGGTGCATTTGCTTTGTTGATGTATAATCTACTCTTTGTGCATGACCTTTAGACGTGCAATGCGTTTGGATTTACATTAGTATAACAACAAGAACTCTTAACCATACTTTTGGAACTGAGGACGGGGTCCAAATATTTCTTGTCTCAATTTTTTAAGGATTTCCAGTTTTCTGCTTCCTTTTTTATTATTTTTCTTATTTGATTTTTACAATGCAACTATGCAGAGAATTAAGAAAAAAAACTGCGCTATCTCTAGTCCATGCTGTGCAAATTAGCACTTCCTTAGGGACTGAAAGACAACTAAATATTAATGAAATACTTGTTTTTTCATTACAGAGTAAAACCTCCTATGGGCGTAAATTTAATTAACAGTACTAACTTGGCATTCAGTTGGGGGTTAAGTAAAAGAAATAGAACTGCATATCCCTGAAAGTTATAGGTAAGAGACAGAAAAATAGATTCTTCTCCTGCAAGAACTTATTTCAATTGGAATATGCTTGGCAAATCCCTAGTTTATGGATTAAGGACAACATTCTCAAACCTATGCTTCATGTTTTGGATGCAAATGCATTAGAAATTGTAATGATGGATGACCACCTTCTGGGTGGCCAACAAGTGTCTGAAATGTGGAAGTAGTTGAGGCCAAAGAAGCAGAGCTTGCTTCAGTAAAATGATGAAAGTGCAAATTGCAAAAACTAAGAATACTTTGAAAATAAGAATCCCAAGCTTTGGCACAAGATGTTGCATGCAGATGTGGGTAGAACAAACACCTGTTTCTACATCTCTCCCTTTGAGAATCCTATTCTAAACCTACAATATAGCACAGACACAGGAGAGGTCACAGACAGATTATTACTGACAACTCAAAGTCAATTTCCAAATGAAAAACTTTCTTAAATTATTTAAAATCTGTTTTTAGGTGAAATATATTTGTTCCTTTTTTATATTTAGCTATGATTTACAAGAGACATGGAGCTGTACCCCTTATGGTATAACAGCATCATCTTGCACGTATTTGGGCAACCCAGTCCACACAGGTTTGTTTCACAGTCATCATGCCCAAACTTTACATGCCTGAAAAATAAGCAGGGGCGTGCAGTGGCCAAATAGTATTTCCCATACCATGAAAATAGTAGGGCTCCTGAATATTTGGGAGCCCTTCCAGAAGAGGGGACTACAATTCTCCTATTTGTTTTTAGGAAATACTATGTTCTTTTAACAAAACATAAAATAAAAACTGCACTGCCCTCCTCCCCAGCCCAAATCCTATAACATATACAACCCTCTCCACCTACCCCCGTTAGAATCCCAATACCCCTCCCCCAGTACCCACAATTTGATAATTGTTATTTCTATTTAAAAAACAAAACTCTCACAATGGGTAGTCCTCCATGGCAAGTATCTGTTAGCACTTATGTCCCTACACCCAGGCAATACCCTCCAAGCCACATGATCAGCTGGTTTTACTATGCAGATTGAGGAACAGCACAAGTGCCTTCATTCAGAAGAAGGTGGCCAGCTGTGGAGGACAGTGAGTTGCATCAGTCATCCGTGGGAGTTTTTTATTTCCTGAACACCCAATTATCAAGTAGCAGAATATTTGAGTGCCTGAATATAACATTTGGCCCAGATATTTGGGATAAGGTTATTTACACACTTCTAAAAAAGGAGACATGGCTCAAGTGTTTCTATTAATTTATATTAAACATTATAAGAGCATACAGTATGAATATAGGAAAGAAGAAGGCTTGCAAACCATCAGGACTGCCTCCCCACTCACACTTATTCAGTGGTGCTTTATACTGTATTACACACACTGGCTACTTTTAAGTACTCATCATCCATACCCATTTTGAACTCATCTAACTTTCTGGAGTTGACCACAATGCTCATTAAAATGAAGAATTCAGTGCACACCCTTCCCCCCCCCCACACGCAAATCTTTCAAATATTGCAGTTTTCTTACTTCTTGAATTGGTTACTTACTTGTTTTATTCCCACAGGGTGGGGGTCTCTTGGTGCTCACTCAGAGCTTTGACATGAATCAGATCCAGCCACCAAACATCACAGTGGATCACTCATTGGCTGGGTCCTTATTCTAAAATGTTACTGCTTGAACTGGCATCTTTTAAATAAGGTACACTGTCTAAATTGGATTGCTTCAAATAAGGTGCAATCAACAACCAGTGTGCAGGTGATTGGTGGTGACACTGTCAATGGAGACGGTCATAACTCAGACATTTCATAAATACAAAATTAGTAGCTCAACCATTGCTTAGTCACACACTTTTAATCACGTTTCTCATTGGGGTGCCACTGGTATGGAAAATATCAGTTAAACAGAGAATTCAGTACACAACTGCCACAGTGGCAAATCCGTCAAATATTGTATACTTCTTTCTGCCCAGTTTAAAACTGTGCCCCTATTAACTGAAATATTGTAATACATACACTGACTACCTTTAAGAACTCATCTAGACCCCTTTTGAACTCATCTAACGTTGACCACATTGTTTAGAAATGAGTTCCATATTCCTACTGCTCTCGGTGAGAACAAATACATCCACATGTGCCCCCTAAACAATTCCCTTTGCAGCTGCTTCTGATGGCCTCTTGTGATTGTTCCTTTTTTGTTTTACAGCAATACCTATCCTCTGACATGGTTTATTATTCATAGTCTCTGAGCATGGAGTGAGAAGGCTCAGCGACTCACTACCCATTGACTAAACAGCTTGCTTCCGGAAAAACTGTTTCCTACTTTTGTTTAACATTTGCTTGTAGATCTCCTCCATGTACTCAACTCCTGGCTCATCTGACACAAAATGTGCAGACATTTTTGTGGAGTACTCCTGTAATATGGTTTATGATCCTTTATCAACCACAGTGCAGTCAGAATCCATCATAGCATCCATTGCTACAAACTGAACTTACCCAAACCTGAAAATCTATCTTAATATGCCAACATTTTTTCCTCCCATCATCAATTGTCTTTCTTCTGTGTACCCTGTCCAATCTACCCCCATCTTTTCTATGATAGGCACCCAGAGTTCACAGCCATATTCCATCTGGGTCTTACGAAGGCCATTTATAGTGGAACTATAACTTCTCTATTTCCACTGATGAAGTTCCACTTGATACCTCCCAATACAATCTGTTGCTGTCTTTTTTGCTGCTATTTCATACTGCCAACCCTGTTGCAAATCCCTTGTTACAATTATTCTCAGATCTCTTCTACCTGCCTAAGTTTGGCAACATAAATGTAATTAACAGTCTATTTCTCTACCATAAGTGCAGTACTGTTCACTTTCCCACATTGAACTTCATGTTCCATTCATCTGCCTAGTAAGCTACTTTGTCTAGATCTCTCTACATACCTCTCAACTGTCCCTGATTTTCAGGGACGTCCCTGATTTGGCCTCAGAATTTTCCTCTGTCCCTCGTACAATTTGTGTTTTTGTTGACAAAACAGTGTGGATTAAAATCACAAAATATTGTCAACAATTAAAGTTACAGACTTGTTCTTCTTCGGAAAACGCATCTTAACACAAATCCTCTTATTCTATTAGCTTTCTGAGTGAACAGTACCAATTTTCAAGATGTGTACCTGATTTTGGGTCTTTGTCCCTGATTTTTTTAAGCCTTGTCCCTGATTTATGAGGCAAGAGGTTAAGAGGTATGTCTCTCTGTACTACATGCTGTTCCTAACAGTCCACCACTCCCACAGTGGTGGAGGAGTGTATCAAAAAGTGGGGTTTCAGAACTGCATAGAACACCTCACTGTTCAATTCAATGTCTGACCCTTCAGCTAAAAAAGTGAGGGGTCGGCTGACCTGTTGACCCCCTGGCTCCGCCACCTGTTCACTCCCGCTGAAGTGGCATCTGCAAACATGATAACCTATTTCTCTATTCCATCATTTAGTTCCTTTACATAAATATTGAACAGTAGTGGGTTCAGCCCTAACCCTTAAAGGACTCCACTATTCACGTTTCCCTCCCTTAATACAAATCCATTTCTTCAGACGTTCTGCCTCCTATTTATACAGCCAGATTTCAATCACTCAATAACATACTGTTTGTTTTCCCTGACTGAAATCAATTTGCTAACCACTTTGCTGTGTGATATCATGGTGAATGCTTTACTAATGATAAGAAATGTAACATCCATCTGTATACCTCTGTCTATGTTTCTATGGACCGGTTCCTAAAAATTTAGTATGTTAGTGAGGCACAATCTTCCTCTCACAAAGCCAGGCTGGTTTTGGTCTAGTAATCCCAGCCTTTTTAGTTTATTCTCTGTGTTATATCTTATGAAAGACTCCATTATCCTACATAGTTTATGTTAGACTTAGTTGCCTATAACTTAGCTGTCAGTATAGCCTCGAAGCTAGAGTGATGAGCTGTGAATGAACTTGGTACATCCAGCAGACCTGGATTTCATTCCCACAACCTCTGCTTACATACTGTGTGAAGATGAGCAAGTCACTTAACCTCCCCATTGCCTCTGGCTCGCCCCTGAAAACAAGCAATTCTGCCTAGCAGGCCTTACCCAGTTATCAAAAGAATAAATAAAATAATAATTTGACAGTTCTCCCCTTTTACCTTTCTTAAACAGCAGTATCATCATAGCCCCCTCCAGTCATCTGGCAATCCCCTGTCTCTAGGGATTTTTTGGGGGGATAATAACATCTTTATTAAAAGTTTCCAGAAAGAGAAAAAAATAGTTCCAGTAAGCATACAGAGTTTGATACAATCTATGTAGGATACCAAATGAACAAACTCTCAACACAATTCAAACAGGAGTATTCTAACATGAAACATTGAATTATGTACTCAGTCCAACAATTATGTAGTTTGGGGAGCAGCAAGATGGCTGTGCTGCTGCTCCACTCCACAACAGAGCTCTGTGTTGAGCGCCACGCTTTAATGGAGTTTTTCTCTGACAACATTGTTTTACAATTTTCAAAGTCTTCAGTGCTGAAGATTTATTTAAAACACACTGGGGATTGCTACAGGCATTCTCTTATTCTGGTCCGACCATGCTTTGAACAAAGCACTGGCTCCTCTTTCTAACATAATCTTTTAAGCTTCAGTCGAGAGTTTTTGTTTTCTCAGTCAAGAGATGAAACATAGAAACATGGAAACATAGACTTTGATGGCAGATAAGGACCACTTGGCCTACCTACTCTGCCCATTTCCCTACCTATTGGATAAGCTGCAGATTCTAGTTAACCAACAGCCTACTTCCTGAAAACCCCCCCACTATAATTGCCTTATGTCTGTCCCATGCATGTTTGAATTCCCCCACCGTTTTAGACCCCGCAACCTCTCCAGGAAGGCAGTTCCATGTGTCCACCACTGTCTCCGTCAAAAAAAATTTCACATTACCCTGAGCTGTCCTCCATCTTTAAATTGTACCCCCTTGTTCTTCCACATCTCTTTTTCTGAAAGATGCTACCTTCCTGGACTTTGTTGATTCCCTTGAGGTACTTAAAAGTTTCTATCATGTCCCTCCTGTCCCTCTTTCATCAAGGGTATACATATTAAGCTCTCTCAGTCTCTCTTCATATGGTTTCTGATGTAGACCCTGCACCATTTTAGTTGCCCTCCTCTGGACTGCTTCCATCCTGTCTATGTCCTTGAGTAGATGAGGTCTCCAAAACTGCACGCAGTACTCCAGATGGGGTCTCACCAACTGTCTGTGCAGAGGGATAACCACTTCCCTTTTTCTATTTGTGATGCCCCTCCCTATGCATCCCAGTATCCCCCTGGCTCTCCTTACCGACTTCTCACATTGCTTACCCACCTTTAGGTCATCTGATATGACTACCCCCAGATCCCTTTCCATTATTGTTGTTGTTAGTACCTCCCCTGCTACTGTGTACTCTTCTCCTGAATTTTTATTTCCCAAGTGCATTACTTTGCACTTCTTTGCATTGAATCTAAGTTGCCATATGTCTGACCATTCCTCCAACTTTGCCAAGTCCCTTCTTATCCTTTCTATCCTCCCTTGTGTATCAACTCAGTAGAAGATCTTTGTGTCATCTGCAAAGAGGCATAACTTTCCTTCCAGACCCTCTGCAATGTCACCTATAAAGATGTTAAAGAGAACTGGACCCAATACTGAGCCCTGAGGTACTCCACTAGTAACCTTCCTTTCTTCAGAATGTGTTCCATTCACTATTACCTTCTGTGTCCTGTTGTGCAGCCAGTTTGCTACCCAGGCTACCACCCTGGGACCCACTCCCAGGTTGGCTAACTTGATTATTAATCTTTTGTGCGGGACTGTGTCAAATGTCTTGCTAAAGTCTAGGTAGGCCATATCCACAGCCCCTCCCTGGTCTATTACTTTGGTCACCCAGTAAAAGAAATTGATTAGATTCGTCTGACATGACCTTCCTGCTGTGAATTCATGCTGCTTTGGGTCTTGTGCCCCACTGGCCTCTAGGTACTCAATAATTCTTTCTTTCAGAAGTGATTCCATCATATTCTCCACCACTGAGGTCAAACTAACAGGTCTGTAGTTTCCTGCTTCTGCCTTGCTCCCACTTTTGTGAAGGGGAATCACATCCGCCCTCCTCCATCCTCAGGTACCACCCCATCCTCCCATGATTTGTTAAAAAGTGTGGTTAGTGGTGTCACTAGGTCCTCCTTTAGTTATTTTAGGATTCTAGGGTGAATCCCATCAGGCCCCATTGCTTTGTCCACCTTGAGTTTTAGGAGTTCTTTCAGGACTCTTTCTTCTGTAAATGGACTGGCGTCAACCCCACTACCCAGAGTACTTCTATTGTTTGGTTTAGCTAACTCCTCCTCCTCTTCTTCTTTTGTGAATACTGAGCAAAAGTATTCATTCAGTATCTCTGCCTTTTCACTGTCTCCCTCTGCCCACCTCCCCTCTCCTTTATTAATCTTCACTATCCCTCCCTTAACCTTTCTATGCTCCCTTGTGTACCTATAAAAGGTTTTATCCCCCTTCTTAACTGAGTTGGCTATCTTTTCCTCGGTTTGGGCCTTTGCCTTTCTGACTGCCTTCCCCACTTCTTTCTGCTTTAATTGATACAGTTCCCTGTCGTGCTCCTTCTGTGATTCCTTATACTTTTTGAATGCAGCCTTTTTCTCCTTAACCTTCCTTGAAAACCTCTTTTGAGAACCATAGTGTTTTTTTATTCTGCTTTGTTTCCTTTATTTGTTTCACACAAAGGCTTGTTGTCTCCATGATGGCAGCTTTGATTTTTCTCCATTGTTCTTCCACCCCTCCTTTCTGGCCATTTGCTAATGCATTCCTCAGGTATTCACCCATGATGCCAAAGTCGGAACTTCTAAAGTCCAGTATCCTTGTCTTTGTATAGCTTGTCTCCATGGTTGTGTTTATTGTGAAGCACACTGTGCAGTGGTCTCTTGTTCCCAGATGTCTACTGACTTCTAAATTTGTGATCCTCTCTCCATTTGAGAGTACCCAGTCTAATATTGCTCCCGCCCGAGTGGGTTCCACCACTAGCTGTCTAAGGCATGAATGAACCCTATACTGAATTAACCTGTATTTTTTTGATGCTGAAGGTTTTTCAACAACTTGAATAAATGTAGTTGCTATTGCCAGAAGCATGGGAGCTGTCCCTGAGTAAGGGAAGGGTGTTCGTGTTTGGACGTTCTTTTATGTTAGTTTACATAAATGTAAAAATGCATTTTCTGGCTCCTGTTCAGGTTTGTGAGACAGATTTTTCTCCTATCGAGAGTCACTTTCTTGGGAGCAATATAAAAACTGAAACATTAATATGCAAATGGCAGCAATTTTTGGTACAGAAAGGCACTTTTATCTTTTGAACAGGTATGCCAGTTGTTGCCTAGGGTGAGGTATCTGGGATGACTATATGGTGCACCTTAGTTATTGCGCTTAGAGAAGCACTTTCTGTTATATTTTACAGGTGTAACTCTGAAGCTTGAAGTGCTTCTGGAGTGGAGGATGACATGAGTACTGATGGAATCTGGTGGCTAAAGCAATGGACACAGAAGGGTGACTAGGATTTTTCCTGAACTGTCACAGAGGGGCAAAATTCACAGAAGTTGGTGGTCAAAGGTGCAATAAGCCTTTTGGAATAAAACAGCCCTTGGAGGGAAAACTAACCTCAGAAATAGAAGTTTGTTACTAAATGTTTTAGGCAGCATGGTAGTTTCTGAGATTCAAACTATTACAGTGACAAACTTAGGTGTACGGACCCCATTGAAGGGACACGCCGCCAGCCTACATTTTCTAAGCCTGCAAGGACGCTGTTATAAGTGCATGGAAGTAACTGATTGTTGGGGTATTTCATCTCCAAAGATCATTTCACTTTTTACCTGCCTGCTTTTCTCTCCCGATAATTTTAATCACTAAGTATTTCAAGATGATTTCTATCAGGTGAACGGTACAGTCTGGCTGTGGGGAGATGCTCTCCTAAAGGTATTTCCGCTCTCCAAGGAAATTGAACTTCTCTACAAATCAAGATTTTAAAGGCCTAAATATGCTGCAGCATATGATACTCCTTTTCATTTGGAGCCTCTCTGAGATGATTAGCTTTCAGTGGAAAATGTCTTGCTGCACCCTTTAGCGCTTGGTCTTTCAGAGAAGGGATAGTGGCATTATTATAATTGATATCTGTAATAATTTTTCAGTCTAAAGAATACTTAAATATTCCATAGGTTGCCACAATTGAACCTGGATCCCTGACCATCATATGGAAATTACTATTAGACCCATAAAACATTCTAACTTTAATTAAATGGAAGGACTCCTTGCTGTATGGAAGCCTACAAAATGAAGTCCTCATTTTTTAATATATCATTATTAGCAAGTTTTACATATCTTTGTGTTTATGTGTGTTTACATGTTTTTGGATATCTGATTTACAGCATGTAGATTTTGGAGTATATCTTCCTGGTTTATGAGATTATGTAGCTTTTTAGAACATTTTCTCTATGGTAAATGTTATAATTGAAAGTAAATTAGGCCTGATGAGCCCACTGGAGGTGGAATATGAGATAGGGACATTATGAAAAAACAATTTCCTTGTATTAATTGAGGTCTGTTTGAAGTTAAATTGATGTCCTTGACAGGATCAAAGGAAATATAGCAGGAAGTTCACAGGTGAATAATTAATTGAACAGTGGGACCCCAGTTTGATACTTATGATGCCAGACACAGCAATGTTAAGTATGGTAGAATTTGGGAGGAGCAGAGTAAAATTAACACTTGCCAGCAAAAACCAGGACAGGATCATGAGCTGGTTGGCATTTGTTTAGCAACTGAATGACAAGATAAAGTCTCTAGGGGGGAAATTGTTTAACCAGGAAAGGCACACTAAGTGGAAGCTTGTTTCCAGGTGTTATCTGGGAGCACAAGGAGGATAAGTGACTTGCTCAGAGTCACACAGTATGCAAGTGGGGGCTGTGGGATTCAAACCCAGGTCTCCAGGTTTGCAGCTCAGAGCCTTAAACCACCATGCTGTACTGCCTCTAAACAGACCTCGGGTCCAACTGGATCTTAATAGCCTTTATAGCCTAAAAGGAAGGCTTTACCCATAGAGGGAGCCAGTGAATGGGTCCAATTTTGCAATTTGCAATGGTCTGAGAGACACCTTTTTGAAGTTCTGGCTAAATTAAGGACTGACTGCCTGGATTGATGGAGTCCTCAAGTAGTGCATGGTTGGGGTTGTTATGCTTAAAGGCTCCCTCAAATAGAATCAGAAAAAATATTGCCATCTGGTAATGATGTTTAAATGGGAATGCCAGTTGTTCATTGCTTTTCCTGATGTGACCGGTGCTGTTTTGGGGAATTTTTCCTGGGATGTCAAGATATTATTTGAGGAACAAATAGAATGTTACAGTAAATTTTAAAAACAAGGGTTTTTACTATTTTTTTCATAAGTCATGAGCACCTGTAGTTTATAGAGACTAAATTAAATCAATATGCCTGCTCTGTGCTTTTAATATATTTTACTTGCTACAAGATTGTAAAATGTCTTATAGTACTGTTTCATAATGACATTAAGTAGACTGAATAAACATAAACTTAAACTAGAACTTACTCAGTCCAACAGATATAAAAAATTGGAGGGCAGCTTATAATAAAAAAAATAATATATATCATTCTCAATGGTTTATTAATAATAATAATAATAAAGGGTGAATGCAATTGTACATAGCTAAAAGAATGAAATTTAAAGAATTAAGGCTAGTAGGTATGGGACAGGACAGGATGTCCCCAAAATTATGAAGATCTAATATGCAACAATACCCAGGAACATAACAGGCAAAAATACCAATTTTAAACTTGAATGACCCCCCCCCAAAAAGGATCAGAATATCAAATTAGGGAACAAAATCCAGATTAGATTGCAATTTATAATGTACCCATTTTTGCCAGCTAACTTGGAAAGAAGGTGGAGGGTTTAAATAATACTGGCCCCTATGCACAAATGGGGTAGCAGTACATGCAAAATGTGCATACCCCACCAGCATGGGTCCACACCAGTGGGTGTGTGCTGGCCGGTATGCACTACTGGCCACCATCTTTCTGTGGCCCCACCCCTCAGTGAGCAGGACTCCACAGGGTGGCCAGGGGCAGAGTCGCAGTCCCAGGTGGGTATCCAATGGGATGCCCAACCCAGGCACAGAGTGGATCGCTCACATCCTTGGGGCATTGGTGCATGTGCTGTGCATATGCATGGCATGGCGATCATGGCACCATTGACTGGGCACACTCCAGGATGGCTGACCCTTCCCCACTCTTCAGCCCTATAGGCAGGGGTGGCTCTGAGGGGTTGAGTTCCAATCCAGTCACAACTGCTGGGGGACATCCATGGGGGCATGCACCTGGTTACAGCAGCATCCCAGCTGCCGTAACCTGCATTCCCCATGCCTGGTGCCCTGCACTGTTGTGAACAGCGCTAACCGCAGCCACTCCCCAGCCACACCCCCACCTGCCCCTGGTGTGTTGCTGTCTGCGTGGTCAGGGGATCAGGTGCATTACAGCAGCATTTCCTCTCTGTGAATGCCATGGGACCCTGCTCCATGACATTCAGTCGTAGTGATGCCAATGCACCTGGTTTCTGCAGCATGCTGGCATTATGCATAGGGTCTGAAAAGTGCATTTCTCATAATAATAAATGGAATCAACCAACTTTGCCGAATTTGAAAATAGTGGGGTATGAGATGTCAACCACAGTTCAGTGATAATTTTCTTAGCACATACCAGAAGTATTAATAGTAACTTTAGTTGCCATCCACTTTTATGGCAGTCCAATGGGGGATGTGTAAGGGGACCAATTGAGAGGGTAAGGGAGATGGAATATCAAACAATTAACTAATCACCCTAGAAATTTCCTCCCAGTAGGGCTGGAGAAGAGGACAAGTCCAGAAAAAATGGATGTGATCTGCTACAGATTCCCCACACCCCCTCCAACATGATCTAGTCTGAGATTCATGAAACTGAGCTGAACTTACAGGGGTCCTAAAAAGTGCATCCGGTGTATTTCCAGGCAAACTCTTTTAAGAAAAATGAAACTGTCAGCTTAACTGTTGACAGGGAGCATTTTTCTCAATCAGAAAACTCACATACCAATTGCAATTCTGAGTTCCAACAAGCTACTATAGAAGACGTAGAGTCTGTTGACAGAGAACTTAAAGCAAAATAAATGACACCAATAAGGTGTGGCTGGAGTGCTCTGCTTTGATGGGCCACAATCAATGTTGTTATCATCGACAGAGTATCAGGAAAACATCTATTAATACAGCGCAGGGCTTCAAGCAGGCACGGGATAGGCATAAGGGAGCAATACAGATGAGTATGAATAGATAGGCCATTGATGGAGTACAGGCCTATGGCACATTCATAAGGTAGAAATAATGGGCAGACTGGATGGGCCTTGCAGTCCTTATCTGCCATCAACTTCTATGTTTCTATGTTTCTATTAACAGGGAATACAGTATGAAAGTGAGTGCAGAGCTGTAATTATCTATAATAATCTGAACTGGTTAAGCCCTAAGTGGCTTGTAAATCTGAAAAAAGTTGTATTCCTTTAACCTCAAAATCCTGATGATAATAAATTAAACCAAACCTGGCCCACCTATGCAAAAAAGAATCCATCCTGTTTAAAGAGTTTCGGGAGTCCCATACCAGTGTGGTTATGAATGTTAATTCATTAGATTGAAGATTTAGTCATACTCTATGCCAGATCCTAAGAGTTACCTGTGTGTACTGGATAAAGTTTGAAAAGGGAACATGACCTGGTGAAAATGAAAATAGAATACCGCTGAGGTCATATAAATCATTAAGAGTAAATTCAATGTCTTTCCAATAAGCTTGAAGAGAATCTGAGACCCAGAGACATACTATCCATATTTGGCATGCTATTGCATACCAACGATGGTTAGATAGGTTAAGTCCACCTTGGTGGTATTTAATCTGGTGTCTGGTAAAAAAGCACAATCTGGGCACCAGAAGAACATAAGGAAGTAAAAGTAGTGAGTCTTCCTCTGTAATTCTTAAAACTATTCTCATTCAAGGTAATAACCTTTAAAGTAGGAGAAGACCCATGAATCACTTAAAGGAAAGAGAAAAAAATACCAAGAAAAGCATAATTATTTAGAGAAAACATGGCCAATCAAGTCCCCCAAAGTTCTTTTCTGGGCAATCTTGATATTAGCAATGTCCCCATCAGTATCTGAGAAATCTTTCAGAGAGAAGTGGATAGAGGAAGAACTGGAGTCACCATCCTCCTCCTCCTCCTCGGTCTCCCCTTGAAGGACAGAATAGCTATTGTGAGTCATCATGGAGCCTTTTCATAAGAATTTAGTTTTTGGGTGGGAGCAAGTGCTCCTGCGTTTCCCTGCAACCACTTTAAACCCATCTTGTGTAAGTGCAGGAGGAGGAGGTATAGCAGAGAGTTGCCGCTCATCTGTAGCATCAGTCTGGGTGGAGGGAGAAGAATCTGGTAAAGGAGACTGCTGAGCCTCACTTATTTTATTTATTTATTTATTTATTGAATTTTGTTGACCCGTTAAGCCCACTGGGCCTAGAAGTCCCCTTTTCAGGGGCGACTGGGGGGAGGGTGCATACAGATGGAAAGCAACTGAAACTGAACCAGATTAAGCTTTGAAGGTGGGGCGACAGTGTCCACTTGGGTGACTGAGAAGCAGCATCAGACTCCATGTCATTAGTAACAGGGATGGGAGCAATGGACAATTCAGTGTCCATCTGATCAGATTCAGGTGTTTGCTGAATGACTGTTTCAGTAATCAAGGATTGTTCTTGATGGGACTTTAGTAGTTGTGCTTTTTGCACCATATCAATCATCCTGATCATAATAACAGCCTTTATTATGAACTGCCCATTGATACTTTCTGCAAGAGTGCCCTAATTCCTCACACAGGGTTAGGGCAGTAATGACTAGAGTAACCCGTCCCCAAGCAAAGTTCACAAACTACTTTATGGGGCGGGGAAGGGGCGCCATGGAGCCCGAGCAAGATGGATGCCTGAGCTGAAAGCTCTGTTTGTCATCTCAGAATAAAGTACTTAAAACACAGTTTCTGGCAAATGCTACTTCCTGGAAGTGCACAGTTTGGTGGTGGACCGTGGAGTTCTCACAGCTGAGAATGAGCAGTCCTTGTAAGGACAAATCAATGCCCGAGGGCAGAAAAAGCAAATCTGTTGTGGGTGCTCCTGCCATGAGGTTAACCCAAGGAAAACCACCCGAACCCATGACAGAGGTTGAGGAAGAAACTTTACAAACTTTGTGATTAAAAATCATTCAACTTATTCAGATGGTCTCAGGCTTGGCTGACAAATTTGATACACTCACCAGTCAGGTTGTTGTTCTTGAAACCTTGATGGAGTTCATTACATCCACCACAACAGAGGCTAGCAGGCATGCTGATGCACCTCTGACAACAGCAGCAACTTGTAACAAAGGAGAATGCATATTTTCGGGTGCATCTGGAAACGTTAGAAAATCAAGCTAGTTCTGCAAACATACACTTGATTGGAATGCCAGAAAGAAGAAAGGGTGATCGTCTGCTCTTGGTTATAGTGGACTGGCTCACTCAACATTTAGGGGAATCTGTCATTAGTCACTCAATACATATTTAGAAGGAATATCAGGTGGCTTCATTGGGCAGGCCTGACAATCCAGAGGCTCCCCGAGCCATCACAGTGGTGATTGATAGTGTGGGTAGCATGGATTTCTTACTGGCTTTAGCTCATAATAAGGGCCCTCTGTTAGAAGATAAACTATTCACATGTACCCCACTTTGAGTTATACCACCCGACAGAAAAAGAAAAGATCTGCTGGTGTACAAGACATGCTTAGAGCTATGGGGATATTTCATGTCATAGTATTTCCCGCCCAACATTGGATTGTTCATGGAGGGAAGGTATTTATTTTCACTGATCCAACTGATGCACTCAAATGGGCACAGAGATATGCTACATTGCCACAAGCTTCAACAGAACAACAGGAATCTTCATCCAAGGACATAGACACTTGATTTGAGACTGTAGTGTTATTTCTTACCCACAGTTGGGGTAGTATAGTGGATAAGTGGCTTACCCCCAGGTAAGGCCTTCTGATGCAATTAATAGGTGTCAATTAGTGGCCACACAAATTTCTATTCCTGGGGTGGCCTGCCACTGTGCTTTTATTGAGACTAATAAGTCTCTGTTAGAAATCGTTAATGTTTACAATGTTACTGTTCTTTATTAGCTTTTTTATGGCTTGTATAAAGTGTTTCTGATCCTCAGGCAATTTTATCTACTTTGTACTATAGGTAGCACATACAGACAATGGGAAAGCATGGTATAATTCTCATTTTCTCTGTTTGTAGAGGTGGAGAGAACATGGGACTCTTTATACAGGAAGGAATTTTCAGAACTGATCCATGCAGGTCCTGGACTCTGTTATGCAGCACTAGTTACTGTGAATATTTTCGATGTTTAAATTCCTATGTTTTTCTTCCCCAATGATGTATCTATGTTGCACCATTCTGAATCTTAACATGTAGTAAGATGTGTGGAGCCCTCACTAGCTTCAATGTTTTTGAATGCTTGGTGTGTGAAGTATTGCTGTATGTGCATTTGTTGTAAAACAATAAACATGAAGAATAAAAAAGCAACAAAAAAAACTACTGAGCCACATCTATGACAGGTTTTGGGCTGTCTGTTATAAAAACAGAAACCACTGTCATTGCCAATATAGAAACTACTTGGTAAATGCTGAGTGCCCAGATCCGTGATCCAGTTTCACATCTTAATAAATTTTGTGGGGAGGCCCCTCCATCAGTCAGGAAAAAACATCACATTTTATCATGCCATTCTGAGTTGAGGTGACCTCCAATGATTTATAACAAGTAAGAATATTGGAGTTATTTGAAATAAATTGCAGGCTTTAAAGCAGCTGAGTGAGGGGATGGGAGAGCACTGGTTTCTTAACTGCATGATTTTGATTGGTCACACAGCAGGGGCCGCCCAACAAAATTTACTAAGATGCATTGTGAATGCAGGGGTTGAGCTTGCCAGACCCTTTACACTGATTCAAATACAGAGTTGTGGCTTTCTTCTAATTGGTGAGATTTGAAGTAAAACACCTTTCAGCCTCTTGTTGGGCAGAGCATACTATATAAGCAAAAAGCCAGAGTGGTTTCCCCACAAGACGGAAAGAAAGCAGGGAGACCACAGCTCAGAATGGCAAGATGAAACATGATGTTTTTTCCTGACCAGTGGAGGTGGTCGGCTTGTTGTGGTGGTCAGGCTTGATCATAATTCAGCGGGATGATAAGACTAAGAACCCCTCCAATGATTTATAACAAGTAAGCAGCGGTGGGGGGGGGAGGGCACTGGTACTTTTACTACATAATTTAGAAAGTGTACACTTGCAGGATGAAATAGGTACACACTGAGAAAGCAAGGTGCTAGTAGTGCCTTATGAAGTTAATGTTTTTTGGTAAAGTGCCAGGGCCCAGATATTTAAAACTTTGCCCTGTGGCTAAATTAGCACTGCTTGGTATGCTAAATTAGCCCAGAACCAATAGCCCACTATATTCAAAAGGGATAGCCCCGGTGCTAAACCTGGTGAATATAGCACACTAAGGAAGTCGGGCAAACTGGGCTGGGAGTGCAGTACAAAAATTGACCGTGAAATAAGACAGCTCTGAATATAGCAACCAGGAACTGCAAACCACAACAGCAGCCCAGTGCACAGCGAAGTGAAGGAAGGTAAAGGTGAACTATGTTGCCAATGTGTGTGCTAGCAAAGGAATGGATTCATTAAAGCTGCAGGCACCAGCGCATGTGAAATTCTGCAAAAGTGTACCATGTTTCCGAAACATTTGCGCGGTGCGAATGTTTGCCAGGGGCAACAATTTGCTATATTCAAAAGGGACATGCAAATGAGCCTACTTAGGCAGATATCCAGATTAGCATCTCATTATGTCCTGATTTGCATGCAGTTTGCCCAGCACTATTGCAGGGTCCCACAGCTCCACCTGTAGGTCAGTCTGGAAGTACAGGGGCTGGATGGATCTGCACACAGCTCCAACTGTAGATCAGTCTGGAAGTGCATGGTGGTATCTGCAAACTACATTTGTACAGAACCACATAGAATATTGTGGCCCAGGGAACTACAAAGCACAGGCACAGGTGGTGGTGCTACATGCAACTGCCAAACTGTAGTTCCTGATACAGTGCACAGCAGACACTACAGTAACATGGGGCCTGTAGTGTGAAGGACACATCAATGTCTATGGTGAGTAGGGCATCAATGACTGCTGCACCTTACACAGTGACAAGCCAGTCTTGCAGGTGTGTACAGACAGTGGACATTACTGTTATGCTGTTGTGCGACCCACAGATGCTGCAAGACTGGCATGGGATACTCACAGTGACATATACATGGCTGGCTGTGTGTGCTGTGGTGTCTGTACAAATGTGTGGTATGTGGCTGGGGGGAGCACATACCACAGACAGGCACACTGGTGTTGGGGTATTCCCAACACTGGACCAATTGCACTGCATGGATTGTTCCAGCCTTGTGGCAGCACCTAGTATGTGGTGAAGACTGACCACCTGTACACCATCCCCTCAACACCCTCCATACCCTCAGTGCTGCATGTGTGTGCTGGATTCTGTTGGTGTCCACTAAAAGGTGGTCTGCAGGTGTGTGCTGCATGGGCACACTGCCATGGTGTCCACTGGGTGTTGGGTCACCACTTACTGCTTGGCATGGCTGGGACCAGTGGCAGATGATGGCATCATAGGAGGTGCCATCAGTGTGCAGCATGTTTATTCCATGTCTGGTTTCTTTCTATGTTTACTATTTACTGGTTAGGGTCACTCAAAGTTTCGCAAAAGTCACGCAAAGCTGCAAAGCTGGTTTGCCCAGACTTAAGACTACCTTTTCCTGGGCAGTAATTTTCACTGCGCAAAATGTAAAGCTGAGTCATGCAAAAACAATTTGCTCAGCGCTAGTGCACGGAATATAGCATTGTGCCTGTATTCATGTACACACACACTCTTTTTGCCCCTTGCATTCATTATACTTTTGCCAAGTGCTAATGCAGTTTGCCTGTGCTATTTAACCTTTTTTTTTTTTTGTACATACTATTTTTCCTCCTCTCTCCCCTCAGCTCTGGTCTCCTCGGGAGTACATGGGAGTCATCCCACTACAGTTTGCTCCTACCTGGTCAGTCCTCTGTCACCCATGTGGCCTCAGTTTACCCCCCAGGTGGGGACAAGGTGGGCTCCAACACCCTGAAATTCTCTGGTGGTGTCGGTCAGGAGGATGCAAGGAGGGTGGCTGTTAATCATAGGCAAGCTCCGGGTCTCCATCTCCGCCGGAGTTGAAGGGTGTTTTTCCCTCTTTCTGGGGAGTGTCTAGTGCCCTGATGTCAAGGGCTTACCACCATCTGCCACTCCCCACCCCTTTGCTATGCCTAGCACCTGCTATATCTCCAGCATCCACCTGAGGTTAGCCGAGCGCTGAATAGGGACCCCTGTCCCTCCTGGGAGAGGAAAGCTGTCCTCCAGATGCTTGATCCTCTCCTTCCCCTGTTGACCCCCAGCAACCAGGGCTCATTCCCAAACCCAGGTCGCCGGCATGGTGTGAGGTGTGGCATCCAGCACCTCAACCCTCAGCGCCACAGGGACGGCCCTATTTAACCTTTTTTATATAGCAGACTCGTGCAAACCTTGCACAAACGGTTTGCGCCCAGCGCAGTTTTAAATATCTGGCCCAAAATACTTTAGAAACAAGATTGTGCTATAAATAGACTTCCGTCCCTTACTGTTCTCCTGTATTAGTAGAGCAAAGAAAAAGAAAATGTGCTGTTATTTATGTCACCCTTTGTAGTATCACTTGAGTGACAATATTCATAAAAACTAAATTGCTGTAATAGCCTAAATCTCCCAAGCCCAGCAGGCTATGTTGTGGGCTGCAGCATGGAAAGGTTCAAACATTTAATTTTGCACAAAACAAAAGCCGCCTCATGTTTGAGATAAAAAGCTGTGCAAGAATGAATAAATGAGTTTTTTTGTCCTTATTAAAAAGAAGTTGGGATTTATTGAGTTAGCTGGTGACACTCGGAACAGAGCTAGGTACTGTGAGTCTAGATTAATGTGCAGACTCTGTTCTGAATCCAGCTTTGAGTATAATGCCGCTCAGAGTAGAATAGTTCTCCATATGTCTCCAAATACCAAGAAATACTCCATGTGGCATGAAATAAAATGAGAGACTGGAAGTGGCAGAATTATTGGCTTGAATCTTACCTGGCGCTCCATGGACAGGGCTATTCTCGGTCAGCACTGAAATGATTGACAGCCCTATCCATGGCATCAAAAGTTTACTGATCCAGTTTTGTTTTGTTTTTTAAAAAAATAATGCCCTCTGTAAATCAAAAGTTTCCTGTTTTTGACAAAAAATGAATTTCTTTGTAGTAAAAGCAGTGCATATTATCTCATTTTATTATCGAAAGGAGCGAGGAGAAATCACCACCGGCCAGGGCATTGGCTGTATGCTCTATCTGTCACTCTCTCTACCAAATGCCTGCACAGACCTCAGTTCAGAAATAACTTCCCCTCCAAAGAAAAATGTGCCCAGCAAATAAAAATCTAAGTAAACAAAGAACACCTATTCTGTGTATAGGATATTTATGGAGCGCCTCTGTTTTGTGCTCTCTCTCTCTCTCTCCCCCCCCCCCCCTTTTTTTTGCTTAAGCCATTTCATTCATTTATTTTATACTGGTGACATGTTAAGAAAAATGCATTAGAAGAAAATATAAAACTGTGTTTTAAAAACAATTCATTTAAGATCCTAAATAACAAATGACTGGAAATGAAATAAAATATGCCTGTATTAGACGAGGACAGCTCTGACTAGCTCCTTTAGGAGCTAGCGGTCTCTCAGTCACTCAGTTTATGGAAAAACCCATCAGTCTGTTACAAAGAAATGAGAGCAGCCACATCTCATTAGGTGTTATTCCACATTCATCAGTCATTTTCTTGTACTCTATGTATAAAAATAAATTGATTTCTTTATGAGGACTATCCTGACATTTATAGATATATATTCTGGTGTTTTCATTATTATAAGTATCACCTTAAATTTAGGAACTTCCTTGTATTAGAATAGGGGCGGATCATGTGAGTTATGAAAGAGGTATAAAAATCCCTCAAATCAAAAGGTTCCTCAGATCAACCTTGTGGAAGGAGAGAGGAGGACATACAGAGCTGCGTATGGTCCCAAGAGACATAGAAGAGAAAGGATCTGAGCTTGTTTATGATACAGCCTATGTAATCACTGCAGGAAGTAGTGTACTGTTTGATTTTTTTTTTCATTTTAGTTTATTAGTTTTAGAAAATAAAGCCACACTTTGGTGTATTTAACCTTACATCTGTTGTTGGTGTTATCCTTATCCCACACTCTATGACAGAGTTCCCTTTATTTATATAAAGGCCTAAATAGTAAGTCTGACCTAAAACATTTTTTTTATTTCATCGCCATGTAGATATAAACATAACAGGCAATTCCCATTATCCCACCCATGGTATATTGTTCCATAATGCTGTACATCGTGATTGCTCAAAATGTTTTTTTCATATATCATATCCAATTTGAATTGTAACTTGAAAATGAGGTCCATCAAAGTCATATTTTTCCCTTGTAGACGTCTTTGACATCTCGCTTGCCATATTGTCCATTTCATACAAACTAAAATGATATACACAATGTTCTTATTGCATTTACCCCATATGGGAGTTAATTTACAGTACCAAAGATCAATATTTCGTAAGTCATGCTTTGGAAACCAGGTTCCTGACAATATTATGCTAACCATTCTTGGTTAGACTGGGCACTCACCTCTCACCTATACAGAATCATTAAATCTGCCCTCAGCGATCACTACCTCATCTTCCTGGTTAGGAAGGTTCACGAGCCTAACCCCACCCCCCCAATAAGCTCCTGCAACTTCATTCCTTCAACTCCCTTGACCTTGATCCACTCTTACAAGCTCTTGCCTTTACTGACTGGGCCCCTCTCACCTCTGCCCCCTCTGTCAACCATGCCCTTGCCTACTTTAAAGAAAAATTCCTTACAACCTGGAATTCATTTGCCCCTATCAACTGAACCAGAGTTCGCAGTACCCATCTTACCTGGATCACCCCAGAACTGCTAGCCTGCCTCCTGGCACATGATAAAGACTGGAGGAAGCATGAGGTTTCCCAACTCCCCACTGACTATGCTACGTACCGTATGTTAAGAAACTCTTGCACCAAAGCTACCAGGCTAGCTCTTTAATCTCAACACACCCTCCAAATTCTGAAAAGTGGTCTACACCCTCTTCCCCCCCCCATGCTTAAAATAAACAACTCCCTTGTTTATGACCCCTGCCTAGTTTCCAAGGAATGTATCTCCTACTATTCCTCATGCACCTCAGCCCTCCTAAAGTCCCTCCCACCTCTCGCTTTCATCTCCTTAAGCACCCACCCCTCCTCTGCCACCCCCTCCTTCTCCTTCACAGCAGTCACCCCTGATGAAACACTAAATGCCAGTTTTTCCCTTAATCCTTCTAAAAGCTCCTCACCTGATGATCTTGACCCAAAGCTCCCTTTCCTCTCAGCCCCAGCAATAGCCTTCCCCCTCTCATTAATCCGAAACCTCTCTTTTTCATCCTCATTTGTCACTTTGCCAGAGTAACATGCTGTGGTCCTCCCTCTTCCCAAGAGTGGAGACCTTACCTCTCCAGTTAACTTTCATCCTATCTCCCTCCTCCCCACCCTTGCTAAACTCCAAGAACACTTGATTCTCTCCCAACTCACCTTCTTTTTAATTGACTCCTCCTTCTTCACCCTGTTCCAATCTGGATTTCAGAAAAATCACTCCACCACCACTTCCCTGCTTAGGCTTACTGACTCCATCCTTACTGGGATAGACAACGGCCTAATCACCTCTGCTATCTTTGTCAACCTCACCAAGGTTTTCAACACTATCTCCCATGATCTTCTATTAAACTCCCTCTCAGCAGCTGGCCTGTCTCCACCCTCCACAACCTGGTTTAGGTCCTACCTCACAGGCAGAACACAATCTGTCTAGGTCCAGGATTCTATCTCCCCTCCCCATTACCACTGGAGTCCCACAGGGCTCAGTGCTCAGTTCCATTCTCTTCTCCATCTTCCTAAATGATCTCCCATCAGTCTGTTCCCCCTCCTCCTCGATCCATACGTATGCCGATGATACCGTCCTGTATACCTCTGGCAAATGCCCAGCTGCTGTTGCAACCACGCTACAGCATGACTTCCACGAGGTTCAGCTTTGGTTTACCTCCCAACAGCTATTCCTAAACACCAAGAAGACAGTCTCCATGACCTTTGGCACTAGTTAGAGACTCTCTAGGCTCCCTGGCCTGCCCTCATTCCACACCCTGGATGGGACAATCTTAGAGGATACCACCTCATTCAGATAATTTGGGGTTTGGCTGTACTAGCACCTCAACTTCTCTGGACATATTAATGCCATCCTGAAAAAACTGCGCCCCAAACTTGGTGCCTTATATCAGAACTATAGTTGCATCCCTCCTATGACCAGGAGTGAACTTGTCCAGAAGATGATACTCCCCATTTTTGACTACTGCAACATAATCTATGGTGCCACTCCCAAATCCTCCCTGTCCAGATTGGACTCTCTCTTTAACTCCTTCTGTCACTTCACTCTCGATGCTCCCTCCTAGACTCATCATTGTGCTCTCTGTCATACACTGTCCTTTTCCCCACTCACAAGCAGGCACCTCTCTCATTCCATCAAGCTCACCTCTAAATATTGACTTGGAGAACTCCCTCCTTACCTCAACACTTCCCTCTCTACTCCTCCCCCACCCTCTCAGTCCTTCAGAGCTACTGATACTTGAATTCTGACAGCCCCTCACCACTCCACTATCATCGGCCAGTCTGGTTTTTCCTATTGCTTCCCCAAAGTCTGGAATTCCCTCCCCCTCAAATATGCCACTCCACCTCCTCCTTCTCCTTCTTCTTCCCAGATCTATCCCACACAATTACCTCTCCCCTAGCTGCTCCTTCTATAATCCCCCTTGACTTCCTCCCATCACTCTGCTCCTCTCTAGACCACCCCAATTCTTCCATCCCTATAATATATCCCCATTGTCTCTTCCCCCTCTTCCACTTCCAATCTTCTCTCCCTACCTCTCTCCTGCCCCCCACCTATCTATCTTCTCTACCTTCCCTCTATCTTCACCTTGTTCTTGCCCCCTGGCAGGGTTCTTAAAATCCTGAAGGGGTCCATTTTTGTAGGAATGTTTTCCTCCTCCCTTTCTCCACCCCTTCTTGTTCACCTTGATTCTGCCCCCTGGCAGGGTTCTCAGCATCCTGAAGGGGTACTTTTCTTGGCATGTTTCCCATCTCCCTTCCCTCATCCCTTCTTGTTTGCCTTGTTTCTGCCCCCTGGCAGGGATCAACATCCTGAAGGGGTACGTTTCCTGGTCTGCTTCCCTCTTCTCTTTCCCCACGCCTTTCTTCCCCCCTTCAACACCCACACACCTCCCCTTCTCTGCTGCACTTTTCTGCTAACCTGCTGCCCCAAACCAAAAATTGCACTTGAATTTAATTTGCACTTCTGGTTGTAATGTTGCTTATTGTATTGTTTATGTTTTTGCACACTAGCTCGCCATAGACCAAACTGTTTGTATTGTTTGTATACAATCTGCTCTACTTAATTCTTAATTGTATGCCATTCCAATTGTGTAAATTATGATTCTGTATCACCTCTGTGTTTTGCGTAAATTGCAATTTTGTATAACCTTTGAGTTTATTCCCATGTAACCCCCAGGTTGCACCGTGAGATGAGCAACTTGTTGTTCAGCATGCCCTCCTGGTGAAACATTTCAATAAATAAATAAATCAATAAACATATGCCATAAAGATTTAATAGAAGGGTATTCAAAATACAAGTGTGCAATTGTTTCAAGTGTATCTGTACATCTCTCTTCTGCACCTTGGTTTTTGTTTATGGTTACTTCTAACATTCAATTTCCCAAGCTACACATCCATACTGTATCTCTCATTTTCTTGGGTATTCTTTTTCTAATGTTGCACTTAATATAGTTTTACTATCTACCCCTTGACTTCCAGGGGAAACTGGTTCCTCATAAAATCTCTGTGACACTATTGTTCCATAAAATTGATTTCTTGTCAAGCTGTTTATTTCTTCTTTTATGACTTTCCATTGGTTTATGTACTCTATATTCCTTTTGTTTCCTACCTTTTTGCCGCTGCAGTGGGTGAAGCCTGCAGATGTTTTGCATGTACAAAAGGAGTGATGTCATGTTTTCTGTCCATGGAACTGACCAAAGGTGTAAATAGTCTCCTCCACCTTATCCTCCTCCAAGTAATGTTTTCCGCCCTCAAATAAAGATGCTTTCATGTTAGTCAATGGTTGCAGGGCACTATTTTCTTACTTAAATTGGAGGTACAAGAACTGGAATTTGAGTAGTGGGAGGAAGCATTAGTTTGTTTTGGGGGAGTCAGATCCACCCCCACTTCCACCTGAGAAGTTCCTAAAGATCCACACCCACCTTTTTTTGGTTCATGTGGTAGGGGCATGAGGTGGATCTATCATGTTGGAACAATTGACTATCAGAGCTGCCTGGGGAAGTCATTAAGGAGTGCCTGAAACTGCATCTAGGCATATCCCCCTTCCCCAGCACACACACACACGCACACACACACACATAGACATCATGATTCTTTTTTTTTAACTCTAAACATGTCAATATTTGGCTCTAACAGTATGAGCAAGTTGGGCATAAAAATAAAATAGAAAAACAATGCTCAAGCAGGTGCCTTTTCTTTTGTCAGATACATGCAGACAGAATGTCCCAAATCCTGTATGACAAGTCCATTATATGGATGTTTTCCATGTAAAACAGAAATTGTGTTAATGTCATGTCTGTAGCATCATTTGTAGCCAGTAAACTATTATTTACATAGGTACCGGAAATGGACAGGTTTTAATTCAGAAATCCAGTCTTGATAAATGTGCTTTTTTTAGCAGTTCTGTAATATTTATGTCTCTCTGATGTAAGAGTGCATAGCACAGAAATGAAAGGGTTTCTGTAATTGATTGTTGTTTGCATGAGAATTGGGCATAACAGTGGCATGCAAAAGTGAAGTTTAATAATTGTTTCTTGGCCATTCTGGGATCTGAAGTTTAACAGTAATGTGTGAAGAGAATAAAGTCTTGTGTTTTGTGCATTTGAATAGGTTTAGTGCTGTGACGTTAACAAAGTGCCATGGGCACCTGGAAAGGAAGGAGATACTACTGAAATAAATGCTATTCTGATGATTTATTTATTTATGTGTAAGATTTTAAATGTAGTTCTGCCTAAGTCACAGACACATAAGCTATAACAAGTACATTTAATGATGGATGTATTAGTCAAAGCTTGTAGTAGCAAAATAAAGCAAGAAAAATAATGTATTGTGTTTTTTTCTTTTCTTTCAATTGTTTAACCAGGAGTGGCACACTATGCTGAAAACTTGTTTACAGGGGCAACCTAGGAGCACATGGAAGTTAAATGACTTACTCAAGGTCACCCAGTATGCAAGTGGGGGATGTGGGATTCAAACCCAGATCTCCAGATTTGCAGCTCAGAACCTTAAACCACCTTGCTATACTGCCTCCCTAGTTATGGCAGTCATCTGTTTTATGGTTCATGATGTTGGTGTAGTAAGCAGCGATACATTGCATAGCTGTTGAAAAATGTCAATAAGTAGGTCATGCAACAGATGTGCTGAGCAGTTACTGAAGCAAGAAATGTATTTAGGATAGTAAAATTTTTCTGATAAATGTGTGACATTTGCATTTCAGATTCAAGGAGGTCCTTATGGGGTGTCAATGTACAATATACAGTAGTTATAGTTTTCAATTTGTGTGAGTAATTGCTTTGTACTACCACTGTTACTAAATTTAAATTATTCTATGAAGGAAATTAAGTTTATGTAACTGTATTAAAAACATTTACTTGTCCATACAATGTAGTGCATTAAATGATGTTGCTAGGTTAAGAAGTCACATAGCTACAAAAGAGATGAAAACAATGAGATGCATAGGAATTTGAAAAAAGTATACATTAGCAGAAGTGTCATGACTTCATCATTTTTTTATAGTTTCACTCTAGATTTTAAACATTACCATTTTTTACACCTCCTCATAAACAGTACAGCTGTCATTTTTTACATCCTGCTCAAAAATGTTTTTTTTGGTTTTTTATTAGCATCTGTGGTGCCAAATGGCACAGTCACTGTGTAAAATCACCTTTCGACTAATGAACTGATAGTGTCACTGTTCATGCAGTGGGGTCACAAAAAGCCCATGCTGAAAACTTGGAGTGACAATACCAAGAAATGCCCAGGGCATCAGGGTTTCTGACCATAACACCACACCCTGTAGGGACTGACAGGCATCAGGGGTGTGACTTGGGATTGTCAACAGTAATGCTCATGCCATTCCACCCCCATTCCCACCCTGTGGCCAGTAACAGGTATCAAGGTGTGCCTTTGACTCCTTAGCCCCAAAGTTCACTCCATTCTCTTATACTGTACCCATTCCAGTGCATTTCCTTATGAAATGGGGTGAGCGTAAAGTTTGAACACCCCAAGGCACGTCTCAACACTTGTCTGTGTCTGCAGGGTAGGGTGAGGTGAAATGGCTTGAGCATTATGGGCAATGACCCAAAGGCACACCCCAATGCCTGTCCATGTCTGCAGGGTGGTGGTGGTGGTGGGGTTGGTGACACTTCAATACTTCACTGCCATTCCTATTCTGCCTGTCTGTCTGTCTGTCTCTCTCTCTCTCTCTATATATATATATATATATATATATATATCTCATACGTATATGTAATTATCTATCTTTCTATTAATTGCATGAATCACTATTTTTACCTATTTCTAAAACAAACATGCATATCACATCTGCCTGCACTATGAGCACATACTTATGAAACTGTGCACTTCTGCAAAGACCCCATACTTTCCTAATATTCTCATTATTACAAGCATAACTACTTTGCCCTTATCAAATCAATCCCCTCTGAAAGTTACTATCACATTTTTTCTGCTAACAGTCCATCATTACACCTGACTTTCTGACATCAACACATTGCTTATATATAACTTACATCACCTCATGGACAAAAACCCTATTTCTAAAAAAAAAAAAAAAACTGTGTAAATAATCTCAAGGCTGAACATATGCCAACCATTACTTTTTCATGTACTGCCACCTTCTGTACCATCATGGGGATTTGCATATGTTTCCAATGATGCTTTGCATTATTGAGGTATGTGCAATTGTGTTTTCTTAAAAATGTGGCTGTCCGGCCAATATTATCTGGGATAACACATACATCAGTGGTATTTGCTTTGGGGTTCTTTTGTAAACCTGTATTGCTTCCTATTCCTTCCATTAAAATGTACACTTCCATATATTTTCCTAATAATGTGTATGCCTTCCTTAGAACAGAAACTAAAACAAATCTTACTACTTACAAATCATTGTGTTGTATCTCCATACCTCCTTAGCAATTCCACACAACTTCACTAACTTCATTATGCTGCCGTGGTGGATCTGACCAGATTTTGTTTCTTGTGTCCCCATTGTTGAAGTCTGGGAATGGTCCATTCATTTAGAAGTGGTGTCCAAAAAATGTCTTCTTTGTTCAAATGGGGCTTAACATTTGTGCATATAAAAATACTCAGAAAAAAACTATTGGATGTACCATATTTAGGCCTCCCTCACATACTGGTCTATAGGCATGTCATCTTTTTACTGGATTGAAGTGACTCCCCCAGAGTAATTGAAAAAAATGCATAAGAGTTTTGTTTGCATGTTCATGGGTGCTGGAAAAAAAAACACATGCCACATATAGGAAAATTGGTATTATAAAAGTTCTTAATAGATACACTTTTTTCTTTTGTCACAGGCCATGACTTCCATTTTGTTATTTCAGCATGTTTTATCCTGTATTTACTTTTCCAGTTTTCTTACATCACGCCACCATAACCAAAAGGAATCTCTAAAATCTGTAGTTGTCCCTTTGTGACCATGATATATTCTATTCCTGTCTCTGGAACATCTCCTAAAGCTAAAATTTCACTCTTAGTTATATTTATTTTTATTCCTGTTACTCCAGTTAATTCCTCAATCATTTTCAATGCCTGTTCCCCTGAGCACAGATCTTCCAGAAACAAAACACAATCATCTACATATGCAGAGGTTTTCTGTACTGTATCCCCTGAATGTAACATTATTGGCCTTATTTCTTGTTGTTCTTCTATCCTTCTTAATATTGGTTCCAAACATAATATATAAAATTAGGGGACTTAAGGGACACCCCTGCCTAACTCCATTACTAAAATACAGTGGGATCCCTAGTTGCCCATTTACCAATGGCAATAGTTGTGCTTCTGTACATAAAAATTTGATAAACTGTATAAAATGTGATGGAATCCCATAATTCCTCAATACTGCCCATATATACTAATGATGTATTACATTAAAAGCAGTTTCTTAATCTAATGAAAAAGGCATAGCCTTTCAACTACATATTTTCTCCTCTCTCTACTATTTCTCTGAAATACAATATGTTTTGAGTTATACTCCTCCCTGGTATGGAGCATGTCTATGTCTGCATAACTACTTGTTGTGCCACTATAGCTAATCTTTTACACAATATTTGTCTGCCAATATCTTATAGTCAGAAGTAAGGAGACTCAATGGTCTTCAGTTATGTAGTGTTTCTTTGTCCCCATTATTGTGTATGAAAAACATTACCCCTCCTGCATACTGCTAAATGTCCTATTTGGATCACAAAATTGTAAACCACCTGTAACACAGGTGTTAATACTTTTTCAAAGATTTGATAGAATTCATTTGGTATACCATCTGTACCTGGGGCTATCTCTGTAGATAAGAAATGTATTGCTTGTCTAATTTCTGTTTCCTGTGTATTTTCACACATTATTTTTTTTTTTGTCTTTGGTATTTCTGGTATCTGCAATTGCTTCAAAAATTCATAATGAGTAGGGTCCCTCTTTCTTCTGTCACTGAATATTTTTTTTTGTATGTGATCATGAACTATTTTATTTTTGACAAGTCTGTCTGTGTGGCTCCCACTCTGATCTGTTAGTTCCAGATCTGTTCTATTAGTTGTTCTTTCAGTATATCTATTAAAAGAGTTCAAATGGAATTTGTTTCACTGTGTCTCAAACTTTTGCTACATTGCCAGTGATTTTGCCCTTGTTGTATTGGTATTCATACATTCCTTGTTTAATTTCATTTATTTGGATTGCTTTATCCTCCCCAGTTTATTTTGCTATAAATAATAGTTTCAATAGTTTGGCTTGAAGACTTAAATGCTTTTTATTATCCAAGCACATCACCAACTTTGTCAGCACCTTAATTTGCCTTATATTGCAGATATCTCCCAGTCTTCATATGGTAAGCTGAATTTGTGTATTGCTGACAAACCGTTAACCCCTACTTCATGGCAGGTGATTTCAGTTAATCACTTGGCTGACCTTCTGTCTGATGGTAGCTTTATTTCTATGGACACCTTTTGGGACAAGTATGGTCAGTCTTCGAATTTTGTTTTTAAATATTATCAATTAAGAAATTGTATCCTAAAATTTCTAGGTCGCCCTCCCTGGCCAAGGAAGCAGGCATGTTTTTTGATTCTTTGTCAACCCTAGCTCAGCAACCTACTCCTGTTTCCCTCCTTTACAAAGGTATTAATGAATGTTTGTCTGACAAGGTTTCTCTCATCACATTTTATTGGGTGAACACCTTTCATAGTGACAGATCTGATTCTTGCTGTTAAAAAATTTGGACTGATGTTTATAAGTGCTTAAAGCAAGATCGATTACATCTCCTACAGTTTAATATTCTTTATAACATATATTACTATCCTATGCATTTATACAGAATGGGGAAAATTTACACCTAAGCCTGTCCTAGGTGCAATTATGCGGAGGGTACTCTTTATCGCTTTGTTTGGCAATGGCCCCAAATTTGTATTTTTGGGGATTCCATTAAAAACTGTTTAGACCCCCTTTTAGGTTTGACTGAACATTTTACTCCTGAAATCTGTATTTTAGGAGATTATGGCCCACCATTATTGGGACTGAGGAAGGCATATATGGCTTTGATTTCTGCAGTGGCCAAGTTGTTAATCCTTCACCATTGGAAAGCTGCATCTCCCACTACTTGACTAGAATGGGTTCAGGAAATATTATTTGCTCTGAATGCAGACAGATCTATTGGCTGTTTGTTTCATACTGTACCTAAATATAAAGAGCACTGGGAAAGATTATACTCTCTGTTACTAATGATTCAGTCATTAGTGATTTCTTCATCTATGTATTTGGTTCTGATACCAGGTAAGATACCGGAAGAATACGTATGACTATTATCAGGTACAACCTGGGAGAATTATGGAATTTACATCATCTGCACAAATATAATTAAAAGAAACACCAAATCTGAAAAAAGGCATCAGTGTGAAGTAGCACATACAGCGGCATGAATAACAAAGGGAAACACAAGTGCAAAAATCAAATTGCAGCATATGCAATTTGTACGAACTTATAATGCATAACAAAATTGAAAAGAAAACAATGGTATTTCATCCTGAAATGAAAATACTAATATGACAGTGAATGAGTAACAGTAAGAGAGTCAAAATCAAGGGAACAAAATGACAAAAAATACGGCAGTGAGGAAGAGTAACCTCTCACAGAAATATAAGTGCGTTGCTTATGTGCAAAATACATGCCACATGCTTAATTGTGCAATGTTTACATGCAGTTAGCATACACAATGTGAACCTATGCGAACCAGGTCTAAAAAGCACATCTGGTTTGCATGCTGCAAGCTTGACATGTGTGCAGTAGATAAGCTGGTGTGAACTTCTAGAAATCACATCAGGCTTACATGTTGCACACTTGAAATGAGTACAACTAAGTTGGTGCAAATCTCATCAAAAAACACATCAGTTTCTATGTCTCATACTACTGTTAGCGTTTAGAGCCATTAAAATACCCTTTTCATTGATTTCCCAATAAAATTTGGAAAACTCTTTAAGTCTGATCCTTTTGCAAGTTATTTAATGGCTTTTGATTTTTGTCATTAAATTGCCATTCATTTGAAAAGTATTGTTTGCATGCTGCATTAAATGCCTAGGATATAGTCAGCCAACATCCCCCATTCCAGATGTGTGAAAATGGGCCTCTGTGTTGTGAAGCCTGACCTTTTTGTTTTGGGCCATGGAAATCCCCTTATGCACTTTTGCTGCGACAAATGTATTTCTCCATGACTGTTATAGCTCACTTACTTTCTCTTTATCATTCTGTTTGGAGCATATACACTATGGCCATGTTCAGCACTCTTTGTGCTGAGTAGGGTCTTGGAAGCATGCACCATACCTCACATTGTGTCACTGAAATGAGGGACATGAACACTCAAAATGAGGGACAATGAGGGACACTAACCCTCATGATCATCAGGACACATCCTGAAATATGGAGATACAGTACCTCAGAGCACAGCAGAAACCATTGTATTTACTTGTACTGATGTTAGCCCCTGAGAATTAATTTCTACCATAAAGCAGTGGTGCCATTTAGGTAGGGCAGAGGGGGTCAGTCCCCCCCCCACATTTATGCCTAGGTTGTTCTTATGGTGTGGCAATCATGGCATTACATTTGGATTTAATCTTTTGCACAATAAGTGCCCCCCTGGCCTGTGCTGTGTTCACACTGTAGGTGTACTCCTGACTCGACTGTGTCTGTATTGTGTTGTCCTCTCTCTCAAACTATTAGTGGCGGCACCATCATATGTAACATGGAGGAGCTCCAGCTAAGCAAGACCACATAAGTCATGTGAGTGGGACTCTGTCTTTCCCGCCACAGAATAGACAGGCTGCACACAACAGCTTGGAGGAGTAGGTGAGCACTGAACTCTCAATAGCAGTGTTGTGGTGGAATATTTTTTTTGGTCTACTCTTAGTGGGTCTCCATCTCCCTTGGTGGCTGAAGGGGCTGGGGGTGAGCTAGAAGCTAACTTGAAACTAGGCTGCCTACTTTCTCTACTAGGCTCACCTCACAAATAAAACAGCACTCTCCCCCATGTCAGCAAGCTAGGCTTCGCAGCAGCAGTGACAGCAGAGTGGGAGGCCTTCATAGGCTTGATCAATGCAGTGCAGTAGCAGCCACGGCAGCAGCCAAGCAAGGGGCAAGCAACAAAGGTTGAGTTGATTCGATTGATGAGGTGACTTGGTCACAGACCATATTGGGGACCTGGGAAGGTTGGTTCTAGCATTCTACTTTACAAGACACTAGTTAGGCCCCATCTGGAGTACTGTGTGCAGCACTGGAGGTCACACCTTCACAAGGACATTAACCAAATTGAGTCAGTCCAGAGAAGGGCAACCAAAATGGTGCAGGGACTGCATCAGAAGACATATGAGGACAGATTAACGGAGCTCAATATGTATACCCTTGAGCAAAGGAGGGAGAGAGGTGATATGATCGAAACATTCAAACACCTTAAGGGCATTAACAAGGTGAAAGAGTCTAATATGTTTAAATATAAGAAAAATAGCAGGACAAGAGGACACAGCATGAGATTAGAGGGAGGCCGATTAAGGGGGAATGTGAGGGAATTCTTTTTCTCAGAAAGAGTGGTGGATGCATGGAACAGCCTGCTTCAGGAAGTGGTGGCTAGGAATACAGTGCAGGGCTTCAAACAGGCATGTGATAGGTATAATGGAGCAATACAGATGTGTATGAATAGATAGACCACTGACAGAGCAAAGGCCGACGGCACATTTATAAGGTAGAAAAAGAAATGGGCAGACTGGATGGGCCTTATATGCCGTCAATGTCTATGTTTCTATACTTCTGTCAGAAGGAAGGAGGAGGAGGAGTGGACTGAAAACTGGACTGATGACACACTGGGCTAGGCTGCAGGTTCTGGCCAGATGGCCAGGCAAGTAAAAGTACATAATGTTTTTACGGGGGAATTGGGTAAGGAGGAAGGACTGAAATATTGATGTGTTTTTCATGTTTTTGCTCCTTTGGGTGGCTTCACAACCCATATGGAATGGGTATTGAATGGAATAGAGTTGAATAGAGAAATTGGTACAAATCTTTTTGGGGGGGCGGGGGTCAGAACTTCAGCCAGGAAAAAAATTGGTTAGTAACTGGGTGGGTTTAAGCCCAAATTTGATGCACTGCTGTGGGGTATATACAGATGAATCTTATACATTTGAATTTTTCTTGATTTGCATATCACTTTTCAGTCACAGAAAATAAGTTGCACATTTTAAAGATGTTACAGACATTCCAGAGCTTGCTGCCTAGGGGCTAACTAGCACATGGCCTCCACTGGTTGTTGGCTCAGCCCAGCTGAAATCAGAAATTGTGCCCCTACCATGAAGTCTAAATTTACAGGACATCCTCTGTGTGAGCAACATGTTTTCCATGAGGGATGGATGAGGGGTAGAGCAGTTTTCAGGGTTAAAATGAGGGCTGTCCCTTGAACTCAGGGACAGTTGAGTGGTATGGTATGCACAGACTATTGGACCCCCACTATAGTCAGGCATATGCCCCCCACCCCACTCCACCCCCCAGTGAAGCTGTCCTCACATCCCCACACTCAGGTATATTATGACATAGGGCAAGGGAGAGTGAAAGGGTGTGCTCCATTGAAATGAATGAGGGTATCTTTTAATTACTATTTTATTTATTGTTGATGGAGAGTTAGAGATTAATGAAGTCCACCGCTCAACTAACAAGGGTCTTGTTTGTAAAACAGTGGCCTTCATTATTCTCCAACTCACCATCATAATGTATAAAATAGTAATAAAAAATAACTCCATTCATTTCAAGGGGTACGCACCAGCACTCTGACCCATGGACATCATCCCTTAAAGACTCCTACTTCTGGCTCCCTAGTACTCAGGTAAGAGACGTTTGACTTATATCTATTTATTTATTTTAAAATGTTATTTATTTATTTAAAATTGGTAACTGGGAAAAGCACACTGAGCCGAGACTCATTTCCAAGTGTGACCTGGGGTAGGTGAACATATGAGAAGACAGAAAATTATGAGCAAATGCAAAAAAAAATACACAATTATTTAATACACATTATACAAGTCAAATTACAGCATGATGTCAGGAAAAAGAATAAAGTCAAAATACAGATACAGGTAGCAATAGCAGCTACAGGCATATTTCAGAAAGGTATCTAGTTTGGATAAACACCCTGTTTTAGCAGTACAGGGGACTCAGTTCTGCACCAGGATATGTGGGGGTGGGGAAGGGTAAGTTAAGAATGTCAGACATCAATTAGGGGGAGGTTGCCTGGGTAGCAGTGGGGCATGGCAGCACTGAGGGTGCTGAGAGGAAAGGAGAAATCTCAGAAGACTTTTGACTGTGAAGAAGGAGGAGGGTATGTGAAGGTCAGAGGGAAGTTTATTCCAGAATAGTGGTAGATGATAAGAGAAGTCTGCTTGGCCAGTGGATGAATGGGAACAAGGGATGGAGAAGGTGCAAGGTTCTCTGTGGCGGAGAGAGTATGTAGAAGTAGTTTCTTGGGAGAGGCAGGAGGAGAGGTGGGGGGAGAAACCTGAACCAGAACTTGGCAACAAGGGAAGCACAGTGAATCATCCTCCTGTAAGATAGTGGTGTTAGAGAGAGAGAGCAGAATAGAGAAGACAGTGGTGAGTGAGGTGAGGGGAGGCAGACTTAAAATGGCAGAAAGAATTTAGGAGTGTATTCTGTCTGTAGAGAGATATAGCTGGAGCTGTGCCATAGACTACATTGACATAATCAAAAAACAGGTAGAATCATTTTGGATACCAGCTCCTGATGGGTGGGTAGAAGCAGACTATCTTTGTTGTGATATAGGACAGCTAGTTTAGGTATGAGTTTGGAACAGATGGCATCAATGTGGGTTGTGAAATTGAGGTTGTTTTCCAGCCAGACACCTAGATATTTAAAAGCTGGGACCATCTCTTGGGGGGAGCCATCCAGAGTGGAGAAAACTGGAGGGGGGTCTGGGGGGTGGCCAGTTTCTGCCTTGAGCTGAAAATCATGGCTACCATTTTTTTGTGTGTTTATTTTCAGTTGGTTGGCCTGAAACTATAACTGCACTCTGTTGAAGTCTTGCTGGAGAGGGGATTGCACGCTGCTGGATGAGGGACTGGAAGTGAAAATAACAGTGTCATCTGCATACATATGCATGAAGGAGGAGTTGCAGACAGAGGGGAGGTCATTAATAAATAGGGAGAATAGGATGGGGCCAAGGATGGAGCTTTGGAGGACATCAGTTAGGATTGGAAGGGGGAAGATAGTGCATCTCCTATCTGGGCAGATTGCTACCTTTCATTTAGATAGCAGTGAAACCAATTGACAGTTTGGTCAGTGAGGCCAGGAAGGGTGCCATCGATGGTGAGAAAGGTGGGGGGTGAGGGGAGATGGGTGAGTCTTTGCCGTAAGCTGAAAGTCCCGGAGACAGTTTTCTTAGTATTGAAAAACAGTTGGTTAGAGCGGAGCCAGTGCTGAATGGCATTGAAGTCCTCCTGGAGTGTAGATGGCACTGCAACAGGGGAGGGGCCTGAAGCATAAAGGACGGTGTTGTCCACATACATGTGAATGGATGTGCGTGGGCAAACAGAGGGCAGATCATTCAGGAAGATAGAGAAGAGTACTGGTCCTAGGACTGAGACTTGGGGGATGCCGGTAGTGACCGGGAGGGGGTTAGAGGTGTGAGTACCAATCTTTACCACCTGGGATCTACCAGTCAGGTATGAACTAAACCAACTGGTGGCAGAGTCCAAGAGCCCGGCCGTTGTAAGTTTGGATACAAGTAGGGAGTGGGAGATGGTATTGAAGGCCTTTGCAAGGTCGATGAAAATTGCTGAGGGGGTGTGCCCTTTGTCCATGCCTGTTCCTCCTGGGGATAGAGATCTCTGACTTGGGGGTGGAACCAGTCATTTGGACTGATCATCACACCATAGGGTTCAGTTTTGGAGCCCCCCCAAATGGGCCTACCCCTTTGGAGATGGTCTGGTACCACCCTTTAAGGGGAGTTACCCAAGATAGTCTGTCAGTGGTTCTGGACCTATCGAGATTGCTGGGTGAAAGCACAAGTTCAGTGTACCTTATACTATCCTATAATAAGGCAGTGGGAGATGCCTTGGACTTGGTTGCTCCTGTTTGCGTTTGACCTCTCACTCTTCACCCAAGGTCCCCTCAGTATAATGGGTCCTTGAAGGAGTTGAAGCAGGTTGGTTGAAGGCTGGAAAAAGCATGGCGGAAGTCCAGCCTGGATGCTGACAGGCTTAGATTGATGGAACACTATAAGGGCTATCAATCAGAAATCACCCATAAGAAGGCAGAGTTCCTGTCCAGGGAGATTTCTGCTGTGCAGAATTGACTGGCTCAACTTTTCCGAACTGTTGACAGATTGTGCAATCCAATCTTTCTCCAGTCCAGAAGAGCTTTTCTCAAATTAAGTGTGATGACCTAGCTTGGTTCTTCGCAGATAAGGTTGCCAGCATCAGGTCTGGAATCGGCCTAGCTCTCTCTATGAGGGGCTGTGGAGGTCGATGGAAGGTAACGAGCACCCAGTCATTCTGGATGGACTTCAGCCAACTGGAATTTATGGACATTGTGAAGATTGTCTAGACTTTGTGCCCAACCTGTTATAGTTTTGGATCCGGGCCCTACCCCCTCCTTTAGTGGGGTGTGTAGATGTTATCTGCCTGATCCTAGCTGAAATTGTATGGAGATCCTTGAAGAGGGGAGTCTTTTCAGACCCCCTAAAGGAGGCAGTTATTTGACAACTCCTTAAAAAACCCTCCTTGGGAGAGATCACGTGATGTCTTCAGCCTGAGCAGATGTTCGCTGACTCGGTTCCCCCCGAACTCTCCAAAATTATAAAAATTGTAAGGTTTGATTCAAGATTGATCACTCAAAACCTTATTAATAGTTGACCGAAACTGAGAGGATTCGAGAGAAATTATTAGAGCAGCTTTTAATATCTAAGAAGTGAAAATGGATGCCGAAATGCGTCAGGCTCTCCCGGCCCGGACACCGCCGCAGACGCCAGACAAATCGGCAAAGAGAACCAAGACACAGACTGCAACCCCTAATAAGGCAGCAGTGTCAGCTAGCAACTCTGTTCCCCTGTTGGAAGACACGTTCTTGGTAGAAATGGCTGGCATTAAGGACTCTTTTAAAGAATTTGCCCTAGACCTGAAGAATATTCAAGCTGAATTGAGGGAAACGAATAAGAAAATATCAGATGTTTCTGCCCGCACATCCTCGTTAGAAAATTGGCAGATAAGATTAGAGCCAGACGTGGTTTCATTAAGGCAGAGGCTGGCTAAGGTTGAGAGTAAACTAGAAGATCTGGAGGGGAGGAACAGGAGGAATAATATTGTGGTGTTTGGGCTGCCTGAAGAAGCCAAAGGATCAGATATAATTCAGTTTACACAGAAGCTTTTGGCCAAAATAGCTGGTCCCCCACCGTAATCCACAGTGTACCAGGTAGAACGGGCCCATCGCTCGCTGAAACCTCGACCTTCTCCAGGGGCTAAGCCTAGGCCTTTCATTATTCAGCTCTTGAGCTACATCGACCGTCAGCACATCTTAGGGAAAGTTAAAGAGCTTCAAGAGATTAAATGGGAAGATTCCAAGCTCAGATTCTCTCAAGATCTGCCAGTTAGTGTCAGACAGAAGCGGGCAGCCTATCACAGTTGCATTAAAAAGCTGATAGTGGCTGGAATTAGATTCTGGATGATTTACCCAACCAAACTGATGGTGAAACATCAGGATACTTGGAGAAATTTTGGAGATGCAGACCAGGCAGCTGAAGAACTACCCACTATGTATCCCGACTTGTTTACTCATCGTTGAGTATCCGAAGGATGGTTCAACAGTCTGGCTACTTTGCATCATGACTTACGCATGACGAGTGATAATTTTTCCTCTTTTTTTTATTATTATTATTTTGTTGTCCGTTTATAATATGCACACCTCTTCTTGGATCCCTTATTAAGAATGCCTCAGCAGCTGGAAGCCCTTTTCTTTCCCTTCCTCCCTTCTTTTTTTTTTCTCTCTCTCTCCTTTTCTTTTCATTTTATTGTGCAGATTTAAATGGTTCGGGAAATGGACAACAGGGTCCAGTCCAAATGGTGGGTGAGCATTATGGCTGACCGCACCCAACACCATGGAACTCACTTTTATTTTTCCTTTTTCCTCCCCGCTCAAGTCCTGCGCAGCACTGCTATTTGGGTCACCTTTTATATTTCAATGGGGGCATAATATTTGAACCTTGAAGGAGGGAAAGCTTTGCAACTTATCTACTACCTTTCTGTCGTCTTCAGGTGGATCTTTATGTTATCCTCCAGCATATAAATCAGGGGTGTAATGGCCTGTATTATGTTTGGCTGTAGACCCAAAAGATTTTCCATGGGCTGCATAGCAGTTTGACTTCAATGTGCTAAGGGTTAAGCTCTAAATACGAGGGGATCAGTTGCCTGAGTTTATTAAGGGGGGGTTCAGGAAGATGGGTAAATTTACTTAACAAATAGATAAATATATAGATTGGAGCTTACTGTTGGAAAGATAGATACAATTTTGAACTTAAAAGCTAACAAGAACATGGGACTTTATAGAAGGGTATCTACTGTGAAGGTGGTATAGGGTAGGAAGATTATTCTTTAACTAAAATACTGGATGTTAATGCTTTTTGGGGCCGGGGATGAGTTGGGATATGCTTAATTGGGTGGAACATCGCGTCTTGGCAAAGGGGGATTGAGCATACGCATTCAATGGGGTATTTTAAAATCAAGGTAACTAATTTGGTGGTTGGGGGTTGCGATGCTCATAAGGGTATGTCATGGGGAGTCTTATTTCAAGAGGATGGGGTGGGAATGGGAAATATTCTTGGGAAGGGAGGGTACTGCTGCAGATACTGTCAGTGTAATAATAATATCACTCAATGGTGTCACTGGTTGTCATAAAAGTGGGACATAATAAGGTAACAGATAGTTAAAAATGTCAGGATATCATTTTTGTACATGGAACGTTAAGGGGGCACAAACCCCAGCAAAATGTAAGCAAATACTGATACATCTCTGTAATATACAAGCGGATGTAGTTTTTTTGCAGGAAACACACCTTTTATCCACTCAAGTGCATTACTTTCACAGGCTTTGGGTGGGACAAGTTTTTGGGTCTGGCTTTAACTCATGTAAAAGGGGTACTGCAATTGTAATTGCCCATAGAATCCCGTTTTGGTTATTACAAGAGATTTTAGACTCAGAAGGCCGTTATGTGATTTTATGGGCAGTAATAGGTCATACTGAGGTTATCCTTGGTTCTATGTATGGTCCAAACTCTGACCACCCTAAATTCTTTAGAGCTCTTATGGCTATGCTAGCTCCACTGTCCATGATTCCAATAATTGTGGGAGGAGACTGGAACCAGGTGTTGTCAAATAGCCAGGATATAACAGGACCCCCTAAAATATCACTGTCTCTTATCAAAAAGCCCAGATGGAATTAATGCATCTAGTAGGGTTAGCAGACCCTTGGCGATTCATGTACCCAACCAGGAAAGAATATTCATTTCATTCACCTATTCACAATACATTCATTCATATTGACTATTTTCTGGTCAGCAACGATTGTCTTCCTGGTGTCGCATCAGTTTTCTACTCTTCGAAAACTATATCAGACCATCAGATGGTTCAACTATTTATAGAGCTTGTTCCTAACATTCAGCAAGATAAACTCTGGAGGATTAACAATCACATTATAAAATCAGAAGATCAAATGCAGCACTTACAATCCTTCATCTCCAATTTCATAGCAGATAACTCTTTGTCAATACCCAGAAGAGATATATTATGGTGCGCACTCAAATGCGCGTTAAGGGGAGAGCTAATACGTTTGGCTGTCAATCGCAAAAAGCAGAGAGATCAAGCCCTTTCCTCTTTAATCGATCAGATTACATTGGCGGAAGTGAATCTTGCAACTCTGTCCCCTGATGTGGATTGGGAAAAAGCTGAATCCCTTCGAGCCCAGTACAATCACCTGCTGGCCGAAAAGGCTGAATTTCTTAAGCTCAAATCCAAAATAACTTATTCTGATCAGGGAGAGAGAAAGCAGGAAAACTATTGGCACTTAGAATAAGAGCTCAGGTTGCTGATAGCATAGTGACCTCCCTCCAATCACCTACTGGCACAGTTCTGACCTCACTCCAAGACATTTGTGAAAACTTTAAACTTTATTATGAGAGGTTGTACGCTCCTACTAAATTTTCTTTTTCCCAACAAATGTTGGACTCATATGTCAAAGATGTTAAATTGCCTACTCTTACAGAGGCACAATCCTCTGTACTTAAAGCCCCAATAGAAATAAAAGAGGTACTAGAGGCTATCGATTTGCTTACACAGGGCAAATCCTCCGGTCCAGATGGGTTTACATCTAATTTTTATAAGGCCCTAAAAGATGCACTAACGCCCATTCTTTTAAACACCTTTCAATATTTTTATGAGTACGGTATTTCAGACAAATCTTTAACTCAGACCATTATTATAGTACTACCCAAATCGGGAAAGGATCCTTCACTCGTACATAATTATAGGCCTATTTCACTTATTAATGTGGACCTGAAAATCTTGGCCAAGATTTTGGCTATGAGGTTGGGTCAGGTTTGGGACTCTTTAATTAGTGCAGAACAAGTAGGATTTGTTAAGGGACGACTTTCATCAGACCATCTCAGGAAGCTGGCGTACTTATTTTCTGTCTCCAAGGATTCGTATATGCCAGCAGCTTTAGTTTCCTTGGATGCAGAAAAGGCTTTTGACAGAGTCTCCTGGGAATACCTGTTTTCCCTACTTCCCAGATATGGTATCCTACCAGAATTTCTCACTTGGGTTAAAATACTGAACTTTTCTCCCTCCACAAGAGTTCACTGTAATGGAATACTCTCCACGGTTTTTAATTTGAGTCAAGGGACTCGTGAAGGTTTTCCCCTCTCGTCATATCTATTTAATTTATTTCTGAACCCCTTATTAGGAAACTTAATTCTTCACCCTTAATATCGGGGATCACAATAGGGACGTCAGAATATAAACTTTCCATATACGTGGATGATATTTTATTACATATTTCATCTCCTTTACAATTCCTCCTGGCAGCACTTGAATTAATATCACAGTTTAGTTTGATTTCCAATTACAAACTGAACCTAGATAAATCAGAAGTACTTCCTCTTAATCAATACTTTCAGAAAGCAGAAATATCTAGATTGGGTCTACAGTGGAAACCAGATAAGTTTAAATATTTAGGAATCTTTCTTCACCCCTCTCCTAAAATAATGAAAAAGCTTAATCTTGACACTACCTTAAATCATATACAAGAGGACATTAAGTGTTGGTCCTTATTACCTTTATCGCTTTGGGGTCGAATGCATATAATAAAAATGAAAGTCTTACCCCGTTTATTATACCCGTTACAAATGTATAATTGGGACTTATCCAAATCTTGGTTTGTGCAGGTACATAAAATTATTAATGCTTTTTGGTGGGCTGGAAAAAAGTCAAGAAGAGTGTATAGTAAACTTACACGGGCTAAAAATGATGGTGGTCTTCAGGCCCCCAATCTATATTTATACTATCTTGCCATACACCTAACTAGAATTAGGCATTGGATGCTCCCTTCAGAGCACATGTCTGATTCAACGAACTTTTCTCTCTGGCTTGGAATCGAGAAATCTCTGTGTACGTGCTATATGATATGGATCCAGAAATCCTTCCCTTCCTAAATAAGAAAAATCTCCCAAACAAATTGAAGGGATCCCCGCTTGATGCTCTTTTGGCTACACAGTACCAACTTAACACGTTATTTAGGACTAATGGGTATAAGGATGTTGCACAACCTCTTTTCAATAATCCTAACTTGTTGATCTCTGGTAAACCAATAAAGACTAATGTTTTTTGGCCTAATATGGGGATTGAAAGAGTAAAGGAGCTGATTACTAATCAGAGACTGATGCAATTCCAGGAAGCCAATAGTAAATACCATTGGTCCACTAGTCATGTTTTTAAATATCTGCAGATTAGTCACATGTTAACACAGTATTTTGGTACTGGGAGTGGGAGGTGGACTACTCCCCTTTTAACTGTATTAACCCCGTATCTCAAGTCGGTCCCGTCAACTCACTTAATTTCATACACTTGCAAATTTCTACAGACCACGATTGCTGGACTGGAAGGACAGAGATTTTATTAGTGGGATCAATCTCTTCCATCTTCTGACCCCCTAGATGTTGGTTACAAATATGGAATCACCTATATAGATATGTTAAGTGGGACAGGTATAGATACATGCAATTCCAAATTGTGCACAACATGTATTATACCCCAGTTAAATTATCTAAGATGGGTTTTCTGCAGTCTAATCTTTGTACCAAATGTTCTCGCGCTCAGGGAGACATGTTGCATATGTTATGGTCGTGTGATAAAGTCTCTCCATTGTGGAGCAGTATTAGGTCACGGCTGGACCCGCTGCTAGCCCTTTCAGACAAATTTACCCCAGAAATATGTATTGTAGGGAATTACATGACGCTCCTTGGCAAAACCCAAGGAGCATATATGGCATTGATATCTGTTTGTGCCAAAAAAGTATTACTTAGACATTGGGTAGATACCCTAATACCAACTTATACCGAATGGTATAAAGAAATTATGTTTGCATTATAGGCGGAACGGGTTATTGCAAGGTTAACCCAAAGAATGGAGAAATACAAAAAGCTTTGGGACCCTTTTTATAACCTGTTATTAATCCAATCTGATAGAGTAACAGCTAACTCTCATGCCCCCCCATGATCTAACCTATACTTTTAACAGGATTTTCCATTGATATGTATTTATGACTATCAAGATAGTATCTGCGGCAGCTAGGGATTGGGATGGAGGGGGAGAAGGGAGGTAGGGTAGGGGTGGAGGGGTGGTAAGGGGGGTTACAGACACTAAATGTGGTCATGTATTGTATGGAGATCGGATATCTTGTTTAACAAATATACACGCAATATGGTATGTTCTCCTGTATGTAAGATGTCTGTACCTATGAAAATTAATAAAGCATATTTAATGAAAAAAAAAAGCCCTCCTTGGATCCCAACAACCCAGCTAACTACTGACCTGTCTCAAACCTTTCCTTTGTGGGGAAGGTTATTGAGAAGGTGGCTGCATTGCAACTGGACAATTACCTTGTAACTCACAATGTCTATGAAGCTCTTCAGTCTGGTTTCAGGAAGAGGCATAGCATGGAGATTGCCCTTGTTCGGGTACTAAATGATCTCCTGATGGCGAGAGATCGAAAGGCTTGTACCATCTTGCTCCTTCTTGATCTCTCAGCAGCCTTTGACCCTGTGGACCATGTGGTGCTTTTGGAAACCCTGTGGTTCCTTTGTGGACTGTAGGGTACAGTCCTCAGATGGTTTTGATAGCTCCTCATAATCAGGTCTCAGACGGTGCTCACTGGAATTTATTCCTCTGACACCCTCCCTCTGTCCTGTGGGGTGCTGCAGGGCTACATACTGGCACCCATGTTGTTCGCAGTGTATATGCTGCCATTGGGAGATATCATCAGGTGAATCAGCTTGAGTTTTCAATGCTATGCCGATGATACTCAGCTGTATATGCCCTTTGTGCCTGGACAGGTTGATGCAATCTCTGTGCTAAACAACTACCTCTCTGAGATCAAAGACTGGATGAACTAGAGTTGGCTGAGACTGAATCCAGATAAGACTGAGGTGTTGGTTGTGGACTTGGGTTGCCTTGGGGTGGGTTTTGGGGTTGGGCACATGTTGGGCCTATGGCTTGATGGTGTCCAGCTCACTACCTCAGATCGGGTGTATAACCTGGGTGTTATTTTTGATGATGACTTGACACTGAAATCTCAGGTGTCAGCTGTGGTCAAATCCTCCTTTTACCATCTGAGGAATATTGCCTAGGTGAAACATCTAGTTCCACTGGGTGACCTTCCAACATTGGTCTATGCCTTCATTACTACCTGTCTTGACTACCGAAATGTCCTCTACCTAGGACTGTCTGGGGTTGATATCAGTTGCTTGCAGCTGGTGCAGAATGCTGCAGCCAGGCTGTTAACTGGTACTTCTAGGACCAGTCACATTACACCTGTGCTGTGTGAACTGCACTGGCTGCCAGTTCAGTGACAGATCACCTATAAGGTAGGCTTGCTTACCTTTAAAGCCCTATACAAACAGGGAACTGACTTCCTGAAAGAACTCCTGACTCCCTACTCCCCCAATCGTCCTCTCCGATTCGCCGATGAGGGATTGCTGGAGATTCCCAGGGTTCACTTAAAATCCTCTGGAGCATGATCATTTTCATTTGCAGCACCAACCCTGTAGAATTCTCTACCTCATTGGTTAAGAGAATGCCTAACTATCAGTAATTTTAAAACTATGTTGAAAACGTATTTATTTCAATTGGCTTTTCCAGAATGATTTTAAATAATTTATACTGCTTTCTGTTTTAATATTGTGGCTATTGTTGTGTGCAGCACCTTGATTTTGAAAGGCACTCTATAAATAAAGAATTGATTGATTGATTGATGCTGCTCCAGTTTGCCCTGTGACACTTTTTATCATCAGATGGGATGATTTCTTAAACATTGTTGAATCTTGTGCTCTCTGCCTGTAAGTTGTATATCTTTGTACCTAGCTGTAATGTGTGTTCTTCTGTAATTTGTACATTTGCAACTGGGTTAATCTTATTGTAATTATTCAGAGTCATTCCTGAAAATGGGCATTTGTTTGTCTATTGTACTTACTGAGTAAACAAAATCTAAATAATTGAAAAAATGAGCTCAGTGTTTTTTATTTGTCATTCTGTGCATTCCAAACAAGCCATTCTGCACAGAGAGCCCTGCAGAGTGACTCTTAGAAACCACTATAAAAATCAGCATCTCATCTATTATAGCATAATGATCATCTAACCAAAAGAGTGAGACAAACTTTTGGTTCCGTAAATGTAGTTGATGACTCATGTTGGGGGCATTTACACTGACCTTTCTGTTGCATTGCAGTCACCTCTGTTTTGCCATCACTCCACCCGCATTGCTCCTGACACTGTGCATCTTTGCCAGGTCAGTCTGCAGGTCAGACTGAATTCCTGCATTACTGGATGCATTTCTGTTAGGGTCAGGAAAGAGGGAGGGTTACGGGGGGGGAGTGAAATCCACTGTATTATAATGCACAACAGCTATTTTTGGCTACTGGGGACAAGGGACGATAGTCACAGTAACATCATGTAATTACTTAATGTATTAATTAATATTTCTTATCAATTAACAAGTGCATGTTTAATAACACTGTCTGCACCAAGCTCCATAGTGTATAAATTCCTTCTGTTTTATAAAAATGACTAAACCTTCCAGCAGGATGTACCATAGGAGAGGATACTCATCATACCTTCTGTAACATACTTGTGAAACATAGTTCTTGCTGCATGTACTCTGTCAGCTATTCATTTGTTATGTTTTATGATAAAATTATATAAATAAAAGTTTACAAAATTAGGAAATAAAATTGGCTGACCTGAGCCAATGGTGATGTAACAGTTTACTGAATGGTAGAGGTCCAGGAATGCAACATAGTGACAAGTATTTAAAATAATGAGGACAAGGGACTATGGTCCCTTTAACATCTGCTTATTTTTCAGTTCCTAACTAAATATACTTGCACACAAAATGTTCTGACCTGATCCAGTACAGGCATTGCATCTTATCGAATGGTAAAGGCAGGGAAATGCAACACAGTGACAGTAATTTGGCTACTAGTGGCAAGGAACTATGGTCACGGTAACAAAGTATTTTTTTTTATTTCCTAATTAAGTATGTATTTTAAAATGTTCTGATCTAACGATAGGACAGTACAGGTTGTTGAACAGTACTGGTGAAGCAGTCACAGAGACTTGCCATTCCAGGGTTTGTTAGTCACTGGAAAGTTGATGGTGTAAAAAACAAAATTTTTTTTATTTTACTTTTGACAGGTACAATAAGTTTCATTAGAACAGGATATCATAGCACTACACCGTTGTAGGCAGAGCAGTGTATTTACATGCTAGCAAAAAACACCTGCACCAGGACAGCTCCCCGCCAAAACACTGTTTGCTCTGCACCACAACAGAGCTACATATAATGCTCTGCAAGCTGTTTACATTGCCTGATCTGCATCAGTGCAGTTCATATGCAATGCTCACAATCAATGGTCAAGCAGTATAAATTCACCTTTAGGTCAGGCAGTATTTGTACTCTAGAAAAGTTTCAGTCAGGATCCTCTTGAGGCCTGAGGAATAATTTGTGTTCTGTACTTTCAATGGAATTTTGTCATATTCATGGAATGGCAGAAACCCTTTTGAAATTAAAGCTTCAGGTAAATAATAATAATAATAATAAACTTTATTTATATGGCACTTTTCAAAAAACCAAGGCGCTGTGCAAATTTAAAAACAAACCAAACATTTCAAACCTTGAAGTTAAAAACAGCTAGACTAGCACAAATAAACAAATAAATTCAGACTCTGAATGCTTCAGTCCATAAATATGGTAGTGAGTAAGAGCTATAGAACTTTAAATAATACATAAAGATTAAATTAAATGAACACTGAAAATGGAAAAGAAAGTTTGTCCATTAGAAGACTGTGGACGTGTATATATGTCCAGAATGTATATTCGTTCACACATATTCAGTTCTCAAAGGGTTAAATCAAAGACAATATTTTTGCTTCAGGAATTGTCTGTAAAGAAAAAAGTAAGAGGGGAAACGGATAACCACTCCACACCTGTGTTAGAGCCAGGACACAGTACTAAACAAAACTGAAAAATGGCAGCACCAGAAACATAGAGTGTCTGCATAAAAACCATTGCTGTGCAAAGCCTGCAAATATACAGAAAGTGCCCAAAGAGAGTATGTAACAAAGTGTCATCAGGAGGCCTTTGTTAAGCGAAAGTGGCTGAGGTTAGTGGTGTGCCCCTATTATACTCTCTCTGGGTAATAATGAAAGTTCTACTCCTACTGTATATATTTCTCATATCTTCTTTATTTTATCCTCCACTAAGCACGCATAACATTTCATGGCAATGCCACATCTTCAGGTTGGTGGTTTCTATTACTTCTCTACAATAAAGCTCACTGGAAAAAATCTGGCAAATATCTTAAAAGGTAATACAGCTTACTTGACCTCCTGGGCAGCTGGTATATGCCTTATCTCACACTTCCATATGTGCTTAAACGTTTTTTGCAATAGTTTCCTGGGACCAAGTCTCTTCCTGCTGACAGAAGCATGACCATGGATGGCTGTTTGGTAATGTGTTAGTCAAAGTCTACTGAGCGAAACCCTTTGATATCAAACAGCAATAAATTTAGCCCTGGAATCCATGAACCTACAAATAAAATTTAGAAACAATTACCCTTTCATTAACCAAAGACCAGCCTCAAGCATAGCTCCCCCTTGTCATTTCCCTCACTGTAAAACTCTGCAAGTCCTAAGAGAAAAAAACATGAAAGTTTTATAACTTTCTAAATAATCTGTTTAGTATTAACTTGATTGCACCAACAGATCTAGTACTAATGTAGGTACAACACAATCTTCATCTGGTGCAGTGGATTAAGGTCTAGAGCAGAAACGGACATTAAATAATCAAGTACTACAGTAATGAACATGCACATTGCTAAAACTAATGCCAACCGACCATCACTAGTATCAGCCTTCATACAGTAAACTTTCTCCCACTTGCCACAATGTCTGGTAAAGGGTATATACCCTATAAGGTATGGGGCTACTTGGTCATCCAGATATTGCCAATCTAAAGGAGGACGCTTTTGTGCCATGCTAAATGGTCCTTCTGCAACAGAAAATCAAGGTCCCCCAACATACTTGAGACCACAAGGTTACTTTTCAAGAAAATGCTAAGAGATCGAATGCCATTAAGACAGAATAGTATGGAGATTCCAAGATGGCTGCCATATAGACTACATACAGCAAACAGAGTTCTTTGCTAGCTTCGTCCAAATAAAACTTCCTAGCCTGCTACAGACCTTGACAAACTGGCAAACAAAAAGGGAAAAAGCAGCATGGAGTGAAAAAAGTAGAAAGCTGACTCCCTGGACATCTCACTCTTTTATGAAACTTTAGCAAAATACTGTATACTACCAAAAATGGCCCAACCACAGCCTAAGAAGGAGGGGAAGTCCGGTGAGGTGAGCCCAGTTACAAAGTGTGGAGATGGAGTAGTATATTGAACTAGAAGGCAGGACATGCTCTTGAATAAAATGTGGCAAGGCTTTGCCATAGTCAGTGAGAAGCTAGAGCTCATGCAAACCAGTGTGTCACAAATCTCAGTCAAAATAACTGAATTAGACAAAAGACTCATGCAACTAGAGAATAAAATCAGTATCAACAAAGACAGCTTGGTACCAGTGGAGATGCTGATATCTAAATACGAGCGCACCAGAAAATGTGGATAGACTAGAAAAATCACAGTCAGAGGGAGAATTTGAAAAACTGTAGGATTAACAAAGGGGGCAGGGGGAGAAAAGCCTAAAATATTCTTCAGTAAGCTGATGAAAGAGATCCTTGCTACAGAAAGTTATAAAGGAGTACTGGAGATTGACAGGGCTCATACAGCACTCTGGGGAAGACAGGCCCCATAGAAAAGTTGAGGTTCATCCTGATGAAATTCTACCACTATGCAGACAAGGAAAGAGTAATGAGAAAAGCCCAAAGGGAAGGAAGGATCCAGTACAATAATAGCTTACTTCAGGTCTACCCAGACATTAGTTCAGAACTATTCCGAAAAAGACAGTAACTTATGGATGTTAGAAAATGCTCTAAAGAGAAATAATTTTCCCTTCACACTGCTAATGCTGGCAAAGTTACAAATAACAAAAGATAAGCACACTTTCTTTTCCAAGCCTGGCTAAAAGCTAAAGAAGTTGTGGATAATTTAAAATGAGGACAGAGAGAGATATAGTGAATATGTTTTTTCTCCATAGCGTGTTTTAGACTTTGTTATTTAGAACTGAAATGATTCCATGTCATAATAGTGATTGCAAAACAGTAATCGCTATTATGGCGAGTGTATATCACTGAAAAGCAAATCAGCAAAATACACTTCAAGGTGACCCGACATTCAGATTGTTAAACAGCATTTTTGTGGTGGGGCTGTACCCCATGCACCCCCCTGAAATAAGATACTCAGCTCCAGGGGGATGCATGTTGGGGAGAGGGCAAAATCCAGATTTCAGCACAAATTAAATCCCTCAGCCACAGGCAGCTGCAAAATGTACTCACTCCAGAACCCAGTACCTGCTGTGCCAGAGCTAGCCACCCACACCACCACACCACATGGCTAGCTCAGCAGCAGCAGGTACACCAGTTCCCTAAAACACCTTCCATGTCCCTGCCTTTCCCCTCTCTATTCCCTGCTTCTATTCACCCTTTCCCATGGTCACTTTCCCATACAGTAGGTATTGTGCAGGGTAGCCCAGAATAATAGCACCGAAAATGAGTTGCTATTTTTGAAGTAGCTCATTTTCGGTCACTATTATCACTGGATACCACTGAGACGAGTGCTGAAGTGCCTCTTCTACCCACCTTTAGGGTACTAGTCTCCTTAACTGCAGCTATTTGAGAGGGTTTAATGACTATAGTGCATTCACTTACTGTATGCTTAAATGGCAGTTGGCTTGGTATACTCACCTGGGGATTCAAATGGCGCCAGAACATTCCCACCATTAACTGTAAGTTAAAGTGGCAAGTAAAGCAGCAGGAGCACCATTAACATACAGTGTAAGCCACCACACCACTGGAAAGGAGGCACAGACTTAGATTGGGTGCCAAAGTAGAAAACTGGAATATTAGCTGTCAGTCTTAAATGGGATCCAGAGAGGGTACAGCAGACTGATTGTTAGATTGAATGCAAAAGTTACAAGAGGACATAATGGGCAAATACTAATGGGGGGGACTGATGAACGTATGCATGTCCATTACAAACATTATTCCCTTATAGCCCCCCGACTCACTTGCAAGATACCTGAGTGAGATTGGTGATGTGGGAGGATGGAGGAGGGAAGGGGAAGGTGTGAAGGATTTGTGCAAACAGTGTCTTGGCTATATTGTCAAAATTCACAGTTCTGTCATGCTTAGCATAACAGATATGCTAGAAGTCCAATATTGGAGGGTTCAGGGATGAGAGTAAGGATGTCTAGGATTGGAGGATCCCACTCCGTGGAGGGTGACCTGATGGTCTCACTCACAGGGTTCTGTCCTGGGGGTTGAGGTGGTTTCCTTCATAAGGAGACTAGGTTTCCACTACTCCCAAGTGGAAGATTGGAGTCCATGTTGGAACATCTGCCTTTGGTCTGAAGCCAGCACAGCTGTTTTTTCTTTGGTCTCTTCATGCCCCCTATGACTCAAATGGCAGACATAGGGAGTAGAGCATAATACAGGAATCAAGGTAATGTAAGGAAGTATTTTTTCACAGAGAGGGCTGTGGATGCATTGAACGGCCTTCCGGAGGAGGCTGTGGAGTCAAAAACAGTGGTTGAATTCAAGCATGCATGGGACAGTCATAAGGCAATTCTAGGGGTTGGGGGTAGAAAGAAGTAGGCTGCTGGTTAACTAGGATTTGCAGCTTATCCATTAGGTAGGGAAATGGGCAGACTGGGTGGGCCAATCAGTCCTTATCTGCCATCAAATTCTATGTTTCTATGTTTCTAAGTAAGCTGCAATGAGGTGCTCCGAGGTGATGCAATAAACTAGGTCACTAGTTCCTACTAGTTCTGAACACCAGATAGCCTCAGCACACAGAAAGAGGCTACTTACTGTAAGAGATTGGGCAGAGTAGGAAAAAAAGGGTTACCCCCTATCCCAGTCCTTCCATCCATGGCTCCAGGGGTTTCAGCTTAAACCTCAGAGGGAGGCAGCAACCTCCAGTTGAGTTACATTTCCAGGGTCTAGAGTTCAAGGTTTCAGTTTGACCATGGATTTGTGGGGCCTGGATGTGGTTAAAAATGTTTTTGTTGTGTGTGTGTTTTAGCAGATTTCAATAAATTCAGGCTTCCCTGTGACATCCCTTAGGAAACTAGTACCAATGAGGGTACAAGACATCCCAGCAAGGTACTATAGCTATGAGAAATGGGTGAGAAAATAAATAGTATGTCATGGAATATTAAAGGTGTGGACTACCCAATCAAGTGTAAAAGAGTGTTATCTTATTTAAAACAGCAAGGAGATGGTATAGTCTACTTGCAGGAAACTCATCTGATGGAGGGGGAAAATGTTAAACTCTGCAGGGACTGGGTGGGCAGGTTAATTCAGTATCATATATCTCACATGCAAGGGGTGTGGCAATACTGATGCATGAAAGAATCCCTTTCCAGTTACACACTACCAAAGCAGACCCACTGTGCAGATGAGTACTGGTACAGGGAACTATTTGCCAACAACCTGTAGTCCTGTTAAATGTATATACACTAAAGTCTGATGACTATTCATTCTTCAGGAATCTGCTGCTCCACCTAAACTCAGACCTCCAGTTCAATAATTTTGGGTGGGGGGAATTCAATTTGATTTTTGCCGCGCACCTACATATGTCCTCTCAGCACCCATACCACCTCTTGAGGGCAGCTAAACTAGCAAAAATACAAATGGAGGAAGTGGGCCTAAAGAACCTGAGAAGAGTACTGCACCCCACAACCAATGATTACTCATTTTACTCACTTGTACTTCAATCACATATTAGAATAGGTATCTTTCTGACTTCTTCCAGGATCTTGAAAAATACATTCAATTGCAAATAGTTAACCATATTGATCTTGGATCATGCTCCTCTAAAAATGGTATGTGTGTGGAGCAGCAGGAACACTCTAATGGCAGGATTTGGTGGCTAGATACAATTGCAGTGCATAGTACTGATTTTTTTAAACAACTGGCTAAAGAAATTGAAGAGTGCTGGCAAAATTTAAAAAATTCTGTTCAGAACACAGGAGTGGTTTGGGATTCTATAAAAGCTTATATCAGGGGCAGGACCATAGCATATGATAGTAAACTCAATAAAGAAAACAGAGCGCAAATGGAGGCCCTGGAAACTAGATACTGTAGGTAGAGGAAGCCTTTAAGCAGACAAGGGACCACGCTCAGTATAGAGAACTGATACATTTTTAATCTGATCATAATGAGCTACATACCTAAAAGAGAAAAACAGCCCTGTGATTCCAGAAGGCAAAGTTATGGGAAATGAGTAGTAAATGTGGGAAACTACTAGCATATCAGCTAAAACATGAAGGCCTCCAAAGACACATAGAGCATCAAGGGGAGTGTGGGGGGGGGAGGGGTAACCAAGACTAAACAATAAATAAATGATGAATTTGTTTCATACTTCTCCAACCTATATTCAAAGGGATCGGGTAACATAGACCTGGCAAAAAGCATAGACACCCATGTCTTCTACAATAACCTACTGTACATCAGCTCAGTGCAGAAGAGGCCCAAAAGCCTGAGATTCCCATAACAAAACAAGAGGTTATATTTACCTTAGGGTTCCCAAATATAGGGAAAGCACTTGGCCCTGATGGCATTATGATAGATCTCTATAAGAAATGGTCTCCCACTATTCTGGGCCCCTTATCTGAGACTTACAGGCAGCATTCAAAAAAGGGTAAACTACCAGACACTTTTATAAATGCTCGGAATATGGTGCCCCCCAAGACAGAAAAATCTAAATTCTCAATGGCATCCTACAAACCGATTTTGCTGATTAATGCAGACTCCAAAATGTATGCAAAATCCTAGCAGGTAGATAGAAAATGTGATGCCTAAGCAAGTGCATACAGATCAAGCAGGCTTTATGTGGGCACCATCAAACCTCCAGACACTTCTACAGGTTCTGTCCAGGTGAGAGAGGGATTTCTGGGGCAGGCCAGTGGTTGTCTGACTCAACGCTGAAAAGACCTGTGATAGGATCAAGTGGGACCATCTCTAGCACATGCTGAGGGGCATTGGGATCCTGCAGAAATTTATGAGCAGGGATAGGTTGTATGCCATCATCCAAAAGCCACCGTTCAAACAAACTGGAGTTCATAAGGGTTCCATTTCAGTATGGGGTTGCATCAAGGGCACCCCTTATTGCCTCCTATGTTTGGCCTATCACTGGAATCCCTGGCCCAAAATTTAGGAGACACCGAATGCATTAAAAGCATAAAGCTGTGCCACATAATGGCTAAAGGGACACTATATACTGACAATTTCCTGTTGTGCATTACTGACACTGAGAGCTCACTCCCACATTTAATGCAGCAGCAATAAGCATTTGATGCTCTCTCAGGTTACAAGGTAAATGTAATTAAAACTATTGTGATGCCACTTTGCACTTGTGAACATCAAATCATTAAAGAGGACTTGTGACTGCAGTGGACCAGGATGGGCTTAAGTACTTTGGGGTGGGGGGGCACAAGAATATGACATCCCCAACTCCAATTTTTTCAGATACCTGCAGCTGAGACACTTCCTAGGTGAAGTATTAGGAAAGGTACATAAACTGCAGGACCATTTGGGGAGGCTTGACTATTAAACAGTGTGAGAGGTACTAAAGGACTGGTGACTCAGCTATGCCAGAGTTTGATGATCTCAATATTAAATTCAGGAGACCATATCAGACTAAAGTGGCAGGAATACCTAGGCTGCACAACTAATGAGGAGGAATGGGGAGGAAATCCTGGAGAGAGAGCATAGCTTGCACCAGTTCAGGGGAAACATAAAATGATTCAGTTTATAACTATCCAAAGAGCATACTACATACCAGCCAGAGTGAGTAAATTATGTGTGCACTTTGATGACAAATGCCCTAGGTGCAATCCCTTTGTCTATTCCCGTCTGCAAAAACTCCAAGGTCTGTGAAACTGTAGCTTTTGAGGGTGTGATACTTTTTTTTTTGTATTACCAATGACTTTCCAAAACCCACCTTCCCAACGCTGGCTGCCCGTAACTTGGTTGCCGGACGTCAGAATTTTGGCCGTGTGCAAATATTTTTTATGTCTCTAGGGGCTTTGTCCTCGCATGCCCCCCATACTTAAGGATACTAACTCCACCGTGGGCAATATCCCAATATTGGGAAACCACGTCTTGGGCAGTCGGTGTCAGGATTTTGAGCATTGGGAAGGTGGGTTTCGGTGTCTTGAATGGATACCTTTTTTTTCTTAAAGGTGCACCACACCTTCACACTCAGTCAGAGGCTGCAGATGTATAAACTTTCCTGGTGGCCATTAGGATATCCACTACTTTCTTCAAAAAGCATTGTTTGAGCAGTCCCTTACTCTCAGAAGCCAGGCTGCCAACTGTCTCCCCTCAGGGTTTGCATGTCGAACAGGTCCCTGGAGGAGAAGATTCCTCCAGAGAGGAAGTAGGAATGGCACGGGCATGGCTGGATTCACTAGGATTGAGAACCATGGCATTCTTGGCCACTCTGGTGCTACCAGCAGAAAAACTTCTTTTTGAGTGTCTTATTTTGTGAATGACCTTGGGAAATGGAGGCAGGTGAAGAAAACCATATGCTCTGTAGAAACAAACACATCTGGAACAGGGTGTCCACTACTCTGCCTGTGAGCACCAGTACCAACTGAAGAGCCTTGGTAATCGAGCACTGTGACTTGAGGCGAATGGTTCAATATGTGGCCAACTGAACCTGTTGCTGAGAAGGTCAAAAACTTCTAGATTCAATATCCATTCCCCTGGATTGACAGCCTCCTGACTCAGCCAGTTGACTTGGATAGCAGGTTCTCCTCTGTCCCCAGCAGCACTTCTGCTGCTCCTGCTAGCATCTCCTTGCTTCTTGTGCCTACTTGACTGTTTATGTACACCACTGTGGTGGTACTGAGTGACTTAACTTTCACTGCCTCTGCCTGAACCTGATTGAGAAAATGGAAAAGAGTAAGCTATACTGCCCTCATCTCCAATATATTTATCTGTAGCTGTTATTCCTGCACTGGTTCAAATGCCCTGGACCAGTACTTGACCCAGGACTGCACCCTACCCCAACAGGCTGGCTTCAGTCAACATAATGAACCCGGTGGACTTCTGACTGGGATTCCCTGAGCAGGTTCTCAGAGGTCTCCCACCAATTTAGCTATTGTTGAAGAGACCAAGTAACTGGTATCTGGGCTTGATATTCGTCTGAGGTCGGATTCCAAATTGCATGAAGATTTTCTGCAGTGAAGGTAAATGTTCTTCTGCATGAGACATCCACTCACTTATTGTGCATATCAGTAAAAAATAGAGATCCTGCAATAAGTATATTTGTGTGCTTACCAGAATGATGCACAGCCTTATCTTCGGGGGGGGGGGGTCCAATTTCTGGAAGTCCTCCTCTATAAAGGGAGAACATCCCATCCATGGCCTGGGAAGATATTTTCTCTGATCTGGTACTGCTCATTCCTGGTCAAGAATCTGGTCACAGTGTGCAAAGTTAGAAAAAGTTTTCTGAACAGAGGAGGACATGGACAGCATCAGATTCACATCCAGTGGTTCCATGGATCATACTTCCTTCAACTATAAAGTTCTACAAACCTCCTTTTTGAGCTAGGACAAGGATTTTGTATTTTATTTATTTTTATTTAGTTTTTGTTGACCGGGTAAGTGCCCTAGACAAATTCTGCCTATTTTCAGGCACAACTCAGGGAAGGGGGATACAGACGAATGCCAACTGATATTGAACCAGATTAAGCTGTTTGTGGTATTTATAACAAACATATGAAATGAAGTGTATGAAACAGGGGAGGGATAAGAATCTTTCTTTTACACTCCATCCACTCACCCTCTACTTCCTCAGAGGAGTCCTCCTCATTTATTTATTTATTTTTTTTTATTTTAGTCTTTGGTAACTGGGTAAGGCTCACTAGGCACAAGTGTCTGTTTCAGGGGCGACCTGGGAGCACTGGACAGTTAAGTGACTTGCTCAGAGTCACACAGTATGCAAGTGGAGGTTGTGAGAATCAAACTCAGGTCTGGTCTACTGGATGTATCAAGCTCATTCACATCTCATTCCTCTAACCTCTAGACTATACTGACAGCCTATCATCATCAAAAAGCATTTTTGTGTCAGGATTTTTTTCAGAGTTCCCTGAATCATCATCTTGACCTTTTCGATGGTCAACATCAGGGTCTGCCAGCGTTTCTAAGTTATCAGTGTTGTCCTACAATAGCGCATTTAGATGTGCCTGTATAGGCCCCCCTGGACCTAAGTGGCCCTCCTGAGGTTCGGGTGCATTGGAGGGGATGTCTTGTGGAACATCAGGAGACAATAGCTCATTTAAGAGCTGCAAAACAAATTGTGCATCCTAGCCTTGCCGGTGCCTGATGGTATCCCAGGTGCACTAATCCCCCCAGCTCAGAGTTCGAATGGAAAGGACTAACATAGACATATTAGATTGTGTTACACAATTATGACAATGAACGCCTAAAGGGGAGGGTCTCATCACTATCTTGCAGGTCTTAAATTGCTTGCATACCTTAGGCCTCCAATAAGCCATGATGCCAATGACCGCAAAACAGAACTTTGTGATAAACTACCCACGAAATGGTAGACAGGGCTCATAATGCCACTGGCAATAGAATTATAGCTTCCTTATTCCTCTGATCAACTACCAATAGAATGAATTAGAAAGATAATTCCTGGAGCTGTCTGATGAACCTAAAAAAAAAAAAATTCTTGTGCACAGGACCTGCCAAATGACCCTATGCTGCTGCCTGGTGGGGGCCCCCAAATCACTGTGGGTCTTTCAATTTATAAACCTTTCTCCAGGGAGCTGCTTGTTGAAAGGAGAAAGTGTAGGAAGCACATTAAGTAACACAGAGGAGCTCTGTTGTTGTCACACTGATGCATGCGATGTCACCACGGCTTTGAGATGAGGGCACAAAACACTGGGTGGGAGAAGTGAAGAAAGTGGTTAGTTTGTTTCTGCCAGCTGCAAGTCCCTGCTGGCTGACCACCAGCAATGGCTGACTTTTTATTTTAGTTGTTTAACCAGGTATAGCACACTAAGCTGAAAGCTTTTTTACAGGAGCGACCTGGGAGCACAAGAAGGTTAAGTGACTTGCTCAGGGTCACACAGTATGCAAGTGGAAGCTGTGGGATTCAAACCCAGGTCTGGTCTGCTGGATGTCACCAGATTTGCAGCTCAGAGCCTTAGACCACTGCGTTATACTGCCTTCTGTCATGTGACTTGTCATGTGGCTGCAGAGAAGAAGAAAAATATGCTCTGAAGAGCGAATAGAAAACGGTGCAGCTGTAAGCTCTGGTAAAGGTCAGAACACCGACCAAATCTGAAAACAAACATACTGCCTAAAACTTTGTTTCACAAAACATTATCAAGGAACAAGACAAAAGCAAAGTTCACTCAGACAGACCACCATTCACCCAATGGCTTCTTTTTCAGATCAGTTGAAATCCTGAGCTAAGTGAGATCCACACTTAGTTGTACTGATAGAGGACAGGAAGGGGGAGAGCGTTGTGCAAACATCACTGTAAGGGAGGAAAGGAAGGCAGTAGTTAAATATCTGACTGCCTATTTAACTAAATCCTTCCAACAATGAAAAGATAAAAATATTTACCTGGGCACAAGAACTGAAAGAAAAGTTAAAGGAGACCTGGACAACACCCTAGTTAGGCAGTAGCAGAGGTCCACAGTCCAAGCTGGAAAATGGGGGAAATATTTGCAGATTAATCAGTTTGAAAGTCACAGCTTAACTGGCATGATTTCTAAATTTGAGGGTGCTCCCCAAAGCCTGGGATCACCAGTCTGCTCAAGGTTGCTGCCAGGAGTGTAGCCAGAAATTTCCATTTTGTACACTCAATCTCCAACAGTTACACCCCCCCCATTAAAAAATGTACACATCCTCTCTAAAAGGTACCCCCTTCCAAACAAATCAGATTGTTGTCAGATGATTCCTCTAATCTCTAAAGAGGTTATACATGTATGTGTCTCCTAAACAACAGAAGTTTAAACAGAGACACTCCTCAGTGGCCTAAACTAACCCAAATACTACAGATTAGAATGAAAACGTTAACAGAAAGGCATATGGTTTATGACAAGCATTCAACAAAACTGTACACAAATGTGTACAGTGAGTATACCTGTCTACACCCTTGGTTGCTGCAGTCTTATTACTAAAGCAATACATTTTACAAAATCTTCTATGCTGTTGATTCCTTTGTGGTACAGCATACACTGAAGAGCTAGTGCTATTTGGAATCTTCATTTGCCCAGGGTTCAATGCTGTTACTACAGATTTCGGCTATACAATTACCCCTAAGAGGTTTGCATTACTCATATTTATTAAATAACCATTGGCAATGTGTAGCGCTAACGATGAAGTCTTCTTTTATTGTTTTGTATTGTCTTTTTAAATTGTTTTCATTGTTTTATTGCTTTTTATTGTTCAGTTATTGTAATGTTCAGGAGTTGAGAGTTGATCATTGTCTGTGACTACCTATAAAACAAAGCAAAGTATGGCTAATCAATGTGTACTGCTATTACGACTGTCACACATGTATTTTTACTTTTAATTAAAAAAATGAAAAAAAGAAAGAATAATGCCACTGGGTTAAAATGTTATATTGCAAAGTTTCATAATAAATCGTGGCCATAATAAAAAGGTTGGGGGCAATTAGAAAATATTTAGTCAACAAATGAGCAATTAAGCATGTAATGTTGTTGTAGTCCATTTTATATTAGGAAAACTCACTGATTAGTTTCAGCTTTCAGGTGTCCTTATCCCCATTCACAAGCAACTTCACCAGTCTTATTTCAAAGTCTTTCCAAATTGCCTTACACTTGCAATGAGTGCCAAAGGGGTTTCCAAATATTAAAACCTTACCAGCATACTGTACATGACTTTACGACATACAGGAAGCTGCAAGGCATGAGAAATGTCAAGCTTCTACTATCCTACTTATGCAGCTTTGAAGCCCCACCACTGCTGGTAGGTAGCATAGCTCAGATCAGAAAAGCTGTGTATGGTATTTCCATGTGCAAGGTGTAATGTCCCAATGCTTTTAGTTTTTTGCAATATTATGTTCTTAATATGCACTCCCAACACATTGACTAGCAGGGTGCAGAGTAAATCAGGATTGTTTGTTTGGTACCTTGGAGTGTGTGATAGGCACAGACAAAAAGGTGATCTGTTTCAATTTGCAGAAGTTAATTGAACAAATTTTTTGTGTATTTGAGAGATTTGAACCTTCTGCTCCTTCTGGGATACCTGAAAGATGCAAACTGGTGGTGAAAGCTCCATTCTCAAGATATTTTAGCTGAGCTCAAAGTAATTTGTTCTTCTTGAGAACTCCTGATATAGCTGTCTGGGACTTACTCACAGAGCCTGACAATGTTTTTTGCTCTGTTTCAGTGTTGTCCACTTTGGTCTCAACTAGTGGAACTCTCAAAGTAAAACCTTCAGCCTTCTTGCTGAGTTGCCATATTGCTTCCAGTACGACCTTCACTGTGGTCTCCAAGTCTGCACCATCATCTTTCATTGTTATGCCACCCTTGCTCCGACTGTTGATGGAGCTGGTGCCTCCCCCTTCCCGTCATCCTTCTGTTGGTCCATCATGGGTCTCCGCATGCTTCAATTTTGTCTTAGGGTCTTTCTCTGATAAAGCTAGGCCACTAGATGTCCACACATTTATATGCAAAAAAAGGTCATAATCAATTTTTTTGTAATGTGGATGATTGTTTAATTAAAGTTTTATATGAAGAAATAGGTTTCACAATATCATAATGTTTGGTTGTTTTTTGTCTCCTTAATGGATGAAAACATTTCAAAAAACAGTCTTTCTTTACTGTTTATTGTGGCATTCTGGCACACACCCTGCTTTTTAAAAAATACAGTACAGTAACTGGAAAACCATTGCAATGACAGGACATCCAAATATACAGCACGAAAGTGCACACTGATGTTGTGTCTGTAAATTTTGTAGTTCATTCTTTTTTTCATATATTTAAAAATGTAAAGCAACATATTGCAGGTTACATCAGTTGTCAATCATGTCACCCGCTATATAAAAAACATTTTATTCCATTTAAAAGCACTTCCTTATGAATATTTGTGTGTACTGCCCAAGAAATTTGTACAATGTAAGCAATCACACTGGTCTCATTAGTCATTATTGCCTCATTTATTATTTATTAATAAAAAATAAAAGACTGTTTACCTTGCTGTCAAAATGTACTGTTCATTAATATTGGCTGTTGTTTTCCACCTGAATGCTCCGTTCAGATGCATCATGTAAGCAAATTAAGGGCATCTTATCATAGTTGGTGCACTGTAAATGATGATTATAGTAATGACTGTGGGAGTGTGAGATAACGCATTTTGAGGTGTTGTCCAAACATCCCGTTAGAGTAAGATGTGGCAGAATTTGGCAGCTATAAAAAAAAGAAGTGAAGCAAATCACAATTTCCAGATATAGATTTGTAGTACTCACCTTGTCAATTATGGGTTAGAATAGAGATAATACCATTTTCTGTACATGCAAAAATTATTCACGCATGTGACATTAGATGTCATGCATGTGACAGGGACATTGTTCTGATGTGGAGCCTTTGCAAAAGAGTCCTTGACTCAAAGGGTTGTAATTCTGATTGCTAAATAAATAAATAAAACAGTCAGAAGTATTTGTACTGTTACATGGATTAAATATAAAGAAATAAAAAGTATTCACTGTGCTTATTTCTGTGTTGTTCTTCATTAAAGCACACATTGTTTAAAAAAGTGATGTCATAAACAGGCATACATTTAAAACATATTCACACGTGTGACATTAGAAGTCATGCATGTGACAGGGACATTGTTAAACTCTAAAACTGTACAAAATAAATAATTTTATGTTCATTTTGTAATATATATATATATATATATATATATATATATATATACCACCACAATGAATTTCTATTTTTTTGTTTCTGTTAAAATTACATTCTATGTATTAGAATTTATTTAAAGCTGTTTGTCTACCTAGAGACATATACATTGATGCACTTCTCCAGCCATAAATGGATAACAGGTGGAGACTTAATTATACCTAAGCACTGTCACAATTCCTGACATCGTTCTTCTCATTTTTTATAGTAGTAATGGGAAAGGGCTTAATCCCACCCTTATTTTTGAGAAGGAATATGATATAATGTAATTAAGCTAAACATACGACTATGATAAGCCTAAGATTCATAGTATACTAAGTTAATAATTTGAAATATTGCCTAAGTGTTATATATTGTAACTGGATAGTTTTATTATTTTTACATAATGTGGAATCAATGCTGTATGTCTGGCTCATGTTCTGTTTGCTTGAATAAAGCTGAGTTAAAAAAAATTCCATTCCAAAACAGCGTGCACACGTAGTGCCACAGGGTTTTTTGAACTGCAAGACTTGAAGTAAATTTCCAACCTACTGCAAAGTCTGTTTGGGATTCATAGCCCAGTATCTTATGGCAGCTTTAGCCAATTGCTACCAAAATTATTATTTTTAGCTGTAACCTTTTATCTAGGGATGGGATAATAACTGCATCTGAACCCATGGCCAGCCAATCCCTTCCACTTCCTGGTCTGTCAGTTCTGTCCCCATGCTCATTTTTTGATGTCTAAGCAGGGACAGCATGGGGGGCACAGCCCTCACATGTTTATGGGTACCTTTTTTCAATGCCATTTTACTTCAGTTTAAGCAATCGTACAGGAAAATAAAAGCCACCACTCAACTGTTTTAGAAACAGAAATTCATTGTGGTGATGTGGTGATATTTAAAACTATTTTTATTTTTACAAAGTGAAGATAAAATGATGTTTTACAGTTTAACAATGTCCCTTTCACGTGTTACATCTGATGTCACATGCGTGAATAATTTTTTTTTTGAAATTCAGAGCTGTATTAGTTTTACCTAAAAACAAGTACGTAGTGCAGATGCTATAACAGTACAAGACCAAGCAACATCTGTCAACAGAAATTGATAAGAACAAGTGCCAAAGTCCCCAACCCACCCCCCCAGGAAGGTGCTACCTCCAACTCCAGGTAAACCTGGAGGACTATTGAGTGTGCCATGGGATACCCAGTGAGGAGAAATTGATCACACAAGGACATCTCATACTGGATCCATCAGGGGATCTCAAATAGAGGGTTCAATGGAGATATAACGCGTACAACTTGCCCCATTTTTTCTGAAAAGTAGGCATGGCATGCCTAGAGCTGGCTATTAATCTTTCCATCTTAAAACACAAGGAAATTTCTTCCAACCATTCATTATAGGAAATAGCTACTTGATCTAGCCAGTGTCTAAGCACTAGCCTTTTAACTGCCATCGAAATTATGGCCATGTGAAATTTCCGTTCTTTACACTTAATATTCGAGTATAGGCCAAATACACAAACTTCAGCTGTAAATAAATCCTCCAGGCCCAGGATCGGATCTAGGCTGTTATAAATTGCATGCCATAATGGGGCAACTTTGACGCTTGACCAAAATATGTGCAATAAATTCCCCACTTCTATGCCACATCTGATGCATGTGTCAGATTTTAATCTGCCAAATTTGACCAGCTTCAGTGGTGTGTAGTACATATTATTTAAAATATAGAATTGGATAAGTCTATTCCTATCTAAAGTGAGGAATCTGTACACATCACGCCAGATTTGAGTCCAAGAAAGGGAAGGATCAGAGATGAGAGGGGCCCATGTTTTGAAACCAGCTAGGGGATCAAAAAATTTTGTAGATAGCAGGTAGTTATATAGTCTAGCTATACAGTGGGAATTATTAACACAAGTCCTAAGTTGCTCCAGGAAAGGCCTAACTTGAGAGGATGATTTCGCCAACCCAATGTTTTTATCTACTAGATGTCTTAATTGGTAAATCTTGAAAATATTCTGGGACGGTAAATTCAATTTTGTAAGTATATCACCAGAGGAACCAAGAGACCCCTGAAAATAAAGATCCTCCACCAGACAGTCTTGAATTTGTGGGAACCAGGTCGACGGCAGCATATGTCCGCCTATTCTAATATTCGGGTTGAGGACTATTGGTTGGGCTGGATCCTTGGTAAATGGAATTTAAAAAAAATTCCAATATTGGGCTAAAATTTTAACAGACACCCCTATCACTGAGTTACGGAGGACCTCCTGCAGGGAGGAGGGACTGTAATAAAAAATATGATGGGGAGAAGTGTTATGTTCCTCCATTAATTTAAGCTCCAGCTCTAACCATGTGGGCGTATAACACCCATTCGGAGGGCTGATCCACCTACCCAGTTTAGCTAAGTGACTGGCCCAATAATATAGCCCAAAATTAGGCAGGCGGCCTCCCTTGTCTCTAGGCAGACAGAGCTTGATGAAAGCTCGTCTAGGTTGTTTAGCACCCCAAATAAATTTGGTTATTATTGGAGTGAATTTTCTGAAAGTAGGATATAGGAAGCCAGATATTGAGAAGGTTCAAGGGTAAAAGATTCGTGGCAGTATGTTCATTTTAATTATATTGATACGTCCTCCTATGGCAAGGGGAAGATTATCCCACCTGTTAAGATCTTTTTGAATTCTGTCCAACAAGTCATCCAGGTTGAGCTTCTTAATCATCTCTTCATCCCGGGCCAAATAGATGCCTAAGTATTTGAAATGGTTCGGGGCCCATTTCATACCAAATTGGGAAACATTAGTCTGGAGTTGAAGTGAGTTGAGTGGGAATATCACCGATTTGGACAAGTTCAGCCTGTAATTGGCTGCCTTGCCAAAAAGACTAACTATTCACAAAACCTCCACTAAGGAAGTTTCAGGATTGGAAAGGTGTAAGAGAATATTGTCTGCGAAGACTGATAGGGTCAAGGCCCGTTGAGCGATTACACAACCCGAAATCTTAGGTGAATTTTTGATTTGAAGCAACAGGGGCTCCAGATATAAGTTGAATAGGTAAGGGGATAAAGGACACCCCTGACAGGTACCAGAATACAGGAAAAAGTGAGATGAGAACACCCCATTGCAATAGACCTTCGCCGAGGGGAAACTATATACCGCCTTTATTCAAACAATAAACTTTCCTGGAAAGTCCATTTTGTTTAAAGTAGACCACAGGAACTCCCAACTAACTCGATCAAAGGCCTTTTCTGCATCCAGGGCAACTAAAGCCATGGGCAGTTGGGACTCCTGGACTGCACGGAAAATGTGGGCCAGTGTGCGTATATGGTCCATAGCTGACCTCCCCCGGACAAAGCCTACTTGTTCATGGCTCAGTAAAACCTGCCAAACCTGTTTGATTCTTAAGGAAAGAATTTTGGTTAAGATTTTAATATCATAATTAAGTAATGAAATTGGCCTATAGCTGGCTGGATCCAGATTAGGTTTATCCGTTTTAGGGATTAAAATTATGGTAGCCTCCAGCAAAGAGGGATCTAATGTTTCCGAGGAAAGAATATAGTTAAACAACTTAAGGAGGGCAGGGGCAATCTCCTTACGAAATGTTTTGTAGAAGTTTGGGGAAAGGCCGTCAGGTCAAGGGATTTGTCCATGGGTAGATTTTGGATGACTTCCTCAACCTCATTCAGAGTGATAGGAGAGGAAAGTAGATCACCTTGATGCGGATGCAATTTTGGGAGAGGTAATCCCTCCAGAAAAGCTTCTACATCTGACATAGATGTTGAGGAAGTCTTGCTACTATCTAAGTCCTTATAAAAGTCTTCAAAGACTTTCGCTATCTCCCTAGGTGCAGTTTTAATTGAACCATCAATCGCCTTTAAGGCAGGGATTAACCTAGAACTTTCTGCCTCTCTTAACCTGAGAGCTAATAACCTCCCGGGCTTCTCCCCTTGGTTGAGGTATTGTGTTTTAGACTTTTAAAATAGCGTATTCCATTTTTTCTTTAATCAGGTCTTCATATTCGTTCCTAAGCCTGCATAAATTCTCTAAATCTATTCGAGAGTTGGAGGAGGAGAGGGCTCCTTCAGCCATTTTAATCCTGTTAGCCAAAAAGTTAATTTTCTCCTCCCTCAACCTTTTCCTTTTGGTAGCTATTTTTATGAACTCTCCTCTGAGGAAACATTTTAACGCACACCAAACTAAATCCTCCCTGGGAACTGAACCTTGGTTAGTTTCAAGAAAGAACGAGATCATAGATTTGAGATGATCGATATTACGTTCATCCTTCAGAAGCTGCGAATTGAGTTTCCAAGAGGTGTCCCTCTGGCCAGCGGGGTTGGGAGATAATTTTATCCATGCCATGGCATGGTCCGAGATAACAATCGGTTCTATACCAGTAAGGGAAATATTAGCCAAAAGCACAGTGCTCATCAAAAAATAATCTAATCTAGACCAAGACTTGTGTATTGGTGAGTAATATGTGTAGCTGCGGTTGGAGGGGTTCAAGATTCTCCAAGGGTCGCTCAAACCCAGCTGGTTACAAAAATCATGGAGGGCCAATTGAGCAGGTGTGGAGGGTCTTATGGGCCTGTAAGTTCTGTCTAGAACCTGCGAAGGGGCAGTATTCCAGTCCCCTCCTAAAATGAATACAGTTGGCAGGAGTTCACATAATCTAGCTGTTAACTGCATAAGAAAATTAGGATCTCCACCAACTGGGCAGTATATAGCCCCCAAACCCACCTCCTGATTATTAAGCAAACCTTTAGCTAATACAAATCTGCCCTCTGGATCCTTAGTGCACTTTTCGGGAACAAATGATACATTACGTCTTATCATGATAACCACTCCCCTACTGCTTGTAGATCCTTCAGCAATAAAAACCTGGGAAAATCCTTGGCACTTTAACAGTTTAACTTCAGAGACTAAAATGTGGGTTTCCTGTAGAAATAAAATGTCCACACCTATAAGAGAGCAATTTAATAAGATCTGCCTTTTTTTGGATACCTCTCTAATACCCCTGACATTCCAGGAAGCAAATTTAATTTGCCCTAAAGCCATTTAACAACAATACACAGAAGTAATACGAGCAGTAGTCAACCATGGCATCATAATCCGATCCTCTGCATGGTGGCACCTTCCTCCCACCCCCCATGTCCCCCCCATGAACCCCCCGAACATAGCATATGAAAAAATCCAACCACATGAATAGATCAGCATAACCAACACTTGAATCCAGAAATAAAGTTATTTTGAAGTAACCAACATGAACACTAGAGTTCGTGACCCCTCCCCACCCCCTTTTACGTTGCCCGATCCACCCTCCCAGCATCTCCCCAAACTATTTACATTGGTTCCCAAAAAAATCCCAATCCCAAGAAACATCAAACTACAGCATGAAATCAGAAACCCCCCCCAAGGGTACTTTGGCCAGTATCGAACCATTTTAGGCCCAAGGCCTCGTCTGAGCCAAGAGGACTCCCCTAACTTACTTCTAAAACAGCGAGGATGTAAATTAACCATCCTACCTAAATTGGTCCTAGGTACCCTAAATTCCCCAATTAGGCCACGAGACAGAATCCCCTAGTGCCTAACTCCCAACCTGAGCCCCCCACCCCACCCAGTATTGACCTTACGCTGCATCTTAGTCTCTGCTGTAATCTTGGTGACACTGGACCAAATCCAATTACCAGGTTAAGGTAACTACTTTTAACAATCTTACCTCTAAGATCCCACAGACCTTCATGTTCTGGATGCGAAGACACCTGGGGTACTCTGGCAACACAAAGAAAGAAACCCCGGGATTCCCTGAACTAACTGTGGAATTTTAATTAGGAGCCTGTCTACGATTTTCTTGCGTCTCCATAATGGAGTCACCTGACCAGGAAGTCTCCGGCGTAAGACGTGTAGATGGACCAAAAAGGTTCGACCTCTAAATGCGTCCTCCAGGAACCACCCCCTCCCTACCTAGTTCCTCCTTCCCCAAGCAATGGTGTGGACTCAAGGATCTGTGGATTTAAGCAGGCCTCCTAGGCCCGAGGCCTACTACCTCCTCTCCCATCGCCACTATGCCCAACATCCATCCCAAAGGAAATCCAAAGGTAAGTCCGCTTTCCCTATGAATACTAAGAGATATCCTATTCAAACAAGATCACAATCAAACAATTTAAAGGCAAAACAACTGTCTTCCCCAGGATTAGATAGATAAGAAAGTCAGTCTTCTTTAAACAGGTTCGGAAGCCTCATGGTGAGATCAGGTAGCGCTTGATCCGGGCTATCGTAGGCGTGCCAGACTCCATCCAGGGATACCCTTAATTTAGCGGGATAATTCATCCTGAACTTTATACCAGCTGCAATCAGTCTCTTCACAATAGGGTGGAAAGCTGATCTTTTTTGGCGGGTTTCATACGGGAGGTCCTGGGTGATTCGGATTTTGCTTTTGTCCCACTGAATTGACTCTAACTCCCTTACTTTGGCCAGCACATGTTGTTTTTCAATAAAACTGAGGAACTTGATGATGATCGGCGGGGGCATCAGGCGGAGGTCTAGGCTTTAAAGAGCGATGTGCCCTTTCAATGTGGTATTGTTGTTTAAGCGGAGAAGGGCCAATAATCTTGTTGAGGAGTTGCTGCACAAATTGTATGGTGTCTCCCCCTTCCTCCAACTCAGGCAGGCCAAGAATCAAGATGTTGTTCCTTCTACTTCTGCCCTCTAAGTCTTCTGTCTTCAGCTGAAGTTTTTGTATCTGTTGTCTTAACTTAACTATTTCTGGGTCAACTCTACCCTTCCAGCTTTCAAGAGAAGACGCTCTTGACTCCATGTCACCCGCCCTCCGTGAAAGGGCAGCAAAGTCATTCCTGATTGTTTTAATCTCACTGAAAATCTCCTGGAGCTTTTCCCGAAAGGGAAGAAGTTCCTGAAGGAAGTGATCTTCAGTAAGTAAGTTGCTTTGGGGAGCAGGTGACATTTGTTTTGAGATCTGCCCCGAATTAGTGTTCCTGGCCTTCTTGGCATTTTTTTCTGGAGACGTGGGCGGAGTGTGTTTAACTCCAGCTGGTTTCATCTCAGACTCCATCATCTCACTCATCGCTCTGATGAACCTCTCTGTAAGTAATTTGGCCCGATAGTATCACCAACAAGCAGAGGCACTCTAGAAGTTAAAATTTTTAGCAAAGATGCTATGAATCAGGTAAAATAAGCGATTAATTGAGGTGGTGGGTGGGAGCTCAGGAGAAAAGCAGCTACCAGACACTCTGCATCACGTGACTCCCGCGTGAATAATTTTTACATGTACGCCTGTGTATGACATCACTTTTTTAAATGAGTACTTTAATAAGTACAACACAGAAATAAGCCCAGTCAATACATTTTATTTCTTTATGTTTGATCTTTGTAATAGTACAGTAACTTTTAACACTGAAAAATGAGTATTCGATTCGGTGTGAACAAAATGTTGCATTAAAAGAAAAGATCTACAAATAATAATATTCAAATAAGATACTGATAATAACATCCTAGGTAACAGCTTTTAGGTGAATAATGTAGAATCACAGAAAGGATCTTAACAGCAGAGAAGAAGACTGTTCATGGACATGTCACATGTGTAAAACAGAAGTGGCAGGGGGATTACAGCATCAGACATCTGAAAATCAGAAAATGACATTATCTGTATTCTAACCCATAATTAAAATTTAAGGTGAGAACTACAAATTTATATTTACTACAGATCTAAATGTATAGGGGGTAAATAAGGGAGGCAGTATAGGTGTTGTACAATACTAGTGAGCTATGTTGGGCAGAAGTGATAGACCATTAGGTCTAATCTGCTGTCAACTATGTATGTATGTATGTATGTATGTATATTTGATTAGCTTCATTTGCTTCTTTGACCTCAATGTCACACTAGTGGCTCAGGTTTATCAGAAAATGACCCCAAAACTCTTTAGGAGTATAGCTTTACCAATCTGCTATCTGAAAGAGTTTATTTTGTACCACTGAAACAGTTACAAACGTTAAAATAAAGGTTTTAATGCAAGTTGAAGCAAAAATACATTTGAGGAGAGTCTATTTGTGTTGGCTGCTGACCACACCCCTTGGAGTTCTGTTTCTCATCACCCATTTCTACAGCTGGGTGGACTGGAGCACAACAAGCAAAAAGGATAATGGTGCCATCCACCAAATACAATCAATAAAAATATTTTATTACTTAGAAGATTATGATTCCATTTCAAAGTGCCACATAAGGAGAAAGTTGCATACCAGTTCAACAAATGGCTCAACCACTTTTGTGCATATGCACTTCATTGTGGGTGGCCGGCCTGGCATTCACCAAGATCACATAAACAGTGCACAATTTTAAGTGTGAGTGCTATACGTACAAAAGTGCTAATGTAAGTGAATCAGGTTAAAAACAAGAATCCTAGTACAATTCACTCACTCAAGAGACAGCACAAATAATTCCAATTAATAATGACACAAAATGTTATCAATTGTTTAAAGATGTGCTAAATAGAATGACTAGCAGGATTAAGTCAGAAAGCACTCCAGTGATGTTCAGTAATTCATCCTCAGCTTCATCATGCCTATTCCTTTCCAAGGATGAAAAACTAAAAGCAGTGAAAGTGAGGAAGTTTGAAAGAGACTGCCAAGACTACCTGAACAATCAGGTCTTTACTTGAAAAGAGACTGAGAAGAGAGCCATAGTAAAAAATCACAATAAGGGGCCCAAGTTGATTCTTAAAAAAAAATAATACAAGCTTTCTCTCCCCCTCCGATTTGAGGATTGAATTGTGTGAGGAACCCTTTTTAGAGAAAGGCAGTTCCACACATACAAATCAATTGCAGAGGTTGGTTAAAATTCAATGAAGAACCAAGAGAACAAGGAAGGGGCATGAGTAGGAGGAGGTACTACTCTACCACAAGGGAGCAGCAAAGGATCAAATCAAAGAAAGAGCAAGGACAAGTGAATGTTGTTAATTTGTCCTTGGTTCAACTTTCACAATTAGAGCTGGGCAAAACTAGTCAATTCTGAATTTGGAAAATTTTCACAAAATTCAGTGACATTTCACTAAATTTCTCAAAATATTTCAGAATTTTCCAAAATTCTTTAATTGGTTATAACTCCATTTATTGTGAGGTCTGTGATTTGGCAAGCATACTGCCTGGAATCGGTCCTAATCATTTTCTAAGTTTCATAACATTTGGATGAAGGGTGGAAAAGTTTTATGAGCTCCGCGTCTGGCAATTTCATATTCATGTGAAAATATCTGAAAATATTCTATGCTTACAACTTTGCCACTTCTGGAGCTAGATAACTGAAAACTTAACCAACAAGAAGCCTGGTGCTTGGGAAAGATTGCTACATCAAAAAGCAAAGCAGAGACAAAAAAAACAAACGGTGCGCAGAAAAGCAAGAATCCTCTGAGGACTACAATCAAAGGTTGTCCATTTATTAAGTGCAGCCAATGAACAACAAACACTAAAGCCCCAGTGCTTTGAACCCCTCAGGGTTCTTCATTAGGGGAAGGAGCAACTGAGATACGAAGGTTCCATTAAATAGTGTAGCTATTTAAAGACACAGTACAGAAAAGCATATAAGTACCAACGTAGCAAAGCCAAAAAGAAAAGTGTTAGTAAAAATAAGGTGTAAAAAATAAAATTATTTGAACATATACAGCAAGCTTCAGTATAGCTCAATAAGTTGCCAATAAAATCCCATAACAATGTGAATTTTATAACTGTAATTTTTAAATAATACATTAGTAATAATAAACAATCTATGATAACGAGGTGTAACTTTAAGAAATCCCGGAGCACCTGTGAATAAAAAACAGAGGAAGGTAATTTTAATCAATCGGACTTTATAAAGGAAAGTAAAAAAGGAAGTATAAGGGAAAGTAAAGAAGTACTAGCAATGAAGTGGGGGGGTGCAAAAAAAGGGAACAGTAAGAAAAGAGAAGATGAAAGTGGGAAGGGAAGGGAAAGAAAAATGAGGTATAAAAAGCATAGACTGTACAAGGTGTTATAAATATGGAGTCAAGCCCCAGGAATCATTCATTCCTTTTGGACCTAGTCTGCCCATCATAAAAATCAGTTTACTTTCCCTTTTTAGTAGTGTCTTTAGCCTGGTCCCCCCGAATCAATACCTATAAATTTGAAAAACTTCATATTACCATGATGGAATCTGGACCAGTGTCTGCCCACTGGAGTATCACAGTGTCTGTACTGTATAGAGCAGATATGTTCCTGAATGTTCTCCTTTAGGGTATATACTGTCCTACCTATATAAGCAGATGGGCGTGCTCACCAAAGTACGTACACTGCAAATTGAGTACGACATTTACTGAACTGGCATATCTCATAATTATAGCCATTAGTGGGACTAGTGAAAGTGGAGCCAGGGGTCATGCACTGAAAAATGTTACTATTCTCACATCTGTGGAAGTCAACTAGTCTAGGTGGGAACTGAAATGTAGAGTACTTATTATAGAGAATACTACTTTTGACTACCTTATCCCTAATACTGGGGCCCTTCCTATAAACCACCTGAGGGGCATTGCCTATCACTTTCTTGAGATCTACATCTGCCTTAAGAACATGCCAGTAATGCTTAAGGATGCTTGCTAGTCTAGGACTGAGCAAATTAAACTCCTTAATGAAGTTAATATGCTCAGTGTCTGACTTAGTACCGGGTTTTGGAGTTAAATACTCCAGTTTTGTGTTAAAGCTAAATCTGAAGATTCCTCCACTAAGGAAGGATCGTAACCCCATTGAATTAAATGCGCTTCAAGATTGTTAGCCTGGTGGAGGTAGCCTCATCAGAGCAATTCCTTCTAAACACAAGTAACTAGCCTTTAGGAATACTACATAAAAGATGTGGTGGATGACAACTGTCGGATCTTAAGAGTATTCCCAGTTAGGGGTTTTCTGTAGGTCTCAGTAGTAATAACCCCTTCATGTGAGACTATAAGAGTCAGGCCAAGAAAGGGGACAGAAACCAGATCACCATAACACATGAAAGACAAATTCCAGTCATTAGAATTCAGATAAGTTAAGAATTGTTCTGCTTCAGCATAACTGCCTTGCCAGAACCAAAGAATGTCATCAATATAACAGCCCCAATATCTGATCCTGTCCTTGAATTGATTGGTCCAGGGGTTCAAGATGACCACCTCCTCCCACTATACTAAAATGGGTTGGCATAGGAGGGGCCATCACCAACCACATGGCTGTACCAGAAACTTGTATGTAAAATTTAGAGCTAAACAGAAAGTAATTACTATGCAAGATCAGATCTAGGGCTTCAATATCAAAATCAGGATCAACAATGCCATGGGTCTGGAATAAATCCATTAAAAACTGAACTGCGTGTAGCTCCAAATGATGTCTGATGCTGGTATAAAGTGACTTCACATCAATTGTGTCACACACACACAGCATTAAAATGAAGATGTTCCAGAGCCTCTAAGAACACCATGGCGTACCGAAGATAAGAAGGCAATCTGACTACAAGTGTTTGTAAAAATCCACCAATAAACTTTGAAAGGTTCTCTGTTAGAGAACCTATGCTAGAAACAATTGGACAGCCAGGTGGTCTTAGAGGATCTTTGTGCACCTTCGGTAAGGTATAAAATTTAGTGACCACAGGAAAATTCTGAGACAAAAATAGAAAGTCTTGTTCAGAGATAACCCCTTTATAAAGGTAGCAATTGAGAAACTCATTCAACCTTCATTTAAAGTAAGGGGTTGGATTTTGTCTGAAGATCACATCAAGATTAACTACAATATCAGCAAAGAGGAAAAACTAGCCTTAATGGAACAATCCTGCTTGAATCAAATTACTGTCTAACAAGCAGATAACAGGGGACAAATAGTTGTCATGATTATTAATTATTATATACAAGAGGCACTAAAACAACTTAATGATTCTAACAACTACAATCTCCTTGAGAGTGATCCAACCCCTTACTTTAAATGAAGGTTGGATGAGTTTCTCAATTGCTGCCTTTATAAAGGGGTTATCTCTGAACAAGAGTTTCAATTTTTGTCTCAGAATTTTCCAGTGGTCCCTACATTTTACAACATACTGAAGATGATGCCTCTGGTCTAGATTCCATCAGGATAACATGAATTCTTTCAAATTTATGGAAAGTGATTATATAAAACCCAGTTTAAGGGGAGGCAACAGACTAAAGACACTACTACAAAGGGAAAGTAAATTGATTTTTATGATGGGTGGACTACAGTATGTCCAGTTGGACTGAATGATTCCTCGGATTTGGCTCAGTGTTATAACACCTTGTACAGTCTTTATCTTTTAGATCCTGTTTTTCTTTCCCTTTCCTCCCCACTTTCCTCTTCTCTTTTCATACATTTCCCTGTGTGTAGCCCCCCCACACACACATTTCATTGCTAGCACTTCTTTACTTTCCTTTATACTGCCAGCACGTCAGCACATTAGAATATGATTGCTATCACCTGATTGAGGAAGCACCGAGGAGGCTGGCTGATCCAAAGCAGAAAGAAAGAGTAATGGCACAGGAAGCCAAACACAAGAAATAAGCAGAATGCTATGCATTTGTGGACAACAGTAGCCTCACTAAATTTCAGGCAATGGATACAAATGAAAGGTGCAATCACGATAAAATAAAAAGAAACAAAATGAATATGGAGAGAGTTTGGAATAGGCAATAATGCCATGAAAAGGAAACAGCTTGCCATAAATGAAGTATGGTAAAGTATATGTGTTAAAAACACTTTGCAATTAAGCACAAAAGAAGAGATTTGAATTGATATATAAATACAAATTGTTTTCAGTAATGACTGTAATATAATTATCTTTGGACTTTTAATGTTTAAACAAAAGAAGGTTTTTTTTAAACACATGTTAGTTTTAAGCACATGCTAATGAAAATAAAACTACTAATCAATACCCAATGAGTGATGTTTTGCTAAAAAAGGACAAAGAAAGAAGCAAACTACATTGGAAGTGGAGTGTAGGTGGAAAGCATTAAGAGGAGTAGTGGAGTGCAGTTCTGTAGATATAATTTCCCTGCTACATATGCACCCCAAAAACCTTTAAGCCTGGAAAGAAAGGTTACTAGAGCAACACTAACATGGGAATGTGGTTTTGGAATTTGGACCCTTTTCATTAATTTCCCATTAAAATTAGGTAAACTCAAATAATTAGGATCTTTTTGCAAGTTGTTTAATGGCTTTTGATTTCTGTTATTAAATTGCCATTATATGTGGTCCAGAGCTCAGTGCTAGTGTTACATACTGCATCTACATAATATAGGTTTGAGTTTGGATACAGAGGCCAGACCAGTCAGTAGAATGATGCTTCCAAGGTATAGTTCTATGGATGAATAGTACTTAGGTACTTAGGCATAAATAATAGTAAGTCAGTGATTATAGTACATGATGAGTCGAAAGTAAGATAGTGCTAGATACTGGAACAGATGAGTTATTCATTATGAGTTAATAGTTTGGCTTCGCTCTGTATCTCACCATAGGAAGGATGGTTAGCTGATTAAGATGTGACACTCCCCCGGTGGGATAAGAGTGCTGGAGAAGGAGGAGGTGTAAGGGGAGAATGGAGGGTGAGTGCGTCTCACTCTAAGCAGAGCAGCAGGGCTCTACTGCTTAAATAGGATATGGGGGAGGAGCTCTTCCCCATATAATGACAGGCAGAGCCTTCCAATTATATGTGGTTCAGAGCTCAGTGCTTGTGTTACATACTGCAGCTACATAATGTAGGTTTGAGTTTGGATACAGAGGCCAGACCAGTAAGTAGAATGATGCTTCCAAGGTATAGTTGTATGGATGAATAGTGCTTAGGTACTTAGGAATGGCCATGAGAAAGTCAGTGATTATAGTACATGATGAGCTGAAAGTAAGATAGTGCTAGATACTGGAACAGATGAGTTATTCGTTATGAGTTGATGGTTTGGCTTTGCTCTGTAGCCCACCATAGGAAGGATGGTTAGTTGATTAGGATGTGACACCCCCCCAAAAAATATGACATACCACGATTATTTCCTCCAACTCTGGAGAATATGGCTGGCAGCAAGCAGGAGAAGAAAAATCCTCTTGGGGGAAACCTATGAGGACCCATGGCTACTGACCCTCCTGTCCTTCAGGGCATACTAAAGGAGCATTATCCTAAATTAATTAAATTATTTGCTAGTCCATATTGCAGAGTACAGATGATCCAGCAGAACAGTTTGTAGTAGGAGATGAAGGTCAGGAACAGGCTTCCAATTCTTGCTTGAGCATAGCAGGTAGCTGTATGAACACATGAAGCATCTGGGTAAATTTGCACTGAGGTGAGCATTGTTGGAACATGTCTAACAGGTTCAGCATAGGGCTAGAAAGTGAGGAGCTCCTAAGGCTGGCAAATGATAGATAGGCAAATACAGAGTAAATATATATCAAGGCTCTGACGCTGGCGAGGTAGGATGAAATAGAAGTAGTCCAACCTCCAGGCTTCTGCTGATAGAAGGCTTATGAATTTCATGGAATGGTAGAAGGCTTGAGATGAAGCTGATGGCTGATGAACCCAGTTAAGTTAATATCATGAAGAGAGTAGAATTTATGCTTAAATCATGATATAGAAGGCCATATGGCAGTACAACTGATCTGAAATCCTAGCAGGATTTGAGGGTAGTAAATCCAAAGCAATACAATGTGAGATTGGGAAGCATCCAAGGGAGTATAACGGGGTGAACCCAAATAGGTAAGGATGTGCAGCTGGACTGCATAGGTTAGGAGATGAGGTAGTAAGTAGCAAATGATATGGACCAGGTTGATCAGTTGAAAAGTAGTAGAATGTGGCAGCTAGTTCCATGGCTAAGATGCACAGCTGGACCCTCATAGGTCAGTGGGTGAGTTAAGTAGAGTTGTGGCTAGCTCCAAGTAAGCTTGTAAGTGCAGCCGGACCCTCGTAGGTCTTCTGGTAAGTGAGTAGAGTGGCAGCTAGCTCTCGTAGGCTAGTATGCACAGTTGGTCCCCACGTAGGTCAGCTGATGAGTAAATATGAGGTAGTTGAGAATGTCAGTCAATCCCATAAGGGCTAGCAGGTGCAGCAGAACCCACATAAGTCTGCTGGAATTAGCATGGAATGAATTCTGAGGGTATACAGTATATCCTGGGAAAGACTTCTATGAGAAATGGTCAAATCCACCGGCGAGCATATACAATCTGCATAGGTCGAGCTGCACCTGTCAAGCAATTCTAGCAGATCAGGAATTCTTTCTGAGGAGGATCAGAGCTTGAACGAACGACTTTGATCTGGTAGGAGAATCATGGTCCTAGATTTGATGCCAAGTTATGGGAGGAAAAGTTCTTTGGTGAAGCAAGGAAACTAGATGCAGGCTATGAGGCTGGGGCAGAGTGAAAGGAACCTCTGGTCCTGAATGGGGCAAGTAGATGGGATAAGATGTACAGTGGAACTTGTTGTACAAGTAGAAAGAGAGCTGGAAGATCTCCAGGCCCAGATGGGCAAAGCAAGTCTTGTGAGCATGTGATGCTCAATGAACCTCCATGTCCTGAGGGTGCAGATGTATGACAGAGAAGTATGCAAACCTCCAGGCCCAGACTGGGCATGGCAGGCTGACAGAAATTATGAACCTCCAGGCCCAATGCAGGGCTAGGCAGGCCTAGTGTATGAATAGTCAAACCTCCAGGCTGGAAAACGGCAAGGCAGGTGAAGTAAGAGATCAGGCTTGACAACAACTAAATGAGCACTGATGAGCTGATCTGAAGGACCATTTGATTATTAGGATCTGGAGAGGTCGAATATACATAGTTGGCAGAAGTCCAGGCAGCTGGGATGAGCAGGAGGCAGAAACGCGACAATAGTGCAAGCAACACGTAACGAGTTGTAAACAAGGAGACCTGTACATAGGTCGGTAGTAATAACAGTAGTCATGGACTTGCATGAGATGCAAATAAAGTAGCAAGGAGTAGTACTGGATAATACATGTGGTACATGGGGGGAACTGTGAAGAATGTAGCTAGCAGGGAAGTAGTCTGACCCTGTTAAAAGTTGTTCTTTGGTGACCCAACAGTGGAAGTATATAAGTGTGAATAATTTCCCACACTATATGCAGACTTGTTCCTCCATAGAAATGCATTTTATGCTAATCCCTTTATCCTACCAACATTCTGAGCTGATATCTGCAATTGGAGGATGTGTCTCTGACTCATGCTTTCTGTCCCTGATTTGCGAAAAGCTTTGTCCTTAAGTTATGAGGCAGGGGGTTGAGAAGTATAAATAATAAGCAGTAAGACAAAGGTGGACTGGATGGAGTCATAGATGGAAGTTGTCCATAGGAAACCAGGAAGAAGCACAGCAAATGGGGTCCATTGTTGCTAGGCAGCTGCAGTGCAGCATGATGTAATCCGGTAGGCATGGAACATAATCCGGACCGAATGGAGCAAGTGACCTGGCAGACTAAACTTGAACTGTGGCAGGTGGCACCCACTCAGAAAGGATGAGTGAGAAGAGGGCTAGGCACTGTAGCAAGCAAGGACAGAGGCATCACTGAGAAGAGCAGTAGGAGTGGCAGCATGGCTATGGGCCACCGAGAGGAGGAAGTGGAGCAGATAGGAAATGGGCAGGAGAAACCCCCCCACCAAAGAAGAGAAAGTAACAAGGTATGGGCAGAGATGAAAAGTAGTGCAGCTGCAAGGGGGGGTGAGAGACAGGATGAGAAGCAAGAGGAGGGTAGGCAGAAGAGAGGGAGACAGAAGAGCAGCTGCCACCAGCAGCACGCTAGTGAGTGTGTTTCACTCTAAGCAGAGCAGCAGGACTCTGCTGCTTAAATAGAATATGGGGGAGGAGCTTTCCCCATATAACCACAGGCAGAGCCTTCCAATTCATTTGTAAAGTATTGTTTGCTTACTGCATTAAATGCATAGGATATAGTCAGCCAACATCCCCATTCCAGATGTGAGAAGAGGGACCTCTGTGTTGTGAAGCCTGACCTTTTTGTTTTGGGCCATGCAAATCCCCTTACTCATATTTAGTGCTACAAATGTGTTTCTACGTGACTGTTTCAACTCACTTACTTTCCCTTTGTCATTCTGTATGCACTTTTTGTGCTGAGTAGGGTCTTGGAAGCATGCAGCATACCTCACATTTTGTCTTTGAAATGAGGGACATGGACGCTCAAAATGAGGGACACTAACCCTCATGATGACCAGGACACATCCCGAAACATGGAGATAAAGTACCTCAGAACACAGTGGAAACCATTGTATTTACTTGTACCAATATTAGCACCTGAGAATGAATTTCTACCATAAATCAGGAGTACAATTTAGGTAGGGCAGAGTGGAGCAGTTGAGCAGTTGCCCTGCCCCCCCAAATTTGTGCCTAGGTTGTTCTTAAGGAGTGGCAATAATGGCATTAAATTTGGATTTAATCTTTTGCACAATAAGTGCCCCCCTAGCCTGTGTGTGCTCATGCTGCAAGTGCACTCCTGACTCAACTGTGTCTGTATTGTGTTGTCCACTATCTCTACCTATTAGAGGTGTCCCCATCATGTGTGACATGAAGGAGCTCCAGACAAGCAAGAGCACATGAGTCATGCGAGTACGACACCATCTTTCCCACCACAGAGTAGGCAGGCTGTGCCCTATAGCTTGGAGGAGTCAGTGAGCACTGAACTCTCAATAGCAGTGTTGTGGCAGCATATATTTCTTGGCCTAGTCTTAGTGAGTCTCCATCTCCTCTGGTGGCTGAAGGGGTAGAGGGTGAGCTAGAAGTTAACTGGAGACTAGACCACCTACTTACTGTACTAGGCTCACCACACACAAAAAAAAACTGCACAGGCCCCTCCCCATGGCAGCAAGCTAGACCTAGCAGCAGCAGTGCGTTTGGCCTTCACAGGCCTTGATCAGTGCAGTATGGCAGCAGCCAAGCGAGAAGCAAAGAATCCAGGTTGGGTGGGTTCAGTTGGTGAGGTGACATCATCACAGACCACACTGGGGACCTGAGATGGTCAGTTCTAGCATCCAGCTTGTGGCAGAAGGATGGAGATGAAGCAGACTGAAACTGGACTGGTGGCACACTGGGCGGCCAGGCTGCAGGTTCTAGCCAGATGGCCAAGTAGGTAAAAGTTAATATTTTTTACAAGGGGATTGGGGAAGGAGGAAGGCCTGAAATATTGATGTGTTTTTCATGTTTCTGTGCTTTTGGGTGGCTTCATGACCCACATGGGATGGGTATTGTATGGAATGGAGTCAAGGAGAGAAGTCAGAACAAAGTTTTTTGGGGGGAAGGGTCAGAACTTCAGTCAAGAATAAAAATGGTTAGTAACTAGGTGGGTTTACACCCAAACCTGATGCACTGCTCAGGAGTATAGACAGATGAATGTTATATATTTTAATTTCTCCTGATTTGCATATCACTTTCAGTCACAACAAATAAGTTTAACCTTTTAGAGACATTCCAGATATTCTAGAGCTTGTCATATAGAGGCAAACTAGCACTTGGCCTCTACTGGTTGTTGGCATCCCCCTGCTGAAATAGTAAATGGTGCCCCTGCCATAAAGTCTAAATTTACAGGACATCCTTTGTGTGAGCAGCAGGTTTTCCATGAGGGATGAATGAAGAAAAGAGCAGTTTTCAGGGGTAAAATATGGGCTGTCCCTTGCATTCAGGGACAGTTGAGTGGTATGGTATGCACAGACTATTGGAGCCCCACTATTGTCAGGCTTATCCTTACCCCCAGTGAAGCTGACCTCCACATTCCCATGCTCAGGCACATTATGACATAGAGCAAGGGAGACTGCAGGGGCATGCACCATTGAAATGAATGGGTGTTTTTTTTTTATTACTATTTTATACATTATTGATGGAGAGTTGGAGATTAATGAAGGTGACTAACAAGGGCCTGATTAGTAGAACAGTGGCCTTCATTATTCTCCAACTCACCATCATAACATATAAAATAGCAATAAAAAATAACTCCATTAATTTCAAGGGGGTACGCCCCAGCACTCTGACCCATGGACATCATCTCTTAAAGACTCCTGCCTCTTGCTCCCTAGTACTCAGTTAACTTGACAGTTAAGTCACTTGACTTAATTATATCTATACTTGGTTGGTTGTCTGTAGCAGAATAGCTGCACCTGCTACAGTGTGTGTGCATGGGGGGAGCTGGCCATGTGGGTGGGTGTTGAGTTATTGCTACTTTTGTGTTTGCCCCTTAAAGTCTGTTTATGTGGAAGCATTCAAAACTATGGAGAGAAAATAGTAGGAGTGCAGGCAAGACAGAAGTAATTACATCCTTTTTTGGGTAAGTGTATGTATTGGGGGTGGGAAGAACCACATGTGTTTCCATTGGTATGTGTGCTATAGTTCAGCTGTACAGCTGAGATAAGGGGTATAAGAAAACTAAAGTATAACAGTGACTATAAGCATGCTGTATGTGTGCAGATGTATGCAGATTTGTATTTAAGTACAAGCAAGCCATATGTGTGCAGACAGTATAGCTTAGTGGTTAAAGGCACTGAACAGCAAACCAGGAGGCTTAGAGATGACTTAAAGACCCATGTTTGAATCTCATCATCTCCCACTTGTATATGGTCTGATCCTGAACAAGTCACTTTTATGTGTGCAGTTACCGGTGACCACTTGCTTTTTGCATGTATGCCACGTATGTGCAGTCTGTTCCAATTTAACATTAAAAAGTAGGATTTCCACACTTGCTTGCTGCATGCATGCCACATGTGTACAATTGGTTCCAATTCAACATTTAAATCATACTTGCAGCATGTATGTCACATGGGTAATTGTATGTGTGCAACATGAAAACATTTCATATCATTATTTCTATAATAGACTGTCTGATTGATTAAACTGTCTTACTCTGTTTTTTATTCACAGGTGCTCTGGAATTTCTTCAAGCTACAGCTCAATATCATAGATTGCTGGTTATTACTGATACATTATTTAAAAATTACACTGTTATAAAATTCACATTTTTATGGACTTTTACTGGCAACTTCTTGAGCTATATTGAAGCTTGCTGTATATGTTTAAGTAATTTTATTTTCTACACTTTATTTTCACTAGTACTTTTCTATTTGGCTTTGTTAGTTTGTCACTTGAATGATGTTGTGTACTGTATCTTTAAATGCCTACACAATTGAATGGAGCCTTGGTCTCTCAGTTACCCCTCCCCCTGGCAATGAACCAGCAGGGATTTTATTTTATTTCGTTTTTGTTTAGCTGGTAGGTACACTAGCCATAAAGTGACTCTTTTCAGGCACGGCCCAGGAGAGTACAACATATAAAAGCATACAACAGTCCAAAAGTACATGACATATCAAGTACAGTCAGTAAGATGCAACCAGTAATGACGTAAGCAGAAATAATCATATCATTACAAGAGAGAAGTTACATAACATAACTAACCTAAACAATGTGGAATTACCTATTTGTGAAACAATTAACAAATGGCAAAGATATACAGAACCAGGAAAATAACAGTAAACAGCAGAAACAAGCAATTATAACAATTATAACAAGTGGCAAATGTGAGGATTGAACATTGTATCAAGCAATCAGATAGGGTCAAAGCAAGTAAAGGGGCTAGCACCCAATAGATATTGTCGAAATTTCTTCTTGAAGCACTGGTGGGATCCAGTCAATCTCAGTTCAAGGGGAAGTGTATTCCAAAACTGAGGAGCCACATGCCTGAAAGCACCTGTGCCTTTCGAAGTAAAACAACAGGGAATGTTTAATGGAGATTTGTCAGCAGACCTTAGCCCATGAAAGTCAGTAAGAGGAATTAGCAGCTTGGCCAATGATATTGGGGTTTGGAGCCTCACAATAGAGTCAGTAAGAGAGCCAAGATAATATTGCCTAGTAGCAGAGGGAGAGAGCCAGCCAAGGTCATCATAAAGCTGACAGTGGTGCTTTAGCCTGGAGAACAAAGATGTGTATCGACATATGTTATTGTAAGTGACATCCCAATTCTGGAGGGTGATTTTCTGAGCTCCAGCAAGGATGGGGGCACAATAGGTTAAGGAGGGGAGCAGTAGTCCTCTAGCAATGGCTAGTTTGGCAGATGGTGTTAGCATGTAACTAGTCTTGTATGCAGCACCCAGTTTGCAGTTGACTGATTTACAGGTGGATTGAATGTGAAGGTTAAGATCCAGGGATTGATTGAGTAAGACTCCAAGATAATTAAAGAACATGACAGTATCAAGTTTTGACCCTTCCATGTCATTTGCCTCTATGGACAGAGGACAGCTTCTAGGTTTTGGGGCCTAGCCAAAGAGCATGACCTTAGCTTTTTAGCATTCAAAACCAATTTATGGTCCAAGAGTCATTTCTGGACATTTATGAAATCAGCTGAGAAGGAAGAGTTTAAGTTCTCAATTTTGTTATCACTGGCATAGATAACAAGATCATCAGCATATAATAGAGAAGAATAGTTTTGTAGGGCACTGGGAACATTATTCACAAAGAGTTAGAAGAGGAGTGGCCCCAGGATGGAGCCTTGAGGTACACCAACATTTATAGATGCGACACGAGATATAGCTGAGTTGAATTTTACTACTTGTGACCTGTCTGATAGATAGCTGTTAAACCAGCAAACAACTGGAGAAAAGAAACCAAGGCTGCTGAGGCTAGATAAAAGTAGGCGGTGGTCCACAAGGTCAAAAGCCTTAGTAAGATCAATGAAAACCGCACCAGTTAGTCTGCTGGAATCCCTACTTGATAGAATATCTGAGGTGAGCTTTAGCAGAGTGGCGGTCATGCTATGATTTTTCCTGAATCCATGTTGAGCATTAGTGAGAATACCAGATTTGTAAAGAAGTCCCGTGTTTGTGTCACAACAAGTTTCTAGAGTATTTTGGACAAGACTGATAGGATAGCTATAGGCCGGTAGTTATGGATATCTTTTTTGTCCCCTTTTATGAAGACTGGAGTTATTCAAGCTGTTTTACAGAGCTCAGGAACAGTGCCACAAGACAGGGATAATGTATAGATTTTTGCAAGTGGAGCTGCTATAAAGGAGGCTGCAAGTTTGAGAAGGTGCGGTTCCAGGTAGTCTGACCCTGCACTAGTATTGTCGGATATAGATGTAAGGAGCTTAAAGACCTCTTTCGCAGTTATGGCCTTAAAGTAGAAAGGCGGGGTGTGTGGAGACATTTGGGATATAGATGAGCCAGGTGCATTGTTTGGCCCAGGGGTCTGAAGGTAGGTGGCCTGTATCAGGAAGGCAGAGGTATATTGGGACAGATCCGAGAACATACAGTTGAAGGCATTAGCAATTGTATTTGGGTCATTACAGTGAACAGTGAACCCCATTTAGTATCATATCCATTGGTGTGTTAGACTGGGAGGACCCTAGGAAGGTCTTGATATGAGCCCAGAAATTTCTAGGGTCAGATGCAGAACTAGTAAGCAGGTCCTTGCAGTACTTACTTTTGGCTGCATGTATTTTCTTTTTGCAGAGATTTCTGTGAGCCCTATATATGTTAAAATCAACCAGCTGTCCTGTTTGTTTGAAGCACTTCCATAGTTTGTCCCTTGCATGAAGCTCAGACAGAAGGTTCTTCTGTAAACATCAAGTTTGCTTGCCTCTGACCCTCCTGGTAACTTTAGGGGCATGCATAGACTGAATGGCAGTAAATTTATTGAGAAAAATGTTTACTGCCTCTTCTATACTGCTTGTATGATAGATTTAATTCCAATCAACACAGGATATGTCCTGCAGAAAGGCATTTTCATTCAAGTTACCAAAATTCATCAAGGTAACGTACAGAGACAGTGGAGATGGTGAGCACCTGAGGTCCATAGGCAGAAAATTGGAGCATGGTCAGTTATAGCATCTGCAAGGATCCTAGTTGAGGGCACATGCTCAGGTCAGTTTGTAAGTAGCCAGTCAATCAGGGTACCAGTTTTAGGTGAATTTGGAGTCCTAGTAGACTCTGTTATCATCTGATGCAGGTCATAACTGCTGGCTACAGATACCAAGGAGCTATGTGCAGGACCCAACCAATTTAGGTTAATGTCCCCTAGGATTATAGCCTCATTAAGACTGACATTACTAAATGTAGTGTCAAGTAGGTACTGTAATCCAGCCAAGCCCCTAGATGGGGGGTTATAGACACAGACGACATGGAGTTTCTTAGTACCTAGTGTAACAGTGACATGTAAGTGTTCACATAACATGGCAGAGGCCTGAGCATGGATAGTGTTAAGTTGAGGTGATCTTTGTGATAGATGGCAACACCACCACCACATTTGTTCATTGACCTATCCCTATGGTTCAGGGAATAATTGGCAATTGAGCAGCGAGAGTCAGGTATACTGGATTTTAGCCACGTTTCCATGAGGCAAAGAATGGATGGGTTATATTCTTTCACCCATGCCTCAAGCTCATCTAAGTGACATGTTATGCTTCTAATACTCATGTGAACAATAAAGATCCCTTTTCTAGATAGTCCAGCTATGTCATCCGCAGAGAATAGGGTAGGGGGGCCAGGATTGAGCTCAATATCACACACTAGGAGTATAAGAAAGAGTAAAAAACAGAGCCTAGCCAAGTGAAAGACTTGAATAGGGACAGCCCTCCTACTCCACTTATCCAAGACTAGAAACATATAATAAATACAGCCTTTTGGATAGATTATACGTTGCCCAGAGCTTTCTGGCCAGTGCTTGGTGATGATAAGATTGGAAAAGCAAAATTCCCTCGTATCTATATACCCTGCCTTGATATTCACAGGGGATCAAGAGTGATGACATGTTCATACAGAATAGTGCTTAGATGATGTATGTTAGCACCCCCAGATGGTAGCTAATCATAATTGTAAGCTCAGGGTGGACCTTAGGATAGAGCTGAGACATAGCTTGTAGACTAGCACAAGGCACATCAGGTAGGCAGCGAAACAGCATTTAGAAAATTAAAGGTCCCTGCCAGATCAAGTGATTAGAAAAGAAAGCACTTTTACTGCAGTGCAAAGAGGTTTGGGCTTGCATATAGATAGCAGCTTAGGTAGATACTGCAGAAGCAGCAATCAAAATTGTCAGGAGCAGATTAGAGCCTACCAGGCAAAATGGGAAAGTAGCTTCAGGTAGACGAAGATATAACATAGCACAATCAAACTTAAGGCCTGCCAGGCTACATAGAAGAGTAGATTTACAAACAGTTAGATTAAGTTACAATAGCAGGCCCTCTAGTGGCACAATCATATAAGGAGCCAATGGGATTTCGGGCACTTAGTCATATGACTGGCAACATACTATAAAAGAACTGTTGGCCCAGGGTGGGTGAGGTGGGGACCATGTGGGGATCTGGCGCTTGCACCAGCAGGAAAAGCCTGTTTATGGCTTTGCTGCCCACTGCTCCTGAAAGAAGCTGGGCTTGTGGTTCCTTAGGTGGGCAGAGTCTCGAGCTGCGGTGGTGTCTAGAGCTCCTTCCATGAAGGAGGAGCCTTGGGGAAGCGGCAGCAGATCTGGTAATCCTGGCAAGCCACGCAGTGAGCAGGCTCAGGATCCGAAGCCCTGATGGGCTTGGTAGAGACCTGGAGGGCAGAGGAGGTGAGAGTAGTTAAATAGTGGCAGGTAGTGGGAGGGAGCACAGTAGAGACAAAAGAGCTGGGTGTAGCACAGTAAACTCAAAAGAACTGGGTGGGCAGAAGTAGCTGCGATGGCCAGGGGGAGGAGAAGAGAGAGAAAGAGAGAGAAATAGAGAGAGAGACAGAGTAGAAACAAATGGTTTGGTACAGTTTGATTAACTAACAGGCAGTTAAATTACTACGTCTAGATGGAATAGCGCTGAGACTATAAATATAACAGAGAAAAATGTCCTTAAAAAGGCTGTAATCACTTAATCAAGTATACTCAAACTAGAGATCTAGCCTCCAGAGGGAGCGCTCACATTAACAAATAACAGCTATTTCAGGCATATGTCCACGTAAGTCAATTTAGATATTTAAAAAAGAAGCACAATTCCAGCAGTTTTCTATGTACAGTCACTGGTAACCACCAAGGTGGCACTAGAAACCATGAAGAGAAGCAGGTTTGAAGGTGCACCAATCAGCAGTGCCTAGCAGAACTTGGACAGCAGATCAAATACACTGCATTTTCTTTTGAAATTTCCAGCGGAGCACTTGGAGCCGAGAAAATGTACCTTAACGCCCATTTACGGCTTTGCCGCCCACTGCTCCTGAAAGCAGCCCGGCTTCTGGATCCTTAGATGGGCAGAGTCTGGAGCTACAGTGGTGTCTAGAGCTCCTTTCATGAAGGGGGGAGCCTTGGAGAAGCAGCAGCAGATCTGGTAATCCTGGCAAGCCACGTGGTGAGTGGGCACAGGGTCCGAAGCCCTGATGGGCTTGGTAGAGACCTGGAGGGCAGAGGAGGTGACAGTAGTTAAGTAGTGGCAGGTAATGGGAGGGAGCACGGTAGAGACAAAAGAGCTGAGCATAGCACAGTAAACTCAAACGAACTGGGTGGGCAGCAGTAGCTGTTTGAATCACTAGTGCTTTTTTTAATAAACTTTATGTTTATTGTTTTCAGACTGGACCAGCAGATGCAGCTTTACAAGTCATAAGAGGCATTATCTTAGGTTACAGAGATGAATACCTTACAGATACACATTACAATCAGTAAACAATGCCCCCTATCCTTTACACCAAGGATTTGGGGGATGCATCAGCTTACAATTAGGAGAAAAATAGTTAATTCCAGCCAGAACAATGACTATGGTAGTCTAGGTAAAAGTTACTAAGAAAAAGATAACCACAACTAATAAGTTGCTGCTTAAACCATGGATAACCCATTAATGTACCTCCACATGGCACCCACTAACAAACTTCTAAAATACATGGATATAAGGAAATCAAAATTTTCCTGAACCAAAGGTTAACATATTTTTGAACAATACTGTAAATGACTTTGCAATAAAATAAAATAAACAATCTACACAGGGCATACCTACCTCCTAAATGGAACCTAACCTGGTGAACATAGAGAAGAAATATAGGCTTACGTGCAGCAGGGCCAGGGAAAGCATTATTGCTAAGACTCTAAGTGCACCACAAGGTGACTGCTAGCTTAGATTTCTGTTATATAAGCTATTCAAATTTGCAGGGCAAAGCATAACAGCTCATCCAAACATATTCAATACAAACTGTACAGAAATGCAATAAAAGAAAGTTTCATAGTTATTCACAACAGAAATTTAAAGGCAAGGGAAAATGGATCATAGTCTGGCCCAACACTGCAGTTTATCAGCTAGTAGTAGTCATAGTGAAATGGGGGAGAATCCCTCTATCCTCAGTCTCTGGTAGTTTAGCCATAACCTCAGAGCAGAATGGAACTCCACTTCAGTCTTCTCAGCCCATCGGCTAGCTTCTTGGGTATCAGAAAATTGAAATTGTTTACCTCAGTAAACAGTGCAGAGTCACGAAGGGAATAGAAGCAAATTAACAATGCCCAGTGAACGTAACGCTGCATGAACTTCATCAAACTGCTTCCTTTTATTTCTAGTAGCAAAAGATAGGTCTGGAAATAGTTTAATGTCCTGCCACTATAAAGTGAGTGGGTAAGCTCTCCTGGCAATCGACAAAATCCTTTCCTTAAGCTCTTCAATGGCCATTTTTAGTAAGATTGGTTTGAGGGATATTAGAAGAGCTCCATGCCCCCTTCATATTAATCCGGCAAGTCTTGATAAAGGAAGACAAGTCTATGTCCTGCAATGCTTGTAGATAACTCTTCAGCCATTCCATGAGAAACTGCAGAAGATTATTTCCCTCCACCCTCTCAGGGATGCCCAACAGCCACATATGCCAGACCTATGCTGAATTTTCCAGGGCCTCCATCCTGGACCATGGCTGCATATTTTCCATTGTTAATCGACCCACCACTGCCAAGGTCATCATTGATCAGAAATCAGCCGCTGCCACAGTAGTGGAGAGAGTCTTCATTTGGTATCCTGACTTTCCAACTGCTGTAGATTTTGTTTCTGTTTTTATATCCATTGCCCGAACAGCTTCTAGAACTGTATTCCAGGGTGGTTCTATACCCACAGAATCAGGCCTTGCTTTACTTGAGCTCATGGAGGGCTCCCCGAAGGCTGCTGCTTCTGGCCACCACCAGTCGCTCCCCTCTGCTTCCCCATATTGTGTTTTGGCTCAAAATGTTCAGCAGAAAATGGACTAAGCAGGATTCCTACTAGGAATCTACTAGGAATGGCAAAAAGTAAATTTGCACAATGTTTTTGCCAAAAGAAAAGTTTATCAACTGGAGTCTACGTGAAGCACGTCTGGTCTAGTCTCTGACTCTCTAGTGCCCCCTACTGGTACTTTAGTGTTTGTTGTTCATTGCCTGCACTCAATAAATGGTCAACTTTTGACTGCAATCCTCAGTGGTTACTTGCTTTTCTGGCACCATTTTTTTTTTTTTTTTATAGTTGAAAACTTAGATGCATACTTTCTTGGAGGAGTCATGAAAAGTACTAAACAGAGAAGTACTGGTTATGTAAATTGTATGTTGTGGCCATAACCTGCATCCCAGCATGACTTCTAAGGCTCAATTCCGAACCTGGGTTGTCACATGGCAGCATGATGCTCTGATGTTTTTTGAAGGTCATTTATGACTGATCCTTGTTAATCATCAAATGTTACCAGATGATCATCAATGCAGATGGTGATCTAAGATCATCATCTAGATCATGATTTAATCATCAAACGTGTAACTTTTAAATCACCAACCAATGATTATTGAAGATTTTTGTAAACTTAAATTGTTTTTGATGATCGGTGGTGATCACAAGATTTTCATTGATGATCATTGATGATTATATTAGTTCTGTATCATATGCCAACACTGCAGTGACAGTTTTATACTGAAGTACATTACAACGGCAAGTCATTGTTGCCACTGTAATGTACCCGCAGGACCCGGGCACTGCTTTCTCTGGGATTTGCCCCCCCCCAATCGACTCTGACCTTGAGTTAATGATCTTTAGTTAAGGGGGGGTGGGACAGAACCCTCCACATGAGGGGTTTGCAGGGTAAAGCCCCCCAAAAAACACACAGTTTCCTGATGGATTTATGTCGACTACAACTTGCAGTTGACATAAATCTGTCACTGTTGTGTGACATCAAAAAAAGTTGTTGACACCGTGTCATGGATCTGTTCTGTACTATACAATTGTAAGTTACATTAGTAATAAAGTTTTGTTACTAATATGAAAATATGAATGTCCACTATCAACAGAAGCACATCATAATGTAAATCATCTGAAGTTAAGTTTTAATCCCTTTAGAATGAGTACGAGATGTTATGTACAGTATGTACATTTGCATAGCTAATTTGCATATTTCTTGCACATTCCAAAAGCACAGTTTATGGACTAATACAGTGATAATTTCTATTGTTAAATTATTTTTGCCTTAACAGTATTAGTTTGCAGACTGTTAGGAAAAGTTCTGAGCATAAACCAGGTACTGGTAGGAACGCATCACAACTCTAAAGGTAACCTCTGAATGGAGCTAGATAAACCAATCTGAGCCTTAACAACACTTGTAAGAAGTGAGGAGTCAGAGTATGTATAACTGAAAACAATATCTTTGTACAGAAGATGTGTCATAACTGATGATTCCAATAAACATGTCTAATAAGAAGGCAAGATGCATTCCATGAGTATACAGTAGAAGAAAGATAAATTATTTTTCTTTTAATTTATTGTAGTAATCTTGACCATGGGCAGTCATGAAAAATCTTGATAATATGAGATTGTCATTAAGTGCAATCATTATTTCCAGAACATTGTGGTTTTTGATTGGCAGCCGTTTAATGTTCATGTTTAATCATTGTTTGTTATGATCACAGTGATGGCTTTTGAAGTTTGAACATGATCTTTGACCATAATTGATAATAATCATTTATGACACATCATTATTAAATCCATATCTTTTTGGCTAGGAGGGGTTGTCTTAAATCCTAATATTTAGGGTCAATGAATCTAACAACAATGGTGACATTCCATTTTCTAGCTTTAAATTTGTAGGGCTTAAAATTCAGCAGTTTGCAAAATTGTAAAATGTAATTTTAAAATGTCCAAAAGTTTGGAGGCTTAGAACTCAGTCACCTTTAAACCTAGAGATCTGGATCTTGTCAAACATATGTACAGATATTGATACAGTCCCCTAGTAAAATGTGGCTCAGTTTGAATGAACACTTTTTAAATGAACTGGAAATAACCAAAATCACAATTTTGGCATCATTTTGTGAAATTTTTGCAAACATTTCATGAAATGTCAAGTACGCAAAATTAACATTTCACCATTATTCCACTGGCAGAAGATAAACTTCACCCAGCCCTAATCACAAGCCCAAATAAATGTTTTAAATAAAGGCATTAGCTTCATACCTACATTAAGATCTAGTAAATTTGATATGTTTTTGGACATTAAGAAATTCTCCAGAAAGCTTAACATCAAAGCCTTTTTTGATAGACAAAAAAATTTGATTTCATAAACAAAATGAATAGGCAGATCCTATAGGAAATGATGCAAATGATCAGACAGCAATCATGGGAGCAGGGAGTTTTAAGTCATGTCCACATGCAGTCTGCCTGCAAACACCACTGTGACTGTCTTTGAGAGAGCCTGCCTTAAGGACATTGAAGCACTTTTTGAGGAAAATGAGCACAACACCTTTGTAACATTTCCACAGAAGCAAATAACATTGGAAAAGCTTGAAAAAATCTGGAAATGACTATAATGCTATCAGATAAAGGAGGTGTGGTTGTGGTCCTAAATATAGCAGACTATATTAATAAGGTTCAAAGGCAGTTACATTATAGATCATTATCAAGGGACCCTACTGCTGACTTTAAGAGGGATATTGACACACTCTTAGAAGTAGTGCTTTCTCGTGGTACTATTTCTTACACTACCCTTGAGTTTTTGAAGGCAAAGCACCCAGTGCAACCAACCATGTATGTCTTGCCCAAGATCCATAAAAATCTGGAGTGTCCCCCAGGGAGGCCAATAGTGGCAGGCATTGGCTCCTTAACAGAGCCACTTTCACAATACACTGATGCTTACATCAAAAAAATTGTAACAACCTTGCTGTCATATATAAGGGATACCACAGTGAACTGCAGGTGCTGGGGGATCATCCTGATGGATCCACAGTTGCTCTTAGTATCTATGGATATTGAGTCACTGTATACGAACATTCCACATGATGGTAGACTTGAGGCAATGCCTACATGTTTGGATTCTGCAACAAGTCTTGGTGATATGCATAAAGATTTTCTCATTGGCCTATCAGAATTTATGCTGAAATGTAATGCCTTCATCTTCCAGGGGAAATATTATCACCAAGTAAAGGGTACTGCCATGGGAGCCTCTTTTGCCCCAAATTATGCAAATCTTTATTTGGGACAGGGGGAAAGAGAGGTCATTTATGACCAGGTTCGTAATCACTTCTATAACCATATTGATTTGTGGAGGAGGTATCTTGATGATGTCCTGATGGTGTAGTGGGAGACAGCTGAAGAGTTGGACCAATTTGTACAATACCTGCATCTGTCTAACTCTAACTTGCATTTTACAGTACATGGGGATCTAAATGAAATTAACCTTTTAGATTTCTGCATTATTATTACAAATGTGGATGATACTGTTAGAACAGACTTGTTTTGGAGACAGACAGATAGAAATACAATTCCACATGCCATGAGCTGTCACCCTCACCACACGATCAGGAATATACCAAAATCTCAGTTAATGAGACTAAAACAGAAGTGCAGTGATGTGCCTGATTTTCAGCAGTGAACTGAACAGATGCATGCATATTTTGAATTGAGGGGGTATAGTCAGGAAACATTAAGCAGAGGAGCAAGAGAAGTGGAAAGCATGCAGCCATTAGACTTAATTTACAGTGGAGAAAGGAACACTCAGAGGGATTATGTCCTTAATTGTATTACTACACATAGTCCAAAATCTAAGGCCACATGTGATACTATTATTAACAAGCATTTGTCAATGCCGAATGGTTGCTTGCTGGCTTTGGCATTGGTAGTGTAGGAGTTACAGAGCTGCATAATAGGAATGGCAGTGAAGTATTGAACTGAAGCCAACCCCACCACCACCCTGCAGATACTGACAGGCACTGGGGTGTGCCTTTGGGTCATCAGGCATAACGGCCATGCCATTTCACCACACCCTACCCTGCAGACACCGACAAGTGTCATGGTGTGCCTTGGGATCTTTGGCCCTTATGTTCAACCCATTCCATCAGGAAATATGGTGAGATGGGTGCAGTATTGGAGAATGGGGTGAACTTTGGGGCCGAAGAGTCCAAGGCACACCTCAATGCCTCTCACTGGCTGCACGGTGTGGGTGGAATGGTATGAGCATTACAGGTGACAATCCCAAGTCTCACCCCTGATGCCTGTCAGTCTCTACAGGGTGGGACATTATGGTCAGAAACCCTACCGCCTCAGGCGTTCATTGGTATTTTCACTCCAAATTTTCAACATGTTTTTTTGTGACCCTCACCTTATGAACAGTGGCAATATCAGTTTGTTAGCAGAAAGCTGATTTTGCACAGTGACTACACCATTTGGCATCACAGGTGTGAAAACACATTTTGAACAGGATGTGAAAAATTACAGTTGTACTGTTCATGGGGATGTGTAAGAAATGGCAATGTTGAAAATCTGCAGGGAACATTTTAATAAAACTGGTAAAGTCACGAGCGTGCGTAGAAACTGTGCAATGCACACCCGTAATGTAATTAGTTTGGGGATTTTTTACAGCAGATTGTCAACACAGGCATTTTGGGACCTCCGCTCATGAACAGTGCCACTGTGATTTTCTTAATCTGTCCTGAACAGTGATTTCCCACAGCGACCATACATTTCTGCACTGGAAGTGCGAAAACACATTTCGGCGATGGTGTAAAATGACAGCTGTACTGTTCATAAGGAAGTGTGGAAAATGCCAGTGGTGAAAATCTGGACTGAAAATATTACAAATTCATGAACTTACTAGGGTGCATGGAAACTGTGCAATGCTCGCTCGTAACACAATCATTTTATGGACTTTTGTCTCCAAATTTTTAACATGGCCATTTTAAGACCTCTGCTCATGAACAATGTCCCTGTGATTTTCTTAATCTGTCCCAAACATTGATTTTGCAAATCGACTGCGCCATTGTGCGCTACATGTGCGGAAACACATTTTGGGTGAGATGTGAAAAATGACAGCTGTACTGCTCATAAGGAGGTGCAGCAAAATGGCAATGTTGAAAATCTGGAGTGAAAATATTAAAAATTCACAAACTTACAAGCATGTGTAGGAACTGTGCAATGCACAGTCATAAATCAGTAATTTTTGGGAATTTTTTCACCAAATTTTCAACATAGGGTTTTTGGGGACCTACCTCATGAACTGTGACACTGTTGTTTCATAAATCGGTCCCAAAAGGTGGTTCTGTGCAGTGACCATGAAATCACCTCTCAGGGCTGATTAGCACCATGACTGTGCCAGAATTCATGAGGAGGAGTCCCAAAAACCCCATGTTGAAAACTTGGTGCAAAAATTCCAAAAAATGCCTGAGATATGCATCAGAGTTGAAAAAAAACTATTTATTCCATTATACAGCTTACCGGCATTTCCTCTGTTCGCGGTCGGCTTTGAAGAGTGCAGACATGTTCCCAGTCCACTGAAGATCGTCGCGCCAGCCTCCGGAGGTAGTCACAGGGTGAGGTGGTGGTGTGGGAGGCAGGGTGTGCAGAGGGTGGGCATGGGTGGGGGGTCAAGACAGTCAGCGAGGGACCATTTTTTCTTACAGGGCATGTTTTTTAAAAGACGACATAGGACTTTTGCCACGCTGGGGTGGGCTCCCAGTGTGGTGGCTGGAAGGCTGTTTTGGGGGGCAGTAGAGCTGATGGGGGATTGGGCACCCATGTCGGCCATACGGACTGTTGCCAAGCTGGGATGGGCTCCCAGCATGGCACCTGGAAGTCTGTTGGGGGGGATTCTGTGAAGCTGACAGGGACTGGGCACCCCCATTGTCCTTACAGAACTGTTGCCACACTGGGTTGGGCTTCCCAGCATGGCACCTGGAACTCTGTTGGGGGGGCAGAGCCGACGGGGGATTGGGCACCCCCATCGGCCATACAGTGTGTGTGGGGGGGAGCACATGAGCACGCTGGGGTGGGCTCCCAGCATGCAACTTGTTATAGGGGATGGAGCTGTCTATGACAGCTGATTCAGTGCAGTGCTGACGTGTAGGCAGTTTGCATACTGCCGACGTGGCAGTATGCAAATTGTCTACACGTTACCACCACTGATTGCAGCAGTTTTTTGCCTTCAACTGTATGCCATTGCATCTGAAGGGCTGTCATAGACAGCTCTGACACTCATTGGCAGGGTGTGGCCACGCCTGCAAAAGGCAACAGGGCATTGGAAGTGGATGAGCCACACCTATGAATTCTCGTATGGTGGCACTATGTTTCTTGCACATGCATGCAAGCAAACATAAAAACTGGTACATACTGACTACAGAGCCAATATTGGAGTGGTCAGTCCATGAACCCCCATACATGGTTTATAAAAGAAGATGAAATCTTGCTGATCACATAGTACAATCTTTACAGCCCACTATGAAATCTCCTGCCCAGTGGTTGCCAACAAAACAAAAAGGTTGTTTTCAATGTGGACACTGTAGACATCTGTTAACACCGTGAAAATATTTCAGATTAGGGTTGTGTATTTGGCTACATGTGACTAGCAGGCATTCTACATAGGTAAAACCACAAGAACATTTAAACAGAGAATAGGTGAACACGTGAGTGACATCAGGCGAGGTAATGTAGAAAACTCTCTGGCTAAACATTTTGTGACAAATGAGGACAGAACATGCCATAAATTCTCTTTTTGTGGCATAGAAAAAGTGACATTGGGTCCCAGAGGTTATTATTTAGATAAGATTTAGATTTAGATAAGATCTTACACAGAGAGGCCTTTTGGATGTATGAATTAGGGGTTCTTAGAGAACCAGGGCTTAATGATACAGTTGACGTCATGACATTCTTATAATATCTTATGGACTATGCTTTGCCTCTTATCCTAATTTATTTATTTTATTAATTTATTTATTTAAAAGTTTTACCAGGAAAGACATACTGAGCAGACTACCACTCGATTCCAGATGCATCCTGGGGGTAGAGGGAACGGGATAAGTACATTTCAAGTAAACAATACAGAAATTAGAGAACAGCAAAAGTTTACATAGGTTACATACAGTATGTACAAGGTTTTATAATTTACAGTGATAAAAATCTAGGGGTGGTATGTACAGGAGGCAAGAAACAGAGAGTGCGCAGCATAATATTAGGTAGAATATGTAGAGAAGGAAATGGCAAACAAAATTTTGGTGGTTAAGCATTAGCGTGGGCAGCATAGATTGCATTTGGGGATGGCCCTTTACATTGTGCACACCAATTGACAAGGCCCATGCTAGTGCACATCAAGTTGACATGAGCAGTTAGTGGGGACTTGCCCTTTTAGAAGGTAGATTTGTTGCCGAGCGGAGGGGGAGAGCCGGATGACAGCCGGCAGAGAGTTCCAAAGTTTTGGTAGATGGACGCTGAAAGCCGACTGTCCAGCAGAGGTAGCCATGTGTGGGATTTGTAGTAGACAGTAATCAAAACTACTGAGTGAGTATACTGATGGTGTTTGAGCTGTTAGGGTAGAGGCTAGGTAGGAGGGCAGTAACTGGGTCCAGAATTTGACTGTAAGTCTGTTGCAGTGGTAAAAGTGCCTACTGGTGAGGGAGGGTAGGTTAAGGTAGCTGTAGAGGTCACAGTGATGAGTGGAGGGAGGACAATCCAAAGCAAAGCGGCAGAAGGAATTAAAAAGAGAATCCAGTCTAGCCAGGGTGGATTTAGGGGCAGAACTATAGACTACGTTCCCATAGTCGAAAATAGGGAGGATCATTTTCTGTAGTATCTCTTTGTGGGCAGGCAAAGGGATACAGCTGTGCTTCTCGTATAGCGCCCCTAGCCTAGGGTGTAGTTTTTTGTGGGTTGCTTCAATGTGCATAGAAAAGTCAAGGTGCTGTTCCAGCCAGACCTCAAGGTATCTGAAAGAGGTGCAGACTTCTAGAGGGGTCCCATCAAGTGATTTTAGAGTGGGGAAAGCAGGGAGGTGGGAGAGTCTTTGTCTAGTGCCAAAGGTCACGGATATCATTTTTTTGGCATTTAGGATAAGTTGATTTCTGTGAAACCAGTGCTGGACTTCTGTGAAGTCTTGCTGGATCTTGGATGCAACTTCCAGTGGGGAGTGCTCTGAGGCATACAGGACTGTATCATTTGTGTACATGTGGATGTCAGCATGCAGGCAGGTCGATGGAAGGTCATTGAGAAAAATGGAGAATAAGATAGGGCTGAGGACAGAGCCTTGGGGGACACCAGTGGAGACTGGGAGGGGGATTGAGGTGGAGGCGCCAATTTTTACTGATTGGGACCTGCCACCTAGGTATGAGTTAAACCAGTGTGTAGCCACACTGGAGAGGCCTTCCTTAGAGAGTTTTGACAGGAGGAGACTATGTCAGACTGTGTCAAATGCTTTGGCTAGGTCAATGAAAATGGCAGATGTGATATGGCTTTTATCCATACCTGTGAGGATGGAATCTGTGAGTCTGAGGAGGGACATGACAGTGGAATGGGATTTTCTAAAGCCAGACTGGTAAGGGGTGAAGAAGGAGCAGGAGTCAAGGAAGGTGGTGAGTTGCGAGAGGATGAGGTCTTCTTGAATCTTAGCTAGGGTGGGTAGGAGGGAGATTGGACGGTAGTTGCTGGGGGAGGATGGGTCTCCACTTTTCAGCAGGGGGATGACAGTGGCATGCTTCCAATTTGAAGGAATACAGGCAGAGGTGAAGGAGAGGTTGAAAAGAGAGACTAAAGGCATGGTGATAGCAGGTGCAGAGAGGTAGAGCATTTTGGCATCCATGCTAGTGGTGCATCTCCCCTTGGAGGGATTTAGGGCAAGCAGGGCTTTGAGTACTTCTTGTGGGGTAACCAGGGAGAAGGAGAAGGTCAGGTGAGGGGTTGGCGTGGGTGTGGAAGAGGAAGACACGTTGTGTGTAGTAGGTGGGGGGTTTGAGGAAGGAGGGGACCTGCTGCTAGTAAACACAGTGTTGAAGGCTGAGGCAACTGCTAGTGGTTCAGTTGTGATGGAGCCACCCACATCTAGGGCAGGAGTGGGTGGCTGGGTGGGAGGGAAGAAAAGTGATTTTATAGACCTCCAGAACTTGGCTGGATGGTTTAGGGTTTTTTGGAGGGATGAAGTGAAGTAGTGGGCTTTAGCCTGGTGGATAAGCCTGGTGCAGGCATTCCTAAGTGTTCAATAGTGTAGGTGATCAACGTGCATCCCCGATGTCCTATAGGTTTTCCATGCCTGATCTCTGACACGGAGGTGCTCCATGAGGTCGGCAGTGATCCAAGGCAGATGTGCTCCCCTGACTCTAACCTTTCTGGGTGGAGCATGGTAGTCCCAGATGGCAAGAAATTTTGACTTGAAGAAGTGAAGGGAGTGATCCATGGAAGGGGCCCTGGATATGTAGGACCAATCCAAGTTCGCTAGGTCAAGTAGGAGACCATCTAGGTTAAGGGATTTATATGATCTAACAAGGAGAGTTTTCGGAGGCGGTGACTTAGCTTTGAAAAGTTTACGTATTATATATATCAAATGATGATCGCTCAGAGAGTCTGGTAGGATGCCTGAGGTTATAATCCTGTGTGGGTGAGAAGTGAGGGCTAAGTCGAGCAGGGAGTGGTTTTGAGTTGTGTGGTTTAGCCGCGTGGGCTCAGAGATGAGTTGAGTCAGATTTAAACTGGCTACATGGTGTCGGAGTTTGGTGCTAGCACTGGTGAGCCAGTTTAAATTGAAATCAGCGAGGATATGGAGCTCTCCACCCTAGGTGATGGATTTTAGGGTATCTAGGTGAGTTGTTTTGGAGTTTAAAAGGGAGTCAGGGGAACAGTAGGTTGCTGCTATAAAGATAGGGATGGAATAGGGTAAGACAATTTTTATTAGTGCAGAGTCAATGTTTACCGGGAAAGCAGGTAGCGAGACAGGTGAGAATTGTACCTGGGAGGATATGTAAAAGGCTGTGCCACTGCCTCTCTTAGTACCTGGGCGGTCCTGATAAATGATGAAGTATCCAGGTAGAGCTACTTCAGCATCCGGGTTGTGTGTTTTCAACCAGGTCTCGGTGATAATTAGGACGTCAGAGCATAGTGTTAGTACTAGTGTACTAATCCCCCTTTTTTCCTTTCTGCTTCTTCTGTTTTGCTTTCTTCCCTCTCTCCCTCTCCACTCTGTTAACCTAATACTACTGTAATAGCATGCTGTCTCTGAGGGGTTTAAATAATGTCTTCTTGTGATCTTTCTACAGCTCTATCAGTTCAGAAAAGAACAGGCATGATGAAGCAGAAGAAGAATCAGCATTTATATAGTGCTTTTCATACACCGTGTATCCCAAAGCACTTTACAAGCAATACTAGACTGGTAGTGAAGTGACTGAATGTGTAGTAGTGGCCATATTGCACATCGACCCCCACACACAGCCTGGACAATTGCATGAATTGGTTTAAGGGAAGGGGAATGCTGGCCAGGACACTGGGAATGTCCCCTACTCTTTCTGAAGGGTGCCCTGAGTTCTTTTATTTCCACCTGGACACCCACCAGGACAACACCAGGATGGGTAGAAGGGACCTTGGTTTAACATCTCATCTGAAGGCGGCACACCCCAGCAACACAGTACTCCCCTAATACTGCACTCGGATGAATTAATGAACTTCACTGGAGCACTTTTTGAATTAGTTCTGCTATTCAGTTTGTGTAGTGTCTCTTTAAAGAACTCATAACATGTATTGTTATTATTACTTGAAAGTATATGCACTGGGTCTTGAGTGAACAGATTGTACTTGGATTCTTGTTTTTAACCTGATTAACATAAATTAGCACTTTTTTACATATTGCACTGTCTCTCATACTGTATACTATTTATATGGCATTGATGAACCCGGCCAGCTATCCCCGATGAAGCACAAATGTGTGGAACTGGTCAGGCTGTTTGTAGTAGTAGTAGTAGTAGTAGTAGTAGTAGTAATAAAATAGTTTATTCTGTATTTCCAGAAAGGGATAGCATGACAGAGCCAAGGCTCATTTAAAAATTGGGTCCCAGGCACCAAAGAACAGTTTGTTGAACTGGTATGCACTTTTCTTCCTTAAGTGGCACCTTGAAATGGAAGTGTAACCTTATAAGTAATAAAATATTGTTATTGTTTATATTTCGTGAACAGTGCCATCCTTCTCTTTGTTGTTGTACTGTTTTTGGATACAGAACATCTGCTTCGCAGTGGCCTTGTTAGGTTACCAGGGATTGGAGCACTGCAAGGTTAACTGACTTGAGTAATGTCACACAATGAGCTTTAAATTAAACCCTGGTGGGGCTTGAACCTGTGACCTCCCTATTGCCATGCCAGTGCTATGACCAAAATAACATAATCTTTAAACAGTTTTAGGGAAGTAACATGAAAATGCATATAATTTTACCTTGAATCTCTAGTGAAAATGCTCTCAACATATCCACATCCACTGGATTTTGTATCCAGCTTCAAAAAATTTTTATATCTAAGTGAAGAAATCATACAGGGCATAGAATGAATTATTAAAACATTTATTGTTTAATTAAATAATTGTTTTATTCTACATGATGCATTCATTTGGGGCATAATGCATTTTTTACAATGTAGGTAAAACTGGCACAGTTTTCCAGAGATCATTTGAGTGTAAAGAATACATTTGACAATCTTACAACCTTCATTGTGGTTAAAACAGCATTTACAAGTAAGACTGCAACTTATTCTGTTTGTGTATTCTTATCCATCAAAGTTCTAGCAGTTACAATAGTAACAGACAGGTAGTGGGAAAACAGTCATTTTGACAAGGAAATCATCTGATTCTCTGAGTGAAGAAGTGGAATGTTAGGGTTTCAGTGCCTACAGTAATTTTGTAACTATTTCATGGTTCCAGCTACAGTATGGTACATACTATTCTCACAAGAATTAATTTATTTGACTTGGGCTGCTGTAAACAGTGACTCCTAAATTCAAGTGCATTGATTTTTATCCCACACTGTCTCAGTTGTTAAAAAACAGATTCCACACTGTTTGACAAGCATGTTACCTAAAAGAAACTTAATAACACAGTTTCTACAAGACAATGTTATATAATGCAAATTACACCCCAAAGGAAACAAAAGACCCACAGAACACATCAAAGGAAGTTTGATTTGAAAGCATAATTCTAAATTCCCTGCCTAACATATTGGGACATTTGTAGAAGAGTTAGGACCAGTGTTAAAAGTGTAGCATATCATAGTGCTATACAAAGCTATTTATGCTAGTTACAATTAGTGCCAGAGTCAGGTTATATTTTTTCCTTTCTTTATGTTGGATGGTTCTGCCCATTCCATCCCATTTAAAATAAGGAAAATTGTGGATAGGGGAAACAAATATTTAAAAAAATCATTGCAACCATTGTAGTAAGTGCATGCACTGTGACACCTTCAACTAAAGCTAATGCAGACAGTAAAGTGTAACACTATGCTATGCGATGCTATGCTATGCTATGCTATGCTATGCCATGCCATACCATGTCATGCCATGCTGTTAACACTGGTCCTTTGTGCTGCACCAATGCCACATCAGGAATTTATTTATTTTATTTATTGAACTGATTCACCAGGAAGGGCACACTGAACTACAGGTAACTCATCTCATGGTGCGACCTGGAGGTTATGTAAGCATTAATATACACGATAGAGTTGCATACAATTGAGAGGCCAGTACAACATGATTGTACAATGTCATTCAAGTAAAAAAATAAGAGGGAGGAGCAGACAAGCAGTGCATAAAATAGAGTGCAATCAGATAGGACTAAGCAGGCTAGTGGCAGCAGCACAATAGTACAATGAGCAACAGCCCCTCCCCCACCTGACTAATATACGCTTCAGTTCAACAGATGTGCGAGTTAATATTAAAGTTAGAAGTCAAGTGCAATTAGGTTTGGGGGCATGTTGGTTTAAGCAGAAGAGTGCAGTGGAGGAGGAGGAGGAGAGAGGTGGGGGAGTGGAGAGGAAAGGGAGGAGGGAAGCATGCCAAGACTGGACCCCTTCAGGATGCTGTGAACCCTGCCAGGGGCAGAAGCAAGGCAAAGTTAGTGGAGTGTATACTAGGAACAGTCCCCTTCAGGATGCTGTGAACCCTGCCAGGGGCAGAAACAAGGCAAGGATAGAGGTATTGGAGAGAAGGATTAGATAGGTACAGAGTGGGACAGGAGGTTGGTAGGGAGTTGATACTGAGGAGTGAGATGGAAGAGGGGGAAGGAGCTGTAGTGGGATTGCGAGGGAGGCATTTCCCAGGATGGACCCCTGCATGATGCTGAGAGCTCTGCCAGTGGGCAGAGGTGGCTAAGAAAGAGACAGCAGAGAGAAGATTGGTAGGGGGTACAGTGGGCTGGTGGGGAGGGAGGGGGAGCAACTTAAAAGTAGAAAGGGGGAAAGGCAAGGGGTAAAATTATAGGAGTGTGAAGTCTGTGGTGGAATAATATGGAGCAGAGCTATGGAAGGGAGGAGGTCAAGTAGGATTATAGCAGGGACAGCTGGGGGAGAGAAAGTTGTATAGGGCAGATCCAAGGGAACAGGAGGAGGGGTGGGGTATTTGAGGGGGGAGGGAGTTCCAGACTTTGGGGAAACGGTGGGAGAAACAAGACTGACTGGATAAGGAATAAGGATTAGAAACCATCAACAAAATCAGAGATGAATCATACGGGAAATGTTATTATCAGCTCAAGATGCCTACTGCAGCACGTGTGACTCACCATGAAAAGCATTTTTCTAAAGAACTAGGCTTATAACAGTACAATCTGATATTAGTTAAGGCTTCAAATCCTTACTCCTCAGTAATGCGTAGGCAAATATGCAAAATATAGGTGGGAATGAGGGCATTTCTGATGCAACATCGAGGTATCACTGAAAATAAGGTGTAACACCTCCTTCCCCAAAGTGTGGGACCAACATTTGAGCTCCAAAACTCAGTCCAGCCACTGTCACCAGCATGCTTGCTCTCTGGTCCCCCAGGACTGCCAACAGCATCTGGGAAAGAAGAGGAGTGTAGCAAGTGTTCAACACCTCCTACATCATTCATCCCCATGACTCCTGACACACACATCAAAGGTGGCCCCACCACTGCCAACAAAGAAAGTATGCACACGCTGGCAGTCCTGACATCCCACACCAGCTGACTCCATCGGACTCAAAAGTGACACTACTAAATGCATGTGATACAGTGGGACACACTAACTATTTAAGGGCAGGATCCCTTATAAAATCAGACATTGGGCTGAGAACATGACCACTGGGGCCAAAGGGCAGTTATCAGTCAATCAGGCCCCCAAGCCTGATCCAGAGTCACAAGAGTGTTCTATAGACACTGGAGATACTGGAGGACTTATTAATTTGCCCTGAAGGCAGGAAGTTAATCAGTCATCATGTGACAGTCAGATAGACTATCCCAGGAGCCTGACAGAGGGACTTAACCAATAAAGGGACTGTCTAATTGTGTGTTCACTAAGGATTTTTCCAGCACCTCATAAGTCTTCTGCGGCATGTGGAGAGAAGCAGACATCCCATCTACTGACATAGTCACAGCCCACATCTAGAGACTAAAGGAGTCAGTGACCTCTCATCTGCAAGAGTAAGAGAAAAGCTGTGTAGATACAGTACTTTGGTGGGTGAAGTATGGTTTTAATTACAGCCACTAAAGAGGAGACTGCTGCTCGCAGCATGAAGCGGGAAGAGACAGAAACTGAAATTGGGGATTCAGCCTACAAGGATAGTCATGCTGTAGCTGAGCTTCATTGTACAACTTGAGAGAATGTTCTTTATCAGACCTGTGGGGTCTGGACTGCAATGGAACTGGCTAGTGCCTAAAGCCACCATATTGATCTCCACAACCAGAAGACAGTAGCAAAGGGTGTTGCCTTGTTACATTGCCAGGTGAGCTGCAGAGGCCTGTTGATTCTCCAAACACCCTGAGAGTCTGATGGACTGACAACCCTGCTGAATCTGTGGTAGGTGCCACAGCAACCAACTGGAAGAGAAGAGCTGAGGGTGCAACTGAAGATGTGACATTGGACTGTGGAATGAAGGTTATACATCCAGCCAGGACTGCAGATGGAGAGGTAGGCCTGCCATCCTCAGGGTAACTCAGTCTGTTAAGGCCTTTGAGTCCTGCATACTGGTTAATAGACTAGCCATCTAGTCAGGTTTTACCTGTATTTGTTTATAGCATGCCTATGCTGGCTGACTACATGCAAAATCATCAGGCCTGCCACAGTCCAACACCTGGGTTCCCAAGCTTTCTTAGGAACTCACTAGTGCAAGGCTATTAATTAGCTGGTACCAGTTTGTGTTGTGGTAATAGCTCAATAGTACAGATGGGGCAAGCACTGTGGCTGGGTAGGGATTGGTTGCATTATATTTTATGTTGTGTCTAGAAGGGCAACAGCAGACAGCCAACCCAGTAACAACTGCAAATTATTTTATTTGCTTTAATCCTTTCCTTTCCCTAGGACTTTTTTTTTCCAGAAGTCAAAATCAAGTCCTTTGTTATTTTAATTTGTTTTGTTGTTGTTGTTTTTTGTTGACCAGCTAAGTGCACTAGACAAATTCTGCCTATTTTCAGGCACGCGCATGCCTGTCATGCATGCACGTGCATGTGTTGTGCATGCTGTTAGTAGAGTATTATGATTTATATGTGACCAACTGTTGATTGCATTGCATGCAAAGTAGGTGAGGTGTACTACTGGGGGACCACAGTGGGTTGGTATTGTTTCCTGGGTGCACACTATATTATTATCTAACCCACGTTTTTCCCTGGTGGAGGCACTCCACAACTTCTCATGGAGCTGCCACAGGCCCCTGAACTGACCCCATAAGGCAGGAGTAGTGTATTGACTAGCCTCACACAGTACACAGGGCCATAATGTTTATAGGCATGTTTGTACATACCTTTCAATCCCCAAATGTGGAGCACTGTACTTTGAAATGTGGAACAAATAGGTAAAATGTGGAACACCTCATAAAATCACAAAGATAGATGCTCAGAACACAGAGTATATGGTCACAAAGTTCTCTTTTCGTTGAGCAATACATTTTTCACATTCATTGTTTGGATTTCTGCTTTAAAATGTCAGCATGAATGGTGGGTGAGTACTCATTCATTGTGAAACAGAGGGCTTTCTGAAGGTAAATGAGGAACTGCTCCTCGTAATATGAGACAGTTGACAGGCATATGTCCTTATGCTGGATGGAGGGTGTAGTCCCATAACTGCTGGGCTGTTTAAACGAAGGTTCTTGGCGTCAGGTCTCCAATCTGGAGCTTCAGATGGCAGTAGGTCCGTTCACACAGCCTGCCCGTCGCTGTTGCAGCTGCCCAGCCCCTCGACTTTCTTTCCCGTGGCGTACGCTTTTTCCTTTTCTGAAATACAGGCATGCATTAAATAAGGAGGAGGAGAAAGAGTGAGGAGAAGGAATGAGCTGTCTAATGAGGTGATGGGCTGCCAGTTTCGCGACTTTGCACCTCCCAGCCCCGGTGGCCGAGCAGCGCCAGCTATATCGCTGACAGAGAAGTCAACCGGCTTTTAATTGCTGCAACTCCCTCCTTCTCCTCCTCCGATACCAACACTGATAGGATGTGGCGCTTCATAGAAGCTCTTTTATGATTCCCAAGCCTTAATACTCGGTAGCCTTTCTGCAAAATAAACTGCAGAAACTAGCGGTTTTTTTTGTTTGTTTTTGTTTTTCTGTATTACAATTTATTTTATATGCAGTAGGTCCGTCTGGCAACACTGGCACCGTTTACAAAGAGGTGGAAATTAACCACTCTGAATATTTATTTTTCGTCTAATGTCTGGTTGTGGGATTAGTCGAATCCAGAAGATGCTGCTGACTGACTGAACACCTCTGGGGTCTCTCCGCTGCTCTCCCGGCACTTCCTAAGGCTAGAGGGCTCGTTGGTGTGTTCACTGGAGGGGGAAAGTGGGGCTCTTTGTGACGTCTCGATGGAATCTCGAAGAATGAAGGAGTGAGAGTCTGGCTTTGTGTGGTGTTGCATAAATATTGGGAATACAGCCATCCACAGAGGTGAGCAGCACTTCTTGAATTGAGCTCCTGCTGCACTTCTGCTGCCCCTCATCCATATTTGCTGACTAAGGGTGTCACCCCGCTGTAGTATTTGAGGCTTGGAAAGTTTGTTGTTGTTTTTTAACATTTTGATTGCCTGTCTTTCCGGTTGCTGGTTGCCTGGTTGGCGCGACGCTATGGGAAGTGGTGGTGGCATGCTACTGCTACTGACTCCGAGGAGACCTCTTGTTGTTGCTGGTAGGGGTGGCAGGTCCTAGTGCCAGTCGGATCCCGGGTGGAGCGGACAACTTGGGCGATTCGAAACATCCACCGGCCTTTTGGGGGCAACATCCACCGGTCTTTTGCGGAGACAGGCGGAGTGGACGACGACTTTCTGTGAGGGAACTTTAACGGTTGTGGTGGAGCTTTGGAAACCATGGGTTGCTGCAGTGGCAGGTGCACCCTTATCTTCATATGTGGCATGCAACTGGTAAGTGATGCTTTATTGCCTATTTGACTGCGGCGTTTGGAGCATGAGGCGTGAGCACTTTGCATACTGTAATGGAACATTTAAGGACTGTATAGCTTATGAATAACCTAAGCAGCATACAAGCACACTCATGTGATGACAGCGTGGCAGGTACACTTTGCATATTGATGCTCAATTGTTCGGCTACCATACTCCTAAACCCCAGAGTCAAACCTGCAGCCAGCAGCAGCCCGAATCCGAATGTTTCAAGGTTCTCTTTTTATCTAAAAAAAACGTGCAGGCAAACACCGAGAAAGTTAAGCATGGTTGTGATGATCTGTTACATACGCTAAGATGAAATGTACTGTTACAGCTTAAGGATGAGACTCGTTTGAATGTTTTTGCTATTACGTGTAGTACAAATACAGATCGTAAAATGCAGATGTTTTACAGTACAAGTTCATGTCCTTATAATGTAACTTGTGTATCCTTTCTAGCAGCTGAAACACAAGTTATTTATACATGTATGTGAAGAGTAAAGGCTATATTTTCAATGGCGTTTTTTTAAACTGGAATAAAACATTCTGAGTTTTTTTTTTTTATAAATGTGCAGTACAATCATGCAGAAATAAAACCTCCAAACTTGAAGATGATGGGTTGTGTAAGATGCCTTCTCTGGTGTATACAGTACTGCTGCAATCCTGATCCATACCTTCTTCTTCTCCCATCCAGAATATTTTTTGTAGATCCCTACTCTAAGGTCTTCCTGAGTTTCAGTATGTCAAAAATGCCACTGCCCACCTATATATCCACACCAAGAAATGTGATAATCACATTACCCTCCATTCTTACAGACCTGTGTACTGACTCCTTGTCCCCTTCCCCCTTCTTAATTCAGTTCAGTATTACCTCACTGCTCCTTAATAGGCTTGCTCCCACCTTTGTCGCTGATCTAGTGTCCCAGTACATCTCCCACCTTCTCTGCTCCAAATATTATCCTTCTGTTTGTCACATCTCCTTGCCTTTCCTCTGTGGGTAATAGAGGCTTCTCTTCTGCTGCCCCTGATATCTGACAGCTTGCCATCTTGTTTTGCCTAACCGTTGCACTCTTCCATTTCAAGTCTTGCCTAAAACTCTGATTTTCTCCCTTGCCTATAATTTCTAGTTTTTTTCTTTCCCAGTCTGCATAGTTTGGCTTCCTGACTGCCAGCTACTCCAGCTGACCTTGCCTGCACTTGCAGCTATCTTACTCTACCATGTGCCTGATAACACTTGTATGTACTGAAAGCAGTCTTTCTGCTGTACATGTAATATATATTACCCTGTTTTACCAGTCTTATGCCCCTTATTTTGTCTTCTGTACTTCCTGTTTGGCTGCTGTAACACCCCCATGCACACACACTCATACTGTGAATTGTTTTGAGGCTCATGTCATATAAACAAAATGGTTCAGAAATATGCTTTAGTAATGTTAAGATCTGAAAGAAGGTATTAGTTGTGTTGTTAAACTGTGTCATGTGTCATTTGAGGTCTCGTTAAATTGTGTGTCACTTCTATCTTTTCCAAATGACTTTTGGCAGTGTGTAGGCTAAAATGTTACACTGATGGGAATAAATTAGGCAAAAGCAAGCAGAAAATGAAAGGGCATATCAGCTTATTATGTAACTGAAACAAAAGTTAAAGGCAATAGTGGTTTTCTTAAGTCTTAAGTATATGAATTTTTGCTATGTGGGTGTATCATCAAAGAGGTGTTTTCCATTTACTTAATAGAAAATGGCAGACAACTGCATAGCATGTGTGCTTGGTCCGTAGGAATGCTTGTTAAGCAGTACAGTTTTGGAAGACTGAGAACTTACAGTAGGTGTAATAAAAAAAACCTAAAATTTCTGGGACTAACCAACACTGTAGGAATCTGAATCTCCAGTAGAGGTCTCAGAATTAAATTTCATATGGTGTATTTTTGTTTATTTAGGGGGCACATTTTAAACAGCAGCGGGCATTCCCATTGTGTCCCTCAATATGACATTGACTTTTACAGTGGTCTTTTTATTAGATTTACATAAAATGAGATATTACGTGTAATCATACACTATCAAAGAAAATGCAAGTGGCAGACATTTCAAAGTTAACACATTCTTAAAGCATTTTGAACTTGGTGTAACTGGAAGTGCCAGCAAGCTGGCCAAAAAATGTATTTCACTAATACATGCTTGTTGGTAAACAAACTACTTCTCATAGCAAGCATGAAGAATAAGTCCACAACCCTTTTCACATTGTAGAGCTCCTCACCTAGCAGAGCAAATCTGAGCAACATGAAATTTACATTGGCTCAAAACAACCTTCTAGTGTGTTACCTGACAAAGCTCAGATTCACACTTGCTGTCCAAGGGACCTACTGCATTACATCAGTTGGTAGTGAGGGTGAATTCAAACCATTAATACTGTGCTTTATTAAAGTGCAAAACTTTTACTAAGTGAAAATGGCACATCAGTCATGCAGGTAAGTAATACAAATATTATCTGTCTTAAGCTTCTAAATAATAGTTGGTGACAGTGGGGGCAATTATACATTATAAGGAGTGACATGCAACATGCAGCTGGTAATAAGGTACCATGTTATAAATGTTAATGAATTGACCAGTTGTGCAATATCTTGTTTATAATTTTACTGGATTTCCTTTATTTGCACAAACTACATGTATCATGCAGTGTAACATATTGTTCTAATTGTAAATGGACTATGCTTTGGTATGCTTTGGAAAACCATTGTAAATGAGTCAGTGGTTCAATGGTGAACCATTTTCTTACAAACAAAATGATTGCTATTATTATTAGCTGGTGTTTGAAATGTAGATTAAGCATCTGTCCATGCATTACTGTCTACAACAGCGCAAACTCTATCACAGAAATCTGCTGTCTACATCCAGATATTAGGTCAGGTTTAATTATTTGCTGTGCCTCTTACAGTATGAACTATTGGTACCTACAGTATTAACTACAACAAAAAATGCAGATCATAACTGACCCTGCTACCCGAGTAGTCCGTTACTGGTACCAGATCTCATTACTGCCCTGTTCACACTCTGCTTTGTGGTGCAGGGAAGAATAGTAAAGTAAATCATTATTTATTAGATGTCCCACAAATGAGACAGACTTTAAAATGATCCTTTTTGAACTGACTTAATATGTTCCTTTCTCTCCTTTCTACCACTGAGAACTTATACTTCAAGGGCTGATGATACATAGGGCTCATCTATGAGTTCCTTACAGGAATAATACATTGGAACTCTGTGTGTGCAGGTTTGTGTTGGGGAATAATTACTCAGACTGATTTGATGGAATAAAGGCCCTATTTTCAAATGGTTAGTACATCACTAAATGGATTTGTGCCATGCTAACCAACAGCAGGTCAAGCTGCCAGGGCTGGGACTATATTCAAGGACCTCCAGTGTGCCATGCTAACCCGACAACATTATCATGCAGAATACATTGCTGCACACATGCAAATGAAGGATCACCCATGCATACATACCCTGCACAATGGTGTTGACTGCCCTTCCCAATTGCCCATCATGGACTCATTGTTAAGATCCTGGTGGCCTAGTGATCCCCAAACCCACCACCACTCATCCATCCTGGTCTCATTATTAAGTTTGCGGTGGACTAGCAGTACCCCAACCTCTTATCATCTGTCCTGGTCTCATAATAATGGTCCAAGTTCTCTAGTGGAGCCCATCGCCGCAAAGGTACCATCAACCCCAACTCTCAACTTGCCAGCTCTTAACCCACCTCCTGTAACCACCCTCCTGCTCCAATCACTGAAGCCATAATATGGCATCAGTCATGGTGCTTACACAGCCGTTCATTCACCACCTTGGCTGGTCACTGTCTAAATATTAGTGATCAATCATGCATACTGTAGAACAGTTACTTTTACATTATGCACAGTCATTCCCTGACATTCAAACAGTGGCCAGCCAAGTTGATGAGTGGAAATCTGTGCCAACCTCTGTCACTGATGCCTTATTATGGTTTGGTGACCATGGTGGGTCCAGAATCAGTTGGTTGGAATGGGGGTGCTAGCATCTTTGTGGAGTGGGGGTCCATTAGACTACCAGGACCATTATAATGAGACCAAGTTGGCAACTGGAGGGGGGGACTGTTAGACCATAAGGATCTTTACAATGAACCTGGTATGAACATTCAGGGGTGGGGCCCCCCAAAACCTGTATAATGAGTTTAAAACAGGAGATTGGGGTGGGGGGATGGCTGTACCACAAGAATCTTTATAATGAGCCCAAGATGGGAATCAAGGTGGTGTTGACAACTAAACCACAGGAACCTTTATAATGAGCTCAGGTTGGGTGAGCAGGGGTGGGGCAGCACTAGACTACTAGGGAATTACAGCAAGGTTGGTCAGGGGACCTGCACATGCATGCTATTTGGTCCATAATAGACATTCAAATGGCTATAGCACTTTGCATACCCAATTGTCTTATTAGCATGTTTGGTCTGAATATGGCCCAGAGGAGCCCTGACACTATCCTGTTTGGGATGCGTTATATTCATTGGGCTCCTGTGGGCCATATTCAGTCTGGCGCAGTTTCAGCGCTGTGAATACAAACTATGCACTGTGCTGCCACAACCCCATCTTGAGACAGTTACTGCACTCCAGTCAGAGCATGCTAGCAATCTGAATACAGCCCTTAGTGTGTGTGTGTGTGTGTGTGTGTGTGTGTGTGTGTGTGTTCTTTGCTGCACAGCACTCCTGTTTGCTCGGTGCACACAGCCGGCTGTAAATTTGGGAGCTACAGTTCCTATAGGTCTTTATAAACAGAATTTTTATTGTCAGCTTTCATTTAGATTGGAAACAAAATATTTAATGATCCAGTAAAGGCTGAATGTATAGCGTACGCCATCATGCATATTCAGTTCAAGTTTTTGTAGTCTGTTGATGCTAATCATTGAGAACTGAATGACAGCTTTTACACAGAGTAGCTATTGTAATTAGAATGCCAGATAGGAAATCTGCTCCTGTCTGATAATAACGCTAATTGATGCAGTATATAGATAACTGCTTTTGAATTTAAGCTAGAGGTTGTGCACACATAGCACTATAATATAGTTTTGAAGATGAGTCACAGGCTTTTATTTAACAATCTGTTGCTAAAAATATAATGACATTTGATTATTTCTTTAGAGGGTAAGCTATTCTGAAAAACAAAATAAAAATTAAAAAAACCATAGTGGCAATTTAAATCAGCACTAAGCCATGACAAAGTAGGATTCTACTTGGGAATTAATGCCTGGTTGGGGTACGAGGCTGTAGGCCGAGTGCCTCCAACCACCCAACCAGGCATTAATTCCCCAGTAGAACCCTCCTTTAGAGTGGCTTAATGCACTTGTAACATGGCAAGCACAGTAATAAGTGCCATGTTATTTAAAAAAGTACCTTGTAAATTAAGAAATAAAATACAGAGTCATATGCTTGATTCCAGTATGTGTATTGTGTACGTTCACTGACAAGACAGTTTTCAACATTTGTACACATTTAACATCATGAGTTTTTTACTAATACCCAACAGGTGCTTAATATATTGCTTTTGCATTAAAACTCTGAAACAGTGTACTTTTTTCTTTAGTTACATCTGTAGTACCTTTGCAGAGCTTCGTTTTTCACCATTAGCAAGACAGAAATGGGTTGCTATGAATTGTGGGACACAGCTTATGTATATATTAGGTGCCATCCCAAAACAAAGCGTCAGCTTCACAGACTATGGAGCAATCAACATGTAGTGCCTGACAATGAGTTTTCACCTTGTTCTTCTGGTCTCTGTTATATTTTGCATTTTTCCACACAAACTGCTCACCTGAGATACATGCAAATGGGTTCCATACCTCTGTGTTGGGACTTCTGCCCCCCACAACTCCTACACCATGCAAACAGCCATCCTGCTATTGCACACTCTGTTGGCTTTCAACTATTGCTGTACCAGCTTCTGCTGAAAGAAACATTTGAGCTTCACGGCAACAAAACCACGTTACATTGGGACAGTGACTGCTCAATGATCTAAGGTCCAAGGAGCAGGTGGCTGGGAAGGCACATAGTGATGGGGTTACATAGTTACACCTGTGATCAAACACCCACTGTACACAGTGACTGCTGGATTCTTCGAGGTCTGCGGGGTGGGTGAGTGGTGGGTGGGAGGAGGGTACATGGGGGATGAAATGCTTCACTGTTGTGTTCTTGGTGCCCTGTACCATTACTTATGGCCATTCACGCATTGCACACACTGGTTGGTATCAGTGATGCTTAGAAAATTACACCCTCGCACACCAGTGGTTGCTTTTGGTACTACAGCAGCAACTTACGTAAGCATTAAGCCATGACAGAGTGTGCTCTGCTGGATTGATGCATGAGGCGGCGTGCCCGAGGCCCATGGCCGAGGCTAACCACCACCACGCATCGCATCAGTCGCATTAGAGCACACTGACAGAGTGGCTTAATGTGCTTGTAACATGGCATGCACGTCATTGGAGGGATGTGGAAGGGGTCCACTGTGACAGGTAAACAATAAGAGGAGGAGGCGGTGAGAAGTTTTGAAAATTTTACTGCACTTTCACAGAACGCTGTAACACATTACATACATACTGATGTGGTGAACACCGACTGTCCATACAGTTGCGCGGAGGCGGCCAGCCAACAGTCCTATGCCTCTTCTGGAGAGTTTTGTGTGGGTATTGTCCTCATACCCGCAGTGGGAGGTCTGCCATGCAGGGTTCGGCCGCTCCGAGCAGCGCTGGAGTTGCGCTGTGCATCTCGATCCCTGTCACTTCCTGCTCCCTCTGGGATAGTCATCCGGCAGCGTCATCCTGCAGGTGCTCTCTGGATAATGCTGCCCGGTCTGCCCTGCGGTGTGTTGCTGTGACCGGGCGCTTCTACCAAACAACAGTAAACCGGGCTGTCTTACATCACCTCTCACTGTTCGCAGGTCCACAGTGATCCGACTGTGCAGCGCGGGTTGTCGTCCCCTCCCCCGGCTCTGTTTCCCATCTCTGAGTGCTAGAAGGGCTCCAGGACTGCCGCTCGTCTCGCTCCTGCTCTCGGTTCCCCAGAGCACCCAGTGCTGCTAGGCTGGGGGTCTGGCTGGTGATGGTACTGCCGAAGCGGGCACGGCATATAAGCTGGGTTAATACCCACTTCGGCTGCTGTCCCGTGACCGCCCCCATCCTATCCAGTTGCTCCCTCAGACCTAGGCAAGTCATGCCATGTTACAAAAACTATTTGGTTCTTTTATAGTTCTCGGTACCATTTTTGCAGTGGTTCAAAAAGGTACTACAGGAGCAAGCGGGCATTACTAGGGAATTAATGCATGACTGCTTCTTGGTCAGCTGTTACTGTTCTTCTAATGACAAGTTCTTATTTATCTCTAATATTTATTGCCATGCTACAATAATACATATCTCTTTCTCTTATTTGCTCTCTCTCGCTCTCTCTCTCTCTTTCAACCTCTCATGGCAATTACATGTTTGGTGCAGTATTAGTCATTGCATAGCAATTGTCTTACAAATTGTAGCGAGAAAGAAATAATGTGACCTAGGAATTGAACCCAAGTCCCTGGGATACACCCTGGTGTTCTATAACTGAGCTATAGGCTGTTAGACCTGTTAGTTTGACCTCAGTGGTAGTGAAAATGATGGTATCACTTTTGAAAGAAATAATTGTTGATTACCTAGAGGCCAGCAGGATCCAAGGCAGCATGGAGTCACAGTGGGAAGTTTGTGTCAGACAAATCTAATATATTTCTTTGACTGGGTGACCAAAGTAGTAGACCAGGGAGGAGCTGCGGATATGGCCTACCTAGACTTTAGCAAGGCATTTGACACAGTTCCACACAATAGATTAATAAACAAGTTAGCCATCCTGGGAGTGGGTCCCAGAGGGTGGTATCCTGGGTAACACATTGACTTGACAACAGGATGCAGAAGGTAATAATAAATGGAATACACTCTGAAGAAAGGGGGGTTACCAGTGGGGTGTTGCAGGGTTCAGTACTGGGACTGTTCCTCTTTAATGTCTTTATAGGTGACATTGCAGAGGGGCTGGAAGCAAAAGTATGCCTCTTTGCAGACGACACAAAGATCTGCAACAGGGTTGCTATATAAGGGGTGTGTGGAAAGGATGAAAAGGGACTTAGCAAGGTTTGAAGAATGGTCAAAAGTATGGCAGCTTAGTTTCAATGCAAAGAAATGCAAAGTAATGTACCTTGGAAACAAAAACCCGGGGAAGAGTACACAATGGGGGGTACTAACAACAACAAAAATGGAAAGGGACCTGGGGGTAGTCATATCAAATGACCTAAAGGTGGGCCAGCAATGTGAAAAGGCAGTAAGGAGGGCTGGGGGGATACTGGGATGCATAGGGTGAGGCATCAACAGTAGAAAACAGGAAGTTGTCATCCCTCTGTACAGACAGTTGGTGTGACCCCATCTGGAGTACTGCATACAGTTCTGGAGACCCCATCTCTGCAAGGACATAGACAGAATAGAGGCAGTCCAGAGGAGGACAACTAAAATGGTACAGGGTCTGCACCAGAAGCCTCATGAAAAGAGACTAAAATAGTTTAATATGTATTCTATAGAGGAAAGGAGGGAGAGGTGGAACATGATAAAAAACCTTCAAGTACCTCAAGGGAATCAACAAAGTCCAAGAGGGTAGCATCTTTCAGAAAAAGAGATGTGGAAGAACAAGGTGGCACAATTTGAAGATAGAGGGGGGACAGCTCAGGGGCAATGTGAGGAAATATTTTTTCACAGTGGGGGTAGTGGATGCAAGGAACAGCCTTCCTGAAGAGGCCATGGGGTCAAAAACAGTGGGGAATTCAAGAATGCATGGGACAGACATAAGGCGATGATAGTGGGGAGTAGGAAGAAGTAGGCTGTTGGTTAACTAGGATCTGCAGCTTATCCAATAGGAAGGGGAATGGACAGACTAGGTGGGCCAAGCAGTCCTTATCTGCCATCAAAGTCTATGTTTCTGTGTTTCTATATGCTTGGACCTGTGTCCCAGATATACTTCCTTTCTCTGGTATTGCATATCCTGCAGCTAAGAAAATCAAGATTTGTCTATTTGTAATTTTTGACTAGGAAAGCACACTAAACAATAATGGCACGTTTCCTGGTGCATCGAGGTGGGAAGGGGGTTGCATGGACCTGTTTTATTTATGATGAATGTTGGCCATGACACTAGGAAAACTTCTCTACTCTTCGTTGATTAGTGCCATGGGATCTTTTACTTCCATCTGGATAACGACCAGAGACGGGCAGAAGGGACCTCAGTTTAATGTCTCATCCGAAGGATTTCAATTAGATTTTTTGGTGCAGGAATAACCACACAATTGAATCCCAAATTGTAGAGAGACAGTAATAATGTGACCTACTGGAAATTGAACCAGGTCTCAGAATACTGTCCTATCACTTCAGATTCAAGTCTGCATTGCTATTCCTATGCTCTCACTTTCATTAAAGTCTATTCTCAGAGACTTAAGATTGTATGGATCATTTGGACAGAAATGCAGAAATAAAGACATTTATTTAGTTACTTATTTGAGATGTTTCCAACTGGTATAACCCCATGAGCTGCAGCATCTCCTTTTCTTGGGGGTCCCACCGAAGACAGCAGCAGTCAACAGGTTAACATAGTTCAGCAGGCACAGTTATTGTAAAAATGTTTCTGAACATTTCCATATCACTGTTTCCCTTTCACTCTTCAAATTCCACCTCAAAACCTACATCTTGTTGCTGTCCTATGTGTCTTAAGAGTCTAAGCATTTATTTAGTTCTGATTTAACACCAACTCCAGGATGCACCTGTAATCAAGCAAGCTGGCACAGTTTGGTATGCATTCCCTGGCCAAAAAACACAAACAAATAAAATAAATACATTTCTCTTCAATTATTTCATAAAGCAACTTTCTGATTTCCAATGGTTGTTTTCAGGAGAACTCAGCTGCACAAATTCTTCAAAAATCAAAATTTTCAGGCATCCCAATGTTTACTGAAGACATTTGAATGGAAACTGCCTGTTTTTTTATCATGTAAGATTTTATTGAAGTTTTTCCAGTACCTTAAGCCGTAAAAACGGCCCTCATACACCAAGCTTACAATACAGTCAAGCAAGCTAATACATAGGTAATTATTCTCAGGATATAGTGTGTTGCCTACAGACTGTATGCTTTAAACAGGTATGTCCTAATGCAGGTGTCAATGTATGCTCACTCTAGACTACAAAATGCAAATTTCATATACTGTAGCAGGGAAATTAACTATCATAGTCTTTCTACATTAACTAAGAGTTACCAAGATCTGATCTAGGAAACCAGATCAGGACATCCTACTGTCAACCAATTCAGGTGTATGTGAAATTGCAACTAATTAATAGCAGTCTGTAAAGACCAAAGAAATTCTATCATTCAAAACTATAGACAGTAAAGAAAAAGCTCAGAAGATCCAGAAACATAGGACAGTGTAAGCAGAGAGGGTGACAAGACATTACAGCAGCAGCCAACTATTGTGATGTTAGCAAACTATTTTGCACTTTGTGGTACAGGGGGTTTTTGCAGTGGCGGGGGTGCAACTGAACAGATATAGGAGTGTAAATAAGCCCCCCATTTCTTGTAGTATCTGTCAAGCCTTCCCTAGGCCACCGCTGAAAGCCTCTTGAAAGTAGCCAGTCTAGCCATAGCAGAATGCCATTGCGAAATCACTGGGGGCACAGATTGTCTCCAGTGTATCAAGATGGCCCTCTTTGCCTCGAAAACAGCTACTAGGACCCAAGATTGTGCTGGGAGGAGGGAGTGGATTTAATGCCAAAGTATCCCCCAGTAAGAGGGAATAATGTTGCAGCCGTATTGGTTTACCTATTATCCTGGAGCAGTCCCCTAGGACTTGCATCCATAAATTTTGTAGGGATGGGCAGGTCCTGATAATATGGAGTAGGTGAGCAGGGGAAGAGTGGCATCTCCAACACTGATCCTGTGGTATACTCCTAAGGCTATGTAGAACTGCCAGGGTTTTATACCACCTTAGGAGAATTTTTAATTGGATTAATTGACTCTTGGAGTCTTCATAGGCTGTATGAGCTGCTCTGATGCACATCGACCATTGCTGCTGGGATAAGGGGTGGAGCAGATCCTTTTCCCAGGCAGCTCTACTGGTGAGAGTAGCATCTGGCTGAGCATCTCTAAGGATCTTATAAAGAATGCTCACCAGTCCTTGGCCCTTTCTGGGTAGATGAAGGACGCTCAAGTAATCCCAGGTGTTTTGTGATGATGGGGAGGAGAGAGCACTTCTCAGCTGCAAAAATTTCCAGAAGTCCAAGGATCCCAACCCATATGTATACCAAATCTGTTCAAAGGACATTAGTGAGCGAGAGTTTGGGAGTAGAAGATCACCTATATCTCGATTGCCCTTTGAGGCCCAATAGGGCCATGAAAGTGGCTTATGATCAACCATGCTGAGATGGTTGTTCCATATTGGGGCATATCTGAACGAGGGAAGGTATTCTGATTTCGGGACCCCAGTGATTGCCATCGCTCTCCACCATGATCTGCATGTTTTTTTTAACATGATGGGGGTGAGCTGATTTGCCACCGGTTTTGTACTGGAGAGCAGAAAAAAGAGGGGAGTATCCATTGACAAAGTGGCCTCTAAAGATACCCATTGAGGAGAGGGGGTGAGATAAGGGATGAACCAAGCTGTAGCCTGGGCCATTCTGTAAGCCAGGTGATAACCTTCAAACCTAGGGAGCCCCAACCCACATCTGGTCCAATGTGCACATAACATTATGCACCTCCTTCTCAGGACTTTAGCCTCCCACAGGAAGGAAGAAATTAGATTATCTAGGGTTTTGAAAAGTTTTTGAGAAAGTGGGATGGAAAGATTATTTAGTAGGTACGAAACTCTGGAGAACAAAAACATTCTAATGGCTTCTGCCTTACCTTTTAGAGTGAGGTGGAGCAATTTCCATCGATGGACTTCAGCCATTAAAGAGGCCAATAAAGGGGAAAAGTTAGTGGATTCTATATCCTTCCAAGCCATGGTAATAGTTACGCCTAAGTATGGGAAGCCTTGTGGGGCTCAGATAATGTCAGTACCAACATGACAATACCTGCTACATGCCCCATTCAGGGGGATAGGATGGTTTCCTTTTGATTCACTGTTAGTCCCGAGAGACAAGCAAACTCCTGTAGGATTGTCAGAAGTGGAGTAATGGAGGACTGGGGATTTGAGAGTGTAAGGAGCATATCGTCCGCATAAGCGTTAACCAGATAAATCATCCTTTTTATAGGAATGCCAGTGATGGTAGGGGAATTTATACGTTTCCTAATTAGAGGGTCTAAAGCAAAAAGAAAAAGAAGAGGAGAAAGATGGCAACCCTGTCTGGTGCATCTTTGCAACAAAAAGTGGGGGAGGTATCTCTGTTGGTGACAACTCTAGCTGTAGGGGAATGGTATAATGTGGAGACCAATGAGCAAAAGTCTGGCCTAAATCCATATAGCGTGAGGACTTTATGGACAAACACCCATTTTAGGGAGTCAGATGCCTTGGCAAAATCTATTGCCAAGGCAGCCATTGGGGTTTTGGATTGTAACGCCAACCACTTAAGGTTCAAAATTAAGCTCAGATTGTCTGCACTCGATTTCCCCTTTGAGAAGCTGGATTGTGACAGGTGAATTAGGGTGGGTAGGAGCAGGGATAGTCTATTCACTAGGATTTTAGCCAGCAGCTTGGTATCCACAGGGAGGAGCGAGATAGGACAGAAGCTCACACAGAGGAGAACATCAGATAATTTTTTCGGGGATAAGGGTTATTAGTGCCTCATGCATAGTCGGAGGGAGCATGGTATCTTTTTGGGCTTCTTGCAGTGCTTGTAGAAGTGGGTCAGTGATGTGGTCTTAGAGTAGTTGGTAAAGCTCCACTGATACCCCATCCGGCCCAGGCGCCTTTCCCTTTGCTGTTTGGGATAAAGCACTACGGAGTTCTTCGTCGGTGATAGGGGCATCCAATTCACATTGTTGTGTCTCTGAAATTCGAGGAAGAGGGGTCCCCTGGCACAGAGTGCTCAGCCGGTGGGAGAGCTCATCATCTGAGAGGGTACTCTGAGATTGATAGAGCTCCTGATAGAAGCTTTGCATCTCCGCATTGATGGCCTTGGGTGCCGTAAGGAGTTCCCCCTTTTTATTCTTGAGGGCCAATATTCTGGAGGAAGTCTGTTGCTTCCGCAAATAGTAGGCAAGCAGCTTCCCTCCCTTGTCCCTTCCTTCCTATACCCTATGTTTTGCCTGGATCAACTGCCATTCAGCCTTTCTATTTAATAGAATGTTAATCGGATATTTTAAACCTGTGATAGGGGCCAGAAGTGGGGAGTTAAGCGAGTTCTGGGGAGAGACTTTAAACTGCTTTTCCAATTTTGCAAGCTCATCCTGCAGTTCCCGGAGATGTTTCCCTCGCTCCTTATTTTTAGTGGCTGCATAAGAAATAATTCTCCCCCTTATAACAGCTTTAAAGGGTTCCCATACCGTGGTCACTCTAGTCTCTCCAGGGGTGTTAAGAGAGAAATACTGGCACATTTTCTCCTTTATATACTCCTGGAAGGCTGCATCCTGTAGCAGTAGGGGACTGCATCTCCATCTTCTAGATGGATGGCTTTGGCCTGGTGGGGAGAACATAATTGCGACAGGGGCATGGCCAGATATCAAGATATTACCTATGGTTGCATCACTCACACCTAGCATTGCTGCATGATTAACTAACCAAAAATCCAATCTACTGTTCATGCCATGCACATTGGAGGAAAAGGTGTAATCACGCCCCTGTGGATGGCTGTTTCTCCATGGACCTCCAAGAGCCCACTCTGACATCAGAGTATTCAAGGTAGCTAGAACTTTGGGGTGAGACTGTGGTGTAGGGATGGACTTATCTATGAAAACATCTAAGACCAAATTATGGTCTCCACCCAATAGTATAGGGATCTCAGCCTCATCTTCCGTAAGTTCTGTGAAGGCTTGATTCAGTTCAGAGTAAAGATTCCCAGAATCTGTATTGGGGCCATACACGTTAGCCACTATAACTTTTCCACCCGGGTAGGACAGCCTAGCCACTAACCACCTCCCCTGGGTTCCTGACGCTGGGTTTCGACTGACCATGGTCCCGACCTCCGAAGGAGGATAGCAACCCCACTAGACTTTGTAGCTGCACAGCTAGCCAGAACTGTTCCCACCCATAATTTCTTTAACCACTGAACTGTTCGGCTGGTGAAGTGCATCTCCTGGAGCAGGGCCACATCAGCCCCCATGGAGTTCAAGAATTGCAAAACCTTAGTGCATTTTGCCAGGTGATTAAGTTCCCTGACATTCCAGGAGACACACCTCCACCCTCGTGGTCCTGCGGACACCGCTGCCATGGTGGTTCACCCTTGGATACTTATAGAAATTTAGAGTATTCACCCTGCAGGTAGGAGTAGGTAGACACAGCATAGCAGAAAGGAGGCAACCTGTTACCGTAAGGTGTGAGGGCAGACCTTAAAAAGGAAAAGTGGTGAGAGAAAGAGTAGACAGCAGCAGATGTTCTTGTCTGTGCTGGTCAAACACCTAAACAGAGTGAGGACAGAGACAAGGAAAGTTATGTATCTTAACAATAATTAAAATGTAATAAAAGATTAACAAACAACAATGTATATCAGTATTAATCACCTAAGCTACTAACACTAACTCAGTTGGTGATGTCGAGGTGTACGTGTGAATAGAGGTAAAAGTCCCCTATAAGCCACACTGCTTCAGGAACCACAAAGAGCAACAGGAAGGTCACACCTAATAGAGATGACCTGACCCAGCCTGACTCCATAACGCCAGATCTGGAGAGTCTAGGCACGTCTGGTGATCGTATGTCGCCCAAGTAGGGGATGGGGGGGGCCTCTGCCAGCCACATGCGAAGGGTTAATCTTTCTAGCAAGTAGTGGTGCCCTCTATTCTTGAAGTTGATGGGCTACCAATGGTAATTGTTCAGCCACATTACTACTATGGCATAAGGATCATCCCCAGCAGCCCACCCTAATTACTAGGGTTCGTCTAAGCAATAAATTCGCACCTTCCCCTTTCTGCAAACGTCATGCCAAAGTAAGAGGTGGGGATCTGTTAAGGCTACTACGTGCTTTCTGTCAAAGGAGGTGAAAAACCTGCAACCCATAAAGAGGCCGAGTAGCCGATATGGCAGAACTTGCCCAGGCAGGAGTCTACTCGTGGCATAGCAGTGCCAGTGCTTCATATTCTAGTGGGCGCAGGAGCTTTCACCCAACAGAGAAAGAACAAAAAGAGGGCTAATATGCCCTAAGTGTCAGAGGGTGTCGTGGCATCCCCTGATTTACAAGTTAATCCAGAGTCAACAGGGCTAGGATTCGAGGCAAGTTCCTCTGCGAATGTCTTCAGGTCTGGTTTCAGCAAACCGTCAGCAGCTGCAGCTTCTTCCTCATATGCATCTATTTTGGTCACCCAGTCCAGCAGAGTCGGATCCTCTATCAGTATAGCGGACTCTTCCTCCAGTTGGTCTTTCTGGTTGGCTTTACTCCATGCTGAGGTATTGGCCCTAGGCTGCTTGGCAGGTGGCGCCGCAGCCGCGCTACTTGACATCAAGGAGCGGGGTCTTCTGGAGCATTGCCTTTTTCTAGCAGGTAGTGGGGTCATAGCATCACTCTGGTTCTTATTGTACAAGTTATTGCTAGCCACCTCCTGGTCATTGGGGATATCAGCCACGGTTTTACTCAACTTATCCCCCATAGGTTGTGGGGCCCATAGCTGTCTGCTAGTGGGAGAATCCTTATTTGGCAGGCCATTCCGATGTGAATTTCTGTCCCCGATACAATGCTTCCTTTTTTTATAATTTCCTGGGTCATTTGGTTCTTAGGCTCCCAGAGGCATCTGGGAGATGTAGTTTGTGGTATCATACCCGGCCAGTGAGTCTGGATCCAGGCCTCTGCATCTCCTGGGGATTCCGCGAGAAAAGACTGCCCGTTTCTGCTCAGGTACAAAGCAGTAAGGTCCTTGAAGTGATATTGCACTGAGTTGGCTGCAAGACTTTTTTTTAGAGGATTATATGCTCTGCATTTCGCCGCCACCTCTTGAGTAAAGTCTCTATAAAACGATATGGTATTACCCTTCCACTCAATCTCCCCAAGGTCTCTATTTGCCCGGAGTAAACGTTTCTTGACCGAGAAGCACAGCAAATAGGCAATGTTAGTGGGCCTTTAGTATTATTAGGGTTACCGAAGACACAGTGGGCCCTCTCCACCCCAACTGGTTCCTTCCATCAGTCACCAAGGAGTTGCGGTATCCAATCGTTCAAGAACCTTTCCATATTAGGCCCCTCGACTCCCTCAGGTATACCTAAAATCCGTATATTATTTCTACTTCGATTCTCCTGGTCTTCTGCTCTATACCATAGACGGGATTGCTTAGCCTCATGGTCCCGGAGCTTTTGTAGGACATGGAGATGCTGTCTCTCTAACTCTTCTGTCCGTTGTTCCCCTCCCCTGGGTCGTGCCTGAAAATAGGCAGGATTTGTCTAGTGCACTTACCCCATCAACAAAAGCTAAAATAAAAAAAAAATAAAAAAAAATTATGCTGGTCCTCTAAACGACGCAGATCTACCACATTAGTCATTAGAGAGGTGCCGATTGTGTCCACTCTGCTCAATAATGCCTCCAGCATTTTTGTGATATTGGCTAGGGTTTCACCGACTTGTGCCTGATCAGGGGAGGCTGGGGCAGCCTGATGAGATGCTCCAGCAGCACTGCAGTTCGAGGGCTCCATCTCTACAATGGCTCCTGCAGCCAGTGGTCAGTAGGCTCAATATTTATCCCTCGGTGGCAACAGTAGAAATCCCCACTACCTCGAAGTCCCCGTTGGATTTGCCCTGATTCTCACTTAGGGGAAGTGGGGAGAAACACTGCAGCTCCGGTCGAGTTGGGAAGGGGGAAGGAATACGGCAGCACTGAAATCCTGAGTTCAGACCTGTACGGCCTGTTAATGTGCATCGGCTCCAGAGTAAATGCGGCCCGTCAAATACAAAACAAGAACGTGGCACACTGAATTATATCTCGGCAGTGGTGGCAGAGGCGAGAGAAGGTACATGGAAATGCAAAAATAACCAATAGTCCAGCATCTTAGTCACTTTTATTTGCTTTTTCTGTCAGGCTAGGGCAGAGAGAAAGAGTTAGGCTGCCATCTCCTTCGGGTCCAAGTCACACCCCCGGAAACTGCCTTTTTGTCCTTTATGTTTTATTTTTCTGTTCCTGCTGTTTTTCGTGCTCTAAAGCCACAATATTCTACCTTTTACATCCAAATCATTATCATGGCCACATATTGTGATTACATAGCAGAGGATCACGACTTCAGGGCAGATACAGCAGCCAAAACAAATGAAGTCTTGGGGTATAGAGTATATTTTCCAGCAAATTTCTTTAGGTATAAGGAATGGAATGTCCACAGATTTAAAGAGGACAGGAAATCATTTCTAACTGGTAACTGTTTATAAAGTTCTTATTCTCAGAAAATGCTATGCATTCACCTAAATTATCCATATTTAACTGTACCTGAATAAAACTTAATATAACAAGCTGTATTTTGAATTGTCTTGCTTTTATGGGCAGCAGTCTGTAACAGTTCTCTTCATGGAACCAATAATTTGGAGTTTTAACTATGTCATGATTTGTGCGCAGAACTCTAAACAGGGTTCTGACAGGTCAGCAGCTCATAATTAGCATTCTGTACACAAATCACGACATAGTAAAAACTCCACATAAGTGATTCCATGAAGGAACTGTAACAGAATGCTGCCCAAAAAAACACAACAATGCAAACTACAGTTTTACCTTTCACTTTTTATTCAGGTACAGTTAAATATGGATACTTTAGGAGAATGCATATAGTGTTTGAGAATAAGAACTTTATAAACAGCTGCCAATTAGCACAAATTTCCTGTCCCCTTTAAATGGTTTGGAATTTTATCAGATCTGATCCCTGCTGTTGCCTAATATAATTGCTCTGCAGAAAACCAGAAACCCGCATTCAAGTGTACTGTAGCTTTGTTTGCTAAAATGTACAGCCATCTACTTTTAAAGCAGCAGTTCATGCTGTCAGTGAAACTTTTAATTTATCCTTCTTTATTCTAGTTTAGATTGTCCCTTGTCTCTTGTCTTGTATTATAGCTTTATGTCTCCATTTGAGCCACTTTATCACTTTTTTTATTACATCTTAATAATAAAAGGAGCACTCCTTTAATATGACTCAGTTCAGGATTTCATCAGTGTTGTCTGTTGTTTATGAGCACCCAAGGCCCCTTATTCAGAGCCATATACAACTGCAGTATAGCCATTTGCATTGTGCTTGCAATTGCACATGATTGGCTCTGAACAATATAGCATTCACCGACTGAGTGACACTAATCAAATATCAGTCAATGGCGGCGTAGTGTAATGTGGAGTTACACTGCGCTGACATGGGCCAGGGCTACATATGGCCCACAGGAGATGGTTCTGCCTTGCATGGGATAGTGCCACATCTCCTGTGTGCCACATTCAGCCCAAGCATGGAAATGAGCTCATTTGGCATGCAAGGTATTAAGAGGCCATCTACATTGCCAATTATGGGCTCATTTGCATGTGCACAGCAGCCCCTTAGCACCCATTCTACTGTAAAGAGTGTAACCCCTGGTGGTATAGTGGTCTCCCACCCCCCCAATTGCCTATTCTGTTGTAATAAATGTGATCCCTGCTGGTATAGTGGCCCAGCCCCCTCCCCTCCCGATTGCCCATTTTGCTGTAATGAATGCAAGCCCTGGTGGTGTAGTGGTCCCTTAAACCCCCAATCACCCCTTCTGCTTTAATGAATGTAATCCCTGGTGGCATAATGGTCTTCCACCCCCTGATCACCCATGCTGCTGTAATGAATGCAACCTCTGGTGGTATAGTGCCCCCTCTCCAATCGTCCATTCTACTCTAATTCATGCAAGCCCTGGTAGTATAGTGTCCCCTCCCACCCTGATTGCCCAGTTTGCTGAATTGAATGCATGTCATGGTGCTAAAATGCCCCCCATCCACCATTCAGCTGTAATGAATGCAAGCCATGGTGATATAGTGGTGTCCCGACACCTAATAGCCCTTTCTGCTCTAATGCAATCCCTGCTGGTATTGTGGTCCTCCTACACCCCTCCCCCCAGGGTGCCCATTCTGCTTTAAAGAATGCAGGCCCTGGTGGTATAGTGGTTCTCCCACCCAATCACCCATTTTGCTGCAGTGAATGCAAGCCCTGGTGATAAAGTGGTCCACTCGCCCTGATCAATCATTCTGCTGTAATGAATGCAAGCCTTGGTGGGTGTAGTAATCCCCCACCCTAGATAGCCCATTATGCTCTAATGATTGCAATCCCTGGGGTATAGTGGGCCTCCATCCCCCTGGGTGCCAATTTTGCTGTAAAGAATGTAATTCCTGGTGGTACAGTGGCCCCCATGATTGCTCACAACCCCACCCACCCACTGAAGACACTCACCCCATTCTCAAAGTTCCATAACATCAATGGGCAGCACAGCCCTCCATGAACGCCCATCATCTGACAGTCACCGAGTGCTATCAGTTGTATTATGATACAGTATATGGCTACTGTTTGCCATGCATGGAAATCAGACAGTTCAAAATCCTGTACTTTCAAAATGGTAGTGTAAATTCTAAAATTGCTCCAAATGAAACTACAACAACATTGTCCATTCATGCAGGATGTTAACTCCATCAGGCTGCAGTACCGTAGTGAGTAAGGCCATCTTTTTAGTTTTTACAGGCCTCCAAAGTCTCTGTAATCTAGAGGGAATGTCCCATATTTTAAGGCAATCATCCTCTTTCCCTCATGTGGCATCAAATATATAATAAAAGAATCAGCATCAACAGATCCCATGATCGGTTCAATAAAATCTGATATTCTGTTGCTGTCACTCCAGGCCTCCCCCATGACACTCCTCAGGTCATGGCAGCTGTGTTATCAATATGAATAACCACGTACTATAAAAGTGAATATGGACAGCCATACAATGCCCAGCATGTGTTTCCATGTTGGGGTTGAGAGGCCATCAGGGACAACTCAAGTGTCGCTCTCAAGGGCCCTATAATGTCCTCTTAACCCCTCAATGGAAATGTAGCCTTGTTTTGTATGGTTGTCCATGCAGTATTCTATATGTACCTTATTGCATTTGTTCTCACCCCATATCTTTGGAAGATCACATTGCTATTCTTACAAACTGCTTCCCCTGTATGCCACCTTTGACTGTAATAAATGGCCATCACACTTAGCACTGCTATCGCTTAACACCCCAAAAGGCGTGGCTTCTAAGAAAAGTTTACTTCAAATTGTTAGCATTCAACATCGTCTCCTAAATATCTTCCTCATTGTTAAGCTGGTAAATAATCAACATTCATAGTTACAATGTCTGTTGCCTGTTGGTGACCTGTGAATGTAATGTATCATATTGTGTTGCATTTGCCGACAACACAAGTACTTAGAAAAAATAAATTTCAAAAGTAAAACTGCTGATAGATGTATTGTCTTTATCAGTAAATTAGTGCCTTTCAGCAGTTTCACTTTTGAGGTTACCATGTGACAGAAATGTTAAGCAGTTTTTCTTTTGGTGCGAGTGGTGCAGGGTGTAAAACAGTAGCTGACAATCATGCTTTATCACAGGAACATTTGGTACTGACTGGCAGTTTGATAATCCCCCTCCCAGCTCTGACTGTACAATTATCACCATGGTACTAGAGCCACTTCATCAGAAATGCAGCAGCCTCAGCCTGGTGGGGGCAGGGTTTTGAGATGGGTTGAAATCAGTGTTTGCTCTAAGATGGGTGACAAGTCAATTTAAAAAAGCGTTAGATATACAGTACTATGCCCTGCAGTACTCACAACAGTAGAGGGATTGACGAGGCTGATACTAAAACCCTCATTTTCTGTCCTGGCTAGATAAGAACTGGTGATCACGGTGTGGTGTTTACTCATCATAGTCGAATATTGCTGTTTATTGTAACCAGGGTTTAGTTGTGTCAGATATTCTGAAAATAGTCTTCCATGAAATATAGCCCCCCATTCTTTTAGGTTTATTCTTTTCCCTCAGTCCTATTATGCCTTTTATCTTTTGTTTTGATAATGAAACTAAGTTATGCATTTTAAGTTTTTGACATTACTGTATATTACGGTTGTATTGTACTCAATGCTAACATTTCCCAGTAAAGACACATTTTATTTATTTTTATATAGAATAGCTTCTACGGGAACATGTTATGGCCTAATCTATCATATATTATACTAGCCCTTGACACTTTAGTCACTGCACTGATGTCAAACTCAGGGCAAGCTCATCATACTCATGGCTCACAACATTTATATGAAATCAAGGTGCTACTACCTCCTTTCAGGCCTGATACCTAAAAATCATCTACACCTGCTGGGACATAAATCACTGCCCTTACTTGTCTTCAGCAATGGTACCCACTTCTGCAAAATTGTTCACCTCCTGCTAGCCAACTCAAGTGACATCAAAAGCCACCCAGGCACAGAAGCAGACACATCTTTAGCTAGCAGCAACATCTGGCTAGGCCCTAAGGCCTCAGACTGATGCAGCTCAGTATTCATAGCCTTGTCCCCAAAATGGCTGATCTGGAAGCCGTTGTCTTGGGGCATAACCGTCACATACTGGTTATCTCTGAGAGCTGGTTAAAACCATCTGTCAGTAACACCAAAATAGCTTTAACAAATTATATAATACACCATGAAGACAGAGTAGGTAAAAAGGGTGGGGGAGTCCTGCTTTACAGCAAATCAGACCTGGAAGCTGAGAGTCTCATCCCCAGCTATCTACCTGTGACTGTTTGTGAACAGCTATTATTACAGTTACATGGAAGCATAGAATTTGATGGCAGATAAGGAACGCTTGGCCCACCTAGTCTGCCCATTTTCCCTACCTACAGTTACACTGCAGACCCTAATTGATCCCCAGCTTTACCACGCCATTCCTTATCACTAAGGTTCCCTTATGCCTATATCATGCATTCTTGAATCGCGTTGCTGTTTTTGTGCCTGTTGACTCTGAGCATCAGAAAATTAAATGTATGCTATGTGTACAACCCACATAAAGTAGGCACTATGGGTCTGAAGAATGTGGCACATGTTACCTACACTTGGTGGCATTAAAATAATCACACTAGGCAATTTTTGTTTTGCAATTACTGTTTATGCCCCGATTCACCAGCCCCTCCTATGTGCCTCGGACCCTTTGAGCAGCCCCCCCAAGCCTCACTAGTCACAGTCATCTTGCCCCATAGAGTTCTGGCTTCTCCCCCAGCTGGGGTCAGGGTGGGGGATGACCCTCGAACTTATGCATTTTGTTGAGCCAGCATCATGATCCAGAGAGAGATGGAGGCCCATGGAGCTCCCGTGGGCTGTCATCACAGATGTGCTGAGACCATTTCTTCTGTTTCCTCCCTGCCTCAGAGATGTCATATGCTAGGACAGCAAGGCAACCCTGCCCATGCTATGTGTTTGTCTGGATGCTGGTGTTAGTGAGGACTCCTCCCTTCCACTTGCCTTTCCATCTGCACTGCCACCTGTAGAAACCCAGGTGGCAGAATTGCAGTAGAAGATTCCACCCTCCCCCACTGGAGGAGGAGAGGATCCCATCTTCCCCCTCAATCTGGCCCCCAATGACCTGAGCTTGGTCCCGAACCCGGGTCACCAGTGTTGTGGGTGGTATCACTACTGCTGTGCTGAAGGGCCGGCTTCACACTAGGTATTTTTTTTTTCTATAGCTGTTTGGTTCCCATCACCTCCTCCTCCTGCCAACTGGCAATGGGGACACATATGCATTTTTTAGATTTTTCTCCCCTGAATCCCTGGCACATGGCTGTGTGAGCTTGTAGAGGTACATTGTGCACCCCATGGTGCCAGCTCAGCCCCTTCCACCTCCCGTTACTTTGCTGCCCCCTCTCCACCTACACTACCCAATGGACCTGCAACCGGTGGGAGCGGAACTAATGGGGGGTCCCAACCCACCCCCACCACCCTCAGGAGAGGAGGGCTGCCTGCCGGCATGCTCAATCCTGCTCCACCCTCCCCCCATGCTGGCACCCTGACAACCCGAGGTCATTCCAGAACCCAAGTTACTGGTGTAGTGTGAGGTAAGGCATCCAGCGCCACAACCCTCTGCTCCACCGTGCCGGCCCACACTAGGCAATTTTAACTTAAATAATTAACAAATACCACCACATACAGAGATGTCTTGGATGACTACAACCTCAAGCAAATCCTCACTGTCCCAACTAGGCTTAATATTAGAACAGGGAACCATTCCCTTATTGACTGGATTCTAGTCAGAAATACCAATAGAGTCTGGCTGTCCAGCTACCTATCAGACTCTGTCAGTGACCACTCTGCCATTTGCTGCCTCTGGCACAATAGCACATTTCAAAATCCTGTCCCAGATGATGTTCCTTACCTCAGCTGCAAAGATTTCAACCCCCAAGTGTCCTTGACCAACCTCTTACACACAGCCTGGTCCTACATGGATACTATACCCAAAGTCAACTGTGCACTGGACTTTTTTATCAGGTGAAGCTACTTAATAGACACAACCCCATGACCAGGTGCAAGGTTAAAAATCTAAACTTGAATTTGCTATCTACAGCCCTCTTCCAATTAATGAAATCTAGGGATACAGCCTGGGATATGCACAAAAAATGTAACACGGTTCCTAACTGGGAAGTCTACAGGCACTTGAGGAACAAGTTCAAATGTGAACTCAACTTAGCAACATGCTTGCACTACAAAGCATAGCAATCAGCTGCTGTAGTTTAAGTGACCCCAAACAGTTTCGGACATGTGTTCATTTAATCAACTCCAAAATCACTGAGACCCCTATAACTAACGGTGAGCAAATTCCCCAAACTTTGCTATGCAGAATAGTTTGCGTATAATGTGAAATTTGCGTATTACTCTACAATGTGAAGCGTATAACTTTAGCTTTAATTTTAACGCGGTGTCATTGGTAACAATGGACTTTACGTTAACTTCACCTTTTTTACTGCTTCACTTTTAATTTTAATGCGAAGTTCCATTGATTTCAATAGACTTCGCATTAACTTCACCTTTTTATTGCTCTTTAATTTGAATTTTGCATTGATTCATGGGATGGAAGTTCACATGGACTCTGTATTGTCTTGCACAGCCTCAATTCAGTGTAGTGCATGTAGTGGAAAGCTGGAGACAGTTTGCTCTCAGAACTCTGAGAATCAAACCAACAAAAAAGTTTTAGAAAATCATTTTTGCAAAAAACGTTTGTGTCAAAATTTAGTACATTGATTGCAGGAAACCCTCGTGTGTTTATATAATTGAGTGCTTATTGATTTTGTGTGCATATTGAATGTTAATTTAGTACATTCAGTCTCTATATTGACAGATACTGTAGAAGTGTGCTTCGGGGAGGGACAGATTTGTGGTGAAGAGGAAATTCACAGTGAGAAAGGCAGTCTTTCTAATTGCCGGGTAGCTATTGTGCTAGTATTTGTGTGTTCATGTACACATACTGTAGTAATACTTGTAGTAAGTTTTCATAATTTTTTGCTGTTTGCTGTGATGCAGTGCATTTTTTCAGTCAGTTTAAAAGATTTGGCTACAGTGTACTGACCTGTAAAATTTTCTGTGCATTACATGTAGAGTGTGTGTGTGCGCGCGCGTGTGTATTCTGTCAAGTCAGACACATTTTATTATGCCACACCATAATTGCAGCACTATGAATCTCTTATCCACCTGTGGTATTTTTTACTACTTCGTTCTGTCTAGTTAGTGGACCGGTACTGCAGCTGTCCCCTGTCCCCTCCACCACAAAAGGTATTATTTTTCCAGTTTGGGATTTGTGTAACCACTGGTTAAGGTGTTGTTGTGCCTGTGTGGCTGCATCTGTTGAGTGTGCAATCTCCATCTGTCTGTGCATCTGCATTTGTTTAGGGCCTAAAATCCATCTGTAGGCCACAGTTGTTGTTTTTTGGCTTCCCATCCACCTCAAACTTCAGAAATCTAAATTTGTTAATTTTCTCTGTAATCTAAAAAATGCCTGCAAAGAGACATGTGTGCAAAGATGTTTCTGGCATGGCTCTGCTGCCAGTAGCAAGAGTGGCCATGGGCATGGTAGTACGCAACATAACGGCATAGTTGATGGCAGTAAAGGGATTTCTCTGACTATGTTTTTCACAGTGCAATCAGTTGCTTCAGTGATTGATGATTGGAGATGGTGTTGTCCCACTGGTGGTCGAAGATAAGTTGCTGATGGGAAAAGTATTGCCCCAAGTTCAATCTGTGACAAGCTAACAGGTTGCCAAAATATTGTGGAGTCTAAAGACATGAATTGGAGTGTAGTTGATGTCACGCTGTCCGTCACAGAGCAGAACCATTTGGCATGTCACATGCAAAACGGGAAACAATGCAGCCCATGTTGCACAGTCTTTTTGCCCGGAACATGAAATACCCAACAAATCATGTGGTGTCACGTGAATGGAATGCTGCTGTTTCAGAAATGCTGGCAATTGACCTTTTGCCCTTCTCTTTTGTGGAGAATTCCAGATTCTGGCATTTTGCGGCACACGTCTGTCCCAAATGGAAAGTCCTGTCCAGGACCTACTTTTCCATCTGTGCTGTCCCTGTGTTATACTGGACTGTGACAGAGTCTGTAAGACACACCCTTCAACATTCCTCCTTACCACACATTCACTTAAGTATGGATATGCGGACAAGTGGCAAAACGGCAGGTAGTTCCTATTTGTGTATTGCTGCACATTGGGTACAGGAGTGAAAAGGCAAACTGTCATGGTAGCAACCTTCAGGGAATTAGACAGCATACGATGCTTGCAATGCACATTGTTGCAGGGTCCCACACAGGTGAAAACATGCTAGACTTGCTACTGACAGAAATTGATGAGTAACTGAACCCCCTGTCCCACAAAGCTGTCTTTATAGCTAGTGACAATGGATCAAACGTTGTTAAATGTATCAGCTATGGTAGGTTTGTGAGAGTTCCCTGCATGGCCCACTATTTAAATCTTGTGGTACACACACTTCACCTTCCTGAAAATAAGGCTAAGTGAACGCGAAGTCAGCAATGTGAAATGGCCCATTATAATGGAAACTTCATGTAGCCCCGCCTGTACTTCACTTAGGAATTAAAACTTTGCTGCACCTCTGCATATTACCATCAAAACCGATGGTACCAGGCATACCGATTCAAACACAGTAGCAGACTTATTCAGTGCACACTTCTGTTAACTGCTAGTGTTGGGCAAAGTCCAAAAACTTCACTTCATTGAGAAATTTGTGAATTTTGCCAAATTCATAAAGTTCTCCTTTAAGGAGAATTTCTACTTAGCCTTAAAGGAAAATTTTGCGAATGGCAAAAATGCAAACTTCACCTGTGAATTGTGGCTCTAAGGTGAATTTTGCAAGGATTCATGGGATTAGGGGTCACATGGTGCCACAATGAGCTGTATTTCCATGAGTAGGCTGAAGAGGAAAAGAGAGCTAGTGTTAAGGGTGTTCTACATCTCTGTGCTTAAAAAACTTTGGAAAGCATTTAAAACATGCATTTTTTTTCCAACAAATCACTCCACTAAGTGTCTTCTGTGCCTCGTGCCTCTAGATCACCAATTATTTCTGGTACTTCTTGTGATTTAGTTAGTTCAAAGTTGTACTTTTGGTTTCTGTATTCTGTGTAGTGAGGCAGTGCTGTGGGGGAAGGGGAGCTTAGCAGCTAGAAGAAGATCGGGTCAGAGCTGATATAACCGTTTCGAGGAGCAGGACTAAGAAAAAGAATACTCATAGCTTTTATCATGCCTGAGTCTGCTGTATCCAAGATGGCCACCAAAACAACAGTGCTCATGCACGATACTTATGCATGTGCAGTTAGAGTTGGTGGCCATCTTGGGCACAGTGGCAGTAACTTCCTCAGTTGTGAAAAAGAGATAGTGCCCTGCAGAGAGGGGTGTTTATGCAGCTGGCAGAGGGGAATGGCCATGAAAACTAAATGTTGTGAACTTTTTCCAGAGCACTGTGGAAGCATGCCAGAGATATATCTGGTCATGTGCTTCCACAATGCCCTTTTCAGATGATAGCAATATGTCTGCAGAGCTCTGCCCACACAGCTGTAAAAAGGCAGGTTAAGCAGCCTTTTCTGTCTTAGCAGACAGCACTATTGTAGTCAGTCTTTTGTGTTTGTGTGTGTGTGTGTGTGTGTGTGTGTTTTCCTGATTTCTGTGGTTTGTTATTTTACTTCTGTAGAACAGTTATGTGTGTTGTACTGAATTATTTTTGTCAGTGTAGTTTGAGTATCTTGATTTCATTTTTGTTTATTGATAGAAGTTAACTTTGTTTGTGTACATAGCAACATCATGATAATTACTTGATTTGTTGTATCTTGTGTGTGTTCCCGTAGTCCCTGAAATCCCTGTCATGTATTGTTTGTATAAAAAAAAACAGGAAAACATTGGTGATGGTGTGGGTGCTGCTGTTGATGCTGGTTCATGAGGAGCTTGAATTTCAACAGAGGGTACTGGCACTTCCACAGGGTGTATCCACTGCCCCACATTGACATGGGAAATTCCCTTATGCCCTGCACAAACTGCTGCTGGAACAAACAAACCACCACCTCCACTTCTACCCACACCACTCTCCATTTCCCTCTGCTTTTGTCCCACTCTGCCCAGTGATTTGCCATGATATGAAACCTCTGGCACCCAGTACCCATGTGGATCCCCTGGTTGCCCTGGCTAACAAGTTTATTGCATAGGTTCCAAGTGACTGCACTGTGGTCACTAGGGTCACTAGTAAAAAAGACCACACAAGTAGCAGTGACCACACAAGAGATGACTTGGGTATGTATGAGTACTACAAGGCTAAATCCTAATGAAATAACAACTGAAAAGAGACATATAAAAAACATAAAAATTAAAAAAAGGAAAATTCCCATAGGATAACATTGCAACTTTAACAATCTATGACTCCATCAATCTTTGTAGTTACGGGACAATCTATATATCAAAAAGGTCTCAGTGAGTACGAGAAGAATAACACAACCAGTAGACTATCTAAATAAATACAACATCCAGTGCCCCCAGCAGCATGGGTTTTGAAAGGCCCACAGCATCACTACTGCTCTTATTGAATACATGGACTACATTCTGTACATGAGGCAATTTACACTGGCCAAATAGTTGGGTCAATGTACATCGACCTAACAAAAGCATTTGATACCGTTAACTACAACGCCCTACTTAGTAAGCTACCAGCATTTGGCCTATCCACTGAGACCACTGCCTGGTTCAGGAGCTACTTATCTGATAGAAAGCAACAAGTAAAAATAAATAATATCCTATCAAAAAGCAGGAAAGTGACCACTGGAGTCCCACAAGGCTCCATTTTGGGACCCCTCATATTTAGCCTTTTCCTCAACACCCTCCTTAGTGCCTGACCAACCAAAATCCTGCTCTATACAGATAACACAGTCATTTTCTCCAACAGTCCCCACTTCAACTTATTCAACAACGAGCTGCAGCATAGTTTCACCATCATAGAGAAGTGGGTCAACCAAAACAAACTCCTCTTGAATTATAAAAAGATGAAAGTAATGCTATTCTCCAACCCTCTCAACAAAAACAAATCCAGTACACAAACAATACTTAACAGCAAACTCGAACCCCTTGAACAGGTATCTATATTCAAGTACCTTGGAATCACACTGAACAGCTCCCTCTCCTATTCCCACCACATAGATCATATAGCAATAGCTGTTAACACAAGAATTGACTTGCTCTATAGGCACAGACATTGCTTAACAACTGAAGCCCTATCCCTCGTGGTTAACAGTTCCATAATTTCCATCATTGACTATGGGTTAATTGTGTACAGTACAGCCACTGTAACTGCATTGAATAGGATAACAACTGCCCTTAACAAGGTCTGTAGGCTGGTTCTTGGTGCAGGAAGCCATACACACACCTGTGACCTTTATGCACAGACAAATTGGCTAAACCTCCAGGGAAGGATAAAATACCACACTTGTCTATTTGGTAAAAAGATCCTCCTAGGATTAACACCCATTTCCATCGAATTGCTTCTCAACCTGGCCCTAAACTTGCACCAGACAAGAGGCAACAGTAAACAGGTGTTTCACATTCCCTTTCACCATACAACTCTTGCCCAATGGTCCTTCTCCTATAAGGCCCCTCTGTGGCTAAACAAACTGCCCCCCAGAGTAGCAAACATTCCTAAACTAGACCCTTTCAAGTGAGAATTAACACTATACTTGTCAACTCAAAGTGAATGTGACTACTCTGATGAACCTCCCTGAACAATTACCCTCACCACCACCCCCTTTCTCTCCCTACCCTCATAAACTCCTCACCCCACCCAGTTTTTTCTCCTCACCCCCTTTTCCATCCCTGTTTTGCCTTCCTAATCATTGCACTACCTTGACAACTGCCAATATCTGGCTGCACACTGAAACATTCTAAACATGTATATATTTGTAATATAAGTAACCAGACAATGCACAGGTTAAATATTGTTGTACTGTCTAGTATTTTTATGGTTGTTGACACTTAAAAATTAATTCTATATAGTGCTTACTTGAACTCTGTATGTAGCTCATGTCTCTGTTTACTTGTGCTAATTCATGTAACTGACGTGGTACCTTTGCAAATGAGCTCCCAGCTAAAAGGTTGTTATCCAAGACAATTAATAAAATAAATAAATAAAATAAACATAATATCCCCAGACAAATTCATGGGGTAAGCACAAGACCCCCCAAATTACCGCCTGAATTCACCATGGTGCCAAATCCACAATTTAACCCTGATAATCATCCAGAGTGCACCGAATGTGAACTTCCTCTTCTAACTAAAACCATACCAAGTTTCAGAAACATTGATTTAAAATTGACTGAGTTATACCAAAAAGAATTAGGAGGAGGAGTTGGTGGAGTGACATGCTTGTTGCCAAATTATTCTCTGCCACATCTGTGGCATCAATGCTGATGGGTGCTGGGGAGGCAGCAACAAGAGGTCCAGTCCAAGAGGTAGCAAAATATATGGCTCTGGAACAGTGGTTGAGGAGGAGGTTGCTGATGTCCCCTAGAGTGCTGGTGGTGGTGGTGGCAATGAGCCTGATCTGTGTAATAGATCCCCAGTATGGTTATGTGGAGCAGTGGACAAAGAGCTGGTAGCTCCTTTCTGTGCATTACAGCACACTGAGCACAGGTATCTGGGATAGTTTTTGACTCTGGCTGGTGGAAAAAACTGTACTAAGCCCAATTGCATTGATAACAACACGTTGGGTATTTGCCAACATGGCACATTAATTAAAGAAACAACTGATCTAAGTGCCTACTGGTCCTTAATAAAAAATCTTACAAAACCAGTTAGAAATCAGGCTGAGATAAAACTCAGCCAAAATGGTATAGTGCTTGAAACAAATAGTGCTGCAGATTTTTTTAAATAACTGTTTTATAAACCTCCCTGATCTGAAATCAAAAATCATACCCAGTACAAATCAAATGTGTAATGTGAAACAAGGGGACCTTCAAGATAAAAATTTACCCAAGTTTAGTTTTAGAATAGTGACTAAAAAGGACATTTTAAAAATCACGTATAAGTTAAAGATAAATAAGGCAAGTGGTCCAGATAAGATAGATAACAGACTGCTAAAACAAGCTGCTTTGGAATTATCACCAATATTACAGGGTATTATCAACTGGAGTTTGAGGGAAGGACAGTTTCCACTAAGTTGGAAACTTGCTAAAGTGGTCCCGATAGACAAAGGAGGAGACCCCATAGAAGCTTCAAATTACCGCCCAATATCTTTATTATCAACCGTCTCTAAGTTGTTTGAAAAAATTGTCCATGGTCAGTTGATGAAGTATCTTGAGAAATACAATAAATTAACACAATTCCAATCTGGTTTTAGGCATGGCAGGTCCATGGCTACCGCACTCATGGACTTCTTAGATCTTATAGCCACCCCTCTTGGTGACGCGAAGTCTGTGGGTACGGTATACGTGGACCTGTCAGAAGCATTTGATCTAGTACTGTAGATCACAGTATTTTGATAGGTACATTGAAGAAAACTGGAGTGGAGGAAGAAACCTGTAGCTGGTTCAAGTCTTATCTCCATAAAATATCTCAGTTTGTTGTTTTGAATGGCCAGCAGTCAAGGATGGACATTGTGACAAGAGGGGTACCCCAGGGATCTATCCTGAGTTCCCTCTCATTCATAGTCTATCTAAACAACTTACCAAATTGTATTAAACATTCACAAATCTGACTTTATGCAGATGATACCATTTTGGTATCAGTAGGAAAAAAATAGGAAGAGGTAGTACAAAAACTGCAAAGTGATTTCCTTGTCATGCAAGGGTATTTTTCCTCTCTGGGTTTATTAATAAACAACAAAAACACAGACTATGTTTTTTGCCCCAGAGAGGAAAAGTGTCCCAAAATTAAAGCTAATGTCCCAGGAAGATAAGATTTTGGAGCAAACCGCAACGTATAAGTATCTAGGGGTACATTATAGACCAACATTTAACATTTGAACAGCATGTAAACAAATTAATAAGGAAAAACAAATGCAAAGATTGGAGCAATAAGACGTATATCAAATCGTATGACAAAAGAAATGAGACTGACCATGGTAAACCAATTAGTATTACCAGTAACTGACTATGGAAGCCATATTTATAGGCACACCACAATAAAGCAATTGAATAATTTGGATATTCCTTATACAGTAATAAGCTTGTGAAACTTGTGTTAAGATGTAAATTTAGAACACACCATTGCACAATGTAAATTGAACTTGGCTGGAATTCATTAAATCTGCTGGCTAAGGGTATTTGGTTAAATCAGATACGGGGTTTACTTAAAAGTAAATTTCTTTATAATCTAAAAGCTAAATTACAAAAGCCAAATAAAGGATTAAATTTAAGAAAAACGTGTGCTAGGGAGTTGATAATACCCCAAATAACAAATCAATTTAATGAGATGACTTTCCAGCATAAGGTTGCTTCTAACTGGAATTGCCTTCCACCTTTTCTCTAAGATATAAATATCTCTGACACCACCTTTAAAACAGCAATGAATCATGAACTGGGTTTTCACTGTTATTGTAATAGGAGAAAAGAATGAAGCAGTTAAATAGCTAGTGATTTATTTAAATTAATGTTTACCTGTCATGTTTAGTTAATTTGTTTATTTGTTTTATTATTTGTGTATGTCTTGTATTCTTGCATTTTTGACATTGTCGTAACAACTTAGCATTTTATATGAACAGGTATGTCTTGTAAACTGGAATTTTTGGAATCCTAATGGCTGTATTACTGAATAAATAAAATGTTACCTTCCTACCTACACTGGCAGTGAAGAATTTAACTGGATCACAGACACAGGTCAGAAAATGTTAGAGTTGCTCCTGACTGAAATTGAAGAGTGGATCCAGCCTGTGGTGGTGGTACCATGGGAGGAGGGGGTGACACAGGGTCTTCAGGATGCGGAGTTGAGGGGACAGGGGACTGCTGACCATGTAACTTTTGTTTAATAGTAGCTTCATTTTGACCCAACATCACCTTGGTGTACCCTAAGGGGAAGTTTCAGACAAAGTTGTCAGGTGAAGTTACCAATGGTGACTTTTCTATTAAATATAAAAACTTTCCAGAATTTATCAGCAGAGGTGAATTTGGCAACTTTGCTTTAACTTTGCCAGTGAATTAAAACTTCACAACATCTATTCTAACTGGACAAATTTAGTTAAGCAGCATCAGATGGGGAGTCCCATTATGATGTCCTAAGACCCAGTTTCAGAACCAAATTGATGAGTGCTCTTTGAGGTACAGTGCAGAGAAGAGGCAGTTCTCAAAAACAAGGACCATCCTGATTTTTCAGATCTTTAGAAAAAAACTTAGAGAGTATAAAAAGGAACAACACAAAGATTTAAAAAGAACAAAAGTTAAGAAGTTTGAATGGGATAAGCACGATTACATGCATGATAGAGTGTTCACATGGAACAAAGGGACAAATACAACAGGTGATTGATAAAATAGGAGCTAAAGCCACATGCCAAACTCCCCAAGATCCATTTTGAATAACAGAGGTGTTTCACCTGCACATTACACCTCAACAAGTAACTCCGGTATGGAGACACCAGGGCCAGGATATTCAAAATACTTGTGATGCGTGGCACATCTTGATGTGCCACCCAAATAAATGAGCTGGTGCAAAAAATGCCATATTCAAATAAGATGCATGATCCCATCAGGCTGTGCATCCCATTCGATTTTGGCAACATGCCGACGCACAGCAAAGGGGGGGGTGGTTGACAGTGCATCGGCACATCTTGGGGAATGGACTAAATACCACCTATGGGAGATGCGCCTGTGCATCCCAGATGCACTCCATCCTCAAAGGCGATATTCGGCCAGGATATGCAAATGGCCATTTGGCATGCAAGGTGCAAACAGGCCATTTGCATGCCCATTATGGGCTCATTTGCATGCCATGCGCCTGGCAGGATGCATAGGGCTGGCCACTAGAAATGGGCAAAGTGAACGAAATTCACTCCGCAGAGTAATCCATGAAATTATGCCCATTTCATGGAGCAAAATGTGGAATTTCACCTGGCAGACTGGTGAAATTGTGGCTGATGGAACAGTGAAATTTTCACTTTCTGCGGTGTAATTCCACCTACTGCGGTGAAGTTCCTCCTTCAGTGGTGAAATCTCACCTGCGGGAGGTGGAATTTCACCCTAAGAAGGCAAAATTTCATTGTGGAAGGTGGAATTTTACCATGGACGGTGGAATTTCACCCATGGAAGGCAAAATTTAGCCTAGGTGAAATTCAGTCTTAGGCGGCAACATTTCGTGAATTGCTCCAACAGGTGAATTTGGCCACTTCTCTGGCCCTTTGCTGGTAGAATTTAAATTCACTGCATCTCTACCGGCCACCCCGCAACCAGCCCTGACCCACAGTGCCCCAGTGTCACATGAAGCATAACCCCCACCCAACATGTAGCACTACCCCACCAGCCCCAAACCACCGATCCCCATAGTCACCTGAATCAGACAACCCCACCATCTGTGCATCACCCCCACCCTATGCCCCAATCCACAGTGCCCCACAGTTCCATGGAGCAGACCCCAACCCCATGCCATGCCCCCATGCTCCATTCTGCCATTGTCTGGTGACTCCCATGCCCACAGCAGGTGGTCCCTCCACCCCAAGCCTGAACCCTGATGGCTGCCACACCCTCTTGCCCCTGCCCAGTACCCAATTCAGACATCCAAGCACCCACAGGCACTTTTCCATAGTGAAGTGCTCCCCCTCCCCATCCTGTTCCCCAACTGCAGAACCAAACCCCCCAACACCCTCTTTCCTTAGTGTAGTGGCCCCCAGCCCCTTACCCGAACCCTATCCATGTTCAATGTACAATCGTACATTGAACACATTTCCATAGTGTAGTGGCCCCCCACTTTGGTAGATGTGCCCCCTCCCCGCACCCCCCAAACCACCTGTTCCAATGACTGGCACAGCCCTCTGCTCACCACCATGGCTAGCCACCAACTGAACAGGCTGGGAACATCACTGTTCAGTACACGGGATCATTGGTTGAGCGTGTATTCTGAACATTACCATTCCTGAACTGTTCGATCAGTGGCTGGCCTTGGTGGTGTGTGGAGGGCTCTGCCAGTCACTGGCCTGGGTGGTTCAGAGGGGTGCAGGGAGGGGCAGGCATACCAGAGTGGGCGTTGGGGGGCCAGTACACTCTAGAAACATGGATGGCAGGTGATTACATGCTGCAGGGGACCTGGATCATCTTTGGGGTGGGCGATGGGCACTTTTACCGTATTTTGGGGTGGGAGCGGCTATGGGCCAGAAGTCAGTGTACTGGGCTGAAGAGGGGACTCTGTACCATATGGGGGGAGTTGTGGGGGGCATGCTGCCTATACAGGGATGGGAACTGGGTGGAGGGGCTCTACACTGTGGGCAGGGGGGGAGGCTGCCTGATGGTGGGGTCACTGGGCAGTGGGGTCTCCACTATGGTGCAGTGGGGGTTGTGGTGGACATGGTGCAGTGGCACTGGGTGGGGGATCCCTACACCATGTTACAGGGGTCATCCTGCCCCTACATTGGTGTTGGGGAATGGGGCTGGGGGGTGCTACTGGGCTGCAGGGGCTGGCAGCTGCTATGCTGCTGTTTTCAGTACAGCAGCCTGCTTGTGGGTGGCTACCAGTTAGGCATGGTTTTTCCATGCTTAACTTTGAGCAATACATCTTTGGGGATGTGGCACACATGCATCGCCCATCTGGGCTGAATATTGGGATGTGTGGCACATTCATGAGCATGCCCCCTCAAGATGCAGCACATACATTAGAGATACTCTGGGGTGCATCTAGAGATGCATGGAACATTTATCTTGTATGAATATTGCAGTTTGGTGCATTTTGCGAGGTGCATCTCCTTTGAAAATGTCCCCACAGATGTTTTTTAGAACATTCACAGCAACAACGTATGATCCTGCAATGCAGCAAATGAGTGGTCCAGTTCAAAAGACAACAGCAGAGGCAACAGCAGGGACAAGACAGCGTGCAAGGAGGGGTGACAGGAGACTCAAGTACAACCACAAGACAACAGAAGCCCAAGAAGAGGAAGTAGAGAGAGTATGACAAAAAATTGTGATCAATACTTCTGGTACCCCTTTAACATTGACACAACCATCCATCCTACAAAAAGGACTATCACCTGTGACCATACAAGACGCAAAATGCAAAACTATTCGCACTGTATGTGGCTCTACATAGATTCACTAGGAATCTCAATTTAAAGGTTCATTTAAAAAAATTTAATATGTCATGACGAAGCACAGAACTTTGCCCAGCAAAGGGATGCTTCTTTGCTGGAAATAAAACAACATGAAACAGCCAATGGTAGGACACAGAACTTCCGACCAGCATCCACCTTTGTACCACCTTATAATGAAACTGTCCGGGTTTTTGAATGAGCATGTGAGGACAAAATCAGTGAAATGATTCAACAGCAAGTCAGACTGAAGTAAGTCACTATAACATCGGAAGAAACTAAAGCCCTGAAGTCATTGGAAGAAAACAGGGACTTGACAGTAAAACCTGCTGATAAAGGAGGTTTGTTGGTGGTCATGTCATCGCAAAAGTATGTATTAGAAATAGAGTTCCAGCTGAATAACTCAACATTTTATCGAAAATTGAGTACAGACCCCACCAATACTTTCACAATTCTAATTGATAGGTTCCTCACAGAAACTTACATTGATAATGTTCTAACAAAAGAAATGCAAGAATGTTTGGTAGTGTGTCAGCCTATACGGGCAAGCATGTATGTACTAAGATTCACAAGAGGCTGGAGCATACGAAACATATGAAGTTGCTGGCAGAAAAAGGCCCATAGGTCTATCAAGTCTGTCTGAGTATGCAGCTAACAGTTTTACTTCACTGCATCTGTCCCCCCCTCCCACCAATATGTGGATCTACATAGTTTCACTTGGAATCTCAATTCACCAGGATGCCCAGTAGTGGCAGGCATTGGTTTATTAACTGAACCATTATCATAATTTGTGGATGCCCATATTAGGGACTATGTCCATGCCCTTCCATCATACAGATGTGACACAATGGACATTTTTGGTGTACTAGGGGCTCTCCAACTTGAACAAGATTCGCTCTTGGTTTCTTTAGATGTGGAGGCACTATATACTAATATTCCCAATGAGGGTTGTCTCAGTGCCCTCGGGTATTGGTTGGCTCAAGATATCACAATGGCTGAACCATTTAGGTAGTTTTTAGCTGACTATTCTGGTCATTTGCCAACACAAAATTGTTTTCTCTTTAAAGGTGATTTCTATCTACAGAATAAAGGTACCGCAATGGGGGCATCTTTTGCACCTAGCTATGCTAACCTTTATTTGGGACATTGGGAATTGTTTTTGACAGCCAGGTCAACCCTTTCCAGCATAAGATTGACCCTTGCCATCGCTATATTGACAACATTTGTTTTATATGGTGTTGCATTCAGGAGGAGCTAGGTGAGTTCGTTTGGTATCTTGAAGGTAGCAACCCAAACTTAAAATTCACTGCACAGTGTGACACCATTTCAGTGTCTTTTTTTGGACCTTAAAATCATTAGGAAGGAGGCTGACACTATGCAAACAAATTAATATCGGAAAGACACTGATAGGAATTGATGCCTACATTGCTTAAGTTGCCACTCACGACACTTGATTAATAACATTCCCAAAGCCCAATTCCTCTGCGTTAAGTGGAACTGTAGTGAGGAAATGGATTTCATTCAAAAAAGTCCGGACTTATGTCAGAGGTTTGAGGACTATGGATATAGTGGTCACATGTGGAAGATGTCTTTTCTGAGGCTGACTAATAGAAATGAATTATAGTCAGTTAAAGAAAAACAGAGAGGATCTGAGAAAATGACCTTTGTTATCACTTTTTCCAGACAGTCCACAGAGGTGGAGAAAATTTTTAAGGAAAATTGGGGTATCCTTTGTCTGGATCCCTTACTAAGGGAATCTGTAGGATTTGGTCCAAGATTGGTTTACAGATGTGTCAGCAACCTTTAAAATAGGTTGTTGTATAGCCTGCAGCCTGAGATTACTCTCTTAACCAAAGAACTGGGTTGCCACCATTACCATGTGGCACCCATAGTTGTGGGCACTGCAAGTTTTGTTCTTCTATGTTGAAATGTGGCACTTTTAAAACTGTAAATGTTTCCAGGACCTTCGAGACAAAATTATTTATTAGTTGCATAACACCAAACATTGTATATTTTGCCACGTGTTAAATAATCCCTTTTATGTGGGCAAAACCACATGACACTTCAAGATTCATACTGGGGAACATTTAAAAAGTACAGCCTGGGAAGACATATGAGTTCTTTATCCAATCATTGTAGAGGAAGGAAGGAAGGAAGGAAGGAAGGAAGGAAGGAAGGAAGGAAGGAAGGAAGGAAGGAAGGAAGGAAGGAAGGAAGGAAGGAAGAGCAACAAATATAATTCTGTGGCATTGAATAGCGGAGACTGGACCAGGTGGAGGGAGACCCTGAAATAAAGATTCTAAAACACAACTCCTTCTGGATTTTTACTCTAGGTGCCCTTACTAGTCCTGGTCTTAATGGCTGTTTTGAAATTTTGCCATTTCTGAAAAAAATGAATGGCCTGGTAGTCAATTTTCCACCCATCTGTGCAGCTGTCCTCCCACCCACATCCCCCCAAGCTTTGTTAGCAATCCAATGTAGGGAGCTGAATCAAACGCCTTACTGAAATCCAGGTGTAGGTCATCCACCGGTCTATGTCTGTCCAGGGTCCTCGTCACCCAGTCATAAAAATCTGTGAGGTTGGTCTGATACGATCTCCCCAGATGAAATCATACTGTTTGTCATCCAGGTGCCCCAACCTATCCAGTTGCCTCCCGAGCCTCTCCTTAATAATGCCCTCCATTACTTTGCCTACCACAGAGGTTAGGCTAACAGGCCTGTAATTTCCCATCTCCTCCCTAGACCCCCCTTTGTGGACAGGCAGCACATGAGCTACCCTCCAGTTCTGAGGCACCCATCCTGTCTGCAGAGAGGCATTAAAGAGTGCAGCTAGTGGAGCTGCTAGCTCATCCACCAGTTCCTTCATAACCCTCAGATGCAGCCCATCTGGCTCCAGTGCCTTATCAGTTTTTAGCATTCGAAGGGCCTCTCTCACCCTATCCACTGTGATTTCTCCCTCCCAGTCCAACCCCTCATTTAAGCACCCATCCCTTCTAGGTTTGGCTCAGACTGTACCCTAGACTCTTTCGGTCCTCTAGACTCCATCTGACCTCTCGACTCTGCTGTCTCCCCTACCCTTCCATCGGGCTGGATGGATCTCCTCTGTAAATATTAAGGCAAAGTAGTCATTTAGCACCTTTGTGCCTGATCCCCCGCCTCCTGAGCACATCCCTCCCCAGTCCTAATTCTGCTGATCTGTACCCTGTCTTTTCTCTTCTCCCCTATGTATCTATAGAATCCCTTTCCTCCCTCCAGATATCCTTAGCCAGGTTATGCTCCATCTTTGCCTTGGCTCCCCTCACCACTCTGTTGACCCTTCTAGCTGTCAGCTCGTACTCACCCCTCTCCCTATCCCCCCAGAGTGCTTAAAACGTGCATAGGCAGCCTTTTTATCCCTCACCACCTCTTGCATCTCCCTGGTCCACCAACACGGCTTGTTGGCTCTACCATGCTTATGCCTTAACCCTTGTACATGAGCTAGTACCCTCCTGCACCCCTTTCTTAATGGTCTCCCACAAGCTACCAGCATCCATGTCCAGCCTAATCTTGTCCAAGCTCCCCCGTAGAATCCTGCCCATGCTCACGAAGTCCGCCCCCCTGAAGTCCACTACTACTGTGTTAGTGTGGTTATCCTCCCTTCCTAGACACAGCAGAAAACAGACCATGGTGTGGTCACCACCTGCCAGTGGGCTGCACACCTCCAGGCCCCTTATCTGGTCACTGTCTGCTAGGGCAACGTCCAGTATCCTCCCCTTCCTAGTAGGTTCCCCCACCTGCTGGACCAGGAAGGCATCCTGAAACACATTCGAGTCTCTGTTCCCTGGTCACAGCAGATGTCATAGTGTCCCAGTCTGCCCCCAACATATTAAGTTCACCCATGACCACCACCCTACCCTTTCCACGGTCACAGTGCCCCTTGACATTCTCAACTAATTTGTCCTCCAGGGCCTCTTCCATTGCAGGGGGTCTGTACACCACCCCTATTTTCAGTCTTTTACCTACCCTTGTTTGTAGGGTTACCCAAATCACCTCCACCCCCCCACCAGCCCCCTCCACTCCACTAACCACTGTGTCATTTTTGACTATCAGCACTACACCACCTCCTCTTCCCTCTTCTCTGTTCCTCCTAAATATTTTGTAGCCCTCCAAGTTTAGATTCCAATCATTTTTCTGGGTGGCCCATGTCTCAGTAATTGCTGCCACATTCGCTGATCCCTCAGCCAGCATTGCCTGGAGGTTGGGCATTTTGTTGCCCATGCTCCTGGCGTTGATCAGGACCATCCTCCACCCTGAACCCTCTTCCCTCTCCCGTCCTCTCGGCCCTGCGCAATTCCTATTCACCCTTTCCTGCACTGCTCTGCATGAATTTACTACGCAGCCACCTGCCCCCTTTTCATGCCCTAGACGTGGACCCTCGAGCAGCCCTCCTGGATCCATTCTTTTACTTAACCCTCCCCCCTTCACAAGTTTAAACCCCACCTCTCGACTTTGAATCCAGCGAGTTTTAGTTTCAAGATCTCCCTCCCCTCCAAGTTGAGGTGTATCCTATTCCTGGCATATAAATCCTTGTCCTCCCATGTATCCCACATTCCCCCACCAACCCATACCCTTCTGCCCTGCACCAATCCCTGAGCCACTGGTTCACCCCTCTAAGTTTATGTTTGGTCTCCCTGGATGCCCTAGGTACTGGTAGAATCTCCAAGAAGAAGATTGAGCTTCCTATAGAGTGGTAGATCCTAGCCAGTACTCGGAATCTCGCCTGGACTTCCAGTTCACTGTTCCCAACCAAGTCATTTGTTCCCAAATGTATTAGGAAGTCTGGGGATCCCCGCATTCCAATGTTAATGAGTATAGCTGGAATTTAGTCTTGTGTACGGATAGGCCTGGGATACATTTAGCCTTGAGTGGGCTGCTTTTTCCCTCTCCTGCCCCCTCCCACTGGATGCCCCTGGTCTTGGAGTCACCCAGCAGGATCACTTCCAGCCCCCCCCACTTTACTGGCCCATTTGATTCCTTCCAGGCTCTTCCTTCTGTCATCAACCCCTACTTACTCTTCCGCCCCCCCTCAGCCCAGGGATCACAAGTCTGTGCGTGCCCTACCATGCTATTTCTTCTGCCTGCAGCTCCCAGCTTGCTCCTTGCCCCCCAACCTCCTGGGTGGGACAGATTGCCCCCACCAGATCTCCCCCAGACTCCCTTTCTGGGCCAGAACCCTCAGGTCCCCACCCAGACACCCTTCACTGGCTTCCCTCCTTGCCTCCACCCCCGCTGACCTGTATCCTCCACCCCTTCTGCTGTATTTCTCCCTACCACCTCCTCTCCCTCCCTCCCACCTTATCCAATTTCTCCCACCATGAAGCTTACCTTTCTAGAGAACTCCCTACCACCCCTCTCCTTGGCTAACTTCCCAACCTGGATGCCTGCCCGACCCTGTTTCTCCCCCTCCCTGGCCTCATCCTGCTCTCCCCTTACCCCTTTCCTCCTCCAACCTAGGCTCATATCCTTTCCCCTCCCTCCCTTCTGTGGAACTGGCTTCCTCCCTTGCCCCATCCCCAAGCCACGACCAAACCTTTTCTGTCTGCCTGCTCACCCCCCCCCAGCCGACTCCACTTCCTCTCCTGGATATAACAGGGTGAATCAATTACTAAGTGTGATGTTTGCCCCCCGACTTGCTCTCTTCTGTCCCCCTCTCCTTGGCTCACTCTGGTCAGCTATCTTCCTATGAAGTGAGTTCCTTATGCTTCTTGTACCATGCCCCACCCCTCCAGAGTAACCATAAGGTCCATGTCCACCTGTTCCCTGGGGTATACCATATTGGCCTCATCTTCTCTAATGAGGTCCTTTCCTCACCTTTCCTCCCCAGTCCTCCCCCCTCCCACCTCCCAGCTGTCTTCTGATCCCCTCGACCTCCTTCCTAAGTCCTGCCAACTGAAAACACACTGGGCACTCTCCGAACCTCCATGCCCAATTTAATATTATTGCCGCCCCGCACCCTGTACACTCAATCATCCTACCAAAAATGCCTGCTCTGGCCAGCCCCAAAACTACCCTCATTTTGGTTTGAGCCATACAACCCTCTAACAGGACTAATTTAGTCAGTATTACACAAGGACCCTAGCCATTTTCCCCTCACCCAGCAGTAATCAGATCACAGCAATTCTCCTTCTTACCCTACAGCAGCCAGTTTTCCAGCCCTAGTAGTCAGTTCACAAGCAAAATTTGCCCACCCCAAAAGTGATCAGTAGCAGTAATCAGTTCACACAGTTTGCCTCCACACTCAGCTGTAGTTAGCGACCAATCAATATTTACAATCTGCATCAATATGCCCCTCTCTGGTAATAGTCAATGGTGCCCAAGCAGCAGAGCATACAGGTCCCTCTTTCCCCCAGTCATCAACAATCCAGTTCACCCAATCTCGACTTGCCCTTCTCCAAGGCTCTACCCCTACTGACCATTTAATAGAGGTCGGGGATGGGGTGGGTGGTGTGGGACAAAGATCAGCTCTCCTCCTCTGATCGTGACTGGGCTAATGGCCTTTTATAGCCCAGTTGCACAGTCAAAAGTTTGCTCCCTTAGCACTGATTGGCCCCCCTCAGCTCCTTCCACTGCACCAGCTGGCAGCTCTCCAAAAAACAGCAGCTCTCCGAAAACCCCCCAGCTCTCTCTCCCACTGCTGATGTGGCTCCGGTCTGTCCCCACCAACAAAAAGCTCCTTTGCCGACCACTGATGTGGTTGCATCCTCTCCCACCACCAATGTGGCCCCGGATCGCCTGCCCCGACCCTTTGCAGCAACAAGCCCCGCTCGGTCCAAAAATCAGCTCTCCTAATCTGATCATGACTGGGCTAATGGCCTTATATAGCCCAGTCACACAGTCAAAAGTTTGAAAAGTTTGCACCCTTAGCACTGTTTGGCCCCCTCAGCTCTTTCCACTGCACCAGCTGGCAGTTCTCTGAAAAATGGCAGCTCTCTGAAAAATCCCAGCTCTCTCTCCCGCCACCAATGCAGCTCCGGTCTGGGCTCTGGTCTGTCCCCGTCAACAAAGAGCTCCTTTGCTGACCACCGATGTGGTTGTGTCCTCTCCCATCACTGATGTGGCCCTGGATCACCTGCCCCAACCTCTTGCATGCAGCAACAAGCCCCGCTTGGTCCATAGATCAGCTCTCCTCCCTTCAATGCCCTTCAACGAAGATCAGGAGAAACCATCCTGTTTTAGGATGAGAGGTTATGGCACAGTGATCTCCATCTGTTATCTGTCTCAGAATGGCTTTGAAAGAAGTGCTGTCATCTGAGCTAAACTTAAAGATGGTTTATTGGAAAAGCAATACATGTACTGCAAGCAAAATAACATAAAGTCAAGTGCACCTCCCCAATCCCCCAGTACATTTGAAGTCAGTTTTGTTTTGGTGGCCAAGTATTGCTTTTTCTTGCAGTTTCTCAAAATGGATATGCTCCTGCAGTTGACTATGTTTGCTTCATCTGTTTATGTCTAATACTGTATATTCGTTAATCTGCTCTGCTTACTGTGCTTCCCATCCCCTCATATCTTTTTTCAGCTAGCTGTCTTGTATTGGTGCTCTTAGTCACCCCACTAATGACCTTGTTTCTGTTGCAATATAGCTAAAAATGCCATACTGACAGTGTTCTGCCAGTTTTTCTTAATATGACTTCATTAACATGGGCCAGCTTCACCTTACTGAGCCTATGGATTAATTTTGAGACCCCAATCCACATGTCTTACTTGGAGCTGTGAGACCCAGAAACGACACTGCTTTAGCAGATGCTTTGTTTGTACTGTACCTTGTGTAAGGAAGCTTGGCATGTCACCACAAGGCATTGCCTGCCTCAGGGCCCAGAAAAAGTAATGACATTTTTTTGTGCCCCTTTATCCAGTCCGAATGTAAGTAGGATGTCTTGTGACACTCCAGACCACTCCTGCTGTAAGATTATCCACAAGCCTTCCATTTGATGACATTAATTGGAGAACAGGGATCAATTGTTTTCTGTTGTGTGCGAGGCAGAATTGGGAGGTGAAAACTGTTTACAGGGCCCTGCACACACTGGTGGTATGTTTTTAAATTGTTTTTAAAACTGTTTTAATCTTATGGAGCTTGACTATTAAAATTGTCATATAACTGTGTTTAAATACTGCATTGTTGCATCCAGAAATTTAGGAGTGAAACACAGCAATGTGTTTACTACTGACTAGGCTTGTACCCCATGATGCACTGCTTGCTGTTGCTAGGTGGTATTGAAACACAGTTTTAAACATGCATCCAGACAAGAAGTAAAAAGTTAAGTGTAATACTGTATGTAAAACCAAGTTAAGGCTATCTTGTAACTGGATTTCAATATAGTTTTTGAACATGGTATTAAACAGTTTTGACTGTAGATGTAAACCAAGTTAAGAGGTTTTAAAATTGTTTACTGACATTAAACTATGTAGCTTGTACAGGACATAATGTTTACCTAACTTAGAGCAATTTTCATTTAGGGGAGTAGTGATACACTTTAAGTTGGAGGAGACATCTTAAAGAGCAACTCTGTACTATAAGGAAAATCTAACCTTAAAACCACTAAATTTACACCAATTTAGTGTTTTCTAGTTCTTTCGTACTTTTTCTTGTTGGTCCACTAAATATTGCAGGCAGTGCTGTACTTATTTCACCGAGTCTTTCAAAATGTATCTGCCTCTCCCTGCTGACCTCACAATTGCTGTCTGTGACATCACAGTCAGTGGTTATAGTGGACTATGATGTCATAAATAAAAACACTGTGAGGTTAATTAGGGAACGGCAAATGTTTTTTATTCAGACTTTTTGGGTAGATTACCAAGAAGTAATGTATGTCTTGAATAGGAACATGGAAAATAAAAAAAGTACTCTCTAGTAAATTGTAAAGCTGAAACATCAAATTTATGAAAGTGTATGCTGAAGTACAGAGTTGTTCTTTATGGTTGGGTTCCTGGTCTTACACTTTTTGGCACATTGGTATATAAAAGGCCAGGGACTCCAGGTTAAAGGTTTCCTATTGTTCTACCCCCTTCAGTGGATGGCAAGGAGCTACAAGTGTGTGAAGGAAGAATGGAGTAGGAGTGGCAGGATGGGAGCCATCATCCTCATGGAGAGGGGTAGCCCACACTTGGCATTGTACAGCAGTATTGTTGGTCACCCGGGGAAAGCACATATCTCTGGTAATTGGGTGAGGAGTGGTTTATGGAGCAGTCTGCCTCATTTTGTACACCAGCTTATTGGCCACTTTGCTCATGGCCTGTTTGACCAAAATTACAGCATGCCACTGAGTTAGCCAGCACCCTTTTAGGCAACCTTGCAACTGTGCCTAGTCCACAAGCACGCAGGGTGTAAAAGCTATAAGCATGAATCAGGGCTTGAGGTCCAGCGGTACTGATATCCATATGACTATTGCCTGCTTTATAATTATAGTTTATGCCCCTTACTATCTGACCCACCTCTTCTGCTGGTCTCTCCAGCCCTATCACCTGCTCTGTTCCTGGGATTCCTCCTGCCTCCTTCTTCTGTGGATTGTCCTTCATGATTGGGCTACCACACGTAGGCTAGATCCCACAGTGGAGATCAAACAGAAGAGGACAGAGAGCCAAGGTTGATGATGTGGTGGCTTCAACCAGTGCCACCTTGCTTTGGGCAGGCTTTTCTCATTGCCTCTCCCTGTATAAGGATGCCAGTAGTGAGTGTGCATAAGCAGTTGCATGCCTGCATACAGTGTATGGCACCAGCTGACATCCTTCACTCCCTACAACACTGCCATGCAGTTCCACCTGTGGTCCCTCAAATGGAACTCACAGGGTTGCATCAGTATCCTGTAAACATGGTGACCATGATTGAATGACTGCAAAAAAGTGTTACTGAGTCATGACGCCTGAGCTAGGCTACCTGACAGGGTAGTGACAAGATACAGGGGTAGGTGAATACGGTGAGAGGATGTTTATATGTATACGTGCATGGGGGGAGGGACCACACCATGAAATGGGTAGAAGGGGAGGGAGTGTATGTGGGAGGTAGTGTGGCAGTTGGCTGCTGAAGTGGCCATGTGATTTGGTGGGTAGGGTAGCAGCAGGGGGTAGGAGGGTGCCAGGTTTGGCTCTGTGGCGGGATAGCTTTTTGCATCAGGCCTTTTTTTTATTTTTTTGTAAGTTTTACACCCTTTCTGACATGCACCCCCTGACATTGAGAATATTTAATTAGAGGGGAGAGGGGGGCACAGCCCCCCATATATCCTCTAATTATGTCGCTGGTTTCATAGTTGCCAGGAGTGTACATCGCCATTATTTATTTTCAGTGAGGTACATGCACCCAAATGGCAATCGCCATTGTCATATGGAACCGGCAGCATCTGTTGCTTGCCCTCCCTGGAGGAGGAGAGCTACTGCTGGCGCACTCAATCCTTCTGCCCCAGTCTCCCTCCCCCAACCCCCTTGACCCTGGTTCATGTCTAAACATGGGCCACAAACATATTTGTAATATTAATGTTTAACAAGATTTGCCCTGGAGTTTGATTTTTGGATGAAGCTGGCACCTGAAGGAAAGTGCCATGTTTATGTTTGTGCAGCTCTACCTGTGGGTCTTCCAGAATGGGGCAGGAGGCTGGTTCTTGGATCTCTACTTGTTCAGCTGATCAGGAATTTACCATCATGCTGTATGTCAATATCATATGATAGACACTCAGATTTCAGGACTTTGCCTGCATGAGTAGCATCATGTAAAATCTGTGCCTGGCCAACATCATGATCTGTTATGGCTAGGGTTGTATGTTTGTCATAGAAGTCTGAAAACTCTGTCACACCATTCCTTGCTTCACATCATTAAAAGGTTGCTTTCTGGGCAAGCTTACAGTTGGGGACCTGTGTCGTGGCACATAACTTGCCACTTATGATTGAACTGGAAAAACATACAGTACATATTGTATGTAATTGTCCATGGTCCCACACGTGTATAATTACTTTTTCTAGACCCTGGGGCAGGTACTGTAGCATTTTGGAGTGATGTTGCTGTCCCAATCATGTTAGATGCTCTTTAAGTTCATATATTGTCAAGATCAGTGGTGCCGGGATTTAAACTTACCTCTGCGCACTTTCATCTACTGTACATGCCATCATGATGGGGTGTCCAGCCTTCCACAAAACTGCTCCCTGCCTTTTTTCTTGCAGAGCAGCTTATAATGGAAGATTACCTTCTAAAATCCTCAAGAATCGAAATGAAAGAACCTAAATGATCCAGCCTCTGCAGGTTCTTCCTCTTTAGCAGGCTCATAGCTCCGATCTCTCTAACAGACTGTTTGTTCTGCTCTTCATTTAATGAAAATATGTGCTCTTTAGTTAGCTGTAGTAACATAGATGTACACATGTGCTTTTTGTGTTATTCCTGTTCCTGAATTCACCAATCAAATAATGTATGTAGCAATTTCTACTGAAATACATTGGCTTTTCAACTTTTTTGATTCCAACACTAATTAAAAAAAAAGAAAATTAAAGCCTGCTGTAAGCACAATCCTTTTCCATTCTGTATGTTGCAAGTAGGCATGAAATCCAAAAGTAATATAATGAATAATGTGCACCCAGCCATGCATAGTAAATGTTTCTTTCTATCGAGGTTTCTGGAGACCTGTATAAACCACAAGACCAAAGGTTATTAAGCAGTTTGTGTTTGTCTTCAGAACTCCAGTTTAGCATTACAAACTTATTTAGTAGGGTTTAGGTGGATTCTGTTTTTTATAATATAAGGTTACTACTTGAAACTGAACAAATACAGTCATATAAATGTTCAGTGCTTATGTTACAGTCTCATCTTTTTACCTGTCAGTGCTGACATAAGCATTGAAGAATCATAACACTTTATAAAATGGGTCAAGACGGACACCACAAGTACTGCTCTCCCTGCAGTGCCTATAGCTACTCATCAATGTATGGTGCTACATTTTCTAATCCAACATGTTAAGTACCAGGCCATTTTATTTAAGCAATAATTCACAACAGCATATGGTATATTATGAGATATACTCACTCATCAGGTGCAATGTGAGACATGAGGTGAAGCCAGCTGTCTCCAATCACAAGAGAAGTGAACATATACCACAAGGGCACAGGGTCATAACCGCACACAGCAAAACAGAGCAGCTAAAAATGCCACAGCAAAACAGCGCCAGTCAAAAAAAGAGTCAGGCAAAACACTGACTTGTTCTGGCACCACGCCCATTGATTACAACGGGTCTTCATGTGAAGCCCCCAGGAACATAAATGACTAACTCTGGGAGGAGGACATCAGGGATGGAGAGAAACTCGGGAGGTGGGTATTTATTTATTTATTTTTAAAACAAACGTGACAAAAAGATGTAGTGGGGGGGCGAACCATGGTCCCTAGGTCTCCTGACTGCGCCATGTGCTAGTGCCCTAGCCAATCTTCATTGAGAGCAGCTCAACCAAGCACACGGCAACTTGTCTAGCCTCCCAATTTTTATGCAGCGACGGGGTAGTGGTATTCCCCCAGCCACTGTTATACTGCTGTCACTGTAATCCCAGGCACTCACTACATAGCATGGTTAATACTGCGCTGTCTTACATGCGCAGTATTGACCCAGTAGGTACCATGAGAACATATACAATATCCCTGGTATGCAATTAACATAGGCTTGTGTTGAGACAAAAACTGTAAATAGACATGAAAACAGAAAGGAATTCTGAACCATTGGGTATATTATTGGGTATACCATGGTCATGAGATCAGATTCCATCAATCACAGTACAGGAGATTCCAACCTGTTTGTAATGACCACTACTAAAATATCTAAACATGCTTGTGCAGATCAGATTAAAATTTGAGGTGTGGAACTAATTTCAAAGCAACATTACTTTGTGTGTGTGTGGATACGAGTATTACTACTAAAGCATAATCCTCAATATACTGTATACAGGTATGATCCCTGATGTTAGCTGCTTACATAGCTAAACAGTTGCATACCAATACCTGTTTTTAGACAGTATGGATTGTGAAATAAATGTAAATGTGCATTTGCATGGAACTAATGGGCAAATTAGGAAAGTGCCAACAATGAAAACCAGGTCCAAAATGTCTTGTCAGGAAACAGAACAGCACTAGCATTCGTAACTGACTCTCATCCAGTTGATGGCTGCATAGCATGATTAGCCATCTGTCCTGGAAGAACTGTAAACCTAGAGCTGGCACTTTTCATCAGGATCTGTAATTAGTATAGTTATGTTTGTTATGCAATTATACACAGTAAGCAACTACAAGAGAAGCTGTAGTCCCAGTGGTGAATGCTGACAGTTTCTGTTGTGTACTCATTGGTCTGTAATCCATACTCAATCATAAACTGTACTCCAGCAACAAGTGTCAGTCCATAGCAGCCATACTGGTCCAGCACTGTAAACAAAATGTATTGTTATCTTACCTTTGAAAATTAAAGTATAACGGTGACTACTGTAATAGAAGGACCATTTACTGTGCAAGATATTTATCAGTAACTGCTTCTGTATGATCTGGCCAGTTTAATTTTAAGTTTCAAAATACAATTTATTGTAGTGACATAAAAAAAAAAAAAACATCCCCAGAAGAAAAATATTTGTAGTAAGCACCATAAACATGGATAAGTGCAAAAACATTGAAGTAAATTATTAAACCAGTTTTTCAGAGACACGGACAGATGACTATTCTAAATGCTAAATGATTTCTGCATTTTAGAGTTTAGGTTGATTAATAAACCATTTTATTTGACGTTCAATTTGTGTTGAGTTTTTTATTGTTCAGAGGATAGGACCAAAACCTTATGTGAGAAGGGGTACAACATAAGGAACCCTAGAGGAGGGCTCCCCCCCCCCCCCGCCATAGGTACCATGGGAATACTTCCCTGGTTAAAGGTAGCTTAGGTAGAAGTCCAAATAGAATACCCAAAAGGGTGTCAAGCATCAAAGAGGTGAGAAATCAGAATATATCGAGACCAGAGAGTGACCTGGATCAGTAACTGGCTGAGAGGGAGACATCAAAGTGTGATGGGGGGACTCTAATCACCGAGAGTGTTGACAAGCGGGGTACCACAGGGATCTGTGCTGGGACCAGTACTGTTCGGGATTTTCATTGCAGATATCTCAAATGGGATCTGGAGCAAAATCAGTCTGTTTGCAGATGATACCAAGATGGGAGCTGTGGTAGATGACATGGAGGGGGGAAGGGGTTGCAGGAGGACTTGAATGAGCAGCAGGAGTGGGCAGATAAATGGCAGTTGGTGTTCAATGCCAAGAAGTGCAAGGTTCTGCACTTCAGAGCTGAAAACCAGGGGAGGGATTATCACTTAAATGGGGTTCAGTTGGGTTGCTCCACAGAAAAAAATGATCTAGGTATGATTATAACAGGGAGCATGAACAGCTGTTCAATGCAGAAGCGCAGCAGCAAAAGCCAACAAAATACTAGACTGTATAGCTAAAGAGATCTCCTCCAGAAGTAGGGAGGTTATCCTGCCCCGTATAGGTCACTGGTCAGGCCCCACCTGGAGTACTGCATGCAATACTGGCGCCTGTTCCTGAAGAAGGACGTCAGATTGTTGGAGGGAGTACAGCATAGAGCTACAAATATTATCCAAGGATTGGAGGGCAAGCCATATGAGGAAAGGCTGGGGGAGCTGAATATGTACTCTCTGGAAGAGAGGAGGGACAGGGAAGTTATGATTGAGACCTTTAAGTACCTGAAGGGAATAAACAAGAATAATAGAGAGGATTTTTCAGAAGAGAAAGGGAAGGGATATGAGAGGACACCAACTGAAATGGAGGGTGTAGATTTAGGAGAGGGATGAGGAGACATATTTTCACAGAAAGAGTGGTGGACAAGTGGAACTCCTTGATGAGTGAGGTAGTGGCTTTCAAGATGGTAGACAGCTTCAAGAAGGGTTGGGATAGGGGAAGGGGAAGGGGTAATAGGATGGGGGAAGGAAGGGGCAGCAGCATTTTAAGGTGCTAGCTGTGCACTCGAGCAGACTCAATAGACCATGAGGCCTGTTTCTGCTGGCATTTTTGTATGTTCATATGTTCATAAAGTAAGGAAAGAGACGTAGATGGGAAGGACAGGAGAAGAATGAGATAAGACAAGGACAAAAAACAAAATGAAAGCTGCCAAGATGCTGAAGGGTGGACTTCCTAAGGAGAGAGGAAACAGCCGGGGCCACCATCTGACTCCAACCAACAGTGGAACCTAACTATGGAACCTATGAAAGCACTAACCCTGTCTAATATTATGACTATTGGCATGGAGGAAAGGAAAAAAACCCTCTGAGGAGGAAACCTCTGAGGAGCCAAGGCCTTGGTCACCTTCCCTTCAGGCTGAGAGATGGTTTGAGTAGTGACGGCTCAGCCACTGCAGTTAGAGTCGATATTGGGGTAGAGGAAAAGATTCCAAGACAGAAGCTCTCACTCAGTCCTTGTAACGGGAATGCAACTAGATGTTCAAAAGCGAGGGAGGAGAGAGAACTACTGAGGCACTCAGCTGGACTATGCAAACCTGCTAAACAAACTAGGTGAACCAGAGGTGGTCCAGATAGAGAATGCATAGAGGGTGCCTCCAAACTCACTTGGGCAGCCAAAAGGGCCCCATTGATAAGAGGCCAACACAGCCAGCCTCGAGTCAAGGGGCAATGGACACGGAAGGCATGCCTTCAAGTGGAAAGCAGGTTGAGTTGAGGTAGCATGAACCAGAGAGGGTTATGCTTGAGTAGTCAATGTGAAGGAATGGACCCACAGAGAGGTCGGATGAGCGAGGGAGACCCAGAGGCGGTCATGAGGAGACTGATGGTGATAATAACCACAAGAATGCAGCAGGTTGATGAGGTAGCATAGACCCAATGAGAGGTATGCTCGATTAATTGATGTGAATGAGTTGACCCTGAAGTCAGACTGAGTGAAGAAAAACCAGACTCAAGTCATGAGGAATCTATCTGCCATTGGTAACCATGGAAGTGCATGCCAACCGATCCATTGAGCCAAATTAGGAATGAATAGAATTGCATGAAGGCAGGAGTGAGAGTGGCTGGTCGAAGCCAGCAGGTGATGGTAAGGTAGGCAGTACCCGGAGGACATCTGAATAGGTTCAGCTAGAATGGGGGAATAGGTTCGGAGGAGGAGACAAGTAGCTAGGGTGATATGCAGAAGGGAATATTAAGTGATGTGAATGAGCAAGGTATGGTGGGAAGCACTGGGACACCAGACAGACTAGGGTAAGAGGAGGATATGAATAGGGAAGGTGATGGCAGGATAGGGAAAACCCTAAAAGAAGCACTGGACGAGAAGGGAGAAGAGTCGAGGGTTGAAGGAGTGGGGAAAAGTCAACCCACAAGGAGAGAAACACCTCCTTTTAGCTGCAGTGGAGAGAAAGAGGTCTGGCATGGAAGCAATGATGGAAAAACAGAGCTCCGAGTTAGGCATCGAGATACCAGATACAGGGCAAATGAAAAGGAGAAATGAATAGCTGAGTAAGAACTGTTAAAGGGGCAGGGAATGCAGAAGTAGGAGGGCCAGGTCAAGCAAGGTAGGGGGAAACAGTGGATTGAGGCAGACAGCAGTGCAAAGCAAACATAGGACGAGATGAGTAATCAGATCGGTGAAGAACAGAGAGAGGCAGAGTAAAGATTTGATCACATTTAGTAGGGGCATATGGTGGAAACCGAGAGTTGCAGAACAGGCAAGAAAACAGAAGGGAAGTAGGAGCAAGCGAATACTGCCAGCCATGCGAGGGACAATCAAGCCAGCAATGAGGATGGCAAAGGGAGATCCGGCAAAAACAGTAGATGTGGCCCAAACAGCAAGACAGGCCCCGGAAAGGAAGTCCTGGATCAGGCACGGGAGGCTAGGAGATGAGCATAGACCAGGGGGAGAACAGAAGTTGAAAGAAGGAAAGGAAACATTGGTCCTCAGCCCACAGAAACTATCGAGGAGCTCAACAGCACAGGTGCAGGAAGCCAGTTTGGAGAGAATGAAGCAGAGAAGCGCGGCATCCTCTGCAGCAGCAGGGATGAGCACAGCGAGCAAAAGGAACAGAGAGAGCAGAGGAATACAGATTAAGGGAGAAGGAGAAGCAGAGAATGTATGAGGGGAAAGCCGGGCCATGGCAACACCAGCACTAACTCGGAAGATCTTTTTGTAAATCTAGAACTGCAAGCTGTAAAGATCAACAATCCAGTGGGTGGCAAGTAACCAAGGCAGGCCGCTGTGTTTGAGCTTTGGTGTGGCACCACAACGTTGCCCTCACCTGACAGATGCACCATCAGTGGCCATCCCAAAAATCCATGAAATATTTTTCAAACAAGGAACATTCTCTTTGTTAAAAAGAGAATCTAATGCTGCAATATGTCCACCATCATCTGCTTTTCCTAACAATTCCGTTCCAATGAAGTCAATATTGGGAGGGAGTACCATAATTGCCAATACAGCTGAGGAACAGATTCACAAACTCCTGTACATTTTAATCAGTGCTACCATCACATAACAGCCCCACAGCTGAACATTTTTTAACTTTTTCAATTTAGCATTCATGTATAATTACTGCAATGTGCTACACAAACTCAAAGCACCTTTTATCATTTGCATACTGATCAATCAATTTTACATTATATTTTCTAAACAATGAAATATGAAAAGGGAAATCCCAGAATGGTCTAAAGTAGGTAACGTTAAACAGACAACGCATGGATTCCCGTATTGCAGCATTCATCTTTATAAAACAAAAATCCATAGATGTGGTGGATTCAGGGGCCAGTTGAGCTCTGTCACCCAGAACATATTTAACATGAGTGCTGTTTGCATCATTAATTTTTATGGACTCAAGTCTAAAGGTCTGGCTACCATCATAAAATACAGATGCATGGTCTGCCAGCTGGGGTTGTTTCCCACAGACTTCACAAAACATTGTATTTGATTGTTTCTCAAATTGATGCCATTCAAAATCCATGGACCAATCAGCTCTGACTTCACATTTCACATCATCTTTTTTTTACCCAGTTGATAGGATTTATTCTGAACAACGAGTTGGAGGAGGATGCGTTTGCAGCTGCGACACTCACTGAAATATTATTAACCATATGGTTGGTCTCTGAATAGGGTCCCCCTAGCCCCCTACCCCAATATAGGAAAGCAGCAGGATTAGCAGGATTCACAAAAGCAGCATCAACAGCAGCAATGTCATCAAGTACTTCATTATTTTTATTACTTGTTAATTCTTGAAGTACAGATGAGCCTACAGTAGTTTTAATAAACCCAAAAGAAAACAAATGAGGTTGTTGTTTCTGTCTTTTGCCAGACATTTTTTTTTCACACATGTCTCAAAGACCTGATTTGAGTGTGTGTTTTATGAATGTGTAGGTGATGACAGCCCAGTAGCAGGGCAGTCACACACAGACAGTGTCATGGGTGCTAGACTAGTCCCAGAGACGTTTAACTATTGTTAGCAAACTTGTACATTTTTATTAACCACAGAAAAGACTAATCCAACCACAGGATGATGCATGATGACTTGACAATGACTAAACTGTTGTCAGCCAGGCAGAACCCTCTCCCCACACACTGACACAGACATGTAGTGCCTCTCTCTCTCTCTCTCTCTCTCTCTATCTCAGGTAGTCTTAAGGACTTTCAATTAATTTTTGGAAACTTGTAACTTTTTTTTTAATTCCCCCAAATTAGACTAACACACCCACAGAATGATGACAGCAGGAAAATAACAGATGGACAATAGCTGGACTGCCCTCAGCCGGGCAGGCCCCACTCCCAGTCTCACTCCCCACATGCAGATGTGCAATGCCTTTAGCTAAAGTTGTCCTATAGACTTTCAATTATTTTTTGTGAGTTTAATTTTTTTTTACTAGCCCCCAAAAAAGACTGCTACGTCCACAGCAGGACGACAGCTAGATGTGGATGGGTGGATAATGGCTGGACTGATCACAGCCGGGCAGGCCCCTCTCCCAGTCCCCACACACAGATGTTCCTGCAGTGCCTCTCTATCTCAGATGGACTTTCAATTATTTTTTGCAAACTTGTGACTTTTTTTTTTTTATTAGCCCCAAAAAGACTAACACAACCCCAGGATGACAGTAGGATAGTGAACAATTTGGACTGCTTATAGCCAGGTAGGCCCCTTTCCGCCCACACACAGACACACACAGCTGTGTGGTGACTATTCCATTTTATTTTATTTTATTTACTAACACAACCACTGGAGGACAGGATGCAGATGGATGACAGACTTTTGCAAGTCGCTGCTGCTAGGCATGTAGCCGCATGTAGGCCCCCTTCCCATGACTTCATGAGTCCAAGTAACAGAGAGTCCCCACAGACTTTTACCTTATTTTAACAAACTTACATTTTTATATTATTGCCAAAAAGGGACAGGAAAGGAAACAACCATGCATGAGAGAAGTGGACAGTGGACTGATCACCGTCTGATCATCACTGACAGGCATCCTCATCCACCAAACAGGCACACACACAACCACGTGTCACCTGTTAAATATTTCTGTTTCCAAACACAACCACAGGAGGACAGGATGGACATTGATTGGGTGGACAACAGACTACAGGCAATAGTCACAGGAAGGCAGCAGCATGACCCCTGTTACCACAGACTTATTTTAGTTAAGTGTTAATTTTTTTTCAAACAGTTTTATTTTTAATTAGTCTTATTCTTATTAAATCCTTTAAAAACTAGCCCTAAAAAGTGCATTCAGTTACAGAGCTGGGCGAAAGTTGCAAATTTGGCATTCGTGGAACTTTCGTTAAATGTTCTGAACTTCTGCCATTGGTGACATTGCAATCTTCTGAGTGCATTTGGTGGATTTTCACCCTGTTCCATGGAACTTTTTGGATGAACTATGGAATAATACACATGAACTGCAAAATGTTAGTTCTGAGGAATTTTATTCCACAGTTTAATGGATTGTTCCACAATGCATGTAATTATTCTGCAGTTCCATGATCAGTTCTGTGGAATTTCTTTCTGCATAAGAGTTGTGTACATGCCAATCTGTATCCTTGAGGTGCTCGAAGGCAGCCTGTTAGTTTGCAAATTCACTGACAGTATTCACCTCTTGTGTTGTGCTGAATTTCTCTGTAACCCCACTGCAAATGGGGGTTCCCAAAAGTCTTCCAGGAGGTTGCCTAAGTGTTCCTAGTCTGGGTGGTGTTCGTTGTTAAAGTCGTTTAATTGAAACTGCAGTGAGTGCTTTTGGAACCTCCACCTACTGTCTCTTTAAGAGCTGCCTGCTCGCAAGCATAAATAGTTTGAATGGGGGGACTGTGTGTGTTTATGCCCGAGTCCCGCCAGGTCTGCTGCCTAAGTGCTCCGTTTCTGCAGTCATCAAGTGTGCAGAGGGAGCCCTTCTGAAAGCTGTAACTAATTCTTGGGAGAAATGCAGAGTATTAATGGGAATGTAGTTTATCTAACCTGTTTTCTTGTAGCCCAAACTGTTTCTGATCTGCTTCACCATTTTGGTCCTGGACTGCCGAATGGGACCAATCAGTACTTGAGACTCTAAAATGGAGCCTACTTTGGGCCAATCAGGACTGGGACACTCAGTTAGAGCCTGTGGAAATGGGACTGTATGGAAGGTGCCTCTGGGTAATGTAGTTTTGGATCCTTGGTACCTTTTTGCTCCTATAGAGGGAGCCCTGCTGTGATTGACAACTGAACCAACCAACTGAAGTCTTGTGGATCTAAAGGAAATGCCCTGAACTGTTGCTGGAAGAGCCAGATTTGAGTTGGATGCTGAAGATGCAACACTGCTGAGTGTTCGAGCGACTGTTTGTGGTGTAGTTCATGCGGGAGAACCGTGGAAAGCCTGTCTAAAGGCCTGCTAGCCTGATTCCTGCCTGGAGAAGGTGAAGAGGACGTTTAATCGGACTGAATCCGAAGTTGTGAGGAAAAAGCAAGCTACTGCTGTTGGGACTAGGCTTACCCTGTAGAAAACCATAGATTTTGCTGAAAGCGATTGGCCTGTCAGGACTTTAGCTACTGTAGTGCTCCCGGGTAATTGCAGTGTGTTTTGCGATCGGGACCGAGGAGTCACCTGCCTGGTACAGTAAACTTTCTTTTACGTATAAATGTGCTATGTACTGGAAGGGGATCGTGATCTGGTTTCCCCATTTACTGTAAATTGTGTGCTAGTGCTGGAAGCAGTTTTCCCAGCAAGAATCGGACTGAATCCGTGCTGTCTGGCACAGATAGGCCCTGCCATGAGGGTCCTGCTTCACTACCTTGCTGCACAGAAAGATCCATTGTCGAGGGGCCGAGCTTCATCTGGCAATCCAGAGAGTTCATCCATCAGCCCTCCTGTGTTTAGCCTGGGTATTGTGAGTAATTATCAGGTAGCTCCCTGCAACTTTTGCTTAATCAAAGTGTGTCATCTGATTGTTTGTGCTTTTCTTTCCACAAACTGAGCCCTCCAGCTCCGGATTACAAATTGGGTGTGCATGTTCTCTTTCCATCACAAGGCCCCAACCAGCTGCAATGGACCTGTCCTGCTCCTTTCTCCATCCTGGGTACCCAGAGAATGTGACTGATTCGGACTCTTAAGTGCATGCACAGTACTGTGATTATAAATGTGTTTAAGCTAATGAACTTGATTTTCCTCCTTCCTTGTTACAGCCCCCTGAATAAATCAGATATGTTTGTTTCTGCAACTTACATTGACTGTGGTGTCACTTTATGCTGAAAGTATTGCATTGTTGCTATTGTACTGCATCATCTTATTTTACAGAGGGTCCTCAGAGACGTGCTGCAGGAATCAGTCCTGAGGGTAAGTGGTAACTGTATGTGTAATAAGTTTGCATATCTGGGGTATGGGGAAGGTCTCTCCCATGTGTTGAAAGGGTCACTAGTGGGAATAGAGGGGGATCACAGTGTCCCAGAGGGCTGTGATCTGGTTAGGCTGACTGCAACCAACCCAGACTTTAGGGTGGAGGCACCTGTCATTGGACCTAGGCCCCTTAACCTGTCACTAGCCACACAGGCTGGGGTAGTAGCCCTTGGGATAGCACCACCTAGGGGTTACGTCTCATAATGAATACATCCCCTGACGTGAGGAGTAATGCTATAGGGGTTCTGCTGTCTAAAGATGTAAAATTACCACTTAATTGATGTACCATAAGCTGCCAAATTTATCTTCAAAGGAGTTACTGTGTTAGTACACTGATAACCTATTTGCTACAAAAAAAAAACAACAACAAACTGAAGATCATTAAAACTCACTGTGTTAGATCTATTATTGTGAATACTGTGTGATTTCTGACAGAGGTAGATATGTTTCAGACCACCACCCCCAACTACCTTACACACTGACTCATGCTCTCACAATACACACACACTCACACACACATGTACACGCTGTTACCAGTTATGCAAACAGATGTTTCCCTTTTTTGGGGAGTGGGGTGGTGGGGAGCAGAGTGGTGGGGCACTGCCTGCTGCGGTGGGGGGTCCACTACACCATCAGGGAAAGATATATTTAATTTATATGGGCTGATTGGGGATAGGGAGGAGGGTATGCTAGACCACCAAGGATGTGATTTCACTAATGCATAGTGGATCGGGTCAGTGGTGTCTGCTAGACCACCAGGGACATTATTTTTTTCCTTTTTAATTTTTCTTTCCTCACCCTCGAAGCTCAGCCCTGCTCTGCCCACCATCCACCCCCTATGCCCAGGCTTGCCCCCACTGGGGGGGCTGCTGGGTGGGCACCCCAATCATGGACACTGGGTAGGTTGGACTTGGTTTACCCCTGGGTCAGGGCCACGGGAGTGGGACTCCCCCGGTGGACATGGGTAGGCAGTGGGGGAGGCAGTGGAGCCAACATCATACACATTGGCTGGCTTTTTCTTTTGCTGCAGAAACCCTGAGGCAGGGATGTATAATGATGACCAGTGTCCACCCCACCCCCCTGACATGTGGCACCAGCAGTGGTGGTACCCACAACCTCCACCAGAGGTCTGTATTGTGTCAGACATTCACCCCCCCTCCTCAGAGAAGGAGAGCAGTCCCTGGGATGGCCAGTCCTTCCCCCCGGACAGCCTTATAACTCCTGAGTCCATTTTGAAACCTGGGATGTCGGCGCCGTAAGCGGACACCTTGCCACTGTGCCGTCGAGTTGGCTGACATAATTTTTTTTAATAAACAGGAGATATGGGCTGGGGGGGAGGGTGGTTCAGGCCACTAGGAACATGATGTCATTTAATAAAAAGGGGATCGGGGCGAGGGGGCTGCTAGCCAACAGGGGCATGATTTTTTGTAATATACAGTGGATCGAGGCTGGGGGGTGCTAGCCAGCAGGGTCGTGATGTCATTTAATAAAATAGGAATCGAGGATGGGGGCTCCACTAGACCAACAGGAACATGATTTTTTTTAATAATAAATAGGGGATCAGGGCTGGGGGGACCGCTAGCCACCAGGGACATGATGTAATTTAATAAACAGGAGGTTGGGGCTGGGGGGCCAGTAGCCACCTGGGACTTGATTTTTCATAATAAACAGGGAATCAGGGTGGGGTGACCACTAGCCACTAGGCACATAATGTAATTTAATAAAAACTGGGATTGGGTTTGGTGGGGTTGCTAATCACCAGGGACGTGTTGTAATTTAAAAGAAAGGGGCTTGGGGCTGGGGGGCCCAGTAGCCACCTGGGACTTGTTTTTTTGTAATAAGCAGGGGATCAGGGTGGGGGGGGCACTAGCCACCAGGAGCATGATGTAATTTAATAAAAATTGGGATCGGGGTTGGGGGGGTGCTAGCCAACAGGTACATCCGTGAGTAGTGTACAGCTGTCTTGCAGCTTGTAGCAAACCTACCAGATGCACCATCTGTTTGGCACACAGCTTCAGTTGCCGTGAGCTGCAGGACTTTGCTGCTTGGACCCTATCCAATAGAGAATCAGTCGCAGGGTCCCTGGCACACCGGCAAGCACAGCAAGCTGCCATTGGCACAGCTTGCGCCAGTCTTTGTGAATCGAGCCCCATATCCACAATAATAGGAGGTCTGACACAGTGATTTTTAATGATCTAGTCTTTTTTTTTTTCATTTTTTGTAGCAAACAGGCTACCAGTGTTCTAACACAGTAATTCCACCAAAGATAAATATGGCAGCTTAGAGTACATCAACTAAGTGGTAATTTTACATCTTTGGATAGCAGAATCCTAATAGTACTACTACTAGATATTCAGCCCGTAAAATTTGTGACACGGCACCTCAGAGGATGTCTCCATTGTGAGAAATTCAGCACAACAAGAGAGGTGAACACTGTCAGTCAACTAGCAAACTGACAGGCTGGCTGTGCACACCTCAAGGATACAGAGGGGGCACATGCACATCTCCTGTACTGCTGAAGTGTGGTCAAATTCCAGAGCATCCACAACTCAAACAGCCCGCCTCTTGATCCACCATGATAGTCTGTTGCATGCATATCCTGAGTCCAGCGCTTTGAGTTTGTGTGGAGAAATATTTTCGCTTAAAAAAATGACAAAGACTATAATCAGACTTTAAATCATTCACATGTGTAATCCTTCTTTGTTTGATATACATTTCACAGGAATTCAAAAAAAAAAAATAAAGTCCCATTTCAGTATCACTTCAGTCCACAATTCATAAATTTATTCTGTAATTCAATGACTCACTGAGCTGCAGAATGAATGTATGAATTGTGGATTAATGAATTAAACTGCATAAAAAATTCTACAGAACTAACTACTGACAGTGATCAGTTCTGCAGATTTTTTTTCCCGCTGTTTAATACAATAACCTGCATTTCTTATATTTATTTCACCGTTTTAAGTTGGAATTTCTGTGAAAGTTGCCAAAGTGCATTCCAAAATTTCACGAAAGCGAAATTTCGACTTTCACTGAAATTCTACAGCTGGAAGTTTAAATTTTGCACAGCCTTATTCGGGTATGACCAAGCCATGATTTGCATGCAGGCAGACAGGATACACAACATCACTCAGCCAGTCACTGTCAATATGTCTAGCAGCTCATGCATTAGCCCTAAAGCAAAAAAAAAAAAAAAAAAAAGATTCCTTTGAATTTGGAGGTGTTTGACAATAGATAGAAACTCCATTAATCCTCCCCAGATTTCATGACTGTCTTTCTCTGTCTGGCCTAATACATTTTAAATATTTATTTTTCTTTTTTTTTTAGAGTGGAAAATCTGACTGAAATAGAACTCACAGTAGGGTATCTAAGCTATTTTAGTGATTTTTCACCGCCCTTAAAAGAACTTTGATTTCAATGCAATCATTCTGACAGAGAGAAATTAGTGCTCTCTTCCTGGATCACTGGTGATGTGGAGTGCTGCAGTGCAAGATGTGCACAGTTCTACTGCAGCCTCCATGTGATCACTTGGCACCAAAGATGTAGTTATTGGCCAAGGGTCTCTTACTTAAGGCTTCTTGGCAGGCAGGAGGAGACACAATTTGGTCAGCAGGGTGTTTTTTTTTGGGGGGGGAGGGATATGCAGACATTATTTAATTATTTAAAGGTTCATAACTGGGAAAAGTACCAATGAGCCAAGACTCATTTCCAGGCGCTACCAGGTGAACGGCAAGATGGGAAAATAGTACATTTACATATGACAAACAAAAACACATCAGCAACAAGAAACAAGGGTCATGGTTACAAGACCCATAACAGTAGCTGGTAACATCAAGGTACAGCAGTACAGCAGTAAAGCAAAAAAAAAAAAAACAGTTTATCCATGGATAGCACCACAGTCCAGTTGCAGGACAGGCCATTATACCAAATAATAAATAAGGGGTCAGGGCAAAAAAGAAATACAGAGAGCAAGGCACAAATTACAACAATGGGGTTCCTATTGGACAAGGAGATATGGCGGTCAGGGGTTTGCAACTGTAGATGATTGCTTAACTAATGCTTAGGAGGCAGACTAGGGTACAAAGGGAGCACTGTGGGTGAGGTAGAAGTCTGCGTAGCCCTTTGAGTGAGAAGGGGGAGGAGGATAGTCTGAGGTCAGAGGGGAGTTTATTCCAGACAGAAGGGAAATAAAAGTAGAAAGCAGATTGGCCAGATGCAGAGAGGGGGCGTGAGATGGCAAAAGTATGCAGATCCCAGGGACAAAGGGAGTAGGAAGAGGGAGCAGCTTGAGAGAGGCAGGTAGGTAGGGAAGATTCCAAACCAGAATTTTGCAACAAAGGAAACACTGTGAACTATTCTCCTGTGGGACAGGTGTACGAGGGTGAGGGCAGAGTACAGGAGACAGTGGTGGGTAAGGGGTGGAGGCAGTGGCGAAGTGGCAGAAAGAGTTCAGGAGGGTGTCTAGCCTGGTTAAGTGAGGATTGAGGGGCAGTACTATAAACCAAATCAGTATAATGAAAGATGGGAAAGATCATTTTGGTAACCAACTCACGACGGATGGGGAAGGGGAGGCTGGCCTTATGTCAATAAAGAACAGCCAGTTTGGGGCGCAGTTTAGGGCAGATGGCATTGATGTGGTTAGAGAAGTCCAGATGGTGATCAAACCAAACCCCTAGATATTTGAAAGCAGTAACATTATCTAGTGGAGAGCTGTCCAGGGTTGTGAAGATGGGAGAGGGCTGGAGGGTGGCCAGTTTTTGTCTGGAGCCAGATGTCATGACCACTGTTATTTTGGCTTTAAGATTGAGTTTTTTTTTCTCAAACCAGTACTGAATTCTGTTGAAGTCTTTCTGGAGGGGGGACAGTACACTGATGGCAGAGGGCCCATAGATGAAAATAATGGTATCATCAGCATGCATGTGTATATTTGAGGATTTGCAGACTGACGGGAGTTTGTTTATAAATAGGAGGAAAAGGCTAGGACCGAGGATTGAGCCTTGGGGGACACCAGAGAAACTAGGGAGAGTGGAGGAGAGACCATCACCTATTTGAACTGATTGCTGCCTGTTGTGAAGGTAAGAATGGAACCAATTTACAGCAGATTCAGCAAGGCCAGTTGTACTAAAGTTTTGAAGCAGTAGGGGGGTTGGAGACAGAATTAAAAGCCTTGGCAAGGTCAATAAAGATGGCAGCAGTAATGTGGCTTTGATCCACAGCTGTAAAAATTGAATCCGTAACTCACAATAGAGAAGAGGTGGTTGAATGTTTTTTCTAAAGTCAGACTGTACTGGAAATAGTGTGTTGGTAGTGGCCAGGAATTCAGACAGCCTAGAGTGAGAGAGGGATTCCTGAAGTTTGGCGAGTACGGGGAGGAGGAAGATAGATCTATAGTTTCCAGGTGCAGAAGGGTCACCCCCCCTTGTGGAGAGGTAAGACTTTGACAGATTTCCAGCCTTCGGGACAGCGGAGGTGGAGAGAGAGAGAGAGAGAGAGAGAGAGAGAGGTTTAGAATGTGAGTGAGTGGGGCAGTTATAGCTGGGGCACAGATGTGGAGAAACCTAGGGTAGCGACCATCAGCGCAGGACTTGGTTGGGTTAAGGGCAAGGAGGGCAGTATAGACTTCTAAGGGGGAAAACTTGGGAGTTGGAAGTTTGAGCGCTGCCTTGGAGCATCCAAAAGGACCAAGGGGAAGTCTGGAGGGGGGAAGGGAGAGTGATTTTCAGGGAGAATGCATGTGACAAAGAATTTATTGAAGGACTCAGTGACTGAAGCGGAGTCAGAGACTGTGGCGCCATCAACTTTGAGAGCAGGGGAGGCTTGATTGGTAGGCGGGTCAAAGAGTGAGTAGAGTACTTTCCAAAAGGAAGCTGGTGTTTTTTTATCTCACTGCAGGTGTTGCCTAATGTAGCTTGCCTTGGAGAGGTAGATGGCTTTAGTGCAATTGTTCCTACGGGTTTTGTAAACTTGGAGGTCTGCTTGCCATAGGGACTTCTTGTAGTGATACCAAGGTTTGTCCCTGGCTCTGCATTTTGACAGCAGGTCAGTAGCTATCCAGGGGTGATGAAGTCTTCTTACTCTGGATTTCTTTAGTGGGGCGTGGTGGTTCCAGATGTGGAGGAATAGGCTGGAGAAAAGAGATGAGGCAGAGTCGACATCATTGGCTGTAAAGATGGGTTGCCAGTCTGCCTCAGTGAGATCATGTTGGAGGGCAGTGGTATCAAGACTGTGGAGGGGACGGGACCACATATATTGGGGCAGCACATGGAGAGTGGATCTTGCATATGCAGAAAGAGATGCAGCGGTCACTGTGGGCATCAAGTAAGATCCCAGCCAAAATGATACGGTGGGGGTGAGAGGACAACACTCAATTGAGCAGTGAGTGATTTTGGGAGCGGGGGTTTATACGAGTTGGTTCATGGATCAAATTTTTAAGGTTTGGGGCTTTGATTTTAAGGAGGGAGAGCTTAGAGGAGGGGAGAACCAGTCCAGAGTAAAATCCCCTAGAAGCAGCAACTCGCCATTTGTCATGTGGGATGATATAGAAGTGATGATGGAGACTAGGGTGTCAGTTGTTGTTTTAGGTAGAGCATAAAGAGCACCTATATGTAACAGGGCTGAAGAAGGGAGGGACATTTGCACTAGGATAACTTCATGTGAGGAAATGCGGGATTCTTTGAAGGTAATAGAGCAGGGGAGAGATTATATAACGTAAAGGGCAGCGCCGCCACCTCACTTGCCTCGGTCTTGTTGGAATAAGTTGAAATCCGGGATAGAGAGGGTTTAGTCAGGGATCCTGGCTGATAGCAAGGTTTCTGTAACACAACGAATGTTGGGTGGGTATTGGGTGATCCAAACTTTAAGATCACCCATTTTGGGAAGAGACTGTGAGCATTTAAATGAAAGGTGCGAAGGCCCTTGGGCAAAGAAGTAAAATTCAAAGTGGTGCCTGAGTGGGATTGGACAGAGTTAGAGGTGGTAGAGATGGGACTTGGGTTATGATGGACATCTCCAGAAAGATAAGAGGGATACCTGTACCTCTGGTGGATTGGGGTGCAGGAAAGAGTAGGAGGGGAAGTGCAGAGAAACTGGGCCTAAAAGTTTAATAGGTTTGACGAGAGCATCCCAGGGTGTATGTGTGAGGGAGGAGAAGGAAGGGTGTAGACAGGTGACTTTGGCAGTTCAGGGTAAGTGAAAGGACAGGAGGGAAGGCTTGAACTAGATAAGATGGGGAGGGTGGGAGGAGAAGTAGTGTTTGGGAAGAGGAGAAGGGACTGCAGGGGAGACGAGGGCCAGGGAGGGGAGGATTCAGGAGAGGAGGTCAGGCTCTCTAGCTACAGGGCAGGAAGGGTATCATCATGGACCTGATTTCATTTCCTCTGGATCTGTGCAGCTATGCCTGTTCATGTGATTGGACGTGTGAAAGGAAAACTGAGCTGCGCTGCACTTCAGAAATTGAACAACAGACTGCGATTGCGAGCATGTGTTCTGACATGTGTCCCATACATAAAAAAAAAAAACAGTGCTGCATCTCATGAATGCATGCTGACACATGGCTCTCCTCCTGGCTCACACTTGCCAGAATGTCGAGTTTTACAATAAAACAAGTAGTAGTAGTAATAACACTGTAGTAGTAGTAAATTTATTTATATGGTGCCCTTCCCCAGAGGTTCAGAGCACCATGCAGGTAAGACAGGCAAATAAATACAAAATAAATAAATAAATCAACAACCTAAATAATAACACAAAGAAATAATTTTAGTCAAAATTAAAATAATTTCAAACAGCAGGTGCATCAGGAATAGTACCTTGGACCAAGATTTTAGTACCTGAAAGCCTGGCTAAACAGGTAAGCCTTCAACCTCCTCTTGAAGGCTTCCACTGAGGAAGCTTCCCTCAGTCCCCCAGGCAAGGTATTCCACAGCAAAGGGCCGGCAACCTCAAACATACATTCCTCAGATGACTTAAGCTGGGCCCTTGGGACTGAGAGGAGACCCCCCTTGCAGGAACTAAGGGGGTGCTAGGACTGGAGAGGATTCTGAAGATCTGACAGGTAGCCATGGCCCAACCCATTTAGGGTTCTATAGAATAGTAAACCAACCTTGAAGGTAACATGCCACTTCTCAGGCAGCCAGTGCCAATCACACAGGACTGGGGTCACATGACTAAACCTTGAAAGGTCAGTCAGTAAACTGGCTGCTGTGTTCTGCACCAGCTGCAAGCATCATAGGCTACCTCCACTAACCCTGTGGCAGAATGTATTACAGAAATCCAGCCTGGATGTTTTGAATGCATGCACCAGGATCAGCAGATCTTCAGGAGGAATAAGGGATTTAATCCAGCTGATGTTCTTAAGATAGAAAAAGCTACTCCTGATAACTGCAGACACTGGAGCCTCCAGTGTCAACCGATCATTAAAAATGACTCCCAGATAGTTTGCTTTTGCAGAAGACAACAGCCTGGACAACCCAAGCTGAAGCCCATGCCTCCCCAGGCTACTTCTACCCCCAACCTGGCCTAGTCACTAGTACCTCAGTTTTGTCTGGGTTAAGTATCAGTCAACCAGATTCCATCCATTTTTGAATCTCAGAGAAGCACATATTCAGCACCTCATCGGTGTCGGGCGTCCTGGATGCAAAAGACAAATACAACTGGGTATCATCCTCATAGCAGTGGAAACCCAGATTGTACTGCCAAATGATCCTTCCAAGGGGCAGCATTTACACTGTGTACAACATAAGGGAGGGGACTAAACCCTTGGGTATGCCACAGACAAGGGGCATCAGGGATGAAGAGAAAGTTCCCATCACTACCCTCTTTGTCCGATCCCTCAAATAGGACTTGAACCAGTGAATGAGTGCCAGTAAATCCTCCATACTACCTCAGCTGATCCAGCAGCAACCTTTGGTCCACAGTGCAGTGCCAAATGCTGTAGAGATATCAAGGAGAATGGGCACTGACCGTTCACCCCTTACTCTAGCCCTAGGGAGGTAATTATGCACCCTGACTAATGCTGTCTCAGTGCTGTATCTGGATCTAAAACTAGATTGAAGGGGCTCATACATGTTGCTACGTGGTGTGCCTCAAGCTGTAGCACCACAGCCTTCTCCAAAACCTTACCTAAAAAGGTAGGTTAGAGACAGGATGGTAATTTGCTAGAATATCTGGGTCCAGAAATGTTTTTTTCAGAAAAGGCCAAACCAGCCTGTCAGGGAACTTACGCAAACCAGTGGCCAGATCCTACTTATAAGTTTTGCTCTTTGCAACCTAATTAGAAGTGTGCCTATTTACTAGATCACTAGCTTAGCTCTCTGCAAACTAGTTAGAAGTGTGCTTACTTAATCACAAGTGCTGGGAATACATGCTACAGAGTCAGACCAGCTGTCCCTAGTACTGTGGTAGATACAGAGAGAATAATGTAAGATGAGGTGGTTGATACGAGAATTGAACACACACTCAAGTGGAGTGATGCTACTTAAACCCTGAGAGCGCAGCTCGAGTGGTTTATTCGAGCATCACTCGACAAGGGTGTGTGTTCAATTCGAGATGAAACCACATCCTCATAATTTATTTTGTATTAGTACCGGGCATTCATTCTTACAAATAGAAAACAAATGCTCCCACTTTTCTTTGAACAGCAGCTTTTTTAATAACAACTGAAAGTACACTTCTGACCTTTTCTACGAGTCTACAGCATGTAGAGAACAGAGATTCATCATTGTCTGTAAAACACTTTCAGGAGAAAAAAAATAGCTACTCCTACAACGTTTTACTAATGTAAATAATTGTCCTTGAAATGTTAGTTTCACAGCCTTCTTGTTTTTTCGTTGGTTGGTTGTGTAGAAAATGTGGTCACATGATCCAGGGAGTCCTGTGAAAAGAAAGGGACTGGGTTCAAACTACTGATTTACCAGACATTAATTTTTAAAATTAATTGGAACAGACTTGCAGTGTTTGCCAAGTAAGACCAGGCTTATTTTGAAATCCTGCTGCCATTTTTTTCTCCTGTTAGAACTCACTTTATGCTTGCAGCTAGGATGGGATGCTCACAGCGCGCAAATCTTGTAACAACCAGCTGGTTGTTATGGGAAATATCAACCACTTTAGTCAATGGCAAAAATTAATGCCCGGTAATTATAATACTGTTGCGCTCTGGTGCATGGGTTTGTCTGGTGGGAACCAAGCAGTCACTGCAGAGCAGCAGGTAATATACAACCAAAATACTTCTAATGCAGGACCTAGAACAGACCAAGCATGCTTACTCCTGAGTCTAGGAGGCCCCAGTGCCCCCAACCCCTCCACACTGGCTAGTAAACTTTAAATGCTTGCCAATTAGGGGTGTCCTCATAGCCAGTATGTACATCTGCTCCATTCTGTGGGTAGACAGGCTCATGGGCATCCACAACACCAGCTACCCCACCTGGGGCCCACAGGTCCACCACACACAGTACTTACCCTACTATGCCTATAGCCCACTCACTGCTAGTGAAACAAGGGCTAACACAAAACGGGGCCTGCTACTTTCTGCTCCACAGAGTTAGGGGTTGTGGGGCTAGAGATGCACTCTCCATAATACACAAAGCTTTATGCTTAATCTCTGTACTTTACTCCTTACAGGAGACATCGATCCCAACCCTGGACCCCTTGTGCTCAACTACAACATTGGCTCCTTGCAATACCAAAATTGGATCTCCCTTAGGGTTATAAAAATAACCCATATGAATGTCTGCAGCCTGCACCCCAAAATACATGAAGTCCACAGTTGGGTGGATCTCAACAAACCAGACATTTTAGCAATCTTGGAAATGTGACTAAAACCACATATCCAAAGCCATGAAATTGATCTTTCAGGGTACAATGCATTCAGGAAGGACAGGAATGGCAAAAGAGGGGGCAGGGTCCTTATCTACATCAAGGACTCCCTAGACATATCTCTCACCTCCCTCCCCAACATTGACCACACTGGGTATGAGTCAGTATTCGTCAGGATCACCCTTGGCTTCACCAAGCACCTAACGGTGGGTTGCCTATACAACCCTCCCAAGGCTGCCCACCAAGCCCTAGAGGCACTAACCAAGGCAGTGGCTGAGAATACCCCCTCCAAGCTGTTAATACTTGGAGACTTTAACTTGAACTGGGCTCCTGACTCCGAGCTAGCCCTCATGGCTACCTTCCTGGATGCCCAGGTCTTCTCTGACAGTATTAGGCACAACGCCAGAACTGGGAACCACTTGACTCTTGACTGGGTACTGGCCTCTAATCCCTCAAGCATTCAAGTGGCCGGCACCATGGTGAATGCCTTGAGTGCCCTCTCTCCAATCTTTTGTGTTTGGAAGAACAGGATGCCCAGGGGTCCGCCACAACTCCTCATAGCTAGAAACTACTCTAAATTCTCTGCTGCGGCCTTCCAGGAGCACTTGGGCAACTTGGACTGGAGCACTGTCTGGTTTCTCCCAAGCCTAGATGAAGCTCTGGAGTTCTTCCAAAACACCTTTATTTCTGCGGTGAGCCTCCATGCCCCAATAAAGAAATGGAGAACAAAAGGCCACTGCTACAGCGGATCACTCCCGATTTAAAACCCATGATGATAAATAGGGATAAGGCCTGGAAAAAAAACACAAGAAGTTGGCCTTCCCTGAGGACCTTGTAGCCTACAAGACCCTCAGGAACCAGTGCAAATGCACTGCAAAGATACAAAGTGGCAGTATGTCAAGAACCTCCAACAGGCTAACCTGTCTGACCCTAGGTCTTTCTGGTCACACATCAATGCCTTGATAAAAGGCAATGATAAACCTACCCAAGGCCATATACACTGCAATGGTCAAACCCTCAGCAATGCTCAAGAAGTCACTGTTGCCTTTAACAGGTTCTTCACTGATCTTGAAGAATATAAGGCAAACCTTGCCTAGTACCCCTGACCAACCTAGTCCCGAGAACCCAAGTTTACCACATTAACTTTTTCACCTACAGGTGGTACGACCAAAAGAAGTACTTCCCCCCCTAAAGTCCATTAAAGCTAAAGGCTCAGCTGGGCCAGATGGCGTTGACCCAAGGCTACTTAAGGTGGCTGCCCCAGCCATTGTACTGCCAGTCACATGGCTCATTGACAGGTCCCTACTACAAGGAACAGTACCCAACATATGGAAGCAGGCTTATGTGGTACTGGTCCACAAGGGTGGCCCTAGGGAGCCTAAAGGAAACTACAGGCCTGTATCCCTCTTATGCATCCTCTCAAAAATACAGGAAAGGCTGGTGTGCTGTCAACTCCGAGACTACTTGGAGGCAAATCAGCTGCTAGTGGATATCCAGCATGGGTTTAGATGAAAGCATGGGACTGACACAGCACTCATCAGATTTTCCACTGATGTCCTTAAGGCCTTGGACAATAGCACACCTACCAGGGCAATCTTCATAGACCTGATCAAGGCCTTCAAACTAGTAGACCACAGCCTCCTACTAAACAAGCTGACTAATCTCAGCCTTGATCACCACTCCTTAACCTGGTTCCGTAACTACCTGACCAACTGGTCACAGCAAGTTAAATGGAGAGAGACTACCTCAGAAGCACTTCCCTTCAAGGAGAGGATACCAAAAGGATTAATACTGGACCCCTCCTGTTCCCTTTGTTTGAACAGTCAATGCGAAGGTAGCTCAGTGGTTCAGTATGCCAACAATGCTGTTATTTACAGAACCTTGTCTAATCCTGCTGACCTGGGTCCTCAACTACAGTTGGACTTCACATCACTAGAATTATGGCTCAGAGATAACAGGCTGGTCTTAAATGCCAAAAAAACCAAAGCCATGCTAATCGGGCCAAGAACCCTAGGCCATGACAGGAGCCCCCTACTCCCCTTGGTCTCCTCGTCGGGCATGCTGATAGAGGTAGTGAAGTCCTTTAAATACCTAGGCTTGACAAGTGACCAAGGCCTCACACTGAAACCACATGTAGACCATATGACTAAAAATATACACCAAAAACTAGGACTACTCTATCACCTGAATGCCCAACTGATCCCTGAGACAAAGATCACCATAGCAAAAAGCATACTCCTCCCAACCCTAACTTATGCTGAATCGGTAACTCAAGGCATTGCAAAACAGAAGTATAACAGGATGTAAACGCTTTACAATAAAATAGTGCACTTCGCCACAATGTCCTACCCAACTACAATACCTCCTATTATGCAACATATTCAAACTCCTCACTGACCACCCCCCAGCAAGCCTTGTTGGTCTACTAGCCCCAAAGTGCTCTGGCAGGCAACTCTGCACCTCAGGGTGATGTCTCTTGGAAGTTCCTAGGGTAAGGACTGCAGCTGGCAGCAAATTCTTCACTCATGCAGCTCCTGCACTGTGTAACAAGCTCCCTTACCACCTTCAGAGGGCTACCTCTCTGGGCACTTTTCACAAAGGGCTCCATGAGCATCAGCTAGGCAATGGCACCTGCTCCTGCACCTGAGCTCAGTAAAACAAACTTACTAGCAGCACCGCAAACCCAAACATTAGTCTTGCCTGTACCTGCAGCCATCTTTTAGACTCCTCTTGTCAATCCAAAGATGTAACTTTGCTACCACTTACTCTTGCTCCTACTAACCCCATCCCAGCCTAGAGATCTAATCCTTGTGGGTCCACGCACTGAACGTGCCTACAGTGAGCTGAACCAATGCAACAACTCCATGGATTCACTGACTGGGAACTGTCTGTCGCACTGTTGTGAAATGTTTTGACTGTAAGCAAATATAGCCTGCCTTTTTATGTACTGTATTGCTGTCGTACTCCTATGAAATGTCTTGACTGTATCAATATGTGGCCTACTCTTTCATGTACTGTATTAGCCATATGCTTCTTACTTTCTGTAACTAATTCCAGATTGCCCCTGAAAAAGGAACCCAGGCTGGCCCAGTGGCGTAGAGGGTTGAGGCACAGGCACCTTATCTCTTACCACGCCGCCGACCTGGATTCGGGAACGAACTTGGGCACCAGGGGTTGGCAGGGGAAGGGGAAGGGGAAGGATCGAGCATCCATGGGACTGCTCTCCTCCCCCTGGGGTGGGTTGGGGATGCATGGTCACTCTGCAGCAGCACCCAGTGGAGACTGGGAACATTGCAGAGGGATCGCCATAAGGGGAACACCAGAAAACCAGAAATACTGCTCTGGACTTGCCGGATGACGGCTGCCAACCTAGGACACCTCTGAAAGACCCCCGTGGGTGTCACCAAAAAATGCCTCGGCAGCACCTGGGACCGATGGAAATAGTGTGCCAGTCTCCTCCCGCCGGTGCCTTCCCTTGGAGGAGAGGGGCCCCCCGGCACAGGATTATGCCAGGCTATCCTGTGGTCAGCTGCAGATCAGAGGTAAGAAGGTGGCTTGTGTGTGTGGGAGATAGTAGGAGGTGTGGGGTCATGTCAGCCCGAAGGAGAGGCAGCTCCTGAGCATAACAAGAGGTAAAATACATAACACAAAAAAAAGAAAAAGGGATCTTCGGGGCCCAGTGGGCCTACCCGGTCACCAAAATCAAATAAATAAATAAATAACACACTCTACAATGCCCCCAGGAAGACCCACTCCAAACGGGAACATCACACTATTACAATGAACACCGATTCCAGAAAGCCCAAATGACTCACTAGTTGATACATGGTGCTCAGATCTAGTTCAAAATTCTGAGATTACCTCACAGATCACTTTCATCATAATTTGGTGAAACTCTCCCCATGACACCTGACTGCATTCACAAAGTGCAGGCCAAACTCTGCTGGGTTCAAATAGACACTTAGCGAGATCCTGACCTGAATGGAGGACACTCTGTCTGAGAAGACTCAAGCAAACTCTTCCACACTTAGATTAAACAACTCTTACCAGCTGTAGACGGTGCTCAGTCCTCTGACCCCTGGATTTCAACTCCCTTAGCTCCCCATTGAACCATGGGGAACCTATGCATGAGACCAGAGATCATACATGGGTGGGTGCTATGGCATCAGAGACATCAGTTATAACCATCGTATAGGCCACTACCATGTTCTCTGATCCCATCTCGCATGCTACCAACATCTCTGAGATGTCCAGTACCATCAGCAGTCCTTTGGGACTGAGCCCTCTTAAAGGGCAGTACTGAACCATTTCCAAAGGGGGGGAACTACAGAAGGCCCAGAAAGAGAACTTAACTGTGCAATGATCTGACCATAAGAGGCCAGCATGACTTGCAGGATGCATTTGGCAACCTGGCAACCCCATCTATTCCACCCAGTGGCAGAGAATAGCACTGCTCTTTGCTCACTTCTCAGCTCGCCGCCCATCTGACATGCACAGAGTGCTATCATGAGTACTGTAGAAACTGTCCATTGAACTCTAGGTGATAGAGTATGCGTGGTGGGGGTTCTCAGTAGGTGAGTGGGTGAGGGATGTCACACTAATATTGGAGGTGGCATTCCATCAGGGGGAGCCACCAGCCCACCAGGGATACATCTTCTACTTGGCGATCAGAGGGGCGGGTGGCCCACTCAACACCAGGGAATTCAAAATACACTTATGACAGAAGCAATCAGGGTAGGGGACAATAGAAATCAAGGAATTCAGAATACTCTTATGACAGGGATGATCAGGGGGAGAGGGGTTGAGTAGACACGAAGGAATTCAGAATGCTCTTATGACAAGGATGATCAGGGGGAGGGTGGTCCACTAGACACCAAGGAATTCCTACTGCTCCTGCCCTACATTGGTGCTAAGGGGCTGCTGCACCCATGCAAATGAGCCCATGATGGGCATGTAAATGGCCACTTAGGGATGTGCATGCACAGAGGGCTCGTGTGCATGCTAGAGCTGAATAAGGCAGGGGCCCTGGTGCTATTTTCATTTAGGTGTGCTATCTCCTGTGGATCCTTGCAGCCTTGGGCCATGTCTGCTTTCCTGGCTCTCCCTTTTTCCTCTTCCCTATTGCAAAAGCACTGCTTGAAAATACATTTTTATCTAATTAATAAGGCACTACAGTTTTGTAGCAGCACTGCACTAACACAACAACACTTTAGTCAGAGAGATGACCACAGATTTTTTGCCTGCCTGCCTACCTGACAGGCTCCTCCTTTTTTGCAAACTCCACATACCACAGGCACTGACAGAAAATATAGTATATATTTTTAATCTGTGCTAATGCTTGTGACTATTTGATTGCTGCAGTGTCCACTTCAATCCAGATCCTGGGGCATAGATACTTATTGTACTGTATAGTGGACTCATATTTTTGGTTTGCACTTCTTGAATTAAATCATTTGGCTAATGGCTTCTCTATAGGTTATGATGTCACATTCAGTAAGGCCCAGCTCCTAATCAAGTGTGAAAGAAATAGCCTTGGATGTGTCAGTCTCCAGGTAAACCACATTTACATACTGTAGCATACAACTTTTAATATTATGTTGAAAGTTTCTGTCTCACAAATTAAAACAAGCATTTGTCAATGCCGAATGTTTGCTTGCTGGTATTAGCATTGGAAATGCAGGAGTTAGAAAGATGAGGAAAAGGAATGGTAGTGAAGTATTGAACTTCATGCCAACCTCACCTCCACTCTGCAGAGATGGACAGGTATTGGGGTATGCATTTGGGTCGTCGTCCATAACGTTCATGCCATTTCACCTCACCCTATCCTGCAGACACTGACAAGTGTTAAGGTGTGCTTTGGGGTGTTCAGCTTTACAGTCACCCCATTCCATAAGTACATGCATTGAAATGGGTGCAGTATAGGAGAAAGGGGTGAACTCTGAGACCAAAGACTCCAAGGCACACCTCAATGCCTGACACTGGCTACGGGGGGGGGGTGGAATGGCATAAGCATTACAATCGGCAATCCAAAGGCACACCCCTGATGTCTGTCAGTCTGTACAGGGTGGGGCGTTATGGTTAGAAACCCTAATGTCTCAGTGTTTGTTGGTATTTGCACTACAAATTTTCAACATGGCCTTTTTGTGACCCCCCACCTCATGAAAGCATTTGGGACCTCTTCTCATGAACAGTGGCACTGTAATTTTGTTAATGTGTTCCGAACTTTGAGTTCCCACAGCGACCATGCCATTCTGCACCAGATGTACAAAAACACAGATCAGGCAGGATGTGAAGAATGACAGCTGTACCATTCTTAGGGAGGTGTGAAGAGATGGCAATGTTGAAAATCTGTAGTGAAAATATTAAAAATGCTCGAACTTACAAGCGTATGTAGAAACTGTGCAATGCATGCACGTAACACAGTCATTTAGTGGAATTATTTCACCAAATTTTCAACATAGGCATTTTGTGACCTCTGCTCATGAACACTGTCACTATGATTTTCTTACTCTGTCCTGAACATTGATTTCCAACCGCAACCATGCTATTCTGCGCCAGATGTGTGAATGCATATTTTAGGCAGGATATGAAAAATGACAGCTATACTGTTCATAAGAAGGTGTGAAAAAAATGCCAATGTTGAAAATCTGGAGTGAAAAAATTACTAATGCGCGAAATTACTAGGGTGCATGGAAACTGCGCAACCTACGCTCGTAACACAGTCATTTTATGGATTTTTGTCACTAAATTTTAACATAAGCATTTTAGCACCTCTGCTCATGAACAGTGTCACTGTGATTTTCTTAATCTGTCCCAAGCACTGACTTCCCACAGCGACTGCGCTATTGTTTGCCGGAAGTGCAAAAACACATTTTAGCCAGGATGTGAAAAATGACAGCTGTACTGTTTGTAAGGAGGTAGGAAAAAATAGCAATGTTGAAAATCTGGTGTAAAAATATTACAAATTTTTTAAGTTACAACGGCGTGTGGAAACTGTGCAATCACACTAGTAACACAGTCACTTTATGGACTTTCATCACCAAATTTTCGACACAGGCATTTTAGGACCTCTGCTCATGAACAGTGTCACTGTGATTTTCTTAAGCTGTCCCAAGCACTGATTTCCCACAGCGACCGTGCTATTCTGTGCCGGAAGTGGGAAAACACATTTCGGCCAGGATCTGTAAAATGACAGCTGCACTTTTCATAAGGAGGTGTGGAAAGATGCCACTGTTGAAAATCTGGAGTGAAAATATTACAAAATCGCAAAGTTACAAGTGTGCGTGGAAACTGCTCAACGCACACTTGTAAGACAGTCAGTTTTTGGATTTTTTTTCACCAGATTTGCAAACGTAGGCTTTTTTGAGAGCCTACCTCATGAACAGTGGCACTGTCATTTCATTAATTGGCCCCGAAAGGTAATTCCACGCAGTGACTACAAAATCATCTTTTGGGATTGAATAATGCCATGATAGTAACTGAATTCATGAGGAGGGTTCCCAATAACCTCATGTTGAAAATTTAGCACCAAAAGTCCCAAAAATGCCCACAATATCCACATAAGTTGAAACAAACCCATTTATGCCATTATACAGCTTATCGGTATTTCTTCAGTTCGTGGTCGGCTTTGAAAAATGCAGATGTGTTACCAGTCCACCGAAGATCATCACTCTGAACTCCGGAGGTAAGTAGGGGGTGAAGGGCGGGTGTGGGGAGGTGGGATGCACAGTAGGTGGGTACAGGTTGGGGGAGACGCAACAAGGGACCGTTTTCTAGTTTACAGGTCTAAAAAAATTGTTATAACATCGCAAGAAGGTTTTCTTATTTACAGGAACTTTTGGCACACTGAGGTGGGCCCCAGCATATGCCACCCAAGTGTTTTCTTGGGCGGCTGTAGCTCACGGGGATTAGGTATCCCTGTTGGCACATACCAGTGTTATGGCAAGAGCCGAGGGGATTGGGCACCCTCGGCATCACAACAATGGATATTATGCTGATGGGGTGGGCTCCCCATCAGCAAATGAACTAGGTCAGGGGCATGCCAACAGGGATTGGGCACCCCCATCAGTTGACTTTCATGGGGCTCTGAGGCAGTGGCACAAGCCACCGCCATGTTTAGGGAAATGTTACACCAGGCAAGGTACCGCCCTGCAATGATGGGTCACTCCTTCATTGTAGCAGAATGGCTGATGCTGCAATGATGAGGCGGCCCCTCATTGCAGCAGCCAAATCATTTCAAGTTGGTGGCACTTCTGCAGAACCAGTGTCATCAGGACACTGTGCCTGCATTGGATGAACAGTGCCAAGCCCACAAATGCAGTGCCAGAGTTGGCTGCCACAGTGCCGCACCTCCACAACCCGCTTCTCTCCTAAGCTGCCACATAATGATTCTTGCGCATGCGTGCAAGCAAACATAAAAAGGAAATGTACTTCACAAATAACAAGTAAAAACAAGTTATTTTTCAAAATCTCAGTCTGTAACTTGAGGGAGGTGGAGTACTAGCAGGCATTTGCATAACAGGGACACCAAATCTGGCAAGTACTGGGAGAAAAAATAATTTCTGGCTACAGGAAACATATCCATTGCACAGCTACAGCTTCAGCAAGTTTATGCCAGGGGCAATGTGGTATCATCATGGGACTTATTGGATGGATGAGAATACTTGAGGCAGGGGTTTATTCCTTCCATTGATAACAGTGCCATAAGACAGAGTTCCCCTCCCATTGTGTGGAGATCTGAACCAAGGTCTGTTATGTCTCCAGCTGAAGAACATCCCTATACTAGCACAGTGGCCTTTTTCATCTCTTTATTTTGGTGTAATGCTATCTGTAGGAAGGTGCTAGTGATCATCATCCTCCCATGTTGTCAACAAGTGGAACATCTCTTAACTGGGGAATTACTTCTGCATTCTAATTCAGCGCATGAATAGGATGTTAAAACAGTTGGACATTTCTCATTGAGATACAGTATCAGTGCATTAAATCGAGCCACAGTGGCTGTGCTCTTTTTGCAGCAATACAGTAAGGCTACATACTCATTTATTTTCAACATGCACTAATTTGGGCTACTATTATATTTCAATTTCCTTTAAATCATAGTTTTTAAGTTTAAAGCCAACACACATTACCTTTCTTTACTGTTAGTGTTATTTTTTCATTTTATGTATATTTCTTTGTAATTTTTGACCAGGAAAGGCACACTAAGCTATAACAACTTGTTTGCAAGTATATCATTGGGGTGTTACATGGACCTGTTTTATTGATGAGGGAATGTTAGATATGATACCAGGTAGTCTTCTTCTCATCATCTATAAGTGCTATGGGATCTTTTACTTACACCTCAACAGTGGCCAGAGATGGACAAAGGGGACCATGGTTTACATCACATCTGAAGGACGGCAGCAACAGGTACCCTAATGCACTGCAGTGTCAGTTATGGGGAATTACCCAAAGTACCTGGTGTGGGGCTGGAACCAAACACCTTCCAGTCTTCTGGCCCCAGAAGCGAGTGTGCTACATAATGAGTCACTGACCCTGACATTATAAGGTTAATATGGACCACCTATTCTCCTACTTTGAGCTAGTGTTTGCTCTGGGTTATAGTAGTTGCAGTTTTAACCTGGAATTGCTGAAAATGAAATAATCTTTTTCTCTGTCATAATGAAGTGCTATTTATTATGATATTCACCAAGTAAAGAGAGTTTGAACAAAATTTATGGGACCGTACTACTGAACAGACCTACTGTAGGATGAGTATGGTATGCACAATATGGGTTATTTTGTATTTTTAAAAGCGTGCAAGTTGGAATGATTTCAGTGCAGATTTAGTGTTGAACTGTTTTGGGGTTTGTGGTTATAGATCTGTAGTGAGACACTGAAATGACAATGTTTGTTCTATATTGGGATCGTAGGTTTTGTGCTGGTGTAACCCCCCTGCAAATGGGGGTTCCCAAAAGACTTCCAGGAGCTTGCTTGAATGCTCCAAGCCTGAATGGTGTTTGGCGTTTAAGCCATTTATCAGTGAGTGTTTTTAGAGCCTCTGGTACTGTCTCTTTAAGAGCTGTCTGCTTGATAATTAGTTTGTATGAGGGGGACTGTGTGCTTCTCTGTTTGAGTACCACTCGAGCTGCTGCCAATTCACTCCATTTTTGCAGTCACTAGGAGTGCAAAGGGAACCTATCTGAAAGATGTAACTATTTGCCAGAAATCATTTACAGTAATAATGAAATTACAGTTTGTCTAACCTGCTTTCTTTGCAGTCAGAACTGTGTCTGCCTAGTTCCCCATTCTGGTTTTGAACTGCTGAACTGGACCAATCAGTGTGGGGTAAGCTAGCTCTAAAATGGTGCCTTGGACGAATCAGAACTTGGACTCATAATCTGAGCCAGCCACAAGAGGATTGTATGGGCAGTGACTCTGGGAGATGTAGTTTAGACTGCGCCTTTTGGACCAACAGCAGCAGTCTATTGTGAGTGACAGCCAATCCAGTCAAGAACTGGGAAGAACTCAAAGGAAGTGCCCGGTTTTGTCTGTTGGAGTTTCAGTTTAGCTCTGGCAGTGAAGGGAAAGGAACCCTGTGCTCCTTCAGTGCACAGTTTTAGTCAAAAACATGTGTAAGGTCCAGAGTTCCGGTCTGCAGCTTGTGTAACTGCTTGTTAGGACTGAATCCATCCTGTGAAGAGAATCAAAGGATATCTGAAGAGTAGAAACCAGGCTCACCCTGAAGACTGGAGAAATTGCTGAATTGCACTCGATCTGTCAGGAACTGAATCTGCTGTGTGTTCTCCGGTATTGTGCAGTAATTGCGATGGGATAGAGAAGCAGCCTGCCTGGTATAGTACTTTCTTTTTACCATATAAATGTGTGAGGAGGCTTGTGTACCTCAAGTGAATCCTGCTGCCATTAAGTGACTTTGCCTGTGACTGTTTACCATATAAATGTGTGAGGAGTCTCTTGGAACTCAAGAGTAGCCCTGCTGACGTTGAAGGACCCTATCTTGTTTGGAGGTCGTGAGTACTAATTCAGGGTAGCTCCTGTTGAATTGCCACATTAAATCCAAATGGAATCACTGTACTGCTGACTGTTTAAACTAATTTTTCTTTTCTCTGTGTGAAGGGCCCCTACCAGCTGCCACGGTTTGGACTAGCCACTAGGGCTTGCTGGGTACCCAGGGACAGTAACTGGTAGGGATAGGCCTGTGCACAGAGCCATAGGTAGATGAGTAAAGTTATAAGCTAATTAACCTGATTTCCCCTGTCCTTGTTATATCCCTAAATAAATCAGAGCTGCTTGTTTCAGCAAAGTTATACTGCCTGAGGTATTTGTCTATGTTAAAGTACTGTACTGTGATTGTTGCACTGTATCTTATTTCACAGGAGGTCCCAGTGCGGAACCAGTCCTGGGGGTAAGTGTATACTGTGAAGGTAATTCTGATATATTGTGTGGGCCACTAGTGGGAAGAAAGGGGGGTTGCAGTGTCCCAGAGGGCTGTGACCAAGTAAGTTTAACTATTGCAAACCCTGACCTCTGGGTGGAGGCACCCGCCATTGGATCCAGGCCCCTCAACCTGTTAGTGGCAAATCAAGCAGGGGTAGTAGCCCCTGGGATAGCGCCATCTAGGGGTTACATCGGCATGGGGTTACCATTCTTGTGTTTCTTTCTTGAAAATCAACCATTGGAAAAGACAGATAGATAGACAGACAGACAGACAGACAGATAGATAGATGTAATACAGGTGTGGTAGCACCTGAATGTTAAAACAGTAGCGCAACAAAAAATGTTTTTTTTTCCAAAAAAGCTGGTTTCAGGTACAATTTATAAAAATATTAGCATTCCTTTCAGATGTACTTGTCTAGGTATCACCTAATCTGTTAAACATGAGGCTTTTTTTCTTTTCTTTTCTTTTTCTGTATAGTTTTTTCTTCTATCAGGGCTCCTGGCAGGCATAGCTGTAGTCTTCTCTCCGAGGATTTCAGTCTACACTGTTAGCTTCAGGGTTTCATTTAATCTGCTTTGGTGCCCCATTTTCCATTTTTCTCCCCATTAATCCTGGGACCCCAGAACACGGTTGTGCATGTGCATGGAGGCATGCATGCACTCCATGGCTCCAGTGACAGCCCCTTCCTCCCACTTAGCCTAATGCCTGGTCTCCCTTGTGGCTTGGTGCTGCCACCTAGCCTCTACCTTCTGGCAGCCAAGAGCCATGGAAACCTATGTCTCTCCCTGGGAGAAGAGAGCTGCCTTGCAGCAGTTCAACCCAGCTCCTCGCCCTCTACCCCAGCCAACCCCCGATGACTCAGTCTTGTTCCCAAACCCGGGTCACCAGCATGGGAGGAGGTTAGACGTCCAGCTCCTCAGCTCTCCACACCACTAGGCCAGCTATACATTTTTATTTTTTTGATCAAAACCCTTGACAGGTCTACAATGCTATTTTTTTTTTTATTTAGTAAACTTTATTAAGACAAAAAATAAGACTACATACAGGAATCATCAAATCCTGGAGATACATATACAGAAAAAGAAAAGCCACAGCCAGGTTCAGGAACATATCATGAATAGGATGAATACCCCACACACCCCAGCACCCTCTCTGCATCCCACCCCCACCCACAAAAACCACCCAACCCACCACCGGAGGTGCAAGGTTAATATATCAAGGGGAATGCAGATCAGAGTCAACCGACCCTATATAAGCCAGTCTATGGGGAACTACTAATAAGCAATATAAAGCAGCCCTTATACTGTTAACAAAACATAAAGTGGTTCCCAGATGTTTTTATACTTATAGGTCGTACCAGTCAAACTAGCTATAAGGCGTTCAGCCTGCAAAGCAAACAAAATCTCCCTGTACTACTCAAGAAACAGGGATGAGCACTGGTCCAACCAATGATGAAGAATAACCTTCTTTGCCCAGGCCAAAATTAAAGCCATGCGAGGTCTCTGGTTACCAATGAGGGTATCATTATATTTGCCCAGGATACATATTTCGGGAGAAAACACATCAGATGACCCTAAAAGGGGATCTAGATGGGTTTGAATTGAGTTTCAAAAGGGGGCAACCGTCTCACAAGATCACAAGACATGGAGTAAGGTGCCAGGTTCTTTACCACACCTGAAACACAAGTTCGTGGGCAGTCTCCCCATCCTATGCAATTTAACTGGAGTATAATAAAGATTGTGGATGACCTGAAATTGAATAAAACGTCATCTGTCCCATTTGATGTATTTATGTAAGTGCATCCAGATGGTGGCCCAGTTTCTTGCGGGGGTGTGGACTCGAAGGGCTTGGTCCCAGTAATAGAATCTGGGACCCTTATTGGCAACCAGATGCTCCCATAGGGTATGGTGATAATATGAGATATGGTGAGAGGTAGGAGCGTTGGAAAGAGTAGGAAGAGTAAAGGTGTTTAGGGGGCTAGACCATACATAGTCCATTACCGAAAAATTGCAAAAGCATGTGGGACAGCTGAAAATATCGAAAACAAGAGAGGTGGGCCAGTGATATAGGGAACGAGCTTCTTGGAAAGATAAAAGTTTCTGGCCATGAGTAAGATCATCCACTGTGTCCACTTCCATACCTGACCAAAATCCTTTAGAGAGGATCCGTCCGGCAATTCTAAAATTAGGATTCCCAAATAGGGGTTGAGATATATCTTTATACTGGCAAACTTTGGTTAAGGAGCAGAATTGTAAGTATACAGTGATGGATGCCTCCAAGCGGGTACCCTTTAATGGGCGAGTGATTTTTTTTCTTGGAAAGGTAGAGAAGTGATCGGATATCCAATCCTTGAGTGGAACACAAGGAATGCTCTATATCTAACCACTGTGGAATATAGGACTCCATGGGGGTTCCCACTGATGGCCCAAACCAATGAGAAATTCTGGTAAGATGCACAGCCAAATAGTACAAAAAGAGGTTAGGGACCTGTAGGCCTCTATCCTGTTTGGTGCACATTAGTTTAGAAAAAGCCCGGCGGGCTGCCTTACCTTGCCATAAGAAAGAGGTAAGGATTATGTGTACCTGATTAAACCATGACTTAGGTAAAGTGAAATTATACATCTGCAGGGGGTACAATAAGCGGGGCAAACCATTCATTTTTATAATACTAAAGCGGCCCCACAGGGATAGCGGTAACAAAGACCAGCGATCTAAGTCTGCTTTAATGTGAACCAATGCCGAATCCAGATTACGTTTTTTCATCTGGTGGGGTGAAGTGCTAAAGAGAATCCCCAGGTATTTTAGTTTTTCTCATTTCCATACAAGGCCCAGGTGCTCAACCTCTGTTTTAAGGTGTTACCATTAAGTGGCATAACTTCAGTTTTTGCAAGGTTCAATTTATAATTGGAAATGTCACCAAACTGAGAATTAAGTTGCAGGGCCACAAACAGAGATGTGGCAGGGGAACAGACGTGTAACAGAATATTATCTGCATAGACACATAACTTGTAATCAGCAGGACCAAGTGAAATACCCTGAACTTGTGGGGCGGAATTAAGTTTACGCATCAGGGGTTCTAGAAACAAGTTAAATAAATAGGGAGATAAGGGACAACCCTGCCTAGTGCCCTGATGGAGAGAAAACTGAGACAATAAAACACCATTACAAAGTATCCAAGCTATCGGGGAGAGATAGAGCACCTTGATCCACTGTATGAACTCCTGGGGGATACAGTACAAGGGTAAAAGCGCAAACAAGTAATCCCAGGAAACCCTTTTAAAAGCATTTTCTGCATCCAGGGGTACCAAGACTGCAGGTACAGAGGAGTCCCTGGATGCAGAAATAAGATAGGAGAGCTTCCTAAGGTGGTCAGCTGAAAATCTACTTCTCACAAAGCCAGCTTACTCCCTGCTTAAAAGCAAGTCCCAAACTAGGCCCAATGTACAGGCCAGTACCTTAGCAAGGATTTTTATATCCACATTGATAAGCGATATATGGCTACAGTTGGAGACCAGCAAGGGATCCTGGACAGGTTTGGGGAGAACCACAATAGTAACTTCAGTGAGAGAGAGATTGGAGAAGCCTTCTCTAAAACTATAATTGAAGATACACAGAAGAATGGGAGCCAATTAAGCTTTAAAGGGTTTATAAAAATAAGTGGCATACCCACCTGGGCCAGGGGATTTATCAGAAGCTAAGGAGTCAGTTGCATGAGAGATCTCCAGAGTCAAGGGAGCTTGTAGCATAGCAACATGATCATCAGCCAATTGAGGGAGAGTTATATCCTGAAGGAAATGTTTAAAAAGGTCTAATCTAAAGGGGAAGGAAATAAGGCAGAGCATACATCTGTTGGTAATAATCTTTAAAGGTATCAACAATATCCCATGGTGAAGTAAGAGGATGGCCAGAATCAGTACGAATGGAAGATACTATCCTGTCCATGGCTTGGGAGTGCAAGCGGAGATCAAGCAATTTCCCAGCCTTCTCCTCTTGGTCGAAATATTTCACCTTGGAGCACAATAATAAATACTCCACCTTCTCTCCCAAATAAGGAGTTATTTTGGAATGTAAGGTTTTCTAGTTGCTCCCACTTTGATGGAGGAGAAGCTTGTGAGATGTGCCCTTCCAGGGTTCGTATACGGTCTAATAAAGAGGAGAGAGCAGCTGAGGACTGCTTCTTCCATTTAGTAGCTAAACGAAATAATCTTCCTCATAGGGCACACTTCAAAGCTCCCCATAATAGATTGAGCTTGACCATGGATGGTGCATTAAGTTCCATGCAGGTGGTAATAAAGAATTGAAGGGGTTCTATGGGGTCTCCCTGTTTTAGCAACTGGTTATTAAGTCTCCACAACGTATCTCTATGTGATGAGGGAATGGAGGTCATTTGGATATAGGCAGGATGGTGATCCGAAATAACTTTAGCCAAGTAATAACAAGAAAGGACCCCCAGGAGATATTCCACTCCAAGCAGGAAATAGTCTAGCCTGGAGAAGGAATTGTGTGGAAGAGAATGAAATGAATATTCCCTGCGGTCCAGATTTAATGCTCTCCATGGATCTGCCAGGCCCAAGGAGTCCATCAAATCATGAAGAGTCAACTGCCCAGGTAAAAAAATCTACCAGACATATCTAGGGCATTAGATAAAACTGTATTCCCGTCTCCCCCAAGAAGAATCGGAACGGAGCTCCAGGATGCTAGAAAGGACATCAGAGAGGTAAACAATTGAGGATCATCAGCAGTAGGAATGTATCTGGTGCCCAATATCATTTCCAAGTGGCCGAGCAATGCCCAAAGGAGAATATAGTGACCATGGGGCTCTACCATCTCCTGAAGGAGATGGAAGGGAACCTTCCGGGCTATGAGAATGATGACCCCCTTCTTGCAAAGAGTCAGAACCCACACCAAAGGCCTGCCTTACCCAGGATCACCTAAAGAGGATAGGGGTAAATGAGTCTTCTGCAAAAAAGGCCACATCAGTTTGAAGTTTATGCAGATGGAGTAAGATTTTAGCCCGTTTGTTAGGAGATTGGGTGCCTTGCTGCTTGACCTGGACTCAACAAGATTGAGAATATTGATTTGCTGAACTTGAGTTTCTTCCTCTTTGTAGGATTGTGGATTTTATAGTTATAGTGAATGTTGTTATTGAAAATTGTAATATTTTGTTTAAATTTAAGTTTAGGGTATACTGTTTTGGGTAGACGGGTGGGGAGTATTGGAGTGAGCGAGTGAGTGAGTGAGTGAGTGTGATTAAGAGTTTTGGGTTATATTGTTTTGGGTAGGAGGTGGGGAGATTTGGAGTGAGTATTTGTGTGTGAATAAGAACTTTCCTATTATTATTCTTTTCAAATTACTGACGTGCCTGGGTCATCTGGGGGACCAGGGAGGGCCAGGATAGTGTATGAGGCATCACTTCTGCGTGACTTTTGGCCCTTCACCTCCCTCCTGGTTTCTGATACCACTGTGAGATGTTGCCAGGAGGTGGGGATCTGGAGGGGCTGGAGCTGTTTGGGGCATTGGGGAGCCCCGTGTAAGGTGGAGGGTGGTAGGATTTGGATTGTTAGGTCCAGAAGGCATTCTGGATTTCGACGGGCACAAGAAAGAGGCCAGACATGTTTGGTGCCTGTCTCCAGGGAGTCCACTAGACCGAGTGGTCAGGTAACCCAAGGGGCTGCTTTGCCCACCAGTCCCCTGAGGGCAGTGCTATGCAATGCCAGATCGATCAGAAACAAGACTGTGATTATTGTGGACTTGATTTCTTCGGTCAATCTGGCTTTCATCATGGAGACCTGGGTTGGGGATGATGCTGGCCCAGTTTTTGAGGCTGCTGTCCCCTTTAGGTATACCGTGGTGCACTGCCCCAGAGAGGAATGTAAGGGCAGTGGGGTAGCCATTTGTTTTAGATCTGACTTGGGCTTCACCGTGCACCCAGTGGGAACCCCAGGTTCTTTTTAATGTGTGCCCGTTCGCGGTGGACCAGGCACAGGCTGCAGAATTCTTCTTATTTACTGCCCCTCTGGGGAGGTGGGGAATTTTCTGCAGGAGGTTGCCAAATTTGTCATCAGCAAAACATTGGAAGCCCCCAGATGTATTGTCTTGGGGGATTTCAATGTTTGGGCTGATGATGAATCTTCTCGGCTTGGTCATGACCTCCTCCAGACTATGTCTTCACTGAGCCTGTTGCAAGCTGTTTCTGCCACAACACACCAGGGCAGCCACACGTTGGACCTGGTGTTCTCACTGGGGCATGATATAAATGATCTCAAGACTGATCGTGTGGTATTGTCTGATCACTACATGGTGTTGTTCATGTTCGGGGCTCCCACCGGGTTCCCTCCCCCTACAGAGATGATGAGCTGTCAGTCCTTTGCAGGGATTGACCCTAGAGGGCTTTTTTGGCAGCAGCTGATCTATCTGGTGTGGGTAATGCATGCGTTGGAGGCATTGGTGCCATGGTGGGCTCTTATAATAGAGTGCTATCTGACGCCATTGACTCCATCACACATGTTCATGTATGACCCAGATCTTCCTACCTAAGGTCCCCATGGCTTGATGGGGAACTCAGGGCGATGAAGAGAAAGGGTCGAAGGTTGGACCACTGCTGGAGGAGGTCCGGCCTGGAGGAGGACAAACTGGCCCTGCATGTGCATTATAATGCATACCAGGAGGCAATCAACCATAATAAGGCAGTGTTCCTGTCCAGGGAGATTGCTGTTGGGAAGAACCAACCAGCTGTATTTTTTCAGACTGTGGACGGGCTACTTCATCCAGCCTGTCTACAGCCAAAGAGGTTTTTTTCTAATGCAGAATGCAAAGAGTTTGCTCGGTTCTTCTCAGACAGAGTGTCCAGTATCCGGCAGGGAGTTCCTCTAGTCAGCAATATCATAGCTGACAGTGGTCACCCGAAGTGTTCTGAGTGCACTCCACCTGGTTGGGGGGAGTTTAGACCAGTGGAGGTAAGTGAGGTCATTGGGGTGGCGACCAATCTGAAGCACACCTTTTGTGAACTGGACCCAGTGCCGACTCGTTTCTTGATGAGATGCGTCGATGCCATTGGCCCGTTGTTTGCTCTGATTGTCCAGTGTTCCTTGACTGAAGGGATCTTTCCTGATGCCTTGAAGGAAGCATTGGTGAGACCACTTTTAAAGAAACCATCTTTGAACCTGGAGATTAGGGCGAATTACCGACCTAGCTCCAATCTTCCCTTTCTGGTAAAGATTGTGGAGAAAGTAGTGGTGCTTCAGTTGGAGGAGCACCTTGTGACCCTTGAGTTGTATGAACACTTCCAGTCGGGGTTTTGGATGTGGCATAGCACAGAAACTGTGCTTGTTCGGGTGCAGAATGATGTTCTCCAGGCTAGAGATTGAGGAGAGAGGACAACTCTTGTTCTTCTTGATCTCTCTTCAGCATTTGACAATGTGGACCATTGTGTGTTACTTGACCACCTCAGAGAACTCTGTGGACTCACCAGCACTGTCATCTGCTGGTTTGATTTGAGTCTTTTTTAACCAACAGGAGGCAATGGGTTGTGATGGAGAAATTTCTCTTCCACCCCAGCCCCCTATCTTGCGGAGTACCTCTGGGGTCGGTATTAGTCCCAATGTTGTTTGCAGTACACATGCTACCTCTGGGAGGGATCATTAAGAAAGTATGGTGTGGGTTTTCATTGCTATGCTGATGATACCCAGCTATACTTATCCTTTGCCCCAGGAACATCCAACACGGTAGATGTGCTAAATAGCTGCCTTGCTGAGATCAACGATTAGATAGCCTCTAGTTGGTTGTGACTGAACCCCGATAAGATGGAGGTATTGGTGGTGGAGTCAAACAGAGTCCATGACAGGATGGCCTTTGGTTCAGAGACTGGACTTGTTCTGGGATCTATTCCATTGAAGGTCTCCGCTAGGGTGCGAAATCTTGGTGTCATTCTGGATAGGAGTACGACGATGGAGGCACAGATATCTTCCACCATCTGATCCTGTTTTTTCCATCTCAGAAATGTCACCAGGAAAAAAAACCTTGTTACACCTCTGGACCTCCCCACTTTGATACATGCCTTAGTTACATCAAGACTTGACTACTGTAATGTGCTCTACCTCGGGGTTGCAGGAGGATCTCTTTGCAGACTGCAGCTAGTGCAGAACGCTGCCACCCAGTTGCTTACAGGGCAGACAAAGTTCTGTCATATAACACCTGTGTTGCGTAAGCTGCACTGGCTGCTGGTCAGGTGGAGGATCCTCTTTAAGGTGGGTCTTCTCACCTATAAGGACCTTCATGGTCAGGGCCCTGGTTATCTGTTAGACCTTCTTCTACCGGCTCTCTCGGTTCACCCCCTCCGTTCCTCTTGTGGGGGCCCCCTGGTGATTCCCAGGATGAGGTTGAAATTGGCTAGTGACAGGGTGTTTAGTGTCACTGCCGCCATCTTGTGGAATTCACTGCCCCTTGGGGTCAAGGGGTCACCTACATTAGAGGTATTCAAAGCCCACCTGAATGCCCTCCTGTTTGCCCAGGCCTTTTTGGATTAAGCTGTCCATTTAGAGTTGCAACTACATTTACTATTAATTTGATGGTTAGTTTTTATTTATGGGGAATGTTTTTATATGGGTTAATTATTTTTATGTTTAAATAATTTTCTCTCGCATTTTATTGATCTTGTTTTTAATGTGTAATTTTATTTGTACTGTGCCCAGAGCATCCAGGATTGGGCATCTTTTTAAATAAATTTTGCCTTGCCTTGTCTTCTTTTTCGACACATCACCTAACTGTTCATGTTCCTTAATTGTACCTTTGTATCCCATGCTGTAAATTTGTCACTGTTATTTATTCACTTCCCTTTTCTTCTGTATATCCTTCAAGATCACTGTATTAGACCTGTTTATGTTAGACCTGTTTATACTGTATTTTACTATGTAATTGTTTGACCTGGTGTTCTGTTCTCTTTTTATGCTTAACTGGATGTTTGTGTAAACGGCCATTTTTGCTCACATACCTTTCAGTATAAAATAAAGATTGATTGATTGACTACAAACTGGACTGACAGACCTGAACCACAGCAGTTCTGTGAAAATCCAAACTGGCCATACTGGGTGCAACTTGCACAAATACTGCTGGTCCAGTCACTCTGGCTGCATTGTTAAGTCCAACGTTTAAGCATCTGGTCCACTCCTGGAAGTATGTTTTTCAACCCTTTGTTGACATGGTTGAAAATGGAACCATCAGGACCAGAACAGGTAGGTAAAAGTCAGACCAGACCATCTAGAGTGAGTGGATCAGCAATATTTGCACAGGCTGTGCCCAGTCCAGATTTTACAGATCTAGTCCAGGTCTGGTCATCTGTTTTTTACCCATATCCCACTGCTTGTGGCTTAGTGACATACTGTACAGATGGATTCAGAGTCTAACCCATCGAAGGCTGAAGTTTCAGAAAACCGTTATGCTAAAAATACCAAGACTCACTCAATTCCTGATGATCCCCCATCCCCAAGTCACATTAGTCCTCTACCAAAGTCATGCTCAAATATTGGTGCCTCTACATCCACACTATTAAGCTTTTAATGCCATCATGCCTCTTCTGCTGCCATGAGCCCCCCTCCCCAATCCATGAAGTCCCATTCTGCTTATGGCAGCCTCCCCACCTAAACCAGGTAATTTTCCAGGGAGCAGCTCTTTACACCACATCAACTAAATTACTGCTGAACTCCTTTTTTTTAAACATTTTGTTGAGGAATTTTTGTTTTCTTATATCCATGATAAGGAAAAATTAATTTGTAAAAGAAACCAGTTTATTTAATCATAATACAACATGTTATGTTATGAACTGATCAGATTTTATATGTAACCTAAGTCAAACAAAAATTAGACACACACGCCTACCTATTTGCAAGTGAAGCAAATGTGGTTACTATCATTCAGTTGTAAACACCTATAGTCACAAATTACAGGTTAGAAACATTCAGTAGAATATAAACAGAAGCCCAGAACTGCTTGCCTGAGAAGATGAAGTTGGTGTATTATTTGAAAACAGGCATCACTGGGACTCCTTTCTATGGAATGTCCTGCAAAGTAGCAGAATGACTGCTCTTAGGATGGTGGTGTCAAATGGCTTATTGAGGGCACAGCAGAGCTTATTTGTTATGTAGAAAGCTCCAGGAAGTGTTTAACCCATTCTACTTCCAATAGCTTGCTATGATGTCTGTACTATCCATTGGTAATCTGACACAGAATGACTGCCAGAAGATAATGAGTTAACTTTCTGTGGCTCAATTTATTCCTCAAGCCAGAAAAACAATAGTGCTTGACAGCTTCCTATACATACACAAGCAGCTTAGTAATGAGGCTTCAGCAGATGAATCTATTTCTAACACTCTATCATGTGGTTTGGTAGCAAAAATGACATCAGCCCTTTTTTAAATGCAAACATCTGCTGGGCTACGCCCACAGCAATAAAAAGGAGAAAGTCTATGCAGCTTTCCTTTTCTATAGGAGCCCAATGAGCTCCTTGGGGGTCCTAGAAAGACAAGGTATCATACCAGGAGGCAAGGTAGAGTTCTGCACAGCGCTCCATTCAGATCGTATAGTACTCCAACGTCACTGTGCTCCAAGAGGTCTGTCAGCCAACTTTAAAAAGATCGGGGAGAAGGGAGGGCAGTTGTTTGGAAGCTTGTATTGCATCATCAAAAGTATGCCAAGTGTCCTGCAGATGAACCTGAAACCGAGCAGGGTACAGTATACAAAACTTTATCCCTGCCAAGATGAACTTGGACACAGTCAGGTGGAAGGCTGCTCATTTCTGGTGCACAGAAGTTGGGAGATCCTGAGAGATACATAGCCAATTGCTTTCCCAGGTAATAGATAGCAAGTCCCGTAGCTTGACTAGAATGTGCTGCTTATCAAGGAAATTAGGAAGGTGCAGAATGAAAGGGCGAGGAGGTGAGCCGGGTGGAGGTCTAGGGTACAGGCTTGGTGTGCCCGCTCCACTATGTAGCCTGGCCCATTAAGCGGGAGCCCGACTAATTTCTCAAGCAACTTTTGTGTAAACAGGATAGGAGTGGATCCTTCAGCATCTTCAGGGAGTCCAAAAATGACAAGATTATTCCTCCAACTCCTGCCCTCCAGATCCTCCATTATGAGTTACAGCTTATGGAATTTTTGATGCAGGGAGGAAATCTCTGGCTCAATGCATGCTCACCACTTTTCCAGTGAAGTCAACCTGGCCTCCACATCACCCACCAGTTGGTTAGTCATCCCTTGTTTCTTTTCTGAGGGAAGCCAGTTCAGAGGTGAGGATGAGGAGGGAGTCCTTAATAGGTTGCGCTCCAGTAAGAATTTTTCTTCTGAGAGTGGGGTTGACTCAGAGTCACAGTAGTGGTGTGCCCAGTAGCAGCATTGTGGCCCTTGGATTTTTTTGTGGCCTTGTCAGGTGTCTGGGGTGGAGTATGGTAGGGTAAGCTCTGCCACATATCTGCATCCATATTAGGCAAGATCGTCCAACACAGAACACACCAGCAGCTGCAGGAAGGGTCTCTGAGGCAGTGAAAATGTAAGTACTGCAGCTCAAAGACAACCATAGAGATGGTGAAAAAATTAGTTAAATAGCACAGGTGGATGGGAGCTAAGCGAGGAAGCCGCTAACCCGATCTATACATCATGTGACTCTTCTGCAATGCTATTTCTGTACAAAATGTGGTGGCAATCTTTTTTTCTTGAGAAAATACATAAATTAAAACATTTATAAAATACTCACATTTTGGTGGAATTACAAAATTGTACCACCAAATAGCATGGAAAGATGCCTGGTATCTTTTATAGTGAAAAAAGGTAAGTGCAAACTTTTTGCCCCATTTCGTTACTGTGCTGCTTTAATGTTGAGTTAGTATTTGTATCAAAAATAGGATTTTTGACAGTGTATATTTCAGTGGTCTTAGCACCAAGGGCTGGAAAGTTTGGTCTGCACAGTCTCAGTCCTAAAGTCTAATATTTTGGCAAATTTAGCATAAACTGATGCAAAAGTTATGAAAATTATGTAAAAATCTTCTATTTCAGTTTTTTTTGGGCATCTATTGGTTAAAGTCCACACTGATTTAAACTATAGACTAGTAGGCTCATTAGGCCTTGTCCCAAACTGGGGACTTTCCATGGTTTGGAAACTTTTTTGTTTTGTTTTTATGTTACTGTATTTATTTATTTACGAGATTTACCAGGAAGGCATACTGAGCAACATGCTCTATTCCAGATGCGACCTGTATAAGGTTTTAAAGTTTGAAAATCTCATGCACGTGCAGACCACTTAAAAAAAAAATAGCTGCAAAATGCAGCTTTTTGGGAGTTAAAATTGGGCATGAACACAAACTTTAAAAGGTAAAAACTAAAGAACTTGCTGGCCCAGTGGCACAGTGGGCGAGGCACTGACTGCCACACCACTTGCCACACTGGCAAGCCATGTTTGGGAATGGATGTAGGTTACTCGGGGGCAGGCCTGGGGAGGGAGGATTGACATCCCTAGGACAGCTTTCCTCCCACCGGGAGGGGAGTAAACACACCCTGCTATGTGGCTGCCATCTAGATGAAGCCGGGTGGCAGTGCAGTAGGACACCAACAGGTACTTATCAAGCAAAGTTCACTATCACAAGGACATGTAAATGCAAGGTTAACACCCCTACATACAGCATCACAAGGGGGGCTTCTTCAGGGGGTGGAGCTAGTCACAACAGATACTTCTTATATATTCCATACAGTTTAAAACGTAGTGCTCATTGATTAAATGCATCAAAAACGTGACCAGTGAGGAAATGACACCAACTTTAAATTGCACAAATTTGATACACACAGAAAAAAATATGCTTATGTACATAGATTCATAGAAGACTGTCATCAAAAAAGGCTAGTGCCCCTCTAGTCTGCCCTGATACTCCCCCTTCAACACACTTAGGTCCCTCTTTTGAGATATAAGACACATGGCCTACTGTAGCATATATGTCTTCTTGTGGTTAAACAGGTGATTTACAGCATTGAAACCACACTGAAAATAGATTCATTCTGGGAGCAGCCAAGATAATTAGATTGTCTTTCTTTTTTACTACCCTTCTATTTCTTACACCCTACACCTGATTCTCCCATACCACACCTCCTCTCATTCCTTGTTTTAACTCTCTTTCCTATAACTCGCCACACTTTGCCTTCCCTATCTTTCTCAGACCTATACCCAACACCTCTGTATTATTCATCAACTATCCTATCTATTTTTCCTTCTGCCATTCAGGTGTGCACCACCTTTTAATAATCCAACTTGGCAATGTAATGATCTTGGTTGCTCCTAAAATGCCTCTTTTTTCAGCGTGGTTTCAATACAGTAAACTGACTGTTTAACCACCAGAAGACAAAATTGCTAATCCATGTACCTTACATTTCAAAACAGGGACCTGGATGTGTTAAAGCCATTGTAAGTACATATGGATGTGTTTTACTGTGTGTATCAGTGTGTGCAGTTTAAATTTGGTGTCACTTCCTCCTCACTGGTCATTTTTTTATGTACATAACCAATAAGCTCTGCATTTTTTATTGTATGGAGTATGTAAGAAGTGTCAGTTGCAGCTAGGTCTGCTCCTGAAGAAACCTCCTTGTGAGGCAATATGTAATGGCATTTACCTTGCATTTACACGTCTATGTAGTAATAAACTTTGCTTGACAACTATGTGTTGGTGTGTGCACAACTTCTTTGCCAGGCATCACACTGGTGACTGGACACCTCCAGGTCCAATGGTAGAGGACAATGGAGCATGAAGTAAGTTCAAGGGAAGCTGAGCAATGGGGCTGGGGGGATCAGTTCAGATGGGAGCAGGTCTGGAGGTAAAATACTGATTAAAATCTCAAAAACTTAAGAAATACTCAACTCTAAAGGCTGTCAGTTAAACAGTGTGTCAGAAAACAGTCTAACAAGACATCCAAGCTGACTTTCAAAAACGAATTAATTACAATTAGTATTTTAATTAGAAAAAATATTTTTTCATAATTTACTGAAAAAAAAAACATTTGAGACCGACTTTAATGATCTCATCATGTGTACAACTGACAGTGTGGGTGCTTGGCAAGAAAGACCCCCCCCCCCCACCAAGATAAAAATAGTCTTGTACAGGAAAAAAAACACGGATTTTCATTTGGTTTGCATATTACTTGGGGAATTTGGGTTTTGTATATGCAAAACACCTTCCTGAGTGAGTTTTTGGATAATGCTTACATTTAGCTTTACAGCAGTATTATTTTCTGTCAAAAGTTTTCTTTCTGCAAATTATTTATTTGTTTAAAATGTGATGACACGGATAGGCTTACTGAGATGAAGCTCATTTTCAGATGCCTCCCAGGGAGAGGGAACAGGGAGAAGTCAAATAATAACAATCATCTATAATAATTGCAAACATTAGTCAAAGTGCAAGTGATAATAATGAGATAGTATGATAAATAAAACATAGGGAAATTACCAGCTGTCTCTCTTTTCTGTTGTGCTGTCCTCTTTTGTAAATTATTCCCGTTCCTTCCACCATTAACAAACTTTCTATTCCTTGACGTATTTCTTACAGTTCCTTGAGTATGGAAAAGGTGCTGTTCAAACACAAACAAATGATCAATGACTACGTCTGCTACTACAAAGTAAAGTGGTGTTGCTTGACAGAGGGACAGTCGGTGCTGATATATAGGGGTGTTATCTTCTTTGGCTGTTTTTGAAGACAGATATCACGTGTTTGTACTCTGTACATCCTTTATTTAAATAAATTATTCACTATGTTGCAGTTTTTACTGTGAGCCACCTTTTTTTAAGATGTGCCATGGTGTTAAAGACAGTACCACTGGAGGTGATGTCCCTGAATAGAAAAAACACAGCACTGGTACACTCAAGGGTAAAGTTAAATAAGCAGAGCAGGCAAAATTTAAAAGGTCCGCTTTAGCTGAATGTTTGAGAAAGTTTGCCAGCTTTCATGGAGTTTTAAGAGAATTTCCACCTTTGGCAAGTTCAGAAATTTTCCAAATCTGGTGAATTTTCAACCAGTTCCATGAAAATTTCTCACTGAATTGTGGAATAATACACAAAAAGGGCCCGATTTTCAAATGCCAAAGTTTGACGCAAGGTGCCTGTGCCAAAGTTGTATGACGCAAGGGGCACCTTGCATCAAACGTTATGGCAATCCTGATTTTTGAATGCAGGCAGAATCAAAATTGGGATGCCTTGTGCCCAACCCACCCTGCACCACCCTTGCTGCAAAAGTGCTCCTGCGCCAGGTCGCACGGGGGCTTGTGCCATGGCAGGGCAGCACCATCCCCTTTTTGGGGATTTTGAAAAGCCTGCCATGGATGCAGCATTAGTCTTCACTTAGACCATTTAGGACGTGGCCTAAGGGACTTGTCTCTGTGCTACACACTGTGGCAAAGGGGGGGCAGGATCTGAAAGTGGGCTGCTGGGAGCAGAACTGGCCCGGTGGCTATGGCAACTGGATATGATCAAAACAGAATGCTTACACTAGAATAAAATTATGATGTTGAAGAAAAAGGTCTTAAGCATATACTTGAGGTTTAGAAATTATCTGAGCTGGCCCAGTGGCGCTGAGGGTTGAGGCGCTGGATGCCACACCTCACGATATGCCGGCAACCATGGGTTCAGGAATGGACTTGGGTGGCCGGGGGTCGGTAGGGGAGAGGGAGGATCGAGCGTCTCAACAGATGCTTTCCTCCCTCAGGGGTGGGAGACCAAGAATGCACCTGTGTTCTGCATCCCTCCCACAGCCAGTGGAAGCACCGGCAACAGGAAGGGATGGAGTCGGCTCCGCTCGCGGAGCCGGAGGGGACGTCGACGATGAGAGACTCAAGGTATGACAGCAAGCCACCACTCACAACATACGTCCCAAGTGCTGACGTCTCAGAGGGTAGGGGATCTAGGGGAGAAAAATGGAAAACACCTCTCAGCAGCCCTGGATGAAAGCCACTCCGGGTCCATTCAGACCACCAAGAAGGGACAGACCCCACTCTGCAAGGAGAGGGGGAAGAGGCACTCTAGGGGCAGATCCCACAGAAGGTGGATTGGAAGACATCAATGGATGGAAGGAGTGGGCACCGGGAGTAGATAAGAAGGGATAAAGTAAAAAAAAAAAAAGAAAAGAAATGATCTAAGGGAAACATATTTGTATCTATTGGAAATATTAGAATGAGTGTTCATGACATCTGAAACAAATGTGACAATCCTCTGTAACAACAATTCATAAATTATGTTGACGTTTTCAAAGTCCGCCTCAAGGCCTTCCTGTATAATCTGGCCTTCCTGGACTAGGTTTTATAGCCTTACCCGGATTCCTGAATTTTATGCTGTAATTGGCCCTTAGCTATTTCTGGGTTAGCAGCTGTTGCAGAGGGTAGTATTTATAAATGTTGTAATAATTGTTGTAATTCTTATTTCTAATAGTGTGCTGTTTGTATATATATATATATATAATTGTTATTGTGTTCTGTCTAAAACTTTAATATGTTCGACTCCCAGAGCCTCCGGGATGGGAGTCTTTTTAAATAAAATTTGCCTTGCCTAAATTCTACTAAACCTGCTCACCAATTTGTTGACTGTTTGCACAGAGAAATGAATAATGATGTTATACATTAATTTGCACTGGGACTGAGTAGTGTTCTGGATTTGACATGCCCCTTCTGCCCCCAGTCCCCAACCATCCGGACCCTCTAGTATTGCTCCAGGCGGGGGGGCGGATCCCTGTGGCAATTTGTGCAGGTGCTCCAATTGTTTGTCTGTAGCCTGCTGCTGCCATATCACTGTTTTTTTTTGGTGCAGGGACCTCCCTTTTTGTAAAACTGGGTGCAACATCCCTGATGCACCCAGAATTTGCCACTGCCCTAGAGTGACACAACTTGTGATGCTCTAAAGGCTCTATTTAAATAGAGCCTATGAACTGCAGAACTAATACTTTTATCCATAATTCATGTAATTATTCTGCAGTTCAGTTCTGCACCATACTGTAATAGAAAAAAAAAATGTCCCTGGTGTCCAGTGGCTTCCCCACCCTCTGATTGCTGGCCCCATACCATTAATGTTTTCCTGATGTCTAGTGGCACCCCCACCCTCCGATCACCAGCTGCCACATATAATTAATGTTTGCCTGGTATCCTGTGGCACCTCTGACCCTCTGATTGCCAGCCCCATACCATTAATGTTTTTCTGGTGTCTAGTAGCACCACCCCACCCTCTGCTCACTGTCCGCCCCATACATTTAATGTTTCCCTGGTGTCTAGTGCCACCATCCACAATCTGATCTCTGGCCCCACACCATAAATGTTACACTGGTGTCTAGTGGCACACACCCTACCCTCTGATTGCTGGCCCTGTACCATTAATGTTCCATGGTATCTAGTGGCTCCCCCCATCCTCTGATTGCCAGCTGCCCCATACCATTAAAGTTTCCTTGGTGTCTAGTGGCCCCCCCCACCTTTCAATTGCTGGCTGCCCCACATCATTAATGTTTCCTTGGTGTCTAGTGGCACCCCCCACTCTCTAATCACTGACCACCACACACCATTAATGTTTCTCTGATGTCTAGTAGCACCACCCACCCTCTGATCACTGGCCCAATACCATTAATGTTTCCTTAGTGTCTAGTGGCAACCCCCCACCCTCCGATCACTGGCCCCATATTTTCTGATGTGCTGCCCTCATCTGAATCTCATTCTTAACTCAAGTGACTGACAACTCTGCACTTGCTCCGGTCCCATTTCTTACTCTTAGGTTAGCAAGCAATGTGAGAAGGCAGTAGGGAGGGCCGGGGGTATACTGGGATGTACAGGGAGAGGCATCAGCAGCAGAAAACAGGAAGTTGTTATCCATCTGTACAGACAGTTGGTGAGACCCCATCTGGAATACTGTGTCCAGTTCTGGAGACCCCATCTCCGCAAGGACATAGACAGGATAGAGGCAGTCCAGAGGAGGGCAACTAAAATGGTGCAGGGTCTGCAAGAGAAGCCGTATGAGGAGAGACTAAAGGAGCTTAATATGTATACCCTTGAGGAAAGAAGGGAGATGGGGACATGATAGAAACTTTCAAGTACCTCAAGGAATCAACAAAGTCCAAGAGGGTAGCATCTTTCAGAAAAAGAGACTTGCAAGAACAAGGGGACACAATTTAAAGACAGAAGGAGGGCGGTTCAGGGGCAATGTGAGGAAGTACTATTTCACAGAGAGGGTAGTGAATGCATGGAACAGCCTTCCTGAGGAAGTTGTGGGGTCTAAAACTGTGGGAGAATTCAAGAATGCATGGGACAGACATAAGGCAATTCTTGTGGGGGGCAGGAAGATAAAGGCTGTTGGTTAACTAGGCTCTGCGGCCTATCCTGTAGGTAGGGAAATGGGCAGACTAGATGGGTCTAGCGGTCCTTATCTGCCGTCAAAGTCTATGTTTCTATGTTTCTATGTTTCTTTACATTGTGTGGTAGTCATGGAGACTGTCTCCATGACTACCGCTCAATGTAAAGACTAAGAAATGGGATGGGAGTGATCATGGAGCTGTCAGTCACTTGACGTGAGATTCAGATGAGGCCTGCATATCAGGAAATATAGGGCAAGTGATAGGAGAGTGGAAGTGCCACTAGACACCAGGGAAACATTAAATTTATGGGACAGCCAGCGATCAGAGGGTGGTGGTGTCACTAGACCCCAGGGAAACATTATTTGTGAGAGGCAGATGGTCAGAGGATGGGAAGGGGTTCCACTAGATATCGGGGAAACATTAAAATATTAGGGGACCAGAAATCAGAGGGTGGGGTCACCACTAGACACAAGGGACTGGAAATCATTATATAATATTTAAAAATATGGGGCTGGCGATTCCAGACTGACATTTTGATTTCAGACATTCGTTCCACAGTTCGGTGACTCTTTGAATTGCAGAATGATATCATAAATTGTGGATTAATGTATTAAACAGTCAAAAGAAATTCCACAGAACCCCTGACAGTGATAATTTCTGCAGAATTTTGCTCCGCTGTTTAATACATTAATCCACATTTCACACATTTATTCCACTGTTCTAAGTTGGAATTTCCATGAAAATTGCCAAAATTATTTCTGAACTTTCACGGAAGTGAAAGTCTGATGTTCGTGCAGAATCCACCAGTAGCAGATATTTTTCATACAGCACTATAAATATGCAGTAAGGCACAATGGGGTGTGCACTGATTTGAAAACCACACTTCCAGGGTTGTAGGTAGGCCCAAGCCCAAGGGCTGACTGCCACCTACCCCTGGAAGTATGGTTATCAGAGCATAAAGCACACCCCCAGAGTCTCTTATACCACTTATAAAAGGGGCATCTTAAGTACCCTGGCTTTGTAATGAGCCTGCATACAGAGCGGTTTGACCAAGCGAGCAATTGACTGGTCAGTTTTAAAACTAACTATTCAGTTATTCTGTTGGCAATTAGCACCCACCCCCCAAGAGAACATAGTTATTCTTTCAGTGTTTACTTAAATTCATTCAGGGAATCCCTGCTTACCGAAGAGAGGAGATGCTCAGCAGTGCTGCTGACTGGAGTGTCAAGACCCCGATTACATGACAGTCTTGCCGGCAGCATGCTACCATCTATGGTAGCATATTTCAAGAGAGTACCGCTGTTCTCTGTGAGTGAAAGGTGGAGTTGACAGAGCCAATGGTTTTTAATGCTTGGTGCACTGTCAGTTCTGTAAAACTTGTAATAGCTTATTAAGAAGTTTATTTAACAGTTGACTTTGTGGCAAGGTGATTACAGCTAATATATATACAGGTATATCTATGTATTATTTTCAACTACAGTAAAGTGTGGTCAACTGAGCATGTGTTGAGTCTGGTGCTTCAAGGCTAAGAATGGAGACATAATTTGAAAAAAAAAATAGTATGTAGCGTACCATCAAAAGCCCTCCCTAATTAATTATTTGGTTTACTGTGCATATATTAATGTGTTATTCATATGCCAGGCAACATACATTTATGGTTGTGGTTGGTTGGTTGGTTGGTTGATTGGCTGGGTGGGATAAAATGCAGTTGTTTAATTTTTAAACATTCTGGAGGCAGGCACATGGATTTTGAGAATGTTCTGCGTACTGTTAGGCAGGCCTTGTTTTTCACAGTGCATTATGTTCCTATAATGCACTAGTTCTAGTCAATCAGGAAGCAGAATTTTTCCTGCCCATTTCGTAGTAAAACACAACCCCATGCTGGTTGCAAAAGGAGTATGATTTAATACTGCTCAAGTGCAGATGAGTGAAAGCACAACACAAACCCTGGCACTTCATATACTAAGAATAATACTTTGTTAGTGGGGCAATGGCCTACATTCATGAACTTTACCATATGCAGTAACTCTACTTTCCTTTGCCCCCAACTAACCTGATTCTGAAATCTTCCATATTGTTCAGAGGTATATTGCTGAGTCTAGTTAGTTAAAGGGGAACAGTCAGCACCAAGGGCTTCACATTTAAGTGTGGGGAAGGGGATGGTCCCAGTGAGAACTTTGAGTGCAAAAACATTTTGGTATACTTAGTGTTTACTGTAGTATAGTAGATAATATCAGAATAATTTTGCTTAGTTCTAGGCAGACTTTTTCTGTTGCTGCAAATCCTAGACTCCCCTGCAGTTGACATCAGAGCATCAGAGCAGTAGGCTGCAGTGGGAGCTTCAGATAGTCTGCAGTGCATGTTACACACTCTATAAGCTCTGTTCTTTTGTTTGCTGATCCTGTTGTCATACTAATACTAACATACTAACGTACTAATTGCCAGCAGATTAGGCCTTACGGTCTAGCGAGTCTGCTCGAACCTCAGATCCCTAGTTGGGTGCCGAGGCCCTCCCCCCATGTCTTCCAGAAACCCCGATCATCCATCCTCACCCCTACCAGGGCCAGGCCATCATCTGATATATCTGCTTTCTGTGTCTGTCCCACCCTATCTTGAAGCCCTCCACTGTGGATATCTGAACCAGCTCGCCAGGCAATGCATTCCAAGGGTCCACCACCCTCTCAGTGAAAAACCTCCTCCTCTTTTCCCCCCTCACCCTTCTACCTTCCAACTTCAAACCATGCCCTCTGGTGATACCTCCCTGCTTTAGTCTAAAGATCCCCTCCATGTTTACCCTATTTATTCCCTTGAGGTACTTGAAGACCTCAATCATGTCCTCGCTGTCTCTTCAATCCTCCAATGAAAACAGGCCGAGCTCCTCAAGTCTGTCCTCATATGTCAAATCCCCTAGTCCTCGTATCATCTTAGTTGCCCTCCTCTGTACCCTCTCCAGGAGCTGTATGTCCCTCTTCAAGTGTGGTCTCCAGTACTGTACACAGTACTCAAGGTGTGGTCTAACCAGTCCATTGTACAGTAGTAGAATCACTTCCCTGCTCCTAGAGGTGATCCCCCTTAGGATGCATCCCAACATCCTGTTTGCCTTGCTAGCCGGTCTCCTGCACTGCTCAGAGTTATTCATACATGCATCCACCATGACCCCTAGGTCTTTTTCCCCTGTTGAGGCCTCCGGCGCCTCCCCTCCCAGGGTGTACCTGTGTTGAGGGTTTCCCCACCCAAGATGTAATACCTTGCACTTGGTGATTTTGAAATTTAATTTCCATGTGTGAGCCCAGCTTTCCAGGGTGTCCAGGTCCCCTTGCAGCGCCAACCTCTCCTCTTCCCCCTCAACTACTGCCCCCATCTTGGAATCATCATCGAAGAGACTAATTTCACACCCTATACCCTCCCTGATGTCCTATATATATGCATTAAACAGGATCAGACCCAAGACCGAGCCCTGCGGTACCCCACTACTGACCTCCCTAGGATTCAAGAGCTCCCCACTGACCACTACTCTCTGGGTGCATCCAGCTAGCCAGTTTTCAATCCATCTGACCATCAAAGGACCTACTCCCAACCCTGTCAGTTTCTCCACCAGACCATTGTGGGGAACGGAGTCAAACGCCTTGCTGAAGTCCAAGATTAATACATCCACAGGCTTTCCCCTGTCCAGTTCTGATGTTACCCATTTTAGAACTCCACAAGATTGGTTTGACATGATCTACCTGGCACAAACCCATGTTGCCGACTATCCAGACCTCCCACCTTCTCCTTGTACTACCTGGGCTATGAACAGTCACAGAGGACTGTTCTTAATCGCTGGAGAAAAGCAGACCCAGAAAACATCTGACTAGAGATTATAAAAGTTCTGACATGCACTGCAAGCTATTGAATTCCTCATAGTAACCTACTGTTCTGATGTCAGCAGCAGGGGATTCTGATATTTGTAGTAACAGAAGATGTCAACCTAGAACTAAGCAAAATTAGTCTGTTACAATGTAATACAGTAAACACATTAAACAAGAATGTTTTCGCTTACAAAATACCACATATGGAGCAGCCCCACACATGAGTGTTGAGCCCTTAGTGCTGACTGTTCCTCTATAAGGCACAGTAATGTGGTATTAACACTGAAGATAACATTAGCACTGGAAGTAATGTTTGTGAACATAGAGCAAAGAGCCATGTTTTGTGCACATATCCTTCATGCTACATACAGAGAAACTGAAAAAAAATATAGAAACTTAAGCTGAAGTGTGTCTGAATAAGTTGCCCCGGAAGTGCAAGGAGCTCTTTAATCCAAATTAAGTGGCTGTGACTGTGAGACCTGAACTCCCCCACGCTCTTCCCTCCTCTTTCCTGCTACCCTCATTCTAACCTGCACCCTTGCCTCTCCTCTCTTCTTGCTAACTAATACTCCCCTAGTAGGCTTCAGGTCCCCACCTCAGCACTTTCCCACAGTGCGTCTAGTACTCCTTTATGACTACACTCTTTAGCACTTAAGACAAAAGAACTGCTGCCCATCAAGTTCTTGCCTCATTGCATGTAGTATTAGTTAATTATTTTACAGACTATATCACCCTCTGTTCCCTACCTGATTGGCTCTAAATCCTGTAGATTATGAAGTTGTTCACTAAACAACCTGTCAGCCTAGCCTGCTATAAATTATGTATCTGTATATTTTTACTTATGTAATCCCTGTTATTGTAATTATATAACCTCTGTAACCTGATGTACTCATGTCTTTCTAGGCATAGAACCTCCTTGTATCTGCTTATGTACTTGTAACCATTGTAAATGATGTAATGCCCACGTATTACTATGACGTGGATCCTATGTAAAACAGCCTTTGGCTCAAAGTTACTTCCTAGAAATAAATAAATAAATAAATAAATACATACATAAATAAATAAATAAATAAATAAATGAACGAACTGAAACTCGCAAAAGAGTTGAGGCTGCAGGATGAGCAATCACTGGGGTTGCTTAATTTTTTATCCTCTTAAATGTGATCTTTTTGCAGTCTTAACAGTTTTGTCTCTCAATCCTGGATTGGAATAGAGTCAAATTTCCCATGGCATAAGAACTGTGTATGTGATCATTTTTTTTTTCTGGTTCATTCTTTTTGGATTGTTACATACTTACCATACTGGGAGGAGTTTGGGCTAGTTGGGGTGGAAGTGGAGGTGGGGATACTCTCTAAGCTGCGACCTACCCAATGTGATCTCGACCCAGGACCAACTCGGCTTTTGGTTGGACGTTTGGATCTATTGGGACCTGTGGTTGCTGAGATCATCTGGAGTTCCTTGAGGAGTGAGATCTTTCCACAGGCTTTGAAGGAGTCCTTGGTTAAACCCCTTTTGAAAAAGCTTTCTCTGGACCCAGACTGTCTTAGCAACTACAGGCTGGTGTAGAACCTCCCATTGTTAGGGAAGGTTATTGAAAAAGTGGTGGCCGTTCAGCTTGAGAGACACCTCACCTCACCTCTTCCTCTTCCTATGACCCATTTCAGTCTGGTTTCTGGGTGAGGCATAGCACGGAGACTACACTGGTAAGGGTGTTGAATGACCTCCTGATGGTGAGGGATAGGAGAGATTGTATGATCCCAGTGCTTCTAAACCTCACTGCAGCATTTGATACCATGCATCATGAAGTGCTGCTTGACCGCTTGTGGTACTGGTGTGGCCTGTCTGGCAAGGTCATCTGCTGGTTTAGGTCATACCTAACAGACAGAGTGCAAAGGGTAATGATGGGAATTGCCTCATCTGCCCTGAAGCCTCTTTGCTGTGGAGTTCTGTAAGGTTCGGTCTTGTCGCTCTTGTTGTTCACGGCATATATGCTGCCACTGGGGGACATTATCAGGTGATACGGACTGGGTTTTTACTGTTATGCAGATAATACCCAGTTGTATCTGTCCTGTGCACCCAATAGCCAGGTTTCAGTTGCAATGTTTAACAACTGCCTCGAGGAGTTCCAGTTGTGGAAGGCTCAGAACTGGCTCAGACTAAACCCAGACAAGACTGAGGTGCTGGTAGTGGATCCGTGTCACCAGGGAGGAGGAGTGGGTGTGGGGACAATCTCTGACCTAATGTTAGGAGGTGTTCCTCTGGTCCCCCCAGACAGGTGAGGGATTTGGGTGTGATTCTGGGTGATGGACCAACCACGGATGTCCAGGTGTCAGCCATCATCAGGAGTGGTTTTTGTCATCTACGGAATATTGCTCGAATCTGATTCCTGATTTGCCCTGATGACCTGCCCACACTAGTACATGCCTTTGTCACCTCCAGATTGGACTACTATAATGCCCTGTGTGTAGGGTTATCTGGAGGCAACTGCCACAGACTGCAGCTGGCGCAGAATGCAGTGGCAAGATTATTGATGGGAGCAAGAAGATCTGAGCATATTACTCCTGTCCTCCGCAAACTGCACTAACTGACGGTCAGGTGGAGGATTATCTTTAAGATAGGGCTCCTGACCTACAAAACCTTACACAAGGGGAAGCCTGTCTATCTACAAGATCTCCTTGTCCCCATCACCCCTCCCAGGCACTTTATTCTGCCGGGGGAGCCCTTCTTGAGGTTCCCAGGGTGAGGCTGCAGTGCTCAAGAGATAGGGCATTTTTGGTTGCCGCGCCCACCCTGTGGAAATCTTCACCTGAAAATTTGAGGAGGGTTCCCTCAGTGGAAGCCTGTAAGAAGGGCTTAATAACATATTTATTCCTGCTGGCCTTTTATGATTAACTGCTGACTGGAACTGTTGGAATTACTGTAATTGAATTTTGGTTTTATTAATGTGTTTATTTTATTGTTGTTGTTTGTACAGTGCCCAGACTCTGTGGAAATGAGCGCTTAATAAATGATTTATCTATCATATCTATCTTATCTTTTTGGTTAGGCAAGAAAATCAAAATAGCTGGCCAGCCCGGTGGCGCTGAGGGTTGAGGCGCTGGACGCCACACTCGCTACGCCGGCAACCCGGGTTCGGGAACGAGCTGGGGCCGTCGGGGGTTGACGGGGGTGGAGAAGACTGAGCGTCCGTTAGACTGCTCTCCTTCTCCAGGGTGGAGCGGGGATGCCTTGCTGTCTCACTGGCTCCTAGTGGTGGCTGGAGGCTACAGCAAGTCAGGGGCAGAACTTGTGGGATGTGCTGTGGCAAGGCAGCTAGGAAGGGAGTGCGTCTTGGGAGTGCACACTCCGGTCCTGGCGTCATTACGCTCCTGAACTCAGAGTAGAAATGATGAAAAATCTTGCAGGTTACATGATGGTTGACAAGCTGCCTTCCGCCCGGCTTCTGCCTGGATGCTCCCCGGAACTGGATAACCCCTTCAGATCCCGTGGCGGTGGTCGTGTGCCCACCACGGTAAACAGATCGCTGTGATGGCTGGAAGGTAAGGGGGGTTGAGCTTGGGATGGGGGGCAGACTGGGAGGTGATGTTGGTCAGGCCGGACTGGGGGGGGATCCATTGGTAACACCCCCCCAGCCGCAGAGGAAACTAGAAAAAATATATAACAAAACAAACAAAAAAAATAGCTGAATCTGAGTAGTTTGTGTTTAAAATATAATCATTTAAAACAAGTATAAATCCTTGAAAATGACTAAACTTTCAGAAAGCTCATACACCTTCAGTTTAAACTGTATGCAAAAGGTCTACTTCTTCATTACAAAGCCTTCAAAGTAAGCACTCTAGCGCTACTTGGATAACTTTGTCAGCTCTTTTATTTATTTATTTAGCTTTTGTTGACCGGGTAAGTGCACTAGACAAATCCTGCCTATTTTCAGGCACGACCTGGGGAAGGGGGATACAGATGAATGCCAAATGACCTTAGATTAAGCTGTTGGTGGTATTTTTAGTGAATGAGGGAAATTTGGCCAGGACACCAGGGAAATTCCCCTACTCTTTTCGATAAGTGCCATGGGATCTTTAACATCCACCTGAACTACCACCAATCCAGGCAGATGGGACCTCGGTTTAATGTCTCATCCGAAAGACGGCACTTCAGAAGTGCAGCACCCCTCTCATGCTGCACTACAGTGTCAGTACTGGGATATTAACCCAAGTGCCAGATGTGGGAACTGAACCCACAGCCGTCTGATCTCCTGGCCTCAGAGGCGAGCGTGCTACCTACTGAGCCACTGACAATGGTAATTTTGAGTTACTTTGTCAGCTACTTCAAGTTTCTGACAATCTGAGCATTATATTTTCATTATGATTCTACTACTGTTCCTTCAAGTAATTTACATCTTTTTTCCTCATTTGGTGCTTGGTTTTCCGTTATGAGGCATTAAACGGTTACAGTATTGACTTTTGGTTTGAGTTAACTTTGAGACCAATATTTACCAGATGTAAATGTGATGAAAAGCATCTTTACTCAGAAGGTAGTGCTCCGTAGCCTCACTGACAGCACATAGCACAACCAGCTAACTAGAGTGTTCTATTCAAAGTCTTTATAGTCAACGTTGCCGTCACGGTACAAGAAATTATGAATATAGATAAAGCAAGTAGAAAGATACCTTCCATGCATAGATTTCTGAAAGCTGTTTATTCTTGTTTCTCTGGAGTCCAGCAATCACTTTAGCTTCAGACAAATAGTACAGTACCTTTGCCAAAGAATACTGAATATACACTGAATCAGTAACAGATGCTCTTACACAAAGCACCTAAAACTGCCCTTCTGTGAGTTTCATAGGCTGGATTCTTATACTGGCACACCTGAGTTTAAGTATCTCTCATGGTGAGAGAGACTGTCACCAGTGGTAGAGCCAGTCACAGGCTAATGACACGTGGTGTTTGTGGCAATCAGTAGGCATGAACTTTGGCTCGCCTGGTGAACTGCTGAATCTACAGACCTGCTGACCACCCCATGCAAGTGGATGCAGAAAAACTGGCTCATCACTGTCCACAATAAGAACCACACTCTTGTATCACGTATTAGAATTTAACACACACCCGAGTTGTTGGATGGCACATGGTAGCCATCCAACAATGAGGGTGTGTGTTAAATTCGAGCTAACGCACTGCACCCCATCTTTTATTTTGTTTAATTTAAGGGGCCGTGTTTTTTCACCTAGGAGGCAAGGGATGTTGGCTGGTGATGGGCGCTGGAGACAGGCAGTAGGAGGGACTACTTGGGGGCCTTGCGGCTCTTGACGCTTCTCTCTCATCTGGCCCGACACAGAGTGCGAATATGCAGCTCCACTTGTGGAGACTGCAGATGAGAGTCGCAAAAGTATTAAAAAAAAAAAAAAAAAAAAAAAAAACAGGGCAAATTATTGCAACAGCACAGATCCCAACCACTCGCTGTTCTCGGAACTGCCGAAAGTATCACTCAAAAATCTCTTCCGGTTTACCGGCTCCTGAGGCGAGTGCTTTTGTGGGAGGAAGTTGATGAGGGAAAGTGCTTTGTGGCGGTCGCGAGCCACAGTATGGCTTATGCATTTTTACATTAAAAGGTTCCGTGTATTAAAAAATGCTGTAATACACATTTAATACACGGCTTTTTCAGTGGGAAAAAACGTGACCCGTTAATTAAAGCTTTATTATTATCAATTTATTTAACAAAACTTTTTAATATTGTTTAGCAGCTGTTTTTTTTTGCTCATGTTATGTATGTATCAGCTAAGAAAACAACTTGACAAAAGATTAAGAAATATGGGAGTCTGCACTTGAAAACTTTGACTGGCAACAATTGTTTTGTTAATGCTTATGCTTTGTACCGTGCCACTGCTGCTTACTTCCAAACTGAGAACTTATATTTGCCATATTTTATAGTTGCTGTATTTTAGCTAAGCAGTCCTAAAGCCAGTAGACATGCAATTGCTAGCACAAGCCAGAGTGAGTTAAAGATCTACATGAAGCTCTAGTGGGCATATTTTTGTGAGTACTAGGAAAGAAGAATGGCTGATGTTAATGGTAGCTGTCCCAGTAATGATCGGTTTACTCCTCTGTGGATGAGAGTTATCCTTAAGATGTATCATAAACTGTTTTGGATTTTAGGACTAAAAGGCAAACTACAGAGTAGGGAGCTCCAGTGGGTAGGGCACAGACTTGTGAACTTGAGGCCTGTGGCCTTCCACAAACAAAGTCAGGTCAGAGCTGATATGGCTGTGGAGAGCTTTTGGGATGCTTTTACCCATTATTTCTAATGAGTTTGCACAATGCAGATCTGCTAACAAGCAGTTTCAATGTGGTCTTCCTTTTACACATTTTTGCAATGTATTTTCCTAGAATAAGCCTGCTAATTGCTATATATTTAGCCTGGATAGTTCACAGAAGAAATGGCATCTTATTTTCGGGTGGCAGAGCACTGGCAGTAGGATGCTGGAATGTGTCATACATAGGCACGAGCTGTGTGCAGGTGATAACGTCCAGTGGCCATACACCTCAGGCACTCGCATGTGGAGCCATTGTCCCAGTGCCATTGCTCTGCTCAGTGCGGGTGATGCTGTACCCACTCACACAGGTCCCAGAACAGGCATGTTACAGCCAGCCTCCCATTAGTTTGTACAACTGGGGAACCATGGATGCACTATCCACAGCCTGGAGCATACACTGCAAATGGCATTGCAGGATATCACACCCCATGGCACCCAGAATATCTCAGCAGTTTGGAGGGTGGCATATTACACAGGGGAACAGGGGAGAGTGTGGGCCTGCAGAGGTGTATGACAGCAGGAAGATACAGCATCGACAAGGCATGCATTGGAGGTATGTCAATTCCCTCTTGCGGTTTGCCAAGGACATACACACAGCTGCATACACTGGTGGGTCCACAGCTTACGTAGTGCCCAAATGCATGGTACAGACACTTGGGTCATTCCCGAGTGCAGGTCTCCAGCCCAGGTCCAGTGTAGTTGGTGGTTGGCTATGGCAGGGTGTGGAGGGCAGTGCCAGTCTCCGCAACAGATTGGATATGGGGGAGCAGAGGTGTCTACATACCAAGGCAGTGGGTGGGGGTGCTCTATGCTATGGATCTGGACTGTGGTTTCCTCTGGTTCATTTGGGTCCAGGGAGGCCCTCCACTATGGAGCTCTTTGGGGATGGAGTTGGATCGATCGGGGATGAGAGGGGGTACCTCTAGTCCACCTGGGCTGCCAGGCTGCTGTGCATCTGGGTGCACTTCCACAGCTCGCCTGTGGGTGGATGGCTGGGTTAGGCCAGCTATTCATTGCCTAACTGTGGGCCACACTGCTTTGGACTGCAAGGGGCACATTGCCATCAAGTATGCCGCAGCGTAGCATATGCATGGAAACACATCCTCAACTTGCACGGCATATTATTTGTGTGCACCCTGGCCCGTTCTCTTGTGGCCAGTGAATCCCACACATTTGAATATCACACTGCAGTGCATTGTTGGAGTTGTGCAGCACATCTCCCTTTTCTGCCGGGATGCATTACGCATCTTCTTTGAATATGCGGGCCATGAACTAGGCTACCCTGAAGAAATACATTATCAAAATGGTAAAATCATGGCCCCACTGAAAACAAGATATTGCATCTAATCTGGGACAGCCTGAGTAAATACATTGCAAAAATGTGTAAATGAAGATCCCTATGACAGCGAGATGAGCATTTCCCCTGCACTATCCAGGATACAAAATATATATGATCAGAAATATTTAAAGGAAATCTACTCTGAACTGAACTTCACTGTGTTCACTGACATAAACAAGTTTCTTTATGGTTTTGTAACATACTGTATTGGAATGCAATATTTATTTTGAATGTTGTGGCCATGAGGATGGTGTGTACAGTGTGTGTGTGTGTGTGTGTGTGTGTGTTTGTGTATCCAGGATACAAAATATAGGATAAGAAATATTTAAATGAAATCTACTCTAAACTGAACTTCACTGTATTCACTGACATAAACAGTTTCTTGTTTTGTAACATATTAGAATGCAGTATTTATTTTAAATGTTGTGGCCATGAAGTTGGTGTGTGTGTGTGTGTCTGTGTGTGTGCTTGTTTGTGTGTGTTTGCTGTAGCTCAATATATTTTTTTCCCAAAAAGCATATTAGAAAATGCCTGCTGATTGCTACATATTTAGTCTGGGTATTTCACTGAAGACCTGGCAATTGTCTGAGACAGTGCTTATCAGGTAGTTTTAGAGGTTAAAAAACTGCTAATTATAGATTTTCTGGGAAAGGGATGACATTTATGAAGTCTGAATCTTTCTTGAAAGACAATACATTCCCACTTGAAACTAGTAGTACAAAGCTGTTTAAATGTTAAGTATTTAAATGTGCAGGTTGTTGCATTCTGAAGGGGGTAAACAAATCTCCAGTTTAATACAGAACCAACATTTAACAAATATTTAACAAGCTGCTTCAGTTTCCTAGTGGCATCTGATAAGCAGCTTGGAGTTATGTCTCCAACATTCTTAACAGAAAGAAGGGAGTATTTTATTTCAGTAGGCATGGAAGGATACATTGAAAAGTTCAAAACATACTAAGAATGCCAGCAGAATAGGCTCAATGGTCTATCAAGTCTGCTCGAGAGTCAGTACCCTGAGTGGGCACCGCAACCATCCTCTTGATTACTCTCCCTCTCCCCCTTCCCTGGCCAGGGTTCCCCTCACCCAAACCAGTGACCCTCTTCTTCACCCCTCTCCTGTACCGGTCCCAGCCTCTCTTGAACCCTTCCACCGTGGACACTTCCACCAATTCCTCAGGCAGTGCATTCCGTGGATCTACCACCCTCTCAGTGAAGTATCTCCCCCTCCTTTCCCCCAAGTCTCTCTCCCTCCAGCCTCCAACTGTGCCCCCTCATGGCCCCTCCCACCTTCCTCTGAAAGATCCCATGAAGGCACACCTTATTTACCCCTTTCAGATACTTGAAGACGTCGATCATATCCCCCCTGTCTCTCCTCTCTTCCAGTGAGAACAGGTGGAGCTCCTCAAGTCTCACTTCATAGGTCCCGTCTCCCCCAGGCCCTGGGTCATCCTGGTTGCCCTCCTCTGAACCCTCTCTAGGAGTAGAATATCATTCTTGAGGTGTGGGCACCAAAGCTGTATGCTGTACTCAAGGTGCAGTCTGACAAGGGAATTGTACAGTGGCAGGATCACCTCCCCACTTCTCAAGGTGATCTCCCCGGGTGATACAGCCCAGCATTCTATTTGCCCTTGTTACGGCCCTCCTATGCTGTTCAGAGTTGTTCCTTTTGGCATCCACCAGCACCCCCAGGTCCTTCTCCCCACTTGAGACCTGCAATATGCCCCTTCCTGGGGTATACACCTGACCCGGGTTACCTTGCCCTAGGTGAAGCATCTTGCATTTCATCCTGTTGAACCCTAGCTTCCAGGTACGTGACTAATTTCCCAGAACATCTAGATCTTCCTGCAGGGCAACCCTGCCCTCCTCCTCCTCCACCACTGCTCCCAGCTTAGAGTCATCCACAAAGAGACTCATTTCACTCCTGATGCCTACCCTGATGTCAGAGATGTAGGCATTAAACAGGAGCGGTCCCAGAACTGATCTCTGTGGGACCACACTGATTACTTCCCTGGGAGTCGAGGCTACACCCCCCCACCACCTGCTGGGTATGACCAGATAACCTGCTTCCAATCCGCCTGACCATCCTAGCCCCCACCCCCATCTTCCCCAATTTATCCAGCAGACCAGTGTGGGGGGACCATGTCAAATGCCTTGCTGAAGTCCAGGAAGATGACATCAACTGGTCTGCCCTGGTCAAGTGCTGCCATCACTCATTTGTAGAACTCCACAAGGTTAGTTTGACACGATCTGCCCAGGATGAAACCATGCTGGCGATTGTCCAGGAATTCCTGTTCTGCCGAGAACACCTCTAGCCTCTCCTTTACTATGGTCTCCATCAGCTTTCCCATCACCGATATCAGGCTGACTGGTCTGTAGTTCCCCTGCACCTCCCTCAATCCCGCTTTATGGATGGGAACAATATGTGCCTCCTTCCAGTCCTTTGGCATCCTCCTTGTCTGTAGAGAAGCATTAAAAAGGGCCACCAGTGGTTCGGCCAGGTCATTACTCAATTCCCACAGCACCCTCGTATGAATTCCATCAAGACCTGGTGACTTATCCTTTTTTAGGGACCAGAGAACCACCCACACCCTCCCAAAAGGAATTTCCCCATCCGTGCTTCCACCTCCCTCAACTGAGCCTGCTCCCCCCCATATGATTTAGTTTCCTCATCCCCCACTGTAACAAGAGGTACCCTGACATGTGATTTCCTGCCTCATCCCCCACATCCCTGTTGCCGGCTCCCCTCCACCTGCCTAGTAAAAATCAATGCAAAGAATTCATTGAGCACCTGTGCTTGTTCCCCTGCCTCCACCGTCCACCCCCCCCATTTCCAATCTACTGACCTGTCATTTTACTTTCCTCCTCTTCCCTATATAATGAAAGAACCCTTTCTTGCCCTTCCTGATCTCCTGTGCCAATTTCCGTTCCATTCTCGCTTTGCCCCCCCCACCACCATGTGTTCCACGATACTCCATTTTCCAGTTACAGACAGCAAGATGGCTGTAGGCTCCACCCACAACCATACAAATGAAAAATGGGTGGAAAATATAATTGGCCATTTTTTGGGGGGGGGGGAGTGGGAACTTTTCAATGTCCATACAAAATTTAGCATTCTGTGCTAATTGTAAATGTTAAAACAATCTCTCCCTCAATTAGCAACAGTAGTTTTGCACACAGAAAAAACACTTTGGGCCAGATATTCAAAACTTTGCCCTGAGGCAAAATTAGCACTGCCCAGTGGGCAAACTTAGCCCGGAGCACAGAGCACGCTATATTCAAAAGGAATAGCCCAGGGCAAACAGCTTCCGAATATGGCATGGTAATGAGGCCATGCAAACTGGTCTGGGAGTGCAGGGCAAAAATAGCCCTGGAATAAGACAGCACTGAATAAAGCAACCAGGAAGTGCAACCCACAACAACAACACAGTACACAGCAACATGAGGGCAGGTACAGACGAACTACGTGGCCAATGTGTGTGCCAGCAAATGCATGGACTCAGTACAGCTGCAGGAAGCAGCAGATGTGAAAGAACAGTGATCAAAACTGTATAATATTCCCCGTACCGTTAGCGCCGCACTAACACATTAGCGTGGCATTAGCGTGGAGCTAAGCAGTTAGCCCGGAGCAAACACGTTTGCCCGGGCTAAAATGTGCCATATTCAAAAGTGCCATGCAAATGAGCCTACTTACGTAGTCTCTGGGCAAACAACCGGATTAGTATCTCATTATACCCTGATTTGCATGCAGTTTGCCCAGCGTTACTGCAGAGTCCCACAGAGCCACCTGTAGGTCAGTCTGGAAGTACAGAGGCTGACCAGGTCCAACCGCAGCTCCACCTGTAGGTCAGTCTGGCAGTGCATGATGATAGCTGCAGGCTACATGTAAACAGTACAGCATAGCATAGCATATTATACCCCAGGGGACAGGACACCATAGGGACAGGTGGTGGTGGTGCTGCATGCAACTGTCACATTGTAGGGCATGCTACAGTGCACAGCAGAAACTACAGTAGCAAGGGGGCCAGTAGTGCGTGGACACAGCAATGCCTATGGTGTGTAGGGCAGTGATGATGACTGCACTATACACAGTGAGGCCCAACCTGCGGATGTTTCCTGACACTGGACATTACTGTTACGCTGTTGTGTGACCCACAGATGCAGCACCTGTGGCATGGATGCTCACAGTGACATGTACATTTCTGGCTTTGTGTGCTATGGCAGTTGTACAGCTGTGAGGTAATGTGGCCGGGGGGGCATATATTATCCGAAAGGTACACTGGTGTTGGGGTATTCCCAATACTGACCCATGTACACTGCATGATGTGTCCCAGCCTTGTGGCCACACCTGATCTGTAGCACAGCCTCGCCACCCATATATGCTCCCCTCAACATCCTCCATGCCCACAGTGCTGCATGTGTGTGCTGGCATCTGTTGGTGTCTACGGAAGTGTGGTCCACAGGTGTGTGCTCTATGGCCACACTGCGATGCTGTCCACTGGTGGCAGGGTCACCACTTACTGCCTGGCATGGCTGGGACTGGTGACAGATGATGGCATCATTGTGATGCCATCAGTTAGCAACATGCTTCCTCTATGTTTGGCTTTATCTCATGTCATATTTATTTGTTAGGGTCGCGCAAACCCGCGCTAAACCCGCGCCAAAGCGCCCGGCGCAAAACCATGATGTCGCACAAAGCTGATTGCCCAGGATTAAGACCAGCTTTTCCTGGGGCGTAATGTGCACCGGCGGCTAAGTGTCGCTAAGTCGCGCAAACCACTTAGCGCCGGGCGCTAGTCGCTGAATATAGCATTGCCCCGTATTCATGTCAGTTTGCCCCTGCATACATTTATAATTTTGCCCAGCGCTAATGCAGTTTGCCCACGCTTATTTGGCCTTTTGAATATGGCAGACCAGCTTAATCCACGCTAACTATGCAGAAATGTTTTTGCCCAGCGCAAAGTTTTGAATATCTGGCCCTTTGTGTCTAATTCTTGTGCAAAAAAGTGCCACATTTGTTTGTGTAAAAAAAAAACTTTGCTTAAGATTTCTCTGCATAACTTGCTGATGTTCACTCAGTTTGGGGGAAAAATGGTGTGTGCGTGTGTGTCTGTAATACAAATAAAACAAGTGTGGGTATAAATTTATTAAGGTAACTAGCAATATCTTTGAGCTAATGTTCAAGATGTCAAGATATCACCTATTAAGATACCAAGATTTCACCTATTAGATACATTGAGGATTGTATATGAGCAATCATACACATCAAGGCTATTTTTGATCGCATGGCTTCCGTGGTAACAAGAGACTCTGAGAGTGCAGTTTGAGAGGTCTCGTTATCACAGAAACCACAACATCAAAAATAAGCCTTGTTTGTGTATTGTTGCTCATAAATAGTCTTTTATAGTGTATGGGCAACCATTATTGTGCCACAATGTCCAAAAAACATCCTCCAAAGAACTTTAAAATGCCTTACTGAGGTGTGTTCTCTCCATCGATGGTCAGTTCCAGGCCAGCTCGCACCCATGCATCCGCTTCATCGCACATGCGCAAAGACGTTCGATGTTCTTGTGCTGCACTATTGATGTACTCAGTGCAGCACGACAACATCATGATGCACTCACTGTAGCATGACAACGCTGTTCTAAGTGTGGATTTTCATGCAGAGCAGCATTCTACCATACACTATATCATAACTGATCTGTTGATAACTGAACAATAGCAACAGGGCATACCACATTACCTCATTACAATACTGCCTTGACAACCATTACTTCATTCATTCATTAGAAGCATTCTTTTCATAGAAACACATAAGAAAGCAGTGAATTAAGAAGAAAACCACGTGTTTAGGCCGGCCCGGTGGCACTGAGGTTTGAGGCACTGGACGCCACACCTCGCACCACGCTGGTGACCCAGGTTTGGGAATGAGCCTGGGTTGCTGGGGGTTGGCAGGGGAGGGAGAGGATCGAGCATCCGGAAGACAGCTCTCCTCTCCTGGGAGGGACAGGGGTCCCTATGCGGTGCTCGGCTGACCTCTGGCGGTAGCCAGAGATATAGCAAGTACCAAAGAAGCGTAGTGAAGGGGCGAGGAGTGGCATACGTTGGTGAGGCCTTGATTCCAGGGTACTAGCCACTCCCAGGGAAAAGGGGAAAAAAAAACTTCAGCTCCGTCGGAGACAGAGAACCGGAGCTTGCCCATGATTTTCGGCTGCTGTCCTGGCATCCGACCAACCGACGCAACCAAAGAATTCCGGGTTGTTGGAACCCACCCCGTCCCTGCCTGTAGGGCAAACCGAGGCTACATGGGCGACGGAGGATTGACCAGATAGGAGCGAGCCATAGTGGGATGACTCCAAGGTACTCCCGAGAAGACTGGAGCTGAGGGGAGAGAAGGAGGGAAAAAACAGAAAGTACAAAAAAAAAAAAAAAAGAAAACCACGTGTTTAGAGCTTTATGTATGAAACTTTCAACTCCTGTTGTGTATATCAACTGTGAGATGACCTAATATACAAAATCAGGAATATTGTCTTTCATTGTACTTTATTTATTACTTTGTTAACCGGGTAGGTGCACTGATCCCAGGGACCGTTTTAAAGCATGACCCAGGCCACGAGAAGTGGCGCAGGGTAAATACTAAAACAACACCAACAGACAGCAGAAGAGCATGTACACAATGAAAAATGATTACAAAAGTACATTTCAGTAATACAAATACTGGTAGCAGTTAGAGGACATGATAGTAGGAGCAAGGTATGAACATATCAACAGAGTGCACAGGATGAGCAGCCGCTGGGGTACACTAGAGGCTGGAGAGCAACAGGGTAGGTGTGTGTGGGGGGGTGGAAGGGAAGGGGGGTGGAGCAGGAGGGAGGGAGGTGGGGACAACAGGTAAGCAGAAAAGGAAGGGGGGGGGACTAATCTGGGAAGCAGTGGCAGGTGAATGCCAACAGGAGCCAGTCTTTTATATGAGTCTTGAACTGGCAATAGGTGTTAGTGGTGCAAAGTTCAGTAGGCAGTTTATTCCATAACGAGGGGGCTGCCACAGACAGGGCTCTAGTGCCCATATTCGTGGTTACCCTTGGGATTTTCAGGGGTGGGACACTAGGAAAGCATTGGCAGTGGTGTGAGGTTAGGATGGTGAGGAGGGGTGCAAGAAGGGATTCCTGGCCAGTATGGATGGCAGAGTCAATCAAGCAGTACAGGGTGAGGTCAAAGTGGCCTTGTAGAGGTAGCCATTCTAGTGAGTTGTGGAGAGTATAGTGGTCAGTTGAGAAAGGGTCAAACAGGGTGAAATGACAGGCACTGTTGTAGGCTGTGGAGAGTTTGGCTAAAATGGTTGCAGACGTCCTGGAGTAGATGGGAGAACAGTAGTCCAGGATAAGTAGCAGGTTTCCCTGGGTGATGGCGAGGCGGGCCTCTGGGGTGAAGTAGTGCCGGAATCAGTAGGTAGCACCTAATTTTTGGTGAAATCATGGGACTAGGGAGCTTATGTGCTCTGAGAAGGAGAGAGAGGGGTCAAGCACCACTCCCAGATATTTGAAATTCTTGACCTCTTCAAGGGCCTGACCATCTGAGGATGTGATGATTAGGGGGAGTTAGAGTTGCATTTAGTTAAGAAGGGCTTAGATCCGAACAACATGAATTTAGTTTTTTTGACATTGACCAGAAGGAGGTTGTTTGAAAACCAGTTGTGGGTTGCAGTGTAGTTTTGTGATAGGGTTGCAGCGATGTAGGCAGTTGTCTTTCCACTGGAGAAAAGCACGAGGTCATCGGCATAGAGGAGTGGGTGGCAGCTGAAGCAGTCTGCTGGAAAGGAGTTGATGAATAAGGAGAAAAGGAGGGGGCCCAGGATGGAGCCCTGAGGAACCCCTGTGGGGACAGACAGGGTGAGAGAATGGGCTGGGCCGATGGACACAAACTGGGAACACCCTGTAAGATAGCTCTCAAACCAGGTGGTGACCTCCGGGGAGCAGCCAAGGTGATGTAGTTTGGAGAAGAGGAGGGCATGGTTGACTAAGTCAAAGGCTTCTGAGAGGTCAACGAAGACCGAGTCAGTGGTATTTCCATGGTCCATGTTTGTGAGAATGTAGTTAGTCAGTAGTATGAGGACAGTTGTTGTGGAGTGGTTTTTGAGAAAGCTGTGTTGTTGGCTTCATTGTAGGTTATGTTCACCTATGTAGTCAGCAAGTTGGTGGTAGATGGCTTTTTCTAGTAGCTTGCTTATGTGTGGGAGAATGGAGATCAGGTGATAGTTATCTATAGATTGTGGGACCCCCGGCTTTATGGATGGGGATAACCTTTGTGGTTTTCCAGGAATCAGGCATGGAGGAGGTGGTCAGGTTAAGGTTAAAAATAAAGGTAAGAGGGGCGATGATAGTGGGGGAGATAAGCCTGAAGAAGATGGGATAGTCCATCAGCTCCAAGGGAGCCATGGTTGGGGAGGCTTTTGAGGAGTTTAGCTGTGTCAGATAGTGTGAGTATTTTGAAATAAAAGGGGGGAGGTGGGGACTGGTAGGTGGGCCCAGTGTGTGATGTCGTAGGGGTGCGCGGGGCGTACTTAATCTCTTATGACCTCATTCATGGCTTCCCCGCTTATGAATTCAGATAGCATGTACAAATCAAAAAGGTATCACTGATATCTTATATTAGCTTTATATATAGATATACATATGCAAGAAATAATCCACTGCAGGGTGTGTAGTTGTGTTCTGATTTACACATGCCTTGGTGTGCATTGTGAAGCATGCTGATTGCATTCATCCAGCCAATGCATGCATATATCAACACACAACCACATACCCTGTTGTGGATTATTTATCTCATAAAATTGCCAAAATTGTATTAAAGGGTGTTGTGAGAAATATAAAGAAGTTCAGGTGTGTGGTCATGCATAATCATGTGATCAGTTTTGTCCAATCAGAAGACAATATTTTTACTGACTTTTTTTCACCCATTTGAAATATTTATATATTTAATAAAACTGGGTATATAAAACTGAATAAATCGAACAACTTCATTGGATAAAACACAGCACTTGACCATTGATTATTTACCTAGAAACTGCACAGTTCTTTACTAACCTGCCCAATTTATGTAGCAACAACCTAACTAAATAAAAATGAAACCTGCTTCCATTAAAATAAAATGTGTTCCTCTTTTTAAACACAAAGATCCACAACAAGGTATATGTTTGTTCAAAACAAATGCAGTTCCCAGGTTCATTCAATGGCACGGTGCTTTGTTAAAACCACCTATGCTACCTGGCAACAACTTAACTAATAAACAAAATAAAACCTTTTTCCATAAAAAAAATCATAGAGGATTGTGTATGATCAATCAAGAGGTTTTTGTGGTAACAAAGACCTCAAGAGTGTAGCTCGAGAGGTCTCATTATCACAGAAATCTCAAGATGGGGAAAAAAAAAAGCATTGTATGTGTATGATTACTCATACTCAATCTTTTATAGTGTATGGGCAACCATACATAAGCCTCCCATATCCAAAAGAAAAGTTGTCCATACTAAAGGCGACTTACTTTACCGTGGGCTGTTGTGGTTCTTTCCAGTGCCGGTCATTTCCTGGTCAAGTTCTTATCACCATGGCCACTTCATCACACCTGTATGACATTAGATGATGTTGTGCTGCAGTACTGATGTCCTCAGTGCAGCACAACAACATCATGATGTTGCTCCTGCAGCACAACAATGCTCTTCCAGGCATGGATTTCCATGCAGAACAGAGTTCAACCATACACTATAAAATAATTTCCATTTTAAAAGCAGAATAACACACTTCAGAGCATGGGTTTCTTAAGAATTAATATGCTTCCTGAGTGCATTAAAAGTCACCTGGCAGTTGGCCTCAAGCCTTCTGTTTCACCTGTGGCATGCATTAATCCTCTAGGAAAGCTTGGCAGAAGACACCAGGAGAAAGGACTGCTGTGTGACTGAACTTCTCTACTGGGACTATATTGCCCTCTTTCCCTCCCTTCCCCTCCACCCCGCCACCCAAAGCTAGTTCTATTTTTATAGGCACAGGATTTGACTGACAACAGGAACTTCCTGTTTAGGGGCAGGAAGTGAGTGATCACAGAACCACCAAGGACCCACCATCCTAGAAGGGCAAGAGTAGCTCTCTGGCCCCCTCTAGCTGCTGGAGGTCTGCCTCTGAACAAGTAAGTGGTCTACTGAGAAATATAGGATATTCTTGTCTCAGAACAGGACAATCAGGAGCTTAAAGGGCACACAGGCAGAAAGTAAGGAGAGAGAAAAAAAAAACAGAGGAAAGAGTAAGGATTGCAAACAGTTAAGGGGCCAGAAATAAGACATGATTGGAGTGGTGCAGTGCAGTGGCTGTGGAGCAGCAGTCTTCCGGGAGATGTTCTGGAGGATGCGGTGTTGTCCCATCTGCAGGCACCTCTCTGTGCTGAGGGAGGAGGTTGCTCATCTCCAGGCTGAGTTGGCCAGGATTTGTGGGACCTCCTCTTCCATCCAGGGACCACCATTGCCACTGCCGTTACCTCAGAGGTTGCCAAGAAAGAGGAGCGGTTGGACCACAGTGGGCTCAGGGAGGGTGGGGTGGTGGAACAGAGGCACATCCCTCCAGTTGTACCTCTCCACAATTCCTATGCCATTCTGGCAAAGTGTGGTTCCTCTATGGAGGCACCTACAGTGGAGACCAAGGAGGATGCTGGGAACCTCCACAAAGGAGACCCACAGGAGGGTGGCAGGGACCCTGCAGGGAAGGAAATAACTCCTGGTGGGGACTCCATTGTTAGGAAGGTAGAACTGGGCAAGGAAGGGAGAGGAGGTAAGGTGCCTGCCTGGCGCCATGGCTTGAGGGACAGGAGGCGAATCCTCAGGATTGCCAGAGCAGCTGCACAGGGGAGGGAGCTGGATGTCATTGTCCACTAGGGACAAATGACCTGGCTAAGAAAGGGATTGAGAAGTGCAGGAAGAGTTTGTGGAATTGGGGAGGGGCCTTAGTCAAGTAGCACGCACGGTAACCTTCTCGGAGGTGCTACCCATCTATGGCATAGGAGAGGCTAGGGTGTTCCGTACCATGATATTCAATCAGTGGTTGAAAACTGGTGTGGAGCTCAAGTTTGGCTTCATTGGGACTGGGGTCCACCTGGAGTGATGCAAGCCTATACTGGCATGATGGGCTGCATCTGTCCGGAGGGAACCAGGATCCTAGGTGACAGGTTTAAATGCTTCATTGGCAAGCTTTTAAACTAGCCAAGGGAGGCACTGGAAAGGAGCAGGAAAATCCTAGCCCCCAAACAATCACGGTAGTAAGTGTGGCAAACACCAACATGGAGGTGTCGATAGGGAGAAGGGCAGGGGTAAATGGAGAAAGTGACAAAGGCAAGAAGGACAGGGATGGGGCAAAGGGGGTAAGGCCATCAGGAAATGGAGGGTAATGAGTACCAATGCCCATAGTCTGGGCAACAAGCTCCCTGAGCTGGTGGCCTTAATGGAAGAGGATGCCTGGATATCAGTAGATTCACAGAAACATGGTACACAGAGAACCATGACTGGGATGTTAACATACCAGGGTACATAACCTACAGGAGAGACAGGCAGGGGAGAAGAGGGGGAGGAGTAGCTCTCTATGTAAAGGAAGGGATAAAAGCAACTGAACAAAAGAGTAAACAGGGAGGAGAGGAGGCACTGTGGGTCACCTTGGAGACTGGAAATGGCACCACAATCTGCACAGGGGTTGTGTACAGACCCCCATGTCAGGGGGAAGGAATGGACAAGGATATGATGGAAGGCATTCTTAGAATGGCAGAGAAAGGGGAGATACTGTTGATGGGAGACCTGAATATGCCAGATGTTAACTGGAGCACATTTGCTGCAGCCACATCCAAGAGCTGGGCCATTCTTGACGCCCTACAGGTGTCAGGCATTAGACAGCTAGTTTCGGAACCAACTCATGAGGGAGCAATCTTAGACCTCATACTCTCAAATGGGGGCAGTGAGAGGATCTCAGATCTAGAAGTGGGTTGCCATCTGGGGACAAGTGACCATCAAACAGTGTGGTTCACGTTAAACTCAGCTACAGAGTCAAGCCATACAAAAGTGAGGGTACTGGACTTTAGGAGGGCTGACTTTGTCAAGATGGGAGAGTGCCTCAGAAAAGCACTAGCAAACAGGCTAGAAGGAGGTGTGGAGCAACAATGGGGAATTATCAAAACTACCATCACAGAGGCTACAAGCCTTTGTGTGAAGCAAATAAACAAATCAAAACAAAAAGCCACTATGGTTCTCAAGAGAGGTGGCTGTGAAAGTCAGGAAGAAAAAGATAGCATTCCGGAAGTATAAGGAAACACTGAAGGAGTAGGACAGAGAGCTGTACCAGTTAAGGCAGAAAGAAGCAGGGAGGGAAGTCAGAATAGCAAAGGCCCAAACTGAGGAAAAGTTAGCCAACTCAGTTAAGAAGGGGGATAAAACCTTTTATAGGTACATCAGCGAGCGTAGAAAGACAAAGGGAGGGATAGTGAGGCTGAATAGAATGAACGGTGGGTGGGCAGAGGGGGACAGTGAAAAAGCAGGAATACTGAAAGAATATTTCTGCTCAGTATTCACAAAAGAGGAGGGGGAAGTGCCTAATCCAATTAACAGAAGCACTCTTGATAGGGGGGTCGATCCCAGTCCTTTCACAGAAGAAAGGGTTCTGCAAGAACTCCTAAAACTGAAGGTGGACAAAGCAATGGGTCCTGATGGAATTCACCCCAGAACTCTAAAAGAATTAAGGAAGGAACTAGTGAAACCACTGGCTACTCTTTTAATAAATCATGGGAGGATGGTGTGGTACCGAGGACTGGAGGAAGAGAATGTGATTCCCCTTCACAAAAGTGGGACCAAGACAGAGGCAGGAAACTACAGACCTGTCAGTCTGACCTCTGTGGTAGGGAAAGTGATGGAGTCACTTCTGAAGGAAAGAATAGTTGAGTACCCAGAGGTCAGTGGAGCACAGGATTCAAGGCAGCATGGGTTCACAGCGGGAAGGTCATGTCAGACGAATCTAATAGATTTCTTTGACTGGGTGACCAAAGTAGTAGACCAGGGAGGGGCTGTGGACATGGCCTACCTAGACTTTAGCAAGGCATTTGACACAGTCCCACACAAAAGATTATTAGTCAAATTAACCAGTCTGGGAGTGGGTCCCAGGGTGTTAGCCTGGGTAAAACATTGGCTGGACAACAGGACACAGAAGGTAATTGTAAATGGAGTCCACTCTGAAGAAAGGGCGGTTACTAGTGGGGTACCGCAGGGTTCAGTATTGGGTCCAGTCCTTTTTAATGTCTTCATCAGTGGCATTGCAGAGGGACTGGAAGGAAAAGTATGCCTTTTTGCAGATGACACAAAGATCTGCAACAGGGTTGATACACAAGGAGGCGTGGAAAGGATGAAAAGGGACTTGGCAAGGTTGGTGGAATGGTCAGACGTATGGCAGCTAGGATTCAATGCAAAAAAGTGCAAAATAATGCACCTGGGAAACAAGAACCCAGGGGAAGAATACACAATGGGTGGGGAGGTAGTAACAACAACAAAACAGGAAAGGGACCTGGGGGTAATCATATCACATGACCTTAAGGTTAGCAAGCAATGTGAGAAGGCAGTAGGGATGGCCGGGGGTATACTGGGATGTATAGGGAGAGGCATCAGCAGCAGAAAACAGGAAGTTGTTGTCCCTCTGTACAGACAGTTGGTGAGACCCCATCTGGAATACTGTGTCCAGTTCTGGAGACCCCATCTCCACAAGGACATAGACAGGATAGAGGCAGTCCAGAGGAGGGCAACTAAAATGGTGCAGGGTCTGCAAGAGAAGCCGTATGAGGAGAGACTAAAGGAGCTTAATATGTATACCCTTGAGGAAAGAAGGGAGAGGGGGGACATGATAGAAACTTTCAAGTACCTCAAGGGAATCAACAGAGTCCAAGAGGGTAGCATCTTTCAGAAAAAGAGACTTGCAAGAACAAGGGGACACAATTTAAAGATAGAAGGAGGGCGGTTCAGGGGCAATGTGAGGAAGTATTATTTCACAGAGAGGGTAGTGGATGCATGGAAAAGCCTTCCTGAGGAAGTTGTGGGGTCTAAAACTGTGGGAGAATTCAAGAATGCATGGGACAGACATAAGGCAATTCTTGTGGGGGGCAGGAAGATATAGGCTGTTGGTTAACTAGGATCTGCAGCCTATCCTGTAGGTAGGGAAATGGGCAGACTAGATGGGTCTAGCGGTCCTTATCTGCCATCAAAGTCTATGTTTCTATGTTTCTATGAAAGCGTGCCCAGTTGCGGGTTATTGCTTACACATTCATTGTAAAAAACTATGTTAATGCAGATTAGGGTTGCTAATGCACAAAATTAAAATCTTCAGAGTTTGGAAATGTACTATTATGCTTTTCAACCCAATGCTCACTAAGTCTGGAGATGTGCCATTAGGGTTGTTAAGCATAACTCCCCCCATCTTTTTACCCAAGACAAAGCTACAGGTAGGGGCCATGCATCAATGTTGCTGTACGTCCTACAGGGCCAATACATTCAGAATTTGTAAATAGGAACTCTAATCCCCAGCCTCATGACCCAAGCCCAAGCTACAGATCTGGCTCCATGTTACAAGGCTATGCTGGTTCATGTGAGCCTCTTTTCATCTAAGTTGCAGTTACCGCACAATTGTATGTTGACTGTGTATAGCATTGTGGACCCTTTGTATAGTATAACATACTGTAGCTTTAACAGCAGAATTCTGTTTCACATTTTACCTAGTAGGATATGTACCATCCTCTTATAACTTGTTTCATACAGCAAAAAAGACACTGCATAAAACAACATACATGTCACAGACATGCAACATACTTTGACGAGTTCCAAGTATGCATCCTTAAGAAAAAAGTTACAGTACTTATAAATCTGTAAGTCTGCTGCTTTGCACAGGGTCCACAACATTGAGTGCAAAGTAAAACACAACATAAATGGATGTAAAACTCTTTAGCTGTGCTGCGTAAGTGTTTTAATTACGTACCTAAAATGAGTAGGATGATTCTTAACGCCAGACCATGTGGCATGACTCCAGACCTGTAGTTTGGCCTTGGGTCATGAGGGTGCGGGCAGGTGCACCACTTACTGCTAGATAGTATTATTGGTAGCATTCCAGAGTGAAAGAAAAGCTTATTCCTAAATGTCTTATAGCATATCCCCTACTATACAGGTGCGGTAGCACAGGTATCTTAGGGATGAATAAGCAATTTAATGCTAAACCCCTAACTTTGAGCCTGAATAACATAGGCGCAGTTCAACAAAATTGCACAAAATATTGCATCCACAGTTGGTCTACCAATTTCTTATGAAGAAGAATCAGCATTTATACAGCACTTTTCATACGCAATGTATCCCAAAGCGCTTTACAAGAAGCACTAGACTGATAGTGAAGTGAATGAATGTGTAGCGGTGGCCATATCGCACATCAACACCCAAGCTGACAAGTTTTATGTTGGCAGTTTGTCTCTGGATACCAAGATCCAGGGAGTGCAAAAACAGGAACAAACACACTTTTTGGGCTGTATTCTGCTTGCATCTGGAATGAAAACAGTTTGGATATGTATTCCGCAATTTTCATGGTAGAAGTGGCTTGGCCCAAGGTAGTGCTTTTTGAAGATTCTGTGAAAAAATATTAATCTGTTCTCAGATTATAAAGTTTTAAACATTTGGCTTCTAAACATGCTCAGCAGGAATTTCAGAATAGCTATTTGTGGCAACCTAAGCATTTCTGGGACATGAGCCAATTCTTAGGTCGTGAGCAAAACATTTTAGGTCTTGAGAGCAATTATCTTGTTACTGAATTGGGCAAAAAAATGGAAAAGCATAAAAATGATACTTTTTCAAGATAAAAACTGTTGAACCTACCTAATCAAGACCTGTTTAGCTAGATTCTGAAGTTTGTTTGATGATAAATGACCCAGAAATATATATTTTTGGGCACTAAAAAATCTTAGTTGTGAGCATAGTGAGGAGTGTCAATTCTTACGTCGCAAGCTGAGCATTTGTATGTCTTGATAAGGTACACCATAAGACTACTGGCTTGTGACATAAGAATTTGGACTTGGTACCCAAAACAGCAACTTTACTCACAACTCAGCTTTTTTTAGTCAAGAGTTTGTCCCCAAATGTTCAACTTGGCTTTGTTTTGGGCCTAACCTCATGAACATGGGAGGAGACATTTTTATGTAGTCTTGCGCACACACAAGCAACATTTTGTGGCAGTAGGAGATAGTAGTAAGAGGAGAAATGCAGAGGTGTGTCAGTTTTGGCAAATGCAGGGCACGCTTTAGAAGGTGCATCCCCCATTCTCCAGCATGCTAGCACTGACACAAGTTTGCAAAGTGACACAAACTTGAAAGAAATGTGCAGCTGTAATCTGAGACAAGCTCTTCATGCAGCTGCACAGAAGACATGCCTCCCCTACATGCCTTGCCTGATGAAACATTTCAAATAAACATGGTGGCAGCTGATGTCATCTACCGCACAATACCAAAACAGAGCCAGTTTTGGGGGTGCCCAATCCCCCTGTCAGCATGTCCGTCGCCATCCCACACATACACACAGATTGTGTGGCACACTGGGAGCCCACCACAGTATGCCTCCATTTAACAGAAAACCAACCACATCAGCGTGTTTCTGCCCCCACCCCTATTGTGTGACCCAAAATCAAACCCCACACGAAAGTCATGGGGCACACTGGCAGCCAACCCCAGTGTGCCCAACATTTGTTTTATTTCACCTGTAAAGAGAGAAAACCAACCCAATGGGCAATGTCCTTTTTGGTTTTTTGTTACTGAAAAAAAGAAAATGGTCTGTTGTTGGTGGCACCCCCCTCCCCCAACCCGCACCCACCCTCTTTGCACCCCACCTGCCTACACCCCCTCTCACCCCATACTTACCTCTGGAGGGCTGACACTGTGATCTTCAGTGGAGTGTGAACACGTCTGCACTCTTCAAAGCCGACCGCAAAGTGAAAAAATGTCAGTACGCTGTATAATGGCATAAATGGTGGGGGGGGGGTTCAGTTTAGGTGGATATCTGAGCCATTTTTTTGAATTTTGGCTCCAAATTTTCAACATGGGGTTCTTGGGATCCCACCTCATGAACACATACACTGTCATCTCGTTATTCCATCCCAAAAGGTCATTTCATGGTCACTGCGTGGAATCACCTTTCAGGACTGAGTAATGAAATGACAGTGCCACTGTTCATGAGGTGGGGTCCCAAAAAGCCTATGATGCAAATCTGGTGAAAAAATTCCAAAAAATGACTGTGTTATGAGTGTGCATTGCACAATTTCCATGCACTCTCGTAATTTCAACAGTTTTTAATATTTTCACTCCAGATTTTCAACATTGCCATTTTTTAACACATCCTTATGAACAGTATAGCTGTCATGTTTTACATCTTGCCCAAAATGTGTTTTTCGCACATGTGGAGCACAATGGTGCAGTCACAGTGGGAAATCAATGTCTGGGACAGATTAACAAAATCAAAGTGATACTGTTCACTAGCAGATGTCCCAAAATGCTTATGTTGAAAATTTGGTTAAAATAATCCCAAATATAATTGTGTTATGGGCATGCATTGCCCAGTTTCTACGCACGCTTGTGACTTCACCAATTTTTCATATTTTCACTCCAGAGTTTCAACATTGCCATTTTTATACACCTCCTTATGAACATTATAGCTGTCATTTTTCACATCCCGTCTGAAATGTGTTTTTGCACATGTGGCACACAATGACACAGTCGCTGTGGGAAATCAGTGTTCGGGACAGAGTAACAAAAATCACAGTGACACTGACCATGAGTGGAGGTCACAAAATGCCAATGTTGAAAATTTGATTAAAATAATCCCCAATATAATTGTGTTATGGGCGTGCATTGCCCAGTTTCTAAGCATGCTTGTGACTTCACCAATTTTTCATATTTTCACTCCCGATTTTCAACATTGCCATTTTTTTATACCTCCTTATGAACAGTACAGCTGTCATTTATCACATCCTGCCTGAAACGTCTTTTCACACCTGTGGTGCCAAATGGCTCAGTTGCTGTATAAAATCACCTTTTGGCTAACGAACTGATAGTGGCACTGTTCATGAGGTGGGGTCACAAAAAGCCCATGTTGAAAATCTGGAGAGAAAACACCAACAAGTACCCGGGGCATTAGTGTTTCCAATTGTAATGCCCAATGCCCCGCCCTGTAGAGACTGACAGGTGTCAGGAGTGTGACTTGGGATTGTCGGCTGTTATGCTGATGCCATTCCAACCCTACTCCCACCCTGCAGCCAGTGACAGGCATTGAGGTGTGCCTTGGAGTCTTTGGCCCCAAAGCTCACCCCATTCTCCTATACTGCACCCATCTCAGTGTATTTCCTTATGAAATGGGTGAGTGTAAGTCCCGAAGATCCCAAGGCACACTGCAACACTTGTCAGTGTCTGCAGGGTAGAGTGAGGTGAAATGGCATGAGCGTTATGGCTGATGACCCAAAGGTACACCCCAATGCCTGTCAGTCTCTGCAGGGTGGGGGTGGGGTTGGCGTCGGTTCACTACTTCACTGCCATTCCTATCATGCATCTCTCTAACTCCAGCAAGACAACATTTGGCAAATGGTTGTTCATATCTGGCTTGAAAGGTGAATTTGCAGTCATTCTGTGAAATCACCATTTGGGCAGGATTTGAAAACTGTCACCTAACATTTTTATTAGGTGAGGGTCATGAAATGACTATGTTGAAAATTTGTGGTCAAAATCTTAAAAAAAAACACCAAAGTCAGGAAGGAAGATTTAAATTTTCTAATCTTCACTCATAACTTTGCTAATTTTCAATATATAGATACCAAGGGTGGGATATTCAAACTACGCCATTCATAGGCGCAAGCCCTTGAGCTGCACAAAATAGTTGCGAAGGGGTGTATCCGGGGCAATATTCAAAGGAGTTGCGCTATTGAGCATCTCCTTTGAATATCACCCCCCAGCCACAGCCACTGTGCATGGCTCAGTGGAACTTGCGCCACCGCAAGTTGACAGAGTGGAGCATTCAACTTGCGATGGCGCAAGTACCATTGCGCCATGCGCAAAATCACGATATTCAAAAGGTGACATGCAAATGGGGCTATAATTCATGCAAGGCACAGGGGGGGCCATTTGCATGTGATTATGGCCCCATTTGCTTGCCATTAGCATATAGGTGCACCGATCCCCGAGGACTTGCGCCTGGTGCCCTACCAGACAGCAGCCGCCGGGGACCAACACCCCTGCAGCCCGATCATGGGCATAGTATACCCCCCACTCAGCCCGACGACGGGCAGCAATGTGGCTCCCTCCCGAACATCTCCTGGTGGCTAGTGTCCCAAATGCCCGATCAGAGGGCAGTAAGTAAACTGAAACACCCCCAAACAACTCCCTGGTGGCTAGTGTCCTGAAATGCCTGATCGCGGGCAGTAAGTAAACTGAAACACCCCCCCCGAACATCTCCCTTGTGGCTAGTGTCCCGAAATGCCCGATCATGGGCAGTAAATAAACTGAAACACCCCCAAACATCTCCCTGGTGGCTAGTGTCCCAGATGCCCGATCGCGGGCAGTAAGTAAACTGAAACACCCCAGACATCTCCCTGGTGGCTAGTGTCCCCCACCCACCCACCCATGACCCCACCACCCGCTCCCCGGCAGCCAGCGGGCGACAACATCCCACCCGCCTGCCACCCGCCGTCACGACTGACACCCGTAGGGCTGCACGCTCATTGGTGCAGAGCAAGAGCCAATGGGCGTGCAGCCCATACCATACATGACAGTCCAGATCCTAGTTAACCAACAGCCTATTTCATCCTATCCTTCACTATAATTGCCTTATGTCTGTCCCATGCATTCTTGAATTTCCCCACTGTTTTGGGCCCCATGACCTCCTCAGGAATGTGGTTTCATGCGTCCACCACCCTCTCCATGAAAAAATACTTCCTCACATTGCCCCTGAGCCATCCCCACTCTGTCTTCAAACTGAGCCTCCTTGTTCTTGTACATCTCTTTTTCTGAAAGATGCTCCCGTCTTGGACTTTGTTGATTCCCTTCAGGTACTTGAAAGTTTCTATCATATCCCCCCCTCTCCCTCCTTTCCTCAAGGGTATACATACTCTTAGTCTCTCTTCGTATGGCTTCTATTGCAGACCCTGCACCATTTTAGTTGCCCTCCTCTGGACTGCCTCCATCCTGTCTATGTTCTTGCGGAGCTGGAGTCTCCAGAACTGCACTCAGTACTCCAGATGGGGTCTCACCAACTGTCTGTACAGAGGGATAACAACTTCCTGCTTTTTCTACTGGTGATGCCTCTCCCTATACATCCTAGTATCCCCCAGCCCTCCTTACTGCCTTCTCACATTGTTTACATACCTTAAGGTCATCTGATATGACTACCCCAGGTCCATTTCCATTTGTGTTGTTAGTAACCACCCCCCATTGTGTACTCTTCCCCTGGGTTTTTGTCTCCCAGGTGCATTACTTCGCACTTTTTTGCATTGAATTTAAGCTGCTATATTTTTGACCATTCCTCCAATCTTGCCAAGTCCTTTCTCATCATTTGCATCCCCCCTTGTGTATCAACCCTGTTGCAGATCTTTGTATCACCTGCAAAGAGACATACTTTTCCTACCAGACCCTCTACAATGTCTCCTATAAAGACATTAAAGAGGACCGGTCCCAGTACTGAACTCTGTGGTACCCCACTAGTAGCCTCCCTTTCTTCAGAGTGTACTCTTTTTACTATTACCCTCTGCGTCCTGTTGTCCAGCCAGCTTGTTACCCAGGCTACCACCCTGGGACCCACTCCCAGGCTAGCTAACTTTTTTACTAATATTTTATGTGGGACTGTGTCAAATGCCTTGCTAAAGTCTAGGTAGGCCAAAGCCACAGTGCCTCCTTTGTCTACTACTTTGGTTACCCAGTCAAAGAAATCTATTAAATTTGACTGACATGATCTTCCTGCTGTGAATCCATGCTTCCCTGGGTCCTGTGCCCTGCTGGCCTCTAGGAACTCAAAAATTCTTTCTTTCAGCCTCAGTGAGCTTGTGGCAGAACCCATCAGAGGAGGAGCAATTTTGGACCTGGTACTGACCAATGGGTACAGAGTCACTGATGTAATGGTAGGTAGCCACCTGTGGTCCAGTGATCATCATACGGTGTGGTTCAGTGTGAAAACAATGGAGGAGTCAACCACATAAAAGCAACGGTCCTGGATTTCAGGTGGGTTGACTTTGCAAAAATGTGGGAGTGTCTCAAGGAAGTCCTGGCAGGGAAAGAAGAAAGGGGGGGATGTAGAGAAACAATGGACTAACCTTAAGGGAACCATAGCAGAGGCAACAAGCCTTTGTGTTAGGCAAGTAAGCAAAATAAAGCGAAAGAAAAAAACATTACAGTTTTCAAAGGACATGGCCAGGAAAGTAAAAGAGAAAAGGCTAGCTTTCAGGAGGTATAAGGAAACACAGATAGGGGAAAACAGGGAACTGTATCTAGAAAAGCAGAGGGAGGTGGGAAAAGAAGTGAGAAGCGCAAAGGTGCAAATTAAGTAAAGAATAGCCCAGGCAATTAAGAAAGGAGACAAAACCTTTTTCAGGTACATTAGTGATAGAAAGAAGACCAGGACTGGGATTGTGAGGTTAAATAGGGAGGAAAGGGAATGTGTGGAGGGGGACCTTGAAAAAGCAACAATCCTGAACAAATATTTTTGTTCAGTATTCACAGAAGAAGGGGAAGAAAAAGGACCACTATTGGGGGATGGGAGCACCAGTGGGAGATAGGTGGACACCAGCCTGTTTACCGAAGGAAGAGTCCTAAAGGAACTTGAAAATCTGAAAGGGGACAAGGCTATGGGGCCAGATGAGATACATCCCAGAATATTAAAATAATTTAGAGAGGTGCTGGCGCACCACTAAGAGCCTTATTCAACAAATCAACAGAGACAGGGTTGGTTCCAGGGGACTGGAGGAGGGTAAATGTAGTGCCGGTCCATAAAAGTGGGAACAGGGAGGAGGCTGGCAACTACAGGCCAGTCAGTCTGAGCTCGTTGGTGAGGAAATTAATGGAGACACTGCTAAAGGAAAGGATTGTGACATTTCTTGAATCCAGTGGAGTACAGGATCCAAGGCAGCATGAATTCACAGCAGAAAGGTCTTGTCAAACAAATCTGATAGGTTTCTTTAACTGGGTTACCAGTGAGGTAAATAGGGAAGGGGCGGTGGATGTAGCTGCCTAGATTTTAGCAAGGTCTTTGACATCATCCCACATAGGAGGTTGATGAATCAGTTGGACAGCCTAGGAGTGGGCCCAAGATGGTAAACTGGATCAGAAACTGGTTGAGTGATCGGACACAGGGAGTGATGGTAAATGGCGTTCAATCTGAGGAGAGGGGGTGACCAGTGCAGTGCCACAGGGATCCGTGCTGGGGCCAGTCCTCTTTAAAGGTGCTAGGAAATAGTTTTTACTCTGCTAGATGCCATCCAGTTGTTCTTTTATTGGCTACCCAGTATTCTGATATGTTTTTGACCTTTTTTGTTAGATTAATAATCTAATTCTGTTGCGTTTGCAATTACCCTGGAAACCTCTCTCTTTCAGCAGTTGCTGCTATCTCTTTTCATACTGCTTGAACATTCTATGACATCAGAAGCTCCCATTCCAGGCCATGCAGATGAATAGCATGGAATGGTAGTTATTGATGCCATAAAATGTCTAAGAAATATGAAAATCAGAAACAGTAGCTGGTGAGGAGAGTGAAACTCTATGTATGTATGAGGGCACCCCAAAGCTGAATTATTTATTTATCAAAAAATCTTCACAGCATATCAGAATATATAACTGGCATGGAAAGGAAGATGGAAGGGCAGTCAACTATGTAAAAATCATTTCCTGTCTCCTTTAATGTCTTCATAAGTGACATTGCAGAGGTGCTGGAGGGGAAGGTATACGCCTTTGCAGATGACACTAGCTTTGTAACAGAGTCAACGCTCCGGATTGTGTGTGGGGAAAAAATGAGAAAGGACCTAAACATGCTTGAGGAGTGGTCAAGAGTGTGGCAGCTAAGATTCAACACAAAGAAGTGCAAAATCATGTACTTGGTATGCAGAAATCCAAGGGAGGAGTACAAATTGGGGGGAGAGGTACTGATGCCACCAGTCAAGAAAGGGACCTGGGGATAATCATATCTGATGACCTAAAGGTAACCAAACAATGTGAGAAGGTTATAAGGAGAGCCAATGGGGTGCTAGGGTGCAAAGGGAGAGGTATCAGCGGCAGAAAAAAGAAGGTGGTTATGCCACTGTACAGATCATTAGTGAGACCTCGTCTGGAGTACTGTGTCCAGTTCTGGAGGCCACATCTCTGGAAGGACATAGACAAAATAGAGACAGTCCAAAGAAGTGCAACTAAAATGGTACAAGGACTGCACCAAAAGTCATATGAGGAAAGACTAGAGGACCTCAATATGTATTCCCTGGAGGAGAGGAGAGAGAGGGAGGATGTGATAGGGACATTCAAGCATATCAGGGTACAATCAAGGTACAGAAGGGTAGCAACTTTCAGAAAAGAAGGTGTACAAGAACAAGGGGGCATGACATGAGGCCAGAGGGGGGTAGGCTCGGGGGCAACGTAAGGAAGTACTTTTTCACAGAAAGAGTAGTGGATTCTTGGAACAGCCTCCCTCTGGAGGTCATGGGGGTAGAAACAGTAAGGGAATGTAAGAATGCATGGGATAGACATAAGAGCACTCTTGCAATAGGGAAGAGATGGTAAGTCACAGATCAACTAGGGTCTGTGGTAATGCATTGGGTAGGAAAAAGAGACAGACTAGGTGGGCCACACAGTCCTTTTCTGCTGTCTCCTTCTGTGTATCTACCCTTTTGCCACTCATGACTTATGGTGCTGTCCCCTCACTCGTGAAAATTAAATTGTGTATTTTGAGTCAGGCCATGGGATCCCAAGAGAGAGAGGGAGAGAGAGAGAGAGAGAGATAGAGATAAATGTGAAATAAAATAAAATGTATCCTCACCTAACAAGCCAGATAATTTTATTCAGGTTGATAACAGTACATACACAAACTGTGCTGTCACATTTTTCTACATCTGTTCTTAAAAAAAAATACATGCCTGGCCCGGTGGCACTGAGGGTTGAGGCGCTGGATGCCACACCTCGCTCCACGTCGGTCTCGAGCCCGGGTTGTTGGGGGTCAGCAGGGGCAGACTAGGACTGAACATCCGAAGACAGCTCTCCTAGTCTGGTGGAAACGGGGTGGTTGCACTCCGCTCTCTGGAGGTCACTGGGGATGCCCAGAGGTACTGCAGAGGCATGAGTGCCAAAGGTAAGGGGGGGGGAGCATGGCAGACATCTACACTCTAGTGCACTGACATCATTGACCGTTCATGCCCCCATTGGAGAAGAACAAGGAAAATGCAGTGCAAGTCCGCGGCAGTTTGATGGCCACAGTTCATGGGTCTGACGATGCCTGGAGGCTGTGCGCTGGTAGTGGATTCTTACCGGGTGCCGGGGCTTAGGGGGAGCCCCTCTCGATGGTGTAGCTGCCTATGTCAGCTGGACGCGACAGCTTCGGGGTCGGCAGTGGATGAGCGGTGGCTGGAGATTGGCAGGACTGTGACTGCAGGTGAGAAAGTATTCAATAATAAAAAAAAAAAACAATGCACAAAAATCCTAGCAGTAAAATTGGGTAAAAGGAGGACACCCCAAAATTTTCATCTTAGCTGAGTTATCTTGGGAAAATAAAAATACCACTGGGGTCAGTTTTCCAGAACTTAGCCTTACTTGAAAATCCCACCAGAATACTTCTGACTTCTTCTGTTCCTAAATGTGCCCAGAACTCTGCAAATGATCTTTCTGGTCACACACTTTATGGGTATATTTGTTCATTTTTTTGAAGGGGGGACTTGGCAGAAGAGGTTTTTGAAAATAATAATGCAGCTGATTCTTTTTCATGTCTTAGTCACATGTTTCTTCTTGTAAGCACCTGCCTGTAGACATTGTTTTTCTAAGCATGTGCCTAACCAACAATGCAAAGGAGCATTGCAACAAAAACGTCCCACAGCAGCATCACGTGATTATTTATTTATTTATTTATTTATGTCGTGGGTAAGTGTGCTGATCCAAAGGACCATTTTCAATCATGACCCAGGGCACAGAGTGGCAGAAACAACAAACAAGTGTCATAGATATAAGGCATTCAAATACAGGCATCAGCAAAAGTGTAAATATAATACATAAGCAAAATTTCATGTATTGGTGGTATAAGCACAAAATAAATATTACAGTAAGTAGAAGGATGGATGAGAAGCATAATTCATACCTGAGTGGGAGCTGTGAGAGCTTCTGATCTGGCTCGAGGGAGGCTGAGAAGGGAGCTTATTTAGGTAAGGGTTAAAGTCAGTGAACATTGAGTTGAACATGTCAGAGATCCTAGCTGGGTCATAAATGGGCCCAGTGGGGGATGAGAGTTGTGTTATTTGTTTACTGGACCTAGGAATGATTAGGTACCTGAAAGAGGCCCAGAAGCTACGAGGATTTCCCAGGATGCTTTTTTGAAGGTTGACAAAGTATTTGTGCTTTTGTGACTTGGCTCCATTTGCATGAATTACACAGCTGCCTATAGGCATTCCATAGCTGCAGGGATGAGGATGCTTTGTAGGCCTTCCACTTGGCGTCCCTGTCTTTCATTTGAACCAATAGCTCCTTTGATAGCCAACGTGTACAGCCACCTCTAACCCTTCTGGTTGTGATGGGTAGTGTTTATCTTGGAGCTTTCAAAGGATATCAGTAAAGAAAGTAACTGCAGCAGAAATGCTGTTGAGCAGGTAGAGGGATGACCAATTCACAGACTTAGCATCCTTTATGACAGAGTCCTGGTCATGGCTACTGAATTTCCTGAAGGACAGAAGCTTGGGTGGAAGGCTAGTAGTTTTGGTGTTCAGTACGATATAAGGTGGGGGTATGATCACTAATTAAGTTGGGCATAGTGCCTACTTGGAGGATGAGATCTGCCTGATTTGTGACAGTCCAATTTAGGATTGTGTGGTTTTGGGTGTCGAGGTTGTATCTGGTGGTGGAGGAGATGACTTGCTCCAGGCTGTGGTACTTTAATATGGTGGCATAGTCAGGTTTGGGTGCAGCTGCCCAGTTGAGGTTAAAATCCCTGAGCAGTATGGTATCTCCTGATGGCAATATATTTGCTAGTCCAGAGAGTAAGCTGGACAGACCCTGTGTGCCAGCTGATGGGGCTCGTAGCAGCAGCCTATGTAGAATCTTTTTGACTCGCCAAGGGTTTATTCAGTGATGATCCACTCACTAGAGGAAATGCGGGTTGAGCAGCCAATTTTGGTTGCAGTGATGTGGTCCTGCACATACAGAGCAACACCTCTCACCCCTCTTTCTACCTGGCCTGTCATGCTGAAGAAGGGAGTAGCCCTGGAGTAGGTATGAGACATCATCATGGCAAGACTTGAGCCATGTCTCGGAGAGACCAAGGACATATGGCTTGTATAAGGCCAGCCAGGCCTCAAAGTCAGCAAACTTAGATGGGAGGCTGCACACGTTAAGGTGAGCAACTTTGATGCCAGTTTTTCCTGCCCACATACTGTTAGCATGGTCGATGTGCATTTTTGTAGGACCTGGATTGGTTTCTACGTCACCAGCAAGGAGGGCTAGGAGAAGGAGGGGGAGTAGAGTAGATTAAGTGAAATGAAGTTTGCTGTTAGCTGTGCATGACCGATGTGGCAGGCCATGCACCAATATTTTGGTCCTTGGCAAGTGATAGAGGATGGGAGGGCTAAAGCCTGAGGTTCAATGTCGGGCAGTAGCTCTTCCCACATTACCATTAAAGACCAGCCTCCTACAACAGTCCTCTGCTTAGCGCATTGTGCAACACACATTACATCAGCGCCTAGGCTCCTGTGTGGCTCGCAGGCTCAGCCTCCTCTCCTCTCTGCTCCTTTTTTCTTTCCCTATGCTCCCTGTGGTCACAACTGTGTGGCTTCTTGCAGGTCTCCTGCATTATTTCACTTCATGCTGTATCCAGTGTGTCTTAAGATCCATTCCCCCTTCTTTCTGCATTTTCTTTCCTCCCTCTCCTGCATTTTCTTCTCCTCTCCTGCTTTGCCTCCATCATTTGCCTTCCCCTGCCCCTTTGCCTCTGGGTATTTCCTTACCCTGCTCTTTCGTCGCTGGATCTCTCATTCTGTTTCGTTCTTTCCCCCTCCATCACAGCTGTTTCCGCTGGGCTAACACTTCCAGTCCAATGTCATCTTATGGTGCTCTACTTCCTGTGCCAGCCTGACACTCCTGCTCTTTCACCACACAATTTTCTCCATACTGCAGCTTGTCCTGGAGCTACTGGCTACTTGGGGAGTCTGTGGTGTCACTCACTCCACTTCTTCTCTGTCAGCATCCACACTGGATGCCGTACAGCGCTACTTCCATGACCGCAATGATGGTAACTCAGGGTCGGTCCTGGCTGGATAAGCACTGCTGTTTTTCTTCCTTTGTGCTGACTACCTGCTTATCAATATGCTTTGCAATTTCCCACTTCAGCTGCCGAGGCAGGGGGGCAACCGGACTTCCACTCGTTCTGTCCCAGGAAGGAGCGGGGCTGCTGGGTCTGGTGCATCTCCTGGCTATGCATCAGCATTACTTTTCTGATGCACTTCATTCATACCAAATCTGTCCAGCTTCCCATTTCCTGTCCCTACCATTTCCCTTGCATGGCCCTCCTTAGCTACTCAGTACCTTCTCCTGCTAGCATCTCCTCCTGCTTTGCTTCCTCTGGGGGGTTTCTCTGGCTGACAACTTTGTCTATGTGCTGTACCACAATGCTTCCTCTGGACTGCTGTCATTTTGCTGGTGTTATCTGCCCCTGTTGTCTCTTTCTGGCCCCCTATTCCCTGCTGCACTGCCTCCCCCCGACCCCTGTTCCTTGTGCGGTGCTCCCTTAGTATTTCCTTTTGGGCCATTCGCTCTTCATAAGAGCATTCCATCTCCACTTCTACTCCGTCTACCATCCAGATCCGTGCTACCTCTCCTCTAATCTAGCGATTGCACCCCTTACCATATTGCTCCGTAACCTATACCCTGCTCAGCTTCAAGATTTATGTTTCCTCATTCTACCCCTGGTGCTCCTCATCTTCCAGCTTGCAAGTTACCTGCAACATTCATATCTGCTCCCTTTTCCACATCCCTTGCGGCTCCCCCTACACCCGCATCATTGACTTTCCTCATGCATTCATTTTATCAAGCATTCTTCATTATCTGTGACTACCACTCTGACTTGCTGCCTTCCCCTTTCTGCTTCTTCACTGTTTTCCTCCTACGCTACACAGCCATCTGCCCTTCCTTGCTCAGCCCATGCCGTCAGTTTTTCTGGACTTTGTCCCTAACTCGTACCTCCTGAGGCACTGAGCTAAGGTAGGCTTGCCCTGTCTACTGGGGATGGGATCCTGCTACAATCACTACTACCTACTACTTACAAACCTGACATCCTCCATCCCTAACTCTGCCTGGCAGCACTGAGTGAAGGTTAACATGCCCTGACTACCAGGAATGGGAGCCATGTCTGCATTCTACTCTTTCATATATATGCATTCTCTACCTGATACCTGGTTGCCACTTCCCTTTGGGAATGGGACCACTTTACCCCATTTGCTTTCAACATCCCACCTCTTCTGGCAGCATCAAGTGAAGATCGTCTCACCTCAATTCCCAGGGATGAGATCTTTGTCTGCATTCTACTGTTTAATCCTTATGCATTCTCTACCTGATACCCGGTTGCCACTTCCCTTTGGGAATGTGACCACTATATCCCTTTTGTCTTCAACATCCTACCTCTGCCTGGTGGCTTCGAATGAAGGTTGTCTCACCCTGATTACCAGAGACGAAAACCTGTGTCTGCAATCGACTGTTCTAACCTTATGCATTCTCTATCTGAATACCAGTTTGTCACTTCTCTTTGGGAATGTGATCACTTTATCCCATTTGTCTTCACCATCCTAACTTTGCCTGGCAGCATCGAGTGAAGGTCATTTCACCTCAAATACCAGGGACGGACGTCTCACACAAAAGATAAATATACAAGTTAGTCAGCCTTGGAGTGGGTCCCAAGGTGGTAGCCTGGATAAAAAATTGGCTGGACAACAGGACGTAAAGGGTAATAGTAAACAAAGTCCACAGTGAAGAAAGAAGGGTAACTAGTGGGGTACTGCAGGGTTCAGTGCTGGGACCGTTCCTCTTTAATGTCTTTATAAGTGACATTGGAGAGCACCTGGAAGGAAAGGTATGTCTCTTTGCAGATGACACAAAGATCTGTAACAGGGCTGATACACAAGGTGGGGTGGAAAGGATGAAAAGGGACTTGGCAAGGTTGGAGGAATGGTCAAATATGTGACAGCCCAGAGTCAATGCAAAGAAGTGCATGGTAATGCATCTGGGAAACAAAAACCCAGGAGAAGAGTACACAATGGGGGGTGAGTTAATAACAATAAAAATTGAAAGAGACCTAGGAGTAATTATATCAGATGACCTAAAAGTGGGCATGCAATGTGAGAAGGCAGTAAGAAGGGCTGGGGGGATACTGGGATGCATAGGGAGAGACATCAACAGTAGAAAACAGGAAGTTGTTATCCTTCTGTACAGTTAGTGAGACTCCATCTGGAATACTGCGTGCAATTCTGGAGACCCCATATCCTCAAAGACATAGACTGAGTGGTGGCTGTTCAAAGGAGGGCAACCAAAATGGTGCAGGATCTGCACCAGAAGACATACAAGGAGAGTCTAAAGCAGCTTAATATGTATAACATTCAGGAAAGCGGGGGGGGGGGGTACATGATAGAAACTTTCAAGTATCTCAAAGGAATTAACAAAGTACAAGAGGGTAGCATCTTTCAGAAGAAAAGATGTGTAAGAACAAGGGGGCACAATTTGAAGATGGGGGATGGCTCAGAATTTTTTTACAGAGAGGGTTGTAGATGCATGGAACAGCATTCCTGAGGAGGTCTTGGAGTCAGGAACAGTGGGAGAATTCAAGAATGCATGGGACAAGCATAACCCAATTGTAGTGGGGTGTAGGAGGAAGTAAGTGATTGATTAACTAGAATCTGCAACTTATCCATCAGGTAGGGAAATGGGCAGACTAGGTGGGCCAAGCGGTCCTTATCTGCCATCAAATTCTATGTTTTTATGTTTCTATGTCTGCAACAGACTGTTTCAACCATCTGCATTTTCTACCTGATACATGGTTGCCGCTTCTCTTCAGGAATGGGACCACTGTACCCCATTTGCCTTCCACATTCTACCTTGCCAATCTACATCCTGCACTTCCATTGACTTATCGTATTCATCCCTTCTATGGCCTCCTCATGCTCTCGACTTGGACTCCACCAACCTGTTCAGTTTCTACCTCCATTCAGTTCAACTGCTTCCTGGACTTCCTTGTTATGAACCTCGTGCCTCATTGCTGCGATGCCTTCTGTTCTCTGCACTTGCTGCTTCCCATCATCTGCAGACATGGGACTCTCGTACCTCAACTTTGTATCACTTGGTCTTACATGGATCTGCCACTGGTGGCTTGCAGTGGCTTTACTGCATCCTGTTTCAGTTTGCTGTGGTGTTGACCCCAGTCCTGTTCCTTCCTGCACCTGCAATGCCCATACAGTTTGTTTGGCCTATGCCATCTTCTTCTAGGAATCCTCCCCTCCAGTCCACAGACTTCCACTCCAGACTTTCCCTCCATCCTTTGACAGCTGCCTACTCCTCGCTGCCGTGGTGGATCAGGGCTCCTTTACATGTGTTCTGGCTCTTTTTGGGCATTTTATACATACCACCTGCCAGTATTCCTACCCAGTCAACTACTACTCCTGTTCATCTATTTCATACTCCTACCTTGGCCATCCAAGCAGCTCACATCCATTACTCTATGGAGTACTCATTCATTTCACCTGAGAAAAACTTCTTCTAGCAACATCCCTCGAACAACATGCCTTATAGACTCTTACGTCACCATACTCCTTCTAGCAAAGACTTTCTCCAAGAACAGGCTTCCATTGATTCCTCAATATGCTTGTCTGTAACCAACCTAGCTGTCTCACTATCCCAGTTATGCCTCTCACCAGGCCTATATCTGACTTCAATGCTAGGCACCCCTGGCTTTCACACCACTCTCAACTTCCCATTGCCAGATCAATCTATAGACTCCTTCAAAGACCCTTGTCCAGGCTTCCTACAGCATTGAGACAGTGGATCAGCCTGTAAGCAAAGCAGTCATGGCCACCTCAGCTCATGTCACTGGCAATTATGCCACAGCATTACACATATCTCCTTTTTCTCCAGCAGACCAGAAGAAGCCTATATAAGTATCATTATGGCATCAATACCTAAATCAACTCTCGAATTCACTGTACTGAACTTCCAACTATTTCCATATACATTTAGTTACCATCTCTACTGCATATACCAACCTTACTTCATTGGTCTAAAAACTTCCATGCCACCCTTCCTCCCAGGTATCTAAAAAGTGTGTCCAATTCCTTCGTCTTCTTTCTGGATGCCCCTATTGTAACCTATTGATCACCACTTTGTGCCAAACCTTCAGACTCTAATGTGAATATCAAACCTTCTACAAAGTCAGATTGTTTACCTTATGACTTCATACTTCTCACTGTTCAAAGTCTGGCAGCAAATTTTGTCAAATCATGCTCTTCATGCTCACTTTGTCTCTGTAATCCCATGGATATCATCCATCATCACCTTGGAAACCTGGTCTGCATTTGCCCCTTTTTCAACTGGACCTACTTCACTTTCAGGATCTGGATGCTCCTTCAGAACAGACCTACCTCTTTAACCTCAGAATCGTCATTCCAGAATGCATCATCCAATGTACTTTCAAGATGGACTGTCATCTCTCCAAGCAGTTCACCTTCCTCAGATATTAGAATATGGTTGCTAGAATCTAGGTTCATCTCCTCTTAGTTTGCCCACAGGACGGGCGGGTCAGTAGCCATGGGTCCTCAGAGGTTTTCTCCACCTGGGGGGATTTTCCTCTCTGCATGCTACTGCTCATACTCTCTGTGCGTTGGAGGAGGAATTCGTACTCTTTTAGACATTCATTGGTAATTCTTTTGGGGCTTTCTATTCCCTTCTCACTACCCAGTTTCCCTACCAATGGTGGGAATAGAGTAAAGCCAAAAAAGTAAACTACATTACACAAGCACTGCTTACTTCACATACTATTCACCAAAACATTGAATGGGAGGGCTAAAGCCTGAGGTTCAATGTGGGGGAATAGCTCCTCCCACATTCCACTTAAAGATCAGCATCCTACAGCAGACCCTTGCTTAGTGCATTGTGCAACACCCACCATCACCTCTGCTTCCTCCTTCTCTGGCACTCTGCTCACCCTTGGTACTGGACTTTCTGTTCCATACTCCAAAAAGTAAACTATGTTACACAATCATTACTGACTTCATACGCTATTCACCAAAACATTGAACCAGTATACAAGTCCATTAGAAGGTCAGTGATGGGTCTGGGGGCTGCCATTGGGCAAGCCAGAGGATGAGAAAAAGCTAGATAAAAAAACACAGTTCTTTGCCAAGATGGACATTTGGGACCAGATCTTCAAAGCCTGCATTGTTCCCAGGTCTATTTTTAAAGGGGCTGCATTTGCTCCCTGTTCCTGGATTCAGGTTGGCAGAAAGCTGGAGCAGACATGTTTGTTTCCATCAGGCGTCATGGAGGCTAGGGACTAAGTCCACTTAGATAATTTTGTTTTGGTCTGAGCTGAGAAGCAAAATTCTGTAGTAGCAGCTTTATCTACTGTTGGAGACATGCTGCTAGAAATCATAGACAGTTGTCCTTAATGAACTGCGGTTTCAAAATTACACCCACTATACTAAAGTGGGTGATAGACACAGTGGGTGCTGTGGGACTCAGGCAATACTTGAAAATCCAGGCCTTGGAGTGTAGCTCATGCAGTAACTTAGGGAAACCTCACCCACCTCCACCCGGTGTACAGTGTGAAGATACCCATTTTATCTTACCTTTTTGACTAGGCCAATTAACTGAATGACTCAAAAAGTACTTGTGAGTAAGTGAATACTATTCAACTATTTGATTTTTTAGTCTGGTTTGTGATTTGGATGACCAAGGCAGAACAGTGTGTGTGTGTGTGTGTGTGTGTGTGTGATAATTTACTAACAATTCCCAGGCCAAGAATGAGTCACATAATGGCTAGACTAAAGCTACCTATAATTGTGTGTTGAGAAATACATTTTTAGGCAGTTTGTTTATTTTGTTGGTACTGTATTTATTTGAGTGATTTGTTGTTGTATGTGACTCTGTCCGACAGGTCACATTTGTGGAAGGTGGTGCGGGTTATGGCTTAGAACATAGCCTTTGGGAATGAGGAGACCAGATTAAAATCGTATCAAAACAACTCTATGTGCTATGTAACCCTGAAGAAATCATCTTAATGACCTATGCTTCTTTTTTCCTTGTGTCAAAATTTCAACCCCACTTAAAATAGTGTGGCATCTCAGCTGGACTGTTCTATGAAAATAGCCCCCCAAAGATCTGTGAGGTTCGTTGCTATGACATTTAGCCTCTGCAAGACAAATAAAATTACTGATGTGTCCTGCACAGTGGAGTGAGTTTTTATGATAAGCTATTTTCTTAAAATGTATTGGTTGAGATGTTAAACTGTTTTGATGTTTGTCCTGATGGACATTGACACTTCTCAAAAAAGGTAAAGGAATTTCTCCATTGTCCTTGGCAGATTTCTCCCCATTTACTAATCCACAAACTGATTAACAGTAATCAGTGCTTTCTATATCAGCATCCCCCCCCCACCTTGATAAAGCTGAAACATTTCCTGGCCTTTCCTTCCTGATGAGTGAGAATAACATTATAAAATACACTGTTGAATTCTTTCCAGTAAAACAAATGATTATAAAGCACTACAAGATTTCTAGCCAGTCAACATTGCAGAAACAGGGTACTTCTTATCACTGGTACAGATGGTGCCTAATGCACACTGAATCAGTGGATTTTCTCTTCCACTGTCATCTCTTGCTCACGTATGTCAGCCTGCAGCTTTGCTTCTTTTAACCACATGTTATCCAAATTTTAAAAATGAACCCTCTTTTCATCTCTGTAGACCAGTAGCTAGGTGGGTATTTCTGAGAACTGCCAGATTTTGTTCCAGAGCCAACTGGAAATGAAGGTCTAGGCAAAGAAAAAAATGTCACCATAAAGCACGTGATGTCTTGGTACAGTGGGACTTTACCATTTTGCTCTGTAACTAGAGTGGGGCAACCAAACTGCTAAGAAATAAAATGTTATTTTAAATATTAAGTTACATACAGTATAGCGAAATGTGTTTTGTTGTACAGTATATAGAGAAATCTTGTAGTGGTTCATAATATGTTTATATGTATACTTGACAGTGTCTATTAGGGAGTAATAACATTATCTCATGTGGTTTATGCTGACAGAACTGCTCGGCATGGCTTCATGGTGCTTTCACCCAAACTGCATGAGATAACATTATTATCCACTAAGAGTCACTGTCAAGTATACATGTAGCAACAGTAGCTCATTTTGAACTGGAATAGCTGGGGCACCCCTGCCTAGTTTAGGCTTCAAAGGCCCTGGAAGCCCACCTTGAGGAGCTGCAAACTCCTGATTGGGGAAATAACACACTTGATGAACTGTGGGATCATTTCTTATGAACCGCAGAACTTTTTTTAATGAGATCCCAGGGTGCTTCAAAGTGACTGTAAGAAAAAATGATATTGATCTAATATCTGGCTGCTCATCGGTGCTGGCAGAAGAGCCCATTACTAGTTTCAACTAAAATCACTTGTCAGATATAAAACATTAATCATAGTCCAAGGTTTAGGTATATGTGATTCATTAACTGCTTTTTTGCAATTGGTCCCCTGTATGGGTATGTGAAGATCATAGAAAATAAGCATATCCGTCTTTCGGATGAGACGTTAAACCGAGGTCCCATCTGCCTGGATTGGTGGTAGTTCAGGTGGATGTTAAAGATCCCACGGCACTTGTCGAAAAGAGTAGGGGAATTTCCCTGGTGTCCTGGACAAATTTCCCTCATTCACTAAAAATACCACCAACAGCTTAATCTGGTTCAAAGTCAGTTGGCATTCATCTGTATCCCCCGGGTCGAGCCTGAAAATAGGCAGGAATTGTCTAGTGCACTTACCCGGTCAACAAAAACTAAATAAAATAAATAAATACAAGTGGAACAGTTCTTGTATTAAGGATAAAATCAAATGATCTGCCTGTAACACAGGGCATCTTTCCCATTATAGCAATTCAGTAGGTGAATCTAATAACTAACCCAATAGATCTACTGGTACTCCTGGCTGGCTTCTTGGGGCAGAGTGGTAAGGGATTGCATGGGTACATTGGTGACCCGGGTTCAAGCTCTTAGCCATGGACAGCAGTGGTAAAGGCTGGCACAGAGGGCTCTGAGTATCTGTGCAGGTTCTCTTCTTCCAGTGTTGTTCTTAGAGTGACAGTGCTGATTGGGATTCAGGATGATGACCACAATTCTTCTGTGATTAATCATTTTAATATAATACCTGGCCATCAATTTTTTCAGTGGTGATGACCAGTTATTATTTGCCATAATACCTGTCATGTGGGGGAACTCATGACAGTTTGGGTAACGATGTACCACCTAGCATCTCCCATGGGCAGTGACAATCATGCTGTATCACTGTAAAGGTGGGTTTTTACATAAACTAAGAGAAATTTCCTCCATTAGTTTGCATCATGCTGCCTGGCCAAAGGATGACCATGCTTACTGGCATTTCAAGAGGATGTAACCTTTCCTGGCACAGGAGCCACAGGTGTGATCCATTTCTCTGATGCTCTGGCTATGCCACTGTTGAGCCAAACTGAGGGTGAACACCATGATGGGGCAGGTCAGACAGAAATGGAGTAGGTCATGACTAGGAGCAGTGCAGGACTGGGCAGCAGGCAGGAGGTAGGCAGTCTGAGGTGAGACCAATTTGAGGAGTCTAAAAGAGAGTAGCAAAAAAATGCTTATATTGTAGGGCTTAACTGGGTTTTATTTGCTCCAATAAGCAAACCAATCAAGTAATTGCTAACCCATTCTAACAGCACTGCCAAAATCCCTTTAACTGTTGTAAGACTGTCAGTGCTAATTAGAAATACTAGAATTATTTGTTTTAGCCCCAACTAAATCATGTAAAAATGATATTGGCAAACAGATTAACTTGAAATATAAACCTCTTCAGTGCAACAGCAGAGAAACAATGCTTGCTGGCAGAAATGTTCACTATGCCTTGCATAATAACAGCTTTCACTGTCAGCCTGAAGAAAAAAAAACACACCTTGTGTTTCCTCTAGGGTACATGCAGTTTAGCTAGCTTAGGTTCAACTGTTTGCATGCAGAAAAATGACAAGTGATGTCGCTTACTTGCGTCAGTCAAATAAATATGACTTTTTAACGTGAGACGATTTGCAGAGTGGATAAAGACAACATTGACTTAGTGCATTGTGCTTTTGTAAATGTTGAGAAGGTAGAAGAGACAATGCTGTTAAATAGTGTTTGTTGGAATGGTGTACATCTGAACATGGTAGGGAAAAAGAATCCTGTCAAAAGTTACTTTTTCCCTTGAAGTAGAATTTAATATACTGTACATTCGTTGCCATGCAAAAATTTCCACCAGCCTTTTACAATTGTTTCAGTGAATATTATTCCTTATGCATGAGCTACAACTGGTGTTTCAGGATTTCTCTACAGCTCTAAAGGATGTGTTTCAGTGACTCGTTTCCTTTGAGTTTCCACTGTTTGTGTATTTAATGTTTTAATATTTATCTTGTATGCCAGTTTTGATGATTGTGAAAGAGGGCATTATTGCCTCCAGGAAGGTGTAACATTTGTACAGGAAATGCTGATTGGGGTTCAGGATGATGACCACAATTCTTCTGTGATTAATCATTTTAATATAATACCTGGCCATCAATTTTTTCAGTGGTGATGACCAGTTATTATTTGCCATAATACCTGGCCAGTTATTATGGCAAACATGCACACATCAGCAGCAGCTGTGCTTGAGACACTCTTGATCATGGCGGAGTGTGAAGCATTTTTTTTTATTCCTTACTGACTGTCACCATAAGCATACACAAAATAATTGTTAGAGTGGGGAGCTAAATAAAACTAGGGGTGGATTCTAAAATAGTTCTGTGGGTAGAAAACTGGCTGAATGTCAGGAGTCAGTGGGTTGTGGTAAACAGGGAGTACAATGGAGAGGGAAAAGTGATGAGTAGGGTGCTGCAGGGGTTGGTGCTGGGGATGTTCCTCTTCAGTGTCTTTACTGGGGACATTGCAAAGGAACTAGATGGGAAGGTATGCCTCTTCACAAAAAATAGTATGGTATGCAATAGGGTGGACATGCCAGGGGGTGTTGAAATAATGAGGGAAGATCTTCAAAGACTGGAGAAATGGTCTGAAGAATGGCAGCTGGGATTCAGTGCAAAGAAGTGCAGGATTATGCACATAGGGCACAAGAACCCAGGGGCAAAGTACAAACTAGGTGGGGAGGTATTGACAGAAAAGACTAAAAGAGTTAAATATGTATTCCCTGGTGGAATGGGGGGACATGACTGAGACATACAAATACATACTCGGTATAAACAGAGTACAGGAAGGAAGCATCTTCCAAGGTAAGAGATTCTCCAAGTCAAGGCTGCACACAATTAAGATAGAGGGAGGAAGTCAAAGGGAAACTTGAGAAAATATGTTTCTCATTTTGTAGAAAACTGTGTGACCATTAACAAGTTTTAATAACATGTTTTAGTGATTTTGCAGTGTCCCTATTGATACTTAGGGGCATACGTTAATATATGTATATACACACAGATTTTTAGAAAAAAATGTTTTAAGAAAGCAGACAAGGAAGTGTATGCATTGTGGAGACTATTCCACTCCATATTACAAATGAGGCTTGCAGAACAGCCTAGAGGTTAATGAGCTGTGATTGAGCTTGGTACATCCAACAGACCTGGGTTTGATTTCCACAACATCCACTTGCATACTGTGTGACTATGAACAAGTCACCCCAGTGCTCCCAAGTTGCCCTTGAAAACAGGCACATAGCCTAGTGGGCCTTTTCCAGTTACCAAAAGAACAAAAAAAATGAATCTATGAATTATTTTGTGAGGTATGTTAGAAGTGAAACATTGCATACTAATTTTATGATTATTATGTGAATTTTAGTCAATCTCCTGATGAAGATGTTTTTATGATCTCGAAATGCTGCATGGTGGGGAATAAAGAACATTAGCTGAAGAAAACTAAAACTATGCACTTCATATGAAAGTTGCTCTCTGTTCTGATTTCTTATTTATGCTTCAGTTTTTGTCTGGCTTGTCTGAGGCCTTTCCCCATAGCATCTGAAATCTGACACCTCCTTCCTCACTCTCAATTACCATTTATGCTTGGGAAAGGCTGAGTGACTTGACATGTTTATTAGCTATGAATTTTTCTTAAAAGAGAATTCTACCAAACTGAAGCTTAGCACACAAAATAGTGCTTTGAAACACTCCTCAGCAAACGACATCAATTAATTAGCATAGCGATAACACAAAACCCACTAGTTTTATCTAGTCTGTTAGGAATCTGGAGAGCTCCCTTTTTCTACTGAAATAGCAAAATGTCTGCAAGATTACACCCACTACAGCTGTGAAAACTTACATGATTTCATTAAAAACCTTACCCTATATTGTTAGCAAAATTTGCAAGTCAATGTAGCCCTTGGAAAGTTAACGGGAGAATGTTATCTAGGAATTGATGCTACCTTACAATGGTTTTACAGGCGCATAAAGAAATGGAAACTGATCACCCACATTTTACATTTTTGTGGAATTTAAAAAAATGAAATGACAGTCCTGTTAGTCTGGGGGGTTTGGAGAGATAGCACACAAACTACAAGAAGCTGCCTGAATTGCAGTAAGACTGAGCATAAGAGGTCAGGTTGAGCTGAAAGGGCACAATAAACTTCAGTACACTGCTAAGTGTAAAAGTAAATGGGAAAATGCTTTACTTTAGATCTTTATATTTCTAATTAGTTTCCTGGTTGTGAATCACATGTTTGGGGGGGGGACTATGAACCAAATAGGGAGCTACAAACTGTGAGGAAAAAATGATGGGCAAGAATTATAAAAAATAAAGCATGGGGTGGTGTGCATACTCAAATTTAATGCACACTCTTGCTGTGCGATGCCTTCATAAACCCCTCAAACGTCACTCTTGGGGTTTATGCAGTATCTCACACCTTGGGTGTGCATTAAATTCTCGTAATGCACACCACCCCATGCATTATTCTCTGTGTAGGTCATTGTATTTGTATAAGACATATGAGGGGTGACCTGTGTGATACCTGATTTATCTATACAAGTACTGTTTGACCTCTGGTAACCTCATGAGTGGTGTAAGCCATGAGTATGGTGTCCGAGGACAAACAGCAGAAGTATAGATAAATCAGGTATCACACCAGGTCACCCCTACATATTTCATTTATGCAACAGGCGCTGATCTTGTGTAATGTCTTTTTATATTTAAATTTTGTTTTCCATGGTTCAATAATTAAGTTTTTATGAAGATATATTTTTTTTTGTGATGTGCTGGTCCTGTGCACTCAGGCAACACTGTTGCTATGTCCATTGTCATGGACCTTGCATTTTACTTACTGTTTTGTTTTCTCTGATTTACATTACACTGTTTATTGATACCACATTGTTGTATTTCACTTGTAAAAATGTCTATATGTATCACTACTGTTACTGTAACTCATGTACTATGTGCCATCTATATGGCCCAGGCCATGCCTGAAAATGGTCCCTGGGATCAGTGTACTTACCTAGTTATCAAATAAAGAAATAAATAAAATAAATCTGAATACTATATCAGCATGTGTGCATCACTGCTCATTGGTGAAAAAACAGCTTTTTCCCCAAGGCAAGATGATGGCACTTCTTAGCGAGACAGCTGGAGACAGGAGTCATCCAAGTATTTTTTGTTTAGTGGGATTGCAGTTGGAAAGGCTTACACTTTGGTACCCTGATGAGTATTAACTCAAAAGATGATTTTTTTTTAGCTTTTTTTTTTTTGTTTACTGCTGGTTTAGCAGTGTTCCAGAGTGATGGGCACCTTGTGAGAGAACAAACTGAAGAAGTGAGGCAGCATTGACAGAGTGAGCAATGTTGCTAACAAATAGAGGAGATGAGAGAGACAATGGAAATTCAATAGATAGGTATTGCTTTTGTCACAGAACCATGCTTTTCTGAGCTCCTTTGTGTGAGGAGAGATTCAGAAGGAAAAACAGCAGCTTAGCAGAAGTTGAAGCACTGCAATGGGGAGCCATGAACTTTGTGTGCGTAGTCTCAGGAGGGATGTAGTGCCGACACAGGGGGCTGAGGCAAATATGACATAGAACTATATACCTAAATGGGTGGTGATATAGTAACTGTGTACATAAATAGATGGTGATGCAGTAACTCTGTACATAAATGTGAGATTCTACATTTATACCCACAGTTACTCAGATAAATGGATTTATCGCACTACATTTACTGTATGTTTACATCTATTACATTAATATATTTTAACAATGTGTGTGTGTGTTTTTTTTAAACTTTATTTATAGAAAGAGTCGGTGAAACATGGACTAGTAATTACAATATCACATTCTATTTCAGTACATCAGTACATTTCTATACATTTACAGGCTTAGGTAAGAGTCCAGGAGCAGTCAATTAAAACATTCATTACATATATCACTTTCCTAAATTTTCCAGAGGGGTCATCCCCAAGGGGCAATACGTCCTTCTCATTGGTGAATGAAACTGACATATTAACGTATGACACCCTTAGTGGTAATTTTTCAAGTCTGGTCATTCAAAATAAACTGATTCAATTAAACCAATAATTCAACCTGTTTGGCTATCCTTGTAGGTAAGGCTTCCACTCTAGAACAAGGGGAACCAAAGTTCACCAAGGGCCTTCTCAAGTGGAGACCACATGTATTCATATTTATTAAAGCACCCCATAACCCTGTATTGAATGTGTTCTAATTTCATGTTGTTCAATAGTGTATTAATCCACTGAGCAATAGAGGGTGCTGACAGAGACATCCAATATCTGCACCAGTAACTACTTTCCCACCACCAAGGCCAGTCTTCTCAGAGGATGAGAAGCTTTTGTTAGGCCATTACCACCCCTCTGCACTCCCAGCAGAAAATCCATGGGGTCCAGTTGGATATCACATTACCCTATTTAAGAGAGAATTTATCTCATTCTAAAATGCTAATATCCTGGGGCAAGCCCAAACCAAGTGAAAGAGAGAGCATCCCTATGAAAAACATTTAGGGTATTGATTGGAGACCTGGGGGTCCATTTTATGAGCCAGAGCTGGTGTAAAATAAACTCTGTGAATAATATCATAGTGTATGGCTCTAAGTCGATTATTGATCGAGCATGACAGGCTTCCCCCAGAGCCATATTCCAGTCTCCTCCTGAAAGGGTATCTCCCTGCAGATCTGCTTCCCATTTACTTCTTAACCTTTGTAGCACATCCTAGGTCCCATCTGCCTGGATTGGTGGAAGTTCAGGTGGATGTTAAAGATCCCATGGCACTTATCGAAAAGAGTAGGGGGAATTTTCCCAGTGTTCTGGCCTAATTTCCCTCATTCACTAAAAATACCACCAACAGCTTAATCTGGTTCAAGGTCAGTTGGCATTCATCAGTATCCCCTTCCCCCAGGTCATGCCTGAAAATAGGCAGGATTTGTCTAGTGCACTTACCCAGTTAACAAAAACTAAATAAATAAATAAATAACAAATTAGAAATAAATCTTAATGGTTTAACATTCCTACAGTATGTGTAGTACAGTACTGAAAAATTTCTTCCAAAGATGTTCTAGTTAAAAAGGGACCTTTCTTCTCCCAACCTCAGTGGTCTAGTCAACCTGGACCGTATCTGCAGATATATGAAGTAATGAGAGGGTTGAATCTTGTAAATTTGCATTAAGTCGGGAAATTGTAGGGGTAACTCATCCTGAAAGAGACGTGAGATGAGGAAAAGCCCTTTCCTCTCCCACTCATCAAGAGCCCTTCTGACCGGTGGGGGGCCTCTCCCTCCCTCCATAGACTATGGAGGATTGAGCCCTCTGGTGGCATACCACCCCTTCCCCCATGATCAGCAAAGCTTGTTTCCAGGCTTTAAGGGTATTTCTAGTGTAAGGATTCTGAAGTTGATCCCAAACCCATATTCCAGAACTCCAGGGTAAAAGATATTGTGCAAGAGGGGAAATCCTAAGGGAATGTGACTCCATGTGAACCCAAACCTGGAGTTTCGTACTCTCTTCCATACAATCCAGAACCTGTGTTAACTGAGTCGCAAGGACATAAAGCCTCAAACTGGAAAGTGCCAGTCCCCCTCTTCAAATTGGGAGCCATAATATATCTCTTCTAATTCTGGGTCCACGATTTGCTCAGAGGAGAGAGGTTATGGAGCCCTCCAATGACCTCATGTAACAAGAGGGAACCCTCACCAGTAGTGCCTGAATGAGATAGAGATGCTGAGGCAGTATCTGCATCTTCACCAAGTTCACCCTTCCCAGGAGCGTTAGTGGGAGTGTCTTCCATCTACTACACTGTTCCTTAATTTTAACTGCCAAAGGCTTATAGTTCAGATGTCCCATTTCTGAAAATCTACGAGGGAGTAGTACCCCCAGGTATTTTATCACTGTTGTTGGGGGTATATCTACTCCAGTCACATGAATTGACTGGCAAACATTTCCCAAGGGAAGCCACTCACTTTTGCTCCAGTTCATTCTATGCCCAGACAAAGGGACATAATTATTAAAAAGAGAGGTCAAGGCAGGTACAGCTCTTTCTGGGTCAGCCAAAAACAACAACACATCATCTGCAAAAGTGAAATGATATGCTTCGTCCCTTTGAGAACAAAATCTTTAATCTCCTGGTGATTTTGTATAGCGGCCACCAGTGCCTCAATTGTGAAAACATTAGCAGCGGTGAGAGGGGACAACCTTGGCGAGTGTTCCTAAAAAGCCTAAAGAGGTTAGAGAGAGTGTTATTTATCAATTTTGGGGCCCATGGGGACTGGTACTGGCATGCCACCCATTTACAGAAGGATGGATGGAGGGCAAATTTTTTTAATACAGCGAACATGAATGTACATTCAACCCGATCAAAGGCCTTTTCTGCATCAAGGGCAAGAAGACCTCCCATGCCTCTCCCCTTTTTCCTCCCATGCCACATGATATTTAAGACCCACCTTAGGTTGTGCCTAACCTATCTACCCCTAATAAAACCTCTCTGATCTGGGTGAACAACCTCTGGCAGGATGCTGTCCAGTCTCCCTGTCAGGATCTTTGCAATAATTTTATAATCTGCATTAAGTAGTGAAATAGGGTGGTATGAGTCACACCTTTTTGGATCCTTTCCTGGTTTTAGGAGAATTGTTATGGTAGCCAGTTCCTGAGATGGGGTTAATCCATCCTCTTCCAATACCTCCAGAAGCATGTCCATGAATAGTGAGCCCAACTGCCCCCAGAACTTCTTATAGAATTCCAGGAGCAGGCCATCGGGGCCTGGAGCCTTACCTGCTTTTGAGACCCAGATCACTTCTCTAACCTCCTGCGATGTAATTTCCTGTCCAAGCATCTCAGGGGATTGCTCGCAGGGGAGGAAGTTGGGAGTGGGCTGGGGGGGTTGCAGACAGCGGAACCCGAATGAGCGGAGCTCCCCCATAGGGGTGGTTAGGGCCAGAAGATACCCTGGGGTGAAATGGTACCTGGAATGGGGAAACTCAGTTCTAGTTCCCATACCCAAGGGCACCTCCGATTTGGGAGGGCAAGTAGTTGGGACAGCTCGCCAATCTCGTCCAACTTGGGCGCTGTTATGCAATGCCAGATCTGTCTGCAACAAGACTGGCCTTATTGCAGATTTTTTTGGTAGGGCAGATCTGATTTGCATTACTGAGACCTGGTTGGATGGGAACACTGCCCCTATTTTAGAGGCAGCTGTTCCTGCCGGGTACTCGGTTTTATATCGCCCGAAATTGGACCATGGGGGGGCTTGCAGTCTGTTTTAAGAATGAATTGGGCCTAGCTAGTGTATCAGTTGAGGAGGCCAGGTCTTTTGAGTGTACCATGGTAGCTGTTGTGGGGAGCAGGATAGCTCTCACCTACCGTCCACCAGGTGATGAAAAACAGTTCCTGCAGGAAGTAGCTGACTTCACAGTTGACATGGCTTTGGAGTCGCCCAGACTGATGGTTCTGGGTGATTTCAATGCCTGGGGTCGATGACGAATCCTCATTTTTTGGTCAACACTTCCGCCAGTTGATGATATCTCTGGGCTTCACAGAGATTGTTTCCTCAGCTACTCACAAGGGTGGTCACTCTCTTGATTTGGTCTTCTACCTGGGGATCGAGGCCTCCAGCTTGGTGGTGGAACCAGTTGGTTGGTCCGACCACTACTCTGTTCAGTTCAATTTTTCGGCCCCTGTGGAGATAGTTATTGCCCTTTGCGGGATGTGGTCCCTGAAGACCTGTTGGCACTAATTGACCTCTCGTTATTGGGCAAGACTAGCACAGATCCTGAGCAGTTAATTACTGCCTACAATAGGGCCATTTCTTCAGCTCTCAACCTGATTGCTTCTGTCCATGTTCACCCCCTCCCGTGTCGCCCTAGGGCCCCTTGGTTTGATGGGACTCTAAGGGAGTTGCAGAGACAGGGGCGTAGGATGGAGCATCGTTGGTGGAGGACAACCTTAGATGTTGACCACCTTCTTTTGTAAGAAAACTATACTTTCTATCAAACTGAAATTACCAACAAGAAGGCAGAATTCCTGTCCAGGGGAAATAGCTGTCACACAGAACCGACCGGCTCAACTCTTCAGAACTGTTGACAGACTATGCAACCCAGCCTGTCAGCAGTTCCATCGAGCTTTTTCACAAAGTGAGTGTGATGAGATTGCTCGCTTCTTTGCGAATAAAGTGGCTGACATCAGGCAGGAATGCCGCCAATTTCACTCTATGGGGGATGCGGTTGATCGGTACGTTGTCGCAGAACTGGGAATTACCTGGAGTACCTTTGATCTGCCGGAGTTAGAAAATATTATGAGGATCGTCCAAGTGATGCATCCCACCTGCTGTAGTTTAGACCCGGGCCCTACTTCCCTGATTTTGGGTTGTAGTGATATCATCGGCCCAGTCTTAGTTCGGATTGTCCGGTGGTCACTGGAGTCGAGTGAGTTCCCTAGCTCCCTGAAGGAGGGGGTGCTGATACCCCTCCTGAAGAAAGCTTCTCTAGAACCGGAGAACCTAGCAAACTACAGGCCTGTCTCTAACCTCCCTTTTGTGGGGAGGGTTATTGAGAAAGTTGTGGCAGCTCAACTGGATAACCATTTAACCATCCATAATTTATACAAACCTCTCCAATTGGATTTTCGTAAGAGGCATAGTACTGAGACTGCTCTGGTTTGGGTGCTTAATGATCTCCTGATGGCGAGAGATCGGAGACATTGCTCCATCTTGGTTCTCCTTGATTTATCATCAGCTTTTTATACTGTGGATCGTGGGGTTCTGCTCGAGCATCTGAGGTCCATCTGTGGGCTGTCTGGTACAGTTCTCAGATGGTTTACATCTTTCCTCGCTGGTAGAATGCAGAAAGTTGTCTCGGGGTATATTTTCTTCTGGGGCTTTCTCTCTGCCTTGCGGGGTACCTCAGGGCTCGATGCTGTCCCCCATGTTATTCGCAGTATATATACTGCCCCTTGGAGACATTGTAAGATGGTATGGGCTGAGGTTTCACTGCTATGCTGATGATAGCCAGCTCTACCTGTCTTTTGCCCCCGATCAGGTTAGTGCTATCTCAGTATTGAACAGCTGCCTTGTTGAAATCCAAGATTGGATGAATACCAGCGGTTTAAAGTTGAACCCAAGAAAAACTGAGGTGTTGGTAGCGGACCTAGGTCATAGGACAGAGGGATTGAGGACTGAGATCCCCTCCGGTTTAGTCCTGGGGGGGGCCAAGATTCTCACTTCTGAACAGGTGCGTAACCTGGGAGTGGTGCTTGACGATGGTCTGACCCTTCATCATCAGGTGTCGGCAGTCGTCAAGCTAGCCTTTTACCATCTTAGGAACATTGCTAGGATTAAGCACCTTGTTCTGTCTAGCGACCTACCTGTTTTGGTCCATGCCTTTGTGACATCGCGTCTTGATTACTGCAACTCCCTGTACTTAGGGCTTCCTGGGGTTGATATCCACCACTAGCAGCTAGTGCAGAATGCTGCAGCATGTTTGATGATTGGGGTATCTAGAAGAATGCACATTACCCCTGTGCTGCACAGTCTGCACTGGCTGCCTATTCCTTATGCCCCTCTGCACAGCTCCGCTCGGCTGACATGGGGTTTCTGAAGATTCCGAGGGTGAGTTTAAAGTCATCTGGTGTGCGTGCTTTTGGTTTTGTGGCACATACCCTCTGGAATTCTCTGCCACGTCAGCTTTGGGAGTGCAGGACGGTGGGGTGTTTCAAGCAGGCACTTAAGACTTTTTTGTGGGGGAAAGCCTACTCTGGATTTTCTTGTATTTATTGTATTTGGTTTTATTTTGATGTACAGCGCTTTGATCATATGAAAGGCACTATAACAAATACATTTTATATTATTATTTTTTGTATTATTATTATTATTATTATCCACTTCTGGCAGGGTGGGCATGGGGACATTCTCCAAAAAGTGTATCGGGTTCCTGTTGTGAGGGGCCTGAGAGGAGTATAGCTGTTCATAAAATAGCTGAAACACATTATTTATCTCTCAGGTCTCTGTTGTACACTTCCCATTTTCTTTCTCTATAGCTATGATAGATCTTTCCACCCTCTGTTTTTTAATTAGCCATGTCAGCCACCTCCCTGATTTATCCCCCTTGAAATATTGCCCCGCCCTAGATATCATTCTATCCCTCTCTATACGTTTGGAGCTAGCTTGATTATATTTTCTCTTCAGTCTTTTTAACTGTGCCATCTCTTTAGTGGATTGAGATTGCATGACCCGCGTCTCCAAATCCAAAATACAGGCCTCCAATTTACGCTTCTCTGCCCTATCCTGTCTCTTTTTAAATGCAGCATAAGAAATAGATTACCCCCTAACGTATGTTTTTAGAGCTTCCCATGTATTTCTTGCTGAGCTATCTTCCACTTTATTAGTTTCCAAAAACTCCACAAGGTGCCTGGACATCTGCTGAACATAATGGGGATCATTCAATAAGGTGGGGTCTATTCCCCACCGCCTTGCCCCATCCTCCCCCATCTCCCCGCTCAAGTTCCAGGTAGAGAAGAGCATGGTCTGAAACAAGGATGGGACCATACTGTATCTCCAATACACAACTAAGGAATTCTGGGGAGGCTAGAAAATAGTCCATCCTGGTATAAATTTTATGGGCATGGGAATAAAAGGATAACTCCTCAGAGTCTGGATGTTTAAATCGCCACACCTCCTGCAAAGCCCTTTCTTTTGCTAGGTTTCATAGGGCTGTCATACTCTTGGGGAAGCATCTGAAATGGGGTTTAGAGTGTTCTAACATGGGGTCCCAATGTGTACTTAAGTCTCCACCTATTACTAGGTTATCAGTAAACATTGATAATGTGAGGGCTAAATGCTCAAAATATTCTGGGCAATCAAAAGCAGGACCATAAAGTGACACCAACACTAAATTTTATTCTTCCACTGTGGCCTGAGCCACCACATATCTCCCCTGCCCATCACCTTGGGAGGAAAGAACTTGAACCTTAATCCCCGGGTGAAACCAAATACACGTACCTTTAACCTTAGATCTGAAGTGTGAAGCTATCAGAGTGCCCCAACAAGAGCTTCTCAGCTTTGCCGTTTCCTCTTGTGTCAAATGAAGTTCTTGTAGCACAACCACATCCACTTTTACCTTTCTAGTGTATGACCAGACCCGTTTTCGCTTTGTTACCATTTTAAGTCCATTCACATTCCAGGATAGCAACTTTAAACTAGCCATCCGGGATCAAAGAGCCATGGTTGTGCTCAGAACCCCCCACCCCAAGCCCTGAAACAAACTATAAATGCTAGTCCTCTCTCACCCGACCCTTGAACATTTTCTGTTATGAACCAACTATAAAACAGCCCCCCCCCGATTCTTCCCCCAAGCCTGAAAATTCTCAGACCTCCATAAACCTTTAAGTTGCCCTTCCCCCAAGAGGCATTTAAGTCCTCAAAGTATAAACACTAAGCGCAACAGGTGCTAAAAGTAAGAACCACTACTAACTCCTAATGGAAAACTAAGAATAACAACACCAGTTGTTCTCCCAGCTTCCCCTTCCCTCCCTCCGTGGTTTATAATCAACAAAGACCCCTTTACTTTTGTGGATTAGCCTCCTGGTTGATCCGTCACTAGCAATAAATGCAGTCAAAATCTAGCATCTGGACCCCCACACAGCCAGCCCCCTTCAAACCTATATTAAACAGTATAGGCAGTATATTCCCCTTTTTTTTGTTTTACTACCAAGGTAGGCACCCCAGACACAGAATCCACCCAGAAGCTCTCCAGATTGATTACCCCAAAGGGTGAGACCTCTACCTGGCACATATATATTTCAGAAACACCATTTAGTGCTCATCCGGCCATCCAGATCTTTGATCCCCCCCAAAACATTCCAGGGCAATTCACACTTAAAATAAAATAGATAACATATCCCCTGCATGGTGCCCGCTTCCCACACATATACTTTGTTATCTCCCCTTGCTCCTCAGGACCCCTCCCCAGCACCCTAGCATCCAATATAGTTGTACCTAAACAAAGGGAAAAAAAAGAGCGTTCCATTATTTATATCTGATATTATACGCAAAGTATTCTGAACAGAGATTAAATGTCCACATAATAAATTCACAAAATCCAGCATAAAGATGAACCGTCCAGTTAATCCATATATGAGCCACCTCAGGATTGAAGTGGGTAAAACTCTGAGAGTATAGACAGGTCTGCGGTATCTGAGGGGCATAGGGGAGGCTGCCTGATCCAGCCATGATAGTCCTCAAACGAGTTATGGACCAGGCCGGGCATAGCCCCACTCCTCCCCAAACCACCTCCCAATGTCTCAAGAGCAAAACCCTCAATTTACTGACCGTACCCAACCAGATCTGGCTCCATGCAGAGTAAATCATCTAACAGCCATGTCCTGTTGAGCAGCCTCCTGTTCGATGTATTGCAACGCTGCGTCCGGCTTTGTAAATGTTTTCGGAACTTCGTCTTTTCTCCGGATAATAAGGTGAGCTGGATAAACCAATGCAAAGGGCCAATTTAAATGGTGCAGTCTTTTCTTTACCTGCATAAAGGCATTTCACTTGAGTTGTAATGATCAGTAGTAGTCTTGAAATATACTAACAGGCTGGGAGTCTACTCAGATAGGACCCATTTTCCTTGCAGCTTCCACCACCGATATCTCATCTTGATATCTAAGAAACTTCAAGATGATGTGTCTGGGTCTTTCGTTGGAGGCAGGGTGTCGGCCTGGTGTTCTGTGAGTCTGTTGAATTTCCAAGGTGCACTCAGGCGGTAGGTTCAAGTGTGTTTTTAACCAGTTTTGGCAAAATGTAGCACAGTATCGGCCCTCCGCTCCTTCTGCCATGCCCACTATACGTATATTTGTACACCTCTCCCAATTTTCGTGATCGTCAAGTACCGCTTTCAATTTTTCTATCTCTGCCAATGCATTCTGTAGCTGGGGATTCATCTGAGAATATCGGTCCTCCTGTGCACTCACCCGGTCCTCCACCTCTGATATTCTATTTGAGTGCTGCTCCACTGTTTCTCCCAATGTATTAAATGTTGTTTGGAGATGTTCCAGCTGAGTGGAGACATTCTCAAAACATGTGTTCATTTTACAGGTTAGATCATATTTTACATCATTGAACATCTTCTCCAAGGTCAATCGCGGCGGGCTAACATTGCTGCCATCTGTATGCAAGGTTTGCCATACTGAATCTGAAGACGCCATGATTTCAGTTCATGGTGGTGGGGCCTCAGAGCCTGTTGCTTGTGAACCACTGCTGTTGCTTTTAAAATTCAGTTGTCCCTGTTTTTTCAACATCTTGGTCGGCATAACAGATTTCCCTATTTCAGTTACATGATTTGTGCCAGAAAAGGGTCCCGGGGAGCCGGATAATCAGTATAATTGATGGATTAGGCACAGAGCTCCAGGATTATACAGCCATCCTGGATGCTGGCTTGGCTACGCCCCGTGTGTGTGTGTATGTTTGTTGAGATTTCCAGCTACTTTGGTTGGTATTTTATTATTGAACATAAATGTTTATACCACACAGACCAAAATAATGCAAAGCACCATGGGAAGTATATGTAAATCACCCCTGAAAGAATTTAGACTGATTTTGCTTAAAGGAGAGTAGGGTGCCAAATGACCACTCACACAATCTGCAGAGGCTAAGAACAGAAGACACAGGCATGTGCTTCATCCTTCTCAGGACTCATCAGTATTCCCCTTCTGTAACTCAACTGACAGAAAGGGAGAGACAGCCATTTAATTGCCTTTACTGGTTTGAGTCACGTTCAGCCAAATAGGAAAGCAAGCAAAAAGACGAAGAACCCCAGCACAACATCACTGAAGAACGAGTTACCCAGAAAGGCCTTGGGCAATAAAAGCAGGTTTAAAAGATACAAAATCCAACATACCCCAATAATTTGATCACTATGAATGAATTAGACTGCTTCTGCTTTAAGCAGGTGTGAATAGTGTCAAATGGTCTTTTACACAATCTGCAAAAACTGAGAAGAGAAGACACTGACGCATGTTTCAGTCGTTTCAGGACTTATCAATGTGCCTCATCTGTATCTCAACCCAGCCTAAGGGACAGCCAGCCATTTGATGGTCTTACTGGTTTGGGACATGGCAAACCCAATAGGAAAGTAATCCAAAAGAATCTCAGTACAAAAGCATTGAGGCAGAGGTAGGGAACTGGCAATAAATCCAGGTTTAAAACAAATACAACGTTACACATACCACAATATAGTACTTTACTTATGCTTCCCATGTTGCCTTGCATTATTGTCATATGTGGTTTCTTGCATGATTGAAGTCACTTGGCTGTGCAAGCCTCACAGTGCACCCAAAGCATCATATTATCCCAGCACAACAAGCCATGTTGTGCCTCTTTGCTTAATTTGATTTACCAGCACAGGCCATTATACAGTCCATTTGTTATCCCCTTGTTCTTGAAAAAGACTAATATTTCAAATGTTCTAGGAAACTTACCATGAAGGTATTTGTAAGGCATTAGAGTAGTCCTGAGATGTTTCTGACAGAATGAAGAAACTAATGGCACATGATGATGATAGTCTAAATGTCAAAATACAGTTGAAGGTCGGAGCTTATTCTTTTGACATGCATTAGAAATGTATGGTGTTTTTTATGTGATAGTGGCTTATTTATCAGTCTGTCTCGATTCCTGCTATTTCTTTTTTTTTTCTTTACTGTGAATGCATCAAATTCAAATCTGATAAAAAAAAATCCTATAGCTGTTTACATGTACTGATCATCTCTGGAAAGGCTAGGAAAATGACTGTGTTTGTTTCCTACAGGGAACAGACCCTTGCTCAGAAACCATGGGTCAGTCTTCAAATCAGGAGATCCAATTAATTAGACATTTTACTTAGTGCCAATTTGCAGAAAGCAACATAATCAAAACATGATTCTTCAATGCCTAGCTTTAACTAGAGGGGTGGAATGCACTGTTGACCATCCATCTTTACTGTCAGACCATTATAGATCATTTTTGCTTGCTGTAGTTTTGCTGTTACAGAGTAACATCTACTGTATGTGACAAACAAAATAAAATCATGACTTTGGTAGGGTTCTAGTATACTTGATGCATGTGCACCCTGTTAAAATTGCAGAATAGGAAAATATACAGTACAAACATTGTAATGGCAGCAGAAGCTGCAGTGCTGTACACATCAGTCTTAAGTTACTATTCTAATCCTGGTTGGCATATTTTTTATTCCAGTAAAATATTAACAACTTCTATTTCAAACAAAATTGTTTTTATCTCCTCCAGTCTCACTCTGCCTTTAAACTGTCTCCAGTTACTATCCACCGCCCCCCACGCAAACCCCACCGCTGCCACATTCCATCATGGTTATTCTTTCCATTTTCACCTTCAGAATGCAGCAGCGTTATGGCATCAAACCATTAGGGCACCTATTAGAAATGTCACCGACCACTGTTTTTGTGGGGGATGTGCCCCCCCCCCACACACCCCCTAACTTTAAATTCTAACTAGGGGGCAGACTTCGGGGATGGGGCGGTGAATTCCGAATCTGGCGCCCTAATGCTGGCACCCTGAATGCCTGTAGTGCTTCTCTCCATAGTGGAGGGGGAGTGCTGTTATTCCCCAAGTCCCAGTCTAGTTGTGGGTTATGAGACTGCTTGGGTTGGTCGTTGGACATGCTGGCAGCCATCATCTTTAGTGGATACTAGTATTCTTTTCTTTGCTTTATTCCTGAATCCTCCATCCTGTTGTGGGTATAGCCACTTGCTAACCTCACGCATGCATAGCATGCCCCTGAGGCTAGAGCAATCTCCCATGGATGGTTCCGGATTCTGACCCTAGCTCTTTCTGGCAGAGGTGCATGTTCAAATGGCATGCTACCTCAGCCTGGCCTGCATCTGCGATGGGATGCTCTGAGTCCATTATCAAACCTGGGTTGCCTGTACAGCAGTGTGTCATGCTGCTGCTGAGCTATTAAGGTTGCCCCATTACAACATTTAAAGGAGAACTGCACTTAATCTGCGAGTCATTTTTCCCAGGAGAAGCTCTTTTTTTTTTTTTAAAACCTGATTCAAATTCTGTTATTGTTCTAGCTATACCGACTTTTTAGTTATCCCAGTGTTCATTTCTGATTTATGTGTTGCTGGTTGGGACCATTTTAGAACCCTAGGATGTAGTTTATGTCCCTGTTCTGCTCTTCATTTGTTGGCACAATGCATCAGTGTTCTACGATAGAACTCTTTGGTTGAGTGGGACATAAAATACATCATACAGTTCTAAAATGGTACTTATCCTCAGAGTGTAAATCAGACATAGCTGCTGTCGTCACTGAAAGGCCTGCATGGATGGAACAATAGCAGAATTTGAACGAGCTCTTAAAAAAAAACTTCTACTGGAAGAAAATTATATACAGTGAAGCCCACCAGGATGGAGCACAGCACTACAGAATTCTGCAGTAGAGTTACTGCAGCAAACAATTTAATTTCAATGGAAGTTAATCCCATTCGTCATGCAGGAAATCTGTGACACTGTGCTTCATCCTGGCGTGCTTCACCGAACATGTCAATGCAGTTCTCCTTTAAGTAGTTTAGTACTCAGTGTAGCAGAAAGTCGGACTCTAGGGGCTTGATTCCCAAAACTCTGCACAAGCTGTGCCAATGGCAGCTTGCTCTAAATGACGGTGCACCAGGGATCCAGCACCTGATTCTCTATTGGGTAGGGTCCCTGCAGCAAAGTCTCGCAGCCTGCAGCAACTGTGGCAGTGCTCCAAAAAGCCAGCGCATCTGGATGTTGCACCGCAAGCTGCAGGGCAGCTGTATGCCACTGTAGGATGTCCCTGGTGGCTAGCAGACCCTCCCAGTCCCATTCCCCTTTGTACAAAACTTAATCACTTCCCTGGTGGTCTAGTGGACCCAACTAGTCCTGATCCCCTCTGTATAAGTATTACTCTCTTCCTTGGTGGTCTAATGGATCCCCCCAGCCCCGATCCCCTTTGTATAAATATTAATCACATCCCTGGTGGTCTAGTGGACCCCCCAGCCACGATCCCCTTTGTATAAAATGTAATCACTTCTCTGATGGTCTAGGGGACCCCCCTTTCTATCTCCGATCTGCCATATATAATATAAACATATCTTTCCCTGATGATTTAGTGGACCCCACCCCCCACCCCGCAGGCAGTGCCTCATCACCCCACTTCCCCCATCCCATCTCTTTTTTATTGCATAATGTTTTATTTGGTATTTTTTTTTTTATGTATCATGATACACTGCACAAAGTTACAGACCGATGTAACCATATAGCTAATGTCAGGCATATACTGTATATACCAATATTACAATTCCTTTTATACATAATTATTGATATATATATATATATATATATATATACTTATACAAATCTGCATGTCATAATTATTCCCTAGATTCAGTCCACAAAATGTTAATAGCGACTATCACTGAGTTGCATTTCTATCATCCACCATAACTACCACCATACCATACTATTTGTGCTTCCACCTCTCTTCAGTTTCACTCCAGCTAAACACAATAGACCCAGAAGGGGAAGAAGGAAGGGAGAGAGGGGAAGAAGGGATAGCCACCCATCCTATTGGGCTACTACCTAATTAGGGGCACTCTAAGAGGGGATTCTTACCTATTTATACAATATGTAAATAGTCAGACTGAAGGTATGGTCCCCATTTAGCTGAGAAATGGCCGCATACTTGGTCCCTGCAAGGCCAAGAGCTTTTCAAACAAGGATAGCCTAGCTAAGGCTTCATGCCACATCTTTCTGGTGGGTATAGAAGGCTGTCTCCAGGACATAAGCAATAGGCGTTTGGCTTCTAAGATGGTGGAGACCACCCATTGCTGCAAAGGTTTAGAAAGGAATTCAATATGCCTAGTATCTCCTAAGAGGACCAAAGAGGCAGACAAGGCCAGCCTGGTGCCTAACACTTGTGACAAATCCTCAGCTACCATATCCCAGAATGATGCCAAAAGGGAGCAGGACCAAAGTATGTGTGCAATATGTGCATCTGGCTGCGAACAACAGCAGCAATGGCTATGGCCCAGTAGACCCCTCTTACGTAGCATTGCTGTAGTACGATACCAAAGCAACAGTATTTTTAGTTGTATGAAATGGCTATTAGGATCTCTATATGAGTAATGAATATTTTTACAGTTGGACAACCATTGTTCCTCAGATATGACTACCCCCAATAGTGACTCTCATTGCATTCTACATCTATGCATCGGGTCAGGGTGTGAGTCCCTCCAAGTGCTGTAAAACCTCCCCATGAGACCTTTTCGAGAGTCTCACCAGCGAGAGTCAGTGAGCCACCGCCACTTCGTACTGACTGGGCTTTTAGAAATCAAAGGTGTTAATGCACTGCGGATCTCTAAATAATGCCAAAAATCTTTATGCGGTAGACTATATTTTTCCTGTATTTGTTCAAAGGAAAGCAGATGCCACCCCGCCCCGGACACTCAAATCTTGTACTATTTGTATACCTTTTTGTTGCCATCACTTCCAGTTTACACTCACTCCTTCAACCTGGATTAACTTTTTATGCCATATTGGGGCCAGCTGCAATGGGGGAAACCATTCTTGTTTTGGCGTGTGGGATTTGACGCCTAATAGTCTTCATGCCTTAGCAGTATAGGAGACTATGGGGGGAGTTGTACATCCATCTTATAGTGGGCCACTAAAAGATTATATAGCGAGAAGGGGCTTACCAAATCCGCTTCCAATTGCACCCAGACAGCGGTTGCCCTACTTTGTAGCATGAACCACCTAGTGGCCTGGGTGGCCATACAGGCCAAATGATATCCATAAAACCCAGGTACATTAAGGCCCCCCCCAGTCCAATGCACCCTTATTTTTTGCCTACTCCATGTTGGCAGTTTATAATCCCATATAAAATTAAATGCTAACTTATCTAATGTTTGAAAAAGTTTTTTAGATAGAGGTATGGGTAAATTATTTAAGAGAAATAATACCCGTGGTAGAAACAGCATCCAGATTGTAGCTACCCTTCCCGGGAGGGATAGCTTAATTTTCCGCCATCTCTCCACTTCCACAGTCAGCTGAGCATATAAGGGGGAGAAATTAGCCATTTCAAGGGCCGCCCACTTAAAAGCGATTTGAATTCCTAAATATTGGAAACTATGGTCTGCCCACGACAGGCTAGTGCCCAATATACACTCCGTTGTACTGAGGAGGATTAGTGGTGCTATGATGGTCTTTTTTTTTGATTGATCCTCAGCCCAGAGATTGCGGCAAACTCTTCCAGAAGCAAAAGCACCTCCGGAATTGCTTGTCGAGGGTTCTTTATAGTTAGTAACAGGTCAAATGCATATGCCATCACAGCATACGACTGCCCCCCACATTCAATACCTGAATCAATGGGTCTGAGCCAATAACCCATATAAATGGATCTAAGGCAATCAAAAACAGGAGGGAAGAAAATGGGCAGCCCTGCCTCGTGCCCCTTTGTAGTGAAAAGGGAGGAGAGATATCCCCATTTGTAAGGTTGCATGCCTGGGTGATTCATACAAAGTGTGAATCCATTGCTAGAAGTATGGCCCAAAGCCAAACACCTTTAAGGTTTCATGTAGGTATACCAATTCAATAGAATTGAAAGCCTTGGCAAAATCTATCGCCATGGCAGCCATGGGGTGGGAAGACCTGGATGTTGTCCACTTAAGGCCGAGTAGTAGGCGTGTGTTATCTGCACCTGTCTTTCCCCTCATAAAACCCGCCTGTGCCAGGTGAATAATAGAGGGAAGCACAACACTCAGTCTGGTGGCAAGCACCTTAGCTAGAATCTTAGTATCAACTGGCAATAGAAATATTGGCCTAAAATTAGCACAATCCAATGGATCGGATGACTTTTTGGGCAGCAGAGTGATAAGTGCATCCCTCATTGATGGTGGGAGGGAAGTCTTGTTATGAGAGTCCTGAAGGGCTTATTGAAGCTGGAGAAGTATATCTGAGCCTAACACTTGATATAGCTCGATCGACGTACCGTCCAGTCCGGGGGCTTTCCCCCACACCATTTTTGCTAACACGAGTCGTAATTCTTCACAAGAAACTGGTGCTTCCAATTGTCCCATCTGCTCAGCTGAAAGGGCCCCCATCCCATCTCTGAGCTGGCGACCATCAAAGCTCTCTGCTCTCCACCACGGTCAACCATTGACTGAGCTGTCAAGGAGCACGTACTGTATACAGTAGGTGCTCATTGATCGACAGCTCACTGTCAATCAATGTGCATATGCTGTATAAATTCAGTGATCTGTGCAGTGTTCTCAGTTGCTTGATGTAAACTTCTTGTAGTTCAAAAGAAAGAGCCACTCCTGTCACTACCCAACAAGCAGTGAACATCCCCCTCACACCAAGCCAGCTCAGCTACTCACCCACCCACCATGCTGTTGTGCCTCTCCATTTCTGCTCTTCCAAATGTGTGTCTCTCTTTAAATGGCTACCTCCAGCCGGTCAGCAAACGAGCAACAGCCTCTGTCATCAGTTCTTGGAGTTGGAAGCAGAATGAGTCAGTGATACATAGATACATAGACAGTGTCGGCAGATAAGGGTCTATGGCCCACCCAGTCTGCCCATTTGAGCTTGTAAGTTAAGTTTATGTTTTCCTAGAAGTCTGTTGCCCCTTACCCCTGACCTCCAGAATTCCTTTATGTTTATCCCATATATTCTTAAATCCCATGATTGTTTCAGCCCCCACCACTTCCTCTGGCAGAGTGTTCCACTTGTCCACCACCTAGTCTGTGAAGAAATTCTTCCTCACGTTTCCTCTGAATCATCCTCCCTCCAACTTCATCCCATGCCCTCTAGTCCTGGAACATCTTTTTCGCTTAAAAATAGTGTATTCCTGCACCCTGTTCCTCCATGTAAGATACTTGTATGTTTCTATCATATCCCCTCTCTCCCTCCTCTCCTCCAAGGAGTACATGTTCAGTTCCTTCAACCTGTCTTCATAGGACTTGTGATGCAATCCATGCACCATCTTTGTTGCCCTCCTCTGAACCTTCTCTACCCTGTCTATGTCCTTATGTAGGTATGGTCTCCAGAACTGTACACTGTACTCCAGGTGGGCCTCACTAGTGTCTTGTATAGTGGAATTATGACCTCCCTTCCTGATGGTGATGCCCCTGCCTATACATCCCAGCATCCTATTTGCTTTACCTGCTGCCTTGTCACAGTTTCCCTACCTTGAGGTCATCAGAGATGATAACCCCAAGATCCCTTTCCTGCTTGGTGCATGCTATATCATCACCCTAACTGATATATTGTGCCAGGGTTTTTGTGCCCATATGCATTATCTTGCACTTCTTTGCATTGAATTTCAACTGCTAAACCCTGACCATTCTTCAAGTTTCTGCAGGTCCCTTCTCATTCTGTCTACACCCTCTGGTGTGTCTACTCTGTTACAGAGCTTTGTGTCATCAGCGAACAGTGAAATTCTGCCTTCTAGGTCCTGCACAATGTCACTGATGAAGATGTTGAATAGGACCAGTCCCAGCATTGATCCCTGTGGTACCCCACTGGTCACTCTTCCCTCTGTGGAGTGACAGCCATTTACCACCACCCTCTGTGTCCTGCCACCCAGCCAGTTACCTACCCACCACACTACTGTCCTGCCCACACCCATATTCCCCAGTTTGTGTAATAGTCTTCTATGGCACAGTGTCAAAGGCCTTGCTGAAGTCCAGATAGGCCATGTCCACTGACCTCCCGATCCACCTCCCTAGTCATCCAGTCAAAAATTCAACGAGGTTGGTCTGCCATGACCTCCCCTGGTGAAACCATGCTGCCTTGGGTCCTGTAGTCCACTGACAACCAGATGTTCCACCAATCTCTCCTTCAGTAGTGCTTCCATGATCTTCCCACTACGAGGTGAGGCTGACTGGTCTGTAGTTCCCGCTTCCTCTTTGTTCCCACTTTTGTATAAGGGGACTACATCTGCTGTCCTCCAGGCTTTGGGTACCTCCCTGTTTCAGTGATCGGCTAAACAGGATAGCCAGAGGTTCAGCCACCTCTCTTAGTTCTTTAAGGACCCTGGGGTGCACCCATCTGGCCCCATTGCTTTATCAACTCTTATTACTTCCAGTTCCTTCAGGACCCTTTCTGTGTAAAGGGACTTGTGTCCATTTCTGCAACATTCTCACCCCTTGACTCCCTTCAGACCCATTACCCTCCTCTTCCTCAGTAAAGACAGGCAGAAATACCTGTTCAGTATGTCAGCTTTACTGTTGTTATCGTTCACGCTGCCCCCATCCTCCCCTTCAGTCTCACTATCCTCCCTTTGTCTTTCATTTTCACTTATGTACCTGTAAAGGTTTTGTCCCTCTACCCACTGATTTTGCAATGTGTTCTTCTGTCTGAGCTTTGGCTTCCCTTACTGACCTCCTGCCTCCTTTGCTTCTCCTGGTACTTCTCCCTATCCCCTTCTGCCTGTGTCTTTTTGTATTGCCTGAATGCAATCTTTTTGGCTTTCACTTTCTTTGCTACCTCTTTGGAAAACCATAATGGTCTCCTCTTCCTTTTCCTCTTGCTAACCTGCTTAATGCATAATTCTGTTTTCTTGTAATCCCCACTTTAAATACTGCCCATTGTTCCTCAACCCCTGATTCCTGTCCCATTCCCCTTAATGCCTCTTTCAAGTATCTCCCCATTTTCCCAAAGTCTGCCCCCCTAAAATCCAGGATACGTGTTTTTATGTAGTTTGGTTCTGCTCTTTCTGTGATTTCAAACCACAATGACTGGTGGTCACTGGTCCCCAGGTGCTCCCCCACTGTTACGCCCATCACACTGTCTCTGTTTGTGAGCACAAGGTCCAGTATTGCCTTCTGCCGAGTTGGTTCCATGACCAGTTGCTTGAGGAAGGCACCCTGAAGGGAGTCCAGGATAAATCTGCTCCTAGTTGATGCTGCTGCTGGGATGCTGCAGTCCACGTCTGGAATATTGAAGTCTCCAACCAGTACTACCCCACCCTTGTCTGCCATCCTTTGGATGGCTAGCATCAGCTCTCTATCGGTTTCTTCCTACTGGGCTGGTGGTCTATAGACCACACCTGTGCGGATGGCTGTCCCCACTTTCCTTTCCAGCTTAACCCACAGTATCTCTCCCCCATTTTGTTCCTCCTGGATCTCTGTGGCCCTTATGTCATTTTTTCACATACAGTGCCACTCCTCCTCCCTTTCTGCCTGCTCTGTCTCTTCTGAATATGTTGTAGCTAGGTATGGCCATCTCCCAGTCGTGGTTATCATTACACCAGGTTTCAGTGATGGCCACAATGTCCAGGTCTAACTGCACCATGACAGCCTCCAGATCTTCCATCTTGTTGCAAAGGCTCCTGGCATTTGCACACTGGCTTCCATGGTTTGACCTCCCTAGACTGTTTTGCTGTTCTCTCCAGCCCCTTCCTTGGTTGTCCTTTATCCCTGGTTCTCCTTGCTGTCTGCCCTTCTGCTGAATTTGCCCCTTTTCTGCCTATCCACCTCTTGGGCACTAATCTCCATCTTTGCACACTGCTTTGCAGAGATAGCCACTCCTCTGGTTCACTGGTTCCACCTGCTATCTGTGAGGGGTGAGCAAGTAAGTACCCTCCTTGCTGGCCTGCCACCCTCCTTTGCTAGTTTAAATGCTTGTCAATATAGCATTTAAACTTATCATTGAGTGCTTGGATTCCTCTCCGGGATGGATGCAGGCCGTCAGGCTTGAACAAACCTCCATCCCTCCAGGTGGGTCCCCAGTCACCAATGAATCCAAACCCTTCCTCACAGCACCAGTTCTTCAACCATGAGTTAAAGTTCCTGGTGCATGCACTCCTATGCTCTTCCTTGCCTCTCGCAGGTAGTACTTCTAAGAAAGTGACAGAAGTAGCTACTTGCTTGAGACCCTTCCCCAATTTCCTAAACTCTTCCTGAACTTCCTTTGGCTCCCCATTTGCCAGGTCATTAGTACCTAGGTGGATAATGACATCCAGCTCACCCTCCCATCTTGCCTTCCTAGTGATCCCCAGGATCTTCCTTCCATCCCTCCATGCCGTGGCACCTGGTAGGCACCTCACCTCCCTGTCCTTCCCCTCCTGTGTTCCTAGCTGGATCCCTCTTATGATGGAGTCCCCCACCAGGATTCACTTCCTCCTCCTCTGGGGTCTACTGCTTTCCCCGCTGAGGTCACCTCCTTGGCTAACCTCCACATCCTTTCCTTCCACTTCTCTGGGTACCTCTATTTGGTTGTCCCCGTTTGCCAGTGTGGCATATGAGTTCTTGAGTGGAATAGGATCTGGGATGTGCCTCTGCCTGACCGCTCTAACCCTCTCTGAGCTCACTGTCATCCAAGTGCTCCTCGTTCTCGGCATCCTTTGAGGCAGTTGCATTGGACTGGGTGGTCTCTGGATAGGGGTGATGGTACTTCTGACACAGTTTACTTCCGCTCTGAGTCTGGCTACCTCATCCCGCAGTCCAGAGAGATACATGCAGATAGGGCAGCACCTCAGTGTCCAGAAGGTCTGCCTGAATATGGCTGCCCCACAGCCACTGCATTGCACCACTCTCCACATTATAGTGCAACTATACTGCTATTCCACTACTTGTCTGCTACTGAAGCTCTCCTAGTTCCCTTTTTATTAATTTCCTGTCCTAAAAATCTTGCCACTGATCCTCAGATAATTTTCTTTAAAAAAAAAAAAAGATAGAAAAGAAACCAATAAATAAATAAATGAGTCAAAACACTTGTGCTGAGGGTGGGCTTCTTCCCCCTTATGCCCCTCCTACTTCACATGACTTACTATACCCTGTGTTTAGCTCCTGTCAATCAGATTTAACAGGGCATATAATTAAGAGTTGGGGGAAGTGGAGGGAGGGGGGTGAAAATTTGCAGCAATTAAAGACAGCACAGAAATACACCACCACTACCTTTTAAATTTTCAACAACCCAAAAACAATTCTAAGTACTAACATACTAAAATGCCAGCAGAATAGGCCTAACGGTCTTTCGTATCTGCTCGTTTGGTCAGCCCCCACCCTGGGTGCTGATCTTGCTGTCCCCCTCACCTTCTCTGGCTTCTCACTTCCCAGTTCCGGATATTCTTGCTGCATTGGATTTTGCTTCCAGAACCCTTCCCCTGTACCTGTCCCACCCCCTCTTGAACCCCTCCACTGTCTCTGCCTCCACCAGCCCCCTAGGCAGTACATTCCATGGCTCCACCACCCTCTCAGTGAAGTAGCACCTCCTCCTTTCACCCCTGAATCTTCCCCCCTCCAGCTTCCACCCATGCCCTCTAGTGGCCCCTCCTCCTTCCTTCGAAGCACCCTGGCTGTTCCTCCCCTATTTACCCTCTTCATGTACTTGAAGACTTCTATCATGTCCCCCTGGTCCCTTCTCTCTTCTAATGTGTACATATTTAGCTCATCGAGCCTCTCCTCATAGGTCCTGTCCCCCAAGCCCCAAATCATTTTGGTTGCCCTCCTCTGGACCCTCTCCAGAAGTTTAATGTCCCTCTTTAAATGTGGCCGCCAAAACTGCACGCAGTACTCAAAGTGTGGCCTCACCAAGCAGTTATACAGAGGGAGTATCACTTCCCTCCTTCTGGAGGTGATCCACCTAGTGATGCATCCCAGCATCCTGTTGGCCTTGGCTGCTGCCCTCCTACAAGTCTCAGAGTTGTTCATCTTGACATCCACCACCACCACCCCCAGGTCCCTCTCAGCCATCGAGACTTGTAGCATTTCCCCCCCAGGGTGTCCACTTGGCCCTGGTTTCTGGCTCCCAGGTGGAGTACCTTGCATTTCCCTGCATTGAACCTCAGCTTCCACTTTCTAGACCATCTTTCCCCCTGTAGGGCCACCCTCCCCTCCTCCCCATCCACCACCGCCCCCAGTTTTGAGTCATCCGCAAAGAGACTCATCTCACTCCTGATTCCTGTCCTTATGTCAGAGACGTAGGCGTTGGACAGGAGGGGCCCAAGGACTGATCCCTGCGGGACCCCAATAATGACCCTCCTTGGGGATGAGACTATCCCACCAACTAATTACCTATCCATCTGATCATCTGGTTCCCCACCCCCATTTCTCCCAGCTTATCCAACAGGTCCATGTGAGGAACAGAGTCAAATGCCTTGCTGAAGTCTAGAAAGAGGACGTCCACTGGTCTACCCAGGTCCAAGGCACTCGTCACCCAGTCATAGAACTCCATAAGGTTTGTCTGACACGATTTCCCTGGGACAAATCCATGCTGTCTGTCATCCAGGCACCCTGACTTTTCCAGGTCCCCCAGCCTCTCCTTGACAATGCCCTCCATCACCTTGCCCACCACCGATGTCAAGCTGACAGGCCTGTAGTTCTCTGCCACCTCCCTTGATCCCCTTGTGGATAGGCACTATATGTGCCACCTTCCAGTCCTGGGGCACCCACCCTGTCCTCAGAGAGATGGTGAAAAAGCTCCGTCAGGGGTTTCGCCAGGACATCCGCAAGTTCCTTCAGCACTCTGGGATGTAATTTATCTGGCCCCAGTGCTTTCTCCGTCTTAAGGGAGCTGAGGGCTTCCCTCACTCTCTCTCTGTGATTTCCACTTCCGGTACCTCTTCTCCCTGCTTAGCCCTCACCCCTCCTGCCAGTGATGCCTCCCCCTCTCCCCAGACCTGCCGATCGGTAAGGGTCCCCCCCTCCTCAGTAACTCTGTCTCCTCCCATGTATGATGCAGCACCCCCATTTTCCTTGGTGAAAACTGAGGTGAAATACTCATTTAGTACCTCAGCCTGCTCCCCCGGGTCTTGTGACCATCTCTCCCCTGATTTAACACTGCTAATCTGCCCCTTCACCCTTTGTTTTTTCCCCAATGTATCTAAAGAACCCCTTGTTCCCTCTCCTAATTTCCCTGGCCAGGTTCTGCTCCTTCCTTTGCCTTAGCCGCCCTCACCACCCTAGTGGCCCTTCTAGCCATCAGCTCATACTCCCCTCGATCCCTTTCACTCCTTGAGCACTTGAATTGCTTATAGGCTGCCTTCTTTCCCTGCACCACCTCCTGGACCTCCCTGGTCCACCAGCAGGGTTTTTGGGCCCTACTGCATTTTCGTCTTACTCTTGCACAGGTGCTGGTAGCATCCTACACCCCTCTTCTGATGATTTCCCACCTACTATCAGCATCCATGTCTGACCCAATCACATCCAAATGCTCCTTAAGGATCCTTCCCATTTCCTTAAAATCCGTCCCCCTTAAGTCAGTTACCTCTGTCTTTGTGCAGCCTTCTAGCCCTCCTAGGTCCAGGCAGAACCAGACCGTGGCATGGTAACTCCCCGCCAATGGGTCCCTTACCTCCAGGCCCCCAATCTGGTCATTGTCTGCCAGGACCATCCAGTACCAGCGCCTCCTGGTCGGTTCCCCACCACCTGCTGAGTTAGGAACGCATCTTGAAAGACATCCAACAACCTCTGTTCCCTGGTCACAGAGGATGTCATAGTCTCCCAGTCTGTTCCTGGCATGTTTAAGTCCCCCAACACCACCACTGTTCCTCTGTCCAGTCTGCAGTGTCTCCCAACATCTGCCACCAGACTCTCCTCCAGCTCCTCCGCCAGGGCAGAGGGTCTATACACCACTCCTATTTTTACTCTCTTGCCCCCCCTTGTTATCAAGGTGACCCAAATCGCCTCCACGGTTCCCTCTGCCTCCTCTACTCCCCCTATGCCAATGCAGTTTTTGACTATCATTGCTACCCCTCCTCCCTTCCCTCCCTCCCCTGTCCTTCCTGAACATAGTGTAACCCTCCACGTTCAGGTCCCAGTCGTGTCCTGCAGTGGCCCAGGTCTCAGTGACCGCTGCCACATCCACTTCTCCCTCAGTTAGCATCACCTGGAGCTCAGGCATTTTATTGCCCAAGCTCCTGGCATTTAGCAGGACTACCTTCCACCCTTTCCCTATACTTCCATTTCCCCTACTCGTGTTCCCATGGGGATTCTGTTTTCCCCTGGTCTGCACTTTACCAGTCAGCCTTTTTCTGCAATCCTCCAGCTTCCCAGGGGGGTGGAGACAGAGTCCCTCCTTTATCGGCACCCCATTGGCAGCCTTTTGTCCCATTCCTCCCCCCTTCACAAGTTTAAACCCCACTTTTCACCAATGAACCCCTCTATTTTCAACTTAAGGATTCCCTTCCCCTCCAAATTGAGATGGAGTCTATCTCTAGCATACAGCTCCTTATCCTTCCAGGTCTCCCCCCAATCCCCCATCAACCCATACCCTCTGGCCTCACACCACTCCCTGAACCACTGGTTTATCTCCCTAATCTTCCTTTTGTGTTCCCTACTAGCCCTTGGCACCAGCAGGATTTCTGAGAAGGAAACTGTGCATCCTGTGTCATGACAGACCCTGGCAAGCTCCCTGAATCTTGCCTGTATCTCTAGCTCGCTATTTCCCTCAATGTCATTTGTACCCAGGTGGACCAGTATGTCCGGGGAACCCCCACAATCCTTTGCCAGCTGATATACCTCGTGCTTAGCCCTGTGCACTGTTAGTCCAGGGAAGCATTTTGTTTTAACTGGCCAGGCTTCTCCCTCCCTATCCCATTTGATACCCCTGATCATAGAATCCCCCAACAGGAGCACTCTGACCGCTCCTTTTCCTCCATTCCCCCTTCCATGTCCCTCATCCTTTCTACAGACCCTCCACCCAGCGGCTCCTTGTTCCTCCCCTATCTGGGTGCCACATGCACCCCTCCTTATTTACCCTGGCCACCCTCCCTCAATCCTATGCCTCTCCTCCTCCTGAGTATCCTTCTGTACCTTGCTAACTCCCCCCTCACTGCTCGCGACTGGTCCTTCTCCCCCATCTGCTAAACTAGCTTGGCTCGTCCTCCCTTCCTTCCTGTCTCCATTTAGTCCCTCCTTGCTTGTCGTGCTCCCCTGGCCTAAACCCTCAGCTTCCTTTACTGAATCCTCCTTGTACTTCTGGTCCTTCTCCTTTACCTTTCCTCCCAACTGGTCCTTCTCCTTGCGCTTTCCTCCCTCTTCCCCCTGCCCCTCCTCCTCTGATTCACTGGTCCCCCCATTTTCCTGCATTCCTGGTTCTCCCCTGTTCTTCCTTCTATCCGGCCCCTGCCTCTTGCCCCCCACTCCCTTTCCGTCTCTAACCACCCCTGTCGTGGCTACATCACGCCCCTCATCCTCGAGCAGAAGAAGAGAATTGAAGCGGTTACGGAGTGTAAGGTCTGATCCACCTCCTCGCCTTGCTTCCTTCTGTCCAGCCCTGGCCATCTGCCCACTTCCCTGAGAATGTTGTCCCTCTGTCCCTCCTTTGTGAGGGTCCCCAGTTACCTGCCTGCTTCCTTGGTAGAGTCCTTTTGGACCCCCTCTGCCAGGGTCTCTATGTGACCCCTGACTATTCTTCTGCACTCCTTTCCCTATGCCCCCATCCCCAGTGCTTGGTGCAACCCCGTGGGAGATCCCCTGCCCCCTTCCCCAACCATACCTCTCCCCTTCCCCCAGCTGTCTCCTAATCCCCACAACCTCCTGCCTAAGCTGTGCCAGCTGGTAGCACACTGGGCAACCACCGAACTTCCAAGCCCAGTCCAGTATCATGGCTGCTCCACACCCTGTGCACCCCACCACCCTCCCAAAGATGCCGGCCCTAATGAAGTCTGGTTACATCCCCTTCCAAGTAGGTTTCCTTGGGTGAGCCACCAGGTTCCCCCCAGTCCAAGATACACCCGTACTGCCTAATCAGGTCTCCCACTAATCTTAGATACAGTCCCACAGTACACTGGAGACCCTGTTACTAGGTGCAGTACAACACAGTAAACTTATAAGGGAAATGAACAACTCCTTAAGCCCCTCTCTCCCAGCCTTTAAATCCAACCCCCAGTGGCTAGAACTACATGAGCTGCACCTGCAGCCTTTTCCTCCAATTGCAGGGCAGGTGTTCCCCTATAAATTAGCAGAACTCTGAGGAGGGAGGGGTGATGGAGGGTAGGTTTTGGGCAGACACCCGACTCGAGAGAGAGTGTATCAGCCCTGTGCCTCCCCTCCAAGCCCAGTAGCCAAAGAACCAGGCCCAAGCAACTCCCACCAAATAGGTTTTAAATGAGAAGAAATAGGCCTCCACCAGCGCAGCCTGTTACACAGTGAAACATCCAACAAATGAGCCCACTTACAGCCACCAAATCAGTTTTCAAACTTCCAACAGCCCCCAAAACAATACCCTGCTAGCCCCTTAGAAGTAAGAAAGAAAAGAAATAACCTTCTACCAAGTAAAATCCACAAGAACCCTGTGAAAACAACAAGAAGCAGCTACTGTCCTGGAACAAAACTGATCCTGTCCCCTTCCAGTTCCATCTGACAACAAAGAAAGCACAGTGTCACTAAAAGCCCACAATCTAAGATTAAAAGAAAAATAGCAATTACCAGTTACTCTAAAGCACTGAATTGAATATGTTTCCTTTCTTCCCCTTCTGGCTTCTTCTGAGAAAATAAAACTCACTTGCTACCTCAACTCTGACTAAGCCCCACCTCCAGTTATCATGTAGTTGAGGTCAGAGGCCAGACAATTAACATGTCTCTGTTCTCAGCACACTCCAGACTGCCTGTCTTACCATCACACAGATGAGAGAGAAGAGGTACTCCACCATCAACACCCCAGTGTGAACTTCAGGAAAGCCAAGGCTAAGACTTCTGTGTGGTTCTATGCGATAAGGGTGACTTTTAAATGCCTAACACCCTTATCGCAACCCCTCATCGCCGAAATTCAATTTTGGTGATGTGGGATCCTAGCCGAACAAAGCGTGGTGCAAAACCTTTTTGTTTTGTTTCATGTGGGTGCTGTGCCCCACACCCCCCCTAAATTAAAATTCTTAACTCCAGGGGGGTGCATGTCGGGGGAGTGCACGCCTGGGGACAAAAAAATAGATTTTACTGCCTCAGGCAGGGCGCAATTAAAACTACCAGCATCTGGTCCCGAATCCTGCATCCCCTCTACCCCCAAGCCGGCACCTAATGAACCACACCACAACACCAGCTCTCTTAAACCCCACAGCACCACACCTCACATACCGTCCCACCCCTCCATCGGTGGGCTACTCCCCCACATGCGTATATGTGAGCGACACCCTGTCGCCTTTTCGCTGACCCCCCATCCATTCACTGACCCCACACCCCCACTGTCGGGGCACTAGCTGAAAGCGGGTCACCATTTTGGTAGGTGCCCACTTGCTAGTGCCCCATATCACAGGATACCCTGCTGTGCAAGGGGCGCAAGAAGAAGTTATGAGGCACAGGCACAGACTAGTCACATTTGTTGTTTTCCTTACTCGTACCTAAACCATACATCTGTACAGTCTGTTCAGACCCACACAGGCTGTGATGTTTGTGTTGTGTGAGGCTATGGTATGAGGAGTGATCTCTTAATTAATCACTGCTGTGTTTGGTTTGTGATTGCTCAGAGGTCAGGACCCAGTGACGTTGGTAGTGGTCATCTGGGTTGGGTGGGACCTGACTCCCAAGGACAGCATTACAGCTGGATGTTTTTCACAGCAGGCCACTTTCTAGTGAAGGAGAGTTGGGTTTGAGAGGGTCCTCATTGCCATAGCAGGCTGCTGTTGTCCACTGGGTTTGGGAGCCGGGCCCACGGTATCACTAGGCATGGGTGTTGAATCTGTTGGGCTGGGCACTCAATGCTGAGAAATGGAGACTCTTCAGGAGCTGCACTGCAGCAAGACTGGATGGGATGAGAAGGAGTCCTGGTCAACCTCTTGGTATAAGATGGATCCATGCCATCCATCATCTAGTCAGCTCCAATGAAGTCTCTACTTCAGCATTTAAGGTGAGTCAAACAAAAGCCTGCCTTGCTACCTATGAAAATGTTACGGTCTCTTATTTACATGACCATTGCCATGGCTATAGCTACTCCAGTTTTTTGGAACCAGCTTCCATGAGAGCTCCAGGACACTCCATCAGTTGAGCGCTTTAAATCAAGATTAAAGCACTATTTGTTTATAAGCGCTTACCATACTATGCTCCAATTGGTTTCTTGCATTTGTTAATTTAATGTACTATCTGCTGCTGTTCTTATTTGTATTTTCTTGTTATGTAAGACTCCTAGAGCCTGTGAGATTGGGCACCTAAGAAATACATATACTATTACTGGCACTGCAGGGCCTGCTGCTAGTCACTAGTCACAGGCCGTCAGCAATCGGTTCAGATTTGAGGCATGTTATCACCTTCCCCTCCGCATTTAGGCTAGAGTACCACAGGGTTCTATCTTAGGCCCCATCTTCTCCATTTTCTTGAGTGATCTCCCCTCTGCTTGTGTCAGCTTGAGTATACCCATGTATGCTAATGTCACAGTCATCTTCACTTCTGATCCTTCTGCAGCTTCAGTGGAAAACCTTCTCCAACAGGACTTCAGTAGTGTACTGTGTTGGTTCTATTCCAACCATCTCACGGTCAACACTAAATACAGTGTCTAAGACCTTTGGTAACAGCCCAAAATGGTCTTCTCCATGCTGGATGACTCCCCTCTTGAAGTGGGCCCATCCTTCAAATACCTCTGTGTGTTGCTTTACATCAAGCTTGACTTCACTGCCCATGTCGATGCTCTCCATTTGAAACTCTGCCCAAAGGCTGGTGCCTTATATTGCAATAAAGACTGTCTATCTGTGCAGATCTATTTATTTATTTAGCTTTTGTTAACCAGGTAAGCACACTAGACAAACACAGATGCCTATTTTCAGGTGCGACCCGGGAGGATAGAAGGAAATAAGGAAAACAAATTACAAAACAGGTTGTGCAGAGTTCATGGTAGACAGATATACATACATACATTTCAAAATGGGACAGAAGAGGCAATTTGAAAATACCATAGAGTACATAACATATAAGAACAGGTAAATAATATATAGACATTTCAAAATGAGACAGATGAGGCAAATTAAAATACCAGAGTACATGCACAAGGAACACTTTGAGCAGGTACGGTTAGAAGGCCAACCAGACACAGAGCTCAGGTAGGTGCCCCTCAAGAGGACCAGGGTATCAGATGTGATGATTGTTCAGGGGGGCCACTGGCATCTTAAGTGCAACTGCAGGCTGAGGAGAGCAGCAAGTAATCCCAGAGGGAGTTATGGAAACAGGTATGGGAGGGTGTGCTACGAACATGAGCTGGAAGGGAATTCCATAGTCTTGGAGCACATGAGGCAAATGCTCTGTCACCCATTAGGGAGTGGGTGTTTGGAACATGGAATATTGCAGAACCATGCGACCTTAAGGAATAAGAGGAGAGGGCCAGTGTGAAGAGCTCTGCCAGAACAGGAGGAGTGGTTGTTCTAACTACCTTGTTAGTGAAACAACCTAGGACAAAGCTTTGATGCTGGACAGGTGAAAACCAGGTAAGCTTATTGTAAAGGTCACAGTGGTGGGTGAGACAATGGGCTGCAAGGAAAAAGTGGCAAATATTATTGTAGGCCACATCCCACTTGGGGAAGTGAGTTTTAGTAGCGTGAGAAATGTGATGAGACCATAGCAGAGCATGGGGAGAAACACTCCACTCACCAGGGCACTACGTACGGCAGGGGTAAGACAAATTTTTTGCCATGTAAGCCAGGCCCAACTTATTATTTACAGCTCTGCATACATGGTGAATATGCTGGGAGAGGTCAAGCTAAGGGTCAAGGGTAACTCCCAGGTATTTGACAGAGGTAGCAACCATCAAGGGGGAACCATCAGCACCAATAATATTCAGTGGCACAGGGGATGTTTTTAACTTCACTTGGGAACCAAAGAGCATAGCCTGTGTTTTTCTGAGATTGAGGACAAGTTTATTTTCTTTTAGCCAGGACTGTATATTGCTAAAGTCAGTGTCTACGTTTCAGTTGATGACACTAATGTCACAGGAGTGGTTGAGAATGACCAGATCATCTGCATATAAGGTGGCACTGCAATGGGATGGTACAGTGGGGAGACTGTTTACAAATAGGGAGAAAAGAATGGGCCCAAGGACAGACCCCTGAGGAACTCCTGATTTAACTGGGGTGAGCTCAGAGTGGGTCTTATTGAATTTTGTGAGTTGCCGTCTTCCATGGAGACAGTTGGAAAACCACCCAAGGGTGGGGGCGGACACACCAAGGGGCCGGAGTTGTGATCACAGAAGTGCAAGATCAACCAGGTTGAAGGCCTTGGAAAGGTCAACGAAGATGGCACCAGTGACTTTGCCTTGATCCATGGTAATCCTGACCTCAGAGGTAACCTTAGCAGGGAAAGAGGAGGTGCTGTGGCCCTTATGGAAGCCATGTTGAACAGTGGTCCGCAACTCATGAGACTGGATATATTCGGAGAGCTGGGAAGCAATCACTTTTTTAAGGAGTTTCCTGACGGCTGATAAGATGGCTATGGGTTGATAGTTTTCAAGGTTTTTAGGCTCACCTTGTTTGAGAACCGGAACCACCCTTGACACCTTCCAGAGGTCATGGATATCCCTGGAGGAGAGCGACGAGTTAAAGATATGGAAGACAGGGAGGGCAATGAATGGGGCACCAAGGCGGAGGAGTTTGAGATCCAAGTTGTCGTGCCCAGCACTAGAGTGAGAGGAGAGATCAGAGAGCAGTCTCTGTGTCTCCCTCCTGAACATAGTCTTGAAATAGAACGGGGTGAGAGACAGATTCCGAGTGGGAGCTGTGAGGCACACCTTGCTTATCAGGATCTGGGTGAGGAAATAGGGAAGTGAATGCAGACTGATCAGAGAAGTGAGAATTAAAGGCATTAGCAATCGTGCAAGGATTGCTATACTTTGTACCATCTATAATCATGTCAGAGACATCCCCTTTAGAGGAACCACTAACTATATTCTTAATATTTTGCCAAAAATCCCTAGGGTCCCTGGCTGTGGCTAGCAAGGCGGATCTGCAGAAATTACTCTTTGCAGACCTAATAGCTTTCTTGCACACATTTCTGAAACGTCTATATTCCTGGTACATGGATATGTCGTGCGAGGCCTTAAAAGTAACCCAGCATTTATCCCTGGATTTCATCAGGGTGAGTAGGCTACTGTGGAGCCATTTTGTAACAGTAGCCCTTACTTTCCTTTTAATAAGAGGGGCACGTTTGTCTTACAGGGCAGTAAAGATGCAAGAAAGTTACTAAGAGCAGTAGATGTGTCGGGATAAACAAGTACTGAGGACCAATCTGTGTGTCCCAGGTCTGCATGGAGGGATTCCAAGTTAAAGTTGGAGAAATCCCTCATAAGGAGGATTGTGCATGGAATTCTTGGGGGGAGACCTTCTAAACACAAAAGATAAGGGTATGATCCAAGATCGAGTCCGGGAACGTACTGGAGTAGGTCACCCTCTCCGCTCTATTTGACATCACCCAATCAAGGAGAGTACTATTCCCTCCAGTCATAGAAAGCCTGGTAGGCTCCCGGATAAGTTGAGAGAGGGAGATCCCAGCCAGCAGGGGCTTATATCACCTAGCTTTGCCCTCTAACCTGTTGAGGTTAAGGTCACCTTGTAGCAGCAACTCATTCTCATGGACTACAGGAGTTATGACATCAAGGAGGGATGATAACCCTTGAACACCACCCTTGGGAAGATTGTATACATACAGTAGACTAAATGTAGATTTTTTGTATTACCCAGCATAAGAAGTACATAAAGGAACTCACACGTGGGCAAGGAGGGCTGCTGTTGGGGTATAGTGGATACGTTTAGGTGATTTTTGTAATAGAACAGTATCCCACCACCTTGCTTTTTACCAACACGGTCAAGCCTGATTGGGTTGAAACTAGGAAGAGCACACGTAGAATCGGGGGTAGTGGACTTCAACCACGTTTCAGGAACCCCAAGGATGTCTGGCTTATAATGCCCAACCCACACAGTAAGTTCAGCTAGGTTTGGCATGAGGCTACGAATATTTAGGTGCGCTACTTTCAAGCCTTTGGTGAATAGCCAGCTAGGAGGAATGGCAAGGTTAAAGGAGATAGGAGGAGATGGGGGGCCAGGGTTAAGCTCTATGTCATCTGCCAGGACAAGCAGTAACAGAGGAAGCAGTACGAGGCGTGATAGGGAGTGATGGCTCATTGGGGGGGGTCAAGTTTTACCTAGGAATCATTTGACCAATTTGGTGGAGAATAAGACAGACTTGAAATTCAGGCACCAGGTGTGCCAGAGTTGAAAGTCTGAAGTGGCAAGGTTGTTAGAGAATGTAAAATCAAACTTCAGGAGTAGCTCTGGACTACCCCTGGGGCCCACCAGGAGGGGAAGGTAGTCAACAGTGAATAGTATCAGGAGTAGGGAGGTAATAATGGAAGTCAGGGAGATACGAGTGATATGGGGTAGCACTGGCACTGTGAATTTATATCCCAGAGAAGGCATGATTCGGAACACACCTAGGCAGCTGTAAGGAGTCAAATAAGCCCAGGGGAGGAGCTAAATTAGAACCTTCAGGAAACAAGACTGGACGAGATAGCAGAAAAAGGGACCAGGTAATAATAAAACAACCTTGAAACAGCTTCAAGTTACAAGCAACTCATACCCAGATTCCAATTAGAAGTGAAAGCAAGTCATCACAGCTTTGTGAATATGCACTTGACCATTAGATGACAGCACTAAAACCTGCAAGTTCAAATAAACAACACCAACGCCTATCTTGCTTTGTCACTTCCTGACAGTGAGCAGATTCAGGTCTAACAGGTTCTCTCTTCGAGGTTTTAATGGGGATCCCTTCACTACAGGGATTACTAAGGGGGTAGTCTACTGCTGGATATATACACCACTGTGGGCTGCAACAATAACAAAACATAAAAAATAAGGAATAACTAGCAAGACATTTGACTATAGTCAGATCAACTCAGTTACCATTAGAAGACCTCATCTTTTCCCACTTATCATCAGCCAACCACAGGCAATTCAGGGGCTTTTAACAAGCCATGGAGGAGGGCGTGGGTGGGAATGCAATTTAGTCTCAGCAGCGAGCTGGCTTCAGCAAGCAGGAGTGCAACTGAGATTTCCCCCGTGGGACCCTGGATTTTCTGCTCTTGTGGCAATGGACCAGAGTCGGGGCCGTGAAGGAATTTATTTTCTTTTTTTAAGAAAAAAATTAAGTCCTGGAACAGGTTTGGGGTGGAGGGGGTCCCAGCGAGGACCAGTCCACACCTCCAACCCCGATGTCCTCTGCAGCAAAAGCTGGCACTGCTGCTGTTTCAGCCCAATTTAAACTGCTCCAGCAGTTTAAAATTGGTGCTTTTTTCTCTGTTTCTCTGTCACAGCAGTGGGCTGGCTCCAGCAAACAGGAGCGCGACTGAGATTTCCCCGGTGTGACCCTGGAATTTTAGCTCCCGTGGCAGTGGAGCAGAGTCGGGACTATGCAGGAATTTCTTTTTTTTTTAAAGAAAAAAATTAAGTCCTGGAACAGGTTGGGGGAGGAGGGAGTCCCAGCGAGTAGCAGTGCACACCACCGACCCCTGATGTCCTCTGCAGGAAAAAAAAAAAGTTGGTCACCAAAATGGTTCTCCCAGTCTTCGATTATGTTGACATGGTCTATGGTTCTGCCCCCTCTACTTCCTTAGCCAAACTTGAATGCCCTCTGCAATGCCTTTTGTTGCCTTGCGACTAACTTATCTCCATTTATGCACCACTGCTCCCTCTATTCCTCTCTTTCCATCCTCCCCCAATCCTCTTGTCATCAGTTACGCAACACTTTTTTCATCTCCAGGTACCGGTTTGGGTCCCTACTCTTTCCTATCTAACCTCACTCCTCTCTCCAATTACTGCAGCACCTCGCTCCCTTTGCTCAGGAACCAGCAAACCTTTCTCTACTCCTCGCCCCCATTCCACTGCTGGACAATATGCCTTATCCAGTCATTTGCTGGTACTCTAGAACCAGCTCCCTCATTCCATTTGTCATTCCACCTCTTTATAGTCCCTCACACACCACCTGAAATTCCTTAATCCACCCACTTGTTTTGACTGGCTTTATATTGCTTGATGACAATCTCAATTTTCAATGTGCACTAGTATTTGTACAACATATTTTGCACTTTATCCTGTTCCCGTTTGTACCAGTTTTGTATTTGATACTGTCTACACTTTATTAGTTTCATGTAAAGTACTGCACTGCTACACTGTTTACTCCTGTAACCTTTGCCCAGGTCACACCTCAAAATAAGCCTCGTTTCAGTGTGCCTTTCCTGGTTACCAATTTTCAAATAAATAAACAAACAGGTGTGGTTGTTGGGATGGCCTACTAGGCAACAACCAGGACTCCAGAGACTCTAAGAGATAAGAAAAGTTATCAGAGGAGGGGGTACAGAGGGTGCAGGTGGGCAGGAGAGACACAGACCTGAACTGCATCTAGATAATGTGGCAAGCTGGCAGTGGCAATTTGTGTTGTGTGCAGTCACTGTGCAGTGCAGTAGCAGGCAGGTCATGCTTTGACTAACTGCAATATTATCCCAACTGCATGCATGCGTGGAGATTGAGACCAAAGTTTTTGTGCTATATACAGTAGTTCATATCCACTAGTATGCAGCTCTGTCTGTCTTATCTGACTGTCCAGTCCAGTGGTAAAAATGAGTCAACACTGACCAGGTATTGGAGATAGCCATTTAACAGAGCACAACAGCTTTACTGCAGTGTTCGAGATATGCCCTGTTGTTTGCACCAGGCAGCTTTCTGCACATTCAGCCAAAAACACAGTCAGACAGCATAATCTCAGGTTGTGATGCAGAAAGTATTGGCTGGTGGTAAAACACTGGTAGCAGGGTAGTGAATGCTCTAACAAATGATCCCCAAAATGCCCAGAATGCATAAAAAAATGTTATGGGAGCCAAGGTGGCCCAGAGAACATCCAACGATAGTTTACATTTTGTGCATCCACTTTTTGAAAGGCTTTAATACACTGGACAGCACATCATGAACCGAATGTTGGTTCTTTCCTATTCCTTCTGAGTCAGACAGTTCACTTTCCAGGGTCAGTGGGAGGGAGGTATCCAACTGTACCAGCAATCTGGACCTCTGATTGACCTGAGTGAGCCTTGAATCATTGCTCCATTGGCTATTGTGAGGAAAGGAGCACTTACTTCTCTGCTGACTGACTACTTTGAGTTCAGTAAGTAAGCCAGAGGGAGGTTTAAAATACTGCCCCTTTCCTCACGGCAGCACCACAGTCCTCAGTAGCACTGTACTAGAAGTCACTTGTGTCGAGACCATCCATGACGAGTGAGCAGCATGAAGGTGCAAAGCATACTGTTGGAGAGCAGTACCCACACCCACCCTCCTGGACATCAGCAGCAGCAGCCAGGCCAGTAGAAGATGAAACAGAGCTGAGGAAGGGTGTCAAACCAGAAGACAAGAACAGCTAGTTATGTCCTGAACGAGTGTAGTGCAGCCGATAGGAAAGAGATCAAGCAACTTTCTGGAGCCCTGCCATTTGGCAGCACCCGGCAGCAGAGATTCTGGTGACTGTGAACCAGCGGTCTGAAAGCAGCAGGAATAAGCAATACTAAATGAATGTGCCAGTGTCTTGATAAAGTTGGTATATGAGCACTCAGCATCAGCACTGCATGTACTCTTATATCAGCACTTCTCTCTAAGTGAGGAAAGAGAAAGAAGGGCATAAACAAAACTAAGCCAGCAGTGATTTTCCCCAACCCCTGGACTTGATTAGGACCCTTGCACTGTAGTACCATGAGAGCTAGACATAGGGGATAGAGAAGGGGTTCAGGATGCTGTAAACTAGTCCATTTTTGCCCATTCCCATGTGGGAGAGATGCTCAAGTGGGAGGAAGTTGCCCCAATGCCTGGAGACATTTACTATATATCAGTATCTCAGCTATCTCAGGAGCTCTCAAACATTGGAGGAGCAAGTGTCTGGCAACCACAGTGGCCGCAGTGACCCATATAACTGAGGGATATTTTCTGGGTATGTTGGGTTGGGTAATCCATAACAGTAATAGAGGGACAGCACAGTTACCAGAGGCCAGACCTAGGTCATGGAAGTATTCCCAGACAGAACACCAGAAAGTTGTGACTAAGGGACAGAACCACAGAATATGTGAAAGAGAGCCTTCTTGTTGGTTGCAGTGCCAGTACTGGTGCAAATGATATACTGTCAACTGTTTTAGCTTTTGAGGAATCCTGTACCAGCAGTGAAGGATTCTGAGTTGGATCAGCGAGGCCTTGATGTCTCTACAACATGTGTGTGCCCTGTACCAAACAATGCTCCACTGGTCACCAGATATGGAAGAATTGAGTTCATCCTGCCATTGCACCTGAGCATGTGCAGTGGGAGGGTCTACCATGTCCCTCAGCCACCTCTTTTGATATTTTGAGTCAGGATATCAGTGGTATTCCATAGGTTGGCTGGGATCTTCTTAAGTATGAGGCTAAGCTGGAACCTAAGCTGGAGTTAGAACCAAAAATCCTGCCCAGGAAGGACATAACATTCAGAATGCTCTGTATAACAGTGAAGATAGTGTCGGCCATTCAGGCATAGGTCTTGTGCAATCAAGATGCTTTTGGCCTTCCAGTGTTCCCCAGGTATGGGTTTATGGCCTACGCAGAACATCACATTGTTCTATAATGGCGCTTGCAGGAGTGGGGATTCAAGGAGATGCAACCCTGAGGAAATCTGTTTCCAATAGTTAGGTGATATGGACACCATTGGGGGTTGTGCCATGGCTTTATGTTCGCAGGAATATAATACCAGTCTAGAGTTATGGACCGAGATGAGAGAGCCCTCCACGTCAACCTACATGAGGGTGTGGTGAAAGAGGGGGAGAAACCATTTTATGGTCTGGGCCTGAACGAACGCCTTATGATAAGCCACAAAATTTTTGAGCCCCCACCCCCTTTTGGACTAATGTTGTCTCAGTTTGGACCTATTGAAATGAGGTGGGCATCCTTCCCATAGAAAAATTCCAATTAAAGAATCTATTTTGGAGAATTAGCTTTTGGGACTTGTTATAAAGAGGTAGGATAGGATGTGTAAAAATTTAGGTGCAGCCACCACCTTAATAGCAGATATTTTGCCAATAATAAACATGTTAAGAAGTTTCCAGACAGTGAAATCTAAGTGCAAGGTGTCTATGAGAGAACGAGATTGGCATTGCATAGGTCTGAGGTTTGAGGAGTAAGTTTGATGCCCAGATATGTAATGCCTGCCCCGACCACTACCACAGTGCTCCTAGCATAGTTTGGTGTGCCTAGAGAGTGTTAAGGGGGAAGACCTCAGATTTGCTGTGGTTAATGCAGAGTTCGGAGACCTCCGAAAAGAGAGCCAGGAGGGACTGCAGGAGATTGATTGATGTTCGGGCATCAGCTAGTAGGATCAAAATGTTGTCTATATGTCACAGGGCTGTGTGGTCACTAGACCCTGCAGCAATGCATGGCAGATCAGGGTGGTGTCTGATGGCAAGGGCCAGGATCTCAATGGCCAACAGGAACAAACGAGGGGAAAAGAGGCAGCCTTGCCTGGTGCTTCTCTGGAGGGAGATGGCAGCTGAGATAGTGCTACTGGTTAGCATTCTGGCTGTGAGGTTATTGTAGAGGATACCAACTGCACCTGAGAAGAACGGTCCAAAGCCCATTGCCCACAAAACTTTAAAAAGGTACCACCATTCGACAAAGTTGAAGGCCTTCTCAAAATTTGGTTTTAAGGCCGCAGCAGGGGATGGTAGTGATTTCATTGAATGCTGCAGGTTGAGGAAAGAGCAGAGGTGGTCAGCCCCACCCTCCCCTTCATGAAGCACACTTGATTTGTGTGAATAAGGGAAGGGAGGAAATTATCTAGTTGGGCTGCCAGGACCTTCGCCAAGACTTTTGCATCTGCATTAATCAGAGATATAGCATGATAGCTCCCTGGTAGTGTCATGTCCTTACCATTTTGGGGAGGACAGTAATTATTGCCTCCATGAGAGTCAAGGGCAAATGTCACTCGGAGAGGGCCTCATGGAAGGTGAGCAAGTGGAGAGGGAAAACACCCTCTCCATGGCCTGATAAAGGTCTATGGGTAGCTGGTCCCCATTTGAGATTTATGTTTGTTCATAGCCAACATGGCTGTGTGCACCTCCTCCAGAGCAATAAGTGCCTCCAGGGAGGCCTTGTGGTCAGAAGTTAGGGTGGGAAGATTTAGGGCACCCAAGAATTATGTGATCCAAGTCTGTGAAAGAGGGGTGGGAGATGAAGAAAGCTTGGCATAGAAGTCACACATAACTTTGTGGATGCCCTTAGGGACTGTCATTATTTGCCCATTATGGTCCTTCAAGCCAGGGATGTAGTGTTCAACTTGTATTTTCTGAAGCCTGTATGACAGCATCTTGCTGGATCTTTCATTCTCTTCCCAGTTCCTATGCTGAGTATGAAAGAGAGTCAGTTTAGTCTTTCTAGACATAAATCACAAGGGAAGGTAGAAAAGGTGGAGAAGTGGCTTTTTATGTAAATGTCGGCATAAAAGCTATGGAATACAGGGAGAGCAGGGAGGAACTAAGGTACTGTGGGTCACCCTGGAGACTCAGAAGGGGGCTGCTATTCACACAGGAGTGATCTACAGACCTCTAGCACAGGAGGGAGAGGTGGATAAGTGTAACCCCCCCTACAAATGGGGGTTCCTGAAAAGTCTTCCTTGAGCTTGCCTAAATGCTCACTGCCAGGCCGTTGTTCTGCATTTTAGCAGTTTAAATGTATTGCCAGAGAGTGCCTGTATAGCCTCTGTGTACTGTGTCTTTAAGAGTTGCCTGGATTGCAGTCATAATTAATGTGAGAGGGTGCTCTGTTAGAAGATATACTTGTCTGCTGATCATTTGTTAGAGTAGTAATAATATTGCAGTTTGTTTTAACCTGCCTTCTTTGCAGCATGGACAGTTCTGTTTGTTTCCATCATCTTGGTCCTGGACTGCAGAATGGTCCAATCAGTACATTTAGGACTCTAAAATGGAGCCTGTCTACAGGGGCTTGGTGGGGCCAAAACTTGTAGGAATTGTAGTTTGGTGCCTAAAATGACACGGAGGGGGAGCCCTTGTTGTGACCGAGAGACGAATCAGCCAACCAAACTTTTGGGATCTTGGGGAAAGTCCCACACTGCTTGCAGTTTCAGTTAGATCTGAGTTAGGAAGTGAAGAAGTAACAGCTTGAGATAGTTCAAGCAGCAATCCATAGTGGGTTCACGCGGGAGAACTGTGGAAAGGCCTGAGTTTGGTCTGCATGCCTTTTGAGCTCTTAACAGCAGTCAGAATTAAACACTGTTCCAGCATTCACATGTGAAAGAAACTGAGAAGCCACAGGCAGAATTTCAAGGAAAATAGTGTTTACTAAAAAATTTAAATAGATAAAATACCAAACACAGAACATATACATCAATACTTACATTCAACAAAATAATTGGGAAATTACAGAACAAACAAACTGCCTGCAAAAAACTTTAAAGTTCCAGCTGAATTATATCTTTCTAAAGTGCCTAGTTATCAGTCCAGAGACTAAGTGTGTCTTTGATTTTCAGAGAGGACTTCTGCACTAACTTCTCAGATGCAGGCAATATTCAAAAGTCAGTTTTCTCCACCGCCTGGTGATGTCACAGCACCCATGTCATTATTAGATCCTGCCATAAACCCAAATTCCCAGTACAAACATCCAAAAGGATGTGGAAATCTGCAGTTAAAAATTTTTAAAATATGACCGTTTCTTTCATCAGAGCCTTTTCTTTGATCTCTCTGCTGGTTTCCTGTTTTGCAAGAATGATTTCAGTTTTATCATTTTCACAAGAGTCTGCTAAAAAAGTTGTCTCTTCCCTCAGGATCATAAAATTCCTATTTAGTTTTAGCTTCAAAAGGGATATTTTACAACGTCTTATCACCTGGCATTTGGCAGGAAGCCCTATGTGTTAAGACAGAACAGGAAACCTTTAATTAGTGTTCCAACTGGCCAGTTTTATGACAGCCTGCTGCTTCAGTCGCACTGATACCTCTGAGGTCAAATGTCAAGCCTCTTTACACTGGCTGACTAGTGTGCCCCAGGCAGACAATCACATGCACATTTATCTATAATACAAATATTATACATATAATAATAAGCAGGTGGCAGAGCATCACAATAGATACCCCTGAACTTCTGACCAGTATTAGGTAGGTATTTGGGGTCAAATAGGAGTAGAGGTTTTAACATCTAAGAGAATGATTTTGGGGTAGCAGGTCCCCAGAAGACAGTTAACTGCAACTGCAGCATGGCTGGAAATTAGAATTTGGTGTATAGTAGAGCTTAGGGTGGCTTGGGTGATTTGGCAATAGGGGAGCTAAAAATCCAGTCTACTAAGCATGGGAGGCTGGGCGAACCAACAGAGCACAACAGCAGGTACTCAGGGGTCTGGACTGCCAGAATAGTGGCTTCAGATGTTTGGATGGCAGATTGTACTGTTAGATGCAGATAGATTCAGACTCAAGGGAGGAAAGGTAATAAGATTATGCAGCCATCTTGTCAGCAGCTTGGGTGTGGCTGCATTTACAAAAATCAAAACCAGTTGTGGCTTAAAGTCAGGGACAGCTTCAAAATGATGAAACTCGGTAGTCTGAAATTCTAGATTTAATGACCAATTAAACTTTAAAAATCTTTTTTTTTTTATTGTTTCTTGGTACAGTTTTAGTGCTCATGGGGAATGATCACAAAAGTTTAAGGGTTGAATAGACTTCATGCAATTCAGTCCTTGGCCCATCACGTGAGACTGCCAGCAATAATGCACATGGTGTTAGCAGTTTTTGTGATGTGAACACGTTTTCACTAGGAACTGGACTGAGGCCTCCAAAACTCATTTCATATAGGCAGTTGAACTGCCATCAGGTGATAATGGATTTAAGCCACTAGCAAACTGGGAGAAATTTCAATCAGTGAAATAGAGGTGAAAGGTTCCTTATTCCACTACCAGTCCACTGACAAATATTTACACATCATATCATGTTTAAAAACATATCAGTTTTGACACAAACAATCTTGGGAAGATGAGTATGCTTTTATTTAATCAGTAACAAAGAAAGACAGGACTGCAAATTTGTCATGAGCTGGTTTGAAAAAAACAGAAGCACAAAAGGCGGACCTACTTGCAAATTTAGAAACATTCAAAATGTTTAGTAGATTTTCTTGTGATAATTATAGCACTCTGTTCATTTAGCCTATACACTGCAATTACGCACTAATTAAGCTTCCTGGTGCACACATCTAGAGGTGCGTATGTTTCTGTCCATGCACAGCCACTTCCCTCCTGCCATGCTGTGTATCTGGGCCTAACTGACCATGCAAGCATATAGCAGTGCTCAGAGTTAGGCCAGGGATTGGAGGAGGAGGCATGTCTGGCTTACCCCAGGAAGAACAAAGCACCACACATCTTGTTTAAGTGACTTTTATTGATGTTAATTCTACACAGGACAGTTCCTTGCCATAAATGTCAGTGCTCCTCAGTTCTTTCTTACAGAAACAACTTGCTAGACACGCCATTCGCCTAGCACTTCAGGATCGAGAAGAGAGCTGGGCAAATGGCAGTTTGTGCTTTTTTCTCATACAATGATATTAGTGGAGGGGATATGACCACTGCAGCTGACTAAGGTGTCATATCCCACAATTCCCTGTTCCTCTCAGTGGCTTATCTGGGCTTATTATTGGAAGCATATGTTGCTTAAGCCTCTGCCACCCACCTGCCCCCTTTGGATTTGTGCATTTGCTCAGGGGGCATCAAGTGGATGAATTCCACCACAGTAAGTGGTGTATATAAAGCAGCAGTAGTGTTGAGCAGCTAGGACTAATTGCCATGTCCAATCATGCAGAGTGGGCTGATGATGAATGGGGCACTAGTGAATCCATCAATAAAGTGAATTAACATCACTACCCTCTTAGTGTAGCAAAAACTACTGCAGACTTTCTAGCCTAAACTGAGCATTAAATGGAAATATTTTACATTTTCAGGAAAAGGGTTACCACCTTAACAAAACTGTAGCCCCTTCAAAAAACCATAGATCTGCTCCTGGACAAGGGTACTAAGGAGATATGCTTTTATGTACAGTTATCATGCCTGCTTTGGTTATCAGACAGTTCTTTCTCTCTTGAATTATTTGGGTGAGAGAACTGCAAAGCAAAGTGAAGTGAAAAAGCTGTTTGTTGTCAAGAGAAAGCCAATTTAGTTGTCTGTACAAATACAGGGATGTAAGAAGGACTTCTTTTTTTTGTACTTTCTGTTTATTGCCATTTTGAAATAACAATACAGGTATACAAATCATATGCAGGTACTCAATACAGTGTGAAGGTTCTACAACCACATTAGGAGTTAGGGAGTAAGAAAAATAATTCAAATCCTGCACACTGGTACAGAAGGAAGTGGGGGAAGTCTTTAAGGTGTGTTCATTGTCCACATAATAGTCCCCAAAATGCTAGCCACTTCAATGGCAAGAGTAGAGTCCTCTACGGAGAAGCAAAGGGAATTTGAAATGCGCTACAAAACATTGCTATGTACTCTGTAGTCAGAACAACCATACAGGTTAAGATGTGCTATTACATTGCTCAATTTAACAAAGCAGTTCACCAGTACCAACATTATATTTAATAGAAACACATTCCCAATAATAGTAACCAGATCCATCCATATCACTTTATAGTATAAGCTTTAGGCTACATAAACCTTAGACCAACATCATGCAAATCTAATCCCCCCCCCCCTCCGGGCCAAATACTAAATGTTATTAAAGTCCTAAAAGTCCAAATCTGGTCCAAGTATAAAAGATAAGGCCCTTTAAAGACAGAAAAATCAGTAACATATTTGTAGCCCCAAGCTGTAGCCAAACAATCCTCTTATTTGATCTACATTATCTGCAAACACCATTTAACATTAATTGTAACTTTTAACCTACAAGAAGAGACAGAAATTCAGTATAAACTTGTGATTAGATGTATAGTAAGTCCCTCAGTCTCCTTGTCTTCTGACTCTACAGTATCATGCCAAGAACATGAGGGGGCTTCAAATTCAGCTTCTGTAAGTTCCATCCACCTTCCAGCATCTTTAGGATATGCAAATTGCCATGATTTTCCTCTGTAAGTGATGCGGAGCCTGGCAGGTTACAGAAAGATGCCCAAAGATCGGAGCCACTGCCAAACTGTGTCAAACTGTTTGCAGCATGCTCTGATCTGGAAAGAAAGGTTTGGAAACATTTTAACATCCCTGTCTTGTAGCATGAGTGGATAGGCCACCTTCGCTACCAAAAGCAGGATATTTCTAACTTCTTGGCCTGATGTTCATACGAGCACAGTCCTGGCGTCCTCAGTAGTAGAGGAATGAACTTGTGGGTTCACACAGTGTGCTCTGCATAGTTGTCCCCAATCAAAATCTTTGGGTACCTCCAGCAAATTTGCCATCCATTCCCTTAGGAAAGGCAACAAGTTTGTGCCCACAACACCCTCTGGAACACCAACTAGACGCAAGTTGCCTGCCCTCAGTTAGTTTTCAAGATTTTTCTTGTGGTTTCTCATGTCGGATTTTTCTTTAGTTAAAGCCACCACATTCACCTGGGTAGTTATAGTTCTCTTATCCACTTCTGCCACTGTAGTTTGAATTGCTTTCAGTGCTGCATCATGTATCTCCAGTTTAGTGACTATTTTTTTCTATCTTAGCGTCCATCGCTCTGACAAGATTCCAGCATTGCCTGCCAAGGAGGAGCTGTAGAAGAAGTAGGCTGTGAACTCCCACTAGGGCCTCCCTTTGTGGCCTCTGGGGTATGCTGCGACATAGTAGGTTTTTGAGTCCCCATTAGCTGATTCTTCTGCCGACCCATATCGATGTTTGGTATCCACCGATTCCTCAGGTTGCTAGGAGATGAACGATGGTACTTTAAATGGTGTAGTCTTAAGTTAAATGTAAATTTTAATATAATTCAGGTACAGTTGTGCAGGAGCTCTGCAAAAAGCTTCCTCTCTAGAAGTTGGCTCTCTGGCACCCCCAGAAGGACTTCTTAAAGTAAATGTAAATTGCCAACAGAAAGTTGGAGCCAGTTCTGTCTTTACAGAACGTATGTCACCAGTGCAGCTGATTGCACATCAGGGTCTTGTGATCATTGTTTTAGAAAGGGTCAGTGGTAGCCATTCAGCGTTGGTTTAACCCATTTGCAGCCATAAAAGCTGTTTCCTGCAGCTCTCCATGAGCACAGATGTTCAGCCCTTCAGTTCTTAACACACAAAAGCATAGTAGTCCCTACTGAACCATCAAGACAGCATATTTTGGAAGCAGATGTACTCAAGTGACATGGGGCATCTTTAGTAATAGTAGTAGTACTACTTTAATTTATGTGATGCCCTTCCCCTGAGACTCAAGATACCGTACAGAATAAAATAAAAACAAAACATAGCTTAGAGTGGGAGTAAACAACCCAATTAAAATGTGTGATAAAATAATTACGAATAAATAAGTAAATAAATAGGCAGTATCACATACATACAGATGTGACAGCCAGGATGCAATGCAGAAATGATGCAGAACATCACAGAATGCTACAGTTTATTGCAGGGGCCATTGTAAGTCAATGGCAAGTAAGCCCTTTTGTCATGCAGGATTTTGTGACATGTCATTTATTGCAAGTTACTACACTTCATTGTGGCTGACTCCACTGTAGATCAAACTGTTATAGTAGAGGACATTCAGTGATTCTGAAAGCCTCTTTAAAGAGAAATATTTTTAAAACTCTTTTAAAGGCCTCCACCAGGAGCCTGGTCAAGGAATTCCATAGCAGTGAAGCAGGCATTACAAATGCACAGTCTCCAGCTGATTTTAATCTTGCCCAAAGTACCTTCAAGAGGCCTTCCTTGGTGGAGCAGAAAGGGCAAGAGGACTAGTAGAGAGTCAGATGCTCAGACTGAGTTACTGGCATGTAGGGCCTTACTATATTGCATATATATATATATGTATGTGTGTGTATAGTGGCAAAGTATATTGCTGGTTATGTGTTTTGTTTTTGTTTAGATGCATGAGTCAATACTTTCTCAATGCATGAACTAAGTATATCTCTATTATACAAATGTATCTACTTCAAATGCATGACAATTATTTTGCATTAGTATTGTACTTTTATCTATTGACAGTAGTTACTGACATTTACACCTACTGTTTTATTGTAATTGAAAAATTAATAAAATCTTTATATGAAAAATGAAAAAAAAGAAGCTCAGACTGATAGCCCAGACCCAGTCCATAAATGGCCAACCCAACCTGAAGGTGATATGCTGCTTAACCATCAGTTGGTGCAGTTCACGTAAGACTGGGATACATGACTTGACCTCGAAAGACCTGTCAATAACCTAGCTGCAGCATTGTGCACTAGCTGCAAGCATCACAGGGTACCACCACTAATCCTGAATAATGAAGTGTTACAGTAATCAATCCTGGATGTTACAAACACAAGTGCTAGTGTCACCAGGTCCTCGTAGGGGACAAGTGATTTAATCTGGTTGATGTTCATGAAAAGGTAAAAGCCACTCCTGATTAGACGGCAGACAACTAAGCCTCTAGTGTCAAACCTTCATCTAGAATGGCTCCCAGATTTTTCACTTTAGCAGAGGCCTCCAGCCTAGAGGAACTGATCCAAAACTCTACTACTTGAATGGCAGCCTCACACCCCTCTTATGACCTGAATAAATCACTGATACCTCAGTCTTATCTGGATCTTGGCCAGGCAACAATTTAGAATGACAACCATATCCAAAGTCCTAGTCACCAAAGACTGATGCAGCTGGGTATCATTTGCATAGCAGTAACAACCCACACTGTATCATCTAATGATCCCCACCAGGGGCAACATGTACTTTGCAAACAACATGGGTGATAGGACCGACCCCTCTGGTACACTACAGAGAAGGGGCATAGGGCAAGAGGAGGATTTCACCATGACAACCCTCTGCATCCTATACCTGAGGTAGGATTAAAACCAGTAGATGACCTTGCCAGTGAGTTGTCAATACTCCTTCAGCTGATCCAACAACAGCCCATAGTCTACAGTGTCAAAAGCTGAAAAGAGATCTAGGAGGATGGAAATTGGTCATTCTCCTCTACCCCTTACTGTGAAGAGGTCATTCTGCACCCTGACCAATGTGGTCTATGTATTGTGGCTTGACCTAAGGACAGACTAAAGGGGCTGTTATGTAGCAAAGGTCATAAGGTGTGCCTCAAGCTGCAGCACCACAATCTTCTCAGTAACCTTTCCCAAAAAGGAAGGTTAGAGACAGGTCACAAATATAAAAGATTACTCGGTCCAAAGATTTTTTTTCAGAAGGGGCCTAATCCATGCATCTTTCAATGTGGCCAGGAAGACCTCCTCCGACAAGGAGCACTGAACAAGCCCCACAAACACCAGGCCTCAAAGCCTCACATAGCTCACTAGTAGCTGAGTTGGAGATGGTGGGTCACAGCTTGGAGATTACTCCACAGACCTCTTCCATTATGACTGGCCCAACCATTTGGTCACCTGTGATGCACAGGCACAACCTTGCTAGGTTGTAACAGCCTGCTAGGGGAGATTCCAGGCCATATGGAGGATACCCTGTCTGAGAAAAATCAAGCAAACTCTTCACACTTAACTGATGAACGTGTCCTAACAGGCTGCAGACTGGACAGATGAAGTAGCCCATCCACAGTCTGAGAGAGCTGAGCTGGTTGATTTCTTCCAGCATCGATCTCCAAAGCAAAAAAAAAAAAAGCCGCCCTTTTCTGGGTGATCATCATTTGTATTCACAATAGTGAATACTCAAAGCATATTTGCACTCCAGGGCCCTGAATCTGCTCCAACAATGCTTCAACATCCACACCCTAGCATGTAACTCCCATAGTACCCTGTCTAATCATGGGGAGCCCAAGCATGAGACTAGGGGAAATACACAAATGGGTGCTACAGTATCAAGAGTCACAGAGATGGCCCTATTATAAACTGCCACTGCTGCTTCCAGTCCCATCTGACATACTACAGTTGTACTTGAAATGTCATTACTGCCATAAGCCCTTCAGGCCATAGCCTATTTAAAGGGCAGTATCGAACCATTTCTACCAGGGGAGGACTTCAGGAGGGGGTCCTGAAAGAGAACTTCACCATGCGATGATCTGACTAGCTGACCATATCAATCTTGAGATTATCCGTCTCAAGCACCAGAGAAAATAAAACAAGTCCAAGGCATGGCTATGTTGCTGGGTTGCAGAAGTACAGTAACTGCTTGTGTAAGGCCAAGTGATTCCATCACACAGAGGACATTTTTACCAAATTATGAGAGTTCATCATTGTGCCAGGCATTAAACTCTCCCAGAATTAACCTTCTGGGTGACTCCAACATGCTGTTGGCAATGAAGTCCTCATTTTCCTGCAGGAAGTCTCCATCAGGCCAAGGGGGACCCTGTGATCTGGACCCCTACACACTACCATGCAGTCAGACAATAAGGCTTCTCCCAAGGGTAGCATGGTGAAGTTTAATTTGGATCTAACACAGATAGCTCCTCTACCCCCCCCCCGGGGATCTTTCCTCAGGCAGTGTACCATGTAGAATCTGAGTGGGACAGATGCTTCCAAGATTGGACCCACATCATCACTCGCCCATGTCTCCATGATGCAGGCTAGATGGACAGCAGAATCAGAAATAAAATCTGCCATGATGGCAGTCTTGTTCGTCATCGGTCTTGCATCGAATAGTGCTGCTTGAAGGGCACAAGAAGAGGCAGCTGGCTCATTAACTACCTGCCCTCTCAGTCCAATGGGAACCATGTATATGGGCATCAAACATGGCTGGCCTTGCTTTCAACATCATTTCACCCCAGGGCATCTCCTGATCCTTACCATTCTAATTACCCCTCCCTTCAGGCTCTTGCTGTACCCAGCCACCAACCACCATGCCTCCTCACAATCTCCACGTCCATGAAATGACGATAGACTTCCCCTGATAGGGGGTTCCTAAAAGGGGCAAAGGTCATGGAGCTGGGATGAGAAGTAGCTTAGCCTAGAGATCCTAAGTCCCACACACATTCTGATGCTGATCAAATAAAGTTATTCCAACAAATAAAACCCACCCCAAAACAATTCTCATGCAATCCCACCATCCCGAATCCACATGTACCACTCAACCTAAATCCTAAAATATAACATCAACACATCCAGACCTCATTTACACATAATAAATAACCTAATACCCCCAGTCACTCCAACATATATCAAACCGGAATCACTCACACTCAAAACCCCCAATAACAATTTTAGGTTCTAATATCTGTTAGTGCTTCAATGTTCATATGCAGAAATAGTCCATATAAAACAGATTGATATGCTTCAATATTTTATCCCAATAAAGTGTTCCCAAAAATGAGTCTGTACCAGAATATTCTGTCCCTGCCTCTGCTCCTACCAGAATATATCCGTTTGAAATATACAGATGAACAGTAAAACTCTGGCACTGCTACTGCCAGAGCTAACCAGGTTACAAGGTGATAAACAACACAGTTCAAGAAAAAGAAAACTGGTGAACTTTCTCACCACCATCAGTTCTCTCTCCTTGTTTGAGGATCCAGTTCCTTATGAGACACAGTCCACTCAATCCAAATAACTCACTGATCAGTGACGCAACACCAATGCCCAGCTAGGACCTCCTGTATCCCCTGCCAAGGATTGTCTGATTTCACAGCCCAGATGCTCCCACTGCAGTATGTAACCTCATTCCAGCCTGGCACAGAGTTTAATCCAAACTTCTCACTCTTCAAAGAGATCTTCCACTCAAACCAGCAGACTGCCCCCCTGACTACAGGCCTCAAGTGCTGCATGCCCCATGCTCCTTACCCCCAGTTGGAGGTAGTCAAATAACGTCCTTTGCCACGTGCTGCCTGAAACACCCAACCTGCCATAGTACTAGTGGTAAGCTGCAACAGGACACACTGTACAAGCAAACTTTTGTGGTGACAATAGAAAATAATAAAAGCTATCTCCTAGCACTATCTCCCTGTGAACCCTGACTGAAGCTAAAAATCCCTACCACTATGCTACAGTTTAACCAAGATAAAGGACTAAACTGCGACTGAAGAAACTGCTGCCCCTCAAATCAGTGTTTGTCTTTTATCTAAAATGCTAAAACTAAAATGAGCTTAAATAGAGTTCATGCTGCTCCTGCTGCAGATGACCTTTCCAGCTCAGTGACCATCACATGAGGTTAAATCACCATCCGCCATTTAACTGCATTAGAAATGTGCTGTTTAAATAATACAGTAAAATCCATAAAAGCTTGTGAATAAAGGTCTTAGGTGTGACTATATCCCTGCCAATCATTAAAAGCCAGCTATATACGCTATTAATTACTTTATTGGCTGCATGTGGGCATCCAACAATTAAGGGCTTCAGTTCTAACAATTTAAGCAAAAAGTACATTATGGATAACCACAAAACACTGAACAAAAGCCAGATATATATGCACCTGAACTCTAGGAAAATAGCAATTGCTCTACATATCTGCTTATCATCTACATTGTTTTGACTGTCTTTATGATTGCTAGTGATATCCTTTTGGATATAACACAGATAACCTTCTCCATTCCCTTCCCAACTGGGTAAACTAAGAGGTTTCCATAGGACGGCAATGTGGGATACTATGCTAGGGATTGGATGAAGAGTACTTTTTGTTATTCATCCGAATACCAAATAGTTGAAGACTATTCGTTGGATAACAAATATAAATACAAACACAAACAGTGACTGAAGACACAAGGCATGTAGTATTTACCATTTTCATTTTTATCTTGATTTCATTTTCTTTTTCTTTTATTTAAGGCACACCAAACCATAATATAAAATCAAAGTGAAGTAGTGATAGTGCGGTAGTGACAGTTACTGTGCAAAACTGTGTTTGGCATTTGATATTCTATGTCTTCAACTTGTGCAAAGCTAGCATTTAACAGCTTCTTGAATGTAATGACATATTATGGACCAGATAAAGGTGGTGGAAAGCTTGCTCCAAATGCAAAAATGACTATTCAGTAGTCAGACTGGTTTCAATTAGGTATTTGACTAAATACGAATAGTTGGAGTAGGTAAATATTTGGATACAGAGCAAATATGTAGCGAATAGTCATCCCATCTTTACACTTTACCTCCCCTTCCCTTCTCAGAAAACTCAGAGTAGATCAAGCTGGAAAGGTAAGTAGGAGGTTTTGCTCAGAACTGTGCATGAAATGAGCAGTGTCCAGCATTGGGTGCAGGCTGCATTAGTAATGTCTCCCACCTGAGGTTGGCAGCAAATCCTTTATTTTTACCAATTAGTGGTACTGTTAGGTGAATGCTTGGGGGGTTGACTATTACTTATTTTTTTTGGGGGGGTGATGGTATAGATCTGCACTTTCCCCTTTCATGCACTTTTCAGAATCCCAAGAGTTTTGTCAGGGGCTTTGTGTGTGTGTGGGGGGGTGGGTAGCAGGACCCACTGAACTGTTTATTTATTAATTTTTTTTTACAAACAGGCTCATACTGTTTACTTTGGAGGACAGGCTGGTAGTATGGGTCAGATGGGGAACTCAGGATGGTGATAATGTACTGTTCTTGTGTTGTCTAAATCTAACTTTTTTTTTGTCCAGTGCGTACATTTTGGAACTTATGGATAAATGTTCCACATTTTACTTGACGTTAGTTGATCATAAATGGGCAGTTTCACACAGCACTTTTAGCACTAAGTAAATGAAAACTAAAATAGGCCCCACAACTAAGTCATGAGAGAACCCAGACATACTGTAAAAAAGCTGAGAGGCAATTCCATCTAATAAAACAGAGGTGGGACCATCAGAAGAGCTTTAGAGGAGAGGGAGAAACTCAATTAACTAATGTTCTTCTTTCTTCCTAATGCTGTATGTATGTTCTGTATGTGTATATGTATGTATGTATGTATCTGAACCATGGTTAAACTTCAGAGTTCAGTCCAAAGTAAGTTCAGTTACAACTGTTAAACACATAGCTTCTATGTGCAGACAATTTATGCCTATCACAAGAGTATTTTTAATAATTATTCCCATAGCATATAACTGGCGGTACTGCATGAACAGGTGCACTGAAAGTGTATAAATTTTACAGGTTTACTAATTTAGCAGTTTTAAAACACATGGTAGCCCAATTTCGGTTGCAGTTATTGGTAGTACAAAACATGTGAGGCTGGATTTTCAAACACCCGATGCAAGTTGTGACATTGGCAGCTTGCATCGAGTGCTAGTGCATCCAGGACCCTGCCCCCGATTTTAGATGGGGCATGGTCTTGGTGTCTATGTCCCACTGCTTGTGGCAAGTGAGTGTGTGCACCAAACATATAGCGCACCCTGCAGAAGTGCTGCAAGCACTGCAGGATGGTGAGGTGGACACTGCATCCTTCCATTGGTGCATAGTGGTGCAACCCCACATCACCACCATGCCCTGATGTGCTGATATGTGGCAAATAACAGTGGTCTACACCCTGGTGATCTACTGGCCCCCTGGCATTAGTGCCAACTACCACCATACGTGGCCCCACCCACCCCCACCCCCAGCAATAGTGCCCACCTCCCACCCGCTATCTCTTCCCTCAATCCCCCAAGATCCAGTGACCAGCTCAGCCCCCCCACACCACCACGTCTTGCCACCAAATGAAATGTCAGAGCATGTATTGTATACAGTACGTGCTGTGACAGTTCATTCAGCTTCCAGCTCTGGTGGTGAGCAGAGGGCAGTGCTGGTCACTGGATCTGGGGTATTGATGGATGGGTGGGGTGGTGGGCATCACTTGCCAGGTGGGGGGCCACTACATCACCAGGGATGACCATCCATGGCAATTGTACCGGGGATCGGAATGGGGAGAGGAGGGCAACATATCACCAGGACTGCCTGTAAGTATGGGCAGATCTGGTCTTGGTTGGGGGGGTGGCACTGGAGCCCAGGACATCCACATGTATGGGCACATTGGGGCTGGGGGATGGGGCTATATGTAATGGGATATTGCTGTGGAGGGGGGGCACAGTTTCAGGACGCAGTTGACACCCTCCCAGGGGCTGTTGAAGTCCCATTAGACCAGCCCTTTGCTGGTTTAATGGTGCTTAGCTCTTTGTCTCTGGGGAGGGTTTTGAAAATCCAACTGTCAGGGTTGTGGCGGCCAGGTCTGCTGCAAGCCCCCTTGCACCATGCCACAGCCACTTCTGTGGTGCAAGGGTGGTGCAAGCCTCTTTGGTGCACACAGCCTGCTGTTTGATGCAGGCTGCATTAGAAAATAGCTCAGTGAGCATCACTTGGTGTAAGGTGCCTGTTGCATCAGACTTGTTCAATGCAAGCACCTTGAGTCTTTCTAAGACCTTTGAAAATCCGGCCTGTGGTTTTCTGTCACTCCATTGTCAGCATCAATTTACGTTGTATGCAAAGCTTCTCCCATGATGTAGACAGAAAGTGTCACAATATAATTCAATGATGCAGTTGTTTTTCTCCCCTAACATGCAGCTTAGTGACAACAACAGGGTTATAGCATGTCCTACAGTATACAGGTCTATGGAACCAATTTCCCTGTAAATGTTTACATGTCCCTGTAAAATACAGGAATACCTGTCATCTTGGTGCCATGGCACTGCATAACACCAGCAGTATATCTATATTCTGTTGTACTGATATTTTGGGTAACTTCTGTGAAAGGAAGCTTGTTTTCAGTGAGCCTACCCAATAAAGTAATGAATAAATACATACATGAATATAATGGTATAAGCAGGGGTTAAATTGGGCAGGAGCCTATAGGAAATCAGTTCTGCCACCTCTTAAAAAACTATATGGGAGTTCCACTGCCTCTGTCATCTCTCTTAATTGATTATTATAGTAGAGTTCCCCCTTGAAATGACAGTTCCATGGCCTGGAAATTTAGGTATAAGAATCAGCAACCTAAAAAAATTCCAGTTTAACCACTGGATTTTTGGGAATAAAACATAGCAGGAAAAAATTGAAGTCTGTGTGTTATGAAAAGCAAGCTTCATGCAAATATCGTTAATAACAATGAACTGATGCACTCACGTTCCAGTTTTTGAGGAATGTTATGAGGTTAACTCCTGCCGATGCCAACTGTAGCTTTTTTGCAGGAAATTAGAAATTCACTTTAACTAGTCATATTACCACAAAACTCTGGTTTAAAAAAACACTGTATTTGCAAGGTTGGATTTTAGCCTTACCCTATTACTTGGATGCTAAACACATGACTAGTCTATTAGGCATTAGGTGTGCATTAAGTTATACATTCACAAAAGGAACACTGTAAAAAATTACTTATTTCAATAGCTTACAGAACACATTTTTTTGAAAAATGTTTCATACATTTTTTCTATTGAAATTGCAGTCATTTCCTTTACAAAAAAAAAAGAAGATACGGAAGGAGTCAAGAACTGCAGTCTGTAAAGGTGAAAATTACTCCCAAAATTTGTTTAAATTTATGTAAGTTAAAGAGCAATTGACACCATCTGGCCAAAAGTGCTACATTGCAGAATTAGAATAAGCGTACCCTCAGTAAATCCCATACCAAAAATGAAATGTCTGTTTTATTTCATTGTAAAGTTATTAGCCATTTTGTAACCCTGATTTCACTACCTGTTCAAACAAAGCCTGTATCAGTGAAGAGCTGATGATGATGTCATCTTGGGAACTCACAGTCTTGTGTTCCCTGTCAGCAAGCTTATAGGATCTGTTTCTCCAAAGTTGTTAAGATCATGTGCAATGGTTTCCACAAGTGAAACAGGTAGCACCAGTCAGCAAACTATGTGGGTTCGTTTGATTTTTACTTGGTCTGTGAAAGTTATTTTTCTGAGTGACTCAGTTCAATACATTTGGAAATTGATCTAAATATGGCTGTAACATTGTTCCACAGCCATCTGTTGGTCTGCCAAAGGAATTGCAGGAACAAGTACCAGAGCTGAATGCTCCTGTGCACTTTAATATATTCATTTCCCATAATGCACAGCAGCCATATCCCAAACAGCAAACACAACGGAAAAATGGAGATGATTCCACTCTATCTGTGTCTGTGTTTTCTTGTACTTGCTAATATAGGATGCCATACTACAATGTTGTATACAGTGTAACTCAATGTTTCTGCACTTGTCATGTTACAAGTGCATTAAACCACTCCAAGGCATGGTTCTACTGTAGAATTAATTTTGTTGCAAACCCTGAAACTCGTATAGCTTTTAAAGCAATGTTTTTTGAAGGGTGCTGCTTGTTTTATAAGTGAAACCCATTGCACATGATCTTTACAAATTTGGACACACAGATCCTATAAGCTTGTTGACAGGGAATATTAGAATGTGAGTTCCCAAGATGACATCATCATCATCTCTTTCTGATACTGGCTTTTTTGTACAGGTGATGAAATCAGGATTACAAAATGGCTAATAACTTTAAAATGAAGTAACGCAGTAATCTAGTTTTTGGTATATGATTTACCAGGAGAATGCTTATTCGGATTATGCAATGTAGTACTTTCAGCATCAGTGGCTCTTTAATTCAACAGTAGAGCCATGCCCTGCAGTGGTTTAATGCACTTATAACATGGAAATTGCAGAAATGGGGAGTTATGCTTTATATGGGATTATAACATGACATCCTATATTAGCAAGTACAATAAAACACAGATACAGACACGAATAGAATGGAATCACCTGTTTTTCTGCTGTGTTGAATTTGGCTGCTGTGCATTATGGGAAATGCATATATTTAATTGCAAATTGTATATTTTGGGCCCAATGGTGAACAGTCATTCAAGTCCTGATTACATGCAGATGCGATCAACATTTCAGAATATGTGTTCGTTTTGGCTGACTTACATTTGTGAACTATGGAATCATCTCCACTATTCTGCTATGATTGCTGTTTGGGATTTGGCTGCTGTGCATTATGGGAAATGCATATATTTAACTGCATTTTGTATATTGTGGGTGCAATGGTGAGCAGTCATTCAATTACTGATTACATGCAGATGTGATTAACATTTCAGAATATGTGTTCATTTTGGCTGACTTACTTTTGTGAACTGTGGAATCATCTCCATTTTTCTGCTGTGTTTGTCGTTTGGGATTTGGCTGCTGTGCATTATGGGAAATGCATATATTAAAGTGCACAGGAGATTTCAGGTCTGGCAGTTGTTCCTGCAATTCCCTTAGTATGCCAACAGATGGCTGTGAAACAATACTAGCAACACAGTACTGTTCTACAGCCATATTTAGATTGATTTCCAAATGTACTGAACTGAGCCACCCGGGGGAAAAACTTTAATACACCAAGTTAAAAAGAGCCCACATAATTTATTGACAGGTGCTGCCTGTTTTATTTGTGAAAACCTTTACACATGATCTTTACCATGTTGGAGAAACAGTCCCTATAAGCTTACTGACAGGGAATAATAGACTGTTAGATCCCTAGATGACATCAGCAGCAGCTCTTCACTGACACAGGCTTTTTTTTAACAGGTAGTGAAATCAGGGTTACAAAATGGCTCATAACTTTAAAATGCAGTAACATAGCAATCTCATTTTTGGTATAGGATTTACTGGGAGCATGCGTATTCTAATTCTGCAATGTATCACTTTTGGCCAGATCATGTCAGTTGCTCTTTAATAGATATTGTCTTCATCTTGCTATAATGAGACTGACTCATCTCTTTATACAATGCTGACTGTGAAGCATCTGAGTCCAACAGTTCTCGAGAAGCAAATTTGTATCAGTTAAATTCTGATTATTTTTGGCAATTATCTGCTTATACAAGTCCACCATGGGGCTGCAATTATCTTCTTGTCACACCTGCAACTACATCAACATGATGACACTACAGGTAAATAAAAAAGAAATGGGTAACTGCCTTAAAGACTGCCATGAAGGGGGAATTGCCAGGAAGGGATATATGCACTGTGGGGAAAAATAAGAAACAGCATAATTAAGACAACAAACCTCTGCAAGGCAGAAGTGAGTAAAAGCAGAAGGAAAAGGGACTATTATGGTGGTGAAGGGAAAAAGGGTGGGATTGAGGAAGTACAAAGAAACAGAGGGAGGAAGACAGGGAAGTGTTCAAGTAAAACATGGAAGCAGGAAAGACAGTGGGGGGGCAAAGGTGCAAACAGAGGAAAATATAGTCAAGGGGTAGCTAAAGGAGATAAGTCTTTCTTCAGGTACATTAGAGAGAAGAGGAAAGCAAGATGAGAGATAATGAGTAGGACTGTGCATGGGCTGAATAGTATTTTCTGAATACCATGAATAGTAGGCTTCCTGAATATTCGGATGCATTTTCTGAATAGTTCACTATTCGGCCACTATTCAGGAACTATTATTCGGTGAGATTTCCAAGTCTCGCAGAGCTTTGTTGGCCAATCAAAAACTGTTTCTTGAGCTCAAAAGCAAGCACACCATGTGACTTTCTCACTCTGAGCTGGTAGAAGACAGGAGACAGTGGTTTCTAAGAGCTGCTCTGCAGTGCTTTCGAGACCTTAAACTTGCTAAAAAAGAATTTGATTTTTGCTTCACATGCTTTTTTGGATCAGTATAGTTTTTTGATTAGCATCAGAAAGCTATGTTTGGCTTTCTGACAGGTATTTTGTCCTTATTGCTGTATTCAGTTACAGGGACTAGGAGGGCTGTCTGTAAACACCCCTTCTCTGCTGCTTTCTGACATAGATCCAGTGTGATTTTTTTTGGGTGGAGCATATTTTATTTTTGTGTTTTTTTTTTTTTTGCTGTTGTCTGGTTCCAGGCTTGGTTCTCTGCATAACTCATGAGGGTGTCTGCTAACTCCCCCTCCTGCAGGTCACTGCTTATAATTTGCTGTATATGTGCAAAATATTTAATTTTGTGAGGCTTCACCCTGCATGTGCACGCTTAATATATTTTTTCATGAGGCAGGGCCACACGTATGCACAGCTGTGTGCACACAGATTTTGAAATAAACTACTTCAGTTCTAAGCCAGTCAGACTTGACTCACTCAATTAGTATTGTTAGTCTCCTCTGGTTCTGAGGATAGATCCCTGTACACATGAGGAGAAGAAGAAGAAGAATCAGCATTGATATAGTACTTTTCATACACAGTGTATTCCAAAGTGCTTTACAAGCAATGCTAGACTGGTAGTGAAGTGACTGAATGTGTGGTGGCGGCCATATCTCACATCGTCACCCACACACAGCCTGGATAATTGCATGAACCAGTTTATGGGAAGGGGAATGTTGGCCAGGACACCGGGAATGTTCTCTACTCTTTGCAAAGAGTGCCCTGGGTTCTTTTACTTCCACCTGGACACTCACCAGGACAACACCAGGATGGGTAGAAGGGACCTCGGTTTAACGTCTCATCTGAAGGATGGCATACCCCAGCAGTACAGCACCCCCCAATACTGCACTCGGATGCCAGCGATTTTTAGGTGCAAGTCCAATCCCAGTGTGGGATGAGAACCCACGACCTACTGGTCCCGAGGCGTATGTGCTACCAACTGAGCCATGCTGACATGGCGGCTGAGTGCCCCCCCCCCAACTTCTACAGCCCACTGCACACAATTAAGCTGTGCTTGTGAAATATATCCCCCTGCGAGTCTGTGCTGTGTGAGCGTGCACAGTTGTGCACATGCATTTTTTTAGTTTGTTTATTGTTGTTTTGTTAAGTAAACCATTGCACTTAGTGGGGCAGGCTTGTCTCATGGAATTAACTGTATGTCATCTGTCTGTTCCTTGCTCGGTTCCATGTTTGACTAAATAGGTTGCCCTTTTCTTCCCCGTCTTAGTAGCAGTGTTTTTCTTTACTGCTCCTTTTTTGTGGTGCAGTATAACTGGAAAGGTTGGTGTATTACTGTAGTTCCACAAGCACTAAGTAATGCATCACACACACACAGGTACTACCTAGTAATAGTTTGTGTTTTACCCAGTAACCAGCAGTGACCTGATCCATCATGTCTTTAGCAATCTTGCAAACATGCTTGGTCCAGCCCCAGCAAAGCATCTGCACCGCTGGCCCCAAGTGGTGAGGGACAGGATGATAGACCGTAAACATACAGCACATCCACACAATTACTGCTGGTGTTGTCCCTGGGCTGCCAACCCCCTAAACAATCTATATAGAACAAAGGAAGTACTCAGCGGGGGGTTGCAGTAACAAAATACAGTTAAGAGCAGTGCAGCATAAAGTTGCCAATACATTTGTTTGTGCTAATGCTGGAGGATGCCAATAGAGCCCTGGTGCTTAGACCAGAACCTGGTCTTTATCAGGGTGCATGTCGGGAACATACAAACATGCTATGAATATACAACCCTTAAAGAAACACACACTATAAATAAGTGAAGTTAAAATGAATGAGACTGAGATGCCCTTGTAACAAAATAATCCACAACTAACTTACCCAAGAATGAAACACTGCATCAAGATTATAGAACATAGCTCATACTGTGGTGCCAGACAGTACGCAATGCAGTATCTTGCAAAATTGCTGTAAAATGCTGCAGTATGCTGCAAGGAGCAGTGTAATTTAATGGCAATTAAGCCCTCCAGTCTTCCAATATTTTGTGGCTTGTCATTTACTGCAAAGTATTGAATTGCATCTTGTCTTGCTCCACTGTAAATTACTGATACATAATACAATTCTGGAGAAGGTGGTGAGATAGACTACATAGACAATGACATACAGGTGTCTCTTTTTATTCAATGGGCTCAAATACTGTTCTCCCTGGGCAAGCCTTTTAGTTCTTGTAGCATTGGTAATAGTACTACTACCACTAATACCATTAGCAGTACTACTACTGCTAGTGTCACCACCTGTCCATCTGTACATTCACTGTCACATCCTGTTTTGCAGTAGTAGGGGGGAATAAGAGCATACATGCTTTGTGAAGCAAGCAGCAGACACCACCACCAGTGTCACCACTGCTTCCTTTATGGCTGCTACATCCACAGCCAGTGTGCTTCCCACCACCACCAGTGCCATTCTTGCAGCAGCCATCCTTTCAGCTGTCACCACTGCTGCAGCCACTGCTACCACTATTCCTATGCCCATGGCTGAAGCACCTTCTACCCCATGTCTGTGACCATGAACACCCTCTAGTGCTGACCCAATGCAATGCTTGATATTGTTTTCAGAGAGCTATGTGTGTGTTGTGGTGGATCGAGTATGCCACATGAAGCTTGTGTTGCATTAGTGAGAGCTCAGTGTTGGTGGCTGAAGTGTCATTGAGGTGTATATGGTATACCAGGTTCAATGGGTGATTAATGGTGTGCTGAAGTGCTTTTTTAAAGTTTCCTTAAAAAAACACCTTTTCTGGCTGAATACCGAATAATGAATACCGGATACTTGGGACCCGAATACCGAATATTCAGCCTAATATTTGGGAAAAGGTATTCACACAGCCCTAATAGTGAGGATAAGGAGGGTGACAGGGGGAGACTGCACAGCAGAGGACCAAGAAAAAGCCGATACCTTGAACAGGTATATCTGCTCAGTCTTCACAGTGGAGGAATAGGGAAGGGACCACTAGAGAGCAACAGGAACAAAAGGGGGAGCTAGACTCAAATCCATTTTCAAAGGAAACAGTCCTGAAGGGACTTACAGCTCTGAAAGAGGACAAGGCTATGGGACGGGACAGGCTACACCCAAGGATATGAAAAGAACTCAGGGAAGTGCTAGCTGCCACACTGATGGCTACATTCAACAGCCACTGGAAACAGGCCTGGTTCCAGAGGACTGGTGGAGAGCAGGTATTGTCCTTCTTTGTAAGAGCTGTAGTAGAGAGGAGGCTAGAAACTATAGGCTGGTCAGTCTTACCTCAGTGGTAGGTGAATTAATGGAAACCCTGTTTATGGAAGGTTTGGCAGAGTATCTTGAATCCAGTGGTCTGAAAGACCACAGTTAGCATGGATTCTCCGGGTTTGAGGTCACACCAGATTAATCTGATTGATTTCTTTGATTGGATGACCAGGGACATGGATCAAGGGAGGGCAGTAGATGTGGCCTATCTGGACTTTAACATGACCTTTGACACTGTGCTGCACAGGAGACTGATTAAGAATTTCAGCAGACAGGAATGGGATCCAAAGTGGTGAACTGGGTTAGAAACTGGTTAACAGATAGGAGACAGAGAGTGGTGGTTAACAGAATTCACTCTAATGATGAATGAGTGACCAGTGGAGTGCCACAGGGCTCAATACTGGGACTGGTCCTCTTCAATGTCTTCATAAGTGACATTGAAGAAGAAATGGAAGGGAAGGTATGCCTTTTTACAGATGATACCAAAATCTGTAATAGGCTGGACACTCTGAAGGGGGTGGAGAAAATTCATAGGGATCTGGGAAAACTTAAGGAGTGGTCAAGAGTATGGCAGTTGGGGTTCAGTGACAAAAAGTGCAAAATCATGCACCTAGGGCATAGGAGCCCAGGAGCTGAGTATGGTATGGGGAGGAGGTAATGCAGTCACTAAGCAGGAAAGGTATCTTGGGATTATCATATCTGATGACCTCAAAGTGGCAGGGCAGTGTGAAAAAGCAGTTGATAGGGCCAATGGGATGCTATGATGCATAGGAAGAGGACTCTCTAGTAGGAGGAGGGAGGTGATGTTGCCACTACATCACTTAATGATGAGACCCCACTTGAAGTATTGTGTCCAGTTCTGTAGGCTGCACCTCAGAAAAGACATCATAGACAGTGTAGGGGTTGTCCAGAAGAGGGCAACTAAAATGATTCAGGGGTTGCACCAAAAGCCATAGGAGGAAAGACTGACAGATCTTAACATGTGCACCCTGGAAGAGAAGGGTATCCTATGAACACGGTGACCATGATTGAGTGACTGCAAAAACAGCAACTCATGGGGCTACCTGGCAGGGTAGAAACAGGATGATATGGTGGGTGAAGGAGGGCGACAGTATGTATACATGTATGTGGGGGAGAGGGACTACATCTCATGAGGGGTGGAAGGGGAGGGAGGGTATGTGGGAGGTAGTGTGGCAGTCAGCTGCTAAGCTGGCCATGTGGGGTGGTGGTGAGGATGGCCGGCTGGGATTGGGAGGGTGCCGGGTTTGGTTCTGGGGCGGGTGTTGCTTTTTGCGTCGGGCTGAGTTTTTTTTTATTTTTTTAAGTTTTACACCCCCCCAACATGCACCCCCTGGAGTTGAGAATCTTTAGTTAGGGGGGTATGGGGGCATACGGAGGTCACAGCCACTCGCATATGTCACAGTCCCATTGCCGCATTTAGAGTTGCCACGAGTGTACATCGCCGTTACTTATTTTCAATTATGTACACTGGCCTAAATGGTGATCGCCATTTGGTGATCGCCATGATGACATGGAACCAAGAGCCGAGAGTGAGAGGAGACATAATAGAGACCTACAAGTACCTCATAGGGCTCAGCGGTGTGCAGGAGGGGAATGTCTTTCAGATAAGAAAGACACTAGGACCAGAGTGAATTTGATGAGCTGGGGTGGTGGGGGAGTTTAAGATGGATGAGAGGAAGTTCTACTTCATTTGAAAGAATGGTAGACACCTGGAACAGACTGCCAGCAGAAGTGGTGGAGGTGAAAACAGCAGGGAGCTTCAAGCATGTGTGGGATAGACATAGGGAAATATTAGTAAATATGCAGGGAGAAGAGAGGGTCACCGGAGACCACTTATGGTCTCCAGAGACAGACTAGGTAGGGACCATCTGGGCAGACAGGGTGGGCCAAACGGTTCTTTTTGGACATCAAATTCTATGTTTCTATTATGATGTCATTGGAGGGAAGCAAGAAACTACTGGCAGCCCTGTGTTGGAGTGGTACAGGTTAGCAGTCAGCCCAAATGGGCAGTACAAAACTGAGAACAATTGGTGATTATTGTTCAGCTGCATAAAAAGAGATTTTTCTTTAGAGTATCATTTCCCTTCACATTTTTTTCTGAAATTAACAGATTTTTAAGCACTAAGGCATGACCAAGGGTTACAATAACAGTCTATTAATCATTTCTTTGGGGTGTAATGTAGTGGGAGGTGAAGTTAGGGTTGATTAACCAATTGTTGATATAACCCCAGGAAGTGCTTTATTATATTTTTCATTATTTATATTAGTAACTAGGTATGTACTTAGGTGCTAGGTAGTTATGTTCCTTTTTTCAGATGTGACTTTGAAGGCTGGGTAAAGTAAAAAAAAAAACCTCTAAATTCAGGGAACAGTTTAAAGTTTTTGTGTCATAAGGCTCTGCAGGTATTTTAACAAAAGATTAATGTAGGGCTTTTTGAATTTGAGGAATCACTCAAGAGGCAATATTCTAAAGCCTCTTTTTATAATAACTTTGCCTAGATTTGTACACTGCATGAATTATGTTTATAAGTAGTGTATGTGGCAGGTGCCACACAGCAGATACATAAGAACTAAAACTCAATAACATACTGTATTACCTGACTGCAACTAGAGACCTCACATACAGTACACTGATGATATCAAAGCAATTTAAATACTGAGTGCCCCACAATTGCATTTCCATACAAAAGTCATTTAGATTTCATTTCAAAATGCTACAGACCTAGGTGATAATGATTTATGAACATAAAGATTTGCAAACACATGACTCTTTTCTTGTTGAGCAGCAGCTTTCTGGGTTTGATATAATATTGACCATCTGTCTCTGTTGTCAGCTTGTTATAGATTAGACAACATTGATATAGTGTTTCTGTCATTCAATAGCATATAACTCACAATGAGGATATGACAGCATTCGAATGTATGTATTCTTACCGTCATTTGTAACTAAACTTCTGGAACTGGGGGACTTCTGAGACAGGAGACTTTTCAAGGGTGACAGACTTCACCTGATGAGAGAGGGGACCTGTATGCTGGGGCAGAAGCTTTTTACATCTATATCAGACATTTAAACTGACTGTGATGGAGACTGGGTCTAGAGGAACCAAGATAGTAGGCGAAAGGAACAGGAGCCTAGCTAATACTCTCCCACATTGGAGAGTTTGTAGCCGCACAGCATGTACAAGTGGAGCCATGGCACAAACAGAAATAGGTGAGAGGACATTAAAGAGGGGAAATGAAAAGTGAACAATCACAAGGAAAAACAAGAGGAAGAAAAGACAAGGAAAGCACAAGGCTAGCAGCAAAGTAGGATCAGGGATCAGATGGAAGGGAGTTTGCCTTAACACCAGAAGCCTAGGTAACAAAATCAGCGAGCTCCAGGTGCTGATGGTGGACAGTGAGGTAAACCTAGTGACCATAACAGAAACATGGGCTTTGGGAAATAATGACTTGGAACTGATGATCCCTGGTAACTCATTTTTCGGGAGGGAGAGAAGAACAGGCAGAGGAGGATGAGTAACCATTTTTAGCAAGGGTGGCATCAAGGTGGCAGAAGACAGGTGCATCAGGGATAGTAAGGGGCAAATAGAGTCACTGTGGGTGCAACTCACAGCAGCCTCAGGCAAGAAACTGCAGTTGGGAGTGATCTATAGACCTCACAGGCAAGGGGAAGAGAGGGACAGAGAGCTCAGGGAAGAACTTGAAAAAGTAGTGGCAAAAGTGGGAAGTAGAGGTGCTGGGTGAGCTGAACCTGCTAGGCATTGATTGGGATTTTCCAGTGGTTAGAAGTGGCACATATCTGGTCTTGCTGGATGCCTTCCAGGACTATCTTCTGATACAGCTAGTTAAGAAACCTACCAGACAGACTGTGATTCTAGATTTGGTGTTCACCAACTTGGAGGAGGTAGGAGCTGTGAGAATAGGAAAGCCACTAGGGAACAGTGGCCATAACTCCATTTGGTTCAAACTGGCCTTTGGGTACAGGAAACCCAAACTAAGAGCTGAAGTATTTGATTTTAGAAAGGTAGACTTCAATAGGCTGAGGGAGCTGATCAGGGAAAAATTAGTAGGGGTGGACAACATAGGTGGCTAGGAGAGAGATGGGGGAGGGGCCATTCTTAAGGCATCTAACTTATGAAGAGAATAGTAACCGAAAAGAACAGTTTCAAGAGCCCACTGTGGTTCTCAGCAAGGGTCAGGGAAGTGGTGAGGGCCAAGAAAAAGGCCTTCTACAAGTATAAAGAAAAGCAGGAGGAAGAATGGGGAAAATAATTACTGAAAAATAGGGATGGAAGGAAGGTGTTTAGGAAAAACAAAAGCAGACTCAGAGCTGTGTATTATGGAGGGGGTCAAGAGAGAAGAACAACAGTTCTTCCAATATACTGTACTAGGGAGTAAATGAAGAAAGGAGGGGGAATTGTAAGGCTAGCTGAGGGGTGTAATGTGATAGAAGAAGATGAGCAAAAGGCTACTATCCTCAATAATTACTTCTGCTCAGTTTTCACTAGGGAGGAGGGTGTTGCCCCTTGGCAGAGAGTGGCATCAAGGTAGCCACTAAAGGGGTCCAGGAGATGAGGCAGTCAACATTTATAAACAAAAGTGCCCAGAATGCACTGGCAGTCCTAAAGATACAGTATATAAGTCCCCAAGACCAGGTGAGCTGCACCCAAGGTTACTCAGGGAACTGGCAGAGGAACTGGCTGCACCCCTGGTAGGTCTATTCAACAACTCACTGGGGACAGGGGGTGGTTCCAAATGATTGGAGAGTGGTGGACATGGTTCTGCTTCATGATGGGGGGGAGAGGGGGAAGAAGGATCAAGCAGGAAACTACAGACCTGTCAGTTTTAACCCTATTTTAGGAAATTGATGGAGTTACTGGTCAAAGAGGATCTCATGGACTACTTGGAGAACAACGGGCTCCAGGATAGTTTACACATGGCTTCATGGCAGGGAGGTCTTGTCAGACTAACCTAATAGTTTTCTTTCACTGAGTGTTGAGGGCATTGGATAGAGGCAATGCTGTGGATTTGCTCTCCTTCAACTTCAGCAAGTCTTTCATCTTGGTGCCTCACAGATGCTTGTTGATGAAGATGGAGGATCTGGGTGGGGCTAGGGTCATAATAAATTGGGTAGGTAACTGGCTAAAGGGGAGGCAACAAAGGGTTGTGGTCAATGAGGTCAAATCAGAAAACTGTGAGGTCATGAGCAGGGTACCACAGGGATCTGTTCTGGGTCAGGTCCTCTTCAATATGTTCATCAGTGACATTAGTGAAGGAATCCAGGGCAGGTTATGTTTCTTTGCAGATGACACTAACCTCTATGAGACAGTGGATAGCAATAAGGGAATCAGGGAAATGCTTAGTAGTAGTAGTAAAAATGTATTTATACAGTATAGCACCATTAGGTCAATTTATGCCCTATTTACAAGGTGTACCTGTGGAGCAAACATTTATACAAGTTTCAAGTTTCCACAGATTACAATAAGTTTAAGAACATACTTTATGAATCATACAATCAATAGTACAAACACACAATTATGACATATGTAATAAATATTATTACAAACAATAAGGATTATACAAGTTATTCAGTTGCACTCACATCTGAGACTAAAATATTGTCCAATCTTTGTTTTAAAACTAAGCTTGGAAAGTTCAAAATTTCTTAAATCTGGGGGCAATGCATTCCAAGTACTGGCTACACTATATTCATAGGTCATTTTACCAAAATTATTTATTATCCCAGGCTGTAACAAATTCATTGCCCAACTTTTCCTTAATGTTAAACTATGTTTAGGTCTTTGAATCTTCTGTACCAAGTGCTGGGGTGTTTTATTTCTAAGCATTGTCCAAACTAAATTAGTTCAAATATAGTTACACTTCAGATCAAGTGATTTCCAATCCAACTTGTTGTCTTGTTGTACATTGTACAATGGTGGGTGTTATAGCTACACCTCACTACATATCTTGCCAGTCTGTTATAAAGCTTAGGGACTTTCAAAATCTAGAGGGGTGGTCTAAAGTTTGGCAGTTGAAATTCAATGCCAAAAAGTGCAAGGTAATGCACCTAAGGAACAAGAATCCCCAGACAGAGTACTGGATGGGTAGGGTGAGACTTAACACTATGGCTGAGGAATTGGACCTTGGAGTTATCATCAGTGACTCCTTAAAACAATTGAATTAGTGCAACAAGGCATATAGCAAAGTGAGTAGGATGCTGCATTGTATTGGGAGCAGTAGTAATTGCAGAAAGAAAGAGGTAATACTTTCCTGATATAGATCCTTAGTGGGGCCACACCTGGACTACTGCACCCAGTTCTGGAGTCCTCACCTCAGGAAAGATAGGGATAGGCTGGAGCCGGTGTAGTGCATCGTGACAAGAATGATTCAGGGCCAACAGGGCAGGTCCTATGAGGAGCGTTTCAAGGCACTGAACATGTACTCACTGGAGGACAGAAGAGAGAGTTGAGATGTGATAGGGACCCTTCAAGTTCCTCAAATAAATGAACAGAATGAACTGTGGGGAACTATTTAGTTTGAATACTAGTGCATAGTCACATGGACATGAGTTGAAAGTAACAGAAGGGAGGTTCAGGAGGTACATGAGGAATTATTGATTGTTTTACAGAAATGGTGGTGAAGCTGCAGAACAGTCTACCAGCTGAAGTAGTAAGTGCAAAAATCATTGGTGATTTCAAGCATGGTTGGGATAGAATGAAGGGTATAGCGTTAGCTCAGGGTGTCAGAAACTGGGAGGAGAATGGGGGGGGGTCGGGGAGGCCTAGGACCCAGGAAGGACAGTAGTTCCCAGGGCTAAATAGGGAATGTGTGCAGACTGGATGGACCATGGGTCTTTTTCTGCTGTAATTTTCTATTTCTACGTGTATCTTCTTATCATGCCCACTAGTCCTTGAGTCCTTTTTTCTGAAAAATACTTCCCTCTAAACAAGATACAAGAAGGAAGTATTTTTCAGACAAAAATGGTGCACAAGCACAGGAGGCATGATAAGAAGCTGGAAGGGGTAGATTCAGGAGAGATGTGAAGAAGTATGTCTTCACAGAAAGTGTGGTGGTTTCCTGGAACAGTCTTACAGCAGAGGTGATTGCATAGAAAATTGTGATGGGGTTGATGAATGCATGGGATAGGCATAAGGGAATCTTAGGGAAAGGGAAGGTAGAGGTGAATGGGCAAGAAATCAACTAGGATCTGCAGTGATACTATAGGCTGGGAAAAATGGGCAGACTAGGTGGACCAAGCAGTCTTCATCTGCCAGCAAATTCTATGTTTCTACGTGTGATGTTATGCAAACAAAGGGGAGAGATTTATACATCCAGGTACAAATAAGACTTATTTTATGAAAGATTATATTGACTGTAAAACAAAATTTATTGTATATGCAGGATGGTGTCAATGTGAACAGGTCTACATAGGAAGAACCGTTAGACCACTACAATGTTGTATTTAATAACATATACAGTATGTGCAACTAGAATCAAAAATACTAACAATACAATTGCATCACATTTTATGCAGGCACATGAAACAAATGTTAGGGGATTTCAGTTTTGAGCATTGGAATAGGGTAGACATCTTGAAGGGAAGGGGGGATATGGTAAAGATATTATTGGAAAAAGTGTCCACATGGATACCCTCCAATCTAGGGGCCTTAATGATGAATGAGATCTGAAACCCTTTCTATGAATTCTAATGGAGTCCATCAAGTTTTGAGTGTACTGAATCTTAAATCAAGTTAGGTCTCTTTAAAGGAAATTGGGACAAGACATTATTGAAATGGACTCTGAATGGACAGCAAAACCTGGCACTCCTCCACTCAGGGGAGTAATGCCAAAATCTGAAATTTATGTCAGATTAGAAGTCTTTCTTTTTAAATGGACTTAAATGGAATTGATTAACTCTGACTGTACTGAATCTTAGTGTACTGAATGTGTGCTGAATATTACAAATTAAGAGTTGTAAAATACAGTTTCATGTACCTCTTAGGGGAATTTACCCAGCAGAGTGATGGAACGAATATTATTAAATGGTTCTTATTTAAGGTATTGCCTATACTCTTGTCAAAAAATGGATTTAGTATCTCCCAGTTTGGTGTTCTATCCCCTTTTCATCCCATAGCCATACCACTTTGTAGTTGTCTATCTAGAACCTCCTTAAAGGAATGCAAAATTAAGTGCAATGTAAATAAATACAGTAAATGAATTAATTACAAAGGATTTTTTCACATGTAGGTGCTTCAGATGGACAACAATGTGGAAAAAAATTGAAATACAGTTATAATTTATAGTAGTCTGTTCAAGTGAAAGATGGCATTTGGGTAAGAATTCTTGTAAATTAAAAAATAGGTTTTATAAAGGTAGTTAAATGTATGCACTTTGCATATTATAATGAAATGCACATTTGAACAACATTGGTTAAGTTTGATATGAATTGTCCAGGCATGGTGAGAGTTGTGCTATTTAGGGGTGTTTGTACCCACTGGCTTCTCCCCCTAATGAAGCCTTATTGCAAGGTGATACATGGGGGAAGTGTGGCCTAGTGTTGTTCTACATGTTTGGGACTACAATAAAATAACACATTGACTCAACCAGGTGTGTAGCACTGTTTTTGCAAATTTTTCCTGTGATTGTTATGGCAGCAGCACCTTTGGGGAGGTTGGTAGTGCACTGCTTTTCTCTTTTGTATGTTTCTATATATGTTGCTATGTTTCTATGTCCAGAAACTTTGCCACCATAATCTTTGTGTGGATATGCGTGTACATGTACATTTGTATTTGTTCTCAGTCTTATTATGTTTATTCAATGCAGTATCTACTTATTTTATTAGGGATGCCACCATGATTTTTGTATTTAATAAAAAACTAAACAATTAAAATAAAGTAACCAAGGTATCAAATTGCTGTTCTGTTGTCTTTCAATATAGATGAAATGCCAAAGGCTGCCATAAGGTCTCTAAAGAGTATCGCTGATCCTTGGATTTTTCCAAGCATTTTCCTGGAGCGGAGATGGACATTTTTTATGTTTGCTTGTATACATGTGCAGCAAACCTATTGACAGGATGTCAGCAGTGTAGGGCTTTTGCAGGTGTGGTCCTGTTGGGGCCAGTGCAGTTCAGTGCTGGGGAGGCTGGGCTGTGAGCGGTGTATTAGAAGCAGGCTACTGATGATGCTAGTCAGCTTGCTTATGGGCAGAAACTTCTTACATATGAAAGGAGACAGCTGCTCCTATCATAAGAAGTTTTCATTCAGTAGTATACCAACTAGCTGTGATCAGCAGCACTGCACAGACCCAGCTCTCTCTCCCTAACCTCATAACATCTTTCTCTGGAAGTGAGTGGTCTCTTCAGAGAGTGTTTTCCTGTTAAAAAATGTTTTGCACTTTCTTTTCGATTTGCATGATCAACCAGACTCGTTATTACTTAGCAGTCCCCCTGAGTGTTTCTGAAAGTGAGCGTTCCCATTAAAAAAAAACATGTTTGTACTTCTTTCTTTGCCTGTGCAACTGGACTCCTTACTTGACTGTTCCTCCGACTATAGACTTGAGCCTGACACTGAAGAGGGCTGCCCCACCGTATGGTCGAGTCACACACTGACAATGATAGAATCTGGAGAGGGCATTCCCCCTGAGTTTAGACTCGTTTGGACCTTTCGGTGCATTGGACCAACCAACACTGCTTTCCCCCTACACTATATTGTAGACTCACTGTAGACTTGAGCATAGCCCGGAGATTGAATCTGGTCCAGGAGTTAGAAAAAAAGGAAAGTTAAGAATAAATAGTGGCTATGTAAACTCTGAAAAACTCCGGATCTCACATTTGTGACTTCTGGCCTAATGCTACCTGAATTGCTGTCTGTCCTCCACTCATAAAAAATTAAATAAACAACCAGACTGAGTTGGAAAGGACAAACTAGCAGATTTAAGAGGAACTGTTCCACATGTTGGCCAGTGGATCCACACTGAGTTCCATATGACTTGAATAACAAACAAGCCTGGCTCATAGCCAAAGACTGCAAAAAACCGAAGGACTGGTCGTAGGATGAAGTATCTTTATTTTGAAACAGAAGCAACACAAACTCCCGTAGTGGAAGTTTGTGTTGCTGCTGTTCCCTTTTACAAAATAAAGATTTTTAAGCCTACAATCGATCCTTCTGTTTTTGGCAGTCCATGACTGTGAGCTGGGCTCATTTGTTACTGTTTTCACTGCTCCACATCATAGCTCCAGTGAACAGCTCAACTGTTCGATCACTTTTAATTCAAGTGTTCCACACAACTTGTTTCAGCAGAGCATAGGCCTTCACTGCTCTGCCTCGGGCCAAATTAGATGACGTTGATAAAGTACGTCTGAGCACATCCAGGGCAATGGTTGCCCTCAACTGATATTGATCCCTGCAATCTATATTATGAACCAGTGCTCTAAGCACTGGTGATCCCTGCAATGGATATTAAGAACTAGTGCTCTAAGCACTGAGGTTCAACTTCATTCCTGCAGACACACCTCTCCCCAACAGACAGTGCTAACAAATGAGGTAACTAATTTGTTGAACCTATAAACCAATAGTGTTGTGCAAAATTTGGAACATTTTGCCCAACTAAATATTTTGCAGAATTTGTGCATTTTGCTAAATATTTCGCTAGGCGAAATGTAAAATTCTGCCCATGGGGAGGGTGAATTTAGCCCTCGAACCTGCAAAATTTGCTGCTCGTGGGTGAAATTTCGCCACCAGGCCCCCAATCTTTTAAAAAACCCCAATCCCCTCCCTGTCCCTGGTGTCTAGCAGTCCCCCCGACTGATCACCGGCTGAATTCAAGAACCTTCCCCCTATCACCCTGAGTTATCCCCGGGTGCCCAGCCCGCAATCTTTGAAAAAAAATACAGTTCCTTCCCCTGGTGTCTAGTGGATCCCCCATCCCCCACCCTATCTTAAGTCAGAGCCAACCCCACTCCCCCCCCCAGTACCCCGATCAGGCCACCGGCACAGCCCTCCACTAACCACCCATCTGAGCGCTCAATGAATAAGCGTGTGCTGACAGGTACATGCTTATTCACTGAGTGCTCAGACAGGCTTCTGGCCATGGAGATGAGTGGAAGGCTGTGCCAGTGGCTCGATCGGGGTACTTGGGGAGCGGGTGGTCTCTGACTTAAGACAGGAAGGGGGGGTCCATTAGACACCAGGGACAGGGAAGGGGATTTGTTTTTTTTTTTATTTTGAAGATTGGGGCCCAGGGTCATAGCTGGGGGGAGGGGAAAATGAGTGGGGGTGACTGGGGGAGGTAGAGGGTTCTTTTTTTATTTTTTTAGTTTAACCAGGATTAGCACACTAAGCTGAAAGCTTTTTTTACAGGTGCAACCTGGGAGCACAGGGAAGTTAAGTGACTTACTCAGGGTCACACAGAATGCAAGTGGAAGCTGTGGGATTCAAACCCAGGTCTGGTCTGCTGGATGTCACCAGATTTGCAGCTCAGAGCCTTAGACCATTGCGCTATACTGCCCCAGGGTTCTTTACTTCAATTCAGCCAGTGATCGGCTGGGAGGGGGGTCCACTAGACACCAGGGACTGAGAAGGGATTGTTTTTTATTTTCAAAGATTGGGGACCAGGGACCCGGGGATAACTTTGGGTGACTAGGAGGCCGAGTTCTTGAATTACGGCCAGTGGTAAACTGGGGGGCACTAGACACCAAGAGAGGAAAAATAAAATAAAAGATAGGCATATGGTCGAAATTTCACAATTTTGCCACAATTTTTGTAATATTTTCACGGGAATTATCAATTTTATGGTAGCTTCACTGAAATAAAATTTCACAGCATCTCTATAAACCAACAAGCCTTAGTGAATCCCTGCTGTATATCCAGCAGCTGTATCCCATAAGAAGAATTTAATTCATCCAGCTGCTGGACTTTACCCACTGGCAACTATACCTACATAATACTTGCTACCCTCCCTCTCCACAAGCCAGCCACATCCACCCCTTCATCAGCCAACAACAGCTATTACAGCATAGCAGAGTTTTAAAATGGACCCTTTTATGGGGAGGGGGGGAGAAATACTGTCCCTTTGGTCACCTGTGGAAAAACACAGTTATTTTCAACAGAATTCAGTTACACAACTCTCTAAAACATTTGAATTTTAAGGCAATTTCAAGACTCCCTCTTCAGCCCCTCAAAAAGCTGCCATCCTGGCTTTCCCATTCTACCTGTACCTGTTGTCCCAGCAAAACAGCAATGGTGCCATGAAAAGCAGGCCAGGCAATGAACTGTCGCTAAGGATAAGAGACCATGCACTCAGTAACCAGCTTTGTGCTGCTCTTTTGCACCACCACCATTTACCTCTACCTGCTGTCTGCCAACTTCCCACTGCCGGTGCCCAGGAGCACCATCGCTGGCACTGCTGAGAGATGCAGTCAGTGGGATGTGGTCTACTACCACTGGGAGAGGAGCCACTGCTGTCAACTGGCGAGAAGCAGGAGAGCCAGTGGGTGGTGTTGGGGGGAGAGACAGGCAGGTAGCAGTATTAGGTAGGGGCCAGGAGGTCAACAGTTATGGTGTAGGGACCAGGAGGTTGGCAATATTGGGGTAGAAGTAGGTAGAGTTCTAGTATTGGGGATGATCAGAGGCAGCAGCAAGCAGGGTGCACATCTGGGTTTGGGTCAGGAGTCCCAAGTCAGACATCTGGTTCTGCCCACCATGGAATAGCAGCCACAAGCTGGAATTCTGCAATGCTGATGATAGAAAAGTAGCCAGAATTATATCAAAGTTGCATACAGTCTTCAGCCCAGTGTTCATCAGCTCAAGGCTAGCAATGGGAGAAAGCTGGAAAAGAAAAAAAAGTGGCTCTTCAGGCTTTGCAGGTGCAAGGTTATCCAGCTGAACCTTCAGGCAGCTTTGTTAGTATGTCAAGCAACATGGTGGACTTGCCCCAATCATCCATATAGTCAGACTACACAGACTCAACCAATACTCTAATTTTGGCAGAACTTTGAGATTTTAGAAATGAAGTCTGGCCCCAGCTCACCACAGTCCGGGCTGACTTAACTAAGCTGCAATTGGAGTAATCGGAGCAGCAAAAGGCACTGACAGCAGTAGCTGAAATGACAGACCACACAGCAGATCTAGCTCAGACCCAGTATAGGAAAATCCTAGAAAGAGACCGACATCTTGACAAACACAGACAAAATGCTGTACATGTTGGATCTCTGCAGTTCCTCAGTATAAAACTAAAGAAAGAGTGCTTGCGGTGGCTTGGAAGAAAGGGGTTTCATATGTGGGGACAACACTTCCTTTTTATGGAACATGACTATACTCCCCCTGTATGGCAAAAATGCCAGGCCTATTCTCCCCACTTTTGAGCAATAAAACTAGTGGGGATTAAGTTCCACACACCCTACCCGGTGAAACTGTGAGTTCATTATGTTGATGTCACAGTGTTGTACAATACAGTTGAGGAGGCACAGACTGAGTTGGCAAGGAGGGGAATAGCAGTTCCCCATTCCTTAAAAGGTCCAGGGTGAACAATCCAACCACAAAGCCTCCAGATGCAGATATGTCAACAGTCATGGATCTGTCATCCTAGCCATCTGACCTACAGACTGCTGTTGAAGCTGCCAAGTCATCCCAACGCCAGGCTTGTAGGCTGTCCACAACATTCCACAGCAGTTCTCCAGGCAGACAAAATAATTCAGCTGAAGACAATATGCATCATTAACAGACTTTCATCAAGTATGGGTGAGCAGACTCCCAGGGGGTCATTTTAGCTCTTTATTAATTTGGCTGAGTTGTTGATACCCTCTAATGAATTTTGCTCACTATTCAACTAACAGGGTGTCCTGTCATGCTCAGAGTTTTCCTCTGCCTGACCCTGTAGCCTGAGGATGCAGTCCTAACTAAGTTACTAACCACACTCCTCATTTTATTGAACCAACAGGTAGGAAAAGGGCAGCTCTTTGTAGTGAGTTGTGCACCCCGACTGGGTTCTGAGCTATTAAGCAGCTTCACTATTGTACCTTCATGTGTGTTGGGGGGGTTTGGGACCAGGAGCCTGCTCAGTCAGTGGGGGGGACTGTTCCCAAGACCAGTCACTCAAAATAATTTCAATGGACTCTCAGGTAGGGCTCTGCTCCCTGTAGGAAGAATCTAACAGGTTGGCCTCATGGGATGCACCCTCCCTGCTTCTTAAGCCAATCTTGCATTTGAGAGCTGACCCAGCTCAGACAGTAGCCCAAGAATCTCCACAGTGCTCTAGCCAGGCTGCCCACCCGGATAACTCCAGCCACTTGCCTCTTCATCAGTCTCTTCTATAGGAAAGGGATGCAACAGTGGTCTGGGTGGGGAGGGGCAGGGGCTCAATCAGTATCGGAATGACACCCATGCCCTTGGTGGCCCTGTCTCCTCCACAGCCCCTGGCTACAGAGTATCAGCATACTTGTCTCACAATGGATGTTGGAGGCACCTCCTTCCCATTCTGAACTAAACTCTGTTTATATTAACAGATCTCCCTGGGGGCCACATTAACTCTTGAATATAGCCCCATTGCTGCATTTCGATACAAGCTTAAGGCACAGTGGTGTCAATCCATAGCATAATGGGCAACACGGCAATTCAGGAACAGGACCTATCTGCACCTAGGGGTCCCAGACCTTGTCAGAACAACCCCCACGTGACACCTCTCCACCCCCAAGCTCTGCACAGGAGCTGGGCCTGTTCCCTAACTCCCTACCTTGGAATCACAGTTTGAACTTTGATGTTGGTTGTTTTGCATAGTTCATTTGATATGGACTCAGTATGTCCTGCTGGCAAAGCTCTGATTTTTCCCTCTCTTTCTGTACTCCTTAGTAGTTCTCCACTTTGTAAACGGCAGGCATTTTGAATAAGTTTTGAGGGGTAGGTTGACAGCAAGGGGGGGACTCACAGTTGGGGCCAGTCTCTGGGAAAGTATACATGGGCCCACCAAGACTACCAATTTGTGATCAGATTTTACCTTTCCTTATGGCACAATTTACAAAGGTTCCATTGTATAATGTAAATAGGGTGCACAACCCGAAAAGCATTATTGCCTCTTTTGGCTCTACCAGAGGGAGAGGGCAGAGATGATTCTCTTGCAGGAGACCCACCTTTACCCAACAGAACACCAGAAATTCACTAATTCAGGCTATGATATGGTTTACTCCTTCTCCTGCAACTCTTGTCATAGACTGGGGGGTCTTACCCTCATCCAGTGGGGTATCCCATTTAAACTGAAAATGCAGGATGCTGACTCAGAAGGGTGCTATTTAATTCTGACTGGCACACTCTGTGGCCAGCCCCTTGCACTGGTGAATGGTTACTTTCCTCCAGGAACAGATAAGGGCATCTTCCACAGACATTTTAGCAAGTTACATCCTGTATTATCAACTAATAATAGGGGAGTGGCCTCAATTTAACTCTCAAACCTGATCAAAATGCCTCTTCCCCAAAACCATTCTGACTCTTTTCAGAAAAAAAGTATGTGCATAAAACCTTGCATCATCTGGAATTTCCAGACACATGGTGTCCTCTTTTTCCTTCTAAAACTGATTATACCCACTTCTCATCCCTGCACCACAGCTATGCTAGGCTTGATTACATTCTGACAACTACTGAGCATATCTGAACTCTCCATGAGGTCCAGCATGGCCTTTTTCATCTGTCAGGTCAAGCCCTAGTCTTGGCCTTATTCAACCAGGAAAAACCTAAAAAAATTATTCATTGTTGGCTATACCCTTGTTTGTTAAGGGATGAAACTTTACTTCAGAAATTGGAGGAACACATCCACATTACCTTCAGGAGAATTATGTTCCTGAAACCTCTCCCAGCATTCAGTGGGATACCTTGAAGGCAGTACTAAGAGGGGAGATTATTGCTCATGTCTCAGCTTTACACAAAGGCAAGGAACAAAGATTGAAGGAGCCACAGAACACACTACCTACTGTGCCACTATTCCATATGCTGAAGAACTCCTATATACTTCAGCAACTTTTGGATACCAAAGCACAAATACAGGGGATACTTGATTAAAGAACATGCCCTGTTCTTTCTATCTTCTATCTGTAATACAGAACCAGCAACTAACATAAGGGGAAATTAATGCTCAAATAGTGCACTAAATGGGCATACCACAGATAAAAGGGATATAGTAGTGTCAGGAGATTCCATTCTCAAATACAATGATAGAATCACATGTAGACATAGGAAGGAAACTGCACTGGTTCGCAGTTTGTTAGGGGCAAGAATACATGACATCAGCAGCAGAGTCAAAGGTTTTTTAGAGCATACAAAGGAACCTCTCATAGTTTTACATATTGTTACAAACAACATATGAAGGAAACACATTACAAATATTCAAAGGTTGTTTGAAAAAGTTGGTACAGACTTGAAAAATTAAAAATGTTCAGTGGTGATATCAGAAAGATTTCCAGTCCTGAGGGTGGGACAAATGAGAACAACTGAAATAATGACATTAAACAGATGGCTGAAGATATGGTGCATTAAAGAGAATTTTTATTTTCTGGAAAACTGGAAACTGTTTCAATATGCATCCAATCTGTTCATCTCAGATGGTCTCCACCTAAATAGACTGTTAACCAGGGTATTGGCAGAGAGAATTAATAGAGCAATCAACAACTGTTTAAATTAGCTGGCACGGGGAGTGGGGGAGGAGATTTCATATTGCATAAAGTAACTGCCCCCAAAAATGAGAATAATATCCAGGTGGGTAGGTGGAAAGTATCACAAACGCACTCTGGGAGTCAGACCCTCTGTTCCCACAGTGCCCAACCTTGAAGTGCAATACAGTAGTAGCCACAGACATTGCCAGCTATTTCCAGATATTTCACGAACTTTCTAAAGAGTTTCTCTCTGCTGCCCCTACTGTGGAAATGGAGAAAGCATGAGATATTTCTGGAAATATCTGGCAGTGTCTGTGGCTGCTACTGTATATGAACAGGAGACAAACAAGGAAACCCTCCAGTCTGTTTTGGGTCCGAGTAACTACCAGTCTCGAGTCCTGGGGTTAAATATGAACCTTTTTTAGCTAGCACGACCAGGTAACAGGTCCAAATATCACACCCTTTTCAGGGAAAGCAGTGCAATACTTAACCCAGTGGGCACACAACCTGGTTCATAATCCCCCTTCTGACTCAACTGAGACCTAGCTATTTTCTTACCTTGCTGCATATGGTGACACACTATAGGCACTTTAACACTTATGTCAGAATTATCTACCCTGTCCCAGCATTCATACTCAAAATGAGAAAATGTCTCAAGCAGGATTAAGGAAACCAAAAAGTTTACTAAAATTAAAATTAGTAAATAAATACAAAACACAGAACATATATACATTAATGCTTACAGTGAAAAAAAAAAAATGGAAATTTCAAAACAGAATGCATTGTAACCTGAATTACTAGTTCTAACTCAGTTTTCAGTTGGGTGTTACCTATTTTTGACAGAAGTGACTTTTAAGAATCCAGAACACAAGTGTCTCTTGAAAGTCTAAACATGTATGCAATATTCCCCCAGCAACTTGACAATATTGGGAGGGGGGAGTGTCCCACCCAGCTTGTGAGGTCACAACTCTGTGGTGATGCTGGCTGTGAGGTCACTCTTATTCCTGCATACTGAATTAGTCACATGCATCTGCACACTGCTAAACATTCCACTTAAAAATATATATTTATTCTTCCTAATTAGTGAGCAGCATGTTTTATGACAGGTCTGAATTGTCCCTTTGATCTTCAGAAAAACATCCTGAAAGACATTTCTCTTAGCTATGTGAATTGGCACAGGTATCCAACAGAACTGGCTTCCCTCCTGATGTTGTAAAATGCAATATTGTATAACAGGTTTCCTAGGTTCAAAGCAGTGGCTGGCTTTACAACCTGTTATATCAGCTAACACAGGCTCTGACAGGTAGGTGTCAAAAGGTAGCTCTTAATTAGTTTATCCACTGGGTCAAGGAGAGGGCAGACCATTCTTTTCTCTCTGTTCAAATCCCATGTTCCAATATGCTTTGCTGCTTGGCCTGTTTCCTAAGCAGAAGTCTAAAACATATATTTATATCAAAAATATTTGCACATCACTAGTAGATGGTTATCACGTTACACTCCTCCTTCCTAAACTGAACTAGGGGGAATCTATTCCTAGGCATGGGATGAGTTCCACAAATTCAGTTCACTGCTCTGTTGAGATAACCCATCTTCATTTGCTGCCCCTGCCCTGTGAGTGACAATCATGTCATAATCCTGCAAGGCAAGGCTCCATCTTAAAAGCCTACTGTTCGTTTTACCCATTTTTGCCAACCAAACCAGGGGGTTAAGATCTGTTTGTACCTCAAAGTGCTGCCTGTAAAGGCATGGCTCTAATTTCTTTAGTGCCCACACTATTGCAAGGCATTCTTTCTCCACTGTAGAATAAGCCTGCTCCCTGGGAAGCAATTTCTTACTGAGGTACACTATTGAGTGATCTTTCCCTTGGTTACAAGTCTGACTAAGTACTGCCCCAATACCCACATCTGAGGCATCTGATTGGACTACAAATGGTTTACTGTAGTCTGGACTGGCTAATACAGGAGCACTGCACAGTGCCTCCTTTAGCTGTGTAAGGCATTCACAAACTGGTTCCCATTTTACCTTTTTAAGCATTCTTTTCTTTGGCAGGCCAGATATGGGAGCTGCCAGGGCACTGTAGTTTGATACAAATTTTCTATAGTACCCTGTCATCCCTAGAAAACTCAAACCTGCTTCTGTGCTTCAGGTCTGAGCCACGCCTCGATTGCCTCAATCTTTGCTTGATTAGGATGGAGCTGTCTCTGTCCTACTACATAGAAACATAGAATTTGATGGCAGATAAGGACCGCTTGGCCCACCTAGTCTGCCCATTTTCCTACCTAACAGATAAGCTGCAGATCCTAGTTAACCAACAGCTTACTTCCTCCTACCCCCCACTAGGACTGCCTTATGTCTGTCCCGTGCATTCTTGAATTCCCCCACTGTTCTTGACTCTACGACCTCCTCAGAGAGGCTGTTCCATGCTTCCACAACCCTCTCTGTGAAAAAATACTTCCTCACATTACCTCTGAGCTGTCCCCCCTCTATCTTCAAATTGTGCCCCCTTGTTCTTGCACATTTCTTTTTCTGAAAGATGCCACCCTCTTGGACTTTGTTGATTCCCTTGAGGTACTTGAAAGTTTCTATCATGTCCTCTCTCTCCCTCCTTTCCTCAAGGGCATACATATTAAGCTCCTTTAGTTTTTCTTTGTATGTCTTCTGGTGCCCTCCTCTGGACAGCCTCCACTCTGTCTATGTCTTTGCGGAGATGGGGTCTCCAGAACTGCACACAGTACTCCAGATGGGGTCTCACCAACTGTCTGTACAGAGGGATAACAACTTCCTGTTTTCTACTATTGATGCCTCTCCCTATGCATCCCAGTATTCCACTTTTGTGAAGTGGGATCACATCCACCCTTCTCCAGTCCTCAGGTACCACCCTATCCTCCCATGATTTGTTAAAGAAAGTAGTCAGTGGTGTCACTAGTTCTACCATTAGTTCTTTTAGAATTCTGTGGTGAATCCCAAAAGGCCACCTTCCATATACTTGGAAAAAACAGCTGCGTTTTGGGGTATTATTATGGATCAAGACCCATGGTGCAAGGTACTTATTGTGAGGGATGTTAACTATCCTGGCATGAACTGGAATATTAGTTTTGCCTCGATATCAGCTGAGGCAGAATTCTTGGAAGTATACAATACCTAAACTTGTAAAATCATGTTACAGAAAATACAAGGGACGAACACCTTCTAGACTTAATTCTTACTAACATGGAAGGGGATATTAATTATTGCAAGACCAGAGAACCTCTTTCAAGTAGTGATCACAACATTGTAGAGTTCACTGTAATTATTAAGACAACTAGACAAGTAGGTTTTACTGAGCTAAAATGCTATGATAAGGCAGATTACAGACTTCTGGCAATGCAAGTGTAATGCCTCCCCCCATATGGGGCTTACCTTTAATGCTTCCCGGGTGTTTCTCCTGTCTGCTGCTGGCATCCCCATTTTCCCCTTGGCACATCTGCCACCTGGCCCAAGTCCACAGTTTCCCTCGAGTTCCCCAAATATGCCCCCATACTTTACTTTATCCTGTTTTGGGCTTAAAATCAAATCGCAAGTCACCAGCATGTTCAAGAGCCACCAGTGACCACGCATTCGCTCAGGAGCATTTTCTTCTGCCGACTGCCAGATTTGCGGTCGAACCCAAAGGTATTTCTTGGTCCCGGTGCCCCTGCTAAGCTGAATGGAGACCAGTGACCTCAAGGAATCCAGGAGAAGACTCGAAAGTTTAAAAATAAAAAAGTTTTAAAATGTGGCATAAGGCGGGGCTCATGCATATTACTGAGCCCTGCATAAATATTAATGAGGATGCTGCTGCCACCTAGGGTGTCAGTATTTCAGTGGCAGTGACAGGAAAAGTGATAAAAATAAATATTAAAGAGTGGCAGTGTGTTAAAGGGCAGAGCTGGGGCTACATAACCTTGGGGTTTATATAAAATAAAAGTTAGACTACTGGCTGCACCAGGACTTTATATGTGGAGACACTAAATAGACTGCTATAAAACTGTATATACCATCACCGTGTTTGCAGCCAGCAGCTAATAAAAATACAGCATTTAACAAAGGGAGTCTTGGGACTGTGCCAAAGGATTCTGGGGGGGGGGGAAAGGAGTTACAATTTTGAGCGCCCAAATGCTGTTCAATTAAAGTACTTAAACTGATTCTGACAGCTTGGGCATCCATTTGGAATCCAGGAACTTTGCCCTTTATTTATGGAGGGCCTTTTTGAATCTGGGCAGTTCAAATCAGTGTGGGTCGAGTCTTAGGACTGTCAGGAGGCTCCCTGTAGCTCGGGGAACTTAGGGAGAGCCCTGTTTTTCCTCTTCTCGGCCAAAATGCCTGCTGATTGATTGGGACAGTCAAGCCTGCAGAATGAACTGCAATCCTCCTAAAAGTGAGAATTCCCCAGAGTGAAATTTCCAGACTGAAGGTGGGATCAAAGCTGCTGAAAGATCCCAAAATCTATATCTTGGTGAGAAGCTGTTTTACCTCAGGGATTGTGCCAAAGCTAATGCTTGGGGTTTCCAGAGTTGCCTCCAGTCCGTTTGCCAAAAGAGAGAGACCTAACTGCCGTGTGCCAGCTTACATATCAAGGACTGCAACTTGCAAGTGAGTAAGCTGTGTGGTGTGTTACTTCACTTTATCCAAGCTGAGCCTGTGATGCCTAGTATTGTGCCTAAGAGACTGTTGCTGCCTGTAAAAATCAAGCTGCCAGACAAACAGAGATGGGAATCAGCTCCTGCAGAGAAGATCATCACAGGTTGCGGCCACCCTTGGGGACGATTCCTTAATGAGGGGTTGTCATGATAGCTCTGGTCCCTGTATCTTGATCCTTGCCAGAGAGGACAAAGTCCTGCAGCCTGATGCCACATCTTGCCTCAAGGAGAGCCATCCTGAAACTCAGCCCATATCCCGAGGTCCAAGGTTCAGTGAGTAAAACAGGGATCTACCCTGCAACACCAATTAACGTGTTTTTCCCAACTGATTTGCCTTTCAAGTTTGCTTGGTGGTTTAGACTATTCTATGCTGGCCATCGGGCTGGGGATTTCAATTTCTGGGTTTCAAAATGTGTTTATAATTTCTACAGCCAATTAAGAATTAAAGTTTAAATAATTTCTTTATTTAAGGGTCCCAACCCGATGCAACGCTGGCCAACCTGAGGCAACGCTTCAGGCCTGCAATGTAGCAAATCCTGGGCACCCAGTGAAGAAAACTGGACAGTCCAGAGGGGATAATGCATTTTGTTTGAATGCTGTTCCATGCCAAAATATTTCTAATAGCAAAAACACCATTTAATGAAACTTTAATTTGCATCTCCTACTCCTGGATTAAACCCCTTAATAAATCAGTTTGTTGTTTAAATGTTAACCTGGCCCATGAGCATATCATTACTGAGTGCTGGTTTAATGCAGATAGCTGAAAGGTACTATGTTATTGCTGGTAACCATTTTCTTACAGGTGCACAGGGTGCATGCAAGTGTTCCAGATTATGTTGGTAAGTGTGGTCACTGTGAGCATATTATTAGCACCTGCTGTTAATTGTAAATTGAATGCCAGGTGGGGTGTTTGGGAAACTGTAAGTGTGGGGCCACTAGGTAGGACTGTGGGTAGGTATAGCTTCCCAGAGGGCTGTATTAGTTCAGGTTCTAATCCAGTAAATTATTACTCTGGGTGGAGGCACTATATTTGTAGTTTTACTGTTGGTAGTAACACCACAGTGACCCTTGATAGTGAACCCAGGCCCCTCAACCTGCAGTCAGGGAAGCAGGCAGGGGTAGTTGCCGTTGGTATACTAGCACCAGGGTTACACAAGCAAGCCGCATGGAAGCGCAAATGCTGAGCTCCCTGGGGATCAAACAGTTTTTATCTCCTTTTATCTTAAGATTTTCAATTTTCTGCTACACTTTTATGGAGAGGAGATTACATTTTTATGGGAAGACATTGGGATCAAGAAAACAAGACATTCCTGCGGTGGTGCAGCTGAGTCAATTATCTATGCTACAGAAACCCACTGCTAGCATGGCATCTGAAACTTCAGGAGACCCAGGGCAGCCTAGTAACGTAGTTCTCCTTTCTGAAATTTGAGGTTTTAGAAATTAATCCCAGACACTGTATCAAGAGCTTAATTCTTCCCTGGTACAAATGAAAAGGAGAATTCAAACTTTGGAAAAGCAAGTTTCTGAAATGGACAGCTGAGCTGATAAACTGGAGCGGCTCTTTGCTTGACTTCTGCAGGATATGCAGTTTCTCAATGAAAAATGTGATGATCTGGAAAACAGATTACGTCACAATAATATCCAACTGTATGGTATCCCAGAGGGAGCTGAAGGAAAAGATGGCATGTTCACATTTTTGCAGGACCTGTTGAGATCTCTAATAGACATCTCTGATTTATTGCCATTACTGTTGGAGAGTGTCCATCACTCTTTAATTGCAGCAGCTTTGGGGCCCGGGGCTCATCCTAGATCGATCATAGTGTGATTTTACAATTTAGCAGTGAAGCAAACTATACTGAATAGATCCTGGAAGAAAGGGCAACTAATTTTTCAGGGCAATTGCATTACGCTTGGTAATGACTGTTCCCCAAATATTCAGTGCTAACAGAGAGCATTTGTCCATCTTTTCAAGATATTGCGGGCTCACAGTTTGAAGTTTAACACACTTTACACTCCTCATCCGAAAGTTTTTTTTCCCTGATGGTCCTTGGATTTTGGATGATTATGAAGCAGTGTTACAGAATCTTCAAGAAAAGCAGCTGATTTCGGATGAGGCAATGGAAATCCTGGAGGTTCTGGAGAAGCGGGCCCCTACAAAAGGAATGTTGATCTAGAGTTTCTCCCAAATGAAAGAAACAACGTAAAGAACAAATGCTGGCTGAAATTAGTTCCCTGCTCCAGTCCTTTAGAAAGGATTCCTCGGATTGATACTTTTTGTGGGGAGCCTGGGCACAGTTTTGATACCCTTCTTTCTAAGCTGCTATTTTTTAAATTAGGAGAAGTAACCTCATATTCCTGTAGCTATGCTTACCTTGCTGCCTAGATCAGGTTGGTATGTTTGCTCCCCACTCACATTCTTGGACTGAATAATCTAAGCTTTGACCCCCCTTTCAGATCTCCTACCAAAACTATTATCTCTTGGTACAGAATATGGCTTTTTGGTTTTCTTCCTTTGTTCACTTGGTTGCTGAACCAGGATATCCCTACCCTGCTTCAGAACTATCTGTGACAACTTGTATTTAACCTGACATCCTTGTTTATTTCAATCCAGGATTATGCTTCACATCCAAGCCTCATTTGTTCTTTACCTTTTTTGCATTACCAAATTATATTTCCACAGGCTGGTCCTTCCTTGTTTGCAAGGTTAATTCTTCGATGGACACATGGCTTTCGACAAAGGCTCTGCTTTTATTTGCTACTCTGCCATTTTGGTTCATCATTGCCAGCCCTGAAAATAAGAAATTGGTATCCTGGTCTGATTCAAAATTTCTGCATCGGTTTATGATCGTCTGTGTAGTGGAATTTTATTTTTCTTCGATCTGCACTGAGTTCCTGTTTTTTCTACTGGCGCTGCTATTGGATTTTGGACCTGCAGGCTATACCACATCAGTTAAGACTATTCCTAACTTCTTTTTTAGTTTACTCGCCCATGCTAAATATCCCATCTCTGATTCTGATGTTTTCCTCGGAGATGCCTGAAATTTCTTTTTTTTTTTGCCTGTTATGTTTTTTTATCGGACTCATTTTCTTGCCTGTCTCTAAAAGCCCTACATGGCATTGGATTCCTGTTTCAATTCAACTTATGTGCTTCAGCTTATAAAATCATTGTGCTCTGGCATGTTTTTAAGGGCTTTGTACTGAACATGATTCTATTGGTTAGCCTATAGTCCCGGAAAGATCTAAACTTTTTGCTTTATTTCATGTTGTTTTATTTTTTATGTCACAATGCAAGATTTTTTAGGGTCTGTTACTATTTCTCCTTCAGTCTGCTGAAGATGATATTTCTGTAGTTCTACTAAGCACTTGGTTAAATTTCCCAGCGATTATTCACTGTTTAAACCTTTTTCTATTTTTTTTTCACTTTCGAAGGATTTGCCAGTTACATACTACTGTTTCATTGTTAAGAGGCAGTGAAGCCTCCTGGCAGTAGCCATAGTCTTTCCCATAGTTATCTATTTATTGTGACTTTGCTGGGACTAAGGGTTGTTTTATTCTGTATTATAGAGATTGGCTATGTCGGTGACTACTTTACATATGTGTGTTTGTATACATATACTGTAAATATATATATATATATGTGTGTATATATATATATATATATATATATATATATATATATATATATATATATTTGCAGGTGCAAGAATGGCCCAACCTTCAGAAATGGCTTTGTTTACTTTTGAGTCACGTAACTTAAACTGTGTGGGATTTTGTTTGGGAAGAGTTGTTATATAGTAATTCTACAAATTTATTTGCGTTGAGGGTGGGATGAGAGAAGGACCCACACACAAGATCTGGTTTGGGGAACGAATGTGTAGTATGGTTGGGTGCACAGGTTTTAATGAATATGCTCAGATTTGTTACTGTTTCTCTGCTACCCTTTTTGTACTGTTTTGCTGATTGAAGTTCCCTTTTTTTTATAAACTAGGTCATAGTATTTCTCTCCCTCACCTTTTTTCCTCCCCCCATATTTTCTTCCATTTAATCCCCCCCTTTTTTGTTCCTTCTCACCGTGTTGTTAATCATCCTTCCTATTCTGGTTTACTTATGACATATCTCTTCCTCATGGCTGTGTTGGGCCCCAAGGGGAGCAGATTTTGGTCTTTATGCTCTGCTTTGCAATGAGTGTCCTTTTATTCTTAGAGGCCGTTTTTGGACTGGGGGACTCCTGGTGCATCCAGCTTGTTCCCCCTGCAGTGCTTGGTTTCAATGAAGTATTGCTTAGGAGCCAGGATTTTGTTGTGGCTCCATCCCTTGGAAGTCTGTTTATTTATAACTGCGCTATGCGCTATCATGGTCAGTTCCCAATTATTGGTTTCTGCCCTGTTGGCAGTGTTGACTTCTTATTTAATTTAGAGTATCCTTTTTTCTGTACATCTCAAAATGTAATACTCTTCAGCAAAGATCTTTTTCTTGGGTCCTATTATTGTGTTTGTTCTGACTGTGCACTGGGACTTGATGGTTTATTAGGTATACTGCAGATCTGTACATCAGTTTGGAAGTTTCTTTGTCTGCACTATCTGTCTGGTGATGGATTATTCAACTATATTTTGTTCTTATAATGTGAATGGTTTAGCGAACATGATAAAACATAATCAAGTTTTACATTTCCTGAGGAAAATGAAGTGGGCTTCATATTTTTGCAGGAAAAGCATCTTTCTTCTCAGGAACATGCTAAACTGAGTCAATTTGGGTTTGGTACCACCGCTTTTGTTTCATATAAAAAAGGTCGTAGTAGGTGGGTGGCTATTTTGATCCCCTCTTGGGTGACCTTCAAACTGCTTGGTACATTGGCAAATAGAGAGGGGTGGTATGTTTTTATGAAAGGCAGATACAATGGGAAGATCTTGCCCTAGCTTCCATCTATATACCCCAGGGTTCAGATTTTTTCACTTCTTGTACAATTTTTTTTTACATTACAGGACCGGGCAGGGCATGAGATAATTAGTGGTGGGGACTTCAATGTACTTTTTAATATGCATTTAGACTCCATGTCGGATAATCCCAGGAAGAATCATAGAACCTCAGAGAAGTTGGCCAGTTTGCTGGTGGAATTGGTTTATTATGATGAGTGACATTCCTTTAATGGGAAACAGAGTTTTCACTTGTTTTTCCCTACCTCATAGGTCTTATTCAAGGACTGACTATTTTTTCTTACCAGGGGAGACCTTGAACTCTGCCCAGAACTGTTGGGTGGGGGATCTGGTATTGTCTGACCATGCTCCTGTCTTTCTTAAGGTGAAATTAGGGGGCTTTTGAAAGAACACCTTTTGGCATCTGAATCTGTCATTGCTACAGGATTCGGAAGTAAAGCAGGATATACAAGATGCCTTTGATCTGACAATGATAGAATGGATATCCCTCCAGCTTTACTTTGGGATACTGTTAAGGTAATTTTGCAGGGGAAATTTATTTCCTTATCTACTTATAAAAAGAAAAAATAGGAAGCTGATTGCGAGGCGTTGCAACAACAGATTGTACAAATTAAGGCCAACAGCAGATCTCCTATGACAGGAAATTAGTGAAATCATTAAGGGATCCTAAAAAAGAAGCTGAATGAGATACTCAACTATCAAGCTGAACAGAAAGCTTTTTTATCTAAAACAACAATATTATGATGGGGGGCCTCACTTGCTAAAACTGTTGGCTGGCAGGTTGAGAATACGTAGGACACGCACCACTATTCTGACTTTGAAACACCTGGATTCATCATCTCAGAATAAGTTTAAGGCCCATCAACCCACTATCACCAACAACCATGGAGACGCTCTTGAACAAACTCAGCTTTTCAAATACCTAGGTCTAACCCTGGATAATCACCTTACCTTTGTGCCTCACATTGAAAATGTTGCCAGAGATGTTAATACCAGAATTGGGATCCTCTTCAGACACAGACAAAGTCTTACCCAAGAAGCCCTGAATGTTGCAGTTCACAGCTTGGTCCTCTTGATCATTGATTATGGTCTAATCATATACTGTTCTGCAACCTCCACATCTCTTAAACGACTCACGGTGGCCCTGAACAAAGTCTGTGGGTTAGTTACGGGTCCTGCACGCCTCACTCATACCTGTGAGTTATATGATCAATCTGGCTGGCTCCAACTAAATAACAGGGTCAAATATCAAACCTGCCTCCTGTCCAAAAAAGCTCTACTTGGATATTGGTTGTCTGCCAAACAAATCCCCTAAGACCCAACACATACGTGCCTCAGTTTCTGACCTTCTTCTAGTACCCCACTGTTGGACTGCTCAACAGCAGTGATCCTTTCAATAGATCCCCCCTGTGGTTTAATAATCTAAGCAACCAACTGAACAGTCTTTCTAGTCTGTCCCAATTTAAACTTATGCTTCATCAGCATCTCCTAACCAAAAGCACTTGTGATTGTTACACCTAGTTTCCCACTTCTGCAGACACCCTTATACCACTTTTTTCACTCTCTGAGGCTGTTACTTGGCTTCCTGTTTTGTTTCACCTCTCCTGACAGAACAATTTCCCCTTTCCCCCTGCCACCTCCTCCCTTACCTCACCCCCACCTTGCTCTTATCCCACTGACACCCCCCTCCCTTCCTGGACCTGTCCAGGCTCTCTGGTCCCCACTCTCCCTTGTCTTCTTTCCCTTCATCTGCCCTCCTTTTCCCCTCTTTTACCCCTTCTCCCACCTTAGCCTCCCCTCCCTCTCACCTTACAACAAGGCCTCTGGCTTCCATATTTTCTTTTCCTTCTCTATCTGGACTCTGTCCTCTCATCTCCCCGACCCCTTCCTTACTCTTCCCCTTCCCTCCCACCTCTGATTAGCAATGTTGCTTCAAATGTACCTTATGGTTTTCTATGTTTGCTTGTAATCTTGTGTGTAGCACTGTTCCCACTTAGTTACTAGTTAACTTGCTGTGCTCCGATGAGTCCATGAATGTTGTTTGTACCTCTGTTGATACCATGAATGTTGTCTATAACTCCCAACCTTATTGCAACCCTTTCCTTTGACATGGAACCTTTGTAGATGAGCTGCCCCTAGCTCAAAGATATGTGTAATCTGAGATTTAAATAAATAAATAAAAATTAGTATTCCCACAAAATTTTATACCAGATCCCAGAAATTACAGAGGCCTTTAAATCTTACAACTCTGACTTGTATATTCCCAGCCCTCCAGTACAGCATAATGCTTTAGTCCATTGTTTGAATAATTTATCTCTACCATCCCTTTCCCCAGCAACTGGAGACACATTGTTGTCTCCTATCACATTAACAGAACTATCAACTGAAATTTCACATCTCAAATCCGGAAAATGTCCTGGTACCAATGGTTTACCTGGAGAATTATAAACACTTCAGGGAAATGCTTTTTCCTCTGCTCTTGAGGGTATTTCAGGGGGCTATGGTTCAGGAGGGTTTTATTTCAAATTCCTTGTCTCATGCGATTATTTCGGTTATACCCAAGCCTGGAAAGGACACCTGTAAAGGTGCCTGTTATAGGCCTATTTCTATTCTTAATACTGACTATAAATTACTAACCTCCATTCTGACTTGGAGACTGAAACAAGTGATTCCGAATTTGATCCACCTTGATCAGACCAGGTTTGTTGGAGGCCATCAGACTCAGGACAACCTCCATCACACAGTACATATCATCAGTTCACTCCATTCCTCAAAGCAACCAGGTCTTCTACTCAAGTCTTTTAACCCGAAAAGTCCTTTGACAAGGTCTTGTGGTCTTTTTTTAAGGGCTGTCCTTCTCAGCTTTGGGTTTCCAGAGAATTTTGTTAATTTTTTGTTTGTTATACCGTAACCCATGCGGTCATATTAGGGTGCATGGACACTTTTCTTCCCCATTTCAACTAGGTAGCGGCACACAGCAGGGATGTCCCTTATCCCCTCTTTTGTTTGCCCTTTACATTGAACCCTTAGCCCAAGGCATGCAGGAAAATACATTAACTGAAGGAGCTCCAACTGGGGGTAGTCATCATAAACTTGCGTTATACACTGATGATGTTTTATTATTTTTGACGAACCCCAATAAGTCTTTGTCGGTGGTCTTTGAACACATTGCCCATTTTTCCGCTCTCTCAGGTTATTCTCTTAATACTACCAAAACAGAAGTTTTGAACTTTAACTATACTGTTCCTCCCTCTGTATGACAAGCATACCCTATGAGATGGGATCTTCTTTCCTTGCGGTACCTAGGAATTTATCTATCAACCTCTGTAACTCAACTTTTTTCTTTAAATTATAACCCTTTACTTATGCAATAGTGGTTAGACATACAAAGATGGTAGCTGTTGCCCCTTCCTCTTTATGCTCATATTCAAACTTTAAAAATGAATGCTTTGCCTCGGCTTTTATTTTTATTCTGGTGTGTCCCCTGCATTGTCCCCTTAAAGGAATTGGAATCTTGGCAGCAGATGTTTATGAAATATAATTGGCAAGGAAAGAGGCCCAGGATCCATCAACAGATTTTATACCTTCCCAAATGGATTGGGGGACTAGCCGTCCCCTGCCTGGCTGGCTACTTGGCAGCTGCTCAGATGCAGCTTACTTTACTATTGGGACATAAAAATTATCATTCCCAGTGGAAAGCTATAGACTTGGCTAAACCTATTAGTCCCTCCCTTCTGACACAATGTTTCTCTCCTTCTAGACCTTTAAGCTGGGAGAATCTGTTCTGCACTGACACTAAAGCGATGTTAGAAGTATGTAAACATGTTTTTGGTAGGAGCCTTACTAAACTTCATTTGTGGAAATACCAGAGCTGGTTGGATGATCCCACCTTTCTCCTGGCCCAAACAGATGTCTGGTATTGGACCATTGCATCTAGGGATCTTACTGTACCATGGTAACTTTTGCAAGGTGATGCAGTTATTCCCTTTGAGACAGATCAGACAAAGTTTGGCTGGGGTTCCAGTGACCGAATACGTTATCAAATTAGGGATTATATTGTTACCCTTCAGGGACAAGTTTTGTGCCATATTGCAGGTTTATCTCCTATCAGGGGAGAAAGCCATTTCTTTATTATATGTGTCCTAGATAACTGATTTTGTACAAACTACAGACAAGATTTGTCAAAAATGGGAATTGAATGGGAAAAACCATGAAATGGCTATTAGGATTGATGAGAGGCTATTACTTCAGACTTAGAAATCTATTGGTTGTCCTCCTCAGCTCCACAGTGGAAGCTCCATATTAGATACTTCAGAGTTCCTGAGGTAGTTTCTAAATGGTCTCCATCAGTTTCCCCTGCCTGCTGGAGAAGCTATGGTGAGGAATCAGTGTCATAGACTCATATTTTTTGGTCCTGTGTGGGATTAAGGCTCTACTGGTCAGGGATCCAAGACCATTTGCTGGCAGTTTTTAATTTAGCTATCCGCCCTGGTCCTGAAAATTTTCCTTTGGGTTTTTCACCATTTGAAGTGGTAGGTGGAGATTCTAAATACTTATGGAATATTTTGCTAGCAGCTGCTTTCAAAGCTATCACTAAGAAATGGCTTTCTCCTCACCCTCCTATTGTAACAGAGTGAAGGGAGATAGTTTCTGCAATTTATCAGATGGAAAAAATTACTTTTTTGCTTCAGCAGAGAATTTCTCAATTTCATAATCATTGGACAAGATGGGACTTAAATGAAGGCTATACGTATTTCTAATTGATATCTTCTGACCCTTCTTATCCATTGTTATACATACCATTGTAGTGGTTTATAATTCAAAGATTTATGTATTTTTTTAATCTCTGCTGTGTAGTCATCTTCAGCCCCAGTACAAACTTTTTCTTTTCTGACTTGATAGCTTTTAAATACTTTTCCAAGGACCCACTGTTTTATTTTGTTTTAGTTTTGAGTTAGTTGTTTATGCATTGCTTTATTATTGATTGATGATCTGATTAAAGTTTGTTATCATGTAAATTTTATAATCGTTTTCAGAGACTGTTAACTGTTATGGGTCTGTTCATGAAAAAGGGTTACCAAAGTGTGACATGGGAGTGAAATTTTCAAACCGACCATAGAAGAATTGTGTAATACAGGTTAAAATACTGTGACCCATATATGAAAAAATCGCAATGTTTTAAGATAAAAAATGTTAAGGTTCCTAAGACAAATGGGGTCTAGTGTGATGATTGTAACAACACACACCGTGATGAGTGTAACAATACGCATCACACACCACGGTGAGTGCAACAAGACACACCACACATCACTGCAAGTGTAATAAAGGGTGAGCATAGATGAATTGTGTAATACAGGTTAAGATACTGTGACCCACATGTGAAAAAATCACAATGTTTTAATGTAAAAAATGTTAAGGTTTCCAAGAAAATTGGAGTCTAGTGTGATGATTGTAACAACACACCGTAATGAGTGTAACAAGACACGTTTTCACTTTTTCTGTATACATTATTACTATATAACATTTATTCCAACATTAAAATTAAAAAACAAAGCATTCACAGTTCACAGTACATTAAGCCCCCGACCGCACCCCCATACAAAATGCATGAACAGCAATTACAAAGAATGCCCATTTTATTTCTGTCACTGCCCCCTCACACTTACTTGTAATGACAAAACAATGAGACCTAGCTCTTCATCTGATGAACCCTTGCACCAGACCATGAGTAAAATGACTCCACTACCTACACAGCTCAGTTACAAGGAGGTCCAGGGAAGGAGATTGTAAACAATACCGAAATAAAAATAATACAACAGGACACAGAAGGTACATCAAAATATTTGGCAGTAAAAAAACAGAAACAAAAACATACCCTGGTAAAACAGTACATCAACTAAATTAATAGCACATTTAAAATTTATTTTATTCTATGGTAACCGGGTAAGGCCCACTAGGCACAGGTGCCTGTGTTCAGGAATGACCAGGGAGCACAGGGGAAGTTTAGGGATTTGCTCAGAGTCATACAGTATGCAAGTGGAGGTTGAAGGAATCAAACCCAGGTCTGTCTGTCAGATGTACCAAGCTCATTCACAGCTTCTACTTACTAGGCTGTGCATTGTTGCTGCACTGGAGCTCACACAGTTAGCATCACAATGAAATTTATTGCACTAGAACTCTGACATCCAGAACAAAACACCAGGATGCTTGAACAAGCATTTAATATTGTTGCTGCCATGCAACCTATGCCTCTGAGTTAAAACTGTCCTCAGGAGATCTCCACTACTAAACACTCTCAAAAGAGGGGAACATGTATAAACAAAAATGCAGGTAAATGGGCCGGGATCAAACCACAGAGCTCACATACTTGACAATACAGGGACATAGTCCTTTTAAAATGTATACTAACTGGCTCCATTTCTAACCTCACTAAAGGCACTCATGAGAGAATGTGATGGGCGATCAGACACACCACAGGTTTTGGTGTGTTTCACTAACTCCCAGCAAGTTCAGTCAGTGAAATGAAAAGCCCCTCATCTCCAAAATCGGAGAAATTGCATACTAATGCTATCAGAGAACAATCAATCCTATGGGATTGATCTCAGTTGCCCAGTTCGCTAATTGTTACTTGTCTCCCATGATGGTTGTAACTAGTCACTCACCTCGTGATGGGTGTAACACTGAAGAGTGGCAAAGACACCGCTCTTTAACTCTCACTGGATGTGAAGGAAAAGAGAAAGATCTGGTCACAAATGTAACTTTTATACTGCCACCAACTCAAACTGCTTTTCTGGCACAGACACAAGACAAGTATCACATTGGGCTACCAGACTGACTCCCCACCTGTGATGTGCAAACATAAGCAAATCTAGGACACATGTCAGGTGAGGGATCAAATGGCCACATAGCGTCGCTGTGCTAGGGGCCATTTACAAATCAATGTTTTCTCTAAGAAGCTGAGAGATCCAGGGAGCAAGGAAAAGTGCAAGAATTTTAAATAACTGACTGGAAGTTAGTGTGGGGTTCACTGTGATGGGTGTAACAAAGTAGGACACTACACATTACACCCATCACGGAAACTATTGAGCATCTCTGCAGCCAAAGGGAATAAAGAAAGGGGCCAGGACAGTGTGGATATCTTAAAACAAGATGTTTTGAGCAACACAGGACTTTAGTTTGAATACTGTGAAGTAAAATGAGTTCACAGTAGGAAACAACAAGCATGCTGGTTTTGATGTCACATTTTGAGGCAAGAAAATCAGCAGTAAATTAACTTAAATTGAAAAAAGATAAGTGTTAGGGATGTAATTGCAAAAAACATTATGTTACCTATCTCTACTACCAACTACTCTTAAAAAGCACCACTTGTATTAGGGAAATCTTTTTTTATTTTTGTAACGCAATTCAATCAAAGTGATGGGTGCCTTGATAACCCCTTTTTGTGAACAGACCCTTATATAGTTCTCTATGTTGAGATTAAGGCTATACAGTTCTTTATGTACTGTAAAAAGTGGTTGTGTGCTGTAAGTTTTCAGTAAAGACTGAGTATAAAAAAAGATAAGGCAGATTACAAAAAAATAAGGAAACTGCAGTAGCTCTAGACTGGAAATGGAAACAACTATTTCAAGGTTTAGAAGTTGATAAAATGTGGTCACAATTTAAATCCTTTTTAAAAAAATGTTGAATACCACATCCCAAACAGGAAGAAATATAATGGGTGGGGTAAGATTCCACCTTGGTTTATGCAAAAAGTTAAAGCCCGAAGGGCAAAGAAAAAAGCATACAAATAAGCAAAGAGTGAAGGTACAGATGCAGCTTGGAGCAGGCATAAAACTGAACTTCAAAAAAACAAATTAAGGCTGCCAAAAGGGATTTTGAAATAAACCTAGCTACTAAGGGTGAGGGGAACAAAAAATACTTCCATAATTACGTGGGGAGTCTTAGAAAAAACAATAATCAGATAAGGCCCATTAAGTAAAGAGAATCACACAGTAACAGATTGTCAAGAAATGGCTGAGGTCTTTAATGTATGCAGTACTTCCACAGTGTTTATCAAAAGGGGAAGAAATTAGTGTGGGTAGTATAGGTAATGGTAGTACAATTAAAATCAGAATTTCAAGTGACAATATAAACTGTAGATTAGTAAAGTTAGACTGTACCAAATCATCTGGTCCAGATGGGACCCATCCAAAATTGTTAAAGGAACTAGCTAGTGAATTATGTAATCCCTTAAAAATAATATTTCAGAAGTCCCTGGACGATAGTGTGGTATCTTAGGACTGGACAGTTGCCCACATAATACCTATATATAAGAAGGGAGAGAGGTCTAATTATAGAAACTACAGGCTGGCTAGCCTGACCTCCATTTTGTGGATGATTTTGGAAGATATAATGAAGGATGAAACTGAACAGTGTTTGGATGAAAGGTGGTTGGTTGACCCTTTTCAACATGGTTTCAGGAAGAGCAGATCCTGCCTTAGTAATTTACAGAAATACTTCAAACCAGTTAGTCAGGCATTGGAATTAGATGTAAAAGTGGATATAGTGTAGGTAAATTTTGCAAAGGGCTTCAACAGTGTATCACATAGTGAGCTGATTAAAACATTAATGAAAATACAACTAGATGACTTGCTAATCAAATGGATTGGAACTTGATTGGGGAGAAGAAAACAAAGAGTATGCATCACGGGGTATCTATCTAGTTGGGTGGATGTGGTCTGTGTTGGGCCCTGTCCTGCTTAATATCTTTGCGACATCCATTAGTTGTTCAAACCAATCCTGGCTGATTAAATTTACAGATGATATTAAAATAGGTGCATTAGTTACCAGTCAGGAGGATGCAGCCCTGTTCCAGGAAAAAATAGATCCTTTAGTTAACTGGGCAAATAATAAGATAAGACATTGAGCCTTAATTTAGAGAAGTGTAAAATTATGTACTTCAGGAGGAAAAATATGCTTTTTAAATATTATGTAAGTGGCAGTGAAATAACTACAACAGAAGCCAAAAAAGACCTGGGTGTTATAGTTACAAGCAACCTCGGCTTCAGTAAGTATTGCTCTAGCATAGTCATTGCAGAACATGAAATAATAGCATCCACTAAGAGAAATATAAGAAGTAGAGACAGGGATGTGTTGATTCCACTCTATGTATCATTGGTCCACCCCATCTGGAATATTGTTGTCAAGTTTGGGGCACCCTACAGCAAGGGTGATATAAAAAAAACTGGAGGGAGTCCAGAGAAGGGATACACAACTGGTGTCTAATATTGATTATACAATGGTGTGTGAAAATCCTGTAACCTCATTGATCAAAACATGTCACATGACCGTGGGTAAATCCTACATAACCCATGGCTGAGGAATGGCATTTATAAAAAAACATATTTAAACACATTTTAAATTGGGTCCATTGTATAATCGCAATAAGGCACTCCAGGGTGTGAGTTATCTGGTGATTTACCCACTTCTGTGTGATTAAGTCACTCAGCTGTGCCTTGTGACACACCACACAAGGCGTGGGTAAATCCCCAATAACCCACATCCTGTTGTGCCTTATTGCTTAAATGTCTTACTTATGGGGAAAGATTACTAGAACTTGGGGCTGTACTCACTGCAGTACAGAAGACTGCAAGGTGATATGTACCTTGTATATAGGGCATTTAACAACAAGGACCTGTGAGAATGTGTGGGACTGAGTACTAGACCTGAAACAAAAATAATCAGGGGGCATGATATGATGTTAAAAGGTGAGCTCTACAAGAAGAACTCTAAAGGGGCATGGTTTTCTCAAAGAGTGGTATCAGCTTGGAATGCATTGCCAAGAAGAGTAGTATCAAGTGCTAATATCAGTCAATTTAAAAAAAAAACTCTGGATGAAGCATTAGTTGATCAAACTTTTGCAGGGGTGATATAAGGGACTAGCAAAGGTCATTAAATGCTAATGTTGTCTGACCTGTATTACATCCTATGAATCCTGTGAATCTTCGGCATCGGTATTATGAGTGGAAGGTGTGTGGGGCATATAATTTGTACTGCCACCTCAGGGCACCAAGGGATGAGCAGGCATCCTCAAAACTGTGGGACCTACAAACAGGACAGCTGACCCACTGAGACGCTGACATCCAAAATATTTTAAAACATTATTATTCATGCCTCTACACCACAGCTGACTAACACCCGGCAAGAGAACAAATGCAAGCTTTTCTAGTGCAACCCAATCTCCCCAAGCTGTCTGAAGCACATGTGGAAATATTAACTAGCCCCATTGCTGCTGAGGAGGTAGTTCTATAAATATCAAGCTCTTAAAATGGGAAGTGCCCAGGCCTAATTGGCTTCCCATCCAAATTTTGTAAGACCCCAGCTCTCCGAAACCAAATAACCCCATTATTAACTAAAGTACACCAGAACCTTCAGGACAGCTCCCCATCATGGCAGTTCACCACCATATCAGCACTCTCCAAACTGGGGAAGGATCCCTTTTTATCAGCATTGTATCACCCCATCTCAATTGTAAACTATGATTGCAAGCTGTTTATGTCAATCTTGTTGATGAGAATAGAGGGCCTTCTCTGATTCCTGTTGGATATGGAACAGGCAGGGGTTGGCAGCAAACAGCAAGCCCACAACAATGTTCAGAAAATATTACTCCTTTTAGACCATGTACATCAGCTATCTATTCCCCCAGTCCTGGCCAGCTTGGGTGTGGAGAAGGCCTTCAGAAGAGTCTCCTAGCCATTTCTCTAGAGTACTCTTGATACTTTTTTGGTTCCTAGGGCATTAATATCCATGCTGAGGACCGTATACAGTCACTCTCAAGCATATGTCGGGGTCAGTGGCTCCCTTTCCCAGGCTTTTCAATAACAGAAGAGCAAGTGACGGGGCTGCTCCCTCTCCCCAATCCTTTTTGCCCTCTACATCAAGCCACTTGTGGCCCACGTCCTGCAATCTCCCTTAATACAAGGTGTTCCATTGAGTGGGGGGTCAGGACTACAAGAAAGAACTTTTCACAGATGACATTTTACTAATGGTCACTGAACCTACTGTGTCACTGATGGCTGCATGAGACATTCTAGAAAACATTTGAAAAATTAGCAGACGTTTGCCTTAACATGACCAAGACCGAAGTTCTCACCTTTAATTATACCCCTAACCTAGATCAAGATTTCATGGAATAGAGGTTCTCTAAAATATTTAGTTGCACAAAATACCAAAAACCCCATGCATTTGGATATTCTTAATTATGAACCACTCCCTAACAACTTAGCCAACAACTTAGAAAGATGGACACATCTCCATTTACTTTTATGTTGTTTTACTTACTTCAACCAACATCTTGTGGCAGTGGGGATTTGGAAGGTATGATCGCTTTTGGGCAGCAGGGGAGCATGCATCAGTAGGTGTGTCACTCATTCCCCAATCAGCCTGCATGCCAGCACCACACCATGCATAGTAATGTGGCGAGCATATCTAAGGAATGGTCCACTGTAATCCGAGCAAAGCTCGTAACACGCAGCGGACCCTTCCTACGTGCTCACCAGCTACTACCATGGCGGCTAAACTGCCAACTTCAGGGGTGCCCAATCCCCCGGTCAGCTTGCCCTGCAAACTATGTGCCACCAGGGGAGCCCACTCCCTGTCGGTAGACTGTGTCTCCCACCCGGTTTCGTTGTTTGCCAATGGGGGTACACAATCCCCAATGGCATCCGTCTCCCCCCTTTTCCTCTGTAATGTGCCAACGGGGGAGCCCACTCCCTGTCGGCATGATGTCCTCCTTCTTCTGTGCCAACGGAGATGCCCAATCCCTCGTCGGCTACTGTACCCCTCCCAAAAAAAGAAACCACCTGTGAAAAAGAAAACTGTCCGCGATGTGTTTTGTTTGCACCTGCAAGCAGAAAATGGTCCCTCATAGTCTCCCTACCCACCACCCACACCCACCCACTGCGCGCCCTGCCTCCCCACACCCCCCAATCCCATACTTACCTCTGGAGCTGGGCATGACGATCTTCGGTGGACCAGGAATATGTCTCCACTCTTCAAAGCCGACTGCGAACTGAGGAAATGCTGGTAAGCTGTATAATGGAATAAATAGGTTTTTTTTTTAACTTTGGTGCATATCTCAGGCATTTTGGGGAATTTTTTCACCAAATTTTCAACATGGGGTTTTTGGAACCCCTCCTCATGAATTCTGTCACAGTTATGACATTAATCGGTCCGAAAGGTGATTTCAGTCATTGTGCAGAATCACCTTTTGAGGACCGATTAATGCAAGGACAGTGACAGTGTTCATGAGGATGGGCTGTCAAAAGGCTATGTTGCAAATTTAGTGGAAAAATCAAAAATGGCTGTTTAGACATGCATTGCGCACTTGCTATGCAGTCTAAGTAACTCCATAATTCACAATATTTTCATGCCAGATTTTCAACATTGTCATTTTTCTACACCTCCTTGTGAACAGTGCAGCTGTCATTTTTCACATCCTGGCCAAAATGTGTTTCCGCACTTCTGGTGCACAGTACCGCAGTCACAGTGGGAAATCAGTGTTCGGGGCAGATTACAAAAATGACAGTTACACTTTTCATGAGCAGAGGTCCTCAAATGCCTATGTTGAAAATTTGGTGAAGATACTCCATAAAATGACTGTGTTACGAGCGTGCGTTGCGCAGTTTGTACGCACGCTCATAACGTTGTGCATTTGTAATATTGTCACTCTGGATTTTCACCAATGGCATCTTTCCACACCTCTTGATGAACAGTACAGCTGTCATTTTATATATCCTGCCTGAAATGTGTTTTCGCACGTCCGGTGCAGAATAGCACAGTCACTGTGCAAAATCACTTTTTGGGACAGTTTGAGGAAATGACAGTGACACTGCACAAGAGCAGAGGTGCTAAAATGCCTATGTTGAAAATTTGGTGCCAGAACTCCATAAACTGACTGTGTTACAAGTGTGCGTTTCGCATTTCCCACGCACCCTTGTAACTTTGCACATTTGCAATACTTACATGCCACATTTTCACCACTGCCATTTTTTTATGCCTCTTTATGAACAGTACAGCTGTCATTTTTCACATCCTGCCAAAAATGTGTTTCCACACTGCACTACCAAAGCCAATGCCAGCGTGACAACATTCGGCATTGAAAAATGCTTGTTTGAACATGGTTGGAGGAATAAGACAAAATGTCCTGCCAAGAATACTCTACTTCCTGCAAACTCTTCCCTTAATGCCAGCCCAGAACTATTTTCAATCCTGGAATAAATTTTTGTATTGAATTTTTGGTGTGGAGGTAGGCCAATAATATGATTATCCCTCCTACAACTCTACAGAAAAGGAAGGGGTACATTTTCCAAACATAACCTCTACAACCAGGCAACACTACTGCAATTGATCTGCCTTTGGACTTCCAGTAGCTATACAACTCACTGGTAAAATATTACATTTTTGTTTTAACAATTTACATTACATAGACTATTCTCTATGCCTCCCCCACCAGGCTACCTCCCATTCTCAAGGCTTTATGAATACTGCTATAGCTCTGCAGAACTGACATGGAATATGGCAAGTTAGAAAATGGGCTTTTTATTTGCTGGGATCTGATTGGCTAGTACTCCTGCCGGGGGGGGGGGGTACATTAACTTTCAATAAATACCCAGCAAATAAAAAGTGGCAGTCACCTGACCACATCACCAACTAAGATATCCTTTTCTCACTCTGCTTGTTCATTGACCAAAACATCCTGTCAGTGTTGTCAGTGTCAGTGGCTCAGTAGGTAGCACACTCGCCTCTGAGACTGGGAGATCAGAGGGCTGTGGGTTCAGTTCCCACATCTGGCACTTGAGTTAATATCCCAGTACTGACACTGCAGTGTAGCATGAGAGGGGTGCTGCACTTCTGAGGTGCTGTCTTTTGGATGAGACATTAAACCGAGGTCCCATCTGCCTGTTCTGGTGGTAGTTCAGGTGGATGTTAAAGATCCCATGGCACTTATCGAAAAGAGTAGGGGAATTTCCCCGGTGTCCTGGCCAAATTTCCCTCATTCACTAAGAATACCACCAACAGCTTAATCTGGTTCAAGGTCAGTTGGCATTCATCTGTATCCCCCTCCCCCGGGTCGTGCCTGAAAATAGGCAGGATTTGTCTAGTGCACTTACCCGGTCAACAAAAGCTAAATGAATAAAATAAATCCTCACTGAATTTTAAATTACCACCTTTTTTTCTCTCACTTTGTGAGTGTTACTGGCCCCCAATACTCCTTAGGTGAGTGCCAGGCCAGTCCCCCTAACCACAGAAGCCCCCCTCAGCAGATTCCACACATACATTAGTGGCTCTCTTCGTACCACAGACTCTGACACTTTAGCAGTTACCTACTGTGAAACAAAACAACAACTTTCTTTTCTAATCAGCAGCACTAGCACGTCATGTGCTCAGCACTACCAGTTCCATAGGCTTTGTCTGTGAGGAACCCCGACTCCACTCTCATTCTACTAGAACTTGTTTTCTTTGTTTGTTTTTTTGGTCTCTGATTTTTTTCAACAGTACTTGCTTTGTTCCTGTATTGACCGAACAGTTCGATGTACAATGCTGCCAACAACAGAACACCCTCTCAAGCATACCTCTCGACCTCTTGCCTCATGAATCAGGGACAAGGCTTAAAATAATCAGGGACAAAGACCCCAAATCAGGGACACATCTTAAAAACTGGTACTATTCACTCAGAAAGCTGATAGAATAAGGGGATTTGTGATAAGATGCATTTTCTGAAGAAGAACAAGTCTGTAACTTTATTGTTTGACATTATTTTGTGCTTTTAATCCCCACTGTTCTGTCACAAAAACACAAATTTTATGAGGGGCAGCGAAAAAGTCTGAGGCAAAATCAGGGACGTCCCTGAAAATCAGGTACAGTTGAGAGGTATGCTCTCAAGACACAGTGCTGCTGTAGCTGACCAAACACCGAAATTACTGTCCCTCTACATAAATACTGCCCACAGTTCACTGTAACTAAGTAGTCACATATTAAAAATGAAAAAAATGCCATGACTAAAAGCTGTACTATAATATTCTTTTGCAATTAAAAGGAAGTAGTTTTTTCTAAGAAGTTGTAGTGCTAGCATGTCGTGTGCCACAGCCTAGCCCTACTGCAACACTACTAGAACCCAATCTATTGTCAGTCTCACAGCTTCATATTTCACTCTCTTTTTCTTATTAAAGAAAAGAAAGCTGTAGTACTTTAGAAATGTGTGTTTTTTTTTTTGTATTATTTATTTATCGCCCTCTGCGTCCGACCGGCCTCTCCTTCAGGCCTTCTGCCAAGGACTACCCCCGCTCCATTCTGAACCCACCCCAATGCCAGCTTCCCCCAGATCCCAGATCGCAGCCAACCAGGGTAGCCCGATGTAACCCTTCGTCGGATGGTTCCCCTCCTTCCGGAGGGAAATTGCCTTCAGGCATTCTTGCTCTAGGCCCTGATGCTGCTGGGATCAGATTCCCTAGCTCATTGGGGTTCCATGGGGCGGGGGATCAATGACCATCATCCGGTCAAGCAGGCCATTTTCGCTGGTTTTCCCCTGTTGCGCCACTTCTTGTAGTGCCCCCAGTCTCCACTGGGGGCCGCTACAGAGCGAGGCATGGCCCTAACCCACCCCCGGGGAGGAGAGCAGTCCTTGGGATGCTCGATCCTCTCCCATCTCCTGCCGACCCCCAGTGACCCGAGTCCGTTCCCAAACCCGGGTCGCCGGCGTGGTTTGAGGTAATTGTTTTTTTTTTTAAAAAGCTGTAGTACGTCTGAAATCTGTGAGGCACAATCCCTCACCCTCTCCTACTTTGTGTATCACCTGGATGCCTGCTGCTTTCTCTCCCCATTCTGTGACTAACTTTTAGGTCATGGACTCCAAGAAAAAGAAGACGACCAACTTAAAAGTATAAAACGTCTTTTGCAAAGAAAAAAACAAACAAACCTGCAAACATTAAAGTTAAATCCCAAACAGGTACTGCGCACAATGAGATTCAGCATGTTGCATGAAATAAAGGACCTTCCAGATTTAAAGCAAGGTTAAACTTTTCTTTACTTTGTAAATCCTTCTCATGCAGCAAACAAGCAAGTATACAAAATCAAATGGCCAAATGTGCCCATAGCATCTCGACTCTTGCGAAAAGTTTAACCTTGCTTTAAATCTGGACATTCCTTTATTTCCTTTATTTCATGCAACACGCTGAATCTCATTGTGCACACTACCTGTTCGGGATTTGTATTTCTGTGGAGGTGAACCACCTCTGGAAGTGCAGCATTGACTGTTAAGTGCTGCTCGCAGTGTGTTTTGGGATCAAACAGTAAAGTTAGAAGAGGTACCACACATAACTCCCTGACACGGCATGCCATTACCTTACAGTTGTTGAACATCACAATCTTCCTGAGCTACACAGGGAGTCATTCCCATACCACTTCCACATATTAAAATATAAAACCTGAACACTGGCTGTGTGTGCGTGTGTGTGTTGGAAGGGGAAAAGAGGCAACGCATTGGGGGGTGCCAACAGTGGCTAACGTTAGACAGCCCCACAGGAACAGAAGAAGGAAACAATTAGACAGTAGTACGCTCTATGGTAAACACTGGTAAATGTAACAGTGGAGGGACTATGTTACAGTACAGAAACCTTTACAAACTTTTTAACTCCTTTTTTTCATTTTTAATTGTCACATAAAATGCCACAGGTAGCCCATTTTCTAAGCACAATAATACCCTCCATGGTGGGCTGTATTGGACAATACTGAACCTTCCAGGAGCAATAAGACCATCCGCCTGCAGCGTTGGGCCTCATTACACCCCTGGGTGGTCCGGTATTGCCTAATACCGCACACCCTGTTGGGTATTATTGCTTACATATATCACTTGGGAAATGTGCTTCCCTGTTCGTGGTAATGAGCAGAGAGCAATGTAATCCATTAAATAAAAGGGAATTTTTCTAAAAACATTGGGCAAGGCAGGGACTTATATACCTCTACCAACTTCTAGATGAGAGAAGGGCATTTCCATTCCAGGCTTTGATAGATAGGTTCATCCTCCTCCACGCAGATCACTTTCACTACCTACATATTCGGTCATACATGGCTAAACAAAAACCTCACATGAGCTCTTCATGCAGGTCCAGTTTCATCAGCAAGTGGGGAGGGACACATTTGGTAGGTCAGTTATATGCCATTTTATGAAACCAGTCTAAAGACTCCACCATAATGGTGCTGCAGAACTGGAATATGAACATATGAAATTTGCCAGCAGATAAAGGCCTAGAGGTCTATCAAGTCTGCTCAAACATGCAGCTAGCACCCCTTATTCTGCATCTGCCTCTCCCTTCCACCCTTCCCCTTCATTGACCTTCCCCCTTGTCCTGTCCCATCCCCTTTTGAAACAGTCCACTCTTCTACTGGATACCACCTCTGCAGGTAATGCATTCCACCCAGCCACCACCCTCTCTGTAAAAAAGTGTCTCCTCATCTCCCTCCTGAACTTTCCTTCCTCCCTCCAGTCTCATATCATGGCCCCTGGTGTCCCTCCTCTCCCTTACTTTGAACAGCCCCTCTGTACCTGTCTTATTTATTCCTTTCATGTACTTAAAGGTTTCAGTCATGCCCCCCCGTTCCCTTCTCTCCTCCAGTGAGTACATGTTCAACTCCCTCAGCCTCCTCTCGTATGATAAGTCCCCCAGCCCCTTGATCATCTTTGTCACCCTGCTCTTTACCCCCTCCAGTAACATAACGTCCCTCTTCAGATACGGGCGCCAGTACTGCACCTCCTCCCTCCTCGAGGATATACCCCTTGCAATACAACCCAGCATTTTGTTGGCCTTTGCAGCTGCTTTCCTACATTGTGCCACGTTGTTCATTGACCCTGTAATGAGCAACCCCAGATCCTTCTCCTTCTCTGTCTGGGCTAGCTGCACTTCCCCCCCAGCTGGTAACTCCTCCTTGGGTTCTTCATCCCAAAATGCAGCACCTTGCACTTTTGGGCATTAAACCCCAGTTGCCAGGTGTCTGACCAGGTTTCAAGCTTTGCCAGATCATCTTGCAACCACTGCCATCCCCCTAGGTCATCCACCACTGCTCCTACCTTGGTATCATCAGCAAACAGACTGATCTTGCTCTTGATGTCCAATGATATGTCTGCAATGAATAACCCAAACAACACTGGTTCCAACACTGAGCCCTGTGGAACACCGCTCATCACTATTCTTGGGTGTGAGAGCTCCCCACCCACTACCACCCTCTGTTGCCTTCCCTGAAGCCAGTTTTCTACCCATCTCACCAGTTTTGCACCCGTCCCGGTGCCTACTAACTTATTTCCCAGCCTTCCGTGCAGCACCGAGTCGAATGCCTTACTGATGATGACCTACAAGTTAACTGTGAACTGAAACTATGGCTCAAATGTGTGCTACATTCATATAAATCATCTATGGCCCCCTATCTTAAGAAATTTGTGTAGAAATGCAGGACAAAACATTTTAGAACCCCAGCTGTTCAAATATAGTATCTGGGATAACAGGCTAGTAGATGCTGGAGGGCATGCAGAGGGCTCCAGGTGGATCAGGCACATATTTTTTGGAGCTACCCAGCCGACGTAATTAGTTGAATCTGTCCCAACTGTGCCTGAGTTTAGAAAATCAGGCACAATTGTGGCGAAGGGTTTGGAATCTAAGTGCTGCGGCACAGAGCTGGACACAAGTCCTGCGCCATGCTTTGAAAGTCCTGCCAGAAGTCTGGGATCTTTGCCGGACTTAGGAAGGCCATCAATTTCACCTTTAAATTGGTTGATATTCAGGCAGAAGAAACTGAAAGGGTTCATGAGTTTAAATATTTAGGGGTTGCCCTAGATGATTGTCTGTCATATGAGGCACATATTTCCAATTTAATAAAGAAGCTCCTTCAAAGTCTTTGAACCTTCTACAGAGCAAAACATTCATTTATACTGTACCTTAAACAAGACTGCTATTAACCAACAGTCTCTTGTTTGCAATAATGGACTATTGTTCCATTATTTATTCCTCAGCATCATACAAGGTTTTATCTTGTTTGTAATCTGCCTGTCATAGTATCATTAGATTTGTGACTGGTTTATTTATGAAATGCACTATTTTGTACTTTATCACACTTTCAGATGTTTATCCTTTGAAAATCACTTTAAATTTAGATCTGTGTTCCTGCAAAAATAATGGGTCTTTTACCGAATTGTATTGCTAAGCTATTTCCTAATATTGTCAGTAACTGTGGTATAAGGTCACAAAGTAAATTTACATTTAAAACACCTAGGTTCTGTACAAAGCAAAGCAGTAACTCAATGAGCTCCATAACAACAAAGGTCTATAATCATCTCCTAACTGTCGTCATGGACATATCAAGGATTATCTCTTTTAAAAACAAATGTAAAGAGTTTTTATTGAACCAGTCATCTTGTCATTGTTAATTCAGCCATGTTGATTGTTTTTCACAGTAGCCTATTATTGTATGTGTATTGTTTCATTTTGTAACGCGTAGCAGATTGGTCGCTTGTGAAAATGGGCATTCTTGCTCACATGCTCACTAGTACAAAACAAATAAATTAAAATTGAATTGAAAATGACCAGAACTGTGCAAACAATGAAAAGTTAATTATACTGTGTGACCTCCACCAGTTTCATCACCCAGTTACTATAGATGAGGATGCCATCATTCATTCATTCATTCATTCATTGTTACAAGACAATTTAGAGTAAGCATGATCATTCCAATATGGGATGTTTTGCTCCTTTTTTACAGTTTATTTTCCAACAGAACTACTTTGGGGGCTTGTGGGGAAGGATGGAGGTTGGGTGCAAGAGGGGGAGTAAATTGGTGGTTATGTCTATGTGTTTTTACTTAGATGGGGTGGGGGGGTGGATCGGTGTTATTAGGGCATGCTATGTAGGAGAAGGGTCACTTACAGCTGCCGCCTGCTTTAGTAAAATCCTTGGAAATAAAACAATGCAAGGATTGTGAGGGGAGGGAGATATGGTATTGAGGATCTGGGTGGTGGGAAGGGATCCATTACTTCACAGTGGATGTAGTGGAGTATTGCTTTTAAACAGCTGTTTCCAAAAAAGAACTTTGCCATGGGATGTTGGGGGTGAAGACAGGAACATTTCCTTTTTTTTTATTTTTCTTTTTCTCTGGGAGAGACCTTCATCCTGTTTATCCACCCTGGTCACAGCCCCCAGAGCTCCCACCAACTGTCCATTGCCTCAACTCCCAGTTACTCCCAGCTTATCCCCCAGAGGGTGGGGCCATGGCACCGGTTCCCCTAATTCAGGCGCCATGGGATTAGTGATTTGTTGGGAGTGCAGCGGCAGTGGCTGATTGAAGCCTGGGGAGGGCTTCATGTAGACAGAGGCTCTCCCTTCCTCCATTTTCTTGGTTTTTCCCTCTGGGAGGCAGGGACATGCAATGACATCCAGCGTCCGCCCTGCCTCCATTAGCTGCAAGTGCCGATAGCTGTGGGACCCCTGGCCTCTGCTGGGGGTCCATCACACATCAGACACTTCCCCACCCTTCCTCCAGAGAAGGAGAGCTGTCCATGGGATGCTCTATCCTTCTCCCCACAGCCAGCCCTCTGGTGACCTGGGTCTGTTCCCGAACCTGGGTCGCCAGCGTCGCAAGCGGAATTCCAACCACTGCGCCAGTGGGCCAGCTGTATACAGGAACATTTCCCAACTGGGCATTGTGCAATGCTTTGACTTTGGACCAACTTCATCAGAGAAGTTCAGTTTTGCAACAGTCCTGTGGAAGACTATGTGTGAGGTCACCATTGACCATGTCCCCAGCCCCAGCTGAAGGAATTGAGACATTTCCAGTGTAAATATCAAGAAACCAGTGGGAGGCAGTGACCAAAATGGGTAACTTTATCCTTGGTGACCAAAGACTTGCCAGGTCTCAGCCACCAAGATCTGGAATTTCAGAAAGATGGACTTCCACAAGATAAAAGACCTCATGACCAAGGATCTACAGTAGCTGCATGAAGCTGATAATGCAGAGCACATATTGGGTTTGTTATAAAAGGTGCTTGAAGCAGCCACAGAGAGCACAAGCCGCCTAGGGTTCTTGATAATCATCAATGATGCGGTGCTTCCTCCAAGGGTAGTAATATAAGGACATGGGACATATTCAAGTCTACTTTCCCCAGAAAACAATGTCTGCTTGCCTTTGGCACAGGTTCTACCCACAGTAATATAATACACAACAACTGAAACAACACTAACACCAAGATATAAAGAACAATAGCCCACAGTGTCATTCATAACAACAATGCACTTCTCTCCCATCAATTTAGACCCAACCCACACATGAAAATTAGCGGCCGATTCTCATCTTTCAGTCCTTCTCATGATCAGAATCACTGGCATTTTCCTCATGCTACTTTGCTTTCTTCTCCATAGAAAATCTTATTATCTGTACACCATTTTTAAACTAGAAATACATAGAGATAACATAATAACTGTCATCATATACACTGGAAATAATAAGGATCTTGAAGGTCTGAGGGGAATGCGATGGTGTTTTATTACTACTAATTATGACATTTCCTAAGCACCCCACCAATAAAACAATCCAACCTCCAGATTATGACATTTTTTTTTTTTAACTTTTTATTTAGATATGCTGAGAGATCTACAGTTTGTTTGTATATTTCACTGGCATCATTCTGGGGATCCACCATTCATATAGATCCAAGCTAGGTATCTGGTGCCTTTAAAGGAATTAGTGGGATCATGTGATGGCAGTGCTAGCAGGTCTTGCTATACAGTACAAGTCACATTAAATTTTTCCTCCAAATCACTGGTTTAGCACTTTTCAATGAGTTGCTTATTGTGTGCACTGCTCACTACACTGCATTAATAAAAGTTTCCTAATGACTTGTTTGGAGCTGCCTTTCAGTTTCAGCTTACTTTGTAGCTTTCTGGAAACTTTTAACAATGCAGTGCAATGATAAGTGCAGGCAGCCCATAAAACCTGAGTTGGAGCCTGATTACACTGCTGCAGTGTGCAGTAGAAATCTATCTATTCCAGATTACAGTAATGTACATTTGGCATTTATTTTGGGGAAAAAGAGAATTCTAGGCACCTGAGCTCACTACCTAAAAGCTCAACCACTGATTGCCACTGTCCCAACAGTAGTTTGTTGCTCCCCAGAACTGTGCTACGTACTGTAGAGTACTGCACTGCAGCTGTACAGACGGCTTCCTGGAACTCATAGTCTGCATTACAGGAGTAATGTAAACAATGCTTTTTAGAGGCTAAATTTAATTGTTTTTCTAACTGAAGTAATCTTAATTCACCTCTGTGAGGGATTTGCCTTAATTCACCTCCGTGAGTCACCTTTAAAACCACATCGCACAGGCTGCACTTTCACCCCCACTGGGATAATTAACTGTTCGCCAGTTTTTTCCTATCTGTCAATGTTAAAAATTCTGTAGTTCTCCTTAAGGCCCCCACCTTTTTATTTACTTTTTTAACTAAAGCCACAATGTGTTGATAAAAAGATAACTGCTCATCAAAAATCACTCCCAAATAGTTATAATCCTCAACCTGTTCCATTTAGTTCAACTATTTGTATAGATTTGTAATTTGGAAGAAATATTTTGTTTCTTTAGTGAAAATTTCATCCATTTCATTTTCTTTATATTCATAATCAGCCTTGACCTGGTGAACCACCCCTCGATCTTTAAAAAATCTGTCTGCAGGTTTGATTGCAACTCATTATCAGAATGGCCAGATGCAATAATTGCCGTATCGTCAGCGTACAACCGGATATCTGTATGCTCAGCCATTAGTGGAAGATCATTTATAAAAATGAGAAACAGAAGAGGCCCCCGGATCGATCCTTGAGGAACACCTCTGGTGACCTTTCTGCTCTCAGATAAACATCCCTGAACTTCCACCATCTGGGAGCGATTACTCAAGTAGGATTTTAACCAGTCTAAAGGGCCATCTCTGATACCTAACCCTTGCAGTTTCTCAATCAATAAGGGGTGGTTCACCTGGTCAAAGGCCTTTGAAAGGTCCACAAAGATTGCTGCTGTCTCCATATTATTTTCCAATGACCTGTTTAACAGGTTGTTAAACTCTAAAAGAGCTGCTGTAGAAGAATAAACCTTTCTAAATCCAGATTGATTTGGGGTTGTAAGACGATGTTTATTTAAATAATCCATGACCTGGGCAGAAATAAGTTTGTCCAAACTTTTTGACAGGAGAGGTAAAAAGGCTATAGGCCTATAGTTATTAACTTCTACCACACTTCCTCCCTTGAAAATCGGCTTTACCCTACTTTTTTTCCAGTGTGAAGGAAAATAACCAGTTTGAAGGCTCCAGTTAAATAAATATGTGATAACTGGTGCTATGTGATAAGCTGCTAACTTCAAAAACCTACCTTCAAGGCCATCACTACCAGAGGCCTTATGAGTACTTATTTTTTGGCGAACTTTGTAAACATCAGTAGTTGTAAGAATTTCAAATCTAAAAGGAGGAAATCTGTCTTGAATAGGAATTGTTATTTGGTGCTCAATATTTTACTTACTAGAGATGTTACAATTTGGAAGATCAATAAAAAAATCATTCAATACTTTAGAAATATCCTTCAGATTATCAATAAAGAAATCCTCATGTTTTAACCTTGTTATTTCTTCATGAGATTTCCTTCCTGATTTGGTTAATTGTTTTAAATACATTCCAAAAATGTCTTGGATCTGTATTTGAGTCAATTCTATTTTTATAATAAGAAATTTTAGATATGTTAACCAGCCTTTTACAATTATTTCTATTTAGCTTAAGAAGTACCCAGTCCTTTTCTAATTTAGATTTCAATGTCTTTTTTCAGATTCTATTTTTGATCCAAATCAGTTTTAATATTTTATCATTAATCTAAGGTACCTTAAAAGGTTTATTTAAGATTTTAACTTTAGGTGCGTGCAAGTCACAAATTTATCCAAGGGGGCCAGGTCTGTACAGGTGTAAGGGGGAAGGTGGGGGAAGGGAGGACAGAGGTCGTAATGATGGCTGGTGATCCTCATGGCCGGCCATGGCCTGCCGGCGCCTGGCTCCTCCCCCACACCAGTTCTGGAGCATGAACCCCCTGGTCTGCACTACAGTCTGCATGGTATGGGATGTGATAAGGAGGATCTCATGCAGGAGACATTGATACAGTGGCAGGCGGGATTCCCTGCAGAAACCTATGGCAGAGGAAGGGACAGGTTATTAGTGTGTGTCAATAGCCATCTAGCTCCCCTGTGTGCACTGGACAGTGGGAATACATGCCCCTGGAGTGGCACCCATGCCACCCGCAGTGGGTGGGCTAACACCTGTCACCAACCTGGCAAGCCATGGCAGTGCACATCGCTGGAGACCACTGCCCAAGAGCCACCCGACAGCACAGTGGCATGCAGGTGGCATGATGCTGCAATGGAACCTCAGTGACACTGGTGGCAGCTGGATGCACACCCAGCTCACCAACTGCTGACACACATGTGCAATGGCCACCCCATGGTGCCCCATACACTACACTGTGTGCTGCACACAGCTGCCATGGCACAAGGCACAGGAGGCCAAGGCCGTACCCCCACACCCACTGACCACCCAGCACAACAATGTGGGAATGCACAGTGCCTACCTGCCTGCCATGGCACTCCATGTGCCGGACCCGCTGCTGCACCTCCACTTGGTCCTGCACCCCCAGTCGTAGGGATGGCCCACCAGGTGCCCCTGCCACCCTGGCACATCTCCGGTCCTCAGGCCCTAGGACAGAAACACAGACAGACACACATCAGAACACAGGCACAGCATGAGCCCACTACCCCCACCGCCAAGCACAGTGTGTGCCATGGCCGGGAAAGGCTGCAGGGCTGTGGCACAGCATACCCAGTGACTGGCAATGCCATGCCACAGGGCACACAATGACAGACCTCCCCCACCCCAGCATGGCATGCAGCCCTGCCAACCTCATGGAACAGTGGTCATGCACAGATGCAGTATGAGCCCACTTACCTGGCCGTGGCCCGGCCCCCCTGCAGATGTGCATCTGCAGCACCCTCAGCTGCTCTGGGTCCCTCCTGAGTAGGTCACAATACCAGTGGCAGCACTTTTCCCTGGTGTGCTGCACCCCAGTAGCCTGGACCACCCCATCCATGATGTTCTGCCACACCTCTGTCCTGGGCCTAGTGAGGGGCTGCTGGCCAAACAGGCCGGCAGCATGGGGCTCTACCTGGCCTACCAGTTTCACAAGCTCCACCTGGCTACAATTGTGGGCATGGAGCACTGCATGATGTGGCATAGTTGGTCAGCACTGTAGAATGCCAAAATGGCACCTAGTAGCACACGTGCACAATGTACACGGGATGTGCAGCTTGAACGGAGATGCGCAGTCTGTGGCAATCACGCATCCCCGGGGATGCACAGAATGGGTGTGGCCACATCAGCATGTGGGGCAGAGGTCACTGGGGGGCTTACGGTCATGGCAAGGGTTGGGGTCAGCACGCGCAATATGTGTGTGGGTGCGCTATTGGGCCAATGACGCATATTGCACAATAAGGCCATGTGGACAGCACGCCCCAAAGGTCCAATAGTGCCTGATTGTCATAGACCCAATAGCACATGAGCTCCATAGATCCAGTGCTGCACGAGCACCATAGACCCAATGGCGTACAAGTGCCAGTGACCCAGTGGCGTATGAGTGCTATAGGCTGTATGGTGCTCGGCGCCATAGGGCCTGCGGCGCATGGATGCAATGGACCCTACAGTGCACTCTGCACAATGGGCAGCAGCATCTGCCGTTGCACATGCACATTGGTGAGTCCACACTGTGCATGTCACGGCATTGCACAACGACATGTGCCAGAGCAATCCATTGTGCAATGCAGAACAGCACGATATTCAGCTGACATATGCAGATTAGCTCATCAGCCTATCTGTGGTGCAATGAAGACATTTGCATGTCATTATAGTTGTGCATCGGCTCATTTGCATGCTATACATTATAAAAGCGCCGCACAACATCACAGGCCATGGACTGGTATTGCAACCAACAGAGGTAGGTTGTGTCTGCTGAAGGGAGGGCAGGTACGGGGTGCTGGATGGCTGGGGATGCCCACTGCAGCCACTAACCACATGCCCATGTCCACAGGTAGCATCATGTCCAAGCATGAGGAGGGTGAGGAGCATGGACCTGCCCTGAAGCGCAGGCCCAACTTTATGAGAGTGGAGGCAGATGCCCTGTTTGGGGCATACCTCAACAGGAAGCCTTTGCTGAGTGGCACCTCAGGCACACCCCAGGTCAGGGCCGTGGCCTGGGAGGAGGTGGCAGAGATCGTGAACCAGCAGGGCAGCCACCAGTGGTCTGCGCTGGAGTGCAAGAAAAAGGTGGGCACTGACAAGCATCGGATAAAGGAGAAGGTGGCAGCCATCTGGGCCATAAGGTCAGCCACAGGTGGGGGCCAGGCCACCGTGTCACAGCTCATGTTGCAGGAGGAGATGGTGGCGGCCACCATGCAACGTAGTGCCAGTGTTCAGTTCTGAGGCTTTTTTTACCTTTAGTTTAATTCATTGATCCATCCCCTGCTGATTGGACGTCCCTGTAAATAAATAAAAAAAACTCTGATCCCTCCCTCTGACCCTCCTGGTGTCTAGTGGCCCCCCACCCACTGATCATGGGTCCCAAGTAAAAAAACCTGATCCCAGGTGTCTAGTGGTTGCCATCCCCCTGCCCGCAGACCACAGGTCCTAGTAAAGAAGAAAAAACTCTGATCCCACCCTGGTGGCTAGTGGCCCCTCAACTCACTGATCATGGCCCCAAAAATGTAATTCACTGACAGTTCAGTTGCCTACCGGCTGAGGAGTAGAGAGGAGGGCTGTGCCAGTGGCCCGGTCAGGAGCAGGATGGGGAGGAGCGGGATGGCAGTGGATGAACTGTCACGGTGAGGGAGTCCACCAGACATCAGGGAATCGGGATTATTTTTTTTTGTAAGGGATCGGGGATGGAGTGGTCCATTAGACACCAGAGAATACTGGGAATAGAGAGGAATGAGTTGGTGGACTGCTGGCTGTTTGTGCATGGATTATGGGGATCCAGGATGGGGGAGGCCAGTAGACACCAGGGAAATAAAACATTTTTGGAGGCCATGATCAGCAGGTGGGGGGGAGCACTAGACACCAGGGAGAGATTGAAGTAGTTTTTTATCTTCTTTACAGGGTCCTCAATTGGGGGGCAGTGGGAGGGGACCACTAGAGACCGGGATCAGGGTTTCTTGGGACCCATGATCGGTGGGTGGGGGGCCACTAGACACCAGGGTCCAGGGATCAGTGGTTTGGAACAAAGTATTTTTTTTTAAATTTCTTTACTGGGACCCAGGATTGGCAGGTGCGGGGGCCACTAGACAGGTGGTGGGTGTTGTGTTATGAGGTAGGAATTAGAAGTGAATGTGAAATAATACATTAAAGTGTGGCTAGAATAAATTCCCCAGTTTATATGTATTATTCCACAGTTCACAAAAAAGTCCATGGAACATGGTGAAAATCCACAGAAAATACCAGTTTCACCAATGGTGAAAGCTTCAAAATTTCCACGAAATTTCACAGACGGTCCGCAAAAGTGGAATTCGCAACTTTCACCCACCCCTACTGCAGAGTGATATTCAAAGAGTAGAGAGGTGGCCTAATGTTGGCAGTTGAAATGCAATGCCAAAAAGTGCAAGGTGATTCAGTTAGGGAATAAGAATCCCAATACAGGGTACTTGATAGGAGGGGTAAAGCTGAGTATACTACAGCTGAGGAAAGGGTCCTAGAAGTCATCATTAGTGATTACCTTAAACAATCAAGCTAGTACAGTGAGGCCTTTAGTAAGGCAAATAGGATGCTAAGATGTACCAGAAGGGGTTCTGATAGTAGAAGAAAAGAGGTTTACTTCCTCTTTATAGATTGTTGGTGAGGCTGCGCCTGGTGTACTGTGCCCAGTTCTGAAGACCTCACCTCAGGAAACATAAGGACAGGCTAAAGACTGTGTAACAAAGGGTGATCAGGATGGTTCAGAGCTGACAGGACAGATCTTATGAGGATCTGCTCAAAGCACTGAACATGTCTTCACTGGAGACCAGACAAGAGAAGAGTGATATGCTATAGATCTTCAAGTTCCTCTAAGGAATAAACAAAGTGACTGGAGAAGAACTACTTAGCATGAATAACAGTTCAAGGACATGGGGGCACAAGTAGAAACTGATGGGAGGAAGGTTCAGGAGGGATATTGGAAAGTTTTATTTTCCAGAAATGAAGGTGGAAATGTGGAATAGTCTGCCAACCAAGACAGCAGGCACCAAAACCATAAATGGTTTCAAGCGTGTCTATGACAAAGTGAAGGGTATAATGGTTACTCAGGCTGATAGTAGTAGGAAGGGGAACAGTGGAGTGAATAGTGAAGGCTAGTACCCTGTATGGACAGTAGGTCACAAAGTTTAATAGGGAACTAGGGGCAGACTGGATGTACCATTGTTTTTTTTCTGCCATCTTTGTCTGTTTCTGTGTTTCTATTTTTCCATGATCCCTGACATCTAGTAGCCCCACCCCCAGTCGCAAATCTGAGCCCCCTCCCAAAGCCATTCAACCATGTCCCTCCAACCCCTCCCCATTGGGCCCCCATTTACCCAGCATTGCAGCCACCTCCTGTGACTGTGATTGGTACAGCCTCTCCGCTCATTACCTTGGCTGGCCACTGTCTGACTGACAGGGAGTGAGTGCGCACCTACTATAGAACATCTGTTTCTATAGTACAGTAGGTGTTGGCTCACTCCCTGTCACTCAGAAAGTGGCCAGTCAAGGTGGTGAGCAGAGTGGCTGGGTCTGTCACTGTCACAGTGGGAGGGACAGGCAGCTGGGGTAATTCATGGGCCACCATGGGGAAAGGGGTGGAAGGCCCTTAATGAGTGGAAATGGGAAGGGGCTCAAGCTTGCAGTCACTGTGAACTAGATGCCAGGGATCCTCTTAATATACTAATCAGGAGCATCTGAATGAGGATTGGGGTTGGGGGAATACTAGATGCCAGGGATCATTTTTCTAATTGGGGTCATCTGAATGTGACTGGGGGGAACTGCTAGATGCCAGGGATCATTTAATTATAATATCAGGGCCATCTGAATGGTGATCAGGAGGTGGGGCTGGCACTGCTCTGTACAATTTTTCCATGCAGTCATGCATAAAAGCAATGTGCGGAGATATTAGTTAGCCCATATGGGCCGGCAATTGTCCCACTAGCACCTTTCCTGCCCTATGGACTTAGCATGCTGAGAGTTGAAAATGACTCATGGGGTAAAGGAACCATCCTATTTGGGACATGATGTCTCCCTTTACTCCTCTGAATTCCTGTCCTACTGGCGGATGTGATAGTGCCTAGTCATGTCACAGTGGGCTATCCAATGGGAACCAGTGATCACTGTACAGTGTGGTTCAACATTATGATGGGCACAGAGGCAAGCAACAAAAAGAGGAGGGTCCTGGACCTTAGTGGGTTGAAATTTAAAGCAATGGGAGACTGTTTCAGAAGCAGCCTAGTAGGGGAGGATTATCAGAGGGGGTAGAGGAACAGTGAAGAAAATTAAGTAAAGGCATAGGGAAGACAACCAGCATCTGCATGAAGGAAGTGAGCAAAAGCAGGAGGAAAAAAGGACCATTATGGTACTGTAGGGAAGTGGTAATAAAGGTGTTTGAAGCACATCCCCCAACCAGTCTGGTTAAGCAACTTCTATGCTGTATTGGAGGAATGGGATAACCCCACAATGGCACCCACAGACGAGACCAATGAGGATGGGTGGATCCTCCAGGATAAAGCACCAAGGAAGGGGACAAGAGAACCCCAGAGTAGGAGGAAGCTTCTCCTGGTGGAGGACTCAGTTGTCCAAGGAGTGAAGTTAGGGGAACCTTAAATGAAGGACAGGGAGGTAAAGTGCATTTCAGAAAGCACTGCATGGTGGGATGAGAAGTGGATCAATAGGATCACAAGGGTAATGACAAGGAGGGAGGAACTGGATGTTATCATCCCCCTGGGGATGAATGACCTGGCAGGAGACAAAATGGAAGTAGCTAGAGTCCAAAAGGATTTCAGGAAGTTGGAGGGTGCCTGAAGCAAGTAGAACACTCTGTCTCCTTCTTGGAGGTGCTACCTGTCCATGACAGGGGAGAGGATAGGGCACTCCACATCCAGAAATTCAACTCCTGGTTGAAGGAATGGTGTGGAAGAGAGGGTTATGGGTTCATGGGGGACCGGGGCCCCTCCTGGACAGATGCAAGCCTGTATAAAGATAATGGCCTGCATCTGTCAGGGAAGGAGACCAGAGAAAGATGTTTGAATGCTTCAATGACAAGCATTTAAACTGGCCAAGGGGGGAGGAGTCAGAAAGGTCAGGTGGCTTAGTATCACCCCCCCCGGGGCACATGCAGGAAAATTAATTGAAGTCTGGGACATTGAGAGCAGAAGAAGAGTGGAAAGCAGTGAATTCTGGGCCACACAAGAAAGATAACTTGGGAGGGGGGGATGAAGCAGAGTGTTGGAGAGGGAAAGAAGCAGGAGAGCAGCTGCATGGGAAGGGGGGATAGGATACAGAACATGGAAGGCATGGAAACAAATAATCGCAGCCTGGGAAATGAAATCCCAGACCTGGAGGCATTGATAGTAGAGGCAGACCTGGATATAGTAGCAATAGCTGAGACATGGTGCACTGTTAATCATGGGACATTGATGTACCAGGTTATGCTCTGTTCAGGAGGGATGGGGGGTTAAAAAAGGAGGGAGTGTGGCCCTGTATGTCAGAGAGGGTATAAAGGCGACAGAGGTGCAGGGTAGACAGAGGGAGGCTGAGGAACTGTGGGTCACCCTTGAACCTGGCAAAGGCTCAGCAATATGCACAGGGGTGATCTACAGGCCTTCAGCACAGGGGGAAGAAGTGAAGAAGTGGACAGGGAACCTGTGGATACAATACACAAGATGGCAACAAAAGGTGAAGTCCTGCTGCTGGGAGATTTCAGTATGCCAGACGTGGATTGGTCCACCCAGGCAACTGTATCAGCCAGAAGCAGAAGCATCCTGGATTCCCTACAGGAGTCAGGTCTCCGGCAGCTTGTACTTGATCCAGAGAAAAGGCCATTCATGACCTGATACTGACCAACAGAGACAGAACACAGATGTCTGTGTGGAGGGGCAACTGGAATCCAGCGACCACCACATAGTGAGGTTTAACATGGGAACAGGGACCCAGTCCAGCCACATGAACACAAACATTTTGGATTTCAAGAAGGCAGACTTTACTGACATGGGGAGATACATCAGAATAGCCTTCTTCGGAAGCTTCTAAAAGGGTAGCATTCAGGAAGTATGAAGAAACACAAAAGAATGAGGATAGAGAGGTGTACCAGATAAAACAGAGGGAAGCAGTTAAGGTAATGATGGGATCAAAGGCTCAGACAGAAAAAAGCATAGCCAAAGAGTATCAAAACAAGACCATAGAAATATAGAAACATAGAATTTGATGGCAGATAAGGACCACTTAGCCTACCTAGTCTGCCCATTTCCCTACCTAATGGATAAGCTGCAGATCCTAGTTAACTAACAGCCTACTTCCTCCTACCCCCCAACTAGAATTGCCTTATGTCTGTCCATGCATTCTTGAAATCCCCCACTGTTTCTGACTCCACGACCCCCTGTGGAAGGCTGTTCCATGCAACCCTCTCTGTGAAGAAATGCTTCCTCACGTTACCTATGAGCCGTCCCCCCTCTATCTTCAAATTGTGCCCCATTGTTCTTGCACATATCTTTTTCTGAAAGATGCTACCCTCTTGAACTTTGTTGATTCCCTTGAGGTACTTGAAAGTTTCTGTCATGTCCCCCCTCTCTCTGCTTTCCTCAAGGCTATACATATTAAACTCCTTTAGTCTTTCTTCATATGTCTTCTGGTGCAGACCCTGAACCATTTTGGTTGCCCTCTGCTGGACAGCCTCCACCCTGTCTATGTCTTTGCAGAGATGGGGTCTCCAGAACTGTACACAGTACTCTAGATGTGGTCTTACCAACTGTCTGTACAGAGAGGCAACAACTTCCTGTTTTCTACTGCTGATGTCTCTACCTATGCATCCCAGTATTCCCCCAGCCCTCCTTACTGCCTTCTCACATTGCTTGCCCACCTTTAGGTCATCTGATATGACTAACCCCAGGTCCCTTTCCATTTTTGTTGTTGTTGTCAGTATCTCACCCCCCCCCGTGTACTCTCCCCCTGGGTTTTTGTTTCCCAGGTGCATTACTTTGCACTTCGTGTTAAATCTAAGCTGCCATACACTTGACCATTCCTCCAACCTTTCCAAGTCACTTCTGATCCTTTCCACCCCACCTTGTGTATCAACCCTGTTGCAGATCTTTGTGTCATTTGCAAAAATACATACTTTTCCTTCCAGTTCCTCTGCAATGTCACTTACAAAGACATTAAAAAGGACTGTCCCCAGTACTGTACCCTGTGGTACTCCACCAGTAATCCCCCTTTATTCACTGTGGACTCTATTTACTATTACTGTCTGTGTCATGTTGTCCAGCCAATGTTTTACCCAGGCTACCACCCTGGGACCCACTCCAAGGCTGGCTAATTTGTTTATTAATCTTTTGAGTTTAATAATTTGTTTATTAATCTTTTGAGCTCAACCCAGGACCTCCAACTACTATCTCTTCCCCTTCTGACCTACTCAGTCTCAAGGGGATACATTTGTGCATGTAAATGCATGTAGTCTTCTAAAGAATCTTACCTCCATCCAGGCTTGGGTATATTATACTGCTCCTGCCATATTAGTGGTCACTGAAAGATGGCTAAGACCTGGAACAGCTGACCACGAGGTGAATATCCCATTGTACCTTCTCTATAGGACCGATAGACAGACTAGAGGAGGTGGAGTAGCCATATACATTAAAGATAAATTTCAAGCCTCCATCATTGACTCAACCTCTATTCAAAATGAATTTGAATGCCTATCCTTGAAGATCAAGATTTCATTTATGGTCTCACTATGTGTAGCTGGATGCTACAGGCCTCTGTCAGCTGGATTACAGCTGCTGCATCACCTAAATAAGACTCTGGGATCATTAACCATGAAGTCATAACTTTAGAAGACTTCAATTTGAATTGGCTTGCCACTGCCTCTGCACCCCTCAAAGCCATTTGTGACTCCCTCGGGCTGACACAACTTATCAATGAACCCATGAGACCAAATCCAAAGAACCCAAACAATAGTTCGCTACTGGATCTTATCTTAGTAAGTAAACCATATCTATTTACTCATGCTGGCGTATTTTTCATGGATACAAGTGATCATTGTTACATTGCATATGTAATAGCATCAAAAACAGCCACATCAGATTCAAAATTTACCACAAAAAGAAGCCGTCACAACTTCAACCCCTATGCATTTATTACCCAACTAAGAGATTCATTATGGTGGCAGGACTTTTACCTTGCAAAATCTGTGGACGCAGCTTACAACATCTTTCATGAAATCATAACAGGAGCTCTGGATAACCTTGCTCCACTGATTAAAGTCCTTAATAGGGTGAAATCCTGCTGTTGGTTTAATTCAGGGCTGAAGACTGTCTTACAAAAAAGAGATGCATGTACCTCTGCACCAAGCTGGTCAGCAAGTCAAAGGCCACTTTTTATCACAGGGAACTCGATGCATCCTTGAAGTGCCTCAACAAATTCTGGAAAACCTTAAAAAATTTATTTTTATTTTATTTTATTTTTATTTTTTATTTAGCTTTTGTTGACCGGGTAAGTGCATTAGACAAATTCTGCCTATTTTCAGGCACGACCCGGGGGAGGGGGATACAGATGAATGCCAACTGACCTTGAACCAGATTAAGCTGTTGGTGGTATTTTTAGTAAATGAGGGAAATTTATCTGGACAACGGGGAAATTTCTACTGGCTGCTGGTCAGTGGCTGGTGGGGTCTTCATGACGCCAGAAGCTGTTCTGGCAGACGCTCCTGAGGTCAGGATGGAGGAGGAGGTGGTGGAGCCTAAGCAGCACACTGTTCAAATGGAACCCTTATCGACAGAGATTTTGCCTACCTTGGGAGTTGTTTACATCGGTCTACATTGCTCTAGAAGAGAGTGAGTGCTGTATCGCTTCTTCAGCGGTACTTTATTTCCGGAAACGGGACAACGTTAGCATTGCTAGTGACGGAGGAGATACACAAGGTGGTGATCTTCATGCGTTCGTTTAGAGGCCAGATCTGTGTCTCGGGAGGTGGTTTCCAGAGGACCATAAAAGTAATGGACCGCTACCACGCCTCCTGGTCCGACAGCAATTGGCTCCAGGAAGGAGGGAAGTCAGGGATCGAACCTGACTGGTCGGAGGAGATGGCGCCTTTGGATGCAGGCTGAGAAGAAATGAGTCGGAACTTGGGTGCCTGATCTCGATTTGACTCCTCTCAGGTAAAAATCTCCTATCCCTGGCTTAGAGGGTTCCCCTACAACCATCTACCTCGAGGGAGATAGAGATAGGCCTGGGTCTGACTTTCCATAGAAACCTTTTCTGCTATACCTACTGCAGCTTCTCAGGAGACTGCTCATTCAGCTACACCGACTATGGCAGATTTATTTAAAGCAAGCTAGAGCAGGCCCCTGTCGTCATGCTGTGCGCTTAAGATATAGAGGGTCTGCAGGAACATCCTGATAGATATTATATCTTCAACCAGCTGCTGAAAACTAAGATGGATTTTGTGCTAAGGACATATATGCCCTTATTCATATTTCTGGCGAAGACTCTATGACATAAGCTTCCAATCTGTTGCCCTTCTGGATAAGTTTTGGGACAAATATGTTCGTCAGAAAAATCATCCTGCTTGGCTGCCTTTTTTGGTTATTCCATTATCAAAGCCTTTAATACGATATGTTACCATTATGTTTAGAAACGAAGGGGTGAATGTCAGTGATATTTATAGATGGCTGCAAGCCAAGTGTGAAGTGTTGGGGCCCCCTGAAGCTCTCTTAGATGTTGAGGGTATCTGGACTGGGGGGTGGAAATTTAAAGTAAAGTTGTTACAAACTAATTCAGAAGTGGTACATTTGCTTAATAGTTTTTTCTAGGAAAGATAGAGGGTATGCTTTTATGCAGGGCAGCCTAGAGCCTGTTATAAATGTGAGGATAAAACGCATATAAGTAGTGTTTGTGATCTGCAAGTGTCCTCTTTGGAGGGGTTTTGGGCATTCTGTAGACCGATGTAAGAATATTTTAAATGTAACCTTTGTGACGATCAGGGTCATGCCTTTCATCAGTGCCCATGGGCGAGACATAATTGTTCTGATGGTTTAGACCACGATGGCTGCTTCGCAAAAGCCCAGGCTAAATTACATACCTCAGGTGAGAGGGTTAACCCCTCCTTCCTTTCCTCCCACGGCAAGACCTTCACCCCTTCCCAAGTCCTGGTCCATCAGTACAAGAGGTGGCTCCTGCATCTCAGAAGATGGTACCTCCTGGTCCCCCCGTCTAGAGAGAGTCAAAATCTGGTTTCCAACATGCCTCCTCCCTTTGAAATGGTAAGAAGCAGGAGGTTCACTAGAGCCTCCTCCAAACAGGCCCAGAGCAGTTCAGTGGTGACTGAGAATTTCTTCTCCTCTCAGGAGGAGGTGAGAGACTCTGATCTGGAATCTGAGACCTCACCTCTGAGCTAGTAACGGATGAGGATGATAGCAAATCAACTGAATTGGCTAAAGATAAGAAAGGTAAAAAGGAAGAAAAGGAAAGTGAGTCAGAAGTATAGTCCTTAGGTTTTTTCTATGGCTGCTTTGAAATTTGCTACTTTAAATGTCTGCAGTTTAAAAACTTTTCATAGGCAGATATCTGTGTTTTCCTATCTGCAGACTTTAAATCTGGACGTTATTTTTTGCAAGAAACAAGGGTATCTTCCATTTCAGAGGAAAACAAATTGAAAAATTATGGACTCGTGGCCCCTCCTTTGGTCTTATAGTACTGAACTGGCTGATGGAGTAGCCATTTTGTTTGGTAATACTCTTTCACATCACAAAAGTGACTGATTTGGTGCTGTAGGTTACTTATACTAGATTGTTCTTGGGGTGATTATTCTTTTCGGTTAATAATATCTACGGTCCACAATCTAAAGCGGGACGTATTTCCTTATTTTCAGACCTGAAGCCCTTCTTATTTACAAGGAAACATTTGGTTTGGGGAGGGATTTAACTTGCCCTTGATATTCAGTTTCGAGAATGCAAGGAAAGAAGGTACTGTGATTCTCATGCATTATCAGAGGTCGTAATAAATGCTGGCCTTTTGATGTATTTCGTAGTTTACAGGCTACAGGAGGTAATACGATCATAGGTATACCTTGCTACCGATTGATATGTTTTTATTTCCGCTATTTTCATGTGGTATCCTGTGTTGCTGTTCCGTAGAATTTTCTGACCATCACATTCTATTTTGTTCTTTGTCCTTACGGCTTCTTCCTCCCAGATTGAGCTCTGTGTTTCTCGTTGAGATTGAATACTTTTCTTTCAGATCCGGTTTATTTTGGTAAACTTGAATTGTTTTAGCTGCAAAATCCTCCACTTTTGATCTCTTTCCTCCCCATTTGATTGGTGGAAGCATTTCAAAACAGAGCTTGCTCATTTATTTCAGTCCTGGGTAAGGCAAGGGTGGGATGATTATGGGAAATATTTAGTTCTAAGGAATCAATTGTATAGACTTATGTCACTCCCCCCGAGGGAACACATTCATTTTCTTTCTCAGATCAAAACTATTAAACAACAAATGAGAACTTATCAGTATAACAGGGCCAAATCCCTTGATTTAGAATTCCGTTTTATTTACAAGGATTCCCCTGTGGCGGACCCATTTCAAGCATGTAAATCATATTTGAAAGATACCCGTATGACTGGCTTATTTAATAGTGATAAAAAACTAATTACTACTGATATTGGTATGTTACAGGTAGTTGAACAATATACTCAGGAATATTTTTCACCCCCTAATGTGTTACCTGTGGATCTTTTTCACCATGCAATTTTTTCTTCCCTTCCTCAAATACCTCATGATCTGATTCAGTCCTTAAGATCACCAATTACCTCTTCTGAAGTCATTGAGGTGATCAGACGCTTAAAACTTGGGTCTTCCCAGGTGTAGATGGCATACCAAATGAATTTTATAAAAGTGTATACAGTTTATGGGTCTTTTTCTTCCCAACGTGTTTAATTTTATTTATCCTCTAGTACCCTTCTCCAGACTTTTCACTGTCCCTAATGACTTTTATTTTTAAAAAGGAGATAGAGCATTACTTTCAAATTGGAGACCAATCTGTCTTCTTAATAGTGATTATAAGATTCTATCTAAAATATTGAATAACAGATTAGAAAAGTAGCCAGATTTTTGATTCACACTGCACAGACCTGTACGGATTACAGGTAGACGATTCAGCATAATCTTTTTACTTAGAGATCTAATGGCCTGTCACACTAATTTTTCTCTACAGAACTAATAGCAGCTTTGGATCAATCAAAAGCTTTTGATGCAATCAGCCATTCCTTCTTGTTTTTGTATTATCCTCTTATGGTATTCCTGAGACTTTTACTGGTGGATCTCAAAACTATACTCATCTGCAGTTTCTATACCAATAGTAAACGGTTTCTTAGGTAGAAACATATCAATTTCTCGAGGTGTCCGACAGGGATGTCCCTTAAGTCCCTTTATTATATACTTTCATTTTAGATCCAATTATTAGAGTATAATTGGTGATCCCTCCATTTCCGGATTGCTCTCTATAGGTATAGATAAGGTCAAAGTCACTGCCTTCGAGATGATGTCACTTCTTTAGTTGATTCCTCTTTGCAGAGAGCTTTAGAGATTTTTCTTTTTGTGAATATTCTGGTGCTCTCTAAACATTACAAAAGTTTTGTACTACAACTTGGTCGGACAGCCCCAGATTTAACAAATTGTTATGATATCCCTCTTGTGTCCGGCCTCAGAAAATTCTGGGGATCTGGTTTGAATGCCTAATATGGAGATTTATAATTGGGAAAACAGCTAACGGTTGGAGAAGCCAAAGTGAATCAATGGAAACATTGGAAATTTGGGAAAAGAAAAGGGTTGTGATTATAAAAAATTTGTTTTACCCATATTTCTTTATATAAGTCATCTTTTTCCCTCCTCTTTCATTAGAGACTAGACTTTATAGTATATTTTTCAGATGTTGTGGGGTAATAGATTGAACCCGTTAGCGAGAATATACTTACTTGAAACTCCGTGATGGAGGGTTGAATATGATTAACCCTATTGTTTTTTTTCATTCCATTTTTCTTTTTTCCTCCTTTTCTTTTCTTTGGCAAGCTCCGTTTCTCCCTTGTCAATTTTGGACCAAATCCATTTGGCACAAATATTTTTTTAAATGGTCCCTTTTGCCACCAAGAATTTTGTCTTCAGATGATTTGCCAAATTATGGACTTTCCGCATTAAAAGCTACATCAATGGAAGATTCCCTTACAGAAAATACAATCATTGCATAGGAAATCTTTTTATGATTATGTTGTGTATAACGTGCAGAAAGTGATTCTGCTTTTTCCTTCCTGTTCCCATCTAATATGAAACATGTTTTTATAAATTGACAGATGGTAGGATCTCATTTAAAGTATGGGATATAGTATGGATATCTGCACATGGAAGGCTTGGGTCCGTGGCAATTTGAAGTACAAACCAATTTCTGAGAGATATTGTTTACGCCTAGATTGTACTAACATTGAAGAATCTCAGATGCATTTTTCTTTGAATGTCATTTCAGTCAGAAGTTTTGGGACTTTGTAGCCCGACAGTGGAATATGCCTCATTTGAGATTTCTTTCCTATTGTACATTAGTATTAGGTGAATATTTGGGTGATTGGGATCAATATCACAGGAGTACTTTGAATGTATTATTTGCACTTTTACAATATTATTTATGGCAGGCTCGTGTTCTTTTGTGTTGAAAGCGTTGTTACTTGATTTTGTTATTCTTTCTGCTGTCATTTCAGATTTACAAATGATACGCTGTCTTGATGAAAAAATATTCTAGGTCTTATGTTATGTATTTATGGGAAAACATTTCTTTTGCTAATAGCAGTTCTTTATATTTGTACTCTTTCTTAGTTATTATTGTTGATATTTCTTTACATTGTTTGTTTTTATTTTATTTTCGGTGATGTTGTGTATTCCAAACCAATAAAGTACCCCTACTCTTTTCGATAAGTGCCATGGGATCTTTAACATCCACCTGAACTACCACCAATCCAGGCAGATGGGACCTCGGTTTAACATCTCATCCGAAAGACGGCACCTCAGAATTTAGAAGGATACACTCCTGGAAACTCCCTACCCATTAAAATCCTAGTTGGTGGCACCTCTGTCTCTGATAAGCCTTCCATCCTTGAACACCTCAATAATCATTTTGCCACTGCAGGACTAGCCTTTGACACCTCTTCTGCCAAAAAACTATGATCCCAATGTGGTGTCCAGAACCAAGGAATCCTGGTATCTAACTCCTCATTCTCCCTGCAGCCAGTCTCTCTGAAGGAGGTTGAAGACCTTCTGTTACAGCTGGATGTCAAGAAAAGTGCTGGAACCAATGTTTTCGACCACTACTACCTGAAAATTGGTCATCAGGTCCTAGCTGTCCCATTTACTCACCTCTTTAATCTATCACTCTCAAAGGCTGTCTTGCCACCACTATGAAAGACAGCTCACGTCATCCCCCTGTTTAAATCTGGAGATCCTGCAAACCTTAATAATTACAGGCCCACCTCCTTACTTCTGAGCTTATCCAAACCCCTGGAAAAGATTGTGAGTAACCAGCACAAAAAATATCTAGAATCTGAAAATCTAATTAACCCTTTACAATCTGGTTTTAGGGCACACCATAGCACTGTCACTGCTCTCGCTAAAGTGATCGATGACTGACTACATGGACAGGATGCTAAAAACTTCATATGCGCAGTATTTTTGGACCTAAGCAATGCCTTTGATACTATAAGCAATGCTATTCTCACCTCACGCATATATGCCACATCCATAACATCCCCTCAGATCACTACACTTCTGGAAGAACCCTTGGAATATGTATCTAAGTTCAAAAACCTGGGTATCTGGATTGTTCAAAGGCTGTCCTTTAATGACCACATAGAAGAACTGCTAAAAAAAGCTCAGACAGAGACTAGGTCTTTTTTACAGGATTAACTAGTTCCTGACAAGAAAGGCCAAGATGAATCTAGTTCAGTCCACTTTTCTTTCCCTTCTCGACTATGCAGACTTCCTGTACTGTTGGAGCCTGACTGCTGCACTCTCAAAACTAGATACTCTTTACCACAGAGCTCTAAGATTTATCACTGGGCTCTCTTACTCGACCCATCATTGTTCTTTATATACAGCAGTGGGATGGTCATCTCTTAAGTACAGACTGCAGAGAAATGCAGCCATTTGGATGTTCAGAGCCATTTCCAGTAGGCTGCTACAATGTATATCAGATTGCTTGCCATTACGTACAGTAGGCAAGTACTCATTAAGAAGCACCTCCTATATTTCACTATTTATACCCAAGGTGAGATCTTGCTTTGGTAAGGCTTCAGTAAGTTATATGCTCCCCCTACTATGGAATATGATACAAAAATCCTTTAAACTGGTCCACCCTTTGTCAGTGGCTTCTTTCAAAACAAGCTATGCTTTCTTCTTCAATGAATCCTGTAATTGTCATCATTGAACCTGTCCTGTTCTCGCTATGGGGAACTGGGGTCAAAATGCTGGTTATAGGCATTTCTATCTTCCCTTCCCACACCTCTAGCACTTACCAGTATTCTCTATCCATGCAGGGACTGATCTCCATCCAAACTTGGCTTATGTGCTTAGCACCAAATCTTTCTCCAAGACCATAGTACTACCTGTCCCTTCACCCCCCCAGTTACCTATCAGGTATATGCTCCAAAAATCTGCTTCTCTGAACCAGCACTTTAGGCTTCTCAACTTCCTCTCCCCTTGGTTACCCCTTCCAGCTCATGCTCTAAAAACTGCTCTAGTGCCCCAGCACTTTCTAGGCTTCTATACCTCCTCACTTACTGGCACTTCCTCTCCATACCTTTTTTTCTGCCCAATTTTCTGCCACCAGTCACCATCCTAACATCTTGAGTACAGTTATCTCAACCAACACATTCATCTCTGAAATGTCTGTACACTGTAAATATTATGTCTAGTCCTGCCAATTGCACCATTTAGTCTGTCATTGACCAATGAAATGGTTATACACTGTAAATATTATGTCTAGTCCTGCTAATTGTATCTTTTAGTCTAACATTGACCAATGAAATGTTTATACACTGTAAATATTATGTCTAGTCCTGCCGATTGCACCATTTAGTCTGGCATTGACTAATGAAATGTTTATACACTGTAAATATTTTGTCTAGTCCTGTTGATTATTTCACTTAGTCTCTGTAATTCTATGCTATTTTACCCCTTGCCTTTCGTCCAATATAATTTATGACTATATGTTCTGTCCAGGTCATCTTGAAAATGAGCCTTGCGTAATGATGTTCGCCTGGTAAAATAAAGATTTTGATGGATTGATTGATTGTTCAGGACTGTGTCAAATGCCTTGCTAAAGTCTAGGTAGGCCATGTCCACAGCCCCTCCCTGAGCTACTACTTTGGTCACACAGTCAAAAAAATTGTTTAGATTCGTCTGACATGATGAATCTAATTGATGAATCAGGCTTTCTTTAGGTACATAAGCAAGGAGAGGAAGGCGGGAGGGATTCTGAGGATAAGGAGGATGACAAAGGGAGACTGCACAGAGGAGGATCAGAAAAAAGCAGACAACAGGTACTTCTACTGTTTTCACAGTGGAAGGAGACAGGGACAGACCACCAAGGAGCAGCACAAACATTGAAGGGGGAAGTGGACACAAGTCCATTTTCAAAGGAAATAGTATTATTGAAGGGACTTCAAATTTTAGGGTGGACAAAGCCATAGGACTAGATGGATACACCCAGATTATTAAGGGAACTAGGCAGGGAGATGCTTGCGTCACTACTCATGGCCTTAGTCAACAACTCACTGGAAACAGGAGTGATTCCAGAGGACTGGAGGAGAACAGACATAGTCCCATTTTGTAAGAACATCAGCAGGGAGGATGCTAGCAAGTATAGCCTGGTCTGTCTTACTTGAGTCATGGGGAAATTAATGGAATCCATACTAAAACAGAGACTGTTAGAGTATCTTGAATCCAGTGAGCTGCAAGACCACAAGCAGCACAGAGTCACAGGGTGAAGATCATGCCAAATGAATCTGTAGATTTCTTTGACTGGATGACCAGAGAAATAGATAGGAAGAGAGCAGTGGACATGATTGATCTGGAGTTTAGCTAGGCCTTCAACACTGTGCCACACAGGAGGCTGATAAAGAAACTTAATGACCTAGGGGTGGGATCCATGTTAGTTAATTGGGTTCAATGTGCCTGTGCAACTGGTTTCATGCTTGTGTAACATAAATAATGTTTAGCTGTTCACCTCTCTATACATGGGATATACCACCCTGTATGGGTATGAAGGAAAGGAACTCTACAGAAGGGTTTTACCCATTGAGGTGCCATGGGACTGATTCCCTTGGCTAAAGGTAGAAGTCCACAGGAGAGAGAGAGACATGCCACTGGAGGAAGAGGGGTGGATGGAGGGGCAAGTAAAAAATGCTTGTGTGTGGAGTGAGGAGAGTAGCCCTTAAATGGGCTGAATGGGGGTGAGTTCTGTTGTACGGCCCCCTTGAAATACAGGCTGTAGCCTTCCAATCAGTATAGTAGCTAGTTAATGGATAGAAGACAGATGGTGGTGGTTAATGGCGCTCACTCTAATGATGTGAAAGTGACAAGTGGGGTACCACAGGGCTCAGTACTGGAACCAATCCTTTTGAATGTAGCAGACACTGCAGAAGAACTGAAGGGAAAGTATGCCTTTTTGCAGATGATATCAAAATTTGCAATAGGGTGGACACACAGGAGTGGTGGAGAGAACGATCAGGGATCTTGTGAGTTCTGAGGAGTGGTAAAAAGCATGACAGTTGTGTTCAATGCCAAAAAGTGCAAAACCATGCACTTAGGGAATAGGAACCCAAGAGCTGAGTATAGGATGAGGGGGTTACTGACAGTCAATAAACAGGAAAGAGATTTAGGTGTTATTATGTCTGAGGACCTCAATTTGACACTATGATAAAGCAGTGGGTGGGGCTAGTGGGATGCTGAGGTTTGTAAGGAGGGTATCTACATCAGGAGGATGGAAGTGGTGTTGCCAGACCCCACCTGGTGTATGATGTAGTTTTGGAGAACAAACCTCAGAAAGAACATAGACAGGCTAGAGGAAGTCCACAGGAGGGCAACTAAAATGGTGTGGTGTTTACATGAGAAGCCCTAAGAGGAGAGAGAGAGGGAACTTGGCATGTATTCCCTAGAAGAGAGGAAAGAGAAAAGTAACATGTTACAGGCCTACAAGTATCTCACAGGAGAGAACAAGGTCCAGGGGAGTCTCTTTCAAATGTGAAAGAGCACCAGGACGAGGGAGAATACAATGGAGCTGGGGGGGGTCAAGACAGATGTGAGAAAATATTGGTAGATGCCTGGAACAGATTGCCAGCTGAAGTGGTGGAGGCTAAAACAGTAGGGGGCTTCAAGCATGTGTGGCATAGACATAGCGATATATTAGAGAAGAGGCTGGGAGGTGGGAGGGTCGATGGAGACCAGACAGCATGTAAGGAGGAAGATGAGGCAGGAAACATGTAGGCAGACTAGGTAGGCCAAACAGTCCTTTTCTGATGACAAATTCAGTGTTTCTATGTTCATGTTCGCACATCTATTATAGAAACAGCTTTTACTACAGTAGGCATCTGATTGTGAACTGTCATTCAATTGGTGGCTGCTATGGATGTGAGTGGAGGGTGTGTACTGGTCGCTATACACCATAGGTTGGGGCAAGTGATGGCAGTTGTAGTGGTACTGGGTAGGCTGGTCAGGGGGGTAGATATCATGCTTGTGGGATGGGGAACCACTCAACACCAAGGATGTGGTATGGAAGAATTACAGCTCTTGCCAGACTACTAATTGGGGTATGTGGAGAACCCTGATCTGGATATCAGGCAAATGGTATAGAAGAATAACTGATCTTATCAAGTGTCTGATTGGGGCCTAGTTGATCAGGGGTGGGTGGTCTGCTGGACACATGGGGCAGATGTCTTATTACACAGGCATGCAATTAGGGGGGTATGGGGCACTGGACACCTGGACAGTTATGCCATGTATCAGTGGGGGGACCAGGGCTAGAGGTAGCCTACCATGGCCAGGTGTTGGGAGTGTAGGAAAGCACAGCCCATAATGCCTGGTTTGGGGAAACAGTAACTAGTGTTACACTAATGGATAGCTACACCTCCCCAAACCTCCCAGCATGCCGATGGGCCTATGTGCAAGCTGCTGTCAGCTGCTTTACATGGTGCACAAGGATGGATTAAGGCCACTTATAAATGGGCTAGTGACTTGGTAGCCAAACAATCATATGGCCCTTTGGAGTACTATCCTGCTTTAGAGGTGCAAACTGGGATTAGCAAATTGATAACCTAACACTCGCAAAAAAAGTTTGAATATTCTGCCTTAGGGCTTTTTAAAACCATTGTAACTCCGTTAAATGGTTTAAAAAGTGTATTTCTATATTTAGTTCTATGTACGTTCATTCTCTAGGATGTCTTGCTTGATGTAATGCTAGTATGCTCTGTGCCCTCATGACTGTAGTTGCTAATGTTTACTTGCTGTATGCTGCAATACAAAAATTGTACCTTCTACTGCTTCATGTTGATGAATTTCGCTGTACACTCCCATTCCCCTTTCTCCCAGGATGCACCGTGAGATGAGTAACTTGTTGTTCAGTGTGCCCTTCGTGGTGAAACATTTCAATAAATACATTTCCAGATTGTAGCATGGTAAAAACTATGCAACAATCCACATTATAAAACTGTGCTTAAACCCAGCTCAGAGGTCGGCAAGAGCACAGTTTTAGACCAGCACTGTTGCATTAACCCATGCTGACATCAGTGTGGAAGTGATTTATGTTGAAACATTGGTTAAAACAACCACAATGACAACAATTTGTATTTTTGGCTTGTGACCCCTCTCTGGCTCCATTCTAGAGAGGGCCACTACCCCTGCCATGTAGGTCTGACCATGGTTAAGAGGCCTGAGTTCCCATACTTGATATTACTGGGGGTACTTTCCCTAGATCACAAAGAAAATGGTGGTGCCACCCGGAGTACATTTTTTTTTTTAACCAGGAGAGACACACACTAAGCTGAAGTGTGTTTACAGGTGCAACATGGGAGCACAAGAAAGTTAAGTGACTTGCTCAGGGTCACACAGTATGCAAGTGGGGGTTGTGGGATTCAAACCCAGGTCTCCAGGTTTGCAGCTCAGAGCCTTAAACCACTGTACTATACTGCCTCCTTAAGTTCACATTTAAGTGGGTCTAATCTCTACCAGTACAACCCTCTGTATTGTTGTATAAATCCACCTCCCCAGCAGTTGCCCCATGCATGGACTTACCAGAATCAAACATCCCCATATTCCACATCATCCATCATTAATTTCTAGTAATAACATACTTACTAAAGTCAGGCTTTTGAGTCAGAACTTTTTAAAACAGTAATAATATAATTTATTTACACTGGGAGGTTTAGGATGGGGTAGAATGGAATAGATGTTAAACAACATTTTATATTTGCATTTTAAAGATTTAACATTTTCCCAAACAGCATTCCCCCTTTTGATTTTAACCCCAAAATCTTTTCATAATGCAGCCATCAAACTACATGACTATCTAACTGCTGTAGGTATTACCAAACCCAAACCCATTGGTACCAGTTCAGAATGAGGCACTGAATTTTGTCCCTGTGTAACTAAATGCCAAGCTGCAGTCCTGATGTGCAGCTGATCGGCCTGTGCCGGCACGCCCACCTGAACCAAGGAACCCCCCACACGTTCCTCTTGATTGCTTTAAACCTTGAATTGGCTTTCAGCGCCAGTGGACTTGAACACACACATATATATATATATATATATATATATATTCCCCAGGTGCAGGGTAATTCCTGCCCCCACTCACGGCTCTGCTGTATTAGTCCTCGGATGGTACACATGACTGAAGTCCTGAGGTAGATGGATCAGCAGACGCAGAATCAGGCCTGATGCTTAACACTTGAAGGTATAGAAGCTGCAGCTTGGATATTCAGCACAACCAAAGGTCAAGTAGCCCAACTCCCTCTCCCTGGCCCACAGAGGCCCACTGCAGGGCATCACACAAAGCCCGCCAGCCACAAGGGACACAGACATGGGAGTGGCCCAGCTCCCCCACAGGTCAGAGCACCCGAGCACCCAGGCACAAACCCACAATCCCTTGCCACCAGTGGCCCCACTTGATGGGGTTCAGCGAGCACCCCACCAGGCACTGGGTTTAGGATGGATTCTCAGATCATTTCCATTCTTTCCTCAGTTACCTGCTAAGGTGTATAGTCAAGCACTCTTGGCTACCTTCCTGAATATTAGGCTCTGGGGAGACTATGCAGAGTGTGAAAATCCAGGGGGTTTACCACAACAGTCTTCCATCTTGCTGCAGCTAAGGAGCAGACAGCAGGCACCCTCCCAGACAACACCTGCTCATCCCCCTGCCCCCACAGTCTTTCAACTCCAGCACAGTGGCTACTCTTGTGCTCTGGCTCACACTCAATTTCAGCAACTGTTTTTCAGAAATACATCAAGAAAGTCCTTTTTCTCACCATGCAGGTGTTAGTCAACCCCAGACAGATGAGGCTGTCTCTTCAGCTTCTTAAAACCTGAGTTCTAATCCAGTTTTCATATCCATTTTCTACAATCCAGTTTTCTCTGCCAAAAAACAGTCCTTTAATCTTATCTTTCCATTTTCCTGTAGGTGCTTTGTCTTTGCCAGAGTCAGACAGAACCTTTTATACTTTTTCTTACTGCTCTCATGAAAAATCCTTGATCATCCGTGTCTCACCAACGTGGCGCAGATGAAACTGAAGAGACTTTCTCCCTGTCCTCTTGAAAGAAATCCATCCATTTCCTTAATCCTTTTTCTCAATCCATTTAACCTTTACTCTCAACACTTTCACTGCTGTGGTGCAATTTCTCTATGCAGCAACAGAATACTGCAGTTCTCCCTTTCTGCAGACCTGCCCACAAATTCCTCTCTTTTCTCTCTGGATGGGGAAAGGCACAACCAGCTCTTTGGGACAAACCGCTGGCAGCCCCCAGGCAGCCCCACTCACTGCCCTGCAGCCCCACCTTCTCCCTAGGGGCTGGAGACACCCTCCCTGTGGAGGGGCTCCCACTGAACTGAACTCAGAAACCAAAGTTATTTCCCCTTGGGAGCTTTTTGGAAGCTCTCCATTCGCAGGAGTCACTGTCCTCAACCAAAATTAACATGTACGATGTTCCCTTGACACCTCACTGGTTGCTGAAAAAGGTGCCCAGATTTCCCCCCCAGTATTTTTCCCTCTAGAGTCTTCACTGAAGCTTTACTCTTTAGCAGCCTCTTCTCTCTGATGGCCCAATACAAAATTTAGCATTTTTAGTCATTTTCCAGCAGGTTGCTAGCATTGAAACTTGTTTTCCCCAGCACCAGACAGGCTGAAATATGTGTAGTATAACAGCAGCAAGAATGAGGGATAAATGTTCTAGCTCTACCTGGATTAGGTGAGTGGGGGACCACCAGACTACCAAGGAATTTTTTTTTATTGTGTCCAGGACTGACAGTGTGTGTGTGTGTGTGTGTGTGTGTGTGGGGAGGTTGCTGGCAGGCTACATGTGTGCAGTTAAAACTCGATTCCCAAATTCATTAACTAGCACTAACCAGACTGTGTGTTAGCACTTCCAGAAGCATTTAATATACCTGTTCACCTTATATGCATTAGAGTAACCCCCAATTGTATGGGCACCTGGTTGCAATTAGTAATCCTGTGCAAAAAAAAAAAATGTGCCACACTAACAGATTAGCATTGCACAGAAGAATGCTTTTTAAAATAGTACCAGCCATGCTTATCACAGTGCAGTTCTAATCCTGTTACAGAGGTGCATGGGTCCCCATTTTCAGAGCCAGTCATTAGTGTTGTGCACTTCTAAGTGCTATACCTGTGATAGCGCACAGCCACAGATGGTGGTGGTAAATGGCATTCACTCCAGTGAGGAGAAAGTAACCAGTAGGGTGCCAGAGGGCTCAGTAATGGGACAAGTCCTATTCAATGTCTTTATAAGTGGAATTACAGAAGAACTGGAAGGGAAGATGTGCCTTTTTTCGGATGACACCACAATCTGTAATAGCATTGATAGGTACAGATGGAGAGAGTGAGTGGGGACCTTAGAAAACTTGAAGAGTGGTACAGGACATGCAGCTCGGGTTCAAAGCCAAAAAGTGCAAAATCAAGCATCTAGGGCATGGAAACCGAGAGGCTGAGTACAAACTGTAGGGGGAAGTAGTGATGGTCACTATGAAGGAAACCTTTTATATAGAACTGTGCTGTGCATGCAGGAGAGGATTACTCATTTGCATGGCTGTTGTAGTACATGTGCACATGAACATGATCAGGTTAGCATAAGAGGATGCTGAATATAACACCCATCCAACCATGCTGTTCCCACAAATTGCAATGTTTAGCACTGCACTAACCTTCTAAAAATGGGGCCCTAACTGACTAAATATCCTGGCCAAAGCCTCTTAAGATACAGAAAGTAAACATAAAAGGGTTATCTTATTTATCTCTTTATGTATTGTTATATCTTATTTGCTTGCAAACCCTTTATCCGATTTCAAAACATTGTGATGTGACTTAAAACGTTTATAATAAAGTAGTTAAAATAATTATTTTTCTTTATTTATCTGAATGGTGTCTTTATTTACTTATAAAAGCACAGTCTGGTGGGCTGGCCTAGCAGCTTGGTGGTAACTGTACTGCCTCCCATGCCAGTGGCCCAGTTTTGGGGAGGGACCTGGGTTGCAAAGAGGTTAGCTGAGGGGAGATATGATTGAGCATTTTGGGGAATGCTCTCCTCTCAGGAAGGGAGAGTTTTACAACACCACTCTTCAACTTCCACCTAGCTGAGGAGGGCTGGAAGGGCAGTGGAGTTTCATAAGGGGGAGGACTCAGGCAGGCACAAAGCAAGCATGTGTCTTTATATGCAATTGCATCATTGTATGCTTGGCTGCCCAGGGGATGAAACCAAAGGTAGAAAAGCCCAAATGGTAGAATAATCCAACAACCTGCCACAGATACTGCACTGCTAACCAGGCTCTACTCCTGTCTGAATATATCTCTCCTTGTCAATTGCCCTTCCCCTTCTGGCCCCAAGACGGGGGAATGTGTGTGTGTGGGGGTGGGAGGGTGAATCTCAGAGCAGGGAATTCCTGGGTATGGTGGGTGACTGGACTTTAAATGTTAGTGAGCAAGGGGGGGGGGTCACAGGGTGACTAAGGAGATAAAAATCTCTATGGAAAAAAATAAATAAAACAGCTTGAGAAGCTCAAACCCCAAAACAGACTGTGAATGTCTCTAGTGAGGCATCACAGTAAAGTTATTTAGTATAGAAACATGCAAATTATATGCATATGCCAGCTAAGCTCCTGATGAAAGCTGGGTACTGAGGGATTAGAGCAAAAACATATATTTTTGTTTCTTAACCAAGAAACGTTTATTAAACAAAACACTAAAATAAATACAAAAACTAAACCAAAACATAGTCCATAGAGTACTAACTTGCAAAGCTTTTTGCTTACACTATCACAGTTTCTGCAGTGCTTCTCAAGCATTCAGCTCAGATAAGTTGCTGAACTAACACTGTAATTAATTACACATAAATCAGATCAAAAATTCAACTTGAAAAAACGCATGCAGCCCCTATGTTTATGTTAGAAATATCCTAAGTATTAGCTTCCCATACAAATGTGTTTTAACAGTAAATGAGGGCAGCACTTATTTAAAAGACTAAACTACAGCATTTAAAGTTAGTTCTAAAAGTTTCTTGTTACATCACCATGTTCTGAAATTTGATGAAAGGTGTGCAAGCAAAACAAGATGGAAAACCCCATAAAGAAGTAGAATAAGAGATAGCCCTATTTTGTTTACCTTCTGCTCTGCAGCTTTAGACATCCTCTCATCAGGCCAGCAGCTCCCTGAATGCAACAGGAAATGAGTGCAGGGGAGGCCATTCAAGGGGGAGGGGCAATTTCAGAATGTAGTCTGTTTCAATATATTGTTTATTTGTTTCGGTATACAGTGTATGTGGATTTTTCAATCTATAGTGTATGTATTTCAATACATAGTGTATGTGTTTCACTGTGTAGTGTATTTGTTTCAGTATATAGTGTATGTCGATTTTTTAAATATACTGTGTATGTATTTCAATATATAATATTTGTTTCAGTATATAAAGTGTGCAAACTGTTTTACTAGAGTAAGCGTTTTAATATATAGTGTATTTGTTTCAGTGTATAGTGTATGCATATTTTTCAATGCATAGTGTATTTATTTCAATAGATAGTGTATGTATTTCAATATAAAGTGTAGATGTTTCAATATATAGTGTATTTGTTTCAGTAGACAGTGTATGCAGATTTTTCAATTTGTAGTGTATGTATTTCAGTAGATGGTGTATGTACTTCAATATGTATTGTTTGTTTCAGTATATAGTGTATGCCGATTTTTTCAATATATAGTTTATGTGTTACAATGTATAAAGTATTTCTTTCAGTATATAGTTTATTTGGATTTTTCGGTCTGTAGTGTATGTATCTCAATAGGTAGTGTATATGTTTCAGTATATAGTACATTTGTTTCTGTATATAGTGTATCTGGATTTTCAGTACTTAGTATGTGTATTTCAGTAGACAGTGTATGTATTTCACTATATAATGCAAGCATTTCACTATATAATGTATGTGTTTCACTATATGATATAAATATATGCATTTCAGTATACACTATGTACTTCACTATATGATGTATATATTTCAGTAGATAGTGTATGTGGTTCACTACATTGTGTCTACATTTCACTATATAATGTATATATTTCACTATATGATGTATATATTTTACTATATAGTGTATGTGTTTTACTGTACAGTCAGAGACTCTGAGTTATGTCCCTAATGGCTTGCCATAGTCAACTTCACAGTCTCATCACTTCACAAAAGTGTTGATGTTTCACAGATGCTATTAAACTGAAATGCAGTGATTTAATTTTCTGACATCTCCCCACTTCAGCACCTGGCAGCAGTACAGACACACACAGAATACAGTAACTGATTGCTGTTGTCAAGTGGGTGGACATGTTACTGTTCTTCAGAAGCAGCTGTGTGCTGAGACATCAACAGACACATTATAGCAGAGTAATTCAAATCACAGAAGTGTTTTGGGGTTCTTTCTCAATGTAAAACATTCATTATAAGCTTGGCAATACAAACTGTAGTAACATAGAGGTTATATCATGGACATAAGTGAACAGCCAATGGAATTGTTAGACTGGCAGTTTACCACCATTGTAAATCATCTGATAACCAATGGCTGTTGATGAGTATATCATCTATATCCTCTGCAGTAGAAAAATAAATGCAATAAAAAATAAAAAACAAAGCAACCTCTTTAATATTTGTATTTTATTATAGTAAAAAAAATGAACCTTGTTATAATCACAGTAAGCCACTTGGAGGATGTGGGTTATCGGGGGATTTACCACAGCTGGTGAGAATCTACCCACTCAGCTGCATCTTGTGGGCAAACCACTAGAGCCGTTATAAATCCCCTGATAACCCACACCCTCTCTGGCTTATTACTTAAATAATGGATAGGCATCAGTTAATAACCATGCTGTATTCATTTCAAGAGGTTGCCTGGGCAGCATTGAAAACCTTGAGAGCAAAGCTCAAGAGATTTACTGCTGTCATGGCAATCTCAAGAAGTGAATTAATCAAGGTTATTAACCAATGCCCATCCATTAGCTTTGATAGTGTATGGGTCCCAGTTACTGCAACTAACAACTGAATTCACTTTTTTGTCATCATTAAACGCTAGTCGCAGAACTCTGCTTATCATCGGCACACAAGAATCAGGCACCATATCTGGAACAGCATTTATTGGCAATATAGCTACAATGGCAGCTGTTGAGAATTTACAATTACTACAGCACTATTTAGATCTTGCCGAGACGCCAATGAATCTGAATACCCACCAGCATTCAATCTGCTATGGCACTAGTCCAAAAAAGAAGCAGCCGCAAACTGCTGGAGATGTGCATGTGCAAATGTGCTGAGGTTGTTTTGGTATTGACATGACATCATTAAAATGTAATGGCAACCTCTTGACGTCACAACGATACCATAACAAGGACATGAATTCATCAAATTCCATCCTTCGTCATCCTCTTCCATACATTATATAGGATTTTAATACCCACACATAGTAACAATAATTTAAGATTGGAAGGGACTATAGGCCCATCAAGTCGTCCTCCCTCCCTGGCTTCATAAGCCAGGACCAACAAGTATGTTGTGCACACGTACTCATTTAGGAATTTCTCCAACCTCATTACTACCCAGGGTACCCTGTGATTCACTCAATAAGCAGAAATTTCTCTAGTCCTGACTTGAAGGCCTGTATCATCTTCATGTCCAATACAGTATGTTTGTTAGCTGACTATTTCATAGATTCACCACTTGTGGGGTTAAGAAGTGTCACGTAATGTTGCCACTGAAATTTCCATCTTTGAAGGGCCTTTTCCCACATCCTGCTAGAGAATGCAACAGTAAATGTTTCCATGTGTTAAACCTTGTTAATACTCTTCTGTATGTGAGAGACTGAGATCATGCCTCCCTTCAGCTTGCTCTTCTCCTTGGTGAACATGTTCGTGACCTCCAGTCTCTCCCTTTATCTTCCATAAACCTGATCATTTTGTTGACCCTGCATTTCACCCTGTTTAGTGCCTCAATGTCCTTTAGTTTTGGAGAGCTTAGAACTACACACAGTACTCTAGGTAGAGCCTGGCCAGGGCCTTGTAAAGTTTTAGGATTATGTTCCCTGCTCTGCTAGTCATAGAAACATAGAAGCTGTCAGCAGAAAAGGAACTTTTGGCTTACCTAGTCTGCCTTAAAGTCCCTACCTGCTATGCTACCATAGACCTGAAATTATCTCTGTTCTTACCCCCCCAGCCCTGTACTGAGGTTCCCCTGTGTCTATATCATTCATGTTTGAAACCTGTTACCATTTCAGTACCTACCAGCTCTGTTGAGAGGCTGTTCCAGGTGTCCTCCACCCTTTTTGTGAAGAAATATTTCCTCACATCCCCTTTAAGTCTCCCCCTTCCAGCTTCATATCATGCTCCCTCATCCTTGAGCATCTCTTTCTTTACAATATGCCACCCTTCTGTACCTTATTGATACCCTTGAGGTATCTCAATGTTTCTATCATGTCTCCCCTTTCTCACCTTTATTCCAGTGGGTACATATTTAATTCTGAGTCTTTCCTTGTAGAGCTTCTGATGCAGGCCATGCACAATTTTGGTTGCTTTTCTCTGTACCACCTCCACCAGGTCTATGTCCTTTCTGAGCTAGGGCCTCCAGAACTGGACACAGTACTTTAGTTATGGCCTCACCATTGATCTATATAGGGGTAACACTACCTCCTTTTTTCTGCTAATGATCCCCCCCTTATGCACCCCAGCATCCTACTAGCCTTTCCTACAACATTATTACACTACTTTGCTACCTTCAGGTCATTAGATATGATGACCCCTAGATGCTTTTCCTGTTTTGTTATTGTTAACACCTCCCCCCAAATGATACGTTGCCCTTGGATTTCTGTGCCTCATATGCATAATTTTAAATTTTATGATGTTGAAGCCCAGTTGCCAGACCCTTGGCCAGTCTTCCAGTTTTTGTCGATTTTCCTTCATTTTCTCCACTGCCCCTGATGTGTCCACTTTGTTGCATATTTTTGTGTCATCCACAAACAGTCATACCTTTCCTTCCAGCCCCTCTGCAATGTCACTAATAAAGACATTGAAGAGGACCAGTCTCAGTACTGACCCCTGTGGCACCCTGCTGGTTACCTTACCTTGCTGTGAGTGAACTCCATTTACCACCACCCTCTGAGTTCTGTTACTTAGCCAACTTTGTACCCATTTTACTCTCTTTTGACCCACTCCCATGCTACCTAGCTTGTTAACTAGTCTTCTGCATGGAACAGTGTTGAAGGCCTTACTGTAATATGGGTAGGCCACATCCACCACTTTTCCCTGATCCACCTCCCTGATAAGCCAGTCAAAAAACTCTATCAGGTTTGTTTGGAAAGATCTACCCCATGTGAACCCATTGCTGCCTCAGATCCTGCAGTCCACTGTTGTTCAGGTATTCCCCAATCCTTTCTTTAAGTAGAGTTTCCATAACCATGCCCACCACCAAAGTCATCCCCCTTTTCAATAAACTCCAGCATTCTTCCCACCTTCTTGACAGTAGCCATGTACTGTTTGTCATGCCTTGTATATTATAACCTCCAGTCCTATTCTACCACCACTGCAGGAAGAGAAGCCCCACACAGTGTCAAGGTCCTACTTCAATTTCACCTCCCCAAGTGTAGTACCTTGCAATTGGCTACAGTGAAAGATTCCAGGAGTCCAACCACTCACTCAGCATATTCAGGTCCTCCTGAAGATTGTCCCTAACCTCAAGGCAGTGCACCATCCTAACCAGCATAGGGCCATCCTTAGTGTCATACATCATTAGTATAACACATATGTGTGTGGGGCAGCTCCTGATAAGGGAATTGTGAGGACAACACAATTTTTATACTCACTTTACCATTTAAAAACGTTAAACTCTGTGGTTGACCCTGACACTGCAATGCCCCGATATCTTGTAGCTTCTGAATTCCCACATTGCCCCATGGCTAACTTCAGAGAGAGGCTATAGCCATATGCAACTGAAGTGTCTTTATTTGGAGTTTTTGCTGGTCACTGGTCCAGCTCTGCTCGTGTGCTTAAGTACAGGTTATGTGACCGAAACACATTAAAGAGACTTGAATCTACTCAGTCAGCATCCCTTTACTGATATCAATCATAGGGAATTATGGGATTGCTGTTTCTACAAGATTCCATAGTGGGGCATGGAAGGATCAACTAGTAGATATAGGGAAACATTTATAAACAGCGCCCATAATAGTTTGAATTAAGCAACAATGACCGAGAAGCCAGTCATTACCGAGGGATTAACAACTGGTTGGGGGAATGGGTGGCCTGAGTCATAGCCATTGGCCAACTCCCTCCAGATCATTAATCCAAGGAAATGACCTGCTTTGAGATTGTCATTGTGATTGTACAGCAAGTCTAATCACAATGACAACTTTCATCTTTACCGGTTTTATTTACATTTTAGCTGTGGCACAAGCAGTGTGTGCCACACATTATCAGTCCAAAGCTGGACTGGACATTTCCAAGATGTTATTGACCAATCCAGTGGTCAACTCGGAGCCTTGCTAAGCTTATGAATAATTAATTAGACTTATAATGTTGATTAAAAACTATTAAAATAGGCACCGGACTTACATCCATTAGAAATTAAAAGCATGGTTTATTTTGACTTGCCAGATATGTGTTAAGTGTAGGGATGGGATAAAGTAATAGCAACATGTTAAGTGCAGGTATGGGATAACATAATAGCAACACTCTGATTTACTATTATCCATCTGTTCTGTATACCTGTTTGCTAATATAATTTGATAATGTCTCCTTTTTAGGACAAGAGGTATATATTGTGTGTTGTGTTGAGACAGTTATCTACTTTTATATAATTTTAACTGTAAGTAATATTCTTCTTATGATGTAATATTGGTGTGAATGTGTGTAGGGATGTCATTGTGAATGAGCCCCAATTCAATAACTTAACCCTAAATAAACTTGAAACTTGAACTGTCACTTTCCAATTTCTGACTTTGTCATGTAAATAAGAGGAATTGTTGTATTCTGTGTTGAACTTTTGATATCCAGATTGTTAGTTACAAATACTGACTGAATCGAAGTGCACTGTGTGCTGATTACCAAGAATGTTTGCCTGTTTTCCAATGTTTGCATTTTTGTTCAGTTTCAGTTTAGACTTATTTGGCAGTGTTTACCCTTCAGTTGAAAATCTGATTTGTTGTGCTTCTCATAGCTGCCTTGATCTGTTCACTGTGCCTGTGTTATTTCAAAACAAGAAAGACAAATCTGACTAAAATGACTTAATTCACTAATGTTATCCAGTTATTATAAAAAAGAAATCATGGGGAGGGTGGTAACTTGGATTTTGTAAACACCCTTGGTATGGGATACCCTTGTAAACTACATGAGCTTTGTTCTTGTGGTTAATTGGATATTCCACACATCAGGTGTGAAAAAAAATCCTTGTTACACACTTCTCTCCATGCATTACTCTATATTTCTTGTACAGTCAATATGCTTTTTTGGTAATCCTTGCTTTGATGTTTTACATTGAGGTTCTTGGCCTTTCAAATTTCTTTTCTCTTTTGGGCTCATTAAGATTCAGAGCATTCCCATCATTTGGCAGGTTGACTCCATGTCCTAGGCTGAGGCAAATAGCTACAGGATATCACATGGCTGAGTCTTAATCAGGATGAAACAGGTGTCTGTGGTTTGTGGGTCTCAGACTTTGCAGATTGTTTTTATGGGCACTGGGCACCATACAGTCCTATTTAAGGGCTAGCCAGCCTACTGTACATTCCTTCATGATAATTTGCACATATTACACATAATGCCTTGCATTAATGGAAGTGTGTATTTTTTAACACTTGATTTCACAGCCAATGTGCTTTTAGCGTAACCCTTGATTCAGTACATTGGTACTAAAGTATTTGTCTTTTTAAATTTCTCTTCTCTTGGGCTCACTAAAACCCAAACCATTCCCATTATGTGGCTGCTTGACTCTGGGTCCTGTGAAGGCAGTTAGAAGGGCCAAAGCAAGTACAGAGGAAATAATAGCTCAAACAATAAAACAGGGGGGACAAGACCTTTTTTATATAAATCAGTGAAAAAGGAAGACTAGGGGAGGGATTGTGAGCCTTAAAAGGGAAGGAGGAAGACCTGCTGAGAAAGATTGGGAAAAGGCAGAAGTTATGAATACATACTTCTGGTCGGTACTTACAGTGAAGGAGAGGTTGAGGGTCTGCCATTGAGACAGAAAAGTGTGCAGGCACAGAGGGTAAATATCAGCCCAGTTACAAAAGAGAGAGTCGTAAAAGAGCTAGAAAAACTAAAAATTGACAAGGCAATGGGACTGGATGGAATTCACTCCAAATTATTAAAAGAGCTCAGATGTAAATGGGCGGTGCCCCTGGTAGAATTATTCAATAAATCTTTAGAGACAGGGGTGGTCCTGGCAGACTGGAGAAGGGCAAACGTCCCTGTCCACAAGAGCAGGAGGAGGCAGGAAATTGCCTAACCTCAGCAATGGGGAAAGTGATGGAGACATTATAAAAGGAAAGAATTGTAGAATTCCTGGAATCCCGTGGATAGCAGGATCCTAAGCAGCATGGTTTCATGGCAGGTAGATCCTGCCAGACAAACCTGATAGAATTCTTTGATTGGGTAACCAGAGTGAGGGAGCGGTCGATGTGTCCTATCTGGACTTTAGTAAGGCCTTCAACTCCATTCCACATAGAAGGCTGATTAACAAGTTGAGCAGGCTGGGAGTGGGGCACAGGATAGTGAACAGGGTTAGAAATTGGCTAAGTGGGAGGACACAGAGGGTGGTCCTGTATGGTAACACATCAAGTGGTGGACCAAATAATGGTGTCCCATCAGAAGGGTGATGGAACAATGGCGGCGACAAATTTGGGCAACCTGAATTTGCCCCCTTCCCCGAGTTGTGTCCCCCCCAGAGTAGGAATCCTTAGTAAGGGGTGTGGGGGGCAAAGCCCCCCACAAGAGGGGTTCAGGGGCAAAGCCCCCACATAAAATAACTTCCCTACATGTTGTCGCCCTGGGGATCTGGTGCTCTTCTGACGGGTCACCACTATTTAGTCGCCCTTATGACATGGAACCATCATGAATGGAGCACAATCCCAGGAGAGGGTGGTGACAAGTGGGGTGCCCCAGAGATTGGTTCTGGGGCCGGTCCTCTTTAATGTCTTCATATGCTACATTGCAGAGAAGCTGGAGGGGAAAGTGTGTCTGTTTGCAGATGACACAAAGATCTGCAATACAGTAGATACACCAGAGGGGGTGGAAAGGATGAGAAGAGTGCTGGGTAAGCTAGATGAATGGTCAAGGGTGTGGCAGCTGAAATTTAATGCTACAAAATGCAAAGTTATGCACTTAAGGTGCAGGAATCCAGGAGAAAAGTACTCAATGAGGGGGGAATTGCTGACAACCACCACACCAGAAATGGTTTTACGGGTGATTATAACTGATGACCTAAAGGTGGCCTGAAAGTGTGAGAAAGTGGGAAGGAATGCCAGTGGTATGTTGGGGTGCATAGGGAGGGGTATCTCCAGTAGAAAATGGGAAGTAATGATGCCACATTACAGATAGCTGGTGAGGCCTCATCTGGAATACTGCATACAGTTTTGGAGGCTACACCTTAGAAAAGACAGACAAAATGGAGGCAGTCCAAAGGAAGGCTACCAAGATGGTGCAGAGACTGCACTAGAAGACATATGAGGAACGGCTAGCAGATCTCGACATGTACTTGTTGGAGAAGAAAAGGGAAGGGGGGATATGATAGAGACTTATAAATACCTCATGGGTTTTAATAGGGCCTGGGGGGGAGCCTCTTTCAGAAAAAAGAAGGGGTCATGATATGAGGCTGAAGGGAGGTAGAATTGAGGGACTTTGAGGAAGTAATGGAAGTACTTTTTCACTGAAAGGGTGGTGGATATCTGGAACAGCCTCCCCAAAGAAGTGTTAGGGGTGCAAACAGTGAAGATATTCAAGAATGTGTGAGATAGGTATAAGGGAACCTTAGCGACAACACAGAAAGGGTAGTCAGGGGACCTCCCAGGTCATAATGTTGCATGCTTAATAATGTATGACATTATGGCTAACCCGGTATAGTGCAGTATGCTACCACTACTGGTGCAATACCGCATATACTGCTGTACACTGTATTGCACCAGTAGCAGTTTCCCAGGCAGATGATAAGACCTCTGCTGGGAGTGGGTTTTGATGAGCAGCTGCCGTGGCTCATAGGACTGAGCCACAGCAGTAGGAACCCAGGCGCTGCATCTGGGACCAGGCTGATTCTCAGTCCCAGAAACATTTTATTTTTTTCGGACTTGTGCACTCCCCAAGTTGGACCCCCCCGGAATTGAGAATCTTTAGTGGAGAGTACAGGGACATAGCCCCCTGTAACAGGGGGTGTGTGGGGTGGAACCCCCCCCAGAAAAAATACTTATGCCTCATGGCATAAATCACATTGTATTGACAGCGCGATTTTGCCATGCGTTATAATGTCTTGTGACATCATGACCCCGTGCCATCAGGGGACACTTGGGGGGGTAGGGAATAGGAAAATATGGGCAGACTAAAGGGCCTGGTGGTCCTCATCTTCCATCAAATTCTATGTATCTATGGATGAGGCACACAGCTGCTGCACACTGACGAGTCCTCAGAAGAATAAAACATAGTCTGTGGTTTGCAGATTTCAGCCTTTTCAGATGTTTGTATGGACATTTCACAACTTACAGTCCTACATAAGGGCTATTTGGCATACTGTGCATTCCTTTATGGTGATTTGCATGTATTATACATAATGCCTTGCATTAATGTGAGTATTTTTTTTAGCATATGATTTCACTGCCATTGTACTTTTACTGCAACCCTTGATTCAGTGCTTTCGAACTGAGGTTCTTGTATTTTTACTTGTCATTCCACTCTTAGGCTTACGATGGAACAAACCATTCTCATTATGTGGCTGGTTGACCAAAAGTCCTAGGCTGGGTCCACAGCTGTATAACACCGATGACTCCTAACAAGGATGAAACTTGTTTCTATGGTTTGTCATGTTCTACTGTACCTTTGCAGGTTGTTTGTGAAGCAGTTTGACACCTTGCACTCCTGTTTAAAGCATTCCCAGTCTAAATACCTTCATAGTGATTTGCATATATCACCTATGATATCTTGTATTAGGTGGGTACATGTAATTGTGCATGTCTTAGACGGTAGATGCCTCTTGTTATCAACCATTTATTTTGAATGATGTGTGAAGAGTTTCTTTTATACTGGCATAAAGATCACAGAAAGACTTGGATGCTCTGGCCTATCTAATGGAATCTGACTGGCAGTATAAGTGACAGAACCCTAACTTCTTTTAAATCACCCTCAATGTGATATACCAGCTCTTGCTAGTTATCCTTATCAGGTGAATAATTTGTGTCAGTTTTGTCTTCAAATATTGTGATAACATATGGAAGGTGACACCTTCAGTAAGAGTGGTGAAAATGAATTCCTGAGAAACAAATGCAAGTGGGTTAGTATTTCAATGATTCCATGCAATGTGGACTATATTTGTTAACCTATGGAACAATTGTTTTGTTATAAAAAACACTGCCTTATTTGTTTCTATCATTTAAAGTTAAAAGCATTTAAATGATGTTTTACTGTTATAAAAAAGTGCAATATTAAATGCAATATTACATTTAGAATTGTAGCATTATAGATTACAGTAATTACTAATTTTATACTGTATAAATTTTTTATAAATTGACAGTAAGAAAAGAAAGAACCTTATAGCTGAATCATACCATGTAATAAGATTTGTCTTACTGCATGGCTGGCTCTCAGTCAAATTTTTCTTTCAGACATTTTTTTTCCTAATTGAACCATTTAATAAGTGCAATAACTCATTTAGGCTATGTGATAAGATAAAGCATACTGCACTTCCCAGGTAATTCAAAGTTTTGACTGTACAGTAAGATCTGTCTTGCCGCATACCTTGCTGTAGATTATTGCATACTTAATGTAAATTTGGAGGTAGTGTTGCTGTGTAACAGTGGAGGACATATTTTATGTATAATCAAGATTGAGCTGGTGTGATATAATAAGGGGAGGGATGAGCAACCAGGCATAGGTGTATATAGGGATGTTCTACTAGATCAACTAGAGGAACTACTCTTTAACTAGGTGGTAGAGTCCTGGGTTGGGAGCCAAAAAGTTGGGAGCCAAAGAGTTGCAAGTTCAAATATTGAGTCCCAGAGTTTGGAAACATAAGGCTCCAGTACTACTACTACTGTATGGAATGCTCAGTTGGCATGTGGCTTTAGTGGTGGAAACTTTGCCCACTGTATCTATCGAGCTTGTTACTTCAAGGTGAAAGGCATCAGTGGTTATACAGTTTCTGTGCCTTTAGAGTAGCCTCAGACCACTGAGAGGCCTAGAATTGGTCCTACTGATCTCTAATCAGTTTTACACTCTTAAAGCTATTGAAAATTAAAAGAACAAGATAAGAAATATTGGATTTGAAATAGAATCTGTTGTAAATATTCAAACCTTGTCAGCCCAGTGGCACCGAGGGTTGAGGCGCTGGGTGCCTAACCTCGCGTTATGCTGGTGACCTGTGTTCGGGAACAAGCATGAGCCACTGGGGGTTGGCGGGGGGGAGAAGGATTGAACATCCTCAGGACTGCTCTCCTTCTCTTGGGAGGAGGGTTAGCAGTGCTCGGCGATTGCCTACCCCCTAGTGGATGCTGGGAGGTTGCATGCCAGCACTAGAGACTGAGGGTGAGTGACTGCAGCAGGCACTTGTTGGGGGGGTGCATGGGTGCGTGCACACTGCTGACACTGGTGGCATAGCACACCGCAGTCCTCGGGGGAAGACAGTAAAAAAAAAGTGAAAAATTGGAGTCCTTTGCAAAATAATGGTGGTCCCCACCGCAACAGCCCGGGAAGGCACCTTCTCTGAATACTTATCCGATCTGGTGGGTTGAGTCACTCCCCACCCCCTGCCATGAAGGGTAAGTCATGGGGTTCAGGGAAGGGGGTCTCATACCCGGTGTCTGTGTGGGTGGTGGACATCAGAGGGGCAGCAGAGGACTCTGAGGAGGAGAGAATAAGTAACTGTAAAAAAAAAAAATATTCAAACCTTATTTCCAGAATACTATAAGAAAGTCAAAACAAAGGATAACATAGAGAGTGACTAGAATATCTCTGTTTTTTGAATAAATAACTTTCTAAATGAAAATAGAAAAAATATAAAACACAAAACAATTGACTTTTTACAGAATCTTTTGAAAACTAAGGATTTGCATAGAGCAATAACTAAAGTAACCCAAGGTGAAGAGACTTGGCAGATGATGATGTGTGTAAAACATGAAAAAGATTCTCAGTATATACTTTCTACAGCTCCTATGCTAGATAGTATAGGCATCTACTTAATGGATGAAGTGAAGCACCAATTTAAAATCAAGCAATCAGTGGTAATAGACTCAACACAGTGGCTAAACCTAATTCAAACAACCAACAGATTTCAAATCCTACAAGAACAGAAAGCAGTCAGACAATCAAATAATTATGTTTATAATGAAACAAACAAAGAAGAAATGGGGTAATTAAAAAGGAAACAAGTTACAATCTGATTACAAGGAATATAGCTGGCTTCAAAGAAAAACTAGCAGATCCATCTTTCTTGAAGTACATTGAAGAATTCAATCTGATTTGTCTACAGGAAACCTGGACAAATGATAGATGTAACATTGACAGTATATTACCTTCAATAAAGAAGCAAAAAAAGTCAGTAAATATGGTATATTAGTCAGTGGCCTTAAAATATAGAATAACATTTCACAAGATTACTAATCAGAAGAAATTGAAGTGAATTCTGAGCATATTCTTGCAGTTAAAGTAAGAGGCAAACTGAAATAATTTATTAGAATAAATACATACTGTACATCCCTCCAGTTAAGTAAAACTATGCAGAAAATTCAGTGTTAGAAAAACTAGATAAATTTATAGACACATGCATGGAAGAACATCCAGATATAGGTATTCTGTTGGTTGGGGATTTTAATGCTAAGGTAGGTAAATACCAGAAATGATGACAGGAATTGTTAAAATTACAGTTAAGGGAAATGTCCATCTAGTGATGAAACAAAATTCTAAAGATAAAAATATGATGAACAGAGAAATTAGGTTGTGTAAGTTATTAACAGATAGATATTTAATTCTATTAAATGGTAGAACAAAGGGGGATCATGAAAGAGCATTTACCTTCCTAAGCCATAAAGGTGCATCAATAATAGATTTATACTGATCAAAATGTAATATGATCACTAACTGTAAACATCTGAAGATAGGGTAGAGGGAAGACAGTGAACACAGCCCACTAAAAATAGCTTTGGACTTCTGGTCAGAGGGAAACAAAGATACAATATCCAATATCCTAATTAGGACTAAAAGAGGTGTAACATGGGAGATGATTGATAATTACCAATCTATCCAGCTCTTAGAAGAATGTGGGGCAGAGGAAGAGATTAGGGTTATACCTTATAAAAAGGAATCAGAAAGCAGTTTAAGACAATTAGAAAATATTTTGGAAACGATATCAGCTTTGGTAGTTAAAGTAGCAGTCATAAAAATCAACAAGTTTGCAAATGGTTTGACCATGAATGTAAACAGGCAAAAAAAGAAATAAATAAATAAAAGAAATTGGACAAGCCAAAATTAATCCATCTAGACTTAATAAAACCTACCTAAATAAATTAAGGAAAGCATATAAAAAGTTATTAGGGAAAAAGAGAGAAATCTACAGAAACAAACTGTGGAAGAAATTTGAGCAGGCAGATGGTGGTGAATGGGTGAGAAACCTATTCAAGTGATTTGGAAAATCACGTAGATCCCACTGTATGGAAAACATATTTTAAATAACTTTTCCAGACCACAGAGGAGGCAGAGTACAGTGCAGCAGGTAAAGACTGGACAATTCTAGAACCTGAAATCTCTGAACAGGAGATAAGGGAAGCTCTATCTGTAGGTAAAAGCTAAAAACACCAGGTCCAGATGGGCTACCTATAGATATTATGCGAAATTACCATGAACTTTGAGTACCATGTCTTTATAAAATATATAAATACATTATAAAATCAGGTAAACTAATAAAAACATGGGTAGAAAATGTCGTAATACTTTTATTTAAAAAAGGGGACAAAGAAAATCTGAGCCATTACAGACCTATCAGTCTGCTAGATACTTCACAAAACATCTTTATGAGGATTCTACATAAGAGAATCATGGAATGGATATTTGTGAATAATATCATAGACGAAACACAGGCAGGTCTCATGCCGGGACACTCAACCATAGATAAGTGCTTTATTTTATCTCACTTAATATACAACTATATAAAGACAAAGAAACAAAAACTTTATTGCATTTTTTATAGATCTACGCATAGTATTTGATAGGGTAAGAAGGGGCAAATGATGGTATGTTTTGGAAGAATACAGCATCGATCCTGCCCTAATAAAGATAATAATTGCTCTGTACACAAATAATAAAACCTCAATAAGATATAATAAGTATGGAGACATCACAAAAAAACTTCAAATGAATATGGGATTGAGACAGGGTTGCATTTTTTTATCATTCCAATTTAATTTGTTTTCAAACAAAATACTAATGAAACTTTGTAACAAAGACTTCCATCTGCCTAGGGTAGGAGCTAGGGATTGTCCTCATTTAGCATACATGGATGATGTGGTTTTAATATCTACCAGTTATGTAGGCATTCAAAGGCATTTACAAAAATGTCAACACGAATGTGAGGAAAATGCACTAGATATCAACTATGATAAAATACATGATTTGTAATAAATATATGGTAAAACAGGGCAAGGACCTCAGACTGCTCTGCAACAGACATAAAATAGAAAGGGTCAACAATTTGTTATTTAGGAATAACATTTTCTTATAACCTGAAATGGAATGAACACAGAAAATTGATAAAACAAAGAATTGTAAGATTTATACCAGCAGTTGATGGATTCTCATATAAGTACAGAGATAATTCAGTTATTGGTTGTAATAGGGCTTTGAATTAAAAAGTTAGAAGTCAAATATTATACAGAGTAGAAATATGGGCACTGAGGGCTTAAATGCCCTAGAAACAGTTATGAACACATTTTATTGAAAAAATTGGGTCCCCCTTTGAGAGCTTCTTCAAATCTGGTCAAGGTAGAATTAGGGCAGCTAACAGTGAACTGTAATGCAGAACAAAGACAAGCTGTACTTTGGATAAAAACTTACAAAATGCCTGAAACCAGATTACCTAGGGCATGTTTGGATGAAGCCATCAAGTACATTAACATAGAGGATTGTTTATGATCGCTCATATACAACAAGGGTATTTTTCATTTGAGAGGTTTACATGGTAACTGGAGACTTGAGAGTGCAGCTAGAAGGTCTCATTACCCTCAAAGAAATCTCACGAATGAAAAACTCTTGTAACTGATGCCTGATCTTTATAGTGTATGGTCACTCATACTAAAACTGCACTTACCTATTTTTACACTTTTGTATGCAGTTTTCTCTTCATCTGTGCTGTTTCACTGCCGCGGCCCTTCCTGGCACATCACCAGTCACCCGATCGCACATGCACACCCAACTTCCATGCATGCGCACCCACCTTCTAGGTGTTATGCTGCACTAGCTAAGTAGCTAGTGCAGCACAACAGCTATGATGATGTAGCTAGTGCAGCATAACAACGCTGTTGGGAGTATGGATTTCTATGCTCAATAACTTTCTACCATACACTATAAAGAATTTTCCTTCCCCTGTATTAAGATAATTGATAAAGTAATAAAACCCTATGAGCTATTAAATTGTTTAACAGAAAGTATAATAATGCCTATAGAGGAAATAGAATTTAAAGTAAAAAAACAGAATTAAAGAAATACATATACAGAAAGAATTGAACTTAGGTAAAATAGCAAAATAAGTAATTGGCTTACAGACAACAAACATTTTTATTTGGCTCTTTATTTGGTCAAATTAACAAATAAATCCAAAAGGAGAACATTAACAAGATTCGGATTTGGATATCATGATAGCCAAATACTTAAGGGATTTTATGATAAAAATATTATGCAAACATGCAGATGTAAACAAGGGAAGGACAACCAATTATACCTGCTGTTATTTTGCCTGCTATATAATAAAGAAAGAAAACTCTATTTAGGGAATATTTTGAGTTCACTAAGTATGGACCTTAAATATCAATTAAGCACCCCTTAAGCTCAGACAATCCAGAAATTATGGAAAAGGTGATACAATTATGTAAAAAAATAGAACAGAAGAAGTTGAATTTGACTTAAATAGCAAGGGTTTTCAAGAAAGGTAGGATATAGTGCAATATAAACAGATTTAGCTAATAGAATTGTGCAATAAACAACTGAAGTTTACAAAATGACTAGCAAAATACTGTTTGGAATAGTAATGGTTTATATTAACAATGTATTGAATAATTTGATTTGTAATTTTTATTATTGTAATGTATGTATTATTGTTGTAACTATAGTGCTGTCTGATACATTTATAATGACAATTTCTAACTTGTCCATCAGAATAAAGAATTGAATTGAATTGTAGAGTAGCCCAGTTCTTATGTTCACAGCCCTACTGACTAGGTTAACATGTTCAGGATAGGATAGCAAACAGTCGAGGGTTATCCTGAGTTATTTGAAGCTGGTAACTTGATCCAATGGTAGGTGGTGCCTGTTGAGGATGCTCAGGCACCCCCCCCTTATGTTTATTTTATAGGTTGGCAAATAACATCACCTTAGTTTTTTGGAATTAATTATGAGTTTGTGGAGCACAAACCAGGACTCTCTTTTGGTGAAGCTCTTTTGAAGGGTGTTCTCCAGGGGAAGGGGGTCTGGGTGACTGGAAAAGATGACAGCATTATCTGCATAGAGGAGCAGATTGCTGGAGCAGGGTTGTGGAAGGGTGTTGAGGAAAAGGCTGAATAGAGGGGGACTGAGATTAGCACCTTAGGGGATGCCAGACCAAATGTGTAGGCTGGAGGAAAAAGTGTCAAGCATTTTGACATGCTGTGTTCTCTCACTTAGGTAACTGGTGAACCAGGAGGTGGCCTCCTAAGAGAGACTGGTGGCAGGGACAGCAGCTACTAGGAGGGCATGATTAACCTTATCAAAAGCTTTTGTAAGGTCAATGTAAATAGACCCTACGATGTGACAGTGGTAGAGAGCTTTATGGATAAAATCAATAAATTCAAGAAGGGCTGAGGTGGTGCTGTGCCCCTTCCTGAAGCCATGTTGCTGGTGGCATTGCAGATTGTTCTTGGTGAGGTAGTCAGCTGATCAGAAACAATGCTTTCCAAGGCCTTAGGCAGAGGGGGAGGATAGATATTGGGCGATAGTTCCTGTAGGAGGCCCAATCACCACTCTTGTAGACTGGAGTCACTACCGCAGCTTTCCACTGTTGGGGGAATTGTCCTAGACAGAAGGACAGATTCAGTAATTTGGTGATGGGGGATATGAGGACATCAAATGCAAGGTGTAATAGCTTGAGGTCCAGAGTATCACTACTGAATCTGGATTATTTTTTTTTTGTTAGTTATTTAACCAGGACTAGCACACAGAGCTGAAAGCTTTTTTACAGGTGTGACCTGGGAGCACAGGGAAGTTAAGTGACTTGCTCAGGGTCACACAGTATGCAAGTGGAAGCTGTGGGGCTCAAACCCAGGTCTGGTCTGCTGGATGTCACCAGATTTGCAGCTCAGAGCCTTAAACCACTGCACTATACTGCCTTTCTCAAGAACTTGCTGAATGTACTTTTTGGCTTCAGGCGGGGAGACAATCCGGAAATGGAAAGGGGTGGGGGTAGAAGTGTGACCAAGATTCAGATTTAAGCCAGATGAATAAGGAGGTTTAGAGAAGAAGTCGGGGGGAGGACACAGCTAAGGTCTGTAAAGATGGTGCTAAAGGTGTCAGCCATGAGCTGGGGGTCTTGGGTTATTAAACCATTAGGGTAGCCTATGACAATAGTGAATGAGATTGAGTGCTTTCAAAAAGGGTGACTCAATCATGTTGCCTGTCTACAGGGCTACCAGGCAGGGAGGATGACTGGATGGCGGGGGTCTGTGAATATAACAACAGGATATTGATATAGGTATACGCGCTCGGGGAGGGGGGAAATGAGCACACCCTGCGACAGGCAGAAGGGGAGGGAGGGTTTGTGAGGAGTAGTACAGTGGTGGGCTGCTGAACTGGCCCTGTGGCGTGGTTGGTGGGTGGCAGGCTAGGGTTGCAAGGGTGCTGGGTTCGGTTCCTGGTGCATGCTCATTTTGTTGCGTGTGGCCATTTTTTGCCTTTTTCTGCTTTTGCACCCCCCCCGACATTCACCCCCCTGGAGTTGAGAATCCTTTAGTAGGGGGTATGGGGTGTGGGGTGATCAGCTCCCCACATAAAAGGCAGCCCTTTGCATAGCTGGGAGTGTACATTGCGAGGTGGTTTGGTGATGTACACTGCCTTTAAGCGATTGCCTTTCCATGATTGCTATCACTTGAACCCACCATTAGTATTTAACATGGACAGTGGGGAGAAGCGTTGAGTTTACCAGTGAGATCTTTTAAGTCATCCCAGAATTTCTTCCAATTCCCCCAGGTGGAGGGAAGGCTATCTTTGAATTGGGCCACTTCAGCAAGGCTAGTCTCGCAGGTGCAGACGATCCTGTCAGTCTTGTACCTCTGCCAGTCTATAGGACTGCCTGAATCTGATGTCACAACTTTTTCAGCATGTCATAATAAACTTGACTAATTTTTGGATTGCCTGATATTACCTGATGACCTCCTTTTTGTCCTTTTAGACTGAGCAAATTTTTGGATTGTCTGAATCTGATGGCACACTTTTTTCAGCACATCCTAATGGACTGAGAAAATTTTGGGAGTGTCTGAGCCTGATGGCGCAGTTCTTGAAGCATGTCTTATTGGACTTGGCTAATTGGTGGATTGCCTGACATTACCTGATGGCACACTTTTTTGTCCTCTCAGACTGAGCTAATTTTTGTATTGCCTGAGTCTGATGGTACAATTATGGACATACGAACATACAAATTTGCCAGCAGAAACAAACCACCCGGTCTATCAGTGTCTTCCCGAGTGTGCAGCTAGCCCCCTAGAGTGCAGCGGCCTCAACCCACTCCTCATCTATCATTCCCATGATGGCCTCAGCCCCTCCACCCACACCCTCTCTCGTGCTCTGTCCCACGCCATCTTAAAACTTCCAACTGGCTTACATGATATCACTCCCTCTAGTAGAGCGTTACGTTTAGACACCACCATCTCCGTGAAGTAGTGCCTCCTCATCTCCCTCCTAAATCTCCTGCCTTCTAATCTTAATCCATGCTCCCTTGTGTCCCTACCCTTCCTCAGTTTAAACACCCCTTCAGTGCTAGCTTTGTTTATCCCCCTCAAATACTTGGACGTTTCAATCATATCCTCCATCCCTCCTTTCCTACAGTGTGTACATGTTCAGCTCATTCAGTTTGTCCTTGTAGGCATTACGCTCCATCCCCTGTAACATTTTTTTGCCCTCCATTGCACACCTTCCAGTAAATTAATAGCCCTTTTCAGATATGGTCACCAGTACTGCACACAGTACCCCAAGTGCGGCCTGACCACAGATCAGTAGATGGGCAGGATCACCTCATTATGCCTCGAAGAGAAACCCCTTGTGATACACTCCCTTCCCCACTTTATCTTCACTATATGATCTCTGCACTTCCCTTTTTCCCTGACATATCTAAAAAAATCCTACTCCCTTCCCTTGATGATGTGTGCTAACCTTAGCTCCCTGGAGGCCTTGGATACTCTCACTTGCTTAGTCACCTCCTTGGACCAACTCACATAAGCCTCCCTGTCCTCTTCCTTCCCTGTTCTCCTGAATTTCTGGTACACAGCTCTCTTCGTCCTCACCCCCTCCAACACTTCTCTGTTCAGCCAGCATGGTTTCCTAGCTCTGCACTTCTTGCTTCTAGTCCTGGTATAAGCTTCTGCAGCCTCTGTTAGCCCAGTTTTAATAATTTTCTGCCTTTGCTGTGTATCCATCTCTGGTCTAATACCCTGAAGTCTCCCTTGCAGTATTTCTCTCATCCTCCCAAAGTCTGCCCTTCCCAAATCCACCACCGTTGTTACTGTGCCTCCAGACTCCCTGCTCAACTTGAGAGTGAACCACACTGTTTGGTGATCACTACCAGCTAGTGGATCTTCTACATTTTTTTTCCCTCACTGCTTCCCCATTAGACAGCCCCAAGTCCACTGTGAAACATAGTTGTGTTGGTCCACTGACCAGTTGTGTCAGGACATCATTCTGAATCACATCCAGGAGCATCTGCTCCCTGGCCCTGGAGGTGGCAGGGGTGCTCCAATGTACCCCCGGCAGATTAAAATCCTCCGCAATCACCACACTCCCCATTCTATACACCCTCCTTATTTGCTCTGCTAATTCCCTGTCCAGTTCCACTGATTGGGCTGGTGGTCTGTACACCACCCCCAGCCTCAGCTTTCTACCCTTGGAGTCCAGAAGCTGCATCCATAGTGCCTCTGTCCTCCCTTCCTTCCCCTCATCCCTCGTACATCTGATTCTTTCCCTCAGATAGAGTGCTACTCCACCCCCTCTCCCAACCCCTCTGTCTTTCCTGTAAATGTTATACCCTGGGATTGCCCAGATCCCAGTCATGGTACTGGGTGGCCCAAGTCTCAGTCACTGCAGTGACATCCACACTCCCTTCCACAAGGAGTGCCTGAAGCTCCACCGTTTTATTATCCAGGCTCCTTGCATTTAGGGAGACCACCTTCCACCCTTTCCCATCTGTCATCCCCGCAGCTCCTTGGTCTGCCCCCCCTCCTCTCAGTGGTCCCCTTCCCTTACCCTCTACGTTATCATGGGGGGGACAGTGCATTTTGCACTCCAACCTGGTGACCCTGCATGCTAGCTATGCACTCACCTCCCCCCTACCTAGATTAAATATCCCCTTGAAACAATATAATCTTCTAATCTGCTCTTTGATACCCCCTTACCTGCCCCATTCAGGTGTAAACCATCCCTTGCATATAGTTCTCTGTTAGTCAACGTATCTCCCCATCCTCCTACCAAGCCATTCCTTTGTGCTTTACACCACTCTCTCAGCCAGGATTTGAACTCCACTATCCTTTCCTTTCTTGCCCTGCTCACCCTTGGGACTGGTAGCACCTCTAAGAATGCCACTGATCTCCTTATTTCCAAGCATAACTTCCCCAGTTCCTCAAACCTGTCCTGTACCAACTCCACCATGCATCACCCCAGGTCATTTGTGTCCACATGTACCACCATGTGAGGTTCCTACCATCCACCCAACACACTTCTTCAGAGCCTGCACTGCCCTGTCTGCTGTCAGACCCGGTACAGGTTATACCCAAATCTGACTGAGTCTTTCACCTCTTCCCCACCTGATCCCTTTCAGCACAGAATCTCCTATTAGTATAACTCCCCCCTTCCACACTCCCCTTCAGGCTGCACCCTCCCCCACCACCCTTCTCATGGCCTTTGTTCCTTCCCTGTCCCTTAATTTCTGGAGCTGTTCTCCTTTCTTCTTCTCCTCCCCTCTTGTCCAGCCTCCTGTCCACACTTGCACCCTCTCTCCTAAGCATCCATTCTCCCCCTGTGATCTGTCCCATCCCCTATGCACCATGTCCCCTTCCTCCTGGGTGCTCCCTCCTGCCATTGCCATGGCATTGTACCCCCTCCCTGATGTAGCAATGTCCTCCTCTGTAGTGCTGTCCCCTGTGCCCCCCTCTTCCCCTCTCCCAAGCATCTCACTCCCCCTTCTACTTCAGTTGCCAGTACCTCATACCTGATGCATGACCCAGTTCCCACCCCATCCCCCACTGTGTCTTTACTCCTGCTGTATAATTCTCCTTGGCATCCTCACCCTCCCCTTGTGCCTTTCTATCCCCACCTTCTCTGATCATGTTCCTCTAACTCCCTATCTCCACCTCCATCCACTGGATCTCTGCCTGTAGGTCTCTTATCCTTCAGTATATGGGACACTCCTGTAGTCTCCATAATGTGCCCACCCAGAGTGCCTACCCACAACCATTGCAGATTACTAGCCTGTCCCCCTCATCCTTCTTCTGCCTCCACTCCTCTGGAGCCTGGCCCCTTCCCTCTCACCCTCACCACCTCCATCCTGATGACCACAACCCCTCCTCCTCCTATGCCCCCCTGGTGTCCACATCTCCTGTCCTGTGCCCCACTCCCTATCTCTGTCACTGTACTCAAGCACAAAATGTACCATGCCTTCCTTTGACTATCCAGTGCTGCTCAGAGCATCAATGTGCATACTGACTTCTCTTCCCTAAACCTCTGCCAGTCCTATCTGCACATAATATTAAAAAAAATGTTTAAACCCTAAAATCCAACTAGTAAAATATTCAGTGACTGAACCTTCCACCATCAGGCTGTTAGCTTTTGGAGTTGGTGCATATGGGCAGTTTGCAGTCCCCAAGCTCCTCCCTTACAGCCTTCAAGCCCAATCCTCCATGGCTTTCCAATATTCAAGAAAGGCTGCTGGAGGGGGTGAGTGGGAGGGCTTTTACTCCAGCCAGGAACAGTCCTCCTGAAAATCAGTTACAGAGTTTAAATAAAGCTTTACGCTGCTCCCAAATCAACAACAAAACTCACCTTCCTCCCTTTCTCCACAACAAGCAGAATGAGCAGGCAAAATGGCAGAGTGAATCTTTAAATAGAGTTTCAAACTAAATTCCAAACAAACCTGATTGGCTGCTCTGTCTGTGGGCAAGGAATCCCTTCCCCCAGTCAGCCAGGAACAGTTCTCCTGATAATCAGTTACAGAGTTTAAATACAGCTTTAAACTGCTCCAAAACCAACAGCAAACTCACAAAAAATCAATTACAGAGTTAAATAAAGATTTAAGATAATCGAAACCCCATAGCAAACTCACAAAAAATAAGTTACAGAGTTACATAAAGATATGAACAAATCCCAAATCAACAACAAAACTCGCTCTCCTCCCTTTCCCCACAATAAACATAATGAACAGGTAAAATGGCCCTGTAAATATTTAAATAGAGTTTCAAACTGAATTCTAAACAAACCTGATTGGCTGATCTGGCTCTGGGCAAAGATCCCTTTCCCCCAGTCAGCCAACAACAATCCTTCTGAAAATCAGTTACAGAGTTTAAATAAAGCTTTAAACTGCTCCCAAACCAACAGCAAAATCACAAAAAATCAGTTGCAGAGTGAAATAAAGATTGAAGCTAATCCCAACCCTACAGCATGCTCACAAAAAATCAGTTACAGAGTTAAATAAAGTTTTACGCTAATCCCACATCAACAGAAAAACTCACCCTCCTCCCTTTCCCCACAACAAGCAGAATTTTTACAACATGTCTTAATGGACTTCTCTAATTTTTGAATTGCCTGAACCTGATTGTGCTACTCATTTCTCCTCTCATTAGCTGTAGCTCTCTTAATTTGTTGTTCAATTATGTGCTTAAAAATGAAGGTCTGGACTCCTAAGAACATGCAGTTATATTTTGGTAGGGGTCCCCTAAATGTGTCATCAGTTTTGGTGGGTGGAGGGAACACCATGCCATAGAAAATAACTGCATGTGTCTCAATACAGCAGAGAGGGAGCTAGTGCAACAATGGCAACAGATATGTCTACTGAATAGGAATGGGAATGTGATCCCCCCTGAGGTCAGGCAGGTAAGTTTATACCACTACAGAGGCAAGCAACAGAGATTAACTGCATGTCTACCATGTACAGTACCTGTATTCAATTGACCAACACAGCAGTACCATAAGTGCACAGTTTCCATTTCCTGAAATGCTGTTACAATTCCATGTGTGTGTCATAGATCTCAGTAATATTTTATGAAATTATATATCAGATTTTCAGTTTTCCTTGCATTTTATAAAATATTCTTATTCAAATCAGAACTACTCAGAACTTATCAGGACTTTGGCCTTGATCCTGATCCTGATAGTAAGGGTCAGGACTTTTTTCAGGTCCATCAGTCCCTATTCTGGGGGTAGCATTTCTAAATGATTTTCTCCCTTCAAGTTGTGGATGAGACAAAAAAGTCAGGAGGTCACATTTGATTGCACTGAAATTTGAATTTATGGTATGGTATGGTATGGTATGGTATGGTATGGTATGGTATGGTACACAGAAACAATTTTATTTTTCAACAGGTTTTGATTATTATGGCAAATCCCTATTTTAAGGTCATTTTGAAGAATAGCAAAAGCCGAATAAATTCAACAGTAATCAGTTCTCACTACAGACAAGTTCAGCCATGACAAATATACCAATACATAATGCCTTTGTGCCAGTACTTTAAAATGTTAAAACAATAATTTTTAAAAACTGGGTCTATATATGATCTATAAAATTCAAATTGTATGCTGACATCTAGTTCTTGGCTATTAGCTGTAGAAATACTTTTGGATGTTAAGGACATTCATGATTTGAATGGCACTGAGTTCCAGGACTTTGGAATATTACACTGGATCATTAACTAACATATTATGTCTGATCCATGGCACATGTAGACCTTGCGATTGGACCTGTGTTAGGAAGAATGAATGGTTTGAGTCAATCAGAATTTTTTTTTTTATTAAATGTGCAACTTTATTATTTTTGATTAAGTAATATACAGTACTCAATCATTTTTTCCCTCCAAATGTCAAAGGAGTCACAGTGTTTATTATAAAAGCAAAACCAGACAAATCTGGCCAGAAATTATATTTGACATTTGCAGTGTCTTCTTGTCTACATGTCTTTAGTGATACCTGCTGATGCAAGAAGCACAAGGCTGACAAGTTGCAAAAAATAGGCAATACGTGTATCTATAAAGGCAAAGTTTACAAGTAGATCATAAAGCATTATATTATAGAATGATTTAGAAGACACTGTTTAGACCACATGTGAAATGCTGCTGTCATGTTGGGGTGCCCTCTACTGAAGTGGTATAGAGAAACTAGAAAAGATCCAATGGAAAGCAGCAATGATGGTTTTTGGAAAATTAGGTTATAATGAGAGATAAGAGAAGCTTTCACAGTGGAAGGAATAAGACTGTAGCATTGTTGCAGTATTTTAGTGCAGAAAGGTGGAGAAGGTGTGGAAATGTCTGTAATTCCAACAGAGAAATAAAGGAGGGTGGATTTCCCAAAGCATGTATACAGGAACATATATGTATTGCACACATACCGAAAATGAGATGGCATACCTAAGTACATTAATACATATATTCAAGTGCTAAAAGCAAGAAAAGTGCTCATACAAATAAAAGTCAGTTGGTACAGACAACACTTACTATGGATGACAAACTTCCGTTGTGTGTTTGATAGATTGCACATCTTCTTCTTTATGGGGCAGAGTTTGGCAGAGAAAGCCTCACTTAACTCTTGCTGTGCTGTGGACTGATATATCAGTCCATAATTCCTATACATTGCAATTCTGTTGGCAACCCAAGTGTTAAATAGCCAAGATTAGCAAGAATCATGAATCTATCACTTAATGCTACAAAGCTGACAGTTGTGTAAAGTAACAATTACAGCACGTGGATTCCCAGTTTTAAGTGACCAATTTTAACTATTCAGGCTCTTGAGTGTGTGAGTTCCTTTTCAGCTTTGTTGATATTTTTTGAATGTGGCACACCTTGAAATTTGCAATACTGGGGTTCTTTTGTCTACTGCATTATAATACTTTCTAAATGTAGCAGCCTGCATAGGTGTTATTTGCTAAACTACAGCTGAAACATTTAGACATGATTTATGGTAGCATAGATACAAGCTGAAGTGTATCTGCCATTGTAATACTATGTTGCCCTAACAAAACATTGTCCAGCCAACTAAGTCTTTTGACCCATGCATTCTCTTATGAATACAAGACAATATTCCAGGGTCCCCTGTGTCTGCCCCTGGAAATTTGCAAGGCAGATGGAGAGCTTAGAAAATCCAGCTCAGAGACACAGCGATATAACTGCTAAACAGAAGTGGATTATCATGACCAACACACAATCTTCTTTTATCTCTGAGCCATGTTCTGACTAGGAATGTTCAAATCCCATATTGCCCCTCATCCAGGACAAGCACATTTTCTTGAAGGACAAATACAGAGACATGATCTCATTGTAATGAATGAGGGGCAAGTGCAAATTCAGCTATGTCCTCAAAGTTTTTGCTTTGTTTTGTTTTCTTGTTGAAAGGTCCACATAATATGAATTCATGGCTAATTTCATCACCTTGTAACATAAAGTTAATCTGTTTAAGCCATGTCATCATCATTAACCTCCTGTCTGCGTACCTAAGGGTTCATGATTATGATTATGTTTATGACACTACTATGTTATATTCTCTTTAATTTTTATAATTCCTGTATATATTGATGGAAAGGGGACAACAATCTTTTAAAGCCCTGTTCATTAGCTATTTTTATATAGTGTATTTTTTCTAGTTTCATTATATTGGTTAGTAAACTAATCCATATTTCATAAACAGGGGCACCACATCCTTCCACTTCAGTAGTATACATTTCTTAGCTAGGCACATTGCAATAGTTAAGCACTTTTTGGGGTATTGATCAATGTATGCATTATTATTGTTTTGTGCCAATAATGTGAGAAGAGGAGAAAATAATTTGCATAATAAACTGCCTTCTGCCTTGCCATGACTGTATTTGTATCTAACTATTGGTACCAAGTTCCTTACCTTGTATAATGCAATTTGTGCTAAGTCTTGCTTTGTTTATAATGTACTTGACATTGTTTCTTCTTCACTTCTTTGTAACCTCCCGAGTCATACCAGAAAATAATCATGTCTGTAGCTAGTGTACCTACCCAGTAAACAAAAATAAAATAAAAAAAAAATCATTTTAAGGACTGTCTCTAGAGTATTAATGATTTTTGACCAGAAGTTATTTAAGTATGGGCATTCATGAATAAGATGTATATAAAGTGCCTGTTGAATGAATGCATCTTGGGCAGTTTTCTGGTAAAATATTTTTATTTTATGTAATTTGTAAGGAGTGTAGTATGTTCTATGAAGAATATTATATTGAATTTGTTGTAATTTGTTGGATTTAACATTAGTTAAAGGGGTCTCTAATCTCTCATTCCATAAGCTATCAGAAATGTCAATACTCAAATCTCTTGTCCAAATGTCCTTAAGTTGTTCGATATGTTTTAAATTATAATCTTGAAGAGTAGTGTATAGAGTGGAGATTCTTTTTTTTCTTTTTGATGTAGCAAAGTATCTAGCAGTGGTGTAGTTTTTAACATGAAGTTACTATTAATTTTATTAATAAAGTTTCTGACTGGTTAGTATCTAAAAAAGTGATTTTTAGGAGTTTGGTATTGTGTCTGTAAATGAGCAAATGTTTTAAGTTTATAAGTATCAAATAATTGCAAATTCAACTAAGCCAAGATCCTGCCATTTTTTTAAAGTCTGGTTCATTGATTGATGGTGGGATGGCATAATTATTATAGATTGGGGTATACAGTGTAATGGGGATTTTATTTTTATTATATTATGTAGTTCATACCAAGAGTATATGATCATATAGCTAGGGATATTAACTTTGTTATAGTTATTCTTGTTTTTATAGAAGCTTGAAAATAATAGGTTTCTTAATGAACTGTATGCATACATTGGTTGTTCCATTTCTACTGTCGGGGACTTTTCTGATCTTAACCAATTCCATATTAAAGTAGTTTGAGCTACTAGATAATATCGATAGAAGTCAGGTAACGCTAATCCTCCTTTATTTTTTGGCATAATCAGACATATCCTAAAAGTTTTGATTTGAACACACCTGATTCTGGTGTATCATAGTTGGATTAACAAGAAAAAAATAAGGACTAGTGGCGTATATACATGGTTTATAGGAATGTGATTGATTAGTATTTAAAAAGATGTTAGCAATATGCTCATAGAATTTTTTTGTAAGTCATTTAACCAAGATAGCCATTAATGCAACTTCATGTTATAGGGAAACCCAAGGAAAGGTGGCACCAACAAACAGTACAGAGATAAAACAATGTAAGACATACTTAAAGTGTTGCATTATAATAAGTGCAAAATACAAACAGATAATGCAAAAAGGCAAAGTTTCAAGCATACCCCTTTCTGTTATAACTTTTTTTTAAAAGTTATGTACTTATACTTTACTTTTTGACTTTTTCATGATAAATTAAAAAAAAATTAGTGGAAGAAAGATGGTATAACGGAAGAGACTAAGCAACTTATTCATTTTAAAAGTTTCAGCATTTGGAATTTTTAACCAGGAGAAAGCATACTGAGCTGAACAAGTCTGTTTCCAGAAGTATTCTGGGTTCAGGGGTACAGGATTTACAGAAGAAATGCCATGCTCAGCAGCTTACCAAAACAGAATTAAAAATAGTTATTTTCAGTTGGCCTCAGTGAGACATTGTTTTCTTAGTTGCAGTTATGTATTTTGAAACTGAAAGGAAACTAGTCATCTTTCTCTGGTCTATTCCAACCATTTTGTTATGGCTTACCACTGCAAACTAAAAAAGAATTACCTTGTATTTACCATCAATGATGGTAATTAAGAATGTTTTTTAGGCTATTCCTCAAGTATTTATCAAGATGGCGGTCATGCTGGGCCTGTCGTCATTAGTAGCAGCATTATTGTTCAGTTTTAGTTTTATTTTTGCATTTATTTACTGTGTTTTATTTCCTTATTTCCTTATTTATTTTGTTTGTTCATTCGTAAATTTATTTGTTATTATAGTTAGTTTACTTAGTGGCAGTTAGTTAGGGTAGTATAGTGAGCCAGTAAATGTAGGAAAGAATCTGCGGGATTATTAGTTAAGAGAAAGTAATCAGAGTCACTAATTTTTCTTCCAAGATCTCCGTTTCTCTAGTGCTGTAAATTTAAATAGCTAGAGCATAAGTAATTTTTTCTTCCACAAAGCAGTCCAACCTGCCAGTTGTGTCCTTAAGTGTTGAGCCTTGTGAGTTTTCTGGAACATCTGCACTGGTGGTGGGTTTGAGTGGAGAAGAGGTCCTGAATGGCCCAAAGAGGAACTACTACAAGGGGTCAAATTAACTGGAACATCACTCGAGGAGTTGCTGTGGCTGGACTCTTGCCAGAATATTGGCAGCCTTTTCTGGTGGTGGATTTTGTGTGTGTTGGGAGCCCCTGAGTTATAATTGGGGCTAGTAAGTGTTTGGAGACCTGAGGGGTTACTGTAGTTGGGGAGATCTGCTCTGGACAGCCCTGGGAGTTGGCCATTGAAGTGCTGGGTCCATGGCAGGAGACACCAGTGTCGTGCCTGCTAGAGGGCTGGCAAATTGCTGCTGGAGTTTCCTAGGCTCCTCAGGGGAAAACTGCTGGGTCATCTCTGAGCTGGGAACCGTACCTATGGGTATGACTGATTGGGGTGGCTGCCTCTTGGGGCATGCACTGGGGGGGATCTGCTCCCTGTTTTCCCTGGTGAACACTCCCGCCTGCTAAATGTCCATACCCACAATGGCTATGGAGGTGGCTATCACCTGGTAGGGGCCATATACAGTAATCAGATTGCTGTGAGAACACTGGAAGAGAAGCCAATGAAGAAATTCTGAGAAAAGTTACATCAAATCTGGAAATGGGATTTACTTGAAGGATTTAAACCCATAACTGGTCAGACATTTCTTTATCTGGACCTATTATATTGTATGGTTTCAGGCAGTGAGAGTACCAATATAATTTGGAATGCTTAAAAAAAATTCTGTCTGCTTATTACTAGGACTGAAGTGAGAGTCAGACTTGGCTTGAGTTTTATTATGGTTCATAAATCCCAAAGGAGGTGGGAGCTCTGATGAATTGCACATAATACAATTTCAGAGAATCAAGTGACTTTCTCTTTGTTTCAGTAAGCCTACATTCTGCCAGAAGATCTTATTTATTTTACATTATTGGTTTTGCTTTTGTTGTTTTGGCTCTTATTGTTTTGTAAGAGTTTATGGTTGTTTGTGTGGGGGTTTGTAGGTGTATGAGAATAAGTGTGTGGTCATTTGTGTGAGTGCGTGATTTTTGTCTTAATTGGTAGCTGCTGATTGTGGGTGACCAGCAGGATGTATTGGTAGAAGACTTCGGAGGATGGTCGCTACTCCTCCGCTAAGCTATGGGCCCTCTGCCCTTTCAATTGCCCACCACTACTGGGGGATGTGTATAGGTGTTGTCTCACCTTGGGTATAGTGAGAGAGCTTTGGAGGGCATGAACCTGGCAGGGGAATGGAGCAGGGTGGATGAATTGGGGTTGTGAGTTCAAGGAGGTGCCCTTGGGTGAAATGGGTCCAGGAGAGGGGTCCACCCTGCCTGGCTCCCATACGCAAGGGTTCCACTTTGTGTGGGCAAATGATGCGGTCGACCTTGACTGCTCATCCAGCCTGGGTGGTGTTGTGCAACACTAGGTTGATTAGGAACAAGACAGCAGTAATTGCTGATCTTGTTGGAACATCTGACCTGGCATGTATCACCGAGACCTGGCTGAATGAGAATGTAGGTCCCATTTTGGATTCAGTGGTTCCAGCCTGGTACTCGGTGATACACCACCTGAGGTTAGATCATAGGGGCAGGGGTAGCCTTTTGTTTTAAGATGGAACTGGGCCTTTTAGATGTGCCAGTTGGGGTCACTAGATCCTTCAAGTGTATCATAGGTGCAGGTGTGGGTTGTAGGATACTTCTCATTTACCATCCACCAGGGAGTGAGAAGGACTTCAGACTTCATCGTCGAAATGGTGCTGTAGTCCCCCAGGTGGTTGGTGCTGGGGGACTTCAATGCCTGAGTCGATGATGAACTCTCGCATTTTGGACAAGACTTCCTCTAAATGATAAGTTAATTGGGCTTCACACAGGTGATTACCTCTGCAACCCACTCTTGAGGTCATTCGTTGGGCCTGGTGTTTCTACTGGGGATGGAGATATCCGACATGGTGGTGGAACCCATTGGATGGTCTGATTACCACACTATAGGGTTCAGTTTTGTGACCCCCTCAATAGTCCTGCCCCTACGGAGATGGTCCAGTACCGTCCTTTGCAGGGTTTGACCCCTGATGGTCTTATGGATTTTTATGGACCTATCAGGGAGTTTGAGTGTGAGCTGGGACCCAGCAGAGCTACTGTTAGCCTATAATAAGGCAGTGGTGGCTGCCCTGGATTCCCTGGCTCCAGTCTGAGTTCACCCTCTCACACTTTGCTCTTGGTCCCCATGGTTTGATGGAATTTTGAGGAAGATGAGGAGAATGTGGAGAAGGTTGGAGTGATGCTGGTGGAAATCTGGCCTGTTTGATGACAGACTTAGATTGATGTCCCATTTATAAGGACTATCAATCCATGGTCTCCTGTAAGAAGGCAGAGTTCCTGTCCAGGGAGATTGCGACTGTGCAATATCGACCAGCTCAGCTCATCTGGACTGTGGACAGGTTGTGCAATTTCACAGTTGAAGTGTGATGAGTTAACTCAGTTTTTTCACAGACAAGGTTGGCATTATTAGGTCAGAGATCTGCACAGCTCACTCAAATGGGCAGAGTGGAGATTGGTGTGAGATTACAGCCACCCAGTAAGTCTGGTTTGATTTTTATCAGTTGGTGATCGGGAATGTTGTGAAGATTGTCCAGGGCTTGCGACCGACATACTGTAGTTTGGACCCAGGTCCAACACACCTCCTGGTGGAGTGTGTGGAGGTAATCAGACCAGTCCTTGCGAAGAATGTTGGGCATTCGTTAGAGATCAGGGTGTTTTCAGACACCATGAAGGAGGTAGTGGTCCACCCTCTTCAAAAGAAACCTTCTCTCAATCCTGACTGCCTTGCAAACTACAAGCCTGTCTCAAACCTGTCTTTTGTGGCAAGGTTATTGAGAAGGCAGTCATGTTGCAGCTTGAGGAGCATCTTACCACCCATGATAACTTCAATCCTCTCCAGTCCAATTTCAGGAAGATGCATAGTACTGAGACAACATTGGTTCGGGTGCTTAACAATCTCCTGATAGCAAGAGATCAGAGAAGTCATTCCATCTTTGACATTGTGGATCATGAGGTGTTGCTTGAGTGCCTGCGGCTATTCTGTGAGCTATCTTGTATGGTCCTCAGATGGTTTCAGTCTTTAATCGCAGGCAGGGTACAGAGAGTGGAGTTGTTTTTTTTTTCCTCGGCCCCTCACCACCTGCTATGCAGGGTGCTGCAGGGCTCAGTGCTTTCACCCATGTTGTTTGTGGTGTTTATGCTTCTGTTGGGAGACATTATTAGGCAGTATGGGCTGAGTTTTTACTGCTATGCAGATGATACTCAGCTGTACATGTCCTTTGCACCTGAGCATAACGACTCTATCTCGACTTTTAACAACTGCCTTTCTGAGATTCAGGGTTGGATGAGTGCCAACTGCCTCAGGTTGAATCTGGATAAGACTGAGGTGTTGGTTGTGGACCCAAGTCATCAGGTTGAGGGTTGAGTGCCTGGGCAACACTCCGGTCTTTGGCTGTGGGGTAACAAGCTACTAGTCTCTGACTGGGAGTGGAATCTGGGTGTTCTTCTTGATGATGAATTGACACTGAAATCTCAGGTGTCTGCCATCATCAAGACCTCATTTTACCATCTGAGGAACATCACTCAAATAAAGCACCTTGTCCTGCCTGATGATCTTCTGACGTTGGTCCACTCCTTTGTGACCTCATGCCTTGATTACTGCAATGCGAGGTCACAAAGGAGTGGACCAATGTCAGAAGGCTTATCCAGACAAATCTTGAGAAGCCAGTCAACAACCAAGCATCCTCATTCTGCACCAGCTGCAGGTGGTGAAGGTCCACCCCCTTGCAATGAAAGCTCTACGATGCTTGGTTGTTGACTGGCTTGTCAGGATTTGTCATATCACACCTGTGTTCTGTGGCCTGCATTGGCTGCTGGTATGGTGGAGGATTACCTTCAAGACTGGACTATTGAGCTATAAAACACTATACAGATAGAGACCTCATTATCTGCAAAACCTCCTTTGTCCCTATTGCCCCCTTTGCCCTCTCCTCTCTGCCAATGAGGGATTGCTAGAGATTCTCAGGGTCCATTTGACTACTTCTGGAGCTAGATAGTTTGCTTTTGCAGCCCCGACCGTGTGGAAATCTCTGCCTCATCGGATTAGAGAATGCCCATCCATAAAGGCCTTTAAATCTGCTCTAAAATCTTATTTATTTGACTTTGCATTTTCTGACACCTGAATATCTGTTGTCTGTATGATTTGCTTTTATCAATTTTATTTATTTGTCTTGATTCATTCTGTTTGTTTTTATTGCTTTTATTGATGTTTTTATGGATGATGTACAATGCTATGGTCTATTTGGAATAGCGTTTTATAAATAAACTTTGCTTTGCTTTTTGCTTTGCTTTGCTACATATATTTATATTTTAGAACACTCTGAACCAGTTTGCTCAGAAATTAAACAGACGTGTTCCTGACAACCAACTCACATCACTGGGACACATCAGAAAGACTTATACGAGTAGCTGTAGCTATGAACGACTGTGAAATGCAGAGCATGTCCCTTTAAATCACTGCACCGGGGCAATCATTGGCTTCTCATGATATCAAAATGGTAGGATGCCCACTGTCCACCTTGCTGTTTGCAGATAATCTTTTTCTTGATATTTAAAGCACAATACAGTAACTCTGTGCAGATAATCATAAAGTTTAAATGGTAACCATGAAAACAATACAATATCTCAATCAAAGCACATACAATGAATACAATTATAAATTCATGCACCTAAAAAGTATAAAGGTACCAATTATACACATATATGTAACATAAGAAGTCTGCACAGACAGTCAAACAACAATAAAATCTTAACATACAGTATATACAGGCTGAGATATTCAAAGGGGTTGCAGCAGGCGCAACTTAGTCGCACCAGTGCAACCCCAGAAAGGCACTCCTGGGCAATATTTAAAAGGGGGAATTGCACAGCACAATTCATGATGCGCCACGGTGCAAAGGTAATGTATGAGGCACATCTCCAGGGGACATGCCCATGCATATGCTGTACATCCTGATATTCAGCCTGGGATGTGTGGTGCATCTGCCAGCACATCCCAGAGATGTGCAGCATACCAGGGCACTAAGTTGAGCATGTAAAAAATGTTGCAGCTGCTAGCCACCCACAGGCAAGCTGCCATATTGCATGGGTGGCTAACTCTCAAAACACCATACATAAGCACTCAAATCAGTCCCTGGTAGTCCACTGGCACCCCCACCCCACCCATAATCCTGATCACTGTAGACATGTGTGTATTAACATCCCTCGTAGTCTAGTGGTTCCCCCCTCCCCTCCCATAGCTCTGATTGCTCGTACTATAGTAGAAATTATTTCCCTGGTAGTCTAGCGGCACCCCTTCCCTCCCATAGCTCCAATCACCCATACTGTTGTAGAAATACTTTCCCTGGTAGTCTAGTGGCCCCATCTCCCATCCCATACCTATGATCATCTGACATAAATATGTAGGCACATCTCTGGTGGTACCCCCCCACTGCTCCATCCACACAGGACCCCCAGCCCACTCAGCACCCTCTGGTCATCAGCGGGCAGCAAACCCACCTGCATACCTCTGTGGCTGCCCACCGAATGACAGCTTACAGTATCTGCTGCAAGCCCATTGTTCCACACTGTGGGGAGGGGCGTGCTGGGTGCACTGAGGGTCCTGTGTGGGTGGGGAGATGGGGGGGACCACTGGACCACCAGGGATGTGCTAACATATTTATTTTGGGTGATCAGAGGTACGGGATGGAAGGGGGGCATTAGACTACCAGGGAAAGAGCAATTCATCATTTTGTTTGTGATCACAGGGAAGGGGGGGTCCACTAGACCACTAAGAAAAGTATTTCTACAACAGAATGGGCTATCACAGCTATGGGTGGGGAGTGGGGGTACTGCTAGACCACCAAGGAAATTAGTTGCATGACACTACAGACATTTGGAGCTACGGGAGGGGAGGGGGAAACCTCTGGACCTTCACTGACAGCACCGCATGGTGTGCAGGGCACCAGGTGCATTTTGCTGGCCAGCCATTCACAACTCATGCAAATGGAGCCATAATGATATGTAAATGGTCCCATTTGTGCCTTGCATGCATAGTGGCCACATTTGCATATCCTGGTCTGAATATCTTGAATGTGCGCTCAGTGCATCTCCAGTTGCACTGGCGCATTCCCATTCCAGGTATGCAGGCCTGTCTGAGGGATGAGCCGGCGCATTGCATTTGCACCATGCGCATTCTTTGGTATATTCAGAAGAGATGCGCCATGGCGCATCTTTTTTGAATATATTCCTTTGTTGCTCCAGTGCATCTCAGTTGCACTGAGCAACCACTTGCATCATTGCCAGTCTCAATTCTGAATACCAGAGCCATAGTCTAAAACAATGAGAGAACAGTGATCATAATACTAAATAGTAAGTAATAAAAGTGATGCTGGACATTGAACTGGAGCCCTAAAGGACCCAGAATTATTAACTTTTAAAAAGCTAAAGTATGGTTGCCCACAGGACTTAAATTCGTTAAGATTGCCCAAGGTGGAGACTTCCGGTTCTGCCATGGCCCACCAGACAGCTTAAATACAGAACTCCTCCCTTGCGGGATAAAACAAACTTTTTCCCAGTGATTCAAATGCACCAAATTAGCAAAGATGCCACCCAAAGGGAAAGGAGAAATGAAACTCTACAAGAACCAGTGGGACAAAGGCCAAATGACTATTGATGGCTCCAGATACAGGCTCTTACATGAGGAACACAGTACCAGCCCCTCATCGACACGCCAGCTGTCTCAGGCCCCTAGTCAAACAGGCAACACTGCGCACCACAGCAAAACACAATTAGACACCATTCTCCAAGAAATACAAGAGATGCAGAAAGAAAATAAGTCTGAGTTTCAGAAGTTACAGACAAAACTGGCAGATGTGGGTTCTACCTTAAAAGAAGTGGATAGCCGAGTCTCCTGGCTGGAGACAGAGGAATCTTTCCATGCTGATGCCTTATCTGCTGTGCTAGACTATGTTGACACCCTGCATGCAAAGTGTATTGATTTGCAAGCCCGATCTAGGAGGGACAATCTGCAGCTGTCAGGTCTCCCTGAGAGCACTGAAGTAGGCAATATGGCACTCTTTATGCAAGACTTACTCCAAGATGTTTTAGCAGTTCCACAGACCCTGACTATTCACATTCCGCAAGGTCACAGGACTCTTGGGCTGAAGCCCACAAACCACACGGCCAGACCAAGATAGATCTTAATGAAATTTTCTAGCTATGCCACTAAAGAAGAAATCCTGAGACTGGCGTGGCAGATGGGGGAAATAAAATATAACGGCACTTGCCTGTACCTGGATCTGGATTATCCACCCGAGATACAGCAGCTGAGACTTCAGTATCACCTTACAATGAAAGCTCTACGTTCTAAAAAATTAGATTCCAAACTCCTTACCCTGCAAAAATCAGAGTCTTTTGGGAGTATGGAGTAAGGCTGTACACAACTCCAGAGGGAATAGAAGAGGCATTCCAGCAAAGAGGAATTATAGTGGAGAATCACCCTAAACCTGTTACATCATCCATACAGGGGAACCTTCAGAGAGTAAGGGACCAGTTGCAGTGGGGGCCAGAAAGACAGTCAGACACGATTTCTGCACACAGATCCCTAGAGTGGATACGCAAGAGATTGCAAACCCCGAGACCAGCCCAACCATTAAGAGAGCAACAAAGATGGGACACTTGAAGAAAGAATGCTTTGGACCTGTTTATTTTACTTTATCTCCAACTACCCTAGTAGGGTCTATTTGTGTCATGGCAACGTCATGCTGATAGACAGTAAGCCACAGCCGAGGAGATATGCCTGCATTACCCTGGGAGCATCTGGGCTTTTCTCAGATGAGGGGGAGGAGGTGTCGAAGGGATTATTAGTAATAGTAAATCTACCAGTATGGACACTACCAGTTGATTTCAATAACAAAATGAATTTTGCAGATTTGAGAGTGAGTCAATAGGTGAAAGGTGGTGGTGGGGGGGACATCCTCCCAGGATCTTTGATAGATAAAAGGTTCTATGATATAATCTGTGGAGTAGTACTGGACAAAAGACATAGATACAATTCAGAGACTGAGGGAGAATATTTACAAAGGTTCTATTGCTGTACAATTGTATTCAGCGGTGGGGGGAGTGAGAAAATCTTGTATTGAATATGATATGTTGCTAGCTTATCTTTTGTTTCATTTTGGGACAGCTAAGACTGGGCAGCACTCCAGCTCTACGCTGTCCAAGTAGTGTTCCTCTTCAGAGAGGACAGAGACTACACTACACCTCTGCAAGGTTGTTTACATTCTGCAGAGAAAGGGTGCATATTTTTCTGTTCCCCTACCTTGGTAGTACCGAATTAAGTTGTATGACTTCTTGTTTTACATTTTTAAATGTGTTTCAAGCTACATCTAAAGCTGAGAATGTAGCTCAAGTTACCAGTTCTTTATGATATTTTTTAGGTGAGTAAATGCTTAGTGTGATCCAGGTGGTGTGGCTGGAGGAATGGGGAGGGTGGGCACATTCTCTGACCACTGTACAATGTCTAATACTGCATTTATTAATGGCATCTAAAGTATTATCATTCAATGTGAACGGTTTGACCAACCCTATAAAGCGGAAGAAAATTATAACTTACTGCAAACAATCCAAAGCAGATTTTATTTTACTGCAGGAGACTCATCTGTTGGAGGAGGAACATCAAAAATTGTCAAACTAAGGTTTTTCAGATGTATGTTCCTCCTCCTACAGAGAGGGTAGATGCAGAGGGGTGGCGGTTTTAGTCCTGACTGTTACTCCCTTTGAAATACAGGACAACATAACCGACAAAGAGGGGAGATACGCATTGATTAAAGGCCATTTCAATGGTCATATGCTCACAGTGGTCTCACTCTATGTGCCCCCAAATTACCCTTTTGAGCTCTACAGGAAGATATTGGTTATGGTTGCAGCGAAAGCTGAGGGAACATTAATTATAGGGGGAGACTGGAACATGATCTTAAGCCAGAATAGAGACATTACTTCACTTATTCCCAGGTGATCCTATAAACTCCAGAGACAAATTAAGGCCCTTTTACAGAAAATAGGGCTTCAGGATGCTTGGACTTTTTTTAGAAGGACCAAGTAAGGGATTTACACATCACTCTGCAAAATACCAACTTTATTCCAGGCTTGGCTACTTCTTTCTCATTCAGAATGCTTTACATATGGCACAGCGATGCAAGGTTGGTCCCATATCCCTTTTGGACCACGCTCCCTTATTATTAAAAATAGCTCTCTCACAACGTTTCCACAATAAATTCTGGAGAATTAATCTGTCCCTGAGTAGGGACCCTGAGGTATTAGATCAAATCCTCCAATTAATAACACAAACCCTGCAAGACAACAAAAATAGTGTGGTTATCCAGGGTATGCTTTGGGATACTATCAAAGCTGTGCTTCAGGGAAAGCTTGTGGCAATAGAAACATAGAATTGAAAGACAAAAAACATTAAACAACCAAATACAATGTCTAGAGAGGCTACAACAGGAGAGATTTCAGGGTTGGAAGGAGAAGGAATTGGCCAGCCTAAAAAGAGAACTAAACAGACTTTTGGACACATGGGTAGAGCGTAACCTCCAGTTTTTAAAACAAAGCTATTATGAAGGGGGCCCAAAAGCTTTGAGATGACTAGCATGGCGTCTCTTGGCCAGGAAGGCCAAGGCTCATATAGCAAGGATAGTACACCCTGTTACTAAATATGGGATCCACAGTAGAACACATATCAGAAGCCTTCACTACATATTACACACAGTTATATTCACAGAAGGAGAGGCCTGCTCAGGAACAAATTGGAGCTTTCTTACAAAACTTAAAACTGACACAACTTCCTGGGGACTCCAGGGCTCATTTATTAGTTCCAATTGTGACACCCTACCTCTCCCTTTGGGCTAGAACAGCTTTCAGAGAGGTGTCTGTCCTTAGGTATTCACTGCCACCAGCTGGACTGTCTTCCAGCACCTCTTTCAAGTTTACAAACTTGAATAATTAAACGTGCAATTGCACAAGTTAAAGTCTGGTAGTGTGTCTCTCTTGGGTGGCGGATGCTACACAGAGTTTACCTAGGTCAGTGGAAACCAAATATTACCTTAGAAAAATTACATCACAGTCACAACTGTTGAGCAAATAAATGGCTTTTTACTTAACAGAAAGTGCACTAAGCATTTACAGGATATATATTTACAACACAAGAGAATAACACTCATACAGGAAAAGTAAACAAATGTTTCTAAATAACAGATGGCAAAAGAAAAAGGCTATTACTGCAATATGTTAGTAATAAACTTACCCTTCCCTGTCCTTTCAAGAGACACTGAACCCTGTGCTAACTGCCTGCTCCTACGGACATAGCTAAAAGGGTAGGCACCCAAGCTTTGATTCTTCCTCCAGCTTCAAAAGTAAAAAGAACCCACATTACTGTATTTCAGCATATTATGTACTCTTTTGAGAATAGGTCATTCATATTCTCCCTTTGAATGCACCAACCATCTAACATGCATGTATTTAATTGTCCCATTCAGACTGAACACCTATCAGTGACCAGTCATATTCCCTTTTAACCTTAAGTTTATATTTGAGTGAACCAATCCCTACAAACTGGCCTGTGTGTGTGGACATGTCCACTTGAGATTTATGAACCAGCTCTTATCTAGCAGCTAGAGAGGACTGAGAATTCCAGCTTGTGGAAATTCTCAGCTTGCATGAGTGTTTTTTTTCCCAGATTGCTAAAAAAATAAGGCAACTACAGAATCCACCATTAACTCCTCCCTTCCCATTTCTGTCACACCCATAACCAATCAAGAAGTAGTGGTGGGCGAAGTGGGTGGAATTCGCTTCATGGAGAAATCTATGAAATTCCGCCCATTTCGCGTAGCGGAATGCAAAATTTCACCTGGCAGAGTGGCAAAATGTATTTATTTTTATTTACTTATTTAAGAGTTTAACCAGGCAGGCATACTGAGTGACTAGCCACTCGTTTACAGATGCGACCTGGGGGAAAACCATGGGGAACATAATGGCAAGAAAAAACAGACACAGATATTAATGTACAGAAAAAATGGTGCAAAATAAGATGGACTATACATGGTGATAGCTAAGGTACTTTACAGTTTAGGTCAAGATTGTCAGACCAGGAAACATTTAAACATAAGCTGCATCATAGTCAGACCAGGAGACATTTAAACATAAGCTGCATCATTGTAGAGAAAGAGGGTAGAGCTTTTCACCTGGCAAAACAGTGAAATTTCACCTTCTGCAGCGAAATTTTGCCTTCTGTCCAAGCGTGAAATTTTACCTGAGGAGAGTATAAGTCAAAATAAGTAGATCCCTGGTGGCTAGCAGTCCCTCCCCCCACCTGTCCAACATGTAGAGACAAATCCCTGGTGGCTAGCAGTCCCTCCCCCCACCTGTCCCACATGTAACTGTAAAAAATTAAATTAGCCATAGTGACTAGTGGTCCCTCCCCTCCACTGGGTAATATCCTGCCCTGACTCCCACCACAGAAATGTACAGTAACCCCCCCACCCACATTCCTCCATAAGTCCATATCTCCTCCTTTAGTCCTTACTCTGTATCCTGTTAAAAAAATATCTCTGATGGTCTAGTAGGTGTTTTGTAAATTTTAAACCCTCTCCTGAATCCGATCCCCAGTCCCAATCCCATTCCCTGGTGATCCAGTGCCCACCCACCCAGCCTCCTCAGTAGCCAGATGTCCTGCCACAACCCCTCCCACCCCATCCTAATTCCCGGCAAGGCAGCGGCAGACCAGCACAGCCTTTTCTCTCCTCCATGACTGGCCCACCAACTGAGCTGTCAATGAAAGAGCTTCATTGATAGCTCAGCCAGCGAGGCCAGCCATGAAGAGAGAGGAGGCTGTGCCAGTCTGCTGCTGCCATGCTGGACGTAGGGATGGGAGCAGGAGCGGTTGTGGTGAGGAGATCTGGCTTCTGGGGAGGCTGGGGGCACCGGACCACCAGAGAAAGGGATTGGGAACTGGGGATTTGGATTTGGTAGGGGGTTAAAATGTACCATAAAAACACTCAGACCACAAGAGATTTTTTTTTAACAGGATAAGGAGGAGTGGACTAAAGGAGGAGACAAGGGATGCGTATGGGGGTTACCACATTCCGTGGCGAGGCAGTGGGGCGGGTTATTACTGGGTGGAGGGAAGGGACTCTGCTGCCATGGATAATTTAATTATTTACAATATGTCAGGCAGTCATATCGGTGATCCCTAAGCGGCAAGGACCCAGCCTTGTTCTCATCATATAGGCTGAGCTCTGTCTTAAATGTAGATTATAAAATACTGACATCAATCATAGCTAAAAATTACAACAAATTATCCCCTATTCATACATAAAGATCAGATTGTTTTTTTTTCCAGATAGACAGGCAGCAAGTAGCGTCTGTAGGACTATGGACATCATTGATTATCTAAATAAAAATACTTCCCCCACCGTAATTATGAGTTTAGATGCAGAAAAGGCTTTTGATCAAGTAAACTGGGAATTCTTGTGTGGGGTCCTTGCCGGATTTGGTTTCCCTGATGGTTTTATGGAGATAATACAGTGACTATATACAGACCCACAGGCCTATGTACGTACTAATGGTGCCAGCTTTCAAATTTACTACAGCGGGTCACCTGCAAGGATGCCCCTGTCTCTGCTGCTGTTTGCCCTCTATATTGAACCCCTGGCCCACTGGATTAGGGAGGATCCCCTGTGTGGGGGTGGCACTGGGAATGGGATACATAAAGTGGCCCTATATGTGGACAATGTTTTATTGTACTTAACTACACCCAAAATTTCTGTCCCAAGAGTGTTAGATATGATAAACACCTTTACTACGGTTTCAGGGTATACCCTTAACTCTTCCAAAATGGAAATATTGACATTTAATTATTCCCCCTCAGCCCAACTAAGAGCAAAATACAAGATGAAGTGGGGCATGTCCACACTAAAGTATTTAGTTGTCAAACTAACAGTAGATAACCAGCACCTTTTTGTGGATAACTATAGGCCACTTATACAACAGATACAGACAGACATGAGGAGATGGTCCCTGATTATATTACCTATGTATGCCAGAATTCAGATGGTCAAAATTAATCTTCTTCCTAGAATTTTGTATTTATTCCAATGTGTCCCCCTTCAGTTACCACAAAAATGGTTCTCCGCCATGCAAGTACAATTGTTTATGTTCATTTGGGCTAACCAGAGACTACGGACCCATAGAGTGCTACTTATGGCTAGCAGAAGGGTGAGTGGCCGAGCAGTCCCAGACTTTAAGGAATATTGGATGGTGGCTCAGATTAGATGGGTGTTGTTCTGGGCTCATACTCCTACCTGGGCACATTGGCAAGACAAGGAGCATGCTCTGTGCCCAGAGGTTCAAATCTCCTTGTGCCTGTTTCAACATTGGGACTGTTGGAATATCGAGCAGTTCCAGTGACCTTAAAAGCCTGGGATTTGTTGATAACTTATAGGAGTCTAAGAGAGGAGTGGAGAGTGGCCTTGTTTCTCATTGCTTCAGTCTTTCCTCCTGGTCAAGGTGGCCACTGGTATGAGAGACAGGCTATGAGTGGACTCTTTTCTCTAGCCCAACTCATGAGAGGTGATCAGGTCATCTCATTCCAGGACTGTGCTAAAGCATGGGGCTGGACCCACAAGATAGATTATATTACTACCAGATATTCATGTATATACAGCAAAAGCTTCATATGACCCAAGAGGCTGGATCTGGAATAAAGAAAAGCCCACCTTTGGTGGAACTTTTTACCTTATAACACCCAAACAGACCATATCTAAAATTTACAAATTTCTAAACCAACATAAAGATCAGATGAATAAATCCATTATGACCAAATGGGAGGGAGGCTAATTTTCATTTATCTCAAAAGATTGGGATGGTATGTGAGAATTCACCCCAAGGCTACTGCCTCACCACTGTGGCAGGAACATTTTGGAAACTCAAAGTGAGATTTTTCCTGATACCAGATAGAGTTACTAAGTGGAAGGTGGGCTCCCCTACTAGCTGCTGGTGACTATGTGGTGAACTGAGAGCAACCCCCACACATATATTTTATACATGCGCCTCCCTAGACACATTTCAAACGGCGATAGAGGATAGCATGAAACAGCTATTTCAGCTAACAACACCTATGACACCTCAGAATGTGATCCTGAGCCTTTCCCCAAAAGGGATATGGGGAGATGACACATACTATGTGTGTCACATCTGTGTAATAGCCTAGAATAAAGCCATATCAAAGCAATGGCTACAGCCAGTATCACCTAATTCGACACAGTGGAAACAGATAGTCTCTTACATCCATCATATGGAGGATTAACCTATCAGATCAGGGACAACCAGGAGAAATTTGTAAGAAGATGGACCAGATGGGCCCTTTTTGGGCCACGTCATAAAATACTGAAACCGGGTAGAGGACAGACTAATGAGCTAGAATATGGGCAGTCACGTATACAACCAAAGAAGCTGTAGCTCTGTCCAGTATCAGAGTATGTATGTTCCCCAGATTCACACCACTGGACTCTAGATCTCAATATTTTTTGATCTGTCAAGCTTGGTTTAACTCTCACCTAATTGTTCTTTTGATGATGCAGTTTCGGTCACTATGTTGGCACGTATGTACAATGCTGTGTCTCTGTATGAAAAATTGAGTACAGGGATGTCTGGTCTATGTATGGAAAAATAAAATAAAGTATATTTAAAAAAAAGATTGCCCAAGGTGTTTGTTTTGGCCATCAAGCCTTTGGCCACAGCCCTTTATGAACAGACCTTCCTGTATGCAGATGATCTGTTGATCACTACATCCAGAGCTACAGAGTCTATGCATACAGTTGTTGATCACTACATCCAGAGCTACAGAGTCTATGCATACAGTGATAAACATATATCTTCCTTTTAAGACATCAGGACTAATGGTCAATCAAAAGTAAGATGTAGATACTCCCTCTAAAAACAGCATGTCCCTCAGCCCCCTTCAGGAAACTGGACCTGTCAAGGGCAGACCCTGGAATTACTTACTTAGGGATCAGGATCGATAGACAAATGGCAGGCTAGTACCTCTGAAGTTGGACTCTCTTCTGGCCTCCACCAAGGTAAAGCTGAAATAATGGAAAATCTATCCCTGGCAGAGAAAATAAATGCCGTAAAGATGATCTGAGTTTCAATATTCCTACACATTCTAGCACATCTTTCTATAGAAATCACGCCAGGATGGTTCCACAAGATTGACAGAACTAATATGATATTTCCTGTGGAAAGGTAAACCTCTGAGTTACAGTGAGGCCAAGCTCAGGACCCAATGAAGAAAATGGGATGGATCCACCCATGGTTCCTAGAGTATCATGTGGCCTTTACCTCAGCCCAAACAATCTGCTGGTTCACTAGTAAAGCAGTGCTGCTCCCCTATGGCTACACAAGGAATCTAGCATGGTGGGTCATTAATCTTCAGCAAAATTCTCTATGGCAAAAATGGTCTCCCAACCAGACCATCATCTACCTTCTCTGTCTCAGATACATACTGGCAAAAGCTACATCTATGTAAGGGATCCCCACCACTAAATACTGGACCCCCATTTGGCATTCACATAGGTAAGAAGGACGCTGCACTGGCACTTATAGGAACAACAAGGCATCAGTTTCTTTAAGAATTTGTATGCCCTGACACCAACAAGTTGGAAATGTTCAGAAGTCTGATGTCCAAGTAGCAACTCCTCAAAAGGGATTTCTAGAGATACCTCCAAATACGGGATCGGATACATAAATAAGGAGAGAACCACCAACCCTCTAAAGACCTGGGGGATTCCCAGTCACTAACTGCATGGGTCTCCCTCCTCAGAAGTTGGCCAATCAAGATTTATGGAGCACTCAGAAATGTTAAACCAGACCCCATACAATCTGCCAGAAGACAGTTGCAAACTAACCTCCCTATAACTGAAACCCAATGGAAACATTGCTGGGCCAGGCTCTACAGGTCCTGTAGAGATTGGAGGAGTAACTCATCTGTAATAAAACTCTCCTCAGGTGGTACCACATGCCTCTTGTACTCAAGGATATAGACCTAACAGATAATGAGTCATGTTAGCACTGCTGTGCCTTGGGGTGATTATTCACCACTTTCTCTGGAGTTGCCCTTCCCTCTCCCCATTTGGGCCCAGGTCAAAAAATTTGCAAGGACATGACAAGTAACAGCACCCATATAACAGCAGACCTTCTGCTTGTGGGCATTGGTCCAGATGGGACCCTCAGACTATTTTCTTAGGCAGACTGGATCAAAGCTGTGGGGTGGCAGCTAGCAGAATAATTTTATGCAGATCACAGACCCAAGAGATCCCTTTGATATAAAAACGACTCTTAACTATAGAACAGATGGCAACTTTTGAAAAAATGTCTAACTTTGCCAACAACACCTTGCCAGCTTTCTACAAGTGTTGGCACCCTTTCCTCCTATCAAGCACTGACAGCTTCCTTAATGGTATTAACCCATAGCTGTAGCTGCTTTTGTGTCATAACCACAGTTCTCAGAGCAATAAGTGCAAATTAGTCAGGTAGTTTACTGATTCTGTGTTAGTTTAGGTTTACAGTTTGCTGGTTTGTAGAATCAGGGAGTTATGGCATTGCATCTCAAGGTCCCTTGCTATACCATAAAGCATACCCAGACATGATAAAGAATGTTCAGCACTTCAGGCTTATGACATGGAATGGTCCTATAATGCCAGATGCTCAGTACTCTTAGTGATATATCAATTTCTAATTTGGGTTCTGTTATTTATCTATGTTACAAGGGACCAGTTTGTATATATATATATATATATATATATATATATATATATATATATATATATCTATATATATGTATAGACAGAGAGAGATACATAGATAGATAGATAGATAGATAGATAGATGAGATAGATAGATAGATAGATAGATAGATAGATAGATATACACTGTTATGTTTGGAAATGTTGTTGTATATGTTTGGTTGGATATGAAAAATTATTGACCACAAAGATGGTGGAACAACTTGCTAGGTTTAACAGAAATCTCGTGCCAAGTGGTGGTCCATGGACACCAATAAAGTATTACAGGCAATCTACATAAAATGTTTATAGACAAATAGTCACAAAACATAAAGGTGTGTGTCTCAACAACTGTGTGTCCACACTATTTTTGATAGTATTTGGTTTGGATATTTACATTTTACTAAAATATTTGTTCAGAAAGGCACACTGAACTGAGAACAGCTTGCATTCAGTTGCTTCCTGCGGGAGAGGAAATAGATATACAGGAGGAAAAACAAAGGCAAAGTAAAATAAAATACATAGATTAAAGACATATAGATATAAAACACAGATAAATATTGAAGGATTATACCAGGACATGTAATAATAATCATAATAATAATAATAACCATTATTTATCAAGTATCTTACAAATAATTGAAAGCATTGGAACTAAAACCAGGAACAATAAAACCATGCATAAAACAGTCAGACATCATCATAAGCCAGATGGGACAGAAAGATTTTCACTTTGGTTTTAAATGTTCTATTGCCTAGGCAGGATTGGCTGTCCAGTGGTAGACAGTACCAGAGTTGGAAGGAAGGAGAAGGTGTGGTTACTATAGGTTGTCAGTCTAGTAATGGGCATAGACTGATAACCTGTGTTTACCGTGCCTTCTCCTCCCTTGGTCCCTGATTATGGAACCATCTGGATAAGGCTCCAGATATATAGCTGAGGCACTGAAAACACTGAAAAGAAATGTGTGAGTATAAATACAGTGGAAAACTACATTGTCTTAAATAGGGGTTGAAGCACAACTAAACTAAGCTGAAGAGACAATCCATGTTCCAGTGGGAGCTTATTATGATGGAGCAAAGACCAGAGAAGAAACTGGCAGGCTCATTACCACTCTTCCCACCATCCCCAGCCTTTGTCAGCACTTTGGGCCAGCAGGTGCACAGTGTGGGAATGCAGCCTTTGCTGTTCAACAAAAGCTTGATGGGTGCTAACATTCATTGAGGACCAGAATGCAAGCAGGTGGAACCCCAGCTTGTGGCATCAGTATCAGTACCAGTACAGGGAGTTGGGGTCACACCACCTATCTCGGCTGCTCCTGGTCAACTGACTTTGACTTAGCCTGTTGCCACAAGTTTTGTGAGCTTGAGGGAGCTGGTGGGTTTGCACCTCCAACAAGGAGAGGCAGCAGATAGGTCACTGGGAATATGTAGATGTATTTACATTGCTTAACTGATCCAAAGAACCAGAAGATGAAAAACAGAAGAGTGACAAGGTGGTTGAGACTTAGAAATGCTCCCGATGCATCAGACCTGGGAGAACTGATTGTCAGGGTTCACCATTTTATGCGGGCATATTGACCCAGATCAGCCTAGGCAAGATGGCTGGCCCATGGAATCAGTACAATTGGTTGATAACCATGCCTGCCTCCCTGCAGTCCCTTAGGCAGGTAGCTTAAATACATTGAAGAATGTCATCACTGAAAACAGAATAACCTGGCCAGAACCTGGGATGTGAACTATTAATCTTGACAAGGGTGTCCAACACACAGACAGTGACCTTCTAGTCAGGCAGCTGCAGTCACTAAAGAAAGGCTGGCAGGGTACTATCAGGGAAATGATGTGGTGTAGGGAGATGTGATCATTTTTACTAATGGGTGTGTAAGGTAGAAGTGTGCAAATTTAAGCACGAGTGCATTGCATGAGAGCATCTTCACTGATTCACCCAGTGCAAACTGGGCAACTCCATGCATTAGCCCTTTCGAAAGTGGTGCAACAAGCCTCCCAATGCCAATAAGAGCAGATCACATTGAGGCTTGACTGACAGAGTAGCTGGATTGGGCAGCCACTCGTGCCCTGGCAGACGGCTTTAGGGTTGCCCTAGAATAAAGCATAATGCCCATTGCCAGGAAGCTGAGATCCCAAAGTCTGCTAGGGGTAAATTGGATGTGGTCCAGGCCAAGCTGATGAAGGATGTTGCAGAAGGAAGGATCATGGGCCTTTTAGGCACTACCCTTGCCAAGTCTCAGGTTGTTGCCAACAGTCTAGTCCCCAAGAAGGCACCATGTGAGTTCAGGATGATCAAGCACTTATCTTACCCAAAGGGGAACTTGGTCAATGCCCCATTGACCCACACTATACAAATGTGTCTTATTCATTGCTCAATAAGGCAGTTGAGGTGGTCCAGGCTGTGGGCCCTGCTAGCAAAGGTGGACATTGAGTAAGCATTCCAGCTTCTGCCAGTTCACCTTGGGGAAAAGGATCTGTTGGGCATGAAGTTTGAGGGCCAGTACTATGTTAACAACTGCATGCCATTGGAGGGTGCAGTGTTTTGTGATGTGCTTGAACTGTTCAGCACATTTCTGTACTGGGCAGTGACATCAAAGGCAGGTCATACAGAGATAGTACACTACCTGATTGACTTTTCTCTCATGGACAAGACTGAGACTGGGGACTGCGGTCACTTGTTGGACTCTTTTTGGGGGGGGGTGCACTGACCTGGAGATGCCTTTGGCCTGGGACAAAACAGAAGGGCCATGCACCATGTTGTCCTTCCTGGATATGGAGATCAACACCATGGCTTCCGAATTTCTCCTGCAGGAGATAGTCATGGTATTGAGGGACTTGTACTGGGTGGATAGGGCATAAGTTACCTTTTGAGAATTACATCAACTGCTTGGCCACCTCAACTTTGCTTTCAAGGTTATTCCCATGGGCAGGACATTCTTGTGCCACTTGCGAAGGCAAGCATGGGATGCAAAAAACTCACCATAGGCTATGGGTAGTCGAGAGAATGAGAAAGGACCTTGGGGTCTGGCTGGCTTTCCTTAACTGGGTCAATGGCATGTCGAACTGGCCTAAGGTAACCATCAGTCAACAGATTAAGCTGTTCATAGAACCATCCAGGGATTTGGCTTTGAGGCTTATTTTCAAGGGAATGGTGCATGAGGCAGTGTCCCCTATCCTTGAGTGGAGTAAGGCTTGTCCAAACAAGTTGTACTGTAATAATGTTTTCCCATTGTGGTCACCCTACTAGTCTGGGCAATCACTTTTGGGATAAAAATGTAATCTTTAGGACTGACAACACTGAAGTGGTCCACACTATTAATGGGCAGTTAGTGGCCAAGGATGGGTTCACTGGGTGACCTAGTTTTTGTGCTCAGATGGTTGTTGCCTAATATCCAGTTTAAAGCTGTGCACATGCCAAGTGTGGATAACAGTATAACTGCCACTCTTTCTCGTTTGCAGTGGCAGAGATTGCAGAAACTTGCCCCAGAAGCAGAGGTGCATCACAGGGAAGTACCAACCTTTGCTAGCCTTCCTCCAGGAGTCAGTGATCAAGAAGCCTGGAAGTTACTCAGGAATTTGTTAGTGCCCAGCACATGGACAGCATATAGAAGGGATGTTGAGAACTTCCTGAGTGTGTGGCAGGTCCAGGGTTGGCAGAACATGTGACCTATTCCATTGGGCCAGCTATGACTTTACTTAGTGCAGATGAAATGACACGATTTGATGTCAGGGGCAATGGGCCAGAATTTGGCAGGCATTTTGTTGTTCTCTAAGATCACCAGTGTGGACGACAACATAGACATCACAGGAGGCTAGAGGGATGGTCCCATGTTGGTCTAAAATGACCAGACAGGTATCGGTCAAATAATCTAGCTTTTCTGGAGCAGATGTGTGGTGAACTGTTGAGCGTGTGCTCATCTCCATCGGTGGCAGCTCTGTTCTGCACAATGTTCTTGGTGGCTTTCTGTGGGGCTTTTGGGGTGTCTGAATTAGTCCAACCAAAAGGTGCCATGCCTTGCAATGGTCTTGGGGATGAAGATGAGGTGGTGACCAAAGATAGGGTTTTCATTCAACTGGAGGAGACAGACAGACTAGATGGCTTGTGGGTGTTAGTGCAGCCTGAAGCCTCCCCAAGGAGTGCAGTGGGATGTCCAGGCATAGGTTAAAATACATTACCCAGAAGGCAGCATATGGGGATCATGTTCATCCAGCATGGAGATGAGACCCGCTGAAATTATTCCAGTTCAGAAAGCCATGAGGGGTTGGGTATTGACTCAACAGAGTTTAAGCCATTCCTTTTGCATCAGGGTTGCCATGAATGCTGGGACTAAAGGGTTAAGGGATGTACAGATTCAGGCACTTGGCCCATGGAGGTAACAGACTTTTGTAGGGTACATGTGAACACAGTTATTTTAACCTTCTTGTGTTTATTTCCCGACAGGCAGCATTTCTCATACAAGACAAATTTGAATATGTGGGCACTCCTTCATCCAATAGGCTGCTGTATGAGTAAAGCAGATCCTGGAACACAAGAACCTTTTCCTGGACTCCCAGCAGCAGCAAGTTCCTTGGATGGTGCCTCCTGATGAACAGTGTGAGATTGGAAGTGCTGGGGCAGTAGTGGCTAGCAGCTCCATCTGAACCCTCACTTTGTTGTGTGATTAATGCTAGTAAAGCTTTATTTGGATTTGACATCAGAAGTGTGGATGAGATGTTGAAGGAGGAGTTGGGTTGACTTGCTCCCATGGCTCACAGCTGAAGCTCGATGACAGGGTCCCCCCATCATTTTACTGGTTCACCTGGGAGAAAATAGCCTGGGAGCAGTGAAGTCACTTGAGCCGTTGTGTAAAATAAAGGAGAATCTGCAGTTGTTTTGGAAGTCCTGGCCAGGAGTGTGCATTGTCTGGTCACACATCAAGTCAACAGAGACATTGGCAACATGCCAGTGACCAATCTGTAGTTGAGAATGTCCACATATTGACCAATATAGCCATGTGAAGTTTTAGGGAATCTACTGTTGGGACTGTTCTAATACATGATATCACTACTGCTGTACCCCCAGTTATATGTCCAGGATGATGTGCATTTTTAGACATAAGGTGTGATGGATTTTTAACTGATCTACAAAGTGGTTTGGTGAAATTGCTAACATAAAGTGCTTTGGAGCAATGAGCACCAGGAGCAAGTCTCATCCTCTGGTAGCACAATAGTCTCACAAGGAGTATACAAAGTGTGTGATAGGGAAACTGATATCTTATACAGACAATTCTCCTTGAGGCTGCAGGGTTGTGATGGCCCAGATGACTGGAGGCATCCTGTGGGGGGGCTGGTCATGGGATGGACTCTATATGTATGGCTTGCATGTATAGCACCATCTGGTGGGTGGAGGGGCTCCTGTCACATGGTTCAGAAGCTATCCCTCATGCCATGAGGGCATGAAGTCCCTCTGTAGACCATACCCTTTGGGATAGTGGGGGGTCCACTAAGAGGGCTCTCTTTGGGGTAAGGGGGTGGACTGAGGTTGAGAGTTGATCATCCAAAGCTTTGCTATGTCTACCTTGCTGTACATCACACTGATAGTGTAACTTGTATTCTGATTCTGATTATTAATAACACAAATGGCTGTGATCCTTTTCCTGAAAGACATTGTGTATGTCTTAGTCTGCATGGGTGATTGGAGGGGGGATGTGGCCTACTAAGACAATGGCACACTTCCAAGCACCAGGGACCATACCTGAGGGGAAGGTGAGATTTTAGAGTGTAGAGATGGGGCAGCAATTACAGGAGCAAAGATGTAAAGGAGCCAGAGGTAAAGGCTGTCAGGGCTGTTTCCCTTCAAAGGGCTAAGTAGATGTGGATAGGGTGAGCAACAACCTGAAATGGAGAATGAGATGGGGACTGCAGAAGTAAAGAAGGGAACAGGAAAGCTGATTAAAGAGAGGGAGGGAGGTGGAAGGTGCAAGGAGAGGGGAGGGAGAGGACTCAGGGGTGAAGATTTGAAAGTAAATGCAATTTTGGCTCATTGTAGTCAGGTGTGGTGCTTCTAGCTTAAGGACCCGAGTAACTAATTGGATGGGGTAGGTGTAAAAAAATTTGATAATATTCCAGAAGTTTGCAGCACATTTATGGTTGTTCTAGAGGTTCAAAGCAAAGTAATTTTTCTTTGCTTTCCTTATGACTTTGGTGCTGGTGAATACCATAGTAAATGGTGAACAAGTCTGTCATTTGAAAAAGAGGCTTTGATTACAAGTAACAAATCATAATTGGCATCAGCAAATCATAATTACACAGCAATCCAAAGCACAATTGAATTCCAAACTATTGTGTTCTTTAAATATGATACGTACATCCAATGTCATGATCTTTGCCATTTAAAAGTTCATTTTTGTCCTGATGCTGTTCAGGAGCTGAGGTCATAATCTCATTTGTGACATCACAGTCACAGTCAGTGCAGTATCAACAGATTGTGATATCCCAAGAAGAGAGCTCTGACCTTTGGTCCTGAATAGGACAAATTGAACTGCAAAAGGACAAGGGTTACAGCTGCATAATTATATCCTTATTATTAAAGAAAATAACAGCATGACATTCAGTATTATTCTGAAATATTAGGTAAATGGAATTTGCTGATTCTGATTGATACTAGGTGAGGCTTTTTTTCTGTTGACTGGATCCCACTTTAAATTTTTCACAAAATCTTCATAAATCTAAATTATGATGCAAATAAAACTGAATTTAGCCACAGTGGGCTGGATATTCAAACTGCCCCATTCTGTGGGACAAGCCCTTGCGCTGCAAAAAATAGTTGTGCAGGGGTGTGGCCGGGGCGATATTCAACGGAGTTGCACTATTGAGCAACTCCTTTAAATAACACCCCCCCGGCCACAGCCACTGTGCATGGCGCAGTGGAACTTTAAGCCACCGCAAGTGGTCAGAGTGGAGAAGCCAAGATGCAGTGGGCGTTAGTACCATTGCGCCATCGCCAAATTTCCGATATTCAAAGGTGACATGCAAATGGGGCCATAATTCATTCAAAGCACAGGGGGCCATTTGCATCTATTTATGGCCCCATTTGCATGCCATTAACATGCAGGTGCACCGATCCCGAGGACTTGCACCTGTCGCCCTGCCAGGCAGCAGCCGCTGGGGACTGACGCCCCTGCAGCCGATCGCTGGCATAAGTTTAAAATCCCCCACCCCTGATTGGCCGATTGCGGACGCAAGTTTAAACCCCACCCCGACTGGCCCGATCGCGGGCATAAGTTCAGAAACCGCCTCCCCAACTGGCCCGTCGCGGGCATAAGTGAAAATAAACCCCACCCCCACTAGCCCGATCTGTAGGCAGAAAGAGTTCAGCCCCCCAAGAACACATCCCTGGTGGTCCAGTGGACCATGAAGCCCGATCGCGGGCTGAAAGAGTTCAAACCCCTCCCCAGAACATATCCCTGGTGGTCCAGTGGACACGGAAGCCCGATGCGGGCTGAAAAGAGTTCAATCCCCAAGAACATATCCCTCTTGGTCCAGTGGCCCCCACCCACTCACCCATGAAGCCCACCACCTCCCCTCCGTCAGCGGCGGGTGCGGCATCCACCACCTGCCGCCCGCCACCTGCCGACTGACTGCCCAGTAGATCTGCATGCCCATTGGTTCAGAGCAAGAGCCAATGGGCATGCAGCTCCAGCCATACAAGGCGGTCAGATATGTGAATGAATGAATTCATTCACATATCTGACTGCCTCTAGGTATGGGCTGCATGCCCATTGGCTCTTGCTCTGAACCACTGGGCGTGCAGCTCCCACGGGTCAGACAGTCGGCAGGTGGTGGGGTGGCAGGCAGGTGGATGCTGCCACCCGCCGCTGACGGGGAGCGGGTGGCGGGACTCGTGGTGGGTGGGGTGGGGCCACTGGACCACCAGGGATATGTTCTGGGGTTTGAACTCTTCCAGCCTGCTATTGGGCTTCACAGTCCACTGGACCACCAGGGATATGATCTTGGGGGTTGAACTCTTTTCTGCCCACAATTGGGCTAGTGGGGGTGGGGTTTTATTTCACTTATGCCCGCGATCGGGCCAGTCGGGGAGGGGGTTTCTGAACTTATGCCTGTGATAGGGCTGTTGGGGGATTTTGTAACTTATGCCCGCGATCGGGCCAGTCAGGGGAGGAGGTTACTATATGCCCGCAATTGGGCTGCAGTAGTACAGGAGAGGTTGAGGCCACCCACAGGTGGCAGCTGCTGTGTTGTGTCCTGCAATGCAGCAGCTTACCTGTGGGTGGCCCTTGACTTACTCCTTTTTTTTTTTGGCTCAAAGTTGTGCAGGTGCAGGTTGGGGGTTGCGCATGTACAACTCTGCACAGCCCGCTGAATATCGGGCTGTACAGTTTATGCATGGTTCCTCCCCCTCCAGTTCAGCATGCCTTCATTAGCATTGCGCTGTTGCTCAGCTTGACTTGGGAGTTCACAACTGCCTCCTGCTGAATATGGCAGAATGGCGCAATTTTGGACTTGCGCAGGCACAACCCTATTGCGCATGGCGCAACCCTTTTGAATATCCAGCCCAGTTTCTCTTTGTTTCAGGACCTTTTTTATTTTAAATCCAGTATGCAGCATTTTTTGATAGTAGGATTTTGATGTTTTAGCTAAAGTGACATGTGAAAAACTCATAAAAATAAAGCAACTTTTTAAAACTCACGAACTAGAGCAATTTTTAAAACATACACGTTTTTACCATGTTATCACCCATGGTGTGATGATGTATTCATTTTTTGTTTGTACAAATTAACTAATTGCAGCCAAATGCTTCTCGGCATATGAGGCTATGAATCATAATTGAACTGCTGCTTTAAAGACTATAAATAAAATTACTGTAATTACCATCCCACTCTATCCACCTTTTTCTAACCTCATTTACTTTCCAAGCAAGGCTGGCAAAGTTGACTTTTTTTTCTGACAAATAACACGTTGCAGTATCACTTAGTATATGCAGCTTTGTTTCCTTATTGTAAGATCTACAGGGACTCGATGGAGATGGTAATGATTTTTACTAGGCGAGTGCACTTACAAAAAAAAAATCCAGCGAACCCCGATGCAAAGTAATCAAAAAAGCTCTCAAGCAGTAAAATAATTGAAAGTTTTGACTTAATTGTACAAAGATCACTGTTTGACTCTTTCTAGGACCATATAATTAAATTTCCAATCACACAATGCCCAAAGATGTAATAATGTAGCATACAATAATTACAATGCTTCTATCATGGAACTAGTAGCAAAGTATGGCAGTCAATCAGTGTCAAGGGCTTTTGTGATCCTGTCGCTAAAATGAGAATTTAAGTCCTATAAAAAAAAAAACAGTAACAGAATCTTAAAAATAGGATTTCATGTCATTCATTGTGATATTATGGGCCACTGAATTTAGAAATTAGTGGCTGTCTTGCAGAAGTTGTCAGAAGCTAATTTTAACCCATCCAGATCTATGCATGATATCTGAAAATTAGGGATCAAAGGTTGCACTAACAATATTACCCACCTTAACTTTGAACAGGTACAGTAAAATTATTAGTCAATTGGAATGAAACTGCATCTTGAGCTGTTGCATTAATTAGTAATGTTATTATTGGTCCAGTTTTAATTTTTAATAGAATTTCCCAGCTTCAAAGTTAGAAACATAGAAACAGACTTTGACAGCAGATAAGGAAAGCTTTGCCCACCTAGACTTCCCATTTCTCTACCTATTGGATAAGCTGCAGATCCTAGTTAACCAGAAGCCTACTTCCTCATACCCCACCACATCCCACAATATTTGCTTCATGTTGGTCCCATGTATTCTTGAATTCCCCCACTGTTTTGAACCCACAGCCTCCTTAGCTCCCCTACACCCACCTCCCACCCAAGAAAGATACTGTGGGGCTACTCTTGACACTATATACAGTATGTTGTGAATGGAGTTTGTCTATTGGTTGGTGTGTAATGTTGCATCTTTCAATATGAACAGCATACTTTGTTATTATCATTAATATCAGGAAGACAGGCAATTCTGCTTTTCCAGTTTTCATAGGCATCATAATATTTGGATATTTGACTTTTAAGCATCTGTACATTTACAGAACAAGACATTTTCATTTTTTTGTAACCTCATCTTCATTGGTTTGGGTAACAAAGCACCATGAATAAAATTGGATAGACTAACACTTTCTTATGGGAGACGTGGTGTAAGCCTATCCAATTTTGAGATGTATTATTGGTCAATGCAGTTTCAGACATCAGGACTGGTTTGATCTGCTAACAGAAGATAAGGGGTTATTACTGGAGAAAGCATTTATAGGCAAGGCATTGGATATAGATTTATTATGTGGTTCCACATTGGCCTGGTTCCACTTTGGTCAAACTGGATATAGCCAAAGGAAATGTGGTTAATAAACACCTTTAAGATTTTGGCACTGGGTGTAAAAAGCGATTGGACACACTAAATTGGTTACAGCTTTGACCCCTTTATGGGGTAATCCTTGCATCCTTCCTTTCTTAATGAAAAGAGATTTGCATTGTGGAAGCAGCAAAGCATAGTCATTCTAGACCACTTGTATGATGCTGGACTGTAATGGCTATTTTCTGAGTTACAAAGCAGATGCACTCTCCATAAATCACATGTATGTAAGTATATACAGTTGAAACCGTTCATTTTCCCAATATTGTGACCTACATGTCAGTTGCATTACCTTTTGGCACAGGAGTTGCATGCTGCCACTGTTATGTTACGAGCGGTCTATCATTTATTTAAAATGTAATTCAACTATATTTCCCCTAAAGTTGCTTTTCAGAGGGAAAATTGGCAAAACTGGTTATATACTGAACACTTGGCTAGTGCATAGGAAGAACTTCAAGAGAATGGCTTATGACTTCCGATACAAAGTACAGTAAATACTAGTCTATCCTGCTTGTGACCTTGCAGTAGACATACTGTACTACATCATGGCCTGATTGACTAAATTGTCCTCCCTGAATAATAGTAGATGCCCACGATGTGGAGAGGAACAAGCTGGATTGCCTCGTGATTGTAGTTCCCTGAATACATACTGGAAGGCTATACAGGGTACTTTGTAGGCTATTTTGCTTGTCAATGTGAAGCTAACATCCCAAGCATTATTATTTAGAATCTTCACAGATTTTGAAAATGTGGCAGAGGCATACAAAATGTTTGTATTGCAGCATTGTTGTGTGCCAAAATTAGGCATGCTTGTATTTGAGAGACTTGAATATCTCAAGTTATTATGGTTGCTTAAAGCTGTGGGAGAATGCACTGGTTTGGAGAAATTAGTGTATCAAGCAATGGTTCATCCTGAAGCCTTTTGAGTCTCATTTGGCATCCTTTCACTATGATTTTCAACAGCCTCCAGGATTATAGTAGATGTTTATGGTGGGTACATTGGATCTGGGCAGGGTGCTGGTGCTTCAGGTGTATGGCCACATGTGTCTGAAGGAGTTTTGGAATGGAAGTGCATCTGCCTAGATATATGTCTTTGATATGTTGGCATGACTGTCAACTGTATCTTCCCCGTATATTCTTGGGAAGAATGTATTGGTTGAATATATCTCGTGGTCTGCACCCCTTTCTCTGTGTAGTTGTGAACACTGTAGTTTTTGTTAGTTTTGTATATACCTGATAAGACTCAATAAATCATTCTTTAGAAAAGAAAGAATAGAGGGCGCTAGATAGATAAGGTAACATGAACTGTACATTTGTATTTGCCTTATACTGTTTATATTTTTACAATGAGTCCCCTGTGACATTAAGGTCTTTTTAATACATTGAACTCTGGCCTCAATAAAGATGAAGATTTCATGTCACATTATCTTAATTGAAAATGCTGACCCAATCAAAGAATCTTTCCTATGTCTTAATATACAGTATCAACCCCCACTGCCTGCTTATTTTCTTTTTTTTTCGGCCCACGAAACTGGAGGAGCTGGTGAATGTTTGCCAGCATTGGCAAGTGGGTGGCAGCGCAGCTCCTCCCCTGTCCTGTAAGTCTTCTGTTTGCAGCACTTCGGCTCATTTGGTCTTTAAGAGGAAGTATCACAGCAGGAATGGTCACCCTACTTCCCACCCTGGGGAAGAGTTCATCCACTAAGACACTTGGTGCAATGCTATTGGGTTAAAAAGAAGTTTGGTAAAGCAGTAAAACTGATTTGATTGCAGGTGTACTGAATAGATTTATAACAACTCTTTTTTTCTGCCAGCACTGCTAATAAAACATGGTTTATCAGGGATGGGGATGCAGAACATATGGTATATTCATCTGTTTTTTCCTACAGTGTGTTAACATTTCTGGGCACAGTAAAAACTATGATAAATACTGTAGTTTTCTTCAGTTCAAATAGATTTTGGTTTCTTCTGTCATAAAACTTCAGCCCCAGAAGACTACACTGCTGCCATAGGTAATGAAGTAATGCCCTATAACATTCAAATAGTATAGTGCTGCTATATCCAGCACCAGTAGACTTTAATTGTTCAGATACTAACCATATGGCACAAACAAAATCTAACGACAGAGAAGCTTTCTTTAGCCCTTGCTCTCACAATCTGTAATTTCAGATCAAATCATTGATTTAGCAACCTGTGACAACCAGTGATTCAGTCTTCAGGCTGTATTCAGGAGACATCTTCAGTCACCAAATATTGAAGACCTAAATTAAAAAGGTAATACAGCTTATTTTTGCGTAGGCTTTTTTATCAGTTATTGTTTTACCTCCTATTCTGCTGACGGGCCCAATTCTGATCCAGCCCCCCCCCCACCACCTCATCACCCAGCTTCTCTGGGTCTTAACTATTATTGGTTGCCATCTGCCCTCTGCCAGAGGACTCCAGAGAGCCCAGTCACCAGTGTGGGGCCTGCAGGGCACACTAGGTCTTCATCCTGCCACAGCCAGGGGGTTCCCTCCATTTATTCTCCCTATGAGGCAATGAGACATTGTGTGATCTCTGCCTCCACAGAGATGCCCCTGGTATCACATGTGTGGGACACCTTCTCTGACATCCCACTGCACTGTCACCCAGAATCTCTAGGTGGCAGTCATCCTACCAGGAGGCACATACCCTTCCCCCCCTTCATCAAGACAGGAAAGCTGTCCTTGGGATGCTCATTTATCCTTCTGCTACCTGGTCCCCCAAGCAACCCGCATTTGTTTCCAAACCTGGGTCATCAGGATGGCAGACAGTGAGGTGCCCAATGCCTCTGCCCTCCATGCCACTGGACAGATTGTTCTTTTTTTTTTTTATCACATACTCATGCAGATTAGAATCCTATATATTGATTGATAAAATATAGTATTAGCACTGTTACAAAATGTGCATAAAGACATTCAAATTAGGATGTATTCATGCTAGAGTCCATAGTAGTCTGTAAGCAGAAGGAGGTTGATAAAGCCTTACTAGGCTGCCCCACAGAAACATAGGATATGATGGCAGAAAAGGACTGCTTGGTTCACCCAGTCTGCCTATTTTTTCCTACCTATAGTATCACCACAAATCCTTCCCTTCCAGATCCGCTGCATGTCGCTCATAAAAACATTAAATAGGACTGGTCAAAGCATTGATCCCCAAGGCACCCCTCACTGGTCACCCTCCTTTCCTCAGAGTGAACTCCATTTATCAGCACTTGTCTATGGTAGTACTGTATATCAAGCCTTTAAAAAAATGTGTTTCTACTAAAGTCTGTGGAAGGCTATGCCATACTCCTATTACTCTTTGGGTGAAAAAGAATGCCCTCATATTTTTTCTAAAACCAGTAATTTTCATTTGCATACGGTGTCATCTTATACATAAGCCTGATCCTTTGAGAAACATACCCAAGTTTGCTCTTAGCCTTTCGCCTCTTATTATAATAAATTAATGTACATTAATAGTAAATCACACCTCAGTCTTCTGGTCTCTATGTTCATTAATCCAAGAGTACTCAGTCTATATTCATAGGTTTGTCTCTTCAAACCCCCTTATCATCTTGGTGGATCTTCTGAGGACTCTCTTCAGTAGCATTTTGTCCCTTCTGTAATATGTAGACCAGAACTGTGAGCCATAATCCATGACTGCTTGTACTAGACTTCTAAACAGTGAAGCAGTCAATCCTTTATGCTTTTTTTTGCATAATGCTTTTTACCTGGCATGGAGCTGATGGCTCTTATCCCTGTTTCTACCTTCCAGAATGGGCCACCATCTTCCTGGGACTTACCTGCCCCTAGAGTTCCCTCACAGATTGACTCCCATGATGGGGCTAGAGCAGAGGACATCCTCCCTCCAGAGATTGCATGTGGGCAGGTGTGTCCCTGCTGATGGCATGGGTCAGAGGTGGACATGAAGCTGGCTTCATGGTTTCTTCTTTGGTTTCCCATTTTTTGTCCCCCTGGCCCCTGTTGCAGTGCATACATCAGTGCGTTCCACTTGGAAGCATACTATATACTATATTAAACCACCACCCTCCCTATATACCACATGCTTGCAACCACCACCAAGCCTCCACCCAATGACAGTCATAGAGCAGAGCAACAGACCTCACATCCCTGGGAGAGAATGGCATTACCTAGACACTCATCCTCACCTCAACCAAGTCCCAGCAACCCAAGTTCTTTCCCAAACTCTGGTCACTGGAGGTGGGGTGCAGTAACTCCACCACCGAGCCACTGGTCTTGCCTTTTCCTCTGTCCTTCAATATTAAATCCTCCAATTGTATTCACTCTGTTTGCAATTTCTACATAGTATTCTGACATACTGATAGTTTATTTGTGATCTGGATCCCAAGATCTATCTTCTGTGCATTTTTCGAAGTTTTCTATCATTTAACCAGTATGGAATTTTTTTAATTTTTTTCCTATGTGCATAACCTTACATTTATCAAAATTCTGCCTCACACTCCAGTTTTTAGACTATTGAACTAGTTGATTCAAATATATATTTTTCTGGTTTGCTGTTTCTTTTGCACTCTCCACCCAATTATGAATCTTTAGCAAATTTTTGAAGCCAGCTATTGATACTGTACCATCACTGATGTCCATCACAAATAGAATAGGATTTGGCCTAAAACTGAGCCCTGAGACACACTACTTGTCTCATATCCTTTCAAGGAGCAGTAGCCATGTATTTTGGCCCTCTGTGTTCTATCCTGTGATCAGTTTGCTATCCAAGATATTATATTTAGGCCAACTCCTAGTATGGAGATCTCAAAGATCATATCCTCATGGAGGACTAGGTCAAATTCTTTTGAACAATTCAGAAAAATAATGTCCACTAGTTTTGAAGCATTTAATCTTTTGCTGACTGGCTTGTAAAAGGATAATAGATTTGTGACACAGGATCTTCCCGTTGTAAAGCCATGCTGGATAATGTCTGCCAGTCTATGCTGAATAAGATGGTTTACAATATGATGTTTTATGATATGTTCCATTGCTTTTCCCAGTATTGATGTGAGGCTGACATGGAGATGATTTATTTTAAGATAGTTTACAATATGATATTTTATCATAGATTTTATTACTTTTCCCAGTACTGAAGTGAGGTTGATTGGAAGATAATGTGGAAAGTTTCATTTTTAACAGTTTCCAACTTTGTTTGATCAACTTTATTTTACAAGAAATATTGGTTAATGCACACGAATAAAGGGGGAAGCTAATACAGTGTGTGTGGGGCTGTATAAGTGTTTCCTTTGGATAGGTACTGTACTGTATTATGTACTGGGTGGGCATTCATTGAACAGGCACTACAACTGCACTTAGGGATTAAATAGTTGCTGTCTGTGACAGCCTCTTGTCCCAGCCATACTGCTGCTTTAGTGCCACTGCCTATTGAGACAAAATCAAAGTGGCAGTGTAGCAGTGAGTGGTTCAAGAAAGAATCAACCCCCCAGAAGTTTTGCAGTGTGATCCCTTTCAAGTAGAAGCAAACTTCGGGGTCAGAGTTTAGATTATTTAAGATGTGCTTATAGTAGCAATTGTTTTGCTTAGTTTCAGTTTGGGTCCCATGTATGTCTTGCAGTCTCACAGCAGTTTCTGGCATGTCTACACTTTTGTTCTGCACCGTATGTGTTGTAGATGTGTATTAGATGCAGTGTTCATGCATGGCCAGCATGATGCTATGAGGGTGCACCACACTGTTCACTACAATCTCACTGAGTAATTGGGGGATGGAGTGCTATAGGCATGGGTGATGTGTGTAGGACTATCTAGTGAAGTGACATCAGCTACTTTTGGGTCAGCAAACAATAATTGTTTTGCACCTAATCTAAGCATTAAAATGGATTGCTTTGCATTTTCTGGGGATGTGCTACTCCCTTGACAAAACTTTCTACTCCTGCATAAAAATGTTAGATCTGCCTATGGCTGTAGACTGTAATGAACATCTCTATACAGGAAGAGAAACAAACTGTAACAGGTAAGCTCCAGGCAAGTTCAGACTGTTTAATTTGCACCATTATAGTTAGAGGGAGCTCCCCAAGTAATTGTAGCTCAACTTTCCTCTGCACATGAGACTCTTATTCTGTAACAAGTTCCTGGAAATGGGCAGGTTCGAGACAAGTTTTAAAATGTTAATATATATTTGATCAATCATGATCAGTCTCAATCAATAATATATTAATACTGCCACTAATGCCTGGCCAATACCACTCTTATGTTTGTAAGAGTGGTCTCACTTACATCCTTAGGGTATCAGAACCATGCACCTTCAGTTTGCAGTTCTCATTCCTTTAGAACATGTGTAAGACCACTCTTACAGTCATAAGAGTGGCCTTGGCAGTTGTAATAGCATACAAAGCAGCTATTCTATTCTACAGGACTAAAGCTGCTGCAAACAAGAACTCTGTATGTTGCTTGCACTGATTAATGCTTCAAGATTCAGACCCCACGTCTATGCCCAAAACAACAGTGTTTCTTTACAGATTAGAGTGTTGAACAGACATGAACCAAAATGAAACAGTCACAGCTTAGACCTGTCAGAGTTTTGCACTGCTCTGGATAAAATATGATTCTCACAGTTGGCTGCTATGCAAACACTTGAGAAATAGTATGATTGGTTCCTGTACTTTGTAACAAGAATGTCAAATAGAAATATTTAGGAGAAACAAGGGGTCAGTAGGGACTCCAATGTCCTCTCTTATTTTACAAGTCCTGTCAATTGCATGGCTTAGTATAAAATGCATAGAAAGTCCTTGCTGTCTGTATGTAGATGCATGAATCCCATGGTAGCAATAAACAGATTAAGAAAGCTTTTTTTTTTTTGTTTTGTTTTTTTAAATCACCAAGGTCAAAGCAGAGGCTAGTGCATTGAGTGATACAGAATTGATAGTTTAAACGTTAAACATCATAGCTGTCATCAGTAGTTCCTAATTTGTTAAAAAAAAATCTAACAACAAAATAGTATGCAGTTTTGAAAGTGTCTCCAGTTGCTAGTGTAACCCCTAGATGGCGCTATCCCAGGGGCTACTACCCCTGCCTGATTTGCCACTAACAGGTTGAGGGGCCTGGATCCAATGGCGGGTGCCTCCACCCAGAGGTCAGGGTTTATAATAGTTAAACTAACTTGGTCACAGCCCTCTGGGACACTGCAGCCCCTTTCTTCCCACTAGTGGCCCACACAATACATCAGAATTACCTTTACAGTATACGCTTACCCCCAGGACTGGTTCCGCACTGGGACCTCCTGTGAAATAAGATACAGTGCAACAATCACAGTACAGTACTTTAACATAGACAAATACCTCAGGCAGTATAACTTTGCTGAAACAAGCAACTCTGATTTATTTAGGGGATATAACAAGGACAGGGGAAATCAGGTTAATTAGCTTATCACTCTACTCATCTACTTATGGCTCTGTGCACAGGTCTATCCCTATCAGTTACTGTCCCTGGGTACCCAAGCCCTAGTGGCTAGTCCAAACCGTGGCAGCTGGTAGGGGCCCTTTCACACAGAGAAAGGAGAATTAAACAGTCAGCAGTACAGTAATTCCATTTGGATTTAATGTGGCAATTCAACAGGGAGCGACCTGAATTAGTACTCACGACCTCCAAATAAGATAGGGTCCTTCAATGTCAGCAGGGCTACTCTTGAGCTCCAAGAGACTCTCACACATTTATATGGTAAACAGTCACAGGCAAAAGTCACTTAATGGCAGCAGGATTCACTTGAGGTACACAAACCTCTTCACACATTTATATGGTAAAAAGAAAGCACTATACCAGGCAGGCTGCATCTGTATCCCGATCACAATTACTGCACAATACCGGAGAACACACAGCAGATTCAGTTCCTGACAGACCGAGTGCAATTTTCAGCAATTCCTCCAGTCTTCTACAGGGTGAGCCTGGTTTCTACTCTTCAGATATCCTTTGATTCTCTTCACAGGATGGATTCAGTCCTAACAAGCTGCAGACCGAACTCTGGACCTTACACATGTTTTTTGACTAAAACTGTGCACTGAAGGAGCACAGGGTTCCTTTCCCTTCACTGCCAAAGCTCAACTGAAACTCCCAACAGACAAAACCGGCACTTCCTTTGAGTTCCTCCCAGTTCTTGACTGGATTGGCTGTCACTCACAATAGACTGCTGCTGTTGGTCCAAAAGGCTCAAGTCTAAACTACATCTCCCAGAGTCACTGCCCATACAATCCTCTTGTGGCTGGCCCAGATTATGAGTCCAAGTTCTGATTCGTCCAAGGCACCATTTTAGAGACTAGCTACCTCACACTGATTGGTCCAGTTCAGCAGTTCAAAACCAGAATGGGAACTAGGCAGACACAGTTCTGACTGTAAAGAAAGCAGGTTAGACAAACTGTAATTTCATTATTACTGTAAATGATTTCTGGCAAACAGTTACATCTTTCAGATAGGTTCCCTTTGCACTCCTAGTGACTGCAAAATGGAGTGAATTGGCAGCAGCTCGAGTGGTACTCAAACAGAGAAGCACACAGTCCCCCATACAACTAATTATGTCTGCAAGCAGACAGCTCTTAAAGAGACAGTACCAGAGGTTCTAAAAACACTCACTGATAAATGGCTTAAACGCCAAACACCATTCAGGCTTGGAGCATTCAAGCAAGCTCCTGGAAGTCTTTTGGGAACCCCCATTTGCAGGGGGGGTTACACTAGCAAAAGAAAAAATATATTCATTAACATAATCAAAACTCAGTTATACAGTATATTAAACAAAATTAATTTCAAACAATCCCATTCTTTGTTAGCAAGGATATTTCCTGAAAATTGGACTTTGTCAATTAAATGTTCATCTGCTCCTGATGTTTGTTCCCTGAGTTCTCATTCATCCCCCCAAGGTACCCCTCACCAAAAAAAAAAAAAATATATATTCCACTAAGTTTGTACAGGACCTTTGACCTGTTTGCCCTTGAAGTAGATTTGTCCAGAGCTGACTATTGTGTCATCTCACTGGCCTTTGATGTTGATGTTGCCCTCAACCATTTCCATTACACATTCACTGGTATCTGGGACAACCATGCCCCCACTCTCCCCAATGCTTTGTAAGGTCCAGATTGAGGGCTGCCACCCCCCCCCCGGGTTTCTGCCAAGTTTATTGCCTGCTTTAAAGCTTGTGACTCTGCCTAGCATCTTTATAAATCCAAAGGCTCCACTGTGGACTGAGCTAGGCACACTTAGCTTCTAACACCATACAAAAGCAATAATTCTGGCCAAGTCTAAATATTCAGCTTCCAACCACCAGCCTAATCTTAACCACCCTTTTCAATTCTGTAGGGTAATTCACTTCCTATTCAGTCCCCCCTATATCCAATCAACTACTTGTCTCTCATCTTTAGGTTCTAGACTGGCTCCCCTCAGCTACCTTAACTCTCTCCTTGTTCCTATCCCCCTCCTCATACACTCTGTGTTACTCTGAATTTAGCGCTCTCTCTTGTGCCTGTCCTAAGCTGGGCAAGCTGCCTTCTCTTTCAAGCTTCCCAGACTCAGATTCAACCTCCTATCCTCCATCTGCTCCGACTTGTCCCTTTCTACTCTGAAATTTCTCAGCGAACATAACACGCATGTATGTTCCTGTTCTTAACTGCCATATTGTAACTTGTTGTAACCTAATTGTTGCGTTTTTCCATGGCTTTATTTCCTAGTTCTTATGCGCTATATTCACCTGTATTTTTTCATATACACAAATTATGACTATATCTCAGGGCGCCATGTATTTAGTTTATTTTTTGCTCTATTTGTACTCCCTTGTATGTTTTTTGTTGTATACCCTCTTCCCTTCCCCAGAACACATCTGAAAATGAGCTGCCTGCAACTCATTGTATCCTCCTAGGCAAGAAGACATTTTCAATAAAGAAATAAAACAAAAAAGTCAAAGCTTTGCCACAGTCTGTTGCTGTATAAATGTATTGTGAAATCAAAATCTGAGGATTGTTACCTGGATTTTAAAGGAGCCTCCAGGAGTTGTGGCACCATTTTTAGGTGCAGTTGCACAACTTGCAACAAACTGAACTGTGGGCGGATTTTCTGGTGCAGTTACTGCAATCTGCACACAAAAAATGACACATGCATCATTCTTTTGCTGTAAATCTAGCAAACTGTCACAAATGTGACAAAATGTTTGAAAATAGCAATCTAACTTTTTGCCATATTTATTTAGCTGTGGGCACAACTAAAAATGTCAAGAAATGTGTCTGTACTATGACTGTTGAAAATACAGCTCCCTAACCTCAACAGAGGCATGATTATCAAGAGCAGATGAAATTTAAAGAACGTATTTGCTGTGATGCCAGTGCCCTTAGAATGGAACGACCTCCTTTTTGAAATTATTTTTGAATTTAGTGTATTTGAGTTATGCTGATGTCAACAGTCATGACTTCTACTGGTGGGCAGCGATTCTATTCAAGTTACTCACTCTTGTTGCATGTATGTAAGTCTAAATGTAGATGCTCAACCTTATTTATGATGGCCAGCCACAGTAAACTGAATGAGCATTTAATAAATGGGTTATGCACAGTGAATTTCCCTGCACCCCTCATTAATTGCTTTCATTATTCACTTTCAGTATAGGCATAATCGAAACATACTGGATAGGGTGAAATCTACAAGTGTAGTAAAATTGAAAGCCCTTTCAAGTACTTCTCCTCAACAAGTATCAACTATTTAGGCACACTGCAAAACAAAAAAATGCAACCACACAAATAAATATACAGTAACTCAAATACAGTCCATACAGACAGACAAGTGGCAATATAATTAGCAGTGTTTGCATGAATGGCATATTGCCTGCTTGAAGCTGAGTAAATTATATTAGAGCCTTCTGAGAGGGGAAACATACTGGTAAAAAATGTTTGGGTTTGTAGTAAAAGAGATCCTAGTACACAGTTTCAAGTGACTGTCACAGAATTACTGCAGCAATGATTTTGGGCCAGTCCTTTATATGCATTCCTCAGAAGAGAACACAGCCCTTCCGTGCACCATCCTGAATTCCACTACAAGGAGAAGGAAGGGAGTGGGGTTCACATGGCCATCTACAACACATGCTGAGCTGCAAATGTCTGGTGACATCTTCAGTGACTCCCATATCTGTAGTAGAACTATTACAGGCAGTTTGTTTGGGGTTTTGAATTAAGGTCACGTGTATGTAAAAGTGGTGTCACAAAAGAGTGTTAGACAATGGAAGAGCCTGTGAGAGATGAAGAGATTTGTGAAGGGCCAAAGCTAAGGATGACATGGGTATATCAATAGAACTTTGATGGGGGTTCCACTAGATGTAGGGATTAATGTCGGCCTAGATTTGAGGCAAAGGGTCTGCTGGACAATTAAGAGACCCAGGAAAGGCAAATTGTGATGAGACACTTCAGCCCAGGAGTGAGCTATTGACATAGGGAATGGAGGAGAATATTTTTGGTAGCCCAACTGCCCAAAACATCAATGCATGGCATAGTGCAATGTGATTGGTGCAGTGCCATATAAAGAAGTCCAGGAGTGTTGCAATTCAGGTATAAGTAGGTGCATATATCCCATTTGCACCCACTAAAATCTGACCACCTTCATTTGCATTCTTACTTAGTTGTAGAGAGGGACTCCTCCACCTGAAGACCATATCCGCCCTTTGTAGTAACCAGCTATATGTGTGGCTTCAATGGGGTATTCTTTGCACACCATTTTACAGCTTCATACCTAGAGACTGTGCACCAGGGCCTGATTTAAAGGGACACTGTCAACCATTATTGCATCATACTATTTCTAGTTGAAAAACCCACATTTTTTGATTACATACATTCTCTACATGTGTTGGTGTTGCTGGTTGTTTAATTTGTCTCTTTTCTTAGTAGAACTGATATGCATGCTAATGCTGTAATTATACTTAACCTTGTTTTGTTTCAAATCCTTGATCTACATTTATTTCATACTTCATGAACATTAGGAACACCTCAAACAGAACAATCCCTCATAATACAACAGTCTTCTCTCCTCCCACTAAATGGCTAGACTATATTGGGGGTGGCCCCAAGTCCAGGAAAGATACAGTGTGAGTTGATTAAGGAAATATCAACAGGCATATTTTGGTGTGGTAACACCAGAATGGTGGGCAGTCTGTTTTTCACTTAAAAAAACATGAATCAGAGTCAAACTACTAGCTACATCTGCACATTCTTTAGAAGGTGAGCAATTATAAAATGTGTTTTTTAAACTAGGGATAATTTGAGGCCTAAGATGGGGTTGACAGTGTCCCTGTAAGAAATAACACTAGTGATTCTGTTGTGAATAACACACAAAATGATTAGGGGCACCACATAGTAAATGAATGAATTAATTTCCAAAAGGCATGTTAAAATCATGGTGATACAATTATGGCAATATTTTGAATGGTTTTATAAACACTTAACCATGCCTGCCTCTTTCCTTTGGGCTTCAGCTGCATGATATTACTACTTCCTTTTCAGGATACTATATATTTCTGTTCTCATAATAAATTTGTAACATGTTTCATGATGCCTAATGAATTCCTCAAGGCTGTTGTAGTGGTGTACTATTTTTTGTGGACCACGAATACTGTACCTTGTTTCAAAAAGTAAATGAATGACACATAAGGAACATAATTACTTCTTTTCAGGTTTAGAAGTCCTTTTAATGTGGATTCTTGATGGCCCAGTGACAAGTGTGTTTGCTTAACATGCAAGGCACATGACCCAGGTTTGCATTCTGGCCACCTCCATTGTACATCATGCAGCTGAGACAAAGCTGAGTGTTTATTTCAGACACCTGCCTGATGGAGGGGAATGAGTTCTGTACACTGCTGCCATCCTGCTGGCCTGGGGAGGGAGTTGTGTGGGCAGGAATCCACAGCTCTAGCCACTGGATGAAATCCCTACTGTGAGCATGACATGGAGGTTTTTACTAACTATGGTTTTGACACATGATGCAAAGGCATCATAGATCCATTTCCATGTGAGTGAGTGTCAATTCAGAATTACAGAGACACCAGTCAAATCCAATGAGCATTAGTGCAATATTATTAGAAACTGTATAAATGCATTTATTTCCAAGGGATAGTGCATTATCAGCTGCACATTATTCCAAACTTCTGATTCTACTGGAGTTAAAATGTTGGTTAACCCAACTCCTGGGAATGCCTAATTTCTATTATACAAATTAAGAATAAAAATAAAAGTGTGCCTGTTTGTGTTTTTGTGTTGTTGCCATTGAAAGGGTAATCTTTAATAAAGTAGTCCATCTGCTGTTTGGACAAATGCTGTTGGTTGCAGAATGTTATGATTCTGTGTGCTGTGCTGTATGCTCTGATTGTTAGTATACACCATTCATGTTTTTGTATTCGCCGAAGCTGAATGAATTGAATGCTGTAGTCTGGGAGCATTCCTTGGTGCCATGCACTTGTTCTCGTGAGGATGTAGTTTGGTTGCTAGGTTAATGACTTTGAAAAGAAGGGGCATTTGAGGTGAGGTGCGCTCAATCTTGTGGATGCGTGTTGGAGAGACAGCAGTTCTTATAGAGATGTGTGATCTTCAGATTGGGCACTAGAGGTGGGTGCACATTGTGTTGATGATTCCCAATCACAAGACTCATGTTGCCAAGGAGACATGCACATTGCATTCTGGGCATCAATGAGATGAGCCATGGAGCACTCCATGTTACGCTGTAAGTTTGTGAGTATAGCAACCAACATAGGATAAGCATTACCGGAAAGATGGGATGCTGTTTGTGCTTTAAAAAATAAACACCCACCAGTGCAGTGGTAGCACTAATGCTTGCAGCACCAGTGACCTGAATTCAGAAATGAGCTCCAGTGAACAGAGGGTCTCCTCCTGGAAGAGGATAAAGCATCCATGGGACTGCTTTGCTCTTCTGGGGAGGGAGTGGCATGGCACCTGTAGTAGTAGTGTCACCTACCAGAGAGTGGCAGGCAAGAGCACTGAGCAGCAGAGCAGTGGCAGAGTCTGGTGATCCATGTTTGGGAAAGTATGTACTGCCATTCACATCATTGCATGCCACCTCCATGCTGCACGGGAGGAGGAGGCATGCAAGGAAAACAAGTGGTAAAATTCCTGGCTGGCATGGGTGACTGCTGCCTCTCGTGGGCCTCATGCCCAGCAACTTGAGCATGGCTGCTGGATCCTTGATCAGTGGGTCGAGCACACTCCCCACCACCCCACCCCACCATAGGGGGGGAGCTGTGTGAGCAAGGCCAGGTAAGTTCTGAGGGAAGCCGGGGTGACAGGATTGGGGGGGGCCAGCATGATGGGAAGTCATGCCAGGAAGGGAGAAAAAATACTAACTGCAAAACAAAAAACATAAAGGCAGAATTATTTGTTAAACATTAGAAACAGCTGCTGGCCCAGTGGCATGGAGGGCTAAGGCACTTGTGGCTGGGGGAGACTTCCTGCAGGAGGTGGTGGATCTTGTTGTCAGGAAGGTGTTGGAGTCCCCCAAATGTTTGGTTCTGGAGGATGTCAACACCTGGGCCGATGATGAATCCTCCAGGCTTGGTTCTAACCACCTCCAGATGATGTTGTCTCTGGGCCTGACACAAGAGGTTACTTCTGTGACCCAGCACTGTGGCCACATGCTGATGGACCTGGTGTTCTCACTGGTGCTTGAGGTATGTAGCCTCAGGATCGATCAGGTCATTTGGTCTGATCACTGCATCGTGAGGTTCTCGTTCGGACCACCACCCCGAGAGCCCTCCTCCTGTTGAGATGGGCCGCTACCTCCCTTTGAAGGGTTTGTCCCAGGAGGGATTTCTTGCAGTGGCTGATCTATCTAGTGTAGACACTGCATGTGTGAATGGCACGGGTGAGGTGGCTGCCACCTATTATAAGGTGATGTTCGCAGCACTCGATGCACTCACACCGGTCTGTGTACTGCCCAAATCTTCATACTTGAAGCCTCCACGGTTTGATGGGGAGCTCAAGGAGATGAAGATTATGAGTCAGACGTTAGAGTGTTGCTGGTGGAGGACTGGGCTGGAGGAGGACAAGCTGGCCCTGCATACCCACTATGGTGAAAACCAGGGGGCAATCAACCATAAGAAGGCAGAGCTCCAGTCGAGGGAGACTGCTGCAGAGGAACCTACCAGAAGTACTTTTTTAGGACTGTAAACAGGCTATTACATCCGGTCTGTCTGCAGTCGAAAAAAAGTTTTGTTTTGTCGCTTTGTTTGACGAGTTTGCTTGATTCTTCACTAACAGAGTGTCCACAATCCGGCAGGGAATCCCACCAGTGAACCAATCTACAATTCGTAGTGATCACATTGGAGGTAGTAGAGGCGCTCCACCTGTCTGGGGGAGGTTAAATGGGGGAAGTGGCTGAGGTCATTGAGGTTGCTTCAAAACTGAAGCACACATATTGTGAACTGGACCCAGTGCCTATGCATTTCTTGAAGGGATGCGTTGATTCCATTGGACCAGTGTTCACCTTGATTGTTCGGTGTTGTCAGAGGGGGTCTTCTAGGATTCCTTAAAAAAGACTCTGGTGAGGCCCCTTCTGAAGAAGCCATCTCTTGACCCAGACATCTTTGCGAATTATCAACCTATCTCCAACCTTCCATTTCTGGGTAAGATTGTTGAGAAGAGTGGTGCAACAGCCTGAGGAGCACCTTGTGACCTTTGATATCTATGAGACATTCCAGTCAGGTTTCTGAGCTAGGCACAGCATGGAAACAATGCTAGTTTGGCTGTACAATGACCTCCTTAGGGCAAGGGATAGAGAAAATGTGCCAGTTCTCATTCTTCTAATCTCTCTTCAACATTCAATATTGTTGACCACTTTATGTTACTTAATCGTATCAGAGAGTACTGCAGACTTGCCAGCACTGTCATCTGCTAGTTTGAGTCCTATCTTGCTGACAGAAAGCAACGGATGGTGATGGTGAATTTCTGCTCTTCCCCGAAGCTCCTGTCATGCGGAGCACCTCAGGGATCAATCTTGTTGCTGATGTTGTTCGCAGTATACATGCTGCCCTGGGTGAGCTCATTAGGAAGTACAATGTGGGTTTTCACTGCTATGCAGATGATACCCAGTTATATCTGTCCTTTGCCCCTGGAACATCTGATGCTATGAATGTGCTTAACACCTGCCTGGCCGAGATCAATGATTGGATGTCCTCCTGCTGGTTATGACTGAACCCCAACAAGATGGAGGTTCTGGTAGTGGGAGCAGACCAAAGGTGTGATAGGAATGCCTCCTTTGTGGCAACTGAACTTTTCATTGTGCCAACACCATTGATGGCTTCCTCTAGGGTGCATGACCTTGGTGTGTTCCTGTTTGATGGTTTGACATTTGAATCTCTGGTGTCCTCTGTTGTCAAAAGTGGTTTTTACCACTTGAGGAACATTGCCAGGCTCAAACCCCTAGTTCCACCTGAGGACCTACCCACTCTTGTCCATGCCATTGTAATTTCCAGGCTTGATTACTGTAATGCCTAGAACTTTGGGGTCTTGGGAGGTATCCTCCGCTGGCTGCAGCTAGTGCAGAAAACAGCTACCAGGTTGCTGACAGGCCTTCCAAGGTTCTGTCATGCAACTCTCATGCTGCATGAACTGCACTGGCTACTGGTCAGGTGGAGGGTTATCTTCAAGGTGGGTTTACTCTCCTTTAGGGCCCTACATGGACTAGGGTTCTGGCTGGCTGTAGGATCTCCTAACACCTGCTGCCCCAGTTTGCTCCATCCATTCCTCCTCTAGGGTCTTCTAGTGATTCCCAAGATGACACTTAAAACTGCCAGTGACAGGGCTTTTAGTGTTGCTATCCTGGCCCTGTGGAATTCACTTCCCCAGCCATCAGGGAGGCCCCTTCAGTCGAGGTGTTCAAGGTCCACCTTAAGACCCATCTTTTTGCACTGGCTTTCCCAGACGTAGTTTTTTAAATGTGTGACAAAGACTACTGATTTGTATTTAACTTTTACTCTTGTAGCTGTTTTAGTGTTTTATTGTTTTTTAGGTGTAATTGTTGATCATTTTATCTTTTATGACTTTTATGGAAGGCACCCAGAGCCTCTAGGAATGGGTGCCAAAGAAATATAATTTGCCTTCCCACATCTTACCTCCAGCTACACTGACGGCCCAGGTTCAGAAATTGATTTAGGTCATCAGGGGCCAGCGAGGACTGGAAAGGATTGAGCATCAAGGTTGGCTCTCCTCCACCGGGGTGAGAAGGCTGGTCAGCTCTTCATGGACTGCCACTAGGTGCAGGCCTGGTGGCAGTGTGAGTGGGTGGAAATATGGGAGAGACGCTGTGGAAGCATCATCTAGGTGTACCTCCATGCATGAAGCTGATGCACTGCATTGTAGGGTGGGAGAAAATGGAAAACAGGAAGCATCAGGGGCTTAGTGTAGCCCAGACCTGTGGTCCAAGAGCCCACACCACCACCTGAATGCTACTGTTGTTCTACCTTGAATTATTAAGTCATGGGTGAGAATGGCCTTATCCATCCAGCCCCACTATAAGGGTGAAGTCATGAGGAGGACCTGACCAAGATGAGTATCAGCTGAAGTGGTAGCTGGCTTGGGAAGGTGAGAACTGGCTTGATAAACCACCCTGGATGCAGGAGTATTAAAAGAATGTAGAAACAAAAATTAAAACAGCTGACAGAGCATCAGCAGGAGTGACCCTTAAAGCACAACAGAGATAAAACAAACAGCTGGGAGGCCACTCTATGGCACAAGAGGAAGCAGATCCTGCTCCCATGCTGGTAACCTGGGTTCAGGGGCAAACATGGGAGCTGGGTTGGGCATCCAAGAGGGCTTGTGCAGTACTGCTGCTGTTCCACCACTGCAGAGATCCCTGCAATAGGCCAGGAGCTTCCCTTTACCACATATGTGTGAGAATTGATGGAGCACTGTCCAACACCAGGGAGGTGAGAGCATTTATAGGGGGGGCAGGCAGAAGACCAGAAAAATCCTACATCTCACAGGCCTGTATGATGGCCACTGATACTCCCGAGTCCTGCAGTGAGTGGATCCCCATGGACCTTGTCAGTGGTGGGAGCGGCAGGTGGGGCTGGGAGGTTGCCAGCATTATGGCCTGCAGACATGTGCAGGTGGCAGTCCTTGGGCAAACAACATTATAAAAAAAGAAACAACTGGGAATTATTCTGACTGAAAATCATGTGAGTCATCATTGTCAGACGAGACAGGGTAACAGGGATTAGTGTCACCTTGGTGGAATTCTGTGAACCAATCAGATTTGTTTATTTTAATACACTTGCTATAAGCAGACTGCAGCTCCCATGTTGTTGGGCGATATCATTATAGACAGCATGGATGTTTTTATTTCCAAGAAATAGCATGTTGTAAGTTGCACAGCATTTCTTTTTAACATTGTATTTAGGAGTTTTGCCATAGGCGATACACCTGTTTACATCAAAGTAGATCATACAATAGCATGTAAGGATTATACATTACAGTACATTACAGCTTATCATACTTTGCAGATGTTGTTTCAGTAAGGAACTGAGCAAGTACTGGAGCTTGTCTTTTATACTACCCGTGACAACTAGAAAAACAAGAAGCTGCATCTCATGGAGCTAAATTTAAACTAAAATGAAGAGACATTAACAACTGCTGCTGCTGTTTTTTGATTATTACTGGTGGCATGCAGGCCAATTATAAAACACTGTTAAATTAAAAAAAAGTTGCCAAGAATACTTACCAGAAGGTTATGCTTTTGTACTGGTTTCCCATTTTCCCCTTTTTGATCTCTCAGACTCACAACACTTATGCATGCTACCAGTTAATTACTGGTAAGTGTAAATATTTCTGCTCCTAACCTTATACAAAATGTTAGTTCTACACAAACTAACAATATAAACTTACAGCGATGGAATTTATTTGTGTGTGCAGAAATGTTCACTCTACCTCTTTTGAGCAGGTGGCAAATGGCTGTGTCCCTGACAACACCGTACTTCTTCCCTAATAATGTTACAGCTCTTAGAACTGAAGGAAGAGTCAACTGAGGCAAAACAGTGCAGCCATACATTTGCACACTATTGTTATGCAATAAAAAGTAAGGTTTCTGATGTGAAAACAGAGAATTGTGATGTTGGGGTTAGACAAACAATCAGATAATGGGAACATAAATCTTGTTTTTTTGCAATTTTTAATAGAACTAAAATGTGGGCATGTGTACAGTTTGTTTTAATTCCCAGTATGCTGTCTTGTGTCTGTTTCAATAGGCTTAGTTTGTCTTATTTAGGGTCACTTGTTAGTAGTCTTTGTTTCCCACCTAATATTCATTTCTTAAATACTAGGGCTGGGCAAAATGTTATCTTCCACTAAAGAAATTCTGCTGAAACTGTGATTTTGCTTCCATGAAATTTCGGGATGTTTCTGCAAAAATTTCACAAAATGTTGCCAAAATTGTGATTTCAGTTATTTCAATCTAATTTAAAAAGTAATTGTCCACACTGCATCACATTTGGTATGATAGCTCTATCAAGGTCCATACAGACCAGCTTTCAGATCTTTATATTTAAAGGTATCTGAGTTATAAGTCTCCAAACAGTCAAACATTTTAAAATCTCATTTCACAATTATGTAAACTGCAGAATGTTAAGCCTCTATAACTTTAAAACTACAGAACAGAATATCACCAGTTGTGTTAGGTTCATTGACCCTAAATATTATGCTTTGAGGCTACCCATTGTCCAGCATCATATCATCGCACTGCCATGCTGATGACCTGGATTCAGAAGCATGCCCTGGATGTCACCTTGGGGAGACAGGCCATGGCTGAGACAGCTGCCACTCATCAGTGCATCTTGGTCAGGGAGGGTTGGCAGCTGGTTCCACCAACACAGTGACCCCTGTGGCTGGACCAGGGAGCTTTCTCCTGCCGCAGGGGAAGCTGTGGCTGTGTGAGGCTGACAGAGGCACCACCCTGACTTGGGGAGGTGGGAGAGGAAAAAATGTGGGAGGGAAACCCAGTAACCAACTGTACAATGACTGGGTTTAGCATGATCAGGGTATATCCATGAGAAATGAGCTGCTGACTGGGAGAAAAAAAACAATATGGAAAACAAAATGGCTGTGTGTGTATGTCAACTCTTTAATTTCTTGCTCAGTGGCTGGCCAAGTTGTAAGCAGCCAAATATTAAATAACATCAGTAATTAAAATTGAATTTCATAAGCTTTTGTGAAATCTGAATGTTGTGATACGTTTATGGAAGCGATTTCCTACATTTTGCCCAGTCATACACTTGAGTTGCCATTGCAGAGGAAGGCAAAGCATTCATAGGATTTATAGGATCCTTACAGTGCTAAATAGACTTTCATCCGTATTGCTCACTAGTTAAATGTGTATCATATTCCCTGAAAATAAGCATCTAGTTTAAGTTTGAATGATTTTGTAGTTTTACATGTCACCACCTCTTCCAGTCCTGACCACCCTTTGATTAAACCACTCGTTGGTTCTTACTATTCTTGTTTGTCTTGATTTTAGTTGGGAGAGGGTGTGACCAGGTGTTGTATGTTGTCACTAGTTTCTAGACCCAGGTTATCCCATAGATCATTGTCCCTCCATGCCTTCTGTACTAGGCACATGTCACTTACTTTCTTCTGTTTCCAGTGAAAACAGATTTAGCTCTCTCAAGTCTTGTGTCATAGTTCTTGCCTGACACGTTGTTTATTGCCCTGGTGGCCCTTTTTTGTACCCTCTCCAGCAATGCCCAGGTCTCCTTTTTTATAGGATGACCAGACATGAGCTCTGTATTTCAAAACTGGTCTGACCAGTGAAGTACTCATTGGGAGAATAACTTCCTTGCTCCTAGATGCAATATGTCTAAATATGCAGTCAAGGATTCTATTCCCTTTTGGGTAATGTTTCTACATTGAGATGTAAATGTCATATCTTGGGAGACCATGATCCTCAGGTGCTTCTCTTCTGTTGTAACTCTTAGCAGTTGATTGTCTAAGGTGTATGTGAGGCAAGTTTTTTTTTACCCAGGTGAATTTACTGTAACTGCTGGCTATTCCCAGGTATGCCTGCATATCACCTGCTGTTTTTCCCACTTGTATTATTTAATTGTATTTGATTATATTTACTTGTACTTGTTCCCTTACCCCATACACTGGATCACACCTGGAAACGAGCTTTGGCACAGTGTGCCTTTCCCAGTTATCAACTTTTAAATAAATAAATAAATAAATAAATAAATAATAGTACATTTCTCCAGATTTAGGGCTAATTTTGATTTATTGGTGCATTTCAAGATGTTATTTAGTGCTGTTTGTAGTGGAGAATCTCATTTAGTGTTGTCTACCACTGCTCCTAACCTACAGTTATTAGCACATTTGTACAGCCAGACATTTTGAGAATTGTTTTGTAATGATCATATGTATAGGTTGAAGAGGCATGGCCTCAGCACTAATCCCAGGGGCACTCCACTCATGACTCTTCACCTCTCGGAGTAGGTTCCCCTGATACAGACTCTCTGTTTTCCGTCTTTCAACTACTCTTGAACCCAGGCTGTTATGGGGGAATATATGCCTAACTCCTGCATTACTGATATTAACTCTGCATGGGGAAGATTATCAAATGCCTTCAAGAAGTCCAGGAATAGCATGTCCACTGAACTTCCTTCATCCAAACTCCTAACCACCCTGTTGTAGAAACCCAGCATGTTTGTCTGTCAGGACCTTCCTTTTGTAAATCCATGTTATGAACCATCTATATGTTGATTTTGACCCATACATTTTAAAATTGCATCTTTCAATATTTCTTCCAATATTTTGGATGGAATTGAAGTTAAGCTTACTAGCCGATAGTTGTAGGGGTTGGATTTATTTCCCTTTTTGAAAATTAGAATTACTGTTTCAATTTTCCAGTCATCTACTACCTTCCCACCTTTTATTGATTCCTGAAACATATGTGTTAATGGTGGAGTAAGAACCTTACTCAGTTCTTTTAGGAGTCTTGTATGAAGCCTATCAGGTCCTGGGGATTTATATGGATTTAGCTTATTTAGCCTGGTTTCCTTATCCTTGTTGATGATAATCAGTGTTTGTTGTGTGTTGTGCATTTTTAAATCTGCACCCATTGTATCATTTTTACTGTAAAATACTAACGAGAAGCAAGTTTTGGTTAAATTAGCCATGGCCTTATCATCAGATATTAGTTCCCTATTGAGAGGACCTATGCACTTTTTAGTACAGTTCTTGGTATTTTTATAAGAGTAGGTTTTGTAATTTCCTTTACTCTAGTTGCCAGTGATAATTTTTAGTTGACTTTTGCTGCTTTAATATTCTTTTTGATTCTTTTTGATATGTTATTGTACTGTGAACTGGTCCCTTCTTGTTTATTCCTTTTCCATTTTTTGAATAATGTGTTTGTCTTGTTTATCTTTTTTTATTTTTGATGTCCACGCTGTACTTTGGTTCTAGTGTTTGTGCATTTCTGTGTTTTTGGAACATCGAGGAGTGTTTCATTTTGAATTTTACTGCAAAATAATTCCCAAATTTTATGCGATGATTTACCTTCAAATTCTTTTTTCCAATTCTAAATCCTGAAAGTATTCCTAATTTGATTAAAGTCAGCCCTGCTAAAGTTTGGAACAGTGGTAGTCACAGAACACATATAGAATGGTTCTTCTATCTTATATTCTATTTTCAAGTGACAACATGTACTCAGGGATTCTGTTGTTTTACATTCTGTAACTGTATGTCCCATGTTAGTTAGGACTAGGTCCAACAGATTGGGGCCCCTTGTTTGGTCCTCCACCCTTTGGGTGAATCCAATTTGGTCAAAAACATCTAAAAAACTGTGTTCCATTTTGTTTACTCCTGCCTGAGTCCCCCAATCTATTCTGGGTAAGTTAAAATCTCCCATAATTATTAATCTATCTGCCGGGTTTAATGATTGGATGTTGTGTAAAAGGACAGTGTTTTCTTGGTGCATTGATGAAGGAAACCTATCAATTATGCCCATTATAATTTTGGGCAATTTACAAGGGGTTAATGTTACCCAAAGATGATCTGCTTCATTTGGGTTTATATCCATCTCTTCTGATTTTATGCTTTTAGATATATATATATATATAATGCTACCCCTCATTCTCTTCTAAATTCCCTATTTTTCTTGTACAGAGTATACCCATCAATACTTTGGTCCCAGTTATCATGTGAATCCCACCAGGTCTCCATGATGGCACATATATGTATACAGTACATGTTTAAATTCCTCAAATTTATTTGTTAGACTGCTTGCATTTAGTAGCATACAGTTCTAACATTCCTATTCTACTGGTCCTGAGTGTAAACCTGCTGGCTTTATAACGCTGGCTCCGAGTTGTCCCATAGCTCCCCATCACTTAGTTTAAACGTATCTGAATTTCTTCCTTGAACCTTTTGGCTAGATACCTGGAACCCATTTTATTCAAGTGAAGTCTGTCTGGTCTAAATAACTGTGGATCTCTGAATGTGTTTGAGTTGTCCATGTACTGTATGTAACTTTCTCTATTCTGCAGAGCTCCCTTAGCCAGCAGTTAAGGGTAGTGATCTTCTGATGTTTGACTTCATGGTATCCGAATACTGGCAAAATGCTTGATACTACTATTTTGCCTCCTTTCGTCTTAATTTCAGACAACACTACTTTAAAATCTCCATAGAGGTCCTTCAGCTTTCTGCTTTGTATGTTATTAACTCCTGCATGGAGCACCAACAATGGGTATTTGGTGTTTTTCATCAGACCCCATTAGTTGTCTTATATCTTTGATTTTTGTACATGGCAGCATACTCACTGTGGCACTTTCATTCCTTCCTTTACAAAGGAAGGTATCAATACCCCTAATTATGGAGTCACCAATTACAAGTAAGTCACTTTCAACAGTGTTTGAGTCTATATTTGTAGTATCATGTGAAGATTTAACTTGGTAATTATTTATGTTTGCAGATGCCATATTAGTTGGCTATTCTGAAGTGGGTGTGCCCTTTGTTGTAGATGGACTAGACTGGGGTATACTGTATGTGTGTTGTCCCAAGTAGCTTCTGTATCTGATAAAATGTCATATTTATTTTGGAGTATCACTGGGGCACTGTTGTAGATCTAACCTCCCCTTCTTTTGCTAGTTTTCTTAGAGACTTTTGCCCATTCTTCTGCCTCCAAATCTGGTGGGGGGTTGGCTGTGTTCTCTGTGCTGTTGTCATTTTGACTTCCTATGTTTACACACTCGAGTGGACTTCTATTTAGTTTACCATGTTGTCAAAAAAATCCTCCAAGGTTACTATTTCCTCATTAATATTGTTTCTGTGTAAGAGTCTGGCTATTTCTTCTTGTAGTGTGCTAATCTGTAAGCATTCATCACATACATAATCTTCAACTGGTTCCCCTTTACAAAACATTTGACAATGGTTATATATATATATATATATATATATATATATATATATATATATAGGCCTCCATTTCTAGGGTAATAGAGAGATATAGCAAGTGAGTGAAGATGGCAGAAAATTTTATTTACTTATGTAGCACTGTTTACTTTGCTAGGTGATAGTATAGCTTGTCCCAGTACCTCAGCTTCCCCAGCAGACACAGCTGACACACGCATGTCTCTGTGCACTTCTCTGCATGTGAAACCATGCACTCGCTCCCACTCATTGGAGAATTCAATTTAATCTTGTCAGACAGGAAGTTGAGCATGCCCACTTCCAGTATGGCAATGTACATAAAATGCAATCAACTCAGTTTAAAACAGTTTCATTTACTAAAATAGTATGTTGAAGAGTTGCTGTTACCTCCTCACTACTACTGGAATGTCCAGGCAGACCCTTTTTGATTAAGCACCAGAGCTAGTGAGTATCAGGAAATGGAGGTTCTCCAGCCCTGCAACTTCCCACAATGCCTTACAGCCTCAGCTGTTCTGGCAGTATAGTATCTAGATCTTGGTGGCCCACTAATCCACTTCTTTCCTGAGAGAAACACAGAAATATACAATGCAGTAAAAACAGGAGATGCTGGGGAGTCACATGATGCCCTCAGAGGAGTAAGCAGCACGAAGGTGCAGCTCCGCTATACAACTGTCTAAAGCTACCAACTTCACAGGCAATAATCATTAATTTAAGTCAAGACAGAGTGTTAGCCGGCAGACAGTGGTGGAAACAAGAAAAAATCATCATGGAGATAACTAAAGAATCACATCGCAGTGAGCCGGATAAAGAGCCTATGAAAGACACGATGGCGATGGAGGTCAAAAGGCCACGCAGAAGTTCATCCCTGAAATTGGATCTGAATTTAGACACTATGAATGTGCAATCAGAACAACTGCAGGAGGACATTTCCACCATCAAAACCGCCTTGTTTTCTCTGATAGAGGAATTTCGGGAGTGGAAAGCTTCACTGTCAGGTCTGGTAGTAAGAGTGTCGGACACAGAGACCCGGATTGCGTCGATGGAAGATAGAGTGCATAAACTGGAAATAGACAACATTTCTCTTAAAAAGGCTGTCAAAAAATTAGATGAGAAAGTTGACGATCTGGAGGGATGATCACGTCGCAATAACTTGGTATTATTAGGGCTCCCAGAAGGTGAGGAGGGTAATAATGCAATAGACTTTCTGCAAAGCTTTGTATTCGAGTAGCAGACCCCTCACCAAATGGCCAGACATATGTAATCGAACATGCACATAGGTCCATTAGACTGAGACCTCCTCCAGACCAGCTGCCCCGTCCTATCATTTTCAAGGTATTAAACTATTTGGATAGAGATCATATACTCAAGGGGGTCAGGAGCTCGGAGAAATTAGAATGGGAGGGCAAGAAGTTGAGAATTGAGCTGGATTTAACATTCAAAGTCAGACAAGACAGGGTGGCTTATCGACCTATTCTGTCCAAGCTGTGGGTAGCATGAATAAAACATAGGATGTTATTCCCTGCAAGACTAGAGGTCATTTTGGACTCAGGAACCCAGAGATATGAATCTGCTACTCAAGCGGTGACAGATCTTTATATTAGACTACCAGACCTCTTTGGGAAGGGCAGCGGCTAACATGGAGTGGAAGCAGTAACAAGCGACCAGCTGTGAACATGGAGATTTGGAGGTCTTCACGAGGATTAAGCTCAAGGGACAAAGGCTCTCATAGAGGCAATATTGTTATACAGGGAGGCAAAATATATTTTTTTTGTATCTATTTTTGTTTGGGAGAGTTTATTACACTCTATGGAGCTATGCTATGCCTTGTTAAGCACATAGAGAGACATGAGGCCCCCTGTTGTTAGTGAGAGAATCATGCGATAAATGAGAATGGAACTCCACCTACTAACAGAGTTTTGGTTATGCAAAATCCCTTCAAGTAATACAGAGATTCTGTATATAGAGACGTATTTTTCTTTTACCCCTGGACTTATTATGGATCTGATGTAGTGGCTCACACTCCCAAGGACCCGGCGATAGTTTAATTTAAAGAGGAATATTTTATGGGGACAACTGATATGTGTTTAAGAAGACAGACTTTAATTTTTGTTTGATGGACTTAAATAAGAAGCTGGAAACACAAGGGGAGAAAAAATTTAATGATTTAAGTGTGAACTTTTAGATATAGATTCATTATGATCTAGTAGAAATAGATAATAGTTGGTAGTGAGGAAGATGTCTCCTAAGAGAAGCAACTTGGGGGGCCAGAAGCTGCTCATTCGGGGGCATGACGACTAAAAAGGTTGGGAGTAGGCTAATGGCCTGGATATTTGTATGGGGATGGGGAGTGTTGGGATTAGAGGTTTGGGGTAGACTGATAGGAGGGGGCCAACTGGGACAAGAAGTATGACATATTATATGTAGAGATGGATGGATTAGAAAGGACTACTATTATATAGGGACCAATAGCAGTTTAGAAAAATGGGCAGTTGGAACATAATATCTTGGAACATAAAAGGTGGAAAAGACAGCTCAAAGAGGTACACTATTTTAAGGCATTTGAATAGATACCAACCACACATTGCGATGATATGGGAGACACATATAATTACAAATCAAGTTATGAGGTTACAGAAACTTTGGGTCGGCCAGGCCTTTGGCGTAGGCAACAACATAGAAACATAGAAACATAGAATTTGATGGCAGATAAGGACCGCTTGGCCCACCTAGTCTGCCCATTTTCCTACCTAACAGATAAGCTGCAAATCCTAGTTAACCAACAGCTTACTTCCTCCTACCCCCACTAGGACTGCCTTATGCCTGTCCCATGCATTCTTGAAGTCCCCCACTGTTCTTGACTCCACAACCTCCTCAGGGAGGCTGTTCCATGCATCCACAACCCTCTCAGTGAAAAAATACTTCCTCACATTACCTCTGAGCCGTCCCCCCTCTATCTTCAAATTGTACCCCCTTGTTCTTGCACATCTCTTTTTCAGGAAAATGCTACCCTGTTGGACTTTGTTAATTCCCTTGAGGTACTTGAAAGTTTCTATCATGTCCCCTCTCTCCCTCCTTTCCTCTAGGGTAAACATATTAAGCTCCTCTAGTCTTTCTTCGTATGTCTTCTGGTGCACACCATGCACCATTTTGGTTGTCCTCCTCTGTACAGCTTCCACTCTGTCTATGTCTTTGCGGAGATGGAGTCTCCAGAACTGCACACAGTACTCCAGATGGGGTCTCACCAACTGTCTGTACAGAGGGATAACAACTTCCTGTTTTCTACTATTGATGCCTCTTCCTATGCATCCCAGTATCCCCCCCGCCTTCCTTACTGCCTTCTCACATTGCTTGCCTACCTTTAGGTCATCAGATATAATTACCCCCAGGTCCCTTTCGATTTTTACTGTTGTCAGTATCTCACCTCCCATTGTGTACACTTCCCCTGGGTTTTTGTTTCCCATGTGCATTATCTTGCACTTCTTTGGATTGAATCTGAACTGCCATACATTTGACCATTCCTCCAACCTTGCCAAGTCCCTTTTCATCCTTTCCACTCCATCTTGCATGATCAACCCTGTTGCAGATCTTTGTGTCATCTGCAAAAGACATACTTTTCCTTCCAGTTCCTCTGCAATGTCATCTTATAAAGACATTAAAAGGACCGGTCCCAGTACTGAACTCTCAGTGTACCCCACTAGTAACCCTCCTTCTTCACTGTGTGTTCCATTTACTACTACCCTTTGTGCCCTGTTGTCTAGCCAATTTTTTATCCAGGCTACCACCTTGGGACCCACTCCAAGGCTGGCTATCTTGTGAATTAATCTTTTGTGTGGGACTGTAGCTAATGCCTTGCTAAAATCTAGGTAGGCCATGTCCACAGCCCCTCCCTGGCCTACTACTTTGGTCACCCAGTCAAAGAAATCTATTAGATTCATCTGACATGGCCTTCCTATCGTGAATCCATGCTGCCTTGGGTCCTGTGCCCCACTGGCCTCTAGGTACTCAACAATTCTTTCCTTCAGAAATGATTCCATCATTTTCCCTACCACTGAGGTCAAACTAACTGGTCTGTAGTTTCCTGCCTCTGTCCTGCTCCCACTTTTGTGAAGAGGAATTACATCTGTCCTCCTCCAGTCCTCGGGTACCACCCCATCCTCCCATGATTTGTTAAAGACAGTAGTCAGCGGTGTCACTAGTTCTACCCTTAGTTCTTTTAGAATTCTTGGGTGAATCCCATCAGGCCCCATTGCTTTGTCCACCTTCAATTTTATTAGTTCTTTCAGAACCCTTTCTTCTGTAAATGGGCTGGTATCGACCCCCGTCTTTGGAGTGTTTCTCTTGTTTGGTTTAGGTAACTCCCCATCCTCTTCCTTTGTGAATACTGAGCAGAAATATTCGTTCAGTATCCCTGCTTTTTCACTGTCACCCTCTACCCACATTCCCTCCCCTTTATTAAGCTTCAGTATCCCTCCTTTGGTCTTTCTTCACTCCCTAATGTACCTATAAAAGGTCTTATCCCCCTTCTTAACAGAATTGGCTATCCTTTCCTCGGTTTGGGCCTTTGCTATTCTGACTGCCTTCCCAGCCTCTTTCTGCTTTAACTGATAAAGTTCTCTGTCCTGCTCCTTCTGTGTTTCCTTATATTTCCTGAATGCTGTCCTTTTCTCCTTAGCCTTCCTGCCACCTCTTTTGAGAACCATAGCAGTTTTTTCTTCGTTGTGTTTTATTGATTTGCTTTACAAAAGGCTTGTTGCCTCTGTGATGGCTGTTTTGATCACTCCCATTGTTCCTCCACCCTCCTTCTTGCCTGTTTGCTAGTGCTTTTCTGAGGCACCTCTCATTTTCCCAAAGTCGGCCCTCCTAAAGTCCAGTACTCTTGCTTTTGTATGGCTTGATTGTATGGCTGTGTTTATCGTGAACCACACTGTTTGTGGTCACTTGTTCCCAGATGGCTACCCACTTCTAAATCTGAGATTCTTTCTCCACCCCCATTTGAGAGTACCAGGTCTAAGATTGCTCCCTCCCTCCCGAGTGGGTTCCAATACTAGCTGTCTGAGGCATGCCCCCTGTAGGGCATCAAGAATGACCCTGCTCTTGGATGTGCCTGCAGCAAAGGTGCTCCAGTTAACATCTGGCATATTCAGGTCCCCCATCAACAATATTTCCCCTTTTTCTGCCATTCTAAGAAAGCCTTCTATCATTTCCTTGTCCATTCCCTCCCCCTGAGATGGGGGTCTGTATACAACCCCCATATGGATTGTGGTACCATTTCCCATCTCCAGGGTGACCCAAAGTGCCTCGTCTTCTCCCTGTTTAGTCTTTAGCTCTGTTGCTTTGATCCCTTCCTTTACATAGAGAGCTACCCCTCCTCCTCTTTACCCTCCCTGTCCCTCCTGTAGATTGTGTATCCTGGTATGTTGGCATCCCAGTCATGGTTCTCTGTGTACCATGTTTCTGTGACTGCCACAATATCCAGGCAACCCTCTTCCATCAAGTCCACTAGTTCAGGGAGCTTGTTACACAGACTACAGGCATTGGTACTCATCACCCTCCACTTTTTGATAGCCTTACCCCTTTTAGCCCCATTTCTGTCCTTACTGCCTTTGCCTTTTTTTACATTTAAATCTGTTCTGCTCCCTAATAACTTCTGTACCTCGGTGTTTACCTCACTAATCACCATGTTTTGTGTGGGGAGGCTCGGATTTCCCTGCTCCTTTCAGTGCCTTCCCCCTTGGCTAGTTTAAATGCTTGCCAATGAAGCATTTAAACCTCTCACCTAGGATCCTGGATCCCCTCCTGGACAGATGCAGACCATCGCACCAGTATAGGTCTGCATCCCTCCAGGTGGCTCCACAGTCCCCAATGAAGCCAAAACTCTGAGCTCCAGACCAGTTTTTCAACCACTCATTGAATTCCCTGGTGAGAAGTGCCCTAGCATCTCCTTGCCATAGACAGGCAGCACCTCTGAGAAGGTTACCGTATGCGCTACTTGTCTAAGGCCCCTTCCCAGCTCTATAAACTCCTCTTGCACTGCTTTGATCCCATTCCTAGCCAGGTAATTTGTCCCTAGGTGGACAATGACATCCAGCTCCTCCTCATGCAGCTCCTCCCACGATCCTGAGGATTCACTTCCTGTCCTCAAGCACGTGGCGCCAGGAAGCACCTTACCTCCCTCTCCCCTTCCTCCCCCATTTCTACCCCCTAATGATTGAGTCCCCCACCAGGAGTTGTTTCCTTCCCTGTGGGGTCCCATGCCACCCTCCTGTGGGTCTCCTTTGTGAAGATTCCCAGCATCCTCCTTGGTCTCCACTGCAGGTGCCTCCATAGAGGAACCACTATCCACCAGAAGAGCGAATGAATTGTGGAGGGGTACAGCTGGAGGGATGCAACTCTGTTCCACCACCTTCTCCCTCCTTGAGCCCACCCTGGTCCAGCCTCTCCTCTTTCTTGGCAACCTCTGAGGTAGTGGCATTGGCCCTGGTGGTCCCTGGGTGGGGGAGGAGGTTTCACAAATCCTAGCCAAGTCAGCCTGGAGATGGACAACCTCCTCTCTCAGACCAGAGAGGTGCCTGCAAATAGGGCAGCATTGTAGCCTCCAGAATGTCTCCCGAACATTGCCGCCCAAGCCATTGCACTGCACCACTCCTATCATGTCTTATTTTGTGTCCTCTCTACTGTTTCTCTGGATGCTTACTCTCTCCTCTCCTTACAACTCTGACCCTTCCTGTTCTGGGACAGCAACTTCCTATCTTCTTCAGTAGCCTCCTTCTTCCTTGCTCAATATCAGACCACCAGCAGCTGGGGTGAGCTACATTTTTTACTTTAGGGTTGACAAAACCAATGTTTCTCTATGATCCTTTCCTTCCTACTGCCAAACAGGAAGTTCCTGTTGACAGTCAAATCCAGTGGCTATAAAAGTAGAACTGGCTTTGGGTGGGATGGAGGGCAATTAGTAAGAAAAAAGGCTAGCAACAGGAAGTTGTAATTTGACTCACCTTCTTTTCTAGTGTCTAAACCACACCCCCAGGTAAGCTTTCTTTCCTTCTACTGGTTTAGCAAAGTCACCTGATACAGTACCTTTCCCTGCACAGAACACACACTGCCTTTCTTTCTTTCTTTTTTAACCCTAAATAAGACCCCTTCTACTTCTAATAAAGTTATCTGTCTACTTAATCTTAACTGACACTGACTCCTGCTGAGATATAAGTTTTAAATTAACAAGAAAATGTAGCTTCTTTTAGTTAGCTGCTTTCTGCTCTACAAGCAAGGCTAGCAACAGGAAGTTGTAATTTGACTCACCTGCTTTTCTAGTGTCTAAACCACACCCCCAGGTAAGCTCTCTTTCCTTCTACAGTGAAAGAAAGGGAGGAGATGCAATACTCATATGCAAGAATGTTCATATTAAGGAAATTAAAACTTGGAGGGATCATGAGGGGAGATATATAATAATACTAGGGAATTTAGCGGGAGTAGAAATTCTCATAGGTTCAGTATATGGCCCTAACTTAGACAACCCTGCTTTTTTTCCACCCTTAGCCACGATCATTGCGTCAGCGCCAAATACACCTTGTCTTTTGGAGGGAGACTGGAATGTAGTTTACACAAACGATCTTGACAGATCATATAAGAAAAGAGCAGGTCTATCCCCTGCACAGAGGGCCTTAAGAGAATTAATGAGTGACTCTGGGTTGGTTGATCCATGTAGACTGCACTATCCCATGGAAATAGACTACACATTTTATTCCCCCCCCCACAAGGTATACTCAAGGATTGACTTCTTTCTTTTAAGCTCTACTACATTACATACAGTTGAGAACATGGGGATACATCTGAGAGTGCTTTTGGATCATTCACCTATTTGGATAAAATTAGGATTTTCTGCCTGCAGGAGAGCTTATAAATCCTGGTCTTTAAATACACAAATGTTGGCAGAAGAGGAGATAGTGCAAAGGATGAGGCAGTATATTAAAGATTCCTGGGACTCTAATCAAAACTCGATTTTGAGAAAAGATATTTTATGGGGGGCGTTAAAGGCGGTATGGAGGGGAGAGTTTATTAGACTTGCTACTAACAGGAAAAAGGAGAAAGACAAAAGAGGTGGAAGAATGGTTAGATAGAATAAGATTTTTAGAACAACACTTGAGCCAAAAGGTGGATGAGAAAAGTTGGATGGAACTCCATTCACTGAGAGCGAAATATGCAGCCTACAGCCTAAACAAAACAAGGAAAACATATTTAAAGTGGAAAGTGACATACATTGGGCAGGGCAAAAAAAGGTGGGAAGTTATTAGCGAACAGAATAAAGCAACAAAGAGAGACGAGATGGGTAATAGCAACTCGAGACAGGGAAACAGGAGAGTTAAAGGCTAATCCAGAGGAAATTGTTAAAATTTTTCAAGAATAGTTTATGGAATTGTATACAGCACAACATATAGAGATAGATTATGAGAGGAAACTGAATTTATTTTTCAGAGACTTTCAGATGCCTAAGCTTACATCAGATCAAAGTTCAGCATGAATAGGAGATGTTACCCTGCAGGAAATTCGAGAGGCAATAGATAGGCTACCGAAAGATAAGGCACCAGGACCTGATGGGTATCCTCCAGTCTTTTATAAAACATTTAAAGAGGAGTTGACACCATATCTACAGGTCTTATTCAATTATCTGTACTCTGCTGAACCAATGAAATGGTATTGTTCGAAGCTAGGATTGTGGTTATACCTAAGCTGGGGAAGGATCAGACATGTCCGGAAAATTATAGAACGATTTCATTATTAAACGTTGAGATTAAGATATTAGCCAGTATATTGGTGACCAGACTTAAAAGGGTATGGGAGAATTTGATAGGACCCGAACAAGTGGGTTTTGCTGCAGGGAGGCAGTCGAGCAGCCACTTTAGAAAGATATACTATCTTCTTTCCATATCAGGGGATACAGACACTGGGAAGGTCTTCGTGTCCCTCAATGCGGAAAAGGCATTTGACAGAGTTAGTTGGAAGTATCTATTTGATCTTTTACCAAGATATGGAACACCCCAAGAATACAGGCAATGGATTGCAATTTTATATGCAATTCCCTTGGCAAGAGTGGCATGTAATGGGGTTATTTCCACTAACTTTAGGCTATCAAGAGGAACCAGACAGGGCTGTCCGCTCTCTCCCATGCTTTTTAATTTATATATTGAACCCCTATCTAGAAAAATTAATGCATCTAGAGCAATCAGAGGAATAAATATAGGTCCTATCACATAAAAAATTTTGATGTTCGCTGATGACATCCTTATGCATCTTAACTCATGGCGTGAATTGGTACTGGCAGTTCTGGAGTTAATAGAGGAGTTCAGTTCTGTGTCATAATATAAGCTGAACCATCATAAAACAGCTGTACTTTCATTGACATCTATATGTACCAAGAAGGAAGTAGATAAGGTGGGGCTGAAATGGGCTGGAGGTCACTCACTTTTCTGCGTCTAGAGATTGCTCAAGAGACCAATAAGTTAAAATCCTTAAATATAGATCCAATAGTAACCCAGATGCAGCAAGATCTAAAGAGTCTGCCAATCTTTACCTTTAACACTTTGGGGTAGAGTTAACTTAATCAAGATGGCTGTATTCCCTAGGCTAATGTATCCCTTGGCTATGCTGAACTTAGCCCTCCCTAAGACATGGTTTAAAAAAATAAATTCGATTTGGTCCGCATTCCTCTGGAATGATAAAAAACCTAGAAGGAAGATAAGTAAATTAACAGAGAGGAAAGAGAGGGGAGGGTTGGGAATCCGTAACTTGTTTTTATACTATTTAGCTTTCCAGACCTCTAAATATTTTCTATGGCTGGCGCCTCAGGAATCACTCCCCCCAAATTTGATGTGGTTCAAGACAGAGAGACAAATTGCCTCCTACAATAAAGTTTCATTGGAATCATTGCTTTATACAGCCGGCAAAAAGATACCTCATTCCTGGCAGTACACGCCGTTAGCATGGACTTTGGAAGCTCATTCACAATTGTGTAATTATTTCAAATTAGACAATAAAAAAGACTTAGGTCAGCCCTTGGCTCATAACTGGAATTTCCAAATAGGCAATAGGACTATTCCACCTACCTTTTGGGAAAGGATAGACATAAGTAAAGTAGCAGACTTAGTTAAAGATCATAAAATTTAACCCCCCAGGAACTGAAGATTATTTTTCGGTTCTCAGATTTCCCTGTGTTTAAATACTTACAAATTAAGCAATGTATTAAGACGGTACTTGGGGAATCACCATGGTCAGCCCGGGCTTCGGAATTCTTTATGGAATTATATAAATAGGCCATACAGCCAAAACCTATAGCTCGGATTTATAAATTGTTAAATAGTAGAGTAGAAGAGAAATCATCACCAATAGCTTTTTATTGGCAGCAGGCCATAAACCTATCCTATAACGGGTGTATTTGGGAATCAGTTTGGAAAAATAATTACAATTTGGTAAAACAAGATAGACTATGTTTGGTTAGGTTTAAAGTACTCCACAACTTATACCATACTCCGATTAGGAGACACTATATGGATAGGATGTTAAGCAAATTATGCCAAAGGTGTAAAAGAGAGCCAGGTTCTCTTATACATATGATTTGGACATGTCTTAATATTCAGAACTTTTGGCAGCAAGTTAAGTGCTTTATGCTGCCTTTGCTCGAAAACGGAGACATTTTTAATATTGAGACGTGTGTGCTTGGTAATCTCTCAGCTATAGAGAATCGGACATTGCAGTTTTTTATGGCCCTCATTTCTGCAGTCTCACTGCTTGTGATCATGAGAAATTGGACTAGAGAAGGTTCACCTTCCATCAGAGAATGGTTACAGGAACTGAATGTAGCCTACTATGCTGAATAGGCAATTGCATCACAATTTCTTAACCTAGACGTTTTTAATAACAGATGGGAGAAGTTTTCATGATTTGTAACTGAGAGATATAAAGATTGGTAGAAGGAGAGCGTTCCACCGATTCAATAGAGAAGCAGGAATTTCTAGAAGAAAAGAACTCAATAGATATAATGTGGTATTAGGAAAGGAAAGTCGTACTTACTTATCAGATTATTCCATGACATGTATGTCCCAGTGCTCCAGGGGAGGGTAGGTAGTGGGGGGGGGAGGGTGGTATAAACAGATAAATAGAATATAGACAGACTGGTGGGGGAGGAGGGTTGGGAAGTGGGTGAATGGAGTGGGTAGTTTTGGCATGTTTAATGCCATCTGGCATGCCTTGTACGAAGATGTATACTGTAAAATGTCAATAAAGCATGCTGAATATAAAAAAAAAAAAGGAGATGCTGCTAGTGGACAGCACTCCCTCCAGACAGTATGGCTTCTTACAGTGCTCCCCCTTACTAGATCATTAAATTTAATTTCATCCGACCGGAAGTTGAATCATGCCCTCTTCTGGTACAGCTGGATAAAGTGGCAGTAAGGTAGCATTCATAGGAGACTTCATAGTAAAAGTAAGGTTGTGCCAAGTGGTAGGTTGCTGCCCAGTATCTTCAGTGAGAAACCATGAAGAGCAGTCATGAATATCACTGTGCACTACATACCTTGTTACAATATGCCAGCTAACCACTAGAACTCCCTGACTTAATGATTTGTGGAAGCACATGCACATGTAGCATTGCTTCTGTACAATGACACCTTCTGACTCTTTAACAAACATATAGATAACAATTTATATTTTTACTATCTGAAAGCAGTGGCACCAAGTGATGTCTTACAATGAGTTACAACTTAGGCTACTGTGACAGAAATATCTGGATATATTTATTCATGATGAAGCATGATACTAGGTATCACTGTCACAGGGGTGTTGGAGGTGCATTGTAGAGCCATGATGCTAGTGCAGGTATAGTGATTCAGTGGTTGTAAGTGCTTTGTGAAATTTCAGTTCCACAAGTGAAATTCTAGTGGCATTATCTATTATGTGTCTATACATTTTTAAGCTAATTTTTCAAATTAATAATTTATAAAGTATCCACAAGACATTTTAGCCTACTAAACTGCATTTATTCAGCTTAATTAAATTCCAGGACATACTTACATTGGGTAAGCATGCCAGATTTTGTGTGTATACCTGCAGTAACAGTGGAGATATGAACATCCCCATATTTTAAACATTTTCACACACTTTAACAAATAATTAAACTGTGAAATTCTGAACTACTGTAATTTATGGTTTACATTACCAACTACCTATCTATTTAGCAGTTTCTAAGACTCATCCAAGAAAGTATGCATATACATTTTCAGTTGTCTAGCTCCAAAGGTGGCTAAGTTGTAAGAATTATGTTCATAAATTTTCACACAAATAATAAACTGCAAGACATTGAGCCCCTATTACTTCCCCACTTCAGATCTAAATGTCCTAAAATGTGGCATCCTTTTATAGAATCTTCCATGCAGTATGCATGTCAAATTTAAGCTCTCTAGCTGTAAGACTGACCGACCTATGACCAATTAAAGAATTTCAGAAAAATCCACAAACTTTCATGAAATTTCACTAAATTTGGTGAAACTGGAATTTGCTAATTTCACCCAGCCCTATAACAAATTACTTGTAAATTCCAGAAATCATGACATGAGTCAATGGCCCAAAGTGAAATTTTCCTTATGGGTTCCATTCATCCTATGTCAGAGGATACTAGAACTGATACGTAATTAAACATTTTTAATATTGTATACAAAAAAGGCAGCATTACCAAGAAACCCTGGATAAAGAAAAAAATAATACTGTTGCAAACAAAGCATAAACGAATATACTGGAGAGCTAGATTAAAACTTTTAATAAGAACTTTTATGTTCCATATTCATCTAACAGACCATTTTTGTTTTCATGCTATATGCATTGTGGTGATGAAATAGGGAACTTAAATAAAAAGAATATATGAAATAGTGTACTATTTGAAACACATCTCACAATTATTTGGAGGCAGTATGGCACAGTGGTTTAAGGCTCTGAGCTGCAAATCTGGAGACTTGGGTTTGAATCCCACAGCCCCCACTTGCATACTGTGTGACCCTGAGCAAGTCACTTAACTTCCTTGTGCTCCCAGGTTGCACCTGCAAACAAGCTTTCAGCTTAGTGTATCTCACCTGGTAAAATAATTGGTAAAAAAAAAAAATTATGTTTTTCCACGGTTTCTCCTGTTACAGGGGATGGGACATTTGTGTTAATTGGCAGCAGTTAGTAATGTTCCTATTTACAGATATGAAATTTATAACCCAAAGTGAGTCATATTTAACTGTACCTGAATAAACACATATGTGAAAAAACTATATTTTCAATTGCTTTTTTTTATGGACTCGTTTCTGCAATTTTCTTCATGGAATCAGTCATTTGGAGTTTTTACTGTAGTATGTCACAGGTTGTGCATGGAATGCTAAGTATAGGTTGTTGACCTATTGGAACCTTGCTTGGAGTTCTGTGCACAAACTGTGACATGTTTAAAGCTCCAGACCACTTGTTCCATAAAGATCACTGTAATAGAATGTTGCCCATAAAAACAAAATAATATGCAGTTTGTGCAACACTTTTGTTTGAGTAGTTACACAAGAATCATTTAGGGATATGAATATTATTTCTGTAAATAGTAGCATTATAAACAGTTACCAAGTAGAAGTAATTTTCCTGGTTCTTTAGGTCAGGGACTTTTAACTACATTTTTTTCTTTTATATTTTATATCATGGTGTGTAAAGTACTGCTGGAACTAGCCTATAAAGGTGTTATCCTTTCATTTACATTTTCCACGCAAAGAGATTTTTACTATTTTTGAATAACTTCAGTAGAATTCTGTCATGACTATTTCTGGGGTTAATCTTTTTAAGTAAAATACATTTTTGGAATAAAATACAAAAGCTTTTTCTTTTGATATTCTGTTTAATTAGCAGCCCATTTTGAGATATGTTTACCAATGCCCTGTGTGTTGTAGCATGATATTGGTGCTGTTGCCCAGAGGCTCTGAGCTTTAAAATAATGATTTGAAGACAAATAAAGAAACAGAAGTCTGCTATTTACATGGTCTTCACATTGTCTTTTGTTTAAATGTCAACTGCATTCCGGATTCTTTAATGAGAAAATGTATTAATGGGCCCATATGTCTGTCCCTCTCCAAGGGACATATGCTTTCTTCATAAGATCTTTCTCATCTCTTACTTCTTGGCAGAAAGACTACTTGGTCTGTGGACTGTTTATTCTTATTTGCCCTCCTGTGCTCAGTATGTGAAAAACTTGCTCATTGGACTTTGCATTTTTACTTGACCTCCTGTGTTTAGTAGGAAAAAAACATGCTCAGTGGACTTTCTTATTCTTATTTGCCCTTTCCACAGAATCCAGCACACAAGCAGAAAAATTTAAATATGGCATTTTGTGACATATTTATACATATACATTTCCCTTTAAGGAGCTGTTTTTTTTTTACTTTGAAAAGCAAAAATGATACTCAAGGTACAGCAGCTGTCATTTACAGCTATGCTAAGAGATGGTATAATTTACTTTAAGAATTAAACTGATCCTGATAAGAGCAGTCCAATACATAGAGGTGTTAGTGGCATTGGTCATCCTGTGGGTATTTTGGTTTGATATATGCTTTTTTGCACTGGGTTATATTTATTTGTTAACTAATTCCAGATTGTCCCTGAAAAGGGACTTTCAATCTCAGTGGGACTACCTGGTTAACAAAATCCAATAAATAAGAAATATAGAATAATGCATGGGGAAGTGTGGTTAAGGAGAATTTTATGCACACCCGAGGTGTGTGATGCCCCATAAACCCCAAGAGCGAAGCCCAAGGGGTTTATCTGGGCATCACACACTGAGGGTGTGCATAAAATCAGAGTTCCCAGCACACTTTCTCATGTTTTATTTTTTATGTTTGCTTGCACACATGTGCAAGAAACATAGTGCCACCATATGGATTTTTGTAGGTGTAGCACCCCCGCTTCCAATGCCCTGAGGGTTTTTGCAGGTGCAGCCCCACCACACACCAATGAATGTCCCAGCTGTCTATGACAGCAGTTCAAATGCAGTGGCGTACAGTTGAAAGTAAACGACTGTTACAATCAGCTGTGGTAACGTGTAGGCATTTAGCATACTGCCGTGCCATCAGCAGTATGAAAATTGACCCACATGTCACCACCACTAATTGTAACGGTGGTTGTATGCACGCCCAGCCCCCATTTGTTGTGTGCCGAGGGGGTGCCCAATCCCCTCGGCTCATGCACACTTCCCCAAAGCACACTGTACCTCTGATGGGAGTGCCCAATCCCCGATGGTTCCAGTGGCCCCTCAAAAAAACCACAGACTTCCAGGTGTCATGCTGGGAGCCCACCCCAGCATGGCAAAAGTCCCACGTCATCTATGTAAAATTAAAAAAATCCTGTAACAAAAGAAAATGGTCCCTCGTTGACTCTCTTGCCCCCCAACCCATGGCCACCCTCTGCATACCCCACCTCCCCATACACCCCCACACCCCATTCTTAACTCCGGAGGCCGGCATGTTGATCTTCAGTGGACCAGGAACACATCTGCACTCTTCAAAGTCGACCGCAAACTGAAGAAATTCTGGTAAGCTGTATAATGGCATAACTATGTTTTTTCAACTTTGGTGCATATCTCGGTTATTTTTTGAATTTTTGCACCAAATTTTCAACATGGTGTTCTTGGGACCCCACCTCATGAATTCAGTGACTGTCATTTAGTTATTCAGTCCTGAAAGATGATTTCGCGGTCACTGTGCAGAATCACCTTTCTGGACCAATTAACCAAACGACTGTGTCACTGTTCACGAAGAGGGCTCTCAAAAAAGCCTATGTTGCAAATTTGGTGAAAAGATTCCCAAAAATGACTGTGTTATGAGTGTGCATTGTGCAGTTTCCACACATACTTGCAAATTCATGAATCTATAATATTTTCACTCCAGATTTTCAACCTTGGCATTTTTTTACACCTCCTTATGAACAGTACAGCTGTCATTTTTCACATCCTGGTCGAAATGTGTTTTCACACTTCTGGCACAGAATAGCGCAGTCACTGTGGGAAATTAGTGTGCGGGACAGATTAAGAAGATCACAGTGACACTGTTCATGAGCAGAGGTCCTAAAATGCCTATGTTGAAAATTTGGTCACAAATGTCCATCAAATGACTGTGTTACAAGCATGCTTTGCGCAGTTTCTATGCACCTCGTAACTTCACAGATTTGTAATATTTTCACTCCAAATTTTCAGCATTAGCATTTTTCCACACATCCTTGTGAACAGTACAGCTGTTATTTTTAACATCCTGGCCTAAATGTGTTTTCACTCTTCCAGTGCAGAATAGTGAGGTCGCTGTGAGACATCAGTGTTTGGGACAGATTAAGAAAATCACAGTAATACTGTTCATGAACAGAGGTCCCAAAATGCCTATATTGAAAATCTGGTGCAAAGAATCCTCCAAATGATTGCATTACAGGTGTGCATTGCTCAGTTTCTATACCCGCTCGTGACTTCACCATTTTTTTCCCTCCAGATTTTCAACATTACCATTTTTTTACACCTTCTCATGAACAGTACAGCTGTCATTTTTCACATCATGTTGGAAATGTGTTTTCACACCAGTGGCACTAAATGACACAGTCACTGTGCAAAATCACCTTTCAGTTAACAAACTGATAGTGTCACTGTTTATGCGGTAGGGTCACAAAAAGCCCATGTTGAAAATGTAGAGTAAAAATGCCAAGACATGCCTGGGGCATTAGAGTTTCCGACCATAACGCCCTACCCTGTAGGTTTTGACAGGCGTCAGGGTTGTGACTTGGGATTGTCGACAGTAATGCTCAGGCCATTCCACTCCCAATCCCACCTGCAGCTAGTGACAGGCATCAAGGTGCACCGTGGACTCTTTGGCCCCAGAGTTCACACCATTCTCCTATACTGCACCCATTTTAGCAAATTTCTTTATGGAATGAGGTGAGTGTAAAGTCCGAACACCCCAAGGCACACCTCAATACTCGTCAGTGTCTGCAGGGTAGGGTGAGGTGAAATGTCGTAACTGTTATGGGTGATGACCCAAAGGCATACCCCAACACCTGTCCATCTCTGCAGGGTGGGGGTGGAGTTGACGTCAGTTCAGTATATCACTGCCATTCCTATACTGCATCTGTCTAACTCCTGCACTTCCACTGCTAATGCCAGCAAGCAAACATTCAGCATTGACAAATGCTTGTTATATTTACTGGTGCTTAGTGCTGTGCAAAGTGAGTTTGCACAACTTTGTGCGACATAGAACCATGATTTACAGAACTCCATAATTCTCAAGTGTGAATTACGGAGTGTGCAAGGGTCTGCTCATGGTGGTTTATTGACCATAACCAGTAAATATAAATAAATAAATATGATACTGTTTATTAGACAGTATGCTTTGTATTTAAGTTACAACAGATACTGATTTTTTTAAGAAGTCATGTCATAAAACATTACACAAATGATCTTTTGCGTGTACTACATTTTTTTACTATGTGATCCTGACAAGACTTTGGATAGATTAAAATTAACTAAAATGCAGTAAAACATGGCAAACTCAAATAAATTAAGGGTGTCACATATTTCAATCTAATCTTCACACATGAGGTTGATGAGCTGCAACACTACTTAAAAGTATCTCAACCCCTGTAAATGACTTACAGTATGTTGACCACTGTAAATGGCTCATGTGTGGCACTCATTCCCAGAAGTGTGTTCCGGAGGAAAGGGCACTGCCTCATTTTCAGGTCAATATCTGAGGGCCCTGAGGAACAAGACCAACTGCGTAAGGGTTGCCTAGCCAAACCCATACTGATTGCAAATCACTTTGCATCCCTGAATGGGGACCAGGAACCCGACTCCACAGGGGAAGACTCAAAGTTGATCGGTGGGTAAGGCAGGACAACTGAATGGCTCCCAACTGTAAAAAAAGTCAGGAAATCCTTGTTTGTTGGGGATTCTATGATCTAGGGGGTGAAAAAGAGGGTGGGAATGGGTCATCCAGATAGGCTATGGTTAAGTGCCTTCCGGGTGCCTTGGCAAGCAGGAATCTAAACTGTATAAGTAGGATGGTGTAGAGGGAAGGGGAAGGGGTTGGTGTGCTGGTGCACCATGGCACCAATGATCTGGCCAACCAGTCAGTGGAAGAAGTGAAGCGGAGTTTCCAGGAACTGGTGGACATTTTGGTGGTGCATTCGGCCTCCCTGGCCTTCTCTGAGCACCTCCTTGTTTGTAGCAAAGGGGAGAAGGAAGATAGAATAAAAATAGGAGACTGAGGAGTTTATTATATGGCTTAAAGAATGGTGTCAGAAAAAGGAGTATAATTTCTTAGGTGCCTGGGGGACTTTTGGGATAGGAGGCTTTTTAAGTGGGATGGACTCCACTTGACGAGGGAGGGTACCAGTGCAGTGGGACAAATGTTTAACGTCTTTCTTGGATATTTAAACTAACTGTGTGGGAGACTAGCACTGGGGGATCCATACAAACAGATGTAGGGATGGAGATCCTAGTTATTCCTCCCACTTGCCTGGGAACTAGCAGCTCTCAGGCTCAGACTGATAGACTGACACTAAGTATGCACACGGAGTATGCTGCAAAAAAATTCAGCTAGAAAAGAATAAGAGAGAAGCTTGGTTAAAGAACAAGAAAACTTCAGTGGATAGTTAGAAAGGGGTCTGTATTAACCCCAGAAGTGAGCTTCAGGCAATGATGGCAGAATACAAGCGAGATATAGTGGCCATCACAGAAACATGGGCTACAGATAAAAATGACTGGGACCTAACTGCCTGAATATGTACTGCTAAGAAGGGACGGGGAAGTGTGGGGGCAGGGTGGCATGGCCCTCTATGCCAGAGAAGGCATTGAGGTATCAGAGGATGGGAATATTAGGTGTAACTACAAGAAGACTGAGCCTCTGTGGGTTCAACTTACAGAGGTATCTGGGAAGTCAGACCACAGCAGTATGCTCTAAACCTCCAGGCCAATGAGAGGCACAGGATTGGGAGCTCAGAAAAGAAATTAGAAGGGGAACAACAAAAGATGTTGTTACTGGGGACTTTAACTTGCCCGATGTAGACTGGGACATTCCAGTGGCCAGAAGAAAGAGAAGTCAAGCTTTGTTTGATGCATTTCCAAACTGCCTACTAGTGCAACTTGTAAGGGAACCCACGAGACAGGATGCTGTCCTAGATGCGGTGCTCAGTAACACCGATGTAGTTAAATCAGTGATAGTTCAGGAGCCATTTGCAAACAGTGACCACAACTTGGTTTGGTTTGAAGTTACCCTTGGGACTGAGAAAACACATTCTAGTGTGGTAGTCTGGAACTTTAGAGGGGCAGACTTCAACATACTCAGAGATGTGGTTCAAAACAATTAAAGGGGGAGAGCAAGGGGGGCAGGGATTAAAGAGATGTGGAAGGCAATTAAAGGGGCCATTCTTGAAGCTTCACAGCTTTGCCTAAGGAAAGTAACCAAAAGAAATAAATTTAAGAAACCACTTTGGTTTTCAGAGAGAGTCATGGAAGCAGTAAGGTCCAAAAGGATGGGCTTCCACAACTACAAAAAAAAGCAGGGGGATGCACAAACGGAAAAATACCTCCAGAAGAGCAGGGAAGCAAAGAAGATAATAAGGGAGGCAAAGGCTGACACAGAGCTGCGATTAGCTGAGGGGGGTCAAGTGCAGAGAAAAGCATTTTTTCTGCTTTATAAGTGAAAAAAGAAAGAGGTTTGGGGAAGTAGTTAGGCTGCTGGATGGGGGCCGTGTGATAGAGGAGGATGAGCAAAAGGCTACGGTCCTAAACAACTACTTTTGCTCCATCTTTATCAGGGAAGCTAGTGGGCCCCTACCTGAGACTGGCATTAAAGTGGCTGAGAGATTGATCCCAGAGATGGGGAGGCCAACATTTACTGGGGATGGGGTACAGTAGGGTCTAGCAGCCCTCAAGACAGACAAGGCCCTGGGTCTAGATGGGATACATCCAAGGGGGCTCAAAGAACTGGCAAATGAGCTGGCTGAACCTCTGGCATGCCTTTTCAATAGCTCACTTCAATCAGGGGTTGTCCCGGGGGATTGAAGAATGGTGGGTGTGGTTCCATTTCATAAAGAGGGGGGACAAGGAACAAGCAGGCAGCTGCATGCCTGTCAGTCTCACCTCTATTGTCGAAAAGCTAATGGAGCCTCTTCTCAAAGCAGACCTTGTGGATTATATGGAGGGTAATTGTCTCCAGGATAGTAAACATCATGGTTTTGTGACTGGGAGTTCATGCCAGAGAAACTTAATAGTCTTTTTTGATTGGGTTACAAAGGAACTGGAAAAAGGCCATGCCATGGATATGCTGTATTTTGATTTCAGCAAGGCTTTTGACCCTTTGCCCCACAGACACTTGCTGGAGAAGCTGCAGGACATTGGGGTGGCTAGAGATATAGTCAGATGGGTAGAAAATTGCCTAAAAAGGAGATGGAAGCAGGTACTGGTAAACAGTGTTAAAGAGGAAGAGTGGTAGGGGCACCGCAGGAGTCTGTCCTGGGGCTGGTCTTTTTCAGCATGTTCACCAGTGACACTGGAGAAGGGATCTGTGGTAGGTTAGGCTTCTTCACAGACACCACAAAGCTCTGCAGAAGAGTGGATAGTGCTGAAGCAATTAGAGATCTACAAGAGGACATGAAGAGGCTAGAGAGATGGTTGATAGTCTGGCAGTTGAATTTAAAATCCAAAAAGTGCAAGTTAATGCACCTAGGGAAAAGGAATCCCAGAATAGAATACTGGATGGTGGGGTAAAACTCAGTACTTCAGCAGAGGAATGTGGCTTTGGAGTCATAATTAGTGACACTCTTAAGCAGGCTAGCCAATGTGACAAGGTCTGCAGTAAGGCAAACAGGATGTGGGGATGTATAAGGAGGGGTATTTACAGTAGAATGCAAGTGGTGATACTTCCCCTCTATAGATCCCTCATGAGACCACATCTGGAGTACTGTGTCCAGTTGTGGAGCCCATACCTTATGACAAATAGGGTTGGCTGGAGGCAGTATAGTGCAGGGTGACAAAGATGATTCAGGGCCAGCAAGAAATATCCTATGAGGAACAACTTAGGATGATGAATATGTATTCATTGGAGGCTAGAAGGAAGAGGGTGGATATGATAGAGACATTCAAGTTCCTGAAAGGAATAAACAAGATGAACTCCAGGAAACTGTTTAAAAGGAACACCAGCTCAACAGCTTTGGGGCATGACTTGAAACAGACAGGGGGAAGGTTCAGGAGGGATGTAAGAAAGTACTACTTTACAGAAAAGGTGGTGGAACTGTGGAACAGCCTGCCAGCTGAGGTGGTGGCAGCAGAAACTGTGGGTGGTTTCAAACTTGCTGGGGATAGAATGAAGGGGATAGTCATCATTGGTAGGGACAAAGATGGGGACAGAGAAGGATAACCTTTGTGGAGGGGTACAACCCTGATCAATACCAGATCATGGGGTTCTAGACAGGATGGACCATTGGTCTTTTTCTGCCATCACCATCTATGTTTTTATGTTTCTCAAAAAAGGCTACACTGACAACCAGTACTATTTTAAAGAGTTTTATTGCAGAATCTATACCATAAGTAATTTAAAACAGCAGTATTTGTTAGTTGGTAAAATGCCATCATATAGTTTGGGGGCAAAAATATATTTCTAACATCCTTAGATGCACGATCAGTTCATTTTTAAGTTTTTTTTTTCAGTCATTGTTAAAACAACTTTAATTAATGGCTTGTGTTATTAAAGATGGCCACTACTCACAATTTTTAAAAATATTTTCAGTTGAGGACACCTGTTGTATGTACATGCTAGATTCATAATGTGGATGCATTAGAATGGCTTTAGTACATATTCCTTATGGTAAACAGCAAAATACAATTACTTATGGTGAGCATGGTGCAGGAGTGGGAACTTAAAAAAATTCAAAATCCTGTATCTTGGTTTAGGAATGAAGGAAAACAGAAAGAAGTTGGGATATGTTGTTATTTTTGCCAGATAAATAGTATTACTGAAAAAAAAACTATATGGTCACTAACAAATACTGTCGCTTTAAGAAATGGAAATAATAATGTGATAAAAACAATGATCATACTTTTTCTTGGATACCATATATAATATAATCTTACACCAGATGCAAATAGAATACATTTGATTAATACTGTATATCTTACACAGGATACAAATAGAATACGTTTGATTAATGTAATTAAAAAACAAACCATGAAAAGCATTATCAAATATGGACACTAAAAACATATTTAGATCATGGAGCATCATGGATGCTACCTGAAAAAAATTGTCAATGTTATTTTCTCATAAAATGGATTTTGTTCACCCAATTCACCTATCTTGATTTAATAGCTTTTCCTGGCATCTGTACATTAACCATGGTCAATTCTGTCCACAAATCATGGACAAATCATAGACGGAGGTCTCATGGATAAAGATCAAGGGGACAGAACAATGATGACCATGAATGTCTCGATAGACAACCAGAGAGTGGGGACTCCTCCTATGGGAATGGAGGGCAGCTGTCTGTGGCACAGTACTCCCACCTCAGTGACCACAGGTGATATTGCACTTAGGACTGACTTCTGGCTATGAGTATGCAGATGATAACACACGCTGCATGCTAGCATGTGAGCTTCTGTACACACCCAATGTTGACACCCCAAAGGGGACAGGAAGAATGTTGGAGGAAAAGCTACTGACCAGGGCTACATGAGGGTCTGATCCCTGTTGCAGGTCCCACATCACCTGTTCATGGCAGCTGGGTACTCTGCCATCCCCAGACGTGGGGATAAGCCATGGAAGAAGATTTGGATTGATGCATAAGTCCACAAGAACCAGGTGACAGGGATGGAGGGCATCAGACCAGATTGGGGTATGGTCAGAGAACAAGAGGCAAAACTAGAATCACTGAAAAGTGAAAGTGACATTGATTAGTGGTTGTGACACTTTCAACTTCTGTTATTTAGGACAGCACCGAGATATACATATATAACCTGTATAGAGATTAGATTCTTTCATTCTTATGGTCAGGTCAGAAAAATGAGAACATAATCTTCTGGTGTCAATCTGATTTCTTTCAATTGTAAACCCTGATCATACTGTATCAGTTAAAAAGTACACAATACACGACCAACTCGAAGGGGACATCATTTGTAGGCAGTGTGTACAAAACTGAAATTTCTGGCTACACTCCTGAGTCAAACAGTGTCTCCCTCTTAGAATCTAGGATGTCTTACTTTCTGTTTTGCCTGCTGACTCTGTCCTAGGAGAAAGAGGGAGGCAGGGTGCTAGATTGGAGCAATGAGGTCATGTATTGACCCAGGTCAAAAGAGAGTTATTTGCCACTGGCAGACAGTGTGGGATAAACTCAAGTGAGAGGTCTTCTTGGCACCCCAAGGACAAGCCTTGGAGATGGTCTTTGCCTGTCCTCAGTCTAGGTACTTAGGCTCCTTAGATGAACACTTTTACATACAAAAAACAATAAAAAAACATAAGCATAGGCTACTGTAATGAAATTCATTTCAGTCTGTGTCTTGTGGTGTCTTTCTCTGTGGAGGCAGGAAGAACAATAGCACAATCCATGGGGGCTGGGGGAAGCAAGTATGTGCATCTGTGTCAAACGTCTACTTCCTACCGCAACAAAAAACTGATGAGGAGGATCCCAGTGGTATGACAACTCTGCAACCAGCACTAGAAGAGAGAGTGAAAATATTGCTGTTAACTGAAAAACATGGTTCCTCCTCATTTGTTGCTGTCTGTGAAACAGTGTAGTGTTTATTGGTACGTTGCTATTTATAGTAGTGACATGCTACAGTAATAAACAAAGTTTGTTTCTGGTTTCATATTGTTTGTAATGAAGGATGTAGTTGTATTTGTATTGTTATTTTTTTTTTCATTAGATGCATAGATTGTACAGTACTTAGTAATAAAGGGAACTGTAGGTTTTACTTAATTCTGAGAAATTGGGAACTGTAGTTTTCCATTTGGGTTCCTGAAATGCTACGTTGTATATTATACAATGGCAAAGACATTTCCTGAGCTGTGATTTGCCAGTGGGTACCTGGAACAGTGATGGTATTCCACAGTTACATCACTGCATCAAGTCCAGGCACACACACACAGCAACATGATAGTGTCAGAAATCATGCTTCCCCTCCACAACGTACAGCTGCTTTAGCCCTGCTCCCCCTGTAAACCACTTGTCTTCAGCCCCCCCCCATGATGTTCCCAATGTCTGCATTCTGCTCCGTTAAGCCATTTATAATGGCTTGTCACTTTGCCTGGTAGTTTACCTGCTTCACCTCACTCTGTTTCAAGTGTAATAAAAAAAAAAAAGAAAACAATGTCTTTCAGTAACCGATCAAAACCGCGATCTTGCAAGTGCAAGGATGGTTCAGCTCAATGGTTTTCTGTATTAAAATCCACAGGTAACACAGCCGCAGTTGAAATTCATTTAATTTTTGTTTAAAAAGTAAATCAAAACTGAAGCTGAAGCTGATCAGCTTATCAGAACCTGCTCACAATGGTCCACGATGTTAGCGCACGCCCATTTGAAAACAGCAGTCGCTCGGGAGATGCGTACATGCTGTTGAAGTGACACAAAGGGCTAAAAATACAACTGTTCTGCATATGCTGCTTGGGGAACAACATCACCACCATGCTGACAGTTGCTGAGTAAAAATCATCCTTTCCTTTCACAGTACACACCGTTTTGTGTGCTCTCCCAGGCTGTCAAGATTTTTTAAAAGCCACCCAACAGACAATCGCTTTTCTCCTGGATCGCTCCACCTACCCACTGAAGTTGCCCCCACTCCAAGTACAGAACTCTGGAGCTTAATGGTTCTGGCTTCAAACAGCAAGCGCAAACTAAAAAAACCAAAAGTGTGTCTATGTCTGAGGAAACAACAACTAAAAGAGGTGCGAGGGGTCACACACAGTTGTATGCCTTTTGGAGGGTACGTTTTACACAGGAGCAGTTCTCCAACTTTTTACTCCTGGAACTGAGTCAGAATTTTAATTTCAGCCCTGGAACTGAGTTCCCCCCGGGTCATCCCCTCACCTATTTCCACCACTGGTTTGAGCAGTTTCTATACATATATACATATTATAGTTACGTTTTTATTAAAAAATAAGTTTCCATCCATTTTCAGTATGAAGATACTGCTATATCAGTACTATAAACTTGTTATTTATTTATTTATTGATATGTTTCACCAGGACAGCACACTAAACAACAAGTTGCTCATCTCCCGGTGTGACCTGGGGGGAAGGGGTACATACAGTATGAACAGTAATACATTTAAGGTGCATAAGACAAAAGGTTACATACGTTAAACAGAACTTTGGCAAAAACGATTTGCAAATTAGTGACAAGGATGGGGAAACAAGAGAGCAGCACAGACAGGTAGCTAATACAGAAAATAAATAACTGGTAGTGAGGGTAACTTTGGTATAGGTAAAATACAGAAAATACATTTAGAGAGGATAGGTGCTGGGGGGAGCAAAAAGTATTTATAAGTGCATAGGTATAGGCGATTTGTAAAGTGCCAGGGGAAAAGGGAGGCTGGGCAAGTTGGTAACAAATGACATTATTTGAAAGGGAGGAAAGGAATAGAAAAAGTCAGACCCAGGGATCCCAGGGATCCCTCCAGGATGTTGAGAAGCCTGAAAGGGGACAGAACACTTAGAACGAGGTGGGGGAGGGTTAGGGGAGGGAGAATGTTGGAGGGATTAGCAAATAGGTACAATGTGAGGAGAAGGGGGAGGGGGAGAGGCAGGGGAGAGAGCCTTGCCCATGGGACCCATTTAGGAAGAGGGGAAGGGGAAGGAGGAGCCGGAGGAGAGGAAGGCCTAGCCCAGGGGAGCCCCTCCAAGATGCTGAGAACCCTGCAAGGGTGTGGGCATGGCTGGAAGAGAAAAAAGGGAGAATGTGGAAGTGCCAGTGGGAGAGAGGGAGTAATTTGGCAGGTAGGTATCAAGTGTTAGGGGCAGAAAGAAAGGGGGCCAAAGAGGGAGGATGGAGAGGAGGAGGGGAAAGGTTAACAAAGGTTGCTTGAAAAGTGACCTCATCTTTTTTTTCTCTTTTCCTAGCCCCTGCTACACCATAGGTTTCAGCTGCAGCAATAGACATGATCAGATATTTCCAGAGATTGGTGGATCTACAGTGATATGGCCAGTAGGAAAGAAATTTCTCTAGGTACAGTATACCACAGAAATTTCAGGAAATAACTGATCATGTCAGTTGCTGCAACAGTACACAGAGAAGTATTAATACGCTCTATTCCCCTTAATGAAGTGCTAACTACAAAGCTGAAACAACACACTCTGGTCAGAGCCAACATGGCTGCTATGCTGCTTTAAAGGGACACTGTCCACTTAAAATGATCAGAGCTATGAAAGTGATTTGGAAAATGTCAATATACACTCATAACTCTGTTGTTTTGTAATTTTGTTACCACACATTTTCGAAATAGCCTTCTTATGACCCAACCTCATGAACAAGGGTGAATACAAATTTCAAAACCTGTCCAAAAGGTGATTTTGCAGTGCAACAACATCATTCCTCACCACAGGTGCAAAAACACAGTTTGGTCAGGATGTGAAAAATGGCAGTAGTCACATTCATGAAGTGATGTGAAAAAATGGCTATGCTGAAATTTTGGTGTCAAAACAGTGAAACTTACCAAAGTTATGAGCGAGCATTGCAACATTTCAATGTACACTCAACTACAGTATGCCATTTTTAAATATTTGCATCCCAAATTTTCAACGTAGTGATGAGATATTGTAGTTAAATATATCAGTAAAAATGAGTAAACGTAGAACACCACTGGACATGAAATGTTGTAGGCAAATACATTGGAAACAATGGGTAAAAGCAAGATCCCACTAGAAATGAGGAGTTGCAGGTAAATACACTGGGAGGAATGTGTAAAAGCAGGACTCCACTGGAAATGAGATGTTGTAGGTAAATATATTGAAAAAAATGGGCAAAAGTAGAACCCTAGTGGAAATGAGATGTTGTAGGTAACTACATTGGAAAGAATGGATAAAGGCAGGATCCCACTGGAAATGAGATGTTGAAGGAAAATACATTGGAAAAAAAAGAGTAAAAGCAGGACCCCACTTGGCATGAGATGTGAGGCCCACCTTTCAAAAGTTGACAAAGGGCTTGTGTCAAGCCCTGCTTCAACCCCGATGTTTGGTGCAACTGTGCCAAGCTCCTTTGACACAACTACACTCAGTTGTAGTATATTGGGTGCACTTGCGACAGTTTTCCATGACTTATGGCAGCTTTTACCAAATAGTTGGTGCAAATCCTGTAAAACAATGGTCCCCCAAATGGCATAAGGCAGACCAGGGAGGAGCTGATCTAACTTGTACATTGGCACGCCTGACTTGGAATCTAAGCAAAAATTGTATGAATGTGCCACAGTTCCCCCTGCACCATATGTTCAGCGCACCAGGGACTTGCAGCATTTAAAACTGGGCCTGTTGTACAAACATTGGATAAAATGGGTAAAAGCAGAACTCCACTGGAATTGAGATGTTGTAGGTAAATACACTGGAAACAAGGAAAATGTATTTTGATACTTCTGACCAGTGCATACAAGGGGGTCAAGGGGTGAACATGGTTAAAAATATTAAATCATGTAAGCCTGATGGCAAAATATGACAGTATTTTAAACTGCATAATGGCTGCATAAAGCAATTAATCAAATATATTATCTTGGCAAAAAGTAAATATTTCTCCATTGTAGTGGGAAAAGCCAGTAAGAAACAGTAATGTATATGCACACAAAAATTCTCCCACACTGAGAAACGTTAAGTCCAAAAGACACACCAAACTAGGTTTGCGAATTATGATTTTCTCATTTTTGTACCCCTGAGATGTGAACATTGTGCCATTATCACTATCACTGTCACCACCACAGGTTCTGACAGACTCACACCAATCCCAAGTCTATCATAGGGGATATGTGGATCCCACATCCCACAGCAGTATTCAGATATGTGAGGATTGTTATTACACACATGCACACAACAGTATGGCAACTGAGGTAACAAGTACTGTATTTCAAAACAAAAATGCTCTTCAGTTACAAATATTTGAAGGGAAAGGAATTTGCCTGTGGTCTAGTTTACATTTTTAAGGTTGCAACACAGTCACACCATGTGGATGTCTCTCCTCAGAGGTAATGTTTAATGTCATCTTGCTCTTCTGTGCGTTTGTGCAATGGGAATTGCATTTTCATGAAATTCAAACCATATTACGGCTGACAAAAGGTTAAACCAGATTCAAAGTAGATAGGGGAGGAGTCCATATATGTCCACAAAGTACAGAATAAAATAGATTACCAGTTTGAAAGGCAGCCTCTCTTGTCCGGGTTCACCTGACCTCAGAGGCAGGCAGTCAGTCAGTGACAGAGGGAGGGGGGAAGGGGAAGGGAGGAGGGACTGAGGGCTAGCAAAGGAATCCCGAAAGAAGGTCAGCATAGAAAGGGCAGTGGGGGCATGACCTGGCCCTGAACAAGATGACCAATTGGTTTTACACTGCTGCACCTCACTGGAACTAAATCCAGAGGCGTCACTATTTATAGACAGGATAGAGGCAGTCCAGAGGAGGGCAACTAAAATGGTGCAGGGTCTGCAAGAGAAGCCGTATGAGGAGAGACTAAAGGAGCTTAATATGTATACCCTTAAGGAAAGAAGGGAGAGGGGGGACATGATAGAAACTTTTAAGTACCTCAGTGGATTCAACAAAGTCCAAGAGGTAGCATCTTTCAGAAAAGAGGCAGTACAAGAACAAGACACAATTTAAAGATAGGCGAGGAGGTTCAGGGGCAATGTGAGGAAGTATTATTTCACAGAGGGGTAGTGGACGCATGGAACAGCCTTCCTGAGGAGGTTGTGGGGTCTAAAACTGTGGGAGAATTCAAGAATGCATGGGACAGACATAAGGCAATTCTTGTGGGGGGTAGGAAGAAATAGGCTGTTGGTTAACTAGGACCTGCGGCCTATCCTGTAGGTAGGGACATGGGCAGACTAGATGGGCCAAGCGGTCCTTATCTGCCATCAAAGTCTATGTTTCTATGTTTCTATGTTTATTTACAGGGGGAATTTCTACTTTTAATAGACCCTTCCTAAATTTCCATCTCTCATCTGTCAGCCCACAGCGGTTCTTTTTTGGCTAGCTTTGTTTCTCCAGGCTAAATCCCTGAGGCAGCCTACGATCCCACTTAGCTCTCATGTTGACCAGAGGAGGCAGCATGGATCCAGTATCTATTAATGGCATGTTTGTGGCCCTAATGCAGCAGATGGTGGAGGTCACCTTAGCCTCCAATAATATCATCTTGGCAATTCATCGTATGGAGGCTCGTATTTTCTAAAATGAGCAGAAACTTGCTTCACATGATGCAGTGATTGAAAAGCTCATGGCAGCCTCTAAGGAACAGAGCAGAACCATCCACTACCTACAAGAGAAAGTGGATGATCTGGAAAATCATAGCCACTGTAACAACCTGTGGCTTTTAGGATTTCCCAAAGGAGCAGAGCAAAAAAATCTCTGCAGGGTTTATCTGTGCAGTCCTCCTAGAGATGCTCCACCTAGGCACTGGTCTCTCCCTGGAAACATGTAGGCCCACAGCTCACTTGCAATGCCACCCCGACCCACAGATAAATCCCGGCCTATAATAGTCTGCTTTTTTAACTTTACAACAAAAGACCTAATTGTGAATAAAGTCAGAGATATTGGACCGCTAACCTGGAAAGGACACAAATTACACATTTTCCAGGATTACACATGAGAACTCTCTATGAAAAAGGCAGGAATATGCAGAAGCCAGATGTCTCATGCACCAACTTGGTGTAATATTTTCTCTCCGCTACCCCGCCAATATGTGCATTCAACATAATGGGACATCTCTTACCTTTTCCACACCAGAGGCGTTATTGGATTTTTTGTATAGATCAAGAATAGCATAGGCTACCGCACCAGGAAAAAGCTGTGCAATGGTCTAAGCGATTGACAGAAGAGTGGAAAGGGAGACCAGCACCGTTTTTGTAAAGAACCTGGCCAAAAGAGCTTACAGACTCATGTACAGCGAAACCACGGGGTGGATCCCCAAACATGGAAGTCAACATGCTAGAGACAAGTGCTGCATGGCCCACAGAGCTGCTTCCTCATGAGGATACCCAAGAAACATGGGGACTTCTGGCCCACTCTCTCAAGAGGATGCAGCACCGCAAGCACAACAAATGGGACCCCTCCTCCCCAGTGAAAGAGACTGCTCTCGGAGCCATAGTGGAACTCATCAGAGACAGTAGGAAGGTTTGGTTACCAGTCCTTACTTTACACAGATCTGCTATGTCCTGCTCAGCTCAGCATCCCCACCAGAATATACCCAGGAACCGGAGGCACTAACACCATGGAGGAACCACGAGTGAAGGAGACCATGCCAAAATCATGGGCAGCCAGTGTTGCCTAATGTGCATGATCTACTGCCAACAGCTCTGTAATGCCGCTTCCACAGTTGGATAGCCTGCTGAAGAAGGACACCATTCCTACATCAGATAGACACATGCAGAATGTGGCAGACCTCATGGACAAAGCAGACGGCTGAACTATGTCAGATAAGTCCACTTTTATTGACTCTTTTGGGGAGAGTGAGAATAGGAAGGGGTAGACAGTGACTAAGGACTCTAACCTGTCCATTTTCAGAGGCTTGACATAAGGGCTGCAATGTAAAGGTCCAGACGCAGGTTTAATTTCCCTCCCCCCGATGCAGCCGATGGTTTGCTGACCATAATCTGTCTCCTTTCTCTGAACTCCCCCCACCACTCTAAAGAAATGTTAAGCGGCCACAAGTTGCAGAAGAGATTTGTGTTTCAGCTGCTCATCTTGAGACTAGCAGTGTTGTTCTCAATGAGCTGATGTAAGGCATTGCTTTTCCACTCATGGAAGTGCTACTTCTGCATAAACAGACTTAACAAATTCCTCTCCACTGAGGTCATGACTGCCACTTTCAAGACATCAACTCTGCTTTATTATTGCCATAGATGTCTGCTTGTATATGCTAATATATGTGCAATTATAAGAAGTCCTTCTATTCCAAAGCTGGTTCAGCCACTAGCCAGTACTGCAAGGCGGGTTAACCCCTATTCCCATCCTCACTTTGATCACTGTTAGAGCTACTGTCCTATGGAAACAAAGATAAGTACAGAACCTAGATGATCCCCTTCCCCTTCACCTGCCCCTCTTATCCACCTCCTGTCAACACCCCTCCCCAGACATGAGCATCTCTCTGATACCCTACAATCCTACAATGGTACACCTATCCTCCCAACCCCCCTTCCTACTTTTAAATTGAGGTGTGGCTGTGGTACACCTGTTTTACATGTATCTTACTGGTGAATTGTACAGTGCCATGCTGTCAGCCAGAAGGCCAATCTAAGACGTTGAATACCCCCGGGGAAGGGTAGCCAACAGACATTATTAGTGCAAGGCTTTATACCCTGAGCTAGCCCCCCTTCCCCTCCATATTTCACAAGAAGGCCTTCTCCACCCCATATCTTCTTGCTTACAAGAGATGCTCCTCCTTCTGCTGCCCCCTCCCTCATACGCTTGGAATGGCTATACTAGTTCAATGACAGGCAACATCCTCCCCACCCTTGGAGACACCCCAGACATGCAAAGGAAATATGACTGTCTCAGGAATGTGCCAGGCTTTATCAGTCAGCTAGCATACACTTGACAGATATAGGGTTGGACCTGTTCAATTGACATCTGGAAGGGGCTCTAGAGGGATGAAATAATGGAGTGCACACAGTGGGGGGCATTGTCCATCACAGTAGCTGGAGATGGGCTAATGGAAGAAACACAGACACAAGGAAGTTGATGGCAGATAAGGACCGCAAGGCCCATCCAGTCTGCCCATTTCTTTTTCTACCTTATGAATGTGCCATTGGCCTTTGCTCTGTCAATGGCCTATCTATTCATACTCATCTGTATTGCTCCCTTATGCCTATCCCACGCCTGTTTGAAGACCTGCACTGTATTCATATCCACCACTTCCTGAAGTAGGCCGTTCCATGCATCCACTACCCTTTCTGTGAAAAATAACTTCCTCACATTACCCCTTAATCAGCCTCCCTCTAATCTCATGCTGTGTCCTCTTCTCCTGCTATTTTTCTTATATTGAAACATGTTAGACTCTTTCACCTTGCTAATGCCCTTAAGGTGTTTGAGTGTTTCGATCATATCACCTTTCTCCCTCCTTAACTCTAGGGTATACATATTGCGCTCCATTAATCTGTCCTCATATGTTTTCTGATGCAGTCCCTGCACCATTTTGGTTGCCCTTCTCTGAACTGCCTCAATTTTGTTAATGTCCTTGTGAAGGTGTGGCCTCCAGTACTATACACAATACTCCAGATGAGGCCTAACCAGTGTCTTGTAAAGAAGGATTATTACCTCCCTCTTACGACTTGTGATACCCCTACTAATACACCTCAACATCCACCTAGCCTTACCTATTGCTTTAGTGGTCTGCTTGGATGATTTCAGGTCATCGGTGATGATGATGCCCAAGTCTCTTTCTTCCCTTGTGATTGCCAGCAACTCCCCTTCCAGCCTATAGGTGGCTTCAGGGTTTCTCTTCCCTATGTGCATGATCTTGAACTTCTTTGCATTAAACCATAGTTGCCACTCTTCCTACCATTTTGCTAGTTTATCCAGATCTCTTCTCATTCTGCCCACCCCGTCTGGATCATCTACTCTGTTGCAGATCTTGGTATCATATGCAAACAGACAAACCTTACCCTCCAGTCCATCTGCAATGTCATTGATGAAGATATTGAAGAGGACTGGCCCCAGGACTGATCCCTGAGGTACCCTACTTGTGATTTGCATCTCTTCCGACTGTATACCATTTACCACCATTCCCTGTTTTCTGTCCGTCAACCAGTTTGCCACCCAGTTGACCAACTTCTGACCCACCCCGAGCCTACCCAGCTTATTAATCAGTCTTATATGTGGAACAGTATCAAAAGCTTTGCTGAAGTCAAGGTAGGTGACATCAACTGCTCCCCCTTGGTCCACCACTCTGGTTACCAAGTCAAAGAAATCTATGAGATTAGTTTGACAGGACCTTCCATTTGTAAACCCATGCTGTCTTGGATCCTGTGCTTCTATGGATTCTAGGTGTTGCACTACCCATTCCTTAAGGAGTGCCTCCATAATCTTGTCCACTACTGAGGTAAGACTGACTGGTCTAAGTTCCCTGCCTCCTCCCTGCTACAACTCTTGTGGAGTGGGATCACACAAGTTCTTCTCCAGTCTTTTGGAACCTCTCCCGTGCTCAGAGACTCACTAAACAGTTCTGTTAATGGCTCTGCTAGTTCCACCCTTAGCTCCTTTAGTACCCTGGGATGTATGCCATCAGGTCCCATTGCCTTGTCCACCTTGAGCTTATTGAGCTCTTATAGGACCCTTTCTTTTGTGAAGGGACTAGTGCACACCTCCCCCCCCCCCGTGTCCATGGTGCTGAGCTGTGGGCCCTGCTTTACCTTTTCTTCAGTAAATACTGAGCAGAAGTATCTATTTAGGATAGATGCTTTTACATGCCCCCTTATCCCCTTTGATCTTAGCAATACCCTCTCTGGACTTTCTCCTTTCACTAATGTATCTATAGAAAGTCTTGCCACCTTCTTTTACTGTTCATACTAGTGTTTCCTCTGTTCAGGCCTTTGCCTGCCTTACTGCCTTCCTTGATTCCCTTAGGGAAGTTTGGTATGTCTCCCTGTCTTCATCCTGCTGCAGTCCCTTATATTTCCTGAAGGCCAGCCTTTGGCTCTGACCTTTTCTGCTACTGTTTTTGAGACCCAAAGTGGTTTCCTTCTTCTTTTGCACTTCCTTTTCTCTCTAACAAAATGGGATGTGGCTTCAAGTATTGCATCATTAATGCTTGCCCTCTTTGCCTGTACCCCCTCACTTGTATATCTTTTTGCCATGGCTAGCTTAATTCTGTTGGGCATCTTATCAAAGTCAGCTCCTCTGAAGTCCCATATTTTTGCCTTGGAATGAGATGATTTAGTTCTAGTGGCCAAATTGAACTATACCATGTGATGGTCACTGGTTCCCAGGTGTCCTTCTATCTGGAGATCTGTGATCCTTTCCCTGTTAGCCAGTACTAGATCTAGGATAGCCCTGTCTCTTGTGGGCTGTTGTACCAGTTATTTGAGGCCCTTCCCCTACAGGGAATCCACCATATGTCTAGTTCTGGCAGATGTTCCTGCTGGTATTGACCAAACTGTATCTGGCATGTTGAGGTCTCCCATTATCAGAACCTCCCTTTTAGCTGTCATGTTTTGTATATCTTCTAACAGTAATATGTCTATGTCCTCCCCCTGGTCTGGAGGCCTGTAGACAACCCAAGTTCGTATGGCTTTCCCATTTCCTGTTTCCAGGGTAACCTACAGTTCTTCTGGCTCCTTATGTATATTCTGAATTTCTGTAGCTTTGATATTTTCATTGACATAAAGGGCCACTCCACTCACCCTTTTTGCACCTCGGTGGGAGGGTAACATAGAAACATAGAAATGGATGTCAATAAGGACCACTGGGCCACAACCAAGTTGGATCAAAAAAATGATCCAAAGGGTACTTAGAGCGCTCCGGTAAGTGTTTACACTGCCGACTTGGCAGCACATCAACCCATGCACATGGGTTGATGCACTGCAAAGTTGGCAGTGTAAATGGGGCTATAAGTGGCAGGTGACTTTTACATAAACAATTTAACAGTAATTAGTCACACAAATAGAAGTGTGAGCTGGAAAAAGTATCCCCCCCCCCCACATACATGCACACACTGTGCTGACTCAATAACTCCCAAGTTTTAAGTTGCAAATTTTATTCACTCACAGCTCACACACTATAGATTCATGGAACAGACATGCTGTGTCAGTATTGCAAGAAGAGCATCACTACACAGTCTATGGTGCTAGAAAGTAGTTGAGTAGCAAGTCTGCCCAGCCAGCTATTTTGGAAGGCAAAATAAGTATCCTTAGCCATTACCTCCACTGCCATTCATCTGCTGTACGTACCCATGGCTAATATTTCACTCTATATTGTTAAAAGTGTAAACTGAGCAGACAATGCTTATTTGAGGAGATGTCACTGCATGACTGACAGTAGAAGTTTTAACAGTTCACAATTACTGCTGTGGCAAGTCAGTCCATAGTGCAAGCAAGGGTGGGGTAGCAGACAAAGGAACACCACTGTGATAAATGGAGCGGAGGCAGAGAGATTTGATTCAGTTCCACTCAAAGCACTCAGTGAAAGGACACAGTCTAGGTATCCAGTCACATGTTTCCAGAGTCCCTTTTCTCTCTCTCCTACAACATAGCAATACATCCGCATAGCTCAGCCCATGCAGCCATAAAAATGAAACTGAGTTTTAAAGCACTGTCCATATATTAAGCTGCTCCTTATATAACAGGTTAAAGTGAAAATTGAATATGGACAGTTCCATTACCAAAAGTGCTGGTTCTCTGTCCGACAAATCAGGGCAGTGGCAGTGTTGTTGCACATGATGCTATTGACTTGGCTTCAGGATTCAATCCTCATGAGTCAGAGAGCCAGTGGAGTGAGGAAGAATGATCATCTCAGCTGGCGCTGTCTTTATCTGGGGGAGGGAGATTGGCTAGCTCTGCTCTGCTACCACCTCCCATGTAAACTCAGGAGCTGAATCAAGCTGGAGCAGTGCAGGTGGGACTATGAAGGCTGACTCCATTGCAAATATATTCCAAGTGCATGCTCTGTAGTCTTAGCCACCAGTGTCCTGAGGGGATGGGAATAGGAATAAATGGAAGGAAAATGCAAGGTCCAGAATGACACCTCAGTTCTTTTGATACTGCTCCTACCATTTTGATTGCTACCAATCATTCCAATTAGGTAATGCTGTCTACCACCTTACCATCACCTCAGGAGTCACTTAGGGCTTCTGAGCCCATCATGTTCTCCATTTCTTTTAATGACTTCCCTCCCAGCAGTCTGTGTCTGTGCACACATCCATGTGCAAATGGATGACACTTTTCTCTCCACAGCTTCAGTCCCTGATCTGGGAATAACTTTGCAGAGTAACATTGACAGTATCAAGCACTGGTTCTGTTCAAAGTCTTGCTCAATGACACAAAAAACAGCCAGTATGACCTTTAGCAGCAAGCATCTCATCATGCTCTATAAAAGCCCTATCTTCGTGACTCAGAACTGAACACTGTAGTTACATCTGAAGTTGTGCATACTTTACACTTGCCTTAAAGAAACAGGCTAAAAAAGTACCTGAAGTACTAGAGGAAAGCAGTTTCTATTCCTCATGGTCTGTCACTTTTCTTTAATATAGGGTCTTGTATGGTAAAAAAGATTTAAAATAGTGTGCGTTGTTCATGTTTTTATGTGTGTCTGTGTGTGGCTCTGTGTCTGTTTTGCTGTTTGTGTACATGTGTGTGTGTCTGTCTCACTTGTTGGATGTGCAAGTATATTAGCTATAGCCTGCTCTCATACTATTCTTTGAATTATACTATATTATGAAATTAGAGACGGGGAGGTTGAAGTGCCTATAAAGATTGTCTCCCTACTTTTCAGTGAATATAAGTAGGTGTCTCATTTTTGGACATGTCAGAGTATAATTTTATAGTAAAATTCATTCATATTCTTATTATGAATATCTAATTGCATAAGAATATTCCAAAATTCAACAACTCTTCAGGTATAGTTGTCTCTCCTAACCTCTGTTTTGAATTGTTTGCTCTGTAAATGCAAATGATGGCCCTGGTTCTAGAGCAGATTGCCTTATATATGATGTCTAAAATGTTCATTATACTTATGCATCTGATGATGTTGCATAAGAGGTATCTATCCCTCTAACTCTTCTTTTCACAAAACTCTGAACTCAAATGGTGTCCAGTCTCTCCTGGTATGACATATGTTGTACACTTGCTATTATTTTAGTTGCTTTTCTCTGGGTCTTCTCAACTTCAGCAACATCCTTCCTAGGTTAAGGTGACCAGAACTGGGATCCATAATCGAGATGTGGGCAGACATGAGTTCTGTGGAGGAGCAGTATGACCTCTGGAAGATGACTAATGAAATTGTGTCCTATAGATCATTAAACCCTATGAATCCTTGCTGCCAGCCTAATTACACTGCTGTGCATTTTTAAAGTCATTTGTGATTATTATGCCACAGTCTTTTTCCTCATTCATTTTCCTCAGAGACTTATTTTATAGTCAAAGCATATGTTTTGTTCTCCCAAGGTGTAACACAACACATTTGTTCAGGGTAAACCTCACTCCCCATTTATCTGGCCAATTAGCTGTATTTTTTAAGGTCTTCCTGCATAGACACATGATGTTTGGAAGAACTTACCAGACTACCAAGTTTGGCAACATCCATATATTTGACACAGCATTTTTTAATATTCATGCCAATGTCTCAGATATAAAGGTAAAAAAGAATAGAGCAAAGCAACATGCCATGTGGGATGCCATTTGTCATGCTACAGTTGTATAAAAGGAACTGCCCAAGTCCCACCCTCTGTGACCAATCCATCAACAAGTTCTCAACCCATGGTACCATGTTACACTCTTATTTGTGTTGCCACAGGGAAAAATTGCAGTCAGTACCAGTAGAGAAAAAGAATAAATAATAGTTATAATTTTTCCCATTTTATGTGTAGACCAAATGTCTACTTTCTCTTAGTTTTTCACTTGTCCCCTACCCAGATGTAAAGTTGCTGCACTACATCTTGTCCTCTGGCCTAGTGAGCAGGCAAGCCCTAAGGACCTTTGCAGTTTGTATCCCTCTGTAGTCAATCAGTAAAGAGTTGCATGATAACCAACTGACCCATGCCATCCTACCCAGGCGAAGAGTGCTTCACCTCCAAAACTTTCCCAGGCCCCTACTAGTCAGTCACATGACATTGCAGGTGCAGAGCTAACATTTTAGTCATTCCTTGGTTAGAATCCCCAAAAAGGTAGAATAAACAATTGTTACAATTTTCTCTTCTAATATTTTTTGCATACTTATCTTTTTCCTGCCTTTGTGTAGATAATTGTAACTCTTCTTGTTTCTGTTTTCTCCAGCTGGGCTGTTACTCTTTAAGCAATAAGGCATGGTAGTTTGTGTCTCAAGGTAGGATATCATCATCTCTTGAGTGGTACAGCAGTTAGGTATGAAGCAAAGCTAGTGACTCACATTCCACATGATGCACACCCACTTGATCTTTAAAGGGACGCTGTTAGCCCCTTACGCATCATATTTTCCTACTTGAAGAAACACATTTTATGATTGCTCGCCTGCCATAAAATGTCTCAATACAATGAGTTTTTTAAATTTGTTCCTTGTTCTAAACAAATTTGAAAAAAAGATATTGGTGCAGTCATATCAAAGCCTGTTTTGCTTCAAATCCTTCTCAGTAGTTGACCCACCAGCACAGCAGTTGGATTTCTACTTGTGACGCCAGTGACCCGAGTTCAGGAATGGACTCAGGGAACTGGAGGGCCAGCCAGGGAGAGAAGGACTGAGCATCCTTTGGGTTGCTCTCCTTCTCTGGGGGGAGGGTGGGGCAAGTGCCCGATGTGCGAGGGACTCCTGGTGGAGGCTGGGAGAAACTCGGGGAATCGGTGCTTAGACATAGGAGGGGCAGGGTGGATACAGGGTGTCATTGCACATCCCCACCTCTGGGGGTTGAGACAAGCAAATAATGCATCCGCCAGCCATTAATGAAGCCTGCCCCCAGTTTCGATTAGCTTCCAGGCTGGCTCCCCTGGATTAGTTACATGGATTGTGGCACTATGGGCCAGTGCCATAGGCCGACTCCCCAGGGGGCAAGCCAGGGGTGCAGAGGCCAATTTGGAAGTGGAAGCATGGGGGTCCATGACCGGGCAAATGCACTGGCATCCGGGAGCAGCAAAAAGTGCAAATTAAAAAAAAAATCCTTCTCAGTATCCTTTATGAACTTTACAAATGTCCTACACAGTTCAGCCTCTCTTGATACAGTAGTCTTCTAACACTGCATTAGGAGAAGTTATGTTATATGATAGTTTTTCCAGGTTTTAAGAAGGATAAAGATACAAACAAAATCCAGCTACAGCACATCAGCAAGTTCTACAGCAGGTGTGCACTCATTAAATGTATTATTTAATGTACTGGATATGTTGTGCCTCAGTGGGGTTGACAGTGTTCCATGGATGTGATCCTGGAGTGAAATTCAATTTTAAAAAGTTTCAAAGATATATATGAAAAAGTAGAAAAATAGTCATATAAATAAGTCATTAGTAGAGACAGTCAGCACCCAAACCAAGGACTAGTTCAAAAAGGCTTTATTCCAAACACAGTGCAAGTGTAAAAACTCTGCTGGCTCACATACTATTCTTGTAGGCAGGCTGGTGGTATAAGAACTCTTTGCACACCAAGCTAAGTCACAACAGGGTGTGCATTATAGGACTTTAATGCACCCTGCAGGGGCATAGTAAGGCACAAGGTCAAAGGCTGAGTGTTCTTACACCCCTGAGAAGTGCATTAAAATCACATGATGCACACCCTGGAGGGGATTATTACATTTATAAAATGGCTGAAAGTAAGTTTTTTTGGGGGATTAGATCTGGCACTTCATTGTGTGTTTATAGAGATTTAATGCATGGGCAGGTGATGTCTCTTGTCCAATTACATTTCTAGATTTTTTCTAGCCATTTTATAAAAGAAACTAAACTGAATACAAAAACAATGCGAGAGTCTAAAACATGACTTATCATAGAAACATAGAAACATAGACTTTGAAGGCAGATAAGGACTGCTTGGCCCACCTAGTCTGCCCATTTCCCTACCTAGAGGATAAGCAGCAGATCTTATTTAACCAACAGCCTATTTCTTCCTACCCCCCCCAACAATTGCCTTATGTCTGTCCATTGCATTCTTGAATTCTCCCACAATTTTAGACCCCACAACCTCCTCAGGAAGGCTGTTCCATGTGTCCACCAACCTCTCTGTGAAAAAATACTTCTTCACATTGCCCCTGAGCCGTCCCCCCTCTATCTTCAAATTGTGTCCCCTTGTTCTTGCACATCTCTTTTTCTGAAAGATGCTACCCTCTTGGACTTTGTTGATTCCACTGAGGTATTTAAACATTTCTATCATGTCCTCCCTCTCCCTCCTTTCCTCAAGGGTATACATATTAAGCTCCTTTAGCCTCTCCTCATATGGCTTCTCTTGCAGACCCTGCACCATTTTAGTTGCCCTCCTCTGAACTGCCTCCATTCTGTCTATGTCCTTGCGGAGATGGGGTCTCCAGAACTGGACACAGTACTCCAGATGGGGTCTCACCAACTGTCTGTACAGGGGAATAACAACTTCCTGTTTTCTGCTGGTGATGCCTCTCCCTATACAACCCAGTATCCCCCTAGCCCTCCCTACCACCTTTTCACTGGGATATCACCATGGCTTGGATTCTTAATTGGCCAGTTAGATTGCAACATGCAAAACAAGCATTTGTCAAAGCTGAATGTTTGCTTGCTTGTAGTTGTTGTGTAGCTGTTGGGCACAGATAGCTCAGCAGTTAAAATTAACAAATTGGAATCACAAGTTATAATGGTGCAGTTGCCATGATTGAAAAATAAAGAGGTTCACCGATGGCACTGTACTCTTAAAATACGAGTTGAAACTGTAACTGCATACAGCTAATTATTCCAGGAAATCAGCCATCCAACTCCCTCTCCCCACCCTTTGTTTTTTGTTCACCACTACCAGTATCACCAGCCAGCTCCTGGAACCAAGAGATTTAACCGCTAGCAGGGAAGCCTGTTTAAAGTTAAAAGGCATCTTGTAACCATGTTTGGGATGACATGTTTGAAAATTGAGTAGGCAACTGAGCAAGGAAGAAACTGTATGTAGGAGGTAAATGAACTCTGGTGTGTGGATTGCACTATTTGCATGATTTGATGAACTAAGAACAGCAGGTTTGGCAAGAAAAAGTGCCTCCTGTTTGTGTATGTGATGTATCAATAGACTTGCTTATCCTGCCATGATGGTTAAGTTCAAATTATGTATATGTTGTTTGAAACTCCCTATGCATCTACTGTAAATGGTTGCAACATTCTCTCTCCTCCCTTTCCATGATTGTAAAGTGCTTTGGGATACAATATTTGTAAAAGTCACCATATCAAATCAAATTCCTTTCCTAAGTATTGTATACGTACAGTGGAGTCAGCCACGATGAAGCTCAGTAACTTGCAGTAATGACACGTCACAAAATCCTGCATGACAAAAGGGCTTAATGGCCACTGACTTACAATGGCCCCTGCAGTAAATTGTAGCATTCTGTGATATTCTGCAGCATTTCTGTGTTGCATCCTGGCTGTCACAGCTGTACAGTATATTCAAGCTCTAATTCATATATACAGTAAGACACAGATACTGTATGCACTGATGATCTGGTCCACAGGCACAACCATATGTATGTCACGCAGTTTCATACTGTATGTGCAAGTAGACACAAGCAAATGTGCAGCTGTACTGCGTCTCATAGGCATGCAGCTTTACTGATGCTCCTTAATGTACAGCTCTGCTAATGCTCCTAGGTATATGCATATGAGTGACACAGCACATGCAGAGGTCCTCTAAAGGCATGTGATGAAAGGACAGATTATTAGTCTACTCTGCCCCCCTTTTCAACTCAGGAGTGACACAGTTTTGACAACTAGGTCAGTGTCTCAGAAAGAAAAGAAGTGTGTCTGCTGATGAATTGGACCTCTTATGACAAAGGGGTACTGACAGTGGACGTCCCTTCATATGGATACACTAGGCCTGGGAGATCAGCTTACTGATGAGGGACGACTGCACAATGAGCAGGCTTGAATCAGTGATGTGAGAGAGGGAGTGTGTCTTTCATCTCTTTTCACTGTGGTATTGCCAACATGGCTGTGTGGTCCAGTTAGTAAAGCACAGATGAATGAACCAGGGGTTCCCAGGTTCAAATCCCATCAGAGCCACGTTGGATGATACAGCGCTTACAGCAGTTTGAAATCTCCCATGTCAATGCTGTATATAAATGCTCCAAAGAGAGACTTCTGCTTAACTGTAGCTGTATGGCGGGCCAGTTTTGTACCTCATTTCACCATGGTACTGCTTAACCACTGGAGGACACTGCCTTCTTATGTTTTGTCAGGGGCCCAGCATCATAGTTTTGGACCCCATCCTACCTTAAAGAGTATCTTTTCTCACAACTCAGACAGTGCAGTTTTAACAAGTTCTGGCCAGAGCCGATTGGGCTGTGATGAACTGCAAAGTGAGCAAAGTTACATGTGTGCACAGCAAGTATTGAATGCCAGGGTGTAACTTGGCCATTTTTTGGAGGTGTTGCACCAAATTTTCTGCAAGGCCTTTTAGGGACCCCTCCTCATGAATAGTGCCAGTGTAATTTTGTTCACTTGTCCCAAAAAGTGATTTTGCAGAATGGCCGCGCCGTTCTGTGACACAGGGTGAAAACATGTTTTGAGCAGGATGTGACAAATGACAGCTGTACTGTTAAAAAGGAGGTGTGCAAACATGGCAATGTTGAAAATGTGGAGGGAAAATACTAAAAATTGGCAAAGTTAGGAGCATGCATAGAAACTGTGCAATGCACGCTCATAACAAAGTCATTTTTTGGAATTTGTTCACCAAATTTGCAACATCGGCTTTTTGGGACCCCACCTCATGAACAGTGCCACTGTCATTTCATGAACTGGTCCTGAAAGGTGATTCTGTGCAGTGACCACAAAATCACCTTTCAGGATTGAGTAATGAAATAACAGTGAATGTTTTCATGAGGTGGAGTCCCAAGAACACCATGTTGAAAATTTGGGGCCAAAATTAAAATAAAAATGGCTTATTTATCAATATAAGTTGAAAACCCCATTTAATGGCATTATAGCATGTTTACCTTTGATTCTTCAGTTTGCGGTTTGGCTTTGAAGCGTGTAGACATTTTCCAGTCCAGAGAGGATGACAGTGCTGACCTCCAGAGGAAAGTATGGGGTAAGGGGGGGTGCAGGGAGGTGGGTGCTAAGTGGGAGGGTGGGAATAGGGGAAGGGGACTGGGGTGATGACAAGGAACCATTTTCTTTTTTACAGATAAAAAAACTTATAAAGACACATTGGGAGACTATTTTCTTTATTTACAGGTAACCAAAACAAAGCAGACATTTGGGCACACTGGGGTGGGCTCCCAGTGTGCCACATGAGCAGGAGGTGGATGGGTACATGATGCCGACACAGGGATTGGACACCCCAATGTCAGCAGGAGAAAAAAAATACATTTGGGCACACTGGGGTGGGCTTCCAGTATGCCACATGAGTGGGGGGGGGGCTACATAATGCCAACATGGGGATTGGGGATCCCAGTGTTGGCAGGGAGAAAAAATACATTTGGGCACATTGGGGTGGGCTTCCAGTGTGCCACATGAGTGGGGGGCTACATAATACTGACATGAGGATTGGAGACCCTGATGTTGGTGCGTTTTCTTTGTTGCCGGTGCTGACGGCAGCGACGCAACTGCACATGCACAGCACTCGCACATGCGCAGTTGCAGTGAATGGCATTTTGCCATTCACAACATGATGGCACCAGCAGAACTGCTCATGCACATGAGTCATGCATGCACAGTTCATGACACAGAATCTGGAAGCAACAGTCGAAATAGTACAGCTGTTATTCCGTAGTGGCCAATCATGGTGGAGGGTTTCACTCCATTGAACTTTCCGAAGGATATTTCCAAAAGTCCAATGGAAGGTTCCATGATCGGCCAGTTTTAGAGCTACTAAGCGATCCCAAAATGGCTGTAGTCTCCACTCACAGCCCTAATAAAAAAAGGAGGGTCCCTTACCTGAATGGGAGTTCCTCCATACAAGTTTTAAAACAATATGCTGTGCCCCTTTAGGAAGGGAAGTGATATATTTTTCCCCCTAAGGGGGATAGCCACTTGAACCCTTCCCTGCACTTACTTGTATTGTGATGTCACTATAAGACCAGCATGGGGACATGCTCCATTCAAGTCTATGGCACATCATTTTAAAAACTTTTTCAGTATTGTAATAAGATTTTTGGTAGACATTGAAGCCAGTATTCAAGTAACAAGGCTCTTGTTACTTGAATACTGGCTTCAATTTCTACCAAAAGTCTGATTAAAGTACTGAAAAAATCTTTTAAAATGACACTCCATAGACTTGCATGGAGCATGTCCCTACGCTAATCCTATAGTGGCATCACAAAACAAGGAAGCTTGGTGACAGAGTGGAAAGTCAGAAAGTGGAAGGGATCGAGCGGCTAGCCCCCTCAGGGGCAAAATACAATCCCTTCCTGTCCAAATGGGGCACAGCCTATCACTTCAAAACTGGATAGGAGGAACTCCCATTTAGGTAAGGGAGCCTCTTTTTGTATTTTCTTGCACCAAGAAAGGTGCTTTTTAAAAGGAAATGCGCATCAGCCCTTTTCACAGCATATTTGGTCTCAGTGTGTGTTGATCACCTGAATAAAATTTATTTTAGGAAATCAAGTTGAATACTAAAAATGAAACCCCCTTATATTTTCTCAGTTTTGCACCCCTGTTAAAAAAAATGTTTGGTGTGATTACCACAATCTTATTCCTAATTGTGCTGTGCATCACGGATTGCCATGATGTTTCAGTGCTCACCCAAGCTGTGTATATACCCACTGCTTGTGGAAACTCATAGGTTGTGTGCACGCTAAATTCACACTATGTTCACATGTTTTTATCATTTACTCAACATATGGCAAGCTTCTTTTTTTTTCTGTTTACATTTTACTGCTTCTCCTCAGAGTGGGCAGGCATCTCTGGCCACTCAGCCATCCCCCATGGTTTACCCTTCCCCGTGACAGGGCTGGTGGCAAGGGGCGCTGGTCTCCCCCAACTCCTGGAAGCCAACATCAAGATTGCTGGGGGATCGACACTGGTGCAGCTCAGCCATCATGGAGCCTGCCAGCTCCACTTTTTCCTCCTTTTATGCCCCAGGGACGATGAATGTGAAATGGGCAAGGTGACTGCCTCCACCTCCTCAGAGGCAGTCTAATGCCCTGGGACATGGGCCTTCCACCTTCTGGACAGTGCACCTGTGCCAACATCCAGCCACCACTGGGTGTCAGTCTACAGCACACTGCATTGACCCCCTTCCCTTAAGGAAAGAGAGCTGTTGGTGGACGCTTGATCCTTCCTCACCCTGGCTGACCCCCAAGTGACCTGAGACTGTTCCCAAACCCAGGTTGCCAGCATGGCACAATGTGTGGCATCCAGTGCCTCAACCCTCAGTGCCACCAGACTGGCACATATGGCAAGCTTTATAAAACTGTGTACACAGTGGCTGTTTGGTGGTGGTGATGAATCAGGACTTCAATTTTATAAGTTGATTCCTATTCAGTGTGCTTTTACATGCTGGAAAGATAACCCTAGTAAAGTATGCTTTCAAGAAAGAATGCAGAGAGGGCAAAATATTTTGCATGTTGTACTAAACTTTTCCCCCTACTGTGCCCAAGTTGAACTTTCACTACATTTACACTAAAAACTGAACTTAAAAGGCATTTTATAGGGTGTAGATAATGCCATATTCCCCCACTTTACTTCACTGTAGTGTGCTGTTCAAGTTCATGTTCAAGTTTATTTCACCAGGAAAGCTCCATTGAGCAAGCTCATTTTCAAAGAGGTCCTGCTACTGGCAAGGACTCAACACAGTTTCAAAGGACACAGTACACAGTGCAATACAAAAAAACACACTCAAGACAAGTTATACAGAGAGATATAAAATGGCAGAGAGGGTAGTATACAAAAATGAAGTAAATGTCCCATGCAGCTGAGACACAGTTATAATGCAATACAGTCAAGTTCTGACCAGCATGTGGGAAGGAAGAGGGCTAATTGAAAATAACTATAACAGGAGTTCCCAATATAGATAATAGAGTGCTAGGGCCTATTCAGAGTAGCAGGACTAATTTGCATACCAGTGACAATCTTCGTTTATGGCAGAACTTATGAGACGTTTGACAGCATTCAAAGAGACATAGTTAGAAAGCTTCAGGGTATTCTGGAGATTATTCCAGGTAGAGGACAGTACATAACTGATAGCAGAATTCCCAAAGCGAGTATAGAATTTGGGGATGTCTAGCATGATTAAGGAGTTTTTCCCTGAGGGCGTAGGAACTAATGGATTGGCAGAATAGTGAAGAAATATAGGATGGGAGTTTGTTCGGCATAGCTTTATAGACCCAGAAGCAGCTATGGAGCCTCCTTCTGGTGACAAGTGATGATCAACTCAATGCTGAGCATAAGGAGCAATGATGGGTCCTTGACGGGGCGTTCAAGATAAAGTGTAGAGTTTGATGATAGAGGATGTAAATTTTGTGGAGATACGATGTTGGGCTGTTAGAGTATATGATGTCCGTATAGTCTAGTAAAGGGAGAAAGGTGGCTTGAACTGTTTCCTGATTTCAGTAGGAAAAAGGGACTTGTTTCTGAAGAAAAATCCTAATCTTACTCTCAGTTTTTTAACAATATTTCAATGTGGTCAGTAAAGGAAAGATGAATCTCTAGCCACATCCCCAAGTACTTAAACTTGTGTACAACTTCCAAAGTAGTTCCTAGTAGTCTTAAAATTGGTGTATAGTCTTGTCTTAAGGCTGGGGAAGTAGATATGGTGGGAGTAAAGAACATTACCTTTGTCTTATTCACATTCAGCAGGAGTTTTAAATGAAGAAGGTTGTATTGTGACTGGTTGAATTCAGCCTACAGTATGGCACTGACTTTGCTTAATGAAGGTTTAGAGGTATAGAGAACAGTATCGGTCGCAAAAAAGTGTAAGTTAACTGTGTGGATGGTGTTGCTTAAAGAGTTAATGAAGCTTGAGAAGAATATGGGGCCTGAGATAGATCCCTGTGGCACACCTCTAAAGAGTGGTAGAGGGAGAGATAGTAATCCATCTGCATTTATATACTGGACCTTGCCTGAGAGGTAACTAGTGAACTAATTTATGGAAAGGTTATTTAGACCATGCATCTTAAGTTCTGTTAACAGCAAGTTGTGATCTACTGTGTCAAATGCCTTGCTTAGATCCAGAAACACAGCTCCAGAAAATAGTTTATGGTCAAGTGCAGTAAGCCAATCATCTGTAACCTTGGCCAAGGCTGACACTGTACTGTGTTGCTGGTGGAACCCTGATTGGAGAGGGTTAAATAAATCCATGCTCTCTAGATGATCTCTGAGTTGTGCGTTGATTAGTTTTTCAAGGAGTTTTGAAAGAGTAGGCAGAATGGAAATTGACCTGTAGCTTTTCAGGTCACAGGGGTCATTCAGTTTAGACAATGGGAGCAGATGTGCTGTTTTCCAGATTGTAGGTACGGAACCTAATTCAATGTACATATTAAATAAATGGGTATGGGGCAGTGAGGAAGTATGATCCGACTTGGAGAAAGAAGGATGTAAACCATCAGCACATTCACTCTTCTTGGTGTCTAGGGCTAGTAACATATTTTCAGCTTGTTTGAAGGTAATTGGGGCTAGATTGAACGAGTTCTGGATATGAGAGTCAGCTGGGCTATCCTCCCTTGTGGAGTCCCTAACTAACTTTGAGGCTGGTGATGAGTCAAATGCTAGTCCAGCAATGGCAAAATGTTCATTTAATAATTCAAGAATTGATGCTTTGTCTGAAATCGTACTCCTTGGGACAAAATTTTAGAAGGGGTGGGGGGGGGAGGTTTGTGTCCTTCAACAGATTTAATTGTGTGCCACATTTTTGCAGGATTCCCTTTTTCATCTTCCAACACACTCACAAAATAGGTGGTGTTTGCTGTCCTAAGGAGTTTAGTGCAAGCATTTCTGGGCTGCTTGAAGGCCAGCCAGTCCAGGGATGATTTTGTTAATCTAGCCGTGGCCCAAATTGTGCCCCATGTGGCTAGGGCTTCCTTAAGGTCCTGTGCAAACCATGCTTGGGACACCTTTTTAACTCTAATCTTTTTAAGTGGGGCATGTTTATTATAATTAGCAGTGCTGCATTTAAGATGCCAACGGCTTTATCTATTGAGGTGGTTAAATAGAAGGGTTGCCAGTTTATGTTTCTAATATCAGTTAGGAAGTTATCCAGTTTGAATTTTCAAAAACTACGCTTAGTCACAAATCTAGAATTATGGGAACATTTTTCAAGCTTCCTTATGCCAACAACAATGTTATGGTCACTGGCATCATTGAGGAAAATTGTGGAACAAGTAAATTTGTGAGGCCTATTTGTAAAGATCAGGTCCAGCAATCCAGTCTTATCAGGATTTTTGGGGTTTGGCCTGCTAGGTTCTGATATAAGTTGAGACAGGCCAAGTGTATCACAAGCATCTTTAAAGTTGTTGGATCTAGTGTTAAGCCAATCTAGGTTGAAATCTCAGAGAATAATTGTTTTGTTGGCATTTGAGTCAATGTAATTATGAATTGTATTCAGTAACTCCAAGCAACCAGCAGGGGGTCTATAGCAGCCCATTATACTAATTGCTTCCGAGGATGAAAAAGTTAGTTTTATGACCAGGCATTCAAATTCCTTAGCTTTAGTTGAACAAATATTTTGGTGACTGAGAGCTTATCGCTGATATAAATAACCACCACCACCCCTTTTGGGTTTATCTATCTGGAAAATATTTTAGGATGGGAGTGCTATCTGTTGGTCAGCAATAGAAGCCTTTAACCTGGTTTCTGTGACCACCAGGATGTCAGGATTAGTGTGGGATATCCAGACCTTCACTATGCAATTTTATTCTGGAAGCTACATATATTCAGTAACATCAATTTAAGACCAGTGGCTGAACCAAATTCCAGTGGAAAATTAAGTAAGGGCGGTGGGAGCTGGGTTGACTTTGACATTCCCTGAACAAATCGGCAACATAACAATAAGTTTTTTTAACATAAATCATTGATTTAAGTGTTCTTTTTTGGAATGAGATGGAAGGTAGGTAACCAACCTTGCACACGTTTGTTTTCCAGGAGTTAATGTTTAAAAATATAGTGTAAGAGCCCTAAAAGAGATGCTTTATGTAAGTATCCAGAGTGGGGTAGGAGGAGTAGGTAAGGCATAACACATGTAGTATGGGCTTGTCATAGAGGAGTGGCTTGATAAAGTAAGATTAGTCAGGGGAGAGCAGTTAGGTAAGGTACCTTTAGGTCCAATGGACATACAGTATGCCACAGTGGGGAAGGAGTTTGCAGTGTCAGTAATGGAGTGCTTGTGGGGTGCTGCTGCAGAGCCTGTAAGGGGGGGGAGTGAATTCTGAGGAGGGATACTGCAGGAAAGGTGACAGAGAAGTAAAGAGGTCTAAAAGGTACTGGACAATTATTGCCACTAGGATGGCCTAGTTGTTAGAGTGTCTGGCTCTAGTGGAAGGGGTTGGAGGTTCAAACCCAGGTTGAGAAAGTGTAAAAGTATGAGGGTATCATTGGAGATGGGTTGCAGAGGGAGGGTTATCTAGGCAAGTAGCCTTGAATCTAAGCTGATGGATTAATTTATACTAGAGGTAGAGACAGTAGAAAGTGAGGCACAGCAGTGACTCCTAGTGGCCAAAAGTCTAGTGGCCAAAAGTCTAATATGCAGTTGGGAGGACAGTATTGTAGAGGTAAGGAATTCAGTCACCACAGTAACCTCTAATGTATGTGTGGTATAAATCGCAGTAGAGAAACTGGGGAGATTAATTCTGATGTGGCAAGTCCTGTGATAGGTCTCATGACAAAGATCACCTATAAAGGTAGACACCGCTAAGGGTAGGGCAGTTGCCACATAGTGCCAACAAGCTAACACGGGTCTGCAGTACCTGTGCTGGCTGAGCAGCTGCTGATGTTTCTGTGCATGGTCCGCGGGAATGGGAGGGCTGGGGCTGAGTAGAAGGCAGCCTGTTGAGAAAGGGAGGTATAAACAGTTAGGACAAAAGAAGGATTAAGGGGTAAAGGCAAACAAAAGCGTCAGGGCAGTAAAGAAGACGGGAGGGGGCTCTGACTACTCTGCGCATACACAGTGGAGCTATAGCAGAATGATGGCTGTTTCAAATGCAGGCAGCTCTGAATGACAGTGAAATGCTCGACTAAACTCTGGACCTCTAACAAGCTCACCCAAAGGTAAATATGCAATAATGTAGCAAACTATAGCCTTAAGCAACGAGGAGTTAGCAAGAAAATGGATGCACTGAAACACCATTGGACAAAGTGAATTATCGATGCTGAATGGAACAGTAGGTAAAAAATGGTACTGGATCAAAAAAATGGAGCATGACTATGTTATTTTTATCCAATCTGACATGCAAATAATTATGGCATCACTGTGTATAGTCAAGTCAGAGATTATCTTGTATGAGACAGAAGAATAGATGTTCAGTATGAGCCCTTTCCTTTAAAGGGGAGCAGTCAACTCAAAGTGCTCCCACAAACAAGTATGGGGCTGGTCCCAACTTACTGTTTACTGTAGTATAGTAGAACTGCATCAGGCAAATTTTGTTTAATTCTAGGCTGACATCTTCTGTTAACTACAAATCCCAGAATCTCCTGCAACTGTCATCAGAGCAGTAGGCAGCACTGGGAGATTCAATAGGACCAAGATTGGTCTTTAGTAGAGGTACCAGTATCTCTGAGAGAATAATACATAGTGTACAACCAGTCAAAAAAAAAAACAATAGACTGACATTGCTACCTGACCTCCCTGAGGGCAACCACAGGTGTGGCCATTGTGTGTTTTGTCTGCAAATGAAGATGACTGAAATTTTCTCTACGGTTAATGCTCCCAAGACTTATAAAATTTAAAGTTTTATCAGTTATACAACTGGAAATGTAGTCCATTTAGAAACCTGTAGTTGCTCATCCTTTTATATCTGAAAGACAAATAGGGCTGTTACACTTCAAACTGGTGAGCATGTAAAGACTAGAAGGTAAAGTGATGAACTATGCATGAGATTGGTGCACCAGCAGACCTGTGTTTGATTGCCACAACCACAATGTGCATACTGTGTGACTCTGAGCAAGTCATTTAACCTCCCCAGTGCTCCTGTGTCTCCCCTGAAAATAGGCACTTGTGCCTAGTGGGCCTTACCCAGTATCCAAAAAAGAATACATAAATAAATAAATGAATAAAGGTGATCTACAATAATGATGACATCAAGCCACTGGCTAAGCATATATTGTACCAAGTGCAAGATGTAGGTGAAAATCATGTTTTCCAGTTTTGTGGGCTTGAAAGGGTCAAGTTGGGGCCCTGTGGTGGGAATTTGGAGGTGCATACATTAAGGAGAAAATTCTTTGGGATACACACACTGGGAGCTTTGAGACCACCTAGTCTCAATGTCGCAATAGAATTAGCACCCTTTTTAAGTAACACGTAAGTTTTAAGATTTAGTGATTGTGATCAGGGCATCCATTTTGATTAGGCCTCATCAGTGGATCACTGCCACAGAATCCTGACAAAAAGAGCCTTGGCAGATACCTTTGCAAATTAATCCTTTATGCCTGGTTTTAAAGCAGAAGCCAGTATAGCCCTTTTTAGTGCAGGCATAGCCGTTTTCAGCTGAAGTATCCACAACACATTGACAAACTGGTTTAATTCTGATATATTGTTGTCCCTGAACCAGCACCCCTATTTTATACAGTAATTGTGTGCCTCATATGTATTTTTACCCAGATAACTAATGTGATTCACATTTATCACATATATTAAACAATACTTAAATTCCTCCTCCCCCCTTTACCTCTGTTTCCCTCAAATAAGATGGGTTTTGGCTGTTTGATATATTATCCCCTGTTAAGTAGTACTCTGAAGTTTAAGTGCGTGGATTATTATATGAAACTGTTTCAATTCTCTGGCAGGTAATTTTCTGCTAAATGACTGAGAGGAATGCTAAAAGCAAGAGAGTATTGAGTTTATATGCACCATTACTTGTTTTGTATCTTTATGGGCCAAATATGTACTGGTATACTGAGGAATGGAGATATCTATATGTTTTTAGACACTGCTTCTATAAAGGGACAATATAATGATCTTTTAAGTCCTGTTCTTTGGTATATAGACTCAGTCTGATACTATAGACATTTTAAAGCTGCCTCTATACTTGTAATATGAGACACTGCTTCTGGTGTTTTTAAAATTCTAACTAGTCTGTTTTCTAAAGATACACTAAATGTATGCAGCAGTATTTGTTAGTCCGAGAAAAAAATTATCACATGGCCTTTTTAGCAAAAATGTATTTCTGGCAACCAAAGATTCATGTTCAGTATGTATTTTTGTTTTCTTAGATGTTGTTAAGACATTTTTTTATAGCTGATTTTGTAATTAATGACTCATTTACTGTTGTGTTCCCATCTACCATATTTTTCCATAGCTAGACCTGCCAGACTGGCCAATACTGCCAGTTTTGCCAAAGTGTATGGAGGAACAACTTCATTTCTGCTGGCATTTCACCAGTGTGTTAATTATCTTCTGCGGCTGCCCTCCATCACTGTATTTGTTGGACAATAACCCCAGCATTATGTAACAGAATGTTTATCACTGCTGTATGTGCTTATTGTAACCTTCTGGTTTTATTGCATTGTAAGTATTGTAACCTTGTAACTTTATTGTATTGTAATTTTTGTAACCTTGTTGTATGGTTGTATTGTAATAGTGTACTCTCCCGGGTCGTGCCTGAAACTAGGCAGGGCTGTTTGCCTAGTACACCTACCCGATTACCAAAAGCTAATAAATAAATAAATAAATAAATAAATAAATACAGCATTAAATATGGCTGCCATTCACCATTTTTTAAACATCTGTTCCCTTGGTGTTACTTGTTGAATGTACATGCTAGATTCATGCTGTAGTTGTTTTAGGATGGTTCTTCCACATGTTTCTGATAGTAAACAGCACAAATATTATTTTTTTTTCATGGTGGGTGTGGAATGGGTGTGGGAACCTTTAAAACTTCAAGACCCCATATCTTGGTTCAGTAATGAAAGAAAATGAAAAGAAAAATGTGTATATTGATGTTTTTACCTGTCAAACCTTATTACTGAAAAATGTGTTTGGTTACTAACAAATACTGCAGCTTTAATATTACCCTGTCACTTTCATTATCACTGTTTCAAAGGCTGCTTTTCTGCACCCTTTTGAATCAAAATGTTTTTACTAGAGTGTATCTCACTTCCTCATGAGGTGCAAGAAGTGTGAAACCAGTCCAGATCTGTGGCAGGATACACCCTGCTTACTTGTTTCTCCCAGCCATCTGTTTTGTTGCAATTTACAGAACCGAATATGTACATTTCTAATCATTCTGTTTAGTGGTGCTCATGTTTGTTTCTCATCTTATTTTTGTATAGGTAGTGGGGACAGGATGCAGTCAGGAGGGGGTAAGATTTTCACCAGTGGGTAGGTTTCTTTTTTTGTCAGGAAGGGACGGGGCTTCATTTGGGAGGGGGTGTGATGGATAACAGTGGATGGATTTGTCTGCTTGTCAAGCCCTTGAAGGATTTATGTAAATGATGAGCATCAGCACAATTTTACCAGTCGCACACTACTCTAGACACTTTGGAATATGCAGTACGATGGGACCAGTGATTGCTACTGATATAGATGGGGATGAGGTGCAGGCTGAACATAACATCAGTCAGCTGGTTTCTGGGTGGTGTCATGCAAATGAAAGCAAATGAAAGCATAGAGCTGCTCTGTGTTACCAGTGGTTCATTTCTTTCAAGTGCATGAAGCTTCCGCCCAGCAAGCACAGAACAGTGCCTTGATCAGCTTGGCTGATCATTTGCCTGACACTGCTGAATCCAACTGCAGATTGCTCTGCACTGGACCCGACAGTGACACACCTCTCAAATCCACTATCATAGCCATATGCTTGCTTTGTGTGAGTGCAAGCCAACATAAAAAGACACTGTACTAATTTTTTCTCTTTTTTTTTTGTGACTACTTCTTCAGTGTTTAATGAGCAACTGTTCAGGACAAAATCGATCCCTTGGTATCCGAAAAAAGGCAGTGAGGAGGTTAATCACAAGATATACTCTTCCTGGCCCAGTGACTAGAAAAAACAAAATTACATTGTATGGAGTCAAGTTCTAACTAGAATTTTGAACATGCACCCCAGAGTTGAAAAAGCAGACTCACTCAGACAATACATGTATTTCCTTAATTTTTTTTTAAATATTTTAAAACCATTTTTGACAAACTAGTCAGACCACTATCTGCTCCAACATTTTATAACGGGGCATGGCTTCCTCAGGATGAACAGTTTTAGCTATAAAAATAAACATAATATTTTACAAACTTCAATATTATAATGAAAGCATCAAAACTGTTTTTTGGAAGTAGTCAGCCTCCAAGTATCCCACCATTTTATCCAACATTATATTTCCTGAAACCATATCTGGACACAATTGTCTAAAGTGGCTGCAGTTTGTTAGGAACAGCTTCTATCCTATAATACTCACTGTCTGTAACAGTGTGTAAACAGAATGTGTCTCCCTCGTGTTTAAACAGTAAGTTCTGAATTGATTTACTTTCCAAAAGAACCAGGGTATGGATCATACAGATAATTCTAGTATAAAACTATAAGTACATTTTGATTTCTTATAATGAAAAGTTTAGTCAAAAAGTCAAAACCATATAACTCTATAACCTTTTTTTCAGATTCCTGTACAATGCCATCTTGTGCAGAATGTTAATTTAAATTATAGGCACAAGCACCTTTTTCTTAATATCAGTGAAATATTCCACCCCTACTGTACCAAGTTCACACTTTTTTCCCCAGACTAGGCTAGTTTTCAAACTCTAGAAAACATTGCCTTTTAATCAAAAAAGGGGGATCAGCAGTAAAGACATGTGTAGACTAGAATATGTACAGAGACTAATTTGGTATTCAGAATCACTTGCCTTCATTGCTTTTTGTGTCACTATAGCTCTTGTTGAATACCATCAACATTAAAGCAAGCTTTGTAAGCAGAGGCAGGCATGGGTGCTTGGCATGTGGCCACTGCCCATCTCCCTGTGTGTTCCCACTGTGCTACCACATGGCCTCCACTAAGTGGCTGTCAAATAGTAGGATGCAGTGTTCCCTCTCCCTGAGGGAAGACAGCAGTCGGGGGGGGAAGGCTCGATCCTCCCATCATCAGCTGTTCCCTGAGCTGACTCCATTCTTGAATATGAGTCACTAGTAGAGGGAGCTGTAGCACTTCCCCTGAGCTACCATGACAGCCTGCCACTATTTCTTTAGTTCTATCCATTAAAAAAAATCGCTAACCATTTTGCTTCAGGACCAACATGCCAAGAGTGGAAAAGTCTCCAAAATGCTGAGAAAAGTTGCATACAGCTGTAGCATTCTTTTGCCCCCAGGACATGCAGCGCAGTGGATGTGCTAAACACCTGCTTTGCCGAGATCAATGACTAGATGGCTTCCAGCTGGTTGCAACTGAACCCCAATAAGACACAGGTTCTGGTGGTGGAGTCACTCCTTACTGTCCATAGCACTGCCATCCTGGGGGGTAGGCAGTGGAATGTAACAAAAAGTGAGGGACAGGAGACATACTCTGAACTAAAAAGATATGGGGAGCCTTATCCCAACTTCATATTGCTGGTGTGAACCAGCCATTGCACACACCCATCCATTTCAGCAGCCTGTTGCTGCTACATGTTCTAACTACAAGAGATTGAGTATGTGCTGTGCCACTGACGCTTCAATTTCTTTTGTTAACTTCATTTTCTGACAGGTTTTTTTAAAAGTTTTGTCTCACTGGTGTATTTAACGTGCAGGAAGCTGCCTCACAACTGCTCCTTTTCCCATGGAAGTACTTTGCTGATTTCTTTCTATTTCACTTTTCCATTTTTTTTTGTTTTATTGTCCCATTTAAAACCTCAAGAGGCTGTTTAATAGACTGGTGACTAAATATAATTTAGGTTTTTGTAGACCTGTCCCCTGTGCTGGTTTCTGTTTTTATTTTTTATTTTTATTGTTTCCACTTTTTTTGATGCGATTACAAAAACAGTCTTCTAAGTATACAAGGCCTCTCATGCCAGGGCAGATGAGTCAGCCTACACTTCATTAAGCACTTAACACACTATCTAATCTGTGTCCTGATTCTAGCCTTGCAGTGTGCAGAACACACTGTCTCATACTATCCCACCTGATGTCTAAAGCTAGGGCTGTGCAAGAAACTGATTTTTGATTTTTGTATTTGTATTTGGCAAGTTCTTGTATTATTAATAAAACAGTTTCAGGCCATTTCAGACTTATGTAATTGTTAACAACATATAGAATAAAGTATGGGTGGGTGAGTGTAACCAGTGGTGTGGAATGCTACATAAACCCCGAGAGGAAAGCTCAAGGGGTTTATACAAGCATCCTGCAGTGAGGGAAGGTGTAAAATTCTGTTTGCAACATGCCCACCCACACATTATTTTATTTAATTACTGATCATTATTTTTTATGACATTTTTCTTAAAAAAATCAAATAGTGAGAGAGTGTTAAATTGCTGTGAAGTGTTTTTATTTCAGTAAAGCTTAACAAGAAAGTAAAACTTTTTCTTAGTTTTACCGAAGAGCTTTTGTTTTTCTTTTTTTTTTAATTAACTTGTTTTAGAGGTAGCTTAACTGAGCTAGATTGACAGCTACTGATTATAACTGCCCAGTTATAACCACAAATATCAAATGGGCAGTTATAATGCAGGATAAAACTCTTGTTATCTGTGTATAAAAAATTATGACCAGTAATTAAGATACAGTATCAACAATTTTTGAGTTATTATCAGCAATAATGTCTTTGTTCAAGATATACAAAGAACTTACTACATTAATAGGTAGATGAACAGGTTAATAATAGGTTATCAAGTTACAAAAAACACAACATACAAGGTTTGCGACAGGCAGGTTGTTTTTATCTTGTGCATCTTGCCCTGTGTCAACATTGTACTATTTAGTTAGTTGAGAAACATATTTGACACACACTTGATAAAAGGGATGACTCTGCATGACAGGGTCCTCCTGCCACCCCATATCACTGCAGATGTAACAACTGGAACAGTTTTGGAAAAGTAAGATCAAAGCATGGCCATGGTAACTTTGACTGCGAGGCTAGTTGCCTTACATAGAGTTATTAAGGACCGTACCCAAAGCATACTTTACCACTGTCATATTTATTCTGAGTTGCACTAACCTCAGCCAAGGTATAACATGGCTTATGTGTCAGGCTGGGGGACTGATGCATTCAGCATCTGAGATGACAAAGGATGCTGCATGCTGCCCCTGTGCCCTGTCCTGTAATGTAAGCACTGCTTTCTTTCAGTTGGTCTTTCAGGGACTACACTGCAGCTACTGATAATAGTAATAAATGATACATTATATGGGATTTACTATAATTTCTTTGCTACTTTCTGAGACAATAAATTGTAAACCGGGGTGGTGACCCTGGGTTGTTTTATTACCTTGTGCACGTTGCTCAGTGCCACACATTGTACTATCTAATTTTGTGCCAGTTGTAAAACAGATTTGACACATGCTTGATAAAAAGGCTGACTCTGCATTAGAGGGCCCTCCCATACTCCCATATCATTACAGATGTTTCAACTGGAACCGTTTCAGAAAAGTAAGATCAAAGCATGGCTATGGTAACTTTGCCTGAGGACCTAGTTGCCTTACTTAAAAGTTACTAAGGACCATTCCCTAAGCATAATTTACCACTGTCATATTTGAGTCACACTAGCCTCAGCCAAGGTGTAACATGGCTTGTGTGTCAGTCTAGTGGACTGATGCATTCAGCATCTGAGATGACAAATGACCCTGAATGTAGCCCCTGGGCCCTGTCCAGTAGAGCTGGCCTTTCACTGAGTGACTACAGTATGCTGCACTTCATGACATTAACTGATGACAAAATGTATGGGACAGCGCCATATTTCACATTTAGAGGAAATCTAATAATCCTGATTTCTGTGTTGCAGTGTGAGCCTTTTTTAACCAGTCAAGTGGTGGGAAGGCAGATTGTTACCTTGTGCATCTTGTCTAGTATTACACATGAAAGTATTACAGAACCAGATTCAATATACACATTCTGAAAGAGCAGAGTCTGAAACTCAGGGCCATTCAACCTACCCATATCAAATGGATCAGACAGGATGCATCAAAGGTTACTTATGGTACCACTAGTCCAATGAACAATAGTGGAGAAGAAACAGAAAATATGCTGGGTTAAATGTCAGCCACATGAGCTTTGTTACATTAAATCTGACACAAAAATGTTGCTGTTTCACTCGTAGTCTTAATCTAGCAGTAGGAGACTTACTTTCAGGAAAGTACAGTACGTTCTTCCTGCTCTGGCTTGAGACTGGACCTGCGTGGTCTACAACATCACGTGCGGTACTAAATATTCTTTCAGAAGGCATATTTGTAGACAGACATGTGGTGAAGTCAAACTTCACTGATGAAGTTAGCTCAAAGTGTTGAAGATTTGCACTTCATGGAGTTTTGTGACACTTCCCCACACCTTGGAATTTTCAGCTTCACCTGAAATCATGAAGTGTTTGCCTTGAAGTGTAGAATTCAGCTGTGAACTATGGAATTCTTCGGTGAAATTCCCCACTTCATGGTAAATTTCCATACTTCACTATCCACAAATTTCACAAACTCGCACTTCACGAATTCCGCAAAATTGATGAATTATTTTGAGGAGTGAATTTTGCTGACTTCACCCATCTCTGCTTGTAGGAGGACAGCGCAAATACTTTACAGCTACTTGAGTGATTGAAGACCACACCATCATTTTTTGCCATCCAGAACTTTAAAGGATCTGATCTGAAGTGTTGCTTTTGTTCACTCAGGTAACTAACCACCATATTCTCTGCACTAATCGTATGCCTACGGATGGAATCTTCTTCTGAGTCTGTGTCTTCTAAAAGACTAATGTGAGCCCACATATCACACCCAGATTGTGGTGTTGTTGAAGCTGTAGTGGTATCACCTCCTGCCTGTGCATTGCAAAATCCAGTGCTATCAGCTTCATCATTTTCTGGAGACTTACTCTCATTACCATGAGCAAGTTGACTTTCCATGTTATTAAAATCAGGGATAGTGTCTTTAACATACTTAACCTCCCCTACTATTTGTTTTTGTTCTATTTATTTAACTAAGACATTTTTAAAAGATGTTGCGACCTCCTTTGGTAGAACAGACACTTTCAAATGAAGGTCAAGAACTGTTGCAAGAACACACTTTTTATCTACAAAGACTCTGTTAAAATTTGAAATGGACGTATTGAATAAGGTAAATGAACTACAGTCTGAATTAACTGGTATTGCTGGTGTGGTGGTGGTGGTGATAGTGGCACTGGATTGGTATGCTGTTTCCTAGGAGCACACTGCATGCCACCTTCTTCTAAAATGATGGAAGTAGTGGCAGTATTGGTAGTAGCAGCCATCAGTGGTAGCAATCACATCATTCTCTTTATTATAGCAGAACTTGTACTAACAACAATTGTTTTGCTCTGAAGGGAATCTCTGTACTAACAAGAGGAGAACTGCTGCTACCATTGGTATATGTATTCTTATTTTTTGTGGTATGTGCATTTGTACAGCATTTCACAGAATTGGAGAAAGCAAACTTCTTCACAGCAGATGATTGTCCATTACTGCTACTACCATCACTAGTATTAGACATGGAACAAGTTAGTTGGTGGGAAGATGAAGTGGGAGAAGTTTGTTCTTTATTCACTTGAATATTAATATTTGATGGTAGTGTTTTAGAAAATAGACTTCAGTTCATTGGTTTAACAATATGGCCAGATCTTGTTTGCATCACTGCAAACAGCACTTTAGCTGTTGGCAGAGCACAAGGACTATCAGTGTTGTCCTCATCAGTGGTGACTGAACCATCATTTGATCTTTTGCTCATGGTAAGGTGATATATATTTACTGTAAATGGTGACACTCATAAAAACATAGAGCTACAGTGCTGAGTATTGGCAAGACCTGATTTTTTAATGACTGCATTGGGTTATGACGTTATGCTGATGTATTGCTATCAGAAGAAGGGGTCTGATTGGATATCCTAATGCAGCACAACTGTGTTGTTATGAGGTAGTGGAATAGAAGCACAACTTCCTGAAAATCTGTCTGCGTCCTCTTATTTACTACAAAGTGTTTCCTTCTTCGCCACCTTCTCCTCCCCCCACTGCACCATTTTCTCTCTCTCTCTCTCTCTCTCCACCTCCCTCACTGCACTATTTTTTTTTGTCCTGACTGAAGGGGCTGGAGATTCATAAAAAAAGAAGAAAGAAAATGAAATAGTCCTGACTGACACAACTAGCCCTTCTCCAAGGCTGACTGCCATCTTTCTGCGCTTGTTTGCACTTAAAATACAGTGTAATACCCCCCAGGACCCTCCTCCCATTCCAGCTCCTATCTTTAGGAGAATGAAGTCAACTAGCACAACCCACCTTCCTTCATGGCCTGCCAACTTCTCCTGAATGAAAGTGATCCTGTGCTTGTTTGATCTAACTGTAATAGTAAAAGATTTTTCTATCACACCAGAGCAAGCAAGCGTGGGAGCGCTTTCATTCAGGAGAAGGCGGCCAGCCATGGAGGAGAACTGAGTGTGCCAGCCGCCTTCATTCTCCTAATAAAATACATGCCATTTACAGGAGTATCTCAGAAAGACAGACAGAGTTAAAATTTTAGCACTCCGACACTAACTTTAGTTTAAAATATATTGCTGTGTCATTTAAGGGGTGCCAGAGAGTTGGACACTGTGACTTGTTTTGCATTCTGCAGTCCTGCGAGAATGTGTGAGCTTAAACACTGACCTCTCACACTCAAAAAAGCACAGCTAAAAACTGCCACAATTATCAATGGATTAAACCTTGGCTCTTGAGCACAGCACATTATTAAATTTTAGTGCAGCTGGGCTGGATGGGGTGTGAAGTTCTGTATAATAATGGTACCAAACACTAAGAGACACAGTTTACAAAATATTTGGTCTTGTACTGGGACAAATTATATTTAAAAAAAATGATCTCACAATACAATGCACATTGGATGTTATTCAGGAAATGATTGCAACTGAGGGGCAGATTATATATTTCAGATCACTTTGTGGAAATATCTGTGCTTGCACTGTGAAGATTATGTGGGAAATACTTTACACAGGGAACAGTACCTGTCCAACAAAGTGTGTGGAAGTACAGACTCGAACTTGCCATGTGAACACAGAACCTGAAATGTACTGCATGCTGGTGATAAACATGTACTACTTATAAATTATATTAAAGAAAAAAGGGCTTAAGTGACAGCAAAATTACAGTTATAAAAATTACTGTGATCGCATAGGGTGAGGTGCTGCATGGTGCAGTCTCAGCCACAGAACACGTGCTTGTTCCTGTAACTTGGCAAATTATATGTTTAAAGAAATGCTCTAACAATACAATACACTTAGGATGTTATGCAGACTTATCACAACCAAGGGGGGAGATTAATTTTTTCAAAGATCATTTTGTGGAAATACCTGTGCTTGCACTGTCCAAGCTATGTGGGACCTACTTTCCATTGGGAACAATAGCAGTCCACCAAAAAGCACAAAAGTACAAATTCTAACATGCCATCTGAAGTTTGAACACTGAACCTGACATGTACTGCACACTGCTGATAAACATGTACTACTTATAAATTATATCAAATTCAAAAAGGCTGAATTGACATCAAAATTACAGTATTAATAAAACCAGTGCTAGCATGGGATGAGATGCTGTATGGTGCAGTTTTGCCCACAGAACCAATGGACGATCAAATCGGGGACCAATATGAGCAAATAAATAATAGTAATACAGAATAAAATGGGTATTTTATTTCTTATATGTGTAAGCCCCCCTCATGGGAGGGCTTATGGCTCACCCTTAGTGACTCCCTTGTTCTTAGGGAGCTTTGGTGCACTGGGGGGTGTATTTTCTTGTTTCAGCCTCTTGGGGCAACAGAGGATGGATATATATATATATATATATATATATATATATATATATATGGAGTTGTGAGAGTTAGGGAAAGATCAGCAGGTTATGCAGCAGGGCAGTTTAGAGGGCAGGTTCCCCCTTCCCCTTAGGCAGGTCGGCAGTTTCAGCGGTGATATGCAGGGTCCCAGGGTTTGGGGCAACAGTGGGAGATGAGCAGCAAGGCAGTTTGCAGTCATCTGGGTCCTGGGTCCCCTTGGGATGGAGTGGTGAGAATGTCCAGTGAGTTTGGAGGGCAAGTGGAATAGGACCCTGAGGGCATTGGACCCAACTTTCTGGAAGCAGATCTTTGAGCCGCCATTGGCTGTAGAGGTTGTAGCAAGGCCTCTGCAGGGGATCAGGTGGTGGTGTTGGCAGCTCTCCCCAATTCCTTTTCCCCAGTGGCACTTCAGCTTGTGGGCTTGTAGATGGGAACAGGTGGTGGCTTGGACTCAATGGGGCCTGCAGTGGGCAGATCCCGAGAGAGAGAGGGAGGGAGAGAGAGAGAGAGAGAGAGAGAGAGAGGGTGGGGGAGAGAGAGAGAGACAGACAGAGAGAGACACACCAGGCCAGTCCAGGGTAAGGCTTAATGGAGTAACGTGAGCAGTGTGTTTAGAGGCAGCCGAGAAATTAACAGGCTGTGGATTTTGTACCCTGAGTATGAAATAACTGCAGCATTAGAGGAGCACATCACTCCCCTGGTAGAGTTGCTTAGGCAGAAAAGTGAGCATTTTGGGTTAAAGTCCCAGGCCCAGATATTCAAAAGGGTTACGCATGGTGCAACAGTGTTGCACCATGCACCATACTGCCCTACTGCGATATTCAAAAGTCGCACAAATCCCGATCTTGGCAGGCCCATAAGTAATGTATGCAGGCACAGGTGGCGGAAGCGTTCCATGCATAACCTGCAAGCCCAATACTCAGCCCGGGATGTGAGCCATGCATGCGCAACCCCTACTTGCGCCAGCACAAAGTTAAGCCCCCCAAAAAAAGGAACACTGATGGCCACCCACAGGTGAGCTGCTGCATTGCAGGGCACAACACGGCAGCTGCCACCTGTGGGTGGCCACCCGAGTTCCGGCTGCACCTGGTGGACCCCCCATGCCCGATCGTGGGCATATGTGTAAAAAAAGTCCCCGTCCAATATCCCTGGTGGTCCAGTGGACCGAATGCTGCCCGATTGCGGGCATCTGTTTAAATGACACCCCCCCATCCAATATCCCTGGTGGTCCAATGGACCGAATGCTGCCCCGATCGCGGTCATCTGTGTAAATGAAACCTCCCCCCACCCTCCAATATCCCTGGTGTTTCAGTGGACCGAATACTGCCTGATCGCGGGCATCTGTTGCACAGAAAATGTTCTATTACCCTGGTGGTCTAGGGTACCCCCTCCCACCCACCCACTGAGTCCCACCGCCTGCTCCCCCCTGCCAGCCAGCGGGCGGAAGCACCCCACCCGCCTGCCGCCCCGCCACCCACTGACTGACACCATGGTAGGGCTGCATGCCCATTGGTTCATTAGAGTGAGCCAATGGTGCAGCAGTTCATTGTATTATATATTCCAGATATGTGAATGATTCATTCACATATCTGGAATGTAGTATCGCAGGGGCTGTGACGCCCATTGGCTCACGCCAGAACTAGTGGGTGTGCGCCTCACTGAGGTGTCAGTTGGTGGGCAGCGCGCCGCCGCCCGCCCATTTGCTGACGGGGGGAGCGGCTGTTGGACCCAGTGGGCGGTGGGGAGGGGGCACCCAGACCACCAGGGTAATAGGACATTTTCTGTGCAACAGATGCTCGCAATCGGCAGCATTCGTCCACTGGACCACCAGGGATATTGAGGGGGTTTCATTTGCACAGATGCCCGCGATCGGGCGGCATTCGGTCCACTAGACCACCAGGGATATTGGAGGGGGGGTGTAATTTACACAGATGCCCGCGTTCAGGCAGCATTCAGTCCACTGGACCACCAGGGATATTGGACGGGGGGGGGTTATTATAACAGATGCCCGCGATCGGGCACATAGCGATCCACTGGACCACCAGGAATATTGGACGGGGACTTTATTTTTTAACAAATGCCCGTGATCAGGCTGCAGGGGGTGTCGGTCCCCGACAGCTGCTGCCTCGCAGGACACCAGGCGCAAGTCATCGGGATCGATGCACCTGCATGCTAATGGGATGCAAATGGGGCCATAATGACATGCAAATGGCCCCATGTGCGCCTTGCTTAAATTATGGCCCCATTTGCATGTCCCCTTTTGAATATCGCAGGTGCTGTGAATGACGCAATGGCACTTGCACTAGTGCATCTCCATGCTCCACTCTGGCCACTTGCGCTGGTGCAGCACCACTGCACCATGCACAGTGGGGGTGGCCAGGGTGCGATATTCAAAGCTGCTGAGCCATGGCGCAGCTCCTTTGAATATCACCCAGGCCACACCCCTGCGCAGCCAAGTTGAGCGCAGCCCAAGCTTGCACCACAACCTGGCGCAGTTTGAATATCCAGGCCCCAGTTTCCAGTTGAAGTCCTGCAGAAGAAGAGAACATTTGGGTTAAAGTCCCAGCTTTTAAGTGAAGCTCTGTATGAAAGGAGACAGTGACAAGTTCAGGTACTTACCAATGCCGGTAGTCATTTGGGAGCTTCACACTTCTGGCCAAGTAAAGAACAGTCTCTGGTCCTGAGTAAAATGGTTTGCTGCTCGTTCTGTGTGTACAGAAAATCAAAGCCTAAGAATGCCCACATTTGTCTCTCTCTCTCAGTATTCGGATTGTGTAAAACGTTAGTCCCATGGAGCTATAGAGCTGTATAACTTAAAAACCTTTAAGCAATTGGGACCCTGAGCTCATGCAATCTTTAAGAGCTCAAGAGAATAAACCTTATTTGTTTTTGGGGAGAAACCAGGAGTCCAGTGTGATCAATTTTAATGAAGGATTTAAATGAAATAACAAGTCCTTTAGTTTTTGAGGGGCTTACATGGTTTCCCTTGGGTCTTGAAGCTTTCTGGTTTTCCTGCTCCCTCTTGCTCCAGGACAGATGGGTGGAGAAACCTGAAGATGAACTGTTCGGTCTGCCTGCTGGTCTGGGCCTGCTGGGAGATGTGCCCTTTTTTGGGGTGCAGTGATGGTGAGATTGAAGATGTCTCGATGTAAGAGAATCAACTTTAAATACTGCTATCTTCTGAGAAATGCTTAGTGAGGTTCTGGAGTCTGGGGCCTTCTTTCCTGGTTCACCTAGCCCCTAGATAATTGGGAAGGGGGGTCTACATATAAAAAGAAACACTCAGTCATGTGAAAGGAAAGGAAAGGAAAGGAAAGGAAAGGAAAGGAAAGGAAAAGGGAAATTGTTTAACCAGGAAAGGCACACTAAGCCGAAGCTTGTTTGCAGGTGCCACCTGGGAGCACAAGAAAGTTAAATGACTTGCTCAGGGTCACACAGTATACAAGTGGGGGCTGTGAGATTTATTCCCAGGTTTGCAGCTCAGAGCCCTAAACCTCTGCACTATACTGTCTCCACGGGTGGCTGCTACTTAGGAAGAAGTGGTATATTTTAACCTGCATTGGCAAAACAGAGGTTATCATGGGACAGAGGAGGGCTACTCAAAATGCCGATGTCCCCAAGAACTGGCATGCTCAGGACCAGCATAAACTGGATTAAGTTGCCAAAATCCATTTGCAAAAGTTTACAGTGCTGAATTTCAAACCGACAATGAGGAAACATCATTGCACCAGTATTATCGCATTTTTAACTAAATAATGCAGGTGGCATCAAGCTCATCTGTGACAGTTGTTTGGTTCAGGGTGTGACAGGCAAGCTGCAATCCAGAACGTTTTAGTATCAGAATGATTTTGCTTCCATAAATTTATTTTAAAACACCTTACATGCCACAAAGGATTTTCTGTGACAGCTGGAAACAAGCAAGATTGTTAATTTCAGGTTTAGAGAATTAAAAACATACTGAGCATAATAGCTGGACTGCAGGCTAGTGGTGTCTTATCATATCAGAAGCATGCCGTTCCTGGACCATGCTTATAATTTTTTTTTCATTTTATTTTAAAATACTTTGCAGTATTTGGTAGAAGCACCAGGATTTCACAGATCAGTGTCCAGTAAATAAAATATACTAGGATGTACCTTTATACAGAGTGCAGTTTATTGCACTCCCCCACCCCCAAAAAAACTTTGCTCTTTTAATTGCATCTCGTATGTGGCTCTTCCTTAGTATTGGACATCTCTTGTCAGATGCTCCTCTCAACCTCACAACTCATTTACCTGCAGTTAAATTCATATTGTGCCTCTGACAGCCCGTGCACTTCATCTGCATGAAATTGACCAGTGACAAGAATGTTGTGAAACCCCAGTTATGAGAGGTGATATATTTCATGAATGAAATACTTAATATTACTTTTTTAAGGTAAACACTGCTCAGATGCCACCACTGACAGTACTCAGTGACAGAGGTGCATGACTGCATGACCACTTGTAATTAGTCCTGCTGACTGGACACTGGGCTGTAGCATGATCTCAGTGGAGTTGTATGGAAGCTGAGTCGGGATTTTCTATGGGAGCATGTTGTTTATCGATTTAAGTAATGTTCCCATAGCAATGTCAAGTAGTTTTTAAGCTTTCATTTGGTTTGGGTGCTTGAATGGAGCACCAGTGGTTTTATATATATATATATATATATATATATATATATATATATATATATATATATATCTGTAATAGATAACCCACTGTAAGGTGTGTGGTCGCAGTCTGAAATACGGACACCTTGGTGTATGTTGTTACGCACTAGGCCACAGTCCAAGTGCATCAACCACCCAAACCATACGTATATCGGAGCACAACTGTACACTCTAGAGTAGGTTATCTATCTAATAAAATGCCAAAATTGTTTTGGAGGAGGGTGAAAGTGCAGGTGTGCGGTCCCACTCTGATATATGCATAGTCATGTGATGTGTTTCAACCAATCAGGAGAGATAATTTTTCCTATGTGATTTATAAATAAATATATATATATATTAACTGGTTGTGCGACTGCAGTTTTAACTGGAAAGAAACACAATGTCTGTTGGGGAACCTGTGGATGAGCAGTATAACAGGAGCAAGATCGCTCAGTTTAACCCTCAAATAAAGTGAAAGTTGAAAACTACTGAACAGTGCTATGAGGACTTTCCCGAAATCAGTAAACAACATGCCCCCATAGAATATCCTGGCTCTGCTTTCATCTGGCTCAACTGAGATTCCGCTACTGCTCAGTCAGTAGGATCAGTTACAGGTGGTCACACAGCCATGCTTCTCTGTCACTGAGTGCTGTTCATGGTGACACTTGAACAGAGAGTGTTTAGCTTAAAAAAATGTAGCATTAAGTATTTAATCCATTAAATATGTTGCCGCTCTTGGCTGGTGCCACGTTTTACCCTCTGCACTGTCTCACTGTTACCATGGCAGCAGAGCAGCATACCTTCTCAGCTCTTTGAACTGCTCTGTTTTGGTCAATACTGCTTTCTTTCTCTCTTGTGACTTTCACTCCCTCTAATTCTGTACAGCAGCAGACATATTACTGCCAGTGATGGCCCTTATCAAGTAACAGTATTAGTAGCCACAGTGGCTCTAACCAGAATTTGTTTTAAATGGTCACACTGGGCAAGATGCACAAGGTAACTGTGACCCTCTGCACCACTACAATACCCTAAACTGAATGTTTTTGAATGGTCACACTGGGCAAGACACACAAGGTAACTCTGACCCTCTACAACATTATGGTACCCCAAACCTTTTTTTTTCAGTGGTCACACTGGACAAGATATACAATATAACTCTGACTCTCTGCACCACTATGGTGCCTCAAAAAACTTATTTATACTGGGAAAAATGCACAAGGTAAACAATTGACCCTATGGTGACACTGGGAGAAATATATACAAGGGGTCCTTAAGCAGAACAACTTGTGACAGTCTGTTTTTATTGGCAATTGTGTCTCTCTATTTGAAAAAGTCTTTTCATTTCCTTTGGTTATTATGTTTTTTGGTTTTGTCTGATTTTTATATTTTCTGCCTGATTCCTTCGACAGTCTCTCCTAGTACCCCCCTTCCCCCAGCCCCTCCTGGCACTGCCTGCAGGGTGTCCTTCTCTGCCAGTCCTCCCCCTTCCTCATCTCTCCTTCCAAATCACCTCCTCTGTTATTTCTATCTTCCTATCTGCTCCTTCACTTTTTATGTTGCTTGCATGCATGTGCAAGAAACATAGTGCCATCATCCGAGTTTTCGGTGGGTGTGTCATCCCGTCTTCCAATGCAGTCAGTGTGTTTGCAGACACGGCCCCAGTTCCCCAATCACTGCTGCAGCTGTCTATGACAAGCTGAAAATGCAGTGGCATACAGTTGAAAGGGAGAGCTCTGCTTGAGTGAGCAGAGCTCTCCCCACACACACACACACACGCTGCCACATTCACACACGCACACCGCGTGCTCATGCCTTCCCTCACTGTACTGGCCGACGGGGTGCCCAATCCCCGTCAGCTCCACGCCCCCAAAGATCCAGGTGCCACGCTGAGAGCCCACCCCAGCATGGCAAAATCATGTTATGGTCAACGGAGGTGCCCAATCCCCATCGGCTCCACTGTCTCCCCCAGTACAGGGTGCCACGCTGGGAGCCCACCCCAGTGTGGCAACAGATGCCATGGCCGACGGGGGTGCCCAATCCCCCATCGTTCAACGCCCCCCCAGCCATCCTTCTGCCATGCTGGGAGCCCACCCCAGCGTGGCAAATGTCCCGCGTCGTCATTTAAAATAAAAAACCTGTAAAGAAAACGGTCCCACGCAGTCTCCCTGCCCTCCACAACCCGCACTCCACCCACTGCACACCCCGCCTCCCCACCCCCACCCAATACTACCTCCGGAGTCCAGCGCCGATGATCTTCGTGGACCCGAACACGCCTGCACTCTTCAAAGCCAGCCACAAACTGAGGAAATGCCGTAAGCTGTATAATGGGATAGATATGGTTTTTCAACTTTGTTGCATATCTCAGGCATTTTTGATTTTGCACCAAATTTTCAACATGGGGTTTTTGGGACCCCTCCTCATGAATTCTTGCACTGTCATGGCGTTACTCGCGCCCAAAGGGTGATTTCACAGCCACTGTGCAAAATCACCTTTCCAGAATGATTAACAAAATGACACTGCCAGTGTTCATAAGGTGGGCTCTCAAAAAGCCTATTTTGAAAATTTGGTGGAAAAATTCCTTAAAATGACTGTTTTACGAGCGTGCATTGCGCAGTTCCTATGCACGCTCGTAAGTTCGCGAATTTTCAATATTTTCACTCCAGATTTTCAACATTGCCATTTTACCACACCTTCTTATGAGCAATACAGCTGTCATTTTTCACATCTCACCCAAAATGTGTTTCTGCCCATGTAGCGTACAATGGCGCAGTTGGTGTGCAAAATCAATGTACAGGACACATTAAGAAAATCACAGTGACACTGTTCATGAGCAGAGGTCTTAAAATGGCTATGTTGAAAATTTGGTGAAAAATTCCTAAAAATGACTGTTTTACGAGCATGCGTTGCGCAGTTCCTACGCACACTTGTAAGTTTGTGAAATTTCAATATTTTCACTCCAGATTTTCAACATTGCCATTTTACCACACCTCCTTATGAGCAGTACAGCTGTCATTTTTCATATCTCACTGAAAACGTGTTTCCGACCATGTAGTGCACAATGGTGCAGTCGGTGTGCGAAATCAATGTATGGGACACATTAAGAAAATCACAGTGACACTGTTCATGAGCAGAGGTCTTAAAATGGCTATGTTGAAAATTTGGTGAAAAGATTCCTAAAAATGACTGTTTTACGAGCGTGCATTGCGCAGTTCCTACACATGCTTGTAAGTTCGCAAATTTTCAATATTTGCACTCCAATGACTTCCAAATTCCTAAACAGCACATAGAAGCAAGCAACATTCGGCATTGACAAATGCTTGTTTATTTCTGCTACAGTGCTGTCCTTTTGTTTTAAACAAGATCTCTTTCTTATTCTTTGCAAAATCTCACCTGCACCAGTAATGATTGAGAGTCTGAGACAGTCTGAGTCAGTCTGACCATTAAGCCTATCTGCACCCACATGCACAATGTACTCTACACTTGCTGTGCCTCTGCCACAGGTCACATGACCCTGGGACTGCAGTACGCAATCATGGCTGTTGGAGGGAGGGCACAAAATATTTAGTGGCAGCTGACTGGTGCAGTGGGATGTAGATCTGTATGCCACTACTTCCTTCTCTTGTGGTAACCTGACCTCCATTGTGGTGCATATGCACTCCTTGAATGCTTGGGGGGGGAGTGAGTACAGTCTGCCTGTGCAGACAGCATCTGATCTCAGCATCACTGATGGGGGGAAGCATGCTCACACTGTCATCAGTGATTCAGCTATTTAGCTTACTGTGAGCCCTCTACAGCAAACAAATACTGGCCTGAAATATGACACTGTTCTAGTTTCAGTTTAACAACCTGAATACTGGAATATTCAGAATATTTGTGCCAAAAAATATCTGTGTTCCAGCTGGGCCATCAGTGTGGTGGTGGTAGTGCTGCTGCCCACGACACCGGTGACATGGGTTCAGGAATGAGCCTGGGTCATCTGGAGCCAAATAGGGGGAGGAGTTTAGAGCATCTCACAGGACACTCTCCTTCTCTGAGGGGGAGGGCTGTCACACCGTCCCATTACCACCACCAGTGGCTGCACAGGGGGTGGCTTGGGATTCATGGTGTGGGGAGGGAAGGACATTGTTAGGCAGTTGGCTGAGACATGTGCCAGCACGTCTACAGCCTGGACTATCATCCATAGTACCAGCATCCTCAGGAGGTGGGTTTTTGAAGAACAAAAACACAATGAGATAAATATAGAAATGTATGGCCCCACTGCCATGCAGCATGATCCCCAACACAGTTTGAGGGAGGGTGGAGCATGGATGGTCAGTCAACTGCCCCCAGCCCTGCTGGCACCAGGAGATACAAAATGTGATATAAAAAAAAATATTTATGCCCCACAGCCCTACCTAAAGCTGCATCCTGGACACTGGCTTCCCCATCTTCATGCTCTAGTACAGCTGGTACAACAAAATGGACCCATTCCACGACTACTGACCCATGATATGAAAGCAGGAATCATCATCACATATTCTGCATCTCAGTCTGCTTTCTGTCCTTTTTTCAATTAGTCCATTTACTCCAGCTTGTACCACTCATGTCTCCATCAGTTTGGCTACTGCTCACCTAAGTCATGGTCTTGAACCCCATAAAGCCCTCTTACCTGCTCCATGGGGAACCATTTCCATGGTAGGGCCATCAGGTAGAGCTGTGTGGAAAGAGAAAATTCTGAATCTGTTGAATTTCAGTGAAATTTCATGAAATTGTGTGGAATTTCATTTAAATGTTGTGGAATTTTTGTTAATTTATTAATTCAATCATAACTTGGCCTCTGCAATTAAGCATGAAAAATATCTTATAGGACAACTCGTGCCTTGCCAAATGTCATGATATTTGGATGGCTTGTCTCAAAGTTGTAGGTGCTCAAAGTCTGTCATTTTATTTTTTGTGGGTAAAGTCATGAACATTTTTATCTGCATATACCCCAGCTGTCTATTGGACCAGAGATCATAAATTTGGCATGGTAACATGGTTTTAGGTATTCTAGCAATAGGCATTAGGATAGATTGTGTCAAAATTATAGCTGCTTAAAACATGCAATTTTATGTTTTATGGGAAATGTCATGAAAATTGGTATCTGCGTATAACTCAGCCATCTATTTGGCCAGATAAATTACATTTGGCATGGTTGCTTGATGATGTGCCAAATTTCATGACATTAGGATACAATGTCTCAAAATTACATGTGCTTAAAATCTGTCATTTTAATTTTTTTGTGGGAGATTTCATGAAACAATATAAGTCAGGCACCCCAGGAGTAAGACGTGTAAATTAGCATGAATTATCTTGTTGTAATGGTTATAGAAGCACCAAATATGGAGAGAATCAGAATTAAAGACGTTTAAGTTACAAGGGTTCAAAAGTGTAATATGTAAATACTGTATTTGCAAAATTTTGTGAAAACTCTTGAAAATGTGGATGTTTGTAACTTCTCTGCTCTTGTAGGTATAGACATAACATTTGACATGCATATCTGATGTCAGTGTATCCTGATGTCTAACACAACTGGATAAATTGGTTTAGCAGTTTTAAGTTTACAGTGGAAAAAATATTGGTAACTTTCTTTATGGTAACATATAGAAGAAGCATCCAATATTATTTCTGTGGAATTCAGCATTCACAATGCATGTATCACCACTTCATTTGATAAGCTGGGCTGAGCTTTTTGCAGTCCCGCTGTTCCTCTCTGTGGGACTATTCCCACCTCTCTTCTCTCTTAGCATAGCCAGATTGACTCAATAGAACTACTGATACCACTAATATCCTCTCTGTTCTGTACAGCGACAAAATCTCTTAAAATGAGGATCACCTGCTCCTTTTCTTAGCAACCTATCCATTGGAATAGCAAGAATTCTTCCTTCCGTGTTCCCCTGGCATTGTCTTCACCCACAGATCTTTTTGAGTACATCTAAGTCCCAGATTTGCACATACATCAGGCTTACTGGATCATCAGTTTACTAAGTGTGATCCTTATATATGCTGCATTCAGTCTGGAATTATTGACATTCTGTGCTTCCTTGTTCCCACTTGGTGAGGGGGGGGAGATCTAACACTAGTGTGCTACCCAGCTCAACTTTCCATTTCTTGTGGAAACTATGCATCTAACTCCTGCAACTGGTGACGCCCTGCATTACCTGCCTCTCTTACCCCTATCCTTTAATTTGAATCCCCAGATAAGGCTGAATGAAATTAACAAATTCCAATTTTATGGAATTGTCATGAAATTCTACAATTTGCACAAAGACTCATGGAATTTGGCTTTAAGAACAGATGTTATTTTGCAAATTTTGGCAGCAATCAATTAATAAAATTGACACACAGTCCCCGTTTAAGGTCTAAGAACCTGCCAAATTTAATTACATTTAAAGTTTCAGGGGTTTATAAATTTGCAGTTTATATTCTTGCAAAATGTTATGTTAAAATTTTGTAAAAATGTGACTACTTTTATTTCAGTCCCATTTAAAGCTGTAAATATGAACTATGTCAGAAATTACCATTTAGTACAATAGTTTAATTGTTTCAAATCTGGTTAAATTTGGATGTGTTGTTTTAAAACTAGAGGGAAATGACTGATGTTTGGCAAGCTATAACTCAGTCCCATTTGAAGCTAGAAATCTGACACTGTGTACATATATAATGTAGGGATAACCAGTATATCTGTAAAATGTTATAATATTTGAATGAATGCTGTTAAAATTATACTAAAATAGCAAAATCTAAACGTTGACAAAAATGTTTGGCTACATATAACTCAGCCCTCTTTGAAGCATGCGACCTACAACTCTAAATCCTGAAGCTGTGGAGAAAATTGGTAACAAATTTTAAAATTAGATTGAAATAACTGAAAATTACATTTTAATTAACTGTCTGGCCACACATACAGTAACTCTGCCCCTCTTTTAACTTTCAACTCTGTAATTTGGTACACACATGTAAACTGTTGTTAGCTATTAATGTGCCAAACATGGTGTCATTGTAATATATACTTTTAAAATTAGAGCAAAATAACTGAAGTTTAATATTTTGCAAAATTCCATGCAAGTTTCATGCAAATTCTGCAAAATTCCACAGACTCAGTATGGTAAGTTTATGGGCATTCCACTGGCAGAATTTTATATTCTGTACAGCTCTACTGTCTGGGTATTGGGCCATTTCCCTGCTCTGGTGTTCTCCAAAATTCTGTGGTTGGGAGCTGCTTCATGCTGAAGTGGGTGGCATACAGCATTAGCATGCTGGAATCATCCTGGAGTGGGTCCATTTTCTTCCCTCTCTTGAGATGTGTAAATGTACAGGATGCTTATGCAACAAGTGTGCATGCTGTGAAGTCATTGCCCCCCCCCACTGCCATCCCTATCTAGTTCACACCTCCTGGGAACACCCAAGTGATACTCATGCTGTGGAGAAAGGTTGTCTATCCACCTAAGGAGGACAACACCATATGGGATGCTTTGCCCACCACCCACACACCGGCCCTTCATTGTTCCAGGCTTGTTCCCGAGCCTAGGTCACTGGCATCATGGTTGGTACCCTTGCCACTATGCCTACAAGCTGGCATAGTATGTCCTGAAATGCATGGCTGCAGCTCCCTCACATGGCAGTCATGCTGACACCACTTCCAGCGGATTTACTTCTGGTTTTCTTTGTGTCTAAACTTGCAGTTAAGGGACTAAGCCAAATAGGCAGCCCTCTTCAACATTAGCTTCAATAGTACATTTTAGTACATGCAGAATATTTATGTTGATAGTGGACCAAATCCAGGGAATTCACTGCTCCCTCCTATAGTAGTAATGTGTGCAAATTGTGGCATACCTGCACAATTCATATGCATTTCTGTGTGTGTCGGATCACTGTACAGAGGTCAGATGTTTAAACAAGTCAGTAACATTCAGCACAGCACAATGCTATCTAAATAGGGAAACATTTGTAGTGCTATGCATCGAAGTGCATACTTAGTTATACCATTGAGCACTGTAACACATACTTAAAAGACAAAGAACCTTTGTCTTTTACATAGTTTTTTATTTTAATGGGTCCACCACAACATAACCCAGACAGACCGTCTTAGGGTAGCTGGTTCATTCCACTGGGGTGTCAAACAGATGAGGCATACTGATGAGTCCTGGTAGGACGAAACATGTGTCTATGTCATCTGTTAGCACCCTTTGCAAACTGTGTGAGAGGCCTTTCGGCACAATGCAATTCTGCTTAAAGTTGAACCAGCATAACATTCTGTGGTGATTTGCATATGCAGCCCATGATGCTTTGCATTGTGTGTGCATGTGTGATTTTGTATTTTCCCGTAACACATACTTGTACACAGCACAATGCACAATCTCCAAAAATGCAATTGAATAATTGATTTTGAAATTGTATAAATCCATACAATGGGCCAGATATTCAAAACTTTGCCCCGGGGTTAAATTAGCATTGCCAAGTAGGCAAACTTAGCACGGACACCAAAGCCCACTATATTCAAAAGGAATAGCCCAGAGTAAACAGCTTCTGAATATAGCATGCATATGAAGCTGTGCAAACTGGGCTGGGAGTGCAGGGCAAACTTAGCCCTGGAATAAGACAGCTCTGAATATGGCAACCAAGAAGTGAAAACCACAACAGCAACAAAGTGCACAGCGACATGAAGGTAAGTAGAGGTGAACTATGTGGCCAATGTGTGTGCCAGCAAATGCATAGACCCAGTACAGCTGCAGGCAGCAGAGCATGTGAAAGTGCAGTGTGCAAAACTGTATAATATTCCCCAAACTGTTAGTGTGGTGGTAATACATTTGTGTGGGTTTAGCATGAAGCTATGCCATTTGCCCAGTGCAAACATGTTTGCCCAGTGCTAAACTTTGCCATATTCAAAAGTGACATGCAAATTAGCCTACTTAGGTAGTCTCTGGGCAAACATCCAGATTAGAATCTCATTATGGCCTGATTTGCATGCAGTTTGCCCAGCGTTACTGCAGGGTCCCACAGTTCCACCTGTAGGTCAGTCTGGAAGTACAGGGCCTGGCCAGGTCTTCCCACAGCTCCTCCTGTAGATCAGTCTGGCAGTGCATGATAATAGCTGCAGGCTACATGTATACAGTACAGCATAAAATATTGTACCCCAGGGGACAACACAACATAGACACAGGTTCATGGTGGTGCTGCATGCAACTGTCACACTGTAGGTCATGCTACAGTGCACAACAGACACTACAGTAGCAAGGGAGCCAGTAGTGTAAGGGACACAGCAATGTCTATGGTGTGAAGGGCAGTGATGACCACTGCACTGTATACAGTGACAGGCCCAATTTACAGGTGTTTTCTGATGGTGGACATTACTGTTATGCTGTTGTGTGGCCCACAGATGCTGCACCTCTGGCATGGGATGCTCACAGTGACATATACATGGCTGGCTGTGTGTGCTGTGGCATTTGTACAGCTGTGTGGAATGTGGCTGGGAGCACATGTATTATCAGACAGGCACACTGGTGTTGGAGTATTCCCAGTACTGGCCCATGTGCACTGCATGGTGTGTCCCAGTCTTCTGGTCACACCTGGTCTGTGGCACAGCCTTGTCAACCATGCACCCTTCCCTCAACATCCTCCATGCCTACAGTGCTGCATGTCTGTGCTGGCATCTGTTGGTGTCCACAGAAGAGTGGTCTGCAGGTGTGTGCTGTATGGCCACACTGCCATGGTATCCACTGGCTGCCGGGTCACCACTTACTGCCTGGCATGGCTGGGACTGGTGGCACATGATGGCATCATTGTGATGCCATCAGTGAGCAGCATGTTTCCTCTATGTCTGGCTTTGTCTATGTGTCATATTTATTTATTAGGGTCACGCAAAGCTACGCAAAAAGCCACGCAAACACTGTGCAAAGCCATAATGTCTTGCAAAGCTGATTGCCCAGGGTTAAAACTACCTTTTCCTGGGTGGTAATTTGCACCGTGCTAAGTGTCGTGCTAAGTCATGCAAAACCACTTTGCGTGGCCCTAGTTGCTGAATATAGCATTGCGTCTGTATTCATGTATATGACCCCTAAGTTTTCCCCTTGCGTACATTATGATTTTGCCTGCGCTAATGCAGTTTGTGTGCGCTATTTGGCCTTTTGAATATAGCAAACTCATGCTAATCCTGCTCTAAACCTGCACAAACGGTCTGTGCCCATCGCAAAGTTTTGAATATCTGGCCGAATATGTCACAAGCAATGCTGAATAGCTAACTAATAATCAGTTAAAGTGATCTAAAATATGTGGTGGCATGCATTAGGATGTAGAATATTTATATACAGCTGTGAAGTTGATGGGATGACAGCACATACATTCATTTAACCAGTGGAACAAGATAACCCGACAAGATCCTAGCAAAGAGTAACTTGCTTTTTAAAAACAAATCATTACGTATAATGTGTCAATGTTAGTTTCTTATAGACATGAGGCAGCAAGCCTAGTAAATGTGAACATCCACTAGTCCTACAAATATTCCCAGTAGCCCAGCTGTGTACTCACTAAAATGGTACCTCGGTCAATATTATCTGGCCTGGCTAGTCAAAAGAAAGGGCTAGATTCACTTGTGGCATAACTGGGACCACAGCTAACTTTTTGCTGTATTTACCACAAGTTGTACACCAAAAATACACAAGTCACAATTCTGACACACGTCTTATTTTGTTTTGTGCCATAAAGTGTCTTAAGTGCATCAGAATGTTTGAAAATAGCCACTTAAGGGGACACCACTGCGGCAGTAAAACTGCTGTAAGTGCTGCACCCAAACTTCTGAAAATCCAGGTCCAAATGTTTACAGGAGTGGTACAAAATTTAGCAGCTTTTGGTTGGCGTCAAGCTCATACCCTGTTACTGTCCACTGTGGATTCTCCTGAGATCACTAGACTTCACACCTGAGTTAAAATAGCAAGATGAATGAAAACACTGTACCAACCTGGGCCTCACAAGGACTAAGCTTATCACAAAATGCTGAAGGCATTTCATGAAGCTGTACAGTGTATGCCCTTTATATAATAGGATTCAGGAAGTGAGCTGATGATTCATGCGCTTTTGTTAAGAGTGGCCTTAAGTGTCCATGCTGGTCCTTTGTTAAATAGTTTCTGAGTGTCATGACCCATCCTCATGACAGTATTTCCCCGTAGGGGTTATTATGTGTTGATTGCTGATAGCACTTCTGGATTCATTAAATCAAATGCATTACTCTCTGCAGGCTTCTCTGACAAATTCTATATTACATTCACTGTAAGTGATATAAATAGTATTTATACTCCTACAAGGTCTGACCCTTTGAGCATGAAATGTCATAATTCAACACTTTTTTTGTTCTGTTTCATTTAATTACAGATGTTTCATCCACTCTACGGACATGTTCCATGAAGTGCACTGAATACACTGCAGAAACCACTACTTATCTAAAACATAGCAGCATTTAAAATACTAATGTAATATGTTTTATTCATGTGGAAAATAAAAAGATAAGTAGTTAAAATTACTTTTGGTCTGATGCCCACACGATGCGACACACTAACCTGTGTTGCCACTTGCGTCTCTTTCCACAATGAAATTGAAAGTAGAACTTAGAAATTGCTCAAAAAATACTGAGGGCTCAATTCTGGAAACCTGCCTTGCACTTTTCATGCTGTACCAGGTGCTGTAAGTGGCATTATAGCAGGGTCCTCTATTTGAGCATGTACCACTTGGAAGCTATGTACAGTATGTGCACATGTAGAGAAGGATATGGGAGCATACCTGGCATTATATCACTAGCACACCAATTCTGAATGCCACAAATTGGAGGAAGAGGGCACATTGGGGTATGGAGGGCATTCTTGCCAGTGGCACATATGTTATCGCCCCTGGAAAAGGGACTGCATGGTCTCAATGGGCTTACCTGGTAACCAACATTCTAATTAAATAAATAAATGGATATTAGCAATCATACATAACAAGTCTATTGGTGAAATGGAGAGGTTTGCGTGGTAACAGGAGACCTCGAGAGCGCAGCTCGAGAGGTCTCAGGCACAGGATCAGGCTGCAGCAAACAAATTCCATGTGCCAATGAATGCCGCAAGGAAAATAGCAGCACTTTTATACAACATTGGTTACAGCAGCAGCCCGACTACGAGAGCACAGCCCCATTGAAAATAATGGGACTTCTTGTTTTTTGTGGGGGGCTATGCCCCACCCCCAGACTTAAAATAATCAATGCTGGGGGGTTTTGGACTTTGGGATGGGGAGAAAATCAGGAGGGGGGAAATTACTTTAAAAAAAAACAAACAGTTGCAGCAGGAGGAGACCTGGTGGGAACTGAACCATAGTGCAGGGTCTCGCCATATACTGATACCCTAGCCACTTCATCATGGAAGCAGCTTGGCAAACACTCCAGCACATGGCAACTAAATCCCTCTACAGGATGACTGCAGAGCGACAGGTGTAGTGGTATTTCCCCTAGTGCAATTCTAACCCCTGTCGCTCTAAATCCTGTCACACTTTACAGAGCGTGGTTCTTTCAGCGTTCTTCCTGGTGCACTGTTTTGACCCAGTACTAAGGTATCATTACCATGGAAACCTTGAGATAGAAAAATAGACTTTGTTGTGTATGATTGCTCATACATTGTCTTTTATAGTGTATGGGCAATCATAAAGTTATAAATATGTCCTTACTTTTTAAATGTTTTAACAAGTGCCTCTCTTCTGTGGCCAGTCTCACTGCTGTAGCTATTTTCTGCAGATCAGAGGATCGTGGAATGCACATGTGTGCAGTCATTCCATGTTGTTGTGCTGCAGTAGCTATGTAGCTAGTGCAGCACAACAGCTATGATGGTGTAGCTACTGCAGCACAACAACGTTGTTTGAGGGATGAATTTCCATCCCCAAAAATATTTCAACATACACTATATTATTGTACATAATGGTTAGTATAGGGAATACAACAGCATTACCACAGTCCTGCAGGACATCCTCTGTGCATCCATTTTCTATGCAGCAGGGATCAACTATGGGATGACCAGAAGCCTACAACTGGAAAACCACTTTAGTTCTTGCTTTGCACTCAGCACTGCCCCACCAGAGCTGTGGGTCTTCATTCTGCAGCTGTAGTGGTGGAGGGAATATATGAATATGGCACTGGATAAGTGGATGATGGGTGTGGATGGATTGAAATTTGATCGGAGGTTACATGTGGGTTACATAGGGGCAGACTGGATGGACCAAGGGTCTTTTTCTGCCAACATCTACTATATTATGTTACTATGTAGTTTATGTGAATATATCAGCCTATCAGGAGAACATAACCCTACTGTACGTGTAAAGAACTGTAGTGCCATGTATATACAGTACGTATAACACAATTATTGATTTCTCTATTCAGTACTGCTGGAATGACTTGCTCTCTCCTTGTACAGCCTTCAGCCTCATACTATATTTCTGGAATATCCCCTTATCAACTTCCATAGCAACTTCCACAGCAGCAGGAACAAACTTAGGGCAGCAGCAGTATATAACCAAACACTTCCTTTTAAGCAGCAAATCATTCTAAAGCAGTAATTAGTCAAAGGCAACTCAAAACATATAATTAGTACATATATAACATAATTTAGACAGCAAAATACTAAATTAATAAGGAGGGACTGAGACTGTTGGTTGCGTATAAGAGAAAGACAGGTTATAGATACAGTATTTACATTTCATTGTCTCTCTCTCCTTGCCTAGCATCAGTCTTTCACTATACCACAGATAAACAACAAATGGATACATAAGGCAAATGGGTGGCTAAAATAAATACACTATGGTGGTGGGTAGGGCAAACAGGGTGTTGTGGATGCATAGAGGTGCATAGGGAGGGGGACTGCAAGCAGGGGAAGAGAGGTACTCTGCTACCACTGTGTAGGTCACTGCTTGTCCCACCTAAAATACTGTGTGCAGTTCTGGATTCTGCAATGTTAAGAAGGACAGGGATAGAGTGGAGGCAGTGTCAAGGAGGGTAAGTAGGATAATTCAGGGTCAGCAGGAAAGGACATATGAGGAAAGGGTGGCAGCTCTGAACATGTACACACTTGAAGGGACAAGGGAGAGAGGGGGCATGAGTAACATACAAAGAGGGCAAATAAGGTGGGTAGTGGGTAACTGAGTGGGAACACAAATAATGAGGGGGCTTCTCCATGGATTGGGGGGGCACATTGAAGAGAGATGCCAGGAAATGATTTTCATGCACAAAGTGGTAGAGGTGTAGAATAAGCTGCCAGAGGAGGTGGTCTCTGTGAAATCAGTGTTAGAATTCAAACGAGGGAGGGACAGATATAAGGGCTTTCTAAAGAATGCACCAGAAAGGGAAGGGGAACAGCAGACTGAAAAGTCTCTAGGGCTCTCTCATTCAACATTAGTTAGGTAGAAATTGGCAGACATGATAGGCAAATGGGCCCTTTCCTGCAGTCAGATTCTATATTTCTGTGTTTCTAATAACAAATAAATTCTAATATGACAAAACTAGCAACATCTAGCCTATATAATGTGACATTTATAATAATGAGTGGCCATCCTGCACATGATCAGTAGGGATGCCTCCCAACATGCAGCCCATGAAGTTGTTTTCTTCCAGGTGGACTGAGCCTTTACAGTGCTTGGCAGACCTGTCCCAGGTTGTTGAAAAACTGAAATGATGCAATAAGAAAACCAGTATTCCATAATGACCATTGACTCTGTCTTACCATGAATCTGACCACAGCTGAGAAGCAACCCACTGGAGAGTGTTGGTACTGACGCAGCATACCGTACTATGTATAGAGTAGTTAAACTCACACCAGGGGCTTGATTTTCAAAGGGTGACGCAGGATTTGCATCAAGCCCTGTGTAAGCCCTGTTCCTTGGTGCAGCTGCACCAAACTCCTTTGATGCAACTGTACCCGATTTTAGTGCATTGGGCACAGTTGTGACCGTCTCTACAATTTACGGCACCTTGTGCCAAAGATTTAGTGCAAGTCCAGTGAAAAGGGCCCCCCAGGGACAAGCTGGTCTAACTCATGGCATTTGGTGCTTGGGATTGAAAATCCTGCTCACTGGCTGAACGAATGCTGCAAGCCCCATGCGCCATGTCATCGGTACAACAGGGGCTTGTGTCATTCATGGGTGCCTTGAAAACTGAGCTTCAGCTGTCTAGTGTGTGCAGGGATCACCTTGATCAAAGATCCCAGGGTTACACTGAGACAGTGATAGCTGCTCACACAAAGAGAGATCATTTACAGGTGTTTAAAATGTGTTTTTAAAGAATACAGCTTTATATTCATTCTTAGGTGGGAACATTCCCACAGTCTCTCAAAGATTTTTATATAACCTTGGCAGATCAAGACCCAAATACTAGTGGCTATATTAAGTCACTTAAAATGTTATCATGTCATATTATTATATTTCCTAAAGAATGTCATCGATTATGAAATGAATAATCCCTTAGGTCTCTGTTGTGAAGTAATCAGATAGCTTTTCACATGCAGCCATTTTTTCCTGTTCAAGAATGAAAATAAGCAAACCCCTATAAATCTACAGGAATCCTAATAATCAGAGCTGGAAGTGCAGGTGATCACAGTGCAGGGTGTATGGCAGAAGAGTCATGTCAGCAGCTAGTATCCCAAGTCTCTGAGACTGAGAAAATGCCAAATACAATTGATAAACCTGGGAAGATAGTGAAATCAGTTTCTGAAAATATGTGTGAGCATGCACACAATGCAAGTTCCGCATGTACTGCTCTGCCAAGTGCAAGTGTTCCATAGTGTTCACCCACCCGCAGAGGCTACTGTATAATTGTAGGAATGTAGGTAAGCAATAGTACCCAACAGGGTGGGCAGTACTGGGCTATACCAAACCATCCAGCGGTGTAATAGGGCCAATGTTGCAGGTGGAGGGCCTTCTAGCCCCCAATAAGGTCTGGCATGGCTCACACCACCCACCCTGGAGGGTATTATTGTAGTAGAAAATGGGCTACATGTGACACTTTTATATACTGCTAATCCCATAAGAACAGATTAGTCAAATAAACCCACGCACCAAATGTACAAAAGATTTTTTATTTTTATAAATGGATAATCCTAATGTTATTCAGTAGTGTAGATAATACAGTACACATATGCAGATGTTTCAGATTATATCCTTCCTCAGTGCTTATACAGTAATTCTAAAAGTATGAAATATTTTTATTAATATCATAATCCCCCCCAAATTTTTTTTATCAAAATACATATACAGAACAAATCATAACAGAACTCAAGTAGGCATACAGTATATTCTGTTCCAGAAAAAATATTAAATGCACCCCAATATATTATTTCATTTTCAATTTAAACATGAGGAGTACTTCTACTTGTCCCCAGTTCCTCCATTCATTTATCTGATCAGCTTATTTTATGTTACTTCCTTTTGGTTTAAACTAAATACCCTATTTATAAACTATTTCAACTCCACATTACATAAATCTAACTGGCCTTGCAAACTTGATCCTGCATGAATTTGCTGTGAGTTCCACAATATCTAGTAACTCTATAAAAATAATAAAATATAAAAAATAGTAATGTACCAGCTCTATACTGTTCTTTCTTTATAAGACACAAAAATATTAGAAACTAGGTAAGTTCTGTACCTCATATGCCAGTTTCCACGTACTTCCTTGTTCAATATAATGTAAGATCTAGTGAAAATAAAATACTTCTCATTATATTTTTAATACCACTACCCATGTGTTAAAACACTCAAAGGTTTTCATAAAATATTGTTGACTTTACCTCGTAAAATTATAGTATAATATTCCTCCCTTTAAGTTATTTATACGCTGTTAAAAGAACAGAGGAATATCTCAAAAATCGATTCATTATGTTGTTTATTTAGTATTAAATATGAGGAGCCACCTAAGTATAAAAAGAATCTGGACTTACTTAGTTGGTAAACTTTTTTGTAGACGCTAGACCTCCATACTGCTTCCTCTTCGATGGAGATATACCTAGCATCTTGCGCACTTGTTTTAAAAGATTCTTCAAAGACAGGAATCTGGTGAGGAGTCCAGTGCATTATCTAGGGGCGTTCACACCACCAAGTGCATGCACAAACTCCCAGAAGCCTGACCTGAAAATTCAGCACCAAATTACGGTGTCCTGCTTTTAAATATTATATGTAATTCACTTAGTCAATGAATTCTGCCACAATTATTAATCCTTAAAGTTGAATAGACATTAATTATCTATTAACCCATCTATAGAATAATTTACTGGATATCTCAGTCTGCTTCTGTACTCACTTGGAGGTCAAAAATGGGTGATGGAGGTCACCAAATCAAGAATGATGGTGGGGGGGGGATTTCTAAATTAATTAAAATCCCCATTTTATACTCTCCATATACTGAATGTATTTCAGATAAATGCAGTTAGTGACAGTTTACTTTCACGGATCATAATATTACATTATCTTTATAAAATTGGCTGACAATCAATCCCTTCATTTAATCCATATCTTGTATCATTGGCTTTAAATTGGATAATATAATATGCTTCTCAAGTAAGTATTTTTACTCTGTAGTCACCCCCTCTTGGATCAGGTTGCACTTTCTCTAAACCAAAAAATCATAACTGTGTAATCTGATGATTACATTGTATAAAATGTCTTGCATTATGGGAGACGTCACATCTTGTCTCCTAATGTCACTTTTGTGTTCAGTGACCCGGGTTTTCAGTTGTCTCTCAGTTTTGCCTATATAAATCAGGTCACACGGACATTTAAGCAGGTAAATAACTCCCACTGTGGAACAATTAATAAACTGCTGAATTTCAGTATCTTCATCTCTGGCTGTATTTCTCACCTTTTTAATTCTATATGTGTTATTACAATTCACGTAATGTCCACAGGGGAAGTTTCCTTTAATTTGTTCTGTGAAAAAATAAGTTCCTGGATCTACATCTGGTGTCTTATGATTAGTCCTCACTAGTCTATTTCCTAATGTCCTATTTCTTTTAGCTACCATCAAAGGGGGATTTTGAAATACTCTTTCTCCAGTAAGTGTTGCTTTCAAAATACTCTAATGTTTATATATCACTCTTTTAATGTTGTAAAATGCATCATTATATGTAGTCAACATAACTATCCTATCACTTTGTGTTGTCTGGGAAATTATTCTTGGGGTCAAAAAATCCTATTGATCTCCGTGTGACCTGATTTATATAGGCAAAACTGAGAGACAACTGAAAACCCGGATCACTGAACACAAAAGTGACATTAGGAGACAAGATCTGATGTCTCCCACAGAGAGACATTTTATACAATGTAATCATCAGAATACACAGTTACGATTTTTTAGTTTAGAGAAAGTGCAACCTGATCCAAGAGAAGGTGACTACAGAGTAAAAATATTTACTCAAGAAGCATATTATATTATCCGATTTAAAGCCAATGATACAAGATATGGATTAAATGAAGGGATGCCCTGCACAATGCATGCAAATGGGCCATAATGACATGCAAATGGCTCCCTTTGCACCATGCATACATCATCGCCCCATTTGCATGCCCAAGTCTGAGTATCACAGGTGATGCTCCCACGCGACTACAGTTGTGCTGGAGCATTCTCGGTCCTCCCTGTCTGGGAAATGCATCAGCACATTGTACTTGCACCATGTGCATTCTGTGCCATATTCAAAGGTGATGCGCCTTGGCACATCACCTTTGAATATCGCCCTGTCTTGGCGCTGGCACTTCTTGGATGCTCTGCACCCCTTCTTGTGCCATTGCCTGGCGCAGTCTGAATATCTCCCCCTATGACATTGTTAAACTGCATATCTCTATCTTCAACAGCTATCTAGGATTTAGGGATGCAAGATACTTTGCTACTGTAAAATTAAAAACATGTCTGTTGTATAAACATTTTGACTTGACCATTAAATGGAGAAGCAGTTTTTTTCTAGAGATGGTGTTAGCATGATTAGTGCTCCAGAACAACAGCTATCGAAGCACTTCTTTCCTTTACAAAATGTACAAAGTTCTCAGCTAGCATTTGTCCACTGAAAATGAGAATTTGTTCCTCAAAGAGCTACTCTGCAGTTCAGCAAGCATTTTCATACAAAAAAATACTGTATGATACTTTAGCTCTTATAATTTTCTAGAGAATCCGTTGTATTCAGTTTTAATTTGCTTTCCATGGTTCATGAAAATGCCTCTTCTTGGTGTCTGTCTCAGAAGTCTGAATGAAACATTTTGTCTCTCCTTAGTTACCTTCACATTGTCTTTGTTTATGACATCACTGTGCTCACCTTGACAACAGACTGTGATATCACATACAGCAATTGTGAGGTCAGCAGTGAAGAGTCAGATACATTTTGAAACACTGAAATAAGTACTGCATTATTTGCAATCATTTGTAGACTGACAACAGGAAAAAGTAAAAACAGCTAGAAAACAGTAAAGTTAAGATCTAATTGTTGTAAATTTAATAGGTTTAAGCTTTGGACTATTGTAGAGAGCTGCTTTTTAAGACCTCATCTCCTTAAATTATAGAGAGACAGCAAGATATTGCATATAGTTTTATTGTTGAAGGCAATTTGTATGCCAGAGTAGCAAATCCTTGATAGTCACATTTCTCAAATATGTAATCTGAAACAAAATCTAGACAGTTATCATAGAATCCCAGGATGTGATAGCTCAAACCTGTTAATATATGTTGGCCTCCATCAAATATTGCAAATACAATGTGAGAACTTTGGATTCAAACCATGCACATTATGGATTTCAAACCAATGCCTGTCTGAGGTCACTTAAGGAACAGTGACTCAGTTTGTACTAGCATGCTGGTTTAATAGGGGCTAATATCTACTGTATGAGGCTCCAGGCTCAACCAGTTTCTTACAGTCTTACAGGGGTATGGGTATCACATGATACCTGCACCAACCTGTGCAATTATAACAAAAGGTGAGAGCACAGGAAGGTTCAGTATGTCTAATTAACTCGTTTGTTACCATACTCTGCTAAAAATTATTTTCTGATGGGTCAGGCTTGCATGTTATATTGAACAAGAAAAGACTGACTGCATCAACCAGCAGATCTGGGTGCTTCACCAAAATCATTATGGGATATCAAAAGAAGATGGACTCTCTAATAGGGCCACCAAAAAGATATATATTGGTAACAGAGGATAAAGTAGCCAGAAATGCAATGCTGTGCAAATGATAACTCATGTTTACCTCAACATAGTTATCTTTCACACTGCTAAACAATTGGTTATCTGTATCTCTCAGTTATCAGTAACTTCCTTTTTTGGTAGCCATGCATAGAGTGCCCATATTCTTTTGCTTTCTGTTAACAATGTTCCACTGGCTATTAAATGTCCAGAGAATGCTCCAGTAAGTGAATCAATTGCCATGGTAACTACAGGGAACCTTTTAACAGCCAATATAATTTAAACAGATTTAGGTAATTTTAAAAATAAAACAATGTTTATGATATCAAATAAGGTCCTCAGTCTCTAGACTTTCCTGAAGGATAATGACCTGAAGGAGAATGAAGGCACTATGCCATGTCTTAACTCCTCCTTCAGGTTATTATCCTCCAGGAAAAACCTTCGGCCTCAGTTCTCATTAGTTAAATAGCTCAACATTCCATTTATGTATCACAGTTTAGAATACCAAACAAGTAAATTCAGAATGCTGAATGGCAGTACAACCTTGTATGAGTATTTCACAGAGCATTATAATATGTATAGGGAAAAGTCTAGTTGCTGATTGGTTGACACAGGCTAACACCCATACTTTTATCTCAGCCTAATGCCCAATAAACAAAAAGTAGTAGTGGGATTTGGAATTTGGGCAAATCACGTACAGAATTCATGACCCACTTCACTCATCCTTAGCTGCCCTCACAAACATGGCTGCCACCTTTACTTATTGAAAACTTTCAGTAAGGCCCTAAATAGTAAAACACAATAAAATAAAAAGAAAAACACTTATTTCATCTCTTACTTACACATATACAGTAAACCAGTTTAAAAAGTGAGATACTATTTATAGTTTTATTTCTTGTGTTTTTTGTTGACCATTAAAAATCCCTGTCTAGTCCATATCAGCTTGTGATAGCATTCTCTGTTGCTTATCCTGCCACATAGAAAACTGAGACAGTGGCCCATACAAGGCCTTATGTTGTGCGTGTGGGGAGTGAAAATTTTGGCAAAAGAATTCTGCAAAGGTTTTAATTCTTATATTCCATAAGAAACATTCATCTGCTAAATATGGGGAAAGACAGATGACTGACATGTGCAAAGGTATTACTTTTTACGAATTACAATATTTTTTGACAAAAGAAAATACCTGCTTTAAACTTAAAAAAAAGTCTATGTTATTTAAATTGTTTCTCAGTTTACAAATTATATAAATGCAATAATATACTCCAGGGTGCAGGTTAGGTTAACTAACTGCCCTTCCAGGGACAATAAGGACCTCTACGTGTGGCATCAGACTTCCCTATGTCCCTTGGCAGGTGGTTATCTCAGCCTAACCCACACACTGCTCATGTAACTCTCTGGATTCTTGACCAGCCATTAATCATAGGTCATCAGCACAAGGAATTTTATTTTTATTTATTAAAATATTGGTGACCAGGGAAAGGTACTTGAGATGAGGTTTATTTCTAGGAGCAACCTGGGGAAGAGAGGAGAACAGGAACAGGACAATGTGAACATAAATAGCAAACACAGTTTTATAACTAAAGTAATAAAAATTACTCTTTTCTAATTCTATAAGTAAGTCTGTGAAATGTGCATTGAGAAGTTCACGTATTTTTGTTCCTTTGAAGCATCTGGTCTGACCTTGTAGAAAAGAGAATATCAAGAGTGTTTAAAGATGATGGATTTCCACTGTTGTACAGCTTCTGTCACCAGTAATATACTGCTTATGAGAAGCAACTACAGAGTTACAGTAGTAAAATTCCAATAAAGCAAAAAGTAATGGATAGTTTTCGCATCTCATGTTTCCTAGTTTGAAGGCAGCATTCATGCTTTGTCTGCAGTTTTTAAATAGGGATGGGAGATACACTTTCAGTCCATTGTTCCAGGTTCAGAGTGATTCAGAGTTTTTTTCTTCAACTTGTATTATTGGGGTCCAAGATGCACCCAGGCTGTCACTTTTCTGCAGTTAGGAGGAACAGTAGCCTGCATAATCAGTATATACTATACAAGATTTGGGGAGGTTGACCTGAATAACAGGACTATAATATTATGTTTACTGTTTTGGAGCCCAAGTAGGAAAAATGGATATTTGTAGTTGTTTTTTCCTTTTTGTTTGGGGGAAGGGAGACTTGTACAGTAGCTCTACTACTGATTAATTGTATTTCTTCTACCACTTGATCATTTCTCAGACTATCTCAGAATATTCACAGGTGACTTGTTTCAAAAATCCTTACATAAACCTTTGATAAGCATGGAACTCAGCATGACTGCACAGTCCAGTAGTATCTGTACTATTCTTTAGTACATTATATGGCTAATTTGTTGGTAACAGAGCCTCAAGATAGCAGACTGGAGAACAGTTGCTGATTTGGATTTGGAAGGAGGCAAATGAAAAGAATGATTTGGGACTGCCTGCTTTAGGACCAAACCAATACAGAAGCTTAGAAAATGGGTCAGAGAATCCTAGCTTTCTGATTGGCTAAGATACTAATATCAGCGGATTGGTATTTTTCAATAGAGCCCGCAGTATAACTACAGCTTCCTCGGGATGCCCCATTACTATATGAATCCTTGGGCACCCTGAATGTTCAGCCGGGCAAGCCACAATTTCTCTCTGCTTACTAATGAAGCTGCAAATAATAGCAGCTCAGCCGCTCTCCTGCCATGACCCAAGGAACAAAAAACAACCAACAGTTCTGACATTAAATGGCATGGGGTACTAAACATTTCACTCCGGTTGAAAAAGTGGCAACTGTAGTGAGACAGAGAAAGCGCTATCACTGAAAAAGCCACTGAACACAAGAGCAGTGGTATTTCCTTGGTTTTCCATACCGCACATGGACATCCATCTGTAGTACAGAAAATGAAGGAAATACCAGTCTTCTCATGCACAGTAGCGGTGCCGGAGATACTGCATTCTCTGCTTCACAACAGTGAACGCTTACAAAATTGGAAAGCATTTCTCAACCTAGTAGTTTTAATGGACAACAAAACAAGATACAAATGAACCCACATAATAAAAAAGAAGTTAATTACCGTATGGTGAAAAATCATAGGTGGTCCCAAGCTGAGCCATGTCACAGCCCACTATGTTGTGAGAGAGAGATACATAAAGGGAAAATTAAAAAAAAAAACTAGACGGTGGAAAAGAAAGTGCTGCATAACTAATCAGAAGAGAGTCAGGGGCTGTAACTGCATACAACTAGCTTTTTCTTAAGCTACAGTGTGTCCACTAGAACAAACCTCCATACCTTAACTTTGAAAAAAGTCATTATAATGCAGGTGGAGTAAATATTTTATCACAAAACTTAACTTTAAATTAATTTTTTATTAACAATTTTTATTCAACTTTTTTTTACACAACCCATTTTCTAACTGCAATAATACCCTCCAGGATGGGCTTTATTGGGAAATACTGGACCTTCCAGGGGCTATAAGGCCCTCCACCTGCAATGTCAGGCCTCATTATGCCCCTGGGCGATCTGGTATTTCCCAATAAAACCCACTATTGCCTACATAAAGATATACTTTATCACTTGCACATTAGACGCTGGTTGACCCTGTTTATGGATGGCAAGCCAGAGTTCCCATCCAATTTTCATTTGAGTGGATATTCCTGGCATTTTACTGTTGATTTTGAAGGTGTGGGATGGAGTAGGGTTTGTTTTACTATACAGTAATGTAAGAATATATGGCCCAGAGGGGTTCTAGGTTTATTCTCTCCACCTCTCCTAGTATACAATACTTTGTACTTACATTTAAAGTAGAGATACTGTATACCATATGCACACATTAGCTAATCAGCTTGCTGGGAGATACTAAGAAGGCAACCCCCACGGAATGGATGCTAAACCAAAACCGCTCCAACTGAGGTTCTGTCCCTCTGCTCCATTGCACAATGGGAACCACTCTGTTGTTGCCCACCTCTCAAAGCCAACAACTCCCATCCTGGAACAAAGGCCATACACCAGACCCATGCTCCACCATCTTCCCCATCTGTTAAAGCTCAGGTACTGCTGAAACAGCTCACCATGAAAGGTAAGGCAAATCACACTTAAAAATTATATAAAAAACACAGTGGCTTTTTTGTTTTGGTTTGTTTTTTTGCTTTTCAAGGGGGGACTGATATTAGCCCTGATACTCCATAAAAATTCACTGGCCTAGATCTCCAGCTGGAGCTCCAAAGGACATGGATGGACCAGCTGGCATGAGGGTACCATGCAACAGTTGGCATCCTCCAACTGCAAACAATCCACAACTCCACTGCAATGGCTCCAATAAGCCACACTAATAGCAACTGCATTTCCCTCACTCCTGGAAAAGGAACAAGGCAAGCCATGGACCACCATACATGCCAGTGCCCAAACCCCACTGCCCTAAGGCAGATGCCAGCATCTATGTCCCCACTTTAACTTCCCTTCTCTGTTTTCTTTTTTTTATCCCACCCCAAAACTGAGCACCATATCAAAACTCAAAATGTCCTAACCAGCCAAGATTATGGGAATCAACCCAGCTCTCAACCCCTGGCAAACCCTTACCTACCTGAGCCTTTTCTTTATTGTGTTCTGGCCTCTTCACTGGTCCGCTGGAGATGGAGCTGGTATCTGCTGCATTTAGAGCTTAAAGAAGGCAGAGACCTCATTGCAGCCACTTAAATATATAGATACATAGACAATGTCGGCAGATAAGGGCCTATGGCCCAACCAGTCTGCCCATTTGAGCTTGTAAGTTCAGTTTATGTTTTCCTAGAGGTCTGTTGCCCCTTACCCCGACCTCCAGAATTCCTTTATGTCTATCCCATGCATTCTTAAATCCCGTGATTGTTTCAGCCCCCACCACTTCCTCTGGCAGGGTGTTCCACTTGTCCACCACTTGTTCTGTGAAGAAATTCTTCCTCACGTTTCCTCTGAATCATCCTCCCTCCAACTTCATCCCATGCCCTCTAGTCCTGGAACAACTTTTTGCTTAAAAATAGTGTATTCCTGCACCCTGTTCCTCCCTGTACGATACTTGCATGTCTCTATCATATCCCTCTCCCTCCTCTCTTCCAGGGAGTACATATTCAGTTCCTTCAACCTGTCCTCATAGGACTTGTGATGCAATCCATGTACCATCTTTGTTGCCCTTCTCTGAACCTTCTACTCTGTCTATGTCCTTATGTAGGTAAGGTCTCCAGAACTGTACACTGTACTCCAGGTGGGGCCTCACTAGTGTCTTGTATAATGGAATTATGACCTCCCTTTTCCTGCTGGTGATGCCCTGCCTATGCATTCCAGCATCCTATTTGCTTTACTTGCTGCCTTGTCACACTGTTTCCCTACCTTGAGGTCATCAGAGATGATAACCTCAAGATCCCTTTCCTGCTTGGTGCATGCTATATCCTCACCCCCCCCAACTGATATATTGTGCCAGGGTTTTTGTGCCCCATATGCATTATCTTGCACTTCTTTGCATTGAATTTCAACTGCCAAACCCCTGACCATTTTTCAAGTTTCTTGAGGCCCTCCAACAAGCAGGTACCAGCACCCACCTCCTGCGATCCTAACCCCAGTCTAAACCTGCCCCCACTGGGCAGACCCCCCACTTGTCCATCCAAGTGTCAGCCAGAGCATTCCCCCATACAAACTCCACCTGCTGCTATCCCTTGCAGACTCTGGCATTTTGTTCATCATCTCATCTCTGTGTCTATAGTTTAAGGGTTACAACTGAGACATAAACCAAAAGTATTGTGCTCTCAACTAACAGAACAGAGAAAAAAAATCTAAAGGTGAGATATTGCTGATGGGGGCCCTGAATATGCCAGATGTTAACTGGAGCACCTTTGCTGCAGCCACATCCAAGAGCAGGGCTGTTCTCCATGCCCTACAGGGGCATGCCTCAGACAGCTAGTTTTGGGACCCACTCGGGAGGGAGCAATCTTAGACCTGGTACTCTCAAATGGGGACAGAGAGAGGATCTCTGATTTAGAAGTGGGTAGCCATCTGGGAACAAGCAACCACCAAACAGTGTGGTTCACGATAAACTTAGCTGTAGAGTAAAGTCACATAAAAGTGAAGGTACTGGACTTCAGGAGGGCGGATTTTGTCAAAATGGGAGAGTGCCTCAGAAAAGCACTAGCAAACAGGCAAGAAGGTGGGGTGGAGCAACAATGGGGAGAAATCAAAACTACCATCTCAGAGGCAACAAGCCTTTGTGTGAAGCAAATAAACAAAAAAAAAATGAAAGAAAAAACCACTATGGTTCTCAAAAGAAGTGGCGGGGGAAGGTAAGGGAGAAAAAGATAGCATTCAGGAAGTATAAAGAAACACAGAAGGAGCAGGACAGAGAACTGTACCAGTTAAAGCAGAAGGAAGTGAGGAAGGCAGTCAGAATAGCAAAGGCCCAAAATGAGGAAAAGATAGCCAACTCAGTTAAGAAAGGGGATAAAACCTTTTATAGGTACATTAGGGAGCAAAGAAAGATGAAGGCAGAGATACTGAGGCTGAATAAAGAGGTAGGTGGTTGAGCAGAGAGTGACAGTGAAAAAGCAGGGATACTGAACAAATATTTCTGCTCAATATTCACAATAGAAAAGCAGGGGGAGAGACCTAATCCAGTCAATAGAAGCACTTTAGATAGGGGGGATGATATTAGTCCTTTCATAGAAGAAAGGGTTCTGAAAAAGATTTTAAAACTGAAGGTGGATAAAGCAATGGGGCCTCCTGGGATTCAGCCCAGAATTCTGAGAGAACTAAGGGAATAACTAGTAACATCACTGACTACCCTTTCTGATAAATCATGGGAGGATGGTGTGGTACCTGAGGACTGGAGAAGGGCGGATGTGATCCCCTTCACAAAAGTGGGAGCAAGACAGAGGCAGGAAACTTCAGACCTGTCAGTTTGACCTCAGTGGTAGGGAAAATGATGGAATCACTTCTGAAGGAAAGAATTGTTGAGTACCTAGAGGCCAGTGGGGCACAGGACCCAAGGCAGCATGAATTCACAGCAGGAAGGTCACGTCAAACAAATCTAATTGATTTCTTTGACTGGGTGACCAAAGTAGTAGACCAGGGAGGGGCTGTGGACATGGCCTACCTAGACGTTAGCAAGGAATTTGACACATTCCCACACAAAAGATTAATAAACAAATTAGCCAGCCTGGGAGTAGGTCCCAGGGTGGTAGCCTGGGTAAAACACTGGCTGGACAACAGGACACAGCGGGTAATAGTAAATGGAGTCCACAGTGAAGAAAGAAGGGTTACTAGTGGGGTACTGCAGGGTTCAGAACTGGGGCCAGTCCTTTTTAATGTCTTTATAAGTGACATTGCAGAGGGACTGAAGGGGATGGTATGTCTCTTTGCAGATGACACAAAGATCTGCAACAGGGTTGATATGCAAGGTGGGTTGGAAAGGATGAAAAGGAACTTGGCAAGGTTGGAGGAATGGTCAAATGTATGGCAGTTTAGATTCAATGCAAAGAAGTTCAAAGTAATGCACCTGGGAAACAAAAACCCAGGGGAAGAGTTCACAATGGGGGGTGAGATACTGACAACAACAAAAATGGAAAGGGACCTGGGGGTAGACATATCAGATGACCTAGAGGTGGGCCAGGAATGTGAGAAGGCAGTAAGGAGGGCTGGGGGGATACTGGGATGCATAGGGAGAGGCATCACCACTAGAAAACAGGAAGTTGTTGGCCCTCTGCACAGACAGTTGGTAAGACCACATCTGGAGTATTGTGTACAGTTCTGGAGACCTCATCTCTGCAAAGACATAGACTGGGTGGAGGCTGTCCAGAGGAGGGCAACCAAAATGGTGCAGGGTCTGCAGCAGAAACCATATGAAGAGAGACTGAGAGAGCTTAAAATATATAGCCTCGAGGAAAGGAGGGGGGATGATAGAAACTTTCAAATACCTCAAGGGAATCAACAAAGCCCAAGAGGGTAGCATCTTTCACAAAAAGAGATGTGCAAAAACAAGGGGCACGATTTAAAGATAGAGGGCGGATGGCTCAGAGGTAATGTGAGGAAGTATTTCTTCATAGAGAGGGTTGTAGATGCATGAAACAGCCTTCGTGAGGAGGTCATAGAGTCAAAAACAATGGGTGAATTCAAGAATGCATGGGGCAGACATAAGGCAATTCTAGATGGGTAGGAGGAAGTAGGCTGTTGGTTAACAAGGATCTGCAGTTTATCTGTTAGGTAGGGACATGGGCAGACTAGGAGGGCCAAGCAGTCCTTATCTGCCATCAAATTCTATGTTTCTATGTTCGTTATCTACTAGTTATTTTTACCTTATCAGAACCTCTCAGAACCATTAGCAGGTATGCCAGACCTAAAATGTCCCAACCAGGTTCTCTTTTACATTTTGTTTATCTCAAGCATTCCAGTCTTGTACTTGAGGTGGATGTTTTGTATTATGCATCAACAGTCTGCTATGATGGTTAGAAAAAATGACTGTGAGCTGAGAAATCCTGTTTGGAATCTTAACTCAAACACTTGCTTATAGTGTTTGACCCAGGGGAAATTGGGTATAAACATTTCTCTTTTTATTTATTTAGAATTCATCTTACTGTTTTGCCTGTTTGTAAAGATAACTGCTTTTCATTGCTTTTCATTAGTTTAGTTTACATGTATTAAACAAGATTTAGAAAACCTGCCCTCTGAGGTTTTTGTTGAAGGATATTGAACAATATTTGGATAGGTCTTCTGCTCATAGTGAATTGTTTAATTTTGTAAAAGAGGTGTTCATTTTTTACATCCAAGAAAATCTTTCAGGGGAACACAACATTAAGTGAATACATAAGTCAATAGGGGAATATAGAATGAACAACTGCAGTCTTGAGGAGAAAGCATATCGGTGGGAAGTGAATAGTTTGCGATCTCCCACTCTGGGCTGTAGGCAGGGGGAGAATTTCTATGCTGTGATTATGTTGACTGCCTCAACTTCCTTCTAGTGGTTTGTGTCATTAAGGTGTAAGTCTTTTATTTAGATCCTTCCTGCTGTCAAAAAGATTGTCTTTCATGTGGGTACCCCAGATCTTCTGTTTTCAACACCAGTGTCTTGAGTCCCATAGTCCTTAGAGTTTCACTGTCTCTGACTTAAGTCCTAAATGCTTGGGTCTCATGTTAAGCCTTTTATCCTGATACTAGGTTCTATGTCAAGCACGTGAGGTTCTCCTGTTTGAATTCCTGTGCTGTGGTTTAGTCAGATCCCCAAATTCAGTGACTGATAACTAGGTTGCTTGGAGCTCAAGTATCACACAAGTTACATCTGGTCCCAATGTGTCAAGTCTGATCAGTCCTCATGTTCTTTTGCATTGGTCCAAAGGTTTACGCAAATGATGGTGCAAAATCAATCAATAATTGTGAGTAGAAGTATAATGCTTTCACACCTCCTTCTAAATCATGTGTGGAAGGGGGATGCACAATACTGTGAAACTGGTACTGCACTGTTTCTTGCTCCATTTGTAAACTGAGTTAAATATTGTAAAAATGTTGCCATTCAATGAAAAAAAACATTCTTTAGTAACATAGTATTGCATTACAAACCAGACTCTTTTATGGCCCTTAGGATCCAAAGGTGTTGTGGATCTATGATCTTCTGATGTTCTTCATATTACCCCCTCTCTGGTCTAGGAGATCTCTAGGATGATATTGGCTATTAAAAAGGGTGCTTACTACAAGCATTTATATTTGCAACTTTAAACTAGATCTGCGGGTGTTATGATCTCAGAGCACAGCAGAACCTTAGTGCAGTGTTTCTTACATGAGACCACTTTGGCTGCCTGTGACCACAGAACTCTTTACAGCCTCATTTTAAAATGAAATGGAATGGACAGTTTCTTAGCTTTAAATACATTCCAAGTGAAAGCACATCAGGTATTTAACATAATGCATATTGCATGTGGGTTTTGGTGTATATCAGGGGGTGTAGGGTGAAACAAATGAGTGAGGTCAGCAGTGAGTTCTGGTGGCCACACTTTGAGGCCCACTGAAGCCTCAAGGATTTTGGAATTGAAAACCACTGCCCTAGGAGCAAATAGCAACAAAACACTGACTCGAGTACTAATATCCATCAATTGTCCCGGAGTCCCCTCTTTTCCTTCACAAAAGACAAACCATTTGTATGTTGTTGTGCTCAGATTGGCAATTAATTTATTATATCATAATTCCATTTACAAACCCATCAGCATTTATTATAGTCTTTGTCACAATTGTATTTTTATTGCATCCATATATCACATTTTATAATTTCTCTTTCTTCCTCTTCTCGCTCCCCCCAGGTGAAAACCTGGGTGCCTTCTTCTTCTCTTTTCTGGTAGGTAACGGTGAGAACCGAGACCACTTTTCCTCCTTCAGCCTCTTCTTCCTCTCATCATATTCCTTTTTCCTTCCCCCTCCCGTCCCCTCACCCTTTTTTCCCCTTTTTCTCTGCCATCCACCTTTGGCAGCCACTGCCCGTCCTACCAGACCAACTCTGTCATCCACCTTTGACAGCCCAACATTCCTCCTTTGTCCTTTTTCTCCATGCTCTAATAGCTTGTATGGTGGGTGGGAGGATCAAACTTCAGCAAAGTGGCAGAACCACCACTGTGCTGCCCCCTTATGAACCTCCTTTAGCCCCTCCCCTTCCTGTTGCCTGCCTATTGTTCTGTCTTCCCCTATCCCTCCCCTTACCTTCCTCCCTCCCTCTCTGGGCACACCATCTTCAGGTAAAGGGAAGGGGTGCACCAGGACAACTTGGTTTGCCCTCTAAAGGGGCAAACTACATTGTTCCGGATTCCCCCCTTTTCCCCTCACAAAAGACAAACCATTTGTATGTTGTTGTGCTCAGATTGGCAATTCATTTATTATATCATAATTCCATTTAGAAACCCATCAGCATTTATTATAGTCTTTGTCACAATTGTATTTTTATTGCATCCATATAACACTTTTTATCATTCCTCTTTCTTCCTCTTCTCCCTCCCCAGGTGAAAACCTGGGTGCCTTCTTCTTCTTCTCTTTTCTGGTAGGTAACGGTGAGAACTGAGACTGCTTTTCCTCCTTCAGCTTCTTCTTCCTCTCATCATATTCCTTTTTCCTCCCCCCCTCCTTCCCCCCCTTTTTTCCATTAGCCAGTCTCCAGCTTGCGTTGGATGACTGGCTTTCCCCCTCCTTCTAGGGTCTTCCTCTTCCCTCTCCTAGGTTACACCCCCCCCTTATTTTCCTGCCTGTCTCCTACATGCCTCTATGAAACCCACAGTTTCTGTATTAAACAGTATCGATAGCTAAGTCTGAGAGATGTACCCCATCTGACCTGTAGAATTATTCTACCCATTTCTCCACACCTCGCAGTATTACGTGCCCCCCCCCCATCTTCCTTATCAGTGTTCCCACCCTTTTATTCATCTTCCTCCTGGCCATGTCTAAGGCTACGTGGCTGTGTTCATGCCTCCATACCCTCCTCGGAATCATGTCTGACCAAACAAGGCTTACTCCTGGCCACCACTGCTGTATTTTTTTTCTAAATCCCTTTTTATCTACATAAATGTATCCACCCATGGCTTTCCCCCAATATCATTACCCCCTA